>JAUIMM010000177.1:5870000-11855000 GCA_031769625.1 Taudactylus pleione | reverse complement strand
GAAGTACAACAGGATGAGGATACTGGTGTAGCTGGCGCTGGAGGAGGAAGTTGGCGAGGAGGATTCTGATGGTGATGTGGTTTGTTTAAATCAGGCTCCGGGGGAGACAGTTGTTGTCCGTGGGATGAAAAAGCCCATCACGGTCATGCCTGGGCAGAAGACCAAACATTTCACCTCTTTGGTCTGGCAATATTTCTATCCAAATCCAGACAACTGTCTTGCCATATGTACCATATGTAAAGGTGAAATAACTAGGGGTAGGGACGTTAACCACCTAGGAACATCCTCCCTTATACGGCACCTGCAGCGCGTTCATAAAAAGTTACTGTCAAGTTCAGAAACTTTGGCTAAGACCGTAAGTAGTCCAGGGACACCTAAATCCCATTGTCCTGTTGTATCCAAGCACCTGCAAACCACACCGTCAACTCCCTCCTCGTCAATTTCCTCCTTAGTCAGGATCGGAAGTAGTCCTGCAGGCCATGTCACTGGCATGACTGACTCACCTATCTGGGATTCCTCCGGAGGATCCTGCATTGCTACGCCTGCTGCTGCTGTTGCTGCTGGGAGTCGTTCATCATCCCAGAGAGGAAGTAGGAACACCACTACTTTTACTAAACAATTGACCCTCCAACAGTCCTTAGTAGCGAGGAGGATGAAGTACGGCAGCAGTCATCCTGAAGCAAAACATATAACTGAGGCCTTGACTGCTATGTTGGTGTTAGACGTGCGTCCGGTATCCACCATTAGTGCAGTGGGATTTAGACAATTGATGGAGGTAGTGTATCCCCGGTTCCAAATCCCATCTAGATTTCACTTCACTAGACAGGCGATACCGAGACTGTACAGAAACATCAGAAAAAGTGTCCTCAGTGTCCTGAACAATGCAGTTGTACCCAATGTCCACTTAACCACGGACATGTGGACAAGTGGAACAGGGCGGACTAAGGACTATATGACTGTGACAGCCCACTGGGTAAATGTATCACCTTACGCAGCAACAACAGCAGCGTCACCAGTAGCAGCATCTCAGAAACGCCAGCTCGTTCCAAGGCAGGCTACGCTGTGTATCACCGGTTTCAGTAAGAGGCACACCACCGACAAAATCTTAGAGAAACTGAGGGAAATAATCGCCCAGTGGCTTACCCCACTTAGACTCTCCTGGGGATTTGTGATGTCTGACAACGCCACCAATATTGTGCGGGCATTACATCTGGGCAAATTCCAGCATGTCCCATGTTTTGCTCACACAATAAACTTGGTGGTGCAGAATTTTCTGAAAAGCGACAGGGGCGTGCAGGAGACGCTTTGGGTGGCCCGAAAAATTTCTGGCCACTTTCGCCATTCAGCAACTGCGTGCCGAAGACTGGAGCATCAACAAACACTCTTGAACCTGCCCCGCCATCACCTGAAGCAAGAGGTTGTGATGCGGTGGAAATCAACCCTCTATATGCTTCAGAGGATGGAGGAGCAGCAAAAGGGCATTCAAGCCTATACATCCACCTATGACATAGGCAAAGGAGGGGCTATGCACCTGACTCAAGCGCAGTGGAGAATGATTTCCGTGTTGTGCAAGGTTCTCCAGCCCTTCGAACTAGCCACACATGAAGCTTGAGTCAGGTCATTCCCCTCATCAGGCTTTTGCAGAAGCAGCTGGAGAAAGTGAAGGAGGAGCTAAGATGGAGCGATTCCGCTCGGCATGTGGGACTTGTGGATGAAGCCCTTCATTCGCTTTGCCAGGATTCCAGGGTGGTCAATCTGTTGAAATCAGACCACTACATTTTGGCCTCCATGCTCGATCCTAGGTTTAAAGCCTATGTGGTGTCTCTCTTTCTGGCTGACACAAGCCTGCAGAGGTGCAAAGACCTGCTGGTGAAAACACTGTCAGCTGAAGCGGAACGTGACACGTCAACAGCTCCTTCTTCATTTTCTCCAGCAACTGGGGCTGCCAGGAAAAAACTTAGGCATCTAAGCAACCTGCTGGCGGTGATGCAGGGCAGGCAGGACCAAGTTTGGACATCTGGTCCGGACTGAATGACCTGGCAACAATTTCTGACATGTCTACTGTCACTGCATATGATACTGTCACCATTGACAGAATGGTGGAGACTTACATCGGTAACAGCATCCAAGTAGGCATGTCAGACAGTCCGTACCTGTACTGGCAGGAAAAAGAGGCAATTTGGAGGCCCCTGTATAAACTGGCTCTATTTTACCTGAGTTTCCCCCCCCCCCTCCAGTGTGTACTCCGAAAGAGTGTTTAGTGCAGCCGGGAACCTTGTCAGCGAAAGGCGTAGGAGGTTGCTTCCACAAAATGTGGAGAAGATGATGTTCATAAAAATCAATTAAGATCTCTTCCAGGGAGACCAGCCTCCAGACAGTACAGAGGGACCTGTGGTGGTGGATTCCAGCGGGGACGAATTAATACTCTGTGAGGATGAGGATGTACACAACACTGAAGAGGGTGAGGAATCGATGGATGAGGAGGATGAGGACGACATCTTGCCTCCGTAGTGCCAGTTTATGCAGGGACAGATTAATTGCCAGCTTGTTTTGTGGGGGCCCAAACGAACCAATCATTTCAGCCACAGTCGTGTGGCAGACCCTGGCGCTGAAATGATTGGTTTGTTAAAGTGTGCATGTCCTGTTTATACAACATAAGGGTGGGTGGGAGGGCCCAAGGACAATTCCATCTTGCACCTCTTTTTTTTCTTTGCAGTATGTACTGTTTGGGGCCTAGTTTTTAAAACTGCCATCCTGTCTGCCACTGCAGTGTCACTCCTAGATGGGCCACGTGTTTGTGCCGCCCACTCGTGTCGCTTAGCATAGTCATCCAGCTACCTCGGTGCAACCTTTTGAATATAAAAACACTATCGTGAGGTGTGAGGTGTTCAGAATAGACTGGAAATGAGTGGAATTTAAGGTTATTGAGGTTAATAATAGCAAAGGAGCAGAAAAACCCACAACTTCTGTGATTTTAGCTGTTTTTATGCTTTTTAAACAAAAAAAAAAATACAGATCCAAAACCCAGAACCCAAAACACGGAAGAGTGGTTTTGGCAAAACCAATCCTGATCCAAAACACGAAGAAAGATCCAGATCCAAAACCAAAACACAAAAAGTGGCCGGTGCACACCCCTAATATATATATGTGTATAGATATATGTGTATATATATATATATATATATATATATATATATTTATTAATAGTCCACATGGTCCGGCTTTCCCTGTGTTATGATAAAGACGCCCTGGGTGCCCGCACAGATAACATACAAGTTCCACGAGGTGCAGTAGTCCGGTTTCAAATAAGCTCTCATATGGCGAAGGGTATTATTGCAACTTTTCAGTGCCTATGTATTTTGTGGCACTTATATATATATTAATTACACACACTCACTCACTAGGGGACACCAGACAAAATTTTGCCTAGTGCACCAAAATGGCTAGGGCCGACTCTGCCTAGCCTAACCCTAACCCTCCCGGGGGGTTGCCTAACCCTAAGTCCCCACCGGAGCCCTAAACCTAACCCTTCCCCCCCGCGACTGCCCGTGCCCGGCACCCAGCTTACCTTCGTTTGGTATGCCGGGCGTCGGTCTTCGACGCCTGTCAGTACCACGCTGGGATTACAGTGTCTGGAAGCCGGCTGTCGGGATTTAGACGGTCGGCTTCCGGACTACATCCTACGGCTACAGCTACACTGACAGTGACAGCGACAGCTAGCCCGATGACAGTGACAGCTACACCGATGACAGTGACAGGTGTTTTTTTATGACAGTGACAGCTACACCGATGACAGTGACAGGTGTGATTTTTTTTTTTTTTCGGGGCATCAGCCATTGACAGACAGCAGCACAGCACTGAACAACAGTAGCCAGCCAGCCCCTATGGTCAGTGTGCCCCTATGGTCAGCGTCAGTCAGCAGCAACCAAGACACAAATCCCAACTCCCTCCCTGTGCACACTCCACAGCCAGAATGAAAAATGGCGGCGATCGTGAGACCTTATATAGAATCCAAAACCCGCGAGAATCTGACAGCGGGATGATAAAGTTTTGCCTTGTTTTCAGATCCGAGGAAGGCGGGAAAACCCGAGCCTGACTCTGATCCTGGCTCAGATAGGGGGGGTTCGGAGCAGGTTAGAGGCCTGGCTGATCGTACAGCTTGAGGTTGGGTATGTGCTCTCTCAAGCACCAGAGTACAATCGATACTATCGAATGTGACTGATGTTATGTTTTATGTTTCTATTTTGTGCCACACAATGCAAGCAGCTAATAATCATTTGTTATTGCTAATAACACTGCTAATTGGCTTGTAATTGATTCAGTTGCGTTTGCATTAGAGAAGAATAAGAATAAATATATTTCATGGGGATGGCTTATTCTATGCGTTTTTTTGTTAATTTTTTATGTAATTTGCACACAACACAAGCGGCCGCAACCATCGAAGAAAATTAACATACAGTGACTGACAACGATTTACTCGATCGCTAGCTGCTATCACTCACTAGCTAGAGGAGGTGCATTGGTCACGTATGGGCGTCACTTTGGTTGCGACCGACCGGCCATGCGATCGCTTCCTCTTTCAGTTTTGCGGTCGTTAGGCGTACGACCGAGTGGCCGCTTACGACCGACTCTGAATGAGGTCCTTTGTGTTTATCGTGCTTTAACTGATTTATACCCTGAGTCTATCTAGGTATCCTGTCCTTTTGTCTTGTCTCTTTTCAGCTTGCATGTTATTGCTGACTATATATTTTTTTGAACTTAATTGTGTTCTATACATTGTACTTTTCTTGTTTGTAGCTGCTTATATACAATATTTTTAGCCATGCATATTTCCTTGTCCACCTACTCAATTTTCCCTTTTTTGCTCAGCCCTGCTTGTCTGTACCTTTTTATTTTTTGTTACTATTGGTGGAGGCTCGCATTACACACTTTGTTTATTTTGGTTTCCATAGTGAGGGGCACGTCAGACGTCGCGCCCGCTGCATATTGCGTAGCGATGACGTCAGATGGTGAACCCGATGGACGCGATCAGCTGCACTCATGGTGTCTTTCTTTGTATATAGGTAAGGGTTGTATTTGTCTTTTGTACTTCCTGATGAAAATCTCTGTTATTGAAACGTTGAAGTGAATATAGAAGTTTACTCAGCCCTGCTGTAATTGTGCCTTTCTTGTCGAGTGCCGCTGCTCATTTGTGACTATATATATATATATGTGCAGTTCCACTTGTTCTTCAAGATATTTCAATGTCAAAAGGTCTGGGGAGAATTGTGACTAAACAAGATGTGATAAAGTGTGTCAGTGATGTATGACCGAAGAAAAACCCATAGATTAATTCTCTATATTTTATAGATCTACATTGAAGTCTCCTCCTATTTGGATCTGTGGTTAGCAGCATATTGTTTGCAGTTCCAGTCTTGGTTGCTGCTGAGCCTCTGCACTAATTACTGCCTGTCTGTGTGCACACTGATTGAATCTCCTGTCTGAACACAGCCCAGGTGCTCAATAATCTGTCATTAGGGAGGCTTGCTCTGGTTGGGCCCTGTTTCTGTTAAATTCCAGCCAGCCCTTCACTCCTTGCCGGTGATAGCGTTTCACGTGTTTCCGGTTTGTGTTGATCTTCTGTTCACAGTCGAGTTCCAGTATCTAGCCAGCTCCATTGTTCCTGCCGTTTGTGTCATCCAGGTGGCTCAGTCCGCATATGCACTACCTGCCGTTTGCATCATCTGGGCGGCACGGTCTGCACCTGCATTACCTGCCATTGGTGTCATCTTGGCGGCATGGTCTCCATTCCTGTCTTGCAGTTTGTGCCATCCAGGCGGCACAGGTCGAGTCCTGAGTGCGCGACTTAGCGTCCACAGTACGCAATCCTGTGTACAACTGCTTGTGTCATCCTGGCGGCATTTAGCGCACCTGGGCATCCTAAGTACACAATCCGGTGTACAACCGCTTTGTGTCATCCCAGCGGCATTTAGCACACCTGGGCGTTTTGAGTACGCAATCCCGTGTACTGACCGCTGGTGTCATCTCGGCAACACTGGCGCACCACAGCGTCTTCTAGCCAAGTTTTCCTGCCCTCAAGGCAGCATCCAGCCCAGAGGCTACTACCGGCCCAAAGGCCGCATCTCAACTAATAGGCCCACAGGCCTCATTCAGCCCAGAGGCTGCTACTGGCCCAAAGGCTGCATCTCTACTAATAGGCCCACAGGCCTCATCCAACCAGGAAGCTGCTACCAGCCCAAAGGCCGCATCTCAACTAATAGACCCACAGGCCTCATCCAGCCCTGAGGCTGCTACCGACCCAAAGGCCGTATCTCCACTAATAGGCCCACAGGCCTCATCCAGCCCACAGGCTGCTATTGGCCCAAAGGCCGCACTGCAACCAATTGACTCTAAGCCACATTTGGAGCTAGCTCCTTCAGCCATCAAGGCAACCACCCGGCTGCATCCTGCCAAGGCATTCCAGCCCTCAAGGCTGTGCAAGAATGCTCCTTTTGGCTACCATGGAGTTGTAACAGTAAGTATCCTAACCCTGTTCCTACCACTAAACCTAATCCTCCCTCCCTGCACCCTAAACCTAACCTCCGCCTCTAGTGCCTAAACCTAACCTTCCCCTCTAGTGCCTAACCCTAACCCTCCCTAGTCCCTAACTCTAACCCTCCCCCCAGTGCTTATCCCTAACCCTCCCCCTAGTGCCTAACCCACAACTTACAGTCAAGATTCTGGCACCAGATTCTGACTGGTGTTGTGATACCAGTGCCGGCATTCTCAGTGCCAGCATCATGACAGCTGGGATAATAACTACATCCTGTGTTAGGGACGTCTCCACCCCCAAGGTAAGGTATAGTGGTTGGTTAATGCTATAAATAGGTGCTAAATTGGTGGCATGTATTCACTGTGTGCTCTCAATTCCTTAGCCAAGAAGATATTTATGTTATATAGACTGCCTATAAACTTTGTCTGTCAACCAGGGGCGGATTGACCATAGACCTCACAGGGAGTTTTCCCCAGTGGGCCAGACAGTTTTGCGGTCACTGTAAACAATTTATTTTTCTGATTTATTATTTTTTTTAAATATGTGACCCAACCTACCCAATGAAAGTTCGCCCTAGCATATTAATGGCTGAAACCGACATGATTTGTTCATGGTGGCTGACCCCTCCCCAGGAACTAGCCACCTATGGCTGTGCTTCGCAGATCCACCCCTTCCTGATCCACTACTCACCCTCCCTTGGTTACCCAAGGGAGGGTGAGTAGTCAGGTGCTGGAAAGTAAGGATGTTAAGTGAGCAGCACAGGGAGCGTCTCAAAGCCGGGGTCACACATATACACTGACTGCCTGTCAATCTATTCTGTGGATGCTGGGATTGGCGACTGCTGCCCCTCCCAGTCGCTGCAGCAGAGGTCACCATCACTTCCACTCCCCTGCCTGCAGACCCCGGAGATCTTCTCTTTCGTCACCGGGCATGAGTTTGCCAGCAGTGAACACCAAGCAATGCCTGCCGCTGGATGAATTCCGGAGTGTGCATGTACCTGGGGGGCTGCTGTCTGGGGCGCTGCTGGGAGTTTACCCACCTGGTTGTCTGTGAGGGCTGCAGTATCTTTCATTGCATTGTATTACAGGCCCCTGGAGGTACGCCAGGGTATATAGCCAGGCAGACTGGAAGTATGGTAGGGTATAGGCTGGCGGTTTATCTGTTCCCCTCTCTGCCCTTATAGCACCTTGTCAAACATTGAGGCTCTGTAGCTGGGTGCCCTCTACTCCTGGTAATCCAACTCATGTAGTGTCTGCAAACATGTAAACAAGTTGTGACTATAGTTTTTAATGTAGCTGGGGACAGCGCCATGGGTATTCACTGCTAAAGGTGGTATCTACACTGGGGCCAGCCCCTTGGGCACTCACTGCTGAAGGTACCTACACTGGGCCCAACACACTGAACTAACTGCTGAGAGGGTACCTACACTGTGGTTAGCACTCTGGGCACTCACTGCTGAAGGGACACCTATACTGGGGGCAGCCATGAGCACTTACTGCTGAGAGAACACCTACACTAAGGCCAGCCCCCTGAACACTCACTGCTGAGGGGGTAACTACACTAGGGTTAGGCCCCTGTACACTCACTGCTGAGGGCAAGGGTGGATTGGCCATAGCTTCTCCTGTAATTCCCAGTGTACTGTTTTGTGGTTTTATTTTGTATATACTGTAAATAATATTTTTAAATTGCCCAGTGGTGTAACTTCCCTATGTGCAGCCATTCAAATAGGCTACATACCACAGTCTGCACTTACTGTGTACTGTGCAAATGTCTCTGCCTCTAGCTGATATTCCACTACTTGTCCTGCCCCCTTTGAAGAATAAGCAGCCTTGCTTCTCCTAACCATGGCTTCCAGGCAGGGTTGCATTAGGGGCTACATGGGCCTGGGGCTGTAAATGTACAATGGCTTATATTGAGAAGTGGAGAATCAGTGACCAGTGCTGTGTGGGTGTGACCAGTGCTGTGTGGGTGTGGCCACCCCCTACACTCTCAGCCCCACTGTCTCCCTAAATACATAAAAAGAAAAGAGTTGCAGAATTTTGTGAAAAAAATAGAAATACCCTTTTAATAGTTAAGATTTTTGGCCGACTATTTGATGCAGCCAGGGCCGGTTCTCCCGTTATGCATGGTACGCAGCTGCGTAAGGCACCACATAGTGAAGGGCGCCTCAGCTGCGTACCATGCGGGCTGCGGTGCAGACTGTGTCTCCGTGACACAGCTGCACCGCGTGTGTAGCACTGACCGGACGGAGTTCGGTCAACGCTACACAGCACAAACACACAGCCACCGGCGCCGGCAGCTGTGTGTTTGCTTTAGCAGCTGATGAGAGTCAGACAGACTCTCATCGGCTGCTGCTCCCACTGCCAGAGCTGGACATCTTCCGGCTCCTGCAGTGGGTAATGGGAGTGACGCGTCACTCCCATAATGCAAAGCGGCGGATGGAGGAGCTGATCTCGGCGGCAGGAGCAGGACCGGGGGTCAGGTAAGTGTTTTTTTTTTTTTTTTATTATGTCTCTACTACGGGGGGAGGTTTATTACTACTGGGGGCACTACAAGGGGGGGACTACTGGGAGCACTACAAGGGGGGGACTACTGGGAGCACTACAAGGGGGGGACTATTACTAGGGGCACTATATAATGGGCACTGCATAGGGGGGTACCATTACTGGGGGCACTGCATGGGGGAGAGTACTATTGGGGCACTATATAAGGGGCTTACTACTGGGAGCACAAGGGGCACTGCACTGGGGGGACCACTACCGGGGGTACTGTTAAAGGGGCACTGCATAGGGGGGCACCAAAAAAATACTCGCTTACCAAAAAATTTGGGCTAGGGCCGGCCCTGGATGCAGCTGATCACCATCATGCTGCTATGGTGATAGACCTATTTTTATGTGGAGGCCTTAGCTCCATCGGCTCCTTTGTTAATCTGGCCATGCTGACAGGAGGAGAACAAATGCCCCAAGTCTAGCAGCTGGGAAAGTCCCTCACTGAGAGGAAAGTCCTGTCTACTCGGTTACCACTAAGCTTGAGGATTCACCTCTGTTGATTAACAAAGTGGGTCCTAGCCAACAAGATTTCCCCTCATCAACATTTAATTGACTCCTCCTCTCGCATAAATGTGGTGAGGGAAATATTACATAATCGTCCAATCACACAGTGCACATATGAAGATCCCTTTATCAAAATAACAGAAACACACGTTATTTAGAGTGCCAGCAATCAAAATACAATTGTGATTAAACCAACTCAGGGATACATAATTTGGCATTCTCATACTCTAGTCTGCAGAATACTAACTTTAACTAGTGATGGTTATGAGAAAGCACAATAAATAATTAAACCAAAATACTGGGTAATTTTACTAAACTATAGGAAACAATTACTTAAAATACTGATGAAGACTAGAATAACTATGCACACCTAAACAACAGGGTGGATTGGTTGTAGGCTTCACTGGTAGATGTATTAAAAAAAGGTGTTCAGCATGCAACAGTAAGTGGGCAACAAGGGCCACTCAAGTATAGTGATCTCCCATGCTGGTCTCCACACAGTCTGTTGGACACGGGCTATGGCCAGAGTGCTGTTTCTTGAGTTTGTCATCCAGAAGTGACCAAGCTACAATTCTGGGGTGCTATGTACATTATGATGTACTGTATGGCATCAGATTGATGCTCAATGTACTGTATGACATTCAATGGAGTGCTGTCTGTACATTATGGCAGTCACTGGGATGCTGTATGGTGATGATGGGATAAAGCCTTTGCTGTATGGTGGTAGCTGTTTGTGCTGTATTGTCATTAGGATGCTCAATTTAATATGTGCCAGTCCCTGGAATGATCTATGTACTTTATGGTGGTAACCAATCTGGTGGTGGTGATTGAGATGCTCTTTATACTGTAAGATATTTCACTGGGATCGCAAGCAAGACCTATGGGGGCCCAATAGCAAAGATTTTAAAGCCCCCCACCCCAGGCAAATTTTGATTGTAAATTACCTAATACCTACCTACTTAGCTTAAATAAATTGTAATTAGCATATAGTAAGCATTATAAATGCAATATATATATATATATATATATATATATATATATATATATAGTCTCCCTAATCCTAAATGTTTCTGAAACAACATGGTATATAAGACGGCTATGATTCACTACTAAATCAGTTAATTAAGAGAGATGGAGGCAGAGACAACAGGACCAGTGGTAACAGATGCACTCAAAGGCTGCCAGGGCCCCTTAGCACCCCCATTTTCTGTACCTATTGTGTTAACACTCTGGCCTAGAGTTGAATCCTCCACTTGGACAAGTGTGTATTCATATTAAGTCATGCAGTGTCATATCAGATAAATAATTTGCTTTATCCATTGTTTCTAAATTAAAAACCACAGATAAAATGGAAGGAGGGGTAAGGGTGACAGGCCAAAATTTGTTATAAAGTCCTTACCTTAAGATGTTATTCAGATTCTTTTTCTAAAAATGTTGCTGGATCTTATTGGGAGATATAATCCAAAATTCATATCAGTAGTCCAAAGTTGCCTACATAAAAAAGGAACTACTCAGAGAGTATCAATGTAAAACAAAATGTCACCACAAAATGGCTGCCAGTAGCTGGGCATCCTTTATATAGGGCTGTGACCTGCATTGTGACATCACAATGCATGCAGGCAGCAGCTTGTGATGGCTGTAGCTTAGATCATGTCTGGGCCCAGATACCTTGCAGCAGCACTCTGGTGAGAATAGAAAAGCTGGGGCTCAGGAGATGGTGCACTCTCTGTACCTACTATAGCTACACCCTTGGCTGGGATGCTGTTTGTGCTGTATGGCAGACACAAAGCTACTCTCTGTATTGTATGGCTGTCAAGTTGGCTGTTTGCTAGCACAACTTATGATTGATTTGGGGCACCAAATGTGAATGAGGATACTCTCAGAATTTTTTCCAGGGCCACTTTAAGTTCACAATCCGCCCCTGCTGTTAACACATACTGTTATAAGATTTTCTGTGAAAATATGGTATATCATGGGGTTACATTCATAAATACTACCAATGACCACAAAGCCAGTTCATTTATGTGATGCTATCTTTTTAGATTTCTGATCAGTCTCTAATCACATGCACACAGCAATCTTTCTTGTGTGAGGTCATCCATAAATGCATACGTGTGCTGAATAACAAACTACTACACAAATAGAGTATTTGTTGTTGTTTCTTTTTAAAAAAAATTACATATTAATCATAGTAAATATCATTATATATAGACTTATTTGAAAGTAGTGTTTATTTTAGAAAAGGCTAAGATAAATAAAATAAAGTAGATTGCAACCTACTTCATTGGTTAAATGCAAATAACATATAATGCAATACAGGGTCATTACAATTTATGTTAATATATTTATACAATTATACAAATTATTATATACATTATTCCATACTTGTAGGCGGGATGGGTACAGGATGCCAGCGCTCAGAATCTCAGCAGTCAAAATTCTGATGCTGGAATTCCGACAGGGTTAGGATACCGACACCTGTCCCTAACCTAACCTAACCCTCCCTCCCTGGTGACTGAACCTAACCTCCCCCCTAGTGCCTAAACCTAACCTCCACCTACCCTCCCCGCTATCTAAATGTAACCCTGCCTCCCTAGTGCCTAACCCTAACCCTCGTCCTAGTGCCAAACTCAAGCCCCGAACCCTCCCGTCAACCCCGCTACTTACGTTCGAGATGCCGGTGGTCGGGATGCCCTGTGCCGGGATACTGAACGTATCCCTTGTAGGCCGTACTGAAAACTTCTTGTTGGTGAGGAATATAGAATCAGAACTGCCTTGCCTAAATTGGGACAGTTTAGAGATTTGTTTTTATTTAGTCCTAATAACATATAATTTGGATAATTAAGGTTTCCAGGGCTCTATTTACTACAATCCGCATTTTTAATGCAGATTGTAGTGTGATATTACCGACTGAATTCGCATTGCGATCACAGGGATTTACTAAAAATCCCTTGCAGAAACAGTGCTTTACGATAAAGCTCTGTCCCTGCGAATCCCCTCTGCACACTTAGCATGGTATTTTCGCAAAAAATACCGTGACAAGTGCCAGTGGATGTGCCACCAGGCCACCCCCCGCCATTAAGCCCCGCCCCCCGCGATCGAAGCCCGCCCCCGCGACCCCCCTTCCTTAATTATACTTACCTCCTGTGATCGGTGCTCCAGTGATGTCCTCCGTGGCTCCGGTCAGTTGACATCCCAACCTGCACTGGGACTTGGTCAGGTGACAACCAGGCCCCAGTGCGTGATGGAAGACCAGCTGAGCAGAGGGAGGACATCACTGGAGCACTGATCACTGGCCCTGGACTCTGGTAAGTTTTTTTTTTTTTTTTTTACAAATTTTTTTTTTTTTACAGTGTATCAGCGTGTGGTCTGTTTATCTGATCACTGGGGCCGGCTCCGAGCTTTGCTCTGCCCGTTAGAGCGGAGCAGGAGTCCCGTAACTGGGGAAACCCTGGATAACGCCACCTCCAGGTGGCGTTATTATCACAGGGCTTCCCCCAGGATTTTTTCACAATTATTTTTAGTAACTTTGGCCAGATCACATTTCCCATTACAATTATGGGAAATGCAATCTGCTTACTAAAAATAATTGATAATTATGGCTTGGAGTAGAATTTTACGAATTCTACTCCAATTGCCCTGTGGTAAATGTAGGTGATACTAAAATAATGTGATAAGGGTAATAGGCTAATAGTTGTGGGCAGCCATTTTGCTTTCCTGCAGACCTGAACATTGCCATATATTTGAAGCCAGTGTTCAAAGCAAAATGAGCTGTGCTTTAAATGTAAACTTCCAAGGACACACCATCTTTTCATCATAGCCATATTAATATGTAGATACATATTAGATGACCATTAGCATACAGTACTGAACTGGGAATTAAAATTGCTGATATAGTTTATGACAGACATCTGAATGGAAAATATAAATTATAGATATAGTTAGCAACAATGGTTGAAATTATTATTTCATGCCGACAGTCTCTTTGGAGTGTTAAAGCCTTCTAGATACTATAATTGTTACATATCATATCTACAGTAGTTCCCCTCATTGCTTGATCCATGTGAAACATAAAGGAGAATTAGAAACAAGATGGCTTCTCTTCATGAGTTCCAAATTTGTAGAAATTGTGATCTGAATCTATTTGTCCTGTTTCTATCATATAGGGTTGTACAGCTGGGCCTTTCAATCAATAGAAATATCAATATAAAAATGGCTTGACTGAATAAGGAAATACAACTATTTATCATAAAAAAATATAACAATATATCACAATTAAAAATGTTAGTCAATAAATGACATGGATATCAATCATATTCTAATATGATATCATAAAAATGTTAAGGGGACCCTTATTTGAAAGGTAATAGAAAAACAAAAAATCTGACAGAGGGTCAATGCATTGACTGTCACTGTATATGCCACAAGCAGTCTATTATGTGCACATATATGGTAGTTATCCAGCTATTGCCCAGCAAACAGGATGGATGTTACCAGCTAGTTGAGATGATGGAATGCGTGCAGTCAATGATTGACAGGAATATCTCGCAGGATGATAAATGGCTGACAGTGAATACAGGTTGAAAGAGAGCACAAGTGTAACTGGTAGTGGTGATCCCAAAATGTCCAGTATAGTCATTTAGATTAACGCGTTTCATTGTGGAAGAAACCCACAACTGCTTCAGAAGCATATAGAGTCATTTGTCCTCTGATGAAAAACAAATAAATTGTGTATTCCAATAGAGTAAGTGATGGTATTTGCTATAAGTTCAGCAGAAGATAGGTGAAATAATCGCTGCAGTGCTGCCCTGTTTTGGCCTCATTTACTCTTGCTACTGTGCTATGAAACCAACTGCAACAAGTCACAAACAACAATGAAGTATATCTTCATTGTTGTAGGTGACTGTAATAACTGACGGGAAACTGTTCAAGGTTCAGATACTCTGCATACACAGAACAACTGAAACCAACAAAAGAACCCCATAAATCATGACCAATGATCAGACAGTCATTGTAGTAACCACAGTAGTATAAAAATTACAATAAACCCTTATCTTAGAACTTTACATACTTTTATGTGATCATACGGAGCAAATGATGGAAGAGGAAGCTTTCCTAGATTAAATGTTCTTCTGACATAAAATGAAACAAGGAAACATACTGACAAATCACATAATACCTGTGGCATTTGCATGATGTTACAATTCCATCTTAATAGGAGATGAAACAAAGGAAACACCTCCACCAGAACTATATGATGGTGTCAGGACTGTTTCCCCTTTAGGACTTTGCCTGGGACCAATGATGCTAGCTTATCTATTGTGTTTAATGATGCGGTTAGTGTCACAAAACCCATGCACTTGATTAATTATCAGAAACGAACTTGGCAACTCCCACTCCCATGGAAGGCTAGGTGTTTGCCTATACTTGATAGCACACAGGACTTAGACCTGAAGCAGTGATAATTTATCAAGTACAGTTTCCCTCTAAGCAAAATACCAGATGATGACAATAAGCTGTAGTACCAAAAATATCCCATGGGCACAGTTCAATAGTAAGGGTAGCGATGAAAGGTCCATAGTAGGAGTAATCTAAAGTATATCTAATGGATGCAACAAGTGGTAGCATAGCTGGGGTACACAAGCAGAGGTCAGACTATACATATTACAATTAGCAGAGTAGGAGTACACAGGCAGTGATCATGAATGAAGGCACAGCAGCAGTCACAATGACAATGGGAATACTAGTGTGAAATGCCTTAACCAGCAAGGCTGTCATACTGAAGCTGCTATTTAAATCAGAAAGCGCCATTCAGCACACAGTATAAGACGAGCATACAGATGATTGGTGAGAGTATAAAAGCATGTTATCACAAATGTCCAGGATTCATGGCTAACAATGACAAAACTACAGCTGATCATAAACGCCACAATTACAATGCTCCTAATATTATGATTAAAGAATATGCAGATCTATGACAGAACTATGACAGGTCAGCAGTAGTCCAGTCATCTCAACCAGGGGACAAAGTGTTGGCATTAGTATCTACGTAAGAGAGCAAGTTTTTTGACAATGGTTATATGAGGTATTTGGGCCATTGGCACAGTAAGCTAAAAGTTTGGTTAATTTGATAAGTAAAATTGGATCAGCTAACCTACCTGAACCATGGAAAGAGGAAACGCAAGTACTGGAAATGAATGGGAATCATGGAGAGGAGCCCGAGGTGATTTTAGGGTTAGATTTGTCCAGCCAAAGAGCCAAGGCAGAAAACATGGTATACAAGAATAGAGATGTTTTTCCTTTTGTTCTAACATGTACTAATTTAATAGTTACTCAGTGTAAACCAGAAGCTGTAAAGCAGGTCTGGCCAACCTGTGACGCTCCAGCTGTTGTGAAACTACAAGTCCCATCATGCTTTACCAGCTGATTGGCAGGAGGGTATGCTGGGACTTTCACAACAGCTGGAGAGCAACAGGTTAGCCAGTCCTGCTGTAAATGGTGCTGGATGTTAGGTGGTCTGATCATAATAGGGTAGATTGATGACATGATTCAGTAGAAGTGAGTGGTCTAATCAAATCATGATAGTTCTGACAGCAGCTGCTACCATATATTTCTGTATTGACTTTAGATACTTAAATAGAGTTTCACGTTTTGGCACATAGCTCATGCCTAGGGTACATGTACTTGTGCAAAACCTAGCCTGTAGCAGCTACTGAACTACTTTTCTTTCAATGTCATAAATTAAACAGATGTTTACTAGAGGTGTCATAGAGGTTACTCTGAATTAGGAGGAGAAAACATTATATTTCAGTTCATAAAGCATGCAGACTGCTTTCTCTTTTTGAATGAGATGGCCGAATATAATCATGCTGCAAAGCTCTGTGTAGGGCTGGAAATAGAAGGGCTTATTTTAATGGGATTTCTGGCTCTGGGCCCCAGCTGCTCTGCACAAACCTGCCTTCCTCTATCCGTGAGCTATCAATGTGTGTGTGTTCCCTCTCCAGTAATGAGTCTATTTCCTAACATGGGGAAAAACTGGAAAGCACATTTGTTCTGAGGCAGCTACAACCCTTGTACTCAACACACAAGAGGAGGGGGGTGCTTCAAGTAAACCTGCCTGTGTTCAGTTGTAAATTATTAATAGGTTTTTAGATACAACAAAAGATGGTAAACCTAGCAGGGCTTATGCAAAGAGACTTCATTTATAGCAGAAAAATACAGTACAAATAAAACAACTTTATAATGTGACTTATTTTCTTTTTTTCATGATCATGAGACGGCTTGTGACATAGTTAATATTTCTGTGAAACATTGCATTGTATTTATGCATTAGTGCTTTGTAATATATTTACTTTTATTTATTTATGATTTATTTATTAGCAGTTATTTATATAGCGCATACATATTCCGCAGCGCTTTACAGAGAGAATATTCGGCCATTCACATCAGTCTCTGCCGCAGTGGAGCTTACAATCTATATTCCAATTTCCCTACCACTTGCTCACACACATTCACACTAGGGTTCATTTCTACTGGGAGCCAATTAACCTACCAGTATATTTTTTGTAGTGTGGGAGGAACCCGGAGTACCCGGTGGAAACCCACGTAATACTAACTCCACACAGTTAGGGCCGTAGTGTGAATCGAACCCATGACCTCAGTGCTGTGATGCAGTAATGCTAACTTTTACACCATCTGTGCTGCCCTAACTTTTCAGTGGATATATTTTTATTCAACTTAATAATAATAATAATAATAATAATAATAATAATAATAATAATAATAATAATAATAATTAATACAAAAATAACATAGCAGCTCTTGGAAAAAATTTAATCTGTCTACTATACATGGTGTCACACTATCATTCCTGAATGCCGCATTTTCTACAGCCGCAAAAATGCTGTGTACAGATGATATCACAAGCTCGTTGGATGCCATAAATGTTACTGTTACAAATTTTCTTGTGACAGCTTCAGAACACAGTGTTTTTGTTCCAGAAATGCTTGTCTTTGCCTTTATGCTTCAGTCTTCCTTCTAATAAAGCACAATACAAAAGTAGGTAATGAAGAAATTTTGTTCTCTAGTTCCTAATTTTAAACTAAAAGCATCCTTATAATTTTCCATAGACTATCACTTCTTATTGCCATTTTTTATATTTTTATAGTGAGAACTAACCTTCATAAATAATTAGAAAATCAGCATACTACCACTTTATTCATTAGTCTCTATTGTATACATGGTAGCTCTGTTAATTAGATAAATAATACATACAAATTGTGTGTGTGTATATATATATATATATATATATATATATATATATATATAATAATATTTTAATTATTCAGGCAAGGTACAGAAGAAAAAAGGGAATGGGGAAGAGTCAAGGGACCTGGAAAACAGTGTTTGAGCTGTAACTTAGGGGAGAAGGGGGGTATCTATGAAGTTCTCCCAGACCTAAAAAAAAGGATTGAACTTGTGATTCTTTATGAAGGGTAGTTTGCAGCCAATCCATCTTAAATATATAAAAAATGTTGTTTATTTTTTTTAAAGAGCTTCAAGGATAGGGGGGTCGCCGTAGATCCAGTGATGTAAAATAAACTTTTTTGTCCTTGGCAGAAATAATCAATAATAATTTTCTACTACAATGAATAATCTCAGATACGGTTGACATATTTCCCAGGATGGGCCACTCAGCGGAAAGAGGGAGAAAATGTATAAGAAATTCCATAGCATAATTATTGACCTGTTGCCAGTATTTCTTAATAGGGGACAGTTCCAAAGGCAAGTAGGAGTAGACCGCAGTCCGGTCATGAGATCTTTGGAGGGGAAAAAATAACCTCTGCAAAAAAACCTCAGATGCATCTCCCAAAACATGCTGGCTGAGAGTGTCTTATTAATGTATATCAGAGTATAAACAAAGGTGCTCTCCTGTATATGGGGAAACTGTAGTGGCCACTGGAAGATTCTACTTTTCCTGTGGCCATCATAGTATGGAGACCTCAGACCCTTATAAAGATCAGATATTGCTTTTGATAAGTTTTGTGCAGAGGCCAATAAATGGTCTAAGGGGTTAGCAAGGTCAAAAGGAGTTAATGAGTCCAGGACAGCGTTGGTATAATGTTGTACTTGGTAGAAAGCCATAGCATGTGTTGCCATAAAATCAAACCTAAAATTTGCAACCAAAAATATAAGGGGCTTTCTAGATTTATCTCCCAGCTGTCTAATAGAGGAAATACCCTCCCCAGCCCACATAGTAAGAGGAAATGCCTCTATAATAGTGCCCACAGTTGTAATGCCCACATTAGTAGTGCCCCCAGTAGTAATGCCCCCTATAGTAGTGCCCACAGTAGTAATGCCTCTATAATAGTGCCCACAGTTGTAATGCCCCCAGTATTGCCCCCTATAGTAGTGCCCACAGTAAGAATGCCCCCTATAGTAGTGCCCAAAGTAGTAATGCCCACAGTTGTAATGCCCCCATTAGTAGTGTCCACTGTAGTAATGACCCCTATAGTAGTGCCTCCAGTAGTAATGCCCCCTATATTAATGCCCCCATTTTTTAGTGGCCACTGTTGTAATGTCCCCCTATAGTCGTGCCCCTAGTAGTAATGCCCCCCTATAGCCATGCCCCCAGTAGTAATGCCCCCTATAGCCATGCCCCCAGTGCTGGTGCTTCTGAAAAAAAAAAGAATAACAATTAAAAAACAAACACAATACTTACCTTAAGCCCCGCTCCTCTGTCCACTGCCGTCCGGTCTGACCGCGGCTCCACCACGGATCTATGGGAGGGACGTCATGACGTCACAACGTCCCTCCCATAGTGCTCGAAGCTGGAGCTCAGGAGTGAGCTCCGTCTTTCGGCTGTCGCTGCAGGGAGGGAGCCGGGTGTCCGCTGATAACAAATATCACCGGGCACCCGGCAAATTAATCCTCCCTGCGGCGGCTAGCGAGGGGGGACCGGCACATTTTTGTTTTTACTGGGATTTTTTTTCTCTTCCTCCTGGGGACTCAGTGGCGCCGTTTAGGGGCCGGCACTCTGGGCGACGGCCCTGTTAGCCCGCCCCTAGAACCGCCACTGACTGTATTTCTGGATACAAGCATACTTCCCAACCATCCCGTTTTTTGGTATCCCAGCCATTTTTTCAGGAGGACTGTACCATAGTTTTGAGTCACATGGGGGCAAGGGCGGGTTGCACTGCCAATTGTTGTGGAGGCATGTGTCTCCACAGTGTGCATGAAGAAAAGCATTTAAAAAAAACACACCAGGAGCATGGCCACACCCACAGGAGGCATGGACACATCCCCAGTGTGCCACAGCCACATTCCTGTCCCGCCAACATTGAGAGGAATGGCACCATCCAATGGGAGGAGCTGGAGAATTGGGGGCTTACAATTCTCAGTGCAACTTAGGCTCATGTGTGCACCTATTTTTGCACCATCAGTAAAAACTTACTTTATTTTGCAAAAACAAGATTATTTAATTTAGATAAAAGGTTTTAGAAAGTAAAACATTCCTTGCTTCTTGGGAGGGTACTGAGCTTTTTTCCGGATTCCGGACAATAGATAGACAGTAAAAAGGTTGACAATGTCTAGATAGACAGATGTTACACAGTCAATAGGTCGACTTGGACAAAAGGTCGACAGGGACAAAATGTCGACACACTGAAGGTCGCCATGTAAGACGGTCGACGTCTACAAATGGTCGACCAATTCAAAGGGTCGACACAAAAATGGTCAACACATGTTTTTTATATTTTTATTAGGTTTAGGGTTAGGCACCTACTGGAGGGTTAGGGTTAGGCATTATCCCGATGGTTAGGGTTAGGCACTTACCCTGATGGTTAGGGTTAGGAACCAGGAGAGAGGGTTAGGGTTAGGCACTTACCAGAGGGTTAGGGTTAGGTACCTACCCCAACGGTTAGGGTTAGACCATTTTCATGTTGACCCTTTGACACCGTCAACCAGAAAACAAAAAAAACATGTACATGTCGACCTTCTTACATGTCTACCTTTAGTGTGTTGACCTTTTGTCTGTCTAACATCTGGTGTCTATCTTGAGACTGTCAACCTTTTTACTGTCCATCTGTTAATCCACACCCCAGTTTTCCAACACTTTTTAGGTGGCAGAGATCATGTCTCAACTTATTTTTTCAATGGGATGTATTTTGTACCTTCAAATTAGGATTTTGTATAGAAGTCCACTTATAGGTGGGCTTTGATCAATATAATAGAAGCATTCTAACACGCAAAAGTGACACCTAATAAAGTCAGACTCTAACAATTAATTTGATGCTTAAATGAAACAAAATTATTTTAGGAGACCAATTTGTGCTGTTTCTACCATGCACATTTTCAGCTAAAAAGAGCATCTACAGTACCTTAAACCCAAGAGATGCATTTGCAAATAAAGCAGTGTGAATCTGCATGTTTTGTAACCGATACAGACTGGAGTAACACTGGTGAAGTAGATCCTAGTAAATAGCATGCCTCAATGGTTCAGCCCCCAAAAATGGATGTTTCCACTGACCTTGTAGGTGACAGGCTCATGTTACTGCTGAAGGTCTAGTAGTTACAGTATGTTGTGTTACACAGATTACACAATCATGTTATCGTGGCTCCACCTATTCTGTGTACATCCTTTTTTATTTTTAACAATGCATGTAAATAATAGCAATGGCCACGTCTAAGTAACAGTGTGTGTATGTGTGTGTGTGTGTGTGTGTGTATGTGTAACATATGTCATATGAAAGACAACATACGCTTTTGAAATGTATTATGGTAGTTGCCCTCACATCATTGTAAAAATAATAATTCCAGATACATCTTGTGGCCATCCGCCACAAATGGGGGAAATCATGAATCACAGTACTTAATGCTCATTTGTGTTATTTCTCATATAAACTCCAGTTGAAAGCCATATAGAATACATTGTGGAATGTATACAGTATGATACTTTTGTCATAATGTTGTGCTACATTACCCTTGGCTATCTGTAAAGAAAATCAATTACTATAAAAATAAATATATGGTGGGAATTCTTGAATAATATGGAGAAACATGTGTGTGTAGTATAATTCCCAGGACATTTGCAGAGTCCTAGAACATAAGGGGTATTCCTAGAAGTATATGCTTGGTTATCGGAAGAAATATGTTCTAACCTATTTGGCCTTGTTCTATAAAAATAGAACAGGTCCAGAGTCCCCACCTGCAAACATTGTGTAAGTGAACAGAAGTCTGCATCACTGCGATCCATTGGGAAATTGTCAGCACTGCAAAGAGATATTGTCTATGAGTTTTAACGAGAGAATCATTCTACTGTACATTGCAGTTACTATGAACCCTTCAACACAGGATCCACAGGAAAATTCAGGCAGAATTTATGGCACTAAATAGCAGAGTTTATCTACATCATTCTTCACAATTATTTAATGTCCTTTGTACTAGCCAGTAATGCAGTGTAGAAGGAGTAGGACAATGCAGACTATCTCTAATCTAATCTAGCAATGATTACTGTTATCTGGGGAGAAATACCCTAGTGAGTCAGACTGTTTACAGCAGGGGATATGGTTCCCTGCAGAACCAGCCTCTTCACAATAAAGAGGGATTTTTCAGTGTCACATTTATCAACAGATACAATTTCCACTTTTATTAAAGGACCACTAAATATAAACAGTGTAATGTAGCTGTACAGTACAAAGTTCTACTGTATTTTACTTATTGCTCTTTAATAGATTTCAGATCTTTTCAGATTTGGCCGGGAGCCTCCCGATTATCGGGTGCCGCTCCTGGCCCCCCGGAAAAGTAGGCAAGCCTCCCACAAGCCGCCATCCCTCCCTACCCACTGCAGAGTTAATATCAAAACCCCCGCACCTGGGGATGCGATTCGCCCTGAATCACATCTTTGTGGCCCCGCCCCCCGCTTTACAATGCCGTTTACTCCGGCATTGTGAAGAGGGGGCGGAGCCGCAATGATGCGATCTCGCGCCCATGCCCCCGCCCCACCCTGGTCACGCCCCCACAACAGCATTAGCGTGCGGCCACGCCCCCCACTGTAGGTGCTGAAGGAAGGTGCTGAATGTCGGCAAGTATGATTTAAAATGTTCAGAGTGATTTAGAGTTTAGAAGGGGCGTGTCCTAGCTTAATTGTCAATTTCATTATAATAAACAAAGTTATCCGGTATTTGTTCTTCTCTGTTTTAGGAGAACTTGCTCCTTTTTATATTTGCTCCCATCCCTGAATTAGGCCCTGTACAGTATGTATATCTGGGAAGCATAGTTAAAAAATGTGGCTATTACCAGTGGTAGGCATCTCCAGAAATAGGTTCCCAAAGCATAATAACATGGAGATCATTATTTAACAACGACAGCAGTTGTAGTAGCAATGGTGATAGTCTGGAGCCAATAAGGGAATAAAATACTTTATTGTTTTCCAAAATTAGCACTATTAAAAAATGTTTCTATGTTTTGAACTGTTTTTTTTTCTTACTTTTTTTCTTAGTAACTGAACGCCCAGGAAAGTGAAGCTAAAAGCTGACTTGCACATGTGCAGAAGGTCCCCCAACTGGCTGGCATAGCAGTAAGAATTCTTTCACTACTTGGGAGCTTAGCATCACAACGGTTATACCTCTTTTTCACCAAACACTCGGGTCCAACCTGGATTTTCAGACATGGTTCCAACCCAGGTCAGACACCATTTACACAGCACCATCGATCTGGGTTATTCTCAGGTCAGCCCCATTCACACTGAACCTGGGTCTGCCCTGCTAAACTTGTGAGGTCATAAAAAGTGGGATGTGACTGCTCCACAGCCACCAATCAACTCATTTTAGGCATGACCCAGGTCGGATAACCCGGGTTGCGCCATTTACATGGCACCATTACCCAGGTCCATCCTGGGTCCGACTCTGGAAGCTACCTGGGTTGGATTGCCGGGTCACTTGACCCTGGTTAATTTTCAGGGACCCTTTTAGCTGCGACCTGGGTAAACCCAGCACAAACCCAGGTTTATGCTCTGGTGTTAAAGGGGTATTAGTGATAAATTGATCAAATAGACTTTATAAAATTCTGATAAACGCCAATAGAATCATTTCTATTGCCGCTATTTTAGAAATAGACCCCTAAATCTCTCTAGTGAAAGGGCCTGTTCAGAGATGGACGCAATGGTGAGTTTTACGCAGATGGAGCGATTATTTGCTAACGGGCATGTGAGAGCAACGTACTGCTCACGTGCATCGTTTGTATTGCAATTACACATGTACAGAGTACCCACCTTAAAGTGAGTAACAGGTAGTCACCGTTTGGGGGTGGTAAAGGGGGCGAGGGGGTGCTTAGAAAAATACAGGCAGTCTGACTGTTTAAACGCCATTTCATGGCCATGCATAAATTAGGCATTGCAATCTCTTTAGCAGCAAAAGAGCTCACTGCGTGTCAGGAGAGCTGCCGAGTCTGCGGCTGCTCAGACCTGCTGCATATGAAGCATGGCTGCCCAATGTGCATCGATGTTACAGATCTTTACGTTGTTGCATGTCGTACGCATATGCGAAGGCAGCAGTGGGCATCCCTATGCTCATGTGTTGGAAAGCATTAGCACATTTTTGCAACTGCTATCCGTGAGAGTATGCACTTGCGTATGCATTATCGTCTGTCTCTGAATCAGGCTCAAAGTCTTTAAAATAGGTTTCATATGCTAAACAGTGTTCTTGCTGCAGACACTATCAAATGGGAACCTGAGCTCACAGAAATTGTAGGAACCGCAATTAATCATAATGTGATTCAGGAGCATATCTCCAGTGTTTTTGTCTGAGAAGCAGAACTGTCACATTTTTCTATCTCCCCCAGTCTACACAGAATAGATGTTACTATTTTAAAACCTCTATCTATATTTAGGCAAATAGCAACTGCTGTGGTGTTGCTTGAAGCTGTTTGTTATATTAAACCAAGGATGGGATCACCTCCGTAAAGAAATGGTAGAATTATGAATAAATCTATTTATATAACATTAATAATAGGAAGCTAGATATTTATTTTTATATACTTATAGTTCACCTATTTGACCGTTAATCAATTAATGGACAGATAAGTAGTTTCCTGGGGGTATATTTACTAAAGTGAGAGTTTTTAGAAGTGGAGATGTTGCCCATAGCAACCAAGCAGATTCTACTTAACATTTAACTAGCACCTTCTAGAAGATAATAGCTAGAATCTGATTGGATGCTATGGGCAACATATCCAATTCTAAAAACTCTCACTTTAGTAAATATACTCCCAGGGGTATGCAGTCGGGAAGCCGGCGGACGTAATCCCGATTGCCGGCTTCCCGACTGCTTTATCCCAGCCAAGGTTATATGACAGGCGTCTAAATCTGGACGCCTTTCATTTTACCAATGCCTGGAGACCGGCGCCCGGCATCCCGATCGAAGTAATGCCGGGCACCGCTGCGGACAGCCGCGGGAGGGGGGAGGGTTAGGTTTAGGGCTCCTGGGGGGGACTTAGGGTTAGGCAACCCCCCCCCAGGGAAGTTAGGATTAGGCACCCCCGGGGGGAATTTAGGGTTAGACACCCCCCCAGGGGACTTAGGTTTAGGCGGCGGGGAAGGGGGGGTTAGGTTTAGGCACTTAGAGGGGGGATTAGGGTTAGGCGCTGGGGGGGAGGTTAGGGTTAGGCACCCCTAAGGAGGGTTAGGGTTAGGGGGGAGGTTAGGTTGGTTAATATTTACCTTGGGACGATCAGGATTTTCAGCCATGTCGGCCAGCCACTGTCGGGACTTGCGTCCGGCAGTAATTCATACCAATTCCCCCCCAGGTATTCAAATGTTTTTCAAAGCTCCCAACAGTCCCGAATTTGACTGTCCCTATTCTACAACCTAGAAAGTTGCAGTGTCTATTGAAAAGTGGACATGGTTTGGTATACAGTTTGGGGTGTACAAGTCCGACAAGAGCTGTGGCGGGCCCGGGTAACAGGGGGCGTGGCCTAATCATGGGAGGTGTGGCCACGCCCACTTCCCAAAACAAAAAACAAAAAAACATTTTTGCAGCACCGCTTCACGCTGGGGAGGGGGGGCGCTCCTCCCCACAGACCTAGGAGACTGCTGTGGCTGCTGCTCAGCAGCCACAGCAGTCTCCAACTGCAGCTCAGCACACGCTGTGTGCTGGGCTGCTATGAGGGTGGGGGGGGGTGGCGCCGGACCCGGTCCCCTCAGGAAGCCCGGGCCTGGGTAATCTGTACCCGCTCCCCCCCCCTCTCGGCGCCCCTGGCGATGTAGCTGCTATTGGTTTGGGTGGGTCATGATCAGACCTTTATTTTGTCCAGGTTTTGCTCTTTTAAATGCGGTATGGGGGGTAAATGGAATTGCTTGCGATCTTCAGCTGCTGCAGGGATTTATGCGAGTCTCCTCGCATTTTTAAAGTGGCAATCATTTTAAAGGCTAAACCAGCTTGGTTTAGCCTTTAAAATGATTGTCACTTTAAATATATGGGAAGACTCGCATAAATCCATGCAGCAGCTGAGGGTAGCAAGCTATAACATGTGGTTTGCCAATCAATCTTTTTTTTTTCGAATCAACTTTTGTGTGAGTGACGAGTACAATACAATCAAATGTAGGGTTCTAAATCAGTCTTTAGTCTGATTGTTTTAAATCTGATTACAGCTAATTTGTCTGTTGTAATCATGTGTTAAGCTGGGTACACACTTAAAGATTTTCTGTCCAACCATCCGACTAGTTGATGGGTTGGACTGAAAATCTGGTAACGTATGGGAGTAACTGATGATCAGCAATTTGCTCCTAAATGCCAGAAAACAGTTGAAAATAGTAATTCAGACAAGTTTGTTAAATGTTTGATCTAAACAATTTGTTCAAACAACAGTATTTGTCCATTTTCCAACATTTGGGAGCAAATTGCTGATTGTCATTTGCTTTCATACCTTACCAGATTTTTATTCCAACCAATCAACTATTTGGATGGTTGGACAGAAAATCTTTACGTGTGTATGCACCTTAAGTTCTACAAATCTTAAGGTGCATACACACAACGATTTTTTGAACGATTATCGATAACGATATCGTTTATCATTCAATCGTTGAAAAAATCATTCACTTTGTGAGTTAAAACGAAGAACTATTAACGTTCATGCGCGTTCTCGTTTGTAGATTGTAGTGTGTAGTTCAGTCAGACTGACCAACTCAACAATTTCAGTAAGGGAATATGCAAAAATCATTTGTAGTTCAAAAAAATCGTTCATTACATTTAGTAAATGAACGATTTTAGTAAACGATTTTCGTTCATTTTTCCCTTGAAAAAATGAATGAAAATCGTTAACTAAAATCGTTCATTTTCTAAATCGTTGTGTGTGTATGCGCCTTAACAATTATCCTACATTGTACATGTACTCCAAGGATAAATTTACTAAGATGGGAGTTCTATTTAAGAAGTGATGTTGCCCGTAGCAACCAATCAGATTCCAGGTATTATCTTCTAGAAGGTGCTAGATAAATGAGAAGTAGAATCTGATTGGTTGCTATGGACAACATCACTTCTTCAATAGAACTCCCATCTTAGTAAATTTACCCCTAAATGTTCTAATGCTGTCAGCAGTCACATAATAAAACATTCACATTACTAAAAATGCAATTGTACCATGTGTATTTCAATGGTATGCTGATATGATTATACAGAAATGCAATTGTGGCAATTCTTAAGCTTTTCAAAGGTTTGAGTCAGCAAGAATTTTATCAGCGTACAGTACATATGACCCACCATATGAAGTAGATGGACAGCACTCTTGTAGATTATGAAATAGTCTCAGAGTTCTAAATTTTTAATAAGAAGTTCTGAGATTACTGGTCTGACAACCCAATATTAGAACAAACAATGGACCTCATTCAGAGACGGTTGCAAGCGCCGAGCACTCGCAACCGGCTCGATGTTTTGGTCCTGCGCACGTGCAGCGGCCGCACAGCGCGTGCGCAAGCCCCGGAGCGAGAGAGAAACTCTCTCGCTCCGAAGCTCACTACAAAAGGGGCGGCTGTCGATGTTGATCAACAGCTCGCCCCGTTTTGTAGACGGAACGCTTGCCATTTTGTGGGTGGCCGCACTGACATCAGCAGTGATGTCAGTGGGGAATTTCCTGCTCGATAAGAGCAGGAAGCTCCTTGGGGCTTGTGGTTGCCGGGACCCAACCTTAGGGTCTCGTCGCAAGCCCCGATGGTCTTGACCATCGCGACCATCACCCTGGTCGGTCACTAAGCTGTGGGTGGTAACCCACAGCTTAGCTAGCGACCAGGAGGCCGCACAAAAAAAAAAAGAAGTGCCCGCCCTCATTCAGAGAGAGCGATCGCTTCTTGCAACCGCCTCTGAATGAGGGCCAATATGTGTTTAAATTAATACCCCTTTTCCACCTAAATTCCGTGTCTGACCCAGAATTGGAACAAAGGGCCTGATTCAGACCCACTCGCGAGCGGCTGTCCTCTCGCAAGTGGGTCGATGTTCTGCACTGAGCATGCGCACGACGGAGGGAGCTCCGTCGTGCGTATGCGCCAGACGCGACGAGCGAAGGAAAGTCCTTCGCTCGTTGTGTCTGATCAAAGGGGGCGTGCTGTCGATGTTGATTGACAGCACGCCCCCTTTGGTAGGCGTGCCGGGGGCGTGCCTCCCTGACGGGGGCGTTCCAACGGGAACGCCTCCCGTCAGAAGCCGGCCCACTGACATTACTAGTGATGTCAGTGGGAGTGATTTTGGCTCTGATAGAGCCAAAATCACTCCGGAGCTTGCGGTTGAAAACCTCAACCGCAGGCTCCGGCTCGCAATTTCGATGGTCGCGATGGTCTCGACCATCACGGCCATCAAAATGCACGCTCGTATAGCCTGTGGGTGGTGACCCACAGCTATACGAGCGTCCAGAAGGACGCTCCATTTTCATGGAGGCCGGCCCTCATTCAGAGCGTGCGCTCTGCTCAGAGCGTACGGCTCTGAATGAGGGCCAAAGTTCCTATCCGGATCAGACCCGGAATTTTGCCAGCGCCGACTCGGGATATTCCCGAGTCGGCGCCGCTCACACTGAAGTCGGGTCTAAATAGACCCGGCTTTTCCAGAGTGAAAGTGGTCGCTTGGAGATGACGTCATCTCCAAGCGCCACTGAAGCCTGACCAATCGGCCGGCTAGCAGCGCACTCCAGGTCATTGTGACCCGGTGCGCTGTTCTCACAGCAGGGTTTCACAGGCTACGCCTCTGTTAAACCCTGCTAGTTACCTGGGTTGGATTGCCGTGTCACTCGACCCGGCTATCCAACCATCTCCCCTTTTACACTAGGGAGCTGCCCGGGTTAACCCTTCAAAAACCCGGGTTTTAGCTCCGGTGTAAAAGGGGTATAAGATAAATCACATCCGACTCAGAATCAAGCCCACTGTTTACAAATAAAATTACAAACATAACGATTTCACTAGATTCTACAAGCTATTAAATGTATTGTACTGTACTGTATGTCAAATAATATTATGAAGAAAAAAAATTCCTGCTCTTTACCATATACCTTTATGTGAGCAGATGCAGGATTGGACACGATCACACCCCAAATTGCAGCACATTTTGTATTAATTTAAAAAGCTACAATTACTACTTTATGCAAACCAGTGACTATCTTTAGATGAATTTCAGGGGCACCGAGAGGGGGGAGCGGATACTAAATTTGTAGATTGTAAGCTTGCGAGCAGGGCCCTCTTACCTTTATGTATGTCTTTTACGTATGTCTTTTATGTATGTATGTATGTATGTCTTTTACAACCCAGTAAAATGTTAATGTTGATTCAAATTGTAAAGCGCAATGGAATTTGCTGCGCTATATAAGAAACTGTTAATAAATAAATAATAATTAACTGGAGCAGGGCTTGATGGAGGGGCCCAGGTTCACGTCCAGCCCCACCTCCCTTACCTGTGAGCAGTGCCATGTGCCCCCCGGGCCGCAGCGTCATGCTGGCCGCGGGCAGTCTGTGTCACTGTGACACAGACTGCACCGCGTGTGTAGCGCTGACCGGACGGAGTTCGGTCAGCGCTACACAAATGACAATCACACAGCCGCCGGCTCCGGCAGCTGTGTGTTTGTTTTGATCAGCAGCCAATGAGAGTCTGTCAGACTCTCATTAGCTGCTGCTGCGCCCACTGCAGGAGCCGCTCCATCTTCCGGCTCCCGCAGTGGGCAATGGGAGAGGCGTCATGACGTCATATGACGTCTCTCCCATAATGCAGAGCAGCCCGGCCCGGGAAGGACAGACGGAGGAGCGGATGGCGATGGCGGGAGCGGGGATTGCGGTAAGTGTTTTTTTAGTTTTTTTTTTACTATGTGTGTCTACTGGGGTTGGCTGGCACTACAAGAGGGAGACCACTACTGGGGGCACCACAAGGGGGGAATACTACTGGAGGCACTGCAAGGGGGGGACTACTACTAATGGGGGCAATACAAGGGGGGGACTACTTCTACTGGGGGCACTACAAGGGGGGGACTACTGGTGGCACTACAAAGGGGGAACCACTACTGGGGGCACTACAAGAGGGAGGGACTACTACTGGGGGCACTACAAAGGGGGAACCACTACTGGGGGCACTACAAGAGGGAGGGACTACTACTGGGGGCACTACAAGAGGGAGACAACTACTGGGGGTACTACAAGGGGGAGATCACTACTGGGGGCACTACAGGGGGGGCACTACAAGGGGGGACCACTACTGGGGATTATAACTGGGGGCACTTCAAGGGGGGGGGACTACTACTACAAGGGGGGGACTACTACTATGGGCACTACAAGGGGGGGGGACTACTACTAGAGGCACTGCATAGGGGGGAGGGGACTACTACTAGGGGCACTACATAGGGGGGAGGGGACTACCACTGGGGGCACTGCATCGAGGGACCACTGCTGGGGGCTCTATAAAAAGGGCAATACTGGGGGTACTGCATAGGGGGAGATTACAACTGGGGCCACTATTTAAGGGGCACTGCATAAGGGTTACCACTATTGGGGGCACTGCATGGGGTGTGGACTGCTACTGGGGGCACTATATAAGGAGCACTGCATAGGGGGTACCACTACTGGGGGCACTATATAAGGGGCTTACTACTGGGGGCACAAGGGTCACTGCACAGGGGGAACCACTTCTGGGGGCACTGCATAGGGGGGATCACTACTGGGGGCACTACTGGAGGCCTGCATAAGGGGGTCCTCTCCTGGGGCACAGGGGGGCACTGCATATGGGCACCACAACGGGGCTGTCCCTAATCTTTATTTTTACTTTACATTAATCCCATATGGCCAGCCTCCTCCCTGGAACACTTGAGGGGGGGGGCGCCATAGCACGCACGTTCTTCGGGCACCCTGGCTACACACTACTCCTCTGCCAGGGCTGCCTGCATGCATTTGCCCCCCGGGCTAAAAGTTGCCAGCCAGCTCCTGCCTGTGAGCACCAGCAGCCTGTGTCTCAAACAGCCCAGGACACGCTGCTGTGTGCTGGTCTGTGGTAGGACTAGAGGGTTATATGCGGTGGGGCTCTGAGGATTATATGAGTTTTTCGGTTTTCATCTCATGAGTATGGGATTAAAGAAACCTTGATGTGTCTGCAAAATGCTTTTTCATGTAAGCTGAAGTGTAAGCATTATATGTTTTCTCATACACTGAGGTGTTGCCACTGACAACGGGGGATTTCTAAAGATACCTTCATAAGAAAATTCTACGCCTGTTCCATGGAAACACACATGTGAGCACCCCTATCTTCTCATCGACACCCAGTAGCTGCACTTCGTTTATCGCTATAGATTTATAATCATCATTCTGCTTATTTATATATATATATATATATATATATATATAGTAACAAGTAAGGACGGCACTCAGAGGTTTTTTGCAAAAAATAGAAAAAATGGCTTGTATTGAGCAATTACAAATTCATCTCAATCATCATCATCAACGTTTCGGTGACCCTGCCACCGTCATCAGGATGTATAGCCAACATATATACAACACCTACAGCAAAAACGTAAATAACTTACAGGGCTTTATAGTCCCACATTTACTTGTATTCACCTTGTGTAGAGATGGCTGCTGCAGTGGGTCACGCCGGGACTCACATCAGTGACATCTTTGTGCAACACTGGTAGCCGAAGCCACGGAAGGCCGTCTCCTAGCAACAGCTAGGGATATCAACAACCTCTCAGGCTGCTGACATGGCAACCTAGATGTGCCACATACTGTCTCTGGAACAAACAAAATACAAACTATAAAAAATAGAAAACACCCACCCTAGCAACACCATAAACAAAATAATACACCTATATAGTGCCCCAACACCAAACATTAATGATTAAAAGAAAAATATAAGGAAAAATACTTAAAAATATCTAAAAATATTCAAAGAGATATATACACCCCCATGGGTAATTCCACAGTTTAACCAATCTAGGTACAGCCTAAACCTACTATATATAATGCTAATACATCTAATAATAATCTCCTCATATGCATGTACTAAATACATCCTCCCACTAAACAAACTGTATACCGAATATTATATGCACCAAACAATTTAAATAAGGCTATTCCAACAAATTTTTTCGTTCAACCCCATAGGTGATACCATGTCCAGCCGTAGGATCCAATTAGCCTCTAATCTCAAAAGTTCTTTATTACGATCACTGCCACGTTTCTTTTCTGGCAGATGGTCAATAATCATATATTTCAAATTGGCCATATTATGACCTCTTTGTAAAAAATTATTAGCCACAGGTTGATCACTGTGACCTTCAGTTAATGCCATCCGAATGGCCAATCGATGCTGCGCAGATCTCTCTTTAAATGGATGTATAGTCTTGCCAACATAATAGTAGCCACATGGGCACCTAATAAAGTAGATGACAAAAGCCGTGGTGCATGTGACCACATGTCTGATTGGAATATATTGACCACTGTGTGGATGTCTAAATGATGTTCCAATGTCCAGATGGTTACACGTGACACAATTCACGCAGCGATAACACCCATTCTTACGTTCACTGGTACTTCTGGGTTCATTTTTCCCAAACTTAGTGATATCTGTGCGTGCCACCATGTCTTTAAGGTTTTTGCCACGCCGAAAGCTCGCCATAGGTGTAATCATCTTGAATCCATTCAATTCGTTATCAGTACTGACTATTGGCCAGAGAGCTTTTGTAGCTTTTTGAATAATGATACTCATTGGATTTTGGACACCGGGGTGTTATATATGTTTGATTGAGTGCCTGACCTGTGCTATATATATATATATATATTTTTTTTTTTTTTTTTTTCTTTGCATACAACATTTCTCTGAGGATTATATGTGGATTGATTTCTCCACTAAAGAAGGTGCTATGAAACAAGCAAACAGAGAAATTCACACTTGAAACAGGATTGGCGCAAGACTTTTTGACCTTTTTATTGTATTGTTTGTCTTATATATCAGGTTTGGGTGACTTGTGTTAGGTCCTACTTGCAGCCTTTCTGGATGTGCCCAGATTGGTTATCTTTTCACTACTTGGACCTGTGAGGCTGCTGCCACTGATCAGTAGCAGCAATCTCCTATGGCTGTGCGGGGAGATAGGGGGGAGTGATCACACAGATTGAGTCCCCCCACTGGATTTTCCCCTGTGGAGCATATGGTGCAACACATACTACTTTAAAAAATTCAAAATTTTAAGGAGACGTAGCCATGCCTCTTTACAAAAGTACCACTTTTTGGGCAAGGGCGGAATAATATCACACAATTTATGCTACCCAAACTGGTGTAGCACGCTGTCTGCATCAGCCCCAAAGTGTTTAACATAAATCTCAATGATCAGAACTTCAGCAGTACCAACTAACACTGGTGCATATGCCTATTTTAATCTAGTATAGCACAAAAAAGTATTGTACTCTGTATTTATAAATTCTTCTTCTTCTGCATGTTATGTAAACAGAGTGCCTGGATGTATTGCTACACAATGTTCTCAACAAGCCTCTGAGAGATGAAACCAATCCTTGTTTTTAACAGAGTTTCTAAAAATAGAAACAACATTGATGACTAGAAACATATCTATAGAACTAAGTGAAGCATGGTTCCATAGGAAAGTTTTCTATGTATTGAAAAAAAGATTCTAACCAATAAACAGGAAGATTTAACAGACACACATCAGATCTGACAGCTTGCTGTAGTGTCTATGGAATGTAACCCATCATGTACAATATACATGCAGTTGTTGACCCTCCCCCAATCGCTTAATAAACTGATCTCTTTGCTGACCTAATGGGGAACAAAAATAGTTTGTGAGCAGGTGGCACCGCTCGCCTTGACCAATGAACAGGCAGATCTAGGAAAGGGTGTCCTTTTGAATGATGACTGGGCTCATCAAATATTTATTTTCGTTTCTGTTTATCTGCAGTGTGCCCAGTCTGAGGATTTTGGTGGCAGGCTGATATTTTAACTAGTGAGGTGCCAGATATAACCCAACCACTAAAGGTAACATCATACTTTCCAAATTTACATACAAACTAAAATGTCCAGCCATAGAGATGCCATGTTTATTCACCTTTAGATATAACACAATTTAATATTATGTAGTGGTAAATTTATGTCTTGTTGTGTCGCATATAATGAGATGATGTAACCAGCAATGTACATCTGAAAAATGGCCAATCGCAGGCAATGCATAAGGGAAACTCCTCCTCTTTCGTACATGTAAGAAAGGAAGTGTCCCATATTTGTAATGGAAGACATGGCCAACTCATCCGAATGTCAAGTAGGAAGAAACAGCCAAGCAATCAATAAATCAAGTTTCTTAAAAAAATCACTCTTCTATTTTCTGTGTGTTATGTCAGAGTGAGGAATACAAAGAAATAAAAGATACATTCCCTGTATTACAATTACAATAACATATGGGTACACGTGCTTCTTAAGCTTAATGGGTAGCTATGTTCAGATCAGTAAAAATACTATAAAATAGAAGAAATTGCTTATATCAATGTTGGCACAGAACAGCCAATGAGTGTAAAAAAATAATGCATAATGGTATAAAGTATGAGACAGCAAAGCTGCATAAATATAAGTTTAATAACAGCCTTATGCTTTTCTAGGTAATACTATTAATACACTGCTGGAGAACCACATCAGAAATTCTTGCTGTGTTGCAAACCCACTCTCTCCGCTGACATTGGCTTACAAACCAGAAGGGGTCAGTTGATGGTGTTGGCCTCGAAGTTATTAATAAGGAAAGAGTGATTTCTCAGCAGGACTTCTCTTATACATTTGCTGTAAAGATTAATGGGCTATGGATATGGGTAGGCCATCTTCCCTATAGTATTGTGTTTGGGAGTGGCTGATTATTTCATGTCCTGCATCTGAAATTACCATGTACAAATAATAGAACCAAATCTGTTTTAAGAATGTCGGAAGTGAACTATTCTTACTTCTTTACTGGTGTAGTTAGAAGACTATGCTGAGCTGGCTCAATGAGCAAGCAAGTAGGTTAATGCCACAGAGAGCTAATACCTGGGAGCACAGGTTAAAAGTGTTTCACTATAAATGTTTGTGCTGATGCACGAAAGGTGATTTTTTTCTTATTGTATATTATGGAAAATAAGCAAGCTTGGAAATCATGTAAATTCTGTATTAGCCTTATCATGTCATTTCTACTATAAATGTCATTATTAATTACTCCACATTCTCCCCTGATGAATCATTGCAGACTCATCTACTTACCTCTGATCAAGTTTTCTCCTGCCCTGTACTGTGGTGACAAGTGGCCTATCACACTTCACTGTTTTGTTTTCATTCCTTCTACTACATGAAGAATGTTGCCCTGGTAACTACTGTTCCTTGACTTATTCTGATACATAGGAAGTCTATGCACTAAGCCTTGGAGAAAGATAAAGTGGAAGGAGATAAAGTACCACCCAATCAGCTCCTAACTTCAAATACAGCCTGTAAAGTGACCGGAATTGATTGATTGGTACTTTATCTCGATCCACTTTATCTCTCTCCAAGGCTTAGTACATAAATGATCCCTTAGTCACTCAGCTCCAGTTCAATACAAGAAAATAAAATGATTGACCCACCATACAGAACAAAGGGAAGGAGTACAAGTATTAAGGGAGACATGCACATACCCCTTTCACACTACAAGCAATAAGCCGGGTTATAGCATGTGAACGTGCAGCAACCTGGGTTACTGTGCAGTGTGAAAGGGACAGGTTGAAATAAGCCGGGTCAACACTGGTCACGAGAAGGACTGCACGTATGTTCAACTTCTGCTTGCAGGGCAGTGTGAACGGGTAACCTAGGTTGATGCGACACTGGTCCCATTCACTGCATAGGAAGAGTCGGCGCTTAAAGATAAAATCATCTCCAAGCTCCGGCTCACCTTGGGATGGCGGTGACGCCATTGACCCAGCATTAGTGCTGGGTTGGGCCGCCAGTCTGAAAGGGATCTCAGCCGGGTCACACCCGGGATGGACGCGTGAACAAAATCCTGGGTGTAACCCAGCATGCAGATGTGAAAGAGGTATTAGTAAACCATTGCTACAGAGTTTTTTTTCTCTGGCTCAACCTAATCTTTACCTTCTTTATCAGTTGGAGTTTAGGGCCTGATTCATTATGGATTGCAACAGCGTTCGCAGTTGGCCGATTGTTGCGTACTGTGCAAGCAGTGCATGACGGCCACATCATGTTCACACTGCGATCATGGAGAGCATACTAAGCAATCACAGAGTGGTTGACAGGTAGTAAGCGATTGGGGTTGGTGACGGAGGAGTGGTTGGAGAAACACAGGCGTGTCTGTCCATTTGAACGCTGTTGCATGGCGTGCATAAATTAGCCACTGCGATGGCATACGCTGCTTGAGTACTCACTGCATGCGACAAGGTTAGCAATTTCTGAGTAAGGTCTGACCTGTTGTAATTGTGCGTGAGGGGCCGATGTTACTCAATGCTCCTGATGTATATGCAGGACTGCAAGGTTTTATGGATGTGATTTAGCAGTAGTGGGCATCTCTATGCTGGCTGTGCGACGGCATGCGATAGCATTCATTAGCATATTTTCGCAGCGAGTCTGCTTGTGTAATCGCAGCTGCGATAGCAATAGTGATCTGTAGTGAATCAGGCCCTTAATCCCCCTGTTATTGTCTATCAAATACCTCCTATGTTACAAATGAATAACCTCCCTTGGATTTCAGTATCAACTGTATGAAAATTGCAACCAAACATATCTATGCTTTCCAGATCTTAAACCGTTTGTGTTTGCCCCCACTATTTTTTCCACTAGTCAACAAAAGATTTGAATCTGATATTTATGTATCCAGAAATATCAATAAACACTAAAATAAAATAAAAACAATATAGGTCATTCACTCAAAACTGTACTTTGTTTACCAAATCTAATCTGTATCCAAGTCTTGAAACATTTCTAGATTATGGATGTACAGTGCATCCGGAAAGTATTCACAGCGCTTCACATTTTCCACATTTTGTTATGTTACAGCCTTATTCCTAAATGGAATAAATAAATTTTTGTCCTCAAAATTCTACTCACAATACCCCATAATGACAACATGTAAAAAGTTTTTTTTTCATTTTTGCAAATTTAATTAAAAAAACAACAACTAAGAAATCACATGTACATAAGTATTCACAGCCTTTGCTCAAAACTTTGTTGATGCACCCATGGCAGCAATTACAGCCTCAAGTCTTTTTGAATATGATGCCACAAGCTTGGCACACCTATCTTTGGGCAGTTTCGCACATTCCTCTTCGCAGCACCTCTCATCAGGACATCACAAAAACATTAATCATTCATCTATAATCTCCCACATTGACTAATACAAGTCTTCCCCTGCAGCTTGGTAAGTATCATCACTATGCACAGTATTGGGGCCAAGGGTTTTATTTTGACCAAGGAGTTTGTATGTTCTTCTTGACTTTTGCATTGCGTTTCCTCCAACAATACAAAAATAAAATTGGCCGGTTAATTAATTTCTGACAAAATGGATCATTAGGCTGTGTGTGGTAATGAATTTACAATGTAACAGTCACTGGGGCTGTGACTGATGTGAATATATTCTGTGTACAGTGATGTGTAATATGATTGGCTCTAAAGAAATATTAACCAGATTTTCACCTCTTCATATTGCTATGTGATTGGCTCTTTTACAGCAGTAGCTTCTCTGCAACTTTTTCCCACTGCAATCTGGTTGGACAAATATGGAATACATTGCACTTTGGGCCTGATTTAGAGATGGACACAAAGGCCGTCTATTTTACGAAGTGGATCTGAGAAGTTATGCAAATGTTGCAGCCACCGTCCTTTGTAAAAAAAAAAAATCCTCACTACCGGCTTCTCAGATTCGCTATGTCAAAGGAACATCGGAAACATCAGCCGCACATTTGGACCTCTGAGCAATCCTATGCTCATTGCTAGAAACCAAAGCCAGTGACACTGTGTCCGAAGACACAGTCGCTGGCTGCAACACGCCCCCAAAATGGTCACGCCTGCATTTTTGGTGTCACTCCCAGTTACCTCCACCAAATGGACGCTGTCTTTAAATCACCTTGTGTCTTAATCCACACTGTGACTCATCACAAGATCGTTGCGTTATATGTGCGATGCAGCTCAAATATATGCGCAGAAGATAAAGCAGCAGCCAGTTGCTATGAATTTAAACTGCGTCCACCTCTGAATAAAGCCCTTTATCTCATGTATCAGCTGCTATTTCTTATATATTGTAAACGGTGCCCTCTTACCTCTGTCTGTTTATTAATACTCTGGGCATATATTTATTAAAGTTTATAGAATTGGAGGTGTTGCCCATAGCAACCAATCAGATTCTACTTACTTATCTAACACCGTCTAGTAAATAATAGAGATAATGATTGGTTGCTATGGGCAACATCTCCTCTTCTATAAACCCGCACTTTAGTAAATATACTCCTCAGTCTTGTTTTATTATATTTATTGTACCCAGTACTACATTCTCTTCAGGCAGGTGCAGGAGGCAGCCTGGTCTATGGGAGGACAGGTCGGTGATATAAGAACTACTTTAAGTATTTCGTATGAAAGACATGACATATCACTTTTAATGCATTTTATTAGTGTTTTTATTGTCAGGATAATGCATGTAAATAGGTTTATCATTGTTTCTAGTGTCACTATACTCTCTGGATTTTTGTTATGTAATGCTAGAAACAATAGTGTCTATAAAATGCATGTCAATGATTCTGACGATTTTGTAACTAGCTAATTCTTTAGAGTGAAAAGATACCAAGTACACAACTCAATACAAAGCCTCACAGTGCTATAGTGCCCAGGGAGGAAAGAATACTCTTGAATTTAGAATTATGTATTGCAAATAAAAACAGGGTACAATGGGCCTGATTCAGTGTTGTATGCAAGCCCTATGATTTGCGCACAACTCCAATGTTTAATGAACAGCGCATTCGCAGGATCTGAACAAGGGATGGATTATAGGCAGGGCGACAGGGGTGGTCGTCCCAGAGTTTCCACACAGGGAGCCCCCACACACTGTCCCCATCCCCTGGTCACATCCCTCTGATGACCCATTTTTTTTTCTTTTAATAGAGCCGCCTGCCGTGGCCTGCGTTTGAGCCCCGCCCCTCCCGGAATTTTGCTCTGCTCCCTCTTCAAAAACCCACGAATCGCGCTGGTCCAACTTCTGCTGCTCCTGCCTCTGAAACCAGGAGAAGTAAGCAGTAATGTATATGTGTATCTGTGTCTATATATATGTGTGTGCCTGTATATGTACAGTATATATGTATGTATCTAAAACCAGCATATGGAGGCATTCCTTGCAAGAATGGATGAGCCTGGTTCATTCTTTCTTGCATGGAATGCTGCTGTATGCTGGTGTGTGTGTGTATATATATATATATATATATATATATATACAGTACTTGTCAAAAGTCTGAGCACACCCCCTGAAATCGAAAAGAAGCTTGTTATCATACATTCTGCTACTTGTGTATGAAAGGAGTATGATATAAGTAACAAAGTATATTATTTCCAAATTGTCAACAAGTTTCCTGAAAGCTCCAGTTAGTCAAAAATAGCCAAAAAGAACTGTGAGTTAAGTGTGGAAACACGTGCTCAAATCATTGTTTCGAGGGAAGAAGGTTATTCTTTGCGGAAAATCCACAAACGGTTGAAGGTGTCCGTTGGGGCCGTGCATCGGGTTATTGAACGAAAGTCAAAAACCGGTCAAAATGTTACAAGAAAACAAACTGTTCGTCCAAAAACAACAAACTGTTCATGAGGACAGCTTCATTGTGACTGCTAGCAAGCGTAACAGATGTTTGACCGCTCAATAAATAAGGGAGTTGCGGAAAAGTCGTTCCCAGCCTGTGTCCGATAGGACGGTGGCCAGGCGCTTGCAGGAATATGGCCTTAGTGGCAGGGTTGCGGTAAGAACACCACTTCTATGTGCTACAAATGTAGCAAAAAGTATTGCATGGGCTAAGAAGCATAAGGATTGGACTGAGGAACAGTGGAAGAGGGTGCTTTGGACCGACGAATCGAAATTTTTGGCTCGCATCGCTGGGCTTTTGTGCGTCGCCGCTCAGGTGGGCACTTTCTTCCAGACTGTGCAGCGCCACAACAGTTAAGCATGGAGGAGGCAATGTGATGGTTTAAGGATGTTTTGTGGGCAAACAAGATTGTGACTTAGTCAGAATTGATGGAATAATGGATCAACAGGTGAACCACAACATATTAGTGCGTCATGCGATTCCCTCAAGAAGGCAACTTGTGGATCAGAACTTCATTTTCCAACAAGATAATGGGTGTAGTAGGTATTACCGCCGGACGCCGGTTCAAATCCCGACAGTGGCAGCCCAACAAGGGTGAAAATCCTGATCGTCCCTAAGGTAAGTATCGCTAACCTAATTCTACCCCCTAACCCTAACCCTCAGAGGTGCCTAACCCTAACCTCCCTCCAAGAGCCTAACCCTAATCCCCCCTCTAAATGCCTAACCCTAAACCCCCCTTCCCCTAGCCTAAACCTAACCCTACCGGGGGTGTGCCTAAACCTAAGTGCCCCCGGGAGCCCTAAACCTGACCCTCCCCACCCACCCCCGCAGCTGCCCGTGCCCGGCGCCTGGCTTACCGTCGTTCAGTATGCCGGGCGTCAGTCTTCCGGCATCTGGTTAATGACAAGCGTCGAGTTTTCGACGCCTGTCATAAGTACCACGCCGGGATTAGAAAGTCTGGAGGTTGGCAGTCGGCATTTAGACCGTCGGCTTCCAAACTACATCCCAAGATAACTATCCAAAACATACGTCCAAGTTGTGTACTAATTATTTGCAAAAGAAAGAAGACGCTCAAGTCATAACATAAATGGAATGGCCTCCTCAATCACTAGATGTTTCACCCATCAAGCTTTTGTGGGAAGAACTAGACAGGGAAGTCCGAAAACAGATGCCTACCAACACTGAGGGCCTCTGGGAGGCTCTTCAAATCTGCTGGAGTCGAATGGATCACCAAAAGCTGGAAAAATTATTAAATAGGATGCCAAGGATATGCAAAGCGCTTATCAAAGCTAAGGGTCGTCACTTCAATGAAAGCAGACTACCTAAAACTACCTAAATAAACTTGCCTAAAAGTCAAAACAAGTATATTTTTTTGTTTCCTTATTGTTCAAACAGTTGTTTATTTTGTAAACAAAGCCAATAAAACAGGTTTTATTTTGTTACTGTGCAGTTAAATTGAAAATTCCTTAAAATATACTGGTGTGCTCAGATTTTTGACAAGTACTGTATATATACACACATCAGACGGGTAGCCCGATGTCTGTGTGTGTGTGTGTGTGTGTGTGTGTGTGTGTGTGTGTGTGTGTGTATATATGTTAATATATATATATATATATATATATATATATATATATATGTACATACATATACACATATGTGTATATATATATATATATATATATATATATATATATATAAACACAGTGCATCCGGAAAGTATTCACAACACTTCACTTTTTCCACATTTTGTTATGTTACAGCCTTATGCCAAAATGGAATAAATTCATTTTTGCCCTCAAAATGCTACCCACAATACCCCATAATGACAAAGTGTAGAAAGTTTTTTTTACGATATTTGCAAATTTAATAAAAAAAAAAACTAAGAAATCACACGTACATAAGTATTCACAACCTTTGCTCAATACTTTGTTGATGCACCTTTGGCAGCAATTACAGGCTCAAGTCTTTTTGAATATGATGCCACAAGCTTGGCACACCTATCTTTGGGCAGTTTCGCCCATTCCTCTTCGCAGCACCTCTCAAACTCCATCAGGTTGGATGGGAAGCGTTGATGCACAGCCATTTTCAGATCTCTCCAGAGATGGTCAATTGGATTCAAGTCTGAGCTCTGGCTGGGCCACTCAAGGACATTCACAGAGTTGTCCTGAAGCCACTCCTTTGATATTTTGTGTGCTTAGGGTCGTTGTCCTGCTGAAAGATGAACCGTCGCCCCAGTCTGACATCAAGAGCGCTCTGGAGCAGGTTTTCATCCAGGATGTCTCTGTACATTTATGCATTCATCTTTCCCTCTATCCTGACTAGTCTCCCAGTTCCTGCTGCTGAAAAACATCCCCACAGCATGATGTTGTCACCACCATGCTTCACTGTAGAGATGGTATTGGCCTGGTGATGAGCGGTGCCTGGTTTGTTCCAAACATAACGCCTGGCATTCACGCCAAAGTGTTCAATCTTTGTCTCATCAGACCAGGGAGTCTTCAGGTACATTTTGGCAAACTCCAGGTGGGCTGCCATATGCTTTTTACTAAGGAGTGGCTTCTGTCTGGCCACTTGATACAGGTGTCAGGATCTGCAGCTTCCAGCCTGAGGCACTGCATTAATTACTGCCTGTCTGTGTGCAGTGTCAGATGCTGATTGCTTCTCCTGTCTGTTACCAGCACAGCTGCACACTGGTCTATCATTAAGGGAGACTTGCTGTGATTGGGCCTTGTTCCTGTTAAATTCCAGCCAGCCTTGCACTCCATGCCGGTGATAGAGTTTCTCGCACTTCCGTTTACTCCAGTCTCCTGTCTGTCATTCGAGTTCCAGAGTCCTGTCTGTTGAGTTATTTCCCTGCCGTTTGTTTCATCCAGGCGACATGGTCCACATACCATAGTCATCGAGGCAGCACAGTGAGCATCTCTGCCGTAGCCATGTGTGTGATCTCAGCGGTGCAGAGTTCACTCCATCCCAGACGCAGATCAGCATCAGGCAGTTTGTGTCACCCAGCAACACTGGTCGCATCCCTGTGTCACAAGTGCGCAATCCAGCACACCATCGTCAGTGTCATCCCAGCGGCACTGGTCGCATCTCAGCGTCCCAAGTGCGCAATCCAGCACACCATCGCCAGTGTCATCCCAGCGGTACTGGTTGCATCTCAGCGTCTCAAGTGCGCAATCTGGCGCATCACCACTAGTGTCAACCCGGCGACCTTGGTAACATCTTCTTGCCTTGTTCACATTACACCAAAGACTTATCAGCCCAAAGGCTGCATCTCAACCTTGGCCCTCAGGCTACAACTAGCCAAGACAGACCAGCCCTCAAGGCTGCATCCACAACCCAAAGGCTGCATCTCAAACCTTAGCCCTCAGGCTACAACTATCCAAGAGAGTCCAGCCCTCAAGGCTGCATCCACAGCCCAAAGGCTGCATCTCAACCTTAGCCCTCAGGCTACAACTAGCCAAGACAGACCAGCCTTCAAGGCTGCTTCCACAGCCAAAAGGCTGCATCTCTCCCTTGGCCACAGGCCATGACTAGCAAGGACTAATCAAACCCTCAAGGCTGCCTCCACAACCCCAAGGCTGCATCACATCCTTAACCCTTGGCCACGAATAGTCACTGCAGTCCAGCCCTCAAGGTTGGCACCAGACTTTAACCTGCCAGTCCCACTTTTTAACACTGCAGCAACGAAAGACCACTCAAAGGGGTACCCCCACCAACTTCCTACTAAAGTCTCCACTCTTTGCTATCTTAGTCAATTCCACCCTGGAATCGCAACATTATCACCGTAGAGCCACAGAATTGAAACCATGGATTCAGGTCAAAAGCCAATTCAAATTCTTGCTGCCCAGATCCCGGTCCTGATGCAATAAATTCAGGAGCTGTCTCTTCGGGTAGATGAGACACAAGCAGCCCCAGCTCTAGTTCACTCTCCGGAGCCAAAACTTAATTTGCTGGATCATTTTTCTGGCAATCGGAGGGACTATCTTAACTTCCGAGAAAGTTGGAGTACTTTAGGCATCGGCCTGGGTTATCAGGATCAGAGACTCAACAAGTCGATATTATTATCTCCCTGCTTCGGGGTGATCCTCAGACCTGGGCCTTTGGTCTACGTCCGGCCCACAGTGCTCTCCAGACAGTGGATGCTTACTTCGCCACCCTAGGCCTTCTCTATGATGACCCGGACAAGGCGGCATTAGCAGAGTCAAAACTTTGATCCTTGTTCCAGGGTCAACAAACTGCAGAAGACTACCGCAGGTGGGCAATTGACTCTGGCTGGAATGAAAGAATAAAATAGTTTTCCGCACTAGTCACTCTCTTATTCTCATTTATTTATAAGAGGTGTGTGGAGGATAATTACCTTTATACAATATGGGTTATAGGTTTTTATACCCTTTAATCGAATCCTAACAAATTGTAGGAGTGCTACCAATACCCCTCCAATAATACTTTAATGAACAAGAAATAGAAAGAAGAGGGGATTATTACTCAGTGCACTTATCCTCCACTAACAGGCAAGTGGTTACTGCCAAATGATGTTTAATAGAAAATAAAATATAACTTTTATTGTAAATCTATATAAAATAATTAGCGAAATATTAAAATTGTATAGACAAACAGTGTAAATGTTATTAAAATTTCCCATAATGGAAAAAATGTGCCCTCATGTAATCAGCAAATTATCGGTATTATGATTATTTAACTATTCATTGATTGAATAGATATTTGTTCTTAATTGTATAATAAAAAAATTGTTATTAATACCTCTTTGTGAATGTGTTATTGTATCTATTAATACAGTGTTTTAAATTACCTCAGATAATTTGTGTATATAACTGTTACTTGCCATTGATGCAACACACTGTATCATATTCCTTATAGAATAGCTAAATTAATAGCCATAGGGGCTCTGCATTCTGAAGAGATCTTGTTCCTGTTGCTCCAGTGTCCACTGGCACCATTGGTCCTTGGTCTTCCTTGGCTCAGAAGACACAAACCTGTCATTCATTGGCATATGGGGGAGATCCTTCAATGGAGTGATACCATTTCCTCTACCTGCATCAAGCTTCCTGTCCGCCTGACTGCTGCTGTCCAATCTGAATCGGCTTTTAAGATTCCGGACCCTTACCAGGATTTCCAAGAAAAGGGCAGATACTTTACCATATCACTGCTCCCATGACTTCCCAAGGGTATACTCTATACTCTTTCCTTGCCTGAAAGTAAGGCCATGGAGAAATATGGAAAAAGTCTTCATTCGGCCTTCCAAATCGCCCGTCAGAGCAGGGTTCTTTTTTGTGCAGATAAAGGATGGCTCTCTCCGAACGTGTATTGATTTTTGAGGGCTGAACAGCATACTGCCCTTAATCTCTGTCTTGTTTGACCAGCTCCGAGGGGTCTCCATCTTCACCAAAATAGATCTCAGGGGTGCATATAACCTGGTTCACATTAGAGAAGGCGATGAATGGAAGACAGCCTATAACACCCATTCCGGCCACTACGAATATCTGGTGATGCCATTTGGCCTATCTAATGCCACGGCTGTCTTCCAGGATTTTATCAATGATGTGTTGAGGGAATATCTCAAAAATATGGGTTTTTGCTGTGGTCTACCTCGATGATATTCTGATTTATTCCCACTCATTAGAAGAACATCATAAGCACGTGTGACAGGTGCTACTTACACTTCTGGAGAACAACTTATATGCAAAACCGGAGAAATGTGAGTTCGAGATCCAAGAGGTTTCGTTCCTGGGGTACATTATCTCCTCTCGAGGGTTTTCGATGGACCCGAGTACAGTTAAGGCCATTTTGGATTGGGTTCAGCCTACCAATCTGAAAGCTATACAATGGTTCCTTGGCTTCACCAATTATTATAGGTTTATTACATCTTTCTCCTCCATGTCGCACCTATTGTGGAGCTTACCAGGAAGGGAGCTGATTGACGAACTGGTCCGCCAAAGCTCCTCAAGTGTTCAATTCCTTAAAGGCTGCCTTTACCTCTGCTCCGTTCTTCAGACATCCTAATCCAGACCTCCCATTTATTGTCAAAGTTGACGCCTCAGAAATCGGTGTGGGAGCTGTTCTATCCCAGAAGGATCCTGAAAATGGCAAGCTACATCCCTGCGTGCTTTTTTCTCGGAAATTTGCCTCAGCCAAGAGGAACTACGATGTAGAGAATTGGGAGCTGTCGGCCATCAAGAGGGCATTCGAAGATTGGATACATTGGCTGGAGGGAGCAAACCATGTCATCACGGTGCTCATGGATCACAAAAATCTCTCTAATATTGAGACTGCCAAGAGGTTGAATGCCAGACAGGCTCGGTGGGCATTATTTTTCACCCGCTTTAATTATATCATTTCGTTTCGGCCGGGCTCCAAAAATTTGAAGGCGGATGCACTGTCCCGCAGTTTTCAACCTGTTCAGTCACTCACTACCTTGGAGGACACCATTGTTCCTTCTTCGAATATCCATTTTGCTATGACCAGGGACCTTTGCGGATCTCATCTGTACCTGCCAGTCGGAAGCTAAAGCAGGGATGCCGCCAGGGGTCTCGTTTGTTCCGCAAAGATTTTGGAAGGCAGTTCTTTTGGACTTTCATTCTTCCAAACCATTTGGGCATCCGGGGAATTGCTAAAACTACCAAGTTACTGTCTCGTTCTGTCTGGTGGCAGTCTATGGGTAAAGACATTCGAGAATTTGTGTCAGCATGTTATTTCTGTGCTCGAAACAAATCTCCTCGCACAGCTCCTCCTGGTCTCCTGCTTCCTTCCTAATCCTTCCAAGCCAAGGACCCATATTGCCATGGACTTCATCGTGGACCTGCCATCTTCCTCCCGTTGTTCTGTCATCTGGACAATTGTTGACCAGTTTAGAAAAATGGTGCACTTTGTTCCACTCTCCAAGCAACCTTCCACTAAAGAATTGTCTGCTTTATTCATACTTCACGTTTTCAGACTCCATGGCTTTCCGATTGATATCGTCTCTGACCAGGGGACGCAGTTTGTGGCGCGGTTTTGGAATAACTTCTGCTCAGCTTTAAGTATCAACGTCAGTCGGTCTTCTGGGTATCATCCACAGTCCATTGGGCAGACAGAACGGGTGAACCAGTCTCTGGAACAGTATCTTCGACTGGGTGTCCCTTCTTCCTATGTTCACATTCAATAATTCCTGTCACTCCTCATCATCTGTATCACCTTTCTTCTACAACTCTGGGCTGCACCCTAGAGCAAATTCCTTTGAGGTAAGTTCAACTGGCAATCCATTCTCCACGTCTGTTGCTAGGCTATGGTCAGTTTGGAGAAAAGTCCACCAATGCCTGATTAAGGCATCTTGTCGTGCAAAAGCCTGGGAGATTGGATGTGGCTGTCCTCTAAAAATATCAATATCCATCAGCGGTCACAGAAGTTAGGTCCCAGATTCATTGGACCATTTAGGATTATTTCTTATATCAGTCCTGTGGCCTTCCGTCTGAAGCTGCCTGCTAACCTGAGGATTAACAATACGTTTCACTGCTCCTTACTCAAGCTAGTGTCCTCTTCCCTCAGGTACAGCACTAGATGGCCAGCAAGACCTCCACCTGTCCTTGTCCAAGGACATTGAGAGTTTGTGGTGGAGAAAATTCTGGACTCCAGACTCTCACAAGGAGCCCTTCAGTTCCTGGTCCATTGGACCCTTCCATGGGCCAGAAGAATGCTCCTGGGTGCCTATGAGATCATTGAATGCTCCTACCTTAGTAAGATATTTTTTCAAGATTTTCCAAAAAACCTGGAGCTAGGGGTTCCTTAACCCCTCGTGGGGGGGGTTACTGTCAGGATCTGCAGCTTCCAGCCTGAGGCACTGCATTAATTACTGCCTGTCTGTGTGCAGTGTCAGGTGCATGCTGATTGATTCTCCTGTCTGTTCCCAGCACAGCTGCACACTGGTCTATCATTAAGGGAGACTTGCTCTGATTGGGCCTTATTCCTGTTAAATTCCAGCCAGCCCTTCACTCCAATCTGGTGATAGAGTTTCTCGTGCTTCCGGTTACTCCAGTCTCCTGTCTGTTAGTCGAGTTCAGAGCCCTGTCTGTTGAGTTATTTCCCTACCGTTTGTTTCATCCAGGCGACATGGTCTGCATACTTTCTGCCGCGTGCTGCTTGAGTCATCGAGGCAGCACAGTGTGCATCTCTGCCGTAGCCATGTGTATCATCTCAGCGGTGTGGAGTTCACTCCATCCCAGATGTAGGTCAGCGTCAGGTGGCTTGTGACATCCAGGCGACACTGGTTGCATCCCTGCATCCCAAATGCGCAATCCAGTGCACCATCGCCAGTGTCATCCCGACGGCACTGGTCGCATCTCAGTGTCCCAAGTGCACAATCCACTGCACCATCATCAGTGTCATCCCAGTGGCAATGGTCGCATCTCAGCATCTCAGGTGCGCAATCCGGCGCATCACCACTAGTGTCAACCCGGCGACATTGGTAACATCTTCCTGCCTTGTTCACATTACACCATAGACTTTTCAGCCCAAAGGCTGCATCCCAACCTTGGCCCTCAGGCTACAACTAGCCAAGACAGACCAGTCCTCAAGGCTGCATCCACAGCCCAAAGGATGCATCTCAAACCTTAGCCCTCAGGCTACAACAAGCCAAGACATTCCAGCCCTGAAGGCTGCATCCACAGCCCAAAGGTGGCATCTCAACCTTAGCCCTCAGGCTACAACTAGCCAAGACAGACCAGCCCTCAAGGCTGCTTCCACAGCCAAAAGGTTGCATCCCTCCCTTGACCACAGGCCACGACTAGCAAGGACTAATCAGCCCTCAAGGCTGCCTCAACAGCCCAAGGCTGTATCACATCCTTAACCCTTGGCCACGACTAGTCACTGCATTACAGCCCTCAAGGCTGGCACCAGACTTTAACCTGCCGGTCCCACTTTTTAACACTGCAGCAACGAAAGACCCCCACCAACTTCCTACTCAAATCTCCGCTCTACGCTATCTTAGTTGATTCCACCTTGGATTCACAACAACAGGACTGATTGGTTTATTGCTGCAGAGATAGTTGTCCTTCTGGAAGGTTTTCCTCTCTCCAAAGAGGAATGCTGTAGCTCTGACAGAGTGACCATCGGGTTATTGGTCACCTCCCTGACTAGGGTCCTTCTCCCACAATCGCTCAGTTTAGACGGCCGGCCAACTCTAGGAAGAGTCCTGGTGGTTCCGAACTTCTTCCATTTACGGATGATGGAGGTCTCTGTGCTCATTGGGATCTTCAAAGCAGCAGATATTTTTCTGTACCCTTCCCCAGATTTGTGCCTCGAGACAATCCTGTCTCGGAGGTCTACAGACAATTCCTTGGACTTCATGCTTGGTTTGTGCTCTGACATGCACTGTCAAGTGTGGGACCTTATACAGACAGGTGTATGCCTTTCAAAATCATGTCCAAGCAACTGAATTTACCACAGGTGGACTCCAATTAAGCTGTAGGAACATCTCAAGGATAATCAGTGGAAACAGGATGCACCTGAGCTCAATTTTGAGCTTCATGGCAAAGGATGTGAATACTTATGTGCATATGATTTCTAACTGTTTTTTTTTTAAATAAATTTGCAAAAATCTCAAAAAAACTTTTTACACGTTGTCATTATGGGGTAATTTGTTTAGAATTTTGAGGACAAAAATTAATTTATTCCATTTTGGAATAAGGCTGTAACATAACAAAATGTGGAAAAAGGGAAGTGTTGTGAATACTGGGCCTGATTCAGAGCCGCTCGAAAGCGGCCGCTCGTTCGTTCCGAGCGATGTTCGCACATCTGCGTATGGGTTTTAGTATGCATGCGCAAACCAGTCAGTGCGGTCAGAAATCGTGTGCTCGCAATATAGCGAATGTCTGCTAATTTGAGTGACAGAGTGAGGCTTTTGTGGGTGGTAACAGGGGAAGGTGCTTGAAAACGGGGAGTGGAGATCCGAACGCAGGCGTGCCAAACGGTCAAAATGGGCGTTTAATGGGTGTGCATAATTAACAAAGCAGCGTCATCGACCACGTCAGTTGGGTGTCTTTTAGCCAGAACTGCTCGCATGATTGCGGTAGGAAAATGCAACCACAAGAATAGCGAGCAGTTAATTTGCCTTTCGATGTACTCGATTAATCTAATAAATAGCGGAGATGACGTATGATGCGAGCGGCCAGGGGGCGTTTTTTTAGAAAAAAACGTCCGCTTGTTTTGTTCGCTTGTTCAGACCTAGAGGCGTCAACAGACCGCAAAGAGCGAACGGTCAATTTAAATAGCCTGCCCCTTTTTCTGGTCGAGCGAGGGCAAATAGCGTCCGGCTCTGAATGAGGTCCACTTTCCGGATGCACTTTATATATATATTCAACTTTTATTGATAGGGGACCCCACTCGTTTGTTACTTAGGGGCCCACACATCCGGCCCTGATCTGAATTGATCACTGACTGCAATGGTGGTCACAGTCCCCCCTAAATCACAGCATGATTGACATGCTGCAGTCATTTCCAGAAAACGGGGGGTGGCGGCCCCGTTTTTCAGGTAGTGCTGAGGTCAGTGTCTAACTCTGCTGACACAGATATACTGGCCTTGCAAGCAGACAGGAGGTGGCCATTCTGAGTAGGCTTACCTATAGTCACAAAACTCGCAATGTAGATGCGATCCTGTGTCTTCGGATGCAGGCAACGGATCTGAGATGCTGAATTGAGGTGTCTTTTTCCTTCAGGCGAGTCCTGCATTAACATACATGCCCATAGCGCCTGAATCCAAATGTTGTGTGCATAAGCATACGACTCTGAATCAAACCCAGTATACCTTATGGTGCGTACACATGTAGCGATTTTAAAGAGCAATTTGATCGATACCGTTATCGTTTAACTCGCTCATTAAAAATTACCCTACCAACTTACCATCGACCAACGATGTGTGGCCACGTATGAACGATAGCGAGATCGGCCATCGGCTGTGCATGCCGTTCAACTTGCTCAATATCGAGCAAGTTACTATGTGGCCCCCCCGTGATTGTTGATCGCAGGGCCGCTATAGTCAACGGTAAGTATGTGGTGTGCTGGGTGATCGATATCAATCACCCAGCACACCAGGGAGGGTGCATAACGATCCGTCAGCGATATCGTATCGCTGACAGATCGCTATGTCTGTAAGCACCTTAACTCTTACTGCAACAAAGTATAGGGCCGTACCCAGATGAGTTTATTGCAGCTACAGCTGTGAGAGCTGCATTTGACAATTAGCTGTATCACTGAAAGGAGCTGCAATGAACAGAACCAAGCTGCATGCATTTACATGCATCTGTCTTATAAGGAATGGGTATGTAATGCCTCCTGTCGGGTCAGTAAACTTACCCTCCCCCCCTTTCCCCCTAACCCTCTCTTCTTGTAGGCTAATCCTAACCATCCCCACCCCACACCCTAACCCTCCCTGTTAGTGCCTAAACCTGTTCCCCCCCTTAGTGCCTAACCCTAACCCCTCCCCTGGAGGTGCCTAACTACCTTGTCAGGATTCCAGCATCGGGATTGAGAGCAGCGGCTGCGACATAACTACATCCCGTCTTATAACACATACAACATTTTCAACATCGATTTACCCAAAAGGGAGCTCTATTGTGAGCAAGAAAACAAGTTTGTGTGATAAATTCCCAAAAATACATATCAAAGGCAGAGGCATTTAAGGGGCAGTGCGGGGGCGGCCAGCGTTCCCGGAAATGGGAATGGCCAGCCCAGGGATTGTGTGGACGTACGCAGTCTGCTGGGCTCGCAAGCTGGCCAGCCTGAGTAAGCTGAGGCTTACTCAGCTGGCCAGTCGCCTGGGGCGGTCCTCCATCGCAACCATCGACCACCGCGATGGTGATCCCAGCCGGTTACCTTCGTCGCAGTGCTGGTATCGCAAATGCAGCAGGGGGTGTCATACACCTTCTGCTGCATTTGCTTTATTGCAAGGATCGCAATTGCAAAGCTGCCTGTGTGCAGCTTTGCAATTGCGATCCTTGCTGAATCAGGCCCTAAATGCTTTTTGAATGATTAAACTGTGACTGCATGTAAAAACATTTGAGTACATATTAAAATATTAAACACAGGCCAGAAAAAAGCACTGAGAATTTTTTTTTCAAATCTTGGAGAGTGATAAAGTGGAGAAGTTGCCCATAGCAACCAAACAGCTTCTGTCATTTTGCTAGCACAGCTGGTAAAATATGGGCCTAATTCCAACATGTACTTAATCCAATGGTTTACATACATCTCCGATGGTTAGTGATCTGTGCATGCACAGGATCTGTACTGCACATGTGCAGGGTTTATTCTGCGACTATGGTTGCAGTGCCACTAAGCTGCAGCATGATTGGTATGCTGTGGCCATCGGGATAGGGCAGCAATGGGCTGCGTTCATGTCGGTCCCTATCTCTGGGAGTGTCGAGGCCAGGCTCTGCATTTTGTTATGCAGATTTACTGGCCCGGAAGTGTGAACAGCCTGGCCATCCTGAGGGTTACTCAGATGACTAATGTTCACGCAAGTGATCCGATGCTTCATCTTAGGACACAGCACTGGATCACAGAAGCCAGCAGGAATCGTCTATTTACACAAGATGCCTCCTGCAGCATTACCATATTTTAGCACAGTAGTTACCAGGGACGTAACTAGGGGTGTACGAGTGGTGTGCCACACAGAGCTCTGTGGGCTGCACAGTCACTGCCCCATGGTACCTGCATGTGGCTTGCCTGGAACGGCACCCTAGCATTACTGCAGAGCCACCTGACGCATCCAAGGGATGCTCTGGAGACCAGCCTGTGGATGCTCCGGGCAGTAAGGGCACTACTTATTGGAGCCGATGCCCCCTGGGCGTGACTGGTTTAGGGGCAGATGCGGCACAGAGCCCTGTTACAGCACTCCAAAGACGCAGCTGCTCTGCTACTGCGTCCATCAGGCCCTCTGTATCAGTCCCTATATGTGAATTTAAATTGTTTCTGCTGCAATTGCAACTAATTACAAACTAACTACAGAGAACCTTGGACATTGTGGTAGCATGAGGATGCATGAAGTCACATGTATAACAAAACAGAATGTCGGGCTTTGCTCAGCAGTGCATGAAGATCTTGTGCAATATTAGGTAAACTTTTTGAGCATTGTCATTTATTTCCTAGAACTGAAACTACATTTAGGAGTTCACAGAAAAGCTACTATAGTAAATGTGTCATATCTGCACTTTAAAATGTTTCAGATACAACAGGGTGTTGGTTTCTAGATAATATAAATTAAAATGTTGTGTGTCTTGAATATACAAATTCTTACAGTGTGCAGAAATATGCAGAAAACATGGAGCAGAGGAGAAATTCCAAAATCCCTAAATATTCATATTTTAGTTATGTATATACTATAGTTCTTTTTATTGCAAGTTTATCTAATTAACAGCAAATAAAATAAAGATGCAGTTCTTGCACGACTGTTACAAGTTTATGTAGTAAATGTTTTACTGATTACTTAACAAACATTTCCTAAATAACATCATTTTTACTACTACATTCCAAAAGCGAAAGCAGAATCAGAGATTGTAAAGGTGCGTATCCACTAGATGATTAAAATGAACGATTGAACGATTACATCATATTCATTCAATCGCTCATTAATCATTCATTAATCGTGTAGTTAAGGTGTGTATCAACTAGACGATTAAAATGTGCGATTGAACGATTACGACATCACAATTGTTCAATCGCTTATTAATCGTGCAGTTAAGTGTTGGAAACGACCAGCGACATATCATTCAGTGTGTGCACATTATCCACTGCACGGGATGAAGAACGACATATCGTTCAGTGATGGCATATTATCCACTGCACAGGATGAAGAACGATTGCGCGATTATAATATTGTAATTGTACAGTCGTTACAGTCTGGTCGTTTTCGACATCTGTCATCGCCTTAACATGCAGGCCAACATGCCGATATCGACAGGTTGTGCATGTTCGGGGATGAGGGAGGGTGCCTGCACTGAACGACATATCGTTTAGTTTGGGCACATTATCCACTGCACAGGATGAAGAACGATTGCACGATTACAATGTTGTAATCGTACAGTCGTTCCACTCTCGTCTAGTGGATACGCACCTTATGAGATTCACAAACCTTAAGGGTCACAAGTATGTATGGTAAGTTTAAGTGTAATAATATTGCTACAATGTCCCGTTTTTATAGCCCTATTTATTTTTTTACTGATGGATACAATACCTTTTAAGTGCCAATTATGTTACTTATTGTTGCTTCAGGTCTCTCTTGAAAGTTTAGAGTTTTTATAAAGGAACACTAAACTCAATGTAAAGGTATAAATTATGCTTGTGAAAAGATAAGTATTTTTTTCATATAATTTCTATTATTTTAAGTACACATAATGGAAAAACAAATAATGCTAATATACACCTATTATATTACTACACAGTATAATATATCTCAATCCAGTACAATAATGCTGATTTACTAAAAGTGAGAGAGCAAAATGCAGATTATATCCTGCCTGTCACCAGCAGGCAACACCCAAACCTCCTCTGGCTGACCCTGTCACAGACACTGACTGTTCATGCACTGTTCATCAGCAGTGACCTTAATGGGCGGAGCTAAGAATGGTGACCTTCATAGGCGGAGCGCAGCATCCTATGTTATGTCTACTTAGCGTCAGCGTTTTCTGTAACGTCACCTGCTTCTCCTTCCTCTTTTGACCTTCTAGGGCGTGGCCTGTGCGGCACTAGTCAGGGTGCGATTGGCTAACTATGGCTGTGACGACTGCCTCTCTTCTCCGCCATTGGCTGTCGGTGTACAGAGGGGCAGCACTGTGTCCGCCGACTGCGCGAACCGGAAGCGCCTCTCGCTCCAGCTGGTTGTCATTTCTCTCTGCGCTCGGTCCTGACTAGAAGGACGGGGAGGAGCAGCGGAGTCGAACAGACCCTGGAGAGAGATAGACACACAGAGGGTACCCCTCCCCCGCTCCCGGAGCCTGACACACGGACCCCCCTACTCCTCCTGCTCCCCCCTGACACCGAGACCCCCCCCTCCTCCTCCTCTCACCTGACACACACTAACACGGCGTCGCACTACCATCTCTCTCCTCAGCTGTGACACACCGGGGCCGGGCTGCTGCTGTCACCGGGGCGGGGGACCAGAGCCAACCATATGCTGTAATGTCACTGAGGCTGGGGGCCGAGCTCCTGCGCTAGGGACACAGCATTATCCCCTGTTCAGAATAATATACATATATATACTCCCAGTCCCCGGCAGCAGGCAGAATACTACCCGGAGACAGACAGCTGCTGCCCCAGAATATGCTGCTGGCTTCATGAGGTAATTACTCTGCATGGTGACTGTAGTGTATAGTGCTGTGCTGTGTGGGTGGCTCTGGTGTCCTGGGAATGATGGTGTATGAAGCCATGTATATATGTATGCATATATAGTCTGTGAGGTGTAATGCTAATGAATGCAGCTATGTAGGTGTGTGTATGTATATGTGTATAATATATAAATATTTGCGTTGGTTGCATTAGGATTTTGGTTCATTCTAAAGAGGAAAAAAAATGAGACGTCATCTTACTTTCCTCTCTCTCTGTCTCTTTTCTCTGAATGATGGGCGAGCCAGGGTGCTGAGAGGAGGAGGAGGACATACAGCCAGCTGCAGCCAGGAGAAGATCCTATCCAGCCCCCTTATATTCTGCCTCCATACCTTGTTAGCTGCATGAAAGGAAAAAGCCTCTCAATGACAGAAAAATCCCCATTGATCTCTGTGCTGCACTTAATGGATTGAAGCTGGGGGTGAGGCAGAAGCCAGCCCAGGCACAACCCAGTCTCACTAAACCAAAGAATATTTTGGTATATTCCACCCATTATTTCCTCCTCCGCTTGACAAGACGGCACGCTAGGCTGTGGTAAATGTCTGCAAAGGAATATCATTAGAAGGTGCAGATTTTTATTTTTTTTTTGTAAAGAAGGATATTTGTAACTACCATTATATTTTGGTGAAAGGTGTTCAGAAAAAAATTGACACATTAAGCACAATTTGGCCTCAACCAGAAAAAATATTTTTGTTCTGAAAATTTGTAATGGGGGATTACGGGTTTGGAGTGCTGGTGCAAAATAACACTGGGAATAAATCGGCTTTTCCAGTCAGGTTTCATCCACATCTGCAGCCTCCTCACCATCATCAAAACGCATCCCAGAGCCCCGCTGCTTTTATAAATAACACAGCTGCCAATGGCAGCAATGCTGGATCAGCTTGGCTCTTTCCTGCTCCAGCTGCCCATAACATTCAGGATGAGATTTTGGGGTCAGACAAATCCAAATCTCAACAACAGGAACAGCAAGAGTCCTTAGAAAAACAGCAGCTTTCCCCTAGCCAAAGCCAGGAAGCAGGAATTCTACCTGACCCTGAGAAAGTGAAATCAGAAGAAAATCAAGGAGATAGCTCTTCAGAAAATGGCAAGGAGAAAATAAGAATAGAATCTCCTGTGTTGACAGGGTTTGATTACCAAGAGGCATCAGGGCTTGGGTCTTCAAATCAGACCCTGACTTCCTCTGCATCCCCACTTACAGGTTTTAGCAACTGGTCAGCTGCCATTGCTCCTTCTTCTAACACTATAATTAATGAAGATGCAAGCTTTTTTCATCAGGGAGGGGTCACTGCTGCTTCAGCAAATAATGGCGCTTTGCTATTCCAAAATTTCCCTCACCACGTGAGTCCCGGTTTTGGAGGTAGCTTTTCTCCACAGATTGGACCCATGTCACAACATCACCCCCACCATCCTCATTTTCAGCATCATCATAACCAACATCAACAGCAAAGGAGGTCTCCTGCCAGTCCACATCCTCCCCCATTCCCTCACAGAAATGCCGCTTTTAACCAACTACCCCATTTAGCCAATAATCTCAACAAGCCTCCCTCTCCATGGAGCAGCTACCAAAGCCCATCACCTACACCATCTTCTTCATGGAGCCCAGGTGGCAGTGGATATGGAGGCTGGGGTGGGTCCCAAGGTAGGGATCACCGTAGAGGACTTAATGGAGGAATAACACCATTGAATTCCATCTCACCCCTAAAGAAAAATTTTGGAAATAACCACATCCAATTGCAGAAGTATGCCAGGCCCAACTCTGCCTTTGCACAAAAATCTTGGATGGAAGACAGCTTGAACAGAGCCGACAACATATTTCCTTTTGCGGTGAGGATATATGTATTGTATGTGTTTGTGTGCGTGTGTATCTCTAAATATTAAGTACAAGGAAATTAGATGGGAATGTGATGTGGGGTTATTCTCTTCATTTTATGCCAACATCTTTATAATCTTAGGTTTGTAACCGACCATCAGTGAAATGTAGCATAATGGTTTGTTATTTTTGCTGGAATCATTAGAGCATTGTGAAGTAGAATTGTGCATAATTTTGGCTCTTAATATACTGAATGAAGTAATAGTACATTCACAACTTCTCATGATGTTACAGCTTCTGTATTGCAAAACAAAATTTGCAAGGTTTTAAACAGCAGTTAATGTAGAGGCCTCCAGCAGAAGGTGGGAAATATGCAACACTGTATATTGACTAATTTAACAAATTCCCTGTTTGGATCTGTAGAACACAGCGTTTTCTTGCATGGCATGCCTATGTCTCACAGTGTAACTGTAACTGATAGCTGGGTTCCTATTTACCAGCTAATATCAATGATTGCGTAATGCTTGACCTTGAAATATTGCAGCAGAGCTACAATACTTGCCCATTGCTCAGCAATTGTGCAGTTTGATGATAGGCTTAGGCAGTGCATTGCAGATATCACATCAGCTCCTGGCAATGGCCCATGGCTCTAGGGCTTTTAAAAACAGATAAAGGGATCTTTTTAGTTCCAAAACAAAAGCAAAGACCAACATTTATGTCCATTGTTTTCAAATATTTCTCAAATGTGGTTAAAAAAATTAAAACATTTTAGTTTTTAATTCTGGCATCTTTTCAACTGCAGTAAGCATTGCTGCTTTATAATTTCCTAGGCTACCTGTGTTACACATACTTACAATTGAATGATTTTCAATGTGGTGGTTTTTTTTTTTTTTTTTTTTTGTACATATATGGAAAAGAATGCATCCAGGCCACAGCACCTTCCCATCTGAGCACAACATGCAGTAATGTCTTAATTATCTATCAATCAGACTAGAGCTACTGTAATTTTATATACATTATTAGCATTTTGAATAGTTGTGTATGTTTATATGTCATGTTTTATACATTTTCTTATTTTTTTTTTAATCCACTAGCTTGTGGTTGTAGTATGTGTATGAATGGTTTGGATTATGTTGTCAGAGGTGTTAAAAAAAACAAAAAATATCAATTTACATTGACTTCCTATGAGAATGCAGGTAATTGCTAGTATCATTGGCAGCTGTTGTACTGTTTTTACATAGATCCATAGGATGGCTTCCTTTATGTGTAGCAATTTCAGGGTTGCAGCATAACCTTTTTCTGTAGACTTGTCATGGCTATATTTAGTTCAGAGACTGCTGAAGCATCAGCTCTTTTTACACTATGAAACCAAGCCTTTGGTATATAGTTACTTTTGTCCCATTATTAATGAAACATCAATGGAATTGTCTATTTGTAGAAAACCAATACATTTAAAATGAGTAACAATTTTTTTATTTTTTTTTAATTTATTGATAATTTTAGTCAGTAAATGTATCTAAAATGCATACTCAATGTTTAATGTTGTTGTGCAGGCGGAATATAGCCTTGCATTCGCAATTTCTCTGCAAAAAATGGGAGAATTGTCTCAGCTCGATTCATAGGGGACAATTCAATTAGCGGTGATATCTTGTCGAACATCCTGCCATGTTCAGCTGTGTACGTATCCATCTCTGAGGTGCAGGAAAACTAGTGATGTTAAATCACCTACATAGACTATAAATGTAAAAGTTGCAGATATAGGGCCTGATTCAGCTTAGGACGAAATTGCAAAGCTCACACAAGCAGATTTGCAATTGCGGTAATGCAGCAGGAGGCATCACGCTTCCTGCATGTATTACTTATCCAAGCTGCGTTGTACAATTTGTGAGAGCATTGACCGGCTAAGTGACCCATGGAGTCACGCAAGCCATCCACCGCAGATGAGAGAAAGGGGCTAGGAAATCTCCGTCAGTCGACGGAGATCCTGGGCTCTTTCCCTCCCCGCCCACAAATGGCAGCAGACTGTCAATCACTGACAGCCTGCGTGCAAACACGCAGGACCTGTACTGCACATGCGCAGTACAGGTCATGTGCCTGCGCAGATACCTGACCTTCGGGAATCTGCGTTCACCAGTGCGGGATCAGGCCTGCAGTGTGGAATGGAAGATTGCATCTCCAGTACTTGTACTGTTTGTGAAATTGCCTGGTCTGCCACTCCGGGATCTGACTTCTGGGCCTGGCACATGTGATGCTTCACGAGGCTTTCAATAGTCTAAAACTGGGTACACACTATATGGTGTGTCATCCATTATATAGTTCTGATGTAAATTGTAATGATATACAGTATCGTATACATCCGTCGTTCATCGAATCATCCCATCTTCTGTGCTGCGTGTCGCAGACAATTGCATGTCCGCAAGATATCTCTGTCCAATCTTTCATGTGAAGATGTCATCTGGACTGCCAGTAAACGACATGATAATTGTAGTGTGTACAGGAGAAAAGACTAATTGGATACAATCCTTTGACATGATATATCGTGCCGTTGTTCATAAAATTGCATAGTGCGTACGCTCCATATCGTGTGCCCTGGGATTCAGTGAAATGGGAACGACCCTGCATTGTTTGTTACATCATTTAGTGTGTACCCAGCTTTACAGTCATTGCAGTGCTCTAAACTTGTTTCTTTTAATTTTGCTACATTTATTTACATTACACATGTCGTTTCTGAAATGTGTTTTACAGTGTAGTAGTACTATTAAAAAAAAAAAAAAAGAAAAAATTAAAGAAAATCAACATTTAAAGGTTGTGAACTGTAGTGAAAAACCATACACCTAGCTGATAACATGAAAAGGAACTTTCAATAAAGGTGTCAGTGCTTGTCCTTGAAAGTACAAACATGATTATATCTAGCACACTAGAAATGGGTCTGATTTCAGAATTTAGGATTGCAACCCATTGTTAAGGATCATCCATTTTGCAAGTCCCTAATTACATGAATGCTTTAGATATTGATGAAATGCAGGTAAAACCATGTGCTTTCCACTCTGTACATATGTGGGTAATTAGGTAGTCATAATAATTGAACCACGTTTTTACATATAATGTACTTACTGGTAGCCTAATTTACAGTGCCTTTTAAGACAATGGCATACAGTATGTTACATAAAATAACCTTCTGAATGTGAAGGCTGTATGCTTTTATGCCAATGGCTGCCCCACCCTCTCCTCCGAGCATCACACTACTGCAATTTGACAGTCACTGCTATCATATTGTTGGTACTTAAAGTATTGTTGCTATGATGCAAGGAAGAGGATAAGTGTAGCTTTTATTCCTGTCCATGGTAACCAGAAGAACAACTACAAATGGCTGTTTGAAACGGCATTTATTAAACTGCATCTACACCTCCTGAGCCAAGGCTTTTCTATGGGGATAAAAAGTGTATTGCAATTATAAGTCTGATATGTAGACACCCATTAGAAAGTCAAAATCTTTAGTTTCTTTAGAAACATTGACATTGTTAATTTTAATCACATAATAGGTAACTTGGTTATTGGTGATCGTGTTCAATTCAGGTAAAACACCAGCTGAAATACATTTTGCAGTGTTTCTTCCTCCTGATCTCTGAAATTGCAAATATTTCTGGGGGTCGGTCATTACCAATGCCCGTCTGTCCCCCCCCCCCAAATAAAAAAACAAAGAGAGAATTACCTAGTCAACTGTACTTTATTTTCAATATTTCCTAACATAAGGTTTGCAATAGACTGTTAAAATAATTGCAGCTGCTATTTGTCATTAATATAATAGGATATCACTGAGTTGAATAGCTGGAATGCTTAGTTGTTTACTGTATGTCTACAGTACTATGCCCTTTCACTTTTGTAGCAGGTTGCCATGTGTAGAAGGACGTGCTTCTCTAAGTAAATAAGCAGACTGTGCATTTCTCTAAACTAGCTCTGCCTAGCTGTCAGTTACCGAGAGTATTAGTTGCTTTGTACACTAGGGCATGCCGATGTCACAACAGTGCAGTCTTGTTTTTCCTGTGTCAAAAGTTTCAGGACCCTTTCCTCAGATATGAGATGATTTGCACGCATCTAACTTATTTGTAGAATCAAACTTCTTTTTATAGATGCATTTTAATGTGCATTTAGTATATTTTGCAATATTAAATGAACTAATCAATCTTCAGTTTAAAACGTTACATTTGTGTTGTGCGGGGTTAGTAATAGACCCCCCAAAATTATCTATTTTAGAAACTAATCCCTTATCGGTATCTCTTAACCATTGTTTTAGATGTTGTAGCACAAATTAGTTTTCATCTTCAATAGGTTTGCAATTAATTTGACTTGATCCACTATGCATCTGTTTGCGGTCACTGTGTTGAACTGAGCAGATTACCAGATAATTCAATATCTTTTAAAGCTAAAGTATTATTGAAAGTCAATTAGCTATTGTCTGTCCTTGTTTGTTTATGTGAGAGGTGCCTGTGTTATTGTTTGTATGTGTTGTGTGAATCTGTGGAAAGTCCTTGTAAATTGTGTCACCTGTTTGTTCAGTATCATGGTTGAAACATTCCTCTTAAGAGAGAGTGGTTTTGTAAATTGATCAAAGGTAATGTACTATTCATTTAAATGGTAGGACTATACAAATTTGTGGGTCTTTTTTTTTTATTTTATTTTTTTACTTTCCTTCCTTAGCATGACTGCTAAATAATATAAACAGACTATAATATGTAATTACAGCCCAATGACCAGATTATTATACCTAGTGTTGCACAAAATATACAAGATTTGTCAAAAAACCTGAACTTAAGAACCATCTCTGCTGCTCAGTAATAGATGCTGGAGAATTGTAAGTCAAATCTCATTCATTCAGATTAAATTAAACATCAGGTTGCCTAAAACACATTAAAGTAGATGTTGAGTATAGCAAATTGTGTTGAGTATGCCAATAAATTGTTCTATAAATTTGTTATATTTGAGTGTTTTTATTGCAATAGTATATTAAGTGCAATGTTATAATACCTTTTCTAACATTGTCTAATTTTGAAATTAATATATACTAATCTTTCCACTGCTGCCAGTCTTGTAATTTGAAGGAAGATCTACTGTAAGTAGAGAGAGAAGCTGTTAAAGCAGAGCTCGTGCAAAAAAGTGTACATAGTCTTCTACTCAAGTTGTGGTATTGGGGCAAGGGGTACAGTGCAATGCAGCTCTCCTCCGGATATAGAAGAGATGCTGCCAGGAAACATTTGTATTCAGTACTGGGAAGGTTTGAATGTATGGGTTAGTTTTGGAAAGCCAATCTAAAAAGCTATGGGAATTATGTTATTCACAAGATGTATATATTTTTTCTTAAATATTTATGGCAGCCATTAAAATATTAAGCTCCATACTAGATGGGTAGATACAGGTAGTTTTTGAAATGGCCCCTTACTGTATATATTGGAGATACTGTTCTTTCCCAGTGTCACTGGCAAGTTGCATGCAGTTAATGTTTTCTGATAGGGGCTTACCTGTAAGGCCTGTGACTATCCTGGTGCTTCCAGTATTCTATGTTGAGCTGTTTCTGACAGCTAAACGGATTTGTCTTTCCCATGTCCAGTCTCTTGTGTTACATATCCAGGGATACTGTAACTGAACAAAAGCACTTGCTTCAGGAGCCAGGCAGAAAATAAAGGATATTTCCTGCATAATCCACTTGTTAATAACGTGATCCTTTGTGTGGACACAATTGGGGGTAATGTCAGGCTAATAAGATACTAGAACATAGTTATCTATTTGTTGGTGTATGGTTCCTAAAGTGTGTGCAACTGTGACAAGCATGTTTTTGCAGTCTACTGCCATTTAGAACAGGGATGGGGAACCTCAGGCCCGGGGGACGTATAAGGTCCGCGGAATCATTTGGCCTGGCCCTCAGAGCTTTTTTCCGCTAGCCAAAAATCTATGAAGCAGTGCCGTCTGGAGCGTCCTTAGGATGCTTCAGACTGTCACACCGCTGCCCTTACCACTCCCCTGAGCATCCTCAGGATGCTCCGGGCATTGCTGTAATCACCCGGCAATTGTGGTCCCCCCCATGTGATGTCGCACGGAGGGGACGTGGCCTGCACCAGGAACGGGAATAATGTTATATATATCAAAATGGCCCTCGGCAGTAAAAAATGTTCCATGCTCTAGCAGGCGGATAGCTTAATTTAGACCCCATGAATAAGAAAATTGGAAAAATACTTTATTCATGGACAGCCATTTAAATTAAATTTGGTATTTCCCTGATTTTTCTCTATTTATGATTTTGGATTCTCATATGTAACTCCCTCTTTTTTTTTTTTTTTTTTTTTTTTCCTTCCTTCCTTCCCTTCCTTTTTCTTTTCTGTACCCCATATTTGTTTGATAATTCAATAAAAATTATTTAAAAAAAAAAAAGTTATTTTTATATCCTCAGCCTCCAGAGTTCTTAGTTTGCGGAAAAAGAAATTTCAGACAGACGTTGAAGAAAAAAAATAGATAATATCTAGTGAAGGAGCATAATTTTATGCAAAATGTGACTTCTTGTGTGTTACTACTTTGAACAGCATTGTTTCTTCATGTAAGACTACATCATGCTTTTGTGTGACTTGAAGAGACCTGTAACTATGGCTACTTCTCTGGATGGTAGATTGGTAGTCTAAATACAGCTTTACCAATCTTCCTTGTGAAAGTGATTTCCATTTGAAGAAAAATGTGATCCCATGATATGCCTCAAGGATCGAAGGACGAGTTAACTCAACTCTCTTCCTCATGACGCAAGAAGTTTAAACCAGGAAGACCGTTCAAAAGCCAGGAAAGCTATTTTACTTTTTAATCTTTCAAGAGGATAAATTAAATGAAAAACAGGCAACCTCAAAATGAATATTTCCAGTATCCGAGAACCATAGCTAAGCATAAAAAGTGTACAAAATGTAAAACTAGGAGACAAAATCGGGACTTTTGCCTTAGCTCCAGTATGTTACTGGGACAAAAGTTTGTCACGTTACCCCTTGTCAAGATCTTTTAATAGTATTTATTTGCAGTATGCTGATCCTCAGCAAACACAAGTATTTTTATGCAAAACCGTTTCTCAGAAAGTCCATGACATGACCTTAACATAGAGTATATTCAGGTTGATTCTATTTAGGTCCTTGCTGCATCGCAACAAAGAATACTAATTATACTCTGGGTTCTCCTGCTCATTCCTCCACTAAACAATCTTTCAATAGATTCGGAGATACCAAGAATTAAGAAAATAAAAAATCGGAGTGCCAGATGTGTTTACCATTCAGATGCTGAAAGAGCTACAATAAAGCTAAAGAAGGAGACTAGCCTGACCAGTAGGAAACATGAAATTAGTCTCAGCATTCAAGGTATTGGGTAAAGTGAAAGTATCAAACTAATCTGTTTCAAAAACAGGTAATTCTAGCAAATGTGGGAGGGCCTCAGCAGATAAGGACTGTCAATCATCCACAAATGTATATTTTATCAGCAAGTGCAATATAGCTTTATTCCATTCTGCAGTGTCTTTTCAGCCCTGCTAAAAAGCAACCAGCCCTTGCTAAAAAGCAACAAGGGGACAACAGAAGTAAAGCTGGGTACATACCAATGGAATTATCGGGCATTTTGGCTCATTGGGGTGATGCAATTCAGCGAGATGCTGAATAGCCTCGGAAAGGTGTTCCCGCAGCAATTCACTGCGCTGTTAAGTCTGACTGAAACCACTTATATTTGTGAAAGAAATTTAGCACACCTAAAGCTGGATGTTTAGTTGCACAAACCGGCATTCCCTGACTAAAGTACCGACTGCACGAAGCTGAAAAACAGCATCTGGTTCGGCACTTTAGTCTGATTTCTCAGGAGGGTGCGAGAAGAAATCATTTAGTCGGGCTAACAGCATGCAGAATTGAATAGCTTCGGGAACTCCTTCCCCGGGCTATTCATCATCGTGCTGAATTGAATCACCCTCTAGAATAGCAAGTGTGTATGGAGGCATGTTGGCTCATAAGCAGCTTCAAATGCTCCTACAACGAACAGATCGTGAGGTCAGGATTTTTAGTCTTGCTTAAAAATTGTTCCCAATCTCCTTGAAGAAATCACACACTGAGCAACCTCGCTGAATCTATACTTAACAAGTGGGTGATAAAACATTCGATTTTGAATATGACTGCAACATTAGGCACTAATTTTGGGCGATGAGCTCTGGCTTGCAGTTATCATCCCAGTTCATCCCAACTGTGTTCGATGATGTTGATGGTCAGGGCTTTGCACATACCATTCAAGATCTTCTACATTGGGTGGCAACAATTCACTAGAATTAGTCGTGATTAGTCATAATGCCAAATGGTGAAGCATTATTCATCACTCCAAATAACTCATTTTCGCAGCTCTAGAGTCCAATGGCAGTATATTGTGATCAGAGGCTTGTGCATGGCTGCTTGGCCACATAAACTCAATCCAAGAAGTCTTCTATGAACAGTTCTTGTGGTGCTGATCCTTCTATAGGCAATTCATAACCTTACTGAGTTTTGTGACTGGGGATCGACTATTTTATGTACTACAGATGTATCCTTATACACCTAGCCTTAAAACCCCATGCAGTGCTACATACCTGGCACGAGCAGTCTAGTTTCTTTATCTTTTTCACCCAAATGTGCATCCTGGTTGTGATGTGATGCTACACAACCACTTCATGAGACTGTAGTGAATAATTTGATATGCAACACTTGTATGTCCTGTGTGCAACGGAGTCTGAATCTGTATACAAAGTACTATGGAACTTGGCATAAAAAAAAGTTGCGGCCACTGAATCGTAGCACTTCGTATACAGCCAAGTTGCAAGAACCTGAAGAGCCTAGAAGGACTGTTTTGGCGCAACTTCATCAATAGTGTTTGTAGACACATCTGTTTATGCTTCAGCACTCACATAATCTTTTTTTTGTGGTTTACTGCTTCGCGGCTACTCCTGTTAATCTCAAACTTCACATTTTAGCATTGCTAGAGCTGCCATGTCAACTTTGAATTGTGTTTATTGTGATCTCCTGGACTAACTCTAATCTAATCTAAAAATATATCTTAAGGGGACTATCCATTAGCAGATTTTTCTATAACGATGAAAGACAAAATATTATCCCTTGAAAATTCCTGGGGCTGCGGTGACATATCTGTCATGTACATGACAGATTTTTGCAAACGACGAACGATATTGCATGACAACATTCAGGGAGAGGATTTTTTTTTTTTTTTTTAATGTTTCTATGAATTTTCATTAAAAATATCGTTCGTCGTTGACTGCTTTTAAACTGCCGATAATTGACCAACATGTTGGAGAGACGAAAGACACAATTTATCGGCCACAGGAGTGCGCATCTGTCATCGTTCAATCCAGTAGCAGATGAACGACTGAACGATATATCGTTCAGTCGTTCAATTTATCTGCTAATGGATAGACCCCTTAACAGTGACCCATAGTACATATATAACATAACTTTTAGTAACTTTTTAAGACCGCAAAATATATATATTTTTTTAATAAAATAGTGTACATGTGTTAAAACCAGTGTTGTCCACAATTATTCATAGTTCTGATTGATTTATATCTCCGATTCAGTTATATATACCACACTATTATTTATTGGGATGTATAAATTATCCCAAATCACTTCTATTTTATAAACCTAATAAAATACAAATCTGAGTGATTGTAAATCACAATATAGATTTATATACCTCAGTCAATATTTCATATTGTATAATTGTACGCCCTTCACCCCCGTATAATTCCATTAGTTATCATGTAGAACATCAATAGTTTGAAAGGCTGACTATTGTCACAATTTGGAGATGGCTGTGTTACAGTGTAACCATATTGTTCATTTAGGAACTCCGCAAGTTCCATTCACTGGCATATCAGTAACTCTCATATCCATTTAACTACTGCCCTATCGGGAGCTGATTTGTCCGCAGCTTGGTAGATATATCCATTATAACTATTTATCTATATATCCCAATTAGTGCATGCTTGCACTTATCCCATACAGTGTACACTTTTCTCTCACTAAGAGCTAATACTCGTACGGTACAAATCAGTGTTATTCATTAGATATCTCATGAACATAGAAATACAGTTTAAGCAATCTATTGGTTACACTTTCATTTGGACATGACTTGGGTTTAAGTGTATCTCTATTGTAACATCTGTCTTGGCATGACTTGAGTTGTAGCAAATTACAATTAGGTATTATCAGAGCTGTAGCCTATATATATCGTTGCTGTCTGCTGAGATATTGCAAGTGAGGTCTTTTGCATCTCACTATTAATTATTATTAATGCAGATATTCAAATAGCGTCCCACCAGATCAGGGTTGCATTAAATTGGATTTAAAAATAAAGATGAAAAAAAATCAAAAACTGATCTATTTGATTTAAATCAGATTTTTTTGGATTTAAATAGGATTTTTGATAAAAACTTTTTTTTAAGTAAACGTTTTAATTTTTTTTTTTTTTAATTCTTGCCAAGTTATCATGATGTGCATTTAGCTTAATCATAGTGATTTAGGATAATTTATACATCCCAATACATAATAGTGTGGTATATCTAACCGAATCAGAGCAATAAATACATCAGAAATATGAATGAATAATTGTGGACAACATTGGTTTTAATTCACCTACACTATTTTATTTAAAACATTAAATAAACATTTTGCGGTCTTAAAAATAGTTTTTAATAAGTTATGTGTTATATTCACTATGGGACACTATAAGATATATTTGTTGATTAGAATTAGTCCATGAGTGCCCTATAATAGGAATACTTTGTCTTCTCGTTTTAACTGTACTGTATTCCTGGGTGTACCTTCCCTTAAATTATGTACTACATTATAATGTAAACCAAAGTCTGTGCGGATTTTCTCCCCCCCCGCACCCTCCCCCCCCTCCTTTTGACTACCGTTTATGTGTGAGGTGGCATCCTATGACAGTGCCACACTGAAATTCACTGAGCGCCTCAATACAGTCCATTCTCCTGCTAATGTTTGACTATGGAGATTATATGACTGCTTGATTTTATGCAGTGTTTGGGCAAACCTACTAAGCAGGACTGACTGTGTATACATCCATCAGCCATACCATTAAAATCAATTACTGGTGAAGTGAATAACATTGATTATCTTGTTTCAATATTACCCATTGAGGGGTGGGATATATTAGACAGCAAATAAAGTCCATTCTTGATGTTGATTTGTTGGAATCAGGAAGAATTGGTAAGTGTAAGGATCTGAGCGAGTTTGACGAGGGCCATATTGTGATGGCTAGACGATTGCATTATAGCATCTCAAAGGTCAGGTCTTGTGGGATGGTCCTGGTATACACTGGTTAGTAACAACCTAAAGTGGTCCAAGGAAGCACAGCTTTGACAGGGTCCAAAGGCTCTCATTGATGTGTGGGGAGAATGAAGGCTAACCTGTCTCTTCTGATCTCACAGAAGAGATACTGTAGCACAAATTGCAGAAACAAGTTTATGCTGGCTCTGTTAGAATGGTGTGAGAACACAAAATTGTATTGCAGCTTGCTGTATATGGAGCTGCGTAGCTACAGTATGGTCAGAGTGCCCATGCTGACCTCTTTCCACCCCTGAAAGCTCCTACAGTGGGCATGTGAGCATCGGACCTGGACCATAGTACAATGGAAGAAGATGGCCTGTTATGATGAATAACATTTTTCTTTTACATCATATGGATGCCCAGGCTTGTGTGCTTTGTTTACCTGGGGCAGAGATGGCACCAGGATGCACTCTGGAGAGAAGGCAAACCGGCGCAGGCAGTTTGATACTCTGGGCAATGTTCTGCTGGGAAACCTTTGGTCCTGCCATTCATGTGGATGTTACTTTGACACATGCCACCTACCTAAACATTATTGCAGCCCAAGTGCTCCCCATTATGGCAATGGTATTTACTGATGCCAGTGTCCTCTTTCAGCAGGATAATACGTCCTGCCACACTGCAAAACTTGTTCAGGAATGGTTTGAGGAACATGACCTATTTCAAGTTGTTGGCTTGGCCTCTAAATTCTCCAGACCTCAATCCGAGAGCATTTGTGATATTTACTGGAAAAACAAGTCCAAGCCATGTAGACCCCACTTCGAATCTTACAGGATTTAGAGGATCTGTTGCTAACCTATTGGTGCCAGATATCACTAGACACTTAGAGATCTTGTGGAGTCCATGCCTTGACGGGTCAGAGCTGTTATGGTGGCACAAAGGGGACCTTGGGTCACCACCGAGGGTGAGTTGTCAGTCTCACCCAGAGCTTCAAGAAGTAGTAATACACCAACTGTTATTTGCTTAGCAGCTTGGTCACCTTTGATCTCTGGGATGACTGTTGGCAGTGCCTTTGCTTATTATTTGTGCCCCATTTGAAATGAGCTATCTTAGACATACAAAAGGATAGGAAAGGTAATGTAATTTGGTATTGTAGAGAAGTTTGTACTTGGACAGGGATAGGTGACTCAGCAACTGGAGTTCAAGTTGGAGTTGTACCCACAGTTAGTTGTGCTCTCAACTTAGTCTACAACCCTTATAACCAACTTGGCTGTACAAACATTGTATATATACTGTGCTGCCATTACTGGACTAGGTCTGTCGATGAGAGCCCAAGGATCCTTTGATGCAAGGACATTGCTGAATCGCATTTAAAAAAAAAAAAAGGCAGTGCAATTTGTTCCCCAACGGCACGTGCAGTACAAAAGGTCAATAACCTTTTTGTTAAAGACTTAATTGTTAAGCATATCTTGGTCACCTTCTGCAAATAGTTCCAAGCAATGTTACAGCAATAGCAGAGGTGTGTGTGTTTTTTCTCCTGCAGTAAGCACGATTAGCAGACCGCATTATGTAATATTTGCACTTTCTGTTGCAGTTATGAGAGGTTTCGAAATGATATGACCATTTTTGGATTTTCAGGACTTTTATAGGGGTATTCAATATGGGAGCGATAAGTCCGTTTTTGCGTTAATATCGGAGCTATGACATCATTATCGGAGGTTTTACTTTTACACCTTATTCAATATCAAAGACTTATCGCAGTTTTGAAAAGTCGAAGATAAAAACCGGGGATAAGTTTTCACCATTGAATAGGTGTCGAAAAAAAGTGCAGAATTGGAGTTTAGGGGTGCAGGCTTAAAAAAAATAGCCTGCACCCTTCAGAATTACTCCTTGAAATGATCTGTGTCAAAAAAATAAAAAATCGGGACACCCCAGAAAAAGCACTTTGAATTTGGGGGCCAAAAAAAAAAATGTTGGGGAACAAAGTTGAAAAATAGCGAACTTGACTCTGGGGGGGTCCCCAAGTATACCCCAGGTGTTTTTTTTCATTGCAGCTCCTTGCGCAAGTGGGTTTTTCATGATTTTTTCAAGTCTGTTTAGCAACTTTAAAATATGCTGACCCCCATTTCCAAGTACCCCAAATTTGCTGGGCATAGTTATTTTTCCCAAAAAAACATTCTAAATGCTCTTCTGCACCACTTTCTTCAAAGTCGCATTTATGCACTTGCCGCGGCTATTAGAAAGCCCGACTTCCTTCAGGAGTTAAAAATGGGGGTACCCATAGTGATCCCCCATGTCTAGACATCCCTAGAATATTTCCAGAAAATTCCCGTTTTTGTTAACCTGTAAAAATTTAGGGAAAAAAATGACATAAGGTCCCCCCCCAAAAGCCAAACCAGCCCCACGCTTGCCAGCCAGTGGTGGTTTCTAATAATACGGGGAACAAAATGTGTAGGGTTCCACCGTATTTTAGAAACCAACACCAGGCTGCAGGGACTAGTGCTGGTTTTAAATATAGGGGGCAAAACGACGTGGGGTACCCCCTATATTTAAGACCAGCACCAGACCTAACCGACCGGGGGTGTAAGGCCACAGCCCGGAGACCCAATCACCGGGGCTCCAGGTCCAAAGCATTACACCCCAAGTCGGTCAGCGCAAGCCGGTGATCTCGGGGCAGTCGGGGACCCCCCCAAAAGGGTCCCCCCTCTCCCGAGCACCACAGGCTTACACTGAAGCCTGGGGCTCTTCCCCATACCCCTTGCTTGGTGGGTATGGGGGTAATAGGGGGGCCAAATAATGTAACACTATTGTACTTCACAGTGGAACTACAAGTGCCAGCATGCCTGCCATTTTGCACTTGTGGAACTACAAGTGCCAGCAGACATGCGGCACCTGTAATTTCACTGTAAAATAAATAGTTAAAAAAAGACAAAACACCCACACCGTGCCCAGTATAAGTTTTACATACACCTACCCATTCACACATACTTACCTATACCAGAAGTTTCTGTCCCCTTCTCCAGTAGAGATCCTTCAAATTTGGCCCTGTAATGAAGATTTCATACACTCCTACATCCAGCGCTGGTCTCCGCAGTAATCCATGAGATTAAAAAACAAAAAATACGAGTTACCCGATCCACGCTACAAGCTATCTGTATCACACATACAGATAGCTCCCGAATGGCCGCTGCTGGGACTTCACGGGGCATTGCAGTCCCATCAGTCAAACAGCGGCAGCGCTCACTGTAGAGCGCCCGCTGATTGGCTCCGGCAACTGACAGTTCCCACGTGGGCTGATTCACCCACGTGGGAACTGTCAGTTGCCGGAGCCAACTTCGTAACTTTACGCAAATCCAACTTTGGAGTTTCCCGTTTTCATTAATTTTATATTGAATACGGGGATAAGCGGGAGCGCGCCCGATACTTTAACGCAGGTAAAAACTCCGATATGAAACGTTAACATCGACAGTGAAGTTAACGTTTCATATTGAATACCCCTCTTAATCTTTTGACTGCAGGATAATTGTGCAAACCAGCACGATAATCACACGATAATAGTTTCCAGCCTAAATAAATTATTTGGGCCGTTTTGGTTATAAAACTTATCCGATCCACTCAACCATCGATCAGACAACTTGATGCCGTGACTGGAGTTCGCCTCTGTACGTCATGCAGTGTATGGAGGTCTTTGATTATTGGACTGTTGCTCCTCTCTTCATCCGTCTGCCTTGTCGTCTTTACTGATTGTGTAGTGTATGGCCTGATTTAGGAGTTTGTATGTCGGTTACTTACTTTCAAGTCCACATGGATGTCTTTCAGAATTAAGTTGCTTTTCTTAAACAAAAATACCAAGGGCTTCATTTATAGTTAGGAGCAAGTTCATCTAAATAGTGCTAATTTACACCTGGACAAATCTTGAGTTGTAATGGGTCAATTTATTAATATTCACATGTTCCGTGCGATATTAGCACCCATGATCTCATTGCAGTATGCGATATTAATGCTGGAATGTATTGCACATGCGGGGACAAGCACATCCCTGCAATGTGCTTGGAGTAAAGTGACTTCATCATTGGTCCCTTCACTCTAGCGGGACTCCTGCTCATGTGCGGTCTATAAACCACGCATGTGCAGCGGCCATTGCTGCGGAGGGTCCCATAGGAACCTTCTCTCAGTCATTTTTGCTAAGTGTAGCCTTTAGGCTACAACAGCACAACACCGTCTTCAGATGGCGTAAGCTGCGGGGGCTAAACTCTGGAGCTTGGTAATGTGTCTGCTGTCAGGAATGGAGGGATCACAGCAGATATCAGATATCTGCTGTGATCCCTCCATATTACATCTGGAGGATACGTATTGTTTGCGGTCATCCCCCAAACATTGAGGAATATGCCACAAATATTTAATGATAAATAGAACTTTTACTGATGCAAATGCAATATTTTAACACGTAGGAAAAATACCACCTGCTCTCATATATAGCACACACAAGCTGGACGATTTATATTAACATTGCAGTTCAGAATTGTGCTAGAGGTTGTGCAATTCCTTTAAATATAAGACCGATTCTTGAAGGATCATTTCTTACTTTATAAATAATATGCACACTAAATAATAGTACTAGCAAAGATCAAATGATGCAAACCAGGGGAAGACCTCAGAGTTCAGACCTGACTGTAGTGTATATTACTAGTGAGGCAATTTTGTCATGTAATTTACAATTTTTGGTTAGCTAAAGGTTTCTCTATGTTCTGCTGCTTCACCTTCCACCGTCTTTGAACACAAATAACTACCAGCAGATTACACAATTCGTTCTTTCCCCACATTGTTATTTGGAGGTAAAATGGCATGGAATTTACATGTTTGAACTCTAGTCACAAGCAGACTGTTTTATGAGCGTTGTGCATAACCGAATAAGTTCAATAAACTGGTTGTGATATATTGATTTTCCCATCCGTATTTATTTTTACATTATAGCTACAGTGCATTAATCTATCTTCTACTTGTACAACATAAACATGACCATAATTGTAGGTTGTGCACATGCTTAATAGCCTGAATATTAGTCTAGCTTTCCTGAAACTAAATGGAGTGTGCTGCAGCTTTGTCAATTTAAAAACAAGGTGTTGATACATTGATGCAGCAGAATAAAATGGGAGTACTGTATTTTGGTGCCTGAGTGCAGTTTCACAGCATTAACTCTACAATGTCGTATGAACAAGTGACCACTGGGGGGTGTGCTTATATAGGAGCTAGTACCTACTTATGCAAGTGAGGAGAGTTGGTGTATGTGTATTCATGTAATATATCCTATTTTATACAATGGTTAGGTGTCTTGCAGAACATTTTAATGATCAATACAGTAAGTTACCTCTTTATAGCTGTGTTACCATCAGTTTGTTGATTTTATTCACCTGCTCCTTTTTCACCCTGGAGTCCAAGGGGTTTGCTGAAAACTGGGACTCTGAATGACATTGCAGTGGAAGGAAGATATAATGGGTGGAGTAGAAGTGAGTAGGAGGACCAAGTTGCAGTAACAGGCATTGTAGCTTCTGATTGGGCCTTCATCTCTCTCCCCTCCCTCAGCAATTTTTAAGTGGCCCGCTCTACATTACAGAAATGTAGGAGCCCTAGTGAGAATGGCTGCATGAAGCAGTACCTGGATCTCCTGGAAGGGGACGGAGCAGATGAGTAAAACTGTGTGAATAAGTTGCACTGCACCTTTTCATTTTGTTGAGGATTGTAACAAATTTTTAATATTAAGTAGTACCTGGAAGGGAATCTAATATTGTATTCATAACCGGTAAAGGCATGTCTGGGAGAGGTCTGTGTGCTTTTCTGATAAATGGAAAAAAAAGGTAATTCTTTGCTGACAGATATTAAGCATTACTTTGTGTGATAGACTGTCAAGTATGGTCTTGGGGAATAAAATGGATGACACTATATACATTTTGTGGCTGCAAGTGTGGAATCTTGCCGTAATAGTGTCTAAATAGAGTTGGTAACAAGTGACTGATATAGACATATTTAACCTGATTGCTTAATTATATTAGATTTAATTTTAAAATTTGTTTAGTCACTTGGAGATCATCTTTATGGTAAATTTGTTACAATTGTGGGTCATGCATCAGGGACAGTACTTTGCCATTGTGGTGTCACACAGCAGCCATTGGATGCCATGCTTTATCAGCCTCTTTCAAGATATAACTTCTGGGCATACACTATACAATTTTCTGTCATATCTGTCCAATCTGGCTGGTTGGAATGAAAATCTGGTATTGTATGGGAGCAAATGACAATTGACCATTTGTTCACAAACACTGGAAAACAGACAAAAATGGACGTTCAGCCAAATTGGTTAATAAAACAAATTTAACCAATTTGAACAATCTTTTTTGTCCATTTACCAGTGTTTAAAACCATATGATCGATTGTCATTTGCATCCCATCTGCCACTGCGCAATTCAGAGACATGACGGCATCCACAATCATACAGGTTACAAAAGAGAGATGCAATAAAGTATGTCAAATGTTTTGTATAGTAGCTACCCACAGTCTTTCTGTATTTCATTCATTATTTATATTTTAGTGTACCTACCATCAGTGGTCACACACACTTTTTTTCTTGCAGAGTAAAATGTTGACTTTCTTGCAGGGCACTTCAATTCATGGTACTGTGCATTAATGCATGCATTTCTGAGAATTATAGTAACTTTACATTGCAGATATTCTTATTAAAATATGCTGACAGATTTAGAGTTTGGGGGAGTTTTCTAAAGCTGGGTACACTCGATTATATGTTGGATGATTTGTAATTTTGAGGCGAATCAGAACAACAAATCGTCCATATTGCCCAGTGTGTACGCACTATCCCATGCTCTCATGTGTCATTCATTGCATCTTCTGATCTGCGGGCAGTGCAGGCAGGTCTGCAGATTTTGCATGTGGTGCAGTGCATATTAATGATGGACGGAATGACACGTTGTTCCGTCGTTCATTAAATCTTCTAATGTGTACTAGCAATCTTGCTTGGTTCGGGGCAAAGGTAAATTGCCCCAAACATTGGCAAGATTGCTGGGTTGTCTAGTGTGTACCCAGCTTTTAAATAAACTGTCCAGTGTTTCTGCAAATGAAGGAAGTATGCAAAAATAAACCTGCTAGAATTGCAATATGGTTTGTCAAGGTGCATGATTTGTTGTTAATTCTGAATTATTATTCATTGCCAAACTGTTTGCTGACATATAATTGGTAATGAAGCTTTCTAGAAATATCCGTGAATAATGATATACACTGAAGTGCCAAAAGTCATGTGATAGCAGTATGTTAAAGTAATGGTAGGTGGCATCACCATACTGTGACAACTTGGAAATGCACAGACCTGCATCAGTTGTAATCTGACATCTCGTGAGTCAGTTTGAACACAAGCTAAGCTGCTCATGGCTAGGCGATGTGAATTATCAGAGTTCGAACTGGGCATGATAGTGGGTGCCCAATGGATGGGGCATTCCATTTCCAAAGTTGTGCGGACATTCATCATTCCTCTATCTAGGGCGTCACATGAGTATTGGGAATACCACATGGAAGATATAACTACCCACCGTGGACAGCGCAGTGGTCGTCCACGGGTGCTTAATGATCATGACCAGCGGCGTCTGGCCAGAGTTGTCCGTGGTAACAGACCAACACTGGCTCAGATCATATCCACTTTCAATGTAGGAGGTCCTAGATGCATATCCAGCAGGCCAGTGCAGTGTTCTTTAGCTTCCATGGGATACGGGAGCTGTAGTCCCACCAGAGTACCCCTGTTAAAACTATTACACTGGACACAGTGCCTCACCGGGCTCCTGACTTTGCTAATTGGACCCTGGAGGACTGGCAACATTGGTGTGGTCAGATGCATCACGGTTCCAGTTGGTTTGGGCTTCTGATAGGGTTCGGTTGTGACATGGACCCAAGTTGGCAACAAGGCACCATACAGGCTTGTGCTGGTTCCATAATGGTGTGGGGTGTGCTCACGTTACATGGGTTGGGTCTGCTGGTCCGCCTGAACATGTCATTGACTGGTAATCGATATGTTTCATTGCTTGATGAGCATTACAGCCCTTTACGGACTTCATGTACTCCCACAACTGGGGAATATTCCAGCAGGATAATGCACAGTGTCATAGGTCCCGATTTGTTCAGAATTGGTTCGAGGAACATCCTGGAGAGTTCCGAGGAATGGTGTGGCCAGTTTACCTGACGTGAACCCAATCAAGCATTTATGGGACGTAGTAGAGAGGTCCATTTGCACCCAAGATCCTGCACTTACAAATATCAGGGAGCTGTGGGAAGCCATCCAGACTGCATGGGTCAACATCTCTCCAGAGGTCTTCTGTCCACTTATAGAATCGATGCCACGTCAAGTTGCTGCACTTTGCTGGGCTAGAGGGGTTCCTACACTATATAATAGGCATTCCCTGACTTTTGGCACTTCAGTGTGGTTGGGATACGGGATGCTTGTGCTCGGGATCCCGGCAGTCAAAATTCAGACACTGGCTTCCTGACAGGATTAGGGTAATGACACCTGTCGGTAGGTATCCTAACCCTTCTCCTAACCCTCCCTCCCCAGTGCCTAAACCTAACCACCCCCTCCCCCTTAGTGCCTAAGCCTAACCCTTCCCCTAGTGCTTAACCCTATCTCCTAATTCTCCCTCTAACCCTGCTAATTACCTTTGGGATACCGGCGACAGGATTCTGACAGATGGCAAAGGGGATGCTGGCACTTAGAATAACGACGACGGCATCCCCTTTGCCAGTATATTGACTGTATCCCCTTCAGTGTATATAATAGCATGTACAGCCTTAGTATTAGCATTCTAGTCTCCACCCAGCCTGTGTTACCCAGTGTCCGCTAACGGTGCAATAGATGGGATACACACACACAGGGTAAATGTGTCAATACTTTTAGCCTCTAGAGCACAATGTAAATTATTGGTTTAATACAAACATGTACAGCCATGGCCAGAAGTTTTGAGAATGACACAAGTATTGGTTTTCACAAAATTTGCTGCTTTAGTGTTTTTTAGACCTTTTTGTTAGAAGTTACTATGATATACTGAAGTAAAATTACAAGCATTTAAGAAATGTCAAAGGCCTTTATTGACAATTACATTAAGTTTATGCAATGAGTCAATTTTTTGCAGTGTTGACCCTTCTATGGGCAATTTCTCTACTCTTTAGTAGGTTAGATACATTTCCCCCGTTTATGTGACCGGTCTCTTACTGCCCCATCTGGCTTCCTGCGACCTGATATGGTATGGCAGTACCTGTATAATTCGCATTCTAGTCTCCACCCAGCCTGTGTTGCCCAGTGTCCGCTTCTAGCTAGCATTAAGTACAGTCTGTAACATGATAGGTAGAATATAATTGGTTGCTATGGGTAATTCCTTCTCTTGTCCTTTTTCTCTACTCATTTTAGAAGGCTATATATATCTTCCCCATAAGTGAGCACAGTATCTCCTAGCAACCGACTTGCTGGTGGCTACTACAGAAAGATGATCTATACTCTTAGATTTGGGGGCAGTTATCTATACTTCCTATGTAACAAAATAAACCTGTTTAATTTAATCAATTTAAATTAACTGTTTTTTATCCATTTTCCGGTGCTTGGGAACAAATGGTCGATTGTAGTTTGCTCTCATACATTATCATATTTTCGTTCCAACCAGCCAACTGGTTGCCTGGTTGGGAACTTAATCTATAGTTGTGTGTCCAGTGTCTACTTTACTGCAGAGAAAGGGATCTCACGGCAACATATTTGTTGTTAAATTAAGTCCAGAGTTAGTCCTTTTTAAAGTGACCATATATATTAGTCAGCCCTCTGTGATGCATGCAGGGCATAACTTTTTGGTCTCCCCAGAGGTGGTAAAACCCACATACATTTGCCCCCACACAGAGCCCATCAGTGATCGCGCTGAGCGAAAAAAATTGTGGGTCCTGAGGACCCCTGACTTTAAAGAATTGGGGTTCTACTCCCATCACATCTTAATGGAGGCGAGAGAAGGCAGCAGTTTGGACAGTCCTGGGGGCAGGTAGTAGCTGGGGTAGAGGGGATTAAGGGCAAGCAGCAGTTGGGGTAGACCTGGGGGTATAGGCAGGGAGAAGTTGGGATAGAGCTGTGGGTGTAGGGGAGTAAGAGCAGGCAGTGCCACGGTTAGGGAGAGGTAAGTGAAGACAGCAGTTGTGACAGTGGTGGGGTGCAAGGAGAGAGGTAGGGGCAGGCAGTGGTGAGAGTAGGGCGGGGGGCAAGGGTAGATAGGAGCTGGGACAGTACTGAAGGTAGGGAAGGGTGTAAGAAAATGGCAGTTGGGGCAGTGGTTACCTCCTTCTTCCTGGTGGGAGCTCCCCGCCTGGTCATTGTTGTCAGTCTGAAAAGAAAAGCATGTTCTCAAGCGCACCTAATGGGAAATGATGAATAGGTTTACAGCACAAAAATGTTTGAGTCTATTTATAGTGCTATTAAGTCAATGTATGTGTGGTGTTATTACACTACTTAATCGATCGCAGTCAAATATTACTGTATCAATATCACTGTGTCGTTAAAGAAAAGTAATCTCCAGTAGTTCACCGTAACTCCAATAATATCAAGTCGTCACTCCAAGCTCTGATTAAAATCCTTCATCCACGGTCAACCTTTTCTGTGTAGATTTTCTCAAATATGCATACATGCAAGACAAAAGAGGGTTGCCGCAATAGTGTAAAATCTTCACAGTTTTATTAAAATCTAAAACACATAAATGGATGCATACCATAAAAGACCTTTTAAAGCAAGATACACTGTTGAGCATATAGGGGTATTAGTCTGCTCCCCCTATAGAGCGTTACTTTCCTGGTTTTTGGTAGTTCAAGTGCAATCACCATAAAACCTACACGTTTCCACTAGGTATGTGCAGGCTCGGATAGGTTCGAGTTTGCACACAGAGTTCAGATTTTTCCCTCCAAAAAACGGGACTCAGAAAGAGGCAAAACGTCATCTTGCATGGACAATCATCATTCCTGGACAAAAGTTTTGGAGGGAAAAATCCGAACTCTGCGTGCAAACTCGAACCTATCAGAGCCTGCGCATCCCTAGTTTCCACCCCCTCTGAGGTCTTTGTCAAGGTATATGGTGAAATTACTTGAAATATATAGCCAATATGGGCGGAGCTACCATTTTTGATATGAAGTACATAAAAGTAGTACTTAATTTAAATGGCTCTGTCTCTAAGTTCCTAGGTGCTGAGACGCTAGCTCTGGAGTGCACCACATGACCACTACTGAGGCCCGGAAGTATCGCATTCCAAACTATCCCGCGTGGTGCGGTCCAGCTCTCGGAGCGCACCACATGGTCTCACCGTCGGTCAGAGTGCACCACGTGACCACTACTGAGGCCCAGAAGTGTTGCATTCCAAACTATCCCACATGGTGCGGTCCAGCCTCCGGAGTGCACCTTGTGGTCTCACCATCGGTCAGTGCGCTGTGCTCCACTATTTGAAACGCAGCGTGCTGCTAATATAAGCTTCCAGGAGACTTCTGGCTATTACTGCCGCTGTCACTTTGTTTACCCCACGCGACTGATTTCTCCTAGCAGCGTCATTTAAAAAAATGCAGCCAATCTATTTTCCTATTTTTATTTAGTAACATTTATCATAATAGGGTATATATAGAGGTGGGATATCATAACTCTGTCATACACTTTCATGTATGTCAATATATCTGGATCTTGTCCAGGGTGCTGAATATACAGTACCATGTGTATTGTCCCGTGTGTGTGTGTGTATATGTATGTATGTATATGTATGTATGTATGTGTATATATATATATATATATATATATATTACACATCTATCTATCACATATATATATATATATATATATATATATATATTTATTATGTGCGCTGTGACCCAATGCAATGGGTCCATCGTCATATAGATTCTACAACATAAATTATGAAACCGGTATATAAATACATAAAATGTATACAATAGTCAATAAAAATGGATTTGAGTATAAAAAATTAAAACGCAGAGTAAGTCTTCTCAAAACACAATACTCGATAAACCTCCAACCAGAAAAATATATATTTAAAATTATAATAGAGATTATATATATATATATATATATATATATATATATATATATATATATATATTCTATACATAAAAACCATTTAAGCTCAAAGTCCGTGTTCAAACCATGTGGTTCCAAGGTTTTAACCTTATTGGAGTTACGGTGAACTACTGGAGATTACTTTTCTTTAACGACACAGTGATACTGATACAGGAATATTTGACTGCAATCGATTTAGTGGTGTAATAACACCATACATTAACTTACTAGCACTATAAATAGACTCAGAAACATTTTTGTGCTGTAACACTATTCATCATTTCCCATTACGTGCGCTTGAGAACATTCTTTTCTTTTCTGTATTTCACGATTGTGACCTGTGAAAGTCACTTTGATTCTCAGGCAGCCCTATTTAACGTGGATCGCAATTGTGGTGTGTGTGTGTGTATAATATATATTTTCATTGTTGTCAGTCTCCAGCTCCTTCCTGTCTGTATGCAGAGAGCTGGCATAGAGCGCAGGCAGCACTGCTGCAGCCAAGGAGGATCCTCTGGCACCGATGGATGCAGAGCCAGGAAAGACTAAGTACGCTGGCGGGCAGGGAGGGAAGGAGGTTGTTTCCGGTTGGTGGTAGTTGGATGAGACCCTGCTGGTGGCGATTGGTTGGAAGATGCTGCCGACAGAGATTGGTTTAGAGGGCGCGTCTGCAGGACGCGCTGTGTGTGCGCTATGTCTCCAGCAACCAATCACTGCCGGCATCATCTCCCGAACCTATTGCTGCCGGCAGTCTCTGTCCACGGATCAGCGGTTTTGGTCGCAAATGGCAGAAAATGCCAGCAGAGGTCAAAATAGGGAATCATGACTCAAGTGTATGGTGCCCTTAGCTATGCTTTACTCAATGCACACTGATGTGCTGGTACAGCGCCCATCACTTCCAGGTTGCATATCAGGCAACAATGTGGGAATAGTCTCTACCACAACCCAGTCTATAACTAGCACTAAATGGAGTAGGGCAATATTGCACCCTTGGCAATCCTCAATCCCGTGTTACTATCCTCCTACATCATACAATAATTTGAAAACCCGGAGACCCCTGCCCTTTACCTGATTCCTGGGTAGCTGGCTGAATACTAAGTCTGCTACTAAAGTGCTTACATAGCACTGGGGGCGGGGCGTGGTCACGTGGACTCAGCGATGCTTCCTGACTGCATATAACGTAAAGGTGATCTCCTATTGGTCACAGCGGACAGCGCTCCCATTGGTCCTGCTGTTACATCGCAGACAGCAGCTCCTTAGATAAGTCAGAGACGCTGCAGTGCCGACAACGATCGGATGAGAGAGCAGGCCTGCGCTGAGTGTCTGTGTGCTATGTCCGCAGCAACCAATCACTGCCGGCATAGTCTCCCGAACCAGTCGCTGCCGGCAGGGATTGGTTGGGGAGATGCTGCAAGGCAGCAATTTGGCTGCTGCGGATATAGAACACACAGTGTGTCCTGCAGGACCCGCTCTGTTTTAAAAACCGGATCCCTAACTGCCTGTATCGCTTAAATACACCCTATAGCGCATATTTTGCAATCACTGGCCCATTCAGATTATACCACACAGACCCCCATTCTGGTTTTGCCACACAGTAGTATCCCTTGTACACATTATGCTCTGCAGTAGTAGTGCCCCTTATACATTATGCCACACAGTAATGCCCTTTACATATTATACCACACAGTAATGCCCTTTACAGATTATGCCACATAGTAGTAGGGCCCCATAAAGCAGATTATTCCACACAATGATAGTGCACCTCCCAATGTCCATCCAACAGTCTCTCGCCTCCCCATGTGTCGATTTGGGGCCGGGCCGCCAACTTCTTACAGCTAGCGCACTCAGGGCCTGATTCAGACCCGCTCGCGAGCGCAAGTGGGTCGATGATGGCCCAGTGCGCATGCGTACGACTGAGCCGGCTCCGTTGTGCGCATGGGCGAGACCCGGATAGCGACGGGCAATCTGTCGCTTCGGGTCTCGTACCAAAGGGGGCGTGCTGTCGATGTTGAGTGACAGCACGCCCCCTTTGGTGGCCGGGCCGGGGGCGTGTCTGCCCAGACGGAGGCGTTCCCATGGGAACGCCTACCATCTGGGGCCGGCCCCACTGACATCACAAGTGATGTCAGTGGGAGTGCTTTCGGCTCTGTTAGAGCCGAAAGCACTCTGGGGCTTATGGCAACGAGACCCGACCACAAGGGTCTCGTCGCAATCCCGATGGTCGTGATGTTCTTGACCATCGCGACCATCTTCCTGGCCGCTCGCTATAGCTGTGGGTGGTTACCCACAGCTATGCGAGCGGCCAGGAGGCCGCTCTAAAAAAACAGAACTGATTCTTCAGAGCGAGCACTCTGTCAGAGCGTCCGGCTCTGAATCAGGCCCTCAGGCAGCAGCAGACATGGACAGACAGTGCCAGCTCAATTTGAATCTGATGCTGGTCGCAAGCTAATTGGAGCGCGCAGACTGGCAGCCAATCTGGAGCCAACACTGCCGATTGGCTGTTGGTCCGTGAGCTCAGAGAGCCTCACGCCCGACGGCGCTGTCTCCATGTCTGCCTGCCGACGCGCCAGCTGTAATAAGATGGCGCTCCGGCATCAAATCAACACTCCTGCCACCTGGGCCCCCTTCGGAGGCTCTGACTGGACCGGCCCACCTTATGTGCGTGACTGGGGTGCAGGGGGAGCAGCGGGCCACAGAGCCAGCTCTGGCATCATGGCAGCAGAACCACTTGCACAGACGGTAGTTACACCACTGTTTGCAAGCATGTTGGCAAAGAGTGGGGTCCTTTTCAGGATCAATGGAATGGGGTTATAGGCGAGGACAATGTAAACAAATAAAGGATGCAGGTGTATTTCAGGGTTCAGTCTTCAACCCGGGCAACACAGAGTATTTTAAAACCAAATGTTTAATACAAACTAACATGTTGCATAATATGTAGATTTAATGACACTGCCCCTTTTTATGTGTCCTAATTTCAGTGTATTTCTTGAATGACATCCTGCCTGTATGTAATTTTCACAAATTCATCTAAATATTTAATTTCTTGAATTTATATTTTTGCAGGATCGAACTCGAACATTTGACATGCATTCACTGGAAAGCTCACTGATTGATATAATGAGAGCAGAAAATGATTCTCTGAAAGGTAACTGTTCTGTTTCATGGCCCTTTTTCTTTCCACATTTAATTTTAAAACAGTCTATTAAATGTTACAAGCAGCTTGTGCAGTTAAGGAATCTGTCAGTGCATGCAGTAGAAAATCTATACATGCTTCCTTTTTTTTTTTTTTTTTTCTTTTCTTGGTGGGGCCATGATTGATTCTGTAAAAATATTTATTACTTATTTTGTGTGCGCTTACATTTCAGGATGTATTTATACATTGTTTCTCAACATTTTTTTTATTTTATTTTGAAATGTATGGTTGTGTAATGAATTCAGCAGAATTTTACAGTGTGAGCTAGAATAAGATATAAATATGATGCAGACCAACCTCTACATTGCACTTTCATTTTCCTTCATGAGTCACATTAACTCCTCTGTTCTGCTCTACCCTTTCTTTTGCTATCAGCTTTTATTTATTTATTTTAAGTGATGAACAGGAGGCGTTGCTCCAAATTTTTTTTGTTTTTTTTGTTCGGTTTTAGATGAATTGATGAGACAAACTTCATATTAGGAGTTACATTCAGCTGAAAATTGTGATAGCTATAATTTAGATGTTTATTCCATAGCTGAGCATAACTCTGATATAAAAGTTTTACGGTTAAGGTCAGACACCTGTTTTAGTAATTGCCTTTTAATGAAAGCAGCTTAAAGAAGTGGAATTTTCTGAATAATGTCCATCCTGCATTATTTGTAAGTATGTGAATAAGACTTATGTGGGTATTTTCTGCTGCTAAATTAGTGCAACAGACCTATTTTGTTTTCATCTTTCCTGCTGATCAGCAAGAAATATCATATGTTGTCACATGGCACTGAGATTTACTGTTGTGTCTTTTTGTTTTTTAAATAAAATAAATATTTTGGTAACTACTAAAATCATCTCAAGATAATCTATATCTAATGCTGGGCATACACGGCCAGATAAAATGTCTGTCAGACCGACAGACATTTTATCTGGCAGCCTACCAGCCGCAGATGTCGCCGGCATACACTGTGAGATTTCTCTCAGTGTATCAGCCCGACATCCGCTCTCCGCCCCCGGGGGAGGAGACATTTCCCTGTTCCTTCCGTAGGAAGGAACACAGGAAATGTCTGTCTGTCAGCCGCGGCTGGGCATACACTGCCCGATGCAGCCGACAGTTTACTGGTAAATATCGCATCGGACGGGCATGCTGGACAATCCGGCATGCCCGACCGAGAAATATTTAACCCTCGGTCGCCCCTCCACACACTACAATTATCGGGGCGATCCGCCGATATCAGGCGGATCGCCCGATAATTGTAGCGTGTATGGCCAGCATAATCAGTAATGCCAGGCATACATTGCCAGATAAAATGCCTGTCAGACCGACAGACATTTTATCTGGTAGTCTGTTAGCCTGCAGATATCGTGGCCATACACTGTGATGTCTCAGTGTATTGACCCCGATATCTGCGCTCTGCCCCCAGGAAGGAACAGGGGAAATGTTTGTCTGTTGGCCGCAGCTGAGCATACACTCCCTGATGCGGCCGACATTTTAACTTGCATATATCGCATCAGACAGGCATGCTGGACGATCTGGCATGCCCGACCTATATTTAAGACTCTGTCGGCCACACACTACAATTATCGGAACGATAGCGAATATCGGGTGGGTCGGCCCGATAATTGTAGAGAGTATGCCCAGCATAATTCAGATACTTTATTGGATCTACTGTAAAATCATACCCCTTTTATTTATGACTATGGGAATCTTCATTTATTAGACAAATATGGTTTTAAACTGTATACTTGCCTACAGGCAAATCTTGGCGTGTTGTGCCCGATTCTGCCAGCATGAATGCAGTGTTCCACAGTACCTACAGATGTGTCCACATACATCTAGCCTCCTTACACGATGAACAGCCACTGACACAGTAACATAGCATTTCACATACAGATATAACCGCAGTCGCACACAGGATTTATACATCTATTAATCAGTATAAGCTGCTTGTGCATCCTATTCGCATCACATTGTACCGGAAAAAGACACACGAAAAGACGCCCGGTGGACTCTGGTGTTATGAATCACGCTTTATAATTTGGTAGTCTTATGGGCTAATATGTGTTTGGATGCCAGAACACTTCCTACCAGAATGCATACTGCCACCTGCAAAGTTAAGTGGAGGAGAAATTCTCGCCTGGAGCTGTTTCTCCTTCATCCACTAGGGGACACTGGAGGCTAAAGACAGTGGGGTATAGACGGTGCTAAGTGGAGCTGGGCACTTTAAATTTCAAGAAGTGTGACTAGCTCCTCCTCCTCCTCCTCCTCTATACCCCTCTACAAGCCTCAGTCTAAGTTTGTGCCCGAGTGGAGCTGGATGTATGGACACACTCTCCTCAGGGTTTTTCAAATGAAAGAGCGCTGCTGCGCTGAAGTTAGAAGATTACATTGAGGACAGACAGGCAGTAGCTGCACTGCCTGTCTGCAATGATGGAGCTGCCGGGGGGACCCACTCGCAAGTGCATGCACTTCGCCTGGGGTCCCCGACTGCTTAGACCACAGTCTACTAAACGGGGGTTCCACATTCAGCGTGCATAGCGGCCCCTATCAGTCACACCGCCGCCGGCAGCATAAGCAGCTTGGTGGGTAAAACCTGACTCCCTGAGTAGTGGGGTAGCCATGGTATGATATTAAGGCGGTGTATATTACAACAGGTTGCTCTGACGTCAGAGCAGCAAGATAGCAAGGTTGTCTGAGCTGTGGCTGCTGCATATCCCCCGGGTCTGTCTATCTACACTCGGGTGTAAAAAAGGCCAGTGTTAATGTGTACAATTATTAAGAGGGGCTGAGTGTCCCGTATGTATCTATAACTATAACTGGCAGCGCTGTGCTGAGGCTCAGCGCCGTTTATGATCCCTTGCAGTCCCCGATCAGGCTTCCCCCTTCTGCTCAATAAGAGAAGGGACATGGCTTATACATATGCTGGTAACTGACCCTCGCGTGTTTAGAGCATGCAGGGGTGATTGTTCATATCGCGCTCCTCATTGAGCGCCATAGCGGGGGGCGGAGCTTAGCTCCGGAGCTCTGCTTCTCAATATCAGCGGCCCCAGCGCTACCCTGACTGCTGCAGATCCCTGACTGCTGCAGAGCACCGGGATCTTTCACATACAATTGGCTGTGAGAAAGCCAGTGTTAATAAGTACACTAATAGCATGCTCATCACCAACATTGAGCACCATAACAGGGGACGGAGCCTAGCTCTGGAGTCCTGCTGCTCCCTGCAGTGTCCCCAGCGCTTCTCTGAAAAAGAGGGCAGCCATTACACACTGAGTATTATACAGTGTAACCTGGTGCAGTGATCACTGAGAAAGAAGACCCGGTTTGCTGTCTGAATAACCGCTGCTGCACAAAACTGGTATCCTAATCCTGGACTGCAAGTACACAGCAGGGTTTAGGCAAGGCAGGAGAGCATTTAAGTATCTGTGTATACATCCTTCACGGACTAGCGTTTTCTGGCACTGCTAGGAGCGCTATTAGGCTAGTGTGGCTCTATCCTGCCTCTCTGTATCCCAGTTCTTCATGTGAGAGGATATTATCTGCAAATATAGTTTACACAGGGATAGTCAGCTAACTCCCTATTGTGTAGCGCGGATGGTGTGGTGTTTGGCGGTACTGCATCGCAGCGCTGTGGGTTCAGTTGCCGCTGCAGTTCTGACTGAGCGGAGTTGGTATGTTCTCCCTATTATATAACTGACCACACCTTCCTTTATACACCCGGGGAATGCCAGGTGTTGTAGGCTTATGCATCCTCTACAATTATATTCACAGATGGCTGATTCGCTGTCTTGAATGACACAGGTTACATAAGCAACTGGGCTTTGGACTATTGGCATTGCCCTTAAGAAGGTTATCAAGTCAGCATAACATATATGAGAAGCGGCGCCTTTCTTGGCGTCCATTTACGTTTGCCTGTACGCCTCCCATGAGGTGATTCCGCGCGTTGAGTATAACCTTAGCTTAGAACTATGGCTCTTTTCCCAGGCTTTATTTTCTGCATTACGCCAGGTATGGCAGTTACGGGATTAGAACACTAGTCCTGCTACACTGTATTTCCTTAGAAAGAAGTAAAAGTCAAGATATTATATTTCCAGTTTCAGTAAAACTGGAATATATTCTGTTGTTAGCTTGGGCTCTTCTGGATAAACAAGTTTCAGAAGTCCGGCGGTTATTATCTTTTTCTCTTTTCTTGCAACACTAGGTACATTGGTTCGTTACTATCAATGTCACCGATTCCTGGGACCATGTTTTTTTAAAGATCGGGCTAGAACTTTAAGTATATTCAAGTCCATTTATACTCGGCAGGAGTGATTCTGCGGCCTGTCATTGTAATCTGCTTAAGGGCGGAAGTTATATTGAGACAGCTGTAAATATCACTTCCATTGGCGGATAGTGTATTACTTACAGTAGATCCTGATAATTGGATTTCTCAAGTTACTGGAGGTAACTCTTTTTATATTCCACCAGCAGTTCTCCCCCTAATAGTTCTTTCTAAGCACCCTCGTCTGGGTTCTTTAGTACTCCAGCTTGCTCACGGGACCACCATCTTCACGTGATTCCAGAGGCCGGGGCTGAGTCACAGCAAAATCTGTAAGCAAAATGCTTGCTGATTTTTTCCTCTCACCTTAGGGTCCCCAAAGTGGGAACGTGTCTTATGGACTTCAGAGTAGTAAGATTGGAATTTAGTAAATACGTTTACGTCCAGGCTTTCATCACTCGAGATACAGTTTGACTTTTTAGTCTCCTCCTCTACCTTGGTTTTTGCAGATTTTTACCACAGGTTAGCAGGACAGGAGCATCGTTTTACTGTATTATAACACAGGTCTCTTCGTGGTTCTGAAACTGGGTGGCTTGGTCAGACCTACTCCGAACTTTATGTATCTCAATCTATTCCTAAGAATAGAGTCCCTTCCCTCGTGGAGGGCAGCACTAGGCTCATTAGTCTTGATGGATTCTGAATTTTTCCCTAGTCTCAACCAGCTGACGTTACCATTTCTGGGTGTGATCAGGGACACCTTATGTCAGCGAGTGTTCTTCCCTCAAACAGCAACTTCCTTTTTGGATATGTTGAGGACGGTCTTTCGACGTTTTGGTGCATGTGTCCATTCGCCTCCTGAGGTAGATGGGTACGGCATTAAAGTCCTTTCCTTACGGACGATTCTCTCTGGGTCGTGTCCACTTCACCACTTCTCAGTGTACAGAATACCATCTTTTCCTTCACCAACACGTAAGGTTAGGTTCCAAAACTCGAATACCTCCTCTTTGAGGTTGACCTTAGTACAAGGGAAGACATTTGGAGTGTGGGATTGGATTCTTCTTACCACAGAAGTGGGTCTGAGAGAATGGGAGGCTGAAATTAAAAATCCAAGACCGCCAGGCTTCACAGTGTTCTGTGTTATTCATACAGCAGATTACCTGTGGCGGGGCTGAGCAGCCAGGGTCCAGTCGGTCTTCGCCACGACAATGGCATTCTTGCACGGTGGCTCCAGATGGTGAGCTGCTTTGAAAGAAGTAAGCCGAATTTACACCTGGGTGACAGAGTTCGCTATGATGATGGACAATTGGTAGGCAGACTACCTTGGCCAGCAGAATGCATCCAGGGGCTGCTTCAGCAAGTTTTTCTACAGCTAGTCTAATGCAGGTTGACATCATAGCTCCAACACAAAATCATTGACTGCCTCTCTACTGCTTTTGGACAAGAGACCTGGAGGTTGTCACAGGGTACGCCCTGTCAACGTCGTGGCAGTTCCATTTTTGTCTACCTGTTTCCTCCGTTCCACTTCTCCTTCAGATTCTACAATGTATCTAAAGGGAGACGGCCAGGGTTCTATTGGTAGCTCCGGTTTGGTCTTGAGGAGCTTGGTATTACAACATTATACTTCTGATGCTCTAGCATCCATGGCCGCTGCCTCTGAGAGGACATCTCTTCCTAGAGGGTCTTTTTGTCTATCCTGACTTAGAGCGGCTACATTTGATGGAGTGGCTGTTGAAAGGGCCATCTTAGGATATAAAGGATCCCATCCAGGGTAAGCCCTACTAGGCTTAGCACCCAAAAAGTAGTTATTTCTCAACATTGCCACTGGTTTTGGAGGATTTAGGTTTCAGGGTGTGGTTATAGAGAGATTCTCCCTACAGACTTCAATCAATGTTTAGGTAGGTGGTACGTGTCAAAGCAACATCCACATGAATGGCAGGACCCAAGTTTTCCCAACAGAACATTGCCCAGAGCATCAAACAGTCTCCACCACTTTCCTTCTTCCCATAGTGCATCCTGGTACCATCTCTTCCCCAGGTAAACAATGCACACGCACCCGGCCGTTCACATGATGTAAAAGAAAACGTGATTCGTCCTACCAGGCCAACTTCTTCCTAGGCTCCATAATCCAGTTCTGATGCTTATGTGCCCATTGATGGTGGGCAGGGGTCAGCATGGGTCTGATACCGTGACAGGTATATGGTATTTGTGCAGTGTGGTGTCACTTAATCCTACCAGATTTGAGTGAGTGCTTTAGTTCCTTTTCTGTTGACAGAGAGTTAAGGAGGGACTACAGGCACAGATTGACAGTAGTGTGGTTTCAATTAAGGGTTACAATTTATTTTAACATTTCACAATGGGTCACAATCAGCAAATCACAAATTACAATATTCTTCCTTCACATCTACTAGAAAACCACACTTAAACTACAATGAAGGTTTTATTAAACTGGAACTCTGGAAGGGTTGGATACCTTTTTCCTCAGAAATCACAGGAAACTGGAGAAACACTGGGACTTGAATGGATTAGTGCAACAATGTAAGAACCACAAGGATATTACAACAATATAAATATATTGTATAAATGAACTTTACAAAATATTGCTGGATCTTCGTAACCTCAAACGCCCTTTCTCTAACTGTCTAACTAATCCTAATGCGTGCATGTAACGTACTACCAATAATAAAGTCTAGCGCTGTCTGTAGAGATGGTGCACATTAAAAGGAATTGTCCTTTGTTTGCTTTTATTGTCCTGCTAACTCTGTGGAATACTCCAGTGGGAACTGCAGTTCACAAATATTATCACTTTGCTTTATATGAGTAGCTTGCTGGATCCCTGTAAGATACGATGTAGCCTTTCTCCTTTGGCAATTCAGACGTTAATTAGAAGTGTTTGAAGGACTAGCAATATAGTCACCTTTTGTAGTAATAGAGGGATTTTTTTGTTGCAATTAATAGTGTCTCTCTTTCTAGCAGATCTCCTTTTTTACCAACTATGCTTTCCTTATAGAAGAGTCTAGTCTTCCCTGAGCTGAGGAGAAGCTTGCTGTCCCTATGGCTGACTTATGAAGAAGAGTAGCTGCTGCTGAGTGGATCTAGGCATTTAGTACTGCAACGGGGAGGTGGGACTATAGTGCAGGGTTGTGTTGGGCAATTTAGTTATTATAGACCTCTCTCGCTGACTCCGGCTGCCCTGTAGCCAGTGTCTGCCTTTGCAGAGAGTGCTGTTCTCCCTCTGTCTGGTTCCCTCAGCTGGCCCGTTGCTCACTGTGCCGCCCACCGGGGAGGTCCACAGCTCTCGCAGGGACACCGCTCCAAAGTTGCCAATTGTCATATAGCACCGAAGGTCACCGAATAGATTCTGAGGACAGGAGATGCCTCGGCACAGATCCCCCCTGTATCCAGGCTCCCTTAGGACTCAACTCAACTCAGAACCTGCTGGAACCAGCTGCAGGGGGCTATGTGACCTGTGGCTGACTCACCATTGGTCTGGCAGCTGGACTTTTTATAACCTCCCTCCAGTCCCTTGATTCTCTTTCTTCAGAGAGAATTAACATATTTTTGTCCATAATATTGGGTTAAACTAGATACTGTACAAATTCTTACACAGGGTGCTAAATATCATACAGGAGAAATACTGTAAGTATGGCAAAAACAGACATTCAATGTTTCCATACATTGGAATCTGCTTATGTACCCTTTTTACACCTAAATATATAAGTTTCTTAGGGCACTCTTACACAGGTGGTATTCCCAGGTTCTTGGGTACCACATGGGCACTGCACAGACCCATACACAGCAAGCTGCTCTACACTGTGTGTTCGAACACCTTGCTGTCATAGCCAGCATTAACATTTTCAGCAATTTACTATACATTAGCTCCTTTGTGCTATAGGACCAATGTTATGGCTGATGTGTGTATAATATAGGAGGTCTGAAGAGCTTGAAACTTCACACAATATTTGAGGCATATACATACATGTATTGAGAATAAAGGGTAAAACACACAATTAACACCTGAAGGTGGCATTGGGCTTTTACCAGTATGATCTATTATTGTACTTGTAGCATGTATTAATACATTCGATGTGGGTCATACCTTTGTTTTTTTTTTAATCACTGTTAGAATTTTGTAATGCAGTGGCAGGAACAAGAGGATAAAAAAAAAATCCTATTAATTCCTGTTTTTAGTGCGGCTTTCAGGCATTAGATCCTGAAAAGTGAAATTACATTAGAAACTGTAGGTGTGAATTAGCCCTTATAGGTAAGGTGATAAATGAAAAAAGCAAACGTAGAGACATGTAGAATATGGAACCATATATAATACACATACATTTTAATGTCCAGTGAATTGGTATTCAGATTATTTTGGAATCAAAATTCCAAGAAGAACAAAGCAAAAATAGCATAAAAAGATACTTGACAATAATTATCTGACAATTGAATCTGATGGTTTCCGTTGGCACCTGCATGGATGTTCGCATTAGCAAAAGGTAGTAACTCTAGCTTCCCCCAGCTGCCTGCAACTACAGCCATTTTGCGTGCGACTCAGAATCAGCCCCTATATGTGTATGTATATGAGGAGCTTGGGTGGCCTTTATTTGGGGTAGACTGTAGAAAAAGCTGCTAAGAGTACAGACTACCACCGGATATTATGCAACTAGCCAGCAGCTAGTTTTCAATGTGCAGTAAATGGATGAGCAACAAAATAAATCCTTAACCCAAACAAAAGAAACTCAGGCGCTGATATATAAATACTGTTTCTTCCAGCAACTATTTAGTTTAGCAGTTTAGGGAATACTCAATCCTAAGGTATATAGTCAGGAAAAAGAAAAAAAAATACTATAAAACTTTAACCCATCTGACTCCAATGGACACTCACGATTTCCTCTCCACTTATGGGTGTGACTAGGGTCTGTCCCACACCATACTGTTTATCTGACTCAAGCTGGGTACACACCACACGGTATATTGGCCAATCTTAAGTACTGCAGTGGATCGCAACGCCCAACATATAGTGTGTTCCCCCAATTCATTGTCTTGATAAATTGTCAGATTGCATCTTCCCATCTGATGTGCTGCACGCCAGATGGGACTATGTGACATTTGATACGATGCGCTAACGTTACATCTGTATTGATAGATTGTGACATTGTAAAGCAGATCGTGTAGTGTGTATGCGTACACAATATATCATTACATCATCCTGTTCAATTGTGTGCCCAGTCATTGATGTTTGAATATTCTCATCCCTGATTTCTCCCCCAAAGGTGGGACTACACAAGAAAGTTTCCCAATCCATTTATTAATGCCTAGCAGATGCAGCCTGCTAATCACTCAGTCACCTTGCTGGGAAGCCAAAGACTAGACCTGACCCAAAGGAATGGGGGGGGGTCCATCCACTGTTATTCCTTAAACCAGTTTTTACTCAAGCTGAACATAGTGAAAGAAGACCAGAAATGTGGGTCACACATTGTATGTACCCTTGCTTCTCACAGTATACAATGGCATTATTTTCACTTACTATACTTGCAAGCAGACATTGGCATCTGCTGATCTTGAGAAAATATATAAATTTTCCTTTGGTACCTTTTTCAAAGCAACCAGACAGGTAAAATGTTCTGATTGTATAACCAAAGTGGGAGTTTACTTAACAACATTATTCTAAAACGCAAATAAAAGGACATGACCCACAATTTAATTTCTTCTTTGTAGGTCTGTTTACGAACATGCAGTGTTAACAAAGATTTACTATTGCAGCAATTTACTAATAAAGTTAATATTGGGTCAGCTGATTGATACTCAACTACCCAGTGATACCGACTTAATTTACTGCCTGCCTGAGCAGTCAGGATTGCTGTGCACAGTGCACTGAATACCTGGACTTGTGCTTCCAGGTCCACATTTGTTTAAAAGGCAAACAATAAAAAATTGAAAATATATGCACCATGTATGATGACGGCCGATCCGATGCCCGAGATCGGGCAGTCCCCACACACGGAGCGAAGTGGTGGTCGAGCAACCGATATGTCGGCACCTCCCTCCCTCATCCGCATAGCGCAACATGGGGTTGTACATCACATCCCCTGATCGAGTGAATTTTCCGTAAGATCTGGGGATGTGATGTGTGAGCGCACAGAACGATATCATGGCCATACACGGTATGATATAGCAGCTATATCGTACCAATCCATCGAGTCTGCTACTATATCGTACCATGTATGGCCGGCATAAGTGTTGCGGTAACACATGTAACGCCATGATTCTTCTTAAATAGGCTTCTGCAGTGGTGTGATTAGCATCTGGTACTATAACTCTTTAGTAAATGGGGAGAAGCCTGTATTAGATTTTGGTCTTCCTAGTTAAAAGGTGCCTTTTCTATTTATAGCTTCAATTTGAAGCTACTATTGAACATTTTGGTGTCTACCTTTTTAATCATACTTGCCTACTCTCCCTGCAGTCGCGGGAGGCTCACGATTTTTTTGGCTAACTTAAAAATTTTTTAGAATGATGTTGTTTGAATGTAACCTTACTAAAAATATACCATTTTATATAATTCCCTCTTGGCAGTCCCACCTTGCAATCTGATATCCTGTTTCTGTTCTTTGACAGCACAGAATGTATTTCTGTAGTAGTAATCTTTTCATAAATTTTAACATAATATTTGTCAAGACTGCCAAGAGGGAATTATATAAAATGCTGTATTTTTAGTAAGGTTACATTCAAACAACATCATCCTAAATTTTTTTTAAAGATGCCATAGAACTCTTGCATCCAGACATCTCCCCTGATTGGCACATATATATATATTTTTTTTGTAAAATAAAATATCCACACAATACTTTAACTGAAATGTGGAAAAGTAGTGTGAAGATCTCAAAGTAGGGAAGCCAATCCTGGGAGCCCAGATCTATGGGTATGCCCTGTATATGTAGTTTAGCCCTTTTTTGTTTGTCAATCTGATTCTAAACAGAAATGTAATTCAAAGTGGGCATTTTGTTGGAGCCTAGAACCGGTCACATAACTGGTACACATGCACAATAGCTAGCAGTTTATTATAAAAAAAATACGGTTTCCTCTCGGTCATTTTTCACCAATTTATCCGTCTACCAAACTTAATATGTTTACAAAACATTTACTTTACATGGGATGCGGTCAGAATCCCAACTGCTGGGATTCCGGTGTTCAGAATACAGACGCCGGAATCCCGACCATTGGAATTCTGAAGGTAAGTACTGGGGTTAGGGGGAGGGCTAGGATAAGGGGTTAGGTTTAGGCCAGAACTTCCCAAACGCGGTCCTCAAGGCTCGCCTAACAGTTCATGTTTTAGAGAGATCCAGGTTGAGCACAATGTGACTTAATTAGTACCTCAGTCAATTTGATTCAACCACGTGGATATCTCTAAAATCTGAACTGTTGGGGAGCCTTGAGGGTCGCATTTGGGAACCCCTGGTTTAGGCACTAGGGGGAGGGCTCTGGTTAGACTGCGGGAGAAAGGTGTGTAGTTTTTAGGCACCTAGGAGGGTTAGGTTAAGGAGTACTTGCCTTTAGGTGTCGACATTGTAACCTAGTTGGGATTCTGACTGACGGTATCCCGAGTGCCAGTATCCCATACCCAACCCATTTTACATGCCCTACAGCCTGTATTCAAGCTTCAATGACAGCGCACAACAGAAAAAGCAACATTTTATAATTGCATTAAAAGTGACAGTCAAAAAATGTATTTAGGTTAAAAGACCACAATTGTAAGTCCATGCGACTGGACTGCATTTGATGACACAGGCAGATATATAAATATATACACACGTGGTTCAAAAAATAATAGCCCCCATACTTGTCTAAGCATTTGTTCCAACAGTACACCAAGGCATCTATCCTGGCATAGACTAAATCTGTGTCAAGCTCCTGAAGCCAGGACAAGACAACTTGCTGGACGTCAAATCGCCTTCCACCCAGGTGCTGCTTCAATAGTCCAAAGAGATGGAAATCACTTGTTGCCAGGTCAGGGCCATCTTTCAACTGATGTTAGGACAGTATGTTTGATATGAGGTGCAGTCTAATGGTCTTGAGGAGAAGCAGTGGTGTGCCTGGCGGGAAATTAGAATGAAATAGAACATTACACAATTGAGAGGTATTGTTTTCTTATTGAACTACGTGTGTGTGTGTGTGTGTGTGTGTGTGTATACGAGGGCGAGTCAAAAATTATCTGCACCGTGGCTGTAGAATTTATTTTAATCAACTTTCAAAAAAGACAAATACATTATATTTCGACATAATCTCCCTGCTTTTCAATACACATTGTCCATCTGTCAACAAGCTTTCGTATTCCCTCTTTAGAAATGTTTTAGGCAGAGCTGCAAGCCATGAATGCACCGCTGTCTTCATCTCCATCAGACGTGAATCTTCATCCTCTTTGGGCTTTTTTCAAGGGACCAAACAGGTGATAGTCCGATGGGGCAAGATGAGGACTAGAGGGAGGATGTTTTAACACCTTAAAACAAAGTTTTTCGAGGGTGTCGACAGTATGAACAGCGGTGTGTGTGGACGTGCTTTGTCATGCAACAACATCCTTGGATAGCAGTCCTCTGAGTACTGTTGATTGTTGAAAGCTTTTTCCTGATAATGTTCCAATACTGGCCCTTGAGAGTCCCAGAAAACTCTAAGCATCAATTTTCCAGCTGATGGTTGACTTTTGAACTTTTTCTTGGCGATTAAAGATGTTTCCATTCAACGCTCTGCCGTTTACTATTATGCTCGTAGTGATGAATCCATGTCTTGTCACCAGTAATGATTCTTTTTAAGAAACTTTCATCTTCCTTAGAGTATCGGTTTTGTTTGCAGATGTCCAAACTATTCTGTTTGTGCTATTCTGTGAGTTGTTTCGGTACCCATCTCGCACAAACCTTTTCAAAACCCAAGTCTTTTGTGGATTATTGCATAGGCAGAGCCATGGCTGATTTGCAAATGATTTGCAACATAATCCACTGTCACTCGTCTATCGAACAGAATCTGTTCACGTGCACGCTCGATGTGCTCAGCAGTCGTGGATGGGCATCCTGCTTCTTCATGGCTGACACTTGGGAATCCTTCTTTGAAATTCTTATCCATTCATACACTCTTCTTCGCGACAAAACACTTTCTCTATACTGTGCACAAAGTCTTTGATAAATATCGGCACCAGACACCCTCAGACCACAAAAAATGAATCCCTGCATGCTGCTCTTCTTTCGTGCAAATCACAAGTGGAGCAGCCTTTTTTTTCTTGCACTGCAGTCACAATTGAACTGACGTAACACGTTCAAACCTGCACAGCAGTGACTGGAGGGACAGTGACCTAGTATGGAAAGCGTTGATAAGAGTGCGGCCAACAGAAGTTATAATATAACTTGAGTGTTGACCCTCGTGTGTGTGTGTGTGTGTGTGTGTGTGTGTGTGTGTGTGTATATACGTATGATCACTGTTTAGTATAATGTATATCTCATACTCTTATATCATATATACTCATCTAAACAGTGATCATAGCAAGAAACCTAGAGGTTATTTTGCAGCCACATTGGTACCACTGTTAAGGGCAGCCCAAAAGTAATTGTGCAGTTTGTATTTTGCGATTCTTATTCTTACTCTCTCATCACTTTTGATTTGTTCTGCTATTACTTTGTGCAAAATTATTTTGTTGTTAACCATTTAAATTATTAGTTATTTCATGAAGTCCAGAAGAAGCATTTAAAAATGTATTTAATTTCGTAAAATAAAAATGCAGATTCCTGTAGCATCATCCCCCACTGCTGTAGCATTTTTCCTTGTATCCATAGATCTTCCTGTAGCAATTGATGGCCCTGTATGATTATACCCCCACCCCTGTGTCCATATATCCCCATTGTAGAATCCCCATCCCCAGTGTCAATAAACCCCCTGTGGCAAAATGCCCCCTCCAAAACAGTGTGTGTCTAAGCACCCAACTGATCTGAGTGCAGAGAACGGCAAAATAGTTATCAAAAGGAACTTCCCCTCTATGCACAGAGGTACACTTCTGTGTGCACGGCATTCTGGGGCGCAGACTTGGCAGTGATGTTTGCGTTCACAGACTGTTCAAATACTGCCAGGAAGGGGGGTAGACAGCAGGAGGAAATCCATTCTGTACTCATTTAAAACGCTGGGCATGCTGCATGAGGTCACATGGAATGCAAACGCATCAGAAAAAGCCCAGACTTTTTCAGACCAGCCATGGTTAGCACCCTTGCTGCTGTGAGTACATATTTATGTACAGATACATTTTCCATGTGTCATAATATACAGATACACACCTTACTTATGTCCTCATTTCTATCAGCACTTATGTCATCATTTATATAGCAGCATCTTCATATATATCAGAAAATATTTGACCTGAAACAAATGATACAAAATTTCCCGGTTGGCTCCCAAAGTAAGAACAGCTGGATGCAAGGATTAAATAGTTACTGGGCCTGTGAATAAGCCGCTTTCCCTGCTTTGCCTTACATTTTGCAGTCCTCTATTCTAACACGTTCATGATTGTAATTGTGGGATATAAATAGATTTTAAATTACATGCTCGTAGGTCAAATCTCATGACAAAACAAACTTTTTTTTTTTTTATATTGGAAACAATGGATGTCCAGGATCATCAACCAGATGTGACTATCTCCCAGTGCTTAAGTGGACTTCATATTGCGAACAATATAAGGGTGAAGTCATGTCTGAGAGACAAATTAAATATTTTAACATTTCTCACAATTTTGGCAGTAGCGGCATACATGGCTGAACATTTCACTTCAGCTGTGCTAGTTGCATGATGTACCTCACCGTAAACTACGTTAATAATCATATAATTTAGTAGATATTCTAAATATATCAATTAAAATCTTTTTGATTATGGGTCTATAGCTTTATTTGTACTCTGAGTTAAAAACGTATATTTAGTATTTCTATCAAGAGCTAGCTTCTTACATTTAAGCTGGGTACACACTGTACGATTGTCCTGAACACTCCTGGACAAACGATATTGTGCCTACACATGGAACGATTGTACAAACAAAATTAATGGGTCGTTAACGACTGCAAATTGTTAATGATCTATCGTTTGGCAGCAAAACAACCTCACAATGCATCTTCTGTCTCTACATTGGCTGGCACAAAATGGTGGAGGGTAGTGGCCAGGAAAAGTGACGACAAATCGTTTGTCGTCCATTACATCGTTCATCGTGCGTACACACTGAACGATGTGCGCCAAATCGTGAAAGCCAGGTCAAGATCTTTCTGCATGTTCAAGAGATCAGCGACCACAATCAACGACAGCGGGAGCGCGTATCGGCATCATTATCATGCCCACACACACTTTTTAAACAACTTGTCGTTCCAATCGATCGAAAACTGCCAAATCGTTTAATAAATCGTACCATGTGTGGGGGCCTTTAGGCTACATTTTTGAGATTAATGTGACATATCATGAAATTGAATAATTAGATTTTTCCATCAAAAGATCCAGACTAATTGCAAATAATGCATCTATAATTTTGTAAGTTGAACTTGATAGACTTGTCATATCGATATCTCTTACCATATGCTTTATAATTATTGTGTAGAAAAGGCTGGGTTGTGACCCAGCACTGGAAAATTTAAATTTAAAGCTTAAATAAACAGAGTGGTGTAGTATGTGATTAAGTACAGTATGACATGAAACTTTCAGTAGTTGGTGGTGCTACCCGGGGTTACATATCTGACTTAACCAGGGGGTTGTTTTGGAATTGAGCAAAACCAAAGAAAACTATTTTTTTGGGGGGTACTCTTATTATTTAAATAACTTTAAGATTACATTATTGAGAATATTTTTTTCTGTACAAAATAAACTAAATCCAAGGAAGAGAGAACTCTTCCTAATAAGGTGGTCAATACACTGTTACCTCCCTTATGAATAATTAATCACAAAGGGGGGTTTTCAATTAGCTGCAGTAATTTTACAGTGGGCTAATTGGTTCCCCAGGGCTTTTCAATTCATCCCAAAATGCAGTCCACAGGCTGCACTTAACTGGAATTTTTTTTTCGAGTCATCAGATCCGAAAATAAAACCCAAATAAATTGCCTGTTAATGGGTGTTTAGATAACAGTTAACTCATAGATCCGTGTTAATACCCACTATCACCTTTAATTTAGCGGGTGTTAAAAATGGTGTCGGGTGAAAAATAGGGGCTCTAATTAAATAGTCCAAGGCTACCACCATATTTCACACCTGTTAAATTAACTGGTCTAATTGAATTCCCCAAAAATATGTATGTTACATATATTAAATATAACAATGAAAAATTGACTATCAATGTAGTTGTCAATCAAGTGAAAATCTAAAAATACTGCTATATATAATTTGGATGAATCATATACTTATATGAAGAGTATCACACTGGTAATGTGCATACACAAAAGTTTGGATATAGATATGTCCTCAAATTTGTTAGTGTATGCCCTTGGAAAGAAAAAAAAAATGGATACTTTATTTTGGAATGTTTCCCAAATCTAGAGAGCAATGATATAATAGGGAACTATTCCTAGCTAGTTTGGAATTAGATAGTAAGTTACCTGTAACAGTGTTGTCCCTCAATAGCGGATAATAATGATATGTTAGCAGTAAAATGCCATTTGTTAGTTAAATACAATAAGATATATCTTAGATCTCTAGTGCAACTTTCGACCAGAAAGTGCAATAGTGAATTTAAATTATTCAGACCAATTATACACAATCTTATCAATGAAGCATACAGTGATAGTGTATAACCCATGTATTCATTTGTGGACATAAGTATAGAACGTATTAAGAAAATCCACTAGTGGTTATGTATAACAATGTGTTACAGGAGAGGTCTGGTGCTAGCGTTTCAGCTGTGTCTGCTGCCTTTCCGTTTGTGTAACACAGTGGATGGAGGGTGAGAGGGCAGCTGGCTAGTCCCGAGAGACGGGCCGTTTCTCCTATCATGATTTGCACTGATCCGCTGCCCTATTGCCATGGAAATTTGCAGGGCAGTGTCAGAGCGTTGGCCTGATGCAGTCTGCCTGCAGGAGTGGTGTAATTAATGTGATTCCTGTAATTCCTAGATGCTGGGACTCGTGTGCACAGCACGAGTACCCGGAATTGGTGCGGTATAACACGCTTTTGCCCAGCCTATGGGCTTGTTCACATACAGTCAGGAAAAGTTTTATCTGTTCGGTTTTGCTCTCTTGCAAAACAATCCCCTGTTTAAATTATTTTGTAGACTACACCACTTTCCTTAATTCAGCTGATACATAACTGTGAGAACTGGCCTTAGTATTGAGATATAAAATATCTCCATGGAACACTGGTGGAACTCCCAGAGGCAGCAAAAACAGGCCTATAGACACCAGGTGTGTGTGTGGGGGCGCCAACAGGGAAGGGATACTGACATCTTCAGTCTTAACCTGGGTACACATTAGACAATATTTCGGCCAATCCGATTGATATGTCGGGCCTTGCCCGCTACTGTTTGGTCGTCAGACGCATCGTCAGGTCGGCCCTACATGCAGCAAAATATCACTATGCCACTGACGACCCCATGCAGGGGGTGATGCGGCAGGGGCCGACATGTCGGGCACCAGATATTCTAATGTGTACCGGGCGCCCGATATGTCGGCCTGTGCAGTCACCCATCAGATTGCTGAATACACATCGTTTAATTTGTACCTAGCTGTAGCCAGTTTGCACACTTTATACCCGCTCCTTGAGTTGGCATTCCCCAACTCAAGGAGCGGGTGAGTCCTTTAAGGATTGATGGGTGGTTTAACATTTTGGGACAATTGGCTGGAGAGGTAGGGACGGAATTGGAAATTCAAGCATTTGGTCATACATGCCTACCCTCCCGGTTTTCGCGGGAGGCTCACGATTTTTCGGGTAACCCCCCGCATCCCCGGAAGGGTAGGCATTTCTCCCGCATTCTGCCCACTTCCTAGTGAAGTTGGCAGAATTAGGGAGAATACCCGCGGCAATCGCGGGTCTCCGTGAAGGGGGCGGGGCTTAAGCTGTGATTCTGGATGAATCACAGCATTTGGCCCCGCCCCCTATGTAAATTGTGCCCAATCGCGGCAATTTTACCGCGAGGGGGTGGGGCTTAATGACGCGAATCGACAAGCCCTGCCCCCGTCGGCCCCCTGCTGTTTCTCTTACCCGGGCTTCTCCCGGGAAGAGAATATTAAAGGTAGGCAACCCTGCATTTGGTATATTTACTTCCAGTGACCCACACAGTAACCATCTAGTGCAGTGGTTCTCACACTCTGTCCTCAGGACCCACACAGGTCACGTTTTGCAGGTCACCCAGCAGGTGCACAGGTGTATTCATTACTCACTGACACATTTTAAAAATCCACAGGTGGAGCTAATATCTCACTTGTGATTCTGTGAGGAGACTTGGAAAACGTGCACTGTTTGGGGTCCTGAGGACCGAGTTTGAGAACCTGTGATCTAGTGCATCTCTAATATAATGCATTTGAGCGAAGGAGAAATTTAAGAATAGTAAAGGTAATTCTGGAACATATAATAATCAACTTTTGGTGGTCTTTTTTTGTTGGCTTGTTTTTTGTGTCGTGTTATATATAAAACAAAAAATATTAAAGTATGCATCTATTAACTATATTTTCATTGCTGTGGAATGCTTTGCAAACTATTCATATCCTTCTGGTTAACATAACATGGTCCTAGACTACACTGAGAGAGTGCACTACACTGTATGCTTGAACCCTTTTGCAATTCTATTTCACAACAAGCGTCTCTTGCACAATTTCAGGCAGCTGATCGTGAAATGTGCAACCTGTTAACTCATTTAACACCGAAAGCATTTTTTTTTTTTAAAGAATTTTGCTGGTTAAATATGATTATTTTTACTTATTTTATTTAACCAAGTTTTATTAAAGCATTTGTATAACTACAGAAGCGCTAGCTATGTCTCTCAGTTCTGTCAGACCAAAATAGATCTGTGACTGAAAACCTTTCTCTACAATCAGAGTACAACTGGGTAGCCTAGATTTCTAACTTTAGATTTTATTATTACACAGATATTTCACTGCCCAAATGTTGGGTATTTATAACCTATTTGCAGATTAACAAATAATTATAAACTAAAATCAGTAATTACCAACTCTCTCTCCCTATAAGTGAGGAACACTTCTGTTTACTCTTATGGAGATTAATTCTTCCCACCTTTATTTTAGAAATATAATATATTGTTTTTGTATTTTAAAAAAGCAGCTCACAATCCCTGCACTCCGTTTCACCCTTATCCTTTCCAAGTTTTCATTCCTGTAGCTTTGCTTCCCACAGCAATGCCACAAGCTATCCTAGTGTAGAATCTTGGGGGTATGTTTACTAAAGTGTGGGTTTTTAGAAGTGGAGTTGTTGCCCATAGCAACCAATCAGATTCTACTTAACATTTTTATAGCTTCTTCTAGAAGATTAACTAGAATCTGATTGGTCGCTATTGGCAACATCTCCACTTCTAAAAACCCGCAGTTTAGTATATATACCCCTTGGGCCCAAAAACACTGCAGTGTGCACAATTCACACCTTGTGGAATAAATGCAGTCTACTGAGATCTCCACTCATTTTATTCTCATTAAATGATTTGCAGCTGATGCGCATGCAGCTAAAGGCACCCATACATTTCCAACGATCTGTGTGATGCTGGGTCGGAAGATCGGTGAAATCCAACATGTTAGATTTCACTGATTAGCAGATCATGACCAAAATATGATCATGATTGGCACATCGGTGATATTTACCATGGAGAATTTCACCGATCCACCGATGGATCGCGGAACATTGATGGCCGCAGGTCTGCATTTCTGACCAGCGGATCGTTTCCGATCCCCTCACTGGATCCGGTGATTCGTCGGTAGGTGTATGGGGGGGGGGGGGGGCCTTTAGAAGGGTGGGACTGCAAGTATCAGTATTGTGACTTAAGCTGGGTACACACCAGTGATCGCGCTGAGCGAGCAAAAATGTGGATCCCAGGGACCCCTCGCTTTAAAATTGGGGTCCTACTCCAGTTTCTGGGTCCCATCACAATTTATTCCTCGCTGCCTGTAGTGCGTAACAATGCGCTATAGTGCATGTTTTGCACTGAGAATGACAACTGGGTCTATTCACTATACCTTGGAGAGAGAGAAACTGGAGAAAGATAAGTCCCAGCCAATCAAATCGCAGCCTGTAAACTGACAGGAGCTGATTGGCTAGTTAGGAGCTGATTTGCTAGTCATTGGCTAGTTAGGAGCTGATTGGCTCTCTCCAAGGCTTAGTGAATAGACCCCATGGGGAGAAGGGAACAGGGGTGCACAGGGGTGGGAGGGGAGAGTACACAGGAGAGCAGAAGGGGTACAGAAATGGAGAGAGGATAAGAAGGGCACAGGGGTGCAGAAAGGGTACAGACGTAGAGAGGGTAAGAGGGGGCACGAGAGCAGAAAGGGTACAGACATGGAGAGATGTTAAGCAGAGGGGGTAAGAACATGGAGTGAGGGGTAAGCAGAAGCGGTACAGATATGGAGAGGGGTAAGCAGGTGGTGTACAGACATGGAGTGGGTAAGAAGGGCACAGGAGAGCAGAAGGGGTACAGACATGTAGAGAGGGTAAGCGGAAGGGATACAGACACATAGAGAATATTGGGCAGTGCAAACTATTGACTTAACTATAGTAATATTTAAAACAACATTGATACCATCTTCCTTTTTGGGAGTAACGTATCCTCTGTTATATACTGTATATGAAACACACATGCCTGAGCCGCAAAAAGGATCCTGGTAGGAATGGCTGTAATCTGGCAGCCCAGCAGAGATGTTTGGGAAGTCAGGCTTCCTCCAATTACCACTTTCTATCCCTCCCATGCCCACCCTGCAGTGGCCCCCGCCCCCATACCTTCTGTGTGGCAGCTGGAGGGACAGGATGGTGTTGGGAGGCAGGTCGTGAGAGAAGCATTTCCCCTTCAAATGAAGGGACATGGGCAACAGCAGGGTCTTCAGTCCCTGAGGAGTAGGACGCTGCTTCTGGTCACAGGGCATGGTGCGCTGCTGCATGCACCTCCAGGCATGTCACCGGGGCTCTGGATGCTGGGGAAAGCCTCCCATTACTGCAGACAGCACACAACGCTGCTCCTTCAACTCTCACGTGGTGCGCTCATTAGCTGACACTCCAGAGCAGGATTTGCTGACTTGCCGCCAGCGGTGATTGGCTGCTCTGTGGTGCGCACACAGTGCATCCTGTGGGACCCGGTCACTTTAAAAAAAAAAAATGGGTCCTTCACCTCCTGTTTTGCGTAAGTACGCGCTATAGCGCGTATTTTGCAATCCCTGCACACTAGATGATATAGTGGCCAATTCGTTGTTTTGGCACAAATCGTCCAGTGTGTAGGCACTATTGCGCACTTTTGTGCATCGTTCGTCAAATCTTGAGATCTGCCCACAGTGCCCACATGGTTGGATGTGGTGGGGGAACTGTTCATTCTAGGTCCGGCGCATGGTACCGGAACGTAGAAAGGACACACTTGCGTGTGCCGAAAAGGGGGCATGACCAACAGGAAAGGGGTGTGTCATTCCCTTTTCATCCCTCTTGGGGGGCATGCCCAGCACTTACGGACATGTTGGGCTGCCCCCTAGATCTCCCCTCACTGTGAATAGAAGGCATCTATTCACCGGTGGTGAGCACTGCAATTTTTCCCCACCACGGGACACTGCGGCCCGCTGGTGGAGACTGTATCTAGCAAGTTGTTTGAGCAGGGCGCCGCCATAAGGACAGGGCACATGCTGCCCTTTTGAAATCGGGCAGGGCGAGGTGACCAGCTAAAACAACCTAGCGGGAAAGCTATATATTGGGCGGTCGTACACCAGATCGTACAGCGTGAATGGTCCGCCCAATATATCGCCCTGTTGCATTTGACGTCACTAGTTACACACATCGTCTAGTGCACAGGTTCTCAAACTCTGTCCTCGGGACCCCAAACAGTGCATGTTTTGCAGGTCTCCTGACAGAATCACAAATTAGCTCCACCCGTGGATTTTTTTAAATGTGTCAGTGAGTAATGAACACACCTGTGCACCTGCTGGGTGACCTGGAAAACGTGTATGGGGTCCTGAGGACCAAGTATGAGAACCACTGGTCTAGTGTGTACCCAGCATTACTCTTGTCTTGATCTTTACAGTTGCCCACTATCTCTATGGCTCCATCCCCCTATAATGAAGCTCTGCTGTAACCTGAAGCCTTGCAGCAAGTGCTGCCTGATCTCTACGTCTGAGTTTAAAAATGTACTTGTAGTTTCAGATTTGTTTAAATGTTTATACACAGTTTGTTAGAAGTAAACTCTTTCACATTGCATCTATTTGTATTGTAAGCTATTGTATTCCGTTAACTGAAGAACTGGACCTGTGGCTCTTGCTGGTAGTTGTCAGCAAAAAATGATACAGATGTGTGAGTTAACGCGTTAAACAGTCCTAGTTGCGCCATGCCGTGGTGTGACTCTGTAGTGCCGAGCTTCTTTTTGTGCGACTTTTTACTTTCAAATGCGTCTTATTTGCAAAGCGTTGCAAATACTACTGATTCGCACAGTGCTCATGCACTGTTTAATGTGACTTGTAGCGCGCGGAGGTAAGATGTAGGTGGACACTTATTTTGAGCAAATATCATTTTTCTTTGGTTCTGGTATATGTCAAGTCCTTTCCAGTGTTCCACAGTCCACTGTAAACATTTCCAGCTTAAATATTGAAGTTAAATTGAATATGCTGAGAGGACTAAACAAAACTTTTTACGTGACTGTCTAGTAGAGTAGATAAAACAAATGGCTTTAGTTTTGTGACTGGTTATTTTCTACTTGAAATGAATCTTGTAGTTATATGAGCAGCCCTGGAGAGGAAATGTACCTTTTATCATGTTGCACACTATTGTTTTTCCATCTAAAACAAGAATATGGTTATGTTGGATGAAGACGACATATTTTTTTTGCTAATGAAAGACCTGACTAGTGTTGATTGTTTCACCACCTTTTGGTTAATTTGAATCCTGAGTAATAAACCCATATTGCAAATGAATTCACCTATAACACATTGTAAATATTTTGAAGTTTGATCACAGTTTACATTTAATGGGTTGTAAAAGCTGCTCCACTTCTATATTTGGCTCTGCTATGATCAGTGGGTGTGCATACTTCACATGTTGTCAGGAATGTGCTGTTTACTGACATAGCAGTGGGGTTGCCTTTTGGCAGTATTTTCAGTGTCTTGGACATTAAGTAATTATAACCTTGGATTTCATTAGACTACAATAATATTGTATGCTAGCCTGAAAAAAATAAATCCTTCTTGAAAAAAGTTTGGATAGAGTAACTATGTAAAGATTCATTGCTCTGTTACTTCAGGAGATAATACAAAAATATCCATGGACTTTATTCGTTAAATATAACTTCGCTGGTTTATATAAATTTACTCTGACGTTTAACAGAAAAATGGGGAAACCATACTAAATCATTTGCTTTTAGCAAGAGGTGTTTCTGTGTTGTGCAATGATGTGGATACCAGCTCCACAACCAAGGGACCAACATCATATTCACTTTTACAGTAGAGAAAGTGATGAAATCCTGCAGTAGTTTAAATACATCATATAGTTTGAAGTTTGATAGCTTTTGGCCCAGCGATTCCCCTGTCTGGTTTGCTCTTAAAAATGTCTGTACAAACATAAGTGACTATGCATTTCGTAGAAGTTCGACATGTTGTGTTTGTTGCATTTGGGAGGCAATTTATTGAAACCACACACTCTGAGTATCATTATTTGCAAATTGTAAATATTCCAACTGCTATGGGTCATTCGGAAACAATGGTTTTAATTTTCTGACCTGTGTTCGTACATTGCAATCGTGTTAATAATACCAGTACAATACCCAAATTGGCACCAGTTTAGGGCCTAAAGAAGTCTTACAGTATATTGATCAATGCTGTCCTACAGAGTTGGGCTGCAATTTATGTATTATATAAATTTCTTCTCTGGATAACCATAATTAATGTTTTTACATAATAATTTTATACCTCTGCCGTAAGCAAAAATTGGTCATGTATTATACATTATATATGCCTTATTTTACCATGTAATTTCTGTATATAGGTTTAATACTGTAGATAGCCATCCATAGACACCAATGCCACAGATACCATAACACATTAAAGCAATTGCATGGCTTTAATCTTTGCCATGTTTTAGTCAACAAGGAGAACCATAGATGAAATTGTTTGATTTTGTAGGATTTTCTTAGGTACATTCATGTCAATTGTCCTGGTTGATAATCTAGTAGCGCACCTGTGAAATTTATAGCTGCTTCTGTTGTCACTACTCGAAATAGTGTAAAAAGTGGTTAATGCAAGAAGCGCTTTTTTTTTTTTTGGATTCGTATGTACTAATTACTATTGATACACCTGCTGGTCCACAGAAAGATGAATAAATAAATAAACTGCAAACCAAACGGACAAATAAAAAGGAGGTATGTAAATACTTAAATAAAATTAAAAAGAAGAAAAGAGGATGAGTTACTTTGAATAGAAATGAAGATAAAATAAAATAAAAATAAAATCAAACAACAAAAACGAAATGTGGCTAGTGCAAAATTAAATGAAATTGATAAAGTACCAGTGATATTTAAGCATAAATGTTTATACTCCTTTTGTGGGAATGATAGGTGCCCGCTGCTTTGGTGCAGTGCAAACGGGTAACTGTCCCTATCTTACCCTAAAAGCGGCGTTTGTCCTTTGTTGCTGGTGAACATGTGCTGCTTGATGCTGTACTCGCTCCCACTCTGCTGTCAGCGGACTGTACCCAGTCTGTTAGCGGGGGTTGCAGCTCAGCATGCAGCGATCTAAGCTGTGCCTCCGGCAATCTTTCTGGCCTCTGGCTCTATTGATGAAAGGTGGCTGGTGGCTTGTGTAGTGGTCTGGGCTCCAACATGTTTCGTCCACAATGGACTTTTTCAAGGAACTTGAGATGCGGCTGAAATGTGTTTGCATATGGATTTCCAAATGCATTGGATGAAAGAAGACGCTCCTACCTTGGTGATGCCAAAGACAATGTTTGAATGATACTCCGATTGTCAGGTGGTTTTACAATGCATAATAAATTCATACATAAGTGCATTGAATTTATAGGCACGTTAGTTGCATTTTAACATGCATTAAACATGTTGTAAACTTCAGTAAATGCTGAGCATTAAGGCTGCTATATTAGACCAACTCTGCTATGGAAAAAAAACAAACAATCCTGAGCAGAATTTTAGCTGCACCGGTGTTTGTATCCTACTAACACTGGAGAACTTGAATGAATTCTGGGGGGAGGGGACGAGAGACTGCACAGGACCAAGGGATGAACCACTTTCTCAGATGATTTCTTGCAAGTATAATCAAATTAAATATCAGCACTCTCTAACCTGCTTGCTATTTCAACCCAGATCTCTTGTGTCTATGGTTCCACCCCCTCCTTCTACAGTTTGCATGTTGTTTTGTTTTTTTGTTTTTTTTACATTGCAAACACATGTAACTCCATTTAAAACCCAATTTAAAAAAAAAAAAAAAAAAGCTTCAAAAATAAATGTCAGTGCACACCAACTAATTGTGTTGACTGAATTACATCTGTTCAAAGTGCATTGTAAAAGTATTCAATAACTGCCTGTGTTCAGACCTTCCAAATTTGGTCAAATATGAAAAGGTTGAGTCTCCCATGTCCAAATATTCCGAAATACTTTGTCTAAGGCACTAATTATTACAAATATTTATAAAATTACCTTCAGGCTGTGTGTATAAGATGTATATGAAACATAAATGAATTTAATTTCTGTACACAAACTTTGAGCCACAAAAATATTGAAAATATTGTATAAAATTACCTTCAGGCTGTCTATATATAAGGTGTATATAACACATAAATGCATTCTGTGTGTATATTTGGGTCCTATTCCCAAGATATTTCATTATGGTATGCAATTATTACAAAATACGGAATATTCCGTTATCCAAAATACCCCTGGTCCCAAGCATTTTGGATATGGGAGACTCAACCTATAGTTGCATATGGACCCTAACGCTATAGTAAAATAGATAGTAAAAATATCTGGGGTATATCACAAATCATTAATTTTTTTTAAACTTCATAATTATTTTCACAGCATAAAATGTATATTATCTGATCATACAGAATACAGAAGAGAAGCTTTTGTGGTTACTATGTTTTTAAGGAAGCTCAGTAGTTTTTGTTTTAGTCTTTTTTTTTGTTTCTTTTTGCTGATATGTAATGAAGGGTGTGTATATTACATTGTATGCTGCCACCAATTATATAATTGCTGGTTCACTGTTTAACTGCTAGTCTCAAATCACTTGTTACAAGCTGACAGGTTTTGAGGTGTGGCTACATAATAACTGACACTTTGCTGTTTCAAAACAGTGATTTGCCCACTGGAGGTTTAATGTTCTAATGTCATCTTTACTTTGTTATTATTATCCTTAATGTACAGTGCTGCGAAGATGGACACTTTATAAATGGATCATGATACTATTAATTACCGTAAAATGACATTTAACAGAAGGTACATATGGCTCTGGACAAATTAGTTTATAGTTGATTCTGGGAAAATGTGTGTTTAAGAACGTTTGTTACCCATGGATATTAAAGTAGACATTACATGTCTTTATTTGAATATGGGCATGAAAAAGTGCATCACTGGATCCCAAATGAAAGTTTTATATAAGGGGACCATTGAAGCTGATTAGGCTGCGCACTCTGCTCTGAATAGTCTTGAATAGAATAAGCGCTTTGGAGGGTTTGGCGCCTCTGGAGGGTATTTGTTACCTGGAATTGCCGTACTGCCCGCACCCAAGGTAGTTCAGCCACTGGTTATGGGCACCAGTATTAGAGACTCCTCTTAATATGCTTAGAAATACAATGAGTTTGTATAGTGAATTACTTGCTTCTTGTGGTTGCTGTAATTCCTTTATAGTCCTTTTGAAAGTAAAAACGTATTAAAATACATTATAGTAATTTTCATCTATATCAACTGTCACTTCATGTGGATGGAATTCTTCGCTAATGGGGTAAAATTTGCACAAACATCTTGGCATACATAGGAACTAGATCTTAAATAATGAAATATCACTGTTTGGAGCTAGTAGCAGTATGATGGGTACTGTGTGTATGTTTTAAGACAAAATTCACTTCACCCCCTTAAAATCTATGGTTGGTATTAAGTACAGTATGACTATTTCCCAGTGGAAATTATCCATAAGCTCATTATATTGTCACTTTTTTTAAAACTTTTTATTTTTATTTTTTATGCTGTAAGTAATTAATTTTCAATGTGACAATTTTTGTCTAACACTTTTGAAACCGGGTGCATTTTCTTTTTCATATTAATGAATAACAGATTGGAGAATGCTAAACTGAATGATGTTGAAAATAACTAGGTTATATACTAGGTAGTATTTGATATTAAACAATAGCTAATTGTTTTTTAATTATTTCCAATTGGTTTTCGCCCAAGATGAACTGCAGCACAGAGATAAATGCATATATTGTTTGTATGTTCACTATAATCTCGACTACTGAACCGATTTTGATTGGGTTTTCAAGGAAATGTTCCTTGAGACCCTCTGGGTAACATAGGCTACACTCACGCATGTCCTTTCTCCTCATCAGAAAGCCATTACAGAGATTTAATTTACTGGGCTTCTTCCAGCAGCAGCTCCTCATGTAATCTGGGGGACGGAGCTATTGACTGACCGGCTCCGGAAGACCCCAGTGCAAGAGGGGACTGCTGAAAGAGAGGGTGGTCACCTACTGTCAACACTGCTCTGAGCAGGCAGACTGACTGATATCATTGATAACTAGGTGAGAGAGTTCCCATCCACATAATACTTTGATAATCGATTCAGTGTCATTGAATAAAATGAATAATCACTCAACATCAGCGAATAATAATCACTCGGTAACGACAGGTAGGCACTGCTAGTATTCTATCATTTGGGGGTATAGTTTCTTAAAGCTGTAGCTGCGATTAACATAGGTTTAACACCCATATCTGATGCTTTCAGGGTTGGAAAAAAAAAGTAAAAACAAAAAGATTGGTTCAAACCATTTTATTTTTTTTTTGTTTTTTGCATTAATGTTTTAATGAAGAAAAAAATGTATCCTGCTTATTATATTAATAGTGTGAAACATTGCTATGTATTAGAAACCTTGATCAACCATGTTTTAGTACATTCTATTATTAACAATCCAAAGTTATTGGGATTTTTTCTCATCAAAAGAGAGCCAGTTTAAAGGTTCCTACACACTTGGCGATGTGCTGCCGATCCGACGATGTGTACGATTTCCCTTGAAACTCCCCCAGCAGCTCCCCGGCAGCCCTGTTCACGATTTGGCACACTATTTGGTGTGTGTACAAACAATACATCGTGCATCCTTTTTTTTTTTTTTTCAGTGCATCGTGTCCCAGATTGTCAGATTTGCCCTACAGCACGGCAGATCTGAAGATGCAGTGTGCGACCAGCTTCAGCATCGGCGTGGGGACTCAAGATTAGGACATATTTTATACGATCTGTCGTTCTGATGCGTCGGAATCGGCAAGATCGGGTAAAATATCGCCAAGTGTGTAGGCACCTTTTAATGTCTCTTCCTTCCACTCATCTCAAGGTTTTGAATTGAAGTAAACATGAAGGAGCTTAAACCATGAGGTGTTTCTCTGTGTATTGCCGCTTTAATGTGTTTGGGTCGTTTACCCTTTAAGATTGAGAATGGTGTGGTTTTCTCTTGTCCTATAGGATTGCTAGGGGATGAGCTTGTGGAGTCTCAGCTGATGCTAGGCAGATTTAGTACCTCTCTAATCTGGTTCACCTTCCCTATTTTTCTGTGTGTGTGTGTATATACTGTATTGGTACAGCTCACTCAAATGAAGACCACAAGCAACAAGAATGCGGAATAACAGGGGATTCCCTTATAATAGGCTTTTTTTTAAGAGGTCACGGCACCATGCCTGTAGTCACAGCATATTAAAAAAAACAGTATTTTTTTTTTTTAAACATTTGGTTTAAACCAGCCAACCTGGATGCTTGTCTAAAGAACAAAAATAACCTCATATTTATGTGACTAAATATACATTAATAATTAAAAAACAACTGACCACGAACAGTGTGCAGACTATACATGTCCCCAATTAAAACTTTGTATTTTTCCATGTCTTTTTTTTTTTTTCTATTAACCTATGTACAGTACAGGCTATGCCCAATATAAATGTTTGACTGAAGGGCATATATTTTAATACATCTGTATTAGCTTGATGTAGTATATTGTACAACAAATGTGCTCTTTACCATCATTTTTTTCCCCTTTATTTTTATATTGCATGCATGCATGGCATGTATGTTGGGGTAACCAGTTTAGTTAAAGCTGACAATGTCTTAAACGTTTATTTTTGAATCTGATGAGAATAATACAGTATGTGAGAGTTAATTTTTATACAGTACGTAAGTACGAGCATACTGCAGTCATTTCAGAGAAACCAGTAAATGAGATATTGTGCAGAGGATGTAATTAGATTTGCTACTCATGATAACATTGTCTGAAAGGTTCTTTTCTTTCTCTGACATGCAGCAAGGACATATGGGCGAAGGAGAGGTAATAATTCTGCATTTCCATCTTCTAACAATGTTTATAATGTCAGTGATGAGCAACAGATCTGTTTCCAAACCTGTCATTTTAGTAAAATTGTGTTTACTAACCAGATGATTTATTATTTATAGGTCACCAGAATTGTATTGACCGAAAAAGAGAATTTAGCATATCAAAATATCACCTGTTCATAGTTTGATAAAGGAACAGTCCCTTGTAATGCCAGATTAACTGGTAAAGGCCGGATCTTTTCACTATATTGCAAAACTTTTTTTTTTTTTTTGAGTAGTAAACAATTGGCATTTTAGTTGTCTTGTAATAGAATATAATGGTATACAGATGTGTCCACATACACTATTGCTGCAGTGATGCCAAACAGCCTATCTCTGTGCAAGGTCCTGTGCTACTCTGCTTTTGTTGAGCGTCTTTTTGTGTCTTTTTATATGAAAATGCATTTTAGGCCTGTATTCAATTAGAGGCGAAAAGTCAGAAAAGTTTCGCCTGTCCGACTTTCTGCCTCCATCGCCTATTTCAGAGGCGAAAACTTTCCGTGAACATTCCCAGTTTTTCGCCCTATTCAATTCCTAAACAGGCGAAAATGGAAAGCGGCGAATGTGGAACAGGCGGAAAGTACTGTCAGAATTGGGGAAACCAGTCTGTACCACCAAAAAAGATACACTGACATAGAGAATCAATGTAGATATGTACTAATAGCCCTAATAAAAGTGTTTGGGGTACTTAAATTGTTTAAATTGCTTCTTATTAGCGTCTTTGCAAAAGTGGTGAAGAACGGCATAAAGCAGTATTTTTTGGTGAAAATAAGGAGTCCAGTCAAATTTGGGGTACATGAAAATGTGTGCTAGCATATTTTTATGTCCTAAAGTGAACTTTTAAAAAAAACGACAAAGGCACCTGCAATCCTAAAAACACCTGACCCATCCTTGCAGACCTCTAAGAAGTCTTTCGCTAGTTTTTATGCTAATCACCCCACTTTACTTTTTTGTCCACAAAACGAAAGTACTTTTTTGGGGTGTTCTGATGTAATTTTTTTTTTTTTTTTTTTATCATTTGTCCTTTGGGAGTGGCTGTCCCGAGGGTTCTGAGTAGTGTCCCCACACTTGCACCCCAAAATAACGGTTTTGCACTTTTCTTCACCTGCTATTCATAGGAGATACTTTTCCGCCTATTACATTGCATTGAGTTTCCGCTTAGGCAAAATCGTCCGTGAATTGAATATGGAGATATTTTGAAAACAGACGGAAAGTCCGAATCTGCGGAAAGTTTTCTCCAAACCGCAATTTTTGCCTCTAATTTAGTCCGGCTCTTAGTTGCAGTGCTACGAAGATGCACCCGGATACTGCACTGATTAATTTGATATGTGACACTTTTATCTATGTGCGACTGAGTATAACTCTGTATGCGAAGTGCTACAATGCAGCAGCCACAGCTTTTTCCATGCCAAGTTCCATTGTGCTTCATTTAGAGACTCCATTGCACACAGATGCACTATTGTCGCTTAACAAATTATTCCGTGCAGTCTCTTGGTGTGATTTAGTCACTTCACATTGCTACTAAAACACATATTTTGGGCGAAAAAAAGTCTATCTCGTGGCTCTCTCGTGCCATATGGCGGATTGAGAACACATCTGTACTTGGACAAAAAACACAGATCTTCGACGATCTGTTAAAAAAAAAAAAAAATCCTGTATAAGAGAACAATATTTTAGTCATTCTAGGGAGGTTAATTTAAAAAGGGTGGTCTAGCTTTTCTGCTATGAAGCTGCCTACCCCCATGTGGTCATTCAGTGCAGGGCCGGATTAAGGTCTGTGGGGGCCCCTGGGCAATAAACTGGTGGGGTCCCCATCAATTACATTATCAAATATAAAAAAAGTTACAAGTGATTTTCCAATATTTCTAAAGTTAACAAAAAACAATTAAAATCACACACATCTCTGTACCCCAAAATAATTTTTAGTTACAGTAGGTGGAATCTTTAGTTAGGTGGAAATCAATCTCTCTCTCTCTCTCTCGTGTATATAGATATACACACACACATTTAGATACATATATATGTATATACATACGTGTGTGTATATATTAGGGATGTGCAGGCTCGGATAGGTTCGAGTTTGCACGTGGAGTTCGGATTTTTCCCTCCAAAAAAACGGAACTCAGAACGAGGCAAAACGTCATCTTACATGGACGAACATCATCATTCCTGGTCTTTTGTCCAGGAATGATGATGTTCGTCCATGTAAGATGACGTTTTGCCTCGTTCTGAGTTCCGTTTTTTTGGAGGGAAAAATCCGAACTCCACGTGCAAACTCGAACCTATCCGAGCCTGCACATCCCTAGTATATATATATATATATATATATATATATATATATATATATATATATATATATATATATATATATATATATATATATATATGTTACCACACGACTGGCACTCCACGATATAGACAAAAAGCTTGCCTCGTTGCTTTTCCGACTATTTCTAAGTTCTACGAGTGCCGCCCATCTGCTGATTATATATATATATCAGCAGATGGGCGGCACTCGTAGAACTTAGAAATAGTAGGAAAAGCAACGAGGCAAGTTTTTTGTCTATATCGTGGAGTGCCAGTCGTGTGGTAACTATATATATATATATATATATATATATATATATATATATATATACACACATACACATACACACACACACACACACACACACACACACACACACATACACATACACACACACACACACACAGGTTGAGTCTCCCATATCCAAATATTCCGAAATATGGAATATTCCGAATCACGGAATATTTTTAGTATGACTGAGAATGTGAAACCTTTGCTTTCTGATGGTTCAATGTACACAAACTTGTTTTAAAGCACAAATTCATTAAAATACAGTATACAATAACCTTCAGGCTGTGTGTATAAAGTGTATATGAAACATAAATGAATTTCATGTATGTACACAAACTTTTTTTGATGCTCAAAATTATAAAAAATATTGTATAAAATGAGCTGCAGGCTGTGTGTATATAGAACATAAATGCATTCTGTGTTTAGTTGTGGGTCCTATACCCAAGATATTTCATTATAGTATGCAAATATTCCAAAATACGGAATAATCCGATATCCAAAATACCCCTGGTCCCGAGCATTTTGGATATGGGAGACTCAACCTGTGTGTGTATGTATGTATGTATGTATGTATGTATATGTATGTATGTGTGTATATATATATACATATACATATACATATATATATATATGTATATACATATATATACACACACACACACACACACACGTATAACCTTGACTGGATTTGACCTGCACTGATATAAATAAATGTGACCTGTAATGTGTGCCCATTATATGTGTAGAAATGTGTGGTACCTGCTTGTCAGCTGTCTACAGTAGCTCAGCTCACAACCACACCCGGGGAAGTAGCTCAGACGTCTGATTCATCTTTGAGGACTCTGAGTCTCCCCTGCAGTGCTCTGTGAGTTGCTTACAGCGATTAGTTATAGCCCCGGCTCTGGTCCTGAGTGAGCAGTCAAAGTCTCGCGAGATTGTGACTGCTGCTTACTCGGGACCAGTGCAGTACAGTGAAGCTCCTCGGAGGAGCTTCCTAGATGTACTGCTGTGTTACAATGCTGGTCCTCGTCGGTGGCTGCTGTTAGGAAGCAGCTGAGCAGCCGCCGAGGAGGACCTGAGTGCACACACTGTTCTTTTTTTTTTTTGTTCTAGTTGTGGGGGTCCTGTGTGTGTGTGTGAGGACCCCTGGAAGACCCACCCTGCCTATAATCCGGCCCTGATTCAGTGTCTCCCTCCACTCACGTGTCCTAGTCATAGGCAACTACAGGTCCTGCAGATTGGTGACAGAGTTGTCTGCTCTGGCGGACGTAGCACATCCTCACTGTTTAAGTAGGTAATATGGTGATGTGTAATAAACCTGGCTTTCAGTTGGCCTTCCCTCTTTCATGAGCTGCATTCATTTATATTCCTACTGAGAGAAAGTTTGAACCTTAGCTTTCAGTGCCAATGCCACCTGCACTCTCCTCTCTGCAGGGCTCAGCAGTCTTGTAACAGTAACTTGGATTGTATATATTTTTAATTTGCATATACATTCTTTACTGACATTTAGTTAGTAACTCAAAAATAAGTGAATTGTAAGTATATGTACATTTATGAACTACAGTAAGTCTGTACTCTTTAAATGTACATGAATTGCAGGTAAAAACTGCAAGGACTATTAAATATGTTAACTCATGTTGCGTTTACCTTCCATACCTTTTTGTTTTTAGCGTAATCTATAACAAGGACTACATCAGCACATACTTGACCTGGCCCCATCACATGCTTTTTGCCCCTATGGAGCGTGACATTGAGAATCTTTCAATAACATTTCTATAAAAAAAAAACTTATAAAATAAGTGTATTCCAAAATTCTTTCAGCTAAATATATCTAATCCAATTTAAGTAGAAAGTCTCTTAATATTTGGCTTCATATCTTGGTTTGTTTCCCTTATTTATCTGCAGTTTCATGCCTAGTTTAATTTTTAAATTTTTTTTGAGTATTCCTGTTTATATGTATGTGATACAGTACAAATGTTTTTATAGACTAACCAGAAAGAACAGTCTTATCCTTGTCCCAATTATGCGTGCCTGATTGAGTACAGTATTTGTACTCAATCAGAAAAAGGCCAATTCTTTCCAGCACTAGAATGACAAGGTATTGGTTGCGTGAATCATGAGCATCCTCTTGGATTTTTTTATTCACTCTTTTACTGCTTGAGGAAGCGGCCAGGAGCTGTGAAACACATCCACTTTTACCTATCTGTGAGATTTTATTTTATTCTTATTTTCTGGTCTGAGATTTTATGCCAATGTTACTTTTGATGCTGTATGATTTTTTTCTAAAATAAATTTATACTTCTACTTGCATACTGACTATTATAGTGAAGCTGTTTTTATTATATTAACATGTTTGTTGAGGACAGAACCGTAATGTACTGTAAAAATGCCATTAATAAATTATGAATTTTTAAACCTGTTGGTGTTATTCCTATGCAAGAAACATCTGGTTATTCTGAGGTTACCAGTTCTACTTGATTTGTGACATACTTGTGGCTCATCCCATACATGCAGATGTACTGTCCCTAGATGGGTGGGTAAAGTTACAGTTCTGTTTCATAGACCCGTTTTATGCTTGTACCCTCACAGCCCTGTAAAGTCCCCTTGTATTTCAGTGCCTTTAGATGCAGCTAAATTTTTGTGCATCCCAAAGACCTATTTTGATCTTTTATTGTCAACATTTTAGCTTCCGGCTATTCAAACCTTTTTTTTTTATTTAACATTTAATATTCCTTATTATATGAAAGACCTCTAAATTTTAGCTGTTTTTTTTTCTTTTAACATTTAATGATACCCTAATTTAGCTAGCATAATCCCACCTCCCATCTAAGAGAATTGTGTTGGGTCCCTTGCAATCAGATCTTGCACCTTCCTTGTAAGCCTGTGTGGACACCATGGAACCGTATAATTTGAAACCGTGCTGCATCCATTTCTAACATGATCACCACTTGGACAGAGCCATCGTTTTGTCGGGTCAGGCATCCGTGTAATGTTTTCAACAAGGAGAAAAGAAACTTTACAACTCTTGACGGGTAGTTCTCCAAAAATATTGGCATCTCTGGCCACAGTTCTGCTATTCAGGAGTTTGGTTTTAGGTACTGTAAAGGATAATTCCAGTTTTGTTTAAACACATGGATATACCCAAACCTATACATACTGCATATTTGCACTTCTTAAATTAGTAATTACGTCTGCTCTTAGTGTATTTTTTATTCTTTCTTTTTTAATAAAGAAAAGCTATTGCCTTCATTCTAGTCTTGTAAATGTTACATATTAAATATTGCTGCTCTACAATTCTGCTCCTGCCAATGAACAGAACATGTTTATGGCTCATTTCAGCCTGGACAGCTCTTTAAAACATTAATGCCTTGAAACTCTATAAAAAGCAAAACTGTAGAAATAAACCAGACTTTATTCTCCTTTCTGTGCTTTAGCTTACTATGCTTTTCATTGGCTGCAAAGTTAAATGCAGTTACCATTGGCTATTGCAGCTTCAATGGCAAGCAAATGTTTATGCACTTTACCTTGTTTGACTACTTATATACTGCAAGCAGAGCAATATTATGAACAAAAATTGTGTTTGTATTTATATGCCTCTGATTGTGCTATTACTGCCTAGAACAGTGATTTTCAACCTTTTTCAACTCGAGGCACACTACACAAGTTTTAAAATTGCCAAGGCACACCACACTATCCGGCGACGCATCGTGCGTGACCAATTAAATAACATACACTTTGGCTCCCACATAAAAAAAATACTCACATATTGGCCTACAGTACAAGTGTGCTGAACTGACTAGTGTTCCGCAGCACAGTGGTCGAAGAACGCTGGCCTAGAGAGATTTTGATGTAAAGTAGATGTTACACAGTATAGATCTATTATTTCTATGCATATGTAAATTTCATTTAAATATATATAATTGTCCCATTAAATAGAATATTTATAAAAGCAGGTAGTCTGTGGAACTCACTGCATAAATAAAGACTCTGCAGTTAGGGTATCTTACCAACGTTTCAATAAATGGAGTATTTTTGTAAGCGTACAAAACTTACCAGCTTAAATTCCCCTCTGGACTGTCCATGGCGTCGAGGAGCCGGCGGGTCACGGCAAGCTTGGTGCCGTCATCAGTGACGCAGCATCATTGGAGGTCCAGATGTGATCTCCTACAAGTGCAGTGATTGGTAAATATGTTGCTAGGACACAGTTAAGGTATAAACAAGCACTGAACATTTTAGCTGGATATACAAGGAAACCCCCTAATACATGGCCCGCATCCTAACAACAAAAAATGAGGGGGTGTGACTGTACACTATATACCGTACACTATATATAAAAGTCAGCCTGAACAATACACACTAAAATAGACACCATATAATACTAAGCATATATAAACAAATTGGAATATAGAAGTCCCTGCAATGTATACTAAAATGAAGATACCAAAAAATTGTTAATAAAATATGTACTAACAGATTTATAGAGACATTCTGCTCAAAAAACAGCCGTATAGCTGCATCAGTGATCATTCCGTATTGTATAGACTAGATGTTAAACTATAAACAGGAGAAATGCAGTTCTGTAAAAAAGAGGGGAGAGTGCAGTTCTGCAAAAATAAAGGGGGTATATTAAAGGAAAACAGATAAGCCAAGGTTCTCATTGAGGGCCCTAGGGGAAAGTATCCACACGGTGATCCACCTGCTCTCAGCCTGTCAGAGCATTAAAGATCATGTTGCCGTCACTTCTAGGTGTGGGGATATGATTGATGATCCGGTAGCGCAGGGTAGCAAAACTTATATTGCTACCTTTTATCACTATTTGGATATATAAATTGGCAGTATTACATTGTGTGACCGAAATGTCGATTCCAGTAAATTACATCTGTGAAGAAACTTCTAGCAGGATTGAACTGAATTATGCTGAGACTTTCAGTTACTCTGATATGGATGCAGAGTCCATATTATTCAAGGATAATTTGACAGCCTCATTGGGCAATCCAGATAATATTGATTTATACAGAGAGTGGCTTAAGCTTAAACGCTGAGAAATAGACTTCTATTACCACGGAGTAACACTGTTCGATTATTTTAAAGAGAAAAGAATCCCACATGGGTTTAGGATCAGAAATGTTCCTACAATTGGACGCTTCAACATTCCATTTTGTAAAAAATGGATATCCATTTTGAACAAGTGTTCATACGATGTGATGCTTCAGGTCATTGAAGAAGAAAAGAGCTATCTGAGATTAAGGGTAAGATTGACCGCTTTGAAATCATAAACAAACCCACCTTGGAGACAGATTTAAGTTCCAAATGGACTGAAAAACTTTGCTCCCAACTTAATAAGGTTCGGAAAGATCTCATTGCCTCTAAGAAGAAACTAGAGAAAGCAAATCATGATTACAAATGTCATTTGGTGTATCCGTGGCTGACAAGTACCTCACATTCCCCTCGGGGTGAATGACGACGTCCCTTTAATAGACCCAATAAAAGGCGTCTGAATACAGATACATCAGGTAATGGCTCTTCCTCTATTAGTAATGTTGACTTCCGTGGTCGTGCCCTTCTTAGGAGTACGAACCCGGGCACAGATCATGCAGGAGATACACCCAACGAGGGGGCAAAAACGAGAGGAAAAAGAAACGAAGCCACCGCTACCCAAGTGGAAATTATATTTAATTTATCAACTAGACCACTATTACCTATGGAAACTACGGTTCTATCGGGAGGCCTACATTTTGGACCAAATACTAGATTTGACTCCTTTCAGTGGAATATTGAGCAATTTTAAGCTTGGTCATCAATTACGTCTTAAACAACACTTCAACACTCAAGACCATACAAGTGAAGACCATATTAAAGTAGTTCCACCTTGCATCAGAAGACAATTAAATTTTACCTTATGTCCAGTAATTTTTCTATTAAAACTTTAACGCGGATGATTGACAACGACATCCAACACATCATTAGACAACATAGATTCCAATCTAATTTCTCCAGATTAGAGTGGCAAGCATTATGCTCTTTAGGTGAAGATTCATCGATCACCATTAAACCGGCCGACAAGGGTGAAGACATTGTGGTCTAAAATACCGAAGACTACATTCAGGAGATCAATCGCCAACTTGCTGATACACAGGTTTACATCCATCTTGATGGAGATCCCATGTGTGCATACAAACAAGAACTGGATATGATTTTGGACTGGGCGGTTAGGGAACAAATTTTGTCCAAATCTGTACAAGAGGCTTTGACAACTGAGTTCTTGATCACTCCTGTATTGTATACACTTCCAAAACTTAACAAGGACTGTCACCATCCTCCCGGGAGACCAATATCGACCCGGGGTTCTCTATATCAACCTGTATCACAATATTTAGATTTACTACAGCAGTGTGTAGAAGCAAGTACAAGTTATCTTAAGGATACAAGTGATCCTATTCAGAAGCTCCAATGTGTAACTCTTCCGTCCGAATGTCTTTTATGCACCATAGATGTAAAAAGTCTGCACACCTGTACGCCCATGAGGAGGGACTAGGTACAGTGCGAAAACTAATTACCAACAATAAACTTCACAGGATGTGATTATAGAGCTGTTTTTAAAACTTCTGACATTAACTGTTAAAATAAATGACTTCTTGAAAGTGTCCGGCTGTGCCATGGGCTCAAACATAGCCCCATTGTTTGCCAACAGCAACATCGTTGACATAAAGCAGGTCCTGTTTTACCAAAATGCAAGTGTGATGGATGATGTCTTTTACACATGATATATTGACAATCTCATATTACTTTGGAAGGGTGATCGTGAAGACCTTGTATAACTTCTAGAAACACAATGCATCCCTGTCACCGGTTCAATTCACCAATAACATTGACACACGATCTGTCAATGTTTTGGATGTGACAATCTGTCAGTAATGGACAAATATTCACTGCTATTTTTCATAAAAGCACTGATCGCAATAATCTCGTAGCATTGAGCCACCATGTAGCCCCATTGAAGCAGGGACTTCCATACTCGCAGATGCTTAGGGTGAGGAGAATTATGAGTGATGCTACTAAACTACAAAGTGAATTTCTGAATATGGTTGACAAATTTGAAACCCGGGGTTATAATAGAACCCAGTTACTTGCCACCATGGAACGTGTAAAGAGGATACCACAGGATGTAGCCTTGAATGGATATAGCAGTCTATCTAACAAAGATAAGAGGTTCATTTGGGTGAACCGTTTCAATGAGTATAGTTCCTACATCAATAGGTCCTCTAAGAAGTATTGGCCCATCATACAGTCTGATCAAGCACTGTCTTCATTACAGGGATGTAATTTCATGACCGCCTATCAAAGAGGGCGTGACATCAAGGATTATTTGGTCCACACCAACATTTCATATAATAACCCACCAGGTAGTGGCAATGCCAACACACCGAGTTTTTGAACATCAGCAAACGTGGCTGCTTTAAGTGCATCAATTGCACCACATGCAGGTACATGGTGCCTGGGGATACCTTCTACCACCCCCTTTTCTGTGAAAAAGTTTTCCATTCGTCATAAAGTATCATGCCACAGAAAGTTAGTAATTTATATAATCCGCTGCCCGTGTGGCTGGAATTATGTTGGAAAGACCTAGAGAGCCTGCAAACAGAGAACCACCATCCGTTTAGCTCTTCAGGACAGAGTGAACACCCTGTAGCAAGACAGTTTGTGGATAGTCTTGCTACCCTGCGCTACCGGATCATTATTCATATCCCCACACCTAAACATGGAGGCAACCAATCTTTAATGCTCCTACAGGCAGGTGAATCCACTGCTTGGATACACTTTCCGCTAGGGGCCTCAATGAGAATCTTGGCTTATCTTGTTTCCTTTAATATACCCCTTTTTTTTTTTTTTTTTTTTTTTTTTTTTTTTACAGAACTGCATTTCTCCTGTTTATTTTTTAAGCATCTAGTTTATACAATGCGAAATTATAACTGATGCAGCTTATATGGCAGATTTAGAGACTTTCTGCTCAAAAAACAGTTAGTCCGTATTTTATTAACAATTTGTTGATATCTTCACTGTAGTATACATTGCAGGGACTTATATATTCCAGTTTGTTTATATATATGCTTGGTATTATATGGTGTCCATTTGTCAGTGTATATTGTGCGGGCTGATATATAATTAGTGCACGGTATCTCCGGTACAGTCACGCCCCCTTTTTTTAGTTGTTAGGATGCGGGCCATGTATTAGGGATATCCCTGTATATCCAGCTAAATGTTCAGTGTTTGTTTATACCTTAACTGTGTCCTAGCAACATATTTACCAATCACTGCACTTGTAGGAGATCACATCTGGACCTCTGTGACGCCACGTCAATGATTACGTCACCACGCTTACTGTCACCCACTGGCCCATTGGCACCATGGACAGTCTGGAGAGGGAGTAATGTTTTGCACCCTGAACGAAAATACACCATCTATGGAAACGTTGGTAACATACCCTGCCTGCAGAGTCTTTATGCATTGAGTGCCGCCGACTATTTGCTTTTGTCTGTCTGCCGACGGACTATGTCCGGCTGCCTTTTTGAGCACCTGCTTTGATACATTCTTACTGATATTGGGGGAGTGCTGCCCATGCCATTTTCCTATAGAAATAATAATAATAAAAAAAATATATATATATATATATAATTATTAATGTGATTCAGCCAACATGAAGAAGAATACATAGCACAGTAATGTAGTAACAAAAGAATATACAAAGGTTTTTTTCAACATTAAATAACAAGGAAGTGGGGGGGGGGGGGATAATATGAGGATAGACAGCCGAGTTCACAGTGACATTAGAATACTGATGTGTCCTCGCACATCTTTGCTACAGTCACGCCGAAATGCCTCTTTCGGCGCACCAGGCCCCCGTGCCACTCTGCTAGAATTGGGCATCTTTTTCATGTTTTTTTTTTTTTTTTTGCAGAAAATGCGCCTCAGTCACAATGCGATGCAACTAGGCCGCACCAGAAGACACTGCTGATTAATTTGATATATTGTTTATCTGTGTGACTGAGTCTCTGAATCAGCATACAAAGTGCTATGATGCAAAGGCCACAGGTTCTTTCCACTCCAAGTTCTGTATACAGACTCAGTCGCACACAGATATACAAGTTTTGCATATCAAATTAATCAACACATTCTCCTGGTGCGTCCTAATCACATCACATTGCCTCTAAGATACATTTTCTGCAAAAAATACGCCCGACGCAGAGTTGCACAAGACATAGCTGCTCACCAGACATGTTGAGCTGTTTGACACATCTAAAGCGCAACATTTCTCAGCTGTAGCTTCAACATCAAGCGAACATTCTAGGCAGTCCATTTGATACGGTTATCCTAGTGGCCATAAGCGAATGGCCACAGCTTCTCCATTAATCTATTGGAGTAATGTTGTTTTCGCCACTGATGCATTGTGAGCTAAGAGTGTAGAAGTATAAAGTAGTGATGTGTGGAAGGAGTGCTGCTTTCCCATCCTATATCTACTGTAAGAGCTATGCTCAAATCCCTTGTTATGTATGTCTGAAAGTTTAACCAAAACTACTGCAAGGTTCGACACAGGATCACATACAGTGTAATAGGTCTGCATCAGACTGAGAACACTTAAAGCCTTTCCAGTCTAATGCGACACCCATCAAACATCTCAGCTTCGGAGTGTAATAGGCTCTATGAAGCAGTTTGTAGTACATTTCAGCATATGATGAGGACACTAATTGTTTAGTCATACGAAAGAGCTAATAGTCTGTAACTAAGGACCTGATTCAGGCCCTCTCGCTAGCAAGGGGCCGCTCGTTGCAGACTATGTTCGCAAATGTGCGCATGCATGTAGTGCGCAGTGCGTGAGCGCAAACTAGTACGAGCGATCAGATTTTGCTCGCTCGCCCTGCAAAGAGAGCCCAGTGGAATGAGTGACAGGTGAGGCCATCTGTGGGTGGTAACAGGGGCAGGGCAGTAGTAACGGGGGACTGGTGTTGCGGACGCATGCGTGCCATAGTGTTTCCACGCCGTTTCTAGGGTGTGCATAATTAACAGGCAGTGTCATAGTACATGTCACCTGGTTGAATAATACACTGAAGTGCTTGCGGTAGGGTACAGTCACCCGCAATCGCTGCGGTCAGATACGATGGAACCTGATGTACCGATGGTTGGATATACTTCTTGGAGATTACGTACGCTAGTGGGTGGCTAAAGACAGGCTGGTTGCATCTATAAACACAAAGTGATCGCTCACCAAGACCTAGTGGGTGTGCTTATGCCTTGCCGAGCGAGCGGCTGCCTTGATGCCACTTTGCAAAATGTAATTACGCTGGGAGTGTACGGGTCTGAATCAGGTCCTAAACACCATGAAAGACGTCTTGCCATGTAGCCACGCCACCATTCAAGGTAGCCCAATCCATTTGTCTTCTAGTATGAAAATAAATAAGAGGTGGGTGGGGTCCTAGTAGTCTGTGACGTAGGGCACTATCCATTATCTGGTTAAATAACTATGTATTTGAAAATAAGGTAAAATTCATGTGGAGGTACCTTTCTTTAAGTTGGGAGAGAGTGAAAACTGAGGAATAACTAAGAGTGCACCACACTGATATTAATACCCTCTTGTAATTCAGTATTAGAATCAATAGGTAAAACAGTAAATGGGTGGTAAAGAGACAGTCATCTCCTAACGTTTCACCAAGCATGACGTTGTGGAAATCAGCAGATTATCTAAAAGATTAAGTGGAGGCTTGGTAGGGTGTCCGTGTAGTAAACTAATTAAATTAATATTTGGGCTGAAGTCCTGTTCAATAGCCCAATTAACAAAATTATCACCCTTCTAATCCAGTCTAGTGCTTATTGATAATTGGCAGCTAATGCACAATCTTGGAGACAAGGGAGGTTAACCTCTCGAAGATTTGCGGGTTGCTGTAATTTGAAGAGAGATCTGAAAGGGGGTTTGTTAGCCCAAATGAGTTTGCTTAGGGCCGTAGTAATCAGATGGTGGTCATTTTTCATAAACACAAAGGGAAATAAACAAATTGGGGGAAAATTGATCATTATTGTAAACAAGTGGCAGCAGCCTAGTATGGAAATAGGGAGGTGCTCCCACTTCCAGAAATACGCCAGCATGATGCTTATAAAATCCTGGAATTAGCTGAATATAATTGGTAGGGATACTGTGGAATGCCTAATTCAAAATGAGTTATGTGACCACTTGATGGGGAAGGAATCACCCCATCCAGCCATAGCAATCAGCGTGAAGTTTCGGGGCCTCCGTTTAGGAGAGATTAACCTGAAAGAAAGAATTCAAATGGAAGATGCGTAATTTGTCTAAAAGGGGGCTTTGTGGCTCGCTAAAGTACAGTAACAAATCATCTGCAAAGGCAGATACCTCAATATGAATACACACAGATATGCCCTTCCTGTGGGAGTAATGACTAAAATTCCTAATAAGGGGATCAAGGGCTAAATTGAAAAGACGTGAGAATAATTGACAGCCCTGTCTGGTTTCCCTTTTGGAGTACAAAATATGGACTGTTTAAACCATTAATTGTTAAAAATGCAGTCTGCTGATGAAAGAGCACCTGAAAAATGCGTATAAAGTCTGGACCAAATCGTTGCCAGTGAAGGCCCTCAAAATATGTGACCAGGAGACCATGTCAAAGGCCTTATTAGCATCACAACTAACTACGATGTCCATCTTGTTACCTTGCAAGTGGGACTCGTGTAGAGCAGCCACGAAGCGATGGACGACCCTTAAATCCAGTCTGGACTAAATGTAAAAGTGTGGCAAGGGCTTTTGTAAGCGCACCGCAATAAGCCTGGTAAATAGTTTTAAGTCCTGATTTTGCATGGAAATTGGCCAATAAGACTGTATTAATGTCTGGTTCTTCCCTGGTTTTGATAAAACTATAATGCGTGCTTCATTAAAGTTAGACAAGGGCGCATTTCCTTTCAAAGTGAATTGAAAAGGGAGATTAAATAGGGGAGAGGGTGGGGGCAACATTCGGTAGTATGTCACCCCAAAACCATCAGGTCCGGAAGATTTACTCTTGCGAAGGGATTTATTCAAGAAAAGGAGTACTGAGTCAGTAATTGGGGCGGTCTATAGTGCTGCTTCCCGAATAAACTGCATGCCGAGGGTAAGAGCTTCAGATGGGGCTTCATATAAAGATCGATAGTACTGGAATAATTTTGTGGAAATGGATTCTGGGTCAGCCACATTATGAGAGGAGTCCGTTTTCAAATGTAGTATGGGGGGGGGGGGGGCAAAGTAGGACAAAGAAAGTTGACCAGTAATTTACCAGATTTATTGTTCCAGCGAAAATATCTATAGCGCTGGTTGTCTAGATCAGTGGTGCTCAAACTCTGGGACTGATTCAGAGCCGCTCGTAAGCGGCCGCTCCAAGCGATGTTCGCACAACTGCGCATGCGTATGGGTCATAATGCGCATGCGCCAACCAGTCATTGCAGTCGGAAATCGAGCGCTCGCAAAATAGCGAGTGCCTGCTAATTTGAGTGACAGGATGAGGCGTTTGTGGGTGGTAACAGGGGAAGATGCTTGAAAACGGGGAGTGGAGATCCGAACGCAGGCGTGCCAAACGGTCAAAACGGGCGTTTTAAGGGTGTGCATAATTAACAAAGCAGCGTCATCGACCACGTCACTTGGTTGTTTCTTAGCCTGAACTGTTCGCATGATTGCGGTAGGAAAATCCAACCACAAGCACTGCGAGCAGTTCAGACGCCTTTCGATGTACTCGATTAATCAATAAATAGCGGAGATGACGTAGGATGCAAGCGGCCAGGGGGCGTCTTTACAAAATAGCGAGCGCATGTTTCGTTTGCTCGCTCAGACATAGAGGCGTCAACAGACCGCAAAGTAAATAGCCGGCCCCTTTTTCTAAACGAGCGAGCGCAAATAGCGTCCGGCTCTGAATCAGGCCCTCTGTCCTCAGGACCCCACACAGGTCACCCAGCAGGTGCACATGTGCATTTATTACTCGCTGACACATTTTAAAATATCCACAGGTAGAGCTAATTATTTCACTTGTAATTCTGTGGGGAGACATGGAAAACATGCACTGTTTGGGGTCTTGAGGACAGATTTTGAGGACCTGTGGTCTAGATTAAATTGAGCCTGCTCAGTGTACAATGTATCGTATTGTTGCTTAGTGTCTGTATCGGATTGTCTGTTTGCCAAGGACTCATGTTGGAGAACCCATCGTAGGCATCAGGCCAAAGACTTACGTTTCCTGGCAACATACTCCAATATTAGGCCTTGTACAAGTGGCTTAGAAGCTATCCAAAATAAATTATCAGGGATATGTTCAAGGTTATCATCAACACCATTGAGGAACGCTTATTCCAGGTGTGCTCTAAAGACTATTTATTATGGTAAGCTGGAAATCTCCAATTGTATGATGTGGGAAGGGGGGAATTTGAAGTGAGGGTGAACCAGACAAGGGACTAGTCAGAGATGGCCAATGCCAGATTTTGCCACCTGGCTAAGGAGGGAAGGTGAAATTAACCAGAAGTCAATACAACAGATGGTGTAGTGGGGGTGTGAGTGTAACGTGTACTTTCTTTATGTGGTGTGTTGGCATCTCCAGGGGGTCACAAAACGCTAGTCAGTAAGCTCAAAGAAGGCTGTGTTCCCTGATCCCGATATGCTCTTGCGGTGTGGATGTTTGACCATGTTGAAGTCTCCCTCCAGGAGAATACTACCTTCTACCCACTCCTGCAAGCTAACATAGAAGTCAGTGAAAACAAAGTGTAGTGACCAGGAGGTGCGTAAATAATTCACCAAACAAAGACAGTTTGATAAAAAGGAACCACCCAGCTGGGTAAATGAGGTTATTCTGATACAAGAGATGTTTGCTAAACAGTATCACCGCCCTTTTATGCTTCAAAGTAAAGGATGGGTGGATTTGAGCCTGGTAGAATTAGCTGGAGATATACTAATATCAATCTATTCCTACTCTGGGCCAAAAGATGATCAAGTGTAAAGGTAACCAATAATCCTTACATGTCCCAGCAAACGAGCAAGGAAAAGGTTGTGGAAATAAAATAGACAGTGGGGTTGGAACAACATTTCTGTGAACATAAGGCTAAAAAACACAAAATACTGAATGTCCTAATTTTAATGGTGGTTATAAGAACCACTTTGGCAGCCAAGAGGGCTGCCTAATATTAATATGAGAGTGAACCTGAGGCCTGATTCAGTCCCGCTCTCTAGGATGCGTTCGCATGTAACCGTCAGCAGCCAAAGTATGCAAATTCCGCTATCGCTAGCAAGACATTAGCACGCCCACTATGTATTGCCATGCGATTTCGGCATGTATTTAGACGCCCACCAGCCTGTCATAAGACGCCCACTTTCCCTTAGTAACACACGTCCTCTCCAGGAAGTGTATGAAACAATCGGTAACATCGGACCCATACGCAGCACTTGTGGCTGACCATACCCTACCGCAAGCACTGCGAGTGCTGTAGTGTATAATTCAGCTATGTGATGTGTATGCTGATTCTGCGTCTTAATTAAGCACACCCCTTAAACGATGTTCAGGTGCACAGACATGCCTGCGTTCGCACCACCACACCCCTGTTACCATCGACCACCTCCTGTCACCACCCACAAATTGCATGACCTGACACTCATGCTTGCGGAGCGTCTGTGTGCAAGGGGCGATCGCTTCGTGATTGCATGGACTGGTACGCGCACTGCTTCTTATACGCATGCGCAGATTACAAACATTGGCAGGCTACGTGTGAACGCAGCCTAGCGAACAGGTCTGGATCGGGCCCCTGGTGCGAAGTAGATAGGAAAAAGAAGTGAGGTAAGTACAGCGGAATCAATAGATCCGTATATGAAGAGAACTGGGGAACAGAAGGGAAACTGGGAAAGGTGAACAAGGAATCACAGAGAACAAGAAATTATTGCAAAACAAACAGGAACAATAGAAGTGTCCGTAACCAGAACATAGCGATCACATGTTAAGAGGTATGAGGAACAACTGTAGTCGTTCAGTCTGCATCTGCCATCCCTACAAAGTATTCCGTAGGAAGAGAATACAGGAAATTCTTGGCGGCGAGAGGGGTGTCGAGTTTTGCGGAATGGGAGTCTCGCAGTTTGGCTGGATATAGTAAGGCAAAACATAGACCCTGTTCAAAGAGACATTTAGAAACGGGGGATAATTCTTATAGTTTCCTAACCATTTTATAAGAAAAGTTCTGAAATAGTAGAAGTCGATCCCGATTATGTGAAAGTCCAGAGTGTTTTGTGTAGGCCTCTAGAAGCAGAACCTTGTCGATGTAATGAATAATCCGAATAATAACCTGATGTTGTCTCCCCTGCTGATTCAGGCGGTCCAGGTCAATACAATGAACTTGTTCCACAAGCAAGGACCCAGTGGTTAGGTGCAGCACAGTTCACTGGGCATTCAAACCAAAAGGTATTTTGGGTTGACTTTTTCTGAGAGGCCAATGAGGCGAATATTGTTCCTTTTTCTGTTTTTGAGATCCACTAGTGTGTCTTGCATTAAGGTAGGCAGCTTCTTGGGTACGCAGTACTGATTGCGCTGCTGCAAGATCATCCTCTAAATCTGATATCTACTGCTTTGCCTCAGAAATACATTGAGAATACTGATTAATCTGGATGAGAACAGAGGGCCAGATTCAGAGCCGGACGCTCTTTCAGAGCGCTCGCTCTGAATCAGTGCCCTCCCTCTCTTTTTTCAGAGCGGCCTCCTGGTCGCTCGCATAGCTGTGTGTAGCGAGACCCATAGCGACAGCTTGCCTGTCGCTATCCGGGTCTTGCGCATGTGCACGACCGTCGTGCTGGCTCCCTCATGCGCATGTGCACTGGGCCAACATCGACTCGCTTGCGAGCGCTCAGTGCTTGCAAGCGGGTCTGAATCAGGCCCAGAGTCCAGAGAATTTTTCAAACGAACCAATTTTTGATCCAGAAAGTGGGACAAACTAAGTTATTTCCTGAGTCATGAAATAGGAGGGTACCCCTATAGCGGAGGTGTCAGAAGTGTGTTCCACAGGGCTGTCACTGGAACCGGATGCAGGAGAGCGTGGGGTCTTCACCACTTGGGTCTTTCCCCCATCCCTTACCAGCTTGACTGCCCCTGGGTTGTTTGGCCACAAATTTCTCCATTGTGGCTGGTGTTAATAAGCAGCAATGAGACCAGGGTCACCAGGGAACAACGCAACTCAGTCCCGCAGCCAGATAGGATGTGATTTTCACCCAGCATCCTGGGGATATAACAGCAGCTGAGGTGCAATGTCAAGGGCGAGGGAAAGAAGCAAGAGGCTGAGTGACCGGCTGAGGGAGCGAGGAGGTCCACTCATATCCGCTTTCAAAGGGAAGAGGAGCAGTCCAGTCCACTGAAAGCTGCTGAGGGTGCTGCACTAAGACACCAGGTCATTTTCAAGATGGCAGCAGCGCCCATCACATACAGGACAGGGTTCCGTGACTCAGGAAGTCTGCCCCGGAGGCCAGCAGTAGCCGCCGTATGCATCAGAGAGTCTACACCTGTACCATCTCGGTGCCCGTGGGAGCTTACACGGAGGGCAGCAGGGAGCTTTATGAGGATGTGGCCATATTCCTGGGACTGCCAACCTGAAGTCTCCATAATATATATTCTTAAAAGCAAATATAATTGTTCTCAAAATGCACAGAAAGGTTGCATCTGTCAACAAAATAATCGCGTTAATAAGTTGTACTAGATCCATGATTGCCAGTTCTTTGCAACATCATCATTAAAATAAGGCTACATTTATTTATTGATTATGCTAAATATCTAGAGCTAGCAAGCAGCATGTAATGGTAAGGAAGAAACCATTACTGAAATACACTTCCAGCACCTCCTCTCCACTGAGTGTCATCTCTTAAGCTGGGCACACGCTTAAGCAACCTAGCTACTGACTGGTAATTGTGTATCGTTTGACCAATCATGTCAATCAGACACACAATGGAGGCGATTCAAATGTTTTTTTGGGCGTGATAATTAATGTGCGCCCAGTTTGATATTCAATTGTTCTGGGCGCTCATTAATTATCGCCCTCTTCGCCGCCTAACAGACGAGGTTTAGCCGTCTAAAACGGCTAAATCCATCTTAATTTCTGGTTAGGGCTTGCTATCTGCGGTTAGCGCGCCCTAACCAGGGTGTTTCAGACACATTTCTGCTCGCACCCTCCTGAGTGCGTGCAGAAATGCCGGCGGCTATCGCGCCTTGACAGAGCAACAATTGAATTGCTCTGTCGGGCGTCGTAATAAAAAAAAAGCTGCCGGCAGAACAATTGAATTCCACCCATAGTGTCTGGCCAGACATCACAACCGGGCTTTAAAATTTGCGCACCTAGCTGTGGTGTGTGTCGGCGGTTCCTGCGGCCATTGTACGGGTGGTCGGCAGGTCGCCCAAACACACTGGCAGATGTATCTGCAATATGCATCGGCTGTGCTGCAGGGCCGACCTGATATGTCTGTGAACAACATCGTTCAGACTATCTCGTCTGTACACACCCGCAGATGCACTATGCGATATGTCATTCATCAGCTGTACAAACGACCTATGGCATAGTGTGTACCCAGCATAAGCGGCAGAATGACATCACTGAGATACAGTAGGAGTTTTCAGCTGTTGATCTGCTACATGGCAAGGTTATGGCATTTCTATACATAATATATGGTATGGATTTCAAATATAATTTTTTTTATTTTAAATTGAAGCAAGGAAATCATTTACATATACATAATACAAAAAGATAACAATGCTGAGTTCAATTACATATTTGAAATCTACAAATATTAAAATTTTCCATTTGTTTAGCAATAATTTCTGTCAATCAAATAACATATACTGATACTTATTTAGCTCTTGATATTGTAAAAATTGAAAAAAGATTAAAAACATATAATGAAGTGAAGTTCTGTCTGGTGTCCACCCATCGACCAAGCTCTTATTCTTAATTTAGGAATACAGTCACCTTTCTGGTAATTTAATTGGTGAGTCTCCCATCAATATCTGTGTCTCATACCATTGTGTCCTACACATAAAGCTGTGAATTTGTGTTTGCATTGTGACTGACGGTGGGGATATAACTCGCCCAGGTCTCAAAAAAGAAAGAGGCCTTCTTTTCTCTATTAAACATAGTCTCTACCCAATCCATTCTAAAAATAAATCTCAGTTTTTCTTTATATACTGTGAAAGTTATGGGAGTTGGGTTAATCCATTCCTGTAAAATAGTTTACTTTTAATATTTTGAATCAAGTTACACTTAGCTCAAACAATACAATGAATAACACGTATTGGAAAATAGTTCTAAGTGTATAAAATATATACACACACAAAACCATTGACAAGTGAGTTGAAAAGCATGGCACCTGGCAAGTGTTCGGAAATAATATGCTGCAAATGTAAATTGTGATGGCTAGACTGATATAGAGCATCCCCAAAACCGAATGCACTGGTTAGTACCTACGAAAAGTGTTCCAAGGAAGGACAACCAGGGAACAGGTGACAGGGTTAAGGCTCATTGATGCGCAAGCATAGCAAAGTTTTGATCCCACAGAAGAGCTACTGTAGCACAAATTGCTGAAAAAGTTAATAATGGCTATTATAGAAAGGTGTCAGAACACAGTGCAGCTCAGCTTGCTGCAAATGGGGCTGTGTAGCCGCAGACCAGTCAGAGTTGCGTTCCCGCTAGGCTGTTTTACCGGGACGCCGCACTGCGCCCTGCCTGATTTGAAAAGGCCCCCTTTGGTGGCGCTCCGCTAAAACAGCCTGCCTGGTTCCGCAGTGTCCTGCAGGTGGGGAAAACTGCCGTGTAGTGATGACTGCCGGTGAATAGAGAAGGGAGAGCTTGGGGATAGCCCGGCATGTCCGTAAGTGCCGGGCATACCCTCAAGAGTGATGATAAGTGGGCGTGCCTCCTCTTTTTGCACCGGACCTAGGGCCTGATTCAGCAAGGAACGCGAATGCAATAGCGATTACGCATGCAGTTCAACTGCGATAGTATGCTAATCCATTGCGATTACAATGCAATCTCAGCACCACATAAGGGCGCCCACTTTACCTTACACACATCCGTAAAGACTGCGGAAGGATTGGCACAATCGAGTACCATCGCAGCCTCATGCACACTTGCAAAAGCCACGCAAGCTATCAGGCCTCAGGCTGCATAGAGCATCGCAGTGGATAATTTATGCACGTCCCTGCAAGGCGTTCAAATGCCCTGGCACGCCTATGTTCGACCGACCCCCCCCCCCGTCACCACCCACAAATGCCACCTCCTGTCAGTCACTCTGCGATGGGTCTGCATAGTCACTGCAATAGCATTCCCGATCGCAGAGGTTAGTTTGCGCACTGCGATGCATGCGCAGTATACAACAATCGGCCGATTGCATGCGTATTAGCAACTGTGTTCCTTGCTGATTCAGGCCCCTAGAATGAACACTCAAGAGTGCCCATGCTGAGCCCTGTCCACCACTGAAAGCGCCTAAAATTGTCAAGTAAACTTCTACAGTGGGCATTTAAATGTCAAAAGTGGACCATGGAGCAGTGGAAGAAGGTGGCTTGGTCTGATGAATCACTTTTTTTTTACATCATGTGGATGGCTGAGTGTGTTTGCGTTGTTTACCTGGGGAAGTTATGGCACCAGGAAGCACTATGGGAAGAAGGCAAGCCAGTGGAGGCAGTGTGATGCTCTGGGCAATGTTCTGCTGGGAAACCTTGGGTCCTGGCATTCATGTGTATGTTACTTTGATATGTAACACCTACCTTAAACATTGTTGCAGACCAAGTACATCCCTTCATGGCAACGATGGCAGTGGCCTCTCTCAGAAGGATAATGCACCCTGTTACATTGCAAACATTGTTCAGGAATGGTTTGAGGAACATGGGTGTTCAAGGTGTCGACTTTGGCCTCCAAATTCCCCAGATCTCAATCCGATCGCGGATCTACGGGATACCCTGGATAAACAAGTCCAGGCCACGGAAGCTCCACTTTGCAACTTACAGGACCTAAAGGATCTGCTGCTAACATGTTGACAGATACTATAGGACCCCTTCAGTGGTCTTGTGGAGTCCATGCCTGATGGGTCAGAGCAGTTTTGATGACACGAGAGGGACCTACACAATATTGTGGTTTTAATGTTATGGCTGATGGGTGTATACACACGCACACACTTACTATAGCTTCTCTTTCTCCCTTCTGGTCTTTTACTGTGTGTCACTACTGAAACAACTCACATTTGGTACTATATATGTATAGACAAATGTCATCAATCCTTTAAGAGAGATTATGGAAGCAGTTGACCAGTGATGTGCGGTCAGGTGCGTCAGAGCCTTTCCTGTCATACTTCGGTATACACCACAGTTTTTACTATTCAAATTATAAGAACAATTTAACGACAATATTATAAATCTTTGTATTATTCTAATCATTTTATAGTCCAAGCTCTGTAATAAATAGTGTTTTTTTTATCCAATGAATCAGTAATTCAATTAATGTTATACTGGCTTATGATTTTCAAAACTCACCATACAAGAAAGGCAGCATTGTAAAAATAAATCATGTTCTTTATTATTGAATAATAACAGCAATTAGGTTATAAATCATTTTTACAGCAGCAATTTGCACATTTAGGTTCTTTGCCCAACTAATAAAACAAATTGCATGAGTCATCCATGCTGCTTCTGCTGCAATCTGTAGACTGCCACGGATGTATGATGCACTTTAACTTGCAGTACTGTAGATCTTTTACATGATGAAACACTGCATTTCACACTCATCTAGCTCGTTATTTGAGTTGCATTTCTGCAGTGTGGTGACTAATGTATAGAGAGCACGTACTTATTTTAAAGGGCATGGCTGGCACCAGCACCCCTAGCAGATTGCTAGCCCCTGCCCCTGACTACAGTTGCACTGTGGGATTCCATAATAGTTATGGGTATGGGAGACCTGCTGCACTTCAAGGGCCACATTTACGACTCTTCTGAGTTTGTATCTATATGTATTTGTCTTTTCTTGTTTGTTTTTTTTCTCCTGATCAGGCTGGTCTATAGTGCCAGGGTATATCAAGGCAATAGAGACTTATACCCCTTTTCCATTGGTCACAATACCCGGGTAGCTGCTCAGTGGAAAAGGCTCCAAAGAACAAATCCTGGGTCAATTGACCCGACATTTCTTCCCATGTCTCAAGCAGGATTTTACGTGGGTAAAACCCTGGTCAGGCTCAGTGAAAACAAGTAACACTGGTCTTCCGACCCGGGACCCGTTTACCACATGGTGATTGGCTGGTATTCAGAAGCTGTATGTGACAGCTGTCACTGGGGAGGGAGAGATTACAGCCTCCCCGTATGGTGCAGACCGTTTTTTACCCCATCCCCGCTTCATACGGGGAGGCTGTAATCTCTCTCTCCCCAGTGACAGCTGTCACACAGTCTCCAGAATGATACCCCTACCCCCTGGAAAGGACCCCCTCCCCTGGTTGCCGATCCGCTCCAGTCTGGCGTTTAGGGGAAATCCTGGAGATTCTGGCGCTTGGTGATGACATCATCTCCAAGCGCCAGCACTGCACCACAGTGGAAATGGGGTAAATCCTGTGTCTGACACTGCTTGGAACAGTGTTCCAAAACCCTGGTCAGACCCAGGATTTTGATGGAAAAGGGGTATTATATACATGCCTTAATACGCTGGATGTGATTGCTTGCTTTTATTCAATTCCTAACCCATGATGATATCCCTGTAATAGAAAATGAATGCCGTAGACTTGCTATGTATTTATTTTTTCTCTGAAGAACCATTCAGCAGTATAGGTGATGTTTTTTGGATAATATATCCATATTGGCACAGATCTATTCATGTTAGTGTTTAATTACACTGTCCCATTATTATTAAGGGGTGTGTAGGTCAACACCAATTGGTAGACAAGCAGTAGGCTGAAGGGTACAAAAGGTCAGCACACAAAAAGTTGACATGGGTTTAGGTCAACAGGGTCGACATGAGCATGGTCAACACAAAAATATTTGAAACACTTTTTTGTTGTTGTTTTTGAACCCTAATCTTCACTATAACCCTCCCCTTGGTGTCTAACCCTAACAGTCCCTCCTAGTGCCTAACCCTAACCATCCCTCCTAACCCTAAAAAAAAAAAAAAAAATGTTTCGACCAATCATATGTTGAGCTTTTGGACCTGCCGACCATATGGTGTCGACCTATTGACCCAAACACTATTGACCATGTTGACTTTTTTACTGTCAACTTTTTGTCCAGAACCCAATACTTAGTTAGATAGTGTGTACTCAGTAATGGGCAGTCCACAGTACTGTACAGTAGCATTTTTATTGGAAATTAATAAAAACAAATATGGCAAAGTCAAATTACAAACAGCGATATTACTGAAATATGTGAGCCAGGACAAGGCTTGTATTTACATAATATTTATATTTTTAGTAACAGTCATTAGCTAGTGTTCTTCTGTGGCTCTGGCAATGCTAAGCTGAAGGGCCATTCCATAAAATGTCCCATACTTGACACTGTAAAAAAAAAAAAATAATCTGTATTTGTGTATATTTTGAGTTTTCAACATAGGCTGACAAAAACTTTTTATAGCTTTTTCTCATAGGTTTTCTTAAAAAAAAAAAAAAAACCTTAGACTCTTAATACAAAGAGTTGAGCTGAATTATCAAGTAGAAGTTTTCTATGTCCCGTACTAGACAAGTAATGGCCCTGAATAGTTTCATCTGTACTGCGATGCGGACCTTATGTGGCGCCCTATATATAATTTAAATAAAGTCTAATAAAATAGTCTTCTATAGCTCCAACTTTCCTTTTGTTACATAACATTTACTGCCAGCTAACCTGAGGCAGGCCCTAATATTTTTTTGCTGAAAGTTCACTGTATTTTTTCTTCAATTAATTTTATTTACACTTTGCCAGTTTTCTGCCCGTTTTACACTTCTTTACATAAAATTTAAGTGGTATTACTAAAACACCTACCTTCTGAAAAACATAGTGTTGTGTATATATAACCTTTTTTTTTTTAATTTGTAAATTTCTTACTTTTTTAGTTGTGTGAGTATTTCCGATCTTTCCAGAGTTAGCTGTTTTTGATAATTTTACTAGAACACTTGAATGAATGACTCATAATTTTTTTTTTTTATTGTTTTCAAAGGGGTGTAGAGTTTTAGAACTTCCTCATATCTTTCAGTATGTGTGCTTCTATGAATGCTTGCAATATTATAATTTAAAAAAAAAAAAAGAGAGAAAACCCTGAAGTTTAGCTTAATTCTATCATTTGTAAAAATTTGCCTTGTGTTCTCATCAGAGAGTTGTTTGCATAAGTCTCTGCTAATGTCATCCAAGCTGCAGAAATATGACTATATAGAGCTCGTAAGTAGACTATATATATGTGTTATTCCCTGAATCTGCATACGAAGTGCTACAATTCAGCAGTCGCAGCTTTTTACTTTGCAAGTTCCGTTGTTGTTTTTCATATACAGACTCGGGTGCACACAGCTATACAAGTGTCACCTATCAGATTAATCAGTACAGCCTGCTGGTGCATCCTAGTGAGTGCATAGCGACTTAGACACATTTTCGGCGTTGCGTGACGTATTGAGGCTAGATTATGAGGACATATCTGTAAGTGAAAAACCAAAGTAAAAAATTTAATTTTACAAACCTAGACATATCTCTTAACACCTTGAAAGCGTTACCTACTTTCCAAGTTCTTCCTTCCTTTACCACCCCTCCTAAATTTCACAAGTGAATTAAATGCCATGAAATGACTTGTAAGCTCACTGCTGAAGATCTGATGGTATGCAGAATCTATCTTGACGTGTCACTCAAAATAAAATGAAGATTACAATTTCTTACAGAATTTTCAGGTGCATTCTAAGCTTAAATTTTGTATTAAGCATTGTAGCTGCATCCATATTGAGGTTCTTATCAAATCACTTGACATATTCTAATCTCTTTATTTGTATATTTTTAGGTCAGTCCTCTCTCTTTCCAATGGAAGATGGTTTTTTGGATGATGGTCGAAGCGATCAAACTCTGCACAGCGGTTTAGGGTCTCCGCACTGCTTTCCACATCAGAATGGTGAAAGAGTGGAGCGATATTCCCGCAAAGTGTTTGTGGGTGGTCTGCCCCCTGATATAGATGAAGGTAATGTCAGTAAAAATCAAGAAGACAATTTCAGCGTCGAAAGAGTGATAAGCAAAGTATAAATAATATAAATCAGCAAACAATCCTACGCAAGTGAATGCAGAGTAGGTAAAAATTAAAACAATGGTGTACTCTTCAAAGATATTATTTATTGTGCCTCATTAACAGATAATTAATATAGCTGCATAATTAATCTGTTCCCATGATAATTTGGAATTTAATGTTATGTCCCTAATACTTTGCCAAAATATCTCTTATTTTCTTGTGCAATGGAATCCATGTGGGGGATAAAATAAAAAAAACACACAAAACATCCACAAACCCTCTGTACGGAACAGGCCGCTCACCTGGGGCACCTTACAAAGATTGAGTTACTGTAGTCTCGCCTAATTAATACCCGTGCAGTCGTTGAAGAATGTTCTTTTACCTGTAACTGGCTGAGCAGTTTTAATGTATTCCAAACCTAGTTATAAACTCTTTGTGTAATGTATTATTATTTCTACTTACTGTAATATATCTGTTTTGTAATGGTTTCTATTTTGGAACAGAGGTAGGCCCTAATCCACCCTGAAAATATGCACAGAATTACAAAAACACATTCAAAAGCAACATTTTCTCATCTATATGAAATCAAATAATTCTCATGGATGGTCTAGCTAACCTATTGTGACTTTTGGGCCTACTAACAGGCTTAATGACATTTTAAATATGATCCATAAGACTGTTGTGACCAATACTGCAGCAAAGTATAACTTCATAACTGGACATTTGTGGGCCCCATAGCAACATTTATGATGGGGGTAAGTGCCATCCCCACAACAGCTGTGCCCAATGTTGTTATGGTAGTTACAGCAAGAATCATATAATTTAAAGCTGAGCTGAAAGCATCCCTTCTTCGTGTTTGCCATTCCATAGCCCACCTGAGCAACTGGGAATGCCCCAAATCACCCACTGCTGTTAATTTATTTTCTTCTTCAGGGTCCATAGGGCTCCACAGGGAGACCTTGGGGTGTAGGTGGTGGATGAGGACACCGGGCACCACGCAGTTAAAGCTTTAGCTCCCAGAATGCACCAGTTCATACCCCTCCCACGAGGCACCTCAGTTTCGTTGGTGCCCGGCTGGAGTCGGTTCACCATTACGCGGGGCACTGCTCAGGCAGCCCTAGAAGCTTTTTATTTAACTTTTTTTCGGTTAAGAGCGCGCAGCAGCAGACTGTCAATAGGACGTCTGCGCTGTTGTTCCGCAACACCAGTTCAGGCTGGGGATTTTGGCGGACACCCCGGGGTCCCTGCTAGCCGGCCCCATGGACGGACCCAGACTGCAAGCCGGACGCCAGGGGACAGGTAAGAGGGGGTCATCGCTAGCGTCGACCTGCGCTGTAGCAGTCATACTTCCGGTCTCAGGGGACAAACCGGAGGTGCCGAGTTTTGACGCAGGCTCCAGCCACAGTGATCCACTAGACAACCAGGGTATACATGGTGCAGGAACCAGCATCCTGGTGTGTAAATAATCGGCAAGGAGAGGCCAGCTTCCCCGTTAAAGCGGCCCCTATCATCAGGGCGCCATTCCACTGAGGTATCGCTTCCCTTAGCTGCTCTCCTCTTCCGACCCCTTTGAGGTCTACGGTGGACATTTTCTCTAAGGCACAGCCACAGCTCTCTCAGGGATATGCAGGGTCTGGTCCACCTACATACCTTTCCCTGGAGTCTGCGTATGTAGCGCTATAGCCTACCAGACACTGAGTCTGTGTAGTTGATTGTAGTGCCAGTTTGCAGTTATATGTTATTTCTGCATTGTATGTGACTGATGCTAGCGCTGCCTGTCTGTTTTCTATTCTACTGTTAGCATATATCTTTCCCTTTTTTTTTTTTCTGACTTTGCCCTAAAATACAGGTGTATTCAGGGGTTTTCCTGTACCTCACAGATATAGAACTAAGTATTTGTGAGGTTTGTCACATACAGTTGGTCGTTGCACTGTGCCATATTGGTTGCGTGCTCCTGCAGCTTACCCAAGCATAAGACAGGACCAGTATATTGCATTCCTACTAGTATCCTACATACACGGTGGTTGTATTATACCCAGGGCCTCTGTGCAGAGTCTAATGGCTACATCTAATGCCTTTCAAACCATGCTGCAAGGTGAGAAGACCTTACCCAGTAAGCCCTCTAAGCGTCTTGTGTTATCGTCACAGTCCACGCAACTCTCAGATTCTCAATTATCATCTGAGGAGGCAGTAGATGCTGATATCTTTAACCATGACTTCCCTCTGGAGGAGGTTGAGAGTAGGTCAAAAATTTTATATTCCTACCTTGGTACGAGTTGTCAGATCCATCTTATTAATAGAAGATGAGGAGCCAGCCCCTAAATCCAAGCACCCACTGTTTAAACGACAGAAAGTGGCTTCAGCAGAATTCCCTCTATCGGATCAACTAGCTGAACACATGGCTGCAGCCTGGCAATCACCTGGTAAGAGGTACATCTTGTGACACATCGTGCAGCTTTTGCTGCACATCGTGTCCTGGAGTGCCGGGGAGTTGCCGGGTAGAGTTCAAGGGAAATTGCTTACGATATCGAATTGTGAGCACATTGCATAGTGTGTAGGCACCTTTACTCCTCCCTTTGTAAACAAAGCAGTTTGGTGTATAATGTACATATTTGATTATTTTGCACTTTGTGCTTTTTTGTATTGGGTACAACTTCTGATTTTAACCACTTAACTGGCACTGTTGCTTGGGATGTGACCGCAGCCAACTGGGCTTTAGCTAAAATGGTCACTTCCCATTCTGCTGTGTATATAAGAGGGGGGCTCTTACATAGAAAATTTGTTCAGAACGGATTTGTTTAGGCTCCCCCCCAGCTGTGATACCCATGTCAACATTGTGTATATTGGCATTTTGTACCACACCCTTTTTATTATTTCATCCTGTCTAATGGAGTCTTACCTTAGGTCAGTGGTTCCCTAACTTTTTTGAAACACGGCACCCTAGAGTATCAGCATTTTTTCCTCAGCACCGCTGGACCAGAAGTTTCTTAATGAGAAATTCAGCAAAATTGAAATGAAGTAAATTGTGATTATATGTCACCCTTAGGTTCAGTTATTGTGTTGACAGGGCTGTGCTTCTTTTTGTCCACATATTGTTTTAATTGGCATCCATTAGCACTGGTTATGCCTATCACACTGACTAAAAATAATTTTATTTGGTACTGGACCACCAACCCGAGGCACCCCTGCAAGTGCCCAGAGGCACCCCAGGGTGCCAGGGCACCCAGTTTGGGAACCACTGCCTTAGGTTCTGTGAAAATGAAGAAGGAGCTGTTGACGTATCACGTTCCACTTCAGCTGACAGTGTTTTCACCAGCAGGTCTTTGCACCTCTGCAGGCTTATGTTGGCTGGAAAGAGAGACACCACATAGGCTTTAAACCTAGGATCGAGCACGGTGGCCAAAATGTAGTGGTCTGATTTCAACAGATTGACCACCCTGGAATCCTGGCAAAGCGAATGAAGGGCTTCATCCACAAGTCCCACATGCCGAGCGGAATCGCTCCGTCTTAGCTCCTCCTTCACTTTCTCCAGCTGCTTCTGCAAAAGCCTGATGAGGGGAATGACCTGACTCAAGCTGGCAGTGTGTGAACTGACTTCACGTGTGGCAAGTTCGAAGGGCTGGAGAACCTTGCACAACACGGAAATCATTCTCCACTGCGCTTGAGTCAGGTGCATACCCCCTCCTTTGCCTATGTCATAGGTGGATGTATAGGCTTAAATGGCCTTTTGCTGCTCGTCCATCCTCTGAAGCATATAGAGGGTTGAGTTCCACCGCGTCACAACCTCTTGCTTCAGGTGATGGCGGGGCAGGTTCAAGAGTGTTTGCTGGCGCTCCAGTCTTCGGCACGTAGTCGCTGAATGGCGAAAGTGGGCAGAAATTTTTCGGGCCACCCAAAGCGTCTCCTGCACGCCCCTGTCGCTTTTCAGAAAATTCTACACCACCAAGTTTATTGTGTGAGCAAAACATGGGACGTGCTGGAATTTGCCCAGATGTAATGCCCACACAATATTGGTGGCGTTGTCAGATATCACAAATCCCCAGGAGAGTCTAAGTGGGGTAAGCCACTGGACGATGATTTCCCTCAGTTTCTCTAAGAGGTTGTCGGCGGTGTGCCTATTACTGAAACCGGTGATACACAGCGTAGCCTGCCTTGGAACGAGCTGGCGTTTCTGAGATGCTGCTACTGGTGACGCTGCTGTTGTTTCTGCGTAAGGTGATACATCTACCCAGTGGGCTGTCACAGTCATATAGTCCTTAGTCTGCCCTGTTCCACTTGTCCACGTGTCCGTGGTTAAGTGGACATTGGGTTCAACCGCATTTTTCAGGACACTGAGGACACTTTTTCTGACGTTTCTGTACAGTCTCGGTATCGTCTGCCTAGTGAAGTGGAATCTAGATGGGTTTGGAACTGGGGACACACTACCTCCATCAATTGTCTAAATCCCACTGCACTAATGGCGGATACCGGACGCACGTCTAACACCAACATAGCAGTCAAGGCCTCAGTTACACGTTTTGCTTCAGGATGACTACTGTCGTACTTCATCCTCCTCGCTAAGGACTGTTGGAGGGTCAATTGTTTAGTAAAAGTAGTGGTGTTCCTACTTCCTCTCTAGGATGATGAATGACTCCCAGCAGCACCAACAACAGCAGCAGCAGCAGTAGGCATAGCAATGCAGGATCCTCCGGAGGAATCTCGGATAGGAGAGTCAGTCATGCCAGTGACATGGCCTGCAGGACTACTTCCGATCCTGACTAAGGAGGAAATTGACGAGGAGGGAGTTGACGGTGTGGTTTGCAAGCACTTGGATACAACAGGACTTAGGTGTCCCTGGACTGCTTACAGTCTTAGCCAAAGTTTCTGAACTTGACAGTAACTTTTTATGAACGCGCTGCAGGTGCTGTATAAGGGAGGATGTTCCTAGGTGGTTAACGTCCCTACCCCTACTTATTTCACCTTTACATATGGTACTTATGGCAAGACAGTTGTCCGGATTTGGATAGAAATATTGCCAGACCAAAGAGGTGGAATGTTTGGTCTTCTGCCCAGGCATGACCGTGATGGGCTTTTTCCCACGGACAACAACTGTCTCCCCCGGAGCCTGATTTAAACAAACCACATCGCCATCAGAATCATCCTCGCCAACTTCCTCAGCGCCAGCTATACTAGTATCCTCATCCTGTTGTACTTCAACAGTGACATTTTCAATTTGCATATCAGCAAGTGGACTGTGTGTGCTCCTTTCAGCACTAGCAGGGGGCATGCAAATGGTGGAAAGAGCCGCCTCTTCCCGTCCAGTGCTGGGAAGGTCAGGCATTGCAACCGCCACCACACTTGGACTCTCCTTGGGGATTTGTGATATCTTCTTAGAACGCACAGTTCTTCGCTGTGCTTTTGCCAGCTTAACTCGTTTGATTTTTTTAGCGGGAGGAGGGCTTCCATCGTCATGTGAAGCTGAACCACTAGTCAGGAACATAGGGAAAGACCTTAACCGTTCCTTGCCACTCCGTGTCGTAAATGGCATATTGGCAAGTTTACGTTTCTCCTCAGATGATTTAAAAAATTTTTAAGGTCATTTTCCTGAACTTTGTCATTTGGGATTGTATGTGCCCTCTACTATGACATTGGGCATCGGCCTTGGCAGACGTCGTTGATGGCATGTTATCGTCTATGTCATGACTAGTGGCAGCAGCTTCAGCACTAGGAGGTAGTGGTTCTTCATCTTTCCCTATTTTATTTTTATCGGAGAAAGTTTGGTCCTCCATTTATGTTATATTGATATATACATACGGCTAAGGCGCACACAAACACAGAAAATAATTTTTTATTTTTGTTGGGAGACTAGTGCACTTTGTGAGTTACACCACCCTTTAAAAAATGAGCCAGCCGGCTCTTTAGTTATGGGACACAGGCGCACGCTTGGCGCTGCTGCTTTGAGGATGCAAGTGTGGCTATAGCCCACACAATTCACAAAGACAGAAAAAAAATTATTTTTTATTCTTTGTGGAGCGCACTTTGAAGGTTACACCACCCTTTAACAGACAGACGCACGCTTGGCGCTGCTGCTTTGTCGATGCACGTACAGTGCACACAATTCACAAACACAGAAGAAAATATTTTATTTTTGTTGGAGTGCACTTTGGGGGTTACACCACCCTTTAACAGACAGACGCACGCTTGTCGCTGCTGCTTTGAGGATGCAAATGCGGTTACTGCGCATACATTTCACACACAAACACAGAAAAAAAGATTATTTTATTTTGGTTGGAGCGCACTTTGGGGGTTACACCACCCTTTAACAGACGGACGCACGCTTGTCGCTGCTGCTTTGAGGATGCAGGTGCGGCTATAGCCCACACATTTCACAAAGACAGAAAAAAAAAGAATTTTTTATTCTTTGTGGAGCGCACTTTGAGGGTTACACCATCCTTTAACGGACAAGCCAGCCGGCCCTTTACTTATGACACAGGCGCACGCTTGGCGCTGCTCCTTTGTTGATGCACGTGCAGCCACAGTGCACACAATTCACAAACACAGAAAATATTTTTTTATTTTGTTTGGAGTGCACTTTGGGGGTTACAGCACCCTTTAACGGTCAAGCCAGCCGGCCTTTTACTTATGACACAGGTGCACGCTTGGCGCTACTTTGTTGATGCACGTGCGGCTACTGCGCACACAATTTACAAACACTGAAAAAATATTTATTTTTTTTGCACTTGGGGGGAGCACCCCTGATGGACAGAGGACCCCTTGGACAACACTACAGCACCCCTTTAGGACTGGGACACTGCACAGCACTTTGGAGTGGACACAGCCCCTATGGACAACTGTCTGCACAACACAGTCCAGCCAGCCCCTATGGACTTTGGAGGAGTGGACACAGCCCCTATGGACAACAGCAGCACAACACAACACTGCACTACACTACACTACACAGCCCAGCCAGCCCTAACTCCCACCCTCCCTCTTCACTGTCCACAGCCGAGTGAGAAAATGGCGCCGACGCGGGTACCTTATATAGAATCCAAAACCCGCGAGACTCGGAAGGCGGGATGATGACGTTTTGCCTCGATTTCAGATCCGAGTCAGGCGGGAAAAGTCGAGCCTGACTCGGATCGGCCTCGGATCGGGGGGGGGTTTGAATTTCAGAAATCCGAACCCGCTCACCCCTAGTAAATATACCCATTAGAATCTGATTGCTATGGGGAATACCACTGTTTTCATTTGTACCGTCCATCATAAATTTTTTCCCATGATTGAACACGCTTTACACCTCTACTCGCATTTATAGATGTGAAGCCTCTCTCTCCCCCCCCGACACGAAAAAATAAAAAATCTAATAAAAGGCTGGGCTCTTAATTGTGATACAACTTGCTGTGTCTGTACCATTACTATTGCTATTTTGGTGATCATGAAACGACATGTAGTCTAACTAAAATTTTATACACTTCATTTTTTTACAATGACTAGCTTTTTCAAAGCTTTTAAAATTATTTTGTATGTGTAGCTTTCTAATAACGTGATTAAAAAAAATAGTATATGATGATTTTGTCTGTTTTAAGTTGTTGGAATTTAAACATTTCAGTATGTGCTAGGTTTATTTATATAAAGTTGTGTCTTTTCAAAGCAATTTTTTCCCCATGATGAAGCATCACTAACAACACACCCACTCTTTCTTGGAAATTCTAACATTAGAATGTCTTCTATATGTGTTACCAAAGACTACATTTGTAGTACTTGATTAGCAGGTTAGATGAAATGGCAAGCAAAGGTTTCATTAATGTATCTAGAGATTTAAAAATCCAATTTGCTTTCTTTAATGGAATTCACATATCTTACTAGAGCGATAAAGCGGACACGCTGGCAAGGAGACCACAATACAATGAAGCTTGTTTAATATAGCCCTTCAAATTTTTGTTGTTTAACCAGGCAATTGCAATCAATCTTAATGTCCAGATTTGAGATGTTTGTTAATGGAATTTACATTTACATTCGGTGTGTGTGCAGACTGACTGAATTTATATATGGACCCATAGTCTAAATGGGGAGAAGGAAAAACTGGTTAACATGTGGTCAGTGCATATCTAATTTCCCTTCCTAAGTGTTCATTTTCTTCAGAGCATGTTTGCCAATATAAAGAGGTACTGTATCTTCAATTAGTCCACTTATACAGCAGAGGTTATCTGGCAGGAAAACCGCACTCATTTTTTACCCGCACAGCAAAGAGTTGCAAGCAAAAAACGAGTGAGGCTTTTCAATATGCACATCTGCACCTCGCTCTTTACTAAATCTACCTTTTAATGTGTTGTATTTCTGTTTTTCGCAATGGCATGCAAGCCTCAGACATGCAGGGTAACTGGCTGGGTAACCACCCTACTGGGTGCTTTAGTAAAAGGCACTCCATTTACCCCCTTGCATTCACTTAAAGTGAATAAATAAGGCAGAGTTCAAAACATAGATAAACCAAAAATCAGTGGAGCGCTTATTCAATCAGGGATCTAGGTGATTACACAGCAGCTGACATACAGAGGAGACTGCCTGACTACCTCTCAACAAAATGCAAATACAAAAAAAGTGTGTCTGCCCTGGTGTACACCAAAAATTTCAATCAAATGGTCAAAATAGATAAATGCAACAGTTTATTATAAAATACATACGGTATATAATCTAGAACTGCAGTTCCTGTATTAAGTATACAATCAGCATAATACACTAATATACTAGTAAAACATACGGATTTATAAAATTGAATGTTATTTTGCTTCCTATGGAAATAAACGTCTGTGAAAGATCCTGTTAGGGAAATATAAAATGAGTATATACATGGCATTCCCAATATCCAGAGGGGAAAAAAACAGCCAGCAGAGAGTGTCCTATGGTATAAAGCACTCACCGCTTCCCCATAGATGGTTAGTTGAAATTCCAAGGAAGTGTCCCATAAGGCTCTTATTTTATATAAAGCTGAGCTTCCTAAGAGGGAAAAACACCACGAGGTTTGCTCCAGCAATATTAGATGCAAAGTAGCCGCTGGCAGTCCGTTGAATCCCCACTGACATCTAAAAACTCCGGCAGGTGCTCAGCTGTGTTGGCTGCAATAAGGAGACACAGTGTGATGCACATTTCCCAGGAGATCTGTAGGCTTCAGCAGACTCTCGGCTCCAGGCACTTGAACGGGGTGAAAAGCGGTGGTTGGCGGCTCAAAAAATATGCGCTGATGCGGTCTCTGATTAGTGTCAGGAACAAGTGCAGATAATAGTTGTCTCCCTTTTACTATTCAAAACATACTGCTGTTCTCAACTGCAGATGTAAGTGGATTAGGGGTCATCGAAAAACAAATGGAAAGCAAAAAAAATTGTTTCGAAAACTTTATTAGGAAAATGAGACACTTTCAGGACGTTATGGGGTTAAGTATCCTCCCTGTAGTCTCAAGGTGAAAGGGACATATCAGGGTTAATATTCAGCTATTACTCACGTTGCACACTGTTGTGGTGACAAGGCATATCAGGGTTCAGTACTCACCCTCCAGAGTGTCGGGGTGACTGTACATATGTTGTTTTTTTTACCTACCCTGCACAGTATTGGGGTTTCCAGATATTTTAGGGTTCATTACTCACGCTGTATGATTGGGCAACTGTTAAAGCGGATCAGTATTGATTTTGCATGGTAATATTGGGGTCAAGTAGTTTCCATACATAGTGTGAGGGTCTGAGGACACATTGAGGCTCAGTATTCAACACTGTATAATGTTGGGGTCAAAGAACGTATCAGTGTTCTTTACTCACCGTACATGGTGTTGGAGTTAACTGATGTACACTGAAGGCAGGGCAGCAAGTGTGGGCTTTAGATAATCAGCTAATACATGCTGCATGTCTCCAGAAGGTTGCGGGCAGTCTACCCTGCGAAAAGCTGTAAATTCGAGCAAATGGTCCAAAAACTTTTCTCCAGAGAAAACTCATCATTATCTCAGCTAATTGGATACCCCTCTTAATACCTAAATCATTAAATTAAGATTATTTTTTTTTAGTTTAAACCATATAAACAGAAATATACAGTAAAAGGCATACTGTTATACTGTATTAGATATAAACTGAGAAGATCTTCAACCAGTGGCTCATGCTGGTAATACATCTTATTTTATTCTAATAGAGATCTGTCCTTCGATGAGGTTTGCTGTAAAGCAGGGATGGGGAACCTCAGGCCCTGGGGCCGTATAAGGCCCTCGGAGTCATTTGGTTTGGCCCTCTGAGCTTTTTTCTGCTAGCCTCATCTGGCTAGCAGGGTGCCTAGAATGGCACCCTGCAGCCAGAATCGATGCAGCAGTGCCGTCTGGATGCTTCAGACGGTCACACCGCTGCCCTTACAGCTCCCCGGAGCATCCTCAGGATGCTCCAGGCATTGCTGTAATCACCGTTGATTGTGACCCGCCCCTTGTAACATCATACAGAGGGGGGCGTGGTCTGCACCATGCCTGCGAATAATGTTATATATATATATCAAAATGGCCCTTGACAGAAAAAAGGTTCCCCACTTCTCCTGTAAAGGATGAATTGCTGCAATAAATACATTAATAAATTGTGAGGGTGTTTTTTGTTTGCTGGTGTATTTTAACAAATAAAATGTATAGATTTTGACCCTTATGTAATAGCTAAACTAAAATAATTTTAAGAGTATGATGCATTAAATGTTTTTTTGCAAAAAGTGGTGTTCTATCCTACAGATATGATGAATTAACCTCTCAGAAGATAAAACATTACAGGTCATGTCAGCAAGAGGCTTCCTTTCCTCTCCTGTAGGGAAGTGCTAGGGATAAATTTACTAAGATTCAAGTCTGATCGAGCTTGTTTTTTATAAACTCTATTTGCATCGAAAAAATTGGGTGATTTGATGCTTCTGAAACTCGCTGCTTGTGTGTTATACCTGTCAAAAAAAGAGTTAAATGTGGAAAAAAGTAACGTAGTTCTCCCCCCTCCTCCCTCCCCCCCCCAAAAAAAGCATAACCAGCCCGGACTGCTCAGCCAGTCCTGGTTACTAAAAATACAGGGAAAGAAATGAGTAGGGTTAACCCGTATTTTAGGAACCCGCACTGGGCAGCTGAGCCTATCCTGTTTAAAAATAGGGGGGGGGAATTGCGTAGGGTTCCCCCTATTTTTAAAACCAGCACCAGACTCAAATCCAGCCGGGATGTAATGTCACAGCCAGGGGATCCTATCACCGGGTCTCCCCGACCAAAGCATTATCACCCCAAGCCAGTAAGGCCAAGCCAGGGATCTCAGGGGAGGTGGGGATCCCCCGATAAAGGGGTCCCCCCTCTCCCGAGCACCCCAGGCTTAGTCTGAAGTCCGGGGCTCTTCCCCGCACCCCTGGGTTCGGGTGTAATAGTGGTGTCAAAAAATAAATATTGTTTTTTACCGTGGAACTACAGGTGCCAGCGTGTCTGTCCTTTGGCTTGTGGAACTAAAAGTGCCAGCAGGCGGCCGGCACCCGTACCACCACTGTAAAAAAAATAGTTAAAAACCACAACAAACACACACCGTAGAAAGTAAAGCTTTATTTCACACCTACCTATCTCACTCACACATACTTACTTGCTGCCCGACAATCGGTCCACTTCTAGAATTCCATGGGTGTACCTGTGAAAAAAGATCCTATACTCACCTCCGTCATGGCGCTGGTCTCCGTAGCATCCCCGGGTCATGGCAAAAAAAAGTGGACTGTAGCGATGTATGTGCTACTTACACATACACCGCTACCTGGCTAATGATGGGACACCCCCACGTGTGAACTGTCAGGAGACGGAGCCAGCCAGCCAATCAGCGGCTGCTAATTGTAGAGCGGTCGCTGAGTTAGGTAGGTGTGAAATAAAACTTTACTTTCTACGGTGTGTGTGTTGTGGTTTTTTAACTTTTTTTTACAGCGTGCCAAAGGACAGGCACGCTGACACCTGTAGTTCCACAGTAAAAAGTTTCTATTTTTTGACACCACTATTGCTCCCGCACCTACCGCTCCAGGAATGCGTGAAAGAGCCCTGGGCTTCAGACTTAGCCTAGGGTGCTCGGGAGAGGGGGGACCCCTTTTATGGGAGGGTTTTTCCCCCGAGATCCCCGGCTGGGGCTGAAGGCTTTGTGTGATAATGCTTTGGCCGGGGACACCCGGTGATAGGGTTCCCTGGCTGTGGCATTACAGCCCGGCCGGATTTCAGTCCAGTGCTGATTTTAAAAATCGGAGGACCCCTACACAATATTTTTCCCCCTATTTCCTATTTTTAAAACCAGAACTGGTCAGCAGCCCAGTGCTGCTTCCTAAACTATGGGGAACCCTACTCGTTTTTACCCCCATATTTTTAGGAACCAGGACAGACTCAGGGGCTCGGGCTGGTTATGCTTTTTTGGGGGGGAGGGGGGAGACCCTACGTCCATTTTTTTTTTTTTTAAATATTAAACCTTTAGATAAGGTTTATATGCAGAGACATACACAAATCACACTGATCTGTATATGTTTCTGCCAAACTCTCAGATCAGGAGGTGGTCTATTTGAAACTTCTAATTAGCTGCTAGCTTGCTACAATTACACCTGGGATTGTAATCTTGTTTATTAGTAAATTCCCTAGTTGTATCTTTTTTCATGAAAAGTATTTCAGAGTTTGGCTGATGGTGAGTTTATTTGAGTTTGCAATTTCACCCTTGTTTATCAGTGAAAAGAGAGAAATCTCACCCGAGTTTGCCTTTAGTAAATTTGCGAGTTGAAAAAAATGCCTAAACTCACCCGAGATTGCAATCTCGACCAAACTTGAATCTTATTAAATTTACCCCCTAGAGTATATAATAAAAAGGCCTGATTATGTGCACAAAACCTAAAAGCCCCTGAGTTGGGAGCAGGTAGAAATTGTTCAGATCTGCCTAGTTTGCTGGATACTGATCGCCAGAGTTTATCACCTGGGTTTTGTGTCATTAGTGCTTCTTTCTGCCATTTTGGAGCCCCTGACCAACATGCACAATAGCTTGCTTGAAAATCCCAGGAATATTAAAACAAAATAAATGATTGAAGTGGTTTTGGCAGAGCAGAGATATACAGAACTATATAGCCCCAAACATCCCACCCATATGTCTTATGATTAAGCCAAGAGACCGTTTAATGTGAGTAGATCTAGTAAAAGAACCCATGACTACATGAGATCGGATTCTAGTCCTAGTGCATCTTAGTGGAAATATAAAGGAATAATGGTTTCTGAAAGGTTAATCTCCATGGCAACTATAGTTGCATTGAGACTGCTGATGGTGTGTCCTCTGTGCAAGAGCATGCACATGTAAGAGCTAAATTTACCTACGACATTTTCTCCTTCACGGTCAATTATCTGTCTTTTATTGGACTTTTTAGGAAAGCACGTGATGACCACCGTTATTTATGCCCAACAAAACAATTACTACTTTTTTTTATTCCTATTTACAGTTTTTCATTTCTATGCAGGAGCATGACTGGCACTATTTTACCTTCCCTTTGCTTAATTCGGGCCAGAACAATGGCTGAGGTAGTTGCAAAGTGAGAGATACTTACTTGTAGCATAGTGTGGGTCCTCATAGTAACATTAAACTGTTTTCCTTCAGCAAAGTATTTTGTTCTGCACAAGTATACAATTTTACACGTTTTATTTCAGTGTTTGGCATATGAGCAGGCGTGTGGGGAAATATTAAAATTGCATTTGATTTTTTTGTTCTTTGCCCTGCATTGTAATATGCATATAATACACTAGCATTCATATGTGTAGAAAGTCTATTATTATTAATTATTATTTTAAACAAAGCAAAAAGTTATTTGACTGAATGTGCTCAAGAACAATAAAGCATAAAACACTTTCAATGGTCAGTTTTGGAGGTCCTTAAGGTTACCCCTGCAGTCCATTTATATAGATAACAAAGTATGTATAGCATTACATATCGCTACATACTTGCCAACTCTCCCTGACTGTCAGGGAGACTCCCTGAAATAGTAGCAATCTCCCTGATTGCACCTTACCCCCATTATGAAGCTGTTGTATAAAAAAAAACAGAAATTTATACATTAAAATGGGATTATTAGTATAATTTCCCTGCATTGGGTGTAAGGAACAATGATCCCTACGACTAAATGCATTTTCTGAGTAGTATCAGTGTGTTTTTATCAACAAGTAGCTCTAACTAACTGCTTTATGGCTCATTTACATTTGGACGTAAATCAATGTTATGACAGGCCTCTAAGATGTATCCGTACACGTCCACTTTATTGCAGTGCTCATAGGTGTTGTTATCACAATCTCACTGAAATGCATTTTCAAAAGTAGGCAAGTATGTATCACATATACTAATATGTGTCAAGATGTACAGAACTTTCACTCTGGTCATCCATCTAGTCTTGCTAGAAAAGCCTTCTAGTATTATGCCGTAAATAAATACATTTAATTGAGTGGTAACCATTGAAACATAACTTAGTTTAAAAAATAATACATATAAAAGTAACCATATATTTTAAAGATACTTCATATTATTCTAGTAGCATTTTCAATAGGTCTCATTTATTAGACTGAGGTTTGTAACATATCCTTTTCATAAGATTGCAAATACCTTACTGTGTGGGATGTAAACATGGATTTACATTAAATGCCTCCTCTGTATAATTGCTTTTATAAACTATATACTACACTAAATTGGGAATTGGGGGAAGGGGGGTAAGGTTTAGGCACTTAGAGGGGGGGATTAGGGTTAGGCACCCCTAAGGGAGGGTTAGGGTTAGGGGGTAGAAATAGGTTAGTTAGTACTTACCTTAGGACGATCGGGATTTCCTCCTCGGCCGGGATGTCACTGTCGGGATTCCAACCGCCGGGCATGGGTCCGGCGTTAAATCATATCGATTCCTACTGTTACCTTAATTTGAATACTAATTATATGCTCTTGTCAGTTCTTTGATTTGCACATCAATATTAATTCGGTGATACATTTCTAGTACTTAAATAGGTTGGGGGTCAATACTATTTTAGTTCTGCATATACTTAATATTTATGTTGATGATTTTTTTAAATTGAGAATAATGCAATGTATGCAGTGCTGGGAAAGTGTGTAAAATAAGTCTAAGAGGCCTCTGATTATAGACACCTCTTAAGATATGTTTACACTTTTCTTAGAAGCTGCTCATTAGTGTCTGATGCCGCCGGGATTAATCCAGCCTTGGTGTGGTTACTTGCACCATGCTGGTACTCTTTTGCACTCCTGTAGTTTGCTATGCAGATGAAATGTTACTACGTTATTTTGCTAACTATTTTCTTTGTATTATTATAGATGAAATTACGGCTAGTTTTCGTCGGTTTGGTCCTTTGATTGTGGATTGGCCACACAAAGCAGAAAGCAAATCTTATTTTCCTCCCAAAGGTATTCTACTTTACAGAAGTCACAGTTTTGATGCCATTATTTGAATAGATGATGTAATATTCTCAATACAGTGAATTTATCCCATATCAACATATCTCCTCAACTATCAAGGAAACATCGATGACAAGTTTTAGAATTGTCTTCACATTGCTAACCATCATTATCATATTAATCTTACATTTTCTTATGCAAGGTCAGGGGCGTAACTAGGTATTAGACAGCCCCATTGCAAAATTTTGTAAGGGCCCTTGTTTACCACCCAGTAGTGAAAATATATATATATATATATATATATATATATATATAACACATGTAACTTTAACTAAGAAGATGGGCCTCCCTAAGCTCTGGGCCCCATAACAGCTGCACTCCTTGCACCTACTGTATGTTATGCTCTATTATATCCATATGTATCTGAATTTAATTACTGTTCCAATAGCAATTTACAACAACTACATTTTGTACACTTGGGGGAGATTTATCAGAGTTTGGAGAAAGTACTAACCAATCAGCTTCTACCTTTCATTTTACAGGCTCTATTTTAAAAATGACAGGAACGGATTGGTTGGTACTTTATCTCTCTCCACAGTATGATAAATCTCCTCCTAGATGTTGTGTTATGTTTTTTTTATGATTTTTTTTAATCCTAAAGTTCAACTTCAGCCCTTTTAAGGCCATAATTTATGGTATTGATTTGTTGTTGAATTGTAAACTTTCTCTTCTTATTAATCCAGGCTATGCATTCTTACTGTTCCAAGATGAAAGTTCTGTGCAGGCTCTGATTGATGCTTGCATTGAAGAGGATAGTAAGCTCTACCTATGTGTGTCAAGCCCTACCATTAAAGACAAGCCTGTGAGTATTCATATAATGTCATCATTTCTCTTCGTAGTTATTTGTGAATGGTAAGTCAAAGTACTCACACCACCCAAATGACTAAGCTTACGAAAGAAATCTTCATTGAAGCACCTCCAGTGTTTACATAGCATTTTGAAAGCTTTAACTGGGTGGAATGGCCCGGTCTTGTACAACTTCAAGTGCACTTCACAAGCTCCTCTTCATTTCAGAATGAGACCAGCTTTCAAAATCTGCGGATGCTCTGGTTGTGATAAGCTTATTAGTGATAATACCTGCTATGTAATATATATGAGAAGCATTAGACATTTTTCTTTTGTCTGCAGTTGGTGATTATTGTTGCTTCTTCTGTATTGGAGTTTCAGTAACATAAAATGTTCACATATTTCAGCACTCAACTTTTGTATTAAATCTGAGGGTGCTGCGATTTGTTTTCCATAGACCTAAAGTAAATGGGTAAAATGAGTTGTAAACAGTCATATTGTGTATAATGATGCCAAACACTGTATTATTCTAGATAATAAATCTGTCTTGTCGAATGCAGTATTTAACATATAAGGAAATAAGTACGACAACAGTCACAGTAACCGCTGATAGTTATGTGCATAGTGGCCTGTTATTGTGATTTGCTTCATTGTAATGTCCCATGGTTTTTCACCTAGAGGAAGCATGAGCTCAGTTAGCTCTTTCCTTTGTCCACCAAAATGTGGAACATGTGAACATTGGCATTGCAATCTATCTTGCACCGCGACATCCACCATCATTTACTCCAGTGCTTGTCTCCTTGTCACTTTACTATTCATTATTGTATTATGGACCAGTTCAGTAGATGCTCTACTTGTGCTGCTTTTATTATTTGCCCTTTATATTAGTACTTTAAATTCAATTTTTTTTTCTCTGTGTGACCTAAATGCAAAGTGCGATTCCACATTTAAATGCAATCAGTGTAACCTAAACTGGTTACAGATTCCAAACTTAAGTGGCAATGCCATCTTAAAAGCTGGCTATAGATCTACTGTAATACCTAGATAGAAACTATGTCATCATTGATAACTATTAGTTTCACTGCATCTGCCATGAAATGTTCCATTCAATTCTTGACCGTTAAGTCCACATGCTCTGTGCATTCTACAAAGGTCTATTTCCTGGGCATGTGGGGACGCCTGGGTTTTACTATACTATGGGCAAAAGTCTCTGATCAGACTCATGTAGACTGTTTCACAGTGCCCCTTCTATTTCAGCTTAGACCTCTAAGATTGCTTATGTGCATGTAAACACATCCTATAATATTTGAAGTACTTATTACAATTGAAAATATGTTGGAAATATTGCATCTTTATATTTAATTTTGCAAGAATGGTGAAGCTCACCTAGGGTAAACATTTTCTTACGAATAGTGTATTGACTAAAAATTACTTAACTGCCCACAATATATCTGCATTTAAAGTTCTGTATTGGGAAAAGTCGGGACTTACATGGGGAAAGTGATTAACAATTCAATACATTTTTTATCACCATGGATTCTCCTGACATCTCTAATGCTAAGGCCACCTTTTCCCATTATACACATTTAATTGGATGCAGAAAGTAAGTTGCAGTATAATGTATCCCACATGCTGAAATTCCATGATATTCCTTGGCAGAATTCAAAAGAACAATTATGAAAGGAAGTGGCTCTTGTCTCTATAGTAAATCTACTAGAAATTTAGGCTAGGGGGTATATTTACTGAAGTGCTGGTTTTTAGAAGTGGAGATGTTGCCCCTTAGCAACCAATCAGATTCTAGCTATTATATTCTGGAAGGTGCTAGATAAATGATAAGTAGAATCTGATTGTTATGAGCAACATCTTGACTTCTAAAAATCCACACTTTAGTAAATATACCCCCTGGTGAAATTTTGAGTGAAGGAAAGACCCCTGAAACCTTTATTTTGATCTAATTTCATCAATATATAATTTGATGCTTGTAGAGAACATACATTGGATCCACATTTAGATATCTCTGAAGCATCATGTAAGCAAGTTCACAGCTTGTGCCATCCATCACAATTGAACCGTAATCCCAATACATGGAGAGATGTGTACTACCAGTTTTGTCTCTATTACTATTACTGAATTAATGGTTGGCAGCAGGTGTGTATCTAAGGGTCAGAGCGCCACTGGCAAAATAATTGACTGGCGCCCCCCTCCCCCCCAGCTCTCCCCCCTCACAGCCCCGTCCCCTCACACAGCTTTTACTATTTTAATAGTAAAAAAAACACACTTTTACGTCCACATGGAAAAAAAACAGCCTGCCACCCTTCTAAGACACCACTCCCCAGCCAGCCCTAGCAGGTCACCTTCTGTAACCCCACTCCCCAGCCAGCCCCCCTTCTAAGTCCCCACTCCCCAGCCAGCCCCCATTCTAAAGTCCCCACTCCCCAGCCAGCCCCGGCAGGTCCCATGCCGTGCCCCCAATCCCCACTTACCTTGTTGTTCCACTGATCTCGCGGGCCACGACTCTTCTGTCCTCTCTTTAGCATTGGTCACGCGCGCCGGGTCTTCTCTCCACACAAAAAAAAAAACCTCATCTCACGGCGCAGGCAGGTGCGTAGCCGCGCACTACAGGAAGCTGTGTGGATGAGGCTGCTGCCAGCCCTCCCCGGGCTTGTGCAGCTTCCCGAAGTGCACGCCTACTGGCGTCGGGAGATGAAGGGTTTTTTTTTTTTTAGAGAATAACCAGCGCGTATCTACCACCTGTCCAAGGATGGCCTGCACCCCTGGCGATTGCCATCCTGGCCAATGTGTAGATATGCCCCTGGTTGGCAGCAATCCTGTAACTGCACAGATTGAAATGCCCACCCAGCTTCAGGTTCAGTAGAATGAGGCAAAACTGGGGGGAAAAATGATGGAGCTTTAAATTTGCCACTCACAATTCTCCCTCCCTATTTAAGGCTTAATGATGCAAATGATGCAAACTATATATATATATATATGTATATGTGTATGTATATATATATACACAAATCCCGGGAGCAGTGAAAATCCCGATCGTCGAAAGGTAAGTATTCACTAACCTATTCTCCCCCCCTAACCCCCCCGTAGGGGTGCCTAACACTAAGCTCCCCCCCCCCCAAGTGCCTAAACCTAACACCCCCTTCCCCGCCTCCTAACCCTAAGTCCCCCCCGGGAACCCTAAACCTAACTCTCCCCTCCCCCCCCCCCCCCCCCGCAGCTGCCCGGCTTACCTTCGATCGGTAAGCCGGGTGTTGGGCTCCCGGCGTAGGGTAAATTACGCCTGTCATTTAACCCTTGCCGGGATTAGACAGTCAGGAAGCCGTCGGTCGGGATTCCGTCCATCGGCTTCCCGACTGCTTCCCATTTAAACAATTAAGTAGTGTCTTTATATCCAATGCAAAAAATCCATCACATAATTTACTTGTTTAGGTTTGAGGAGACTTGTTAGCAGCATAGAAAATGGTATAATGTAACCCAGTCAGATACTTATCAAGCAAAAACGATCAATCAGAAAAGTCCCCATCATATGTATGGTGCCCGGCAGCAGCCGTTTCCGTGTCAAACGCACACCTTCATCATGAGCATAGATACACGTGCTAAATACCTGCAAACCAGTTAACACAAGAGGACTCACCTGCACATGTAGCCGCACCTGTGGGTGAATACCAGCGTCACAAACACGCGCCGGAATCAACAACTAGCGAGTCCTAGCAACAACAACCAGGCATCACAAACAAAGGCGACGCAAGGCAGTTGGAAACCAGGACCAGCCCCTTAGGCGGCATGACAGCGGCAAACAGTCAGGTGTCACACACGGAAGTGACGCCGGACAACCGGAACTCGTAATAAGGATCTCCATAGTAACCCTGTAGCATAGCGGTAACCATACCAACAAAACCAAAATTTAACAGCGTCATCAAAATAGGAGAATAATATGTAAACAGACATAATCATGTGCAGATTATGCAAGTATGTAGTTGAGTTGCAGGCACTGACACAATTTGTGATATTTGTAAGAACTTGCCACTGTTCTGTTACAAAAGAAGTAACAATATTAAGGACATTATAGCCAAGTCAGATATTGGAATAAGCAAATCTAACACCTGGCTTTGTGCTAAAATGGGTGTATTCAAATGCCATGGCTGTGTCAATTGCCAGTATTTATGTGTGGGTACACACTTTGTAAATCCAACAAATAACATGGAATTTAGGATCAAGCATCACTTGACTTGTGACCGCCGTTTTGTCATTTATATCATCAAATGTCCATGCCAATTGCTATACATTGGAAAGACCATAAGATTATTGAAAGAAAGGATTGCGTTACATCGCTCTTCGGTTAAGAAGGCAATGTTTTCTGTAGACTCCAATACCCCTCCTGTAGCAAAACATTTTTCATTGTGCAAACATACCATGAGGGATTTTCATTTTCAACCTATTGATCATATCCCTCCTCTCAGGGGAGGTGGTGATCGTAACAAATTGTTACTCCAAAGAGAATGCTATTGGATTAATCGCCTTAATACTGTTGTACCCAATGGGTTAAATGAGGGTTTGTCCTTAAGCTGCTTTTTGTGATGTTTACTTTACCTGATGGTGGTCTCTTTAATATTGGTATTCTCATTTTCCTATATGTTGTACTTACTATCTGCTTTTTCTTATTTTCCATGAAGTGGTTTTTGTTTATATATATATAGATCTATATATCTCAAATTTGAAGCTCCATAATATATATTTTGCGCTACAGGTGTCGAATCTGGCTGCTTTGTAAATGTACCTGAATAGAAGACATCATTATTCCAATTTTAGATTTCATGCGAGAAAAGTGTTTACATTTACATAGAATGCTTTCTCGGAACACTGTTTATGTACAGTACTTGGTTGTGGTGCTTCAGAAAAGCATAGCTTTTTGTGTGCATGTATGTGTAAATACTTAAACCCTTTGTGCTGCAGCTGCATGCTTCAAAAAATTTATTCGTGTTAATGTATGGAGCTTCAATGTGTTTTTCCACAGGTTCAGATCCGGCCCTGGAACCTCAGTGATAGTGACTTTGTGATGGATGGCTCACAGCCTCTTGATCCACGGAAAACTATTTTTGTTGGAGGAGTCCCACGGCCTCTGCGGGCTGGTATGTTTTTGTTGTACAAGTGCTTTCGTTTTTCTTGACTTTGTGAAACATAATTGTCTAATGTAAATATTTTGTTTCCACATAGAAGAGGTTTTATAGTCAATCGTACCTTAGTTTAACAACCTGTTTTAAACAGTAACTTTAAAGAGAAACTACTCAAACTAAATAAAAAAAAAAAATCTGTCCACTGAGAAAATGGAAAGATGTGGCATGGTTTAGCAGACCATAGTATCTACCCCACTGCAGGATCCGGCTTGTATGTGCCTTTCCATAAATAATCTGGGACACAAAGACTGGCAGCGCTGATGAGAAAATATATAGCCGTGCCTTGAACTCCACGTTTTAAATATTTTATTAGAGTATTTTATTTCTGATGTTCCATGATTAATTCAAAGTGGAAACTGATTCTGTTCATTTCTTTAAACTATTGGACCTTGTGAAAGAAGGCTATAACAGGTTTGTGAAATTTTGAAGAGGGTCATTCTAAGAACTGGTAAATGTTTACTGTTAGACTGCCTTTAAAAGCAATGGGGTGAATAGCTAGGTGCCTCCCAAATCCCTCCCCTTAACTACTTACTGTAAATAGCTAATATTTTTTCAAAAAAAATCCCCAAAATATAAAATGTAAAAAAAAAAGTAAAATCAAGTGTAAATAGCTATTATATATTGTGATAAATTACAATTTTGGGGATGTTTTTGAAAAAAATAATTTTATAGTTTAAAAGAACTATATAAAAAAAGTCAGGAGTGTGTGTGAATATATGTGTGTGTGTGTATATAATATAAACATGCAGCTGCAGTTTCTATTAAAGTGATGGCTGCCCTGCAGCCATGCCGGGTAGGGGGTGCTGCCGAGTGCCCAATCACTGTGGCCAGCAGTGATCGGAGCACACAAGAAAGGGAGCCATGGGTGCAGGGAGGAGCGCGGGTCCCTCTGATATAGGCGGATGCTGCAAGATTAGTTTCTGGTAGCCGTCTAGTAGGCGTTTTTGACTGGTCGCATCTGATGCGACCATGCCAGGCAAGTGGTTAAAGTAACAATTTAGAGAAAATTTTATTGTAAGAATGGTGCTAAGAATTTTATATTAAAGAATGGAGAGCACCAAACACCATTTACAGAAAAATATTTGCTACAGACTTTAATAGGTACAGTATGTATGCAAAAGTTTGAAAACTTTATTGGAGTTGAAGATATTTTTGATAAATCTCTGGTAGTGTGGGAACTCCTGAACCTCCAACTTTATACTTAGCGGTAGTAAGTACGTGTGTGTCCTCCTACACCTATCCATTTTACACCCTATGGCGCGAGACGTTTGGGGCAACTCCGCCAAGGGAAGTGATTCTAGTGCTTGAGTTGTGTTATCCAGAATTTTGCTTCTTCATTTGATAACCATGTAGAATTACTTGGCGCAAAGAGTTGGTATAAAATAGCAGATTAAGCATGACAATGTGTGGCGTGAGTTACTCGTATAGGACCTCTGCATTTTTTGCCTTTTTACCCAGATTACATACTGTATCCTGAATTTTGCGTCATACTTGGCTAGTATTTTACTACGGATTAGTAGTTTTCTGTCAGAAAGGAATTGGTATAAAGTAGCAAATTAAGACAAATTTTTAAGAAAAAGTCAATCTGAGCGATTTGAGGTTAGGTGTATGTGGACACATCTGTATCATATGAACAAGAGATAGTGAGTTGGAAGAGGGCCTAGTTACATATATTAGTGAACGTTCTACCAGTTAATTGCAATTAGTTGGAGTATGAGTATTATTATATACATGCATGAAATGAATATTTTTATTTGACAAGGTATACAGGGAGATCTGGACATTATAACCTTCCCATTCCTGGAAAGCTTAACATTTTCTGTTTGATGATCAATAGAATAATACCTACTAAGGGGGTACTTTATTTGAAAGAGGGTACTATCTTCTTTCAAACGTGGTATAAGGATGGAGATAATTTATTTTAAGAAACTGCTGCATGTATTTATCATATACAGTTGACACATTAAATTTGATCATTTTGAATAAAATGTTGAGTAAAAATATTCATGATTGCTCCACATACCACAATTTGTAATCTGACAGCAGAATGGCATTTGCAATGCATTTGTAGTAAAATTCTAGAATTCTTAGACTATAGTTGAACAATTAGAATGCAGACTTCACCTTCAGGGCCTGGTTCTTAGTCACACACAGTGTGATGTTCAGAGTTGAACTATTTTTTTTTTGCTCTTGTGCTTGCATCTAAAGCTGGGTACACACTATGCAATCCGTCTTACGATATATCCTTCTGACATTGATCGAAATAAAATATTGTGTGGATCACATAGTGTATAAACCCGATCTCACGCAGCGGTCGGTCATTGTATTGTCTTATCTGCTGTGCTGCACAGCAGATGCAATGAGCGATGCCATGCTGCTAAACGCAGCATGGAACAATATATTGCATAGTCCTAAACCGAATTGTTGGAGGGGCCCGGCAGAGTCCCGGATCCGACGCCCCCCTCCCTCCCCTCGTACCTTTCAGCATCCTAGCACATTGTTTGCTGCCGCTAAGCAGCAGTCTCCTCTCCCTGTTTGTGCCCCCCCCACCCCTGGATTTGCGCCGGGCTGATGCCCCCCCACCCCACCCCAGCAGCGCTGCAAATAGTTTTTCTGTGTTTTTAAGGGGGCGTGGTCATGCCTCCCGTGATTAGGCCACACACACACTGCCCCTGGGCCAGCTCTCTACAGCCTTGAGCGGTTGCGAACTCAGACGCATAGTCGCTCACATTGGAGGCCATACTCTGACTCGGAATCTGAATCTGCATGGGGCTGGTGCAAGTTTCAGTGGTGCGACAGATGGTTGCATTTAGAGACACCAAGTGGTATTTGAGTATCTAAAGACACTGACAGTGGGCGCCTCAGTTCTTGCACATGCAGACGCACTGCCGTACACCAGGGAACAATTTGTAGTATTTAAAGTCTCAGAAGCAATACCGGCAAAAGTCGCACACATGTACGCTGCAGGAGGTCTGATGCTGTATAATTACAATCCTCCATGTTATAGGTCCAGATTATTTATATATTTTAAAAAGACAATTCAATTAATATAATCAATTTACTATGCCCTGTGCAATCATCACTGCAGGAGAAAATGTACTGTGTAATGCATATAGCTTTATTCGCGTCAAGGCAATGTATGTATAGTACACTAAGTTCCTTTTTAATTATTTCTGTTACAGTGGAGTTAGCTATGATAATGGACCGCCTATATGGAGGAGTATGCTATGCTGGCATAGACACAGATCCTGAGTTAAAATATCCTAAAGGAGCTGGGCGAGTTGCCTTTTCCAATCAACAGAGTTACATAGCTGCTATCAGCGCCCGCTTCGTTCAGCTGCAACATGGAGAAATTGATAAGCGGGTGAGTGGCTGTGAATGTATATGTTGCAATGAATGTGCATACTGCATAAAAGTATTATTTACCATACCACATTATATCTATGCTACACTGCGTTACTTTCTACAGTGTACAAGCTCCTACATTCATTGAAGAGCCGAAAATGCAGGGTAACCTCTGCCCATCAGGTTTGTTTGCCATTTTGTCCCATTCTTCAAAAATTATACCGGTTTTATTTTTTTAAGTCCACAAATGTGCACGCACGCACACATATATACAGTCAGGTGCATAAATATTGGGACATTGACAGAATTTTCTTATTTTGGCCTCTATACACCACCACAATGGCTTTGAAATGAAACAAACAAGATGTGCTTTAACTGCAGACTTTCAGATTTAATTTGAGGTTAATTACATCCAAATCAGGTGAACGGTGTAGGAATTACAACGGTTTCTATATGTGCCTCCCACTTTTTAAGGGGCCAAAAGTATTGGGACAAACTAAACAATCCTAAATATAACTTTCACTTTTTAATACTTTGTTGCAAATCCTTTGCAGGCAATTACAGCCTGAAGTCTGGAACGCATAGACATCACCAGACGCTGGGTTTCATCCCTGGTGATGCTCTGCCAGGCCTCTACTGCAAATGTCTTCAGTTCCTGCCTGTTCTTGGGGCATTTTCCCTTCAGTTTTGTCTTCATCAAGTGAAATGCATGCTCAATCGGATTCATGTCAGGGGATTGACTTAGCCATTGCATAACATTCCACTTTTTAGCCTTAAAAAACTCTTTGGTTGCGTTTGCAGTATGCTTCAGGTCATTGTCCATCTGCACTGTGAAGCGCCGTCCAATGAGTTCTGAAGCATTTGACTGAATATGAGCATATAATGTTGCCTGAAACACTTCAGAATTCATTCTGCTGCTTTTGTCAGCAGTCACGTCATCAATAAATACAAGGGAACCAGTTCCATTGGCAGCCATACATGCCCATGCCATGACACTACCACCACCATGCTTCACTGATGAGGTGGTATGTTTTGGATCATGAGCAGTTCCTTTCCTTCTCCATACTCTTCTCTTCCCATCACTCTGGTACAAGTTGATCTTTGTCTCATCTGTCCATAGGATGTTGTTCCAGAACTGTAATGGCTTTTTTAGATGTTGTTTGGCAAACTCTAATCTGGTCTTCCTGTTTTTGAGGCTCACCAATGGTTTACATCTTGTGGTTAACCCTCTATATTCACTCTTGTGAAGTCTTCTCTTGATTGTTGACTTTGACACATATACACCTACCTCCTGGAGAGTGTTCTTGATTTGGCCAACTGTTGTGAAGGGTTTTTCTTCACCAGGGAAATAATTCTTCTGTCATCCACCACAGTTGTTTTCCGTGGTCTTCCGGGTCTTTTGGTGTTGCTGAGCTCTCCGGTTCGTTCTTTCTTTTTAAGAATGTTCCAAACAGTTGATTTGGCCACACCTAATGTTTTTGCTATCTCTGATGGGTTTGTTTTGATTTTTCAGCCTAATGATGGCTTGCTTCACTGATAGTGACAGCTCTTTGGATCTCATATTGAGAGTCGACAGCAACTGATTCCAAATGCAAATGTCACACCTAGAATCAACTCCAGACCTTTTACCTGCTTAATTGATAATGAAATAACGAGGGAATAGCCCACACCTGAAAATTCTGTCAATGTCCCAATATTTATGCACCTGACTGTACATCGACCAGTAATAACATTAAAACCAACTGCCTAATATTGTGTAGATCCCCCTCATGCCTCCAAAACCGTTCTGACCATCCTAGACTTTGGCATCAAGACGTTATCAACAGATCATTTAAGTCATGTAAGCTGTGAGGTGGGGCCTCCATTGCTAGGACTTATTTTCAGTATATACCACAGATGCTCGATCGGATTAAGATCTGGGGAATTTGGAGGCCTAGTCAACACCTTGAACTCTGTCATGTTCCTCAAACCAGTCCTGAACAATTTTTGCAGTGTGGAATGGTGCTTTATCTTGCTGAAATTGGCCATTGCCATCAGGGAATACTGTTGCCATAAAGGAGGATGCTTGGTCTACAATAATGTTTAGGTAGATGGTACGTGTCAAAGTAACAACCACATGAATGCCAGGGCTCAAGGAGAACATTGCCATCACGCTGGTGCCATATCTTCCCAAGGTAAACAACGCATCCATCCGTCCACATGATGTAAAAGAAAACCTGATTCTTCAGACCAGGCCACCTTCTTCATTGCTCCATGGTTCTGACACTCATGTGTTCATTGTTGGTGCTTTTGACAATGGACACGGGTTAGCATGGGTACTCTGACCGGTCTGTAGCTATACAGCTCCATACATAGCAAGCTGCAATGCACTGTGTGTTCTGACACCTTTCTGTCATAGCCAGCATTAACTTTTTCAGCAATTTGTGCTACAGTAGCTCTTCTGTGGGATTGGACCAGACAGGCTAGCCTTCACTCCCCACGTGCATCAATGAGCCTTGGGCATCAATGACCATGTCACGCGGTTCACAGGTTGGCCTTCCTTGGACTACTTTTGTTAGTAACTAACTTATTTTACTAACCACTGCATACCATGAACACCCCACAAGACCTGCCGTGTTGAAGATTTTCTGACCCAGTCGTCTAACATTTACAATTTGGTACTTGTCAAAGTCGCTGAGATCCTTACGCTTGCCCATTTATCCTGTTTCCAACACATCAACTTGCCTAAAGCGTTCCATACCTTGACAGGTGCCATTTTAACAAGATAATCCGTGTTATTCACTTCACCTGTAAGTGCTTTTAATGTTATGGCTGACTGGTGTATGTATATATAAATATACACGCGCGCACACACAATATTGAAACCTAATTTTGAGATGATCTATAAACAGAACAATACATGCTTTTGCAGGATTTCTGGCTTTATCATATTGTGCACCTGAAAGCAAAAAACTAAATATCCACTACTCAATGAATACTTTATGTGCACTTATCTAGTAATGCATAAGTCACCACAGAACTGCCTGTATTCTTTGTGGCATGGATTCAACAAGGTGTTCAAAACATTCCATAGAGATTCTGGTTCATGTTGACATTATGGCATCATGAAGTTGCTGTAGATTTGACTGCAGCACATTCACTGCAAATATCCTGTTGCACAACATCCCAAAGGTGGACTTATAGATTGAGATCTGGTCACTGTGAAGGCCACTTGAGTACACTGAACGCCTTGTCAAATTGTTGATATCAGCTTGAATTGATGTGTTTTGTGACTTTGATGGATATTAAAGGGTATAATGCAGCCATAAAGGGATGCACATGGTAAGCAAATATATTCGGGTAGGCTGTGGCATTTAAACGATTCAGGGATGCTTATCTACACACTATTATTTGAGTCACTGTCACCATTTTGAAAGTTTGAATCAGTCCTGGCCATTCTCTTGTGAATGCTCTCATTAAGTCGTTTTTGCGCACCAATTTTTTTTTTGCACATCATTCTCTCTAGAGACAATTATGTATGAAAATCCCAGGTAATCAGGGCTACTCAAATAACCCTGTCTGGCACAAACAATGATTCTACTAGTAAAGCCACTTAGATCACATTTCTTCCCCATGCTGGTGTTTGATCTGGCCAACAACTAAACCTCTTGAGTAGGTTTGTATATCTTTGTGCACTGAGTTGCTACCACTTGTTTCATGACCACAATATCTTCTGCCTTCTGATTGCTTAACTATGACATCACCCAGACTTCCTATTTCTCTTTTCAAAGAGTTACATATTTTGGCCTGAAAGAATGGCTTATTTTTAGAATAACCTTAAACTGGGTACACACTTACCTATGTGTGTATCCAGCAATGCAACGCCCGACGGGCCGACATATCAAGTGGTCGGTGCCTGACCGATATGTCAAGCACCTGCTCCATTCACCTGCCTGGAGTCTTTCATCACATTGACCAACATGTACTGCAGATCTGTTGATGTGATGATTTGCCCCACGGGAGCACCCAAGGGCCGACATAGAGGGTACACACTTGCCGATGTAGGCGATATGTCGGCCCAATCCGCTGGATCGACAACAAATAGTCTAATGTGTAACCACCTTTTGTTCAAATATTTTTAACCCTACATCATATGCCAGCACCTGTTTTACAAGTCCAATTTCTAACTTAATATTGCATGATAAATACTGAATATGAATAAGAATAATTGCGCTAAAACATTCTTCTCCACATTTTTCTGATGCTTTGCCCAATATCCTGTGGCTGCTCTTTTAATTGTTCTATCATTTTATGCTCACAGGTGGAAGTGAAGCCATATGTCTTGGACGACCAGCTGTGTGATGAGTGTCAAGGAGCTCGCTGCAGTGGCAAGTTTGCTCCGTTCTTCTGTGCTAACGTTACCTGTCTGCAGTATTACTGTGAATATTGCTGGGCTGCTATCCACTCACGTGCTGGCCGGGAGTTCCACAAGCCGCTGGTGAAGGAGGGAGGAGATCGCCCAAGGCATATTTCATTCCGTTGGAATTGAGCTACCCATTGCTTAACTTCCTTCCCAAGGATCCAAATAAGTGCACTCTTCTGTTCTCTTATCCTCCCTCCCTCCTACCATCCTTAGGAAAGCATGTCCTCTTGTTGTAGTCTGTATTTTAACAATAGTATAACGAAAGAATGACCTACACCATAGGTATTTTGTAGAGTCTTGTGTCATTGAGAACTGTATTGGAACGCCTTTTTTGTTTATAACAATATCACACTGATGCATGCAAGTTTCATGCTGTCCTCATTGAAAACCAAGGGAGCAGGGAGACTGCAACAATTTTAATTAATATTATTATTATTATTAATGTATTTTTTTTATTTTGACTCAAGAGAAGAGCTTAAAATGACAAAGCAAGAAAAAGAGAAAACCAGAGTATTTTTTTTTATTAAATTATTGTTAAATGAAAAGTAACAGAAGAATGCTGTTAATGTAACCATGCAACCACAATAACACTATTGGTCTGTTTGACACAGCTTATTTTTTACTAGGGGAGATTTTTTTATTTCCTATTTATTGGGGATTATTTTTAATTTTCTTTAGTTTTATTTTTTACCTTTTTCGTAGTAGTTAGCTATTGCTTTTTGCAAACATCCCCCTCTGCCCCACACAGAAACACACACACCACCCAATATTTTCCCATATATGCTTTTTTTAATTTTGTAGATGACCACAGAACTGGCTTGATGTATTTTAACAGTGGGCTATTTGCATTTAAGCTTTTTAAGAATGTAAATGTTGAGTGAAGTTACTACTGAGGGGAGTGCACTTATTTATTTTTTCAGTGAAACTTAAAAAAATATAAAAAGTGAAAACTACAATATCGGTTATCCCTCATCTCCCCCCCCCCCACCCCACAACACACAAAAACACACACCCCACCCCCACAAAGACTCCTACCAAAGCTCATATAAAGTTAAATTACAGAAGGCAGGTATTTCTGCTCCGAATGAACAAATGTATAGATTTTTATTTTTTGATGCTTAATATATATCTATAGTCCTAATTTACTTATATCGGGTGCCAGCTTCTGTTCTCCATTTTGACTCTGAACACTTGAAAGATACCTCAAGGATGGAATTAGTTGTGTTTATAGTGAGTCAGTCTGGAATTCTGGACTGTAACGAGGAGCCCATTCTTGCTTATGTAACACCTTTGCTGTCTAAGAGTAGAGTAGCAGCACATGTCAGTTACAAGATGACATCCTACAGATTTATTCTGGCCCTTTGGCAGACAAAGGGCTAAAGAAGGGCTTCCCTTAGCATAAAGTCACTTTACACACCTGCATTGTTTGCTTGTCTGCTAGGTTGTATATAGTGCAGTGGAATTTTATCTCAATGAGTGTGATTAGGGTAGGAAACATGGAAAACAAAATAGTACTGTACTGCTGTCAGGCAAAATGTTCAAAAATGCTTTGCACAAGATGGTTGGATCTCAATGCAATATTTCTCATAGTTGCTTTAAAATACCCATTCTACTTTGTTTATTGCAGGTGAGCAGCAAATGGTAGAATTGTAGATTATCATTATTGTGAAATATTAAACACTTTACATGCTAAACCAGCTTGACCAGAGTTTGGTTGTGAAAATTTCAGTACCTCGGTTTCAGGCTCTTTGGCACTTAGGACTTTAAGCTGCTTATATCACTGAATAATCTTTTGATGCCTTAACCCCTTTAGAGCCAAGTAACGTGACCAACACAGCTTTGTCAGCCCCAGTCATTTTGAATTGATAAAAAAATATATATTTAGTGGATTTGAGGTTTAATATTCAGGTTTTCAACAAGTGCTGTCCTTAATATTTAAGCAGAAGAATCCCATTTTATCGATTTTTCAACGTTGCAAATGTAATGCAAATGAGTTGCTGCTACTTATCACACAAAAGTGTGGAAGTAATCTCGACAGCCTTAAAGCAAAGACAATTTGGATAAATAAATAGATGAGAATTATAAGTAAATTAAATCTAGGACCTGAACTCCAATTCATGGAAGCAAACTTAGATGATATGAACAGATTTGATCAAATAAGATAAGTTCTGTAATGCTTAGCATCACCTGGAAACTACAGTCCTTTTATAGATTAAACCAGAAGTTACTAGCCAACTAGGAACCAGCAATATTACTGAATTTTGAATCCCAATACTTCAAAATACTTATTCACCTTACAAAATGGCTGCCCCCACCATGTGTAGGTGGCTGGTTCACTTTAAATATTATGTTCACAAGTACAACATGAAGAACATAAGGGCATACTCATGGTACACATGCCACTTTTTTGCTGTCAAAGGAAATATTTAGTATTTGGCATAGGCTCTTGTGAATGTTTTTGTTTTTTTTCTTGACTAGCTGCTTTGAAAGCAAAGATTTTCAGTTCTGAAATGGTCATGGGAGCTGGTAATAAAGTGCAATCTGACTTCAAAAGAGTTACAGTTCTAGTTGTATGCGTATAGAGGTAGGTGCTGCCTTCAATAATTGACCAGTTTATTTAAAACACTGCAGACATAATTGGTTATCAATTTTTATAGATTGAAGCTCATTGCTTCTAACAATGCGATTTCACCATCATAGGTTGTGAAAACCAAAGATTTGCTTCAGTGCTGCTGCTTAACTCTTGAAGAGCACCTCTGTTATAATTGTTTTTCTTTTTTACCTTCCACAATTGGAGCCTGTTTATAATAGAATATTGAGGTATTTAACCTTCGCAAAGAAAGCAAAAATGACCCTCCCTTCCCCTCAGCATTAACATTACTAAACAACACACCTAGGTTTGTTTTTTTTGTATTTTAATGTACATCACTCTACCAACAGAGAGACATTTGCTGATGGTTAAAGAAATTAAGGGAGCTGCTTGTAAAACCCATCCCTGTACTGCAATGACAAATATAATTTCTATAGTGGGTGCTCTTGTGTACATCTAGTCAACGAATTTTCATAACTCTAGACCATTTATTTTAATCCTTTTATCCGTTAAAAATGAGTGTAGGTGGCTTGGGGTGTGCTAGAGTGCCATTCCTACCAGTAAACAGTGGCAATGATTTAACCTTTTCACTGCCAAATGTTTGCACTGCAAAATCTGGCAGTGTGTTTGCCTCCAAGATGTAAACTAATAGAAGACTGGATGGAGATGGCTTTCTGTAGCCTCCACCACAGCAGGGAAAAGGTTAACTCCAGAAATAATCCACTGTTTGGAAGCTAGCTTTGAAGAATATTTTCTTTTTATTTCCCTTTTGTACATGACCTGCTGACTTTCGGTACAGTGTTTTTGTAGCTTAACTTATTTTTGTCATGCACATATTGTACACTTGTTATGCACTAATTTTGTATATCTTATGTTTCCAGCAGTGAGCATTTAGGCCCACTTTTCACTGGCGGGATATCTCTTTATGCAATACCTCAATTTTTCATATTGCAAAGAGTAGCTTTTTGTACTTTTATTACGGAGAGATCTTCATATAACTTCATTTTTTAAGATAAATAATTTTAATAAATTTTTATTTTCTTATATTCTGCTTTTTATACATTTCAGTGCTCTGCATACATTTTGAATGATGGATGTTGTGCACTGGTAATGCTACTTCAGAACCTGCAGAGATACAAAAGCACGTGGCTTTAAATATTCTAGCCCACACCAAGCATTTGGTGTATTTTTCATTTAAAAATGCATTAGATCTAATATTGAGAGGTGAAAATAGAAACCGCATGAATATGACAATTTAATCTCGTCTTTAGTCCCTTGGAAAAAAAAAAAAAAAGTAGCATAGAATTTAAAAGTACAGTAACAACTGAAAATGTATTCTGCTTCTTTCTCATTTTTTAAAGAATTGAAAAAAAATATATATATATATATAATTGCAGACTTTTTTGGTGAATGTTTATCCATTTTACATATTAACAAAATTAATGTTAGGTGTTTATAATGCAGAAATATCTGCAGTTTTGGAAAACAGTCAATTTTAAGTGGAAAAAAATTCAACCATACCTTCTGGTTCCAGATGTGTAATGTTAGTATGCATGACTAATATAAGGAAAAAATATTGTTATTCTACTAATATTCACTTGTTGTTATTGTGTGAAAAGTGTGTTTACTGATGACTTGGTAACACTTTAATTTACAGAGCATAAAGAACCATGAACTTTTACTCTGCACTCAGAGTTCCCATTGTATGGAGTCATGGCTTTAGTATAATGTATGCTAGTAGATAATTTATCGCCTTTCCAGCCCATAGTTGGCACCTCAGTTTATTAGCTGAGAGTAAGCATGTGATATATAGCCTAAGTCCTCGTCTCTTCACATGCCTAGAGTTTTTGGTTTTCTGTAACCTGCTTTTTTCTGAATGAGCCTTTATTAGCAGTGAGTGCAGTGCTGGTACCTTCAGCTGAAAAGCAGTTAAAGCATCACATCCCAGGGTGTTAACATGGTTAGTTTCTGCACTGTAAAACAACGTTACTTATTGTATTAACATGGTGAAAACCCTCACTGCCCAATGCTTTGGCCTAGTATATACTTCTCCATACACAGACCTCTGCATAATGCAAGTTAAAACGTTTGCAGTGAATGACTGGCATTTTATAATAAATGCTGTTGGAAAGACTTGATGATCTCACCCTTTTTTATTATTTTTTTAATTTATATATTTTTAATTGTTTTTGAAGAGTTTAGCCTTCTGTTAAAGGTGATTTAAAACTTGAATGTGATAATGAATTGTGGAGAGTTGAACTTCAAGTTGTTATGTGCAATACTTATTTCTGACTTTTGAAAGATCTTTGCAGTGTAATTCTTCATTGTTTTTAATTGCAGGCATTTAAAGATGTCATTTTCTACTGTTCTAGTAATCCTCTTTATTGCTGGTGTTTCTAAAGAAAAGAATCAGAAATCAATCTTTCTACTAATGTAAAACTGAGATTATTTTTTAAAAAAATGGAATATAAGAGGTTTTGGTCATTGGCGTTATTTTGTTACCTTCTTTTTAACTCCTGATATCCTGGAGGAGCTTGAGACTTCTAGAGAATCTTGCCTTTCCAGATATTCAGGGTTTAAAGCTACTGTGATTGATAACATTGTAAGAATTGGGACAATATTGTATTCAACTGTTTTATTTTTTATATTTTTAAATTTAAAAGCATAATTAGTTTTTATAATTTTCATCAGATTTTTTTGTTATATTTTTTTTGAAAGTGAAATTATTAACAAGTGGGTGTCTAATTTTTACTAATCCCTAATGTTATCTTCTTTTCCAGTGTATTGCTCATTTATCAGAAGGAAAAAAGTTATTTAAGTATGTCAGTTAATTGTACCACTTGGCTGAATTTACACATAGTTTTTACTGTGTATGGGGAGGTTGTAGTATTTATTATAGCATTTTAAATAAAGGTAATTCATTTTTTTATTAAAGTCATTTTCACGTTTAAGTTCATATTTTTGTATGTTCTACTCTAATTAAGTTATATAACACAAGTTCCTTTTTTAAAGAGTTCATTTGTTGAAGTGCTAGTGAAAAATTAATGTTATTAAATAGTTTGCAAATGACTATTTATACCAGTATGCATATAATTTTTAAATATTTGTAATGTGAGATGTTGAATGAATAAAACTTTTAACTCTAAATTGTCTAGATTTGTAGTTATTTTTTAATTATTTAATGTTTCATATGCTTTTGAAGAAAACAAACAAAATACACATTTTACTAATGAATTTTACCTTAATTTGCTTTCTCTGTAATCTGCATACTTTTTATATAGCCTCACTTTTATAGTTAATGTGTGCATACTCATGCAATATTTAGTACCTTTCTGTAACTTTTATTGAATACATTATTCTTTAGCATGGCTCAGTGTTTGACCAAAGTCATTGGATCAGCTAGGCAAAGTTTATTTTAAGGCCCTAAGATATGACATAAAATTGCTCTATAAACATTGTTTTATCCAGTGCACATGGTAGAGCTGTGGTATTTACAAAGTCACCTGTCGGCTGCACATCTGGAGGTCTTATTCAATATTAAGCTGGTCACAAAAATCACTTCTAATTTATCAGCCTCTTTAATTAGGGATGGGAGACCAGAGATGGTATAAACGAGTATAACAGAAAAGAAAGAAGAAACTCTGTTTGGTGAGCACTCTTGATCAAATACAGAAGGGAAAATTGGAATAGGTCCAATCACGCCCCTAAAAAATAACTTTTAATGATTATTCTTAAAAATAAAAGGTCGCATAGTTAAGCTACTAAATAGGACCCAATAAACACTCAATTACTTACATACAAAGTTACCTACAACATATAACATAAAAAAGAAAACAGAAAAAAGGAAAAATAATAATAAGTAAAGGACACTTGCATTGAGACAAATATTATCTTGTTTTTGAAAAATGAAGCAGCAAGTGTAATATCCTCCTTGTTAGCGAAAAATATGAGATCTGATATATTACAATCAATCAGTTTAATACAAAATAACTGCTAATAGTCTATTAGTACCCATTAATAAATGGTTCAAAACATGTCTGAGTGTGGAATAAAGTAGAAAAGGTCAGAGCATAGGACTGCTACTCCTCATTCTACTTCTCTTCACCTCTGCAAATAGCTATCTGTGAAGAGTGAGAGATTACTGGAGAGCAGGTTGCCCCTAGAAACAACAGTTAATCAGGGGCTTTACTCACATTTCGTTTCTGCTTTCGGGTGTCATACTTATTGCATTGGACACCCAATGAGAGAACTACTCTAATGAGATCGTCCGCAGTTAATAGAGCAATAGAACAGATAGTAAGAAGAGACCATAAATCACATGTGAAAATACAAAAATTCTATGATTATAGGGAGCCTTAGGTGATTAATTGGCTCATAAGTAGGCCTATTACAGGTGTGACATCACTTAGTTTTCAAGAGATATGCAATATAACCAGTGGAAAAATAGCAATAAATCCTTAAAATGTGAAATTATAACAGCTATTAATATAAATGATATTAATGAAAGTGCACAGGGCTATAAAACATAAAAATTCATATCCACACAAATCAAAAGTATATGTAGATACCGTGAATGAGTGATTTGCACATAAGGAACCATTTATTCAATTATTGATAGAAAATCCAACATTGCTGTTCTTGTAGACATAGACTATAAACTAAGTAGATGACATAAATGTGTTAGTCACTTATACAAACAAACAAATATAATGCCTGAGGTCAGGTATAAATTATTGGCACATAAAACACAGTAAGTGTAGTCTAAACTGTTTACAGCAGGTATAATCGATACAGTTACCGATACATATAGTCAGGAAAAAATGCAAATGAACAGGTATAGATCATATAACAAAGTAAGTAAAATCTATACTATTGCTGATGCAAATAAACGCCTGACAGAGAAGAACATTTATTCAATAAAGATCAAGGGCTCTTATGCAGACAATCAGATACAATGCCCAAAATCAGGTATAAGTTTTACAGCAAAGCAAGTGTAGTCTATGCTATTCACAGCAGGTATAATCCATGCTGTTACTTATGCAAATGATCAGATGAGATGCAAATGAACAGGTATGGACCGTATAATGTAATCAGTAATAGCTGCACTGTTGCCGATACAAATGCCCAGATATGGTGTAAATAATTGTGTATGAATCATGTGCTGGTGAGCACAGCCAGTAAAGTCTATGCTGTGCTGTAACAATGGTCTCAACGCGCGGGACTGCCGCTCACAAACCGTTACCTCCGGGTACCCATTGTCCTAGGAGGTGAGTGGAGACAGAGTCCTGTTGGGTACTAGTAGGTGATGCCGGTGCCTCGTGCCGTACAGCCGCGGGCACTCGTTACTCCCCGACGTGCGTTTCGCTATTAGCTTGATCATGGTATAAACGAATGACTGTCTGAGAAATGGTTTAATAAAACACTAATGATGATATTTAAGTGATAGATCATCTCGCCATGTAACATTTCATTTCTTTTGTATGCAACCAGGGGGTTTGGTATAAAAGATCTATTCTAAAAAGGTCTACAATGTCTAGATAGACCCCAAATGGTAGACAGGGACAAAGATAGACAGGTACAAAAGACCGACATTGAAATGGTCGACACATTTTTCTTTTCTTACCCTAATCTTCACCCTAACACTAGACTTCCACTTGGTGCCTAACCCTCCCGGTACCTCAACCTAACCGTCGGAGTAAGTGCCTACCCCTAACCATCCCTCCTAGAGCCTAACCCTAAAAAAATAGTGTCAACCATTTTTGTCAGCCATTTCAATGTTGACCTTTTGACACTGTTGACCTTTTGTACCTGTATCATTGTCCATGTCGACCTTTTGTCCCTGTCGACCAATTGACTGTCTACCATTTGGGGTCTATCTAACGTCAACCTTTTTTAGTGTAGATCTATTGACCGGAAAAAGGGGCGTAACTAGGTATTTGAAGGCCCCATAGCAAAAGCTTGTAAGGGCCCTATGTATCACCCAATGGTGAAAAATTTATATAACAGATGTAACTTTGAGGAGTAAGATGGCCTCCCCTAAGTTCTGGGCCCCATAGCAGCTGCACCCCTTTCACCTATGGTTGTTACACTCATGTATGGAACTACCTCTGCAGGATGGACACATCTGGGGCTCTGTGCGCTGTGCGGCCTAGGGCTCCGCTGCTGTGTCCTGTGAATCGGAGATGTGGGTGGTCAGGTTTCAATACAGGTGAGGTGGAGTGTGGCTGTGACAATGGATGCAGCCCGCAGTATGGTAGCACGAGTGAGAGCTGCAGACTCTAGGTGATGTTTGAATGTCCACAGTTAGAGAATATGCAGTTGCAGGCAGAGAGTCACTCTGTGTTGTTGTATAGCTGCTGTTAGTGGACTTCTATGCTGTGAATCAATTGTTTAAGGCTGCAGGAGAATGGTGATTGTTCAACTTATCCTTCATTTAGATTGCTCCAAAAAGAATGAAAACTATCAATCAATAACACATTTCTTCACTGTGGTGGTTTTCTCGCAGAGTAGATAATGAATGTAGAGCAAACCTGTAGTGGCCTATAATAGCGGAGTTTATCCATTAAATCGTAAATAACTGAAATTTCAGTTGAATGTATAATCAAAGTGCAGTTCTCGTTGGTACACATCCAGGAAACTGCGCCAATTACTGTATGAATCAGTGCAATATCCTGAAATGTCCTAGTCCCATTTCACTGGGACTAATGCTGGGCATCCTGTCAGACCGACAGACATTTTATCTGGCAGCCCCATTTTCTGGGAGTGAACAGCCCAGGGACTGCATCGACTGATGCAGTGTCCTGGGCTCGCAAGCCGGCCAGTCTTGAGTTATCTGAGGCTTACTCTGCTGGTGGCGGTCCACCATCGTGACCATCGCCCAACAACAGTTACGATGATACTGGCTGTTAGCTAAATCTCCACCAGCTCGTCCACCCGGGGCATCGGATAGGAATCAAACTGTGACACTTTATTTATTTTGCGAAAATCATTGCAGAATCTTAAAGCACCTGAAGGCTTAGTCACTAAAAGTATGGGATTATTCCATTCGCTATTTGATTCCTCTATGACCCCTAGGCGCAGCATCTCCTCTACTTCATGTTTAACCGCTGCCCGCTTTGCCTCAGGTATACGGTATGGCCTCTGTTTTATTACCACCCTGGGAGGAGTAACTATATCATGCTGGATAGTTTGGGTATTGCCCGGAATGGCAGAGAACACATCTTGTTGCAGCGTTACTAAACTCACCGCCTCCTGTTTCTGGCGGGTATTAAGGATAACTTCAATGGGTACCTAACATTCCGGTATTTTCTTGGCAGCCAAAGAGGGCTGACCAGCGCTTTCTTTCCTGGGTTTTAACAGGTTTACATGGTAGATTTGCACTTCTATCCTTCTACCCTCCTGTCGAACCTTATAATTAATTAAGTTTATCCATTAAATCGTAAATAACTGACATTTCAGTTGAATTTATAATCAAAGTGCAGTTCTCATTGGTACACACCAGGAGACTATGCCAATTACTGTAACTTGATATGCGACACTTGTATATCTGTGTGCGTCTGAATCTATATACGAAGTGCTATGATGCAGCGGACGCTACTTTTTACCATGCCAAGTTCTATTGTGCTTTGTATACAGCCTTTGTCACACACAGATATACAAGTGTTGTATATCAAATGAATCAGTGCAGTATCCTGATATGTCCTAGTCCCATCTCACTGGGACTAATGCTGGGCAACCTGTCAGACCGACAGACATTTTATTTGGCAGCCCCATTTTCCGGGAATGAACAGCCCAGAGACTGCATCGACTGATGCAGTGTCCTGGGCTCGCAAGCCGGCCAGTCCGAGTTATCTGAGGCTTACTCTTCTGGTGGCGGTCCACCATCGTGACCATCGCCCAACAACAGTCGCGATGGTGATCCCAGCCTGCGACCTCTGTTGCAGTGGTGGGATCGCAAATGCAACAGGGGGTGTTTATACACCTCCTGCTGCATTTGTGTAATAGCAAGGATGTAATTGCAAATCTGCCTGCATGCAGCTTTGCAATTCCTATCCTTACTGAATCTCACCCCCTAAGATGCTTTGAGAAATTAAAATATTTGTGCAAAATGCAAACCAGAGGATAAGGACTTAAATGCATGAATGAAGGAGGTTTTGTTACCAGAGGATCAAAATACCTCTGGTAATACTACTAATATTAAACAAGGATTGAAAGACATAGGTCTTTAATGAGTACAGATGAGGAATTCTGGGCCTGATTCAGAGCCGCTCGTAAGCGGCCGCTCGTTCGCTCCGAGCGATGTTCGCACAACTGCGTATGGGTTGTAATACGCATGCGCGAACCAGTCATTGCGGTTGGAAATTGTGTGCTCGCAAAATAGCGAATGCCTGCTAATTTGAGTGACAGAATGAGGCGTTTGTGGGTGGTAACAGGGGAAGGTGGTTGAAAACGGGGAGTGGAGATCCGAACGCAGGCGTGCCAAACGGTCAAAACGGGCGTTTTAAGGGTGTGCATAATTAACAAAGCAGCGTCATCGACCACGTCACTTGGTTGTCTTTTAGCCTGAACTGCTCGCATGATTGCGGTAGGAAAATGCTACCACAAGCACTCCGAGCAGTTCATACGCCTTTCGATGTACTCTATTAATCTAATAAATAGCGGAGATGACGTATGATGCGAGCGGCCAGGGGGCGTTTTTTTTAAAATAGCGAGCGCATGTTTCGTTCGCTCGTTGAGACATAGAGGCGTCAACAGACCGCAAAGAGCGAGCGCTCTAAATATCCGGCCCCTTTTTCTGAACAAGCGAGCGCAAATAGCGTCCGGCTCTGAATCAGGCCCTCTGTTCAGAGTATGCACATCTCTTCCACAAGTGTCGTGGATAATTCCTCTAGTGTAGAATTGGATGAAATTGAGGAAACGCCAAGAAAATGTAGGGTAACGTGCAAATTTTATAAATATACAGTGTAGGAATAAATGTATGAACAGCACTGACATCTGACTAATCGTCTTTGAGTCCAATAAGCAGGGTTTTGCTTCATACACATTAATTCATTTTGAAAGAATGGTCACAATTGGAAAGATACTGTACACAGAATGGTAGTTGCTCAAATCAATTTATTGGTCCATCACAGGTGCATGTCAGAGAGGGTTTAGTCTAGACTAGAATTTTTGTTTGTCTAGCCACATTGAGAGATGTCAAACTGATACGAAAAAGAAAAATGTTTCACGATAAAAATGGGGCTCACAACTAATATATTTGAAATGAAACAAACAAGATGTGCTTTAACTGCAGACTTTCAGATATAATTTGAGGGTAATTACATCCAAATCAGGTGAACGGTGTAGGAATTACAACGGTATCTATATGTGCCTCCCACTTTTTAAGGGGCCAAAAGTAATGGGACTATCAACTCAAAAGCTATATCATGGACAGGTGTGGGCTATTCCCTTGTTATTTCATTATCAATTAAGCAGGTAAAAGGTCTGGAGTTGATTCTAGGTATGACATTTGCATTTGGAATCAGTTGCTGTCAACTCTCAATATGAGATCCAAAGAGCTGTTACTATCAGTGAAGCAAGCCATCATTAGGCTGAAAAATCAAAACAAACCCATCAGAGAGATAGCAAAAACATTAGGTGTGGCCAAATCAACTGTTTGGAACATTCTTAAATGGAAAGAATGCACCGGAGAGCTCAGCAACACCAAAAGACCCAGAAGACCACGGAAAACAACTGTGGTGGATGACAGAAGAATTTTTTCCCTGGTGAAGAAAAACCCCTTCACAACATTTGGCCAAATCAAGAACACTCTCCAGGAGGTAGGTGTATATGTGTCAAAGTCAACAATCAAGAGAAGACTTCACAAGAGTGAATATAGAGGATTCACCACAAGATGTAAACCATTGGTGAGCCTCAAAAACAGGAAAACCATATTAGAGTTTGCCAAACAACATCTAAAAAAGCCATTACAGTTCTGGAACAACATCCTATGGACAGATGAGACAAAGATCAACTTGTACAAGAGTGATGGGAAGAGAAGAGTATGGAGAAGGAAAGGAACTGCTCATGATCCAAAACTTACCACCTCATCAGTGAAGCATGGTGGTGGTAGTGTCATGGCATGGGCATGTATGGCTGCCAATGGAACTGGTTCCCTTGTATTTATTGATGATGTGACTGCTGACAAAAGCAGCAGAATTAATTCTGAAGTGTTTCGTGCAATATTATATGCTCATATTCAGTCAAATGCTTCAGAACTCATTGGACGGCGCTTCACAGTGCAGATGGACAATGACCCGAAGCATACTGCAAAAGCAACCAAAGAGTTTTTAAGGCTAAAAAGTGGAATGTTATGCAATGGCCAAGTCAATCCCCTGACCTGAATCCGATTGAGCATGTATTTCACTTGATGAAGACAAAACTAAATGGAAAAATGCCCCAAGAACAAGCAGGAACTGAAGACATTTGCAGTAGAGGCCTGGCAGAGCATCACCAGGGATGAAACCCAGCGTCTGGTGATGTCTATGTGGTCCAGACTTCAGGCTGTAATTGCCTTCAAAGAATTTGCAACAAAGTATTAAAAAGTGAAAGTTAGATTTAGGATTGTTTAGTTTGTCCCAATACTTTTGGCCCCTTAAAAAGTGGGAGGCACATATAGAAACCGTTGTAATTCCTACACCGTTCACCTGATTTGGATGTAATTACCCTCAAATTAAATCTGAAAGTCTGCAGTTAAAGCACATCTTGTTTGTTTCATTTCAAAGCCATTGTGGTGGTGAATAGAGGCCAAAATATGAAAATTCTGTCAATGTCCCAATATTTATGCACCTGACTGTATATATATATATAATTTCACAGTGTATATGTATGTGTATATAATATTGTGACAAGAATCACGTAGACCGGGCAAAATCCATCAGTAGCTTTATTGCTCACCACAGGCAGGTATACAGGATAAGGCAGTTTCACAGGCGAGATGTTCCACAGTCTTCCAAACAGCAATGTTTTCTTCAGTGGACTCGCAGGTCCAGGATCCCTAACATTAGCAGGCCCGGCAACAGGGGGGGTCTAAGGGGACGACTGTACTGGGCCCCGAGATGCCCGAGGTCCACAGGAGCTCAAAATAAGCCAGTGGACTCGCTGTTCCAAACTGTGCAGTGCGTCTGCTGCCAGGATCCAAACCCACCGCTGCGCATCTTCCATGTTGTAGCCCGGCCTGGGCAGTGCTGTGCTCTGCGAGGTTGGTCAGGCACGACGCGCAGGCGGCACCAGCGATGTGGCGTGATGTTATAGGACACGTCGCAAGCGCCGCACGTCCGGTACAGCCGCCCGCAACTTTCACTGAAGGAAGAGCTAACTCAGCAGGCTGCAGTGGTGAAGGAATTGGGGCTAAGGCACGTGATTGAGGAAGTTTGATGGGGGCTGAGGATGGTGATGGGGCTGAGGATGATGATGGGGGCTGAAGATGGTGATGGGGGCTGACAAAGCTGGTGCGGCTGAGGATGGTGATGAGAGTGAGGGCTTACAAAGGTGATAGGGGCTGAGGAAGGTGGAGCTGTGGATGGTGATGAGAGTCTGAGGGCTGAGAAAAGGGATTAGGGACTGAGGATGGCTGGCTAAAGACACTCTTCTACCCCTGAGTCATCCACATCACTGTCAACAAGAAGACCTTGGAAGAGATGTCAGACAAGAACTACAGCCTGCATTATCAGTGACAGAGACAGTGTGGTAAGTCATAATGTATTTTTACTTTATTTAAAGGCTGGCAAATCTTCCAATTAACATCATGCATCACATATCACACATGCACGGGAAACCTGGTTGGGTGGTGGGCTCAGGGGTGGTGGTGAGGTGGGGGCCCCAGAGATATCAGTGTACCGGGCCCCAAGATTTCTGTTGCCGGCCCTGAACACTAGTCATCCCCGGGCCTATAAGCTGGTTGACTATCTCACCGTCAGGCTCAGTTTCCCCAGTGTCTCTGCAGTTCTTAAACCAGCCTCACACAGGTGTCTGTAATCCGCTGCCTTATAGATTATGATTCAGGCAACACCTGAACTGGACATTAGACATTCCAAAACCCTTTGCTCTGCCAAACCTGGGAGAACTGGATATTCCACATTTACCTCATGTGGAATTATGCTGACCCTGTCACACTCCTCCCCCCCTTAGCTTCAACCACCCTGGTGAAGCTAAAACACTTTCAGGCGAGCTATCTGCCTCGCTCACATCTATTTGTGCCATCTGTCTGGGTACACATCTATTTGTGCCATCCGTCCGTTCACCATCCTCACCCTCTTCCTCCTCCTCTAGCTTCACCATAGGGTTGCTTGGAGGATTGGGCCCAACAAACCTTCTGCAAAGGGCATCAGCATTGAGGTGCTGTTTCCCAGGACAATGCTGCACCTCAAACTTAAATGGCTGCAAAGACAAAAACCAGCAGGTTACACAAGCATTCACTTATTTGTGTGCATCCACTGTAAAGGAAGGGGCATGATCTGTAACCAACAAAAACTCTCTCCCCAACAAATAATATTTTAATGAGTCTACTGCCCACTTGGTTGCCAAGCACTCTTGCTCCACAGTTGAGTACTTGCGCTCCCTGGGCAGAAAGTTTTGGCTAAGGTAGAGGATGGGTTTCTCTTCCTCTTCTACCACTTGGGAAAGGACTGCCCCCAATCCCTTACCTGAGGCATCTGTCTGCAATATAAACTGCTTTTTAAAGTTAGGAGCCTGCAGAACAGGTTCTGCACACAAGGCACACCTTAAATCCTGCCATGCAGCTTCTGCTGCTCTAGACCATACTAACTTGTCTGGGGACTGTTTTTTAAGACACTCTGTTAATCGTGTTGCCCTAGTGGCAAAATCACAAATGAATCTGCGGTAGTAACCCAATAGGCCAAGGAATGTTCTGAGCTGGGATTTACATTTGGGTTTAGGCCATGTGAGGACCGCCTCCACCTAACTGGGCAGAGGTTTTACCTGCCCTCTGCCTACAATATATCCCAAATATGTTGCCTCCACCATTCCAATGGCACACTTCGCAGGATTAGTAGTAAACCCATGTGCTCGTAAAGATTGCAACACTGCTTCTACTCTTGGTAGGTGTGACTCCCAGTGGGGACTAAAGATGACTATGTCATCTAGATATGCAGCTGCATATTCCTTGTGAGGCCACAGCAACTTGTTCATAGACTTCTAGAAGGTTGCCGGAGCGCCATGCAAACCAGACGGCAGTATTTTACACTGAAACAAACCTGGGGTAGAGAAGGCTGTTTTGGCCTTAGCAGTCTCAGGTAAAGGAATCTGCCAATACCCTTTTGTCAAATCTAGGGTGGTGAGATACTGGCTGTTTGCTAAATTCTCCACCAGCTCGTCCACCCGGGGCATCGGATAGGAATCAAACTGTGACACTTTATTTATTTTGCGAAAATCATTGCAGAATCTTAAAGCACCTGAAGGCTTAGTCATTAAAAGTATGGGATTATTCCATTTGCTATTTGATTCCTCTATGACCCCTAGGCGCAGCATCTCCTCTACTTCATGTTTAACCGCTGCCTGCTTTGCCTCAGGTATACGGTATGGCCTCTGTTTTATTACCACCCTGGGAGGAGTAACTATATCATGCTGGATAATTTGGGTATTTCCCTGAATGGCAGAGAACACATCTTGTTGCAGTGCTACTAGACTCACCGCCTCCTGTTTTTGGCGGGTATTAAGGATAACTTCAATGGGTACCTGCATTCCGGTATTTTCTTGGCAGCCAAAGAGGGCTGACCAGCGCTGTCTTTCCTGGGTTTTAACAGGTTTACATGGTAGATTTGCACTTCTATCCTTCTACCCTCCTGTCGAACCTTATAATTAACAGGTCCCACTACCTCTATAAGTTCATAAGGGCCTCGCTACTGGGCATACATTTTGCTTTCAGAGGTGGGTACCAAAACCAGTACCTTATCTCCTGGTTTAAAAGACCAATTAACGTGGATAGGGCATATCAACGTTTTTGCCACTCTTATGCCCTATCCATGTGCTAATTCATGGGTGGCGCAATTTGCCTTAAACAGCCATACAATTGGGTTACAAATTGAACGATGTTAGGCTCTTGACATGACTGTTATTCCCAGCCTTCTTTCAACAGATCTAAAATCCCTCTAGGTTGCCTCTCATAAAGGAGTTCAAAGGGACCAAATCCAGTATAGGATTGGGGTACCTCTCGTACTGCAAACATTAAATAGGGTAGGAGTAAGTTCCAATCTCGTTTTTCCTCAGACACCGCCCTTTTTATCATTCGTTTAAGGGTCTGGTTAAAGCATTCAACAAACCCATCTGTTTGCTGGTGGTTAACTGAGGTAGTAATCCTATCCACCTTTAACAATCAGAACAAATCTTTCTTTAATTTAGAGACAAAAGGGGTACCTTTGGTCCGTTAAGACCTTTGGTATTCCCAAGTGGGTATATAGCATCAACAATTCCTGGGCAATAGTGCTAGATTTCATGGCCTCTGGGTACCTTGTGGCATAATCTACCACCACTAATATGTATTGATGCCCAAGAGCAGATTTTTCCACCATCTCAATCTTAACTGAATACGCTGGAGAGCTTTTTCCTCCCTCAAATGGCCACCCCACAGGTGTGTATGAGCCACCCTTAACACCAACTGCTCGTGTTTCTGGGGAACCAACAATTGGTCTACTCTCTTACTTGCAAATAGGTTACATGATATAACAAATCATTTTTCAATGCAAAGTATGGTACACCTTCTGCTGGTAAAGCCGTGATTACTCTACCATTTATCTCTACAACATTTTCAAATGCATTTATTCAAGTACCCATCATTCTGTTAATCCTGGCGAAAGTCCTTGCCAATGAGAACCCACTGTGTCTCAGTCTCTCTCCCCTCCGGTTGCTCACTGGCCAATGAAAGCATTACATCCACCAAACTTTGGGAAACAGCAGCGCTTGGCTCCTGGGACACCTCTGATGTGGACCTTCTGCTGCCATCGGGTTTGCAGCCCGGATGCCAATGGTCGAAATGCCGACTGCCAGCTTCCTGACTCTGTAATCCCGACAGAGGACTAATGATGGGTGTCAAAATCCTGATGCCTATCATTATCCCTATGCCGGGAGACCGACATCCAGCATACCGAACAAAGGTAATTAGGTGGGTTGTTGGCTTTAACAACTAGAACCTGGGTTCTAGGCTTGGGAACTGGCTGGAATCCCTGTCTGGCTTTGTTTAACTTTCCAAGAGTCAGGTACCATTCAATCACCACCAATAGCTCCTCAAACATTTGAGGATCAGCCTGTAGAGCCCACTGTTGCACCACACGATCTAGTACCCACACAGCATGGTCCAAAGCTACCATCTCTACTATACACTGAGCAGAGTTCATATTTGGGTGCAACCACGCCTTACTCAGCCTGGCTAATTTGGCCAGCTTGACCCTTAGAACTTCAGACTGGTTTAGCTGACCCTTGGAGCTTCAGACGGGTTTTTTCTGAAACTCCTGAGCTTTGCTAGGTCCAGTCACTCCAAATCTGCTTAATATGGCCTTTTTCAAGTGCTTATAGAAGTTTGCCTCAGTCACGTTTAAATCAACATATGCTCTCTGAGGTTCCCCTGTGAGACAGGGAGCAAGTCTGGCAGCCCATTCCTCCTCAGGCCATTTTAAACATGAGGCAGTACGCTCTAAGGTGCACAGAAAAGTTTCAAATTCATCAAATTGAGTAAGCTTCTGTAACACCTCTCGCTCCTGCCCACCTTTCCTCACTTAAGTTAACTTTGCATGTAATAGCTGAATTTCAGTTTGTTGCCCAGCAGCCAAAGCTTGCTGCCCTACAGCCAATTCAGCAAACAGTTTAATCAATTCCTCCATATTACACTGCTTTATCCCTTTATGGACAAATTTAGCAGGATTTATAAATTCTCTTTTGCAAGCCAGATCCAGCAATCTATAACAGTAGCTTTAAAACTGCACTACATTCCCTGGATACTCAACTACATACATAGGAATTAAGCAGTTTTTATATTGTGCACAATTTGCATATACACATACAAATTTTCACTGAACAACTGCCGTTTTATGGCTGGCCTGCCACACTCACCCACCCAGCTGCTAGTAAAGCGACTCACTCACCAAGCCACTCCGCAGTGGGTAGCATCCTGCAAAGCATCTCACTGACGCTGTGGGCGGATCCGGTCACTGTATCCGGGCTCTTGCTGCATAGTTATTTCCAGCAAGTCCCTGTTCGGTCGCCAAATGTGACAAGAATCACATAGACTGGGTAAAATCCATCAGTATCTTTATTGCTCACCACAGGCAGGAACACAGGATAAGGCAGTTTCACAGGCAAAATGTTACACAGTCTTCCAAACAGCAATATTTTCTTCAGTGGGATCGCAGGTCCAGGATCCCTAACACTATTCACCCCCGGGCCTATAAGCTAGGCGACTATCTCACTCTCAGGCCCAGTTTCTCTAGTGTCTCTGCAGTTCTTAAACCAGCATCACACAGGTGTCTGTAATCAGCTGCCTTCTATATTCTGATTGAGGCAACACCTGAACCGGACATTACACATTCCTAAAGCCTTTGCTCTGCCAAACCTTGGAGACCTGGACATTCCACACTCAACTCATGTGGAATTATGCTGACCCTGTCACAATAAATATATATATATATATATATATGTAAATCCGAGTAAAACCGAACCCGCTCACCCCTAATATATATATAATATATATATATATATATATATATATATATATATATATATATATATAGTATTAATCCACTCCTGAGGAAGTCCCCAGAGACTACAGCGGGACGAAACGCATTGAGAGCTGGAGAATTGGACCTCCTGTACATCTTCTCCCTAACACTTTGGACAGATAAGCTCTTTTTATACTGTTAAATTGTTCAAATCTTTGTTGTATGTTTAATTAAATTCTGTGTGTTTTAAAACGTATCACACGATCAGGAGGCTCTCTTTTCTTGTTTCCTATATGCCTGGCTCTTTATTGAAGTGGAAGTTCACCTAAGGACAAAGAGACCTTATGTACATTACCTTATGAAAAGCTGCAGTCGGTACGAGGCCAATATTTTTTGGGTGTTGATGATTGCATAGATTCATCACACGAGTGATTAATGTTTCTTTTTGATACTTTGTGTGTTTTGTGCATGATCACATTATTTCTGTGCTAAATAGCATAGTCATATATTATCAGGTTACACTATGTGTTTTTTTGTTTTTTCCTTTGTTTATGCTATATTTCCTGGAGCACTGTACATTGAAATTCCACCAGGACGTCTTTGAAAGATCATATGGACTCTCTATGAACATTGTTGTTGTGAAGCATTCAAATTTAGAACTGGTACACTGAAGGCGCCGTTCCTTCATCATTTCCATTATTTCTCAATGATTGTCTGAATAGATCATCCTGTGGGAGGATTGGCAGCCACCTTATAAGGGAGTGTCCTGTATTAATTTTGATTTACTATTTGATTTACTTTTGCATGAGCTTAGTGCATCACTTACATTACTTTGCGCTATATATATATATATATATATATATATATATATATATATTAGGGGTGAGCGGGTTCGGATTTCGGAAATCCGAGCCCCCCCGATCTGAGTCGTATCCGAGTCAGGATCGACTTTTCCCGCCTGACTCGGATCTGAAATCAAGGCAAAACGTCATCATCCCGCCTTCCGGATCTCGCGGGTTTTGGATTCAATAAAAGGTTTCCGCGTTGGCGCCATTTCTCACTCCGGCTGTGAACAGTGAAGAGGGAGGGTGTGAGCTAGGGCTGGCTGGGCTGTGTTGTGCTGCTGTTGTCCATAGGGGCTGTGACCACTCAGTCCATAGGTGCTGGCTGGGCTGTGTTGTGCTGCTGTTGTCCATAGGTACTGGCTGGGGGCTGTGACCACTCAGTCCATAGGGGCTGACTGGGCTCTGTTGTGCTGTTGTTGTCCATAGGGGCTGGCTGGGCTGTGTTGTGCTGCTGTCATAGGGGCTGGTTGGGCTGTGTTGTGCAGTCAGTTGTCCATAGGGGCTGTGTCCAGTCCAAAGTCTATAGGGGCTGGCTGGACTGTGTTGTGCAGTGTCCCATAAAGGCTGTAGTCCTAGATGGGTGCTGTAGTGTTGTCCAGGAGGTGATCTGTGCATCAGGGGTGCTCCCCCAAAATGCACTCCAAAAAAAATTTTTATTTTTCTGAGTATGTGAATTGTGTGCGCAGTAGCCGCATGTGCATCAACAAAGTAACACCAAGTGTGCGCCTGTGTCATAAGTGAAGGGCCGGCTGGCTTGACCGTTAAAGGGTGCTATAACCCCCAAAGTGCACTCCAAACAAAATATAAAATTATTTTCTGTATTTGTGAATTGTGTGCACTGTGGCTGCATGTGCATCAACAAAGGAGCAGCGCCAAGCGTGCCCCTGTGTCCCATAAGTAAAGGGCCAGCTGGCTCATCTCTTAAAGGGTGGTGTAAGCCCCCAAAGTGCACTCCAACAAAAATAAAAAATAATTTTCTATGTTTGTGAATTGTGTGCACTGTAGCCGCATGTCCATCAACAAAGGAGCAGCGCCAAGAGTGCGCCTGTAACCCCCAAAGTGCACTCCGAAAAATATATATTTTTTCTGTGTTTGTGAATTGTCTGCACTGTACATGCATCCACAAAGCGGCAGCGCCAAGCGTGCGTCTGTCTTTTAAAGGGTGGTGTAACCCCCAAAGTGCACTCCAAACAAAATAAAAAATAATTTTCTGTGTTTGTGAATTGTGTGCACTGTGACTGCACGTGCATCAACAAAGGAGCAGCACCAAGCGTGCGCCTGTGTCCCATAAGTAAAGGGCCGGCTGGCTCATCTCTTAAAGGGTGGTGTAACCCCCAAAGTGCACTCCAAACAAAAAATAAAAAATTATTTTCTGTTTATGAATTGTGTGCGCTGTAGCCGCACGTCCATCAACAAAGGAGCAGCGCCAAGCGTGCGTCTGTGTCCCATAAGTAAAGAGCTGGCTGGCACATTTCTTAAAGGGTGGGGTAACCCACAAAGTCCACTAGTCTCCAGCAAAAATAAAAAATTATTTTCTGTGTTTGTGTGCGCCTTAGCCACACGTATATATCAATATAACATAAATGGAGGACCAAACTTTCTCCGATAAAAATAAAATAGAGAAAGATCAAGAACCACTTCCTCCTAGTGTTGAAGCTGCTGCCACTAGTCATGACATAGACGATAACATGCCATCAACGTCGTCTGCCAAGGCCAATGCCCAATGTCATAGTATAGGGCATATACAATCCCAAATGACAAAGTTCAGGAAAATTACCTTAAAAAAACATTTAAATCATCTGAGAAGAAACGTAAAATTGCCAGTATGCCATTTCCGACACGGAGTGGCAAGGAACGGCTAAGGTCTTTCCCTATGTTCATGACTAGTGGTTCAGGTTCACATGATGATGGAAGCACTCATCCCGCTAAAAACATCAAACAAGTTAAGCTGGCAAAAGCACAGCGAAGAACTGTGCGTTCTAAGAAGATATCACAAATCCCCAAGGATAGTCCAAGTGTGGTGGCGGTTGCAATGCCTGACCTTCCCAGCACTGGATGGGAAGAGGTGGCTCTTTCCACCATTTGCACGCCCTCTGCAAGTGCTGAAAGGAGCACCCACAGTCCACTTGCTGATATGCAAATTGAAGATGTCACTGTTGAAGTACAACAGGAAGAGGATACTGGTGTAGCTGGCGCTGAGGAGGAAGTTGGCGAGGAGGATTCTGATGGTGATGTTGTTTGTTTAAATCAGGCTCCGGGGGAGACAGTTGTTGTCCGTGGGATGAAAAAGCCCATCACGGTCATGCCTGGGCAGAAGACCAAGCATTCCACCTCTTTGGTCTGGCAATATTTCTATCCAAATCCGGACAACAACTGTCTTGCCATATGTACCATATGTAAAGGTGAAATAAGTAAGGATAAGTAGGGATAGGGACATTAACCACCTAGGAACATCCTCCCTTATACGTCACTTGCAGCGCATTCATAAAAAGTTACTGTCAAGTTCAGAAACTTTGGCTAAGACCGTGAGCAGTCCAGGGACACCTAAATCCCTTTGTCCTGTTGTATCCAAGTGCCTGCAAACCACACCGTCAACTCCCTCCTTGTCAATTTCCTCCTTAGTCAGAATCGGAAGTAGTACTGCAGGCCATGTCACTGGCATGATTGACTCTCCTATGTGGGATTCCTCCAGGGGATCCTGCATTAATGCGCCTACTGCTGTCGCTGCTGCTGTTGCTGCTGGGAGTCGTTCATTATCCCAGAGAGGAATTAGGAACACCACTACTTTTATTAAACAATTGACCCTCCAACAGTCCTTAGCTAGGAGGATGAAGTATGACAGCAGTCATCCTGAAGCAAAGCGTATAACTGAGGCCTTGACTGCTATGTTGGTGTTAGACGTGCATCCGGTATCCGCCATTAGTGCAGTGGGATTTAGACAATTGATGGAGGTAGTGTGTCCCCGATTCCAAATCCCGTCTAGATTCCACTTCACTAGGCAGGCGATACCGAGACTGTACAGAAACGTCAGAAAAAGTGTCCTCAGTGTCCTGAAAAATGCGGTTGTACCCAACGTCCACTTAACCACGGACATGTGGACAAGTGGAACAGGGCAGACTAAGAACTATATGACTGTTACAGCCCACTGGGTAGATGTATCACCTTATGCAGCAACAACAGCAGCATCACCAGTAGCAGCATCTCAGATACGCCAGCTTGTTCCAAGGCAGGCTACGCTGTGTATCACTGGTTTAAGTAAGAGGCACACCGCCGACAACCTCTTAGAGAAACTGAGGGAAATCATCGCCCAGTGGCTTACCCCACTTAGACTCTCCTGGGGATTTGTGATATCTGACATAGCCACCAATATTGTGCGGGCATTACATCTGGGCAAATTCCAGCATGTCCCATGTTTTGCTCACACAATAAATTTGGTGGTGCAGAATTTTCTGAAAAGCCACAGGGGCGTGCAGGAGACGCTTTGGGTGGCCCAAAAAATTTCTGCCCATTTTCGCCATTCAGCAACTGCGTGCTGAAGACTGGAGTGCCAGCAAACACTCTTGAACCTGCCCCGCCATCACCTGAAGCAAGAGGTTGTGACGCAGTGGAACTCAACCCTCTATATGCTTCAGAGGATGGAGGAGCAGCAAAAGGCCATTCAAGCCTATACATCCACCTATGACATAGGCAAAGGAGGGGGTATGCACCTGACTCAAGCACAGTGGAGAATGATTTCCGTGTTCTGCAAGGTTCTCCAGCCTTTCGAACTTGCCACACGTGAAGTCAGTTCAGACACTGCCAGCTTGAGTCAGGTCATTCCCCTTATCAGGCTTTTGCAGAAGCAGCTGGAGAAAGTGAAGGAGGAGCTAAGACAGAGCGATTCCGCTCGGCATGTGGGACTTGTGGATGAAGCCCTTCATTCGCTTTGCCAGGATTCCAGTGTGGTCAATCTGTTGAAATCAGACCACTACATTTTTGCCACCATGCTCGATCCTAGGTTTAAAGCCTATGTGGTGTCTCTCTTTCCGGCCGACACAAGCCTGCAGAGGTGCAAAGACCTGCTGGTGAAAATACTGTCAGCTGAAGCTGAATGTGACACGTCAACAGCTCCTTCTTCATTTTCTCCCGCAACTGGGGCTGCCAGGAAAAATCTTAGGTATCCTAAGCAACCCGCTGGCGGTGATGCAGGGCAGGCAGGACCAAGTTTGGACATCTGGTCTGGACTGAAGGACCTGGCAACAATTTCTGACATGTCTACTGTCACTGCATATGATACTGTCACCATTGACAGAATGGTGGAGGATTACATCGGTCAGGGTCGGATTAAGGGGGGGGCGACAGGGGCGGTCATCCAGGGGCCCCCACACACAGGAGGGCCCCCACACACATACCCGACTGGTGACGCGGGGACTAGGGGCACATGTAGACTGCTGCCTGCGCTGCTGCATGATCAGCAGGGCGCAGGCAGATACCTGTAAGGGGACAGGACAGTCCGGGGATCCGCGTCGCTTAGTAACTTTATTGAACCGGCGGTGCCAGTGGCCGGAGCAATAAAGTTTTTTTTGTTCAATCAGTGAAGCGTGCGTGACGTCATTACGTCACGCAGCGCTGCACCTATTGAAAGAGCAGGCATACGAGGAGCTGTGCTGCAGTGAGCAGCCGACAAACAAATAAGGTAAGTGTGGGGGCTAGGCGCTGGGGAGGGAGACACAGTGTGCCGAAGAGACAGACAGGGTCTGTCAGAGTGTCATCAGGGGGAGGAGGCACTGTGGCTGTATTGGAGGGGGACAAGGGCCCCCACAATTTAGTTGCCCCGAGGCCCCCACATGACTTAATCCGGCCCTGACATCGGTGACAGCATCCAAGTAGGCATATCAGACAGTCCGTACCTGTACTGGCAGGAAAAAGAGGCAATTTGGAGGCCCCTGTAAAAACTGGCTCTATTTTACCTGAGTTGCCCCCCTCCAGTGTGTACTCCGAAAAAGTGTTTAGTGCAGCCGGGGGAACCTTGTCAGCGAAAGGCGTAGGAGGTTGCTTCCACAAAATGTGGAGAAGATGATGTTCATAAAAATTAATTATCAACTCTTCCAGGGAGACCAGCCTCCAGAACGTACAGAGGGACCTGTGGTGGTGGATTCCAGCTGGGACGAATTAATACTCTGTGAGGATGAGGATGTACACAACACTGAAGAGGGTGAGGAATCGGTGGATGAGGAGGATGAGGACGACATCTTGCCTCCGTAGAGCCAGTTTGTGCAGGGACAGATTAATTGCCAGCTTGTTTTGTGGGGGCCCAAACGAACTAATCATTTCAGCCACAGTCGTGTGGCAGACCCTGGCGCTGAAATGATTGGTTTGTTAAAATGTGCATGTCCTGTTTATACAACATAAGGGTGGGTGGGAGGGCCCAAGGACAATTCCATCTTGCACCTCTTTTTTTCTTTGCATTATGTACTGTTTGCGGCCTAGTTTTTCAAACTGCCATCCTGTCTGCCACTGCAGTGTCACTCCTAGATGGGCTACGTGTTTGTGCCGCCCACTCGTGTCGCTTAGCATAGTCATCCAGCTACCTCGGTGCAACCTTTTGGACTAAAAACAATATTGTGAGGTGTTCAGAATAGACTGGAAATTAGTGGAAATGAATGTTATTGAGGTTAATAATAGCATAGGAGCAGAAAAACCCACAAATTCTGTGATTTTAGCTGTTTTTTTTTTTTTCTTTAAAAAATACAGATCCAAAACCCAAAACCCAAAACACGGAAGGGTGGTTTTGGCAAAACCAATCCAGATCCAAAACACAAAGAAAGATCCAGATCCAAAACCAAAACACAAAACACGAAAAGTGGCTGGTGCACACCCCTAATATATATATATATATATATATATATATATATATATATATATATATATATATATATATTGTAAATTTGCTTGTGGACTATTTGTGGTGTCTCAAGAGAAATGTTCCAGGTGCAAAATACTCACAACAGTCTTTGAAAAGGTCCTTTCTTCCAGTATTACTGTATTTGTGTACCATTTCATATATATATATATATATATATATATATATATATATATATATATATATATATACATACACACCCTATACAATTGATGCCAATGTAAGTCTGCTTTAAAACAAACCTCATAATTTAACTATTATATAATTTATTTAAGAAATCTGAACTTTTTTTTAAACTTGAGAGAGCAAAAAAACCTTACCTGATTGAGCAAAATGAGTTCTATTTTTGAATTTACCATCCACTAATTATAAAATATCACCTAAAAAAACCTTAACCTCAAACATTACGCAGACCAGTGTTGTTGTAGTTCCTATTTTGTGCAGTCCTGTGCAAAGAATCCCATCATACGCTTTTAAAATGTGCACCAGCCAGTTTTACATCTTTAAGATTGGCTCGTGGGCCAGCACTCTGTTAAAGTAGACAATCCTGACCTTGTATTCACATCTAAAGCTGTACACACTATACAATGCATTGTACAATATTTCTTACACATGGTATAGTGTATACGCCCAAGCTGTCTTTTACCGCATGGTCCAATCTGCTGTTCTGCATGGCAGATAGGGCAACACAATGACAATATCATTACATCACCTCATAGCACCATTGTATGGTGTTTACCCAGCTTTATTCTACTGTTCCTACTTATGGTTTTTACCACTAATTGTCAATAGTGTTTAGAAAGTTGATTTTATATGGTGGACAGATTGAGGGCTTAATTCAGAGTTGGAAGTAAAGCAAAAATGAGCAGGTAACTGTGCACCTGGACAAACCATGTTCAAATGCAAGGGCTGCAAATACATTTATTTCCTTTCATCCATCTGGGGGATGCCATTACTTCTGGGTTATGTGTAGTGAGGTTTGGAGTCGGGCACTAACTAATTAAAACTAGCTCCCACCCCCTATATAACCCCTCTCCTTCCACCAGAACCTCAGTCTTGTTTTTAGTTCCTTGGAGTAAGGCACTAGCTAGGTCCTAGCTTTTAGTTAGGCTTAATTTCTTTATTTTGATGTTTGGTTTGGGTGCTTAGTTCCTCTCAACAGTCGACAAGCACTAGTAGAGTGGGAGTTTGATAGTTGTAGAAGTTTGTGTGAACCCTGTATTCCACTCTAAAGATGGCCCCTGGGAGAGTCACCAAACTGCATAGTCCCTGGGTCTCTCTCCATACCAGACACACATCTGAGGGGGCCGCGGGCAAAAGAAAAGGTAAGCTTTATACATTATATGTAAAAGATCTTGTTGACATTTTACTGCTTCCTGGCATGCTGCTTTTAAGCAGAGTGGCCGGGCATGTTATTAATCACGTGGCTGCAGCTGTACCTGTCTCACACCTCCATAGGTTTCCACAGCACCTGCCACTTTCAAACCCAATGGGTCCTCATGGAGGACCACTGGTTGGGATTACAGAGCAGCAATATGCTACCGGCTTTTGTGGGAGAGAGAGGATTGTGGAACTGCCCCAGGATGCGGTGCATGCAGGCGCTCTGTCCATGACATCATTAGTACATCCCGCGGTATCATTGGAGGTCTCCGGATGAAAACACCGGAGGCTTGGATGATGTCAGGCATCCTGAATGAAGCAGGACGCCGACGGTGGGCCCAGCCACACCTCCCCAAAGTATTTGAGTATCAGCAGCTCACGCAGCTTCAGAGCCCCACACTAACAGAGGTTGAGAGCTGCTGGAGTTCTGCTTGGAGGAGACTCACTGCAGATTACAGTGGAATGGCTGTATATTAACAGATCAGCTGTTTAACTGGGATTATTATTTTTGAGTATTAACATGGTGATCTATGTGGGGCTTATAATATTGTGATGTGTATGTATAAGCACTTTTACAACACGGTTTCTCAGGAATCTAGGCAGTAACATACAGGGGTATACTTAAGATTATTTGTTTGCCTTTGGTTTTTTTGCAAGTGAATATGGACTTCAAGTAGTCCGAGGGTGTTTGCATTAGCCTCTTCTTTGTTTTGTTTTTCTATTCCATCAGTGCTACACTTTTTCCAGAGGAATTTAGGTAGCTATCTGTATTGGTTAGACTTGTCTTTCTCTCTCAGTATGGATAAGCCAGGCAAGGGTTCCAAAAAACAGGGATCAGTCACTTTTTATACTTGTACAAAATGTGATAAAACGTTGCCAAAAGTTTGTACGGACCCAGGGTTGCTCTGTGCTAATTGTTCACAGGGGGATTCATTACTGGGAGGTTCAACTGGACCAGGTCTATGGTTAAGGCCACTGTCTGATCACCTGGTAGATCCCAGATGGGCCCAGGATATGGGGCGATGTCTCGCTCAAATGGCAATGTCCCTAAATAAAATGGTAACGTCAGCAGGTGTCACAGCTGTTAAGAGACGTTCAGGCCATTCCTCATGGGATTTTCCTGGAGAAGAGGCTTCAGCTACCTCTTCTCAGAAAGAAGGGGAATTGGATTATGACTGGGAAGACACCTCAAACTGGGAGGGTGACTCAAATTCTGGTTCAGGAGTTTCTATGTTGAAAGATGTGGTCAAGGAGACCTTGCATCTACAGGAAACAGATATTCCAGTAACTAGTTCAGTTTCTTTAAAAGTAAGAAGAAGCTTGTATCTGTTTTCCCAGAATTTTCACATTTTGAGGAAATATTAAAAGAAATCTGGTTAAAACCTGATTCCAAATGTTATATTCCCTTTTTGGAAGAGGATACCAAGCTTTGGGAAATTCCACCCTTGGTGGATGCTCCTATTGCTAGTTTGGCCAGGAATACTGTTATTCTATGTCAGGAGTCTTGCAGTGCCCAATTCTGGCCAGTGCATGGGTGATAAAGGCTATCAATCCCTGGATAAACCAAATGATTACTACATTTCAAATCAGGGGATTTGTCTGAAGCTAGTTCTTGATTACCTGATTACATTTTGGAAGCTTTAACCTATATACAGTCAGGTCCATAAATATTGGGACATTGACAGAATTTTCAGATTTTGGCCTCTATTCACCACCACAATGGTTTTGAAATGAAACAAACAAGATGTGCTTTAACTGCAGACTTTCAGATTTAATTTGAGGGTAATTAAATTCAAATCGGGTGAACGGTGTAGGAATTGCAACGGTTTCAATATGTGCCTCCCACTTTTTAAGGGACCAAAAGTAATGGGACTATCAACTCAAAAGCTATTTCATGGACAGGTGTGGGCTATTCCCTCATTATTTAATTATCAATTAAGCAGGTAAATGGTCTGGAGTTGATTCTAGGTGTGACATTTGCATTTGGAATCAGTTGCTGTCGACTCTCAATATGAGATCCAAAGAGCTGTCACTATCAATGAAGCAAGTTATCATTAGGCTGAAAAATCAAAACAAACCCATCAGAGAGATAGCAAAAACATTAGGTGTGGCCAAATCAACTGTTTGGAACATTCTTAAAAAGAAAGAACTCACCGGAGAGCTCAGCAACACCGGAAGACCACGGAAAACAACTGTGGTGGATGACAAAATAATTATTTCCCTGGTGAAGAAAAACCCCTTCACAACAGTTGGCCAAATCAAGAACACTCTCCAGGAGGTAGATGTATATGTGTCAAAGTCAACAATCAAGAGAAGACTTCACAAGAGTGAATATAGAGGGTTCACTACAAGATGTAAACCATTGGTGAGCCACAAAAACAGGAAGACCAGATTAGAGTTTGCCAAACAACATCTAAAAAAGCCATTACAGTTCTGGAACAACATCCTATGGACAGATGAGACAAAGATCAACTTGTACCAGAGTGATGGGAAGAGAAGAGAAGGAAAGGAACTGCTCATGATCCAAAACATCGCTGTGGCTTAAAACATGCAAAGCAGACTTAGGCCTGTATTCAATTTGAGGCGAAAAGTCCGGATCAGCGATCCTTTTTTGCCAAGGACGTCATTTTAGCCTGTTTTGCTTTTACCCCGTATTCAATTTAAAAGACTTTCCGCCTAGGTGGAAAGTCAATGCAATGTGCTAGGCGAAAAAGTTTTGCCTATGAATTGTAGGCGGAAAAAAGTGCAGAATTGGAGTTTTGGGGTGCAACGTTGCGGGAACCCCCCCATGCAGCTTTCAGACAGTCCCCCAAAGGTAAACGGTGTAAAAAAATTTCTAAAAAACACTAAAGGACACCCCAAAAAATGACTTTGAAAAAGGGGGTGAAAAAAAAAATGTTGGGGTACAAAGTTAAAACCTAGCAAACTTGACTCTGGGGGGGTCCCCAAGTATGCCCCAAGTGTTTTATTGCTTGCAGGTCCTTGTGGCAGGTGGATTTTTCACAATTTTTTCAACTTCACTTTAGCAACTTTTAAAAATGCTGCCTCCCATTTTGAAGTACCCCAAATTTGCTGGGATAAGTTATTTTCTGGAAAAAATACTCTTGAATACTATTCTTCACCACTTATACAAAAACGCTATTTATCAGCTATTGAGCCCGTTTAAAAACACCAAATACCTTCAGCAAGCCAAATCAGGGGGTACCATAGTGAACCCCCAATGTCAGAGCATCTTTTGGGGCTGTCAGGCTGATTTCCCCAAATCTGACAGTACTTTCCGCCTGTTCAAATTTCACCGGGTCCTGTTTTCGAGTACTTTCAAATTGAATACGGGATAAAAGCGGGCACGCACGCGATACTTTTCCGCCTACAAAACAGGCGAAGTAGGCGAAAAGTCTGGGATGCGAAAAAGTATTGCGGCTCGGCTCAAATTGAATACGGCTCCCAGAGTCCAAGCATTCTTTAGAGGCATTGCCTTTTGAAGGAGGGTCTTTGTTTGGTCCAGAATAAACAAATTATTTCTCAGGTCACAGGAGGAAAAAGTCCATACCTTATTTTACTGTAACCCCCTAGGTTTTGTTCCTTTTGATCTTAAGGCAGAGGAAGCTTTCAGGTTTTCTGGGGTGTACCTAGGGGCCCCCAGAAAGGGACCTTCAGGGGATGTTCTGTCCCTGGCACTAAGGTGCCCTGTTGCTAAGCCAGCAGGTAAATTCACATGACTTTCATGGGACTGGGACCCATTCTCTGGTGGGAGACAGCTTACTCAAATTCTGGGAAACTTGGATTCAATCCAATCCGGATTTTTGGATGTCAACTAGTAACCAGAGGTTACATTTTAAATTTGGAGGGTTCCCTGTTCCAGAAAGATTATTTTCCACTCCTCTTCCTTTGGATGGTTGCAGAAAGGCGGCTCTCATACAGTTAATTTCTGCGCTTTATGATTCCGGAGTAATTATTCCAGTTCCAGTACTACAGCAAGGCCTGGGGTTCTACTCCAGTCTTTTCTTGGTAGACAAACCAGACAGGTCGTTTCGTCAAATTCTAAACCCCAGGGGGTTATTTCCATTTGGAAAAATTCAAGATGGAGTCCATAAAGTCAGTTATTTGTTCCTTGGAGGAAAAGGAATTTCTGGCCTCCATAGATATCAAGGATGCCTACCTTCATATTCCTATATGGAGGGGTAATCAACATCTGCGGTTTGCAGTGGGGCATCTGCCTTTTCAGTTCCAGGCTCTGCCATTTGGTTTGGCCACCACACCTTGAGTCTTTACAAAGGTTATGACACACATGATCTCCCTACTTAGGAATGGGGGATACATGTCTTGGTTTATCTGGATGATTTGTTGCTAAAGGCACTCTCAATAGCCCTATTGCAACATTTTCAGATTACCTTAGGCATGCTCCTGAGATTCGGCTAAGTCATCAATTTTTCCAAGTCAAAATGCCATGACAGCACATTGGGTGTTCCAGCTGGGATACATCTTTCATAATCTGGTAATGTTACCAAAGGTAATTCAATGGATTCAATCTGTGGCACGGCCGGTCATTCTGTTGGCTCCGGACTGGCCGCGCCTTTATTAGTACATTGTCACGGCCAGGGTATTTCAGCATGGCGCTAGGCGAGTGTTACCTGTGAGGTTATTGTGGCGCGGGCTGTCTGGTGGCGGAGCTGGTGTCTGGCGGGGGGCTTTGGCTGCACGCATTGTTGTGCGGGCCTGTTGTCACTCTGCGCTGGTAAGGCCTGGCGGCGTCTCCATTCCGTTTGGCATGGGCGCTGCCATCTTGCCTTCTGGCCATGTGATGCGGCTGGCCAATCCTGGTGAGTCACATGTTCCCTCCAGCCAGTAACAGCACGGCATGGGGTATTTAGGAAGGGTCAGTGCCTTCCTTCTTTGCCAGTGCAACGTGTATCTCAGCCTAGCTGAGAGGGAGTTCTCTGTGCTTTCCTGTTCCTGTGAATCCGCTGTCTGCCAGTCTGCCTGTCAGCTCCTAGTTCCCACTGGACTACCCCGCTACCTCCATCACCCTTGCCCATACCTGAGTGCCTGAGCCTGCTGACATCCTGCACTTCAGTTCACTATCTGAAAACCTGGCTTGTTTATTTTCAGTTTCACTATCTGCAAACCTGGCTTGTTTATTTTCAGTTTCACTACCTGCACACCTGGACTGCTCTAATTGTTTCTACCTGGACATTAACCCTTTTGCTCCCACCACAGAACTCTTGTGCACATTTATATTTTCCTGGACTTTTATTTACTGCCACATTATATGTCCACTCGAGCACCTATTAAAAATCCTAGTTTTATTTACAAATCTGCTTCTGTGATCGCTCCTGCTACCACCCCGGGTCCACAAATAACCCTGAACGTAACAGTTTGCACTGGCCCCATGGAGCCGGCCACGGATCAGGAGTCAGGAGTGGATTTGTTCAGGTGCATTTCTGGTCGATTAGAAAATCTGGAGAACATGCAGCATCAGATGGCTAAATTTCTGCAAGAGATGTCCAAGCGACAGGATAGTTTGCAAACTTCCTTTTCTACCCCTGAAATACCAGCAACTACATCCGCATCAGCGTCTGGGAATACAGGAGGCAGATCATCTCCCCGCTTACGTCTTCCTTTACCAAATAAATTTGACGGCAATCCTAAACTCTGCCGAGGATTCCTAAATCAGTGTGACATACATTTTACCCTGCAGCCTGACAACTTTCCAACTGCAAGAACTAAAGTGGCTTATATAGTCTCTCTGTTATCCGGCCAGGCCTTGGAATGGGCTTCCCCACTCTGGGAGCGCTCAGATCCACTGCTGGATAATTACGCAGGCTTTGTGTCATCCTTCAGGAGGATTTTCGATGAACCTGGGCGTACTGTATCAGCATCATCAAACATCATGACACTGAGGCAAGGGGTCCATCCTGTCAGTCAATATGCCGTGCAATTTCAAATTTTAGCATCAGAGCTCAAATGGAATGAGGAAGCCCTCACCTCGGCCTTCTGGCATGGGTTGTCAGACCGACTAAAGGATGATCTAGTCACTCGAGAGCTTCCTACTAATCTGAACGACATGATTTCATTGTGTATCAAAGTTGACCTACGCTTCAGGGAACGTCAGGCTGAAAAAAACAGAACTGACCGGCAAAGGTCATTTACCCCCTCCATTTCTACCCGTCCCATTCCTTCTCCCACTGAAGAGGAGCCTATGCAGGTGAATCATACACACCTCTCCAAAGAAGAATAGCAGAGAAGAATGCAAAAGAACCTCTGTCTGTACTGCGGAGAGTCTGGTCACCTGCTGATCTCCTGTCCCCGTAAACCGGGAAATGCCGAATCCTAACTGACCCTGGAGACATCAAGTTAGGAGTTATGAACCCGTCTCCAAAAATTAAAGATTTCACGATTACCCTAGCCTTGGATCTTAAACCCAAACCTGTCTTTGCTACTGCTCTAATCGACTCAGGAGCAGCCGGAAATTTCATAACGTCTAGTTTCATTGATGAATTTCAGATACCTTGTTTGACTCTCAACCATGCTATCTCTCTGACCTCGATAGACGGACGCCCTCTGACTAACGGGATAGTCACCAAAGAGACTCAACCTGTATTGGTCCGAATTGGGGCACTTCATTCTGAGTCCTTAAAATTCCTGGTGATATCAGAGGCCTCTCAAGAAATTGTTCTTGGTCTACCCTGGTTACGTAAACATAATCCCAGGATTGATTGGAGTTCTATGCAGATTCTGTCATGGGGTATGGACTGTCAGAAATCCTGTCTTCCAAAAATTCGTAATGTGAGAAAGACAGTTTCATTAGTTTCTTCTGCCGTTCCCAAGGAATATCAGATGTTTGCCGATGTTTTTTCTGAACAACAAGCAAATATCTTACCCCCTCATAGGGAGTGGGACTGTCCAATTGAATTGATACCTGATAAGATGCCACCTCGTGGTCGTACCTATCCGCTGTCCTTGCCTGAGACTCAAGCCATGACCGAGTACATCTGGGACAACCTGGCAAAGGGGTTCATCCGCCCCTCTACTTCACCTGCCGGAGCTGGGTTTTTCTTCGTTGGCAAGAAGGACGGTGGTCTAAGACCATGTATCGATTATCGAGGCCTTAATGACATTACTGTAAAAAATCGATACCCTCTTCCCCTGATTACTGAGTTGTTTGATAGGGTCAAGGGCTCTGTCATTTTTTCTAAATTAGATCTAAGAGGGGCTTACAACCTCATTTGTATCCGAGCTGGCGATGAATGGAAGACCGCTTTTAATACCAGAGATGGACATTTCGAGTATTTGGTAATGCCTTTTGGATTATGTAACGCCCCTGCTGTCTTTCAAAGTTTCGTTAATGAGATTTTCCGGGATCTGTTATATGTTTCGGTTGTTGTCTATCTGGATGACATACTGATTTTTTCACCCTCTGTGGCTAAACATCAAGAACATGTTAAGGAGGTCCTGACCCGTTTGAGAGAAAACCACCTTTACTGCAAACTGGAGAAGTGCGTCTTTGGAGTGCCCAGTGTACCTTTTCTCGGCTATGTAATATCTGGCTCCAGTTTAGAAATGGACCCCAAGAAGGTACAAGCAATTCTGGATTGGACCCAACCTCAGACACTGAAGGCCATCCAGAGATTGTTGGGCTTCGCCAATTATTATAGACGCTTCATTAAGGGATTTTCTACACTGCTGGCTCCCATTACAGCCTTGACCCGCAAAGGTGCTAATCCTGCCCAATGGTCACCTGAGGCAGAGTCTGCCTTTCATCTTCTAAAACAGGCCTTCATCTCAGCACCAGTCCTTCGACAACCAGATCTGGACAGGCCTTTTTTGTTGGAAGTAGATGCATCATCTGAAGCTGTGGGAGCAGTCTTGTCTCAACGTTATGAGGACAACCGAGTCCATCCGTGTGGGTTCTTTTCTAAAAAATTCTCTCCTGCCGAAAGGAACTACGCCATAGGTGAGCAAGAACTACTAGCTGTAAAGTTGGCGTTGAAAGAATGGAGATATTTGCTAGAAGGCGCCAAGTTTCCATTTACTGTATTTACGGACCATAGAAATCTCCTATTTCTCAAAAACCTCCAATGTGTGAGTCCTCGTTTGGCCCGCTGGGCAATATTCTTTGCCTGGTTTCAGTTCACCCTGACCTTTCGGTCTGGAGCACTTAATCAGAAGGCTGATGCCCTATCGAGATCTCTCCTCTGTGATGATCAATCTGAAAATCAAAGCAATACCCCTGTCTTGGAATCAAGAGTTTTCGCCGCATTACAACTTCAGCCTCCTACGGGAAAATCATTTGTGGCCCCGGAATTAAGGAAGCAGCTTCTCACTTGGGCACATTCCTCTCGCTTGGCAGGGCACTCAGGCACTCGGAAGACCTTGGAGTTCCTGAAAAGACACTATTGGTGGCCTTCTATGAAGACAGACATAATGGAGTTTATCTCTTCCTGCTCCTCCTGTGCCCAGCATAAATCATCACGACAAGCTCCAGCTGGGGAATTGCTTCCATTACCTACTCCATCACGTCCATGGACGCATCTCTCCATGGATTTTGTCACAGACCTGCCAGTCTCTCAAGGTTTCAACACTATCTGGGTTGTAATAGACCGATTTTCTAAGATGGTCCACTATATACCGTTGAAGAAGTTACCTTCTGCCCCTGACCTGGCACAGTTGTTTGTCCAACACATATTTCGTCTACACGGCCTTCCTGCTGAAATTGTCTCTGACCGTGGAGTGCAGTTTACTGCAAAATTCTGGAGGGCTTTGTGTTCTGTTCTTCAAGTGAAGTTAAACTTTTCCACGGCCTACCATCCGCAAAGCAACGGCTCCACCGAGAGAGTTAATCAAGATCTAGAGACTTTCTTAAGAATTTTTATGTCATCTTCCCAGGACAATTGGGCTGCCTTGCTGCCGTGGGCTGAGTTTGCACATAATGCTTCCTACCACTCGTCAACTAACCAAACGCCATTTCAGGTTGTATATGGCCTTCATCCTCATGTTCCCGAATTCCGAAGCCTGCCTGTTTTCGATGTTCCGGCCGTGGAGGACACGGTGCAGAATTTTGCTGCCATCTGGACTCAAGTACGGTCTGATTTGTTGCAGGCATCCTCTCGCTATAAGACCCAGGCCAATAAGAAGCGTAGAATAGTTCCACGCATGCAAGTTGGAAGCCAGGTCTGGTTATCCACCCGGAATCTTCATCTGAGGGTTCCTTCTATGAAATTTGCACCACGCTTCATCGGTCCCTTCTCCATAACAGAAGTCATTAATCCAGTGGCCTATCGTCTACAGTTACCCCTATACCTAAAAATCCCTAATTCCTTCCATATTTCCTTATTGAAGCCCCTGGTCCTGAATAAATTCCATAGTGCTCTACCTGCTTCTCCTCGAGTCCAGACGGAGAGAGGAGTTGAGTTTTAGGTCGCCCAGATCTTGGACTCTCGTCTACGCAGAGGTCATCTACAGTATTTGCTGGACTGGAAAGGTTACGGTCCAGAGGAACGTTGCTGGACCGATGCTCGTGATGTCCACGCTCATCAGGAGATTCCACTCTGCCCATCCGGAGAAGCCTGGTGAGTGTCCTGAGGCCACCCCAAAAGGGGGGGGTACTGTCACGGCCAGGGTATTTCAGCATGGCGCTAGGCGAGTGTTACCTGTGAGGTCATTGTGGCGCGGGCTGTCTGGTGGCGGAGCTGGTGTCTGGCGGGGGGCTTTGGCTGCACGCGTTGTTGTGCGGGCCTGTTGTCACTCTGCGCTGGTAAGGCCTGGCGGCATCTCCATTCCGTTTGGCATGGGCGCTGCCATCTTGCTTTCTGGCCATGTGATGCGGCTGGCCAATCCTGGTGAGTCACATGTTCCCTCCAGCCAGTAACAGCACGGCATGGGGTATTTAGGAAGGGTCAGTGCCTTCCTTCTTTGCCAGTGCAACGTGTATCTCAGCCTAGCTGAGAGGGAGTTCTCTGTGCTTTCCTGTTCCTGTGAATCCGCTGTCTGCCAGTCTGCCTGTCAGCTCCTAGTTCCCACTGGACTACCCCGCTACCTCCATCACCCTTGCCCATACCTGAGTGCCTGAGCCTGCTGACATCCTGCACTTCAGTTCACTATCTGAAAACCTGGCTTGTTTATTTTCAGTTTCACTATCTGCAAACCTGGCTTGTTTATTTTCAGTTTCACTACCTGCACACCTGGACTGCTCTAATTGTTTCTACCTGGACATTAACCCTTTTGCTCCCACCACAGAACTCTTGTGCACATTTATATTTTCCTGGACTTTTATTTACTGCCACATTATATGTCCACTCGAGCACTTATTAAAAATCCTAGTTTTATTTACAAATCTGCTTCTGTGATCGCTCCTGCTACCACCCCGGGTCCACAAATAACCCCGAACGTAACATACATAGTTCTTTGGAACTTGTTGGCAGATGTTCCTTATCATCTGCCCCTGCATCCAGATCTGTTACTTCAGGGTCCATGTTGTCACCCCGATTTGCCTTGCTTGGCTTTGACATCATGTTTCTTGAATCCAATATCTTGAGGGCCAAAGGGTTTTTAGAATCTGTTGTGAAAACCATGATACAAGCTCGCAAGCCAGTCACTACCCAGATTTATCATCGATATGGATGATATATATTTCTTGGTGTGAACGACAATTTCTCATGGTGTGCAAGCCAATCTTTACATATAAAGCGGCTACTCATTGGCTGCTCTCACGTGGGTCCCAGCCAATGAGCGGCTGCTTCAGACCAAGCCTGGGGTTTTGGGGGGGGAGACCCCTTCTTGAGGGGGGCCCCATCTCCCCTGAGATCCTCAGCTTGGTCTGACTGGCTTGGGCTGATAATGCTTCAGCCACCGAGCCCCGGTGATAGGGTCTCTGGGATGTGGCATTACAGCTTGGCCGTTTTGGGTCCGGTGCAGGTTTTAATTATAGGGGGACCCCTACACAATTTTTTCCCCCTATAATTAAAACCAGGACTGGTCCTGCAGCCAGGTGCTGGTTCCTCAATTATGGTAGAACTCTACTGATTTTGTTCCCTGTAATTTTAGGAACCAGGACTGGCTGGAAAGTCTGGGCTGGTTAGGCTTTTTTTTGGGGGGGGGAAGGGGGACTCTGTCATTTAAAAAAAAAAATTTTACCTGTTTTAATCAGGTAGACCACACAAGCAGCCTTCACATATTTCACTGAAATGTGCAGGCTGCTTGCCTGTGTGAGTTTTGCAGAGAGAAAACACTGCAATCTCAGGTAAGTAATCTCATCTAAACTCTCCTTTAAACTCTCCTCTAAACTCGCAATTTGGGGAAAAAACTCGTTCTGCTTCACCATCGGAAAACTCACTTTCAGCTAAACTCACTTCTTAGTAAATTTACGAGTTGAAAAACGGGAAACTCACCCGAGTTTTGGCGAGTCAAAGTGAGTTAAGAAACAAAAAACTCGACCAAACTTGATTCTTGGTAAATTTACCCCTTAGAGTGAGTACAGACAGCCTGTTCATAGAACTCATTTAGCAACAAATGTTGCTAAAACATTGCTACATTTGGGATATTGTGGAAGAACTGTATGCTACAATTTATAGAGAAATGCACAGGATTCAACCACATTTACTTTAAGGCCATTGTACATAATACAATTACAACTATACTTTTGCAAAACACACAGCGGGACAATTTGTTTTAAATTCACACTCTTTATTTGTCAAGTTTACGCATTTCATGTTTGTTTATTGTCTAGAAACAAACTGTTTCTTTTAATTATTTTGCTGTTCAATCTGTGTCATATATATTAACCTTTTATGAATCAAGTAATAAAAGTTAAGTTTTAAATTAATATAGTGCACCTTGATAATAAGACAACTTCTCTCTGTTCTATTGTATTCCATGGAACCATGTCCACCAAGTGGTTAATGAAACTCTTGGTACAGGATTACCATGGGTCTGGTGACAGCACTACTGAATGCCCCACTTGTTGGCGCCTCCAAAACCCAAGACAAACTGATTACTCACATTTGCAATGCCACTAACACCCTTATAGCCAAACACTGGAACGTTCACCACCCACCTTTGAAGGATGCCCTTGTGACTAAAATTAACTATATTGCTTCAATGGAATATATTTCCAGTTTACAAAACATCTAGATGGCTAAATATCACTCAATTTGGTCTCCATGGTTCCATTCCCAAGCCCTCTCTACTCCTGGAATCTACTGATTTCCCTATCCTAACCCCACCCCCCCTACTCTTTCCCTATTCCTTTTTTCTTTTCACAGTTGTTTTTCTACATTTTTTTATCTATTTTAGTCTTTTTTTCTCATAATATGACATTTTGGGGTGACCTGGATTATATTATTTCATTCATTTAGTTCTGCTGGTATACTAGTTTTACTACCATAGTACTTACATTATTAATGTATATCTGCTTTTGTAAATTTGTACATTTTGAATATGTTTTAACATGTCATGTGCTCTATACACTGTTTTGCTATCTGTACTCCTTCTAGTGTCCTCCAATAAAATAATTTTTTTTTTCAAAAAAGAAAAAGGAAATTTGATTTTTACTCACTATAAAATATCTTCCTTGAATCCTTCCCTTGTTTAGTTTCATACTAGTACCTGTTTGTTTCTGGTTTCTCCATTCTTCTGTGGGTCTCTCTCTGGCTTTGTTAAACATAGACTGAGAATCTGGTGAAAGGGGAGGGGTTATATAGGGGTGGGACCCAGTTTTAATTAGTTAGTGCCGTACTCCACACCCCCCTACGCATAACGCAGAGGTAATGGCATCCCCCAGATGGGCTCCAAGGAAGAGATTTTACGGTGAGTAAAAAATCAAATTATATTTGCATGTGGGATAAATACTGACTGCTTTTGCATGTAGACCAGAAAAGGCAGACCAGATGGGCCAAGTGGTTATCTGCCATCAAATTCTATTTTGCTATGTAAATACTGGACCATTTATTTTTACACTGCAATTTAGATCTGTGTGTGGAGATCCAGTGCCGCACTATTCTGTTTTGGCATTAACATTCTAAATCTGTATAGACTGTTTTTCTGTGCAATCCAACACTTCATCAAAAGAGTAATATCACTGCCTTAGTCTGATTGTGCCTCTGAAAATTGCTAGTCTAATGTTGCTTTTTAACACCATAGTACACCATTATGACTAGCGGTAACTGTGTGCTGACCCTGCCTACTTTTATGTTGCCAATTTTTTTCAGGCCCCATTCCGCTCCTGATGGCATGCATCTAATCAGTGCCACTTGGGGCACTTTTAATAGTGAGTGGAGAGTGCCATGACAGTATTTTCTGGCAAGAGAGAGTCCCCAAGCAGACCTTTTGTACAGTGTTGGGCACACTGCTCTCATCACAAACCTCCCCCTTCTTATACTCCTAATATAACTGGGTTGCAAGTATTATCACACAATGTGTATACACACACGATCATCACTGTATTAGTCATGTAGTATACTGTTTGAGGTGCACTCTGGATATATATGCCGTATTAGTACAGAGTGGTTAACAATACTCACAATATTGAAGTATGGATGTGTACATTGCCCTTTTTCAGTACACTAAAGCCGGGTACACACTGAGCAAAATGTACCAGTACCCTATGTTGGCTCGACAGGCCAACACATCATACCGTTGTTACACGTTAGAACGAGGTAATGAAGTAACCTCATTCCATCCTTCATTACTTGCAATGGGGCCACATGCGATATCATTCGGTTGGATGTGCAGCACAGCCGATTGGACGATACCGCATGCGACCACGGGAGCGCGCATATTGGCCTACACACTGAGCGATGCGGCTAATATGTCGCTCTGATTCACCCAGAAATAACATATCGTGTCAACATCGTCTCAGTGTGTACCCAGCTTAAAGAGCTGGGAAACAATATAACTGCTATAAATTAGGCTGCCTTCATTCTCCATTGTGCAAGCCGAAGAGGGCATTAAAAAAACAAATGATGACACTCAATCTCATAGCAATATGTATACATTTAATGATGAAGACATACTAAAATGAATAATTATTCCTAAAGTAGGTGCAGCTAAAGTTAAAATATCAGGTAGAACTGTACTTTAAGATGTAGAAACCCTTGAGGCCATATGGTCAGATGGAGTTGAAAAACAGTTTACATTTCCTCAGGAACAACATTAACGTCTGGCATCACCATCCCATCAGTTATTAGAGCCGACAGACTATGGGTAGAAATTCTTCACAGGAATGTCAAGCATAAGGTAAACACACTATTTAGTAAGTAATGTCTAAGTATTCAGGTGCCTACACACTAGAAGATATTTTGCACGATTCGTCCGCTTTCAACGCATCGGAATGACAGATCGGGTAACATATGTGCAAATCGTGAGTGTCCACTCATGATGGCGATGCGCGTACCCATGGGTCGTCCTTCGTATCTTCAGATCTTGCCTACAGCAGGTAAGATCTGCCAATCTCGTACACAATACACTGGAAATCGTTAAGGACGCACGATAGATTGTTGGTCAGATTGGACACTTTTGAGCACCATATCGTGTCCTGGAGTGCCAGGGAGCTGCAGGGGAGAGTTCGAGGGAAATCACTCACGATTTTGCATCGTTTGCACATCGTCTAGTGTATCCAACCTTTATACTGAGAGGACACAATCAACATCTGAGATAACCAGCCAGGCACTACTGGAGGTGGCTTGTCCAAAGCAGCTGTTCGATATGGAGTAAGTCACTCTCCAACAATATAGAGGAAATACAAACAGATGATTGTGCTAAAAATTAAGTAAATGTAGCATGTGGGTAGAATAAAATACACATTATTTTGCATATAAAGTTATTGGAATATATTTACACAATCAAAAAATGCACAAAAAAAAACAAAACGTGGGATACACCCTGGATAATTAAGTGACAGCTTGTAATAAATGGACAGTCTGTGTGATACATGCTGCTACTATTTTCCAATTATACACCAATTAGCAGTAGAATTGTCCAAAAGAGCCTCAGCCCTTTTTATTTTTGTAGCAATAGTGAATTTTAATTATCAGTTTCGTGTGGGTGATTGCGAGGTCTCCTTTAGCAATGAATCTTCATGCAGATTACATTGGTAACTTCCGGGGGCTGGAGCTCCAAACAGCAGTGAAAGCAGGTTGTAAGTAAGACCACAGAAGTCTTTGGAGTGTAACAGTGCTGTCAGATAAGACCCTCTGATATGTTTTGTTGTTGCCTTTCCCAGGGCTGGCAACAGAAATCTCAAGGCCCGGTACACTGATGCCTCTGGGGGTTGCACCTTCTCACCACCACCACCCCCGATCCCGCAAATCGCTACCCTGCATGTGTGATATGTGAAGCATAATAATTTTAACTGAAAGATATGCCAGCCTTTAAATAAAGTAGAAATACACTATGACTTACCACACTGTCTCTCTGCCACTGATGATGCAGGCTGTAGTTCTTGTCTGACATTTCTTGCAGATCTTCTTGATGACAGTGTTAATGGATGCCTCAGGGGTAGGAGGGATAATGCCTGCATCCAGCCGCCCTCAGCCACTTATCACCTTCCTCAAATTCAGCCTCTCATCACCATCCTCAGCCCAGAAGCCCCCCATCACCTTTCTCCGTCCCCAGCCCCCAATACCTTCCTCCATACCCAGGCACCATCACCTTCCTCTGCGTCCAGCCAGTCACCTTCTGCCCCCAACCCCTATCACCTTACTCTGCCCCCCAGCCTCCTTCATCTTCCTCTACCCCTTCACCTTCCTTCATCTCCAGGCATCATCACCTTCTTCCAGCCCGTCACCTTCTGCCTCCAGCTTGCATCACATTCCTCTACCAATAGCCCCCTTCATCGTCCTCTCCCCCCTTCACCTTCCTCTGTCCCAAGGCACCATCACCTTCCTCTGCTTCTAGCCCCATTCACCTTCCTCTGCTTCCAGCCCCTGTCCACATTCCTCTGCCCACAGCCTCCTTCATATTCCCCTGCTCCCTTCAACTTCCTCTGCTTCCAGCCCGTCACCTTCTGTCCCAGCCCCCATCACCTTCCTCTGCCCATTCACCTTCCTCTGTCTCCAGTCCCTATCACCTTTCTCTGCCTCAGCCTCCATCTTCCTCTGCTCCCTTCATGTTCCTCTGCTTCCAGCCCCTGTCACCTTCTGCCCCCAACCCTCATCATCTTCCTCTACCCACAGCCTCCTTCAACTTCCTTTGTGTCCAGCCCCCATCACCTTCCTCTTCCAGCCCCCATCACCTTCCTCTGCCCCAGCCTTTTTCACCTTCCTTTGCATCCTGCCTATCACCTTCTGCCCCAACCTGTCCTCTTCCAGCCCCGGTCACCTTCCTCTGCCCCCACCCTCTTTCATCTTCCTCTGCTCCCTTCCTCTGCTTCCAGCCCATCACCTGTCCCAGCCCCCATCACCTTCCTCTGCCCCCAGCCTCCTTCCTCTGTGTCCAACCCGTCACCTTCTGTCCCAGCCCCCATCACCTTCCTATGCCCCTTCACCTTCCACCATCCCCAGGCACCATCACCTTCCTCTGTGTCCAGCCCCCGTCACCTTCTTCTGCCTCAGCCTTCTACATCTTCCTCTGCTCCTTTCACCTTCCTATGTTTCCATCCCCTGACACTTTCTGCCCCCAGCCCTCATCACCTTCCTCTGCCTCCAGCCTCCTTCATCTTCCTCTGTGTCCAGCCCCATCACCTTCCTCTGCCCCAGCCGCCTTCACCTTCCTATGCATCCTGCCTATCACCTTCTGCCCCATCACCTTCCTCTGCATCCAGCCCGTCAGTTTCTGCCCCAACCTGTATTACCTTCCTTTGTCCCCAGCCTCCTTCACCTTCCTATGTGTCCAGCCCCTGTCACCCTCAGCTCCAGCCCCATCACTTTCCACTGCCCCATCCTCCTTTACCTTCCTCCATCACCAGGCACCATTGCCTTTTTCTGCATCCAGCCCATCACCTTCTGCATCCAGCCCATGTCATCTTCCTCTGCCCCCTTCACCTTTTTCTGTCCCCAGCCCCTAATCCTTATGCTCTATCCCCTAATGGCAACCTCAACTCCTTACCACCTGATGGCCGGCCGGGGATCTATCCACTTCCACCCGGGCAGGGAAGACGTGTGGCGACATAACCTGTGATGTACGCCGCTGCGTTGTTGATTTAAATGTAATGCCAAGGCCGCAGCTGAGCCACCTAGAAGAGCCCAGTGCTGCCCAGGCCAGGCTACAAGGGAGCAGCTATGGGTTCCGGCAGCCACAGCTGGAACAGTGAGTTTGCGGCCCCGTTTTGTGCCTGTCTGGACCTCGGGGCCCGGTACAGGTGTTACCTTAGTCCCCCCTGATGCCGTGCCTGGCCTTTCCTCAGCTTTATCATTCTACTGAGAGGAATTGCATTGCTGTGTGAAGTAGAGATGTGTGCAGACCCCCGTGTTTTGGTTCTAAATCACCCTCAATGTTTTGGATCTTGATTTCTTTAAAAATAGATAAAAAACACTAATATCATGTAATGTGGATCTGTTTTTGTTCCTACAGTATTATTAAAATCAATAAAGTAAATTTCCAGTCAATTTTGACCACCTCACAGCTCTTTATATTGTTTTCACCAATATTAGACAAAGGCTGCAGCAAGCTGGCTGTCTAAACTAAGCAACAGTGCATAGCACACATGGCAGTTTAAAATAATATAGTACATAAATGAAACATAGTGGCAGACAGGATGATAGTTTAATAAACTATACAACCCTATGGAATGTTTTCATTCAGAATAGCCTAAACTTAAAAGCCTAGTAAAAAATATATTACGAACACACTTTTCAAGCTGCTAGTTTAGATGCTGCTCATTGCAGCAAAAATGTTACATTTAAAAAAAAAATGCGTAAGGTCCCCCTTAATATCAGTAACTAGCCCTGGACCTCTCAGCCTGGTCTGATATTGGAAAATAGAGGAAAAAAATAGAGTGGTATTTTATCTCTTCTGAACCAATTGGGGCATAATAATATAGCAGGGAGACACTCAGCGTGGGGTCCCTCTGCTATCACATTAACATGCCCCAAACTGGTCAGCCCAGGCTGGAATTCCTCAGAAAATGGGGTCTCCCCTCCTAGGGAACAACTAGCCCTAGGCTGAAATCCGACAACCTTCCCCGCACCAGGTGTGACCACGGGTAGGGACGCCACTGCTTGTGTCAAGCATCTTTTTTGACTGAAAATGCGTCTTCGTCGCAATGCAACTGTACTAATTCATTTGATATGCAGCACTTGTCTGAGGGCAAAATTTACTAAGCGGCGGGTTCTATTCAGTTCTAAACCCCGGGGGTTTGGTGGAGGTTTTGCAGCGGTTTCTAAATGAGAGCCTTGTTCTATCCTATTCTAAAATGTGTTTTGACAGCGGTTTTGGCCTTAGGAAATCTGCAGATAGCAAAACCGCCACCAAACCCCCGGAGTTTAGAACAGAATAGAACCCTCCATCAAACCGCCGCTTAGTAAATTTTGCCCTCAATCTGTATACACAGTGCGATGATGCAGCGGCCGCAGCTTTTTTTTCTGCCAAGTTCTGCTAAGCTTCATTTACAGACTCAGTCGCACACAAGTGTTGCATACCAAATTAATCAGTGCAGTCGAGGGTGCATCTTAGTCGCATTGTATTGTGATTAAGATGCATTTTCAGGTGGAAAATATGCTTGGCATAAGCAAAGTCGCACTGAACCTGATGGCTTACTCATGCTAGGCATCTCACGTCACATGATGTGTCGAGGCTAGATGTATGAGGACACATCGGTACTTCAATATCTACTTTTAACGGAGTTCAAGGGAAAAGAAGGTGTAAGAAAGAGCAACTATGAAGAGAAAAAGTACAATTGCCAACATGCCATATTCCACACAGGGTTGCAAGGCAAGGCTCAGACCATGGTCTTTCTTTTTGAGTGGTGGTCCCTGTACTGTTCTTTCATGCATTAGAATGCCTAATGCAAAATCAGGGGCCAAACACAGTCAGGCATCTTCTGTAACCATGCAAGTACCATCTTCTCACTCTAAATCTAGATGTGTCACCTCTAAAATAGGCAAATTAGTGCAAAAAAAGAACACTTAGGGGTATATTTTCTAAAGTGTGGGTTTATAGAAGTGGAGGTGTTGCCCATAACAACCAATCAGATTATAGATATTATCTACTAAAAGGTGCTAGATAAATAAGTAGAATCTGAGCAACACCACCACTTCTATAAACCTGCACTTTAGTAAATATACCCCTATGACTGAAGAACAAACTGTGTTTACAAACTTCACTGGATCCTGTGGAAAGTCTAAGGGCTATATTTACTAACTACATGTTTGTAGAAGTAAATATGTTGCCCATAGCATTCAATCAGATTATACTTAATATCTATCTAGAACCTTCTAGAAAATAATAACTAGAATCTAATTGGTTGCTATGGGCAACCCTACTTCTAAAAACATGCACTTTAGTAAATATACCCCTAAGGGTTCCACGAGTGCTATATGTGAGTCTTACATTTCTGACACTGTAATCCTTTTACCATGCCGGAACCCTCTGGAATTTTAGGATGAGTAGTAGTAAAAATAATGATGATGGTGGTTAAGACATTGAAGATGCTACTTTGAAAGTGCAGGATGAGAGAGATAATTGTATATCAGACACTAATGAGGATGTTGATGTTAAACAAGAATAAATTGATATAATTTAAGAGGATTATGTTTTGTGTGGCAAAGTAAGTCAGCCACCAGTAGAAGCAGTTCTTGCCAGTGATAAGAAGGACATTGTCATGCTTAGACCAAAAAAAACACCTCTTCCATGTGGAATAATTATTACCCAAATCCTGACAACATTTGTTAAGACACCTGTAGCATTGACTTTCTAGGCACCTCCTCCCTGTTACATCATTTGCAGTGAGTTCATGCTAATTATTTAAAAAAATCTGGAAAACCATATAAAATAGTAACTAACAGTCTAGTATTCTCTACCAGCAGCACTGATAGATTCCAGCACATGCAATCTCCACCCCCAACACCTTCATCATCAACCTCCTCATTGATGATCACAGGTAGTTATGTTGATTATGGCCCATAACATTTCTGCCCATTTTCGGTATTCGGCACCCACATGTTGAAGAATGCAGCAGCTGCAAGAACATTATCATTAGCCATGCCATCAACTGAAGCAAAATATAGTAAGCAGGTGGAACTCTTCTCTTTATATGCTTCAGTGACTGGAGGAACAGCAAAAGCCATCATATCTATACATCAAACCATGACATAGGATGGGGAGGGACAAGTTACCACCTTAGTGCAGTACACTAAAGAATACTATCGGTTTTATGCAAGCTACTAAAACCATTTGAAATTGTTACCAATGAAGTGAGTTCAGTAACTGCTAGCCTGAGTCAGGTCATACCCTTAATTAATGTACTGGAAAAGCAGCTACAGCAGATAAAGGAAGAGATGAAACTTCTGATAAGTATGTTGGACTTGTAGATCAAGTTGTTCATTCACTTCGCTGGGACTCAAGGATTTGCAATTGGATCAATACATTTTGGAACCAATTCTTGATCCTAGGTTTAAGTCCTACATAATGTCTTTCTTTTCAACAGATCTTAAGAGATGGAAAGAGCTCCCTGTGAGCAAGTTGTCAGTTTAAGTTGCACATGACACGACAAAGTCTCCTGCTTCAGTTTCTCCTGCAAATGCTTCTGCCAGGAAAAACTTGACCTTATCCAAAAGGTAATGATGATGAGTCAGCTCAGTGTGCCAGAGTGAAACATTGTGACATGGTCAAGATTAAAAGAACTGCACACAGATTGAGCCACAGTAGCAGTGTCAATGTGTGATATAGTAAGCATCAATAGAATGGTGGAGATTACTTTAATGAAGGAATAGTAGGAGGAAATTAGGCAATTTGGATCCCCTTGCACAAACTAGCTATTGTGTATTTAAGCTGCCCACCCTCCAGTGTGTACTTAGAAAGAGTATTTAGCACAGCCGGGGACCTTGTGAGTGGTCAGGGAAGGAGACTACTTTCTAAAAATTTGAAAAAACTGATATTCATCAAAATTAGCTATAAATTCTATGAGGAAGACCTTTGCAACAAATTACAAAAAAACTGAAACTGTAACAGTTGATTCAAGTTGGGATGAGCTAATATTGTGCGATGATGATAGTAAGAAGAGTGATGGGGTGAGGATTATTAAAACATTTTGTAACTGTGAGGATAATTAACACTGTTAGCCTTAGGTCCATTGGTAGCTTGGTTTACCCAAACCACCTAGATGTTTTCTTTTGTGGGATTTCCTGCCTGGTTTGTTAATCTGTGCATGTCCTTTTTAATATACAACATTATAACATAAGAATAGGTGGGATAATTCCAAGGACAATTCCGTTGTACACCACTTTTCATTATTGGCTATGCCAAGATTGTGTGTGTAGATAGCAGCTTATATGACTGTACTTTACTAGGGCATTGGTGTTTTTTACCTTGTTCTGTATCTTACAAGAACATTTTTTTATGTCTGAATTATTTAAAAGAAATAATGTAGACAATTTAAAAAATCCCACCAATTTAAATCCAACGTAAGCTGGGCATACACGTCCAGATAAAATGTCTGTCAGACTGACAGACATTTTATCTGGCAGCCTGCCAGCCGCAGATGTCCATGGCATACAGTGTGAGATTTCTCACAGTGTATTAGCCCGACATCTGCTCTCCGCCCCTGGGGGAGGAGACATTTCCCTGTTCCTTCCATGGGAAGGCCGTGGCTGGGCATACACTGCCCAATGCGGCCCACATTGTACTTATTAATATCACATCGGACGGACATACTGGACAATCCAGCATGCCCGACCAAGCAATATTTAACCCTCGGTCGCCCGCACACACACTACAATTATCGGGGCGATTTGCGAATATCGGGTGGATTGCCCCGATATTTGTGTAGCGTGTATGGTCAGCATTAGGCTTTTCTCATCTAAAGTTATTTTTTGTTATACTATGTCTAATTAGGTTTCTTGTCATCACTTAAGCTTTCTGAAATAGTACCTCAATTTTCACTTATCACATCTGTGTTTTAGTTCTGAAAGCAGGTGAGTAAAACTGTAAAAAAAAAGAGCATTACATTTAACTATAGACTGGTGCTCCACATTGAATCCTGCTACTCTACTATCTAATGAGAATAGTCATTCACAGAGGGTGTGAGAGGAGTATCAGATTCTCACTATGGAGAACATGACTACACAAACTTTGCAACCAAATATTTTTTAATAAGAACAGACATTTCAGATACTCCCCTATCAAATGCTGATCTACTGTAACATTCTATACAATATAGCAGTTGTCACAGACTACATGATATGGGAGCACTGTGTACAGGATATGCAGTTGTGTCAAACAGTGCGGTTGTAGACGCTTGTCCAATGGAACAACCTCATTTGGCCCACAAAGTTGTGATTAAATGTCTAGCTCACATATCACAGGAAATGAATTTTAAGCACATTTTAAGCAATTAATGAACAGAAGGGATGTCGGTCGAGGTAGACATGTACCTCCCAAATCAGCACTGCCAGTACTAGCTGAAGCAGCACATGGAATGACCCATGTAAAAAGAGAAGGTATGTATAGAATGACTGGGAGATGCTGGTGTGCACCAGGATCCTCATTCTATGCAGAGGAGAAAAGAGTATTTATGGTCTTTTCTTCGACTCCATAAAAGGCACAGAGATCACTCTGGGTATAGCCTGGAGAGAGAGAATCTGGGCACCAAATACTTATTTCTTCCCAGCAGCCATCTTGTCCCTCTCCACTGTACCCCGTCTCAAGCCGCCGGCCAGCAGTTTAAGTTAACAAGCCAAGGATGGGAGCGAGGCAAAGAAGAGGGAGAAGGAAGACCAGCACACACTCAGAAACACACATCAGAGAAAAGGTGCACCAAGAACCGGCATCAGAGGAAATAAACCCCACAAGCCAGGTGCGTCAGGGTGGGCACCCTGTGCCCCCTATGGAGTCGAAGAAAAGGATTTAACAAGGTAAAACCATAAATCCTCTTTTCTTCTTCCTCCACTAGGGGGCACAGGGATCACTCTGGGATGTCCTAAAGCTGTCCCCAAATGGGAGGGGACACTCCTGGGCTGTACTGGAAACCCCCTTTGAACCCGAAGGCAGCGTCCGAAGACGTGAAGGTCAACATTACATAGAAACAAATACAAAGTGTGGGCAGATAACCATGTGGCAGCTGGACAAGTTGTACCATACAAACGCCACAGTGAGTCCGCCACGATACCCGCTGACCTAGTGTAATGAGCCATCACCGTGACAGGGGCAGGAGATCCACCACAGAGAGTGGCAAAAAGCAAGCAGGGCTACCAGGATCAGAAACAGGCAGCCTTGCTTGTGAAATCATACAGGAAAACATACATGCCCTGCTTATGAAAACATACAGAGAAACTGAACTCCAGGTCTGTCTAAGAAAAAATCACCAGAGAGCCTACATCCACAGATGCGTCCATCAGGGAGGAGTCTGGAAAGCTGAAAAACCAGATCAACACAACCGCAGGTCAGAGAGGAGAGGAACCAAGACAACTGGGTAGGAACCCAAGCAAGAACGAAGAACGGGCCTATCAAAAGAAAAGATCAGAAAAGGGGGAGCGACAAACAAGGCACATAGCCCGACAACCCCCTGTGCCAAGCAAAGGCCAGGAGTATTACAGCTGTTTCAGGAAACCAATGAATGAGCCAATTGCACCGCAACTAGGAATCAAGGACTCTTAAGCGAGCCTACCGAAGAGTCCTAAGAAGGTTCAAAGGAGCCAAGGTAAGAACAAATGGTGATAACACACTGAGGACACCCTGAAAAAGGCATCCAAACTTCAGGTAGGTGCGGAGCAGATTTTGAAGCAAAACAACAGGTCATAGACCAGTAACTCTTGTAAGAGGGCCAAAGGCCCTAATGCGCAAAAGACAAGGTTCAACATAGCTGGTATGAACTGGGGAAAAAGTCCCCAGCTAAACTCCTAAAAAAGGTCCTCTAATTTGGTAAGAACTCCGGACCAAATTGGCATGTAGCATGGTACAAAAAAGTCACTAAAGGACACTCTCTATGTTGTAGGATGGGTGACAAGAGCCACTCTGGCAAGTGAGGTGAGCCCGAATCTTATAGAAGTACAGACTCATAGAACCGACCATAGCGGAAGACACATTGAAGCGCCATCTGAAAGGCTGAAGGAGCAGAAACAGAATCACTAAAAATCATGGTCATGAAAACGCATGCACAGACATCAGCATATGATTTGCAAATGGATTCCCAGCATGCCGGGCAGCTCCTGATGTTCCTCAGGCCCCCGGGATCAGAAGGCACTGAAAAGTGCGTATTGAAAGACCTGGCAAACTAGGAGTCCACTATTCCAGGAGAGCTGTGGGAAAGAAGGCTGCCTACAGAATCATAAAATTATGCTCTGCCCAACTGGTAGAGCAGCTGACCTGTGGGCAATGGAAGTCACACTGTCAGGACCGGACAATGCTTTAATCTTCTTTAACAGTAGTAACATGCTCGAATGAGCCACCCAAAGACCTAATCACAGGTTACTGCCCTCCACCCATAGAGATGTGCATTGGTGGTGAGAAGGTACTTTGTCCTGGATCCCAAAGGGAATGGAGCATGGGGATAGAACCGGTGACTGTCACATGCTAATGTTGTGAAATTTGTGCACTAGCGCTTTGAGTCACCACAAAATAGAGGGCGCCAGAATGTATCCTAAAAAGCAGACGGGATATATGACATAGGGCCTAAATTTCCCTGTAAAGTGGCAGGGGAACAAAACAGTGTAGTAGAAGGGAAGGAGTAGCCTAAGATCTGCCTGCAAGAGTGTAAAAACACTTCAAGCACCTGGAGAATTCGTAGTGGGAAATGAACCCATGACTCCAGTGCTGTGAGGCAGCAATGCTAACCATTACACCGTCTGAACTGCCCTGGTAGGGATGTCAGAATAGGGAGGATGGTAACCAGAAGACCCTTATCTTAATGTGATGGCAGGTAGAATACTAACCGGAACTTGGAATGCAGCAAAGTTCTCCCCCAAGGGGAAAAGCTTTTAAGTAATTATCCATCCATAGGACCACCAAAAATTGCCTTGAGATAGATGGATATCCCGTGACTGAGCCCTGAGGAGCAGGCCTAGAGGAGCTGCCATGACTGTCACACTGGAAACTGTAAGTAATGGAACTGCACAGCATCCCTAGGAAGTGCTGGTGACTGATTCACCTGGTAATATGTAAATAAGCCTCCTATACGTATGTAAAAGGTTGTTTGTAGTAATATAGAAACCCTTTAAGCGCAAAGAACTGTTCAGAGCCTGCCGGTGAAATGAAACACAATGAGGAATTCCCAAATTCCACAACATAAAATATTGCAAAACAAACAGTAGTGATAATTCCTTGGCGCTCAAAATGTATTTTTTATACTATCCACTCATATATTACTAATAAAAATGTATATATTACTAATAAAAATGAGTTTAAAAACATTTTATTAATGGCATAGTAAAATAAAATCCACAAGTGGTAGGATAATATACAATATTAGGTATTACACAAAAAATCCTGGATAGTGTCACAAAAAATACATAGATGAATAAATAAATAAAGTGCTAAGTATAATATTGCACAAAAAGTCCTGGATGGTATTGCACAGAGGCCCTGATTCAGAGCCGGACGCTCTGACAGAGCGCTCGCTCTGAATCAGGGCCGGCCTTCTTGTTTTTTAGAGCGGCCACCCACAGCTATAGCGAGAGGCCAGGTAGATGGTCGCGATGGTCAAGATTATCGCAACCATCGGGCTTGCGACGAGACCCTTGTTGTAGAGTCTCGTTGCCGCAAGTCCCAGAGAGATTTTGGCTCTCACAGAGCCGAAATCTCTCCCACTGACATCACTCGTGATGTCAGTGGGGCCGGCCCCAAATGGGAACACCTCCATTTGGGCAGCCACTCCCTCGGCCCACCCACCAAAGGGGGCGTGCTGTCACTCAACATCGACAGCATGTCCCCTTTGGTACGAGATTCGGAGCAACGGTTTGCCCGTCGCTATCCGGGTCTCGTGCATGTGCACGACGGAGCCGGCTCCATCGTGCGCCTGCGCACTGGGCCACCATTGACCCGCTTGCGAGCGCATAGCGCTCGCGAGCAGGTCTGAATCAGGCCCCAGAGTCCAAAGTGCTTAATGCTGATGTAAGTGCTGGATAGACATAAATAAACAGAGAGGATCCAGAAGAAGATATGGAGCCACAGGATGTTTCAAAATACAGGGTAAATCCGGATTACCTTGTATAGGCTCCACAGGATTTCATCCAAAAAGGCAGGATTGTCTCCCAAGTCAGTCCAAATGGAGGTGCAGCATGCAAGATCCACCAACATGTTTCGAGCTGCTATGGAGCTCTTTGTCAAGGTGTAGGTCTTAAGTATGCTTCTTGTCTCCCTTTATACCCTGGATGAATGGTCTGAATGCCGCGGACCGGAAGTGCGCGGCCGTGCACTTCCGGTTTGAGATCCACGTGTTCTTGCGTGTACACCGGAAGTCCATTGTCCCATGACTTCCGGTTTCTTGTTCAGACGTCAATTGCAAAGTAAGGTTGAGACAGGTTGATAAGATGAAAAAGTCTCAAAACTTTTTTCAGTAGAAAAGTGGATTCTTTATCATGTATCCAATAAAAATTCAATGATGAATCAATAGGTAGCAAGTCACTCACACCTACAGAGATAATAACCTGGAGGTCCGAGGGGAGCGAAGAGAGTCTCCCAGAGGAGAGTGTTTGGGAAACCTGCTAAAGTCTAAATGAGTCGCTTATGGACTTAACCCCGGGCTGTGCTGGCCCCCAGACAGGAACACTACCCCATGTCAGAGGTGGGATCTGAATATCAGGTTAAGAACATACTACACCTGATCTTGGTCAAAGGCCAAAAAGCGCCCCCAGTGCTGTAAAGCCTGGATAGGCCAGTACTGAGGCAGGAAAGGCAATCAATGGGCTGAACTGAACACACCTCACAACCACAGGATACATACAGTTAGCCACTCCTGTACGGGGTAAGTAAGGGAATTTTGCATCTACTAGACTTAATGGCAGGTGTGATCCTCCTTGTAGGAAGGAGACCTGCCCATTAGTCTGCAAGTCCATATTCTAACTGGTCTGGATTTGCAAACTGGTAAGTAAACATTTGCATTACCTGTAGTCTGTTACGGCTTCCTTGACCGCTAGCCCTAGTCGAAGGAACCCTCATGCAGCATAGCATTGAACACCGGGCCCGAGACCTGTGATAGGGATTCCTCTGCTGGTTTTAGAACATGGAGATCTATGGAGAAAGTATATTATTACACAGCTCCAGAAAAAAAGGTTCAACAGCTACTTAAAACATGAGCAACCACCTCCCTGGGTGCTTCAACCTTTGAAACCGTTTAAAGCAATCCAATAGTTAACCCCCCCGCACAAAAGTGTATATGGGGTTGTATTGCGTGAATGAGAAAGCATCAAATAGAGAAATAAGTGGGGCTAGGGAAAAAGCTTTGGTCACGCAAAGCAGTGTGAGAATGTAAATGCTATACCTGGGGCAGGAACCCAGTACTGCACAAATTACAGTCACACCCCTTACATGGAGCTAATTTTCCCTGTTCAAATAAAAAGTATTTATGGAACGCTTGTATCATTCCAATTTTAGTATATGTGCTGCCAAAGAGAGCACTGCACGCATAATTCAAGACACAAAAACAATGAGCAATAACAGTGCTCAACAAACCAGCTTGTATAGAGCAGGAAGGAGGTAAATGTATACCAGGCTAGTTATAGCAAAGTATACATTAAGACAGTAGCCAATACTCTCTGGAAACTGGCTGAAGCATGCATTTTATAAAATGGCTGCCAGCATAATTTCTATAGGAGGTGAGAGAGTGAGATGGAAGCACCCTGGGAAAGGCTGCCTGCCTGCGAGAGAGAGAGTGCGTCCAGGAGTTGGGGAGGGGCTAACAGGATGAGCCAGTCTCGCCCTATGGTGTGGACCCCAGGGACCTGGTCATTACCGCTAGTAAGTGGTGTCCTGCTCCCTCGTACCCTGGTGGTCTAGTGTAAGGAGAGGGGACACCCAGACCTGCACTACCAACATTGCCGGTGATCTCACTGGCAGTGAACACCCATTCAAGCATGCAAGCAGGGAGCTGCTCTTTCCTTTCCCTGATTGCGTCGGACAATTGCTGCGGGAGCGATGTGCTGAGCCGCAGAGACCCGTAGCGGAAGTCACCGACCCAGTCACTGATGCTTCTGCCACCGATGCAGGGGTCGTTGGAACGGCAGTGACGGCATCCTATTGGGCGCCCTTCACTGCCCACTCAGGGAAATATAAAATTTAAAATATTAATTAAAACAAGTAACCAGGGGCCACAATAAAGCAGCCCTCACAAACAGATGGCTCTGCTCTGCTCTGGCACCAAACTAAAAACTGCTGGCCGGTGGCTTGGGGCGGGGTATAGTACAGAGGGAGCCAGGTGGCTGCTGGGAAGAAATAAGTAACTATTTGGTGCCCAGATTCTCCCTCTCTAGGCTATACCCAGAGTAATCCCAGTGCTCCCTAGTAGAGGAAGAAGAAAGCAAACTCTTGTCTCATCTGCAGTAGAAAGAATTCAGGTAAGGCAATATCAACAGACCATGAGACATCCCTCCCATAACAGGCCCATTCCAAAGACTGTTGTTTGACTTTATAAAATGCCAGAAGAAATTTTAAATATGCATTGACTGTTATTTATGTATTTTTGAGCTGGGTGGAAGGTTACATAGCAGCTGCCTGTATAGCTGCTTTTGTAGCTAAGAAATTAGTTTAGAAATTCATCTCTATATATGATATCTCATGAACATTAGAGAATGACTGAGGTAAGTATTTTACAGGAAAATTGCAAATATATGGGTATAGATAGGAAGTTACACACATGCCTTATAGGCCAGTGGCAAAATTGAGAAAAGCAATGGGAATATATAGAGCAATTTAGCAAGAGTAGTAGTGGAAAATGGCATGAACTGACCAGACTCTTTGCATCTGATAATACATAGTCTGCTCATCACTCCAAAGCCATCACTGAACTTTTTTTTCCTAGAAATTACTGTTTGTAAAGTTACCCAATTGGATTGCGAGTCCTCCTCAGATGAACTATTCTCTTTCACATGATTTAAACAATGATTATGTGATAAACTTTTCTCTACATCTACTGTCACTCCAAAAGGAAGAAGGGAAACTGTTACAAGAAGTGCACAATGGACCAGGCCATTAGGTCCTACCCAGAGATCATATAATGGTCATAAACGTTTTATGCTCTACCTGCCTTGTAGATCGATGGGAAAGACCACATCAAGCATTGCTGATGTTCACTACTTCCCTGCAGACTTTAACTTCCGAAATGAATAAAGAGAAAGACAACAGTATTGGACTAAGGACCCATGTGTATGATGGTTGCCCTATCTTATTATTAATTTTGATAGCCTACACTAGGGGTGTGCACCGGCCACTTTTCATGTTTTGTGTTTTGGTTTTGGATCTGGATATCTGGATCTTTCTTCGTGTTTTGGGTCTGGATTGGTTTTGCCAAAACCACCCTTCCGTGTTTTGTGTTCTGGGTTTTGTGTTTTGGATCTGTATTTTTTGAAGAAAAAAAAAGCATAAAAACAGCTAACATCACAGAATGTGTTGGTTTTTCTGCTCCTATGCTATTATTAACCTCAATAACCTTAATTTCCACTAATTTCCAGTCTATTCTGAACACCTCACACCTCACAATAGTGTTTTAATGTCCAAAAGGTTGCACCGGGGTAGCTGGATGACTATGCTAAGCGACACGAGTGGGCGGCACAAACATGTGGCCCATCTAGGAGTGACACTGCAGTGGCAGACAGGATGGCAGTTTGAAAAACTAGGCCGCAAACAGTACATAATGCAAAGAAAAAAAAGAAGTGCAAGATGAAATTGTCCTTGGGCCCTCCCACCCACCCTTATGTTGTATAAACAGGACATGCACACTTTAACAAACCAATCATTTCAGCGCCAGGGTCTGCCACATGACTGTGGCTGAAATGATTGGTTCATTTGGGCCCTCACAAAACAAGCTGGCAATCAATCTGTCCCTGCACAAACTGGCTCTACGAAGGCAAGATGTCGTCCTCATCCTCCTCATTCACCGATTCCTCACCCTCTTCAGTGTTGTGTACATCCTCATCCTCACAGAGTATTAATTCGTCCCCGCTGGAATCCACCACCACAGGTCCCTCAGTACGTTCTGGAGGCTGGTCTCTCTGGAAGAGTTGATAATTCATTTTTATGAACATCATCTTCTCCACATTTTGTGGAAGCAACCTCCTACGCCTTTTGCTGACAAGGTTCCCGGCTGCAATAAACACTCTTTCGGAGTACACACTGGAGGGGGGCAACTCAGGTAAAATAGAACCAGTTTGTAGAGGGGCCTCCAATTTGCCTCTTTTTCCTGCCAGTACAGGTACGGACTGTCTGACATGCCTACTTGGATGCTGTTACCGATGTAATCCTTTAACAGACAGACGCACGCTTGTCGCTGCTGCTTTGAGGATGCAGGTGCAGCTACTGCCCACACAATTCACAAAGACAGAATAAAAAGATTTTTTTATTTTTTGTGGAGCGCACTTTGAGGGTTACACCACCCTTTAACAGACAGATGCACGCTTGTCGCTGCTGCTTTGAGGATGCAGGTGCGGCTACTGCACATACATTCACACACAAACACAGAAAAAAAGATTATTTTATTTTGGTTGGAGCGCACTTTGGGGGTTGCACCACCCTTTAACAGACAGACGCAGGCTTGTCGCTGCTGCTTTGAGGATGCAGGTGCGGCTACTGCCCACACAATTCACAAAGACAGAAAAAAAAAGATTTTTTTATTTTTTGTGGAGCGCACTTTGAGGGTTACACCACTCTTTAACAGACAGACGCACGCTTGTCGCTGCTGCTTTGAGGATGCAGGTGCGGCTACTGCACATACATTCACACACAAACACAGAAAAAAAGATTATTTTATTTTGGTTGGAGCGCACTTTGGGGGTTACACCACCCTTTAACAGACAGACGCAGGCTTGTCGCTGCTGCTTTGAGGATGCAGGTGCGGCTACTGCCCACACAATTCACAAAGACAGAAAAAAAAAGATTTTTTATTTTTTGTGGAGCGCACTTTGGGGGTTACACCACCCTTTAACAGACAGACGCACGCTTGTCGCTGCTGCTTTGAGGATGCAGGTGCGGCTACAGCCCACACAATTCCCAAAGACAGAAAAAAAAATAAGAATTTTTTATTTTTTTTGGAGTGTGCTTTGGGGGTTACAGCACCCTTTAACGGACAAGCCAGCCGGCCCTTTACTTATGACACAGATGCACGCTTGGCGCTGTTCCTTTGTTGATGCATGTGCAACAACAGTGCACACAATTCACAAACACAGAAAATAATTCCTCCACCATTCTATCAGTGGTGACAGTATCATATGCAGTGACAGTAGACATGTCAGAAATTGTTGGCACGCCCTTCAGTCCGGACCAGATGTCCAAACCGGCCCTTGACTTATGACACAGGCGCACGCTTGGCGCTGCTGCAGTGTTGATGCACGTGCAGCTACTGCGCATACTTTTCGCACACAAACACAGAAAAAAAAGAATTGTTTATTTTTTGTGGAGAGCACTTTGGGTGTTAACAGAATTAAGGGACACAGGCGCACGCTTGGCGCTGCTCCTTTGTTGATGCACGTGCAGCCACAGTGCACACAATTCACAAACACAGAAAATATTTTTTTAGTTTGTTTGGAGTGCACTTTGGGGGTTACACCACCCTTTAACAGATGAGCCAGCCGGCCCTTTACTTATGACACAGGCGCACGCTTGGCACTACTTTGTTGATGTTCGTGCGGCTACTGCGCACACAATTCACAAACACAGAAAAAATATATATATTTTTTTGCACTTGGGGGGAGCACCCCTGATGGACAGAGCACCCCCTGGACAACACTACAGCACCCCTTTAGGAGTGGGACACTGCACAGGACTTTGGAGTGGACACAGCCCCTATGGACAACTGACTGCACAACACAGCCCAGCAAGCCCCCATGGACTTTGGAGGAGTGGACACAGCCCCTATGGACAACAGCAGCACAGCACAACACAGCCAGCCCCTATGGACTTTGGAGGATTGGACACAGCCCCTATAGACAACAGCAGCACAGCACAACATAGCCAGCCCTTATGGACTTTGAAGGAGTGGGCACAGCCCCTATGCACAACACAGCCAGCCCTTATGGACTTTGGAGGAATGGACACAGCCCCTATGGACAACAGCAGCACAGCGCAGCACAGCACAACACTACACTGCACTACACTACACAGCCCAGCCAGCCCTAACTCCCACCCTCCCTCTTCACTGTCCACAGCCGAGTGAGAAAATGGCGCCGACACGTGTACCTTATATAGAATCCAAAACCTGCGAGACCCAGAGGCAGGATGATGACGTTTTTCCTCGATTTCAGATCCGAGTCAGGCGGGAAAAGTTGAGCCTGACTCGGATCGGCCTCGAATCGGGGGGGCTCGGGGGGGTTCGGATTTCAGAAATCCGAACCCGCTCACCCCTAGTCTACACTATTAGTGTGACAGTGAGTAATGGTAATGATGCAGAAGACTATCCAACAGGTATTAACAAGATAAACATGACAGATTTCACTTCCACTTTTACAGAGGCACATACCTGTACATTCATCTTAAATGTAAACACATATCAGATTGGTGACACAGATGAGCTTTGCTCTGGGTCATTGACCCCTCAGATTAACTGCCAGTACTAATCATAATGTGGGTTCCACTGACCCAAACAAAAAGTGCTGCATAACACATTTATTGATAAATCTTTGTACTGTATGCCAGGTCAAGGTTAGAGCAGATAGACATGTAGGTGTTGCACAGGAAGTATAAGCATCCTTTTATACGATCCACAGGATAAGGTTGGATTGGGATTTAGGAATATAATTCCAATGATACATTATTTAGGAGATTTTATTGATAACATTATAGAAATATAGTACATTCATATATATTGGTAGGGAACTACAAGCATTTATACGGAGCTTCTACAGCACAGAATGGTATTCAACTGCCTTATAGTGGCCTCCGCAGGGAACTGTATTATAGTATATTGAAAATTGTATGGAGTGAAATGTTGCATGTACAGGGTGTTTCACTCGTTATTTGCCCCAAAGTTTTTCTTATAACTTTTGAAGTAATTGATGTAATTTAGTAAATGTGACACAGCCTTATCTCATGTCTGCGAGTTACATGCCGATATGAACCAGTATACAGCTGAACATGTTTTTATTGTCTAGATGTACTGCAAAACTGAGTTGATAAAGCTTCATATGGGCACATAACACACAAACACAATGATTGTGGATGCCTCAGTACACAAAATCACTGTCAGGAGCAGGAAATACCTACTGACTAGCAGTGGCAGCTCCAGATGTAGGGATGCAGCACAATCCAAAATTCAGATAGGGGAACCTCACCAACTGCCATCCTCACTGGCATCCCCACTGGCATCCTCACTGACATCCTCACTGGCATTTGGAGTGGCTCCCCTATTTGAATTCTGGACTGACTGACTAAGGTGGTGAACAGCTGGCCCTCACTTTGCGCATGCATGATCAGCTGGCCTGTGTGCTAAAGGTGACTTCCTCATGCTAACTTCCTCATGTTTCTCATAGACCAAGGTATGTCTGTGTCACATTTCACTAAATTAGTCAATTTCTTTAAAAGTTCTAAGAAACACTTTGAAGCCAATAGCAAGTGAAACATGTTGTATTTGACTAATTCATCTAACTCAGAACTTGTTATTTTAGAGAAAATGAACAAGATTATTGGTTTAAAGAATAAGGCCCTCATTCAGAGCCGCTCGTTAGCGGCAGTACGCTCGTTCCGAGCGATGTTTGCACATCTGCGCATGCGTACGCTTTTTAGTACGCATGCGCGAACCAGTCAGTGCGGCCGAAAATCCTTTGTACGCTATATAGCGAGTGCCTGCTATTTTGAGTGACAGAATGAGGCGTATGTGGGTGGTAACAGGGGAAGGTGCTTGAAAATGGGGTGTGGAGATCCGAACGCAGGCGTGCTTAAAGGTCAAAACGGGCGTTTTATGGGTGTGTATATTTAAAACAGCAGCGTCATTGACCACGTCACTGGGTTATTTTATAGCCAGAACTGCACGCAAATTTGTGGTAGCAAACACCAACCACAAGAATAGCGAGCAGTTCATACGCTGGTCGATGTACTCGATTAATCTAATAAATAGCGGACATGACGTAGGATGCGTGCGGCCAGGGGGCGTTTTTAACAAATAAACGAGCGTATGTTTTGCTCGTTCGTTCAGACTTAGAGGTGTGAACACACTGCAATGTGCGTACGGATCATTTAAATAGCCACCCCTTGTTTTTAAACGAACGACCGCAAATAGCGTCCGGCTCTGAATGAGGGCCTAAGTTTGCTAAAGAACACAACTTTACTAGTGTATTACCAGATTCATGTTTTGTTTTTTATTAGATCCATCTAACTGGTTTTCATTGATAGAACCTCTAAGTGATTTTCATGGATAGAACCCTGGTTCTCAAACATAATACATACTCTGGGAAAATAATTATAATTTGTGTTAACTGTATTACTTGCCGTTTACCTAACATTTAAATGTGAGTTAAAGCTGCTTAATTGTGTAACAATCAGGATAACCAAGGAAACTTGAATAAAGAAACCTTGCTATAAGCAACAGAAGGAAATTAAGGTGTTTCTGGTTTCAAAATTTTTAGCGGGTGGAACTTTTAAATGGGAAATATATGAACTTGTTTAGCTATACATAATCATATACATAATAAATGTAACGCTGGAGACCACTTAAATTGGTAGCCGTCCCTCTGACCACTGCTGCTTGTAATTCCCTCAAGTATCCTCCAGGTGAGATGTGCTCCATGATCTTACTAATAGGTCCCAGATCTCCTTAGCACATGAAGGATGCTTTGCCTATTTCTGCATTACCTATTGTCCTTAATAATGAAAACAATCCAAGTCTGATTTGTGTCATAATAGAACTAGATGAAAATATTATGAATGGCTAAAAACAATAGTAAGAGAAATAAAGGTATTGTATAATAGTTTTTAAATAAGCTTTCTAGATAAATATGATATTGAAGGTCATATAAACCAAATATAGGTTTTGAAACACAAATGTATGAGTTGTCATATGTGATAAATGTTGCAAAAGTTATATGAAGGTGGTGAACAGCAATATATGTGACCAAAGTAAAAAAGTGGATTTTATGTCGAGTGACTTCATCTTGTGTACGGTCTTTTACATATCTCTATTAGATGAATGTGACTTTTGCCCCATATCCTAGCCATGTGTGTAATTTGTGTATGTCATTGTTTTACTCTAGTCAAAGGCCTGGGAAGACATTGTATTAATATAACATATTGTACTCTATCAACGCTAGAACAAATAAACAAAACAGAATTATGGTTATAGTATTACAATGCAAGGTGTTTGTCCTTGGTATTTCAGCTTATACAGGATAAACTGTCTTTGTTATTTAATTAGTTGTTGTCAGCTAGAAGTACACTATTTAAGGGAAATTGGTACCAAGCCAAAGCAAAGTCAAGGGACTGGTAATTCCAGGGACAGTAAAACCAAAGCAAAAATTTATATTATGGATGATTAGATGCAATGGTATATCCGTGACATTATATTATAAGAGAATATTCTAAATATTTAGAAATTTCAACAAGAAAAACAGGCATAGACAGCTTCAGCTTCTGTTTAACATTTAGCTGATGCAATCATTATGGAATGTTAACAAGCAGGCTTATTTCTGCAACATATTAAAATGTTATCTTTTTCCATGTAGCTACTAAATTGTTATTGTTAGCATGCAGGTGTCTGCCAAGGACCTTTCCCAATCACAAGATTATAATAACCAAGGTTTAGAACTACTAAATTTGGCACTAAGAAGGGACAACTTAATATGTGATGAGCTAAAAGATGATGGCTGACCATTTAAAAAAATAAATAAAAGCCGGAGAGCAATCACAGACATACTGATTTACATAATGAGCTCTTATGGACAATCATAATTGAGACATTCTCCCTTAAAGGCTGAGATCTGTCTATTTCTTGGAATTGGAGTGATATGTGATAAATATCTATTAATATGTATTAGTCTAGGTAGATTGAAGTGAATAAGGGGTCTATTTATCAAGCAGTGAAAAGTGTGGAGAAGTAGACCACTGGAGAAGTTGCCCATAGCAGCCAATCAGCTCCTACCTATTATTCTATAGACTGTACTTGAGAAATGCTACTTCAAAGCTGATTGATTCCTATGGGCAACTTCTCCACACTTTTCACTGCTTGATAAATAGACCCCTAAATATCCACTCTGGTATGGCCATATCCCCATGAAATAAACTCTCTCATACAGTATCTTGAGCTTGTTGTTGAAATACTTTCAAATCTGAACAGATTCTTTTCAATCTTTTAAGCTGTACAACCCCCTCCAGAATTAAGTTAAGATAGTTACTAGGATGACAACTACTGACCTCTGTGCATGTAAGCACGTGAATCTCTTGGATTGAAGGTAAAAATAATCTTTTGAAAAATAAATAATTTTTAAAAAGAATAAACGAGATACATTTGATTAATAATTCTTGTAAACCTTTATCTTAATGCTCTTTTCTAAAAACAAGGTGGAAGTTTTGATGCCCGCTTCATGCTCAATTATACTATACAGCAATTGTACATCAGCTGTCACTAATACAAGGCCATCTTCCCATTCAATAGTCTTTAGGAAGGTCAAAATATCTTTTGGATCCTTCAAGTGTGACTTATTCTCCATCATTAGTGGCTGTCGATAGAAATCGATATACTACAATAAACTAGCAGTACAGTTGACCCCTGTATTCTATTTGTCTCCCTGAGGGGTGTAAAGGGTCTTTAGGGACCTTGGGGAGTATATATTGAACCGCAGGGATGCAACTAGGGGGGGCTAAGGGGGCATGTGCCCCGGGCGCTGGACTTGAGAGGGGTGATGAGGAGAGGCTGCAAAGGAGGGACAGCCCCAGGTAGTTGCATGTGTGAGTTTGTCCCACCTGCAAACCGGCCTTGAGAGACACAGCGCAGCCATCAGGCTAATGTGACGCCAATCACAAGCCAATTAGCGCTTATGGACCGGCAGCCAATCAGCAGTGGCTGCTGGTCTGCGAGCTCCAATCGGTTCATGACCAGTGCCATTAGAATGAGTGGCACTGACCGATCCCCAGCATGTGGCATCTCTGTCCCGTCACACGCTGCCCGAGCTCACCCACCCCCGGCAGGTAAAAGGAGAGAGCTGACTTACTGGGAGATCCCATTTTAATGTGAAAGTCTGATTTTAATAGTGTTTCATCTGTCAGTTCTGGGGGGCTGCTGTCACTGGGGGCATTACTGTGGCATAATGTGTAAAAGGCCTTACTGTGACATAATGTGTATTAAGGGGCATTACTATGACATGTGTACCCTTAAGGGGCATTACTATGACATGATGTGTTGCAAGGGGCATTACTGTGTCTCAAAACCACACATCCTTTATGTGCTCTATGTTGTCTTTTTTATTGTGTGTGTGTGTGGGGGGTGCCAAATTACAGTCTTGCCCTGGGTGACAGAAATCCTATGCTCCCTTTCTGTTAATACCTAACTTTCCTTATTGTAATTTATGACATCTCTTCTGTTGGGTATCCTCCTAATTTATGGTACAGGAGATGGTTTTGTCATCTATTTGTTTGTTGTTTTTAAATTCTTAAGGATTGCTCTCTCTTTAACTGTGAGGTTTGATTTAACTGTTTCCAAAAAGACGAGGCGATTTTATTGAAAATGTTTATTGAATATCACAAAGCTTAAGCATTTTTAATGTGTCTGGTGAATTGATACATAAAGGTTTGCATCTTGGAGGTTCACTGAGGTAATTAAACTTCCTACTTCCATGACATTCAGAATAGATCTCACAGACTCCATTTTGGACCACCTTGTGTTGATATGAATCTCTCTTAGATCTTGAATAATGTGAAAACTGCAACTGATTTTCCACAACTCTTTAATTTGTTAGCACTTTGAAAATTACCTTTTGCTGCAACAACATGTTCAAGTTCTGCACCACTTAACCTTGAACCAGGCATTGGAGATCTTTAAATATTGTTCCCCTTGGGAGAATCCAGAAATTCTACCATATATAATTTTCTTTTTAGCAGTAATATACAAATTTCCTTTGATGAACAATAGTTGAGGTCCTTTTTTTATGAATTTCAACAGTCTGCCACTTTGTTCTCCTCTCAAGAGAAGACCGCTTTGATATCATTGGGAAGAAAGTCTGAATGATCCTCAAATTCTAGACCCTACCATATGCTGGCGAAAATATTTCCTTTATGCACCTACTTTGTAATTTTGGTTATAACCTGTTGCAAGCCTTTAGAGAGTAGTCTCCATAAAATCTCTATGAGGGCTTCCACAATTTGTTCACTTTTGCAAAAATTTGTAGTGGGCACAGTCCTGGGGCAATCATTTGATAGTAATCTGCCTCTTGAGATCTTAGAAATGAAAGCATCTAACTGCTGACCAAAAAGCTATTCTCCCTCAAATGGAGTGACAAAAATGTATTCTTAGGCTGAAAGTTTGGAAACAAAGGATGTAACCGCAATGCCCTTCTGACTACCTGTAGGGATTTAATTTCCCCTTTTACAGACATCGTAGAGTATAAAGAGTTGGAAAGAAATATAGAACAGAGAATGAAAGAGCCATTTTAAACAACGTCTTTCACAGATATATCATATTGGCTGTGCAGCACGGCAGAAAGATATATCATTCACATCTACGTGTGTGTACAGATGACTGTCCGGCCGATATGCTGGTCACAGGCACCAGAGACAATGACATAACTGGGCAGGCATATAAATACCCGTCCTGTTGATTGGTAAGTGTATATGCTTACCAAAATCAGTTGCCAAGTGTGAGGAAAACGTAAGGTTAGTAAATAAGCTACAGTTTATGGACATATATATATATATTCATATATATATATATATATATATATATATATACACATTATCACCAATAAATAAGTTTATTCTACATTACTTTCCAATAACACTATATACCAGTGTTTCCCAACTCCAGTCCATCCACTGTTAGGGGTTCATGAGGACAGGAGTTGGGATCACTGCTGTACACAACAGCACCATGTATATATTACAATCTCTGCTCCAATTACTTAACAAGTGCAATTAAGTTGTGAATAAAACTTACGAATTGCATAGCTTGTGAATAGAATTATAACTGCATTAGTTTAACTAACCAAATAGTCCTTAAGAGCATATGCTTGTGTAAAAACATAACAATATTTTGAAACAAATGTTCATATAAGTCAATTGAATACAACTAGTCTGCGACTTTTAACACTACTTCAATCTGAAATAACAGATCATTGGCGATATGCATTGCTTCACAGGCAAGGGTTCACATGCTACACTAACATTTGCCTATCTCTTTGTTGGAACTCCCAGGGAATGGTGCCCACTGAATTCAAAGCTCAGTCAGACCACTGTCCAACAGGCTTTTTGCTGGCCACAGGAAATTAAAGAGGAATAAAAGCCCTTGATGGCTCCGATTAAAGAACTGGATGACATCATGTCTTCCACTGCATAAAATAAATAGACACAGCTGAGCTCACTCATTAGGTTGGCATAAAAAAGCCTTTAACCCCTTTGCATCAGTTCATTGCTCTACTAAGCTAGTCTAAAAAGAAGGCAAGCCAACACAGGTGCATTGCTATGACTTTTCTACAAGTTAAAATTTCATTTTTAAAGTTAACAACCTTTGTGAACAGTGTAAAGTTTATTTTTTTACTGACAATGATGGACTTAAAATGACTACATTTTCGGAACATTTATTGTCTGCTGTATGTGATGTATTAAATCTCTATACATGATTAAATCTGGGTACACACTACAGCAGTGGTTCTAAACTCGGTCCTAGGGACCCCCCACAGGCCATGTTTTCCAGGTCACCCAGCAGGTGCACAGGTGGAGCTAATTATTTAACTTGTCATTCTGTGAGGAGACCTGGAAAACATGTAGTGTTTGGGGTTCTGAGGACAGAGTTTGAAAACCTATGCACTACAGCAACAAAATTCTGGTAATGTGTGGGAGCAACTGACGATCTAACATATGTTCTCAAACACTGGAAATTAGACAAAAATGGTCATTTCAACAAATTGTTTAAATTCATTTGATTTAACCAATTTATCAGAATGACTATATTTGTCTGTTTTCAAGTGTTTGAGAACAAATGGTCGATTGTCATTTGCTTCCATAGTGTACATTACAAGATTTTCATTCCAAACAGCCAGAATGGACAGATAATCTTATAGTGTACATATCTTAAGAGTGCATTGCTTGACAGTTGCTTCTCCGTGGTGGCTCCTTACACAACAGGTGTCTGATTGTGTGTACTAAACAGAGTATACTAAACAGATCCTGGTAAATCTTTCATATCCAATTCCCATACATGCATGTAAATTCAGCATGTAGCACATAACCCTTGTAAAGAATGAGATTTCAAAGAAACTTAGTATAATGCTAAAGCTACATTAACCCTCTTATCTACCGTATATAATAAGCGAGAAAGCGTGTCTGTCTGTTTGTTCTTTATGCCGAGTCAGAGTTTTGGACCTAGCTCCACCAAATTGGGCATGGTGAAGTAGTTTGACCTGGATTAGGTTTTAATCCTTTTAACCTCAGTCTGAGCAAACTTAATGACTCCTGCAAGTTCATATCAAATCCAGAGCTTCTGCGTTTGCATGCAAGGGCGTAACTCAGTGGTTCCCAAACTGGGTGCCTCAGGGCACTTGCAGGGGTGACTCAGGTTGGTGGTCCAGTACCAAATAAAATTATTTTTAGTCAGTGTGATTGGCAGCCATTAGCACTGGTTTTGCCTATCAAAATATGTAGACAAAAAGAAGCTCAGCAATGTCAACCACCACATAACTGAAACTAAGGGTTAAATAAAAGCACAATTACTTCATTTAATTTTTGCTGAACTTCTCAATAAGAAACTTTTGGCCTATGGGTGACATGGAAATAAATCTTGATACTCTAGGGCACCGTGATTTGCCACATAGCAAAATCTTAAAAGTGCCCCCCCAGAGGTAAACACAAGCATTTGTTTCCACACAAAGCCCTTTCAGGTTATGCCACACCGTAGTATATGCCTTATGTACATTTAACCATGCAGTAGTAGTGCCCCTTATGCATTATATCACACAGTAATGCCCCTTACACATTATGACATACAGTAATGCCCTTTACAGATTATGCCACAAAGTAGTAATGCCCCATGTAGCACATTATTTCACACAATAGTAGTGCCCCTTACACATTTCGACCCCCCCAGCAACTCTCCATGTCCCTTCAGCAGCCTCTTGCCTCCCCGTGTGCCATCAGCAGCCAGCAGGTGTGGATTAAATTTTTTTTACAGTAGCTACAGATTTAGGGCCTGATTCTGAGTTGCACACAATTTCGAAATCACACAGATTGAGTAATTTTTAGCAATCTCCGTATGCTTTGCGGGCTGCATAGACATCTTAAAGTACTTCCGAATGATCATGAGTTGTACGCATATTGATCACTTGTCCCTTCTGATTAGATAGGCATTACTGATTAGTAATGGGGTGTACGCATGAAGAATAAATTTGCCATGGACATGTACACAGTCTTACATTAGGAGGTGTTATTTAGATTGGATAATAGATACACTGTGGTGGTGGTGGGGGAGGGGGAAGTGAGCTGGGTTTGTTACGATAATGGATATTTTTGAAACACTGGTGTGGGGGTTGTGAGGCACCTACTTTATCTGGTTTAGAAGGAAACAATTTGGTTGTAAAATGTATCACTCTTAACTCTGCCTTGATTAGCAAAGTGTTAAAAATGTTAGAGAGCAGTGTGATCCGGCACTGTCTCCTCTCTCTACTATATATGCTGGGTATTAAAACACAGAGTCAGAGAGAGACACCACCTCCGACCTGTAAATCTCACCACTGCTCATGTGCATCTACTGCCATCATTACTGTATAGAGTGTGACAGTACTGCTCCTGACGTGAGACACCTAAATATAACTGTCAACCCTGCAATCCCTCTATTCTACTTACAGCTGATGGCATGCTGTGTAACTGCTGCTACTTGTTACACTACCTAGCTCTGGAGCAGCACATGTATTCCATGATTCACAGGATAGTTTCAGTGCATTATGTGGATAGCCCTGCAGGCAGTGTATGAAGATAAGTGTCTCATGAGAATAAACCTTAGACATACACTGTGCATGCAAAAACATGAATGAGTACAATGACAATATATTATCCATATCTCAGCAATTGACATCTGTAGGAGTCTAGGTGGAAGAGGTTGTGATAGCAATGCTGCAAAATCTAGCACCTGAATTTGACTTCTAATTAGTGGCTTTAGAATTCACTGTGACTAATCTATCAAAGAAGATCATAAAGGGCTAAATTGCTGCAAGTCCAAGAGCGCATACCACCTGAGAGTTCTGCATTACTCACAAGGAACACTGAGTCTAAAAAGCCTAAGTACAAGTGTTTTGTATGTCACAAGATATGATATAAAGCCTCTGAATGCAGACTGTTAGATGCAAGTGGTTTGCAGCTAAAGAAGCATGACAAAAGAAACAGGTCAGCTTTGAATGTAACACAGTTTTAGGAAGAACTACTGGTACATGGTCTCAAGAGTCCCATGGTATTTCAGTTCTAATCAATAATGGTTTACATCACTGAGCATGTGTGATCCTAAAACAGTCAGAGGGATTGGGGACAAAGTCCTAACAGCCACAAAAGTTTGGCCAATAACTGTGCACCTGAAAATAAATGGTGAAACCATAGTCACAGACATCCAAGATGTGTTATTTATATCAGATTTAGGGACAAACCTCATTGCCATAAGCATCCTAGAAAATAAAGGCTCCGAGGTCAAGTTCACAGAGAGCAAGTGTGTTGTACAAAATAAAAGAAGTGATAGCAACAGCAACCTGGTTCCTGCAACTATATGTCTTAGACACAGAAGAGTGCCACTGAGACAAGTAAGTCTATGGAACTGTGGCACAGGAAGCTAGGCCACATGGGGTATGATAAAAAAGCTTCTTGATGGAATAGTGACAGGAATAGCCCTGAGTTATACAGAAAGCCCGGCATGTGAGAGCTGCAAAATTTGTGAGCAGACCCACTGGCCCTTCCCAAAGTTAGCAACAAGAGCTGAGGCACCATTAGCATTGCTGCATACAGATGTGTGTGGCCTGATGGATGTAAAATCGATAAGTGGATACCAAAGGTCTGGTGGAGACTCAAATGGGTCAGAAATGAAAAAACTTGAGATCTAACAATGGCTGGGAATACGAAAACAAGAATTAAACAATCTTCCTAAAAAAATATGAGATAGAGCATGAGTTAACCATTGAATACATGCCAAAACAACATGGTTTTAGCAAGAGTGAAAACCACACAATTGTAGAGGGATCGCGGATTATGCTGAGTGATACCGGCGTGGAAGAGTGTTTTTGGGCAGAAGCAGTGTCTATGACGGTATACTTAAAGAATTGTACATGCACAGTTGCTGTATAAGGCAAAACACTACTGACGGTGTGGTCTGGAAGCAAGCCATACTGTATGTTGTTCACCTCAGAGTGTTTGGATGCAAAGCTTATGCGCACATTCCAAAAGCAAAGATATGCAAGTTGGATACCAATTCAGTGGAGTTTTTATTGCTCAGATATTGCCAAGAAAGCAAATAATACAGAATATGGGACATTCCAAATAAAAAAATTATAAAGTCCAGGGATGAGGTGATCTGTGAACCAGCACCACCTAACAAGAGGCTGGAACAAATATCACAGCACAAGTTTGTTTCATTGGATATGCCTACAGCTGGAAGCATGTCTGAGTTGGACACTACCAGTGTGAATACCCAATTGCAGAACAAAAGTTCTGTAAGTACAAAGGATAGCCCTCAAAAAATATCATGAGGAATTTTCAAATATCACTTTCTGTGAACCCAAAATATCCAAGAGGTAAAATCAAGCAGTGATTGGGAAAAATGGAAAGCAGCAAAAGACAAAAAAAGGCATCATTGCTTGACAATAAAATGTGAGTCTCCTGTAAGAATTTTAATGTAGACAGAACTGTTGCCTGTTACAAAGCCCATCTTGTCACTGTGTGCAGATATCTGGAATTGACTACAGTAAAGTCTTCTCGCCTTTGGCAAGGTAAAGTACACAGTTTAGTCATTGCCATTTCTGCCATGTATGACTTATTGCTGTACCAGTTAGATTTTGATTCCGCTTTTCTGAATAAGATTTAAATTAAGAGATTTATATGGTACCTCCTGAACATTATAATGATGATACAGTATGTTCCAAGAAGAAAAAGTCTGTTTATTAAAGAAAGCATTGTACAGTGTGAAGCAGAGTGGCCGCTGCTGGGACGTTAAATGAGACACAGTATTTTTGCAAATTAACTTTGTACGTTCAGATACTGATCACTGTCTGTTCTACAAAACAATAGAGCAGATATTGTTCATCATTGTTGTGTATGTGGATGACTTCTTACTAGCTGGTCAAGAAAGGTACTTAGCCAGTGTCAATCATCTGTTAGAGCAGATACCAGAAAGGGGCAAAGACTTGGAGGGGAGTTGTTCACACCTCATCCTCCTCTAACCTTTAGTCCCTTTCCAGTCTCATATGGACCACAGTGTCATAATTTGCTGTGAGAGAATGCGGGCATGTCTGATGTTATACTGTGGCATGGTACTGTTGTCACTACAATTATGTGGCACTTCCGCATAGCTTGTGTTATCGTCAAACCTTTATGCTGTGCCATGGCCCTATATGAACTGGTCATAATGATTTGTCCTAAAGGACACAATTCACCCTCTCTTTTTTTTCTACACCTATATTTGGTGTTTCCTGCCATGCCCCCTTAGATTCCCTTTCTATACTGCTACCACTACTACTGTTATGTCACTTGTTTAGTCTGCAACCTGATCAATGAACTTAGAGGTCTTAAATCTTCTGTCATTCCTTTTTTTCCCTTATTTTCACCATCCCCATTACCACTACCATTTATTCAGCCCCTGGCTGCATTGCAGGTTTACAGATACAATTTGGGGAAAAGGGAAAGGGGTTGTTAGGTGGGCGCACAAAGAAGATGAATAGTAAATAAAATATAACTTTTATTAATTATTAAATTAAAATATATCCCAATTTATTGGGAAATACACAGTGAAATATAAGGTTTAAAACATTTTATTTTGACAAAACAAACATTTATTATAAAACGGTAGATCCACTAATGAATTGTTAGTAATATAAGGTAATTATATATCTATTGGAATTGGAAATATATTTATTTATAGATGTTGAAAATATTCAGGCAATAAACACAATAATATTATATTAATATCAAGAAATCAACTATTACTGGCTGATGTTGCCTGGTTATCTCAATAATGTACTTATAACTCCAATCCACTATAATTATTGTATATAAGTAGCGGACAGAAATTAAATCCTTGTCAATGGGATGCCAATTATTATAGGAAGTATGTTATTCACACTACTTGAATAAAAGTATAGTCAAAACTGTATCTATATATTGATGTCTTGTAGTTGACACACTTTATATATACATATGGAAATATTATATATATATATATATCACTGCATAAACATATTGATGTACATCCACATCCTCAGTATTGGAAATTGAATCACATAGAGAGAGAGAGGAATTGATATTATTTCCAAAATTCCCCAATCAATTATACCCCTTTCCCTTGTCCCTAAATTGTATAATCTAATCTGGTTGATTAGGGCTACACCCCCACTACTTATAAAGTATTTAGCTTTAATAATAACAGGGGCTTAACATCTCAATCAGTGTGCAGATACTTTCCTTCCTTCCCCTTCCCTACATTTACAAAGGATTTATAGAAACACAAGTAGCCTTAATAGGGTTTTTCTCTGGCTATAAAACACACAGCTAATGGCGGCATTTTCAGCATTATCTACAGATCCTCACCCTGGAGTATTTTCAGGTTGTTGTTTTTTACTGAAATTGACATTACGCCTCTTAGAGATCTCTTCCTGGCTCAGCATGACTTCCCACCCATTCTCAGTAGACAAGTCTTATAACCAATGCTTAATGTTCAACCCCACAAACAACTATATGACTATTGACACCAGAATCATCAATAAAGCTTACTCAAGGGGACTATTACTAAGCAGGAACATGATTACCTCCAGGTCAAATATCTAAAGGTACTAACTTTTTAATATGAATGCACAATACGTAATAATGCATAAGCAAGATGTTGTTGCTGGTGACTGAAGACACTGGTGGGATAGATGGAAAATTGATGGGAAACAAATGATGGATGTTGAGGCACACAGGTGCAGGTAGATAGGATAAAGAGCTACATTAATCAGGAGGACATGATCAGGTGGAACCCGGAGTAGCTCTCGACAGCCAGAATGAGACTGGATTGCTGAAACACTGGAATGGGCCCGTAATGCTGGAACACCAGAATGGGACTGGATTGCTTGGAACACCGGAATGAAACCAAAATACTGGAGCCACCAGAATGGAACCGGAATACTGGAGCCACCAGAATGGAACTGGAACTGGGATACTGTAGTCAGTAGTGCAGCAAGATGTCAGTTGCACTTGTATGTGCTAGATAAAAAATGTAACACTGTGGAGCTCAGGTATTACAGGACTCAGTGAGAGAACTGTGTTAGACTTTTCTCAGACTGGATATAGCTGATTATGGAAAGTACTGAGGAGATTGCAGGATACATGAAGGAGTCAGTACTACTGGACACTGATACAATGGAAGTAGAGGTAGAGAACTCAATGAATCACATGTGAAATGCAGGGGATTCAGGAGTTAACATCACACTAGGGATCAGCATCTCCGCAGCATATTGGGAAATGCAAAGCAGCATCACTTGTTAGAAGGACTGTGATAAACACTGGAATCAGGATCCTGCAGGCTGGAGACACAGATAAATCTTCAGGTAGATAATTAGCCTGGACTGAGGTTAGCAGTCAGGGTCTCAGGCAATTGCTAAGGCTGTAGGCATTGCAGAGTGTAAATTTAGAGAGCTTAGCAGGTTACTGAAGACAAAGATCAATGGCTAAAGTCTGTATACAATCACTATAGCTGAAGGGAATCGGTATGATATGCCAGCTGCCGCATGGCCGGGAGTTCGAATTCCGGCCGCGGCAGCCCAACAACAAAGCAGAGCCCGGCAGTGGAAGCCCGACAGCACTGGAAATCCCGATTGTGGTGAGGTAAGTATGAACTAATCTAACCTAACCCCCCTAACCCTCCTTAGGGGTGCCTAACCCTAACCTCCCTCCCTGTGCCTAACCCTAATCCCCCTCTAAGTGCCTAACCCTAACCCCCCCTTCCCCGCTGCCTAAACCTAAGTCCCCCGGGGGGTGCCTAACCCTAAGTCCCCCCCGGGGGTGCCTAACGCTAACCCTCCCCCTAGTCTAACTCTATCCCTCCCGGGGGGGTGCCTAACCCTAAGTCCCCACCGGGTGCCCTAAACCTAACCCTCCCCCCCGTGGCTGTCCGCTAACGGTGCCTGGCATCCGCTCGATCGGCATGCCGGTCGCCTGTCTCCCGGCGTCGGGGAATGAGCGGCGTCTAAATATAGACACCGGTCATTTATACCACGGCGGGATAAAGCAGTCGGGAAGCCGGCTGCCGGGATTCCAGCAGCCAGCTTCCCGATTGTATACCAGCTGAAGCTTGGTGGAACACAGTAATCAGCAGGTTTAACAGAAGAGGAACTCAGCTAAGCAGGATTCTTTGGTAGACAGCAAACTGAAGAACTACACTCTGGAGCCAAGGATTGCCGAATAGCTTGCTGCAAGCATGAGTTTGGATAGCAGGATATCTCTCAAGCAAGAGACTAGTTGCTCTGGCACTGGACTGATGGCCAGAGAAGGCTTACAAATGAGTTGTAAGTGTCTGATTGGTTGCTGGTGTCAGCTGAAGCCAGGAAAACTCTGACTAGAGGGAATGCAATCAACTGACAGGCTCCAACATGGTGACGTTAATGCATCTGTTCTCCAACCAAGACAAGCAGAAAATCTGACCTGCAGAATAGGTGGCAAGGCACGTCACATGACAAATTACTTAGCGTATGAATATAGCAAGTCAGGATCATGACAGTAATATACAAGGAAGCAGATTTGACTTAAAATGCAGTAAACTGTGGCAATAAGGCAAAGTCCCATAACATGACAAGCACTAGAAGTGCTAATGAGAACAGCCACATATACTCACTGGAGGAGCATGGATTGTATGGGTGCAGACTGGCCTGTCAGACATCATGAAGCTGTAATGGGCTGCATACTCTGAACAACCTGTGAACTGAACTGGTAGCCAGGAACAGGATAGATTCAGGTAAGGTGAATTGATGATCTGGCACTGCAGTGTTTAGATAAACTGGGTAATAAACAGGAGTAACAGGTGCAGCTCATTAGCCAATTGCCTCCAACTGCAGAGAGACAAACCATTGAATGCTAGGAGCACCAGCAGAAAATAACACTGGAAGAGCACCACCACTGGAGGAAGAGTGTACTGTTGTGGATCGTAACACAATCCTTGGTCATATTTGATATCAAATTCCTTTACACCAGCACTGGACACAATGTAGGTGTGGGAGCAAACAAGTACTTTTTAAACATTGGAGGATAATAATGACTTCTAAATTTTTTTATTGGATCTACTGGAATTCATTTGTCATAGAAATTATGTTATATTCTGATATCAATTATTTTGCAGACTAGAGGTTTGGCCATGATGGCAGTTTATACATCCACAAATGCCAATCTTATCCTAGGTTGGTGGGAATCATAATATATCTTAAGACAAATGAGGAATGTATAATAATAATAATAATAATAATAATAATAATAATAATAATAATAATTTTATTTATATAGCGCTTTTCTCCTTAAGGACTCAAAGTGCTTAACATTTACAGTACAAAATACAAAATAAGCTTAAACAAGGGACATTAGTGAAATGCTTGGGTGAAGAGGTAAGTCTTGAGTCTATTTTTGAAGGATTCTAGAGTGGAGGCCTCTCGAACTGTGCGGGGAAGAGAAGAGAGTTCCATAAGGATGGAGCCACAAAACTGAAAGCTCGACCCCCAGATGAATTCCGGGAGATTCTAGGTACTGTTAATAGTCCTTCATCAACGGATTGCAGTAATTGAGTGAGACAGTAAGGAATAAGAAGCTGCTTCAGGTACTTTGAGCCATGGTCATGTAGGGCTTTGTAAATTAGTAAGCCAATCTTGAAAACAATTTGCCATCTGACAGGCAGCCAGTGAAGGGAGTAGAGAATGGGTGTTGTGTGGCTGGAAGAGGGCTGGTTGGTTAATAGCCTGGCAGCTGCATTTTGTACCATCTGCAAGTGGTGCAATTCTTTTGCTGGGAGACCAAGGTAGAGGGCGTTGCAGTAGTCTAGGCATGATGATATAAATGCATGTATGACTTTAGGCAGATCTTCTGAGGGAATTAAGTGCTTGATTCTGGCTATGTTCCTCAGATGAAAGAATGAGGATTTGATTGTGGCTGATACCCAGAGGAGTAGCGTGGAACCATGGCCCCCAGAGAAAGTGCATGTCATAGTGCTCCCTCCCTGTACTGAATTGTGCCAGTGGGGTATACCCAGCCGGTGGGGGAATACTGAAGTGAAGAGAAAAACAGCAAACAGTGGGGAATGGAATGTTTTGGTGATACACTATCTGTATAGCACCTAGGATCTGTCTTTTATCTCCTTTAAATCACTGTTATTAGTCAATAGAGGAGATTGTATTATATATTCTGATCATTTAACTTAAATTGACAGAAAACATGTGCTAGAGTGAGATTCCACAGCAATTACTGCCCCAAGCAGCTTTCACTGGAGTGGGGACACCTATGGGAAGCTCTATTCTTAGCTATGCTCCTACTTTGCATATATACATTGCACATATATTAATGTGAGTACTACTAATCATGTTCTGTCTACCACCATTATTATTATTCCAGGTCTCCTAAATTTTTTTAAAAGACCATTCAAATAACACTTTGTGGTCATACCTGGGAACATCTTATTACCTCAGATGTGTCACTTTTAAGTCCTTTGAAGCACAGAAGGAGGGGGGATCAAAGAGGAAAGGGGAGAGGAAAGTGCCGATCAGAGAGGGGATGTGACAGAGGCCAATAAGAAAAGGAGAGGGGAGGTGACAGAAGCCAATAAGAAAAGGAGAGGAGATGGGTAGTGACAGAAGCCAATAAGAAAGGAGAGGGGATGGGCAAAGAGTCGATCAGAGAGGGGTGATGACAGAAGCTAATAAGAAAAGAGTGGAAGGCAAAGAGCCGATCAAAGGGTAGAGAGGGGAGGGAATTAAAGAGGTGAGAAGTGAATGTTATCAATCTGACAGGAGGTGACAGAAGATGATCACAGAGGAGGGAGGGGCCAAAGGGGAGGCAACCTGGGCAGCTTGAGGGAGCATGAAATGTAGAAACAGGTCTTAAATCCAAAACTAATTTAGAATATAGAGCAAACAAACCAAGATAAAACTAAAAGGTGGCTGTCATACTATGTAGCACTCCATGAATTCCAGAACCCTGGATTGCGCCCTCTGTCCATTTTGGCGCCCGGAGCTCGTGCTCCACTGGGACCACCCTTGCTACTCCCCTGCTGATACCTGATGTTTAAGTGCCAAGTCATTATCCAGGACAACACCAAGATTCTGCACATGTTCAGTGTTTTGTAATTCTGATCCCCCAATTGAAGTCCTGTTGGTTTGCTATGCTGTAGCCCTGTTCTGTGACCTACCATAAGGACCTCTGTTTTATCAGGGTTCAGCCGCTGCCAACTGGCACTCATCCACTCCTGAAGCTCAGCTAGGCAGCCATTTAGGGTTGTTATGGGGTCGTTTGTACCTGGAGCAAACAACAGGTACAGTTATGTATCATCTCCATAGCAATGGTAGACCAGGCCATGACGTCTGATTATTTCACCCAATGGAAGCACGTATACTGCAAAAAGCATGGGAGATGGTAGAGAAACCAGTGGGACACCACATGGAAGTGGCACTGGTGATGAAGAGATTACTCCAGAAGAAACTATCTAACTAGCTAAGGACTGTGCCATCCAGTCCACAGAAATTTTTCAGGCACTCAATTAGAATCCCGTGGTCCACAGAATCAAATGCTGCTGAGAGATCCAGAAGGATTAAGATTGTACAATCACCTCTGTTTCTTGCCATCATAAGATCATTAAGCACACATACCAGGGATGTTGCAGTGCTATGCATTTTCCTGACTGGTGGATCATAAATATCATGGGTAGACAGGTGGGTTTCCAGTTGCATTGCTACCACTTTCTCAATGACCTCGGGGTCTAAATTAGGTTTTTTAAGAAGTGGTCTAACAATTGTTTCCTTTAGTGGTTCTGGAAAAATGGCTGTTTGCAAAGAGCATGGAACTATTTTTGCAATTATAGGGCCAATAATATCTATTCACCCTATGAGAAGCTTGGTTGAGGCAGGGTCCAGATCACAGGTGGTGGGTCGCAACATTCTGATAATTTTAGCAATGTCTTTTACATCCATTATGTCAAAGCTGTTCCAGGGAGACAGGTGGCTTACCTTGGCAGGCTTCGTAGTTTGGCACTCCTTTGATGGCACCGTGGGTATTCCAGCCTGGATGGAGGATACTTTATCTGCAAAGAATTTTGCAAACTCATTGCATCTTGACTGGGATAGAGTTTCATCAAGCTGCAGGCATGCTGATTTGCAAAGCATCTCCACTGTATGGAAAAGATGAGCTGGCCTATTGTTTTCTGCCTTGATCTCATTTGAAAGGAATTGTTTTCTTACAGGTGATGGTTGATTGATATTCTCCAATATGTTTGATTAGTGTTAACTTACCCTCTACCAGGTTCGTCTTCCTCCATCATCTTTCAAGTCTACATTCCCTTTTCTTGAATTCACTAACACTATTGTCAAACCAAGGGGCTTGACGGTGTGGTATGCAGGGTAGTATATGCACAGGGGCGATAATATCCATTGCAGCTGTCACATCTCTGTTATAGTAATGGACAAGGGAACAAGGATCTTCACAGGCCCCCATTATGGCAGAAAGATCCAGGTTTGCTACAGGAGCCTCATGCCCCTTCTTGGACGATACCTTGTCAACTCCATGGGTAAAGTTCTATTTTGAGTGGTTGTGACTGAGAAGCGAATTAAGTGGTGATCTGACCATGTGATTGGGTTTATATTTAGGTCAGAGACTGCTAATACAATCTGGAAGACAAGATCAAGAGTGTGACCACTTATATGAGTAGCCGACTTGTGTGAGGCCCAGAGCATTCATTGTGCACAGGAGAACTTGGCCAAGGTGAGAGCTCTCATCATCAACCCATGCATTGAAATCCCCAAGGATCAGCCATCTTTGATGCTCCAGAACTAGTCCAGCAACAATATCTGCAAATGCTTGTAGAAATATCTTTCCATTCCCAGATGGGCAGTAAATGAGAAGTACTCTGAATCCTAATTCTGTAGAACTCCGTGCAGCAATGCACTCAAATGAGTGAGTAATTTCCATGGGGTGGACCCTAAGTTAAAGTGCTTTTTTAAAGCAGATGGACGACTCCTCCTCCCCTGCAGTTAAGTCTTGGGTTGTGAGTGACAGAGTAATTTGTTGGAACTGCAGCTTCCAAGATAGGTGATTCATTTTTGTCTAGCTAAGTCTCTGTAATACAGGCATTTCATGTATGAAACATTTATTGTCATGGTTATGTTACATTGACAATATTCTCACATTATGGATTGGTAGCAAGGAATATCTGCTTTATTACATCCAAATCCTGAATGACAACAAACTCACACATTACATCAATGATGAGGCTATAACTGAACAACTTAAACACCATCTCAGCTCTTCTCTTTCTACTTTATTTTTCCATATTTTTTTTCTCGTGATCTGCATATACAGTATGGTGTAACCTAGATATCACTGTTGGACTATCTACATCTTATATAAATCATGTATGTCCTATAAATTACTCTTCCACCAACACATTGCAAGATAATTAAACACAAACAAAATGCAATATGCAAATTAATTTTAATTACAAACATCTTTTGTTTTTACCTATGTAAACCAAATGACAATATTTGTTACTACCATTCTCCAAATACAAATACAAATATCAGTTATGTAATGTGAATAGATGGCCTCAAATTCAGTACTTTTAGCTAGAGGGGATAATCCACAATCAGCCAATTAAAAGCGGCTCAATGGTGCTGCTGATCATCATTACCATCATTCCATTTTGTTGTCCAGTCCTTCATCTCCAGCAAGAAATATGCCTCATGCAAGGTGTATATATGTTTGCACTCTGGTCTGCCTCAATCTAAATTGAAGTGAAAACACCCTTATGGGCAAATTTACTAAGATTCGAGTTGGTCCCGATTTGCTTTCTCGGGTGATATTATCACTTTTTTGCAAATCAGGAATTTACTATCAGTTGGGTGATTTGTTCATCTTTTGTGGTTAAAATCGGGTGATTCAATGCCACAAATTTGTCTGTTTTTACCATTAGAAATTAATTCACCATCGGCCCAAATCGGAAGTACTTTTCATTAATTTCTGCCTAAATCTAGAATTTACCATTATTTGTTTTGCTAAATTTGGCCGTTTTACAATCAAATTGGGGACTCAATAGAAACTTTAAATGCACCACCTCCAGAGCTGCGAGTTGCAATCCAACAAACACAAATCAGTGTGATTTGTGTATATTTATGAATGGAAAGTGACATTACACCCCGGTCGGTTTGGGTCTGGTGCTGGTTTTAAATATAGGGGGCCCCCTACGCAATTTTTCCCCCTTTATTTAAAACCAGCACTGGCCCTGCAGCGAAGTGCTGGTTCTTAAATTACGGTGGAACCCCACTCGTTTTGTTCCCCATAATTTTAGAAACCAGGACTAGATGACCAGTCTGGGCTGGTTAGCCTTTTGGGAGGGGACGCCACGTCCATTTTTTTTTTAAATTAACCCTTAAAATATATAAAAATAAACAAGCAGTCTTCATATATTTCACTGATATGTGCAGCCTGCTTGTTCGGGAGAGAAATTCGGGCGGTGAAATCGGGACTTCAAAACGGACAGAATCCATTTTTAATAGACAGATTCTCTCCCCTCTAATGGCTTAGGTCTAATTCAGTTAATATGGTGAAATGAAGTTTGCACTCTGGTTTTGAACAGTTTAGGGAGTATTGAGACATTATATCCCAATTTTTGTAATTTCCTGGCAACAATATCCTGAGAAAGCTGCAACTTGGCTTGGTCGACAGTAATCTAGGTTACTTGTACATGGGGGGGTGTCCAATTAGCAGCACTAAAGTAGCACGGGGCTATCCAATTAGCCCTGAAGTGCCTCCCAACACCAGCACTTATTGTGGATATTTTCTGGACCTGATGTGTCCCAAAAAATAATCCACGATAAGTGCCGTTTTTTTACCACCTAAATGGCAAAAACACATAGGTCTGCGAGATTATTGCAGGTTCTATGTGTTTTCTGGAGAAATTTCCTATTATTTCGACCGAAATAATAGGATAGAGTGAACGAAAAAATCGCCAAAAAATGAGGATTGTTGACAAAAAATCAGAGTTTTTCACGGATTGCGGCTATCCATTAGCGACTGTACACTGTTAGGGGCTAATTTGATTCCCCCTTAGTCGTTATTGGAGTTCCTGTAATGAGTAGCTAAAGCTGCTCTATATGAAGAAGACATTTGTTTTGTGCATCCTTATCCCCCGGGAACCAGCTTGTTTGCAGTGCCAGCTCCCTCATTGTGTCAGGAGCCGAGTGCTGCATGTAATGCTACAGTGCAGCACCCAGCTCCTTTCATTGAGGATGAGTCGGCACTTTGGTGTCAACCTTTTGCCCACACCCTCCTTGTGACGCCACTGCAAAAGAATCAAGCATGCAAGTTCGGTACCTTACTAGCGGTTCTAAAGCCTGTTTTAGAAGTCTCTCAAGGCACGCTGGTTCCTAGTGGAGCTGGACTGGACAGACAGATGAGCAGCATCAGGGCTACCAAAAAGGTTTCTCTTGAGCAATCAATAGTAGGTGGCGGAGTCTCACAACTGAGCTGCAAGGGGTTCCTAGTTGTGGCTTAGATGGATCCTCTAACTGACAGGCAGCAATAATTAAGTAGTTGCAGGGATGCAGTTGGGGGAATAGTAATCTTATTAAGTAGAGAGCCACTTAGGAAAACAAGAGGGGTTGGACTGCTTTTTCTTGTCAGAATACACTACAAAGCCTGCAGGGCAGAACTGTCTTCATTACCTTTATTAACCAGAAACAGCAGGCTGTGCCTATGGGCAAGACCTGTTGAGCAGTCACCTCAGCACTGCGGCCAGTCCACTCACCGGGCACCTCAGAACATCCTAGTGCTTCACCTCTCACAGCTGACAAGTCACCGGTCACAGTGCCCGCACTGCCACCCTGACATACAGCACTCCAGGAGCACAGCTTCTGCTGCTCAAAAGGTTACCTCAGCTCTCTCCTCAGAGTCAGTGAGAGCGGCTATATATAGCTTCTGGCTAGGTGCCAGGATGGTTCCCACCCACAGCACAAGCTAGTCCAAATTCTCTCTCTGCCCAATTGTCAACTGTTTCTCAGATGAGTCACAAGGTCTGGTGACACCCAGTGCACACTTAGACATGCCCACGGAAAGGGGACATGGTCTAAAATAAAGGGGCGTGGCCTTACAGAGGATCCGATGACTTCACTCTGAGGACAACCCAGCATCGCCGGAGATGCAGGGCTTTCCCTGGAGACTGGGCTGTCGGGAGAATGTCACACTGCAGCACCTGGCTCCTGTCACTGCAGAGGAGCCGGCATTTTGGTGTCACTACCTCCAAAGGTGACACCCGGGTGCAGCCCTCACACCCCCTCTTGATGCCATGTGGCTCCTTCAGCTGCTGTGTGTGAGGTGAGAGGGGGGAACCCCTGCAGAATATATCACAGCACCATGTCCCCAATGCAGCTCACACACAACAGTTTATTCAAAACAGAAGCAGTACATATATATAGGGAAGCCATATTAGTTCGTTTTTAGTACAAGAGTGATACCACATTATATATAAACAGATAGTCCTTGGGTTGGGATGTAGTCCGGAAGTCTAAGTCTAAATCCAGACTGCCGGCTTCCAGACGCTGTAATCCCGGCGTGGTACTAATGACAGGCGTCGAAAACTTGAAGCCTGTCATTAACCAGACGCCGGAAGACCGACGCCCGGCATACTGAACGAAGGGGGGGGGGAGGGTTAGGTTTAGGGCTCTCAGGGGGATTTAGGGTTAGGCACTCCCCGGGAGGGTTAGGGTTTTGCTAGGGGAAGGGAGGGTTAGGGTTAGGCACCCCCGGGGGGAGGTTATGGTTAGGCACCCCCCCGGGAGACTTAGGTTTAGGCAGCAGGGAAGGGGGGGTTAGGTTTAGGCACTTACAGGGGGGATTAGGGTTAGGCACTTGGGGGGGGAGGTTAAGGTTAGGCACCCCTAAGGGAGGGTTAGGGTAGGGAATTAGGTTAGCGATACTTACCTTAGGACGATCGGGATTTTCACCCTTGCCGGGCAGCCTCTGTCGGGATTTGAACCACTGGACGCACCCCTTGGATGGGGTATCACATGTGCATGGTACAAAAGATCCTAATGAGTGTCTGTTTTATTGGGGAGAAATCAATGGTTATTTCTTTCGGGGTCAAAAGGACATCTCATATATATATCACTTCTTTCTACTGCTTTGATGGACAATTTATTACATCATTAGAGACTGTTTCGTATCATATTTAGATAGATTAGTAATATTGTGTAAGTGTCATCCATCTATATTTGTATTGTTTGCTTTTTGGGGAAGATGACCTTCAATGGAGTCATCCTAAGGACTGTTTCTGCGCCAAATTTTTGGGAATTCAACAATTTTATTATCTAAACTAAAATAAGTGGCATGCTATGGTCACACATGGTGCACTGTAAGCATTTTTTTTAAAACTCAACAATATGTTATTGTTATCGCTAGTGAACTTTCAAGGGAGAAACATACAGTATTCATAAAATCTACAGATGTTTCCCTCATACATGTAGCCTTAACACACCACACAGCACGAATTCCATTGACAGGTCCCGTGCAAGTCGAAAATGCATCTAAAACGCAATGTGATGCGACTAGGATGCACTTGTATATCTGTGAGTCTGTATATGAAGCACAACAGAACTTGGAATTAAAAAAACTGCAGCCGCTACATTGTAGCACTTTGTATACAGATTCAGAGACTCAGTCACAGAGCCGTAACTAGACTTTTTGGTGCCCTGCGCCAGAAAGAGCATGGCGCCCCCTCATTTTTCAAAGGGACATAATGCACCCAAGAAAGGACCATGGCTTCATGGGGAAGGGCCAGGGAAGAGATAGGAGAGGTCAGGAGATACTGGGGATGAAATAAGAGGAAGCTACAAGCAAGAATGATAATAAACAGAAATATGACAGGCCCAAACAGCGCCCCCTGACCTGTGGTGCCCTGTGCGATGGCACCGGCCGCACTACCCTAGCTACGGCCCTGCTCAGTCGCATATCAAATTAATCAGCACAGTCTGCCCCACGCTAGCAGAGTCTCACGGGACCTGGCGTGCTGAGATGGGATTTTTAGCACGACTGCAGCAAAGATGTATAAGGATACATCTGTATGTTTTCAGAGAAGCAGAACGATATTATTTTACATTTCCAGAATAAAGGCCATTTAAAAAAATCAGTGCAGTATGTTATATATATATATATATATATATATATATATATATATAGCTTTATATTAATTAAATGTGCTGCTTTTTCCATAGAGCTGTATGAAAAATGACACATATTGTTCATACCTCTTCCATTATAAGATCTATGACCGTGGACATACATCTGTGTACGAGTAGAAATTATGACATTACTTTATATTGTTAATTACAGTATATTTTCCACTTGGAGTATAGGTTACCATGACAATGAATGAGGATTGTGTGTGATCAGATAGCCAACTATAGCTACAACATTTCAGAACACGGCACTAGAATCATCAGAATCTGTAAAATGCAGTTTATGACATCAGAATTGGACAATGAACAAATCACAAATAATTATAAATGCAAATCTGCACAACCTTCTAGTCCCAATTTTTAGATGTGTGCTTATTTGTTTTAAAAACAAAGGAATCTTGCCATATTATTATTATTATTATTATTATTATTATTATTATTATTATTATTATTATTATTATTATTATTATTATCCTTTATTCCACAGTGCCTTACAAACTACATAGACAGTACATAAACAATTGAACAGAACAAGAAAACACTGACATACAGTTCAAGACATTGCAGGACCTCTACATGGTATACAAACATTGGAGTATAGAGTAGATAACAATATAAGTAAAGGAAGGAAAAACACATGAGGGAAGAGGGCCTTGCTCGTGAGAGCTTACATTATAAAGGGGAGGGGTAGACAGACAGGGGTGAGACAGATGGGGTAGACAATGAGCATGGGACCAAGGGTTAGGATGACAGTTGGGTGGATTCCTGTTTTACACTATGTGAGGAAGTCATTTGGAGTAAGATTTACACCACTGACATTCTATTTTACGTGACAGTTATTGTAGGTGTCTGTGGATGGTTATTATTTCAGTTTACATGAAGTTTGATGGGTAGCTGGAGCCACTTCATCAAGGGCTATTTAAAGAGTTTGGGTAAGGTGTAAACCAGCAGTCTCAGGTAAATGTGGAAATTGGTGAAAGTAGTTGTTGTAAAGAGATGTTCAGATGTAAAATAATGATAAGTTGTGATCGATTGTGGATTCCATATGGCACATTTATTGATTTCGAGGGTGATGGGAGACACGTGAGGTTTGCAGGCCTGATTGTCATCAGGCCTATTTTTAGATTTATTAATGGCCTAAGCATTGGTAGTGAATACACACTAACTAAAATAATACTTGTATCCCTGTTCTTCCATCATGGTCCCTGTCAAAATAGGCAAGATTGTTGATAGGGCTGAGGTAGTACAAATGGGCAGAGATCAACCAGTGCAAGTTTCTCTTACACGTGATCTGAAAATCCTCAGTCACATATAGAGAAACACAGAATTACTCCAATATTGGCCATGTGCTTTTCCGATATAGACCACAACATATGTCTGAAAACAGATCCAGTATTGCCTAGTAATTTGGCAGTCTCTTATGTATCTAACTGTCTCTCTACCATTTACTCCTGGATGTCCCAACACTTTCCCAAACTCAATATGTCCAAACCACACTCATTGTTTCCCTTCCATCAAGGACACACACACTTCCTTTCCTCTCTCTATCTGTTGATATCTCTATCTGTTGATAGCATTATAATCTTCTTTTTAACCATAACCCACTGCCTAAGTGAAATCCTGACTCCTCCCCCTCCATTACTCCCAACATACAACCTCACAAAAATTGCTGCAGTATCTCTAGTATCATACCCTTCGTCACCATGAATACCACCAAAACTCTCATCCATGCACTTGGTATTTCCAGATTTGACAACTGCAACCTCCTCCAGTCTGGCCTTCCTCTCACTGGTATCTCTTCTCTTCCGCTGCTCTGTGTCTACCTCCCACTCTGTAAAAACCTTTCACTAGCTCTTCATCAACAACAACAAAAAAATTTGCAGTTGTAGATAACCAAGGACCTGATTAAGAGATGTAAGCTAATGTCATCGAATCTGCAATCCTGTATGTAGCCAGTCTGAAAATATGCAAATTTTGCAGACGCTGAGGAGTTTATTGAGATTCCCACTTGCAGCTTTGCAAATCCAAGTATCTGCATACAAAGACAGAGTATCGGTCACAGATCCTTTGATAATCGTACTTCTGAGTAGCCGTATGTTCATGAAGAATGGCTATGTGTGCTGAGATGCCAGAGCCATTTTCACTGCATACAGGATCAAAGACACAGGCTATAGCATGCCCTAAAAACGCTCGCAATATGCCTGCATTCTTTGCCATCACTCCATGTTACCTCGTGCAAACATTCTGTGACTGTCAATCACATTGTGAGTAAATAGTAGCTGCAAGCAACTAAATTAATGTACCTTGACGCATGTGCCGACTGCCGAGTGACCTAGTTGCACATGCAGATTGCGATAAACAGGGCAGGCTCTAGGGATTTTAAGCACCCTGTGCCGGCCCTTGGGGCATGGCCTAATTACCATAGGCCACGCCCCCTATGTGATGTTCTTTGGAGGCGTGCCCGCATGGCATGCCTCGAAATAACGTTAGGCTGGGGGTAAAGCCCAGCCCTCCGTCACTGGCTGGTCTTCCCCTAGCCCTCACCAGTCAGTGAATGGATGCCAGTTCATGCAAGCTGCATCCATTCACACTCCGGGGGTCCGGCACCGCCGCACGGCTGCGGCGGTGGGGGTCCCCAACCTCCCGATTTGACCACCCACGGGCCACTTCATCCTACCGGTGGAACAGCGGGACAGTACTGTCCAGCTGTTTGGGATGCTGGGGGGAGGGTGCACCCTTTACGGGTGGTGCTCCTGTGTGACCGCACTGGTCGAACAAGCCTAGAGCCGGCCATGCCGATAAATGCTCAACTGCATAAACATCATTCACCATTAACAAGAGACTATTGTACTCCTGTCCACAAGTAAAGGGAAACAAGTGGTCATTTTAGCATCCCTGTGTTAATTGGTCATGCAGCCCCAGGCCTGTGCATTCCAAGTCTGTAATGACAAAGTTTATGAGATATTTTTTACTGAAGAGCAATTTTGAGTTATTGGGCGTTTTCCTTTTAGTTTTGCAATTGAATCATTTACTAAAGGCAAAACTGATGAAAAATGTACCAAATGACCGACTTTAGAACATAGGCTCACTTTACAATGCATCGAGTTTAGAACCCACCGATGGCAAATCCACACTAATAATATACCTGCCTGTAGCAGGCAAGCTTATGAGTACCACTGCACAGATCTCTATGGACCTAATTCAGAGGTGAACACAGTATCAATGTTTGCACAGTTGAGTGATTATTTGCTACTAAGCATGGACAAAAAAATGAGTAAACCCTTACTGTGCACATGTGAATCAATATGTGTGATGGCATATGACCCCAGTATGGGGTCCTCTTGCCATAATGGCAACTAGCCCCAAACTGGTCAGCCCAGAGCTGGAATCCCTAGGGAAGTGCAGACCCCAAAAAACGGGGCCTCCCTCTACATGGACAAACAGGGCTGACACCCCCTTGACTTTCAGTGCAGCTAATAGCGAAAGTGATTAAATAATATTTTTTTTTAAAGGTGGACTAAATGTTCCAGCAAGCCTGCCCTGGCATGATGGCACTTGTCGAACCACAAGTGCCAGTATGCCTGGACATCAAGGGCCTGCTAGCTCCTTTAATCTACCTGTAAAAACAATATTACACCCAGTACACACACACTGAATGTGAAAGTATTGTATTAATTTAAAACACCTCCAAACATCCCTTTTTCATCAATTTATTACTTACAATATCAATGGGTCATGTCCTTTTCGGTCCATGTAGCAACCTGAATCTTGGCAAGAAAAATAAATAACTACTGCTCCTCAAGGAGCCCCAGCGTAAATGAGTGGTCACTCTGGTACACTCTCCATAGGAATAAATGGGGACGCACTGATTGGTATGAGCATGGGAACTTCCACAAATCATAGTGGTTTATGGAGTGCTTTTACTCAACCTCAGATTGATGGTGGGTTTGCCGTGGAATTGGGCCTTGAAATCCGACAGGTACTGACAACTGTTGACAAATGACAGTCAAATCTGACACATAGTAAATACTGTTTATTTAGAATTCCATCTGATAGCAAATCTGACCCTTAGTAAATTTACCCCTTATGGAGCGTACACACGGTCAGATTTGTCAGACTTGTCAGATTTGTCAGATGAACGATTGAACGATTAAACGATCTGAACGATTTGAACGATTTTACCAAAGTTTTGAACGATTTGAACGATTTGAACGATTGAACGATTTTTGACTGCATTAAAATGAATGGAATCGTCCAAGTCTGACTGCAAACCCATCAGATGTCAGATATCGTTATCTGACAAACGGGAACGCGCATCGTTGATCGTCCATCGTTCAGGCATGTCAGATATGAACGTTTTTCCTTCAGATATGAACGACTGAACGATTTTTAAATCGTTATCGTTCATATCTGAAGGAAAAATCTGATCGTGTGTATGCACCATTAGACTTGATATTAATAAACAAAAAATATTATTGTATTATTTAGATATCAAAGAACTATGAACCTGTTCTTTATGTAACCCTTGCCCACCTGATCTTCCAACTGGTTACTAGAAACTCTCTCTCTCTGACTGAAATCTCTGTGCCTCCACCCAAGATTCTAATGTTGATACCACTATCCATTGAGATTGGTCCGGGATAATCCCTACACCCTATAAAAATAAAGGCTAGTCGACAGACTTAGCATCTTCAATTAATTTGACCAACAAAATGTTAAGTTTTATTACATCAGCAAAATGAATAACTCAGGAAAATATTTAATAACATATCTAAATAATTCTATCCTTAATCCCCATTACTGTATGCCCAGAAATTCAGACATTTGTTCAGAAATCTTAGAAATTCCTCAAAATAGACACACTTACCGTTTAGCTATCTTATCCCTTCTGGTTACCAATGTTAGACTACTCCCTTCACTTTGTCTATTATTCTTTTTTAAGAGTTGGATATTAAGACTCCTATATAATACATCCCCTCACCTGTTACCTTTATATTTATTCACTCCAACCAATTATATTTCAAGATAAATAACATTTGTATGTTATAAATCCCCATTTGCTTTATATCATATAAAAGTTAATCAGTCCCTTGGCCAACAGCTGGGTATGTAGTTGGTGCACAATATTTGGTTGCAAACCTGGGTTTGTGAAGTTGTCCTTGATGGGATTCCTGAAGCTGGTTATACAGAAGAGTGATTTAATTCCTCTGATGTCGTCTCTAGCGTTATCTGTATCAAACTACCAGAGTGTTACCTCTCTAAGATCTGGAATAGAGGCATATAAATCCCAATAAAGGTTAGTGGCATTCATTTATCTGTGGAATGTCTTGTAGGGGGCAATATGTTGTAGTAGAGTTCAGATTTAAAGAGGTCAAATGCGCTATATGTCTAATTCAGAGATGTACGCAAACCCAATGGTTTTACATACATCTCCAATGGTGTGAAATCTGCACATACGCAGATGCCACACTGCACATGTGCAGATCTTGTTCTGCGAGATTGCTCGCAGTGCCATGGACACCGCAGCCTGATTGACAGGCTGCAGCCATTTGGGGGCGGTGACAGGTAGTATTGCAGAAAATTCTGGGCATTCTGAAGCCAGTGGCTGCGTCCTTGGATACAGCTTCACTGGCTTCAGCAGTGTGAATTCCCTGGTTATCCTGAGTAACCTGAGGGTTATTCAGATGTCCGATCTTCACGCAGATGATCTGATGCTGCATCTTCTGACACAACAGTGGACCACATAAGCCAGCAGGAGGTGTTATATTAGCCTTATCTTTTAACCTTTAGGTATTCCCTTTTATTAGAAACTCTGCACCCTATTAAAATATGAGGGATAATGGCCTGAAAGTAGCAGGAGGGATTAGTATTCTATGTACATCTATGCCCCTACTGTATGTATCTGGCAGTTTCTTTGAACAGTGACTGACATATAAAGGTATCATGCAGGATGGGGTTTACCCACCTCTATAATTCAAGATTCTGCTGTCACTGTCAGTGCTTCTGGAGTGAAGGAGGGCTCTGTCAGCCTCATACTATGAACAGTGGTTGAGAAGATCACCTCCACTAGGAGGAATAGGAATCTTGTCCCCACCTTCTGTTTTGCCCTAGTTATTGTACCAGATGTCTTCAGTCAAGCAGTCAACACTGCCCCTATATCTCCTACCTGAAAGGAGTCTCCTCAGCTGTTGGTCAAGCTGTTACCTCCAACTGACTAGGCTCCTTTATGCACTGCTTAGTCTCTTTAGCCGATGCCTCTACACTCTTGTCTCACTTTAAATGGAGAAAGGGAATGGGTCTGTATTTCTGGACCGCCTCTGAAGAGGAAGACTCTTATCTCCCCCTGACCTCTGCAACACTTTACTCCACCTGACCTCTGCAATGCTTTAGCCCTATTGGGACTCAACCTAAAGATCTCCGCTGATTGCAAACCTCAGAGCTCTCTGTGGAGGACTATACTCTCTCCTGGCTACTCCCTGCTCCTCCTCTGGTTCAGCCTGCTAGAAGGGCTCAACTCTGGCTCCAGCTACAGGCATACAGAGATGCTACCTCCCTAGTGAGAGCACAACTCCATCTCTCCTACCAGGTACCTCACAATGACTCCCCTAATGGTCCAAGTGCTCTATCTTTTATATCCTTGCCTCATACAATAGTCTCTCTCCTGCTCATAGCACAAGAGGCTCTAGAAATCTCTGGCTCCTTCTCTGCTCACTTCAGTTCTATACACTTTCGATATACAATGGCATCATAATACATTTATTATACATACTAGAAGATAGAATGAGCACAGTATATGTATATATATATATATATAAATATAAGATAAGATATATATAAATATAAGATAAGAAAAAAGCATAGTGTAATACAATAAAGGATTAAAGCACCCTTGTGGGAGAAAAGAAAAACACTTCCATTTATTGAAACACAAGTCAGTAGGTGGTAGAGGATGTAGTTATGTGACCGGAGGTAGCAGAATGCCGGCAGGGGATGTATGATAGGCATCAACAAACCAACGCCTATTATAATCCCGATACCGGGATCCAGGAAGACGCGGGACAAAACGAGGTAAGTCTGGCCCGCCCGTCCTCTTAGCCACGGGGGGGTGAGGAGTGTTAGGTTAGGGAGTGCTTAGGGTTAGGCACCCCCATGGGAGGGTTAGGCTAGGGGATGGGGGGGGTTAGAGTTAGGCACCCCCGCCAGGAGTGTTAGGTTTAGGGAGGGGGGGTTAGGCACTAGCGGGGGAAGGTTAGGGTTAGGCGCTAGGGGAAGAGGTTAGGGTTAGGCACCCCTAAGGGAGGGTTAGGGTGGGAGAGGGGAGGGTTAGGTTTACTTACCTCCGCTGTCGGGATTTACACCTGCCGGGTTTGCGTTGTCGGGATTTGAACCGGCAGCTAAACAGCCTCCGGCAATACAATCCCATTCCAGGTAGTAGAGATACATGTATTTTTTCCACCAGAAGACAGATGGTAATCACTAGATACTCTTACTACCTCAAGGGATAGATGGAGACATATTTCAGTATCTTTCAATCCTTATATTCTGCCTTACTCGTATTCACCAATGAAGTTTACTCCAAATTTCCAAAACATCAGATATTATGGAAAACATAAACTAATGCAATAGTGATGTTCTGCCTTGTGAATTTAATTAGTACACTTACAAGAATAAAAATATTGGAGCCTTTTCATCATTACATAATTATCACTAGTGATTTATTATGTTTTGAAGTTGCTGCAAGTTCAAAAAACCTTATGGAGGCATTCATCATGCCTCATTACCTAAACTATCACTTCAGAAAAGCTGCTTTTTCTGCAGAGTCAGCATTTCATATATGAGGGACTTTTCTCTTGCTGCTCAAGGCTTTGTAGACTCTTCACAGCTTGTCTTCAAACTGCGCATGCGGAAGATGAAGACAGACTGTGTAGTTTCTCTGAAGACCAGAGGTGGAAAAAGGAACATTAAGGGGTAAATTGACTAAGAATCGGGTCTGGACGAGTTTGCTTTTTTTTTTTTAACTCGATTAGCTTTGCCGAAACTCGGGTGATTTGAGGCTCCTGAAACTCTCAAATTTACCAAGAAGTGAGTTTAGCTGAGAGTGAGATGTCAGATGGTGAAGCAGAATGAGATATCTCCCCCGAATAGCATGTTTTTCAGATTACTCACCTGAGATTGCAGTGTCTTCTCTCTGTCTAACTGTCCCGAGCAAGCAGTCTGCACATATCAGTTAGAAAAAATACTTGCCAGCCAGTCCTGGTTCCTAAAATTACAGGGAACAAAATGAGTAGGGTTCCACCGTAACTTAGAAACCAACAGCAGGCTGCAGGGCTAGTCCTAGTTTTAATTATAGGGGGAAAAAAATTAAATAGGGATCCCCCTATAATTAAAACCAGCACTGAACCCAAAACAGCTAGGCTGTAATGCCACAGCCCGGAGACCCTAGTACTGGGGCTCCGTGGCCAAAGCATTATCAGCCCAAGCCGCTCAGGCCAAGCCGGGGATCTCAGGGGAAGTGGGGACCCCCCAAAAATGGCGACACCCTTCTCCCAACCCCAGGCTTGGTCTGAAGCCCGGGGCTCTTCCCCGCACCCCTGGGCTGTGGGTATGGGGGTAATAAAGTGAAGTATACATGTAAACTATTGTATTTTACAGTACGACAACAGGTGCCAGCATGCCTGCCCTTTGGCACTTGTGGAACTACTAGTACCATTTCTCACGGATTCTACATTGGAGAAGAGGACAGAAACATCTGGTAGAAGGTAAGTATGTGTGATAGATGGATGTGTGTAGTAAATCTTTACTATTCATGGTGTGTGTGTTATGTCTTTTTTTTTAACTATTTAAGTTACATTAGGGGTATGGGTGCCAGGTGCCTGATGGCACTTGTAGTTCCACAAATGCCAAATGGCAGGCATGCTGGCACCTGTAGTCCTACTGTAAAATACAATAGTTTACATCTATTCTTTACTTTATTACCCCCGTACCCACAGCCCAGGGGGTGCGGGGAAGAGCCCCGGGCTTCAGACCAAGCCTGGGGTTCGTAATAGGGGGGACCCCTTTTTGGGGGGTCCCCACTTCCCCTGAGATTCCCAGCTTGGCCTGAGTAGCTTGGGCTGATAATGCTTTGGCCACGGAGCCCAAGTAATAGGGTCTCTGGGCTGTGGCATTACAGCCTGGCTGTTTTGGGTCCGGTGCTGGTTTTAATTATAGGGGGGACCCCTACGCAATTTTTTTCCCCTATAATTAAAACCAGGACTGGCCCTGTAGCCTGGTGTTGGTTTCTAATTTATGGTGGAACCCTACACATTTTGTTCCCTGTAATTTTAGAAACCAGGACTGTCCTGCAAATCCTGGGCTGGTTAAGCTTTAGAGGGGGGACCCTATGTCATTTTTTAAAAAACTTTTAACCTTTTTTTTATCAATTTACAGGCAGAAACATACATGGATCACAGTGATCTGTGTATGTTTATGCCAAACTCGCAGATCCCAGACAGTTGAATTTTTTTCACAAGTTTTTACAGGAGACTTCTCCCTTCTCATGCTTGGTAAATTCCCAAATCCTATCTTCACTAGTGAAAAGGTTCTTGAGTTTTGCCGATGGTGAATTGAAGAGAGTTTGCTAACTCTCCAGTATTTTCCTGTAGCAAAGGAGATCTCTCTCCCGAGTTTGACATTAGTAAATTTGAGAGTGGGAAAAAATTACCAAACTCTCCAGAGTTTGCAAACTCTCCCAGACTCGATTCTTAGTAAATTTACCCCTAAGTGTTTCTCTTGGATTATTAATTAATTCACTAGAGTTCACATCCCTGATAAGCTCATAGGGTGGAGAGCAGAGTAGAAAGGAGGACAGGAATAAAAATGCATTACTCACTTGCCTAAATTGCAGTCTTATGGGTCCAGTACAACTGGGATTGTCCACATTTTTCTAATCCTCAATCAACAAAATTAATTACTGCTGACAAAAGATGATTATTTCTCTAATTTTTTTATTTAGCATTACTTATGTATATTTGTGCCTGTTAATAAATGTATCTTACCAGCCTATTCTTACTGATCCAGAATTCTTGTCTCAGAAGATAAATAGTCAGTTTATGGTACATGTAATCTTAAATCAGTAAGACTGTGATAATTACTAATTGTACAAATATTTTGATGCAGAATGGTGCCAGTCTATAACTAATTTTAAGGGCTCTTAGAATCAAGACTACTCTTAATAGTTGCAGAGTTATTGTAATATAATAGGATTTGAATTTATCTTGATCATATTCTCTGAAAAATGGTGGAATATATTTAACTTCTTGTGGGTATTTAATTGTGCCCCAAAATATATTCTCTGCATTTAAAATGTATGCATTTAAATTTCCCGCTGGGCCAGGTTTCTCTCCCTCTCCGTAGGGCCGGTTTTCAGTGAATGGCAGCTGCTACCACGATTGGAGCTCAGTTCCGAACAAGCAGAGGTCAGAAGCTTCTGTGCATGCGCAGAAGCTTAATCAGCAGTAAACTGTGAAAGGGTGGTGGAAGGGCTGCTGCACATGCATAGACACAGCAGCTCCTCCCATGGGCCTTCGCAGAGCTTGTGAGTGGCAGCTCACAGCTCTGCCTCCAGTAGCCACCTGACCGAGTATATAGCAGGAGTGCAGATATAGCCGCGGCTGGGCTGGCGCCTAAAATGCATCACAAGTATATAATGTAAGTGATCAGTTTAGATGAGTGGTGCAGTACTAAGAGGGGTGCTGTAAGGGGTATACTGTGATGGGTGAGGGGTGCTATGCTGAGAGGGGTGCTGTGCTGTGATGAGTGAGGGGTGATATGCTGAGAGGGGTACTCTGAGGGGTGAGGGGTGCTATAAGGAGAGAAAGGTGCTATGCGGAGGGCTGCTGTGCTTTGAGGGTAGAGGGTTGCTGTACTGAGAGGGGTGCTGTGCTGTGAGGAGTGCTGTACTGAGCGGGGATAGGGGTGCTGTGAAGAGAGGGGTTCTGTGTTGAAATGGGTGCTGTTATGTGATGGGTGATGTGCTGTGTGAGGGGAGCTGTGCTATGAGGAGAGAGAGGGGCGAGGGGTGCTGTGCTGTGAGGGGAGAGGGGTACTATGCGGAGAGGAGTACTGTACTGAGAGGTTCTGTGTTGTGCTGAGAGGGGTGCTGTGCTGTGATGGGTGAGGGGTGCTGTGAGGAGAGAGAGGGGCTGTACTGTGTGGGGAGAGGGGTGCTGTGCTGTGAGGTTAGAGGGGTGCTTTGCAGAGAGGGGTGCTGTGTTGAGAGGGGAGAGGGGTGTTGTACTAAGAGTTTTACTGTCAGGGGTGCTGTACTGTGATGGGTGAGGGGTGCTGTGATGCATGCTGTGAGGAGAGAGATATGCTGTATTGTGTGGGGAGAGGGGTGCTGTGCTGTGAGGTGAGGGGTGCTATGCTGTGAGGGGAGAAGGATACTGTACTAAGAGATTTACTGTCAGGGGTGCTGTACTGTGATGGGTGAGGGGTGCTGTGATGCATGCTGTGAGGAGAGAGATGTGCTGTACTGTGTGGAGAGAGGGGGAGAGGGGTGCTGTGCTGTGAGGTTAGAGGGGTGCTTTGCAGAGAGGGGTGCTGTGCTGAGAGGGGAGAGGGGTGTTGTACTAAGAGTTTTACTGTCAGGGGTGCTGTACTGTGATGGGTGAGGGGTGCTGTGATGCATGCTGTGCGGAGAGAGATGTGCTGTACTGTGTGGGGAGAGGGGTGCTGTGCTGTGAGGTGAGGGGTGCTATGCTGTGAGCGGAGAAGGATGCTGTACTAAGAGGTTTACTGTCAGGGGTGCTGTGAGGTGGGCAGTAAATAGGCAATATATGGTGCTGTGAGGAGGGTCAATAGAGGTTTAATGTACATGCTGTGAGGGACTCCGTGTACTGTGGGGGTGGTGGGGCAATAAGTGAGCTGAAATGGAGGTCCACTAATGGGCACTAAAATCTATATACGCTTACCAAAAAATAGGTCTCGAGCTTAATGCCAGGTACACACTAAATGATATATCGTCCAATCTGATGGATTGGACGACATATAGGGCAGATTGGCCAGTGTGTACTTGTTAGGTCACTGATGATGCGGGCTCCTGCACGTTATCACTCATCGGACCTGGCTGATATCGTCAGTGGGGACCATGCTGCCGATGCTGGCACCCCACCAGGTCCCGCCGCACGCGACATTGGCAATGGGTACACATTGCTAAGTGTGTACCCAGTTTAAGGATGGAATCTGCTCAGACTGTTAGGATTGCATGAAGCCTGCACAAAGATGAACAGCTGGGAAAGTGACGAAATAAAACAAAAGGAGCTACAAAAGGATAAGGAAGTACTGTAAGTAAGAAAGAAGTGAATGGGAAATATTGTATGTCATATTACATACTGAGGAGCATTGAGTTGCATATTATCTACTAGGGGCACTGAGCGGCATATTATGTACTAGAGGTCATTGTGTGGTAGATTGTGTACTGGAGGCAATGTATATCATATTGCTTACTGTGGAAACATTGAATGGCATATTGTGTTATTGTGTACAAGGGGGAACTGAGTGGCATATTATGTAGTTTGGTGGGCACCGATTGGCATATTATGTGTGGGGGCATTGTGTGGTACAGTATATTGTGTACTGGGGCACTGAGTGGCATTATGTACTGGAGGGCATTGTGTGATAGATTGTGTACTGGGGGCAATGTGTATCATATTGTATACTGTGGGAACACTGAGTGGCATATTGTGTTATTGTGTACTGGAAGAACATTGAGTGGCATACTATGCACTGGGGAACATTGTGTAGTATGTTGTGTACTAGGGGGTACAGTATGTGTGCCGTATTGTTTAGCTTACTTGGGGTACACCAAGAGGCATATTGTGTACTGGGGGGACCAGAGTGGCATATTATATACTTAGTGGGCACTGAGTGGCATATTATGTACTGGGGACATTGTTTTTTTTTCCTGTCAGGGGCCAATGTGTTTGTTATTTTTCGTGTGGAGGCAATGTGTCTGTTGTTTTTCCCTGTGGGGGGGCCGTGTTTCTTTTTACCCTGCCCCCTCAACAAACCCCACCCCTTAACAGACTATGCCTCCTTTAGGGCTGCTTCCTAAAATTGTCTGGGCTGGATTTCCACCCCAATCCACCCCTGCTTAGTGCAGAGATTCTCAAACTCGATCCTCAGGACCCCACACAATCCACGTTTTCCAGGTCACCCATCAGGTGCACAGGTGTATTCATTACTTGCTGACACATTTTAAAAGTTACACTGGTGGAGCTAATTACTTCACTTGTGATTCTGTGAGGAGACCTGGAAAACATGCACCGTTTGGGGTCCTGAGCACAGAGTTTGAGAACCTGTGGCTTAGAGTAATAAACATAACATACAAAAGAAACCTCCTTCCTTCTTCTGTTTTTATTTCCTACTTTTCTGTATACATATGACAAAGCAAGGCAGCACTACTTGGCCTTTGTGAGCAGCAAGGTCTAGACTGGCTTATCTGCCACTGTTTTGTGTTTGTCAAGCACCAACGAGAAACCTTCTGATAATCTACAGGTGGACATAGGTGGATTGGGAGATACAGGGTTTGAGATTACCCTGGTATGCTCCGAAATTGTGAATAAGTACCTTATTCCTGGGAAAACCGTGTCTGTTACAGGGATTGGAGGAGTCAGCCCAGCCATCCCTGAATATTTTACCACCAACATATTTTTGGGTACCGATTAAGGGTGTTTAGTTTCTCACTAATGTGCATGCTAATGTTGTTCCCTGTCAATTTTGTTTGTCTGACTCATCTCAGGTTATATGTGTTAATACTAGGGGTGAGCGGGTTCGGATTTCTGAAATCCGAACCCCCCCGATCCGAGTCCGATCCGAGTCAGGCTCGACTTTTCCCGCCTGACTCGGATCTGAAATCGAGGCAAAACGTCATCATCCCGCCTTCCGAGTCTCGCAGGTTTTGGATCCTATATAAGGTACCCACGTCGGCGCCATTTTCTCACTCGGCTGTGGACAGTGAAGAGGGAGGGTGGGAGTTAGGGCTGTGTAGTGTAGTGTAGTGTAGTGCTGCTGTTGTCAACTACTTCAAAGTCCATAGGGGCTGGCTGTGTTGTGCTGTGCTGCTGTTGTTAATAGGGGCTGTGTCCACTAGTTCAAAGTCCATAGGGGCTGGCTGGACTGTGTTGTGCAGTCAGTTCTCCATAGGGGCTGTGTCCACTCCAAAGTCCTGTGCAGTGTCCCAGTCCTAAAGGGGTGCTGTAGTGTTGTCCAGGGGGTGCTCTGTCCATCAGGGGTGCTCCCCCCAAGTGCTAAAAAAATAATATATTTTCTGTGTTTGTGAATTGTGTGCGCAGTAGCCGCACGTGCATCAACAAAGTAGTGCCAAGCGTGCGCCTGTGTCATAAGTAAAGGGCCGGCTGGCTTGACCGTTAAAGGGTGCTGTAACCCCCGAAAGTACACTCCAGTCCAAACCAAAAAAAATATTGTTTTCTGTGTTTGTGAATTGTGTGCGCAGTAGCCGCACGTGCATCAACAAAGTAGTGCCAAGCGTGCGCCTGTGTCATAAGTAAAGGGCCGGCTGGCTTGACCGTTAAGGGTGCTGTAACCCCCGAAAGTACACTCCAGTCCAAACCAAAAAAAATATTATTTTCTGTGTTTGTGAATTGTGTGCGCAGTAGCCGCACGTGCATCAACAAAGTAGTGCCAAGCGTGCGCCTGTGTCATAAGTAAAGGGCCAGCTGGCTTGACCGTTAAAGGGTGCTGTAACCCCCAAAGTACACTCCAGTCCAAACCAAAAAAAAAATTATTTTCTGTGTTTGTGAATTGTGTGCGCAGTAGCCGCACGTGCATCAACAAAGTAGTGCCAAGCGTGCGCCTGTGTCATAAGTAAAGGGCCGGCTGGCTTGACCTTTAAAGGGTGCTGTAACCCCCGAAAGTACACTCCAGTCCAAACCAAAAAAAAATGTATTTTCTGTGTTTGTGAATTGTGTGCGCAGTAGCCGCACGTGCATCAACAAAGTAGTGCCAAGCGTGCGCCTGTGTCATAAGTAAAGGGCCGGCTGGCTTGACCGTTAAAGGGTGCTGTAACCCCCGAAAGTACACTCCAGTCCAAACCAAAAAAAAAATTATTTTCTGTGTTTGTGACTTGTGTGCGCAGTAGCCGCACGTGCATCAACAAAGTAGTGCCAAGCGTGCGCCTGTGTCATAAGTAAAGGGCCGGCTGGCTTGACCGTTAAGGGTGCTGTAACCCCCAAAGTACACTCCAGTCCAAACCAAAAAAAAAATTATTTTCTGTGTTTGTGAATTGTGTGCGCAGTAGCCGCACGTGCATCAACAAAGTAGTGCCAAGCGTGCGCCTGTGTCATAAGTAAAGGGCCGGCTGGCTTGACCGTTAAGGGTGCTGTAACCCCCGAAAGTACACTCCAGTCCAAACCAAAAAAAAAATTATTTTCTGTGTTTGTGAATTGTGTGCGCAGTAGCCGCACGTGCATCAACAAAGTAGTGCCAAGCGTGCGCCTGTGTCATAAGTAAAGGGCCGGCTGGCTTGACCGTTAAAGGGTGCTGTAACCCCCAAAGTACACTCCAGTCCAAACCAAAAAAAATATTATTTTCTGTGTTTGTGAATTGTGTGCGCAGTAGCCGCACGTGCATCAACAAAGTAGTGCCAAGCGTGCGCCTGTGTCATAAGTAAAGGGCCGGCTGGCTTGACCGTTAAAGGGTTCTGTAACCCCCAAAGTACACTCCAAAACAAAAAAATATATATTTTCTGTGTTTGTGACTTGTGTGCACTGTGGCTGCACGTACATCAACAAAGGAGCAGCGCCAAGCGTGCGCCTGTGTCCCATAAGTAAAGAGCCGGCTGGCTCATTTCTTAAAGGGTGGTGTAACCCACAAAGTGCACTACTCTCCAGCAAAAATAAAAAAATATTTTCTGTGTTTGTGAGCGCTTTAGCCGCACGTATATATCAATATAACATAAATGGAGGACCAAACTTTCTCCGATAAAAATAAAATAGGGAAAGATCAAGAACCACTTCCTCCTAGTGCTGTTGCTGCTGCTGGGAGTTGTTCATCATCCCAGAGAGGAAGTAGAAACATCACTACTTTTACTAAACAATTGACCCTCCAACAGTCCCTAGCGATGAGGATGAAGTACGACAGCAGTCATCCTGAAGCAAAACGTATAACTGAGGCCTTGACTGCTATGTTGGTGTTAGACGTGCGTCCGGTATCCGCCATTAGTGCAGTGGGATTTAGACAATTGATGGAGGTAGTGTGTCCTCGGTTCCAAATCCCGTCTAGATTCCACCAGCTTCCTCAAAGCAGCAGCGACAAGCGTGCGTCTGTCTGTTAAAGGGTGGTGACACCCTCACAGTGTGCTACACAAACAATTAAAATATTGTTCTTTTGTTTTCGGTCTTTGTGAAATGTGTGGGCTGTAGCCGCACCTGCATCCTTAAAGCAGCAGCGACAAGCGTGCGTCTGTCTGTTAAAGGGTGGTGACACCCTCAAAGTGTGCTACACAAACAATTAAAATATTGTTCATTTTTTTTCTGTCTTTCTGAATTGTGTGGGCTGTAGCCGCACTTGCATCCTCAAAGCAGCAGCGACAAGCGTGCGTCTGTCTGTTAAAGGGTGTTGTAACTCTCAAAGTGCTCCAAAAAATAAAACATTTTTTTTAATGTGTTTGTGACTTGTGTGCGATGTAGCCGCACTTGCATCCTCAAAGCAGCAGCGACAAGCGTGCGTCTGTCTGTTAAAGGGTGTTGTAACTCTCAAAGTGCTCCAAAAAATAAAATTATTTTTTTAATGTGTTTGTGACTTGTGTGCGATGTAGCCGCACTTGCATCCTCAAAGCAGCAGCGACAAGCGTGCGTCTGTCTGTTAAAGGGTGGTGACACCCTCAAAGTGTGCTACACAAACAATAAAAATATTCTTCTTTTTTCTGTCTTTGTGAATTGTGTGGGCTGTAGCCGCACCTGCATCCTTAAAGCAGCAGCGACAAGCGTGCATCTGTCTGTTAAAGGGTGGTGTAACTCTCAAAGTGCTCCAAAAAATAAAAAACTATTTTTTTAATGTGTTTGTGACTTGTGTGCGATGTAGCCGCACTTGCATCCTCAAAACAGCAGCGACAAGCGTGCATCTGTCTGTTAAAGGGTGGTGACACCCTCAAAGTGTGCTACACAAACAATAAAAATATTCTTCTTTTTTCTGTCTTTGTAAATTGTGTGGGCTGTAGCCGCACCTGCATCCTTAAAGCAGCAGCGACAAGCGTGCGTCTGTCTGTTAAAGGGTGGTGACACCCTCAAAGTGTGCTACACAAACAATAAAAATATTCTTCTTTTTCTGTCTTTGTGAATTGTGTGGGCTGTAGCCGCACCTGCATCCTTAAAGCAGCAGTGACAAGCGTGCGTCTGTCTGTTAAAGGATTACATCGGTGACAGCATCCAAGTAGGCATGTCAGACAGTCCGTACCTGTACTGGCAGGAAAAAGAAGCAATTTGGAGGTCCCTGTACAAACTGGCTCTATTTTACCTGAGTTGCCCCCCCTCCAGTGTGTACTCCGAAAGAGTGTTTAGTGCAGCCGGGAACCTTGTCAGCGAAAGGCGTAGGAGGTTGCTTCCACAAAATGTGGAGAAGATGATGTTCATAAAATGAATTATCAACTCTTCCAGGGAGACCAGCCTCCAGAACGTACAGAGGGACCTGTGGTTCCAGCAGGGACGAATTAATACTCTGTGAGGATGAGGATGTACACACTGAAGAGGGTGAGGAATCGGTGGATGAGGAGGATGAGGATGACATCTTGCCTCCGTAGAGCCAGTTTGTGCAGGGACAGATTAATTGCCAGCTTGTTTTGTGGGGGCCCAAACGAACCAATCATTTCAGCCACAGTTGTGTGGCAGACCCTGGCGCTGAAATGATTGGTTTGTTAAAGTGTGCATGTCCTGTTTATACAACATAAGGGTGGGTGGGAGGGCCCAAGGACAATTCCATCTTGCACCTCTTTTTTTTCTTTGCATTATGTACAGTTTGGGGCCTAGTTTTTCAAACTGCCATCTTGTCTGCCACTGCAGTATCACGCCTAGATGGGTCACGTGTTTGTGCCGCCCACTCGTGTCACTTAGCATAGTCATCCAGCTACCTCGGTGCAACCTTTTGGACATAAAAACACTATTGTGAGGTGTGAGGTGTTCAGAATAGACTGGAAATGAGTGGAAATTAAGGTTATTGAGGTTAATAATAGCATAGGAGCAGAAAAACCCACAAATTCTGTGATTTTAGCTGTTTTTATGCTTTTTTTCAAAAAAATACAGATCCAAAACACAAAACACAGAACCCAAAACACGGAAGGGTGGTTTTGGCAAAACCAATCCAGATCCAAAACACGAAGAAAGATCCAGATCCAAAACCAAAACACAAAAAGTGGCCGTGCACACCCCTAGTTAATACTGAACTTTGCCATTATGTGAATCCATGTAAAGCTGGCCATACACGCTACAATTATTGGGGTGATCCGACCGATATCCGCGGATCGCCCCGATAATTGTAACGTGTGTGCGGGTGACTGAGGGTTAAATATTGCTCGGTCGGGCATGCCGGATTGTCCAGCATGCCTCTCCAATGCGATATTTATGGGGTAAACTGTCGGCCGCATCGGGCAGCGTATGCCCTGCCGCTGCCGACAGACAGACATTTCCTGTATTCCTTCCCATGGAAGGAACAGTGAAATGTCTCCTCCCCCGGGGGCAGAGCGCAGATGTCGGGCTAATACACTATGAGAAATCTCACACTGTATGCTGCGGATATCTGTGGCTGTCAGACTGCCAGATAAAATGTCGGTGTGACAGGCATTTTATCTGGGCTTGTATGCCCAGCTTAAAGGTATATATCTGCAGATGATGGTCGTTCATACACACTGAACACCCATCATTTGCGGGACCCAGCGACCAGGGGGCGTGACCCGGTGGGTGGGGGGGCGTGTCCTGCCCCCTCCTCTCGGCTGCCGCTCTATGTGTACAGGCGGTCTGCAAACCACTCGTACACACCTGCCGATGGACATATATGTCTGTAGATATCTCTGTCCATCGGCTGTGCAGCACAGCCAATGCAATTTGTCGGTGAACGCCGACGTTCACCGACATATCGCGGGTACACACTGCCCGACGGGCAGCAGATACATTGACCGATCAATTGATTGGTCAATGTATCCGTCAGTGTGCACCCAGCTTAAGGAAACTCTGTTACACTGTGATATTGTTGATCTTTGTGATAATGAAGGATGTCTGGACGACACCCAATTGAATACACTTACTCCTGCAGCCTAAGGAGAGAAGAGGTAAAAAGTGGGAGGCACATATTGAAACTGTTGTAATTCCTACACCGTTCACCCGATTTGGATGTAATTACCCTCAAATTAAATCTGAAAGTCTGCAGTTAAAGCACATCTTGTTTGTTTCATTTGAAAACCATTGTGGTGGTGAATAGAGGCCAAAATCTGAAAATTCTGTCAATGTCCCAATATTTATGGACCTGACTGTATATTTATGTTTATGACCAGCGACAAGGAGATAGAGACATATATATATATATATATATAATAGAAATTGAAGAATCCGGCACTCGATGGATCTGGTACATATACTTGCCGGGTGCCCTCTGAAGTAGTTGCATAGACGAGAAAGCGGCGGCACTCCGAACTTGAATTAAATGTAGAAGATGCTTAGGTAATCTGCAACGTTCCAGTGCTTTAATGCGCTTTTTTCAAGCAATACAGTATCAAATATATATATATATATATATACACACACATATACACACACAAATGTGTATATACATACAGTACATACACATAAATACATGACACAGCCCCAGCAACACAGGCCAACACCCTTTGCTGCTCTGACCCCAGTGCCCAGTGGGCGCCCGCCCTGTCGCCCCTCCCCTCCTGTCTCCCAGCTAGCCTGAGCTAGCTAAACTTACCTACAGTGTGAAAGGACTCACTCACCCTGGCTGCCACATTCTTTCTTGTATCTTGATCCTCATGGAGCTAATGCTGCTGCTCCTGTAGTGAAAATGTCTGGTCTGAAGGCTGGCTGGGCAGTGACTGCTATTATGGAGGCGGACCAGAGCCATGAGTTGTCACTTCCGGCTCTGCCTCGCAAAGGCCCATGGGAGGAGTGGCCACATCTGCGCATGCCCTTCTGTGGCCATCTTGTGTCCTCCTGTAGGTAGAATGAGCTTCTATGCAGAAATTCATTCTGACCTGACCCACGGACCGGCTGACACTGACAGCTGTGCTGCCTGATTGGAGCTGAGCTCTGATCATGGCAGTGGGGGGCAGCGACACAAAGGGCCCATGGGTGGAGTGGCCGCATCAGGGCATGTGCAGCATCCCCTTTCATGGCCATCTTGTGTCCTCATGGTGAAAGCTGGGTTAGCAAACTCCTCGAAGTTCTAGCGAACAACTGTTGGTGTTATTTGCATACATGGTGACACCCAGCATTATGTCAATGCTGAAGTGAATATTGAGACCCCTTGTGGATCAGCTATTGTTAAAGGTTGGAGTGGTACCTTCCTTGGTACATGAGGCTATAATAGTGAGAGATTTTCTGCATTTTTGGAAATTTGGTAAATATGGTCACAGTTGTGAAGAGTATAGAGCCGGTTGTTCGCTGGCAGTGAGCATGTCCTCTGAACTCTCTGACCCATTATCTTTTGCTAGTATGGCTGAGGAAGTAGCAAATGATGAGGATCAAAATGAGGCACCTTCTACAGGGGAAGGAAAAACTGTAAACCGAGCGAGTAACCTTGAGGTGTTGAAAGAGCTGTTTGCATCAAAACATTTAAAAGACCCCACCCTTATAAAAGCCAGAGAAAATGTTAAAGTTATTAATGGGGAGCCAGTTGTACCAGGTAACAGCTTTGCCATCCGCTGTTGTACTAAATGGGTGAGGATGTGGTAGAACAGCTGGTAGTTCCCCACCATATAGAACTGTATTAGACCTACCTCATGGTAACATCACAGCAGGGCAGTTAGGAGCAGGAAAAAAACAAGAGCATTTTAAAGCGGTTCTTATGGCCAGGGGTACATAAAGAGGTGCCCGAATATTGTTCTTCCTGTCCTGACTGCCAGTATCATGCTCCCAGACCCCATTTCAGAAGCCCACTAGCTTCCATGCCTATTATAGATGTCCCATTAGACAGAACATCCATGGATTTTTTGGGGCCTTTATTAAAGTCTGCCCGAGACCATCAGTATATCCTAGTGATAATGGATTATGCTACCTGATATCTTGAGGCAATCCCTTTGTGCAAGATCTCAACCTAGACAATAGCTAGAGAGATGGTGCATGTCTTTAGTAGGGTGGGAATGCTAAAAGAAATCCTTACTGAATTAGATACCTCCTTTATGTCTAGGATCATGGAGGAATTGTGCAAGTTGTTTGAGATCACTTACCTTAGGACATCTGTTTACCATCCCCAGACTGATGGGTTGGTAGAAAGGTTTAACATTAAAAAGCATGCTGAAAAAGGTTGTAGATAAGGATGAGAAAAACTGTGATTATTTGTTGCCATATTAGTTGCTGGCTATTAGAGAAGTCCCACAGTCCTCTACAGGGTTCTCTCCATTTGATTGGTTACATGGGCGACACCCTAAAGGGTCTCTGGACATTTCTAAAGAGACATGGAAGGGCAGTCCACTCCTTATAATAGTGATATTGAACACGTATTGCAGATGGAGGACAGAATTGGGCTGTTTGGACCCATTGTCAAACAGCACTTTGAACAGGCCAAACAAGCTCATCAGAGGGTGAATAATCAAATGCTCGGGTACATGCATTTGCCCCTGAGGACAGAGTTCTCATTTTGGTGCCCACAGTGGAAAGCAAGTTTTTGGCTAAATGGCAGGGTCCATTTGAGATCAGGGAGTATGCGTATGATGTTAACTACAAAGTATACCAACCGGGAGAGAGGAAACCTGAACAAATTGACCATGTTAACCTAATAAAACCCTGAAAGGATAGGTTAGCCTTCTTAGCTAAACCTTGCCACCAGTAAGTTAATTCCCCTCTGTTCCGGAAGTAAAAGGTATTGGAGACACTGTCAGCTGTTCAAAATAACAAGGCTAAAGAGTTCTTCATAAGGAACAGGGATGGGTTTTCAGAGATACCTGGCCCACACGGCCATAATAAAGCATGGCATTGTTACAGAACCAGGGGTCAAAATCAACTTAAAGCCATATAGAATTCCTGAAGACCAGCGAGAAGCTGTCTCTAAAAAAGTAAATAATATGTTAGAACTTGGTGTTATAAAGAATCTAACAGTGACTGGTCAAGCCCCATAGTTCTAATTCCAAAACCAGTTGGCAGCATAGGCTTCTATAACGATTTCCGTATGCTGAACGCAGTGTTCAAATTTGATGCATACCCCATGCCCTTTGTAAATGAGCTGATTGAAAGGCTGGGAACAGCCAGATATCTTACCACACTGGACTTGACAAAAAGTTATAGGCAAATATCATTAACTGATAGGGCAAAAGAAAAAAACAGCCTTTTCTCTTCTAGTAGGGCTGTTTCAGTATAAATTGTTACCTTTTGAGTTGAATGTTGCCCCAGCAACTTTCCAGCATACAAGGGATAGGATTTTGAAGCCTCACAAACTTTATGCAGCTGCCTATCTGGACAATGTTGCAACTCACAGTCCGGACTGGGAGTCTCACTTGGTTAGAGTACAAACAGTATTGGACAGAATCAGAGAGGTAGGGCTAACAGTCAACCCAAAGAATGCTGCTTAGCAATGGAAGAGATTAAATAAGCCCCAATTGAAAAAACAATTGAGACTATCCAAAACTGGCCCTTTCCAGTAAATAAAACAAAAATCACAGGGTATTTCCTTGTCAGACCTTACCAAAGAGAAGCAGTCAAATATGGAGAAATGGAAACCTAAGGCAGAAAAAGTATTTCAGGCATTAAAAGTGGCATTATATTACACAACCTGTGTTAATAACACTAGACTTATCTAAAGAATTTGTAGTACAGACTGATACCTCAGAGGTAGGGATAGGGGCCGTATTGTCCCAAAACAGAGATGAGGAGGAGCAGCCCATAATTTATTTGAGTAGAGAACTCAATGAACATTAAAATAGGTATGCTATTGTGGAAAAGGAAGTCTTGGCCATTAAGGGGGCATTACACACTTTGAGATATTATCTCTTGGGCAGACAGTTTAAGCTGGTGACAGATCACACCCATTTACAATAAATGTGTAAAAATAAAGGTCAGAATGCCCGGGTTACAAGATGGTTTTTAGCATTGCAAGGTTTTAAGTTGCTGTTTAACATAGGCCCGGCCCAAAACTAGCCAATGCAGATGCGTTGTCTCGCATCTTCTGTTTAGGGGCTAAAGTGTTCCGTCCCCTAGGTCAAAACAGGGGAGGTGTATGTGTGACAAGAACACTGGAATAGTTTTTGAGGGCAGGTATATTTGTCCTTGGTTTCTGATCTACTGTACATGTTTTAAAACTGCAGGAAGATGTTTGTGATTGTTCTGCTGAGAGCTTTTGGGCTTTGGTCAAAGATGGTAAAGGGTTTCTAGGGTTATGGATGGAGAGTGAGGGTGGACTCCATCCAGGGCCGTAGATAGGGTAGTGCGGCCGGTGCCATTGCACAGGGCACCAGAGGTCAGGGGGCGCTGTTTGGGCCTGTCTAATTTCTGTATATTATCATTCTTGCTGGTAGTTTCCTCCTATTTCATCCCCAGCATCTCCTGGCCTCTCCTATCTCTTCCCTGGCCCTTCCCCATGAAGCCATGGCCCTTTTTTGAGTGCATTATGTCCCTTTGAAAAATGAGGTCAGCGCCAATGCTCTTTCTGGCACAGGGCACCAAAAAGTCTAGTTACGGCTCTGACTCCATCCACTAGGCCCAGTTCGGGTCTTGGGACCTTTAGCCTTAGAGAATGTTAATTAGTGATTTCATCTGCATGAGGGTGTTAAAAGGCTGTCAACCTGATCATTATGTCTCTCACTGCCTGGGGAAAGCGACTGCAGAGTCTCTGTGAGAGAAAACCTGCTACTTGATAAAAGTGAACTTGTCTTGTTTAACTTCTAAAGGTGCATACACACACAACGATTTTTTGAATGATTATCGATAACGATATCATTTATCGTTCAATCGTTGAAAAAAACGTTCACTTTCTGAGTAAAAACGATGAACGATTATTGTTCATGCGCGTTCACATTTGTAGTTTGTAGCTCAGTCAGACTGACCAACTCAATGATTTTCAATAAGGGAATATGCAAAAATTGTTTGTAGTTCAAAAAAATCATTCATTACAGTTAGTAAATGAACGATTTTAGTAAACGATTTTCATTCATTTTTCCATTGAAAAAAATGAACGAAAATAGTTTACTAAAATCGTTCATTTACTAAATCGTTGTGTGTGTATGCAGCTTTATGTTTTTGTAGTGTTAGTCAGGAATGAATTATGTTTAGTTAGTAGTGTTAGTCAGGAATGACTTATGTTTAGTTACTGCCTGACAGGTAAGACATTTATTTGAATGTTTTATTTTATTTTTCTGCTTAATAAAACTGTCTGTTGCCAATTGCAGGATAAACCTTGGATTGTGTGTAATAACTCGGCTAATGTTCACTACCATCTACCCCAAATGGTACATGTTCCCCTAACCCTGTTCTTATATAAATAGCTTATTTACACCCATATACAGAATTTCCCCTTTGCTAGATGCATCAGCTCTGTACCTTTAGTATATGCACAACATTTTTGTCAGGAATGCATACATACACATACACACAACCATATAAATATATACAGATTCTGCGCTGGAGTACAGAGATCAACTAAAACATTTATTAATCACATGAACAAGAAACAATGAATGAATAGAAAATATATTAGAGTACAGTGCAAATAAAACAGAAGTAAGTTACTTAAAAAAACAAACTCATATGGGTTCACTTATATGTAGGGGTGTGCACCAGCCACTTTTCGTGTTTTGTGTTTTGGTTTTGGATCTGGATCTTTCTTCTTGTTTTGGATTTGGATTGGTTTTGCCAAAACCACCATTCCGTGTTTTGGGTTCTGGGTTTTGTGTTTTGGATCTGTATTTAAAAAAAAAAAAAGCATAAAAACAGCTAAAATCACAGCATTTGTGGATTTTTCTGCTCCTATGCTATTATTAACCTCAATAACCTTAATTTCCACTAATTTCCAGTCTATTCTGAACACCTCACACCTCACAATAGTGTTTTTATGTCCAAAAGGTTGCACCGAGGTAGCTGGATGACTATGCTAAGCGACACGAGTGGGCGGCACAAACACATGGCCCATCTAGGAGTGACACTGCAGTGGCAGACAGGATGGCAGTTTGAAAAACTAGGCCCCAAACAGTACATAATGCAAAGAAAAAAAAGAGGTGCAAGATGGAATTGTCCTTGGGCCCTCCCACCTACCCTTATGTTGTATAAACAGGACATGCATACTTTAACAAACCAATCATTTCAGCGCCAGGGTCTACCACATGACTGTGGCTGAAATGATTGGTTTGTTTGGGCCCCCACAAAACAAGCTGGCAATTAATCTGTCCCTGCACAAACTGGCTCTACAGAGGCAAGATGTCGTCCTCATCCTCCTCATCCACCGATTCCTCACCCTCTTCAGTGTTGTGTACATCCTCATCCTCACAGAGTATTAATTCGTCCCCGCTGGAATCCACCACCACAGGTCCCTCTGTACGTTCTGGAGGCTGGTCTCTCTGGAAGAGTTGATAATTCATTTTTATGAACATCATCTTCTCCACATTTTGTGGAAGCAACCTCCTACGCCTTTCGCTGACAAGGTTCCTGGCTGCACTAAACACTCTTTCGGAGTACACACTGGAGGGGGGGCAACTCAAGTAAAATAGAGCCAGTTTGTACAGGGGTCTCCAAATTGCCTCTTTTTCCTACCAGTACAGGTACAGACTATCTGACATGCCTACTTGAATGCTGTCACCAATGTAATCCTCCACCATTCTGTCAATGGTGACAGTATCATATGCAGTGACAATAGACATGTCAGCAATTGTTGGCATGTCCTTCAGTCCGGACCAGATGTCCAAACTTGGTCCTGCCTGCCCTGCATCACCGCCAGCGGGTTGCTTAGGATACCTAAGTTTTTTCCTGGCAGCCCCAGTTGCGGGAGAAAATGAAGGAGCTGTTGAAGTGTCACATTCCACTTCAGCTGACAGTGTTTTCACCAGCAGGTCTTTGCACCTCTGCAGGCTTGTGTCGGCCGGAAAGAGAGACACCACATAGGCTTTAAACCAAGGAACGAGCACAGTGGCCAAAATGTAGTGGGCTGATTTCGACAGATTGATCACCCTAGAATCCTGGCAAAGCGAATGAAGGGCTTCATCCACAAGTCCCACATGCCGAACGGAATTGCTCAGTCTCAGCTCCTCCTTCACTTTCTCCAGCTGCTTCTGCAAAAGCCTGATGAGGGGAATGACCTGACTCAAGCTGGCAGTGTCTGAACTGACTTCACGTGTGGCAAGTTCGAAGGGCTGGAGAACCTTGCACAACACGGAAATCATTCTCCACTGTGCTTGAGTCAGGTGCATACCCCCTCCTTTGCCTATGTCATAGGTAGATGTATAGGCTTGAATGGCATTTTGCTGCTCCTCTATCCTCTGAAGCATATAGAGGGTTGAGTTCCACTTTGTCACAACCTCTTGCTTCAGGTGATGGCGGGGCAGGTTCTAGAGTGTCTGCTAGCGATCCAGTCTTCGGCACGCATTCGCTGAAAGGCAAAAGTGGACAGAAATTTTTCGGGACACCCAAAGCATCTCCTGCACGCCCCTGTCGCTTTCAGAAAATTCTGCACCACCAAATTTATTGTGTGAGCAAAACATGGGACATGCTGGAATTTGCCCAGATGTAATGCTCGCACAATATTGGTGGCGTTGTCAGATATCACAAATCCCCAGGAGAGTCTAAGTGGGGTAAGCCACTGGGCAATGATTTCCCTCAGTTTCTCTAAGAGGTTGTCAGCGGTGTGCCTCTTACTGAAACCGGTGATACACAGCGTAGCCTACCTTGGAACGAGCTGGCGTTTCTGAGATGCTGCTACTGGTGACGCTGCTGTTGTTGCTGCGTAAGGTGATAAATCTACCCAGTGGGCTGTCACAGTCATATAGTCCTTAGTCTGCCCTGTTCCACTTGTCCACATGTCCCTGGTTAAGTGGACATTGGGTACAACTGCATTTTTCAGGACACTGAGGACACTTTTTCTGATGTTACTGGACAGTCTCGGTATCGCCTGCCTAGTGAAGTGGAATCTAGATGAGATTTGGAACCGGGGACACACTACCTCCATCAATTGTCTAAATCCCACTGCACTAATGGCGGATACCGGACGCACGTATAACACCAACATAGCAGTCAAGGCCTCAGTTATATGTTTTGCTTCAGGATGATTGCTGTCGTACTTCATCCTCCTCACTAAGGACTGTTGGAGGGTCAATTGTTTAGTAAATGTAGTGGTGTTCCTACTTCCTCTCTGGGATAATGAATGACTCCCAGCAGCAACAGAAGCAGCGGCAGCAGTAGGCATAGCAATGCAGGATCCTTCGGAGGAATCCCGGATAGGAGAGTCAGTCATGCCAGTGACATGGCCTGCAGGACTACTTCCGATCCTGACTAAGGAGGAAATTGACGAGGAGGGAGTTGATGGTGTGGTTTGCAGGCGCTTGGATACAACAGGACAAAGGGATTTAGGTGTCCCTGGACTGCTTATGGTCTTAGCCAAAGTTTCTGAACTTGACAACAACTTTTTATGAACGCGCTGCAGGTGCCATATAAGGGAGGATGTTCCTAGGTGGTTAACGTCCCTACCCCTACTTGTTTCACCTTTACATATGGTACATATGGCAAGACAGTTGTTGTCCGGATTTGGATAGAAATATTGCCAGACCAAAGAGGTGGCATGTTTGGTCTTCTGCCCAGGCGTTACCGTGATGGGCTTTTCCATCCCACGGACAACAACTGTCTCCCCCGCAGCCTGATTTAAACAAACCACATCACCATCAGAATCCTCCTTGCCAACTTCCTCCTCAGCGCCAGCTACACCAGTATCCTCATCCTGTTGTACTTCAACAGTGACATCTTCAATTTGCATATCAGCAAGTGGACTGTGGGTGCTCCTTTCGGCACTTGCAGAGGGCGTGCAAATGGTGGAAAGAGCCACCTCTTCCCGTCCAGTGCTGGGAATGTCAGGCATTGCAACCGCCACCACACTTGGACTCTCCTTGGGGATTTGTGATATCTTCTTAGAAAGCACAGTTCTTCGCTGTGCTTTTGTCAGCTTAACTCGTTTGATTTTTGTAGCGGGAGGAGGGCTTCCATCGTCATGTGAAGATGAACCACTAGTCATGAATATAGGGAAAGACCTTAGCCGTTCCTTGCCACTCCGTGTCGTAAATGGCATATTGGCAAGTTTAAGTTTCTCCTCAGATGATTTAAATGTTTTTTTAAGGTAATTTTCCTGAACTTTGTCATTTGGGATTGTATATGCCCTCTACTATGACATTGGGCATCGGCCTTGGCGGACGACGTTGATGGCATGTTATCCTCTTTGTCATGACTAGTGGCAGCAGCTTCAGCACTAGGAGGAAGTGGTTCTTGAACTTTCCCTATTTTATTTTTATCGGAGAGAGTTTGGTCCTCCATTAATGTTATATTGATATATACATGCGGCTAAGGCGCACACAAACACAGAAAATATTTTTTTATCTTTGCTGGAGACTAGTGCACTTTGTGGGTTACACCACCCTTTAAGAAATGAGCCAGCCGGCTCTTTACTTATGGGACACAGGCGCACGCTTGGCGCTGCTCCTTTGTTGATGTACATGCATCTGCAGTGCACACAATTCACAAAGACAGAAAAAAAAGAAGTTTTTTATTTTTTGTGGAGCGCACTTTGAGGGTTACACCACCCTTTAACAGACAGATGCAGGCTTGTCACTGCTGCTTTGAGGATGCAGGTGCGGCTACTGCGCATACATTTCACACACAAACACATAAAAAAAGAAAAGAAAATATTTTGGTTGGAGCGCACTCTGGGGGTTACACCACCCTTTAACAGACAGACGCACGCTTGTCGCTGCTGCTTCGAGGATGCAGGTGCGGCTACTGCGTATACATTTCACACACAAACACAGAAAAAAGATAATTTTTTTTTGGTTGGAGCGCACTTTGGGGGTTACACCACCCTTTAACAGATGAGCCAGCTGACCCTTTACTTATGACACAGGAGCACGCTTGGCGCTGCTCCTTTGTTGATGCACGTGCAGCCACAGTGCACACAATTCACAAACACAGAAAATAATTCCTCCACCATTCTATCAGTGGTGACAGTATCATATGCAGTGACAGTAGACATGTCAGAAATTGACATTGTTGGCACGTCCTTCAGTCCGGACCAGATGTCCAAACCGGCCCTTGACTTATGAGGCAGGCGAACGCTTGGCGCTGCTGCTGTGTTGATGCACGTGCGGCTACTGTGCATACATTTCAGAATAAAAAGAATTGTTTATATTTTGTGGAGTGCACTTTGGGGGTTACACCACCCTTTAACAGACTTATGGGACACAGGCGCACGCTTGGCGCTGCTCCTTTGTTGATGCACATGCAGCCACAGTGCACACAATTCACAAACACAGAAAATATATATATATTTTTTTTTTGGAGTGCACTTTGGGGGTTACACCACCTTTTAACAGACGAGCCAGCCGGCCCTTTACTTATGACACAGGGGCACGCTTGGCGCTACTGTTGATGCACGTGCGGCCACAGTGCACACAATTCACGAACACAGAAAATAATTTTTTATTTTGTTTGGAGTGCACTTTGGGGGTTACAGCACCTTTTATCGGACAAGCCAGCCGGCCCATTACTTATGGGACACAGGCGCACGCTTGGCGCTGCTCCTTTGTTAATGCACGTGCAGCCACAGTGCACACAATTCACAAACACAGAAAATTATTTAATTTTGTTTGGAGTGCACTTTGGGGGTTACAGCACACTTTAACGGTTAAGCCAGCCGGCCCTTTACTTATGACACAGGCACACGTTTGGCGTTACTTTGTTGATGCACATGCGGCTACTATGCACACAATTCACAAACACAGGAAGAAAAAAAAAATTTTTTGGAGTGCACTTTGGGGTAGCACCCCTGATGCACAGATCGCCCCCTGGACAACACTACAGCACCCCTCTAGGACTACAGCCTTTATGGGACACTGCACAACACAGTCCTGCCAGCCCCTATAGACAACTGACTGCACAACACAGCCCAGCCAGTCCCTATGGACAACAGCAGCACAACACAGCCCAGTCAGCCCCTATGGACTGAGTGGTCACAGCCCCTATGGACAACAGCAGCACAACACAGCCCAGCCAGCCCTAGCTCCCACCCTCCCTCTTCACTGTCCACAGCCGGAGTGAGAAATGGCGCCGACGTGGGGACCATTTATAGAGTCCAAAACCCGCGAGATCCGGAAGCCGGGATGATGTCGTTTTGCCTTGATTTCAGATCCGAGTCAGGCGGGAAAAGTCGAGCCTGACTCGGATACGACTCGGATCGGGGGGGCTCAGGGGGGTCCGGATTTCAGAAATCCGAACCGGCTCATCCCTACTTATATGTATCTCAAATCAAGAAACAACAATACTCCAGCGCAGAATCTGCATATTTTATATTGTCTCTTTGTGAGGTGGGCAACACCTCTTATTATTCTGCAGCAGGTGTATATAGACATACACACAACCAGCTCATATTCACAGGGAAAGTTTGCAAATGTTTATTGTAATAGTAAAATGCAAACTCACTACTAAACTAGACATAATACAGTCCAATTCAACAAGCGCCTATCACCTTCAGAGGTGAATTCACAATCATCAATTTAGAGGTGGCTAGCTAATGCTAGTGAATAATTACCACTATCAGCCCTCCTGCAACCCCCTCCCACCCCTTTAGATGTGAAAGATAGGACTTATGCCATTCCTTTTGTATTTTCAGTGAAAATATGCAAGTTATACAATATTACTTGGATTTGCAGGGATGTGTGTAACAGCTGCTAAATGTGCAGAAATTTTATTTCAGGATAACGTAGTTTAGAGAGCAAACCATTTGCTTCAGTTGAGGGCTGCAGGAAAAGGCAGATTCCCTTTGCTTCCAACAGGTAATCATACTTGGTTGACATTTTATGTATTGGCTAAGTTCCAAAATAGCTGCCATTACCAGATATCGAATTGAAACCAAAAGAGTATACCATTTTCTCCAATGTGGAAGGAACATACGAGTGGTTGGAATCTATAGCCCTACCAACTGATCCCCGACCATAGCACTGTAAGTGGGGCTGATGTAGAGGTCCTGATTGCATCATCGGAGGGACAAAGCTGAGTACTGTAAATATTATCCTGCCTATCTTTGAAGCTTTTCCCGTCTGGAGAGCATCACTAAACTCCAGGGCTTTTAGCAAATGAAGGGCTGACAGCAGGTGCGGGAATCTGTCAGCAGGGAGTGCCTGTGCTTGACGGACATCATACATCATTATACAGGTTGAGTCTCCCGTTTCCAAAATGCTTGGGACCAGGGGTATTTTGGATAACGGAATATTCCGTATTTTGTAATATTTGCATTTCATAATGAAATGTCTTGGGAATGGGACCCCAATATACACACAGAATGTATTTATGTGTTATATACACCTTTATACACACAGCCTGATGGTAATTTTATACAATATTTTAAATAATTTGTGCCTTAGACAAAGTTTGTGTACATTGAACCATCAACAATAAAACATTTCATTATCTCAGTCATGCCAAAATTATTCCGTATTTCGGAATATTTGGATATGGTAGACTCAACCTGCATACAGTAATAGATTACAATGTGTTATCAACACTAATTATATATATATATATATATATATATATATATATATATATACACACACACACTCACACTCTCCTCAACTAACTACAATTCCTATTTTCTATCTAACTACAGTGGCTAAAACATCCAGCATGTTATCAATAAGGTGGTTCTTCCAAAAGATTTGAATATTGGCATATCCAAGTTGCATTTGGGCCTTTGTGTGCACAATTTGGGGCACTTGCTATTATGTTTCTAGCACATTTATATATAAACTTTGTTTTTCTTCCAGATTCACCAAGGCTTTGGGTGGGCGTGGCCGCTGTAGGTGGCATGGCTAAGCCCCTTAATTTGTGTATATACGGTAGAACTATGTGGTGCATCATGCAGCTTTGTGGCGGCATACACACAGGGGCGCAATTGTGTTATTGCAGGGAGTCCTGGTTATACCTATCTTACACTCTTGGACCCTCTACTTGAAATGGGAGGTTGCTACTATACATACAAGTAGAAAGGGTTTTATCTCACCCAGAGTGAAATTCAGCAAAGGTTTGTCTTCTGCTCCAAAGGGTGGACAGAGCTGACACTGGAACAGAGTAGCTTGGTTATGGCATTGTGACACTATAAAGCTGGGCATACACTATACAATTTTCTGTCAGATATCTGGCCAATCTGGCTGGTTGGAATGAAAACCTGGTGATGTATGGGAGCAAATGACAGTGAATCATATGGATTTAAACACTGAAAAAAGGACAAAAAAAATTGTTCAAAGTGGTTACTTTTGTGTGTTTTAACCAATTTGTCTGAACAACCATTTTTGGCTATTTTCCAGTGTTTGAGCAAATGGACGATTGTCATTTGCTCCCATACATTACCAGGTTTTCATTCCAACCAGCCAGATTGGACAGATATCTGACAGAAAATTGTATAGTGGATGGCCAGCTTAAAGGTATCAGCAACACATTGTCTCTTGCAGCTTATCTTTACTAAAGCTAATTGCAGCTTAGTTTTGGAAACTTGATGGGCCCTGTAGTACTTGTCTGCAATAAACAACATACACTCTGACCTAAGCACAATGGGCCATATTCAATTAGAGGGGAAAAGCCTTTTTCGCCTGTTTTTTTGAGAATATTTTGCCTAAAAAAAATTCGCCAAACTCAATTCCAGGACAATTTCGCCTAAGCGGAAACAATTCTCCAAAAAAGATTCTCCAATCAATAGCTGGTGAAAAGAAATGCAAAATCTTTATTTTGGGGTGCAAACATGGTGAAAAGACTCAGAACCCTTGGGACAGCTCCCCAAAGGACAAATCTGAAAAAAAAAAACAGAAACAAAAACCTAAGAACACCCCAAAAAAGACATGTCATTTTTGGGGTGAAATTTAAAAAGTGGGGGGATAAACATAAATAGACTTCTTGGGGGGTTCCCAAGTATGGGTCGGGTGTTTTTGGGATTGCAGGTGCATGCAGCAGGTGGATTTTTCATGTTTTTAAAAGTTCTTTTTAGAGACATAAAAATATGCTAGCACCCATTTTCAAGTACCCCAAATTTGACAGGACTACTTATTTTCACCAAAATATACTGCTTTATGCCATTCTTCACCACTTTTACAAAGACGCTAATAGCAAGCTATTTACATAACTCAAGTACGCAAAATAGTCTTATTAGAGCTATTAGTACACATCTATATTGATTCCCTATGTTAGTGCATCTTTTTCTGGGGTACAGACTGATTTCCCCAATTCTTTCAGTACTTTTTGCCTGTTCCGCATTGACCTATTTCCGTTTTCGCCTGTTTTGCAATTGAATTAGGCGAAAAGCGGGGACGCGCACGGAATAAATTCGCCTCTGAAACAGGCGAATGAAGCAAAAACTTCGCCTCTAATTGAATTCCCCTCAATGTGTGCTTGACTTGGAAGGCAACTAACACTATAACACTGGTTTGCAACTACTCTCCACAGATCACAGTCACTCATGATCATGCCACTGTCTCTCTCTCTTGCTGCATTTACAGCCTGCTTCAGAGTTGGGAACAGAGTAAGAAATAGCAAGTACTGTATCTGTGTATATGGACAAACCATGTTGCCAAGCAAGGGGTGGAAATACATACTTTTATTTTGCATGTGGGGTAAATAGTGGCTGCTTTTGCTTTTGAAATTTAGATTTTGGTTTGAGCACACCCCTCCCAAATCTAAATCTCTAAAACATTTTAAATTTTAAGCAAAAGCAACAACAAAAGTTCAGGCCCACTGACCACTCTACAAGTGTAATAAGACTCCCAATTGTGGACAATGGGCCTGATTCAGAGCCACTCGCTATTTGCGGTCGTTCGTTTAAAAAAAGGGGTGGCTATTCAAATGAACCATTCGCACTTTGCGGTCTGTTCACGCCTCTAAGTCTGAACGAGCGGGCAAAACTTGCGGTCGAAATTTCAAAAATACGCCCCATGGCCGCTCGCATCATACGTCATGTCCGCTATTTATTAGATTAATCGAGTACATCGAACAGCGTATGAACTGCTCGCTATTCTTGTGGTTGGTTTTTTCAACCGCTATTTTGCGAGTAGTTCTGACGAAAAAAAAAACAAGTGACGTGGTCGCTGACGCTGCTGTATTAATTATGCACACCCATAAAACGCCCGTTTTGACCTTTAAGCACGCCTGCGTTCTGAATTCCACTCCCCGTTTTCAAGCACCTTCCCCTGTTACCACCCACATACGCCTCCTCCTGTCACTCAAAATAGCAGACATACGCTATTTTGCGAACAAACGATTTTCGGCCGCACTGACTGCTTCGCGCATGCGTATTACAATCCGTACGCATGCGCAGATGAGCGAACATCGGTCAGAACGAACGAGCGGCCACTTACGAGCGGCTCTGAATCAGGCCCAATATTGTCTGGTGAGATCAGTCTATTTGATGGACAGAGTTTTCTATACAAATGGATCCTAATTAAGGAACCTAGGTTTTTTTGTAGCAGATTTGCATTTATTTTTATTTAAGCGCAACGCCTTCAATATACATTTGAAATCTTCCCCAACTGCAGTGCACCATGGTTTTGGTCAAGATGCAGAGTTATTTGCTCTTTCTCACTCTATTCCCAACTCTGAATAAGGCCCTTACTCCATTCCACCTACATATCGTGGAATGGAAGGTAAGATTTCCATCTCCTTTTAATCTGATATTTTCTCTTCCAACTGCAACTCAGACTGTGTGATACCCCTTTTACACCGGAGCTAAAACCCGGGTTTTTGAAGGGTTAACCCGGGCAGCTCCCTGGTGTAAAAGGGGAGAGAGTTGGATCGCCGGGTCGAGTCACGATGACCTGGAATGCGCTGCTAGCCGGCCGATTGGTCCGGCTTCAGTGGCGCTTGGAGATGACGTCATCTCCAAGCGACCACTTTCACTCAGCAAAAGCCGGGTCTATGCAGACCCGACTGCGGTGTGAGCGGCGCAGACTCAGGAATATCCAGAGTAGGCGCCGGCAAAATTCCGGGTCTGATCCGGATAGGAACTTTGGGCCTGATTCAGACCCACTCGCAAGCGGCTGTCCGCTTGCAAGTGGGTCGATGGTGTGCACTGAGCATGCGCACGACGGAGGGAGCTCCGTCGTGCGCATGCGCCAGACGCGACGAGCGAAGGAAAGTCCTTTGCTCGTTGTGTCTGATCAAAGGGGGCGTGCTGTCGATGTTGATTGACAGCACGCCCCCTTTGGAAGGCGTGCCGGGGGCGTGCCTCCCTGACGGGGGCGTTCCCACGGGAACGCCTCCCGTCAGAAGCCGGCCCACTGACATCACTAGTGATGTCAGTGGGAGTGATTTTGGCTCTGATAGAGCCAAAATCACTCCGGAGCTTGCGGTTGAAAACCTCAACCGCAGGCTCCGGCTCGCAGTTTCGATGGTCGCGATTGTCACGACCATCGCGGCCATCAAACTGCACGCTCATATAGGCTGTGGGTGGTGACCCACAGCTATACGAGCGTCCAGGAGGACGCTCCATTTTCATGGAGGGCGGCCCTCATTCAGAGCGTGCGCTCTGCTCAGAGCGTACGGCTCTGAATGAGGCCTTTTGTTCCAACTCCGGGTCAGACCCGGAATTTAGGTGGAAAAGGGGTATTAGTAACATACATTTCCTCTCCTCTGCAGTCTGAAACTATTGACTCCTGCACGAAACACCAGCACACAATATGACACACTGCTTTCTTCCTCCTAGACCTCTTTTTTCACTCCACCTCTTCAGCCACCAAACTAGGGATGGCCATCGACCATCGATAGTTAAGATCCATTGATGGTTGATGGTTTTGCCAATGATGGCAGAGATCCAATGGTTCTCTGCCATTGATGGTAAACTGGGAAAACATAGTTTTTTTCTGGTTCCCGACATTACAGAGCGTAGCCTTGTCCACCGGCAGCCTGCTATACCCTGTCCCTAGTGCTGACTGGCCTGTGGCCCACCGTGCCCCCCCGTCAGTGGTGGCCAACAAGGGATGCAAACCATTGATGGTTCTTTATAGATGCTTTTGTGCAATTGATGGTAATCACCGATGGAACCTTCAATTGTGACCATCGATGGGCATTCCACTGACGGCCACCCCTACACCAAGCATCTCACCTAGGGTGTACTGCACATGTGTCTGGACTTCTCCCTCCTTCATTGCACTCTGGGAAATGTAGTCCTGAACAATACTGCAATCCCCTCAGAAATATAAGTGTCCTCATGCTCAAGGCTCTGAACTACGCATCCTCCTACCTTGTTTGGCAGAGGGACCTCCATTCCCACCATGCTGGTTGACTGAGACAGGTCCAGGGGCTTCATTCTCCTAAGCACTGACAGCTGTGTGTAGAAAGGCAAATTTAGGCTTCCCTCCCCTTGTTGGATTTGTGGTTGCCAGCTGGGTGTGCCGCTGGAGAGCCCTCCAGCATTTAAGAGCTAAAAGAGAGACTTCTCATTTTGAGGAGAAACTTAGTAAATCAACCAGAGGATAGTTCTCATAATTAAGGTTCCTTAAGACCCAGATTTCTGAATGTGCACCCAGAGTGGACACATATAAGTCTGGGACTACTTAATGATTTACTATGTTTGAACTATAACTAAATATGATGGTGAAAATGATGATGTGAGGGAATGGTTGCTAGTTTACAATTTAATGTAAAGTACAATATTATAGAGGGTAGGTGGGTTATTGAAGGGAAGGGTAGGTAGATTATTGAACAGTAAAAGTGACGTTTTTGGTTCATCAAGTCAAAAATTAGTTTACAATCATATGTGGAATTCAATTCAGCAGGAAGTGCCGCTGGGCATCGCCACAATGCCCAATGCTGCTGTTGCACACTTTTTTCCCATTTATGTTAGTGATGACATTGGAAGTTTTCCCTCGCATCCCCATAGAGGTGAGAGAGAAAACTTCCGATGTCAGTAGTTGCAATGTTCTGGAATGGCACATCATGTCAATGTCAGCAATTAAATTCCCCCCATAGGTGTGAGGATCTGTATTTGTTGTAGACGCGGGGTGGTGATAGGAGCAGACACAGAAGCAGACTTAAATGAAAAAGTGGAGTTTTTAATAAGTGACTTAGAAGACATGGGAATGGCAAATAAAAAGTCCAGGTATAGCACTAAAGTGCACTTGATAACTGTAGTGGGGGTTAATGGGAAATGTCCAGATAGGGACGGGCTGGAACAGTCCAGTAAACAAATATGGTGAGCTGTAACAGAATGCAGATATGATGAGCTATAACTGAATGCAGGAGCGATGAGCTGTAGTAAATGCAGGAATGATGAGCTGTAACAAATGCAGGCTGTGGTAATGAAGTGCAGCTGGGAGTGAAGGGAGGCAAGGTGCAGGGAACAGCAGGTTCAGGTACTCAGGCAGGTGAAATGTATGTGGAGGGTGCAGGGTAAATCCAGCAGGTTGGAGCAGGCAAGGTTCAGGCTAGTAGCGTAACAGACAAGCAGGCAGGTAAGGCACAGGTACTCTCTCTCAGCCGCAGCTGAGAAACACGTTGCACTGGCAAAGGAAGGAAGGCTCTGGACCTTCCTAAATACTCAGTGCCACGCTGTGACTAGCTGGAATGAGCACATGACCTACCAGGATTGGACAGCCGGAATCACATGGCCGCAGGCAAGATGGCGGCGCCCATGCCAACGGAACGGAAACACCGCCGAACCTCACCTGGACTAGTGACAATGTGCCCACACAGAACCATGCGCAGCCAATGCCCCTCGCCAAACACCAACACCGCTGCCAGAGACCCCCCGCCATAACGACCTCACAGGTAATACCCGGTTACTACCATGCCAAGAAACCCTGGCCATGACAATAGGATATTAGGAAAGGGAAAGTGTAGCAGAGATCAGGGTTAGGTATCTATAAAGTATTGTTGGCGAGAGGAGGTAATATAATTCTTTGGGAGAGTGCTAGGTAGTGTCACCACTAAGGTCCATTACAAACTGGTTTTGTATCATTCCTAATATATGGTATATAAATCTTTGAATAGATTCATAATTCATTTTTATTATAAAAATCCACATCCAAATTGATTTATGTATTTTTCTAAATATGTGTCTGTCTGTATTATCTTATTGGGAAAGAGAAGGTAAACAGGTTCAGAGCTTCTACATTATGAGGGGTATTCAATATGGGAGCGAAAAGTCCATGCTGGACTTTTCGCTCCACATCGGAGATTTTCCAGGGATAAAGTATTGGGCGCGCGCCCGCTTTATCCCCGTATTCATTATAAAAGCTATGAAAACGGGAACCTGCGAAGTGGGATCTGCGAAATTTTTTTAAATTTTCCTGGAATAAATTGTAGGACCCCCCCTACATCAAAATCAAAATCATTGCTAGTACCCATTTTCATATACCCCAAATTTGATGGGACCACTTCAAAAAACAAAAAAAATAACCTAAGTGCTCTTCTGCTTCACTTCTTCAATGTCGGAAAAAACACCTTCTGCGGCTATTTAAATCCCCAACTTTCAATTAAAGGCTAAAACGGGGGTACCCATAGGGATCCCCCATGTTTTTACTACTTTAGGGGGGTCATACAATTTTTTTAAGGAAAAATTCGTAACTTTACGCAAATCCAACTTCGGAGTTTCCCGTTTTCGTTAATTGTATATTGAATACGGGTATAAGCGGGAGCGCGCCCAAAACTTTAACGCAGGTAAAAACTCCGATATGAAACGTTAACTTCGACAGTGAAGTTAATGTTTCATATTGAATACTCCTCTATGTCTTTCACAGCAATATCCTCAGTCCAACATACTGATTTAAGCTGGCTACAAAACAGAGATAAAATCCACCGTTCACTGTGAAGATATTTCATAAATACTGTATAAAAATGGGTTCCCCTGTTGTTAGTGTTGTTGTAGCAGCAGTTCAAGATCATATGACAGCAATCTTAAGGGAGACCTCAGCAAAATGAATATATATACACCCACTGGCTCAGTTTAATAAGTCAAATAAAGTACTGCAAAGACCACTAGTCTAGAACATTAATATTGCAAGAGCCTACCAGTGCCAGCACCAGGAGCCTCACATAAGTATTTCTCCTCAGCTGATTAGCTACCAAACCTATCAAAGTGCAGACAGCTTCCAGCAGGAGATACAAAGTTCACTGCTCATCAATCACAGTAGATTCCCATCATTGAAATGAACAGACCTCCATGCTGTACCTGATTAAGGCCCAATTGTCTCCCAGCAGGTATTAGGATAGCTGCTCCTTCTCTGCTTCCTACAGTATATTGTACCATTCACTAGCCTGATGTAAAAACTGTGAACATTGCAGGCAAAGAAACTTTTGCTGACAATTTAAATATCCAATAATGACAATACAATTTATAAATATTAATTTAAAAGCTGCATATAAGAATTAACAAAAGGTAAATACAGACCTGTCCAGCTGACCGCAGGTAAGTCTCACCTGATATTCGCCACCTCACTTAATTTTCGGAATTTGATGAATACCATAATATCCATATCCCCATACTAATGTATGGGGAGTGTGGAAATTAATGCAGAGGGACTTAGCAAGGAGATATCAGTGTTATCTCCTGTGCTAAGTGTCATCACGAATACTAAAATAACGTTATTTAAGGAAAATGTCCTTAAAAACGTTATTTTAGTGTTGATGAATAGGCCTCTAATTCAGAGTTGAATGTCAGTTCGAGGGATTGCTTCTTACTGCGCATGCAGAAAAATCCCTAAAAGCTTGTATGGAGCATGCATTCCACTGTATGTACTCATACAGTAAATGTGCAGTTCTCATTGAGACAGACGTATCAGAAATGTATTGGTAATGCAGTCGGAGCTTGTGGGCTGTCACTGGGAGGTGGGTGTTCAGAAGTGCAAAAATGGTCCTTCTTATAGGTGTGTTATGGGAGTGGTGACGGTGTGTTGCTGAAGTGTCTGTGTGCACAAACACTGAATCACTGTCATGGGAAGCCATACTCTGACCTACCATAGGGCTATTAACCTACCATAGGGCTGGTTTGGTGGTGCAATGGATGCTTGCATCAAAATATGCACTGAACAGTATTACAGCATCTATAGTTGCTCAGAGTGGGCATCTCAGCCTTGCATATTCAGATGCACGCTTGTACACTAAAATCAGTGATATTAGCATTGGCATTAAGTGGCAGACATACAAATGCCAAAATACGCTAAAGTGGTTGCTAGAGTATGCAGCTTAGAATTGGGCCCTTAAAGTCAGTTTAGCATATAAATTATTATTATTTATTATGATGTTAAAATTTCCCTTTACTGTGTGTTATACAAATAACTAATTTAATATTTTATGCAAATATTTTTAATTTGCCATATTTTTTCACCACTCTGCAATTACAATGGAGGACTACACATTTGAAGCCAACACCAACATGAATTATTCCACTCCAACCACCAACATCCACATTACTTCTCTTCCAGCCAACATATACAACCTTCTGACAGCATACCAAATCCTCCTGTAAACCCCAGCATCCCAAGTTCACAAGGGGCACAGTGGCAACAGTGTGCAGGGAAGAGTTCATGAAGGAGAGCAAAGTGACCCATTTCCTGATCATCTCCTAACCGCTGCTAACAATTTAATGTCCACAACTATAGATGAGTTTGAAATGAATGGCATTGATGTTGCTGCTAAACTGTGAATAGATCCAAAAAATGAGAGATATGGTAAGAACTTACCCTTGTTATCTCTATTTCTTCGAAGACCATAGGGTCCACAGTGTTGACCTTGGGGTATAGGTTGGGAACCAAATCTGGGCACCATGCAGTTAAAGCTTTCAGCTCCCAGGATTGCACTGGGTCCACTCTCCCTACAACTCTGCCCCCAAGCCAGAGGCACCTCAGTTTGTAAGTAACAAAGGCCGGTTGGAGGAAAGAAGGACTTCAAAGAAAGAGAGATAACAAGGGTAAGTTCTTACCATATCTCAAATTTTCTTCTTCAGGGTCCATAGGGGGTCAACAGGGTTGACCTTGGGGATGTCCCAAAGCAGTCCTTATAAGGATGGGGATGCTCCTGTGATGAGAGGAGAATCTGTTGCCCAAAGGATACATCCTGAGAGTCAAAGGAATCCAATGCATAGAACCTTAGAAGGGTGTGGACAGAAGACCACGTGGCCACCTTGCAAGGCAGAACAGTCGAGGCGCCACAGCGAGCCGCCCACGAGGGGGCCCACAGCCTGAGTAGAGTAAGCATCAACAGAAACAGAAAGATCTTCCTATGTGTAGGCCCCTGAGATAGATATACGAAGCCATCCAGCCAATGTCTGTTTATCGGCCGGCCATCCTTTCCTGTGAAATCCATAGACCACAAATAAGGAGTCTGATTTCCTGAAGGAACATGTACGGACCACATAAATTCGGAGAGGCCAGACCACAGTCAATGAGGCCACCCCAGCCGAGAGGACTGGAGACTGAAATGCCGGTACAATAAGTTCCTGAATAATATAGTACTTAAAAACCACATTAGGAAGAAACACAGGGCATGTGCGACTCACAACCCTGTCTTGGTGAAATATCCAGAAGAGGAAGCCACATGAGAATGCTCCCAATTCCGACACTCTCCTGGCAGATGCAAATGCCATAAGAAAGAGAGTCTAAGCCATAAACCATGTAAGGGCTATCAAAACCAGTGGTTTAAATGGAGGCCCCAGGAGGGCACGAAGACCCACTGCCAAATCCCAAGAAGCCCCTAGGGGGGATAAAGGGAGGTAGAATTCAGAAAACACCCTGAAGGAGGTTCTGGATACACGAGAGTGGCAATTCCACGTCCGAACCATACTGACAGTGCATAGACCCACACTTTCAGGAAGGCCAGGTGGAGGGCTAGACCCAAGCCAGCTGGAAGGAATGCCAGAACTTCTGGAAATCCTAAACACCTGAGGATCGTAGCTACAGTTATGATACCATAAGAATTATATATGCCACATTCTGTGGTAGATCCCAGCAAAAACTGGCCTACGCACTCTAAAATCCCAATGATTTCAAAGCCACAGAAGCCTTAGGACCACAGTAGGGATGCAGTCAAAGACATACGATCCAGGTCCAGGGAAAAGTAAGGATCCTGAGACAACAGGATATTGAGGCAGCAGGAATGGAGTGTTGATGAAAAGACTCCAAAAATCGAAGTACCAGTGATGTCTGGGTCAATCTGAAGCCACCAGCAGGACAGTACCTCCATCTCGATTGAACTACCAAAGACCTTGAGGAAGAAGGGAGACCGGAGGAAACAGGTACACAAAGTGGAAGGTCCACTTCACTGACAACGCGTCACCGAAGGTGGCTTCAGTACCTCTAGTTCTGGACCCTAACAACGGCAGTGTGTGATAGAGTCAGGAGGCTATGAGGACCACCTCTGGGAGGCCCCCTCTGCTCACTAGGAGTTGAAACCTCTCTTGGAGAAGAGATCAGTCCCTAGGATGCACGTGATGGCTGAGGAAGTCCGCTTCCCAATGGAGAACTCCCGGAATGAACACCGCAGAGATGGCCGGGAGGAGACCCTTGGACTATGTCAGAATTTGTGACATTCCTGTCATTGCTGCCCAACTGCGAGTATCAGAGAAAGAAAGAAAAGTACTCTCTTTTGCTGGGGCACAGTATCTGCCTCTATAGTGTAAAACTTAACTTTTAATAAATATATAATGTAAGACAGGGACTAACAGGACTAGACAACAAATAACAAAAAATTAGCTAAATATCCAATCGATATATAGGAGAAGGTATCAATGACCATCATATCTCAGATAAATGGTGCATGAAGGTATAGCAACATATAGATGACAGTGATCAGACTATGCCTAGTAGCCAATGGTATATGCTGTAATAGCGAGAGAAAATCCAATGACTCTCATATCTCAGATAAATAGTACATGAAGGCATAGCAGCATATAGATGAAAAATTATCAAACTATGCCTAGTAGCCAATGATACATGCTATAATAGCAAGAGTATATGATCGATTCAATAGGTGAACATATATAAAACAATGCAAAACAATTGAACAGATAAGCTCTGAAGTAAAAACTGGAACATAAATCCGCCATATCAATACACGATGACCAAAATGCAGGGTGCCAGGTAAATTCAATAATCACCAAGGCACTCTGTAAATATCTGTAGTGATTCACTTTGTATAAGTGAGCATATATGGGTCACCATATGTTGGTGTCAACACACACAAACACAGAAAATTGTAACAGGTATCAAGGTTGTTAGAGTCAAGATGAAATTTAAACAATCTGGTATCTCTCACTGTAGATGAGAAAGAGGACATGCAGCCAAATCTCATGTGTATAAACACAACATATACATTATGGACAAATTTCACCTATAAGCAGTACCTATATCTAGTCATCCTATTGCAGGTAATAGTCCACAACTATATAAATGGTGAATCCAGTATTTATAACAGATTAATTTATAAATAGAAATGACACAGTCAAGGTACCACTCACTTAAGGTAAGGGGATAGGTGGCTTCTGTATCCCATGTACACCAGTATTAAATGGGATATGAGCGGACCCACCACATATACCATGAGTCTATGAAGATAGTAAAATAATGGACATATGCTGTCACCCATGTATGTCCATCTAAAGCCAGCTATATAAATACTGGTTTACTGGTGGACCACTAGGGAAGTGAGAGAATATCCAGAAATTAGCAGTGAGTTATGGCAAAGTTACCATCCCTATCAGATATGATTGAAAATATAATCAGCTGATAGAAATAACACTAGATACAAACAGCACCATGAAGGGAAAGTAAAGAACGGAACAGCTCCAGTCTCTGCAATGAGCACACCTCACCCCACTTGACATCAGAAGACAGCACAATGGGAACAGTAAATGAGGTGGTGCAGTCCGGATGTCCATTGAATAGGACAGGGTAGATACCTGTGTGTGTGCGGCGGCGCAGAGTCCAGAGAGCAGGAGTCCTCACGTGCACTCGTGGGCTCCCAGCAAACAGGCAGCAGACACGCGTTTCACCTATGGCTTCGTCAGTGAGCTCCGTGATGTCACGGAGGGCTGGCCTCTTTTCTGTACACACATGGCCAATCAGATGCAGATCTGAGAAACAAATCCGTTTCTATTGGCAGTTAGGCTAATAGCCACGTATTCCATGGTGACTGATTTCCGTGGATAGGACTTAAAAGAAACTAAATTAGTATATCCAGAAAACTAGAATTAAAATTAATTAAATGTCATAAATACATAATATAAAGAATAAAAACAAATACATAAATAGATGATAGACCAAAAATTATGTCATTAAATATACTGAGTGATTGTTCAGGGTCATTAATTACAATACATTTTATGATGATAATCCAGGTGAAAAAGAAGGAAAGAAGGAGGAAATATATGTATAGTGAAAAGTGAGGTGTAAATGATGATTATGAAGTAAGTAAATATTATTAAAACCCTATATGCAGTGAAAGAGAAAGGAAAATAAAATAAAAGTGATATATATAGTGTAGGATGTGAATATTGAGGTGAATAGAATACTATAATAATATAATAGGTTATATAATAGGTTATATAAAATGGTAAATATAGTGTTGGATGTGAATATTAAAGTGAATGGAATAATAAAATAATGTGATTATATAATGATATAGTAGTGGGATACTAGTAAAGGAATCGTGTAAGAAAAAACAAAACCCTATAGGCTTATTGTTATAACATGGTAAACGTATAATCAATATGAATTAAAACCATATAGTAGTTGTGATATTATAATATCTGAGGAATTAAATACAGAGGAAGTGGATGCAGAGGAATTAGAGACATGGAATATTCCTAATTAAAGAAAGGCCGTGTAGTTGATATATTAATTTAAACCAAAAGGTTGCACAGTCTGTAATTTAAATGTCCATTCACTCTCTTTCTGTAGGAGGACCTTAGTCAGGTCACCTCCCCTAATGCCAAGTCTCACATGTTCTAAACCGAAAGATCTAAGACTTGTAGGGGAACCACCATGTTGCTTCAGGAAGTGTCTTGCCACAGAGGTGAGTTTTTACATTTTCTGTGAATCAGTGGTAGCATTTCTTATATTGCCAATGTGTTCAAGAAGTCTATTCTTAAAGGGTCTCGTAGTCATGCCTACATATCTCTTATGACACGGGCATTCCAGACAATAAACCACCCCAATAGCATTACAGTTAAAGAATTGCTTTATTTCTAAGGTATTATTGTATCTGTCCTTAATAGAGTCTACCTTTGCCATATGAGGACAGGCTTTGCATTTCCCACATGGGAATGTCCCTCTGATCTTATTAATCTTTCTGGGATTTGGATTGAAGTGGCTATTGGTTAGAGTATCCCTAAGATTAGAAGCTCTACACCAACTGAAGGCTGCCCGATGGTCCAGTTGTTCTTTCAGATCTGGATCCAATCATAGAATATGCCAATGTGTGTTAACTATATCCTGTAATTGTTTCCATTCCTGGCAGAAGTTCCCAACAAAATGAATTTTGTTGGTGTCAGTATTATCCTTCTTGCCAGAGAAGATAAGATTGTCTCTTTCCATCTTACACACATGAAATTGGGCATTTTGTATTGAGCGTTTGCTGTAACCCTAGATGTAAGCCACTGTTGTGACATTGTCAGACTGAACCTTTACAGGTTTACCGTGAAGTATGTGTTAGGCCAGAGCGAGGGCCCAAGACAGCTGAAGTTCCAATAAGTTGATTGGTAGGGCGGAATCGACAGACATCCCACTTCCCCCGAAAGGAGTGCGGACTGGTCACTTTGACCCAGAGACTGGCGTCCTTCGTAAGGATTACTCTAGATGAGATGGCCATAGCCACCCAGATAGAGACAGACGCACCTCCAGAGAGAGCATCATCGTCTGAACAGTGATCCAATGGAGAAACCCTTTCCATCTGGAGAGGATCAGTTTTTGCCAAGGCCTGGAATGGAACTGAGCAAATTCCACCCATCCAAAGGTAGACACCCTGGATTCCAGAACCCACATTACAGAATGTAATGACACTTGTCGACTGCACACTCGTAGTTGAAGAGTGGAGATCTTGTCTGACGTCAGAAGGATTCTCCGATTCTGAGAATCCAGCAGGGCTCACAGATGAATCATACCCTGTGAGGGATTCAGGGAGGACTTTTTTCCAGTTGATTAACAATTTGTGCTTGTGAAGGAAAGCAATGGTTAACTTGAAATAGCTTTAAAGTACATTGGTGATCCTGCTAAGAGCAGGAGGCCATCCAGATACAGGAGCAGTCGGATACCCTGAACAGGTGGGCTGTCATAAAAGCCATAAATCTGGTAAATCCCGGTGGAGCTGTGGACAGTCCAAAGGGCAGTGCCCGAAAATTGGAAATGTTGCTGTGGGATAGCAAACCTGAGCTAACGCTGATGAGAGGGCTCTATAGGTACCTGTAGGTACGCATCCTGAATATTCAGTGATACCATAAAGTCCACAGGTTCCATAGCTCGGATGATGGTGCGTAGGAGTTCCCTCCTGAGCCTAGGCACCTTTAGGAACTGGTGCAGGGATTTGAGATAGAGGATAGGCCAATGAGGACCATTCGGCCTCTGCACCAGAAAGAATGTAGAATAACCAATCCCTCACTCTGGGATCCCCCATATGAAGACCTGTCCCGTCAGGCTGAAGGTTTATCCTTAGGTTTAGAAGCAGGGCTTCTGGATGTCCAGGTCTGCTCGGTGCTGGGTATGGTGGCCCTCATGGAGGCCGACAGCCTAGGAAAAGACCGGCCTTTAGGCTTTCCCTAAGGACAAAAAGACTTAACAGAATTAGTCCGAGGCCTAGTAGTGGAAGTAGCTGAAGGCGGAAATTTGCCGTTTGTGATACTGCCAACGTTGCTACAATCTTTTGAAGGTCAGGACCAAACAAGATGGACCGAACAGCCAAAACCCTAAAGGTTAGGAGACTGGCAACCAATGTTGTTACTCCAACATATGAAACTGTATTTTGAATGTGAGCGGCAAAAGGCATCTGATCCCAAGAAGTTTTTGAGGGAAAAAGGTCTACAAATGCATCAGCCCAGCACTTAATCGCATTAGGCACCCCTGCGATAGCCATGGTTGGATGGGCAACAGTCCCTGAAAGCGAGTATATTGATTTCAGGCAACGCTACTACCTACGCATTCATAGAATCTGTCCGGGCAGGGTTGGGAGGCATAGTAGCGCTCTTAAACAGACAAGTAGCATGAGAAACCACCACAGGAGGTGATTCCTATAACTTGTAATGACCCTCAGGGAATGGGTAACATGAGACCCAACACTTTTATGATACCTCTTATCTGGTGATTGCCAGACCCCCGCCATGTGAACCACCCGCTGGTCAGAGAGGGGGAAAACAGCCGAAGTCACTTTAATGTTTAAACTGAGGGTGATATGATTTAGGTGCTGGTTTAACATCCTTTATAACTAGGATGGACCTAACCACCTACTTGATTTAGGCTCGCCCTCGTGTGAAGGGTATAAGAGTCCGATACATTATCCGGATCACCCTTGGCTGACGAACTGTGTTAGACAGTCGTACAGACTGAGGAGACACCACAGGGCGTATATTAAGCCTTCTTGTGTTTCTTAGAAAACTACATCCACCCCGAGTGGCTTTTGTGGTAATCTCTGCAAGGGAAATGACAGACTGTTGTGGTACCTGAGGGAATTGCATGTACTGTGAAAAACCCTGGTATGGAGCGACAGTCTGTGTCACAGAGGTATAGTGCAAGAACTGCGAGATACCCTGAGAGGGAAGGGTAGCATGTTAAGGCAACCCCAAGCGGGATACAACTATGGGGACCACCAGGCGATCTGCAATGGAGGACAGGGTCTTGAGGAACAAACCGCCCAAGGGGTCATATAAGGGGCCCGACACCTGATGGCATCTAATACATAACCCTTCTTGAGTCAAATCCTCCGTACTCACACCTGCAGCACATGAGTTGCAGGATAGCAAAAATGGGTGCAGTATTGTGCTCTATTTCCTGGTCAGACATATCTGACTAACAATCATTGAGGAATATCAAGCAGCACTATACTGGTCCTGACTGGCGCTAAGGTTAGCTGCAGGGACCCATTATCATTCATTATTAATCCATCTAAAATATGGCAACGTGCAGCACACAACACTGTGTGACAAACCTCACAAATATTGACAAGTACATATACTGTATGTGAGTTCTCAGAACCACCCTAGGTACACCTGTATTAGTGCAGATTGTAAAGAAAAGGTATAGATATATACTGACATGTGAGAGAATAAAGCACAGACAGCGCTAGCATAAGTCACATACAATGCAGAAATATATATACATAAACATTACATATAATATACTGCAAATGGCACTACATTCAACTGCCCAGATTCAGCGTCTGGGGAGGCTATAGCACTGTGTACACTGACCTAAATTGTGAGGTACGCAGGGCAACTGGACCAGCTGACATCAGTGGCTTATCTATAATGGGTGCAGTGTGTGCGGGGCACATGGGCCCCACACCGCACAGGCTGCACCCATATAATTTTAGACTTACCTGTCCGAGGTCCCACGTCGGGTGTCTGCGCTGCTCAGAATACCGGAAAATGGCAGCCGCGGCCATTTTTCCAGCGTTCTGCGCATGCGCAGTAGACTTCGGGCACACTCTAGTGCCCGGAGTCTACTAAGGCTCCATTGGCTGGCTAGAGAGGAGGGGGCCCAGCACAGGGAGGGCCCCCTCCTCTCTTAAGACGCCCCTGGCTGACATCCCTGGAGTTCTGTGCTGCCCCATATAGCAAAATGGCCACCGGAGACCACAGAGGAAGCGTGGCCCACGGAGGAAGCAGCTCAGGGATGCCAGACTACAGGCTTGAAAGGAGCACTGAGCTGAGGAGCCACTACAACAGGGAAGGCTGCCTCCCATGGCTGGCTATTAACCCCCGGGACGCTGGCTCCCACTGCCGATCTTGAAGTCCCTGGTGGTCTAGTGGACATGCGGGGTATGGGGGGGCTGCTGCCACTGCCAGTGCCTCTGGTCTGTCCCCAGAGACCGGAGGCATCGGACTGCATAAATGCGCAGATCGCCACAAGCGGTGAACCGCAAACTTACCTGTTCCCCATCGATCCGGCAGCAGTCCTGGGCGCCCACAGAGTCCGGCTAGCACAGACTCTGGGGTCCCGCCGAGATCCCCAGATCTGTACTGGCGTCTTCGCACCGGCGGGGTGGCAGAGCGGCAGCTTGGATGTCCTATGGACAGTCTGTCACTGCCGTTCTGAAGAGTCAAAAGTAAAAATAAACTTTAAACTCATAAAAATAAAATAAGCTTAGGGGCTGCTAATCAGCAGACCCTGAAGCAGAAATCATGGCGTACTGTATGCCGAACGTCTGATTTAAGTTATTTTAATAGGAACTCATGGGAAGGTGGGGTGACACACAATGATATATCCAGATCTAATGAGGCACTTAAAACACCAATATGAACAGACCTACCCTCCAACACAGTACGGCCACAGCTCACTCTGTAGCCATTTTTATAACCATTTGTTTTGTGTACAAGTCCGATTATTAGAGATCTGCACATGCGCAGGTCTCTATCTGCGAGTACGCTCACAGTGCCCCTAAGTCACAGCATGAATGACATGCTCTGGCCGTTTGGGTGTGGGTAATGGGCGTGGCGACCGGCATTCCCAAAAATAGGGTCGTGTTGCACCCATTTTCTGGGAGTGCCGAGGCCAGGGTCTGCATATTCTGATGCAGATTTCCAAGCCCCTACTGAGCAGTTCCAACAGTCATTCTGAGTAAGCTTAAGCTCTCGGATCTGCAATGCTGTCAGGGGACGTCTTTTGTTCTCGGTTGCCTCCTGCAACATCAGAATATTTTCCAAAGGTGCAGCAGCGATGAGAATAGCGTACAACTCTGAATCTGGCCCATTATGTTATAGCCATTTTGTAACATGCCTACTCCAGCCCTCTATTGTCTCCATCATATAACCCATTCTGTCCTCTAGTTGCATCCCAGCAATCACTCCCCAATTGTGGTATTCGCAGAAGGGCTGCCTGTTGTAAGGCATTTCGCCACTTGTTTCAGAATGTGCTCTACTCTCTCAGCACATGCTGGAGCTTCCCGGTTCCCCTGTCCCCAGCGCACATGATCATGCATATGCACATGTAATGCATACGCTGCACATGTATGTGCGTATACAGTAACAATGTCGTAAATGAACTGTGATGAAAAAGTTCATTTTTTCTTAAAGAAGTGTGGCCTGATACAGAATATAATGTCAATATATATGTGTCTCTCTATAGGAAGGTGTATCTGTATAATGTCACGCTAAAGTCTAATGTGAGGTGTCAAAACCCTTAGTGTAGTTCTTTGAAGCTGGGTTGAATGTTAGAAGGACTTTCCTTCCCATAGCATCATAAAACTTGGTCAACTGTTAAAATCTGTGGTTGTGGGTATTGAACACAAAGTACAGGGTCTGTTCATAGCCCCAGGGGGCCAGGTCTATAAACCCTGGAGTCAGGATGCGCAGCTGGGTATAAAAAGGACCTTACTTTGACCTGTATAAGTGGTATCAGTTTGCTGTCCCACATTTAAACAGTTTGGGTGAGCCAATCAGCCACTCTCTGCGGGGAGGGTTAGTATTACTCTCTCCCAGGGGGGGTGAAGGGGAAATAGCTGGGCACACAGGGATAAAATACAGGCTCACTGGGCAGAAGGTGTGATTCTCTGCTTGAGGCTGTCGACAAGACACAGGGCACCTGAATTTGTCATTGGGAAGGCCTCATCCCAAAGCTGTTCTATCCATCCCTATCTAAATGGTTTGTTTTCTCCCATTTTATTATTTTCTTTGGTTTACTTGAAATTGTGAGTAACTGTGTTTGTGACTTTTTGTAACATCCTTATATCCATTGTAATTTTTGTACATAAGCTTTCAAGATATTTCTTGAATTAAACTAAACTAATTTTAGTTCTTGGAATCTGTGCTTTTATGACCCAAACGCCTCATGTTTGGCATGTTACCTATGTTTAAATATTGATAATTTGTGTGTACAGGTGAGAGCAGAAGCTTGCCTTATGCTTTAGCGTTAAATTGGTCTTCTGCTGGTGGCAGATACTGGAGGTAATAACCACACACGCTGAGGTATTGGTGTAAAGTCACGGCGGCGACTCTCAGATTGTCGTATCTGGGAAGAGTCATCACGGTGGTCTGTGACAATTGGTTAGCAGCGGTGGAATAAAAAGTGTTTTATTTTTTATAAAAACTTAAGTGAAAAAGGGAGTATTCGGAGGGAGGAACCCAATTTCACCAGATTCCAGAACTCAAAGCTTATATTAGTAAAAAGTCACACAGCGAAAGCAATTTCTGTTCCCCTCCCCTGTCCTTTTATTTTTTTTGACGAATCATGCGCGTGAACTACAGATAGCTCAAGAAGGAAGCGCTCGTGGAACTATGTATGAAGCGAGGTCTGATCACTGAGAATCAGACAATGAGCAGATGATTCAAGCCCTCAAAGACGCAGACCAGCGGCTAGTAGCTGGAGGGGGTCAGTTGGACTCCTGGGGGTAAATGTACAAAGAATCAAGTTTGCGTGATTTTGCATTCTCACACGAGTTTAGCCTTTTTTTCCACCTCGCAAATTTACTAAGGGCAAACACAAGTGAACTCGCACTAAACAGACATTAAAACTCGCATGAGTTTTCAAAACTCACCAAATACACCATCGACAAAACTCGCAAGTACTTCCCATAGAAAATAAAACTACTCGCAAATTTACCAAGATTCGAGTTTTGGAACTCGCACGGGAATTTCTCAAACTCACTCCAAAATAGACTTTTCCAATAGACGACCTCCAGAGGTGAGTGTTTGCGTGAGTTTGGATGTGTTTGAAACTGTTCACATGTGTTTCAACTTGCAATCACTGGACACACATTTATGATGCATATAAAAGGATCCCAAATTGCTGCCTTTCTTTGTGTGCAGCAGAAATAGCAGAGTTTAGTTCCACTGCTTGCAACTGGATGTGGCTGCGATTTCAGAGGCTCTACCAGCAGGCTGAAAACAACCAGGAGCAAGAAACTGAGCATGCTCAGGAGGTAATGCAGGTACCAGAAAGGTGGCGCAGGCCACGTTTTTTTAGGAGGCGTTTGAACCTGAATGCAATGACCAATGTTGAGGTCATACAGATGTTCCAGCTGAATCGTAACAACATATTCCATCTGTATGACCGAGTCAAACAGGACCTAGAACCTGACACAGCACATTCCCACTCTTTCTCAGGCCTGCATAAGCTTCTGGCTGTGCTGCACTTTTTGGCTACTGGGAATTTTCAGTCTGTCACTGGTAGAGTTCTCGGTATATCCCAGTACACATTTTCAAGATACCTCAACCAGGTACTGGTGGCATTCCAACCACTAATTGATTCCTGCATCTGCTTCCCTAGCCATGACACAGTGGCATGTAGTCAGGGTAGCTTTTTATAACATGGCAGGCATGCCAAATGTCTTGGGCGCTATTGACTGCACACACATTGAGCTGAGACCACCTAGAGGTCATGCGCACATTTACCTCAATAGGAATCATGCTCATTCCACAAATGTGCAGGTGGTTTGTGATGCAAAAATGAAATTCATGAGTGTTGTAGTCAGCTACCCTGGCTCATGTCATGATGCCTTCATCCTCAAGCAATCATCCCTTCATGCACGTTTTGAGGCTGGACAAATGCTGGAGGGATGGTTGCTGGGTCAGTACCTTTGTCAGTGTTACTTTTCTGAAAATGTATATGTTTGTTAAAAACTAAAATGTGTTTACTCTTTTTTACTTTCAGGTGATGGTGGGTATGGGTGTTTGAGTTGGCTTCTGACTCCGTTGTCACTTCCAGATTCTCCTGCTGAGCATAATTATAATGGTGCACATAAGTCCACTCGATCTGTGATAGAGCGGACATTTGGCCTGTTGAAATCTCTTTTCTGATGTCTTGATAAATCGGGTGGCCTTTTGTTCTATTCTTGTTTAAAAGTGTTGGATATTGTGCTCAGCTGCTGTCTTCTGCATAATTTGTGTTTGCAGCAGCCGCTTCTGGCTCTGTTGTATCTGGTGACAATTTGAGCACAGAGGGCCTGATTCAGAGCCGGACGCAAGTGGCCGTTCTCTCGTCCGCCGTACGAGCGGAAATATTTCAATTCAAGCGCTCGCTTGTATGTTCGCTCGTAGCTAATTTTCCGCCCCATAGTCTCCCAACCCCTCCTCTAGGTAGCGAACGTACAAAATAGCGACCGTCCATCTCCTCTTTGGTTGCAGAGAACGCTCGCACAAGTCAATTCCGGAAGTGGCCCTGTCAGTTTTCGATTGCCTGCTATTTCATTCTGCAAACATACTTTAATCGATTAATGACAATCGCTATATTAATTACCTTAATTGCTATTCACATGTTTGCAATCCTGTTTTTTTTTTTCAATGTCAATAAACTTTATTCTTGTCAGTGTGTGTCATTTGTACTGCAGAATACGTACGGTTTGACCAATGGGATGGTTTTTCGAAATTAAAAGTTTTTTGGAATGCTACTATTGTTATGCGTTTTTTTTCTAGGCAGATTTTATTACTTTAATTTTTTTATTTAAATTAGCTTACGCATGTCACTGCATCAAGCCTATCATAACTCACATTATATTTGTGAGGCTGTAGGTCACATGACTCATACAATAACCAATAGAATGGTTCCTGTTAATTTACAAAGTACATTAGACAATCAAATTTTTTCTAGGACCTTTATTAAAACTGTTTTGTGTAAAAAAAAATCATTGCCATCATGAGAGCCTCCGCGTTTTGTAGTCGTGAGCTACTGGTCCTCACTGAGGTGATGGACCAGAGAATTACCCATCATCCGCCCCCCGTCACCAAACTCCGCAAGCGGATGGCGTACACGGAGGTGCGCCGCCACCTGTGTCCATCGGCTATCGCCGAAATATCGACCAACTTGAACTCAGGTGGTCGGATTTGGAACGCGGATCCCCACACCTGCTTGCACTTTTGCATCTCCAGATTGTGGAAAGTAAGTGTTTATGTGTTTGTTTATATATATTTTATTATTTTGTTTGATTTTTTTGGCCTACCTGCGTGTGCATGTTTACAGTATAGCCCTGTTTGTTAATTTTGGACCTACCTGCGTGTGCATGTTTACAGTATAGCCCTGTTTGTTAATTTTGGACCTACCTGCGTGTGCATGTTTACAGTATAGCCCTGTTTGTTAATTTTGGACCTACCTGCGTGTGCATGTTTACAGTATAGCCCTGTTTGTTAATTTTGGACCTACCTGCGTGTGCATGTTTACAGTATAGGCGTTTTTGTTTTTTTTTGGTATTTTGTTTAAAAAAGAAAAAAAGAAAAAACCATTGTAATTAAATATGTTTCTCTCCATCATTTAGGGGCCGAGTGGATAATGAGACGGCGCAGATGGGTGTCTCAACCCCTATCCCCCACTCCCACCCAAACATCCTCTGCCCACTCTTCCCCAAATTCCACCTCCACCCCAGACCTTACCGCCCGTCAGTCCCCTCCCTCTCCTCACCTTACCATCCCTACAACATCCCCCCTCCCCTCAAACCCCCCCTCTCTTTTCCTCACCCTCCACTTCATACCAAATTACCCCTCCTCCTTCCCAGAGCCACTGGCCAACCTCAGAAGAGGAGGAAATCGGTGCTCCAGGCCCAGGCACCATTTTGACCGGTATGTTTACATTTTAAACTATGGGGGTTTTTTTTATTTTTAAATTTGGGTTAATGTTGTCCTTTTGCCTGTGCAGTTCAAAATAGTAAAGTAGTTCCAATGTTTTTGATATATATCTTTGTGAAACAATGTTAAGGATGTTTTCCCCTTACACATATGACACATGTCCAAACACTCACACTTGTGTCTTTCTTGTTAATGCTACCCACAAATGTTGTATTTTTGCACCTTTTTGGGGGGGGGGTTTGGAATTTTTATTTTTTATTTTTGGGCCCTTATTTGTTTTGAATCTGTTCGTTTTGCATTCCTTTTGTTTTGGACATGTTTTGGTACCTGTTTTTTTTTTTGCGATAGTCTGAATTGTTGGATGTTTTTTAAAATATAAATGAAGGTGTCATTTTAGTAATCTGCACATTTTTTTAACCCACAGTGGACCAGAGGCGGAACGAGGCATTTGTTGCTGGATTAATGGAGCTACGGGGCCATGTCATTGCTATGCTGGTCTCATTGGACCATCTTTTGGCGAGCCTGCGCCACTAATTTTTTGTTTTAAAAAAAAAAGTTTTTGAAAAAATAAAGTTTATTTGGATTTATTTAAGTCTCATTCCTTGTGTGTAAATCTTAGATTGTTGAACCTTACATAAGTCTACTATTTGTCTATGAGTTTTAAAGTAATGTAAATTTGTTTGTTGAAAGCTCAAGTAAGTATGTAAGCTTGCACATTAAACACATAACAATACCAATAGGTTTGGAGAATTAACCTCAAAAATAGAATAATTTTTGGTGTGGGTAATGTAAAAATTAAAGCTGCCTGCTTAAGCCTAGAATTGAAAACATACTGATTCACCATAATACCTTTGGTGTTTGTTTTTAGCAACAAAGCAGGGTACTAAACTTTACAAATTAAGAAATTACAGTATTAGGCATTAAGCAACTTTGCATTTTTAGAAACAGGTTACACTTGGTTGTAACTTACGATGGAAATGGTTGGTTAACGTAAAATAAAATTTTAATGCACACAAATAATAAACACCAAGTGAATTGACACAATAAATTCAAACATTGAAAACACACACACAAGTCAAAACAGCACCAAAACCCCCAAAAAAACAAAATCAGGAACTGTTTGAAGAAGTAGCATGCCAACATGAATCCACAAATGAGAAATCATTGTTCCCAAAGTTATATCCAATGTGTCCACATAAAGTCATTTGTGTTGATCAGGTAGTAGGCATGGATTTTTATAGCAATTTTAACGATTAAAAAAAATAAAAAAGTTAAATGTGTACATTAAAATATTACAGGTCTACATTGTGGCAATTAAATAAATTTGCTGAAATAATTACCTAAAAAATCTGGCCACAACTTCATCGCGTATGACCCCCCCACATACTGACCTCCGACCAACCTCGGGGGGGCCGTCCTCAGGCAAGGCATCTTCTGGCTGCATTGGGACACCACTCCTTATGGCGATGTTGTGAAATATCCCACACAGGACCACAATTTTCGAAACCATAGCCGGCAAATACATGAGGTCGCCACCAGAGCGGTGGAGGCATCTGAATTGGCCTTTTAAAAGGCTGATACAGCACTCCAACACCTGCCTGGTGGCTGTAAGTGTGGAATTATACTGACTTTGTGGCCCTGGTGTGGGAACCAAATAAGCAGTGAGCAGCGAGGGTGTGCAAGGGTAACCACTGTCTCCTGTGAAAATATAAAAAACAACATCAGGACCATTGTGTAACAAGCTTTGCATTGGTTTCAACAGAAAGTGTCAACTTACCCAGAAGCCACGCATCACCAGCTTGTAGGTTTAATTTGTGCCAAATCCCTGATTGCCAGATGACGAAGGAATCATGTGCACTGCCGGGGAATTTGGCATTCAGGGCCAGGATCTGGAGGGAGGCATCACATACCACCATTACATTCAGTGAATGAAAGTGCTTGCGGTTCCTAAAAATAGCCTCCAGCCTTGCTGGTGGCTGAAGTGGTATGTGAGTGCCATCCACAACCCCTATGATGTGTGGGAAGCCAGCTATTTGGTAAAAATTTGCCTTTGCCACATTAAGGGTACCCATATCCAATGGCATTTTAATAAAATGATGGAGGTGTTTAAAAAGGGCCTCCATCACTGCCCTCAGGATCCTTGAAAAGGAGGATTGGGATATTCCCGCAACTATTCCCACAGTGGTTTGAAAGGATCCTGAGGCACAAAAATGTAACACCGACATTAATTGAGTAAGTGGTGGTATTGCTGTAGGATTGTCAATTTGCCGTTCAAGATCACTCTCTATTAATGAGAGAGTGTCTATGATGATTTGGGGCGGCAGACGGTATCGCCTTAACACCTCATCATCTGGCATTCCAAAAAGGGTGACACATGTTCTATATATCTGGGGCCTTGCACGCCTATGAGGCCTACGCCTGGGACGAAATTGAGGTTGGTCGGGTTCTGGAACCATGGCCAATATAATACGACCAACATCAACCTGAAATGGTAAGCCAGGTAGTTATTGTTTTAGACAAATGTGTAAAGAAAAATATACTTATCTTTTCTCAGAAATCCAAAGATGCTTACAGGCCTGGGACGTGTCATGTGCAGAACAACCTACATTTCAAAAGTAGAAAATATGTTTAAGATTAATTAAATAAAATATGATTGGAAACAAATTGTTTTCGTGAAAAAATAGAGAAGGGAGCACACATTAGTTCAGAAAATAGTACGCTACATTTAGTGTTAAGACATGATTTTACACTGAAAATTTCTAAAAACATTAGTTCGCAAAATAGTACGCCACTTTTACAGTTAAATCAAGACACATTAGTTCGCAAAATAGTACGCTACTTTTACAGTTAAATCAAGACACATTAGTTCGCAAAATAGTACGCTACTTTTACAGTTAAATCAAGACACATTAGTTCGCAAAATAGTACGCTACTTTTACAGTTAAATCAAGACACATTAGTTCGCAAAATAGTACGCTACATTTAGTGGTAAGACATGATTGATCCCAGAAAATAAACAACATTACTTAGCGAAACATATGCTAAGACAAACACTTCGAATTTGTAAATTCATGAAACCAAAAACACTTAGCAAAAACAGACAAATATCCCAAAGTTCAAAAACGTCACTGGGGCAATGCCAAACTAACTGTAAAACAAAAAAATAAATAAATTACAAACATTTGTAAACTATTTACTATTATTTTTCACGGTGGTTTTTTAAAATACTTACTCAAAAATTCCCAAAAAAATAGCCAAACAATAGAAAAAAAAGCGAACAGAAAAGAAAGAAGTTAGAAAAAAACCAAAATATCGCACCAAAAAAGTCCTCCTTCTACTCAATAAGCCAACAATCCACTCCAACGCAAAACCTCCAACAATCAACATGCCACATCGACTCGAGTCACACCAAGCCATAAATATTCTTTATTTTCCCGCTCAAATTAAGGACGGACAGTCAATGATGCAGCCGAATAATACTGACTGAAAACCCAAATCGGTCTGCTGTAGTGAGACCTGAAAGTCCAAAATGACTACAGAGCAGCAAAGCACTGGCCAAGAGGCACCAGGTAAGTATTTCTCTTTTTTGGGCTAAAGGATTATGTTTAACAATAATTTTGGGAACATTTTACATTATAAATTTTAATCCCATTTTAAAAAAAGGTGTTGAGGATGCCATGGAAAAGGCTGCTGGGCCTAGTAGGCCAACTAAACAAAAAAAAAAAAGGCAGCCACAATTCACAAGAAAGGAGATGGAGGTTTTGGTGCAAATGTGCAATGACAACCTGCCACAGGCACCAAGGAATATGGGTGCAAGCCAGAAATGGAAAATGTGGGATGACATAGCCACTGGTGTCAATAGGGTGGGTGATTTTGAATGTTCAACCTGGGAGGTCAAACGCCGGTACGTAAAAACTACATTTTAGTAAAAAGTGTTTACAGGTCCAAATACTGCAGGAATAATGCCAACTTTTTACCCCACAGATGGAGCGACTTCAAATATCGTCTTAAGCAAAAACTGGCTGATAGGGCTAGGCATGCAGTGGGGGCAGGTGGGGGTCCCACTCCTGTGTCACTGGAGCTCACAGATTTGGAGGAGATGGCCCAGGGGTGTGTGCAGGATGAGGAGGTGTTTGGCGTGTCGAACATGGATACCGACATGCCAGACTCTGCGGCTCCTCATATTGCCCCAGGTAAATGTTGTAATGTTAACAACTCAGAAATGTGTTTGGGACAATATCTAGATTATAATGTTACTCTTTTCTCTTTTTTCTCACAGAGACACAGGCGGGTGAGTCTGCTCCAGAGGGGAGCTTTGGCCGCAGAATTTCTGCTGGCTCTGCAGGGGAGGAAGCAGTAGATCCGGCTGGGGACCCTGTGGCAGACAGTCCAGGGCATTCCCCCTCACAGGCAGTGGGTCTCCTCACTGATATCAATATTAAAACGGATCAGCAGACCGAGATTCTGCAGAGGCTGGATGCCAGGCTGCTACGGGTGGCGGACGACCTGGAGCAAAGTGCTGCGGCCAACGTGACCATTGCTAAGGCCCTGGCGGAAAATACTGGGGCCAACATGCGAATAGCAAATGCCCTCGAGCAGCTCATTCCCCAGCACATGTTGGAGCCGGCCTCCCTTCCTGCCAGAACATCAGGACCCTCCACCTCTGGCACAACAACAGCCATCCCTCCAAATGTGCCTAGCCCTATGCCTAGTCCAGAGGACACAACATCTGCCTCTGGCCAGGCCAGCAGAAGGACATCCCGGACCCGTTCAGGCTCCCTCCCTACCCCGGCCAAACGGGCCAAAGGTCATGACAGCAATGGCTAATTTTCCCACAATCCTTCTCTGTTTACCCCATATTCCTTAATGCCCAAAACCTCCCTCTCCTTTCTTGTGAATTTTTTAATAATTTTGTTTGTTTGTGGATTTCAAATGCCACTTATTTTGTTTGTGTGTTTCTAAAATCATTTGTTATTTGTTTTTACGTTGCCAAGTTTTTATTATTTCCTAAAATTTTTAAAAAAAAACAACAAAAAATTAAAATACTGTTGAAAATCTGAACAATTATATGGTTAATTTATTCAAAAACTGGTTAAAAGGTAATCCCGCAAACAAAATTACAAACAATACAACGGAAAAATAAACATTATTTTTGAATTAAAAAACCAAGGGTTAAAAACAATTTATGAGTTTTAATTAACACTTAGCAAAAAACAAAAGGACGATTGTTTTCTTGGCCCCTAAAAAATGAAGAAAAAAAACAAACATGCGTACAATATTGTTGCCCTAAAAAAAGAAAAAATCAAATTTGGAAAAAACACGCAAATTTACAATAAATTTGTAAGCTAATTGATTGTCTAACCCAGAAATTAGCAGCTGAGTAGTTCACCTGCGTACGGTTTTTTGCTACTAAAAAATGGGTATTTGCTAAACACCTTACAAGCATTTTTGCAATTCAAAACTGATAGTTTTTGTGGCCTCAATTGATAAATCGGAATACCATCGATGTGCCTCGGGAAGGACGAAGAGACCTACTTAATTGTGGTAGAGTATACCAGACCACAAGCTGAGCAAGCAGTTTTAATGGAAAGTGGATCAGACAGTGACGTAACACTTGTTCCGTTCACATTGGCCGTTCGCATCAGATAATTTATGTACGCCCAAAAAAAGCCTCGACACGCCTGCGTTTTCCCATCTCCACCCACGTCACCGCCCCAAAACGGACAGTTCTGTCAATCACATCTGACATGTCACTTCCTGTTCGCTATTCGACGAACGACTGAAAAAATTATCGCAATCAGCCGTACGCACATGCACACTGTTACACCGACGCATGCGTGGTTTTACAACATCGGATAACTACGAGCGTACGGCCGCTTACGAGCGGCTCTGAATAAGGGCCATAATCCCAAACACCTCCCTACCCAAACACAGAACACAGAAAAAGAAAACAACAAACAAACACAAACCTCCTCTCCTACTACCCTCAGACACACCACACACAAACACACACACAAAGCACTGATAGGACCAAAAAAAGACAATGCAGACTGAAAAACAACACAAACAAATACCTTACAAGACAACAAATAACCACAAAACAAATGCCACACACCAATCAACAATCAAATTCAAATGCACCTAAATCCACCACAACACTACTCACACTCCTCACTGTCCGTCTGCAAACCTCAAAGGTGTGTCTGTTTGGGGCGTTTTTATATGCTTGGCCAGTGTGTATTTGACATGTGACTGATTCCACCAATCAGAGAACTTTGGGATGAAAATGCATGCATTCTCACGTAAGTTTTAAAAACTCACTTCGGTTTGGCAAAGTATATTGACTCGCACGAGGATTTAAAAACAAGGAAGATTTGCACACGAGTTTTGGGCTCGTGCAAGTTTCTTAACCACTTAACTGACAAATTCTTTTTTCAAAAACCGCTCCAAAATTGTCAGTTTCTTTTATGATTGAATTAGGTCAAGAACATAATTTTAAACTTATCCATCACTATTTTACTTGAAAAAAATATTTTTTTAAATACCCAGTATAGCATAAAAATAGCAATTTTTATTTTATACTGTAGTGATGGCTGTTGACAGCTGTACCATCGATGGTTCAACCATCATTAGAAGCCATCAATTGTTTAGCGATTGGTCAAGATCTGTGTAGACCACAACTGCCGATGTTTCCTAAACATCGATTGAGGGCTGCCATCGATGGTGCAACATTGATGGCCACCAGCAATGGCAAACCACTTGTTTTCAGTCAGATCATCGATGTTTGCAGAGGCTCTGCGATATCTATCAATATATATATATATATATATTAGTATATCGAACACATATTATATATATATATATATATATATATATAAACTGCTCCTGCTTACATACATGTCTGTATTCATGTTCTTTGTTTATGTATGTTGGTGATGGGTGTTCACTGTGTACTTTTGTATACAGTGTTGCCATGGTAAGGCTGTTGCTGGTCGTTGCGCTTGCTGAGTGGTGCTTAGTGATGACGTCAGGCTCAGTCGCGGGAGGATGGCGGGGCGTGCACTCACGGTGGACTGTATATAGGTAAGATTGTTTTTGTACATTTGTAATATTCCTGACGAAGGTCCGCGGGGACCGAAACGTTGAAATAAATGTTAGTGGTCTGATGACCCGGTCTTAATAGACTTCTTCTTTGTGAGTGCCGCTGCCGTTCTGCCAGCTACTGTAGTTTTTTTGCAGAGGGCACCCACATCACGTTAATCCATGAGGTAGAGTGCCAAGCCTGTGGCAATTTGTATTGGAAGTGAAGTTTCACTTACCTTAGCTGAGGCACCAACCCTGTTTTAACACGTCCATCTGGGACTTAGGCATTGCGTGATTGCACTGCCATGTCTCAGCAACAGGATCTTCCTGACCATCCAGGTTTTACTAGCGTGGATTTTCCTGTGGGAGATCTACTATCATTTTCTGACACAGACGCTGCTGGGATCTTGTTACCAGAGAACTGGTCAGCTATAGTTGGAGAGGAATCCATTGATCATCAATTTGCACAGCTGCTGAAATTGAAGAAACGGGAGATCGATTATTTCATGCATGGTGTAACCCTAAGTGATTATTTCATTCCAAAAAAATCCCCAGGGGGTTTCGTATTAGAAACATCCCAACTATAGGACGCCTGAACCCGTAATTTTGCCGCAGATGGGCGGCGATTCTCAATAAAGCTTCTTTCGATCTCATACTGCTTGTCATCAAAGAATCCAGCAGGGAACTGAAAATCATCAAGGATAAAATTCAAACATTTGAAATTGCACATCTACCGAGGCTATCTGAGGATAGTACTTGTGACTGGATTAATAAATTGCATACTCAAATTGAATTATATAAAAAAGACCTTATTCAATTCAAACAGAATAAATTAACCCTTGTTAACAGGGATTATGAGGAGAAGAGAGTGTATTCCTGGGCCAATAACCCAACAGGCCGAAGACCACCCCAAACGGGTCCGCGTAGAAGATACAGGAAATTTCCACTAGATACCGATACCTCCAGTGGAGGACAGACAAGTGATCCTGAATATGCTGGCATCAGTAATACATCATCTTCTAGTAGGCCCCCTTTAGGGGTTACCACAAGGGCCAAGAAAGACCCTCCATTAGAACTTTTACCAGGAGGGGAGGACAGTGCCAAAGGCAGAAAAATAGTGGCTCCAAAAAAGAAGAAATAATCTACAACCTCTCTTCTCAGATATTATCTAGTGATGAACGCAAGGTATTAGTTTTGTACCAACAGCACAACATAATCCTTTGCAAAGCCGCATTGATCTTAGTAAATTTAATAGGCAATTGCGTCTTAAGGACTTTTTTGGTCACAGAACGGATAACGTTGTTGGCAATATGGACATTTGTCCAATTAAATCTAAATCTTCTTTCGATCCATGCTCAAGCAATATCTCCATTAAGGGATTTACCAACTTCATGGAATCCTGTATAAAAGACTGTGATAAGACAGAACGTATTCGCTCCAATTTATCTAAAAATGAGATGACGGCTCTAAAAAATCTAGGAGCTGATAATACAATAGTAATCCGCCCTGCTGATAAGGGGGGTGGGGTCGTACTTCAGAATATTAGCGATTATAGAGCTGAAGCTCTAAGACAGTTATCTGACTCTTTTGTATATGAGAAGCTTTCCAGGGATCCTACAGCCGAATTCAAACTTGAGCTAACTACGGTACTACAAACTGCTTGTGATAATGACATCATTACTAAAAGCACAATGCGGGCTATGTTACCTTCAACACCAATAGTACCGGTGTTTTATACACTTCCAAAGCTTCATAAAGATGTGACCAACCCTCCGGGGAGACCGATTATATCGGCCCGGAATTCCTTATACTATGATGCTTCAAGATATATTGACTATTTCTTGCAACCTGCTGTTCAATCCCAGAGAGTATACCTCAAGGACACTACTGACTTTCTCAAAATCTTTGATGACTTTAAGGAACTTCCCTTGTATCATTTTCTATGTACTATCGATATAGTCAGCTTATATACCAATATTCCCCATGACAGGGGGATTAAGGCAGTAGAGCATCTATTAACTAATAACCCACATTATCAGGGACCTGATCTTTCATTCTTTTTGCGTCTGTTGGAGCTCACCCTTAGACGTAATTATTTCTTGTTTGATGGTAGCTTTTACCTACAAATCCTGGGCTGCGCGATGGAATCGTGCGCAGCCCCGGTTTATGCTAACGCCTTCATGTTCAGTGTTGAAAATTATTTATTTTTCAGTAATAATGTGTTTTCAGAATGCATTATGATTTTTAGAAGGTATATAGATGACATATTCTTAATTTGGCGAGGATCTCATGATTCTTTTATCTCTATGATGAATATTGTCAATACTTTGGATCCTAATATCAAATTTACTTTTGATATTAGTGCTGAAAAAATTCATTTTTTAGATGTACTGGTGCAGGTAATTAATGGCAAAATATTCACCTCAGTCTACAAAAAACCTACTGATCGTAACAACTTACTTGTAGCCTCGAGTCATCACCCTAGAAATCTCATTAAAGGCTTACCTTATTCCCAATTTTTGAGAGTGCATCGCATTTGTAGCGATGCTATGGATGAGAAGCAACAAATTGAGAAGATGGATGATTTTCTTGTTAGAGGGTATCCTATCAAACTATTGAGAGAAGCACGAGTAAGGGCTTTAGTAGCTCCCAGAAAAATGACTGGGGGTCCTAAACCTAGTAGCAATACTACTGATAAGGTTGTATGGGTAAATAGTTTCAGCGCTAGTAGTACTATCTTGACTAAGAAGCGCAACAGTTTTGGCCCCTGATTAAATCAGATATATCTCTACCTCTTTTGCGCAATTCATCCATTCTACCATGCTACAAACGTGGTAAGAATGTCCGTGATTGGTTAGTCCACACGGACATTACAGGTTTTCACAGTAATATCTCTAATTTTTTAACAAAAAAACCTTGTAATTACCGATGTTTGGGCTGCACAACTTGCAGCTATCTCGAGACAGGTGATAGTTTTGTACATCCACATACTGGACATAGATATAAAATTAAACATATCTTATCCTGCACTAGCCAGTTTGTGGTTTACTACATTAGATGCCCTTGCAGACATCTTTATGTAGGTAAGACCACTAGGCAATTTCGTGAACGCATGGCGTTACATAGGTCAGCTATTCACCTTGCCCTTTCAGGCAAGGATAATGATCAACCGGTAGCTCGTCATTTTAAGGAATGCCGACATAATCTGTCGACACGACGATACAAAATGATCGACCATATTCCTGTTAATGTGCGGGGTGGGGACAGAGCTATGCTACTTTTACGATCTGAGGCCCGCTGGATTTTCCGGCTTAATACTGTACAGCCAAATGGGCAGAATGAAATCCTATCCCTTGCATGTTTTAATTAATCGAGTCCTCTGTTCTTTATATATTGTCTTTATTAATATGCATATTTCAATACATTGCATTGTTGATATACCGCTTAAAATATATGTATTATTGATAGGCAGTTGTATAATGTTTATACATCTTCTCTATATGTCTGTATTCATGTTCTTTGTTTATGTATGTTGGTGATGGGTGTTCACTGTGCACTTTTGTATACAGTGTTGCCATGGTAAGGCTGTTGCTGGTCGTCGCGCTTGCTGAGTGGTGCTTAGTGATGACGTCAGGCTCAGTTGCGGGAGGATGGCGGGGCGTGCACTCATGGTGGACTGTATATAGGTAAGATTGTTTTTGTACATTTGTAATGTTCCTGACAAAGGTCCGCGGGGACCGAAATGTTGAAATAAATGTTAGTGGTCTGATGACCCGGTCTTAATAGACTTCTTCTTTGCAAGTGCCGCTGCTGTCCTGCCAGCTACTGTAGTTTTTTTGCAGAGGTCACCCACATCACGTTCCTCCATGAGGTAGAGTGCCAAGCCTGTGGCAATTTACATATATATATATATATATATATATACTGTATATACATATTTCTACACACATATATACACATATCTATATACAGATATATACATATTTTATATATATTTTGCCCGATCACTGTGGCCAGCAGTGATCGGGACACATGGAGAAAGGAGTGGGATGGGCCACCGGGGTACATAGCAGGAGCCGCGGCTACCAGAGCCGCTGCTGCTGCTGACTACAGTGATCTCACTGATCACTGTGTTCCGGAGCCGCAGTGGTAGGGTGTCCCGCTATCTGCCCGGATACATAGCAGCAGCGGCGGCTACCAGAGCTGCTGCTGCTGCTCTTACAGTGATCTCACTGATCACTGTGTTTTCCAGAGCCGCAGCAGGAGGGTGTCCCACTAGCGGCCGGGATACATAGCAGCGGCGGTGGCTACCAGAGCTGCTGCTGCTGCTCTTACAGTGATTTCACTGATCACTGTGTTCCGGAGCCACAGCGGGCGGCCCGGGTTACATAGCAGCAGCGGCAGCTACCAGAGTCGCCACTACTGCCTCTTACTGAAATAGCTGCCCAATCAAAGCTGGCCACAGTGATTGGGTCACAGCAGCAGTGGCTACATGAGCCGTGGCTGCTGCTTCTAGGAGGGTGCCGCCAGTGCCCGATCACTGTGGCCAGCATTGATCATGACACAAAGAAGGAGGCGTAGGTGTAGAGGGACCAGTTAACTTCCAGCAAGCCGCCCACTGTGTGTTTCTGACTGGTCATATCAGATATGACCATGTCAGGGAAAGCCCAGTCTGGCATGGTCGTATCTGATATGATCATACCATGCAAGTAGTTAAAATAAAACTCAAATCCATTTGCCATCTTCAAACTCGAAAACACAAAACTCGCATGTTAGTAAATTAACGTAATCAGTCAGGAACAACTCGAGCGAGTTAAAGCGAATCACAGCGAGTTTAAACTCACACAAACTCAATTCTTAGTAAATTTACCCCCAGGTCTGTTGTGGAGGAGCAGTTGACACTGGATGGTACGGGGCCCACTCGTCATAGCTCGGACTCCTCCAATACCTCCAGTGGGCACTCTGCCATGGATTGTTCAGTATCTGCAGTCAGCTCTGAAGTATGTGAAAGAGCCTGACCCGACTATGGTACTGCAGCTTGTGGAGAGGTGTCATACTACAGAGGCTGCAGAGCGTAAGGCTGCCAGGGACCTGGAGGCTGTGGAATGCAAAGCTGCCATGGACAGGGAGACTGTAGAGTGTAAAGAGGAGGCTGATCGCAGGCTCCAGCTGGAGTTAGCTAAACTTGCCTACCAGCCTTTAACCGGTCGACGCAAATGTCCATCGACCGCTTCGAGAACAGTTTCCAGTGATGGAAAAGGAGGGTGAACTGGACAGCTTTTTCAGGACTTTTGAAAAGACTTGCTGTCAATTTCAATTGGACTCGAATCTGTGGGCCAGTTACTTTAACCCTGGCCTAAGAGGGTGAGCGCTGGATGCGTTCGCTGACCTTCCAAGGGAGATGGATGGGAATTTAGTTGAAATCAAGAAGGCATTGTTGGAATGATTTAACAACACCCCGGAAGCTTACAGGCAGAAGTTCAGAGGTCTAACACGTAGCACCTCTGATACTTATGCAGGACTGTCCACACAGTTAACAACCTTCCTGCAGCACTGGCTGGAAGGAGTGCATGTGACAGACTTTGAGGCATTAAAGGACCTCATTCTGCAGGAGCAGTTCATCTCCCTGTGCCTGCTCAGCAGAAGTCAAGCAGTGGGTCCTGGATCGCGAACCCAAGATGGCGAAAGAGGCTGCCAGCCTGGCAGATAAGTACACTGCTACCCGGAACACCACTGCAAAGAAAATCTGGGGATCATCAAGGCAACCCACCTGGAAGGAGAAGTGAACTGGCCATTGCCTTCCCCTGCAGCTGCGGTGCCTTTTTCAGCACCAGTAAAGCGGGTGGGAGGAAAACCAGTTTGGGCCATAGGCCGCCGGCGTTATGTATGTGATGATCCCGGGCACTTCAGTGTCAGTTGCTCGGTAAAGAAGATGACACCATCTCTTGCAGGGACCTCACCAATGAAACCCGTACCTGCAGTTTTGTACACAGGAGGATCGCTGGGGATACTGGTGATGATTTGACTTTGGTACACCCCACATTAGTGGACCCAGAGAGCATAATTTCCGGAAAGACAATTGGTGTATGCGGTGTTGGGGGAACCCCCTCTCCAAAGTAGCCATGGGCAGAGGTTTCTGGGAGGTGGTTGTGTTGCCCCATTTGCCTGCAAATGTGTTGTTGGGTACAGACTTGGGCCGTATGTGGGCCACCTATGTGAATGAACCTGATGACTGTAGCGAAATGTTTCCAGTGTCTCCCACTAATCCCATGTGTGAGAGGGAGGCAGTGACTTCATGTAATGTTGAAAATGCTCATGTTGATTGGCAGGTACTGAGAGAGAATATACCAAGTCGGATTAATGTTGGAAATGCTGATAATGATTTTTCCTGTGCCACTGTAGAAGGTAATTCTGCAAATGCGTGCATCACTGCTGGGAATAATGTGCCTATGTGTGGGAGGGACCAGGGAAAACCTGTGTGCATTACTGATATGTCTGCTGAGGGTGCTGCCATACATGTGTGTATGGTCACTACACGGTCTCAGACCAAACATTTAAAGGGAGAAGTAGGACACGCTGCAGCTGTGACCCCCCTGATTCCCCCTGTGAGAGCAGTTCGCACACACAGGAAGAACTCCACCCACACACTGAGATTGCCTTAGAGAGTCTAGCATTTCAGGCAGAACTCAGGATCGACCCCTCCCTTCTCCCCCTCAGAGCAGAAGCTGATGAGCCTGACAAAGCAAAACACAAACACAGCATGTACTGGAAGAATAGTTGCTTGTACAGGGAGCGCTCTGTCCCTAGTACCACTCCAGGGCAAGTTACAGAGCGACAGTTGATAATACACCAAACTTACCGGGAGAGTCTTCTTAGGGTAGCGCACAAAATACCCCTAGCAGGGCACCTTGGCATGAGCAGGACCAAGGCATGCCTTATGCCCAAGTTCTACTGGCCAGGCATGCTGCAGTACATACCTAGCTGCTGTAGGTCCTGCCATACTTGTCAGTTAGTGGGGAAGTCTAGGGACGTAGGAAAAACCCCCCTTATTCCCCTTCTCATTATTGCTGAACTATTTGAGCGGGTGGCCATAGACATTGTAGGGCCCCTTGCAAATCCCAGTAGCTCAGTGAAAGAATACATCCTGACTGTAGTAGACTACGCCACCCGGTAACCTGGAGGCTGTAGCTCTCTCCTCCATTAGGCCAGAAAAAGTAGCAGACACCCTTATCACCATCATCTCCAGGGTAGGGTTCCCGAAGGAGATGCTGACCAACCAGGCCCCGCAGTTCATGTCCAGTCTCATGCAGAGCCTCTGCAAAAGAATGCAGGTGGATCACCTGATCAGCTTGCCTTATCACCCGGCTGGGAATGGACTTGTGGAGAGGTTTAACAGCACCCTGAAGCAAATGCTCCGTACATTTGTGGAGTCCCAGGAAAGAGACTGGGAGCAATTCCTGCCACACCTCCTCTTTGTGTACCGCGAGGTACCGCAGGAATCCACTGGCTTCTCACTCTTCGAACTCCTGTATGGATGCAAAGTGCGCGGTCCCTTGGATTTGATCCGAGCAGGCTGGGAAGGGAAACTAGCCAACCCCGAGACATCTGTCATGCATTATGTCATGCAGTTTAGGGGAAAGCTGCAGACCTTGATGGGGTTGGCCCAAAACAATCTTAAGGCTGCTCAAGCCAGGCAGAAGCTCTGGTATGACCGTAACACCAGGAAGCGTGTATTTGAGGTGGAGCAGATGGTTTTGGTATTGATTCTGACGAGGCAGAACAAACTGCAGGCTGCATGGGAAGGTCCGTACACGGTAGTCCGGCGCATAAAGGATGTGAACTATGTCATTGCCAGAGGAGAGGGCGGAAAGAGACATAGAGTCTATCATATAAATATGCTCAAGGCCTACCATGAGAGGGATCCATGCATGCTAGCAGTTTGCAGCCTCCCGAAAGAGGAATAGGGACTGGACCCACTGCTGGACCTCACTGCCACTGCAGCATCAGCTGGTACCCTGGCAGATGCCCAGTATGGGGAGGAGTTAACCAAGGTGCAGAAAAGTCAGTTGTCTGACACGACACACCCCTAACAGACCTTTTTGACAGGAAGGCCAGGGAAGATGCACCTAGTCACACATCATGTAGCCACAGGCAACAAAACCCCACTTAGACAGCCAGCACACAGAAGCACCTTGGAGGTGTTACAGTCAATGAGGCGGGAGGTGGATGAAATGCTGCACCTAGTGGTAATACAGAAGTCCTGTAGTTCGTGGGCAGCATCCGTAGTGCTGGTCCCAAAGAAGTGTAGGGGCACACGGTTCTGCGTGGACTACAGGAGGTTAAACGAGGCCACAGTATTTGATGCATATCCCATGCCCAGGATGGATGACCTGTTAAGTCAGCTGGCTTCGGCACGATGCATCACCATTATGGATCTCAGATGGTTTTAATTGCAGATCCCTTTGTCACCAGAGGCCCGTGAGCGGTCTGCCTTTATCACCCCATTTGGGGTGTATTAATTTTTAGTCATACCCTTTGGGATGAAAAATGCCCCAGACTCATTAATCACCTGCTGGAGGGCTGGGGAGGGCCATGTGGTTGCGTACTTAATTACATTGTGGTGTTCAGTCAGACCTGGGAGGACCAGTTGATCCATTTGGATGATGTATTGAAACAGATCACTAGGGCCGGCCTGACCATTAAACCAGAAATGTGCCAGCTGGGTATGAGAGAGGTACCATACTTGGGGCACAGGGTAGGGGGCGGTAACCTATGCCCATAACCAGGGAAGGTGGAAGCGATTGCTTCATGGCCTACCCCAACCACCAAAAAACAGGTCATGTCTTTTTGGGGACCGCGGGGTACTATCGCAAGTTTATGCTGCAGTACAGCACAGTTGCGAAGCCTCTGATGGATCTCACAAAAAAGAAGCTTCCCCAATTAGTAAACTGGACCGAGGCATGTGAACAAGCCTTTCGCCAGTTGAAAACAGCCCGTCCAGAGCACCAGTGCTCCAGGCACCTGACTTACGATGCAGGTTCATAGTGCAGACAGATGCATCTAACTTTGGGCTAGGGGCTGTGCTCAGTCAGGTTGATGGCCAAGGTGGGGAATACCCCAATATGTTTTTAAGCCGGAAACTGGTTCCTCGCAAGGTAGCATATGCAACCATTGAAAAAGAGTTCCTTGCCATAGTCTGGGCCCTTCAGAAACTGCAGTCCTATCTGTATGGACGTGATTTCACAGTAATAATGGACCACAATCCATTAAGGTGGCCTCATTGCAACTCCGGTGACAACGGCAAGTTGCTCCAATGGAGTTTGTTGCTCCAACAGCACAAGTTCTCCATCCAGCATAGAAAGGGATCCCAGCATGGGAACTGCGATGGTCTGTCTCATCAGGGAGAAGACAGCAGCCCATCCATGCAGGGTACTGACAACCGTCAGAACACGGTATGGCAGTATATGGCATGCAAAGCCAATGCTCCCATGCCTGTCTTACGGATGGAGGTGTGATGAAAAAGTAAATTTTTTCTTAAAGTGGGGTCTGATACAGAATATAATGTCAATATATATGTGTCACTCTGTAGGAAGGTGTATCTGTATAATGTCATGCTAAAGTCTAATGTGAGATGTCAAAACCCTTAGTGTAGTTCTTTGAAGCTGGGATGAATGTTAGAAGGGTTTTCCTTCCCATAGCATCATAAAACTTTGTCAACTGTTAAAATCTGCGGTTGTGGGTATTGAATACAACGTACACGGTCTGTTCAGGGGGCCAGGTCTATAAACCCTGGAGTCAGGATGTGCAACTGGGTATAAAAAGGACCCTACTTTGACCTGTATAAGTGGTATCAGTTTGCTGTCCCACATTTAAACAGTTTGGGTGAGCCAATCAGCCACTCTCTGCGGGGAGGGTTAGTATTCCCCCCTCCCAGGGGGGGTGAGGGGGAAATAGCTGGGCACAGGGATAAAATACAGGCTCACTGGGCAGAAGGTGTGATTCTCTGCTTGAGGCTGTCGACAAGACACAGGGCACCTGAATTCGTCATTGGGAAGGCCTCATCCCAAAGCTGTTCTATCCATCATGATCTCAATGGTTTGTTTTCTCCCATTTTATTATTTTCTTTGGTTTACTTGAGATTGTGATTAGCTGTGTTTGTGACTTTTTGTAACAGCCTTATATCCTTTGTAATTTTTGTACATAAGCTTTCAAGATATTTCTTGAATTAAACTAAACTAATTTTAGTTCTTGGAGTCTGTGTTTTTATGACCCAAACGCCTCATGTTTGGCATGTTACCTACGTTTAAATATTGATAATTTTTGTGTACAGGTGAGAGCAGAACCTTGCCTTATGCTTTAGCGTTAAATTGGTCTTCTGCTGGTGGCAGATACCAAAGTTAATAACCACACGCACTGAGGTATTGGTGTAAGGTCACGGCGACCACTCTCAGATTGTCGTATCTGGGAAGTCGTCACGGTGGTCCGTGACAAACTGTGGTGGATATTATTAGATATTAATGGTGAAAGGAGAATCAGTAATCTTCTGCTTCCCTTGCTTTCTTTTCTGCACTTTGATTTCTGTCCGTTGTTGGTGCCAGTGGTATGTGGGAAGGTGCCCCCCTTCATTCCGCTTTTCTGTGCTTTTTAGGAACAGACATTTAAGCAGATTATATAATAGATACTTCATAAAAGAAGCCATTGTTAAGTAGCCAATGTTAAAGTGTCAGTGTTCAATCCCTTTGTAAGTCTTTAACTGGGAGTGTGGAGCTTTGCTATGATGTCCTAGCTAATCCCCAGTCTAAGAAGTGGAGGAATGCCCCTCCACCTCCCATCTGAAAAAGTAAGAAGCAGTGGAATGGGGGTGCTATGCCCTGCAGAAAGTTATGCTGGATACACACTGGCCGATATATCGGCTGTTCAATTGAACGGCCGTTGTATCATGCGAGAGTCAGCCAGGGTGTACAAATGATATGTCTGTTGTCACGGCCAGGGTTTCTCGGTATGGTAGTCACCGGTTATTACCTGTGAGGTCATTATGGTGGGGGGTCTCTGGCAGCGGTGCTGGTGTTTGGTGAGGGGCATTGGCTGCACGTGGTTCTGTGCGGGCACATTGTCACTAGGCCTAGTGAGGTCTGGCGGTGTTTCTGTTCCATTGGCATGGGTGCTGCCATCTTGCCTGCGGCCATGTGATTCCGGCTGTCCTATCCTGGTAGGTCATGTGCTCATTCCAGCCAGTCACAGTGTGGCACTGAGTATTTAGGAAGGTCCAGAGCCTTCCTTCCTTTGCCAGTGGAACGTGTTTCTCAGCTGCTTGTAATACGCTTCTAGCCTGAACCTTGCCTGCTCCTACCTGCTTGACTTACCCTGCACCCTCCATATACCTTCTCACCTGCCTGAGTACCCGAACCTGCTGTTTCCCTTCACCTTGCTTCATTTCACTCCCAGCTGGACTTCACTACCTCTGCTGCATCAGTCAGTTCACCAAACCAGCATTCAGTTACAGCTCATCAAACCTGCATTCAGTTACAGCTCATCATACCTGCATTCTGTTTTCAGCTCACCATACTTGTATACTGGACTGTTCCTGTCTGTCACTATCTGGACATTATTGCATTAACCCCCATTACAGTTATCAAGTGCACTTTAGTGCTATACCTGGACTTTTTCATTTGCCATTCCCATGTCTTCTAAATCACTTATTAAAAACTCCACTTTTTCATTAAGTCTGCTTCTGTGTCTGCTCCTATCACCATCCCGGGTCCACAACAAATTCAGAACCTCACATCTGTGAAGTATGTTATTCAAAGACAAATCACGTTGGCTGTGCAGCACAGTCAATGCCGAATATTTCTGCACATATATTGGTGCATCATGCTTTGTGTAAAGGCGGTCAGCCGGGATGTAGTCACAATCCCGGCAGACGGGATGCCATATACGTCAATATACCAACGCTGGAATCCCAAAGAGGATGAAGATGCTGATGCCACTTTCCCGAACAGGATGAAGATACCGACATTGGCATCCTGACTGCCGGCATCCCGAAGGTAAGTATGCAGCTATGCAGCTTAGCGGGGATGGGGTGGTTAGGGTTAGCACCCCCTGGGAGAGATTAGGGTTAGACAACTCTGGGGGGGAGGTTAGAGTTAGGCTATGGGGAGGGGGGTTAGGCACCACCGGGGGGAAGGCAAGGGTTAGGCACCATCCCGGGAGGGTTAGGTTTAGGGTGCAGGAAGGGGAAGTTAGGGTTAGGCAAATGTGGAAGGCTGTGCTGGGATCACGTGTTTGATCCCAGCATCAGCCGAGGTGCAGGGGCAGGCAGAGGGGATGTGTCCTCTGCGGGACACATCTGTTGCCGGCGCTGGGACAGTAATGTCCCTAGCGTCGGTGCAGACACCGCGGGCACCTGGTGAAGGGACCGCCTGGTCCCTTTCATTAGTGCCGGCGGTACTGTGGCGCCGGGAGAAGCTTGGCTCCGGGCGCAAGCTCAGCAGAGCTTGGCACTCGGCAGCCAAGAAGCGGCGGGTAGCCGGCGTTGGGACAGAGTACCTGCTCCCAGCGCCGGTCAGGCGTTGGGCGCGGCGTTCAGTGCGGCGGGCATTTGGCTCTGGCCGCGAGCCAAACCTGGCTCGCGGGCCAGCAGCCAATCAGAGGCGGACGCGACGAGCCAATCGCGGCTCGCCGCGTCATAGCCCCGCCCATTCGCGCCGTCTTGTATTAGACATCGCCGAGCGGGAAAAGTCAGTTCGGCGGCGGAGAGGGAGGAGAGAAGACCTCCCAAAGAGCGGAAGATTGGCGCGGCAACAGGGGCGGCGGCCGCGGTAGAGGCCAGAATACGCCGCTGTCAAGAAAGAAGACAGGCGGCGCCGGCTGGAAGAAAAGAAGAGGCGGCGCCACTGGCCAGGATGGGCCAGCGGCCAAAGAATGTGGCTGAGGACCGGAGAGGACTGCGGGGGAGGGAAGTAAAAGAGCGTCACGAAGTTCCCCCCCGCAGCCTCTTCCAACGTCGCAGGTAGGCCCTCCATGAGGCCCACCATATACCCCCCTCCCTAGACTGCCAGGATTGTTGGGCGTTATGCCCGTAGAGCGTTGTCGGGCACTAGGCCCGTGGGTAATTAGACGGGCACAAGGCCCGGGCACTATAGCGGGCGTTAGGCCCCATAGAAGGATTGGCCCATAATCAGGTGTGAGTGGCCTGGGTACTAGGCCCAGGTCACTATATAATAAAGTAGGTGGCCAACTGCCCGAGCACCCAGAATATAAGGTGGTCTGGGCATTAGGCCCAGACCGCTAGGCGAGCCCAGATAGGCAGGCAAATAGGCCTGAGCCCCATAAAACATGGTCTGGGCATTAGGCCCAGACCACTACCAGAGTCCACCGTTTGGCAGGCACCTAGGCCTGAGCCGCAGGTAAGACCCTGGGCGTTAGGCCCAGGGCCCTGAGCCCATTAGCTGCAGCGCTAACATAGAGAGGCGGATGATTAGAGGTGTGAGCAGTGGTGGAGAGCTGTATGCCTTCCACCCATGAGGTAGTGGTTTCCCCAGTCACCGAGAAGAGGAGCTGGCCAGCTCTGGATAGGTAGCAGACATTTAAAGGGACAGCACCGTGATTTGCTCTTGTATATTTAGTCTGTGATTGGTGTTCTGTGCAGGGCAAAAGTTTTAGTTGTTGTTATATCTGTCGCACTACACACACTGTAGGTTGAGGGTGATGCCGTTTTAGTATGTGTAGTTGCTTGACATAGGTTTAGGCAATGCCCGGCTGTGTTGTGTATCTCCTTACAGGGACCTGTAGGCGAGTGAGCGGACGAAGAGCAAGTGTGGACACGGTGAGGAATATCTGTGTGTACTGTCTCTCCTTGTTTGTTTGTCACTATCTATCTCTCCTTCCTTCTGGGCGGACGGTGAACCTTGCAACCCGGTGCAAGGACGGATCTTCACCTGGTGCGTGAGTACCGATAGGTGAAAATTCGGGATCTGAGGCCAAAAGTGCCAATGATGATCTTCACTTAAAACCTGAATTTATCCCCCGGTTCGGTAGGGCGCGTCGGTCGATGTGAGGAAGGACGGTACTCACCTCGTCTCCTTCCCCCCTAGGTCATCGTGTCCGTGTTCTATTTGGAGGTTCCAGGACCGTCTGCTCAACACACGGCCTGAAGGTGAGAGGGTGCGACGCAAGGTATAGAACAGACGTACACCTGCACGGCAGCAGGCATTGCACCGCACCCACCCCTCACACACCCATGAGAGATTAGGGCTAGGCACCACCAGGGGGAAGGTTAGGGTTAGGCACCACTTGCGGAGGGTTAAGGGGGACAGGGGGAGGGTAAGTATATTTATCAGCCCATTGGGATTTTAAAGATCGGGATGCCGCTGTTGGTCTTCTGATCGCCAGCATCCCATCCGCCTGCCAGCCATACCCTTTCCGGTCAGCCGACAGCCCGTACACTTGCTGCAGAGGCCACCGGTGACTGACAGCTTAACTTGGCAGGCAAATGTAAATGCACGATTTTTAATGTATGTATGTACAAGCGCTCTAAGAGCAAATAATCTTGCGGTGGGGGCAGCTGTGGGTATATGAGGTAACCACCCTCGATTCACATGTGGATCTCTCATTTTGATATTGATACCTCAGCGCTCAACCTGTATGTAATATATTAGTCTAAATAAATGAATAGATATTGATCTTTTGTTTCTTTAAAAATGTTTATATATTAATATATGTTACCACCATCAAAGGTTGATATAAGCTGTTATCAGACACCTACAGTGTCTATTAGCAGGTAAGTAAAGTTGAGTAACAATTCTAAGCTATATACAGGATATAAATGAACTGTTAACAAGTATTGATTGAATACATATATCAGAATAAATTAATTGCTAATTGTTGCAGAACATATATATTTGATACTATAAAATCTCCTGTTGGCACTATGCAATTCTAGAACGTCCACATATAACATCACGGTACGTATACAACACAGACTGACATTGGGATGGGTGAATGTGTGGGAATATGTGATCTAGACAAATACAGTGGTGCTATGTGTGGGTACTGGGGGTATAGGGATGGGTCTGTTTGATATCCCGATGTTGTCCAAAATACTTGGTCCAAAGAATCGTCCTGTATGGGGACCCGGGATGGTCGTTGCTGAAGCAGTGGAAAAATAGCTTGTTGGAAAGTTAATAAAGCCACTGGGGTCCGGCCGTTAATAGCCCCGTGGGTGACTTACCCTTCCTGGGCTGCAGAGACTCCGGTCTCTTTTTTGGCGTCACGGATCAGGACGGTCACCGCTGGAGTTCAGCCACTGAAGTCCGTGAGTGGAGCTTCCCTCTCTCGGCTTCCTGAGACGTTGGTCTCTCCTGATGCGGCGTGTTCCTTCAGATGGTTATTGTGGTGAGACCTGCTCCATTTGCTGCGTGGTCCGCGATCCCGCTGTGATGCTTGGCTGTCAGTGTGCTGATTATGCACCTGCAGCTTGGTCGGACCATGGCATAAGTATTCGTTTGTCAGCGTGTCAGCGCGCTGTCTTGGTCCTCCGTTCGGGGTTAAATGCTTGATAGTGCAGTGCTGGGTCTCTTCTGCTGCTAGTAGTGGTGTCAGTACACCAACGCGTTTCGGCTTTGTCTAGCCTTTGTCAAGGTGTATCATCTTGATCTCTTTTGGCCTCTTATAAATCCTTAATTGTTTAATTGGTCATTTGTAATATATTACATACAGGTCGAGCGCTGAGGTATCAATATCAAAATTAAAGATCCATATGTAAATGCCCACCTAATTGTGACGTCAGTCACAACACATTGGGCCGACGATTGGTAAGTGTGTATGCACTTACCAATCATCAGATAGGATGGTGGGTACCCAGCTTTAATCCATGGGAAGAAAGTACTAGAAATCTAATCAGTCTTGTCTGTGACATTACCGTGTATACTAACCATTTGGGGCTATAGAGGTATACCTATTTTGATATATTTTACCTCCCAATTACTGTAGTTCTCTTGTATTATATGTTCTATTTTATCATTATCCAAATAATTTTTTTTACTTAAAATATGTAACTTGGATTGCTTATTTTAGTAGATTTTAGCCTACTGTGATACTGTATAAGCATTCTGACAATTAGTAGAAATGGTTTCTATAACTACTTATTACATTTGTTATTCTAAAGAAAACAGTGAAGGCTGTTATGAGTAAAGTTCATAATAAAGGCTTCTTGTTTTCCAGAAAAACATCAAGTTTTATTAGTACATATTCCAGTCATATTAACAGTCATGTGGGAAAAATTCTTGACTGGTATTTCATGCCTTTTAAAAGCACACTAACTCTATCTTTTAGCTTCCCGTTGTGTTTGTCTTATGTAAATATTTATGTGTAATAATATCCATGTTGCAGGAATTTTATAAAGGTATTAATAAATCTGTAGCAGTTATTTCTTCAAAATCCTCAGAAATTTGTTTCTGTTAATCTTACATGTTGAATAATCCTGATACAATAGAACAATTTCAGGACATGACTTCTGGCAGGTTTGGCATCATTGGGGATTTGGTCAGGTGAACAGAGTGCGAAATGGAAAGAAGAAATAGTGTACTTGCAAACTGTGCAGAGGAAGACCATAAGAATATTCTAAGCCTCTGCACATCTCTCTACTGCATCATTAATCAAAAACGACAAAAAATAATCTTCTGGTCTCAGAGACCCTGATTCAGAGCCGAACGCAATGCTAATGTTCATATAGTTGTGTAATATCTTTGCTACAGCCTGTGTGCAAAAATCCAGTAAAGATATTATGGCATATGTGTTTTACAGAGTGTGCACACAGGGGCGCTGTTGTGATTGAGACACATGGTATCAGAAATGCATTCCTGGGCAGTGACAGGGAGGTGGCTTAACAGATGCATGGAGATGGTCCATAGGGACGGTTTCAATGGCGTGACCAATGGTGGCATGTAAAGACGTACTAGGCTATATTACAGCATCTACAGATGCTGAAAGTGGGTGTCTCAGTCCTTACACATACAGACATATGGATAGACCTGGGGAGAGCTTTGTAACAGCATTTACATAAAGTCGCAGACTGAATCAGGCCCATAATTTAACACTAATTTAAAGTAGTTTACAATCCATACAATAATGACCAATGATTTATTTTGCAGACTCCAATCAGGGATATATTATATATTATCAGCATTATAATTACCCACGTGAGATAGATCTCATATGTCAGGTATAATTGTATTGTACTATGGGCCTATTTATTATATTATAATATTATATAACAAAGGCTAAAAGGAGATATTGGGGATATCGTCTACCTTCAGATAAGTATTGCAGTTCCCATCATTCTCTATGGGGGTCGCAGTTTAACAAGCTCTAAAAATCAAGCTTTTTCAAAACTTGATTCCTAATAGCTAATGTTATCTTCAGAAGGCATTAGAAACTGTAGCCTAAGGGGGGATTAAATTAGGGGGTGAAAAAAGGTGGTAGCCTCGGGCTTCAACGCCCGGGGCTATTCAATTACAGTCGATAAATAATCTGCTATCAGGCATTAATGCATATGGGGGAATTCAATTACCCTTGGTAAATTACCATAGCTAAAAACAGGAGGTGGCCCCGCAGCTATTCAATTAGCCTCCCGCTTTCGTCTGATAGCTGTGTTAATGCCCATTAAATGAACGTGTTAACGGGCATCAACATACTGAATCTGTGAAAAGTTCACGGATTTGTGCATCTCATGAGACCCCCCAAAAATCCCTGTTAAGTGGCGCTAATCAGTCTAAGGTGATCAATTAGCCCGCAGTAACTTACAGCGGCTAGTTGAATCTCCCCTATAGAATTCGGGAAAAGTTCCCGGACATATGTGTTAACCCACTGTTTATGCCCCATAACAGGCTAATTATAGCGCATTTCTTCTTGGGTCTGCTCAGACTCAAAAACATGAGATATGGTAAGAACTTACCTTTGTTATCTCTGTTTCTACAAAGTCCATAGGGTCCACAGGGTTGACCTTGGGGTTATAGGTTGGGAATCAAATCCAGGTACCACGCAGTTAAAGCTTTCAGCTCCCAGGATGCACTGGGTCGACTCTCCCTATAACCCCGCCCCCAAGCCAGAGGCACCACAGTTTGTAAAGTAACAAAGGCCGGAGGAGGAAAGAAAGAAAGAGAAGACTGGAACACTCAAGAACCATTCTCACAGAAAGTGCGATGAAAAACCGGTGACCAATAACACAGCCCATATGAAGCCAGGTGCATCAGGTCGGGTGCCCTGTGGACCCTATGGACCTCGTAGAAACAGAGATAACAAAGGTAAGTTCTTACCAAATCTCTTGTTTTCTACTTCAGGGTCCATAGGGGGTCCACAGGGTTGACCTTGGGGATGTCAAAGTGCAGTCCTTATATGGGTGGGGACACTCCTGTGCCCAGAGGAGCATCCATCGTCCAAAGGAAGCATCCTGAGAGGCAAAGGAAACCAATGCATAGAACCTGAGAAAGGTGTGGACAGAATACCACGTGGCCCTCTTGCAAGGCAGAACATCCGAGGTGCCACAGCAAGCTGCCCACGAGGGGCCCACAGCCCGAGTAGAATAAACATCAACAGAAACAGAAAGGCCGTCCTATGTGTAAGCCCCTGAGACAGACATACAAAGCCATCTAGCCAATGTCTTTTTATCGGCTGGCCATCCTTTCCTGTGAAATCCATAGACCACAAATAAGGAGTCTGATTTCCTGAAGAAACTTTAACGACCACGTAAATTCGGAGAGGCCAGACCACAGTCAATGAGGCCACCCCAGCCAATAGGACTGGAGACTAAAATGTTGGTACAAAAAGTTCCTGAATAAAATGGTACTCAAAAACCACTTTAGGAAGAAACACATGGCAAGTTCGACTCACAACCCTGTCTTGGTGAAATATCCAGAAGAGGGATCCACATGCGAACCACCCAATTCCGACACACTCCTGGAAGATGCAAATGCCATAAGAAAGATAGTCTAAGCCATAAACCACGTAAGGGCTATAAAAACTAGTGGTTCACATGAAGGCCCCAGGATGGCACGAAGAACCACTGCCAAACCCCAAGGACCCCCTAGGGGGGATAAAGGCAGGTAGATTCCAGAAAACACCCTTAAAGGAGGGTCTGGATACCTGCGAGTGGAGCAATTCCACATCCAAACCATCCTGAAAGTGCAGAGACCCGCACTTTCAGGGAGGCCAGACGGAGGGCTAGACCCAAGCCAGCCGGAAGGAATGCCAGAACTTCTGGAAATCCTAAACAGCTGAAGATCGTAGCTACAGTTATGATTCCATAAGAATTATATATGCCACAGTCTGAGGTAGATCCCAGCAAAAGCTGGCCTACACACTCTAAACATCCCAATGATAACAGAGCCAGAAAAGCCTTAGGACCACAGTATGGACGCAGTCAAATACAAACGATCCAGGTCCAAGAAAAGGCAAGGACCCTGAGACAACAGGTCCGGATTTTGAGGTAGACAGAACGGAGTGTCGATGGAGAGACTCCAAAAACTAAGAACTAGAGATGGCTGGGTCAATCTACAGCCACCAGTAGGACAGTACATCCACCTCAATCAAACTTCCGAAGAACTCAAGGAAGAAGGGAGACCAGAGGAAACAGGTACACAAAGTGGAAGAACCACTCCACTGACAACGCGTCACCAAAGGTTGCTTAAGTACCTGCAGTTCTGGACCCTAACACCGGCCGTGCGTGATAGTGAGGGCCCAAGACAGCCTGAAGCTCGAATAAGTCAAGTTACAGGGTGGAATTGACAGATGTCCAACTGCCCCGAAAGGAGTGCGGACCAGTCACTGCGCCCCAGAGACTGGCGTCCGTTGTAAGGATTACCCAGTTTGGGATCCAAAAAGGGGCAACCCTTGGTGAGATGAGATAGCCATAGCCACCCAGATAGAGACAGACGCACCTCAGGAGAGAGCATTGTTGGCGGAATAGTGATCCGATGGAGAAACCCGTTTCATCTGGAGAGGATCAGTATTTGCACAGGCCTAGAACGGAACTGAGCAAATTCCATCCTTCCGAAGGTAGACACCCTGGATACCAGAACCCGCATTACTGAGTGTAATGACACCTGTTGACTGCGGAGACATCCACAGAAGGATTCTCTGATTCTGAGAATTCAGCAGGGCTCCCAGAGGAAACATACTCTGTGAGGAATTCAGGGAGGACTTATTCCCAGTTGATTAACCATTTGTGCTTGTGAATGAAAGCAATGATTAACTGTAAATGGCTTTAAAGTACCCTGGTGATCCTGCAAAAAGCAGGAGGCCATCCAGATACAGGAGCAGCCGGATACTCTTAACAGGTGGGCTGTCATAAAAGCCATAAATCTGGTAAACCCTGGTGGGGCTGTGGACAGTCCAAAGGGCTGAGCACGAAAATTTAAAGTAAATGCGATAGATGGAGAGAAGATGGGAACGGCGCTGTCAAAGCAGCTGGTTCGAAAGGGGTGTGTCAAACCCCAATAAGCACAAAGGAGAAAGAAAAAAGGATCGAACAGCGCTAGTATTAAGGCAATATAGAAACTGGTCTAACACTAATTAGCTCCAAATCTAGTGGAGCAACATCTGAATATAAATGACAAATAATAAAATGGTTCCCTGAATTATATTCAATACGGCTTGGTTCAGAATTCAAAACATTTAATAATAAAATAATTTACAATATATATGATGATAATAATCACACATAAATTAAAAGGTAATAGCGCATAGAGTAATAATATTCCAGCGTATAAGGTGCATGTGCGGACTCAAAATATAAAAGTCTCGAGTCCATATAGTTCACTGGTATTGTAGAAATCAAATAAAATGTCACAATGTCACAATAGAAGAGCAACCCACATGGAAAGAAAATGGAGTATATTGAGGCAATCCGGACAATTATCCAGCAGTTGTCAGTATATTACCAGCCTGTGGAGATGATCCAGTCAGTGGCTGGTCCAGCTTTTTGGATTCGTAAGGCCTTGTTCGGGTCTGAAGAAGGGCCTGTATAGCAAAACATGTGGGGAGACCATCTGAGCAATGAGAGGGTGCACCCATTAGAGACTTCCACTCTTACCCAAGGATACGTGGTGACTTGACACCAGCACTGGGCGAACGGAAAAAGTCGGTATCTCACTCTGGGATCCCCAAGATGAAGACCTGTCCCGTTAGGCTGAGGGTGTAGCCTCAGGTTTAGAAGCAGGGCATCTGGAGATCCAGGTCTGCTTAGTTCCGGGGATAGCAGCCCTCATGGAGGCCAACAGTCTAGGAAAGGACTGGCCTTTAGGCTTTCCCTGGGGACAAAAGGACTAAACAGATGTAGTCCGAGGCCTTGTAGGGAAAGTAGCTGAAGGCGGAAATGTAGTATGTGATAATGCAAACATTGCTCCAATATAGTCAAGGTCAGGGCCAAACAAGATCTCCCCATTATAGGGTAATCCATTTTAAGCCCTATCTTGGAGTCTACCTCTGCCTTCCAGGAGCGCAGCCATATGGGTTTTGTCGTGGACAAAACCCTGAAGTTTAGGAGACTGGTATCCAAAGTTGTTACTCCAACATATGAAAACTGCATCTTGAATGTGAGCAGCAAGAGACATCTGATCCCCAGAAGTTTTTGAGGGAAAAACGGTCTACAAATGCATCAGCCCATCTCTCAATAGCATTAGCCACCCATGCGATAGTCATGGTTGGTTGGGCAACAGCCCCTGAAAGCAAGTATATTGATTTCAGGTAAAGCTACCACCTACGTATCCGTAGAATCCGTCAGAGCAGGGATGGGAGGCATAGTAGAGCTCTTAACCAGATGAGTAACATGAGAATCCACCCCAGGAGGTGACTCTTATTACCTGCAATGACCCTCAGGGAATGGGTAACATGAGGCCAAATGCTTTTGTGGTACCTCTTATCTGGTGATTGTCAGACCCGCGCCATGTGATCCACCCACTGGTCAAAGAGGGGGGAAAACAGCCAAAGACACTTTAATGCTTAAACCTAGAGTGATGTGATCTAGGTGCAGGTTCAACATTCTCTATAACTAGGATGGACTTGATTGCCAGCACCCAAGCAGGGATAACAATACTTGCTTTAGGCTCCCCCTCATGTGAAAGGGATAGGAGTCCGAAGCATCATCCAGTACTCCCTTTGCTGACGATCTGTGTTAGACAGTAGTGCAGACTGGGAAGTAAGCACAGGGCGTTTATGATGCCATTTTGTGTTTTGTAGAAATGACATCTACCCAGGGTGGCTGTTATGGGAATCACTGCAAGGGAAATGACAGACTGTAGTGGTACCTAAGGGAATTGCATGAACTGCGACAAATCCCGGTAGGGAGCGATAGTCTGTGTCACAGTGGTAAACTGCGAGAACTGCGGGATACCCTGAGAGGGAAGGGTAGCATGTTGAGGTAACCCCAAGTGGGTTACAACTATGAGCACCACCAGGCGATCCGCAATGGAGGCCTGGGTCTTGATAAAACAAAACCGCCCAAGGAGGACCCGTAAGGGGCCCAGCACCTGATGGCACCTTACACATAACCCTTCCTGAGTCAAATCCTCCATACACAGACTTGCAGGACAGCAAAAATGGGTGCAGTATCGTGCTCTATTTCCTGGTCAGACCTATCTGACTAACCATCCTCATGGAAATATCAAGCAGCGCCATACTGGTCCTGACTGGCACTAAGATTAGCTGCAGGGACCCATTATCAGAGATGCAACACACAGTTCCATCTAAAATATGGCAATGTGCAGCACGCCACAGTATGTGACAAATCTCACAAATATTGACAATTATATATATGTGAGGTCTAAGAACCACCCTAGGTACACCTGTATTAGGGCAGATTGAAAAGAAAAGGGATAGATATACTCTGACAGGTGAGAGAATAAATCACAGACAGTCAGCACTAGCATAAGTCACATACAATGCAGAAATATATATACATAAATATTACATATAATATACTGCAAATGTCACTACATTCAACTGCTCAGATTCAGTTTCTGGGAAGGCTATAGTGCTGTGTACACTCACCCAAATGGTGAGGTACACAGGGGGAATGGACCAGCTTGCATCCCAGGAGATTTGCTGCACTAGAGGAAACATGGCCGCTGGAGACCTCAGAGGAAGCGTGGTCCATGGAGGAAACAGCTCAGCGACGCCAGACTATACTACTGAAAGGCGCGCTGAGCTGAGGAGCCGCTGCAACAGGGAAGGCTGCCTCCCCTGGCTGGCTATTAACCCCCGGGACGCCGGCTCCCGCTGCCGAACTTGAAGTCCCTGGTGGTCTAGTAGACACGCGGGGTATGGGAGGGGGCCCGCCGCCACTGCCAGCGTCTCTGGTCTGTCCCCAGAGACCGGAGGCATCGGACTGCATAAAGGCGCAGGTCACCACAAGCGGTGATCTGCGACCTTACCTGTCCCCGTCGATTGGGTGGCAGTCCTGGGCGCCCGCAGAGTCCGGCTAGTACAGACTCTGGGGTCCTGCCGAGAACCCCAGATCTGTACTGGCATCTCGGCGCCGGTGGGGTGGAGGAGCAGCAGCTTGGACGTCCTATGGACAGTCTGATTCTGCCGCTCTGACGAGTCTAAAAGTAAAATAAAAAACTTAAACTCATAAAATAAAAGTAAGCTTAGGGGCTGCTAAGCAGCCCCCCCTGCGATAACAGTGACCGACTCCAGCCGGGCACGTACTCAAACTAAGGTGCCTCTGGCTTGGGGGCGGGGTTATAGGGAGAGTGGACCCAGTGCATCCTGGGAGCTTGAAAACTTTAACTGCGTGGTGCCCGGATTTGGTTCCTAACCTATAACCCCAAGGTCAACCCTGTGGACCCCCTACAGACCCTGAAATAGAAAAGAAATATATGTTAACTGCAGCCTGCTGACTGACTTAGGGGCAAATTGGTTAAACCCAAGGGATCAAATAGCCTTCGGTAAATTACTGCGGCTAACTGAATTACCCCCTATAGGCTACAGTACTGCCGGAGAAGGAAATTTGGATTTCTCCCGCCAGCCTGGAGTCTGCACATGCTAAGTATGAGGGCTGATTGCTACGACGAGTTGAATCGTGCAAGAACACTGTTCAAATGTGGGAGAGGATACTCGATTTCCTGACATTGATTGTGACATGTGACGCATCGTGGATTCGTCATGATCCGGAATCCAAACAACAGTCCAGTGTATGAAAACATTTCCGCTTTTTCCAAGTTTAACGCAAAATTCATTCACACATCTAAGACGTAATCTCATAGACACGTCTTCCTCATCCGCCATGACAAAACATACAAAGATCCTCCACTCGCTGTGACCAAGCAAAAAGAGCTTCACAATAATCAGCATAGCGTTGCCATGTCTACCTATGGGACAGAAAAACAGAGGCAGTCTCATTACTATTCAATCGGCCCTCATGCAAACACTTTAAATTAGTGATGAAGGAGCTTTTATTGGGGGAAAGTCATCACCTGGAAGCTTATCAGTTGCGCTGTCCCAGCAAGACTTTAAAGATAATTTGGTAAGTTAATGTTATCAGAAAGGGGGGCCCTAGACTGCACACCCTGTTTTGGGGAGTCCTGTGCTCTGGATTTCATCCCCAGTAGGTTAGGGACCTACCCTGAGAGGTTACCTGGGTGCGGTGGGTAGGCCCATAACCATGATTATGCTAAAACCTCTATGTATTGCATAATGTATTATATATAATTAGTAATGTTGGAGTTGTGCACTTGTACTTTCTTTTCTTGTGTTTGCAAGTTAATGTTATCACTAAGAATAGTATTTATATAATATGTAAAATTGCCTTTTTTATCACTAATTAAATATACAGGTGATAATTTATTCTGTGCTGTAGACTATATAAGAGATAATGGGCCTAATTCAGACCCGCTCGCGAGCGCTGAGTGCACGCAAGCGGGTCGATGTTGGCCCAGTACGCATGCGCACGATGGAGGCGGCTCCGTTGTGCGCATGCGCGAGATCCGGATAGCGACGGGCAAACCGTTGCTCCAGGTCTCGCACCAAAGGGGGCGTGCTGTCGATGTTGGGAACACCTACCGTCTGGGGCTGACAAGTGATGTCAGTGGGAGTGCCTTCGGCTCTGATAGAACCGAAAGCACTCCAGGGCTTGCGGCAACGAGACCCTACCACAAGGGTCTCGTCGCAAACTCGATGGTTGCGATGGTCAAGACCATCGCGACCATCTTCCTGGCCGTTCGCTATAGCTGTGGGAGGTCACCCACAGCTATACGATCGGCCAGGAGGCCGCTCTAAAAATGAAGGACGGCCCTGATTCAGAGCAAGTGCTCTGTCAGAGCGTCCGGCTCTGAATCAGGGCCAATGTTCTTAGGGGTAATGCTTAACGCAGAGTTCCGATTATCTAGAATCTGTGAGTGTGCAGAATGGGTCCTGCGTAATCGCATGCAGCCCCTTCGATACCTCTGCCAGATTGACAGGCAGAGGCATTTATAGGGAGGTGTAGGGGTGGGGGAGGCCGGTGTTCCTGGAAACAGGGGCGTGTCTGCCCCATTTTCCGGGAGTGGCAAGGCCAGGGACTGCTTACTCAGCTGTCTGGCAGCCATCGCCATCCATCATCTTGACCATCGACCACTGATGGTTGCAATGGTGATCCCAGCCTGCGACCTCGGTCGCAGTACTGGGATCGCAAATGCAGCAGGGGGTGTCATACACCTCCTGCTGCATTTGCAATGATGGAATTGCAAAGCTGCTTGCGTGCAGCTTTGCAATTCCCTCTGATGCTGAATCACCCCCTTAGTATGGGTGCCTTTATACAGACCATCGAACTCTGAGGTATAACTAAATCTGTGGTGTACTGTAGTTGGAGCAGGTCTTAGAATGTTTATGACAAAATTCTGTGCAGCAATTTTCACAGCCAATTGTTTCACAATGCAAATATTTTGAGCAACAGCTTCAACCCTCGAAAGCTAACCTTATAAAATAGTTTCAGCTAACCTTAGACTGTTACATCCGTAAGATGACAGATCCGCAGTCTCCAGAAAAATAACATTTATTGAACAATGGTGCATTACATGGCTACAATATGTTCTAAACAAGAAATTACACCTGAAAAATAAAGATTTTTTAATTTATATACAATCAGGACAAATCATTGCCTGATGTTCCATGCACATTGGCTTGTGACACATTGGTATGATGTCTTTTTTCGATGGACACATACCGCATTTCTTGGGTTTTGGTAGACCTATATTGGTTCCAGCTGCTGGTGCATTTTTTTGCAGAATGTCCTGTAACAACATCTTAACTGAGTGAGGTAAAGGTGCCACTTGAATATTCTTTATTGGAAAATTAGAAATGGCTGGTTGTGTTAAACCCATGGTTAGCTTTCTAGGGTTACAAATCTCACTCATCTCCAATGCTTTGGGTAGTGGTTTAATCTAAATTTAATAGAACTTTTGTTGAAATAGTATTTAAAGCAGCTCGATGTTGGTAATCCACAGACCAAGCCACATATTAAAGCTGGCCATACATTAAACGATTATTGCTTCAACCAGCAAGCTAGTTGGAAAAATGAAACATGTGACAGGCTGTTATGCAATGGGAGTGGTTGCATCACAGGCTTCTGTTCTGGGTGGTGATTGTGTGACAAGCTGATGTGCAAGGGTGTGTGGATGCAGGACAGGTTACAGTTTAGGATCAGGATTGTGTGACAAGATGATGTACAGATGGGGGGTCTTTTTGACAAGCTGATATGCAGATGGGGGTGGGTGATAAAAGCTGCAGATTAGGGGTCTGATGGTCTGTGTGAAACAAATTTTGTTTTTTAATTTTTTTTCTTTTTTTAACAATAAATTGGAAAAAAATTGGCTGGTCTGATGAAAAAGTTGCACAAAAGAGAAACAAAATTGGGTGCTATAAAAAATTAAATATATTTTTAAGAAAAAACCTTTATAAAATGTGATGTACGTCATTGTGGTGCAGCTGATCACTGTTGCCCTATGTCAGGTCTTAAAACATACACAACAAAAGAAACAAAAAGCAACAAAAAAAATAGAGCTGGACAAAGCTTCTAAATTTAATATATATATATATATATATATATATATATTTATAATTTACTAAATCAATAACACAAAATAGAAATAAATCATAATATAACAATATGGGTCATACAGGACCTGGAAGAATGCTGATAACAAGGTACCTATAGTATAAAATAAATATGTGTTCACAGATAAATAAATGGGTCCAATTAGTCACAGTTCCAGTCATGAGTAATAGTGAGCTTCTACTGGAAATCAAGCCCACCCCATCGGGCATGAATGAGAGCTCCCAAACCTCTGTGCTGAACTACTGGCTCCTTTTGCCTTATCCGCCAAAGGCTGCACAGGATGGCACAAAAACATCTCTCAGGTGGTCACGTATGGACAGTTTCACAATACAGTTCACAGTTGCAGCTCCACTCAGGTCCTCATGGTCTGCATTCCAGATGTGGATTTACCTCTCACTAGAGAATAGGTATCCAAGGGAACCAGCTGCATATTAAATCTCTGCTAGAGGGCTGCGTTTTGTTCCTATTCAGGATACGGCGAATATACATGCTTTAAAACCTGCTTTGCTTTCTAACAATCTCCTGCATTTTGATTATCTGTCTGCATGCTGTTTGCTCAAAACTACCTGTACTGCTTACTAATTGATTACATTTCAACACACCATTTGGTCTCCAGTAGAAGCTCGCTATTATTCATAGCTGGAACTGTGCCTTGTGACTAATTGGATCCATTTATTTATCTGTGGACAAAGATTTATTTTATAGGTACCATGTTATCAGCATTCCTCCTAGTCTTGCGTGACCCATATTGTTATGTGATGTTTTATTCATATTTTTTATGTTATTGATTTAAGAAATTATTTATAATTTAATAATTCAGCAGCTTTCAAACCAACTTTCACCCAACCATCCAACTTGTCTGTACAACTAAAATGGTGCTCCATTCACCTATCCAACCAGCTAACTTTTTCACCTGACCAGCCAACTTCTCTCCAATTTGTGATGTCACAGAAGTAGGCAGACAGTGTTCTGCATATTTAAATAAATGAATATTGCTTGTGAAAAAATGTAATGTCTTTATGTGTATTTATTTATTACTTTTAAACTGAGGGCATCATTGAAGACCCAAAAAAATAAATAATGAAAAAATAACACATGGGGACATTCACAATTTGTGACCAGCACTGATGCTTTCAGCCCAAAATCACAAAATGACATGCGGTCCCCCATGATTTATGGGTAACCAGCACTGGAGACTGCCAGTCTGATGTGCATGAAACCGTAAAGGATGTCCTCTCAGTTTGGGGGGTCCACCCACAATGACTCCAGATAGCCCCAGGCCAGTTGGCAACAGGGCTAGTTTCCCAGGGGAGTCAGGCCCACAAAAATGCATGTGATCCCCTCCCTCGGTTATAAACAGCCCTGGTGCCAGTTGCAACATCTGCAGTCCAGCATCTCCTCACATCCTGGTGGTGACCATGCACCCCTCTTCCTACCAGCAGATCTTCACCCCCCCCATGCTCCCTGGGACTGCACTCCGCTTCTGGGAGCAAAAGCAGATGTCAGGAGAGCCATGTGTCCCACAGATGTCAGGGGAGCCATCTCTCTGCTCCCTCGCAGCAGCCAGCAGTGAGCTTGGCTGGCCTGTGCTGCCCATACTCTGCATCTCAGACTGGGAAAGGCAGCTAGGTTCTGACTCCTGGAAGGTGGCAGGATGAGGAGAGGAAGGGGGGACCAGGAGGACTGTCTGCCTGATCACCCTGTGCAGTCCTTGCCTGGTACAGGTTGCACTCTCCCTCAAAGATTCCCTACTGCACGGAATGCAGTCCTGGCCCATCTCAGGTGAGGGGGATCTGTGATGCTTGATTCTGGCTCCAGCTCTGTGCACAACACCACTGTCCACAGTTCCTTGCTCTATGCCTGTCGTTCTCTTGCCCCCTGGTCTGTGCTGCAGTTGATCCTAGCCTACATTGTACTGGAAGCACAGATGGTGTAATGGTTAGCATTACTGCCTCACAGCACTCAGGTCGTGGGTTAAATTCCCACTATGGAGTGCCCACTAGTGCCCTTCCTTCGGGTACTCCGGTTTCCTCCCACACTCCAAAAATATACAGGTAGGTTAATTGGCTCCCAACAAAAATGAATCCTAGTGGGTATGTGTGTATGTGGTAGAGAATATAGGCCCTCATTCAGAGCCGTACGCTCTGAGCAGAGCGCACGCTCTGAATGAGGGCCGGCCTCCATGAAAATGGAGCGTCCTTCTGGACGCTCGTATAGCTGTGGGTCACCACCCACAGGCTATACGAGCGTGCATTTTGATGGTCGCGATGGTCAAGACCATCGCGACCATCGAAATTGCGAGCCGGAGCCTGCGGTTGAGGTTTTCAACCGCAAGCTCCGGAGTGATTTTGGCTCTATCAGAGCCAAAATCACTCCCACTGACATCACTAGTGATGTCAGTGGGCCGGCTTTTGACGGGAGGCGTTCAACATTGACAGCACGCCTCCTTTGATCGGACACAACGAGCGAAGGACTTTCCTTCGCTCGTCGCGTCTGGCGCATGCGCACGACGGAGCTCCCTCCGTCGTGCGCATGCTCAGACCAGAACATCGACCCACTTGCGAGCGGACAGCCGCTCGCGAGTGGGTCTGAATCAGGCCCATAGACTGTAAGCTCTACTGGGGCAGGGACTGATGTGAATGTCCAAATATTCTCTGTATTAGCGCTGCAGAATATGTGTGCGCTATATAAATAACTGGTAATAAATAAATAAATAAATACTGGAAGAATTGCTTAAAGAATCCAAAATAGAGAGATACATAGGGATATATTTACTAAAGTGTTGGTTTTAGAAGTGGAGATGTTGCACATAGCAACCAATCAAATTCTAGCTATTATCTTCTAAAAGGTGCTAGGTTGCTATGGGCAACATCTCCACTTCTAAAACCCGCACTTAATAGTAAATATACCCCAGAGAGAGAGAGAGATAGCATGCTTTACTGACCCATGGGTGCCGCTGTAGATTGATACATTGTTAAATCCCACTAAAAAGTGTTTATGGTGTTAAAAGGGATGTAGAGATGTAAATTATTATTTATTTTTAGTCAGGTGTACACTAGTTTTGCTACTATTCTGGAGCATTTTCAAGAAAATAGGAGCAAAACTAGTCGAAAGGGGCCTTTCTGTACTACTGCTGCATCCATCTCACTGCTCACCAGCCTTGATCTCCTGTTTACCCGGCTGCAGACTAGCCATCATTCAAATTTACAGCAGAATGGCGGCTCCCCCTTCCCTGTGGACAAGTATCAGTTAGGGTGTTTGGCTGTTAGCTGAGGTCCTTGCCACACACAGGGCGTACAGACAGGCATGCCATTCATACCAGCTGATATCTGCCATCCACGGCTACTCCACCAATTCCACGGCTAAAGCGCTGTAAGATTGGGCACAGTGAGACCCGGCCTGGAACTATTTGTGCTACACATTTTTTATTCACTACAAGTGTAATATGAGCAGCCGTGTATGCAGGTACTATACCTTTAATTTGAATACAGCCCGGAAACAGAGTTTGTCCACTGGGGAATATTTAAGTGGATAATCATACTAACTAATCTCATGAAATGCTGTGATTTTATACTACTCAAGTTACATTCTATTACCAACGATCCAACATATCCATTGCTCTGTGGAGAATATCTATGGAGATCTGACTGATTATCTTCTGGTGAGCAGAGGGCCGGACGCTCTTTAAGAGCGCTCGCTCTGAATCAGGGCGTGTTTTTTTTTAATGTAGCGGCCTCCTGGCTGCTCGCTAAGCTGTGGGTGACCACCCACAGCTTTTACAGGCGGCCTAGTGATGGTCGCAACCATCGGGGCTTGCGATGAGACCCTTGTGGTAGGGTCTTATCCATCACAAGCCCCAGAGAGCTTGCTGCTCTAACAGAGCAGGAAGCTCTCCACTGACATCACCAGTGAACGGGAACGCCTCCTTTTGTGTAGCCACCCCGCCTAGAAAAGGGGGTGAGCTGTCGATCCACATCGACAGCCGCCCGTTTTGTAGTGAGTCCCGGAGCGAGAGAATTTCTCTCTCGCTCCGGGGCTTGCGCATGTGCGCGTGTGCAGTACCCCACCATTGACCCACTTACGAGCGATATGCGCTCACGAGCGGGTCTGAACCAGGCCCAGTGTTCAGTATGAGTGCATAAGCCATACACCTCGTAAGATACATTGCATTTATATAGTTCTGTGCTTTTGTAAATTTATTACTAACTTATTATCCATTTTTGGGAGTAGTATTGGGAATGTATTATTGGTATTATTAATCTTGTATGTGTTTTTGAAATTTTTTTTTATATATAGTCAGAAGCCTGTAATTAATTGGTATATCAAGCACCATCACATAATATATATTTTTCTCACGAATGCAGCACAGTTTATTTTTTCTTTATAGTAATTACTATGTACTGCCAGGTGACTACTGGCATTAAAATTAGCAGCAGCATATGGTGATGATTATATAATCTATTGATTGATTATTCTACCCAGCTATATTACACTAAATATAATTATATAGCTAGTGATAGTCTAGCGCCAGGTTTTAGCAGCTTAGTTTTTACCGACAGCTGAAATCCAGTTTTCTTTATTTTGGGGTAAAACTGAGGTGACTCTGGTTATATTTTTCTGGTTTGTCCCCTCCCCCAACCAGGGGCACAAATTATATCCTGCCTTGGCTTCCTCTGTGCCCAATCTTGGTATCCTCAATAATGATACCAGCCAATTCTAACAAACACTATTCAAGCACCCCAACAGTGAGACTCTGGGCCTGATTCAGCACGGAACGCTATTCTGCTTATATGCATGCAACAAAGTTGCTAAAATCAGCGGTGATATGTTTGCATTGTGATCACAGCCTGACAAAATGACGCCCACTACCCCTTGCTCACATCCATATACTAGGGCAACATAGAGAAATATTCGGTAACATCGGACCCATGTGCACAGTTAAGGCAGGTCAGAACTTACTCAGGAATTGCTTTCTTCTGACAACACTATGAGGCCTCATGCCCCTGCAACGGAGTTGAGACGCACTGGCACGCCTACATTCTCCTGACCACACCCCTGTCATACCCACAAACGGCACTTCCTGTCAATCACTCTGCCATGGGTCTGCGTATCCTCTGCAATTGCAGTCCCATTTGCAGCATCTGGTTTGCGCACTGTGATGCATAACCAGTGCGAAATAATCGTCTGATTGCATGCGTATAAGCAACTTCGGTCCTTGCTGAATCAGGCCCTATGATTCAGCTCTATGAAGGGGTGTAGTGAAGGGGGTGTGATCTTGGAACTGCCACAACAGAATAAGTACAGTTGGCAGAAGATCTCACTCTCTCCTACCTGTGCTATAAGTTTTCTCTACATGATGCTGCTGGTTTCTTAACTTAAGTTGCTACTTGTCTGGATCCTGGAATGTTGGTGCACTGTTTGGAAAATGGATAGGTGCATGACATATAGAAAGCCTAGCAATAAATCTTCTAAACCTCGCTCGCATTAACTAGTGCAACATTAATTCAATTTCCCCTTCATTGGCATGAACACATAAAATGGGTCTAAGTTGTAAAAGTGGAGTCCAGGGGCAGAGAGCCCAAGGAGAAGGAGTAGAGAGTAGCTGGTGTGCAAGAGAAGTAGTTAATGAGAACAAGAGGGAGGTGGACCCTGCTCATGGAGCTTACAGTCTGAAGGGAAGGGGGAGACAAAAGGAAGACATGAGCAGTGAGCTAGTATATGGGGAGATAAGGGCAGGAGCAGGAGTGAGAGAATTGGAGAGTGCAAGAGGGTGAGGTAGACTACATGATGACATTGCTAAGTGGTGGACGGATATGCTTTTATGAACAGGTGGGTTTTCAGTGCCCACTTGAACATGGCAGGCTGAGGGATAGTCTGATGGACCAAGGGAGGTCATTCCAATGGTGCAGGATCTTGGAGTGAAATGTGGTAACCAGAGGGGAGGTAAGGCGGCAGTCATTGGCCAACAGGAGAGGGCTAGATGACTAGATGAGGTTTGAGGTGTAGGGAGCCATGGAGTTGATGAGGGCCTTGTACAGGATGGTTAGGAGTTTGAAAAGGATTCAGTAGGGGAAGGGTAGCTAGTGAAGGGATTGGCAGAGAGAGGAGGCAGATGTGGAGTGGCGGGAAAGATTAGCTGCAGCGTTGAGTACAGATTGGAGAGTAACAGGGGAGTTCAGTGAGAAGGTTGCAGTAGTCAATGCGAGAGATTATCAGTGAGGGGACAATGGTTTTGGTATCATCCTGGGAGAGGGTCTGATGTGAGCAATGTTGCAGAGCTGGAACCACAGGATAGGGCAAGAGATTTAATGTGGGGGGATGAAGGAGAGGAAGCCAGATTGGAGAGAATCAAGAATAGAGTTATCAAAAAGGTAGCAGGTCAGACAGTTGTAGACAAGCCGCTTGAGTAATTTAGAGGCAAAGGGGAGAAGAGAAATGAGGCGGCAATTAAAGAGTGAAAAAGGCTGAAAGTTGTTTTTTAGCATGGGTGAGATAAGAGTGAGTTTGAAGGATGAAGGAAAGATGCTAGTGGAGAGAGATAGATTGAAATGGTGAGCAAGGTGGGAGCAGGGTATGCAGTCAGGAAGCCGACGGACGAAATGCCAACTGCCGGCTTCCCGACTATGCAATCCTGACAGGGGACTAATGATAGGCGTCGAAATCCCGACGCCTATCATTATCCCTACGCCAGGAGCCCAACATACCGAACGGATGTAAGCCGGGCCTGCAAGCACGGGCACCCGCGGGGGGGGAGGGTTAGGTTAGGGGCACCTGGGGGGAACTTAGGGATAGGCACCCCCCTGGGAGGGTTAGGTTTAGGCTGCGGGAATGGGCGGGTTAGGTTTAGGCACTTACAGGGGGGGTTTGGGTAAGGCACTAGGGGGAGAGGTAAGGGTTAGGACCCCTAAGGGAGGGTTAGGGGGGGGAGAGGGTTAGTTATACATACCTTAATTACCTGTCGGGATCTCCACTGCTGCCGATCTTCCGGTGTCAGGATTTGAATTGCCGGACATAGGTCCGGCGGTCATTCATATCGATCCCGGGAGCAGGCAGTGTGGGAGAGGGAATGAAGGAAGAGAGAGAGGATTGGATCCAGGGGGCAGGTAGAGGATAAAATATGGAAATGGACTGAGCAAAAGAATAGGTGGCTAGACAGAGGTGAGAATGGCATGGTAGGAGTGGCAGAAGAGTGATGGAAGGAGATTTCATGATGGATGGCCTCGATTTTGGGGTTGAAAAAAGAGTCAATGGCCATAAGGGAGGGTGGCAACGGAGGAGGTGGTGGACAAAGGAGTGTATTGAATGTGGCAAAGAGGCAGTGGGGATTAGAGGACTGAGAAGAGATGAGAGACTTGAAAAAGGATTGCTTGGCAAGGGAGAGGGCACAGCAGTAGGAAGAGAGGAAATCTGCTAAGGAGAGAGAGCTAAGAATGTCTAGAATGGTTCATTTGTGAGCCAATTCTCTATTGGTAACATCTGTAATTCTCCAGTATCTGCACTGGTTACTTTCTATATAGTCATATTTTTGCACACTTATAGAACTGTTAGTGCATATGTTGAGCATATTAAAATAAATGTTATTTATTAAAAGTTGCGGAAATAAGGAGGCCATCTTTGTGAATTACCAGCAGTACTTTGCCTAACTGTTTCCTGTAGAGATCCTAGGCTAAATGTAAATTTATGTTGTGTAAGTCCATGAATTGAAACAGACAAATCACTTGATTTCTTGGTTCCTATAGTACCAACTTCACATGCAATTGTAGACTGCTCTATCTCTTTGCAACCACTGGACATCTTAATATCAACTGTTTATAAAAAAAATAAAAAAAAATAACAACATCCATTAACACATATTTTGTATCTCTTTTTTGTGTGTGACATTTTGTGAGACACAAATGGGTAGAAAAAAACAATATTGCAAATAGTAATTTTGCTACATGTACTGCTGAAGAATTTGTAAATAGAAAATATTACCATAAGATAATATTAATAAAATATCCTTTGCCTAAAGATATTGTAGGCATGTTAAAAGAAAAAATTGTGCATGATTATACTTTATACATTTTTTTTTGACAAAGTGCCAACTAAGCATGCCCTGCTTTTACATTATAGCACTGAAAGTAAAAGTGCAGAAAAGCTGACAATGCAAATGGATGACATGATAATAATCCAACTTGGTTTAAAAAGATTTAGTTCCTTCAGTTAAATTAGTGTTCCTGCAGCACAATTGTTTTGCATTTGATCCCTAAAAGGATCATTCGTTTGTTTCCATGGGAACCTTACACTGAATGCAACCATTTCAGCATAGTAGTGTTAAATCATGTACTTTTTATGTGGCTAATGCTGCCATCTAGTGAATACTGGAAAATTAAAAGCAATGTTTCCAATTCAAAACACTAGAGGGACATACAGTATACTGAGAAACAGCTTGAGTTAAGCAAACAAACACATTGGGCCAAATGTAACTGGGTGAGAGTTTAGAAAATGTGAGAGCTTAGCAGTAAACACTCAAACTTTTTAAACTCAGCCACTAATAGAGTCCGAGAACATGCAAACTCACATGTTTTTAGACTCAAATAACTCACGATTTAAACTCTCATCCAGATGTTTTCCCATTTTGAAGATAAAACTCGTCCAATCTCAGAGTTTACTGCTAAACTCTAAGGGGTAAATTTACTAAATATCATGTTGGTTCGAATGAAGCTGTACGGTGTTGAGTAATTTTTTTAAACATGGGAATTTACTATTGCAAAAGTATTTCCTGTATCTTAAGAGTTACTCACGGGCGATATCACAGTTAAAATGCAACCAAAAATAGAAATAGAAATTAATACACCATCGTCTCAACATGGCAGTACTTTCCCTAGACAGGAATACAACACCGGAATTTACGAAAACTTGTGATTATAATCACAGGTGTAAAACTAGCAAACTCGGTGTCCAAATAGAAGTTTAAAATAGACCCCCTCCTCTGAGTGTATCCAGCTGAAACATACACAGATCAGTGTGATCTGTGTATGTTCCTGCTTTGTTATTGTGAATGTTATTGTGAATGAAATGCTTAAATGTTTTTTTTTTTTATTACATGGGGTCCTCCCCCCCCAAAAGCATAACCAGCCCTGGGCTCCTGACCCAGTCCTGGTTCTTAATCACTTAACTGACGAATTCTTGTCGTGAAAACCGCACAGAAATTGTCGTTTTTTTTAATTTAATTAGTTTAAAAAGTATTTTTTAAAATCTATTTAAATATCTTATTTAAAAAAAATATACCATGGGGATGTTTTGCATCCCCCCCCCAACTCCCTGTCCATAGGCCCCCATTGTAATTTAACGGTCCACCCCCCCATCAAAAATATTCCCCCCAGCGTCAAAAGATCCCCAGCAATAACAACACCCACCCACCCTAGGTATATTAGGTACCTGTGGCACAGCCCCCACCCTCACCTCCAGGGAAAATGGGTGCCCAATTTAGGCCACCCTTCCTCCCCATATATCACTATATATTTATATATATATGTTAAAATAAAATCTTTAGATAACCCCACCCTTGCCAGCCCAAAATATTTTTTACTGGCCTGCATAAGACCCCCTCCACCCCTCCAGGGCCAAAAATGCCTCCCCCATTACCTCCCCCCCAGATCTAACCCCGCCCCCTCACGTTTGCAGAGTGAAGTGGGGCAGGGGGGACCAATCATCAGTCCTCCTGCTGCAGCTGATTTCTGCACACAGAGGTCCATAGCGGCTGCTGGCTGACAACAGGAGTCGGGGGTATGCCAGCTGCCCGATCACTGCTGGCCACAGTGATCGGGACACAGTAGCAGCCACTGCTTCATCACAGTAAAACACGGCTGTCCTTGCAGCCGCGGTGGGAGGGGGTTGCAGCCGGGTCCCGATCACTGTGGCCAGCAGTGATCGGGACATGCAGGAGAGGGAGCGGCGGATGTAGAGGGACCGGGAGGTCCCTCTGGTATAGGTGGCTACGGGAAGATTAGCTTTCCGCAGCCACCTAGTGGTCTTTTCTGACTGGTCGTATCAGATACAATACGTATCAGATACGACCATGTGAGGGAAAGCCCAGCCTGGTGTGGTTGTATCTTATACGACTATGCCAGGCAAGTGGTTAAAGTACGGGGAAAAAAAACTAGTAGGGTTCCCCTCTATTTTAAGAACCAGTATTGGGCTGCTGAGGCAGTCCTGGTTATAAATATAGGGGGGGAAAATGCGTAGGGTTCCCCCTATTTTTAAAACCTAACTCAATTTCGGCCGGGGTATAATGCCACAGCCAGGGGACCCTTTCACCTGGGTCTCCCTGGCCAAAGCATTATCACCCAAAGCCAGTCAGCCCAAGCCGAAGATCTCAGAGGAGGTGGGGACTCCCCAATAAAAGGGTCCCCCTCTCCCAAACACCCCAGGCTTTAGGTGAAGCCCGGGGCTCTTCCCCACACCCCTGGGTGGTGGGTGCAGGGGTAGTAGTGTTGAAAATAGATTAAAACTATTGTTTTTTACAGTGGAACTACAGGTGCCAGCATGCCTGCCCTCTGGCACTTGTGGAACTAGAAGTGCCAGCAGGCGGCCGCCACCCGTACCCACACTTTAAAAAAAATAGTTGAAAAACCACAAGACAAACACACAACATAGATTTAAAAATTTTATTACACACCTACCACACTCACACATACTTACTTACTGACATATGTTCAGACCCCCTCTCCATGTAGAAATCCAATGGGTTACCTTTAAAAAAATTCCTATACTTACCTACCTCCTGGCGTAGAGTTGGCTCTCTTCTCCAGGTAGAAATCCAATGGGTCTTGGCAACACAAAAAAACGAGTGTCCTGTTCCAGCTCGGACAAGCATAGGTATATGCTATCACAGAATAACAAAATATGCTACTCTTCTAAAATTCTCACAGCCCGCCAGCCAATCAGAGGCAGCTCTACATGTAACGGCTGCTTATTGGCTGTGACCCATGTGCCTGTCACTCTACAGCACATGGGTCACAGCCAATCAGCGGCCTCTGATTGGCTGGCATGTAGAACGGCCTCTGATTGGCTGGCGGGCTGTGAGAATTTCAAGAGTAGCATCTACTGTCATTCCGTGTAGTATAGGTATATGTGATAACACATATACCTATGCTTGGAAATTCTCACGGCCCGCCAGTCAATCAGAGGCCGCTGGAACCGGACACTCGTTTATTTAGTTTTGCCAAGACCCATTGGATTGCTACGTTGAGAAGAGGACCGAATCTATGCCAGGAGGTAGGTGAGTATAGGATTTTTTTAACAGGTACAGTGACTGCAAAATACACTCTATAGCACTTTTTTTGCACGCTACAGGCAACTGGGGACCCATTATTTAAACAAAATGAGTCCTGCAGGACGCGCTGTGTGAGCCGCAGTAGTCGAACCCCGTCCAGCAGCATATCCCCAACCAATCGCCGCCGGCAGTTTATCCCTTAACCAATCGCTGCCGGCAGCTTATATAAAAGCAATCGTTGCTGGCAGTGTCTCTCAAACAATCGCTACTCGCAGCATCTCTCAACTAATCGCCACCCTATTTTGACACCTCCTCTTTACCTTCCTGTCTGAACTGCATCCATCGGGCATCCCTTCCTTGACTGCAGCAGTATTGTCAGTGGTGCCGGGTCCCTCTAGCAGCCTGCACTCCTTCAGCCAGCTGAGCTCTCTGCACACAGGAGGCATGGAAGTGGACCCTACACGGGACAGGAGGGAGCTGCAACAGTGACCTGGGCGGGGGCTACAGCAAAATCAGAAGTAACCTCTACCCCAAGTGCTGTATTCCCTTATCCCCTCCTTACCCACAGTACTGCCCCAGCTGCTCTCCTGACCCCCTCCCTAACCCCAGCACTGCCCCAGTATTGCCTGCCCCTAACCCCCTCCTTGCCCCCCAGTACTGCCCTAGTTGCTATCTACACGTACCCCCTCCCTATCCCCGATACTGCATGCCCCTAAGCTCTTCCCTGCCCCCAGTACTGCCCTAGCTGCTATCAACTCTTTCCCCCTCCCTGCCTCTCATACTGCCCCAGCTGCTATCCTGACCCCAGCACTGCCCCTAACCCCCTCCTTGCCCTCCAGTACTGTCCTAGCTGCCCCCTCCTTACCCAGTTTTGCCTGCCCCTAACCCCAAACCGTGATCCCCAGTACTGTGCCAGCTGCTATCTATCCTTGCCCCCTTCCTACCCCAGCAATGCCTGCCCCTAGCCCATTCCTTGGCCCCCAGCACTGTTGCAACTGCTGTCTGCACTTACCCCTCCCTACCCCTAGCTCTGCCTGCCTTTACTCCCCACTAGCTCCAGCTCTACCCCAACTCCTGCTTGCCCTTAACCCTCTCAACCCCAACGGCTACCTACCCCCGGCACTGTACCAACTGCTTACTGCCACCAACCCCCATAATATGTGATGGGACCCAGAAACAGTGGCGTAAGACCCCAATTTTTTAAAGTGAGGGGTCCCTGGAACCCACATTTGTTTTTGCTCAGCGCGAACATCTGGCAGTAGGTATGTGAGTGTGGTAGGTGTTGTAATGAAATTGTAAAATCTATGGTGTGTGGGAGAGGGGGGGACCCTTTGTTGAGGGGGTCCCCACCTCTCGAGATTCCCGGCTTGGAGTGATAATGTTTTGGCCGCGGAGACACAGTGAAAGATTTACATTACACCCCGGCTGAAATTGAGTCCAGTGCTGGTTTTAACAATAGGGCGAACCCTATGCATTTTTCCCCTCTTTTAAAACCAGGATCGGCTCAGCAGCCCAGTACTGGTTCTTAAAATAGAGGGAAACCGTACTCATTTTTTTCCCTGTATTGTAAGAACCAAGACTGTGTCAGGAGCCAGGGGCTGGTTATGCTTTTTTGGGGGGGGAACCTATGTAATTTTTTTTTTTAAATGAACCCTTTGTTCACAATACAAGCACACAAGCAGCCTTTACATATCTCACTGATATGTGCAGGCTGCTTGTTCGGCAGGGAAACATGGGTAATAAACACAGGGATAAAACATGGGTAGGAACGATCAAATACACCATCGGAAAAACGATCCTGACAGACACGGGGGTAGGCAAATACCCAATTTTTTTTCAAAACTCCAGATTTTGATCGTTCCTATCTGTGTTTAAAAATGGATCAAATCCGCACCACGAATATTCGTAAATTTACCCTTTACATTCTCTAAATGCTCACCCTATTACATTTGTCCCATTGCCTGATTTGTGAATTTAAAAAAAATAAAATCTATATTTAAATGATTTTCAATGCAGTTTAGTATTCTGAAACACTTAACACTGTGGCCCATATTCAATTAGATGCGAAAAGTCGGAAAGGTCTCAGCTGTCCGACTTTCCGCCTTCATCGCCAGTTTCATACACAAAAACTTTTTGTGCGCGTCCCCGCTTTTCACCCTATTCAATTCCAAACCATGCAGAAACGGCAAGCGGCGAATGCGGAATAGGTGAAAAGTACTGTCAGAAGTGGGGAAATCAGTCTGTACCCCACAAAAAATGCACTAACATAGGGAATCATTGTAGATGTGTACTAATAGACCTAATAAAAGTGATTGGGCTACTTAAGTAGTTTCAATTGCTTCTTATTAGAGTCTTTGCATAAGTGGTGAAGAATAACATAAAGCAATATTTTTGGGTGAAAATTAAGTTGTCCAGTCAAATGTGGGGTACTTGAAAATGGGTGCCAGCATATTGTTTTGTCTATAAAGTGAAGTTTTAAAAAACGTAAAAAACCACCCTTATACATTCACCTGCAATCCAAAAACACTTGGCCCCTCCTTACAGCACCCCAAAAACCTTATTTTGCTAGTTTTAGAGTTGTCCCCAAACTTTTTCACCCCAAAACAAAAGTACTTTTTTGGGGTGTTCTGAGGTAATTTTTTTTTACAGATTTGTCCCTTGGGGGGCTGTCCTATGGGTTCCGGGTGGTTTCCAAATGTTTGTACCCCAAAATAAAGATTTTGCACTTCTTTTCACCTGCTATTCATAGGCAAATCTTTTTCGCCTATTACATTGAATTGAGTTTCCGCTTACGCAAAATCGTCCTGGAATTGAATATGGAGATACTTTGAAAACAGGCGGAAAGTCAGATTCCGCAGAAACTTTTTAGCCAAACGGCGCTTTTCGCCTCTAATTGAATACGGCCCTATGATGGGATTATCCACAATACCAGCTATTAAAGAGATATAAGATCCTAAAAGCACTGGAGGTTATAAATTCAGCTTAATTTGTAGAAGTATACCTAGGTGTATATTTTACAAAAGTGCATGTTTACAAAAGTGGAGATGTTGCCCATAGCAACCAATCAAATTCTAGCTATTATTTTCTAGAAGGTACTAGATAAATGGTAAGTAGACTCTGATTGGTTGCTATGGGCAACATCTACACTTTTGTAAACCTGCACTTCAGTAAATATACTCCCTAATGCATTTTATCCTTTCGTTAGAAGGAATCTGATCCTGGTGAGTTTATGGGCATTATGTATGCATTAAACAGGATCAAGAGGGTATATTTACTATTCGTCGGGATGTCAAAGCAACCGATCATTGGCGCCATTAACCACTAGTTTTAAAACGTCAAAAGGAATATTTCTGTTTTAAAACTAATGGACAACGCAGCTGATTGGTGGCTTTAACACACTGTCCGATAGTAAATATACCACTAGGAATCTATATCACTTAGCTTTGGAATTGGGTGTCTGCTTGAATAACGTATGGATCTGGCAGCATCTGCTTAGGTGTTTTTTCATGACATAGCCATGCCTCTAACTGGATCTGGTTGTGCTTGGGTGAATTACAAATAGATCTCATAAGATCCAGGTCTGTTTGTATCAAGTAGGCATGGATACAGATAGACCAGCTTGAACAATCTACAATAACAGATGAATATTTGAGACATAACTCCTAAAACGTATTAATAGAGGAGTTATCATCATGGAACAGAAGATCACAGGACGGCATGTACAGTTCATTAAACATGTAGTCATATGCCTTTTTTTATTTCTGAGATCGTGTCTTGCATTGCTGGCAAAAAAAATACCCACCATTAATCAGTAGAAATGGTACCAGTCCTGGCAAACTCCTTCACAGAATACCATTTCCAAATTTTCAGTTGGTTTCAAACAGGACTCTTTCAATAAGCAGTGTAACCAGTGTCCTTCAAAAAGCAATGGTATCACTTGAGAACAAAATGTGAATGTCCTTAAAACCATTTTGACATGTTCGGCGCACTGTGACAGTTTTTATTTGTTTGACTTTCTGTTGGAGCAGCTGTGGAAAATAAAAATACTTTTCTTTTGGTCCTAAATAGGATTTCATATTGTATTTGATCAGTTAAGTAGCCTCGCAGTTCCTTATTTATGGAAAATCCTTCTGGGTGTATAACATGTTAGATGATGTTGTGATTACATGTGATATTGCACATACAAACACACCACAGCCATAACTTGTTTCTTGCTTTGGTATGTCCACTGGAGCATACAATGACCATTCCTAAGAAAGTGGATTTCATCTAAAAACTCCATTATTTTCTTCACTATTTCACACATTAAATTGTAAAGAATCAAGATAAAATAAAAATCCAATGTACACCACTATCATTAACTGGTATCATCCAAATATCTTTTTTTCAAGAGACCACACTTTAAGCAGTTCTTGAAGCACTGAAGTGACTGTCTTTAATATGATAATGATTGAATGAAAAAAACTACTAAAGGGAAAAATGTTAGCATCATAGCTAAGCTCCTTGCAGAGAATTGTCTGTGAGGCAATAAACCCATCTATGACATGGTCATTCAGCCACTTTGAATCTGAGGGACTTAAGGTCATAGCCCTATAAACATATATTATAAATAGTAGCCACTAGACCTCCTTACTTTGGACACAATTATGGAAATTCAATGTTATCCCATGGCACTGGCACTACAGGTTTGTGAAGAGTGGAAGCACTGACGACTCTTCAGGAATAGTAGGACAATCAAAAGTATACAATAATAACTGATTTTTTTAGGCATTTAGCACTTTGGTCTTTGATTATTGTTGCTGAAGTTAAAGATGGTGTCAACTGTAACTGAGGTGAAATGGTATCCTACATATCAACTTCCATAGTGGTCTCTTCCAGTGCCTCAATAGAATCAGATGCAACAAGTGTTTTCTCTTGAACTCTTTAAATTTTCATCCTGGTAATTTTTTTGTCTTGTTTTGCTGTAGTTTAGTCAATTAAAGTTTGGTGGGTTTTTCAGCCATAATAGGAATTCTATTTAAGTTTTGATGCAATAATGTGATAGCATGTTCTTGTACTTGGGCAAGAACATTTCTCATTGGGCAACAGGCATACTTGAATAATGGTTGTCTTTAGTACCTTTAATTAGAAACACCATCTTGAGGTGTAAGGGAAAATAATCCAGGTGAATCCTATTAGCAAATGGTAGGATGCTTCTCGTACAAGTCATCTTTTGTGCCTGAGGTACATATCCTTTTTTAACAAACTTAATTACTTATTCTGGAGCACAGAACATTGCAGAAAAGTTTGTATCCGTGTGTTTTGTATACATTGAGTACTTGTCCTGCTAATGGTAATTGCCCAGATGACATAATCCACGTAGTAACTCATGGAAATAATAGTTTGGCATGTGATACAATGAAAGCACCATTGCCTCTTATGATATTTCCTCCCAGGCTTAAAGCCTTCTAAGTGCAGCATTAAAACATTTATGGAGCGTTGGTTGGATCCCATTTTTTTCAAAAATGTTACATTCTTTAAAAACTATGATCTTGCTTGCATAGATATTATAGAATGAAGCTGACTTTCAAATAGTGCAAAAAGACCTTTCTCCATTTTCTTTTAGCTTTATTTAATATTGTCATATACTCCTCTTCTATAGGTGAACTTAGTAAATCTTCTATATTAGCTAAAAATATCTTAACCACTTAACTGACGATTTTTTTTCCCAAAAACCGCTCCAAAATTGTCGGGTTTTTTTATGATTGAATTAGGTCAAGAACATTTTTTTGAAATTATTCCAACACAATTATTTTTTAAAACACCATGTACCATAAAAATAAACATTTTTATGGTATACTGAAGTGATGGCCATTGACAGCTCAACCATCGATAAAAACAATAGATTGTTTGAGCCCTTCTGCCGATGTTTCCTTGACGGTTGGGGGGCTGCTCACACAATGTATATATATATATATACACACATACAGTATATGTATATATACATGTGTACATTTGACACGTGTATATATACATGTGTATATATTACGTGTGTATGTATATATATATATATATATATAAATACGCACGCGCATATATAAATATATTTATATATATACTCATATGTATATGTATATATATATATACAAACACACATATAGTCATATGGTGTGTGTGTATATATATATATATATACACACACGCATACAGTATATATATATATATATATATATAGGGATTCTTTTTATGTTAGTGTATTTACAAAGCCCGATCATTGGGTCCAGCAGTGATCGGGCCAGCAGGAGGGGTCGGGGACAGGAAACCTGGTAACTGGCCTGGGGAGGAGTGAGTAGGCTGCTGCCAGATACGCGGTGCGGGGACAGAGCAGTAGCCGATGCGGCTGCTGCTTCTGTCATTTGCTTACAGGCGGGCGAGGTGAGTGAGCTGCCGGCTCCCCGGGGACAGAGCAGCAGCCGCGGCTGACAGGAGCCGCAGCTGCTGCTTCTGTAGCTCCGATGTCGCCGGCAGCCAGCGCCGGTGATTGAACGGGTAGGAGATCCACTGGCTCCCCGAGAACAGAGCGGCAGCCGTGGCTGACAGGAGCTGCAGCTCCTGCTTCTGTAGTTATGTCACCGGCAGCCAGCGCTGGTGTAGGAAGAGGTGGGAGGGCCACCGTCTCCCCGTATACAGAGCAGCGGCTAACAAGCCGCCGCTGCTGCTTGTATAGTCAAAGCCACGCCGGGGACAAGGGGGAGGGGAACCCTCCGGCTGCCCCGGCCGGGGACACAGCAGGGCAGCCACGCAGGGAGGGGGGTCACGCCCGCTGCCCGATCACTGCTGGCCACAGTAATCGGGGCACACAGGGGGGGTATCGAATGATGGAGAGGGACCAGCAGGTCCCTCTTATATAGGCGGCTGTGGGAAAATCAGCATCCCACAGCCGCACAGTAGGCATTTTGACTGGTCGTATCAGATACGACCATAGCAGGTAAAGCCCAGTCTGGTATGGTCGTATCTGATACGACTGTGCCAGACAAGTGGTTAATATCATTTGGGGCTGCTCCATGCTTTCTGAACCAGCAATTAACATCTTGCTGATGTGATTCCAGCATACAACAGGTTTTCCATTTGGTAGTAGACTATTAACAGCATTTTCAATGACTCGCATCTGAAACTACAATTATTTTGTTGGAATTTACACTTGTACAGTGTTCAACTATACATTCAAGGAATACTGAATATTTTTTTTCTTTCAGTGTTTCATTCAAAAAAAGGCTGCTGGTATCAGTTGTGATTCATGAAAGCTTACTTGGCAAAATACGTGTGGTAACATAAAAATCACTTACCGTATATACTCGAGTATAAGCTGAGTTTTTCAGCACATTTTTTGTGCTGAAAAAGCCCCCCCTTGGCTTATACTCGAGTGATGCTCCAGGACCACAATGAAAAGTACCTGCTTGAGGTGGCCGGCGGTAGCAGTGTGAGATATCCCCGGGGTACGCTGCCCTGTCTGATTCCACTGCACTGGTGACCTGCTCTGCTCTGTATGCTTCTGGGTGAGCGGCGACCACAAACCCCCACCCTCCCCTGTGGAGCCATTTGCTCTGTCTGCTTCCGGGTGAGCTAGGTGAGTGGCGCCTGCAAACTCCCCCCCCCCCTGGACTGTGCGCCAGAGCAGTTAGCGGTGAGGGGTACTGATGAGAAGTCGAGATGCCCTCACTAGTTGCAATGCGCACATCCTGACAGTGGGGTCACTGTTATCCAGAGCAGCATAACTGCTGGGTGCCGCTGCTTCTAGTGAATGTGCTTCCACTGTAGTGGAAGCCTGGGGTCTCGGCTGAATGTATAAAAGTAAAAAAAAAAGAACATAATAAAGTACATAAAATACTAGATGTAAATAACCCTCAGCTGCAGCAGCTCCATTACATACAGTGTTTGCAGAGTAAAGGTCCATACACACTGGGAGAACGACAGCAGTGATGGAGATGACTGCTAACTCAGTGATGACGACAATGTCTATGCTGATAGCCTCACACCAGATAAAGCTCTCAGATTGAAGCTCTGTTTGGAAATACAGATGATGAGGAGGAATCCAGTTTTGAAGGATTTTAACTCTTGTGTTTTAGCTTGGTTGCTGATTGAGATAAGGTTTTTGTTCTTTTAAAGTTATTGTTGATACCATATTGGTTTTGTTGACTCTCTTTTCCACTTACAGAGCTAGTTTACTGTTTTTCTTTGAAATAAATATTCAAAAACATTTAACCTACTGATGCCTCAATTAATGTCATTTTATTGGTATCTATTTTTATTTTTGAAATTTACCAGTAGCTGCTGCATTTCCCACCCTAGGCTTATACTCGAGTCAATAAGTTTTCCCAGTTTTTTGTGGTAAAATTAGGTGCCTCGGCTTATATTCGGGTCAACTTATACTCGAGTATATACGGTAAAGTGAATCTTGTATTGTAAGACAACAGGACAGGCAAATCTTCTATTTGTACAATAGTTTCAAGTTTCTGCAAAACTTCTTTGGAACACATAATAACTGAAAAATCAGAAAACAGACATATAGATTTTATAAACCCTTCCAAGAGTTCAGCGAGTTTATACACACTATTATAACTGTGAGTGACTGAGGGGGGTATCCAATTAAATGTGATAACCCGTTTTCTCCCGTAAACCCACGGTCATGTGATACAATTTTCATGAGAGAACTTTTCTCCCTATCCTATTACATGTATTTCGAGAAAACTTTGTATTTTTTCTCCAGAGAATTTTCTCTGATTTGAAAACACTAACTTTTAAGCTATCCAATTACAAGCGAGCGAGAATTGTTTGGGGGTTTGGGATGGTTTTATCTGCTATTTCTTTTCACCTCCTCTGAGCAGGTGATGTGCCCTATTTTTGGCTAAAAATGTCCAGACTTGGTGCAGAACCACTGGGACACCCTACTTAATGACTAATTAGGCAAAAATATATTTTTTAATTAGCTTAATTTGACCAATAATAATATGTAATTTTTGGGGTGAAAAAGTGCATGAAAATGGGCTAATTGATGTGGGACAGGTATATGGGGGTGCTGTATCAGTGTGATAGGTGTATTTAAGATTGCAGGTGGGTGTTTGAGGTGTATTTATAAGGTTTTTTAAAAGTAGCTTTAAATGACCCATATAAATACTTCTTTCCATTTCCATGCACCCCCAATTTAAATAGAACATTATTTTTGCAAGAAAACACATACAGTGAATATACTAAAGTGGAATAAACATCTTCAGGGAAAATTATGCAATGTTGGGAACTGTGTAGGCAAGCAGTGAAAACACACTGCTGAAAATGGTGCAAGGACTACATCCCAGTAGCACTTAAGTAGTGCGATAAGTTCCCACTTCCCAATCGCATGATTGGTCGCATGATTGGTCTGAATTCGGGAGATCTTTACAGAAGCTTGATTGCAATTGGAAACCGAGAAATCTATTAAACTGAATTTTGCATTTGGTATGATTTACTGCCGGCTGCATGGAAAAAACTAACCCAATTCTACCCCCTAACCCTCCTTTAGGGTGCCTAACCCTAACCCCCCCTTCCCCGCCGCCTAAACTTAAGTCCCCCGGGGGGGTGCCTAACCCTAACCTCCCCCCAGGGATGCCTAACCCTCCCTTCCCCTAGCCTGACCTTAACCTCCAGGGGGGGGCACCTGACCCTAAGTACCCCCCCCGGGAACCCTAAACCTAATCCCCCTGCGTGCAGCTGTCCCCGCTGGGCACCTGGCATCCCTTCGATCGGGATGCCGGTCTCCCGGCGTTGGTAAATTGATAGGCGTCTGGATTTAGACGCCTGTCATTTAACCCTCGCCGGGATTAAGTAGTCGGGAATGCGGCGGTCGGCATTGCGTCCACCGGCTTCCTGAACGTATACCCTGAATTTTGTAGTTTTATCACGATAGCCACGAAAACAAAATTATCGGGAGAATAGCGGAAATATTGCATCTAATTGGATACCCCCGAGTCTCTGAATCTGTATACAAAGTGCTACAATGCAGTGGCCACAGATTTTTTCATTCCAAGTTCTGTTGTGCTTCATATACAGACTCAGGTGCACACAGATACACAAGTGTCACATATCAAATTAATCAGCAAAGTCTGCTGGTGTATCCTAATTACATCACGTTGCAACTTAGACATATTTTCTACAAAAAAAGATGCCTGACACTAGCAGAGTTGCACAAGATCTGGCAGCTCACTCAGGCTAGTTGCGCTGTGTGGCGTATTGAGGCTAGATGTATGAGGACACATCTGTGTATTCTTTCTGTTACTATGAGGCAGGACAGTTGCTTTTTTTCTTTCCTATGCAGTGTTCCAGCTAGGCTGTTTCAGCAGTGTGCGCTGCGCCCTTCCCGTGGGCTGTTGTGTCCTGCGCGGGGGGGAATGTTCTGGTGAAACAACCACTGGCGACTCGGGCATGCACACGGCATCTATTCACACTGCAGGGAGAGCTTGGGGCTGCCCAGCTTTTCCATGAATCCTGGTCACGCCCCCTACAGTGAGGAAAAGGGGGTGCATCTCAAAAACACAACCCCCTATTTTAATTACCATGCCTCTTTTCCTTTTTCGGGCATGGGTACAGCAGTGCCTGACTAGGATAAGTGCCCTGCCAACTGCACATCCTAAAAGGAACACTACTACAGATGGTCCACATACATCTAGACTTCTGGCGTGTTAAACAGCCCATCTAGTCGTGCCGTGCATCAGTAGCGCCAAGCGTATTTTCGTGCGTCTTTTTACCTTCAAATGCGTCTTATTTGCTCAACGATGTGAATAGATAGCACAAGCAGCTTCTGCTGATTAAAATGATATGCAGCATGACTATGTTCTCTGTGCGTTTGCAGGTGTATCTGCATGAGAAACGCTACGTTACAGTGTTACAGCCTCTGACACTGTAATGTAGCATTTCACATGCAGATACACCCGCACTCACTCAGAAAACATAGGCATGCTGCATATAATTTTAATCAGCAGAAGCTGCTTGTGCTATCTATTTACATCGTTGTGCGAATATGACGCATTTGAAGGTAAAAAGACGCATGAAAAGATGCTTGGCGCTACCGAGTCACACTGAGCTCCCGCGTTATGTGTGGCGCGACATGTAGCGCATGGAGGATAGATGTATGTGGACACATCTGTATGTATTGAATAGAAACCATTTCAGATTCAGTATCAACCAGAATATAATCAAGGCAGCTGTCCTTTACCAGAATCCATTTTAATGTTGTGGCACATTTTCTTATCTTTTTTGGAAACAGATAAGTTCCCATGTTAGTCCAGGTGTACTGATCACATAATCATGTATATGAATATGGGTTCAACAGGTGAGGATGTCATTACTTTTTTAAAGATATGGGTTTCTTAAAATTTCCTAGGTGTCTATTGAAAAGTATGAGTTTCTCTCCAGGTTTTCATAGGAAATAAAACCAGCAGCAAAACTATTGATTTTGGTCTTGCTTCCTTCAGCATCAGTTAAGAAAGAGAGAATGGACCTCGCTAATTGCTACCACTTTACTGCCTTTTTTGACTCTATAACTTTTCAAAAAGGGCCTGATAGGAATAGGAAGATTCCTCACTTGCAAGTGGATAACACCATCTGAAGATGGTGTTAGCCAATGGTGACAAGCTTCGAATAGCTCTACTCTGATGCTTTCCTACTGTAAATGGCTATTCATATACAGGTTGAGTCTCCCAATATTCCGAAATATGGAATATTACGAAATATGGATTTTCTTTAAAATGACTAAGATGGTGATATCACGACCAGGGTTTCTCGGCATGGTGGTCGGCGAGTGTTACCTGTGCGGATGTTATGGCGGGGGGCATCTGGTGGTGGTGCCTGGTGGGGAGCATTGGCTGTGCGCGGTCCTGTGTGGGCATATTGTCACTCTGTGCTGGGTAGGCCTGGCGGTGTTTCCGTTCCACTCCGGCATGGGCGCCGCCATCTAGCTTTCGGCCATGTGACCTAGTTCCCCAATCCTGGTCGGCGGGTGTTACCTGTGCGGATGTTATGGAAAGGGGCGTCTGGTGGTGGTGCCTGGCAGGGAGCATTGGCTGTGCGGGGTCCTGTGTGGGCATATTGTCACTCTGTGCTGGGTAGGCCCGGCGGTGTTTCCGCTCTGCTCCGGCATGGGCGCTGCCATCTAGCTTTCGGCCATGTGACCTAGTTCCCCAATCCTGGCATGTCACATGCTCACTCTCTGACCACTCACGGCTGGGCGCTGGGTATAAAAGGGAGTTCAAAGCTCCCTTGCATTGTCAGTGCAACGTGTTTCTCAGCGCATGCTGGGAGTTACTGAGCTTGTCCGCCTGCCTGTTGGATCTCTGCCTAAGCCTGCTTCACCTGACCTGCTCCTTACCCTGCTGGACTTCCACTGCCTTCTCCCACTGCCTCCTCCTTTTGCCTTCCCCATTGCCTGAGTACCTGTGTCAGCTGTTACCCTGCACCTTGCCTCCACTTGCACCTTCCTCTGGACATTATTTCTTCAGCCACAATTCTTTTCAGCCTCACAAGACCTGGAATACTGGACTGCCTTCTATTTTCACTACCTGGACTTTTTCCCATTTCCACACTACAGTTTCCCAAGTGCACTTTAGTGCTATACCCGGACTTTTTGTTTTACCACAGTCATATCTGTTAAGCCACTCATTAAAAACTCCACGTTTATTTTAAATCTGCTTCAGTGTCTGCTCCTAATACCACCCCGGGTCCACAACAAAACCAGAACCTCACAGGTGACACCTTTGTTTTTTGATAGTTCCATGTACACAAACTTTGTTTAAGGCACACAATTATTAAAAGTACTGTATAATATTACCTGCTGGCTTTGTGTATAGTGTGTATGAACTATGAAACATAAATAAAATTCATTCTGTGTTTACATTTGTCTTCCATTCCCAAGATATTTATTATGGTTATGCAAATATTCCAAAATACCCCTGGTCTCAAGCATTTTGGATATGGGAGACTCAACCTGTATATGAATGAGTGTCACGTGTAGACATTAGCTCAAACATTACCACAGCACCTGTATATTTTACAAATTAGTGATGTTTGCATTTATTTTCTTAATAACAAAACGGTGGTTAATCTAACATTATGTGGTGACAGAAAAGATTTGCTATGACCACTTCTTGTAGCAATAGAAAATATGTTGCAATTTAAGGGCATAGGTGTGCTGGGGCAGGTGAATAGTCTGGCTTTCGATTGCATCACACAAGCCTGGTTAAAGTTCTGCAGGGAGTGGCGCATCTACTCTTACGTGGGGCTGGCAGACAAACCCAAAATGGTACAAGGTTACATGCGCCTGAATCTTGCTGGAGCTGAAGCTGTAGACAAGCTGAGTGTGGTGTTGTTGCATATGACACAGATTATTCTGTTCCCTTATTAGCTCATCTGTAACATTTTGAAAGCCAACAGAAAAATGAATAGAATGAGCGCATGTGTGTTAATAAGTTTACTTTACACAAGTAAAATTACAAAATAACACATACAACTGTGTATGTGCCCTCATTGTTACCATATGAAGACACAGACCGAGGCAAATGTGGACATGTTGTGGGCGTGTCACTGACAGCAGCTGTGTTAAAAGACAAAGAGCTGCTCAAAGGAGTCCATGTTCAGACTGAGAAAATGGACCTGCCCTAGGGCTGGTGGACGTTTTGATGGTGCGTCTAAAGATGCACTGAGACAGATTTCTACAGATGCTGCAAGTGGGCTTCTCAGTTTTAAAGAAATTGGCCATGGCATTAGCTAAGATGCAGATGCAGCAAGAGACGCAGACACGTCTCCATGTGACTCAGAATCAAGCCCAAACTATTTTTAAAAAAGTCAGATCACTGAAAAAAAAACACTTTACCATAAGACTTATATTTTTGGTTTACATATAATACAAATGGAGCCAAAGAGAAGAATCAGCCGGGCAAAAAAAAGTTTACATAGATCTAGAAGTTATGATAATGACCCATATAAGATACTTCATGTGTGAAATGTTATCCATAAGGCAATGGTCACAGGACATATAGCTGTGTAGAGGTATCGAGGCAGAAGAGAGGCCAGAGGAAAGAAGTATGCCAAATGGAAGGTCCACTTCACAAATAATGCGGCCACGAAGGCTGCGTTGGTGTCCCGTACACTGGAAGCTGGTGGTTGTGTCGTGAGGCCATGAGGCCCACGTCCGGTAGAACCTATTTGTCTACCAGGAGCTGAAAAACTTCTGGATTGAGAGACCACTCCCATGCATGCACGTCGTGACAGCTGAGGAAATCCGCCTCCCAATTGAGTATCCCTGGGATGAACATTGTGGAGATGGCTGGGAGATGGCGTTCGGCCCATGTGAGAATGCGAACACTTCTGCCATTGCTGATCGACTTCAAGTGCCTCCTTGGTGATTGAGGTAGGCTACTGCCGTGGTGTTGTCGGAATGTTCTTGTACAGGCTTGCCCTGAAGAATATCCTGAGCCAGAGTGAGGGCTTTGTAAATTGCTCGGATTTCCAGTACGTTGATTGGTAAGACGCCTCAGCTGGATTCCAGTGCCCCTGGAAGGAGTGCTGACCGGTCACTGCACCCCAACTGTGAAGGCTTGTGTCTGTTATGAGGTGTGCCCAGTCCGGGATCCAAAAGGGGCTACCCTTGTTTAGGTGGGACATTTGTAGCCACCAGGATAGGGACAGGCGAACCTTCGGAGAGACCCATCGTCTGGGATCTGATGAGATGAAGCAGCCGGTTGCACCTGGAAAGGATAAGGTGTAGGGGCCTGGAGTGAAATTGAGCGAACTCCACCATGTCGAAGGTGGACACCATGGATCCCAAGGTCTGCATTGCAGAGTGAATTGACACTTGACGACTGTGGAGTAATCTGCGCACTCAGTGCTGTAATACAGATATTTTGTCTGCCGTCAGGAAGATTCTCTGAGCCTGAGAGTCCAGGAAGGCTCCCAGATGTACCATTCTTTGAGAAGGGGTCAGGGAAGACTTTTTCCAGTTTATCAGCCAATCATGCATTTGTAGAAAAGCAGTGGTTACTTGTAGATGGCGGTGAAGAATTTCTGGGGAGCTTGCTAAGAGCACGAGATTGTCCAAGTATGGGTGCAGTCTGATCCCCAGACTACGAAGATAGACCGCCATAACTGCCATGATCTTGGTAAAGACCCGAGGACCTGTAGAAAGCCCAAAAGGCAGTGCTTTAAATTGGTAAAGTTGCTGTAGTACAGCAAACCAGAGATAATGCTGATAACAGCCCGCTTTAGGTATATGTAGGTAAGCGTCTTGAATGTCCAGAGACACCATAAAGTCCCCAGGCTCCATAGCCAGGACAATAGAGCATAGAGTTTCCATACAAAACCTGGGCACCTGATAGATTTGTTCAGAGCTGCCAATAGAGGCCTGGAAGTCGGGCGGAAGTGTGCTCGGGACTCCGAGCGGGGGCTACTGGGATAGCTGACACTGCCCCTGGAGGCCTGGAAGTTGGGGTGGAAGCATCCTTGGGACTCCGAGCGGGGGCTGCTGGGATGGCTGACCCAGCTGATGCTGTTGCTGCCGAAGGAGGTGAGGTGCCGCATTTGTCCCTGGATTGGGGATTGCGGGAGCAGGCTGCAAAGCAGTCAAGGCAGCGCCTGGCTCCTGGTGCTGGTGGAAAGAACTACAGCCACAATAGTGGCAGAAATGAGCATAGATCAAGGTATGGTGGTCGCAGTTGGTGGCCTAGCATGGCAAGTGCTTACAGTTGGAAGCGTCATCCACGAAGGGAAAGGTGGCAGAAGCGGGGGAAAAGGGCCGGAGTGAGAATTAAACTGCAGTTCTGCCCCCTAAATGCCCCCTTACCAAGTTTATTTTTAGCAAATGTTCAGTCTCTTCCCAGTAAACTGGACGATATTCAAGTGGATCTAGCCAGTAAGCACTATTTAAATAACTGTTATATTGTAATCTTTACTGAGACTTCATTGGTCTGGTTCCGGATTCTGCTATATGTCTTGCAGACAGGTTACTATTTAGGGCAGACCAGACTGAGGCCTCGGGAAAGCTTAGAGGCGGTGGACTTTGTATATACGTGAACAATAAGTGGTGTTCTAATTAGGGGTGAGCGGGTTCGGTTTTACTCGGTTCTTATCGCCACTTTACCGCAATTTCGGCTCGATTTCATTCGCTATCCAAAACACGTGTTCGGCGATAGCCAATAAAAAGATCCGAGTAAAACCGAGTAAAACCGAACCCGCTCACCCCTAGTTCTAATGCTACGTTTATTGAGAGTTTTTGTCAGTGGATTTAGAATACCTGTTGATTAAATGCAGGCCGTTTTATCTGCCCAGGGAATTTGCAATTGTTATCGTGATAGCTGTCTATATTCCCCCACAGGCCAATGTGGGCTGTGCGCTGGATATTTTATATGATGTTTTAAGCAATTTGCAATCTACTTTGTGGCAGGTGATTTTAACCAGGCTGATTTAAAAGTGGGAATACCCAAAGAGGTATACACAGGTGCTGGAATGAGCTGTTAATCTAGCAGCTACTATAATATGGGATCGTCACTCCCTATATAATAGAAAACACCAACACAGATAGCAGCGCTATTAAATAAAGTTATATAAGCATATAAGCAGGTAATGAAATTCAATTCGGTGCCAAATAAAATAAACAATAATTTAATAGTTAAAATTGCATGGTATTCACCATATTAGCTGGGATACAAAATAGACATATACAATAATAACATACAATCTCACCCACAACTTTAGGTTAGAATGTCCTGATGGTAACAGACCGATTGGTAAGTTCTTATAAAGTCTGCCAAATGGAGAATACAGATATTTATAGCAGCATAGTCCTCCTGGTATCTGCTAGAGGGATGTACCTTGATCAGGTCACTGGGTCCTCAGTAATGCGGTATCCATGGGCAACACGCTGGAATCCGATATAATGTACTTCCTTTATGGCTGATAACTTTAGCTACAAAGAGCTCAATTGGGACAAATTAATGTGCTTATGTAGGCATCCGCTAGAGGAAAATCCCTTAAGGTGGTGGATCAGTAAAGTATGTCCTCAAATAGTGCGGTGTCCATCAACAAGCAACTGGCTTAGATGATATATTACTCCTCCGTGGCTCAATTTTTATGGTCCCAAGAACTCAGTAGTAGCAGTAAGATGAATCCAAATCAGAGTAGGTGGTGAGAATGGTAATACAATGAGTCCTAACGCGTTTCGCTGCATCCAGGTGCAGCTTTATCAAAGGTATCTCATAAGTTCCAGAGCTAGTGCTTTTATACCCCTCTAATTAGGTTTGTTGATTGGCACCTGATTTCAATCAGCAAATATCAATCATTTCTATTTCACACTATTACATACAAAGAGCATCAAAATATAAATATATACATACATGGTTGGAAGGCAAACCTATTTTTTGTAAAAAAGACATAATTGCATACTATATGATAGGACTTCCGGTTTTCCGGCATTTAGTCACATGATGTAAACATAAGCTGATCTACACTGGATCCTTCATTAAGTGGTGATCGCAGCCATCTATTTTAATACTCTCCCTAGATAGAGTTAAAGACGGGATAATTTAATTAATTTACCTGTCTAGATTGAGTTTTCATGGCTCCTAAGGTCTGTTTACAGCGTTCGTGAGTCCGATCACGTGCCGCTGTAATACACTCATGTCAGAGTGACTACGTGGTGTGCAAACAAGTGACATATACGTCAGCCAATCATGACTCCCGAACTCTGTCTACAGAGCTCGCGAGTCCTATCACGTATCGCTGTCATACACTCGTATCAAGGTGCTTACGTATTGTGTGGTCATGTGGTGTGTATATTGACCATTCATAAACGAGTGGGTGTGTATATTAGTCCCGATCATGTGTCCGTGCCACATGATCAACATCAATCTGCGTCTAATAGTCACATGATTCAAATTGACCTATCGAAGCAAGAGTAGTTCTTAGGAATTCTGGGAATTGTAGTTTAATACATATGTATTATACATAAATTTACACAACAGAGGAAACGAAAAAACGACAAACAAAATGAAATTAAAGTATATAGGGCTAAAATTACAACAGTGAAGCAAAGAAAGGGGGGATCTCATATTAATGATAATATGACTATTTGGATATGTATTCAACACAGAGTATTAGCATATCCCCACAGATATGCATACCTATATATATGTGTGCGTGCAATTCATACAAAAATCTCTCATTCAAGGCTATACTTGTCTCTCCCTATTTGATATCATGATAATATATCCTACTATCACAATAGGTATCAAGCAAAACTGATCAACCCATTATTACAGTAGACACAAATATACAGAAAAATACATATCATGTAAGAATTGATATTACGTAACATTATCTAAAACCAAAGGGAAGAATAGATAAAGTGTATCGAATCCATACACTGTCCTCGGAATCTCTTTAATATGCCTATAGATATCAGGATCTCTCTTTTGATAATTTAATTAATAATAGAATTCAATTCTATCGCCTCATTCAGGCCATCTGGATATATACAATTCATTCTAAACATCCAGAGTACCTCCTGTTTATTATTACCGACTGTTGACCCACAGATGCTTTCAGCATGCTCGGTGCCAACAGAGTTTTAAGAGACTTATTTTTACAAAAAATAAAACAGGTTTTGAGGGAATGAGGTCACACAAAAGACGATCTGGTTTTAGGATATTATAATTCTTTTGTACTATATTTTTCACTTTCAGATATTGTTTATTAAAGGTAGAGATAAAAGTTACTTCCTTACTCAGATCTTTATCCCCTTTCTCCTTCTTATTCTGTTTTAAGCGTTTATCTCTATTTATATTTCTAACCTCACTTAGGGCCTTGTTTACAACTGAATCAGGATAACCTCGTTGATGAAAAGAATTTGCCATATCTTCCGCCTGTTTTTCGAAAGCTTCAGTGGTAGAACAATTTAGTTTTAAACAAAGTAGTTGTCCTTTAGGTATGTTCCTTTTACACGGGGATAAGTGAGCACTATTATAATGTAAATAGGAATCTATACCTACTTCTTTTGAAAAATTTGAGGTACAGATTTTATTGTCATGAATCTCTAGGATCAAATCCAGGAAAGAGATTCGCCTAGTGTCAAAACAGTGAGTGAACTGTAAATTAAAAGAGTTGGTGTTTAAAAAAGTGACAAACTGGTGTGCTGAAGAGGCATCCCCATCCCAAATGAAAAATAATCATCTATGAAACGGCCATAGAGACCAGGTGTGCGCCGAAACCGCTGCCCCACACGAGGTGGTCCTCGACCTCCCCCATGTAGAGATTAGCATAGCTCGGGGCAAACCTGGTCCCCATGGCCGTTCCCATAGTCTGTAAATAAAAAGTGTCTTGAAAAAGAAAATAATTGTGTTGCAAAATGTATGAAATAGAATCAAGTATTAAAGCTCTGTCTCTCAGTAAGATCACCATCCATATTTAATCTATTTGAAATTGCTTTCATTCCTAAATTATGTGGAATATTGGAGTACAAACTTTGTACATCCATCGTTAAGAATGCAAAAGATCCTTTCCATTCAATATTCTGTATTAATTGTAAAAAATGGGTTGTATCCTTTATATGTGATCTTAGTGTTGAGACACGGGGCTGTAAAAAAGAATCAACATAAAACGATAAATTTGATGAGAGTGAATCAATGCCAGAAATAATAGGTCGCCCGGGAGGTGATGTGAGAGATTTGTGGATTTTCGGTAAATGATAATAAATCGGTGTAGTGGGGTGAACAGAAAACAATAAGCGGAACTCCTCCCTGGAGATGATCCCATCTGATAGTGCCTCATCTAATAAAGTATGAAGTTCCAATAGAAACTTGATCAGGTCACTGGGAAATAGAGGCCTCAAATTTTCCCCTTCTGCCATGCCAAATATTTTTGACTTGTTTGTAGAGTTAAATAGATTTGTGAGGACTCTTTGCCATAAGCGCTTTTTCGCTAAACAAAATTTAAGTAAGAGAAAAGAAGATGCCTTCCCAATAATGCTGGATGTCAATGATGACCCAGCAGTAGAAATTTTGACAAAATTATTGGAAGAAAGTAACAATGATCCATCTCCTGAAACGCAAATACTTTTCGATATAAATAAAAAAAGATAGAAAGGATTTAAATTAAAATCTGAGTTCTACCCCATTAGATCTAAAGACTCTAGTATTGACAGCTTTTATAAAATGCTAGAGGACTTTAAAACAATGTGTAATTCTAACTCTAAGGAAAAGAAATCAAACTTAAGTAAGTGCGAAAGGAAAGCCATTGAGGATTTGATGAAAGACACATCGATTATAATCAAAGAAGCAGACAAGGGGGGAGGAATAGTAGTGCAGGACAGAACTGAATATATTGCGGAGGCTATGAGACAATTAAATAATGCTTCATTTTATACTAAACTCCCAGCAGATCCAACTCAAAAGTTTCTATTGGAACTTCATACTTTATTAGATGAGGCACTATCAGATGGGATCATCTCCAGGGAGGAGTTCCGCTTTTTGTTTTCTGTTCACCCCACTACAACGATTTATTATCATTTACCGAAAATCCACAAATCTCTCACCACCTCCCGGGCGACCTATTATTTCTGGCATTGATTCACTCTCATCAAATTTATCGTTTTATGTTGATTCTTTTTTACAGCCCCGTGTCTCAACACTAAGATCACATATAAAGGATACAACCCATTTTTTACAATTAATACAGAATATTGAATGGAAAGGATCTTTTGCATTCTTAACGATGGATGTACAAAGTTTGTACTCCAATATTCCACATAATTTAGGAATGAAAGCAATTTCAAATAGATTAAATATGGATGGTGATCTTACTGAGAGACACAGAGCTTTTATACTTGATTCCATTTTATACATTTTGCAACACAATTATTTTCTTTTTCAAGACACTTTTTATTTACAGACTATGGGAACGGCCATGGGGACCAGGTTTGCACCGAGCTATGCTAATCTCTACATGAGGGAGGTCGAGGACCACCTCGTGTGGGGCAGCGGTTTCGGCGCACACCTGGTCTCTATGGCCGTTTCATAGATGATTATTTTTCATTTGGGATGGGGATGCCCCTTCAGCACACCAGTTTGTCACTTTTTTAAACAAAAACTCTTTTAATTTACAGTTCACTCACTGTTTTGACACTAGGCGAATCTCTTTCCTGGATTTGATCCTAGAGATTCATGACAATAAAATCTGTACCTCGAATTTTTCAAAAGAAGTAGGTAGAGATTCCTATTTACATTATAATAGTGCTCACTATCCCCCGTGGAAAAGGAACATACCTAGAGGACAACTACTTCGTTTAAAACTAAATTGTTCTACCACTGAAGCTTTTGAAAAACAGGCGGAAGACATGGCAAATTCTTTTCATCAACGAGGTTATCCTGATTCAGTTGTAAACAAGGCCCTAAATGAGGTTAGAAATATAAATAGAGATAATGTCTTAAAACAGAATAAGAAGGAGAAAGGGGATAAAGATCTGAGTAAGGAAGTAACTTTTATCTCTACCTTTAATAAACAATATCTGAAAGTGAAAAATATAGTACAAAAGAATTATAATATCCTAAAACAAGATCGTCTTTTGTGTGACCTCATTCCCTCAAAACCTGTTTTTATTTTTCATAAAAATAATTCTCTTAAAACTCTGTTGGCACCGAGCATGCTGAAAGCATCTGTGGGTCAACAGTCGGTAAGATCTTCGGAAATCCCTTGGCTTAAATCTAAGCCGAATGGAATTTTTAAATGTGGGAGCACTAGGTGCACTACATGCAATTATATTGTCAACAGAACACTATGTGTTAGGACCAAAACGAGAGATCCCTATGAAATAAAGAGCTTCATCAATTGCAATAGCAGTTATGTTATTTACATGCTAAGATGTGATTGCGATTTGAGATATGTTGGAAGAACCACTAGAATGCTCAAATGCAGGTTCCTTGAGCACCATAGGAATATTTTAAATAAAGTGGTAACACATAGTGTATCGAAACATTTTTTGGATCACCATAATGGAGACCCAAAATGTCTAAAGTTAATAGGTTTAGAACATATTCCAGTCACAAGACGGGGTGGTGATCGATTCAGAAAGTTATGTAAACAGGAGGTACTCTGGATGTTTAGAATTAATTGTATATATCCAGATGGCCTGAATGAGGCGATAGAATTGAATTCTATTATTAATTAAATTATCAAAAGAGAGATCCTGATATCTATAGGCGTATTAAAGAGATTCCGAGTACAGTGTATGGATCCGATACTCTTTATCTATTCTTCCCTTTGGTTTTAGATAATGTTACGTAATATCAATTCTTACATGATATGTATTTTTCTGTATATTTGTGTCTACTGTAATTATGGGTTGATCAGTTTTGCTTGATACCTATTGTGATAGTAGGATATATTATCATGATATCAAATAGGGAGAGACAAGTATAGCCTTGAACGAGAGATTTTTGTATGAATTGCACGCACATATATATATAGGTATGCATATCTGTGGGGATATGCTAATACTCTGTGTTGAATACATATCCAAATAGGCATATTATCATTAATATGAGATCCCCCCTTTCTCTGCTTCACTGTTGTAATTTTAGCCCTATATACTTTAATTTCATTTTGTTTGTTGTTTTTTTCGTTTCCTCTGTTGTGTAAATATATGTATAATACATATGTATTAAACTACAATTCCCAGAATTCCTAAGAACTACTCTTGCTTTGATAGGTCAATTTGAATCATGTGACTATTAGACGCAGATTGATGTTGATCATGTGGCACGGACACATGATTGGGACTAATATACACACCCACTCGTTTATGAATGGTCAATATACACACCACATGACCACACAATACGTAAGCACCTTGATACGAGTGTATGACAGCGAAACGCGTTAGACTCATTGTATTACCAATCTCACCACCTACTCTGATTTGGATTCATCTTACTGCTACTACTGAGTTCTTGGGACCATAAAAATTGAGCCACGGAGGAGCTATATATCATCTAAAGCCAGCTGCTTGTTGATGGACACTGCACTATTTGAGGACATACTCTACTGATCCACCACCTTAAGGGATTTTCCTCTAGCGGATGCCTACATAAGCACATTCATTTGTCCCAATTGAGCTCTTTGTAGCTAAAGTTATCAGCTATAAAGGAAGTACATTATATCGGATTCCAGCATGTTGCCCACGGATACCGCATTACTGAGGACCCAGTGACCTGATCAAGGGACATCCCTCTAGCAGATACCAGGAGGACTATGCTGCTAGAAATATCTGTATTCTCCATTTGGCAGACTTTATAAGAACTTACCAACTTACCAATCGGTCCGTTACCATCAGGACATTCTAACCTAAAGTTGTGGGTGAGATTGTATGTTATTATTGTATATGTCTTTTTTATATCCCAGCTAATATGGTGAATACCATGCAATTTTAACTATTAAATTATTGTTTATTTTATTTGGCACCGAATTGAATTTCATTACCTGCTTATATAACTTTATTTAATAGCGCTGCTATCTGTGTTGGTGTTTTCTGATTTAAAAGTGGTACTGCCAAAGTTTTTTAAAAATGTTATGGTTCCGACTCGGGGGGCAAATACTTTGGATCAAGTTTATTCAAATCTTAAAATGGCCTATGAGGCTGTTGTGTGTCCCCATATTGGGAAATCGGACCATGTTTCCTTGTTTATGATACCTTTGTATAAGCCCTTAGTCAGACGTGTTAGACCAACTAAGAGATCTGTTTTAGTGTGGCCAGAGGGAGCCACTGAGAGGTTACAGGATTATCTAGCATTTACAAACTGGGAAATGTTAGTTGAGGAATCCATGGTAGAAGGATCCATAAACCTTGATCTTTTGACCATTATGGTCTTGGGCTATATTAGCTGTTGTGTTGAAAGTGTGACACTAAGGAAAACATTTAGGGTATTCCCAAATGAGAAACCGTGTATAAATAGTGAGGTGCGTTCCTTATTTAAAGCTCGGAATAGAGCCTTTAAATCTAGTAATAAGGAATTGCATACAAAGGTGAGGTCTGATTTAATGAGAGGTATTAAAAGGGCCAAAATAGAATATTCAACTAGGTTGGAGAATACATTTAATCAGTGTAAAGATCCAAGGAGTATGTGGCAGGGTCTACGTGATATCACTGATTATAAAACTAAAGCGACTGAGTTATGTGATGTTAGCAGTGCTTTGGTGGGAAAACCTGAATGTATTTTATTCTAGGTTCGACAAGGAAAATGTGTCGAAACTATGGTCCCAGAAATTCAACCTAAGGACTTGTCCTTAGTGTTAGAGGAATCATCAGTACGGGTGTGCCTGCATAGCGTAACCCTGGGTAAAGCTGCAGGCCCTGATGGGATTCAGGGGAGGGTTTTGAAAGAGTGTTGTAATGAATTAGGGGGGATTTTTACATTGATATTTAATGTGTCCCTTCAGTACTGCCAAGTTCAAAAATATCTTAAAGAAACAACTATTGTTCCTGTCCCTAAAAAAGGTGTGCCTAAATGTTTAAACGATTATTGTCCGATTGCTCTAACTTCCATTATTATGAAATGCTTCGAGCGTTTAGGTCTGAAACACATCAAAGCCCACTTTGCTGCTGGATTTGATCATTGCCAATTTGCTTAAAGGGCAAATCGTTCTACAGATGATCCTGTTTTAACAGTTTTACATATGGTGCAGACTCACTTAGAGCAAAAGAGGGCTTATGTTAGAATTTATTTGTTGATTTTAGTTCTGCTATTAATACTATTATTCCGGCATCTTTGGATTCAAACCTTTTTCAGTTAGGTTGAAATGGGCATATGTGCAATTGGGTTTTGAATTTTTTGACAGATAGGCCCCAAGTGGTTAAGTTAGGGGGATGTGTCTCTGGAGAATTTTTGTTGAAAACTCGTGCCCCACAGGGGTCCGTTTTGAGCCCTCTATTATATTCTTTATTTACATATGATTATGTTTCAACTTCACAGACTGTTAAGATTGTGAAGTTTGCTGATGACATTGCCATTGTGGGCCTGATAGCAAAAGAGGGGGAGGAAGCCTATTTGTATGAGGTGCAAAGACTGCTTGAATGGAGCAAGGAAAACTGTTTGCTCCTAAATACTACAAAAACTAAAGAGATGGTAATTGATTTTAGGAGGGTGGGCTGTGGACCCAAATTACTGATGGTTTTGGATGATATGGTCATTGAGGTGGATTCCTTTAAATTTCTAGGAGTTCATATCTCAAAGAATCTGTCCTGGTCTTTGTGTTCTTCAGCTGTGGTAAAAAAGCCTTTTCTTCCTGCGAAGATTGAAGTCAGTTTGTCTGAGTACAGAGACGCTGCTAAGTTTTTATCATTATATAATAGTGTCCTGATTTATGGGATTATTACATGGTTTGGGAATTGTACTGCTGCAGATCGGGTGCTCTTGAGCGGGTGGTTAAGACTGCAAGCAAAATAATAGGAGTGAAATTACCTCAAATTCAAGTTCTCTATGAGAGTAGAGTATTAAAGCGGGCTAGAGGTATCCTAGCTGATTCTAGTCATCCCAATTATATGGTGTTCGAAAGATTACCATCAAATATACGTTTTAGGAGTGTGCGCGCACATACAAAGCAGTTATATAATAGCTTCTTTCCAGTAGCTGTTCGTCTATTGAACCGTTAAAATGCACTGACCTGAGTATTATGGAAACATTTTACTGGTTTGTTTTGTATGCTGAAGTGTTTGTAAATTGACATTTCGTTGACAATTTAACATGTTCTGTTTTGTTGTTGATGACAATAAAGTGTATTGTATTGTATGATCAGATAGCTGATCCGAGTGAGGAAACTCTAGCAAAACTATCTTCTGTCACTTAAATAGTGTCTATTTTGCCCTAGGAGTGGGTTCTGTCTCTTCTATTTGAAGAATAGATTTTACAGCTCTTACAAGTGCTGGTATATTCAATTTAGACAGGGGGGCTCCTCTTCTCCCGAGGGGGAGTCAGAGTGAGAGAGGTCTGCGTCTTCTGCCTCCCCAGATGATAACTCAGAATCTGATAGCTGGGTGGACTGGAAAGATAACACAGCACGCTTAGTTAGGTGTACTAGGTAAGGGTCTCTCCTTTTGCAGCATTTGTTGAAAGGCTGTACAGTTATCTGCTAGACTATGCACTGAGGTAGAAAGTACATCTGCCCATGAGTGAGGTAAAGAATTCGGAGTACCAGCTGTGGCCATCCCATAGGGGGAGCAACCACCGGAACCGCAAGCTGGTCCACAATTTTTGCCAACACCTGTGAAAAGGAAGCCCAGGGGGGGTCCTGAGGAGAGCATGCTGGGGCTGAGGGGCCAAGTGCCGTATAACAAGATGCACATACACCATCTTGAATGAGATCCTCTGAAGCCAAGCCTTCTAAACAGGACTTCCAAGATGCCAGAGTGGGAGCAGCAGGCTGCTTGTTTTTCTTGCCTTTACCAGACATAGCTGCAGGGATAATTGTAGCACACAATCTGGCACAGTGCAGTGAGCAACCCAGATATATGTATAGTATGTGATAGCCCTCACAAATATGTGAAGTACAATAAACCCCCTATACCTCAGTATTCCAGAGTTATAATGAAAGAAAGGGAATGGTATACACTAACAGTTTGAGAAAAATAAACAGACAGCAGTGCTAGCACAAGTCACATACAATGCAGAGAATAAAATATAACTGCAGTGGGCACTAAATTCAACTACACAGACTGCAGTGTCTGGTAGGAAATAGCGCTGTATATTTGGCCTTTGGGAGAGGTATACAGGGAGACCGGACCAAGCGTTCCCGGAGACCTGAATGCAGGAAATGGCTGCCATGAGTCTCACAGGGGGAAGAGGGAGGAGCAGCTCAGGGGAGGCAAGACCGCAGTGGAATGGCACCATGAGCCGAGGGAGGGGCCGCAAGGAGTGAGCCTTCTCTCCTATGCTGACATCAACTACCAGGTCCCTAGTCTTAATCTGTGCCCTGCGCCAGTATTGTAATGCCCTGGTGGTCTAGTGGAGTCCCGGACGAACCGGTGTTCGCATCAGCGCCTCCGGTCTGTCTCCTGAGACTGGAGGTAAGACTGCACATAGCCGTGGGTCCCCACAAGCAGGGATCGCCTTACCTGTCTCCTTGAGTCCAGGCTGCAATCTGCGGTCTGATGAGCTCTGCTAGCTAGGTTTCCCCGAGCCCCGCCAAGACTACCTAGTCGAGGTCTGGTGTCACGGCGCCGCGGAGGGGTGATGGAGCAGCAGTGCAGACATCCAGAGTACTGTCTAGCACTGCTGCATTTAGTAAAAATTTTAATAAAATCATAAAAATAAAGCTTGGGCAGCTTAATAGCAGCCCCACTGTTCTAACGGTGGTCCAGCTCCTGCAGGACACCAACGAAACTGGATTGCCCTCAGGCTGTGGGAGGGGTATAGGGGAAGGACCGGAGCATCCTGGGACAGGAAAAAAGCTTTGCTGTTGATGTCCGGTCCTCCAAGTACCACCTGCACCCCATTATCTCCCTGTGGGCCCTATGGTATCTGAAGAAGAAAACTAGTTGACATTTTATACATATTGATATAGATATATGTAATCGGTATGAATTACCGCCGAACCTAAGCCCTAAGGATGAAATACAGACGCTGGAAGGCAGGCACATGTAGATCCCGACAGAGGTAAGACCCCTAATCCTCCATTCTCCCCCCAACCCTCCCTTAGGGGTGCCTAACCCTAACCTCCCCCCTAGTGCCTAACCTTAACCTCCCCCTAGGGGTGCCTAAACCTGACCCCCCCGTCCCCCTAACCTTCCCGGGGGGTGCCTAAACCTAACCTCCCCCCGGGAATGCCTGACACTAACTCCCTTTCCCCTAGCCTGACCCTAAACCTCTTGGGGGGGGAGTGCCTAACTCAAAGACCCCCTGGAAGTCCCTAACCCTCCCCCCCGTGGCTATCACCCCCCCGGTGCCCGACTTACCTACGTGCGGTATGCAGGGCGTCGGGATTTCGACGTGGTGCTAATGATAGTTTAGTCGCCTATCATTAGTCCCATGCAGGGATTTCACTGTTTCGACCGCCGGCTTCCTGACTACATCCCGTATATATATGGAGGGGGAGCGCTGGGACTGTCTTTCGCACGGGAGGAGTATCAGGATCAGATGGTGTAAACCTCTTTATGCCTATGGAGTCATACTCATAGGAGAGGGATCTTATGATCCCTTTCCTGCAGCCTCCATCTGGCTCCAGGAACTTACACTGACCCTGATTCAGAGCCGGACGCTCTGAAAGAGCGCTCGATCTGAATTCTGGCGTTTTTTTTTTTTTCGGAGCGGCCACAGCTATTGCGAGCGGCCAGGATGATGGTCCATCGGGCTTGCAACGAGACCCTTGTGGTAGGGTCTCGTGGCCCCAAGCCCCAGAGAGCTTCTGGCTCTAATAGAGCCGGAAGCTCTCCCACTGATATCACTGGTGATGTCAGTGGGGCCGCCCACAAACGGCAGGCATTCGCATGGGAATGCCTCCGTTTGTGAAGCCACCCTTCCAAAACGGTGTGAGCTGTCGATGAAAATCGACATTCACCCCCTTTTGGTGCGAGACCTGGAGAGACGGAGCGCCCGTCGCTAGCCGGGTCTCGCGCATGCGCATATCGGAGCCGGCTCTGGCGTGTGCATGGGCAGTGGCCTAACATCGACCCGCTCGCGAGCGCATAGTGCTCGCGAGCGGGTCTGTATCAGGCCCACTGTGCACATGCAGTGTCAGATTCCCAAGGAAGAGTTTTACAAAAATGTGAAAAACTCTTCTAATATTTCAGGATGTAGCTCATAGGGACATTGGTTATCACTATCACAGCCCCTGAAAGTTAAATTTAGTACATAGTGGGATAATCATATAAAATATCCCTGCTGCAAAGTACATTTCTAATTGGATCTCGCATTTCTCAGAAGTGCACATTCATGAGATGCTTGTGAGTTTCATAAACACACTCGCTTTTGTTCTGGTCCTGGACTTCCCTGGTAAGAGCTGGGGCTGCAGCGCAGTTCAAAATTCAATTAGGGCAGACATACCGTCATTTCACACGTTGCCAAACATCACTGGCTGGGACTCACTGGTTGATGTAACTCTCTTATTTGAATTTTGGACTGTACTGCAGCCTCACCTCTGGAGCCTCCACCAATCATAAATTACCAGGGAAGTCCAGGACCAGAGCATTGTGTCCCTCCTGGAGAGGGTCATGTTGGGAGGTATGAGTCTAATTTTTAAAATCGTTACTTTTAGGAAAAATCAGAAGGACTTGCTCTGGGACCCTGACGGCACCCCCTCTGAGGTCTAATTAAGCAATTGGAAGTTTTCAATTAGCTTAATTAGTCACCTTCCGAAGCGGTGTCTTCTGTATCCAGCATAGGGAGCCAGGTCTTCTGCAGCATGGTGAGTATGCGAGTGTGTGTGTCAGGGCTCTGCCGGGGATCAGCGCAGCCTTACCTCCTCGCCGGCTTCCTTTGATCTCCCGGGCGGTCGGGCAGCTGGCGCGGCGGCTGAGAGGACGCTGAGCATTCTCCCCGTGCGTAGGGGACTGCGGACGGTCCGGTGTCTGGACTCGGGGTTCCCGGCATGGGCGCCGCCATGTCAGTCGGCCCATGTGACTGTACTTCTAGCCTGGGATAGGTGAGCGTCAGCTGATCGCTGTGCACCTATCAAAGGGTTCTGTGGGGTATATAGCCTGCTTCCACCTTTCTGCAAATTGCCTGAACAACGGTTGTCTCCTAGTCCCTAGTTGAGTTCCGGTCCAGGTTCCTGGCGTTCTATTTCCTCTACAGTGTGTTCCATCTCTGCCTGTGTGCCAAGACGTTACTATGATCCCTGTGCAACAGTGAGTTACCATCTGCCTGTGTGCTAAACGTGTCTCTAGTGAACTTCTTGCAACAGTGTATTACCATCTGCCTGTGTGCTAAACGTGTCTCTAGTGAACCTTGTGCAACAGTGAATTACCATCTGCCTGTGTGCTAAAACGTGTCTCTAGTGAACCAGGTGCAACAGTTAATTACCAGCTGCCTGTGTGCTAACGAGCCTCTAGTGAACTTCATACAACAGTGAATTACCATATCTGCCTGTGTGTTAAACGTGTCACTAGTGAACTTTGTGCTACAGTATTGCCAGACTTCTTTACGTTGTTTGTGGATCACTCCACAGTGCCTTAAACCTTAGGCATCTCTTATTAGGGCCACGGTTATTTGTGTCTCCAATTCCCACTGAGCTCGGGTACCTGGTCAAAGGACCGCGACCTGCTCACAGGGTGCAGCTAAGCCCAAATCCCGATTGGAGGGGTCACTGGCAAACACCATCCTGTGGGTTAGACTCCGCACCATTGCCCAGGTCTCGTCAACACTCGAGAGCTGTGGATGAGGAGAACATATATCCAGACCCCTCGCCTTCGTTTCCTCCCGCAACCCGGACCGAGTTTCCACTCCCCCAGCGCCAAGCGTGACAGTGTGTTTGTAAGTGTGTATGTGTGAGTATGCATGAATGTGTGTGTGAGTGTCCCCCCCATGTGAGTGTATAGCCGGTGCTGGGAGAACTACATCTCCCAGCAGTCCTTGCGTCCCCCAGCAGCCCCTGGGACTCCCAGCAGCCCCCTCCCCAGTGACAAGATTGAGGTAAGGCCACCGGGAGCTGCGAAGACCACTGGGAGCAGCAGAGACCGCGATTCGCGCTGAATCATGTCATCATGGCCCCGCCCCCTGCTTCACAAATGCCATTAATATCGGCATTGTGAAGAGGGGGAGTAGCCACGATCACACAATCCGCGCCCCATGCTATACCCCAATGTTGCATCATCGCAGCGCCACGACCCCATAGAAGCTGGACAGCTCACACCCGGAAGGAAGGAGCTGAAAGTCGGCTGGTATTGTTTTTATGTTGTGTGGAGGAACTGCAGTAAAAAAAAATGGGCATATTTTTTATTTTCAAACAAAACAGTAGTGTCAAGTTTTTACCTCTAACTGTAGACTGTTTACTCGGTATGACTACTCACATACAGCACTACAGGGCATTCCAGAGGCCCCGGCCGGGGGGACCAATATCCGCGATGTGTGTCTGTGAGGGGGGCTGCGCGTGTACTGGGCGGGAAACTCAGCAGCGGGCGGCGGAGACAGACACCACTGGGGCTTGAGTGTCCGGCTGCGGAGCGGGGGAGTCATGGAAAGCAGCACTGGCGGGAAGCGCTCCTTGAAGAGAGCCGCACCCCATGCAGTATACGTCACCCGCTTCGGGAAGCACAGCCCGGGCATAGTGGTGCAGCGTGTGAAACTCTCGGTGTGGGCGGAGAGCACAGGAGAGGGGCGGAGAGGAGGATCTGCAAAGAGCAGCAGTAGGAGGGGATCGGAGTTGGACAAGATGCAGGCGGAGCACGGTAAGGAGAGAACCGGCGAGAGGAGGAGCGGGAGAGCTGGAAGCTGCGGATCGGACACGATGCTGGCGGAGCCCCGGAAGGAAAGGACCGAGCAGGCGCCTGACATGATAACACCGAGGTCCCCTGAGATCCCGCTTCTCAGCCAGCCCAAATCCCGGCACCAGGTAGGAGGAGGCCGTATTCGGAGCAGTACCAGGCTGCCAGGTGGGTGTACCTGCCCCAGTGCCATGCACGCTGCACTTGTACGTACTACATCTGGAATGAGTTGCCCCCTATTCTGCCATTTTTATTACATAGGACCTGTGTAGAAGAACATTTTCTTCCATGGACACAAAACCGGGTAATATTGTATTATGGAGACTACAGTTCATCTGTTACTTCTGCTGCTCCAAAGCAGGGAGTACCCACGTTCTATAGCCAGAACAATGCAGCAGAAAACGGGATACAGGCATGATGCATATAATTTGTAATACATGGAGAGTGCTAATGTTATATTCTATGTGGCCCTGTGTACTTGATTCTTTTTTCCCTGTTTTATTGGATATCAAATTTGTTTTTATTTTTTAAAATCCTTGTGTGACATGAGCTATGGATTTCCTACTCATAGGGCTCAATGTAATTCAACGCAAATTGCTGGGTGGGAAACTATGGTTTATAAGTTCCCAATGCTGTTCAATATGGAAGATTTTGGTACTTCGGTATCTTTTCGGCCCCCTGGTTACGCTACTTACGTATATTCACTATTCAGTGAAGATACGTAAGTAGTGTAAACTTGAGGAAATACCATTCGGCCCCTTGCGGGCTCGCTTCGCTCGCCATATTGATTTATTCCCCCTCCATGCCCACTTGGATGGTAGGGAATGATGTTGGATGGTAGGGAATGACGTTGGACATTAGCGTAAAGATGAGCCAGTGCCCCGCAAGGGGCCAAATAGTATATCTTGGTTACGCTACTTACGTAGCGTGACCAGGGGGCGCAAAGATACGGAAGTGCCAAGATTTGTTTCCCTATCAAGTGCATTGAAAAGCAATTTGTATCGTAGCCTCCTGGGGTGCGAGCAGAAATCCGACAAAACTCCTGGCGCAATGCTGTTTTCTGCCCTTAGCACCGCGGAAACAGCATCGCGCCGGACAGTTTAGTGGAGAATGCCGGTTCTCGCGACTAAACACCATGTTTATGTGCGAGAACCTGCATTCTCTGACAATACAGCACACTGATTTGAATAGTTCCAGGAGCTCCCTCCTGGTGCTATTCAATTCGCGTTGATTGAATCGAGCCCGTTGATTGTCATAATCATCGGATTTGCTTAATCTTGCCTATGTGTAGGGTATGGGGGTACTCTATGTTGTGTGAAGTTGCTGTTATCTTAAGATGTTCACTGGTTTTATTCTGTCCTACAGGCAACCTGGATTCTAATACTTTTGACCCGCGTGACAAGGCGTCTATAAACCCAAAGAGAAATATAATGAAATCTAAATCTAGAAAGGTACTGAAAATGTGTGTAAAATTTTCTAATTTTGTTGCATAACACATTAGCTTTTTAGGGCAAACTTACAATACATTTTCAAGAAAACAAAGCAAAGCACACATGAGTAGTTTTAGCTTTTACTACACAGCAATTTAGCTTGAATCACACATTTTTACATATTCCGTACTTTGAATTTTTTGTCCATCTTGGTGATGTCATAGTTATACAATATAAATTGCTTTCCAATGCACTTGATAGGGGAACTAATCTTCCATATTGAACAGCATTGGGAACTTATAAACCATAGGCTGTTCCTACAGGCAATGTGTTGGGAAACACAGTGGTTAATTCCACACAGCATTGAAAGCAGTAGAAGCAGAAGCAGTCCCTAACAGCCAGTTGGCTTTTACCTACATCCAGTCAGACTACAATACAGTCTTCTAACAGGATGTAAAAAACCATACAGCTATCAAGAAGCATTTAAAGATTTCTTATTGTAATACTAGATGAGGTCTCCACTCCATTTTATTGTGTTATTAGATCTATTGCTTTTGGAATAATATTGATCACTGCCATCAACTGTATATATTTCTAGCTGAAGTACCCGGCGTCGCCCGAGTTTAAATCTTCAAGTTATTAAGTTAGGCATCCCAGACCAATTTCCACCCGTCTGTGAAGTTTTCATCCAAATCCATCCACCCAGAACAGGCTCCCCGGGTCAAAGTACTGCCCAGCATACACCATCAGGAGGTTCAACCGGGACCTAGTCTTCAATAATTATTAAACTTAGTCATCCCAGATCAATTTTCAGGAATCCCAGACCAATTGCCTCCCCTCTGTGAAGTTTTCTTCCAAATCCATCCAGTGGAAGGCCCAGAACAGGCTCCCCGGGTAAAATTTCTGCCCAGCTTACACCAACGGGAGGTCCAACTGTGGCCTCAACCCCTAGTATGTCTTCTGGTATCCAATGTTACCACTCTGTGAAGTTTTTGTAAAAATCCGTCCAGTGGAAGGCTTAGAACAGGCTCCGGGTCACAGTTCTACCCAGTGTGCACACCAACGGGAGGTCCGACCGGGACCCTAACCCCCCTAAAACCTGGCCAGGATCCAACTGGACCACCTCGCGTTGGTTTCATCCCAGTCGGTGCAGGAGTAACCAGACAGACAAACAAACAGACCAATTAATTTTATTTATAAGATTTGCTTACTTATTTATGTTACATTCTTATTACACTGGATAGAACAGTAGTGACATATAGTTTTCTGGGCGCATGCTCAGTGCAGAACATCGACCCACTTGCGAGCAGACAGCCGCTCGCGAGTGGGTCTGAATCAGGTCCTTAATTCCATGGGAGTTCTGCTTGACTGCAGTGGGCGTGAGCTAGAGAACCAAATGTAATCTATACCTCAGTAAAAAAAGGCAGTGCTGTAATATAGAAATGGAAGATCCCCAGAAGAAACTTTCATTATGCAGTGAGAAACAAAAGAGGTGAAAGTGCTGTCTCAGTGGATATTTATAGGTATACATACAGTAGATACATAGGGGGGAATTCAATGGGCGTCTAATTAGAGCAATTCAATTGTTTGTCTGATAGATGCCCATTAGCTGTAGCAGACACATTTTTTCTCGCAGCCTCCTGAGGGGCGAGAAAAAATGTGTGCAAAGTTTGGGCGCCCAAACCAGGACTGTAGATGCCCAAACCTGGAGTTTAGCCACTCAAACCAGGAGTTTAGACAGGTTTAGCTGTTTTGAGTGTCTAAACCTGGTGCTTCTGGGATCCTTAAACACTAAAGGGCGTCTATCGGAGAAACAATTGAATTGCTCTGATAGACGCCCATTAGATAAGACGCCCCCCCAAAAAAACAATTGAATTCCCCGCATAGAATTTAATGGCAGATAAGAAACACTTAACCCATCTAGGCTGCCCGTTTGTTAGCTTTATTGTAATTTCAAACCCTATTTGATACTTAGATCTTTGTAAGAATATCCTTATGCCTATCCAAATCATTTCTAAATTGCTCTACTGTATTAGCCTCTACCGGGATGTCGGCGTGCGGGATGCCGACGGTCTAAATACCGGCGCCGAAATCACAACAGCGTCGGGATCCCGGCACCAGTATCCCGACCGGCAGCATCCCGAAGGTAAGTATTTTGGCAGTTAGGGGAGGATTAGGGTTAGGCACTAGGCAGGGATGGGGAACCTCCTGCCCAAGGGCCGTATAAGGCCCTTGGAATCATTTGGTCTGGCCCTCTGAGCTTTTTTCTGCTAGCCTCATCTGGCTAGCAGGGTCCCTAGAATGGCACACTGCAGCCAGAATCTATGCAGCAGTGCCGCCTGGAGCGTCCTTAGGACGCTTCAGATGGTCACACAGCTACCCTTACAGCTCCCCGAGCATCCTCAGGATGCTCTGGGCATTGCTGTAATCACTGGCAATTGTTGCTCTGCCCCCATGTGACGTCACGCGGAGGGGGCATGGCCTGCACCGGGCCCGCAAATAATATATCAAATTGGCCCGCTGCAGAAAAAAGGTTCCCCACCCTTGCACTAGGGGGAGGGTTAGGCCATGGGGAGGGAGGGTTAAGCTTAGGGTGCAGGTAGGGGGAAGTTAGGTTTAGGCTCTAGGGGGGAGGTTAGGTTTAGGGTGCAAGGAGGGGAAGGTTAGGCTTCGTCACTAGGGTGGGAGTTTAGGTATAGGCACCGGGGAGGGAAGGTTAGGGTTAGTGCTAGCCTACTTACCTATGGGTGTCGGGATTCTGACTGTCGGGATGCCGCTGTGGGTATTCTGACCACTGGCATCCTGACCGCCCGCATTCCATACCCAACCCGCCTCTACCACCTATGATGGAGGCTATTGCACTTATCCACTACCCTTTCTGTGAAGTTATTTTTCCTCATATTTCCTCTGAACATACCTCCCTCCAGTTTCAGTGCATGTCCTCGTGTTATAATACTTCTCTTCCTTTGAATGTTTCCCTTCTGTACCTTGTTAAAACCCTTGATGGATTTGAAAGTACCATTTTAGTTACCCTACTTTGTACATTGGACCTGATTCAGACCTACTCGCTAGGATGCGTTTGCTCACAGCTGCCCGATTTTCGCATTCTGCGCATGCGTACGCATCGCAGTGCGCATGTGCAAACCACTGCGAAAGATCAGAATGCATTCACTAGCTGCGCATAGACAGCCCAGCAGAGTGAGTGACAGTGGAAGCCGTTTGTGGGTCGTGACGGGCTGGCCATTAATAACGGGGGAATGGATGTGCGAACGTAGGTATGCCTGAGTGTCCTATCGCCACTTTAGAGGCGTGCATAATTTACAGGGAGCGTCATTGTACACGTCACCTGGCTAGTTTTTACACTGAAGTGATCGCAGTGCTTGCAGCAGGGTATGGTCAACCTCAAGCACTGCGATCGCATCCGATGTACCGATGGTTGCATACACTTCCTGGAGATGACGTGCGCAAGTGGGCATCTTAAGACAGTCCGGTGGGTGTCTGCTCACACAATGCGTTTGTACTCTAAGACATAGTGGGCGTGCTAATGCCTTGCTGTGCGATCGCCCTGCCTGCGTAATTTGCATAATCATCGTGCGAACGAACGCATCTGGCGAGCGGATCTGAATCAGGTCCACTGTCTAATGTATTTATATTCTACTGGAGATATGGTCTCCAGAGCTGAACACAGTTTTCCAGATGAGGCTGTACCAATGACATATACAGTGGCATTTTTACGTATATCTTTCTGCTACTTATTCATCTCCCTATGCAACCAAACATCTGATTTGCCTTTCTCATTGCTTTGTTGCAATGCTTACTTACCTTTAAGTCACCTGAAATAGTGATTCCTAGATCCCATTCCTCCTCAGTAGTGTCCTTTATAGTGCTGTTAATACTATATCTAGCCTTTGGGTTTTTGATATGTTTTATCTCATACATAAAAGAGTATTAATCTGTGGATGGGATAAAAAAAACACTTCTAACAAAAAAACAGAGACAAATTAGTTGTCTTAAAATGATTTTATTGGGCTGGAAAATACTGTAACAACAATTTTGCTAAAAATATCCAGTATATTATATAGATTATACAGTATGTTAAATAAAAGTCACATTAATCACCAAATGCAATCTGTTTTATAAATAAATATATGACAAATAGTGTCCATATAGAAAGAGGGCATCCATATAGGCTGTTGCACAGAAATATCTTTAGGTAAATGCAAATCTGGTGAAGGCGGGTATTCACTACCCGATTAAACAGAGCGATTGAACGATAACGACATCGTCATCATTCAATCGCTTGTTAATCGGACAACTTAATGTAAAAAACGACCAGTGATGCGCACTCCCGCTGGACGTTTTTGACATCTATCATCGCCCGAACATGCTGGTCAATCTGCCGATAACGACAGATTGGCCAAATTCTGGGATGAGAGAGGGTGCCTACACTGAACGACTGATCGTTCACTGTAGGCAGAGCACAGACTGAAACGACTGCACGATTACAATGTCGTAATCGTGCAGTCTTTTCACAGTCTGTGGGTGGATGTGTCCCTTAAGTTTGAGTTCTTGTTATTAGCATTTGGGGCTGCAAGGTTCACTTAGGCTATCGATCCTGTCTCCTGGGAAGCACATACATGAAGGTGGTAACAGTGCAGTCTCGGTCCTCGACATGGTCAGCCATGTAATAGTGTGACTATCTCTTGTTTTCCACAGCCTAAATTTTTTTCATATTTTCGCAGAAATCTGAAAATCTGATGATATAAAAATAAAATGGGAAATTGAAAGCATTTTATTTTAACTATCAATTTATTTATGTTGTTCATTATATATTTTTTTCAGCAAGAAATGCAGGATTTGGTAATGAAACAAATTCAGCAACTTATAAAAGAAAATGAACAGGTTAGGAAGAGACTACTACAGTGCAGTCAGAAAAGTATCGGTGGTGAGTTTATCATTCTATACATGTGTCATAGGGGGTTTATTTACTTAATGGTGGCTTTTTAAAGCATCAGCTTATCTGTGTTTTGCCCATAGAATTTAAAACAGCAATTTTATTAGGGCAAAACACACCTGGTTTTACACTTGATAGTATTTTATTTTAAATTCTGCAGGAACAAATGCAGATCATTTGCGGCTTTGATAAGCCTCTATATAGTAAATAAAACCCATAGAGTGTTTGTTTTACAGTATGTATAAAAAAACAGGCTTTTGAGAAATAGAACAATATAGCCTTAATATAGAGTCCTTAATTTGACCTACTTTGCCAGCTTGATGCAGAGAACTGTACAGAAAGGCATTGCTTTCTTCATGTTGCAATATGTTACGTTATTAACAACCACCCACTTACATATTACATCGAGAAGACTGTTTCCTTATTACGAGTTACTTTATGGTACTGTTGCACATCTGGGGATGAGTTGTGTTGTATGTAGTGTTCCTACCTTACTCTGATGGATGTATTTGAAGCTTTTGAAATGATAAAATAGATGTTTTTTTTAAAGGAGGAGTATCAGTTATCTGCTAATAATTTTTATTTAATGTATAAGAAATACTGGGCCTGATTCAGAGCCGGACGCAATTAGCGCTCGCTCGTCCTGAAAATAGGGGTGGCTATTCAAATGAACCGTTCGCTGTTTGCGGTCTGTTCACGCCTCTAGGTCTGAACGAGCGAACAAAACTTGCGGTCGTTTTTTGGGAAACTACGCCCCCTGGCCGCTCGCATCCTACGTCATGTCCACTATTTATTAGATTAATCGAGTACATCGAACAGGGTATGAACTGCTCGCTATTCTTGTGGTCAGTTTTTGCTACCACAACTTTGCGAGCAGTTCTGGCTATAAAATAACCCAGTGACGTGGTCAATGACGCTGCTGTTTTAATTATGCACACCCATAAAACGCCCGTTTTGACCTTTAAGCACGCCTGCGTTCTGATCTCCACACCCCGTTTTCAAGCACCTTCCCCTGTTACCACCCACATACGCCTCATTCTGTCACTCAAATTATCAGGCATTCGCTATTTTGCGAGCACATGAATTTCGACCGCACTGACTGGTTCGCGCATGCGTATAACGATCCGTACGCATGCGCAGTTGGCCAAACATCGCTCGGAGCGAACGAGCTGCCGCTTACGAGTGGCTCTGAATCTGGCCCCCTGTTTTAACTTTTCAGTGTGTAAACTATGGGCCTGCTTCAAAGATGTACACTAATACAATCGCAACTACATTCTCTCACTGATCACAGTTGCTAAAATATGCTAATGCCTTCCACCAATGCACTGCCAAGCATAGGGACGCCCACTGCTGCCTTCTCATCTCTGTTCGACTACGTACATTAGCGTAAACATCGGTAACATTGATTCATATCGGGCGGCCATGCAGTATATGTGGCAAGTCTGACCAGCCACAAACACTGCAGCTGTCATGACATGCAGAGAGCTCTTATGCTGCGAAGGACATCACAATAGCTGATTAATGCACGCCCATGAAATCGCGTTTAAACAGTCAGACACGCCTGCATTTGCCTAGCCACCCCACATTACCTCCCCCAAACGCTGACTACCTGTTACTCACTTTGCGAATGGATTCTATATGTGGGCGTAAGCGCAAAACCATCACTGCGTGTGCGCAGTGTGGCTTACACGCATGCACAATGGCAAACAATCACTTGATCTGCGTAAATTTGGCATTGTGTACATCTCTGAATCAGGCCCTATGTGAACTGCAAAAGTGAGTGAAAGAGTGGGGAAATCATCCTCAACCCCAAAAAAGTGGCAAATAAGATAGCATGACAATGTAGAAGGCTATTAGTGGCCGTAAGCAAAGTATTGCAGGTAAATAAAGTGCTAAGTGTATTTTTAAACATGTCTCTTGTAATGTTTATGTGTTTACTTACAAGTTTGTAAAATATTAGGAAAACATTTGCAACTCCCATCTGCAAGTTCAAATACCAATTTCCCATAAATACACCTCTTGTGTTGTCTTCTACATAATTAAAACAATTTTTCTGCTTTTTAGAGAAAATAACATTAAAAATTACGTCTTTATTGCACATATTTTACAATTCAAACCTCCCTATGTACATTATTATTATTATTAGAGGTACTGCACTATGTTCTGACATTTTTACATTAAAATAAGGTCGTATTCATATTTATCACCTAGTCTTTAGGAGCTAACTAAAAGCCACAATATCTCCCATTGCAATTTGTGTAAACGTAATGTGAATTTCTGCTAGAAAAGCAAATAGTCATGGCCGCGGGTTTTGTCTGCGGTAAAAAGTCGAGCAGCCTATTTTTTGCGGCTAATTGAATCTAGCAAAAAATGAGTACAAGGTTTGCAAGTAAAGAGAGGCGGAATATGGTCAGACAGTTTCTACCGAATACATTAGCTATTATTTATATAGAATGTAGGTTTTTTTATGTGGGAGACAAGAATGAGAAGTTAATTGGGAAGGACTGTATACTGAGCTATTTAACACACACAATAGGTTAAAGCATGAATATTATGTGAACAGTATGTTAGGTAAGAGGCTAAAAATGAAAGGTTAGAATGATACTACGCAATGCAGGTATAATAAATGGTATATAGTTTGAGTGGGAGAGGTTGCTATATGAGATCAATGTGTGATATTGAATTATGAAAATAAATATCAATTGGGAGGTAAATAATATAATTGGATGGAGTCGGAATGTGAAGATGTTAATAAACAGTATAAATGTGTGGGTTGGTAAGGATTCTGTTATGTAGGAGATGGGTGTTTATAGGACCTGATTCAGACCTGCTCAGTAAGGCTCGATCGCTCGCTGTGAGCGATGTTTGCCCATCTGCGCATGCGTATAATTCGCAGTGCACGTGCGCAAGCCATTCGTTGCGATCTGATTTTGGTAGATCGTAAGCCACTATCAGGTCGCTGCTTTGCGTGACAGATAGTGCCGTTTGTGGGTGGTAACGGAAAGGTGCTTGTGACCGGGGAGTGGTGTTGCGAACGCAGGCAAGTCAGTCCCCCAAAACGCTGTTTAAAGGGCGTGCATAATTAGCAAAGTAGCGTCATTGAACACATCATCTGCATGTATTTCAGCCAGCACTGATCGCAATGCTTGCGGTGGGTAAAGGCAACCCCAAGGGCTGCGAGCAGCTCCGATGGCTATCGATGTTCCCGATTAATCCTACATTTCCCAGAGATTACGTGTGCTGCGAGAGGCAAGGGGGCGTCTTCAGACACTTGCGAGCACACTTTGCCGTAGCTCGTTAACACAGTAGGTGTCGTTACGCGACGCAGTGTGAGAGCTTAGTTTACATATCCGGCCCCTTTTTGCCAGCGAGCGATCGCATCTTGCGAGTGGGTCTGAATGAGCTACATAGACCACAGTATAAAAGTATATTAGGAAAAAGCTTATCAGATGGAAGTAACAAAAAAATAATAAAATGCGGGGTGGAATTATATAATGAATAGTATACATAAGTTGTCTGACACAAAAATATCTAGCAGTTATGCAAAATATTATAATATTTCTTGGTAATATATGCCCACATGTAGTAGCCTGTTATTTGCGTGCACTGCATGATTTCAGCAATATAGTTGCATGATTTAAATCAGCAATTAGTTTTAAAACAATTTGCCATTTTACTGTAAATCTAGAGGCTACAGATGGGCCCAGCTAGTATGTTGCTCATAGCGCGACATTCAGGCTTCTGAGACGCGCCTTGGAAAGTTGCGTGATCGCTGTACTGTGGCACACCGTAGCGTACTACAACATAAGAGAATCCACGGCATGTAATACACTGCTTAAGCGCTGGATGGCTGTTATGAATGTACCTGCACTATTTGCATGAGACCCCTAGAGCTCGCAGATGGGGCTCATGCAATAGGCAGGGATCCACAGAAAATAATTTACCTGGAGTAAAGCAGCAAGCAAGGTAGGGGTTAATAGCTGATGCAAGTGTGTGCTGGAGACTGCTGCTGGAAGTAATCAACTGGTAGAGGTGGATATGCACAAAATCAGATAGGATGCTGATCTGGACTTGTAGCAGGCCAACTTTACAAGATGCAGGCTGGAACAATGTCAAAGCAGCAATGCTGAATTTGGGCTTGGTTGTGGAAGGCCAGCTACTCGGGATGCAGGTATGAATAATGTTGTACCTGTAATGCTGTATATGAACATGGTTGGGACAGGCCAGCTACTCAGGGTGCAGGTGCGAATATTGTTGTATTTGCAATGTTGCATATGGCCTTGATCGTGGCAGGCCAGCTACTCAGGATGCAGGTGGGAATACTGTGAAACCTGTAATGCTGGAAATTGATTTGATCATGGCAGGCCAGCTACTCAGGATGTAGGTGGGAATACTGTGAAACCTGCAATGCTGGAAATGGATTTGATTGTGGCAACCAGCTACTCAGGATGCAGGTTGAAGCTTGTAACAGAATCAGTACTTGAAATGGTTGAACTGGCAGGCAGATGCAGGTTGGAGTTTGTAGCAGAACCAGTACTTGATATTGTTGAACTGACAGGTGAATGCAGGTTGAAGCTTGTAACAGAATCAGTACTTTATATAGTTGAACTTGCAGGCAGATGGAGGTACACGCTGGGACTAGACATAAACTGGAGGAGACACAGAAGGTAAGCTGGAGCTAGGATGGACACAGGAACAGGGCATAATCCAGCAGGACACAGGAGTAAGACTGGCAGTGACAAGACACTGAGGACTGAGTCTCAGAGCAAAGGTTAGGGAGCGAGGAACTGCACAGCGTGCAGCGACCATGTGGACTTCCACTAGGAACAAGAACTTAGTAATATCACCGACAGGCAGGAACTGACTTGAATCCCTAATGAAGGGAGAGGTCTCCTGTGATTGGTCCATCAGGCTGAGGTCAGGTAACGAGACTACCAGCAGGTGAGTAGCTGTACATAGCAGCCAAAGTCCTGGTAGCTAGCATAGAAAATGAGAGTCAATCAGGCACATGTAACAGTGGCGAGTGCTCCACTAATGAAATTTATACTACTGTATACCATACTGCAGAAGTGGATGGATATCCTTGACAAATGGGCCAATCACGTTCACGCAGTGTATTTGCATGTTCGCACAACCAGTCTTTTTAATAATATCACAGAAGCTCATTGAATGGAACGCAATTCATTACACATACAGTACTGTGCTGGGGAGTTGTGGAGATATGTAGTGCCGTCAATTCAGTACTACAACATTACTGAACAGGAAATCATGTGGTCTTATTTAAAACTGAGGTTGCGTTTGAGTCCATGAACCCCAACACCTGTGGATGCGTCTGAAACTCGATTAGTGGATCCACCACTGTACTTTATAAAAAAAATATAGAGAGGAATGAACCTAAAGTAATCATGAATACGAAATAATAATGGGCTGTGGTGGGAATTGAACCCAGGACATGACCTTTTAAAATGACTGCTGTAGCCACTAGGCCAAAAAGGCTTTCACATCCATCTACTGAATCCTTGTGCACTCCACCCACCCGCTGAGGTTATTCTTTTAAGCTTAGGTGGAGGGCGCAGTGAGGGAAGGGCCGGAGGGGGAGCACAGGACGGCGCTGGGTGCCAAGATACTTACAGAGGATGGAGGAAGGTAAACAGAGTAACGTACACTGTAATCATTAATTTTATTTGTGTGCTTTGGTGGGGGAAGTGCATAGCCAGCCCTGAAGTTACAGTAAATAGCCTATTGTAAATGGATCTGAGAAGCTCCTGGGGGGAGGGAGGGGGGAGGTAAATTTTTTTTACCTACTTTAATTTAAAAAAGAAAACTTTTTGCATCCCTTTTACAGCAAGTTACAGTACTACAGTATACTATATGTACAGGTCTGTGAATGAATTGGCATTTTGCAGTTGTGACGCAACATCTTCCATTCTAAAACTCTCACTTTAGTAAATTTACCCCCTAGTCTCTAGAGAGATGTTTCTGACCACTTTATTATTTTGCCTAGTTTAAAATATAAAGTTGGCAGTATATGCAGGCTATGTTACTTCAGCATCCTGTATCACCCTACTACCCAGTAATCACATGATTGCCAGGGTCCCCCTAAGAAAGTGACAGTTGTTGTATCTCAGTGCAAAAAACATTATTTGCTTCAGCTGGAACTGGTATGTCAGCTTCAGTTAGAGACTTGCTGTAAATATTAGGTTTCCAGTTTTCTCAACACTCTACACAATAAAACTGCAGTTCCCTAAAGGTGCCCACACACATACCGACTTTTCATCCAATTTGGCCGATTTCGACGAATCGTGACAGATCACGTAAAAAATGGCCAAATCGTGAGTTTCTACTCTTGATCACGATGCCGATGCGCGTCCCCGCTCATCGTACCTCGCATCTTCAGATCTTCCGTGCTGTAGGGCAGATTAGCCAACCTGGGATAAAATGCACTGGCTGCACGATAGATCTTAAGTCAGATTGAACATTTTTAACTCCAAATCGTGACCATGACTGCCTGGGGAGAGTTCAGGGGAAATCGTATACATAGGCTGATTGGGAGCAAGTCGGTATGTGTGTGGGCACCTTAAACACATGCAATATTCCCAATTTTTCTGGTTTTGTGATGTTGTCTCCAATATAGATGCTTGGGTAGCAAGCACATTCAGTAACGTTTAAACTTTGTGTTTTGCCCCCAATGATAATTATATACATACAGTATTATTTCTATATTTACTTCACCCCATCAACAACAGAGCTGTCATTGCCCAGTATCAGCAGAGATGCAGTGAACATTGATCACTAACCTATCCATTTAAAGACCCACAATACCCTCTGATAAAGTTTTCTATAGGGAATGAGAAACATCCCTCCCTGTACTAAATTAATTAATTATCCCTCTGTCTCCAGGGCTTATCTCCAGCCTCCTCAAAGCTAATCCTAAAATCCCCCTCCAGATAACAAGAACCAATCTTTATTTCCCTTCTGTTGTCTTGAGTAAGGACTGTAGGAACCAATGACACTAATGCTGGGTACACACTGGCCGATATATTGGCCGATCAATTGATCGGCCAATATATCGTGCCCCCGTTGGCCAATGTGTACAGACGATATGTCTGTGAACAACGTCGTTTACAGACATATCACCCTATGCTGCACAGCCAATGAACAATATATGTCTGCAGAGACTGAGTCTCAGAGCAAAGGTTAGGGAGCGAGGAACTGAACAGCATGCAGTGACCATGTGCACATCCACTAGGAACAAGAACTTAGTAATATCACCGGCAGGCAGGAACTGACTTGAATCCCTAATGAAGGGTGAGGTCTCCTGTTTTCAGAACTGATGGTACCTTCAATCAAAGGAATTTCTTCGGCTTCAGAGTTGTAATCAGAGTTAGAATCCACATCCAAAGGAAGGACTACGGTATTCTTATCAGCAACAGATGATACCGGAAAAGAAATACGATCAGATTGGGCACAGGCAGAATGTCCAATAGCCTGGACGGGTATTGGGTACAATAGATCAGATTTATTCAAAAATCCTTTACAAGATGAGGGCAAAGCGGCACAGCCAACAGTTATCCTCCTGGTTGGAGACCTTGAAGAAGATAACACTGTGTTGTGATTGACTTGAGACTGAAAGTCCTCAGAAGCCTGGTTCTTAAAAGCTTGACTCTTTTTGTTGGTGCTATGGTTAATTAAAGATTTTCTGAGCTCTGTGATAGGCAGTTCTTTGGCCGACAAGGCTGAATTTCCAGAAGAGTCACAAAGGATTATATCAAGCCCACCAAATCTTCTAATAAAGGCATTATTGAAGGCCTGTAAATCTTGAAGAATAGGATCATTGGACCCAATAAGTGGCTTAACCCATTTCAAAGCCTCCCCTCTGAAGGACATAGTCAAGCATCGTATGGTCTCAGCTGGAGTAAGAAGAGGAGCTACTTCTAGACACTGAAGCATCAGACCATGATATTGTTCTAATTCTCCATAAAAAATTACTAGGTCAGGGTCTCTGAACAATGGATTGAGAATCTCTAGGAGGATGATGTGAACTCCCTACTGAAATAACTGGTTGGTATTTCTTTCCAGACTTCACAGAGTGTGATGCCCCTGCCAGGACTGACAGATTAGAAGTTTTTTCAAAAAGTGAATGTTTAGAAGTCTTTTCAGAAGCTGGATATTCAGAGGTCTGTTTTGGTAACAAGGGAGGAACCACCCCTCCTTGGGTTTTAACTGGAATCACTCCTTCAGGAGACTAGGCTAGAATCTCCCCTTCAGGGAACTTGGCAGGATCTACCACGCTGGTGTCTCATCTGTAATCTCCCCTTCAGGGAACTCGAGAGGAACGATGAACTCGAGAGGAATTGCCCCCCTTCCTGGGGCCTCAGCTGGAATCTTTACCCCTCCAGGGGCTACAGGACTAGACTTTTATGACAGATGCCCTTTCTGGGGCTTCAGAACTTGACACAGAATCAGATGTCCCTCCTGGGATAGACAGACCCGATATTGTTCCTGGAACTGGAAACTTAAATACCCCAAGGAACCAGACATTATCCCCATTATGTGGAGTTGGTATTTCAGACTCCCCTACTGGAGTCGGCACCTCTGGCAAGGCAGACACCTCTCGGACCTCTGGCAAGGCAGACACCTCTCGGACCTCTGGCAAGGCAGACACCTCTCGGACCTCTGGCAAGGCAGACACCTCTCGGACCTCTGGCAAGGCAGACACCTCTCGGACCTCTGGCAAGGCAGACACCTCTCGGACCTCTGGCAAGGCAGACACCTCTCGGACCTCTGGCACTCTTTCAGGATTCTGTACATCGGGTACTCCTCCTGGAGATTGGTCACTGGCTAGGACCTCTCCAAAAGTTGCTGACAAATGAAGTGCCCCACTCGGAGCAGTAGAAATAATTGGCCCTCCACGAAGGGTTGTGTTAGATGTATCTCCTAGGGCTATAGGATCAGGGATTACCCTGTGAATGGGAGTTTTGCATTTTCTCATTTGGTTCCCAAATCGTAACTTGGGGTTCTTGGTCAGAGGACCCCAGTTATAGACTGAATCCCCTTCTTTAGGTGCTAAACTTGAAACCCCCTCCAGGGGTACGAGACTAGGAACCCCCTCCTGGGGCATGAGGCTTGAAACCTGCTCTTGGTATGAGAAACTAGAAGTAGCTCCATCTGGCTTGCGACCGGAACAGGTAGAATCCAGGACGAGAGAAGGCAGAATCCGGGACGGGACGGGAACAGGCAGAATCCGGGACGGGACCGGAACAGGCAGACATGGGTGAATACTCTTCTTGGGAACTTTTGGCACCATTATTGAAAGTTTGGGAGTCTGGATAACCACTTGAGGTGACAGGTCAGTTTGTATGTTCATCTACTTCTTACTCACCACTAGGACACCTAACACTTGGTGCCTATGCTTTGTTGCTTAATTGGGTGTTATGGCCACCTATGTATCAATGTATATTATCCATGTCCTTGTCCTTCATTGTATTGTATTTTACTGTAAGTCACTTTTTGGTTATGTACCTTGTAAGGCGCTGCGGAACACTTGTGGCGCCATATAAATAAACGATAATAATAACCTCGAAATGTTGAGTGTTACTTTTTCTTGAGCTGAGGAAGGAGCAGTCTTTAATGAAGTGACCTGCGCTTCCACAATACATGCATAGCAAGTCATCCTTTCATCGCTGGCGCTCAGTATCGGAAAGTTTGGGACGCCAAAAACTCCGGAATCTCCTTTCAGGCAGCATGGAAGGAGTCACCCCTAGACTAGGGGAACCGGAATCTGTGGTCTTTTCTGCCTCAGTTAATAGGGATGCGACTTTTGTGGTATCCAAAAAATTTCCAAATAATTCAGAAACTTGCTGACTTTTTTCAGGGAATGATGTCATCAACTGCTCAACAGAAGCCTGTAAAATCCCCAGTTGTTCAGGACTCCCATTACTGGTGAACTGAGGGGGCAGAGAACAGTCATTTTGAAAGATGTCAAAAAATCTTTGGCCCTCATTCAGAGCCGCTCGTTAGCGGCAGTACGCTCGTTCCGAGCGATGTTTGCACATCTGCGCATGCGTACGCTTTTTAGTACGCATGCGCGAACCAGTCAGTGCGGCCGAAAATCGTTTGTACGCTATATAGCGAGTGCCTGCTATTTTGAGTGACAGAATGAGGCGTATGTGGGTGGTAACAGGGGAAGGTGCTTGAAAATGGGGAGTGGAGATCCGAACGCAGGCGTGCTTAAAGGTCAAAACGGGCGTTTTATGGGTGTGTATATTTAAAACAGCAGCGTCAATGACCACGTCACTGGGTTATTTTAGAGCCAGAACTGCTCGCAAATTTGTGGTAGCAAACACCAACCACAAGAATAGCTAGCAGTTCATACGCTGGTCGATGTACTCGATTAATCTAATAAATAGCGGACATGACGTATGGTGCGAGCGGCCAGGGGGCGTTTTTAACAAATAAACGAGCGTATGTTTTGCTCGTTCGTTCAGACTTAGAGGCGTGAACAGATTGCAATGTGCGTACGGATCATTTGAATAGCCACCCCTTGTTTTTAAACGAACGACCGCAAATAGCGAACGGCTCTGAATGAGGGCCTTTGTCCATAAGATTGACAAAGTTTAGAATTGTCCAGAAAAATTTTTATGTGCAAAAATCTTTTGCTGCAGAGCATCTACACAGATGGATAGCCCTAGGAAGGCCCTAGGAAGGCTTGTGATGTGAGAGTTTGCATGTTTTCACAGATTTTCAATCTGCTGATCAGAACCGGTACTGGATCCTCAGTTGCGTGATCGCTGTACTGTGGCACACCGTAGCGTACTACAACATAAGAGAATCCACGGCATGTAATACACTGCTTAAGCGCTGGATGGCTGTTATGAATGTATCTGCTCTATTTGCATGAGACCCATAGAGCTCGCAGATCGGGCTCATGCAATAGGCAGGGATCCACAGAAAATAATTTACCTGGAGTAAAGCAGCAAGCAAGGTAGGGATTAATAGCTGATGCAAGTGTGTGCTGGAGACTGCTGCTGGAAGTAATCAACTGGTAGAGGTGGATATGCACAAAATCAGATAGGATGCAGATCTGGGCTTGTAGCAGGCCAACTTTACAAGATGCAGGATGGAACAATGTCAAAGCAGCAATGCTGGATGCAGGTAGGAATAATGTTGTACCTGTAATGCTTTATATGAACTTGGTTGTGGCAAGCCAGCTACTCAGGATGCAGGTATAAATAATGTTGTACATGTAATGCTGCATATGAACTTGGTTGTGGCAGGCCAGCTACTTTGGATGCAGGTGCGAATATTGTTGTACTTGCAATGTTGGATATGGCCTTGATTGTGACAGGCCAGCTATTCAGCATGCAGGTGGGAATACTGTGAAACCTGCAATGCTGGAAATGGATTTGATTGTGGCAGACCAGCTACTCAGGATGCAGGTGGGAGTTTGTAACAGAACCAGTGCTTTAAATAGTTGAACTGACAGGTGAATGCAGGTTGAAGCTTGTAACAGAATCAGTACTTGAAATGGTTGAACTGGCAGGCAGATGCAGGTACACACTGGACTGGCAGGCAGATGCAGGTACATGCTGGGACTAGACACAAACTGGAGGAGACACAGAAGGTAAGCTGGTGCTAGGATGGACACAGGAACAGGGCAGAATCCAGCAGGACACAGAAGTAAGACTGGCAGTGACAGGACACTCTGGACAGAGGGCCTGATTCAGAGCCGGACGCTCTGAAAGAGTGATCGCTCTGAATCAGGGCTTTTTTTTTTTTTCATTTGGAGCGGCCTTCGGGCCGCTCGCATAGCTGTGGGTGACCACCCACAGCTATAGCGAGCGGCCAGGATGATGGTCAAGACCATCGCGACCATCGGGTTTGCGACGAGACCCTTGTGATAGGGTCTCGTGGCCACAAGCCCCAGAGAGCTTCTGGCTCTAATAGAGCCGGAAGCTCTCCCACTGACATCACTGGTGATGTCAGTGGGGCCGCCCACAAACGGCAGGCGTTCGCTTGGGAACGCCTCCGTTTGTGAAGCCACCTCCTGGCCACGCCTATCAAACGGGGCGAGCTGTCAATCACCATCGACAACTCGGCCCCTTTGGTGCGAAATCCGGAGCGACGGAGCACCCGCGGGTCTCGTGCATGCGCACGACGGAGCTGGCTGCGTTGTGTGCATGCCCAGTGGGCAAACATCGACCCGGTTGCGAGCGCTCAGTGCTTGCGACCGGGTCTGAATCAGGCCCAGTGTTTCCAAAACCCTGTTCTCAAAGCCCCATTACAGTGTAGTTTGTAAGGATATCCATGTTTTTTAAGGATATCCATGCAGAAGGTTAAAGGCCCCCATACATCAAAGATTGATTGCAGCAATCGTGCAATTTGCAATCGATTGTGTATAAAAATCTTTTCCTTTTTCAATCGATTGCAGAACTGCCACAATCGCTTGAAAAAGGGAAAGATTTTTATGCACAATCGATTGCAAATTGCACGATTGCTGCAATCAATCTCTGAGGTATGGGGGCCTTTACTCAGAATAACTGAGGTACTAATTAAGTCACCTGTGCTCAAGCATGGATAGTCTTAAAACCTGGACTATTCGTGAGCTTTGAGGACTGAGTTTGGGAAAACACTTGTCTAGTTAGAAATGTCTGAAGAAATTGGGCCACCTATGGGAGAGTTACTAATAAGGAACTGTCCAAGTGGGGTATTATAAGAGAAGTACTACCAAGTACCAAGTTGCCATGAACTGACAGTCCCAAACTATGACTATCTAGCAAATCAGTTGAACTACTACAAGACCATCTACCTGCACTTGGACCCATTGCTTCAGAAAGGGAGAAGGTGTGTGCCATGGAAGCTATAATGAAAGTCCTGGGAAAACCGCAAACCTAGGATCCTGGATTACTCCTACTTCCATGATGGCACTATTGACATTGATACCTGCAAATGTCCAAATAAATGTGTGGGGTGCATGGGTTCCCACTGGAGGAATGGCTCCAATATCTGCCACTAGTTTAACTGGGAGAGTGAAAGAAGTACACAGTGACCTGAGCAGGTTAATGTGTATGGTAAATTACATAAGCACTGCCAGTCTTCTTTTGCAGACAATGATGGTGGAACTGTTATGTGACTACCTTTTACTTGCGCAAAATGTACTGACAGACACTCTTGATCATAGAAGCTCAGAAGCACTCCACATTCATAACTTTTCTTGGGATTTTGTATTCACTATGAAGCCTTTTAAAATGAAGAATGCTGTAACCACCTTCAAATGGATGGTGGATCACACATTGGCTGTCTGGAATTCCTGGTGGCCATCTTTATTAGTACCTTGGACAAATCTTGGCCACAGAATAATTTGACAGACCTGAACATCAAAAAATTGCCTGATCCCTGATGTGTGCACTACAGTTGAGGAAGATTTTTGCAATTAAACACTACAGTCTTGGTGTCAGCAGACACTTAGCAAAGATTTGCTGTGCAAACAGATGCCTCTAAAATATAGTTGGAAAGGAATGCCTAGCTATAGCGTGATAACTAATAATATACTTATTAAGGATGTGAATTTTCAGTAAGGATGATCCATAACCAATTAAATTGGCCACATTGGCAGCTTGTGACAATAACCGTTTTGTTAATGTTGAGCCACTGCTTGTGAACTTTAAAATTTTCCATCAAAAAGGAGTGTGAACATGGTAATGTAGGTTCCAGAGAGATTGTGTAGACAAGAGTAACCAGATATATCCCTCTTTGCCAGGGTCTCTTTACAATGTCTGTATAGCACTGCCTGTCTAGTAAAAGAACAGCAGCTCACAATAGGATTTATGAAAGGTAGAGGAATGTGATTGTTATGTAATATCCTGTGACTTGCAGGGATCGGTGAGTTTCTGTTGAATCTGCCTGATGGTTTTTTTGCTTTTTGAAATTCTGTAAAACATGGGGCAGACTTGCTGGAAACTCATTAATGTCTGCAAAACGTAGGCTATTACATTTACCCCATCAACTTATTTTTGCCAGTACAGATGGGAATCGGTATGTTATATCACCGGACGCCAGCCAGGCGGATGAAATACAAACGCTGGAAGGCCGGCATATGGAGATCCCGATAGGGTAAGTATAGAGGCTATACCTAACCCTCTCCCCCCTAACCCTCACTTAGGGGTGCCTAGCCCTAACCTCCACCCGTAGTGCCTAACTTCCGCCCAGGGGTTCCTAAGCCTGACCTCCCTCTCAGGGGGGTGCCTAACCCTAACCTCCCCCCCCCCCGGGGCTGCCTGACCCTAACCCCTCCTTCCCCTAGCCTAAGCCTAACCCTTCCGGGGGGGGGGTGCCTAACCCTATGTCCCCCAGGGAGACTCTAACCCTCCCCCCCACCCTCCCATGCGGCTATCCACTCCCGATGCCCGGCTTACCTATGATCGGTATGCCCCGGCGTCAGGATTTCAGCATGGGGATAATGATAGGCGTCGGTATTTAGACGCCTATCATTTGTCCCATGCCGGGATTTCACTGTCAGGTCGGCATAATATGTTCCCGAGTCTATATATGAACCACAATGGAACTTGGACTGAAAAAAGCTGCAGCTGCTACATTGTAGCACTTCGTATACAGATTCGGAGACTCAGTCGCACACAGATATATAAGTGTTGCATATCAAATTAATCAGCACAGCCTGCTGGTGCATCCTAGTCACATCGAATTGACTTAAAGGCATTTTCAGCAAAAAAAGATGCAAAAATGACACTCGATACTAGCAGAGTCTCACAGGACCTGGCATGCTGGGAGGGGCTTTTTAGCGTGACTGCAACAAAGATGTGTAAGGACACATCTGTATTCACTACCTACACATTTTATGATTTATAAGCAAGATAGTCATACAAATTTTTTATATATTTCATTGCTGATTTTATTTGGGAAATCTGTTTGTATAATCCAAGTTTTGCTGTTTTTGAAAGGTAGATAGATACCAAACTCATAAACACATAGTGGTTCTTGGTGTGGTATAGCAAACATATAAGCATTGGAAACCTAAAACATTTAATAGGCATTTATTGCTCTTTTGGATAGATTTTCATTTGTGTGTCATATCTTATAAATAACCCATTATGTTCAAAAATTACCAAAAAGTTCAAAAAGGTTTAGGGCAGGAGTAAAAGAACTCCAGCCAAAAAGGGCTTAATATAGACAACGTTATTGGAATTTGAGTTTATACCCCAAATTTATTTTATTTACTGGCTTCAGCTTTTTACTCTGCCATCTCACTTTGGGCCTGATTCAGACCCAGTCGCAAGCGCTGAGCGCTCGCAACCGGGTCGATTGTGGCCCAGAGCGCATGCCAGAGCCGGCTCCTTCGTGCGCATGCACGAGACCCGGATAGCGACGGGCAATCCGTCACATTTTCTTGAATGGCAGTGTCGCAGTTCTCTCTGGCTAGCGTGTGCCCGGTCCCCATGTATACCTCTCCCTTTTGGGCAGCACTATTGCCTACCAGACACTAAGGCCCGTATTCAATTGCAGGCGTAAAGTCCAGGACTTTTTGCCTGCCGGACTTTCCGCCTACATCGCGTGTTTTTTCGCCCAATTTAATTGCAAAGATGCAAAAACGGCACCTGGCGAAACTTGAACAGGCCGAAATTCCTCTCAGAAATGGTGAAATCAGCCAGATACCCCCCAAAAGATGCACTGACTTTGGAAATCACTATGGATACCCCCGAATTGCCCTGCTGTAGGTATTTTGGGTACTTCACCACTTAACTGACATATTTTTTTTCCAAAAACCGCTCCGAAAATGTGTTGTTTTTTATGATTGAATTAGGTCAAGAACATCTTTTTAAAACTATTCCAACACAATTTTTTTTTTCTTTAAATAAACATTTTTATGGTATACTGTAGTTCTGGTCATTGACAGCTGTACCATCGATTGCTGATTGGTTAAACCATCAATAGAAACAGTCGATTGTTTGACATCGGTTGGGGGGCTCCACACACACACACTTTGTGTATATAAGCAAAAATGTTTTTACTGGACTAATGATGTTCCTGCATAATGAATAATATATGTATTTGAGGCTCAATAAGAGGTACATTAATAACATCTAAAGTAAGCTGATTATAGGTAAAGCGGTTTAATTATTTTAAAAGTGCCATTGGAAGTTTTTTCACTAGATTGACATTCCAAATCCAAAGTGCTCTAAATTCAATTACAGGTGAAGCATTTCAATTATTCTATACAGAGAACCAGTGCTAATGGAAAGTCTTGCACTAGATTGACAATTTTTCAATACTATGTTTCAAACCTAAAGAGGATTTTATACAAAGTATCTGTTTTATATTTCTGCTTGAATATTAGATACAGTTCTATTGGTGATTTCTGAAAGGATGGTATTTTCTCTTGCAATAAGAGAGGTTTAGCCGTATGAACAAGCATCTCTGTTTATTGGAATAACTTTATAAGGAAGAATTTCATATTATTGTTTATTTTAATTATATGTATTTTGTATATGTGTGGTATACAATGGAATGATTAACCCTATTGTATTAAATATTGCTGGCCGGCAATTGATATATATGCATATATGATTGACACTGATAATAATAATTTTTATATAATATTGTTAATAAATATAAATAGCTGAATTCAGCGCTCTCTTTTCTTTTTTTTCTATAAATTAAGGTTAAGCGTTTTTTTTGAGTAGACCTCATATAGAGAGCTGCAGATTCAGCAATATATTTAAATATAAGGAAAATTTATTTCGTATTTTTTATTCATTTTAATTATTCTATATAGAATAGTGCCGGGTATTTTATATATCTACCAGGAATATCTTCTGTCCGCAGCTGGGCCTTGTCAGCATCTAGAATAGGAAATTTGAGATATCAGTCCTCTAGAATGTCTCCATCTTTCCTAACCAATCTGACGTCTTCCACCCGATCCCTCTGCAGTCTTCAGATATCCTGCTGTTGACTTGATTTGCCCACATGGACGAAAAAAAAACGATTCTTCGAGCGTTAGTGGTCCCCCCCCCCCCCCCAACTGTTGTAATTTAGAATTTTGTTGGCGCCAAAAAAACACAACTTATTGACATTGACGAGTGTTTACAGACTCAACTTTACCTTGTTTTCTCCAGTAGGTGGCAGTCAAGATCCTACAATGCCTTTTCCTTTCTCACTTTTTATGAAAATCCCCAAATAATTATCCCTAAGCTAGGAAATTCTAAATACACTTTGACCTGTATTCCGATGTTTCGGGGAACTAGAAAGAAATGTTAGAATACATCATACATGTATGTCAATATGTAACTAATTCCTATCTATTCCATACATACAAACTATTAACAGATATACCCAGTTCATTTAGCAATAACTGAAAATTATCCTGTGAAACCTGTTAAAAATATAAGATCAATTTTGAAACAGCCTTAAATGTATTTTCTTATTGAAAACCCTTTCTGGTGGATGAAACCTCCACCCTTTGGTTATCCATAATACTTACATCACAATTTAACTAGGTTTTACAGGGATATACATACACAAAGATATCACGTTTGTATCTGCTACCAACAATCACTGGAGATCTCTAAAACCATTCCGTATGAACTGTTACCACTTATAACAGCTTCAATGTCATTTAACACATTACTTCATGAGATATACACCTTATATTTAGTTATTAATTTTTCCAATATTCTACAAACCAAACCTTGTACATCCATCTTCCAATTCCTATGAATTTGGTCAGGGGTTGCAATACTTACTTATCACCACTATGCAATTTTAGAATCCCCTTCTCTCCGATTTACATTATTATACTTTTACCTGTACACAGTCTTGAGAACAATGGCATATACTGTAAATATTGTTATAAGCATAAAAGTTAAATCCATTATCACCTGATGTCTCCTTATGTACTGCAGAAATGACAAACCTAGATTTCCTTACCTCTGCTTTTCATATGATATCTCTACTTCTAAGGAATATCTCATGTCCAACATTACGCATATCACATTGTTTCCCACTATCTATAATATTCCGTATATTGCTATTTACAAATCATATTTCTTGCAGTCATCTATACTTACCACATGACCTGTTTACCTACAGGAAAACAATTATTTAAACATGCTAACATCTGTGGCATCTTATGAAATGATCCATTTTTACCTTTTTTTTTTTCTACAGACTTCGTCGACCTGCGGTTCAGTCTTTTTTTTTTTTTCAACCATATTCTGCTTATCAGTATATATAGAATGACTATTACAGGACTTCTTGCAAACCTCCTATATGATCCAATTAATCACACCCTGCTTAGCAATACATCACCTGATTCTAAGCTTCACGTCGGTGTTACCTATATAACTGTTACAGGACTGGATCAATTGGTTAAACACAAATACCTCTCTTGACGAGTTCCTTATTCTATTTACAGAAATCCATATGTATCTGAGTTATGACTAGTATAAAGGGTCAGACTGGGCCATAGGGGTACAAAAAACCTCCAGTGGTCCTCCAATGCTCCATTCTTACCACATTGATAAATGCATTACCCGTGCAGTTAACTATCAAAGGCATGTCTCTAGGAAATAAGGGTTAGGGTTAAAACAACAGAATATCTTACATAACAACAACAATCGCTTCCCCGCTATATCTCAGATATTCTTAAGCATCTTATATCTCTTAACATTGCTAACTTTTCTCTACAGCTTTCTTTTATCCTGTACCCACTTACAGACCCCCGACACCAGGTCATCCTCGCTGCACTATATGTATATAGCAATCAAAGTTTCCTATGAGTTAAACCTGTCAGCTTCCACAGGGTCCATACCTGCCCTTATTTCCTTGACAAGACACATCCAGTAACCTGATCATCTTACACAATGTACTATGCATATATGAGCATTCAAATCATACTCAGTTATAACTTTATGGTAATGTGTGTTTTACATGCGATCTAATACAGATAATACAATATAACACACCACATGTCATAACTCACTCAGAACCGAATTTCTTAACCAGAAATAAATCTAGAAACTGCTGTATCTACAAGGAAATTTTCAGAAGTACATATAAACTGTACACAGATGAGCACATATAAACCTATACAGAGAAAAAACTTTCATACGCTGCACGTACAAACCCCCTCATGGAAAACCAAGATCCTGTGAGCACAAATAAACCTCAATACTTTTGTGTTGCATGTGTGTGTTCAGTAATGCCCTGTATTTCACAGATCCCTATTTTCTCAGATTGTGTGTCAACCACCCCCCCCTGTTGTTAACAATCAGACATTAAGAAGAACAGAGGGTCCTAAATCCTAACAAAAATCTTAAGAATTTGCCAATTATAATGTTTGTGACATTCTCAGAACACCACACATTGGAACAATCCTTCAATATATTGCATTCTAGTATGTAAAATAATTTTATCATCACTAAAAATATGAATTTCCATTTACATTCATTTGCTTCAAATATATAAAAATTAGTCATATCTGCGTTAGCTGCCATTGCTTATGAATTCCCCTAGTACTTTAAAACAATAATTGTACATGTGTGACTTTAATGCCCAATTTTCACTGTAAATATGCTGCCGGGTGGCCTATATGATATAGGCAGCGCAGACAGGGTTAATACAAGATACCTTTGATTACCATTTCTTCAAAAATAGAGAAAAATGAACATAAATAAGTTTATAATTATTGAGATGGCCACCTTATAACTTAGGTTAACATTCTATCTATTGTAATTTAGAATCCCAATTTTTATTAATACTAGATCAAAGTAAATATCTTATAAACACAACAAAATAATCTACTGTCTTGTCTTCTAAGAAGTTTCAAGGTGAAAAAAAACCTGTTCTTATTAGCATATAGTAACTATTCTGAATTGAGGGTCTCATTCAGACCCGCTCGCGAGCGCAGGACGCTCGCAAGCGGGTCAATGGTACCCAAATGCGCATGCGCACGAAGGAGACTGCTCCGTCGTGCGCATGCGCGAGACCCGGCGAGCGACGGGGAAGCCGTCACTCGGGGTCTCGCTACAAAGGGGGCGTGCTGTCGATGGTGAGTGACAGCACGCCCCCTTTGGTGGGCGTACCGGGGAGTGGGAACACCTACCGTCTGGGTCCGGCCCCACTGACATCACTAGTCATGTCAGTGGGAGTGATTTTGGCTCTGATAGAGCCAAAATCACTCCAGGGCTTGCGGTCACCGAGACCCTACCGCAGGGTCTCGTCGCAAGCCCGATGGTCGCGATGATCTTGACCATCACGATTATCATCATGGACGCTCGCATAAGCTGTGGGTGGTAGCCCACAGCTATGCGAGCGTCCAGAAGGCCGCTCCAAATTTAACTAGGACTGCCCTGATTCAGAGCGAGCGCTCTGGTCAGAGCGTCCGGCTCTGAATCAGGCCCTGAATTCCCAATACCAATATTTACTGTAAACACGGATTAATAAAGTACATTACAAAATCATGAAGCCACCTAAGTATCTAAAATGTTAATAATTGCTCTTTTATAGCAATGATAAATTATTTTGCTTAACACACACATTTTTCCTTTAAACCATTACTTTTTACATTAATCTCACCAATTTTAGTCATGGCTGATTTTACAGTGGGTTCATTTTTCTTCTTCAGAAACCTTACCTTAACACAGGGAAAAAAAAATATTACTTGTTACATTTCTATTAATTTTATTATCGGCTGTACCATCACCGCCCACCGCATAAGGGGGTGGTGGTGCTGCGCATGCGCTATTCCCTTCGCTATTGGAAGCACTACCTTTACGGTGTGTGCGCATTCCCATGAGGCGCGCACACAACGCTGTTTTGAGTCGTGTACGCGCTACTCAGCCACATGTTTCCCTCGTGCTGCCACAATTTTAAACAGTCATTGTACTTTACACGTGTCTTCAGGGATTTGACTACACATATCCTATCTTTTTAATTATTTAGCACCTCAAAATCGAAACTCCTACTTTTAGGGAAAGGCTTCACACATACCTTGGTCATCTTAACCCATACATCACAGTACGCAGTTGCATACACACCATATTTTGTATACATTATATGCCTTGCCAAACCTGTCGGCCCTTCCAAAAAGTAGCACATCGTCAACCATTCCCAGCGTCAACCTGGCACCCATCTGGGAAAACGCTAAGCACTTTTCACTAGTGAATGTGGACAGGTGAACGATTCCAATAGAGCTACGTTCATGCACTCCTATCCCGTAGTGTACAACTGGCCCGCTAACCGTTATGGACAGCTCGCACAACGAGGTACAGAATAACGTCTTATACAATTTCCGGACACCTTTCAGCCCTTGTCCGGTAGCTTACCCTTTGTGAGTACTCTCCCCTGTTAGAATTGAAGTGTTCCAATAACACTTACCCTTTCCAGTGATTTTCTCCCATATCCCCCAAGCCACAATTACGGTCTGCCCAACCTTGTGGTCCGGTCACAGTGTCCAGAGAACCTAACTGATCAATGGGCTCTGTGACTATAGTTGGTGGCCGATTTCAAAACCCGCTTGTTTTCTTCAAGGTACAAAATCCCTGTCCTTGCTGCAATACACCTGCTATGTGTACATACTCAGTAGCTTTCTAACTCGTCAGACACCTACTGAGTCTTTTAGGCCCGACACACGGTACCTCATCTATAGGTCTGACACACAGTGCCTGATTCAGAGCTGGATGCTCTGACAGAGCGCTCGCTCTGAATCAGGGCCGTCCTAGCGAGTGGCCAGGAAGATGGTCGCGATGGCCAAGTCCATCGCGACCATCGGGCTTGCGATGAGACCCTCGTGGTTGGGTCTTGTTGCCGCAAGCCCTAGAGTGCTTTCGGCTCTACCAGGTGATGTCAGTGATGACAAGTGATGTCAGTGGGGCTACCCCAGACAGTAGGCGTTCTCACTCAACATCGACAGCATGCCCCCTTTGGTACGAGACCCGGAGCGACGGATTGCCTGTCGCTATCCAGGTCTCGAGCATGCGCACGACGGAGACGGCTCCGTCATGCGCATGTGCACTGGGCCACCATCGACCCGCTTGCGAGCGCTTAGCACTCGCGAGAGGGACTGAGGGCCTGATTCAGACCCTATCTTTCAATTTACAAACACACGTTTGCTCACACACACTTTTAGTTTTCTGCGCAGAAAATAAACTTTTCACTAGTATGGCAGTATGATACAGAGGTTTTAAACAATGTAATCGCTATCAATATGACAATACTATCAGAACGATTGTTTGAAACTCGTGGCAGCAATACAGGAAATACATATTTGCTATTATGCGATACGCACTTTAGTGTCGAGACAGATGATGAAAGAAACAAACTTTTCTCTCCTGCCCCAGGTCCTAGCCAGCGCTCCTTGAAAGCACACAGCGGATATCGGTTTCACAACATTGAATGGTGCAGGTTTTGAACACAGGGCCTGATTCAGACCCGCTCGCAAGCGGGTCGATGGTGCCCTAGTGCGCATGCGCACGACGGAGGGAGCTCCATCGTGCACATGCACGAGACCCGGGGAGCGATGGGGAAGCCGTCGCTCCAAGTCTTGCACCAAAGGGGGCGTGCTGTCGATGTTGATTGACAGCACGCTCCCTTTGGTGGGCGTGCTGGGGGTGTGGCTGCCAGACGGAGGCGTTCCCATGGGTACGCCTACCGTCTGGGTCCAGCCCCACTGACATCACTAGTGATGTCAGTGGGAGTGATTTTGGCTCTGATAGAGCCAAAATCACTCCAGGGCTTGCGGTCACCGAGACCCTACGGCAGGGTCTCGTCGTAAGCCCGATGGTCGCGATGGTCTTGACCATCGCGACCATCATCATGGACGCTCGCATAAGCTGTGGGTGGTAACCCACAGCTATGTGAGCGTCCAAGAGGCCGCTCCAAGTTTAGGTAGGAGGGCCCTGATTCAGAGCGAGCACTCTGGTCAGAGCGTCCGGCTCTGAATCAGGCCCACAGTGCGTTCTTTCCTGCGTATGGCGCTTTTTCCACCCTTTGTTGAGAAATCGAGATCCAGCTGCTATAGTGCGACTTCTCGGTAGCTTGACCTCCAAAACTATGAGCCCCCATCTATTGATACCTCCTAAATCTATATACCCAAAATGTCGCTTTTTAGAGCTATAAGTCGCATAACAAATAATTGCTTTCCAATCCAATTGTGGTTCCAAAGCACAGAAAGTTATATTGCAATAAAAAGAAAGTTACACGCTTTGATCTAACACAATTAGCGCAAAAAGCAAGTAAATACAAAGGTACAAAACCGATACATACGCATGCGCACTGGTACAGTATGCAGTATTTCAATCCTGAATCTGCAGTCACCATCACCCAAGGATATGGAGAAATGACTGACTACTGCCCCAGCTCACAAGCCTATATTCGGTACAGGTTTCAGAGACAACAAAGACACAGAATAACAGATGCTCATTGGTTCTTGCTTCAGGTCACTCCGTTCATTGGTTAGTTCATATTTTATCACTGGAGGTATGTCCCAGATCTTCAGATGTTGCTTTGTATGGTTTTCCCGCTGAAGAACTAATAAAAAAGACACTACATACAGAGATACATTCTAACCTATAATTCATATCTTGCGAATTCATGCTGCGATTTCCTTGCCGATAGAACCAGAGATCTCCAAATAAACATGAATTTAGAATGGTACCAAACATGACATGTCTACTAGCTTCTGTACCTTAAATATCATATACATACATATCACAAAATAATTATATGCTACTAAAACCTCTAATATTACATTTAATGTGAGGGAATCTTTTTATACATATGCGTTCACATATGTGCGTCCGTGTAATGTTCGTATGTATGTGAGTACGCATGTGAGCATCTATGTGTATGCATATATGTTTATATGTGTGTGTTATGTGCATCAGAGTATGTGTAATGGATATATATAGCCCCAAGTTTTATCCATTTCTGACATTTTAATATTTAGACATTGTCTGAACCAAATTCTAAGGTGTAAATAAAGGTTTATTTCTAAGCAGGGGAGACCAACAGCTGTTTGCTGAAGTCACATTGTCTGGTAGCTAATTCAAAGGTTTTCCTCTGCCTATTCAAAGTCTAAATGCCAGTTCCTTTGAACAGCAGTAGTATCGAACAAAAGGTATACAATTGTTAACGATAAACAGGTTCCTGACAATTATTTTTAACTTTGCATTTAGAACCCGTCTCTGATCATATGACTATCTGTTACATTTTAATTATTTGTTACAGACATATTGTATTAGTATGCGGAGTTTCTCAACGTAAGCAAACACCTACAGACTTACACATTAAAACCTGTTTTCCACACTATGACTAAACCCTATAGTAATATAAATATATATTTGTGCGTATCGGAATTGCTCTGAGGCAGAGTAGCGTCCAAGCAATTAGTCATCAGACCATAGACGACTAAATTGTCAGATAATATTTGTACAGCGATCATACTCAATTATTCGACTATATATATATACACACACACACACACACACACACACAAAATATATATACAATGTTTGTGTGTATGTATATATATATATATATATATATATATATATATACACACACACACATAGGCCAGGGCTTTGCTGTTTATTCATGGAGGGTGGGGCTTGCAAAAATGGGGGAGGGAGAGGAGGGGTTTTCTCTTTGGCCAGCGGCTACTCCCTCTACTATTTGCAGCCGCTGGGGAGCCGCTAACAGGGAGTGGGGGGGGAGAGAAAAGGTCAGCGCTGATAGTGCTATCTTCTATTTGCCCGGCGGATGCTCTGCTCTGCCAGCAGCTGCCGGGCTGCTGCTAGCCAGACGAGGAGGGAGAGAAGGACAGTGCTGTCAGCGCTGCCTTCTCTGCCATGTTAGCAGCCGCCGGGCTGCTGCTAGCTGGAGGGGGAGGCAGAGAAGGTTCCCGCAATGTTGCACCCCAAAACCCCAATTCTGCACTTTTTTCCGCCTGCTTTCAAAGGCAAATCTTTTTCGCCTATTCGATTGCATTGACTTTCCGCGTATGCAAAAAGTCTTTGCAATTGAATACTGCAGAAAGTTTCCGACAGGCAAAATGACGTCATCGGTGAAAACTTTTAACTGGGAACGTCTTTTTGCCTGCAATTGAATGAAGGACTGAGTCTACATAGTTGATTATAGTGCCATGGTGCAGGTTCATTTCTGCATGGTATGTGCCTAATGCTAGCGATGTCTGTCTGGATCTATTTTTTTCATAAACTGTCAGTAACAAACTGTAATTTCTTCCAACTGTCTCTATCTCTGATTCATGCCCTGCTTACAGGTATAGTCAGGGGGTTTCTAGATATCTTACATACATTGCCTTGCTCAAGTATTCTCCCTCCCCCCTTTTGCATTTTTCATGTTTTGTTGCCTCACAACCTGGAATTAAAATGGATTGTTTGAAGGTGTGCATCATTTAATTCACAGAACATGCCTACAACTGTGAAGTTGTGTTTTTTTTTCTTTATATTGTGAATCAAACAACATTTAGTACAACATAACAGAAAACTTCAGCGTGCATAACTATTCACCCCCCTAAAGTCAGTACTTTGTCAAGCCACCTTTTGCGGCAATCACAGCTGCAAGTCGCTTTGGATAAGTCTCTATGAGCTTGCCACATCTTGCCCCTGGGATTTTTGCCCATTCCTCAAGGCAAAACTGCTCCAGCTCCTTCATGTTGGATGGTTCCGTTTGTGAACAGCAATCTACAAGTCTGACCACAGATTTTCAATTGGATTGAGATCTGGGCTTTGACTAGACTATTCCAACACATTTAAATGTTTCCCCTTAAACCACTCGAGTGTTACTTTAGTGAACCTCCGTCCCAGTCTCAAATCACAGGCAGACTGAAACAGGTTTTGCTCAAGAATATCCCTGTATTTAGCAACATCCATCTGTCCCTTGACTCGAATCAGTTTCCCAGTCCCTGTTGCTGAAAAACATCCCCACAGCATGATGCTGCCACCACCATGTTTCACTGTGGGGATGGTGTTCTTGGGGTGATGGGATGTGTTGGATTTGTGCCAGACATAACGTTTTCCTTGACATAACGTTTTCCTTAGTGGCCGAAAATAAAATTTTAGTCTCATCTGACCAGAGCACCTTCCTCCATACGTTTGGGGAGTCTCCCACAAGCCTTTTCGCAAACTCAAATCGTGTCTTCTTATTTTTATCACTAAATAATGTTTTTTCTCTGGCCACTCTTCCATAAAGCCCAGCCCAGTGGAGTGTACGGTTATTGTGGTCTCATGCACAGATACACCAGTCTCTGCTGTGGAACTCTGCAGCTCCTTCAGGGTTACCTTTTGGTCTCTGTGCTGCATCTCTGATTAATGCCCTCCTGGTCTGTGAGTTTTGGTGGGCGGTCCCCTCTTGGCAGGTTTGTTGTGGTACCATGTTCTTTCCATTTGATGATGATGGATGGTGCTCCGGGGGATCATCAAAGACTTGGATATTTTTTTTTATAACCCAACCCAGAATTGTACTTCTGAACAACTTTGTCCCTGACTTGTTTGGAGAGCTCCTTGGTCTTCATGAGTGGTGTTGCAGCCTCTGGGGCCTTTCAGAAAAGGTGTGTTTATACTGACAGATCATATGACACTTAGATTTCACACAGGTGGACTTCATTTTACTAATTATGTGACTTCTGAATGTAATTGGTTGCACCAGAACTTTTGAGGGGCTTCAGCAAAGGGGGTGATTACATATGCACATGCCAATTTTCAGAATTTATTTATAAAGATTATTTTTTTATATATATTTTTCTCATTTCACTTCACCAAATTCGACTATTTTGTGCAGATCCATCACATAAAACTCAGATGGAAAAGTACAGTATTTGTGAAAATTGTCACATACTGTTGTATGATGCACTCTGCCATATCTGAGCAGTAAGCTCCTGCAGCTTGCCCAAGCGTCAGACTGGTCCAGTAATTTGCCTTCCTACTTATTATTATTAATATATATATATATATATATACACACACACACACACACACACACACACACACACTTAGTGGTGGCATTAATACTCAGTGCCGTATCATGTGTGATATTGCTCTACAGCTTCGTCTGGGAGGGACAATAATGTACGCTCTGCTGCACCCAATCTGCTATTGTACAGGTCAGGTGCTGCAGATTTATGTGAGGAGATGGTAGAGGATAGATAAGGTGGTATAATTTACCAGGCCATTCTAATGTCCTGGTCCCTGTGCAGGAACCCCTTTTATAAGGGCTTACTTTTATCTCAGCTCCTGGCTACTATTACAGGCCGCTTAGCGGTGCCAGCTGTTTTCCCCCCTATGGGGTTACCACAGCAGTCTGCTTTTTCCCTCACAGGGATTGCCACAACAGATTACTGCTATGCAGATTCCTCCTGTGCCCCCGCCAGGGGTAAATGGCAACTACCTCTACTGCTCTACAGACTTGTTGCAGGAGGAGAAAGCCGCTAAGCCATCTAGGTGTCCTGGTGTCAGCATAGTCCACACACATCTCTGAGATGTCATCTGATGACGGAGAGATTGCGGATGTCTCTTAAGCCTGAGTCCCCTCCATTGGAGATGGAGACTCAATTTGGGGTTTCTATTCCTGCTTTGGTGTGAACTGTCAGAGCCGTCTGGGTCATAGAGGATGTGGAACCAGCTCTTTTGTTCAAGCAGGCTCTGTTTGTACAAACACAGGGCTACTTCTGCGGAAATCCCTTTATCGGATCACTTAGCTGATGGCAGGGCCCGGTAAGAGGTATCAACCTCAGGGACATTTGGCTGTGTGTTATCCATTTCCTGAACAAAATGGAACTCATCCCCTGCAGTGGACATGTAATATGGTTAATTACAAGTGCTACGTTACCTATGCCTTCCATTTCTTCCCTGAAGGTTAGGAAGGTGGAGGTTTGCTGGAATTCTATATACCTTCTGTCACGATTGGTGTCTGTGAGTTACCTGTCTCAGGTGGTGATCGGGTTTCAACGGAGGCCGGCATGACTGGAATCACAGATAATGTAAATAGCTCTATTTACAAGACTTGGGTAGCAGTGAAAACTGCCTTTGATGATAAATGACAGGAACTGGAGGGACCGGACTGGAACCGGTAGGAAGACTTGTTGAATTGAACTGATGAACTGAGAACTTGACTCTTGACTGGAACAACGTGGACTGAACTGATGAACTTGGAACTTGACTCTGGACTGGAACAACGTGGACTGAACTGATGAGCTTGGAACTTGACTCTGGACTAGAACAACGTGGACTGAACTGATGAGCTTGGAACTTGACTCTGGACTGGAACAACGTGGACTGAACTGATGAGCTTGGAACTTGACTCTGGACTGGAACAACGTGGACAATGGCTGAAGGGAAGTCAGGTAATGCTGTGACGAGGGCTGAACAGGGTAATCTGAAATTACTATGACAAAGGCTAGAACTCAGGTGCAGGCTGGACAGGATAATTTGAAATAACAGGTTTCAGGAAGGATTGGGTAGGTTTGGGAATTTGCAGGCTGGACAGGATAATTGGAAATAACAGGTTTCAGAAAGGAATGGGTAGGTTTGGGAATTTTCGGTTCAGGGAGGGAGTAAGTAGGTAAAGGGGCAGGAGTTGATCCACAGCAGGAAGCAAGGCAGGGTGACACGATGCAGGTTTACAGAGTGCCAGGGACCAACCAGGAGTAGGACTAACAGCAGAGCACAGGCCAGGTATGCTGTAACAGTACGTCTGGATGCCAGGTATTACTATAGCAGGTTTTCGGGATGTACCAGGGGTTGCTGTCAGCAGGCTTACTGGATTGCCAGGTTTGGCTGTAACAGGTTTTCTGGAAGCATCGGGGATTGCTGCCAGATTTACTGGATTTCCAGGTACAGCTGAAACAGGTTTTCTGGATAGCACCAGGGATTGCTGTAGCAGGTTACAGGGATAGACTTGAATACAGGAACAGCATGAACCATACACCACGGGAAGACGAGATGTTCAGGCCCAGAATGCTATCAGGAGAGGATCTATATACCATGGGTCTGGCAGCAATTGGTGGATACGGACAGGTGGTCTGGTAGTAGCATTCTGAGTGGTGGAAGGCACAACATGCAGAGGAAGTATTCATCTCTGCAGCTCTGAGAATCAGAACCACACCTGTGATTCCAATCAGGGCTAGCAGTGCTCACAGACAGAGGAGAGGCCAGGTGCAATAATCAGAGCAAATCCTCCAGGCAAATTACACACACAGCTCCATGGGGAAGCTGACAGGGGTAAGTCCCAAGGCAAAAAGGTGACAACTAGACAGGGTCGTGACAGTACCCCCCTCTTTATGGATGGACTCCGGACACCAAAACAAAAACTTTCTTCAGACATCTTCCCAATTCTCAATTTCTTGGGATACTTGGAGTGGAAAGTCTACAAAGGAGATAGTTCAAGACCTTCGCCGATTCTTCTTCTTGCTGCGAGAACGTTTTGTGCCAACCAACGGACCAGGAATCTTTGGTAACTCCTGTGGAAATATGTGGCTGGGAAGGACAGGATCAGAATTTTGGGAGGAACAGTAGCAGAAAGGGGACAAGGAGGTGTGTGCACAAGTCATGTTCTGGGTTACAGATTCAAAAGTACTGCTCTCTTGGGATGCCTGGAATTCGGCACGCTGGCCCTTGAAAACTTGACCTTGTTCAGATTTCAGAGGAGTGGAGGACGAATTCTTGGTAGCACAAACAGAGTGCTTGGACAATATTTTGGAACTGAGAACTTCGCTAGAGTTTTGGTTTACAGGGTAAGGACCAAATTCTTTGACAACAGCTTCACTGAAAGTCTTTATATTTTGAAGCATTGGATCTTTGGAGTTGTAAATAGGGGCAACCCAGTCCCAAGCTTTACCTTGAAAAGATGAGATAACAAACTCTACAATATTAGTAGACTTGACTCCACATGGCAGGGAAGAATTCATCATACCGAAGAATTGTTTCAATAAAGCATAGTACTGAGTTAAGTCCCCATCAAAATAAATGCATGGTGAAGTATCTGACGAATCCTGTGTGTTCAAGGATTGTGGAGCACTTTCAGGTGCCTGGCAGGAGGAAATTTGAGGATGCTCCGATTGATGAGGAGTTGAAATAACTGAAGCTGACCAATGTTCGGAATTCGGACCAATTGATGAAACTGGAAGGAGTCCTGGGTAGCTACAGACAGTAGCATCAACAATCAAAGCTGAGAACAGACTACAGAGATTGTCATCTTCTGGAACAATATATGCAGGAGACGGTGAACAGGAACCATAATCAGATTTTGTAGCACAAGACACTTCTCCCTTATAACAGGAACTTGAAACCCCCTCCTGGGGCGCGAGACTTGAGACCCCCTCCTGGGGCGCAAGACTTGAGACCCCCTCCTGGGGCACGAGACTTGAAACCCCCTCCTGGGGCGCGAGACTTGAAACCCCCTCCTGGGGCACAAGACTTGAAGCCCCCTCCTGGGGTACGAGACTTGAAGCCCCCTCCTGGGGTACGAGACTTGAGACCCCCTCCTGGGGTACGAGACTTGAGACCCCCTCCTGGGGTACGAGACTTGAGACCCCTTGCTGGGGTGCCAGACTTGAAACCCCTCCTGGGGCTGTTGACTGGAGTCCCCTGCTGGGACAAGCAGAATCCGGGCTGGGACCGGAACGGGCAGAATCCGGGCTGGGGCCGGAACGGGCAGAATCCGGGCTGGGGCCGGAACGGGCAGAATCCGGGCTGGGGCCGGAACGGGCAGAATCCGGGCTGGGGCCGGAACGGGCAGAATCCGGGCTGGGGCCGGAACGGGCAGAATCCGGGCTGGGGCCGGAACGGGCATTGAGACGTTGACACTTGGACCCACTGCTGGAATTGCAAAGGAAACAGTCTTTAATGAAGTGGTCAGAACTCCCACAATAGAGACAGAGCTGTAAATCTTTGCGCCGCTGGCGTTCGGCCACAGAGAGCTTGGGGCGTGGGTAACTACGATTTCTGACAGTACTTGGTTCTGAAGAATCCTTGTTTCTTAGGGATTCCAAGGCAGAGCTTTTAGTCGAGACAGAGGCAGCTCTAAGAAATTCAGGAATGATCTGAAAAATTTTGCTGAGTAGAGCCTGAAGCTGTTCCAGCAGTTGATGGAAGGTAGTTAGGGGTTCAGGTAAGGTTTGAGTAACATCTAGCCGGTTATTCAGGATTTGCAAAAGCTGTAGCACTTGATGCTGTACGGCCTCCTGTGAATCCAAGCGGGTGACCAGGTTACGGAAAGCATCTAGTCCCTTAATAGGTGCTTGATCCGCCACCATCGTTGGGCCTGAACATTCTGTCACGATTGGTGTCTGTGAGTTACCTGTCTCAGGTGGTGATCGGGTTTCAACGGAGGCCGGCATGACTGGAATCACAGATAATGTAAATAGCTCTATTTACAAGACTTTGGTAGCAGTGAAAACTGCCTTTGATGATAAATGACAGGAACTGGAGGGACCGGACTGGAACCGGCAGGAAGACTTGTTGAATTGAACTGATGAACTGAGAACTTGACTCTTGACTGGAACAACGTGGACTGAACTGATGAACTTGGAACTTGACTCTGGACTGGAACAACGTGGACTGAACTGATGAGCTTGGAACTTGACTCTGGACTGGAACAACGTGGACAATGGCTGAAGGGAAGTCAGGTAATGCTGTGACGAGGGCTGAACAGGGTAATCTGAAATTACTATGACAAAGGCTAGAACTCAGGTGCAGGCTGGACAGGATAATTTGAAATAACAGGTTTCAGGAAGGATTGGGTAGGTTTGGGAATTTGCAGGCTGGACAGGATAATTGGAAATAACAGGTTTCAGGAAGGAATGGGTAGGTTTGGGAATTTGCAGGCTGGACAGGATAATTGGAAATAACAGGTTTCAGAAAGGCATGGGTAGGTTTGGGAATTTTCGGTTCAGGGAGGGAGTAAGTAGGTAAAGGGGCAGGAGTTGATCCACAGCAGGAAGCAAGGCAGGGTGACACGATGCAGGTTTACAGAGTGCCAGGGACCAACCAGGAGTAGGACTAACAGCAGAGCACAGGCCAGGTATGCTGTAACAGGACGTCTGGATGCCAGGTATTACTATAGCAGGTTTTCGGGATGTACCAGGGGTTGCTGTCAGCAGGCTTACTGGATTGCCAGGTTTGGCTGTAACAGGTTTTCTGGAAGCAGCGGGGATTGCTGCCAGATTTACTGGATTTCCAGGTACAGCTGAAACTGGTTTTCTGGATAGCACCAGGGATTGCTGTAGCAGGTTACAGGGATAGACTTGAATACAGGAGCAGCATGAACCATACACCACGGGAAGACGAGATGTTCAGGCCCAGAATGCTATCAGGAGAGGATCTATATACCATGGGTCTGGCAGCAATTGGTGGATACGGACAGGTGGTCTGGTAGTAGCATTCTGAGTGGTGGAAGGCACAACATGCAGAGGAAGTATTCATCTCTGCAGCTCTGAGAATCAGAACCACACCTGTGATTCCAATCAGGGCTAGCAGTGCTCACAGACAGAGGAGAGGCCAGGTGCAATAATCAGAGCAAATCCTCCAGGCAAATTACACACACAGCTCCATGGGGAAGCTGACAGGGGTAAGTCCCAAGGCAAAAAGGTGACAACTAGACAGGGTCGTGACACCTTCCCTCAAATGCTTCTAGGCCTCCAAAGGTTGTTTGGTTGGTAACATCAGAGATGCAGCAACACATATGGGAAGGCTGTTCTGGATAACAGTCTCCTGACTTCCAGTGTCTCAGCTGCAGCTGTGTTGGCTAATCGTTTCCTGTGGTGGCATTCTTGGGTGGCAGAGACTGATTCCATGAAAGGCCTACAATGCTTCCCATACACTGGTGAAGTATTGTTCCTCTGATATGGACACATTGGCAGCGGTTAATTCTGCGTTTATGCCTTCGGCTGAGGCTTCAGCGAAGCCTTGCACCTCCATTCGATCCTTATGTCTTCAGGGTTAACCCACAGGTCAGGCCTTCCCAAGGCCGTCAGCTTCCAGTAGGGCTGTCAAACCTGAGAAACAGGCCTGGAGTTCAAGTTGTCCTGCTTCCAGGTCAGATGATAAACCCTCAGCCTAACGGGACGGGCCTTCCTCTGGTGGATACCAGAGTGGGAGGCTGACTTCTTCAGTTCACTCAGTGTTTGTGTCAGACCACTGTAGACACATGGGTAAGAGAAGTAGTCTCTCATGGGAAGGCAAGGCCTTACAAATCCAGAAAACCATACAATCCTTGCTTCAAGCAGAAGTCACTGTACCTTTCCCATTGCCCCTGCGGGGAACGGGTTGTTATTCCAATCTCTTTCTGGTTCAAAATTCGACCGGATCCTGCCAGCCTATCCTCACTCAACTCCCTGAACAAATTCCTCAGGGTACCTCTGTTCAGGATGGAAACCCTACGCTCAATATAACTGGCTATGGAACCTGGAAATGTTATGGTATCTCTGGATATTCCGGATGCATGCCTGCATATTCCAATTGCTTCGGCTCACCATCTTTTTCCCAGGTTTGCTTTACAGCAACAACATTTTTGGGCTCTGCTGTTTGGCCTATCTACTACGCTTCGGGTGTTTACCAAAGTTATGGCAGTGATGGCAGCCCATCTGCGGCTTCAGGGGGTCAGCCTGTTACTATACCTGGATGACCTTTTACTGTTGGAAGGGTCTCCAGAGGGACTTCACCACCACCTACAACTGACTATATCTATGTTACAGATGCACAGGCAGTTAATCAATTGGGAAAAGTCCTCCCTGATCCCATCACCATGCTACATCTGGTTGCTCTTTTGGATTCACAACAGCAGCGGATCTTTCTTTCTGCGGAAAAGATCTCCACTTTGCAGACGCAAGTACGGAAATGCTTCCACAGTCACCGAGTGGGTTCCTTGGTGTCGACGTTCAACATTGTGAAATATGCCCAGTTTCATTCCCAGAATCTGCAGAAATTGATCCTCTCCAGGTGGGACAGTTTACCCATCGGATATAGACTTAAACGATGGTGCTCTCTCCGGAGTTGCGTCTGTCTCTTGCTTGGTGGCTGCAGACGAGCCACCTCACCAGGGTGTGCCCCTTTTGGATTTCAGTCTGGGTCCTTCTGACAACGGATGCCAGTCTCTGGGATTGGGGCGTAGTGACAAGTCCACACTCATTTCGGGGACGGTGGAAAGCAGAGGAGTCTGCCCTACCAATCAACATATTGGACTTTGGGTGGTCTTCAGGGCCCTGCAACAAACCAGACTCATACTCATACGGGAAGCAGTTGCACGTTCAGTCAGACAACGCCACGACTGTTGCTTACGTCAACCATCGAGGAACTCGAGGTCAGGCAGCAATGACAGAGGTGTCACGCATTCTGATATGGGCAGAAGGTCATCTCCCAGCCATATCGGCAGTGATTCCTTCCAGAAGTTCTTAATTGGGAAGCTGACTTCGTCAGCCGTCTCGACGTCTGTCCCGGGTAATGGTCTCTTCACCAAGAGGTGTTTCAGCTCCTAGTGGACAAGTGGGACCTTCCAGACGTGGACCTCATGGCCTGCTGACACAATCAGTGTACGGGTCCTGGGCAAGAGATGCGAAGGCTCTCTTTGTAGTCGCTCTGTCAGTCAAGTGGGCCTACCAGTTTGCATACCTGTTTCCTCCACGCTCCTTTCATCCTTGGGAACTTTGGAAGTTCGAACAAGAAGGAGGTACTGTCTTGCTGGTGGCCCCAGCATGGCCCATACGTCACTGGTACTCAGCTCTTCAGAGTCTCTCCATAGACACTCCGTTGCTGTTGCCTCTGTGTCCAGACCCGTTGTCTCAAGGTCCTTGCCTTTACCTGGACTTGGGTCGTCTGCCTTTGACAGCGTGGCATCCAAGGGTTTTTCTGGCTCTGTGGTTAACACCATGCGCAGAGTGCGTAAACCAGCCCCTGCCAGGATTTACCGCAGGGTGTGGCACACCTACTTTTAATGGTGTCGTCCCAAAGGTTACGATCCCCAGGTGTTTTGGATATCCAGAATTTTGGCTTTCCTTCATGCAGGTTTGGATCTTGGTCTCTGCCTTACCTTGTTGAAGGTGCATGTATCTGCTTTTTCAGTGTGGTTCCAACAAAAGATTTGCTTCTTTTCCTGTTATCCGCACTTTCCTACAGGGTGTCCTTCGCATTCAGCCTCCCTTTGTCCCTCCTGTGGCGCTTTGGGATTTGGCTGTTGTCCTTAGGGACCTCCATTTGAACCCCTGGACCCAGTGGATCTCAAATGGCTTACAGCTAAGACTGTTTTTCTTCTGGCTATTGCTTCCGCCAGAAGAGTATACAGGAAAGGTTCCTGGACTGCACACCCTACGTGTGTGTGTGTGTGTGTATATGTATATATATATATAAGTGGGAGGTGCTACCTGATTAGACTAATTGCAGGCACAGAAACAGACAAATCTCAGGTGCACAGCTCCAAATTACTTCTAGTATATGAATGCAATAAAATTTTGCAATCAATAGAGGTTTTTAGCATAATCATGGCCAAGGTTATGGGCCTACCCACCATATCCAGGTAACCTCTTTAGGGTAGATCCCTAACATACTAGGGTTCAAATCCAGAGCGCAGTACACACCAAAACTAGCCCAGCTAAGCCGCCCCTGGGCACCACCATAGTAAGAAAAGTGCAGTGTAAAGGAGATGGTTAAGAGCAGCCACAGCTGCATATAAAGATTGAAAATAAAAAAGTGAAGTACATGTATAATAAACAGTGAAGGGTTAAAATGTGTTATAAAAGAAAAATGTGTTATATGCGGTGCCCTGAAACAGATGAAACAAAGCAATCCAGGGAGACTCACGCCCCAAAAATGAACCAAAGTTGCACTACAGTATATAACTTGTAGGACTTACCTAGAATTAGTGCATAGAACAATCTAAAAGCACAAAACTTGAATCCCTGTAGGCACTAATTAGGTCAGCTAGTTGAATGGAAAACACCAGATAAGGAGATACGTGGTAGTTGAAAAATCTAGCTTGTTTGTATACTACCGGCTTGTGTCAAGTTGGAGAGGATCCTTAATTAGCTGTATCCATTTGCGTTTGGACTATTGATGATTGTGATACCACCACTAATTAAGGATCCTCTCCATCTTGACACAAGCCGGTAATATACAAACAAGCTAGATTTTTCAACTACCACGTATCTCCTTATCTGGTGTTTTCCATTCAACTAGCTGACCTAATTACTGCCTACAGGGATTCAAGTTTTGTGCTTTTAGATTGTTCTATGCACTAATTGATGTTATATACCAACAATTGACATAATTTTTTTCATTGGCTATATACCTAGTAGTGGTGTTTTATTATTTATGTTCATTATTCATTATTGTAATAAATTGTTTATATTTTTATATCAGCGCGGCTTATTGTATATTTATAATTACTGTCACTCTGGTCTGGTTAGGCCTAGTGATGCTTCCGTTCCGCTCTGGCATGGGCGCCGCCAACTTTCCTCCAGTCATGTGACCTAGTCGCCCTATCCTGGTGTGTCACATGCTCTCTCTGGTCTGTCACAGTCCAGCACTGGGTATTTAAGGGAGTGCCGAGCTTCCTCTCATTGCCAGTGCAACGTGTTTCTCAGCGAGAGCTGAGAGAGAGTTCCTGTGCTCATTCACCTGTCTGTTGGGATCATTACCTAGCCTGCTTCACTCTGCCTGTTCCAGCCCCACTGGCTCCTGCCTCCTCCTTTGCCTCTCCCTTGCCTGAGTACCTGTGTCAGCTATTACCCTACACCTTGCCTCCACTTGCAGTTTCCCTGGACATTATTTCTCAGCCTGCCATTCACTTCAGCCTGCAATTCACTTCAGTATGCAACTCATTTAAGCCTGCAATTCTTTTCAGCCTCACAGACCCTGGAATACTGGACTACATTCTGTTATCACTACCTAGACTTTTTCCCATTGCTTCATTACAGTTTCCCAAGTGCACTTTAGTGCTATACCCGGACTTTTTTTTTTTCCACATTCATGTCTGTTAAGCCACTCATAAAAAACTCCACGTTTATTTTTAAATCTGCTTCAGTGTCTGCTCCTTTTACCACCCCGGGCCCACAACAAAACCAGAACCTCACAACCGGTTTTCTGTCTCCTTCTGTGTGAGAATGTGGTTCTTGAGTGTTCCAGACTTTCTTCTCTCTCTATTATACTCCTCCGGCCTTTGGCTAACTAGGAAACTGAGGTGCCTCTAGCCCGGGGGCGGGGTATAGGAGGGAGACCCAGTGCATCCTGGGAGAAAATTTTATCTGTGTGATGCCCAGATGACTCCCATCATCACCTATACCCTAAGGTCTCCCTGTAGACCCTATGGACTTCGTAGAAACAGAGATAACAAAGGTAAGTTCTTACCAGATCTCTCATTTTTAGCCTATGTTTGCGGATACTGTATTTATAAAGCACACAACACATCTACATAGGTGAAACGTGTGAGCTGTACTTTTAGACGCATAGAAATGTTAATGTATTATTCATGTGAATTACATTTTATCATTATTTTACACAGTGGTTTAAGACTTGATGCTTTTTTATCTGGTGTAAAAATAAAATCTTATGGAGGGAAAAATGCCCCTGAATATTCTATCAAAACAAAAACTATGCAAATTGGAGCATTAGCAAATTGACACGTTCAAAAGTCTTGGCACCATAATTTATTGGTTTTATTCCTTTTTTATTTCACAGCTTAAAAATACATTAAAGTAATTATGAGTTATTGTAATTAAAAATGGCCTATCATAAATATCCAGTATATATTGTGTATTTCCTTACTCAATATTAAGATATGTTAACATAGCATTTCATTTTTCTTATCTTCATTTCAGCTGAGTGATGGTTAGCAGCAGAAGATACAGCAAAACAAGTTGTTCTTGTTATTAATATTGTAACATTTGTCTGTTTTATTTTTTAAAAGATTTTATTACACTCAACAATTTGTTTAAAATAATCACATGACACCTTAAATATTTGTATTGTCTAATTCTAGTATTCTGTTTTCTTAGTTGATATAAAATTGCACAGCTATATATGTTTTTAAAATTGTGTTAATACACTTTCATTTGACTGAATTTTTTTAAAATAATTAGTATTCTATTAATGCTGATTTGCTGCCTTTTTCCCTTGGCCTGGGATTGGGATTGTATGAACCCAAGTACTAGAAGCTTGACATGTTAATGTTTTTTGAGATGGAACATTAAAATAAGCAATTGAGTATGATTATTTGTGCTACATAGTAGAGATTTACTAATGTGTTTGAGAGATTATATGGAACAGAGTTACTTTGGTTAAATAGTACACCATTTTAATAAATTTGTGACAAACGTTTATTCAAATATATTGTTGATATTCTGTTTTGCCATTTTCTCTCAGCAGCGTGAATGGTCCACGAGATACTTTCATGTCAATAAATTATAACAAATTGACAGACTTATTATATATGTTTAGCAGAGAGTTTTCTTGCACAGCTACTGTAGCAGATTTCAGGATGTGAATGTAAATGTAATAAGACCTTGCAAACAGTCCGAACAGTGCACCTGTTATACAGTAAACACAACAACAATGTTGAAGGACTTAGTATACACAGGGAAATGGTAAAGATTACCACCGCACTGGTCTCAAGATTTAACAGTATAGTATACAAAATGTATACACACAGTAATAATAATTTGCTATAACCACCAATAAATCATAATATCCAAAATAAGGTAATTATTAGTAGAGCAGTGGTGGTGCTACTCAGAGTTAACCATTAATGTAGACAAAAAAGGAATTGTTCCTAAAGAGAACAAAACAAAGAACTATATACGAGAGCACTCAAATAGCCTTTATTGTACATTTAATTAAAACATAACTTTTATTTAAGATACCCCTATCACAAATATAAAAAGGACTTACAAAGTGCCAAATACAAAGAAGTGATTCTTGTAACAAGGATTGAGAATGTGTGCAAATGTATGAAATAGGTTCCATGATTCATGGTTCCAGTGATGGCGAAATATAAAGACAATCAAACTTTACATTATAAATACAAACATATAATGTATAAGAAACAGGTCAATTATGAGATAAATTTCTTAATGTAGCATCATCTATATGTGGAACAGTATGATAGTGCAATCAGTATACTCTATATAAATGAAAAATATAGAGAAAGTTGGGGAAAACAGATTCTGCGTTAAAATAGATTCTGTTGCTCCCCCTCTTAACAGTGATAGAGGAGGAGTGAGAGATCTGTTATGCAGTAACCGCTTGAAACAACAGTGAGCACCAGTTCTCATCTTAAGCTTTTCATTTCTGCTGTTATCTTACCATAAGGCAAAGGGCAACTAATGAGAGAACTACTACGCCGGTATTGGAGCCGGTGAGAGATTATAGTATAGTAGTAATGCAAACAATGACAGTACCCTCACTGTGTAATTGATCACCTAGATATATAATTACTTGCAAGATTGTAATATATATATATATATATATATATATATATATATACACACACACGTAAAGATTTTCTGTCTAACCATCCAACTAGTTGATTGGTTGGAATGAAAATTTGGTAAGGTATGAAAGCAAATGACAATCAGCAATTTGCTCCTAAATGCCAGAAAATGGACAAAAACTGTTGTTTGAACAAATTGTTTAGATCAAACATTTAACAAACTTGTCTGAATGACCATTTTCATCTGTTTTCTGGCATTTATGAGCAAATTGCTGATCATCAGTTACTACCATACGTTACCAGATTTTCATTCCAACCAATCAACTAGTTGGATGGTTGAGCAGAAAATCTTTTAAGTGTGTATGCAGCTTTAATCATAATGTCCGGCACTCAATAAAGATGCATTCAAACAGGCCGGGTGTCCTAGTCCAATGAGGTGACAATCACTCCAAGCATACACAGCAACAAATAGGGAAGGCACTCCGGGTCTTTACCAAGATAGAAAAACTGTATTTAAGTCATCTCCGAACACAGTCGACATTTCGGTGCTGAAACTGCACCTTTGTCAAGACAAGTACTATTTACTAAACAGATGAATCCTACAGTGTGCCAGATTAATTTAGAACAAATTTATATATATATATATTATATTGTGATGCACTGGAGAAGTCTGGGATGGCATATATGTGTGTCCCAGATTCCTATCATTTGTGTTTTAAAATCCCCAGGAAAAGTCTGTTATGCCAAACAAACCAGAAGTGTCGGCTTTTGGTAAAAGACGGTTAATGGGTTCTAGGGGTGTGGATGTGAGAAGAGAAGGGAGGGCTCCATCCACAGGCCATTCCAGGTGTTGGGCCTTTCAGTCTGAGAGCAGGCTTATTAGTAGTTGCTGGAGAGGGTTTGTTGGTTCCGCACAGGAGAAAATAACTTTAATCTGAAGTAATCGTATTGTTATAACAATTTATTTCCAGCTTAATTAACTTTTAAGTCAGGGTGTTGTCCCCTGTCAATTCAGAAAAATGTTGCTGGTGGTGCACCACAGGAAAAGTACTGAGTACTGGTATATAGGGTGTTGGATCATATAGGCAATGATTCAACAGAAGGTAAAGATTTTTCCTTGGTGGGTGCACTTATCATTGCCTATTAGTAGTTGCGCCTGGAAGTGGCTCAGATAAGCTGTGTTAGGTTTTGATTCAGGGTCTCACATACCCTGGGGAGAAACAGACACTGAGGTTTGTTCAGAGACATTGTGATACTTGAAAGTGCTGTGTTTGTGGTAAGGCAGTAGGCCCTGCCACTTGTAGAGAGGGAATAACCTGTCTAGTTAGTTCCCAGACAGGTTAGGATTTATTTTTTTGTCTTGTCTATTGTGTTGTGTATATTGCACAATAAAACTGGTTCCGACCAGATTGCACAAAAGCCCTGGACTGGTGTGATGTTTCCTGGCTTCTGTGTGTAAGGAGGTGTCCATCTACCCCAGGAGAGGGACCCCCTACCCAGACTATATCACTATATATATATATATATATATATATAATATTATACTGTATATAATGGCAAGATCCAGGTGATGGTGCCATCTCCTGGGCTAAATGGTTGCACTTGTAGTGCAGCAGCCAAGTAATAGTGCGCCAATCCAGGTCCTTGGTACAAGTATCCGCAGACAGTTTTTATTTTTTAGCAGCACGAAAAGAGAACAAAAGTAAATCCTGGAGTGTCCGGCTCAATTTAAACAAAATGATTCCCTCTCTCAGAGTGGAAGTACCTAATGTCCCTCTCACATAACAGAAATCTTCAGCGCAGCACTTACATTCAATAATCACAGTGTCTCAACAGGCCTCTGACCTGTTCCCCAGGCAGTGAGAGACTGATTACGGAGACTGACACTGTTTGTCAGCCTCTCACATGTGATCTAGCAATTAAGGCTGCTAATTAGCTTCTGTCTACCAGACAGAAGCTAAAAACATGGGACATATATATCTCCCCTTAACCTTTTTAGTGTTTTTGTCACATATCTCCCCTCCTGTTTTATACTGTGGGGCGAAATACCTGCAGCCTCTTAGCAAAAAATATGGAACAAGGCTTCTGCATTGGCCAGTTGGCTTCCCAGCCTATGCTTTACTGAAATGTAAAAGTTCTCACTGCCAAGAACCATCTAGTTATTCACCCATTGTTCTTTTAATTCTCAGTCATCCACTTCAACGTAGCATGATTTGTAAAAAAATCTACATTTTCACACCAAAAGATAGTACAGTACCTTAGTGTTTCTAATGCCTACTAAATTGACAATGCTTTTTCAACAGTGGGATAATTAATCGTGTATATTTAATTTCCTTCTTAAATAAGAGACTGCTCTTCACTTCACCATCTTTGCTTTGAGACAACACAGCACCTATACATACGTCTAATGCATCTGTTTGCATATAAAATTCATTTTTAAAGTTATGTGTCATCAAAACTGGTTTGTTGCACAACGCTACTGTGCCTGAAAAAACTTTTCTGCCTCAGGATTCCACTTAACCATAACTGACTTTACTCTTGGTAAAGTCAGTAAAAGGGGCAGTAAAGATGGAAAAAATTCTTCTATAATACCTTTATTCCTAAGAAATCTCTCGCCTGCTTCTTATTTAGGGGTCATAGCCAATTTTACATTGCCACAATTTTATTAAGTTGTGTCTTTTCCAAACCTGAAGGGGATTCACCTGCCTGGATTCTGTCAACCTACTATAGATTTAAATGGTGCGTTCCTTGCAGTGAGTCAAATCTTTATGAACCCAAATCTGTGTCAATTGTGCTTGATGTGTATTCTCTACAGCACATTTATTAAGGGTAAAAAATATTGACCCTCCTGCTCACTAAGCAGGGTGAAGCTCCACCGTGAGCAATTAGAATATACCTAATAAATGTGGTTACTACAATGCACTCTACATTACCATTTTTTGAGACTAAAATATATCTCTACTGCTGATTTAATTTAATGCAATATATTTCTTTCAGCAGGACTGTGGACCTCATACAGAGTCGGTCGAAGCGGCCGCACTGTCGTACGCCACCGATGTTCGCTATACTGCGCATGCGTAAAGTTCGCAATGCGCGTGTGCAAACTAGCCGCTACGATCAGAAATTTCTCTCTCCTTGAACACAGCCAGGTCGGTAGTTTGAGTGACAGATGGAGGCGTTTGTGGGTGGTAACAGGGGAAGGTGCTTGAAAACGGGGGAGTGGAGATCTGAACGCAGGCGTGCCTCATTATGCGAACGGCATTTTATGGGCGTGCATAATTAACAAAGTAGCGTCATGGCACATGTGACATGGGAGGTTTTTACACTGACATGATCGTAGAGCTTAAGAGAGGCTATGGTCAACCTTAAGCTCTACGACCAGTGCCGATGGTCTCGATTAATCCTTATATGCCCGGAGATGACGTGCAATGCGTACAAGAAGGGCGTATTTTTTTGTCTTCCGACCACTTCCTCCCCTTGGTCGGCCAACTACCAATCCGAACTTAGGGACGCAACTTGCGAGGGAATCATTTGAATATCCGGCCCCTTTTTCCGTGCGGCCGCTTCGACCGACTCTGAATGAGGTCCTGTGTTCTATCCACTGAGTGAAAAAAACTAGGGATTTTGTTTTTCTGTTTTTTGCTACATGACTAACAATTGTTTCTCTGCCAGCTCTTGAGTTGCTGCATTGCAACATATTGATACTAATTGTCCCTCTGCTAGCAACTGCACTGCAACATGTTGCAACATATAGGTACAAAATGGATATAATGAAATCTCCAATAACAGTATATATGCAGGATAAACCATCTGACAAAATACTCCTTCAAGTATACTAGAATCTATGTAGATATGTTTATTCTTTGGTATATTTTTTTCAATAACAAGGGAAGTTTTTTTGAATGATCAATAATAGATAAATATAATAAATTGAATCTAACCACTTACAATAATCACCTTTTGCCTGTATTAGTAAAAAGAGTCAGTGAACTATATTGATTTCTATGTTTGTTTGTAATTATTGGCTGTATTTAAATATTATTGGAGGTTAAAAATAACCTCTTCCCCCTTATATTCTAAAATCTTATAAAATGAAAGTTTAAGTTATAATTTATTCATACTACTTTAAGAGTGCCTCCATCAAAGAGTCTTCTTTTCTCTTCCTTCTCCTAAGTCTTTACCAAACCTGTTTATGGTGTATCTAAGGTACTTCACCTCTTCCATCCCTAAGCAACACTTTTTAGGTTGGCTGTCAATCCATCCTCACAGATGGAGTCCAACACTGCTTTCACCCTGGGTAAGTGAGACTGCCAATCATGACTACAGATGTGTCCTCATACATTTGCTCTCAATATGCCATGGCAAGAATGAGCTGCGCCAAGCAGTGTAGCATCTTTTTAGCTCATATGTGTGTCTTAGTCTCAACAAAACCGCTTCATGAGATAGCACTGGTTAATTTGATATGCAACACTTGTATATCTTTGTGCATTTGAATTTGTACATTAGAATTTGGCATGAGACAAAGCTCTGGCCGCTGCATCGTAGCACTTCATTTACAGTTCAGACTCAGTCGCACACAGATATACAAGTGTTGCATATTAAATTAATCAGTGTAGTCTCATGAAGCAGTTTTGTTGCGTACTGTTGCGACTAAGATGCACATTTGTACAAAAAATACACTCGGCACTAACCGATTTGCACAAGACTCTGCGCCGAGAAGGGCATTTGGCATGACTGCTGCAATAGTGTATGAGGCCACATCTGTAGATCACTACATCATCAAGATGGGGTCTTAGAATTTTGTCCATCATCCCCTGAAAGATGATGGGTGCCCCATGTAACCCAAATGGCAAAATCTTAAAACCCTCCGGTGCAGAAAACTTTTTTTTTTTTTCTTTTGTATATCAACTGCACTAGCCTCTACCCTTTGGTTAAGTTTAGAGTGGATAAGTAACATTCCCAGTCTTTCAATAAGTTCATCCACACAAGGTATTGGTTAGCATCAATCTTAGACACTATTCACTTTCCGAAAGTCATTGCAGAAGCTCATGGGTTTCAGAATTAGTAAAATGGGACTTGACCACTCACTATGTGACTCTTCAATTATATCTAATTCCAACATTTTTAAAATTTCTTTAGACACCATTTCCCATTGGGCCTCTGGTATTCTATTGGGCTTTAGGTTAACCTTAACCACTGGTTCAGTGATTATGTAATGTTTAATGACTGTTGTTTTACCAGGTATGTCAGAAAACAAATCTCTTTAGCCTCATATTGTTGATTTTTGGCTATTGTTACTTCAAGAACCAAAGGTACTGCGTTTTCCGGAGGGTCCGGTGTGGCTCACAGATGTACTCTATCTTTCCAAGGTTTTTTAAGATTTACTGCACATGGTAGATCTGTTCTTGGAGATCCAACCAAATCAACAGCTATTCTCTCAAACGGGACATCAATAATGGGTAATGGGACAAGCAGACATCTATAATGTGTCCTGGGAGCATGGTACTGAAACTCAGGGCAGGATATACAGTAATCAGATACAATTTTATAGACCAATGGCCAGAAAAACAGCTGCAAAATTCTCTCAGAGGTTTTTTTCACCCCTCTAGATGTCCTGTAGGTAATGTGACCATGATCCAGCTATTACACTGTTCTTCTATATGCCTTAGGAACTATCAATTGTTCCACAATAAGTTCTACTCTTTTGGAAATTTGATACAACAAAGTTTGACATACTGCCATGCAGGGCCGGACTGGGACTAAAAATAGGCCCTGGCATTTAAAGCACACAGGCCCACCTCGCATGAACACATGGCTCCTGACAGACTCTTCCCCTTACTATTCCTGACTCCTCCCACTTCTTATTCTATGCTGTTACAAATATAATTAATATTATAACACCATACAAGTATACATTATTCTCTGTATTAAAATACACATAACAGGAGACATTCTGCAGGAGATCCAAACATGTGCCATAGTCAGACATTTGGTTCGTTCTGTTAGGTAAAGCTGGCACTTCATTTGGTGTAGGTTACACACAAGGATCAGGGAATGCATTTTCCCAATTTACCAAGCCCTAGCTTAGCAATTGTATAAGATTAGATAGTATCACTGTAGGAATTTTTTAGTGCAGGGGTGCTGAATACAAAGGATGACACGTGTGCCCCCAAAGCCGTAATTACACATTTTGGTGCCCTGTGTACATAAAGAACATTGGTGCCGCCATCCACAATTGAAGCAGGGATATGCGCGCCGCAGGCACGCTCAGTAAAATATAGGTTTGGTCTCGCTGGGAAGGGGCATGACCACACAATAGTACCTCCAATTGAAATTACACCACACATGCCACACAGAGCTCTTTCACGTTAAGCAACACAGTAGTACTCCTTAAAACACATTATGCCACACACAGTAATGCCCCTTAACACACATTATGCCACACAGGCATGCCCCTTAAAACACATTATAGAAAACAATGAGTAATAACACTGCGCTCATGGGATTGATGTAATAGATGGGGTGTGCTGCATCTACAAAGAAGGGTGCCCTCCCTACTGTATATTTACAAAAAGTATGCTATGCAACTAGATGGCTTGTCGTGTCAGCTCCGTAATTGACCAAAAAAAGGGTTATTACAAAACTGTAAAATGATCAAACTTTTATGCAATCAAATCTCAAGATACATGTACAAACTTGACCTGATAAACTAAAACTACATATCAGGTCAGGGGTAAATAGGGAATGTTCAATGGTCGTGACTAAAAACAATAAACTGTAGGATACATGTTCAGAGTAGGAAACAAAAACATATTAAAATTTAAATATAGCACTGGAGTCGCTGTAGATTATAGACTACCCCAGTATGTTTAATGTAAATAGAACGGTGATGCGCAGAATAGTATAAGAGTCAGTACTTGGATAACTTTGGTGTGGAGCAGGAGCGGTGTCCCGCTACTCGCCCTTCTAGATGCTGTTAGTCCTTGTGATACCACAGTGAAGCGTCCATTGCCCGGGGTGATCAAGGTGGAATACGAGGTTGACTGGGGGGGTCGAGAAGCAGGGACTCCAGACAAGGGCACAGATGCTGACGGTGCGAACCGGAGCTGCGCCTCGTTGAAACACCCCTCACTGTCCTCACAGGATACCAGCTCTGTGTCTTATGCCTGGGGAGGCAGTGTAACTGGTTTAGATGGTCAGGTCTTCACACATTATGCCTTTTAAAACACATTATTATTTATTTTATTTATTATTTTATTACCAGTTATTTATATAGCGCACACAGAGAAAATTTGGTGATTCACATCAGTCCCTGCCCCAGTGGAGCTTACAATCTATATGCCCTATCACATGCGCACACACATACACACTAGGGTTAATTTGTTTTGGGAGCCAATTAACCTACCAGTATATTTTTGGAGTGTGGGAGGAAACCAGAGTACCCGGAGGAAACCCACGCAAGCACAGGGAGAATATACAAACTCCACACAAGTAGGGCCGTGGTATGCCACACAGTAATACCCCTTAAAACACATACCACACACAGTAATGCCCCTTTAAAACACATGAAGTGTGTATATGACTCTTCTCTGACCAGCAGCTTCGACCCCTCCAATGCAACGTGACCTTTTAGCAGCATCTCCCTGTGTCTCTCCATTCCCACCAGAGTAACCCGCCCAAACACCCCCACATCCCTCTAGCAGCAGCTCCCTCTGTCTCCTCTCCCACCAGAATCCAACCACCCCATCCCTCTAGCAGCAGCTCCCTCTGTCTCCTCTCCCACCAGAATCCTTCCATCCCTATAGTAGCAGCTCCCTGCCCTGTGTCTCCTCTCCCAGCAGATTATACCCGTCGGTTGTTGCTAGATCCATCTTGAAGAAAGGTCCTCTGATGTCACAACCACATGACCGTTATGACAGGGCCGGACCGCTACCAGTGTTACTAGACACGTTGGCATAGAGAGGAAATATAAACTGTGCCCGAAGTGTGACGAGCAAACACTTTTAGCCCCTGTTCTAAACCTTGCCCCTCCCCCTTTGGTCACCGGTTACGTCAAAGGTCCTGTGAAGTATCTCGTTCTAGACCTAACCCCATCCTTATAACAGCAGCTCCTCTCCCACCAGATGACCCCCCTCCCCCATCCTATAGCACCAGCTCCCTGTCCTGTGTCTCCTCTCCCGCAAGATGATCGCCCCCCTGTCCTACATCACCAGCTACCTGTCCTGTGTCTCCTTTACCACAGGATACCCCCCTTCCCTATAGCAGCCGGCCCCTGTCCTGTGTCTCCTCTCCCAGCAGATGACCCCTCCCCTATAGCAGCAGCTCCCTGTCCTGTCTCCTCTCCCAGCAAATGACCCCTCCCCTATAGCAGCAGCTCCCTGTCCTGTGTCTCCTCTCCCAGCAGTTGACCCCTCCCCCATAGCAGCAGCTCCCTGTCCTGTCTCCTCTCCCAGCAGTTGATTCCCCCCCATAGCAGCAGCACCCTGTCCTGTCTCCTCTCCAGCAGATGCTATGATTCCCCCTCCTATCAGCAGCAGCTCCCTGTCCTGTCTCCTCTCCCAGCAGCTGATTCCCCCCCCCTATAGCAGCAGCTCCCTGTCCTGTCTCCTCTCCCAACAGATGACCCCTCCCCTATAGCAGCAGCTCCCTGTCCTGTCTCTTCTCCCAGCAGATGATCCCCCCCATAGCAGCAGCTCCCTGTCCTGTTTCCTCCAGCAGATGATCCACCCCCCTATTGCAGCAGCTCCCTGTCCTGTCTCTTCTCCCAGCAGATGATCCCCCCCATAGCAGCAGCTCCCTGTCCTGTTTCCTCCAGCAGATGATCCACCCCCCTATTGCAGCAGCTCCCTGTCCTGTCTCCTCTCCCAGCAGATGATCCACTCCCCTATTGCAGCAGCTCCCTTTCCTGTCTCCTCTCCCAGCAGATGATCCCCCCCATAGCAGCAGCTACCTGTCCTGTCTCCTCTCCAGTAGATGATCCCCCCCCCAGCAGCAGCTCCCTGTCCTGTCTCCTCTCCCAGCAGATGATCCCCCCATAGCAGCTGCACCCTGTCCTGTCTCCTCTCCCAACAGGTGATTACCCCCCCTATAGCAGCAGCACCCTGTCCTGTCTCCTCTCCCAGCAGATGATCCACCCCCATAGCAGCAGCTCCCTGTCCTGTCTCCCCTCCCAGCAGATTATCCCCCTTCCCTATAACACCAGCTCCCTGTCCCGTGACAACCTCACTTGTTACCCCCCTTCCCACCCCTCCCCTGTATGTATAGTAGCAACTCCCACTGGTGTCTTATTGCCCAGACTCTGCAGGCCCCACTCACCTTCCATAGCTTCTCGGATCCTGTCCACTCCTGGTCCCAGCTTCTCATCGCGCTGTTCGCGGCTCCTCAGCGGTGACGACAGCATGACGTTTCAAACATCATTCTGCAAAAGGAGCCGCCGGGACGTCACGCAGGCCGCACCACGGTGAGTGACAGGAGGGGCGGGCCGCTGGTGAAGGACGAGGAGGAGCAGTGATTGAGCTGGAGGGGAAGGCTGCTCGGCGTCACTGACCGGACCGGCCCATTGGCCATCGGCCCTTCTGGCATTTGCCAGAACTGCCTGATGGCCAGTCCGGCTCTGCTGCCATGTGAGGGTATCACTATCTACAATCAGGATCTACTGGGTTTCCATCTTCCACTTCCTTTGCCAGTTTAGGGTTTTTTACTGCTCTGAGGCAAAAATTTATTTTCTCACTTCAAGATCAGGCAAGTGGTTCAACAATATTTTCTACTTCAGTAGGGGTTACAGCATTCTGTGCTCCACTGCTGCGCTTGTCATTTTCTGCTTGGAAAAGGGAACAATCCCACTGCCACTGTATCAACATAATCAGACAGGTCTGTAATAGATTAGATTTCCCACAGATAACAGAAGTGCAAAAAATCTCTCCCCAATATAGCTTCAAACATGTTTCTATGTTCACTTTAGCATTATTATAATGCTGAGTATCCCCATGTATATAGTTTACACCTACAGTTTTCCCCTGATATTTTAAGGGGCAAACCAACTCAGATTTTATAGGAGTAGCCAGCTACCAGAGCAGAGACTCTACCCATTTGCCTTCTACAGTAATTATACACATTTGTTTATCCGGCTCAGTCTGCAGTGCAAGCTAGCTGAGCAAAGAAAGATACTCTGCAATATACATTAGCATCACATTGCATACAGATGTGTCTTGCTACATCTTTGCACATAGCGCGGCATCCTGGCTTCCCTGCCGTGGCATTTCAATACGTGTTATGGCATTGCATACTGTATGCTGCGAATGACTATATACCATGCAGTACAGTTTAACTGCTGGGTGGTGAATGCGCCACGGATGAAACCTACAGTACTAAATACAATACTGTAGCAGTGGGTGGAGATCTGTGAGAGGCTGGCCAATCACGTTCAGGCAGTGTAAACAGTCACTCCTCCAGATGCTTAAATAATCACTTTGTGTCAAGACTAAACTGCTATAGACATTATACTCATTATGGGCCGTCTGTACTGTGGGCATGATTCATTACTAATCTCAACTCAGTGCTCACTAAATCGACTGATTGTTGCGTTCTCTGCATGTGTATGCATCACAGTGCGCATGCGTATGCATCTCAGTGCGCAAAGACTTCACTGTGATTGGACTGCGATCACAGTGACTATGCAGACCCATCGCAGAGTGAATGACAGGAAGTGACCGTTTTAGGGTGGTGACGTGGGATAGCCAGCGAAACACAGGCATTCCAGTGCATTTGAACACCGTTACAGGGACGTGCATAAATGAGCTACAGCGATGCCATACGCAGCTTGGGTTCACTGCGTGCACTGAGGTTAGCAATTCCTGAGTAAGGTCTGACCGTGTGCAAGTGTGAGGATCTGATGGTACTCAATGTTACCGATGGTTTTGCAGACTTGCAAAGTATTATGGAAGTGTGTAAGGTAAAGTGGGCATCCTTATGTTAATCTGCAACAGCATTGCATATTGCAATCATTAGCATATTTTTGCAGAGAACCGTAATCAGGCCCTGTATACTGTCGCTACATGGTATAAAAAGCCTGGCCTAAAGATGCATGGGCAGTTTTTCATAGATCATTTCAGGTGTACTCTGCTCAACTTTATGCATGGATCCGCCCTTTCCACATCCCTTCATCTCCATGTTATGACACCTAGCTTTATTAGACAATAAGACTCTGTTGACATTGTATTGTACACAGTGTAAAGAAGCACGCTAGACATGACATACACAATAGGTAACAGCTGCTATGGCTGGCTTGCGTGGGCGAGTGGATAAGGTGAGTGCTTTCCAAAGCTTGCCGCTAGAGACCCGGAAAGGGAAGATGTCATTTTGTAAATCTGATATTTATTTTTAATCTATAGGATTAAATAATTTGGTGTGTGAATACTGTGTTTGTGTAGATGCACATGCAGCATTTCATAAAGATACTCTGCCAAACTTCCACCCACTGCATTTTACTGAAAACCGCTGTAGACATTGTATTGCACTCATTACGGGCCATCCGTACTGTATACTGTCACTACATGGTGTAAAAATGTCTGGATTAAAGACGCACTGGCAGTTTTCATAAAAAGAGATCATTTAAAGTACTCTACTCAACTTTATGCATTGCTCTGCACTTTCTTCATCCTCTGCCGAACCTAATGCATTGTTCCGAACTTGCCACCACCTTTCATTTCTACAGTATGTTATGCCACTCAGCTGCATTTTGCTCTAAATCACTATAGACATTGTATTCTCATTACAGGCCATCCATACTGTATTCTGTCGCTACATTGTGTAAAGACACCTGGTTTATAGATGCACAGGCAGTTTTTCAAGTTCAATACTTTTAAAGTATTCAAACTTTTTGCTCAACTTTATGCATTGCTTCACACTTCCCCCTCCCTTCATCTCTATGTTATGCTACCAAACTGCATTAGCCTCTAAATCGCTATAGACAATGTATTTTATTGTATACATTGTGCTGGATGGGTCCCTTCTCCCCAAAACCAAAGCCAGCATCAGTCATTCATCAGAAACCTCACAGGGGATGGGGAAGCTGCCTACAGGATGAAAGTGTTACACACTGCAATTTGTGCCATGGTCTTTGCAAATTTGGTGGCCTCCAGCTGCGCTGCTTGAAATTATCACTTTTTCTCAAGACTAAACCGCTATACTATAGAAATTATATTGTCCTCATTACAGGCTGTCTGTACTGTATACTAACAGGCACTTACCACATCCTTTCATCTTTGATATACCACAGCGCTGCATTAGACTCTTAGCACGCTTAACATTACATACACAATTGGTGGAACAACTACTACAGTATGTCTGGCTTGCGTGGCGAGTGGATAAGGTGAACCCTTTCCATAGCTGGGCACTCGAGTTCGAGGCCCGGAAAGAGAAGATGTTTTGTTAATCAATATTTTTTTACTTCAGGGTCCATAGGGGTCCACAGGGTTGACCTTGGGGTATAGCTGAATATGGCTCCACGTGCATCACGCAGTTAAAGCTTTCACTGCTCCTAGGAAGCACTTGGGCCTGTCCTCCTCTATACCCCGCCCCTGAGCCACAGGCACCTAAGTTTAAGTTGGAGCCCGGCTGGAGTCGTGTCACTCTGCGGGGGGGTCTGCAGGAGCAGCCCCCAGAAAGCTATTTTTTTTATTTTAACTATTTGGCTCTTCAGAGCGGCAGCAATGGGCTGTCTATATAGACGTCCATGCTGCCGCTTCTACTCCCCGCTGGTGCCACAACGCCAGTATTACACTGGGGAACGCGGCGGGAGGCCAGAGTCCGTACTAGCTGGACTCTGGGGACCTCCCTGGACTGCTGCTGGAGACGCCGGGGAGAAGGTAAGCTGCAAGTCACTGATTAGCGGCGGCTCGTGGGTTCCCTTAAATGCAGTCCTTTGGCCCCGGTTCTGGGGGACAGACCGGGGGTGTTAGCGGAGGCGGCAGGCTCCCCCTCCTCGGAGGTATACCCCGTGAGACCACTAGACCACCAGAGTATAATACGCCGGAAGCCGGCAACCCTGCGGTTAATAGCTAGCCAGGGGAGGAAGCCTTCCCTGTTTAGCGGCTCCTCTCCTCAGCTCAGCGCGCCTTTCAGCACGAAGTCTGGCGTCATTGAGCAGCTGATTCCTCGGCCACTCCTCCTCTGAGGTCTCTGGTGGCCATTTTCTCTGGGTGGCAGCGCAGATTTCTAAGGGCGCACGCGGACCGGTCCCCCTGTGTACCTCTCCCCTGTTTTAGGACAGCGTACACAGCATTATAGCCCTCCCAGACACTGAATCTGGGTGGTTGATTGTAGTGGAAAGGTGCAGTGAGTATATCTTTCTGCATGGTATGTGACTTTTGCTAGTGCTGCCTGTCTGTGCTTATTTCTACTTACTGTCAGCCTATACCTATCCCTTTCCTTCTCCGAAGCCCTGCAGGTGTGTGGGGGAGGGGCGTTTCTACAGACCTCACTTATATAAATCACGTATTTGTGAGGTCCGTCACATACTGTTGTGTGCTTCACAGTGCCATATTGTGGGCTGTTGTTCAGCACACTGGTGAGTGCGCTTGATTCTGCTCTGTTGCCATATATATTTATATAATATATTTTGTCATGTCGGAAGAGGAAATTGAGCACTCCATGACTTCGGTGTAGGTCTCCTGCAGACGCTGTTCTGCAGGAGTGGATGGGGAGGATTTATCACAGGATGGCCTGTGTAGATGGTGCCAGGTGGTTCCTGGCCCATCAAAACCCCCTATGATGCAGGAACCATCCTGGGCGATGTTCTCTCAGGTGCTGGTGTCTATTGCAGACCATCTGTTGGTCCCGACTGCTGTCCCTACTAGGGCGTTGCCCCAGCCTGCCATCCCCCATTCCCCAGGTGGCCCGCAATTATTGCAGAGCCCCCCGGGTCTCAGTCTGTTTGTCCTTATGCGGTGTTACCTATGTATATACGTCTACCCCTGTGATGCAGCAGTCTGTGGTGCCTCTTCAGGCCCCTGTTGCGGCTCTTCCACCCTGGGTGGATGTGCTCTCCAACTCAGTCCAAAATTTGGCGGCCGCGTCTTTGGCTTTTCAGTCAATTTTGCAGAGTGACATGCCTTCAAGGGCGTCAAAATGCACACTAATGGCGCAGGCGGCGCATTTATCGGAGTCCGATGGGTCCTCAGATGATGGGGAGGTTCATGATGACACTGACTCGACTCCTCGGTCCAGGAGGTAGATACCAAGTAATCCATTAATGTGCGAGCACTGGTTAGGGCGGTGCGAGCATTTCTCCTAATAGAGGTTGAGGCACCAGCTCCTAAGTCGAAGTATCCTAGTTTCAAAAAGACTAAGGTGGCTTCTGCAGTGTTTCCCCTATCTGATCAATTGACGGATCATATGGCGGTGGCTTGGCAGGTGCCCAGTAAGAGATTCCTGCCACAGAAGCGGTTAGCTTGTAATTATCTTTTTCCTGAGGCACATTGTAAAAAATGGGAAACTCCACCGGCGGTGGATTCCCATGTCACCCGTTTAATAAGGAGAGCTACTCTGCCATTACCGTCTATATCCTCGCGGAAGGATCCCACGGACAGAAAAGTTGAGACTTGCTTAAAGTCCATTTACTCCCTCTCAGGGGCAGTGGCCTGTCCGTCCGTGGCCACCAACTGGGTGGCCAAGGCCATTGAGGGTTGGGCCAACGCATTAGAGGATACCTTTCCGGACGATGCTCCGGATGTCCAGAGGGCGTTGTTAGGACAGATGAGAGATGCAGCTTCTTACATTGGAGAAGCCTCTTTGGATGCTAGTCTACTGACCTCTCGAGTATCGGCTGCAGCAGTGTCTGCCCGCCGATCCTTATGGCTGAGGTCCTGGAGAGCGGACGCTGATTCAAAGAAAGGTCTGGAGGCCTTACCTTTTAATGGAGAATTGCTATTTGGTCTGGACTTGGACAAAATAGTGGATAGCCTGGCTAAATCCAAGTCAGCTTTCTTCCCTTCAGCAGCAACACCTGCCAAGGTCCTGAGCTCGGCCTTTTGTGCCTTTCGGGTTCAGAGTAAGGCAAAAGGTCAGTCCTTCCCGAGGCAGTTGGCAGCTAAGACCTCCTCTAAACCCAAGAAGCAAGCCTGGAGTGCTAGGCGCCCTTCTTCCAAACAGGAAGATAAGCCTTCCGCCTGATGGGTCGGGCCTCCCTCTGGGGGACCCCAGAGTGGGAGGCCGACTTCTTCAATTCGCCCAGTGCTGGCTCAGCACCACCACAGACGCCTGGGTTTGAGAAGTGGTCTCCCAGGGGTACACCCTGTCTTTTCGGCACAGACCGCCCCACCAGTTTTTTTGCACGAGTCCTTCTCTGGACAAGACCAAAGCTTTCCAGATTCAGGTAGCTATAGAATCCTTGCTACATGCAGGGGTCATTGTTCCCGTTCTGCAGTCTCATCGCGGGACGGGGTACTATTCTACTCTGTTTCTGGTACAGAAGCCCAATGGTTCTCATCGCCCTATCCTAAATTAGAAGTCTCTGAACAAATACCTCAGGGTTCCCAAATTCAGGATGGAAATGTTACGTTCCATCATTCTGGCGATGGAACCCGGGGATTACATGGTCTCCCTGGATATCCAGGATGCCTATCTCCACATGCCCATAGCACCTGCACACCAGCGGTATCTGAGGTTTGCTATCCTGCAACATCACTGCCAGTTTCGGGCGTTGCCTTTTGGCCTTTCCACGGCTCCGAGGGTGTTCACCAAGGTGTTGGCAATTATGGCCGCCCACCTTCGGGGACAGGGTATACGGCTGCTGCCCTATCTGGATAATCTTCTGCTGGCGAGCTCCCCGGAGGTACGTCTTTAACATCTCCACTTGACCATTGCTTGTCTTCAAGCACACGGATGGTTGATAAATTGGAAGAAGCCATCTCTGATTCCATCACAATGGATGGTCCATTTGGGAGCCCTTCTGGATTCTCGTCAGCAAAGGATTTTCCTGACTCCGGAAAAGGTGTCCTCCCTGCAACTGAGGATACACAGGTGCCTGAGCAGTGCCAGGGTGTCGGTTCACTCGGCCATGAGAGTCCTCCGGTCCATGGTGTTGGCATTCGACATGGTGGAATTTGCCCCGTTCCAATCCAGGCCCCTGCAGGGGCAGATTCTATTGGAATGGAACGGGTTACCTCACCGGATCCGATCCCAGATGCTGGTCTTGTCTCCGGAAGTACGCCTGTCTCTAGCTTGGTGGCTTCAGCCAGCTCATCTCATCAAGGCTCGTCCCTTTTGGATCCCGGACTGGGTTCTGCTCACAACAGATGCCAGTCTCCGGGGTTGGGGGGCAGTGACCGGCTCGTTGTCTCTTCAGGGCCATTGGTCTGAGGAGGAAGTAGCTCTTCCCATAAACGTGCTGGAGCTGTGGGCCATGTACAGGGCTCCGCTGTCGTCAGGCATTGCTCTTCATGGAAGGGCAGTTCATTTGCAGTCCGACAACGCCACCACAGTGGCGTACATCAATCACCAGGGAGGAACTCGCAGTCGAGCGGCGATGTCAGAGGTGTCTCGCATCCTGGCTTGGGCGGAGTGCCACCTTCCTGCGATCTCGGCAGTCTTCATCCCGGGAGTCCTCAATTGGGAGGCGGACTTCCTCAGCCGTCACGATGTGCACCCAGGTGAATGGTCACTACACCCAGAGGTGTTTCAACTTCTTGTGGACAAATGGAGACTGCCGGAGTTGGACCTGATGGCATCCCGTCACAACTACAAGCTGCCCGTGTACGGCTCAAAGACAAGGGACACAGGCACAAGTCTGGTGGATGCGCTGTCGGTGAAATGGTCATTTCTCCTTGCGTACCTGTTTCCTCTGATCTCCCTGCTGCCTCGGGTACTAAGAAAGATCAAACAGGACGGAGGCACGTTTCTGCTGGTGGCTCCAGGGTGGCCCAGACGTCCTTGGTACTCCGATCTCAGGAGCTCGTCCATCGACTTTCCGTACCTACTGCCTCAGCATCGGGACCTGCTGTCTCAGGGGCCCTGCCTTTACCCGGATCTGGGTCGGCTGTCTTTGATGGCATGGCTCTTGAGACAGCCGTCTTAAGGTCCCGGGGATTTCCAGGCTCTGTCATCAGTACCATGCTGAGGGCGCGTAGACCTGCCTCCGCACGGATTTACCAAAGAGTGTGGCACACTTACTTTCAGTGGTGTGAGTCCAGAAACTTTGATCCTCAGGTGTTCAGGGTTTCTAGGATTTTGGCATTTCTTCAGTCAGGTCTTGACCTGGGTTTACGTCTTGCTTCCCTGAAGGTTCATGTATCGGCTCTGTCTGTGTGGTTCCAACGTAGGTTCACTACATTGCCTGATGTTCAAACCTTTTTCAAAGGTGTTCTTCGAATCCAGCCTTCCTTTGTGCCTCCAGTGGCTCCGTGGGATTTGGCGTTGGTTCTTCGGGTCCTGCAGGGACCTCCTTTTGAGCCTCTTGAGTCGGTTGACCTCAAGTGGTTAACACTCCTGGCAATTGCTTCAGCCAGGAGGGTGTCAGAGTTGGGGGCACTCTCCTGTAGTCCCCCCTTCTTAATTTTTCACCAGGACAGAGCAGTGCTTCGCACTCGTCCTGAGTTTTTGCCCAAGGTAGTCTCTAAGTTCCACATCACTCAGGAACTTGTGGTGCCAGCTTTTCAGTCTCCTGATCTTACAGCTGGTGAGGCTTCGTTGGACGTGCTCTCAGAATTTTTGTTGACAGGACTGCTTCTGTTAGAAGGTCCGATTCTTTGTTTGTCCTCTTTGAGTTTCACAAGAGGGGTTGGCCTGCCAACAAACAAATGTTAGCCCTTTGGCTTTGTTCTGTTATTAGGGAGGTTTATATACAGGAACGTTTACCTGTTCTGGCCCCTGTTAAGGCTCATTCCACTCGGTCCATGGGTCCTTCTTGGGCTGCTAGACGTGGTGCCTCCGCTGTTGAGCTGTGTAAGGCAGCCACTTGGTCTTCCATTCAGACGTTTTTGAGGTTTTATGCGTTTGACACCTTTGCCTCAGGATGCATCCTTTGGGCGCATGATTCTCCTTTCTGCACAGGAGCGTCCCCGCCCTTAGTTGAACTGCTTTGGGACATCCCTAAGGTCAACCCTGTGGACCCCCTATGGATCCTGAAGTAGAAAACAAGAGATATGGTAAGAACTTACCTTTGTTATCTCTGTTTCTATGAAGTCCATAGGGTCCACAGGGCGCCCGCCCTGATGCGCCTGGCTTCAAATGGGCTGTGTGGCTGGTCACCGGTTTTCCATCTCCCATTTATGTGAGTATGGTTTCTTGTGTGTTCAAGTCTTCCTTCTCTCTGTTTAGTCTCCTCCTCTGGCCTTGGCTGCTTACCAACTGAGGTGCCTGTGGCTCGGGGGCGGGGTATAGAGGAGGACGGGCCCAAGTGCATCTTGGGAGCAGTGAAAGCTTTAATTGCGTGGTGCCTGTGGATCCAGATCCAGCTATACCCCAAGGTCAACCCTGTGGACCCTATGGACTTCGTGGAAACAGAGATAACAAAGGTAAGTTCTTACCATATCTCTTGTTTTTCTTTTAATCTACAATACAGGATTAAATAAAGGATTAAATAATTTGGTGTGTTAATGTGCTTTACAAGAATACATACAACATCTGCATTGGTGTGAAGACACACGCTCTGCATTAAGACTCATGCACAGCATTTCTTAAAAACAGAGCAATTCAAGTTCAATATTATTAAGATACTCTGCCGAACTTAATACATTGCTCTGGAGTTGCCACCACCTTTCATTTCTATGTTATGACACTCCGCTGCATGTTACTCTAAACCGCTATAGACATTGTATTGTACTCATTGCGGGCCATCCATAATGTATACTGTTGCTACCTGGTGTAAAGACACCTGGCACTGTCGCTACATGTTGTAAAGACACCTAGCTTAAAGACACATGGGTAGTTTTTCATAAAGAGAGATCTTTTCAGGTTCAATACTTTTAAAGTACTCTACTCAACTTTATGCATTGCTCCGCACTTTTCCCCTCCCTTCATCTCTACAAGCTGCATTAGGCTCTATACTGCTATAGACAATGTATTGCTGGGGGGCCATTCCTCCCAAACCTAAGCCAGCAAGTGTCATTCATCACAAGTCTCTCAGGGGAGAGGGGGCAGGGAAGTTGCCTACAGTATGAACATGTTACACACTGCGATTTGTGCCATGCTCCTTGGCGACAATTTCAGTCCTTAGTGAACAAAGTCATTTTGTACCTCCCCCACCATTACTCATTTCTATTCAGTCCCTCTGAGCTCACTGACCCAGTGGATAGCGTCAATAATCAGTGTGTGTGAGACCCATGTGGAACTATAAATAGCATGAAAAGCACATTATTTGAGATAATACTGATGGTACAAATTTGATGGTGTGATATTAGCTTAGTGGGTCGACATGTAGTGCACATGGTGAATAGTGTCATGACCAGTATGTTATTAGGCTACTGTATGAACTCACTGGAGAGGGCTCCATGGTCAATTTACAAACATTGATGTGTCGTCTAGAGCCCCTCCACAAAGCAGGCATGAGCCTTTTATTAACATAATAAAGGACAGGTTTTGGTAGTCATTTTAGCAGTACCTGTACATCAGTGTATGCAATCACCAGTGATCTAAATTACAGGTCTCACAGGAGTAGGGGTGGAGCTGCCTATGAAATCAGTCAGCTCAAGGTCTCATCACGTTAGGCACTGCTGCTGAACTCAATGCATACAGCATACATGCCACATAGCTCTTGTTGGCCATTTTGTCCACTTGATTCATCCCACTTGTCAGATGAAGATTCACACACATGCAAAAACAATGCAAGTACTGTTTACTGTACTTTCACCTGGAAAACCTGCACTGTTTAGCACTCCTTCACCACTGGCCATATTTGGTAAACCATTGCCTGATATCACTGTACAGCGCATCCCAGGTACCAGAATTGGGCCAATCCCCAACAATTTGAAAAAAGATATCCTGTCAAGATGCAGGGCAATATTCAGAATTGGAAAGGATTACAGTAACAAACATACAGTAAAGTAAATATTCAATGGGTTGCTATTAATCAGGGCCGCCATCAGGATGGGACTGCCAGGACTCTAGTACCGGGCCCGGGCACACAGAGAAGGGGGGCCCTCCCTCCCGTGCCTACCACCCATCCACCAGCAACGGTACCACAGTCACAGTGCAATTGCAGTGAAGGGGCCCACTGCCGTGGCCGCTGTGCAATAAAGTTTTAATTTTTTTTGCAAGCCAAACCAGCGCATGCGTGTCATGCCGCTGACAGGGAGTGGAAAAACTGCAGCTCGCAGCGTGCAAGGAGCGTCGATTTCAGCCTGAAGAGAAGGCAAGTGTAATGTCCTGTGAGGGCTGTCTGGCAGAGACATGGGGGGGCTGGCTGTTAGAGACATAAGGGGGGACTTGCTGGCAGAGACATAATGGGCTGGCTGGCGGAGACATAGGGGGCTGGCTGGCAGACATAAGGGGGACTGGCTGGCAGACAAAAGGGCTGGCTGGCAGAAACAAGGGGAGGCTGACTGGCAGAGACAAGGGGAGGCTGGCTGGCAGAGACATAAGGGGGGGCTGGCTGGCAGAAACAAAGGAGGCTGGCAGAGACATGGAGAGGCTGGCTGGCAGAGACATAAGGGGGGCAGCCTGGCAGAGACAAAAGGGGAACTGGCTTGTACTGGAGAGACGCTGCAGGGCTAGAGTTGCAGAAACAGTGGGGGAGGGGGACACTGCCTGTTTTGTCACTCCTGGACCCCACAATCTCTGATGGCAGCCCTGCTATGGATGGCCAGAAAACAGCCATGGAGGATGGCAATCAGACGGCCAGTAGCAAAACGACAGCAAGGTTTTGACAGTGAAACAGCAAACAGTGGCATCCACATGTCCTGAAACTAATGCGATGTGATGAAGGATTCAGAGTTCATGGTCTAACTTAACTCATCAATAAAAAAGATACAGTACAGTTTTGTACTGTGGTGGGTACTGTAATGTGATTACTGTGTAAACCAGTGGTTCCCAAACGTGGTCTTCAAACCACCCTAACAGTCCAGGTTTTAAGATATCCATGGTTGAGCACAGATGGTTAAATCACATTGACTGGAGTACCAATTAAGTAGCCTGTGCTGAAGTACAGTATGTATAGTCTTTAAACATGAACTGTTAGGGTACCTTGAGGACTGAGTTTGGGAACCTGTGGCATAAACATTAATTGAGGACTGCATTGTACTGTAACTGTTACAGATAAAATAACATTAATGTTAAACTGCATACCAAAGTGTTTCTAAAACTGAGTCCTCATGAACCCTAGGGGGTAAATTTACTAGGATTCAAGTTTGGGCGAGTTAGCAATCTCTGGAGAGTATGGGCATTTTTTTCCACTCGCAAATTTACTAATGACAAACTCTGGAGATAAATCTCCTTTGCTATGGGAAAATACTGGAGAGTTGGCAAACTCTCTTCACTTCACCATTGGCTAAACTCAAGTAACTTTTCACTAGTGAAGATAGGATTCTGGAATGTAATAGGAGAGCATATAAACTCTCATGAGAACGGACAACACTCCTGTAAAAATTTGTGAAATCAATTCACCTGCCTGTGAGCTTACGAGTTTGGCAGAAACACACAGATCAGTGTGATCCATGTATGTTTCTGCCTATAAATAGTTAAAAAGGGTTTAATTAAAAAAATGATGTAGGATCCCCCCCCAAAAAAAGTCTAACCAGCCCTGAACTGCTCAGCCAGTCCTGGTCCTAAAATTACGGGGTAAAACAGAGTAGGGCTCCCCCATTATTTAGGAACCAGCACCTGGCTGCAGGGCCAGTGCTGTTTTTTAATATAGGGGGGAAAATGCGTAGGGGTCCCCCTATATTTAAAACCAGCACCTGACCCAAACCAACAGGGGTGTAATGCCACAGCCAGGAGACCCTATCACCGGGGCTTCATGGCCAAAGCATTTGCAGCCTTAACCAGTCAGCCCAAGCCAGGGATCTCAGGGGAGGTGGGGACCCCCAAGAAGGGCTCTCCCCTCTCCTAAAACCCCAGGCTTAGGCTGAAGCCCAGGGTTCTTCCCCACACCCCTGGACTGTGGGTACAGGGGTAATATTGTGTTAGTTATAAACTATTGTATTTTACAGTGGAACTACAGATGCTAGCCTGCCTGCCCTTTTGCACTTGTGGAACTACAAATGTCAGCAGGTGGACTGCACCCTTACCCCCACTGTAAAATAAACAATTAAAAAAGACAGAACACAGACACTGTCTAAAGTAAAACTTTATTACACACCTACCAACCTCACTCACACCTACTTATCTGTGCTAGCTGGTCAGTCCATTTCTCCCATGTAGAATCTGTTTGGAGTACCTGGAACAAAGATCCTATACTCTCCTCCATCCTTGCACTGCTTTCCTTAGCCTCCAGAGGACTTGGCAACATAACAAACTGAGAAATTGAACCCATATGGACAAGTATTGGTATGTGTTGGCACACATACCAATACGTCGTGAATGCCAGCTGAAGGGCCTCCTCGGGAAATCCCATAGCCCGCTAGCCAATCAGAGGCTGCTTTAAATGTAGTGGCCACTCATTATCTGGGACCCACGTGTAACCATTGGTATGCAAAGTATTGGTATGTGTGCCAACACTTACCAATACTTGTCCATATGGGTTCGGTTACTCGGTTTGTTATGTTGCCAAGGCCCCTGGAGGAAAGCAGCGCGAGGATGGAGATGAGTATAGGATCTTTATTCCAGGTATGCCAAACGGATTCTACATGGGAGGTGGACTGACCAGCTGGCACAGGTAAGTTTGTGTGAGTGAGGTAGGTAGGTGTGTAATAAAGATTTACTTTAGACAGTGTCTGTGTTCTGTCTTTTTTTAAACTATTTGTTTTACAGTGGGGGTACGGGTGCCGGCTGCCTGCTGGCACTTGTAGTTTCACAAGTGCAAAAGGGCAGGAATGCTGGCACCTGTAGTTCCACAGTTAAATACAATAGTTTATAACTAACACATTATTATCCCCATACCCACAGCCTTGGAGTGTGGGAAAGAGCCCCAGGCTTCAGCCCAAGCCTGGATTTTGGGAGAGGGGGGACCACTTCTTTGGGGGATCCCCACCTCCCCTGAGATCCCCGTCTTGGGCTGACTGGCTTGGGGTGTGAATACTTTGGCCATGGAGACTCCTGGCTGTTGGATTACATTCGGTCGGTTTGGGTCCGGTGCTGGTTTTAAATATAGGGCGACCCCTACACATTTTTTCCCCCTATATTTAAAACCAGCACTGGCCCCGCAGCCAGGTGCTGGTTCCTAAACTACGTTGGAACCCTACTCGTTTTGTTCCCCGTAATTTTTGGAACCAGGACTGGCTGAACAGTCTGGGGCTGGTTATGCTTTTGGGGGGGACCCTACGTCATTTTTTAAAAACTTTTAACCCATTTTTTACAGCTACAACACACAAGCTGCCTTCATATATCTCACTGATATGTGGAGGCTGCTTTTTCGGGAGAGTTTTGCAGAGAGAAAACACTGCAATCTTGGTTCAGTAATCTCCTTCAAAACTTGCTACTCAGGTGAGATATCTCAATCTACTTTACCATCGGCCAACTCGCTATCAGCTAAACTCACTTTGTAAATTTGTTTCAGGAGCCTCAAATCACCCGAGTTTTGGCGATGCTAATTGAGTTAAAAAAAAAGAAAACTTTACCAGACTCGATACTAAGAGTTCTAATTTTCCAGATAAGCAAGCTGTTGCTAAAGTGTACAGTAATTCAGTATCACAACAATTCATACAGTCACACATGTTGTGAAACACATGGAATCTAAGGGTTCCTGAGGACTGAGTATAAAAAAGTGACATACTGTACAGTACTGTCAGTAAAGTACTATATGCATTGAAGAAAAGTCATTGTACTGTGTATTTCTCCCGAGCTTCCCCCCCATCATTGGAATAATCTTCCTCGTTCCATCTGACTATCCCCCGGCCTGCGCAAGCGGGCACCAACAGCCCACTTATTCATAAAAGCATATCCACCCTCAACCTTGTCAGTCTACTTCACCCTCTGTCACCCTCCAATTCTCTCACTCCTGCTTTCTGCCCTTAGCTCCCCTTACTGTACACTGGTTTACTGATTATGCAGTATCTTCCCTTTGTCTCCCCCTTCCATTTATACTGTAAGATCCATGACAAGGGCCTGCCTCCCTCCTGTTCTCATCATCTACTGTACAGTACTTCTGTACAGTACTTCTCTTGCATCCTCCTTGGTCTCTCTGCCCCTGTCATCTTGTTTTTTCAGTTGAACTACAGTGGACCCATCATTTGCACCCATACCAACAGCTACAGTACAGGTTTCAGCTGACGCTGTATTTTAATTGCACATATAGCATCATAAACCATTGGACCATAAACCTTACAACACACCCTCTACAACTCCATTCTACAGTGTGAAGACCCAGCATTGTCAAGTTCCCAAAAGAGTGGACATTTTTGAAACCTTTAGTCAGGGGTGTAACTAAATAGGTACGATTAGTAAGGGCCCTACCACCCAATAGTGAAAAATGTATATAACATGTAACTTTGACAAGGAAGATGGGCCCCCTCAACTCAGAGCTGCATAACAGATGCACCACTTGCACCTACTGTATGGTAGTTACACCCATGCCTCCTGTTTGTGAAGGTATTTTTGTTCCAAATTTGTAAAACAAGTTTACTGTATACTGTTAAATTACAAAGACAAAATGGTGTAAAACAATAAAGTTTTAATAATTCTGAAAAGAAAAAATGTACATTAATAAACTGCAAGAAAAAAGAAAAACAAACAATCCACCAACAAGAGAGCTATCTCCCGAAGAACTTGTTATGTGGGGAAAAAAAAAGAAAAAGCATTACAACATTAAAACTGTACACAGTGTACAGTATTGTATATTGTAAACTCTGTACATCTACAATGTACAATACTGTAAGTAGTACACTACTGTAGTAGTAAGCATTGATGTACAGTACTTTACCTTGGATGTAGCTCCCTCTAAAATGGCCATGTGGGCCACGTGTGCTGCATGGGCCCTGTTTGTCCTGGCAGCGATGTAGCCGGAGATTGATTATATCTAAAATAATTACATTAGTCAGATTACAATATGAAGCTCTACTATACATTAATTGGGATGGGTAAGAAATGCCAGTGCTCAGGATCCCGCCAGTCATTATCCCAACTCTGGCATCCTGACTAGGTTATAATGCCAACACCCTCAGTTAAGTAATGCTAACCTAACACTCTCTTCCTGGTGCCTAAATATAACCTCTCTCCCAGTGCCTAAACTAAACCTTCCCTCCCCGCTCCCTAAACCTAACCACCCCCCTTAGTGCGTAACCCTCCTTTTGATTCCTAATAGTCGCTAGTAGCTATTTAGCGCTGCAAGTTGCTTAAGAGTGAATTGCTTTCCAGTCCAATTGTGTGATTCCTAAGCACAAAAATGTTATTTATGTAAAGAAAAAGTAACACGGTGAAAGCTTTAACAATTAGAGTCAAAAGCAATCAATAATAGTACAAGCTGATACATACGAATGCGCACCGGTCCCAGTATGCAGTCATCAATCCTGACGTCTGTGATCATCAAAGAGGATGTCTGTACACTGAGGTCGGGTCACAGCTTATATACCTTACAGAGTTCAACTAGTTGACAGGTTTCCATTGGTTCCTGCTTCTGGATAATCTGGTCATTGGTTGATTCATACGGTGTCATCAGGGGCATAGCTCAGTCCTCAAACGGTCACATTGTGTAGTTTCCCACTGAACAACTGGTTAATACTAGCTACAACACTACATGCATGTTATAACATTTCTATCCAATAACTCCCTATCATCCATAACTAGCGGACGCATGATGCGACTTCTTTGCCGATAGATACAGATGTCTGCAATTAAACAGAGATTTAGTATGATACCAAACATGACATGTCCACTATGTCCTAAACCTTAGATCTCGTTTAAGTACACACTACATCATAATTATTAGCTAAAAATACCTTTAATAACACTGGTTATTAACTATAATGTGTAGGAACCATCTTGCACATATGCGTCCGCATATGTGCGTGTGTGTGTTGAATTAGCAACTATATACAAATGAGCGTCCATGTGTGTGTGCATATGAGCGTCCATGTATATAAGTATATATACATTTATATGTGTGCGCGTTATGAGCATCAGTGTATATGTGTTATGAATACACAGTTTAGCGCATCAGATTGCGCGACGCAAAGTAGCGTCGTGGAAACACATTGTCAGACCATAGACGATTAGATTGTCAGATAATTATTGTACAACGATCATAACCAATTATTTGACTTTGACACTCCCCATAGTGCCTAACCCTAACCCCAGTACTTATTTTCGGGATGCCGGTGCTGGTATTTTGACGAGAGTCAGGATTCCGGGGTCACCATTCTGACCGTCGGAATCCCAGCGGTTGGCATTCTGATCACATCCCACATTATTTACATGTAGTGTATACTCTTTCACATTGAATTTGCATATGTACGCCCACAAGGATGATGAGGTAATAAGCAAAAAGCATAGTAAATATGGCCAAATTATCGAGAATGCACACACACTGCTCAATATTGGGAGACTAAAGCTGATATTTTAGTTCTTGACCTACAGAACGGATAATGGAAGGAATCTGTTTTGTCTGTGATATGTTGAAATAATCATTAATACAGTACACACTATACACTAAGGGGCCCATATATCATTCAATATTTGTGCTGTAATCCCCAAAAACACCTGTGTACTGTACTCCAACCCCCATAGGTTTCTATTGGGAATGTGGTGATGTCTGATTTATCAAGTTCCAGAATGCGAAGCATTCTGGACCTTGGTCCCTGCACTTTACGCCATCTGAAGATATTACTACAGTATCATCATGCTGGTGCTGTAAATTTTATTTCATAATCTAACATGTTTAACCATAATGTATATGGCTATTTGTCTCACGATCATGTCCCTTGTCGCAGCGACACAACTTTTATAAGTATGCCGCTGTTAGCTTTGTCGGGCTCGGCTATGCCGCTGTTAGCTCCGTTGGCCTCAGCTACACCACTGCTAGCTTCAGGGTGCACAGCTGCCTCGGAGCGGTTCTCACCACTCAATGCCCATTTTGTGTAAGCAGTGTCGAAGCTGGATAATTGGCTGAGACAAGATCAGTTTAATATTTAATTGCGGTGACGCCATCTTGCGACTGGCCGCAAGACGCCATCTTGGAAATGAAATCGCAAGATGCCATTTTGCGAATGGCCACCCAAGCGCCATTTTTAGATAAGCTCACAATTAAGTACATATGGCGAGATTACTATTAGCATCATGCGATTGCATCTTTCATCATTTCTCATATACACAATAATACGCTCAATTGCGCTGTTAACTAGTCGCATATTAGCGAATGCATAAAATCCTATATGAAAACACCGTTTAGTAGCTAAATGCGCACGCACCCGCACCAAGTTAATTAGCATCTTTATATCAAACCCCGCATACTCACACATTACATATTCACATACAACGTTTCATAAGCTCTAAGGTATAAGATTTAAGTTTGTTCATTTAGTATAAATGCTATGAGATAAAGATTGTTTGGTAACTAAGGTTTTATACATAAGTAAGCCATGTTTGGTTTTGTACTGATGCGTACTCTTTCCACAGTATTCTGGTGTTAACGGTGGGGAGATCGCATCATGCATTCTCGACTTATGGACCGCAGAGACTTCAAGCAACAAAATGTATATGATATGAATAACTTTTAGGATGTTGCATGTGGCGGGAATCTAGGGACCCTCAGTTGTTGGAGGCTGGGTTGTGTCTATTTGAATCAGCCTGTTAAATGCTCTGTAACAGATGGATCCCCCTTGGGAACCAATAGCATCAGCAACAAACGTCCCTATTGTTTTGTCTATTCCTGGGGGGTATAAATATGTGTGCTCCAACACTGGGTCTTAGTCTTCGTGCTGAATACTGATAGACAAGGGGTTTCTTGCTGATGCCTAACATCTGGTCCGGAAGCGCTGCATATGTATACTGTACTTGGGTCTGTATAAATCCTTTGCGCTGAATTGTGTCTGTATCAATAGCATGTAACTGACTGTACTTTTACTTGAATAATACTTGTGCTTTGGAGCCACAGATTCCAGGTGTTAAGTCTTTATTTACTGTATGACTGCGTACGCAAATTAGCGTCATCTTTAGAAGGTATAGGCAGGATATTAGAAAGTATAGGAAGGAGTGTATAGAGGTTTTGATCTGGTATCGTTAGTTGGGGGCTCGTAGTGAAGTCACTTACCTGCTCACACGGTACATACGGCTATCGATATTTCAGCAAAGGGTGGACTGGCCACATGCAGGGTTTACCTGCAACCGCTTTATGCTGAAAGATCGATAACCGTCTCCGTGTGAATCAAGGAAGCTGACTAGAATCCAGGGACCAGAGAGGAAAAAGTTTGTTTTCCTCTGTTGATAGAACCTAACGTTTAAAGGGGTGCCGTAGTCCTGAGTACGCGGCTGAGTCGCAGGTTTGTGCACAGTAAAGACGCACTTTTTTTTGGGTACGCAGCTAAAAGGTTGTCATATGGTTGTGTGGTAGTCGCATTATTGTGTATGCGACTGGTTGCACAATAGCATATACGTACTTCCGGTTGTGCTGCCACGTGTTTAAATAAAGCCGTTGAGGTTTACATTTTTCAATTATCAATATCTGGGTTAAAGTGTATTTTTCTGCGTAGGAAAAAAGTGTGTAACAGTGAGTGTTTGTTGGTAGGGGTAACTTGTTCCCTACAGTTAGAGGTACCGTATGACCTTTAAGGGCTAAGTGCTAGTCACTCGGTAAGCAGTTTACCATTCTATACACAGTAGCAGGTGTACATGTTGTCTTTGTTGTACAGAGGTGCGTGGAAGTAGCCGACATACAAACTTCCATAGGTGTGGAAGTTGCCTTACTAAATCTTATCCGGGTGTGGAAGTTGCCTTTTTCAAATCTTATCCAGGTGTGTGGGTGCCGCAGACTTAAATCGTCCACAGGTAAGTGAAAGTATCTTGATTGTCTTTCACCAGTTTAAATCTTCATTGAAAAGCGTAGGATTTTGTCTCAGAATGGGAGCCGCGCAAACAGTAGAGATGTTAGACAATGATGTGCTGCTAATGGAGGCGCCGATCGGATCGGCTCGTTGTATTATGCATACTAAGTGCGGTACTTATGCAATAAGGTATTGTGATGTATGGTTTAAAATGACGATGAAAAGTGTTAGACCGTTTCCCAGAATTGGTAGTTTTGATAAAAATGTATTCGATAATGTCTGGGATCACATCAGTCTGATGCGCTCCCAAGAGAAAAAGGTAAAATATTATGAATGTTTAAAACTGTGGCAGCATGAAAGGGATGTGTGGCTTAAAAATGTGCAAACGACGCAAAGTAGCGTTGCGAGCACATTGCCAGAGAATACATCCGCGACGCTAAATTGCAATATGGGCGAGCCGCAAAATGGCGCGCATGTGCAGCAAGGTAGCATTGTGGAGAGTATTGCCAGCAGTTCACGCTCACCTCCCCACCTTATGTGGATGGGGGTGCAAGTACAGTTACCAAAAATAATCATAAAAATTTAACTAGCAATTTGTACCCTCTCTTAAGCAACCATTAAGACAATTTTATGATGTGGATGATGAGCCTATTGTAATGTCTGCCATTTCCCATGCTGTGCAAATGATAGATGGTGCATCACCACAATCACGAGTGGTGCCGCCATCTCCATCGGTAACAGCAAGGGAAGTGTTAACACCCTCTGCACCCGTAGAGGAATTTGTTCATACCATACGCAGCAGCAGCAGATTAAACCCCCAGCCAGGTAACCAGGTCAAAGGTAGCAGCGCTACCGGTCTGCATCCCATTCGGACAATAACCGTTCCAAATGGAAATACAGATGTGAACGGTGTAGTGCCCACGAGGGAAGTAGTAATGCATTGTCCTTGGACAAGAGCTGAACTAAATTCCATCATAAATGATTTCCCCGTTCCCAAAAAGGAACTAGCCAAATGTCAAAGATTTTTGAGAAATTTGGGTAGTTCACATGAGCCCAATAATAAAGATTGGCGTGTGGTGTTAAGGGCCTGACTACCACGCAAAACCGACAAAATTTATCACGGATTGTGTATTGAATGGTGACGTTCCCTTAACAGACCAAGTAAACCAAATTAACATTTCCCATATTGTAACTCAATTGGGTATATATTTTCCAGTAGTAGTTAACTAGAATACAATTTTCACCATTAAGCAAAAGGAGAGTGAAACTGCAGAAGATTATTGCAATCGGGCTCTGCAGGCTATCACCCAGTACACTGGGATAGAAGATATTAAAGATAGCACTCACCACAGGGGAATGATAGTCATGGTACTAATGGACGGTCTGAAAGAGAATTTAAAGACTCGGGTTCAGACCTCACAGCCTGGCTGGCGGGGCTCACAATAGATACTCTCATAGAATCCGCCATCGAACATGATAAAAACATCTCAAAGAAGAGAGAAGCCCAGAGCGAAAAACTAATGGCTGTCAGTCTCCAAGCTCTGGAGGGAATGATGGTAACATCACAGCCAACAGACACACTTGCACCTGCACACACACTTACATCTGAACAAGTATATGCCCTCACGAACCCCACACATCAACAAACACAACTCTATCCCACTAACCCGATACAACCACAGGTCCCATACTACTCACAAACTTCAGATCCCCCACAATACCCTTACCCTCCCTATCCTTACCCATATCCACCACCTTTACCCTCTGCTCAAACCTCACAGCAACACATGTCTTCACCCGATCCACGAACATGTTTTAACTGTAAACAAACAGGACACTTAAGTAGAAACTGTACAGTAAAAAGAGTAGGAACCCCAAGTCAGGGAAGACCTGGATATCCCCATAAGGGATATGCACAGAGACCAGCAAATGTCCAGCAAGCACCAGCTCCAATTGTGGCCGTAAATGCTTTATCGGAGAATGGTAGCCAACGCTAGGGGTCAGGTCATACCTGTAGTCTACAGATTGTCAGGTTAATGGGAAGTACTAGGGAAGAACCGGTCATGATGGTTGATGTAGCTGGTACTGAATATCCTTTTCTTGCAGACACAGGGGCGACCAGGTCAGTGATAAAATCTCCTGTTAATTTACAGGTGACCAACGAGACAGTACCAACAATGGGTGTAACAGGTAAAGTGGAACATTATCCATTGACAAAGTCCACAGAGGTTACTATTAGGCCGTTGCATACCAGGCATTCTTTCCTTCTGGCTACTGCGGCTCCTACTAACCTGCTGGGTAGAGACTTGTTATGTAAGATGGGATGTGTTATATACTGCACTCCTGATGGTGTATTTTTAGATATCCCAGAGAGAGTTGCACACGAGGTGCGGGATATATTGAACACTCCCCAAAGGATAATGTATCACTCTAGAAGTCTAAATGAAAATCCATCCCAGGTAGATGAAATGTTATCCCAAATTCCAGAATAATTTTGGACTAAGGATGGACAGGACACTGGATTAATGGCAAACGTAAGCCCTGTAATGGTAAATTTAAAAGGTGGTAGGCAAGCTCCAAAAATTCCCCAGTACCCACTAAAACAGGAGGTAGAATTAGGGGTTTTTCCAATAATTGAGCGATTATTGCAACAGGGAATTTTAGTTCATACAGCTAGTATAGCCAACAGTCCCATTTTTCCAGTGAAAAAGAGTGGTGGGAGGGGTTATAGGCTGGTACAAGACCTTAGAGGTGTTAATAAGGTGGTAGAGAGCCAACTCCCTGTAGTGCCAAAATCCAGCTGTCATCCTGATGCAGATCCCACCAAATGCAACCCATTTCACTGTCATTGACCTCTGTTCTGCCTTCTTCTCTGTGGCTCTCCACCCTGACTGTCAGTATCTTTTCGCATTTATATACAGAGGTTTACAATACACATGGACACGGTTACCCCAAGGTTTCATAGACAGCCCCAGTATCTTCTCCCAGGCATTGCACAACTGTTTACAATCTTTTCAACCTGCCAATGGATCTGTTCTAATCCAATATGTGGACGATTTATTGTTATTTTCTGATTCGTTTATTTAGTGTTTAAATGATACTAAACTTTTGTTGCTTCACCTCTTGCACACAGGACATAAGGTTGTTAAGGGCAAACTACAGCCGTGCCAATCCAGAGTAAAATATTTGGGACACTGCCTAACCCAGGGTTTACGACGTCTTACAACGGATAGAATCCAGGCCACACAAAACATGACACTGTCGCAGAATCAACAGCAAATTCATACCATCTTGGGAATATGTGGATACTGTAGAATGTGGATCCCAGGTTTTTCTATTTTGGCCTTACCTTTACAGGAATTAGTCTCTTCTTCAAAGCCCGATCGTGTCGTACACACAGAGGAATCAGTGCAGGCTTTCCTTAATCTTAAGGATAGTCTGACAAAAGCTCCTGCATTGGGAATACTTGATTATGAAAAACCTTTTGATTTGTATTGTACGGAAGCCGATGGTTGTGCTGCAGGTGTCCTTACACAAAAACATGGTGATGCCAGTAGGCCCGTAGCATACTACAGTGCCCAATTGGACACTGTGGCAAGATCACTCCCCACCTGTTTGAGAAGTGTAGCAGCTACCGCTCTATTGGTGAGTAAAAGTGAGGACATAGTATTGGGTCATGATATGATTGTCTACACTCCCCATGCTGTATCTGCTCTGTTGAACTCAGCTCAAACCAGACACATCTCTTCAGCTAGGTTTACCAAATGGGAACTAGCTCTAATCGCACCCGCAAACATTACTGTTAAACGTTGCAGCACGCTGAATCCAGCATCGTATTTACCATATGTACAACATGATGTACAAAGGGTGGAAAGAGAGGAGTTGCTGGCGGGAGGTGAGTTCAGCCGACATAATGATACGCACGATTGTATGACATATCTGAATCAGACCTTTACTGTTAGACCTGACATACATGACACACCTTTAGAGAATGTGGATGTGACTTTTTATACGGATGGGAGTTGTCATAGACAAACAGACACAGGTGAATTATGTACAGGTTATGCTGTTGTAAATGACACAGACATCATAGAAGCTACACCTCTTGTTCCTCCTCACTCAGCCCAGGTGGCAGAGTTAGTAGCACTAACTATAGCGTGTGAACTGGCAGCAGGCAAATCTGCTAACATTTACACTGACTCGAGGTACACGTTCGGGGTGGTGCACGATTTTGGGGCTCTATGGCGTCTGAGAAATTTTATGACAGCAGCAGGCACACCAGTTGCACATTCCCGACACATAAAACAGCTTTTAGAAGCAATCCAACTGCCCAAAGCGGTGGCAGTAATTAATTGTAAAGCCCATACATGTGAGGATGATCCGGTGTCACTGGGCAACAACAAAGCCGATGAAGCTGCAAAATGGGCAGCAGGGTTAAAAATGTTTTCCCCAACTGAAAAAATTATGTCTTTCCAAACAATTGATATGCTGAAATTAATTGAGATGCAAAATTTGTGTTCAATTCAGGAAAAATCCATTTGGAAGTCCAAGGGATGTGGGCAAGAGTCCTCCGGGCTCTGGAGGGATGGACAAGGTAAGCCGGTAGCCCCCAAGGCATATTACCCCAGTCTGGCTGAGGCAGCACACGGTCTGACTCATCTGGGTAAACAAGGTATGTGCAAGTTGGTGAGAGCATACTGGTGCGCACCAGGTTTTTCTTCACAAGCAGAAAAGATAGCAATGTCCTGTCTGACCTGCTTGAGGAAGAACATAGGGAAAGCGATCCCTACCGAACCGTCCCACATTCCACTGACTGATGGACCTTTCCAGGTGATACAAATTGATTTCATCCAATTACCACCTTTGAGGAACCTTAAGTATGTATTAGTGTGCACGGATGTATTTTCTAACTGGGTTGAGGCCTACCCAGCGGCCACTAATACTGCTGCGTTTACTGCCAAGAAAATAGTTCAGGAATTTGTATGCAGGTATGGTATCCCTAAAATCATTGAGAGTGACAGGGGTACTCATTTCACAGGTGATGTTTTTCAAAATATGTGTAAGCTGATGGGTATTAATAGCCGACTTCATACCCCCTACCGACCGCAAGCCAGTGCCAAGGTAGAGAGGATGAATGGGACTATTAAAAATAAGTTAAGTAAAATCATGGCAGAGACTGGACTAGGGCCCTGATTCAGAGACCCTCGCTCTGACCAGAGCGCTCGCTCTGAATCAGGGCCCTCCTCCATTAAAATGGAGCGTCCTCCTGGACGCTCGTATCGCTGTGGGTGACCACCCACATCACATACGAGCGTCCAAAAAGATGGTCGCGATGGTCTTAACCATCGCGACCATCGGACTTGCGATGGAAACCCTGCAGTAGGGTTTCCCAGCCACAAGCCCTGGAGTGATTTTGGCCCTATCAGAGCCAAAATCACTCCCACTGACATCACTAGTGATGTCATTGGGGCCGGCTTCAGACGGTAGGCATTCCCATGGGAACGCCTCCATCTGGCCGCCACGCCCCTGGCACGCCCACTAAAGGGGGCGTGCTGTCAGTCACCATCGACAGCACGCCCCCTTTGGTGCGAGACCCGGAGCGACAGCTTGGCTGTCGCAGTCCGGGTCTCATGCATGCGCACGACGGAGCTCCCTCCGTCGTGCGCATGCGCAGTGGGGACCATCGACCCACTTGCGAGCGTACTGCCGCTTGCGAGTGGGTCTGAATGACCCCCAAGGATGGCCAGAAGTGTTACCTTTGGTCCTACATAGCATAAGGACCTCTCCTAGACCTCTAAATCTGTCCCCATTTGAAATATTGTGTTGGGATAGCAAAATGGCTACTGACAGCCATTTCTATTCATGGTTCTTATGTGTGTATCAGACATGAAGTGGTATCAGGCATGAAATGGTATAGGAATGTGGGAAGCAGGCAGGCCATAAATCCACAAGGCGTTGTCTACTGCAATGTACGCTTACATTTTAGAAAGTCCTTATCAGTAGTTAACCAATTAAGTAGTTGAAGTAGGTTTATGCCCATATTAGTCAGAGTTAGATGGGTATGCAAGTAGGATACTATATAAATGAAGATCAAAGAAGCTTCCAGTGGCCTGCCCTATGCCGGGACCAGAGACTGCAGCTGGTGGCCAGGATATTGTTCGTTCCAGCTCTATTCTGAGAGGAGGTTCCTGGATCATGTAACCATCTTATATTCCGAAGCTAAGTAACTGTTATTCTTTTATATCTAGTCATTTGTGGAAATAAATTATATCTTTTTTCAAGATACTGGTTTGTGTGGCTTAATTAACCTTCTGTATCCAAGAACCTTATCTTGTTCCATTGGGAACATTAAAGTGGTGTCAGAAGGTGGGATACAGAGAGTTAATAGTCATAAATCTGCTTGGAATGTGTAGTCGATTGTTTTAGCATTGCTGTGCAAACGTAGAGTTGTGCAAACCCATGTAAAAAATCCTCTGTCTCATGAGTGAATGAGGGAGGTGTGTCCTGATCAGTCAGAGAGTGTATACTGTATGTCACAGTATATCTGTATGTTGTCTATTTACTGTCTTTGTGTTTGTGTTGTTGAAACAAACAAGAATAATGCATTTTAAGATTTTCAAGAAATATGCAAAAATGTTGAAAAATGAATTGGGATTTCAGCTGGCTGATTTCCATAAAAAGCATAATCTTGGTTTTTCACTGCCTGGTATTGATAAGAGTAAAAATAGTGACATTTTGCATAGACCAATATATTTTGAAAGAAGTGTAAAATCTGTTGAGAAGAATGCAGTGATAAGAAATCCTGTCTCACAGACAGAGTAAGCCTAAATTCACATTGTCCCAGAAATTCCATAGGGAGGGGGAGTGAATCCTCGTAAGTAATAGCTGAGATGTCAGCTAGCGCAGAAAAAAGTGCTGATTTATTACACACAGAAAGTGTAGAAATTAGTGAGCTTGAAATACAAAGAGGAGTGTGTGAAGTTATGCAGAAAGAACTTGAAACAGAAATTAAGCAATGTATTCACACTACAGTAAATTTGTTTGATCAGAACAGTGTGATGAAAATTTCTGATTTGACAACATGTGAACAAAATGTTGAAACCCATGAATGTAAAGAATATGTCCAGAAATCAGAGTAAAAATTGAATGCAAATGAGGTTTCTGATAACATGCCATTGATTTCTGGTACTCATGAGCTGAATGATGATATGTCTGAATTGTCCAGAACTGTCCAGCTTGCCAACCATTGTGATATGAATGCAGAACAGGATGTATGTTCATGGCTATTCAAAGGGGTGTTGCTAAGTGAAGGGGTAGTGATGATGCCTTTTGCCTTGCCCAATGAGACATGGACATTGCCCAAAGCTAAGGGGTGGGAAATGGGCAGGATTGTAGTTATAGACCATGCCCCTGAGACTGAAGACTTCCCCCATGACAACATTAAATTTACATGGCATGATCAACGTGTCATTGCTGAATTTAAAAATGCAAAAAGTGAACAAGATGTGTTTTCTGATGAAACATCCATTGCAAATGATGTTCATGGTTTACTTGTTCATTGTGAAGGAGGGGTTGGTGGGTACACACTGACCAACCACAAGGGGCATACATGCATTACAGACACACTGATTGTGGGAATATTTTGTGACAAAGTTGCAGATTTTGTGTTTGGTAATGAAATTCGCATCCCAGTGTATTTCCTTACAAAGCCTTACCAGCCAAAGGTTTTGAAGCAGCTGAAAGACACACAGTTGCTAACGACAACAGCAGAAACTCTCATGCTAATTAAGGAGATCAAAGAGCTACTTGCTGGCCGAGTGAAATTTAAACCAATGTTTGAACTGTCCATACTGGAATTCTTAATGATCACAGCTCCACGGTGGTGGGAAGATTTCCAAGACAGAGAGCATTATTGGTTCATGGACTATGGTGCTGCCTGCACCTATACAGGACTTTTGTTGCCCATTGCTGAAGCAAAGCAGCTATCTTTACATGCTGACAGCCAACCTCCAGAAGAAGGGGCTAGCGAACTTGTTGCATCTATGACTGTTTTTCAAGTCACTGACAAGACTGGATGCCCTGTAAGTCTTCACACTGAGAAATGGACATTAGACACAAAGTCTATATGCGCTGTTGTCCAAAGCTGGAAGATCAATGTGGGACATGCTGATACACACACCTACAGCTTCAATGGTGTGCGAACAACTGAACTGAGCACAGAACATGGTGTGTAATTCACTGCAAAGACAACACTGATGGTGCTAGAACTGTTAAGCCATGACGGAGCTGAAGCTGCATTCGAGCAAGCTCAACTCAAAGGGATTCCTTATATCCAAACCATGGTTAGAGACACTGCAAAAACCTGTTGTGTTTGCCAACAGCTGGAAATGTGGCCTACCTTGCTTGTTACTGATAAAGGCCTCATATACTGTGAAATAACTGCACAAGTCTGGCAATTTGAATTCATTGTTTACCACCAAGAAGATGGAGGACGAGTGCTGTACTGATCAGCTACAGAACACTGTCATGCAGGAGTGAAGTTGTCTTAAGCAGAGTGATACAAGATAAGAGACTTTCCTGAAGATGTGACACAGACTGATTTGTTGATATTATGGGATATCCAAGAGGATTCAAGCAGACAAAGACAACATGGAGTATATTGGGTTTTCTATGCTTCATACCATTCACAAAACTGACATCAGTATGATTGAATGAGTGAATGTGTTGCTTAGGAAACAGGAATGTTCACATATATTGGGGTTCACCAATGTTGGGGTCTTAGAGCAGGATGTATATGTATATATATGTTTTGTTTACCGGATGGTGGTAAAGGTGTAACTTTTAAAAGTATGATACCTGGTGCACAGACACAAACATTTATGATAAGGTTGTGATGAAATGTTTAGTAGTAAGAGATATAGAGACAGGTAGAAGAGATAATTTCAACAGGATAAGTAAATGCTTATTTTGTTTTGTTTTTATGGTTTATCTCACACTGTTTCTTTGTTTAAGCCAACAGGTTGATGGTTGGAACAGATGAGAGAACATCGCTGGAGATGTACCTGAGATGACGATTACCAGAAAGTGATTTCTTATACAGGAGAGAGTCCAGGAGGACAACAGAGTTATAAGATCTGATGGCACAGCTATTACATACATTTATGTGCATTGTCCAAGACTGAACTTGTGCCTTATATTGGTTGGATCCACACTCACCAATATTCTCAAGACTTTCAAGATTTCATTGAACTGAACTGAACTTTACTGATAATAATTATCTTATAAGTAACTGATATATTTGATATAATTATATGTATTATTCACTGTTTTATTAGAGTATTCACATATAAAAGGGGATTGTTTATGTTTGAGTGCATGGTGGGTAGGAAGATAATTTAAGTACTTGATGTAGGAGCAAAATTAGTTAATACTGCCAGGGAATGGTGGGCTCTGTTAAACATTACATGTAATTGTAGTGATACCCCAGACATGATGCAAAGAACACTTGATCCTGATAAGAGCAGAGATCTTTTGGCCATTGCATACACTGTGGTGGCTAATATTCCACATATTCTTCCAGATGATGTGTATTACCTTTGTGGGAGAAAAGCCTACAAATAGTTGCCCTATGGGGGATTTGGTAATTGTATATTGGGACATTTGAAACCCACCACATTCTTTACAGATGGGAATCAAGTTAATACCAAGCAGATTCCACATTTGTTAACCAAGAGAGCAGTGCGGCTTTTAAGACAGTATTATGAGGAAAGTTGGTTACGGTGGTTCAACCTTGTTCAGAAATAGGGGGTTGGTTCACTGGTTTACTGCATATGCTTATTTAGGGAATCATGATTATAATATGTATGTATCTTGGGATCAAGGTATTATTTCTTTGTGCAGGGAAATGTTGTAATATGCTGGATTCTGCTGAATTGATGCCGATTAGGAGGAAAGATTCCTATGAGAACATGATATACATGTCTTCCACACCATAAGTCCAAGGGTGGATTGTATTGGGATAGCAAAATGGCTACTGACAGCCATTTCTATTCATGGTTCTTATGTGTGTATCAGACATGAAGTGGTATCAGGCATGAAATGGTATAGGAATGTGGGAAGCAGACAGGCCATAAATCCACAAGGTGTCTACTGCGATGTATGCTTGTGTTAAGTTTTAGAAAGTCCTTATCAGTAGTTAACCAATAAAGTAGTTTGAAGTAGGTTTATGCCCATATTAGTAAGAGTTAGATGGGTATGCAAGTAGGATACTATATAAACGAAGATCAAAGAAGCTTCCAGTGGCCTGCCCTATGCCTGGACCAGAGACTGCAGCTGGTGGCCAGGATATTGTTTGTTTCAGCTCTATTCTGAGAGGAGGCTCCTGGATCGTGTAACCATCTTATATTCCGAAGCTAAGTAACTGTTATTCTTTTATATCTTGTCATTTGTTGAAATAAATTATATCTTTTTTCAAGATACTGGTTTGTGTGGCTTAATTAACCTTCTGTATCCAAGAACCTTATCTCGTTCCACCTGGAACAAATATTGTTCGGTAGACAACCTCATTTGATTATAAGTCCACAGGAAGATCTGAAGGGTAACAAGGAGGTAACTGTAAAGTATCTTATAGCAATGAGTAAGCAGTTAAAGCAACAGCAGCAGAAACTGAAATTGTTGTCTAATGATATGCCTGAAACTAACTGTCATGATGTTGAACCAGGAGAATATGTTATGATCAGAAATTTCTTGCGTTCAGGTTGTTTGACTGATCGGTGGGAAGGTCCGTACCAGGTGCTGCTGACAAGTACTACATCTTTGAAGGTGGCCGAGAGAGATACCTGGGTCCATTCCACTCACTGCAAAAAGGTCAATCAACCGGTGGAGAAACAAGTCGGAGACAAGGCTGATAGCGTGGACCTGTCGCTCGCGGGCTTGGGAGGATTGAAAAGGTTGTAGTGAGAGACATGAACTAAAAGAAACTTGCAGGTCTTGTTGTGACAATGGACGGGCCTACTGTGTTCATTTTCATATTCTCTTTTAGAGTGTTCACCATCTTGGCTGGTTCGGGAATATCCAGTTTCTGTGATGGGAGACCGATTGAGGTAATGGGAGCTGATGGCAGTGCTGATGGAGTGGAGTCAGGAGGAGTGCAAGGCCAATCAGGGGAGTGTCTGACCAATCTTAGTACTGTTATTGTTAAGAGAGCTGTCATTCCGGATACTCGGGGACGGTGTGGAGGTTTATCGTCTGAAGATTCCTGTATTTGTGAGCTTTGTGGGTCCCTAGTTGATGAGAACTGTATCCAACGGTGCCAACCTAAATATAACTCGTACTGGGGTGGGTATCCTTTAGAGGATTATCATAGCATGGTAGGCAAAGTGTTAAATCAAACTGATTGCTGGGTGTGTTCACATGTGCCACAGGGACAGCATAATGTAGGGTTGGTGCCATTTCCGCTGAATATCATGGAAATTTTAGAATTACAGAAAGGGAAAACATTGGATGGAAAGATCCTCTCATCCAAACCACCTCATTTCAAACTCTATCAATTCCAAGTAGATAGATCACTTTTGTGTTTAAACATAACCAACCCCAATAAACCCGGGAGTTGGGAAGTGACGGGGAATAATAAGACGATGACCTTCTCACAAAGAGCTGATAATGAGCCCATAAACCATGATCTGTTACTCTCAATTAAATCTGGTGGGAAACATTTTAGGTATCGGTATACATTGAGTTCCACCAAAGAAATTATTGGTAAGGTGCCAAATGGTTATTGTGCTAAAATAATACAGCCAGAAACTTGCATGTACCAGATGGAAGACCCAGAAATAGGATTGTTTGCAAGGGAAATGTGCTTAAAGATAATGATGCATACCATTACTTATGTTCTCCCTGATAATGTATATTTCATATGTGGAAGAAAAGCGTATAAATGGCTCTCCCCGAGTTCCGAAGGTTTGTGTTACCTGGGAAGAGTAGTCCCAGAAGTTATGACCCTCACACATGTTGAAATGCTTGGTATACATAAAAACACACCGTCACCATATCTTCACACACAATTTGAACACAGAGGCAAAAGAAATATGATACCTGGTGACGTGCATAAAGCCACTCAGTTAATCAGTGAGACAACTGGCTTTAAAGTTTTAGTCACATTGGATCCCACCAGGATTGCTCGGGATACATTAAATTTTAGGTATTTTCAGGAACTTGCTAAATTGATAGATAATATCACCGAGATGTACGATGACACATTCAGGTATACAGGGAGAGAATTGCAAGCGTACAAGAAAGAACTGGTGCAACACAGGCTAGTGTTGAATTATTTAACTGCTGTTACTGGAGGGTATTGCGTAACGTTAGCCACCCAGTTCGGAGTAAAATGTTGCACCTATGTCACCAATGATACCAGCGACCCTAAGGAAGTGATAGATCGGAAGATGGATGAAATTCTGCAGCTAAAATGGGAGTTTCATAAGAACCATAACGCTTCAGTGGCTGGGTTTCATGGCTGAACCCAGTAAAATGGTTCTCAGGTCTAGGGGAATGGGTCCAGGAAGTGATCGCTAGCATAGGCAAATTCTTGATCCTTATACTAATTGTCATCATAATAATTGCCATATGCGTCTGGTGTGTTCCTATTGTGTTGAAGTGTGGAAAATGTAAAAATAGAGTAAAACGCATGAACAAAACTATGATGGTGGTCAGTAATGACAACATAAATACAGAGGTAAATATAGAACTGCATTACAACCCTGAACTAGGAAATACCATCATTTTATTATATTTAGACGTACATAGAATGTATTATTGAAATTTTATTTTTAGAACACCTCAGATAATGTAAAGTCTCAATTCCCCTCCAAGACTGCCTTTATAAGACTGGTGCATTCCCACACCTTTCACATGATCTTCCAAGATCTGCGGTGTGCGTATAATAGTAGTTTTATGTCCCCACCCAGAGACACATTATTGATGGATTAAGAACCACCTTGTGCCATCCCATAATAACACTAAATAATATGTAAATGTAAGCCTAAATTAAATTCAAAGAGTAGATTGTGATAGCATGTTGTTTGCTATCAAAGGGTGGACTGTCGAAGCTGGATAAGTGGCTGAGACAAGATCAGTTTAACTTTGAATCGCGGCGTTGCCATCTTGCGACTGGCCGCAAGACGCCATCTTGGAAATGAAATCGCAAGACGCCATTTTGCAAATGGCCGCCCAAGCACCATTTTTAGATAAGCTCACAATTAAGTACATATGACGAGATTACTATTAGCACTATTCGATTGCATCTTTCATCATTTCTCATATACACAGTAATACGCACATTTGCGCTGTTAACTAGTCGCATTTAGCGAATGCATAAAATCCTATATGAAAACACCATTTAGTAGCTAAATGCGCACGCACCCGCACCAAGTTAACTCTTTATATCAAACCCCGCATACTCACACATTACATATTCACATACAAGGTTTCATAAGCTCTAAGGTATAACATTTAAGTTTGTTCATTTAGTATAAATGCTATGAAATAAAGATTGTTTGGTAACTAAGGTTTTATACATGATAAGTAAGCCATGTTTGGTTTTGTACTGATGCGTACTCTTTCCACAGTATTCCGGTGTTAACGGTGGGGAGATCGCATCATGCATTCTCGACTTATGGACCGCAGAGACTTCAAGCAACAAAATGTATATGATATGAATAACTGTTAGGATGTTGCATGTGGCGGGAATCTAGGGACCCTCAGTTGTTGGAGGCTGGGTTGTGTCTATTTGAATCAGCCTGTTAAATGCTCTGTAACAGATGGATCCCCCTTGGGAACCAATAGCATCAGCAACAAACGGCCCTATTGTTTTGTCTATTTCTGGGGGGTATAAATATGTGTGCTCCAACACTGGGTCTTAGTCTTCTTGCTGAATGCTGATAGGCTTCTTGCTGATGCCTAACATCTGTTCCGGAAGTGCTGCGTATGTATACTGTACTTGGGTCTGTATAATTCCTTTGCGCCGAATTGTGTCTGTATCAATAGCGTGTAACTGACTGTACTTTTACTAGAATAATACCTGTGCTTTGGAACCACAGATTCCAGGTCTTAAGTCTTTATTTACAGTATGACTGCGTACGCAAATTAGCGTCATCTTTAGAAGGTATAGGCAGGATATTAGAAGGTATAGGAAGGAGTGAATAGAGGTCCTGATCTGGTATCGTTAGCAGCCATCTTGTATCTCTAGACACACGCCCATGTATTTAGTCTCACAGCTCATATTCACTGAATTTCTCTTGCAATGCTCGTATCCCTAGCTGCAGTGGCACATCTTTCATGAGTCATGGTCGCTGTGCCGTCCATACATGCACAGACTATGGAATGATCCCATTGTCTGGCAGCGTGGGTGTGCATAGTGGCTACACACTAAACAATGTACCCAATATGTCGGCCTGATCAAATGACATATCGTCTACTGTGTACCTGGCCTTAGTCACAGAGTAGTGGTACATTCCTGAAAGTACAGTAGTGACAAAGTAGTGTCCTTGTTTACACTACTGTATTTTTAAAAATGTATTTTCCAATATTGTGTTTATTATTTATAGTATCCTTATACTTGTGTATTTTAGATTGAACTGAACAGTGTGAAGATGGTGAAGAGTGGAAATTTCTGCACTGGAGCTTGTTCCCGTGCACTTCCACTTGCCAAGAGGTTGGCTGCATCAGTGCCACAACTGTCAAAACAATGATCTTCCAAGAAGAAAGCAGGAAAGGAGAACCTCGTTTTGTTACAGTTAATTGGCAATGTAAACAGAGAAATCCTGCAAGTGTCTTCCCTTGGAGGCCCAAATGTGGAGCAAGAAGTGACCATACAGAACTACGAGGAAACATACTCAGTTACCGATGGGACAAATATCATGAATGAAGTTTATTACACCTTGGAGCTTCATGCTAGAAACTTCAAATTCACCGACTCATAGGAAACTTTAATTTGAAGATTGGAATACATGCATATGCAGCTGTGCTGACCTTCTTGGAAAGATGAATAATCTGGAGGCAAAAATGGATGGTTTCAAAGAAGGGCTGAAGGACACACTTGCAGAAGCAATGAAGGAAGTCATCTGTCATACACATGAACAATGTAAATATGTTGCTGGCCAGCCTCAGAGGATAACGCATGACCAAGCAGTGCAATATGATGTCAAAATGGTGACCCCCAATGAAATTGATGCTCAAGATGATTACAATTTGGACACTGAACCAATTTCATCATAATACTTGGACACAACACCACTTGCATCACACCGCTTACCAGAGTTAGACACAACACCACTGGCATTACACCGCATACCCAGCTTGGAAACACCATTTGCATCACGCCGCTTACCAGAGTTAGACACGACACCACTGGCATCACACCGCTTACCCAGCTTAGAAACACCAGTTGCATCACACTGCTTACCTGACTTGGACACGACACCACATACATCAATCAACTTGCCCCACTTGGAAACAACGGCCATTGCATCTTATCGCTTTTCCGACTTGGACCCTGCACCGACTCCATCATCCAAGTTGTCAGGAAACACGTGCAACAACAATGCAAGTTTAATTTCACCTGGAAAACCTGCTATGTTCAGCACACCTGCACTGGCCATATTTGGAACACCATTGCCGGAAATCCCTTTAAGTGTGAGATGGACAACAATCTGTACAGCACATCAAATAGAAAGATGCATTGGTATGCCCAAGTAATCTTCCAGGAACATGTGCCCTATAACCTGTACCTGAAATGGGTCAAGCGTGTGAATTTTGATTGCAGCCAAAAGAAAATACCAATCCCCAACAAGTTGAAAGAAGACATTCTATCAAATGCCGGGCAAGATTCAAAATCGGAAAGGGGAAATTGACAAGGATAAAAGACACACTGAATGGAGTGCTGCAGATGCCCAGAAAACAGCCATGGAAGACACTCATCATATAGCCAGCGGGAACAGGACAGCAACCTTCAAACCATCAAGCTACAGTGACATCTATGTACATGACCTGAACCTGCTGCAATGTGAAGAAGGCTTAAGAGATCATGATCTTTCATCACTCATCTTTAAAAAAGGTAAAGTGTTGTACTGTGGTGGGTACTGTAATGTGCTTACTGCATAAACATTAATTGATGACTTGTATTGTACTGTAAGTGTTACAGATTTAATAACAGCTACAAGTATTTCTTATGGTGCATACACACTGTCCAACTTTGCAGGACAATATGAACAATAATGATATCGTTTACGTTATATCATTCATATCGTTGACTTTTTTGCATTGAACAACCAACTATGCGCAAGGCCGTATGGACGATAATGATATCTGAGGTGGACCATACATGCAGGCCAACTTGGTTGATATTGTCACGGGTGAATTAAATACTTGTGCGGATGAACCCGGGGTGGATCCAGGAGAGTTTATAAGGGCAGATGTCTGGTATTGAAAAGACACAGGTCTGAGGTGTGTGTTGCTCATGGATGGCCCACTGACAGAGAAGTGATGCTGATGGAGAGATACACCCGGAATGGACTGTGGATACACACAACAGGTCACTGGAAAGTTCGTGAGCAGCACAGGCTGTCAGAATTTTTTTTAAGCAGGGCTCCCTCTGGGGGTGGTAGGGAGTAACACCGCTGGTATGCAGAGTGTCTAGGAGGCTGGAACCTGGAGCAAATAGCATATGTGTGAGACTCAGCAGGAGTAAGGTAAGGCAAGGAGCTCAGAGAACTAACACCCAGCTAGGCTGGGAACAACGTTGCACTGGCAATGAAAGGACTGCAGATCAGCCCTAAAATACCTGGAGGAAGTGCAGGATTGTTTGCTATGGACTCCCGGGAATCCTCTGACTGGATTGGCCGAAAGGAATCACCTGACCACATCCAAGATGGCGGCGCCCATGTTGTGCTGCAATGCTGCCAAGGTGTGCAATACTCACACTAGCAGCCAGGACACTATGCCTCCAGACCCCTGTACCAAGCAGTGCGGACCTCCATGTACCTGCAGCCCCACCAGAAGGACCCCGCCAGAGTGTCCGGAAAGGTAAGTGCCGCTGACCTCGACCCCTCACTGCCCTGGTCGTGACAGTACCCACTCCTTTACGAGTGTCCTCTGGGCACTTTTTGGGTCTTTCTGGATTTTCAGAGTGAAACTTTTCCAGTAGATGGGATGCATTGACATCTTCACTCTTCACACAACATATCTCTTCCGGACCGTAACCCTTCCAGTCTAGGAGATATTTGAGTTGGCCATAGTGAACTCGAGAATCCAGAATTTGTTTTATCTCGAATTCCTCCCCTCTTTCGGTATGGACCTTAGGAGGTGATGGTAGAACTTGAAGGAATCGGTTAAGGATCAATGGTTTGAGTAAGGAGACATGGAAGGAGTTTGGAAACTTGAGATAAGTGGGTAGCTTCAATTTATAGGCTACTGGTTGATGATCTCCATAATGGCTAAAGGACCAATAAAGCGAGGGGCAAATTTCATTGAGGGTACCCAGAGTCATAGGTTATGAGTAGACAGCCAAACTTGATTCCATATTTTCATGCTGGGAACGAACATTCTTTTCCTGTCTGCCCCTAACTTGTAGCAGCTGGAAGTCTTCATTAAAGAGGAGTGGGCTTGGGACCAGATTCTGGAAAATTGCTGTAGCAAAGAATCGACTGCTGGAACATCGAAGACTGGAAGATTCTGGAATCCAGGTACCCTGGGATGATGGCTGTAGACCACAAGAAATGGGGTTTGTCCAGTGGAGGAATGATATGAACTGTTATGATCGAATTCCACCTAGGGTAAAGAATCCGCCCAATTATCAGAGGAAGAGGACATATAAATTCTTAGGAAAGTCTCTAGGTCTTGGTTTTACCTCACCGTGCACCCGTTGGTTTGGGGGTGACAGGCTGTGGAGAACTTTAGCTTGACCTTTAGCACTGAACACAAGGCTCTCCAGAATCTGGCCATGAACTAGACCCCTTGGTCCAAAACAATCTCAGTTTGAAAAGTTGAGCCAGATCAGAAGCAGAAGGTAGTTTCTTGAGTGGTATATAGTGCACCATCTTGGAAAAATGGTCGATCACTACCCAGATAGTAGTGTATCCATTAGAAATCGGAAGGTCAGTTATGAAATCAATGGAGAGATGAGTCCAGGGACAGGTCAGTATAGGTAGCGGTTGAAGTTCTCCGGCAGAAGCTTGCCGGGAGGTCTTATGTTGTGCACATTGGGTGCAAGAGGAAATAAATTTGGATATTTCAGCCTTTATGGCAGGCCACCAGTAGGACCTTTGAAAAAATTCTAGAGTTTTGTGGACCCCTGAGGGACAGGAGAAGCGAGATTTATGGGCCCATGTTAGCAGCTGCTTCCTAAGCTCAGGAACCACAAAGACTTTCCCCGGAGGGGGTTGGACATTGATGGTAGCAAATACTTTGGGTTGCAGAACTGGAGACACTATTGAATCTTCTATAGGGTTCTTGGAGGGGAAAGATCGTGATAGGGCATCAGCCTTCAAGTTTTGTGACCCCGGGCGGAATGTTAGAGAGAAATTGAACTGGGAGAAAAAGATTGCCCACCGAGCCAATCGAGGACTGTTGCAGTGGATGTTCTTTAAGAAGAGAAGGTTTCGATGGTCTGTGAAAACTGTGATGGGATATTTAGCACCTTTGAGTAAATATCGCTTCTCCTCAAAAGTGAGTTTGACTGCTAGCAGCTCTTGTTCTCCAATGGGGTAATTTCTTTCTGCTGGTAGGAACTTTTTGGAGAAGTATCCTCAAATCTCTGGGACAGTACCGCTCCGACAGCCTTAGAAGAATTGGTGGAAGTCAGGTTGTCTCAGTAGCGGGCGGAGATGAATGTTTGTTTAAGCAACTGAAACGTTGACTCAGTGTCAGGCGGCCACCGAGAGGGGACTGCTCCTTTCCGAGTCAGAGCAGATATTGATGCTACTAAGGTAGAGAACCCTTTAATAAATCGTCTGTAATAATTGGCGAATCCTAGCAACCTTTGGCGATGATCCGAGCGGTGATGACATGCACAGGAGTTTGCAAGGTAATTACCTTGCTGACCAATAAAGCCCCATAGGTATCTAGATACCCTATCCATCGCCTGTATCAGTTTGGCGGTGACCCCACCCTGACACTGTAGGATTGGTTAGCAGTAGAATAGTGGAGGTAGACACACAGACCTTATGTCTTGATAAAGGCTCCCAAGAGAGCAGAAACACGTCGACCCAAGGAAGTATGCCATTTTTATTCTGATCCATAGGTATGTCAATTAAGATTTAAATTGTTTCTGTTCTGACTTAGAAATACTGGATTTCTATTTAGTGAACTTCATGCTAATGATTTTTTGACTGCCTCTTGGGACTATGGGCCTCATTCAGAGGTGGTCGTAGGATGCAAGTGGTTGCTCAGAAACAGGGTGGCCGCTTGCATCCTGAACGGCCGCCTCCATGTCGGTCATTAGGCTGTGGGTTAACACCCACAGCCCTAACGACCGCTAAGGGAGATGGTCGCGATGGTCAAGACCATCGTGACCATCGGGGCTTACGACGAGACCCTAGGGTAGGGTCTCGTCAACCTTAAGCCCCAGGGAGCTTCCTGCTCTGTTTGAGCAGGAAGCTCCCCACTGACATCACTGATGATGTCAGTGGGGATGCCCACAAAACGGCAAGCGTTCCAAAAGGAACGTCTCCGTTTGGCCGGGCACGCCCCCTGCCCGCCCAATCAACATCGACAGCTCGCTCCGTCTGCTTTGAGCCCGCTAACGACGGGTGATCCGTCATTAGCGGGGGCTCACGCATGCGCACGATGGAGCAGTCTCCGTCGTGCGCATGCTCTGTGGACCAACATCGAGTCGGTTGCGAGCGCTCAGCGCTCGCGACCGACTCTGAATAAGGTCCTATATTTTTTATCTACATATTTTTTATCTACATTTGTTTGTTTTTAATTGTGTTTTTTTTTTATGTCATGCTATATTTTGAACCATCATTTACTGGAGCCTTCATATTTTTGAGATTCTCTCTTATCTATGAATAAATCTTTTGGAACCTAAGTGGACTATCAAAGCTGTTTTTTTCCCTGAGATCATATATATTAGTGGTGATGGTGTACAAGAAATAAAAGGACTAAAAGAAACCTTGATGTGAAAGATTGATCATTAGAAATTGTGAGTTTGGTACGCAATCATTCTTAGGAGTAAAGAAACCTTTGTATGATTTCCATCATTTACCTTTGAGTGAGTGAACGGTATGCAGTACCTCTTACCTTGATATACATGTGGGGTGAAGGATATCCCTGTCTAAAAAGAAACCTTTATAGGATTCACTATGGTGTTCCTCTTGTGAGTTTGATACTCACCTCATCTCAAGACTTAACATAAAGATTACATGACATTGATGCTATCTATGGCCCTCATTCAGAGCCACTCGCTAGCGGCAGTACGCTCGTTCCGAGCGATGTTCGCACATCTGCGCATGCGTACGGTTTTTAGTACGCATGCGCGAACCAGTCAGTGCGGCCGAAAATCGTTGGTACGCAATATAGCGAGGGCCTGCTATTTTGAGTGACAGAATGAGGCGTATGTGGGTGGTAACAGGGGAAGGTGCTTGAAAACGGGGAGTGGAGATCCGAACGCAGGCGTGCTTAAAGGTCAAAACGGGCGTTTTAAGGGAGTGCATATTTAATACAGCAGCGTCATTGACCACGTCACTTGGTTTTTTTTAACTCAGAACTGCTCGCAAAATAGCGGTTGAAAACACCAACCACAAGAATAGCGAGCAGTTCATACGCTGTACGATGTACTCGATTCATCTAATAAATAGCGGACATGACGTATGGTGCGTGCGGCCAGGGGGCGTTTTTATCAAATAAACGAGCGTATGTTTTGCTCGCTTGTTCAGACTTAGAGGTGGGAACAGACTGCAATTTGCGAACGGATCATTTGAATAGCCACCCCTTGTTTTTGAACGAACGACCACAAATAGCGAACGGCTCTGAATCAGGCCCTATGTCTCTTTTTCCAATGTATATATGCTTCTGTGAGAGACGTCCACAATTCCAAAGGAGGAACGAAAGACACATATGAGGACATACTCCTAATCTAAGGGACGTTTTGTGTCTTGGCTTTTTATTATAAGTATAGTATAGATCTTGATTTCTGCGCCTATTGGTGTATCTCCTTTATCTTTTTTTACGTGAAGAATAGAGCAAGTCTCTGAAAATCTCAATAATGAAGCTTTGGAAACCGCTGGAGCATTGCATAAACCGAAAGGCATTACCAAATACTCAAAGTGTCCGACTCTGGTATTAAAAGCGGTCTTCCACTCATCACCAGGTCGTATTCGAATGAGGCTGTAGATCCCTTGACCCTATCAAATAATTTAGTAATGAGAGGTAGAGGGTAACGATTTTTCACCGTAATGTCATTTAGTCCATGATAGTCGATACAAGGATGGAGGCCCCATCTTTCTTGGATACAAAGAAGAAATCTGCACCCGCTGGAGAGGTGAATGGTCTGATGAAGCCTTTTTGCAGATTCTCCTGAATGTACTCAGACATGGCCTTGGTCTCAGGCAGGGACAGAGGGTAGGTGCGGACATGTGGTGGGGTTTTCCCCGGTAATAAGTCGATGGGGCAATCCCAGTCTCGGTGTGGCGTTAAGGAGTCCGCCCCAGCTTTACAAAATATGTCACAGAAAGAATGGCACTGACACGGAAGCTGTGAATAATCGGACAACTGTATCTGTTTGACAGTTTTGATACATGGTAGGCAAGACTCATGACACACCTCCCCCCAGGACAGAATTTGCATGGTGTTCCAATCGATCTTGGGATTGTGCTTACTCAACCAGGGGTAGCCTAGGATAATCCCATGAGAGGCTTTGGGAATAACTAGAAATTGAATAAGCTCAGTATGGAGAGCCCCTACCCGGACTCGTACTGGTTGAGTCATTGAGGTTACAGTTCCGTTAAGGATATGACTGCCATCCACTGCAGATAAAGTGATGTTGTGATCGAGTGTCGTGATGGGTATTGAGAACTCCCGGACAAGTTCGGTGGTAATAAAGCTCTCCGCTGCTCCTGAATCAAGGAGAGAAAGCACTAATTTAGAATTTTGTTCAAATTCCAGAGAGAGGGAAGATAGATTCTTTCTTAGACAGAAACATAACTCCTAACCTGGTGTCTCCGATGCCAGTTAGGAGTGGAAGATTCCCGGACAAATAGGGCAGGATGCCACCAGGTGACCAGTCCCTCTGCAATAAAGGTAAAGATTGTCACAGCGACATCTTTGACGCTCTTTAGTGGATAAGCGAGCTCTATTGATCTGAATAGGCTCTTCATTAGACAACTCAGGTACTGGAGCATTAGAAAGAGTGACTAGGCGGAACCGATAATGATCTTCCTTGGACTTCTCGACTTGGGGTTCCCAGTGTCTGAGGTCCACTTTCTTCCAGAGTGACATGACCTCATTCAGAGAATGAGGAACATCCCTTGTGGTGAGATCGTCCTTTACTCGGTCTGAAAGACCACTCCAGAATGCTGCAATCAAAGCTTCCTCGTTCCACTTCAGCTCTGAAGCCAGCGTCTGGAACTGGACTACATACTGACTCACGGGGTGGTTGCCGTGGCGTAGTCGCAGAATCTCAGCAGCAGCAGACGTCGTCCTTCCAGGCTCATCAAAGATTCTCCTAAAGGAGGCCAGAAATTCTGGATAATTGTCCAGCAAAGGATTGGACCTTTCCCACATTGGCAACATCCAGTCCAGGGCAAATCCTGTAAGAAGGAACACAATGTAAGCCACTTTAGCCTTGGGGGAAGGGAAGTTCACTGTCTGAAGTATGAAATGTACGTCACACTGGTTTAGGAAACCCTGGCATGACTTTAGAGTTCCCATCAAACTTGTTGGGTGTCGGCAGATGTAGATGGGATGGAGTGGTTGGAACGGGAATGACTGGTATGGCCTGCGGATATGGAACATTTTGCAAATTCACAGTAACCAGAGAAGCCTGAATGTTATCCTGGCGAAGGGACATCTCCTGTAGAAACTGGGCTAATTGCTGCTGCGTTGCCTCTAATCCCTCCAGGCGGTTGGCAATGCCTTGGAGAAGGTCTGTCCTTGGATCCTGACCACCGCCAAATCCATCTGGCCAGTGCAAACTGTCACGGGTGAATTAAATACTTGTGCGGATGAACCCGGGGTGGATCCAGGAGAGATTATAAGAGCAGATGTCTGGTATTGAAAGGATGCAGGTCTGAGGTGTGTTTTGCTCATGGATGGCCCACTGACAGAGAAGTGATGCTGATGGAGAGATACACCCGGAATGGACTGTGGATACACACAACAGGTCACTGGAAAGTTCATGAGCAGCACAGGCTGTCAGAATGGCTTGTAAGCAGGGCTCCCTCTGGGGGTGGTAGTAGGGAGTAGCACCGCTGGTATGCAGACTGTCTAGAAGGCTGGAACCTGGAGCAAATAGAATTTTTGTGAGACTCAGCAGGAGCAAGGTAAGGCAAGGAGCTCAGAGAACTAATACCCAGCTAGGCTAGGAACAATGTTGCACTGGCAATGAAAGGACTGCAGATCAGCCCTAAAATACCTGGAGGAAGTGCAGGATTGTTTGCTAGGGACTCCCAGGAATGCTCTGACTGGATTGGCCGAAAGGAGTCACCTGACCACATCCAAGATGGCAGCGCCCATGTCGTGCTGCAGTGCTGCCAAGGTGTGCAATACTCACACTAGCAGCCAGGACACTATGCCTCCAGACCCATGTAGCATGGAGCGCGGACCTCCATGTACCTGCACTCCCGCCAGAAGGATCCCGCCAGAGCGTCCGGATAGGTAAGTGCCGCTGACCACAACCCCTCACAACCCTGGTCGTGACAGATATCATCATTTAAATATCAGATATCATTCATCGTTCATCCTTCATGAAATAGTTCATGATCGTTGATTAAATCGTTCAACTATATCGTTAATTTTTAAAGTAGAAAAAAATCTTTCAATGATTGATGATCAAGTAAGTTGGACTGTGTGTATGCACCATTAGTCTCACACTAATTAAAACATCCACAACAAATGTGGATGTTTTCATTTATTATGAGAGTAACAAACACTTTACACACGAGGAACAGCTTAGAGATCTGAAAAATGAGAACTGTTACGGGTCACGAGGAGAAACACTTTGGTACAGTATGCAGTTTAACATTACTCTTATTCAATCTGTAACACTTAAAGCGCCCATCCACTAGACGATTAATTTGAGCGATTGAACGATAACAATTGTTCATAAATTGTTTGCAAATCGTTTGCAAAAATGTCTAAAATGACCAGCGATGCTCGTGCCCGCTGGTCGTTTAGACATCTATCATCGTGCAAAGGTCAACCTGACGATAACGTCAGGTTGAGCATGTTTGCAGATGATTGATGGGCCTGCACTGAACAACTGTTTGTTCAGTGCAGGCTCATCACAGACTGACAAACGACTGCACGATTACAATGCCGTAATCGTGCAGTCATTTTCATGTCTGCTAGTGGGCGTGCCGGGGATGTGGCTGCCCAGATGGAGGCGTTCCCATCGGATAGATAGAGCCAAAAGCACTCCAGGGCTTGCGGCAATGAGACCCTACCGCAAGGGTCTCATCGCAAGCCCGATGGTCACGATGGTCTTGACCATCGCAACCATCATTTTGGCCGCTCGCTATAGCTGTGGGTGGTCACCCACAGCTATGCGAGCGGCCAGGAGGCTGCTCCAAACACTAAGAGGGATGGCCCTGATTCAGAGCGAGCGCTCTGTCAGAGCGTCCGGCTCTGAATCAGGGCCTGTGAGCGCAGTAGCCGCACGTGCATCAACAAAGTAGCGCCAAGCATGCGCCTGTGTAATAAGTAAAGGGTTGGCTGGCTCGTCCGTTAAAGGGTGCTGTAACCCCCAAAGTGCGCTCCAAAAAATATTATTTTTCTTCTGTGTTTGTGAATTGTGTGCACTGTACGTGCATCCTCAAAGCAGCAGCGCCAAGCGTGCGTCTGTCTGTTAAAGGGTGGTGTAACCCCCAAAGTGCACTCCAACAAAAATAAAATAATCTTTTTTTCTGTGTTTGTGTGTGAAATGTATACGTAGTAGCCGCACCTGCATCCTCAAAGCAGCAGCGACAAGCATGCATCTGTCTCTTAAAGGGTGGTGTATCCCCAAAAGTGTGCTCCAACCAAAATAAAATAATCTTACTTTTTTCTGTTTGTGTGTGAAATGTATGCGCAGTAGCCGCACCTACATCCTCAAAGCAGCAGCGACAAGCGTGTGTCTTTCTGTTAAAGGGTGGTGTAACCCCCAAAGTGCGCTCCACAAAAAATAAACAATTCTTTTTTTTCTGTCTTTCTGAATTGTGTGCTCAGTAGCCGTACGTGCAACAACAAAGTAGCGTCAAGCCTGCGCCTGTGTCATAAGTAAAGGGCCGGCTGGCTTGACCGTTAAAAGGTGCTGTAACCCCCAAAGTGTCCTCCAAACAAAATAAAAAATTATTTTCTGTGTTTGTGAATCGTGTGCACAGTAGCCGCACGTGCATCAACAAAGTAGCGCCAAGCGTGCACCTGAGTCATAAGTAAAGGGCCGGCTGACTTGTCTATTAAAGGGTGGTGTAACCCCCAAAGTGCGCTCCAACCAAAATAAAATAATCTTTTTTTCTGTGTTTGTGTGTGAAATGTATACGCAGTAGCCGCACCTGCATCCTCAAAGCAGCGTCTGTCTGTTAAAGGGTGGTGTAACCCTCAAAGTACGCTCCACAAAAAATAAAAAATAAATATTTTTTGTGTATTTGTGAATTGTGTGGGCTGTAGCCGCACCTGCATCCTCAAAGCAGCAGCGACAAGCGTGTGTCTGTCTGTTAAAGGGTGGTGTAACCCCCAAAGTGCACTCCAACAAAAATAAAATATTTTCTTCTGTTTGTGAATTGTGTGCACTGTACGTACATCAGCAAAGGAGCAGCGCCAAGCATGCGCCTGTGTCCCAAAAGTCTGTTAAAGGGTGGTGTAACCCCCAAAGTGCACTCCACAAAAAATAAACAATTCTTTTTTTTCTGTTTGTGCCAAGCATGTGCCTGTGTCCCAAAAGTCTGTTAAAGGGTGGTGTAACCCCCAAAGTGCACTCCTCAAAAAATAAACAATTCTTTTTTTTCTGTGTTTGTGTGCGAAATCAACACAGCAGCAGCGCCAAGCATGCGCCTGTGTCATAAGTCAAGGGCCGGTTTGGACATCTGGTCCGGACTGAAGAACGTGCCAACAATTTCTGACATGTCTACTGTCACTGCATATGATACTGTTACCATTGACAGAATGGTGGAGGATTACATCGGTGACAGCATCCACGTAGGCATGTCAGACAGTCCGTACCTGCACTAGCAGGAAAAATAGGCAATTTGGAGGCTCCTGTACAAACGGCTCTATTTTACTTGAGTTGCCCCCCCTCTAGTGTGTACTCCGAAAGAGTGTTTAGTGCAGCCGGGAACCTTGTCAGCGAAAGGCGTAGGAGGTTGCTTCCACAAAATGTGGAGAAGATGATGTTCATAAAAATGAATTATCAACTCTTCCAGGGAGACCAGCCTCCAGAACGTACAGAGGGACCTGTGGTGGTGGATTCCAGCGGGGACGAATTAATACTTCGTGAGGATGTACACAACACTGAAGAGGGTGAGGAATCGGTGGATGATGAGGATTAGAATGACATCTTGCCTCCGTAGAGCCAGTTTGTGCAGGGACAGATTAATTGCCAGCTTGTTTTGTGGGGCCCAAATGAACCAATCATTTCAGCCACAGTCGTGTGGCAGACCCTGGCGCTGAAATGATTGGTTTGTTAAAGTGTGCATGTCCTGTTTATACAATATAAGGGTGGGTGGGAGGGCCCAAGGACAATTCCATCTTGCACCTCTTATTTTTCTTTGCATTATGTACTGTTTGGGGCCTAGTTTTTCAAACTGCCATCCTGTCTGCCACTGCAGTGTCACTCCTAGATGGGCCACGTGTTTGTGCCGCCCACTTGTGTCACTTAGCATAGTCATCCAGCTACCTCGGTGCAACCTTTTGGACATAAAAACACTACTGTGAGGTGTTCAGAATAGACTGGAAATGAGTGGAAATGAAGGTTATTGAGGTTAATAATAGCATAGGAGCAGAAAAACCCACAAATTCTGTGATTTTAGCTATTTTTATGCTTTTTTTCAAAAAAATACAGATCTAAAACACAAAACCCAGAAACCAAAACACGGAAGGGTGGTTTTGGCAAAACCAATCCAGATCCAAAACATGAAGAAAGATCCAAAACCAAAACACAAAACACGAAAAGTGGCCGGTGCACACCCCTAGTATGGACAGCCCTGTAACATGCACAATGCAATGTCTATAGCGGTTTTGCATAAAATGCAGTTGGGTGGCATACTGTAGCATAGAAATGACAGGTGGTGGGAAGTTGGGAGCAATGCATTGAGTTCGGCAGAGTTCCTTAAGAATATTGAACTTGAATTGCTCTGTCTGTATTTAATACTGGGCATGCGTCTTCTGGCCAACGTTGATATGTAACTCACACACCAAATGATTTAATTATTTATTTAATCCTGCATTCATGATAAAACGCAGTTCAGTACTACTGAATAGTGTAATGAATGACAGGTTCCGTCAGCCAATCAGCCGCCGGTGCTAAAAAAGATTCATCGGCTATTTGACGCATGCGGTGTGCAGTTTAGGAAAAGCGACATCTGGTGGACAAAAAGTTGTATTACAGGCTCCAGCTTTTCCATTGCTTCAATACGTTATGTTGCGAGGGCACGACTAGCATGGCACGCTACATGGTGTATGGAGCAAAGATGTAGCAGGACACATCTGTAGGTTCAGAAGTAAGGCCCTGATTCAGAGCCGGACTCTCTTTTAGAGCGCTCGCTCTGATTCAGGGCGTTTTTTTTTTTGGAGCCGGCCTCCTGGCAGCTCGCTAAGCTGTGGGTGACCACCCATAGCTTTTGCGATCGGCCAGGTGATGTTGCGACCATCGGGCTTGTTACGAGACCCTTGTGGTAGTGTCTCGTTCCCGCAAGCCCCAGTGAGCTTCCTGCTCTAATAGAGCGGGAAGCTCACTACTGACATCACACCCACAAACAGCAGGCGTTTCTTCAGGAACACCTCCGTTTGACCAGCCACCCCCCTTCGCCGCCTACAAAACTGGGTGAGCTGTCGATCAACATCGACAGCCGCCCCGTTTGTAGCGAGCCCTGGAGCAAGTGAATTTCTCAATCGCTCCGGGGCTTGCGCATTGCACATGCTGCAACATCAACCCGCTTGCAAGCGCATCTGAATCAGGCCCTAAGTGTACAATTAGCAGATACATGGCCCAAGCCACCACATCTAAATCATCTGATCATAGATTTATCAAGTCTTAAACGATTCCAACTTTTCCGCTAAGTTGTTCTTTCGGAAGTTCAACAGCATCAATCTTTGTAATTAGCCCATATAGAACTGGAGCTATTTGTGACATCCTTGGAACCATCTCTAGACAGGACTGCTAGATACTGCACCACCTCTTTCTCAGCCTCACGGTCTTGGTGCTGTAGCCCCCATATCTTCTCAGCATCCAATTGCTGCACCCTGGTAGCATGATTTCTGCATAGATTGGTCATAAAATGTGATCTTCAACTACGTCACAAGAATTGACAAACTACTTAAACTAATAACAAACAAACAATTGTACATTTTGATGTCTTTATGAAACACTTTTTATAAACATTCACAGTGTATGATGGAAAAGGTATGTGGACTGTTGGTTTTAATAACTGTTTGACCCTCCATTGGCAGCAATAATCTCAACCAAACATTTTCCTGTAACTGCATATTAGACCTTCACAACAGTCAGGAGGAATTGTGGACCATTGCTCTTTACAAAACTGTTCCAGTTCAGCAACATTCTTAGGATATCTGGTGTGAACCATCTTCTACAGGTCATACTGCAGCATCTCAATCGAGTTGAGGTTAGGACTTTGACTGGGCCACTCCAAAAAGTAAATTTACTTCTGTTGAAGTGATGCAGTTGTTGATTTACTTCTGCGTTTTAAGTCATTGTCCTGTTGCATGTACTAACTCCTGTTTATCTTCAATTGGTGGATTGCTTGTCCATCACAATGTCTTGATAAACCTTGGAATCCATGTTTCTGTCAATAAAAGTGTCATGCACTGAACCACAGCTAGGACTTACCAGGTCCATTCTACTAGGTATTCAATTGATAGCTCTGGGTAATCCTTTAACTCATCACAGAATGAGAGGTATGTAGGTAGGGCCGTAACCAGTGGTGTGTAGCCGCACAAAGCACATGGCTCTGTGGGCAGCACCGTCACCTGGAACGGCACCCTGCAACCAGTATCTCCTTTGGATGCTACAGGCAATCACCCTACTGTAATTACAGCTGCCTGGATGATCTTCAAGACTATCCGGGCAGTAATGCAGTTTCAGGTGCCGATGACAATGCCCCCTCTGTGCGATTTCATGCGCAAAGGGGGCAGGACTATTACAAGGCACTTACAGCCATTTTTGCGGCTCTGTGTGCAGGCTGACATTTTCCCACATTAAACTGTGCTGTCTTGCTTCCTGTAAACTCCATTCATGTGATCTGACGAGCAATCTAACTGACTGGCTTTCTTCCTCCTACTTTTAGATACTTGATGGCTTGGCTCTCCTAGCATACTATATTGTTTACTGTTATTGCTTCCAGACTCTCTAGGTAAGATGTTTCAAACCTTAGAGAAAGATAAAGTGGACGTTACCCAAACCACCCACTTTTGGCAGGACAGTCCTGCTTTTTGGGCACTATTCTCCTGTCCAACTCATAGACTTTGGTATCCCACTGGGGGTAGGTGGGTTGTTGGGATAGCACTCTCATTAAGCAGTTATTGAATATATGCTGCATCTATACAGTGCGTTGGGGACTCTAGTGAGCCTGGGGGAAGCCCAGTTGCTCAGGGAACACCAGGCACACCCAAGAATGACAGAAATGGGGGCATGAATCAAGGACATGCCCTTTGCTGTTAGGCCATGCCCCTTTTTCGAGCGCGTGCAAGAAGGCACTCCCGTATGTTGGGATGAGATCTAGTTAAAATACCGACGGACGTGACATTGTTTGTTGAAATCCCAGCTTCTGAATCTCAACCCGGGATTTAACATAGGTGGCTAAATCCTGGTGCCAGCCCACAGACCAATGCCAGAATCTCAACAGATGGCATCCCAACAGATGGCATCCCAATCGAAGGTAAGCCGGTGTGCCCTTACCTGTTAGCTGCAAATTGGCAGGGTTAGGATTAGGCACCACTGGGGAGGGGAGGGTTAGGCACTACTGGATGAGTTACGGTTAGGCACTAAGGGGGGAGGGTTAGGTTTAGGCACTAATGGGGAGGGTTAGGGTGCAGGGTGGGGAGGGTTAGGATTAGGGTGCAAGAAGGGAGGGTTAGGGGGAGAAGGGGGGAGGGTTAACATACTTTCCCGACCCCTGTTGGGATTCCCAGCATCTTGATGCAGCTGTCTGTATTTTGACAGCAGGCATCCCGACTACCGGGATTTCATACCCAACCCTGTTGGGAGGTATAAAAATGGACAAGTTGCCCATAGCAATCAATAAGGTCTCATAATTTTATAGACTGTGCTAGATAAATGACAGAAGCTGGTTGGATGCTATGGGCCACTTCTCTTTTCTCTCTCTAAGGTTTGATACATCTCTCCCTCTGTGCTGCATGGTGCTAAAATTCACCTCCTGGTGCTTCATGCCTACCTATGCTATATTTGTATTAGTCATCTTTCTGACCTCTCTTAGCCAATGAACGCTCAGACATGGACTTTCAAAGGAGGAAGCCACATCTGAGCACTTCAGTCGGGAAGTAATAAGCATCCTTGTTAAGGATGGTTATAACTAAGGCCCTGATTCAGAGCCGGATGCTCTGACCAGAGCGCTCGCTCTGAATCAGGGCCCTCCTCCATTAAAATGGAGCGTCCTCCTGGATGCTCGTATAGCTGTGGGTCACCACCCACAGCATATACGAGCGTCCAACAAGATGGTCGCGATGGTCTTGACCATCGCGACCATCGGACTTGCGAGTGAAACCCTGTGGTCGGGTTTCTCAACCACAAGCCCTGGAGTGATTTTGGCTCTATCAGAGCCAAAATCACTCCCACTGACATCACTAGTGATGTCAGTGGGGCCGGCTTCAGACGGTAGGCGTTCCCATGGGAATGCCTCCGTCTGGCAGGCACGCCCCCGGCATACCCACCAAAGGGGGCGTGCTGTCAATCAACATTGACAGCATGCCCCCTTTGGTGCGAGACCCGGAACGATGGAAAGTCCTCGCTTGCCGGGTCTCGTGCATGCGCACGACGGAGCTCCCTCCATCGTGCGCATGCGCAGTGGGGACCATCGACCCACTTGCGAGCGTACTGCCGCTCGCGAGTAGGTCTGAATGACCCCCTAAGTGCGTGGTTCGCGTTTTTCATTTTGTTATTTTAAGTAGAACATGGATGCCTACTTTGGACCGAAGAGGACCGAACCACGCATAGGAGATGGTGAGTATGTTTTTTTTCCACAGGCACCCTATGGAATTTCCACTGTATAAGGCGACCAATGCTACAGGGATACATAGGTGAGTATGTGTACATGTGTGTGTATGTGTGTGTACATGTGTGAGTGCATGTATGTTTATTAAAATTATACTGTGTACGGTGTGTGTGTCTTGTATTTTATTCAACATTTCTTTACAGGTGAACTACATGTACCAGTGGGCCCTTAATGCCCCACATGCTGGTACTTGTGGTTCTCCAAGTACCAGCATGCGGGGGAGGCTTGCTGGGACCTGCAGTTCGTGAAGACAGTGTTATACATACTCTATTATTACACTACACCTACACTATCAAGCCACCACCCACTGACCAGGGGTGGCGGGGATAGCCACGGGCTATCTACCTAGGCTAGGGGTGTCCTGGAGAGGGGGACCCCTTTATTGGGGGGGTCCCCCTCTCTGGACTGACTAGCGGTCAGGTCTGATGCTGTGTCTGGGGGGGGCAGTGATAGGGCTTCTCTGGCTGTGGCATCAGTCCCCTGCTAGAAAGGGTAAAGTGCTGGTTCTGGGAATTACAGGGAGACCCTACGCAATTTTTTTCCTGTAATTCCAGAACCAGGACTGGTTCCCAGAGCCCAGTGCTGGTTGTACTAAGTACAGGGGAACCCTACGCAATTTTTTCCCTGTGCTTAGTCAACTAGGACTGGCTATGAAAAGTCCGGGGCTGGTTTTGTTTTGGGGGGACACCACATGTCATTTTTTTTCTAAATGTAACTATGTATAAGCTATTTACAGTCAGATACATGCAGGCATCTCACTGATGTCTGCATGTATCTGTGTGAGAACTAACTGCTCATGCTGAAAGTGAGAGCATGTAACAGTTCATGTTCAGATGGGGATTTGCAGTTCGGTTTGAAGTGTGATTTGCTGCACAATTTGTACATGAATGTGTCAAATCGAAAAGCAAATCAGTGTTCCAAACCGAACCAAATCGAATTAGTTTTTTGTGTTACCAGCGGGCGCCCGGCTCCTCTCTCCCCCCCTCCCCAGCCAGAGGATGGAGCTCACTCCTGAGCTCCAGCTTCTGGGTTTCGCAGTGCACTATGGGAGTGACGTCACTTCCATAGTTCCGAGGAGCGGGCGCCAGGGGCGGACGGTAGCAGGGGTTTAAGGTAAGAATTTGTGTGTGCGCGTGTGTGCGCAGGGGGGCTTACAACAGGGGACACTAGTGGGGGCGTCATATGGGGGCACTGCAGGGGCCTTACTATTGGAGGCACTACAGGGGCCTTACTACTGGGGGTATCATATGGGTCACTATTGGGAGCACTACAACTGGGGGCACTACAGGACCCCTTACTACTATAGGCACTTCAAGGGCCATTACTACTTGGAGGACTGCAGGGACCATTACTACTGGGGGCACTACAAGGGCATTACTACTGGGGGGCACTACAAGGGCATTACAACTGGGGGCACTGCAGAGAGCATTACTACTGGGGGCACTACAAGGGCATTACTACTGGAGGCACTGCAGGGAACTGTTAGGACTGCGACTATTTCAGTACATGAAGATAGACTGTTTTTGCCAAAGTTCCATTGTGGTCATTGGAGGAGCTATCCTGCTTGCTGGCATGCTTCTCATTCAGAGGATAGAGTGTTAACGTGATCATCTGTTTCCCAGGTGTCATCAGGTTGTGGGATTCCTAGATTGCTCATTATCTCAAACCTGATTCCATTTGGGTCACATGTTCTGAAACTTTCTATGGATCACAGACCTCTAGTATAAAGCCTGTTACTAACTGTGTCTCAGTGTCTGTGCAACGTTGCTTTCAGGTCTTTTCTCGATCTCCTGCCAGATCCCCGCTGTGCCTGTGGATTGCTGTGGACTTTGTTATATTCCAGATGAACTTCTGATGTCAGTTACCTACTGCACTACAGGGACCAGCATTCCTAATGCCTAAGTATTGCTTATTGCTCCATCACTGCAGTTTCACCATTTTGCTGCACTATTTACTTTGCCTGTTGTCTTTCCGTTCCTCTGGATATTGAACTCATCCTTGTTACAGTTGTCAACTGCACCGTTACAGTGTCATCTCTGCATCACGGGGCTCAACCCCGCTCCGAACCCTAGCCACACCACAGGGCCCAACCCTGCTACAATCTTCTCTGCATCACGGGGCTCAACCCCATTCCAAACCCTAACCACACCACAGGGCCCAAGCCTTCTACAATCTTCTCCGCATCACAGGGCTCAACCCCACTACAATCTTCTCCGCATAACGGGGCTCAACCCCGCTACAATCTTCTCCGCATCACAGGGCTCAACCCCACTACAATCCTCTCTCCATCACGGAGCTCAACCCTGCTCCGAACTCTAGCCACGCCACAGGGCTCAACCCTGTCCTGGAATCTCATTGCCTTACAGGGCTTAACCCTGCTACAACTTCACTACCCCACAAGGCTCAAGTTTGCTTCATCTCTCACTGCACTACAGGGCTCGGCCCTGTCCCGGAACTATATTATTCTGCAGGGCCCGCTCTGCTCCGGATTTCCATTACTACAGGGTTCTACCCTGGCAAAGTGTCATCTTGAGGTGTTGGCCGCATTCTGGACTCTGGGTTCCCTACCATGTTAGTTCTTATATGTTAAAGACTGCATACATATATTTGGGGATTATCTCCTATACTTATTATTGTATATGTGGACCTCTGTGCTGTTTGAGACTTTACTTGAGACCTTGCTGATTATCATTCTTTTGTGAATAATTTCTATTTTACTTTTATCCTGTGCTACTGAGTTTTATGGAAAGGTCATTCCTAAGACCACCCCAGTTTATTGTGCCTAGTAGGCCTGCCTCCCTCCAGGAGTCTCAAGTGTCGGCAGCCATGACAGGAACATTACTACTGGGGGCACTGCAGGGAGCATTACTACTGGGGGCACTACAAGGGCATTACTACTGGGGGCACTGCAGGGAACATTACTACTATGGGCACTGCAGGGAGCATTACTACTGGGGGCACTGCAGGGAGCATTACTACTGGGGGCACTGCAGGGAGCATTTCTACTATGGGCAATACAAGGGCATTACAGCTGGGGGCGCTACAGGGGCCCTTACTACTGGGGGCACTGCAGGGGGAATCATCCCTTTAATTCGGGTCATGTGACTATTATTAGGGTGCTGTGCATGCGTCTGTGAGCTGGGCGGAGGGTTTGGGGGAAAACGGGCAGCATTGTGAACCTTTGCCTAAGGTGCCCTGAAACCTTGCACCGACCCTGGCTACTGTGCTATATTATAATGCTGCACCCATTACAATATTACAGATGCTTCCTGCCACTTTTGTGATTGGCAACTGCATATGAAGAGACAGCATTGTATCACTCTACATGAATATTGGTCATCTGAGTGACCTTCAGGTTTCTCAGGATGGGTGTTGGTTTCAAACAGCTGAAGCCAGTAAAGCTGCATACAAGGACGCAGTCACCAGCTTCAGCATGCCTTGAACATGGGGCAGACATGATCCCATTTTTTGGGTTGCTGCTGATGCTGACCCCTGCTACACCCCCAAATGGCTGCATCCTGACAATCAAGCTGTGGCATCTGGGCACTGTGAGCGACCAGAAGAATATGTGCACATGTGCAGTACAGATCCTGTGCATACACATATCTACTACAATCAGAGTTGTACGCAAACCATCGGGTTATTTGACAATGTGTACTATACTGTGCTACTTTTAAAATATAACTAAAATATTGGCACAAGTGTTTTAATAAGTGTATGAGTTGTTTCACTCAAATCTCTAACTTGCGTTTGACCAATGTATGACATTTATAATAATCACAGCAAGCTATTTAATTTTCACACATTTTTATATCACTTCAACTTAAGAAAAAATTGCAGATTGTTTACTCCTGCCAATTTCATAGAGACATCATACTGACATTTTTATGATAAGCATTTATTTAACAAGAAAGGATTGTCACTTTTCAAATCTCACTGTCTCAGCAGAGACGTGGTTACCAGTTATACATTTGCTATAATGTCACACCAATTGTCTTCATGCACAAATCATATGGGAGCGTTGAGCTTGCTTACATCACTGAAATACTATGGACCATATCCAATTATCCACAATAAAGCAAAAACTTAACATCAGAGATGTTTTTGCACAATTTGCGTGTTTCAGTGCGATCTATTCAAGTCTATTGTCTAGCGCTCTACCATTTTTCGCACTATCCTATTACAAAAGACGTGAAAATACATTTGTACAAACACTGTTAGTGGAGAAACCAGAGAAAAATACAGGTGAATTTGGGGACATCTGTCTGTACCCCATAAAAAAGCTAACTGACATAGGAAATCAATTTAGAAGTGTATTATTGGTCCTAATAAAAGTATTTGGGCTTCTTAAATTGTGTGAAATGGCTGTTATAGAAATATTTGTATAACATTGCAAAAATTATAAAAAGCAAGTTTATTTGGCCAAAATAAATGTTGCAGTTAAATTAGGGGTACATGAAAATGGGTGCAAGTACATTTTTGTTTCCTAAAAGTGCACTTTTAAAAATGGTAAAAATACACCTGGAGCAGCCACCTGCAATGTTTAAACACATATCCCATCCATACAGCCCCCCAAAATACCAGGCCTACTACATTAAACCCATTTTGGATATGGCCCTATATGTTTTACAAAATAACAGTCCTTATAGCTGCTTAAAATGTAATTTTAATTATTTGATTTGTATGGTTTAAATACTTAAGGTGCGTACACACGTAACGATTTTGTAACCAACGATTATCTGTCAGATTATATGTCAAATTTTCTGCAGATTTTCCCTTGAAAAACGATTTTTTGAAGTGTAATAAACGATTTTTACAACGATGAATGAAGAATGTTCCTTCCCTTAATGAAAATCATTATGTTGGACAGTCTGAAAAGAACTACAAACTACAAATGGGAGCGCGCTTGAGCGATTGTCGTTCATTGTTATAACTCAGAAACTGAATGATTTTTTTAACGAATGAACAATAACGTCATAGTTATAGTTAAATCGTTCAAAAAATCATTACGTGTATATGCACCTTTAAGCATATTTGGAATGGGTCCCAAGTAATTTCTTTTTCTAATGTATGAAGGGCCTGATTCAGTACGGATCACACGGCTGCGTTCGAACGCACCTGTTAGCTGTGAAAATATGCTAATGAATGCAATCGCACGGCACCTGCAGCACTATACCAAGATGCTCATCACTGTATAAAGCCGCCCACTTCCCATTACATGCGTCCGCAAGCCAGCAAAAACATCGGTAACATTGAGTAACATCGGAACCATTCGAACAGTTGTTGACCTGACCCTACCTCACAAAATGCTAATCTTCCTGTCGCCATCTAGATCTCTGCCAGCGTATACAGTCGCAGGGGCTTAATTATGAATGCCCCTGTAATGGCGTTCGAATGCACAGGCACGCCTGCATTTCTCTGACCACCCCCCCCTCTCCACTCTCAAATGGACATTTCCTGTCAATCACTGTGTGAACACTCTGGGTGCTCACTGTGATCGCTTTCAGATCGCAGCGGCTGATTCGCGCACAGGCACTGCGATACATATGTATGCGCAGATTGCAAACATCAACCGGCTGCGTGCGAACGTAGCCTTGCGATCCTTGCTGAATCAGGCTCTAAGGGGGTTATTCAGACCCGCTCGCGAGCGCAGGACGCTCGCAAGCGGGTCGATGTTCCCCCACTGCGCATGCGCACGACGACTCCATCGCTCCGGGTTTCGCACCAAAGGGGGCGTGCTGTCAATGTTGATTGACAGCACACCCCCTTTGGTGGGCGTGCCGGGGGAGTGCCTGCCAGAGGGAGGCGTTCCCATGGGAACGCCTACCGTCTGAAGCCGGCCCCACTGACATCACTAGTGATGTCAGTGGGAGTGATTTTGGCTCTGATAGAGCCAAAATCACTCCAGGGCTTGCGGCAGCGAGACCCTACCGCAGGGTCTCCGTCGCAAGCCCCGATGGTCAAGACCAGCGCGACCATCATCATGGACGCTCGTATATGCTGTGGGTGGTCACCCACAGCTATGCGAGCGGCCAGGAGGCCGCTCCATTTTCATGGAGGAGGGCCCTGATTCAGAGCGAGCGCTCTGGTCAGAGCGTTCGGCTCTGAATCAGGCCCTAAGTTCACTAGCCAGAATTAATTTTATTGTGTAGGTAAAACAAAGCATTTTTTTAATCAGCGTCAGTGTATAATTAAAAAGTTGTGCATAAAGCAGTTCACAAGATTTGTCTTGAGAGTTATCTGTTCTTGGTTGGTCTTCAGTAACTCTGTACAGAAAAGCAGGTTGAAAATGTGTCTATGAATAAAATTATATTATAATTCAGTCATTGAAAGTGTTCTCTCGTCAAGTACAGTCTTGTCAAGCATGTAAATTTTAAAACTTTTTAACCACTTAACTCAAGACAACTAGTAGGCCTACTCCCCATCTGCAGTAAAGTGTGGACATTAAACAAAAATTACTTCCCTTGCCCCATGGATAATCACTACTGGTGGTGATAATCACCAGGGGCATAATAGTGAGGTTGTAGCATTGGTATGCGATTATGTCATTGAGCACAACAGCACTCAACTGCATTTCAGAATTTTTTTGTCCCATAATGGAGCTCATTGGTGGGGGGTGGGAGAAAGTCTACTAATTCCTCCCTCCCTCTTTCAAACTAGGTGCACCAGTATAAGTTATTGTCTGGTGATCACTATGATCAAAGATAAAAACAGTCTACACTTTAGAAAACTAAGGAAGTCCATGGGTGAGTGAAGAATTCCCCTTCCAGGCTTTCTTTCATTCATTCATGGCCACCCACATTTAGAAAAGGGGAGTATCCTCTTTCACATTATATAGACCCTTAGTAGTTATTTCTTTGGTGATTATCTGTTATGACCAGGCACTTTAGTTGCCACAGTGATCTATGCATTATTTGCACTTATCTTTTATAGATTATGCTTTTTATTACATTTAAAGATCATTATATTTCTCAAAATGAAATCTGCTCAATAATGGTTCTGTGAATTATCTGTCTTGACTGGAAAGTTTAACATATATAGTTTCTAGTTTCTTAGATATTTGTTTCTTTACCTTTCATGAGAGGACAGCATTATACAGTACATACAACCATGAAGGTAATAGAATAAATGTAACAATATCGCATACACATCTATATATAAAATCAGATGTCCTGACTCACTGACTCCTCAACACCCAGCCCAAACCCCTGGACCTAGAAACATGAAAATCAGTGAGTATATTCCTTCCATGACGTATGTGCCCACTAAGAAGGGATTTTTCTAAATTCAACTCCTAAGGGGGTGAACATTGCTAAAATTTTTCATCCCCCTGTGTAATTTCCTGCTTGAATGTCTCACTGTGACTTCAGCAGAGTTCATATTCAAACACCAACTATCATCCCAAGTGCTGCCAAACATCACTGACAGTTCTTGTGGCTCCCCTACTTGAAAAGTGAGGGGAGAGAATGTGTTACTGCAGAAGTGAGAGAGGAAAATGTGTTAATACACAGTTGAGGGAAGGCAATGTCAAATGTGTTACTACAGGGTGATGGAAGGGAATGTGTTACAACACGGGCGAGGCAGAGGAACATGTTACTACAGAGGTGAGAGGGCAATTTGTTACTGCATAGGTGAGGGAGGGATGTCAAATGTGTTAGTATGGGGAATGGAATGTTTTACAACACAGACGAGAGAGGGGAATGTGTTACTACCCACTAAGATGGGATTTTTCTATAGTTTACTCCTAAGGGGGTGTAAAGGGGTAAAATGTTTTTTCTCCTGTGTAGTGTCCTAACTCACTGACTCATCAATCCCCAGCCCAAACCTCTGGACCTAGAAATATGAAATTCATGGAGTATATTCCTTCCATTATGTAAGCACCCACCAAGCAGGGATTTTTCTAAATTTGACCCCTTAAGGGGGTGAAAAGTGGTAAAATGTTTCCTCTCGACTGTGGTGATTGGGTGAAAAAGCAACATGTCCCCAGTGCTGTGTGACTGTAAGCTCATTGTCTGGGTCGAGTGGCAGCTTCCGAGCATATATCACTGCAAAGCCCCCAACTCTTTCAGCCAATAAATGCTTCTCCGTGGACTTCAATGGTGGAAATGGATGGATTATTTGCGGCCATTCTCTTTCATTTTCTTTTAACGCACAGAAGCCTGCATGGATCTCACTGATTTCTGCAGGCTTCTGTCAAACATGTTGCTGCCGATGGTTACTTTGGCTCACTTGCACCTTGTAATGAAACTCGCATTACAATTTGCAAGCTTTCCCGCAGTAACAATAGCATAAAACTCTCATGGACTCGCATTTCAAATAATCTCACACTTTCCAACTCACAGGCTATTACATACTACAAGTTTCGGAACAAACTCGCATCATACTTTCAAAAACGTAGAACTTATTACATTTATCCCATAGAATTCAAGAGGCAGCTGATAACATGTGGCCTGGCTCATCAAGTAATTTCTGAAATGAGGGCCTGATTCAGGTTCAATTGCACATACCCACACAAGCATATGCAAATGAATGTGATTGCAGCACTATACCAGACACCCCCAGCCTATAAAACCATCCACTTCCCATTACATACATCCGCAAGTCATCAAAAATATCGGTAACAACGAGTAACATCGGAACCATACTCAGTGTTGTGGTTGAGCTTGACATACCAAACTACCGGCAAAGCTTCCTGTGGTCATGCAGAGCTCAGGCTGCGTATGCCATCGCTGAGGATTAATTATGCATGCCCGTGTAATGGCGTTCAAATGAATCGGCATGCCTCCATTCCTTTGACCACCCCCCCTGTCCACCCCCAAATAGCACTTGCTGTCAATCATTTGAGTGTTGCATTGCGTATCGACTGCTTTCGCATACCTGATCACTGTGGCCAGCTTGCACATGCACACTGCGATGCATACAAATGTGCAGAACACAATCATTGACTAGTTGCAGGCATCCACAGCCTTGTGATCCAACCTGAATCAGACCCTGAATTCAGAAAGTTTGGGTAACCTTGTAGCAAAGGATTACTTTCCCATAGAAGAGATGTGCAAGCCAATGCCTGAACGAAGAGGAGAGAGATCACATAGGCAACACTAGTTCTCTCTGTGGGGAAATTCCCTGGTTGGAATTCAAACTGAAACGCACACTGAGAAATCCCCAACAAAGTTTATGATCTCCATGAAACTTTGCTTGAGGAAGAATGTGCCAAATAGAATACACAGCACGAATTGCAGATAAAACAGGAGGTGCTCATGGTGTCTAAACAGGTGGGGTCATCAGAAACACTTGACTTGACTGCTTGACTGTGTGCAAGCAGATAATTTCTGTTGGTAGATAATAACTATGTTATGTTTATTTATTAAATATGTTCTGAGTAGAGTCTAGTTTGTCTAAATGAGCTGCCAAAACTTGTGCAGATCTTTCTACACAATAGGTTTCCCTGCAGAGTACATTATGTTTAGCTCTTACTGATAGGCTTGCACAAAGGAGAGAGTTACTACTGTATTTCATATTGACACAGTGAGGGCTTAAAGTGGCCCTGGAGAGATGGTGGAACTCATCTCTCCCACTGCCTACTAATAATTTTTTTTTATAAATTTGAGTTTGTAATTGTATAGATTATTTGTATGTACCAGGTTTTATCAAGGATTATTATACTGCTGCCTTTATCTGATGGCTTGATAATTATGTTCTTGTATTTTTGTAACTACTTGACAGCGGTTCTTTCTTTTCTTGTTAGATTACACTTATGTATGTATTTTTGCTGTAAATTTTGTCAATGTCATCTAAAATTAACTTCGTAAAGCTTTCTAAAAATGGACCCTTCAAATGAAACATGGAAAAGGATTAGAAGCCACCAAATGGTATCTCCAACAGACAGATCTCAGTGAGAAAAAAATATCCATCATCCAGAAGAGCATAGAATTTATTCTGCGCAACAACTTATTTTTCTTTAACAACGATTACTACCTTCAAAGCATCGGTACAGCGATGGGCACCAGGTTTTCCCCAAGCTATGCCAACATCTTCCCCAGGTTTTCCCCAAGCTATGCCAACATCTTCCTGGCAAAATGGGAGGAGGATAACATCTGGCACAGCACAGTTGGGTGTAAGAACCTGGTGTCATGGCACTGTTACATAGATGACATTTTATTTTTTTGGAAAGGAAATTTAGTAGAACTCAATGCATTTTGTGAACAGCTGAATAACAATGGCCTCAATATAAATCTTACCTTCCATATTAGTCAGGAGGAGATCAATTTCCTTGACCCTACTATTTACATCAAATAAGGGATCATGAACACAAGGTGCTATCATAAACCTACTGATACAAATAGCTACATTGACAAGGACAGTGAACATCTTAGCAGATGGCTTGAAGGCATTCCAAAAAGCCAGTTTATGTGGCTAAAGCAAAACTTCACAGAGCATACAATCTGAACAAATGGAAACCATGAGCTCTAATTTTATTGCAAAAGGTTATAATGTAGAAGACATGGAAAGAACAAAAAAAGAGACTCTTAGTCTAGATAGAATATCTCTTCTTATTGTAAATATTAAGAAAAAAATGGATAACAAAGATTTTTCCTTTATTAACAAATATTGATCCCGTAATTGCTTCTTAGAGAAATGTTTCAAGAAACACTGGCACATCTTACATAAAGACCCAGTACTTTCTTCCATCTTACCCGCAAAACCCAGCTTTGTTTACAAAAAAGCCGACAATTTAAAAAAAACAACTACTCAAAAGTGCCTTGGATAATGATGCCCCAACTAGAGTCAGAACGAAGGGGTTCCACTGGTGTGGTACATGTATAATGTGCAAAACTGTTAAAAGCACCAACACAAAAATAACCAAATTTGAAATTAAAGGGACAGAGTACCACATCAAAGACTTTCTAACTTGCCATACCCCATATGTTGTCTATTTATTGGAATGCTCTTGTGGACTCATCTATATTGGGAGAACCTCAAGGGCATTAAAAACTAGAATGCAAGAACACTTAAGGAAGAGCAAAAAAGGACTAGATCCCCATTCCCTATCAGAACATTTTAAATAATGTCATAATAGTTCTACTAATAACATTAAACAATTCCTTGCCATTGAAACTATAAAAAATTCTTGGAAAAATAGGGATATGGATACCAGATTAGCTCAACAGGAAATTAAATGGATTTACCAACTAAAAACACTTATACCAACAGGCCTAAACAAGGAATTTGAGCTAAAATGGTTTTTATAAATCCTTCACATGTTTTTATTTAATCTCTATATACTTTAATATTTTATGCATATTAATTATTTTAATTACTTATTCTCAAACATCTTAATAACATGTTCCCTTTTTTTCATCTTTATAAGGTATTTCTATAAATAAAGTACAACCATACCAATGAGATTCCTCTCTAAACTAAATTGCTTAAAGAACAAATACCCATGCTTCCTGCTCAAATGTCAGAACTACCTGCCCTCAATATACATCACGTCTGGTTGCGGCTTTCTTGGATTTTTTGCCTTCAGCCCCACATAATTTCCTGTCATAGCTCCCTACGCTTACTGGAAGTCGCATACATGCCAACCACAGACACTTCTGGATGCACCAGGAACATGCTAACCAGAAGTGCCTGATGACGCACTTCCGGTACATGCGGTTGGGACTACATTCAGTATAAAAACTGGAGACCACTCAGCACAGTGTCAAGCCTTGAGGAAGAGCCTGGTGTGGCTCGAAACTCATTGGACAATTGAACTGTGCCCAGATTTCTTACCAGATTGGAGTGGACTTCAGGAGCCTATGCAGGATACTCCGGTTGTGCCTTGCATTTTTTTAACCTGTGGCTCCAACACCTATCCTGGGTAAGAACTCTATATTTAAGCTTATCGCAATAATATGCACACCTGCACTTTAAACTGTTTACATTGAAAGTGCTTATTTGATGTTTTATCATATTTTCATGCACATTTATGCTCTATAGTACCAATTTCATGCATATGTTGCTGTAATCTACCATTGTTCAATTTTCTTGCACTTGCACTTTGTTTTATACATTGTATGTGCTTATTGATCGTCCCATTGGAACTGTTTACATGTGCTTTTTATACATATTTGTGTATTGCTATTTATTTTTATATATTTTTTATTCTATTTTGTCTCAACATATATGTCTCCAATAAAATAATTTATTATCAATTTTATCATATTGAGTGGTCTATTTACTAAGCTGTGTTAGGAGATAAAGTGAACGGTTATAATGAACCAGCCATTGAGCTCCTGTCATTTTTCAAACACAGCCTGTGACATAGCAGTTAGGAGCTGATTGGCTGGTACCTTATCACCATTCACTTTATCTCCTAACACAGCTTAGTAAATAGAACGCTGAGTATTATATAGCGCCTAAGAAGCAATAACCTTTTTGCTACGAATTCTACCCCTGCAGTTTATAGGGTAACCAAATTTTTTGCTATTCTTGGGCTGCAATATATTTTGCACTAAAGATTTATTCACACCTTTATAGACTTAATCTTGAAATAGAGTCACCATCTTACAGGCAGTCAGTGAGTGAAGTAGTGAATAGGTGTTATGTGACAGGAATGAGCCTGGTTAGTTAATTGCCTGGCTACTGCATTTTGTATTAGCATCAAGCAGTACAATTATTTTGCTGTAAGAACCAGGTATAGGGTATTACAGTAGTCCAAGTGTGATGATACAAATTTATGTATTAGTGTAGGTAGATCTTCTGATGGATTTAAGTGACTGATTCTGGCTATGTTTCAATGATGAAAGAATGAGCATTTGATCATGGATGACACCTGATATTAAAGAGTCAAACCACAATCCAGAACAACAAGATTCAACATATGTTCAGTGTATTGCAACTCTGAACCCCTATAAGTCCCTTAGGTTGCCTAAGCTGTAGTATTGTTGGTTGATGGTGTTGTCCAATCATAAAACCCACTGTTTTATTAGGATTGAGTCACAGCCAAATGGCACTCTGCTGGAGTTCAACTAGATAACCATTTAAGATTGGTATAAGTTTCTCAGTGCACAGAACAAAGGACAGGTACATTTGATAGACCAGGCTATAACATTTAATTATTTCTCCCAGTGTAGCTTGAATAATGCAAATTGTTTGGGAGATAGTATAGGACTCTTTGGAATCTGTATGGCAGTAGCAATGGTGACCATAAGTAAATTCCTGAAGTCATTCTCTGTGACCTGCCAGCGAGAAATGATTTGAACCAGCTAAGAACTGTAAGATTCAGTATACAGAAACCTTCCAGGCTCTTCAATTAGAATCCCATGGTTCACGGAATCAAATGCTACAGATCCAGAAGGATTAAGTTTGCAAATTCACCTCTGTCTCTTGCTATCAAGAGATCATTATGCATACACACCAGGGTTGTTTCAGTGATTTGTAGTCTCCTGAGTCCTGACTGGAATAGATCATAAATATCATGGGATGACAGACAGTTTTCCAATTGAGTTCTGCAACATTCTCAATAATCTTTCTTTAAAAAAAACAGTTTGATACCCATCTGTAGTTAGTCATGCAACCAGGATCTAAATAAGGTTTCTTTAAGAGAGGTTTTACTATTACTTTCTTTAGTGGTTCAGCAAAAATGCCTATCTGCAAAGAGCATTGTGCTATTTTCGCAAATACTGGAACAATTAGAAGCTTGGTTGAGGCAGGGTCCAGATCACAGGTGGTGATTTCATCAATGTCCTCTGCATCCAAGGGGTCAAAGTTAGCTAGTTCAATAAGCCAGATGGCTTATATTTTCAGGCTTCGCAGAACATGCACTACTCATATGGGCACATGTTCAACTCTGCATTTGCAACTATCTACCAGTCATTTAAGAATAGAGGTCTGCAACCATTTCATTGGCATTGTGTGTACATATATGTATATATATATATATATATATATATATATATATGAAAAAGGTGGTTAAAAAAGACATGTGCCTGATAATGTAGTATATGCGGTATAGTGATAATTGGTGCTCAAAATGAATGTGCATACCAAAGGAGGGAACTTTAAAGCTTATCTGGGTTCCAATGATATGGTTCAAATGTGGATGGGTAAATGGGATGTCATCTACTGGAACACCTTTGAAGAGGGCTCGTTCAAGCCAGGGAAAGAGAAAGTAATATAGCGTAGTATGTTTTTATACAGAAATAGCGAGACAGGACTACAATTAGCTGTGTACCATATTTTGTAGTAAAACATTTATTTTTACCCCATTTTGTATTTCCTCTTTTTTTGTTTACTGATGTTAAATATATCCAAATAAATTACTGCACTGATAAATGCACTGACGGGGGACCTATTTTATGTCTATCCCAAAGCTTGTGCACAGCTTTTACTCCAAGGATTATTGAGGAGAAAAATGAATACTGGGAGATACCTTGGTGACACATACTACATGCTTGTTTTACTACGAAATATGGTACGCAGCTAATTGTAGTCCTGTCTCGCTATTTCTGTATAAAAACATACTATGCTATATTACTTTCTCTTTCCCTGGCTTGAACGAGCCCTCTTCAAAGGTGTTCCAGTAGATGACATCCCATTTACCCATCCACATTTGAACCATATCATTGGAACCCAGATAAGCTTTAAAGTTCTTTCCTTTGGTATGCACATTCATTTTGAGCACCAATTATCACTATACCGAATATACTACACTATCAGGCGCATGTCTTTTTTAACCCCCTTTTTCAGAAATCACCTAATCCGCTGGCCATAACGGAACACTAAGAAAACTGCTGCCACCTTTAATGAAGGATCAGTGACTTGTATTACATACCCCATATTTTCACTACACTTTAGCTCTATACATATCCCATTGAGGGAACCACTACATTTGTGCGCTGTCCCTAAACACAACTTCACTCTATATATATATATATATATATACATATATATATATATATATATATATATATACATACAGTCAGGTGCATAAATATTGGGACATTGACAGAATTTTCATATTTTGGCCTCTATTCACCGCAACAATGGCTTTAAAATGAAAACAACAAGTGCTTTACCTGCCAGGCCTCTACTGCAAATGTCTTCAGTTCCTGCTTGTTCTTGGGGCATTTTCCCTTCAGTTTTGTCTTCATCAAGTGAAATGCATGCTCAATCGGATTCAGGTCAGGGGATTGACTTGGCCATTGCATAACATTCCACTTTTTAGCCTTAAAAAACTCTTTGTTTGCTTTTGCAGTATGCTTCTGGTCATTGTCCATCTGCACTGTGAAGTGCCGTCCAATGAGTTCTGAAGCATTTGACTGAATATGAGCATATAATATTGCCTGATACACTTCAGAATTCATTCTACTGCTTTTGTCAGCAGTCACATCATCAATAAATACAAGGGAACCAGTTCCATTGGCAGCCATACATGCCCACTCCATGACACTACCACCAACATGCTTCAATGATGAGGTGGTATGTTTTGGATCATGAGCAGTTCCTTTCCTTCTCCATACCTTTCTCTTCCCATCACTCTGGTACAAGTTGATCTTTGTCTCATCTGTCCATAGGATGTTGTTCCAGAACTGTAATGGCTTTTTTAGATGTTGTTTGGCAAACTCTAATCTGGTCTTCCTGTTTTTGTGGCTCACCAATGGTTTACATCTTGTGGTGAACACTCTATATTCACTCTTGTGAAGTCTTCTCTTGATTGTTGACTTTATACACATATGCACCTACCTCCTGGAGAGTGTTCTTGATTTGGCCAACTGTTGTGAAGGGGTTTTTCTTCACCAGGGAAATAATTCTTCTGTCATCCACCACAGTTGTTTGCCGTGGTCTTCCGGGTCTTTTGGTGTTGCTGAGCTCTCCGATGCGTTCTTTCTTTTTAAGAATGTTTCAAACAGTTGATTTGGCCACACCTATGTTTTTGCTATCTCTCTGATGGGTTTGTTTGATTTTTCAGCCTAATGATGGCTTGCTTCACTGATAGTGACAGCTCTTTGGATCTCATATTGAGAGTCGACAGCAACTGATTCCAAATGCAAATGTCACACCTAGAATCAACTCCAGACCTTTTATCTGCTTAATTTATAATGAAATAACAAGGGAATAGCCCACACATGTCCATGAAATAGCTTTTGAGTTGATAGTCCCATTACTTTTGGCCCCTTAAAAAGTGGGTGGCACATATAGAAACCGTTGTAATTCCTACACCGTTCACCTGATTTGGATGTAATTACCCTCAAATTAAATCTGAAAGTCTGCAGTTAAAGCACATCTTGTTTGCTTCATTTCAAAGCCATTGTGGCGGTGAATAGAGGCCAAAATCTGAAAATTCTGTCAATGTCCCAATATTTATGCACCTGACTGTATATATATATATATATATATATATATATATATATTAGATTTCCAGTAAATGAATGGTTAAAGATATTAAAATAAAGTATTTATCTATTAATTCTAAAGATAAGAGGCACTCCTCAGTTGACACCTGCTGTATGAAGTGCCACTCTGCTTCAAAGAATATACTGTTGTACTAAGCATAGAAGTATCAGAAGTAATATAGAACACTCAGTGAATATGTCTACATGTATCTCACAAATAAATATTGTATTCTCAAAATTAAAATATCAGTATAAAGTATCTGTATTACAAACCCCCAAATGTATATGTAAATGACCCATATCAATCACAAATATATAGTTGTGTAATAAATATAATGAATCCCCCAACTTTCTGATCGCACTAATGTGTCAGAAGTTGTGATAAAGACTATTTTACATTTTGTCTTTGTGTTAAAGCTTTTCCTTTTGTATCATCCAAACTTGGAGATAGAATCTCCTTATTCGCTCCCCAGATGCTTGTGAACTCTCCATGACCTCACTTATATGCTCATATGAAACAAAAGGAGAAAACACGACTAAAAGAAGCTGGCAAATTCCCTTCCATTATGTATAATGAAATGTCCCACTTAAATAATTTTTCATTCATTACAGAATAAACTCATACAGTATGTTCACTTTTTGGAGATTTTTTTGCAAACTTTCGTATCAGCCTCTTACTTAAAGCTTGCTCGTCAGACAGATGCAGAGTGACATCCTGGGACATTGCTGTGTTGTTTAATGCAAGCATAAATTCTGTCCTGCAGTTGGCGTGGCATATTTTGTATGGGTGCAGAGTATGATGCATTACAGACACAACAAGCACTATGACTGGAGAGTCAACACAGAGATGTGAACAGGTGTCCTCACTTAGGCAAAGTTCAGTAAGAGTGTGTTCACACAAAGGTGTCTTATTCTGACCTGTAGTTATGTGCATATACCCATTTAGAAGGAGATATTTTACACCTGCTATAGGGCAGGTACAAATACAATTTGATGATGATGATGATGCATGCAAAGAGCATATGCCACCCATGGAAATATGACATATCTGGGCATATGTACAGCTCTATATAAGTGCCAAACTACCCAATTTCTGCATTCACTAATTTGTTGTGTCATTTGTACCCATTTTGATGCCAACTTTAAGCCTAATTCTGCATCTAATGTATCTGTGGCCTCTGTTTTTGCTTCTGCAGCCTCAGCAGTCATCACTAGTCTCTGGACTTGTACCCAACCCATGCTGGATATAAAAGATCCATCTGAAGCAGGTGTCCAATTTCTGTTCGCACTCTATGATCGGGCATAGGCTAGCTTACCGTACATACCCAGGGCACTCCAATATGTAACAATTCTGTGGGCTTATATGCTTGTCCAGTTACCAGCCAGAAATGTCCATTTTAAGGATAGTGTGCCCCTCGACAGATGGATCAATATATACACACTAGCAAACAGGGCCGGCTCCAGCATGAGCCGCGCCCTGTGCGGCGAGGGACCCAGACACCCCAAATCTCACGCGTGGCTTTGCCATGTGCATCTGAAAAGGGGTGTGGCCTGATAACCATATACCATGCCCCCTAAATGATGCTATTTAGGGGCGTGACTGTATAGCACACCTCCCATTTAATGTCAGGCTGGGGGAGAGCCCAGCACTACGTCAGTAGCTGGGCTGCCCCCAGCTCTCTCCCTGAATTTTTGCATGCAGCATCCATTCTTGTTCCCAGGGGCCGGCACAGCTGTGGCTGTGGAGGTGCCCAACATCCCAACCGCCCGCGGGACACTTCAATCCGCAAGTGGAACAGCGGGACAGTGCCCAAAAAACAGGACTGTCCTACTGAAATCAGGAATGGCTGGGAGGGGTGCACTCTCTATGGCAGGGGTGGGGATCCTTTTTTCTGCCGAGGGCCATTTTGATATATAAAACATAATTTGCGGGCCCGGTGCAGGCCATGATCCCTCCGTGTGATGTCACACAGGGACGGGGCAACAATAGCCGATGATTACAGTAATGCCCGAAGCATCCTGAGTATTCTACGGGGAGCTGTAAGAGCAGCGGTGTGACTGTCTGAAGCGTCCTAAGAACGCTCCAGGCGGCACTGCTGCATAGATTCTGGCTGCAGGGTGCCATTCTAGGCACCCTGCTAGCCAGATTAGACTAGCAGAAAAAGCTCAGAGGGCCAGACCAAATGATTCCGAGGGCCTTATATGGCCCCCGGGCCTGAGGTTCCCCATCCCTTCTCTATGGGGCTGGTGCCCCTGTTCGACCACACTGGTCGAACATGTCTCGAGCCAGACCTGCTAGCAAACTCTATGCATGTGCATATTCATGTTCCAGCACATGTGCTGATGTTTCTTTGGCGCATCCACAGTAAGCAAATATCTGCAAGATCCGCATCTCCACTTATGTCTGAAACAGAATCTGGCTCTGTGTCAGCGACACTATCTGCAATATTATATAGAGTTTGTGGAGGGCACAATAATACGTTTTCCCAATTGCCTTAAAATAGTCTAAACTTGCAGCGATATTAGAACAGCGATCTAACAAAGAGCAAGTGCAGGACATGGCTGCATAATTGTGAACAGATGTAGACCAATAATTTGCACATACTGTATACTGTGCACTTGGGAAAGTTATATTATTTGCAGCTGGCCAGTGACAGGTGCAAATAGCACGTGATTATGATGGCATCACCAGCGCTAACAAACTGACTGTGAAACACCCTGCTGACACTGATTGTTGCCTTTTTGTTTGCTTTATTATAGATTGTGAGGTTGTTTAGGCAACATTTTATCTTCAGTTTTGTGTACACAAGACAGCTAACTGATTCTTCTGCATTAGACATGTTTTTGTAGTTCAGTTGATGCCTAATAGCGAACGTGTTTGTTGAACATACAGTAATGAGCGCACATGGTGCGTAAGTATCTGAGACTGAACCAAAGAAGACATAAATTTTACTGTTGAAAACACCCAAACCCCTCTACATACACTCACTTTTGCCATCAATAAACAATCTTGATATTTCCTACAGCAGTACCGAGATCTTAGACCCATTATTTAGAGATGTCAATTGGTCACAATGCAGCCATAATCACCCTCTCCCTGTCAAACAGTCTGGCCACAATAGCCTTCTCTGCAGAAACCATCTCCACAGAATAGCAGCTCATACGCAATTACTCTCTCCATGGCATCCTCCAAGCCCAGGAGTATTGTGGTGTTGTCTTTATTATCAGAGGTGGCAATATGTGAGTATATGGTGCTGCAAGTGTGCCCAGAGTTTAAAGTCTCCATAAAGAAAGATGGGTTAAGATATGGGATTTTCCAATCATACAATTAAAAAAAAAAATCAAAGAACTACATTTTTTCTGTAGAGGATGCATTTCATTCCCAATGGATATAGGCAGCAGCAATTTATAAAAACATTTGTACGATGCACCCACATGGGTGTTATTTTGGAACATTTTTGAAGCTATTTGGCACTTTGTTTGAGATTCCAACTAATTATATCCTCACGTTCTACATTGCTCATTTTAAATATATTTACAGTATATAAATCCCAGAGAGTCATAATGCAATATACAGCATATTAGGAATTCTACCATGCAAGTAGTCAATATTAAAAAAAAAGTTTGTGATAGATTTCAATTGTCTCTAATTTCAGGAAATATAACCACAGGCTGTGAATGGTTTCAGTAAAATAGAGGGTCAGTTGGGGAATCGCACCCTCCCACCCTTAATTCAGCTTTGAATCCAAACAAATACCAATCTCTATATGTTTTCAATGCATGAAAAGCTAAATATTTTTTTTATTACAGTATTTGTTGCTTTTATTGTTGTGATTTTATTGCTATATTGGGGCTGATGTGGAATTGGATGTAAGTCAGCTGTAATTACACCCATATTGAGTGCATGGATAACAATGCGAATATTTGCCTTTATTTAGAGTTGTATGCATTTATGCCACTGCACCACTCCTATAAATACCAGTGACGTGCAGTGAGGTCAATGGCTGGGGAGGCACACATGGAGATGGGTCTGAATGCTGGGAGCCTGTTTCACCACCTAGTCACTGTAACTCTCCCCTCACTACACTAAGCTTCAGTGTCCATTGATTCTCCTACCTGCATCACTGTGTATTCTGTTTCTGCTGACTGTGCTCCAATCTCTAAACACTGTAGTGCACTTCCTGGTCATATGACACATCCAAGGTGTCCACCAGTGCTCAAGGCATGCCCCCCCATATTGAGATGCATGCCTTTATTAGTTTTCTTTCTGTGCAGCTTACTGCCTGTGGTGTGGCCATGCCCCCAGCTCTGCAAGCAGTGTCTGACTATACAGAAGCGAGGCTGAGCTGTTGCTGCCACATCTCCCATCTCCCTGCAGTCCCAGGGAGCTCCACAAAGCTGGTAAATGTTAACTATAAAAATTATTTCAATAAACAAATAAGATGTTTATAAGTTATAAATATCTTCTTTGTATTATTCTAATTATTTTAATGCAAATTGTATTTTATTGAATTCAACAAAATATAGATAATACAAACTTTCAAAAAACAGTGACAAATCCATCACTAAATAAAAAAAAAAATATATATATAAAACATACTCACAAAAACAATAGTACTTTCCAACACAGTATGAAAATAAAAATATAAGGACATCAGGACAAAGGGAAGAAAGGAGGGGAAGTTAAGGGAAGGGAAAGAAGAAGATGGGGATAAGTACTCACTTTCGATCTGAAGGTGTAAATTCAAATTTACATAAACCTTTTAAACCTAAGATAGATATAGAGTGAAGTTACAGAACAGCCAATATAGCAGCTAACAAAGGCCATAGTCCGACACGCTGAAATATATCCATAAAATCTAGGGGGGAGAGCAGGAAAAAATAGTCTTAAAAGTAGCAGACTCCTTAAAATCCAACCACAGAAACCAGGTGTCTCCTAAGGACTCATAACCCCTGTCAGCAGAAGTCAGTATGTCATCCATATCCATATAGAAATCTATCATGTTGAACCAATCCATCACCGTTGACAGAGAAGAGGAACGCCATCTTACTGGGATAACTGTTTTAGCTGCATTATTCAAATGACACAGCCGATATTTCTTTTGAGAGGGGTCTGGATGATAAATTGAACAACCAAAACAAAGGGTCTGTAGGGACTTCTAAAATTTTTGCAGATATAGTAAGAACCTCCTTCCAAAAAGGTTGGAGACTGGGGCATTGCCACCAAATATTGAGAGGGTTGCCCGGGGCATTGGAGCACCTCCAACAAATATTAGGCACACCTATTCCCATTTTAGAGAGAGTGTCCGGACATCTGTACCAACGGGAAAGAAGCTTGTATTGGGATTCAACAACAATTAACATTGGAGGAACATGCATGGGCTAATTTAAATATTTTTTCCCACTTAACTTCACCTAGATCTGCCCCAATTTCACGGTCCCAGACTTTTGAGAAACTAGGTAAGGGCAGGCTAGAGTCTGCTGACAAAAAATTATAGATTAGAGAAATAGTATGTGTCGGGGGGGCTGAGCCAGCTCAAAGTTGTTCAAAAGGAGTAAGAGATAGGCAAAAAACTGCAAAATGAGCAAGAGAGCCTATAAAATGGCGCACCTGAAGATATCACCAATGTTCCCGTAATGGGAGGTTCCATTTCTCCCGTATTTTGTCAAAGGGAATAAAACTGCCACCCCTCATCAGATGTCTGATTCTAAAGAGTCCTACCTGGAACCAGGAATAAAAAGCTTTACCATCAATGCCCGGGGGGAATTGTTCATTAAAAAGAAATTACATGAATGAAGAATGAAGTGATTAAATCGAGGGAGACCGTCTCAGAGTTTTCCAACATTTTAAAGTGGGGAAAAAAAGTATGATGGGAAGAACTGGGAAGGGAGGGAAGCCATGGAACAATTGATCTAGGAATCCCTAGCGCTTGCTTTTCAATTTGCACCCATTGTTTAGTGGAGTCTGTCCTGGACCACTCTAAAATTCTATGGAGGAGACAGGCCCGGTAGAATCCTCGAATATTAGGGAGACGTAGCCCTCCTCTGTCTTTATGACAGAACAGGATGTCTATCTTCAAACGAGGCCTATTACCTCCCCAGACAAATTGCCTAATCAGTGTTTGGGGGACGCAATCGGGAAGCCGCCTGACGTAAGCCCGACAGCCGGCTTCCCGACTGCATTATCCTGATGAGGGTTAAATGATAGGCGTCTAAATTTAGACGCCTGTCATTTTTCCGACACTGGGAGACCGGCGCCCGGCATCCCGATCGGGGTTAGGTTTAGGGCTCCCGGGGGGACTTAGGGTTAGGCACCCCCCCGGGAGGGTTAGGGTTAGGCTAGGGGGAGGGTTAGGGTTAGGCACCCCCCCGGGGGACTTAGGTTTAGGCAGCGGGGTAGGGGGGTTAGGGTTAGGCACTTAGAGGGGGGATTAGGGTTAGGCACAGGGAGGGAGGTTAGGGTTAGGTACCCCAAAGGAGGGTTAGGGAGGTTAGGTTAGTAGATACTTACCTTAGGACGATAGGCATTTCCAGTGCTGTCGGGCTTCCGCTGCCGGGCTCTGCTGTTTTGTCGGGCTGCCGCTGCCGCGATTCGAACTCCCGGCCATGCAGCCACCAGGAAATCATACCGATTCTGTGTTTGGACCTCTACAAACCAACTAGATGGTAGCTTAATAGGTAGGGTCTGCAACAGGTACTGAATCCTGGGGAGAGAATTCATTTTTAGAACCCCTAACCTCCCGAACCACAAGAAGGGCCTGGACCTCCACAAATGTAGATTAGAATGTAGTTTTATTTAAAAGGGGAGATAAATTGGCCTCAAATAAGTTAGAAAGGTCCCTAGTAATGATGACACCCAGATATTTCAGTTGAGAAGTATGCCAGGCAAATGGAAACGCCGACTAAGGCCTGCTACCATCTGAGGAGATGCCGACTTAGAGTAGTTGACCTTAAAATTACAGAGGTCTCCAAAAATCTTAAATTCATCAACTAGGTTCGGCAAGGAGATAACGGGATTTGTAAACATGACCAATAAATCATCGGCGAAAAGAGCTAGTTTATATTCGCCATTGCTTAGCCGAAAGCCTGTTATATATGGATTCAACCTGATTGACCTTGCCAGAGCCTCCATGCAGAGAATAAAAATTACGGGAGACAGAGGACAGCCCTGTCTAGTCCCATTATTGATAGAAAAAGAGTCAGTAAGGGAGCAATTAACTCTGACCTGAGCAGAGGGCTAGTGGTAGAGGACCAGAATACGTTGAAAGCAGACAGGACCCAGTCCCAGATGGCTCAGTACCCCTGACATGAAGCTCCAGTCTATTCTGTCAAATGCCTTTTCAGCATTGGTAGACAACAAAATAGCTGGGGCATCCGAATTTGAGATGTGGTGTATGAGCGCTATAATTTTGGAGGTATTGTCGCTAGCTTCACGACCCGGAACAAATCCTACTTGGTCATTATGAATAAGAGAGGGTAGGAAATGTTTCAATCTGTTGGCAAGGAGCTTGGCAAATAAATTAATGTCGCCGTTACGCAGGGAGATTGGTCGGAAGCTGGGACATAGGGAGGGGTCCTTGTTTTCTTTGGGGATAACTGTTATGTGAGCCTCTAGGGATTGGCGAGAGAAAGGGGTCTCAACCAAGACAGTATTGAAGGCCTGCAGAAGTATAGGAGCTATTTTATCTCTGAAGGCCTTATAATAATTGATAGTAAAGCCATCTGGGCCCAGACTTTTTCCCGATGGGGCGGATTTAATTACCTCCTCCAATTCAAGTAGAGTGAAAAGCTTTTTATTCTAATTATTTTATATCAAATCTCATGAGTATGACAGGGGAGACTCTGCCTACACACACTGCACATCCCTGATCCATACACTTGATTTCATAGCCGTCATCATTATCAGTGCACACGCACCAGACATATCCCAGGTACAATAGATCTGTCTGAAAACAGGGATATCTTCTCTTACACTTACAGTAGCGCTGCTTAGTCTACAGTTGTAACGACACACCATCACTAATGTTAGCCTATTTGTGAACATCCTTTTGCCACCCAGTTACTGTCTTTCACCACAGATGGAGATGCAACTATATTGCAAAAAAATCATCACCCATAGATGCATGCACTCTGTCTTCTTTACATAATTATGCTAACTGCACAATGTAATTATGGATTTATGTTAAATTGTTAAATTGTTTGTACCACTTTCATAAAATACTAGCTGTTGCCTGCGGCTTCACCCATGATGAAATCGCTTCTACCAACATTTTTATTTATTTAAGGTGTTCTAGTTGTATGGCTTTGCATAGGGGCCCTGTCGCTGGAGTGGCCCATGTGGCCAGCAGCGCTATACAGACTGGTGGCAGCAGCTCCTTCACCCACCACTCACACCAATGTCACTGTGTGCCCTGTGTATAGACTGCTATGTAGCCTATCCTATGCAAATGGCACAAAGCACCTCTCCCCCAACCCCTTACCGGCCGTGTGCATGGTGCCACACGTATCTTTTGCATTGATGATGTCGATAAATGTTGTTTTTGTTATTGCTCAGCTTTACCTTGACGAATCGAGATTAAACAATATGCTTGTTATTTCTATGAGTTTACACTACAAAATTATACAAAATTATGCATTTTCATGAAAATCGGTTTAGTAGTTTTTGCGCCAACTTGAAATAAACAGACAGGCACAACGTTCTTATGATATTAGTATAGTTCATCAATTGTATTCCCCTTATTCAACTCTATGGCACTAATGTGGCATATTATAAATAAATTATGATAATATAAAAAATATGGATTACAGGAGTTGGGACTATAAAGGGAAGGAGTCAGGACTGCAAAGGGATGGCGTCAGGAACAGAGAGGAGAAGAGTCAAGAGTGCTTCTCAAAACATCCGTTTTCTGGGGTTAACTGCAAAAATTAGGTTATAAATATATAGGTTAGATGTATGAAGGATACCTGCTTTGATCCCTCCATTCCCGCAGGCAGTGCATCCCACATAGGTTTCTATGGAGGATGCGATGCTGCCAGATTTATAGATGCATTCCGACTATTGGCCCCCGCAGCTAATGCCATCTGAAGATGGCATTATCCGTAGCCTATGGGCTACACTGCAAAGAATCCTCCGGAACCCTCCCCCGGCAATAGCGGCCAGTCATGTGCAGTCCATGGGACTGTGCATGCGCAGCAGCCCCGGGAGCACTCTGGGCACATCGCAGAGATGGGCTACTTTCGGAGCCTCTGTTCCTGCATGTGCTGGATGGCACATTCAGCTGATATGATCTCATTTTCCAATACGATCATGGGCGATAATGTCATGCCCAGATTGCATTGCAAATGCGATCATTAATAAATGGGCCTCTTAGTGTGTCTCCCCCCTTCATTCTATGTCTCTGTGTGCCCCCCCCTTCATTCTATGTCTCTGTGTGCCCCCCCTTCATTCTATGTCTCTGTGTGCCCCCCCACCCCTTTTCATTCTATGTCTCTGTCTCTCCTGGGTCTCTCCATCTCTCCCCATCTACTCACCTTTAGCCGGAGTAGGGAGCCAGTGGGGGTGGTGATGGCAGGTAGCAGGCTGAAGCTCTGGGTCCAGGGAGGGTGATGCTGGCATCACGGTCACGCTCCCGGCAGCAACTTTAATAAAGTGGGCACTGCTGCTACCTGCTGCAGTAACGCCACTGAGCAACATGGGCCTTGCGGCAGAATGGGGACAGGCTTTGCAGCAGCATGGTGGCGGGCAGATGGAAGATACATACACATAGCATACTTACACACACACACACAGGTGGGTTCTGCTGCTAGCTTCGAACCTTCTCCTAGGTGCCGGGCTGCTGGGTGACTGTGATCCTTCCTCTCCCATGCTCCTTCTGCGTGCTGGCTGAACCCTTCCGGTTTAGCTGTCAGCGATTCCACGTCAGGTGAAATGTTAGCTACCTTACGCAGAAGCACTGCCAGCTAAACAGGCAGTGGCTGGGCACCTGCGATCAAGGTGGGTGGCTCACGGCTGGTGCAGAGACAGGAACAAGGTCTTTCGGGGGATTTCTGGGTACTCAGAACCCCCCTTCCCCTACATGTGCTACTATAACAGAGTGGTGAACATAGCTGACAATAGACTTTTTGCAGCAGATTCAATGATATGTGGAACTGGCCCAGAGTTATTCAACTATTTGGCAATTTCCACATGTGGTAAACCCACGGCTGACGCATTTTAAGTTCAGAGGCTGCATAGCAAAATCAGCATTAAGGGGCATATCCAATTAGCCCCTGTGGCTAATTTACAACTATTCAATTAGGTCCTATATCCCCTTGCATAACCCTGATTATTCCTTTTAGCTTTAGGAGAGGTGAGAAAAATTTTGCATTAAATGCTTCTTCTAGGTTTCATGTGTGGTGAAACCCATACATTCCAGCAGTTTACGCTGCATCTATGGATTACCACATTTTATCCCAGGGTTTACCGTGCATGGAAAATGCCAAATATTTAAATAGCACTGGGCGTGAAACCTGGAGCTTTTCCAGGGTGGTAAACCTTACATCTAATTGAATATATATGCCCTTAAGTGCACCCTTAGGGATTACCACGTGCGATAGTGGCCAGTAGCTCAGGGCAGAGCTGCAGCTGCACGGTAAATCCCGTGGGTAATTGAATCTGCCCTTCAAGTATTTATAAATCGATCAGTTTTCTTTTTTGAAGTAGACTATGACAATGGCGTACTCCTAATCTAGTTCCTAAGGAAACATGACGCATATTTTCAACGTGTTTTAAACAGCGGCAAAACTATAGCTGTAATGTGGTAATCCTCTGTAATGTGCACGACTCATCATGCAAACATAGCCACATTTCATTTAGCATGCAAAGACAATTACACAGTTAGACAAATGTAAATAAATTAAGATCCAGCCATCCCCGTCCTTTTATTTTCACTGTAGGAGGCATTGCTGCTGGTTAAGTGTTTTGGGTACGGTTCATTTCGCAAGAATCATGCAGCTGTTCCTATCCGACGCCAGATGGCGCAAGCCTACAGCTGAACGGAAAAGCTGCTCTAGACTGAGTGCCGCAGGAAGAGTGTGCTGCAATAGGCGCCCTGCTCCCCTCTAGTAGCTCTCAGAAGCCGCCGTTCTAGGATCGTTGTCTGCATCAGCACCACGGACAGCGCTCAGCTCTGCTCCCACCAGCCTGGTCATTGAGAAGAAGCATCTCGCTGTGAGTATTATTCCTTCTTATTAAATACACTGGTTATAGACACTCCCTGCCTGTAGTAAGATAGAATGACTGCACAAAGGCAAATAAAGATGCATGTATGTGTTAGCGATGTCACATGCAAACGTATATGCTCAACCATCATCGTGTTTAACCCATCATTTAGCAAGATACAAAAACATATACACTTTACACAGTCCTATAATAAGAGACGGGAAAGAACCTGGTTTTTTGGATTGATGGTTATTATAACCAGGATTTGTATTGTGGTCAGGACTGCTCGCCTCCATTTATGCGTAGCATGCTATTTATATTAATATTAGACATTGTCCTCATTCTCCAGATCTGGCAATAGAGGAATAAGAATGGTGAAGCTGGGGAGTAACCTGAGTGACAAAAACAGTAAGGATCCTTCTGGTGAAGATGGATTTCAAACGGTGCCTTTGATCACACCCTTGGATGTAAATCATCTGCAGTTCTCTGCCCCAGAAAAGGTAACATTATGAATGGATGTTATAGGAAAGCATATCAGTATGACTACTGGACCTTATTTCTCATGCATGGTCCTGAAATGAACGACACATGCAATACATTGTTATGGAGGAATGTATGTGTAAGAGATGCATTACTGGTCACAGCTATATACCATACATATGGGAGGTGGTTTGGTCCTGCATGATTCCATAGCTTGTTAGTGAAGAATATTCTAGTATTAGTTGGCTGTTTGATGTCTAATGGTGGACCTAACCAGGCATGGCAAGTCATATTAGTTATTCAGTGCTCCAAGTGGATCATCATTATTTTATTCCAAAATATACACAGTTTTGGGAGTGCATAAAATCAATTAATGAAAGTTTCTGTTAAACATCACTTCACATAATGAATACAATGGTCACAATAAGCTAAACATACATATGTTTTATAACTGGCCATTTAAAGAGGAGTACTGTGAAACTGAACATACTTGCAGCATACAGGGCCCTCAAATTTTCATATAACAAACATATATAGTCTTAATATGTTAATGTATTCATTAATACTATATAGCTTTTTTATTACATGCTTATCCCTTTTGTACAGTCATTTCAAGTATGTAAATAGTAATGTTTTTCAATATTTATTTGAAAAATGTTAGTGAATATTACTGTAAAGTGTATTCATTAAAATAGAATGTTCACTGATAGAAGTTTATAATTTACAAGTGGCAAGATACATATTCTGTTGTGTTTATATGCAAATAATGAAATAGGTTTATTTTCTTTACTCATATGATTAATTATCATAGACTTTTTTTATAAGGGGATAAATAATGCCTCCGCTATATAGACTTGGCGGGCTCTTTTACACGTATGCATATTAGTGCTTATATGTACTGTACTGTATGCATGTAATCACACACAAACAGAATAAGCATAGGTTGCCTAGTACTGTTTTACATAAACATGGCTTGCTAATACTCTTACGTGGAAACATGACTCACTCATTACAGATAGACACAATGACAGTCTTGTTACACACACATCTAGTATTCCTATGAATAAATATGCCCAATTAGAACTCTTACTCATACCCATGGACGGTTAGTACCCTTAGAGCTGGCTACTTCAATCAATATTGTCACTTTCATTTTCAGGGACAAAGTAATATTTTCAAATAGGATGATGATTATAATGAAATAGTGGATAATTAGCATTTAGAATATAAACATTACAACATAATCAATTATTACAAAAGGTGATATATTGTATAATGTTTGCTGTTGTTACAGTGAAAAGAAAATCATATGAGAAGAATATTGTTGCTCTGTTCACTGCTACTTGCTTTTCATTTTCTATTAAGTTTCTTTTTCAAAAAAGGACTGGCCACTATTAATCACAGAGGGTTACACTTCTCACAGTATCTCCTGTCTGTTTATAATGCTGTGATTTATGAGCAATTATGACTAAATATTTTGTTAGTGCCCCGTTTCCTTTTCTCTGTGAAAACACACCTATTTATTATGGAGTGATACTCCCACTGTGATATCTAATCTGTATTCAGCAAGGATCACAACTGCGATTACGCATGCAATTGGCTGAGTGTTGCATTCTGCTATAAGCATGCATCGCAGTGCGTGGACTAGCCACTGCAATCGGGACTGCGATCGCAGTGACTACGCAGACCCATCGCAGAGTGATTGACAGGAAGTACCATTTGTGGGAGGTGACGGGACGGTGGTCGGTGAAACGCAGGCGTGTCAGTGCGTTTGAACGCCATTGCAGGGGCGTGCATAAATTAGCCACTGCGATGCCATACGCAACTTGGCCTTTCACTGCGTGCAGTGAAGTTAGCAATTCCTGAGTAAGGTCTGACCTTGTGCAAGTGTGCGTGAGGCTCCGAATGTACTTGATGTTACCGATGGTTTTGCAGTCTTGCTAAATATTACGGATGTGTGTAAGGTAGGGTGGGCGTCCTTATGTAGTGCTTCGATGGCATAGCGATCGCAATGGATTAGCATATCATCGCAGTGAGACTGTTGCAATCCGTACTGAATCAGGCCCTGAATTTCTATGAGTATGTTTTTCCCATTGTGTTTGATTAATTTTGTAATTTCTGTTTGTAATTACATTATAGGCAAGAGTGAAGCTAGCCTTCTTGCTGCTTGAGATGAATTTTGAAACTTAGCACATTGTATGTAATTACAGATGTGCGCACATGAGCAAAGGAAAATACTCTTCAGCACACAATTAGATATTGTATACAGTTTAGTACTGTGCTGTGTTTAAAAAATATCACTAATTGCATCTTAACTTTAATTTAAACATATTCAAAGATGCAACATAAATGTAAGATGATGCAATTATTTAATAGAAAATCACAATCTCTGTTGCCATCACTGAATATAAGTTAGGAAAGTAAAGGAAGAGTGAGAAAGCACTCTCCAGGGGTTGTCAGTATCATTGGAAAGTGCAAATAATCATGTACAGTAGGTATCTCTGCTTCAGTGATGCCTCCCAAACATGCTCTACAAGATCCACATTGTGAGCAGGAAACTTTCATTTCTTTCTTGGCATGGTTCTGGTCAATGCTGATTTTTTGTTATGAAATACTTGGGGCTCCATAAAATAGCAATAATATTACCTTATTTTCTATTGCATTTTGGGCATTTTTGGAAAGTCATACCACTTTACAACTGCCGCTTGCTAACAACCCCTGCAAATAAAGTGTGGACCTGTACATCAATGGAAGATACATAGCTGGTACATGTAAAAAAGACACATGCTTGCATATACTGTAATGGTATAAAGCTGGTATTAGGATACAGGACTAGTACATGTAATCAGAACATTGACTGGCATATTCATTGATGGTGCTGGGCTGGTATTGGGGTACAGAGCTAGTACATGTAATAAGGACATACAGTAGGCTGGACTATTCAGTGATGATACAGGAGTGGTAAGACGGCACAATGCTAGGTCATGTAATAATAAGGACAGAGGGATGGCATGTTCTGTGATGGTCCAGGGCTGTTATGAGAGTACATGTAAGGTACAGGGCTGCTAAATGTGATAAGGATATAAACAAACATTAATGTTTCAAAAGTGGCGCTATGCGATCATACATGAGAGAATACATTACAACATTGATTGTTTATATATTGATTTCTTGGATGAGTGACACGAGCCTCCTTGTTTCAAGAGGCTGCAGTCTGTGAGATTTTTGTGCATATTTGTGAGTTATATCTATATATTTGTATATACAGTGCATCCGGAAGGTATTCACAACGCGTCACTTTTTCCACATTTTGTTATGTTACAGCCATATTCCAAAATGGAATAAATTCATTTTTGTCTACACACAATACCCCATAATGACAACGTGTAAAAGTTTTTTTGTGATTTTTACAAACTGAATAAAAAAAAGAAATCTCATGTACATAAGTATTCACAACCTTTACTCAATACTATGTTGATGCACCTTTGGCAGCAATTACAGCCTCAAGTCTGTTTGAATATGATGCCACAAGCTTGGCACACCTATCTTTGGGTAGTTTCGCCCATTCCTCTTTGCAGCATCTCTCAAGCTCCATCAGGTTGGATGGAAAGCGTCGGTGCACAGCCATTTTCAGATCTCTCCAGAGATGTTCAATTGGATTCAAGTCTGGGTTCTGGCTGGGCCACTCAAGGACATTCATAGAGTCATCCTGAAGCCACTCCTTTGATATCTTGGCTGTGTGCTTAGGGTCGTTGTCCTGCTGAAAGATGAACCGTCGCCCCAATCTGAGGTCAAGAACGCTCTGGAGCAAGTTTTCATCCAGGATGTATCTGTACATTGCTGCATTCACTTTCCCCTCTATCCTGACTAGTCTCCCAGTTCCTGCTGTTGAAAAACTTCCCCACAGCATGATGCTGCCACCACCATGCTTCACTGTAGGGATGGTATTGGCCTGGTGATGAGCGGTGCCTGGTTTCCTCCAAATATAATGCCTGGCATTCACGCCAAAGAGTTCAATCTTTGTCTCATCATGGCCTGAGAGTCCTTCAGGTGCATTTTGGCAAAATCCAGGTGGATTGTCAATTGCTTTTTACTAAGGAGTGGCTTCCGTCTGGCAACTCTACCATACAGGCCTGATTGGTGGATTGCTGCAGAGATGCTTGACCTTCTGGAAGGTTCTCCTCTCTTCACAGAGGAATGCTGTAGCTCTGACAGAGTGACTATCGGGTTCTTGGTCACCTCCCTGACAACGATCCTTCTCCCCCGATCGCTCAGTTTAGCGGAAGAGTCCTGGTGGTTTCGAACTTCTTCCATTTATGGATGATGGAGGCCACTGTGCTCATTGGGACCTTCAAAGCAGCAGATGGATGATGGAGGCCACTGTGATGGATGATGGAGGCCACTGTAATCATTGGGACCTTCAAAGCAGCAGATAATTTTTCTGTACCCTTCCCCAGAGTTGTGCCTCGAGATAATCCTGTCTCGGAAGTCTACAGACAATTCCTTGGACTTCATGCTTGGTTTGTGCTCTGACATGCACTGTCAAGTGTGGGACCTTAGATAGAAAGGTGTATGCCTTTCAAAATCATGTCCAATCAACTGAATTTACCACAGGTGGACTCAAATTAAGCTGTAGGAACATCTCAAGGATGATCAGTGGAAACAGGATGCACCTGAGCTCAATGTTGAGCTTCATGGCAAAGGCCGAGAATACTTATGTACATGTGATTTCTTAGTGTTGTTTTTTTTATTCAATTTGCAAAAATTGCAAAAAAACCTTTTTACACGTTCTCATTATGGGGTATTGTGTGTAGAATTTTGAGGACAAAAATTTATTTATTACATTTTGGAATAAGGTTGTAACATAACAAAATGTGGAAAAAGTGACGCGTTTTGAATACTTTCCGGATACACTTTATAGATGATAAGGACATAGGGCTGGTATATTCATCGATGGTACAGGACTGGTATTTAGGTACTTAGGAAAACAATGCCAAAGTATCCACAATGGGCCTGTTTTAGGGATGGACGTTAATGCGATTGCAGCTGCAATTTTGCATGGACCACAGCTGCAAAACTATGCTAATGGTTCCAAAACTTACAAGTGCATAGGGACGCCCACTGCTGCCTTGTCATCTGCGTCCGACGTCGGGTACCAGTGCAAAATCGGTAACATTGACGCACATTGGCCACCCGTACAGCCCTTGCGACATGTCTGATCTGTATCAATTACAGTGGCTCTCCTGACACTCAGAGAGCTCTCATGCTGCAAAGGAGATCGCAATGGCTAATTTATGCACTGCCATGTAACGGCATCTAAACGGTCAGGCACACCTGTGTTTTTCTAACCACCCTCCCTGTTACCAGCCCCAAATGGTGACTACAGTACCTGTGCGTGTGGACAGGGGCGCTGAGAGGGGGGGGGTACAAATTACCCGGGTCCGGGCTTGCTGGAGGAGCCCGGCTGGGGCCTGGGTCCGGTACCGCTCCCCCTCTCTTACATCACACAGCAGCCCAGCACACTCTGCTGTGTCCTGGGCTGCCCTGGAGACTGCTCTCAGCTGCTAAGAAGCAGCCACAGCAGTCTCCTATGCCAGTGGGGGGAGCAATCAAGCTGATCGTGCCCCCCACTGTTTATGCACTGGGATGAGGGGGTTCACTGCGCCCCCCTCGCCAGCGTGCAGCGGCAAAAATTGTTTCTGTTTTGTTTTTTAGATAAGGGAGCGTGGCCATGCCAGGCGAGATTAGGCCATGCCCCCTTATTTACCGGGGCCCGCCGTGCCTCTTGACGGACCGCCATGTGGAATGCAAGACAATTGTTGCACGTGGGACTTTGACGAATGCGCAATAGCAAAACAATCACTCGATCTGCGTAAAAATCTCCTTTGCGTACATCCCTGAATCAGGCCCAATGTGCACTTTTGTCATGTAGGACAGAATGACTAAATTGGATTCACTGCATTAAAGCTGAGCAATAAATTTACCTAAACAACCATTGTGAACTAAGCAACTAAGCACATTTATAACACAGTGGATGTTTTAAAGTAAATAATATTCCATCATCTGTTAGATCTTGATGAAAAATATATTTTTCAAAAATGTAGTGCGTGTGATATTAATGTTACAGTATGTAATTCCTCATGGTTCCATTTTCAAAACCCATGCCATCCCAATCATATTATTAGAACAACTAATCATGTTTTTAACAGTCTAGTAAAAAAACAGTGGAAGGTTTAATTTTAACATACAATTGCCAGGTTATTTTTTATTAATAAAATATTATCTCATTAATGTTTTAGGTGGTTGTTAAAACAAGGACAGAGTACCAGTCTGAACAAAAGAACAAGAAAATTAGAGTGCCAAAAATTGCAGAGTTCACTGTCAGTTTCACCGATGGGGTGACTGAAAGGTTAAAGGTATGTTATTTACATTCTAGTCACTGAGATTTGTTTTTATAGTGATTTGATTGCCTGCCTCATACATATTAAGTCTTTGGCCCTTATTCAGCAGTGCACTGCTGAACGCAGATTTCTGATGGTTGGGAATCTGTGCAGACGCCCGACACGTACTGCGCACGTTCAGTACGGGTCTTGCGTGAGCGCATGCAGTTCGGCAGCAGACTGTCAGTGATTGAGAGTCTGCTGCCGTTTGTTGGTGGGAGGGGGCGGCAACAGCATCCGTTTTCCGGTCACCATTGGGGGGGGGGGGAGAGGCCAGAATGTCCGTCGGCTGACAGAGAAATCTTGGCTTCTTTCTCTCATCTGCAGTGGCCAGCTTGCGTGACCCTATGGGTCACTTAGCAGGCCAATGTTCCCGCAGATTATCCGATGTTACATTGTACAACGCTGCTTGTATAAGTATTCTGATGCCACCTGCTGCATTACCATATCTGCAAGGACGGAATTGCAAAGCTGCTTGCGTGCAGCTTTGCAATTCCGCTCAGTACTGTTTCAGAGCAAAAGTTTGTTCAGAGCAAAAGTTCAAAAGTGTGTTTATTCAATCAGCAATGCATTGATGGTAATAAAGTTAGTAAACTGTTTTTAATTTCATTAGGAATCAGAATTTATTTTCATTGAAGAAACATATCTTTCCAAATTCCAGGAAACAAACAGAGATAAACAGATTATCCTGGGTCCAGATTTAGGGCAAAATTTACTAAGCGGCGGGTTCTAAACCCCGACGGTTTGGCTACGGTTTCTACTAAATGACACCAAAACCGCTGCCTAGTAATTTTAGCCATAGCCCTGTTCTATTCTATTGTAAAATGTTTTTTGACTGCAGTTTTTTAGCGGTTTTGGCCTTAGTAAATCTGTGGATAGCAAAAACGCAGCTAAACCGCCACCAAACCTCCGGGGTTTAGAACCCGCCACTTAGTTAATTTTGCCCTAAATCTGGATCGATTTTATGGTTCATTTGAATTTCAAATTTAATAATATATTGTCTTTTATTTACTTTAATGTTGGCTTCAGCACAAGCGCACAATAATATTAAGATTTATTTTACAATTTGTATTAAGCAAACAATCATTTTTGCTAAAAAAAAAAAAAGGGTCAGTTGAATCCACCCTTACTCCATAATAATATAGTATACTGTATATTCACTTGTTAGCATGTGAACTATGGGGTTTCCCATGAATTGCCAACACCCAGCCCCTCAATAAGGGTTATCCTTATTTTGGAAAGAATATTTCTATACCCATGTGTCCTGGATTTCAAGATTGCTTTATTTATAAAAATCCACCCTTATTTGATTTTGGGTTGCAAGTACAGTTAAACAATCACAGTATACATTAATGGTGCATTAACAGCATGAATCTTGGGAAAATAAGTAGTGTGAGCAAAATATTTTAGGTTGATAAAAATTGACTATCCTGGGAAGAAACATGGGAGATCTACTCAGGATAACAATGAAAGCTTTGGAGACTTAAACATTTCATGTAAACAGGATGTAATAGTAGTCTATCTTATCTATCTATCTATCTATCTATCTATCTATCTATCTATCTATCTCTCTATCTCTCTATCTCTCTCTCTCTCTCTCTCTCTCTCTCTCTCTCTCTATCTGTACTTACCTACCAGAAAGTCTCAAAGGTAATGGGTTTGTAATGCCGGCTGTCGGGATGCCCCCTCTCAGAATACCGACAGCGGCATCCCAATGGTTGGTATCCCAACAGGGGTCAGGTAAGTATACTTACCCTCGCCCCTAACCTTATCCCTCCCTTCTTGTAGCCTAACCCTCCCCGATAGTGCCTAAACCTAACCTTCCCCCCTTAGTGCCTAACCCCCCCCCAGTGGTGCCTTGCCCTCCCCCCTAGGGGTGCCTAACCCCCCCACTAAAACCTAACCCTAACCTCGCTACGCCCCCCAAACCTAATCTCCCCCCCGCGCAGCTAATGCTATGGGTGCCCTGGACTTACCTCATTAAGGCTGGCGTCCTTCGGCATTCCGGCGTCGGGATTAAGATAGGCGTCGGTATTGCGATGCCTATATTAAGTCCCTTGTTGGAATTTGGATGTCGATATTGAGACCAGCGGCATCGCGGCCACCGGTCTCATAACTACATCCCGTCTCAAACATTCTGGATGATAGATATCATACCTGCATATATGACGCCCCCATTTGAAAAGGTGAATATTCACAGTCACATACAGTATGCATAGTAAGATCTACTTGAGAGCTTTGAGGTACCGTATATCAGTGCTCAAAGATATTTCTCATTTGTAGATTAGAATGTTTTCAAAGTGTCAAAGCTTGTGATGTAAATACATTTCACATATAGTGAAATCTATCTGAAAGGATACAAACTATGTTAACATTTTGACCATGGTGACAATTTACAGATGTTGACATGTTAAATATTGACATTTTCAACATATCAACATCATAACTGTCGACATATGACTGCATACCTATGATCCATTACTACCAGTTTCTAATGTAATGATGATTACTTAAAATCAAAATAAAAACACCCTCTCTGTAGTATTGTACTGGCTGGTGTTTGCTAATGCTTTTGTTTTGATAAAGGGGTGTGCAATATGTATCATGTTCACAAAACGTTGCCGTAGTTCTGTTCACATTTTCTGAAGAAATTCAAATTTTCTTAAAATTGTAGAAGTGTTCTAGAGATGAACAGACATATAGTGGCTCATGTATAATGCACAAATTTGGAGGTCTGGGGTCTTCTTCTGTCCATGTACTGTAGGTATCCATGGCTTTTCAAACTAAACCCCTCATGAAATGACTTGTTCCCTAATGAGCCCTAATGCAAATGACTAAGTAGTGCAGGGGCACCTCTATTTATACATATTCTAACAGTCTGAGTGGGGTACTCCAACAGAAAAGATATGTCAGTATTGTAAGATACACTATAGTGCATCTTATTAGTTTAGGTATTTTAGGTAAGTTGAGTAACAGGGGGCACTGCATGAAGCAACGCAGGACCCATTCTGCGCATGCGCTGAATGGGTCCGCCCAGTTTTCAGAGCCAAACCACTGGATTTACAGCCTCATGTGCCGCAGTTTCCAAAGTTCCAAACTACATGCACATTTGGCCAAACTGCCAGAAAAAAACAGATTTGTTTTTAAACATGGTTCTGACAGGTAAGACAACATGTGATCTGATATATCTGGCCTATCAGAATAGAAAAAAAGAAAATTGTAAGTATGTATTAGGGTTTATAACATTGACCTTTTTAATTATGGGGCAATAATAATTTATCAAGCAGCCAATATTAATGTATTTTATTATTAAGGAGGCAATATATTGAGACACTTATACTTTATTAATATTTTATAATGGAGGCAATATAAATCATGTACTGTATTTACCTATATATATCAATACCTTTGTGTCAGTTGTTATACTGATAACCTGCTTTGTGATAGAAAAGTTGTATTGTCAGACTGAATAAGTACTGCAAGTCTCTGTGACCTTGGTACAAATGCATACAATATATTTCAGTCACTTTTCTATAGTACATCTATATGAGGCAGACACTGTAGCATTTATCTAAACAGATTGGACTTTAGTGAATACATTGAAGCATATACTGTATATAAACATGTTGTGTATGTTACCATTTGCCCACTTTCATGCAGTCATTTCAGATCCATACTGTTGAACCTGGTTATTGAGTTACCCAAAGTGGTTAAATAGTTGGACTTCAACAGATTTCATCACTTTTATTGAGGTTTAACATTTTACATGTAGTAAACATTGTGGTGATGTCTAAAACAACCTGCATACTATGATCATACATATGTTGTATAGGTCATTTTGGGAGCCTACACTGTAGTCAGAATACACACTGCACCTCCATAGTAGTAAGATCTCGTCCTCTACTTTCATAACATCCCGATATTGAACAATCCATACGCAGAGTATCACTTTCTTGTTTCTCATAAACAGATGATTTCACAGATGAGTGCTGCATCTAAAGGCCCCCATACATCTGCAATGTATTGGAGCAATTCCCCGATCCATAGACGCCAGGGTCGGGCAAATCACAATCAGTGTATGATCGGAATCAGCAAATCAGGGATTTTCAACATGAAGAATTTCACCGATTGCCAGACAGATCAGTGATTGTTGATGGTCGCCGATCTGCATTTCCAACCGATGGATCAGTGATTCTGGTCAGATCGGGGAATCGGTGAAACGTCCGGCAGATGAATGGGGCCCTTTATTCTTCCAAAGTAAATGCACAAATAAGAAACAGTTGTGCACTTACTTATTAATAAATGTTATAGCTTTATGTTGGAAAATTGTGCAACTTCCTTATCTACGTTTACATGGCAGGAGTTATTACGTAATTACCGGTAAATCATAACAGTGTTTACTATTACAATGACACTCTTGCCATTATTTGTTCATTGACAAGTATCATTGTATAAAGCCCAGACTCTTCTAAAGCTTATTCTAAATGGCTGAATTTAATGAAATCCCTTATTGTGTAGGGACATATATTTTTAATTTCTAATGTATTCCTAATTACTTTCCTCCTCCAGGGTGCTCATAACTTATGCAGCAGCAGTTTATATTCACTTCCTTAAATTATTCCACTTTCTTGTTCAGTTGGGAAAAAAGCAACCATGGCAACCAGTCACGTGGTCTGGGAGACAATTGTCAGACATTTATACTCACACAGTCAGAACAAGGCCCTCTTGCACTGAAAAAAAAATAAGCAAGGTTAAAAATGGAGAAGAGCAGGTCCATATGCACAACATTGGGTACTCCTACAATAGAGCCAATCAGACCTAGGCTGGACAGCATACGGCTATATTTTCCCATTGGGCAGTGTTTCCCTAGTCCTGTCCTCGAGACACCATGGCTGTGCAATGTTTTCTATATCTTCTTTCTGGAGCACAGGCATACTTATTGACTTTGTAAGTACCCCTTACAGGAGAGTCCCAGAGGGAGCAACCTTTTCCAGTGAGTCTAGCTGCTTTGCTCATTGTGCCCCACACACTGGCCCTCATTCAGAGGCGCTTGCAAAATGCGAGCGCTCGTTCTGAGTGTGGGCGGCTGCTTCTCTTTTAAAGTGCGGCCTCCTGGTCACTAGCTAAGCTGTGGGTTTCCACCCACAGCTTTAGCGACCGACCAGGTTGATGGTTGCGATGGTCAAGACCATTGGGGCTTGCGATGAGACCTTGAGGTTGGGTCTCGGCAACCGCAAGCCCCAGGCAGCTTCCCTGCACCATCGACAGCCGCCCCTTTTGTAGTGAGCTCTGGAGTGAGAGAATTTCTCTCTCGCTCCGGGGCTTGCGCACGCGCAGTGCGGCCGCTGCACGTGCGCAGGGCCTAACCATCGACCTGCTTGAGTGCTCAGCGCTTGCAAGCGGGTCTGAATGAGGTCCACTGTTTGATGTCATCATTAATAGCATTGGAAGTCTAAATATCAGTGTGATAAAAGTCCATATGAGGATCAGGCTAACAAAAGAAGTCAAACCCCATCTTGATAGCACTGGGAAATTTCCAATACTCCTGAGTGGTGGATGTGGATTAATATAATGAATATATGGTGAAAATATAATTTTTCCTTACCACACTACAGGTCCCAAAATCCAGGCCATCTTTAAGTGGTTGGGAATTCTAATACTTGTACTATACCTTCCAGTATTCTCATGGCTGCCAAGGCATAACAGCAGAAAACTTTGTCATCTAGGGCATGCTGGGACCTGTAGTTTGTCAAGTAGAAATGAAGTTAATAAAACACGCAGAACCATAACTAGGGATGGGTGAGCAGTTCCACCACAAAAGGTGCAGAGCCTATGGGTGACACAGTTGCTCTTTTTTGACACCAGCATCTGGATTGCAATGTGCCTGGAATGGTATTCTGCAGCCTCGAGATCCACAGCAGAGGATTCCTGGTCCTGGTGGCCATGTTGTGACATAATGACATCACATGTTCAGTGGTGGGGCTGGCACAGGGTGAAATATTGCCCTGCCAAGGCCCTGCACACACAGAATTAAAATAATTTTTTATCATAAATAAAAATATCCCCACACAACCATCATTATTTCATTTATTGCACACCTACTGTAAGCCTTGGAGCCTTGTGAGGGGTTCTCTTGAGTCCATGGAAACACAACTTGACAAAATAAAAAAAATATCTTACAACGATCACTTACTCCTTATGGGACTCAAACATATATGACTAAGAAGTAGTGTATCACTTCTATTTATAAAATGGGGTTATCCTACTGTCTCAGGCGTAATTCAGAGGTGGATCCTAGTAAGACATTTAAGTGCCCAATGTTTTACTTCGGTGCATGCATCTGAGACGCATTGCACATGCATCCCATTTGTTATAACCAGGGAGACGCATATCAAAATTGCTTGAAGATCCATGCAGTGTTGATGGGCATTCCTGGAAGGTGACTTGGGGCTCTATTTACTACAGTCTGCATATTGAATGCGGATTGTAGTGTGATATTACCGAGTGAATTCACATTGTGAATTCAGGCAATATAACAGGGATTTACTATAAATCCCTTGCAGGGACAGAGCTTGCGATAAAGCTCTGTCCCTGCGGATCCCATCCGCACTCTAGTCGCGGTATATTCGGAAAAAATACCGTGACTAAGAGCCCGCGCATACGCCGACCCACCGTCGCTGCTCCCCCCCACTGACGCTAAGCCCCGCCCCCCGCAATCGCGGACCCATGCGACCCCCCCCCCGAGACCACCCCTCCCTTCATTACACTTACCTGCATCCTCCTGGCCTCCGGTGATCTTCTCCGGGCTTCCCGATCAGGTGATCTCCCATACTGCACTGGGGCCCAATCACCTGATGACCAGGCAGCAGGGCACTATGGGAGACCAGCTGACCGGAGAGGAGCCATCACCGGAGGCCCGATCACCGGTCCCTGGATTCAGGTAAGTAAAAAAAAAAATTTTTAAATTTTTTTTAATTTTTTTTTACAGCAATCAGCTTGCGGTCTGTTTAGACCACACAGCTGATTACTGGTACCGGCTCCCGCCTCTGCTCTCCCCGTTAGAGCAGAGTGGGAGCCCGGTAACCGGGGGAGACTCTGGATAATGCCACCTCCAGGTGGCGTTATTATCACAGGGCTTCCCCCGGTAATTTTTTACAATTTATTTTTAGTAACTATGGTCGGATCACATTTCCCATTACAATTATGGGAAATGCGATCTGCTTTACTAAAAATAAGTGATACTTAGGGGTTGGAGTAGAATTTTACTAATTCTACTCCAATTGCCCTGTAATAACTACAGGTGAAACTAAAATAATGTGAAAATGGTGTGAAAACACCCTTTTTCACTTTATTTTAGTAAAAATAATGTTAATAAATAGAGCCCTTGGTCACATCTAGAGACGCAGTTCCACTGACACCGGAAGCTATTGATAAATGGAAATTCTGTGACTGCCATAGGCAGGTACAATGCCCGATGGTGCAGCTAATGATCTGCCAATAATGCATCTTTGTACTAGAGATGTGTGGTTCGGTTCTCCTGAAAAACGAACACACATGAACTTTGGGGTCTGAGTCAAACCGAGTCCTGGCTCTGATTAATTTTTTGGGTTCCGAGTAGAACAACGTCCCGGCTCGAGTTTTGGATTACATGTAAATAAGTTCAATTTACATGATTATAACTGTTTTTATCAATATTAAAGAAATCCAGAACCAAAACCAAATCCAAACTAAAACACTTGAGGGTGGTTTTACCAAAACAATAACATTTGAGGATGGTTTGCAAAAATCAAAACCAAATCACAGGGGTCCGTGCCCATGACTACTTTGTACACACATCAGCGGATTTCCTCTGTGGCTGGAGGGTGTTTCAATAGGACATCCATGGACCACAGAATTGTCATACAGACGCAGTAGTGGCTGCAACAAAAGTTGCAGCCGCTACACCACTGCGCCCCCACCTCTAAATCAAGACCATTATGGCGTGATACAGTACATTGAAGTTTTATGCTGCAAGTTTGATACACTAATAGTGTATCTTACACTGTTTGCATAAATTCCCAAAAATTCACATTTTATGTAATATGCACAGGATTCTTTATATTACACAAATTGCATATTTTATATTGTTTACTCTCCCCATACATGCTCTAAACCATGCTAGTGGTTGGAATTATGGCCCTCATTCAGACCCTGTCACAAGCGCTGAACGCTCGCAACCGGGTCGATGTTAAGGCCCTGCGCACGCAGAGCAGCCGCACTGCGCGTGCGCAAGCCCCTGAGCGAGAGAGAAATTCTCTTGCTCCGGAGCTCACTACAAAATGGGCGGCTGTCAATGGTGATCGACAGCTCACCCCGTTTTGTAGGCGGGGCGGGGGGATGGCTACACAAATGGAGGCGTTCCTGCCGTTTCTTGGGCGGCCGCACTGGCATCAATAGTGATGTCAGTAGGGAGCTTCCTGCTCGATCAGAGCATGAAGCTCAATGGGGCTTGTGGTTGCTGAGACCCAACCTTAGGGTCTCGTCGCAAGCCCCGATGGTCGCGATCGTCTTGACCATCGTGACCATCAACCTGGTCGCTCGCTAAAGCTGTGGGTGGTAACCCACAGCTTAGCTAGCGACCAGGAGGCCGCACTAAAACATACATGCGGCCACCCTCATTCAGAGCGAGCGCTCGCTTCTTCCGCGTGCCTCTGAATGAGGGCCTATGTTCCTCGGGATCTTGAATTACTTTGTGAAATAATACTCTCATAAGGTGAGAATTCTCCTTTCCATTCCCCAATAAGCAGCATCACTTCCAAGACACTGCCATCAACAGTTATTGACGGTGAATGGGGATTGACTAGGAATCAATATTCTCTATTTGCAAGAACTTGCTGCCCTGTGGGGGCCCAGGTGTGCCCTTGCTCCTCCTGCACCCCCATGGCTAAGCCTCTGACTTCATTGTATGACTATACAAATATATCAATGCACCTTATCAATAATATGCAGGTTGTGTTTTGTCTGGTAGGTTTTAGATAATTTTTTTACAATTTTTATATTTTTTTGCTATGGCGAGATATGCAAAACATTCACTTAGAAATCAGTCAAATCTAAACTTATTATAAATTGTGGCAGGACTGTGTAAACCCTGGTAATGATTTCATCACAGTGTTCAACAAACGTAGAAGTGGGGACATGTGGGTGACATTGTTTCTCTTGCAATCTTTATACAAGCGGTAGCTTTGCTTTTTTACTGTACAGCCTGTCGTGCAGAGGAACCACACAGCTGGGTAATAGACTTACTTCCTGTTGTGCTCAAAGATTAAATACAGATTTGTCTAGTAATTGTGAGGATGATTTATGACAAAGCGCAAAGCAAGGCAAAAGCAACTTTTGCATGTAAATGGCAGCTTTGTGGGCATACATGGCATATATCAGCTGTCTTCCTATACCTTCCCTTTCTGTCCTCATTAGCAAGATTGTCTTTTACTCTGCTCTTTGCTGTTTCAAATGTATTCCCTGTATCTTCTATACACCAGAGAGATCTGTCTGGCCAGAATCTTATAACCCTCACTATGCCTGCCATTGTTCAACTTAATGTTTGTGCTGTGGAAAGATATTACTTACCCTGCCGTGCCATATCTTCATTTCTTTATAAGCTGATATATTTTGTTAACATCAATGGAAAAATTTAAGTTTTAGCACTCTAATCAAGTGATTTTTAAACTCATTATCATCTATATTTTAATCATACAACAAGCTGTATTAGGGCAGGTTTAAAAATGAATACCATTATCAGGTTACCACCTCAGGGGACATGACACACAGAATTTAATTCTCTCATTATCACAATCTTCATTCAAAATAATAAAAATGCTGAATAGTGTGAGACAAGGTAACTGTCAGTCATTTGGCATAAAATGCATGCATGAATAGGGACAGAGAACTGCAGGTGATTGACAGTTACCTTTGCCCATAACATAGATGCTGCACTGTGTAACAATTTGGCAGCATTAACCCTCCACAAAATCTCATCCAGCGACAGACAGCCTGGGTTGGTTTCCTCTTAAGTGCGTGGTTCTATGATAATAAGGGCCACAAAGACATTCTAGGGGCTTTAAAGCCTGCTCTAAAAAGTGCTGTTTCTTTTTACCAGCTTCCTTGGACTGTAAAAGCTAGGTTAATTAACAAGGTTTGGGATGGCTGCATGACAGGTGTACAACTGCCTTCATAAATTAAAATGTGATGAATGTTTTATCATGATAATGCTTTTTGTTCATGGCATTACTATAAGACTAAAGTGAGACCCTTTTCCCATTGGCAACACCTGAGGGATAACTTGCAACTGTTTACCAGAAGAGTATATGAAGTTTTCAAAGAGAGTAGTGTAAGCATGAAAATAATGTTTCCACTAATAATAAAACACATAAGGAGCAGGCAGGGAGACACTTTGTTATAGCTTGGATACATTTAGGACGGGCTAGTCAGAGCCGTAATTAGACTTTTTGGTGCCCTGTGCCAGAAAGAGCATTGGCGCCCCTCTCATTTTTCAAAGGGACATGATGCACCCAAAAAAGGGCCATGGCCTCATGGGGAAGGGCCAGGGAAGAGATAGGGGAGGCCAGGAGATGCTGGGGATGAAGTAAGAGGAAGCTACAAGTGAGAATCATAATAAACAGAAATTCGACAGGCCCAAACAGCGCCCCCTGACCTGTGGTGCCCTGTGCCATGGCATCGACCGCACTACCCTAACTACGGCCCTAGGGCTAGTAATAGGGTTATATAAGGATTAAGGTTAAAAGGGAGGCTTACTAAAGTGCAGTTTTATCAATGTGTACTGAGATGGTGTGTGATTAAGCATAAAAACATGTTTTATTGTATTGTTATGCTTAAATGTTATGCCATTTCAGAGCAGTGTACTACTGAAGATCTGTGTTATCTGGAGTCATTCTGTGTGATATACAATAGCTCAGGGATACAGGCACAGCAATTAAACCTTCAAAAGGCCCCACACATTATTCTTAGAATCAATAAATAAACCCAATATGACCGTGACCCCCAAATCACTCAGCACAAAATGCAAATATTGACAACTAAAAGGATGAGACAGAAAAAAAACCCTAGTGACTGATAACTAAAGAAAAAAAATATTTCCAAAACATATACAGATTATTTATTATGTATTATTTATTATGCAAATGCAGGAAATGTATGTGTGCAAACATAAAAAGCTAAACATATAAAATCATATGTCTCACTATACAATTACTCACTCACTATACAGGTTCAACAGAGTGTTAGTTGAATTAGCATTAAGCCGATATGCAAAAGACAATAATCCAAAAATGACACCACATGTTACTTGCTGGCTGCAAAATTTTATTGCATGCCACCAAGATCACTAACTTCTTACAAAATTCCACCAAGTCATATACTGCAAAACACCTCATGTCAAAGAGACAACCACACATGCCCCAAAACCTCACCATCTAAAGATGGGATTACCCATTTCGGAGCCCAGTACATATGAAAATGTGGCCAAAACTCAGAAAATGGGAGTTTCACAGAATTTGACCCCTTAGTACATCCTCTCCCTAGTGTGTCCAATCATGTTGGTGGGATCTGTCTGAATATACAATACCATTTTATAAAAATAAATATACAATAACACTTCCCCAATAGCTTGATGTGTGGCAATGGGAAAATAATTATGGGAAACAAATACAAGTAGTATTAGAGATTAAAGGTAGAATTTGAGATTAAAGGTAGAATTATCTTTAATATATAAAGGTTGGGATACTGCACATCTCACTTCTTCCATATCATTATGGTCCTGTCCCCCTTTGCCACAATATTGTGTGTTGTGGGGTAATGATGACGTAATTCAAAGTGAGTTGCGTTATCATGCCTGCTTCACGGGAGTAGTAAGTGCAGGGGCGTATCTATAATGGGATCGGGGTGTGCGGTGCACATGCGTCCAGGAGGCCCACACTGCACCCTTTATACTTACCTGTTCGTTGTCTCCAGAGTAGCATCTCCCACTCTGTAGCATCGGGACGGCAATGCAGAGCAGCAAAAATCACTGGGAGACCATCCACAGCTTTTGCGAGCAACCAGGTGATGGTCACGATGGTCGCGACCATTGTGACCATCGGGGCTTGCGACGAGACCCTTGTGGTAGGGTCTCGTCTGTCGCAAGCCCCAGAGAGCTTCCTGCTCTAACAGAGCAGGAAGCTCTCCATTGACATCACTGGTGAACGCCTCCGGGTACGCCTCCGTTTGTGTAGCCACCCCCCTCCCCGCCTACAAAACGGGGCAAGCTATCGATCACCATCGACAGCCGCCCCCTTTTAGTGTGAGACCCGTAGCAACGGAGCGCCCATCGCTGGCCGGGTCTCGCTTATGCGGAAGCCGGAGCTGGCTCCGGCATGCGCAGTGAGAGACCATCGACCCACTTGCGAGCGCTGTGCACTCGCGAGCGGGTATGAATCAGGCCCTAAGCCAGCTACTGCTGCACCACCCACCGCGGCACCGCTAGGGAGAGGAGGAGGCATGCACTGAATTTGCACACAGGCTCCCTTTTCTCTTAAAACGCCCCTGAGTGAGTGGGATCTGGGATGGTTGGCTACTCTCCTGGGATCTAGTAGAACTCCCCCAAATTCAGGAGTCTCCAGGAAATTCTGGGACATTAGGTAAGTATGGTACAAGTTTACAATTAAGTGCAATTCAGAAATAAGTAATAAGAATATGGAAGCAGTGCTTACATTCAGTTTATACAAAAAAGTTTTGATAGGCTTTTACAAAATAATAGGGAAAGACAACTAAGGTTCTCATATGCACTACTATTTCAGGCCAATCTTTGCTACTGAACATCGTTGACTCAAGTTCTTCATGTCACATAGAAGGGATCGTTTTATGTGTCAAAACTATGTAATACACCATAACCTAATTAAGTTGTGCAGACAGACCAATACCCCAAGGAAGACTGTTGGCAAAACTTATGCTGAAAGAGCAGTTTGGAAATGAGACAACGGAAGTATCTAATTCTTGATTTGACATAAATAAATATAATCATAGTTGACAATATAAATGACTTTGGAGTATAATAATAGAATGTTCATATTGGCTGTTCAGTGCTATGTTGCTTCCCTCATATTCTTTTGCACATCACTTCCTCTGCATTATCTATGAGGAAATTATGTTTGAAATAAAAATGCTCAAATTGAAACCACTGGGTGTGATAACACTGGATTAAAATTGATCTCTTGTCATTCTATGAAATTGCTTGCTTGTTATTACATTAGTATTTAGGGCTGTGGAGGTGTGGAGGAGAGTACATAATTGGCTATGATTCCCCTCTATGTCCCCAAATGCCGTCCTTTCTCCAATATCTGTCATGTATGTAGAAAACAGATCACAAGTGGTGCCCTCAATGTCAGTGGTACACTGGCACCTTCAGTTTGCATACCGCAAAGACTAGTCCTGCATGCCAGACTCAACTCCTGAGGACAATATGGTGTCATACAGAATCTTACTCTATGTAATAAAAAATGATCTGTGTATTGATTTCCTATATGCTATGCAACACTTTACTATGTTATATTGTTTGACACTAATTTCTAAAGAATATGATACAGTTGTGTAAGAGTCATGGGACTAAGGGCCTGATTCAGACCCGCTCGCTAAGATGCATACTCTCGCTGCTGTCGATGGTATGTAGTGTGTAAGCATTGTACGCATGTGTATACCTTAGCGAAAGTTCACAGTGCACTCGCTCTCTGCGCATAGACAGCACAGCAGAGTGAGTGACAGGAGAAGCCGTTTGTAGGTTGTAAAAGGGGCTGGCCATTAAAAACGGGGGAGTGGGTGCAAACGCAGGCGTGCCTGAGCATCTCAACGGGGTTTTAGAGGTGTGCATAATTATAAGACAGCATCATAGTACACGTCACCTGGCTTGTTTTTACACTAAAGTGCTCGCAGTGCTTGCGGCAGGGCATGGTCAACCTCAAGCGCTGCGATAGCATCCGATGTACTGATGGTTGCATACACTTCCTGGACATGATGTGCACAAGTTGGTATCTTAAATCAGGCTGGTGGGTGTCTGCATACACTATGTGATCACTCTCTAAGAAATACTGGGTGTGCTAATGCATTGCTGTGCGACAGCACGCCTACGCAATTTGCATACACATCGTGTGAGCAGCTCTGTATCAGGCCCTAAATTATAAAGAAGTAGGAGCTCTGTTATTATTGTACATTCAGTATGTGTAATGTTTCTACGATATGTACTACTATAATAAACTACCTGTTTATTATAATTTGATAGTGTTATTCTACTAATGCATGTAAATAATAGCAGAAATACAATTAAGATATTCTTGTGCAGGGAATAAGCGGGTATCCACTACAAGATCTGAAAATGACTGCACGATTACGACATTGTAATCGTTTATTCGTTTGTCAGTCGTGTGATGAGCCTGCACTGAACCAGCAGTCGTTCAGTGCAGGGTCATCAATAATCTGGAAACATGCTGAACCTGACGATATCATCAGGTTGACCAGCATGTTGGAAAGATGATAGATGTCTAAGCGACCAGCGGGCACGCGCATCGCTGGTTGTTTTAGACACTTTTGCAAACGATTTGCATACGATTGAAAGATCAAACGATCGTTATCGTTCAATCGTTCATAAAAATCGCAAAGTGGATTCCCCCTATAAATATGCTTCTGTCAATACTCGCTCTTGTGCAGGGAATAATTCAATGCCCTGTAAGGTCCTTACCTACTAGCATCAAAGTGCATATTTCTATCTACTCACATTTTTTAAAGCTAATAAAGCCAATAAAAGAGTTATTGGAAAGGAATGCATAAGTTCCAGTGACCCTATAACCACTAGTGTTTGCACTTTAGTTAGGCCTAATTCTGAGTCAAATGCATCTGTGAAAATTGACGCATCTCTCTTTTTTGAACCAACTGCTTATGCTTCTGAATCACAAAACACGGTGTATGCGTGTGCCGCACGATGTGTCCGATGTCGTAAGCAGGTGCATGTGAGCTGCATCTTGTGTGAATGGAGATCAGTGTGAAGTAATCATTTCTGGGTGGCAGTGAGTATCAAGAAGCACAGAATGGCTATCTCTGATAGAAGAGTCATGGACGTGTATGTACATCTCCGCGTGATTCTGAGTCGTGCGTAAGGGTACAGGAAGCCTGTTTCTGATGGATCTCTTGCACCTACCGTAGCATGGGGTTGGTGTAATTGCCAATACCAGTGATAATGGTTGCATTTGTGGACATTAGAACAGTGGGGTGGTATATGCCTGCACTTTCAGATGCTCAGATTTGTGACTCAATTCCGCCGATTGTCACATTAGAATATGAAATGCTGCAACCTAAGGGAAAAGCAGCAGCAGAAGCATGCAACTCAGAATCTGGTCCTAAGTTATGAGCATTGCTGTTTTTCTGATGCTGCCAGCTCCATTTGCTTGTGTTCACTGAAAGTTAATGCATTGGAGTCAATAGAGTGTTCTCCATTGAACCCCCACTGACCACAACTACGAGTGCTCACTACTACTGTGTGTCAAATGCTATATAATAATTTACATAAGGTGCCTCTGGAGTGGGTAACCAATCTAAAGAAAGCACCCTCAGACTGTATTTAAGTTTATATGATACAGAACAATAGTTTGTGTAAGTTTTGCTGATTTAAATAACCCAAAAGAATGCATCTGTAGAAAGAAATCCCAGTTTTGCAAATTGTTGTCATATTATTCAAAAAGGCCACAAAATCAAATATAGCACTATAAAATCATAATAAATTATATTTTTCAAACTGTCTCAATTGGTTACTTTAATTGAATCAAATAATTAGTCATAGATGAGGAATTGAACCATTGGTAACACTTTTATGTTGTTAGTATACAGTAAGGACCTCATTCAGAGCAAAATGCGAGCGCTCGCTCTGAATGAGGGCGGCCGCATCTCTAAAAAGAGCCAGTCTCCTGGCCGCTCGCTAAGCTGTGGGTGACCACCCACAGCTTTAGTGAGCGGCCAGGTTGATGGTCGCGATGGTCAAGACCATCGGGGCTTGCGACGAGACCCTTGTGGTAAGGTCTCGTCTGCCGCAAGCCCCAGAGAGCTTCCGGCTCTATTAGAGCCGGAAGCTCTCCCACTGACATCATTGGTGATGTCAGTGGGACCGCCCACAAACGGCAGGCGTTAGTTTGGGAACGCCTCCGTTTGTGAAGCCACCCCCCTACCACGCCTACAAAACCTTTTGTAGTGAGCCCCGGAGCGAGAGAATTTCTTGCTCGCTCCGGGGCTTGCACACGCGCAGTGTGGCCACTGCGCGTGCGCAGAGCCGAACGTCGAACCGCTTGCAAGCGCTCAAGCGCTTGCGAGCGGGTCTGAATGAGGCCCCAAGTGTATTGTGTGTTACATAAGATTGATTGCTACTCACTGTTGATCACTAGTAGAAATAGCTATACGTAAATGTTATTATCTAAAAACATTTTGAGAAGAAAAAAACATTTAAGAAAAAAATAAAACACCAAAGCAATATTTATTTTCAGAAAGCCTGCATATTAGCATAAAAAATAGCCAGGACAAAGCTACCACTGTTTTTTAAAATTGTGAACGTTGAGTTCACAGCCAGGGGCAATGAGACAGTCACACAAGCCCGGGTTCTGAAGGCGACGTGACAAAAGCTGGGAGGTGTGGCAACGTCCAGTCTGAAAAAACCCCCAATGTAAAGTACTATACGTTGCACTGGAAAGCAGCATCAAATGCTGCAAAAGGGAACATTCGTCCCCCATCGCCCAGGCCAGCTCCCTCTCCCACACACACACATACGCACGTACACCCTTGTAATGGGCAGAGCGCATAAAATGACACACTCTGTGATACTAATAACTCCCACATCTTCAAACGTCTGACTACTGAAGAGTGTGGGAAAGGTCTCTGGGCCTGATTTAGACCAGCTCGCAGGTTCATAGCGCTCGCAAGCAGGATGATTTTTGGCCCTTGCGCATGCGCCGCCTCCAGCGTACGCCTGCGCGAACCCCAGTGAGCGATGGCAGTTTCGGGGCTCACTAAAAGACGAGGTGGCTGTTAGTGTTGATTGACAGCTCACCCCGTTTTGTAGGCGGGGAGGGGGGGTGGCTGCACAAACGCAGGCGTTCCCTTAGGAACGCCTGGCGTTTGTGGGCGGCCCTACTGACATCACTCGTGATGTCAGTAGTGGACTTCCTGCTCTATTAGAGCAGAAAGTCCACTCGGGCTTGCAAGACCTGAGACCCTACCACCCTAATCGCGACCATCGCCAGGCCTCTCACAAAACCTGTGGGTGGTCACCCACAGCTATGCGAGCGACCTGGAGGCCGAAACAAAAAACAAACAAAAAGAAACGCCCTAATTTAGAGCGAACGCACGCAAATAGCCTCTGAATCAGGCCCTCTGTGTGTAGTTTTTTTATTGTTTTTACCAAGAAACCGATAATGGAAATGGTTAGCTGGCTGACATTTGTTTTATTCATTGTGCAATGCAGAGGAGCACCACTGACTGATAAATAAGTAAAACTAAACTACATTAAGGGAACATTTGCATGCAGTGCTCACATATATTCCAAGTGGAACAACAGCAGTTGCTTGATAATCTATATGAGAGGTGGGGAGAGGGAGAACTGATTGAAAAACACGCCTGGAAGAATTGGGCTTTTAATTTCCCAATACCCTCCTGGGATCTGGGTAGATGTAGACAATGTTAGAAAGGAAAAAGCAAAACATTATATTACTTAAAGTCATAGGGCCTGATTCAGAGATGGACACAATGGAGATTACGTAGGCAGACTGAGCGACTGTTTGCCATCGCGCATGAATGTAAGCCACACTGCGTGCGCAGTGATTGCATTGTGATTACAGAAGCATGGAGGAATCCATTGCAAAGTGAGTGACAGCGTTTGGGGGAGGTAATGGGGGGTGGTTAATAAAACGCAGACATGTCTGACAGTTTAAATGCCATTGCATGGGCGTGCATAAATTAGCCCTTGTGATCTCCTAAACAGCTTGAGAGCCCTCGGCGTGTCAGGACAGCTGCCGAGTCTGCGGCTGGCAAGACCGGCCGCAAGGGCAAGATGGCATGATGTACGTTGATGTTACTGATATGAGAAGGCCACTTGTGAAACCCCAACTCGCTACCCACTGTGACTTGAATCACCCAGTGCAACCACGCCAGATACCATCTTCTGCTGCCTCCTGCAGCAGCGAAGCGCATCCCCAAGGACCCAACCATCTTGAAAAAGTGAGTCCCCGAACCTCAGTGAGGTCAAATATACACTATAGCACGTATTTGCGATCACTGCATCATATCTTGCATGATTCTAAGATTTTTCACCCCTTTAGGCTATGTTGGTATTCAGATTTATTGATTTATGTTTAAACTTTGATTTTTTTTTTATATACGTATATAAATATAAAAATTGCATACATATAAAATAACATAACAGCAGATGTCACTTAAAACATGCATCAGTCTTGCAAAACTATGTAGAGCCTAACAGAGGTGAGCCTAAACAATTTACAGTAAAATCTAGTAATATAAGGGTATGTTATTGGAATGACGTTTACAGCCTAGGCCAGAGGTTCCCAAACTCTGCCATTACAGGTTTTATGGATATCCATGCTTGAGTACAGATGGTTAAATCAAATTGACTGAGGTACTAATTAAGTCACCTGTGCTCAAGCATGGATATCCTTAAAACATGGTATGTAATGGGGTAGTTTGAGAACTTCTAGCCTAAACAATGGGCTGGTATATCTCTCTCAGGGCTCTATTTACTACAATCCGCATATTGAATGCGGATTGTAGTGTGATATTACCGAGTGAATTCGCATTTCGAATTCAGGCAATATCACAGGGATTTTCTATAAATCCCTTGCAGGGACAGAGCTTGTGATAAAGCTCTGTCCCTGCGGATCCCATCTGCACTCAAGTCGCGGTATTTTCGGAAAAAATACCACGACTAAGAGCCCGCGCATGCGCCGACCCACCGTCACTGCTACCCCCCACTGACGCTAAGCCCCACCCCCCACGATCGCGGACACCCGAGACCACCCCTCCCTTTATTACACTTACCTACATCCTCCTGGCCTCCGGTGATCTTCTCTGGGCTTCCCGATCAGGTGATTTCCCATACTGCACTGGGACCCGATCACCTGATGACCGGGCCGCAGTGCACTATGGGAGACCAGCTGACCGGAGAAGAGCCATCACCGGAGGCCCGATCACCGGTCCCTGGATTCAGGCAAGTAAAAAAAAAATGTTTAAATTTTTTTTTTTTTTTTTTTACACCAATCAGCTTGCGGTCTGTTTAGACCACATAGCTGATTACTGGTACCGGCTCCCGGCTCTGCTCTCCCCGTTAGAGCAGAGTGGGAGCCCGGTAACCGGGGGAGACCCTGGATAACGCCACCTCCAGGTGGCGTTATTATCACAGGGCTTCCCCCAGAATTTTTTTACAATTTATTTTTAGTAACTCTGGTCGGATCACATTTCCCATTACAATTATGGGAAATGAGATCTGCTTTACTAAAAATAAGTGATACTAGGGGTTGGAGTAGAATTTTACTAATTCTACTCCAATTGCCCTGTAATAACTACAGGTGAAACTAAAATAATGTGAAAAGGGTGTGAAAACACCCTTTTTCACTTTATTTTAGTAAAAATAATGTTAATAAATAGAGCCCTTAGAGATACAGTATATACAGTGGCTTGAAAAAGTCAACAGATTTGTCTGTATTCCAAATTATACACAGAGTATTCCAGACAGTAAACTCTTAAAGTTCACTTTCAAACTCACCATTCATTATGAGGGGTATTCAATATGGGAGTGAAAAGTCCGTGCTGGACTTTTCGCTCCACATCGGAGATTTTTCAGGGATAAAGTATCGGGCAAGCGCCCGCTTTATCCCCGTATTCAATATAAAATCTACGAAAACGGGACCTGGCGAAGTGGGATTTGCGATAAACTCCGAAATTTTCCTGGAAAAAATTGTAGGACCCCCCTAAAGTTGTATAAACATGGGGGATCACTATGGGTACCCCCGTTTTAGCCTGCAAATGAAAGTCGGGGATTTAAATAGCCGCAGCAGGTGTTTTTTTCCCGACATTGAAGAAGTGATGCAGAAGAGCACTTAGGTTATTTTTTTCATTTTTTTAAGTGGTCCCATCAAATTTGGGGTACATGAAAATGGGTACTAGCATATTTTTATGTCCCTAAAGTAAGTTTTTAAAAATTCTGCAACTATGCACCTGCCCCTAATAGCTTATTCTAGAAAACACCTGCCGCATACTTGCAGAATAGCCCTGAACCTATTTCCCTATTTTTAAACACTTTTTTCCCATTTATTTTTTTTTCACCCCAATTTTTAAATACATTTTTTTGGGTGTCCCTATTTTTTTTTTTTGACACTGTTCTTTTTAAAATGTAATTCCCAGGGGTGCAGGCTATTTTTTTTAAACCCCAATTTAAACCCCAAATCTGCACTTTTTTTCGCCACCTATTCATTGGTGAAAAGTTATCCCCGTTTTTTTTCAAAGACCTGCGAAAAGTTTTTGAAATTGAATACAGTGTAAAACTAAAACCTGCGATAATGACGTCATAGGTGCGATATTAACGCAAAAACTGAGTTTTCGCTTCATATTGAATTCCCCTATATATGTCTGCAGATTTTTGTAAAAATAAAAACTGTAATAATGTTGATATCATAAATATTCATCCCCATGTGCTGTGTAAAATCCAAATTTACACAGAGGAAAGATATTGCCCTAACAATTAGCTTTCAGTTAGCTTCTACCTGTGAATCATTAAAAAAGTAAGATTTTATGAACAGAAGACCCTGTATAACATTGGTCATACTGTGAATCTGGAGGAATGCTGTGAAAATGAAGACCAAAGAGCATTTTAAGAAAATGAAAGATAAAGTTATAGACATGTACAAGATAGGAAAAGGCTACAAAATTACTCAATAACTCAATAGCAATATGCCATCTGCAGCAGTTTTTCACCGTATCTTAGATATATTGGCCCAGATTTATCAACAATTGATATCCTTGTTATCATTCGTTACTAATCTTAAATGGTGCTCGAACCAATTAGCTTCTAACTGTCATGTGTTTGAAAAATGACAGTTAGGAGCTGATTGGTTGAAGCACCATTTATGATTAGAAACAAGTGATATCAGCGGGAGGCTACTGCAGAAGGGTAGGCACGTATGTAGAAGCTACAGAACCATTTTTACATGGAGGCATGGAACGTATTTTCCCCTGCCCCCCCTCTCATAGGAAGCTTCACTTTAAAGACCACCAATACTGCTGGACTTCTTCTATTCATGTGTCCCCACCCCCAGCTCTCCTCTTTTCTTCTTCCTCTCCCCTTGCTTGCACAGTAATAGAGGCACACAGAACTTTGTCATGTGTGCCTCTGTCCTTATTAATCCTCTAGTGTGCCTCTGATCTCTTCCCATAGTTTCCCTTTCACCCCAGTGATCCCCCCAAGGGCATGTGTGCCACTTTACCACCCTCCCCTTGTGTGCCACTGATCCCCTATCCATATCTTACTATGACTCCATCCCAATCCCCAACTGTGCTGGTGGCGAGACCATGTTCAACACTGCATAACTGAACATAAAGATAGCAAATAAGCACAAGTTTCCTTCTCTATAAAAAGCATAGGGGGCCCCTTCAAAATTTTGCTTTGTTGCCCACAAAGTCTTAGCTACACTCCTGCATGGGAGCTATGGTACCTATTTTGTACTTAGCTGACCCCCACCTACCAATTAGTAAAATACGCATTTTAAATCCAAACCTAACTACAATCCCACCCCAACCCAGTAAAAAAACAAAAACAAAAAAACCATACTGCAGATCAGTATATATTCAACCAAGAGTATTTTTCTGGAAAAATAGGTTCAGGAACTGTGGGTGGAGCTATAGAAAAACTATTTAATATATATTATATACAGTATATATTATATACATATATATAGTATTTAGAAGAAGGCACTCAAAAGGGTCTTTAAAATAAAACTTATCTTATGGAAAATACATTTTGACCCAGGACATTATGTCATAGTTAATGAGAAGTTCAGGAACTAAATTCCTGCTAAAATATTGCACTGTATTCAACGATACATACTGTAGGTCATGGTTTCCCAACCACGGTCCTCAAGGCACACTAACAGTCCAGGTTTTAAGGATAGCCTTACTTGAGCACAAGTGACTTAATTAGTACCTCATTTATTTTGCTTTAACCATCTGTGCACAATCATGGATATCACTAAAACCAGGACTGTTAGAGTGCCTTGAGGACCGAGGTTGGGAATCACTGCTGTAGGGCCTGATTTTGAGGTTGGAGTAAAGAAAAAAAGATCAAGCAACTGTGCACTTTGGGAAAACCATTGCTACAGATTACCAGACTGTTCCATGTAAACCCCTAGAACCCAGGCTAGCGAGGTCTTCTGCCACTAACAGCCACCCACTGTTCCCTTAGAACTGGGAGATGTTCACCAGCACTTAAGTGGCCTCCTCGACTTATTACTCGAAGTAGTAGGGGTGTACACTGGTTACCTTCGGAACCAAGAGAATAACGGAAGATACTGGAAACTGAGAGTGTAGTCAGTAGTTTGGCCAAGAATCCGATGATGCGGCTATGAGAGCCAATGGTGCGGCTTTGAACGCCGATGATACAGCTAAAGCTGGTAGTACAATTAGAAGAGTTGATGCAGTGGCTCAAGGCCAGTGATGCGGCTTTGAGAGCCGGTGATGAGATGCGGCTTTGAGCCAATAGAGTGACTTCAGAGGAGGTGGTGAGATGAGGCTTTGAAAGCCGGTAGTATGGCTTGTGGGCCAGTGGTGAGATGCAGCTCTGATAGCTGGTTGTATGGCTTGTAAGCCAGTGGTGAGATGCGGCTTAGAGCCGGTAGTGTGGCTGGAGAGCTGGTGGTGAGATGCGGCTTTGAGAGCTTGTAGTATGGCTTGTAAGCCGCTGGTGAGATGTGGCTTTGAACAGGTAGTGTGGCCAGAGAGCTAGTGGTGAGATGCAGCTTTGAGAGCTGGTAGTATGGCTTGTAAGCCGGTGGCGAGATGTGGGTTTGAGCCGGTAGTGTGGCTGGAGAGCTGGTGGTGAGATGCGACTTTGAGAGCCGGTGATATGGCTGCGGAGATGGTGATGAGATGTGGCTTCGAGAGCTGATGGTGTGGCTGGAAAGTTGGTGGTGCGATTCGGCTTTGAGACCCAATAATGTGGCTGGAAAGTAGTATGGACTGTGAGCCGGTGGTGAAAAGTGGCCTGGAGTGGGTGGTGTGGCTGGAGAGCCAGTGGTGAGATGTGGCTTTGAGAGCCGGTAGTATGGCTTGTAGGCCAGAGGTGAGATGCAGCTTTGAGAACCGGTAGTATGGATTGTGAGCTGGTGGTGAGATGCATCCTTGAGCCCGCATTGTGGCTGGAAAGCCAATGGTGTGTTGCGGCCTTGAAGCTGGTAGTAGCTTGGGAGCTGGTAGTGCGGCTGAAAAGCCGATGGAGTGGCAATGAAGCTGGTAGCAGCTTGGGAGCTGACAGTGTGGTTGGGAAGCCAATGTAGTGGCAACAAAGCCGGTAACGGCTTGGGAGCTGATGGTGCGGCTGGGAAGCTGATGTCGCTGGATACCAAAACAAGGAGAAATACAGGAGCGCTGACCATGCAGCTGAGCCGAGCGATCCACAAGGAACGCTATAGTCGGTGAGGCGGCAAAGGGCCAGCGTGTATAAATAGGGGAAGAAATCAATCAAGTCATGCTGCGAAGAACACATGACGTCCGGGGCCGTCCAGATCGCCTAGCAACTGGCGGAACAGGAACAACATTGCTGGAAGGAAACAAGTCTTGACCGCGAATTGTAACAACATGTTTTACTGCAGGGGGACTGATGTAAAATGTGCAGAGAGATTGATTTGGGAGGGGAGTGTCCAAAGCTGTCCAGTGTTTGTGGGCTACATGCAAAGCAGCCAGTATTTACCGTGCATGCAAAACCATAAATGTATTTTCACCCCTTGCATTGCAACATGGGGCCTAGATCTGTTGCAGTGCCCCAATTCCGCAGCACGATTGACATTCTGCTGGCATTTGGGGGCACTGGCTTTCCAGAAAATGGTGCATGTCAGCCCTGTTTTCTGGGCATGCTGAAGCCAGTGGCTGTTTCCTTGGACGCAGCTTCACTGGTTACCGCAGCGTGACTTTGCCGGACATCCTAAGTAACCTGAGTGTACTCAGATGTCCAGTTCTTCACAGTTATTCAGACGCAGCAGTGAATCCAAGAGGTCGGCAGTTGCCATCTTTTTACTTAAGATGTGTCCTGTGAATATTGCATATTTTAGCACAGCCGCTGCATGCAAAGACTCAGCGGCTGTACTATAGCGTCCATTTCTGAAACAGGCCCATGGGTTTTCCAGGTCCACAGTTTCTTGCACTTTTTTGCTTTACTCCCACCTCAGAATATACTCAATACTCAATATGGGCAATATTCTTCTAACTATTGGAAAACCTTGTATTGAATACTTTGTGTTTTATTTTCTATAATGTTTTTTATAATGTTCAGTGTCAGGGCCAGCTCCAGGTGGTGTAGCGCCCTGTGCGATCATTGCTTGGTGCTCCCACCCCCTGTATAGGAGTCGTGGCCTAATTTCCGTAGACCACACTCCTAGATGATGTCATTTTGGGGATGTGCCTGTATGGCATACCTCCCATTTTATGTAATGCTGGAGGTGAGCCCAGCACTCTGTCAGCAGCTGGGCTGCCCCCAGCCATCTCCCTGCACTGAATGGATGCCCGCAACATCAACTCAGCTTCACTGGCACCAATTGCTCTCTGCTTAGCAAAGCAGAGCTGTGGCGGGGCCTAAGTGTCCCCAAGCTCCCGACCGCCAGCGGGACACTTCGGCCGGAGGGTGGAACAGTGCCTGAAAAACGGGACTGTCCCGCTGAAATCGGGATAGTTAGTGGGAGGACTGCGCCTCTGTAGGGTGGCGCCCCTGTTCGGCTGCACTAGACGAATGGCCCTAGAGCCGGCCCTGTTTAGTGTATTTAAGTACACATGTGTCACATACACAATTCATAACATGCAACTTCACCTTCCCACGTCTGGCTTTGCCTGTTTAATACGTATAGAAAAACAAGGTTATGCATATTAATGAAGTATAGTGTCTGTGTGAAAAAATACTCTGCTTGATAAATAAGCTCTAAATTAGACATTTATTGCTGCATTAAATTTAATCTCTTTGTTATATAATATATATTGTAGTTGGCCAGCAAGCTATTTGAAGAATGGATAAACTATAGCAACATTGTCCTTCTGTCTATTGCAGTTTTACCAAAATAACAATGCTGTCCTTCAAACCCATAATTAAGAGACTCCATGTGTATTCGACTTTCTCTAGGTGTTAGGATGCCAGTGGAAAACTGGGCACAGTTTCAGCTTTCATCTTTATTTTGTTTCAAGTTGGCAGATGAAAGCCACAGAGAAGGATGATTTGATTCCATGCAATTAACTGCTGATCCCAGATTGTTTCTGTTTCTGATTCCAGAGTGCTGTCTCTGGGTGCAGGCGGTTGTATTCATAGGCACAGTGTGATTCTCATGTTACATACAGGCCTTACCTGATAAAGAGGCATTCGAGAACAAAAGAATTGTGAATCAAGTCCAAACATTTATCAGATTTCCAACTGGGACCTATGAAATCTACTGCATTGATTCCATTACCTACATTTCTCTGCAACCTGTTTTTTCAGTCTGATATTTAGGATTCCTATAACAATATGGTTCTGAACTGACTACATTTACAAAACAGGAAACAGGATTCACAGGTCTTAAAAGTAGTCTATATCAATTACCAACTATGCCGAACGGCTGTTGATGCTCTTTCCCCTTGAACTCCACATTTATACAAATATAAAGTTCATGGGTTAGATGTGTCAACAGTTGATCAACCTGCTTCATACACTAGAGCGTAGAGCAGCATAGGATATTACATATATCTACGGCCAGGCGTATCCAGCAAATGGAGCACGTCTGATAAGTTGTTTTTGTGTAAAGTAATTTCAGTTCCACCCAATAAAAATGGCAAAATATACGTAGCGGCGGATTCTGTGTCATTTATAAACCGCCGGTAACCACCGCAGATTGACAGCAGTTTCCATGTGTATTTTTGAGTGTTTATTAATCTGCAATTTTTTGTCTAATCTGAATCCACCGTCGATCCCAGGCAGTTTCTAAATGGCAACCCATTGTGGCGTGCTCTATTTGGCAGCAATTTCTACTGAAACAACTGTGGAATACCTGCCCAGTGGCGTAAGTTCATCCCAGACGCCCGGAGGCTAGTTAGAATTTGGTACACCCCCCCGTCACAGCCGCTGACACTGTAATGTAGCAATTCGCATGCAGACAGGCTATAGATAGATGAAGGCAGCAGCTGATGGTCTGACACAGAGCTCTCCACTAGTGTATGGTGGCTTCTCAGGTGCCGGGAAAGGGTGCCATGTATTGGGCGACCATGACAGTACACTCCGGGTACATAGTTACAGCCCTAAATGGGGTGAATATGTTGTGGACAATGGAGGAGGTGCCCCTTCAGAGCTAGAGCCCAGTCGCAGGCGCCTCCATTGTCTCCCATAGTTCTGCCCCTGGACCTGCCTGTGGCAGATGAGTTTGGTTGAAGCACTGCACAGATCACTATGATCTCTGCAGACTTTGTTAGATTTAATGCATAGAAAATTAAATTAATTTAAAAAAAATGGGGTCCCCCCAAATCATTACCAAGCCCTAGACCTCACATTGTGGTGATTTTTAGTAAAGTGAAAACAATATTAATACAAAAATACCTCTTAATAATTGATATTGCTAAATAAATACTTTGCAATGAGTAAAATGCATTTTTTGTAAGGTCATCTGTTTGAAATGTTTCTCTCCCCGCAAAAAACTCAACTGTTATTTATTTGCTTAAGTGTTAAAATCACAGGATTTTCTTCACCAACCTTTAACATTTTGTATTTTGCTGTCATCCTTTGTAAATAAAGCCCATGGGGCCTGGTACAGCGGCGGATTCACTGCCGATGTGAGATGCGATGGAGCGATTTCTTGCTTCTGTGCATGTAACAAAGTCACACTGTGCATGTCTGCCTATTGTATCCGTACACAGCCGCAGTTGCAGTTTCAGGCGCACGCACAGAGAACTGTTTTGAAAATGATGTGGGTGTTCCTGGGCGGTGACAAGGAGGTGGCTTAGCACACACACGGAGATGGTCTGTCTCATTAGCATGTTATGAGAGTGTCGCAAATGTGTTTGTGAAAATGACTGTACACTGACGCTCAACCACACGCATAGGAGGCCATACTCGGAAGGAGAAACTTCTCCTGCCATAGGACTGGTGCAAGTTTCAATGATGCTGCTGATGGTGCATCTAAAGATGCACCAATCGGTATAACAGCGTGTACGGGTCTCAAACCTTGCAGACGGGCATCCGCCAATACACTCTGCCGCTTCTGTTTCCACTTCTGAATCAGCCCCAGGAAATAATGTAGATTTTCATTCCATTAATCTTAATTAGCACAAAAATACATATTGAAAGTTATATTATAATGTAAATGATCCAATCAAATGATAAAATGTTGAATTTCCTAGCTTGTGGTACAAATGGTTTATGCATGTGGTACACTTGCAACAAATATTTGTCAGACATACAGGCCTATTTATTATGTTGCTTCCACCTCCAGAGCTTGGTTATGCCTATTTAACAAGGATCGTGGTGGTATATGCAGTGGCGTCACAAGGGGGGTGTGGGCCGCACTCGGGTGTCACCTGCCGAGGGGTGACACCAGAGTGCAGATGCCCCCTCAGTGACAGCAGCTGGGTGCTGCACTGTAGCATTACAACACTGTGAGGGAGCCGGCTCTGCAAATACACTGGTCCCCAGGGGTAGTCCAGAACTCCGGGACCCATCGTGAGACTAAAAACGGGGATCGAGCCACGTGGTCACGCCCCCTACCTGTGAGGCCACGCCCCTTTTGCGCGCAACACACCAGGAGTAATTCAGTGGGGGGACGCCACTGAGTACATGTACTGTCAAAATCTTCCTTTCACTATCACCATTGCAGGATAAAGATACAGAGCATATTCAGAAACGAAGTGGCCAATGTATTAATGTAGATTTACAGAAAATCATATAGAAACAGTGGTATATAGTCAATCTCAACAGTGAAAACTAAAATGCTCGTCTAAAATTCAGTGCAAGTGTAAGTGTTAGAGTATGTCTATGTTAATGCAATAAGAGGGCACATCACATCTTGACTTTTGGTGGAAAACAGGGGAATTTCGTGGGAAAACATGGAAAATGGTGTGGGAGCTGGCATGCCCTTCACACCCCTATGTGGGAACCAGCATGCACAGGCCAATTTTCTGACTATAACCACTGGCATGGACCTAACACCCGACTTTAACCTGCATTATGGCCAAATGCAGGAATTAACTTGTGCCTACAGGCCTAGTTCCCTATCTATTTTGCAGCACCCAATAGAAGAAGGGCTAAATCCCCGGTGGCCAAGTGGTAAAAGAAATGGGCACCCCACTAAGGCCTCAGTTGGTCAGCCAACCATGGTGGAAACAGGAGGGATACCCCGGATAACCTCATTTGCAAGGAATGCCGCCTCTGCATCAGTCCTTCCCCGCAGATGTCAAGGTTGCTTCAGAGCTGGACCTTGTTAGCTAGCCAGGCACTGTTCTCCGCAAGCCCCTGGGCTTCTTACCCCTTTCTTCTTCTTAGGCCTTCTGACTTTCACCCTGGCTGGCAAACCCTTTTATTTTTCCCAGAAAGTCTTCTCCTGTTAATCACGACATCTTCCTTCTCTTCTTCTGTTCAGCAACTACAGTCTTGTGTCCGGCTCCCTCTCCCCCAATACCTTTCACAGCTGTTAATACAAACTGCCACAAGGATACGGAGCTATGATGTGGCAAGCCGTGATTATTTCACTGTGGCCAGCTCTGATTGGCTGTCCGTCAGAAAATTCAAATCGCAACAGCGCCTCTTTCTATACTCTGTCTCCTCGAAGGCCTCCATTGTGTCCCTTGCTGAACACATCACTGCATAGGAATTATAGATAGCTTTATCTCTATTAGCATGGGGAATACTGTATATGATGGACCATAGTCCTCTGTTGAGATTCCTAGATTCTCTTGTCTGAACTAGGTCATAATAACTTTTTAGATGTTCATACACTAAATAAAAAAAGAAATAAAAAAAGAAACAGATCCCCTTCTTTTTAAAAGAAAAAAATTAATTCGATCACAAAGAGTTTACTGACTCTCGTTCTATGTGTAGCTAATTGAAGCATTTTTATCTTGATTTATGGCTTTAATGTTCTCTTGAGTATGTTAATAATAATGAATTCCTGTGTAGGAATTTTAGTAAATATAAAAACTGTATTAGTTAACATCTTTTCTTATTTGTAAAGTGCCATGATACTCTGCAGTGTGAGTCATTTGGTATAAAAATCATGCAAACATAAATCCTACATTAAATGAAAACAGGAACATTTGAGGCTCATGAAGGATGTGCATAAACGAGACATAGGGCACTATGTACTAAGGGCAGAAAAGAGGTAACCCCCCCGAAAATGCAGTTTTCAGGTGTTTTACCGAAATTCTCATATGAACAATACTAAGCACCCGGAATACAATGCATTAGTCCCGGTGGGTAACACCATCTTTATATAGCGTAACCCAATAGAAGCCTATGGGCTTCTTTTGGGGACGCCCCTTGAGAGGGATCCAGTCGGATGCCTCCCAGTTCCCCCAGCCGTACGCGTCCTTCTGTGCATATTATCAACGGTATGTACCCAATAATAGGCGGTTTGTACGGCATCGTGGATGCGATGCTTAGTACATCTCGTCCCTCGGGTGAAGTGGCTCCTGCTCATAAGAGCTTACAGTCTACTGTAGAACAGGGCAGCTTAGACCTTTGGAATCAGTGATATAATGAAAAGGCTGAAAATCTTTTGTGACCTATCATTAAGAGACATAAGCAGTGCAAACACATTTTTATTTGCATGTCACATCTTACATACAAATGGCATGTGTGGGTCTGTTTTAGCTACTGTATTTATGAGTTACAATAGAGAGAAAATGAAAATACGTTAATGGTGCCGTGTTCCTTAAATATCATAGCAACATGCACATCCATAGGGATTCCATGCTCCTATTGGGCTTAAACCCCTCTTCTGTCACTCAGTTTTCATGTAAACCATGTCCTGACTTAATACCTGGAATAATAGTAACATTTTAATTCATATAACTAGATAATTTCCTCATACTCATACCAAGCTGCAAAAAAAGAAAAGGAAAAAAACATGGGGCACACTTGGCCAATTAATGCTGCAATCTACCAAACAAATTAGTGCAATTTAATAGCAGGCCAAAATAGACAGTCTGGCTACCTTTATTTAGATCCCAGGTTCTCAAACTCGGTCCTCAGGACCCCACATGGTGCATGTTTTCCATGTCTCCTCACAGAATCACAAGTGAAATAATTAGCTCCACCTGTGGATCTTTTAAAATGTGTCAGTGAGTACTGAATACACCTGTGCACCTGCTGGGTGACCTGGAAAACGTGACCTGTGTGGGGTCCTGAGGACCGAGTTTGAGAACCACTGATTTAGATGGTCTCAGGAATAAATGGTCACTTATCCACATGCTATGTACATACAAAGTGACTGAAATATTCATCTGGTAACATAAATAAATAAAAAGTAACGCTTTTATTGTTTCCTTCCAGGCATAAAATGGGGGGAAGGGGGCTAATTAAGAAGAAAAGATGCTTTATGATGTTTTTGCTTAGATAAATAAAATAATAAGTTTTTACAATTGTTTATTTGAAATCTATTATTTGGAGGCCCAGGTCCGGGCTTCCAGGGCACCATGCATGTAAGTTTTGGTAAGCTGTAAAGATGCACCAAGATGGATTAGTGCCGCTGCCAGTGGGTGTCTCAGTAGGAAGATCATTGGTTGCAACATTAGCATAAAGACACAGATGCGGTAAATGACATAGCCGTGGACGCGTCCACCTCTGAATCATGCCCTATATGTGCTCATGAGTAGATGTTCGGAAAGCACAAACCTCTTGAAAAGTTTTCTTTTCTATGAAAACCTTCAAATGTACTGTGTAATTTAATTCATGATGCATTATGAAAGACGTGATGTCAGGTTCCAGGAAGATCAGAAAGAACACTCAGGTCCTAATGATGCTTACTTGTCTTCATTCCTCGGCTCTGCAAGAGGGAAGCTGTCAATTTCCTCCCATTGATTGTAATCCTTTCAGTACAGCAGTGTCCCTCTTTTGTATCCCACGGGCAAAATAGCAGCTTGAAAACATCTTTCTGATTGAAGTAAAGCTAAATAAACACATCAGTAAGGCCTAAAAATTATATTTAGGAAGCGACGGTGCAGATCTTTTTTGCAGTGATGTGGTTTACACTTTGCTGATAGCGCACAATTTTATTTATTGATTGACTTCTTTCCCTTCTAGGTCACCATCCTAATAAGTCTGGCACTTGCTTTTCTCGCTTGCATAGTGTTCCTTGTGGTCTACAAAGCTTTTACCTATGATCACAGCTGTCCAGATGGATTTGTGTACAAGGTACAGTATGCAATGTTTTTCTTATTCAATCCAAACATGCTAATGCCGCGTATCCACTAGCAGATATTAATGAGCGCTTGCACGATAACGACATTGTAATCGTACAATCGCTCATTAATCGGGCATGAAAATGTCGACAACAACCAGCGATGTGCGCTCCCGCTGGTCGTTTACGACATCAATCATCGCCTGAACATGCCGGTCAATCTGCCGATAACAACAGATTGACCATGTTCAGGGATGAGAGAGGGCGCCTACACTGAATGACATATCGTTCAGTGTAGGCACTGCAGGGGAAGAGGAACGACTGTACGATTACAATGTTGTCGTTCCACTATCTGCTAGTGGATACGCACCTTAAGAATGTTTAAACTTTGTGCACAGTATAGTGGAATTATGTGTTTCGATGTGGATTAGACAGAATAAAAATATCACCATGCTCCATATAGAAAACTAGTATGAGATTTGTTTATGCCCCTACAATATGCCCTGCCTTGCTCTTTCTTACTGATTACTAATACCATAATTTGGTAAGCTCTGTCCCATTTGGCTGCCATGCATTGGGTCTGACTTTTGAAAATCTGGACTTTGGGGGTTACATATGTAAACAGTAAGATAAACATACATAAACTCATCTACATATACTTCTGCTACTGCTTGTTCAACTTTGCATAATAAGGTACTGTATGTCACACATAAAAGAGGAAATATAAACAGAGCATACACGATAATGTACAATACACACTTGGATAGGTGCAGCTGAGATAATGTATTAAGGTTTATATTAAGACTCAATGTTCCAAAACATTCTGAGTTGTGTTATTGCTGCAGACATTAAGCCACTGTAATGTTTATTATGACATAAAGTGGGTGGACAATAGACAGAAGTGGGTGATATGAGTGGGTGGGTTGTGTTTTTGCTGTATTAATCTAAAGCAGGAGATGATGGCTCACAGCAATGTAATAGAACACCATCAGTCATGTTATGATGTACTCTAGGCAAAGAACACTATACCTGCAGGATTGCACCATGGGGTGCATATAATGAAGCAGCTATCTCTATACAGAATGAAGGTCATTCAAATAAAAAGGACATTTTCTGGAAACAAATGCCTAATAGAACTTACTATGTTGCATTACTTACCGTTTACCATATTATTTTTTTAAGTGCACACATTTGTATACAAATTATAGTCGTTTGTACAAAGAGGAGAAGGACACTACTTGGTTTAAACTTCAAGCAGAAATACTAGTCACACCTCTGGGTATGTTACACACCTAGAGGAGCAATACTGAGATGTTTCTACAGTGATCAAATCAGTACAATAAAGCTGGTGTCACATATGTTTCTGAATACAGGTTGAGTCTCCCATATCCAAATATTCCGAAATACAGAATATTCCGAAATACAGAATTTTTTTGGCATGACTGAGAAAATGAAACCTTTGATTTTTGATGGTTCAATGTACACAAACTTTGTCTAAGGCACAAATTATTAAAAATATTGTATAAAATTACCTTCAGGCTCTGTGTATAAGGTGTATATGAAAAATAAATGAATTTCATGTATGGACACAAACTTAGTTTGAGCCACAAATTTATTGAAAATATTGTATAAAATTACCTGCAGGCTGTGTGTATAAGGTGTATATAACACATAAATACATTCTGTGTGTATATTTGGGTCCCATTCCCAAGATATTTCATTATGATATGCAAATATTCCAAAATACGGAATATTCCGTTATCCAAAATACCCCTGGTCCCAAGCATTTTGGATATCGGAGACTCAACCTGTACTGCATTTTCACCTGTAGTAACATGTGGCTGCTATGGGCTCCAACAGTGAGGGATTTGGGTGATGGAAGTCCATTCTTTCCAAAGCACCCAGCTCGGCTATTATGATCATACTTAGGGAAAAAGCACATATGCAGTGCATGTTTGGGCATTCAGTTCCACTGTGAGTAAATACGTATTGTTAAGGTACTGCTGAAAAACAAAATTGTTAGGGGGTCCTGCACTTGCTAGTTACACACCTACATAATACCCAGTGGTGAGGCAGTGAGCATAATGAATGGCAATGGGTGGCAACCAGATAATTGCCAAATCAGTGCCTGATTTACAGATGTCTGCTAATGCCACTGATGCTGCGAATTTGTATGCAGCGGCTGTGCGAAAATATGCAAATGACACAGTCGTTGGGATTTGTATTGAGACGCCCACTGGTGGCTACATACATCCAAGCGACTGCGTACAAAGAATAAGCATTGGTCCCTGATCAGTTGATAATTGTCCTTCTGAATAATTATATGGTTGCTCAGAGTGGCTGCTGCAAATGAGATGTCAGAGCCATTTTACTGCGTATGGGATTGCAGTTGCATGCTGAGACACACACCTCCGTTGCCGCCTGCAAACGGTCCCTGCATGTCAATCACTTTGCTTATAAATCCTCACTGTGAGTGATGGTAATGAAACGATGCATGCGCAGTGCGACTCAGACACAAGCGCAAATCACCGATAATCACTCATCTGCATAAACATCAGCCCAGCGTCCATCTCTGATCAGGCCCTTTAATACAATGTAGCCACTAAAACACGTGACAAAATAATGGCAATTTTGAAAAACTTAAGCTTAATGCAGTGATATAACTACCATGTACAATGAAATAACTCCCTATATTTAAGTAAACTTTTCCACTAATCTTATATGCAAAGTGTTGCAAATTAGATGCACAAGCAGCTTATGCCGATTAAAATGATATGCAGCATGCCTATATTCTGTGTGTGACTGCAGTTATATCTGCATGCAAAATGCTACGTTACAGCAACTATCACACTGTAATGTAGCATTTCACATGCAGATAGAGCTGCAGTCGCACACAGAATATAGGCATGCCACACAGGGCCGCCATCAGGGGGGGACTGCCGGGCCTAATGTCCCGGGCCCGGGTGGCAGGCTGGCAGCAGAGTGAATAAGCGCCGGCGACATATTTGATTGGCTGCTGGCTGCGAACCAATTGGAGCTCGCGGACCGGCAGCCAATCAAGAGCAGTCACAGCAGCGGCTCCTGATTTGCTGCCTGTCCTCCGATTAATTTGCGGCCAGCACCAAGTTAACAATGCTGCTGTTACCCGGCCCCTCTCTCTTGCCGGGTGAGTGTAAATGTCAGCGGCGTGCCTGGAACAGGAGCCGCAGTCCAGCAACCGTCATCAAGAAGGGAGAGTCCGGGCAGAGAACAGCCGGGGGAGAGTAAGGAGCCGCATCGTCGGGGGGGAGAAGCACGATGCAGCACGATAGTGAAGAGCTCAGGTAGGCAGGAGAGGCAGCGGGGGATCCCACTTCCAATGTGGTGGAGACAGATTCCTGCTCTTGTACCCTCAGCCTGCTCTGCCACCCTCAGCCTGCTCTCATTCTTTCACTCTGCTCTGCCACCCTCAGCCTGCTCTGCCACCCTCAGCCTGCTCTGCCACCCTCACCTTACTCTCCTACCCTCAGCCTGCTTTGCCACCCTCACCTTACTCTCCTACCCTCAGCTTGCTCTGCCACCCTCACCTTACTCTCCTACCTTTAGCCTGCTCTGCCACCATCAGATTGCTCTGCCACCCTCAGCCTGCTCCACCCTCACCTTACTCTCCTACCCTCAACCTGCTCTGCCACCCTCAGCCTGCTCTCACACTTTCACTCTGCTCTGCCACCCTCAGCCTGCTCTGCCATCCTCACCTTACTCTCCTACCCTCAGCCTGCTCTGCCACCCTCACCTTATTCTCCTACCTTTAGCCTGCTCTGCCACCATCAGATTGCTCTGCCATGCTCAGCCTGCTCCACCCTCACCTTACTCTCCTACTCTCAGCCTACTCTGCCACCCTCACCTTACTCTCCTACCTCAGCCTGCTCTGCCACCCTCACCTTACTCTCCTACCCTCAGCCTGCTTTGCCACCCTCATATTGCTCTGCCACCCTCAGCCTGCTGTCACACTTTCACTCTGCTCTGCCACCCTCACCTTACTCTCCTACCCTCAGCCTGCTCTGCCACCCTCACCTTACTCTCCTACCCTCAGCCTGCTTTGCCACCCTCATATTGCTCTGCCACCCTCAGCCTGCTGTCACACTTTCATTCTGCTCTGCCACCCTCACCTTACTCTCCTACCCTAAGCCTGCTCTGCCACCCTCACCTTACTCTCCTACCCTCAGCCTGGTCTGCCACCCTCACCTCACTCTCCTACCCTCAACCTGCTCTGCCACCCTCACCTTACTCTTCTACCCTCAGCCTGCTCGGCCACCCTCATATTGCTCTGCCACCCTCAGCCTGCTCTGCCACCCTCACCTTACTCTCTTTTACCCTCAGCCTGCTCTGCCACCCTCATATTGCTCTGCCACCCTCAGCCTGCTGTCACACTTTCACTCTGCTCTGCCACCCTCACCTTACTCTCCTACCCTCAGCCTCCTCTGCCACCCTCACCTTACTCTCCTACCCTCAGCCTGCTCTGCCAGCCTCACCTTACTCTCCTACCCTCAGCCTACTCTGCCACCCTCACCTTACTCTCCTACCCTCAGCCTGCTCTGCCACTCTCACCTTACTCTCCTACCCTCAGCCTGCTCTGCCACCATGAAAAACTGGTCTGCCACCCACACCCTGCTCTCCCATCCTCACCCTGCTCTCACACTTTCACCCTGTTCTCCCACACCCTTACTCTGCTCTCTCACCCTCACTTCTATAGTACAGATTGACATGTTAGCACTCACCACAGCCCAAACTTTGATAATTTTTTAAAACTGGTTTACGCACCAATTAATGCCCCACCTCTGCTGTAGCTCCACCCACATTATCAACAGCAATTCCCACTTCAGAAAAACTGCCCCCTCTCCACCCAAGAGGAGGGGCCCTGCCTATTTGTTAGTCCCGGGCTCCACAATCTCTGATGGCAGCCCTGATGCCACATATCATTTTAATTAGCATAAGCTGCTTGTGCATCCTATTCACAGGATTTTAACCACTTGTCTGGCATGGTCGCATCAGATGCGACCATACCAGGCTGGGCTTTCCCTGACATGGTCGCATCTCATGTCCGGCTCCCCCCTCCCACCTGGCGGCTGCAGAGAGAAGAGCAGCCGCTGTGGACTGTCACCACCCGGCCCCCCTCCTCTATCCACACACGGTGCCTGCAGAGAGAAAAGCAGCCACCGGGAACTGTCAGCGCCGACTCCCCTCCTCTATCCACACCCGGCGGCTGCAGAAAGAAGAGCAGCCACCGGGGACTGTCAGCACCCGGTCCCCTTCCTTTATCCACACCCGACAGCTGCAGAGAGAAGAGCAGCCCCTGGAGACTGTCAGCGCCCGGTCCCCCTCCTTTATCCACACCCGGCGGCTGCAGAGAGAAGAGCAGCCGCTGAAGACTGTCAGCACCCGGCCCCCCTCCTCAATCCACACTCGGTGGCTGCAGAGAGAAGAGAAGCCATCGGGGACTGTCAGCACCAGGACCCCCTCCTGCGTCCACACCCGGCGGCTGCAGAGAGCAGAGCAGCCACCGGCCACTGTCAGCACCAGGCCCCCCTCCTGTGTCCACACCCGGTGGCTGCAGAGAGAAGAGCAGCCGCTGGGTACTGTCAGCACCCGGACCCCTCCTGTGTTCACATCTGGTTGCTGCAGAGAGAAGAGCGGCCGCCGGGAACTGTCAGCACCCGGCTCCCTCCTCTATCCACACCCGGTGGCTGCAGAGAGAAGAGCAGCCGCTGGAGACTGTCAGCTCCCAGCTGTGGAGGAGGGGGAGCTGGGACACTATATAGTGGACACTATATATGGGACATCTATAGTAGGGATGGTCATCGACCACGGAGTGTTAGAAACCATCGATTGTTAAATGCAGATGGCTGATGGTCTTGCCATTGATGGCAGGGAGCCAATTGTTCTCCAACATCAATGGATAAGTGAGCCCCCGTATTTGATGGGCACGCAGCCCAAAGTGCCCTCAGCAGTGGTGGCCATTGAGGGGTGCAAACCATCAATGGTTCACTATCGATGTTTTTGTACCATCAATGGCAATCGCCGATGGACCCATCGATGATAACCATCAATCGACACCCCAACGATGGCCGTCCCTAATATATAGCAAAGCCCCTGCTGCCCACAATAGTATCGTTTATCGATACATATCGATATTTTACATATATAATAAAATATATTTTTTTATACCATCAATAGTGTAAAACCATCGATGGTCTGTGCTTGATAGCAAGCACTGATGCCACCCCATCGATGGCCATCACTACAGTATACCATAATAATTGCTATTTTTATGGTATACTGTGTAAAAAAATAAAATAAAACGTGTTGGATAAGTGTTAAATAGATCTTCTTGACCTAATTCAATCATAAACAAACCCGACAATTTTAGAGCAGTTCATGGTAAAAAAATTGGTCAGTTAAGTGGTTAAGGGAAAAAGTTGCACGAAAAGACGCTCTGTGCTACCAAGTCGCGTCACAGCATGACTAGAAGGGCTGTTTAACGTGCAAGGAGGCTAAATGTATTTGGACACATCTGTGTCCTAGTGATTTTGGATTAGTAAAAAAATAGACATATGTAATCAGGGGCGGATTGGGATGGAAAACCAGCCTGGGAAATTTTTGGAAGCAGCCCTAATTGGGGCGTGGTCTGAAGATGGGGTGGGGTTTATCATGGGGGGCGGAATCCCTCCTCATAGAGCATGATTCTGAGTTGGACGCAGTTGCGGCCTTCCTTGTGTTCGTCTGTGACTTTATGCTAATGCCGCTACAGTTCCCCTCCCTGGTGCACATCCATGTGTCCAAATGGCACTCTCTGATAAATACAACTGCTTGGGTGACCTCAGTAGTAATATGGACAGGCTTAAATAAAGACTACGGCACTCCAAGACTCTTGTAAATAATCATACATACATACATGTATTGGCATACACCACCTGGTTTCAGAGCCCCTGTGGCTGTTTTTTCAAAGCAGTCAAGTAAACAGCCACAGGGGATCTGAAACGTTTATGCCAATACACTATGATTATTTACAAGAATCCTGTAGTGCAGTCTATATTTAAGCATATACTGTATATATGCTCTGTGGCCTCCTCACTGCTGTGATGTTGCCTCCCCCTGATCCCTCTTCTCTAGTGTTTGGCTAGCAACTGACCTCCATGGGGATTTCCGGTATTCTAGCAACCCGTGGCATTCGTGGCCGCTTGCTTCCCTGAGTCCTCGTGCCAGTCCTGCAGCTGCTCCACCCTCTCTGCCCCATTCCCGTCTCCTGCACTGGTGGGCGTGGTGGCTGCTTGACTCGGAGGCAGAGCCGTGAGGTGTCACTCACGTGCTCCGCAATGGCCCATCGGAGGAGCTGCTGCAGCAGCCCTCCCGCGGCCTTTTCATTGCTGAATGAGCAGAAGCTGCGCATGTGCAGAAGCTCATTCATGACTGTTGCCCGATCACGGTAGCGGCCGGCCCGTCAGAGCAGCCGGCCGGCGGTCTTTGTAAAGCAGCCCAGCAAAGGAGAGAGGGGACCGGCCAAATGGGATCTATCCCGCTGTCCCGGTGGCCCAATCCGCCCCTGTACGTAATCAAAATGATGTACATGAATATTGTATCATTATGGAAATAAAGATAAAAACATTAGCACATTGGGGAAAGAGAAATCACAGGTGTTGGAATATTTAGCAGTCTTGTTTTTTCTAAGGAATGTAAGACATTACTGGATGCATTGGTGTCACCAGTATCTCTGACATTATACTCTTAGTTTAGCAGGGGAATACTAAGCATGCTTTACCTTTATACTGTATATGCTATAATTTTCAAATGCAAAATTCATGTGTTTTGCACAGTCTAACAAGTTGAATTAAACAATTTTCATTACATTAACCTCCACATCCAGCAGCCCCCATGTAATATTAACCTCCCATCATCAGCCCCTACATAATATTAACCATACACATACCAGTCCCCGCATAAAGTTAACCCTGACACTATCCGGGATGCAGCAAAGCATATTTTTTCAAACCTCTGAGAATTACATTTTCAGAGGTTTGGCCGCTTACCACATATACACCAAGCTCCGGAATGCAATACATTACAGAGCTTAGATGCGGTGGCCAATGCCATCTTTTGATGGCATTACCCAACAGAAGCCTATGGGCTTCTATTTACATTTCCTCCTGAGAGGGATCCAATCAGATCCCTCCCGGCACCTCTTGTGGCATGTACATGGCCATATAACATTAAACCCCCCTCACTCTATTACCCACATTATATTAGACCCTCTATCCCAATTCCCACATAACATTACCTTCCCAAACACCAATCCACACATAACATTAATGCCCCACACCATTTCCCACACTACATTAGCCGCCACACACACTAGTCTTTGCACGACTTTAACCGTCCCCTCCTCCAAACATACACTTAGCATTAAAACTTAACTCATTCCCAGTTCCAACATAACCCTAACTCCTCACCAACTCCAACATAACATTAATACCTCCCCACTCCAACAAACTTACTCTGACTCCATAGAATGCTGTGGGTTGCAGACTTCTCTGTCTGCCTTCTGGAAATTATCCAGGCAGGTCTTCTCCATCGGTACTGAGTGTTGCAAGTGGTGTGGGGTTGAAGAGGGAGGAGGGAATGAAGGAGGCAGATGAGAAGGAGGAACAGATCAGTAGCCTGTTCCATGGTACAGAGTTCACATTACTGTGGTTTGACCTGGAAGAGAGGTCAACCACCAGTATCTGCAAGGAGGAAAGTTCCTCATTATTTCAAGGTCCCAAGCAGCAGATCGGTTCACCTATGTCTGGATCCAGCCATGATAATGTCAACTCAGGCAGTACACCGTAGCACCAGCGTATAGGGAATATGCCACACCTGTGTCTACGAAGATGTTGATGTCCATAAAAAGTAGTTATGCTTAACTACTTACATCATTAATACAAAGCACACTATTTCCCTAAGTAATACATTACTTTGAACATTTAATTTTTCTTGAAAGGATAGAATATTTAATATGAACAAAAGTAACTTTTTAATTTTAATAATTTTATTTCAAATAATGATATCAATTCTTTTCGTTTGTAGCATAAGAGATGCATACCATCCTCCCTTGACGCTTACTACTCTGCACAGGATTCCAACTCACGAGGAAGGTTTTATACTGTAATTAGCCACTACAGCATGGCTAAGCAAACAAGTTCAAGATCTGTCTCTCCATGGCTTTCTTCAGGATCCAGTAACCATGAAGCCAAGGCTAGTAAAAGTGAAGGTCACTAGAAGGTCACGTAGACAAGGGACTTCCCTGTTCCCACTGTCCTGGGCATGGCTCAGATAAGGTGCCACAATGAAGATGCAAAGCTAAAAACAAACTTGCGGAAGTCACTAATGAACAACAAGAATATGTTTCTTTTTTGTGCATTGTTATTGTTAATTTGTATCCAAGTCACAACCTTGTACAAAGGCATGTTCAATGTTTATTGTTAACTTGCAATTTAAAAATAGAAAGAAAAAAATATGTATTGAATTTTTACTTTTTTTTGTTTGTTTTTTTTAAAAAACATTGCCAAATTCAAAACACTGTTGATAGACAATGCAAACATATGCAATTGAATGTCTTGCTTCGTGCTCAATTATAATAGTTGTCATTGTTCTTTGTGAACTGGCACAGTTGTACTGTGTGTTGGGAAAAGCTTTACCCAGTAGAGTACTGACATAATCGTTCCATGAACAAAACGAGGAAAAGTGGCACTCACAGCTTAACATTTCATCATGTGCTTAGACATGAACAGTGGGTATACAAGTTTAATATTTCAGGTCAGACAAAAGGAACATCTTTTCTAATTGTGTATGGAATGCTATTGTTCAGGGAGAAATAGATACAAATGTCAATAGTTTATTCAATAGCAGTATCATAAACTAAGTGTTATTGAACTTAAAATTGGACAATAATACATTTGTTGATGAATAATAGACTAACGTTCATTCAGAAGCAGAGATGAGATTATAGGCATCCATAAATACTGTAAATCTCCATTCTGATTGTCACAAATGGTTAGGGCTAAAAAGGTTGAAGATTAAATTATTAAAGTTATTTGGTACTGGGCAAATTTGTAAATAACATGGGCATGCTCCTAAGCAGTGATAATGGATTTAACCATAAATAGATGAAATGATGAAGCGACTATGATTAAGTGGGTGAGAATAGTACAGCTCATGAGTCTTTCTACAGCTTGTGCTGTAGATTCAGTATATCACTAAATAGAAATCCAGTACTGTATAATAAATGGGTATTATTGGGGTATGTGTGTGGTCCCTGTCAACCTTAGCAATTAAGTACAGTATATATGTTTACATTTTCATTAGATCTTCTTACATCAAGATGGGGGGAGCGGGGTGTAAAGATATTTTAAAATCTAACCATCTACAAGTCTTAGAACACGAGGTCAGAGCAACTTATAAACATCAGCAACTGAGTAATAGAATACATTATGGGTAATTGTTCAAATTTAGTAGAGATATTAGTTATTACTAGTTATTTGCTACTAATTCTGTAGTTATTAGTTACTAATTAAGAATTATTAGTAACTAATTATTTATTACTTTAGTTCCCAATGACTAGTTGCTTGCTTATTATTATAATTTGCATGCAAAGTTATGTCTAAATCATAATTTATCCCCTCTATCCACATAACAATATAAGTAGAGATACGTTTTCAATTGTAATATTTACATTCTCTATACGTTTCCTCTTTTGATATACAGTAGCACTGATGAGATATTTTTTTATTATTGGTCTTTGGATAGTATATTGGTTACCATCAATGTTTTCTAACTAGGAGTTTATTTATTTCTTCTTACATCTAATTGGCTGAATTGCATGGGAAGCTTGACCTGTACCTTTACCCACTTCTATAAACATCCTTTGTGTAGAATAGAGGCATAAAGTGTGTTTAGCAGCTCTATTAAAGAGCTATATTCCAGCAGTGCTGTTTTAGTTTTGTTTGTTTTGTTGCTTAGGATAATGCTATTTAGTAAGCGGTCACATTAATAAAATGATTACAACTGACTGTGCTTTATACAATACACATTTACCTGCCATGGTAAGAGGCACATTGCATTTCCATTAGTCATAATTACATTCTCAAAATGGATATTTGATTGCAATCCTCACAACACTCAGTCAGACTGTATACTAAGAAAGATTGTAGGACATGTTATTACCATAAGGATACAACCACATGCTTCAAATCCATATAAATTAAGTATCATACAATGTATACATTGCTGTTTGCTGTTTCACATTCTTTTAAGGGTCCAGTGAAATGATCCTTAGTGTATTTCTCCCAAATGCAGATAATTTCCTTTATAATAGTGAGAACTGTGCAGAGCTTTCTGAAATGTGCTGTGCTACCATATGTACTGTACTCCATAAACTTGAGCTGAAGGTGTAATATGTGCTGTACCCAGACTATAGTGCCAAATTCTCATCTTTAATTTCTGCCACACTTTCTTATCACCTGTAAATCCATTGTCACTGCAAAAAATTATTTGGCTACTCATTGTTTCTAATTTCGTGCTGTGTTTCTTGTTAGTAGCTTGAAGAGACTGGAGTATTTAGATGTGATCATTGCACTCTTTTCTGACAGGAACAATAAAGCTGGATGTGTCTGAACGGTGGTAACTTGTCATGTTATTTGGTAAGATGGTAAAAGGCAAGTAACAATGAGAAAGATAACATTTACATCTGCACCTAAAGAAGTACAAGTCCTCATGTATAAACTGTTATGTTTTGATTTTGGGTCTGGATGCATCTTCGTGTTTTGGTCTTGGATCTGGAATTTAAAAAAAAAATTATAATTTTTTTTAAAAACAGCTAAAATCATGTCATTTTTGCAATCCAAACCTAAAATTCGGATTTAAATTCCGATATCTCCAAAGGTCCTCAGGAGATTGGAACCACAACTAGTATCTGTCCAGTTTCGCAACATTTGGGTGGCTTCGGATTTCTAGAGAACTGAACCACACATCTCTATATTTAACAAACAAAAGGCAAAGATCTGATTAGCTTGTAATCTACTACTGGCCATACACCTGCATGACGAGCATTAACACACGACTCACCATCCGACTCCCCGCAGCTCCCTGGCAGTCCCGACAGCATGTTTCTTGTTTTTCTTTGCACAGGATCTGTCTTATGATCGATCCTGTGCATCATGCGCTCATTGGGATTCAGTCATTGAAATGGCTTTAATTGCTGCACGATGGATCGCATGAACAAAATAAACGGTACGATCCGCACACGATACGATGGACAAGATGTGCTGCACATCTGATCATAAGATCCGATTATAGGAGCTGCGGGAGCGCAAATCGGATCGTATGTTACTAAAATAACACACGATTTTCACAAGATCCATCTTATGACTCATCAAAAATCGGGCAATCGGCCCGAAATCGTGCAGGTGTATGGCCAGCTTAAAAGTTTCAATGTCTCCTTATTATAGCGCCTCCTCTGAAGTTAGGGCTACCCCCCTATTCCATTTCCTGTAATATCCCCTATTTTCACATTATCAGAAGTCTTAAAAGTAAAGGGCGATCATCACCACCTTTATTTTAAACATGATTTTGATCATTAATATGATTATATAATAGTACGTGTGTACAGTATATGTAGAAAGATGGTGTACCATAGAAAATGTGTTTGCTGTGTATAGTTAAACATCTCCTTTGAGCTGGTGGACTTTGTGCAGCCCTTCAAAGGAAAAGTGTAATAATCATTTCTTTTATTAACATATTTCCAACTTATTCTAGTAAGAAATATTGCTAGTCATAGCCAGATAGAATCATACAGGGAATGCTTCAAAGAAAATTCCACACAAAATGTAACTTTTCATAATTAACATCCTCTATCCCCAGAATTTTCAGAAACACTGGCATCTGTAGAGAAATCATCCTGCCTCTGCTGTAACTGCTACACCTGCCTCCCTGCTGACTATCACACTACATGGGAATACTGCAAAGCTCCATGTTCATTTTAACAGATGCTGCCTATATACAGTCTAGGGCTAGGCTCTGTACATTATGATTGGAATGGGTATGAAATCCCGGCAATCGGGATGCCTGCTGTCTAAATATACCGACAGCAGCATCCTGATGCTCAGGATCCTGACAAGGGTCCAGTAAGTATAGTTACCCACCCCTCTTCTCCCTGTAACCCTAACCCTTTCTTCCTACATCCTAACACTAACCCTCCCCCAACCCCATCCTTTCCCTAACCCTACCCATTAGTGCCTAAACCTAACCCTCTTCCCTTGTTGCCTAAACCTAACCCCCCCCAGTGGTGCCTAACCCTAACCCACCATGGGGGCACCTAACCCTAACCTCTCCCTCCCCTAGCCTAACCCTAGCCCCTATGAGACGGCTAAACCTAACACACACCCCCTGCGGCTAAGACCTAACCAGCAACGCTATACTTACGTTTGGCATCCCAGCTGTCGGAATTCCGGCATCGGCATGTCAAATACTGTCGGTATTCAATCACCAGTCTTCTGGCCAGGTAGTGGCATTCTGGCGCCGAGATTTCGTCAGCCGGGATGCCGCATGTAGGTATATTAACTACATCCCATTCTGATCCTACTGTCTGTTAGGAAGTGATACTACAATTTGGACCTGAATACTCCTAGGCTTCCAACACCTGAAGACACAAATTGGAATACTTCAATGTCTCCTGAACTGTGGGAATTCACATCTGCTGATAATTTGCATGGAATTATCATATAAAGTATTACAAAAAGTAAATAGAAGTTACCTTATATAGTAGTGGTATTAGCATAAGTCACACATATACTGTACATGCAAAAATTTCAGGAACGTGGAAAACCAGGAAATATTTTAGATAAAGCTGGTATGCTGTACGGCAGAGGTTCCCAAACTCCACCAATACAGTCCAGGGTTTAAGAATATCCATGCTTGAGCCCAGATAGTTAAATCTAATTGACTGAGTTACTAGTCCCCTGTTCTCAAGCATTGATATCCTTATATGTGGACTGTAATGGTGGAGTTTGGGAATCTCTGGTGTAGGGTAATTTTTTTATCTGTAAATCCTAGATTTCCTTTCTGCAAGCCATTTAAATGGAACTGCCGAGTGTCTCCGAGCCTGGAAAACACAACATTAAGCTGCAAAGATGACATAAATACAATGTGAAGCATTTCAACCAAAGTATGAAAATGTTATTATATAAACTAGGGGGGTGCACCGGCCACTTTTCGTGTTTTGGTTTTGAATCTGGATATTTCTTTGGGCTCTATTTGCTACAATACGCATATTGAATGCGGATTGTAGTGTGATATTACCGAGTGAATTCGCATTGCGAATTCAGGCAATATCACAGGGATTTACTATAAATCCCTCGCAGGGACAGAGCTTGTGATAAAGCTCTGTCCCTGTGGATCCCTTCCGCACTCTAGTCGCGGTATTTTCGGAAAAAATACCGCGATTAAGAGCCCGCGCATGCGCCGACCCACCGTCGCTGCTACCCCCACGACGCTAAGCCCCGCCCCCCACAATCGCGGACCCCCGTGACCCCTCTCCCCCGCGACCCCCCCTCCCTTCATTACACTTACCTGCATCCTCCTGGCCTCCGGTGATCTTCTCCAGGCTTCCCGATAAGGTGATCTCTCATACTGCACTGGGGCCCGATCACCTGATGACCGGGCAGCAGTGCACTGTGGGAGACCAGCTGACCAAAGAGGAGCCATCTCCGGAGGCCCGATCACCGGTCCCTGGATTCAGGTAAGGAAAAAAAAATATTTCAATTTTTTTTTTCTTTTTTTTACAGCAATCAGCTTGCGGTCTGTTTAGATCACACAGCTGATTACTGGAACCGGCTCCCGCCTCTGCTCTCCCCGTTAGAGCAGAGTGGGAGCCCGGTAACTGGGGGAGACCCTGGATAACGCCACCTCCAGGTGGTGTTATTATCACAGGGCTTCCCCCGGTATTTTTTTACAATTTATTTTTAGTAACTATGGTCGGATCACATTTCCCATTACAATTATGGGAAATGCGATCTGCTTTACTAAAAATAAGTGATAATTAGGGGTTGGAGTAGAATTTTACTAATTCTACTCCAATTGCCCTGTAATAACTACAGGTGAAACTAAAATAAATGTGAAAAGGGTGTGAAAACACCCTTTTTCACTTTATTTTAGTAAAAATAATGTTAATAAATAGAGCCCTTTGTGTTTTACATCTGGAATGGTTTTGCCAAAACCACCCTTTCGTGTTTTGGGTTCTGGGTTTTGTGTTTTGGATCTGTATTTTTTTGCAAAAAAGCATAAGAACAGCTAAAATCACAGAATTTTTTTTTTTTGTTCCTACGCTATTATTAACCTCAATAACATTAATTTCCACTCATTTCCAGTCTATTCTGAACACATCACACCTCACAATATTGTTTTTAGGCAAAAAGCTTGCACCGAGATAGCTGGATGACTATGCTAAGCAACACAAGTGGGCTACACAAACACGTGGCCCATCTAGGAGTGGCACTGCAGTGGCAGACAGAATGGCAGTTTGAAAAACTAGGCCCAAAGAGTATATACTGCAAAGAAAAAAAAGAAATGCAAGATGGAATTGTCCTTGGGCCCTCCGACCCACCCTAATGTTGTATAAACAGGACATGCAATCTTTAACAACACAATCATTTCAGCAACAGGGTCTGCCACACGACTGTGGCTGAAAAGATTGGTTCGTTTGGGCCCCACAAAACAAGCTGGTAATTAATCTGTCCCTGCACAAACTGTCTCTACAGAGGCAAGATGTCGTCCTCATCCTCCTCATCCACCGATTCCTCACCCTCTTCAGTGTTGTCCTCATCCTCACAGAGTATCAATTTGTCCCCGCTGGAATCCACCACCACAGGTCCCTCTGCACTTTCTAGAGGCTGGTCTTCCTGGAAGAATTGATAATTCATTTTGATGAACATCATCTTCTCCACAGTTTGTGGAAGCAACCTCCATACACCTTTCGCTGACAAGGTTCCCGGCTGCACTAAAAACTCTTTCAGAGTACACACTGGAGGGGGGGCAACTTAGGTAAAATAGAGTCAGTTTGTACAGGGGCCTTCAAATTGCCTCTTTTTCCTGCCAGTACAGGTACGGACTGTCTGACATGCCTACTTGGATACTGTCACAGATTCAATCCTCCACCATTTTGTCAGTGGTGACAGTATCATGCAGTGACAGTAGACATATCAGAAATTGTTGGCAGGTCCTTCAGTCTGGACCAGATGTCCAGACTTGGTCCTGTCTGCCCTGCATCACAGCATGATACCTAAGTTGTTTCCTGGCAGCCCCAGTTGTGGGTGAAAATGAAGAAGGAGCTGTTGACGTGTCAAGTTCCGCTTCAGCTGACAGTGCTTTCACCAGCAGGTCTTTGCACCTCTGCAGGCTTGTGTCTGCCGGAAAGAGAGACACCACATAGGCTTTAAACCTAGGATTGAGCACGGTGGCCAAATTGTAGTGGTCTGATTTCAACAGATTGACCACCCTTGAATCCTGGCAAAGCGAAAGAAGGGCTTCATCCACAGGTCCAACATGCCGAGCGGAATCGCTCTGTCTTAGCTCCTCATTCACTTTCTCTAGCTGCTTCTGCAAAAGCCTGATGAGGGGAATGACCTGACTCAAGCTGGCAGTGTCTGAACTGACTTCACGTGTGGCAAGTTCGAAGGGCTGGAGAACCTTGCAACAACATGGAAATCATTCTCCACTGCGCTTGAGTCAGGTGCATACCCCTTCCTTTGCCTATGTCATAGGTGGATGTATAGGCTTGAATGGCCTTTTGCTGCTCCTCCATACTCTGAATCATATAGAGGGTTGAGTTCCACCGTGTTACAACCTCTTGCTTCAGGTGATGGCAGTGAAGGTTCAAGAGTGTTTGCTGGTGCTCGAGTCATCTGCACGCAGTGGCTGAATGGCGAAATTGGCCAGAAATTTTTCGGGCCACCCAAAGAGTCTCTTGCACGCCCTTGTCGTCTTTCAGAAAATTCTGCACCACCCAAATTTATTGCGTGAGCAAAACATGGGACGTGCTGGAATTTGCCCAGATATAATACCACCACAATATTGGTTGCGTTGTCAGATATCACAAATCCCCAGGAAACTCTAAGTGGGGTAAGCCATTGGGCGATGATTTCCCTCAGTTTCTCTAAGAGGTTGTCGGCAGTGTGCCTCTTACTGAAACTGGTGATACACAGCATAGCCTGCCTTGAAATGAGCTGGTGTTTCTGAGGTGCTGCTACTGGTGATGCTGCTGTTGTTGCTGTGTAAGGCGATACGTCTACCCAGTGGGCTGTCACAGTCATATAGTCCTTAGTCTTCCCTGTTCCACTTGTCCACATGTCCGTTGTTAAGTGGACATTTGGTACAACTGCATTTTTTAGGACACTGAGGACACTTTTCCTGATGTCTCTGTACATTCTCGGTATCGCCTGCCTAGTGAAGTGGAATCTAGTCGGGATTTGGTACCGGGGACACACTACCTCCATCAATTGTCTAAATCCCACTGCACCAATGGCGCATACCGGATGCACGTCTAACACCAACATAGCTGTCAAGGCCTCAGTTATCCGCTTTGCAACAGGATGACTGCTGTCGTTCTTCATCCTCCTCGCTAAGGACTGTTGGAGGGTCAACTGCTTAGTAAAAGAAGTAGTGGTGTTCCTATTTACTCTCTGAGATGATGAACAACTCCCAGCAGCAACAGCAGCAGCGGCAGCAGTAGGTGTAGCAATGCAGGATCCTCCGGAGGAATCACGGATAGGAGAGTCAATCATGCCAGTGACATGGCCTGCACGACTACTGCTGATCCTGACTGAGGAGAAAATTGATGAGGAGGGAGTTGACGGTGTGGTTTGCAGACGCTTGGATACAACACAACAAAGGGATTTTGGTATCCCTGGACTGCTTACGGTCTTAGCCACAGTTTCTGAACTTGACAGTAACTTTTTATGAATGCGCTGCAGGTGACGTATAAGGGAGGATGTTCCTAGGTGGTTAACGTCCCTACCCCTACTTTTCCACCTTTTCATACGGTACATATAACAAGACAGTTGTTTTCCAGATTTGGATACAAATATTTCCAGACCAAAGAGGTGGACTGTTTTATCATCTGCCCAGGCATGACCGTGATGGGCTTTTTCATCCCACGGACAACAAAAGTCTCCCTCGGTGCCTGATTTAAACAAACCACATCACCATCAGAAACCTCCTCGTCAACTTCCTCTTCAGCGCCAGCTACACCAATATCCTCATCCTGTTGTACTTCAACAGTGACCTCTTCAATTTGAAATATATCAGCAACTGGACTGTGGGTGCTCCTTCCAGCACTTGCAGAGGGCGTGCAAATGGTGGAAGGAGCCATCTCTTCCCGTCCAGTGTTGAGAAGGTCAGGCATAGCAACTGCCGCCACACTTGGACTCTCCTTGGGAATTTGTGTTATCTTCTTAGAAGAATGCACAGTGCTTTTGCCACCTTAACTCTTTTCATTTTTCTGGGAGTAGGAGGGCTTCCATCGTCATGTGAACCTGAACCACTAGTCATGAATATAGGGATGGACCTTAGCCGTTCATTGCCACTCCGTGTTGTAAATGGCATATTGGCAAGTTTACATTTCTCCTCAGACGATTTCAATTATTTTTAAGGTCATTGGTTTTTTGGATTTTGCATGCCCTCTACCATGACATTGGGCATCGGCCTTGGCAGACGACGTTGATGGCATTTCATCATCTATGTCATGACTAGTGGCAGCAGATTCAGCACTAGGAGGAACTGGTTCTTGATCTTTACCTATTTCATCCTCCAAATTTTTGTCCTCCATTTATATAATATTGATATATGTGCGGCTAAGGCTAACACAAACACAGAAAAAAACACTTGATTTTTTTGGGCACTATGGGGGTTACACCACCCTTCAACAGACTAGCTGGCTCTTGACTTATGACATAGGCACACGCTTGGCGCTGCTACTTTGTTGATGCACGTGCGGCTAATTCGCACACAAACACAGAAAAATAAACACTTTTAAATGTTTTAATTTTTGGGGGCACTTTGGGGGTTACACCGCCCTTCAACAGACCAGCCGGCCCTTGACTTATGACACAGGTGCACGCTTGGTGCTGCTACTTTGTTGATGCACGTGCGGCTAATGTGCACACAAACACAGAAAAAAAAATATTTTTTTTTGCACTTGGGGGAGCACCCCTGATGTACAGAGCACCCCCTGGACAACACTACAGCACCCCTTTAGGACTACAGTGACACAGGAACCACTGAAGCCCCCCCTCTTCTGCACACAGCACCTATGGACAACACAGCCTTTATGGGACAACAGCACTGCACAACACAGCCCAGTCAGCTCCTATGGACTTTGGACACCGCCCCTATGGACACCAGCACAGCAACCCCCACCCTCCCTCTTCACTGTCCACAGCTGGAGTGAAAAATGGCGCCGACATGGGGACCTTTTATAGAATCCAAAACCCGCAAGAATCCGACAGTGGGATGATGATGTTTTGCCTCGATTTCAGCCTGGTGGGAAAACCTGAGCCTGACTCGGTTCCTAGCTCAGATCGTGGGGGCTCGTGGAAATCCGAACCCGCTCATACCTAATATAAAAATGTTTCAAGATTCCTTTTTATATGAGCAAATACAGTTTGATTTTAGTTTGAAATGTGCGCTAACCCCTGTATTTTGGTTTTGGATCTGGATTAATCTTTGTATTTTGGTTTTGCAAAACTACCCTCAAGTGTTTTGGTTTCGGATCTGGATTTTGATTTTAAACAAAATGATAAAAAGTTTTTTTTTAAAACAGCTAATGTAATTTTTGTAATCCAAAACCTGAAATGCCAATCTAAAATCCGAATTCCAAACTGCTGGAAGATCAGAGCCACGACTCGGATCTGTCAGGGTTCACGAAATTCGGTTGGATTCGGATTTCTGGAGAATCGGACTGCACATCCTTAATTTAATGCAGGACAAATGCGGTATGTGTGATTGTCTGGTCTTTTTTCTGTAGTATACTTATTGTAGTCATTGGTTTCAAATACACATACTATATTTGACCAAAACAAAGATTAGGTTTAGGCACCCCAGGGGGGGTTAAGCAGTGGGGAGGGGGGGTTAGGGAGAGGTTAGGGTTAGGCTGCTTAAAGGGGACGTTAGGTTGGGTGGAGGGTTAGGTTTAGGCAATAAGGGGGGAGACTTAGGTTTAGGCACTAACCGGGAGGGTTGGGGTTAAGGTGTGGGGGTAGGGAGGGTTATGGTTAGGGTGCAGAAAATGAGAGTTAGGGTTAGAGGGTGAAAGCGGTAGGGTTAGCATACTTATGTATCCCCTGTCGGGATTCTAAGAATCGGGATGCCGCTGTCGGTCTTTTGACAGCCAGCATCCACACTCAACCCGCTCATACAGTGTACACATGATTGCACTAGTTGTAAACACAGTAAAAGCTACTGTATGGGCCTGATACTGAGTCGAGCGCAGAAGAGCACACAGCAGCTTCTATTGGCGGATGCCCGTCTGCGACTTTTTGCAAATGCGGATACAAACTTGTACCCTCTTGTACATCCGGGCAGCCAAATGTGCAAGAACTGAGAAGCCCTCTATTAGTGTCCATGTACACTGTAACACTGATTGGTGCATCTTAATATGCCATCATATGGCAGGTGCAGTTTCTCTGTCTGACTATGGCCTCCTGTACATGCGTCTGTGAATGCAGCCACTTGCATTGACATGCCCATGACACTCCCATAATGCCCACTGAATGGATCATTGTTATGTGCATTTGTAGCTACCACCAAGTCATTGACCAGGAATGCTCACAATGTTTGTGATACCGTCCATCTCCATTGCAACATCGTATTTGTGCATGCACTCTGTGTAACGCATGGCATGTATCGTACAAGTCTTTAAAAATGTTCACGTGTGTGTAGTTGCCAGAAATCGCTTTACTATGTGAACATCAACATTGTGTGCGGCTCTGAATCAGGCCCTAGATGACTATATACGTAGCACAGTACACTAATACATCAATAATACATACAATTCATACCAATGACGATTTTGCAATCATTCAAGGAATCCAACATGTAACACTTGAAGGTATAAATCATGCATATGGTATTTATTTTAAAGCCTCAGTGGCTATTTTAACCCATCATATTTTATGACAGTTTGTTGTAATCTCTGCAATGAGGTGAGATCTCAGACTGACCCAGATGAGTGAAGCATCTCTTACACCTTTACCACTTGAAGAGAAATCAAGATGCAGCAGTGAGGACAGTAAACCCAAATGTATGCATGTCGGGAGGGACGTTATTTATACAGTGCTAGCATAGTCCTTAGCATTTTACAATTGGGAACAAAACTGTAATACATCTAAGCTGTGCAATGAAAGACAGACAGAGAGGTAAGGGAATAGGACTATTGGACATAAGCATCTGGCATCACAAGTTGACCATCTAATGCCACTACTCCTTCTTCAAATGTGCCCCACTTGGGTAGAATGGAGTGAATGAAAATGAATTAATGGGGCATGCTCTGGTTATTAGAAGCTAATATTGTATACTACATCTCCAGATGTTCCATGTAGTATAGCTGTAAGCATACTGTAAGCCACACCTCCACTCCTCCACTCAGGGGGGCATGGGGCAACTCGCTGAAAAAGGGGGGCATGGGGCAACTCGCCCCCCCAAAACATTTGAGTGGTGCCAGTATATGTACTAGGTCGTAGGGAGCAAGAATACCACAGGGCTGCTCCACAATCTCCCTCCCACAGCCCTTCCCTGCCTGCCTCCATGCAGCTCCACCTCGCTCTGACTCCTACTGTAACTAGTAACTGTGGGCTGACCAACCCTATGACCTTCTCCCCTCTCTCTTTATATGTTCCCCCTTTTCAGCTGTCCCTTTGTTCATTACTGACCGCCACCCCTAATGGCACCAGGGGCACCGAGAGTGTGGGCGTGTACTAATTACCTGGGCCCAGACTTACACCGCCCCCTCCCTTCTGCTGCTGTGTGCTGGGCTGCACTGGGAGACTGCTCGCAGCTGCTAAGCAGTAGCCGCAGCAGTCTACTATGCCTGTGGGGGGAGCAATCACACTGATCGTGCCCCCAACTGGCTATTCGCTGGGCTGAGGGGCTCGCAGGGCTCCCCTCCCCAGCACGCAGAGGCTCTGCAAAAATTATTTTTTTTCTCCCAAAGGGGACGTGGCCACACCTCCCGTGAATAGACCCCCTTCACCCAGGCCCCAGCGTGGCCTGCATGGCACCCCCATTGCCCCCCACCACATGACCCCCCTTGCGCCACATATAAATATATATCTAGGGGCGCCCAAATTAAATTATGTTTTGGCCCCCAACCTAAAAACATTGTGGCACCCCTGCCACTACTCTATGGACCTTATTCAGACCCGCTCTCAAGCCCTAGGCGCTCGCAAGCAGGTCGATGCACGTTCTCGATCCCCGTGGCGAGCAAGACTCACTCGTTCCAGGGCTCGCTACAAATGGGGCGGCTGTCGATGTTGATTGACAGCTCGCCCCGTTTTGTAGGTGGGGGGGGGTTCCTGAAGGAATGCCTGCCATTTTTGGGTGGCCCTACTGACATCACCAGTGATTTGTAGGTGGCCCTACCACAAGGGTCTCGTCGCAAGCCCGATGGTCGCGACCATCGCAACCGTCACCTGGCAAAAGCTGTGGGTGGTCACCCACCTTAGCGAGCGGCCAGGAGGCCGTTTTTAAAAAAAAACAAAAAACGTCCGCCCTGATTCAGAGCAAGCACTCGCTTTTTGAGAGCGGCTCTGAATCAGGGCCAATATGTATAAGTAGGGTGTATAAATAAAACCTAATAACTACTTTGCTGGAAACCAATGAATGCCCTACTTTAGGTTTTCCCTATGGACTATTCGAGTTGACTTCCTAATAATGAATTTCCCTGTGGATTATTTGTTATAATCTCCCAAAGGGGCATCGTAAAAATATACTATGTATAGTGTAAAATAAACTGTAGCAATGACATATGAACATACACTGCAATAGATATCAAAACAGAACTGAGCAAAAAAACAGAACTGAAAAAAAACTACTTTTCAAATAAAACACACAGGTTGCTAATTGCAACAATATTTACTTTCCCCCATTTTCTTTTTTTCTCAACAAACCCTAACCAGAAGAAATAAGTTTTAACATCTGACATGCAGTCAGTTTTAATGGCACTAATAAAGTTATTCACGTTTTAATGGATCTCTTTTAAATAAAAGGACCACCCATTAGCATCCTTGAAAAAGTGCTCATTGTATGAAATGTGCATTGGAGCTAACCTGCACTGTGGACTGTAAACTCCAAGCTGACAGTATCCACTCTCTCCTGCCTCCCAATCACAGGAGAGCACAGAGACTAGTAACACATGTAAGGAGGGGGAACATCACAAGCGTAACCACTGCAGCTGACCAATCCCACATGCCGACTCCTTCCAGTGTTTCCTAGCTACTACTACATATCAAAGATCACAAAGACTAGAGGTAGCAGTGTAAAGAGGACATCGGCAGTAGCATTAAGAGAATAGAGACGGAGTAGGGTAAGGACGTACCCAGCCTATTTTTCACTATTCCCGCAGTTTCTTGGTTTTACAGAACCAACCACATATTCTCAAAAGAACTAAAACATTGTTGCGATCAGCAACCTGATTGTTTTGTTATAATAGTTTTTTTCATTTCTGTTTTTTCCACTTCTGATTTCATATCAATTGTAGTTTATGTTCATACGTTATTGCTGCAGTTCATGTTACACTGTTCATAGCACTTGTATCTTTTTACACTGTTTATATGATTTTACTTGAGCTGCTTTTTTACACAGCATGGGTTTTGAATACCCTATACCTCCCCAAGGGCCATATTTTTCAATTATCTGATAAGTTTCACCTAGATGTACTAATATACCTACGCAGGTACAGGGGATCAGAAAGTCATCTTTTCACTCCTCTAATGGGTCCCCGTGGCGTTACTGTGCATGTGCAGTTTGCTGACCACACATGTGCATCAGTTTCACATTCCAGAGCTTGATAAATCTGACAGCCTAACAGTCCTCATAGAAAACTATGGGGGCTGCTTCTGCTGTAAGAAATATGTTTTGTGGTCTCTCCAACATAAAATCGGGGAGCCTTAATATTTGCTGCAAATAGTGTTTAATAAATTTACCCCCAAATAGCCTTCTCCATGGCAGCAGCACGAATGGTGTAATGCTTAGCATTACTGCTTCACATTACTGAGGTAACCTGTGCTGTAGTATTATACTGCTTTTATGTTCTGGGAGTGATGGATTGAACAACCCCCAGTTATTATGGAAATATTTCTTTGGATGATCTTTTAATAGTTTATATTTCATTTTAAAAGTAAAGACTAGAGAGTATATTTACTAAAGTCAGGGTTTTAGAAGTGAGTTTTAGAAGAAATGTTGCCCATAGCAACCAATCAGATTCTAGCTATTATCTTCTAGAAGGTGCTAGTTAAATATTAAGTAGAATCTGACTGGTTGCTATGGGCAACATCTCTTCTAAAACTCACTTCTAAAAACTCTCACTTCTCGGCGCTCCAGATCCCGCGAGAATCTGCTAGCTCCAGGCATCGTTTTTTGCGTCTCTTTTGACAATACGATGCGACTAGGATTCACCAGGAGACTGTGCTGATTAATTTAATATGCAAGCCTTGTATATCTGTGTGCGACTGTGTCTCTAAATTAGCATGCAAAGTGCTACAATGCAGTAGCCGCAGCTTTTTTTCACATCAATTCCATTAACAGATACACAGATATACAAATGTTGCATATCAAATTAATCAGCACAGTCTCCAGATGCACTGGTATACTTGCACGGGACCTGATGGCTCACTCTCATGACAGGCAAATTGCGCTGCTTGGCGTATTGAGGCTAGATGTATGAGGACACATCTGTACATTGGGACTACATGGGAAATTCCTACTGTAGATCTCATTGGCTGCACGATAAATAGCCTTCTAAATATTCTAAGATGTGGTCGGAACATTACCCTCTAAATAAAAAGTGCCTTCCCATTCCAAATATTTCTCAAAACCATATAATAAATAACAGCACTTATTTTTACTTATTACTGTATAAAGATATTTATTGTTTTCTGTGGAAAAGGTGAATATAATAAATATCAGCACTTATTTTACTTATTATAAAGACATCTATTGTTTTCCAAGGAAAAGTTGCATATGATAAATAACAGCACTTATTTTAATTATTAGATTTTAGTTACATTATTATTATTATTATTACAAGTAATTTTTATAGTTCCAATATATTATGCACCTTAGTACAGTGCATATATAATCATTCACATCAGCCCCTGTCCCACTGGATATTTCAATGTAAATCCTTAGAGATTATGCACTGGAGAAAGTGAGGAAATAATATGCAAGAACTGCAAAATGAAGATTAATAATAGTACTTGTGTTTCTCCAAGTACCAAAATGCAGGGGGGGGGGCTTGCTGGGACCTGTAGTGCCAATGCAAAAGACAATGTTTTTAACTCTTTAATTTACACCATAGTACACTACCATAGATAGACCTGGGCTATGAGCCCATGCCTGGGTGCCCTGGATAGGGGGCACCCCTTTATTAGGGGGTTCCCCAACTCCCCATGGATCTCCAGCCTGGGCTGACTAGTGGTCAGGGATTATGCTTTGGCTGGGGGACACGGTGAAAGGGTTCCCCTGGCTGTAGCATTACCCCCTGCTAGAAAAAGTTTGGTGCTGGTTATGAATAATATAGGGGACCCCTTCGCTTTTTGTCCCTTGTATTTCCATAACCAGGACTGGCTCAAAGCCCAGTACTGGTTGTGCTAAATACAGGGGACCTCTACGTCATTTGTCCCCTATATTTTCACAACCAGTACTGGGTCTCAAAAAGCCAGAGGCTGGTTGTGCTTTGTGGGGGAAGGGGTGCCACAACATTTTTTTTTTTTTACTTTTTACACTGGTTTACATTTTTTTTAACACAGTAGCACTGATCCATCCGTGCATCTGTGTCTATTTTTTTTTCACACATATACATGCATCACGGATCTCCCTGATCTGTGCGTGTATCTGTGTCGTCCATGACATTGTTCAGCGTGCATACTCAACCACGACCAGCGACAGCGGGACCGCGCATTGGCATTATCGCGTTATCATGCCCACACATGGCACTTTTTAAACAATTTGTGGTTCCAATCCGTCTAAAACGGCAATATCGTTAAAACACTGAAACTATTTAGCATCTGTAAATTGAATAATGTTGATGTTACATTTCTGGTGATACATGTATACTTATTTGTAACGCTGATACTATATTGCATCTGGGACTAACATACTCATAATGCTTACACTGCACCGTATAACAATTATTACCTTTGTGTTTTATGGGCCTGATTCAGCACGGATCGCAAGGCTGCATTCGCACGCGATAATATGCTAATGAATGCAATCTCAGCACTATACCAAGATGCCCATCACTGTATAAACCCGCCCACTTCCAATGACATGCATCCGCAAGTCAGCGAAAACATTGGTAACATCTAGTAACATCGAAACCATGCGCACAGTTGTGGTTGACGTGACCCTTAATTATACATGCCCCTGTATCGGTGTTCAATCGCACAGGCAAGTCTGCGTTCCACCAACCCCCCCCCCTCTCCACCCCCAGTCACTTCATGTCAATCACTATGAGATGGGACTGCGTGCTCACTGCGATCGCTTCCCGATCGCAGCAGCTGGTTCACACATGCACACTGAAATGCATGCACAGAGCAAAAATTATCGACCAGCTGCGAGCAATCGCAGCCTTGCGATCCAACCTGAATAAGGCCCAATATCCTTTACCAATAAAGATATACAGTACATATTTTATACACCTAGTATTTCCAGGAGGAACCTTATTTATGACACATCCCAGCTCCACTTTTCCCGTTTCCTATATACCTCTACTGTTTTATAAGGTGGAGAGACCCCCTTTTACCAGGGAAGGACAGCAGGGAACACTAAGATAGGGAGTGCAGTCACACACCCCACCATTTTTTTATCCTAACCCTGGGCCTGATTCATTACTGATCGCAGATTCGATTACGCCAGCAATAGGCCGATTGTTGCGTTCTGCGCCTGCATATGCATCGCAGTGTGCAAAGACTCCACTGCAATCGGGATTGTGATAGCAATGACTACCTGGACCCATCGCAGAATGATTGACAAGAAGTGACCGATTGGGGGTGGTAACGGGGTGGTCGGCGAAACAGGTGTGCCAGTGCGTTTAAACGCCGTTACAGTGGTGTGCATAAATTAGCCACTGCGATGCCATATGCAGCTTGGGCTTTCAATGCGTGCTATAAGGTTAGCAATTCCTGAGGAAGGACCGAGCTTATGCAAGTGTGCATGAGGCTTTGATTGTACTCTATGTTACCGATTGTTTCACAGACTTGCGGAATGTGTGTAAGGTAAAGAAAACGGGTATATATCAGCTTCAATGAGGTGTATCCATAGTATACTTTGAATAAATGTTTACTAATAAACGTGGTCAAGTTCAAATTGGAATACAATATGCAATATATTAATAAAACAACAGAAGAAATCCAAACAGAATATAAGTAAATCGCAGTATGTGTACATGGGTTGGGTATGAAATCCCGGCGGCTATTAATACCGACAGTGGAAGCCCAACAGGAGCAGAATCCCCACGTTGCTGATAAGTCAACTTTCTCCCCCCCCATAACCCTAACCTTCCTTTGGGGGTGCCTAACCCTAAAACTCCCATGGTGGTGCCTAACCCAGGTGGGGTGCCTACACCTAACCCCCCTCCCTGCACCCTAAACCTAACCCTCCCGCGGGAGTTCCTAATCCTAAGTCTCCCCGGGGGTGCATAAACCTAACCCTCCCTCCCCTCAGCTAAGAACTAAGTGTCCACTCTTACCTATGTTCGTGAAGCCGTCCTGTCAGGATTCCGTCATCGGGCTAAAGATAGGCGTCTAGATTTAGATGCCTGTCTTTAGTACCATGTCGGGAGTTAGACAGCGGGATTCCGATGGACATCAGTATATTAACTGTATCCCGTGTACACAACATAATATGTAAAGGTATATGCGCATTGACTTCTCAATGGATTAGTACAGTAAAAACAACCAAACGTGAGGTTGCTGAAATTAAGAAAATGGATAACCAAATAATAATTGTCATAAAAATCGTATATAAGTTTATGGATAGGTTGATGGAAAAGGTCTCAATAGGTATATAAATGAATAGAAACCAGCAGGGTATAAGGGTTAAGACCTGCGGCATCCCGCTGGTCTTAAACACAGTACCTAGATGAGCATTGTTGTCGCTGCCCGAGATGCTCTTCACAGGGCAAAGAGTACGGCAAAATATGACAAGTGTGGGTTATCTCTTTGACTGAGTGTCCTTACTCCGGGCACATGTGCTATTGGTGCACCTGAGGTCCCAGACGGCCACCGGCACTGTACACCAGAGCAGACAGCTACTGTCTGGGGAGGGGATGTTACAGCTAAAGTTCCAGGGAACCGATTGCCATGCACCCCCTCCTGATAAAGACTTATCTCCCTGGATCCATCAGTTCACCACTCCTTCCCCTTGCCGGCTTGATGTTCTTGGTGTGTACTTCTCTTTCTGTCAGGGACTTCTGGTTTGTACAATGTGATCATATTAGTAAAAGTTTTTGAAGTGAAAAAGTCTATCAGCCTGCTGGTACAGTATGTTATCTGATCCTGTTCTCCAATGCATTTCAGCCTTTAAGCCTTCTTCTGGGAGTATGTGTGTCTCTCTGCAATTGCTTTTCAAAGATCATATAGGGATATGTCTCCTCCCTGATTGGTGTTATGCAAATTTTCCAAGCCTGATTGGTCATTACGTTCTTTTATCCTTATTGGTTATCAGCCTTGTCTGTCTTATCTTGTAAACAAAGGTCTGCACTGACAAACTGTTATGTGCAATTCTTTGTTTAAAGTCAATGGAGGGTCATGGAAAGATTATGGGGATATAATCCTTGGAAATGTAGGTAAAGTAGACAATTGGCATAGTGACATCCCCAGGGACAATAAGTATTATTGGTGGATGCAGGGCCGAAACTAGGATTTTTGTCACCTGGGCCATAACTTGCCCCCCCCCCCAACATAGAGGATGAAAACGGGGTGTGGTTTTGTGACACATTAAACACCCTTATAACACATTATGCCTTAGTAATGCCCCTTACAACACATTATGCCACACAGTAATATCCCTTATAACACATTATGCCACAGTAAAGTCCCTTACAACACATTATGCAACACAGCAATACCCCTTACAACACATTTTGGCACAGTAATGCCCCTTACAACACATAGGCCCATATTCAATTGCCGGCGAAAAGTTCTCGCCGGTGATGTCATTTTGCCAGGCGAGAACTTTTCCCCGTATTCAATTGCAAAGACTTTCCGCCAGTGCGAAAAGTCTGCGCCTTGTAACCAGCGGACAAGATTCTCCACTGAAAGGAGACGGAAATAAGTGCAGTTTTGGGGATTTGGGGTTCAAAGTTGTGGGAACACCCCTGCAACCTTGGGACCGCCCACCGAAGGTAAATTGCATCAAAAAAGTTTAAAAAATACATTCGTTCACCCCAAAAAAGTACTTTCGTTTTGGGGGCAAAAAAAACAAAGTTGGGGGACAAAGTTAAAACTAGCAAACTAGACCCAAGGTGGTCCCCCAAGTATACCCAAGCTGTTTTTTGATTGCAGGTGCTTGCTGAAGGTGCATTTTTTATGTTCTTTAAAAACACACTTTAGCGATTTAACCATACTTACACCCATTTACCCCATATTTCCGGGACTACTCATTTTTGCCCAAAAAACTGCTAAATGCTATTCTTCACCACTTGTGGAAAGACACTAAATAGCATCAATTGAGAGCAATAAAGCACGCCAAATACCTTCAGCAGGGCTAATCGGGGGTATCCATCGTGATCCCCTATGTCAGTGCATCTTTTGGGGGGTGTCAGGCTGATTTCCCCAAATCTGACAGGACGTTTTGATGATTTCAGTTTTATCGGGACACGTTCTCGCCTCCTTTGCAATTGAACTTTTCCAGAGCCCAAACTGGCAATGACGGTGAAAACTCTGGCATGTGAAAAGTCCGGGATTTTGCACCTGCAATTGAATACGGGCCTTTATGCCAAAGTAATGCCCCTTATATATTAAGCCACAGTAATGCCCCTTATTAATTAAGACACAGTAATTCCCCTATACATTATGCCACAGTAATGCTTCTTATACATTTATGCCACAGTAATGCCCCATATACATTATGCCACAGTAGGACCCCCTTTACATTATGCCACAGTAAGGCTCCTTACACATTATGCCACAGTAAGGCTCCTTACACATTATGCAACCATAAGGCCTCTTTTACATCTCCCTTATCTTACCTGCCAGGGCCGTGCGGTGGGTGAGTTCGGGGTGGTGCAAGACGGGGCTGCCACATGCTGGTGAACTGTCAGTAATGCCATCATTGTAAGATGGTACCACTCGCAAACCAATTGGAGCTCATGGACCGGCACCGTCTGCTGATTGGCTGCTGGTCCACGAGCATTGATTGGCTTGCGCCCGGAACCACATTAGACCAACGGTGTCTCTGTGCTTCTCAAGGCTGGGATGTGGCTCCGAACCCACAAGAGCAGCAACCTAGCCTCCTGGCAGCCTCTCCCCGGCACCCACTCAAGTCCGGCAACCAGTTTGCGTGCCCCCTTAGCCCCCCCTAGTTTCGGCCCTGGTGGACGGATGCACTTGATATATATGGGAGAGGTCTGTCAGAATAAAAACCAGCAAACTAAACAAAACATAAATTTAAAAAAAAAATAAGATAATAAAAACAGAAAAAATAGAAGAAATAAGGGATGAGCGGGTTTGGATTTCTGAAATCCGAACCACCCCGAGTCCCCCCGATCCGAGTCGTATCCGAGTCAGGCTCAACTTTTCCCGCCTGATTCGGATCTGAAATCGAGGCAAAACGTCGTCATACCGCCTTCCAGATCTCGCGGGTGTTGGATTCTATAAAAGGTCCCCGTGTCGGCACCATTTCTCACTCCAGCTGTCTACAGTGAAGAGGGAGGGTGGGAGCTAGGGCTGGCTGGCCTATGTTGTGCTGCTGTTGTCCATAGGGGCTGTGTCCACTCAGTCCATAGGGGCTGACTGGGCTGTTTTGTGCTGCTGTTGTCCAAAGGGGCTGGTTGGGCTGTGTTGTGCTGCTGTCATGTGGGCTGGCTGGGCTGTGTTGTGCAGTCAGTTGTCCATAGGGGCTGTGTCCACTCCAAAGTCTATAGGGGCTAGCTGCACTGTGTTGTGCAGTGTCCCATAAAGGCTGTAGTCCTAGAGGGGTGCCGTAGTGTTGTCCAGGGGGTGATCTGTGCATCAGGGGTGGTCCCCCAAAGTGCACTCCAAAAAAATTTTTTTTTTCTGTCTTTGTGAATTGTGTGCGCAGTAGCCGCATGTGCATCAACAAAGTAACGCCAAGCGTGCGCCTGTGTCATAAGCAAAGGGCCGGCTGGCTCATCTGTTAAAGGGTGGTGTAACCCCCAAAGTGCACTCCAAACAAAATAAAAAATTATTTTCTGTGTTTGTGAATTGTGTGCACTGTGGCTGCACGTGCATCAACAAAGGAGCAGCGCCAAGCGTGCGCCTGTGTCCCATAAGTAAAGGGCCTACTGGCTTGTCTCTTAAAGGGTGGTGTAAGCCCTCAAAGTGCACTCCAGCAAAAAAAACACATTTTCTTCTGTGTCTGTGAATTGTGTGCACTGTACGTGCATCCTCAAAGCTGCAGCGTCAAGCGTGCGTCTGTCTGTTAAAGGGTGGTGTAACCCCCAAAGTGTGCTCCACAAAAAAAAAAAATATATATTTTTTTCTGTCTTTGTGAATTGTGTGGGCTGTAGCCATACCTGCATCCTCAAAGCAGCAGCGCCAAGTGTGCGTCTGTCTGTTAAAGGGTGGTGTAACCCCTAAAGTGCGCTCCACAAAAAATAAAAAATTCTTTTTTTTTCTGTCTTTGTGAATTGTGTGGGCTGTAGCCGCACCTGCATCCTCAAAGCAGCAGCGCCATGCGTGCATCTGTCTGTTAAAGGGTGGTGTAACCACCAAAGTGCACTCCAACAAAAATAAAACATTTTCTTCTGTGTTTGTGAATTGTGTGCACTGTACGTGCATCAACAAAGGAGCAGCACCAAGCATGCGCCTGTGTCCCATAAGTCTGTTAAAGGGTGGTGTAACCCCCAAAGTGCACTCCACAAAAAATAAACAATTCTTTTTTTTCTGTGTTTGTGTGCGAAATGTATGCACAGTAGCCGCACGTACATCATATTCAATTGCCGGCGAAAAGCTGAGATCAGCGAAAAGTTCTCGCCAGTGATGTCATTTTGCCAGGCGAGAACTTTTCCCCGTATTCAATTGCAAAGACTTTCCACCAGTGCGAAAAGTCTGCGCCTTGTAACCAGCGGACAAGATTCACCACTGAAAGGAGGCGGAAATAAGTGCAGTTTTGGGGATTTGGGGTTCAAAGTTGTGGGACAGCCCCCGAAGGTAAATTGCATAAAAAAAAGTTAAAAAAATACATTCGTTCACCCCAAAAAAGTACTTTCGTTTTGGGGGCAAAAAAAACAAAGTTGGGGGACAAAGTTAAAACTAGCAAACTAGACCCAAGGGGGTCCCCCAAGTATACCCAAGCTGTTTTTTGATTGCAGGTGCTTGCTGAAGGTGCGTTTTTTATGTTCTTTAAAAACGCACTTTAGCGATTTAACCATACTTACACCCATTTACCCCATATTTGCAGGGACTACTCATTTTTGCCCAAAAAACTGCTAAATGCTATTCTTCACCACTTGTGGAAAGACACTAAATAGCATCAATTGAGAGCAATAAAGCACGCCAAATACCTTCAGCAGGGCTAATCGGGGGTATCCATCGTGATCCCCTATGTCAGTGCATCTTTTGGGGGGTGTCAGGCTGATTTCCCCAAATCTGACAGGACGTTTTGCCGATTTCAGTTTTATCGGGACATGTTCTCGCCTCTTTTGCAATTGAATAGGGCGAATCGTGGTGACGAGCGCAAAACTTTTCCAGAGCCTAAACTGGCAATGACGGTGAAAACTCTGGCATGTGAAAAGTCCGGGACTTTGCACCTGCAATTGAATACGGGCCTTTATGCCAAAGTAATGCCCCTTATATATTAAGCCACAGTAATGCCCCTTATATATTAAGCCACAGTAATGCTTCTTATACATTTATGCCACAGTAATGCCCCATATACATTATGCCACAGTAGGACCCCCTTTACATTATGCCACAGTAAGGCTCCTTACACATTATGCAACCATAAGGCCTCTTTTACATCTCCCTTCTCTTACCTGCCAGGGCCGTGCGGTGGGTGAGTTCGGGGTGGTGCAAGACGGGGCTGCCACATGCTGGTGAACTGTCAGTAATGCCATCATTGTAAGATGGTACAACTCACAAACCAATTGGAGCTCACGGACCGGCAGCGTCTGCAGATTGGCTGCCGGTCCACGAGCATTGATTGGCTTGCGCCCGGAACCACATTAGACTGACGGTGTCTCTGTGCTTATCAAGGCTGGGATGTGGCTCCGAACCCACAAGAGCAGCAACCTACCGTCCTGGCAGCCTCTCCCCGGCACCCACTCAAGTCCGGCACCCGGTTTACGTGCCCCCTTAGCCCCCCCTAGTTTCGGCCCTGGTGGACAGATGCACTTGATATATATGGGAGAGGTCTGTCAGAATAAAAACCAGCAAACTAAACAAACCATAAATTAAAAAAAAATAAGATAATAAAAACAGAAAAAATAGAAGAAATTAGGGATGAGCGGGTTTGGATTTCTGAAATCAGAACCCCCCCGAGTCCCCCCATCCGAGTCGTATCCGAGTCTGGCTCAACTTTTCCCGCCTGACTCGGATCTGAAATCGAGGCAAAACGTTGTCATCCCGCCTTCCAGATCTCGCGGGTTTTGGATTCTATAAAAGGTCCCCGCGTCGGTGCCATTTCTCACTCCGTCTGTCTACAGTGAAGAGGGAGGGTGGGAGCTAGGGCTGGCTGGCCTGTGTTGTGCTGCTGTTGTCCATAGGGGCTGTGTCCACTCAGTCCATAGGGGCTGACTGGGCTGTGTTGTGCTGCTGTTGTCCAAAGGGGCTGGTTGGGCTGTGTTGTGCTGCTGTCATAGGGGCTGGCTGGGCTGTGTTGTGCAGTCAGTTGTCCATAGGGGCTGTGTCCACTCCAAAGTCTATAGGGCCTGGCTGGACTGTGTTGTGCAGTGTCCCATAAAGGCTGTAGTCCTAGAGGGGTGCTGTAGTGTTGTCCAGGGGGTGATCTGTGCATCAGGGGTGCTCCCCCAAAGTGCACTCAAAAATTATTATTATTTTTTCTGTTTGTGAATTGTGTGCACTGTGGCTGCACGTGCATCAACAAAGGAGCAGTGCCAAGCGTGCGCCTGTGTCCCTTAATTCTGTTAAAGGGTGGTGTAACCCCCAAAGTGCACTCCACAAAAAAAATATATATATTTTCTGTGTTTGTGCATCAACAAAGGAGCAGCGCCAAGCGTGCGCCTGTGTCCCATAAGTAAAGGACCTGCTGGCTTGTCTATTAAAAGGGTGGTGTAAGCCCTCAAAGTGCACTCCAGCAAAAAAAAAAACATTTTCTTCTGTGTTTGTGAATTGTGTGCACTGTACGTGCATCCTCAAAGCAGCAGCGCCACGCGTGCATCTGTCTGTTAAAGGGTGGTGTAACCCCCAAAGTGCACTCCAACAAAAATAAAACATTTTCTTCTGTGTTTGTGAATTGTGTGCACTGTACGGAATTTGTATGAAATACCGCCGGCGGCATGGCCGGCGGTTCGATTCCCGTCACCGGCAGCCCGACAGGAGCAGAGTGCGACGCAGCGGAAGCCCAACAGCGCTGGAAATCCCAATCATGGATAGGTAAGTATTTACTAACCTAACCTAACCCCCCTAACCCTAACCCTCCTTAGGGGTGCCTAACCCTAACTCCCCCCAAGTGCCTAACCCTAATCCCCCCTCTAAGTGCCTAACCCTAACCACCCCCTTCCCCGCTGCCTAAACCTAAGTCCCCCGGGGGGGTGCCTAACCCTAAGTCCCCCCCCGGGGGTGCCTAACCCTAACCCTCCCTCCCCCTAGCCTAACCCTAACCCTCCCTCCCCCTAGCCTAACCCTAACCCTCCCGGGGGGTGCCTAACCCTAAGTCCCCCCCGGGAGCCCTAAACCTAACCCTCCCCCCCTGCGGCTGTCCGCTCGCGGCGCCCGGCATCCCTACGATCGGGATGCCGGGTGCCGGTCTCCCGGCGTCGGGGAAATGCGGGCGTCTACATCTAGACGCCCGGCATTTTACCCTTGCCGGGAAATGGCAGTCGGGAAGCCGGCTGCTGGTATTTAGGCAGTCGGCTTCCCGATTGCCTCCCCACTGTACGTGCATCAACAAAGGAGCAGCGCCAAGCATGCGCCTGTTTCCCATAAGTCTGTTAAAGGGTGGTGTAACCCTCCAAAAAAATAAACAATTCTTTTTTTTCTGTGTTTGTGTGCGAAATGTATGCGCAATAGCCGCACGTGCATCAACACAGCAGCAGGGCCAAGCGTGCGCCTGTGTCATAAGTCGAGGCCTGGTTTGGACATCTGTTCCGGACTGAAGGACGTGCCAACAATTTCTGACATGTCTACTGTCACTGCATATGATACTGTCGCCACTGACTGAATGGTGGAGGATTACATTGGTGACAGCATCCAAGTAGGGATGTCAGACAGTCCGTATCTGTACTGGCAGGAAAAAGAGGCAATTTGGAGGCCCCTGTACAAACTGGCTCTATTTTACCTGAGTTGCCCCCCCTCCAGTGTGTACTCCGAAAGAGTTTTTAGTGCAGCCAGGAACCTTGTCAGCGAATGGCGTAGGAGGTTGCTTCCCCAAAATGTGGAGAAGATGATGTTCATAAAAATGAATTATCAACTCTTCCAGGGAGACCAGCCTCCAGAACGTACAGAGGGACCTGTGGTGGTGGATTCCAGCAGGGACGAATTAATACTCTGTGAGGATGAGGATATACACAACACTGAAGAGGGTGAAGAATCGGTGGATGAGGAGGACGAGGACAACATCTTGCCTCCGTAGAGCCAGGGACAGATTAATTGCCAGCTTGTTTTGTGGTGGCCCAAATGAACCAATCATTTCAGCCACAGTCGTGTGGCAGACCCTGGCGCTGAAATGATTGGTTTGTTAAAGTGTGCATGTCCTGTTTATACAACATAAGGGTGGGTGGGAGGACCCAAGGACAACTCCATCTTGCACCTTTTTTTTTCTTTGCATTATGTACTGTTTTCAAACTGCCATCCTGTCTGCCACTGCAGTATCACTCCTAGATGGGCCATGTGTTTGTGCCGCCCGCTCGTGTCGCTTATCATAGTCATCCAGCTACCTCGGTGCAACCTTTTGGACATAAAAACACTATTGTGAGGTGTGAGGTGTTCAGAATAGACTGGAAATGAGGGCCTGATTCAAAGCCGGATGCTCTGAATCAGGGCCGGCCCTCTGTTTTTTTGCCTCCTGGCCGCTCGCATAGCTGTGGGTGACCACCCACAGCTATAGCGAGCGGCCAGGAAGATGGTCGCGGTGGTCAAGACCATCGCGACCAACGGGCTTGGGATGAGACCCTTGTGGTAGGGTCTCGTTGCCGCAAGCCCCAAAGAGATTTCGGCTCTCACAGAGCCGAAATCTCTCCCACAGACATCACTTGTGATGTCAGTGGGGCCGGCCCCAGATGGTAGGCGTTCCCATGGGAACGCCCCCGTCTGGCCAGCCACGCCCCAGGCCCGCCCACCAAAGAGGGCATGCTGTCACTCAACATCGACAGCACACCCCCTTTGGTACGAGACCAGGGGCAACGGCTTGCCCGTCGCTATCCGGGTCTTGCACATGCGCACGATGGAGCCAGCTCCGTCATGCGCATGCGCACTGGGCCACCGACGACCCACTTGGGAGCGCTCAGTGCTCGTGAGCGGGTCTGAATCAGGCCCAGAGTGGAAATTAAGGTTATTGAGGTTAATAATAGCATAGGAGCAGAAAACCCCACAAATTCTGTGATTTTAGCTGTTTTTATGCTTTTTTAAAAATAAATAAATATCCAAAACACAAAACCCAGAACCCAAAACACGGAACGGTGGTTTTGGCTAAACCAATCCAGATCCAAAACACGAAGAAAGATCCAGATCCAAAACCAAAACACAAAACACGAAAAGTGGCCGGTGCACACCCCTAGAAGAAATATGAATGAATGAATAAATAAATATATATCGAATGAAATTAATAAAATAAAATAAAATACACAAAAAATTTGTCAAAAATATTAGTAAATAATTAAAAATTGGAAAATATGAATTAATTGAAGAGGACTAAAATTTGAAAGAGAATAAAATCATGAATAATGAGTAAATTAATGGATTCTAAATGACTCTATGTTCAAATAGCCACACAGGTATAGATGTGTCTGGGGCTGTCCTCTAAGGTTTTATAATAGAACTGTAATGGTCCTAGCTATTAAAATTCCAATATATTATGTCAATGGTACTGATGTATGGATCATTAGTACATAAGGGCCCCTAACAATAATTCAAAACAGGGCGACGGGTGCGGACAGCTGTGGTTAGGTTAGGGGCTCCTGGGGGGATAGGGTTAGGTACCCTCCCGGGAGGGTAAGGGTGAGCTAGGGGACGGGGGATTATGGTTAGACACCCCTGGGGGGAGATTAGGATTAGGCACCCCCACCGGGAGACATAGGTTTAGGCTGCGGGGAAGGGGGGGTTAGGTTTAGGCACTTACAGGGTGGGTTAGGCACTTGGGGGGGAGGTTAGGGTTAGGCAACCCTAAGGGAGGGTTAGGGTTAGGGGAGGGTTAGGTTAGTTAATATAGAAAATACTTACCTGTCACAATCCGTACTGAATCAGGCCCCCTAATTACTAATCCTAATTTTAAGACTAACCACTAATCCTAATCCAAACCCTAACCATAATAACACTGAGTTTCCACATTGTGTCATAACAATCAGCAGAGTGAGTTCACATTTTATATAATAGCACCAAATTAGTCAACTGCAAAATAATTTTTTGTTTGTATTGGTGGCTAAAGAAGATAGCAATTGCCAGTAGATGTGGTATGAAAAGTCATCATTAAGAATGTTGACACCAGAAAGTCGACAATATGTCGACATTCACAAATGTCTACATGGTTAAAATGTTGACAAGATAATAATGTCGACATATAACATGTTAACTCCAGAATGTCAATACGCAGTTTTTTTTTGTATATTTTAGCCTAAACCTAACCATGAATCCTAACCATAAATACACTAATCGTAATCCTAACCCTAACTATTACTAACACACACACACACACACACACACACACAAACACAGAGCCAATTAACCTACCAGTATATTTTTGGATTGTGGGAGGAAACCAGAGAACCCGGAGTAGACCCATGCAAGCACAGGGAGAATATGCAAACTCCACACAGTTAGGGCCGTAGTGGGAATCAAACCCACAACCTCAGTGCTGTGAGGCAGTAATATTAACCATTACACCATCTGTACTGCCCCTATAACCACTATAACTATAACCACTAATCCTAACCATGGCCCTGATTCAGAGCCGGACGCTCTGACCAGAGCGCTCGCTCTGAATCAGGGCCCACCTCCATAATTATGGAGCATCCTCCTGGACGCTCGTATAGCTGTGGGTCACCACCCACAGCATATACGAGCGTGCAGGATGATGGTCGCGATGGTCTTGACCATCGCGACCATCGCCACTGCGAGCCGAAGCCTGCGGTTGAGTTTCTCAACCGCAAGCCTCGGAGTGATTTTGGCTCTATCAGAGCCAAAATCACTCCCACTGACATCACTAGTGATGTCAGTGGAGCCGGCTTCTGACGGTAGGCGTTCCCTTTGGAACGCCCCCGTCTGGGAGGCACGCCCCCGGCACGCCCACCAAAGGGGGCATGCTGTCAATCAACATCGACAGCACGCCCCCTTTGATCAGACACAACGAGCGAAGGAAAGTCCTTCGCTCATCGCGTCTCGTGCATGCGCACGATGGAGCTCCCTCCGTCATCCGCATGAGCAGTGCACACCATCGACCCACTTGCGAGCGGACAGCTGCTCGCGAGTGGGTCTGAATCAGGCCCCATATCCACTAATTCTTACCATAATCATAAACCTAACTACTGATCCTAACCATAATCCTAACCCTAACTATTAATCCTAACACTAATAATTAATCCTTACCCTAAACCAGGGGTCAGGGAACTTTTTTACCTTTTACCCCAAAATATGTTTAGATACGCCGACATTACCCCCTTGATTTGAAGGGAAGGAAATCATATAGTAGTGCCCCATATAATGCCCCTGTAGTAGTGCCCCCATAGTTATGCCCCTGTAGTAGTGCCCCCATATAATGCCCCCAGAGTAGTGCCCCCATAGTTATGCCCCTGTAGTAGTGCCCCTGTAGTAGTGCCCCCATATAGTGCCCCTGTAGTAGTGCCGCCATATAATGCCCCTGTAGTAGTGCCCCCATATAATGCCCCTGTAGTGCCGCTTGTACAAAAAAACCCCCAAAAAAACACTTACCTTAATCCCTGCTCCTGCATCCGCTGCCGTCCTGTCCGCCCGGCTGCTCCTAGAACTATGGGAGAGACGTCATGACGTCTCTCCCATAGTACGCATGTAGAGAGCCGGAAGCTGGAGTTCAGAAGAGACATCCGGCTTAGAGCCTCCCTGCGGCACAGCCGGATATGCATATGAATCATTCTATATATAGAATGATTCATATGCATGCTGGGCTGTCCGTCCACTACCCCCAGGAATTTCATTTTTACCCCATGTGGGGTAATTTACCACTGTTCCCTGACCACTGTCCTAAACCTAAACGGAACCACTAACACTAAACCTTAGTATAACCCTAAACCTAACTCTAACAACAAAAAAAATAAATAAATAAAACAATAAAAAAATGTACGGTCGATATTCTGGTATCGATATGTTCAATGTTGAATTTATGTCCCTGTCGATATTCTGACTGTCGAATTTAGGACCTGTCGACACTCTGGTGTTGACATTCTGACCAGCTCCCTTGTCAGTATATTTCTGTGGATGTTAGAACCTATGGCAGCATTTTCAAATGTTTTCCATCATTCTCTAAAGGAATGGAAAATATTAAGGAATCCTTTAATTTTCCACCTATAGACCCATAAGCAAGAACTAATCAGCAATCTTTACTGAACAAAGCTTTTGCCTTTTTAGTGAATTTAATGCAACTATACCCCAAGCTTGGTCTTTATGTGCAAGGCTGAGTCATTAGTTATAGATGTACCAGAGCTAGCCACCTCGTGGAATGCACTTTCAGCATTTTTACAACAAATTGGGGACTTCTGTTACCTTGACAACAATCATGCACCATGTTGAAAGGATGGAACTGGAATCAAGACAGCATGTGCTCTTCAAAACTATGTCAGGCAAAGATAAATTGTGATTGTTGAGGACAGTATGCCAAGTGACCTTGAAAATATTAACTGGGTAGGCACTAAGTGGCAATCAGATAATGACAGTATGTACTTGACATGTTTGCAACATTTTATGTCGACTGAGGCAGAATTACCCTTGCAGTGTCAGATAATTTCATTAAGATGTTAGTTTGAGTTGTGCATTGGGTTTGAATTTTAATTGTTTTGTTGAAAATAAAAGTAGCATGTTCAATTAAACAGTTAAACATGTGATCTGTTATTTACATATATGTTTATTTTAGGTACTGTACATATATCAGCACTCCTGCACTAAGGTGCTTCAGGATCATACATTAGAGTAAGGTATTGTCATGTATAAATAAATATAAAATGTGTGTTCAAAACAATATACAATATAAAAACAGCAGAATTAAACACTTTGACAGATAATCAGTAATTATAGCTATTATTACATACTGCAGCCCTACTTTCTCTAATTGTTTGAAATATGCTGTTTTGTGTTCACTTTGTTTTATACACACATTTTTACATTAATTTACATGAGACAAACTCTCTTAATGGACAATATGGGGTATTTTTACTAAAGGTTGATTTTAATCAATTTTGATCGATTTAAAATAGATGGAAATCAATCAAAACCGGTCAACATCTATGTGGTGTTTATAGGGCTAAATCACAAATTTACTAATACTTGAGAAAAAAAAGCTATTTAAAAATTGTCTGTTAGTAAATGTGTGATTTAACCCAGAAACACAACATTGATCGATTTTCAACAATTTTATATTGATCAATATAGATTAAAATCGACTTTTAGTAAATATACCCCTATATGTCTATGACATAATGTTCACATAGTAATTTATCTTCAAATAGTTACATTTGATTTTTAAGTGGGCCTTTGATTAGGGGGTATATTTACTAATGTGAGAGTTTTTAGAAATGGAGATGTTGCCCATAGCAACTACTGTAATCAGATTCTACTTAACATATAACTAGCACCTTCTAGAAGATAATAGCTATAATCCGATTGGTTGCTATGGGCAACATCTCCACTTCTAAAAACTCTCACTAGTAAATATACCCCAGGTCATCTATTTTTTTTATACTTGTACGAGTATTTTACTACATCACACATTGTGCAATATGCAGTAAAATAAGTATAGTAATGAGTTATTTGTTTAGAGAAAAAATAAAGGCGATCTGGTAAAAGGGACTTTTTAAAGTTCAAATACAACAAATTTAAATGCACATGATATTTCAAAAGCACATACACTGGGATCTGTATGAAGACTCTTTCATATTGTTCACTTGTGTCTCCTTAGGTCTGAAAAGGTGGATTTGGCATTGACAAGATGGAGAAGCACAGGACGAGTATATTAACTGGAGTCTTTACATATGTGTGAAGCTCTCATGAGCAGGGCCATCTTCCCTCACAATCTTCTCCTTCCATCACTCACACTATCACTTACACCTAACTCCCCTAACGGCACCTAACACTTGGTTGCTGACGCCCTGCTGCTTATTTCAGTGTTATGATCGCTAATGTAAAATTGTTTACAAACCATCTCCTCGTCCTGCATTGTTTTGTACTGCTAATAACTGTTGTCTTGTGTGCTTATGTACTTTGTAAGGTGCTGCGGAGCCCTTGTGGCACCATATAAATAAAGGATAATAATAATAGTTAGATATCAATTCATCCGCAAATGACGCACTTGGAAAGTGCATTTCTTGTGGATACTGATAGGCTGGTGCCATAATACTGTACACAATTATGATGACTATGGGCACACTATCTAGCTAGTCCCGATTGACTGCTTATGTATGTACCCATCCAGGTATCGGTACTTAAAGAATTGATGTTTTGACTGTATTACTTGAAATCAAGTTTGTCTATTTGCATTACTTAATTGCCATTTCCATGTGAACGGCTGCAGGAAAGAAGATTCCTATTTGATTCTGAAAGGGGTAAACAACAGATGTTTAGATATTTGTATTTAATTACATTTTATATGGAAATTGCGACTTTTGCATTTCTTAATACCTGTCCAGACAATATGCTCTCATGTCTATGACATTTCTTTACATTATTATATGGTGAAAAAATTGGATAATGCAACTTTAGTATTTCTTACTAACACTATCTTGCAGCAACAGAAGGGGATTTGTGCCGCCTTACAAAAGGATTCAATCAATGGACTCAGAATGTCAGCTCTAGCAGTAGATGGGTCCTAGAACATTAACAAAAAAATAAAAACAAAAAAATGGCAGCTGCTCAATCAATCTGGTAGTACTTTTCAGGTGCATGAAAGGGAGGGGTCATACCAAGTAGAAAAGGGAGGGGGCTTTAACCCCCTATTGTTTCTCAGCACAATGAATTATCCTTGCAACAGTATATGAAGACTACATGGTAATGAAACGTCAGAGATATTGGTTGCATGCATTTGCAATTACATGGGAAGCTGCTAGGCCACGTCACGGCTTCTCTGAAGTGCTATTACCATATAGTATATATTGTTGCAAGTATAATTCAGGGTCCTAGAACATTGCCTTTAATTGTACACTAAGCAGTAGTTCCTTGGTATGAGTTGAGAATTTGTGAAAAAAAATAAAAAAAATATATATATATACACTGTCTTTAGCTATTTAATTGTGTATAAAATGAATAAATAATATATGCTTAAATATTTGAGATAAAACTAAATCTTCATGGAATGATTTGTACTGTGGTTATATGTATCAGGCGACCTAGTGTCTTTTTATTTTGATTTAACATATTTGCTTATCTAGTGTGCAGGGCCCTGCCCCACGGCTTGCAGGGTGCCTGGAACTGCACATCATGACTGGGGCAATGTTTGTGCATAAACACACACACAAAAAAAACATACTTCTTATTTAGTGGAAATAATGTGAATAAAACTGTTTACAGTCACCCTCAATCAGGAGTCTACATTGTATGAAGAGAAATCTCTCTCATCTTACAATTTTAGTCAAATTGTTTTTTTTCTGAAGAGGTTTACATTAACACAAGAAAAAAGTACAGCCTAAGGAGAAATAATTAGATCCTTGTTGTGATTATTCTCTGAATGTGTAAGTGTAGTCCCTATTTTATTTTATCATTGTGTTTGTGGTATTGCAATATACCAGAATAAAAGTTCTATTATTTTTCTTTCACATAAGATGTTCTCACTATAATATCCCCTTTGGCCTGATTAAAATTTGACAGACAGCATAACCACTCCTACTTTTCAATAATCCAATCTAGATGAGAAGATCTGAAGAATGGTGTTTATTGCATGGATAGGAGGAATGATGAATTTAATGGTAAAACCGTAATACAAACATAACAAAGAACAAATACAACTTACACTACTGCAATGCAAACATAAACATAACATGATTCTGAACTGACAGCAGATCTATGATAGCAGATATAGACCAGAGTGCAATACCCCGCTATGCAAGGTATTATGCCTAACACTGTGCGGACAATTCCCAGCAGCCTCTGAAGCTGCTCAGGAGGTCAGGAGCAGATCACATGACCAGTGTCAGGAAGGTGTCAGTTGGAAGGGAGCAGCAGTTGGCAGTTGCAGTTCGTGAAGCAGCTGAGTGGAGACGAGTCCCCACAATGCCAGCGCTTACCTTTAATGGCAGAAAACTCCATCCATAATGGGCGGAGTGTGAGGTGAAGGTGGCGGTCACATCCGTCCGAGAGCAGTGTAGGTGTCCTAAGGCGAGCTCAGGGAGGACAGAAACCTCCCGTGGAGACAGACTGAAAGAGGTGTGCCCAGCATCACCAGGAGGCACGGCATCGGTGGAGCAGCTGATAAGCAATAAAGCTGGAATGGCTGGTCGAGTGACAGGTGGACCGGAGGTAGGACTCCTGAGGGTAAGGAGAACCAAACACGCACCATCTACTTAATCGCCCACCAATCCCAGTCTCACACAGACAGCACCTGTGCTTTAATTAGCAATACAGCCTCAGTACAACAGTTAACTGTGAGCATCCATTAGGGACATATTGCTGCTTGATTGCATGAGAGTCAGAGCAGAGACTAGCCCAGAGACTGTGTTACACCTATATTAGAGGGCAACATGCTTGTTACTTACAGAAATCATAAGAAAGTAAAAACTGTAGCTATCAATCTTGAGGTAGATTAAAGCACCATTTTTCCTGGAAATCAGCCCACCCAGGAGATTATAAATAGCTAGGAGTCCAGGAGAGAAACACATGTAGTGAAGACAGACTGCTATTAAACAGCTACAAATAATCTAAATCTTCAGTGTTACACATCGTACAATCCATCCAAGTTGTATTTGTTGCAGTGTTAATTGTATTTAGTCAGCCAGGAATAATCCTCAGTAGCAGATTGTAATAGCAACATAAAGTGAAGCACACAGAGGAAAATCGTAGACTATAATAGATTGATTCTCAGCAGTCAGGGACCTGCTCCAAGTAGTGTACACTGGGCCTGATTCAGAAGTCCACAAATGCAGATTCCTGATGTTTGGGAATCTGCGCAGGGGCATGACCCGTTCTGCGCATGTCCAGAATGGGTCTGCGATCCCGCTCTCGCAGACTGGCATCAGACTGTCAGTGATTGACAGTCTGCTGCTGTTTGGGGGCAGGGAGCAGGCGGCAATGCCCTCCGTTCCCCGAAACAGAGGTGTGTCACCGCCATTGGGGTGTAGGGAAGAAGCCAGGATCTCTGGTCGCTGACGGAGATTTCTTGGCTTCTTCATCTCAAGTGCAGTGGCCGGCTGCGTGACCCCATGGGTCACCTTAGCCAGCCGATGTCCCGCAAAGTATCCAATGCTGCGTTGGACAATGCGGTTTGGATACATAATGCAGCAGGAGGCGTGATGCCTCCTGCTGAATTACCATATCAGCACAGACGGAATAGCTAAACTGCTTGCGAGCAGTTTAGCTATTCCATCTGAAGCTGAATCAGGTCCACTGACAACAAAAAAGCTTTCGACAACCCGGGCAATGAGTAGTGCACTTTACTTTAAGTTAGACAGTGCTGAACTGTGAACCTTAGTGATGTTAACTAGTTGAAACAGGGGAGTTGCAGTAGAAAGGGATTATAGCTATTTTAAAGGTTTAAAGGAATATAAATTAGAAGTTGATAGTATAGTCAGGGTAATGTGTTGTTGTACATCATACTGTGAATTAATAGAAATTGTATGAATCATATATATATATATATATTTATATATACTGATTGTTCACTGACAGATGCTAACTTTTCAATCTCACAGGTTCTTTGCAGTAAAATAAAATTTGGCGGTAAAATAAATTATATCTGTTACTGTGTGTCTTGTATATAAATGAATGGTATTGATAATATACATTGAATGTAAGAACTATTATTTGTTTTGTTATAAACAACCAATAAAAGAAATTTCAGGTGAGAAGACCTTGGAGATGTTATTTGCCTTAGTATTGGCCCATCTGTGAAATAAAAAAAATGACATTACAACCTGGCATCCGTGAACAGGATTCGATACAGAATTTCAGTGATAAGATGTCGGAACCTCAAACTCCTGCATCAACTTCAGGCCGGAGACTACCACCTGCTTCACCTGGTCAGAGATCTTCACCATCAACAAATGCATCACCCAATGGAGGAATGTTACCTGCGACACAGGCATCGCCCATTACTATGCCATATTACTTCAGTAAAGCATCCTGAGACCATTCATGTGTGGGGTTGCTTCTCAGCGAAGGGAGTGGGCTCACTCACAATTTTGTCTAAAAACACAGCCATGAATAAAGAATGGTACCAAAACATCCTCAACAAGCAACTTCTCCCAACCATCCAAGAACAGTTTGGTGACAAACAATGCCTTTTTCAGCATGATGGAGCACCTTGCCATAAGACAAAAGTGATAACTATGTGGCTCGGGGAACATAACATTTAAATTTTGGGTCGATGGCCAGGAAACTCCCCAGATCTTAATCCCATTGAAAACTTGTGGTCAATCCTCAAGAGGTGGATGGACAAACAAAAACCCACAAATTGTGACAAACTCCAAGCATTGATTAGGCAAGAATGGGCGGCCATCAGTCAGTATGTGGCCCAAAAGCTGATTGACAGCATGCCAGGGCGAATTGCAGAGGTCTTGAAAAAGAAGGATCAACACTGTAAATAATGACTCTTTGTATAAACTTAATGTAATTGTCAATAAAAGCCTTTGACACTTATGAAATGCTTGTAATTTTACTGCAGTATACCATAGTAACATCTGACAAAAAGGTCTAAGAACACTGAAGCAGCAAACTTTGTGAAAACCAATACTTGTGTCATTCTCAAAACTTTTAGCTGTACAATGGCATGATTTTGGCCTTTACTAGACCTAATGCAGTTCTAATTAAGTTTTAACATATCATATGTGGAGTACATTAGTGCAGAATACTGTATATAGACAGGACCGCCATCATGTATTATTATTATTATTATTATTATTATTATTATTATTATTATTATTATTATTATACTGTATTCCCAGAATTATAGTGCATTCACTACAGTACATAATCTGGAAGAATATACTGCATGAACAATCAGTATTTGCTATATATATGTATTAAGGGGTCCAGACCATGCACTTTATTATCCATGTTGTCTGCAGGCTATATCCTCTCTATTGAGTACCAAAGCCAATGTGATTGTAGACTACTCCCTCTGTGATGGCTGACCACTCCTCTGGTTGTGGCTGGCATAGGCCCCTATCACTGCATTCCCCTGAAGGGCCCTAGTCCCACTTCGCACAAATGTAAACGTTTCTTTTATGATGCATTATGTAAGTACAGTTTTTCTTGCATGCATATTTTTCTATGTACACATTCAGAGTTGGGAGCGAAGCAAAACAATAAAGGAGGGAGGGAGGAGGGGGGGTGATAACCCTACATGCAAAAATAATTAAATACTGTAAATGTATTTGCACCCCTTATAGTACATTGCAACATGATTTGCCCAGCAAAATAGTTGCAGCTCTTTTTTTATTTGCTCCCAGCTGTTAATCAGCCCCTCAGTGTGCAAGGTCATTCAACTCCAAGGGGTCTATTCATTATTGGGGGCTATATGGCTCCCGATGATGAAGTATCCACCTTTCCACAGGGGATACTTAAGTATCCACATCACCATAGCAATTCAGCATGGCACCATTGCCATCCTCTGATGTGTGGACAGCTGACCCCATGATCAGTAACACTTACTGTATACTTCCTGTCATCGGCTTCTGCGCAGGTGTGACCTGAGGTCAAACATGCACAAAGCCACTGGAGAGGCAGTGAGGAGACGTCGTAGGGATCCATATCGATCCCTCTTCACATTCCCAGAACTCCTTCCCATAGGAAAAAGTGGGGCTCTCACAACAAGAGCCATCTGAAGATTGAGCTTTTTCTTGCAGGCAAACTCCGAAAACTTAAAGTTTTTGGAGTTTGCTGAATATTAGGTGGTCCTATCGGACCCCTGATAATGAATGGCCCATTACCTTAAATATGCAGAAACTAATGTTTCCACATATGTAACAGGCCATTAATGGATGATGAATGGACCCCGTAATGAGCCTTAAAATATACAATGGTTACCAAAAACTAACTGGTTTATGTAAATACATGTGTGAAGATGCACATTACATCTTGTAGGATATACTTTGGAGAGGAAGGTAGAGTTTATAGCTACAGCATTTTTTGCAGGCTCATGGATAAACAGCCCCAGAAGAGTCCAAAAGTGTCAGTTATGAGACACCAAGCTCATAGACCAAGTTTATCCTGTTAACATCACCATTTTCAGCACTACAGTATGTATAAAATAGTGATGAGCGGGTCCGATACTCTGAAAACCGGACCCACCCGAACTTTACCATCCGGACCAAGATCAGAATGCGGCTCAAGGTTTCCCTCATGACTTGGATCTGAAAACGAGGCAAAACGTCATCCTCCTGCTGTCAGATTCTCAGAGGTTTTGGATTATAAAGGTCATCGCGATCGGCGCCATTTTCACTCCGGCTGTGGAGAGAGAAGCTAGCAGGTGTGTAGTCTGTCACTGTCAGTCACTCAGTGTGTGTGTACAGTTGGGGTCTTGGGCTGAAGGCTGCTGCTGTGTTGTCCATAAAGGGGCTTAGGCTGCAGTATATAAAGGGAGCTTCCTTCAGTGGGTGCTGCAGCTGCTGTATCACTTGTCTTGTCAATTAACTGTGGCCAGGGGCTGGCTGGCAACTTTTAGCCTGGGGGGCAAATGCATGCAGGCTGCCCTGGCAGAGGAGTAGCGTGTAGCCAGGGTGCCCGAAAGAACATGCGTGCTATGGCGGCCTCCCACCCTCAAGTGTTCTAGGGAGGAGGCAGGTCCATATGGGATTAATGTAAGGTAAAAATAAAGATTAGGGGCAGCCCCCTGTCGTAGTGCCCATATGCAGTGCAACCCTGTGCCACAGGAGGACACCCTTATGCAGGCCTCGAGTAGTGCCCCCAGTAGTGATCCCCCCTATGCAGTGCCCCTTGTGCCCCCAGTAGTAAGCCCCTTATATAGTGCCCCCAGTAGTGGTAACCCTTATGCAGTGCCCCTTAAATAGTGGCCCCAGTTGTAGTCTTCCCCCTATGCAGTACCCCCACTATTGCCCTTTATATAGAGCCCCCAGCAGTGGTCCCTCGATGCAGTGCCCCCAGTGGTAGTCCCCTCCCCCCTATGTAGTGACCCTAGTAGTAGTCCCCTCCCCCCTATGCAATGCCCCTAGTAGTAGTCCCCTCCCCTTGTAGTGCCCCTAGCAGTAGTACCCCCCTTGTAGTGCCCCCAGTAGTAGTCCCCCCCCTTGTAGTGCCCCCAGTAGTAGTAGTCCCACCCTTGTAGTGCCCTCAGTAGTAGTAGTTCCCCCCTTGTAGTGCCCCCAGTAGCAGTAGTCCTCCCCTTGTAGTGCCCCCAGTAGTAGTAGTCCCCCCCTTGTAGTGCCCCCAGTAGTAGTATTCCCCCCCTTGTAGTGCCCCCAGTAGTATTCCCCCCCTTGTAGTGCCCCCAGTAGTATTCCCCCCTGTAGTGCCCCCAGGAGTCCCCCCTTGTAGTGCTCCCAGGAGTCCCCCCCTTGTAGTACCCCCAGTAGTAGTATTCCCCCCCTTGTAGTGCCCCCAGTAGTATTCCCCCCTTGTAGTGCCCCCAGTAATATTCCCCCCCTGTAGTGCTCCCTGGAGTCCCCCCTTGTAGTGCTCCCAGGAGTCCCCCCTTGTAGTGCCCCCAGTAGTATTCCCCCCCTGTAGTGCTCCCAGTATTCCCCCCCTGTAGTGCTCCCAGGAGTCCCCCCCTTGTAGTGCTCCCAGGAGTCCCCCCCTTGTAGTGCCCCCAGTAGTATTCCCCCCCTGTAGTACTCCCAGTATTCCCCCCCTTGTAGTGCTCCCAGTATTCCCCCCCCTGTAGTGCTTCCAGTATTCCCCCCCTTGTAGTGCCCCCAGTAGTATTCCCCCCCTGTAGTGCTCCCAGTATTCCCCCCCTTGTAGTGCTCCCAGGAGTCCCCCCCTTGTAGTGCCCCCAGTAGTATCCCCCCCTGTAGTGCTCCTAGTATTCCCCCCCTGTAGTGCTCCCAGGAGTCCCCCCCTTGTAGTGCCCCCAGTAGTATTCCCCCCCTGTAGTACTCCCAGTATTCCCCCCCTTGTAGTGCTCCCAGTATTCCCCCCCCTGTAGTGCTTCCAGTATTCCCCCCCTTGTAGTGCCCCCAGTAGTATTCCCCCCCTGTAGTGCTCCCAGTATTCCCCCCCTTGTAGTGCTCCCAGGAGTCCCCCCCTTGTAGTGCCCCCAGTAGTATTCCCCCCCTGTAGTGCTCCCAGTATTTCCCCCATTGTAGTGCTCCCAGGAGTCCCCCCCTTGTAGTGCCCCCAGTAGTATTCCCCCCCTGTAGTGCCCCCAGTAGTCACCCCCCCCGCAGTAGAGACATATTAAAAAAATTAAAACAAACACACTTACCTGACACCCGCTCCTGGTCCCGCCGCCGAGATCAGCTCCTCCGTCCGCCGCTTTGCATTATGGGAGTGACGCGTCATGGGAGTGACGCGTCACTCCCATTACCCACTGCGGGAGCCGGAAGATGTCTGGCTCTGGCAGTGGGAGCAGCAGCCGATGAGAGTCTGTCTGACTCTCATCAGCTGCTAAAGCAAACACACAGCTGCCGGAGCCGGCGGCTGTGTGTTTGTGCTGTGTAGCACTGACCGAACTCCGTCCGGTCAGCGCTACACACGCGGTGCAGTCTGTGTCACAGTGACACAGACTGCCCGCGGCCCGCGGCCCACATGACGCTGCGGCCCGGGGGGCACATGGCACCCTGCCCCCTGGCCCAGCCCGCCACTGACTGTGGCTGCTGCTGCGTTGTTGTCCTGTCCATCAGGCTAGGGCTGCAGTCCATAAAGGGGTGCTGTGTTGTCCAGGGGTGGTGCTCTGTCAATCAGGAGTGCTTTTTCCCAGTGTAAAAAAAAAGTATATTTTTTCTTTCTATTAATGCGTGCGTTAGTAACTTAGCTGCGCTATAATTGTTTGGTGGCACTGCCGCAGTTTATCATCCACGGATTTGTGACTCTGCAGGTGGTCTGTCTGCACTCGGCAGGAGTGCTTTGTTGTCCATAAAGAAGTGGTGCTGTCTGTGTTGTTCAGCAAAGGGCTGCTGCCTCATTCACGGGTGCTCTTTCCCAGTGTAAAAAAAAATAAAAGTATTGTTTTTGTGTGTGTGTGCATTAGAACTTAGCTGCGCTATTATTGTTTGGTGACACTGCCGGCCAGTCCGCAGTTTATTGTCCATGTATTGTAACACTATAGCGCAGTGTGTTATGCTTATTCATAAAAAATATTGAGACACTGTAAGTGGTAGCGCAGTGTGTTATTCTTATTCATAAATAATCTTGTGACACAGCGCAGTGTGTTATTCTTTTCTTATTCAGAAATAATCTTGTGACACTAAGTGGCAGCACAGTGTGTTATTCTTTTCTTATTCAGAAATAATCTTGTGACACTAAGTGGCAGTGCAGTGTGTTATTCTTTTCTTATTCATAAAAAATCTTGTAACACTAAGTAGTAGCGCAGTGTGTTATTCTTTTCTTATTCATAAAAAATCTTGTGACACTGTAGGTCATTGATACTGCAGTGTAATATTTAAAATTGGTACAAATTGATGTGTGTGCTGTACCCTACTTCATTCATGTTTGTTGATATGGAAAACGATCAGTTGAGAGGAGAGCAGGAATCACATGCTAGTGCTGGAGCTGCTGCCAGTGCCACCAGTCATGACAATACTAGTCCATCTACATCATCTACTAAAGCCAATGCCCAAGGGCATACAGGGCTTAAGTCAGGACATCTAAAATCAAGAACCAATCTTTTACAGTGGTAAAGAAAAAAACATCAAAGGGAAAGTTAGCTGCAGAAAGACATAAAATTGGCAATATGCCTTTCACCACATGAAGTGGCAAGGAAAGGCTAAGGCCTTGGCCTTAATTTATGACTCGTGGTTCTGCCTCTTATGATGATGTAAGCACAAGTGAACATGCTGACATAGAAATCAAGGATGCTTCTGTGGAAGTGCACTAGGATGAGCCGAATATTTGTGTAGCTGATGCTAATAAGGATGTTGTTGATGAGGATGTTGTTTGTGTAAATCAGGCACCAGTGAAAGAAACAGTTATTGCCCATGCTAAGGAAAAGCCCATTGTCGTGCCTAGGCACAAGACAAAAAAATCCACTTCTTATGTGTGGAATTATTTCTACCCAAATCCTGACAACAATTGTCAAGTCATCTGTACCCTTTGTAAAGCCAGAGTAAGTAGAGGTAGGAACCTTAACCAACTAGGAATATCCTCCCTGTTATGTCATCTGCAGCACATCCATCCAAAAAGTTTTTGTGTTTTGTGTTGACTCATCTGCATCACCAGTGGTTCTTTTGGTAAAATGTAGTTTTTTCTTGGCAGATGCACTTGCTGGAGAAACTTAAGGAGAAGCCATCGCTGCATCATGTGCCACTTGAGCTGACAATTTGCTTACCAACAGCTTTTTGCATCTTTACAGATCTGTGTCCATTGGGCAGAAAGACACAACGTATGACTTAAACCTTATATCTTAAATATTGCGTTTGCTCTGTTCAGCTTGTCCACATATCTGTGGTTAAGTGGACTATGGGTATAACAGCATTTTGGTGGCCACTACTTAAGTTTAGTTTAATGTCCTTGTACAGGTTGAGAATTGTTTTTCTAGTGAATTGTAATCTTGATGGGATATGGTAGCAAGGACAAAGGACCTCAATTCTTAACCCCTCTGAATTATTGGCAGATATTGGATGCACATCTAATACCAGCATAGATGTTATGGCATCAGTGATCCGCTATGCAACTGGGTGACTGCTGTCATAATTGCTCCCCCTTGCAAAGTATTGCTTAACAGTCAATTGTTTTTAAAAAGTACTACTAGTAGTCTTCCAGGTCCCATTCTGGGATGAAAATCCACTCCAAGCAGCAGCAGGCATAGTGCTCAAAGATTCTTCTGGCGCAAGGACTGATGTGAATAATTTAAATATTTTTTGTAAATGCCTTCCCTCCTCCCCTTCCCTCTTCCCTCATAAATTTGCTTCAGAATAATAAATTAAATTAAATTGACTACTAATCAAATCTTCCTTTACCTGCCTTCAACTACATACATACTCCAACTCCCTCAGGCCTCTTTAATAATAAAAACATTTGTTTCGTGATGTGCCATGTTGGAAGTTGAACTACCACTGGTGTTGAAATCTTTAACATGTGATTGCTGAATGCCAAAAATGTCCAAAAATGTTTATGGCCACCGACAGCATCTCCTGCATGCCCTTTTAATTAAAAAAAAAATATTCTGAACCACCAAGTTGATTTTGTGGGCAAAACATGGGACATATTGTTCACCCATGCTCTCCCCTCCTCCATCATAAATCTACTTTGGAATCAAATTTTTTTATTAAATTTACTACCAATCAACCCTTCCTGTCCCTGCCTTCAACTGCATACATACTCCAACTCCATCTGGCCTCTTGATTAATGAAAACATATGTTTCCTTAAGTGCCATGTTGGAAGTTGAACTGCCACGTGTTTGTGCCGCCCACTGCTGCTGCTTAGCTTAGTCATTTAGCTAGCTTGTGCAAATTTTGGGCCTAAACTGGATGAAAACAATATTGTGAGCTGTAAGGTGGGCAAAATTGACTGGAAAAGAGTGGAATTTAATGTTGCAGAGGTTAATAATGCTGTAGGAACAAAAAAAAAAACCAAATGATGTGATTTTAGCAGTTTTTATAAATTTTTGGAAAAAAATACAGATCCAAAACCAAAATCAAAACACACAAGGGGCAGTTTTGACAAAACCAAGTCTAGATCCAAAAAATGAGGAGATCCAGATCCAAAACCAAAACACGGGGGTTGGCGCACATCCCTAGTATAAAAGTGTACATATTGGTGCAAAGCAATCCACACATTACATTTTTAAAGGTGTGTAATTGTATTTTACTTTGCAAAACAATTGGTTGAGGTTAAGTGCCTGATGCATTGTCAGAAAAACATAGAGGCAGTATGTTGCTAACAATATACCGTAATAGGAAAATTATAAAGTAGAAAGACCACCATATTATACACAGTGTAGTTTGGACATTTTTATGTGATAAATATTTTTTGTGTAAATTTGCAAAGTGAAGATGAACATCTTCACTCAAATTTAAAAATGTTCTCTTGATAGGAGATGGGCTCTGATAAGAGCCCATCCTGGTGGAGAGCTGGAAGCAGTGTGACAGCGTAACTCTATCTCACTTCTTCCTGATTCAAGTCTAACGTATAACTTTAACCTATCAGGGCACAGCTCTGGAATGCTTTGCATTCTGAATCTTGGTAAGTTTGACAGCTATGCAGTCCCAATAGAAACTAAAAGGGGCTGCGACTGCTGTCGAAAATGTATGGACTGCAGCAGATATCGGAGACTTCGGCTAAGATCCCTCCTTAGTACATCCCTCCATAGTACATCTTGGGGATACTTTTAATATTTGCGGGTATCCACCGAAAATGGCAATTTTCAAGGAATATCCCACAAATATTATTTGATAAATAGGACCTTAACAGACAAAATAAAGCTTGACAGAAACATATTACTCTTAACCATAAATAATCTAGAAATGTAGCTTGGGTGTGAGTGGCCACTGCATGGATACATGTCAGTGAAAAAATAGTCCAGTCTAACGTGCATTGAAGACACTATAACCTCTTAGCTGCTGAGGGTTTTATGCAGTACCCACATAAATTATACACTGGCCACTTTTGCATATAACCCAAAAATACTAGATAGTTATATTTTTACTCTGTAATTTAGATTTGAGATAGGAAACATTGCTCACAAATCTATGGGGCATACGTAGTAAAGATCACGTAAGTGCCACTATTTTTTTCACTGTACATTGCAGCGGGGATAATCATTTTCTACATGATTATGCCCGCTATGTACTAAATGTAACGCGCAAGGACAGCTGTCCCTGTGAGTTATATCCTCGGGGTATCAGAGGAGTCTTTCACATGTTTAAAATACTCTTCCTGAGAATCTGACACTGCACATCTGCACAGTGTCAGACTTCAAAGCCGGACGGAGCCTGTGAGAGAAATGCACACATAGGCATAAAGCCGTTTATGCCATCTGAGGATGGTGGAAACCAAAATGACCAAACTATGGGGGTCATTCAGACCCACTCGTGAGCGGCAGTACGCTCGCAAGTGGGTCGATGTTCCCCACTGCGCATGCGCACGACGGAGGGAGCTCCGTCGTGCGCATGCGCGAGGCCCGGAGAGCGACGGGCTTTCCATCGCTCGGGGTGTCGTACCAAAGGGGGCGTGCTGTCGATGTTGATTGACAGCACGCCCCCTTTGGTGGGCATGCCGGGGGCGTGCCTGCCAGACAGAGGCGTTCCCATGGGAACGCCTACCGTCTGAAGTCGGCCCCACTGACATCACTAGTGATGTCAGTGGGAGTGATTTTGGCTCTGATAGAGCCAAAATCACCCCTGGCCTTGCGGCTGGGAAACCCGACCGCAGGGTTTCCCTCGCAAGTCCGATGGTCGCGATGGTGAAGACCATCGCGACCATCTTTTTGCATGCTCGTATATGCTGTGGGTGGTGACCCACAGCTATACGAGCGTCCAGGAGGACGCTCCATTTTAATGGAGGAGGGCCCTGATTCAGAGCGAGCGCTCTGGTCAGAGCGTCCGGCTCTGAATCAGGGCCTATGTTATTTAGACTACAGATTCTGTATCATTTTATGAAAAAAAACCAGATTGATAAATAGCCTTCTAAATCTGTCTGCACATTTTAAATCTCCCCCACCTGCAGTGCAACATGGTTTTGCCATGGTGTGAATTTATTACCTTGTTCTGCAGTGAAAGCTTTCAAAGTCACACACCTCAAAACAATAACAGTTATATGCACTTGAAATCAAAAATATGTACAGTATAGTCATTAGTCACATGTGGTAGAACATGTTTTGATTTCTTATCCTTTTACATGTGTTCAATTGGCTCTATAAAAGCATGTAACGTGTTATTTTAACACCAGTGAGTATGAGAACTTATTCTGCTGCAGCTGCTAGATAAGTGAAACAGTGGAATAATCAGTATGTCTAAAAATACGATATATAATTGTGTTTGTAAGAGTAGGATGCTTCCTAGGGATGAGTATTTAAATTGTCAGCAGTCCGTACAAATCTCTCACTGGTTCTCTTACTCTCAGCAATCTTTATCCGTCTTGTAGGTTGAATCGTAGGTGTGTTTTCAATCCAGTGCAATCAATTGTGATTTTTTGTTACTTTATTACACAATAAGTTCCTGATCCAACTGTTTGGCTAGGTCTAATTGATTAAATCAAAGATGGTATTAGGGAGAATATGATTCACATCTGCTTGCCTTTACTGGTACAGAAAATGACTGGTCCTTTACTGACACAAACAATATAAATACATTTGTTTCTAAGAGCATTTGTTGATAGATACATGTTTACCAGTGTCTATGAATGTCTCATCTTGTATGCCATGTCGATGTGCAATGCAGCCCAAGCAAAGGTCAGAGGGAATTCTGTACAGTTCTGTAGTTCGAGAAAACAATGCAAAATGTCAGGGAAAAAGGTAGTATGCACACCATCAACACTTGTAGATTTAAACCTGTGGGTTTACTGTATGTAATGACATGGGGGGTGGGGTGGGGTGGGGTTCTAAGACAATGAAACAATAACATTATATACATTCTATTAATTTATCTACATTTTAAGAAAAAAAAGCATAGAACACACAATATCACAGTAGCCTCTTTTTTAATTTTTTTTGTTTTATATGTTTTAAGGGCAGTTTCAATAAGCCGCAGGGTTTCCATTAGAGCCGGTACTCCATGCGGTAAGCCCCTGAGAGTGCACATATCTCCTCGCAGCTCCAGCACTTAACACGGAATCTGTGGATTAAGGGGTCTATTTACTAAGTAGTGTTAGGAGACAGAGTGAAAAGTGATAAGTTGCCAGCCAATCAGCTCCTAACTGCCATCTCACAGGCTGTGTTTGAAAAATGACAGTTGGGAGCTGATTGGCTGGCACCTTATCACTTTTCACTATGTCTCTTAACAATGCTTAGTAAATAGACCCCTAACGTGTTAGCGGCAGGCTTACAGGAAGGGGAAATTGCCTAAAAATTGAATAGCTTTGGGCGTTAAACCTGGAGTTTTAGCTGTGCGGTAAACACTGCAGCTAATTGAATCTACCCATTAGAGTTGCAGATGGCAAAACTGGAAATAAGTAAATAATAATTTTTAGAATAAAATGATCTGTCAGATTTTGGTCTAGTCTGTTTCTTCATCTAAAAGCCTATGCATCACCCTCTCTTTCTACTGTATAGGTTCAATTACTTTATTTTATAAAACCTAGCATCAACTGAATACACTAAGGATTCCACTAACAGTGTGTTATATTAGACAGAAAAACACATCAATATGGAATCCCTATTTCTCCAATCATGACTTACAGTAAGTGTCACAAGCTAAAATAAGTGCATACCTCACAATGGGTTGAGTATGGTTTGCCGACAGTCTGCATGACGCTGGTCAGAATACCGATAGCGGCATCCTGACAGTCAGAATCCTGACACCCATAGGTAAGTATGCTAGTACTAACCCCTACCCAACCCTCCCTCCCCGGTGCCTAAACCTAACCTCCCCCCTAGTGCCTAAACCTAACCTCCTCCTCCCCGCACCCTAATCCTAACACTCCCTCCCTGGTGCCTAATCCTAACCCTCCTCCTAGTAGCGAATCCTAACCCCGCTCCCTAACCCTCCCCTAACTGCCGATACTTACCATCGGGATTACGGCGGTTGGGATACTGGTGCCGGGATCCTGACGCTGTCGTGATTTCAGTGCCGGTATTTAGACCATCGGCATCCCGCATGCCATACAAGTACAACCTCTAATGTACCCAAACTCCACCCAATGTGCTGAAACCCCACTCCAATCTGACCAGAAACACCAACTTTTTATCAAACCTACAACCCTTTCCTGGCCTGTCCTGGGACTGTCCTGCAAAACTTATGATAAAAAGATTGAGAAGATCATGATGCAGATAAATAACATGCAATATTATGAATCAGAAGATAAGAATGGCACTTCCCATAAGTTTACAGTATTAGTTGTGTGAGGAACAATTGATACATTTCAGACTAAAAGATATAGTGCTATTTTACAGATTTTCATAGATGCTTTCTTTCTTATTTACAGTTTATACACATAAGGCCTGATTCCGAGACTTTCGCTAATGCAATTGCAACTGCGATGCTAATGTCTGCCATAGCTTCCCCGAGCATAGGGACACCCACTGCTGCATTCTCATTTTAGTCCAAGGACGTACACCAGCGTAAACATTGGGAACATTGACGCACGTGGGGCAGCCACGCAGCTGCTAAGTGAAGTCCGGCCAGCCTTAATCACTGTGTGTCTCCTGACACGCTGAGGGCTCTCTAGCTGCAAAGGGGAGCAGGGTGTGCAATGTGGCCCCCCCCGGACCCAGGGGCCTATGTGCACCACCAGGGGCGCCGAGAGGGGGGGAGCGGGTACAGATTACTCGGGCCCGGGCTTCCTGAGGGGCCCGGTGCCGCCCCCCCCTCACAGCAGCCCAGCACACAGTGTGTGCTGAGCTGCATTTGGAGACTGTTTGTGGCTGCTGAGCAGCAGCCACAGCAGTCTCCTATGCCTGTGCGGGGGAGCGATCACACTGATCGCGCCCCCCTGGCTTTGTGCTGGGCTGAGGAGGCTCTTTTTTCCCCACTCGGCAAGGGGGCGTGGTCATGCCTCCCCTACTAGGCCACGCCCCCTATTACCGGGGCTCGCCACGGCTCTTGCGGGCCTGTGCACCACACACCCTGAACCCATTATAAATATGCCCCTGGTCTAGGATAAGACTGACCAGTTAAACTGGCATATGACTGACCATGGCCTGCTCTACCTAATCATCTAAAAACCTGTATGAAGGAAACTATATGTACTGTGTGTATGATTGTAATTCCCACATCTAACATATCTTCTATGGTCTGAATGAATAGTACAAGCATATAGGGATTCTTACATATAAAACAAGAAGAAGAGAAGAACTTATCTTTGCGAGTGGTTAGTTTGTGCGACTATTTTTAAAATGGTCCTTAGAATATAGAGTATTTTTAGCTGGCAAAGACCATCGCGACCATCGAGCTTACAACGAGACCCTGCGGTAGGGTCTCACTGCCGCAAGCCCAGGAGTGCTTTTGGCTCTATCAGAGTCAAAAGCACTCCCACTGACATCACTAGTGATGTCAGTGGGGCCGGCCCCAGACGGTAGGCGTTCCCATGGGAATGCCTCTGTCTGGGCAGCCACGCCCCCGGCACGCCCACCAAAGGGGGCGTGCTGTCACTCACCATCGACAGCACGCCCCCTTTGGTGCGAGACCCATAGCGACGGCTTGGCCATCGCTATTCGGGTCTCATGCATGCGCACGATGGAGCTCCCTCCATTGTGCTCATACGCAGTAGGGCACAAGCTACCCACTTGCGAGCGCTCACCAGTCGAGAGCGGGTCTGAATCAGGCCCTAAGTACGGTACTTATGCAATACGGTATTGTGATGTATGGTTTAAAATAACGATGAAGAGTGTTAGACCGTTTCCCAGGATTGGTAGTTTTGATAAAGATGTGTTGGATAATGTCCGGGATCACATCAGTCTGATGCGTTCTCGACAGAAAAAAGTAAAATACTATGAATGTTTTCAATTGTCGCAGCATGAAGGGGATGCGTGGCTTAAAAATGTGCAAGCGACACAAACTAGCGCTGCGAGCGCATTGCCAGCAAATACACCCGCGGCGCTGGATTGCAATGTGTGCGAGCCGCAAAATGGCGCACGTGCGGCAAGGTAGCGTTGCGTAAGGTATTGCCAGTAGTTCACGTGCACCACCGCCACCTTATGTGGATGGAGATGCAGATACAGTCATGAAAAAAACTCATAAAAATGTAACAAGCAACTTGTACCCTCTCTTAAGTAACCATAAAGAAAATGTTTATGATGTGGATAATGAGCCTATTGTTATGTCTGCCGTTTCCCATGCTGTGCACATGTTAGATGTGACACTACAACAAGCTCAAGTGGTGCCACCATCTCCATCTGTAACAGCACGGGAAGTGTTAAACTCCTCTGCGCCCGTGGAGGAAGTTGTTAATACTATGCGTTGCAGCAACAGACTAAACCCCCAGCCAGGTAATAAGGTCAAAGGTAGCACTGCGGCTGGTCTGCATCCCATTCGGACAATCACTGTTCCGAATGGGAATGTGGACGCGAACAAGGGATGTGGTAATGCATTGTCCTTGGACAAGAGCAGAGCTAAATTCCATCATAAATGATTTCCCCGATCCCAAAAAGGAATTAGCCAAATGTCAAAGATTTTTGAGAAATTTGGGTAGTTCTCATGAGCCCACCAATAAAGATTGGCAGGTGGTGTTAAGAGCCTGTCTACCACGCAATATCGACGTGACAATATTTATCATGGATTGTGTATTGGATGGTGACGTTTCTTTAACAGACCAAGTAAACCAAGGTAATATTTCCCGCATTATAACTCAATTCGGTATATATTTTCCAGTAGTAGTTAACTGGAACAAAATTTTCACCATAAAGCAAAAGGAGAGTGAATCTGAAGAAGATTTTTTCGATCAGGCTCTGCAGGCTATCACCCAGTACACTGGGTTAGAGGATATTAAAGATAGCATTCACCACAGGGGAATGATTGTCACCATACTCATGGATGGCCTTAAAGAGAACTTAAAAGCCTGGGTTCAGACCTCACAGCCTGGCTGGAGGGGAGTCACAATAGATACCCTCATAGAATCTGCCATAGAACATGATAAAAACATCTCAAAGAAGAGAGAGACCCATAGCGAGAAACTAATGGCTGTCAGTATTCAAGCTCTGGAAGGAATGACGGTAACATCACAGCCAGCAGATACACCTGCACCCACACACACACCTGCACCTAAACAGTTACACGCCCTCACTAGTCCCACACCACTGCAAACACAACCCTATCCCACTTACCCTGCACAACCACAAGTCCCATACTATCCACAACCACAAGTCCCATACTATCCACAAACGCCAATCATATCCTTTCCCTCAATATCCTTACCCATACCCACCACTTCTTCCTCCTGCACAACTCGCACAACAACCCTTTTCTTCATCAAATCCACGAACGTGTTTTAATTGTAACCAGCCAGGACATGTAAGTAGAAACTGTACGGCAAAAAGGGTAGGACCAAATCAGGGAAAACCTGGATATCCCCATAAGGGATATGCACAGAGACCAGCAACTGTCCAACAGGCACCAGCTCCAATCATGGCCGTTAATGCTTTATTGGAGAGTGGGAGCCAACGCTAGGGGTCAGGTCATACCTGTAGTCTACAGATAGTCTGGTTAATGGGAAGTACTAGGGAAGAGCCAGTCATGATGGTTGATGTAGCTGGTACTAAATATCCTTTTCTTGTAGACACAGGGGCGACCAGGTCAGTGATAAAATCTCCCGTTAATTTACAGGTAACCAACAAGACAGTACCAGCAATGGGAGTAAAGGGTAAAGTGCAGCATTATCCTTTAACAAAATCCACAGAGGTTACTATTGGGCCGTTGCATACCAGGCATTCTTTTCTTTTGGCTGCTGTGGCTCCTACTAATCTACTGGGAAGAGATTTGTTATGTAAGATGGGATGTGTCATATATTGCACCCGTGATGGTGTATTTCTAGATATCCCAGAGAGAGTTGCGCACGAGGTGAGGGATATGTTGGACACTTACCAAAGGATAATGTATCACTCTACCAGTGTAAATGGAAATCCATCTCAGGTAGATCAAATATTATCCCAAATTCCAGATTCCTTTTGGACCAAGGATGGACAGGACACTGGATTAATGGCAAATGTAAGCCCCGTAATGGTAAACTTAAAAAGCGGTAGGCAAGCTCCAAAAATTCCTCAGTACCCACTAAAACAGGAGGTAGATTTAGGGGTTTATCCAATAATTGAACGAATATTACAACAGGGAATTTTAGTTCGTACAGCTAGTGTAGCCAACAGTCCCATCTTCCCGGAGAAAAAGAGTTGTGGGAGGGGTTATAGGCTGGTACAAGACCTTAGACCTGTTAATAAGGTGGTAGAAAGCCAATTTCCCATAGTGCCAAATTCAGCTGTCATTCTTATGCAGATCCCACCAAATGCAACCCATTTCACTGTCATTGCCCTCTGTTCTGCTTTCTTCTCTGTACCTCTTCATCCTGACTGTCAGTACCTTTTCGCTTTCACATATAGGGGTGTACAATACACATGGACACGATTGCCCCAGGGTTTCATAGACAGCCCCAGTATCTTCTTCCAGGTCTTGCACGACTGTTTACAATCTTTTCAACCTGCCAATGGGTCTGTTCTAATCCAATATGTGGACGATTTATTGCTATTTTCTGATTCGTTTATTTAGTGTTTAAATGATACTAAACTTTTGTTGCTTCACCTCTTGCACACAGGACATAAGGTTGCTAAGGACAAACTACAGCCGTACCAATCCAGAGTAAAGTATTTGGGACACTGCCTAACTCACCTCACAAATGACAGAATCCAGGCCATAAAGAACATGACACTGCCGCAGAACCAAAAGCAAATTCGTACCTTCTTGGGAATGTGTGGATACTGTAGAATGTGGATCCCAGGTTTTTCTATTCTGGCCTTGCCTTTACAGGACTTAGGACCTCATTCAGAGGTGGTCGTAGCGGCCGCACGGTCATACGCATTCGATGTTTTTCTTTCTGCACCTGCGCACGGCTAGCTGTGTGCGCATGTGCGTACGAGCTCTACCTATGCAAAATACTGTCGGTCGTAGGGCTTCCGAACCGGAAGTAGCTTGCGAAAGTTGATTGACAGGAAAGTCTGTTTGTGGGTGTATACGGGGGTGGTGGCATGCAAACGGAGGCATGCTTCAGCGTTTCCAGGCATTTTAGGGGAGTCCATAAATTATCTGCTTCATACGACCATGAATTTCGGAAGCATGACAACGTCACTCTACGAACAGGATGATCGTCCAGGGTAAGGTAGCAAGGAGCGTCCGTAAGCCACAACAGTACAATCGTTAATCCGATGTTACTTGTGGTGTTTCTAATTGGAACCACACAAACCAAGCAGCTAAGAATCGTGCAGTGTAACTATTAACACTGCTAATTACCTTGTAAATGATTTCACTTGCGCGTGCATTAGGGAATTCTTTACACCACTGTTTATTTGTGCTTTTTTAACTTATTTCTTTCTGTCCTTTTTTAAAACATATAGCATTGTGTTTTGCGTAGCAGCCTTTTCAGATACCATACTTTTTAAACCATGTATACATTGATATAGTCAAATATGGACATTTTGAAAATAACATTTAGTTTATTTTTGGTAATTAGCCATAAATCATAATCATTTTAAAAATTGTTATGGCAACCTTTGCACAAAAAAAACAAAAACAAACAAAAATAAAACAAATTAAAATAAAAAATAAAAAAAGGCAAATGATAAAAGAGCTTGAGACATTGGTGACAAGAAATATGGGGACTGTCTTAGTGTGCACCTTATTAGTCTCACACTGTCTTTTCTATTGATGTAATGTTATATCCACTCAATGAGCTAGGTAGCACCATTTCCCCCATATCAAAAAGTGTACAAAACGGAATGTGCATCACTGTTATTATGATAACTGAAATGTATCAGTAGGGGCTTTAAGACTAACATCAATAAGTCTGTGCGGGAACTCATAGCATTTATCTATTGACTGGACAAGAGGTTAGGGACGAGATATCCAGGGCTACTTGCGTCGTTTTGGCCAGCTCGGAGGAAGAGGTAAGCTACGGACAGCCGACTGGCGTGTAACACGCCGACTGGCCTGGCCAGTGGTAGATGGTATTTCCTCTGGCCTAGGCATAGGGCTCTCCATACTTGTGGGGGTGGCTGTTGGGCTGCCAGAGGTGGTGGTCCTGGGAGGAAGGGAGCCTCGCTCCATCATGGCAGGTGGGTTTGCCTGCTCCTGGGTATTGGCTCAATGATCCATGGCCCCAGCAATGGTCTCCAGGGCCACTGCCACCCTCACCAGAGTGGTCTCCATCCTCAGGAGAACACATCTGTTCTCCTGAGTTTGGGAGACCAACCTGGTTAGGAGAGGCACTGCTCGCTCCGATGGTTGCCCTGGAGTACACTCCACAGGGTCCACAGATGGAGTACTTGGATCCTCCTCTGCAGAGTCTCCATCTGTGCTGGACCCAGACCTGACCTCAGGAGCAGGCACTACCTCCTCTGAGTCTGTAAAAAAAATCTAAAAATTATTATTTTTTTATTTTTTAAACGCATACACGTTTTAGCTTTATACATTTTCGAAACAATAAATATTTACATTCATGAACATGTGGAGCGTTGAAGTCGGCCATGTCAGTGTCCATAGTGGACACGCCGACAATCTCCTCTTCCATCACACATCCCTGAGCCAACGTCTCCAACCTTGTCAAGGTCAGCTCCTCAGGGATGGGACCACCTCCTGTCCCCGCAGCATGGTCCACCCTACTCTGTAGCTTCCTCTTCAGCTGGTATTTAAAATCAGTCCATCTGACAATGTGAATTGTAATTTTTTCAGGGTTAGTTTATTATATTAATATCTAGCTTTTGACTTCAGTACACTCACAATATCATTTCATTACCTTTTTTTAATGACTGTCATGGTTTCTGTGGGTTGTCCCCACAGCATTAACAGCCCTGGATATCTCCTCAAAATCCTCTCTTTGGCTCCAGCCCCCATATTTCTTGGGCATGTACAAGGTTATCCATTGTCATGTCATTGTCATGTCACTGTCTCAAGCTCTAGCCTTGAAAACGGAGGATTTCTGGGGCTTGGCCTGCTGGGCCCTGCCTCCTCCTCCTCTCGTGGTGGGACTGGATTCACAGCACCTACAATAAGTTGTTGTTATTTATTTCCAAATATAGCATTTTTGGAACATATGAACTGTTATTGACAATTTTTAAAAATGTGTTTCGAACTTACCTGCCTCATTTGGCCTCTGCCCACCATGCTCCTCGCTTGCCATTTTACAAACTTGTAAGAGAGCATGAAGACTAGTGCTTGTGAAGACTATTTGATACATGTGATCGCATCTCTGGATTGCTTACCCGTGCATCCCTATTTGCCTACGTACAATGCACACCTTGCCTGCATTATTCAATCACTGCGTGGGTTGGGCGAGATGGGATCGCATCTCTGGATTGGTTACCCATGCATCCCTATTTGCCTACGTACAATGCACACCTTGCCTGCATTATTCAATCACTGCGTGGGTTGGGCGAGATGGGATCACATCTCTGGATTGGTTACCCGTGCATCCCTATTTGCCTACGTACGATGCACACTTTGCCTGCATTATTCAATCAATGTGTTATTTGTGCCCTTATTTAAGGCAAAGCCAAATGGTCCCTTACTTGTGGGTTGTAGTTGGAGTGATTTTTGCGGCTGGAGTGGATTTGTAGTGTTTACAGTGTTTGGAGTTGTTTGAGTGGTGCTTGTCTGTGTTTTTTGAGTGGTGCCTGTGTGTGTTTTTTGAGTGGTGCTTGTGTGTGTTATTTGAGTGGTGCTTGTGTGTGTTTTTTGAGTGTTGCTAGTGTGTGTTTTTTGTGTTTTTTTTATTTTTGTTTTGGTGGGTTTTTTGTGTGTGTTTTTTGTGTAGGTTTTTTTTGGGATGTGTTTTTTTTTGTGTTTGGGTTTTTGGGGTTTGTTTTTTTTTTTGGTTAAAAAAAAAAACACTGGTTACTTCATGTACTTTGGTGGCCGTGTATTTTGTTGTGGAAAATAACAACGTTGTTTGCAGACTCCAGTAAGTGTTTCAGCCTACTGCAAGCATATTTCATTTTTGAACATTAGTTCAATAATTACAGTCATGTTTTATATTTTTGTTTTAGGTGTTTAACAGGCCATTTTGTACTGGATCCAGGTAAGTGTCTATTTCTTTAATCCTAAAAGTTTGTTGTATTTAAATTTAAAGTGTTTTATGTTGATTTTTTAGATTTTACAAATGTATTAGGCTGATTTTTTAAAAATTAAACAGTGATTTTGTCATTTATTAATATTGCACAATTTCAAAGTTAAGGATTGTTTTACCAATAATAGTAGTAATATACTTATTTTTTTTTTTAATTTTCCAAAAAAAAAAATTATTCAGAACATAAACAACACCTGTAGGGGTTCCAGAAGATGGCACAGGCTGACCCTGTAAGAATATGCACCATTATTACTAAGCTAAGTATTTGTTTTTTAAAGTTATAAAAAAATTCTCACCACAACTAATTTTACAAAATTCAAACTTTACAGAGCGATGTTGGCCAGCTAATAGTGGCCATGTTGCCCCCCACCAACCTTCCTCAGCCTCCTCCTGGGCATAGGCATAGGAGGCGTGCAAGGGCCAAGATATATAGAACACATGTCACCCTTTTTGGAATGCCTGATTATGTGGTTTTAACCACTTATCGCCTGCCACCAAATATTATCCTAGACACTCTTTCAATAATAAAGAATGATCTAGAAAGTCAGATTAACATTCCTACAGCAATCACACCACTTACACAGTTTTTGGCGGTGTTACATTTCTGCACCCCAGGGTTCTTCCAAACCACTGTGGGGCTGGTGGGTGGCCACTCCCAGCCCTCATTTTTTTTCACGGATCCTGAGGCGTGTGCTAGATGCACTCTTCAATCATATAGCACATTTTATTAGTATGCCTCTGGATATGGAAGCCATTGATGTGGTAAAGCAGAAGTTTTTTGAGATTGCAGGCTTTCCACACGTCATAGGGGTAGTAGATGGTACTCACATAGCACTTCAGCCCCTGCATGCAGGGAACAAATCTATAAGAACCAAAAACATTTCCATTCGCTGGAGAGAGGCTATGTGATGCCTCCCTCCAGATCCTCTCCCTGAATGCCAAATTTCCGGGCTGCAGCCATGATGTGTACGTGATCCAGCATTCAGGGATTTGGCCAAAATTAACCACACTGCAAGCTGGTGATGCGTGGCTTCTTGGTAAGTATAAATCCAGTATGTAGCTATAGTAATAGTGTAAACATGGTTTCCTTATAAATTTTTAGAACTTATGGTGTCCCATTTCCAACAGGTGACAGTGGATATCCTTGCACACCCTGGCTGCTGACTCCTTATTTGAATCCCATACCAGGGCCACAAACTCAATATAATGCCACGTTTACTGCCACCAGGCAGGTGATGGAGCACAGTATCAGCCTTTTAAAGTGCCGGTTCCGGTGTCTCCATCACTCTGGTGGTGCACTCATGTACTCGCCGGATATGGTTTCTCGCATTGTGGTCCTATGTGGGATTTTACACAACATTGCAATAAGGAGTCTAGTACCCATGCAGCCAGAGGAGGCCTTGCCAGAGGATGGCCCCCTGGAGGAAGGTGTTGTGATGCTGTCGGGGGGGGGGGGCACGCACGATTCTGTGGTTTCCAGATTTTTTAGGTATTAATTTTTAAGTTAAGTTTGTATTTTACACTTAGAGCAAATGTATTTTAAGGTGAAACTATTTTTTTTTTTTTTCAAACAAAAAAAAAACACTTTCCTAAACTGAAAAACAAATGGAACCCATTGGCAATACCCTGTACTATTTTTGGACAACTAACATAATTTATCCAGATATACCACCACATGTTTAGTTAATTTTGTTGAAATTTGTTTTATTTTGCTTAAAAAAATTAAATATTATGTTGGAGTTTACCTTTTGTTGTTTATGTCTGACTAAGCAAGATATTTACTGTAAAAAACACCTGAGGCCATTTTTTTTTGTGATTCTGTTATGAAATGCTTTTTACAATTAAAAGCATGTTGGCAACATGTTTGTTATTGAATAAATTTTTACCCAAAAAAACGGTTTGGTGTACATTGTTTGGGAATCCCATTTTGAGGTGGATAATGTAGGGCAATCCCCCAAAAAACACAGCAAAACATTGCTGCAAATGTTCTTAAGGTTAAAATTGACATTTTTGAATTAGTTACGCTATGGGAAGGCACACGGCTTTGTTAGCAAACTATTTGAAATGCAGAATGACACCATTTAATTTGTTTCAAAAAAGAGGACAAATGTTTTTTTAACTAAAACTTTACTTCAAAATTAAAACATTTTGAAATGTGCAAAGGTAAAAAAAAACTAAAAATGCTCCAGACTCCCCACAATCTTCTGTAGGCAGCAGTAGGCCTCCAAAAGATGCCCACTTGCTCTAGTGAGCTCCTCTCTTATGCCTCCAAGTATGCTTGATAGATCTGTGGACATAAAAATGTATTTGTAGGTTAAAAACATCTAAAAACTGACCCACATTTTAACAGGAAACATTATTCAATGTCCCAAAAAGTGGGTGGACAAAATGATGTTAGGGTGTGTTATAAAGTTGACTCCACACAACATTATTAATATGTTGAAACATTTAATGTCTGAAAACACTGGGAAACCCTAACTATGTGGCATAATAAAAAAAACCCTAGGATGATTTGAAATCAACTGGGAGGTGTATTCCTAAGTCATGATGGCCATAGCATTAAAACACACTGCACGTATTCACTTCTAGAATGTTCTTGATATTCCAAAAGTACAATGTGTTTGTTTGCTGTGGCTAACATCACTTTTCCAAATGAAGTTACATCTTAGTACTTTTTAAACACAGTGTACACAACATTAGCAAGGTTAGTATGGTTCCTATCACCTTCCCAAGTCCCGTGACATGTTTTTTTTATTTTAAAATACAAATCAAAATGTAAACAAATTTAACACAAATTAATAACCATTTCGAAAACCCCAAAAGTAAAAAATTTTTGGCCACCCAAAAAAAATAATATAGTGCACAACCACAAAACATAACCACAAAATATTGAGTAACATGATTACTGTGCACTGATTATGACACCCATACTGTGATAAAAAAAACAAACACAAACCCCCAAAAAACTAACGGCTAAAAACACAACATGGATAACAACACCACAAAAAAAAAAAGATGGTTAAAAAAAACAAAATACAAAAACATACAATCAGAGCCTGCTGGGGCAGCAACCGATGGAGATGGTGGAAGGATGGGAGGGGAAAATGGCAGGAAATTTTCAGAGGGAGGGGTTATTTGTGCTGAGGCATCGGGTTCGGGAGGGGTGAGTTGGGATGAGTGGGCAGGGGAGGGAGGATTACTAGGGGAGTATTGGAAGAGGGAGGGAGGGTTACTGGGGGAGTATGGTGGTGGGGAGGGAGGGCTGGGTTGAGCGGATGGGGAAGGTGAGGGTGAGGGCTGCAGGTTGGGCCCTGCTTTGCGGCCAATTCTGAGGGCCCTTCTCCGTCTCCGCTGTTGGCCTAAAATAAAAAAAAAGGATAACATCTTAGTTTAGTTTGCACTTTCTGCTACACAATACACTTTACACATTATGGACAAGAGGGACAACATACATGAGTGTTTGTTTACATTTAGGAAAAGAATTGGAAAAGGTACTGACATTTTTAAGGTCCTCTAATTTAAACATTTATACAAACGCATACTTACGTCGGTGTATTAGCGCCCGCAAATTGCCCAAAAGGACTGGCAACCGGCGGCACAAATCGGACCACCGCCTCTCTAATTGCGCAATATTGCGGCGAAAACCCGCACGCCGAAGGGCACTCCTCACCTCCGCATAGGCCGCACGCTTTAAGCGGTTGGTAATGGGAGGTGGTGCGTTGGTTATGCGCCTGTCCAGGATATTAACCTGGATGCTCAATTCCCGATGGGTAAAGGCCGCGGCTCTCATGATGGCAATGGCAGTTTTTACAGAAAACATGAAATATACATGGGGTAAAAGAAAGATGATTGGCTAAAATATTTACTCAGTTTCATAAAATAAAAAACTATTGGACAATCCATTAATCATGTGACACCAAAAAAAGGACAGATTTGATTGGTTAAAACACGCACTGTGTAATTGCAAACCTAAGAGTGCAAATGATCCTAACGCAAAATGCAAATGCATTTTTAAAGTTAACACAAATATCAACAGTACATTCAAAGATAATAAACATTACTTTGTATTTGAAACAAACAAAATACACGAGAACGGGGATGCCAAAAAAAAAAGTGATCAGTAAAGTTTATTGACAAACTAAAAAAAGCTGGTTAAAAAGAACAGCAAGAGTTAAACACTCTTAATTAGATAATTGACACCAAGCTAATAACAAGCTGTTCGATAGTACATGTAAACATGACATGTGACCATCAATACAACACATATGGCCGCAACCATCACAACATAATTAGCATACAGCGACTGACAGCGTCTGACTACGATTGTCTCGATCGTTCGATCATATCAGTCAGTAGCTAGAGGAGGTGCAGTGCTAACGAATGGGCGTCACTTTGTTTACGATCGACCAGCCGTACGATCGCTTCCGCTTTGGATTTTGCAGTCGTAGCCCGTACAACCGTGCGGCCGCTACGACTGCCTCTGAATGAGGTCCTTAGTCTCTTCCTCAAAGCCCGATCATGTCAAACACACAGAGGAATCAGAACAGGCTTTCCTTAATCTTAAGGATAGTGACAAAAGCACATGCATTGGGAATACCTGATTATGAAAAACCCTTTGATTTATATTGTACGGAAGCTGATGGTTGTGCTGCAGGTGTCCTCACACAAAAACATGGTGATGCCAGTAGGCCCGTAGCATACTACAGTGCCCAATTGGACACTGTAGCAAGATCACTCCCAACGTGTTTAAGAAGTGTAGCAGCGACAGCTCTATTGGTGAGTAAAAGTGAGGGCGTAGTATTGGGCCATGATATGATTGTCTACACTCCCCATGCTGTATCTGCTCTGCTGAACTCTGCCCAAACCAGACAATGCTCTTCAGCTAGGTTTACCAAATGGGAACTAGCTCTAATTGCACCTGCAAACATCAGTTGCACATTCCAGACACATAAAACTTCTTTTAAAAGCAATCCAACTGCCCAAAACGGTGGCAGTAATTAAGTGCAAAGCCCATACATGTGAGAGTGACCCAGTGTCACTAGGCAACAACAGAGCCGATGAAGCTGCAAAATGGGCAGCAGGGTTAAAAATGGTTTTGCCAACAGAACAAATTATATCTTTCCAAACAATTGATATGCTGAAACTAATTGAGATGCAAAATTTGTGTTCAATCCAGGAAAAGTCCATCTGGAAGTCCAAGGGACGTGGGCAAGAGTCCTCTGGGCTCTGGAGGGATGGACAAGGTAAGCCAGTAGCCCCCAAAGCATATTACCCCAGTCTGGCTGAGGCAGCACACGGTCTGACTCATCTGGGAAAGCAAGGTATGTGCAAATTGGTGAGAGCATACTGGTGCTCACTTGGTTTTTCTTCACAAGCAGAAAAGAGAGCAATGTCGTGTCTGACATGCTTGCGGAAGAACATAGTGAAAGCGATCCCTACCAAACCATCCCACAATCCACCGACTGATGGACCTTTCCAGGTAATACAAATTGATTTCATCCAATTACCACCCTGCAGGAATATCAAGTATGTATTAGTGTGTACTGTATTAGTGTGTACTGACATATAGGTCGAGGCCTACCCAGCGGCCACTAATACTGCTGCGTTTACTGCCAAGAAAATAGTACAGGAATTTGTATGCAGATATGGTATCCCTAAAATTATTGAGAGTGACAGGGGTACCCATTTCACAGGTGATGTTTTTTTAAAAATATGTGTAAACTGATGGGTATCAATAGTCTACTTCACACACCCTACCGACAGCAGGCCAGCGCCAAGGTAGAGAGGATGAATGGGACTATTAAAAATAAGTTAAGTAAAATCATCGCAGAGACTGGACTAGGATGGCCCAAAGCATTACCGTTGGTCCTGCATAGTATAAGGACCACTCCTAGACCCCCTCTAAATCTGTCCCCCTTTGAAACACTGTTTGGTAGACAACCTCATTTGATTATAAGTCCGCAGGAAGACTTGAAGAGTAACAACGAGGTAACTGTAATATCTTATATCAATGAGTAAACAGTTAAAACAGCAACAGTAGAAACCGAAATTGATGTCCCATGATATGCCTGAAACTAACTGTCATGATGTTGCACCAGAAGAATATGTTATGATCAGAAATTTCTTGCGTTCAGGTTGTTTGACTGATCGTTGGGAAGGTCCATACCAGGTGCTGCTGACAAGTACTACATCTTTGAAGGTGGCTGAGAGATATATGGGTCCATTCCACTCACTGCAAAAAGGTCAACCAACCGGTGGAAAAACAAGGCGGAGACAACGCTGATAACATGGACCTGTTGATCGCAAGCTTGTTCTGGGAGGATTGAAAAGGTCGTAGTGAGATACCTGAACTAAAAGAAATTTGCAGGTCTTTGTTGTGACAATGTCCGGTTTCTGTGTCGGGGGACCGATAGAGGAGATGGGAGCTGATGGCAGCGCTGATGGAGTGGAGTCAGGAGGAGTGCTATGCCAATCAGGGGAGTGTTTGACCAATCTTAGTACTGTAATTGTTAAAAGAGGTGTTATTTCTGATACTCGGGAACGGTGTGGAGGTTTATCATCTGAAGATTCCTGTATTTGTGAGTTTTGTGGGACCCTAGTTGATGAGAACTATATCCAAAGGTGCCTACCTAAATATAACCCATACTGGGGTGGGTATCCTTTAGAGGATTATCATAGCATGATAGGCAAAGTTTTAAATCAAACTGATTGTTGGGTGTGCTCACATGTGCCACAGGGTCAACATAATGTAGGGTTGGTGCCAATTCTGCTGAATACCACGGAAATTTTAGAATTGCAAAAAGGGAAAACCTTGGATGGAAAATTCCTCTCATCCAAACCACCTCATTTCAAATTAAATCAATTCCAAGCAGATAGATCACTTTTGTGTTTGAACATAACCAACCCCAATAAACCAGGGAATTGGGAAGTAATGGGGAATAATCAGACGATCACCTTCTCACTGAGAGCAGATAATGAATCTATGAATCATGATCTGTTACGCTCAAATAAATCTAATGGGAGAAGCTTTAGGTATCGTTATACATTGAGTTCCACCAAAGAAATTATTGGTAAGGTACCAGATAATACAACCAGAAACTTGCATGTACCAGATGGAAGAGCCTGAAATAGGACTGTTTGCAAGGGAAATGTGTTTAATGATAATGATGCATTCTATCCCTTATGTTCTCCCCGATAATGTATATTTTATATGTGGAAGAAAAGCATATAAATGGCTCTCCCCGAGTTCCAAAGGTTTGTGTTACCTGGGAAGAGTAGTCCCAGAGGTTATGACCCTCACACATGTTGAAATGCTCGGTATTCATAAAAACACACCATCACCATATCTTCACACACAGTATGAACACAGATGCAAAAGAAATATGATACCTGGTGACTTGCATAAAGCCACTCAGTTAATTAGTGAGACAACTGGCTTTCAAGTTTTAGTAGCATTGGATCCCACCAGGATTGCTCGGGGTACATTAAATTTTAGATATATTCAGGATCTTGCTAAATTGATAGATAATATCACCGAGATGTATGATGATACTTTCAGGTATACAGGTAGAGAATTGCAAGCGTACAAGAAAGAACTGGTGCAACACAGACTAGTGTTAAATTACTTAAACGCTGTCACTGGAGGATATTGCGTAACCTTGGCCACCCAATTCGGAGTGAAGTGTTGCACCTATGTCACCAATGATACCAGCGATCCCAAAGAGGTAATAGATCAAAAGATGGATGAAATTCTGCAGCTGAAATGGGAATTTTGGAAGAACCATAATGCTTCAGTGGCTGAAGTAGAGTAAAAGGTAGAGGAATGGGTGTCAGGGTTGAACCCTGTAAATGGTTCTCAGGCCTAGGGAAATGGGCCCAGGAAATGATCGCAAGCGTAGGCAACTTCCTGATCCTTATACTGGTCATCATCATAGTAATTGGCATATGTGTCCGGTGTGCTCCTATTGTGTTGAAGTGTGGAAAATGTAAGAATAAGGTAAAATGAAGGAACGAAATTATGATGGTGGTCAGTAATGACAATATGAATACTGAGGTAAATATAGAATTGTATTACAACCCTGAACTTGGGAATACCATCATATAATGTATTATGTTTAGACGTCCATGAAATGTATTATTATTAAAATGTTATTTTCAAACATCTCAAATAATGTAAGTCCCTGATCCCCCTCAAGACTTCCTTTATAGGACTGGTGCATCCCCACATCTTTCACATGATCTCTCAAGGTCTGCGGTGCGCGTATAATGTTAGTTTTATGTCCCCTCCTAGAGACACATTATTGATGGATTAAGAACCACCTTATGCCATCCCATAATAACATTAAATAATATATGTATGTATGCCTAAAATTAATTTTACCATCAGGATGTGATAGCATGTTGTTTGCTATCAAAGGGTTGACTGTCGAAGCTGGATTAGTGGCTGAGACAGAATCAGCATAAAAATTAGCGTGCACAACGCTATCTTGTGAATGGCAGCTAGACTCCATTTTAGAAACAAGAATCTGCAAGACGCCATTTTGCGACCAGCGCCATTTTAAGTTACAACTCACGAGCTAAGTACAGATGCAATGTTTTTGATAATCTTTTTAGAAGCCATGACAGGCCCATTCTGGGGACAACCTTGCATAGAAAAATACCAAAACAACTAGAAAAACAGCCTCCTGAGAAAAGTAAATAGAATAGACAAGACACCAGAATACTGAGTGTTTTACATACAAATTGGGAATCCCTGTATATAGACAAGTATAGTTTTGGCAATTGTAATATAACCCAGACATTGATCTACACAATTGAATTTGTCTGAATCCTAAACAGGTTTTAGTCTCACTCCCAGACAGAATGGCCCCAGCTTCACAGCTGGGGGTCTCCACCTTGTTTGAGAAGTGAAGCTCACTGCCCATAACACATTTGCATTGCAGTTTGAAACTGTTAGTAAGGAATGAGATATATGTGTGTATATATATATATATATATATATATATATATGTATATATGTGTTAAATCCATCATAAATAGAATCTCATGCATAAACACTGCACATTACGCACAGTTGCGCTGCTAACATGACGCACAGTAGCGAATGCACAATATCCTGCATGCGAACGCTGTTTATTAGCTGCATGCGTGCACATCTGCCCCAAATCAGATAAACCTAACTAGCGTCTTTTCTCATATCCCTAATACTTACATAATGCACACTTACACAAAAGGTTCCATAGCTATAAAGTAAAAGATCCAAGTTTTATTAATTTATTACAAATGCTGTGAAATAAAGACTATTTGGCATCTAAGGTTTAATACATGATAAATAAACCGTGTTTGGTATTATACTGATCTGCACTTTATCCACAGCTTTCTGGTATCATCGGTGTGAAGATCGGAACATGCGTTCACAACTTATGGACCGTAAAGACATAAAGAACCAAAATGTACTTTGTAAAACCAACAGCCTAGATTTGCATGAGGTGGGAAAACGAAGGCAACCAGCTGTTGGAGGCTGGACTGTGGCCATTTGAATCAACCTGTTAAGTGCCTTGTAACAAACGCACCGTGAAGGAGAGCCAATGGAATCGCAACAAGACCTCTCTTTTCTTCAGCTTATTTCTGGGTGGGGGTATAAATATGTGTGCTCTTACCCTGGGTTTCTAGTCTATTCTGCTGATTGCTGATTGATGGAGGTCTCTTGCTGATGCCGGAATCTGGTCCCAGAGCCCTTGCGTATGTATGACTGTATCTTGGGTCTGTATAATTTCTTTGTGCTAAATTGTACTTAGATCACAGCGTGTATTATCTGTACTTTGGTTGAATAATACGTTGTGCTTTGGAAACACATGATCAAGGTCTAAGGTCTTTATTTTACTGTATGACTGCGTACGCAAATAGCGTAAATCTTAGAGGTTATAGGCAGGTTTTAGAAGGTATAGGTAGGAAGGTATATAGCCAGTATCCTTAAGGTTAACTCTGATCTTTTCGCCACATTAGCAAGTTCAGATTATTTCGGATTTATCTCATTGGCTCTCACGTGTTTTGGATAGCCAAAAAGATGAATCCGAACTAATCCGAACTTGTGCAAATATTGCAAAAAGATCTGAGTAAAACCGAACCCACACATCTCTATTTAAAATATGTAATCCAATACTCGAGATATAGTACATCCATTTTCAAGCACACAATGGATCAAGCCCTGTATTTTGAACAAGATTCAATGTACATTATGAGTCACCCACATGTGACAAACAAAGCTAGCACAAAAAAGATTAATACACCAATATTTAAACATTTAGAGTGGGGTCCTACTTATTCCCTGTAAAGGAGGTGTGATAATTTATGAGTCATTGAGCTATATCATGTTTGAAGTGGGCCAGGAAATTTACACTAGTATGTGACTTCTAGTTGAATCTGTCGCATAGAAGTGACTGAGCAGTACTGATCCCCCATTTTGTCTAAGGCAAACATAGTAATAACATAGGGCTAGAGATGTGCGCTGACCCCGTGTTTTGGTTTTGGATCCAGATCTCCCCTAGTTTGGATCTGGATTGGTCTTGCCAAAACCTCACCTCTGTGTTTTGTTTCTCGGTTTTGGTTTTCAGTTTGGATTTTCTCTTAGACAATCATAAAAACAGCTAAAATCATATAACATGGGCCTGTTTTGCTCCTACAGTATTATTAACCTCAATGACATTTATTTACACTCGTTTCCAGTCAATTTTGACCACATCACAGCCTACTATATTGTTTTCATGCAGTTTAGGCCCAAAATTTGCACCAAGCTAGCTGGCTGATTAAAATAAGTTTCAGCAGTGGGCGGCACAAACACGTGGCAGTTCACCTTCCAACATGGCACATCAGGAAACAAATGTTTTTATTATTCAAGAGAGGCCTGATGGAGTTGGAGTATCTATGAAGTTGAAGGCAGGAAGGGTTGATTGGTAGTAAATTTAATTTCATTTTTTGATTCTGAAGTAAATTTATGAGGGAGAAGGAGGGGAGGCATTTACAAAAAACTTTTGACACATTCACATCAGTCTTTGCCCCAGAAGAATCCTTGAGCACCATGCCTGCTGCTGGGAGTGGATTTTTTTTTCAACCCATAAGGGGACCAGGAAGAATTCTAATAGTGCTTTCCAAAACAATTGACTGTTAAATAATCCTTTGCAAAGTTTCCACATGAAAAAGCAATTCCCAACCTGTATAGGGACATTAAAAACAAACATAGTTAGTGGCCTCCAAACTGCCACTTAACTTGCACAGATATGTGGGCAAGCACAAGATTTAACATTTAATAAGAGAGGCCTGAAGGAGTTGGTGTATGTATGTAGTTGAAGGCAGGGCAGGGACAGGAAGGGTTGATTGGTAGTAAATTTAATTTAATTTTTTGATTCCGAAATAAATTTATGAGGGAGAAGGGGAGGGGAGGAGGCATTTACAAAAAAATATTTTACACATTCACATCAGTCCTTGCCCCAGAAGAATCCTTGAGGGCCATGCCTGCTGCTGCTGGGAGTTGTTTTTTTCATCCCAGAAGGGGACCAGGAAGACTTCTAATAGTGCTTTTCACATGAAAAAGTATTTCCCAACCTGTACAGGGACATTAAAAAAACATAGTTAGTTAGTGGCCTCAAAGTGCCAATTAACCAGCACAGATATGTGGACAAGCATAAGATCTATGATTTAAGGCAGGGGTAGCCAACCCTGGTCCTCGAGAGCTACCAACAGTGCATGTTTTCCAGGTCTCCTCACAGACTCACAAGTGTAATAAATAATGAGCTCCACCTGTGGATCTTTCCAAATTTGTTGGTGAGTAATGAATACACTTGTGCTCCAGTAAGGTGGTCTGGAAAATGTGAACTGTTAGTAGCTCTTGAGGACAGAGGTTGGCTACACCTGATTTAAAGCCTTACATTGTGTCTTTCTTGAGAATCCTGTGCCTGCTGTTGCGGCTACGAGTGGATTTTCATCCCAGAAGGTGACCAGGAAGAGTGCTTTCCAAAAACAATTGATTGTTAAATAATCCTTTGCAAACCTTCCAAAAAAGTATTTCCCAACCTGTACAGGGACATTAAAAAAACATAGTTAGTTAGTGGCCTTCAATTCAAACTGCCCTTGTACCCACTGTCCACTTAACGAAGCAGATATTGTGTAGAAGTGGAACAGAGTAGCAAATGCAACATTTAAGATTTAAGGTTTAAGTCTTATGTTGTGTCTTGAGTGCCATGCCTGCTGCTGGGAGTGGATTTTCATCCCAGAAGGGATGAAGACATTGTTTTGTCTTCCCAACAACATTTGGGATGCCATGGCTAACATGCACACACACACAGAAAAAACACACATTGATTGATTGATTAATTAATTATTTTTGGGGGGTTACTTGGGAGGGAGAGCACCCAAATGAGGCTGCAGCCTCTTGATGAATGACACAGACGGCACCCCTGTGCAGCTACGCTGATAAATGTGGGCACTTGGGAGGTAGAGCACACGAACGAGGCAGCAGTCTCTTGGTAAATGACACAGACAGTACCTCTGCTCAGCTAAGTTGCTGATAAATGTGGCAAAACGTACACACACACACACACACACACACACAAAAAGATTGATTGATTTCATAAATTTTAGGGGGGGACTTTGGAGGGAGAGCACCCAAACGAGGCAGCAACCTCTTGATAAACGACACAGACAGCATCCCTGAGCAGCTACGTTGCTGGTAAATGTGGCTAAGTCACACACACACACATAAAAAAAATTGATTGATTGAATATTTTTGGGAACTTGGGAGAGAGAGCATCTGAATGAGGCAGCAGCAGCCTTGATAAATGACACAGGCAACACCCCTAGTGCATCTACGTTGCGGATAAGTGCAGATTGTTAACTGCACACACACAGGAAAAAAAAAATATTTTTTATTTTTTGGGGCACTTGGGGGGTAAAGGACCCCTGAATTAGACAGCAGCCCTTTGATAAATGACAAAGGCAGCACACCTGTGCACCTACGTTGCTGATACTAAGGGCCTCATTCAGAGGCGGTCGGAGGATGCAAGCGGTCACTCAGAAACTGGGCGGCCACTTGCATCCTGACCAGCCGCCTCTGTTTCGGTCGTTAGGCTGTGGGTTAACACCCACAGCTCTAACGACCGCTAGGGTGATGGTCGCGATGGTCACAGACCATCGCGACCATCGGGGCTTACGACGAGACCCTAGGATAGGGTCTCACTTGTCGTAAGTCCCAGAGAGCTTCTGGCTCTGTCAGAGCTGGAAGCTCTCCACTGACATCACTAGTGATGTCAGTGGGGCCTCCTCCAAATGGCAGGCGTTCCCATGGGAACGCCTCCGTTTGGACTGCCACCCCCCCGGCCCGCCTTCCAAATGGGGTGAGCTGTCAATCAACATCGACAGCTCGCCCCCTTTGGAAAGAGACCCGCTATGACCAGCGCTGTCGGTCGTAGTGGGTCTCACGCATGCGCAGGAAGGAGCCGGCTCCCTCGTGCGCATGTGCACTAGACAAACATCAAGGTGGCCGTGCGGTCGTAGACCGTACCGCCGCCTCTGAATACAGCCCTAAGTGTGGCAAACGCACACACAGAAATTAAAAAAAAAACAATTTTTATATTTTTCACACTGGGAGTGAAGAGCACCCCTGATGGACAGAGCACCCCATGGACAACACAGTAGAACAGCCAGCCAGCCCCTATGGACAACAGCCAGCCAGCCCATATGGACTACAGCCATCCAGCCCCTATGGACAGGACAACAGCCAGCCAGCCCCTATGGACAACAGCCAGCCACTATGGACAGGACAACCTCGCCACAGCCAACCAGCCCCTATATGGACAACAGCCAGCCCCTATGGACATTAAGCAGACAAACCCTGAGTGACAGCACAACTATAGCCAGCCCCTATGCACAGCACAGCTCCCTCCCTCTTCACTCTCCACAGCCAGAATGAAAAATGGTGGCGATCACGGGACCTTTTATGCAATCCAAAACCTGCGAGAATCCGACAGCGGGATGATGATATTCTGCCTCATTTTGAGATCCGTGTCAGGCAGGAAGACCCGACCGGACTCAGCTCTGCCTCATATCCTCTAAGTGCAGGTGGGTTCGGATCTCTCTGATTCAGCAAGGAACGTGGTTGCTTATATGCACGCAATCGGCCAATTGTTGCATTCTGCGCATTGCAGTGTGTGTGCGTGAACTAGCTATTGCAAATGAGGCTGCGATCACAGAGGATACACAGACCCATGGCCAGAGCCATAACTAGACTTTTTGGTGCTCTGTGCCAAAGAAAGCATTGGAGCCCCCCCCCCCCATTTTTTAAATAGGGACATAAGATAGACTACCTGAAAAAGGGCTATGGCCTTATGGGGAAGGGCCAGGGAAGAGATAGGGGCGGCCAGGAGATGCTGGGGATAAAAGAAGATGAAGCTAAAAATGATAATTAACAAGAAAATTTACAGGCCCAAACAGCGCCCCCTGCCCTGTGGTACCCTATGCCATGGCACTGGTCACACTACCTAGTTACAGCCCTACCCATGGCAGAGTGATTGAAAGGTAGTGCCATTTGTGGGTGTGGACAGGGGGGGTGATTGGGGCGAACACAGGAGTGCCAGTGCATTGGGATGGCTTAGCAGGGGCGTGCTTTAATCAGCCACTGTGATACTATATGCAGCCTGTGGCCTGATAGCGTGTGCTGAAGTAAGCAATTCCTGAGTGAGGTCTGACCTGCCTTAACTGTGCGTATGAGTCCGATGTTACACGACGTTACCGATTGTTTTGCTGTGTTGCTCAAGTGTACGGATGTGAGAAAGGGGCGTCCTTATCTTAGACTGCAATCACAATCACAATGCGAATGCAAACAGTTACATATCACCGCTAATAATAGCAACTGCGGTGCATGCGCATCAGCAGAATAGCGATCCTTGCTGAATCAGGCCCATAGTAATGATGAGGTGGAATATAAGGATCTGTTGACTAACAGGTTACTGCTAATGTGGCAGGTATTGAAAGTGCAGCTAGCTATGTGCATGTACTTGCACTGTAATAGATTTACACTCCCTGGCTTTGTTCTCTCATCCACATACAGTATCTACTGTTAATTACATATGGTAGCAGGAGTAGAAGGAAACTGTTGTGCTGCTCCCGGTCCCCCGGAAAGAAAGGTCAAATTAAAGGTCAAATTTATTTGACATTAGATTATTAATAATTCATTAATAATTAATATAATATTGAATTTGGGCTATCTAATTAGATAATTAGAAGTTGCCAATCGAAATTGATTGTGAGCTTAAAGTTAGTATGGTGGCGGACAACAAAGAACGGACACTGCCACAAAACACACGCATATCAAACACATCACCGTTGGTGTGCAACTCTGCAGCATAAAGCACGCCCGGACGGGCTGTGTCATTTCCCGGAAGGGATGGGTTTGGCCTATCATTGATCAAGGAGAGTGCACCCATCTAATTTGTATAACTAGAAGCACATTACCGTTCTTACTGCCAAAGCAAGTCAACTCAAGCTGCAACCCGCCACCAAACAAACTAAACCAACTCCACTCTCACCGTAAACAAAGCCTCCACCAACATAAACAATTCAACCTCTGACAGATGGTCCCTGTCAGACCAACAAATGTTTGTCTATGAATCTGAGTGCACTCTGAAACCACACTCCGCCATCATCTCCACTTGAGTGCACGATCACACCATAGGCCGACCAAACAGTCGCAGCGTAGACATAGACTTCCTCTTCCTCTTACTACTCGCCATTCCAACAAATGGTACCTTCAGTCCAATAAATGCACATCATGAATCTGAGTGCACTCTGAACCACAACTCTGCCATCATCTCCACTTAAGTGCATGATCAAAAAACCATAGGCCGACCAAACAGTTGCACCTTAGAAAGACGCTCCATAATTCACACCACAGCATTCCTCTAAAAACCCAACCACTTAACACCAAAGGCTGAAACAAAGAGCTTAAGCCATACACAGCGGCCGACTTAGCGGCCCAATAAAAGGAATGACTTTTCAATAATCCAGACTGGCCTGTCATCGTAAAACCAGTAAGAAAATAACATAGTTATTTTAGAAAGGTGTAGAAAACACAACACTTGAATCACACCACGCACACCTGCAAACCGCAGACAGTACAACATAAAACAACAATAACGATGTTAGTGACAAACACAAGCATGCCAACCAGGCTGGAGGTAAAAACAAAACCTACTAGGATCTTTTCTACTTATATGGGGAATATTTGTTGCCTCCGTAGGAAAAATAAAAATCCCTCCAAACCCCTGAAAGAGAGTATTCTAAACCCCTGGTTAGCAAGCCGAATAGCGCTAGCAAGCACCCTGCCCATACGCACCACCGACGGAATGCTCCGGAGATCCACCTACCCAGAGAATGAATCTCTGACGTTGAAAAAAACGGAAGTGGCAGCAGACGTAGCAGACTACATTAGGAACGAATGAGCGCCATATTCGCGCTAAGGTAGACTGAGATCCGCCATACACCGCTGCAAAAACTGACCAAATTGGTATTTACCAACTGAAACCCCCATCCTGATGCACCACCACACTTCTCCACACTCTGAGCGCAACCGCAAATATTCACGTGCTAAAAAACACTGGGAAGGCGTCCTGACAGTTCTGCAAAGCTAGCCAGCAACCCCACCCAATCTGGTAAGTGTTAGAGCGACACATCCTGCGTAGATATGGGAAATCTAGTTCATTTTGATGATTAGGTCATTATGATCTAGTTCACTCTAAAGAGTAGTTCAAAAATTCAGTTCATTTAGGACATTGCATCACTGGCTCTGATACACTGCTAATAGAAGTGATTGGAAAACGGAACAACTCTATTACGCATACAGCATTTCTATTAGATGAGTCCTGTTCAAATGATCAGATATGTTTAATATGTCTGATCTTGTATTATTTAAAAGCAATCGCCTATACAGCAAAGTAATAGTGACATGTTTAGCTCTGCAATGTGAATTATTGTTGAGAAAGACCCAAATTAAGAATATTGTGACGTGTCACTTTTTCCTGCTTTGGAAAACACAGTAATTGGGAAGAAAAAACAGTTATAAGAAAAACCCATACCATTACCCCATCTTTTATTTAATTGCACCCATTAATGTCACTGGATGCACACCTGGGCTAGATTAAAAATCTGTTGACTAACAGGTTACTGCTAATTTGGCAGATATTGAAAGTGCAGCTAGCTATGTGCATGTACTTGCACTGTAATAGATTTACACTCCCTGGCTTTGTTCTCTCATCCACATTCAGTATCTACTGTTAATTACATATGGTAGCAAGAGTAGAAGGAAACTGTTGTGCCGCTCCCGGCCCCCCAGAAAGAAAGGCAAGCCTCCCGGCAGCAGCTGTCCCCTCCGCGAAAATATGAGCATCCCCTGCAGCGGGGGAGCGGTGACGCAATTCACGCCGAATCGCGTCATTTTAGCCCCGCCCCTGCTGCACATTGACGGAAATCTTGGCATTGTGTAGCAGGGGCAGGGCCAAAATGACGCGATCACGTGGCCACAGCCCCACTCCACACACAAACGCCTGCCACGCCCCCGATTTTGCCGATCTGGCTGCCCCCTCTCGGAAGGGACAGCCAGAATGTCGGAATATGCTGTTAACTCATTTATCAATTTATCAGTAATGTAGTTCAGCCCTCATTTTTAAACCAAGGAAAGCATCATATTCAACAAAAATAGAATCATTATTTCCAGGGCTAGTATTTGTAATTTATCAGCAATACACTGTTATTATTATTATTTTTATTATTATTAGTATTAGTATAATTATTATTATTACTACAGCATTTGTTCTGTTAAACCTTATTTTGTCTTGGGAGATTTACTGGGTGAAATATGTACCTTGAGCGTTATTTATGAACAGTGCAAAAATTTGAATTTGCCATGACCTATTGCAGTAAATCAGCAGGGGCAGGTATGTAGCCATCGCAAAGTATTTCATGACTGTGGGGCCTGTGGGTGACTGTGGCACAGCAAGGTTATCACAATGCTAGCCACTGCTCTGCTCTTCTGAGTTCCAGAACTGAAAGTGCAAATGGAGCTTCACTTAGCATGCCCTTACCCAGCGCCAGTAGCATAACCAGCTTTTGACATGAGAAAAACATGGAAAAATAAGCTCCCCAAGCCCAGGTGTTTCCCACGTGCCCCATAAAAGGCTCATCAGTCCCCACATGCCCCCATTTGTATGTCCTGTTTTATGCCCTCCTCATCCCTACATCCAATAATGTGTCCCATGATCTGTATTGAGCACTCCCATCCGTATATCCTATATTGTGATTTATCCCATTGAACTGCATATTTTGAATCCCACTCCAACCCCCTAGTCTTATGTTTTGTACTGTGCTTTAACCAAACCTTCCCTACACACACACACACACACACACACACACACACACACACACACACACACACACACACACAAACACACACACATTAACTTACCTCATGCATGCCATTCTCTCATGCTCCTCAAGTCCTGTCCTGTTTTGTTTGTATTATATTTTATACCCCCCCAAAGTAAAACCATTGTATGTTCTGCACTGTGCCCTTCCCCTACCATCATCTGTATGTCCAGTAGTGTACATCACCCATTTCTATGTTTTTTGACTTGTGACACCACACCCCCATCTAGTAATTTTGTACTGTTCTGTACATTACAGCATGTCTGCTATGCTCCTGGGAACTTGGTGCCTGGAACAGTTACTGCACTGACGCTGCAGGGGCCGGCATAGGCGCTGATTAGGTGCTGTTTATCAGCTGAGGGAGCGATCTCTCCCCCTGCACACCACCTGGTTATGCTACTGCCATGCACACATTCAGAAGAACAGGACGGACTCTATAGGGAGGATGGACACACACTGGGTGCTGTGGATGCTTAAACACTGCTGCTGCTGCGAATACTAACAATGTCAATGCATGGCATATTTAGTCATATGAGGGACACCACCACATCAGAGTGAGGTTATGTGAGCAACCTCAATCATTTTAAACATCAAGGAAGATGTTTCTGCCTCCAGATCTCCCCTCACCCTCCTTATTTACAATACAGTTTCAACCTGGGTTGAGACTTAAGGAATATTGTGCTCATTCTCGTTCCACTAATAGGCTCCTTGCAAAAATTACAAAACACATGCAACAATAATAATAGAATCAGAAATGTACAATATATATATATATATATATATATATATATATATTAGGGGTGTGCACCGGCCACTTTTCGTGTTTTGTGTTTTGGTTTTGGATCTGGATCTTTCTTCGTGTTTTGGATCTGGATTGGTTTTGCCAAAACCACCCTTCCGTGTTTTGGGTTCTGGGTTTTGTGTTTTCGATCTGTATTTTTTTTTAAAAAAGCATAAAAACAGCTAAAATCACAGAATTTGTGTGTTTTTCTGCTCCTATGCTATTATTAACCTCAATAACCTTAATTTCCACTCATTTCCACTCTATTCTGAACACCTCACACCTCACAATAGTGTTTTTATATCCAAAAGGTTGCACCGAGGTAGCTGGATGACTATGCTAAGAGATACGAGTGGGCGGCACAAACACGTGGTCCATCTAGGAGTGACACTGCAGTGGCAGACAGGATGGCAGTTTGAAAAACTAGGCCCCAAACAGTACATAATTCAAAGAAAAAAAAGAGGTGCAAGATGGAATTGTCCTCCCACCCACCCTTATGTTGTATAAACAGGACATGCACACTTTAACAAACCAAACATTTCAGCGCCAGGGTCTGCCACACGACTGTGGCTGAAATGATTGGTTCGTTTGGGCCCCCACAAAACAAGCTGGCAATTAATCTGTCCCTGCGCAAACTGGCTCTACGGAGGCAAGATGTCGTCCTCATCCTCCGATTCCTCACCCTCTTCAGTGTTGTGTACATCCTCATCCTCACAGAGTATTAATTCATCCCCGCTGGAATCCACAACCACAGGTCCCTCTGTACGTTCTGGAGGCTGGTCTCCCTGGAAGAGTTGATAATTCATTTTATGAATATCATCTTCTCCACATTTTGTGGAAGCAACCTCCTACGCCTTTTGCTGACAAGGTTCCCGGCTGCACTAAACACTCTTTCGGAGTACACACTGGAGGGGGGGCAACTCAGGTAAAATAGAGCCAGTTTGTACAGGGACCTCCAAATTGCTTCTTTTTCCTGCCATTACAGGTACGGACTGTCTGACAAGCCTACTTGGATGCTGTCACTGATGTAATCCTTTAACAGACAGACGCACACTTGTCGCTGCTGCTTTAAGGATGCAGGTGCGGCTACAGCCCACACATTTCACAAAGACAGAAAAAAAAAGAAGAATATTTTTATTGTTTGTGGAGCGCACTTTGAGGGTGTCACCACCCTTTAACAGACAGACGCACGCTTGTCGCTGCTGCTTTAAGGATGCAGGTACGGCTACAGCCCACACATTTCACAAAGACAGAAAAAAAATAAGATTTTTTTTATTGTTTGTGGAGCTCACTTTGAGGGTTACACCACCCTTTAACAGACAGACGCACGCTTGTCACTGCTGCTTTAAGGATGCAGGTGCGGCTACAGCCCACACATTTCACAAAGACAGAAAAAAAAGAAGAATTTTTTTATTGTTTGTGGAGCACACTTTGAGGGTTACACCACCCTTTAACAGACAGACGCACGCTTGTCGCTGCTGCTTTGAGGATGCAAGTGCGGCTACAGCCCACACAATTCACAAAGACAGAAAAAAAAATAATATTTTTATTGTTTGTGGAGCGCACTTTGAGGGTTACACCACCCTTTAACAGACAGACGCTCGCTTGTCGCTGCTGCTTTAAGGATGCAGGTGCGGCTACAGCCCACACATTTCACAAAGACAGAAAAAAAAATAAGAATTTTTTAATTGTTTGTGGAGCGCACTTTGAGGGTTACACCACCCTTTAACAGACAGACGCATGCTTGTCGCTGCTGCTTTGAGGATGCAGGTGCGGCTACAGCCCACACATTTCACAAAGACAGAAAAAAAAATAAGAATTTTTTAATTGTTTGTGGAGCGCACTTTGAGGGTTACACCACCCTTTAACAGACAGACGCACACTTGTCGCTGCTGCTTTGAGGATGCAGGTGCGGCTACAGCCCACAAATTTCACAAAGAGAAAAAAAAATTAGAATTTTTTTATTGTTTGTGGAGTGCACTTTGAGGGTTACACCACCCTTTAACAGACAGACGCATGCTTGTCGCTGCTGCTTTGAGGATGCAGGTGGAATCTAGACGGGATTTGGAACCGGGGACACACTACCTCCATCAATTGTCTAAATCCCACTGCACTAATGGCGGATACCGGACCCACGTCTAACACCAACATAGCAGTCAAGGCCTCAGTTATATGTTTTGCTTCAGGATGACTGCTGTCGTACTTCATCCTCATCGCTAGGGACTGTTGGAGGGTCAATTGTTTAGTAAAAGTGGTGGTGTTCCTACTTCCTCTCTGGGATGATGAACAACTCCCAGCAGCAGCAACAGCACTAGGAGGAAGTGGTTCTTGATCTTTCCCTATTACATTTTTATCAGAGAAAGTTTTGTCCTCCATTTATGTTATATTGATATATACGTGCGGATAAAGCGCACACAAACACAGAAAATATTTTTTTATTTTTGCTGGAGAGTAGTGCACTTTGTGGGTTACACCACCCTTTAAGAAATGAGCCAGCCGGCTCTTTACTTATGGGACACAGGCGCACGCTTGGCGCTGCTCCTTTGTTGATGCACGTGCAGCCACAGTGCACACAATTCACAAACACAGAAAATATATATATTTTTGGTTTGGACTGGAGTGTACTTTGGGGGTTACAGCACCCTTTAACGGTCAAGCCAGCCGGCCCTTTACTTATGACACAGGCGCACGCTTGGCACTACTTTGTTGATGCACGTGCGGCTACTGCGCACACAATTCACAAACACAGAAAATATTTTGTTATTTGGTTTAGAGTGTACTTTGGGGGTTACAGCACCCTTTAACGGTCAAGCCAGCTGGCCCTTTAGTTATGACACAGGCGCACGCTTGGCACTACTTTGTTGATGCACGTGCGGCTACTGTGCACACAATTCACAAACACAGAAAATATTTTTTTATTTGGTTTGGACTGGAGTGTACTTTGGGGTTTACAGCACCCTTTAACGGTCAAGCCAGCTGGCCCTTTACTTATGACACAGGCGCACGCTTGGCACTACTTTGTTGATGCACGTGCGGCTACTGCGCACACAATTCACAAACACAGAAAATATTTTGTTATTTGGTTTAGAGTGTACTTTGGGGGTTACAGCACCCTTTAACGGTCAAGCCAGCCGGCCCTTTACTTATGACACAGGTGCACGCTTGGCACTACTTTGTTGATGCACGTGCGGCTACTGCGCACACAATTCACAAACACAGAAAATATATTTTTTTTTGGTTTGGACTGGAGTGCACTTTGGGGGTTACAGCACCCTTTAACGGTCAAGCCAGCCGGCCCTTTACTTATGACACAGGCGCACACTTGGCACTACTTTGTTGATGCACGTGCGGCTACTGCGCACACAATTCACAAACACAGAAAATATTTTGTTATTTGGTTTAGAGTGTACTTTGGGGGTTACAGCACCCTTTAACGGTCAAGCCAGCTGGCCCTTTAGTTATGACACAGGCGCACGCTTGGCACTACTTTGTTGATGCACGTGCGGCTACTGCGCACACAATTCACAAACACAGAAAATATTTTTTTATTTGGTTTGGACTGGAGTGTACTTTGGGGTTTACAGCACCCTTTAACGGTCAAGCCAGCCGGCAATTTACTTATGACACAGGCGCACGCTTGGCACTACTTTGTTAATGCACGTGCGGCTACTGCGCACACAATTCACAAACACAGAAAATATTTTGTTATTTGGTTTAGAGTGTACTTTGGGGGTTACAGCACCCTTTAACGGTCAAGCCAGCCGGCCCTTTACTTATGACACAGGCGCACGCTTGGCACTACTTTGTTGATGCACGTGCGGCTACTGCGCACACAATTCACAAACACAGAAAATATTTTGTTATTTGGTTTAGAGTGTACTTTGGGGGTTACAGCACCCTTTAACGGTCAAGCCAGCCGGCCCTTTACTTATGACACAGGCGCATGCTTGGCACTACTTTGTTGATGCACGTGCGGCTACTGCGCACACAATTCACAAACACAGAAAAAATATTTTGTTATTTGGTTTGGAGTGTACTTTGGGGGTTACAGCACCCTTTAACGGTCAAGCCAGCCGGCCCTTTACTTATGACACAGGCGCACGCTTGGCACTACTTTGTTGATGCACGTGCGGCTACTGCGCACACAATTCACAAACACAGAAAATATTTTGTTATTTGGTTTAGAGTGTACTTTGGGGGTTACAGCACCCTTTAACGGTCAAGCCAGCTGGCCCTTTACTTATGACACAGGCGCACGCTTGGCACTACTTTGTTGATGCACGTGTGGCTACTGCGCACACAATTCACAAACACAGAAAAAATATTATTTTTTTAGCACTTGGGGGGAGCACCCCTGATGGACAGAGCACCCCCTGGACAACACTACAGCACCCCTTTAGGACTGGGACACTGCACAGGACTTTGGAGTGGACACAGCCCCTATGGAGAACTGACTGCACAACACAGTCCAGCCAGCCCCTATGGACTTTGAAGTAGTGGACACAGCCCCTATTAACAACAGCAGCACAGCACAACACAGCCAGCCCCTATGGACTTTGAAGTAGTGGACACAGCCCCAATGGACAACAGCAGCACAGCGCAGCACAGCACAGCACAACACTACTCTGCACTACACTACACTACACAGCCCAGCCAGCCCTAACTCCCACCATCCCTCTTCACTGTCCACAGCCGAGTGAGAAAATGGTGCCGACGCGGGTACCTTTTATAGGATCCAAAACCCGCGAGACCCGGAAGGCGGGATGATGACGTTTTGCCTCGATTTCAGATCCGAGTCAGGCGGGAAAAGTCGAGCCTGACTCGGATCTGCCTCGGATCGGGGGGGCTCGGGGGGGTTCGGATTTCAGAAATCCGAACCCGCTCACCCCTAATATATATATACATGTAATAGCTCATGTTAAAGAAAATAAAATGGAAATGGAAGAAAATTGTAGGTTAATGTAAAAATCACTTTAAGTCATAGTTGCATACCTTTAATTTTCTCCTCCCCAGGAGATGTCTTTGTAAAGCGCTGTGTGAGCTATACACTTACATAGGGTGTGGGGCTAAATTACGCAATTCATGAAGAATTGTGTAATTAAGCCCCGCCCCCTACATGGGGACCCGCGATCGCCACGGAAATTCTCCCCATTCTGCCCACTTCACTAGGAAGTGGGCAGAATATGGGAGAGGTGCCTACCCTTCCGGTGGTGCGGGGGGTTACCCAAAAAATCAAGAGCTTCCCGCGAAAACCGGGAGGGTAGGCATATATGCTTTAAATTAGAGATGAGCGGGTTCGGATATCAGAGATCCGAAACCGCCCTAACTTAACGATTCGAGTGGATATCCGAGTCGGCTCAGGTTTTCCCCCTGTCAGATTCTCGCGGGTTTTGGATTGCATAAAAGATCTCGTGATCGCCGCCATTTTCATTCCAGCTGTGGAGAGTGAAGAGGAAGGAGGGGGCTGTGATCACTGTGCTGTTTCTGTGTGTGCATAGTGGCTGGCTACTGTTGTCACTTGTCAAGGGCTGGCTGCTTAATGTCAATACTGTCATAGGGCTGGCAGTTGTCCACTAGTCCATCCTAGGGCTTGCTGCTGTGCTGGGCTGTGCTGTGCCTGTTGTCCATAAGGGGTATGTTACTCTATACTAGGAGCTGTGCTGCAGACAGAAGAGGGGGGCTTCAGTGGCTCCTGTGTCACTGCAGTCCATAAGGGGTGCTGCTGTGTTGTCCAGGGGTGCTCTGTCCATCAGAGGTGCTGTTCACCCGGGTGAAAAAAATAAAGAAATTTTTTTTTTCTGTGTGTGTGCATGCGTTACCCACACTTATAGGCAATGTAGCTGCACAGGGGTGCTGCCTGTGTTATTTATCAAGGGACTGCTGCCTCGTTCAGGGGTGCTCTCCCCCCCAAGTGCCCAGGTCAGAAGATGTGTAGGGGGTGTGGTGTCCACTAAAGTGGACAATGAATCCCCAATCTAACAGGGAGCACAGCTGTAATTTATACACAACACAGGATGGGATGACGATATAGGCTTGGGTGATGGTATAATCTGGGGTGATGTATACATCATCTTCTTCACACAATATTAATTTGTCCCCACTGGAATCCACCATTACAGGTGCCTCTGTAATTTTTGCACTTAATTATTATTATTATTGTTATTATTATCATTTATATGGCGCCACAAGTGTTCTGCAGCACCTTACAAAGTACATAAACAAATAGGTTGACCGGTGACTTACAGTACTATACAATACAGGACAAGGAACATGAATAATATACATTGCTACATTACCCACCATAACACCCAGATAAGCAATAAAGCAAAGTAACCAAGTGTTAGGTGCCCTAGTGGGGAGTAAGAAGTAGATAGAAGTAAAGTAAGAAGAAGCACAAGAGGGTAGAGGACCCTGCTCGTAAGAGCTTACATTCTAAAGGATCATAGAATTTGTAGTTAATTTTGATGGACATCATCTTTTCCACATTTTGGGGAAGTAGTCTCAGGCCTATCACTGACAAGGTTCCCATCTGTGCTGAAAACTCTTTCTGAGTACACACTGGAAGGTGGGCAGCTCAAGTAAAGCAAAAGCCTACAAATTGCCTCTTTTTCCTGCCAGTAGTTCTTTACATCTCTTCAGATCTGTGTCCATTGGGAAGACGAAACAATGTCGTCATCCCTTCTGGTATGAAAATCCACTCCCAACAGCAGGCATGGTGCTCAAGAATTCTCAAGAAAGACACAATGTAAGACTTAAACCCTAAATCTGATATGTTGCATTTGCTGCTCTGTTCCTCTTGTCCACATATCTGCTCTGGTTAAGTGGACAGTGGGTACAATGGCAGTTTGAAGGCCACTAACTAACTAACTGGGCAGCACAGATGGTGTAATGGTTAGCATTACTGCCACACAGCACTGAGGTTGTGGGTTCAGCTCTAACTGTGTGGAGTTTGTATATTCTCCCTGTGCTTGTGTGGGTTTCCTCCAGGTGCTTCGGTTTCTTCCCATACTCCAAAAATATACTGGTAGGTTAATTGGGTTCCAACAAAGATCAACCCTAGTGTGTGTGTATGTGAGCATGTGGTAAGGAATATAGATTGAAAGCTCCATTGGGGCAGGGACTAATTTGAAAGGACAAATATTCTCTGTAAAGCACTGTGGAATATGTGTGAGCTATATAAATAATTGATAATAACTAACTTTGTTTTTTAATGTCCCTGTACAGGTTGGGAAATGCTTGTCATGTGGAAGCTGCACAAAGGATTATTTAATAGTCAAATGTTTTGGAAACCAGGAGCACTCTTCCTGGTGCCCTTCTGGGATGAAAATCCACTCCTAGCAGCAGAAGCAGGTGCAGGATTCTGAAGAAAGATGCAATGGAAGACCTTAAATGTTAAATCTTGTGCTTGTCCACATATCTGTGCTGGTTAAGTGGCAGTTTGGAGGCCACTAACTATGTTTGTTTTTAATGTCCCTGTACAGGTTGGGAATTGCTTTTTCATGTGGAAACTTTGCAAAGGATTATTTAACAGTCAATTGTTTTGGAAAGCACTATTAGAAGTCTTCCTGGTCCCCTTATGGGTTGAAAAAAAATCCACTCCCAGCAGCAGGCATGGTGCTCAAGGATTCTTCTGGGGCAAAGACTGATGTGAATGTGTCAAAAGTTTTTTGTAAATGCCTCCCCTCCTTCTCCCTCATAAATTTACTTCGGAATCAAAAAATGAAATTAAATTTACTACCAATCAACCCTTCCTGCCTTCAACTACATAGATACTCCAACTCCATCAGGCCTCTCTTGAATAATAAAAACATTTGTTTCCTGATGTGCCATGTTGGAAGTTGAGCTGCCATGTGTTTGTGCCTCCCACTGCTGCCACTTAGCTTAGTCAGTCAGCTAGCTTGGTGCAAATTTTGGGCCTAAAATGGATGAAAACAATATAATGAGCTGTGAGGTGGTCAAAATTGACTGGAAACGAGTGGAAATAAATGTTATTGAGGTTGATAATATGGTAGGAACAAAAATAGGTCAATTTTATGTGATTTTAGCTGTTTTTATGATTTTTTAAGAAAAAATCCAAAACCAAAAATCAAAACACAGAAAGGAGGTTTTAATAAAACCAATCCAGATCCAAACTAGGGGAGATACAGATCCAAAACCAAAACATGGGGGTCGGCGCACATCTCTACTTTAAATTGAATCTCTTTTAAAATAAATTTTGACAAACTTCCCAAATGAACGTTTCCTTGTGTCCAATTTAAATAAAAACATTTGATACTTGACCACTGTCTTCTCAGACAAACACTACACTATCCTGGTTGTCATCCTATCTGGGTTTCAGTATCGTCTGTTTGCAGAGGATACTCATATCTACCTACCCTCCCCAGTTTGTTCACCATCTGTATTGGTCCGAGTTACTGAATGTCCATCTGCCATTTCATCTTGGATGTCATATCGCCACCTCAAATTTAACATTTTTAAAACTGAATGAATAAAATTTTCTCCAGCCAGTAGTAGTTACCAACCTTATATCTCTATCACTGTTGATAACTGAACAATCAACCCCACCTCACAATCTCCCGCTGCCTAGGTGTCATCCTTGACTCTGAACTGTCTTAGATGTCCTTTGTTACCCACATTGAATCTGTTTCCAAATTATGTTACATTTATCTAAAAAACATATCCAGAATGTGCCCAAGGGCGGGATGCCGGTATAAGTGAAGTAGACCACAAAGGACAGCTCTCTCAGCAAGAGCTATCCTTTGCGAATGAGAGACTTTCAGATTTATGGCCCAGAAGTCCCTCTGGCATCCTACTGCATATGAAGGAAGCATGGCATAGGGTGTACTGGGAGGGATACGATTGGATCCCTTCCAGGAAGGAGGCCATGAAGAAAAGCTCATAGGCTTCTAATGGGCGGCATTGGCCACCGCATCCAAGCCTTGATATGTAATGCAATCAAACCCTTGAAAACGGCATTTTCAGAGATTTGACCGCATTATTGACTTTGCTGCATCCTGCCCCATATTTTAGATAAGACACTGCAAAAACTCTAATTCATGCACTAATTTTCTTCTACATTGATTATTGCAATAGTATCCTTACTGTTCTTCCTTAAAGTAGACTTTCACCACTACAATTGATTTTGAATACAGCTGTGAGGCTGATCTTCATCGCTAAATGTTTATCATCTGCCAAATTCAATATGAAATAATTTTACTTACACATAGGGCTATTAACTAAACTACGGTACACCAACATATATCTCTTAGCTTATCTCAAAATATCTCCCAGCTACTGTAGATAAGCACTAGATCTGCGTTTCTCATCCACACAAATTACCTACTCTGTAGAATGCCCTCCCACTCACAATAAAACTTTCCTCTAGTCTTCAAATCATCAAGCATTCCCAAAAACGCACCTCTTTAGGCAAGCTTATCAAATTCCAGAAACATCCACAAAATCTCCATTAGCTTCCCTATCTAATTAAATCCCCTCTATACAGTCCACACATAACTTTACATATTTTTTCTTTCTTCACTTTCATATCCTCCTAAGCCTTGGCCAACATTCCTGTGTGACTGGATAATACAGCCCTCCAAGAACCTCTGCAACCTGGCTGGACCAAAATGTAATAGGTAGCACCTACGCTTGTGTATCAATTCCTATCTCCCCATAAATTGTAAGCTTGCAAGCATGGCCCTCTTCACTCTATGGGCGGGATGTACTAAAGAGGAAAATGCAGTGAACCCCACAAAATTGCAGTTTCCAGGGGTTTTACTGCATTTTCCATAAAGCATCGGAATGCAATGCATTCTGGTGCTTTATCTTAGTAGGTAAAGCCATCTTCAGGTGGCGTTATCCAATAGAAGCCTCTGGGCTTCTTTTTGGGACACCTCTCCTGAGAGGGATCCAATCAGATCCCTCCCATCTACCCCCATGGTCTATGTCTGACGCCAGAGAGACTTCTGGGTGTTAAACCGGAAAGTCCCTCTATGCTAGGGCATCACAAAGGACAGCTGTCCTTTGCAATTTTTTTTGTTTTTATAGGTACATACCACGGCAATTAACCACGGCAAGTACCTGATGAGAGGCGAGATGTACCGCATCGCGGCTGCGATTCTTAGTACATCACGCTCTATGTCTATCTATTATTACTCAGTCTGGTTGTATTACTGTTTGTTCCCAATTGTAAAGCACAACAGAATTGCTATCGCCATATAAGTGTTAATAATAATAATAATAACAACAATAATAACAATTATTGTTACTGTACTTAACCTATTCTGTACCACACTCTTAACAGCCAAGAAACTATTGAGAACACAGGTAACTTACTTTCTTCCTAAAATCACAGATAAACACTACAACCAAAAATAAGAACAAGAACATTGGTAATTTTATAGAAGGCAAAAGTAATTGAAACATAGGTAGATTCCCACAAAAATTAGTCTTAAGGGGTATATTTACTAAAGTGTCAGTTATCATTTATCTAGCACTTCTAGAAGATAATAGCTAGAATCTGATTGTTTGCTATGGGCAACAACTACACTTCTAAAACCTGCACTTTAGTAAATAAACCCCCTTACGGTCAAAATTACTGATCTAGAGTTACTTACGTAATGGGCATAAATTAGGCTAAATGAAAGTGCATAAGATGTGTCTAGCTCTGCATTGGTAGTATATATCCCTGGTTTACACCACCACTTCATCAGTATCATCTTCATCATCACCATTTATTACACAAGCCTCTAGCACTTGCAAAAGATATACAGTACCTCCTAACATTCAACTACATATGTTTCTGCGGGATGCGGTTAATATCCCAACTGCGGGGATTCCTGCGGTCAGAATGCCGGTGACGGAATACAGACTCCTGTCAGAATCCCAGCGCCGACTTCCCAACCACCGGAATCCCGAAATCCACCTTTGTTAGGGTGTGGATTAGCATTAAGGGTTAGAGTTAGGCACTAGGGGGAGGGTTAGGTTTAGGGTGCAGGGAGGGGGAGGTTAGGTTTAGTCAGGGGTGCCGAGAGGGGGGGGTACAAATTACCTGGGCCCGGGCTTACTGGAGGGGCCCGGCGGGGGCCCGGGTCCGGTACCGCTCCCCTCCGTCTGCTGTGTGCTGGGCTGCACTGGGAGACTGTTCGCGGCTGTTATGAAGCAGCCACAGCAGTCTCCTATGCCTGTGGGGGGAGTGATCAAACTGATCACGCCCCCCACTGGTTATGTGCCATGCTAAGGGGGCTCAGAGCGCCCCACTCCCTAGCGCGTAGCATCACTTTGCGGCGCTGCAAAACTTTATTTTTTTCATGGAGGGGGCGTTGCCACACCTCCCACGATTAGGCCACACCCCCTTTACACGGGTCCACTGCGGCTCTCGACGGGCCTGGGTTTAGGCACTAGGTGGGTAGATTAGGGACAGGCACCGGGGAGGGAGGGTTAGGGTAGGGAGAGGGGGAGGGTTAGGATACCAACCAACAGGTATTGTTATCTAACCCTGTCGGGATGCCGGTGTTGGGATTCTGACCGTCGGGATCCTGAGCGCTGGCATTCCATACCCATCCCGTTTGTGCATATCTGCATGTTTGCATGAACACACCTTTAATGTACTTGGCCTATATAATTTCTGTTTGAGAATGGATAAAATACAGCACCTACTAGGGTGAAATTGGGCATTGATAACTGTTTTTTTTTTTTTACTGTCATGCAATGTGGATTTCTCTATTATAGTGTCACCAGTCCAGCATGTTATAGCCTAGTTCTGGTGGTGGATCGTTTGGGGGAACCACAAGGAGTTTATTCCCCTGAAATTGCGACTCCCAGACTAGGCTATTAGCTCCGGTTCTGTCAGGTTGGGGGAAGGAAAAGGAGGGAATAAAAATTGTAATAATAGCATTCATTACTATAATGTTGGTGACTGGTGTAGCTACAGTTTGATTATATTCTTATTTTTTTACACACAAAAAGATCAAGTTACACCTACAGTATGTGCTGATTCATATGGATATTAAGATGCATGCAGCTAAGAAAATGGATGAAAATACATTACTGTATGTGTTTTTTATGTAAATTAATTTCCATGTTACAGCATCAGTCCCTATTTGTGTATCTGCACATTATTTAGTCTACTAGTATGCCCGTGGCGAACATTTTGTCAATTTGAACCCAGCACATACGTACGGAAAATGCTTCGCTAGATAATGGCTAGATCATATGTTAATACAACGGAATTAGGTAATAAAAGATGTGTGTGAAATATAACCGGCTAAGCCATGCCATTTTGTGGTTTTTGGGGATTTTTTTATTGTAACATTTCTCCAATTATTAAGTGTGATGATATATTTGTCCCTGGACTCTGAAGCAAAATGGACTGTTTCCAGGGGGTATTGCAAGATGAGCCCCTATAGATGCAATCAGCTGCTGCCAGGATCTCTCATGGAAAGCAGAGAAAAAAGGTGTTGCTTTCGAGGCGCAAACCCAGTGCTGATTGGCTGGGAGTTGCGAGCCTGGAATTTACGTGTTGGAGAAAGTAGGTGAGGGAAGAGTGCCCCCTACGGCAGCAGCCTCACGTCTTGTGCCACCCACACACCCGCCCTCATTAAGTAATAGCTACATCATGCAGCCAGGCAGCCAATCAGGAGCCAAACTGGGCAGAACGTAAACAGTGTCCACACATGGCAAGGGTGCCGGGTTCATGTGAGAGCACAGACCACCAGTAGTGCGTGAGAACAGCAGCCTGCAGTGGTCACCCCTATCCCGCTTCCTCCGGGTCACTGTGCTGGCTCGGTGTTCTGGTCATTTTCTTTACATTTTCAGGTTAGCTAGACCAAAGCATTTATTATGTTTTTCTTTCGATTTTTTTTCAGCAAATTTTGTAGTTTTATTCCAAATTTTGTAATTTATTGCTGATAGAAATCTGTCACAAAAGATTGACATTGATATCTTAATTAGTCTTTGAGATATTCAAATTCAAAGAGCGTTCTGGACAAAGGGACTAAGCAAATTATATATATAAGATTCTGTGCCGTTACCTGCCTGGGTTATGAGAGCTGGTACAGGGAACACCTTGGGGGGCAGGGAGGCACACTGTTTTAAACAGAAAAATATTTTGTCACCTTTTTTACACAGTGCGAAGGTCTGTACTGATCATCATCATCATCATCATCATCACCATGAAATGAATCTTTGTACTAGGGATGTGCAGGCTCGGATAGGTTCGAGTTTGCACGTGGAGTTCGGATTTTTCCCTCCAAAAAAACGGAACTCAGAAAGAGGCAAAACGTCATCTTACATGGACGAACATCATCATTCCTGGTCTTTTGTCCAGGAATGATGATGTTCGTCCATGTAAGATGACGTTTTGCCTCTTTCTGAGTTCCGTTTTTTTGGAGGGAAAAATCCGAACTCCACGTGCAAACTCGAACCTATCCGAGCCTGCACATCCCTACTTTGTACTAGTCTTTTTTGCACTGGCAAAAGATATGGCTTTGACAGTCATTCATTGGGTCTGATTCAGAGGTGGAAGCAGTGTCAATGTCGGATGCAGTAGAGCTATTTGTGGCTACAACACATACGCCAAAGCTGCACTGTGCACACATGGTGAGACAGCAGTCACAGTGTGAGTGACAGGTAGACAGCATTTTGGTGAATTAATAGTGGGGGAAGGACTACAAAAAGGCAGGCATGTATATTTACTTAAGTGCGAGTTTTTAGAATTGGAGATGTTGCCAATAGTAACCAATCAGAGTCTACTTAACATTTATCTAGCACCTTCTAGAAGATAATAGCTAGAATCTGATTGGTTGGTATTGGCAACATCTCCACTTCTTTAAACCCGCACTTTAGTAAATATACCCCCCTAGAGTGTGGAAGATGAGCTCCACTCATCCTCAGCAGTAGTGGGTAGTGCACCCACCAAAATAAATTACCTTATCTCCGCTGGTTTAGTAGACTGTTAGGGACTCCCTGTAGCCGCCGGAGCTATCATTGGCAGTGCTGCCGGGAGCACTGTTTAAAAAAGGAAAATGGAGATGGCAGGGACTTCAAGTCTCTCTATCTCCCCACCATACAATGTAGAGTACTCTCATTTGAAAGTGGAGAGCACCCTCTTTAAAATGATGTGCTCACATAAAGGCTAATAGCTGGTGATCACACTGATCACCAGACATTAACTGCCTGCACTACATAAAAATAATGTACTTATTGCCTGGGGATCATCTATGAGCAATGGATAATGTTACCCTATGCTCTGAAAAATGAATGTTTTTCATATATGGGAGGTGGACATTATGTGCCCTATTACCCCTATAGTGACAGCTGCAACCAAGTTGGCAAGTTGGCACCCATATTTGAAAGCAGTCCCCATTTTCAAATTATGTGACTCAATAGTAACTATTGTCTGGTCATTATCTTTGATCATTAGACAATTTTGCCAAGCTCATTTTATGTATATAGGTGGGAGGTCACAACATACCTTATCATTATCCAAATTACAACTGCAAATGTGGGGCACTCATATATGAAAGAGAGGAGCCCCCTCTTTCAAATGATGTGGCCCCCTTAGCATCTATTGTCTGTTGATCACCTGTGATCACCAGACAATAACGCCCAGAACAACGAAAAAAATAGTTTTCCATAGGTGATGGAAGGGCACATTGTGCCCTATTTACCTCATACTGGCCCCCGCACATTGGGCAAAACAGTCTAGACAGCATAAACAGACATAGACAAGCACTGACACAAATAGCAATATGCGCATGTTTAGTGACAGCTTGCTCCGTTTTCTGGGTGGGCCGGGGGCGTGCCCGTCCAAACGGAGGCATTCCTTTCGGAACGCTTGCCGTTTGGGGATGGCCCCACTGACATCATCAGTGATGTCAGTGGGGAGCTTCCTGCTCAAACAGAGCAGGAAGCTCCCTGGGGCTTAAGGTTGACGAGACCCTACCTTAGGTCTTGACCATCGCGACCATCACCCTTAGCGGTCTTTAGGCTGTGGGTGTTACAGCCTAATGACCGACATGGAGGCGGCCGTTCAGGATGCAAATAGCCGCCCTGTTTCAGAACGACCGCTTGCATCCTACGACCGCCTCTGAATGAGGCCCTCTGTCTCTACAGATTCTCCAAGGAAGAATCCTCGTGCAGTGATTCTTATGTTCTTCCAATGGTAGAAATCATGATTCCAGCACCAAATTTAACTCACTCTCCAACTGTTCAACTACTTTGCTAGCTCCGAGCTGCAGTTTTAAAGTCTCCCAGGTGTGACAGGAGCAGCCACCCTCTTGAATATCCCCTGCTGGGATAGTGCTACACTGTCTGGATCTGGTTTACATAATCTCATCACTGCCCTCAGAGTCTATATTGTTTTTTTTTATCTGGGAAGGAATACAATCACATTACACCCACTGATAGACTATTCATTTCTTGAGTCAGCAGGACAAGATGACAGGGGACATATCTTATGCAGGTGGAATCTCTTTTTAGTTAGAGCCCTGAGGTAATTTAAACCTGGTACACACTAAGTCGACAGATCAGCCTATCTAATGATTGGTAAGTGCATACAGACTTACCAATCTTCTGCCCGATGTGCCAGGCTTGACATAACTGGGCGGGCATTTAAATTTGCCAGCCCAGTGAGCTGTCACTCATCCCTGCACCATGTGTACAGGCGAACGGAGGGTCGCATGTACACACCAGCAGATATATCTTTCAGATATATTGGCCATCTGCTGTGCTGCAGGGCCAATCTGATATGTCTGTTAGCGACGTCATTCACAGACATATCGGGTGTACACACCCACCGATGTACTATAGATATATCGGCTGTTCAATGGAACGGACAATATATCTAGCAGCGTGTACGCAACATTACACAAAGCTTTCTTCTGCCTCACGAGTAACAATTGTAAGTCAGTCTTTTAATTTAATAATCCTGGTATAGTGTTCTAAATGACCTTAAACACACTCTGGCAGCAGTAAACAAGAACCACAAAATATTGTTTACATTTGGTTCCCTTTCTTGAATTAATACTTTATTTTACCATTTGCCATTTAGGTTATATTTGGGTTATATTTTTTTTATGTGTTAGAATAATTAAAAAGACAAATGGTATTTTCTAAAAATAGAAAGGGCCTGATCAGTGGCGTAACTTCATCCCAGGTGCCCGGAGGCAAGATAAATGTTGGTGCCCCCCCAATTAAAGTTAACCAACCCCCCAGCACCTATGCCAGCCCCAGCTGCCCCCCTATGCAGTTCCCCGAGTAGTGGTCCCCCTGTCCAGTGCCCGCCTATGTAGTGCCCCCCAGTAATGGTCCACCTATGCAGTACGTCCAGTAGTTGTCCCCCTATGCAGTGCCCCCAGTTGTAATGCCCTTGTAGTGCCCCCAGTAGTAATGCTCCTTGCAGTACTCCAGTAGTAATGTCCCTTGAAGTGCCCCCAGAAGTAAGGGCCCCAGTAGTGCCCCCAGTTGTAGTGCTCCCAATAGTGCCCCCAGTAGTAAGCCCCCTGTAATGCCCCCAGTAGTAAGCCCCCTGTAATGCCCCCAGTAGTAAGCCCCCTGTAGGGCCCCCAGTAGTAAGCCCCCATAGTGCCCCCAGTAGTAAGCCCCCTGTAGAGCCCCCCAGTAATGCCCTCTGTAATGCCCCCAGTAGTAAGCCTCCTATAATACCCCCAGTAGTAAGCCCCCTGTAGTGCCCGCAGTAGTAAACCCCCTGTAATGCCCCAAAAGTAAGCCCCCTCTAGGGCCCCCAAAAGTAACCCCCCCTGTAGGGCCAACAGTAGTAAGCACCCCCCTGTAATGCCCCCTGTAGTAAGCCCCTGTAGTGAGCACCCCCCAGTAATGCCCCTGTTGTAAGCCCCTGTAGTGAGCACCCCCCCAGTAATGCCCCCTGTAGTAAGCCCCTGTAGTGAGCACCCCCCCAGTAATGCCCCCTGTAGTAAGCCCCTGTAGTGATCACCCCCCCAGTAATGCCCCCTGCAGTAAGACCCTGTAGTGAGCACACCCCCAGTAATGCCCCCTGCAGTAAGACCCTGTAGTGAGCACACCCCCAGTAATGCCCACTGTAGTAAGCCCCTGTAGTGAGCCCACCCCCAATAATGTCCCCTGTAGTAAGCCCCTGTAGTGAGCACACCCCCAGTAATGCCCCCTGTAGTAAGCCCCTGCAGTGAGCACCCCCCCAGTGATGCCCCCTGTAGTAAGCCCCTGTAGTGAGCACAACGCATGCACACATACACAATAAAATTAAATAAATAACACTTACCTTAATCCCCGCTCCAGTGCTGCTGCCTTCCGTCCCCGGCACCTGCTCTTCGGAACTATGGGAGTGACATCATGACATCACTCCCATAGTGCACTGTGGGAACCGGAGCTCAGGAGTGAGCTCCGGCTGCCGTTGGCGCCGGGGGAGAGAAGGAGTCGGGCGCACTCAGCAGGCGCCCGACAAATGGAGGGTGCAGGGGGATGGACCCACTGCACCCCCGTAGTTACGCCACTGGAGGTGGAGCGCCGATCAGCGGCGCTCCTTCTCCATGTAGCTCCTCAGCAGTGGCTGGCCCGGATGACAATAGAGCCAGGTGTCCCCTTCAGGGCTGGCGCCCGGTGGCAAATGACTCCATTGTCTCCGAGGAGTTCCGCCACTGGGCCTGATTCAGAGAGCAATTGTTTCCCATTGACATGTGTATAAGCAGCACACACAGAGAACTCATTTGCAATGTGAGTGACAGGGTTCGGAGAGGTAATGCGAGGGTGGTCTTCAGAAAAACACAGGTGTGTCTTACCATTTAAACGCTGTTACATGGGCGTGCATAAATTAGGGAATGCTATCACCAATGCAGAATGAGAGCCATCTGTATGTCAGGAGAGTCGCTGTATTTGAGACAGGTCAGTCCTGCCGGAAAGGCTGCATTGCTGGTCGATGTGCATCAATGTTACTGATATTTATGCTGGTATGCTACTTCGTATACAGTTGACAAGGCAGCAGTGGGTGTCCTTATGCATGGGTAAGCTTTGGAGCTATTAGCATATTTTCTTAGCTGCATACAGGGGCGCCGAGAGGGGGGGGAGCGGGTACAGTTTACCCAGGCCCGGGCTTCCAGAGAGGCCCGGCGGGGGCCTGGGTCTGGCGCCGCCCCCCCTCACTTCCTCCCTCCCTCCCTCTGCAGCAGCAGCCACAGCAATCTCCTATGCCTGAAGGGGGGAGCAATCACACTGATCGCGCCCCCCACTGGCTTTGCGCCGGGCTGAGGGGCTTCACAGCGCTGCAAAACACAACTTTCTTTTCAAGGGGGCGTGCCCATGCCTTCTGCAATTAGGCCACGCACCCCTCTTTACCGGTGCCCCGCGTGGCTCTCTACGCCCCTGGCTGCATACCATGCGAAATCGCAGCTTCTAATGTATCAGCGTCCATTTCTGAATCAGGCCCAAAGGTATACAGAAATTTGTGTGGGTTAAAAAAAACAAAAAACAATCATTGTTGTTGAGGTTGTAATGTGATGAGCACAAATGTGAATAAAATGACCTCAGTACAATGCTGATAAAACCCTAAGTAGCAAATGGGTTAATAACATTGTTAAACATTATTGTCTCGTGTATATATGACACTTCATTACTTTATTATATTGGATGCAAACAGGACCGTAGAGAGCTTTGCCGGGCCCAGGTACAAACAGGGGGCGTGGCCCAATGAATGTAGGCATGGTCCCGCCTCCATAGAAAAAAAAGTAATTGTGTTTGCTTTGCGGCGCAGTGCACTCCAGTAGCGGGGGGGGGGGGGGCTTTTGGCGCTGTGTGCATGAATAGTGTGATTGCTCACCCCTTGCACAGGCTCTCCAAGCTACTGTATGATAAATACCCCCACAGTTCCTTATTGACCATACACTGGTCAGCACTTTTTAGAGGAGAGACAAATTGTATTTATTTGATCTGGATTGCCTTCTGCTTTTCATTTTATTTTTGTTGCAAAATCATTGAAAAACTGCAATGAAATAGGGGAAAGTTTGCTGTAGGTTAAAAATAATCATGTCACCTGTGACAATGCTAAAGCCTGTGCTTCCTATTATGCATGAACTGTGACGACAGTAGAGCAGTCTTAGCTATTAGTCACAGTACAGTGAAAGTTATGGCTAATGCAGCTTTCTCTAGACAGTTGTCATAATCTCTACATTAGAAGCAAAGAATAGCAACATAATGACTTACATCCTATACACCCACATTGTGTAATTGAACGTATTACTGATTCCGAGAGACAAAAATAACATTATAACAGAGTTACAATACATTTGGGTGACTGTTACTTTCATGGTGGATGTGACCGTGTAATGGCTTTGAATAAAGTAACTGCGCTTTAGTTAATCCATTATTGGCTTTGATGTCTTTTACACTGGAATTGCACAAATTAAGATTTAGATCCATTGCTAAAAATACAATAGCACGTGGTAAACTGTGCGGGAAGGAAGTGCCTCTGGTTTAGATGTATAAACAGCGACAGATCACACAAACAATAGTTTCAGTAAATACAATGTATTAAATAAATTGTGTGTATGCGAACTCTGATGGATTATAATAGGAAATATTAGTATAAAGTTGGACATATTGTATCTACTTTGCAGAACAAGCTTTTAAAAAAAAGATATTTACACTAGCAAAATATACAAACTCAAAATATTAATTGGAGAGGGTACAAATTAAACATAATAAAATACCTATACAGTATTACCCAATTATACTACAGTATGAGCTATGGGGCTGATTCAGAGATGGACAGTATTCACACAGCCGTTGAGTTTTTGCACACAGAGGCTGTGCAAAATGATGCAATAGCCACAGGAAGCATCTTATATTAGAAAAGAAAACCCACTGCCGACTCTTCTGATATGATACTGCACCCGAAGTTGCAACCCTCAAGTTACTCAGATGTCTGGTAAAATCTTGCTGCAGCAGCCACTAAAGCTGCTCCACTGGCTTCATTATGGCCGACATGTCCCTTTTTCTGGAATGTTGACTGTTACCATCCCCAATCACGCCATCAGCATGTCAATCATGCTAAGACCCAACCCAGGTCTGCACATGCTCAGTACGGCTCCTGTGCATGTGCAGATCTTATAACATCAGAGATGTGCGTTAACATCAAATTAATGTACATCTTTGATTCAGCCCCTATATACAATAATCATGTATATTGTCCATCTAGCACAAGCACAGTGGCGCAAACAGCATTCACCAGGCTCACCAGGCTCCGTATAGCAATAGACAAATGGCAGCACTCCACGACTTTTGTTAGTAATCAAAAATTATTTCGGCCAGGGGGTCACTCTACCAACCTATTTTGGTTATGTTGGATAGCTATCTAAATATATGTGTACAAAATATTCCTTCATATTTAAAGATACCACCTCCTTATTGATTAAACTTAAGGATTTGGATGTTTTACCACTGGAGACCCTCCTGTGCAGTGCAGACATTATGAGTCTATACACTTGTATACCACACAGTGAGGGCCTCAAGGCAGTTGAATTGTTGATAAGAGACAATCTGCTATACACAGGACCCCTAGTAAGCCTCTTCCTTAAGTTGTTGGAAATGGTTCTGTCTAGGAATTATTTTGTTTATATTATCAGTTCTTTTTCCAGAAGTCAGGATGTATGATAGGGTCCAATGTGGCCCCATTGTACGCGAATGCCTATATGTACATGATTGAATAGGATTTATTTTGGTTTATTCCTGACATTTCTAGCAAACTTATGTTGTACTGTAGATTTAATGATGATCTGCTAATTCTGTGGTCTATATCAAAGGAGGAACTTCAAAATTTGTTGGACGAGCATAATCGTTCAGGTCATGAGGTACAGTTTACCTATGTAATTGATTGGGCTAATGTACACTTTTTGGATGTTAAAATTCCACTTAATGAAGGTATATTGAGCACTGATTTATATGTAAAAGAGACAGACAGAAATACCATTCTCCGTCATGACAGTTTTCACCCCCTGCCACTACGCCATGGGCTACCCTATTCCCAGCTGTTAAGGGTCAGACATATTACTAGTGACCCGATACAACTTGAAAAACAAATGGAGACTATGGTTAATAAGTTTGTGGCACAGGGATATGACAAATTTGAATTGTTCAAGCTCAAAAGAGATATTATGAGCTTACCTAGAGAGGCAACATTTAAATCTAATCAGGAACAAAAAGATTCTACTAAAGTTGTAACATGGGTCAATCGGTTTAACACTAAAAGTACTGATACTACAAAGATAGTTAAAAAATTATGGTCAGTAGTTAATACGGATAGTGAATTGCCTGCCTTGATAAACTCTAGAATGATGTCCTGTTACACTAGGTGGAGGAATCTCAAGGACCGACTGGTGAAATTGTATGTTGCCAGATTTAAGAAAAAACCCCAACATTTCTTGACAAGAAAAAATGGGTATCATCGTTGCCTAGGTTTCATTACATGTAGATCAGTGATCTTAGGTGACACTTTCAATCACCCTTATACAGGCAGGAAATTCCAGATCAAATTTCCAGTGACCTATAGTACCATGTTTGTTGTATACTTGCTGTCTTGCCCATGTGGGTTGCACTACGTGGGCAAGACAGAACGACAGATCAAAGAACGGATGGCATTGCATCATTCTGCCATTTGAATGGGTATCAATACAGGTTCCAGTGATCAAACTGTGGCTAAACACTGGATAGCACTTAAACACGGTGTAGCAGATTTGAGATTTAAAATTATAGATCATATCCCACAGAATATTAGGGGTGGGAATCTTTAAATTGGACACACTGGCTCCCAAGGGGTTAAATGAATCCCTGGGATTACAGTGTATTCTGTAAACTATGGGATATTTAGCAGAGTCTTGTATTATTGTTATTGCTTTTTCTTATGTCTTTGGTTATCGAATACATATTGTGGATAGAGTTATATATATATGCAGTCTGTTAACATTACTACATGTATACTTATGGCAATGTTTTGTTTTGTTGCCATGACAATGGTAACAGTCCTGCTGATCAGGTCATTCCGGGGACGCTGCTGTGTGACATCCTGCATACCTCAACTCCCTTCAGTGGGCGCGTGGTGTGTGGAAAGAGCGGCGGTGGACATCAGGTGCACCGGATCAGCTGAACAAGGTAATTTTAATATTGTGTATGTATATATATACTGTGTATATATATATATATATATATATATATAGGTGTACTGTATTTTCTGTATCCCAAAAGAAGGGCATGTGCCCGAAATGTCGGATTAAACCTTTTTGATTACTAACAAAGTCGTGGAGTGCTGCCATTTGTCTATTGCTATACGGGGCCTGGTGGTCCATGGAAGGCACCCATGCCAGAATTATATATTATATATATGATAAAATAAAGCTCCTAGTGCATTAAATTTAGACTTTCCCAATGTCATATAGATTCTATAGAATCTACATGTACCATATATAAAGCCCAGGGAATACCTTTGGGCTAAAAGTGCTTGTAATAGTGATTAATCCTGGAATCAAATCCCAGCCCCAACAGGTCTTCACAAGAAGTGCAGATATACAAAATAAAACTATATACATATATATATAGTGCAGTATGCTTAAACAAAAAGTGATTTACTTAACAAAAACAATATAAGTTAAATGTACATAAAAGAATATTCACAGAGTTTTAATTAGTGCAAAAAAAGCTTATCTGAGCCAGAGGGAACAGCAGCAAACCATACAGGTCCCAGAGCTGGAGTAAGTTACAGCCTCAATGTGTTTCGTCCATCTGTTATTACCAGGACTTTATCAGGGAGGTACTCCCTGGCCTATATGTATGGTACGTGTGGATTCTATAGAATTTATATGACAATAGGAAAGTCTAAATTTAATGCACTAGGAGGCGCCTTGTGCCTTTATTTTATCACAGAAACTTCACCTATTGGGATATAGGATCTGGCCTGCAGCAGCCACTGGAACTTCCGGAGAGTGCACATAGAGAGAAGACTTCCATAAAGGACACTTATTTTTTCATTTGGATCACTAAAGTTAAGCGCCTTTATCACTAATTGTTTAATATATATATATATATATATATATATATATAGAATGTCCACAGGGGTGGCACTCCCAATAAAGAACCAGCGTGCAGGTGCCCTCCAAAGTAAGTCAGCAAACGCTGACCCCAATAGTACATAGCATGTAGGCGGCACTCTGTCTCCAAAGAAAGCCAAGACAGGTAATAGTGAATAGATCACCGACGTTTCGGAGCGTTTAATATAGCTCCTTCATCAAGGTACAAACAAATAACATATAAACAACACCAACATTTATACTCACATATCTCCACGTGCAGTCCGGACTGTGCGCCATCCAGGGCAGGGTATCCCGCTGATGACGTCATCGACACTAGCACCACACCAGTGCTAGCAACGCGCCGGTCATGTGATTGTGGAGGCGCCCACCACACAGGTCTCCGTTGCCCTAGTAACACACAGTGTGACAGAAATGCAAAAATGTTATGGAGTGCAGCAGAATAACAGGGAAATAGATAAAACAGGCACATCACTGTTTTATATACATATCCGATATAGAGTTATAGATTACATCATAGTATAGACATAACCAAATTACTACAAACAAGGAAAGGAGCATATAACCAATACATACATATAAACACAGGACGTGCAGCAAAAATATATTACCCTTATACAATGATCATAATAATCCAATCAACCTGGAACATGCACCTATTCAGAATGCATGCTCCATGGCTTAACAGACATCACATAGTACCATATATTACCATTGTTGTTAACCTAAAGCAATCAACATGTGGTCAGGGGAACAGACTCATGTAGTCAATACTCAGAGAATATAAGTAATCCAGAAACATAAAGACTCAACACCCATGAAAATGACAAGTAGTATCATGAAACAGGCAATAAGATACACCCACTAGATAATTAAATACTCAAATCCAAGTTTTAGAGAAAACAATGCAGACCCAGATTTTCATTGAGACCCCGTGGGGCTAATGCATCTAATTTGAAGATCCAGCGTGACACGGGTGTTGAGTCACTTAAGTGGGGTCCAGTGACGGGGGCTGCAAGCTTAAATGCATTGATCAATTCATGAACCAAAACCCCACTGTTTATTATGTTTATTATTATTATTGTTAGTTATTATGGTAAGTGCAGAGCCCTTGTGATTCCTATTTAAACAATGTGGTCACATACCATGTTGCACCCCAAATCTAGGAATGCTGAGTGCCGTGGATTAGTGCTTTTTATATATATATATATATATATATATAGCAGAAACAAAATAGCAGCACTCCGAGATGCATAGATAAATTGAATCCATGTTTACAAAATCAGGCCGAAGTTTCGGGGGATCAGCGCCCCTTTGTCAAGGTGAGTAACAGAGAAAAAGATTAAGAGCTTACCTTAAATACCAGGGAGAAGCCCACGAGCGTGTCCGGAAGTGGAGCAGTGTGCAGCTGCCGGGTCCCAGTAAAATGACATCATCGTGCTGATGGCGCCCGGGTTGTCCGGGTAACTGGATATGCGGTCCAGCCTGTGTATATAGAAGCAGGTAGAATAGTGAAGTTGTAAACCAGAGTAATCCCTTAAGGAGATCTAATAATAAAACAGCAGTGTAGTAGATAAAGAAGAAAAAGAAGAAAAACCTAATAAAAATAATGATAAAGAAACCAGAAACATCACTAAAAATATTAAAAGAAGAAGCAGTAAGAGGCATGGCACAAACTTACATGTATAACAAGCAAAGGCACAAACAGCAGATACTTGCTAATGCAAAAAATAACTGTCCTTATAGACTATATGTTTAAAGCTCAAAAAGTTAAACTAACCTACATGAGTCCCCCATAGTTAAATGGGGGAAATGTAGACATGTTAGGCAACTAATAATGGCTAGATGAGAAAACAATTGCAAGAGAGCAAAGGGACGGAGACCAAGGAGAGCTGGATATGGGTGAGGAACAGGAGTAGTATAGAAAAATGGTCTATAGAGTTTGAAAGGACATATTTTAGAGACAGTATAAGTCCATCTAATGCGAGTTATAGCCCTCTAACACTTTGGCATGGGATAATTAAAACACATTCCATGTCATCCTTTCATTTAGACCGTTGGGGCTAATGGTGTTTAAAACATACATTCATTTTGATTCCATCTGCAAAAGTTTGTTAGCCCGGTCCCCACCTCTGAGTATTTTTAGCACATGGTCAATGATTATACAGTCAGGTGCATAAATATTGGGACATTGACAGAATTTTCATATTTTGGCCTCTATTCACCACCACAATGGCGTTGAAATGAAACAAACAAGATGTGCTTTAACTGCAGACTTTCAGATTTAATTTGAGGGTAATTACATCCAAATCAGGTGAACGGTGTAGGAATTACAACGGTTTCTATATGTGCCTCCCACTTTTGAAGGGGCCAAAATAATGGGACAAACTAAACAATCCTAAATCTAACTTTCACTTTTTAATACTTTGTTGCAAATCCTTTGCAGGCAATTACAGCCTGAAGTCTGGAACGCATAGACATCACCAGACGCTGGGTTTCATCCCTGGTGATGCTCTGCCAGGCCTCTACTGCAAATGTCTTCAGTTCCTGCTTGTTCTTGGGGCATTTCCCTTCAGTTTTGTCTTCATCAAGTGAAATGCATGCTCAATCAGATTCAGGTCAGGGGATTGACTTGGCTATTGCATAACATTCCACTTTTAAGCCTTAAAAAACTCTTTGGTTGCTTTTGCAGTATGCTTCGGGTCATTGTCCATCTGCTCTGTGAAGCGGCGTCCAATGAGTTCTGAAGCATTTGACTGAATATGAGCATATAATATTGCCTGAAACACTTCAGTATTCATTCTGCTGCTTTTGTCAGCAGTCACATCATCAATAAATACAAGGGAACCAGTTCCATTGGCAGCCATATATGCCCACACCATGACACTACCACCATGCTTCACTGATGAGGTGGTATGTTTTGGATCATGAGCAGTTCCTTTCCTTCTCCATACTCTTCTCTTCCCATCACTCTGGTACAAGTTGATCTTTGTCTCATCTGTCCATAGGATGTTGTTCCAGAACTGTAATGGCTTTTTTAGATGTTGTTTGGCAAACTCTAATCTGGTCTTCCTGTTTTTGTGGCTCACCAATGGTTTACATCTTGTGGTGAACCCTCTATATTCACTCTTGTGAAGTCTTCTCTTGATTGTTGACTTTGACACATATACACCTACCTCCTGGAGAGTGTTCTTGATTTGGCCAACTGTTGTGAAGGGGTTTTTCTTCACCAGGGAAATAATTCTTCTGTCATCCACCACAGTTGTTTTCTGTGGTCTTCCGGGTCTTTTGGTGTTGTTGAGCTCTCTGGTGCGTTCTTTCTTTTTAAGAATGTTCCAAACAGTTGATTTGGCCACACCTAATGTTTTTGCTATCTCTCTGATGGGTTTGTTTTGATTTTTCAGCCTAATGATGGCTTGCTTTACTGATAGTGACAGCTCTTTGGACTTCATATTGAGAGTCGACAGCTGCTGATTCCAAATGCAAATGTCACACCTAGAATCAACTCCAGACCTTTTACCTGCTTAATTGATAATGAAATAACGAGGGAATAGCCCACACCTGTCCATGAAATAGCTTTTGAGTTGATAGTCCCATTACTTTTGGCCCCTTAAAAAGTGGGAGGCATATATAGAAACCGTTGTAATTCCTACACCGTTCACCTGATTTGGATGTAATTACCCTCAAATTAAATCTGAAAGTCTGCAGTTAAAGCACATCTTGTTTGTTTCATTTCAAAGCCATTGTGGTGGTGAATAGAGGCCCAAATATGAAAATTCTGTCAATGTCCCAATATTTATGCACCTGACTGTATGTTTAAACCCGGTCAGATCATGTTGCATCTCCACAAAGTGCCTTGCTACAGGTTGGTCCGAGGTCTTACCGCTCAAGGCCGCCTTGTTGGCTGAGCGGTGTAAAGCCATTCTATCACATAAGGACCTAGTAGTTTTCCCTACATAATAGACTGCAGGGGCAAATGATTATATACACAACGAAAGATGAGGTACAAGTTAATACATGCTTGATGTTAAATTGTTGTTCTGTGTGTGGGTGACTAAATGTAGACCCAATAATCATGCAGCGACAGGTGGTACATCGAAGGCATTTATAGCAACCTGGTGCTTTAGACAAGAAACTTTTTGAGGCAAGTGTGGACAAGAAGTTGGTAATGTCCGTGTGGACAATCATGTCTTTAAAATTTCTGCCTCGCGTAAAGCATGGCATAGGACGTTTGTCCTTTTAGCATTGTAATTCTCTTTCCGTAGAGATGATTGGCCAAAGGGCTCTAGAAGCTCTAGGTAACACAGAGCTAGAGGTGTTGTACCTGTTAAAGTTAAAGGTGAACGGTAAAACGATCAATCACCCGGCAGATGGTTTTTAATCACACAGGGAGACGCTTCGCTTCTACAAATAACGCCAGCTCTGGATCGTCAGGCAGATCACGTCACATTCGAACACGTCGTAAGCTCCGCCCATAAAAAATATATAAACTGCTTCCAATCTCAGTACATTTTCTGCAATAGAAGTTCCATATAGAAGCATATATCTGTGCAATACGTTGTCATATAATTTGCAGCATATCACGAAGTGAAGTTCCCTTTTGTCTTTCTCCACAATATGAACTAATAAACATATAAAGAGTCATGTCCTGTTGCCACATTACTAATGCTCTTCTCCTTCTTCTGACCATTCCTTACCCAAACTCCCTTCTTTTTAGATACACATACACCCACATACTATGGGCCTGATTCAGAGCTGTAAACTATTACGATGTGTTTGCAAATGGAGCGACTTTTTGCTGCTGAACCTGCATCTGAGTCGCACTGCACATGTGTTAAGGTACATTACCACATTACCATTGTCGCATGTAGCGAGTCTTTATTCACAGTGTGATTGACAGCCAAGGAGCGTTTGCCGGAGGTAATGGGGAGTGGCAGCAAATAATGCAGGTGTGTCTCAGCAGTTTTGTAGGCATGTCACATCCTTTGTCTGCGATCCTGTATGCAGAGAACATGGCTCCGGCGTCTCAGGTACAGGTGCAATGCTGCGTGACCATATACTCACTCAAATGAGTCAATGTTTGCCTCATCTGTGTCAGACGTTGCATTAGTATATTTTCACATATCCACAGCTGCAAAAAATAACAGCTGTGGCAGCATTAGAGTATAACACCGAATCAGGCTCAAAATTCTAAACCCATATACCCTATAATTCATTAATATTTTATACACCAATACTAGTTAGCGCTTTTAATTATCTGATTTCATTATACAGGCTGCAGTTTTAGCTTTCCCTGGTGAGGCTGTCATTTGGAGCACATAGAATTGACAATAAACTCGAGTTCAGTAAGCTTTATCTGTCTATAGAGTATTCTTTCATGATGTATAGACGAATTATATTTTTTATAGTTGTTACAGAGTTCTTCTCTCTCTAAAGATCTTATTTGAAAGGTCTGTAAAAGGCTTTAGCTGGTGTTTTATGGCTTTATCTGGTGTTTTATCTTACTTCCTACACTGCTGCTTTTATTTCAAAGCTTATGTACTCTAAAGCTGGGTACAGACTATATGATGTGTGTACCCAGCGATGGAACTATGTGATGTAACAATACATTGCGCAAACCACACATGCTGCATGATCTGGTGTACAAAGACGTGATATATTGATACATGTTGCATGTAGCAGCATTGTGTCATTCATTGCAACGTCCCACGATGTGAAGACAGATTGGCGTACACACTGCACAATCCGTACAATATATCATTCCGATCTGCAATAGAACTATATAGAGTATGACGGACCATATAGTGTGTACCCAGCTTTAGTCTCTGTGAGAGTATAAACATTATAAACCAGTGCTTGGGGAATTGTCTGGTCTGTTCTCTCTATCTAAATCTGAAAGTCCATAGGCTAGGAGACAAAATGCATAGCATCTGGAATAAGATATTCTTTATTACGTTCTGCAAGTAGGAAAGTTTGTAACCTGTGATATTCTTAAATGTCTCTAAGCTGCAGTTTAATTCCCTCTGACACCCTTTGCAATAATGAGCTTTTTCACATTGTTTTCATCATGGTCTGTAATTATAGAAGAACAGGCTTATGGATGCAGTTTTCAAATATTCTGCAGTTGACAAATATTCTGACCCTAATATGGATCTGATGGCAATTAGGGTCCTTGCGGCTATTACAATATTTTATTCTAGCTTTGGATAATGCAATGAGCCTGCTGCCTGTGTCAGTTAATTAATGAGTGGTGATGCTGTCTCTGTGAGGTGATACTAATATTGTTATTTGTATAGCACTTTTCTCTCAGTAGGAGTAAAAATGCTTTACATTAAAACACAAAATACAATATAAGTTTAACAACAAAGAGATACATTAGTGAAGGAACATTAATGAAATGAGAAACATTAGTGAAGGAACATTAGTGAAATGCGTGAGAATAACAGGTGAATCTTGAGTCTGTTTTTGAAGCATTCTATAGTGGAAGCTTCTTGAACAGTGCGGGGAAGTGAGTTCCATAGAGTTGGAGCTGCAAAGCTAAAAGCTCGCCCACCAGATGAATTTGTGGAAATTCGAGATACTATACTGCTAATAGTCCTTCATCTACAGATTGCAGTAATCTAGTGGGGAAGTTAGGAGGTACCTTGGGCCCTGGTTATGTATGGCCAATCTTGATGGAGTGGGATATAAGCTTTTGAACCTATTTTTCCAAAAAAATAGCCCTGACAGTTTATTCTATGACTAATGGGTCTGTTTAGTAAGCAGTGGTAGGAGACAAAGTGAAATGAGATAATGTACCAGCCAATCAGCTCCTAACTGCCATGTCACATTCTGTGTTTGAAAAATGACAGTTGGGAGCTGATTGGCTGGTACCTTATCTCATTTCACTTTGTCTCCTAACACTGCTTGGTAAATAGACCCCTAACAGTTAAGGTGCCTAGACTTTGAGGAACCTCTTCACCTCTGTAGTAGACTGCACAAACTATATTTGTTTTCTGACCCTATGCAAAATATACAAATAAGATCCTGGAAGCCAGTGAACTTTCCCATACCTTCCTCAGAACAATGAACTATAGTCTATGAACTCTATCTACTCTTATATAGTAAATCTCTTAGCTCTGGGGACAGCATAATAAGGTAGGCGTGTGCGGTAAATTATGGGGCTCAGATCCCTCTGACTAGTCTCTCTAATCTGCACTTTATGCAGTGAGGTATGCAATTTTGAGGTGCTGATTTGTGACTAGTACCTGCTCCCCTTTACAGGTCCCAGCTGTCTCTCCTGACTTGGGTTATGTCAGGTTCAGTTGCTCTACCTCTCTGTTCACCTCTTTACTGGCAGCGTCTCCCTCAGACACAATGGCGGGCCTCACACAGCAGGTGTTTTGCTGTTACTGCAGACTTCTGCCCTCACTCAGGCCATTTACCTCAGGAACTGCTCCCCCTTTCCCCTCACCAGCTGTTGGAAAGCCAGCATGATTTTGCCTGTCCAGACAGTTATTCAGACCACTGTCCTCTCCTTACCTCAGTGCTATTTATAGCTCCTCTTGGGTTGCCATGGAAACCTTCAAATCCCCCCACAGCTAACCACATAATGTAAACTCCTAACTACATCAACCCTCTCATCCCTGTGCATCAGGTTTCTGGAAAGCTGTAGAAGGCTGACAGCTAATATCAGTTACATGTGTAGTGCCTCTCAAATACTCTTGGCACTGCTTCAGCATCAAATATTAAAGTTCAGTCTTCTCTCCCCATGCCTAAATATTTTTTTTCTGCCCCCTACACACGCACTTATTATTTATAACTAAAATACATTTATTTTACGTATAACATATAACAAAGATAACCACCACCAAAAGGGGGTTACAATTAGGGATGTTCAGGCTCGGATAGGTTCGAGTTTGCACGCCGAGTTTGGATTTTTCCCTCCAAAAAGACGGAACTCAGAAAGAGGCAAAACGTCATCTTGCATGGACAAACATCATCATTCCTGGACTTTGTCCCTGTTCATTTTAGATCTCTCCCATTTACAGAACCAGGAAACTTAGTGGATCATCAATGTAAAACAACTCTTTTGCAGACCATACATCTCTGAACTAGATGCGCATATTCTGAACTACCATATTATGGCATCTTTTACTTTAGAGACTAATTATGTTTTTTATAGCCGTATCAAAACATGGAACAATAATTGGTACTAAAACTGCAATGTTATTGCACCAGTGAAACATTTAGTTACAGAAAATGAATTGCTATGTGCTTCGCATAAGACATGAGATATTATTTAAAGATTAGTACTATATTGAGTGTACTTAATTGTGTTTTCAATTAAAATTTGGTAGTTAAAATTGTATGTTATGTTTTAAATAGAATCCTGCTTCTGCCTTTAACAACATTAAATTTCGATAGAATACATAATGTACTGAAAGGTAGGTAATTGTACTAACCTACTAACATAATCTAAAATTTTGTTTTGTGCAAAAATGGCCAAGAGTGCAGCATGAAAGCTATACAGCTGTCCTAATATTGATTCCTACATTTATCTGTCTGTCAGAGGATTTGAGGCCAGAATCATAATCAAAAGTGAGAACAGATACATGCAAGTGACTATAGGAAAGTTTAAAGGGCCTGCATGTTTCAACTATTAATTCCCTCTAATGTATAGAGCTGAGCAGAGCTTACCAGTCCAACAAAAATGGGCTGTGAGAGAGAAGTTGCAGTTAAGGCATATAACATTTATATTGCTCTTTTTGTGTTTTTGTTAAGAAGCCTCTTATTATTGAAACCTTTAGGTGGAAACGCACCTACCCAAAAGTTTTGCTGGGATGATGAATTTGTGGTCAAATACATTTTGAGACACAGATGCTCCTCACTTAATGACCGAGCTATGTTTCTGTCCTCTGTTCAGCATCTGCGGTGGCCGGCTTGCGTTACCACGTGGGTCACATATGCAGCCTATGGGATCGTAGATGATTTGATGTTGCGTTCTAGAATGCAACTTGGATCAGTAATGCAAATAGAGCCATATACTGTAAATAATATTCTTCATTATGTGGTGTTTTTGATTAAAGTCCCATTGGGGCATTTCTGAACTAATGCTACTGTTTTCTCAACATTAATAATAATAATAATAATAATAATAATAATAATAATAATAATAATTGTAATTTGCATTTTTTGTAAGCTTACCCAGTGTTTGTCAGAAAGTATTTCCTTCCCAATCTATTTCCTACAACACCAGGATTATAAAGGTATTTTTTTCAAGGTCTTAAGTATCTGTTGAGATCACAGTCTAGCACCAGTCATCAGTGTTTACTATATTATCTACTCTTAGAAATTTTAATTTATTTTTTAATTATTTCTTTAAATATTTTTCAATGAAGAGCAAAATGGCAGGGAGCAGGATTATTGAAAGGAAAGGATAAAGGGGTAGGAAGACAAGGTGTGACACATCCAGTAGCAAGTTACACGTGACATTACCACTGACATTAAACGGTTTTAAAATTAACATAGCCTACATTTGATGTGTATCTAAGTAGATTTAACTTATGCAACAAGTAGCATAAAAAGTCAAAGGCAGATAGGAGGGGGTTTATGTAATGGGTTTGCCGCTGCAGGAACTTCTGCAAATCTTCCCATTTTTTTTAAAGCTGCAATCATCTTAAAGGCAATACCAGCTTGGTTTTGCCTTTAAAATGATTGGCGCTTTAAAAATACGGGAAGACTCGCAGGAGTTCCCATAGTGGCTGCCTGCAGCTCGCAACCAATTATATAAGCCCCGGTATCTATTTGGGATGCTACAAGCAGTAAGCAGAGGAAGCTTTGTGTTTTTCTAATTTGGTGTCACTAGTCAGTTAACCATGCTTAGTATGTGACTAATGAGTTTCTGCATTGTTATTTTTCTGCAGCCCCAATGGTACAAGGGTATAAGGTTGTCAGGAGGAGAGCTGGACACTCATAATTAACTGAATTAGGTTTTTACATTCTTTTCAGTGTTTCACTAACTTTGATCAACTGAAATATTCGATAGGGTACCATCATGATTCCATTCCCTACAGCATTGATCAGACACAGATGAAAAGATTAAACGAAGCAGAGCTGGAACCATATACCACCTGTACAGGAGTTTCTATATGTTTATTTTAATGAAGGGCATATGTATCAAAGCTTGATGTGAGATAAAATTGTGAGATATATATCACCAACCAATCAGCTTCTAACTTACATTTTGCAGGCTGTATTTAAGAAATGATAGTTTGGAGCTGATTGGTTGGTGATATATATTTCACAATTCTATCTCACATCAAGCTTTGATACATATGCCCCTATGCCTCAGGGCCAACATCAATTCAATATTCTCCTTTCACTTGGATTTGTGAGGATGCTTTGGAACCTGGCCTTATGATAGCATGAAGTATAGGAGTTTAATCCTTTTGAATTTGACCTGTAAATGAAGACTCCCAAAGGGCTAGGCTGGACTAAGATGTGTGTGATGAATATGGAGCAGTATACTGTAAATGTTTATTTGGTGATATTGAAAAAGTTGCCAGAAATTTTTTAAAATGCTCATGAAGAAGAAAGCAATGCTAGGGTGACAAATCCAGTTAGAATTTTATATCATCCCTGGTCCATAGTTAATACCAAATAGGATCATCCTCGTGGGATTAGTGATCACCTTATAAATCCTCATGGGGTGCTGAAAATAAAATATTGCATATTTTGTTCAGGAACATCTGCTAGCAAAATTCACAATTGCTTTTATGGAAGTTGAGCATCTCAGGGAAAAAATGTATATTATGGATTTCTGGTTTATACAAATTTATCTGGATATTTGCTAGTTCACAGTAATTTTGAAGAATTTTACAATAAAGTTAAATGTCAGGTTTTGTGAATATCTCGGGCAGGATATTTTGGTTGTAATACACCAATATAGTTACCACCTTAGCGCAATCATATACTGTATAAAGGTACATAAAAAAGTCTATTACTCTAATAAATAAATTCCATATGTAGGATGAACTTCTTGAAATATTGGACCTGATTCAGACCCACTTGCAAGCGGCCGCTTGCTCGTTCGCGGCTGATATTTCCAATCTGCGCATGCGTAAGCATCCCAATGCGTGTGTGTGAACCACTGCAAGGTCTGGAAGGGCTCGTTCGCCTAGCATAGACAACCCATCTGAATGAGTGACAGGAGAGGTTGTTTGTGGATGGTAACAGGGGCAGGGCACTACTAATGGGGGAGTGGAGGTGCGAACGCAGGCGTGCCTGCGTGTTGCAACATCGTTTCAGATGCATGCATAATTAAAAGGCAGCGTCATAGTTCACGTCACTTGGTGGAATTTGACAGTGAAGTGCTCGCACTGCTTGTGGCAGGGTATAGTCAACCCTAAGCGCTGCAAACGCGTTAGATGGTGCTCAATGTACCAATGTTTATAGGCACTTCCAGGAGATGGCGTACGCAAGTGGGCATTTTAAGAATGGATGGTGGGCGTCTACATACACAAAGTGATCCCACGCCAAGACATAGTGGGTGTGCTTATGTCTTGCCTTGCAATCGCTTGCCTTGCTGGGTATGTCCCAGATTTGCATAAGCTGGAAGCGAGTGATCGCATCTAGCGAATGGGTCTGAATCAGATCCATAGTCCACAGAGGAAAACCACCAAGAGAAGTTTCTTTTACTTCCTCCTGTTTTATTCCCTTGTCACGACCAACATTAGTTAACATCGATTAGTGATCTCAAAAGAAAGAAATTTGCAAGAGCTAGTGCATAGATGTCTTAAAAAACATAACAATTTATTTATAAGATACACTCACATTCTCAATAAAACACATAAGCATATAGCATCGCCAAAATGATGCAATACAATAGGATAGGGAGTCCAGTGATGATTTCTGGACGTAGACTAGTGGGGAGCAGTGGTCCTGGACACCAAATGGCACCTCACTTCTGGCAAAGGACAGAGACGTCCGAAATGCGTTAGGCTGGTGAAACATTGGGCATTGTGATCGGGGTATTCGTGGTTCGAGTGAGGTGCCGTTTGGTGTGCGCTAAATAAATAACTGTTAATAAATAAATGTGATTACTCCCTTTACAAATACATTCTTTAAAATGAATTGTATTCATTATTGAATGTGCAGTTACACACATCCATGTTACTATACTTTGGACGAGAGAGCAGCATAAATACAAATATTTAGAGGGAAAATGGGCTGTATATATTTACCTATTTATTTTACTTTAAGGATTAGTAGAATAATGCCATTGTATGAATAGGGTAGGTTGTCTATGGTCTACATAAAGCATTAGCTATTAAAAACTTAATTGAACAGTGAAATCAAATTACTTTGGAATTGTTACTTGTATTATTGCTGTTGTTTATTTAAGAGCTATATTCTTTCCCCAGCTGTTTGAACATACTGGGTGGTGTCTTTTCTCACTTAATAATGTGCATTGTTCTTCATTACATGGGCTCTGCATGCCGCTGGCTGTTGGGCATGTGGAACAGTAAAGAATAAAACAATAACTCAATCTGAAAGTTTTCCTTTCTATTTTTTATTTGTGACTTTTAGCCAAAAGCTCTATTTGGTGGCTAATTATCAGCATTACCATATGTCAAAGTTTGATTGTATAGTCTAATCTTATTAATATTTAAATTAAGCCTGTAGTGTTAGAAATTCTACCCTTCATGGTGCATAAATACCTTCAATACTTATAGAGAAGTAAAAAATTCAAACTACAGTACTCTCTATCAATTTTACTATTGTTTATTGGCCTGATGGCATGTATTAAGCCCTGATATAGTTCATTGGAACACTATTGTTATTTTCTAATTTTTTTTTAACTAAATTATCTTTTCATTACACATGGATAGGTCATCACCTTATTTGTGGCATTGGCCAGCAGAGAGGATTGAGCACACATCCCTCCGGTAACTAGGGGAATACTACTTAAGGGTATTTCTACCACTCTATTGCATCTTATTTTCCACGACCTTCTCATCAGGAAGCTGTACACAAGATTGACCTGCAATGCTTTGCAATAGGTCATACCGTTGTTAAGTACTCTGACAGCAGATGCGTCCTAGTCTGTTTTTCACTGAGCAAGTGCTAGAGACTATAGAGACTATAATCCCACATTTCACTGCCTAGATATTCTAGATAAAGTGCTGCGGAATATTTAAATACATTTCTTTGGATGCCTTACATTCATTTGTGATATTTTATATAATATTATTATTATATACACTGTATTGAGCTCCTGTGTGAGAACACCTTCGCTCCTTTTCATTATTTTTCAAGTACAGACTTATAATGACAGGAGCTGATTTGTTGGTACTTTATCTTTCTCCATGGCTTGATATAATTCTCCCTCGGTCATTTACCTTGCTCCAGTGTATGCTTGTGATTCCTCCTAGTGTACCGGATCCTGCTTTTCCTGACAATGATTCCCTGCATGTGCCCCTGACCTTGGCTTGACTTACCACTCTTTTATTTGCTCATACTGTACCCCTGACCTCAGCTTGTCTTACTATGCTGCTACTTTGCCTCTGACTCTGACCTCAGATTTCCTGACTACGCTATTTCCTGCTGATTCTGTACCTCACTTGCACTCCCACATGTCACCTCCAGGGGGCAGCTAGGGGTCACAACTTGCAGCCCATCCTGCCTTGTGGCAGTTCTTGGTGAAGACTGGGCGGTCTATCAGAAACCACAGCTTGACTCTTACCAACACAAATCTTGGTCTGACAGCATCATATTTGCCTAGAATTAGAAAAAAAGAAATTAGAAAAAAATAAATGGACAGTAATTGCATGTGTTTGGTCAGACCCATCAGTAGCATATGCGCCAGGTTCACATCAGAGGTAGCAAGTGTGTATACTTATCATCACAATAGGGTAGAGAAAGCATAGAGATGGTATTAATACTAAAGTCCCATTACCCATTCTGTACACAATATAATAATGTAATGAAGTAACATATACAAGAGAAAAGAGTGTATTGAGACTGTTATTCATAAATGTAAAAGCCACATGTTCCATATAAATGAAGCTTATTCATAAACACAAAAACACAAATTAAGTTCATACTGTTCCCCCTTTAAGGATCAAATGTATATTTTCTTTACTACTAAAATAAAAATGAATCTCTATCAATTAAATAATATGAATAGACGGATGCAACTTCATAACGAACGAATGAAGTACTATTAGCTGGAAATGACAATATCGGAAGCAACTAGATAGTGCTAATGATTGTCATCATCAGCAGTAGGATTGTTATACCAGGCCTCCGCCACCTGCAAGAGATTTGCCTCCTGACAATTATGTACGTGTCTGATTTTAATTTTCATATTTTTTTCTTATAGGTTCTCTGTGAATTTTACCCACGAGTAAGGAAGAGACATTGGTCTCTTCATTGTGATCAATGTTTACCCTCCTGTTCGAATGTTAGTCCTTAGTATATATGTGGTCTTACATCGCTTAATACATATCAATTTGTTTATTTTGGGGTCAGATGCATCTATGTCTACTTCTCCATATGGCCGTGCCAGCCTACTTACTAGCTTATGCCAATGTGAATCCACATTGGCATAATCCACCTGTGTATGTACCCATGTGAACATCTATGCATCTGCATGTGTAAAGCCATCCCGTCCACTGTGTTTTCCTCAGCTACTACAGCCATCATCATTTGTATCTGGAATTCCCCCATGTCACGCTGGGTGCAAAAGAGCCACCTGATTAGACATTTCATCTCTTTCGGTAAGCTCCGAGGTTGGCTTATATGCCCACAACACTCCCTTGAGCCTATTACTAGATTTAACGGTTCCATGCATCAGTATGGTTGCAACCCATTTACCATCCAGAAACGCTCATGGATAGAGTGGTCTGCCTGCACTTGCTGTCTCCGCCCATGGGCGTATGATTTATGGCATGTGCAGTCAGCTATTTATTTCTACAACACATGTGCAGTATGGTGAAATCCATGAGATGGAATTTTAGATTTAGGCCCTTTGTTTCCATGAATAGCTATCATATGTGTCTTTTGCAGTGTAGTGCTTTGTAGAGAGAAATTGTATTACTCAACAGAAAAAGACGCATCTTCAATGCTTCACTAACAATTCCTTTATAGATAAATGAAATTATATTTCCACTTGTAAAGTACATTTTTCATTACTAACTGCCCATAACATAAGCAGAAGGAAGAACAAATATGGCCTAATATTAGAAACTATTTAGAATAAAAAGTTAGTAAGGACAAGTAACAAAAGCAATGTTCTTTGAAATCTTAATAGGAGCAGAATATTAATATAAGATTTGTTATGGCATCTAGAGATATTCAAAATGTAAAATGGTTCTAGAAGCAGCTTGTAAAGTTATGCTTGTAAAGTTTATGCATTCTATAGAAAAGGCACCATTTTAAAGTTTATTTTAATCTTTTAACTGTGAGATGCACACATGTATTTCAAACTGGAACCTTTGGTTTCAATGTAGAATTTCAGTTAACAGCTATAAGATGTATACCATGGTGGTCAATCCAAAAATACACTTCAATATTTTCGAAATTGGTACAACCTAATAAATTTGAGGCATGCAATATTTCAAGCTACTCTATATTCCAACAGTACCAACAATATCAGGATAGAAAGATAGGTAAGTAGGACAACACATTTAAATGGAGGCAAAATCTATCAGATGAATGAATAATCAGATGAAGAATCTAGATAACAGGAAGCGCAGAAAAAAAGGAAGTCAGTTACTTGTAGAGTGTTACAAATGTCGGTGTTCCGACACCCAGAAATCCCTGTGGGAGAGAGGAACAGACAAGTTGGAAAGAAATGTTAATTATTGTCCCGGACAACTGGCTGAACGCCAGACAACACATGGCTAACCGCTGGCAGAAACGGCTGAGTAACTGAACGAAGCGGCTTGAGGCCGATGTAGCAGCTACTGAACCGATGTTGTGGCTGAGGCCGACGTTGCGGCTGTGGACGATGTTGCGGTTTAAGGTCGATGTTACGGCTAAGGCCGATGTTGCGGCTTGTGATTCTATAGTGCGGCAAGTTGTCGGAGGTTTGGCTGAGTAGCCGAGTGGAGTGGCTTGAGGCCGATGTAGTGGCTACTGAGCCGATGGTGCGACTCGTGAGTCGATGGTGCAGCAAGTTGCTGGAGATTTGTGTGAGTAGCTGAGTGGAGCGGCCTGAGGCCGATGTAGTGGCCACTGAGCCGATGGTGTGACTCGTGAGTCGATGGTGTGGCAAGTTGCCAGAGATTTGGCTGAGTAGCTGAGTGGAGCGGCCTGAGGCCAATGTAGCAGCTACTGAGCTGATGGTGTGACTCATGAGTCAATGGTGCAGCAAGTTGCCGGGGATTTAGCTGAGTAGCTGAGTGGAGCAGCCTGAGGCCGATGTAGCGGCTACTGAGCCAATGATGCATGCTGTGGGTCACGACTGCTGGAATGGCTAGGAGGCCGGGAGTGCAGTAAGTGGAAGAACGGTTGCTGGAATGGCTTGGAAGCTGGGAGTGCAGACTGTAGAAGAACGGCTGCTGGAGCCCAGGAAGCAGTCCACGGTGAAGTAGCTGGGAGGCAGGAGAAAAGCTGACAGTGCAGTATAGCCGAACGCTGAAATAAACGCTATAGCCGGCGAGGCAGCAAAAGTCCAGTGTGTTAAAATAGAGGAAGGACTCATCAGGTGACATGGGAGCAATCCAGCCCAGGTCTCAGACGTCCGGATCTCCTGGAGGCAGGTCCAGTGGGAACAGGATCAGGAGCAGGAGGATCTTGAGCCATGTACAAGTCCTGGACTGGACTTGTAACATAGAGACCTTCTGTGATCATCTACAACTACAACTATAGGGGTAGCTCTAGGGGTACATACAAAATTGCTGTATCTTTGGATAGGACTGACAAATAGATTTGGAGTGTGGTTCATAAATCGATGGGAGATGTAAATTTGATCCTAGTCCCCACTTTGGGGTCCTTTATATTGAATGAACTAACAGCTTTGGATGTGGAGTGGTCTTGATGGGGCAGTTGTATTTAGGAGGTAATCTGAAATCTTTTTGATCAAATCCATCAGGAGTACATGGTCCCTAATATTATGGTTTTTTTTGGGTTTTTGCAATTACGACACATCCTGATGGCTAGAGCATAAAAGAAATATGCCAGCCCTTGGATCTGCCTATATTATACATAGTACCAGCTGAACAGCAGCAATGCCATATGTAAATACAATAAAGGACATTTGTTGGCAAAGCTTATCTTTATTGCAAAATTGTATGTATCCAGCTGAGGGAAAGTATGAGGAATTAGTTCATATTTTGATCAAAATATTTAAGATTGCAGGTCTAGGTCATGGCTTCCTCATTTCTGCAAGTTCCTGCACTATCAGAAATGGCCTATATGGGTCTGGCTAAGTTTGGCACTGCAACATTTGTTATACATTAAGCTCATTCACAAAACATTTATACTCATGGGGCTCTAGGAAACTTATTTTATGTGTGTATTACTGTTTGCTAGGAGAGTTTAATGTGCATACCCTGATAAAACTCCAGCGTCAATGGGTGGAAGATTTAGGAGCAATACAGTATAAGCAATCGGAATTTGTGTAGTAGTAGTAATGGAAGTAGTAGTCATGGTCATAGTAGTAATGTATGAAAATCCACCTCCACTTCATTACTTTCCTACAAATTGAATTGTATAATTTACACAAAGTGATCTTTACTCTTACATGGTTGCATAAATTTGGAGACAGGCATTCAATGAATTGTCCAAAGTATGGTGATGCCTTTCAAATGTCTGGGACATTCTTTGATATTGCCCCATGATGTTTCCTGGGGATCTGTAGGTTTGGTTTGATACTGACTGGCCTAGTAGATGTCACATTCAGACAATACTGTACATTCCTTATATTTTGATGTTGACCAAGGTGTGTAAAGGAGAATGTAGATGGTGCACAGTTTATCTGGGTTTCCGGACTGTTTGACTTTAGTAAATTACACAGTGGGTCACAAAAATAATGTTTTGAAATTTAAACTTATTTGACCCACATAGAACCAATCCATGCTAAAGGGATGGTGGACACTGTGGGGACTCAATTTGCATATATAGGATAGGTTACAGTACCTAGGGGCTTACACATATTGTTTACAAATCTCCTCTGTACTGTAGTTGAAGTATTGAAAGAAATTGTTGGTTACTGCTAGAGTTGAGTGCAACACACCCAAACTTTGAGGTTCCGAGTTGAACCAAGTACCAGTTCGGAATCACTTTGGGGTTCCAAGTAGAACCAAGTCCCAAATAGGTTCTTCTCGCAATTCGGGAACTCGGATTGAAACAACAGATCTTGTGTGTTTTGGATTGCATTTAAGTCCCTTCCACGTGATTTTAGGTGCTGCAAATTGGTCAAAATTGAGTGGAAATGTATGTTAGTGATGAACAAAAACAGGTCCAAGTTACATGATTTTAGCTGTTTTTTATAAATTTTTTTTGAAGAAATCCAAAAGTAAAATGAACAAAAAGACTTGATGGTGGTTTTTGCAAAAACCAAAACCTTTTAGGGTGGTTATGGCAAAACCAATACCAAAACACGGGGGTCTGCACACATCTCTAGTTACTTCTTTTCATTATATAATGGCTATTTATTGTATAACCCTGTATTCTACAAGGTACAGTACGTACCTGTTTGTATTTCTAGTAAAGTATATCTCAGACATTTATTGCTTACCCATTTGTTATCCTGTGCAGCTTAATGTAATGTATCTTTGTCACATTGATATAACACTGATTAGTTTTGACCATTTTTTTCCCATTAGAATTCTTGTCCTCTGTATATTATGGGGGTGTCATGTTGAAAACTCAACAAAAATATAGACAGTTCACTCATGAGTCATATAAGCCATACATGAGAATTATATTAGGGGGGAAATAAAGATACTTCATTAAAAAAAAGGTGTTGTTTTAAAGTAGTTTGGACCTTAAGATTTAAACTTATCCACTTTTAGCATCGTCAGACGCACCAGTAGTCGCACCATGGAAACTTGCACCTGCACCATGGAAGGTGCAGTTTCTCCGTCTGAGTATGGTCTCCTACGTGAGCGGCTGTGCATCAAGCACTTACAGTGACATGACCGTGACACTTCCATAACACGCCCATAAGACAGACCATCTCTGTGCATTTACTAAGCTACCTGACTGTCTCTGCCCAGGACTACCCAATACATTTTCAATACATTTCAGAGACAGTGCATCTCCTGTGCGCCTCAATCATAACTCTGACTATGAGCACACTCTATCTGGACGCATGCGCAGTACAACTTACAGACATCTGCAGAAGAAAAAACTTGCTTCACTGCCTCCGATATCACTGCATCCTATATACAGGTATATGTATATGTGCCTGAGCGCTAGATGTGTCCAGCTCTGCACCTTACATCAGATATACATTAGATGTACTTACACCTCACAAGGTCATAATATGAAAGTTTTTTACATTTTTTTTTTTTACAAAAGTATTCGCAATTAGGTTTGATTTACATAATTAAAAATACAGCAGGTAATAATCTTCCCTCTAGAGTATGACTAAAAATAAAAACAGTTATAGCTAATATGTACCCAGAAATCCATACAATAAATACATATAATATATGCACAAAAATAAAGAAATCACTACTAGCTTGGGTGAATCTTCAATTAGCTAATCAGAAGTGTCTCTGTGTCACTTGTAATTACCCAATACCTCTTTATGGGAATGCACGACTGAAGGGTCCATATTGATCTGAGATTGATCTGTGTATCAATAAGATTCATTTATTCACAGAAAAAAATCGACATCTTTTTTGCCATAACAGTAATTTGCACAGACTTTATTCCCACCATGTTAGCTAACAGAAAGATGAAAGATTAACATAGAGAATACAGTAGTCAGGTTGACATAAAATGTTTTAATTTAGGGTCCTATGTCTCCAGCAGTGCAAGCTGAACCATCCTGACTTTGCATGAAATCTTATAATGCAGCCATCTGTTTGCAGGGGATCCGCTCAAAATCCTGACAGTATGATGCCGGTGCTTAGAATGCCGGCGCTGGAATTCCGACACCTGTCAGAATCCCGGCACCGGGCTTGTAGTGGTATTTGCATGAAGTAGCAGAAGTGCGACCAGCGAAAAACGCAGATACGGACGCTGCTGTGTGCGTCTAAGAATCCGGCCCTAAGAGTACGTTTGACCCTTTCTGTCTCCCTTCCTGCCTCTACAGTGCTTAGGAGGTGCAAGTGTAAAAATTATCAACTCCGCATGCAGACAGCTGCATGCTTATTGTGTGTGGGTGTGCACAGAACCAGTTTACTTATTTACAGCTAGATAGGCGTAAAACCAGTGGAGCATTAGCCCTCAGTGCTCTTTGTAAATTAAATTCAGATGGGTGCAGTACATTACAATTTCAGCATGGCTTTGGCACAGTTATAGACATTATAATCTCTATAACCAGTGGGAGAATTGTTTTAGCTTTTAATTAATTCTATAGCACTCTACTTCTTCTAAGAACATACGAAACACAAGGAGCATAATATAATTCACAAAGCAAATTGATGAAGGATAAACAAGAAGAGCTTGAGATTTTCAAGAGTCCCTTGAGTAACTAGGACAAAATTTACTGCCAAATACAAATGAAATATATGCAATTATTCCTCCTTCTTTATCTATTGCTGCGGCTATTAATATAGAGGCAAGACTGGACCAAATTAACAAAATGAGTGGAATATAAAATGTTAACATTGAGTGAATTTAAAAAACAAAAATAGATTTGTATGTCCGCAAGCGTACACTGTCTATGGAAAGTGTGAAATACATTATGTTCTATAGCCATAACTACTGAGAAAAATATTTTAATAAGTACAGTATGTGTTAAAAATAATCATAACATATACAATATGAGAAAATAGCCAAAACAGAATACTGTATATATTACACAGAATAGAAAACAAAGAATCAAGAATTTATTATATGACTCCTGGGGTTATATTTACTAAAGTGAGCATTTTTAGAAGTGGAGATGTTGCTCATAGCAACCAATCAGATTCTAGCTATAATCTTCTAGAAGGTGCTTGTTAAATGTTAAGTAAAATCTGATTGGTTGCTATGGGCAAAATATACATATATAAATAAATATACCCCTGGTGAGGTCTATGGAAAATAAGCCCCTGGATTTAGCACCTTCCAGGGGCAGATTTCCCATAGACCTCACCAGGAGTGTCATCAGTATGCCAGTGGCCCCTATAATATTGTTCATATTTTTTCAATAGGAAAGGGCATTATGGGACTCTTCTCTCACCTCCTTTCCTTAGCCTGCTTGTGACATGTCTGCCTCCTCCATTTGTGAGATATTATATCTTCCTGTACCATTTGTGACAGCCCCTGCCTACCTCTACCTCCCCTCTGCAAGTCTGCATGTCACAGCCTCAATCTCACACTCCATCCCCTTTGCATGTGACACTTACTCCTCCCTTCTGCACCACCATGTGTGGCAGCTTCGTTCTCCCACTTCTGCGAGTGTCAATACATGTTTTTCCCTTAGTTGCTGACTTTTTGGATGTCCCACTGACTTTATCTAATCTGCTCCCTGTAATAGTCCCTGTCTCTCTCTCTCTCTCTCTCTCTCTCCTTTCCTTCAATGTGTGATAACCATCCTGTCCATTCACTCCATACCTGATCTCTGCATAAGACAGCCTGCATCTCTGTCTTTCCCCTTCTTCCCCTCAGTATGTGACATCCACTCTCTTAATTCCCCTCCCTTTCTCTGTCTCTCTCCCCTCCACATGTGACAGCCTCTATCTCTGTCTTCCACACTCTCCCCTCAGTATTGTAATATTCTATAGAACTTCAATTTAACCTCAAAATTAAAAATATTCACATGTGTTGGTGTGCTCTGTTTTGAGAAAACAACAGTCTACTAGCATGTCACAAGTCACCAACAGACAGACGGATCAGCCAGTAATTTGCTGATGGATATGACTAATCTGTCCCCTTGCCTTGTATCACTGCCAGACATGTGAGTGTTGGAGATTGATGGTCCAATAGGGCATAGAGGATGAAGGTAACTTGGTTAGATATAATCACTGACAGAATACTGTAAATTGACTAGCTTATGGAACAGATGATCCTGTAATGAATCTGTGTCCCAGTGTTGCAAAATTTGTTGAGGTTCATTTGTGAAGGACCACTTACAATATATGCAATAAAGATAAGGTTCTTTCGGTAGCTGCAAATCAAAGTGTATTTACTGATAGAATCAAGATAAAGGGACCCATTTATTAATTATCTGGTTTTTGACCCAACAATTTACATTTCTTGTAACAATGAAGTACCACAGGATGTACTATTGATCACATCCAGGAACAGGGGCTTTTATGGGAACATGTCCCTGCACTGTGTAAAAGTAAACTGATCACTTTAGCAATCATTTAACTGTCACTTTCCAGGGACCACTTTGCATTCCGGAGCTTGGTAAATTCAGGAAGAAAGCAGCTCCCAAAGGTTTTGCAGTCAAAAATGGGAGACCGCAGTAGATATCTTGAAAATGGGTGTTTTTTGGGGATGTCCTGCAAATATTATTTTACAAATAGGATTTTAAAACTGTCAATCAACAGCCGCTCTGGTCAGAGCCAATGAGCGACCGATCTAGAGTAAGCAGCCGCTAATTGGCTGTGACCCGCATGGCTGTTGATTGACTGCCATGTGGCTTACAGCCAATCAGTAACTTCTAACTCTAGAGCGGCCTTTGATTGGCTGGCAACCACCTGATCTCTGTCATTTACTTTTGAATCACATGCATCTCTTCAGTGTCCGAATGGTCTGGGCTCAGTCGGGTTGTTATTTTGCCAAGGCCGGGACTCTACTGGAAAAGAGGACTGACCTGCACCAGGAGGTAGGTGAGTATTTAATTTTTTTTTAGGGAACCCTTGGATTACTACTGGAGAAGGGGACCAACTACAGTGGAGAAGGTAAGTATGTGTGAGTGTGTAATACAATTTTACTATCTACAGTGTGTGTTTACTGTGGTATTTTACTATTTTTTTTTACAGTGGGGGTATGGTTGCTGGCCGCCTGCTGGAACTTGTAGTTCCACAAATGCCAAAAGGGCAGGCACGCTGGCACCTGTAGTCCCACTGTATAAAACAATAGTAGACATCTATTATTCACACTATTACAGAGAAGAGCCTCAGGCTTCAGCCTAGTCCTGGGGTGCTCAAGAGAGGGGGACCCTTAATTGGGGGGATCTCCACCTCCCCTGAGATCTCTGGACTGGGCTGACTAGCTTGGGATCACTTATGTATATTTGGAAGTAGAGCTTATGCTCATGTACCTAAAGAGAAAAGACACAAAATTAATCATATATCTATTAAGTTCACCACCCTGTAAGCAGAGTAAAGGTTACCATTTATGGATCCTAACAACAGGAAGCTCGTACTATTACGGGACATTTTGAGGAAAAACCTCCAAGAAAATATATTGAGGAGTTTGTTTGCTGTGTACCTCAGACACTTAATGATCCTAAACCATACTATGCTTAGCAAGAGTGGAAGTCTACTATACAGTAGGTCCTGATTCAAAAAAAGTGCCCAAGAAGCATGAAGGCATCAAGTGTTGCCCCACTCATAAATAAATATTTTTTCCCCAGTAGCAGTCAATCAGTATTTCCCCCTTAATATAATTACTAAATAAAATTTGCTTTCTTAATATAATTGTTCATTACTTCCCCCACCACATTCCTAAAGTAGTTTTGCCCCATCAGTTAATAATGTTTTGAGCCCTTAATCAATAAACAATGCATGCCCTCATAATGCCTGATGACACAGATCACTTTGCGAAATGCATATCACAAGAAACATTGTATATCATAACATTTTATATTTTATTTTTACTTTTTATTTATTTAAAGCGTTTTATAAAAAAAAATATTATTTTCAAAATCAAAAGTTGTTTCCATTTCTGTACCTATTATTAGGTTTACAATTTTGTGTCCATCATAGGAGTGTCCCTACTGTACTTCAGGTTGTATTATTTGGTATTTTACAATAATATGTTTGATGTCTGTTATCGGAGTTTTACGTACTTCAGGGCACCATATATTGATACTTCAATAAAAACAACAATAATTTATACAAAACTACCCTGGTGTGGACAATACCTTATTTGTGCACACATTTCATTCATTGAATAAAAGGTAAAAAATATTCAATATTAAGTGGTTCTATGCTCTTTATGTTATACTTTATAATTGTAACCAATTAGATACCTCTGAGTCAGCACTGGAGATATAATTTTCTAATTTACATTTCTAAAATGTGATTTGGTAATCCTTTCTTTTCCTTAGCTGCAGACCCAAAAATTCTTTCCCACAACTGGCACCAGCAACTATCCTGTTCTGTTCTCATAATAAGTAATTTGTGCCTCTTCAAATGCTGATTGGCCAGGTAGCGCTCATGATTTTTCCAGCAATTTACCTAACCTGCCAATGTTTCTGTCATTTCAAACTGCCGCACCTCAGCGGTAGTTTTAGACCCACCTTCCAAGCTGCTGAATAGTAAATTCAGTGATTTGGAGATGAAAACTAATTTTCAGTCAATTACCCCCTTGTGTAATCTCTTACATAACCAAAGAAGAAAGAAAAAAGAAGAGTAGTTGCATTTCAATTCCAAATAATTAAAGAATCATAAATATACCAAAACATTATTATTAGATTATATAGGAGAGAAATGTAATAATATTGTATTAAAAATATAATTTTTTAAATAAAATAGTTAATAGCCGATTAACACTATGTGAAGCAGCTTTGGAACATGTGGCTACTTAAGTGGACATAATAAAATAATATTCAGAATGTCCCAATATTGTATGAGATCTGTAATGCTGGGCATACACTATACAATTATCTGTCAGATATCTGTCCAATCTGGCTGGTTGAAATGAAAATCTGGCAATGTATGGGAGCAAATGACAATCGACCATTTGTTTACAAACACTGGAAAACAGACAAAAATGATTGTTCTGACAAATTGGTTAAAACTAGGGGTGTGCACCAGCCACTTTTCGTGTTTTGTGTTTTGGTTTTGGATCTGGATCTTTCTTCGTGTTTTGGATCTGGATTGGTTTTGCCAAAACCACCCTTCCGTGTTTTGGGTTCTGGGTTTTGTGTTTTGGATCTGTATTTTTTTTTAAAAAAGCATAAAAACAGCTAAAATCACAGAATTTGTAGGTTTTTCTGCTCCTATGCTATTATTAACCTCAATAACCTTAATTTCCACTCATTTCCAGTCTATTCTGAACACCTCACACCTCACAATAGTGTTTTTATGTCCAAAACGTTGCACCGAGGTAGCTGGATGACTATGCTAAGCGACACGAGTGGGCGGCACAAACACGTGACCCATCTAGGTGTGAAACTGCAGTGGCAGACAGGATGGCAGTTTGAAAAACTAGGCCCCAAACTGTACATAATGCAAAGAAAAAAAAGAGGTGCAAGATGGAATTGTCCTTGGGCCCTCCCACCCACCCTTATGTTGTATAAACAGGACATGCACACTTTAACAAACCAATCATTTCAGCGCCAGGGTCTGCCACACAACTGTGGCTGAAATGATTGGTTCGTTTGGGCCCCCACAAAACAAGCTGGCAATTAATGTGTCCCTGCACAAACTGGCTCTATGGAGGCAAGATGTCATCCTCATCCTCCTCATCCACCGATTCCTCACCCTCTTCAGTGTGTACATCCTCATCCTCACAAAGTATTAACTCGTCCCCACTTGAATCCACCACCACAGGTCCCTCTGTACCTTCTGGAGGCTGGTCTCCCTGGAAGAGCTGATAATTCATTTTGATGAACATCATCTTCTCCACATTCTGTGGAAGCAACCTCCTACGCCTTTCGCTGACAAGGTTCCCGGCTGCACTAAACACTCTTTCGGAGTACACACTGGAGGGGGGGCAACTCAGGTAAAATAGAGCCAGTTTGTACAGGGGCCTCCAAATTGCCTCTTTTTCCTGCCAGTACAGGTATGGACTGTCTGCCATGCCTACTTGGATGCTGTCACCGATGTAATCCTCCACCATTCTGTCAATGGTGACAGTATCATATGCAGTGACAGTAGACATGTCAGAAATTGTTGCCAGGTCCTTCAGTCTGGACCAGATGTCCAAACTTGGTCCTGCCTGCCCTGCATCACTGCCAGTGGGTTGCTTAGGATACCTAAGTTTTTTCCTGGCAGCCCCAGTTGCAGGAGAAAATGAAGAAGGAGCCGTTGACGTGTCACATTCCGCTTCAGCTGACAGTGTGTTCACCAGCAGGTCTTTGCACCTCTGCAGGCTTGTGTCGGCCGGAAAGAGAGACACCACATAGGCTTTAAACCTAGGATCGAGCACGGTGGCCAAAACGTAGTGGTCTGATTTCAACAGATTGACCACCCTGGAATCCTGGCAAAGCGAATGAAGGGCTTCATCCACAAGTCCCACATGCCGAGCGGAATCGCTCCGTCTTAGCTCCTCCTTCACTTTCTCCAGCTGCTTCTGCAAAAGCCTGATGAGGGGAATGACCTGACTCAAGCTGGCAGTGTCTGAACTGACTTCACGTGTGGCAAGTTCGAAGGGCTGGAGAACCTTGCACAACACGGAAATCATTCTCCACTGCGCTTGAGTCAGGTGCATACCCCCTCCTTTGCCTATGTCATAGGTGGATGTATAGGCTTGTATGGCCTTTTGCTGCTCCTCCATCCTCTGAAGCATATAGAGGGTTGAGTTCCACCGCGTCACAACCTCTTGCTTCAGGTGATGGCGGGGCAGGTTCAAGAGTGTTTGCTGGCGCTCCAGTCTTCGGCACGCAGTCGCTGAATGGCGAAAGTGGCCAGAAATTTTTCGGGCCAGCCAAAGCGTCTCCTGCACGCCCCTGTCGCTTTTCAGAAAATTCTGCACCACCAAGTTTATTGTGTGAGCAAAACATGGGACGTGCTGGAATTTGCCCAGATGTAATGCCCGCACAATATTGGTGGCGTTGTCAGATATCACAAATCCCCAGGAGAGTCTAAGTTGGGTAAGCCACTGGGCGATGATTTCCCTCAGTTTCTCTAAGAGGTTGTCGGCGGTGTGCCTCTTACTGAAACCGGTGATACACAGCGTAGCCTGCCTTGTAACGAGCTGGCATTTCTGAGATGCTGCTACTGGTGACGCTGCTGCTGTTGCTGCGTAAGGTGATACATCTACCCAGTGGGCTGTCACAGTCATATAGTCCTTAGTCTGCCCTGTTCCACTTGTCCACATGTCCGTGGTTAAGTGGACATTGTGTACAACGGCATTTTTCAGGACACTGAGGACACTTTTTCTGACGTTTCTGTGCAGTCTCGGTATCGCCTGCCTAGTGAAGTGGAATCTAGACGGGATTTGGAACCGGGGACACACTACCTCCATCAATTGTCTAAATCCCACTGCACTAATGGCGGATACCGGACGCACGTCTAACACCAACATAGCAGTCAAGGCCTCAGTTATACGTTTTGCTTCAGGATGACTGCTGTCGTACTTCATCCTCCTCGCTAAGGACTGTTGGAGGGTCAATTGTTTAGTAAAAGTAGTGGTGTTCCTACTTCCTCTCTGGGATGATGAACGACTCCCAGCAGCAGCAACAGCAGCAGCGGCAGCAGTAGGCGTAGCAATGCAGGATCCTCCGGAGGAATCCCGGATAGGAGAGTCAGTCATGCCAGTGACATGGCCTGCAGGACTACTTCCGATCCTAACTAAGGAGGAAATTGACGAGGAGGGAGTTGACGGTGTGGTTTGCAGGCGCTTGGATACAACAGGACAATGGGATTTAGGTGTCCCTGGACTGCTTACGGTCTTAGCCAAAGTTTCTGAACTTGACAGTAACTTTTTATGAACGCGCTGCAGGTGCCGTATAAGGGAGGATGTTCCTAGGTGGTTGACGTCCCTACCCCTACTTATTTCACCTTTACATATGGTACATATGGCAAGACAGTTGTTGTCCGGATTTGGATAGAAATATTGCCAGACCAAAGAGGTGGAATGTTTGGTCTTCTGCCCAGGCATGACCGTGATGGGCTTTTTCATCCCACGGACAACAACTGTCTCCCCCGGAGCCTGATTTAAACAAACCACATCACCATCAGAATCCTCCTCGCCAACTTCCTCCTCAGCGCCAGCTACACCAGTATCCTCATCCTGTTGTACTTCAACAGTGACATCTTCAATTTGCATATCAGCAAGTGGACTGTGGGTGCTCCTTTCAGCACTTGCAGGGGGCATGCAAATGGTGGAAAGAGCCACCTCTTCCCGTCCAGTGCTGGGAAGGTCAGGCATCGCAACCACCACCACACTTGGACTCTCCTTGGGGATTTGTGATATCTTCTTAGAAAGCACAGTTCTTCGCTGTGCTTTTGCCAGCTTAACTCTTTTGATTTTTTTAGTGGGAGGAGGGCTTCCATCGTCATGTGAAGCTGAACCACTAGTCATGAACATACTAGGGATCGACCTTAGCCGTTCCTTGCCACTCCGTGTCGTAAATGGCATATTGGCAAGTTTACGTTTCTCTTCAGCTGATTTAAATGTCTTTTTCAAGGTCATTTTCCTGAACTTTGCCATTTGGGATTGTATGTGCCCTCTACTATGACATTGGGCATCGGCCTTGGCAGACGACGTTGATGGCATGTTATCGTCTATGTCATGACTAGTGGCAGCAGCTTCAGCACTAGGAGGAAGTGGTTCTTGATCTTTCTCTATTTTATTTTTATCGGAGAAAGTTTGGTCCTCCATTTATGTTATATCGATTTGATATATACGTGCGGCTAAACACAGAAAATAATTTTTTTTTGGGTTTGGACTGGAGTGTACTTTGTGGGTTACAGCACCCTTTAACGGTCAAGCCAGCCGGCCCTTTACTTATGACACAGGCGCACGCTTGGCACTACTTTGTTGATGCACGTGCGGCTACTGCGCACACAATTCACAAACACAGAAAATAATTTTTTTTTGGTTTGGACTGGAGTGTACTTTCGGGGGTTACAGCACCCTTTAACGGTCAAGCCAGCCGGCCCTTTACTTATGACACAGGCGCACGCTTGGCACTACTTTGTTGATGCACGTGCGGCTACTGCGCACACAATTCACAAACACAGAAAATAATTTTTTTTTTGGTTTGGACTGGAGTGTACTTTCGGGGGTTACAGCACCCTTAACGGTCAAGCCAGCCGGCCCTTTACTTATGACACAGGCGCACGCTTGGCACTACTTTGTTGATGCACGTGCGGCTACTGCGCACACAATTCACAAACACAGAAAATAAATTTTTTTTGGTTTGGACTGGAGTGTACTTTCGGGGGTTACAGCACCCTTTAACGGTCAAGCCAGCCGGCCCTTTACTTATGACACAGGCGCACGCTTGGCACTACTTTGTTGATGCACGTGCGGCTACTGCGCACACAATTCACAAACACAGAAAATAATTTTTTTTTGGTTTGGACTGGAGTGTACTTTGGGGGTTACAGCACCCTTTAACGGTCAAGCCAGCCGGCCCTTTACTTATGACACAGGCGCACGCTTGGCACTACTTTGTTGATGCACGTGCGGCTACTGCGCACACAATTCACAAACACAGAAAATAATTTTTTTTTTGGTTTGGACTGGAGTGTACTTTCGGGGGTTACAGCACCCTTAACGGTCAAGCCAGCCGGCCCTTTACTTATGACACAGGTGCACGCTTGGCACTACTTTGTTGATGCACGTGCGGCTACTGCGCACACAATTCACAAACACAGAAAATAATTTTTTTTTGGTTTGGACTGGAGTGTACTTTCGGGGGTTACAGCACCCTTAACGGTCAAGCCAGCCGGCCCTTTACTTATGACACAGGCGCACGCTTGGCACTACTTTGTTGATGCACGTGCGGCTACTGCGCACACAATTCACAAACACAGAAAATAATTTTTTTTTTGGTTTGGACTGGAGTGTACTTTCGGGGGTTACAGCACCCTTAACGGTCAAGCCAGCCGGCCCTTTACTTATGACACAGGCGCACGCTTGGCACTACTTTGTTGATGCACGTGCGGCTACTGCGCACACAATTCACAAACACAGAAAATAATTTTTTTTTGGTTTGGACTGGAGTGTACTTTCGGGGGTTACAGCACCCTTTAACGGTCAAGCCAGCCGGCCCTTTACTTATGACACAGGCGCACGCTTGGCACTACTTTGTTGATGCACGTGCCACTACTGCGCACACAATTCACAAACACAGAAAATAATTTTTTTTTTGGTTTGGACTGGAGTGTACTTTGGGGGTTACAGCACCCTTTAACGGTCAAGCCAGCCGGCCCTTTACTTATGACACAGGCGCACGCTTGGCACTACTTTGTTGATGCACGTGCGGCTACTGCGCACACAATTCACAAACACAGAAAATAATTTTTTTTTTGGTTTGGACTGGAGTGTACTTTCGGGGGTTACAGCACCCTTAACGGTCAAGCCAGCCGGCCCTTTACTTATGACACAGGTGCACGCTTGGCACTACTTTGTTGATGCACGTGCGGCTACTGCGCACACAATTCACAAACACAGAAAATAATTTTTTTTTTGGTTTGGACTGGAGTGTACTTTCGGGGGTTACAGCACCCTTAACGGTCAAGCCAGCCGGCCCTTTACTTATGACACAGGCGCACGCTTGGCACTACTTTGTTGATGCACGTGCGGCTACTGCGCACACAATTCACAAACACAGAAAATAATTTTTTTTTGGTTTGGACTGGAGTGTACTTTCGGGGGTTACAGCACCCTTAACGGTCAAGCCAGCCGGCCCTTTACTTATGACACAGGCGCACGCTTGGCACTACTTTGTTGATGCACGTGCGGCTACTGCGCACACAATTCACAAACACAGAAAATAATTTTTTTTTTGGTTTGGACTGGAGTGTACTTTCGGGGGTTACAGCACCCTTAACGGTCAAGCCAGCCGGCCCTTTACTTATGACACAGGTGCACGCTTGGCACTACTTTGTTGATGCACGTGCGGCTACTGCGCACACAATTCACAAACACAGAAAATAATTTTTTTTTTGGTTTGGACTGGAGTGTACTTTCGGGGGTTACAGCACCCTTAACGGTCAAGCCAGTCGGCCCTTTACTTATGACACAGGCGCACGCTTGGCACTACTTTGTTGATGCACGTGCGGCTACTGCGCACACAATTCACAAACACAGAAAATTATTTTTTTTTTGGTTTGGACTGGAGTGTACTTTCGGGGGTTACAGCACCCTTAACGGTCAAGCCAGCCGGCCCTTTACTTATGACACAGGCGCACGCTTGGCACTACTTTGTTGATGCACGTGCGGCTACTGCGCACACAATTCACAAACACAGAAAATAATTTTTTTTTGGTTTGGACTGGAGTGTACTTTCGGGGGTTACAGCACCCTTTAACGGTCAAGCCAGCCGGCCCTTTACTTATGACACAGGCGCACGCTTGGCACTACTTTGTTGATGCACGTGCGGCTACTGCGCACACAATTCACAAACACAGAAAATATATTATTTTTTTAGCACTTGGGGGGAGCACCCCTGATGGACAGAGCACCCCCTGGACAACACTACAGCACTCCTTTAGGACTGGGACACTGCACAGGACTTTGGAGTGGACACAGCCCCTATGGAGAACTGACTGCACAACACAGTCCAGCCAGCCCCTATGGACTTTGAAGTAGTGGACACAGCCCCTATTAACAACAGCATCACAGCACAACACAGCCAGCCCCTATGGACTTTGAAGTAGTGGACAACAGCAGCACTACACTACACTACACTACACTACACTACACAGCCCTAACTCCCACCCTCCCTCTTCACTGTCCACAGCCGAGTGAGAAAATGGCGCCGACGCGGGTACCTTATATAGGATCCAAAACCCGCGAGACTCGGAAGGCGGGATGATGACGTTTTGCCTCGATTTCAGATCCGAGTCAGGCGGGAAAAGTCGAGCCTGACTCGGATCGGACTCGGATCGGGGGGGCTCGGGGGGGTTCGGATTTTTAACCCCTAGTTAAAACATACGAATGTAACCAATTTGAACAATTGTTTTTTGTCCGTTTTCCAGTGTTTAAAACCATATGATCGACTGTCATTTGCTCCCCTACATTACCAGATTTTCAATCCAACCAGCCAGATTGGACAGATATCTGACAGATAATTGTATAGTGTATGCCAAGCATTAGAGAGTAAATAGTCTATCTTGTTAATCTATGTGGTATATGACTTCAGAACAACACAAATTAATAAAATATAATATACCACAAATCAAATAGCGGCATTTATGTAAAAGGGAATGGTGTCATGGTATGCTGATGATCCTCATATAACTGTATAAAATTTAAGTTTTTCAGGTGATTGACATTTCAATTATACTGTAGAAAGAAAAGTTAACATTTTAAAAAGTGATGCTGTAATTACATTGTATATGAAAATAATAGTTTAGTCTGCTGTACAGCATTTCTTATCGTGTATGAAGTTACTTGTACAGGTTGAGTCTCCCATAACCAAATATTCCAAACTACGGAACACTCCGAAATACGGAATTTTTTTAGCATGACTGGGATAGTAAAAACTTTGCTTTTTGATGGTTCAGTGTACACAAACATTGTTTAACCACTTGCCTGGCACGGTCGTATCAGATACGACCACACCAGGCTGGGCTTTCCCTGACATGGTCGTATTTGATACGACCAGTCAGAAGTGCCCACTAGGCAGCTGCGAGAAGCTAATCTTCCAGCAGCCGCCTACATCAGCGGGACCTGTTGGTCCCTCTGCAACTGTGGCTTCCCCTCTAGTGTGTCCCGATCACTGCTGGCCACAGTGACCAGGCATCTCGCAGCACCCCTCTCCCGGTGCATCTGCAGGCTCCAGTAAATCCCGATCACTGTGGCCAGCAGTGATCAGGCAGCCTGCATGACCCTCCTCCATACGTAATTGTAAGCAGGAGCAGCCAGCGCCAAACCATCTGCTCCCGGCACGGCTGCCTACTACTGTGTACCTCTCCCGACGCGGCAGCTGCTCCATTTTTCCCGGACCAGCCAGCTCCTTTCAGCACAGTGGCGGCAGCTTCTGCAACCTACTTCTCCCAGCATGGTGGTGTCAGTGGTGGCGGCTTCATCATCCTGGCCAATTCCTTCTCCTCCCAGCACAGTGGCTCCTGCATCCTGGAGCTGGCCTCCTCCTACCAGCGCGGTGGTGTCAGCAGTTCCTGTAACCCCCTTCTCCTCCGGGCAGTGGTGACGGCTTCAGCATCCTGGCCACCTCCTTCTCCTACCAGCGCATCGGCTCCTGCATCCCGGGGCCGGCCTCCTCCTCCCAGCGCGGTGACGTCAGCGGCTTCTGTGACCTCCTTCTCCTCCGGGCGGTGGCTTCAGCATCCTGGCCACCTCCTTCTACCAGCACAGCGGCTCCTGCATCCCGGGGCTGGCCTCCTCCTCCCAGCGTGGAAGTGGCCGCTTCTCTGTCTCCCCGGCCAGCCATCTCCTCCAATCTCGGCGGCTGCTTCGGTCCCCAGGCCAGGCACAGGCACCTGAAACCTCCTCCCTCCCAGTCCTTCTTCCGGCTTGGCTGTCCATAAGTACCACCTCCCTGCTCAAGCTCCGCCTCTGTCCCGATCACTGCTGGTCACTTTGATCGGGTAGTAGATTGTTATATGTACAGTATATATATAAATTTATAGATATATATGTGTGTGTATTTATGTGTATAATATATATATATATATATATATATATATATATGTGTGTGTGTGTGTATATATATAATACATATGTGTGTATATATAATCAGCAAAGAGTAAAGTACGGCGGCACTGAGGGTCTTGAATAAATGCAATATATTTTATCCAACGTTTCAGGGCTAGGTCGCCTTTTTGTCAAGGTAATAAATACAGTTTTAATAAAAGCCTTACCTTAAATAACATCACCGCTAAGTGTGGTTCAGCAGGTTCGCGGGACACCCACGTCTACACGTTGCAGATTGCGTCTCCCCCTGGATGATGTCAGATCGCTCCGTGTGGTCCTACTACCATGGTAACAAGATGCACTCCGGGCGCCCGATGCATCTTCCGGCTGTTATAACAAAATTAAAACAACTGTGACAATCCTTCACCATTAAACACATATTTAATGAGCTGCAATGTTCTAGAACTTTAAGTAGAACAATTATGCAGTTGCTGATGACGGTTTTGCTGTATGAATGCAGACGTATTTAAGTTATGTTTGAGACAAAGAAAAAATGTAAATGTGAAGGAAATGAAGTTGAAGGGAATAAGAAAAAAGATGAGTTGAAGTGAGTGTAGTAGAATAGAGAGAAGGTGAAGAAAGGGTGTAGACAATTACAGTACGTGTGTCTGTTAAGAGTCTAGAAGTGATGTACTACAATGAGAGATAAATGTAGTATACGTGGTTAGAAATACGGAAACAAAATTGAGAAAATGTATCCAAAAGATGTCTCAGTGACCCCAACAGTCTGATAAAGTGTGTCTAGGGGGTTGTAATGAATGATAAGCTCCTAGTATAATACGTATCCCTCATAGTGTATTCCAACTGATTTTATCGTTCAATCCATTAGGGTTAATGGTATTTAAAGTCATAATCCATTTGGCTTCAAGTCGCAGGAGGTGTCCTGCTCTATCTCCTATTCTTAATGTTTCTGGTATGTGGTCGATGATTTTATATTGAAGATTCTTAAACTGTGTCCCCTTTCTACATAGTGTCTGGCAACTGGTTGGTCGGTAGATTTTCCTGTTAGTGCCACTCGAATGGCTGAGCGATATAGTGCCATTCTCTCCCGCATGGTTCTTGTGGTCTTGCCCACATAATACATGCCACACGGACAGATGATGATGTAGATTATGTAGGACCATGTGTAAGCCACTACATGATTGATCTTATATACTATCCCACTATGTGGGTCCTTGAAATCTGGTCCAGTGATCATGTTGCGACATGTCGTGCACTTTAAGCATTTGTAGCATCCAGAGGGTTTGTGTAGGAATTTAGTGCCCTGTGTTTAGGGTTTGAAGCAGTGATGTCTGTGTGCACTGTCATGTCCCTTAAATTTCGGCTCAGAAAACAAGCCGTAGGTCTGTGTCCTTGAAAACTAGGTAGTTCTTTGTCTGATGTCACAATTGGCCAGAACGCTTTCGTTGCATGTTGTATTACAGGACTTGAAGCAGAATATTTGTTTTTCCACGTTATTACTGGTTCCTTTTACTTGGGGGTTCCTTTTACTTGGGGGTGGTTTTTAACAGAAATTCACAAGATAGTTGTAAAACTTCTTGTTTTTGTTGTTGTAGTAACTTTAAGTTCTACCCTCTGTTGCTGAATTTAGTTATAACTTGATCAATTGCTTCTTCCATGGCCTCTTTTACGCTTGTATTCCTAGCTACCCGGATCATTTGAGATTTAGGGAGTCCTTTTTTCAATGACGGGAATGATGGCTTGTAGCCAAAAGGAGATTATTTTTATCCGTTGGTATACTATATACATTAGTGATTAATTGTCCAATTTTTATTGGATACCTGTACATCCAAATAGTTGATGGTTTCCTTACTATATTGGTATGTTAGTTTTATAGGTGATTCTCTTTCATTGATATCATTCATAAGATCTAGGAATGTATCTTCTCCCCCCGTCCAACACATAAATAGATGATCTATGTACCGGCAAAAATATAATATGAGTTTTGTTACGTCCTGTCTGGTAAAGAACATCTCTCTTTCTTCTTGTAGCATGAAAATGTTGGCAAAAGTTGGTGCCACGTTGCTGCCCATGGCACGTCCTGATGTGCTTATTTCTTATTTCTTATACTCCATTGAATAAGAAATAGTTATATGTTAGGGTTAGTTCCAAAAGTTTTATTAATAGATCCATATATAAATCCGTCATTTTTCCAGTCATCAGGAATAGCACTTGAATGTGGAATGACGGTGTACAGGTTGCATACATCCATGGTACATAGTAATGTGGATGTTGGAACTGTGTTAAGTTGACTGATGTTGTTCAAAAAGGATGTGGTCCTTTAAAAAAGAAGGATGTTTCATAAGATATGGTTGTTATTACGCTGTCTAAGAACTGTGAGATCGGATGAAAAATTGAATTTCTTGCCGAAATTATGGGGCGTCCAGGGGGATTATGTAAGGATTTATTGATTTTCGGTATGGTGTTGGTGATAGATACTACCGGGTTCTCCTGAGTCAGGGCTGTTTTGAGTTTTTCTGTAATTAATCCTTCTATGGTTGCTTCTTGTAAAATAGAATCAAGTTCTCTTTTGTATTCTAATGTTGGATCCCCAATGAGAGGGATATATACTGATTCATCAGTTAGTTGTCATTCTAACTCAAATTTATAATCTTCTAAATTTTGGATTACTGCTGCTCCCCCTTTATCAGCAGGATGCATTATAATGTCCCGATATCGACTCAGGTTTCTCAATGCTAGTTGTTCTGCCTTTGATAAATTAGAATATGGTTGTTTGTCTGCCACATTATACCGGTGTACTGAATCATCCAGTAATCTTGTAAATGTTCTGATTGATGCATTGTTTGATTGTGGATCAAATCTCGACCTGGATCTTTTCTGTATGAATTCAGCAAATTTATGAGTAGTGGTTGAAATATTCTGTTTGTGCTGAAAATATTCACATAAGCGTAATTTACATGAGAATCTGTGGAGGTCCATTTGCCATTGGAATTCATTGTGGAGGTTGGTGGGTACGAAGGTTAACCCTTATTGAGGACACTGATTTCGGCTTCACTGAAGGATCTGGAAGATAGATTATATGTTAGTTCTTCATTCTCCCTCCTTGTCCACTGGAGCCTTTCGTTTTGGCCCCCCCGATGGTTGGGCATCCTATAGGTGTTATGTCTTGTTGCATTGGTGCCTCTAAAGGGAGTGGCACAATGTTACTTGGTCCCTCTTGGTCCTGGGCTGTGAAGTCACTATCACTGTTTGATGTCATTTGTCCACTTTCTGTTTACCCTCTCTCCTTCTTCTCCAATTGTATTTGGAGTGGAAGAACGGTTGTCTCCTTTGTTCACCTCCCATCAACCACCATTAGACATTATTTTCTTTATAGTCAGATTTGACTGTATGATATAATAATAATAATAATAATAATAATAATAATAATTTTATTTATATAGTGCTTTTCTCCCATAGGACTCAAAGTCACTTTACAGACATCAGAAAACATGGTACATTGTACAAGGATTTGGTGTTGCAAAAGAATAGAAAACCACACCGAGATAATTAAAATCAACCGAAACCTAGAGAGCATGTGGTACCCCCAAGTTTGTTCCCAAATAGGGGACCCCCAATTTTTTTTATATATAGAGATAACAGCCCCATTCACATAATACAGTGAACTTTGACTGACCCTGCTCTCCCTGAACCCCACTGAGCATGTGCAAACAGGGAGGTAGAAAGTGCCCCTTGGTCTGCGAACCATTTAGGAGGGAAAATCCTGCCCCATTGATTGGTAGCCTGGGTGTCCAGGCAGAGATCCCTGTAGGCGGCCTGTTGCTGGGGTCCCCCTGTCCACTAGATGTCGGACCAACAGGGAGGAGAGTGAGGGAGAGCTTATAAAATACCTTCCCCAGGGCTGTCAGTGCTGAGTCTGGGAGAAATTTCTAAAAAAGGATTGTCCGTGAGGTGTTTCTGTGGAGTGTCCCTGGATCTGTACAAATAGGGGTGCAGTAACCCCTCTCATTTATCCTGGATTACAAATACTGCACCTAGTGCTGTCTGTAAGGAGTTTCAGTGGAGTGCCCTTGGATCTGTAAAAATAGGGGTGTGGTACCCCTTTTTGTTTGCCCTGGATTACAATTACCAGACTTCACATTAACCTGGAGGAAGTCTGCCTCGGGACTTGCATAGAGGACCCTGCTTTGGAAGAAGCCCCCTCTAAATAAAGGACTACCTTTCTAAGTGCCTGTTATCAGAGGTGCCGCATGTGGAAGTCTGTGCATGCTGGGAGAGAAGAGGAGTTGCCTGGGAAGGAGGTCTCATCGCTCCATCGTCGTGGATGAAGCTCCAGCTGAGGAAAAGGTCCGCCAGAGACGAAAACCCTGCTGGCACCTGCACGAGCAGAAGAAAAGACAGCCCCAGAAGAAGAGTGCTTCAGGACCCCTCCTGCTGCTGTGTTTGTGTGCCGGACAGAGCTCCTGTGGAAAGGGATTTTGCACCTCTTGCTCCTTGTTAAATACCTGCTGGAGGTCTGCAGCTGGAAACTCTGGTGCAGTGCCTAGCATCCCGGAGTTTCCCTGGACATCGTGGGAGGCTGAACAGCCACTGCATTGGTGTGAGATACACAAGAGCTTCCCTGTTCCCGCTCCTTCCCCTGCCTTGCACTTAGCCACCCCTGCCCACTGCTTGCCCTGCCTGTCACTAGTCAGGTTCCATAGCCTGTTGCCATGCCCTGCCTATGTCCCCAGGGTCCATAGAATAAAAGGGGAAGCAAGGGAGTCATTTTGGGGAACAGGATAGGTCCTTCGTCTGCTTTAGTAATGTTAAAATAAGGGGGAAGTAAAAGATTGGTCACCCCCTCTTTTCCCCAAGAATTGTATTGGTGGTCATTTTCTTTCCTATGAACCTCTGGCTCATGTCCAGGAGGGGACGTGATTTATGGGTGTTGGCTCATGTCCAATGCCACTGTGGGTGATGTATAATATGTCCGATGTTTATCTTTAAGCAAAATGTAATGCTATGTGATATGTATTTGGCTCTGTTTACTGTTTGACTTGTGTGTTAGCTAAAGTGGTCCTTTATCTGTTATAACACTCTGTAAAGCTGTTCACTGCTCGCTATGTTATTATTGTCAATGCTGATTAATATTTTGCTTGCATGAAATGTTTGAATATTTACTGGTACTGGTGTTAATGTAAATTGTCTCTTATACACTGTTTGGCCCGGTATCCATTTCAAAGTCCATTCATGCTGATGTAATGTATATTACTTGTTTATTTAGCCCTGTGTAACCCTGGCTGGCAATTCTGGTGATAGTAATTGGTGGCATAGGCATTTAGGAAGACTGTTGTCCCTATTTTCTTCAAGGCTCAAAGACTGTTTAAATTGATGCAAGTTGCCGGTGAGCTACTGCTATCAGCATAGCCTTAGTGTTGTCCTTATTTTCTCAAGGCTCAAAGACTGTGTTACATTATTGCAAGTTGCCAGTGAACTACTGCTATCAGCATAGCCTCAGTGTTGTCCTTATTTTTTCAAGGCTCAAAGACTGTGTTACATTATTGCAAGTTGCCGGTGAACTACTGCTATCAGCGTAGCCTCAGTGTTGTCCCTATTTTCTTCAAGGCTCAAAGGGCCTGATTCAGACCCACTCGCGAGCGGCTGTCTGCTCGCAAGTGGGTCGATGTTATGGACTGAGCATGCGCACGACGGAGGGAGCTCCGTCGTGCGCATGCGCCAGACGCGACGAGCGAAGGAAAGTCCTTCGCTCGTTGTGTCCGATCAAAGGGGGCGTGCTGTCAATGTTGATTGACAGCATGTCCCCTTTGGTGGGCGTGCCGGGGGCGTGCCTCCCTGACGGGGCCGTTCCCACGGGAACGCCTCCCGTCAGAAGCCGGCCCACTGACATCACTAGTGATGTCAGTGGGAGTGATTTTGGCTCTGATAGAGCCAAAATCACTCCGGAGCTTGCGGTTGAAAACCTCAACCGCAGGCCCCGGCTCGCAAATTCGATGGTCGCGATGGTCTCGACCATCGCGACCATCACAATGCACGCTCGTATAGCCTGTGGGTGGTGACCCACAGCTATACGAGCGTCCAGGAGGACGCTCCATGAAAATGGAGCCCGGCCCTCATTCAGAGCGTGCGCTCTGCTCAGAGCGTACGGCTCTGAATGAGGGCCAAAGACTGTTTAAATTGATGCAAGTTGCCGGTGAACTACTGCTATCAGCATAGCCTCAGTGTTGTCCTTATTTTCTCAAGGCTCAAAGACTGTATTACATTATTGCAAGTTGCCGGTGAACTACTGCTATCAGCACAGACTGTATTTCAAAGCTATAGGCTGCTCGCATACTACTGATACAAGCCTAAACTGCATGTGTTTTCCCACGTTTTTCTTAGCAAAAGGGAAGCGTTAACACAGACTGTACTTCATAGCTATAGGCTGCTGGCGCACTACTGATACAAGCCTAACCTACATGTGTTTTTCCCATGTTTTTCTCAGCAAAAGGAAGCGTAGCACAGACTGTATTTCATAGCTATAGGCTGCTGGCGCACTACTGATACAAGCCTAACCTGCATGTGTTTTCCCACGTTTTTCTCAGCAAAAGGAAGCGTAGCACAGACTGTATTTTAGAGCTTATAGGCTGCTGGTGCACTATTGATACAAGGCTAACCTACATGTGTTTTTCCCACGTTATCCTCAGCAAAAGGAAGCGTAGCACAGACTGTATTTTAGAGCTATAAGCTGCCGGTGCATTATTGATACAAACGCGACCAGCAGGTTTAGGTAAAGTTCTGCAGAAATTGTGGTTCTTGTAGTATACACGTGCTTGCCAGCTGGGGTCACTGGTAGAGGACGGGTAGATAATAAATAAATACCTTGACATTGAAAAGTGTAATTCATGTCGCCTAACCTGTGAATAGTAAACATTTCCTGTGTTAATTGTTAATCTTTGATTGGTTACAATAAAATTGCGTTGCACCTTTCCCTCCTGACTGGTCATTGTGTCTGCAAAAGGGGAATACAGGCTTGCCTCTCTGTCACGGTGTGTCCTATCTTAGCACGGGGAAATCGGCCACCGAAGCACTCCGAACACACCTGAAACCGGTGCTAGTGGTGCACCAGTCAGTACATCACAAGCACAATAAGCATATTGCGGGGGACATTTTGGGAAATAACTTCCATGGGTTATATATTCCACCCACAAAGGTACCAAATGAGGCAGCCGTCTTGGGCGCACTACGTAGGATTACCCTGGGTGGAATAGGTTACGCCTAGAAGAGATGACACAAAATGGGTGGTTGCAAAATCCTGATGCTAGGAGTAGGGTCCCAACATAATTGTCAGGTCATGTATTTTTCATCCCATCCACGAGTGTACCAGGTGAGGCAGCCATTTTGGGCGCACTACGAATGTTGCACTGTGGGCGATAAACCATACAAGGACCCAAGGAATATATGGGAAAACTGACATGTGTGGCAGTAAGATATACCCTTTGTGAATAGATCCACATGAAGTACATCCTGCCCATGGAGGATGCACTTCAGTGGATGTATAGCACACCAGTATATCATACAGTGGAGGTATAGCACACCAGTATAGCATAAAGTGGATGTATAGCACACCAGTATAGCATACAGTGGATGTATAGCACACCAGTATATCATACAGTGGAGGTATAGCACACCAGTATAGCATACAGTGGATGTATAGCACACCAGTATAGCATACAGTGGATGTATAGCACACCAGTATATCATACAGTGGAGGTATAGCACACCAGTATAGCATACAGTGGATGTATAGCACACCAGTATAGCATACAGTGGATGTATAGCACACCAGTATAGCATACAGTGGATGTATAGCACACCAGTATAGCATACAGTGGATGTATAGCACACCAGTATAGCATACAGTGGGGTGGAAGTACATTTTACAAAACAGGGATTAGTAAATACAGCAAACAGTGCTGCAGTTCGGGCATGAGATTTACGAGTGACTGAAACATTTGAAATATGAAATGCACTGAATGAATAGATCCACGTGTTTGTTCTTCCTACCCAAGAATGAACCATCCGAGGCAGCCATCTGGGGCGCACTGCGTAGGTTACATCTGGTAGGGTGTGCAAGTAGCGGAAGTATAACATCCAGGTGGAGAAAAAAATAAAAAGAATAAATGGAGACCACATTTGAAGTTAAAACCATTTTAAATTTAAACTTAATCAGAAATAAAAAAATGATACAGTGATCTGCAAAAAGCCACAGCGTCTCCTTCGCTCGAGTGTGTGGGTTTGTCCCATCCAGCAGTTTGTGGAGTTTGATTTGGCTGCAGCATGAGACAGCAACCGAACCCAGTCTCAGGGGAGTGTAAATGAAGGTGGAGTGGCAGCATTCCTGTGTGTTCGTGAAATTGTTTAAATTTGTTCTGTTTAAACTTTATGAGTTCTTTGCGATAAGTGTAACACTGATTCTTAATTTTTTGATGCAATTCTTGGGCGGGTGTGTGTTCCAAGGCCTGTTTGTGGATAGTTTCAAAATTAGTCAGTTTCTCCTTAGTTAGTTTTAGTTCCCTGCCTGCCTCCTCAATGACAAGGAACATCAAGTCCATTCCACTTTTATTTAAAATGCCAATCCAACATCGGCAAAGGTCAGGATTATATCGGCCAATTGTCGGAGTATTTCTAACCCTAAAGTCTCGTGGTAACATTTTTTCTCTATAATAATCTGACAATGATATGCCATGAAGTTGGAAGTCTATCTCCCTTCTTTTCAATTTGAGTAATTGGTGAAAGATATCTTCATTTGCACTAGTGAGATATTCACTGGAAAGTTGTTCCTTAAACAATATCTGTTCTGCTTCTTCATCAGTGAAACTGAATTGTTCTCCATGTACTGAGCTCACTCCTCTATTATTATTATTATCCTTTTGTTTATATGGTGCCACAAGTGTTCTGCAGCGCCTTACATAATACATAGAACTAATAGGTGAACAAAAAACAAATAACTTACAGTACATTACAGTACAGGGCAAGGACACAATTTATATACATTGCTGCAATAGCGATTAAAGCACTCACAATAAGCAGCCGGGAGTTGGCAGTCACGTGTTAGGTGCCCTTATGGGGAGTAAAGAGTAGAAGAAAATGTAAAGAGAAGCACATGAGGGAAGAGGTCCCTGCTTGTGAGAGCTTACATTCTAAAGGGAAGGGGCAGACAGACAGGCATGACACAGAAGGAGAAGATAGGGAGAAAAGAGCATGAGGTGGGCTAGGATGAGAGCTGGAAGGCCTTGATGAAGTAGTGGGTCTTGAGAGCCCGTTTGAAGATTTGTAGAGAGGTGGAGAGTCTGATGGGGAGAGGGAGAGCATTCCAAAGGTGGGGAGCAGCACGGACAAAGTCTTGGATGTGGGAGTGGGAGGAAGTAATCAGTTGGCACCCCATTGTATCTACACCCCATTGTATCTTGTGAGGTGGAGGCTGATAAATGTTGCTCCATTTTTGTTAGTTGACTGCACTAGGGGCCTGATTCAGAGCCGCTCGCTATTTGCGGTCGTTCGTTTTATAAAAAGGGGTGGCTATGCAAATGAACCGTTCGCACTTTGCGGTCTGTTCACGCCTCTAAGTCTGAACGAGCGAGCAAAACTTGTGGTTGTAATTTTGAAAAAAACACCCCCTTGCCGCTCGCACCATACATCATGTCCGCTATTTATTAGATTAATCGAGTACATCGTACAGCGTATGAACTGCTCGCTATTCTTGTGTTTGGTTTTTTCAACCGCTATTTTGCGAGCAGTTCTAAGTTAAAAAAAAACAAGTGACGTGGTCAATGACGCTGCTGGATTAATTATGCACTCCCTTAAAACGCCCGTTTTGACCTTTAAGCACGCCTGCGTTCTGTTCTCCACTCCCCGTTTTCAAGCACCTTCCCCTGTTACCACCCACATACGCCTCCTTCTGTCACTCAAAGTAGCAGGCATTCGCTATAATGCGAACAAACGATTTTCGGCCGCACTGACTGGTTCGCGCATGCGTATTACAATCCGTACGCATGCGCAGATGTGCGAACATCGGTCAGAACGAACGAGCGGCCGCTTACGAGCGGCTCTGAATCAGGCCCTAGGTTCCTATGACAAAGTGCAGGAAATGTTACCTTCAGGTAAATGTAAAGAGTGGTGTGCCTTGACCCTTGGGGAATCGCAATGAAACCCTGATAGCAATAGAAGTCCAATGGTCCGGCACTACTATTAAGGTTTTTGATAGCCCCCATGCCCTTCATTGATAATGGATAATCAACAAAGAGGAAAGTATGGCGGCACTGAGGGTCTTGAATAAATGCAATATATTTTATGCAACTTATATTTAGCACTATGTAATGGTGATAATGATTGTTATATCTGCATATCCATCTTTGATTAGATTTTTACCCCGAACTGCATTGCTATTGCTATATTAGAACTCCTTTGACAGTGTTTTTTTCTCGTGATTAAACGTATATACTCTGTGATTTTATTGGTGTTGGTGTTTCACTGTATGTTTATCTTTGTGCCACAGCCGGGAGACGGAAAGGAACTCTGTTGTGACTCCTGTTGCCATGGTAGCAGGACCACGGGGAGCACCTCAACGTCATCATCGAGGGACGCGCCCTGCAGTGTGCGGACGCGCGGGTCCCACATTATTGGAGTGCCAAACCATAGGACTTATATGTGTATATATACAGATATATATATATATATATATATATATATATATATAGGTATATATCGATAGATATCACAGAGCCTCTGGCAACCGACCATCGATGGTTTGCAAACCATCGATGATCTGACTGAGAACAAGTGGTTTGCCATTGCTGGTGAACATCAATGTTGCACCATCGATGGTGACTCCCAATCGATGTTTATAAAACATTGGCAGTTGTGGTCTACACAGATCTCGACCAATTGCTAAACAATCAATTGCTTATAATGATGGTTGAACCATCGATGGTACATCTGCAGTGGCGGGCTGGGCCGGGGGGCAGGGTGCCATGTGCCCCCCGGGCCGCTCTATTAGCAAGCATTGTGGGCCGCCCACCTCCTCCTTACATAGGGCCGTGGAGGTGGACCAGTCACCAGTGGGCAGCTCGGCTGCTTACGACTCAGCTGCATTCCGATTTTGACAGTTGGAGGCAGCCGCGGTCGCGTGCTATTGTAGTGTGTACTACAGGGCTACGGAAGCCCTGTAGGTACATAATGCACAATAAGGCTGCCTCGGGCAGGCACCAACCACGGCCGTCCCGTCGGCGTCGCGCATAGGCGGCCGCCGGCTGTAGACAATGAGCGGCGGCGGCAGGGGGAGGAAGGGTGGGTCCGCCCGGTTATGGGGTCGCAGGGCAGCTATGGGGGTCACAGGGCATCAGCAGCGCCAGTTAATTGGTCAGTGTATGAGTGACACGGCCACCCTGCTGCTATTGGCCGTCACACCCAGGACCCCTCCCCCGGACCCAACAGATTAATTTTTTCAAAATAAAGATGTCTTGTATTGCAAAAATGGGAGCCTTATTTTTAATAAGAGGCTCCCATTACTAGTGATTTAAAAATAAATAAATAAGCGGCCCTTCAGCTTTGGGACTACACATCCCAACATGCCCTGCAACAGTTTGAATACAAGACTCCTGACAAGGCATGCTGGGATGTGTAGTTTACCAGCAGCTATAGGGCAGCACCCCTGGTAGGACATGGGACTGATAAATAGGCAGGGCCATTGAAAGTCCTCCCTTGGCTGCACCCTGAGAAAGAAAGGAAGTGGTGAGAAAAATAAGCAGGGGAAGAGGAGCTGAAGGAAAAGAGCCCAGTTAAAAGAAAAGAAAGTGGAGAGAGAGAAAAGCAGAGAAAAACAAAGAAGAAATAAAGGTAAGTGTATGTTTAGTATGGATTTTATGCTCTTATTTTTCGTTTGAAAAAAAAATATGGTGGGAGGGAGTTCCTGTATGTAATATTTCTCTCTGTACACTGACCGTTGGGGAATATGTACACGGTGCTGCTAAGTGACAAATGCGCTTTAACCAGCGCTATTTTACACTTATACTTATGTGTGTTAGTAGCGCTATTTAAAGTAGCGCTGCCAACATACATAAGTGTATGTGTAAAATAGCGCTGCTAACATACCTAAGTGTACGTGTAAAATAGCGCTGCTAACATACATAAGTGTACGTGTAAAACAGCGCTGTTAACATACATAAGTGTACGTGTAAAATAGCACTGCTAACATACAATAGTGTACGTGTAAAATAGCGCTGCTAAAATACATAAGTGTACGTGTAAAATAGCGCTGCTAACATACATAAGTGTACGTGTAAAATAGCGCTGCTAACATACATAAGTGTACGTGTAAAATAGCGCTGTTAACATACATAAGTGTACGTGTAAAATAGCGCTGCTAACATACAATAGTGTACATGTAAAATAGCGCTGCTAACATACATAAGTGTACGTGTAAAATAGCGCTGCTAACATACATAAGTGTACGTGTAAAATAGCGCTGCTAACATACATAAGTGTACGTGTAAAATAGCGCTGTTAACATACATGTGTACGTGTAAAATAGCGCTGCTAACATACAATAGTGTACGTGTAAAATAGCGCTGCTAACGTACATAAGTGTACGTGTAAAATAGCCTATTTTACACTTAAACTTATGTATGTTAGCAGCGCTATTTTACACGTACACATATGTATGTTATGTATATTAGTAGTGCTGTATGTTAGTAGATAACGTACAGAAAATTATTTTTCTCTATATCTACAAACATCTACTGATTTTGCCGTCACCATACTGTATATATTGCTAGAAAACAATAAGTGCACTTTTGTGGCTTATCGTTTTTCATATATTAGCAGTACATCTGCGTAATATTTGCGAGATCTCACGTATGGGCATTGGTGCTAGCCAGGAGGCAGAATGCAGTGCATCAGCCTAATAGTGATGTGCTACGGGACTTGTTGCAGGCATCGTCAAAGGAGGGAGTTTTCACTCCCTTACTCTGGCAGCCGGGTACTTAATACATCTCGGAAATATTGGCAAGCAGAAAGAGCTATAGCGAACTATAAGTGCAGCAATAATACCTCTCCCCCACTGAGCTTGACTACATTTTATCTGGCACACTGCTAGCTAAAGGTCACCTACCTCTGTACCAAAATCTGTGATATACTAACAGAGCCTAATTCAGAGAATTATGCAATGCTGATGTTACATGGAACTGAGCGATTGTCAGAAGACTGCTCGCGTTGTGTTCGCATTGCGCATGCGTCAAGGCAGGACTGTAACTAGGGTGGTGTGACCTGTGCCATGGCACAGGGCATCACAGGGCAGGTGTTGCTGTTTAGGCCTGTCAATTTTCCTGTTTATTATCTCTTCCCTGGCCCTTCCTCATGAGGCCATGTCCCTTTTTTGGGTGCATTATCTTATGTTCCTACTTGAAAAATGGGGGAAGGGGGCGCCAATTCTCTTTCTGGAACAGGACACCAAAAAGGATAGTTACGGCTCTGCATCAAGGTGCCGCTGTGAATCCACGTGCAATGAGGATTTTTTTGTAAAGTGATTGACAGAAGGTGACTGGGGGTGTTAACATGGTGTTATTGGGGATTGGTTTTAAAAATGCAGGCATCTCATGACCGTTTTCAGGGCATGTATCTGACGTCATCTGTGATCCCTAGTGTACAAAAAAATAAGGCACCTGCGTGACTACCGAAGGGTCTGTGTAGACTAGGGGTGAGCGGGTTCGGATTTCTGAAATCCGAACCCCCCCGAGCCCCCCCGATCCGAGTCCGATCCGAGTCAGGCTCGACTTTTCCCGCCTGACTCGGATCTGAAATCGAGGCAAAACGTCATCATCACGCCTTCCGAGTCTCGCGGGTTTTGGATCCTATATAAGGTACCCGCGTCGGCGCCATTTTCTCACTCGGCTGTGGACAGTGAAGAGGGAGGGTGGGAGTTAGGGCTGTGTAGTGTAGTGTAGTGTAGTGTAGTGCTGCTGTTGTCCACTACTTCAAAGTCCATAGGGGCTGGCTATGTTGTGCTGTGCTGCTGTTGTTAATAGGGGCTGTGTCCACTACTTCAAAGTCCATAGGGGCTGGCTGGACTGTGTTGTGCAGTCAGTTCTCCATAGGGGCTGTGTCCACTCCAAAGTCCTGTGCAGTGTCCCAGTCCTAAAGGAGTGCTGTAGTGTTGTCCAGGGGGTGCTCTGTCCATCAGGGGTGCTCCCCCCAAGTGCTAAAAAAATAATATATTTTCTGTGTTTGTGAATTGTGTGCGCAGTAGCCGCACGTGCATCAACAAAGTAGTGCCAAGCGTGCGCCTGTGTCATAAGTAAAGGGCCGGCTGGCTTGACCGTTAAAGGGTGCTGTAACCCCCGAAAGTACACTCCAGTCCAAACCAAAAAAAAATTATTTTCTGTGTTTGTGAATTGTGTGCGCAGTAGCCGCACGTGCATCAACAAAGTAGTGCCAAGCGTGCGCCTGTGTCATAAGTAAAGGGCCGGCTGGCTTGACCGTTAAGGGTGCTGTAACCCCCGAAAGTACACTCCAGTCCAAACCAAAAAAAAAATTATTTTCTGTGTTTGTGAATTGTGTGCGCAGTAGCCGCACGTGCATCAACAAAGTAGTGCCAAGCGTGCGCCTGTGTCATAAGTAAAGGGCCGACTGGCTTGACCGTTAAGGGTGCTGTAACCCCCGAAAGTACACTCCAGTCCAAACCAAAAAAAAAATTATTTTCTGTGTTTGTGAATTGTGTGCGCAGTAGCCGCACGTGCATCAACAAAGTAGTGCCAAGCGTGCACCTGTGTCATAAGTAAAGGGCCGGCTGGCTTGACCGTTAAGGGTGCTGTAACCCCCGAAAGTACACTCCAGTCCAAACCCAAAAAAAAATTATTTTCTGTGTTTGTGAATTGTGTGCGCAGTAGCCGCACGTGCATCAACAAAGTAGTGCCAAGCGTGCGCCTGTGTCATAAGTAAAGGGCCGGCTGGCTTGACCGTTAAGGGTGCTGTAACCCCCGAAAGTACACTCCAGTCCAAACCAAAAAAAAAATTATTTTCTGTGTTTGTGAATTGTGTGCGCAGTAGCCGCACGTGCATCAACAAAGTAGTGCCAAGCGTGCGCCTGTGTCATAAGTAAAGGGCCGGCTGGCTTGACCGTTAAGGGTGCTGTAACCCCCGAAAGTACACGCCAGTCCAAACCAAAAAAAAAATTATTTTCTGTGTTTGTGAATTGTGTGCGCAGTAGCCGCACGTGCATCAACAAAGTAGTGCCAAGCGTGCGCCTGTGTCATAAGTAAAGGGCCGGCTGGCTTGACCGTTAAGGGTGCTGTAACCCCCAAAAGTACCCTCCAGTCCAAACCAAAAAAAAAATTATTTTCTGTGTTTGTGAATTGTGTGCGCAGTAGCCGCACGTGCATCAACAAAGTAGTGCCAAGCGTGCGCCTGTGTCATAAGTAAAGGGCCGGCTGGCTTGACCGTTAAAGGGTGCTGTAACCCCCGAAAGTACACTCCAGTCCAAACCAAAAAAAAATTATTTTCTGTGTTTGTGAATTGTGTGCGCAGTAGCCGCACGTGCATCAACAAAGTAGTGCCAAGCGTGCGCCTGTGTCATAAGTAAAGGGCCGGCTGGCTTGACCGTTAAAGGTGCTGTAACCCCCGAAAGTACACTCCAGTCCAAACCAAAAAAAAAATTATTTTCTGTGTTTGTGAATTGTGTGCGCAGTAGCCGCACGTGCATCAACAAAGTAGTGCCAAGCGTGCGCCTGTGTCATAAGTAAAGGGCCGGCTGGCTTGACCGTTAAAGGGTGCTGTAACCCCCAAAGTACACTCCAGTCCAAACCAAAAAAAAAATTATTTTCTGTGTTTGTGAATTGTGTGCGCAGTAGCCGCACGTGCATCAACAAAGTAGTGCCAAGCGTGCGCCTGTGTCATAAGTAAAGGGCCGGCTGGCTTGACCGTTAAAGGGTGCTGTAACCCCCGAAAGTACACTCCAGTCCAAACCAAAAAAAAATTATTTTCTGTTTTTGTGAATTGTGTGCGCAGTAGCCGCACGTGCATCAACAAAGTAGTGCCAAGCGTGCGCCTGTGTCATAAGTAAAGGGCCGGCTGGCTTGACCGTTAAAGGGTGCTGTAACCCCCGAAAGTACACTCCAGTCCAAACCAAAAAAAAATTATTTTCTGTGTTTGTGAATTGTGTGCGCAGTAGCCGCACGTGCATCAACAAAGTAGTGCCAAGCGTGCGCCTGTGTCATAAGTAAAGGGCCGGCTGGCTTGACCGTTAAAGGGTGCTGTAACCCACAAAGTACACTCCAGTCCAAACCAAAAAAAAAATTATTTTCTGTGTTTAGCCGCACGTATATATCAAATCGATATAACATAAATGGAGGACCAAACTTTCTCCGATAAAAATAAAATAGAGAAAGATCAAGAACCACTTCCTCCTAGTGCTGAAGCTGCTGCCACTAGTCATGACATAGACGATAACATGCCATCAACGTCGTCTGCCAAGGCCGATGCCCAATGTCATAGTAGAGGGCACATACAATCCCAAATGGCAAAGTTCAGGAAAATGACCTTGAAAAAGACATTTAAATCAGCTGAAGAGAAACGTAAACTTGCCAATATGCCATTTACGACACGGAGTGGCAAGGAACGGCTAAGGTCGATCCCTAGTATGTTCATGACTAGTGGTTCAGCTTCACATGACGATGGAAGCCCTCCTCCCACTAAAAAAATCAAAAGAGTTAAGCTGGCAAAAGCACAGCGAAGAACTGTGCTTTCTAAGAAGATATCACAAATCCCCAAGGAGAGTCCAAGTGTGGTGGTGGTTGCGATGCCTGACCTTCCCAGCACTGGACGGGAAGAGGTGGCTCTTTCCACCATTTGCACGCCCCCTGCAAGTGCTGAAAGGAGCACCCACAGTCCACTTGCTGATATGCAAATTGAAGATGTCACTGTTGAAGTACAACAGGATGAGGATACTGGTGTAGCTGGCGCTGAGGAGGAAGTTGGCGAGGAGGATTCTGAAGGTGATGTGGTTTGTTTAAATCAGGCTCCGGGGGAGACAGTTGTTGTCCGTGGGATGAAAAAGCCCATCACGGTCATGCCTGGGCAGAAGACCAAACATTCCACCTCTTTGGTCTGGCAATATTTCTATCCAAATCCGGACAACAACTGTCTTGCCATATGTACCATATGTAAAGGTGAAATAAGTAGGGGTAGGGACGTCAACCACCTAGGAACATCCTCCCTTATACGGCACCTGCAGCGCGTTCATAAAAAGTTACTGTCAAGTTCAGAAACTTTGGCTAAGACCGTAAGCAGTCCAGGGACACCTAAATCCCGTTGTCCTGTTGTATCCAAGCGCCTGCAAACCACACCGTCAACTCCCTCCTCGTCAATTTCCTCCTTAGTTAGGATCGGAAGTAGTCCTGCAGGCCATGTCACTGGCATGACTGACTCTCCTATCCGGGATTCCTCCGGAGGATCCTGCATTGCTACGCCTACTGCTGCCGCTGCTGCTGTTGCTGCTGCTGGGAGTCGTTCATCATCCCAGAGAGGAAGTAGGAACACCACTACTTTTACTAAACAATTGACCCTCCAACAGTCCTTAGCGAGGAGGATGAAGTACGACAGCAGTCATCCTGAAGCAAAACGTATAACTGAGGCCTTGACTGCTATGTTGGTGTTAGACGTGCGTCCGGTATCCGCCATTAGTGCAGTGGGATTTAGACAATTGATGGAGGTAGTGTGTCCCCGGTTCCAAATCCCGTCTAGATTCCACTTCACTAGGCAGGCGATACCGAGACTGTACAGAAACGTCAGAAAAAGTGTCCTCAGTGTCCTGAAAAATGCCGTTGTACACAATGTCCACTTAACCACGGACATGTGGACAAGTGGAACAGGGCAGACTAAGGACTATATGACTGTGACAGCCCACTGGGTAGATGTATCACCTTACGCAGCAACAGCAGCAGCGTCACCAGTAGCAGCATCTCAGAAATGCCAGCTCGTTACAAGGCAGGCTACGCTGTGTATCACCGGTTTCAGTAAGAGGCACACCGCCGACAACCTCTTAGAGAAACTGAGGGAAATCATCGCCCAGTGGCTTACCCCACTTAGACTCTCCTGGGGATTTGTGATATCTGACAACGCCACCAATATTGTGCGGGCATTACATCTGGGCAAATTCCAGCACGTCCCATGTTTTGCTCACACAATAAACTTGGTGGTGCAGAATTTTCTGAAAAGCGACAGGGGCGTGCAGGAGACGCTTTGGCTGGCCCGAAAAATTTCTGGCCACTTTCGCCATTCAGCGACTGCGTGCCGAAGACTGGAGCGCCAGCAAACACTCTTGAACCTGCCCCGCCATCACCTGAAGCAAGAGGTTGTGACGCGGTGGAACTCAACCCTCTATATGCTTCAGAGGATGGAGGAGCAGCAAAAGGCCATACAAGCCTATACATCCACCTATGACATAGGCAAAGGAGGGGGTATGCACCTGACTCAAGCGCAGTGGAGAATGATTTCCGTGTTGTGCAAGGTTCTCCAGCCCTTCGAACTTGCCACACGTGAAGTCAGTTCAGACACTGCCAGCTTGAGTCAGGTCATTCCCCTCATCAGGCTTTTGCAGAAGCAGCTGGAGAAAGTGAAGGAGGAGCTAAGACGGAGCGATTCCGCTCGGCATGTGGGACTTGTGGATGAAGCCCTTCATTCGCTTTGCCAGGATTCCAGGGTGGTCAATCTGTTGAAATCAGACCACTACGTTTTGGCCACCGTGCTCGATCCTAGGTTTAAAGCCTATGTGGTGTCTCTCTTTCCGGCCGACACAAGCCTGCAGAGGTGCAAAGACCTGCTGGTGAACACACTGTCAGCTGAAGCGGAACGTGACACGTCAACGGCTCCTTCTTCATTTTCTCCTGCAACTGGGGCTGCCAGGAAAAAACTTAGGTATCCTAAGCAACCCGCTGGCGGTGATGCAGGGCAGGCAGGACCAAGTTTGGACATCTGGTCCGGACTGAAGGACCTGGCAACAATTTCTGACATGTCTACTGTCACTGCATATGATACTGTCACCATTGACAGAATGGTGGAGGATTACATCGGTGACAGCATCCAAGTAGGCATGGCAGACAGTCCATACCTGTACTGGCAGGAAAAAGAGGCAATTTGGAGGCCCCTGTACAAACTGGCTCTATTTTACCTGAGTTGCCCCCCCTCCAGTGTGTACTCCGAAAGAGTGTTTAGTGCAGCCGGGAACCTTGTCAGCGAAAGGCGTAGGAGGTTGCTTCCACAGAATGTGGAGAAGATGATGTTCATCAAAATGAATTATCAGCTCTTCCAGGGAGACCAGCCTCCAGAAGGTACAGAGGGACCTGTGGTGGTGGATTCAAGTGGGGACGAGTTAATACTTTGTGAGGATGAGGATGTACACACTGAAGAGGGTGAGGAATCGGTGGATGAGGAGGATGAGGATGACATCTTGCCTCCATAGAGCCAGTTTGTGCAGGGACACATTAATTGCCAGCTTGTTTTGTGGGGGCCCAAACGAACCAATCATTTCAGCCACAGTTGTGTGGCAGACCCTGGCGCTGAAATGATTGGTTTGTTAAAGTGTGCATGTCCTGTTTATACAACATAAGGGTGGGTGGGAGGGCCCAAGGACAATTCCAACTTGCACCTCTTTTTTTTCTTTGCATTATGTACAGTTTGGGGCCTAGTTTTTCAAACTGCCATCCTGTCTGCCACTGCAGTTTCACGCCTAGATGGGTCACGTGTTTGTGCCGCCCACTCGTGTCGCTTAGCATAGTCATCCAGCTACCTCGGTGCAACGTTTTGGACATAAAAACACTATTGTGAGGTGTGAGGTGTTCAGAATAGACTGGAAATGAGTGGAAATTAAGGTTATTGAGGTTAATAATAGCATAGGAGCAGAAAAACCTACAAATTCTGTGATTTTAGCTGTTTTTATGCTTTTTTAAAAAAAAATACAGATCCAAAACACAAAACCCAGAACCCAAAACACGGAAGGGTGGTTTTGGCAAAACCAATCCAGATCCAAAACACGAAGAAAGATCCAGATCCAAAACCAAAACACAAAACACGAAAAGTGGCCGGTGCACACCCCTAGTGTAGACATAGGTCTACCCTTCAGCCCGATGTTCCTTGTTCTTGTGTATAGGCTATGTATGTCTATGCAATTGTGAATGAGTTGTGGTAGCTCTGGTTGGTTTCTCTTTTGACTTTGTGATATCTGTAGTTGTGTTGCATAGAAAATCGCACTTGAAGATGTATTAGCATACTCACTGTGCTGTTAATTTATTGCTGCCTATATAATTCAACTATACAGGCATGTGCATTCCTGTTTTGCTGATAAAATTATTTACAATTGAAATTTCTTATGGCAGATGTTTACTCCATTGTCATATATTTTAGAGTGGTTGTCATTATTAATATTTATAGTATACTTTTATTAATACAAATCATTTTGTCAATTATTATTTATGTTTTATTCATACCATCTTCTTGCAATATTTTGTCTGGAAGGCAGAGATTTCATTTTTTGTTATTTTTTGTTATTCCATTTCATCCTTACTCTAAAGGGGCCTATCCATTAGGCAACCTGAAAGTCTGAATGTCTAATGTTCAGACCTTCCGGTCGCCGAGGTGCGGTGACCGCACTGAATGGCGTTCACTGAACGTCATTCAGTGCTGGAGCCCAACCTCCTATCTCTGAACATGCAAAACCTGACGATTGTCATCAGGTTGACGGGCATGTTCAGTAGATAGTCGGGGTCGGCAAGGACCCAGCATGCACGCACATCGCTGGTCCTTGCTGGCTATCCATTTGCAGACTTCTGCACGATCCGACCAAAACCTCCTGCTAATGGATAGGCCCCTTTACTTAAGTGGTGGAGGACATAGTTGTGCTTGTGCATATATTTTATGACTAGCAGACACCAGCACTGGTTTTGCCTATCACATTGACCATAAAAATATAATTTGGTCCTGGACCACCAACCGCAATGCACGACGGTTCAAAAAAATTGTGTGCTGTATTTTTTTAAGGAAACCAATGTTTTTATCATCATAGTGTTGTTTTATATTGTTTGTATAACATTACTGTCAAACTCTGTAATCGGGATCCACATTTATATGCTGGTCTGCAATGCACAGTTCTTTTTGGTGTTTACAAAATGACAGTTGATTCCAGGTTAAGAAATATGGAGGGCACCAAATCAAAATCGAAAGGGAAAGGTGGTGCTCAAAAAACTAGAGAGAAAAGAACCAAAGAGCGTGATTTGGCTGGAAAGGATCCAAAACAACAGAAACTGTCTTTTAGAGGGGTATGATAAAAGTTAAATATTTAAAAATACAGTTTCAACTGGTTATGGACAAGTACAGGTTGAGTCTCCCATATCCAAATATTCCGAAATACGCATTTTTTTTGGCTTGACTGAGATAATGAAACTTTTGATTTTTGATGGTTCAATGTACACAAGCTTTGTATGTCACAAATTATTAAAAATATGGTATAAAATTACCTGCAGGCTGTGTGTATAAAGTGTATATAACACATAAATGCATTCTGTGTGTATATTTCGGTCCTATTCCCAAGATATTATGGTATGCAAATATTCCAAAATACGGAATATTCCGTTATCCAAAATACCCCTGGTCCCAAGCATTTTGGATATGGGAGACTCAACTTGTACCCATTTTTTTGTAAATGAAAATAGTTTAGTTTCAGTGGTTCCCAAACTTTCATGAATCACGGCGCCCTAGTGTATCAGCATTTTTTTCACCGCACCCTTAGGAAAAAAGTTTTTTTACTGATAAATTTGTAAATTGGTCCTACCTGTCATCCTTAGGGACAGTTATGCAGTGGTGTACAGGTGTGTTTCTGATTGTCCACATGTTTCATGATTGGCAGCCACTAGCACTGGTGATGCCTATCACTTTGACCATAAATAATTTGATTTGGTCCTGGACCATTAACCCAAGACACGCCTGTAAAAGATTTTGCATTTCGCCAGGGTGCCTAGGCACGCAGCTTGGGAACCACTGCTTTAGTTGTTAATAGTATTTTCTGTAGTATTTGGAGGACATGTTGGATTTCATTATGCATTTTCCTTCAGTAAATGCATTCAATAGAAAACAATGTCTTCCGGAAAAATGTAACAGTGCTAGTGGAAATAGTCACTAGCAGGGTTAGATTGGCCCACAGAGGTACAGGGGAAATTATACCTGAGGGCCCCATGCCCTCCTCTAATGTCAAGTTCCAGACTGTGCATTCGAAGCATACTTTGTTACACTATTAGGTAGTCATTTTCTAGGTAGGGCAGTAAAATGGATAACATGGGTGCTTGATTTGTTTCTATAGAAACTACAGCAATATACACTTTTAAAATATATATATTTGTAAAGGAGTCAAGACCTTGCACTGTAGTATCCTTATGGTCTGCAGGCTATGACATAATGGTTAGCCAAGTGTCAGTGGTGGCTGGCAACACATCTTAAACATTGGCCCCTACCATTGCATGATAATGTTTGACTTTGTTACAGTGCATGGAGTGAGCATGTGTTTATTTTTCCACTTTCAAAATATTTGTGCACTTTATTTACATTTATTTTGTTCCTGCATGATGAGTTGCTAAAGCATAATAAGAATAATCATGGGAACACTCACTAGAGAACGAATGTATGCAATATACACCCCTCAGAGTTCCAAGGTGGTGGACTACAATGCTTTGGGTGGTAGTGCAGCTTTAAAGTTATGTAATTTTAAAATATTTGGTTTCCATAACATACAATTTATTTCAGGCTACTGATGTACCTCCAAAAAGACATACTGAAGAGGAATTGGCTGGCCAAAGTGCTTGTTCAAACCCTCCAGAAGTGTTATATGAGAAGGAAGCTGATATAGAAGACAATGTCAAAGTTATGGAAGTTTACCCTGAAAGCAGCTCTGACCTGAGTTTTCATCTACAGTCAAACAGTCCTTCCCAGGAGGGATATAAGAGCTTTCCTGAGCCAGAAGTCATCACAATAGAGGAAAGACCTGAGTTGGACCTTGTTGAAAAATCTTCTAGCCTGGCATTTGTGCTTTCTCTGTCAAGCTCTATTGCAGAAAAAATTGTATTTGTTGACCAGCACCCTTATCAACCAACTAGCATGGAATGTGACAACATTCCATTTAAAGAGGCAGATTTTTATTACCGGAAAAAACAAAATGGAGACCATGTTAGGCGCTCTTGGCTAACATTTCACGTTAAAAATAGAAAAATAGAAGCATTTTTCTGCAGCATATGCATCGCTTTTTCAGATGCTGCTTCGCCATTTGTTAGTGGTTGGACAAATTTCAGACACTGCCATCAAGCAGTAAATAAACATGAATCCTCAAAAAGTCATTGTGATGCTGCTGATGCATACCTCATTGTGAAGAAGAGCAAAGGCATTGACACCTTAATAAATAAGGATCATGCTGAAAAGCGAAAGAAAGAAGTGCGTCAAAATATCGAAGTCATGAAGCGCATATTCGATGTGGTAAAACTTCTTGGAAAACAAGGTTTGCCATTTCGTGCTAATGGAACTAATGAATAACTGTATAATCTTAATAACAGCGAGATTAACCATGGGAATTTTTTAGAAATTATCTTACTTTTATCCCATTATGATGTCCCTTTAAAAAGTCATCTTGAAAAATGCATTCAAGAGAGTGAAAATAGAAAAAAACGTTTGCAAGAAAGAGGAAAAACTGGAAAACAGGCTGTTGGCCGAGGAAGTCTCGTTACTTTTTTATCATACAAGACAGTAAATAAAGTGGTTATGGCAATTGTCCATCGTATTAAGAAATTTATAGTTTCTGAAATTGGTGCGAGAAGATTTAGCATCCAGATTGATTTCACACAAGATGCAGGAATAGTAGACCAAGCAACAATTGTCCTGAGGTATGTGAAAAAAGAAGAGATCCAAGAACGACTCATCTCTGTTCTCCCAGTTACAGATGCAACAGGTCAAGGATTCAATGAGCTATTGATGGCTAATTTTGAAGTGCTTGGACTTGATTATCATAAAATTGCTGGTGAATCATTTGATGGTGCAGCAAATATGAGGAGTTCATATGTAGGTTTACGAGCACAGATTGCTAAAGAAGTGCCAGATTCCATCTAAATTTGGTGCTATAGTCACATCCTTAATCTATGCATCTCTGATTGTTGTGACGTACTGGAAGCAAAAAAACTTCTTTGGCCTTTTAAATCGCATGGCATCTTTCATCGGAGATTCCCACAAACGAATGAACATATGGGCAGAACAACTTCATAAAAAACAGGGACAAGAGAAGTTCTTACGATTGCAAAAAATTGGTGAGACATGATGGTGGGCAAAGGAGAAGGCCCTTAATTGGTTATTTGGAGAGAAGCAAATTTTGTATTTGGATGCCATTGAGGTTTTATTTTCAATCTCACAATTGGGTAATTGTGATTCAAGGGCCACTTCTGAGGCTACAACACTGTATGAAAAGCTGTGTGAGTTCAAGACCATTTTAACGGCAAATGTATTTATTCCTATTTTTGATGTGATTGGTCCAGTTTCAAAATATCTGCAAACTAGCGGCCTTGACTTCATGGTTGCATGGAAAATGGTTGAAAATGCCATTGACCAGCTAAAAAAAATTGAGTTTCATCAAATCAGACAAGGCCACACATTTTGCATTAAAAATGAATGATCTGATCAGCCGTAATGAAAACATTTCTTTCCTTGAGATTGAAACTGAGCTTCCAGTAAGAAGGGTTGCCCGGAAGAAACAAATGGCAGGTGAGGGCTCAGTTGATGAACGTCCACCAGATGAAATACAATGTTTTCGTGTAGAAGTCTACAGACCAATTTTTGATCAAATTTTAGCAAGTCTAACAGAAATATTTTCAGAAAATAAACAGTTGGTGATTGACACACAGTTCTTGGATCCTCGATTTTTTGAACATATTCGAAAGGATTCACAACTACTTGAAGAGGGATCTCTTAAAAGGATTTCAGAATTGGCAAAAGTTAATGAAGAGTCTCTTATTAGTGAACTTACTAGTTTTGCAAACCTCTTTCCAAAACTGACAGGGCACTTGGATGAACCAAAAAGACAGGACATACTTCCAGAAGGAGATGGTGGGGATGAAGATGAATGGGGTGTACCTGCTGAAATAGAGGTTGACAGAACAAAATGCAACTCTTGTAAAAACTGCTTCCTCTGCTGTCACAAATTACTTCTGAAGCACAATCTTTATTCAGCTGCTTATGAAAATCTGTCTATGGCATACGAGTATCTACTGACTCTATCGTTCACGCAAGTGGCATGTGAAAGAGCTTTTAGTAAACTGAAACTCATAAAGACAAGACTGCGTGTTGCAATGGGACAAGACCTGCTTGAAGCACTTATGATAATGTCCGTTGAACGAGATCTTTTAGAACTAGTTCAATTTGATGATGTGCTGGAAATTGTCCGTGAAAGTTCACCACTGATGAGGTCATTGTTAACTGTGTAAATGATCTCCATTGTTTTAATACATTTAATTCACAATTTTGCTTAATTCTTTTATTTAATGCAAAATACACAATTTGAATAGTTTACACCTGTACATAAGGCATTATGTGAATTATTGTAAAAATTAATCCTTAAACATATTTTTGGCATTACTTATTTTATTATTTGCAATGTAAAATTGATAATAAGGTATCTTTGGGCTAATTATCACTAGGCCTATTTATTTTATTAATAAAGCTTTATTATACCAAACACCTCCATTTAAGGATGCGCCGTTACTTATGGGCCAGTGCCTTGGACTTGCCCCCCAGGCTAAAAGTTGCCAGCCAGCCCCTGTACATCTGTCAACCATCACTACAGTATAATATAAAAATTGCTATTTTTATGGTATACTGTGTTTTAAAAAAATATTTTTTTCAAATAAAAAAGTGATGGATAAGTTTAAAATTATGTTCTTGACCTAATTCAATCATAAAAGAAACCGACAATTTTGGAGCGGTTTTTGGAAAAAGAATTTGTCAGTTAAGTGGTTAAGGCACAAAATCATTAAAATATTGTATAAAATTACCTTCATGCTATGTGTATAAGGTGTATATAAAACATAAATGAACTTCATGTATGTACACAAATTTTGTTTGAGCCACAAAATAATTGAAAATATTATATAAAATTACCTGCAGGCTATTTGTATAAGGTGTATTTGCAACATAAATGTATTTGTGTTTAGATTTGGGTCCCATTCCCAAGATATCTCATTATGGAATGCAAATATTCCAAAATATGGAATATTCTGATATCCAAAATACCCTGGTCCCAAGCAGTTTGGATATGGGAGACTCAACCTGTATTGTATTGTATTAACCATGTATGTTTGTATTTCATGTCTATTATACAATTCATAAATGTTGCAAGATTAGGTTGGACACACTGCTAATACTGTGTAAACATACGTTTTGTTTGTGTACTGTTTTTATGTAATGTGCCTCCTGAATATTGCTACTATACCATGTATGCTTGTAGGTTATAGAGTGCATTTATGCTTTTACAATTATTAGTGGTGTTGAAATCTGAGATACATTAAATTAAATGCATTGACATTTTTCAGACCCTTTTTCAAAGAGAACTTGAAGGTCATCTGTAAGGAGCTTTACATAATTTGGCATGCAAATCAATAATGATCAACTTATTTAAATAAATGCAAATAAAAAATAAATAGGAAAAATAAAAAGAAATTAAAAACGTTTAAGCTTGCAACAATAAATATAAGGGTTACTTATGACTAGAATAGGCTTCTAATATAGTTTTAACAAGACAGTAATAAAAATGGATTTGTTAAAAGTGGACTAATTATAGTTGTATTCAATGATAAAACAGAATTTCAAGTGATAATGTAACTGTAGAATTACTGAGACCAAAGAGACCATTAAAGATATGGGGTCATATTCATCATAACATAAAGTTCCATGAGGCTAATATACAATAGATGCCAATGAAGCAAATAGCATAATTATATATAATGATAGGACTTTAAATGTAACAAAAGGTAAATCAATAAAAAAAAAACGAAATGCTTTTTCAATAAGAATAACCATATCAAAGGCTTAAAGATTATGATCTTACAATGGTACATTGTTTATCCAGTAGCTAGTAGTAAAATTAACTATCAAAGACATATTTACCATAATGATCAGAATGGCAGCGTTAGACAAAAAAGAAGAAAGAACACTTAACTTAAATGCAAAACTGTTCAGCATTAAATCCTTTAGATCTGATATTAGTTTTTGTTTAAATAAGAAAAATAGGAATGTGGTAATTATCAGCTCTATGCAAAGGTTCATGTCTTTTACATAGTTGTACAGATCACTGCAGTTTACATATATTTCTATCATGCAGATGTCAAAAAAGATAGTTGGATAAAAAATCATACTGTAAATCATTTAAAGGAATAGTACATGAAAATATACACTTCCCTTTAGGGCCACGGTTCTTTCTATTACTCACAGCTACTACTTATTCATGCATAAGGTTTGGTGTTCTTCCTTACATTCCTCAGTGTATACATATAAAAAAATAAGTCATTTCCCAACAATCTTGTGTTATACATTCACAATAAGTAGTTTTATTAGTACAATTCCATATGCAAAAAAACAAATATATCTGTTACCAAAGTTAAACAATGGAGGCTTTACCAGATGTTTGTTTCACAGTGTCACATCTGGTCTTACAGATTTACCTGCCCCCGGCATTGGAGAACAATCTACAGCAGGTGAGCTTAGCAGGAACCGAGGAGGCTGTATATACAGCAGCTCTTTCTCATGTAAGTTTGGGTAGGAATGAGAACTGCCTTTGGTAATGAATAACAGGGAAAGGTAGATTAGCTGCCACTGGTGTAAACAGGACTGGGACCAGGAGTAACTTGCAGAATCAGACTTGGACTGGCAGGAGTAACTTGCAGAACTGGACTGGGACCAGCAGGAGCAACTTGCAGAACCAGACTAGGACCAGCAGGAGTGACTTTCAGAACCAGACTGGGACCGGCAGGAGGAACAGTTTAGCACAGACACTGTGAGACTGCAACAGAGTAACTTGTCTCACCGCAGGATGAAAGTATTATTCAGCCACTGAAGCTGTCAGTGCAGAACACTTATACCCTGGGTCCCCCAGGGATTGGCTGATGCACTTAGATGGTCTGGCAGCAGTTCTCTGAGTGGTGGTGGAAAGTCAGGTGACTGGATCCAACTGAATCAAGACTGTAAATTTAAATTGTTCATTTAATACTATCATTGGAATGATTCCTTGTATAGGTGGTCTAGCTTTCCCCATGTACCTCATAAGAGCTTCTTTTTAATATTGTATGATTTTATATATTTTTATTTTCATATGCAATATAAGCACATGAACGGCAGATGTATCCTGATGATGGAGGAATAAAGTACTCCGAAACATTGAATGTACTTACCTGTATTGAGGTGACTATTTAGACCTGAGTGCCGCCGTCCATGTGCTCAGATCCACAGGCTGGGTCTGTTTATGGCGGGCACCGGGGAGATGTACAAGTGTATTGCTGGAGTGCCACCCTATTGTACTATATATATATATATATATATATATATATATATCTATCAATCTATCTATATATATATATATAAATATATATATATAGTTGAGATGTGTGCCGACCCTCGTGTTTTGGTTCTGGATCTGGATGTCCCCTGGTTTTGGATATGGATTGGTTTTGCCAAAACCTCACCTCCATGTTTTGTTTTTTTCGGTTTTGGTTCTGGATTTTTTCTTAAATTATCATAAAAACAGCTAAAATCACATAAAATTGGCCTGTTTTTGTTCCTACAGTATTATTAACCTCAATAACATTTATTTCCAGTCATTTCCAATCAATTTTTACCACCTCACAATATTATTTTTTTTATATAGTTAAGGCCAAAAGGTTGCATCCAGCTAGCTGGCTGACTAAGCTAATCGACACACTGTCTGACACTAACATGTGGCAGTTCAGCTTCCAAGTTCCAACACAGATACAGAGGTCTATTTACTAAGCAGTGTTAGGAGACAGAGTGAAAAGTGATAAGGTGCCAACCAATCAGCTCCTAACTGCCAGTCACAGGCTGTGTTTGTGCTCCGTCGTGCGCATGCGCGAGACCTGGACTGCGACAGCCAAGGTGTCGCTCCGGGTCTCGCACCAAAGTGGGTGTGCTGTCGATGGTGACTGACAGCACGCCTCCTTTGGTGGGCGTGCCGGGGGCGTGCCTGCCAGATGGAGGCGTTCCCATTGAAACGCCTACCGTCTGAAGTCAGCCCCACTGTCATCACTAGTGATGTCAGTGGGAGTGATTTTGGCTCTGATAGAGCCAAAATCACTCCAGGGCTTGTGGCAGGGAGACCCTACCGCAGGGTCTCCATCGCAAGTCCGATAGTCGTGATGGTCAAGGCCATCGCGACCATCTTTTTGGACGCTCGTATATGCTGTGGGTGGTCACCCACAGCTATACGAGCATCCAGGAGGACGCTCCATTTTAATGGAGGAGGGCCCTGATTCAGAGCGAGCGCTCTGGTCAGAGCGTCCAGCTCTGAATCAGGCCCAGAGTCCTCAAAACGTGTGGCAGTAGTGCAGGGGTGCCAGTGGTGTTCTCAGTGTGGAAGTGCCGGCAGTGTGGGGTCACTGACAGTGTCCTCAGTACATGGGGCAGCAGTGCATGGGTGCCGGCTGTGTCCTTAGTGCAGGGTGCCGGCAGTGTTGGCAGAGCATTGGTGCCAGCAGTGTCCTCAGTGTGGGGGTCCTGATGGTGTCGGCAGTGCATGGCTGCTGGTGGTGTCCTGAATGCAGGGTGCCAGCAGTGTCGGCAGTGGGGGTGTTGGCAGTGGGGGATGCTGCCAGTGGGGGTCGGCAGTAAGGGGTGCCAGCGGTGTCGGCAGCGGGGAGTGCCAGCGGTATCAGGCAGCAGGGGGTTGGTTGGGCAGCATATTCTCCTTCCTGTGCCCATATTCAATGGGCTTAACGCTGATTGGCTGAGAGCCGTGACAGATGGCTCTCTCAGCCAATCAGAGTTAAGCCCACTCAATACAAAACCTCACGACCCAACAGCGGGATTGCAAGGTTTTGCCTCGGGAGAGGGACCAGGGCAGGCTTGGAGATCCAAACTTGGCTTGGATAGCCCTGGATCTCCGAAATTCGGGTGGGTTCAGTTTTCTGAGAACCGGACCCGCTCATCTCTAATATACATATACTTTATCCACTTATGGTATTGTATTATTTATCATATTGCTTACTTTGAGTTATATGTACTAAATACTATTTATTTCATTTCAGAACCATATGTACTATGTTAATAGAGAAGCAGGACTTCCTATTTGTGTTCCAGGATGTGTTCTAAGGCACAAGATATGGTCATATTGCAATTCCCAGATGTTGGATGATGAACCTCGGATTTGTGGTCAAGATGCATTCCAAAAACCAAAAGTGATGTCATCAACCTTCGAAAATCTGTATGTGCAGGAAAACTGGGAATACTCACTAACTTTGGAATTATGTGATGCATGCATGGAAGAACCCATGCCCAACCTAATAGAGGATAAAACTTTGTAGTCAGTTTCCAGGACTAATGGAAAGATGGTCCATTTCCGAAAACTGGTAGTGGAGGTCTGTAACTTGTGGTTTATTAATTTTATTATATTTACATTTTTTTAAATGCCATATCATTTTTATTAGCTATTGAAGTGATGAACGTATATATGCATTTAGTGAGAAACGATTTTAATGAGTGATGTGTGGTCAGGTGAGGCAGGCTAGCAGAGCCTCTTCTTTCATACTTAGGTATACTCCAAAGTTTTGACTATGAAAATGCTAAGAAAAAGTAAGGAAAGTATTATAAATATCTTCTTTGAATTATTCTAATCATTTTTATAGTCAAAACTCTGGATTAAAAAGTGTATGGCAGGTGAGGCCCTGCCTCCCCTGCCTGCCTTTTCCGCACATCTCTGATCAAAACACACCAAATTTCTAGCACTATATACTGCTGCACCTTTGTATAATGCCCACATGAACCCTTAGGTTCATATATGTATCTGTAAATCTGGTACTAGCCAGTGCCTCCCCAGCCATTTACCTCACCGCTTGTCACTGATTTTAATATGCTAAAATATGTAAATGTGTTGATCATCTAAGACCAGAAAATGTAAAGCCTCCATACTATTTAAGGGTCTGTTTGTGAACGCCTGGTCATACTGCCTTGACCAAGAATGTAGACTCAAAACGCGTTGGTGGCTGATGACAGGAGTGACCTTGGGCTCTTATCTAAAACTTTGTGCCATCAGAAGCTGTGGGAGAGGTTCCGGAGTCTTTATCTATATTTGATTGACATGCCTCTGTGAAAGCAACATACGGTAAAGCCTCCATTGTTTACCTTTGGTAACAGATATATTTGTCTTATGTATGTGGAATTGTACTAGAATTCTACTTATTTTGCACATATTTCACAAGATTTGTGAGCCTTATACATGAATAAGTACAAGCTGTGAATAAGGGAAAGAACCATGGCTCTAAAGTTAAAAGGGAAGTGTATATTTTCATTTTAATTTACTATTCCTTTGAATGATTTATGATTTTTGATCCAACTATCTTTATTTGACATCTGCATTATAGAAATCTATGCAAGCGCCAGTGATCTGTATTGTGTTAGTCTTATGGTTCTATGGTGGGACTGGAATAGAATCTAGGCAGCTTTGTAATATTGAAGTGCAATCAGTGGTCTTCACTATTAACAATTATGAAAACAATTACATATTTTATCCTTCTATTACCAAGAGTTTTGAAAATGTTAATTTGATTTTGGTTGTGTGATGTCCACAACCCTAGAGGAGAAAGAATGGAATGACCCAGTGGTGAAAAAAAATGAAGGCCACACATCAGTTTGTACATCAACTGCTTGGGAGTGGCCAGTATCAGGTACCACATGTTTCTTCTGCTGGTCATACAATTTAAATACAATTCCCTCTTTAGACTAAACATCTGGATTACCTCAACATTAGGTAAGGCATTAATATTTAACATCCCATTAAATAATCTGGGCCTGTGTAGCAGTCATAAGACCTATTTGCTGCTTCTGGTACACCTTGTTCTGGTACCCTCTGAAAGTTGGAGATATTCAGCAGCATAGATAGGGACATTATTCAAGGCAATGGCAGATTTGAGCTAAGCTGTTTTCTATATCCACAGTAGAGCACATGTTTTTGTGCCTCATAATCATGCATCATAATCATGCCATGACAAATTGGCTGTGATTTCAATTAGTCTGTGCTTTGGTGTTGGATATATGGTGGTTTGTATGCTTGTAGTGGCGAAAAATTGTCATGCCATTTTTGCAGTGGTTTTGCTACAGTGTTGACCTTAGCCAATCAATTGGATGCAAAACTTCAGGAAAAATACTGAAATCCCACCTGTTTTGAAACCTGCTGCTTAGTTAATTTATAGGAAAACATCTACTCTAGTTGTGTAGCATTAGATCTATCTCAAATAAATGTCTGGGGTTTTTATTATGATTTTACTGGAAATGGGTGACATGCTATGTTTTTTTAATAGCCTAGTTCAGTGTTGCAAGCATGCTCTTACAGACATTTGTAGCTGACTTTGTGTCCTTTATGGTCTTATGTAGTGAAATGATTCATATGGAATCTGTAACAGCTATTTGATTTTATGTAGTTGCATACATAGCAATTATTGATATCTTATGGTCAGGGGCGGATTGGGAACTAAAAGCAGCCCTGGAAATTTTTTTGGAAGTGAGCGCACATGGGCAGGAATCAATATGATATACTGGCGGACGGGATACCGGCAGTCAGAAGACCGACAGTGGAATCCCGATGGGGACATCCCGACACAGGCTGGTAATTAACCTAACCTCTCTCCCTCACTCCCTAACCCTCCCCCGGTGGTGCCTAACCCTAACCTCCCCCCGGTGGTACCTAAATCTAACCCCCCTCCCTGCAGCCTAACCCTCCCCAGTCGGTTCCTAACCCTAACCCACCCCGGCAGGTGCCTAAACCTTACCCCCCCATCCCCAGCTTAACCCAAAAATTATAGTTTTGGGTTAGGCCGGGGATGGGGGGTAAGGTTTAGGTACCTTGTAGGTCTTTTGGTAGCCCCAGTTTCTGCATGTGAAGAATAATACATTGGGCGGTATATCATTTCTTATTGCTGTGAATAGTGGCATCAAGAAATTACAATTATTGGGTCTGAAACATGTCACTTTATGTACCCATACCTACAGTACTTGCTGGATGTAAATCAGAACAGATGAGAGCTGAACCCTGATATTTGTACTAGAGATGTGCCGTTCCGTTCTCCAGAAATCCTAATCCACCCAAAATGTGTTAATCTGGGAAGATCTGAGTCATGGTTCTGATCTCCTGAGGAGATCTGGACAAATTCTGATATTTCCGCACTTTGGAATTCGGATTTCAGCTTTTGGATTGAAAAATGTACATGATTTTAGCTGTTTTTAAAAGCTTTTATCAATTTAAAAAAAAAGAAAAAACCCAGATACAGAACACTTGAGGGTGGTTTTGCAAAACCAAACCAAAACACGAAGATGAATCCAGATCCAAAACCAAAACATGGGGTCAATGCACATCTCTAATTTGGACCATATAGAGGCTGGGGAGAGTCTAGCTCCATCTCTCTGCTCCCACAGGGAACACACTGGCTGGGAAGCCTCTGTAATCACACAGAAAAGATCCACCAGTATGGGCACTTGCATGGCCCAGACATTGCGGAGGATGGAGCAGAGACACAGATCAATTACAGTATCCAGTGATGAGACAGTGCACAGATAGCAACTGCAATGAGACAGTGCAGAGACAGCCGTACATAATGTGTAACCAGAGACAACTGCAGTTATCTTAGGAATTACAGTTTTGCAGATAGACAACAGCAGGGCCAATAAGGCAGTACAGCAGAGCGTTCAGACAGTACAAAGACACCAGGCAGGTCTGACTGTGCTGAGGAAGCATTTAGTTGTCAGAGGATGCAATGTAACATGTGCATGCAGAGAGAGAAAGGTGTTTTATAGAAATGGTCCACCAAGAGAAAGGTTTAAACTAAGGGCCTGATACAGACCCGCTCGCGAGTGCAGGACGCTCACAAGCGGGTCGATGGTGCCCTACTGCACATGCGTGCGACAGAGGGAGCTCCGTCATGCGCATTCGTGAGACCCGGCTAGCGACGGGGTAGCCGTCGCTCCTGGTCTCGCACCAAAGGGGGCGTGCTGTCGATATTGATTGACAGCATGCCCCCTTTGGTGGGCATGCCGGGGGCATTGCTGCCAGATGGAGGCGTTTCCATGGGAATTGCAGCCGTCTGAAGCTGGCCCCACTGACATCAGTAGTGATGTCAGTGGGAGTGATTTTGGCTCTGATAGAGCCAAAATCACTCCAGGGCTTGCGGCAGCGAGACCCTACCGCAGGGTCTCCGTCGCAAGCCCGATGGTCGCGATGGTCTTGACCATTGTGACCATCATCATGGACGCTCGCTCCATTGTGATCTGTGCACCATGAGAGTTCTCTGCGTGTCAGGAGAGCTGCAGTGTTTGCGGCTGGTCAGACATACCACATATGCTGCATGGCTGCCAAATGTACACCTATGTTACCAATGTTTACGCTGTTGTACGTCATCGGACGGATATGTGGGCATCCCTTTGCTCGGCTGTGCTTTGGAATACATTATCATATTTTATCAACTGCGATCAGTGAAACAGCAGAACAGGTCACGCCATGAAGGTCAGGTAGTGTAGACACAGCAGAACAGGCCAGGCAATACAGAGATAGCCAGCAGAACAGGTCAGGTAGTAGTGCAGACAGCAAACAAAAAACGTCAGCAGCTCAAATCAATCTGGCAGTACTCGTCAGGTGCATGAAAGGGAGGGGTCATACCAAATGGAAAAAAATGGGTGTTTAACCCCCTATTGTTCCTCAGCACACTGAATTGCACCTGCAACAATACATGAAGACTATATGGTGATAGAAATTCTCACCCCCAAAAATGTTTTTTTGGTGTTCCCTTCGCCCCGGACGTGAACCCCTTAGTGTTAGGGACTGCTAGTAACAGAGAAGCCGTGATGTGGCCTGGCAGCTTCCCATGGATTTGCAAATGCATGCAACTAATATCTCTGAATTTCTATCACAATATAGTCTTCATGTATTGTTGCAGGTGCAATTCAGTGTGATGAGGAACAATAGGGGGTTAAACCCCCCATTTTTTTTTAAGTAGTGCAGACACAGCACAACCAGTCAGGTAGTGTACACACAGCAAAACAAGTAATGAACTGCAAAGTGCTGAATCCTGGAAGGATTATGTATAAGACAAGAGGCCCGGGAGGAGTGCTGAGAGCCCCAAAAGTTACACCTGTGCTGCCTACCACCCTCAAGCAGAGTAGCAGCCAGCCGTGTGCTGAATGTGCCACTTTAAGGCTTTCCATTGCTTGATTTAATGCTCATTTAAATGGATGTCCCTTAACAGATGTTAGAATTGCTTGCAGGAACCCCTTGCAGTGTATTCTAAGCAGAATACATGAGTTATATGCTCAGAGACTGCTTCACTCCAGCTCGCCTCTCAATCTCTAGTGGACATGTGCTGAGGACCGGCTCCCAATAAGTGCTGGCCCGGTCACATATTTTAATTTTTTAATAAGATGATTGTTTTTCTGATTTCTTATACAGTACTTGGCCCCACTAATAACCCCAACAGTGATATTTTGCTAGAGATAATAATTAGGATTTTTAGGCAAAAATTCATTGAGAATAATATTCCCCTGTAAAATATATTTTTTCTTGCTGATTTATAAATTCCTTTATTGTATGATTATATCTTCTTATAATTGTAAAATAAAAGTTATTTCCCCTTTCTTTGCCTTTATCTTCAGTAATTCATTTTATCTAGACTGTTTTAAACACCTTTTGTTACAGTATATCTTTTTCCTAAAAATTTGTTAATTTAATAAAAATATCAATGTCTAAATACTAATAAATAAAAATAAATCAGCAATATAATGCTCCCAGGTGACCAAATGTGCTCCAAGGGGGCATTCTCTTTACTAAATTCTTTAATTAGTAATGAGTAATACTTTTATCTTATGGTACTCAATGGTCCAGCGTTTTCCCTGAAACAGGAAGTTCCTTTTACCATCGACTATGTTAAAATTTAACACTTCTTCCTGGATTTGGTATGCAGACTCCTCCATTCCAGTTACTTTACTGTATATGCTGGGAGAACACCTACCTGGTCACAGGACCTTCAGCAAGTTAGAGGAGTACTGGCACATGTGACAATAAGACCTCAGTAGTTAATGTGTATCTATTGCTTCACAATATTTGCCATACCAAATAGAGGAATAAAGTATGAAGATGCCACATCCATTGTACCAAGGATATAATTATACTGCTAATTTATATGTTTTCAACATTTATGGTTTCTTTAACATATGGTTAAGATTTTAATGACTTTATACACAGTGCATTTAGATATATTTGACATTAGTGATTGAGTGCAGTGATGCAAGCCTTGTGCTTGTAAAGGAAAAATCAGAGAGACCCTACACTCCCCCCCCATATTTTTCCTATACCAGCCTAGACACAAGCATTAGTGGGGGGAAAGTTTGTCAAGTTAGCCGCTCACTCACAACCTAATAAGTTTGGTGACTTTCCATTGAAACTCACCAAAACCTCTCTGCAGGATTCAGCGACTTTATTGTCACTGGAAGCTCAAAACCTGTTACAATTGTCGTTATTTTGTATTACTATACACAGTTCATTTCCAGACTTTTGTGGGCCAGTGCTCCCTTGGTTCCATAAATGTAGCCCCTAAATAAACACACACCGGTAAGGGGCAGTACCACCCACTTTTGGAACCACTGCCATACAGAATGCTGATGTAGATTGAATGCACCTGTGTGTGTATGCATTGTTTGATACCAAGCATCATTATCGCTATGCACTTGCACCAGATTGCATTATCACCCTGCACTTGCAACAGAAATTGCCTGAAAACAGGTGTATTCATGGTTCGGGTTAATTCTGAGTAGACCATAATTTCATCGACATGCCTTCACTGTATGTAAGTGTAGATATAACTGAAATACATGTGACTCTGCATCACCTGTAGTTGTATACACCTGATTCTGAAGCATAATATGTATTTGGAGGGGTGAAAACTGAGAACAGAATGATGGCAGCATGCACTTTTCATGTGTATATCTTTCTGCTTTCTAACTACATACATTTATCTCAAAAACAAAGAAAAAACATATTTGCACAGAAAAGACCATGTAGACATAATCTTTATAGATTAATCTAATTAAAAAATGAACAGATGCAGTCCATTAGTCTCATGTGGCTACTGTGTATGAGATGAAAAATTAGCACGAAACAAGCAAAATACGTAAAAATATATTGTGCTGCAAGGGAAGATATCATATTTATTTTGTTTCCATTTTATGTTTTTTTGGCACAATAGTACAATGTTATTCATCAAGATAGACACACTGTAAGCAGCAATGAGGAATAAATAAGGTCATAGAGGCCAGATGTTTGCACACTTATATTAATTTGTGTCAATCTCTCAATTGAGGAAGTTTAACTGATAGAAAACATGGGTTCTATATTTACATTAAAAAAATCTCTTTAAAGAAGTAATGATTTTATTGCATCTACATGTTATTTACTATGGACCTCATTCAGAGCCGCTCGCTATTTGTGGTCGTTCGTTTTCAAAAAAGGGGTGGCTATTCAAATGAACCGTTTGCACTTTGCGGTCTGTTCACGCCTCTAAGTCTGAACAAGCGAGCAAAACTTGCGGTCGAAATTTTGAAAAATACGCCCCCCTGCCGCTCGCACCATACGTCATGTTCGCTATTTATTAGATTAATCGAGTACATCGTACAGCGTATGAACTGCTCGCTATTCTTGTGGTTGGTTTTTTCAACCGCTATTTTGCGAGCAGTACTGGCTTTAAAAAAACCAAGTGACGTGGTCAATGACGCTGCTGTATTAATTATACACTCCCTTAAAACGCCCGTTTTGACCTTTAAGCACGCCTGCGTTCTGATCTCCACTCCCAGTTTTCAAGCACCTTCCCCTGTTACCACCCACATACGCCTCCTCCTGTCACTCAAAGTAGCAGGCATTCGCTATTTAGCGAACAAACGATTTTCGGCCGCTCTGACTGGTTCGCGCATGCGTATTACAAACCGTACGCATGCGCAGTTGTGCAAACATCGCTCAGTGCGAACGAGCGGCCGCTTACGAGCGGCTCTGAATCAGGCCCTATGTACTTTAATAAATTGTGCTACATCGAAAATGCAGCTTATTCTATAACTGTAAAATTAATATATATTGTGATTATTTCAATGAATCTTCTACAAAAAGGAGTCATTGTGTTCCAAGGATAATAGATTTGTCTGGTAACATTGATTTAATAATGTATAAGTATTTCCACGCTAATTAAAATGTAATGCAGACCAAATAAATATATCTAATATAAATAAATATGATGAGCGCAAAAAAGACATTCTAAAAGGCACCTTAAATAGTAAAACCATATATAAATAGTATATAAATCATAAATATGTTTATAGCTCTTCTGAGGATAGATAGTGGATTCTGGTAATTGCAACTATGCCCATGATGGAAAACATGCAAGGACCTAAACTGGCCCTTACTTTCCCTACCTCTTACCAGCAGGTGATGGTTTTCCACTCTATGTTGTGGCTGGCGATACGGTGATGGAGCAAGGAGCTGATTTCCCCTAGTCGTTGCTCCTTACTGCACGTGTCCCGCTATGCCTGGCTGGGGACGGCCATTGGTAACGATGCTACTCAGAGAAGGTGGCGGGTGGATAGTCCGGATAGGCAGCTTGGGTATACGCTGATGCTATGCCTAGCACAGACTGCTACCAACGCGTTTGTGCATTGATTGCACTTTTCAAGGATAGCTAGAAGTTTTCAGAAAGCTTCCTTAAATAGTAAAAACCTTATTGATCCATTCATTAAGAGACCAGAAGTCCTGGATAAAATTGTTTAAAAGGCGGTATTCATATGCATCTTTATCTTAAGTTAATAAAAATAAGGTGCCCTGTAAAGAATATTTGTGGTAAAAATAATCTGTCGTAAAAATTGTTAAAAATCATAAAAATATAAATGGATTTATTAAACATAGACATTGAGTTAATGCATTCTTATAAAAATGAATTTTATTTTTAAACGCATTCTTAAAAATTAATCAGTTTATGCTTTTATAATTTTTAACAATTTTTTAGCACTCATGATATTTATTTATGATATACGTTATAATTTCTCACACTAATGTGCTAATGGATTTTATAATGGTAAAAGAGATTTACGGTGGTAAAAATTATGGTGGATTATTTGCAAATTAAATCCTATGGTGGGCCAGGTTGTATTTGCAGAATTTCAAGGCTTCCTATTGGACAGGATTTGCTTTTCTTATTTAGCACATGAATAATACCTTTTGACAGGAATGGACTGGGGCTCTGGAACAGCCCCGACATCCATTTGTGTGCGGCTGCACCGTGTGTGTTTAGAGAAGAATCAAGGCCACGAATCATGGGCGCATGGCCATGTCTCACAAGGGCGTATAGTGAGTCACAGAGTGTAGCCTTGTGGCATGCCCCCATCTCTTTGCATGCCGGCCAAACAGAGCACTGGGAGGTGGAGGTGCTTGGCCAGGCATTTGCCAGAAGGGCTTACTGATCTTATTTTTGCACATATGTAAGTGAAACAAAAAAAAGTTAATATTGAATTGTATTGGAATACACTGTATGGAAGGCACAACATTTATCTAATTGATATACACTTCAGAGAACTGATTGTTATGGAGACAGATTCACTCTATAACTTAGAGTTATGAAGTTGTGTTTTAACAAATGAAGAGGCATGTGTGCAAATTTTTGTGTGGGCACCCTCCGCCTAAAAAGTATTCACAGTGCATGCACAGAAGATAGCATGGACTCTAGCGCACTGCCAGAGTTCTTGTTATCATCTACGCATTTGTTATATCATCTAATTAGAGAGAACACTTTAATTTCAAGTCAATTTTCAATAGTTATTCATGCATTCTATTATTATATCTTGTCACACAACACATAATGGTATTACTTTCCAAATTGCAAATCCTGTGAAATGTTTCAAAAGTATGATTGTTACCCATAAGGTCAGAATATAGACCATGTGAAATGTATTTTAACTGTACAACTCTCATATTTGGCATTATTTGCTCCTGTAACTGGAACTAATGTGATAACGGGGAGTCTGGCTTTTCAGAAACAATCAATATAGTAGAGTGCTGGGCACAGGACCTAAAGGAGAAGAATTAATCTCCCAGAGTGTGTGTTCCAGTTTCTAAATGAGCTTCAAGGAGACATTTATTTAAGTCAGCTACACATTAAAATGAATGAGTGTGCTCCTCTTGTTAAAGATTTACACTTATGTCCACATTAGTACGTTAATCAAAGACTACACATTAATCCTTTTGTCTTCACAAGACCGACATCTTTTCACATCTTTTGCTTGCTTCTATGCGATTAAGAAATATCAATATTTTCTGAATAAATGAAATAATGTTTATCTACTTAGAACATTCATCACAAAATAAGCATTTTACAAACACGATACCATAAGCACAGAAATTGTAAAGTTAATCTAGTCAGTGAGGATTATTAAATATATTTTTTTTACCGTATTGTAACAAACCTGCACTAAAATTGTAGCACCCAGACAATTGCTGTCATGGTGTAATTGTGCAAATGCTAATTGGTTGCTCTTTTTCTTTTAATGCAGGTTTGCATCTTTGAGCAATGGCTTATACAGAGTTGTATGCAAACCCTATGGTATGCATACAACTCCAATGTTTGAAGATTGGTGAATGCGCAGGATTTGTACAGCTCATGTGCAGATTTCCTTTGGGGAGCTCCAGTGCACAGATGTTGTATATTGATTGACAGGCTGGGACCATTTGGTGGCAGACTGATGGCAGCATCAGGCAATGTCCCAGAAAACAGGGACATCAGCCCATATTTCTGGGCATCATTGTACACAGCCTCACTGGCTTCAGCTGCATGAAAACACTGGCCATCCAGAGTAAACTGAAAGTTACTCAGAAGACCTATGTTCATGCAGAGTGATTCGCTGCTGCATCCTCAGATGTAACAGTGAATCACAGAAGCCGACAGGATGTGTGTATTTACACAAGATGTCTCCTGTGGCATTAGCATATTTTAGCATAACAGAGTTGGATGCTGTGCTAACAGCATCCACTCTGAATCAAGCTCAGTATTAGTAAATATCCACAACTGTCTTTCGAAACTGTGTGAGTCACTCCAATATTTTATTTTCAGTAGATCCATGGAATATTAAGGCTAGGTACTGATTTTTGAGTTTCTGTTACAGCATTAATACAACTTTCAGGAGTGGCTAGAAGGGGGAACAGGTACACATTACCTGATCATGGGCCCTCTGTAGGGATAGTATAACCATGCCACTACAATGATAACCATGCTACCCCTTTCCCCACACTAAATGTACATAATGAAGGGGAATAGCTGAGTCACCTCCAGTGGCCACTCTTTTCTAGTACCTGGACCCACCCGATGTCTCAACAGCCCTCACAAATTCCAGTAACATATTTAAGACTTATGTCATAAAACTTTATGGCTGTCACGGTTTTGATGTGCTGCAGTCCAGCTCGGGACCTTTAGGTATGATGGATGTGCATAGGAAATGTGGAGGCTTAATAATACTTTGGCTCATGGGTATAAGCAGGAGTGTAGGTACACTAGTGACGGTGTGATGGTGTAGGAACCACAGACTTCTGATATGCATGTTGTCAGGTTGACCCCTAGGATCGCCCGTTAACTCAGTGGCAGCTTCCACTGATCTCTAGAGCGGTCAGACACCAGGTGCGGCAGCGAGTGACGCGCTGAGGATTATACCTGGGGTCAGCTAGTACATCCATTTGTTCACTCTGTGATGTGGTTTCTGCGGTTCCTGTCATGGACACGGCCATGACAGTTTGTTTGCACCTGACTAACCCAATGGTAGCATTGGTTGCGGTCAGCTGATAGTGTCCTCCAATGGACTGCTACCTTAGGGTATATAACCCGGCTCTGGACAACAGGAAGTTGCCTGTAAAATGTTGTTACTTCCAGTGTTAACTTGCTGTTGCAGCATTCCAGTTTCCAAGCTCCATTCCTTGTAGTGACTTGTTCCTAGTTTTTTCCATGGTGTGTGTACGTCTTCTGAGTACAATCTATTAAGAGTCATCTTATGTGCTAGCTCCATGGCTGAATCCTCAGCATGTATACTGAGTTCATCATATAAGTACCATCTCATGATACCATTCTCCTGTGCTGTGTCTGAGGCCACAGTATGTGTACTGAGTTCATCATTCATGTACCATCTCGTGATACCATTCTCCTGTGCTGTGTCTGAGGCCATAGTATGTGTACTTAGTACATCATTCAAGTACCATCTTGTGATACCATTCTCCTGTGCCAGTGCTGCGTCTAAAGCCACAGTGTGTGTACTTAGTACATCATCCAAGTACCCGCTCATTATATCATCTCCTGTGCATTGCGACTGAAACCACTAAGGGCCTGATTCAGAGGTGCATGCTGTTTGCATGCACCTCTGAATCAGGCCGCTCGCACAGCTGTGGGTGACCACCCACAGCTTGTGCGAGCGGCCTGGCGATGGTCACAATTATCGCGACCATTGTGCTTGCAGCGAGACCCTGCGGGAGGGTCTCGGCTCCCGCAAGCCCAAGTGGACTTCCTGCTCTAATAGAGCAGGAAGTCCACTACTGACATCACAAGTGATGTCAGTAGGGCCGCCCACAAACAGCAGGCGTTCCTAAGGGAACACCTGCGTTTGTGCAGCCACCCCCCTCCCCGCCTACAAACGGGCCGAGCCGTCAATCAGCATCGACAGCTGCCCTGTCCTGTAGTGAGCCCCGGAGCGACGGAGCTGCCATTGCTCGCTGGGGGTCACGCATGCGTACGCAGGGGACAAACATCGATTGGCTTGAGAGCGCAATGCGCTCATAAGCGGGTCTGGATCAGGTCCTAAGTGTGTTCTCTGTACATCACTTCAATATCTTTATCCTGTGCTTGCCCTGTGGTAGTGTTTTTCCATTTTTTCCCACTTGTGCCGGATACTTCACCAAAGGGCCGCAACCTGCCTACTGATTACAGCTTAAGTCCCGCTTAGAGGGGTCACTGGTAAACACCTCCCAGTAAGTTAGATTCCACGTCTTTGGTCAGGTCTCACCAACATCCAGTACTGGTGGATGAGGAAGACACTAAGCCAGGCCCCTCGCCTCCTGTTCCCTCCTCAACCTGGGTCCACATAAATCTTGTGGCTGAGAATCATCTTAGCCACAGTGTGACACATGGATGCTAAACTGGAACCGAAGTGAACAGACCATGTTCACTGGGTGACCCCTCGCCTAGTGACCGGTGAAGGCCAGCAAGGGTTCCCAGGGATATACTCCAAGGACAAAAGTGACCACCGGAACTCAGAGCAATATTGTACTTGTAGATTAGAGCTCAGAACTCAGACCAGGAATCTGGGTCTAATGTAGTCAGAGTATAGCCTGTGAAAGCTGCAATTCTGCTCTGATGCAAGACCTGGAACTGCAGCGCTGACAGGTGATGATGCACAGTGGCAGACGGAATGCAGGTAAGTAGCCATTGGCCTAACTGACCAGGTGAGCACAAAGGTGCTATAGTTAATCACCCTGAGATGTATTAAAAACAGAAATTAATGATTGTCTGAGTTTGTAAGGAATGCTAAGAACCCGGTTCGCGGCAATGGCTTCATTAAGGGTTGCTTGCAGTGCACATTTACTTGCAAATGATACTACTGTGTCGACAGTGATGCTAATTAATCTTATGCATTTTATTATGTGCAATTAAATAGAATTGGGTTTAACCCAGAAATTTTAAGAGTTTATAAAAACAAAATGGGAAGAACTCAATACTATACCAGGACCGTACCTAATAACAATTATATTTCCCAAGCTTGGAAACTTCATCATGACTCCTCTCCTAACCATTTCACTAGGAAGTGTGTGTGTGGGAAGAGGGGGCAGGAGATGCCACCCTACTCTTCAAAAAGGTTTAATTCTCATGGATGTTCCAGGAGGGTGGGTATATGTGACCTGGACTATCAGGTTATCTTTTGCTCCCTGTGTAGTCAAATAACAGATGATGGGGATTAAATATTAGAAGCTGGGACTTTGTTGTATTTTCTTACTAAGCAAAAACATATTTTTTGTAATCTTCCTGAATTCTCTGTCAAGTGACATTTTCTATGTCAGTCTATGCGATTCATTTTGTGACTCATCTAGGAACCTTTGTATAAAATAATTGCCTTACTGGAAATAGCAATTACCAATATGATTTAGAACTGAAAATAACATTATTACATCATTTTATTTTTACCAGTCCCATTTTGTTCACCAAAAAACATTCTTCTTCTGTCTTAACAAAGGAGGGCAGATATCTTACCCACAGGTATCAGGAAGTTGAAGCATAATTCACAGGGAGACTGGTAGCTTCAGGAAGATGGATATGCTGTTTTTGCACCCGATACTTTACTTATTTTTACATAAAAGGGCTTCTACCTGCCAGAACCATTATTGCCTTCTATTTGTTAATAGAGGCTTCAGGAGTTAGTGACAGCAGAGAGCAGGGAGAGGAGAGATTAGTGGATTGTAGTAAATGTACTATTGATTACTGAGTGATTTGTCTTGTTTCTTAATTTTGTACAGTTAATTTTGTTTGTTTCATTGTATATTGTATTTTTTGCTTTAATTGTTATTATTTATATGTAAGTGTTGGTAGTGTTGGTCTGTGTTTTTGTTTTGTCTGTCCTAATTGTTTTTATATGTTAAAAAGAGATGAGGACAGGAGGACTACATGTAGCAGGAGAGAAGAGAGGAGCCAGGGAACCAAATAACTTCTCCATGTGACAAGCCAAAATCAGAAGTGGCAGATTAATTTATAAGGATTGTGCTTTATTACCTAGCATTATCCTGTGCTCTTAACACATTTTTGGGAAACCTAGTCTGGCAAAATATTAAGGGCCAGAAAATAATAGCTGTGGGCAGGATTGTATGGAGCTGTAAATGCAGCAGGTACTATAAAAAGGACTGTGGAAAACTGCAGAGAGAGAGAGAAGAGCCACACCTGGCACATAAAATATCAAGGAAACATTGAAGCAAATATTTTCTCATGAAATATAGAACCTGATTATGATCCCATGAGAACCTAGATTAGATGCTTGTATGTGCTCTCTTTTACTATCTATGGGCCTGATTCAGAGATGGATGCAGTTAGCATCGCTGTTGCATCTTTGGACACAGCAGTAATGCTAACACATGCAAATGTAGCCAGAGGCTCCTGAGGAAAAAAGAAGCCTCCTGACAGCATTGCAGATCTGATTGCTGCATCCTAAGATCAACAGCCAGATGAGTAACCCTGAGGTTACACAGATTGGCCCTCACAGCTCCATAGTGGAGGCCAGTTAGGCTGCATCAGAAGACGTAGACTCTGCCCTCGGCACTCATAAAAAACGAGGGGGCAACACCCCTGTTTTCCAGAAGGCCGTCTGCACTGCCCCCTTCCCACCCCCAAAGGGCAGAATACTGCCATCTGCCAGTAAGTACACTAACCCTACCTCTTCCACTAAACCTAACCCATCCTCTCCACAGCATAAACCTAACCCTCCCCCCCTGCATCCTAATCCTTACCCCCCACAGCCTAAACCTACCCCCCCATCCTAACCCTAATCCTCACCGTAGTGCGTAATCCCTAACCCTACCTTTCCCCCTAATCCCAATACTTACCATTGGCATGTCAACGGTCAGGATACTGGCACCGGGATTCTTCTGGTGTTGGGATTCCGGCAACTGTATTCTGAGCGCCGGCATCCCAACCGTCAGAATCAACTGGATTCTGTTTATACATAGTAGGGCTAATGTAGAGTTTGGCTTAAGAGCAATCTATTCACTGCTGTGATCAATTTCCATAATTTAATTGATGTTTGCAATAGGTCCATGGCAGGAAAGCAACTTTTCAACAGTGGATGTTTGCTTTTAGTTGAACTGAAATAGTACTTTTTTTGCATTTGAATTTATATTTAGGTTCTCATGATAAATGTTACTTACTACTATATAATTAAACCACTGTCCAAACTTAGACAGACTGTCTTATGAACACAGTATAATACTTCATTAAAGTACTATACTGTGTACAAATTGTGTATTTTAACTTACATTTACTACTAACATTGCTAAGCCACATCTCTTGCTATACGCTGTGACTGGACGCATATACTGCTGTTTTCCTCTGGCATAAAACTGGTACATATTGAGATATGTCCAACTCTGAAACCAGAGAAAAATGCACCATATATAAGTGCTTTATCACCTTTTTTATTGGTGCAAAATACGACCAACTGTACACCTCATCAGCTGGCCCCATGGAAAATCAGCTCAGCAAACGATCCTGAGCAGGGCGGCTCCAAAGGTGGGGCTGCAGAACAGTCCAAAATTCAAATAGGGGAGCCACACCAACTGACATTATAAACGCTGCCAAACATGGCCGGGACTCAGTGGCAGCTGGTGTGGCTCCCCTATTTGAATTTTGGACTGTACTGCAGCCCCACCTCTGGAGCCGCCTGAGTCAAGTGAGAAGCAGGTGAGTGCTTGGTGCCCAGTGGGAAGGGGGTGCGGGGCTGAGTTGAGCATTTTGTATATTGCGGGGAACTGAGATGAGCATCATGTACTGTATATGGTGGGGGTCAGGCTGTGGTGAGCTTTATGTCTGTGGGGGAGAAGGAGAGCATTATGTGTCTGGGTGGGGTCTGAGGTGAGCATTATGTCCATAAGTGAAGCTAAGGCAACTGTTATGTGTCTAGGGGGTGAGGGACATTCATGCACACCCCTTACTGAGTCCCTTTATATGTAAGGGAGGACTCCCTGAAATTCAGCAGTCATGATTTCAATTAATAATGTTCTATTTGGTCATTTTTTTTTTAAATGATATTAACAAACTTATTAATTTTGTTGCTATAATTAGTTTGCAAATAATATTTTTCCTAACAGGTCCAGGTGATGTTATTTGAGTATAGCTAAAACTAAGGGCTACTCGTCTTCAGATTTAAAATTTCCAGTTCATATCAAACTCAGTGTGTGACAGCTGCTAAATTTATAGATACACATTTCTCTGTCATGTGTCAGCGGGTCTAGATTTACAACTGGCACCAATTTATGATGCCAGCTGTTATGATAATAGCATCATAGCAAATCACAGCTTTATCAGTGTAATTTCTTCTTACATTCTGTGTTTGAAATGCCAAGTTGCACTAATTTTCCTGACATTTTCATCATTTTTGTCACATACTCTTTATACGATATTTATAAGTGGAATTTAACCCTATTCTATGTTTACAACCTATTCTAAATTGTGTTTGTTACAGGCTAACCTGAAAGGAGCAGTGGCATAAATAGAAGGGGGCTTATGTAATAAATAGGGTGATGCTGCGGGAACTTCTGCGAGTCTTACTGTATTTTTAAAGTGGCAATAATTTTAAAGGCAAACTAGCTTATAGACATAACCAGCCGAAAAGCAGCTGTCCCCGCGATTAGTAGCACTGCTAATTCGGTAGCAGTGTTACTTACAGTGGCGTAACTAGGGCAGGCCGAGCGGGGTGCGTGCCCTGGGCGCCGTTGGACCGGCGGTGCGGGGGGCGCCGCCGGCCACGGTACCGGCCCGCCCGCCCTAGTTAGCCATCGTAGCGCCGACCGCAATGAGTGCGGTCAGCGCTACACATTTACACAGGACCAGCGCTAGGTTTCCAGCGCCGGTCCTGTGCTGCACACCTGAGCCCGTTCCCTCCTCCTGAGTGCTTGCCCAATAGCACTAGGAGGCGGGCTCAGGCTGTGCATAACACACGCATCACCGCCAGCGCTGACGGCGATGCGTGTGTTAAACAGCAGCCAATGAGAGTCAGATAGACTCTCATTGACTGCTGCAGCACCCACTGCAAGAGCCGGGCTTCCGTCAGGCTCCTGCAGTGGGTAATGGGACAGACGTCATGACGTCATGACGTCTGTCCCATAATGCTGAGTGAGCCAGCCCGGGAGCACTGGTGGGTGGCGGCGGCGGGAGCGACGTCGTGGACTGGAGCAGCAGCAGCGTGGATTCAGGTAAGTATATTTTTATATATATATATTTTTTAAACCTATCTGCACTACTGGGGGCACAACGGGGGAGAGGGGTGGCTACTACTGGGGGACCTCTACTGGGGGTGGGGGCACAATGGGGGAGGGGGGGTGGCTACTACTGGGGGGACCTCTACTGGGGGTGGGGGCACAATGGAGGAGGGGTGGCTACTACTGGGGGCACTTAATCGGGAGGGGGAACTTCTACTGGGGACTACTACTTGGGGGGGAACTACCACTGGTGGCATTATAAAAGGGGCCTACTACTAGAGGCACTGCACTCGGGGGGCCGCTACTGGGGGCAATAATAGGAAGGGCACTGGATAGGGGGGATCACTACTGGGTGCCTGCATAAGGGGGCCAACTGCATGGGGGGGACTACTGCTAGGGGCACTATATAAAGGGCACTGCATGGGGGGACTACTCCTGGGGGCACCATATAAAAAGCACTGCATAAGGCGGAACACTACATGGGGCACTGCATTTGGGGGGGCCACTACTGGGGGTACTGAGTAAGGGGAACTAATTGGGGGCTGTATAAGGGGGACCACTACTGAGGATACTGTATAAGGGGCACTACTATGGGCCTGCATAAGAGGGGCCACAACTGCATACTGGGGGTACTGTATAAGGGGTACTACTGGGGTTAAGGTGCATATGGATAGGAATGTTCAGTGTGAAAATAAAGGGGTATGTCATGTTGACACGCCCCATTTTTAAGTGACCACGCCCATTTATTGCCACATCAGGGAGGGGCTCCCTTTTCAAATTTGCCCTGGGCTCCAAATACCCTAGTTACGCCACTGGTTACTTACCTCTCCCACGGCCGACTTCTGCGCTTCTGTAACCTGAGGCATGTGTAATAGGCACAGGGCCAGCACTACCTTTAGGCAGCTGCCTAGAGCGCCGGCCACTGGAGGCACCACTGAGTCCGCACTACACAGTAACAAACACCGGCGCTGGCGCCGGGAAGTGCACTTGTGCTACCTGGCAGCATTGTATTTGTTTTAGCAGCCAATGAGAGTCAGACAGACTCTCATTGGCTGCTGGACCCATTGCCAGACCCAGGCTGGAGCTCACTCATGAGCTCCGTCTTCCGGCTCTTGCACTGGGTCATGGGAGAGATGTCGTGACGTCTCCCCCATAGTGCTGAGTGGGAAAACGGAGAAGCAGATGGTGGCGGGTGCAGTAGCGGGGATTCAGGAAGTGTTGTGGGGTTGTTTTTGTGTGTGTGTGTCTTTCATCTATATATGTAAGGGGCAATGCATAAGGGGGACCACTACTGGGGGCACTGCATAGGGGGTACCACTACTGGGGGTACTGTATAAGGGGCACTGCATAGGGGGGACCACTACTGGAGGCACTGCATAGGGTAGACCACTACTGGGGGAACTGCATAGGGGACACTACTACTGGGAGCACTGCATAGAGGGGACCACTACTGGGGGCACTGTAGCTATCCAAGGGCAGGGGTGGGCACTAGGCTGAAGCTATGCCTAGTGTGCCAAGAAACCTTGCACTGGCCCTGAATAGGCCATTCAAGTGATGATGAATAGGCCCCTAAATTAGGCCCAAAGTATAAAAATGTTATTAATGACATAAGTATGTCTGGCAGAGGTTTGGGAAACAGATTTGAGTATCATTGGCATATAGATGGTACTAAAAGACAAATTATCTAATTGTTTTAACAATAATGGATATATAGCAAAAAGAAGGGGTTCAATGACAAAATCTTGGGGTACATTAAAATAAAAATAACATAGTGCTGGAGTAAGACACAGAAGGTTCATAAAGAAGATTTGTAGGAATTCCAAGATAGTTCCAATATATGAGAAGGTTTTGTAGAGGCAGATAATGAACAATAATGTCAGATTGTTGCTTGTTTTGTGTGCCAGGATTATGAATTAATGTGGTGTGGAATGAATTAAGTAATTGCAGCTGTAATTTGAAAAGGTGATTGTTTCAGTATACAATGTTACGTCAAGCTCAGCATACATATGGTCCCAACTAGTTTGTTGCTCCATACACCATGTAGTGCGCCATGCATCTCACGCCACACACTACGCCTTGAGTCACGACACACAGAATGTTTCATAACGGAACATAGCATAGCACTGGATAAAAGTGATAACATGTAATACAACTTTTTGTCCACCAGGTGTCACTTTTCCTAAACTACACAGCGCATGCGTCTGATTTCCAATGCATTTTCTGTATCACGGCTCGATGATTGGCTGACAGAAGCAATGATTCGGTACACTATAGTACAGCGTTTTCCTCATGGAATCAGGGCTGTAGAAGAATGTCTAATAAAGTTTTAAATCATTAAGTGTGTACTTTTATATAAAAAATATTTCACACACACGCACAGCTTCTAATGAGGCGGGATAAATATTCACTAATGCTCCCCAACCATTATTTGCTTCTGTTTCAATGCCGCCAAACTCAATACATTGTCCACAACAACACAAGTTCTGTCATTTATACAGGTATCTCAGCTGACCAAAAAGAAGCACTCCCAGCATTGCATAAAGACCGAGAAGTTCAGTATTTTTATCAAAGCCAACAGAATTCAATACATTGTCCACAACTTCATACCACCTGACAATTCTATGCTACTTTATGCCACTGTACTACTGATGCACTGTGTGCTCAAGAAAGTGGTATGCGGTGCCCCATACAGTATGCTATGTAGCACCCTGCTAGTCATGCTATGCTGTGGCATATTGAGTCTCATAGTACTGCGCATGCCCAGTGGAGTTGATCAGGAGTGACACAGTGCATCAGCACTAGGCTGACGCACTGCATGCTGAACACAACAGGTGCGACTGTGGGCTAGAGGTTTGGTGAGCAGCTTGCAAGAGTGAGCTGCCCAGGTTTGAGACCTGGTAAGGGACATTTTTTGTTTTGGAAATCTTTACTACAGAACTTGGTGGTGTGCGAGTTCTGTCATTTATACAGGTATCTCAGTTGACCAAAAAGATGCACTCCCAGGATTGCATATAGACTGAGCAATATAAGTTCAGTATTCTTATCAAAGCCAACAGAACTCAATACATTGTCCACAACTTCATACCACCTGGCATTTCTATGCTACTATATGCCACTGTACTGATGATGCACTGTGTGCTCAAGAAAGTGGTGTGCGATGCCCCATACAGTACACCATGTAGCGCCCTGCTAGTCACGCTATGCTGTGGCGTATTGAGTCTTATAGTACTGCGTATGCCCAGTGGAGCTGATCGGGAGTGACACAGTGCATCAGCACTAGGCTAACGCACTGCATCCTGAACACAACATGTGCGACTGTGGGCTAGAAGTTTGGTGAGCAACTTGCAAGAGTGAGCTTCCCAGATTTGAGACCTGGTAAGGGACATTTTTTTTTAAATCTTCACTGCAGGACTTGGTTGTGTGTGAGTTCTGTAATTTATACAGGTATCTCAGTTGACCAAAAAGACACACTCCCAGCATTGCATATAGACCGAGCAATTGAGCTCAGTATTCTTATCAAAGCCAACAGAACTCAATAGATTTTAGTAGTCTTTGATAATGATACTGAACTTCAATTGCTCGGTTTTTATGCAATGCTGGGAGTGCATCATTTTGGGCAATACAGATCCCTGTATAAATGAGTGAACTCACATACCACCAAGTCCTGTAGTGAAGATTTATAAAAGAAAAACAAAATGTCCCTTACCAGGTCTCAAACCTGGGATGCCAACACTTGCATTTAGGTCACCCATACCACTAGCCCAAACATGCCAACCATGTTGAAAGCTGCACCTGTTGTGTACAGCACATAGTGCATCAGCCTAGTGCTAATGCACCATGTCACTTCCGACCAGTTCCACTGGGCATGCGCAGTACTAAGAGACTCTATATGCCATAGCGCAACTAGCTGGGCACTATGCCGGTACTGTATGGAGTGCCGTAACCACTTTCTTTAGCACACAGTGCATCAGCAGTACAGTGGCCTAAAGTAGCATAGAAATGCCAGGTGGTGGGAAGTTGTGGATAATGTATTGAGTTTAGTAGGCTTCAATTGCTCGGTCTTTATGCAATCCTGGGAGTGCAACTTTTTGGTCAACACAGATACCTGTATAAATGACAACTCAAACACCACTAAGTGATTTATTTAAGATTAAAATTTTTTTTTATTTTCCAGGTCTTGAACCCGGGATGAGCACTGTTGTAAGGCGCTCACCAAACCTCTAGCCCACATGCCAGCCTTATCAAGAAATGCACCTGTCATGTATGTGATGTGACGCCTGCGAAGTACAACAGGCAATGTGTACAATGTCAATAGCAGGCTCATCCGTGTGCACTCCACCCACCCGCTGCTGTTTTTAATAATAAAAAAATGGCTTCCTTTCAAAATATTACACTAGTACATGTAAACACAGTACCCTACCATTAGAGAATAATTCATCCCGTCTCATTGAAAGCTGTGCGTGCATTTCATTAATGTACATTATTGGTTATATCGTCATAAGAACATGGCAATTACACTACTGTACAATTATGTATGTGTACTGATTTGCGTCCCGTTCTAAGAGGTTATATAATATTAAAAAGATTGGTTGTGCGAACAAGCATTACGCAAATACACTGCATGAATATGATATCCATCCAATTTAACAGTATGGTATTCAGTAGTACAAATTACATCAGTGGAGCACTCACCACCCAGCAGTTAAGCGGTGTATTACATGCTGTGGCATATCTTGCCTTGTAGAATACCACGGTACACCAAAGTACAGCCATCACATAACGTTCCATGGTGCGACACAGAGGCCTGAATGGCGGGCTATGAGCAACAAACTAGCTGGGACCATCTGTAGATGTAGAAGAAGATATACAAGAGCTTGCAAATAGAGTTATAGATCTATGTATTACACCCCCTTAGGCTTGATGTTAAAGAAGTTGTGATTTACAAACCGAGAAAGTCAAAGTTCAGGAGTCAGGAGTCACTCCTGAGTTGTGGGAATTAAGCAAAATGCCTGAGTTCTAGTACAGAAAGAAATCAGTGAAGCTGACAATATAGAGATTGAGCCTAAAATAAATACCGTAAGACAGGATGTGAAACCTGAGCAAGTGTGCCAACTGCAAGACAAGGATAGTGCACAGTACTGCTAACTAATTTCCCTGTATATCAGATGTTGAGAGTATGGATGCCAACTCCGAGATATACTTCAAGGCTCTAATTATCTGTACCCTAATTGTAGTTCAGAATAACTAGGACACAGTTGGAATCTGAGGATTCAGGAGAATGAAGGTGATTAAGCATTGAAATACTGTGGCAAGAGCAGTGAGGTTTCAGAGGAAACTCAGATCAGTTATTCTCTGGCTGCAGTTAAAAAGACAAGAGGGAGAGCAAGGCCATAACTAGGGGTGTGTGAGGGGTGTGTGAGTGGGCTCTGGGAGTAGTACTGTTGCTCCCCCGCAGCACCTGCTTTTAGTTTGCATGGTGTCTGGAATGGCAACCTGTAGAGCTGCTGAAAAGCTGCTCAGAGTGTCCAAAAAATGCTCCTGGAACGGCACCCTACAGCCATTGTCACTACACCACTGGACCTTCCTTTGAACACTACAGACATGCACCCTACAGCCTTTCAGCACCCTGGAGCATCTTGAGTATGCTCCTGCGATGCTGCTGTTCTTCCCCTCTCTGATGCTCCACCCCTCCGTGTGATATCATGACATCAAGCTGTTGGTGGCATGGCCTGTACAGGGTACCATAAATCCCCGTTACAGTGCTGAATCAAGTTAAGTTATTTCTGTGGCACTTAGGTGACCAGTTAACATGTTTAGTTGGATCTCCATTTACATTGCAGATGCCACAGTATTCTCAAGCCTGTGTCCATCTACTGTGGTCTTCTACAGCTCTATAATGTGGCCAGCCAAGCATCACAGGGCCTGAATCATTAAGGAACGCTACTGCTAAAGCAAACGCAGATGGCTGATTGTTGCGTACTGCGCATCCATACGCATCGCAGTGCGCATGCACGAAGGCACCACTGCGATCACGCAGACCACATAGAGGGCTCGCAGAGTGATTGACAGGCAGTGAGCGTTTGGGGGTGGTGACAGGGGAATGGTCAGAGAAATGCAGACATATTGGTCCATTTGCATGCCATTGCTTGGGCATGCATAAATTAGCCATTGCGATGGCATACGCAGCTTGAGTACCGAATGCATGCAGCGAGGTTAGCAATTTCTAAGTAAGGTCAGGCTGCTGTAATTCTGTGTGAGGAGCTGATGGTACTCAATGTTACCGATGTTTATGGAGGTTTGCAAGGTATTACGGATGTGAGATAGATGTAGTGGGAGGCAGTGGGCGTCTCTATGCTGGTAGTGCTACGGCATTTCGATTGCACTCATTAGCATATTTTTGCAGCAGATCTGCTTGCAATTACAGAGCTTCGATCACAATAGTGATCCTTAATGAGTCAGGCCCATGGTTCGTACTATGGCTTCTGTAGTACCCACTACTTCTCAAGCCTGTGACCACACAAACACTGTTCCTTGTAACTCAGCCTCTACAGACTAAGGGCTCTATTTATTTATGCTTTCACGCCCTTTTCACATTATTTTAGCATCACTTAAAAGTATTAAAGGGCTCTTGGAGCAGATTTCATAGAAAAAAATACTCCTAGTTCTTCATTTCACATTTTATTAGGAAGTAGATAGCATAAATTAACTAAAATAAAGTTGTAAAAAAGTATTGAGGGAAACCCTGTAATAATAATAACGCCACCTAGAGATGGTACTATTATGGCTTTCCCCTGTTACACTGACTCCTGCTCTGCTCTGACAAGGAGAGCAGCGTTGGGAGCTGGTGACTAAATAGACCACAAGCTGATCACGCATACCAACTCTGGATACCATGTGTGCCCAGACAACATTAAAGATGTGCTAAGCATCTTAGCACTAATCTCCAAAGGTGCAACTTATTGTTCACCCACCTCCATATGCTTTTTATTAATACATACCATGGTAAACACTTCCCATCACAATAATAGGCAAAGTTGGAGCATCATTATCACTGCAGCAATTGTCCTCTTAGTACTGTACTTGTAGTCCTAAATGTTCTCCCTGGCTAAAAGGCCACTATCTTCCACCAACTACTATCTGAATAATAAAATCCCTGATCACCCCAGCATTTCCAGCCAGTCCCATTTGGGATGTAGTTAATAGACCAGCAGATGAGATACCACCGGTCTATATCCCGACAATGAAAGCCCAACGGGGGTCTTAAGATAGGCGTTGAAATGTCCTGTCAGGCTTCTGTAATCGGGCCGCTGGCACTTCATACCCATTCCATCCCCAAATTCTGAGCATATCACCTCAACTTTTATTTGGGCAAGACGGCACCCACAGATAAGGCTATGTATATTTAATTGGCCTATTAAGAACATTTTAACTACAGTAGCAGTGCAAATAGCTTAATATGTATAGTGGAGCAATCCTGTAGATATGACAAGGAGTAGACTGAGATTGGAGGTAATGCAGCCAGTAGCTCAGTATGCATAAAAATAAAAAATAATGAAAAGCATAGAAACTTCTCTGTAATTGTTATTAAATTTCCACCAGTCTACATTTTTATTCAAACAGCATTGTTCAATGTTGGAGATGTTGCCTGTGCTAGGGATGTGCGCCGACCCCTGTATTTTGGTTTTGATTTTGGATCTGTATCTCCTTCAAGGTTTTGGATCTGGATTTGGTTTTGCAAACCACCTTCAAGTGCTTTGGTTTTGGTTTTGGATTTTTAAATAAAAAATGGATAAAATTGTTTAAAAGCATCTAAAATCATGTAATTTCTGCAATCCAAAACCCGAAATTCGGATTTAAAATCCAAATTCCGAACCACAAAAAGATCAGAACTGTGACTCGGATTTACCCAGATTCACAAAAATTCTGGTGGATTCGGATTTCTGGAGAACCGCACATCTCTAGCCTGTACACTGTTGCAGACAGATGTTACTCTATTACCCCACCATTGCCTCATCAAAATAACCTAATTAGACACTTGCCAGCTAACCCCAACTAGAAATAGGCAGGGCTTCTCTCCATTTAAGTCGCTATGTGTTGTGAACAGTGTGCACATGTGAAATTTTTACCATAAAAAATATAAGACCTAACTTTTATTAATAATATACTAAAACACTAACACAAACAACATGTACATATTGAAAAAAAAATGTGCATAGAGAAAAAGGTGGAGTTTTCAATATTGTGTATCATAGGGTTCAGAACAGGTGTACATGTTCCCAATTATAGGCTCAAGCCAACAAACCAAATTAGAACACCTGAGTTCTAGATGGCTTACTAGGAGTGGTCACTGGAATTCATAACAATAAGCCTCTGAATTTAGCCCAAAAAAATATAAAAGCTTAGATAGTATAATATGGAGATGAAAAGAACCTCCTTTAATGTAGTGGTTTCTACTTTTAACCATGTGTCATTTGGAAGTAAATGGTTAATGAGAGTTCCCAGGTGGATGGTGTCACAAAACCGGGACTTAGTCATTCTTACTCTGGCTGGCGGTGCTTCATCAAGGTGGATCACTCTGTCCCAGAATGCTGTCACTTTATTCCTGAGGGTCATGGGCACAGCCATGTTGGATCTAATCAGGTGAGCACTAATATCCAGTCTCTACCTGTCTCCTGCACTCACATAACCACCTCCTCCTATAACTGACAAGAGCACCCTATTTAAGCTGTACCCCCACTAGCACATTGTTGGAACAATGGGTTTCATAACTCTAACAGGTGCAGTGTATTTGGTAATTAAACAATGAATTTAATAACTCTAACAGGTGCAGTGTATTTGGTAATTAAACAATGGGTTTCATAACTCTAACAGGTGCAGTGTATTTGGGAATTTAGATGCTATTTATACTGGGGTTGCCAGACAGGTAATTTACATTTGGGATGGTGGTGCAGTGATCATGCCTAAGACCCCTCGGAGGGTTGAAATGTGATATCACTTATTAAACTGTGAATTAGAACTCTGGTGAGTGCCTCTCTACACATGATTATATATATCAGGCACTCAAAGATGTTTAAAGATGTTGTATTAAAGTAACATCATTAAATCAAGGTTTCTGGGCTGTGATATGCCCTGTATTCAGGATGAGAATAGCAGATAAATAAAATAAACCAGAGACTTACCTTATATCCCCTCCACTGTGTATAAGAAATCAGTAAGTCTATCACCTCGTGTGTAAAATTCCGAAGTCCCACACTGATGACGTGAAGGCAGGAGCCGCTATCTGGTAGTTGCTGCTCATGGTTCTGTAGGTCTCAGATACTGGGGACGAGAACAGGAATAGAAAATGTAAATGTGACTGTGACAGGAAAGACAGCTCAAGCATAAAAGACATAAAAGAAGATGTAGAAAAACATTAAAAGTCAGAGATAGCTTATTTATATAATTACTAGCTTATGCAATAATAAACGTCCCATCTACTGTCATCAAGAAGAGGACATATTATTCATATATTCATTGAAGATAAAAATACCAAGATGTAATCTTGTGTCATTTTGTATAGAATTAAAGATGTAAGCAAAACTTTAAAACAAGGTTAGAATACATTCCAAGAGATCTTCTCATTATATATAAAACTTTGATAGATAAATATCTAAAAATAGAAATATTGGGCACAGACAGTAAAGTTGGTCTTTACATATTAGATGTATTATAATCTGATGTGTTTATTTTGCCTCTTTTTGCTACTTATACAGTATGCCCTTCTGCCTACCAGGTTTTACCCTTACATGCCCCTCTCCACAACTGCTTTTCCCTGAATTGTCACCCCATGGAAACTAGTGTGGCCCACAATGCCCATTATAGTTACCTGATTGCACTGTATAATGTGACAGCAGGAATCCATTCATGATGGTGAGACTAACACAGATCACCCCTGTAGCTCTTCCATCTCTGTAGGGCCAGCACAGCATTCTCCACTGACTCACAATGGATGCACAGTACTTAGGTCCCAGGTAAAGACCCTGATTACCTGCAATTACTGCTGTTATGACCACTGCTGTGTTACCATTGTGTACCACTGTTAGTACCATTGTACAGTATTACTGCTGTTGCTGTTACCAATAAACCCAGTATTCTAGTTAAGGACATCTGTATGGCCTAACAACCACTTTCACATTCACTGCCAACCTATTGGGATCACCGCAAGGTTCCACAGATACTGTAGGTCATATTAATGAAGTTTATACATAGAGGTAAGATGCCAACAGTGTCAATTCCTTGTGCTCTGCTTTGTGGTTGGGATATAATTTGAAAGAATTACACAAGGTTCAAATATTATTGATGGAATTCTTATTTTTATTTCCAATTACAGTTGGAAAACTTAAGGCCAAATTTTTGCAGGCAAAATACTTGGGGAATGAGATTAAGGGGTCTATTTATTAAGCAGTGTTAGGAGACAGAGTGAAAAGTGATAAGGTACCAGCCAATCAGCTCCTAACTGCCATATCACAGGCTGTGTTTGAAAAATGACAGTTGGGACCTGATTGGCTGGCACCTTATTACTTTTCACTCTGTCTCCTAACACTGCTTAGTAAATAGACCCCTAATATTTTGAGGATAGTTTTGTGTTTAATTCATGCCTTTTTGCCAACATGTTGGCTAGGTGCTGGATTACAGGGCACCACCAGATGGGAGGTGCTGGTGGTGTGGTGCAGTGCGCATGGTGCCGTGATTGCATCATCATAGACCTGCTCTTTGCTATACATGGTGCATTTCCCAGCATTGTAAAGTAGGGATGGGGCCATGAAGGTGAGATTAAGGGCAAATTGAGCCTTCAAGCCACCCGTATCTCCCACTTAACTGTATAAATGAGCAGCAGTATATAGCAGAGAGGAGACTTGCCTACCCTTTTGGGAGTCTGGGAAAGCAATCTGAAATTTGGGGCCATGTAATAAACAGCTTCAAACATAAAAACTGACACATGTAATAAAGACAGTCCTGATGTTATCTCACTGTCATGGTTAATTTACACCATAAATGAGATTAAACCAAAATCTTAAATTATTGTAGGCAGTTCATTTAAAGTTTAAACTAGTTGGACTTTATCGTGATGTTTTTAGTGTATTCACCATGCACATTTTCTTCAAACCTGCCAATGTACACATTTTACATGAGTGGTTTTAATGACCCAAAAATAGACAAACACCTTGACATTAGGAGCACTTGCACAAAAATTAAACATCCATTCATAAATGAGCCTTATAAATAAATAAACCTCACCTAGAATCTTCAAAACTGGAGAAAGTTTACTCAATGTTGATGCGGATTACAGAAGTGTAATAGTAATTTTTTTATTATTATAGTCTTCTTTTTATATGACAGCAACATATTATTCAGTGCTCTACAATGACGGAATCATTTCTATGGGTACTTACCCTGGTGCTGCTTACAGTATTCCCTAATTATAACGGTTACTGTACATGCCAATTTGGTCAGAAGCCAATTAACTAGTACAGTATAATTATGACTATGGGGTAAATTTACTAAAGTGAGAGTTTTTAGAAGTGGACATGTTGCCCATAGCAAACAATCAGATGGTAGCTATTATCTTCTAGAAGGTGATAGTTAAATGTTAAGTAGACTCCAATTGGTTGCTATGGGAAACATCTCCACTTCTTAAAACTCTCACTTTAGTAAATTTACCCCTATGTGTCCATTTTTATAAAAGACAACACAAGAGAGCTAACTCCAGTTCTGTGACAACATCACAAATAGACCATCCATATTAATCAAACACTGTCATTTTTTACCATGAGATACTGTAACACTATAGTGCCTGTTCTTGGGGTGTAACGGGAAGTTCTTATCTAGTCAGAGTTCAGAGAGGGCATGACGTCTGAATTACGGAGAGTTGGATTGAAGCATAAATACACATATTATTCCTGATGCATCATTTGCACCAAGTATAGACTGGTACACCACATACTGTATATGGGTACAACTTTGCACACATGTGAATATATTATACACCCATAATATGGGAGCAATTATGGCCCATAGTAAATACTTTGTGAATGTGGTCCAGAGATCTAGAGCATTGCTTTAGAAAGCTTGATCCATGAGTGCGATGTGAAGGCGGGACAGACAGCAAATGCTGAACTAAAACTTAAATCCTACCACACATTGTGATTCATGCTGATTTCTGGCAATTGCACATGTCTCCAGCTGTTAGATGAGATTTACTTTAAATCAGAATAAATGAAACATATACATTATTTGATTTTAATGATTTACCTGCAGTAATTTATTTTTACCAATATAATAAATTAAGGTTGTGCATATATTATCAACTGCTCTGTTTACCATTTTTTTTCGATGAACATTGTTGTTAAGGAAAAAATATACTGTATATTTGCCACACAAAGAAAAATGTATGAAGACTGAAATGCAATCTAAAGCAGCACAGATGGCAGGCACGCAAATAATGACATTAGCAACAGATTCTGCCATAAGGAAAAAAACATCAGAAGAAAGCAGCAGGAATCTGTGGGTGTTAATGAGTAAGGGCATTTTAACAGAAGTGCTAGCACTATTGTGATTGAGAGAAGGTTATATATTGTTTAAGCACATCATCATTGTTATATATCATGGATGTTCTAGTGGGAAAGTTAAAGAATGCTGGCAAATTCAATTATTGTAAATGTGATAATACACACATTTACATTCTTAGGGGAATATTTATTAATTATCGGGTCCTAGACCAGATAATTATAATTTCTTATTGCCTCTATTCACGCAATTAGAAATTATCACCCAGATGTACTAAAGAACACCACAGGGACAGGGGCTCTGAGAGGATCCCATCCCTGCGGTGTTGTAGAAGTGAAAGGGTCATTAATGCGATCCTTTCTCTTCTTAAGTGTTACTGCACATTCGCTGTCTGCTAACCAGGCATGGGTGAATGTAGAGGGCCAGGGAGAGATCTTACGAATCTCTCTCTTGGTAATTCTTGTGATCTGTAGTCCATCCCGGAGCATAGTAAATTTGGCATTCTGGAGCTTGGTAAATTTGGCAAAAAAACAGCCCACATAGAAATCTGTGGGTGATGCTTTTGCAAGCGAAAAACTGTGAACTGCAGCAGTTATCTCTGATCCCCCCTAGATACTTTCAGAGAATACTGTAAATTTGGGAATATCCCCCTAAAGCAGATCCCTTAATATGGTTGCTGTATGAAGAGTAAACATCAGAGGGCCTTCTTTGACAGAAGCTTGGACAGCAAACTTTTTTCAAATAAGGGGTAATAATAGATTATAAACTGATTTACAGTAGACTGTACACACATCAAAATCTTAAAAAAACAGCATTTGCACTTTAAAGAGTCACTGTGCCATATGTAATAGTTTGCGGCAAGTGCAGAGAAATATTTTGTCTATTAAGGTGAAAGATTTAAAGCTGCATTTTAAACAAACCAGGGTTTGTCTTTATTTTCCACAAATTGCATTCTATTACATTTGTCCCATTGTGTCAGATGCTTGCCACAACACATAATGGCAATGAGCTCACTGTGCTCAACACAACAGTAATGTCTGATGTCACTGCACCTCGCTTTTGGGTGTCTTTATAAATGAGAGTCTGATGTTTGTAAATGCATGCAGATATAGGCTGTAGAATGGGCAGTCTGTGCACTTACTATATTTACTGTTCCTTTTGTGACTGGTACTTCGCAAAACAAAAACAGCAGATGCTTCTTTCTCACTATTAAACTTTAAAATAACTAAAGTATGATTGACTGAAGAAACCTGGATGTGTGCACTGTATGTGTGAGATTTTTTTTGAGGGCAAATGGTTTTCTTCTCCCTGTCTGGTACATTTGTGTTACTAAGCCTGATTTTTGAAGGGCTAAAAGTATTGCATAGTTATAAATAGTGAAAAGCGTTTAACACCTTCATGTGGTGCCACACAATAACTTGATTTACTAATTATATATATTTTATCTACCCTGTTTATGAGAACAATTTGAATTATGCACAATTATGTAATTAAAATCAGATTGGAAATAGGTCAAATAATTAAATTAAAACAATTCACTTATAGGATATAAAAATATATATATACAGCGCTACTTGATAGAATTAGTTATTACATAACATATACCATAAGAATAATTAATATTAATATAGCATTATACACAATAAAAAATGATTGAGTTTAAGTAACCAGCCGGTATAACCACTCATGAACAAAAACAAACTAAAAAAATATATCCATAATAAAACCAATAAGCCATGTATTACTGATTGGAACTTAGTGGACTCTAATGACAATAATCAGGCAGATTTGTAGTGAACATTTACAAACACATCATAAGTAGTTGTGCTGAAAGAATAGCAAGCATAGATGTCTCCTAGGCTGGGACTCTGTCAATACAGAGTATAGTTCATGCCCAAAGCAAAGAATGTTAGTAAATGATTCTCACAGACAACTCCATAAATTGATTTGTAATGCGAAAAATCCAGACAACCTTTGCCAAACCATTTGTAACCGTTGCCATGTATCAGTAAGTAAAGGAAAGGACCTTAACCATCTTGGAACTTCCTCCCTGTCACGTCACTTGTAGCACATTTATCAAATTGGAAAGGGTATAGAAACTTTGGTGACAAAAAAGCAAACAACAATCAGTCCAGTGTCACCTAGCTGCTCCCTTCTATTTGGATCCTAGTGCCTGCAATATCCACCACCAACATCTGCATCACCATCAACATCCTCTTTTGTGATCGGAAGTAGTCCTGCATCCAATATCATAAGGACTGACTCCACTCCTATCCATTGTTCCTCAGAAGTATTCTTGAGTGTTACGCCTGCTGCTGCTGCTGTTGCTGTTGCTATGAGTGGATCTTCATCCCAGAAGGGGACCAGGAAGAAAACTACTTTTAGTAGTTCAAGTTCAACCAAACAATTGACTGTCACACAATCCTTTGCATTGGCGAACAAGTTTGAAAGCAAACACCCAGTTGCTCAGCGGATTACTGATGCCATAACAGCTATGCTGGTATTAGATGTACGTCCAGTATCCGCCACTAATGCAGTGGGTTTTAGACAGTTAATGGATTTCCTATGTCCTCGCTACAGTGTCCCTTCTAGATTCCACTTCTCTAGAATAGCAATTCCCAATCTGTGCAAGGACATTAAAAAAAAACGTATTAATGTCCTCTGAAATGCCGTTGTGCCCACTGTCCACTAAACCACAGATATGTGGGCAAGTGGGACAGGGCAAACTAAAGATTACATAACTGTGACAGCCCACTGGGTAGGTGTATTGCCTCCAACAGTGCAAACAGCAGCAGCAGCATCTAACAAATGCCAGCTCATTCAGAGGCAGGCTTCTCTGTGTATCACATGTTTCACTAAGAGGCATACAGCTGAGAACCTCTTAGAAAAACTCAGGGAAATCAGTGCAAAATGGCTTACCTCACTTGGACTCTCCTCGGGATTTGTGATTTCTGACAATGCCAGCAATATCATGCAAGCATTACATGTGGGCAAATTCGAACACATCCCATGTTTTGCTCACACAATGAATTTAGTGGTGCCACATTTTAAAAAAAATGGATACAAATGATTTGTAGATTGCGCACTGGAGTAACTGTGTCTGTACTGGGTGTGCAGCTAGTACAAGAATGTCCAATTCTCTAGGGCACAGGTTCTCAAACTTGGTCCTCAGGACCCCAAACAGTGCATGTTTTCCAGGTCTCCTCACAGAATAACAAGTGAGATATTAGCTCCACCTGTGGATCTTTTAAAATGTGTCAGTGAGTAATGATTACACCTGTGCAGCTGCCTGGTGACCTGCAAAACATGAACTGTGTGGGGTTCTGAGGACCGTGTTTGAGAACCACTGCTCTAGGGATACACAGTAGGCAGAAATGACAGCGCTCACCCCTTACAGTGAATGGTAGTAAAGATGTGGTGTTGAAAAATATGTCTGTTGCACTACTGGTATGATCAAATATCAACAAAACTTTACTTGAATAGATATGTATACATAAAAGATGATCTACACTGTTATGGATCAAGGGTGAAACTAATAAAACAATTATAAGCAAACAAAAATTCAATATGAAACAAAACAAATCAAAACCATAGAGGGACAAAACAATGATATGCCAGTGTTGATTCAATTGATTGTGGAGATAATAAACAAAGTCAACTGATAACTTGAATACCAGAGGTACTGATAGAGCCTCCAGTGTACTGTATGCGTAAATGATGGCATACAGGATGTACTAAAGTCAGGTAGATACAGATAGATATGCGGTGAGTAAGTCAATGGTTAGTTGGGTGAGGTCCAGTAATGGCGTCCCTCAAGTGGTCCGTATAGGCAGGGTATGTGGATGAAGAGATCGGTGCCCGGGTTGCTTTCAGGGCGGGAGTAGGCAGCTGCAGAACAGTGTGGCAGGGATCCCTGGCTGAGGTGTCTGCCCAGCATCCGAGGCCAGCATCGTGCTCTCGGTGGCCCAAAAGATTTCTGGACATTTTCAACATTCAGCAACTGCGTGTCGAAGATTGCAGCACCAGCAAGAACTGTTGAATTTGCCCTGCCATCAGCTGAAGCAAGAGGTAGTAACTAGGTAGAATTATGCCCTCTATATGCTTCAGCGGATGGAGGAGCAGAAAAAGGCCATCCAAGGCTACACTACGGCCTATGACATAGGGAGAGGAGCGGGAATGCACCTTAGTCAAATGCTGTGGAGAATAATTTCTGTGTTGTATAAGGTTCTCAAAGCCATTGAACTTGCCACATGTGAAGTTAGTACAGACACTGCCAGCTTGAGTCAGGTCATTCCCGTATCAGACTTTTGCAAAAGCAGCTGGAGAAACTGAAGGAATAGCTGAAATGGAGTGATTCCGCTAAGTATGTTGGACTTGTAGATCAAGCCCTTCATTCGCTTCGACAGGATCCAAGGGTCGTCAATCTCTTGAAATCAGATCACTATATTTTGGTGACCATACTTGATCCTAGGTTTAAGTCATACCTTGTGTCTTTCTTTCCGATGGACATAAATCTCAAAAGATGCAAAGAGCTGGAGGTGAAAAAATTGTCAGCTCAAGCCAGAACGTGACATGGCAGCATCTTTTACTTAATTTTCTACAGCTGCCAGGAAAAAAATAAATTTTCCTGAGAGACCCATTGTTGGTGGTGATGCAGATCAACAAGAAAATAAATAAATATATATATATATAGAGAGAGAGAGAAAAAAACTCTATATATAGAGAGTTTTTTTCTCTCTCTCTATATATATATATATTTATTTCTTTTCTTGTTTTTCTATTTAGGGTGAGTTTTTTCACAGACCCATCCAACTCTACTTAAATTATAGTTTTTATATATTAATTTTATATTAAGCGCCGGAGTAATTTTCTTTGTCTGTTGGTGATGCAAATCAGTCAGAAAAACCTAATGACATCTGGTTGAGTCTGAAAGAACTGGCTACAATGAGTGACATGTCTACCGTGACTTTGTCTGATACGGTCACCATTCAGAGAATGATGGATGATTATTTTAGGGGTAGCATCCAAATAGGCATGTCACTCAGTCCCTTTCACTACCTGCAGGAAAAAGAGGCAATTTGGAGTCCCTTACACAAACTGGCTTTGCTGTACTTAAGTTGCCCACTGTCCAGTGTGTACTCTGAAAGAGTTTTCAGCGCAGCCGGGAACCTTGTCAGTGATCGTCATAGGAGGTTACTTCCCCAAAATGTGTAATAGATGATATTCATCAAAATTAATTATAAGTTCCACGAGGAGGACCTTTACCAGCACTTACTGTAAGTCCAAAAAATACAGAAGCGTCTGTAATGGTGGATCCCAGAGGGGACAAATTCATATTGTGTGAAGAAGAGGAGGATGCACACACTGATGATGATGACAATGACAACATCTAATCAGTTTGTGTATGGGATGATTACAACCAATGTCCACTGTACATTGGCAGCTTGTTTTGTGGGGGGACCAATCAAACCAATCATTTCAGCCACAAGTGGTCCCTGTCGCTGAAGTGATTGGTTTGTTAAACTGTGAATGTCCTGTTTCATATATACAACATAAGGGTGGGTTGGAGGGCCCAAGGACAAATCCATCTTGCACCTTTTTCATTTCCATTATGTACAGTTTGGGGCATTGCTGTCTGACATTTTTAATGTTATGGTTTATGAATGTCCACAAATTGTAATGGCCATAGACAGCATCTCCTGTATGCCCCTTTCATTTTTTTAAAAGAAAATTCTGAACCAACTGCTGCTTGCTGTGTCAACCCTACTGCACAATTCGCACAACAGTGAGATTCAGCTAAAGGTTCTCAGCCGTCAAGGCTGCTACATGGCCCAAAGGCAGCATCCTGCTTCACGGTCCAAAGGCCAGCTGTCATCTCCTCACCAGCCATCAAGGCTGTAATGGCTACAACTTGCCAAGGGTTCCAGGCCTCAAGGCTGTTGCAGGACTGGTTCCTTCCTAATCATAGCTCTGTATTCCACAACTACTCAGTCCTGAGGCTGCATTAACAATTAACTATCAATTCTTCAGCCAGTGGCTGCACCAATTATCAATTCTTCAGCCAGTAGCTGCACCAATTATCAAGTATCAACTCTTCTTACTTCAGCCAGTGGCTGCGCCAACTATGAATTCTTCAGCCAGCGGCTGCACCAATTATCAATTTTTCAGCCAGTGGCTGCACCAATTATCAAGTATCAACTCTTCTTACTTCAGCCAGTGGCTGCACCAGTTATCAAGTATCAACTCTTCTTACTTCAGCCAGTGGCTGGTATCAACTCTTCTTACTTCAGCCAGTGGCTGCGCCAACTATCAACTATCATTTCTTCAATCCTCAAGGGGTACCCCAACCATCATCTTTGCACAGTCCTCAACTCTATTTATCACTCAGTTTTGAGCCAGCTAGCTGGATGCAACCATTTGGCCTTAACTAGATGAAAAAAATCAATATTGTGAGCTCTGAGGTAGAAACGAGTGGAAATAAACGTTATTGAGGTTAATAATACTGTAGGAACAAAAAAGGCCCATTTTATGTGATTTTATCTGTTTTTATGATTTTTTTAAGAAAAAGTCCAGAACCAAAAACGAAAAACAAAACACGGAGGTGAGGTTTTGGCAAAACCAATCCAGATCCAAACTCAGGGGAGATCCAGATCCAAAACCAAACAAAAACACAGGGGTCGGCGCACATCTCTAACAGGAACTGCATCATACTTCCCGACATTGACTTGCTGCAAATTGGGAGAATTACACATATTAAAAGGGGGTGTTTTATTATGGAGGCGTATTCATACCATTTGAAGGCATGTCACATCCACTGGGGAGTGTCTAATATTTTAGAACTGCAAGGCCATCTTGACATCTCCTACATCAAAATACCCTGAATTTGCTGTGTGTACCAGTTTGAGGTGCTCACGGTACTCACTTCATACTTACCTGCTTTCTAATTGCCCACTTCATGTGGAAGGTGCAGGGGGTGTGGTCCATCAAAGTGGGTGGTGCAGGCAGCATGATGGCTTGATTGTATAATCGAAGCCCCATCCCTGCTATACAATGCCACAATTGTAAAGGAAGTCATGACACATTTCAGTCTGAATCACATAATCAAGCCTCCCAGGTGGTTGCAAGGGTTCTCTAGGAGACTTGCCTACCTGTGTGCGCTTCCGGGCGAGTCACCTAAAATTTGGGAATCTCCTGGATGTTCCAGGAGAGTCAGCAGATATGATCCAGTCACCATTTGCCAATTGGTACATGCCCCTGAAATTGTGACTGTCCTGCTAAATTACTGTAGGTGAGCTCAGGGAGGACAGAAACCTCCCGTGGAGCAGAAGGGCATAAGCTCTGTGTGGGTGATTCAGAGTTGTACGTCTTTGGGCGCAGCAGCAATGCAAAAAAATGGTAACGCCACAAAAGGCATCTGCAGAAAAAAGAAGCCTCCTACCTGCATCGCAGACCCGAGTGCTGCATTCAAAGAGGCAACATCGGATCACCATCACAACTATTGGTCGCAGGCATGGCTGCCACTCCTCTGCTGATGCCAGTAAATCTGCATCTGAAGACACAGACCCTGGCCTCAGTATGCCTGCAAAATGGGGTTGATATGCCCCATTTTGAAAAATGCCCCCTTCCTCTAACACAAATGCCTGCAGCCTAACAATCAGGCTGCGGCTTTGGGGGCACTGCATGCGATGACAAAGGATCCATTCTTTACATGTACAGTTCTTCCACCATCATAGTTGTATGCAAACCATTGGATTGAATCAGGTCCTATGGGGTTTAATTACTAAGCTGTGTTAGAAGATAAAGTGAACGGAGATAAGGTACCAGCCAATCAGCTCCTAACTGTCATTTTTCCAACACAGCCTGTGAGATGGCATTTAGGAGCTGATTGGCTGGTACCTTACCTCCGTTCACTTTATCTCCTAACACAGCTTAGAAAATAGACCCCTATTTTACTAATCTTCCCTTCAAAACTTTGATCCCAGAAAGAGTTAATGGAAAAAAAATCACCATTGCATTCCTCCCATGGCTGCAGAACTGTATGTATTCCTCACAGCTGAGAGACAAGTAATGTGGTGTGTAGTGAACTGTACAATTGCAACAAAAAAAGAACACCAAGAAAAGAGCCCCTTTTCCCATTTACACAGGCCATAATAACCCCTAATTGTTTTTTGTCAGTGCAGAAGAAAAAAGCTTAATGATGGATGATTTTCATCAAGGGAGAATAAATGGCTTATGGATGTAACATATTCTCTGCCTGTCATGCTTCTGTGGAAGGGGATTTAATAGGCTGCTTGATTACTGGCACTGATGAGAAGATGAGTGAGTGGATCAGTGCAGCAGAAGGGCCTAGAGTGAAACCTTTGTGTGTGGTGAATTATGACTGCTGGGGCAAAATGCTGGCATTTGTGTTCTAATGGTAAAGTACAGCTCAAAAACATGTCTCTGATTTTCTAAACTCTACCTTTTCATGCCATGTTATTGCACATTTCTGAGTTCCATTATAATTAGTGTGATTAACCCAAACATTTCCCAGAGGGTTGCAACTATGGGTGTTAAAGGGCCCTTCAGGATTAAATATCCCATCATGGAAAGAGTGTACTGTGGGCAGGTTACATAGAGAGACTGTCATGATAATGCTTATCTGATATTTTTAACAGATATACCAATGATCACCGTAAGGTCCACAGGCATTAATTGAAAGCTTAATCAAATGGAAGTTCCAATTCCAAGTCTTATTATCTGTGCTTCTTATTCATATAGCATTTTCCACATTCTACCAGAGAGAAAAAATACAGAAACACAACTATGGTGTAATATAGTCACATTAAAGTGCTTAACAGATATTAATTAAATGATGAACTCGTACAGAAATAATATGTCTACCGACTAGTGTAGACAATATTCGCATAGGGGGGGACATGGCGTCTATCCAGATATAAGACCCGTCATTCCTCCTCTCCTTTTCTGTTCTGTTTTACCGCTCTCTCCCATCCAGCCTCATAATACTGTACTGTACTTTATTTTATCCCTCCCCCAACCTCACTTATGCTAGAATCCCCCCAGGGGTTACTCCCCATCCCTATGGGCATATACCCCCCTCACCCACTAGCAGATCATGTGTCAGCTGGGACTGATGAGCTGTCCCCTCAGCTAAAACTGATCTCTGCAAATCTAAAGCAGCAGCTTGCAATACGGCAGTAAATAGGCAATGGGCAATAACTTTTGAATAGTGAAATAGGCTTCTTTAACTTAACTGCTGCAGTACCTTTTTGGCCATGACTAGGAAAATTGCAGTTTCTCAATGGTTTCACTATACTATACTCCAAACATGCAATAACCTTTAATAAATAATGATATAATCTGCAAAACAGATTATTACTCTGCAGAATTAGTAAAAAACTCAAACTGATCAGTCGTTTACATTAAGTACTCTGTTGCTGGACAGTCACTGTCCTATAACAAGCACGCACTTTACAATGTAATCCACAATAGGCAAAATTAGTAGGATTAGCATCTAATGCTTATCTTTCCTGATTTCAGAGAAAGAATAGCTTTAACTTTCCAAATGGCAAGGCACAATAAACACAATTTGACTTTCAATAGCACAATTATCTTCCGCACTTCACAGTATCAATAGCTCAGTCCCAAAGTGCTCTTTAATCATTGTAAGATTCTCTCACAAAATAGCTTCTTCTCTTTGCACTGTTTAACTTGGTCACTAATTTAGTAGCAGCTCAAAAAAGGTATACATTACAATTTCAGTACACTCAGATCTTTAGTTCAGTCTCTTGCATATGTTACTCAGTATTTTTAATATGTTTCTTAATATACTTTCAATATCTCTCAATATATTCCCAATAGCTCTCAATGGTTTTCAATGGTTCTCAGTATCTGTCAATAGGGCTTAGTATCTCTCAATAGCACTTACGTAACAGTTCTCAGTATCAGGAAGGACATCTCTTTTTTACAGCTGTTACTCATACACAGCCTCCATGGACCTTAGCTGCAGCTCCCATCGCGGATTCAGTGGCACTTGTCACTTTGTTACTCTGCACCACTTCAGTGTTGGCTCACCCTGCTCTGCTACTATGCTCTTTGTTGTCAAACCAACTCCATTGAGCATGTGTAAGATAGTGATAGCACCAACAAAAGTCTATCTGTTTTGTATACATATGGCATTACTATTGTCAAGCAGCTGGTGTAGGAAAGGGGCTCGTAAATTCTCCTGAGTCTACTGCCACACCTCTATATTATAAGGGTTGACCTTTGCCTGAAGGGTGTTTCCTGGATGTTGGTTCCTCCCTTTACACCAGCCACCTTTGTGCTGCTCCCCTACTAATGGTGTGGGCTTTTATTTTAATATTAAAGATGGTTTGGGGAAATATTCCTATTTATTAAACATTAATGCTATTGGTTAGTAGTTAAACATTTTTCATCTTATTATAACAAAATAACTAGAGATGTGCGCGGACCCCCTGTATTTTAGTTTTGGTTCTAATTTATAATTGTGATTTGCACTTACCAAACCCACCCTTACGTGTTTTGCTGTAATATATGCAATTTTTTAATCAATAACTAGATCAGAGGCCCGAGGGCAGTCCGGGAAAATGGAGCTGGTTTCTGTAGTAAAAGAAAGGTAAAATACAATGATTGATTGATTAATTCATTTTTTTTTTATTGAGACGTGGCCTTGTTTCTTCTTGTTCATATTACTAAATAATACTAAGAGGTAAATATTCTAAGGTGAGAGTTTTTAGAAGTGGAGATGTTGCCCATAGCAACTAATCAGATTCTACTTAATATTTAACTAGCACCTTCTAGAAGATAATAGCTAAAATCTGATTGGTTGCTATGGCCAACATCTTTACTTCTAAAAACTCCTAAATATGCTCCATAAGTCTGTTTTTTATATTTCGTGAGGCAACACATTATTTCTGGCTAAAAGTGTGTTGCAAATTAGTTATGTGTTAGCATAATAACCATTAACAATGTTTTGCAAAATAGACTGTTACCAATGTACCCAAAAATAAAGCCCATACTGAAAAGAAAAGTGGCCCTCCCATCCACCCTTATGTTGTATAATAAAAAGGATATGCATAGTAGCAGTTCAGCAACAGGGACTGCCACATTTTTGGCTCAAGTCCATGGTCTGTTTGGACCCCACAAAACAAGCTACCAATGGGCTTAAGGAGGCTAACAGCATTGTTAACCATCTCTATACTGGGAAGATGTCATTATCAATCTCAACCTCCTCACCCTCATCAGTGTTAACATCATCATCACACAGTATTAACTCATCCCCACTGGAATCCCTCTGTTACAGAAGTCTCTGTACTTTGTTGCAATTAGCGATTGCAATTGTTGTTCATTTTTATGAACATGAGTTTTTCTACATTTTGAGGTACTAGTCTCCTATGCAGATTGCTCACAAGGTTCCTGGCTGTACTAGACACTCTTTCCAAGTACACACTGGAGGGAGAGCACCTTCAATACAATAAAGTTAGTTTGTACAAGGGCTCCAAATTGCCTTTTTTTTCCTCCCAATAATCAAAAGTACTGCGTTACATGCTATTTTGTACATTGTTATTAAAAAAATCCTCCACCTTCTTACTGATACTTTGTTTATCAGATTGAATCATGGTAGGGGTGTCAATAATTGTGGCCATGTCTTTTAAGCCTGACCAGATGTCAAAACGGTGTTTCACTTTTGTGTGCTTAGTTAACTCATCATCCACACTCACAGTGAGTTTCTTGGAAAAGGTTAGTTTTTTCATTGCAGGAGCATTTGAAGGAGAAGCTGAAGCAGGAGAAGTAATTGTGTCATGTGCCACTTCAGCTGACCAGGAGCTCTTTGCATCTCTTAAGATCTGTGTCAGTTGGAAAGGAAGACTTTATGTATGACTTAAACCTAGGATTAAGCGAGGGTGCCAAAATTTAGTGATTCAATTGTAACCCCGGCTAGGGGTTAGAGAAATATATTGTATAAATAAAACTAAAAATTTCTGTGGTAATTTATCTATTTACATACAAAGGGAATTATTGAAAATGAGCATATAATATGTAAAATATATGTGAAGTAATTCATGTATTGATATTTAGGAAAACCTGTGCATTATAATTCATACAATATATTTATGTGAATATTTATTGGAATTTATAATGTATCTAGACACTGATATTTATTGTATATAGTGCTTGTGTACATTGCCTGAGGAATGTGCCCCAGTGCCCATACACTATAGGAGAGGTAGAGTGATATAGTGCGGAGTGATTGGGTTCCTTTCAGGGAAAGAAGGGCAGGGATATAGGGCTCCATTTACTAATGAACAAAATTTCAGCGGCAATATTCGTTTAGTATCACTGTGATACAAATGAAAATTCCACTGGTATTTAGTAATACTTACCCCTCCGGCAAAGTCCTGCGAAGTCCAGCGAAATCCTTGTCCTCCGCGAGGTCCTCTGCTGGGCTGCTGTCAGCCTAACACTGCCAGTGATGGCGCTCCAGTGTTATGTGCATGCGCGATGGTCCGTCTGTGCATGTGCATGACACGGAGACCCGGCAGTGCCTGGAAGCCTTCGCTGAAGCCGGAAAGGCACTGCCAGGTCTTCATTGCTGGTAATGGGGCCCACATCACTCTCGCCATCTAAAAGATGGCGAGAGTGATGCTGTACAAACAGTGGTAATCTAAGATTACCGCTGTTTACTAAATACAGAAAGGTGGCATATCCCATTTAGCGAGCGCTAAAGGGGTTATTTTTCATTAGTAAATGGGGCCTATAGAGAGGTATATATGAGCTGTCAGCAACAGCTGACAGTATGCAGATCCCTCCCTTCAGTGCCTGCCCTCCTCTTTCCCGGGCAGCCAGTGAGTTGCTATGCCCTGCCAGGCGCAGGGGGGCAGAGCCGGAGAGGGAGCTAAGAGAAAGCTGTGATGGCCAAGGGGGCAGTGGTAATCACCCTGTCCTGCTCGGCATGGATAAGTGTTAGCAGGGGTCAAGTGCCCGGCAACAGCAGCGGATCGCCGCACATGGAGAGTGGCATCCCAGGAGTCAGTCTCCTGTGTGACTCTTTGATGGGAGTGGTCAGGGGTGATGGGCTCGGTGGCTGAGGTGGAGGCAGCTGCGGAGTGCTGGAGGATATTAGGAAGTGACAGCACTGTGTAAACCCCCTGAGTTCACCAATCATACCCAATGGGAGGATAAGGGGGAGTGGCTAGGGGAGAAAGTGCAGTGGAAGCAGCTGGAGCTGTCAGTGTATGAGGTGCTGATGGAATGAGACGTCCAGAGAAGTTGGTGATTACCCCACAGGTTAAGCACCCCAAACTTCAGTGAAACTCTAGCTGCAGCATTCCCTTTAGAGCACTACAGACACCTAAATAGAGAGTAGTATATATAAAAGTCTAATATAATTGCAGGCATAGACTCTTTCTCATCACTCTTTATCGCTGCAGATATTATCAATGCTGCTTTATAGATTATGTATATAGATGCAACTATTAGCAGCTTCCACTCTAATAAACAGTATAATAAAATATTTGCAATCAGCTGCATAGTGAGTTGGTAATTGTTTATGGAACCTGGCAGTAAGGACAAATGTTACCTCAGAGAAGAAATATAGTGAGTGGAGCAGCATAGTCAGCTTCAGTTGCATCAAAGCTTTCAGTATTTCAGCCTCAGAGACCTTCCAGAACGAGATATATATATATATATATATAATATATATATATATATATATATATATATACAGTATATATACAGCACAGAAAATTAGAGGCAGCACTCACAGGTCTAGTAGATGAAAGGATCAGTCTGACAACTTTGTCTGCCTTGTTCAATGTTTCAGTCGGAAATGACTTTTATCAAGAACACGTGTTCTTGATAAAAGTCATTTCCGACTGAAACGTTGAACAAGGCAGACAAAGTTGTCAGACTGATCCTTTCATCTACTAAACTTGTGAGTGCCGCCACTCTTTTTCTGTGCTATATGTGTGGGTGTTCTGATTGAACATCCAGGAGGACACCAAGGCAAGTAATTTATTGCATTGATGTGAAGTGCCGGCCTATCTACCTTGTTTTACACATATATATATATATATATATATATATATATATATAGGTCAATATGTTGCAATTCAATATATATATATGCATATATATTTAATGACTATACATCTACTCTAACCTGGAGCTAATTGGACACAAACTGTTGTGTTAATGGAAGAGCACTAATAACTCAAACACCATACACAGACTCTACAGCTGTTGCTATGTCTATATAAGGATAAATTCCACCGGTATTATTTATTAAAGTATTAGAATAGGGTGTTGTGACTTAATATAAATCCTTGTTTAGCTAATTGTTTCATTATAGAACAGATGGTATCTGGTTTAATTGAATGCCTTATTATTTTGGCATTGGGATTCAACTTTCCTATTTTATGCATTATATAAAAAATTATCAAGATGCAGAGCTATATTGTAATGTAGTCATATTTTAGTCATGTAGAGCTTACCTCATTATTTTTGCATTTATGCTTCATATGATACATTTCGTCTTTAGAAGTTAAGTTCCTGAATTGTTCCAGTCTAATAAAAGTGCATATTCCTTTAGTCAGTATTGTTTCACATTTGTATGTGTATGCAGCATACTGTATGTATATGCATACTGTTATGTGATTTCAGTCCACCATATACCTATATTAGTATGGGTTTCCCAAGCCAACCTCGCTTTCACTGACACAGGTTAAGCAAATCAACTTGGAGGGAGGCACTGATCTAGAAAGGTACACCACTTAACTGAATGTTAATGGTGTGTATAATAGATTACAAGGGAGTTAGTAACCTGGTGTCCCTTTACAGAGGTAAAAGGGGGGTTACACAATTGCAAGATCTTGTCAACCCTTTTTTCCTAGCAAAGCAAATAAAAAAGTTGGTCTACAAGTCCAACATACTTAGCACTTAGTTTCATATACTCTATCAGTTTCTCTAGCTACTTTTTCAATAGTTTTATTGAGGGAATTACCTGATTCAAGCTGGCAGTGAACTTACTTCATTAGTTACTACTTCTAATGGTTTCAATAGCTTGCATAAAACAAAGAGTATTCTCCAGTGTGCTTAACTAAGGTACAATCCCCCTCCTCTCCCTATGTCATGACTTGTATTGTAGGTTTGGATGGCTTGTTGCTGTTCCTCCATTCACTGAAGCATATAAAGGGTGGAATTCTACCTGGTCACTACCTCTTGCTAGTTGATGGCACAGCCACTTCAATCTTCTACATGTTTTTGCTGAATCCGAAAATGTCCAGATATTTTTCTGGCCACAGAAAGCATCTCCTGCATGCTCCTTTAATTTTTTGAAAAAAAAATTGAACCACCAAGTATAATTTGTGGGCAAAACATGGGACGTGTTCAAAATCACCCAGTTCTGATGTTCTCACATTATCATCATTGTTATCGGAAATGACAAATCCTGAGGAGATTCCTAGTGGGGTAAACCATTTTGCTATGACCTCTCTGAGATTTCTAACAGGTTGACACCGGTATGCCTTTTAATGAAGCAGGTGATACAGAGAGTAACCAGAAAAAAACAAAAAGAGGGGCTATACTTAAATGTGTTATTATATTGTCACTACTTCACACTCCTCCAACTGTGCTGTCGCTACCACTGAGGAGCTGACCCCTCTATACATACAAGAAAAACAGGGAAAAAGAACTAGTCTATTGTAGAGCACTACTACAGGTTAAGGACTGTAGTCACCATGAATAATAAATAATAAAAAAAAGCTTTTTGAAGAAGCAGCAACCGGACGAGAAACACGTCAGCCACACCTCCTGACTGAGACGTAGACCGGGATTCCCCATCCACTGCATTTCAGCGTCCCGTGTTCTCCTGCTCATGGTTGAGACAGACATGCCTGCTGCCAACTCAGGCTCCAGCATAATAACCATAGAAGAGACCAGAGGTCAGAACCGTGACTGTAGCCACTTACACAGATTCATACATGGAAACAGATTAACAAATGGTGATTCACGGACTCTTCTTTACTCCTACCAGTCAGCAGGGCCTGATCAACTCTGCAGTGAATATCATCTGAAGGACGGTAGGACAAATACTACTTATTTCTAACAAGTGTCAGCTACATGGAGAGATGCTAAAGCAGTGTTTTCATTTTTACATACTGTATATCCAGATTGTTACAAACAAATGTTTAATATCTTATAAGAAATTACCTCTTGGCCTAGGCACAGTCATATATACATTGGTGCACTTAAAGCTATATACCACCACACCAACGTGCAAAGGTCCATTAAGAATTTTATCTCAAAACTGTGGGACACGAATGTAGTAACAGAGACACATTTGTTTGTATTTTGCTACTAGTATAATAACAATTAGAGATACTACTGTCTCAATTTGTTTGAATGTGATATTAAGAACTTGGGGACCCAATTCCATGTCTTTTTTATGCTTTTCCTTTTTTAAGTTGCATTGGTCACACTATTCAATGTAATTTTAGTCTGATGCACATTGATATTGTTTATTTATTTGTTTAATAATTTATATGTTCATTAAATCTATATTATTTATTATTCATGGTGACTACATAAGATAATACATTGGTTTATTGCTTCAAAACCTTAACAACCTTGTATAGCTTACTTAATTAAACTAATAAATAACGACACAGACAACAAGAGCTTGGCTAAAAGGTAACAGCTTTTATTTATAATTAATTAATTAATTAACCTAACCAGGGTGGCAAGAGACGCTGTAGGCTCAGTTCCAGCTTTCACCTCACTCAAATACTCAGGGAACGACTGACACATACCCCCTCAAGATGCACTAATGATGCGAGGGTCTCACTTCCCCTCTGGGCCAATCCGAAGCGCTTACGCATTGAAAAGCGCCCGGGTCCCCCCGCATGGAGAAGGACAAATTCGCCAGGTTCATCGAGGGCAAGTGCCCACACAAAGTTATCTTACGCCACATAAAGCCACTGAGCTGCAGCATATTCCCACCATGCTGTGCCTCCCCTAATTAGGGAAAAGAAAAGGTTAGTGTGACACAACAAAATTCATTAAAGGGTGGGATGGTGGGTTTCAAAGATCCATAACCAAAGAGGCTGTCTTCATGCAAACGAGCCTATATATACTGATAAACTGACCGCTCCCTCAAACAATGTCATTGGCTCTACCAAACATCTGACCAGCCAGCATTATAAACTGCCCAGCAACAAGGCTGTCATAAACAGCCAACAGCAAAAACACCAGTAATCTTACAATATTCTCACGCTTATCCAGCCTTTGCCTACTATAAGATAATACATTGGTTTATTGCTTCAAAACCTTAACAACCTTGTATAGCTTACTTAACTAAACTAATAAATAATGACACAGACAACAAGAGCTTGGCTAAAAGGTCACAGGCTCAGTTCCAGCTTTTACCTCACTCAAATACTCGGGGAACGACTGACACGTCCCCCCTCAAGATGCACTAACAATGCGGGGTCTCACTTCCCCCCTGGGCCAATCTGAGGTGCTTATGCACTGAAAAGCGCCCGGGTTCCCCCACATGGAGAAGGACAAATTTGCCATTTCATCGAGGGCAAGTGCCCCCCCAAAGTTATCTTACACCACATAAAGCCACTGAGCTGCAGCATACTCCCGCCAAAGACAGACTCCAAAGGAAACTGCCCTGCCACCCAAAACGACCGAGCCCTAGAACAACACATTCTTATCGTGCACACCTGCCAAGGCCAAGTAAATTGCCTTCCGACCAGGTGGAAAATTCCAAGTTGAATTTCCAACAAAAGCTATGACACAGAACCAAGCTACCCAGTGACACAGCATGACTGTTTACTGACACATTCACCCTAGACTCGCCGTGACCAACACACCATATTTGCATGCCATTTTCCAAGTCAAAAAACGAGGCACCATTTTGACCACACACTCCTCCCATACGTCCTTTATTCCAATAATACTCTCACTATGAACAATTGACTCCACATCTTTTGGCTGCACCACGTCACTGCTCTTGCAGGCAACCCCACTCTCCAAGCGCACACAATGTGACCACCAAGTAACAAGAACAAAACTTGAAACTAAACCTCACACTTATACAGCCTGTCACCCCTAACACAACAAACTGCCGCGTAACCAAATATGTTGTTCCAGCACAAATTATAAGAGGGGCACACAAGCCCACCATGTTGTCAACTGCAGCATTCCAGTGAAACAACATTCCGTACCATGAATTCCTCACCAAACCCAACCATCCCTACACAACTTTGAGAAGAGCACATAGCAACTACCTAGCAAGAATGCATTAGCAGGGAAACAGATAACCCAAGTGAAGAGGAAAAACTAAAAAACCTACCCGTGAACCAAATTGGGCCAGATCAAGGCTCCCGGGAGGAAAAATTATAAAATCCCTTCACAACCCCCCAATTGTTGAACGCTAGACGTTCAACGATTGGCTGGTAAACAACGTTTCAGGTTGGCGCCAGGTGCGCAACTACTACTTTTCCTAACGTATAAGTCTCATAGTCAGCTGACCTAATGCCCTAAAATCTGCATGTACGTGGGAGATGCCCCCTTAAACGCTGCACCAATAGCTGCCCCAATTTGCAAGAAATTTGTACCAAAGCTGAAACATACGAAAATCACAGAAACAATAAACCCATCCAAATCGTAGCAAACTAAAATTTGTAAAGCAGGATAAGATTGAGATGTAAACCTCCATTGCATCCCACCATCAGGTCTCCACCTACCTCATGCACCGAAGAGTGTGATGGGAAAACACACCTCAGGATGTTGAGAAAAGAAACTACCGTTTGCAGGAGACACACTATGATTGAGTAAATTGTATATGCGATAATCATATGATACTTGTATACAGGAGGCCCCCATACCTGCTCTACCTTGTATAATAGCTGACAATCTCATATTATCCCATTATAACCAAAGACAAAATATTTAAATTAAAAACCTAGACGATGAAGATGCCTTATTGGCAGCCGCCAACTCTCTCCACCTAAAATGCCCTAAAATTTGCTGCCAAGAGGGACAAATGAAAAAGAGAGGCCTATAATCCTGCCAGAACCACCTGACCCCTAACACAAGGATCACTAATTAAACGCCGCACAACCTTCTTGCCATTTGACATGGGCACACCAGGTAACGGAGAAAGAGAGTAAGAAATGAAGGCAGCAAAATTGTGAAACAATCATACTCACAGAACCAGGTGGTCCCAAAACCTCCTCCATAAAGGTTTCACGCGTAGGAGACGCCAGATCGACTGCCGGTGCCACCTCGACGTGCACAGGGTCATCAGCCAATCGAGTCACCGAGCTTCTCCCAACACTCATCCCACATAAAAACGCAACCTGCAACTACAGGGGACATGTGAGAAAAAAGCAAAAGGAGGCACTGCTGGGGAAGCGGGGATGATGAAAGAGTGAGAGGCTGGAATGGGTAGAGGGGGTGGAAGGCCTGCCCGGGGGCACGGGCCCAAGACGACCCAAAACTGCCAGGGGGCGCAGGGGAGGGTGGGGTAATGGCGGAGGAGTAAATGCATAGTGAGGAGGGTGATGGGAGGGGGGGTGAAGGGGGGGGTTGGGGAGAAAGTAAGGGGGAAAAAGAGAAAATTGGTGTGTGTGTAAGGAGGGAATCAAGCCAGAATATATTGAAAAAGGGAAACACCAAAACACATACACCAGGTGAAAGGAGGGTGGAACTGAGGTGAAGGTACAGGGCATGCGGGGAGGGCATGACATGAAGGTGTTACCGCTGACAGGGGAGAGTGAGCATGTGAAAAAAGACATGTGGGAAGCATGTGTGGCAGGTCGCTGCACATGATTGGTGGTGCTGAGGAGCACCAGTATACAAAATGGCCACCGGGGGGGTTAAATGGCCGCCGTGCCGGCCGTTAGGGCTAGGCACTGGGCCACCTAATATGGTTGGGAGGAGCAGCTGCACCATCCCGGTTGCGCAACGGTGCTGGCCGCCGGAGGATGGTAGAGAGGTACACAGCAGAGCAGGAGCCGCGGCAGCGGGAGCTCCCGCTGGCACAGCAGGACATGTGGCTGACAGGGCTGCCAAGTCAGAAGACCGCACAGCCCCGGGGAAGCAATATAGGTAAGGGAGGAGGGCGGGTGTCTCATGAGAGCGCTGCGGGGGCCCGGCAGTGGTTGTTCCCGCTGGCGCAGCATGGAAAGGAAGCTGACGAGGCTGCAGTCAGAAAGACCATGCAGCCCCAGGGAAGCCAGATAAGGTAAGGAAGGAGAGGGGGAGGTCCATGCAGGAGATGTGACAGTGACTGAGGATGGGGGGGAGGGGAGTGTGGAAGGGTTATAGTGTGATGAAAGGGAATGCACTGAGGAGAATTACAAAGGGGAAAAGGGGGAAGCATGATAAAGGTAGAATACAATGTGGATAGCCTATAAGAAAAACAAAGCTACTCAGCCTGATCTTGTTTCAAAGATCCATAACCAAAGAGGCAGTCTTCATGCAAATGAGCCAATATATACTGATAAACCGACCACTCCTTCAAACAATATCATTGGCTCTACCAAACATCTGACCAGCCAGCACTATAAACTGCCCAGCAACAAGGCTGTCATAAACAGCCAACAGCAAAAACACCAGTAATCTTACAATATACTCACGCTTATCCAGCCTTCGCCTACTATTCCTTAACCTGTAGTTGTGCTCCACAATAGACTAGTTCTTTTTCCCTGATACAGATAGTAACCTGCCTTTGAGAATGAGCTGGCATTGCATGATAGATGCTGCTGCTGAAGTCGATACACCCACCCAGTGGGCTATCACTATCATGTAATCCTTGGTTTGGTCAGTACCACTTGCCTACAGTACATATCTGTGGTTAAGTGGATAGTGGGAACAATTGCATTTTGTAGGCCAAGAACTAGTTTTCTTTTAATGTCTGGGTACAGGCTAGGAATTGCTGTTATTGCAAAATGGAAATGAGATGGAAATTGGTAGCGGGGACACAGGACCTTAATTAACTGTCAAAGAGGGTGATTCAGCATTGGACAGAATTCCAATGTTGCATGCAGGAATGACACACCCTGCTGCATTTGCGATCCCAGCACTGCGTACGAGATCGCAGGCTGGGATCATCATCACGACCATCGGTGGTCGATGGTCGTGATGACGGATGGCCACCGGCCAGCTAAGTAAGCCTGAGCTTGCGAGGCCAGGACACTGCATCCATCAATGCAGCCCCTGGCATTGCCACTCCAGGAAGACGGAGAAGACAAGACCCTGTTTCTGGGAATGCCAGCCACCCCCGCCCCCACACCGCCCCTTAAATGCCTCTGCCTGTCAATCAGGCAGATACATTGAAGGGGCTGCCTGCGATTAGGCAGGATGACTTATGTGCAATGCTAAATCAGCCCCTAAATCCACATGCATTGATGGTGGATATTGGATGCAGATCTAATGCTAGCATGTCTAGCTGTCATTAAAAATCCACTGGATGCCAGCAGGTAGCCTGTATACCATTGCCTTAATGCATTTTGTCATGTTCAATGAGACTTTGAAATAGTGAGTGATCTTGACCTCAGTTAGTTAATGGTGTACAGGCTGCCTGTCGGCACCCAGTGGATATTTAGTGACCGGGAGTTTACCAAAGTCACAGCCGCAGACTGATCCCTCAAATTGAAGCATCTTAGGTTTCCCGCCAGCACCCAGTGACTTCACTGAGATCACCCTTTCAGCCCACAGTATTAGAGGTTGCCAGGCATGCTTCTTTCATGAGATTGGGAGTGATAGCTGCAGACTGCTCACCCAGCCCGCAATATTAAAGTGACTGGGATTGTGCACAGCAGGACACCATCTGATACACCTCACTAGAGCTTCAGACTTTCTGCCCATTAACTAGACATAACTCCACACTGGGAATACAGTAGAAGAGCTAAATCACGTTGACTACATCGGCTCAGGTAACTTTGCTGTTGACTTAATTTAGTCCCACCAGAAGCCATTTATAATACTTATACCTTGGCTATCGGGTCTGACAGCCTTTATATGTGACTTAACATTGGATATATAGAGAATAAGATAATGTTGCTCAATTTATCCTATCAGTAAGGCCACTAGTCATTTAACTATCAGACTATACTAAGGAACAGTTTTAATTTATATATTTTATACTACTTCAAGTATCAAGGACTGTGTTTTATTGCTGAATAATTGAATCAGATTTAGCAGTGCAATCGTCTCTGGGAAAGTAAAAGTTTACATTGATGGATACATTTGGATACAAACATATCACTTTATACTAACCAGCAAAAGGGAAAAGGGTTGATATTTATTTACACTGCTGAGCATAAATTTGGTTTATTCACGACAGCAACTCTTGTTTTTTAACAGTAATTGTATATTGTTTATGTATGTTATTGTGTTATATTAAATGCCTTTTTATGACACTCCTGGTACTTAACCAATTTTTCTCTGAGGTCCTCAAGTGCTGCTTAATCCTTTTTTTTGTTGCCAGGGGCTAAAGAAGATGGTGCCTGCTCTCCAGTCTGTCAGTGTGGGGGGGGGGGTGTCTTAGTACTCAGAAACACCCCCTGCATGCGCTAGTGACCTTAATACAGTAATAGAAGCAATTGAATTCAGTTTTGATACAGACATTTATGTTATAGAATATTGTGCCTATCTCATCTTGGATGTAAATATTCTGAGGAAATGATGATATATATATACAGTATGATATATGATATATGATGATTTATTTGTTGATACATAATAGTCTCTTAATGTAAAGAGGAAACAAATAAACAGATACTTGGTTGTTTAAAGGAATTAATTTTCTTTTGTCCTTAACTGACATTTTTCAAACTTTATACACAACTCCTTACTACCGTACATTTTTAACCATATTTCAGTTTGTTTTTATTCTTATATGATATGCAATATTAAGGAAATTTATTAAAAGTTATATTTTAACTTAAGTGCACCCCGAAATAGATCACTTTTCTCTCTTACTGCTAGTTACTGCTAGTTGTATTCAGTCTATACAGATTTGTGGTAGCACCCCCAAGGTATGATACTGATAGAGACTGATTATAAAAAGGCGAATTCCGGACAACTTATTATGTTATAAATACTTTCCTGTGCAACAGATACCTTCTTTCTTTTTGTATTGTGTAACTGTGGGAACCCACATAACATATGTATTCACAGTATTATTTTACACGCCAAAAAGTCAATACTGTACCTTGAAGCCACAGATTCTGACCAAAAATATCTGCAGGTGTGTTGTTCAGGGAGCCAGTGGGCTGTGGAATCTGACAGGTGCCCACTGTCAGTATGCGCTCGCATTGGTCTTTGGTGCAGGATATTGTGTTTGATGTCAATAACCAGTAGGAGCCGTAAGCGATAATTGCAAACAAAACTTGTCCTTCCCATGGATAAGTACTTAAGTAGTTTATACTGTAGTTAATAGTATGAACTCTGCTTCCATTTATATAATTCAAGGTAAGGTCATGTGCTGAAAATATGTATACATAATGAAACATGGTACACAAATTATAGAATAAATCACATTAGCTAAGTTATACTAACATCATTTAATTGTATGTGCTTAGAAGTTGATCTAATACACCATATATGAAATAATAAATATGAAAAAAACAACAAGATAACAGGACAACTCTGCAAAAATATGAACCAAATGAAACCACTCAAAGATAATCTCTTGGGGGTAAATTTACTAAGAATCGAGTTTGGTTGTGTTTGCAAACTCATGCGAGTGCAGCCTCTTTTTCAAACTCACAAATTTACTAAGACCAAACAGGTGTGAGTTTGGAAGTGAGTTTTCTCTTTTCACTGTTGAAACTCATGTGGGTTTGCAAATTTGACTAAACTCACCATCGGCCAAACTAGGAAGTACTTTACATGGAAAAGATGCAAATCGCAAATTTACTAAGAATCAAGTTTACAATCTCTGGTGAGTTTGTAGCAAACTCACTGTTAAATTGAAGTTTCAAATAGACCACCTCCTGAGCTGCGAGTTTGGCGGAAACATACACAGATCAGTGTGATTTGTGTATGCTTCTGCCTGATTTGTATTTTTTTATATATAAAAAAATGACGTAGGGTCCCATCCAAATGCATAACCAGCCCCGGACTTGTCAGCCAGTCCTGGTTCTTAAAATTACGTGTAAAAAAATGAGTAGGGTTCCACTGTAATTTAGGAACCAGCACCTGGCTGCAGGGCCAGTCTTGGTTTTAAATATAGGGGAAAAATATGCGTAGGGGTCCCCCTATATTTAAAACCAGCACGGGACCAACCCGACCGGGGTGTAATGCCACAGCCCAGAGAACCATTCACTGGGGCTCTGTGGCCAAAGCATTACAACCCCAAGCCAGTCAGGCCAAGCCAGGGATTTCAGGGGACGTGGGGCCCCCCAAAAGGGATGTGTGTGTGTCCCGAAACCCCTGGCTTGGAATGAGGCCCGGGGCTCTCCCTCGCACCCAGGGTTGTGGGTATGGGGGTATTAAAGGGTTAAATAGTAGTAAACTATTGTATTTTACAGTGGGACTACAGGTGCCAGCACGTCTGCATGTTCCACAAGTGCCAGCAGACCGGCAACACCCATACCCCCACTGTAAAATAAATAGTTAAAAAAGCACAGTACACATACACCGTGACAAGTAAAAGTTTATTGCATACACCTACCCACTCACACATACTTACCTGCAGCCAAGTGAACACGTCCCCTTCTCCAATGTAGAAATCCATAAGGAGTACCTGCAAGAAAGATCCTATACTCACCTCCTCCATCATGCTGGTTTCCGTAGCATCCAGGGGGGTCTTGGCAAAATAAAAAAACGGACACCCAAACCATTTACTAAGGTTAGCGCTGCATATGTGTGACCACATACAGTGCTAACCTGCTCCCGACTGATCAGTGAGTCAGGAGCCGGCAGTCAGAGCGGATTCTGATTGGCTCTGGCTTATGACTCACTTACCAGCCCATGTGGGAACTTTTAGAAGCTGGAGCCAATCAGCGGCCACCCCACAGTTAGCGCCCGTTGATTGGCTCCGGCTTCTGTCAGTTCCCACGTGGGCTCGTCAGTGAGTTGTAGCAGGGCCGAGTGTACCAGTGGGGTCACTATATCTGCTACTAGGCATCCTCACCTTCCATGCCAGGAGGGTGGGGGTGCTTGGGTCAGAGGGGGCCCCGGGCATCAGGGTGGGGTGGGATTCGGAGGGATCCCAGCCCCGTCCAAAGGAGTGGCGGGATCCAGAAGCAGGGCGGTGGGCCAAGATCAATCATAATCTTGCCCCCCACCCAGCACAGAGGGCGTGAAGGTAGCGGTGGATTTCCACCGCTGCTCCACGTGCATGATGGTGGCAAGTCTGAAACCTGGTGGATTGAAACTCAGCCAATCAGCACGTCTCCATTTGAATTTGGCGCCGACTGTGAGCCAATCAGGGCTCACAGACCGGCAGCCAGCATGGGATGGTCACGGTGAGCCAATCACAACTCCCTGCGTCATCCCCCCGCCCCCTGGCGCCAGCTTGAATCAGTTGGCACGAGGGGGCAGAAGACAGTACGATGGCCGGGAAGGAGAGGTGAAGAGCTCCTGAAGATAGAAGCACAAAGACAATGCTGGAAGTCCCCCAGGGTGGAGGCCATTGCAACAGAGCTTACACAGGCCGCCGCCCGCAGGGTGAAGAGCTGCAGACCGATGCCCACCAGGAGTGGGATTGGAGAAGGCACTGGAAGCCCTGGGACAGCAGTGTGCCACACAAAAGAGGTACCCCCGTCCATTGCTGCCCAGGTGAAGACTCCAGGAAGCCCGGAGGTGGGGGAAGGCATTCCACCTCCGGTGAAGACAACGCGGAGGCTGTGGCTGGGCCCGGCTCAGCTTAGCCGAAGACCCCAGGACTGGTAAGATCCTCCAACCCTTGCATACCACCATGGACCATCAGGGTTCAGTGCTAGGCCATGGGCATGTTAATTTGGCACTAGGCCGTAGTCATTATAGGTCGAAGCTAGGCCGTGGGCATGTTAATTTGGCACTAGGCCGTGGTCATTATATTGTTGCTGTCGGTGTTAGGCCATGATCATTGTAGCTTGGTGGTAGGCCTTGGACAAGGGCAAGTTAGGCTAGGCCGTAGGGATTGCTGCTGTCGGCGCTAGGCAATGAACATTGTAGCTTGGCGCTAGGCCTTGGACGAGGGCAAGTTAGGCTAGGCCATATGGAATGTTGCTGTCGGCACAAGGCCGTGATCATTGTATTTCGGCACTAGGCCTTGAATGTGGGTAAGTCACGCTAGGCTTTAGAGATTGTTTCTGTTGGCGCTAGGCCATGATCATTGTGATTGTCGGCGCTAGACCTTGGATATTGGTAGGTCAGGTTAGGCCGCAGGTACATAAGAAAAGAAGGCCCAAGAGAGGCATCATGGAAAAAAGGTCAGGCGGTCAGGAAACCATTAAAGGTAGACCGTGCTGGGGTCGAGAGGTTCCCCCTCCCCTCGTAGTCAGACCCCAATTTAAGGTAGGCTGTTAGTAAGTCACTGTAGCTCCCACAGTCAGGCCCCCATCAAAGGTAGGCTGTGGTAAGGCATCTGTTGTTGTATTGAGTCCTGTGTTGGGCTCTTGCTGTTGTGTTTGTTCGCAGGCACTGAGATAAGGACCACTCGTCCAGCAAAGGAACAAGGTTATTTTCGGTGAGCGTAAACTGTTTTGTGTGCTGTTTTTGTCATGCATTACCCATTTCCATTTTCTTTTTGGCCATTTTTGTTTGGGGGACACCCTTGTGCTTGGCACATAGGTGTAGCCAGTCTGAGGCCTAAAGTGCCAATGATGACCATCCACTGATCCCAGTGGAGGTAACCCACCTCAGAACATTGTTCTCTTTCAGAGCCAGGAGTGGAAACCTCAATCGTGACTGTTAGCATCTGACCTGTGTACCAGGACCGTCGATGGGAGTACCCTCGGCGGCCTGAAAGTGAAAGGCTGGGAGTCAGGAGGTAAGTGTCTGAGTACACCGGCACCGCAGCCGTTGGTCACCCTTCCATCACCGGGGGAACGCCCCCCCCTCTTACAGAGTCAGGAGCCAGAGCCAATCAGCGTCCGCACTCCTGCCGGCTCCTGACTCACTGATCAGTCGGGAGCAGTTTAGTATTGTATGTGGTCACACACATGCAGTGCTAACCATAGTAAATGTTTCGGGTGTCCGTTTATTTTGCCAAGACCCCCCTGGATGCTACAGAAACCAGCGCGATGGAAGAGGTGAGTATAGGATCTTTCTTGCAGGTACTCCTTGTGGATCTCTACATTGGAGATGGGAACGTGATAATCTGGTAAGTATGTGTGAGTGGGTAGGTGTATGCAATAAACTTTTACTTGCCACGGTGTGTGTACTGTGCTTTTTTAACTATATATTTTACAACGGGGATATGGGTGTCGCCCGTCTGCTGGTACTTGTCGTTCCACAAGTGCCAAAGGGCAGGCATGCTGGCACCTGTAGTCCCACTGTAAAATACAATAGTTTACTACTATTTAACCCTTTATTACCCCCGTACCCACTGCCCATGGGTGCGGGGAAGGGCCCCGGGCTTCAGTCCAAGCCTGGGTTTTATGGGGGGACACCACTTTTTGAGGGGGTCCACCTCCCCTGAGATCTCTGGCTTGGCCTGACTGGCTTGGGGTTGTAATGCTTTGGCCATGGAGCCCCAGTGAATGGGTCTCCGGTCTGTTGCATTACACCCCGGTCGGGTTGTACCGGTGCTGGTTTTAAATATAGGGGGACCCCTATATATTTTTTTTCCACATATATTTAAACCAGGACTAGCCCTGCAGCCAGGTTCTGGTTCCTAAATTACGATGGAACCCTACCTGTTTTATTCCCTGTAATTTTAGGAACCAGGACTGGATTACAAGTCTGGGGCTGGTTATGCTTTTGGGGGGGACCTTATGTAATTTTTTTTATAACATTCAACACAACAATTTTTTTACAGGTTAAATATACAAGCAGCCTTCACATATTTCATTGATATGTAGTCTCATCTTAACTCTCATCTAAACTTGCAATTTTGGGGAAACAAATCTCTCTGCTTCACCATCGAAAAACTCACTTTCAGCTAAACTCACTTCTTAGTAAATTTGCGAGTTTTAAAAGGGAAAACTCACCCTAGTTTTGGTGAAGCATAACTCGACCAAAATCGGTTCTTAGTAAATTTACCCCTTGTAGTCTGGAATTTTCATGTCAACTCCAATATACACTTTATCAAATAAACAAAAGGCAGAAGTGGTCCTAACAGTTTATTATATGAAAAGGTGTAGGTTAGAAAATGCAGAAAAGGAAAACTGTACAGTAGCTTCATTTGTTACATTTACTAGTTCCAGTGTTTGCCAAACTATCACCCAAGATAGGATAAAATATATCTGCAGTTTGATGCACTATGGGAATTATCCTACACTTTTATTTATGCACTAAAAGATTTCCAGATGTATTTTAAACCTACTTAAATTCCTCACGCTGGAAGAATGCAACCTCGGGACCAAAATTTGGGAAGAAACTGGCAATGCCATTCTAACCTCCCTAGACCAATGCCACCAAGGTCCATAGCCATCTACTAGTAACTGTAAAACTGAATGCTACTGTACATTTTGCTTCTGGTGGTTAAGAAACACCCTGATTGTATTCAAAGCACAAATAGAGGAGCTGATTCAACATTGCATGCAAGTCTTCTCTGCCTGTGGGGGGGAGCGCATAGTCCAGATCGTGCCTTCCCCTGGATTTGCGCTGGGCTGAGTGGCTCACAGCACCACCCTACCCAGTGTCTGCCCTGTTTTCTGGGAGTGGCAAGGCTAGGGACTACGTAAACAAAAGTCGCAATGGTAATCCTAGCCTGTGACCTTGGTCGAAGTGCTGGGATCGCAAATGTAGCAGGGGGTGTCATACATTTCCTACTGTATTTGCATATTTGCAAGGAGGGAATTACAAAGCTGTCTGTGTGCAGCTTTGCAATGCTGTCCACTGCTGAATCACCCCCAGAGTGGCCAGGAAGCATGCTCTATCTGTCCCTCAGCCGCCAGTGACTTGTGTACTTTGTGCAGCCAAGAGGCGGCCGGCCAGTTTCACAATATGAAAATTATAGCTACCCTGTACAGACATTACAGTGCTGTTGGACCAGAAAAAGCCCCAAATATTCAGTATTTTATAAAAATTTTACCATGACAGAATTCCAGAATGACTGATCAATGTTTACGAATAGCAGGAACCCCAGTGCATTTTGTCAGCTTTCAGATTTCATCACAGTACTGTATCTCACCTTAAATATTCCAGTCACTGCTTGATGTTAATGACTGAGCTATAAGCATACAGTATTTATTTTACAGAGATCACAATAAATCTGATTCACAACAGGGATGGCAGCCATTTTAACATACAGAAAGTGCCTCATATATGAAGTATTATGTTATATATGAATACATACTTTCAGTGGCGTAACTATAGAGGGTGCAAGGGGTGCACTTGCTATGGGGCCCGGCGGCGTAGGGGGCCCGCCAGCCAAGCAAGCAACCCCCTGCACCCGGCTACCTTAATACAGCATCTGGGCCAGTGGCAGCCCAGGACACTGAAAACCGTAACTCCCCGTCTGAACGCATGCTAGATAATATTGGCAGTGGTGGTACAGTGAGACTGGGCTTCACAAGCTCTTCCTGCACTGTTATTCGTCTCCTTCTCCACCCCAACATGTGATGTTGCGTTACGTTACTTGATCGCCGCAACCCCAGCGCGGCTGCTAATACACCCAACAAGCTGAAGCTCAGCTCCGTGAAGGCAGTTTTGGTGGTCATAACAAGCTATCTGGCTGCTGCTGCTGTGCGAGGACCAGGGCCAGATTAACAATGGGGCGGATGGAGCTATAGGTCCAGGCCACCACATAAAAATAGGCCCATCAACATGACAGAATGATTACCAGCTGCCTAACTGGCCATAAATTTTAAGTATTTAAATAGTTTTTCTAGTCCCCCCCCCCAAAAAAACCCCAACATTTTGCATTCTTTCCATTCCTATGTAGTTAGGGAAACATTGTGGTTATAGTGCAGGGGGTGTATACACCAAGGTGACTGACTACACCCACACAGCACTCATCACAGCTCTTCCCTTTCTAAGTATAGACCCTTGAACATTTTCAGCTCCAGGCCCATGCGGGCCTTAATCCGGCCCTGGCGGGGACAGGCTGCTGCTGATCAGGAACGAGGTGTCCGTGTCCTGGAGCCTGAGGGCCTGATTCAGAGCCGCTCGCAAGCGGCCGCTCGTTCGCTCCGAGCGATGTTCGCACAACTGCGCATGCGTATGGGTTGTAATACGCATGCGCGAACCAGTCATTGCGGTCGGAAATTGTGTGCTCGCACAATAGCGAATGCCTGCTAATTTGAGTGACAGAATGAGGCGTTTGTGGGTGGCAACAGGGGAAGGTGCTTGAAAACGGGGAGTGGTGATCCGAACGCAGGCGTGCCAAACGGTCAAAACGGGCGTTTTAAGGGTATGCATAATTAACAAAGGAGCGTCATCGACCATGTCACTTGGTTGTCTTTTAGCCTGAACTGCTCGCATGATTGCGGTAGGAAAAACCTACCACAAGCACTGCGAGTAGTTCATACGCCTTTTGATGTACTCGATTAATCTAATAAATAGCTGAGATGACGTAGGATGCGAGCGGCCAGGGGGCGTTTTTTAAAAAATAGCGAGCACATGTTTCGTTCGCTCGCTCAGACATAGAGGCGTCAACAGACCGCAAAGAGCGAGCGCTCTATTTAAATATCCGGCCCCTTTTTCTGAACGAGCGAGCGCAAATAGCGTCCGGCTCTGAATCAGGCCCTGATTGCGGTGCCTCTGAAATTGGTATGTTCCCTTTGTGAGTGCACTGCCACTGACCACATTTTTATATTTGTATGTGATATATTTGTGTTTGATACATTTGTGTGTGCATAGTGTCTGTATCTATATTTATGAGTCTATATATATATATATATATATATATATATATATATATATATATATATATATACAGATCCACAGACCGGCACTCAATAAATGATGCATACCATTTGAATTGCTCCGGTGCCTTCCTATAGGGTGCCAACACAGTGTCCCAGATACAGATCCAAAAAAAAGGCGTCACTCGGAGACTTGAAATGCAGGTGAAAATTCAGTTTTAATGGTCGACGTTTCGGAGGACAAGCCCCCTTTCTCAAGACACTGACATACGTGTCAGTGTCTTGAGAAAGGGGGCTTGTCCTCCGAAACGTCGACCATTAAAACTGAATTTTCACCTGCATTTCAAGTCTCCGAGTGACGCCTTTTTTTGGATCTATATATATATATATATATATATACTCATTATACACATACGCTTGGTCACCTCATTTTATGTCCTGCCCTCCGTTCTGGCCAGCCCTGCCTCCCCTCTCTGCAGTTCTGACACCCCTTTGCTTTGTCCCCCTCTTGCTCAGTACTGCTGCCCATGCTCCTGCATTGTCCTGCTCCTGCACCCACCCTCACTCCCCAGCTCTGATAATTACAATACAATAACAATTTTGATGGGACCGGCACTTTGGTACAGATATTCCCTTATGGTGCCTGGGTGCCTCTATAATAAACAAGTAATCCTTAAGAGTGATGGGCCTCAATCCATGGCTTCACAGTAGAAAAGTTTTTTTCACATGTTACAAAACCTGCACCAACATTTCAGGACGCTATACATCCCTTTTCAATGTGAGGTGTGTCTGGGTCATACGACGTGTCATATCTACAATGCACTCTGGTTACCTTGGTAGTTGCACACCCCTTGGAGACATATACATATATGTACTGTATATCTGTGGTGGGTGTGTGTGTATAATATCATACCTCCCAACATTTGCTGGGAGGGAGTCGGGACCTGCGGGGGCGTGGCCTAACTATAGAGGGGGCGTGGTCATATGACACCACTAATGGGGCGTGCCCAGCATGGAGATGCTGGGCAGCCCCCGGGCTTCCCCCCGTACTCCCAATAGATGCTGTGTGTATGTAATATATATAATATATAAATACATATATGTATACTATATGTTTGTGTTTATATATATATATATATATATATACACACACACACACACATACACACACAGTCTGGTTGAGACCTGAGTTGGAGGGGCCCCTTAAAAATGTTGCTATGGGGCTCACAAGTTCTAGTTGCGTCCCTGCATACTTTACTCTTGCACTTATACTGTATGTTAATGCATACAAACTCAGTTGCACAACCATGCTCACAATGTAAGTATCTGCACAGTAACAATGTTCCTAGACATGTGTAATCTCTTTTTCAATAGGTCTCGAAACATTATGCAACTTTTTGTGTGGAATACATTCCTGGAGTGCCATCTGATTTTGTCTCTCTTTTTTCTTTATTACTGTGGTATTACTGGCACTGAAGATTGCTGGCTTAAGGGTGAGCGTCCATTTTGGAAAAATCTTTCATCATACATTAGATGGAAGGCTTTCATCTAGTGACTAAAAATGACAGAACAAATGCTGGATGGTTGTTTTCCATCACAATATGCTGCTAATAGGTGGCGAGCAAATATTAAACATCTTAATTGAGAAGTGAAGTGTTTGTTGGCATTTTGCAGACACCGCAGATTCAATCAGGTTCCCTAAAGTTTATGGCTTTTTAATGTGATTTCTCTAGGCATTATTAGTAAATGTCATCCAGTTGTATCATCATAAAATGAAAGTAAAATGCTTCATTGGTTCTTACTCACCTTTTCGGTATGGGAAAGGCTGTGTTAGTTAGTTCACTGAGTCACTAAGCACCCATGGGAGCAACAACTGTGTTAGTCTGGCCCCATGAAGAAGATTGCTCTACATTTCTATTCATTACAGGATAAATAATGCAAAGACACATACATTTTTTATGTGGATACTTTCAAAGAACTGCATAGTAGGTGTACGTTTTTTTTTATCAGTGCCACACAGTTAACTGTTTAACCTCATACAGAATGCTCAAACTGCCTGCAAGCAAGAAACAAAGAAAGTTTAAAACAATGTATATTATCATTTATATCCTTACACATAGAGCAAGCTTTACTACTGCATCTATCTAACATTGCTTGTCATGACCTACAGATTTTACAGCGTTTTTGCATGAGGCATGGCAGGTCATTCAACAAAATGTGAGATATGAACACCAAATATGGAGCTAAGGACCCCATTTACTAACGAGTTTTATCACCAAAACGAGTAATAAATTTCACTGTATATGATAACTGGTGCTCCAGCCAATCAGCTCCCAACTGTAATTTTTCTAACAGTTGACAATTGGGAGCTGATTGGCTGGAGCACCATTTATCATATACATTGAAATTTATCACTCGTTTTGGTGAAAAAACTTGTTAGTAAATGAGGCCCTATTCGTCATCTGTATGTTGAGTATATACATACCTGCAGTATTTTGCAGTTGTCACATAGTTGCCCACAGTTGAGAGGGTTGGAGACCAAAGTCTCGAAACAAACAGAGTAAGTGCAGAGTAAGGCTACTCTCCCGGGAATCGCGGGAGATTTTTTGGGTAACCCCCTGCACCCCTGGAAGAGTAGGCATATCTCTCTCCCGCATCCACTGTAGCATGTCAGTTGACCCTCAAGCACCCTCGTAGCCGCCGTTCACATCTCACATCAATGGCATGTGGTGCTCCACAGTTTCCACGTTGGTTATTTGCAATGGTGCCATTTGTCCAGTCATGATACACCTTCACCACAGCAGCATGTGAACAGTTAAAAAACTGCGCTGTTTCAGAAATACTGCCACCCTTGGCCCGAAAGCCAATAATCACCCCTTTTTGCAACTCAAATAATACACCCCTTTTACCCATGACAGCAACTAGTGATATTGCAGACGGCCTATCGCACACCTTATATTACCAACCAAGCCAATGCATGGCACATAGCGTACTTCATGGGCTTTGCGCTGCCAATGTCAAATGTAGGAGTTGGTCATAATTATGTGAATTGACTGTGTATATACGCACAGAATATGCAATAATCCATCACTCCCAGTCATCAATTTGGCATAATCCATTGTCTCTATAAAGAGTTTCAACATACATCAATGTAGGTCTGACACTCCTGGTTAGAATGCCATGAAAACATTCCCCAGACCATAACGCTGCTACTACCAGCTTGTGTTCTTCCAGCAATGGTTGCAGTGTTTGTTCTCCGATGTTTCTCGTCTGACACGCCAACATTCATCTGTTTGATGAAGCAGAAACGTGACTCATGGGATAAGACAACCCTTCACCAATCAGCAGAGGTCCAGTTTTGATATAGGCATGAAATATGAAGCCTTTTCCGCCGATGCACCTTCATTAGCATAGGTGCAGTGACCATCCGTTTGCCTAGGAGCCCCATACGCAGCAGGGTTAGCTGAACTGTCATTTTAGACACGTGTGGTGGACCCCAGGTTCAGTTTGATGGTGAGTTGCTCCACTGTAGCGTGTCGGTTGGCCCTCACGCACCTTCGTAGCCGACGTTCACCTCAATGGCATGTGGTGCTCCACAGTTTCCACTTTGGTTATTTGCAATGGTGCCATTTGTCCAGTCACGATACACCTTCACCATATTTATATGCACAGTAGGCTACCAACGTTTCAATGTTTTTAATGAATGTACTGTCACCAGGGGTATAAATAATACAAAACTTTACTATCCTTATATAAGCACCATCACCATATGGATGCAGTTTGATCAGATGCAGGTCTGTACACCCAGAAGGCGGCATAATTAATGACGTCATCACTGCAGATGCACAATCACAAAGACAATAGAAATGCTAGATGACAAGAAATATTGTGGATACACTGTCAAAGATACTACAAATGTAACACTTATATAGACCCATAAACAGGGCTGCCATCAGAAATTGTGGGGCCCGACTCTGACAAAATCAGCAGCCCCTCCCCCGCTACCTTATTGCTACAAAATAAAAATTTGGGTAGAAAATATAAATTCTGTCCTCTTCTGTGTCCAGTCAGGTGGGCCCCCCCTTACATGTGCCCAGCCAGGCTCTCGCCTGTGCATTCAGCCAGTCCTACCATATGTGTGTCCAGCCAGCCCCGTTATGTGTGTCCAGCCAACCCCCCTTATGTGAGTCTAGCCAGCCCCCCTTATGTGCGTCTAGCCAGCCCCCCTTATGTGTGTCCAGCCAGTCCCCCTTATGTGTCCAGCCAGCCCGCCTTATGTGTGTCCAGCCAGCCCACTTTATTTGTATCCATCCAGCCCCTTTATGTGTGTCCAGCCAGGCCCCCTTCTGTGTGTCAAGCATCCCCCACTCTCTCACAGGCACAGCACAGCCTACCAGCAGTGTGTTTAAACTACCAGCTTCGTGTACCACTGCTGTCTGCTCTGCTGAGTCCGGGTCATTGCCGCGCCTGAGAGGTTGAGCTGCCTGTCGGCCCAGGGCTGCTAGAGCCACGGTGGATCCTAATACCCACTGGCTCAATCTAATCTGATGGAGAAAGCCGTGCTGCTGCTGTCCGTAAATGCCCCCCCCCCCAGAAATGACAGGAGGGGGGTGGTTGCGGTAAGAGTGGAACCCCCCCTTTTTGCCAAGTGTCCGGGCCCAGGACTCCAGTCCCAGCAGTTTCCCCCCTGATGGCAACCCTGCCCATAGAGAGTACAATTAATCATAATTATAATATGAACATAGTGTAATATAGATATAAGCAAAACAGAGTTACAGACCAATATGCAAACATTGTCGTATACACAAAATTTGATAATTATATTGTCTAATACTGACTATAACATACTGTATTAAAACTAATTGCAATAGAAATATAACTTTATTATGTAAAACAATTCAAATCTAGGTGTCATTAAGACCTCTGGGGGCTAATGTGGCCAGCAAATGTATCCATTGTCTTTCACACTGAAATAACAGTTTAGATCTATCACACCACACCAAACAAGGGAGGAGTGGATATGATCTATCCTGCAGAATTTGTAAGTGCCAAGACTGTGTGAAGCCTCACAAAAATGCCTGGTGACAGGCTGTTCCCCGATGGCAGTATTTAAAGCCACCTGTATGGCAAATTGAAGGACTTTCATTCTTTCTTTAAATAACCTTTCAGTTTTAGCAATATAAAATAATCTACAAGGGCACATTATCTGGTGAATTACAAGTTTAGAGATTCATGTTAAATGATAATAAAATAGATCTTACTTGAGTGAGGGTGAAAAAATGAATCACCAGTTATCAAATATTGAGTAGTACATGAACACTTTAAACAGCAATTTAAGAAAAAAAATGTTTAGATGGTGCCTTATTAATATCACAGAGAATTTTTGATTGGTTATTACTAAAATCACTAACCTGGTTATATTTGTAAACTCCATCACATGCAAGTACAGGTTCAGTCTCCGATATCCAAAATGCCTGCGACCAGGGGTATTTTGGATAACGAAATATTCCGTATTCTGGAATATTTGCATATCATAATGAAATATCTTGGGAATGGGACCCAAATATACACGCAGAATACATTTATGTGTTATATACACCTTATACACACAGCCTGCAGGTAATTTTATACAATATTTTCAATAATTTTGTGGCTCATACAAAGTTTGTGTACATACATAAAATTCAAGTATTGTTTCATATACACCTTATACACACAGCCTGTAGGTAATTTTATACAATATTTTTAATAATTTGTGCCTTAGACAAAGTTTGTGTACATTGAACCATCAAAAATCAAAGGTTTCATTATCTCAGTGATGACAAAAAAATTCAGTATTTCGGAATATTCCGTATTTCTGAATATTTGGATATGGGAGACTCAACCTGTAATAGTTGCCATAATAGAAAAATAAGTTTTTTGAGAGAATCATCAGTAAAAGTTCATAAATCAATTTTAAACCAGACCATAATACAAAGGATGTTGATGTAAAAATATCTTAACAGATGTTAAACTTTGAAAGTGTGGAATATAAACTGCAAACATCAATACTGCACATGCAGCATTGATCCGGTAATGGAAGCAATTTTTGCAATTTGTTAAGAAGAGATGTGGTGTCAAGCAGAAAATGTAGATGGTTCTGGATACATGACTGGAAGACTATGTCCAATTAAACTGAAGTAGTTTTAAATAATGACCCCTGAATGATATAATGGTCCAGCCAGGAGATTAACCAGGTTTCTATGGATTTTAGGTGTAGTACTGTATATGATAATCACAATTTAGCATGTTCTAGTACAAGCACTTGCAGTAATTTAATGGATATGGTCTGGGACTCCACAACTTGCTGAAGTAAATCTTGTAAAATCCTTCTTGTATTCTGAGGCATAATCTTGGTCAATAATCAATAAATTTAGGTATTACTCAAGCTGTTTAGTCATTTCTGCTTTATAATCTTTCAAATCTTGAATGACAAAGTACTACCTTTGCTTGCTGGACAAAAGATTACGCTGTCATTTTTAGACTTTCAACAATCTTTGCAATGCCTAATATTGCACTTTGCTCAAATTATATTGTATATCTGGTAACTATGAGGTCATTCTGGATATGTTACGATCCAGTATATGTACATGTAAATGTTTTAATTGTCGCTTCTGAAGTTTGAAGCCCAAATGTAGATTATTATTATTTTTTTTACAATTTTTGTAATTGGATTAGTAGATATTCCTTATGTGTTGAAGTTTGGGGATGCAATTTGGAGAATTATTCTTTAAGTTTAAGTTGTTGAGGTCATTCAATTTGCCACTGCAAAAAACAAATGGCACTGTGGGTACAAAATACCTTACCTAGGACCTTTTGTTTCATGTCAGAAAGTTCATAAGATTACAAATTGTACACTACATCTTGCATGGAAGGGGAGGATTTTTTCCATTTCCTTTACCTCTGCCTCTGACCACCACATCTGGTATGGAGTTGAGTTGACCTGTGTTTTCAGCCCTTTTAGTGACCCCTTGTTGAATAAAATCAGGGGACTGATCTGTCTCCTTCACTGGCAGAATATATCATTTTGTTATAAGAATCAGTATCCATCTGGGCTTTGTAATGTTTACAAAAACTAATTGTTTATTCCTTCTTGGTCCACCTCCAGCAGCCCATTGTTAAACTGGCCACACATCTAAAGAGTATCTGTCCAACCAGCCAACTAGTTGATTGTTTGGAATGAAAATCTGGTAACATATGGGAGTAAATGATGATCAGCAATTTGCTCCTAAATGCTAGAAAACAGATGAAAATGGTCGTCAGACAAGTTTGTTAAATGTTTGTTCTAAACAATATGTTCAAACAACAGTTTTTGTCCATTTTCCGACATTTTGGAGCAAATTGCTGATTGTCATTTGTTTACATTCCTTACCAGATTTTCATTCCAACCAATCAACTAGTTGGATGGTTGGATGTAAGTTGGTCTAGTGTGTGGCCAGCTTTATACTCTATAACCAATTAGGTCCTAACTGTTTTTCAAACACAGCCAATAAAATGACAGTTAGGAGCTGATTGGTTGTTACTTCATCTCTCTTCACTTTATCTCTCTCCAAGGCCTAGTATATCTCCCCCCAAGTTCCACCTTCTTTATTTTTCTTTTCTAAACTTGGTTTGTTCATGTTTGTAAATTGTATGTCCCAGATGACAGTGCATATTCCTGAAACATTGATAACCTGTTATGCATATGAATATGGTTATTTCTAGCCAGGAGTGCCACACCTACATTGATCAGTTAAAGCCGCAAGAGTAGTGAATACCTTACACTCCTACCTGAATAGAATATATAACCTTGTCATTATCGAATAATCTCACCTTATATTATATTATATTATATTATATTATAATATATTATATTATATTACCAGTAATTTTACAAATTAAATAATGGTAATAAATATTACTCTGCTAATAATAAATAATACCTGGAGCAACTCCAATAGAACATAAGAAGCCAAAGGCAGAAAAATACCAAAGGCTCAAATATTCAATAGACAAAATGCCATTAACCAAATACCTTCATTTAAAAAATAAGTGATAGACTCCAATCAGTATAGGGGAGACTCACCATAAAGGTATAATAAAGAATGTTACATAAATTCAGCATAATACTTATACAAACATATATACTGCAATTAGCTGTATCCTACATAGAGAGTCTTACATTAAAAAGCATATAAACAATGCCAGATTTAGAGCAGTATTACTTACATCACAATCCTTAGGTCAGAAAGCTAAAGTTCAGCTGGCTCAGCAGACTGCACATGTTACTCGATTGACAGCTGATAGTCTTATATACCACCTCCCAGGAAGTGATGACATAACCTCTACAGTGACAAATAAAGATCTAAATAAAGCTTCAGATAAAAACATAACCCTTTTGGCAACTGACAGTATTTTACTTAATAGACCTTAGAGCCAAAAAATGTGACACAAGTTGTCAGCACCCCTTGTAATGGGGTTAATTGCCTCAATATCCAGTGTTACCCACAAAAAAGGTCTCACCTGAAAACTATAATGAGACCACTTCAGCATATGAACGTTGACATCCGGATTCCAGTAAGTGGAACGCAAGCCTCAAAACACACGCTCCACTCCACAGTGCTCACATGAGCGCTAACATCCGGGTTCCAGTTGGTGCCCTCAGATGGTTGATGAACCAAAGTATATAAATAAGCAAACAACGGCACTCACAGGACTTAATGAGTAAGACTCATGACTCCAATAGGTCTGTGTTCGACGTTTCAGTCAGGACGACTTTTTTGTGCCTGTTTTTGATAAAAGTTGTCCTAACTGAAACGTCAAACGCAAACCTATTGGAGTTGTGAGTCTCATTCATTAAGTCCTGTGAGTGCCGCTGATTGTTTACATATATACTTTGGTTCATCAACCATCTGAGGGAACCCAGGCAAGTACTTTTATACATTGTGGAGTGCCGGCGTTATAGTAAATCCGAGCCTGCACATCCCTAATATATATATATATATATATATATATATATATATATATATATATATATATATATATTAGGGATGTGCAGGCTCGGATTTACTCGGATTCACTCTGTTCTTATCGCCACTTCACCACAAATTCGGATTTATTATATTGGCTATCCAAAACACATGATAGTTGTGACTGGGGGTCCGTCACTTGCAGCCTTCAGTGTTAAATCACTGGGGTGCTCTTTAGGGAAGCTTTAACAGGACACTCTCCAGATTTCAGCAAAATTATTCACATCATATTAGTAACTTTGAAATTCCTTTAATTTAATTTCTTTAACATCTACGGTATGTTGATGTTATGATTTTATGTTTTAGGATATGGTATTAGTATTTATATTTGATTTCCTACAAGTGTACTAATTTTGCAGGTAATATAATATGGAATTTATAGTCTATATGTCTAGATATGACCTATAGGCGCTCTAACGATAATACATTGCTGTATTACTGGCCATTTTGATATATGTATTCCTCTCCCACACATTTAATTAGACCTTGCATGGCCATGTTATCCGATTTACTAAGTGATTGATTGATCTCGTAATTGACTGCTATTAGATTTTGCAGCTAACTTCTTTTGTTTTTATATGGTTAATGTTCAGCAATATGCACCCTATTATGGGTCCGATGTTGGGCTATTTTTGGATATTAACATCTTATATCCCTGTTTCCTTAAAAGTAGCTATTAATTGGGTATTCAATACCCTATCTTTATTCTCCCTTTCAATAACAAACCAGGAAGCTCTGTAACAAATGAATGTAAAGTGGTTAATTTTCGCTATGGATTTATAATGAATGATTACATATGGAATTTGCATTTGATGTCTAGCCATCTTTCAGGATAACTCATATGACTTCTATAGAATCTGCACCATTCAGTGTCTGTTAGCAGATTTTGGGTCATCACACAACCCATGTTACATGCTTATTGTCCCATGATTAATCCTGACTACTGGCATGCCAATGCACCCAGATGAGGAAGCATGGTGGAGACCTGGTCAGTGCTCGCTGTAATCACGAATCACATCATATTAGTGACATTGTAATTTCTTTAACATCTATAGTATGTTGATCTTGTGATTTTGTGTTTTAGGATATGGTATTTCTATTTATATATCATCTCCTATAAGTGTACTAAATCTCCAGGTAATATAAACTGAAATTTATAATAAATATGTTTTTGTTTAGTCATGACCCATGGGCGCTCTAACGAAAATACACTGTTGTATTACTAGCCATGTTGTATATATGTATTCCTCTTCCACACATTTAATTAGACCTTGCATGACCATGTTATTTGATGTACTGAGTAATTGATTGATTCTACAATTGACTGCTATTAGATTTTGCAGCAAATTTCTTTTGTTTTTATATGGTTAATGTTCAGCAATATGCACCCTATTATGGGTCTGATGCTGGGCTATTTTTGGATATTTACAGTCAATGGGATGATATGATCAAGTTACAGTTACCCTTTAATTATTAAGACTAGCCACACCTAAGTGCCTAAATTGATGCTAATTACTATTTGGATTCCTATTGGATAGATTCCCTCATATAAGGGAGGTCCTCTGCTTTGGCTACTGACTGGTGAGGAAGTGAGCAAGCCGCTCAGGCGAAATGATCGTTTTCTTCCATTTACCTTAGCCGGGACCAGCCAATATGGGAACCAGCCCTGCAGACACTGCGACTTATTAGACAGTGATATGCATTTATTCCAATACCTACACCCACTAAATGAGCATTGATCTCATGTGATACAGGAACCAAGAGCTCTGAGAGTCTTATCTCAATTAGAGCACTCATTAGCATTTAGCATGTGTGGTTTGATGTTTTATGTTCTGACATAATGTTTATATCTACGGGCATACTGAGATTAGATCAGATGTCATGAGAGCAGAGGTTGTTATTTCCCTTTCCCTTAGTTCACTTACTGATAATATTGCGGCAATTGACATACGGACAGTGGACGGAGGATTTAACACTGACACACAAAGACATGCTTTCTCTGTATGAATTGATAGATATGACACCGGTGCCCAGAGATCTAATACTGCAGTTCATGTATATAATTAACATATGGATGTGGTAATTGTGTTTCTATAAACAGGATTAAATCCCATGATAATATACTGGGAACACTGGTTATTTCTTTACCAGCAAAAGTGATACATGTCACAAGCATAAAAAGTTACAATGTGTATTTAATGAATGTGATAAACCAGGTTGGAACTATGTGTCCATTACATGGTTTTGTGATATGATATAAATCAGGCTTGCTCCGTCGGCCTATACGATTTATTGCTGGACTGAAGGGTATTGTATTAAAGTGTATACTAAAGATTTTTTTCTTTTGAAGTTAATACGCAATTTATTACATGTGGGTGCATTTATGTGGAACTCAAATTCACTGTTGCTTGCATGTCCTACCTATATATTTGATGACTAGTAGGAGTGACAGAATTGGGTAGCCACATTATTTATGAGAGAAACTAAACTCACGTCAAGTGATATTTGTGGATCTGATGTTTTTTGAACAAAAAATTGTGCTGTGTATACCCCGAGCATAATTATTAACATAGTTTGTTTAAATAATTTTTGGACTCATTCAATTTAACTAATACATTAATAAAGGTTATATTTTAGCTGAATCATAAAAATCAATAAGAGTGCCCCATAAAAAGAGTCTTCTTTCTCTCCTTTTTGTACGAATCTTATGTACTCTGACTCCAACATTTGTGATCTAATACAGGTTTTCTGTATATGGAATACTTTGAGTGGGTTTTTGTATAACAAGTAGTCTTCCGGCCACGCCTCCAAAGGAGATGGCTGCTGCCTGAGCCTGCTCCATTAGAGCCGCAGGTACATCGCTGATTACGGGCCATTTGGGGGCGTGAGAGGTTGGACCGTCGCCACCACTGACAAGGAGATATACTTCCCTCCTTGTATGGAGAAATATTTTTCCCCTCTGATAAAGCAAAAGAACCAGCACCAGCGCGTGGAGAAGGAGCGGCACCAATCCAAGATGGTGACTGCGACTCCCATGATCGCATCCCCTGCGGTGATATCCTCACAGTCTGTGCAGCCTGCAACCCCAACAGCCTCACCACAACTCCTGCACTCTCCCTCCTTATCTTCACCCCCTTCCTCCCCTGTTGTGTACATACAGGAGGATGTACAGCCTGGAATCCTGGCCTCCTACACTGACATTGTCAGAGCAATATAGGATATAAGGATACTGAATTTAAACCTCTATATGCTCCTGCCTATACCTTCTAAAACCTGCCTATACCTTCTAAAATTGATGCTATTTGAGTTCGCAGTCATACAGTAAAATAAAAGCCTTCAGACCTTGAAAATGTGTTTCCAAAGCACAAGGTATATTATTCAACATAAAAACAGTAGGTTACATGCTGTGATCTAAAGACAATTTAGCACAAAGAAATTATACAGACCCAAGGTACAGTTATACATATGCACGCACACTGGGACCAGTTACTGGCATCCATAAGAAACCTCCATCAACAGCATCAGCATGAAGACTCCAGAGTGGGGTCTTATATATATATACCCTTACAGGGATAAGCAATACAATAGAAAAGTTTGGCATGGTTTCATTGGTTCCCAGTGCGGGTGCATCTGTTACAGGATATTTAACAGGTTGATTCAAATGGACACAGGTCAGCCTCTGACAGCCTATTGTCTCCTCTATTCCCCCTGCATGCAAATCTAAGCTGTTAATTTTACAAAGTACATTTTAGTGTTTTAACTCTCTACTGTTCATAAGTTGAGAATGCAGGTTGCGATCTTCTCACTGATGATACCGGAAAGCTGTTGAGAAAGAGTCGATCAATACAACACCAAACACTGTTTGCTTATCATGTACTAAACCTTAGATACCAAATAATCTTTTATTTCACAACATTAGTAATAAATGAATAAACCCTGGATATTACACTTTGAAGCTATGGAACCTTTTACGTGAGTGTGCAGTGTGTAACTATTATGGGTTTGGGAAAAGACACTAGTTAACTTGTGGCAGATGTGTATGCGTGAAGCTAATAAACAGCGTTCACATGCAGGATATCATGCATTCGCTAATGTGCATTATGTTAACAGCGCAATTGTGCGTAATGTGCAGTGTTTATGCATGTGAGTCTATTTATGATGAATATATATATATATATTATATACAGTCAGGTGCATAAATATTGGGACATTGACTGAATTTTCATATTTTGGCCTCTATTCACCACCACAATGGCTTTGAAATAAAACAAACAAGATGTGCTTTAACTGCAGACTTTCAGATTTAATTTAAGGGTAATTACATCCAAATCAGGTGAACGGTGTGTAGGAATTACAACGGTTTCTATATGTGCCTCCCACTTTTTAAGGGGCCAAAAGTAATGGGACAAACTAAACAATCCTAAAGCAAACTTTCACTTTTTAATACTTTGTTGCAAATCCTATGCAGGCAATTACAGCCTGAAATCTGGAACGCATAGACATCACCAAACGCTGGGTTTCATCCCTGGTGATGCTCTGCCAGGCCTCTACTGCAAATGTCTTCAGTTCCTGCTTGTTCTTGGGGCATTTTCCCTTCGGTTTTGTCTTCATCAAGTGAAATGCATGCTCAATCAGATTCAGGTCAGGGGATTGACTTGGCCATTGCATAACATTCCACTTTTAAGCCTTAAAAAACTCTTTAGTTGCTTTTGCAGTATGCTTCAGGTCATTGTTCATTTGCATTATGAAGCGCCGTCCATGAGTTCTGAAGCATTTGACTGAATATGAGCATATAATATTGCCCGAAACACTTCAGAATTAATTCTGCTGCTTTTGTCAGCAGTCACATCATCAATAAATACAAGGGAACCAGTTCCATTGGCAGCCATACATGCCCATGCCATGACACTACCACCACCATGCTTCACTGATGAGGTGGTATGTTTTGGATCATGAGCAGTTCCTTTCCTTCTCCATACTCTTCTCTTCCCATCACTCTGGTACAAGTTGATCTTTGTCTCATCTGTCCATAGGATGTTGTTCCAGAACTGTAAAGGCTTTTTTAGATGTTTTCCTGTTTTTGAGGCTCACCAATGGTTTACATCTTGTGGTGAACCCTCTATATTCACTCTTGTGAAGTCTTCTCTTGATTGTTGACTTTGACACATATACACCTACCTCCTGGAGAGTGTTCTTGATTTGGCCAACTGTTGTGAAGGGGTTCTACTTCACCAGGGAAATAATTCTTCTGTCATCCACCACAGTTGTTTTCTGTGGTCTTCCTGGTCTTTTGGTGCGTTCTTTCTTTTTAAGAATGTTCCAAACAGTTGATTTGACCACACCTAATGTTTTTGCTATCTCTCTGATGGGTTTGTTTTGATTTTTCAGCCTAATGATGGCTTGCTTCACTGATAGTGACAGCTCTTTGGATCTCATATTGAGAGTCGACAGCAACTGATTCCAAATGCAAATGTCACACCTAGAATCAACTCCAGACCTTTTACCTGCTTAATTGATAATGAAATAATGAGGGAATAGCCCACACTTGTCCATTAAATAGCTTTTGAGTTGACAGTCCCATTACTTTTGGCCCCTTAAAAAGTGGGAGGCACATATAGAAACCGTTGTAATTCCTACACCATTCACCTGATTTGGATGTAATTACCCTCAAATTAAATCTGAAATTCTGCAGTTAAAGCACATCTTGTTTGTTTCATCTCAAAACCATTGTGGTGGTGAATAGAGGCCAAAATATGAAAATTCTGTCAATGTCCCAATATTTATGCACCTGACTGTATATATATATATATATATATATATACATACATATATACACATATATATATCATCCCTTAACTAACATTTTTAAACTGCAATGCAATGTGTTATGGGCAGTGAGCTTCACTCTCAAACAGGGTGGAGACCCCCTGCCGATTGCTGGTGCCATCCTGTCTGGCAGTGAGTTTAAAAGCTTTCTTCTGCCTAATTAGGATACCTGTGTCAGTTCTTTTCAAGCAAATTTCTTACCATTGTTCATTCAGTCAAATTCAAGTGCCATATTACAATTGCCACAGCTACACGTGTCCACATGTGGGGTCTCTCCCTTTACATGCAAAAACACCCACATTTCCTGGTGTATTGTCTTTTCTAATTACTTTTCTCAGGAGGCTGTTTTCCTAGTTGTTTTGGTATTTTTCTATGCAAGGTTGTCCCCAAAATGGGCCTGTCATGGCTTCTAAAATGATTACCGAAAACATTGCCATCTGTACTTAGCTCGTGAGTTGTAACTTAAAATGGCGCTGGACGGCCATTCACAAAATGGCATTGTGCAGATTCCTATTTTTAAGATGGAGTCTGGTTTCCATTCGCAAGATGGCATCGCTCCAAGCTAATTTTACACTGATTCTGTCTCTACTCGCCACTAAACCAGCTTCGACAGATACTATGGCCCCACTGATGAGAGAGCAGGCAGATTCTTTCTGTCAAGCCCTACAGGAGGCTAATGCTAATATTATACAGCTCTCTCAGCATGTTCAAGCAAATGAGTTTCAGTTGGGAGCTACAACCCACAAAGTTTCTATTCTGCAACAGCAAAATAATTCTCTTTACAAGCAACATCTGCAAGGTGGATGATCTTGAAAAATGCTTCTGGCGGAACAATCTGAGAATTGTGGGGTTACCAGAATCTGTTAAGGGGGAGGCCCTATCTCACTTTATTACTACTACTCTCCCAGAGTTACAACAAGTCTGTGACTCCTGTGCTGCTATGATTGTGGAATGGGCTCACCGCATTGGACCCCCCCTGTGATACGTCTGATGCTCGTCCTAGGATAACTATGTTCCGATGCCTAAATTTCCTGCATCGTGAGGCACTTTGGCAGGCATCCAGACGCAATCGTTCTATGGTCTGGAAAGGGCATAATTTATTCTTGTTCCAGGACTACTCTGCGGAGGTGACTAGGGCACCAAAGGCTTTCTCTGGGATCAGCACTAAATTAGTGAAGGATAACCGTCGATTTGCTCTGCTGTTCCCTACAAATATCACATCTTATTACGGAAGATTCATTTGTGGATTTCTCTACTCCTGGCGATGCTGTTTCATATGTATGCAAAGAGGCTATGGCTATCAAAGCGGCTACTTCTCCCACATGTGTGGCCTCTGGGGACTGACACCTGGACGTTTCCAGCACCTTTTTCTAGTATTCTAACGAAAATTAAAAATGTCTCCCTCTAAGGCTGTGGTATGCTTATTTATACTGTTGATTCCACAGAAATTGTTGTTTTATTGTTGTAATATGTTTGTATTGCGGATTACTGATTTCTATTTCCCCTTATGCCACTGGCAGTGGTAATGGTTCGACTATTACATATTTATACATATTCCACTACATATATTTCTTTGTATGATTAATGTATGTGCTAGTTATGTTGTGTGAATTACTCCTAGTATGCTGCGGCTCACTTGAGCCCTTCTCTCTATGTGTGTTTTATGGGTTTCCTCGCCCGATTTATTGGTGAGGTTGCTCCTTTTTTTCCATTTGTCTATTTGATTGGTTGCTTAAAGTGTAAAACTAATGATTGGTGGGAACATTTTATTCCTGGTCCAAACTTACCCATTGTTTTCTCTTCCAATTTTTTTGTTTTTATTTTACCCTTTGGTCCCTCATGATATGTTTCCCCTTTTTTCCTTTTTTTTTCCTTTTTTTATGTGTTTGATGCTAGAGTACATTGCTGTACAAATGTTTCTTGGTAATTTGATGGATTTGTACAAGGGTCGGGATGCTGGAGCCCACTTTTCGCTAAACTGATATGGCTCCTTTAAAAATATGCTCATGGAATGTCGGGGGCATAAACTCCCCTGTAAAGAGGAAAAAACTTTTTTTTATATATAGGTAAGTTGGGAATGGATGTGGTAATGTTGCAAGAAACACATTTGTTGCAACTGGAGGTTTTGAAATTTAATATTATGGGCTACTCTGTTTAATCATTCGCTGCTTACACCTCTAAGAAATGTGGGGTAGTTACGCTAGTTAAAAAACAGCTGGCTCTACAATTACATAGACCCATAGTTGATACGCCTGGGAGGTATGTTATAACAGAGGTCACTATTCATTGGAACAAATTTATCTTTTGGAACTTATACGCACCTAATACCTGTTCTAGGTGTTTTTTTTTAATCCCTGCTAGCAAAACTCAGCCCCTTTATAGAATCATCTCTGATGATGGGAGGCGATTTTATTTTAGTTGCTTCTAATTATATGGACTGTCAACACCTCACAACTAGACCTCGTAGCCTCCCTTAATTGGGTATTCCCCACCTGGCCTCCGACCTTCAGCTAGTTGACATTTGGAGGACATTCCATCCTACAAATGGGGAATATACATGTTTGTCTGTGGCGCACTCCACTTTATCACGCATTGACTACTTATTGGTGGCAGATACATTGGTATCCAGGGTCAATGACTCCTGTATTGAACCTATAGGTCTATCTGACCATGCTTTGATATGGTTTTCACTGATTCCAACTATTGATGAGTGGTCCTACAGGCCGTGGAGATTCCCCTCCTACTTAGCAAACTCGGTTAAATTCCAAAATATGTTGGAGACAACATGGCGGGATTATGCACATAACAATGTGGACCAGATTGACTCTCCAGCACTTTATTGGCAAGCGGCTAAATCTGTTATTAGAGGAGAAATAATTGCTTATGTTTCAAAACATAAAAAAGAATGTGCACAGCTGTATGTTCAGGTGCAAACTGAGCTTACTGCTTCCTTTCAAGATTTTAAATCCTGTCCTTCCCCCTCTACTCATGAATACTATCAGAAGGCCAAAGCGAATCTTGAGGGCGTTCTAGGATAACTTGTCTCTCGTCACACCTTTCGTAAAAATTGTCAGTTCCAGAAGCATGGTAATAAGGCTGGAAGGTTACTGTCCAATTTATTACGTAGTCATACTACCCCTGCATTTATTTCTGCCCTCCGGTCTCCCACTGGTGCCAAAATTTGGAAAGGTCAGGATATTGCTGATCTCCTCAGAGATTCCTATGTAGATCTATATTCTCGATAGATTCCCAAAGGAAATCAGAATTTTGATATTCTGTGTCGTTACCCTCAATTTCTACGGAACTTATTACTATGTTGTAGGCACCTATATCACTGGAGGATGTTGGCAATGCCATTAATAAGTTGAAACTCTTGAAGGCCCCAGGCCTGGATAGCTTTTCAGGAGAATTCCATTTTATCTGACCTCACTGTACCACAATATTTTAATTCTGCCATAATTAAGGTTTACCTAAACCTGACCGTGACCTTGAGTTACCGGCTTCTTATCGACCTATATCTAGTTTAGATGTCGACTATAAGCTGTTTATGAAAATACTTCCGTAACGGTTAAAATTAGTTCTGCCTCATATTATAGAACCAGGCCAAAGCGATTTAATTTGGGGTCGTCACTCCGCAGTTAATATTCAAAAGGTTATCTCGGTAATTCAGTTGTCTGCCATGTCTCCTTCCCCTTTTCCACAGGCTATTATATCCATGGATGCTGAGAAGGTTTTCAACTTGCACACTTGGGATCACCTTTATCATACTTTGTTGCAATTTGGTTTTCCAAACCAATTTGTTGCTCTTTTGCAAGTGATATATTTTTCCCCTTTGACCCAGGTCTCCAGCAATGGCTATTTGTCACCCCCCTTTCAATTCCAAAGGGGCACCCATCAAGGATGTCCTATGTCCCCCCTATTATTTGCCATAGCTCTCGAACCACTGGCAGTGGCCCTTAGATCTTTGACTAGTTTCAAAGGTATTAATATTGGACAAGCGGAACTTAAGTTATCTCTCTTTGCGGATGACATGTTATCATTTATTTCGGACCCTACTAATTCTATCCCTGCTATATTTTCCCTGTTGTCCTCTTTTAGTTCTTTTGCAGGTTATAGAATTAACCTCCATAAGTCAGAATTGTTGCCATTTGGAGGTGTTACTGAGAATGATTTACGGAATCCTGCTTATAGTAATTTTCGTTTACTAAAACATAATTTAAATATTTAGGTATCTATATTCCTTTGTCATTGGCTTTGTTATATCGGTAAAATTTTTCTCCTGTCCTTACGTGAATGGCCAAAATGCTGGAGGCCTGGAAATTGCTCTTCTTATCCCTGATGGGATGGCTGGCACTAATTAAAAGTGTAGTTTTCCGCAAATTGTCATACCCGATTCAAATGATACCCATTACATTACATTGTTACGGAAGGGTGGGCACCCTCATATAGCTGCAACTAAATTGCGGCTTCCTCATGATAGAGAAGGGATGGCGATCCAAGATATTAATTTATTTACTAAAGCAGTATTTTTTAGGTATATAAATTACTGGTTGTCAGATAATCTGTATATATGCATCCCCCTCTGACACAGCCCTATTTGCCCCTTTTTCTAGTGCTGCATTACTTCACACACCTAAAAAACTTATTCTGCCACACATCCATCATAATGTGGTTTTTCAAGATACTTATTATTCTGCCACACATCCATCATAATGTGGTTTTTCAAGATACTTATTTGATGTGGAAATCCATTTGTACTAAATTGTCTCGGCCTTATACCATATCTAAGTTTCTTCCTGTGTGTGGTAATCCTCTCTTTACTCCAGGATTGGATAACCCGACCTTTCTTCAGTGGAGAGATAAGGGCATCTCTAAGGTTAGGGCTGTGTTTGATCCCGGCGGAGTGATTCTCCCATTTAGTGTTCTATATGAAAAATATCAAATACCTCATTAACAGTTTTTCATGTATTTACAGGTCTCTATGGTAGATCAGTTATGCGACAAGTCTTGGAGTTGGTTTCTCCTGACCCCATTCATTATTTACTGTCCTTCCTTGTACTGCATCCCTATAAAACGAAATATCTTAGCTCAGAATTGGTGAAATGCAGCTCTGTCAGACTGTGGAAGCCACTGGTGAATGCTTGGGAACGAGACATCCCTTCTCTTCATTCCCCAGATGCTCTATTGCAACATTACGACTCCACATTGAGATATTTATGTTGTGCCTGGCTGCAAGAAGTCCATATTAAAATTGTTAACTGTGCTTACATTTCACAGGCATGTAGGAGCAAAATGATACAGGGAGAATCGGGAGCTTGCCTCAAATGTAAATGCCCAAATGCATCCTTTTTCCATAATTTTTGGCTATGTCATAAGATACACAAGTTTTGGGGTAAGGTTGTGAACTATATTAATATGGTGTTCAATTTGTGGCTCCTATTAGATTCTGCAGCTTTGCTTTGTGGCCATTTTTCTGGTTGGGACCTGGGATTGAACAAATGTCTAATTATCCTCTTACTGACCATATTTGTCACAATCGCTAAAAAGATTATGATTTGTACTTGGACTTCTTCTGCCCCTTCCTTTTTGGAATCAGTTAAAACTCTGTTGCTCAAAACACTTTATTATGACCGAAAGCTTTTTCCAACTTTAGAGTCTGGAGTGGTCTCTTTTTATAAGAAACGGGGTCCGTTTATTGAGACACTTGACTCCACTGTCCAAAATAAAATTCTGCAGGTATTTGAAACAACCATTTGTTATCTGAATTGTAATTTGTCTTGAGGCCATCAAATTGTACTTACACCAATATCTAAGTCGACACTCTAGTATTACTGATTATTGTCTTTTATGTTATTAATTTTATTTAATTTATTTTATTATTATATATCTTTATTTGTTTATTTCATTCCCCCCCTCTTTTGCTTTAATTTTTTTTATTTTTAATATCATATATTATGCTATTATATGTGTTTTTTCTGATAATTGATGATTCTGTAAGTGTACCGTTCTGTCAATTTTGGATATGTATTGTTGTCTATTTTGGATGTATTCATTTTTGTATGCCTTCTTTTTTCTGTATTTAATATAATATTACTTTTTTTTTTTAAAGTATTTATGCGCCATTTATAGGCTCATCTGTATAGATCAAGACTTTACTTGAATATATTTTTTCTACTGCAGAGTCAATTCCTTGTTGTTGTTGCAGATACAGTGTGGGTCAGATACAGCATGGGTCAGATACAACGCGGGTCAGATACAGTGTGGGTCAGATATAGCATGGGTCAGATTCAACGCAGGTCAAGTACAGCCCAGATTACAGTGCAGGTCAAATATAGTGTGGATAGTTGGATACAGTGCAGGTTGCATATCATACACCAATGGTGCCCTTGCTGTGACAAAGGGTGCCGGCGTTGTCCTCAGTGCGGGGGTGTCGGTAGTGTTGGGTTGCCAGTAGTGTTCTCAGTGATGGGGTGCCAGTGGTGTCAGAAGTGCAGGGGTGCTGTCGATGGCGACAGTGCAGGGGTGGCGGCAGTGTCCTCAGTGCGGGAAAGCTGGTGGTGTCAGCAGTGCAGGGGTGCTGGTAGTGTTCTTAATGCTATGGAACTGCATAGCCACAGACTGGTCAGAGTGCTCATGATGACCCTTGTTTACAGCCAAAAGTGCCTACAATGGCCAAGTAAGCTTCAGAACTTGAGGTGGAGCAATAGGAGAAGTGGCCTGGTCTCATGAATCATGCTTTCTTTTATATGGATGGCTGGGTATGTGTGCTTCATTTACCTGGGGAAGAGATGGCACCAGGATGCACTATAGGAAGACTGTAATTTGGTGGAGGCACTGTGCTACTCTGGGCAATGTTCTGATGGGAAACCTTGGGTGCTGGCATTTATGTGGATGTTACCTTGACATGTACAAACTACCTAAGCATTGATGCAGACCAAGTACACCCCTTGATGGCAACAGTATTGCATGATCCAAAGGCCAATTTCAGTGAGATAGTGGTCCCTGCCACACTGCAAAAATATTTCAGGAATGGTTGAGGAACATGACAAAGATTTAATGTGTTGGCCTACAAATCACTTTGAAATCAATCCAAGCGAGTTCTGTGGGATGTGCTTCAAAAACAAATCCGAGCCTTGGAGGCCCCACCTCCCAACTTACATGATGTGAAGGGTCTGCTGCTAATGTATTTATGCCAGATACCACAGGACATCTTCAGAGGTCTTGTGGAGTCCATGCCTCAATGGGCTAGAGCTGTTTTGGCAGCACAAGTGAACCTACACAATATTAGGCAGGCGGTTTTAAAGTTATGGCTGATCAGTGCATATATATATATATATATATATATATATATAAGAAAATGGTAGTCAGATCGCAAGTCTTTTTCAAATTCAGTCCCAATATAAATCAGGTCCAAATATAAATCTCTGTTGGTCTGTGTGCACTGCCTCATTTATTAGACCAGCGTCCTTCCCTTTTTCAGAATTCCCAGTATCCACAATACAGGTTGATTGATTGCTACAAAATAAACAAAGGGAGCGCCCAATGGTGCTAGGCGTGGCAAACCATAATGCAGGTATCCTAAGGCGAGCTCATGGAGGACAGAAACCTCCCATGGAGCAGAAGGGTTATGGTTTGAGATTGCCGAGGACACCACTTGCCAGTTCCCGGAGACTCGTTATTTCTGTATAAGCTGTATTTACTTGCGGTGGTCTAACCTGCTTTTACCGGTATGTGATTCAAGACATATGGTTTCATGCACTGGATATTAATAAATGCTTTTGAGATAATGCACCATTGGGCACTCCCTTTGTTTATTTTGTAGCTATATATATATATATATATATATATATATATATATTACATGGCAATGATCTGTTCAAGCTCTAAAAAAAGATTGATTCCCAAATCCCTTTCCATAGCAAAATATGATGGATCAAATCAGCATAATTAAGGATCCATAATTAAGGATCTGCCAAGAAAATGGTTAATTGTTTTAAATGATCCACGTGATCTTCAGCTTGTTTATGCCAGTTATAACAATCTATATCAGCGGCGTGGACTTCTGCCTCAAATGCAGAACTTAATCCACCGGCTATGCCGTGAGTTCAGACGTATACAGACATCATTGGAATTTGAAAACTGTACAGAGCACTCACTGGTATGTGTCTCACTCGTGGATACGCCGTTCGGTGGAATATGACAGCCAAACTGTGTAGTGAGCAATAGGTTCCCAAAAATCCACTGGTGTATCTGTTGATCTGGCACTGAGTTAGTTAGTGGCTTGGTTTAAAGGTGCAATAGTGGGTCTACATAAATGGAATAGTTGAAAAGAAGCTTGAGCAGAGTATTCTCTTCATCCTTGAGCGCACCTATGTTTTCTATTTTATATATATAAGGATATAGAAATATGGAACATTTATGGGTGCTGCGCAATATGTATATATCAAAACACATTTTCTTTGAATGAAAAGTTTTATCCTAAATGGAGTTTTAATTACTCCTATATTGTACTGATCTAGATGGTCAACCTTATTAGCAATAGTTCTGGTTTTTATATCCAGGCGGTGGTCGGTAGTAGCTCATTGCTTCTATTCCAGTATCTTAACATCAATTATAATTTCATTTGATGGACTTCTGGTTTTTACTGCAAGTGGCGTTCATTCCTGGCTTCTCTTTTCTAGATGATGCTGAACTTCTTCTGGGGGTGTGTCACATGGTGATTGAACATCCTAAAGATTACTGGGTAGATCTTCAAAATAAAAAATTAAAAGAAATATTTGTTGTATCCCCAGAGTGTTGTATTGTGTCCTCTTTTTCAATTTTTTTTATATTGCGGAAACTATGTAAATGGATTACATAGATTCTTGGTGCAGGGATAGCCACCATCTTTCTTTAGTGTTTTGCTGAGTATTCAAGTAAGTGCATTAATGCTCTTATAGATACTGTAACATAAACAGTTTAAAAGGTTGTAAACATAAAACAACCCACAGAAATACACTGGTGTTAGATATAAAAGAGTATACAAATCTACAGATGTTAAAATGATGGGATACAAAAGTGGAATAAAGGAAAAACTACCTTAATGGAATAGTACTAAGATTATTTAAAATTAAAAAACAAAATATATTAGAATAGGTAAAACAGATATAATACTAAAATTATTTAAAATGGAAGAAGAAAGGATGTTAGAATGGGTAAACCAGATAACAAAGATATTAAAAGGATGAGTCAAAGGAACCATTTAAGTTCAAAGTCTGAATTCAGTCTGTCAAGTGTGAGATATTTTAGGGTATGGATTAACTTCATTTTGGATTTGACCAATCTTGTTTCTGTGTTTCTATATCTCCAATTGCCTTAATGATTTTAAGTCCCATAAAATATTTTATCCCACTGGTGCAACATGCATGTTCTTTTTTAAAGTGTTGAGGGATAGAGTGGGAGGCTTTCCCTTTTTTATATTTCATATATGTTCACTCAATCTTGTTTAAGACACCTGAATGTTCTTCCCACTTATTTTAAACCACACTTATACTCAAGCAAATATACTACATTTGTAGTATTACTTTGAATAAATTGCTTGATTTGGTAAGGTTTCTCTTATTTTCTAATTCTAAACTTTTGGAAGTGGAGCTTGTCACTGTTTTGCACGCCAAACATAATCCACACCTGTAGAAACCCTTGGTTCTGACTAGATTTCTAACTATATCATATAGAGAACTTCAGACTGGGATTCTTTCTGTAGATAAAGAGGGTCTGGAAGGTATGAAGCATTTGAATATATTCTATTGTTTTTGATGACCTTCTCTATATCCTTGTTTTGATTTCCATATTGTGTGATGAATCATCACTCTGTCTTTGTCTTCTTGTGGTCAATGATTCTTTGTTTAGGTTTGAGATGGTCTTTTCTATTCACTTCCATCTCTTCATTCTCAACTTTATTAATTTAATCTGGATTATGAAAACAATTGCTTCATTTCTGATCGTTGTTTGGTGCACCCATTCTTTCTGTGCAGTTCCTCCTCAGTCTTAAAAACTGACTTTTTGGATTGCTTTCAATCCATCTGTTTTGGTGATCACTATCAGTGCTGAGGTAGCTGTTGGAATCAGTGGGCTTCTGATATCCTTTGGTTTGGATTTTCATCTCTTTAACCACTTAACTGACAAACTCTTTTTCCAAAAATCGCTCCAAAATTGTCATGTTTTCTTAAGGTTCAATTAGTTTAAGAACATCTTTGTAAAACTTTTCCAGCATGATTTTATAAAAGAAAATATTTTTTAAACACCGTATACCATAAAAATACCAATTTAAATGATATACTGTAGTACCATCAGTGGACAATGGGCTCAACCATCGATATAAACTATCAATGGTTTGAGATATATACATTATATATATATATATATATATATATATATATAAATGGTTGGCGGCACTCACGGGACTTTTTCAGAAAAGAATCAAACTGACAACTGTGTCAAACCTTGTCCGACGTTTCAGTCAGTAAAGACTTTTATCAAGAACATGAAAGCAATTGTGTAATGACATACCTTTATACCAGAACATCACCGGTGATAGGTGCTGCCTCCGTGTGCTGACCGCCAGGCGCATAGGAGATGATGTCATCAGCACATGTCCTGCATGGCTGCAACGCAACGTCACCTCCAACGAGGCGGCATCAGGCGTCCAGACATACGCCTAAGACATCATGCCCGACTGTCAAAACCCGCGCCCCTGCCGTCAGGAGGCTATATTACACATGTATTATATTATGATAATACCATATCGAGCACAAAACGATAGCTCTGTGTAAGAGAAGAAGAAGTGAGTGGAATATACCTGAGAAGTGGTATGGCAGGGGCGCGGGTTTTGACAGTCGGGCATGATGTCTTAGGCGTATGTCTGGACGCCTGATGCCGCCTCGTTGGAGGTGACGTTGCATTGCAGCCACGCAGGACATGTGCTGATGACGTCATCTCCTATGCGCCTGGCGGTCAGCACACAGAGGCAGCACCTATCACCGGTGATGTTCTGGTATAAAGGTATGTCATTACACAATTGCTTTTATGTTCTTGATAAAAGTCTTTACTGACTGAAACGTCGGACAAGGTTTGACACAGTTGTCAGTTTGATTCTTTTCTGAAAAAGTCCCGTGAGTGCCGACTACCATTTGTCTTTAAATACATTGCTCCTTGTAGCACTTTTGGATGGCACCTGGGCCAAATTTATGCATTGCTTGAATGTGGAGTGCCAGCCCATATGACTTCCTATATATATATATATATATATATATATATATATATAGTGATAAAAGCACTGGTAAAGTGGTCAATGGCAGGTACGTTTGTACTAGATTTTTGGCTTATGTGTTCTAAAACCCCCCAGGAGAAGTCTGTTTTGTAAACGGACCAGAATATCGGCTTTTGGAAAAGCTGGTTTGGGTCCTGGGGGTGTGGATGTGAGGAGAGGGAGGGCTCCATCTACAGGCCACTCCAGGAATTGGGCCTTTCAGCCTGGTAGCAGGCTCATTAGGTCTTACACCTGGAACTGGCTGATTTAAGCTGTGTTCAGTTATAGTTGAGTGTCTCATACCTGGGAGAGTAGGCCGCAGGTTGCTCTGAAACACTGTTGGCTGTAAACCAGAAGGTACTGTGGACGGTGATTTTGTTTAGTGTTCTGTTAGATAGGGAACTTGCTGTCTAGTTAGTGCCCAGCCAGGTTAGGGTTTATTTTATGTTTTGTTTATTTGATTGCTGAAATTGCACAATAAAAACTGGCACCGTCCAGCTTGCACAAAAATCCATGATTGGAGTGCTATTTCCTGACTGCTGTGTGTAAGGTGGTGTCCTTCTACCCCAGGAGAGGGACCCGCTACTCCAACCTTATCACAATTGGTGGAGAATATGGGCAATCACACACTGAAATTGCAGCAAGAAAAAAATAATAATTTCCTTTAAAATTTAAAGGGACAGACATGGAGTTGTGGAATCCATGAGGGTGGCATCAGCAGATGCTCATAGAGGCCAGGTTCTGCTTTTAGCCTACCCCAAAAGACAACATGGAGGACGTTGTAAAGGCCTTGCTTCAAGCTACGGCAGCTCAGCAGGAAACAAACAAAATTCAGCAAGAAGCTACCAGGGCTCAGCAGGAAGCTACCAGAGCTCAGCAATAATCCACCCATGTGCAACTATTGGCCTTGGAGGCAGCCCAGAGGCAACAACAAGTCACCATCTAGGAAACCCGCCAGGCCATAGCGGAAAACAGCCAGGCCATAAAAGAGGTGGTACAACAGCTTGTAGTCCAGTCTGGAGATGCTTCCCCTGCTCTTCTTACTAACACTCAACCCATATGGGCCAGTCACTTTCTGCAAAAGATCACCCAGTGTGATGATGTGGAGGTGTACCTTACGGTCTTTGAAAGAACCGCCAAAAGAGAGAAGTGGCCTAAAGAGCAGTTGGAAAGTCTTGTGGCACCCTTCCTGTCTGGAGAACCACAAAAGATCTACTATGATTTATGCCTGGATGATGCCAAGAACTATGCAAAGTTAATACAGGAGATCCTAACCCACTTGGGAGTCACCTAATTTGTTCGGGCCCAACGAGTCCACTGCTGGGAGTTCCAAATGGAAAAACGTCTATGCTCACAGATGCATGACCTTGTCCATCTTACCACAAAATGGCTGCAGCCCGAGACGCTAACAGGACCACAGATTGTGGAAAGAGTCGTGATTGACCAGTATCTGCGATCACTACCTGTTTCTCTGCACAAGTGGGTGAGCCATGCAGACCCTAAGTCCGCAGACCAGCTAATCGAACTGGTGGAGAGGTACATGGCAGCTGAGGAGCTGATGAGTGTGCCCCTCCGAGCCCTGATGGCGCATTGGCGAACTCCCATCAGCACTTGTAAGACTGTTCCAGGGGAGAAGGGTGCTGGGCAATTGAATGTACCTAAGACTGAGGTTGAGGAACCTGGAGACAGGCCAGCCAGGCCAGGAAGGTTCCTTCCCCATAAAAGACTAGATTATAATGTGATTTAGTGTTTCCGATGTGATGGCTCCGGCAATATTGCAGCTAATTTTCCACTTACCTCTGAACCTATGCAATGTGATACTGCTCATGTATACCACAAGGGGTCTTTCTTTGCACAGCCAGCCTGTACTGTCAACCGGCGGGCTGAGACTGATAAGCACATGTGTGTACTTACTGTAGAAGGCAACCGTGTAGAGGCTTTGTTAGATTCTGGTAGCCTGGTGACATTTGTGAAAGCGGAGCTGGTGAACCCCTTGAAGCTTAAGGGGAAAACTGTTGGTGTGACCTACATACATGGGGACACTCGTTATTATGTTACTGCAGTAGTGAACATCGAGACATCATGTGGTTCTGTGATAGTCTCTGTGGGTTTGGTACATGGCTTAATGTATGATGCAATATTGGGGAGAGACTTTGCTCTCTTCTGGAAGTTGTGGGAAAGCCGATTTTGCACAGAAGTAAATCACCCTGACTTGTTTGAGAGGGTTACAGGCGTAGTAGAAGAGTCAGAGATGTTCCCTTTTTCTAGTATGATTGGCAAACTAGAGAATGCGGAGCATGATGGTGGCTCACCAAGTGAGGGGGTAATGTTGTTGAGCCAATTGATCATCTGCCTGATTTAGAGGTCAGAAGAGAGGTCTTTGCCGTGGAGCAGTTAAATGACACTACTCTGGTAAAAGCCAGGGAGATTGTCAAGGTGATCAATGGTAAACCCATAGACCCCAATAGTTCTTTGTCATATCCTCACATGGCAGTATGTCAGGATTTGTTGTATCAGGTGTCTAAGAAGGGGGAAGATATTGTGGAACAATTAATTGTATCCAAAGCATACAGAAGAACAGTGTTAGATCTGGCCCATGGCCATATAATGGCAAGCCACCTAGGGGTAGAGAAAACCACTGAGCGAATTGTGAAGAGGTTTTTTTGGCCTGGGGTCCATAAAGAGGTATTTGACTATTGTGCATCCTGCCCTGAATGTCAGTATCATGCTCCAAGACCATATTTCAAAAGTCCCCTGGTTCCGTTACCCATTATTGAGGTTCAGTTTGAAAGAATAGCTTTGAATTTGGTTGGGCCATTAATGAAATCTGCCCGGGGCCATCAATATATTCTGGTGATAATGGATTAAGCTACCAGGTACCCGAAAGCGATACCATTATGCAATACGTCAACCAAGACCATTGTTAGAGAATTATTCCATGTCTTTAGCAGGTTGGGTATACCTAAGGAGATCCTGACTGACCAAGGTACCCCATTTATGTCAAAAATCATGAAGGAGTTATGCTGCCTGTTTAAAATTGACTAGTTAAGAACCTCTGTGTACCATCCCCAGACCGATGGGTTAGTGGAGAGGTTTAATAAAACTTTAAAACACATGCTAAGGAAAGTAGTGGACAAAGATGGTAGAGATTGGGATTACTTGTTACCTTATTTGCTGTTGGCCATAAGAGAGATTCCCCAATCCTCCACAGGGCATTCCCCTTTTGATTATTGTACGGGATACATCCAAAGTGATTACTTGACATTGCCAAAGAGACATGAGAGGGGAAATCCAGTCAGTATAAAACAGTTTTTGAGCATGTTTCTCAAATGCAAGAAAGAATTGATGCTTTGATGCCGATAGTAAGAGAGCACTTGGAACAGGCCCTACAGGCACAGCAGAGGCTATACAACCGCAATGCTCGCTTACGCAACTTTGCTCCTGGGGACAGAAAGTTGGTGTTGGTCCCACAGTAGAAAGTAAACTTTTGGCTAAATGGCAAGGACCCTTTGAAATCTTAGAAAAAGTGGGACAGGTCAATTATAAAGTTTACCAGCTGGGGAAAAGAAAGCCAGAACAGATATACCATGTACATCTTATAAAACCCTGGAAGGATACAGCAGCACTGTCAGCCATCCGAGCCCCTCCAGTAAACCCTGGGCCCATGGTACCCGAAGTGACAGTGGCAAAAACCCTGTCAGCTAGTCAACAGCAGGAAGTTAAGGAATTTATGATCAGAAATAGGGTGCTGTTTTCTGACCTACCAGGGAAACCATGGTCATTAAACGAGACATAATCACTGACCCAGGAGTTAAGGTTAACCTAAAACCCTATAGGTTACCAGAAGCCCAAAGAGAGTCAGTGTCGAAGGAAATTAAAAAATTTTTAGAGTTGGATGTAATTGAACAATTTCATAGTGAGTGGTCAAGTCCCATTATGCTCATTCCAAAACCCGACGGGAGTGTGCGATTCTGCAATGACTTCCGGAAATTGAACAGTGTGTCAAAGTGTGATGCCTACCCTATGCCTAGGAAAGATAAACTAATTGAAAGGCTGGGGACAGCCAGATATTTAACTACTCTTGACTTAACCAAAGGGTATTGGCAAGTGCCGTTAACTGAGAACGCCAAAGAAAAGACAGCTTTTTCTGCACCGGAGGTGTTGTTTCAACACAAGATGTTGCCCTTTGGGCTAAATGTGGCACCTGCTACCTTTCAAAGAATGATGGATAGGATTCTAAGGACCCATACACAGTATGCTGCTGCTTATCTGGATGATGTGGTCAATCATAGTCCTGATTGGCAGTCTCACTTGCCCAGATTACAAGCAGTGTTGGACTCCATCTATAAGGCAGGTTTGACAGCCAACCCAAAAAAGTGTTGTCTGGGGATGGAAGAAGTAGAGTATCTTGGGTACACCATTGGCAGAGGTTTGATAAAGCCACAGCTCAATAAGATCGAGGCAATACAAAACTGGCCATGACCCCTGAATAAGAAGCAGGTGAGAGCCTTCTTAGGGATCACTGGGTATTATAGGAGGTTTATACCCAATTTTGCCACCATTGCAGTCCCACTGAGTGACCTTACCAAAAGCAAACAGAAAGTCATGGTGGAATGGGGTCCTGAAGCAGAGAAGGCTTTCCAGGAGTTAAAAATAGCGTTATGTACCCAACCAGTTCTGATGACCCCTGATTTTGACAGAGAGTTTGTTGTACAAACCGATGCATCAGGTGTAGGCATCGGAGCAGTCCTGCCCCAAAGCAAAGAGGGTGAAGAACACCCGATTTTCATCTTAAGCCGGAAATCAAATGTACATGAAAGAAACTATGCTACGGTCAAGAAAGAAGCATTGGCCATAAAGTGGGTGTTAGAGACTCTCAGGTACTACTTGGTGGGAAGGAAGTTCAGATTGATCACTGACCATGCCCCTCTGAAGTGGATGTCAGAAAACAAGGACAGTAATGTGAGAATAATGAGATGTTCTTGGCATTACAAACCTTTAAATTTATGCACTGGTAAAGTGGTCAATGGCAGGTACATTTGTCCTAGGTTTTTGGCCTATGTGTTCTAAAAAACCCCAGGAGAAGTCTGTTTTGTAAACAGACCAGAGTATCGGCTTTTGGAAAAGCTGGTTTGGGTCCTGAGGGTGTGGATGTGAGGAGAGGGAGGGCTCCATCCACAGGCCACTCCAGGTTTTCGGCCGTTCAGCCTGGTAGCAGGCTCATTAGGGCATACACCTGGAATTGGCTGATTTAAGCTGTGTTCAGTTGTAGCTGAGTGTCTCATACCTGGGAGAGCAGGCTGCAGGTTAGCTTACTCTGAGACACTGTTCACTGTGAACCAGAAGGTACTGTGGATGGGGATTTTGTTTAGTGTTCTGATAGGGAACTTGCTGTCTAGTTAGTGCCCAGCCAGGCTAGGGTTTATTTTATGTTTTGTTTATTTGATTGTTGAAATTGCACAATAAAAACTGGCACTGTCCAGCTTTCATGAAAATCCATGACTGGAGTGCTGTTTCCTGGCTGCTGTGTGTAAGGTGGTGTCCATCTACCCCAGGAGAGGGACCAGCTACCCCGACCTTATCACAATATACACACACACATTATATATTTATATATATATATATATGCAGTATATATACACATATATATATATATATATATTCATATATATATACACATACATATATATATATATATCACAAAATACTGCCCGAGAACAGAGGTGGAGCTTGAATCGGAGGGAGGGGGATGTTGGAGATGGGGCTGTAATCTTTCCGGATAATCCTAATGTAACTGCCAGTGATGTACCTTATGGATGTTTAGTTACAATGGCATGCAGTTTGTTAGCACTGAAATAGTCTGCTAAAAACTACCTCCATAGTATTGATCACCTGACCCGTCTATGTCGAGTAATGGTGATTCATAGCGGCATCCCACTCTCGTTGTGCTTACCGGTAAGTGACACACACAGCTGCACAAGGGGGAGGGCCGTGGATACATCCTGGAACAGCCGGGTCACTGTAGCACAATAAGGAGGGGGTTGTGGGAAGGTCCGGGGACACAGGAGCAGCTGCCAGGAGGAAAGGGGGGCCGGGGATGAAGCAGCAGTGGCTGCCAGAACACAGGAAGGAGGTTGGGGGAGGAGCCGGGGACACAGGAGCAGCCACCTGCAGGAAAGGGGGGCCGGGGAGGAAGCAGCAGTGGCTGCCGGAACACAGGAAGGAGGTTGGGGAGGAGCCGGGGACACAGGAACAGCCGCCTGCAGGACAGGGGGGATCTGGGGACGAAACAGCAGTGGCCGCCGGAACGCAGGAAGAAGGGGGTTGGGAGAGGAGCCGGTGACACAGGAGCAGCTACCTGCAGGACGGGGGGGGTGGGGACGAAACAGCAGCGGCCGCCTGAATGCAGGAAGAAGGGGGTTGGGGGAAGAGCCAGGGACACAGGAACAGCTGCCGGCAGGACAGGGGGGAGCCGGGGATGAAACAGCAGTGCAGAGGCCACCAGAACGCAGGAAGAAGGGGGTTGGGGAGGAGCCGGGGACACAGGAGCAGCCGCCTGCAGGACATGGGGGGGAGTGGGGACGAAACAGCAGCACCCGTCGCAGCGCTAGTTGTTGGGGGAGGATCCGTGGACACGAGCAGGCACCTGGAGGAGAAGGGAAACTTGGAACAAAGCAGTATGGCTGCCACAGCGCCGGGAGCAGCGGGTGCGGAGGATGTCCAGGGAGACAGGATCAGCTACCCAGATGAGAAGGGTGGCTGGGACACTGAAAGGAGGGACCAGAGCAGGCACCTTTAGGAAAGGGGGGACTGGAGACAAAGCAGTATGGCTGCCACAATGCCAGAAGGAGGGGGGGACTAGGGACAACAGGCAGCCGTGCTGGGAAAAGATGCGGTGCCGGCTACACAGAAGACAGCAGCAGCTGTGGCTAGCATGAGCTGTGGCTACTGCAGTGAGGATGGTCATGCAGGCTGCCCGATCACTGCTGGCCACATTGATCAGGACACAGCATATGGAACACATGGCTGCAGCCACACCAGGAGGGGGGTGCCGCGGAGTGCCCAATCACTGTGGCCAGTAGTGATCGGGACAAGCTGGAGAGGCAGCCACAGTTGCAGAGGGACTGGCAGGCCCCTAAGATGTAGGCTGCTGCTGGAAGATTACCTTCCCATAGCTGCCTAGTGGGCACTTCTGACTGGTCATATAAGATACGACCATGTCAGGGAAAACCCAGCCTGGTGTGGTCGTATCTGATATGACCGTGCCCGGCAAGTGGTTAATATAAATTACCAAATCTAAAAATATTCTATATAATTATGCACAACAAGGAAACAATTCAACCAATAACCTACACCTCCATATATCTGTCCTGTGTGCAGATGGTCATCAGATGCTGCCATAGAAACCATCTGCTAACTGGCTGACAGTGTCCACCAATCAGAGCTTCACCATTGTGTAGGGCAGTGTCCCATGTGGGAACAGTCATATCACGGTTAGCACTGTCCATAGTGTACAACATGTGCATGGAATTGGGTTGCTGCATTTTTTTGTTTTTCCAGGACCCTGGACTACTACATGGACAACGGGACCAAGCACATCCAAGCAATAGGCAATTTTTAAGTGTAAGTGTGTTTAATAAAGGGTCAAAACAATCGGTGCATGTGTCCTATTGTTATGGTAATATTTTCTTTACAGTGGAACTATAAGTGCCAGTGGGCCATTAATTTCTGCCCATGCTGGCACTAGTGGTTCTGGGGAAGGCTTGCTTGGATCTGTAGATCCTCCGGAGGGCGGACCTCAATTTATTTTTGGGATTCCCACTATCAAAGGATTTCAAGCCCTGGACTGACCAGTCTGAAGCTGGTTAATGTGATGGCAGAGGGACCCCACGCTTTGTGTCCCCCTGCTATGGCATTACCAGCCCAGCTGGTTAATGGAAAATTAGGTGTTTTCCCCTGATTTTTCATGACTAAAGCAGGTTGAAAGGTCCAGGACTGGTTATTGATTTAGGTGGGGACCCAACACCATTTTTTTAACACATTCAGTTCTTTTAAGCCTAAGAACCCTACACAGATCATAGTGATATGTGCAGTGCTTCTCCCAAAATCACCTGCCTCAATAAGGTCTTTTGTTTGGGGGGCTTGCCTGTGGGTTTTGTATACCATTTTTGTTTGATTTTAAAATCGACCATTAGTAAATATGGGGATTCTATAGTTGTCTATGTAAAAGTATTGATGTTGCACCAATGTTTGATTTTGGTGAAAAATCTGTTTTTTGGGTTGATTTTTAGATGGTTTTGACTTTAGTAAATCTCAGACTTGCAAAATCAACAGAAAATTAATTTAAAAAAAAAGATTAGATTAAAATCGACCTTTAGTGATCGACCCCTTAGTCTTATATACTTAACTAAATGTATCCAGCAGGCTGCCTATTTGATCATTTAGACAAAGTAATCATGCTTTACAATTTGATTTTTTTTTCAGAATTTCTCAGCTGTTTGGTAAATATCTAGGGGGAAATTTACTAACCAATATTATTTGGTCTTTCTTTCTGGTTTTGTGGCCAAATCATTGGAAATTTGATTATTTATAAATTACACATATCAATGATAGTTTTAAATCACTTCCCAAACTGTTATATATAGTATATGTGGTGGACTGGAGGTCATAGGCAACAGATTCAAACCACCACCAAACATTGCCTTTAACAAATTTCCCCCTTAGAGTTTAAGGGCTTTATTTATTAACATTATTTTTACTAAAATAAAGTGAAAAATAGTGTTTTCACACCCTTTTCACATTATTTTAGTATCACCTATAGTTATTACAGGGCAATTGGAGTAGAATTTGTAAAATTCTACTCCAACCCCTAAGTATCACTTATGTTTAGTAATCAGATTGCATTTCCCATAATTGTAATGGGAAATGTGATCTGTCTGGTAGTTACTAAAAATAAATTGTGAAAAAAATACCTAGGGAGGCCCTGTGATAATAACGCCACCTGGAGGTGGGTTTATCCAGGGTCTCCCCCAGTTACCGGACTCCTACTCTGCTCTAACGGGGAGAGCAGAGCCAGAAGTCGGTCCCAGTGATCAGCTGTGTGATCTAAACAGACCGCAAGCTGATTCACTGCAAAAAAAAAATAGTATACAAAAAATTAACTTACTTGACTTCATGGACCGGTGATCGGGGCTCCAGTGATGCCTCCCCTCTGGTCAGCTGGTCTCCCATGCTGCACTGCAGGCCGGTCATCAGGTGATTGGGTCCCAGTGCAGTATGGGAGATCACCTGATCGGAGGCATGGAGGACATCACCAGAGGCCCGGATCATGCAGGTAAGTGTAATTAAGGGAGGGGGGGTTGCAGGAGGTGAGGCTTAGTGCAGGGGGGTGGGGCTTAGCACCGGGGGGTAGAGGTGGTGGCCAGTTGGCGCTTGCGCAGGCATTTTGTCACAGTATTTTTTGTAAAATACCGTGACTAGTGTGCGGATGGGATTTGCAGGGACAGAGCTTTATTGCAAGCTTTGTCCCTGCAAGGGATTTGTAGTAAATCAATGTGATATTGCCTGAATTCGCACTGCAAATTCAGTCGTTAATATCACACTACAATCTGCATTCAATATGCGGATTGTAGTAAATAGAGCCCTTAAGGTGATTTGACACATTTGTGATAGTGCTGGTAGAGAATATATAAACTTTCATTGTTAATACAAATGTGGTTCAAAATATGAATAACAAATATTACCTTCATGGTTCATACATGAAATGCTTTACTGTTGGGTTAACTTATACTAAAACATGTTTAAGTTCAAAATTAGCCTTTAAAAATATTGTAAAACTATATGGTTAATATGCCTCAAATATATACATATTTTCATTTTGTAGTAAAATCTGTCCTAGGTTGAACTACAAAACCATTAAAAGATTGATGGCATAATAGGCTTAATAATTGTAGTCATTTTAAAGCAAGTCATTTTAGATTTTAATTTTGCTGCACTGACCTACATTAATTGAAAAAGTTCTTAGGTCGATCTGCTGCAAATCGACAAGGAAAGACAGACATACTGTAAGAATTAATTAAGTTTTTAAATTAATAATACATGGATAAATATACTATTAATTATCCATTTTCCCAAATAAATTTATATTGATTTTTATATAAATAAATAAAATAAATAAATTAAATACATAAAAATATATGTGCAAATAATAATTTTTCAGTCTTTGATCGGGTTTCACATTACTATTAGTTCTTTTTGCAAAGAAACAAATAATAAATAGATGGGAACTGAATCAGAGTTGGAAACAAAAGCAAGTTATTTTTTTTAGTGTGCATGTGCATCTTTTTTCCAGGCAAGATTTACTTGTGACTTTTATATTTGCATCTTGTTTGATTAACATTTCAAATCACCAATCAACTTTGGTACTTATTATTTGCATTCTTCAGCCATTTACTGTAATGTGTATGAATTGTGTACTGTGAGTTTTAGCATGTTTTGTACTCACAGTGAAGCCACACCTCCTATTGTATGCTTACAGTAGTGCATTTGCTCCTGCTACTTGCCTGGAGAGAGAACAGCATTTGCTACCTATTTAGCGTTGCATATACAGGTTGAGTCTCCCATATCCAAATATTCCAAAATACGGAATATTCCGAAATGCAGAATTTTTTTGGCATGACTGAGATAATGAAACCTTTGATTTTTGATGGTTCAATGTACACAAACTTTGTCTAAGGCACAAATTTTTAAAAATATTGAATACAATCACCTTCAGGCTGTATGAAGAAGGTGTGTATGAAACATACGGTAAATGAATTTCATTTCTGTACACAAACTTTGTTTGAGCCACAAAATTATTGAAAATATTGTATAAAATGACCCGCAGGCTGTGTGCATAAGGTCTATATAACACATACATGCATGCTGTGTGTATATTTGGGTCCTATTCCCAAGATATTTCATTATGGTTTGCAATTATTCCAAAATACGGAATATTCCGTTATCCAAAATAGCCCTGGTCCCAATCATTTTGGATATGGGATAATCAACCTGTATTTTACATTGCGGCCAACTCAGAATGGGTAGCAAAATAAAAAAATAATTTCCAGACACATTTTATGTTTGCTTTTGCATCCAACTCTGAATAAGGTCCATACTGTTTAAATGTATTATTTATACATATACAATGAATAGTACTGACCCTGACAATTAAATCCTACATTTTAGTCATCCAAAAATAAAATCCATGCAGTGCTTGTTTGATAGAAGCAACTAAAGACTGGGTCACCATGGGTGAGATATCATAAAACCTTTATTTTGATAATATAATCCTATACTGTAGTTGATGCAGAACAAAGAAAGTATGCATTATAATTTATATTTGTTTTAAGTAGTGGTGTTTTTTTTACTATGAAAAAAGGTACCAGTATACTACTTTTGAGTTTAAGAAAAATAAAAGGCACTGTTTGTAACTATATTTCAAAGACAATGAATGAATATGCTTAAGATAACATTATATTGCATGTTGTTTATAAAAAAATTTGCATATTATGTATGCTTTGTATATAATCATGTAGAAGTTATCAGAGGGCTTTTTTTTATAATTTAGTGTACATTTAATGTTGCTCACTTTTAAACCCTATAGTGCTAAGAATGTGTGGGACTCATCCTGTGCACTCTTCCTTTAGCACTCATCATTATCACGTTCCATTCATCTTTACCACTGAATAACTTCAAAAAAGTAAGAAATATACTAACAAGTCCCCCACACAGGTATATACTTATGATGGGGGCTTGTGGAGGAGAAATCTGAATGATGGAGATATTCTACTGGTGCACAATAACATCGCTGAACACACTGGCAATCACAGGCACAGCTCTACAAAAAAATGTGTGGAGCCAGAGGTTGGGAGAAAGTAATAAGAGACATTGTCTCCTCCATCCTGGTATCTTCATTTAAATAAAGGGAGTCTCCTTTTTCAAAATATGTAATCTATTAGAAGTTATTTTCCATGAATAAGTGTGGTTACCAGGCAATAGTCCCATAAATCCTGATCCTGGATTCAATAAATAGAAAGCACACCCATCTTACTATCTAGAGACTCTGGGCCAATTTTCTTTGAGAAAGAGGAGTCTTCTTTTCAAACAATACAGTAGATATTGTATGGTGATCATCGGACAAGAACAATCTACACTACAGAAAGCATGAAGAAATCCAAAGATGGGCAAGTTAATGCTAAGATCTTCCCATCTTGGCTTCATTAAACTCAGGGATATTCTCACTAAATGCAGTAGGTTGTATAGTTTTCTAAAGGGATAATATTGGCAAAGGCGCAATGCTGCTGTATTAAAATTATATATTTATTAAAACAATAAAATTAACAAATATCAACAGTGGATAGTACTAATTGCCTAATACTTCGAATTAGGGATGAGCGGGTTCGGATTTCTGAAATCTGAACCCCCCCCATCCGAGTCGGGAACCGAGTCCGGCTTGGGTTTTCCCGCCTGACTCGGAACTGAAAACGAGGCAAAACGTCATCATCTGCACCATTTCTCACTCCAGCTGTGGACAGTGAAGAGGAAGGGTGGGAGCTAGGGCTGGCTGGGCTGTGTTGTGCTGCTGTTGTCCATAGGGGCTGTGTCCACTCAGTCCATAGGGGCTGACTGGGCTGTGTTGTGCTGATGTTGTCCATTGGGGCTGGCTGGGCTGTGTGGTGCTGCTGTCATAGGAGCTGGCTGGGCTGTGTTGTGCAGTCAGTTGTCCATAGGGGCTGTGTCCACTCCAAAGTCTATAGGGGCTGGCTGGACTGTGTTGTGCAGAGTCCCATAAAGGCTGTAGTCCTAAAGGGGTGCTGTAGTGTTGTCCAGGGGGTGATCTGTCCATCAGGGGTGCTCCCCCAAAGTGCACTCCAAAAAAAATTTTTTTTTTTTCTGTTTGTGAATTGTGTGTACAGTAGCCGCACGTGCATCAACAAAGTAGCGCCAAGCGTACGCCTGTGTCATAAATCAAGGGCCAGCTGGCTTGTCCATTAAAGGGTGTTGAACCTCCAAAGTGCACTCCAAACAAAAAAATATTTTTTTCTGTTTGTGAATTGTGTGCGCTGTAGCCGCATGTGCATCAACAAAGTAGCGCCAAGAGTGCGCCTGTGTCATAAATCAAGGGCCGGCTGGCTTGACCGTTAAAGGGTGCTGTAACCCCCAAAGTGCACTCCAAACAAAATAAAAAAATTTTTTTCTGTGTTTGTGAATTGTGTGCACTGTGGTTACACATGCATCAACAAAGGAGCAGCGCCAAGCGTGCGCCTGTGTCCCATAAGTAAAGGGCCAGCTGGCTCATCTCTTAAAGGGTGGTGTAACCCCCAAAGTGCACTCCAACAAAAATAAAAAATTCTTCTTTTCTGTGTTGTGAATTGTGTGCACTGTAGCCGCACGTCCATCAACAAAGGAGCAGCGCCAAGCGTGCACCTGTGTCCCATAAGTCTGCTAAAGGGTGATGTAACCCCCAAAGTGCGCTCCACAAAAAATAAACAATTCTTTTTTTTCTGTGTTTTTTTGCGAAATGTATGCACAGTAGCTGCACGTGCATCAACAAAGGAACAGCGCCAAGCATGTGCCTGTGTCCCATAAGTCTGATAAAGGGTGGTGTAACCCCCAAAGTGCGCTACACAAAAAAGAAACAATTCTTTTTTTTCAGTGTTTGTGTGTGAAATGTATGCGCAGTAGCAGCACGTGCATCAACACAGTAGCAGCACCAAGCGTGTGCCTGTGTCATAAGTCAAGGGCCAGTTTGGACATCTGGTCCGGACTAAAGGACGTGCCAACAATTTCTGACATGTCTACTGTCACTGTATATGGTACTGTCACCACTGACAGAATGGTGGAGGATTACATTGGTGACAGTAGGGATGTCAGACAGTCCGTACCTGTACTGACAGGAAAAATAGGCAATTTGGAGGTCCCTGTACAAACTGGCTCTATTTTACCTGAGTTGCCACCACTCCAGTGTGTACTCCGAAAGAGTGTTTAGTGCAGCCGGGAACCTTGTCAGTGAAAGGCGTAGGAGGTTCCTTCCACAAAATGTGGAGAAGATGATGTTCATAAAAATGAATTATCAACTCTTCCAGGGAGACCAGCCTTCAGAACGCACAGAGGGACTTGTGGTGATGGATTCCAGCGGGGACGAGTTAATACTCTGTGAGGATGAGGATGTACACAACACTGAAGAGGGTGAAGAATCGGTGGATGAGGAGGATGAGGACGACATCTTACCTCCGTAGAGCCAGGGACAGATTAATTGCCAGCTTTTTTTGTGGGGGCCCAAACGAACCAATCATATCAGCCACAGTCATGTGGCAGACCCTGGCGCTGAAATGATTGGTTTGTTAAAGTGTGCATGTCCTGTTTATACAACATAAAAGTGGGTGGGAGGGCCCAAGGACAATTCCATCTTGCACCTCTTTTTTTTTCTTTGCATTATGTACTATTTGGGACCTAGTTTTTCAAACTGCCATCCTGTCTGCCACTGCAGTGTCACTCCTAGATGGGCCACGTGTTTGTGCCGCCCACTCGTGACGCTTAGAATAGTCATCCAGCTACCTTGGTGCAACCTTTTGGACTAAAAACAATATTGTGAGGTGTGAGGTGTTCAGAATAGACTGGAAATGAGTGGAAATTAATGTTATTGAGGTTAATAATAGCATAGGAGCAGAAAAACCCACAAATTCTGTGATTTTAGCTGTTTTTATGCTTTTTAAAAAAAAATACAAAATACAGACCCAAAACACAAAACCCAGAACCCAAAACACGGAAGGGTGGTTTTGGCAAAACCAATCCAGATCCAAAACACGAAGAAAGATCCAGATCCAAAACCAAAACACGAAAAGTGGCCGGTGCTCACCCCTACTTGGAATACAGCAATATAAATTGTTTAAACATACAATCTCTTAAGTATTGTACTACAATTAGATCTACTGTGTGTTTACAAATAATATTAAATATGTTAGTCCAGCTGTACTAATAGATGTTAAATCAAAGCATCTTATCTCCAATCATAAGCTAATATTTTTTAAATGTATACTTATTAGCATCCAACTACTTATGTTAATAGTAAACTAATGTGGAAATATATGGCAACTTGTTGTTAGAAGATGAAGAAGTTATGTCAGTCATAGAAGTGTTAATATTGTGTTAACTGTTAGTTCCTTGTAACATTTATGCATGTATGAATGGTATAGTCACCAAATGGACTTGGAAGTCCCAGCTACTCTCTTGATTAAATTGCCACATCATAGGGTGAAAAAACATGTCAAGTAAGTTGTGATATGTGATGTATGACAGTGGAAAGCGCATTGGAATGCATATTGAAGTCTGAGTGCCACAAACACAAGGCAAACTAGTCTTCATTGTGATCATCAGTGTGGATAACATTACATCTAACATCATTTGACAGACTATCAAAATACAGATTTGAAGTGGAGGAGTTGAGGAACATACCAGGGTAGAGAGCATCTTGGGACTTCAGTTCAATGTTGCTTTTTATGTGGAAATAGATGAGCCTCTAAATAACTGAGCTGAGATCAGATTTGTTTACTTTGAAAAAAAAGCATATTAGAGATCACCTAATTAAAATGTATAAATATATCCAATTGATATATTATACTAATTAGCATATATTGATCTAATTAACATATTGTACTAAAGACAAAACTGTCAGGTCACTGGGAATTCCCCTATGCGTGTTCTTGCAAAGAATGAGAAGAAGAATTGAATTGAATTGAATTGAAGAAATAGATGAAATAGTGATGTTTGTTAACACACATGGTATAGTGCAGTGAATGGTATGCAGTCGGGAAGCCGGTCGGACCTAATCCCGAGGGTCTAAAGACAGGCGTCGATATGCCGACACCTGTCATTAGACAAACGCTGGGAGCCCGACGCCCGGCATCCCGATCGAAGGGACGCCGGGCGCTGAACACGGATAGACGCGGGGATGGTTAGGTTAGGGGCTCCCTGGGGGGACTTAGGGTTAGGCACCCCCCTCCGGGAGGTTAGGTTTAGGCTAGGGGGGTTAGGTTTAGGCACCTAGAGGGGGGATTAGGGTTAGGTACTGGGGAGGTTAGGGTTAGGCACCCCTAAGGGAAGGTTAGGGTTAGGGGGTAGAATTAGGTTAGCTAATATTTAGCTGAGGACGATTGGGATTTCCACTGCTGCCGAGATGCTGGTGTCGGGATTCCAACCACCGGACATGCGTCCGGCGGTAAATCATACCGATTCCCAGTGAATAAGCTGATACTTAAGCAGGCTAATTACACAAATTAGCCAGCAATGAGCATAGTGTAGGAATGGATAAGTCAGAATGCACTGTGGATTAATTCAAGAATGTCCAGGAATGCACTAAGACAATAGCACAAATAGTACCAGACAATGGATAATGGAAGAACAGATATATAAACAAAGTAATCTGCTTCTGCAGGTGAAAGTCCAGAAACAAGTGGTGATAATGATACAATGCTGAGCTGCCTGGAAGAAGCGAGGTAAGAGACACAGGAACAGAGGTATTAACATGGTAGCTCACTGCTGTAGATATGTCCAGAAACAGGTGCTGAGTTATGGTAATGCCTGTATGCAGGCACTCAAGGACAGGTGTTTGTTTTCAGGATGTTCAATATAGGAACATTGGTGCAGGTTTTCAGGATAGCACTGCAGCAGAATTCTGTGAAGATACAGTGGAACATATTTTCTGGTTAGGAATGGAGATTAATACTGTGAAGCAATACGGGAGCAAGTTTTCTGGATAGCACTGGAGCAGACATGATTTCCTGGCCCAGATGGAACTGTGGAGCAGGTTTAAATAGGACAATCATTGGTAGAGCCCATAGCTGCTAGTTCATATAATTAACACAGACTGCAGGATACCAAACAGAATATGGGATCAAACTGTCTGGAACAGAGAGCAGCACCACTGTTGCATAGGCAAACGCAGGGGGGTTCCATCTGCCTGGAAACCCCCCTCCCCAGCCCACACAACCACAATAGTAATGTAATAGAATTTTATTAGTGCTGCATATCCTTCACAGTATCACAAATTAGATAATTAGCACCACCTGTGGATCTTTTAATATGTATCAGTCCGTAATAAATATCCTGTGCACCAACTAGGAGATTTGGAAAACATTCACTGTTAGGGATGTGCTGCTATAGAGCCCAATATGAACATATACAGTATGTCCAGGGCAGTTCTAGGTTCTGCTGCTGCTCCCCTAGACTTCTGGACTTGCTCTAATCCTCTGGATTGGTGCCCACATCTAAAATAAAAACATTCACCTTAGACAGGATGGCCCTACTGCCACATCTAATGGCTTACTGTGATAGCTGGTCCTGTATATGCTGAAATTATGACACATAATATACTTTGTATGACGCATATTAAAACTGGATAAGTGCTAATTCTACCCTCTTCATGGACTGGCCACACTCACTCTAAAATCAAGCATTTGGAAACCCCCCTCTAGAAATCCTGCATTTACCACTGATTGGGGCAGCAGTACTGCAGCAAATTGTGACTAACAGGAAGGATAATGGTCATCAGTTGCAAAGAAAATACAGTGTCTCTATGTATGAACATAGAAAGACAACATTAAAGATGTGATTCTTCCAAGGATTTAGTTTGTCTATTTTTTCCATTTTTTGGGGACAGGAAGGATTTTCTTTGTCTTGTTATTGTAGGTTAAATTGGACACTGTGACAAGCAGGATTTTGTTTTTACTTTTGGAAAGTGAAACTTGATGGACTTGTATTTCTTTTAAACTTACCAAAATGTAACTATTTACATCTATATTCCCACTGCCTCTGAAAAATTCAAAACAATTGCTTACTTCTGAATCAACCTATCAATTATAAACTGACCTTTAACTTATAAAACACCACTTCTTATGATTATATTTGTATTGATTCTAACAGCCCCTCTCCAGGATCCCTATGCATCTTTTACTGTTGTAGAAAACCTTCTTTACCGCAAACATTCTTTGTTGCTTTCTATGCAATCCCCTCCACAACACTGTATTTGTTACTGTCTGTTATCACACTTGTAGGCTCCCTCACATTTCTCTGTTACTGTTGCTATATCCATACTAGTTTGATAAAATTGCATCTAATTGTTCACAGTGGAGGATCCCATTCACAATATACAATTCTCCTTTCTGAAGCAGTGATATTTTATACAGATAAATTTGTAGGAAATAATTATCTAAATTGATAACAGTGAATTTTAACATATGTGTAAGGTGTAGGGAGAATAAAATGTCAATGACTACTTTATTTTCATGAGCCACTTGCAAATCCCACTAACTGTGTGTTGTTGCTAAGCTGCCAAGGTAGTTCCCTTGAGGCTCCATTTTAAATAACACCAATTACCAGGTCACACTCTGGCTGTTTTTAGCAATGGGAGGAAGTATTTTATAAGCAGTGTTTAGTGGTAACATTGTTTAGTGACATGATATTTTTCTACAACAAAAACAGTATTTGTGTTACACATGTAACTTACAGAAATTATTATTACTGATTTAAAAGTAAAACTTTGAAAACATTCAGGTCACCTTCAGGTCAAACATTTATTAATATTAGCTTGTTATGGTGTATTAGTATATTTGCTCTTAGCCATATACTAAATTACCTTATTAACAGCTGGGAACATCTGTAAGTTATATGAGGTTATATACTCATCACAATAAATGAAAAGATCTAGAATAACAAACTATATGGAGTAGATTCAATTAAGTTTGACGTTCTAACAGGACCTTTTCTTCCGCACATTGTGGGCAATTACTGGATGAAAAACAAGTGAGGTTATCTTGCACAGATAACCCACATTAAAGTAGTGCACGAGGTTCCAACAGAACTTCACCAATAATTTAATCTATATAATTAAATTTACAATTTTTGTTATGTTGAATTAAATGCCAGAGTTCACAAAAAAAATATACAACTTAGTTTAATATTTTTTTTTCAATTATGTTTCTGATAAACTTTAATTTTATGAATGACCTACACATTACCCACATTGAAGATATAGATATCGTACTAAAAACCTTTCTGTGACAGAGCCAGAAAAGCCATTTATGCAATCTAGGCTCCTTCCTAATGTACATAACCTGGATTACTTTAAACTGTTTTAGGTGTTTGTTTTTGTGTTTGTTTGCTTGTTTGTTTTACAACAGAACAGGGAACCAGCTCAACACCACTATTCAATTTGGAGCGAAAAGACCATGCTGGACTTTTCACTCCACATCGGAGGTTTGACGGGGATAAAGTATCAGGCGCGTGCCTGCTTTATCCCCATATTCAATTAGGAATCAGTGAAAACGGGAGCCGGCAGAAAGAATCAGGAATTTTCGGGAATTATTCCTGGGACTCCCCTAAAGATGTCTAGACATGGGGGATCATCATTTTTGCCTGCTGAAGAAAGTCGGGGTTTGTAGTAGCCTTGGCAGGTGCATAAATGCGGCTTAAGAAGAAGAGGTGAAAAATAGCACTTAGATTACATTTTTTTACAAAAAAACTATTTCCATCAAATTTGGGGTACATGAAAATGTGTGCAAGCATATTTTTAAGTCCCTAAAGTTATTTCAAAAAATTCTTCAAAAATGCACCTGCCGCTACTAACCGCAATTAACAAAACACCTGTCGCATACATGGGGACCCCTGTGGAATCCATTTTGATATTTTAGGATTTTGTCCCCCATATTTTATTTTTTTTACCCCAAAATTCAAGTACATTTTTTTGGGGTGTTCCCAATTTTTTTAAAAACTTTTTTTGACACACATTCATTTTAGGGGCCATTCCCAGGGGTGCAGGCTATTTTTTTAAAGCTTGCACCCCTAGACCCCAATTCTGCACTTTTTTTTTCACTATGTAAAACATGGTGAACAGTTACCCCAGGTATTTAACAAAGAATTTTCGCACCGGCGAAAAGTCTTTGAAATTGAATATGGGGATAATTAAAAAAGGCGAAATTGACATCATTGGTGATAAATTATAGCCGATAACAGCTTTTCCCAGCCAAATTGAATACTGCCCTATGTTGTCCAGGGCCCCTTGTGGGCTTCTCAGACTCTGTTGAATGTCCTACTATACAATACTGTGTCCTACATTACATACACATATGTTCATCAAAATTGCTACTAACTGATATGAGTGACTTTTTGAAATTTAGAATTTTTAAAAACAATCCATAAAATATCATACTATATACAGTATGATTTGGATTATTTGCTCAGTCAACAAATAATGCAAAATAATGAAACATGCACTATGTCTACAGTGTGTTTATATGATTCTGGAAGTGAAATATGATACTGACAAAAAAAATACTTTCTTCCAGGTCTGATTAATTAATGACATGCTGTAAGTCCACAACTGACTAAAGTTTGCTGAGCTTGCACATGTATAGTCCAAAAATAGCTCTTTTTTTTACCTAGGGCACAATGAAATATTGTATGCTCTCAATATATTCCCACATGTCTATATATGAAACAGTGCAAACACACCAAATAAACTGTTGCTCAACAAAAGACAAGAACACAGAAAAGAGGTTAAGTATACCTAAAGAAAACTGTACATTTCCAAGACCGTATAATATATATTAATATTATTGCTTAATTTGCTTTTTTTTCTCGCAACAGTGGATACATGTATTTATAAGTCCATCTAAGTGCCACTTTCTACTGCTTTATTATAAGGGCACAGTCTTGCCCTTATATTAAGGCTGAATCGAAAAAAAATGGCATTCTCCCATAAAGAACTCCTGAAGGGAGGCACGTTGTTTAAGGAGCTACACCTCAAAAGCTATTGCCATTACCGAGCTGAAATTTGGTATGGATGGGTAGAACTGTTGCTCGATGCTGAATGCCAAATTTCAGGTAAAAAAATAAAAATATGAGGATTTGGGCGTAATCTAAATTTCCAACTGCCAGTTTTTTCTGACACTCTCAGGACCACTTTTCTGTTCTCTATGGGGGATTTTTAGGAAGGCATAAGTCAGGGTAGAAGGCTTTAGACTGGGGTGTGGTTTATTAGGTAGCTATTGTTCCAGAGTAGGTGCTTTTAGGGTTCAGATAATTCAGAAAGTTACAGTTTTTAAACTATTACTTCACAATTGTGCCATTATACAGATAGGAAGCTTCAACTTGTTGCGCAGCCTCAGTAGGTGCCTCCAGCAAGGGGGTGTATTAAAAGTGGCTTCTCTTGGGTGCACCAAGATGGCTGTCCTTTGTGGGTGGAAGTGGGACTCGGGGGAAGAAAGCAGTCATTAGCAGCGGCCAGGACCCAGGGAAAGTAGCGGGTGTTAGCTGCAGCAGCGCGGGCTGCAAAACCCGGGGGAGGTAGCGGGCGTTAGCGGTGGCCAGGACCCGGCATAGGTAGCGGGCGTTATCGGCGGCGGTGTGGGCTGCAGGACCAGTGGGATAGAGCAAGCATTAGTGGCAGACAGTGGCAGGCTCAGATCAGGAAGATCTGTGATGTCTGCATCTGTGTATAAATAAAACACAGAAGCATGCATAGGATCAGTGAGATCCGTCTGTGCTTCTGTGTTTAAATAAAAATAAAACCTGTTTAAAAAAAAACGCATGCCCCCCGCCCAAAAAAAAGAGCAACCAGCACCGGGCTTTGAAGCCCAAGTACTGGTTGTGCTAAATACAGGTAAAAAATTGTGTAGGGGTCCCCTTTATTAAACACAATCAGCACTGGGCTTTTCATAACCAGTCCTGGTTGGCAAAATACATGGGACAAAAGACATAGGGGTCCCCTGTTTTAAGCACAACCATCACTAGGCTCTGAGACGGTCCTGGTTATGGAAATACAGGGGAATAAAATGTGTAGGATTCCCCTGTATTATCCAGAACCAGCACTGGACCCTTTCTAGCAGGGAGGGGGGTTATGCCACAGACAGGGGAGCCCTTTCACCGGGTCCCCCAGCTGAAGCATCACCCCTAACTACTAGTCAGCTCAGGCCATGGATCTGTAGGGAGCTGAGGACCCCCCCAATAAAGGGTTCTCCCTCTCCAGGGTACCCCAGGCCCAGGTTGATAGCCCAGGGCTATCCCTGGCAACCCTGGGTGATGGGTACCGGGTTGATTGTGTAGTGTGGAGAATTTGTTGATATGTAAAAACATTGTATTTTGCTGTGGAACTGCAGGACCCAGCAAGCCTTCCTTGCATGCTGTTACTTGGAAAACCACAAGTACCAGCATGCAGGGCATTACATGCCCACTAGTACCTGTAGTTCCACTGCAAAAGAAATATTAAAAAAGACAGGACATGCACACCATTGACAGTAACATTTTATTAACACATACATGCACACATGCACACACACACACTATCTCACATACTCACCTATGTATCCCTGTAGACCATCGGTCCTCTTCTCCAGTAGAATCCATAGGGTATCTGTAAAACAAAAATCCATACTCACCTACTCCTAATCATGGTTCACGTCCTCTTCTTTCCAAAGTAGGCAATCCAGGGTCTTGGCAAAACGAAAAACAGAAGTACGCTGACCCATGAACTTAGTACTGTCCTCTTAGGACAGTACAGTACTACCCTAATGAGCACACCTCTGCAGGATTTCACTATGGAAATCCCAGTGCTGAATGCTCATTGGCTGAGAGAGGCAAGCCTCTGCCTCTCAGTCAATGAGCGGTACTCACCATTGACTTTAATGATGAGAACTGCAAAACTAACTTAAGGTTACTTCCGTGCCCATTTCAAGAATGGCGCCTTAGCACCATTTTTGAAATTCAAAGATGGCCACGTGAGCCAGTCACAGCTCACAACGTCATCGCCCCACCCCTTGCAGTGCCAGCGCAAGGCAACGGCACTGCAATCCGATGGCGGGGAGGCAGCAGAGAAGAGCTGCCGAAGTAAGAAGTCCTGGATGGGCGGCAGCCTCCAGGTGAAGATACTGTGGAAGTCCTGTGGGAGGCAGCAGCCATGTAAAATAGCTTAAAGGCTGCCATCCCCCAGGTGAAGGTGCAAGAGAATAAAATATTACAACAATCGGTGTTCTTACTTTATTTTAATATTTATTTTACAGGGGTACTATAGGTACTAGCAGGCCATTAATCCCCTGCTTGCTGGTACTTGTGGTTTTCCAAGTACCAGCATGTGGGGTAGGCTTGCTGGGACCTGTAGTCCTACTGTAAAAAACAATATTTTAACTTTCATATACACCACACTACACTATCAACACGGCACCCACTGGCCAGGGGTGCCGGGGATAGCCCCGGTCTATCAGTCTTGGTCTGGGGTGCCCTGGAGAACTCTTAAGTCAAAATGTGCTGTTTAAGCACCATATCGTGTCCTGGAGTGCTGGGGAGTGTTCAAGGGAAATCGTTCATGTTATCTCATTGTGAGCACACCGAGCCTTCCTTTATAAGTAAGCCATTCTGTGCCCACAATCTTCCCATTCATTCACCACAACAATCCCACTGGGTTCAAACATCCTTCTCACTCCATACATCTATGCATTCAGAATACAGATTCAGCTCCCTAATTTCTAAAACTATCATACTCTGTCTATGTATGTACACTATCTGCACCTCCATTGTGCTCTGTATTGCGCACGTCAATTAAGATGTACACGTCAATTAAGATGTTAGCCTTAGTGATCGGAATTTCATTGCCTTTTTAAGTTCGAGTGGCAGAAATTCAGTAGGTTTTGTGAAATTTCGGATAATGTCTAAGAAGCTTTAATGGGACATGGGAAACCGTAAGGTTTTTTGTCTGTGGAATATATAACATTCGGCTCTCTGGATGAACAGAATTATTAGGGGTACCCCTAACTTTTGATTCACGTTTGTTTGTATATGTACAGTCCTGATGAAAAGGTCTTAGGACCTTGAAACATTGACCATTTCTGTACTGATGATTTTGTTAATTTAAACACTTTTCCACGATTCAACCTGGGAGAACTGACTCATTTTTTCCTTATCTTTGTGGTGCTGCCATGCACAACTAAAGGAAAAGTTGCTATATACTGTATATATATATATATATATATATTGTGACACAGTCAGGATAGGGGTCCCTCTCCTGGGGTACATGGACTCCCTCTTTACACACACACAGCAGCTGAGGAAACAGGACATGGGTCTAGGGTTCTTGTACAAACTGGTCGGTGCCAGTCTTTATTGTACCAAATGCATAAACAAAAAAAAACAGTAAACAAAACCCTAGCCCATCTGGGCACTAACTAAACAGTAGGTACCCTCACTACCAGAACGGTAGGGCCTACTGCCCTCACCATCAATAACAGCACGTGACCGGTACTTACAGGGTAATCATACAGTGTCTCTGGACATGTTAGCCTGCATGTCTACTTCCCCAGGTGTGAGACACTCAGCCACAAACAAACCATGCTTATCTTAGCCATTTCCAGCTGCAAGCCCTAATGAGCCTGTTACCAGGCTGAAAGGCCCAAAACCTGGAGTGGCCTGTGGATGGAGCCCTCCCTCTCTTCACATCCACACCCCTAGGACCCAAACCGGATTTTCCAAAAGCCGATACTCTGGTCTGTTTACAAAACAGACTTCTCCTGGTGGTTTTTAGAACACATAGGCCAAAACCTAGGACAATGGTACCTGCCATTGACCACTTTACCAGTGCTTCTATCACAATATATATATATATATATATATATATATATTCACACACACACACACAAGTGATGCATGTGATAAACTTTAATGGAAGACAGAGTTATTCAAATATAATGCATTAAAAATATCCAAAAGAGACTTTTGGAAGATAGTCTTTGTCTATATGCACTTCCAGAGGAAAGTGACATGTTCTGATCAAATTTAGAAAATTAAGGAACAGGATGATCTTTAGATGGATTACATTAATTTCCAAATAATATATAAGCAAACTAGTGTAATACTTCCTAACAATGGCAGTATATTAAGTGGATTTATCATCTTGTACCTTAACAACATATAAAACAGGTTTGTCAAAAACTTACAAGTGCTTATGGGATATGTTCCAATAACAGGGACAATGTCATCAAAGACCTTCATGAAGACTCATGTAACTCAATATAAAAAGCACATCATAATCTAATATTGAAAACAGTATAATTTTCAGATTTAAAAAAAGAAAAACATTACAAAATGCCTCTACAGAGTAAGAGAAATGGATTGGCTTACAGTATATCAGGCTCTTGGGTGGCAATAAAAGAGGTACTTGCAGAATAAAGAAGCACAAATGGCTGAATAGAACTGTGAGTGATGGTTGTTCTTGCCCAGACAACATACCTCATCCCCCATATTTTCTATCAGTCCCTGCACTGGGTTGGTTTCCATTGTAACATAAAAACCTCAAGTATCAAGTGCACCTGCCCGAGTGAAAACAAGCCCCAGGCTGATTAGTGCAGGGTTGATGTCTGGTGATAAAGGAAGCTCAAAGAACAGTGTGTTCCCCAAATTCTACCACCAGGAGCATAGCAAGACCTATTTGGACACGGCCCTCCACTCCTTCCCACTGCCCACTATGCAGAGTGGGGCAGCGCTCACCTTCCTGAGTCCTGTGGGTGACTTTTCATTTCTTACTAGAGTATTGATGCAGGGCAGCACATCTGCTGTCCCAGCCGGCTCTTGCTCACCTCACTGAACTTGGAAGGAGGCATGGACGTGGTCTAGCAATTTCCCAGCAGGCTCAGCACAGAAACAATAAGGTGAGATTCTATTGTCACTGGGATTTCAGTATAGATTTTGGACATATATCCTTGGAGGGTGACATCAGTCCTGTAATCTACTTGGGATTGTCCTAATACTTATTCCATTGGACTTATATAATAGGTTGTGAGCTGCAGCCGCTGTTGACAGTCTTCCCGTATTTTTGCATTGGCGATCAAATGATTGGCGCATTAAAAATATGGGAAGACTCACAGGACTTACCATAGAAGCTGCAGCTCGCAACCTATTACATAAGCCCCCATATCACCATATGATTAACTGGTATAGGTATTTCATATTCACTATGATGTAAAGGTAATAATAATATATTTAGATAGTCTAATTATTCTTTTTTTTTGTGGTTGTATGCATATGTTTTAAATAAATATAACCTATAGTAAGACATCCCACATAACTCAATTATTGTCTATCAGCGCTTCATTGTTTTGTTGTTCAGATATCCCCTCCTAAGTAATATACTGGAGTAGCAGTTGATAGAGAGTGATGGTTATACATTTTAAGATGCCTAATTATAAAATAATCTAATTAAATATGGTTACCACAGTATTCAGTAGGTTTAAATTCTGTTTGAAAAATGGTCCTTAATATTTTTAATTAAGTTATTGGGCTATTAAGATGAATTGGTAGAAATATAAAAGAGAAAGTTGCCTTCACATACCATATGTTGAATATAATGAATATAACAACACATGTTACAATGAAGATTTGGCATCACAAAGATTTTGTATTCATATAATTTGCATGTTGCCATGGTAGCAAATTAAAGCTTGCTAATAAAACAAGATCTTTTAAGTACTGAAATAATTACCATGCATATGTCAGAAAGCAATATTTTGCTTTAATTGCTTTACTTCTATAAAACAGTATATTATAGTGGAATGTTAGCAGTAAATGTATATCAGGTTTAATGTCTCATAATTTGGACTAAATGCAACAAGTGTAATTTCAACATTGAGTACCAATTTATTTTGGAAATGACATTGTATGTAACAAATTAAAAATGAATTATCTGAGTCATTTGGACATAGTTACCATATGTAGCTATGCTCATCCATCCCACGATGCGAGTGCCTCGCGGCATGGATGGCACGACTAATGTGCCAGCATCTATGGCGTGTGCGTGCGCACCCACCATAAACTGCAATGGGCGAACGCTGGCCAGGCTTACTCGCGGCTCGGTGAGAGCCACGCTATGCCGCGATGTGTGTGCCCGTCCGCACACATATCACGGCAATGATGTATCCAGCTACATCTGTATATGAAAGTATTTTATTCAATGATTAGAATATTGAAGATTGGTGCAGAGCACTCTGATACAGTATATGTATTTGTACTGTGAAGGATATGGGGACTACATTGCTCTAACAACTACACAATGGACAAAATTACAAAACTGCTATAAAAGCTAATTAAAATAATTCAATTCTACCCATGAATTTGTATTACAGTGATAAATTGTTGATATTCACAGTTTATCCTTTAAGACTTACTGTATCACAACTCTAAATAATGATCTAAAAATAAATACAGGGACAACAGGAGTTGGGATTCATTTAGGTAATATATATATATATATATATATATATATATATATATATATATATATACAAAAGCACTCATTGGTGTTTTAACTCACCGGAAAAAGCACACTGGGAAGGACTGGGGCATATCCCTGTACGGCCCACCCATCTAAAATGTATAAACAATTAACAAAACTACTGTTCTTTCCACCAAAGCAAGGCAACTTAAGCTGCTACCTGCCATCAAAACCCTAAACTAAACTAACTCCAAAATTCCACAAATAAAAACAGCTATCAAATGCGCACATCAGACCTACACAGATGCACATGCTTGAACCTTATCACTGAATGAATACACAAAAAGGACCACTGCAGAATTCACTTGCATCTGGCCTCTTCCATCATGATACCCAGTATGCAGGAATGCACTTCTGGTGAGGAATTATTTCTGAGTAAACCAATTTGCAAAATGGCCAGACAGTATATAATATATAGAAAACAAGAACAATGGCCCACCTGAGGTCCACAGAAGTGCGCTGACATAAGTCATTGCCTCTAAGATGTACTGTACCCCCAACAATTTTGGCCAACCAATACTTCAGTACAGCATCCAATAAATACGCCTTCAACTCATCTCACAACAAGTCACTAAACCCAAGCCAATACACTTGATTAACCAAATCAAAGCATCTAAGATCATGAGCTGCAAATGATTGGGCTGCCCAATAAGCAAAATAATGGCCAATAAGTCAAATGGGCCTAGCATCGAATAGTCCTGCAAAATTTAAGAGTTTATAAACATTATACAATAAACTCCATGGTCACAACCAAACTCACACACCAGCAAACAGAACAACAGAAAAACCACAAACTTGAAGTTTGTGACAAACACAAGCATGCTAACGAGACCTGAAGTAAAAACAAAAAAACCTTCTAGGTTCTGTTCCATGAAATATGGTATTTAAGAAATAAACTAATTGATGCCTCTATGCAGCAAGTAGTCTAAACCTCAGGTTAGCATGCTAAAGACATGCCAGCAATCACTTTACCTGGTTGCATTTAACAATGTAAAGCAGCAGATTTTGGCCCAGAGGAAGAATCAGTGGCATCAGCAGAAGTGGGATCACCAATTCGTAATGAATGTGTTTCAAATCAGGGTTTTAGCATTTACTTTAATCTTAGATGATCATAGATTTCTGCTTGCAAAGCAACTCTGAGATTTTCCAAGGTAAACAAATCATCAGCTGATTCAGTGTTCACCTGGTCTATTAAACCAATGACTCTGAACCACTCCCTATTTAAACCTGCAGCTGGAGCTGAACCTTTGCCAGAACAACTTAATTCCACCAGGAATAGTTCTAGGCTCCAGACCTCAGTATCTACTGTCTCCTGTTTCCTGTGTCTCCAGTGGACTCTGTTATCTGAGCCCTGTCACAACTCACGGGTGAATAATGGATGCAGCCTGTATTTGGGAATTGGCGAGACCTATTTCTGAGGCGCAGAGTCTAATGTGCCAGCGTTATGCACCAGGGACCCTCGCAAGAAGGTATGGACTTGACTGCATCTGACACACAGGTCGCGGCCCTCAGGATAGGTTCCCCTATACAGGTGCTGGTGAACTCTGGATGGAGTGGTAAATACTTTCAACATATTCGACAGGCCGGGTCAGAACCAAAGGGACATGATGGTACCAGGGAGCAAGCATATACAGGTCACGGAGGATAGCCAAGGTTAAAACCAGATAGTCAATACAGTACCATGGGTCAGACAATATCGTAGTCACAAACAAGCCAAGGTCAGGAACAAGTTACGAGATATACACAGGAAAACTGGAGTAAGGTAATGGAGCATATACTCTGGCTCTGGAGTGCTCCCAGGAACTTCCTTATATAGTTCAGAGTTCAAATTAGCCCCAATCAGCTATTCACAAATCCCACACCTGTCTGATTAAATCTTTAACAGAGTGGCATGTGCGTCCCTATGGGAGCTGCAGCCACCTGCACACAGAGCCGCCGAAGGAGAGAAAGCAGCTAACAGCGGGCGCCGGGAATCTCCCGCCCGCTGTCCTTCGCCAGCCTGGACCCCAGTGCCCCTGGATCCGCTAAGTGAGCATCAGGTTTGGCTGCACTGTGATATGTCCCCAGTAGACTTTTTACCTGTGTCACACATGGTCTCCAGTACCTGCATTAATTCGTCAGCATACTCCATCTGCTGCTGCATCCAGTTGCAGCTGTATTAGCCTATCGCCCATGTCACCAGTTCTACTATTACATCTGTGGATTATTACCAACTACCACTGTGAACATTGCGAGTCTCCACTTCCTTGGAGCTTGCCTCTGTGCCTCTGGTTCTGGAACCTGTACTGCATGGACCTTGTGCCCCAGCAAAGCCACCAATACTCTGCAGCATAGTAGCCGGGTCACTGCAGACAGTGGCGTATCTATAATGGGTGCAGTGTGTGTGGGGCACATGGGCCCCTGGGTCCAGGGGGCCCCCGTACCGCACACCCTGCACCCATATTATTTTAAACTTACCTGTCTGTGGTCCTGCAGCGGGTGTTAGCACTGCTCAGAACACCAGAAAATGGCTGCAGCAGCCATTTTCCCGGTGTTCTGCGCATGCGCAGAAGACTCCGGGGACACTCTTGTGCCCTGAGTCTACTAATGCTCTGGTGGCTGGCCAGCCACGTCAGTTGGCTGCTGGTCACCGGGAAGAGAGGAGGGGCCCCGCATGGGGAGTGCACATGGGACCCCTCCTCTCTTAAGATGCCCCTGACTGCTGGTCTATTCAGGTTAGCAGTTACACTATCTTGCTGGCTGAGTATTGGTCTCCCTGTGCTGTGGGTTACTATGTGGGGCTAGTTCTGAGTAAGTGCTGGTTCCTGGGCTGTGGTCAGTGTGCACAGACTCGTGCATTGGGGTGATTGGCTAGCCTGTATTCCTTCAGTACCTGAGTTCCTAACTGGTTTCCAGATCCTGGGGGTATATGTACTAAAGATCAATGTTTGATTCATTTTTGGTAGATTTTAGGTCAATTTTGTTTTTCAGAGTCTAAATCATACATTTAGTAACAGATGATTTTTAACACAATTTTTTTAAACAATGTAAAAAATCATGCGTTAGTAAATGTGGGATTTAGGGTATATTTACTGAAAGTCAATTTGGGTAAATTTTTGGTCGAGGTTTGGTAGATTTCTGGTTGATTTTGTGTTTCAGGGTCTCAATTGCACATTTACCTCAAAAATAATTTCTTAGTAAATGTGTGTTTTTGACCCTGAAACACAAAATCAACCAAAAATCAACCAAAAATTTACCAAACATTGACCAAGAATCTACCAAAATGTACTTTTAGTAAATATACCCCCAGGTCTTGCGTCAGATCAGTCTTAAGAAATTGGCTTCTGCAGTTCTTACCCTGTATACATACTTTAAGACTCCGATTCCTAGTCTGAGTTCTGAGTTCCAACTTTGCTCTGAGTTATGTGACTGTCTCTAGAGTCCTGGGGTGTAGCCTTGGCTCTGTTGGCCTATATGAGGTCAGTGGGTCAAGTTACACCCAGATACTCCTCGATTCCAGGTCTTTATTCCTGTATAACTCTGGCCAATGGTTTCTAGTCCTCGTCTCACTTGCACCTCAGTTAATACCAATGGTCCCAGACTGGACTAACAGAATCTTAAATCCGTGACAGAATGGGTACCAAAATCATGCAGAGGCAAGCCCAATGCATCAATGCAGAGTTTCAATACCTTACTAAATTGGTATTTAGTTAATGGGAATTATCTGCATGAATAAGCAAAGCATCTTCCATTAAAGGCTATAACTCCAAATATTAATGTGCTGGGCATATCCAGGCATCCCAACATCTTTGCAAGAATAACCATCAATATCACCAAATTTGGTCAGTCTTGGAATGCTGGATCTTGCATAAGATCACATTACTGTAACACAACACATCACAAAAAATAGAGCCAACTCTGCTACATTTGCAGGCACCACTAATTTGCTTAAGCAAAACACGTCATTAAAAGCCACGGAGAAAGCAAATTTAAACAAGCAAACTTCAAGCATGGAAAAACACACACCTTCAATTGTCAATAGGTGTGACAACAGATTTAAATCAATAGGACATTGTCAGTCCTACAAATCTGGCTTAGATCTAGGCCAACGTTTGAGAATCCCCAAAAAAACAGATAACTCTTTGTAGGGTAAGATCAACCAAACAGATTAAAAAAGAAATACTCACAAGCCACTTACACATGGCAGATAATGAGTGCTGCACAACAAAAGAAGACCAGAAAAAAGAGTGCATCAACAGGTGTTGACTCTTAACTATAGGCGCAGGAGGTAGAGGCAATATTGTTCCCATTCATGCCAAGCAGCCCCATAGGAATGTAGTGTCCCCTGAGCAACTGAATGCCTTGCTAGTTCCTCTAGTACAGCCTGATGCCCGACAAACATAAGGAGGACATGCATCACTTATCAAGGTTGCTTGCAGTCCACTCTATATTTAACCCAATTAAACCTAGAGAGAGCATCTGCAATAGAATTTTCAACCCCAGAAACATGTTTATTCTGAAAGCTGATATTACAAACTAAACAAAGCAACACAAACTGGCAAGGAGGATGCACGCTGATGGTTAATAGCCTAAACAACCTCAAGGTTTTCACACCATATAAATGCTCTCCCCAAAGCTCAATGGCCACCACAATTGGAAAATGTTCAAGAGGGAACATTCCCTAATCAGTTCAGGTGGCCATGGTGCAACCCAAAAGACCAAGCTGTATCAATAAAGAGCTGCATGTCTACATTATTATGCAACTTCTTTGGTCATATACTGTATGCATATACTCATAACACTGTATGCACATCATTGAAACTGGAAAGAAAAAAATACCAAATACATAGTTCATATTTCATTTTAGCAGACAGGCATAAAAATGTGCCTACGCACTCTTGGCCTGATTCAGAGATGTATGCTAACCCAAAATTGAAAAGGTTTGGGTGACCCTGGCGCTCTCTGTGTAAACTGTGTCTGTGTACTTAACTGGTTGCAGCTCTGCTCATGAAAGAAAAATTGTGCAATCTTTCCAAAGAAACAAATATAAAAAGTATGGGCTGCGCAATCCTGTAATGACCCAACAATATTGCTGTATGTTCAATGTATTTTTATTTCAACATAAATGTTGACCCAGCGGTATCAGTAAAGAGCTGCATGTCTAAATTATTATGCAACTTTTTTGATCATATACTGTATGCACATCATTGAAACTGGAAAGAAAAAAACACCAAGCACATAAGGGGTCATTCAGACCCACTTGCGAGCGGCAGTACGCTCGCAAGTGGGTCGATGTTCCCCACTGTTCATGCGCACGACGGAGGGAGCTCCGTCGTGCGCATGCGCGAGACCCAGCGAGCGACGGGCTTTCCATCGCTCGGGGTCTCGCACCAAAGGGGGCGTGCTGTTGATGTTGATTGACAGCACGCCCCCTTTGGTGGGCATGCCGGGGGCGTGCCTGCCAGACGGAGGCGTTCCCATGGGAATGCCTATCGTCTGAAGCCGGCCCCACTGACATCACTAGTGATGTCAGTGGGAGAGATTTTGGCTCTGATAGAGCCAAAATCACTCCAGGGCTTGTGGCTGGGAAACCCGACCGCAGGGTTTCCCTCGCAAGTCCGATGGTCACGATGGTCAAGACCATCGCGACCATCTTTTTGCACGCTTGTATATGCTGTGGGTGGTGACCCACAGCTATACGAGCGTCCAGGAGGACGCTCCATTTTAATGGAGGAGGGCCCTGATTCAGAGCGAGCGCTCTGGTCAGAGCGTCCGGCTCTGAATCAGGCCCATAGTTCACAATTTATTTCATCAGACAGGCATAAAAATGTGCCTACACACTCTGGGCCTGATTGAGAGATGTATCCTAACCCAATGGTTAGTGCACATCTCCGATGGGGGGAGGACTGTGCATATGCCGGAGGTGCCTCACAGCCTCAGCCTGATTGATAGGCTGCGGTGTTTAGGAGGGGAAGTGGGGGCATTCCTGGGCAGCATTTTAAATGGACGGAATTGCCCAGCCGCTTATGTGTGGTTGTGCAATTCTGTCCATCTCTGAATCAGGCCCTCTGGACTTGGCACTCTCCAATTTTCTCCAAGCAAAGTTAGGTTGCCCCAAAATGGACTGAGGGCCTGATTCAGAGCCGGACGCTCGCTAAGCTGTGGATGACCATGGTCACAACCATCGCGACCATCAGGGCTTGCGACGAGACCCTTGTGGTAGGGTCTCACTCCCGCAAGGCTCAGTGAGCTTTCGGCTCTAATAGAGCCGGAAGCTCACCCACTGACATCACTTGTGATGTCAGTGGGACCACCCGCAAACAGCAGGCATTCCTTAGGGAACGCCTCCGTTTGGCCAGCCACCCGCCCTGCCCACCTCCAAAATGGGGCAAGCTGTCAATCACAATCGACAGCTGCCCCCTTTGGGGTGAGACCCATAGCAATGGAGCACCCGTCGCTGGCCGGGTCTCACGCATGCGCACGCCGGGGCGAGCGGGTCTGAATCAGGCCCTGAGTCTGCTGCAAGTTACTTTGCCAGCCTCTAATCTGGATGCAAATAGCCAATCTCATTTTGTCCACTTTGTCTTGCGACATCCGACCACAGCCTGCAAACGTATTAATTTTGATTGTCAAATGTGAAAGTCACATTATCAATCCTTTAGTTTTATTATGCACAATCGGAACGCCTAGTTCCCAAAACAGAGATTACACTGAAAAAAAGCAAACAAACACAACAAGAGGAATCCTCTAGGCCAAAGCATTGGAAATCATCAAGGTAATGACCCACACCATCTTTTCCAGCACCAGCAGACACACCGCAATGAAGGAATGTGCTAAATCATTAAACAGGATATAGAACATCCCATTTGTCTTTGAAATATGTACCCTGCAAATAAAACCCCATAAAACGGAAAGAATATGGATGTAGGGGTAAAAGAGAATTTAACATCAATCTTCAGAGCTGCTTTGTTAAAAGATCTGAAAATTACTAGAACTTGACGCTACTGTAGATAATTCTGTCTCAATTGCAAACAGGAAAAGTAAGATTCTGCATCAGCCTATATTTACCATGGGCTTTCTTGGAGAAGACCCCAACTGGAGAAAGCACAAGGTTTGCCAAAGGAGAAAATTGAAAAGGGCCAGCAATCTACCCCAAATCAACCTCCTTCATCACCTTCTCGCAAATGATATATGACAAATCAAAAACAGACCATATATTGCAAGGCATACCCAATGATACCTTACCTCGAATAGGGAAATGGAAGCCTTCCAAAAAACTCAGTCATAAAAATTCTGCTTCACTCCTATCTGGGAACATAGCAAGTCATCTGCACAATGGATAGGGTATGGTATCATATTTAGCACCACCACCGAGCCAAACTACCAGAAAGTGCTGCATCACCTGACCTGGCAGATTTTTTCAGTGGTTGCTGTCCTCCACAACAGAGACAAACATGCCACACGCTAAGCCATTTAAAGCATTGCAATGGTCTTGCAGACCACCAGAAGCAAAGCAAGAACTCGTATTGACCTTTGGTGTATTGTAGGAGGAACTGAGGCCTGAGGAAGGAAACTCCAGACAAACTTCAAAATTTTTATACCCAAAATCTATGACAAACAATCCATATTGCTTTCTATGGAATTATGCCACATTCATCCCTTATTGAGATGAAACATCCCATGGATCATGTGCAAGTATATCAGTACATTAAGATGTTTCAAAGGCCTGGTCTCCAAATAGCAAACACAAAAAGTATACATTCCCATCAGCCAATTGTGGCAAGACCTAAAAGCGTCCTCACCAATTCTACCATTGCATTTTGCCGCCTCCAAATCCTCCTTGGATTTAGATGAAAAACGTCCACAAATTCCCAAATCATGCAAAATCGCCATGTAGTCACAGTGTATAACCTCGTCCTTAGGCAGAGCACCAATATTAGGATTACAATCACTGTGAGAACAGGAACTGAGCAACATCACCTAGAGCCAGCTAAGCTCACCTGGTAGCAGATTCTTATTAGGATGAAGAGTTGTTAGAAGAGGTGGTCAAGAAGGAACCAATTGACAGCAAACCCAGCCCAACATGTGTTGATTCACCAGAAGGCCCATGCAACTAGTCCCTAACATAAACCATCAGCAAGGAACCATGGTCAACAAGTGGCCTACCAGCATTCATATTTGCAGAAGACGAGAGAGACAAAGAAGGCACAGAATCCACCACAACAACTGCAGATGCAGAAGAAAAAGCCATTGCAGCAGGGAGAGCTCCAGAGGCATTGCTAGGCAGCAGGGTATCTGCAGGAGCAGGTAAACCTAACGCATGGAAAATTGACCATTAAAAGGGGATAGTGCCACCTGCATCTGAGTTGAACTGGACACAGAATTATCAGACTGTGCAGCCAATATCAGGCCTATGCACCAGCAAAAGCATCTGGAGCATTGACAGCCACCAAAGGATCTTGGGCAGGCATAGACTGAGCAGGATGGGAAGCCATTTGTGAGTTAGCTGCTGCAGGTGGAATAGGTGCCTGTGAGACTGAAGCAATCATGTGTGCCACACTCACATAAGCAGCCAATAGACAAACGAAAACAGCCTGCAATTAGGTATCTGATATTCCCACACCAGCCACCTCTTCACTGTAGAGTGAAGCAGCCTGCTCACTCTGTGTTATAGAATGAAAACTATACTCAGTGACGGAAGGTAGATGGAGTCTCTACCAACCCCACCATTGTCATGTAAGAGGGAGTGCAGCAGCAGTGCAAGCTGTGTACCTAAACAACAGATGGCACTTCATGCCGCTGGACCACTGGCCACTATGGAGTGCCACTGGTCAAGAAGGCCAATGCCTCCTTCTGTGCTGGCACAGCCAGCAAGGATAATGATGCCTCCTGTCCAGAGTCATGGCAAGAAATGCATCTGGGGTGCGAATACACACTCAGTTCTAGACTAGCCCTAGAGGTAAGAGCCTGGTGTGAATGCCATGATGAGGGGGTTGTCACACGCAGAGGGGGTGAAGCCGCGGCTTGCCATGATAGCATAAAAAATACCACAAAACACTATCAAAAGAAAGGCAGAGAACAGAAAAAAACAAAGAAAATACAAAGAAATAGAAAGTAAGGAAAGACAAGCTAGAAAATGTAAGCATAAAACCGTATGAAAAAGACAAAGTATAGGAAACAGAATATCAACGAGAAAAACAGAATGTAAATCTGGCCATACATCAGAACAATCTAATTCCAACCAGCCAACTAGTTGGATCTAAGGGGGTCTATTCATGCAGCAGTGAAAATGTCTTTATTAGTTATAACAAGGCTTTTACTGCTTCGTCCTATTCAGAGAAGGGGTTACCGTGAAGAAATCTTAAATTTTTCCAATGGTACCCCTGATTAGTGTAGATATTGCTTCCCCATACAGTAGTATGGGAGAGCAATTGATAGAAGTATTGAAAGCTCAACTTTCCATTTGGCTGCTAAAAAAAATGCCATCTCAGGATGGCATAATTAGTTTAATGACAGGAGAAGAACAGCAAAGACAGCTGTCTTCCTGCCTTTTCCCTGTTCTCTCTGACACCTGGTCAATCAGCAGTGCTCTTCCCCCAAGCCTGCTCTGTCTTGTGTATAGATTAATGAAGTCACCCAACATATGCCAGGTCACTTCAAACTGCTGGCTGCCCAGTGCCCCGGCTTGCTCTGTCCCAGATCCACTGCTCCGCCAGCGCATGTGCAGAAAAGATTGGCTAACACATACCAGAACATACACAAAAACCATGTCCATTCTGACTCCATGATAAATTAGAGGACCATAGCAGGAGACAGGATCGCAAGACGCCTGTTTATTATTTGGCTTCACGACAAAGGTAAGTATACATTAATTACAATACACTGTAGAACAGCTATATATCGCATTGAACTGATGCGATATATAGAGAAACATTCAGTATCACACCAGATCCACACATGTACATGAATAGACCCAAAAGTCACTTTGCAATTACTATTCTTGGTGGGACTTTGAACAGCAGTGACAGAAAGCATTGTAATTATGTGGCAAATGTTGGTGTTGACAGAAGCTCTGCTACAGCCTACTCCTCAGGAACACTAGCTGTGCAGCAAAAGTGGTTCCAGGGTTTGATGTTCCGATATACTGTATTAGGTAAACAGGGTTAGGAATTACATTTAGAAAAAAAAATTTAAATGAGTTAGGCAGTTTTTCAATCAGGTATATGAATTCATGTGTTACTCTATGTGTATACATTTTAGATTTAATTTTATATATTAAATTATTTATATTTATCTAAGCTATCTGACTCATGAATTGTTGATTTATACATGTTTTATATAATATTATATATTTTTGATATTACATATTTGTTGTTAATTTAGTCGGCCAGTGCTACAGTAACTTCTTTTTTTTTGTATGTAGACCAAGATAGTTTTATAAGTAGCAGAGGTGTTGGTTTTCAAATACACATAAATTAATTACGTGAGCAGCAGAAGTATATAAATATATATGTATAGGGTGTGTAGAATGGCGCTCTGGTTCAAGTCACAGGTGGTATTGCGCCATAGTGCAAAGGTATAAATAAAATCCAGTTGGTGCTAACAGGTGTGACACTTAAATCCCTCTGGTGAAGGTGGCAGCAGTCTTCCCGTGTTCCCGAATGGCAATCAGGGTAAATGTGATCTGGAAATGAGGTATGGAAAGAACATGCGCCTAATAGTGTAGTAATTCAAAATGGTTTTAGCACGTGCTCAAATATAAATGTGCGTACCAGAAAATTAAACTTTAACGCTTATCTGTGGTTCTTTTGCTGGGACCTCATATGGTGGGGTACACTCACAGCTTCTGGGTAACCAGGAACCTTAAATAAGATTGGCTCGCATCGAACCAAAATAAGCACATATAGTGTAGTAATTTACGTCCAAATAGAGTGGTGTGATAAATAATTAAGAATGCGTACCAGAACGTCACTTGAATCACTGCATGAAGTACTAAGTAGCCTCTTCAAACTCCCATAATGGCCCCAATGTTACGTATATAAGTGGAGCAGGTCAGCTTTAAATAAGCAGAAAATGACCCTTACTCAGAGGAGCTTCATCAACAAGGGGTTTTTAATGACACTTAGTAAATAGGGATACAGGGTACACAAAGGGTTAAAAAAACATATAAATAAGATAATGAGGTGCTTATCTGTGAATAGTCAGCAGTGTGGAGAGGGGCTGGAACAGGGCCCCAACGCGTTTCATCTGGATAGACTTCCTCAGGGGTATTGATAAACTACTTGGGGTGCCCTTTTTATACTGTACCTGATAAAGTACTGAATAGCGCCAAAAACGGCGTCTAGCGCTGTTCTGCACATGCGCAGCTGCCCTCGGCCATCTTGTATGATAAACTACAACTCCCAGGATGCCGCGTGGCATAACTCGCGCATGCGCAGATCGCTGCGGCTAATAGATAGTTCCTGCCGTGATCGCGCTGACATAATAAGATGGTGCAGGGATCTTTAGTGCAGAGAAGGAACTCTGCAAAAACGGGGCTATATAACAAGTATAACCGCCGCTGTGGATGCATACACAAGCAGCGGCGGCCATTTTTACTGGTTCCTTCAGATAAAATAAATGATCAGCGGCCATTTTGTTGGTGGCAAATAGCCCTGCAATGAGATATAAAGCGGCCATTTTGTTGGTTTCTCATTGTATATCTGAGAACCAACATATATCAAATCGATTGTGTAATGAAATACAGGAATGACGAAAAGACCATATAAGAGATGAAATACAATATTATGAATAAAAACAACAGGGACTACAAATTCTTAGTATTGATAAAAATGGAACTAAAATACGCATCACTACTAAGAGGATTATTAAAAGTATAGGGTTGAACGGTACTTAAAAGTCATAGAACCATAAAATCCACAGTACAAATTTAAAACAAACCATAAAATGCAGCAAAATAGTAAACATCACAGAAAGATAAAAAATCATAAAAAGGGTGCAATTTCATAGCTATCGTTAAGGCCCTGAGGTAGTAGAGTATTTAGCTCAATGATCCAAAACATCTCTCTTTGAGACAGTCTGTTAGCTAGATCACCACCTCTTGGACCCAATTTAACATGTTCAATACCTCTAAACAGTAAGTTTTCAGAATTAGCATTATGATGTGACTTGAAGTGTCTGGACACAGAGTGGCTCTAATGAAATGTTTCATGTTATATGTTTTGGAGTTGTCAGAATTAAAGAACTGCCTTCTGTTGGGGTGTAAAAACCTGCACATATAACAGTGTCCACACTTATATGCACCCAGACATTTGTTGAGGTCCTGCCTATTGGGTTTTAGTGGTTGAAGCATACTAGGGGCTAAAATATTCTTGAGGTTCCTTGCATTCTTAAAAACAACAGTAGGTTTATTAGGTAAAATTCCTGATAAAATGGGGACCATCTTCAAGATTCCCCAGTGTTTATTTAGGATCTGCCGGATTCTGCCCACTTCCCTATTGAACTGGGTAATAAAAGGTACTATGTCTTCTTTTTTGGGTCTGGTTTTATACTTAAGAAGTTCTTTTCTATCCAGATTATCTGTTCTTGAAATTGCCTCTGTTATTAGTGTTTCTGGATAACCTCGTTCTTTGAATCTCTCTGCATATAGATTTATTTGTTTGGAACAGATCTCTTTGTCATTACAATTGATTTGATATGATGAAATTGTGAGTATGGGATATTGTTCTTCCAACTCATAGTGTGTCCACTTCTATAGTGCAAGTAACTGTTAGTATCGACAGGTTTTATATAGGTTCTTGTTGAGATGTTAGTGGTTTTTCCTTCTAGGATAGCATCTAGAAACTCAATTTCTGTCTTTTGTAGGTTGGATGTGAACTTTAGATTAAAATCATTAGTATTGATATAATCCATAAAATTACTAAAATCCCGTTCGTTACCTTTCCAAATAATAATAATATCATCAATATATCATTTATAGAGGTGTATCATGGGTTTATATGGGTTGTTATTATATATGTGCCCTGCTTCCCAGTTGCCCATAAACAGGTTGGCGTAACTTGTCACAAAAATGGTACCCATCGCTGTTCTGCAAATTTGTAAAAAGAACTGATCTAAAAATTTAAAATAATTGTGTGTTAAGATAAATAAAACCAGATCGCATATGAATTGTTTATGTTCAATGTTAATGGAAGTGTCTTCATCTAAAAAATTTCTGCAGGCTTCAATACCTCTGGGATGCTGTATACAAGTATATAGGGATTGAACATCTATAGTGGCCCACATATAGCTCTCATCCCAGCTAATTTATTTTAAAATATTTAGAAGGTTAGTCGTATCTTTCAGATAGGATGGAAGTTCTTTCACATATTTATTCAAAAAAATGTCCAAATACTCTGATACGTGTGATGTCACAGAACCAATTCCTGCAATAATGGGCCGGCCGGGTGGGTTTTTCATATCCTTATGGATATTTGGTAGATGATAAAATATAGGGATTACTGGGCTCGACAACATTAAATATTGGTATTCGTCTTTAGTAATATTGTCTTTATGAAGGCCTTGTACTAATAACTAACACAATTGATTTGATATATGTTGGTTCTCAGATATAGAATGAGAAACCAACAAAATGGCTGCTTTATGTCTCATTGTAGGGCTATTTGCCACCAACAAAATGGCCGCTGATCATTTATTTTATCTGAAGAAACCAATAAAATGGCCGCTGCTGCGTGTGTATGCATCCACAGTGGCGGTTATACTTGTTATATAGCCCCGTTTTTGCAGAGTTCCTTCTCTGCACTAAAGATCCCTGCACCACCTTATTATGTCAGCGCGATCACGGCAGACACTATCTATTAGCCGCGATCTGCGCATGCACGAGTTATGCCGCGCGGCATCCTGGGAGTTGTAGTTCATCATACAAGATGGCTGCGGGCAGCTGGGCATGCGCAGAACAGTGCTAGATGCCATTTTTAGCACTATTCAGTACCTTATCAGGTACAGTATAAAAAGGGCACCCCAAGTAGTTTACCAATACCCCTGAGGAAGTCTATCCAGATGAAACGCGTTGGGTCCCTGTTCCAGCCCCTCTCCACACTGCTGACTATTCACAGATAAGCACCTCATTATCTTATTTATATTTTTTTTTTAACCCTTTGTGTACCCTGTATCCCTATTTACTAAGTGTCATTAAAAACCCCTTGTTGATGAAGCTCCTCTGAGTAATGGTCATTTTCTGCTTATTTAAAGCTGACCTACTCCACTTATATACGTAACGTTGGGGCCATTATGGGAGTTTGAAAAGGCTACTTAGTACTTCATTCAAGTGACATTCTGGTACGCATTCTTAATTATTTATCACACCACTCTATTTGGACGTAAATTACTACACTATATGTGCTTATTTTGGTTCGATGCGAGACAATCTTATTTAAGGTTCCTGGTTACCCAGAAGCTGTGAGTGTACCCCACCATATGAGGTCCCAGCGAAAGAACCACAGATAAGCGTTAAAGTTTAATTTTCTGGTACGTACATTTATATTTGAGCACGTGCTAAAACTGTTTTGAATTACTACACTATTAGGCGCATGTTCTTTCCATACCTCATTTCCATATATATATATATATATATATATATATATATATATATATATTTTTTTTTATACAAAAAACAATCCACTTGGTGCAACCTGTAAACAAGGTTACCCCAAACAAGATAGAATATCAGCACTCCATTCAAAGTACAAGAAACAGCTTTTACTGTGCCATCAAGCAAATAGCCATAAACTTATGTAAAAACATAACAATACTCATCGGTTATTCCTCAATCTGCTGGTTTGTCAAGAAGTCATATAACAGACATAGGGTCTCATTCAGACCTGCTCGCGAGAGCAGGACTCTCGCAAGGTGGTCGATGGTACCAAAATGCGCATGCGCATGACGGAGGGAGCTCCGTCGTGCGCATGCACAAGACCCGAATAACGATGTCAAGCCATCATTATGGGTCTCGCACTAAAGGGGGCGTGCTGTCGATGGTGACTGACAGCATGCCCCCATTAGTGGGCGTGCCGGGGGCGTGGTTGCCAGATGGAGGCGTTCCCATGGGAACGCCTTCCGTCTGGGTCCGGCCCCACTGACATCACTAGTGATGTGAGTGGGAGTGCTTTTGGCTCTGATAGAGCCAAAATCACTCCTGGGCTTGTGGCAGCTATACCCTACCGCAGGGTCTTGTCGCAAGCCCAATGGTCACGATGGTCATGACCATCGAGACCATCTTTTTGGCTGCTCGCATAAGCTGTGGGTGGTCACCCACAGCCATGCGAGCGGCCAGGAGGCCGCTCCATTTTTAGGTAGGAGGGCCCTGATTCAGAGCGAGCGCTCTGGTCAGAGCGTCCGGCTCTGAATCAGGCCCATAGTCCCACTCTCGACAACTGTTTTGGTGCACCAGCACCTTTTGTCAAGAGTCTGACCATAATAAGGGTATAGCTGCAGTCAAGTATTTCTTAGAAATGAATAGACATCATGAGATGAATACATTCCTCTTATCATTACTGAGATTCATACTAACCAAGAACTATTTTACTTGTGATAATAAATTCTATCTCCAGGTATGAGGCACAGCAATCGGGATAGCTTGTGCCCCACCATATGCTGGCCTCTACCTGGGATGGTGGGAGAAGGAATATATATTTAAAGAGGACCATGAAAGATATACGGAAAATATCCTTCTGTACCTACATTATATTGATGATGTATTGATATTGTGGGAGGGAGAAAAGGATCTCTTGGAATAATTTATATCTATTCTGAACAACAATAACCTTAATTTGAAACTCACGGGAGCTGCAAGTCAAAATACAATTGACTTTCTGGACGTTATGATAAAAATTGATGACAATTGTCAAATTGCTACTGACATTTATAGGAAACAAACAGCAACAAATAGCATTTTGCATGCAGATAGTGCCCATATACCAGCTACAATTAGAAGTATCCCCAAAGGAGAATTCTTACGAACGAAGAGGAACTGTTCAGATGCAGCCACCTATAAGGAACTTGAACTTCAAGTTAGTGATAGAAATAAAAAGAGAGGTTATAGTAACAGACTTATTAAAACAGCTAAACTAAATGTGAAGACGTACTCGAGAGATTCTCTATTAACAGCTAAAACCAAAACTCCACGAGATGACCTGGTGAGATTTATTAGCACATTTAATAATCAATGGAAAGATATGAATATCATCTTACAAAAACATTGGCCAGTCAACCTTACGGATAATGATCTATCTAGCATCCTCCCAAAAAAAGTCAACATCAGTTGGAAAAGATCCCAGAACTTGAGGGATCATCTTGTCCATAGTCACTTTGTTTCAGCTAAAAAAGCTACTTTCCCTATTTAGGGATCACGCAATTGTAGAAAAAAAGCTTGTCAATATAGGATGCCGAGAACGTTTTCTTTGACAAGTATGGTAGAAAATGGAACATCAATGAATATATCAATTGCAATACTGTGGGAGCAGTGTACTAACTAGAATGCCCTTGCAGCTTATGCTACATTGGGAAAACAAAGAGACCACTTAAAGTGAGAATATTAGAGCATGTAGGTAATATCAAACATGCGAAACAGGATAATTTGAAATTTAAAACTTTGACCTCAGTGGCCAATCATTTCTTGAGATTCCATGATGGTAATCCCAAGGGCTTGAAAGCTTTTGGAATTAAACACATCAAAATGGATATTAGAGGTGGAGACCTTGACCTGGAATTGTTAAAATTCGAATCAAAAATGATCTTTCTTCTCAATACTCTGCAGCCTGGTGGCTTAAATGAATATAACAGCTATTCCTCCTTTTTATAGGATCACAGAGGGTTTATTTATTTAATTGAATCGGGAATCTGGCCAGGGAATATCTATTGACATCAATCCTAAGAATTAATTAAACTGGATTTTGTAATCTATGTAGTGATTATATAGTATGACTTTTTACTGTCAGGGAGTTATTAATTTAAGCCATTTATACAAGGTATAATGGAATATCATTATATCAACTTATAGTTATTTGGAAACACATAGGACTCTGAATCCATGGACATCTCTATCCCCATGAAATGTTATCACAGATAGAATGTAATTTGACCATGAGGGATTAGTCTCTATTTTTCCATGTACGCATGTGGTACATGTGCATGCGGACATACGAGTATGTATTTATATGTGTGTTTTCATATGTATGGGATGGACGTAGTAAACTAGGACTTTAAATATTGGACAAAGGCATATTACTTATTATTATTTATTAATATTTTTTATGTATTCATTTTTATTATTTATTCTGCATTTTTATTTTATTAATTATTATTAATTATTATAATTTATTATTTTCTATATATATTTATTAATTTGTTGCTTTATATTGAATCGATAGGATGTCAATACATTATTAATCAATAACCACTATGTAGACATACTATTTATAATCTAAACATACAACTGGTATTTTTTATTCTTTACAACTATGACAGGTTTTCTGTGATACTTTCCTTTTCTTCTCTCTCTTACACATTCACTTTACATTAGGGATTTTTTGTGTTAACACATGGATGTGTGCATATATATATATATATATATATATATATATATATATCCTCATTACATAATAATATATTTTTTATTAGTTTTCACAAGTTATTGAGGTATAGGTATAATATTATAGATGTACTTCCATACACTTTATTTTTTAATTTTGTGTTTTTTATTTTTGCTTTTAGTCACATATTTTTGATTCACTTGCACTCCATATTAGGGTATTTTTAATTATTATTTTTTTAGGTATATGTACTTCTTCATTCATTTCAGTATATCTGTTTTTCACTACCAATTAAATTCACTAAATTCCAATTTTTATGACACAATGAAATACACTGGAGGTGTATTCATTATTTGAACACTGTCACAGTTATATACAACACACTGAGGGAATTTTTTTTATTTATTATTTTACATTTTTCATTTTAATAAACACATTTTATTACAATTTAATTGTAGCAGTTCACTATTAAATAGTCACTTTATTATTTAAGGTTTTTTATATTTATTATTATTTAAGTATGGTTTAGGGATTATTATCTGTCAAGGAATCTGGGTATGATCTAACTGGATTAATATAAATATTGACATTATTGTTAAGATGTAATCATATTTAATTATAATGAATTGGATGTTTTGATATTATTATTGTCTTAGTTTATGTTGTCCTTTCCTTATAAATAGTTTTGATATATGTGTATTATATAATATAGCTGGATATTTAGGTTGATGTTTATGTATGTTAAGATAGGGTTAAATTATGGCTAGATATATACTTGTTCCCTCCCCTCCATCAATCAAAATTTTTTTACATGCCTCCGTATAGTATTTTACATACCCCTATGAGCTGAATGAAATAACGGCTCAGACATTACTGGTAGAATGTTACCGCCTGAATTTTCAAAACCAATACCTATTTGTGATTGGAAGGGGACATACATCATGGGTAATAATGTTGTGTAGAGAGATAATATTGTAGTCCAATTGGTCACACGATCCATGTGACAAGGAGGAGCATGATGATTGATTGATGTCCACATAAAAGAGCTCTGAGTAGTACGCTCGGTCTGCCTTGAAAAAACTGTCATTAAGTGAAACATACGTCAGCGGTTCACACGCTGACCACTTGTGCGGTGCGGTTCTGTTTTACATATATTATTTTGTTTTAATACATGACTACACACGTTGTGGCATTATTTAGCTATAATATCATACATAGTGGAGGGCTAAGGTCCAACTAACACGCGGCTATTGTATGCTGCATAGCAGTGAGACTTACTCCTCCCCACTGAATATCATTTGGGGATAGACCCTGTGACATAACCTAGTTATACTATCAAATATAGTGGAGGGCTGAGGTATAAGTCCAGCCAATATGCGGCTATTGCATGCCGCATACTAGTGAGATTTATTTTTCCCCGCAGAATAACATTCGGGTACAGACGCTGATCTATAGGAGAAACGGAGGCTTTGACCTCATTATACATGATGCTGGAAATGTACACTCTGTTCTACAGTCAAACATAATATAGCTATATATGTGTGGTTTTTCATCCAGGGGATAATGGCTCTGATTATGATTTAAAACACTGAGCGCGCACTGATAGAGAGTGTGTGAATATATATATATATTCCCCAACTGGAGGTTTGTGTTAACAGGGAATGCATACTTCACAGAAATTCAAATATGATCATTGATGTTATTTAAGCATCAATTATTGATACATCAATAAATGAGTGTGATGTGTATCCCGTTGGTAGTGATAATAACAGGATAATAATAAGGAGATTAGGACCTTATGATTAAAGTAATATTTATATATTTATCCAACCAGTTTACAATTTCCCAGATTATTACCTGTTCTGTGTATAATATAGACTGTGATCAGGACAGTCAAAGAGATACTGTTACTAAGTATTGATGTTTTTTTGCAACAAATAATTCTGATACATCATTGAAACAAATGTTTCAGTTTCAAGACTCCTGTAATAAAGGAAAAATTGCAGCTGGAAGGATTGTAAAACCTTTCTCTTCCTAATACCTTGAATCAATTAACTACCATATAATAACTTGGAGTGATACACATATATAACACTCATCCACATTATGAAGATCCAACATAGCCACAATAAACATATCTAAACCCTCTTGAGTTAATAAATGTGTTCATAATTATAATGACATATTGATATGGGAATTTCTCAGGGGTGTAGTTAATTTGAACACATCACATATATTTAATTAAGAACAGTTACGTATACTGTACCTATAATACTGATTTATAGAACAGCAGCACATAGTGAGTCAGCGTATTTTATTTGTTTCTATTATTGAATATATTATTGTGTTTGTTTTGTTTTATATTTCACTTGATAAGGGTGCTTCAATAATTAGAGAGGCTTTGATAATATAATAATTTTAATAGTAAATAAATAAAGGTTATTTTTTAAATATTAACTTACAGTGCGCCAACTGATAGAGGCAGGGACACAGTCAATGAGCTTGTATTTGAGCATGGCAAGTCCATGACGGCACTCTCTAAAGTGACGGGCCACCGGTTGGTCCTGTTCTTTGCCGTCAAGAGCTGCTCTAATCACGGAGCGATGCAAGGCCATCCTCTCTTTGAATTGGCGAGAGATTTTACCCACATAAAGTAAGCCACAAGGACATCGAATGAAGTAAATGACGAAACGAGAGGTGCAAGTAAGAACATGACGAATGGAATAACGTTTGCCTGAGTGGGAATGTGTAAATGAATTACCCACTTCTAGATATCCACAAGTCGTGCAGTTGATGTATCTGTAGCATCCAGGTTTCTTACTTAGAAAGTGAGGGATTGGCACACTACCCATACCGGATACATAATTCTTGACTACCCAGTCCTTGATATTTCTCAGTCTTCGATAACAATGTCTCTCAATGCCGGTAAGGATGGGTCTTCCGCCACAATATGCCACAGATTTTTAACTGCTCTGGTAATCTGATGGCTCAAAGGGTTAAATTTGTTGACCCAGGTAATGCAATTCTCCCTCTGTCTCTTTCTGAGGTTGATAAGGTAGTGGTTCTAGGAATGGCCAATACTTTCTTTTTGATATTCAACAGATCTTGTGTATGATAACCTCTTTCCGCAAAATGTTTAATCATGTTGTCCATTTCAATGGAGGCAGTATCTGGGTTATCAGTGATGCGGTGTACTCTCAGAAGCTGTGAGAACGGCAATCCCTGTTTAAGGCTCAACGGATGGAAACTGTCAGCCCTTGACAGGTTGTTCCTGTCCATGGGTTTTTTAAATATTGAAGTGTGTAAATCACTCCCAGCCTTGCAGACCAAGACATCAAGATAATGTATCTCACAGCTCTGTGTGTTCCAAGCAAATTTAATATGATCGTCCAACTGATTAATGATTGACATTGATTCTTCAATCAATTCTTTAGTACCTGTCCAGATGATGAACAGGTCATATATGTAATGATGACGTGACGGTAACCTAGACAACACAGAAGCGGTAACCACGGAGCTGCATAGTCATAATAAAGCCAAAAAATAGGCAAGGCAATATAGCCAATAATGCGTGCTAGGGGAAATATAATGACCCCAAACAGGTCATATCAATCCGCTAAATTCAGTGGCTACAATGGCTCAAGTGCATTACAATCATATCAGAATGCCAGTAATAAACACAATATGACACACCAACGATACATGACAATAGACAACACATATCAATATAACAATACCCCCAAAAAACAAAAAAATAACAAAAAACATGTACAAAAAGACATATGGTGGAGAGCACAGGATATATAATAAGACAGGAGCTTAATTAGAAAAATCAAAGAAAACAGCTCAAATATTGACCCTCATTAAGCCCATTGGGTACAACAGTGTTCAATCGGTCAATCCAAAAGCTTTCCCTCTGTAATAGGAGCTTATTCCTGTCACCACCTCGTCTTAGGGGAAGAATGCAATCAATCGGCATACATTTGAAATCCTTAATGAGGTGTTTAGCTGTGACAAAATGTCTCGCAACTGGTGGCGTATTAGTATCGACCAAATGCAGAGCTTTCTTAATTGAGGAACGGTGGAGGGCAATTCTCTCCCTGAGCGTACGGATAGTCTTACCAACATAGAGCAAGTTGCAGGGGCATTTAATTAGATAGACCACAAACCGACTATTACAGTCCAAGTGATGACGAATTTCATAACTGATGTTACTTTTAGGATCCAAAAAGTGAGTGCCTAGAATTAGAAACTGACAGTTGACACACCCATGGCATTTGTATGCTCCATTTTTGGAGCGTAACCAATTTTTTTTGGAAATGGGTCCTATGTCAGACTTAGACAAAATCTGTTTGATGTTAGTGCTTCTTTTATAGCAGAAGAGCGGTTTGTTCTGACAGAGTGACCCTATATTGTCATCACATTGTAAAATGTGCCAATGTTCGTTTCAGTTAATGATTTTAGTCATTGAACAGGTTAACATTGATTTGGAAATTCTTGACAAGGAGATTGTTGTCTGTGAGAGCACGGGGATTGATATTTTGAAAAATGATTCAGCTAATGATTGGTTACCCAGGCTTGAGAGCAGTGTGAATTTATTCCACACCGAACTATTAGCTTTTAAAAAAAGTAAATATAAAAGAGTGAAGGAGGATTATAAAGAAGCACGTGTTTATGGCTGGCTGCAAGGAGGTGAATTGAGACCCAATTGGAGGGGGGGCAATAGATATAGGAGGAATCGTGTGGATATAACTTTTTCTGATATTAATACATCGGCTAGTGATTCTGATCAATCACAACAGAAGTCTTTTTTGGGGGGTTCTGTAACCAGGAGCAGGTACAGAGACCCAAAAAGCCAACAAGAAGGGGGGTACCAGACGTTCCCACTGTTCTAAAAATGGGGATTCGAAACAAAAAGAAATAGTTGTCTTTAACTAGTCTAATTATTCCCTCACTCCGCATGAGATGGCTGTTTTATCCAAGGGATTATCATTTGTAAAAACTCACAAACAAGATGCTTTTGACTTTGAAGTGGAACTGTATAGATTTCACCATTATTTGAAATTGAAGGATTATTTTCCTAAATCTGGCACTACTCCATCTGAGGGCAGGGGTTTTAAACCCAGGAGTACTTTCGACCCGCCAGGGACGAATGCCTCTATAGAAACCTTCGTCAACCTGGTTAAACGAGATACCCTCACTTTTATCAAGAATCAGAAATTGTCCTATACTAATCTCACCAGTGAGGAGAATTGTGCACTCACTTCCTTAAAGGATAATGTGGAGATTGTCATACGTCCTTCAGATAAGGGTGGTAGCATTGTGGTATTGGATAGAGTTGATTATGTTAATGAAATTATGAGGCAATTGTCCGATACCACATGCTATATGGCCCTGACCTATGATCCCACTTATGTCTACAAAAAAGAGATTGACAGTATTATTAATCTTGGATTGACTAATGGTTGGATTGACGAGTCCACGGGCCTATTTCCTTACCCAAACACATCCTAGGGTTCCATTAATCTATATCCTGCCCAAAATCCACAAAACACTCGTTAAACCACCGGGCAGACCCATAATTTCTTCATGTGGGTCATTATGCCAACCCCTGTCTCAATTCATCGACTTTTGGTTACAGCCGGTGGTGCAAAACACCAAGTATTATCTTAAGGACACCACTGACTTTCTCAACAAGCTTGATAAGCTAGGTCTTTTACCAGCTGGTAGCCTATTGGTTACACTTGATATAACTAGCTTGTATACTAATATTGATCATAAGGATGGTGTGGAATCAGTCAGGAGATTGCTTTCCGACAGTCCACACTACAAGGGTCCATGTATTGAATTTTTGTTGCTTCTCATGGATATTGTTTTACGTAAAAATTATTTTTTATTTGAAAATTCTTTTTATTTACAGCTCAGAGGGACGGCGATGGGGTCTAATATGGCCCCATCGTATGCCAATTTATATATGCATATGTATGAAAATCAACATATTATGGCAAACCCCTTTTTTTCAAAATTTATATTTTTTTATGTACGATATATCGATGACCTTTTTGTAGTGTGGACTGGCAGATCGGAACTCCTGACACAATTCATTGATGTTCTCAATAGCTTGGAGACCAACATTAGGTTTACATTAGCCTATAGTGAGATGACTAATAACTATTTAGATGTTTGCGTAACTAATGACATTCATGGATTATCGACCAGAATTTATCGTAAGGATACTGACAAGAACACTCTCTTACTGGCGGATAGCTTTCATCCATATCCTTCCAAACGAGGGCTGCCATTTTCACAACTCCTTAGAGTGGTACGGATTACGTCTAATTTGAATGATCTACCAAGTGCCCTGGAGGAGATGGGCCAGAGATTTGTGGACAGGGGCTACCACAAGAACGAGATTGAAGAGGTTATCAATAAATGTATGCAGATTAAGCGAGAGGATGCATTGGCTAACAAAGCTCCAAAGGTGGGAAACACCAGGATGATTTTTTCCTCTACGTATTCGATTGCCTCTAAGCATATTCGCGAAGTGGTGCTACGACATTGGCACATTTTACAATGTGATGACAATATAGGGTCACTCTGTCAGGACAAACCGCTCTTCTGCTATAAAAGAAGCACTAACATCAAACAGATTTTGTCTAAGTCTGACATAGGACCCATTTCCCAAAAAAATTGGTTACGCTCCAAAAATGGAGCATACAAATGCCATGGGTGTGTCAACTGTCAGTTTCTAATTCTAGGCACTCACTTTTTGGATCCTAAAAGTAACATCAGTTATGAAATTCGTCATCACTTGGACTGTAATAGTCGGTTTGTGGTCTATCTAATTAAATGCCCCTGCAACTTGCTCTATGTGGGTAAGACTATCCGTATGCTCAGGGAGAGAATTGCCCTCCACCGTTCCTCAATTAAGAAAGCTCTGCATTTGGTCGATACTAATACGCCACCAGTTGCGAGACATTTTGTCACAGCTAAAAACCTCATTAAGGATTTCAAATGTATGCCGATTGATTGCATTCTTCCCCTAAGATGAGGTGGTGACAGGAATAAGCTCCTATTACAGAGGGAAAGCTTTTGGATTGACCGATTGAACACTGTTGTACCCAATGGGCTTAATGAGGGTCAATATTTGAGCTGTTTTCTTTGATTTTTCTAATTAAGCTCCTGTCTTTCTATATATCCTGTGCTCTCCACCATATGTCTTTTTGTACATGTTTTTTGTTATTTTTTTGTTTTTTTTGGGTATTGTTATATTGATATGTGTTGTCTATTGTCATGTATCGTTGGTGTGTCATATTGTGTTTATTACTGGCATTCTGATATGATTGTAATGCACTTGAGCCATTGTAGCCACTGAATTTAGCGGATTGATATGACCTGTTTGGGGTCATTATATTTCCCCTAGCACGCATTATTGGCTATATTGCCTTGCCTATTTTTTGACTTTATTATGACTATGCGGCTCTGTGGTTACCGCTTCTGTGTTGTCTAGGTTACCGTCACATCATCCCCAATCATGTGATCGAGTTTGTCACGTGGTTCGGCTACACGCTGTTGCCCACGTGTGCGCCTAGCCACTTCCTGGAACCGTTGTGTACAGGGGGGTGGACGCGCGCACCTGTGGGTGAGTTCATTAATGTGTGTGGCTATATACATGGCTCCTTGTGCTGTAGTCCTCTCTGCTCTTGATAAAGGCGCATGCAGCGCCGAAACAGCTGTCGAGATTAGGCTTGCTGCTCTAGGGTCCGGTGAGATGCATACTGACAGTTTGGTGACCACCCTGGTTTCTATTAAGTATACCATTTAATTATACTTCACCCTGTTTGGACTCTATCAGTGACTGTTATCACTCATGCTGCCGCTCTTTGCTGCTATCTGAATACAGATTTTTTTTGCATTAATTTACTGGATGTGCTGGTTCTTTGTATCTGCTATCTACCATTACCATATGTACCGTGCACTCCCTCAATGACTCTTTTAATGAGTGCTACTGGGATTTGAACTCCTATATATATATATATATATATATATATATATATACATGACTGCATTTTACCTTTATGGTTTTATCATTATATTGTGATATCTTTTAGATGATACATTACATATTAATTCACTATATTGGTTGGGTTGTATGTGTTTGCAGTGTATTTCCACCTTTTTTCTTCTTTGTATTTAGCTTTGTCGAGAGTTGTGGCAGCACTCTTCACAGTTTGTACTAATCTAGTACGTCCCTGGTGCCGGGTATCTCTTTGATGTTGCTTGTAATTTTGATAAATGTTTTCCAGGGCACATGACAATTGAGTCCTGTCAGTTTAATTGCTTAACTCCACCTAATTCATGGAAATCCTCATTTTGCTTAAGCATATTTAAATTGCCATTGTATTTCAAGGTATACATGTAAGATCTGTGTGCTTAGATTCAGAGCTTTTGTTTTTGAAGCTTTAAGTTCATGCAAATAGCCGTGCTGCATCACAGATAGGCTGGTTGCCAATATATATTTTTGTAAATACCAAAACTTCAGTGAAACCCTTGTTTTGAATTGGACAATCAGTTATTATATATACTGTATATATTTTTTTAAAATCTGTTTTAATTAGAGTTTTCCATATAACATCAAAATACCACAGAGAAATTAATCCAATCAATATGAAATGTTTTGCTTCCATAGACTAGACATAATATTTGAGACCACACTCATATTGTAGAAAAACAGTCAATTCAATACAATCTACTGTTATCCATATAAAAATGTTAGAGCATCCTCAGTAAAATAATGAAGCCATATAAAGAAAAAGAAATAAAGGGGGGATACGGATATAATGGAAGAGGGGGTGTCGAAGCTGGATTATTGGCTGAGACAAGATCAGTTTAAAATTGAATCGCAGCGATGCCATCTTGTGACTGGCCGCAAGACGCCATCTTGGAAATGAGATCGCAAGATGCAATTTTGCGAATGGCCACCCAAGCGCCATTTTAGATAAACTCACACTTTAGTACATGTGGCGATATTACTATTAGAACCATGCGATTGCATCTTTCACCATTTCCCATATACACATTAATACGCACAATTGCACTGTTAACTAGTTGCATATTAGCGAATACATAAGACCCTGAATGAAAACGCTGTTTATTAGCTAAATGCACATGCATCTGTCCCAAGTTAACTAGCGTCCTTATATCAAACCCTGCATACTCACACATTACATATTCACATACAAGGTTCCATAAGCTTTAAGGTATAAGATTTAAGTTTGTTCATTTAGTATAAATGCTGTGAAATAAAGATTATTTGGTAATTAAGGTTTTATACATGATAAGTAAGCCGTGTTTGGTATTGTACTGATGCGTGCTCTTTTTACAGAATTCCGGTATTATCAGTGTGGAGATCACATCATGCATTCTCAACTTATGGACCGCAGAGACTTCAAGCAACAAAATGTATATTATATGAACAACTGTTAGGATGTAGCATGAGGCGGGAATCCAGAGACCCCCCAGTTCTTAGAGGTTGGGTTAGGTCTATTTGAATCAGCCTGTTAAATGCTCTGTAACAGATGCATTCCCCCTTGGGAACCAATGGCATCAGCAACAAACTTCTCTATCGTGTTGTCTATTTCTGGGGGGTATAAATATGTGTGCTCCAACACTGGGTCTTAGTCTTCGTGCTGAATGCTGATTGACGAGGGGTTTCTTGCTGATGCCTAACATCTGGTCCGGAAGCGCTGCGTATGCATACTGTACTTGGGTCTGTATAATTCCTTTGCACCTAATTGTGTCTGGATCAATAGCGTGTAACTGACTGTACTTTTACTTGAATAATACTTTGTGCTTTGGAACCACAGATTCTAGATCTGAAGTCTTTATTTACAGTATGACTGCGTACACAAATTAGCGTCATCCTTAGAAGGTAAAGGCAGGATGTTAGAAGGTATAGGCAGGATATTAGAAGGTATAGGAAGGAGTGTATAGAGGTTCTAATTCAGTATCGTTAGGGGGTAGGGGACACACAAGAGGAAAGAAGAGTAAGGAGGGAGGCAAAGAGAAACCTTGTGTACTTAATTCACATATTGTCTGGACCTATATATCATGTAGCGTTTTCTTTCAAATAAGCAAAGCTATGATTCCTTTAATAACTGTCTATGTAATACTTTGAATATTTGGGTTTGAGTATTTTCTCTGTATAAAGGCCCCAGCTCTTATGTGAAGTCACACCCATTTCTTATGAAACCCAACGACGCCCTTCTCAGGGTCCATCTGAGCTGTTATCCTATCAAAATACAAAGTCTGGAGCATTTTCCTTTTTACTTCAGCAAGGGAGGAGGAAGAACAGGAAGTCCAATGCATCAGAATAATTTTTTTGAGACAGTTATTAACATACAGTAGTGAGAATAGGCATCAGAGACCTTCAAGGAGGCCCCAAATCCAAACCAGAGAAGTTCGCACACAAACATACCACCGGATCCGGAAACACTCTAACAGAAAAAAATCTCATTAATAAATTCTATTACTTTATTCCAGAACTAACTAATCTTCCTGCATTCCCACAAACAATGAAAGAAGGAGGCAGGACTGTGGTGACACTTGTAGCATTCTCCAGCTTGGGTAGGGTTGAAACGTGCATGTTGTGCCGGAGAGATATATGCCCTCTGGATCGAACGGAGGTGTACTTCCTGAAGATAGGAGGAATTAAGTATTTTCATGGTTGATTCATAATGTTGAAGTATTTGAGATGCATCAGAAAGGGATGGTATATCTCTCCGCCACTGTGCTAGGAGTCTATCCCAATTAGATTTCAAAGAAGTGTCTATCAGTAAAGAGTAGATGTGTTTAAAGCGATATGTGTTTCGTTCACAAAGAGTGAGCGCCGTCTTTATCGGGTTAGTTCCTGAATCCGAAATGGGTTCATTAGGTGGCGATAGGGAAAGTAGATAGTGTCGTGTCTGTAAATAATATATTTACAAATTAGAGTGAGGGAGATCATAAATGTCTTTAAGTTCAGAAAATTGATAGAGTCTACCACCAGGGTCAAAGACTTTTGAGGAGTTTGACAAACCTTTTTCTCTCCAGGTACAAAAGTGTATGTTAGAAAGAGATGGGGGAAAGGAGGGGTTACCCAATAGGGGAATATGAGGAGAGGTTAAATAATTTCTAGTAAATTTATGACTTAATGCAAGCCAGGCATAATATATGTCATGGAATAGGGGGTTTTGGAAAATATGGGGGGATATAAGAGAGTTTAGAATGTAACAGCGCACCCGGTGAATATGGGAAGAATAGAGCTTTAGATATTTTTTTTATTTGTGAATACTTTCCCTTTTAGCAGCCAGTCAGCAACATATCTGAAGAAAACAGAGTGTGTAAGCAGAATAATCAGGAGTTCCTACGCCTCCTGTACGTCTAGAAGCCATAAGTTTGTTTAGGGCTATAGCGGGTTTCTTTGATTTCCAAATTAAACGTGTCACGTATGACATCTCTTTTGGAAAGACTAATAGGTAACATCTGTATTACATAAAATTATTTAGGGAAGATGATGCTCTTGAGTACCGCAGCCCGACCCAAAACAGAGAGTGGTAGGAAACTCCAATTATCCACCATAGTATTGATTTTGGTAATTATAGGAGTGAAATTTTCCTAATTCAAATTAGATAAATCTGCAGGTATTTGAATTCCGAAAAAAGTAATTTTAGTGGTGGTATACCTAAAAGCAGAAGTGGAAGAGGAAGTTAAAGTAAATGAACAGTCTTTGTGAAGGGATAGCAATTCAGATTTGGCGTTGTTTATTCAATACTCATCCCTCATCCCAAAGGATTCAATTATTTGCAGGATTTCAGTAATTCAACACTCCAGATCAGATATAAAAAGCAACATGTCATCTGCGAAGAAGGCTATCTTCAAATCAACATCACCAACTCGGATACCTTTGAATATAGGTGAAGACATTAATGCAATAGCCAAGGGTTCTAAAGCAACTGCGAAAAGGAGTGGGGACAAGGGACAACCCTGCCTTGTCCCCTTTTGTATACTGAATGGGAAGGAGAGAGAACCATTGCATGAGATCTGAGTCTGAGGTAAAGAATATAATAATTTTAAAATACATACTAATGATTCTGAGAAACAAAAATTTGAAAGGGTCTGAAATAAATGAGACCATACCACCAGGTTGAATGTCTTTTCGGCATCTAGGGAAAGTATTATATGATCTTTTGAGGTGTTATCTGATGTGGATATATGGATAGCTGAGAGAATCCACCTCACATTAACCTCTGTGTGTTGTCCCCAAATAAAGCCCGTATAATTCGGATGTATTATTTTAGGTAAGAGGAGTTTTACACGGTCTGCAATAATTTTTGTATAGTAAGTAGTTTATAATCCAAGTTTAGGACGGATATGGGGCAATAAGAGCTATGGAGAGTAAGTACTCTACCTGACTTTGGTAGGACTTTTAAAATGGCTGAGTTGAATTGAGGAGGTAAATTGGGAGATTTAAGAAGAGAATTAAGGACCACAACCAGGGTATTTCCTATTCTAAATCCCCAGTGAATCCATCTGGGCAAGGTGCTTTATTTCCTTTGAGCTGTCTAATTGTATGTTGTATTTCATCTAGGGAAATCGGAGCTGTGAGTGATTGGGCTATTTCTAGTGTAAGCTTAGGGCAAGGCAGGGTATCCCAGAAATATGGGTATGGAAATGTCAGAACTGATATCAAAAGAAATAATATATGAACATAAATAAATGAAAACAATTAAAAATGATTATTAAAAATGTGTCTAGGACTGGCAATGTCTGAATATACAGTGGACTCAATATATAACATGAAATAAGGGTGTTTATAGCTCTTTTTGTGAAAATATGCATGTTAGTCCAGATTTCCCGTAACTGACAAAGGGGATGTGTCCGGAGCACAGGCTGATTAACTCACCCTACCTTTCCCTAGTGGCGGTATGAGCAGATATTTGCTGGAGTCTTGCAGCAGTCAGAACAGGCTCAGTCTGCTGTGTAAATGACCTGTCTGATTTCCGCTTTCATTTGTCCAGACTGTGTCCTCTCCCAGGCTCTAAGCAGAGAGCTGCTGAAAAAGTTGGGAGTTCTTGCTGCCTTGTGTGCTCACCTCCACTCTGTGTTGATGTCAGTATGGGGTCCTTCTTACACCAATGCATTTCGTCATGGATAACTTTATCAAGGTGTCTGTGAGGTGAATTTTGCCTCCTTTTATTCCTGAGGGACTGTCTTAATTGGCTACTTAATTGAATCATTGAATAAATGCTTTAGATCCCTCTTTTGCTTGTTCTTGGGAAATTATAAAATGAGGCGGTGTGTGTTGTATCACATAATCAGAAAAAATATATATATAAAATATATTAAAATGTGCTTTATTCGTTTGTGTGCAAAACATAAATTAAACGTAATGTATTTAAAATAAACAGTTGTCTTTATAAAATTAATTGATATGTTCTAAATAAAAAAAATAGCTACAAAAAGTCCCCTTATTCATAGTATCAATTGTGTACCACAATGTATACAGATTATTGCCAGGTTCTATTAGGCTCTAGGCTGGTTAGCCTTGGCTGGAGTTATAGCAGACTCCTAAGTGAAGAATCACAAGTGCAAAATAAAAAAAGAGCTATAAACACCCTTATTTCAGGTTATATATTGAGTCCATTATATATTCAGACATTGCCGGTCCTAGACATATTGTTAATAATAATTTTTAATTGTTTTCATTGTATTTATTTATGTTCATATATTATTTATTTTGATATCAGTTCTGACATTTCCATACCCATATCTATAGTTATTGTACATGATCTTCATCTTAGATGCATTGTTTGTTTAGTTAAATACAAGCGTGTCCATCAAATTTGCATTAACCATATATTTTTGTCAGCTTTTCTAATTAAACTAATAGACAGCTGCTTACACAGACATTGGGAGCGCAAGATACCACAAATCCCAGAAATATGAAGGGGGACATGAGGATGATAGGTTTGTTATATGAGATGAGTCATTAACAGAATAGAGGTTGGTATAAAAAGATCTCATAACTTCTGCCGTTTCAGCATTAGTAGTAGTGTGAGAACCCTGGGGTGTTTTTAAAGGCTTAGTAACCATAGGGGGGGGTGAGAGAATTCTTTAACATGAATCTTAGCCGAGAGATAGGATTGTTTAGAGAGTGGAGAAGGATGAGACTTAAATTGCTGAAAGGCTCTTGGCAGGGAAGTCTGGACTTCTAAATATTGGATGGCATATTTTTTATTCACAGAAGAGACATAGGAGATAATGTCACCATCTAAGGACAGTCTTTGCTGTCATCTAAAATAAAATAGAGTCTGAATCTAAGTGAGAGTTGTTATTGAGTTTATATTCCTCCCAGGCAGCTTCTAATCTATCTCTTAACTTGTTGGATTTGGCAAGATATGATGGAAATTTCCAAATCTTAGTAGAAATGGAATCCTCCATAACACGTAAAATAATTGAAATTAGAGCATGGTCAGAAATCAATATAGGTTCTATATGAGATTCTTGGATGTTAGGGAATAAAGTTTGAGAGACTAGTATGTAATCTATTCTCGAAAAAGTTTGATGTGCAGCTGATAGGCAGCTATACTCTATTTCAGTAGGGTGTAGAGCCCTCCAAGTATCCACAAATTTTAAACTTTCCAACAAACAAGGGGACACCCAAACTCGGGAGAGAGGGAGGATGTTTGGGTATCTGCAATTTATCTAACAATCCGGGGGAAATCAAATTAAAATCACCTCCCAATATTAGGGGGGTTGTAACTACGGGAGTAAGAAGCGCTTGAAGTTTTTTGAAAAACTTTTTGGAGTAAATGTTCGGAGCGTAAATGTTACAAAGAAGGTATGTATGTCCTTTAATTTTAATTGTGACAATAACGTATCTGCCTTCAGGATCAGAGAGTGTACATGTAACTTCCAATGGGATTTTTTCTCCTCCTAACTGAGGAATGGAAGCCACCAATATTCCAGGATCCTATTCTAAGAGTAGACATAACTTAGCTTAGACTGTGAACATAGTATACTGTAGGCCAGACAAGATAATTATTATGAAACCAACTTGGTAAGAGGAGGGGTGCGGGAAAAGGGGGACGGAAAGAAAAAGAAAGGGTAAGGCAAACAAACAAAAGGTGTGAGTTGACATTAGTCACAGTAAACCTTGGCAAAAAATATAACCAAAAACTAGCAAAGAAATACTGTGATTCCGGATAAGTATAATTAGCAGTAATACGGCTAAAGTTAAGTGGTCAAGAGAATAAAATCTATCAGTCAGAGTGAGGACAGTAGGAGGCTCTTGCATTGCTCACTCGGTAGGACATAGCAATGAGAAAATTAAAAAACAAAGAACAAATCCCCCATGAGTTTGACTGTCTGGGGTAACATAATAAGCAAAGCAGTGAAATATGTCTAATCAACTGATTTCACAAAATTAGCAGACAGGTACTGTAGCAAAATAACAGAATCATAGGAGAATCTTAAAGCAATATACCAAACGTAGCAGCCTGGAATGAGAACTACATTGAAAAGCTACATGGATTGGCATCTTTTTTTTTCTTTTTTTCCCTTTTATAGCCAACCCTTGGGGAGGAAGTAGGTTTCAACCTGCAGGTTGGTCACTTATGTCAGCCAAGGATGCCTGAGAAAGTTCCTGTAAGTATACTGTGGCATCTGCAGGATAAGTGAAATCTTAATGGGATGATCCATGGTATAAGCACAGACGAGCTGGATATAGCAAACCAAACTTCCGGCCCTCTGCGACTAGTTGGGAGCATATAGGTGAGAAGGCCTTATGAGCCCTAGTTAATTCCACTAAATAGTCTTGGAAAATAGATAGTTTATGGTCCTCCCACATCAGATATTTTACCTGATGAGAAGCTGACCAGAAAGCCAGTTTGTGCAGATAATTCAGGCATCTGAAAAGGGTGACCCTTGGGCGCGGTTTGGTAGGAGTTGGGGGGGGGACCAACCCTGTGGACCCTTTCAATCACCAAGTCTTGGCATTCTTGTTCAATCCCTAATATGGGGGGTAGGGTGTTACGTACAAAGTGTGCTAGGGATGGACCCTTAATCGATTCAGCAAGACCCACTAATCTGATGTTATTTCTCGTGAATCAGTTTTCTATGTCATCTAGTTTATTCCAGATCTGGTAATGATCATGATTAAGCTCTTTAACAGAGCATTTCAGCCCATCCATATAATGCAGCGCTACTTCTATTTGGGTTTTCAGCGTGTGTGACTCTTTATGAAAGCTTTTGAAGCTGTTGTGTAATATCTGTGACCACTTGTGCCAGGAAGGGGGCCATAGTTGATTTAATGTGATTTAATGGCCTCTACTATCTCCCTGTATGTGACAGGAGAATCAGGTGGACGGCATACCTGTGGAGTGACAGTGTCCTTCTCCATCACAGGCTTCTTGGGCACTGGGGACACTGTATCTGTTCCTGCATCCAGTGCCATGTTGCCTTTGGCATGCCATTTCTCCTGCCTGGATGGCTGCAATCCCAGCTGCGAGGCAGAGGTCATGTAGATGTCCATGGCTAACCAAGAGATGTTCCACAGGCGAGTGGGGGTGGTATGGAGGCTAAAAAGAGCCTTTAAAAGGTTTTTCCCGGCGGCAAGTATGAGGAGCTGAGGGCTAGTGCTTTCTCACTCCATAAAGACGGAACTGGAAGCAGTTATTATATTTTAATAACTGGTAGCTCATAGAGACTTCAACCATTGTATTGCTTGGATGGACCTTGTTCTCCTGCATCAACAGAGAGAGGAGTGCAAGCTATAGTTGGTGTCAGGACTTTGACTATTTCAGTACATAAAAATAAACTACACTTGCTGAAGTTCCAGGATTTCAACACTCCAGATCAGATATAAAAAAGCAACATGTCATCTGCGAATAAGGCTATCTTCAAATCAACATCACCAACTCGGATACTTTTGAATATAGGTGAAGACATTAATGCAATAGCCAAGGGTTCTAAAGCAACTGCGAAAAGGAGTGGGGACAAGGGACAACCCTGCCTTGTCCCCTTTTGTATACTGAATGGGAAGGAGAGAGAACCATTGCATGAGATCTGAGTCTGAGGTAAAGAATATAATAATTTTAAAATACGTACAAATGATTATGAGAAACAAAAATTTGCAAGGGTCTGAAATAAATGAGACCATACCAATAGGTTGAATGTCTTTTCGGCATCTAGGGAAAGTATTATATGATCTTTTGAGGTGTTATCTGATGTGGATATATGGATAGCTGAGAGAATCCACCTCACATTAACCTCTGTGTGTTGTCCCCAAATAAAGCCCATCTAATCCAGATGTATTATTTTAGGTAAGAGGAGTTTTACAAAGTCTGCAATAATTTTTGTATAATAAGTAGTTTATAATCCAAGTTTAGGATGGATATGGGGCAATAAGAGCTAGGGAGAGTAAGTACTCTACCTGACTTTGGTAGGACTTTTAAAATGGCTGAGTCGAATTGAGGAGGTTAATTGGGAGATTTAAGAAGAGAATTAAGGACCACAACCAGGGTATCTCCTATTCTAAAGAGAAGAATCTTATAGAAATCCCCAGTGAATCCATCTGGGCAAGGTGCTTTATTTCCTTTGAGCTGTCTAATTGTATGTTGTATTTCATCTAGGGAAATCGGAGCTGTGAGTGATTGGGCTATTTCTGGTGTAAGCTTAGGGCAAGGCAGGGTATCCCAGAAATATGGGTATGGAAATGTCAGAACTGATATAAAAAAAAATAATATATGAACAAAAATAAATGAAAACAATTAAAAATGATTATTAAAAATGTGTCTAGGACTGGCAATGTCTGAATATACAGTGGACTCAATATATAACATGAAATAAGGGTGTTTATAGCTCTTTTTGTGAAAATATGCATGTTAGTCCAGATTTCCCGTAACCTACAAAGGGGATGTGTCCAGATCACAGGCTGATTAACTCACCCTACCTTTCCCTAGTGGCGGTATGAGCAGATATTTGCTGGAGTCTTGCAGCAGTCGGAACAGGCTCAGTCTGCTGTGTAAATGACCCATCTGACTTCCGCTTTCATTTGTCCAGACTGTGTCCTCTCCCAGGCTCTAAGCAGAGAGCTGCTGAAAAAGTTGGGAGTTCTTGCTGCCTTGTGTGCTCACCTCCACTCAGCGTTGATGTCAGTATGGGGTCCGTCTTACACCAACGTGTTTCGTCATGGATGACTTTATCAAGGTGTCTGTGAGGTGAATTTTGCTCCTTTTATTCCTGAGGGACTGTCTTAATTGGCTACTTAATTGAATCATTGAATAAATGCCTTAGATCCCTCTTTTGCTTGTTCTTGGGAAATTATAAAATGAGGCAGTGTTTTATATCACATAATCAGAAAAAATATATATAATAAATATATTAAAATGTACTTTATTCATTTGTGTGCAAAACATAAATTAAACGGAATGTATTTAAAATAAACAGTTGTCTTTATAAAATTAAATGATATGTTCTAAATAAAAAAAATAGCTACAAAAAGTCCCCTTATTCATAGTATCAATTGTGTACCACAATGTATACAGATTATTGCCAGGTTCTATTAGGCTCTAGGCTGGTTAGCCTCGGCTGGAGTTACAGCAGACTCCTAAGTGAAGAATCACAAGTGCAAAATAAAAAAAGAGCTATAAACACCCTTATTTCAGGTTATATATTGAGTCCATTATATATTCAGACATTGCCGGTCCTAGACATATTGTTAATAATAATTTTTAATTGTTTTCATTGTATTTATTTATGTTCATATATTATTTATTTTGATATCAGTTCTGACATTTCCATACCCATATCTATAGTTATTGTACATGATCTTCATCTTAGATGCATTGTTTGTTTAGTTAAATACAAGCGTGTCCATCAAATTTGCATTAACCATATATTTTTGTCAGCTTTTCTAATTAAACTAATAGACAGCTGCTTACACAGACATTGGGAGCGCAAGATACCACAAATCCCAGAAATATGAAGGGGGACATGAGGATGATAGGTTTGTTATATGAGATGAGTCATTAACAGAATAGAGGTTGGTATAAAAAGATCTCATAACTTCTGCCGTTTCAGCATTAGTAGTAGTGTGAGAACCCTGGGGTGTTTTTAAAGGCTTAGTAACCATAGGGGGGGGTGAGAGAATTCTTTAACATGAATCTTAGCCGAGAGATAGGATTGTTTAGAGAGTGGAGAAGGATGAGACTTAACTTGCTGAAAGGCTCTTGGCAGGGAAGTCTGGACTTCTAAATATTGGATGGCATATTTTTTATTCACAGAAGAGACATAGGAGATAATGTCACCATCTAAGGACAGTCTTTGCTGTCATCTAAAATAAAATAGAGTCTGAATCTAAGTGAGAGTTGTTATTGAGTTTATATTCCTCCCAGGCAGCTTCTAATCTATCTCTTAACTTGTTGGATTTGGCAAGATATGATGGAAATTTCCAAATCTTAGTAGAAATGGAATCCTCCATAACACGTAAAATAATTGAAATTAGAGCATGGTCAGAAATCAATATAGGTTCTATATGAGATTCTTGGATGTTAGGGAATAAAGTTTGAGAGACTAGTATGTAATCTATTCTCGAAAAAGTTTGATGTGCAGCTGATAGGCAGCTATACTCTATTTCAGTAGGGTGTAGAGCCCTCCAAGTATCCACAAATTTTAAACTTTCCAACAAACAAGGGGACACCCAAACTCGGGAGAGAGGGAGGATGTTTGGGTATCTGCAATTTATCTAACAATCCGGAGGAAATCAAATTAAAATCACCTCCCAATATTAGGGGGGTTGTAACTACGGGAGTAAGAAGCGCTTGAAGTTTTTTGAAAAACTTTTTGGAGTAAATGTTCGGAGCGTAAATGTTACAAAGAAGGTATGTATGTCCTTTAATTTTAATTGTGACAATAACGTATCTGCCTTCAGGATCAGAGAGTGTACATGTAACTTCTAATGGGATTTTTTCTCCTCCTAACTGAGGAATGGAAGCCACCAATATTCCAGGATCCTATTCTAAGAGTAGACATAACTTAGCTTAGACTGTGAACATAGTATACTGTAGGCCAGACAAGATAATTATTATGAAACCAACTTGGTAAGAGGAGGGGTGCGGGAAAAGGGGGACGGAAAGAAAAAGAAAGGGTAAGGCAAACAAACAAAAGGTGTGAGTTGACATTAGTCACAGTAAACCTTGGCAAAAAATATAACCAAAAACTAGCAAAGAAATACTGTGATTCCGGATAAGTATAATTAGCAGTAATACGGCTAAAGTTAAGTGGTCAAGAGAATAAAATCTATCAGTCAGAGTGAGGACAGTAGGAGGCTCTTGCATTGCTCACTCAGTAGGACATAGCAATGAGAAAATTAAAAAACAAAGAACAAATCCCCCATGAGTTTGACTGTCTGGGGTAACATAATAAGCAAAGCAGTGAAATATGTCTAATCAACTGATTTCACAAAATTAGCAGACAGGTACTGTAGCAAAATAACAGAATCATAGGAGAATCTTAAAGCAATATACCAAACGTAGCAGCCTGGAATGAGAACTACATTGAAAAGCTACATGGATTGGCATCTTTTTTTTTCTTTTTTTCCCTTTTATAGCCAACCCTTGGGGAGGAAGTAGGTTTCAACCTGCAGGTTGGTCACTTATGTCAGCCAAGGATGCCTGAGAAAGTTCCTGTAAGTATACTGTGGCATCTGCAGGATAAGTGAAATCTTTATGGGATGATCCATGGTATAAGCACAGACGAGCTGGATATAGCAAACCAAACTTCCGGCTCTCTGCGACTAGTTGGGAGCATATAGGTGAGAAGGCCTTATGAGCCCTAGTTAATTCCACTAAATAGTCTTGGAAAATAGATAGTTTATGGTCCTCCCACATCAGATATTTTACCTGATGAGAAGCTGACCAGAAAGCCAGTTTGTGCAGATAATTCAGGCATCTGAAAAGGGTGACCCTCGGGCGCGGTTTGGTAGGAGTTGGGGGGGGACCAACCCTGTGGACCCTTTCAATCACCAAGTCTTGGCATTCTTGTTCAATCCCTAATATGGGGGGTAGGGTGTTACGTACAAAGTGTGCTAGGGATGGACCCTTAATCGTTTCAGGGAGACCCACTAATTTGATGTTATTTCTTCTGAATCAGTTTTCTATGTCATCTAGTTTATTCCAGATCTGGTAATGATCATGATTAAGTTCTTTAACAGAGCATTTCAGCCCATCCATAAAATGCAGCGCTACTTCTATTTGGGTTTTCAGCGTGTGTGACTCTTTATGAAAGCTTTTGAAGCTGTTGTGTAATATCTGTGACCGCTTGTGCCAGGAAGGGGGCCATAGTTGATTTAATGGCCTCTACTATCTCCCTGTATGTGACAGGAGAATCAGGTGGATGGCATACCTGTGGAGTTACAGTGTCCTTCTCCATCACAGGCTTCTTGGGCACTGGGGACACTGTATCTGTTCCTGCATCCAGTGCCATTTTGCCTTTGGCACGCCATTTTTCCTGCCTGGCTGGCTGCAATCCCAGCTGTGAGGTGGAGGTCATTTAGATGTCCATGGCTAACCGAGAGATGTTCCACAGGAGAGTGGGGGTGATATGGAGGCTAAAAAGAGCCTTTAAAAGGTTTTTCCCGGCGGCAAGTATGAGGAGCTGAGGGCTAGTGCTTTCTCACTCCATAGAGCCAGAACTGGAAGCAGTTATTATATTTTAATAACTGGTAGCACATAGAGACTTCAACCATTGTATCGCCTGGATGGACCTTTTTCTCCTGCATCAACAGAGAGAGCAGTGCAAGCTATAGTTGGTGTCAGGACTTTGACTATTTCAGTACATAAAGATAAACTACACTTGCTGAAGTTCCATTGTGGTCATTGGAGGATCTATCCTGATTGCTGGCATTCATCACATGCAGTGTGCAGAGAGGTAAAGTGATCATCTATTTCTTAGGTGTCGTCAGGTTGTTGGATTCCTTGATTGCTTTTTATTCCAAACCTGGTTCTATTTGGGTCACATGTTCTGAACTTCCTATGGATCACAGGGCGTGATTCAGAGCCAGACGCTATTTGCGGTCGTTCGTCCAGAAAATAGGGGTGGCTATTCAAATGAACCGGTTGCTCTTTGCGGTCTGTTCACGCCTCTATGTCTGAACGAGCGAACAAAACTTGCGGTCGTTTTTTGAAAAAATACGCCCCCTGGCCGCACGCATCCTACGTCATGTCCGCTATTTATTAGATTAATCGAGTACATCGACCAGCGTATGAACTGCTCGCTATTCTTGTGGTTGGTGTTTGCTACCACAATCTTGCGAGCAGTTCTGGCTATAAAATAACCCAGTGACGTGGTCAATGATGCTGCTGTATTAATTATGCACACCCTTAAAATGCCCGTTTTGACCTTTAAGCACGCCTGCGTTCGGATCTACACTCCCCGTTTTCAAGCACCTTCCCCTGTTACCACCCACATATGCCTCATTCTGTCACTCAAAATAGCAGGCATTCGCTATTTAGCGAACAAATGATTTTCGGCCACACTGACTGGTTCGCGCATGCGTATTATGATCTGGAGCAAACGAGCGGCTGCTTACAAGCGGCTCTGAATCAGGCCCACAGACCTCTAGTATAAAGCCTGTTACTAACTATGCCTCATTGTCTGTGCAACTTTACTTTCAGGTCTCCCTTGGACTCCTGCCAGATCCCCGCTGTGCCTGTTGTTTTCTGTGGACCTTGCTACATTCCTGCTCATGTTCCAGTTCAAGTTCTGATACAGGTTATCAGCTGCACTACAGAGCTCAGCATTGCCATTGTCTTTCCATTGTTATCCTGCTTTTCCATTGTATGCTAGACTATTTGGTTTACTTGTTATTAAGTCATACGGACACTGGGGTTACATCTTCTACAGTTGTCAACTGCACCGTTACAGTCTATCCTCATTGGAACCCCATCACATCGCAGGGCTCAATCCTGCTCTGGACCTTCATCCTGCCACAGGGCCCAACCCTGCTCTGGACCTTCATTACACTGCAGGGCTCGACCCTGCTTCGGACCATCATCCTGCCGCAGGGCTCAACCCTGCTCCAGACCTTCATTACACCACAGGACTCAACCTTGCTCCAGACCTTCATCACATCTCAGGGTTAAACCCCGTTCCGGACCCTCATCACGTCTCAGGGCTCAACCGTGTTCCGGACCCTCATCATGTCTCAGGGCTCAACCATGTTCTGGATCTTTATTTCGTTACAGGGCTCAACCCTGTTATTGACCTCCATTCTATCCTGAGACCCTAGCCTCATGTTGGACTCAGGGTTTCACAACACACCAGTTCAGTGTGTACTTTGAACTTTGTTTCTCACAGGGGCATACCCCTACATCTATTAGTGCATGTCATGAACTTTGTGTTATTGAGATTTAATGTGGAACTTTGCCATACAGTTTTTGTTCTTGAATAAATTCTACATACATTTATTTCATGCTAGTGATATTTCATGAAAAGGTCTTTCCTAAAACCACCTCAGTTCATACTACCTAGTAAGCCTGACTCTCCCCAGGAGTCTCAAGTGTCTGTAGCCGTCACAGTTAGTAATAAATAAATATATATATATATATATATATATAATACAAGAATGGCCGACACTCCACACAATGACTGATACTTGCCCGGGTGCCCTCCAATGGAAAAATGCAAACATATGTAGAAATAACAGCGGCACTCACAGGACTTTGATAAAGAAGACTCACGACTCAGGAAGGTCAAAGTTCAACGTTTCAGTCTGGCAACTTTTATCAAGAACTAGAGACAAGAGATACAGTGCATACCTTTATACCCAGTGACATCCCATAGTGACCACGTGCAACGCTCACCACGCCGTCGATGACGTCATCAGGGCGGGACAGGGCGCTTGCACAGTGATGCAGCTGCACCCAACGTGATTGCCATGGTAAGTAACCAGGGCAGCTCGATGTTGATAAACAAACATGGCTCTGCAGCAAAAACATGCTGCACTCCCTGCCGCTACACTGTATCTCTTGTCTCTAGTTCTTGATAAAAGTCGCCAGACTGAAACGTTGAACTTTGACCTTCCTGAGTCGTGAGTCTTCTTTATCAAAGTCCTGTGAGTGCCGCTGTTATTTCTCTCTCTCTCTCTCTCTCTCTCTCTCTCTCTCTCTCTCTCTCTCTCTCTCTATATATATATATATATATATATATATATAGTATTTCCCTGTACCTCTCTAAATGATTGCAGGCAGATTAGGAATTGGTAAATTGCAATGAGTAAAGCTGAATCTGCATGTTTTCTGGTTTGCCTGATATGGAATTTTCTCTGTACTTTGTGTTTACTGCTGTATGTGCCAAACCCCTCAGAAATCATCTGTGTTGGAATCCAGAATTAGTAACTGTTGACTCTCCACGGCAAGACTAATCTCACATGGAGACAGCAGAAAGGAACACGCATTTAGTTGTGTATTGGTTCTATTTCTGTCCCAGGACTTGGTATGAGGTTCTAGTAACAGCATAACCAGTGTGGGTGAGGTTGTGAAAGCACCTCAAGTAGCTGCCTTGACCACAATGAGAGACACATATGAGTTGAATTTAGTTAAGTATGTGGCTAAGTGGTTTGACACAATGAATAATTGTTTGCAGCCTTTCCTGACAAGTGGTTCTTTTGATTCTGTAATTTAAAAAAAAATGGGAAACTGAACATTTTGGAATTGTATACTGTAAAAAACAGAATTAAGCAATTACAATGTCTAAAATTGTGAAAAAAGTAGAGAGCTAAATGGAGGGAAAATACTGTTGACTTTACTATGTGTGTGTTTGGTAACCAATCCATAGCATCTGCATTACTCCCACATTATGTGGAGGCAGACAATTTGTGGCAACCGTATTATGTCCTCTGCTATGTGATAAACCCAGTGACTTCATCATGTGAGGAAAAGGATATGATTTTAGCTATAGCGATAACTGCTATAGGGCAGACTGATGCAGAGGTAGTGGTGAAGAGATGAACACACCCGCATGGTATGATGCCCTGGTAAAGGCTCAAGGTCAGATTCCTGTTAATAAGAAAAAGAGGTAATAAGAAAAAAGAGCAGTTATAACAGAGGTATGTTAACCAGACACTGCCCTAGCCACAGTATCTGATTGGTGGACTCAGCAGTCAAGGACCTCGGTCAGTCCAGACTCTTCCACTAAGAATTCTCATCATCCCAGGTGAAAATGTCCCTAGTGACTAAAGCTGAAGGTTGCCTGATATGACAGTCACTATGTCAGTGCCATGGTCTAGAAATGAATTGCATTCTTTGTTGACTGATTTTCCTGACCCTAGAAAAGTCTTAACAGAAGGTTGTAAATTCAGTAAGATGATAGGACATGCACATGAGCCCACATGTAAGGAATGGAGGTCCTTCTTGAGGGCAACTTTACCTGACTCCTTTAATGAGCATACTGCATTTCAAGAAATGGCAATACACAGTGATCCTCAAACAAATAACACAATAGGAAAATCTTACTAATATCCAAAACATTTGTACCTCTTTAACAAGACTTTCTCCTCCAAACATTAACTGGCAGAAACAACCATTTCAAGAATCTGTTCATGACTATTGTAAGTGAGCAGTGGCTAATATGTAGCAATCCACAGAAGATGCTATAAGGTTTGATAGATCCAATCAGAAGCAGGTTACAAACACAACTACAGTACCTAGCAGGAGGACACACATCATATGTGACTTAACCAAGAGAGCCATACTGTACAACATGATGCTAACATAAATAGAAAAAAGGAAATGCAGATAACTACTGTAAACTTTTACATGTCATATTAGAGACACTGCGATTACAGAAACAGCAAAAGAAGAGCACAAAGCATAACCCAGTCGCAATACTTAGAAGGAACCACCAGGATCTAGCCAAAACATTCCATTATTACAGGTGTGGCAAACAAGGACACATATCTTAATATTGTGGCATACCCCCTAAACGGAAGCTGATTCTAGACCCACAACCATATGCACATGCTAACCCCTACACCCCACAAGTGTCAGATGTATCAGCATGGAATACAATAATTAATTTCTGTCAGGGGCCTGAGAACATAAGTGGCAGACCTGACTACTCATGAAGCTCAAGCCACACTCATGTCATGAAACAATCTATAATCACTAAATCTGACACTGAACCTACAATTGACATTGACGTACAAGGAAGCACACAAACCAACTTAATTGATATGGGGCCACCAAGTCTATTTTAGAAGGAGCACAGATCCTCCCACTTTCAAATTTTACAGGCTCCAAGTAGGAGTTACAGAACTTGCACATACTTACCCTGTATCACAGCCAGTATGAACCAATATACAGATGTGTCCTCACACATCATTGCTGCAGTTGCACCAAACAGCCCCTCTTGGCACAACCAAGTCCTGTGTGACTCTGCTTGCTATGGGCATCTTTTATGTATCTTGTTTGCTGAAAATGCTTCTTAGAATGCAATGTGACTAGGATGCACCGGAGGACAGCTCTGATTATTTCATATGCGTCACCTGCAGAAACTGATATCTCACACTTTGCCAGTTAAGGTAACACATACTGTAGAAACTGAGTTGGCTTTCCACACCTTGAAACAGGTGCTCTCAGCATCATCTACCTTAGGTATATTGAATTATAACAAGCCCTTTCACCTATTCTGCAATGCACATAACATAGCAGTAGGAATACTTACTCAAATACATGGGGAAACCCAAAAACCCAAAGGCTATTATAGCTGTGTGCTTGACACTGTTACTATTGCTTTACCAACCTGTCTTTGTGCTGTTGCGGCTGCTACAGCACTAAGGAGACATCGTACTACAACACCCACTAACCTTGTTCTGTATGTACCTCATGCAGTTGCTTCCTTGCTAAATTCTGCTTACACTAATAATGTTTCTAGTGCCCATTTCAATAAATGGGAACTGCTGTTGCTAGCACCTTCATATGTAATTATAGTCGTATACGCCACATTGAATCTTGCTGTTCTACTATCTTATGATAATTGTCATTCACAGATGGTGAGATGGGAGTACTAGAAATCTCACTATGAAGTACAAGACTCCACAAAATGTTTGCAGCAATTTTTTTTGATAACCGCAGACTGCACTGTCAACCGCTGATCTAACTCTCTATACAGATTGCAGTTACCACAGACAAAATGATATGGTAGTATTGTGTACACAATATGCAGTCATCTAAAAAACTGAGCTTCTAGAAGCTGGTCTGTTATGACCACTTTATTCGACCCATGTAGCTGAGCTCATAGCATTGACTAGAGCCTGGCACATTGCAAAAGACAAATCAGTGAACATTTATACAGACTCCAAATATGCTTTTAATTGCTATATGCTAACCATTTATTGTACACTACACACTAACACTATCAACCTGGTACCCACCGCCCAGTGGTGCCAGGGATATCCCTAGGCTATCAGCCTAGGACTGGGGTGCCCTGGAGAGGGGGACCCATTTATTGGAGGGGTCCCCAACTCCCCAGGGTTCCCTGGCCTGAGCTGACAAACAGTCAGGGCTGATGCTGTGGCTAGGGGGCCCGGTGAAAGGGCTCCCCAGGCTTTGGCATCAGTCCCCCACTAGAAATGGTTTGGAGCTGGTTTTAAATATAGGGTGAACCTCACGCAATTATTTTAACCCTATATTTAAAACCAGGTCTGGCTCTGCTGCCTGGTGCTGGTTCTTAAATTATGGTGGAACCCTATTCATTTTGTTCCCCATAATTTTAGGAACCAGGACTGGCTGGCAAGTCTGTGGCTGGTTAAGCTTTAGGGGAGGGGACCCTATGTAATTTTTTTAAAGATTATTCAACCTGTTTTTTACAGGTCTTAACACACTAGCAGCTGACACATTCAGTATCCCACTGATATGTGCAGGCTGCTTGCTCGGGTGAGTTTGGAAGAGAGAAAACACTGCAATCTCAGGTGATTATCTAAACTCTCCTTAAACTCTCCTCTAAACTCGCAATTTGGATGAAAAAACTCTATCTGCTTCACCATCGAAAAACTCACTTTCACCTAAACTCACTTCTTAGTAAATTTGCGAGTTGTTAAAGGAAAAACTCACCCGAGCTTTGGTGAAGCAAAGTGAGTTTAAAAGCTAAAAAACTCGACCAAACTCAAATCTTAGTAAATTTACCCCAGGGAATCCCATATTTCCTGCACAACAAGATAAGAATTGATTGATGAAATCCAAATACCAAAAGCAAGTAGCTATGATTAAATGTCAAGCTCACACTTCACAGGAGGATTTTATTTCTCTTGTAGACCAAGAAAGCTGAGAGATATCAGTGACATAGCAGTTTCAAAGCTCATGCTTCTTTCTAGTAATGTCACAAACCTTGAAAATAGTGATGTTGTGACCACTCATGGACTTCCCAGTTTGAGTGACATTTCCAGGGCAAATGAAAATTGAGTCTTGTCAGTTAAATTGTTTAACTTTTCCTAATTCATGGAAATTCTCATTTTGCCTATTCATATTTAAATTGGTATTGTATTGCAAGGAATACATGTAAGAGCTTTGGTGTTGCACTTTTGTTTTTGAAGCTTTATGTGCATGCAAATGGCTGTACTGCATCACAGATAGGCTGGCTGCCAATATCTATAGTTTTCTTAATTGAATTTTTTTGGATTGGAAAATCAATTATTCTTTAGCCAGGTAAAATGAGTGTAGGTATGTAATATTAACTGTACTGCATTGAAATCGCTATTGAAGAAGAAATTAAATGTAACCTTGCATACTCTACATTTCTAATCTTATCATCTAGCCATCTCCTGGTCAGATTTACAGCACTTTATTATGTGATTTTCAATTATTCAAAATGTATTGTTTTGACCCATCAATAGCCAGGTCCCACCATTTCACCCCTCGTTCATGGAAGTCTGCTTTCTCTGTCCTGGTTACCGATGGCATATTATTATCTATGCTATCCTACTCAATCTTTGCACACAGCACAAGCTGTTAGTGGAGGTGGCAGTTCCCGCTGTGTATGCTGAAGATGGGGCAGATAATCCATGATTATTATAAAGATAACTCAGAAAACAGCTGTAACTGCAAAATGCTTTGAAAAAAAGCCAAAACTGTCTGCAGTGGCTCAGTTATTTCATGTATTAACATTTTAAACTGCTCCTGTCCAATACCCCTTTTCCTCTGCTGCAATGACCCGGGATATTGCCAAGCCTACCTGAGCCGCTGCTCAATGGAAAAGGGTTCCAAAAAATTACCTGAGTCCAGTGACCCAGGAGTCCAATCTGGGCAGTGATCAAGATGAACAAGGGAAGGAACCGGGCTAAGGGGCAGTCTAAACGGGTAACCCGGGTTGGTTGACCAGGGCCGGCAACAGAATTTTAGGGGCCCGGTACACTTGGATCTCTGGGGCCCCTAACCCTCCCCCCTTTCAGTGCCCCCTCCTTGAACTCTCCTCCAAACACACATGCTGGGTCCACACACACTTATTACAGATAGAGAAATGTACACACACACACATACATACATATACACACATATATACATACACATACACACACATATACACATGCTGGGTCCACAAAAACACTTATTACAGATAGAGAAATGTACACACACACATACATTCATATACACACACATATACACACACATATACACACACATTAAAAATGACAATAACATAGTCACTTACCTTCATACTGAGGCAGTGGACAGACTTGGCCCGGTATGGTTGTCCCCCTCTGTCGCCGGGTCTATGGATAACCCAGGTCCCATTTACAGCATGGAGAGATCCGGATTTCCCAGCGCTTCTACAGTGCAGTGTAAACAGTGCTGACTCGGGAATAACCTGGTTGGCACTGCTGTGTAAAAGGGGTCTGTCCCGGGTGTGAACTGGTTTGGAAGCGTGTTCCAAATCCCCGGTCGACCTGGGATTTTTGTGGAAAAGGGGTATTAGACACTACTCAGGTTCAATAATAAACTAAACTACAGATGATACCTGAATGAGGAGTTCACCCATAGAATTAGAGACTCTTACTTTAGAGAAATATACTTAGTGAAGAAGATATGGGTCTACAGAAATGTCTTCCAATATTCAGCTTCTGAACTGACAGTAAATTAATGCTCATCCAATATAATTTTATATGCAGGAAAATACCTGAATATTCAGTACAGTGTAATTATTTTAGGAGATGACATGAAAAAGGCAGAGAAGTGTTTAGCATATATGGTCAGACATGCAGGACCTATGGTAGGAGGGAGCATTTCTCAGATCAGTGAGAAGAATATGGAAACATTACATAGAGTGACCAAGGCCAAAGAATGCATAATGCAGCTCTGCTCACAACCAGAAACAGAATGTCAGTGTAATAAAACAACAGTAGGTAATGATTCAAAACTTTTTGCTGTTTTGAATCATTATCATTCTAACTAAATGAATGTATCAATAAGGTTCAGTTGAATGGTGGTGCAAGATTTAATGTAATCATTCACCTCATCTTAGCAAACACCCAGTTTTACAATCAACTCATGTTGTGCTGATGATCTACAACAAAAGTATTCTGAACCCAGTGGGCAAATGCAGACTAAGGGGTATATTTACTAAGCAGTGTTAGGAGACAGAGTGAAAAGTAATAAGGCACCAGCCAATCAGCATCCAATTGTCATTTTTCAAACACAGCCTGCAAGATGGCAGTTGGGAGCTGATTGGCTGGCACCTTATCACTTTTCACTCTGTCTCCTAACACTGCTTAGTAAATAGACCCTAAATTATATAATTCCTGTAATAAATATAAATTGCATACCTGAGTTTGCAATAGTGAAATAAATTGGGTATATTCCCCTGCTGGGAGCAAAAGCTGTTCAGTCCATGGACTTAATACAACTACTGTACCATCTTCAAATATCTCTCCAAAATAACAATACCACCATAGAAACCCACCAAGTTACCCAAAAGGTGAGAGCCTGAGTTTTTCATGCAACCACTAAAAGAAGAATTGAAAGATTTCATGCCAGGCAGACTGTAGCATAGCAACAGTACAAATTTGCACATACTGTATAAATAACCTACTAATAGTAAAGAATTGGTACATTTAGAATATGAATTAATCCCAAACCACTGAAAAATCCCTGATTAATTATCTCAAGCCTATGATAAAAGAACTTTTTTCATATTTGCCCAAAACTGCCATATTTTCAGTTTGTATTATATATGGCTCCTGCATGTGCAACTAGATGAGAGTATCTTGGTAGCAGTTTCTACTCCTTTTTGGATGGCAATATTGGTTTTGAATGCCATTGGGAATAAGTCCAGTATGTAAGATAGTAAAAAATAAATTCAAACTTTGGTCAAATTTTCCAGGGCAAAAATAATAGCAAATTATGTTTATTGTAGGTGGAGGTGATAAGCTGGAATCTGCAACAAAGGACCATAGGCCTGATACAGAGATGCACACAGTGCCAATATGTTTGCAGTTGAGTTATTTTTTGCTACTAAGCATGTGTGAGAAATCTAGAAAGCCTTACTGTGCATGCATGCAGCAATGTGTGCAATGGAATACGCATTTGCTGACAACATTAGTATGACATGAGATGGCATCTACTATCCATTTGTGTTTCTGAGTGGATACTGAGATGTGACCTAAAGTGATTGCAAAATAGAGGAGGAGGCATGGCCATGCTGTGGGGGTGTTATGGGGGTGTATCAGCATGGGGCTGCATTCTCTTTAACAGCACCACAGTCAGAGTGTCCATATTTGGAGAAAGTAACAATGGAGGCTGTGAGCCAGGCAGGGACTGCTCGAGGAGTGGATGTTACAACCAATGGTGCGTCTATGGTGGAGTAATCGGAACCTCCAGTGCATTTGAGCATTTCTCAGATATGCAAAGTGGGCATCACAGAATTTGCTCTGTCTTAATGAAGTACACAAGCTGACATCTGCATATTTTCCCACTTGCGAAACTATGAGAATCACAGCCATGCATCAACTGCATGTATCTCTAGAGCTGGCCATACACGGTGCGATAGGCACCATGCAAAGCGACGGGTGATATCCAACGTCCGACATATCGGGCAGTCCCCACACACAGTGTGATTGGGTGGCCAATATGCCAGCTTCCCCTCCCCCACCCGCATAGCGCTGCATGGGATCACACATCGCATCCCCTGATCGACTGAACCTGCAGTAGGATCTGGGGAATGCGAAGTACAACACCACGGGAGTGCGCACTATCCGATATCATGCCCATGCACGGTACGATAGAGCAGCCGAATTGCACCAATCTGTAGGAACAGCTGATTTATCGCACCGTGTGTCAGACCCCATGATCTTAAGCTAATATCATTTTAGAAACTCAAACCTAATCAAACTGAAATTGGAAAAATACAACCTGACATTTTCTATATATGTGTCATATTCAACATTGAATATCGTCTGACCTTCAATGGATTAAGAGTCAATTAGAAACAGTCCAGGTAAAACAAGAAATGCTTGCCTTTATAGACATGTAGAGTTTCCTTGTTATAGTTAATTACCTTTTTAGTCTTGTAGCCATCTGTCTGATATGTGTGAACCCTGAGACATAATTCTACTAAGTAAAACAGGGTTCATCAGACAAAACTATGAAGAAATATGGTAAGCCCAATCACTCTGGTATTAGAATATTATGCAGAACAATCTGCATGTAACATTTGCAAGGACAACACTAAAAGGCATAGAGCAGGGTTCAGCTTATAAAGAACAGAACCGTTTGCTATAGTATTTGAAATGGAAAGAAAACACAATTAATGGTGTAATCTGATCATAAATGTCTTCAGCTTATTACAAATAAAACCTTATTAAATACCCCAATAAGTCTGCAGCACAACCTTCAAAATGTCAGAAATATGACATTGATATCAGCTGCTGCACAGGAAAATATATATGTATGTCTTATGATGTTATCATTACTTGCCTATCAAATTTGATATGATATATTTATATATTCCATAGAAAAGATGAACTGTCTGTACAGCATGGTACTACCAGAGCACTGATTTTAGGGTGTTTGACAAGAGACTCCACTCGTGTCATTTAGATGTTGAAGGATAGACATGCTGTGCTGGCAAAATTGTTAACAGCAAAGTTGTGACTATATAGATCTTGACAAACAGCCAAAGGAAAACGATCAACTACTGTACTTCAAATTGCAGACAGAACTTGTTCAAAAGTTGGTGCAGATGTGTACAGTGGAGATGACAGGGAAAAGTGGATTATCTACAAGATGTAAAAGCTCATCTCTCAAAGTATGACATTGCAAATATTGTAGTTTCTGAAGATGCAACATAACTTCTTAGAAGCTCAAGCAGTTTAGAGGAAATCTTGAGCACATCCTCTTCTGTATATCCTTATAGAGCTTGAAAAAAACAACACAAAATGAAAAAAAAATGAGTAGATACACATATATACCGAGGGCCTGATTCAGAGTTGTACAATATGCTGATGTTTGCATGAAATGCAGAGCAAAGTCTCACTGCAATCGTGCAAACTGTAGTTTCTCAGTGTATTCTCTATGTCTCCGTGATCACAAGGTCCTGAGCAGACCACTACAAACCATGGGTATCCTGGGTGGAGTCAGGGAGGTGGCCAAAAGTGCTTGCTAAAGGCGGCCAGACCATGTGCGTGTTATGGGAGTTCCAAGGTTGTATCTGCGATCGCGGCTGCATTACCAATTGCAGAACCACAGTCTCAGAGGACAGTCTCAGGGAGAAAGAATCTGCACAGCTCAGGACTTACTCAAGGTGTCTGTGCATCCAATGTTGCATCGATGGTGGTGTGCTCTCAGGCCACAGAAGATCTGCACACAACATAGATAGGGGAAGTAAGCAGGGGTGGACTGGGAATTTAAAGTGGCCATGGAAAAAATCATGAAAATGGTCCAAAAAAGAGGGTGTTGCCTTGCGACAAGGGGTGTGGCCTTGTGTGATATACCATGCCCGCAAGCCACTGCCCCATTTTCCTCATGCTGGGGGCATACCCACCACTCCGGGAGCTGATGGGCAAACCCCCAGTCCCTCTCTTCAGTGAATAAACACAGTGAGCATATAAATTAGTATTTTCTTACTTATATGACTTCTCTGCAACGAGGAACCTCAAAAGAAATTGATCCTTCCTGGACAGGCAGTGGCTTGAGTCGGTATTCTCTTTTCATGTATTAGATCACTGGGACTCTGTTAACAGCCACGAGGCACTTCCAAAAACTAAGACTTGTGAATAATGGGACTGATTTAGAGTTGTACACAAAGCCCATAGTTTGTGGTCGATCCGCATATGTGCAGGATCTGTACAGTACTGTGCATGTGCCATTCAGTGTCTGCAAGGTCATTCGCAGGCCCAGTGTTGATCAGGCTGCGGTGTCCAGGTACAGCGAATGAGCACACAGACACAGATCGGAACATGTGCAGTACAGATCCTGTGCTGATCGGCAATAATTGCAATGCTAAAAGCATACAACTCTGTATCAGACCCAATGTTAGAGCCTTACATAAGGAGAAGCCTACTAACAAAAAAATCTGCAAATATCTACCGTTGGAAGGGGAAGCAATCGGGAAGCCGACTGCCTAAATACCGGCAGCCGGCTTCCCGACTGTCTTATCCCGGCATGGGTGAAATGCCGGGCGTCTAGATGTAGACGCCCGCATTTCCCTGACGCCGGGAGACCGGCGCCCGGCATCACGATCGTAGTGATGCAGGGAGACCGGCGCCTGGCATCACGATCGTAGTGATGCCGGGCGCCGCGAGCGGACAGCCGCGGGGGGGAGGGTTAGGTTTAGGGCTCCCGGGGGGGACAGGGTTAGGCACTCCCCCGGGAGGGTTAGGGTTAGGCTAGGGGGAGGGAGGGTTAGGCACCCCCGAGGGCAACTTAGGGTTAGGCACCCCCCCGGGGGACTTAGGTTTAGGAAGTGGGGAAGGGGGTGGTTAGGGTTAGGCACTTAGAGGGGGGATTAGAGTTAGGCACTTGGGGGGGAAGTTAGGGTTAGGCACCCCTAAGGAGGGTTAGGGTTAGGGGGGGTTAGGTTAGTACATACTTACCTATCCACGATTGGGATTTCCAGCGCTGTCGGCCTTCCGCTGCTTCGCACTCTGCTCCTCTCGGGCTGACGCTGATGGGAATCGAACCGCCGGCCATGCGGCCGGCGGTATATCATACCCATTCCCATTGGAAGGCAGAGCTAGGGTGGCATCAGGCAGTGTCTCAGAAAATGGAGGTGTGTCTGCCCCGTTTCCTGGGCATGCTGAAGGCAGTGGCTGCATTCTTGTGCATAGCTTCACTGACTTCAGCTGCATGAAAACACCAGTCACCCTAAGTTACCTGAAGGTTACTCAGAGGATCGATGGTCACACGATGCTGTGCCCTTAGATGCAGCAGCAAATCATGGAATCCGGCAGGAGGCATCTATTTACACAAGACACCTTGCATGGCATTAGTGCATCTTTTTTTGGGGTACAGACTGATTTAATCAATTCTTTCACTACTTTCCACCTGTTCTGCATTCGCCGCTTTCCGTTTTTGCCTGTTTTGGAATTGAATTAGGCGAAACGCGGGGACGTGCACAGAAAGTTTTCACCTCTGAAACAGTTGAATGAGGCGGAAAGTCAGACAGATGAAAAGTCGGGGACTTTTCGTGGCTAATTGAATCCGGCCCTGAATGTTATGCATGCTCCTTAAAATGCATCTGCAATTAAGTTTCAGCCTATCTTAGATTTGCAGCCCCTTACACCTGGAGAGGTAGAACATCCCTAGAGGCACATTTTAGGATGTACTAAAGTTCTGCTGTATCGGTATATGATAGTGTAACCAGCAGCACTGTATTCATGACTCAGATTGTTTATTTATTGCAACTTCCAGTCTTTCCAATAATTTGTTCCCTAACACCACAACTTATTATATGAAGGTGCAGCTGTCTATTTGGATTTCTTGTTTGGACTAATGCAGGGAATAATATTGCCATTAGAAATATAAAGCAGTAAACAACAGATGTGATGTTGTTTGTATTTTCTTAAAATATTTTTATATAAAAAATTTTACTTTAATATTTATTAGCAACACTAATTATAACACTATCAAGACATTATCCTCATTTGTAGTTATGATACGTCAATATATTATATTGTGTACAAAATTACTTTTGCATTTAAGTATGCACATTTAGAGCCTTATTTACATGTGCATACAGTATGCAAAAATAACACTGTGGCACTCAACATACTGTACACATGTAAGAATGAGGTTTTTATGACAGATTTTTTTCTGCATATGTTTGGGGTGCAAAATATAAATGAAGCTCATTATGTCTAATGTTGTCTAGCACAAGTACGTACATATTCATCCATTGAAACACCCTGAGGAAGGACCTTAGGGCCTGATTCAGAGCCGTTCGCTATTTGCGGTCGTTCGTTCAAAAACAAGGGGTGGCTATTCAAATGATCCCTTCGCAAATTGCAGTCTGTTCCCACCTCTAAGTCTGAACGAGCGCGCAAAACATACGCTCGTTTATTTGATAAAAACGCCCCCTGGCCGCTCGCACCATACGTCATGTCCGCTATTTATTAGATTAATCGAGTACATCGTACAGCATATGAACTGCTCGCTATTCTTGTGGTTGGTTTTTTCAACCGCTATTTTGCGAGCAGTTCTGAGTTAAAAAAAAACAAGTGACGTGGTCAATGACGCTGCTGTATTAATTAGGCACTCCCTTAAAACGCCCATTTTGACCTTTAAGCACGCCTGCGTTCGAATTCCACTCCCCGGTTTTCAAGCACCTTCCCCTGTTACCACCCACATACGCCTCATTCTGTCACTCAAAATAGCAGGCACTCGCTATATAGCGTACAAACGATTTTCGGCCGCACTGACTGGTTCGCGCATGCGTACTAAAAACCGTATGCATGCACAGATGTGCGAACATCGCTCGGAACGAATGTACTGCCGCTAGCGAGCGGCTCTGAATGAGGGCCTTAGTCAGAAGTGGAAGGATTTTGTTTTTTTACATCTACCTTGGACAACTTTACCTCTTCTCAGACCGGGTGAGAGGGTGGCACTGTTTGTCCTAACTCTTATCTGCAGATAGGTTTCCAGGGGGAAGGAATATTTTCCATTATAGTGGATTATCATTTTTTTGGATGCTGCTATATCAATATATTGGATGTTTTTTTTTATCTACTGTTGGACTATGTTTTATTGTTAAACTGGAATAAATATCACTTTTTATTGAAAAAAATACCCTTCTGGATACCATTTATGCTCCCATATGGTGAACTAACAAGTAGCTTCTTGAGTGGATATTAAAGATACCATTATGTGAACGTCGATACCTGTTCCCAGGTAAGCTTTTATATAAGAGGGGTCTTGATGTATGTGGCTAATACCTATGCTGATCAGACTGGAAGGGATATAAAAGAAACCTTTATAGGCACTCATCTCATTGGTGTGAGACGGTGAGGAATTCCAGACAAGAGGATTATCAGGACCGGAAGTGTTAGAGGAACTTTGCGCTTGTGGACCACTCATTTTATGTATACATAAGCACATGCTCTCGACTCAGATCATCAGTATAGAAACCTCCATCAACAGCACAGCAAGAAGACTGGCATCCAAGTTTAGAGAGCACACATATATACCCTTACAGAGATAGGCAATACAGTAGAACAGTTTGGCATGATTCCATTGGTTCTTCTTCCTGGTTCTTCTGTTACAGTATAGTTCATAGGTCAATTCGAATGGACACAAACAGCCTCCAACAGCCCTTTGTGTCCTTTTTCCCGCTGCATGCTAATCTAAGCTGATAACATTACACAGTACATTTTAATGTTTTAACTCTCTATAGTCCATAGTTTGCAGATGCATGTTGCAATCTTCTCACCGATGATACTGGAAATCTGTTGAGACACAGTGGATCAGTACAACACCAAACACTGTCTGCTTACCATGTACTAAACCTTAGATATCAAATAACCTTTATTTCACAACATTAATAATTACTGGATAAACCTTGAATATTACACTTTAATGCTAGGGAACCTTTTATGTAAGTGTGCAGGGTGTAAGTATTGGGATTTTGGGAAAAGACGCTAGTTAGCACTGTGCTACTACGTGTTTGTGGAGTACATCATGGTACGTGTTTTGCAGGGATAATCATTATATATGTTTTAGTGACTGTCTGTATTTATATGATGAGGACTTTTGATTTCTTTCTATTGCATGGGAATTGCACAACGCTAAATAATAGCATCACCAGTACGTACGTACATCAGTATGTACTTATAATGGGCGAGATTCACTAAATTGGCTCTGGGCGGCCAGTCGCAAAATGGCGTCTCGTTGCCATTCACAAAATGGCATCGCACAGATTTAATTTTAAAACCAATCCTGTCTCTGCCAATTATCCGGCTTCGACAGTACACCCTTTGATGGCAAACAACATGCTATCATACTCTGATTTTAAAATTAATTTAGGCTTACATTATGACATATTATTTAATGTTCATTTATGGGATGGCAAAAGGTAGTTCTTAATCCATCAATAACATCTCTCGGAGGGGACATAAAACTACCCTTATACGCACACTGCGGATCTTGGAAGATCATGGGAAAGATGTGGGGATGCACCAATCCTATAAAGGAAGTCTTGAGGGAGAATAGGGACTTACATTATTTAAGATGTTTTAAAATAACATTTTAATAACACATTTTATTATGCTTGTCTAAATCTTTATACATCATATGATGATACCTTCTAGTTCAGGGTTGTAATGCAGTTCTACATTTACCTCAGTATTCATATTGTTGCTACTGACCACCATCATGATTTCATTCTTCCGGTTTACCTTATCTTTACATTTTCCACATTTCAAAACAGTAGGAACACACCTGACACATATGCCAATTACTATGATGACAACCAGTATGAGGATCAGGAGTTTATCTATGCTTGCAATCATTTCCTGGACCCATTCTCCTAGACTTGAGAACCATTTCACTGGGGTCAACCATGAAACCCATTCCTCTACCTTCTCCTCTACTTCAGCCACTGAAGCATTATGATTCTTTCGAAATTCCCATTTTAACTGCAGAATTTCATCCATCTTCCGGTCTATCACCTCTTTGGGATCGCTGGTATCGTTTGTAATGTAAGTGCAACACTTTACTCCAAATTGGGTGGCCAAAGTTACGCAATACCCTCCAGTGACAGCTGTTAAATAATTTAACAATAGTCTATGTTGCACGAGTTTTTTCTTGCAAGCTTGCAGCTCCCTACCTGTATACCTGAATGTGTCAACATACATCTCGGTGATATTATCTATTAATTTAGCAAGATCTTGGATATATCTAAAATTTAATTTACCCCGAGCTATCCTGGTGGGAACCAGTGCTGCCAAAACTTGAAAGCCAGTTGTCTCACTAATTAACTGTGTGGCTTTATGCACATCACCAGGTATCATATTTCTTTTGTCTCTGTGTTCATACTGTGTGTGAAGATATGGTGATGGTGTGTTTTTATGAATACCAAGCATTTCACCATGTGTAAGGGTCATAACTTCTGGAACTACTCTTCCCAAGTAACACAAACCTTTGGAACTCGGAGAGAGCCACTTATACGCTTTCCTTCCACATATAAAATATACATCATCAGGGAGAAGATAAGGAATAGTAAACATCATTATCATTGTACACATTTTCCTGGCAAGTGATCCTACTTCAGGTTCTCCCATTTGACTCATACAAGTTTCTCAATGTAATATCTTGGCACAATACCCTTCTGGTACCCTACCAATCATTTCTTTGGTGGAACTCAGTGTATATTTATAATGGAAGTGTCTTCCACTTGATCTAATTGTGCGTAACAGTTCAGAATTCATAGGCTCATGCTCAGCTCTTAGTGAGAAGGTCTTTGTCTGATTATTCCCAGTCACCTCCCAACTTCCTGGTTCATTGGAGTTGGTGATGTTTAAACATAAAAGTGATGTATCTACTTGGTACTGGTGGAGTTTAAAATGGGGTGGTTTGGACTTCAGAAATTTTCTATCTAGTGCATGCCCTTTCTTTGATTCTAAAATTTCAGAGACATTTAATGGAAATGGCACTAATCCTACATTATGCTGTCCTTGGGGCACGTGAGAGCACACCCAACAGTCAGTTTGGTTTAAAATTTTGCCCACCATGGTGTGATAATCCTCTAAAGGATACCCACACCAATACTGATTAAACTTAGGTTGACACCATTGGATGCAATTCTCATCAATTACGGACCCACAGTACTCACACAATAATCCTCAGATGATAAACCTTCACACTGTCTCCGAGTATCCAAAATAGCAGCTCTTAACAATTACTGAACTAAGATTGGTCAGACACTCCCCTGATTGGCATAGCACTCCTCCTCTCGACTCCACTCCATCAATACTGCCATTAGCTCCCATCTCCTCTATCGGTCTCCCATCACAGAAACCAGAAATCCCCGAACAAACCGGGATGATGGAAACTCTGGAAGAGAATACAAAACTTAACACAGCAGACCAGTCCATTGCCGTAGCAAGGACCTGCAAATTTCTTTAGTACAGATATCTCACTGCAACCTTTTACCTCTCCTGGAACAAGCTCGGAATCGCCAGGTCCATGTTATCTGCCTCTTCTCTGCCTTGTATCTCCACCGGTTGGTTGACCTTCTTACAGTGAGTGGAATGGACCCAGGTATCTCTCTCTGCCACCTTCAATGAGGTTGTACTCGTCAGCAACACCTGATATGGACCTTCCCACCGATCAGTCAAACAACCTGAATGCAAGAAGTTTGTGATCATAACAAATTCTCCAGGTTCAACATCATGACAGTTTGTTTCAGGCATATAAGTTGACAACAATTTCAGTTTCTGCTGTTTTAACTGTTTAATCATTGTTATAAGATACTTTACAGTTACCTCATTGTTACCTTTCAAATCTTCCTGCGGACTTATAATCAAATGAGGTTGTCTTCCAAACAGTGTTTCAAAGGGGGACAGATTAAGAGGGGGTCTAGGAGTTGTCCTTATACTATGAAGGACAAGTGGTAGTGCTTCTGGCCAACCTAGTCCAGTTTCTGACATCATTTTACTAAATTTATTTTTAATAGTACCGTTCATCCTCTCCACCTTGGCATTGGCTTGCGGTCAGTAGGGGGTATGGAGTCAACTATTAATACCCATCAGCTTACACAGATTTTGGAAAACATCACCTGTAAAATGAGTACCCCTATCACTCTCAATAATTTTAGGGATACCGTATCTGCATACAAACTCCTGAACAATTTTCTTGGCAGTAAACACAGCAGTATTAGTGGCAGCTGGATATGCCTCAACCCAATTAGAAAACACATCAGTGCACACTAATACATACTTGAGATTCCTGCAGGGTGGTAATTAGATGAAATCAATTTGTATTACCTGGAAAAGTCCGTCCGTGCGCTGCCTCAGCCAGGCTTGGGTAGTACACCTAGGGAGCCACTGGCTTACCTTGTCCATCTCTCCAGAATCCAGAAGACTCTGGACTTCCAGACTGCCTTTTCCTGAATGGAACACGAATTTTGCATCTCAATTAATTTCAGCATGTCAATCGTTTGAAAAGTCATCATTTGTTCAGTTGGTACATTAATTTTTAACTCTGCTGCCCATTTTGCAACTTCGTCTGCCCTGTTGCTGCCCAGTGACACTGGATCATCCTCACATGTATGGGCTTTACACTTAATTACCGCCACTGTCTTAGGCAATTGGATTGCTGTCAATAGTCCTTTTATATGTCTGGAATGTGCAATTGCTGTGCCTGCTGCTGTCATAAATATTCTCAGATGCCACAGAGCGCCGAAATCGTGTACTACCCCAAAGGTGTACCTAGAGTCACTGTAGATATTAGCAGATTTACCTTCCTCTAATTCACACGCCCTCTTTACTGCTACCAGTTCCGCCACTTGGGCCGAGTGTGGTGGGCCTAAAGGTTTGGCCTCTATGATGACCTCGTCATTTACCACAGCATAACCTGTACATAACTCTCCAGTGTCAGTTTGTCTATGACAACTCCCATCCGTGTAAAATGTCACATCTACATTTTCTAAAGGTGTATCCCGTATGTCAGGTCTTGCAGTAAAGGTTTGATTCAGATATTCAATACAATCATGTGCATCAATATACTTGCAGAACTCACCTTTTGCCAGCAACTCACCTCTCTCCACCCTTTGTGCATCATGTTGCACATATGGTTAATACGTAGCTGGGTTTAAAGTGCTGCACCTTTTGATGGTGATGTTTTCAGGTGCTATTAAGGCTAGTTTCCATTTGGTGAATCTAGCTGAGGAGACATGTCTGGTTTGGGCAGAGTTTAGCAAAGCAGATACAGCATGGGAGTATAGACAATCATATCATGGCCTAGTACCACATCCTCACTCTTACTGACCAATAGAGCAGTTGCTGATACACTTCTTAAACACATTGGGAGTGATCTTGCAACAGTGTCTAATTGTGCACTGTAGTATGCTAGTGGCCTACTGGCATCACCATGTTTTTGTATGAGGACACCTGCTGCACAACCATCAGCTTCCATACAATACAAATCAAAAGGTTTTTCATAATCAGGTATTCCCAATGCAGGTGCTCTTGTCAGACTATCCTTAAGATTATGGAAAGTCTGCTCTGATTCCTCTGTGTGCATGACATGATCGGGCATTGAGGAAGAGACTAAGTCCTGTAATGGCAAGGCCAAAATAGAAAAACCTGGGATCCACATTCTGCAGTATCCACACATTCGGTACAAATTTGCTGTTGATTCTGCGGCAGTGTCATGTTCTGTATGGCTTGGATTCTGATATTTGTCAGATGTCGTAATCCCTGGGTTAGGCAGTGTCCCAAGTATGTAACCCTGGACTGGCATGGCTGTAGTTTGTCCTTAGCAACCTTGTGTCCTGTTTGCAAGAGATGAAGCAATAAAAGTTTAGTATCATTTAAAAATGACATAAACGAATCAGAACATAACAATAGATCGTCCACATATTGTATTAGAACAGATCCATTGTCAGGTTTAAAAGATTGTAAACAGTCATGTAAGGCCTGGGAGAAAATACTGGGGCTGTCTATGAAACCCTGGGGAAATCATGTCCATGTGTATTGTACACCCCTGTATGTAAAAGTGAATAGGTACTGACAGTCAGGATGAAGAGGTACAGAGAAGAAAGCAGAACAGAGGTCAATGACAGTGAAATGGGTTGCATTTGGTGGGATCTGCATAAGAATGACAGCTGGATTTGGCACTATGGGAAATTGGCTCTCTACTACCTTATTAACCCCTCTAAGGTCCTGTACCAGCCTATAACCCCTCCCACCACTCTTCTTCACAGGAAAGATGGGACTGTTGGCTACACTTGCTGTATGGACTAAAATTCCCTGCTGTAATAATCGCTCAATTATGGGATAAACCCCTAACTCTACCTCCTGTTTTAATGGGTACTGGGGAATTTTTGGAGCTTGCCTACCGCTTTTTAGGTTTACCATTACAGGAGCTACATTTGCCATTAATCCAGTGTCCTGTCCATCCTTGGTCCAAAGTGAATCTGGAATTTGGGATAACATTTGATCTACCTGAGATGGATTTTTACCTAAACCGGTAGAGTGATACATTATCCTTTGGGGAGTGTCCAACATATCCCTCACCTCATGCGTAACTCTCTCTGGGATATCTAGAAATATACCATCAAGGGTACAATATATGACACATCCCATCTTACATAACAAATCCCTTCAAAGTAGGTTGGTAGGAGCCGCTGCTGCCAGGAGGAAAGAATGCCTGGTATGCAACGGCCCGATAGTGATTTCTGTGGATTTAGTTAAAGGATAATGTTGCACTTTACCCATTAAACCTATTGCTGGTACTGTCTCGCTGGTCACCTGTAAATTAGCTGGAGATTTTATCACTGATCTGGTCACCCCTGTGTCTCCAAGAAAAGGATATTTAGTACCAGCTACATCAACCATCATCACCGGTTCTTACTTAGTTACATCCCGTTAACCTGACTATCTGTAGACTACAGGTATGACCTGACCCCTAGTGTTGACTCTCCAATACAACATTTAAGGCCACAATTGGAGCTGGTGACTGTTGTACATTTCCTGTACTCTGTGCATATCCCTTATGGGGATATCCAGGTACTCCCTGGTTATGAGGTCCTACCTTCTTCACCTTACAGTTCCTACTTACATGTCTCATTTGGTTGTAGTTAAAGCACCTTTGTGAGTGGGGTGGGTGAAGGGGTTGCTGTGTGGGTTGAGTGGTAGGAAAATATTGTGGGTGTGGATAAGGATGTTGAGAGTATTATAGCAGTTGTGGGTAGTATGGGTTTTGAGGCTGTGTGTGATAAGTGGGGTAGGGCTGTGTTTGTGGTGGTGCAGGATTGGAGAGAATGTGTAGCTGTGCAGGTGCATGTGTGTCTGGTGGCTGTGATGTTACAGTTATTCCTTCTAGAGCTTGAATACTAACAGACATTAGCTTCTCGCTCTGGGTCTCTCTCTTTTTGAGGATGTTTTTATCATGTTCAATAGCGGATTCTATGAGTGTGTCTACAGTAACTCCCCTCCAGCCAGGTTGTGAGGTCTGAACTTGGGTCTTTAGATTCTCTTTTAGACCATCCATAAGTACAGTGATGATCAGTCCCATTTGATGACTGCGATCTTTAATATCCTCTAACCCAGTGTACTGGGTGATAGCCTGCAGAGCTCGGTTACAATAATCCTCTGCAGATTCACTCTCTTTTTGTGTTATGGTGAAAATTTTGCTCCAGTTAACTACTACTGGAAAATATACACCCAATTCAGTTATTATGCGGGTAATATTACCTTGATTACTCTCATCTGTCATGGGAACATCTCCATCCAATACGCAGTCTGTGATAAACTTTTTCACATTGGTATAGTGTGGAAGACAAGCCCTTAACACCACTCGCCAATCCTTATTGGTTGGCTCATGAGCAATACCCAAATTTTTCAAAAATCTTTGGCATTTGGCTAATTCCTTTTTAGGATCAGGGAAATCATTCATTATGGAATTTAGCTCCGCTCTTGTCCAAGGACAATGCATTTCTACGTCTCTTGTGGGCACTACACCGTTTGCATCCGCATTCCCATTTGGAACAGTTATTGTCTGAATGGGATGCAGACCGGCCGCACTGCCTCTTTTGACCTTGTTACCTGGCTGGGGATGTAGTCTATTATTGCTACGTACAGGGTTAAATTCCTCTATGGGTGCAGTGGATGTTAACACTTCCTGTACTATCATTGATGAAGATGGCAGCACCACTTGTGCTTGTTGTGATGGAGCATCTAACATGTGTACAGCATGGGAAATGGCAGACATAACAACATGTTCATCATCCACATCATAAACATTTTCTGTGTGATTACTCAAGAGAGGATACAAGTTACTTGTTAAATTTTTATTGGTTTTTACAACAACTGTACCTGCATCCCCATCCACATAGGGCGGTGGTGATGCGTGTGAACCACTGGCAATACCTTCCACAACGCTACCTTGCTGCACGTGTGCGCTATTTTGCGGCGCGCACGCACTGCAGTTTAGCGCTGCATGTGTACTCTCTGGTAACGTGCTCGCGATGCTAGTTTGCGTCATGTGCACACCTTTAAACCACGCATCCCCCTCACGCTGCCATAATTTTAAACACTCGTTATATTTTACCTTTTTCATTTGAGAGTGCATCATAGAGATGCTATCTCGGACATTGTTCAATACCTCGTTATCAAAGCTGCCAATTCTGGGGAATGGTCTAACACTCTTCATCGTCATTTTAAACCATACATTGCAGTACTTAATAGCATAAGCACTGTACTTAGGGCCTGATTCAGAGCCGGACGCTCTGACCAGAGCCCTCAATCTGAATCATGGCCCTCCTACCTCCTCCTGGCCGCTCGCATAGCTGTGGGTGACCACCCACAGCTTATGCGAGCACCCAAAAAGATGGTCGCGATGGTCAAGACCATCGCGACCATTGGGCTTGCGACGAGACCCTGCGGTAGGGTCTCGCTGCCACAAGCCCAGGAGTGCTTTTGGCTCTATCAGAGCCAAAACCACTCCCACTGACATCACTAGTGATCAGGTACTAGTGATCACTAGTGATGTCAGTGGGGCCGGCTCCAGACAGAAGGCGTTCCCATGGGAACGCCTCCATATGGGCAGCAATGCCCCTGGCACGCCCACCAAAGGGGGCATGCTGTCAGTCACCCTCGACAGCACGCCCCCTTTGGTGTGAGACCCATAGCGACAGCTTGGCTGTCGCTTTGCGGATCTCGCGAATGCGCATGACTGAGCTCCCTCCGTCGTGCACATGCACATTAGGGCACCATCGACCAGCTTTCGAGCGCTCAGCGCTCGCGAGCGGGTCTGAATTAGGCCCTTAGTATGCATAATATGCCGTGCCGACCCAAGCGGCGCTTCCAACAGCGGCACATCATCTAACATCTCTACCATTTGCTTGGCTCCCATTCTGGGAGAACCCTAAGCTTTTCAACAGGGATTTAAACTGGTGAAAGACAGTCAAGATACTTTCACTTACCTGCGGACGATATTAACAGGATGCGCCTACACACCTATGGAAGAATAACCAGGCTGCTTCCATGCACCTAATCCCTTTTTGACTACCTTTCAACTGCTAGCATGTGAGTATTCCAATAACACCTACCCGTTTCAATGATTTCATCCACCCTCTGCTCAGTTCACAATCACAATTTAGCCAAAACTGTGCGGTTCAATTACTATGCTCAAATAACCCTAACTGATCACTGAATTCTGCAATCACACTGGGAGCCAAACCTACAACAAAGACAACAGATACTTATGTGTTAGAACGATATCTACTACCGAGCTACTAGGCCAACCCTTGCGCCTAGCACTTAAGGTTCCTACAATACCCTTAACTAGGGAACATGTTACCCCTACCAACAAATACTCACTGTTACACACCCTTTTCCTGCGCAGAAAAATACACATTTTCCCAGATTATGGCAACACTGATCAATGTATTTACAACAATGCTATCTATCAATATCACTGTGCACTCTCAATGGCTTTGTTTAAAACATGTGGCAGTAATACAGGAAATATGTATACGCGATTGTGCGACTAGTCGCATACACAATAATGCGACTACTACACAAAACGCATTAATACCCTTATGCTATTGTGTGACTTTCCCTTTTAAATATTAAAAAAATCCATCAATGAAGGAAAACAAACTTTTTCCTTCCTTGTCCCTGGATTCTTAATCAGTGCTCCTTAAGCCACAATAACAGGTAGCGGACCCTCAGCAACAAAGTGGTAGCAGATTTTCGAAGGCACAATGCGTTCTTCTGCTGTGTCGCCTCCACCCTTTTGCTGAGAAATTGCTACCTAGTGTTACCAAGTGACCAGTAGCGTGATTCACACTGCGAGCCCCCAACTATGGATACCTATTTAAAACCTCTATGCAATCCTGCCTATACCTTCTAATATCCTGCCTATACCTTCTAATAATTGTCGCTATTAAGCGTAATGAGTCGCACAAGAAATAAATGCTTTCAGACTTTGAGTGTGGTTCCAAAACACAAAAGTTATTATTCAATATAAAAACAGATGGTTTCACGCTGTTATCTAAAGACAATTAGTGCAAATAAATCATACAGACCCAAGGTACAGTTGTCACATACGCACACGCTCTGGACCCAGATACCGGCATCAGTATAGAAACCTCCGTCTACAGAGAAAGGCAATACAATAGACCAGTTTGGCATGATTCCATTGGTTCTTCTTCCTGGTTCTTCTGTTACAGTATAGTTCATAGGTCAATTCGAATGGACGCAAACAGCCTCCAACAGCCCTTTGTGTCCTTTTTCCCGCTGCATGCTAATCTAAGCTGATAACATTACAGAGTACATTTTAATGTATTAACTCTCTATAGTCCATAGTTTGCAGACGCATGTTGCGATCTTCTCACCGATGATACCGGAAATCTGTTGAGACACAGTGTATCAGTACAACACCAAACACGGTCTGCTTACCATGTACTAAACCTTAGATATCAAATAACCTTTATTTCACAACATTAATAATTACTGGATAAACCTTGAATATTACACTTTAATGCTAGGGAACCTTTTATGTAAGTGTGCAGTGTGTAAGTATTGGGATTTTGGGAAAAGATGCTAGTTAGCGCTGTGCGACTATGTTTTTGTGGAGTACGTCATGGTACGTGTTTTGCAGGGTTAATCATTTTATATGTTTTAGTGACTGTCTGTATTTATATGATGAGGACTTTTGACTTCTTTCTATTGCGTGGGAATCGCACAACGCTAAATAATAGCATCGCCGTATGTACATATAATGAGCGAGACTGACTAAAATGGCCCTCGGCGGCCAGTCGCAAAATGGCGTCTCATTGCCATTCGTAAAATGGCATCCCGCAGATTTAATTTTAAAACAGATCCTGTCTCAGCCAGTTATCCGGCTTCGACAATATGCAAAAATATGCTACTAATGGAACAGCCACCAGGACTTGTACTGAGATGCTAGAGCCATGTTTCCTGCGTATATCATTGCGGATGGAAGATGTGACATGCCCCAAAGCATTCAAGACGCGTCTGCGGTTTAGCTGACACTCACCGTTGCCTCCCCTAAATGTTCCCTGCCTGTCAATCACACTGCGAATAAAGATCTGAAGCGTGTGACTACAGTAATGTACCGTGACACATGCAGTGTAACTCAGACGCGTACGCAGTAGGTAAAGATCGCTCTATTTGCAAAAAATTCAGCATTACGTATAACTCTGAATCAGGTTCTCAGTCACAATTCTTCACAAAGGATCAAAGGAAACAACTAAAATAAATGAGTTGTGAATAGTTTATAAAGCCTTGTACAACAATTTTCAATACTTCTCAAAGTAATACAGTTCAGTTTCATGCACTGTTTAATTGATCTTTTAAAAAGACTTTATTGAACCACACTGCATTTTACAAACAAGGTTTTATTTATTTCCCATGTAATGGAAAAGAAAAGAGTTTTCTACCATTATCGATAAATGCAATTAAGCCTTTTTATTTAACTTCAAAGGAAAACAAAATAACTGGACATAGTAGAAATGTAACAATCTACTGAGCCAAGATGCTAAGGTATTAAGTTATTTGGGATTCCTCCTACAAACAGGTATGCAATGAGGGATGCAGTGAGGATTCTGAAAAGCGTGATGCCGTCTGCCGGAACTCTGGCATCGGAATCCCGAATGCCAGGGGCTGGCTGGCAACTTTTAGCCTGGGGGACAAATGCATGCAGGCGGCCCTGTCAGAGGAGTAGCATGTAGCCAGGGTGCCCGAAGAACATGCGTGCTATGGCGCCCCCCCTCAAGTGTTCCAGGGAGAGGCTGGCCATGTGGGATTAATGTGAAGTAAAAATAAAGATTAGGGACAGCCCCATCATGGTGCCCATATGCAGTGCCCCCTATGCCCCAGATAGGACCCCCTTATGCAGGTCTCCAGTAGTGCCCCCAGTAGTGATCCCCCTATGCAGTGCCCCTTATACAGTGCCCCCAGTAGTAGTCCCCCCTGTGCAGTGACCCTTGTGCCCCCAGTAGTAAGCCCCTTATATAGTGCCCCCAGTAGTGGTACCCCCTATGCAGTGCTCCTTATATAGTGCCCCCAGTAGCAGTCCACACCCCATGCAGTGCCCCCAATAGTCATAACCCTTATGCAGTGCCCCTTAAATAGTGGCCCCAGTTGTAATCTCCCCCCTATGCAGTACCCCCAGTATTGCCCTTTTTATAGAGCCCCCAGCAGTGGTCCCTCGATGCAGTGCCCCCAGTGGTAGTCCCCTCCCCCCTATGTAGTGCCCCTAGTAGTAGTCCCCTCCCCCCTATGCAGTGCCCCTAGTAGTTGTCCCCTCCTCTTGTAGTGCCCATAGTAGTAGTAGTCCCCCCTAGTATGGCCCCAGTTGTAGTCCCCCATTGTAGAAGTAGTCCCCCTCTTGTAGTGCCCCCACTAGTAGCTCCCCCAGTTGTAGTCCCCCCCTTGAAGTGCCCCCAGTTATAATCCCAGTAGTGGTCCCCCCTTGTAGTGCTCCCCCTGTAGTGCCCCCAGTAGTGGTCTCCCTCTTGTAGTGCCCCCAGTAGTAGTCCCTCCCTCTTGTAGTGCCCCCAGTGGTGGTTCCCCCTTTGTAGTGCCCCCAGTAGTAGTCCCTCCCTCTTGTAATACCTCCAGTAGTGGTTCCCCCTTTGTAGTGCCCCCAGTAGTAGTCCCCCCCTTGTAGTGCCCCCAGTAGTAGTAGTCCCCCCCTTGTATTGCCCCCAGTAGTGGTCTCCCCCCTTGTAGTGCCAGCCCCCCCCCCCTAGTAGGCACACATAGTAAAAAAAAAACAAAAAACACTTACCTGAATCCCCGCTCCCGCCGTCGACATCCTCTCCTCCGTCTGTCCATCCCGGGCCGGGCCGCTCTGCATTACGTTATGACGTCTCTCCCATTGCCCACTGCGGGAGCCGGAAGAAGGAGCGGCTCCTGCAGTGGGCGCAGCAGCAGCTAATGAGAGTCTGACAGACTCTCATTGGCTGCTGATCAAAACAAACACACAGCTGCCGGAGCCGGCAGCTGTGTGTTTGTTACTTGTGTAGCGCTGACCGAACTCCATCCAGTCAGCGCTACACACGCAGTGCAGTTTGTGTCACAGTGACACAGACTGCCCACGGCCCACGGCCTGCATGATGCTGCGGCCCGGGGGGCGCATGGCACCCTGCCCCCCGGGCCCAGCCCGCCACTGCCGAACGCCAAGACAACACTGGTGCCAAAATCCCGACATGACTCAGGATGCCAGGCAGACAGCATCCCTATCGTAAGGACACCGCGGAAAGAGGAGTATCAGCCGCCCATGGGGAGTTAGCTTTAGGCTCCGGGCAGGGGGAAGGTTAGGTTTAGGCTCCGGGTAGGGGGGGGTTAGGCCCAGGCACCACCGAGGTGGGATTAGGGTTAGACACTTACCGGGAGGGTTAGCGTGCGAGGTAGGGAGGGTTAGTATTAGGGTACAGGATAGGAGGGTTAAGGGGTAAAAAGTTCTCCTGTCGGGATTTGAACCATTGGGATGCCGCTATCAGTGTACTGACAGCCGGCATCCTGTCCATTAGTATTTCATACTGATTCCGTTGGGAGCAAAGCAAAATAGCAAATAACCTCTAGGCCTGATTCAGAGATGGATGCAATGCAATATTTATGCAGTTGATCAATATCAGTAGTTTGTGCATGCGTCTGATTTGCACTGTGTTTGCGTCAAGTTCCATTTTCGTTATCACCCGCAGTAAGAATTTATTTGCTAAATGATTGACAGGCTGGGACCATTTGTGAGCAGCAATGGGAGGTGGCGACTCAAACGCAGACGTGTTGTGACCATCTGCTACTGTAATCCCATGGCCATTCTGTTGACTCAGTAGGCAGATTATCGACTGATCTGTGATAGATGCTGCATCTTTGTACACAGCCGCTTGGATTTGTGAAGCCACCGGTGGCTTCACAAAACCAGGCAGCTGCAACATTTGCGTATTTTCCTACAGCTGCTGTGTACAGGATTAGTCACAATGACATTTGTGCCCATCTCTGAATCAGTCCCTTTCATACATGCCTACCCTCCCGGAATTCGCGGGAGGCTCCCAATTTTTCAGGTAACCCCCCGCACCCCTGGAAGGGTAGGCACTTCTACCGAATTCTGCCCACTTCCTAGTGAAGCAGGCAGAATGGGGAAAATTTCCATGGCGATCGCGGGACCCCGTGTAGGGGGAGGGGATTAATGATGTGATTCTTCATCAATCGAACAATTTAGCCCCACCCCTATTTAAATTAGCACCAATCATATCAATATACCATGAAAGGGTCAGGGCTTAATGACCCATCAGGTCCAGCCCCCGTCACAACCCACCTGCTTCTCCTCCCTGGGCTTCTCCTGGGAGGAGAAAAAAAAGGTAGGCAAGTATGGTCCCTTTGCTCCTGGACTAGGGATGCACATACATTTATTGTTTTTGCATGCAGGGTAAAAGCTGGCTGCTTTTGCATATAGCTCACAAATGCTGGCCTGCTTTATTTTAACATTGTAATTTAGATGGACATGCACCTAGAAAATATAAGTCTTTATGCACATTTTAAATCTATGCGACTCGCAATGGAACATGATTTACCAAGGTACAAAGTGAATTGATTTTTTTAAATTTAATCCTAACTCAGAATCAGCTCAGTAATAACAGTGAGCTGTCCCAAGGAGTGGCGATTAGTTATTCCGTCCTGTCATTACTAACGATTTGCCCAATGATTAAATTTGTAGCATTAGGTAAAAGATTAAAGGGTCTATTTATTATACATCTTTCTCTTGCTTCGGTACATTTCACTCTATATTGCAGTGATACAGAAAGAAGTTCTACAGCAATTTATTAACCACACCCTCCTTCTGGTGTCACCCAACATCCTGCAAACATCTGTTCCCTATATAACTTTCTAACAAGCCATCATCAATAGCGTAATGCTCTGGCAAAGGGCTTTTCACCAATCATGGCGTATCATCATGTGTAGCGCATGTGTAGTTGGCAGAAGCTGCAAATGTGCAAATAACAGCACCACTTGTCTCCAGCCAGGTCATGTGAGAGCCAATATGGCTGTGCATGCCCAGTAAACACTTTAACTTGAATCTGTATTGAACATGAGTGAGGCAGAAATTATGCATGCACAGTCCTACTTATCTTGAGGACTGCTGGTTACAGGCAGGTTTGCACAGCATAACACCATTCTGAGATGGCATTATGTGTTTTTTCACAAAATGCGATAAGCTCAGTTTATCATAGTGTCATAAATTGACAATGCATTGCAGTCCCCATACCAGGCTATGGGGAATTGATGTGATGCTATAAATGAACTGCAGGAGAAATCAATTATTTCTTTGAATTAAAACTGTTATTAAATTGCCCAATGCAGTGATAACTCACTTTTCCCCACAGAATACCAGGGGAAAAGGTGATATCACTGCTTAATAAATAGATCTCTAAAGAGAGACATACTTACTAAGTCCTGGCATCTGACCTTTATCGATTCCTACCTATCTATACACTCTAAAATGTCGCTATTTAGCATTGTGAGTCGCACAAGAAATAATACTCTTCAGACTTTGATTGTGTTTCCAAAGCACAAAAAGATATTATTCACCATAAAGCAGATAGTTACACGCTGTGATCTAAATATAATTAGCGGAAACAAATTATACAATCACAAGGTACAGTCGATACATACGCAGGCGCTCTGGATCCAGATTTCCGGCATCAAAGGTGAAGCCTCCATCATAAGAAAGAACAAGCAGACTAACTACTGGAAATAGAGCATCCGTATATGTACCCTTACAGAGATAGGCAATACAATAGAACATGTTGGCATAATCCCATTGGTTCTTCTTCCTGGTACTTCTGTTACAGTACAGTTCATAGGTCAGTTTGTAAGATCACAGTACAGCCTCCAACAGCTCTTTGTGTCCATTTTCCTGCTGAATAACAAGTCTAAACTAGCTGCATTACAGAGTACATTTTAATGCCTATCTCTCTATGATCCATAATTTACAGACGCATGTTGCGATTTCCCCACCGATGGAACCGGAAGTCTGCAAATAAACAGTAGTTTAGAATAGCACCAAACACGGTCTGTTTATCATGTACTAAACCTGAGATCTCAAATACAGTCACTTTATTACTTACTTAATAATGAATAAAACCTTGAATATAAACCTTAATGCTAGGGAACCTTCCTATGTAAGTGTGCAAAGTGTAAGTGTAAGCATTTTAAGAAAAGGTGCTAGTTAGCATTGTGCGACTATGTGTTTGTGGAGTACACCGTGGTACGTGTTTTTCAGGATTGGTCATATTATATATTTTAGTAAATGTCTGTATTTATAGAATGAGGACTTTTAACATTGTTCTATTGTGTGGGAATAGCACGACGCTAAATAATAGCATCGCCGTATGTACTTATAATGTGTGAGATTGACTAAAATGGTGCTGAGTGGCTATTTGAAAATGGCGTCTTGTTGCCATTCGCAAAATGGAGTCGTGCAGATTTTAATTTTAACAGATTCAGTCTCAGCCAATTATCCAGCTTCAACACCTTCATACTACTGAACATCCTATTTGTATTTCCTTTTTCAATTGCATCACATCTGTCCACTTTAAACATTCTTTATTTTAATAACTAATTCCTGCACCCACTACTCACATACCTCTCTTTATATTTCACTTTTGGAGCTGCACTCATACATTAGTAGCACTGTTCTGACACCTGTATTTTTGAACATTTAACTACTTTTATCCACACTGTCTCTACATCACATAGCTTCCACTTCAGTTTTCATCTCACCTCGTCCACAGTATGAACACCCTTACTTCAAACACTCCCCTTATTCAGTGCCCACATAATCCTCTACTTAACCTACTTTGTCCACCTCTATCCTCCCCCTCTAGTCTCCTCCACTTGGTGTCCCCCCCTTTTTTCTCTCATCAGTCTGTTTTCCAAACCTCTACTTTTTCCCCCACCTTTCCTGTTCCTCTACTCTCAGCCACCTCCCTCCATCACCTTGCTATCCCACCACTAAGCCCCATTCCCTCCTGGTTCTGCCTGTCACCTCCAGGGCTGACAAGAGAAATTCTGGACCAGGGTACAGCAACATCCTGTGGGACCACAGCATGTTGGGCATGGCTGCGCTCCTTTGTGGGTGGGTTTAGCATGTGAGATGCACCCACTCACAGAAGCATGGCATAGCACCCAGCAGCTGGGACTAAAGTATTCACTATTAGGATGGCGGGACAGTCCCATAATAGCTGCATCTCTAGCTGGATGTATTTAGATGCTAAAATGTAACAGACAAAAATTAAAGTGCAGCTATATTATTTTGTACTTCTCTCATGTAAATAACACATAAACAAAATCTATTTTCTGTCATAGAGATAGATGAATGAAGGAATTAACATTGACATTACATCAGGTCATCTTAAACACACACATTTCGCAGCACATATCCTAACCCACTGCTCCATGCTCCTTCCTCACTATCTACCCCATCTGTGTCGCCCCTGTGTGTCTGCCCCTCCCCTTTTTATGTAAGCTGTAGCGAGCAGGGCCCTCATCCCTCACATGCTTCTCCTGCCCCTACTTATACTATCATTTACTCCTAACTCCCCAATTGGCACTTAACACTTGGTTGCTGAGGCCCTGCTGCTTGTGTTATGCAGCTATGTTTATAAACCATGTTCTTGTCCTGCATTGTTTTGTATTACTATTAACTGTTTTTCTTGTGTGCTCATTTATGTACTGTGTAAGGCGCTGCGGAACCTTTGTGGCACCATATAAATAAAGGATCTAATAATAATAATAATAATAATAATAATAATCTGCAAATCATTTGCATGTCCCCAACCTAGGTTCCCCATTATACCTTCTGCTCATATAGAAGGAAGCCATCCCATAGTAGTTTGTGCTAGATTGTTAGGGGTAAATTTACTAAGGGTTGAGTTCGTGTGAGTTTGCAAACTCATGTGAGTTTAGGCATTTTTTCATCTCGCAAATTTACTAAAGACAAACTCGAGTGAGTTTGAAGTAAGTTCTCTTTTTTTCACTGTTAAAACTCATGTGAGTTTGCAAACTCGAAAAAACTTACCATCGGCCAAAATAGGAAGTACTTTAGATTAAAAAGATGCAACTCACAAATTTACAAAGAGTCGAGTTTCCAATCTCGTGTGAGATTGTGGCAAACTCACTGTGAAATAGAAGTTTTAAACACTCACCTCCTGAGCTGCGAGTTTGGGTGAAACATATTGTGATTTGTTTTTTTTTTTAACTTGTTTAAGTAGTGTTGATTTTTTAAAAAGAAAATTACATAAGGTCCCCCCCAAAAGCTTAACCAGCCCCAGACTTGCTAGCCTGTCCTGGCACCTAAAATTACTTGGAACAAAACGAGTAGGGTTCCACTGTAAATTTGGTACCAGCACCAGGATACAGGGCCAGTCCTGGTTTTAATTATAGGGGTAACAAATTTGCATAGGGGTACCCCTAAAAGTAAAACCAGCACTGGACCCTTTCTAGCGGGGGGCTGATGCCACAGCCAGGGGTGCCCTTTCACTGGGCCCCCCAGCCGCAGCATCAGCCCTGACTGCTAGTCAGCCCAGGCCAGGGATCCCTGGGGACCCCTCCAATAAAGGGGACCCCCTCTCCAGTGCACCCTTGGGGTAGGCTGATAGCCCGGGGCTATCCTACCCACCCCTGGGCGATGGGTGGCGGGATGATAGTGTAGGTGTAGTGTTAAAAATTTAATTAACAACATTGTCTTTACAGTAGAACTGCAGGTCCCAGCAAGCCTCCCCTGCATGCTGGTACTTGGAGAACCACAAGTACCAGCATGCATAGCATTAAGGGGCCAATGGTACCTGTAGTTCACCTATAAAGAAATGTGTAAAAAAACACAACACACACTGTGAAATTAAAGATTTATTACTTACATACATACACACATACTTACCTGCTCCCAGATGTTCATGTCCCCTTCTAAATGTAAAGTATCCAATAATTCTACCTGAAAACAGAACCAATACTCACCTTTTGTCCCACAATGTTCTCCGCAGTATTCCAAAGAGGGCCCTGGGGACACTGTAACAAGACACTACAGCATATTGTTACAGTATCGCTAATGACAGTTCCGGGCTTGAGCTATCATTAGTGCTGGGGCGCCAGCCAATCAGTGGCAGCTTCCATTAGTGGTCGCTCATTAGCTGGGACCCACGTGGGTTTAGCCAATGAGCGGCTCCTCCACGTGGGTCCCAGCCAATGAGCTTAACACACAAGCATCTTACACATATATCACTGATATGTGCAGGCTGCTTGGAAGAGAGAAAACACTGCAATCTCAAGTGAGTAATCTCACCTAAACTCTTCTTAAACTCTCCTTAAACTCACCTCTAAACTCTCCTCTAAACTCGCAATTTGGAAGAAAAACCTCAATCTGCTTCATCATCGAAAAACTCACTTTCAGCTAAACTCACTTCTTAGTAAATTTGCGAGTTTGATAAGGGAAAACTCACCCAAGTTTTGGTGAAGCAAAGTGAGTTTAAAAACTAAAAAACTCGACCAAACTCAAATCTTAGTAAATTTACCCCTTAGTGTTTAAACTAGCTGTTGTGCTTTCAGATACTACAGCCTTGTGTATCAGACCTCTGATTGGACTTTGGACTTTATTACTAATTTGTTCCTTGTACTATTTTGCTATATTCCTTTTACTAGGCCCTGGACGTATATGAAACCATGCTGCCTGACTACTGTGGCTGTCTTTTCCAGGCACACCAGAGCGGTGCTTTTAAAATTTGGACTTCTGCCATTTTTACCTTATGTCCAAGTCCAGGAAAATTCTTCAGTAATTGTAAATATGCTCTAATTCTAAATTATCTCCTGTCTCTCTTGCAATCATAATACGGCAGTACATCAGTCTCCAGTCTGCATTATATTCTATCCCTCTGCTAATCTCTCCAGCAAATTAACTACTGGTCGCCATGACACATAATTGATACATTCAACAAACACATGATCATTATTTATAAGGCATCATAGAACTGTGCAGTCACTACAATAAATCACACAACATAATATACAGTATATATATATATATATATATATATATATATATATATATATATAGAATTGACCTCATGCTTAATCCAACCAATATTTATCCATGGGGTGCTCCCCTACAAGCATGCAAGTCCATCATACAAAAATCCAAAAGAAAGGGCACGCCCCAAATCTTCAATGAATATGGCCAGCAAAGTTAATTTCACAAAAAAGCCACAGTTTTGTATATCATATAGACGTTTCGGTCTCTTAAGACCTCTTTCAAGATACTTCCTTTATCAGTAGGAAATCCACCACCTCATAGACCCATACTACACCATACTACACCAGACTTGGAGCTAGCCTATATAGTACTATTAATTAATTAGAGCCTTCACAACCCCCAGCTGTGGGTGACCTCACACTTAAAAATCATAAGTAGCCTCAAACAGTGACAATTACAAGTAGAGCAAAGGTATGTAGTCAAGAATCTGACGGTCGAAATGCCGACCGCCGGCTTCCCGACAGTGAAATACCAGCATGGGACTAATGATAGGCGTCTAAATACCGACACCTATCATTAGACCCATGCCGAAATCCCGACGCCCGGCATACCAAACGTAGGTAAGCTGGGCGTCGGTGATCATAGTCATGGGGGGGTTAAATTTAGGGACTCCTGGGGGGATTTAGGATTAGGCACTACCCCGGGAGGTTAGGGTCAGGCACCATCTCAGGAGGTCAGGGTTACTAGGCACCCCCCCAAGAGGGTTAGGTTTAGGGTGCAGGGAGGGGGGGTTAGGTTTAGTCACTCCTGTGGGGAGGTTAGGGTTAGGAACTAGGGGAGTGGTTAGGGTTAGGCACCCCTTAGGGAGGGTGCCCTGTCGGGATCTGCTCCCTTCGGGCTGCCGGCATTGAGATTTCATCCTCTGGGCTGATATTCGGCAGTCATCCATACCGATTCCAGAGCAACACATCACTCAATCTAGTGTGAGGACAGTCAAGTGGTAGCCAGCCTTGGCTAACCATAATGTAATACACTCACCCGTTTAGCTGGTATCCTCTAAAGTCACCTAATCGCATCCTAACCAGAAGTCCCCTGCGTTCCAGTTTGTGGAACGAACAGAGACCGGAATTGACGTGCTGCCGGCGGGTATAATGCACGGCTAGTGCCTGTGTGCTACAAACAAAAGCTAGAGGAAAGAATTAGATAGTACAAAGCAACTATCTCTGTCTCCCTGTTGTGATATCACTGTAGTCACCTAAAGCAACTCGACTATTATAGATGTCACAAATGTTATAAATGGATTCCCAGTCTATGGCAAAATAGAAGGAAACTTAATACAACATACCATCACCAGAGTTTTACAAAAAACCACAATAAAAGAGATATACAAAAATATTATAACAACCACTAAATTAAACCAAAATAATCATATCACTACATATTCCACAAACCAAAACAAAAAAAAGAAAAAAGACACCCCATTATTGGGTTATCACATATATTACTATAATGATTGCCAGTGCCATAGCCCTTAATGCAAAAAAAATGTTATAGGCATTATTCTCGCTCAAGCCTTGGGGGGGGGGAAATGGTACCCAAATCAAAAATTCACTTAGCCTCAAATTTTATAAAAGGAGCTCCCTGTCACCCCATCATGTTGGTTTAGGGATGTGGTCAATCAGCATACATTTTAAGCCTGACACAGAATAGGCCTTATTTAGACCCAGTCACAAGCGCTGAGCTCCCTGGTGCTTGCATTTGCCGAGACCCAACCTTAGGGTCTCATCGCAAGCCCCGATGGTCGAGATGGTCCTCGCTGTCCACCAGTGTTATTTGTATCAGCTCCCATGCTGACTCCCAGTGTGTCACGTCATTTCTCTCACTGAACTCCAGTTCTTCATCTAATAGCTCTTGTGTTATTTATTATTGTGCTATTCAGTTGCCCAGCTGCCTCCCTGTGTTACAGGTGTCAGCTATCATGCTGATTACTAGTTAGCTCTCAGTTGAATTCCTGTGTTACACTCTCCTGTGTTTTTCAGAGCAAATCTGCGGCTGGATCCCTAACAAATTCTCAGTGCATTCCTGTGTTACACTTTCCTGTGTTCTTCAGAGCAAGCCTGCACCTGGATTCCTAACAATTCTCAGTGCATTCCTGTGTTACACTTTCCTGTGTTCTTCAGAGCAATCCTGCAACTGGTTCCCTAACAAATTATCAGTGCATTTTCCTGTGTTACACTTTCCTGTTTTCTTCAGAGCAAGCCTGCAACTGGATTCCTAACAATTCTCAGTGCATTCCTGTGTTACACTTTTCTGTGTTCTTCAGAGCAAACCTGCGACTGGATCCCTAGCAAATTATCAGTGCATTTCAGTGTTCTTCAGAACAAACCTGGGACTGAATCCCTAACAATTCTCAGTGCAATCCGGTGTCTACATTTTCCTGTGTTTTTCAGTGCAAGTCTGTGACTGGATCTCTAGAATCCTCTGTACACCCCTGTGTCTACATTCCCAGTGCTCCTCGAAGCAAAGCAAAGCTGGATCATCTCCAATAACCATTTTTATTTTACAATGTTAATACATTTCTAGGGTTCTCAGTGGTTACTGTCTTAAATGTAGTTTCTGGTCTTCCTGCAACTCCCAAGTACCTTTCCAGTGGGCCATAACCTGCTCACTTGGTGTAGCAAAACCCAAATCTCAACTGGAGGGGTCACTGGTGAAGACCACCAAGTGAGTTAGACTCCATGCCTTTGAGCAGATCTAGTCAAACCTGGGTTTGTCTGCAATAGGGAGACCTAGTCACTGTCACTCACCTAGGTTTCCCTGGCCACCCTAACCCCCTGGCCTTTGTCCTCACCTGAGGAGCCTCCTGTATGGATCGTGACAGGGTTCACAAGGACAAATTAGTATATATATTTAAAATCCATCAAGCTTTTGAGTTTATGGCGAGTAGCAATTTTATTTCCATTATGTGGATGTGCAAAGGATGATCCAACAATCATCAACCTGCACATCGTGCAGTCAGCGCACCAAAAGCAACCATTCTTTCATGTCGGTAGCCAATGTGCCTGTTGTGTCTTCAGTTGTCTGGTCGGCTATTATAATAATAGCTGCTTAAGATTCAGACCTCTATGAAAGGCACACATGGAGGGACTCCTGCTTACCCCTTTAAAAGTTGAATCAGAGAAGATAATTGACCAGTGGTTCCTCAATTATCTCTGCAAATAATTTGCAGTCAGATCATGGATTATCATAAAAATCAAACTTTCAGGGTCTACAAATTTCTTAGTGGTGGCATGTGAAAACCTTTGTCTGGCTTTAAATAGACATCTCTTTACAGTCTTGCGAGAATAGCCTCATTTCAAAAAATGTTCATTCATCTCTATCAGTTGTATCTCAGTAGCTTCCACAAAACTCTGAGAAACTGATAGATAGGCAGGCTTTCTTTTAGACTACTAGGGGTAAATTTACTAAAGTGAGAATTTTTAGAAGTGAGTTTTAGAAGAGATGTTGCCACAGCAACCTATCAGATTCTACTTAACATTTAAATAGCACCTTCTAGAAGATAATAGCTAGAATCTTATTGGTTGTCATGGGCAGCATCTCTTCTAAAACTCATTTCTAAAAACTCTCACTTTAGTAAATTTACCCCCTAGGGTTATGACTTGTAGAGTGCAATAGAGTGTTCGAATCAGTCTCTTTTCGGAAAAGTGTGGAACTTAATTGGTTGCCAACCCGTGACATAGTAACATCCAAAAAATTGATGGACTCTATCTTCACCTGAAGCATATGGGGCTGTCTATCGCATTAAGGGAACTAACAATTGGTTGGAATTCAGTGTTAGTGCCATTCCAAATTAAAAATAAATCATCAATGAAAGAGGGAAGGGAATGCATTACTACACAGGTATGGGAGAGGAATGTGCTACTACACAGGTGAATCAGTCTCATCCACGCAGAGACATCAAAATATCAATATAGTTGTACATTGTCTTGCAAAAGGATGAGTGACTTTTTATCTCTGGTATCCATAACAAACTTTAATATAAGTTAGATGTTTATTACATTATATTTGGAATATGTAGTTTATTTTGTTATACTGTTTTCATGTGTGTGTAATTCTTAATAGGAATAATTCTAGTTCACTGTCTGTATAATTAGATCTGAGTATGAGTATCTTTAATGAGTAAACAGGTTATCTCTGGAGGGGCAGGTAATCTGATCCCATACACCCCATTGTGTGCACAATTCCCTGTAGACATCAATGTGGGAGGAAGAACTTTCCCCAGAAGTACACAGCAGCAATCCCAGCCACATTGTAGTAGGCTGACCCACCCATCCAACATCATAAATAACATCCCCCCTGAGCAATGGACAAGCTCTACATACCAAGGGAAGCAGAAGAGGGAAGTGGAGGGAGTGTAGAGAGGAGAGGGGGAACAGAGGGAGTGTGTTATGTTTACCAAACTGGAGGCTACCAAACTGGAGCTTTGGTAAATGTCCTTTCCATTGATCTCTCCCAGTTCTGAAGATACCCTGTGAGAACTTATCCAAGGAAGGGCTCATGCAGCCACTGGAATAAGCGTAAAGCTGCTCTATCCAAAAAGTGAGACCCATTGGCTATCAGAAGTAGCCAGCAAGCAGTAAGATCTAAATCAGCTGTATTCAGTGCCATCAGGACGATACCCCTGCGTGAGATACAGGAAATGTACTTGCAAGCTTGCCTCTGGATTGATGTAGACTGTATGGGAAAAATTAAGGAGACTGGTAATACCATGGCATGTTTTTTTAATGTGGTACAGTTTTTTTAGTGTTTCTATACACTATTGTATTGCATGTTTTACATTAGTATGCCATAAAGATGTTGCTGTAACTTTCTCTCTTGTGTGATGGCTGAACCAAAGGATCTGGGCACACTTATGTGCTACTATTCCTATACCTGGTATCCTCACATAGGGCACTCACCTGTCATATATGCAGAATGTACTAATTTAATCAATCCAATTATGTAATGCAAATAGTATATCATAGATATTTAAACCCCTTGAGGGATCTTAATTATGACACAGATTATATAGCAAAGGCCTGTGGCAAACTTACCATGCTTAGGTATAGGTATATATACCCACAGAGCTAAACAATCACAATCAGCTGTTATATCCTCATTGTAAACAAGAAATTATGGCCTGGAGGTGCCCCACATCCACCACAACACAATCCCTTTAATTAGCTAGATGTGCCACACTCATCTGCACAGTGCCCTGCATTACACAGCCAACTACTATACACAGATATACTGTAAGAAGGAAGAATAAGGTGCGCCTGTCAACCAATCAATACAATGCTTCCAAACTAGCAGCTCCTAACAAGCAGGATCTGCTACCGGCTGGGTAAGAATATAAACAAAGGAAGTGAAAGGAGCACTTGTTTGTGAAGAAAAAAACAAAATTTGTAGTAAAACAAACAATGATATAATAAATACAAATTTACACTGAGATAATAAAATGAGCAATGGCTCTGTGCATGAATACCAGAACATCCTTTCCTGTGCACTATGAAAACCAGTAGTTAGTAGATGGATAAATTGTCTATTTCATGTAGAATTAATAATTGTAAATGGATAAGAACAAGTCCTGTTACTTTCAATGAAAGCAAACAATGTGTCATCTTAATAGAGAAATGGTAATTTAAATTGCCACAGTAGCAGCAATGGTGGAAAAGCTACTGAAGGGACCCGCTAGATGTTAATGGAAACAAGGTCTATCCAGTACACGCTGACCCCAATAGTGGCTAGGGAATAGAAACCTCTACTTATTAGCGGGAGTGTGAGACCTGTGATGTAGGTATAATAATTACCTTCTTGATCTTTGGTGTCTGATGACCCACACTCAGGAGGAACAGAAGCGCTCCACCACTCATCAGTGGGAGCGTGGGTGCTGGATGAATTAGTGCCAAGTACTCTGTCCTCCATGCCTGGCTGTAGTAGTCAGTTGATGACAGCTGGCAAAGGGCTAGATAGCAGTGTCACAGCAGTCTCTCTGCCTGATAGGGTTGTAGCGATCAGAGCTCTAGTGCACAAACAGTCTGGTATAATGAATGCAGGATGTTCCTTGACGCGTTTCTCTGGGCAAAAGAAATCCCAGTTTCCTCAGAAGGTATAACATCTATTGATCTGCCATGGGCTTTAAATAGCTGTGCTGGTGGATTTTTGTTATTGGGGAATGCTCTTCAGCTGTTTAGTTATCCTCAGCTGCCCCAATCATTGTCTTTAAATTGCTGAATGCTTTTGAGCAGGATAAAGCAAGAATTTCAAAAGATATATATCAAACCTATAATTATAATATTCATATATTTAGTAATTGTTTAAATTGGATATTTTAAAACCAAGCAGAAGCAAACAATAAATATAATATTATATATATATATATTTATATAAAAAATGATAAAAGTCTATGTGTTACTCATTTCTCTATATGTTTAAATCTATACTTAATACTAATACTGTATGTAGTATAGAATAAAATTGGATGAATGTGAAAATGAATAAGAAAAAAAAGAGGCGAGAAAATAGAGATACAAAATGGATGAATGTAGAACATGAGAAATAGAGAAAAAGAATAAAACAATAATCACATCACATGATGTATGGATAATATAGTAATATAATTTAAATCAAAAAGTAGTCCAAACTTGAGATAACATTATCATATTATCCACATGTATAATTAAAATACTTAAATAGTGGACACATTAATCATAACATGAACACCATATATATTGCTTTGACCCCGTGTTTTATTGATTCACATATGAAAATAGGAAAACATAATGATGAGGCTTGCATGTGAGTCCCAACCAGATATATGATGTCAAACTGTAACCACAATATGGTACACCTATCTGAATGTGAATGTTCATGTAGGTGAACTGAAGTAGTGGACCGTGAAAAATGATTTAGATGACCATGTGTGATTCCAAGATCACACCTACTCGAATTCCTGTCTTTACTTATGACGTCTCTCATTGGCAAATATAAGACCCCCCTCTCTCTCTCCCCTCCCCCAACTAGGTGCACCGAACTTCTGGCCAATCCCCAGGTAATGCAGTGGGACCACTACTCCTGTCTGAAACCATGACAGAGTCAGCCTCATGTGGCAATTATGGAAAGGGGGGGAGGTGGGCCAACTCCAACAGCCCACCTGATCATGACAATAACCTGGGCAACAAGGATGATGAAAACCTGATATCTGAACTCCATAATGGGTGCTGAAGAAAAATGACAAAAGGGGATATCAAAAATCCAACTAAATGGACTCATTCAGTCCATCCGGAAATAATGTGTGTAATGCATGAATCCAAAAAGCTTCTCTCATGCATAACCTTTAATAATGATCTCCACCCCTTTGGGTTAGAGGAACTTGTTCTATAATTACTGCTCTAAGTAGATCAGGGTTGGCCTGTACAAAATGTCGGCCTATGCTATGTTTTGTCATGCGATTGATAATGTTTCTATTCCCTAGCCACTATTGGGGTCAGCGTGTGCTGGATAGACCTTGTTTCCATTAACATCTAGCGGCTCCCTGCAGTAGCTTTTCCACTATTGCTGCTACTGTTTCAATTTAAATTACCATTTATCTATTAAGAGGACACATTATTTGCTTTCATTGAAAGTAACAGGACTTGTTCTTATCCATTTGGATTATTAATTCTACACGAAATGGACAATTTATCCATCTACTAACTACTGGTTTTCATAGTGCACAGGAAAGGATGTTCTGGTATTCATGCACAGAGCCATTGCTCATTTTATTATCTCAGTGTAAATTTGTATTTATTAAATCATTGTTTGTTTTACTACAATTTTTTAGTTTTTTTCTTCACAAACAAGCACTCCTTTCACTTCCTTTGTAGATATACTGTAAGGCAGCAAAAGTGGATATGTGCTGTATAGACAATTTCTATCTGACTATCATAGAAATAAAAACATTTTGTGGGGTTTCTGGATCTCTGATACATCCACTATAAGCAGAACCAATCCCACTTTTTGCTCAAAGTGGTGAAGTGTTTTTGGATTTGATTTTACTGGTCATGGAGGACAATAGAATTGAATTAGCTAAAACTAGGTCTGAGCTAGAAACTCATATTTACTATAATGGCAGTGTTGGTCAACGATAAATCTGATAAGTGGATTCAAAAATTAACTTCTAAAAGTATTGAGTGCTATAATAAAAATAACTTGTAACTATTAAACACTATAAAATAGAAAGCATTAATTTTGATTATAAGAACCATATAGTCTATTTCTGGCTTACAGGTGACCCACCTATACTGCTGATCTTGCTCTTCATATTCTTTATCCGATACTGAAGCCCAAGATTAACTGCCACCTAGTGTGGCTACTACTACAAGTTCATGTTTAGGTGTTATTGGAGACACAAATCCCCACATAGTAGGAAGAACATAGGAGAACACATATACAGTTCGAAGAAATGGGGGGACTAGTTTTCAATCTCTCCTATACTTTGTCTCCCACCGAGGAATCAGTGTTAGCCATTGGGATTACCTTTGTCCCTACTTACACCAATGACTTGTTTGATGTCTCAGTTGATCTATAATACTGTATGTAGAACTGCATACTTTGTTAAAGACCCCCCCCATCACCACCACCACTATGAATTCAAGTATTAAAACTTTTAGGCGATTATAACAAAGGGATCTTGATACTACTTGGAGCAAACATGGCCATTACAGGAATTTGACTGCAGGCCAGAAGGGTGCTATAAATCATTGAGATAATAATAATCATTATTTGCCCAGCAAATAAGGGTGATGTTGTGGTGGTCATGGATTATGCTTATGACCAGTATATATGCATGCAATTAGGTGATGACAAGACCTACAGTATAACAAATGTCTAACAATCCTATGAGTTAAGACATCTGTTGATACACGTATTTGAACACTTATGTTCAGAACTGGATTGATACTCAGTTAGCTAATATTCTAAGTGTGGATCATCCAATATGCCATATTTTGTATGTTTTCCCAAAGATACACAAGACCCATTGTTTCTGCCAGGGGTCCTTTCTTACAGTCTATAGCAAAATTTGTTGATTACATCTTGCAGCCACATGTAGTCCAAGTGGCTAGTTATATAAAGAACACATCACATTTTTTTGAATCAGATCCTTAATTGATTTTCCCTCTGAGATGTTGTTCACTACAATGAATGTTACATCATTATATACAGTCATTCCACATTCTCATGGGGTGGAAGCTGTACATCAACATTTGTTAATGTGTCCTCCTCAAGGTCCACCTGTTGAGTTTACTTGGTATTTGATCAAGGTTGTGTTAAGCAACAATTATATTCAGTATGCAAAATATTTTAATAAACAGAATGCTGGCATAGCAATGGGTACTAATTTAGCGCGGACTTACACGGATCTGTATATGGCACAATATTAACATTTACCCCAAGTATTGTGGTAAATGTTGGACACAGCAGACCCAGCATTCTGCATTATTTGCATCACATTGATGATGTTTTCATCCTTTGGTGAAACACAAGTGAGACCTTTTGTCCTGAGATGCCAAACAAAAATGGCAGCTGCTCAATCAATCTAGCAGTACTAATCAGGTGCATGAAAGGGAGGGGTCATACTAAGTAGAAAAAGGAGGGGGATTTAACCCCCTATTGTACCTCAGCACACTGAATAATACCTGCAACAATATATGAAGACTATATGGTCATAGAAATTCAGAGATATTAGTTACATGCATTTGCAAATACATGGGAGGCTGCTGGGCCACGTCACGGCTTCTCTGTTACCAGCAGTCCCTAACACTAAGGGGTTCACGTCCGGGGCGCAGTGCACCCCAAAAAACATCCAGCACAGGACCCCCCCAGGGCATCACACGAAAATGGAAAAAGAGTGACAGTGCAGTGTAAAGTATAGCTGTGTGAGTAATCATTAAGTGTGGAATGAGAGGTTAAAATATATATATATATATTTTAACCTCTCATTCCACACTTAATGATTACTCAGGTGCACTGGACTCTGTAGTTGCCAGTCCTCCCTGGACTGCTTCCACATGCAGCCTGACTGTAGTTCTGCCTTGTTAGCCCTCATCTGAGCTTTCTCCAGAAGGCAGCCATTAGCTGTGGCAAAACTCAGTGTGGGGCAGGGGTGGATCTCCCCTGCCCCACACAGAATCTACTGCTCACCAGCACCATCTCTGGTGATACTGCCACACAATAAAAGAAGAATTTTAATAATAACTAAACAACCATAAAACACACACACATACATGCACACTAAACTTCACCTTAAAAAATATTTTACAAATATACATGTATATCCAAAATCTTGTTTGTTAGTGTAAGCTTCCATACTATAAATCTTGTAACAGTTTGTAACTTTAGGTGAATACCTGTAGCTACTTCATAGAAGAAAAAGCAAAAAAAAATCACTGGGTAAATCTAATTCTGTGAATTTCTATCTCTGTGTTTAGGATGCTCATTTAATTTGATTAATGATTTTAAATACAGTTAACAATTAAATACATTCACGGTGTTATAAGAAGCAAAGTAAGGATGTATTTAATTGATTAATTATTTATTTAGCATATTTATTGTACAAATTCCTAATACATGCATTTGTGATTGCATTAATTCCTTCATAAAACATAAGGGCATTACTATCAGGTATAGAATTATGTGACAAATACAGTATTTTCAAGCTCTTCTGTGTTACAAATATGTTATATCTATATAAACACAAAACATACTTAAAGGAGTGTTATACAGTATGCCCTCTATCTACCCTATTGTTTATATTTGGTGGTGGAACTTGTGACAGATCTACTAAGCGTAAACTCAAATATTGAGGACATTAAAGCAGGGATGACAGATTATAAATGCTTTTATTTGAAAATCATTTGATAAGGATCACCTCAGTCACTAAATAAATTGCTCTACATGCAAAGCTCTCAGTTTATCGTTATATGACCACCTTTGACAAGCTCTTAAATTAACCTTGAATTTTAGGTGTTGCTTCATTACACTGAAATATTTATGTTTTGAATAAATGCTCGCAATACAGTACAAGCACTGTATAAAACCAGCACCTTATGGTGGACAAGAGGAAGTGGTCTCACAATATTTCATGAGATTACACCAGGGCCAGATTAAGGGGAGGGCGACAGGGGCGGTCGTCCCGGGGCCCCCACACACAGAGGGACCCCCACCACTAGAGCATGCAGGGGGAGTTTCTGAGTACCTAGAAACCCCCCCTGACGATTCAATTCCCCCTTCTACCATTGCCAAAATGGGGGCGGAGCCAACATGACAAACCCCACCCCCATATGACTCGCAAATCATGGAAGTACGGCACAAGGGGGCGGGGCCTAATGAAGTGAGCAGCCGCTGCATAGAATGTAAGTGTACTGTATGTGTACTGTTTTATTTATATACTGTATGTGTATGTATGTGTTTATGTGTATGTGTTATTGTATATACAGTATGTGTTAGTATGTGTATACTGTGTAATGTGTGTTTAGATATGTGTATGTATGTGATGTATATATATATATATGTGTGTATGTATGTGTTTATGTGTATATATGTGTATGTGTTATTGTATATACAGTATGTGTTAGTGTGTGTATACTGTCTAATGTGTGTATATATGTGTACGTATGTGATGTATATAAATGTGTGTGTTATTGTATATACAGTATGTGTTAGTGTGTGTGTATACTGTGTATGTATGTGTTAATGTGTATATATGTGCTAATGTGTGTATACTGTGTATGTATATGTGTTAGTGTGTATGTGTTTATGTGTGTGTATACTGTATATTTGTGTGTTAGTGTGTATGTTATATAAAATATATGTTTGCTACATATAAATTATATGTGTGTGCATGTTCAACATGTGGCAGGGGATGGGGGTAAGCTCTATCTGGCTTGGTGGGGGCCCTCATATTTTATTTGCCCATGGCCCCCACAAGCCTTAATCCGGCCCTGGATTACACTGTAAAATAAATATATTTCCCAAGGTTATATATTTGTTTCAGGCTGTCTGTATTTTTGTTGTACTGACTGATATTAAGGTCTGATTTGTAAGCAAGAATAAAACAATCTGGAACTTAAAATTTTATACCTTGAATTTGCCATGTTGCTCTACAAGGGGACACATTTAGAATATTTAGACATTAATAGAGTTGCAGTGGGATCTTACAGGATCTTTGCAGGATTTGGTGTTAAAAAGTATAAAGAAAGATTTAATTTAAAAAGAAAAATGCGTGGGGTCAACCTTTAAAAGCATAACCAGTCCCAGACTTCGGGGGAAAAACTGGTGTAGGATCCCTCCAATTTCCAGTAACCAGCACAGGGCTGAACCAGCAGGGAGACACACAGAAATAAAATGTAGTCCCCCCTCCAGAGGAACATTGTATTATTAAAAATACGGTAAATCGACTGATCTCACACATGACTGAAAGCACTATCACCATCAAATGTAAATAGTCAGTCAAGTACCCTGATTAGTAACACAATTCTTAGTAAATTTACCCCTTAGTGTCTACTCGCCATGTAGTGTGAGACTCCCAGCGTGACTGAGCTGCTCTGAAAGAAGTAGCATACTGTACTTTTCCTTAAATTGTGAATATTATACGCATTGCAGATACAGCAAAAAGCCACTCATAGAGGGGAATTCAATTGTTTATCACAGTGTTTTTACACGTGATAAACATGTGTTTAGGTGTGATAAAATTTATTCGCTATTCAATTGTACATTTTTTGGTCGTGATAATTGTGTTTTATCATGCCTAAATTCCATCTGTAACATGGCCAATTGTTGTAAATTAAGTGTGATAAAAAATATTGGTCTACCTATTTTTAATTTTATCACCTGAAATTTCTCACCAGCTCTAGGGCGTGAGTTTTTAATAAAAACTATTTTAATATTAGAATTGTATTTATAATTAACTGGTATGCTATTTTTTAGGGTGAACATCATTGATTTACTTAAATATTTTGATAGAATTAGGGTTAGGCACCCCCGGAGGGAGGTTAGGGTTAGGTACCCCCCGGTAGAATAGGGTTAGGCTGTGGGGAAGGGGGGATTAGGTTTAGCTACTTAGAGGGGGGTTAGGGTTAGGCACCTCTAAAGGAGGGTTAGGGGGGGAATTAGGTTAGCGATACTTACCTTAATGGACGATCAGGATTTCCATCTTGCCGGGCAGCCGCCATGCATCCGGCAGTACATCATACTGATCCCGTGGTAATGCATTCGAAACCAGAGTGAAGATGAGAGGATTGAAGAGGAAAAGAGACCTCACCACTACAGGATTTTTACCATGGTCCCACCTATGCAATACTCCTTATAGAGTGCCCCCATTAGAGGTCCTCTCTATGCAGTGCCCCCAGTAGTGGCCCTTATAGATTGAACCCAGGTAGTGGTCCCCCTTATGCAGTGAAACAGTAGTGGTTTCCCCTATGCAGTGCCCATTATGCCCCCAGTAGTGGTCCCACCTATGCAATGCCCCTTATAGAGTGCCCCCATTAGAGGTCCTCCCTATGCAGTGCCCCTGGTAGTGGCTCTTATAAAGTGCCCCATTAGAGGTCCTCAGTATGCAGTGCCCCTGGTAGTGGCTCTTATAGAGTGCCCCCAGTAGTGCTCCCCCTATGCAGTGCCCCCCTATACATTTCCCCAGGTAGTGGTCCCCCCTATTCAGTACCCCTTATTCCCCCAGTAGTGGTCTCCCTGTGCAGTGCCCCCAGTAGTTTAAGTGCCCCCAGTAGTGTTTCCTATAAGTATTGTCCTTTACAGTGCCCCCAAAACTGGTCCCCCATGGCCGTTATAAATACACAAACAAATACAATACTTACCTTAATCCCCACTCCTGTACATGCCGACTTCACCTCTGTCCTCCAACGTCTCACCAACGGCAGTAGCTAGAAGGCTGGCTCTGGAGTGAGCTCCTGTCCGTCTCTGCCCGTGGGTGTTTGGCTGCTAAAACAAGCTTGTATTAGCAGCCAAGCACTCATGGGCCAGCCAGGCTGGAGCTCACCCCTCCAGATCACGGATTCCGCCGTGGGTGAAATACAATACTTACCGCCACTGCCGCTGCTGTCCACAACTCTGTCCTCCCACGTCTCTTCACCCGGGAGCCAGAAGGCTGGCTGGGGAGTGTGCTCCAGCTTGGCTCCACCCATGGGAGCTTGTGGGTGTAGAGACGGTGGAGGACAAAGGTGCGGACGGTGGTGGCGGGTGCAGGAGTGGGGATCAAGGTAAGTATTGCATTTGTTTGTATATTTGTAACGGGCATGGGGGACCACTTTTGGGGACATTCCTAAGAAAAAATACATATGGGGGAGTGGGATAGTACTGGGGGCGCCGCTGTTTTGGATTTTTAGTGCTCTCTGCACAACACAAGTTAAAGTTACCTTGCCTGTCGGGAAGCTGGTGGGCGCGCATATAATAAGGTGGGAAGAAAGGATCTTCGCCACCCACCAATTTAAGGCGCCCACAACACAATCATTTGAATTAGAACCTAACCAGGAGGCTGGCTAGCCACGATGACGGTGAAAAACGGCAGTGAAATTACACGCCCCCCAAAAAAAGAACAATTGAATTCCCCACAGAGAATTAGAGATGCTGGGCTGCGATTTTAACTGCACAGGAATTGGTTTAAACACTTACAAAGTCACAGATTAAACACAACGGAACTCAGCGTGAGAAAAAGCCACAGCTGCTCACATTGGAGCACTTATTACACAGATTTAAACTCATTTTGGGGGAGATGTACTAAACTCTGAAAAGTGATCAATTGGAAAGTGATAAGCTACCAGTCACTCAGCTCCTCTCATGTTACAGGCTGTGTTTGAAAAATTACAGTTAGGAGCTAATTGGTTGGTAGTTTATCAGTCTCCAATTTATCACTTTCCAGAGCTTAGTACATCTGTCCCTTTGAGTGAGAAAGATGCTTGGTCACCCCGCACATGCATGCAGAGAAGGGCAATTTGGCACGACTGAAGCCACAGTGTATAAGAACACATCTGTAGCTTACTGTACCACTAAATAGTAACATAAAAATACAGTAAGGTTGCCTGGCATTAGTGTAATGCAAACATGCCACATGAAAAACAGGTGGTGTTTTCCCTGCATGCAAAAAAAAAAATCGCATTTGCACCCCTTGCATCAGAACATCATTTTGCATGTACAATTTTGCACCATTAGCTCAGTGATACAGCTTCAAATCATCATCTGCTGACCCCAGTCCCTGCCTGCATTATTTGTCACTGGTCCTTTTCTCAGCTTTATGCTGACACCATCGCCTATTGGAAGCTGGGACAATGAGTCATATTTCTATGTACAAAGGCACAGGTTCTCTAAATCGGTCCTCAGGACCCCAAACAGTGCATGTTTTAAAGGTCTCCTCACAGAATCACAAGTGAAATAATTAGTTCCACCTGTGGAACTTATAAAATGTGTCAGTGAGTAATGAATAAACCTGTGCACCGGGATGTAGTCAGCATCCCAGCGTGCGGGATGCCGACAAGCGAAATACCAGCACCAAAATCCCAACAGCATTGGGATCCCGGCACCAGAATCCCGACCACCGGCATACCGAAGGTAAGTATTGGGTGTTAGGGGGAGGGTTAGGGTGTGGGATTAGGGTTAGGCGCTAGGGGGGAGGGCTAGGTTTAGGGTGCGGGGAGGGGGAGGTTAGGTTTAGGCACCGGGGAGGTAGGGTAAGGGTTAGTCTTACCTTCTTTCCTTATGGGTGCTGGGATGCTGCTTTTGGTATTCTGACCAGTGGCATCCCATCTGCCGGGATTTCATACCCAACCCCTGTGCACCTGCTGGTGACCTGAAAAACCTGAATTGTGTGGGGTCCTGAGGAGTTAGTTTGTGATACCTCTGTACTCAGGAGCCTATTCACTAAGCCTTGGAGACATATAAGATGGAGAAAGATAAGTCCCAGCCAATCAGCTTCTAACTGTCATTTTTCAAACACAACCTGTAAACTGACAGTTAGGAGCTGATTGGTTGCTACTTTATCTCTCTCCATGGCCTAGTACATAGACTGAATCTTTTAGGTTCAAAAAACAGTGAATAAGACTGAACTAAATCTTATTATTTTCCTGAAGCAGCCAACTTCCACATAACATGTGCCTTTCCTTAGCACAACGCAGGGTGGTCATGCAGGGACAAGAGCTGTGTGATTCATGTTTATTCCATTAAACCAAGGTAAGCAATATTAAGTCAGATCCTGTTGTGCACCAGTTATTTATGTCTATTTTTGGTACCACTTACACATCTGAGATGTTCTCTACCAAGTGACACATAAAAAACAACAAGTGTAACAGGCTAACATATGAAAACTTCTCTATACAATATTACTTTAACTGTTCCAGCCTTTAACTTTCAAAGAAGGTGGAATATCTATTCCTGTATAAGTGTACATTTGTCTTTTATAGACTGTAAAATGTTCAAATGCCTGTTAATATGGTATTACTAAAATACATTTATTTCTTTATTTATTGGAATGTTTTAACTTATTACTGGATTTGAGTAATGTGCAGCATCACTGCTGTAGCTGGATTTGCTCCCAACTCTAAACGGAATGGGTATGTAATGCCGGCTGCCGGGATGCCTCCTGTCAGAATTCCGACAGCGGCATCCCGGTGGTTGGTATCCCGACAGGGATTGGGTAAGTACACTTACCCTCCCCCTTCCCCCCCTAACCCTCCCTTCTTGTAGTCTAACCCTAGCTCTCACCACCCCGCACCCTAACCCTCCCCGTTAGTGCCCGAACGTAACCCCCACTTTGTGCCTAAACCTAAACTTCCCCCCTTAGTGCCTAACCCTAACCCCCCCAGTGGTGCCTAACTCTAACCCTCCCCCTAGCAGTGCCTAACCCTAACCCCCCAAAACCTAACTCCGCTACGCTCTCTAAATCCAACCCTCTCCCCCGCGGCTAACGCTAATGGTGCCCCCGACTTCCCTCTGGCGTCTTTTGGCATTCCAGTGTCAGGATTAAGATAGGTGTCAGTTTTTCAATGCCTATCTTAAGTCCCTTGTCAGGAATTCAGTGTAGGTATTGAGACCAGCGGCTTCCCCCCTAAACAATGCACAAAATTAAATCACAGAGCTATCTTGATATCTGTATAAAGGAAAAAATTGTATCATTTTTGTTTGCACCTGATTACAAGGGAGCATAGAAATGGCCAAATTTATGATATATTCTCATACTGCTGAATTGTCATAGCTAGCTGCAGTTTATGCCAGATTGTATCCCTATTGGTGGGTCTACATCGAGTTACTCAACTCGATTAGCTTCTCCGAAACTCAGGTGATTTGAGGCTCCTAAAACTCAAAAAGTGAGTTTAGCTGAGAGTGAGTTGGCCGATGGTGAGGCAGATCGAGATATCTCCCCTGGTAGCAAGTTTTGAAGGAGATTACTCACTCGAGATTGCAGTGTTTTCTCTCTGCAAAACTCACCCGAGCAAGCAGCCTGCACATATCAGTGAGATATGTGAAATCTTTTTGTGTGTTGTAGCTATAAAAAACAGGTTAAAAGTAAAAAAAATTACATAGCCCCCCCCCAAAGCATAACCATCCCTGAACTGCTCAGTCAGACCTGTTCCAAAATTTACGGGGAACAAAACAGTAGGGTTCCACCATAATTTAGGAACCAGAGGTCGCTTTACATGTAGCAGCCGCTCATTGACTGGTTACACGTGGGTCCCAGCCAAAGAGCTGCTGCTACATGTAAAGCAGCCTGTGATTGGCTGACAGACCGTGGAATTTTTCGAGGAGGCCCATCAGCTTGCATTTGTGAAGTATTGGTTTGTGTGCCCACTCATACCAATACTTGTCCGTATGGGTTCAGTTTCTCGGTTTGTTATGTTGCCAAGTCTCCTGGATGCTATGGAGAGCAGCGCGAGGATTAAGGTGAGTATAGAATCTTTATTCTAGGTACTCCAAATGGATTCTACATGGGAGAAGTGGACTGACCATCTAGTGAGGTAGGTAGCTGTGTAATAAAGTTTTACTGTAGACGGTGTCTGTGTTCTGTCTTTTTTTAACTATTTATTTTACTGTGGGGGTACGGGTGCCGGTCGCCTGCTGGAACTTGTAGTTCCACAAGTGCAAAAGGGCAGGCATGCGGGCACCTGTAGTTCCACTGTAAATGACAATAGTTTATAACTATTTAACACATTATTACCCTTGTACCCACTGCCCAGGTGTGTATGGAAGAGCCCCGGGCTTCAACTGAAGCCTGGGGTTTTGGGAGAGGGGGACACCTTCTTGGGGGGTCCCCACCTTCCCTGAGGTCCCCAGCTTGGGCTGACTGGCTTGGGATGTGAATGCTTTGGCCATGGAGACCCGGAGATCTCCTGGCTGTAGCATTACACACCGGTCGGTTTGGGTCCGGTGCTGGTTTTAAATATAGGGGGACCCCTATGCATTCCCCCCCTATATTTAAAACTGGCACTGGCCCTGCAGCCAGCTGCTGGTTCCTAAATTATGGGGGAACCCTACTTGTTTTGTATCCCATAATTTTAGGAACCAGGACTGGTTGAGCAGTCCGGGGCTGTTTATGCTTTTGGGGGGGAACGTATGCCATTTTTAAAAAAAGTAACCTTTTTTTACTATTTACAGGCAGAAACATACATGGATCACACTGATCTGTGAATGTTTCTGGCCAACTCGCAGCTCACAGGCAGGTGAATTGATTTCACAAATTTTTACAGGAGTGTTGTCTGTTCTCATGAAAGTTTATAAACTCTCCTTCTTGTAAATTCAAGAATCCTATCTTCACTAGTGAAAAGTTACTCGAGTTTAGCTGGTGGTGAAGTGAAGAGAGTTTTCTAACTCTCCAGTATTTTACCATATCAAAGGAGATTTCTCTCCTGAGGTTGTCATTAGTATATTTGCGAGTGGACAAAAATGCCCAAACTCTCCAGAGAATGCTAACTCGATCAAACTCGAATCTTAGTAAATTTATCCTTAGCATTCATTTTTCATCTCAAATGCAGAAAAACATAAAATAAAATAAAAGATTAAAAATGTTAAATGCTTTGCAACTATGAACATAGGGCCTGATTCAGACCCGGACGCTATTTGCGGACGCTCGTTCTTAAAAAGGGCCTGGATATTTAAATTGAGCACTCGCTTTTTGTGGTGTGTTGACGCCTCTATGTCTGAGCGAACGTCCGAAAAATGCGCTCGCTATTTTGTAAAGACGCACCTTTGCCATTCGCATCACACGTCATCTCCATTATTTATTAGATTAATCGAGAACATCAAAAGGCATCTGAACTGCTCGCAGTGCTTGTGGTAGGATTTTCTTACCGCTATCACTGTGAGCAGTTCAGGCTAAAAGACAACCAAGTGACGTGGTCGATGACGCTCCTTTACTAATTATGCACTCCCATTAAACGCCGTTTTGATCGTTAGGCACGCCTGCGTTCAGATCTCCACTCCCCCATTTTCAAGCACCTTCTCCTGTTACCACCCACAAATGGTACATTCTGTCAATCAAATTAGCAGCTCCTCGTTGTTTTACGAGCGCATGATTTCCAACTGCAATGACTGGTTTGCGCATGCACATTGCGAACCATACGCATGCGCAGTTGTGCGAACATCGCCCAGAGCGAACGAGCGGCCACTTACGAGCGGCTCTGAATCAGGCCCATAATACTAGCAGGTAAATAAAACATAAAATATTTAATTTATAACAATGTTGTTCCAAAAGAAAAATAAGTACATTTTTTTCTAGTTCTTGAGCTATCATCATCTAATGCACAGGTTCAGATTATATTATCTTGTCACATAATAAACTGTATTCAGATAACAAAATAAAAAAAATTCTCACATTTTAAGATTTAAGAGTAATGAGCTCTCTGTGATGATGAATTAGATTACATATAGTGTATGAAACATAGTGCATTAAGAATCTGAAATATATTTATGAATTGTAATGTTTCTCTTTCCTCAAGGCTAAGATAAAAATAGAAATACAATAATTCAAACTTGCATCACAAATATAGAATATATGCTTCTGCAATGTATTGTGGATAGTTCTAGACCAAGTCTTACCTTTGATAATGCTTATATGTGTGTCAAAACAAATAACATAAAAGATGAAATAGAAGTAAGAGCCCAAGATTGTTCAATGTCACACTTCAAACAGTGACCAATCAACAGTTGGAGTCAGATATAACTATTTCACTACCTGAAGGATGTTTGAGAGCAGCCATCCATATCCTGTTACTTATCAGGTTTAAATGTGTATAAATAATTAGGTACCTATATGGTGAAGTATGTTTGGTACAGTGTATTCATATTTCAAATATATGTATGTAGAAGAAAATGACTTAAGATATATTACAGGTTGAGTCTCCCATAACAGTATATTCTAAAAAATAAAAAAAATTAAAAACTAGAATATTTTGGGGCAGCTGTGACTTCATGATGTGGCCTAATGTGATTATGTCATTAGTGTCAATGGCCAATGACTAGCTGCCTTGGTGTGGCTTCACAGCCACTCTCTCACTGGGAACTCTTTCTTAATCTCCTCCACCCTGCTAGACCCCCCTCACGATCCCTGCACTCAGCACACACCGAACCCTCTGCGACACCCGCTGAATGCTCCAAATGGCAGACTGCAGCTAAAACAGCTCCCCAGAGCATCCTGAGGATGCTCCACACTGTTGTTCCAGTCACTTGTGGCCCTGCCCCATGACATGATGTCACGATGACATGTGCTGAGGCGGGCATAGCCGGCAGCGGGCGCGATAGCTTGAAGTTACGCTGCTGTAGAAAATATAACCAGAATATCTGTTCACCTCTGTTGTTTTTAGTTTCTATTTCTTTGTAAATTAATTCCTTAGTAAGGAAATCTTAATTGCATACCTTAGTGATGCTTATAGTATGGTGTAGTCCATTTATTGCATCCCTTAGTGATGCTTACAGTATGGTGTAGCTCAGTTATAGCATCCCTTAGTGATGCTTACAGTATGGTGTAGCTCATTTAGAAGATCATGCACATGAGCCAATTTGTTGGCTGATCAAAGGCATTCAGTATAGATGCTGACAGTTAGATTTGATAAATATCTGAGTAGTATACTATCATAAAATTTACATTATTGATCAAGACAGTGATGTCACTAGGGGGTTGCAGGCCAGAACGTGTGCCTCCATGCAAGTTGGTGACACCAAACTAGCAAAGATGTTCTGCTCTTTAGTGTCACATCCTCAGATGGTGTTACTGAGTTGCACTGCTATGGTGATGGATCATCCACTGTGCTGGAAGAGGATGCAGTTATTAGACCTCACCGGATGAGATGCCGGCGGTAAAAATGCAGACGGTACAAACCTGACACTGGACTTAAGATAGGCGTCGAAATACCATCACGAACGAGGTAAGTCTGGGACATCTTAGGAGTTTTCCGTGAGAGGGGGTAGGGTAAGGTTTAGGCACCCCTGAGGGACTTAGAGTTAGGCACCCCCCCAGGGAAGGTTAGGCTAGGGAAAAGGGGGCTTAGGGTTCGCCGCCACTGGGGGGGAGGTTAGGGTTAGGGATCCCCCTGGTGGGTTAGGACTAGGTTTAGGGTGTGGGAAGGGGGGGTTAGGTTTAGGCACCCCGTGGGGACTTACAGTTAGGTGCCACTCTGGAAGTTTTAGGGTTAGGCACCACCAAGGGATGGTTAGGGTTAGGGGAGGAGAGGGGAGGGTTGGGATACTTACCAGCTGGCATCTGGATCTCCTTCTGTCGGGCTTCCACAGGCAGGATTTGTACCGGTGGATGAAAAGACACTGATATTTCAATCCCATTCCACTGGAAGATGCTTGGGGCTGTCCTGCAGTTCCCAGAGCACTGGGCTAGCTGCTAGCATAACAAGAATGGGGTGTGTGGTCAAGACTTGAAAACATCACACATCAGGGGGTGTGGCCTCGCAGACTTGAGGTCATGTATCCTTTCATGCATGAACACACTTGAGCACCTAGGTACCTAGGTGCCACACTTGGGGGGAGATGTACTAAACTCTGGAAAGTGATAAATTGGAGAGTGATAAACTACCAGCCACTCAGCTCCTGCCTTGTTACAGGCTGTTTGAAAAAAAAAATCGGGTAGGAGCTGATTGGTTGTTTTTTTATCACTTTCCAATGAATCACTTTCCAGAGCTTAGTACATCTGCCCCTTGGCCACCACGCATAGTGACACCACTGAATCAAGATGCTATGATGAAGCAGCTAAAGTGACACTGTACACCTATTATGTATAAATTGTGAATGCATTAGAAATATTAGATTAGTCCTCAGCCAGATTGCAATGTGGGGTTGACATCTGAGGGATAGTGATGACCTGGGAATGTGTATGGAATTAAAGGTTAATTCTGCCATAAGATTATTCTGTGACACTCTGAGGACTAACAAATGCTAATACAGCTAATATTAGATTGACATTTTCAGATAAAATGCATTTCAATACCTTACAGGACGGCAGCTATGAAGTGAAATAGCTGCATGGAGCAGAATTTTTAGATAACTTCACCTGCATACCTGAATTCATGTGCTATTTGCTTAAAAGACCTAATAGTGTGTAAAATCTGTTAAACACACACCACTCCAGAGGATTTCTGAAGTAATTAACAGCTCCCTGCATACACACACCATATTAAATTAATATCAGGATTATGTATGTTTAGCAAATATAAGTGCTACAGCAATAACTTCATTTATGTGCATTTAATTTTGGCACATGAACCTCCATTTATTAGAAACTGGTAGCACCCACTTCAGAAGATAAATAAAAATACAAGGAAGTGAATGTGAGAGATAAACAAATGTATTAAAGTTAGAGATAATATAGTTAGCAATTGTATTTAAATAATGCATCATTTGTGTATCTGGTATCTGCACGCAGTGAAATATCTGTTAGCATAGAAGGCTTAACAAAGATTGAAGACAACTTGATACATATGTTATTTATAAACGGCAACAAAATAACATACAATGGGGTTTATGTTTCACTAATCGTGGTACTGCCGAGATTATTATCGGTCCAACTCGCAGGGGACATTTCATTTTTAATAATAATAATAATAATAATTATCCCCGCTATGTACAAAGGGGAACTCGCAGGGACAGTGGTTGAGTTATATCCCCAACTAATTATGGAAGTCTTTCACAGAAGTGAAAGACTTCCCCGGGAGAAGCTGACACTGCTTATGCGCACAGTTGGCCTGATTCAGAGCCGCTCGCTCTGACAGAGCGCTCGCTCTGAATCAGGGCCGGGCTTTTTTTTGGATCAGTCTCTTGGCTGCTCGCATAGCTGTGGATGACCACCCACAGCTACAGCGAGCAGCCATGATGATGGTCATGATGGTCAAGACCATCACGACCATCGGGCTTGCGACGAGACCCTTGTGGTAGGGTCTCGTGGCCACAAGCCCCAGAGAGATTTCGGCTGTAACAGAGCCGGAATCTCTCCACTGACATCACTCGTGATGTCAGTGGGGCCGCCCCCAAACGGCAGGCGTTCTCATGGGAGTGCCTCCATTTGGGCAGCCACTCAACATCGACAGCTCGCCCCCTTTGGTGCGAGACCCAGAGCGACGGATTGCCCATCGCTCGACGAGTCTCGCGCATGCACTGTGGGCCACCATTGACCCGGTTGCAAGTGCTCAGCGCTTGCGACCGGGTCTGAATCAGGCCATGTGTCAGCTACAGGAGATGGCCAGGGGCTGCGAGAGAGAGATTGAAAGATCTCTCTCCTGCCCCTTGAGTCCCCATAGGCTCAAAGCAGTTTACACCATCTGGGTCAGATCGTGGAACCCATTGATAATAATGGGGACTGTGATCTGCAGCGTTAATTGCACTTTGCCGAAGATTTCTGTGAAATCTCCTGCATTGTGCTTTTAGTACATAGGAGCAAAACATTAAATAATTTTATGTATCAAACAGCAGCCCTAATGTATTAAAAGTATCCATTTAGAGGAAAGAATAAATAGATCCTGTGAGGGCTGCCTATGTGACAGAAAGTAAAACTTCACATGGTAAATGCAGAAAGGCATAAAACAGGGCAATAAATACAAGGGCAGAAGAAATAAAAAAACAAACTGGCGCTTAACCTACCAGATACATGGTATTATATACTGATTTTGTATTATGACTGCAGCTTTGAAAACAATTGTGGGAATTATACCTCCCACTCAATAAAAAAACTAAAAACAACAGCAAGTATTCAAGGCGCTGTCAATTAATACACTTTTGAATGGTATATACCAATATTTTAATTCACATAATACAATAAACAATTTTCACATATACTGAATAGTATTCCTGCCAAAAGTTTAAACAAATGCACAGAGAGAGCTCGTTATTTCAAGGTAATGCTTCAACACAGCTTATGTTATTATGTAACGATTTCAGCAAGCAAAGGCAATTTGGATTGTTAATATCCAGTCTCTGAAGTTTTGTAGCAATTCACTTTCCAACAGAGACTTGTTTTCATAACATGAGTTGTTTAATCACAAAAATTGTAACTTATACCCCTTTTACACCGGAGCTAAAACCCGGGTTATTGAAGGGTTAACCCAGGCAGCTCCCTGGTGTAAAAGGGGAGAGGGTTGGATCGCCGAGTCGAGTGACCCGGCAATCCAACCCAGGTAAATAGCAGGGTTTAACATGGGCGTAGCCACTGAAACCCTGCTGTGAGAATAGCGCACTCCAGGTCATGATGACCTGGAGTGTGCTGCAAGCCGGCCGATTGGTCCGGCTTCAGTGGCGCTTGGAGATTACGTCATCTCCAAGCGACCACTTACACGCCGGAAAAGTCTACTCCGACTCCGGTATGAGTGGCGCCGACTCGGGATATTCTACAAAATTCCGGGTCTGATCCGTATAGGAACCCTATTCCAACTCCAGGTCAGACCCGGAATTTTGGTGGAAAAGGGGTATAAGTCCCTTTTATGAAGTACACCTTTTATGAAGTACCCCTCAAACTACAGTGACAGCTAAACTTTGTACATCACCTGCATTCAACTAAGTTGTAGTACTATTCTGTGGAGGATATTCCCAAGTGCAGGCAGATAACAAAACTATTATTTCATCCAGCCTTGATAAGTCCATATATATTTGCATCAACTTTCTTCACACAGTGATTGTTATGCTAACCAACTTCTGACAGCTGTTTATTTAAGGATTAATACTTTAGATGTCATATATTACCTCTTTCTGGTCTCCAGTTTGAAGACGCAAAATAGTGGTAAAGGATTGGCTGATATTTAGTTCAAATAACTATATAGTTAATTATATGTATTTACTAATATTGTGTTAACATTGCAAGAGCATCAGTTAAGATAAACTAATATGTAGGGAGATTAACTATAGAGTGGAAACTATAAGCTGTGGGTGTGCAATGAGTATCTAACCCAAGCTTTTGTATACAGTTTAATATATATATATATATACAGGTTGAGTCTCCCATATCCAAATATTCCGAAATACGGAATATTCCGAAATACGGAATATTTTCAGCATGACTGAGAAAGTGAAACCTTTGTTTTCTGATGGTTTAATGTACACAAACTTTGTTTAAAGCACAAATTATTAAAAATAGTGTATAACATATCCTTCAGGCTGTGTTTATAAGGTGTATATGAAACATAAATGAATTTCATGTATTTACGCACACTTTTTTTGATGCACAAAATTATTAAAAATATAGTATAAAATTACCTTCAGGCTATGTGTATAAGATGTATATAACACATAAATGCATTCTGTGTTTAGATGTGGGTCCCATTCCCAAGATATTTAATTATTTTATGCAAATATTCCAAAATACGGAATATTCTGTTATCTAAAATACCCCTGGTCCCAAGCATTTTGGATATGGGAGACTCAACCTATATATATATCTGACGGAGTCATCACAATGAAATGCATTTGTGGTGTGGTTTTGGTGATGCCACGATGCCGTGACATCACCCGCTGTAAAGAGTGATTGTGAGCGAGCTGCTGGGAACTGGACTATAGAGCACAGATGATATCAGCTAAACAGGTGTTAATGAGGTCCTGTGATTAGTTTAACCAGTTGATATTAAGCGGATTGTCCTTTACTGTGATGTACAAGTTATTAAGTATGCTACAATTAAAAAGCCTATGATTTTAAAACTCACTTTGTTGCGCACCTCCTGCTCTTCTTTGAAATATATATATATATATATATATATATATACATTTAACTTAGTAAAGAAAGCATATAAATAGAGATTATAGAATAGGAGTCCTCTCTCATATCAAAGTATGTAGTAGGAGTGAAATTTACTTCAATTCATTTGAGAGCGTAGATATGTGCTGGTTGTTTAATGTTACATTGTGTAACTACTGTAATGTGACTATAATGTTTGTCTGATTTATACATTACATTATTGTGCATCCTCAGTATAACCCTCAGGAATTCTGAATACTCAAATTCACGGGTTCTCAAACTCGGTCCTCAGGACCCCAAACAGTGCATGTTTTCCAGGTCTCCTCACAGAATCACAATTGAAATATTTAGCTCCACCTGTGGAACTTTTCAAATGTGTCAGGGAGTAATGAATACACCTGTGCACCTGGTAGATGACCTGGAAAATGTGAATATGTGGGATCCTGAGAACAGAGTTTGAGGACCTCTGCTTTAATTTAATAGTCAAGTAGGGTTACATAATGTAGACCTCATTTTTATTAATCAAAAAGCACAAATCCTCATGGCAATTACAACCTTTCTCTCTTCCAAAAAATCCAACCGGCCTTTTGATAGCCACCATTTCCAGTCTATGCACTGTCATTCTGTTTAGAGGGCATCTGTTATTTGGTTTTATTATGTTATGCATACAAACAACATTAATGTACGTAGTACATACATGCTGTTTTATTCTCTTCTCAATGCAATGATTCTTTACATCAAACCTGATATGTCTCAATATCTGCCTCTTTATTTACAGCTGGTTTAGTAACCTGTGACAGCTCTTATCTGTTCTTGTTCCACTTAACTGGTAACCATAGTCACGCTGACATCTACCCCTGGTAACTGAGCAGAGTGCAGTTCAGAATATCACACCTCTTCCTTTGGAAAGAACATGCTCAAAATATTTGTCTTATAAACTATTGCACATCAACAACAATTATGTTGTTATACTGTGTACCAAATTTCTGTGGAAGGCTAGTATGGATACTTTTAGAATGCTTGGAGATCTGTAATCTTATTAGTTTTACCGTAGGGTCCGCCAGGAAATCTGCTGTAAATGTAGGTGCTTCATTCTATTCCAGATGTAATATATTACAGTGTCAGACTTCTAACAACATGATTTTTAGAGGCCATTCTCTCTCGCGGCTTATAAATAACATTGACTTGCTGTTGTGTGAAAGAAGATAAAATAACCATCTATTATGTCTGCGGTATACACTGGCATTGTACTGTACTATATAATCTATGGCCATATCTTAACTCTTATACTATTAAAATAGTAAATTATTATTATTCTTATTATTTTATTTTAGTTTTTCTCTTAAATCGGTGTTTACCAGTAGGCTATTCAATTCTTAAATTATATGAAGGGGATATTTGACAATTGTTTGATTCCTGTGTTGCTGTTATTGCTTAAAGGAATAATGGAAGTCTGGAAACATTGTATCTGTTTTATGTCTAGCAGTATATCTTATGTGTCTAATTGAGCACTGGTTATGTGTACATCAGATTGTTTGGCAAGGCTAAAAAGGCTCTGCAGTTGACACTGTAAACTGAGCATGCTTGATGGTCTAGCCCACACAACTGTGAACAAATGAGAAATGATAGACTCATAATGCCACAAAAGAAGCTATACCATTTCAGCTGTGCTTCTGCAATGCTCAAGACCCATAAATGTTCATTATTGTAAATACATTTTTATTTGCTGCAAAATATAAATATTTTCTGTTTGGAATTATGTAAATTTGCACTTGATTATAATGTCACAAAAATACTACTTTGGTAAGTATTTTGGTGTTTATTATAAATCAGTATTAGCTCAGTAGTACAGTATATGATCCACAGCTACATTTCTCATTCTACTCCTCCAGGACCAGTCCTGCAGAAATAATGATAGAATTCGGTGTGAAGAATAAGAAATGAGGGATTCTGTGTAGATCTGATTAGTAAATTATAAAGCTTACTGAGTGAAGAGGATAAAGTGGATAATTTGTTAGGAGGGTGTTGTGCTCAGCGCTGTCACTCCCTCACTGCTGGGTCCAGGATTTTGAACCCAGTTGGAGGTGTGCTATCATCACAGTGTGATCTTCAGCCCAAGTGTGCTAATGCGCATTCACAGCCTGTCCAACTATCTTCTTTGTCCTCCACCGAGACAGGACGTGCCTTGGAGCATCTTACTGAACTGGTGACTGGATCATATAGTGGAGGCACTACAGATACCACTGTGTCACCACTGCTCACTGTAAAAGGGCCACTGTCAACACTGAGTGTATACTCAAGAGCGGCTCTAGGCACGGGCAAGCCGGGCCTCCGCCCGGAGCGCCACTGTATCCGGCGGGGGCAGGAAATGCCCACCCTCCCTCCTGGTGCTATAGTGAATATGTAAGCTCAGGGGGAGGGAGCAGAGGAGGGAAGGGGCGGCAACACAGGATGGCGCAGGGCGCAGCAAAGCCAAGCACCAGCCCTGGGTATACTGTATACAGGTGTGTGCTACCCTAAAATGCACACCACCTGCATTTACCCCATAAGCTCCTGTCTGGATCTGCTTGCACTAGCATACCTGCATTAACCGAGTGCTACCCTGCATCCTGTTATCTGCCAGTTAATAAACCAATAAGCCTGGTTAAGTTTTCTGCCATGTGGACACCGTTGACTCTTTAAGATCCATAGGTTTTGCCAAGACAATGTGGGACTGAGTATCACATTATCTTGCATACTAAACAAGAAACATGTTGGTATAGCACTTAATGGATTGTCAACTGTTATGTGGTATCTTCAAATTTAATTAGCATACATCCTTAATTGTTTACACAACAAATTTCAGGAGACCACACATAAGCAGACCACCACATTAACCAATTTGCTTGTTTTCTTACTAAATTGGTCATATACTATATAGTTGGTAGCCCAACAAAGGGTCAACAAAGTAACTTTTATTTGAATAATAGTGTCAGATTGTGTCATTACAGGTGGAGCAAGTTAATCATCAGGTTCCAAATTGGTTTATCTGAGGGGATGATTCAGCAAGGAATGCAGATGAGAATTCGCACACACCTGCCCAATGTTTTTGCACTGCGCGTGCGTAAACTATCCAGTGTGAGCAGGTAAGGTTACGCAGGCTACACGCAGTGTGTATGCAGAACCTTCCAATACTGATTGACAGGAAGTGCCATTTGTGGGTGGTGACAAGGTGTGGTCAGGTGAACACTGGCATGCCTGTGCATTGGGGCGCCATTATAGGGATGTGCATAATTAAGGCAGTGCGGCAGCATATGCAGCCAGACGACTCGATGCACTCAGGAAGTGGCCAAAATCCTGCACGACATCAGGTCAACCTCTATTGTGCGTATGGTTCCGATGGTTCTTGATATTACCGATGTTTCTGCTGTCTTGTGGATTGCTCAGGCTTTGAGTAAAGGGAAGTGGGCGGCATTTTGTAGTGCTGGGCAGATGCATCTTATGCTGCGGTAGCCGTGCATTTGCATTCGCAGCGGCCGAGTGCGTGCATGCACACAATTGCGTTCCTTGCTGAATCAGGCCCTGAGTTGCATGTAGATGGTAGGTAAACTTACTGCAACATGACCTGCCATACAAAATCATGCCAATGTAGGCACACTCATGACTAATGTACAGTATAGGAATATAAACTGGTTTTATATACAAAGAACATGTGTTTATGGTGCATGTGATAGGACCACCTAAATTCCAAGGGGTATTGTGTGTTTTGATCCAGTCTCATGGCAAATTTTGGACATTATTTGCCTACCTTGACCATGTATATGAACTATTCTGGTGGAAGCTGTCTGGACATTTTGTCCCAAAAAGTCTCAGCTTGACCCTAACCATGGTTTTGCATACTGATTTGTTGCCGCTATAATGTTATGATTCCTGGAGGGACTGTATAGTCGTGGCCAAGGGTTTAGGATTTGGTAGCAGCCGTTGGGCTGTTGATGCTCCCTTGAGACTGGTTTGTTTTGACTGGTTGTGCCGAGGGCAAGAGGTGTCTTGCAGGCTGTGGGAGCAGCCTTGAGGGCTAGTTGTGGCCTTTCTAGTCATGGCCAAGGGACTGGTGATGTGAAGCAGCCTTTGGGCTGTTGGAGCAGCCTTGATGGCTGGTTGTGGCCTTTATAGTCGTGGCCAAGAGACTGGCGATGTGAAGCAGCCTTTGGGCTGTTGGAGCAGCCTTGAGGGCTGATAGTGACCTGGGGCACCAGGACCGTTGCAGCCTTTGGGCTGAAGAGACTCAGGTGAGGTAAGCAACAAGAATGTGGGGTTGCTACCAGTGCTGCTGGGATAACACTGGCGACAGTGTGCTTAATAGCGCACCTGGAACGCAGAGTTGCTACCAGTGCCGCCGGGATGACACTGGCGACGGTGTGCTAGGTTGCGCACCTGGAATGCAGAGTTGCTACCAGTGTCGCCAGGATGACATTGGTGACGGTGTGCTAGATTGCGCATCTGGAACGCTAAACTGTGACTGGTGCTGCCGTGTTGATACAAGCCACCGGATGGTGAAAGACGCTTCTGGGGGAGGAAGCACTCCGTGCTGCCCAGATCGTAAGGAGGTGAGCCCTGGCTGCTGTTATCTATCCTACACCTTTTTACACTTCACCTTTCCTTATTGGAGTGATGCGCTGGGGTGGATCAGCTGGGCTGGTTTGGGGCTGTCCTGCGCTCTGGATTTCAACCCCAGTATGTTAGGGACCTACCCTCAGAGGTTACCTGGGTGTGGTGGGTAGGCCCATAACCATGGCCATGATTATGCCAAAACCTCTTTTATTATTTGCAAAATTCGATTGCAAAATGCATTATTATATATAATGAGTAATGTTGGAGCTGTGCATCTGTAATTCTTTTTTGTGGGTTTTAACAGGAACAGGCCTCAAGCAGCAAGCCTCCCTTAACAATGCAGCTGTGCTGAGCACAAACAGGAGAATTAATTAGCGTGCACCTGATATTGCACACAGACAAGCAGTAATTGATGCAATGCCTCAGGCAGGAGCTGCAAACATTAAGATCCTCTTAACCACAGATCCTGACATATACGTGAAGAGCACACTAGCCTGGTCACTCGACAATTGTGCATATCAGTAGGGAGTTGGACCAGATGTGACAAACCAAAAAAATGGGATGGCCCATGAATAGAATTGTCACCTAACCTTGGGCATTGTAACTGATTGCAGACCTGCTGGGATGGTGGTGAGGCTATAAAATCAATCTGTGCATTGTGGGCTTGATTCAGAGTTTTACACAACCCAATGGTTTACATACAACTCTGATGTTGGCCAATAAGCACATGCACAGGATCTGTACTACACATGTGCCCATCTGTGTCTGCAACAGTGGTTGCAGTGTCCCCTAAGCCACAGCACAATTCATATGCTGTGGCTGTTTGGGGGCAGGGGAGGGGTGGTGACGGCCAACTAGAAAGAAAACAGAAGCATGTCAGCCCTGTTTTCTGGGTGTGCTGAGGTCAGTGGCTGCTTCTTCCGGCTTAGCTTCACTGGCCCCAGCAGTACTAAAAACACTGGCCATCCTTAGTCGTTAGTAACATGAGGGTTACACCGATGACTGATGTTCATGCAGAATGATCTGATGCTGCATCTTTGGATGCAGCTCTTGGACCTGCAAGGCTGTAGACATCTTTTTATGCTAGACATCTGCTGCATTAGCATTTTATAAGTCTGACATCAGCAGAAGAATGAATGTCTGAGGACTCGTTTGCAGATAGACAGCAAGACTATCAGATATGTAATTTTAAAAGGTAATTAGAGACAAGTCCTCATTCATCTAAAAAAGGCAAGCAAGCAAATACATATTTAGGGTGTTAGCTAAAATTAGAGTATCATTCAATGTTTCATCTCGTGTCTGCCTGTGATCAAAGCAGCACAGAATGAAAGGCTGAATTTATCCACTCCCACATAATCCATGGATGCTGCTGTCTGTCTGTTTTTATTACCCATTTATCTGGGAGCAGAAATATTTATCCTTTCACCCACAAAATGTGGCCACCAAATAGGTAAATAACTCTGTGGCAAACAGGATTTCTTGAAAGAATTTCTCAATGCTTGATTGTAGTGGAAGTGTGGCCAGCCCTTGAAGAGGGCATAATTAGCACTTAACAAGCTATAGTCTGCATAATTGAAAGTGCAGTGTATGTAATATTGTGGGTATATAGAGGGCCAGAACTAAGCCATTACATGGATGAGCAAATGTCTATTTTTCAGTCCCCTGTCCTGCAGAGCACTTAATTCTTGCAGATTGGCAACAAGTACTGACTATGTATTGTCCTGGGGAATTTTTACACTGGGTTACTACACTTATCAGTCAAAATAACACAGAAATGAGTGAAATCACAAATAATCCAGTTTATATGGTTATAATAATCCAGTTTATATGGTTATATAAATAAACAGGAGGTTTTGATAAATAATTTGTATATAACAATGTATAACAGAATATATATATATATATATATATATATAATTTATATACTCAGAAGATATATAAAAGTTATTCTTAGCTTAGGTTTAGATTCAATTCATTGACTTGAATGATCCCTAGGAACCCCCATTGTCTTAATCAGACACCTGAGTTGACGAATGTGGATACTGTATACCATCCTTCCATAATGGTTTCAGTCACAAAGGCAAGCTAGAAGGGCTACCTCATGTGTAATATATAATATTCCTTTAATTCACTTGAACTTAGGGGAGATGTCTCACTAGAACACATATACAGTCAGGGCCATAAATATTGGGACATTGGCCCTCATTCAGAGCTGTACGCTCTGAGCAGAGCACACGCTCTGAATGAGGGCCGGGCTCCATTTTCATGGAGCGTCCTCCTGGACGCTCATATAGCTGTGGGTCACCACCCACAGGCTATACGAGCGTGCATTGTGATGGCCGCGATGGTCGAGACCATCGCGACCATCGAAATTGCAAGCCGGAGCCTGCGGTTGAGGTTTTCAACCGCAAGCTCCGGAGTGATTTGACAGCACGCCCCCTTTGATCGGACACAACGAGTGAAGGACTTTCCTTCGCTCGTCGCATCTGGCGCATGCGCACGACGGAGCTCCCTCCGTTGTGCGCATGCTCAGTCCATAACATCGACCCACTTGCGAGCGGACAGCCGCTTGCGAGTGGGTCTGAATCAGGCCCATTGACAGAATTTTCATATTTTGGCCTCTATTCACCACCACAATGGCTTTGAAATGAAACAAACAAGATGTGCTTTAACTGCAGACTTTCAGATTTAATTTGAGGGTAATTACATCCAAATCAGGTGAACGGTGTAGGAATTAAAATGGTTTCTATATGTGCCTCCCACTTTTTAAGGGGCCAAAAGTAATGGGACAAACTAAACAATCCTAAAACTAACGTTCACTTTTTAATACTTTGTTGCAAATCCTTTGCAGGCAATTACAGCCTGAAGTCTGGAATGCATAGAAATCACCAGACCCTGGGTTTCATCCCTGGTGATGCTCTGCCAGGCCTCTACTGCAAATGTCTTCAGTTCCTGCTTGTTCTTGGGGCATTTTCCCTTCAATTTTGTCTTCATCAAGTGAAATGCATGCTCGGCTTCAGGTCTGGGGATTGACTTGGCCATTGCATAACATTCCACTTTTTAGCCTTAAAAAAGTCTTTAGTTGCTTTTGCAGTATGCTTCGGGTCATTGTCCATCTGCACTGTGAAGCGCCGTCCAATGAGTTCTGAAGCATTTGACTGAATATGAGCATATAATATTGCCCAAAACACTTCAGAATTCATTCTGCTGCTTTTGTTAGCAGTCACATCATCAATAAATACAAGGGAACCAGTTCCATTGGCAGCCATACATGCCCACGCCATGACACTACCACCACCATGCTTCACTGATGAGGTGGTATGTTTTGGATCATGAGCAGCTCCTTTCCTTCACCATACTCTTCTCTTCCCATCACTGTGGTACAAGTTGATCTTGGTCTCATCTGTCCATAGGATGTTTTTCCAGAATTGTAATGGCTTTTTTAGATGTTGTTTGGCAAACTGTAATCTGGTCTTTCTGTTTTTGTGGCTCACCAATGGTTTACATCTTGTGGTGAACCCTCTATATTCACTGTTGTGAAGTCTTCTCTTGATTGTTGACTTTGACACATATACACCTACCTCCTGGAGAGTGTTCTTGATTTGGCCAACTGTTGTGAGGGGTTTTTCTTCACCAGGGAAATAATTCTTCTGTCAACCACAACAGTTGTTTTCCGTGGTCTTCCGGGTCTTTTGGTGTTGCTGAGCTCTCCGGTGCGTTCTTTCTTTTTAAGAATGTTCCAAACAGTTGATTTGGCCACACCTAATGTTTTTGCTATCTCTCTGATGGGTTTGTTTTGATTTTTCAGCCTAATGATGGCTTGCTTCACTGATAGTGACAGCTCTTTGGATCTCATATTGAGAGTCGACAGCAACTGATTCCAAATGCAAATGTCACACCTAGAATCAAGTCCAGACCTTTTACCTGCTTAATTGATAATGAAATAATGAGGGAATAGCCCACACCTGTCCATGAAATAGCTTTTGAGTTGATAGTCCCATTACTTTTGGCCCCTTAAAAAGTGGGAGGCACATATTGAAACTGTTGTAATTCCTACACCGTTCACCCAATTTGGATGTAATTACCCTCAAATTAAATCTGAAAGTCTGCAGTTAAAGAACATCTTGTTTGTTTCATTTCAAAACCATTGTGGTGGTGAATAGAGGCAAAATCTGAAAATTCTGTCAATGTCCCAATATTTATGGACCTGACTGTATATATACATATATATATATATATATATATATATATATATATACATACATATACTGTTGTTTGTTTCATTTCAAAGCCAAGTGAATAGAGGCCAAAATATGAAAATTCTGTCAATGTCCCAATATTTATGGACCTGACTGTATGTACACTATACTTTTATTAGCAACAGGGGGCTGTATTGCCTCGATTATGAATAATACATATTATTTCCATATGTTTACCTAGGTGAAATGTCAGTGTCGCCAGCTGGTGTCTTGTCAGTTGTTATCTATAATAAAAACTACCTTATAGACATATTTTCTGCCAATAACAACTTATCTGTGCATGTCACTACATGCCCTGCACAGATTTGAACATCTTAAAACAAGATAGCCTTGTTCTATAAACAAAACTATCTGCAAATCTTACATCAGCAAAGGTTACATAACATCAACCCCACTTGTTACACTGATCGTAGAGAAATATTGATCTTCTTATATCATGTATAGCATACAGTATATAATACAGTATTAATAAATAAATGGTCTTTAATAGTGTATCATAAACTTATCCTAAGGAACCTCTAACAGTGTATGTTTTGCAGACACAGATGTATTTATTACTCGGTGCCACATTTTAAACCTCCTCCAATCCAGACAAGAGCCACTTAGTTTGGAGGAGGTTTGTGTCTCATGGCCTCCTGTGCAGATATACTGGGGAGTTGTTTTTGGATTTCACTTTTCCCATTTTTTAAAACTTGGCTCTGACATCAGCACAAATCCACACCTTCTTTATGCCTAGGCCAGTAGTTCCCAAACTGTGCGCCATGGCGCTCTGGGGTGCCTTGGCACACTTGCATGGGTGCCTCAGGTTGGTGGTCCTGCACCAATTCAAATTATTTATGGTCAATGTAATGTAAATATGTGACAAACAGAAGCACAAACCTGTCCACCACCACATAACTGAACCTTATGATGACAGGTCAGCACAATATACTTCACTTTACTACTTTAGTACATTTTATTTATGAATTTCTCAATAACAAACTTTTGGCTTAGGGTGCCGTGAATCACAATGCTGATACTCTAGGGTGCCATGGTTCAAAAAAGTTTGGGAACCACTAAGCAAAAACTGTTCTGAGGTAAACACATATATTTTCATATGTTATGGTATATTTCCTAAATTGTGGGCACTGTAGTGTGGCCTATTATGCATTGGGGATGCATTAGGGTATTAAAGTGTGGTATATTTATATTGGATGCACAGTTATGTCATAATTATGAATTTGGGACACTTTCTGAGGCATATTATTGTTTTTGGGCACTGATGTGTGGCACATTATCAATTAGATCACTGCTATGAGGCATGTTATGAATCGGTGGCAGTGTAATGTGGCATATTACATATTGGGGGCACTGATGTACATATTATCATTTGGGGATATTCACATGTGTCATTATGAATTTGGAACACTGTTGTTTGACATACTTATGTATTGGAGGCACTGTAGTGTTCTATATTATTGTATGTATTGGTGCACAGATGTGTGGCATAAGTATATATTGGGACACAGTAATGTGGCAAAAATATATATTGGGGGCACTGTAGTATGACATGTTATGTACAGAGAGTACATATGTGTGGCATATGATGTATTGGGGCACAGATGTATGGCATATTATGTACTAGCTGAATTAACTTGGCATTGCCCAGGTTTAAATCTTCAAGTTATTAAGTTAGGCATCCAGGACCAATTTCCACCCTTGTGCCCTTAGCGGCTGCACCATTTGCCCTCCCCTGTTTGTGGTACAGTAGGTCAAAATATTTACTCTGCTGAGTGGACTCAGGGTTCTTAATATTGTCAATACAAGAACTGTGCATGTATACCCTGCATTGCATATTATATGAATTATGAAAATAAGACTAGAGTACAGAGTCTTTATCTGTTAACAAATACTGCCTGGCTAATTATGCTCTGTTAATCATCTGTGAATGATGTTTTGCTTATCTGCAGTGCCAACAATGATCGCCAGAAAAATTACATTGTATGCCAGATGCAGAGGTGGATGCAAAAACGCTGCCAGCTGCGTCTACAGGCATCTGTGTCTTATACAAATGCTGCTATAAAGCCTTTCCCTTGTGTACATCCATGTGTCCAAATATGCAATGACTGAGACACCCACTTTTAGTGTTAATACACAAAGGAATACCAATAATGCATCCTTAGATGCCACCATTAGTCGCACCATCAAAACTTACACCAGCTCTATGGCAGACAGGAGGTCTCCTATGTGAGACTGACCATCTCTGTGGGTGTGCTAAGTAGAGATATTTGCAGGGCAATTTTTTGCTGTTTTTGGTTTTGTACCTCCATTATTTTTTGGATCTGGATTTGGTTTTACAAAACCACCCTTGCATGTTTTGGTTTTGGAGCTGAATTTTTTTCAGTAAATGATAAAAACAGCTAAAATCACATAATTTGGGCCTGTTTTTGTTCCTACAGTATTACTAACCTCCTAACTATAATTTCCAGGCATTTCCAGTCAATTTTGACCACCTTACAGCTCACAATTTTGTTTTCATCCAGATTAGACCAAAAGGTTGCATCAAGCTAGCTGGCTGACTAAGCTAAGTGACAGCAGTGAGCATCACAATCATGTAGCAGTACAGCTTCCAAAATGGCACATCTAAGAAAAAGAGTGGTACTACAGTGGCAGACAGGATAGCAGTTTAATAAACTATATGACCCCATAGGAAGTTAAAACCAAGAATGTGTTAATTAGTCAAGAACTAGGTCAGAGACTCAAGGGAGTTGAAGTATGTTTATGGAGTAGTTGAAGACAGGGAAAGAACGGAAGGATTGTTGTTTTTGTACATTTATTTATTTATATTTTTTGATTCTGATGAAAATTTATGAGGTAGGATCAATGTAGAATCAAGTTCTTCAATTCCTGAAATATATCTTTGATCTGGAGGGGGTTCAGTATTCATGCATGGATAGTTTGTCAGAATATATTATGCCGTCACTGCACCATCGCACAAATATTCTTGGGGTGTATATGGGAGCAGGTTCACTGAAGCCCTCTTGTGTCCAAACCTATGTGAACCAACCACCTAAAACCTGATCACCTGAGTGACAAGCACATGTTGCTAACACAAAGTTAGTGCAGCCATTTTGTGCCACATCCTGATTGAATATTGAGTCAGCCCCATATACACTGTATATCTTTTACATCTAATCTAAATGCGTTGGCCTTGCTTGCTGCTAAATAGTAGACAAGGGAGTTTGTTGGGGATAATGGGACCAAGACTTGCTGTTTACTTCAGAGGAAAGCAGCCTGCAGTTCTCCAGCTGAACTAGAACTCCCAGCATCCATTATGTTTGCCGGGCCTACTGGAAGTTGTTTGTCAACTATGGGTGGCATGCCTCAGGTTACCTCATTCTGCTTTATGCACTGTTTTTAATATGTAAATATGTATGTATGTGATCAATATACAGAAGTAATTTTTGTATTAAACATATTTGCACTTTATTGCACACATCCTGGCAGGAAGATGCTCTGTGCTGCTGCTCATATTTCTGGTCTCTCACATGACACCCACCATCTATATTATCCAGTTGTTCCGCTTGGAGGGCCTGATTTTGCAAGGATCATAATTGCAAAGCTGCACGCAGGCTATAGATATATGATGTATGCATGCAGGCAGCTTTGCAATTGCGATCCTTGCAGATATGGTAATGCAGCAGGAGGTATCACGCCTCCTGTGCATTACTTATTCAAGCTGCGTTGTCCAACGCAGCATCGGATAATCTGCATACCATTGGCTGGCTACGTTAACCCATGGTGTCCCGCAGCTGGCCTCCGCAGTTTAGAGGAATAGGCCAGGAAATCTCCATCGGTCGACGAAGATCTTGGCTTCTTCCCTCCCCCGCAATGATGGTGACATGCCTCCATTTTGGGAAACGGAGGGCATCGCTGCCCCCTCCCTGCCCCCAAACAACAGCAGACTGTCAATCACTGACAGTCTGCTACCAGTTTACATGTGGGCTCACACAACGGGTCTGGCGCAGAACGGGTCTGGCGCCTGCACAGATTCCCAAACATCGGAAATCTGCGTTCAGCAGTGCACTAGCATCCATTGCTGAATTAGGTCTAGAGTCACCTACATAGAAAGGAGGCAGGTGTTTATTGAGCTGAACCATTATTTATAACAGCCTATCAATTCACCAGGGTCCTGGGACAACAGATTGGGGTTGGGGGGAAGCAATTTAAAAAACTTGAAAATCTACCATATTTAGCCCTACCCATCAACTTGGTGGTTTAGATTTTTTTAAAAAAAATGAAAGGGGCATACAGGAGATGCTGTCTGTGGCCATAACAATTTTTGGACATTTTTGGGATGCATCAACCATATGTAGAAAATGTCAATGGCTGTGACAGTGAAACTTTCAACGTGGCACATCAGGAAACAAATGTTTTCATTAATAAAGAGGCCTGAGGGAGATGGAGTATGTATGTAGTTGAAGGCAGGGAAGGGAATGGTTGATTTGTAGTAAATTGAAGTTTTGGATTCCAAAGCAAATTTATGAGGGAGGGAGAGAAGAGGGTAGTCATTTACAAAGAAATTTGACTCATTCACATCAGTCCTTGCCCCAATTGAGCAGTTTGGTGGTTCTGAATTTAAAAAAAAAATAGAAGGGGCATGCCTGAGATGCTGTCTGTGGCAGCACATAAAATGGAAGCTTTGAACAGGAAAGGGGCAGAGGGATTTAAAAGTCTGGTACTAAACATCTCTGTTTTCATTGTGCTTCTGAGATTATGTATGGCACTCCTGGGGGCACTGCATAGGGGAGACTATTACTGGGGGTACTGTATAAGGGGCACTGCATAGAAGGGACCACTACTGGGGGCACTGTATAAGGTGCGGTCCTACCGGTGGGGGTGCTGGTGTCTGGAGGTTGGTGCGAGGTGCACATGGATGTCTGAAGGGTACAGGCCATGTGGTGTCAGGTGGGACTGGCTGCGCTGCCGCGCTACCCTGCTGGGGATTGCTGGACACCATTTAGTTGCCACTGCAATGTATACACAGCACAAGTTGTGTGAGAGTTCTCTGTGCTCCTTAGCTCGGTGTGATAATTGCAGTCCCAGCAGTGCTCCTTTTCCTGCTCTGTTTCCATCACAGGTTGTTCCCAGATACCTGCAACTACCCTGCTATACCCCGTTACTCTCCCCATGGTTAGTGAACCCTCCAGCTTCCTGGACTCAAAACTCACTCTAGTACTTCAGACCTCTATTCCTCAGTCACACCTCCATTGGACTTTGTTTTCTCTGCCTGACACCTGTTCCCAGCCTCATTAATTGGACTTTGTTTTCCTGCCAGACATTTGTTTTCAGCCACACATCACTTGGACTTGTTTATTTCTGCCAGTTTATATATATATATATATATATATATATATATATATCACCGTTTCATGAATTATAATACTGCTATTAAACCTGCTGCATTTCATTACTGCAAACCTGTTCCAGTTTATTGTCCTGCATCCACTCTTGGTTCAAAAAATAATCCAAACCTGACAGTGGGGACCACTACTGGGGGCACTGTATAAGGGGCACTGTATATGAGGCACTACTGGGGGCACTGTATAAGGGGCACTACTGGGGGCACTGCATAAGGGGACCACTACTGGGGGCACTGCATAGTGGGAATCACTACTGGAGGCACTGCATTGGGGGCTACTACTGGGGGCACTGTATAAGGGGCACTACTGGGGCACTGTATAAGGGGCACTACTGGTGCCACTGTATAAGGGGCACTATTGTGGGCACTGTTTAAGGGTCACTGCATAGTGGGACCACTACTGGGGGTGTCATGCCTTCCGCATAGGTTTGTTATGTTACACTACTTCACATTAGCAGCCCCACCTAGTGGTCAGGACAGCAGCAGATTAAATCTGATCTATTTTGTCTTTCTTAACATTCCATTGCAGTCTAGAAATGCATTCTGGGCCAAAGGAGCTGTAAGCAGCCATTTTCCTTTTCACATGGTCCCAGACAGTCATCCATACATGTGCTCAACCTGGTACAGCATCCAATCGTGAGTTCTAAGCTTCAACTGTGCCATCATATTGTAGATCTGCTTAGTCAGTAATGCATGTTAGCTGTACTATGTGACATTGCAGCCTGTACTTTGCATACTGTATGTTTCATGTTGTTTGCATATCCCGTGTTATGTATATATTTGCCTTGCATTCCCATGTACATATAGTAATCACTTTTTATTGTTTGTTTACAGTTTTACCACATTACTTATCATTTCCACGCAAGTTCCTCTATCGAATAATAGACTCAGTTCTTCAGATCACATCTGACTGGATTATTGGAAGATAGAGTATTGGTTATGCTGGCTGCTCCAAATTTGCCAGACACTTAGTGTGAGGCAGTACAGGGGGCACTGCATATGGGGGACCACTACTGGGAGCACTGTATAAGGACTTGTGTTTTCTAGAGGGAGTGAAGCAACCTCCCAAATTTGGCACACACCTCCTTATTACCTGGGCTCAATGTATGCTGCAATGGCCCAGCCTCTTAGTTTTGTGCTGTGTTGCACACTTGCTTCTGATGTCTTCTTGCTGTGAAGTCTCTTTTGGCTAAGTGAGCTATTGGTTATTTGCTCAGTTATTCTCTGTCTCGGGGCCTGATTCAGCATTGAATGCACAGGAGGGAACGCACGCACTTGGCCGATGTTTTTGCACTGCGCACGCATATGCATTGCACTGCGCATGCGCGAACTAGCCAGTGCGATCGGGTAAGGGTACGCAGACTACATGCAGTGTGTACACAGATCCCTCCGATATTGATTGATAGACAGTGCCATTTGTGGGTGGTGACGGGGGGTGGTCAGGCGAATGCAGGTGTTATAACGCCGTTATAGAGATGTCCATAATTAAGGCAGTGCAGCGGCATATGCAGCCATACCGTAAGCTGTACACGGGAAGCAGCCAAAATCATGCGGCATGTCAGGTGATCCACTATTATGCTAATGGGTCAGATGGTTCTCAATGTTACTGATGTTTATGCTATCTTGCGTGCTGGTCAAGCTGTGCGTAAAGAAAGATGGGGCTGGGCATCTGCATCTTGTGCTGTGGTCCCCGTGCATATGTATTGATTTTCATATTCTTGCAGAGGATGGGTGCGTACGTCTGCATCCCTGAATTCCTTGCTGATCAGGCTCAGTGTCACTTTTAGCTGTATATCACTTGCTCTTTTTGTGCAGTCTTCTGTGATGGGATTTTATCTACAGGCTGATCTGGCTGGCTCTCCTTTTTGTTGCAGCCATGCTTAGAATTAATTGCTTTTTCCTGGAGCAAGCTCCCATCTCTCGGCTGTTTCCTTGGCATCATACTTACTGACTTTGCTGCCCCTCCTTCGGGAGGGGGCATCTAGGTTGGCACAGAGGGGCGTGGTGGCTGGGAAAGTGTGCGATGCAGGGATGTGGCTGCACAATTGCATCATTGTTGCCCTGTCCCTCGCTATACAGTGCAGAAAAAACAGGTGTTGTATAGCGGAGGCGGGGCTAAGATGACAGAATTCAGCACGGATCGTGTCACTAGCCTTCCTGGACCATCCACTTGTGCTCTATAAGTGGGCGGCCTTGTGAGGGTACAAGCGGGTGGTATGGAGGTGTGTGCAGGGGGTGCAAAAGAATTGCCTACTTTTCCAGGGTCCAGGAGGGCCACCCGATTTTCGTGAGTCTCTCGGCCATACCGGGAAACTAGCTAAGTATGCTTCACACATCTCAAGATGGCTGCTGACTTCTTCCCTCTTTGTAAAGTGTAACTCATCAGTAAACACAGAGCATGTGGTCTTGAACTGTCGGCAAGAGCTGCCAAGAGAAATCCTGGGCCCCAGTACAGCCACTTCCCGGGTCCCCCCCTGATATATATACATATACATCAGGATTTTGACATTGCTTTAGGGTATTTATGGCTTCCTTCCTTCTATCCAGTTGTATTTTATGATGTATGCTGGTGTAGGATCCTAAGCCCCCTTTCCTGTGTGTGCCGGGACACACGTACACAGTAGTATGCAGCTGAAATTGGGGGGCTTACTCTTTGTTTACCTTTTTTCTAGGTCCACAGTCTCTGGCTGCTGTTTTGTTGTGGCTGTACTGTGAGCCGAGGTTCCGGCAGCCATAAATAGCGCATGAGACAGAACAACACTTTATTACCCGCAGTGCATAGCAGTTGGACTCTATTTTCTAGAGTGCATCTCAGCTGTCATCGGTGAGCGAATCATCCAGGACCCTACTATTTTGTATTTATATACATACTATATATATATATATATATATATATACACATACTGTGCGTATGTATGTGTGTGTGTATATATATATATATATATATATATTAGGGGTGAGCGGGTTCGGATTTCTGAAATCCGAACCCCCCGAGCCCCACCGATCCGAGGCCGATCCGAGTCAGGCTTGACTTTTCCCGCCTGACTCGGATCTGAAATCAAGGCAAAACGTCATCATCCCGCCTTCCGGGTCTCGCGGGTTTTGTATCCTATATAAGGTACCCGCGTCGGCGGCATTTTCTCACTCGGCTGTGGACAGTGAAGAGGGAGGGTGGGAGTTAGGGCTGGCTGGGCTGTGTAGTGTAGTGCAGAGTAGTGTTGTGCTGTGCTGCGCTGTGCTGCTGTTGTCCATAGGGGCTGTGTCCACTACTTCAAAGTTCATAGGGGCTGGCTGTGTTGTGCTGTGCTGCTGTTGTTAATAGGGGCTGTGTCCACTACTTCAAAGTCCATAGGGGCTGGCTGGACTGTGTTGTGCAGTCAGTTGTCCATAGGGGCTGTGTCCACTCCAAAGTCCTGTGCAGTGTCCCAGTCCTAAAGGGGTGCTATAGTGTTGTCCAGGGGGTGCTCTGTCCATCAGGGGTGCTCCCCCCAAGTGCTAAAAAAAAATATTTTTTCTGTGTTTGTGAATTGTGTGCGCAGTAGCCGCACGTGCATCAACAAAGTAGTGCCAAGCGTGCGCCTGTGTCATAAGTAAAGGGCCGGCTGGCTTGACCGTTAAAGGGTGCTGTAACCCCCAAAGTACACTCCAAACCAAATAAAAAATATTTTCTGTGTTTGTGAATTGTGCGCGCAGTAGCCGCACGTGCATCAACAAAGTACTGGCAAGCGTGCGCCTGTGTCATAAGTAAAGGGCCGGCTGGCTTGACCATTAAATGGTGCTGTAACCCCAAAGTACACTCCAAACCAAATAAAAAAATATTTTCTGTGTTTGTGAATTGTGTGCGCAGTAGCCGCACGTGCATCAACAAAGTAGTGCCAAGCGTGCGCCTGTGTCATAAGTAAAGGGCCAGCTGGCTTGACCGTTAAAGGGTGCTGTAACCCCCAAAGTACACTCCAAACCAAATAAAAAAATATTTTCTGTGTTTGTGAACTGTGTGCGCAGTAGCCGCACGTGCATCAGCAAAGTAGTGCCAAGTGTGCGCCTGTGTCATAAGTAAAAGGCCAGCTGGCTTGACCGTTATAGGGTGCTGTAACCCCCAAAGTACACTCCAAACCAAATAAAAAAATATTTTCTATGTTTGTGAATTGTGTGCACTGTGGCTGCACGTGCATCAACAAAGGAGCAGCTCCAAGCGTACGCCTGTGTCCCATAAGTAAAGAACCGGCTGGCTCATTTCTTAAAGGGTGGTGTAACTCACAAAGTGCACAACTCTCCAGTAAAAATAAAAAAATATTTTCTGTGTTTGTGTGCACCTTAGCCGCACGTCTATATCAATATAACATAAATGGAGGACAAAACTTTCTCAGATAAAAATAAAATAGGGAAAGATCAAGAACCACTTCCTCCTAGTGCTGTTGCTGCTGCTGGGAGTTGTTCATCATCCTAGAGAGGAAGTAGGAACACCACTACTTTTACTAAACAATTGACCCTCCAACAGTCCCTAGCGATGAGGATGAAGTACGACAGCAGTCATCCTGAAGCAAAACATATAACTGAGGCCTTGACTGCTATGTTGGTGTTAGACGTGCGTCCGGTATCCGCCATTAGTGCAGTGGAATTTAGACAATTGATGGAGGTAGTGTGTCCCCGGTTCCAAATCCCGTCTAGATTCCACCTGCATCCTCAAAGCAGCAGCGACAAGCGTGCGTCTGTCTGTTAAAGGGTGGTGTAACTCTCAAAGTGCGCTCCACAAACAATAAAAAAATTCTTCTTTTTTTTTCTCTTTGTGAAATGTGTGGGCTTTAGCCGCACCTGCATCCTTAAAGCAGCAGCGACAAGCGTGCGTCTGTCTGTTAAAGGGTGATGTAACCCTCAAAGTGCACTCCACAAACAATAAAAAATTCTTCTTTTTTTTCTGTCTTTGTGAATTGTGTTGGCTGTAGCCGCACTTGCATCCTCAAAGCAGCAGCGACAAGCGTGCGTCTGTCTGTTAAAGGGTGGTGTAACCCTCAAAGTGCGCTCCACAAACAATAAAAAAATTCTTATTTTTTTTCCTGTCTTTGTGAATTGTGTGGGCTGTAGCCGCACTTGCATCCTCAAAGCAGCAGCGACAAGCATGCGTCTGTCTGTTAAAGGGTGGTGTAACCCTCAAAGTGCTCCAAAAAATAAAAAACTATTTTTTTTATGTGTTTGTGACTTGTGTGCGATGTAGCCGCACGTGCACCAACACAGTAGCAGCGCCAAGCGTGCGCCTGTGTCATAAGTCAAGGGCCGGTTTGGACATCTGGTCCGGACTGAAGGACGTGCCAACAATTTCTGACAAGTCTACTGTCACTGCATATGATACTGTCCTCAAAGCAGCAGCGACAAGCGTGCATCTGTCTGTTAAAGGGTGGTGTAACCCTCAAAGTGTGCTCCACAAACAATAAAAAAATTCTTATTTTTTTTCTGTCTTTGTGAAATGTGTGGGCTGTAGCCGCACCTGCATCCTTAAAGCAGCAGCGACAAGCGTGCGTCTGTCTGTTAAAGGGTGGTGTAACCCTCAAAGTGCGCTCCACAAACAATAAAAAAATTCTTCTTTTTTTTCTGTCTTTGTGAAATGTGTGGGCAAGTGTGCGTTTGTCTGTTAAAGGATTACATTGGTGACAGCATCCAAGTAGGCATGTCAGACAGTCCGTACCTGTACTGGCAGGAAAAAGAAGCAATTTGGAGGTCCCTTTACAAACTGGCTCTATTTTACCTGAGTTGCCCCCCCTCCAGTGTGTACTCCGAAAGAGTGTTTAGTGCTGCCGGGAACCTTGTCAGTGAAAGGCGTAGGAGGTTGCTTCCACAAAATGTGGAGAAGATGATGTTCATAAAATGAATTATCAACTCTTCCAGGGAGACCAGCCTCCAGAACGTACAGAGGGACCTGTGGTTGTGGATTCCGGTGGGGACGAATTAATTCTCTGTGAGGATGAGGATGTACACAACACTGAAGAGGGTGAGGAATCGGTGGATGAGGAGGATGAGGATGACATCTTGCCTCCGTAGAGCCAGTTTGTGCAGGGACAGATTAATTGCCAGCTTGTTTTGTGGGGGCCCAAACGAACCAATCATTTCAGCCACAGTCATGTGGCAGACCCTGGCGCTTTATGTATTTCAGCATTATGAGGTCACCCAGTAAGCTGCAGCTCTATTGAAACAGTGAGTGCCGGACCTTGCATATATCTATCTATATGTGTTTAAATGTATAATATACATATATAGGCTAATAAATAAACAACACTTATGACACCACATAGTATGGTCCTGACGAAAGTGCCACACATAGAGGGCACTGAAACATTGCCACATGATATGCTGTCATAAGTGTTGTTCATTTACTAGAGTGCTGCACCATGTGGATCTTGTATGTATATTCTGTACGGGCACCCTGCGATGAAGATATTTAACAGGGAGAGCTGGACCACCTTGGATATCATATATCATATATCATATATCAGCTTTTTGCTGCTGAAAATACTATGGTATCGCTCACTGATGATGATGCCGATAAGGTGTACTTTGACCATCTCGAGTTCCAAAAATTGCCAGCAGAGAAATCTGCGGATATCTATTATAAGCTACTGAGACTTAAAAGGAGAGAGGTGGAATTGACTTTACATGGTCAATTCCTTTCGGAATATCATAGATCTTAACGTATCCCACGGGGCTTTCGGGTGATCAATATTCCCACCATTGGTAGAACTAGTGCAATCTTTTGTAGCAAATGGTGTGGAGTACTAAATAAGTGCTCTCTTGATTTGGTTCTTTTAGTCGTTGAAGAAGTTGGACTCGAGCTGGTTAAAGTGCGTGATGAGATCAGTAAGCTAGAGAAAGCAAGCATACCTCCGCTTAAATTGGATCGGTCTGAGGCCTGGTTGGACAAACTACAAACACAGGTTGAAACTTTTAGGGATGATTTGGTCTCCTTTAAGAGGAAAAAACTACAGACAGTTGCTAATGATTATGCCACCCATAATGTATATAGGTGGCTGACGGGTAATCAATCTGGTGGTCAACATCCTCAGAGGAATTTTAGAAATCCTAGGGCGAGGATATTCAATACTGCTGACTCCTCCTCCTCATCTCAATCTGCCTCCGACTCTGATGCATTAAACCCCCCCCCTCCGAGTGGTTTTTTAGCCACGGCTCGGCTGGGAGGGCCGGATCCCGGATTCGTAGGCCCCACCCGAGGAGAGGGGGTTACAAGGAGAAGAGGGAGGAGAAGGAGGATTTGAGTCTTATTTTCAATCTCTCTGATTATTGTTTGTCAAGAGGTGAGAGATCCCTGTTGTCTCTTGGCTTGTCCTTTGTGCCCACATCTAGACATGATCGGTTTAACCTTGCGGTTGATCATTTTAAATTTGGGCGCAAACTGAGACTAAAAGAATTTTTTAATGACCAACAGGGTGATTCTAATATATGTGAACCATCTGCATTATCTGCTCCAAGTTTATTTGACCCTCAGTTGTCCAATGCAAGCATTCGCACATTTCTTAGGATGACTGAGGAGGACTTTAAGACCGTGAGCCTTTCACCAAAATTTGGAAATTTGACACCTGATCAAAGAGCAGCTATTGATTCATTGAGGCACAACACCATGATTGTGATTCGCCCCGCTGATAAGGGTGGGGCGGTAGTAATTCAAAATCATGCTGACTATGATGCTTAGATCAGGCGCCAACTCTCTGACAATGAGGTGTATCGGTTATGTGATGGTAATCCGATGCCGGCCATTAAGAGATTAATTGATGGTCATATTGACCGGGCTGTTACTTGTGGATGGTTGACTGACAGTATAGCCAATTCTTTGAAGGTTGAACACCCAGTGTGTCCTATCATCAACACTTTGCCAAAGGTTCATAAATCGTTGGTTAAACCCCCGGGGAGACCCATCATCTCCGCGGGGGGCTTGTTATTGCAGCCTTTGGCAATGTTTGTAGATGGTTTCTTGCAGAAGCTCCTCCCATTGATCCCCAGTTACCTACGAGATACTGGGGATTTTCTTGATAAGATTCTGCAGATTTCTGATTTGACTGATGATATGCTTTTGGTCACTATGGATGTTTCATCCTTGTACACCATCATTCCCCATACCCAGGGTGTTGATTCTGTTAGGAAACTCATGGGTGGGGTGAGTTTTGGTGGTCCTCCTATTGAGTTTATTTTAGAACTTCTACAACTGATTTTGGTACAGAATCACTTTGTGTATAATGGCTGTTACTATATGCAGGTATCAGGCACGGCCATGTGCTCTAATGTGGCCCCAGCCTATGCTGGGATATTTATGCATGATTATGAATCTACCAACATCATTCCTAGATATGGTGGCCGAATTACCCATTATAAACGTTTTATCGATGATGTTTTTTTGATTTGGAGAGGCACCGAGGAGGAATTTAATGCTATGCTTTTTGAACTCAATCATTTGGATTGAACTGTGCGTTTTACTGGCAGCTGTCATCGTGAGTCGATCAATTTCCTGGATGTGACTGTTTTTCGTACTGGCACCCGATTGGGTACTACATTGTTCAGAAAGGACACTGATCGTAACACTTTGCTATATGCAACCAGCAATCATCCACCTAAGTTGAAGGATAGTCTCCCAGTCTCTCAATTCATGAGAGTACTGAGGAATAACACAGATCCAATAATGGCAGAACAACAAATACTTGAGATGAAGGAGAGGTTTATTGAACGGGGCTATAAAAAGAAGGTTGTGGAAAACTGTCTAATCAGGGCCCGCTGCAAGCGGTCTCATGACCCTAAACGAAAGCATAATCGTATGCTTTTTGTTACTCAATATGATGGTGCGTCTAACTCTGTGGCTAGGTCCTTGCGTAGACATTGGCCTATTATTAAATCTGATCCTACCCTGTGTAAAGTAGCACAGGAACCACCGATGATGGCTTTCCGCAGGGGCAAGAACCTGAAACAACTGCTGATGCACCCCCCTCAATCTAGGGGGTTGAAGGATAATACTTGGCTTATCACCCAGAAGCCTGGCTGTATAAAATGTACCGGATGCACAACTTGTAGGCAACTAATACCCGGTTCAAGTTTCCCTCATCCACATAGTGGTCGCCCTATTTCTATTCATTATAAGTTGCATTGCCTACTAGACTTTGTGGTATACCTACTCACGTGCCCATGCGGGCTTGCATATGTAGGCATGACTTCATGCAAGTTCCGCGAGAGGATGGCCAATCACAGAAGCACTATCAGACAAGCACTGTCTACCGGGAACTCTGATAAACCAGTGGCCCAACATTTTCTCCTTAGGGGACACCAAGTGTCATCTTTACGTTGTCGTATTATTGATTGGGTCCCACCCCCCACACGAGGTGGTGATCGGCTACTATTGCTGAGAAAGCTCGAAGCAAGATGGATCTTTCGACTAAACACAGTAGCACCTCATGGATTAAATGAATGCAATCCATTGAATGTTTTTCTTCGTTAAAAATTTATTTATTTTTTTATATATATTTTTTTTTGTGTGACCAATGCACCGTTTAGTTATTTAATTGTTTTTGATAGTTTTTTTTGATGGTTTTTTTGAATGTTGTTCTTCATTATTTATTATTACCATTTTGATGATATATGGTGTTTATTCTATACTTCCATGTATAATGGGTCCCTGTTAGTACCCTGGTGACAGCACGTTTTTTATTTTTATTTCTATTATGTATTGTATATATTTGTCTATTGATTAACATGGTTACATTCTGGGTTCTGCGCTAGTAGCGCTTGAACCGGATGTTGACATCCCAGACCGGATGGATGGCACACGCCATGCTGCTGCGTGTGCCACCCGGATGTTCAGTACGCTTGGACGGCTGAGATAGCTGATCACGTGGAGGGCGCACATCATGTGATGATATGTGCGGCCTGGATATGCAGTGCGCACGGACGCTTGTTGTCTTTCCTTTGCGGCAGGGCTGTATTGCAAGTAGGTGCGGTATGTAATTACCGGATCTGCATGCTTGTTATTATGATGCTACAGGTGCAATCTGCTTTCCTTATGTTGTCATACTCACGCTGAGTATTACCAGGTGAGTGAGTGTTTATGCTGGGATGTCTGGTCACATGTGCTGCCATTTGGCTGATGGGCTCTGGCGCCCATTTAGGGTATTTATAGGGGCCTGTTAGACATGGTCAGTGTGAAGCTGGCTTCTGGGTGGGCTGGTTGCCCTGATGCAAAATATGTGTGGTTGTGCCTCTTGAGGAAGGTTCTATAAGGACCGAAACGTTGAGACTGTCCCTCAAGCCATAGACCTGAGGTATGAAGTATTTTTTGATTAATAAACCTCTCGTATCATCCTACAAATTCTGGTGAGTGCTCCATTTTTTTGCTCTATATATATATATATATATATGACATATACACAGTAAATATATACAGGTTTAGCTAGGCATACCTATCCATATATATATATATATATATATATATAAAGTCCAGTATTAGTCCACACTCACGTCTGAAAATCCAATTGCTGGGGTAGCCACCCAAAAGGGATCACCTGTATCCCTGCATACAAAAAATGAACAAAGGGGGTGCACTCACCAGTCTTCTAAAATTAGTTTTTATTTCATCTTTTTAAAAAAATTTTTACAGCATCATAGTAAAGCTCCGACGTTTCGGTCCTAGCCATGGACCTTTGTCAAGGTACCTTGACAAAGGTCCATGGCTAGGACCAAAACGTCGGAGCTTTACTATGATGCTGTAAATTTTTTTTTAAAAAGATGAAATAAAAACTCATTTTAGAAGACTGGTGAGTGCACCCCCTTTGTTCATTTTTTATATATATATATACGTGACATATATAAATATATGTTACATACATGTTTAGCTAGATATACCTATCTATATATTATATAAATATATATATATGATATATATATATATATATATGTATTTATATATATATATATATATATATATATATATATATGTGTGTGTAATATACAAATATATATAGAATTTATGGTTTTATTTCAAGTTTCAGCATTGCACCACTTTGAGATATAGACTGACATCAAACTCACAGCAGTTAGTGCCAGCGGTGCGCTCTGCTCTTCCCTCACAGACTTCTCACTTGTGTCTGACTCCACACAAGACTGCCTTTCTGTAATCCCTCCCTCCCAGTCTCTGCCCGCCACCCAGAAGTGATGCCTGCTGATGAGAGTGAGAGAAAGCCTCGCGAGATGTTGATGTCATTATCTCGCGAGAGCATTAGCTGCAGCGCAGCATACAACAAGTGAGTGAGTGACACCGCTGTATGTGTCCACATACGGTGCTGCCAGCCGGTGACCCATAGCCTCCCCCCCTCTACCTGTGAACTGCATGAATAAAAAATAGGTTGGGGACAGAAAAAAAACAAACAGCAAAACGGCGGTGTGCTGCGGGTGGCCCGGGCCCCTTGCCATGCCCGGGCCCGGGTAATCTGTACCCGCTCCCCCCCCTCTCAGCGCCCCTGCTGGCGGCTTTGCTGCTTAGTTGGAGGACATCTTACAAGTTTCTGTGGGTGCCATGATTCTCTTCAGCACACTTTTGACATACTGTACAGTATACGGTGGCTGCAGCATCGAAAGTTTTGCGGATGTGTTCATTTAAAGCAAGCAAGTTAAATCCCAGATTTTGGAAATAAAAACATGAACATATAACTTCAGGGGTAAAGTACTTGTAGTCAGACAGCTCTCCTAGCTAAGATTGTAGAAAATATAAACAAAATGGACCATTGCTCGGGCTGTAGATATTGGTCATGGGTGAAGTTGTTCATAGTGTAAAGAAATGACCTAGTGGACATTTAGAGTTACGTGAGCTACAGTTAGTAGGTAATGTAGATTTCAAAAGCATAATATACATCAAAATATATTATGGGGCCTATATATGGGGCCTGCTGTGCTGTCAGAATGCAAAGATGGCATTGGTATACACTTGCCCAGTGGATCTCCAACTCGGTCCTCAGGACCCCACACAGTTCACTTTTTCCAGGTCACCCTGCAGGTGCACAGGTGTATTCATTACTCACTGACACATTTTAAAGATCCGCAGGTGGAGCTAATTATTTCACTTGTGATTCTGTGAGGAGACATAGAAAACATGCACTTTGGGGTCCTGAGGACCTAGTTTGAGAACCTGTGCACTAGCCTATGGGCTACATTTCACATAAATGATCAGGAGACGGTTCCTTCAGAACCTTCCTGGGCAATGGCAGCTGCACATGCGTAATCAGCGGGCTGCAGAAGCTCAGAGTTGTCCGGCTCACAATATAGAAGTGACATGATTGCAATCATTTCACGTCTTTGCACATCGCAGTGATAGAGCCCCTCTCCCTACGTGTGATTTTTTGTACATTCAGACGAATGTTTATTTCTTATTGAAGGGCAGGGTGACAATAAGATTCTTGTTATCGGGTTAAAACTCGATAATTAGTAAATATTATCGATTCCTACCTATCTATACCTTCTAACAATCGATTCCTGCCTATACCGTCTAAACAATATTCCTTCCTATACCTTCTAAAAACTGTCGCTATTCAGCGTAATGAGTCGCACAAGAAATAAATGCTTTCAGACTTTGAATGTGGTTCCAAAGCACAAAAAGATATTATTCAATATAAAAATAGATGGTTACACGCTGTGATCTAAATACAATTAGCGCAAATAAATCATACAGACCCAAGGTACAATTGTTATATACGCATGCGCTCTGGGCCCAGATACCCGCATCAGCATTGGAAACCTCTGTCAACAGCACAGCAAGAAGACTCAAGACTGGGGTCAGAGAGCGCACATATATATACTCTTGCAGGGATAGGCAATGCAATAGACAAGTTTGACATTATTCCATTGGTTCTTCTTAAGGGTGCTTTTGTTACAGGATAGTTCATAGGTCAATTCAAATAGACACAAACAGCCTCCAACTGCCCTTTGTGTCCTTTTTCCCGCTGCATGTTAATCTAAGCTGCTAACATTACAGAGTACATTTTAATGTTTTAACTCTCTATAATCCATAGTTTGCAAATGCATGTTCCGATCTTCTCACCAATGATACCGGAAATCTGGTTAGACACAGTGGATCAGTACAACACCAAACACAGTCTGCTTACTATGTACTAAACCTTAGATATCAAATAATCTTTATTTCACAACATTAATAATTACTGAATAAACCTTGAATATTAAATTTTAATACTACGGAACCTTTTATGTATGTGTGCAGTGTGTAAGTATTGGGGAATTGGGGAAAGATGCTAGTTAGCGCTGTGCGACTATGTGTTTTGTGGAGTACATTATGGTACGTGTTTTGTAGGGATAATCATTTTATATGTTTTAGTGACTATCTGAATTTACATTGTGAGGACTTTTAACTTCTTTCTATTGCATGGGAATCGCACGACGCTAAATAATAGCATCGCCATATGTACTTATAATGGCGAGTTTCACTAAAATGGCGCTGGGCGGCCAGTTGCAAAATGGCGTCTCATTGCCATTCACAAAATGGCATTGCGCAGATCTAATTTTATACCGATCCTGTCTCAGCCAATTATCCAGCTTCGACAGTCCACCCTTTCACAACATGCTATCATACATAAATTAGGCTTAAGCTGGCCACACACTAGACCAACTTACATTCAACCAGCCGATTTGTTGATTGGTTGGACTGAAAATCTGGTAACATATGGGAGTAACTGATGATCAGCAATTTGCTCCTAAATGCCAGAAAACAGATGAAAATGGTCATTTAGGTATGTTTATTAAATGTTTGATCTAAACTATTTGTTCAAACAACAGTTTTGGTCCATTTTCCAGTGTTTGGGAGCAAATTGCTGATTGTATTCCTTACCAGATTTTCATTCCAACCAATCAACTAGTTGGCTGGTTGGACAGATAATCTTTAGATGTGTGGCCAGCTTTACATTATGACATATCATTTAATGTTATATTATGGGATGGCACAAGGTGGTTCTTAATTCATCAATAATGTGTCTCTAACAGGAGACATAAAACTACCTATACGCACACCTCAGATCTTGGGAGATCATGGGAAAGATGTGTGGATGCACCAATCCTATAAAGGAAGTCTTGATGCGGTATAGGGACTTACATTATTTGAGATGTTTAAAATAAAATTGTAATAACACATTTTATGCATGTCTAAATATTATACATTATATGATGGTATTTCCTAGTTGAGGGTTATAATGCAGTTCTACATTTACCTCAGTATTCATATGGTTACCACTGACCACCATCATGATTTCATTCTTTTGATGCACCTTATCTTTACATTTTCCACATTTCAACACAATAGGAACACACCTGACACATATGCCAATTACTATGATGACACCCAGTATAAGGATCAGGAGTTTACCTATGCTTGCAATCATTTCCTGGACCCATTCTTCTACCTTCTCCTCTACTTCAGCCACTGAAGCATTATGGTTCTTCCGAAATTCCCATTTTAACTGCAGAATTTCATCCATCTTTCGGTCTATCGCCTCCTTGTGGTCGCTGGTATCATTTGTAATATAAGTGCAGCACTTTACTCCAAATTGGGTGTCCAAAGTTAAGCAATACCCTCCAGTGACAGCTGTTAAATAATTTAACACTAGAACTATGTTGCACGAGTTCTTCCTTGTAAGCTTGCAACGCCCTACCTGTATACCTGAATGTGTCATCATACATCTCGGTGATATTATCTATTAATTTAGCAAAATCTTGGATATATCTAAAATTCAGTGTACCCCGAGCGATCCTGGTGGGATCCAATGCTAATAAAACTTGAAAGCCAGTTGTCTCAATAATTAACTGAGTGGCTTTATGCACATCACCAGGTATCATATTTCTTTTGTCTCTGTGTTTATACTGTGGGCCTGATTCAGACCCGCTCATGAGCGCTGAGTGCTCGCAAGCAGGTCGATGTTGGGGCAGTGCGCATGCACACGAGGGAGCCGGCTTCATCGTGCGCATGCGCGAGACTCGCATAGCGACAGGCAAAGCCGTTGCTATGGGTCTCGCACCAAAGGGGGCGTGCTGTTGATGGTGAGTGACAGCATGCCCCCTTTGGTGGGCGGGCCAGGGGCGTGTCTGGTCAGACAGAGGCGTTCCCATGGGAACGCCTACCATCTGGGGCCGGCCCCACTGACATCACAAGTGATGTCAGTGGGAGTGCTTTTGGCTCTGATAGAGCCAAAAGCACTCCTGGGCTTGCGGCAGATGAGACCCTACAACAAGGGTCTTGTCGCAAGCCCGATGGTCGCGATGGTCTTGACCATCGCGACCATCTTCCTGGCCCCTCGCTATAGCTGTGGGTGGTCACCCACAGCTATGCGAGCAGCCAGGAGGCTGCTCTAAAAAAGAGAAGGAGGGCACTGATTCAGAGCGAGCGCTCTGAAAGAGCGTCCGGCTCTGAATCAGGCCCTGTGTGTGAAGATATGGTGATGGTGTGTCTTTATGATACTAAGCATTTCACCATGTGTAAGGGTCATAACTTCTGGAATTACTCTTCCCAAATAACATAAACCTTCGAAACTCGGAGAGAGCTACTTATACGCTTTCCTTGCACATATAAAATATACATCATTGGGGAGAACATAAGGAATAGTAAACATCATTATCGTCGTACACATTTCCCTGGCAAGTGATCATACTTCAGGTTCTCCCATTTGACTCATACATGTTTCGGTTGTAATATCTTGGCACAATACCCTTCTGGTGCCCTACCAATCATTTCTTTGGTGGGACTCAGGGTATATTTATACCGGAAGTTTCTTCCACTCGACCTAATTGTGCATAACAGATCATAATTCATAGGCTCATGATCAGCTCTTAGTGAGAAGGTCTTTGTCTAATTATTCCCAGTCACCTCCCAACTTCTGGTTCATTGGAGTTGGTGATGTTTAAACATAAAAGTGATTTATCTACTTGGTACTGGTGGAGTTTAAAATGGGGTGGTTTGGTATTAAGAAATTTTCCATCTAGTGCATGCCCTCTTTGTGATTCATTTATTATTATATCAGAGCCATTTAATGGGAATTGCACTAATCCTACATTATGCTATCCTTGGGGCACGTGAGAACACACCCAACAGTCAGTTTGGTTTAAAATTTTGCCCACCATGGTGTGATAGTCCTCTAAAGGATACCCACCCCAATACTGATTATACTTAGGTTGACACCATTGGATGCAATTCTCATCAATTACAGACCCACAGTACTCACACATACAATAATCCTCAAACGATAGACCTTCACACTGTCTCCGAGTATCCAAAATAGCAGATCTCTTAACAATTACTGTACTAAGATTGGTCAGACACTCCCCTGATTGGCATAGCACTCTTCCTCTTGACTCCACTCCATCAATACTGCCATTAGCTCCCATCTCCTCTATCGGTCCCCTGTCACAGAAAACAGAAATCCCTGAACAAACTGGAAGAGTATAGAAAAATGAACACAGCAGACCAGTCCATTGCCGTAGCAAGGACCTGCAAATTTCTTTAATTCAGATATCTCACTGCAACCTTCTAACCCTCCCGGAACAAGCTCGTGATCGACAGGTCAAGTTATCAGCCTAGTCTCCGCCTTGTTACTCCACCGTTTGGTTGACCTTCTTGCAGTGAGTGGAAAGGACCCAGGTATCTCTTTCAGCCACCTTCAAAGATGTGGTACTCGTCAACAACAACTGATACGGACCTTCCCAACGATCTGTCAAACAACCTGAATGCAAGAAATTTCTGATCATAACATATTCTCCAGGTTCAACATCATGACAGTTTGTTTCAGGCATATCATGGGACAGCAATTTCAGTTTCTGCTGTTGCTGTTTTAACTGTTTGCTCATTGTTATAAGATACCTTACAGTTACCTCATTGTTACCTTTCAAATCTTCCTGCAGACTTATAATCAAATGAGGTTGTCTACCAAACAGTATTTCAAAGGGGGACAGATTTAGAAGGGGTCTGGGAGTGGTCCTTATACTATGTAGGACCAACGGTAATGCTTCTGGCCATTCTAGTCCAGTCTCTGCATGATCTTACTTAATTAATTTTTAATAGTACCGTTCATCCTCTCCACCTTGGCACTGGCTTGCAGTCGGTAGGGGGTATGAAATTGACTATTATACCCATCAGTTTACACATATTTTGAAAAACATCACCTGTGAAATGAGTACCCTTGTCACTCTTGATAATTTTAGGGATACCGTATCTGCACACAAACTCCTGAACAATATTCTTGGAGTAATAGTGGCAGCTGGGTTTGCCTCAACCCAATTGGAAAACACATCAGTACACACTAATACATACTTGAGATTCCTGCAGGGTGGTCATTGAATGAAATCAATTTGTATTACCTGGAAAGGTCTGTCAGTCGGAGGAATGTGAGATGGTTTGGTAGGGATTGTTTTACCTCAAGCAGGTCAGACAGGACATTGCTCTCTTTTCCGCTTCAGAAGAAAAACCCGGAGCACACCAGTATGCTCCCATCAATTTGCACATACCTTGCTTTCCCAAATGAGTCAAACCGTGCGCTGCCTCAGCCAGGCTGGGGTAGTATGCCTTGGGAGCCACTGGCTTACATTGTCCATCCCTCCAGAGTCCAGAGGACTCTTGCCCACATCCCTTGGACCTCCAGACTGACTTTTCCTGGATAGAACACAAATTTTGCATCTCAATTAATTTCAGCATATCAATTGTTTGAAAAGTCATGATTTGTTCAGTTGGTACACTCATTTTTAACCCTGCTGCCCATTTTGCAGCTTCGTCTACCCTGTTGTTGCCCAGTGACACTGGATCATCCTCACATGTATGGGCTTTACACTTAAATACTGCCACTGCCTTTGGCAATTGGATTGCTGTTAATAGTCCTTTTATATGTTTGGAATGTGCAATTGGTGTGCCTGCTGCTGTCAAAAATTTTCTCACACGCCATAAGGCACCAAAATCGTGTACTACCCCGAAGGCGTATCTAGAGTCAGTGTAGATATTAGTAGATTTACCTTTTGCTAATTCACTCGCTCTCTTTAGTGCCATCAGTTCCGCCACTTGGGCTGAGTGTGGTGGTGCTAAAGGTTCGGCTTCTATAACGTCCTCATCATTTACCACAGCACAACCTGTACATAACTTTCCAGTGTCAGTTTGTCTATGACAACTCCCATCCATGTAAAATGTCACTTCTACATTTTTTAAAAGTATCCCGTATGTCAGGTCTTGCAGTAAAGGTTTGATTCAGATATTCCATACAATCATGTGCATCAATATACCTGCAGAACTCACCTGTTACCAGCGGCTCACCTCTCTCCACCCTTTGTGCATCATGTTGCACATATGGTAAATACATAGCTGGATTTAACATACTGCACCTTTTGATGGTGATGTTTGCAGATGCTATTAAGGCTAGTTCCCATTTTGTGAACCTAGCTGAGGAGACACGTCTGGTTTGGGCAGAGTTTAGCAAAGCAGATACAGCATGGGGAGTATAGACAATCATATCATGGCCTAATACTACATCCTCACTCTTACTGACCAATAGAGCAGTCGCTGCTAAACTTTTTAAACACGTTGGGAGTGATCTTGCCACAGTGTCCAATTGTGCACTGTAGTATGCTACGGGCCTACTGGCATCACCATGTATTTGTGTGAGGACACCTACTGCACAACCATCGGCTTCCATACAATACAATCAAAAGGTTTTTCATAATCAGGTATTCCCAATGCAGGTGCTCTTGTCAGACCATCCTTAAGATTAAGGAAAGCCTGCTCTGATTCCTCTGTGTGTATGACACTATAGGGCTTTGATGAAGAGACTAAGTCCTGTAATGGCAAGGCCAAAATGGAAAAACCTGGGATCCACATGCTGCAGTATCCACACATTCCTAAGAAGGTACGAATTTGCTGCTGATTCTGCAGCAGTGTCATGTTCTGTATGGCCAGGATTATGTCGTTTGTGAGATGTCATAACCCCTGAGTTAGTCAGTGTCCCAAATATTTAACCCTGGACTGGCATGGCTGTAGTTTGTCCTTAGCAACCTTGTGTCCTATTTGTGAGAGATGAAGCAACAAAAGTTTAGTGTCATTTAAACATGACATAAACGAGTCAGAACATAACAATAAATCATCCACATATTGTATTAGAACAGATCCATTGGCAGGTTGAAAAGATTGTAAACAGTCGTGTAAGGCCTGGGAGAAGATATTGGGGCTGTCTATGAACCCTAGGGCAATCGTGTCCATGTGTATTGTACACACCTGTATGTAAAGGCGAATAGGTACTGACAGGATGAAGAGGTACAGAGAAGAAAGCAGAACAGAGGTCAATGACAGTGAAATGGGTTGAATTGGGTGGGATCTGCATAAGAATGAGCTGGATTTGGCACTACGGGCTCTCTATCACCTTATTAACCCCTCTATGGTCTTGTACCAGGCTATAACCCCTCCCACCACTCTTCTTTACAGGAAAGATGGGACTGTTGGCTACACTTGCTGTACGAACAAAAATTCCCTGCTGTAACAATCGCTCAATTATGGGATAAACCCCTAATTCTACCTCCTGTTTTAATGGGTACTGGGGAATTTTTGGAGCTTGCCTACCGCTTTTTAGGTTTACCATTACGGGAGCTACATTTGCCATTAATCCAGTGTCCTGTCCATCCTTGTTCCAAAGTGAATCTGGAATTTGGGATAACATTTGATCTACCTGAGATGGATTTTTACCTGAACTAGTAGAGTGATACATTATCCTTTGGGGAGTGTCCAACAAATCCTCACCTCGTGCGCAACTCTCTCAGGGATATCTAGAAATACACCGTCAGTGGTACAATATTTGACACATCCCATATTACATAACAAATCCCTTCCCAGTAGGTTAGTAGGAGCCGCTGCTGCCAGGAGGAAAGAATGCCTGGTATGCAATGGTCCGATAGTGACCTCTGTGGATTTTGTTAAAGGATAATGTTGCACTTTACCCATTACACCCATTGTTGGTACTGTCTCGCTGGTTACCTGTAAGTTAGCAAGAGATTTTATCACTGACCTGGTCGTCCCTGTGTCTACAAGAAAAGGATATTTAGTACCAGCTACATCAACCATCATTACCGGTTCCTACCTAGTACTTCCCGTTAACCTGACTATCTGTAGAGTACAGGTATGACCTGACCCCTAGCGTTGACTCACACTCTACAATACAGCATTTATGGCCACAATTGGAGCTGGTGACTGTTGTGGGTTTCCTGTACTCTGTGTATATCCCGTATGGGGATATACAGGTTTTCGCTGGTTAGGGAGTCCTACCCTCTTCACCTTACAGTTCCTACTTACATGTCCCACTTGGTTGCAGTTAAAGCACTTTCGTGAGTGGGGTGGGTGAAAGGATTGCTGTGTGGGTTGAGCGGAAGGGAAAGATGGTGGGTGTGGGTAAGGATATTGAGGAAAATATGGTGTTTGTGGATAGTATGGGTTATGTGTTTGTGTGTGATAAGTGGGGTAGGGCTGTGTTTGTGGTGGTGCAGGATTGGTGAGTACATGTAGCTGGGCAGTTGCAGGTGTGTCTGCTGGCTGTGACGTTACAGTCATTCCTTCTAGAGCTTGAATACTAACAGCCATTAGCTTCTAGCTCTGGGTCTCTCTCATTTTAAGGATGATCTTATCGTGTTCAATAGCGGATTCTATGAAGTTGTCTACAGTGACTCCCCTCCAGCCAGGTTGTGAGATCTGAACCTTTAGGTCTTTTTTAGACCATCCATAAGTACAGTGACGATCATTCCCCTGTGATGAGTGCTATCTTTAATATCCTCTAACCCAGTGTACTGGGTGATAGCCTGCAGAGCTCGTGTCACAATCCTGGCTAGTTTTTACCTCTGCCAGCTGCTCCATGGATCTGTGTTTGTAATTCTCATGGGACATCTGCTCTGGCTGAATCATGCTGGCTGTGACATCTCTGTGTGTGCAGACTGCTCTCCTACCCACACTGATTGATTAATCACCTGGACCCTGCTCTGTCTGTGAGCATTGCTAGTCTTAATTGGAATCACAGGTGTGGTCCTGATTCTCAAGGGCTGCAGGGATGATTACTCCCTCTGCATGTTGTGCCTTGCTCCACTCAGAATGACACTGCCAGACCACCTGTCTGTATTCACCAATCGCTGCCAGACTGTAGGTATATAGATAATCCTCTAATAGCACTCAGTGCTTGAACATCTTGTTACGTTCCGTGGTGTACTACTTGTGCTATAGCTGTACCTCTGTGTACCAGTATGTCCCAGGCTCCTGCTGGTTCCTAGACCAGTGCTATCCGTAAGACTGCTGCATTCAGCTATCCACACTACCAGCCTCTCACCTACGGCTCCCAGGCTGCTCCAAGTAGCTTCCATGCTACCAGCTTCTCCACACGGCTCCAAGGCCGCACCAAGTAGCTTCCATGCTACCATCTCTCACCCACGGCTCCCAGGCCACATCAAGCAGCTTCCACGCTACCATCTCTCACCCATGGCTCCCAGGCCGCACCAAGTAGCTTCCATGCTACCATCTCTCACCTATGGCTCCCAGGCCGCTCCAAGTAGCTTCCAGGCTACCAGCTTCTCCACACGGCTCCCAGGCCGCATCAAGTTGCTTCCACGCTACCATCTCTCACCCACAGCTCCCAGGCCGTATCAAGCAGCTTCCATGCTACCATCTCTCACCTACGGCTCCCAGGCCGCTCCAAGTAGCTTCCACGCTACCATCTCTCACCAACGGCTCCAGCCGCTCCACGTAGCCACTCAGCTACCAGCATCTACCCACGGCTATTTAGCCGCTCCACGTAGCCACCCAACTACTAGCGTCTACCCACGGCTATCCAGCTGCTCCACATAGCTACCCAGCTACCAGCGTCTACCCACAGCTATCCAGCCGCTCCACGTAGCCACCCAGCTACCAGCGTCTACCCTCGGCTATCCGGCCACTCCACATAGCCACCCAGTTACCAGCATCTACCCACGGCTATCCAGTCGCTCCACGTAGCCACCCAGCTACCAGCGTCTACCCACGGCTATCAGGCCACTCCATGTAGCCACCCAGCTACCAGCGTCTACCCACGGCTATCCAGCCGCTCCACATAGCCACCCAGCTACCAGCGTCTACTCATGGCTTCCCAAGCCACAACAAGTAGCTTCCACGCTACCATCCGTCTGCAAGCCCATCTACTAGTAACCCGACCAGCTCAGTCAGCCTTCCTGCCAGTCCCAGTCCAGTTCCTCCAAGTCCACTCACCTCACGGCTCATTAGCTGCACCAAGTAGCTTCCGTGCTACCATCCATCTGCAAGCTCATCTAGTGGTACCCCGACCAGCTCAGTCAGCCTACCTGCCGGTCCCAGTCCGGTCCCTCCAAGTTCCTTCTGGTCTCATTCCAATGTCTCAAGTTTCCAGTTCCAGTCACTCATTATCAAAGGCAGTTCTCACTGCTACCCACTTCTTATATTAAAAGAGCTATTCATGTTACCCATGGTTCCAGTCCAGCCGGCCTCCAGTGATTCCAGTTCATCACCTGATACAGGTAACTCACTAGCACCAACTGTGACAGTATGTTCAAGCCTAACGATGGTGGCGGATCAAGCACCTAATCCTGGATCAAGTGCTTTCCGTAACCTAATCACTCGTTTGTATTCACAGGAGGCGGTACAGCATCAAGTACTACAGCTTCTGCAAATTCTGACTAACCGGCTAGATGATACCCAAATCTTACCTGAACCCCTAACTACTTTCCATCAACTGCTGGAACAGCTACAGGCTCTACTCAGCAAAATCTTTCAGATCATTCCTGAATTTCTTAGAGCTACCTCTGTCTCAACTAAAAACTCTGTCTTGGAATCTCTGAGAACCAAAGATTCTTCCATGCCAAGTAAGGTGAGACATCAAAGTTACTCGCGCTCCAAGCTCTCTCTGGATGAACGCCAGCGGCGTAAAGATTTACATCTCTGTCACTATTGTGGAGCTTCTGACCACTTTATCAAAGACTGTTCCCTTTGCAAATCCAGCAGTGGTTCCAGGTGTCAACGTCTCAGTGTCTGTTCCAGTCCCAGCCCGGATTCTGCCTGTTCTGGTCCCTTCCCAAATTCTACCTGTTCCGGTCCCGTCCCGGATTCTACCTGTTCTGGTACCGTCCCGGATTCTGCCTGTTCCAGTAGGGAACTCCAGTTGGCAACCCCAGGAGGGGTCTCCAGAGTCTCAACCCCAGGAGGGTCCTCAAGTCTCGTAACCCAAGAAGGGGTTTTGAGTCACTCACCCCAGGAGGAAGTCTCTCTCCTTGCATCCCAAAAGGGGGGTTCATGTTCTATACCCCAAAAGGAAACGTCGAGTCAGCTTCCCCAGAAGGGAGTGTCAAGTTCTGTACTCCAGGAGGGGACCTTAAGTCTCTCACCCCAGGAGAGGGTTACAAGAATTATGCCCCAGGTGGGGATCTCAAGTCTCGTACCCCAGGAGAGGGTTTCAAGTCTTGCACCCCAGGAGGGGATCTCAAGTCACGCACCCCAGGAGGGGGTCTCAAGTCGCACACCCCAGGAGGGGGTCTCAAGTCTCGCACCCCAGGAGGGGGTCTCAAGTCTTGCACCCCAGGACGGGGTCTCAAGTCTCATATCCCTGGATGGGGTTTCTAGTGCTATTCCCCAGGAGGGGAATTCAAGTGCCTCATTCCAGAAGGGGATCTCAAGTCTCGCACCCCAGGAGGGGGTTTCAAGTCTCGCACTCCAGGAGGGGGTCTCAAGTCACGCACCCCAGGAGGGGGTCTCAAGTCTCACACCCCAGGAGGGGGTCTCAAGTCTTTCACCCCAGGAGGGGGTCTCAAGTCTCATATCCCTGGATGGGGTTTCTAGTGCTATTCCCCAGGAGGGGAATTCAAGTGCCTCATTCCAGAAGGGGATCTCAAGTCTTGCACCCCAGGAGGGGGTCTCAAGTCTCACACTCCAGGAGGGGGTCTCAAGTCTCACACTCCAGGAGGGGGTCTCAAGTTTTGCACCCCAGGAGGGGGTCTCAAGTCATGCACCCCAGGAGGGGTCTCAAGTCACGCACCCCAGGAGGGGGTCTCAAGTCTCGCACCCCAGGACAGGGTCTCAAGTCTCGCACCCCAGGACGGGGTCTCAAGTCTCATATCCCTGGATGGGGTTTCTAGTGCTATTCCCCAGGAGGGGAATTCAAGTGCCTCATTCCAGAAGGGGATCTCATGTCTCGCACCCCAGGAGGGGGTCTCAAGTCTCGCACTCCAGGAGGGGGTCTCAAGTCGCGCACCCCAGGAAGGGGTCTCAAGTCATGCACCCCAGGAGGGGGTCTCAAGTCTCATGCCTCAGGAGGGGGTTTCAAGTGCTAGTTATCAGGGAGAAGAGTCTTGTACTACAAAATCTGATCCTGGTTCCTGTTCAACATCTCCTGCTAATACTATTCCAGAGGATGACAGTTCCCCTGTAGTCTGTTCTCAGCCTCGATTGTTGAAGCTGCTGTCTCTGGCTCCTCAGGACTCCTTCCAGTTCCTTTAGTTAGTCCAAGTACCGAACAGCTGTCAACTTCAGTTGTTTTGACTCCTCATCAATCGGAGCATCTTCAAGTCTCTTCCAGCTCTGCACCTGAGTGTGCTTCACAATCCTCGAGCACACAAACTTCATCGGATACTCCAGGATGCATATATTTCGATGGGGACTTATCGCAATACTTTGCATTACTGAAGCATTATGCTGCAATCATGGAAGTAGATCCAGCTTGTGGTATCACTCCTACCAACTTTATTAAGTACCTTTTCGCTTCCTTTAGAGGTAAGGTGTTGGACTGGGCCAACCCTTTCATCGAGTCAAAAGATCCTTAGCTTCTAAGTATAAAAACTTTCAGTGAAGCTGTTATTAAAGAATTTGCTCTTAAACCTGTCAACCGAAATTCTAGTGAAATTCTCAGTTCTGAAAATCGTCCAAGCAGTCTGTTGGTTCTACTAAGGAATCATCCTCTGCTGAGTCCCCCACTTCCCTGAAATCCGAACAAGGTCAAGTTTTCAAGGGCCAACGTACTGAATTCGAAGCATCCAAGGAGAGTGGCGCTATAGAATTGGCATCCCTGAACATGAGATGTGTGTCCACCTCCTTGTCCTCTTCATACTGTGGTACCTCCAAAAAAAACATCAAAAATGGTTATATTTCGCTTAGTTCCTCCCAGGAGTCCTATCATTGGTCAAGTCCTACTAAACCTTCCATTTTACCTTTAGATACTGACTCGGAGTCTGAACTCGATCCTGCATATGATAATTCTCAATTCCCTGAAAACCATCTGTCATTTGACCCTGTCCTTTCCAGTCATGTATTTCCACAGGAGTTACCAGAGATCCCATGTCCGTAGTTTGGCACAAAACGTTCTCGCAGCAGAAAAAAGAATCGACAAAGGTCTTGAAGAATTTCCACTCCTGGTATCCCAAATAATGTAAGAATTAAGAAGATGTCTAAAGAGATGTTTCTAAAGTGATGGTGTCCCTATGTTTGAAGCTCCTGTAATGTCATGTTTGGAAGAAAGTTTTTCAGTTTCCTGGGTGTCTCATTTTTTCATGTTCTCCTATGTATTTATTTGGGTGTTCAGAGTCCACCCATGAAGAGGGGGGTACTGTCACAATCCTGGCTAGTTTTTACCTTTTGTGACTTACCTCTGCCAGCTGCTCCATGGATATGTGTTTGTAATTCTCCTGGGACATCTGCTCTGGCTGAATCATGCTGGCTGTGACATCTCTGTGTGTGCAGACTGCTCTCCTTCCTACACTGATTGATTAATCACCTGGACCCTGTTCTGTCTGTGAGCATTGCTAGTCTTAATTGGAATCACAGGTGTGGTCCTGATTCTCAAGGGCTGCAGGGATGATTACTCCCTCTGCATGTTGTGCCTTGCTCCAATCAGAATGCCACTGCCAGACCACCTGTCTGTATCCACCAATCGCTGCCAGACTCTAGGTATATAGATCCTCCTCTAATAGCACTCAGTGCTTGAACATCTTGTTACGTTCCGTGGTGTACTACTTGTGCTATAGCTGTACCTCTGTGTACCAGTATGTCCCACGCTCCTGCTGGTTTCTATACCAGTGCTATCCGTAAGTCTGCTGCATTCAGCTATCCACGCTACCAGCCTCTCACCTACGGCTCCCAGGCCGCTCCAAGTAGCTTCCACGCTACCAGCTTCTCCACACGGCTCCCAGGCCGCACCAAGTAGCTTCCATGCTACCATCTCTCACCCACGGCTCCCAGGCCGCACCAAGTAGCTTCCACACTGCCATCTCTCTCCCACAGCTCCCAGGCCACATCAAGCAGCTTCCATGCTACCATCTCTCACCCACAGCTCCCAGGCCACTCCAAGTAGCTTGAACGCTACAAGCTTCTCCACACAGCTCCCAGGCCACACGAAGTAGTTTCCACGCTACCATCTCTCACCCACGGCTCCCAGGCCGCATCAAGCAGCTTCCACGCTACCATCTCTCATCTACAGCTCCCAGGCCGCTCCAAGTATCTTCCACGCTACCATCTCTCACCAACGGCTCCAGCCGCTCCACGTAGCCACCCAGCTACCAGCATCTACCCACGGCTATCCAGCTGCTCCACGTAGCCACCCAGCTACCAGCGTCTACCCACAGCTATCCTGCCGCTCCACGTAGCCACCCAGCTACCAACATCTACCCACGGCTTTCCAAGCCACAACAAGTAGCTTCCACGCTACCATCCGTCTGCAAGCCATCTACTAGTAACCCGACCAGCTCCGTCAGCCTTCCTGCCGGTCCCAGTCCGGTTCCTCCAAGTCCACTCACCTCACGGCTCATTAGCTGCTCCAAGTAGCTTCTGTGCTACCATCCATCTGCAAGCTCATCTACTAGTAACCCGACCAGCTCAGTCAGCCTACCTGCCGGTCCCAGTCCGGTCCCTCCAAGTTCCTTCTGGTCTCATTCCAATGTCTCAAGTTTCCAGTTCCAGTCACTCATCACCAAAGGCAGTTCTCACTGCTACCCACTTCTTATATTAAAAGAGCTATTCATGTTACCCATGGTTCCAGTCCAGCCGGCCTCCAGTGATTCCAGTTCATCACCTGATACAGGTAACTCACTAGCACCAACTGTGACAGCTCGGTAAAATAATCCGCTGCAGATTCACTCTCTTTTTGTTTTATGGTGAAAATTTTGCTCCAGTTAACTACTCCAGGAAAATATACACCCAATTGAGTTATAATACGGGAAATTTTACCTTGGTTAATTTCGTCTGTTAAGCGAACATCTCCATCCAATACACAATCTGTGATAAACTTTGTCATGTCAGTATTGCATGGAAGACGAGCCCTTAACACCACTCGCTACCCAAATTTTTCAAAAATCTTTGGCATTTGGCTTATTCCTTTTTAGGGTCAGGGAAATCATTCTTTATGGAGTTTAGCTCAGCTCTTATCCAAGGACAATACATTGCTACCTCCCTTGTGGGCACTACACCGTTCGCATCTGCATTCCGATTCGTAACAGTTATTGTCTGGATGGGATGCACACCGGCCGCACTGCTACTTTTGACCTTGTTACCTGGCTGGGGATTTAGTCTACTACTGCTACGTATGTGGTTATCAACTTCCTCTGCGGGTGCAGTGGATGTTAACACTTCCTCTACTATCAATGATGAAGATGGCGGTACCACTTGTGCTTGTTGTGGTGGAGCATCTAACATGTGTACAGCATGGGAAATGGCACACATAACAATAGGCTCATCATCCACATCAAAAACATTTTCCTTATGATTACTTAAGAGAGGGTACAAGTGACTTGTTACATAGTTTTTTCTCAACAACTGTACCTGCACCACCATCTGCATAGGGCGGCGGTGGTGCACGTGAACCACTGGCGATACCTTCCGCAATGCTACCTTGCTGCACATGCGCGCTATCTCGTGGCGCGCACGCACCGCAGTTTAGCGCTGCATGTGTACTCTCCGGTAACATGCTCGCGACGCTAGTTTGCATCGTGTGCACACTTTTAAGCCACGCATCACCCTCATGCTGCCATAGTTTGAAACACTCGTTATATTTTAACTTTTTAATTCGAGAGCGCACCATACAGATGCTATCTCGGACATTGTTCAATACCTCCTTATCAAAGCTGCTAATTCTGGGAAAAGGTCTAACACTCCTCATTGTCATTTTAAACCATACATCACAGTACTTAATTGCATAAGCACCGTACTTAGTATGCATAATATGGCATGCCGATCCAAGCGGCGCTTCCAACAGCAGCACATCATCTAACATCTCTACCATTTGCTTGGCTCCCAATCTGGGAGAACCCTAAGCTTTTCCATGGAGATTTCAACTGGTGAAAGACAATAAAGATACTTTCACTTACCTGCGGACGATATTAACAGGATGCGCCCACACACCTATGGAAGGATAGTCGAGATGCCTCCACTCACCTATGTAAGAAAGTCTAGATGCCTCCACTCACCTATTCCCTTTTTGTCTACCTTTCAACTGCTAGTATGTAGGTATTCCAATAACACCTACCCTTTTCAGTGATTTCATCCACCCTCTACCCAGTTCACAATCACAATTTAGCCAAAACTGTGCGGTTCAATTACAATGCTCAAATAACTCTAACTGATCACTGAATTCTGCAATCACACTGGGAGCCAAACCTACAACAAAGACAACAGATACTTATGTGTTAGAACGATATCTACTACCGAGCTACTAGGCCAACCCTTGCGCCTAGCACTTAAGGTTCCTACAATACCCTTAACTAGGGAACATGTTACCCCTACCAACAAATACTCACTGTTACACACCCTTTTCCTGCGCAGAAAAATACACATTTTCCCAGATTATGGCAACACTGATCAATGTATTTACAACAATGCTATCTATCAATATCACTGTGCACTCTCAACGGCTTTGTTTAAAACACGTGGCAGCAATACCGGAAATATGTATGCGCTATTGTGCGACTAGTCGCATACACAATAATGCGACTACTACACAACACCTATTATGACTTTTGCGCTATATTGCGACTGGTCGCATACACAATAATGCGACTTCCCCTTTTCTTTAACACAAAAAAACTATCGATGAAGGAAAACAAACTTTTTCCTCCCTCATCCCTGGATTCTCAATCAGCACTCCTAAAGCCACAATAACAGGTAGCGGACTCTCAGAAACACAGTGGTAGCAGATTTCGAAGGCACAATGTGTTCCCCTGCTAGGCGCCTCCACCCTTTTGCTGAGAGATCGATACCGAGTGTTACCTAGTGGCCGGTAGCATGATTTCACACTGCGAGCCCCCAAATATCGATTACTACCTATCTATACCTTCTAACAATCGATTTCTGCCTATACCTTCTAAACAATAATCCTTCCTATACCTTCCAAAACTGTCACTATTCAGCGTAATGAGTCGCACAATAAATAAATGCTTTCAGACTTTGAATGTGGTTCCAAAGCACAAAAAGATATTATTCAATATAAAAACAGATGGTTACACGCTGTGATCTAAATACAATTAGCGCAAATAAATCATACAGACCCAAGGTACAGTTGTTACATACGCACGTGCTCTGGGCCCAGATACTGGCATCAGCATTGGAAACCTCTGTCAACAGCACAGCAAGAAGACTCAAGACTCGGGTCAGAGAGTGCACATATATACTCTTGAAGGGATAGGCAATACAATAGACAAGTTTGTCATGATTCCATTGGTTCTTCTTAAGGGTGCTTTTGTTACAGGATAGATCATAGGTCAATTTAAATAGACAGAAACAGCCTCCAACCGCCCTTTGTGTCCTTTTTCCCGCTGCATGCTAATCTAAGCTGCTAACATTACAGAGTACATTTTAATGTTTTAACTCTCTATAGTCCATAGTTTGCAGACGCATGTTCCGATCTTCTCACCGATGATACCGGAAATCTGTTGAGACACAGTGGATCAGTACAACACCAAACATGGTCTCGACGCTTACCATGTACTAAACCTTAGATATCAAATAATCTTTATTTCACAACATTAATAATTACTGAATAAACCTTGAATATTACATTTTAATACTAGGGAACCTTTTATGTATGTGTGCAGTGTGTAAGTATTGGGGAATTGGGGAAAGATGCTAGTTAGCGCTGTGCGACTATGTGTTTTGTGGAGTAAATTATGGTACGTGTTTTGTAGGGATAATCATTTTATATGTTTTAGTGACTGTATTTACATGGTGAGGACATTTAACTTCTTTCTGATGCTTGGGAATTGCACGACGCTAAATAATAGCATCACCATATGTACTTATAATGGCGAGTTTCACTAAAATGGCACTGGGCGGCCAGTTGCAAAATGGCGTCTCATTGCCATTCGCAAAATGGCATCACGCAGATCTAATTTTAAAGTGATCCTGTCTCAGCCAGTTATACGGCTTCGACAGTATGCCCCTTTCAGAGGAGTTTCAAGAAGCATAAAGAGGAAATGGAAGACAACATTATGGGCCTGACTAGAAGTGGTACACAGCAGCATCTATTGGCGTTTGTCAGTGTACCAGTTTATGCCCATGCCCATACAAAGTCCTTCCCTTATGTACACACGTTTTTGTCCAAATGTGCAAGCTCTGAGTAATCCATTTTTAGCATCCGTCTTTATACACCACCATCAGTGGCACCATTGGAACTTTCACAAGCCCTATGGCAGGTGCAGTTCTCTTTCTGATCATGGCCTCCTATGCCAGCGTCTGTGCATCTGTGAATGCAGCCACCTGCACTGATATGCCCATGACACTCCCAAAACACGCCCACTGAACAGTGCATTTCCAGCCACCACCCAGTCCATGCCCAGGAACACCCTTCACTTTTCCACAGCACTTCTGATACCGTCTGTCCCGATCACAGTGCCTTTGTGCATACACTCTGTGTAACACATGAGTTTAGAAATCTTCATACATGCACAAATGCAAAAAATTGCTCAGCTACGTGATCATTGGCATTGTGTGCAGATTGCATGTAACTCTTAATCAGGCCGTCAGATATGTCCTCACTCATCTTTACCGCCGCTGTGACTTATGCTACTAGTCGAATGCCCGCAAATGGACGTGTGTGACTTGTTCGCTCCCATGATCCATAGATAGGATTGCATTGTGCGAATGCTGCCGCGGCCTGGCGCATTGTGGCATATGCTTGCACAGCAAATCACATGCCGCTATGCGTGTGCACGTTTACCACGGCAAAGATAAGCAAGGACACATCTTTATATGCATGTATTCTCATTTTCCTGAAGATGCTAGACTATGTGATTTGACTGCACTTATATGAATAATAGGCAAACATGAAGTAGGGTTATATTATATATGAATTCGTTATCTTGGAACATAAAGGAAGTTCCAATGACAATCTGTGTTGTTTATACAATTGTAGGATCCACAGCAAACACTTATCTTATTTCCAACTAGCACTTTTTGTATGCACAGTCACATCAGGCACAGCAAAGGGTTCTTGAACAAGCACATGAATGCGGCTCTACCAGAGTTATCAGCCAATAAACATGACCCAGGAGTTTGTTGATCACTCCTGATAATGGAGGTGTAACGACCTGTTTATTTTGTGTGTGTCATCTCTGAACTGAATAAATGCCCTAGGAGGTCAATATGTTGCTTACTGTAAACAGGTGGGAATGGATTAAATAAATAGTAATACTTGTCCTTGTCTACCAGTAGTCTTAGGACTGGTTGTTAATGGAAATAAAAAGTCTTGTACATTTGCTTTTTATATTGTATTATTGTATTCTTTGGAAAACACTGTTAGGGCAATAAAATCAATATCTGAGCACATTACAGATAAATTAACCAGAATGTGCTTCCAGTTAGATTAATCTTCTGTTTGTCACCATGCGGTCCTGACTATTGAGTAATTAATCTATCATTCTGCTTTCATGCATCTCTGCCTATTGACTTAAATATTTATCATTCTATGTTAATGTACCATACTCTGGGGCATCTAATGTCACAAACTTTGTGCTCATTTGCATTTATTATGGCCAATTACATTTTTTTGGGGTTATTGAATTATGTGTCATAATTTATCGACCAGTTTATCTGTTCTTAAGGACTTTAATGCAGTGATGGGATCCTTTTTTTATTAATTTTGTGGCAAGCAGATATTTTAAGTCATTTCGTTGTACAGTGTTACTCAGAAATGAAATGTAAATTTTTTTTTGGAGAACACAAACATCTGTATTTGTTTTTCTTGGATGTTCTGTAGGTGATTTTAAAGAAATTGTATTGATATAAAGCATGAAGCTAAAGGAACACCTCCAGATGTGTCTACATGCTTCTATGCTCAAATCCTGGCACCACGGACTATGAGACTAAGCAGCGCACGCATCCTGCCATGCACTGTTGTACCAATTATTTTCTTATTCTCATCACTAATTCAGCAAAAGTACAATGCATGAGTACCCAAGCGCTGGTAGTGCATGCAGCTGCTATGTGTGACACTAACCTGGGTAAAAAAAGGCAAAAGAATAACAATTTATACAAGTGAGCCATGCCATGCATTGCGCTAAGCATTGTTGTGCATCATGTGTATCTTTATAGTTTATACCAACTCCTTTGCAATAAAAATACTAATCCTCCTAAGTACTGTATTTAGGGCACTAGGAGATTTAGGGGTCTATTTACTAAGCAGTGTTAGGAGAAAGTGAAAAGTGATAAGGTGCCAGCCAATCACCTCTCAACTGTCATCTCACAGGCTGTGTTTGAAAAATGACATTTGGGAGCTGATTGGCTGGCACCTTGTCACTTTCTTATCACTTTTCACTCTGTCTCCTAACATTGCTTAGTACATAGACCCCTTAATAAAGCTTGGAGAGAGATAAAATTGGAGATAAATAGCACCAACCAATCAGCTCCTAACTGTCACTTTACAGGCTGTGTATGAAAAATGACAGTTAGAGCTGTTTGGTTGGTTGGTGCTGTTTATCTCCAATTTTATCTCTCTCCAAGCTTTATTAACTCTCCCCCATAGGGGGACTATATGTAAGTGACTTTGGATGCAGCTACGATGTGAATAAGATATTAAATTCTGAAATATACTGTATTTGAAATGTTATATACACAGCATAGAAATGTTTCTTGATACTTAATAAATGCAAAAATCACATTTATCATATAAAATGTAATGAAATACAAACACAAATAAGAAAAAAAAACAATTAAACTAAATCCAATCATCTTTTGTTTTCCCGTTTAAAAGGCAAATGGGAATCTTCTTTCCTGCCACAGTCCAAATGAAAATATCAATTTAATAAATGTACAACCACAAATTAATATAATACAGCAGCCACACTAATGATTAAGTACTATCAGTACCAGTGGCGTAAGTTCATCCTTGACACCCGGAGGCAAGTTATAATTTGGTGCTCCCCTCCCCGTCACAGCCACTGACACTGTAATGTAGCATTTCACAAACAGATACACCCGCAGTTGCAAACAGAATATAGCCATGCCATGGAGGAGTGAGACCGAGAGTTGCACTGACAATAGAGGCTGCTGAAGAGCAGCAACACCAATGAATAGGGACAGGCTATAGGTAGACGGAGGAGGCAGCTGATGCGGAGTATATAGTGGCTTCTCAGATGCCAGGAAAAGGTGCCATGTATTGGGTGGCCATGACGGTACATTCCAGGTATATAGGTACAGCCCTAAGTCGGGTGAATATATTGTGAGCAATGGAGGAGGTGCCCCTTCAGTGCTGGAGCCCGGCGGCAGGCGCCTCCATTGTCTCCCATAGTTCTGCCCCTGATCAGTATTAATATGCAAGCAGCCAATCAGAAGTGCTGCTGCTCATCATTAATGCATCTGGTGGCACCTGCAGGTATACCTATTGACTGGTGTAGAAGATGATCCTGGATCCAGGTCTTACTGAGCCGCAGTTACATGAGCATACTCTTGTACAATTCACAATAACATTTTTAACAATTATTTTAGTAGGTTAATTCTGGAATACACATTTTTAGAAATCTTTTAAAAAAAATATACACAAAGGTATTTGCTGTCCCTTCCCTCCCCTGTTCTGCCTCTGTAATCGTAATGAGTCTTAAGAGTCATCATAAGTGTCAGTTAAAATTTGAGTTTGGATGTATATACTTGCAAACATGTGCATAAACAATTGTATATTTCATATAAAACAGACAAGTATCCAATGCTACATGAGCCCCTATGTATCATGCACATACTGTATTTGCCAAAGCTTTATTTTCTGGTTTGTAACACTACAGTACTGTAATATACTGCTGTGGTCTGTTGTTTGTAGATGTCGAATACATATATTATTCTTTAATAGCCATTCTGTGGCATGCTACCATTTTCACTTACTGATGAGTTATTTAACAAATATATACAGTATGTAATCTGCTATTCACATAATTTCTTGAGTATTGCTATTAGAGTGCATATAAGCCAGCAACCTACAGTAATACATTTTAAGGGCAACACATTTCATTTGTATTTATTACCTGTTATTTATATAGCACATACATAGGCTTGCCATACTATCCCTTTAAACTGGGACACTCATTAAATACACAGGTTCTGTGGCTGGTTGACTTCAAGCTTGCATTTAACCTAGTTTTAATCAGCCACAGAACCTGTGTAACTCATGTGTGTCCGGTTTAAAGGGGTAGTATCTAGTATGGTAAGCCTACATACAGGGGCGGATTGGGAATTTAAAGTGGCCCTGGAAAAAATATTGAAAGAGGCCCTAAGTGCGCGCGCCACAGGCACGTGCCCGGAAAAGTGGGCGTGGCCTCATGAAATGGGTTGTGTCATGTCAGCAAACCACTCCCCCCACTTCCGTCATGCTGGGGGCATGCCCACCGCTCCAGGAGCTCATGGGCATGCCCACAGTTCCTCTCTCTAGTGAATAAGCACAACAAGCATGTGAATGAGTATTTTCTTACCTGTATGATTTCTCTGCAACGGGGAACCTCTGATGATATAGATCCTCCCTGGACAAGACATGTCTTGAGTCGGTATTCCTTATTCATGCAGGAGATCAAATGGTCTGGAAGCCACCTTTTAGCATAGGAATAAAGAAAATGTCATCATGCAAACGAGGTTCAACCACATAATGCACAGTAACAGAAATTGTGGGGCAGGATAAATCCAGATGCCGGCATCCCTAACCCTCCCCCTAAAGCCTAACTCTAACCCCTAACCCCACTACTTAGCATCAGAATGCCGGCACCAGTGTTGGGACTCCAGTGCTGGCATTCCAAGCGCTGACATAATGCACATGGGTATTTCAACTGTCTCCTATATAGACACATACTAAAAAAAATTTAATAAATTACATACATATATATATATATTTATATATACATAAAATAGAAATACAAAATTGTTAACAGAAAATTCTGCTTACCTGACATTTTTTAACTAAGGGCCCCATTTACAAATGAAACATAACCCCTTTAGCACTCGCTAAAGGGGTTATACCATCTTCCTTTATTAGTAAACAGCGGTAATCTTAGATTACCGCTGTTTGTACAGCATCGCTCTCGTCATGTAAAAGATGGCGAGAGCGATGCGGGCCCCATTGCAGGCAATGGAGACCCGGCGGTGCCTTTCTGGCTTCAACGAAGCCTTCCAAGCACTACGGGGTCTCCCTGTCATGCACATGCACAGACGGATCGTCGCGCATGCGCATGACACTGGAGCCCATCGCTGGCAGCATTAGGCTGCCAGAAACCCAGTGGAGGACCTTGCTGAGGACTTCGACTTTGCGGGACCTCACCGAAGGGGTAAGTATTACTAAATACCAGTGGAATCTTCGTTTGTATCACAGTGATACTAAACGAAAATTCCCGCTGGTATTTCCCTTCGTTTGTAAATGGGGCCCTAAATGATGTGGTGCTGTACACTGCCAGGCTTCTGTGGTCTGCAGCACAGCTCCTGATGGGAGTCACCAGCCATGGTAGGAGGAAGGGAGGGGGGAGGGGGTAGCAGAGGTATAGTACAGATGGTGAAACAAGCAGAGGGACAAATGGAGATGGTGGCAGAGGGACAGATGGCAAAGGGGGCAGAGACAGTGGCACAGCAAGGGGAAGTATCAGGGCCACAGATAGAGCTGAACAGGGAATATTGCAAAGGTATTGATGGAAAAATGTAATGAGGCATAGAAGGGGCAGAGGCACACATGGAGGGGTGAGGGGCAGAGGCACAGCAGATAAAGGTGGCAGAGAGACCCATTGGTGGCGGTTTAGAGACACACATGGGGATGGTAAGAGCAGAGGTACAGCTGAGGAGGAAGTGAGTGCCTCTGTCAGTCTAGCACAGCCAGGAAAATGAAGCAGGGGGAGGAGGAGAAGGGAGGAGCTGAAGGGAACATAGGGGGTGGGGAAACAAATAGAGAAAAGTGAAACTGCTAGTCTAGACATAAGACTGACTGACGTCCCCTGCAAGAGTGGGGAGGGGAGCACAATCATCCTATCTAAAACCTTGCTGGATCTAATGAGCAACACTGACAGAGGGGCCGCTGGTGCTGATGATCCCAGCCCCAAACTGCTTCTCACAGGCAGACATGTGTCTGTGAGTGAGAAGAGGTTGCAGCTGCAATCATCAGCACCAGCGGCCCCTCTGTCAGATCTACACACTGGTACTTCCTGTACCTTCCTTTACTTACTACCCTCACTCAGGTTCAGCTCCATCTGTCATCCGCTCCTCAGTCAGTGAGTCCAGCCTCAATCTCATCCCAGCCGGCTGGCTGACTTTACTTTCACTGATACTCTCCGCCGGACCTTAGCTCCGCCCACCTCGTCCATCAGCCCAGCCCCTTAGCTCCGCCCACCTCATTGGTTAGCCCGGCCCTGCCTCAGCCCCGCTGGGTGAAAAAAGGTAATATCTGCCTGGCCTCATATATTAGCTGGCCATCTGTCATTTAACGCAGCACTATAATGGGAAGTGCGTGCATGCAAAAAAGTCAGCAGCCGACAGGCGGCCCTCAAGTGCATCGGCCCACCGGGAATCCTCCCGCTGACTTCAACAGCCAATCCGCCCCTGCCTACACATACATATTCTGCAGCAATTTACAGCAAATATTTGTTCATTCACAACAGTCCCTGCCCCAGTAGAGCTTACAATCTACATTCCCTAACACATGTAGGCACACATGCACACAGGGTTATCTTTGTCTCTAGCCAATTAACCTTCCCCCAAGACCTCAGTGCTGTGAGATAGTACTGCTAACCATTACACCAACCATGCTGCCAAAATGCAGACCTCTCATGATCAAAAGGGCCACACATTACTCTTAAATTCAGTAATAACTAAAAAGAATACATGCCACTTAAAATGTATCCCAAAACACCACTCAGATCCATCAAAATAACCACTTGCACAAAATACCTCCATTTATCCCATTTTCCTCAAAAGGCTTGGCCTAAATCCCTTAAACTCCCCATCACCAGATTTATGTCTACCGACTCCCAGTGTAGTACAAAACCAGTAACCATAACAATATTGAAATAACGACACTGAGACTTGCTAAAGGGGAAAGGAAGGTCAAATTTTATTTATTTCCTATTTAAACTATAAATGGCTATTTAAACTGGCAGATAATAAAAATACTAAACAATACAAAATAACTAAGAAGAGGAAAAGACAGGCAAAGAATGGTCACTCCATACTCCATCCGTACCAAAATGGGAGGTGACCCGCCAGCCCATTACCACACCCAAGGCATCAACCTCCTGACCCCAATGACACAACATGAGCAATCTCCCTGAAATGTCCCTGAAACCCCATCCCCTATCATCCTTCCTATAGGCTGACCCAACTCACCCCATCCCCTAACACTTTGCACACCTGAACTTTACAATCCTGTCCCAATCTTCCCTTCAAAAATAGTTAATTGTTCATTAATTTTCAAGAGTATCTCCTGTACCCTGGGCCTGATTCAGACCCTCTCGCAAGCACTTGAGCGCTCGCGAGTGGGTCAATGGTGTGCTCTGCGCACGTGCAGCGGCCACACTGTGCGTGCTCAAGCCCCGGAGCGAGAGAGAAATTCTCTCGCTTCGTGGCTCACTACAAAAGGGGCAGCTGTCGATGTTGATCGACAGTTCGCACCATTTTGTAGGCATGGCATGGGGGTAGTTTCACAAATGGAGGCGTTCCCATGCGAATTCCTGCCGTTTGTGGGTAGCCCCACTGACATCACCAGTGATGTTAGTGGGAGAGCTTCCGGCTCTATTAGAGCCAGAAGGTCTCTGGGACTTGTGGCCACGAGACCCTACCACAAGGGGCTCGTCGCAAGCCCCGATGGTCGCGATGGTTTTGACCATCACGACCATCATCCTGGCCGCTCGCAATAGCTGTGGGTGGCCGCACAAAAAAAAAGCCCTGATTCAGAGCGAGCGCTCTTTCAGAGCGTCCGTCTCTGAATCAGGCCCACAGTCTGCTAAAACCTTAACCCTCCACAGCCCGTAGTCAGACATACTGGCTTGGGTTTTTAATTTAACTCCTTGCATATGAAATGCACTCCATCTTAATTCCTCTCACTTATTTAATAAGAGCTGGTGGTGCAGGTGAAGCAGATAATGAGTGCTTGGGTTACAAGGCTTAAAGCAGAGAATAGAAACAACTTATAAAGTAGAAAGAAAGTGACAATAAAAACTGAACAGAGTACATGTGGCATTTGGGCTGCTTGTTCCCCATCAGTGATCTAAACAACATCAGACTTACATAACCCAAAGCCTTAGTTAACAAAAGTGCAATGTGCTCAAATGTGCAGTCACATGTGACTCATTATCATTGTTGGGCACAAATCTAAAAATATTTTATTTACAGATAGGATTGTAACTTTATTTGCACCTGATTACAGTGCCAAATATGAAGGGCTCTTGCTATAAAGCACATGATACGGCAGGGCCAGAAGAGCCAAAAATGTGAGATTTATGTTATTGTCAAAGGAATGAGGTATAAAGTTATGTAGCCTATGAGAAATCTTGCAAACTAGCCTGGACAAGCTTATGTGCAGAACGTTTCAGCATTCAGGAATTTATTATAGGGGGTTAAGTATCATTGTTATGAAACATTAGAGAACAGTTCATACTGCTATGGATTTTATACAAATACAGTTCCTATAAAACATTTACACACCTTTAGAGAAATTGTAGGTGCTTGGGAGATCAAATAGACATTGTTAAGGAAGTAAAAATACAAAAACGTATAATACCCTGGATGCTAAATGTGCACATACTTTCAATATAGGGTTGTTGATGGTTTCAGAATTAACCAATCACATTCAAAATCATGTTCAAACGGAATTAGCATACGGGGCCTGATTCAGCATGAATCGCAAGCAGGTCGGCCACTTGTTGTGTAATGCGCACGCGTAAGCAGCACACTGCGCATGTGCGGCTATTGCACTGCGATCATGGACACACTGTGGAATCCATCACAGAGTGAGTGACAGGCCATGAGCGTTTGGGGTGGTGACGGGGGAGTGGTTGCAGAAACACAGGCGTGCTTGTCCATTTGAACGCCTTTGTATGGGCGTGCATAAATTAGCCACTGCGATTACCTATGCAGCTTGAGTACTCACTGTGCGCGACGAGACTTGCAAATTCTGAGACAGGTCAGATCTGCTGTAATTGTGCGTGAGGGGAAAATTTTCTCCAATGTTATCAAAAAGCTCAAAGACTTGAAATTGCTCAGTCAGAGCCCAGACCTCAATACTTTTGAAAATCAGTGTAATGATCCAAAGCAGACTGTGGCCCTGATTCAGAGCCGGACGCTCTGACAGAACGCTCGCTCTGAATCAGGGCCGGCCTTCTTGTTCTTTAGAGCGGCCTCCTGGCGCACGCATAGTTGTGGGTGACCACCCACAGCTATAGTGAGCGGCCATGAAGATGGTCGTGATGGTGAAGACCATCGTGACCATCGGGCTTGCGATGAGACCCTTGTGGTAGGGTCTTGTTGCCACAAGCCCCAGAGAGATTGTGGCTATAACAGAGACAAAATCTCTCCCACTGACATCACTCATGATGTCAGTGGGGCCGCCCCCAAACGGAGGCGTTCTCATGGGAACGCCTCCGTTTGGGCAGCCACTCCCCCGGCCTGCCCACCAAAGGGGGCGTGCTGTCACTCAACATCGACAGCACGCCCCCTTTGGTATGAGACCCGTAGTGAAGGTTTGCCTGTCGCTATCCGGGTCTCGCGCATGCGCACGATGGAGCCGGCTCCATCATGCGCACTGGGCCACCATCGACCCACTTGTGAGCGCACAGCGCTCACGAGCGGGTCTGAATCAGGCCCTGTGTACAGAAGATACCCTTGAAAATGAATTAACTATTTTTGAAGGGAGGACTGGGATAGAATTGTAAAGTTCAGGTGTGCAAAGTAGACAGAAACTTATTCAGAAAGATTCCCTGCTATAATAATAGCAAAAGGTGCTTCCGCAAAGTATTAGCTTAGTGTTTTAGGGGCCCATTTATCAAACTGCATTTGAGGTAAATTCCCCAAAAACACCTGTTTTCGGGGGTTTACCTCAAATACTTAGTATCCCCCGAATGTATGAAGGAGGGACTGCAGCAGCTATCTCCGATACCTGCTGCGATCCATCCATTGCCGCCGGCAGCCGCCTCCCCCATAGGTTTCTATGGGGGATGCGATGCTGCCCAATGTATCAATATCGGGAATGCGAAGCATTCCCGATATTGACCCCAGCAGCTAACGATATCTGAAGATAGCGTTAGCCGCTGTCCCTTATGGGCACTTACCGCATTTCAGCGGGCGGAGGGATCTTCTAGATCCCTCCGCCGGCAGTGGGCGCCGCTCATGTGCAGTCCATGGGACTGCGCATGTGCAGCAGCCCGGAATGCGCTCCGGACACATCGCAGGGACCGGCTCTTTTCGGAGCCCGTCTCCCTGCATGTGCCGGGTCATACATTCGGCCGGTATGATCGCATTTTGCAATGCAATCATGGGCGGTACTGCATGCCCTGGTCGCATTGCAAAATGCGATCCTTAATAAATGGGCCCTTTAGGTTCTTAGGTTTTTTATTTTCATTTTTTGTTTCTCAAAAATTGCTTGTTTTTTTATTTGGATTTTGTTGGTTGTAAGGTCACTTTAAAAATGAAAAATGGTTTCACATGATTAACTTTATATTACTAAAACCTGCAGTGTCAGTAAAAGTGTTTACACTTTTATATCCACCATATCTCAAGATCTCATAGGATATTGGTTATTTTGCTAACTAAAATCTTTATGTGGAGATTAATCACGCTATCTAAAGAAGACAAAGAGAGGTTTTGCCCATATCAACAAATCAGTTTCTAGGTATCATTTATCCAATTGTCTTCTTCAGAAGGTTTGATAAATCTTCATCTTAGTACAGTAGTCTGACACACAGTTTAGATTAGTTATTGGATAATTTTAACACAATAGATTGCTGGAAATCACATGACAACTTTTATTTTCAAAGAGTAAATGTTTTTGTTTTGCAATACAAATAGAAACAATCTGTAAATCTATTTGTGACAAGGGCATGTACAGTATGTCTCATGTCTACAAACAATTAGCACTAGAGTTCTATGCAATTATAAAATAATTTAAAAATCTGTGATTAAATTTAATTTTTTTATTTAAACTCCTATCTTTGGTTCCATTTATAATTGCCACACATCAAACTACACTTTGTTGTCACATGTAAACTCTCCATTTGTGTATCATTGCAAGTGATACATCTAATATTGTGTGATGCTCACTGATTTGTATTGTGATGAAAGGCCGTCATCAGCATGGGGTGGATAGGGTGTTACATGAGGAGCACTCTGCCCTGCTCAAATTCACAAAGCAGTAGAGCAGGTGGTCTCTAGGACCCACCATGGCTCAGCAGAAGGCCTGACCTCCTCAGCATTCTAGAAGACTTGATGTGTCCAAAGAGTCCAAGCCATAAGAGCCATACAGAGACCTTCAGAGTACCACAAGTAGTCTATACAACTAATGCTGTTAATAATGGGCATAGCGCCACTGACCACTGGGGCATATAACATCCTGCCACCAGGCACACTACAATGCCCAGCAATATCCTAATGCTCCAGGCTGTTCCAGCATTGTGATTGTATCTGTGCTTTCCTTTGTCACATTTTTGTTCTACCTGGTTAAATACACCTGAAACCTGGTTAAGCTGTATCACGTGTGGACTAGCCACCATCAACACCACTGCTTTGCAACTCACTTAACACCCTGTACACCCAGGGCCCAGTGTACTTCCAATTTACTGCCTGTGATTATATAAATATATTTACATCATACCACCTTCCCTGGTCACTCTGCCAATAGGTCATATGCCCAGAAAAACACAGCTATATTTTGCTAATAAATATGCCAATACCATAATGTCGACATGCAATTTTTTGCATATTTTATCCTCACCCTGCCCCTTACCTGAAGCCTAAAAATAACACTATAATTGAATGTCTATTTTCTGGTGTGAACATGTTAAATGTCGACATTATGAAAATGTCAACATTTGACAATGTCAACAATGGTGAAGTCAATATTTTGACAATGTCAACATTTGTGAATATTAACATTTTACATGGCAACTTTAAGTCCGTGACAAGATTCTGACTATCGACATTTAGAATATGTCTACATTCTGGTGTCAACATTCTGACTGGAACCCACGTTATATGCAGGTATTGGACAGGTAATTATTTTTGTACTTGCTGGTATTATTGCAAATAGCAATATCAATCCCAAGAGAACCAATATAATGCTGTTGGATCTACAGACGAGAGGGTCACCAACCTTCAAACAATACAAGAACAGAGAACAATGCAAACCACAATCAGTGCATTACAGTTTTTGATCTGTAACAATGTCCATTAATACGATGGATTGTTTTAAAAATAGAATCAATGAGGATAACATTGATAAAGTCACAAGAGTATCCATCCACTACTATAGTATTGTATAAACAATTCCTTCATTACACTGGAATGAATACTATACTAGCCCTTCTGCAATTAATTATGGGAAATTTTAATATGACTTATGTGGCCAGAAATGTGCCCACTGCATATATCAGCTAGTCGTAATGACATTCTAGACTCTTTGGATGAAGCATCACTCAAACAACCAGTAAGGAAAATAACATGCAAAATAACTGTCCTCGGGCTAGTTCTCTCAAATGAAGAACTAGTATCACATGTGTCTGACAGAGAGAACTTGGGGCTAGTGACTATTAGTCAGTGGTTTGATAAACAGGCAGTGTCTCGATGTAACTGTACTAGAACAAGTTTTTAACATTTCAGAAAATCTGGCTTCAGTCAGATACAATAGTACTAATGTAACTTTGAAATGTGAATTGATTAGTGGGTGAAACAAACAGTTTGCTAAATTACAGAATGCAGAGAACAGAGCTTTGTGACTATTATGTAAGTAAAAGTGAAATAAAGAGAAATTCAATATTGTTCTCCTGAAAAGTGGCAAGCATTGCATAAAGTGACATTTAATAAAATCAGAGAAAGATGAGCAGGTACATAAATAGAGATTCATTGAGAGTAAACATACAATAAAATATTTACATATACAGTATATGACAGAGAGAGGGCAGTCACCAGTATTCATAATAAGTTACAGATCAACATTTCAGTCTTCAAGATATCTGATCCATAACAACGTGAATGATGATGGTGCTATGGATTCCTACATAGAGCAGTACCTCAGCGGTTGATCTCTGAACGTGTACTCTCTCTCTCTCTCTCTTCTCTCACTATTTTCTCTCTCTCGTTTCTTACTCTGCAAATCAGACTAACATAGAGTGTGTAACGCCACTATTATCCCACACAAGACAATACAAGATGTTAAATGTGCTTGCGTTTGACATGTTGTGTGACTGGTATTGTCTTGGTGCCATTGGGTAGCACCCCAAAAAAATTGTTATATGCGCCCATCCTTATGCTATGATTGAACATAGTGATGTGGGCTTGTGCATAGTTTGGGAAACCCCTGAAATACTCAATGTCCTGTGAATTTCAAAATGTGTCTTATTACTTATTTTTTCTCATCTGTAATTGCAGGTTGTAGTAATAGGATTGCACAGAAGCTGGCAAAGGGGGTGCAGCTTTGGCACCACACCCTCCGCTGGGTCATGGACAACCCCACCCCATCAGGATATACACTATACACCTGGGGCCAGGTGAGTCCAGGTGTTAAGTGTATGTCCTGGAGGGAGGGGGGAGCAGGGTAGTCCACAACCCCACGCTATTGCCGAAGTGCCTCTCCCTGTGCCGGCTTCTGCATACGCTTATGATTGTAGTTTTGCAGTCATTTACTGTTGCCAATTCAACAAAGGTGACATTTATAAGCCAAGTCTGGTTTCTGGTTATTCGACTATATCCTCTTTTTGACTTTTAGTATGTACTGTGCTCAGATATATCAAATTATACAACATATAGTAAAATGTATATTTCTTCTACAAATGAAATAGACTTACAATGCTATTGTATTTTAATTTCTGCACAAGACATTGATCAACTGATGAGGATACTTTGACTTTAAATGTAAATGACTGGTTTTCCTATTAGGTTTACATAATGAATTCAGAAACACGCTTTACTAATATGTATGCTGCAAACAATAAATTACCTCCTCATAAAAAAATGCAAAAACCAAGCATTCCTATTGCTTGCACTAATTTAAATAAACCTAATTTAGCTGAATCTGTGGAAATAACGTGATGTTTTGTTGAAACCTCTGAGCTTCAGAAATGGGTAATTTTATTATTTAGAAGAGATTTGTACAAAGGAAAATCAAATGATACAGCAATACTTAGGATTTCATTAACAAACTCAATACAAGCATTTTTAATTTATGGTAAGGGTTGCTGTAATGTCCATCATTAATTACACTTGTAAAATGGGTTAGAAAACAGACATCTCATTGATTAATCAAAGTAATTTAACCATCATCAGTGTTGAAATATTCAATGTTTTTATAAGATTAGCATAATAGTAGCTATTAAACAATGGGATTGCATTTACCTCAGCTGTGTTGCAATTTCTGAATAGATTGAACATACTGTAGAAGATTTTTTTTCAATTAACATTCAGGTGCTCTTTAATGAGAAATACAGTACTAGGCTGGATCGGTAACTGCAAGAGATGATTACTTTTTTAAAAACCCAGGTGATCTGACCTTAAAAATACCCTCAAGATACAGAAAAATAAATAAAGAAAAATAGAGTTGATGTGGATTAATACATTTACTTGCACTAATGAATATGAAAATAAATTATCTCTATGTAGCATTTTAGGTAGTATAGTCCCCAGATGCAACCATGCCAGGCTGGACTTTCCCTGTCATGGTTGCATATTCTGCGATCAGTCAGAAATGCCTACTGATGGCTACCGGAAGATAATCTTCAAGTAGCCACCTATATCAGAAGGACCTCCCTGTCCCCTGCACCCATGTTTTTATCCCCAGTGAGTTCCAATCAATGCTGGACACAGTGATTGGGCAGCCTGGTTGAACCCCCACCCTGCAGTTGAAGGGCAGCCATGACTTCAAAGAAAAAAAAGCAACCACAACTTCTATTCCTCAGTATCCTGATCACTGTGGACAGCAGTGATCAGGCATATATGTAAGAAAAAAGGAATGGTCAACCAGTGCTCCGCTCTTATTGTCTTTGTATTATACAAACAGGATATCCTAAAGTAGTTCTTGCTTGCGTATTCCCACTTCAATAAATCAGGAACTGACATAAAGGTTTCTTTCTCCGACCTCAATATAGAGAACAACTCTAACAATCATGTATCTCTTAAGAGTATCACTTACATTCAAATTCTGTCACCAATGCCCATAGCAGTTTCTTTAATTGGCATTTCAAGTAATCCAACCCATCACACATGTAGCATAGTGATGTCCGACAGGTAAAACCAGGAACAAATTTATTTACAACACGGATAAAATCCATTCAAATATATGCATAGATCAAATTCGAAACAGGAAATGATACAGTCACCGGAGACAAAAGTAAAATCCATACAGTCTCTGTACTGCAGTAAAATAGAGGCAGCGGAAATGTCCACAGATGTTATGGTGAACCCAAAGTACAACTCCAGAATGGTGCAAAGTTCTGCTATTCCTTGATATGTGTAGATGGTTTCAGGGAGCTCTCTCCCCTTTATCTTTCTCCCGAGTCCGAAATATATTGCCAAAGATCCGGAGTCACATGGCATCTTTCCAACAATAATGCTGTGTTAGTACCTAAAACTCTGCCGGCTAATCCCTGACTATTGGAACTAAACTGTTACTTAACTATTACATTGTAGCATTATGATACAAAGTAATTGGTGCAACATTCTACACATATTTAAAATCAATTTCAATGCACAAACTGATACAGAATTTAAACTAAAATATTAAAAATAATTAAAAATAATTCATACAGACATTTATTTAAATTTCCACTACACCTCCAGAGGCCAGGATGAGAAAAAGAACCTATCACCCCTCTTGCTGTACAGTAGGTTTATGGTACTCGATACCCTGGATACTAAACACCCTTGCATTGTTATTGCATTTCATAGCAACATGTTGGGAGAGACTATGTGATTTAATACCCGTCATAGCATTAAGTCTATATTCCAAATTTTTTTTATTGAGAGAATGAATTGTTCTCCCAACATATTGTGCCCCCCACCCATGTAATCAAATAAAACAATGAAGGAAGATTGACAATTAATAAAACTATGAAGATCAAATCTGGAACTGTTGAGGTTGAGCTAAATGAATGGTTAGTGTGTTTTAATGTGCTTACATGTAATACGCTGATTTTGCCACATTTAAAACAGCCTGATGGTTTCTCTACTAGCCAATTATTCACCTTAGAAATTGCTAATGATCGAATGAGGCTTAAAAAAGCTAGGTGCCAAACTATTTGTCAAGTTGTTAGCTTTATTGAAAATCAGCTTGGGTTGATTACTTAAATATGTTTTTTCAAGTTTCTTAATGGGAAAGTTTTTCATAAATATAGGTTTAATTTGTTTTGAGCAAGAATGATAGTTAAATATAAAAAAATTGTCACTCAGTTAGGGACTCATTGGATGACCCATGATTTTTTGGAACTAACAGAGGCCCTGATCCAGAGCCGGACGCTCAGACAGAGCGTTCGTTCTGAATCATGGCCGTCCTTCTTAATTTTTAGAGCGGCCTCCTGGCCACTCGTATAGCTGTGGGTGACCACCCACAGCTATAGCAAGTGGCCAGGAAGATGGTCGCGATGGTCAAGACCATCGCGGCCATCGGGCTTGTGACGAGACCCTTGTGGTAGGGTCTTGTTGCTGCAAGCCCTGGAGTGCTTTCGGCTCTATCAGAGCTGAGAGCACTCCCACTGACATCACTTGTGATGTCAGTTTGGGCCCGGCCCCAGATGGTAGGCGTTCCCATGGGAACGCCTCTGTCTGGGTAGCCACGCCCCCGGCATGCCCACCAAAGGGGGCGTGCTGTCACTCACCATCGACAGCATGCCCCCTTTGGTACGAGACCCAGAGCGATGGCATGCGCACTGGGCCAACATCGACACGCTTGCGAGAGCTCAGCGCTCGTGAGCGGGTCTGAATCAGGCCCAGAGTCTCCATGTCTTTTTCCAGAGCATCACTAAGAGCCCTCTTGAGAATTTCAGCCAGGTAGCCCTTGTCTTTAAATGCCACAGTCATTTCATAGCCTTCCATGTATTGTATTGTATTTTTATTTATGTACGGGATTTTGTTTTATATACATGGGTTACTATGGCTACGTGCGGGGAGTACTGATGTTAGATGGCTGTGTCAGGCCTCTGTCCCAGATGCCACTAGTTCACATGTGGTAATGGAAAGGTAATAAGGTAAACGTTTTTATATTGTCTGCTATTGCCCTGATGATGATGTAATAAATTAATCGAAACATTAATCAAACCTGCCTATTGTATTACACTTTTTTGGTCTGAGTGCCGCTGGTTTGTGGATTTATAAATATTATATATATATATATATATATATATATACAGTCAGGTGCATAAATATTGGGACATTGACAGAATTTTCATATTTTGGCCTCTATTCACCACCACAATGGCTTTGAAATGAAACAAACAAGATGTGCTTTAACTGCAGACTTTCAGATTTAATTTGAGGGTAATTACATCCAAATTAGGTGAACGGTGTAGGAATTACAATGGCTTCTATATGTGCCTCCCACTTTTTAAGGGGCCAAAAGTAATGGGACTATCAAAATATGAAAATTCTGTCAATGTCCCAATATTAATGCACCTGACTGTATATATATATATAATTAGCTGGAGTACCCGGCATTGCCCTGGATTTTAAGAATGTTTGTTTACACCTCATCCTCCAACAAACCTCTCCTTAGGCAGGTCTTATGAAAAGTGTGACAGACTTCCCCAGTCACAGTCCTAAGGTCTTCAAAGGAAGTATGACCTGTAATGGTGTAAAGCAAACTTCAGAGATAGAAGCATTCAAAATTTGTGATATGTACAGTGTAAACACGGCCAAGAGCTTCTGTTGCTCTGATACCAGGATGACTGTGTACTTCCTGGTTGCTGGATCACACTATGAAATGCACAGCAACTACTTCCAGTTCCTTGTGCAGCTGTTTACGGCATTCAGGGTCTCCACAGTGTATAAGATTCATCCAATCGGTTTTACCCTTCAGGGGCTGACAAAGGAATGGACTGGAAGTAGCCTCTGTGTGTTCCATAGTGCGGTCCAGCAACCAAGGAGGTAGATAAAAAATTTTGGTCGCCACTGTTGACACCATCTAGTTGTGAAAGCTGATGCATGAGCAAGTATAAATAAAAGTTTGTGCTGCAGAACTGCGTTTTTGTATCCCAGTATAGTTGCCATCTGTATGGGCCTGATTGTAAATCAGATGGATCTCTCCTCATGGATGCAGATAGCAATTTTTACCGTATTCACACTCATAATAAGCCTGGCTCAATATCAATAGTGGTTATAAATTCTAAAGATGTGCGCCGACCCTCATGTTTTGGTTTTGGATCTGAATCTGGTTTTATTTTTTTTTCCTTGGTGTTTTGTTTTTCTGTTTTGGTTTTGGATCTGGATTTTTTCTTACTATATCATAAAAACAGCTAAAATCACATAAAATCGACCTGTTTTTGTTCCTACAGTATTATTAATCTCAATAACATTTAGTCATTTCCAATCAATTTTGACCACCTCACAATATTATTTTTTTCATCTAGTTAAGGCCAAAAGGTTGCATCCAGCTAGCTGGCTGACTAAGCTAAGCGACACTGTGGGCGCCACTAACATGTGGCAGTTCAGCTTCCAATTTCAAATACAGATACAGTGTGTTATACAGTGTGGGTTGGATACACCAATAGTGCACTGTGACAGCAGTGTTGGCAGAGTAGGGTTGCTGACGGTGTCCTTAGTACATGGAATGGAAGTGCTGCCGTGCTGGCAGTGTCCTCAGTGAAGGGTACCAGCGATGTCAGCAGGGCGAGGGTGCCAGTGGTGTCCTCAGTGCAGGTTTGCTGATTGTGTCGGCAGTGCAGGGGTGTTCTCAATGCAGGGTGCTGGCGATGTTGGCAGTGCGGGAATGCCAGCGATGTCCTCAATGCAGGTTTGCTGACTGTTTTGGCAGTGCAAGGGTGTTCTCAATGCAGGGTGCCGGTGGTTTCAGCAGAGCAGGGATGCCAGCAGTGTCCTCAGTGCATGTGTGCTGACAGTGTCGGCAGTGCAGGGGTATTGGTGGTGTCCTCAGTGTGGGAGTGCCAGCAGTGTCAGCAGTGTGGGGGTCGCTAACAGTGTCCTCAGTACGTGGGGCCAGGCCCGCAGAGAGCTGCGGGGGGCCCCTGGTAATAGGGGGCATGGCCTAATCATGGGAGGCATGGCCACGCCCCCTTCCTGAAAAAAAAAAGATTTCCAGCATCGCGCGCTGGGGAGGGGGGCGCTCTGGGCCCCCTCAGCCCTGCTCAAAGTCAGGGGGGATGCAATCAGTGAGATCGCTCCCCCCCACAGGCATAGGGGACTGCTGTGGCTGCTGCCCAGCAGCCACGAGCAGTCTCCACTGCAGCTCAGCACACGCTGGTCTGCTGTGAGGGAGGGGGAGTGGCGCCGGACCTGGGCCCCCACTGGCCCCTCAGGAAGCCCGGGCCTCGGTAATCTGTACCCATTCCCCCCCTCTCGGCACCCCTGCGTGGGGCAGCATTGCAGGGGAGCCGGCAGTGCCGGCAGTGGTGGTGTCGGCAGTGGGGGATTCTGCCAGTGGAGGTGCCAGCGGCGTCGGCAGTGGGGGGTGCCAGTGGTGTCAGGCAGCGAGGGATGGCGGGTGCCATCTTCTTTTGCTTCCTGTGTGCATTTTAAATGGGCTTAATGCTGTTTGGCTGAGAGCCATGACAGATGGCTCTCTCAGGCAATTAGCATTAAGCCTGCTCAATACAAAACAGTGCGACCCGACAGTGGCATAGCATGGTTTTGCCTCAGGTGAGGGATCTGGGGCAGGCAGGGAGATCCGAGCTTGGCTCAGATCACCCCGGATCCCTGAAATTCGAGTGGGTTTGGTTCTCTGAGAACTGATCCTGCTCATCCCTAATAAATTCGAACAGCATTTAAAAAGTACTGTAAACTCCACCCGAGAGCCATAGTAAATTATGTTCAGATACTTAGATTATATGCTACAGAATAAAATTCCATAATTCCTTAATATGTAGCAAAATGCATGTTATAAAATCAAATTATGAAATGAAACAAAAATAAAATTGTAATATTTTTATTATTGACCTTGCAGATGGCCCAAGAAGAATGGTGTCCAAATCTGCATCTAACAATAAACCAAACAGGACAATGCTTTTATTCTTCTTTGGTGTTTTAGGTATAGAACCATGAGAGATCTTGGCTTGTAAACTGTGGGCTAAATCCTTTTCTAATTCCGTACCTGACCTGTAGAGCAGGGGTTCACAACCAAGGTCCTCAAGGCACACTAAAAGTCCAGGTTTTAGGGATAGCCATACTTGAGCACAGGTGACTTAATTAGTTCCTCAGTTATTTTGATTAAACCATCTGTGTACAATCATGGATAACACTAAAACCAGGACTGTTAGTGTGCCTTGAGGACCGAGGTTGGGAATCACTGCTGTAGAGGGTGATGCTATGCAAAAATTGTGTTTTTTAATTAATTAAAAATGAACAGTAATTTCGATTTTAAATTTTTTTAGTTGCCTACACCGTGTTTTTAATACGCTCGTATTTAAAATTTCAAGATCTTGGCTTGTAAACTGTGGATTTGTATAGAAAGACAGACAGAAGAACACATTTTCACTTTTATATAGTAGATAGATATATCTATATCTATTAAAGAACACAATACCTTTATCTAGCGCTGAAAAAAGTAGCATCTCAAATTGTAACCCGTGTTTGTGGGCTCCAAAAAACACTTGCAATAAAAAAGATCTGAGAGTGCTAGAAGGATGCAAATATATAAATGTAGATACAGTTTCTTAACTGCACAATTAGTCAATTTGTACCTTTGTTTTTAGTGCACTTGTCTTTAATTATTTTTGGTTCATGGGATCAATGAGGGTGGATTCTTCTTGTATCAGTTCTAGAGATACCCCATCAATAGGTTAAATGTTGATTTTATTTTGATAAAAATAATTCTACATCTATTACATCTATATATTTGCATATTTGTAGCGCCCTCAGGTCTTTTTTAGTTTTTATATATATATATATATATATATATATATATATATATATATATATATACTGTATATGTATATACAACATCCAGGAATCCAGGAAGGTGCAACTCAGAGAATTAGAATCCAGTATTTATGTATATATTGTATATATTTAATTATATGCCACAAAGCACCATGTTTGGCCCATAAATATAAATGTAAATTGGTAATGAGAGTGAATCCAAAATAAACTCACACCATCTTCTATCAATCCCACACATCAGAGTTTAAAATATTTATAATTGATGCTATACCACTAACATGAGGAATATTGATATACATTGGCTCAACATCACCAGTTAATATTAAGTATCTTTAATGAGTATCTTTCTAACAAACATTACTAAAATCTTTAGAAAATAGGTGGTATCTCTGATGTAGGATCTGTGGGAGACAACAAGAAATTGAAGAAAGGAATCTACAAACGAAGGAAGATTATTAGTGAAGGACCAACACTAGAAATATTGGGACCAGGAGATGAGGACAGAGATTTGTGAATTTCAGGTAAGTGATAATAAGTGAGGATAATAGGATGTGGATTGAAAATAAACAAAAAATTATTTTTGGAGATTTCACCCTCAGCAAGAGCATTGTCCAACAAGCTGTTGAATTCTCCAAAATACTTGGATGTAGATTGGAATTAAGTTTCATTCAGATTTTGAATAGTTTACTGCTTATATGCCTCAAGAAGGTAATCATCTTTGTTCTGACTTGATGTTTCTACCCCTTATCTGCAGCATTTATGACAATGGAGTAATCGTTCATATGGTTGTTATTTTGTTAAGAGCTTTCCTTTCATTAGAGTGTAGGCTACCCTTATATATCTTATATTTTTTACCGGTAGAATATCTAGTCCTTGGAAATTTTCCTTATTGGCCGTAAAGAATGCTGCAGAGTAAGGTACTTTTATATTGAGAGGTGTTAAATTCTGATTTCTTTACAAATATATTTTTTAGCATTAACAATAAATTAGCTTTTGGACTGAGAGGTGGCACCTTTACTAGTAAGAGTAAGGCTTCCTTGTCTGTTTCATCGAAAACTATATGTAGACCTCTCTCTCCCTTTCGTTTAAGCATTTTGTTCATATAAATATATCTTCCTGCAGAGATCCCTAACATATTTGTTAAGTTCAATGTATAGTCCAAATACTTCAAGGTTTCTAGCTGGTATAAACTTAAATCCATTTGCAATTAAGCCTTTCTCAATCTCAGTTACATTTCTGGAGGATAAATTAATATCCCAATTTATTGACCGTAATAGAATTGTTCTTTGTTTATAAATCTGTTATAGGCATGATTAACTGCAATACCACACATGTCATTTATATGCTAATATGCGGTTGTGGTAAGAAATATGTTGGGAAGACAAAACGCACTTTGAAAATCACGATCCTGGAACATACCAGGAATATTAAGAATTTCATTAATAATCATAGTGTTCCCTGACATTTTAAATCTTGTCAAGCTAGTAAGCTAAATAATTTCAGGTTTATTGGACTTGAACATGTGACGTTGGACCAAAGAGGGGGCGACGTGCTTAATTTACTCTCCAAACGTGATACATATTGGATTGTAACTTTGAACATGCTGTTACCCATAGGATTAAATGAGGGGTTTGAAATCAATCCCTTTTTAGTTAAATGATTTTTTATAAGTAATTTTAGTTAATATATTTGTTGTTTAATATTCCTCTATATGCTGACATTTTATGCCAGAAATTAATATTATCAATTGTATTGTTCAATATCGGAAGCACTATTGATGGATATATATATATATATATATGTATATATATATATATATATATATATATATTGTATTCCATTAATTTGTTTTTCTCATTTGTATCACAAAGATGTCTATTTATATGAACTTTGTATATTTTGTTTGCATGTTTAAATGGTTTTAGCACATTTGTTTTATATGATCATGATATATCAGTCATTGGTATTTTGTATGGACATGTTGTATACAGATAGTACACTTCTGACTGCTTCTTGTTGTTATAATTATTGACAGGTGTACGATCTTTTATTGATTCAGAATGAACAATTGGTTACAATGTGGTTTTAAGGGGAGTACTGGTGTGCTAGGCCAGCCCTCTGACGAAGTCCTAGTGATGAAACGCGTAGGGTCATGGCCTAGCGTGATTCAATCCATGGTTGATGTATACCAGAGCTGGTTGCTGTACCACCCGGAGATTTTATGATTTCAGCTTTCAACACTCGTGGTGGTTTGACTGCCACCATTGGTATGTTTTATCACTTGTGATACTTGAAATAAATGTTATTGATAAAGCACTATGTGGCGCACCCTCTGTTTGTATTTTATATATATATATATATATATATATTAATAGTGGTGAATAGTGCTTAAGTGGTGGAAGTCCAGGATAATAGAATAAAGTCCTTCTTACAGTCCCACACTCTGAAAGAAGAGAGGGGGTACACTCCTCATTCGTATTGAGTGGCAGCTTTAAAGTTTCCAAACACAAGACTGTTGTTCCAAAAGTCCAAATAATAGTTCAATAATAGTGAAAAAGCAGCGCCATCTAGTGTGTGAATATAGAAACTGTGTAGTTATTCCAGAAGTATAAAATCTTCCTTCAAAACTCCGGAGATTGAATATAGTGAAAAATGTGAAAAATAATTGTATTAGTAAAATATCATATTTATGACAAAGGTGTTGTATGAATATAACTACCACCTATATAGATGTATAAAAGTGCACTAGTGCATATCACACAAAACACATAAGTGGATATTTGTTTAGTTCACAGCAAAAAAAGTGCACAGTGCTTGTCCAAAAAAACTCCAATAAATATATACCTTATACCCAATAAATGCCCCTACCCATAATATAGTGCATGTGCTCATACCAAAGGACTCTTGGCTTTTGTCCTGACGTCCACACTATCACTCAAGTTGATTATTTAAAGGGGAACATAGGTACCAATGAGTAATATATTAAAAAAATCACATTTAATAAAACAGCATCTAAAAAGTACATCTAAGAACAGAATTTTGAGCTTAGCTGAGTCAGGTCACCAAACGCAGGTTATGGACCACTCCTCACACCAGAAACTTCTCAATGCATTTCATCAAACTTCCAAATGGCCAGACTTTTTCAGGAGGAGGTCTACATGTCACCCAAAGGCCCCTTATATATTTGTATTAATGAAGTTGATTATTCTAATTAGGAAAGATGACTGCCATAGCACTCATCTGAGCATGTGCTGTTCCTCAGACTCATGGGAGGAAGGTCAAAAGCTTATGGAACAAATATAAATAAAAAACTAACATGCTTGCGTTTAGTAGCAGAATCATAGGGACCCATGTCTTCTGACACAATGCATTGCATGTAAATATGCCGCTAAAGGTTCTAGGATTAGAAATACCCAGATAACCCCTTGCATCTAATGCACATGCATCCTAATTATATTGCATGATGGGAAGAAGGTCATAGACCACCACCATGATTGTCAACCCAATCATGGTCCGGTGTTACAACAACAGCCTAGGACCAGAAACACCACCCATCGTTGTTTACTAAAGACAGAGACAAATAGCACACACACCTCTCCATGGAGCTGGAAATAAATGGCAAAGTTTTTACAAATGGTGGCCATTTCTTAGAGATCCATATAATATATGGTGGTGGCCATTTTGTCTGAGACATTTCCATACAATGATAGTTCCCATAGACAGTGGCCATTTTTTAAAAGTCCATAAAACATAGTTTCCAGCCGGCCCAGAGCCGGTCGCGGTGCACTGCCGCAGAGAAAATGAAGAAAATGCGCCCTGCAGGAGGAAAGTGAAGGAAACATAGATCAAAGATTGGCATTAAGCATTGGCTTACGTGCATGTCCTCGTATGTCATCTATGCCCTGATGTGCCCGTGTGGACTCTATTATATCGGGAAAACATCGCAAAGTTTCCGTGAATGGATGGCGAATCATAGATGCTCCATTAGGTAAGCTCTAGATGATGGATTGAGTGATAAGCCAGTGGCACGCCATTTTTTGGAATTGAGGCATCAGGTGGCTTCGTTGAAATTTATACTCATCGATCATGTTCCTAAGCCAGATAGGGGTGGTGACTGCAATAAAATGCTGCTGCAAAGAGAGGCACACTGGATTTTTAAATTGGATACAATTGCCCCAAGAGGGCTAAATGAGAATATAAATGTTAGGTGCTTCTTATGATTAATGAATATTATTGTATGAGCGGGGGTCCAATTGTTTAGGTACTTGTTACATTTTTGTATTTATTATTCAATATGAGTAATTTTTTTGTTATTTGTGTTTTTGGTAATGGTAATATGTTTTTTGTTTAGTTTTAGTGTATGTGTTGCACCTTGTATAGGGCCACTCACTTTAAGGACACAGGAGATGTGCGCTCAGGCAGCCATAAGGTTGTTTTAGGTTTTGACACCTTGTGGTTATTTCTTATGGGCAACAATGAAGTAAGCCAGGTTGAGGGAGATGTACTTGTGCAGGGTGTCCACTGGGGCTGTGTTGATAGAGCACTGTGGCTGTGTAATACATGGCCGAGCAGTGGAACGCATAGTTGGAATGCATGACGTCATCGGATACCCCCGGAGCACATGATGCTGCTGGACGCACCTGGAAGTGTGTGAGCCCCGGTCCATCTGGGACACACGTGGAGTACACCTGGCTGCAGAATAGGTAGACTGATTGCCTTGTGGAGTGCGCATTTAAAGTGGCTTGAGGTGAGTGACTCTTTTAGTTTACTCTGGACATTACAGGTGGAGATGCTGTGTTGTTATGCTGCAAGTCTCTAACGGTCCAATAACAAAGGGACTGAGGTTGACAGACAGCTAAAATGAGTATTCCTACATTGATTTTTTCATAATGATGGATTGCTTATGGAAGTTTCTGATTGAGTAGCGTTTTTCCTACTTGTGCCAGAAGTTTAGACTTTCCTACACTGGGTGGTGATGAAGATATTTTTCTGCCTTTTTAAGAAATAAATGTGGATTTATGCTTTTCAGCATTGCATCTTAGTATCATTTTTGTTTTATAAAGTGTGCCCTCTTTTTATGGACTATTATTAATGGCTGCAGGTTCACTGTGAGCAGTTTTTTGAGTGAGTACATTGTTGATGAAAGATATAACAGGATGAGTGCATTCATTTTAGGACATATGATTTATGGGTAGGACTAGTTTCTACTCACTTTTGTATGCACCCCATGATAATTACTTTTGATCTATGAGGCAGTATATCTGATGTTGCCACATGGTATAGGTGTACAAGGTGCTTTGTATACTTTTTTGTGTTTTTTATTATATGTTTATTTAGTTTTGTAATACATATTAATATAAAATGAGTTACTTATTGTGAACCCTTAGTAATTGTTCATTGTATTATATTGGTGTTTCTCTTGTTTTTTGCTGGTGCCATGTCAGTAAGGGATTGGGATGTCTCAAGGTAATGTGAGATTTTTGTATGATCTCTTGTTGGATAATGCAGAAAATGTCCAGGTCAGTCTTACCGATGAGGATGCTGAAAAGGTCCTTTTTGAGGTTGAAGAATTTGGAGAACTGCTAGTGGAGACTGCGTTAGATCTTTATCACAAGTTATTGCGATTAAGTAAAAGAGAAGTTGATCTGGTACTCCACGGGCAGTTTCTTTCTGATTATTTTAGGCAAAAAAAGATACCAAGAGGATTTAGGATCCACAACATCCTCACCATTGGACGTACCAACCTGTCATTTTGTAGCAAATGGTGTGGGGTGTTAAACAAGTGTTCTATGGACCTAATCCTCTTGGTAGTAGAAGAAGTTGGAAATGAACTTAAGAAAACTAGGTCTGACCTTGGACAATTTAAAACTGAATCACAATTGAAATTGGTTGAGGACAAATCAGAAAAATGGTTAGAGAAGTTGTCTGTAAGTATCGATCGGTATAGAAAGGAACTTGTTGCCTTTAAAAGAAATAAGTTGTAGGTGGTACAAAATGATTATGTGACCCATAGGGTTTATCCTTAGCTTACAGGTGATAGTTCAAGAACTTATAAACCAAGATTTAGGCAAAATAGACGTAGATTGCCATTTTCTGTGGATTCAACCTACTCCTCCTCTGATGTAGAGAGTAATAGTCAGCTCCCCCCTAGAGGCTAAAATTCTTTTTTAGGGGTAACTGGGGATGTGCGTCAGGATTTGGAACCCAGGGAAGAAAGAGGACATTCACGAGGAGGTGGAACAAAAAGAGGAAGACGCAGGCGGTAACAGATAACGTCTTTAATCTTTCAAAATATGCCATCACACAAGCTGAGGAAGCTGTGTTAGCTTTAAGGCTTACTTTTGTACTCACATACAAAGGTAGTGACTTCCATTTTGAAGTCGATTTATATAAAATGGGGCAGAAACTTAGGTTGAAATAACATTTTAAAGATACTATTCCTATGGTTGATGGGGATTTATTGAAATTATCTAAACATCCCAGTCATTTTGATCCCTTTTCCTCTAACATTAGCATAAAGACCTTTTTGCATATGGTAGAGCATGAGTATAAGTCCATGAACAAAGAACATCGTGTTTACTATAATTTAACCCAGCCACAACGTGCTGCAATTGAGTCATTAAGAAGGAATGATGATATTGTAATTCGGGTGGCTGACAAGGGCGTCGCGGTGGTGGTGTTAGACTGGGATCAGTATGATGCTGAAATTCGAACACAATTGGCTGATACAGTCACATACCAGAAAGTGACACAAAATCCAATGTATGCAATAAAGAATAAAGTGGACAGTTTATTACATGTGGGTTTATCCCACGGATGGATAGATGAGAACATAGCCAGGTAAATGACAGTTGACCATCCTGTATGTCCCATATTTTACAGCATACTGAAGATCCATAAGTCTGTGACATCACCACCGGGCCATCCAATTGTGTCAGCCTGTAATTTGGTTTTGCAACCATTAGCATAGTTTGTGGATTTGATATTACAACCAGTAGTGGTCCAAAGTGAAAGCTATATCAGAGATATGCCACACCTCCTACAAAAATTACAAGCATTGGCTGAGGTGCCTAGTGATATGATACTGGCGACGATGGACGTTACGTCCTTATATACCGTAATTCCTCATCAAAGTGGTTTTCAGGCAATTAGAGATATTCTGACAAGTACTGATTTTGTTGGTCCACCAATTGAATTCATTTGTGAAGTTATTTAATGTGTTTTGGTAAGTAACCACTTTCAATATTGTGATTCCTACTACGTGCAGAATGCTGGGACCGCAATGGGTTCGTACTTGGCGCCGGTGTACGCTAATTTGTACATGATGCAATATGAACGTAAGTACATTTATACTAAATTCGGTCCCAGCATTCTGCACTATTTTAGGTTCATTGATGACATCCTTATTCTGTGGCGGGGTACCAGTGAATCGTTTAAGATGATGGTGGATGAATTAAATACACTTGATATGCCCATTAGATTTACGAGTAGGGTTGAAAGCACTAGTATAGAGTTTTTAGACGTGTCAATTTTTAGACATGGACATGTTCTAGGTACAACTTTGTTCCGGAAATCTACTGATCGGAACACCTTTTTGCATGCGACAAGTCACCACCACAAGGCATTAAGAGAGGGGCTACCAGTCTCGCAGTTTGTTTGCGTGATTTGTAATAACATGCTTGAAGAGATGGCAGAGGTGCAATTGGAAGAAATGGCAGCTCGTTTTGTTGAAAGGGGATATTCAAATAGAATGGTGGCCAAATGTTTTAAAAGGGCTAGGAATATCTGCAAAAGAACCTCACCTGAGAAATGTGAGAGAATTGAAGGACGGTTGATTGTCACCACCCAGAATAATACAAAAGCACCCATTTTTGCGAAAGCTGTTAAAAAGCATTGGCCGATGGTAGGCAGTGATCCCAACCTAAAAAATTTGAGGAGATCTCCACTTGTTGCCTTCAGGAGAAGGCCTAACCTGAAACAACTCCTGATGTGTCCCACCAAAAATTTTAAAAAGGAAGGTGGTTCATCTTGGTTGACACATAGAAAGGTTGGATGTTATCATTGTCTTGGCTGTACTACTTGTGGGGGTATGATACCTGGCAAAGAATTTACCCACCCCCATACGGGAGTAAAGATTGGCATTAAGCATTGGTTTACATGCACGACCTCATATGTCATCTATGCCCTGATGTGCTTGTGTGGACTCTATTATATCAGGAAAACACCGTGAAGTTTCCATGAATGGATGGCGGTTCACAGGTGCTCCATTAGGCAAGCTCTACATGATGGACTGAGTGATAAGCCAGTGGCACGCCATTTTTTTGGAATTGAGGCATCAGGTGTCTTTGTTGAAATTTATAGTCATCGATCATGTTCCTAAGCCAGATAGGGGTGGTGACCGCAATAAAATGCTGCTGCAAAGAGAGGCACACTGGATTTTTAAATTGGATACAATTGCCCCAAGAGGGATAAATGAGAATATAAATGTTAGGTGCTTCTTATGATTAATGAATATTATTGTATGAGCGGGGATCCAATTGTTATTCAATATGAGTATTTTTTTTGTTATTTGTGTTTTTGGTAATGGTGATATGTTTTTTGTTTAGTTTTAGTGTATGTTTTGCACCTTGTACACTGGGTGGTGATTAAGATATTTTTCTGCCTTTTTAAGAAATAAATGTAGATTTATGCTTTTCAGCATTGCATCTTAGTATCAGGTTTTTTTTTGATAAAGTGTGCCCTCTTATTTTGGACTGTATATATATATATATATATATATATATATAATGTATATGTCTGAAAAAGAAAATGAGAAACAGTGCCTCCTAGTGCAATAAAACCAAAAAATATTATTCCACCACCATTAAGTGAACACCCTTAAGTTTAAAGGTGTACCTATTAAAGTGATAAATACCACTATCTTGGTGACAATTGAAAATATCTTCCCTCCAATGATGTTCACATGGGATATGACCATCCACACTCGTAACCAGAAATTCTCATAACAAATTATACAGTCCCAGTAAGGAAAAAAGCATCATAGCATGATATCGTTTAACCAAACAACATTTATTACACACAAAGCCAAAATAAAATGCCCGTACATAAAAATAAAGAATTTTTGCTTATCTGAAGGGGGACCTTCCCTTGAGCTCACAGAGTTTCCACTCTATCCTGGACCAACCTAAACACGTTTCATCCTTGTATAGATAACTGGACTTCATCAGGAGGTATGAGGATGTGTATGGAGGTTGCCTCTTATATATCCTAACTCATTAACACTGTTGGGGGCGTGTGTACAGCCCAATTGTGATTGACACCTGACTCGGTAGATACATCACTTTACCCTCACATGGCTATAGCACTTAGGATGCCGGAAGTTACATCACTTGTCCCTCATATGGGCTATACCACTTAAGAAGCTAGAAGTATATCAGCCGTGCATTTAACCTAGAATTCCATCAATCTGCCTTGTTCATGGTCGCCAGATGTCCTTGATGCAGACATTATAGTCAGGCACCAGAAGTTTCACTCTCGTGACTTTTGGGTTCCACCACGCATGCATGGAGAGGTCCAACTGGTCACAGTGCCAGCATACCTTCCCACAAGTGTGGCATTCTCCATTCCATCATTAGTTCTATTTAGTAGCAGTGCCATTTTGCTGTAGTCCATTTACAAATAGTCTGTATTTCTTACAGACGGTGGCCATTTTGTTGTCATCAGGTAACATCATGTATGTAATTATAAATATATTAAACTATTATTAAAAATCACAAAAAGATTAAAGCATCAGAATATAAGCAGCAATATATACACATAATCCATAAAAAAGAACAACTTTAAAAAAAGAAATTCATTACTAAAATTAACATTTGGCTAAAATCGACCTTCCATCTAAAATCTCAAACAATAGCCATTTTGTTATAGTCTAAATTCACTACATTATATAGGCATACATATATTGTAAAATGCAGTGACAAAAAATCATCTATTAATACTAATAATAATGTTTGCAACATGGATATCGATATTTTAAATATTAAAAAATTCATAAGACTGATTAAAAACCTATTTAAAACTATATATATTAAATTAAAAATGGAGCGATCTCATAATTTTCATTCAGACCTCTAGGGACCAGGGCGTATAATTCATAAATCCAGAACATCTCCCGTCTAGATAATTTATTTTCCAAGTCACCACCTCGTTCACCTAAGGTGACATGCTAGATAGCTTTAAATATTAAAAGTTTTTACATCCAAAATATAATGAGTGGAACAAAGTTCCACCCAGATCCAAATTTGGATATAAGAAACATATAGCAACACCTAAACAAGTGAACTTTGAAACAAGGAATCAGGTTTTTTTGCTTAATAGGAAGGATTCGGTTATGGATACTGATTTTTTTTCATCAGTTGCCTCAGGTGTGAAAGAGAAATACAAAAAACAGATAGGATGCCAAGAACAAGTAAACAGATCTTCACCATTATAAAGAAGGCATATAGAAGATAAGAGAGAAGGGGGGGCACTAAATGATTACAAAAAAAGATGAAACCTTCACTAGAAGAAAGAAATATAGACTTAGTCAAAAAGGGCATATTTAATCTTTCTAAACATTCATTATCAGAATCAGAAATATCATTGCTTAGTAAAGGTTTCTCTTTTGCAACAACAACACAATCAAATAGCTTCCAACTATTTACAGATCTGAATACGTTTGTGAGTAAGCTGACTTTAAAAAGGCACGTTGACAAAAAGACAAAGGTAGCATTCATCGAAACAGAAAATATTTCTAAATCAGGCCTAAAATTACCCTCCAAGTACTATCACTTAGAGTCAAAAAGCAGTCTAATAGAGATGTTTTAAAAGCTTGCCAAAAAAGATCTGTGCTCGGTTAAAGGAGTCTCTGATGATTTCAAAACTAAGAGTAATTTAACTAAATTTGAGAAGAATGCTCTTAAAAATTTGAAAAATAATAATGAGATGGTATTGAAACAGGCAGACAAGGGTGGTGGCCTGGTATTAGTGAATAGGGAAGCTTATGAAACCGAAGGACAGAGACTCCTTAATGATGCTTTATCATACAAAAAATTAGATAATGATCCCTCATCTGTCTTTGTAGAAGAGTAGACAGTTGTTTTTGGATGCATTACGTGAACAGATTATTGTGAAAGACGAGTATCAATTCTTGTTTAAAAGTAATCCAGTGGTTCCTATTTTTTAATTCCTGCCAAAAATTAATAAACGGCTAATAAATCCACCTGGCAGACCGATAGTGGCTGGAATAGATTCTGTAACAGCACACATTTTGGAATATGTAGAAGTTTTTCTTAAAAAGTATGTTCAGGGGTTATGATCGTAAACCAAGGATACAACAGCTGTATTACAAATAATAAAGAATATTCAATGGCAGGAAGATTATCTTTGGGCTACTATTGACGTTCAGTCTTTGTATACGTTAATAGACCATAAAAAAGGCATTGAGTCATGTAAAGAGTTTTTACAAGAAGATCCTGATTTGAGTGATGCCCTTAAGAATTTTATATGCATTTTAATTGATTTTATATTGACTCATAATTATTTTAAGTTTTGAGTAATTTTTATCAACAAATATGGGGGACAGCCATGGGAACAGTATTTGCACCAAGTTTTGCGAATTTGCACATGGGGAGCTGGGAAAATGTTTTTATTTATGGTGATATGCCTTTCAAACAAAACATTGTTTTATACCGACATTATATAGATGACATTTTAATCATTTGGAATGGTACAGAAGAGAAGTTCCATGATTTTATGAATTTTATTGGTACTAACTCCTATAATCTATCATTTACATTTAAAATTGATAGGGAGGAAATAGATTATTTGGATTTGGTTTTAATGAGTAAAGACAATGTTGTTCATACTAAAAGTCATATTAAACAGCGGATACTAATTCCTATGTACACTTCAAAAGTGGACATGCATCAGCATGGAAAACAAACATACCCTTCTCCCAGTTTGGTAGGGTCAAAGGAATTGCAGTAAAAAGGAGCAATGTAATGAACTTGTGACATATGTTGAAAGATTTAAAGAGAGAGGGTATCCATCTCATCTGTTAGAAGAGGCTATCACTAAAACTGACAACACAGAGTGTACACGTCTTTTAGAATATAGAGTTAAAGAAAGACAAAAGGGTGAAGAAGTACTCTTCATTACACCCTATAACAATGACGAACAACAAATACGCAAAGTACTTAAGAAACACTGGGGCATTTCACAGATGGACCCCATTTTGAATGGATTATTATCTGAGAATCTGAAAATAGTGTTTAAAAGGGCTAGAAACCTTAAAGATATATTGGCTCCCAGCATGCTGCGGCAGGAGGTCCCAAAAAATAAGGGACTATGGGATAAATCATGCAATGGATTTTTTAAATGTGGACATTGCAATATATATAAATTTGCACATCCCATAGCCGCTCCTTTAAAAACTTTGATGACTCATGCACCTATCAAATGAAGGAATATATTAGTTGCACTACAACTTGGGTAATCTATGTATTAGAATGTCCCTGTAAGCTTAAATACATAGGGAAAATGAAACGATTATTAAAAATTAGAATACAAGAGCATATTCGTAACATAAAGAATAAGGTGGTAGCACATATTGTCCCCAGACATTTTAAGTTATTTCATAATTCGGATGCAGAACTTTTAAAATTTAAAGCTATCAAGCATGTCACCTTAGGTGAACGAGGTGGTGACTTGGAAAATAAATTATCTAGATGGAAGATGTTCTAGATTTATGAATTAGATGCCCTGGTCCCTAGAGGTCTGAATGATAATTATGAGATCGCTACATTTTTAAGTTAATTTATACAGTTTTAAATAGGTTTTTAATCAGTCTTATGAATTTTTTAATATTTAAAATATCAATATCCATGTTGCAAACATTATTATTATTATTAATAGATGATTTTTTGTCACTGCATTTTACAATATATGTATGCCTATATAATGTAGTGAATTTAGACTATAACAAAATGGCTATTGTTTGAGATTTTAGATGGAAGGTCGATTTTAGCCAAATGTTAATTTTAGTAATGAATTTCTTTTTTTAAAGTTCTTCTTTTTTATGGATTATAATTATATTACTGCTTATATTCTGATGCTTTAATCTTTTTGTGATTTTTAATAATAGTTTACTATATTTATATTACAATCATGATGTTACCTGACCACAACAAAATGGCCACCGTCTGTAAGAAATACCGACTATTTGTAAATGGACTTCAGCAAAATGGCGCTGCTACTAAATAGAACTAATGACGGAATGGAGAATGTCACACTTGTGGGAAAGGTATACTGGCACTGTGACCAGATGGACCTCTCCACGCATGCGCAGCGGAACCAGAAAGTCACTGGAGTTAGACTTCCGGCACCTGGTTATAACATATGCAATAACGACATCCGGCAACAGCGAACAAGGTGGATCGCGGATGTACTTGGGTAACTCCATGCATGCGCAGTGGAACCCGAAAGTCGTGGGAGTCAAACTTCTGGCGCCTGACTATAACGTCTGCATCAAGGATATCTGGCGACTGTGAACAAGGTGGATTGTGGGTATTCTTGGTTAAATGTACGGCCTATACACTTCCGGCTTCTTAAGTGATATAGCCCATATGAGGGCAAAGTGATGTAACTTCCTGCATTTTAATTGCTGTATCCCATGTGAAGGCAAAGTGATGTAACCACCGAGTCAGGTGTCAATCACAAATGGATGGTACACATGCCCCCAACAGTGTTATTGAGTTACGGTATATAAGAGGCAACCTCCATACATATCCTCATACCTCCTGATAAAGTCCAGTTATCTATACAAGGACGAAACATGTTGAGGTTGGTCCAGGATAGAGTGGAAACTCTGTGGGCTTAGGGGAAGGTCCCCCTTCAGATAAGCAAAAATTCTTTATTTTTATTTACGGGCATTTTATTTTGGCTTTGTGTGTAATAAATGTTGTTTGGTTAAACAATATCACACTATGATGCTTTTTTTCTTACTGGGACTGTATAATTCATTATGAGAATTTCTGGTTACAAGTGTGGATGGTCATATCCCATGTGAACATCATTGGAGGGAAGATATTTTCAATTGTCACCAAGATAGTGGTATTTACCACTTTAATAGGTACACCTTTAATCTTAAGGGTGTTCACTTATTGGTGGTGGACTAATATTTTTTGGTTTTATTGCACTAGGAGGCACTGTTTCTCATTTTCTTTTTTAGATACCTATTTTGAACTGTTGGGGCAATGGTTGCCTGGAGCATAGAAGCCCCCCTTGAAGTAGGGGAAGTGCAATATCATTGGGACAAAAAGAACTGTCCAGGACTGATAAACAGCCACAAGGGGGCTAATTAAGATATTATTAAGTGAATAGTAAACCAGCGCCATACACCACTGTATTTGTGATATATATATATATATATATATCCTTAAACAAAGTATTATTACTAAAAAAAAACTATTTTAAAAACTTCATTGACATGATTTTTAATATATGTAATTACTTGTACAAGTGAGATATTACTAATAATGATTATATGTTTATTATAATATTAGACAGTATATTAGATACTGATCTACTGAATACAAGGTATCATCATCAATATGAGTTCATGATAGACCAAGATCAATATGGAGCTTATCATATGTACATACCATATACATAGCTGGTAAATAATATATATTTTCTCATTGCAACTTTCTGCTCATTTGTTATGTGCAACACAGTTGATTAACAAGCATAATACTATACAGATTGAGTCTCCCATATCCAAAATGCTTGGGACCAATTCTGTATTTTGGAATATTTTGGAATATTTGCATACCACAATGAGATATCTTGGGAATGGGACTCAAATCTAAACACAGAATACATTTATGTTTTATATACACGTTATACGCACAGCCTGCAGGTAATTTTATACAATATTTTCAATAATTTTGTGGCTCAAACAAAGTTTGTGTACATACATGAAATTAATTTATGTTTCATATACACCTACATGCAGCCTGATCGTTATTTTATACACTATTTTTTTTAAATTTTGTGCCTTAAACAAAGTTTGTGTACATTAAACCATCAAAAAATAAATGTTTCGCTATCTCAGATATGCCAAAAAATTTCTGTATTTCGGAATATTCTGTGTTTCGGAATATTGGGAAATGGGAGACTCAACCTGTATTTGCAATAATAAATTCTTATATTATGCACTAATATAGATTTCTGATTTATAGAGCTTACTTCATACAGTATGTTATTCATAAAAGGACCACAGTACAGAATCCACACACTAGTTTGATGGTTATAACAGTATGTTTTTCACTATCTGCCTTGCAGCAAGCATTGCACAATGAAACATTGCTAATTGTCCTCCACTATTGCAATCAATGAATATGCACTTGTTGCACTAATCTACTGCTTATCTTGTGTGCTGCCAAGCCTAATGTTACATGGTAATTACTGTTACAGCTAGTTTGCCATGAATTGAACAACTATTTCCAAGGAACATTCAAGTTTCCCCTGATTAACAAAGTGATTGTGTGTTACTAATTAGCTTTGTTTTAAATTGTTATGATACTGATGTGGAAATACAGTAGTTCTTCACGTCGCCAGTGCAATTCCATCTAAGGGGCCACTGTATCTTCAGCGCTAGACACATCACACAATACAGCGAAATGTACACAGAAATATAAATATAAAGTTTATTAATCACACTACTAAGCTAATCATAATAAAAATAGTTTACCAACATATTGTTTTCATACAGTAGGAACTGTACTTCTAGCTTTTTAAAGAATTCTTCTCATTTTCAGCAAAGCTTAGTACAGAAAACACTTACAGGGTAAGGGATCCATGGTTTTTATAAATATGACAACTCCAAATCCATGACATGTTTGCATGTTGAGAGTAAAACCAAGTCTGTATTTGCTATACATTCTAAGAAGGAATTAAAAATGTAATCATTTATAAATGGCAACTCTTGTAATTTACATATTGTGGTTCCCCTGCAATTTATATTATGTCTGTAGGACAACACGCCACCTTGAAGATCAGATATTTAAAACATTGAAAAAATATCATCAAGAGAGCTATGAATCATAGTGTACCGAGGCACTTTATAGGATGCCATAAAGGAGATCCAAGTAGAGGAGGTGATCGGTTTAGAGAACTTTGCAGTAAAGAAACTGCTTGTATTCTCAATATGCAAACATTGAAGCCTCAAGGACTACGGTAGATAGGAGGAACTATTGTACTTATTTTGGGAATTTACACTAGAGATGTGCGGTTCTAATCTCCTAAGGAGATCTGAGTAAATCTGGATTGCGGTTCTGATCTTTTTCCGGTTCGGAATTCTGATTTTAAATCCGAATTTTGGGTTTTTCAATTGCATAAATTACATGATATTAGCTGTTTTTAAAACTTTTTATCTATAAAAAAATCCAGATCCAAAACCAAAACACTTGAGGGTGGTTTGCAAAACCAAATCCAGATCCAAAACCTTGAAGGAGATACAATTCCAAAACCAAAACTAAAACACGGGGGTTGGCACACATCCCTAATTCACACATATGTGCTCACCTTGGTGAGTACATGTGGGATTTTGTACAAATAGATGTGTGGAATTTAAAATGAATTATCCTCTTTAGTTGTGTACTTCTGTTTCTGGATGGTGTGTATATGTACTTTATATATGTTACTGAAGACAACACATGAATGTATATTTATCTTATCAGGTTTTTGAAACAATTTTGAACTGTAGTATATAGTATACAATTATTTTTTTTACCATATGGGAAAAAATATAGCATAAGCTTCCATTTTTTGCTTTTTTGGATAATTCAAGCAATTACTGAGTATGTTATATGATATACTAGCTGGAGTACCTGGTGTTACCTGGGAGTTTAAGAATGTTTGTTTACACATCATTCTCCAACAAACCTCTCCTCAGGCAGGCCTCATGAAACGTGTGACACACTTCCCCATCCACAGTCCTAAGGTCTTCGAAGGAAGTACGACCTGTAACGGTGTATAGCAAACTTCGGAGATAGAAGCATTAAAAATGTGTTGGACGTACAGTGTAAACACGGCCAAGCAGTGGCGTAACTTCATCCCAAGTGCCCAGAGGCTAGATAAATATTGGTGTCCACCCCCAAATTAAAATTTACCACCCCCCTGGCCCCAGCTTCTACTGCAGTTCCTTTTATATAGTGCCCCCTTTGCAGTGCCCTCAGTAGAGGTCCCCCTATGCAGTGCCCACCTATGTAGTGCCCCCCTGTAATGGTCCCCTATGCAGTGCCTCCAGTAGTGGTCCCCCTATGCAGTACTTCCAGTAGTGGTCCCCAAATGCAGTGCCCCCAGTAGTGGTCCCCCTATGCAGTGCCTCCAGTAGTGCCCCTTATACAGTGTCCCCAGTAGTTGTCCCCCTATGCAGTGCCCCATATACAGTGCCCCCAATAGTGTCCCTTATACAGTGTCCCCAGTAGTGGTCCCCCTATGCAGTGCCTCCAGTAGTGGTCCCCCTATGCAGTGCCTCCAGTAGTGGTCCCCCTATGCAGTGCCCCCAGTAATAATAATGCCCCCTGTAGTAATCCCCCTGTAAATAATGCACCCGAAAATTATGCCTCCTGTAGTAGTTCCCCCAGTACTAATGCCCCCTGCAGTGCCCCAGTAGTAAGGGCCCCTGTAGTGCCCCCAGTTGTAATGCCCTTGTAGTACCCCCAGTAGTAATGCTCCCTGCAGTGCCCCAGTAGTAATACCCCTTGCAGTGCCCCCAGTAGTAAGGGCCCCTGTAGTGCCCCAGTTGTAGTGCTCCCAATAGTGCCCCAAGTAGTAAGGGCCCCTGTAGTGCCCCAGTTGTAGTGCTCCCAATAGTGCTCCCAGTAGTAAGGCCCCTGTAGTGCCCCCATATGATGCCCCCAATAGTAAGGCCACTGTAGTGCCACCATAGGATGCCCCCAGTAGTAAGGCCCCAGTAATGCCCCTTGTAGTGCCCCAGTTGTAAGCAACACAACACTTACCTTAATCCCCACTCCAGTGCCTGCTTACTTCCATCCCCAGTGCCCGCTCCTCGGAATTATGAGAGTGACGTCATGATGTCACACCAATAGTGCACTGCGGGACCTGGAAGCCAGAGCTCAGGAGTGAGATCCATCCTACAGCTGCCACTGGCGCAGAGAGGGGGGAAAGCAGAGAGAAGGAGCACCGATCAGAGGCACTCCTTCTTCATGCAGCTCCTCCTCAGCAGTGCCCAGAATGGCCAGGTGACAATGGAGCCAGGTGCCCCCTTCAGGGAGTTCTGCCACTGCAGCCGGGAGCTTCTGTTGCTCTGATACCAGGATGACTGTGTACTTTCTGGTTGCTGGATCGCACTATGAAATGCACAGCAACTACTTCCAGTTCCTTCTGCAGCTGTTTCCGGCATTCAGGGTCTCCATGGTGTATAAGATTCATCCAATTGGTTTTACCCTTCCGGGGCTGACAAAGGAATGAACCGGAAGTAGCCTCTGTGTGTTCCATAGTGTGGTCCAGCAACCAAGGAGGTAGACAAAAAAGTTTTGTCGCCACTGTTGACACCATCTAGTTGTGAAAGCTGATGCATGAGCAAGTATAAATAAAATTCCAAAGAACAAAAAAGAAGTAACTCGTGACCACAGACCGCTGCTGTGTCCTATCTAAGGTATACCCAAAACCTAAATATGCAATTTCAAAACAACAAGATAGTGTCACTAGCGCAGTCTGTATGGAGAGGACTACAAGGTATCCATCTTCGTCTCACAGAATGTCTTCACCACTGTTTCATTTCAAGACACGGAACCGTATTCTGGATAGAACTCACCACTGGCACTCTAATACCGTTCACTGAAAGGTTTCTTTATCACCTCCTTTTTCTTTCAACACATCACACTTCTTAGGGGTCTATCAACAGACACTCACCATAAATCCACCTTGGTTCATACGTATAAAGGTTTCTTGTTACGACTCCCCTTATATATCCAATTGATGAAAAAATTTATCTATTTTCTTAAAACAATTCTTTATTCCAAATCGGAACCATAAAAAGTAAAAAATAGTCACATCACAAAAAAGCACATATAGCAGTATTGGAACTATAGGTGGCAATAGGATATTCACAATATGGTTTTAAAACCTTTCTGATGACCCAGGCATAATCAGAGAAGGTAATCCAACTGGATGACACGTGAAAGAAAAAACATTTAGAGAAATATCCAAAAAGAGATGGTATAATACCGCCTGTTGTCCAATTCCTGCTGCTTACTCCACCATCTACGCGTTTCAGACTGATTGTCCTTCCTCAGGATGTGGAGCTGTAACCCAGGAAGGGCTTAATATACCCCTCCTCTAAATTAAAAGACAATTAACCAATTATACTAAAAATCGCAAAAAAACCTCAATAGACCACATTGTGAAACCTAGTATTACCATCTGAAGTCCCTTACAGGATATAACCTTACTTCAAATTTCATAGACATGATAATCTCCCATAGAGTATCCAAAATAACATAAAAAAGGATATAAAAAAAGGATAATATGCATCAATTCAGCGTCAACAAAATCCTGGAATGTAATCCACCACCCACCATAGGAAAAAGACTGTGGCTCCTGCTTATTGCCACACCGCTTCTTCCAGTCTGCATAGCAGAAGTCCTTATAAGGTAATACCCCTCCGTAATACTTCCCCCATAAGTCCTAAAGCCCATATATACGAGCCAATACTTCCGGAGTAGTCGACTACCACACCCGGAAGTGAAAACGATCAGGCGCTCCATCCGCCCCCTCTAACACATAAACCATCTGATTAGAAGCGGTCACGCATACTTCCGGATATCTCTATACAATGCGTCTCACGTCCACAACGGGATTCTGACCTGCAAACCCGGGAGTTGGTTTCAAAGGAATTCCTCCCCATGGGCTTGCTTATTTAGTTCCACAATAGTTATATGCACATATGTGAAATACCACAAAGGTCCATTCCATTCGTAGATTGATATATAGAGTTCTGGAGATATGCAGCCAGATCCTTAACATCGCATCACCATGGGGCAGTATATATTCCAAACATTCAGAATATTATCCTTTTTTATATCCTTTTTATGTTATTTTGGATACTCTATGGGAGATTATCATGTCTATGAATTTTGAAGTAAGGTTATATCCTGTAAGGGACTTCAGATGGTAATAGGAGGTTTCACAATGTGGTCTATTGAGGGTTTTTTGCGATTTTTAGTATAATTGGTTAATTGTCTTTTAATTTAGAGGAGGGGTATATTAAGCCCTTCCTGGGTTACAGCTCCACATCCTGAGGAAGGACAATCAGTCCGAAACGCGTAGATGGTGGAGATAGCTGCAGGAATTGGACAACAGGCGGTATTATACCATCTCTTTTTGGATATTTCTCTAAATGTTTTTTTCTTCCACGTGTCATCCAGTTGGATTACCTTCTCTGATTATGCCCGGGTCATCAGAAAGGTTTTAAAACCATATTGTGAATATCCTATTGCCACCTATAGTTCCAATACTGCTATATGTGCTTTTTGTGATGTGACTATTTTTTACTTTTTATGGTTCCGATTTGGAATAAAGAATTGTTTTAAGAAAATAGATAAATTTTTTCATCAATTGGATATATAAGGGGAGTCGTAACAAGAAACCTTTATACGTATGAACCAAGGTGGATTTATGGTGAGTGTCTGTTGATAGAACCCTAAGAAGTGTGATGTGTTGAAAGAAAACGGAGGTGTTAAAGAAACCTTTCAGTGAACGGTATTAGAGTGCCAGTGGTGAGTTCTATCCAGAATACGGTTCCGTGTCTTGAAATGAAACAGTGGTGAAGACATTCTGTGAGACGAAGATGGATACCTTGTAGACCTCTCCATACAGACTGCGCTAGTGACAAGTATAAATAAAAGTTTGGGCTGTAGAGCTGCAGTTTTGCATCCCAGTATAGTTGCCGTCTTTATGGGCCTGATTCTAAATCAGATGGATGCAGATAGCAATTTTTACCATATTCAGACTCATAATAAGCCTGGCTTAATATCAATTGTGGTTATAAATTCATACAGCATTTAAAAGGAACTGTAAACTCCACACGAGATCCATAGTAAATGATGTTCAGAAACATAGATTATATCCTACAAAATAAAATTCCATAATTCCTTAGTATGTAGCAAAATGCATGTTATAAAATCAAATAATGAAATAAAAAAAAAAATTATATTTGTATTATTGACCTTGCAGATGGTCCAAGAAGAATGGTGTCTAAATCTGCATATAACAATAAACCAAGCAAGACAATCCTTTTATTCTTCTTTCGTGTTTTAGGTGTAGAACCATAAGAGATCTTGGCTTGTAAACTGTGGCCTATAAACTGTGGATTTGTATAGAAAGACAGAAGGACACATTTTTAATTGATTAAAAATGAACAGTAATTAATTTCGAGTTCAAATTTTTTTAGTTGCCACGTCATGTTTTAAAATGCTTGCATGTAAAATTTCATGATCTTGGCTTGTAAACTGGATTTGTATAGAAAGACAGAAGGACACATTTTTGCTTTTATATAGTAGATATATATATATATATATATATATATATATATATATGTTAGAATATTATTTTTTATGCATTTTTTATTTAGTTTGTTTAGAATAGAAATATTGTACATATACTTTTTTAGGTCTGTGTCAGATTATAGCTATTGTATTTGGCTATTATGTATTATTTAGTATACATATATAACTTTTCTTTGTTTGTAAAAATGTAATAATTTGAGAAACACGATTTCTGGTAGGGCCAATTAAAGTACAGGGGTGTGCTGTGCTAGACTGTGTTGTCCAATCCAGGCAGGTTGTGCTGTGCTCTGTCCAGGGACTGTGTTATTTATCATTGCTTTGCTATCCAGTGGTGTGTTGTGGTGTCCATCAAGGGTTGTGCTGTCCACTGATATGCTGACCATCTAGTATGCTGTCCATCCAGTGTGCTGTCCATACATGGGCAGTAAGAAAAAAAGTGACTAAAAGTAAAAAAAAAATAATAATAATAAGTTAAAAAAGTTACAAATATTTTTTCAGCTGTACCCACACTGTGATGCTGTATGCCATACCCCCCCAAAGTGTATCCAAAACACTGTGATGCTGTTGGCCATATTGTGAGTGATGCTGTAGGTTCATCATACTGCAGTGTATAATTATTCGTAAAGTACTGTGAGTGACGCTGTCGGTCAGTAATACCGCAATGTAATATATTCATAAAAATATTGTGACACTGTAAGTGGAAACGCAGTATAATATTCAACACATATTGTGACTGTCACACTCAGGCTATGCAGACCCTCTGTCAAGGTTATGGAAGACGTGGACCTAGGTTGGGAAAGTAAAAGGAGGCGAATGGCCTGGATAAATTACTTCCTCATCCACCAGTACCGGGTGTTGACTAGACCTAATCAAAGGTGCAGAGTCCAACTTACTGGGAGCTGCTCACCAGTGACCCCTCCATGCGAGATTTGGGCTTAAGTAGCACCCAGCAAGCAGGTTGTGGCCCTTTGGTCAGGTATTCAGCACAAGTGGGAAATGGGAGAACACTATCACAGGGAAAGCAAAGGAAAAATATACTGGAAGTTTGTACTGGGGTAATGTAATGAGTACACACTGTTGATCCAGACACAAGGCTAACACAGGAGAATGGCTAGGGAGATTGTACTTGGATGATGTACTAAGTACACACACTGTGACTTCAGACACTTGACTGGCACAGGAGAATGGTATGATGAGATAGTACTTGAATAACATAGTAAGGGTCTCATTCAGAAGATTTCCAATGTTTGGGAATCTGCGCAGATGCCAGACCTGTTCTGCGCATATGTTCAGAACGGGTCTGTGAGCCCGCAAGAAAACTGTCAGTAGACTGTCAGTGATTGACAGTCTCCTGCCAATTGGGGGCAGGGAGAGGGCAGTGATGCCCTCCATTTCCTGAAATGTAGTCATGTCGTTGTGGTTGAGGGGTAGGGAAGAAGCCAGGATCTCTGTCAGCTGATGGAAATTTCCTGGCCTCTTCCTCTAAACTGTGGCAGCCGGCAGTGGGTTCCCATGGGTCACCGCAGCCAGCTCATGGTACACAGATTATCCAATGCTGCATTGGACAATGCAGCTCAGATAAGTAATGCACAGGAGGCATGATACCGCCTGCTGCATTACCATATCTGCAAGGATCGTAATTACAGAGCTGCCTGCGTGCAGCTTTGCAATTATGATCCTTGCAGAATCAGGCCCTAAGTAAACACACTGTGGCTTCAGATGCATAACTGGCATAGGAGAATGGTATAATGAGACGGTACTTGGATAACGTACTAAGGGCCTGATTCAGGTCCACTCACTAAGCTGCATACTTTTGCTGCTGCCGATGGCATACTATAGCAAAAGTTCACAAAGCATTCACTCGCTGCACATAGATAGCCCAGCAGAGTGAGTGACAGGGGAAGCCAGCACTGAGGTGAGTAATAGCTAATCCTAGGCCGCAACCTGACAGTGACACTGTAAATGGTAGCACAGTATAGTCATAAAAAATATTGTGACACTGTAAGTGGAAATGCAGTGTAATATTCAACACTTATTGGGACACTGTAAGCAGTAGCTCAGTGTATTCATAAAAAATAATGTAACACTAAGTTAAAATGCAGTGTAATTTTCAACATGTATTGTGACACTAAGTGCTAGTTCAGTGTATTCATAAAATATATTGTGACACTAAGTGGAAACACAGTGTATTATTCATAATAAATATTGTGATACTGTAAGTGGTAGTGCAGTGTATTATTCATAAAAAATATTGTGACACTGTAAGTGGTAGCACAGTGCATACAATATTGTGACACTAAGTGAAAATGCAGTGTATTATTCATAAAAAAATATTGTGACACTGTAACTGGTAGCAGTCTATTATTCATAAAAAATATTGTGACACTGTAAGTGGTAGCACAGTGTATTCATAAAAAATATTGTGATAGTGTAAGTGAAAACACAGGGTATTATTCATAAAAAATATTGTGACATTGCCGGTCTTTGATACCGCAGTGTAATATTTAAAATTGGTACAAACTGACATGGGTGCTGTACCCCTATTTGTTCATGTTTGTTGATATGGAGAACAATCAGTTGAGAGGAGAGCAGGAACCACATACTAGTGCTGGAGCTGCTGCCAGTGCCACCAGTCATGACGATACTAGTCTGTCTATGTCATGTATTAAAGCCGATGCCCAAGGGCATACAGGGATTAAGTCAGGGCATCTAAAATCAAAGAAGCAATCTTGTACATTGGTAAAGAAAAAAACATCAAAGGGAAAGTTAGCTGCAGAAAGACATACAATTGGCAATATGCCTTTCATCACACAAAGTGACAAGGCAAGGCTAAGATCTTGGACTTTATTTATGACTGGTGGTTCTGCCTCTTATGATTACTTAAGCACAAGTGAACATGCTGACATAGAAATCGAGGATTTTTCTGTGCAGGTGCACCAGGATGAGGAGCATATTTGTGTAGCTGACACTAATAAGGATGTTTATGATAAGGATGTTGCTGATGATGATTTTGTGGAGGAAAAATCCATTGTCATGTCTTGGCATAAGACAAAAAATAAATTTCTTCTTATATTTGGAAATATTTCTACCCAAATCCAGACAGCAATTTTCGAGCCATCTGTACTCTTTGTAAAGCCAGAGTAAGTAGAGGTAGGGACCTTAAACATCTAGGAACTTTGTCCCTGTTACGTCATCTGCAGCACATCCATCCAAAAAGTTTATGTAAAATTCAGAAACTTTGGCTAAAAAATTAACAAAAAGCAGTACAGCATCAGCTAGCTCTCTTCTCTCTGCTAGGTCCAAGCCCCTGTCATCTTCACCACCAACACCTCCATCAACAATATCCTCAATCATGAAGCAATTGGTTTGTTTGGGCCCCCAGAACACAAGCTACCAATGGGTAGCTGACATTGCTGGCAAAGATCTCTATCTGCAAAAACTGGCTTTAAAGAGATGAGATGTTGTCACTGTCATTATCCAATTCCTCAGCCTCATCAGTGTCTACATCATCTTTCTTCACACAATATTAATTTGTCCCTGCTGGAATCCACCATTACAGGTGCCTCTGTAATTTTTGGACATAATCGGCAGTAAAGGTCTTCCTCGTGTAATTTGTAGTTTATTTTGATGAACATCATCTTTTGCACATTTTGAGAAAGTAGCCTCCTAAGCCAATCACTGACAAGGTTTCCGGAGGGTGGGCAACTCAAGTAAGCATAGCCAGTTTGTGCAAGGGCCTCCAAATTGCCTTTTTTCCTGCTAGTAGTCTGACATGCCTATTTGGATGCTATCATTAAAATGAGTCTTCAGCCACTCTTTGAATGGTGACCATATCAGATGGAGTCATAGTAGAGGTCTCATTAATTTAATTGTAGGCAATTATTTTAGACCCAACCAGATGTCAAAACTTGGTTGTGTTGACTCATCTGCATCACCAGTGGATATTTTGGGAAAGTTTAGTTTTTCCTTGGCAGCCGCACTTGCTGGAGAAACTGAAGGAGGAGCTATCGCTGCATCATGTGCCACTTTAGCTGACAATTTGCTTATCAACAGCTCTTTGCATCTCTTCAGATCTGTGTCTGCTGGGAAGAAAGACACAACATATAACTTAAACCTAGGATCCAGCATGGTCGCCAAAATGTATTGATCTGATTGGAAGGTCTTGACAACCCTTGGATCCTGGTAAAGCGAATAAAGGACTTGATCTACAAGTCCAACATACTTTGCAGAATCATTTTGTTTCAGCTCCTCCTTCAGTTTCTCAAGTTGCTTATCCAACAGTCTAATTAGGAGAATTACCTGACTCAAGCTGGCAGTATCTGAACTCACTTCAGAGGTGACTACTTCAAAGGGTTTCAGCACTTTTCACAACATGGAAAGTATTTTCCACTGAGCTTGAGTAAGGTGCATTCCCCCTCCTCATCCTATGTCATACTTCACTGCGTAGCTTTGGATGGCTTTTTGCTGTTCATCCATCCGCTGAAGCATATAAAGGGTGGAGGTCCACCTTAAAATACCTATTGCTTCAGTTGGTGGCAGGGCAAATTCAACATTTCTTGCAGGTGCTGCCATTTTTTACAGGCTCCTGCTGAATAGCAAAAATGTCCAGACATTTTTTGGGCCCCAAAGTGCATCTCCTGCATGGCCCTGTCATTTATATTAAAAATTTGCACCACCAAGTTGATTGTGTGAGAAAAACATAGGACGTGTTGGAATTCACCCAGCTGTAATGCTCTCACAATATTGGTGGCATTGTCAGAAATCACAAATCCTCTGGAGAGTCCAAGCAGGCTAAACCATTTTGCAATGACATCCCTGAATTTTTCTGAAAGGTTGTCAGCTGTATTTCTCTTAGTGAAACTGGTGATACACAGAGCAGCATGCATCTGAATGTGCTGCTGTTTCTTAGATGCTGCTGCTGTTGGTGCTGCTGAAGGCAATACACCCACCCAGTTTACAGTCATGTAATCTTGTCTACGTATCTGTGGTTAAGTGGATAGTGGGTACATAGGCTTTTCTAGTGAAGTGGAATCTAGATGGGATTTGGTAGTGGGGACACAGGACCTCAATTAATTGTCTAAAATCCACAGCATTATTGGTAGATATTGGGTGCACATCTAATATCAGCATAGATGTATGGCATCAGTGATCCACTGTGCAACTGGGTGACTGCTGTCATACTTGCTCCCCTTTGCAAAGGATTGTTTAACAGTCAATTGTTATTTTTTAAACTACCACTAGTCTTCCTGGTCCCCTTCAGGGATGAAGATCCACTCCCAGCAGCAGCAGGCACAATGCTCAAGGATTCTTCTTGGACAAGGACTCATGTGAATGATTTAAATAAAATGCTTCATAAATTTGCTTTGGAATCAAAATATGAAATAAAATTGACTACTTCCTTTACCTGCCAACTACATACATACTCCAAATCCTTGAGGCCTCTTGAATAATAAAAACATTTGTTTCCTGATGTGCAATGTTTGAAGTTGAAATGCTACAGCTGCTGAAATCTTCTACATAAGGTTGCTGAATGCCAAAAATGTCCAGAAATTTTTATGGCCACAGGCTGCATCCCCTATATGCCCCTTTCATTTTTTTTTTTAAAATCTAAACCACCAAGTTGATTGGGTGGGCAAAACATGGTAGGTTTTCAAATTTACCCAATTTTGTTCATTGCTCCCAACCCCAACCTTCCAGTAGGCCTGGCAAACAGCACAGCTGCTGGTAGCTGTAGTTCAGCCAGAGAGTTACAGGCTGCTTTACTCTGACGTAAACAGCAAGTCTTGCTCCCATTATCCCTAACAACCCCCACTTGATGAAACCTGATTATTGAAGGACGAAATGCATTGGGACCACTGTACCTGTACCCCCATTTATGGACAGATAAGCATTTTTGTGTTAAAATCTTGTACGTGTGTTTATAGCCATTTATGTTACTGTTAGAATATTTTTACCCTAATTACCTGTGATTGAGGATTTTATATAAGCAAATGTGTTCCTAAAAAGGGTATATGATAATAATCTATTAAGCATACCGTATTTTAAAAATGGTGCACACTATGTTGCATTCTTTTCTTTTTTATTTCATGAAACCAATAAGGGTCATTTGACCGGAGATATTACCAGATAAGTTGTCAACTATTATCAAACACGGGTGTATTTATTTATATATACTGTATATACACTCCTCAAAAGTTTTTTTTTTAGACACATTTAGGCGCTCATACTTTTTACTATTAATATATATATATATATATATATATATATACACACACACACATCTATATTTTATCACAAAATATCCTAGTCTGCGCTATTCAAATTAGGCACATCAGCTCCCTTAAATGAGTCCTCTGTTAGTAGGACTGATCTTAAGAAAAATACAAATTGGTTACTAATGGGGTGCTTCAATTTAACGCAACTTTACATGTAATTATCGTATAATTAAACTGAATTTGTACTTGTACCTCTCAACCAAGTGTAGCAGTTGGACTGAGAGGTACAAGTACAAATTCAGTTTTACACTTTTGATTAATTGAATCGACTATTATATGGTTTGTATGGTCAGATATTAACTATGAATATCGTTATGTACACACCAGTTATGAGGTTTCACACTATCTGATTCAGAGAATTATCTAATATATGGTCAGACATTAAGTATATATGTACAAATTGATTTTTGAGATTTACCCCTGAAGAAGTCTCAGAATGAGACGAAATGTGTAGTGTTTTAAATGAAAGGTGGACACTGTATTTGAGTATCCCCTTTTTTCTCCAAAGAGTGGAAGGTTGCATATTATCATAAATTGTGTAAGATATATTGTCCATCTGATACATTGTTACATTTTTCATAAAGGAATATTTAAATTTTTATTTTCTATTAATGTTGGCCTTGGGCCTATTTTTTGTGTGTCTCTTGGTACAAGGGTATCTTTTTTAGAGCCTCGAGGAGGATTTAGAACAAGCTAATTTTTATTCTATGGACTGATTTGATTGATATAGAAAACAAGCAAGAACAACGGTGAAACTGCCTCTTCAAAAGAAAAAGAATCAGGACCTTTAAGCCTCTGGAGGGACTGCATTTCATTATACAATAATTACATCTAAAGTGGTGTTAAATTGAAGCACCCCATCAGTAACCAATTTATATACATCTATATGTTCAACTATTTATGTGTGTATATATAGTATGTAATATGAGAATATGTGTTTTTACATAACTTGGAAAAGTGCTGGGTATTCCTGGGCAGTGACTGGGAGGCTATTAATGCACACAAAAATGGTCCGTCTCATAGGCGTGTTATGGGAGTTTGGTAAAGTATTTGTGTACAAAGATGAAATGTCATTCACATAGGAGGCAATACTCAGATGGTAAATCTGCACCTGCTATAGGGCTGATTCAAGTTTTAATGGTGCAACAGATAATGGCGTCTAATGACTGTGGGCCTGATTCAGAGACGGACACTAATGCGATCACAGCTGCACAAATATGCTAATGATTCCAAAGAACACCTGAGCATAGGGACGCCCACTGTTGCCTTCTTACCTGCATACTACATCGCTTTGCTGTGTAAATATTGGTAACCGATGCACATCGAGCAGCCATCTTGCCCTTGCGGCAGGTCTGACCAGCCGCAGACTCGGCATCTCCTAACACACAGAGAGTCTCATGCTGTATATGAGATCACAAGGGCTAATTTATGCATGGCCATGTAACAGCGTTTAAACTCTAAAGGCTCTTACACACTAGATGATGTGCTGTATGAACGATATTGGTGAAAGATTGGGTGTACACACTAAATGATATAGTGTGACCCGGGTTTGTGATGTGAAAGGGCTATAAGCAGGGGCGTTTCTAGAGAGGAGGGGGCCCGTGTGCAGTCTCCGACATGGACCCCCTCCTCTCTGTCTGGCGGCCGACTGCGCACTGAGTGGTGTGCGGCCAGCACTGCACTTATAGACTCTGGGCACTAGAGTGTGCCCAGAGTCTATAGCACATGCACAGGTCACCGGGAAAATGGCCACAGTGGCCCATTTCCCTGTACTGCGCAAATGATGGAATAATGGCCATTGAGGCCATTTTCCAGCTGTTTTTACAGCCGCAGACACCGGAGCCGACGTGGGACTCCGGAGAGGTAAATTTTGTGGGTGCAGGGTGTGTGGTGCGGGTCCCCCCTGGATCCAGGGGCCCGTGTGCACCGCACACCCTGCACCCATTAAAAATACGCCCCTGGGTATAAGACAGTATACCTCATTTGGCACTTGTTTGCTCCATACAAATTCAAGGCACAAGTAATATCCTAGGAATAGGTGTCTGGTTCTGTTTTCATAGCACATATTTGATTTAATTTCTCCAAGACTCCTGCAAATGTACTGTATTTCCAATTCATCCCAGAGGAGTTCAAGTCTAGCCTTCTGATCATGAAAATAAGGGATATAATGAGGGTCATAGCAAGGACAATGGTTTTACATTATAAATTGGTACACAGGTAACATCAGAATAGGTCGCCTGGTGCCCATTACAGCCAGCCAATTCTTCTGCTTCACATTTTATCTTAGGCACGGTCTTACTTGCATGTCAGAAAGATAAGGCCTTGCCACCAACAATATATAAGGATACATAATAGAACTGTACTATAAACATGGATTTCAGCAGAGCAGAGAATTATTTGTGGATTATCTATAGATATAAAGCAGAAATAAATATTGACATATGCGGATTATTTATTTTCAAATTGAAACCCTTATTTAAAGCACATCATCCAAGGGGTAGAATTTTTTTACATTTACATTTACTTCTATATCATTTGCATATTCTATTGAGCTTTAAAACAGTAAGCTTTAAGGCTCCATAGAAAATGCAAGCAATGTGCTGCTATAATGGTAGCAAAGCCTCATTTATTTATTTTCTCCCACCTCTTGTGACATTAGCATAAACAAGTAAGTTTGTCCTGTGTTTATATCCCACAATATATTCACCCGAGGAATCTTGCAGCTTATTTAAAATGCACTGATTCATTTTTGGGACTCCTCCCCTTTCACCAAATATGTCCCATATGGTGGTACTGAAGAAATTTATTTAATAAAAATGATTAAGCTTGAGCATGTTTAACAGTTTATTGTACATTATGGATACTGCATGTTGATATGCGCCATTGCTCTCAAACCAGCACCAGCCATATTGAAGGATTGAATCAATCTTCAGCTCTGTAGGACATTTTCAGCATCATACTTAAATAACATGCATGGCATAAGAGAGAATATTTTCTGTGCAGTACTTAATTCTCATTGAGCTTGCACCCCAGGTATTGGACTTTGTTATTACGAGAGTGCCAACTTACTAATGGATTTTATATATATTGTGATGACTTGGGGTATTTAGTGCAGTAGATGGATGTCAGTGGTGCAGTGTTTAGTGCTCAAATGAGGACCCATGCAGCTTTTCCAGGTAAAATAAATGAAAATGGTACTTTAATGTCAGCATAATTGGGAAACAAAAATAACAAACGCCTTGCCCTATCAGGGCAACTAACTCACTTCTTGAACCCTTACTACCAGAACACAGCTAATCTGTAAATGCAGAGTCTTTCTCACATGAAATGTCCAAATCTTAGTAGCTCCACTCTGCCACATGCAGATCTGGACTGGCCTTCTGGCCCACTCACAATTTCAGTTTCAGCCCTGCTTCCTGCAGGGTAATAAACTCTGGTCTGGCTTAGCTGGCTGCCACAGTTCCACGAGATTTGTGTCAGAGAACTTAGCGATCTCCCTGCATCCTTCAGGTCTGACCCTGGCCACTCGGCCTGTTTCACTCTGACTGCAGTCCCCCTGAACTGTATGACTTCTCCAGCCCCACCTGGGCTCTGTGCAAAGGGCAGCAATTAGACATCTTCCCATAATTCTTTTCTAGACTGTTTGGGCGGATCTCCCCTGCCCCACACAGAATCTGCTGCTCACCAGTGCCACCTCTGGTGATACTGCCACATATCCCCCTCCCCAGCTTGAAACCCCTTGGTTCAACTACATGGAATGAGGCATTCTCATTGCATAGTCCCTCTTCACTCTCCTCATGAGGGAAATCCACTTTATCCATGGTCATACAGACTCTTGTGATCTCTGGTGGTCTCATCCTCCAGAATCCAGAATTTATTTTCCCCCGAACTTTTTTCCTCACTTTATGGTAGCAATGGTACTTCTTGCTTTTCCTTGCACAGTACTTAAGGGTCATCCCTGGTACCATGCCAGGCATCAAGAACTTGAAGTTACTTTTCAAAAGCGACATACTTCATTTTTACTTTTGCCACTTAAACCTATTAAAGGCACATCTTTTGGCCAACTTCTACTTGTCCCCTCTTTAATCATCAGCCTTAAAGCCCTGTATTGGCTACTGGCATACTTCACTGATGGCCCTTTGAAAGAAGAGGAGCTATCAGTATCTTGAGAGTCATCAGCATCACAAATTCTGGACCTTGGCTTTATGTCAATAGACAATGCACTGGCACAGTCACCCTCAGATTCCGGACTCCCATGTCCACATAGGATACTTGAATATTTACTCCACTGATCCACATAATTTATCTCACGGCTTCGATGGCTATCTGCCACTTCATTAAGGCATAGATCTCTTGGATATTATTGTGCTCCTGAGTTTTGAGCCTTGAAAATATACTGAACTTCCACATGTTCCACCAGCACAGGTTGAAGTTCACTTTCCACAGAGGTCTTTATTTTCCAATTCACTTTAGCTGGATATTTTTCTTCAAGCTTTGTAATTTGAGACCACTTCACTTCCTCACAGACAAATTCGGCAGTACTGCAAATTCCATCCTGCTTGCATGAAGGCATTGTATTACATACATGAGTATTATTTTTCACAAGACTCTCAGAATTAACTTTCTCTAAGTTTCTGCTTTGAAATGCAAAACTGTGTGATTGAGTCACATTCTCATCACTCTGAACACCCGGCAATAAGAGAGTCTCATCCTTTGAAGCCATCACTATCTTCATAGAATTACATCCTGTACCTTTACTTCACAGGTCATGCGATCACCATCTGTATACGTCAATTCTTTTTATTTCCCATGATTCTTGGCACAAAATGCACAGAAACAACTTGTTTTTGTTTTCACTGTATCACACTTTTCCTTCAAAAATATTTTCAACACAGCAAAACATTTTTCTTCATTTGGCACTACAATTACCAGCATGTATCAAACAGTCTCAATAGCCTTTCAATAGGAACCTCTGCTCCCTCAGTACCACACCTTGATTTAATGAGCATGAGCAATTCACCAGGATAAACCACACAATTTCTTTTAACCCTTCCAATGCTGAAGAAGTGTGCATTTCTCTTCATAGACACAGTTTATACTGCACTTTTCACTTTTGCAAAATACTTGACTACTGTACTTCTGTTTCTGGCAAACTTTCCCTCTCCCATAAGCACACAATTCTCCAGCAACTTGTGTAACACTTATTTATCTTCCTTTCCAAAGAAAAGATGTACACTGCAGCAATAGTGCACATTTGCAGACAATTGTTTTGTGTAAATAACACTTCATAATAGACTTATCTTCACTCACCAGCCTGATGGGCATTGCACTGTTGAGTCCACTATGCAGGTCCAGTAAACATCCATACTTCCATTAGCTGCTGTAATCCACTTTCTGCGCAGATCTTGTTGCGTAGACCTGTGTGCGTAGAATCTTTATGGCCGCATTCTCCACCAAATTGTGATGACTTGGGGAATTTAGCTCAGTAGATGGGTGTCAGTGGTGCAGTGTTTAGTGCTCAAATGAGGACCCATGCAGCTTTTCCAGGTAAAATAAATTAAAATGGTACTTTAATGTCAGCATAATCGGGAAACAAAAATAACAAACGCCTTGCCCAATCAGGACAACTAACTCACTTCTTGAACCCTTACTACCAGAACACAGCTAATCTGTAAATGCAAAGTCTTTCTCACATGAAATGTCCAAATCTTAGTAGCTCCCTTCTGCCACATGCAGATCTGGACTGGCCTTCTGGCCCACTCACAATTTCAGTCTCAGCCCTGCTTCCTGCAGGGTAACATAAGCTCTGGCCTGGCTTAGCTCGCTGCCACAGCTCCACGAGATTTGTGTCAGAGAACTTAGCGATCTCCCTGCATCCTTCAGGTCTGACCCTGGCCACTCGGCTTGTTTCAATCTGACTGCAGTCCCACTGGACTGTATGACTTCTCCAGCCCCACCTGGGCTCTGTGGAAAGGGAAGCAATTAGGCATCTTCCCATAATGCTTTTCTAGTCTGTGTGGGCAGATCTCACCAGCCCCACAAAGAATCTGCTGCTCACCAGTGCCACCTCTGGTGATACTGCCACAATATATTATAGTAGATGTTAAAGTGTGTTGGATTATCATAGGGCCAATGTTACCAGGATGCAGTGTGTTTGCAGGAATCTGCTCTTGCTCTGGCTCACTGCTGTTTCTTCCCTCCTTTATACCACAGCAGAGAGAGGCAAGGAAAACTTACCCTTTACCAGACGCAGACAAAATGTATGCAAAAGGAATTTTTAATTTATTTTTAGCAATAAAGACTAGAATAAGTCACTTCAATTAAAGGAACAGATTGCAAACATATCATAAATCACATTAAATATAGGATTTACTAATGTAACATAACCTTACTAACTATACAGCAAATGCACAGTAACTAGCCCATCACAATGACACCCTGTAGCATCAATGCAGCAGTGCCGCCCATTGCATCCATTGGACATTATAGACACACACCATGCCCTGTTTGCTGCCCCGAGAGCCTTGAAGACTCTCTGTGCACTGCTGCTGTAGTTTCAGGTGCTGGCATGACTCTGCCCCCTATGTGCGATGTCATGATATCATGCACAAATGGGTGGGGCTGGCATCGGATGGCCAGAGTGCTAGTTACAGTACTCCATACAATAGAACATTTTTTTTAACTGTTACACCACAATTCTCAACAATCTCTTTAAACTTTTTAATGTTTGTCTTTCTGTTCTCTCACATGCAGTTTGTCTCCCTTACAGTACTTGTTTCTTATTTCATGCCTTCACACTTTATGTATTTTTCTCTTGCTGAGTGTCTCCTTAGCTACACATTCCTGTTGCACATTCCTCCATCTTTGATCCTTCCTCTGTTCCTCTCTGAACAGTCACCTTGCTCCAATTCTGCCATATCTCCTCCCATGGCTTCAAACTTACCTATCCTGTAATCTCAAACGCCTGAGTTTTCAGATATCTGCAGCTGCAATGTGGATATTGAAGTAATACATTGCACTCTGGGGTATCACATATATACATACTCTGCATATATTAGCAATGTGCATGGACCTCAAATGTTTTGCTTTAGTTTTGGATTTCTTTAAAAAATTTTAAAAATAGCTAAAACCATGTAACTTTGACTTCTTTTTGTTTGTATAGTATACATAACATCAATAGCTTTTATTTCCAGTAATTTCCAGTCAATTTTGACCACTTCAAAGCACCTAAAATCATAAGGGAAGGACTTAAATGCAATCCAAAATATGTGAGATGTAGTTGTTAGATCCGAGTTTCAAACTTGGCGATAAGACCCGAGTCGGGACTATATATATATACTGGTCTCCTGGCTTTTGGCATGATCGGGCAGTGTCATCTGCGTTGACAGCGTTCCTAGAGGTGATCTCGATTGGGTGGAGACAGATTGACATTGTTAAAGAAAAAAGAATGATTTACCTCTAACCTGTAGAGACAGGTATTTTCTCCTAGAGATCGATTCCCAGTGGATTATTGAATTTGCGTGTCTTATGATGTTTGTATGTAATGTTATGTTACAGACACTTGTCTTGATAAAGGTCTGTTAACAGATCGAAACGTCGACACATATGGAATGGTGTCTGAATATTTAAATAAGATTTTTTCACCCATCATGTCTCAATAAAATGAAAAATTCTTTTAAGTGAGTGCCTTCATCCAACATTTATTGGAGGATACGATTTTTTATATATATATATATATATATATATATATATATGCCATGGGGCCTTCAAGTACCAAATTATGCCTGCCCCTCTATATATATTATATATATCTATATATGTTACATATATATAATTTATATACAGCGGGTAAAATAAGTATTGAACACATCAACATTTTTCTCAGTAAATATGTTAGTAATGGGGCTATTGTAATGACATTTTCACCAAATGTCAGCAACAACCCATGCAATCCACATATGCAAAGAAATAAACCATAGATGTACATAAATTATGTGCAATAATTTGAAATGACACATGGAAAAAGTATTGAACACAGGAAGAAAGGGAAGTGCAAAAAGGCATGGAAAGCCAAGATACCTGAAATCTATCAGTAATTAGAAAGTAATCCAGCACCTTGTCAGTGCAAATTAATTTAAGATGGTTCATTCCCAACTGATGGCCTATAAAAAGGTGTCTCATTACCAAGGTGTCACACAAGAAACATCTCATGATGGGTAAAAGCAAAGAGTTCTCTCAAGACCTTTGCAACCTTATTGTTGCACAACATACTGATGGCATTGGTTACAGAAGGATTTCAAAACTTCTGAATGTTCCAGTTGGCACTGTTTGGGCCATAATCCGGAAAAATGTTCAGAGACATTCTTGATAAAAAAACTGTTGCCATGCTAAAGATGAAACGAGGGTGGACATTTCAGCAAGACAATGATCCCAAACACACAGCCAAGGACACTCTCAATTGGTTTCAGAGAAAGAAAATAAAGCTGCTAGAATGGCCCAGCCAATCATTGGACTTGAATCCAATTGAAAATCTATTGAAATAACTAAAGATCAGAGGGGATGATTCAGACTTGGGAATAGAGAGCGATATCTCTCTCAACTGATCATCTTGGTGAAACCATGCTGCACTGCAGGTGGGGCAGATTTAAAATGTGCAGAGAGATTTATATTTGGGAGGAGTGTTTCCAAACTGACATCTAAATTGTAGTGTAATAAAAAAGCTGTGCAGTATTTGTGGGCTACATGCAAAATCAGCCAGTATTTACCCGACATTTAAAAAAGAATTATGTATTTACACCCCTTGCATTGCAACATGGTTTGTTCAGGTTCACAGTTGAGAGATATATCTCACTCTATTCCCAAGTCTGAATCAGGCCCAGAGTTCATAGAAGAGCCCCACGGAACCTTCAAGATATGAAGACTGTATGTGTGGAAGAGTGGGACAAAATCACATCTGAGCAATGCATTCGACTAGTTTCTCCATACAGGAGACGTCTTGAAGCTGTCATTATCAACAAAGGCTTTTGTACGAAGTATTAAATAAATTTCAGTAAGTGTGTTCAATACTTTTTCCCTGTGTCATTTCACATTATTTCACCTAACTTCTATGGCTTGATTTCTTTGCATATGTGGACTGCATAAGTTGTTGATGACATTTGGTGAAAATTTCATTACAATAGTCCCATTACAAATATATTTACTGAGAAAAATGTTGATGTGGTCAATATTATTTTACCCGCTCAGTATATATATATATATATATATATATATATAGAGAGAGAGAGAGAGAGAGATAGATAGATAGATAGATAGATAGATAGATGTATATATATACGGCTCTGTATGATGCTACAGAAATTTGTGGTGCCCTATAAATTAATTAGTGCTAAGAAAAAAAACATTATCGCTGATTGCCATTTAAGTGTAGAAATACTCTGGCAATATCAAATGGTATATTTTTGTTTTACAATGCATTGTAAAATTGCATACACATTGTAAAAATCCATATTTTTTATCTATTTGTCACTAACACTAGTCAATTTGTTCATCCCCTTCAATTTAATTAATTTATTGTATTGGAAAGTCACAAAACGAAAGTTATTATTTTAACTGTCAGTTAGTTTATACAGAATGATTACTTGCATGAAGCAAAGATAAGTCTTTGTCTACAAAGTGACAAACTTCTACAGTATGTAAGACAAAACTTTAGTTTTGTAGATTTATCAGGTTATTATTACAATTACAAACTACTAGAAAAGAGAAAGAATTACAATTTCTACAACATATGTAATAGACAGGGCCGGCCTGAGGTCTGCTTGCACCATGTGTGTGAATTTTTGGAGCACCTCCCTTCACCAATCAAGATAGTGTACATCCCTCCCACAGTAACAAAAAACACACATTGTCCCCAAGGCGAAAAAATAACACATTGGTCACCACAGGAAACAAATCACACACATTGCCCCACCGTATGCAATAGCCCTAGATCTGCACTACAGTAACACCACCACCCCCAACCACACACTACAGCAACACAACCACCTCCAACCTGCAACAATGCCACCATTTCCATCCCCGCATTTCTGCAATACAATCATTCATAACCTGTATTGCAGCAATACTACTGACCCCGAGCCCGCACTGCAGCAATACCAACATTCATGCCTCACATGCACCTGTGCAGTATATATATATATGTGTATGTGTATGTATATATATATATATATATATATATATATAATCTATCATAATGTGTGGGGGTTACAATTATTTACTGTGGATGGCTTCTGCTTCAATAGGCAGATCTCTTATTCTGGGCAGCTTGTGCTTTGAGTCCAGGACTTCAGATCTCCAAAAGGTACACCATGTGAAGTGAGGCTAATATAATTACATGCGTACACACACATGCATTGTGCAAGGGGCATGTTTATCTCACACACTCTTATATATGTAAGGCATTCATTAATATGTGGCTAAATCACCTGCCACATGGCATTACTACACGACCACCCCACTTGGCATTGCTACTCCAATACTGTCAATATGACCCCAAGACATCATTAATTAACTTCCCATAACTTAAATACACCCCCATCCACATGATAATACACCCCTCATATAAAATTAATATACTCACCATTCCACAATATAATACAACCCAAACAACTCAAATAATATTAATAAACCATCACCCTTCATACAGTAATACACCCCCAGCCCACATAATAATACAAGTTGAGTCTCCCATATCCAAATATTCTGAAATATGGAATTTATTTAGCGTGACTGTGATAGTGAAACCTTTGCTTCCTAATGGTACAATGTACACAAACTTTGTTTAAGGCACTCAATTATTGAAAATATTGTATAAAATTACCTTCCGGCTGTGTGTATAAGGTGTATATAAAACATAAATGCATTCTGTGTTTAGATTTGGGTCCCATTCCCAATATATCTCATTATGGTATGCAATTATTCAAAAATACGGAATATTCCAATATCCAAAATACCCCTGGTCCCAACCATTTTGGATAAGGGAGACTTAACCTGTATACTGTACCCAATCACTCAGATAACATTAGTACTCTCCCTACAATAAAACACCACACACCACTCAAATAACATTAATACACCTCCATGTCATGTAACTAGTATACCTTCACCCCACTCACTCCACACATAGCATTAATACGCATTCACCACTGTCCACATACTTACCACCACTACAGACGTACCCTATTCTAGTGACTAGTGGTCTCACTACCTTCACACTGAGCAGCTCCAATATAGGTTAGAGACAGAAGGAAGGGGCAATGACTCAGGAGACAGAAGGGGCAAGGTGTCAGAGAGGGGAGGTCGTAAGGATTCCTTACAGTAACTCATTGCTGGCAGGTTCAGTGGCAGGACTAATCACCACAGAGCACACACAATACCAGCAGTGAAGCAGGCCCCCTTTATGGCATGGGGTTGACAGCTATGCAACCTGTCCCTAAAGCTGTAACAGAAAAGAGGAGGGATACAGACAGCCCACACTTGTTTTTCTTAATTTGGCTTTGGTGCTGCCCTGGCAGCTGGTGATCAGTGCCAGTCTCAGGTCCCAGAGGAGGACACACTGCACCTTCTATGAAGTGACACCCTCATGTGGCCGCTCTGCTTGAAAGGCTCTAAAGAATAGAAATGTATTATCACTTAGCTCTGGTAGATAGATTGACACACAAATAGCTTAGAATCAGCATTTAGATCCAAAACTGATCAGCAGCCATTTACTATAGGTTGAAAGAAGCATAATTTTCAAGCTAATCATTGTGACATGAGTTTATTATTCATGTAAAATCCCTAGGCACTAATGATGACATTAAAAATGCAAAAAAAATATATTTCCATATAAAAATAACCAAAAATATAGAAAATAATGATAATAGTAAAAGTACTTATATTATGTTTATAGTTGCACAATTTAAAAAATAAGTTAGTGATAAAACTCAAAAAAAAAAATAATCGAACAATCAAACAATATTAACAAGGAACTGCACTTTTTTATTTTTATATCTGTACTTGGCTGGATTAGACTAAATCATCAGAATGGTTGCTAACTTTTTCACCTGTTATGATGATGTCAGCCTGGGCGTTGGCTTCATTGGCTGTGATTGGTTTGCTAGCAGTTTTAATCAGGTGTTGGGTTTTTGGCCTGTGTGGGTTGTTCTGTTCTGGCTGTGTCTCCCACAGGATTTCATGTCTTGCTTGGTCCCTGGTTCTAGCTGTTTGCAAGCTATCTAAGAAGGAATGCTGGTTTCTTCATCTGTTAAGTATCCTGGATTCATTCTATTACATAGTAATGTACAACTGGCTAATATACTACTCTGGATAGTCCATTTGTTTTGAAATGTGTTATCCTATAGTTTGCTGTATATCTAAAAAAATAATGAGTTTTGCAATTACTGTCATGTTTATTGAATTATCATTCTGGAATTATTACTATTGTTTAAGAATGTATATATTACTAATGTAGTGAAACTATAACTGCATACCCTTTTGTTAGCTGCTCAAACAGCTATATTAAAGCCTTGTTTGTTACTAGCTTGTAGTGAAGATAACTGCAGGAGCATATTCTCGTAATTACACTGTAAGAGTGCTATTTGTATTACTACATCAATTCATTTTAGACAGACTTCTTCTGTCTAGTGTGGAATGCTAAGCAGTAATGCCTTGGGTTTATTCCTGGATGGGAGACCTCCTTTAGGTATATGTCCTTATATGAGTTCTTAGGTTGTCACATTCCTATATCTATATATTGATAACTGTGCATCCTGCACTGTTATTACTTTAGGTGTGAAGTCCAGGTGGCAGCAAAGTACCTTTGAACAAGTGAGTGTTCTGGGTAAGGGGGTTGTTATTGGTGAAGGGCACTTTGTTTAGGTTTTGACAGTGCAGAAGTTCATGAGGTATCATAACACATAAAGATAAATCCCAGTCTTTTATGGCAGACACTCAAATTAATAATATCAAAGCACATTAAATACACAGTAAATATTTTTTTAAAATGTAAAAATTTAACTAATATATAGAACAAAAACCACACAATATACAATGATTAGCTATAAAAGCGATAAACAATAAAACCACCTGCCTAATATTGTGTTGGTCCCCCTCATGACAAAACATCTCTGACCCATGGAGGCATGGACTTTACAAGACCTCTGAAGGTGTCCTTTGGTATCTGGCACAAATACATTAGCAGGGCCTCCATGGTTTGAACTTATTTTTCCAGCACATACCTCAGCTGATCAATTGATTTGAAATCTGGAGAATTTGGAGGCAAAGTCAACACCTTGAACCAATTGTCAGGTTCCTCATACACATTGTTGCAGTGCCGTTTCTGAAATCCGAACCCCCCCAATCCGAACCGGGAACCGAGTCCAGCTCAGGTTTTCCCACCTGGCTCGGATCTAAAATCGAGGCAAAATGTCATCATCCCGCTGACGGATTCTTGCAGGTTTTGGATTCTATAAAAGGTCCCTGCATCGGTGCCATTTTTCACTCCGGCTTTGGACAGTGAAAAGGGAGGGTGGCGGTTTGCTGTGCTGGTGCTGCTATTGTCCATAGGGGCTGTGTCCAAAGTAAACAGGGGCTGGATGGGCTGTCTAAGCAGTGCTGTTGTCCCATAAAGGCTGTGTTGTCCATAGAGGGAGGGTGGGGGTTGCTGTGCTGGTGCTGCTGTTGTCCATAGGGGCTGTGTCCAAAGTCCATAGGGGCTTGCTGGGCTGTGTTGTGCACTGCTATTGTCCCATAAAGGCTGTAGTCCTAAAGGGGTGCTGTAGTGTTGTCCAGGGGGTGCTCTGTCCATCAGGGGTGCCCCCCCCAAGTGCAAAAAACATCTTTCTTTTTCTGTGCGCATTGGCCGCACATGCATCAACAAAGTAGCAGCGCCAAGCATGCACCTGTGTCATAAGTCAAGGGCCAGCTGGTCTATTGAAGGGTGGTGTAACCCCCAGAGTTCTCCATAAAATAAAAAATAAATTTTTCTGTGTTTTTGACTTGTGTGCGCCTCAGCCGCACGTGCATCAACAAAGTAGCAGCACCAAGCATGCACCTGTGTCATAAGTCAAGGGCCGGCTGGCTCATCTGTTGAAGGGTTGTGTAAACCCCAAAGTGCCGGAAAAAAATAAAAAATATATATTTTTCTGTGTTTGTGTGCGGCGACCCTTGGCTGCACGTGTTTCAACAAAGTAGCAGTGCCAAGCGTGTGCCTGTGTCATAAGTCAAGGGCTGGCTGGTCTGTTGAAGGTGGTGTAACCCCCAAAGTGCCCCAAAAAATTAAAACATTTAAATTTTTTTATTTTTCTGTGTTTGTGTGCACCTTAGCCGCAAGTGCATCAACAAAGCAGCAGCACCAAGCGTGTGCCTGTGTCATAAGTCAAGGGCCAGCTGGTCTGTTGAAGAGAGGTGTAACCCCCAAAGTGCCTCAAAGAATTAACTTTTTCTTTTTTCTTTTTCTGTGCTTGTGTGAGCCTTAGCCGCACGTGCATCAACAAAGTAGCAGTGCCAAGTATGTACTCTTTGGGGCCTAATTTTTCAAACTGCCATCCTATCTGAGTAGATAGAGAACACTTTTTCGCCAAACTTAATTTGACAGGTACCATGCCCACAACCCCTCCCCTAACTCCGCCCCTGTCACTCCCACTTTTCCTCCCCTTTTGATATCGTTTAATATGAATTTTATATGAATTTATAGTTTTTAATAATAAATGAATATAAATTTATGTGGCGCGATATCTTTTTGATAGAGATTGATAAATAAATCTAAATCAATTGTATATAAATGCGATAGGGCTTGATATAAAAAGTTATCGGATTCAATGCTTAAACAGGCAGTATTGTTGTTAAACCTTCGTGATAGCTATAAAAGTAAATACATCTTTACTTAGCAGGCAGCAATGCCTACGAACAAAAGAAACAGTGCGTCACGCCGCGTTGCTAATCGAAAAAAGCGGATGAAAAAGGCGTATTACACGGTATTGAACACCAGCAGTTATTGCGGGTTTGATAAGTATTATAAGGCCAATAAAGATGCATTTAAAAGAACTGAAATAAAAAAATGGATGCAAAAACAAGACGCGTATACGTTACATAAACCAGCTAGGAAATTCTATAAAAGGAACATGATCTGCATATCCGATATAAATCAGCAATGGCAATGCGATTTGGTATCGCTGATAGAACTTGCGAAGTACAATGAAGATTTTAAGTATATATTAACAGTTATCGATATATTCAGTAAGAGAGCCTGGGCCGTAAGCCTAACATCTAAGAGCGCAGCAACCATCGCTAGCGCTTTTGAAAAAGTATTTCAGCAGGGCTGCGTGCCAAAGAAGCTGCAAACTGACCTTGGTAAAGAGTTTCTAAACAAAATCCTAAAAGAACTGTTAGAAAAATACGATATACATCATTTTACGGCCAACAACGACGTAAAGGCGGCGGTTATAGAAAGATTCAACAGGACTTTAAATACACGGATGTGGCGCTATTTCACAGCGCAGAATACCTACAGATATATAGATGTTTTACAGGACCTCATATACAGCTATAATAACACGTATCATAGAATGGTTAAGTGTACGCCATGTGATGTGAACGCCTCCAATGCTTTGAGCATTTTTAAGACGACGTAGAGCGAATACTTTAAAGCTAATAAAATACAACCTCGATTAGCAGTCAGTGAGCACGTACACATCTCCAAATATAAGGATATATTTCAGAAAACTATAACAGAACTTACAAGGTGGAAAAGATTTTAAAAAAATAAGATGGTCAGCGGTCGGAAATACGCGTTGGTCAAGTGGCGCGGTTACCCAGCAAAATTTAACAGCGTCTGAGATAAAAGATATATAAAGTGCATCACACTCTAAACAGGGTGAGAGATGGATGACAAGTCGTTCTACATAACATTGCCCAGTAATGCATCGGCGGACACATTCCCGCAAAATTAGATTTCTAACTATACAACAAAATTTGCAAAGCCGATACACTTAATCGGCGAATCTGAAGTTGCTCTTACAGAAATACAATACCCGCACACGTGGAATACAATCGATAAACGCGATTGTGTGTTGAAAATAACAAGGTGGGATGGACCGAACACGGATGTCACGAGGGTGTGCATTAAACCCGGTTTTTATGAAACAATCGAGGTGCTGGTCGAAGCATTCAATGCTGAAATTGAGCATCATAAGCTGGATGGAGGGTTAAAATTATGGTACGATCACCTCGAACGTGCCGTATCCTTCGACAATAAGCCGATGTACCAGCTCACAGCCAGTGTTAAGCTGACAAGAATACTGGGTTTACAACCTAAAATTAGGTTTTTAAAGCCAAGCGCCGACATCAACGGGGGGCAATATACGTTGTATGTGTACACAGACATTATCGAACACCAGAGGGTCGGTGATAGTTATGTACCGTTGCTACGGACTGTTGAAATTAAGGGGTGTAACAACAAAATGGTCTCAATTCGATATGAGAAGCCAGATTACGTACCTTTGTGCAAAGCGCATTTTGACATATATATATATATATATATATATATATATATATATGGAAATATCTAATAAAAACACAATTAAAAAGGGGTAATATATGTATAAATAAAAAATACAACTGCCGATACATATATATATATATATATATATATATATATATGTATATATATATATTTATTTAACATAACATGTACATATATTATTCCATGTATATTAACGTATGCTAACACATACAATACCAAGAGATGATGTTAGATTAGGAATTACCAGGCATATAATTATAAGATGCTTGTTATGAAACACAAAAATACTGGTAACTGTTATAACCACAATGGTGGCTTTTTTTACATAAATCACTAACCTAATAATCAAATAATGTATATATCCATATTTACTACAACTGCGGGTTATTAGATACAAAACAACTTTTAAGAAATTTATTTCACAGAAAGGATAGTTTTAGCGGTGATAATTGATGCTAGAACAACTTAAACATGCTGTATAAGAATATCAAGCGCTTACGGTGTGGTCACAATGTGATCATTCTGTGATTAAATTAATATTTCTTTCCATGTATATTAATGCATGCTAACACATACAATACCAAGAGATGCTGTTAGATTAGGAATTACCAGGCATATATTTATAAGACGCTTGTTATGAAACACAAAAATAACGGTAACTGTTATAACCACAATGGTGGCTTTTTTACATAAATCACTAACCTAATAATCTAATAATGTATATATCCATATTTACTACAACTGCGGGTTATTAGATACAAAACAACTTTTAAGAAATATACTTCACAGAAAGGATAGTGTTAGCGGTGATAATCGCTGCTAGAACAATTTAAACAAACTGTATGAATATCAAGCGCTTAGGGCGCGGTCACAATGTGGTCATTCTATGATTATATTACTATTTCATACTGTGAGTATAATATAACTATACACAAAACATACAATGGAATTTTACTACACAGAAATGTTAGTATGCGCACTGTCACTAGAACATGAGGATATGTGCTGTAACTTCTATAAACTGCACATCCGCAATACCCCGCAATAGACAAACCGTGCATTATATATAAAATGACTAATACATATTGAAGACACATGCACCTCTATATACAGCTGATAAGTATTGTATAAGAATAGCTATGCAAAGAACCAATGATCGCACAGGTTACATGCAGTAAAAGAATATCGATCGCTTAGGGGATTTGTCACAATATGGTCATTCTATGATTAAATTAATACTTCATACAGTTTTATAACGTAATTATACACAAAACAGATACAATGGAGAATTTACTGCTATAAATTCTAACATGTACATATATATCACATTTTAAAAAAAGAGTAAATGTTTGTATCTAAAAAAAATTTAAAAATATATACTTACATTCTCCTGTGGCCATTTGCTCAACCTCAGATTTTTCAAAGTTGTGGTTCTATGTCTCTTCAAAACATCTGTGGATGTGTAGCAGCTCTAGCCTGGTGGCCCCCCTTATATTCCATGGTCAGTTACTGATGCATACAAGGTACATCCCCCCAGTAGGCGTAGTTATAGAGGCATGCGCTATTAGCAACTAAAAATGTATCTTTTTTATTAAAAATTATATAATTCTTCTATGGATAATGATATACTAAAAATTTGTAGGTCTTTATAATGTACGGAGAATTATTTGTCATATGAGTCTAAACAAGCCATGGTTTTACAAGCCTGGCGCAATTATGGTTTAAATGTTTAATCGCCCTATATATATTTTCTCTTTTTCTTCATTGATTGATTTAAATGTGCTACATTAGACATAAACGGTATTAAGTTATTTTATATATATTTTATAACAAGCACAAATTGAAATTAAAGACAGCCTAACAACGTGCTATTTCAATTTAATCATACCGGCTGTATAATACCTGCATTTAACAGCGTTCTGTTTTAAACTAGTTATAACACAGTTTATCATTTGAGGTTAAAGGCGCCCTAATGCTGATATTGAATCATGTTTGAGGTTCAGGATAACCTAATGGTGATATTGAATCATGATACTTATTTGAATATGTATCTTACTAACAATTGAATATGTACTTATAATACAGCTATCGTATGAATCTAAATTATGGGATGTATCTATCAAAGGCTGCTGTGAAATAAAATCAAATCTTGATGTGAGTTAAATTGTGATTATTATGTATGCCACTTCCTCAGGAATACTGCATGTTATTCACCAGCTTGTCAAGTGTGAAGGCAGAACATGTGGATCACATATTCTGTTTCATACTTAATAATAGCCCATAGTCCTGTGGCAGCCAGAGCTGTAAAACCTTATACCATTCATCATATTCAAACATCTGTACTCCATAACAATAATAATAAACGTGACATGTCCTGACTTGTTCACAGCCATATCTTATGTAAGAAAAACAGGCGCAAGTAAACCCCCCTGCTGTTTATGCAGGATATAGACCTGTGGTAATTAGGCATGCTGACATGTTCTCCCACTGAATAATGACCTGGTATGCGTGTGTACTTTGTAGGGAAAACTTATGCATGTGAACTTATGCATGTGTTTTTTCATCAGTTCATAGTATACACCTTTTGTGCCCTGTTCCCCTGATATACCAATCCATAGCATCATGATAGAAGTAAGATCATAACATTTAACATGCATGCTTAATTTATAACCCGACTCATCAAACTCTGTCTAATATGACATTATTCCAAAGGACAAGGCATCTTACTGATGTTGCAAACATACAAAAAAGATTTACAGATGCACAACTCCAACATTACTCATTATATATAATACATTTTGCAATAGCATTTTGCAAGTAATAAAAGAGGTTTTGGCATAATCATGGCCATGGTTATGGGCTTACCCACCACGCCCAGGTAACCTCTGAGGGTAGGTCCCTAACATACTGGGGTTGAAATCCAGAGCGCAGAACACCCCCAAACCAGCCCAGTTGAGCCACCACAGGGCATTGCTCCAATAAGGAAAGGTGAAGTGTAAAAAGGTGTAGGATAGAAAAGAGCAGCTGCTGCTGCATGTAGGGAGGTGAGAAATAAAGATGTGAAAATAATACATATATATTAAACAAACAATGGAAGTGCTAAAAGTGAAAGAAAGGAAAAATGTGTATATAATGCGATGTCCTGAAGAAGCCCAACCAAAGCAATCCAGGGGACCCACGCCCCAGAAAGTCAACCCTTAGCTGCACTACAGTATAAACATTTTTAGGACTTACCTACGATTGTGCCTCTTGTTAAAGTGCAGTCAAAATGCCAGATCCCTGCTTAAAACCAATTAGAGACAGGTGGGAAGGGGTGCTAGCCTAGATTGAAGGCATCTCATACCTTCAAGTGTGCATAAGAACACACTAAATATAATATGTGGAAAGGGGGGCCCTAGACTGCACACCCTGAAAATATATGTAATGGGAGGTGCTACCTGTGGAGACTATTGTTGCAAACATACAAAAAAAATGTACAGATGCACAACTCCAACATTACTCATTTCTTTTATAGTTTGGAAAGCTGCTTATACTGTTTTTGCATTGTACTGGTATTCCATTGAACCAGCTGGGATAATGACTACTTGAAGGAATATCCCAGCTGGTTAGGTGGAATACCCACAGGACAATTTAAGAGAATACGACGTAATTGCTATAAACTCAACTCATTACGAAACACAAGGCAACATACTTAAAACACAATTAATCAACAAAAAGTACAATGCAAGAACAGTACAAGCAGCTTTCCAAAAAGAAACAGACAGAGGCCCACTACTAGAGTACAATAATAAAGAGTCAAATGCAGACACCAACAATAAGATATTCTTCGTAACCCAATACAACAGTCAAGCATGGGAAATCAAGAAAATAGTGAATAAACATTTTGGGGGATGAGATTATAGGCACTTCCCTAGCCTTAAAACCTCAGATAGTGTTCAGCAAAGCTCCAGATTTGAGAACCAAACTAGTGAAGAACCATTTAGCACCATCAGCTCCTAAGCAACACACACTCAATGACATGGAAACAGAAAACATCAGGAGACAATGGGGGAGGATTCTTTTATTGTGGGATTTGCCAGGCATGCATTACCATTGGTAAAATAGGTACCATGCCCATAAAAACAGTCCAGTCCACAACCAATAATTCAACTTTCAAGATACAAGAAAACTTGACATGCAACACCAAAGATGTGATTTATCTGCTACAATGCCCCTGTCAACTACAATATATAGGGAGGACCATCCGCCCACTTAAAACTAGGATTAGCAAACACATGCGCAATATCAGGAAAGGTTGCATAGAACACCCCATTTCCATGCATTTTAGAATACACCATGGGTCAGACCCCAAAGTTCTAGATTTCACTGCCCTCAAGTCGGTTAAACCCTATTGGAGAGGCGGTGATTATATCAAACAGATTAATAAAGAAGATTTACGCATCATGATCAACATGGGGTCACTTCACCCACATGATCTCAACCGGGACAATGAAATTAGATCCATTATTTGTGACTAACAACATCCCCAACCTCAGTAATATCTATACCATCAGGACACATTCGACTATCCTGGGACACACTATCATCATCCATCACATATTAACTCTATATCTAGCATAAAACCATTGTGCCTCACAACAACACAGAGGATTTCACTACTACTTACCAGTCATATAATAGTGCTTAATCCATAGATATGCATTGTCAACCATGTATGCCCCCCTATGGTCTCAATATTATTCATTATTATGATTTTTGTACTCATTAATTACTTAACCCTCCCCGGTTTTCAGTGCATAATACTTACTGATGTACTCCTAGATATGAGTCTAATTTAGCAGAAGAGTATAGTACATATTCTTTTATATTACGCTATACTGTGCCTATGAACACACTTTATAACATGTTTTCTGGATATATGCATGATCCAGCAATTCAACTTTTGCGTTTGACTTGACAAGTTCTGCAACCAGTCAAAGCCCATTAAGAACACCCACCAATCTGATGAGACGCCCAACCACCAATCAGAGAGGAGGCGGGGTTATTAACCCACTACATATGGCTTCCCCATACAGAGATCTTCAATACAGTTCTGCCTAGAAGAAGACCCCTAGAGGGTCGAAATGCATTGCAGTCCATTCAACGATATTTGCCCCCCCACCCCCTCATACTGAGAGTGACCAGGAGCCATTATCTAGTGCATGCACCACCCACCATCGCAACACTCTTCTGCCACTATCTGCTGTTGGACCACGTGACCTGGAAGTACCAGCCACGGACAAGAGGACTCCAAGTAACTTCAGCTGGCTAGGGGAGGATCGGGACTCCGTTGAGATGACAGGGAGGTAAGTTTCCACACCGGAGGAGTGCGGTACTTGGTCGTCACGGGCCACAACCGCCACACCTCCCCCCAGGCACACACAGGTAGTTCGGGTGGGCATTGCTACAGTGCACTGTCACTGGACTGTGTAGCCAGGAGACGCATACCCCTGCCACTCCGGTTCCCGTGTCACTCACCCCAAAAAGACCTCATCCCGGGCACCACCAGTCATACATAATCAGGAACTTTACACTGACTAGCGGGACGCTGAAGTCAGCACCTTTACCCACCAGTTGACTCAGTCATTATGCTTAAGCATCTCCTGGTCACATATCCATCATTTTCTGCATGACCAATATCTTGCACCTGCGAGTCATTCTTTCATATTGCATGTACTTTGACTTTCATCCTACTGTATTCTCCTATTACTATATCCAATATTAATATCATACATTTTAAACTCTACCTTAGGGCTATCATTGACATTTGCTTGTGTGTAATTGTTACTACACATTTTTATCAAGTTCTATGTGTCATTAGTAAATACTTGTGAAACACACTACTGTCACTGATCTATTATTCATTCAACACTAAGGGGGGTTCCAGAGTGCATTTACCATCTCCAAACTATTTTATACATGGAAGGTCAGACACCCTTCCTTGTAGGTGCAGCCACCTCCACTCAATAGGTAGAGTCCAGTGCGCAATCCCCCTCCATTTTTATATCTTTTTGACAATTCATTTTGTATAAATTTCTGGAGGAGTGCAGCAGGGTGTGGCCCATTTTATCTTTATTTCTAGCTTTCATTGGGTGAGGATAACACCTAGGGGTTTTCACAACTAGCAGCTGCTTATTTGCGCATTGAGGCAGATGTTTCTTTCTTTGTTTATAAGGGACATATATGTGTACTCTCATAAGCATGCATGTAGATATTTGCATAAGCTAGTGCAATGTTTGAACCCATTGCTGTTCAGGACAGTTGTTTATAATATCGACCAGCATACATGAAATGATTCTCCTTCAGTACAACCTCAAGTAATTCCAAGAGGAACTCAATAGGGGGACCCCTATAGTCTGAGACACTCAGTACTTCCCAGGTTGCCGCTATGCCAGCATCATGGGGAATTACTGTAAGATCATGAGATATTTTATCCAAAATATCATTAGTGTCCCTCAGGTAGCTAGGTAATTTTTTAACAATAATAGGCTGTTGAAAACTATTGATTGAGCTAATAGTTGGAGGAATTAGCCCTTCTTCAAAATAATCAGCCTACCTGGGGGATCTTTTAGGGTTTTGTGCACCTTAAGCAGGATGCACAGAATGGGGCAAATAGGGTGATCCACAGATAGGAAGCTACTTACTCCCTCATAGAGCCAACCATTCTGGACACCCCTTGAGATGCAGTCATCAACCACTGATTTAATCCTGTTCATAGGGTTTATACATAAGCTATAAGTACTTATATCCGCCAACTGCCGATTTACCTTTCTGTCATCTGAAGGACAACCGCCCCGCCCTTGTCCGCAGGATGGATTATCAAATTTAGGTTGTCCATCAAGGATCTAAGAACACCTCTCTGTTCCACATTTAGATTATCATATGGGTAATGATTAGACTTGCATTGCACCTCTAATTCAAACATCTGCAAAAATGTCTTAATATTAGGATTGTTTGACTGAAGGTCAAACTGCCCAGGTTTTTATAAGTCATCCATGTACAAATCTCATTACGTTCAGACCCAGAAAAAAATTCTCTTAAACGTAACAAATTTATATTGATTAATGTGAAATTTAAACGGATCCTGTTTTAGTGTTGGTAGAAAACTGAGTCCAAATGAAAGCAATGAGGATTCAACTGTTGTCAGTATATGGTCAGAGAGGTTTAAAATCAGACTTAGATCCTCTTCATCTTATAGCCCCCCTGCCTCGTATTTGATCTATATCTTTTGGTGGTCGACTTCCACCCTTGGCTCCCAATTGGCCTAAAAAACAACTTGGTGGGAGGGCCTCAGAATGCTCACTATCAGATGCAGTTGCAGAAGATTAGTATCCAAGGTCTCAAATGCTCTCACACGTGTTGGTCTCTGTACTCTGGGATATCTTCTTTTAGTGACATCACCAGTGAGCCACCTATATACTTGGTGTTTTTTGTTATCGTTATTAACTATATTTAACTTTTTCCTTTTAAATGCAATCAACTAATTTTTTGATATGTATCAATCTGGGTCTGTAACCTACTGCACGTATTCTCACTTCTATCACCTGAGATTACTTGCAGATTCAACCGTTCAAACTGTAATATGTCCTCCCTAACCTGTACAAGTTCTACTCCTACCTCTATTATGATTAGGTCAAATGCACACTTATTTAAAACACTGCACAACTTAGTGCAGAATTTGGGACTATTCCACTCCATAGTGGGGACTTTATTCATCCTGAAACCCCTCTGAATTTTTCATTGTTTGTTGTGGCTGATGTGAGCACCTATTATTGGCACATGGCTCTGTTTACATTTAGCATTCCAAATACTGGAACGCAAGCCCTATTGGCAGGGAGACAGCGTGACTACCAGGGAGTGATCTCATTTCCGGCAGTGCGTTCCATGGATTGGAGTGTATGCCGTGGTGGTGCACGCAGTATTGAGATTAATGCTGCTATTTACGGTAAAGGTAAGTCAGTCCCTCGGGTTGAGTCTGTATGAAATTTATATTTTGACGGTTGCTGTGATATGCTGCTGGCTTGAAAAAGATCTGGATATGACCGAAACGTCACTGCTACTATGCTGCTATAACTTTGGAATATACTGGAATAAAATGTCTATTATTGGCTATGTCTTTCTATATATAATATAAATCACAGGGGCTCTGCACACACCATAATAACTAAATAACTAACCATAATCATAATACACATAATAATTAGTGGGATTTTGGTTCATGAATTGACCAATGCATGTAAGCTTGCAGCCCCCGTCATGGGACCCCACTTCACTGCAAGTCCCTTCTTTTTTATATATATATATATATATATATAGAAGCCAATGGTGCTCCTGCACTCACATGACAATAATCCAAGAAGCTTGCTCAGGTGCCTTCCTTTATAGGGAACAGCGTCCCCACAATACAAATCCGAATAAGGCGGCACTCAGAGTCCATATACTGATATAAATAGGTGGTGTTTATTCACACATTCATCGACGTTTCGGGGCCATCTGCCCCTTCTTCAGGATGACAAAAAGAATATGACATACATATCAATTTAAATAGCTTACCCCACCGGACATGTAACACCTCCTTCGCGCCATTCTGGATCCCGGAACTCCAGTGCTCCCACGTGGTGAACAACACACGTGACTGGTACATCCGTGACGTTGCACCTAGCACGTATGCTAGCATGTTGCCATGGTAACATCATCTAGTGTGTAAACAAAGAAATCACGAGTGAGGACAAAACAAACAACATTGGCAAAATATGATAAACACATACAGCGACATATTAAAAAATAAAAATCAAAGAACCACTGTTATAAAACTTGTATATTCCCATTAAGAAACCTATTAATATTAAAAATAGCTGGGCCAAGCACTCCGATCAAACTAATCGTTCCCCAATAGAACAACCTACTGTGTGAAAACATGCCTATAAGCATCATTTAATAAGTATCAATATGATACAGAACTAATATCTGTGTCGATATACTACAGAATGTGACAATAAACAACTTGCCACTTATGTGAAAACCTATGAATATGTGTCTTGTATTAACCACTGCTGAAATAAAGTGAAAATAAATATAAATCTTGTGTACAAAAACAATCTATGTGCAAAAAACAAAAAATATACAGAGCCACTATTTCTAAGTGTAATATGTTAAACCGATAAAATTAATGTGCTAAATTGAACAATTAGTGTAACATAGTGTGTTGACCTGCAATGTTATGAAAAATGCCGTCAAAAGGCTAAATGCGCAATACTTATATATAATCAATGGTATAAACAAATAGATAAGAAACAAAACAAAATAGCAGAGAAAAAGAATAACCTGTCCATGACCCTGAAAAATATGTATAGAACTATTCCTCTCCTATATGAAACAACATCACGTAATATATACACCTTATCTCCAGCATATACAGTCTGTGACGATGATTATATTATGTAAAATATAACTCTTAAAAAACTCCAAACATATTTCAATGCTATATACTGTTAATAATTCACTGTAATAATTGTTGTGATGGATACCTCCTTTTATATAGAAGAGTGTGATAAATTGCTTAGTGATCAAGCTACTTATTGTTCTTTACCGGGTGATCCTATGGCTGAATATAAAAATTGTCTTGACAATTTGCTGAGACAAGCTGAGGCTGAGGGTATTATCTCAGAAAGTATTTGTAATAAATTGATTACTAATTTTCCAGTGGTACCCCTATTTTATATAATACCTAAGATTCACAAGGATTCACAAAGACCCCCTGGCAGACCTATCATCTCAGCCAGGGGTTCTGTTCGTAAATCTGTAGCGAAGTACGTTGATATGTTTTTGCAACCCTGCATACAGGATACTTTTACTTATCTCAAGGATTCAACTACATTGTTACGACATCTGACTGCCATGTCAAGCGTGCCCTCTAATACCGTTATGGTCACGCTTGATGTGACAAGTCTCTATACATGTATCCCACATGCAGCAGGACTCAGTGCGATTGAGCATTTATTGATTAATAACCCTAAATATGAAGGTCCGGACATAAAGTTCTTTATATCTCTATTGGAGTTTTCGTTATTTCACAACTACTTTTTGTTTAATGGGGTCTTTTATAGACAGAAGACAGGGTGTGCAATGGGTTCTCCAGCTGCCCCGTCATTCACTAATTCTTTTATGTGGGAAACAGAAAAAGTTTTGTTTTTTTGAAAATTTGGCCGTGTCTAACAAGATCCTGTTATATTATCGTTATATTGACGATTTATTAATTTTCTGGAATGGAGATGTAGAAATGCTGTTGGAATTGGTCAATACACATAATGCGACCTCTAGTCCCATTAAGTTGACAACACAGTTTAGTGATAGTGAAGTTAATTTTCTGGATATTAACATTAAAATAATTGAATCCAGAATACAGACTTCACTCTATGTTAAACCGACAGATAGAAACACCTTATTACGGTATAACAGTTTTCATCCTAGATCTACAGTGGCAGGGTTGCCATTTTCCCAATTTATTAGAGTTTGTAGAACCACCAGTGATAGAAGTGAAACTGTGAAACAACTAGACTTGATGATGGAGAAATTTCTTAACAGAGGTTACCCAATTAAATTACTGCGGCAGGCTAAATTGAAAGCCTTGAATAAAACCAGAGCATCCCTGTTGGCATCAAAAGATAAAAAACAATTGATGCAAACGGTACCTTGGGTTAGTGAATTCAACACAAAAAGTCGACAACTATCTACTCAGGTGAAACAAATGTGGCCTATGGTAACCACGGACCCTGACATGTCGTTATTACAGGGCACTCGAGTGATGCCTACTTATACGAGGAGTCGAAATATGAAAGACTTCGTGGTAAAAACTGACATTACCCCATGTAAAAAAGTAGGCACTAAGGAACATTTTCTTAGTAGGAAAAACTGGCGTTTTAAACGTTTAGGGTGTACCACCTGTAGTTACATGCTAACTGGTACATATGTATATCATCCGTATTCTGGTATGAAATTTACCATTAACTGGCCACTCACATGCAGCTCTCGATTTGTCATATATGTTCTGTCTTGCCCATGTGGGTTACACTACGTGGGCAAGACAGAACGACAATTTAAAGAGAGGATGGCACAGCATCGTGCAGCTATCCGAGCTGCTCTTACTGTGGGAACTAGCGACCAACCCGTCGCTCGACATTTTGTTCAGTTAAAACACAATTTAGCTTCAGTTAAATATAAGGTTATTGATCATGTGCCCATTTCACTTAGAGGTGGCAATAGATCCAAAAGGTTGCTACAACTAGAGGCTTCCTGGATTTTTAGGTTAGACACTCTAGCTCCCCGTGGTTTAAATGAGTCCTTGGGCTTACAATGTTATTTGTGATCCAGTGTTTTTCTTGATTATTCTATGGACGATGAGTTTGTCCATGGTTGTCAGGATAATAGCTGATTCTGATGTTATTACAGTGAATTATTAACAGTATATAGCATTGAAACATGTTTGGAGTTTTTTAAGAGTTATATTTTACTCTTGGTAATCATCGTCACAGACTGTATATGCTGGAGATAAGGTGTATATATTACGTGATGTTGTTTCATATAGGAGAGGAATAGTTCTATACATATTTTTCAGGGTCATAGACAGGTTATTCTTTTTCTCTGCTATTTTGTTTTGTTTCTTATCTATTTGTTTATACCATTGATTATATATAAGTATTGCGCATTTAGTCTTTTGACGGCATTTTTCATAACATTGCAGGTCAACACACTATGTTACACTAATTGTTCAATTTAGCACATTAATTTTATCGGTTTAACATATTACACTTAGAAATAGTGGCTCTGTATATTTTTTGTTTTTTGCACATAGATTGTTTTTGTACACAAGATTTATATTTATTTTCACTTTATTTCAGCAGTGGTTAATACAAGACACATAGGTTTTCAAATAAGTGGCAAGTTGTTTATTGTCACATTCTGTAGTATATCAACACAGATATTAGTTCTGTATCATATTGATACTTACTAAATGATGCTTATAGGCATGTTTTCACACAGTAGGTTGTTCTATTGGGGAACGATTAGTTTGATCGGAGTGCTTGGCCAAGTTATTTTTAATATTAATAGGTTTCTTAATGGGAATATACAAGTTTTATAACAGTGGTTCTTTGATTTTTATTTTTTAATATGTCGCTGTATGTGTATATCATATTTTGCCAATGTTGTTTGTTTTGTCCTCACTCGTGATTTCTTTGTTTGTACACTAGATGATGTTACCACGGCAACATGCTAGCATACGTGCTAGGTGCATCATCCGATGCGCCGGACTGCGTCACGGATGTAAAAGTCACGTGTGTTGTTCACCACGTGGGAGCACTGGAGTTCCGGGATCCAGAACGGCGCGGAGGAGGTGTTACATGTTCGGTGGGGTAAGCTATTTAAATTGATATGTATGTCACATTCTTTTTGTCATCCTGAAGAAGGGGCAGATGGCCCCGAAATGTCGATGAATGTGTGAATAAACTCCACCTATTTATATCAGTATATGGACTCTGAGTGCCGCCTTATTCGGATTTATATATATATATATATATATATATATACACATACAGGTATATATACACACATATACTGTATATGTATATATATATATATATATATATATGTATATATACTGTATAGAAAATACATACATATCTCTTGTAATACACAATACAACACACTCCCCAATCACTGTGCCTAGCAGTGATTGGGACAGAGGTGGAGGTGAAATAGCAAGGAATGGGTAAGGGTGCAGCCAGCTGCTGCTTCTGTAGTAGTGAGTAGTTACACAAGCAGCTGTGCCACTGGAAGGGGTGTGCCGGGGACACATCAGTTAAGGCTGCTGCTGCCGCACCAAACTTGGGAAGATGGGTGGGCCAGGGACACATCAGCAGCAGCCGCTATGCTGGTGGAAGGAGGTGGGCCAGGGACACATCAGCAGCAGCTGCTTCAATGCCGGGAGGAGGGGGTGGTCCAGGGACACTTTAGCAGCCACCGCTCCCGGAGGAGTTAATGCACTGATGGCTGCCCAGGAGGCCACTGTTTGCTGCTACTGCCAGAAGGAAGGTCACGCAAGTTGCCAGATCACAGCTGGCCATAGTGATTGGGACACATCAGCAGCCATGACTACCAGTTGCCACAAGTGACGGCTGCTTGCAGCCGTGATGAAAGGGGGCTGCAGCTGGGTGCCCGATCACTATGGCCAGCAGTGATCGAAACACACTGGAGGGGCAGCCAGATGTAGGTGGCTGTGGGAAGATAAGCTTCCTGCAGCCGCTTAGTGGGCATTTATGACTGGTCGCATCAGATGCGACCATGGCAGGGAAAGCCCAGTCTGGTGTGGTCGCATCTAATGTGGTTAATGACTTCCAAAACATATATTAATACCAGAACCAAAACACACAAGGCCAAAACGAAACCCAAAACATGAAAATGGTTTTAGAGCCAAAACCATTGGCAAAATCAAAACACGGAGCTCCGTGCACATCTCTAGTAAAATCTTAATTTGCTAGTGATGTGTGGCAGTTTTGTATAGCCTAAACTGCATGCTGTTTAGCCTAGCCACATGCAGTTTAGGGGATTCTGTAAAAAAAAAACCTTTCTCTCCTTCGTTATCAGGACATGAGCTCAGTTTGCATCTGTTGCTTAATGTAAGTGGTCTATCTTTCTTCATTAGGTTGGATTTTTTTAACCTATAGACGGACAAGCACACCTGCGTTTCTCCAACCACTCCCCCATCACCACCCCAAACACTGACTACCTGTCATTCATACAGCGATTGCTTATCGTGCTCTGCGTAATCTCAGTGTGATTGCAGTGTAGCCTTCAAACGATGCACACGCCCAATGCGATGCATATGCATGTGCAGTATGCAACAATCGGCCAACTGCTTGCGAAGTTGCAGTTACGATCCATAATGAATCAGACCCTAAGTTTATTAGAAGAGTGAAGGCAAGTACTTAATGATACTACTAATTGCAGACATTTGTTGGGTTACAAAAAATTATAGGAAAATATGAGAGTAATATTAAAATGTAAAAACAATACGGGGCAAAATTAATATTAAATAAATATGAGGGGACATTTTAAATATTATATAAATAGATGGGGTTCATTTAATTTTGTTAAATCAGGGGGCATTGGGCCTGATTCAGAGATGGACGCTAATGCAATTGCAGCTGCAATTTTGTACCGAACGCAGCTGCGAAAATATGCTAATGGTTCAAAAGATCACCCTAGCATACTGACTCCCACTGCTGCCTTCTTACCTGCATACAATGATGCTTACCTGCATAAATATCAGTAACCTCGATGCACATCGAGCTGTCATCTTTCCTATGCGGCATGTCTGACCAGCCACAGACTTGGTAGCTTTCCTGACATGCAGAGGGTTCTCATGCGGCATAGGAGATCGCGAGGGCTAATATATGCACGCCCATGTAATGGTGTTTAAATGGTCAGACACATCTGCGTTTTATTAACCAGCCCCCATTACCTCCCTCTGTCAGTCACTTTGTGATGGGATCCTCTGTGCGTTCGTAATTGCAATGCGATCACTGCACACATGAAGTGGGGCTTGTACATATGCGCAATGGCAAACAATTGCTCAATCTGCATGAAAATTGCATTAGTATCCATCTCTTAATCAGGCCCAGGGCTGCAGAGAGCCTGGCCTGGCCCAGGTAAAGGAGGGGGTGTGGCCTAATTGCTTGAGGCGTGACCACACCACCTTAAAAAAAACACAAAAAATATCACTTTTTCAGTGCCGCGTATCGGCGCTGCGCGGTGCTAAGCAGGGTGGGTGCGATCAGTGTGATCGCTCCCTCCCACAGCCATAGGAGACTGCTCCTGCAGCAGCTGCAAGTAATCTCACACTGCAGCCCAGCACAAGCTGTGTGCTGAGCCACTTTATGGGAGGGGGGGTAACGCTGGACTTGGGGCCCGCCGGATCCTCTAGCAAGCCCATGCCCAGGTAAACTGTGCCCACTCCCCCCCTCTCGGTGGCCATGATCAGGCCCACTGCTATTTAGTTTTGTCCCAGGTATCTACAGGTCAGGGGTACCAGGTAGGGCTCAATACTACTTGACATTGGGCCAGGCATTCCTACCCTCCTACTTTCACCAGGGGAATGGTACTGACCCTAAGTTGTACAGCCAATACTGAAGGGGGTTATGAACATTGTTTTTTTTACATTGGCCAACTTCTTTTCCTGAAAACCCTTTTGAATGCATATCTGTGTTTGACCTTTAGATTGGTATGACTAACACCATTGGACTCCCAGCTTTCTTTGGACCTTTGGACTGAAAGCTTTGAAAGCTTTTGCACTGCTTCTCCTGACACTAAATCCATCAATTACAAATATACAGACCTAACACCATGAATGTGCAAACATAAATTTATTTTATCTTTCAATTTCTGAGTTGCAGAATTAAAACACAAGCCAGGGATCTGATTGAGCCTAATTAATCCCTAGGTGGTTTCAAGCAGGGCCTTCCCCTTTAAGACTTAGTAAGCTCATTTAAAGTTATACATTTTTTATTTCTTACTTAGTGTTTAGTCAATTAGTTGTAGGAGCATTACGCATCTACAGTACAACTAATTGGCAAAACACTAAGGCCCTCATTCAGAGCCGTACGCTCTGAGCAGAGCGCATGCTCTGAATGAGGGCCGGCCTCCCTGAAAATGGAGCGTCCTCCTGGACGCTTGTATAGCTGTGGGTCACCACCCACAGGCTATACGAGCGTGCAGTTTGATGGCCACGATGGTCGTGACCATCGCGACCATCGAAACTGCGAGCCGGAGCCTGCGGTTGAGGTTTTCAACCGCAAGCTCCGGAGTGATTTTGGCTCTATCAGAGCCAAAATCACTCCCACTGACATCACTAGTGATGTCAGTGGGCCGGCTTCTGACGGGAGGCGTTCCCATGGGAACGCCCCCGTCAGGGAGGCACGCCTACCAAAGGGGGCATGCTGTCAATCAACATCGACAGCACGCCCCCTTTGATCAGACACAACGAGCGAAGGACTTTCCTTCGCTCGTCGCGTCTGGCGCATGCGCACGACGGAGCTCCCTCCGTCGTGCGCATGCTCAGTCCAGAACATCGACCCACTTGCGAGCAGACAGCCGCTCGCGAGTGGGTCTGAATCAGGTCCTAAGTCAGTCATCAAAAATACTTGTTCCTACTCGTTTATAGGTGTCTGCTGGTGAAAATCTGCTCAGCTACAGGCACAGCTCTGTCTCTCTTCAGTACCGCTCCCCCAGAGGCAGATAGGACAGTGTGCTCGCATGCCATGATAGTGTTGCAACTCTCGGGTAGATAATGAATGCAATCTGTATTTTGGGGATTGGTGAGACCTATTTCTGAGGTGCGGAGTCTAATGTGCCGGCAGTGTTCATCAGGGACCGTCGCAAGAAGGTATGGACTTGTCTGCTTCCGACACACAGGTTGCGGCCCTCAGAATAGGTTCCCCTATACAGGTGCTGGTGCAACTCTGCTTAGAGTGGAGAAATCTTTCAGCATACTCAGCAGGCCAGGTCAGAACCAAACGGACAAGACAGTACCAGGGAGCAGACGTATGCAGGTCATGGAGGATAGGCAAAATCAGAACCAGATTACCAAACACAGTACCAGGGATCAGATGAAGGCAGGTCAGGAACAAAGCCAAGGTCAGGAATGGATAGCAAGTATATACAGGGACACTAAAGTAATGTAATGTAGCCTATACTCTGGCACCTGTCTGGTGCCAGAGACTCCCTCTTATAGTGAGGAGTTCAAATCTCGCACCAAACATGACTTCATGTTTGGTGCGTCTGTCCCTTTAAATTTCTCTGCAAGTGAGTGCGTGCTCCTAAGAGAGCCACGGCCACCTGCACTCGCAGCCACACAGTGAGGGGAACCAGGAGCAGATGCCTCAGCAGCGGGTTTTCCGGTGTCTCCCACACATGCTGCCTGCCGCTGTCCAAGATTCCAGTGCTGCCCGATGCAGTAAGTAATAACTGGTGTCCAGTGCACTGTGATATTACCCTCCTCTCTAGTGGTGGGCACCTAACACTCTACAAATGGTTTGTTAGGAAACTTTTTGGTGGAACTTCTGAAGGAGCTGAGGCACATGAATATCTGAGGCCTTGACCCAGCAGTGCTCCTCAGGACAATACCCCTTCCAATTCACCAAGAACTGGAAAGCTCCTCCAGAAACTCTGGAGTAAAAAATTTGTTTCACTTCATATTCCTCCTGGTGGTCTACCGGAATCGCAGGACGAAGGCTGCAAGGTGTTGAGAAACGATTACATACCAGGGGTTTGAGAAGAGAAACACATTAGGTATTCTGAGAGTGCCTGGAAGTTTCAAACAATAAGCCACTGAATTGATCACTTGTAGAATCTGTTAGTGACCAATGAATCTGGGAGTGAATTTCATGGTAGGAACTTTCAATCGCAAGTGCTTGGTTGACAGCCAAACTTTATCACCAGGACTCAATACCGGACCCCTCCTCCTTTTCCTGTCTGCAAACAGTTTAGACCTTAAAGAGGCTTTACATAAAATTCTTCTTTACCTCCTTCCAAATCTTAAAGAACCGGTTCATTGTACCATGGATGGCTGGAAGTGACACTGAACGAAGACCAGGTAACTCCAGTGACATAGGATGCAAACAGTAAATAAAGTACTCCAACGCCTCATGATACAGATTATTGTGGGTGTGATGGTAAGCCAACGAGAAGCTCAGATTGATGCCAAAGCACCTGAATAATGCTCTCCAAAATCTAGAGGTAAACTGAACCCCTCGGTGGAAACAATGTCCAACTTTGGTGCTAAAGGTAAACCCCTTAATGGAACAAAGTGGGTTGTATTGGAGAACCTATCCACCACCACCAGGATATGATGGTAAATCCATCACAAAGTCCATAGAAATGTTAGTCAGAGGACAATCAGGCACTGGTAGTGACAAAAGGGGACCTGATGGAGAGTGCAATGGAACCTTGTGCTGAGCACAATTATGGCAAGCTTCCACAAAGTCTTTAACATCTTGATGGACCATCGGCCACCAGTACCTCCTGAAGATCAGCTCCAAGATTCTTTTGACTCCTGCATACCCACTGAAATGTGATGAATGCACCCACTGCAGTAATTTGGACCAAAGTTCAGGTGCTATAAATGTTTTCCTTTGTGGAATCTTGACATTTGTGCTGACAGCTACGAAGCAAGCAGGGTTTAGAATGGGCTTGTCCTCCTTTACTTCCTCCACTTCAAAGAACTAAATTCTCAGGACAGGGCATCAGCCTTGATATTTTTATTACCTGGCTGGTAGGTAATCACTAGATTAAACCAGTCAAAAAATAACAACCATCTAGAAGATAATTTAAACAGTAAGCTGTCTTGCGATACGTCAAATTCTTATGATCGGTATAGACTGTCACTGGAAATTTAGCTCCCTCTAACAAGTATCACCACTCCTGAAGAGCCAACTTGATGGCTAAAAGTTCTTTATCCCTGACAGCATAATTCCACTCTGGTGCAGAGAACTTCTGGGAGAAGAACCCACAGAAGTACCACTTGCTTGGTAGATTCCTCTGTGACAGCACTGCCCCAACACCAATTGTGGAGGTGTCCACTTCCAAAAAAAAGGTTGGTCACAATTTGGTTGCCTCAGAATGGGTGCTGAAAGGAAACACTGCTTTAAAAGTATGAAAGCTTCTTTTGCTTCAGGAGGCCACACATGAGTGTCTTGACCCTTTCTGGTAAGAGCAGTGATGGAAGCTGTGATGGATAAGTAATTCCTGATGAACTGGTGGTCAAAGTTGCAAAAACCCAGGAAGCATTGTATTGCTTTCAACCTGACTGTACAGGGCCAGCTGACAATTGCAGTAAGCTTTTCTGGGTCCATCCTAAGGCAAGAACCCAAAATGATGTACCCCAGAAATGTTAGGTCCTTTTGCTCAAAAGAGCATTTCTCAAGCTTGCAGAAAATGTGATTAGCCCAGAATTGTGACAGTACCTCACATACATGCCGACGATGACTTGTAATGTCCTCAGAGAATATAAGAATGTTATCCAGGTATACCAGTACATACTTATACAACAGGTCCCATAAGATATGATTCATGTACTTTTGGAAAACAGCTGGGGCATGCTTAATCCAAAAAGCATGAATAAGCACTCATAGTGGCCATCACGAGTATTAAAGGCCATCTTCCACTCATCTACAAATTGGATTCTGATTAGAATGTAGATTCAGCTTGGTGAAAATCTTTGACCCTTTTATGCAATGAAAGAGCTCAGAAATAAGAGGAAGGGGAAATCGCACTTGATGGTAACTGTGTTCAGGCCCTGGAAGTCAATGCATGGTCTCAACCCCCATACTTCTTCTTGACGACGAATAGGCCAGTTCTGTTGGATAATTTAGATTCCCTGATAAACCCACATTTCAGATTCTCCTCAATGTATTCGGATACTGCCTTGGACTTGTGAAGCGAAAGAGGAAAGATTATTCCACATGGTGTCACTTTCCCAGGTAATAAGTCTATAGTGCAATCCCACTCCCTACAGTATGAGCAGGAAGCATCTCAGCTGCCTTTTTACTGAATACATCTCTGAAGGACTGGTATGGAGCTGGAAGATGATCTTCCGGAGAGGTGACTGAACTCTGAATAACACAGAGTGGAGGTTTGACCTACAACAAACAGGACCCATGACATTGAGAACCCCAAGACAGTATTTGAGGTTCTTTCCAGTCTAAAATAGGATCATGCTTGCGGAGCCAAGGAAGACCCAGAATGACTGGACTTTTGGCTGACAGGAGTATATAGAACACTATCAATGCCTGATGGAGGGCGCCCACTTGCATGGTAATATCTGTCACCTGAGAATGGATGGTAGCTGTGGGAAGTTTATTCCCAACCACTCCAATGATAAAAAGGGGTGTTTGTAACAGCACACTCAAAATTCCTAATTCTTGGACCTTCTCAGCCGCCAACGGCACCTGAGTCTAAAAAGGCCTTAACAGCTACAGAGGAATTTCCAAGGACCAGAGTTACATCAATGTAAAACTGAGAAGCAATATTGACTTTTTGGGTTGTGTTGAAACACACCTAATCTGACCACCCCTCAATCAATTAGGCCTTCTCGTTTCCCGGTTGTCTTGAATATCCAGAGAGAAAATGACCTGGTTCACTGCAGTACAAACAGAGTTTATTCTTGAACCTCCTTTCCCTTCTGTGGCAGGAATATGATACTTCCCAATCTGCATGGGCTCTTCTGGAGGTTCAAATGGTGCCATGAAACATGGAGCAAGCTTGAGGGTAGAGTGATGAGATCTCATGCTCTCTCTCTGTGGCGACGATCTACCCGGATACACAAGGAGATCAAATCATCCAAGGAAGATGGCAATTACCTGGATGCAAGTACATCTTTGATTTGATCCGACAGTTCCTGCATAAATATGGAAACCTAGGATCAGCTATTACTCACCTCAGCGCCAGCTTTCCTGACCTCCCGAGTGGTTAGACGCCAGGTGCAGTGGCAGATGATGTGCTGAGGATTATACCTGGGGTCTGCTTGGACATCCATGTGCTTGCTCCATGATGTGGTTCCTGTGGTTACTGTAATGCTTGCAGCCATGACTATATTCTGATCAGCCGGTTACCCAATGGTAGCATTAGTTACTGTCAGCTGACACTATCCTCCAATGGACTGCTACCTTAGAGTATTTAACTGGGCTCTGGACAACAAGAAGTTGCCTGTACAATGTTGTTACTTCCAGTGAAGACTTGCTGTTGTAGCATTCCAGGTCCCAAACTCCATTGCTTCTAATGACTTGTTCCTAGTATTTATCCATGGTGTGTGTACTCGGTATATCTTCTGTGTACAATCTCCTAGAGTCATCTCCTGTGTCAGTTCTATGTCTGAAGCCAAATTGTGTGTACTTAGTACGTTTTCCAAGTACCATCTCATTATACTAATCTCCTGTGCCAGTTCTGCATCTGAAGCCACAGTGTGTGTACTTAATACATCATCCAAGTTCCATCTCATAATACCATTCTCCTGTGCCAGTTCTGCATTTGAATCCACAGTGTGTGTACATAGTATGTCATCCAAGTACCATTTCATAATATCATTCTCCTGTGCCAGTTCTGCATCTGAAGCCACAGTATTTGTACTTAGTATGTTATCCAAGTACAATCTCCTAGTGCCATTCTCCTGTGTCAGCCTTGCGCCTAGATCAACAGAGTGTGTACTCAATACATCACCCCAGTACAAAATTCCAGTATATTTTTCCTTTGCTTTCCCTTAATAGTGTTCTTCCATTTCCCACTTGTGTTGGATACCTGACCAAAGGGCTGCCACCTGCTTGCTCGGTGCAGCTTAAGCCCAATCCTGCTTGGCGGGGTCACTGGTGAACACCTCCCAGTAAGTTAGACTACGTGCCTTTGGTAATGTCTAGCCAACATCTGGTACTAGTGGATGAGGAAGTAATTTATCCAAGCCCCTCGCCTCCTGTTCCATTCCCAACCTGAGTCTTCCAATACCTCGGCAGAGGGTCAGCATAGCCTGAGCATGACAGCTTCATTATTCCACCCTAACTCTGAAGAAAGGGTTAAAAACTGCACAGCATACAGTCCTGCAGATTGATTGCCTTGTTTTAACTGCAGGATAGCTGACCCTGCATAGAATACACATCCAGGCTCATTGAAAACTGTCTGGAAAGCTGTCAGGAACTCAGCGCTGTTGTTGACTAGGGGATCTTTCCTTTCCCATAACAGAGAAGCCCAAGCCAAAGCCTGTCCCAACAATAGTGAGATCACATAGGCCACTTTCGTCCTTTTGGAAGGGAAATCTGCTGCCTGGACCTCAAACTGAATTGATCACTGGTTCAGGAATCCTCAACAGTCTTTAGAATGCCCATCATATTTTGAGGGATTCGGAATTCATAATGGAGCAGAAGCACCTGCAGTCTGTACAGTCACTGACTCGTTGAATAAGCATTGGTGAGGAGACTCTCAAGCAAGTCACGTGGTGAAAGATTACCAGCCACATCCATGTTTTTTGGCCAGAGTATTCTGTCGCAACTCTCGGGTAGATAATGGATGCAACCCGTATTTTGGGGATTGGCGAGACTTATTTCTGAGGTGTGGTGTCTAATGTGCCGGCAGTGTTCAACAGGGACCCTCGCAAGAAGGTATGGACTTGGCTGCATCCAGCACACAGGTTGCGGCCCTCAGAATAGGTTCCCTATACAGGTGCTGGTGAAACTCTGGATGGAGTGGAGAAGACTTTCAGCATAGTCAACAGGCCGGGTGAGAACCAAACAGACAAGATGGTACCAGGGAGCAGATGTATGCAGATCACAGAGGATAGCCAAAGTCAGAACCAGAGCTTCCAAACCCCTTAGGTATCATTTGTGGATGGTACAAATATGCCAAATAACAATAACATTTAACAAAGTGCGTCCTTGACCTCAAGAGGTAGAAGAGAGGAAGAGAAAGAACAAGAACTGGAAAGGGAAAATAGCAAGAAAGAGGAAGAAAAAGACAGTTCAATAAGAACAAATGAGTAAAACACAACACGAATATAATCATGATGTCACAAGGATCACAAAAAAGAATAAGGGAGGAGCCATGGGGCCCCTTACTCAGATGCAATCTCAAAAAATTGATACACATGAAATACAGTAATATGAATAATAATGAAAAAGGGAAGACTAAAGCATAAACTACTCTGCAGTTTATTCAATAACATTTTATTTTAGTTCCTTATAGAATAGAAAAATAACTAAAAATAGAAATTAGCATCAATCATAAAGATGTCAATATTCATATAGACATCACTGGATGAAAAAAGGAAAAATTACTTGTAAAACAAATTGCCATATACAATAACATAGAGCAATGTAATCACGATAACTAGAAATGCTAAAAAAATAGATTATAGCAGTATACAGAAAGATATGGCCAACATACAATGAGAGACATAGAATATACTCAACTAGCCAGTTAATGGAAGTAGTCAATCAGGAGAGAATCTGTGTTCTTCCTCCTCATCCAAGAATGCCCAAGCATCATCAGCATTAGTGAATTCTTTGAATTCTTTTCCGTGGAAAACTCAAAGCTTGGCCAGACATAATTATTTTTATTATTATCCTTTATTTATATTGCACCAAAAGGGTTCTGCAGCACGTTACAAAGTACATAAACTAATCAGCACACAAGAAAACAGTTTTTAACAGTACAATCAACACAGGACAAATACATGGTTTACAAACATTGCTGCATAACACGTAAATAAGCAGCAGGGTTTCAGCAAGTGTTAGGTGCCATTGTGGGGAGTTAGGAGTAAATGAAAGTATAAATAAGACAAGGAGAATCATGTGAGGGAAGATGGCCCTGCTCGTTAGAGCTTACATTTTAAAAGGGGGGGCAGACAAACAGGGGTGACACAGATGGGCTAGATAGTGAGGAAGGATAATGGAGTAGTTTGTTAGGATGAGCACTGGAAAGCTTTGAGGAATAAATGGGTCATGAGAGCAAAGTTATCAAGGAATTTGGAGTGAAGGCCAGGGGGACAAAAAAAGGCAGCTACTCAAAGGTGAACAGGTTGGAAGAGGCAAAAATCATGAGCCTTGAATGGAAAGAATGAAAGGGAGGGTTCAGAAGGTAAGAGTTGAAAGGAGTGACCAGATGATAGATGGACCCCAACACCACCACCATGGCAACCCTCAGGCCAAGGTGCATGAGAGAATTTGAGGTCTCCAAAAGAGATAACTGCAGGAGAACTGGTGCAAGATGGGTAAATCCAGGATTTGGTGATGGCAAGATGATTTAGGGAGTTGGAGATTAAGCTGTCATGTATGGGCATGTATGGGCACCAGTTTATTATAGAGATATCTGGCTTTCCAGAAATCACAGAAGAGAAGAGTTAATAGGAGAGAGAGGAATGAGATTATTAGGGTTGATGTAGTGTGAAGGTGAGATTGATTTAGAGCAGGGGGATGAGAGTGTGGGTATGTGGCGGGTTTCTAAATGAGGTAGAGGGTAGAGTGACAACAGGTGGTGGGCAAGATAGAGGTTTACTGTGGTGTGGATGGAGGATAGAAGAGGTGACTTGGAGAAAAGGGAGGATGTAGGGCTTAGTGGTGGTGCAGCAGGACCATGATGGAAGAGATGTGAATGATAATGGATTAATTGGAGATGCAGTGGATGAAGGGAGCCAGAAGAGAGGAAAGAGGGGGAAGAGAAGGTGGCAGAGACTACGGAGGGAGGAAAGAGGTGGGAACTAGTGGTAGAGAAGAAAATTATGCAGCTGCTAAATAAGGGGGGGGAGTAGAAGTAAAGAGAGACATGATGTAGATGAGGGAATTGGGGGGAGGAAAATTGTCAGTAGTAGTGACAAGCATAAGATACAGGAACATTACAGTTGAAACATCTAAAAATGAGATAAAGAACAGTGATGGTAGATGTAAAGGCACAACTACAATAGCATATTATAAACAGAGAGAGTTTGTAGCTTTTAAAGTTGCAGGACTTTAAAATTAGGATAAAAGTATTCTTAAAAATGTATACAGTAGTTGTGAAACAATGGTAGATACTACAGTGGTATAGAGATAAATTGGCAGTAGAACAGGAATGACTTAAACAGCGTAGAGTAGAAAAACATACATACAAAAAATAAAAGTGCAGCAAACTAACTAGTAGTTGCTTCCAATGTAGATGCAGGGTGTTGCAAAAGGTGTGTCCAGGTTATAATGAAAGCAATTGGCTGAGTTGCAGGATGTCCAAAAGCTCAGAAGATCCTTTTCAATCGTTTCCCAGTTGTAGAAATTTATTTTCAGATGTTGTGCTCCTGTGTTCCTCCTGTTTAACTCCTGTCTACTATTTAAATTATACTATACATAAAAAAACACTTAAAAAAACCCTTTGAAATAAAAACCTATGCAGCCTTGAAACAGGCATGCAGCCTGTACCCTACCAAATATATTGTGAAGCATACATGTATAGAAATTGACACCTTATGTACGAAGTATCATGTAGGATTTAAGTATTTTTGTTGATTTTGCTGCAGTGTGCTGGAGGGATCCCTTTTTTTCTGTAGCTCAGTGTAAACCCCAACCTTTACAAACACCTGTGCAATGTCATTTAGGTGAGTCTGCTCTCAGCTTATACATGTACTGTTATTATGCAGTACATTAATTTGTAATTATATGACCCAGAGTGGGTGCTGCTATTAGATAGCAACAATTATTTTGGGGTGAGCATTTAGGCGTGGGGCCCCCGAAGTTGCTTTGGCTGGGCCATTTTTCAGGGCATCACCACTTAATTCACATAGATATTTTTTATCACCTTTCTATTTGTTAGTCTATTATTTATGTAATTTTAACCCCTTACCATTAACACTTATTGATTTATCTTTACACAACTATACTTTACACTTCACTTTCACCTTTTTTCCATGTTTCGTGTGATGCCCTGGGGATAGTCCTTGGCTGGATTCTTTTGGGGTTCCCTGCATCTCGGACGTGAACCCCATAATGTTAGGGACGCTGGTATAGAGGAGCCTTGATGTTGGCCCAGCACTTATTCATATATTTGCAAATGTATGTAAACCAATACCTCTGAATTTCTATTATCATGTAGAATTCAAGTATTTTTGTTGATTTTGCTGCAGTGTGCTGGAGGGAAAATCTCTTTTTTTTTCTGTAGCTCAGTGTAAACCCCACCCTTTACAAGCACATGTGCAATGTCATTAAGTTGATGTGAGCAACCACCATACTTTTTGTTTGCAGTTTTGTGTGGCATGAAAGGAACCAGCATTGGGAGGATGTGTTGGTCTGAATAGTGCCATTAGGAGGTTTCTGGGGTACCTTCTAGGTGAGTCTGCTCTCAGCTTATACATGTACTGTTATTACGCAGTACATTATTTTGTAATTATATGACCCAGAGTGGGTGCTACTATTAGATAGCAACAATTATTTTGGGGTGAGCATTTTGGCATTGGACCCCCAAAGTTGCTCTGGCTGGGCCTTTTTTCAGGGCATCACCACTTAATTCACATAGATATTTTTTTATCACCTTTCTTTTTGTTTGTCTATTATTTATTTAATATATATATAGGGGGTAAAAGGAGGGAGAGGATCTGTGTCTGCAAGGTGTACAATACAGACACAGGCTGTAAGAAGAGATGCTGGCACTCAGCATCCAAGATGGCTGCCACTATCCCCATGGTTTCCTGGCTGAAGAGGTGGTGATGGAGGCAGTGAGAATTTTTGGCGTGCCTAAGACTTTTGATCATACACCTAGGATGCAATGATTTGGGCCTGCACATTTTTAGATCTCAGTTGGGCCATTGTTCATGATTTGGGCTTGTTGCAGCAATAGTGGCCTTTTTGCAAGCTTGCACATAAGGCAAGCTCATAAGTCAGGTGCAGAATTAAATAAAGTGTAGTGGAATGTGAACTCTTCTACAGCTTGGGTTTTGTGTTTCCATGGAGGTGTTGTGAATGGACACCATTTGTTTTGATTTAGGGGTGTTCATCTCTTTAGCTCTGATAGAGTTTTTTTTAATAGCTGAGGGTGTGTATATATTTATTAAGGATTTTTTGGGGGGGTTGTAGAGTTTGTTTAGTTGTGGTTTAATTGGTTATGGTGGCAGAGTTATGGATTTTAGTTGCTTGACTGTGGCATTAAAACAGTTGCATGGTTATTGAATTGTTCATTAGCTAGTATTGGGTGCACTCTCCTCATGTGTTGTAATGGCCAAACAAATGCCCCTACCACAAATGTAACACAAGCCCATTCAGGTGTGTTATTTTATTGTGGAGAGTTAAAACCAACATTTGATTCATATGACTGTTCTTGTCTTGTTTTGTCACCAGTTCTTTGTCCGCCCCTATATTAAATTTAAATATTTACTTAGAAAAATAATTCAATTTGATTTCAATTCAAATAAATTTGATATTAATTTAAATGCCAAATACTGTTGTCAGGGTTTTATTTACTAAATATAATTTATATATTACATTTTAGAGGGGTATATTACACAGTAAATGCGATTTTTAACACTGTCCAGACACAGACTGTCTTATGGATAGGACACTTCATTAAAGTGCTACATTATGTACTATAACTTATATGTTCATCAGCACAGTTGGTGTAATGGTTATAAACACTGCCTCACAGCACTGATGGCTTCTAGCGGTCCACGTGCAGTCTGCATTTAATAGCGAGAAGGGGCCATTTTTGGACTTGCATCTGACCCAGAATTAGTCCATAAGTGCTTATAATCACCTGTTGTACACATTTATGCACACTGATCACCTAGTTTATTACCAGCCATCATCATCCTTGCAAAAGATGTCAAAGAAACAGGTGTACTTACTGTACACATTCTCCCAACTTTACATAGCTTGCTATTCTGTTGACACATCCTCACAGAACTTCATCAATGTGACAATATCTAATTACAGCACAGATATGACCCTTCAGTTGCAAATGGAGATGTGTCTGAAATGAGGGCCAGAGGTGAACAGAATTGTAGAGCTGCACACAAGTGACTGAGCAATTCCAACCATCTAATGCAGCAGGAGGTGTCCGTAGGAAACAGACATCTCCTTGCTGCATCTGTGATCCCAGCACTGTGACTGAGGTGGCAGCCTGGGATCACCATGGCAACCATCGCTACCATTGGTCGCAATGGTTGCTCCTATGGCCAACTGCAGAAGTTAAAGTTTACTGCAGCCTGATCAGGTCCTGGTCACTTGCGAGGCCAGGAAATCTGCGTCCACCAATGTGGAACCTGTCCTCATCCCTCCCGGGACACAAGAATGACATGCCCTGTTTTCAGGAATGGTGGCCAGCCATGCCCCTGCTCTGTCCCCCAAACTCTGCAGAACATCCATCGGGGTAGAGTACATCTCTAAATCAGGCCCTGAATATGATAGTTGTGTGCATTTAGTGCTTGAGCAAAAACATGCAAGCTATGCTCTGCAAACTGGTATATATTTTACTCTGCATCAACCCCTAAATGTATACCATAGCACACCATGGAGCTGATTAGTGATGATATTTTGGGGCAGCTATGGAAGTCAGATTTACTACCTTATTCTAATGCAATATTCTGTTCAGCTAATTTTAGGGTCTGTGTGTCTGCAAGCAGGTAGCCACCCAGCCCATCGATTGTACGCCAGATACTGCAACCGGCATCATTAGTATCAGCACATGACCCAATCCATGCAAGGTGCAAGAGATCCATCAGAAACAGGCCTCCCATCCCCATATGCATGATTCAGAATCACACAGAGAGTCACACATGACTATGTGGTACCATGTGATCTCATTGTCACTGCCTAGTGGCAACCTCAAAAAGGCCATTTCATTGAAAAAAATCTGTCCAAAGTCTGCCTGGTACAGAATGGGTCAGAGATACACAGAAATTAGTAAATTGACATCTGTGCATGCGCTGTATGCAAAAACCCGTATGATATGTGCAATCCAAATTAAACACGTAGATGCATCTGCCTGAAGATATGACTAAATGTATTAAGATACTCTCTAAGTGTATTATATGGTGTCATATCTGATATTAAATTATATTCACCTCCCAACATTGATTCATTTCAAGTGAGGACAAAATAAGCCCCACTATGATACACCCAAACCCCATCCTGATCTGCCAATACCCCTCCGACAAAATGGCCACTTTTTAGGTTAATTCATTGGGACTGTTCCACCAAAATAATGAAAGTTGGGAGGAATACATTCATCATCATTATCAACAAAAACTATGGGGCATTAGGAACTCGCCCAGGTAGGCAACTTCTAACCGTTTACAACCTAATGGCAGCACAAACCCTAATGAAGGAAAACAGACAGAACTAATGTTCAAAAGTTTGGTTTATAAAGAAGCATTTTTTCATGGATGTCAATGAATCAGTTATATTTTGATGACTAATATTGTAACTTCTTCTGGTAGACGAATGGCCTAGACAGTCACTTCACTGTTCTGTTTCCTTCACCTTCTCAAAGCTATGTCAATAGTTCAAAAAACTTACTGAAGCTGTAGATTATTTATAACTGTATTTTTAGAAAGTAATCTTTTATGACTAGTAGTAAACCTCACCTTTTACATTACTAATATTTTGTTATTTGCAAAGCATTTCATTATATATGCACAATCTACTTTGCTTAGTGAAAAGGGATAATTAAAATAAATGTTACTGTAATAATTATAATATATTTCATTCTATAAAATGAACCTCAAGCCATTTCTACTAAAATAAAAGAAATACATGATGACAACAGAAATAAATAACTAAACAAAAGAGTTTCCTACATGTTATAAATTAGCTTTCCTCTAACACTAAGACACACTAAAAGGTAAATTGATTCTGGCAGCTCTGTGGTCTGTTATCAATATTCATAAACCTAACTCAGGCATATTCTTTAAATTGGCTACAAAGAATATGCAAATTGAGATTAAGCAGGTGCTGGGAGCATTTATTTATTCCTGCATGAATTCTGCACAAACTGTAGGGTGGGAGAGAATGTCTAGAGATAGTCTAGAGATAGTCAGCCAATCTAGTATACAGTAAAAATACTTCATTTCTATTAAAATGACATATGACTTATGTATAAAACAGAACAGGTATAGTAAATAAAAGTGGACTCATCAGTGAGTAATCTTTTGCTGAAACCAAATATTAAACCTATTCTTCTGGATTGAGTATGAGCCGCCAGTTCAAATCCTGATGCTGGAAGCCCAAAGGTGTAGAATCCCGACAGCGGCAGTAAGTAATCTAACCCTCTCCTTCCCACCTCCCCTAACTTTAAACTCCCCCCCCAGGGGTCCCTAAACCTAACCCCACCTTCCCCGGGCTAACGCGCATTGTTACCCTGGATCCTTCGTTTGGGATTCCGGTGGTCATGAAGCCGACGGCGGTATCCTTATCCCTTCAGGATAGCGGCATTGACATTTTGCCGGGCAGCGGGATTCTGGCGTTGGTATATCGATGTCCAGCATCCCATCCACTGGCATATTCACTATATCCCATTTTTCCTTAGTTGGGAACTTTCAATGATTTTATATAAATATATATTTTCATAGTTCTGAACAAGCTAAGCGACAGCAGTGGGTGGCGCTAACACGTTGCAGTTCAACTTCGAACATGGCATAGAGTGGCATTGCAGTGGTAGACAGGATGGCAGTACAAGAAACTACATGACCCCTAGGAATTTTGAAAACCAAGAATGTTTTCCTTAACTAGGTCAGAAGCCCGGCAGAGATGGAATGTTATGGACTGAAGACAGGGAAAGGACGGAATGAATGATTCGTTTTTCATTTATAAATGTAATTAATTTAATATTTTGATTCTTAAAAAAAATTATGAGGAAAGATCAATCTAGGATCAAGTTTTTCAGTTCCTAATAGACATCTTTTATCTGGAGGTTTTTTTAAATGTTTTATACATCATGATCTAATAAAAAAATAAGGTGGCCTTGCTTGTGGTGGTGCTGCTAGAACATACTGTAAGCAGACATTTACTAGTTTGTACTCAGGGAGGTTGTTAGGGAAAATGAGATGAAGACTTGCTGTTTACATGAGAGGAAAGCAGCCTGTAGTTCTCCAGCTGAATTAGAGCTCCCAGCATCTGTGATGTTTGCTGGGCCTTCTGGAAGTTATTTGTTGGCATTAACAGGTGGCATGCATCAGTTTACCTCAGCCTGCTTTACACACAGTACGTATGTATCATGTAAATATATTTGTATGTGACCAATATACACAACTAATTTTTGTATTAAGTGTATTTGCACACACATCCTGGAAGGAAGATGCTATGCGCTGCTGCTGTTCATATTTGCCCAACCCATCAATTTGTTGGTTCAGAATTTTCTTTAAAAAAATGAAAGGGGCATGCAAGAGATGCTGTCTGAGGCAATTACATTTTCTGGACATTCATAAATCATACAATTTAAAATGACAGGCAGCAATTCCCCAAACAGCACAAAATGCAAAGAAGAGAGGTGCAAGATGGAATTGTCCTTGGGCCCTCCAACCCACCCTTATGTTGTTTACGTGGGTGTCGAGAGAGGGGGAGCAGGTACAAATTACCAGGGCCCGGGCTTGCTGGTGGGGCCCAGCGGGGGCCCGGGTCTGGTACCAATCCCCCCTCTTTCATCATAGCAGCCCAGCACACACTGCTGTGTGCTGGGCTGCACTGGGAGACTGCTCGCGGCTGCTATGAAGCAGCCGCAGCAGTCTCCTATGCCTGTGGGGGAGCGATCAAGCTGATCGCACCCCCCACTGGTTATGCGCCAGGCTGAGGAGGCACTGCAAAACTTTTTTTCCTTGAAGGGGGCATAGCCATGCCACCCATTATTAGGCCACGCCCCCTTTACCCGGGACCACCACGGCTCTCGGCGGGCCTGGTTGTATATATGTAAAAGGACAGTCACAGTTTAACCAATCAATCACTTCAGTGACAGGGACTGCCACTTGTGGCTGAAATTATTGGTTTGTTTGGACCCCCCAACAAAACAAGCTGCCAATGCGCAGTGGACATTGGTGGCAATGATTCCATACACATAATGGCTTTAAAACATGGGTAAGATCAGATGTCGTCATCGACATCATCATCGTCATACCCATCAGTGTGTACATTCTCTTCTTCACACAATATTAATTTGTCCCCGCTGGAATCCACCATTACAGATGCTTCTGTATTTTTTATTTAATTGCTGGTAAAGGTCTTCCTCGTGGAATTTGTAATTCATTTTGATGAACATCAACTTTTCCACATTTTGGGGAAGTAATCTCCTACGCCGATCACTGACAAGGTTCCCGGCTGCGCTGAAAACTCTTTCAGAGTACACACTGGAGGGTGGGCAACTTAAGTAAAGCAAAGCAAGTATGTGTGATGGTCTCCAAATTGCCTCTTTTTCTTGCCAGTAGTGAAACGGACTGTCTGACATGCCTATTTGGATGCTATCCCTAAAATAATCATCCACCATTCTCTGAATGGTGACCGCATCAGACAAAGTCACAGTAGACATGTCACTCATTATAGGCAGCTCTTTCAGACCCAACCAGATGTCATTAGTTTTTGCTAACTGATCTGCATCACCACCAGCAGTGGGTCTCTTAGGAAAATTTTGTTTTTTCCTGGCAGCCGCAGAAACTGAAGGAGGAGATGCTGCCGTGTCATGTGCCACTTGGGCTGAGAATTTTTTCACCACCAGCTCTTTGCATCTATTCAGATTTATGTCCATCAGAAAGAAAGACACAAGGTATGACTTAAACCTAGGATCAAGTAGGGTCGCCATAATATAGTGATCTGATTTCAAGACATTAGTTTCCCTTGGATCTTGGTGCAGTGAATGAAGGGCTTGATCTACAAGTCTGACATACTTTGCAGAATTACTCAATTTCAGCTCCTTTTTCAGTTTCCCCAGCTGCTTTTGCTAAATTCTGATTAGGGGATTGACCTGAATCAAGCTGGCAGTGTCTGAACTAACTTCACATGTGGCAAATTCAAAGGGTTTTAACCTTGCACAACATGGAAATTATTCTCCACTATGCTTGATTTAAGGTGCATTCCCTCTCCTCTCCCTATGTCATAGGCTATAGTGTAGCCTGTGATGGCCTTTTGCTGCTCCTCCATCCGCTGAAGCATATAGAGTTTAGAATTCCACCTAGTTACTACCTCTTGCTTCAGCTAATTGCAGGACAAATTCAACAGTACTTGCTGGGGGATGTAGTTATGAGACCGGTGGCCTCAAGGCTGCTGGTCTCAATCCTGACACTGTTAGCCTGGCAAGGGATTTAACATAGGCATTTAAATACCAATGCCTATGTTAATCCTGACACCGGAATACGGAGAGGACGCCGGATCGATCATCCTCTGCCAGGGGTGAGTATACACTTAGCCAGGGATGGGGGAGTTAGGTGTAGGCACTAGGGGGGAGGTTAGGGTAAGGCACCCCATGGGAGAGTTTATTTTAGGGTGCAGGGAGGGGGGGTTAGGTTTAGGCACTAACAGGGGAAGTTAGGGATAGGCACTAGGGGGGAGGTTCAGGTTAGGCAACCCTAATGGAGGGTTAGGAAGGAGAGGGATAGGGATAATATACATACCTGCACTGGCAGGATTTTCACCAATCGGGCTGCCGGCATAAGGATTTGAACCACCGGGCTGACGTCCGGTGGTCATTCATACTGATTTCCTTACTGGTGCTGCAATCTTCGACATGCAGTTGCTGTATGTCGAAAATGTCCAGAAATCTTTTGGGTCACCGAGAGCATCTCCTGCATGCCCCTGTCATTTTAAAAAAAATGTTGCACCACCAAATTAATTGTGTAAGCAGCACATAGACTGTGTTCGAATTCACCCACATGTAATGCTCGCACAATATTGGTGGCATTGTCAGAAATCACAAATCCAAGTGGGGTAAGCCATTTTGCAATGAATTCCCTGAGTTTTTCTAAGAGGTTCTCAGCGGTATGCCTCTTAGTGAACTGTGATACACAGAGTAGCCTGCCTCTGAATGAGCTGGCATTAGTTAGATGATTCTGCTACTGCTGTTTGCACTATTGGAGGCAATACACCTACCCAGTGGGCTGTCACAGTCACGTAAACTTTAGTTTGCCCTGTCCCACTTGTCCACATATCTGTGGTTAAGTGGACAGTGGGCTCAACGGCATTTTCTAGGACTTAATAAGGTTTTTTTTTTAAATTTCCTTGTACAGATTGGGAATTGCTATTCTAGAGGAGTGGAATCTAGAAGGGATATGGTAGCGGGCACACAGGACCTCCATTAACTGTGTAAAACCCACTGCATTAATGGCAGATACTGGATGCACATCTAATACCAGGATAACTGTTATGGCGTCAGTAATCCGCTTAGCAACTGGGTGTCTGCTGTCATACTTGTTCACCATTGCAAAGGATTGTTTGACAGTCAATTGTTTGGTTAAACTAAAAGTAGTCTTCTTCCTGGTATCCTTCTGGGATGAAGATCCACTCACAGCACTCAAGGATCCTTCTGAGGAACCACGGCTAGGAGAGGAGTCAGACAATCTTATGAAAGTGGATGCAGGCATACTTCTGATCACGAATGAGGATGTTGATGATGATGCAGGTGTTGGTAGTGGAGATTGCAGGTGCTTGGATCCAGATAGAAGGGAGCAGCTAGGTGACACTGGACTGATTGTTGTTACCTTTTTTTAGCCAAAGTTTCGGTATTTAAAAAACCCTTTTCATTTTGATGAATGCGCTGCAAGTGACGTAACAGGGAGGAGGTTCCTAGATGGTTAATGTCCTTTTCTCTACTCACTGTTACTTGGCAACGATTACAAGTGGCTTGGAAAATGTTGTCTGGATTTGGGTGGAAATAATTCACATGAAAAGTGTTTTTTGGTCCTTTGCCCAGGCACGAGATTTTTCCCACCATGGGCAACAACTGTTGCCTGATTTACAGTTTTTATACAAACATCCTTGGCATCAACATCCTCATCATCATCATCAACATCCTCTTCATGCTTGTTTTATCACCAACTACATAAATATCCTCCTCATTCTCCTGGTTCAATTCCACAGAAGCATCCTCTATTTCTACATCAGCATGTTGACTTGTGCTGCTCATTTGCAAAGGGCACACAAATGGTGGAAGGAGGTTCCTCTTCAAGTACAGTATTAGAAAGGTCAGGCTCACACATGGCAACTGCGGACACACTTGGACTCACCTCGGTGATCTGTGACTTTTCAGAGCACACAGTTGGTTCCGGTATTTTACTCATCTTAACAATTTAGATTTTTTTTTATACAGGCAGAAGGGCTTAAATCATCACAACTAGAACCACCAGTCATAAATAAAGGCCATGGTCTTACCCTTTCCTTGCCACTTTGTGTAGCAAATGGCATATTGTCAATTTTTTGTTTCTTTAAAGCTAACAAAGCTTTAGATTTTTTTTTATTTAACAGAGTAAAAGTTCATTTTACATGACCTGACTTAAGCCCTGGGGCAACAGTCTTCATAGATGACATTGATGGCCTTGCATCATCATAATGACTGCTGCCAGCAGCTACAAGAATGATATGTGATTCCTGCTCCCCTGTCATGTGACTGTCCTCCATACTCACTGCGGTCTTGAAGCAGTGTCACTAAGCAATTATAGCATAGCTAACGCACAAAACCACACAAAAAACAACTATTTTTAAAACTGGGGAACAACACCCCTGAACGAGGCAGCAGCCCCTTGATAAATTATGCAGGCAGCACCCCTGTGCAGCTGCATTGCTGATAAGTATAGCTAACAAACACACACACACACACAGAAAAAAAACCATTTATTAATATTTATTTTTTTTGCTCTTGGGGGGGAGAGCACCCCTGAACAAGGCAACAGCCACTTGATTAATGACACAGGTAGCATGCTTGGCGCAGCTACTTTGTTGATAAGTGTGGCTAACGTGCACACACATACAGAAAAAAAATTTTTTTTTTTTTCAGACTGGGGGTTAAGAGTACCCACGATGGACAGAGCAGCCCCCTGGACAACACAGCAGCACTCCTTTATGGACTGCAGTGACACTGGAGCCACTGAAGCCCCCCTCTTCTGTCTGCAGCACAGCTCTTATAGACAACAACACAACCCTTTTGGACAACAGTACAGCCCAGCAGCCTGCCACTAATGACAACAGAGATCTGAACCCACCCAAACTTAGGGGATCCGAGTCAGATTCTAGATGGCTCAGGTTTTCCTGCCTGACTCAGATCTGAAAATGAGGCAAAACGTCATCATCCCGCTGTCGGAGTCTCGCGAGTTTTGGATTCTATAAAGGTCCCTCCATCGCCGCCATTTTTCATTCTGGCTGTGAAGATTGAAGAGGGAGGGAGCTGGGAGCTGTGGTGAGGGAGCTGGGAGCTGTGCTGTTATGTTCTGCTGTGCAAAGGGGCTGGCTACTGTTGTGTCAGGGGCTGGCTGCTTATTATGTCTATATGTGCATAGGGGCTGGCTAGGCTACTGTTGTGTTAGGGGTTGGCTGCTTATGTGCATAGGGGGCAGGGCGGGGCTGGCTGTTGTCCATACACTGGGGCTGGCTTGCTGTTGTCCTGTCCACTCCATAGGGGCTGGCTGTTGTCCATAAAATCCATATATACTGGGGATGGCTGGCTGCTGTCCTGTCCACTCCATAGGGGCTGGATGGCTGTTGTCTATAGGGGCTGGCTGTGCTGCTGTGTTGTCCAGGGGGTGCTGTCCATCAGGGGTGCTATTAACCCCCAGTGTGAAAAAAATTGAAAGTATTTTATTTTTATTTCTGTGTGTGTGCATGCCTGTTAGCCACACTTATCAGCAACATAGGTAGGCAGGGGTGCTGTGCTACCTGTGTCTCATTTATCATGGAGCTGCTGCCTCATTCAGGGGTGCTCTTCACCCCCAGTATGAAAAAAGTTAAATCGATTTTTTGTGTGTGTGTGTGTGTTAGCCTGCCACACACTACCAGTTTGAAAATAAAAAACAATTGTGTCTACACCACCAGTGTGAAAATAAAAACAATTTTTGGTGTGTGTGTTAGCCTGCCACACCACCAGTGTGAAAATAAAACAATTTTTTGTGAGTGCATGTTAGCCACACCACCAGTGAAAAAATAAAAACAATTTTTTGTGTGGTCATGTGGCTGTTATCCACACAATTGTTTGTGTGTTCATAATTGCATATTAGCCACACCACCAGTGAGAAAATAAAAACTATTTTTTCTGTGTGTGTGTTAGCCACACCACCAGTGAGAAAATAAGAACAATTTTTTGTGTGTGCGTGTTAGCCACACCACCAGTGAAAAAATAAAAAAAAATTTTTGTGTGTGCATATTATCCACATTTATCAGTAACGTAGGTGCACAGGGGTGCTGTGCTGCCTGTGTTGTTTATCAAGAGGCTGCTGCCTCATTTGGGTGCTCTACCTCCCAAGTGCCCCACAAAACTTAATGAAATCAATCAATCTTTTTTTTGTATGTGTGTCAGGGGTGCTGCCTGTGTCATTTATCAAGAGGCTGCTGCCTTGTTCGGGTGCTCTCCCTCCCAAGTGCCTCCCAAAAATTAATTAAATCAATCAGTATTTCTTTTTGTATGTGTGTCAGGGGTGCTGCCTGTGTCATTTATCAAGAGGCTGCTGCCACGTTCAGGTGCTCTCCCTCCCAAGTGTCCCCCAAAAATTAATTCAATCAATCAATCAATCTGTTTTTTGTGTGTGTGTGTGCGCGTTAGCCATGGCATCACAAAATGCCTCTGCTGAGATTTGCATAAACATTTTCAAAGGTGAAATTAGAGGATATGGTTTAAAAAAATGGAATAAAGCAGCTAAAACTGCGTTATCTGATTATAGTGTCCCTACTCCAAGTCCCTACCCATGGCCCCCCTCTACCTGAATTTCAGCGAGGCAGAGGGGCAACTCCATGCAACCATATTCCTGAGTGCAGCTGCTCCTCCTGTAGCCCAGGTCAGAAGATGTGTAGGAGGTGTGGTGATGATATGGACTAAATTGAGCTCAGATCTACTAAAGTGGACAATGAATCCCCAATCTAACAGGGAGTGCAGCTGTAATTTATACACAACACAGGATGGGATGATGATATAGGCTTGGGTGATGGTATAATCTGGAGTGATGTATACATCATCCTCTTCACACAATATTAATTTGTCCCCGCTGGAATCCACCATTACAGGTGCATCTGTAATTTTTGCATGTAATTGATGGTAAAGGCCTTTCTCAGAGAATTTGTAGTTCATTTTGATGGGCATAATCTTTTCCACATTTTGGGGAGGTAGTCTCAGACCCATCACTGACAAGGTTCCCACCTGTCCTGGAAAGTACACACTGGAAGGTGGGCAGCTCAAGTAAAGCAAAGGCAGTTATGCGTAAGGGCCTCCAAATTGCCTCTTTTTCCTGTCAGTAGTTATTTAAATCTCTTCAGATCTGTGTCCATTGGGAAGAAAAAATAATGTCTTCATCCCTTCTGAGATGAAAATCCACTCCCAGCAGCAGGCATGGTGCTCAAGACACAATGTAAGACTTAAACCTTAAATGTTGCATTTGTTACTCTGTTCCGCTTGTCCACAATATCTGCTCTGGTTAAGTGGACAGTGGGTACAATGGCAGTTGAACTGAAAGCCACTAACAAACTATGTTTTTTTTAATGTCCCTCTACAGGTTGGGCAATGCTTTTTCGGAAGGTTTGCAAAGGATTATTTAACAATCAATTGTTTTTGGAAAGCACTCTTCCTGGTCCCCTTCTGGGATGAAAATCCACTCCTAGCCGCAGAAGCAGGCGCAGGATTCTCAAGAAAGACACAATGTAAGGCCTTAAATCAGGGGTAGCCAACCTCAGTCCTCAATAGCTACTAACAGTTCACGTTTTCTAGACCACCTACCAGGTGCACAGGTGTATTCATTATTCATCACCACAGCTGAAAATATCCACAGGTGGAGTTAATTATTGCAGTAGTGATCTGTGAGGAGTCCTGAAAAACATGCACTGTTGGAAGCTCTTCAGAACCAGGGTTGGCTACCCCTGCCTTAAATCATAGATCTTGCACTTGTCCACTTATCTGCACTGGTTAATTGACACTTTGCGGACACTAAATAACTATGTTTTTTTTTTATGTCCCTGTACAGGTTGGGAAATGTTCAATGTGGAAGCTTTGCAAATGATTATTTTACAGTCAATTATTTTGGAAAGCAGTCTCCCTGGTCCCCTTCTGGGATGAAAATCCACTCCTAGCAGCAGAAGTTGGCGCAGGACTCTCAAGAAAGACACAACATAAGACCTTAAGGGGTAAATTTAATTTACTAAAGTGAGAGTTTTTAGAAGTGAGTTTTAGAAGTGATGTTGCTTGCCCATAGAAAATAATCAGATTCTAACTATTATCTTCTAGAAAGTGATGTTAAGTAGAATCTGATTGGTTGTTATGGGCAACATCACTTCTAAAATGCACTTCTAAAAACTCTCACTTTAGTAAATTAAATTTACTCCTTAATAACTTTGTGCTGGTTATGTGGCAGTTTGGAGGCCACCAACTATGGTTTTTCATGTCCATGTACAGGTTGGGGAATGCTTTTTCATGTGGAAAGCACTACTAGAAGTCTTCCTGGTCCCCTTCTGGCCAGCTGCAGGAATGATGCTCAAGGACTTTTCTGGGGCAAAGACTGATGAGAATGAGTAAAATATTTTTTTTATAAATGCCTCCTTCCCTCCCCTTCTCCCTCATAAATTAACTTCAGAATAAAAAAATTTAATTAAATTTACTACCAAACCCTTCCTGTCCCTGCCTTCAACTACATACATATTCCAACTCCCTCAGGCCTCTCTTGAATAAAAACATTTGTTTCCTGATGTACCATGTTGGCAGTTGAACGGACACATTTTTGTGCCATCCACTGCTGCTGCTTAGCTTAGTCAGCCAGCTAGCTTGGGGCAAATTTTGGGGCTAAACTGATTGAAAACAATATAGTGAGCTGTAAGGGGGTCTAAATTGACTGGAAACATGTTGAAATAAACGTTATTGAGGTTAATAATACGGCAGGAACAAAAACAGTGATTTTAGCTGTTTTTATGATTTTTTAAGAAAAAATCCAGATCCAAAACCAAAACCAAAAAACAAAACACGGAGGAGAGGTTTTGGCAAAACCAATCCAGGTCCAAAACCAGGGGATATCCAGATCCAAAACCAAAACCAAAACATTGGGGTCAGCGCACATCTCTAATGACAACAACAGCCAGCCCCTATGCACAGCAACAGTACAGCTGCTATGGACAACAACAGCACAGCCCCTCCCTAACTTCATCTTCACTCTCCACAGCCAATGAAAATGGTGGGAATCACAGGAGCTTTTATAGGATTAAAACCCTGTGAGAATCCGACAGCAGGAGGATGACGTTTAGCCTCACTTTGAGATCTGAGTCAGGTGGGAAAACCTGAGCTGGACTTGGATCTTGCCTCGGATCTACAAGTTCGGGTTGGTCCGGTTCTCTAAGAACCTGACACGCTCATCTCTAGTCTTTACAGACTTAGTGCCTGATTCAGCAAGTATCGCAATTGCAAAGCTGCACACAGGCAGCTTGCATTTGTGATCCTTGCAGATATGTTAATGCAGCAGGAGGCATCACGCCTCCAGTACATTACTTAGCTGAGCTGCATTGTGCAACACAGCAATGGATAATCTGTGTAATATCGGGGGGCTAAGGTGACCCATGGAGTCATGCAGCCGGCCGCTGCAGTTGAGAGGAAAGAGGCCAGTAAATCTCCATCAGCCGACGGAGATCCTGCCCTCTTCCCTCCCCTGAATGGTGGTGACACGCCTCCATTTCAGGAGGCATGTCACCCCCTCCCCACCTACAAATGGCAGCAGACTGTCAATCACTGACAGTCTGCTGCCAGTCTGCAAACGGGATTGCATACCCATTCTGCACACATGCAGAATGAGTCACTGCTGATTCATGCCCTAAGTTTATTAGTACAGGTAAGTCCTATGATGAGCCCTGATTGACATTTGGTTACTATATACACATACAAACATTATTATTATTCATTTTACAAGTGATGAATCAAAACAAATAAGGTGTTTATTGTATCTGATGGTGCTATCATTTTCATGGCATGAGTGAAACTACTGGAGGGATAGTGTACAGCAGGTATTATGAGACATAAGGTCTGATACCCTGTCACATGCAGCTGCAATATCAGACACTGTAGAGCATCCATATAGCATGTGCACAGAGTTGGTGTTGGGATTGAAGTGCACAGGAGATGCACAGTCTTTTAAATGTTTTGAAAATGTATTGGGCATTCCTGGGCCGTAGCAGGCAGGTGGCTTACTGGACTTATAGAGATGGTAGGTCTTATGAGCATGTTATGGGAGTGTTGCAGGTATGTCACTAAAAGAGGTTGCATACAGCGACGCTCAACCACTCACATTGGAGGCCATACTGAGATGGAGAAACTTCATCTGCCATAGGTGCGATCTATAGTGCATCTGAATATGCACCAAATGGTATTTCAGTCTCTAAGAAAGCTGAAAGTGGCCATCTGAGTCCTTGCACATTCATATGCACAGATGTACACTAAGGAAGCTCTTTTTAGTGGCATTTGCATAAAGTCACAGACGTGTGACTGACATAAGTTTTTTTGTGAATTGGAGGGAATGTATCAAACCTTGGAGAGAGATAAAGTACCAACCAATCAGCTACTAACTGTCATTTTACATTAGGAGCATGTAGCAGCAGGTAAGGATGAGAGATGGAAGGCTTTGATGACATAAATAATAATCACTGTGATAAATGATCACCCTATATTTATTGGTGTGTTGAAGAATTGGTTTTATATTTCATGCGGTCCAGACTCATCATTATCTGTATTTCAATCAATGTTAGATCTTTTTGGTGATAAGCAGAATCTCTGTTGCCTCTGAATTAAAGTCCTAAAAACACAGATGTTATACAGTAAATCACTAATAGTTATCAAAATATCTCTTACTGCATACCGCCTATCACAAAACCATGGTCGCAAATCCAGAAGGTTGTAAGCAAAGTCACTATTTGCAGATATGGTCGTGATGATTGTGATGGTGATCCCAAGCTTTCCTACAGACACCTCCTGCTGCATTTGCATTTTAGATGAATGGAATTGCACAGTTGCTTATATTTGGATCTACAATTCCATCCATCGCTGAAACAAGCTCCATGTTTGGATTGGAGAAAATAAATGAAGCTTTATTTGAGACCTTGGGATGTTACTGTATATACAATAGGTACTGTATCTCCATTTTGGACAGCCCCACATCTGGAGCCACCACTGCTGGTCATTAGGTATTCCTACTTCTGACAGTGGTGTTGTGTACTGTCTGTGTTTTACATGCTGATATGAACTGGTACATAGATGAACAATTCATATTTATTGTCCAGATGTACTGGAAATCTGAGTTGATAAAGGCATGCCAAAGACAATTTATTGAGCAGTTTGGATGTCAGAAACCACTGGTAAAATTCACGATTCATTGTCTGGTGAAAAAAAAACTGGAAACCACTGGAATATTCTTGGATGTCCATGGAGGAGGCAGTCTGAAATTTCCAAAAGCAACGGTGCAGGAAGTGAAAAACAGACTACTGGCATAACCGCAGAAGTCCATGCGTAAACTGTCACAGGAGTTGGGAGTTTCCATGAGTACATGCCGAAGAGCTTCAAAAAAACCTTCTATAACAAGAAGCGACGAGTTCAGCCGGCCGCTGCAGTTGAGAGGAAAGAGGCCAGTAAATCTCCATCAGCCGACGGAGATCCTGCCCTCTTCCCTCCCCTGAATGGTGGTGACACGCCTCCATTTCAGGAGGCATGTCACCCCCTCCCCACCTACAAATGGCAGCAGACTGTCAATCACTGACAGTCTGCTGCCTGGATGCTGCATGGATGCTGCCTGGATGCTAATGACAAACTCTTTCAACACCTGCTATGACTTCCTCGTCTTTCTCATAGACCAAGGTATGTCTGTCTCTGATTTCACTAAATTATGTCAATAACTGTAAAAGTTATAAGCAAAACTTTGGGGCCAATATCGAGTGAAACCCCCAATATTATACTATTGTATGTTACTCAATAACATTTTGATATTCTCCTGTGTACCATTATTTATGTCTGGCTTGTAAAACATGACAATTTAATGTATTGAGTGATGCTTCAATAAACAAAAACATAAGTTAAAAAATAATAGTTTGGCAAAGAAGCACCATTTGTAATAAAACATGTCCCATACACAGTGATGGCCAGCTTTGATCATTTAGCGGTGCTTAGGGCTAATGTGTGCCCTTTTTATATGATCTGGATTACAATGGAACAAAGATTAAAAAAATACAAATATTTTAGCATATTTAATAAAATATAACTAGAATAAAGTCTTATCCTGTGGAAGATGCAACCAAAACTCTCTCATAAATTCCCATCTGGACCTCTTCTATCTGGCATTCCCTTTATCCACCTGTCTCCATTTCAATTTGTCCTAATGTTCTGGCAAGACATATCTTCCTCCCTTTCTACACTCTAACTGCCAGATTACTCTGTAACTATATAGATATACATGCTCCAGAATAAAATACTATTTACTCACCCTTGTCTACAAACCCTCAACACTACCACTTCATAAATCTCAAACTTCACCTTCTCATACCCTCTTATATCTGCCAGTACATGTACTTAACCTCCTCTGTGGTATTCACCTCTCAACTCTGCCTACAAGAATTCTCCCAAAGCCGCTTTCCATAAGATTCTTCCCTAGTCTTCAATGTTTAAACACTCTCTTCAAACCCATCTATTTGTCCAGCTTCCAGCTTTAGTACTCACCCTGCTACTCCCTAGCATCTAACACAATCAGAGCCAGATTAAAGCCCCAAAGGGCCCTAGGCACAGTGACAGTTAGGTGCCCATCCCTTCCACCTTAGTGGTATATTTACTATTTGGGACAATATAAAAAAAATTCTACTGTTGGTTATTGCAGAGATAGAAAATCTACTTCTATCAACACAAAATAACATATAAACTAGGACAGTACAGAAAAAAAATGAACCATCCAGGTGAAAGAGATAAAACAAATACAAAAGAGGGGAATAATGGAGGGGAGTAGAAACACAGACAGATGGGGAAGCAGAGGGGAGGTTTAGGGCACAGCACAGGAACACCAACAGAGACACAGTTAGCCATAAACATGGGTGGACAGGGGGATCAAACACACTGGGAGAGGGGGTATGCAAAGACTTACCTATTCAATGATTGCAGCACAGGGAGGAGGTGGAGTAGAATTGTCCAGAAAGTGCAGTGCAAAACAGGGTAGCTGTCAAGGCTTAATGGTCCTCACAACATGTCACAGTAATCACAGGGGGAGTGGCTAAGTATCCTGTTAGTCTTGCAGACAGTTGATGCATGGGAGACACTTTTCATTGCCACCTTTATACCCTGGCCCAGGAAGTGAGCACTCTGCCGGCAGAGGAGCAGAGGAGAGGTAAGAGGGCACAGCATATGCATTGCGTCTACCACAAAAGATGTTCCCCCTGGCAAATATGCAGTGGCCACAGATTGCCTTCACTGTATGGCAGTGGTTCCCAAACTGTGCGCCATGGCATCCTGGGGTGCCTCGGGACACTTGCAGGGGCGCCTCAGGTTGGTGGTCCAGCACCAAATCAAATCATTTATGGTCAATATAATGTAAATATTTGGACAAACAGAAGCACAAACCTGTCCACCACCACATAACTGAGCCTAAGAATGACAGGTAGGCACAATTGACTTCACTTACTACATATTTTATGAATTTCTCAATATCAAATTTTTGGCTTAGGTGTGCCGTGAAAACAATTCTGATACTCTAGTGCGCCTTGGTTCAAAAAAGTTTGGGAACTTCTGCTCTATGGTAATAAGTATTATGTCTTTCCTCAGCCCGTAACCCCACCACCTCCTCCCACCAGGTAATTATGGATGCCGTGGTTGGTGTAAATTGCAATAGGATTTTTTTCAAAAAAAAGGAACTTCATCTGCACTTGACAGTGGTGGCTGTCAGGTGTTTCCCCTGGGACCACCAGGCCCTAGGCAGTCATCTGTATTGCCTTGTGGGTGATACAGCCCTGGTCACAATATCTACTTTTAGCCACACTTGCTCTTCTTGTCTCAGCTATGCTCTTTTCTTACTAGATTGAATCCTCTCTCACAGACAGAACCCTCCCTACCTTTTTGTTTTCTTGTCTACATTTATTTTCATGACCTTGTACTCTCTTTGTATGTATGGTCTGTTTTCTTTATTGTCTGTCATTGTGGAGACTTTTAAATCAACGATGATGATGAGAATAATAATAATAATATACTGTACTACATCTATTGTGAATTTTCTTATTTTGATTGGGTGTTATTGGTGAAATAGCGAAATAATAATTGGAAATACTGTAACAAAGTAAAAGATTTGGTCTACTTTAGCCAGTATAATGAGATTGTGTATAACAAAAGATAGTATGCCTTTTGAATAGAACACTTTGTTTGCTCATGTCTCCATTTAAATCCATGTCATGCTTCTGTCTACATAAACAGTGGTTCACTATTCCACAGTCATGAAGAATGAACATCAATTTAATTTTAGGATGCAATACGATTGACATGAAAGATGTTTCAATTTCTTTGGCTGATTTAACATTTATCACCCCGTTCATTAAAAGCTACACTGTGTGGGTGGCTGCGTGGGAGGTCACGAGTGCTCAGAAAGCAAGAAACAGGGCACACAAAGCAACTCCACGTCCATCTAATGAGGTTAAACAAAAGGCAGGTTTTGTTGATAGTACAAAGGAAATTGTCAGAGTATATGTGCTTAAGCTTAATCTTCAATGCAGAAGCACACACATATATCACACACACTCAATATCTGTAGCTTGTTATGTTTAAGTGTGAAGGTCATTGTTAGATTCATTATTTCCTATCACACCATCTTTACTTCCATGGAAAAAATCAGCTCCGTGGATCAGTAATGTATTGGTTTTCAGTAAGAGTGAATGCAGAGAAAAAACACAATTTTGCATGTCCGCATTATATATATTAATGGTTTTCTTTGCTAACTTGCACTACATAGCTTTATTTTTGACCACTTACCCTTTTGCTTAGCTATAGAAGAGGCAATTGAGTGAAATATAAAGGCCAAACTTACGGTGAAGCAATGTGATATTCACAATGAAATGCAGAATGAGGAGAATATCTTTCTTCCTCTCTAGACTTAAATTATCTGTCTTCCTGGGTGGCTTATACAGTATCAGTGTGACTAACCAGTAACATGAACATTTACTTGTCTTTTTAATGAAAAATTATTTTAGATATTTAGAATGAAGATCAGGCTCCTTAATAACTTTTATAACTACATGCATATTTGTCTGTTTGATTCTTACATTTTAATATAGGAGTAATTTATGCAACTGCATTATACTTTCAATATAATGTATGTGTTCATAATAATAATAATAATAATAATAATAATAATAATAATAATAATTATAATTATTATTATTATTATTATTATTATTATTATTATTATTATTATATGTTTCAACTATATAATTTATGGCAAATATTTCCTCACTTAGAAGTGTCAGTCAAAATAACTTTTCCTAGAGGTATTGTTATCACTTAAAAATCCAACTATGGGATGCATTTAGAGTTGATCTTGCCTTCTTGTGCAATATGCATATTCTCATTTTGCACATATAAACTTAAAATTAGAGATGAGCGGTTCAGTTTTTCAGAAAACTGAAAACACACCCGAACCAGGAGATCCGAGCGAATCCCAAGTCCCGTCCAAACTCGGATCTCAGAACTAGGCGAAATGTAATTTACCAGGAAATGTCAGATCTCATGTATTTTGGATTGCATATAACAGTTCCTCCAAAGTGATCAGGCATCATTACACACAAGAGAGTGTAGGGAGAGGGTTTGGACTTTAGTTGGTGTAAAAAAATGTGATTAGAGCGCCATTAGGACAGAGTTGAGGTAGAAGTTAGATGAGGAGTAGGTGGGAAGGGTGACAGCCTGCAGGCATTTTTGTCACTGTATATGTGTCAGACACACAAGCTAGCAACAACACTACAGTATGCAAAGGATGACACAGCACAGGAATAGCAAAACTCTAAACCAAATCAAGGAGACTTCGAACTCGTAACATCTTTTCTCTCAACGTTTCACTGTTCTTTAATGCGACACTGTTGTCAGGAACAACATAAGTGAAGAATGTACAAAAAAATCCTTACATACCTACCACCAACAATCACTGAAATCAACCCACATACCTGTGATCAGGCACACCTGATGCAAACTAAGTATGGGGCATCATCGAGGATAAATGTGCAATGACAGCAAGAAACATATCTGTGTATATACATATATATATATATATATATATATATATAATTATACAATTTAATTATTAGTACAGCACACATAATGTACAGTGTAAAAGTTAAAAACATCCAAGATGGAAAAAACATTACTGGGTAACAAATACATATCTACTGTAGTGTAAGACCATCTTATGATCATAGTCAATGTCTCAAATTCAAAAGAGTGAGGCACATAAAATAAGTTGGACAATCTGAAATATCTGAAAAAAGTGAATGAGTTTAAAGGAACCATTGTAAGCCCAATGACTTATTCATATCTCTAGGGCTCAAAGTCCCTAGACTGCGTATCCATTTTAAATCGAGTTGTAAAAGTTTCCTACCTCTATCCCCACCTCTCACCAGTGGGGGGCAGTGATCAATGATATAATAGCATATTGAAGCCAGGCTACGTTTGGCTGAATCAAAATACCTAGCAAAGGACTAAGCACTAGTGCCTTTTCAATGGCTACTCTGTTCGAAGATCTGTGGTGCGCCATGCATCATACAAGATGATAAGGACAGGCAATTATATACACTACAAATTTATTTGTGCAAGTAAGATGATGTTTAATGTGGAATTTATCACTCATCAACTGTTATTGTTACTGCAAAAAAAGCTGTGGCCGGTCTTATCCTCTGGTCCAGATTTCACACCATTACACACCACACTGCTGCCTTGCTATAGGATAGGCCATAATATCAGGGATCACAGTATGTAGCGAGAAAGAGAAATTATGTTGATGGTATGGGCAAACAATTATCAAATACCTGGTTAGGTCATGCTAAAAAGGGATGTTTTAATTGCCCCAATAGTGTTACATGCACAGCAGTTGTTTGCTGAGTGGTTCTACGTTTAAGCACCCACTGCTGAGTGTTAAGTTTCACATTAAACAAAAGTACAAGAGGGGGGCACCCATATATATAGTAACTTACCAAAAAAATTGGGCTGGCCCTCCTTAACAAAGTTGCCGCAATAAAGAGTGCTGAAACATTGAAAAACATTTTATAAGTTTGTGCTATAGCAGATATATATATATATATATATAAAGAAAAAGACTTGGTGCTAAAGTGTATACAATGTGAAAAATATGTGATGAAAAATGTGTAATACAAAGGTCCAAATCAATCCAATAGAATGCAATTCCAGTAATGTAAAGGAAAATCCACATGAAGGATGGCAGTACAGCTCCTTGTCTAGATCCAATCCACCTCATTTATTCTGTAATATCTAAAAAGACAAAGGTGCCTCCTAGTCCAAAATGCAACCAATATGTGCTCAAAAAGCTAATAAGTGGACCCATACCAGAAAAATAAATGAATAAGCTTATCACAATGTTTTCCCATAGGTATACACAAATTCATCCACCATAGGATTTTTCATGGGTTTTTAATGGAACTCCAACAACATACATAGGATAGAAACAAAAACACATATAGTGCAAAATGGTTTGTACAAAAAGGCACAATTAAATATATATAAAATGCCCATACATTAAAGGAATAAAAAAGGATTATCTGAATATGAACGTCTAGTAGTACTCAATGCATTTAGTCTAAATGGGGTTATGTCCCATCTCCTGGACTTCCTCAGGGATAATGAGGGGTTTCATTACCCCTGATGAAGTCCAGGAGATTGGACATAACCCCATCTAGACGCGTTGGGTACTACTAGACGTTCATATTCAGATAACTTTTATTCCTTTAATGTACAGGCATTTTATATATATTTAATTGTGCCCTTTTGTACAAACCATTTTGGCATTTGCACTTTATTGTACTAGGAGGTGCCTTTGTCTTTTTATATTATATATATATATATAAATATATATATATATATATATACACACACCTCCAGAGGTGCGGCACTCATGGTACATAACAATAACAGGCAAGGGTCATGGCATATGATGTGAATGTTTCAGTTTATCCAACAAACTTTTCTCAAGATGTACCAGGTCAAGGTAATTGTCAATCAGTGAGTGCCGGACTGTTGGATATGTATGTGTATATATATATATATATATATATATATATATAAGAGGGTCCTGAATGCAACCTTACAATCTATAGGGAAATAGGTTTGATACACAAGGACAGGTGTTACATATTGCAAATTGATGTAGCCAGATTGCAGAAGTTCTTGGTGAGCTGTATGATCCAGTCACATAGGAATGTTGGCCTAGGGTAAGGAGGATGTGAAAGTGAAGAAAGAGAAAATATGTGAGGTTATGTGTGGACTGTAAGAAAGTATGTAATTAGCTAGGGAAGCTATGAAGGTTATGTGCACAGTTCTGGAATCTGATAAGCTTGTCTGAAGAGGTGAGTGTTGAGGGAACGCTTGAATGTTTGGAGACTAGCAAAAAGTCTTATAGTGCATGGGACGGCATTCCGCAGAGTGGATACAGCCCAAAAAATGTCCTGTAACCATGCATGGGAACAAGTAATGCATGTGGATGAGAGACCCATATCTTGTGCAGAGCAGAGATGTTGGGTTGGGAGATATTTTGAGATAAGTGAAGAGATGTACATTGGTGTAGTTTGGTTAATAGCTTTAAGTGTAAGTAAAAGTATTGTATATTGAATACGGTAGAAAACTGGTAACCAATAAAGGGAATGACAGAGCAGATCAGCAGACAATGAATGTTAGGCAAGGTAGATCAGCCTCGCAGCTGCATTCAAAATGGATTGTAATGGCAAGAATCTGTTTTGGGGAAGACCAGCAAGGAGACTATTGCAATAGTCAGTGCGGGAAATAATGAGTGCATGGATTTGAGTTTTTGTAGTGTCTTGTGTAAGATATGGTCGAATTTTGGATATGTTTTTTAGATGTATGTAACATGATTTTGAGACAGATTGAAATTTGGGAACAAAGGACAGTACAGAGTCAAGGATGACACCTAGGCAGTGGGCTTGTGGGGTGGGGTTGATTGTTAATTTATCAACAGTGATAGAGATATCAAGTTGGTAAATACTAATGGCCGTGGACATATAATTAATTCTGTTTTGGATATGTTAAGCTTGAAGTGGTGAGATGTCATCCAAGATGAAATGGCAGAAAGACATTCAGTGACACAGACCAGCAGAGATGGTGACAAATCTGGGGAGGATGGGTAGATTTGGGTATTGGCCATATACAGATGGTACTGAAAACCAGAAGAGAGGTGGTATACATTGAGAATAGCAGAGGACCTAAGACTGAGCCTTGCTGTACTCCAACTGATAGAGGTAGTGAAGTAGAGGCAGAATAAGAGACACGAACAGTGAATGAGCAATTAGATAGTTAGGATGAGAACCAAGAAAGGGATGTGTCCTGAAGACCTAGGGATTGTAGTTTTTGTACAAGAAGAGAATGGTTATCAGTGTGAAAAGCAGCAGAGAGATCTAGAAGAATAAGAAGTGAGTAATGGCCTTAAGACTTAGCAGTGACCAAATCATTCACTACCTTAGTCAGTGTTGTCTCTGTGGAATGTTGGAAACAAAAGTGTGACTGAAGTGTTTCCAATAAGTTGTGCAAGTGAAGAAAATGTGTGAGGCGAGTGTAGGCAAGTCTCTCAAGTAGCATGAAGGGGTATGGGAGCTGGGACGGTAATTTGAGAAAGAATTAGGGTCAAAATTTTATTTTTTCAGAATGGGAGTTATCTTCACATGCTTGAACACTGATGGAAAGATTCCAGTAGAGAAAGAGAAATTACAGATTTTAGTTAAGGGTGGGATGAGCACAGGAGGCAGAACTTTACTGATTTGTGAGGGTATAGGATCCAGAGGAGAGGAAGTAGAGTAGGAGGATGAGAAGAGTGTAGATACTTCATCTACATTTGTGGGGTCAAATAAAGAGAAAGTGCCAGCGGGTTCAGGTAGGGAATTGAGCAGGTCACTGACTGAGGAAGAGCCTACCTTTTGATTTTGGATATTATCAATCTTGTCCTTGAAATAGGAAGGAAGATCTTGTGCACTGATAGTAGCAGGTGGGTTGGGTGATGGAGGGGTAAGAAGGGATTTAAATGTATTAAAAAGTTGCTTGGGCTTAAAAGCTTGGGCGAGATGAGAGATTGGAAATATTTTTTTTGGCAGTGTCTAGAACATTACAATAAGAGTGGTAGATATTCTTACTGTATATGTGAGGAAGCCACTTGGAGTATGAGATTTACACAACTTTACCAGAAAGTTTTTATAGGTGTCTTGATAATTTAGAATGCTACGGTTGATGTCTAAGTTTATGTGGAGTGTGATGGGTAGCTGGAACCACTTTGAGGGTTATTTGTAGAGTCTGGTTCAGGTGTGATACAGCTGTCTCAGGAGAAGTGAATGTAGAAATTGGTAAGAATAGTTGTTGCAGAGAGGTGGCTAGTTGTTGAAAATTGATAGCATTAATATTCTACGGGTTTGAGGGAGGCTTGCTTGATTTGAATGACATTGTGGTTGATGTAATGGAGGAGAGTGTGCAAGTGATAAGGTTGTGATCTGAGAGAGGAAAAGTAGTGTTAGCAAATTCAGAAACTGAGCATAGTCTGGTGAATACAAGATCAATGCAGTGGCCTTCCTGATGAGTTGCGGAGTCAGTCCATTGGGAGAGGCCAAGAGAGGAGGTTAAAGAGAGAAGTTTGGAGGCATGAGTAAATTGTGGAGTGTTAATATGGATATTGAAATCACCCATGATGATGGTGGAGATGTCAGATGCAGAGCTGGCCCTAGGCATAGGCATTCTAAGCAAATGCCTAGGGCATCTGGAATTCCTGGTGGCATTCCACGCTTTGCTGGCTGCTGCAGAGATTGATAAGAGCTCAGCTCTCTGATCAGGCCAGTGGAGGGGTGTGTTGAGGGTAATTCCTCGTCTCTTTACTCTTCAGAATACATGCACCTTACAAGGAAGTGCATTGTACTTCAGCAACCCCCTCGAGGGCCCCCCAGCACCAGCAGTGTCTGGCTACAGCTTCCCAGATAAACAGTGAGTGGAGTGCAGTACTGCTGGGGATTCCTTTGATGAAGATGAATGCTGCAACTTCTGCTTTTGTGATGCAGTGTATCCACTGCCCCCATTTACCCCCTCACTACCTGGGGCAATGGGCATGCATTTCAGTCACTTTGCCAGCTGTTGCAACCAGCAACAACTTACATTATACAGGTACCAGCAACAACTTATATTGCCCTGTATGAGAATAGGAGGCTGTGTGCAGGATGTCAGAGGTCTGTTATGTGTGTCGGTCTGGAAAGACCACACAGTTCAACATGGGTTATTAGAACTGCACTCTAACGGGGTGCAGAGGGGGTTAAATGTATGGTAGCAGAACTGTCAGATCTTCTTGACAGCTTTATATATGGGCAGGGGGGAGATAAGAGAATGCTGCAAGGAAGGGACACTCACCTACAAATGCACAATGGGCCTGATTCAGAGCCGGACGTTACTTGCACTCACTCGTTCAGAAAAAGGGGCGGGCTATTTAAATTGAGCGCTCACTCTTTGAGCATGTGTATTTACTGTGACATTAAACAATTAGAGACATCACACATTTTAAATGTTAATTTCAGCATTGTGAAGCAGGGGGTGGGGCCACGATGACTAAATTCAGTGCAAATTGCATCACTGCCCTCTCCCCACGGCTGCGAGGGTTTTAGTCATTACTGCATTGGGGGGGAGGCAGGCGGGAAGCTTGATATCTGCTAGAGGGCACCAGCCAAAATTTTGCCTAGGGCACCAAATTGGCTAGGGCCGGCTCTGGTCAGAGGATAGGAAGTGAGAGAGTAAGGCAGATAATGTTCCAGAAATTGATGGTATGGTCCAGGTGGGTGATAGATAGCTGAAATGCACAGAGAGAAGTGAAAGTCCTGATAGAATGTACTTCAAATGATTTAAATGGGAGTGATGGTATCTGTGGGAGAACTGTGTATGTGAAAGATTTGGACAGTAATATTCCAACCCCACCATTTACTATTACCAGGCTTGGAGGTGTGGTTGAAGTGTAGACCGCCGAGAGAAAGTGCTGCATGGGAGGAAGTGTCTGCTGTGTGAGCCATCTTTCTGTTATTGACAGAAGGTTATTTTGAGTTAAAGTGGTCATGGATGGATGTTAGTTTGTTGTAAGCAGACTGAGGTTTGCTGGATTTTTATTCCATAGTGAGTGGGGCATGTAGGGGTACCTGGATTTGGTGATATGTCATCAGCTAATAGAAGTAGAAGGAGACAGATATAAATATACTTGTGGGCTTTTCCAAATGTAAGCCAAACTTTGTCATCTTATTCCCAGGTACTCATTAAATGATATGCCTGGGTGTGGTTCTGTCTCTTTAAGCCAGTAGCCATCCTCAGGAAGCATAATTTATATTTAAAATCTGTGTGATAGCTGGAACCAAATGTAGCATAGCAAAGCTCATATTTTGAGAGTCACTGTAGAGTCAATGTAGGGACTGACCAAATGGGAAGACCATGATGTGGTTGGTCAGATGGACAAATTATTGCAAATTTGGACCAATCTACCACGCTATTTTATGAGTAATACTACCTATTAGCGGACCCTGAGCCAGAGGCACTGCATCCAGCTCATTGTCTGCTGTTGAGGACTGGCAGCAGCGGCAGTACTAAACAACTGACAAGCCACATCTAATTATCACAACCTACCGAAACAACAGCTGGCGCCGCTCCAGAGCAGAGGCAGCACATCAGAAAGAGCAAACTGTTTATAGCAACACTCCCACCAGCAGCAGAGATAACACTGCACCGAGATACTGTATTTGCTTCTGCTGTATGAACTACAGAGCCACACAGGCACAGAGTTACATTGAATTACAGCACTTTGCAATCACCTCTTATGGCACAGTAGGACTCTATGTTGTACCACTACTAAACTAGTTACCAACAACAACTACCAGAGTCAGATCAATCTGGGAGAAAAAGTCTCCAGTAGATTCCGCTTATAATGGCAATAAAACAACTTAACATCCAGGTGTTGAAATACCTGATACCAGCACATATATTTATTCAATACAGTTGAACAAGTCATTATAAGATAACATCTGACTATATAATTTCACAGCAATCTGCTATGATTCATATGTTCTGAACAGTCAATGTAGAGAGTTATTGACAACATTGTTACAGGATATTACATACTGAATTGACACAGTTACAATCTCACCTCCACATGCATTAGTTTAACTGCATATTACTATGTGTCTTATATGAGAGTAAATATCTGTTTTTATTTTAAAATAATTTTAAATTTTTCTAATGGATTGTGGCAATAAATGGTAATTATATGTTTATACATAGAGGTCACTAAGTGCCTAGTTTGTATGATATATCTATCTATCTAGATAGATAGATAGATAGATAGATAGATAGATAGATCACAGGGGCTCTGCACTCACCATATTAACTAACAATAATAATAAATAGTGGGGTATTGGTTCATGAATTACTCAATGCATTTAAGCTTGCTGCCCCCAGTAAGGGACCCCACTTTATTTATAACATGGAAATAGTTATCACATTAGTGTTAACCTCAAGGTATGGTATCTGGTTTAAAGCTCACAGCAACTTTGCTTTTAAAGGTGAGAAGCCGCATATCCACTTGCAGATATAAATAAGCGATTGAATGATATCGCTCATTAATTGTGCATTAATTGTGCATAATGTAGGAAATGACCAGCGATGTGCGCTCCCACTGGTCGTTTCTGACATCAATCATTGCCTGAACATGATGGTCAATCTGCCGATAATGACAGATTGGGTATGTTCAGGCATGAGGGAGAGTGTAGGCACTACAGGGGATGAGGAATGACTGTATGATTACAACGTTGTAATCATACTGTCTTTCCACTTTCTGCAAATGGATACGTGGCTAGACAGTCACATAGCACATCTGTTGCAAAGCAAATAAGAAAACAGCTGACACAAGCTAGATTAAACAGATTAAAAGGGGTGCATGAGAAAATGTGAATACAAAATTATTAATTAAAAAAAAATCAAATAAACAAAAGCACTAATCCATGGCACTCACAATTCCTAGATTTGAGGTGCAACATTGTATGTGACCACATTTTTTAAATAAAATTCACAGGGGCTGTGCACGCACCATAATAACTAACAAAAATAACAAACAGTGGGATTTTGGTTCATGAATTGATCAATGAATTTAAGCTTGCAGCCCCTGTCAAGGGACCTCACTTTATTGCAAGTCCTTAATCTATTGCTCAGAATTATAACATGGAAATAGCGATCACATTTGTGTTAAACTCAAGGTATGAGATCTGATTTAAAGCTCACAGCAACTTTGCTTTTAAAGGTGAGACAGTCACCTAGCACAGCTGTTACAAACACCTAGAAAAACAGCTGACACAAGCTAGATTAAACAGGTTGAAAGGAGTTCATGAGAAATTGTGATCACAAAATGATTAATTAAAAAAATGAATCAAATAAACAAAAAGCACTAATCCACGGCACTCACCATTCCTAAATTTGGACTTGCAGTAAAGTGGGGTCAGTTGACGGGGCTGCAAGCTGAAATGCATTGATCAATTCATGAACCAAAACTCAACTTTTTATTATTATTGTTAGTTATTATGGTGAGTGCAGAGCCCCTGTGATTTCTATTTCAACAATGTGGTCACATACAATGTTGCACCCCAAATCAAGGAATGGTAAGTGCCATGGATTACTGCTTTATATATATATATATATATATATATATATATATACAGTCAGGTCCATAAATATTGGGACATTGACAGAATTTTCATATTTTGGCCTCTATTCACCACCACAATGGCTTTGAAATGAAACAAACAAGATGTGCTTTAACTGCAGACTTTCAGATTTAATTTGAGGGTAATTACATCCAAATCAGGTGAACGGTGTAGGAATTACAATGGTTTCTATATGTGCCTCCCACTCTTTAAGGGGCCAAAAGTAATGGGACAAACTAAACAATCCTAAATCTAACTTTCACTTTTTAATACTTTGTTGCAAATCCTTTACAGGCAATTACAGTCTGAAGTCTGGAATGCATAGACATCACCAGATGCTGGGGTTCATCCCTGGTGATGCTCTGCCAGGCCTCTACTGCAAATGTCTTCAGTTCCTGCTTGTTCTTGGGGCATTTTCCCTTCAGTTTTGTCTTCATCAAGTGAAATGCATGCTCAATCGGATTCAGGTCAGGGCATTGACTTGGCCATTGCATAACATTCCACTTTTTAGCCTTAAAAAACTCTTTGCTTGCTTTTGCAGTATGCTTTGGGTCATTGTCCATCTGCACTGTGAAGCGCCGTCTAATGAGTTCTGAAACATTTGACTGAATATGAGCATATAATATTGCCCGAAACACTTCAGAATTCATTCTGCTGCTTTTGTCAGCAGTCACATCATCAAAAAATACAAGGGAACCAGTTCCATTGGCAGCCATACATGCCCACGCCATGACACTACCACCACCATGCTTCACTGATGAGGTGGTATGTTTTGGATCATGAGCAGTTCCTTTCCATCTCTTCTCTTCCCATCACTCTGGTACAAGTTGATCTTTGTCTCATCTGTCCATAGGATGTTGTTCCAGAACTGTAATGGCTTTTTTAGATGTTGTTTGGCAAACTCTAATCTGGTCTTCCTGTTTTTGTGGCTCACCAATGGTTTGCATCTTGTGGTGAACCCTCTATATTCACTCTTGTGAAGTCTTCTCTTGATTGTTGACTTTGACATATACATCTAACTCCTGGAGAGTGTTCTTGATTTGGCCAACTGTTGTGAAGGGGTTTTTCTTCACCAGGGAAATAATTCTTTTGTCATCCACCACAGTTGTTTTCCGTGGTCTTCCGGGTCTTTTGGTGTTGCTGAGCTCTCCAGTGCGTTCTTTCTTTTTAAGAATGTTCCAGTTGATTTGGCCACACCTAATGTTTTTGCTATCTCTCTGATGGGTTTGTTTTGATTTTTCAGCCTAATGATGGCTTGCTTCACTGATAGTGACAGCTCTTTGGTTCTCATATTGAGAGTTGACAGCAACTGATTCCAAATGCAAATGTCACACCTAGAATCAACTCCAGACATTTTACCTGCTTAATTGATAATGAAATAACGAGGGAATAGCCCACACCTGTCCATGAAATAGCTTTTGAGTTGATAGTCCCATTACTTTTGGCCCCTTAAAAAGTGGGAGGCACATATTGAAACTGTTGTAATTCCTACACCGTTCACCCAATTTGGATGTAATTACCCTCAAAGTAAATCTGAAAGTCTGCAGTTAAAGAACATCTTGTTTGTTTCATTTCGAAACCTTTGTGGTGGTGAATAGAGGCAAAATCTGAAAATTCTGTCAATGTCCCAATATTTATGGACCTTAATGTATATATACATATATATATATATATATATATATATAAATATATATATATATACATACATATACTAGCTGTTGCCCTCGACTTCACCCACAGGCTGGTGACAGCAGCGCCTTCATCCACCACTTACTCCAATGCCATTGTGTGCCCTGTGCACAGACTGCTATGTAGCCTATCCTATACAAGTGAATACAGACCCAAAGCACCTCTCCCGCAACTCCTTACTGGCCGCGGTCATGGTTCCACACCTATGTTTTGAATTGATGATACCAATAAATCTTGTTTTTGTTATTGCTCAGCTTTAACTTGATGGATTGAGATGAAACAAAGTGCATTTTTTTCTAGGAGTTTCCATGTAATTTTAAGTTGAATTTCAAGCTTACTTGTCCAAACACATAATAACTGCTAATTCTGATAATGATACCTCAGCGCTCAACCTGTGTGTAATATATTAGTATAAAATAAACTGATGTGAATCTTTTTGTTTAAAAACGTTTATTTGTCAATTTATGTTGACACCATCAAAAGTTGATGAATAATGTTAACAGATACCTACAATACTAGCTAAAGTTCTATTTGCAGGTAAGTAGAGTTTGGTATTATTCCAAACTATATATACAGGATATTAATGGATAAACCAACTGTTCGCAAATATTAATTAAATTCATATGTTAGAATGATGCAGAACATATATAATTGGTGCTTTGAACTCTCCTGCTATATCTATGCAATTCTAGGACGTCCACATATAACATCACGGTACATGTACAACACAGACTGACATTGGGATGGGTGAATGTGTGGGAATAAGTGATCTAGACACATACAATGGTGCTATTTGTGGGAATAGGGTGTAGTGGGGGGTATGGGTCTATGGAATGTCCCAATTTCATCCAATACACTTGTTCCAAAAAATTGTCCTGTATGGGGACCCGGGGTGGTTGTTGCTGAGTTAGTGGTAAAATGCTTTTTGCAAAGTTAATATAGCTGCTGGGGTCCAGCCGTTAATATCCCCGTGGGTGACTTACCTTTCCTGGGCTGCAGAGACTCCAGTCTCTCTCTTGGCGTGACGGGTCAGGACGGTCACCGCTGGAAATTCAGCCACTGAAGTCTGTAGGTGGAGCTTTCCTCTCTCGAATTGCTCTCCTGGTGCGGCGAGATGGTTGTTGTGGTGAGACTTGCTCTGTTTGCCGCGTTGTCCGGGATCCCGTTGTGATGCCTAGCTGTCAGTGTGCTGATTATGCACCTGCAGCTTGGACGGGCCGTGGCATAAGTCTTCTTTGTCAGCATTTCAGCGCACTGTCCTGATCTTCTGTCCGATGTTAAATGCTTGATCCTGCAATGCAGTGCTGGGTCTCTTCTGCTGCTAATGGTGGTGTCAGTACACCAACGCGTTTCGGCTTTGTCTAGCCTTTGTCAAGGTGTAGACTTATGCCAAGGGTCCAGGGCAATTAAAATTTTTCACTGTAAATCTAGAACCTGTCCTACTTCCCATAGCTCAGTGCTGGTTATACTGAGTACAGGGAGACCCTACGTAATTTTTTCTATGTACTTAGTCACCCAGACCTGGGTTTCAGCAGTCCGGGGCTGGTTCTGTTTTGGGGGGTGACCTCACATTTTTTTTTTAATTTTAACTCTTTACAACACTTTTTCAATGCTGATACATGCAGGTATCTCACTGATGTCTGCATGTATCTGTTTGAGAACTAAGTGCTCATGCTGAAAGTGAAAGCATGAATCAGTTCTAACGTGTCAGGGATTTTCAGTTCATTTTGAAGGGTGATTTGCCATTCGATTTGGGCATAAACATGCCAAATTGAACAGAAAATCACTGTTCAAAACTGACTCAAATCGAATTTGTTTTGCAAATCGCAAAACTAATCAAATAATAGTAAATGCAGTGAAAAAATGGTTTTCACTGCATTTGATTTGAGAAGAGGTCAGTGGCGTAACTAGGGCAGGGCGAGTGGGGCACGTGCCCTGGGCACCGTGGGACTGGCGGTGTGTGTGTGAGTGCGCCGCTGGCCACGGTATCGGCCTGCCCTAGTTAACCAGTGTAGCACCGACCGCAGTACACAGGACCGGCACTAGGCTTCCAGCACCGGTCCTTCCCTCCCCCTGAGTGCTTGCCCAATAGCGCCAGGAGGAGGGTGGCAGGTGGGCTCAGGCTGTGCTGACAGACACATTGCCACCGAGTTGCAGCAATGTGTGTGTGAATCAGCAGCCAATGAGAGTCAGACGACTCACGACACACATCACCGCCAGATAGACTTTGACTGCTGCAGCCGCAGCGCCCACTGCAAGAGCTAGCTCCCTTCTGGCTCCTGCAGTGGGTGATGGGAGAGACATCATGACCTCATGACGTCTCTCCAATAATGCAGAGTGCGCCTGCCCAGGAGGACTGACATGGGGACGGCAGCGGGAGCGTGGATTCAGGTAAGAATTTTTCTTCTTATATTTATTGTTTAATTTATGTGTGTATTTATTGGGAGGGGGGATACTACTGGGGGCACTGCATTGGGGGGAGACCACTACTGGGGACTACTACTGGGGGGATGCTACTGGCGGGACAACTACTGGGGACTACTACTGGGGGGGATACTACTGGGGGCACTGCATTGGGGGGGACCAATACTGAGGACTAATACAGGTGGGGATACTACTGGGGGCACTGCATTGGGGGGCTACTACTGGGGGGGATACTACTGGGGGCACTGCATTGGGGGGAGATCACTACTGGGGACTAATACTGGGGGGGATACTACTGGGGGCACTGCATTGGGGGGACCACTACTTGGGACTACTACTGGGGGGATACTATTGGGGGCACTACAGTGGGGTAGACCACTACTGGGGACTTCTACAGGGGGAGCTCCATCAAGGGGGACTCCTACTGGGGCACTATATAAGGGGCTTACTACTGGGGGCACTGTACAGGGGGGTCCACTACAGGGGGCACTGAAAAGGGAGAACCACTACTGGGGGCACTGAAAAGGGAGAACCACTACAGGGGCACTGAAAAGGTAGAACCACTACAGGGGGCACTGAAAAGGGAGAACCACTACTGGGGGTACTGTATAAGGGGCACTACTGGGGGCCTGCATAAAAGGGACCACTACTGGGGGCATTGTATACTGGGGGTACTAAATAATGGGTACTGCTGGGGGCCTCCATAAGGGGGACCACTACCAGGGGCACTGCATAGGGTGGACTGTATAAGGGGCACTGCATTAAGGTGCAAATGGAAAGAAATGTTCCCAGTGACAAGAAAGGGGTGCGTCATGTCGACACGTCCCATTTTTCAGTGGCCACACCCCTTGTGACCACGGCCATTTTTTCGGCATGCGCCGCATGCGCGTGCACATAGTGGGTAGAGGGCTCCTTTTTCAAATTTGCCCTAGACTCCAAATACCCTAGTTACACCACTGGAAGAGGTAAATCACTCCACAAATCGACCTGCAGATTGACCTTTAGTAAATTTACCCCTGAGCCTCTATAAGTCCAGATGATAAGGATAATTCCGGGGCTTGGTCCAGGTGTACAGAGATAGTAGTATAAATCCCAATGCAATATAAAAGTCCAGTACAAAATCCTCTGACTCATCTCCCTCTGTGTCCCACAGCTTTATCAAAGGATGATGGTCTGTACACCAAGGATGTTTAAATACCCTAGCTAATATGGCTTCCAATTAACACATCTGTGTAGCTCAATCCATTCCATTTAGCAGCACATATATATATATATATATATATATATATATTTATTTTTTATTTATTTAAATTATTCATAAAAATAAGCATACTTGCTAATAGAAGGCAAACCTTAATATCTATGTTATAAGTATTCATAAATTTACTATAGGGCTATTTTGTCTTATATTAATGTTTAAACATTTATTTTCCTACCTGATTGATTGGAAACACATGGTCACATGATCAGGGTGATGCAGCTACATCAATCCCTGACAGGTGCAAGGGATTGTTCCTATCAATTATATCTACATGCTCATGCCTGATATTTAGTAGGCTGTGTGTCCAGCGGCGCGCGTCACCAGTCAAGTGATCTTGCCTGCTGGACTTGGCGTGTGATGCCTGTCAGCCTGTAATCGGAGACCCCAATATGAAGAAGTAATATCCCCCAAGTCCCGGCATGTGTGCATCATCGATCACATGAATGCAGTTATATACAGTACTCTGGCTATATGAAATACACACTCTTGAAAAATAATGCTACTGTAATTGAATTATTATAATAGCCTTGAAATTATTTTTAAACACCAGCAAAAAAAATATATATGTTTTTTGCAATTATTATTTTTTATTAGCAGTTATTATGTCTGATTTTTAATGTATGTGTTTACAAGCGCTCTAAGAGCAGATAGTCTTGTGGTGGGGGCAGCTGTGGGTATATGAGGTAACCACCCTCGATTCACACGTGGATCTTTAATTTTGATAATGATACCTCAGCGCTCAACCTTTATGTAATATATTAGTATAAAATAAAGTGATGTGAATCTTTTTGTTTAAAAATGTTTATTTGTCAATTTATGTTGACACCATCAAAAGTTGATGAATAATGTTAACAGATACCTACAATACTAGCTAAAGTTCTATTTGCAGGTAAGTAGAGTTTGGTATTATTCCAAACTATATATACAGGATATTAATGAATAAACCAACTGTTCGCAAATATTAATTAAATTCATATGTTAGAATGATGCAGAACATATATAATTGGTGCTTTGAACTCTCCTGCTATATCTATGCAATCCTAGGACGTCCACATATAACATCACGGTACATGTACAACACAGACTGACATTGGGATGGGTGAATGTGTGGGAATAAGTGATCTAGACTCATACAATGGTGCTATGTGTGGGTATAGGGGGTACATAGTACATAGGATCGATGCATAAAATTATGCAGAAACTACAGTTTCTGCATAATTTTATGTAAAAAATGGCTTGATACATAGGCCCCCTTAGTTAGCAGATCAACACATATAACATCAAAATGTACAATTGTAACTTTGTCATTAAATGTAACATTTTTATGCAATTTCAACTTAGACAAATATTTACAGCATTCATGTCAAACCTGTGTGTTCCCTGGAGCCAGGGAAGATTATTGATACATTAGCCTCTTAGAGACAGACATGAATGTGGTGTGCACTAGTAAGACAAGCTAATACTAACAATCACCTAGCAATGATTATTAGGTGCTTTCTTACAGTATTTTATACCATCAGGGATCAAAGCTTTAAACTTCCCCTTGTAGATGTTTAGAAAGTGTCAGGAATGATTGCACCATATAAATGTGACAGCAATAAATACTGTTCATTGTCATCAGAGGTCTTGAGGACCACGTTTGATTGACACTGGCTTAAGTTACAATACACTGGTTTGGTTAGTCATCCAGATAGGAAGTGGCAATTGGTCATCTGAGGGGCACTGTGTAACCCCAGACTTGTAGATTAACTGGAACATTGTACATGGCCTGTTAGGCTATGATTAACTTTGTATGTCCCTCCCTCCCATTAGATTTGTGAAAAATATGATATATTGTATATAAATAAAAGTTTGTGATCATCTTCCCTCCATTGCTTGGTGTTGTAAGTATGTATGAAACCATTGATTTGTATGGCTAGTGTTGGCTAGAAGGCAACTGTTATTAAAAGACTGAGAGAAGTGTGACCTAGCCTTTAGAGAAATTATGCATAATCATCATCCACTTTGCTAAAATATTCTATAGTCTCTTATGAATTTTCTACCATCTTTTATTCTGGGAGCAGATTTCTCAAAAGCTCCACAATGTCATATAATTTACTATTTAAGTTTACATTTCACTATTCTGTTACAACTACTTTAGTTTGACATAGTGTCCTTCACTTACAATGGCTCATGTATTACCCAAATACTGTGACTCCCACCTTTAATGTGTTGTACTTGGAGGGCTGAAATTATTCCTGGCATTTTAGAAAGGTCATGTATTTAACTCTTTTACAGGTTTGCTTTCAGCCTATTACAATGTATAAGCTGAAAGCTGTGAATTGGCTTAAAATAATTGTCATCAAAGTCAAGGCTACAGTAGTATTATGACTTGAGCCTCAAGTTGATTCTTTCTATAGAGGTCTAAATGACTCTACACTATCATGTCAAAACACATACTGTACAAGAGTGTGCTACTGTATTTCCTTACCACTAGCTAGTTTAAATCAATTGGAGTGTAACTCTTTGAAGGCTGTTAATGTACACACATGCGGTTGACAGGTTGGTCCATTTCCATATTAGTAAAAACACTTTTATATACTTAATAAGTAATAATGTTAATGTAGTCAATTCCTAAGAAGACATCATTTTCCCAATTGGGAGGTTTTCCATTTTCCCCTTTATTTACTTACATCTTCCTTCCATAACAATAAATACATTATACAATAATAAAACACTACATGATTGAAGGGATAATATAACTTTAATGTCCATTAAGCTACACAAAGGCTCTGTGATACACTGTATAAATGCACAATTTATATACTGGCTGTGGAACTTCCACATGATTTAAAGCAGTGTAAAACATGTTTTTTTTATTTCCAATTGTATTTAACTACAGATTAGCAAATTGACCAAAGTTCTGTGAGTGAGATGATTTGCTAACTTGCTATATTGAGTCAATAGTGCTATTTTTATCACATTGATTACCAATGAAAGAATGACATTTGTAGAGCATCAATATTTGCAAAAACATTTTCATCATCTCCATATGTAAGTTTTATAATACTGAGTTATAGTAAATTTCATTTAATATAGTACAATAAAGTCATGTATATATTTGCATCTAAATCATAATATATTGTCATGTTTTGGCTAATATTATGTTTGTAATAAGATAATATTGTAAGTAAACAGCTTTATATTCCAGCAATTTTTTTTTATTATTTTTTAAAATCCTCACAAATAACGGGAAAGATAATAAATCAAGTCGATGATATATGGCCATTTTGAAGTTTGTTGCCAATAGAGGGGAAATGAACAATTACCATACTAGACTCATCTTTAGTTTAAAATATACTATTGCTTATATACTTTGCTCCTTGCCTATGGGAAGGAGGTCTGGGTTGCAAAGAGGGATCCTTTCTTTCGGATCCCTCCACCCCTCTCCGGCTCCTTCTGCCAGACGTTGGGCCTCTTGTGCGCATGTGTGACCTGTAGGTCGCACAGTCCCATTACTACTCCGAAAGGAGCAGTGAAAAGATTCAATGCTCCGAAAAAGGAGCAGTGAAGATGGTCGCGGGGACAGCTGATTTTGCATACGCTCTTACGGCGCTGGAGCAATGATGAATTGCTACTGCAGCCATGGTGAGTTAGAATGTTACTTATCGGGGTCGGTTCAGACTTCGATAATTAACATAATGAATAGACCCCTTAATGTTATTATATAAAAGTGATGATTTTTGGAAAGGCAAAACCAAGCATTTTTTTTCAAGCATGGAGTCAGTAGGCTTAGGCAAGGTCCACATGAAGATCAAGTCTTGGCCTAGTTTTCACTAAAGCACAGAGGCCACAGGCTTGTGTTTAACCTGATATGGTGCAAACTAGTTCAGACTGTCCAACACAGGAACTGGCTAAGAATTTGAGAAGGGAGCTACACAGTTCATTTTCTTATTTATTTTTAGTCATGTACAGTGCACTAGCAGTCCAGACCAGCCACCTATGAGTTATTGTATTTACATAAAATTACATGGCACACAGGAGTTGGTGGGCAATATCACAGATGCAAGAGTAATAGCAGGGTACTGTATAAAATAATAGATAGCATGTAGGGCACTTAGTAGATGTTCTTCTGTATATTTGGAGGGTGGCACCATGACTTGAAAATGTATTAATCTAGGTCTCATATAACACTGGAGCCATTTTCAGAATTGGAGATCAGTCAATGGAGGATAAATCTGCACTTATTGCACCTATAGTTTTATTTATTGTCTAGTTAGCAGCCGTCAAAATTTTGACAGGACATTGTTGCGCCCTCAAAGTCATGTTTAAGCACTGAAATGGGTCACTGTTTGGTCATTTCCGCTTGCCAGCTCGGGGGGCTGTGAGTAGAAATGTCAGTTCTCCCTCTGGCACCATCTAGTGGCTGCCGGCATACAACACACTTGAATTCCCCCATAGAGTTAAGGAGCAGCATTAGTCTTCTATTATATAAAATTGCAACACCAAACAAAGTACATCCCAAAGCAAATATTCTATTCCATAATATTTTTATCAAATTGTAAAATGTAACAGCATGATACACACAAATGTATACACTTTGTGTAGATATAGGGTTGTATTCTCAGTGGGTATGGTATTATTTTTCTATGCCATTTCCAAGCATTTGTGTTATTCATATTGCTCCAACATTTTTAGTGGAACCCAGGACTATTTGGAAATAGATTGTTTACAAATCCTACAGTATAAGTTAATACTGTCTTTTTATAAAGCCGAATTTGTTCAGTATGTCAGTATGGTAAATCCCATTATGTCTGTAAAATCTATAGAGAACATTCATTACAAGATCGTTCTTGTAAAATAATCCCTACTCTATTTGTTTAGAATAACCTTTGGATGCTGCATTTGGATTTAAATAAAGCTTAACAGTGCTTCCAATGGCAATCTCATTTAAATAACATATAACAAGATTTTTTTTAGATGGGATGAAGTGTGAAAAAATTCCCTGGAGGAGTGAAATGTAAAAGTCAACAGAAAGGTGTAAGACAGCAGTAATTACATTTATTACTCAATGAACAGACAAGGTGGTGACAAATGAGAGTTCATTTTCATAGGGTAAGCTACAGGGCAACTAATTATTTCCTTTCACAATGAACAAGGAGTGCAAGGGAAACAGTTCATCATTTACCTTTATAAGAATTGAACAACTCTAGAAGTCCATGCTAAAATGCTATGGCTTAGCATACTAGAGTAATATTTATGTTGTTGATTATATTTCAACGGTATAGATTTGTGCACTTTTGGACATACTGTATATACTGTGTTAATTGTTCTACACACTCCTAAAGGTTAATGTGCAATAATATGACAGGAGATATACAGCAAAATCTAAAAAAGATTTTACACTCTAATAAAGTCTTATGGCTTTGGATACAATCATCTGTTTTAAAGGGGAATGCACTGAATTATCAGTTTATTATGTATTAATGTATCTAACAATGAGTAACAGCATTGTATGTCCAGACAATAATATTTTAAGCAGGTGCTTATAGATATTGTCATTGACTGACTGGCAAATTTTATCCTCGTGGGGGCCATCAAACAGCATCCAACTTTTAAAGATGGTGTAAAGTATAAAGCTCCAGCGATATGACAATATTTTTATTGCCACTTACTGCAGCTATTTATAACAAAAATATTGCCTGGCAGCTGTGCTATATTTAGCTTCTTCAGCATGAGACTGTCTCAGAGTGGTAGGGCTTCATTTTGCCAGTCTCTAAATATTCGCTTGCATGAGTTGACTAGCCAGATAGCCCAGAATTGGGCTTTCATTTTCAAAACAAAAATATACCCCAAGGCACTGGAATGGAACATCAGTATAGCAAAATGGTGTATTTAAATCTATCTTGAGTTGAAAATGAATAACAATGAGTAAATCAATCCAGAGCCGGATTTAGTCCTCATGGGGACCTAGGCAAGATACTAGTTTTGGGGCCCCCCTCCCTCAAACAATCCACAGCACTATATTTTAATTTCTGATTCATGTCCCCTTACAGCACCTGAAGAAAAGGTCCGCTCTGGGCTTCAAATGTTGGCTATGTATGTATGGTTGGGTACGAGATGCTGGCACTTAGAATCCCGACTAGGTTAGGTTACCAATACCTGCCGGTAAGTATCCTAACCCTACCCCTAACTTAGCCCTGCTTCCCTGCAGCCTAAACCTAACCCTCCCAGCCTAACCCTAACCATCCACCCCCAGGAGCCTAACCCTAACCCTCCCTCCCTGCAGCCTAAACTTAACCCCCCCTCGCATCCTACCCCTAACCTTCCACCCCCAGCAGCCTAACCCTAACCCCTCTCAGCACAGACCCTCCCCCTCTCATAGCACAGGCCCTATATTTCTTCACATCACTGACCTCTCTCCCGTCTCAGCACAGACCCCCTTCCCTCATAATAGAAAACCCATCTTTCCGCCCATCACTGACTCCTCTCAGTACAGACCCCCTATTTCTGCCCATCACTGACCACTCTCAACACAGACCCCCTATTTCTGCCCATTACTGACCCGTCTCAGCACAGACCCCTATTTCTGCCCATCACTGACCCCTCTCAGCAGACCCCCTATTTCTGCCCATTACTGACCCCTCTCAGCACAGACCCTTTATTTCTGCCCATCACTGACCCCTCTCAGCACAGACGCCCTTTTCTGCCCATCACTGACCCCTCTCAGCACAGACCCCCTATTCTGCCCATCACTGACCCCTCTCAGCACAGACCCCCTATTTCTGCTCATCACTGACCACTCTCAGCACAGACCCCCTATTTCTGCCCATTACTGACCCCTCTCAGCACAGACCCCTATTTCTGCCCATCACTGACCCCTCTCAGTACAGACCCCCTATTTCTGCCCATTACTGACTCCTCTCAGCACAGACCCCCTATTTCTGCCCATCTCTGACCTCTCTCAGCACAGACCCCCTATTTCTGCCCATCACTGACCAATCTCAGCACAGACCCCCTATTTCTGCCCATCACTGACCCCTCTCCCCTCTCAGCAGAGACCCCCTATTTCTGCATATCTCTGATCCCTCTCAGCACAGTACCCCCTCACCTCACAACACAGACCCCCTCTTTCCTACCATTACTGAACCCTCTCCCCTCTCAGCACAGACCCCTCCCCTGTCGTATAACTGGCTCTTTCCTCACATCAGACCCCCCCTCCCCACTCAGTACAGACCCCTCTACTCTCACATCACAGACCCCTCTCAGCACAGACCCCCTCTTTCCTCACATAACTGACCTCTCTCCCCCAGCACAGACCGCCTCACAGCAACGACCCCCTTTCTTCACATTAATGACTCCTCTCAGCATAGACCCCCCTCTTTCCTCACATTACTGTCCCCTCTCTCGTCTCAGCACAAACCCCCCCTCCATTCACATCACTGACCCTTCTTCTCTCTCAGCACAGCCCCCTCACAGCTCAAACCGCTCTCCCCTCCACTTCCCTCACCTCTCACAGCACAGCACATTTCTGCTCTGCCCGCTAGCTCCATCAAACTTACCTGCTGGCCGGGTCTGGAAACATTTGTGCCGCGCACCTGTCCTGCAGCCTGCTCCTACATGGATCCTCAAGGTCCGCCTCCCAGTGAGTATAATTGCGACATGACTTGTTGACGTTGCATCGCACTCACGGAGCAGTGCTCCTGATTATGTATGGGCGTGTTGTCAGCCAGCCGCATACCCTGCTTAATGTTAGGCCGTCATAGACCTGAAACTCCGCCTCCTCCCCCCACCTAGTAGCGGCAGGGCTCTGGAAGCGCTGCTGCTGTGTGTCCCCTCACCGGCCGGTGCCAGCAACAGCAGCTTCAAATGCAGGTTCTATCTAGGGCCGGATTCCGGGGGCCCTGCTATGGGCCCCTTGGACCAGCCGGGCCCTAGGCATCTGCCTAGTTTGCCTAGCGGTAAATCCGGCCATGAATCAAGCTACTGTGTTAAATGGCAGCACAGCGTGTTTGGCCAGAGCTCGAGGAGATGCTAATTTAGACTATTCACCTGCCAACATAACTTTCTGGTCTGCGGACCGCTGGTGCATGTCCTACACAGTGGTGTATTCAGATGCTGCTTTTACACATTGTGTTGCAATTTCTAAGAGAGAACACAATAACTACTATTGGCTCCTTATGTATTGTGGACACAGGGCCTGATTCAGAGCAGGACACTCTGACCAGAGCGCTCGCTCTGAATCAGGGCCCTCCTACATGAAAATGGAGCGGCCTCTTGGACGCTTGCATAGCTGTGGGTGACCACCCACAGCTATAGCGAGCGTCCATGATGATGGTCGCGATGGTCAAGACCATTGCGACCATCGGACTTGCGATGGAGACCCTGCGGTAGGGTCTCGCTGCCGCAAGCCCTGCAGTGATTTTGGCTCTATCAGGGCCGGCTTCAGACGGTAGGCGTTCCCATGGGAACGCCTCCATCTGGCAGCAACGCCCCCGGCACGCCCACCACAGGGGGTGTGTTGTCAATCAACATCGACAGCACGCCCCCTTTGGGGCGAGACCCGGAGCGACGGCTACCCCGTCGCTAGCCGGGTCTTGTGTATGCGCACGATGGAGCTCCCTCATGCGCATGCGCAGTAGGGCACCATCGACCCGCTTGTGAGCGTCCTGCGCTCACGAGCGGGTCTGAATCAGGCCCACAGTTCCTGCGGCTATCAGCATACAGAATATCGTGGTTCTGGATTAGTACAGTCTCCCATATCCAAATATTCCGAAATATGGACTATTCCGAAATACGGAATATTTTGAGCATGACTGAGAAAGTGAAACCTTTGCTTTCTGATGGTTCAATGTACACAAACTTTGGTTAAAGCACAAATTATTAAAAATATAGTATAACATAACCTTCAGGCTGTGTGTATAAGGTGTATATGAAACATTAATTATTTTCATGTATGTACACAAACTTTTTTTGATGCACAAAATTATTAAAAATATAGTATAAAATTACCTTCAGGCTGTTTGTATAAGGTGTATATAAAACATAAATGCATTCTGTGTTTAGATTTGGTACCATTCCCAAGATATTTCATTATTTAATACAAATATTCCAAAATACGGAATATTCCAATATCCAAAATGCCCCTGGTCCCAAGCATTTTGGATATGGGAGACTCAACCTGTATATATTTATCCTCCATGTGGTTCTCGTTCAGGACAACAGCCATACCATTTGCACAAAAAGGCTTACATTTCCAAAAGAATGGACTGGAGACTGATGACATTGTGGTGAGACATTGTTGTTACCTGTTTCTAAACTTTAATTAGTCCCAGTGATGGATACTTATCTAATTTTGTTGAGATTCTGACTGGCGGGATTCTGACAATCGAGATTCCGGCCGCCAGGATCCCGTACCCAACCCCATATGATAGCTGGGGTTGACAGTAGGACCTGGGTGAAGGTAGAGGTAGAAGTAAGGACACAGATGATAACTTCAGGGTATGGTAGTTGTATGGACACACTGAGTGACAGGCGAGTATACAGGGAGCATATTCAGTGATTATCAATTGATGATGATTAGGATGATGATGTCCTCCACAACGTGTCCGTTGACAGTGACTCCCTGATATCATCTTCTAGCATGCGCTCTTATGTGACTAGCAAAGCCGAACTTGGTCTTGAAAATTCGGTTGCAGACAGCACAGTATAACTGTCCACTAGGGTTGACTGTGTAGTAATAGGAGTGTTTGCAGCAGGTTTTCCAGATTTGGCGCATGGCATCAAGATCTTCTAAGTTCAAAGTTCTCCATTCTATTTTTGACAGCATTTCACCACTCCATTCTACCTAGTGTGAGTTCCTCACAGGTGTCGTGAGACAAGCCGATTGAAGCCAAGTGACACTTCAAGACATCCTTTTACTTCAGATATTCATCCACAGCCTTGCATTTTCCACTCAATAGCTTGGAGTAGATAACCAACTTCGGCAACCTTGAGTCATTCATCCGCACTTGGTGTCCACACTATCTCAACTGTCAGCAAATACTCCATGCCGTTATCATTGGTTATTACAGAATGACAGTGGTATTATAATGATTAGTCATTTTAAAGTTACTAGATACAGTTATAATAATACAATTTGTTATACAGATTGTTTGATACTATTTTATTATTTGAGCATGAAATAAAAATTTTTTGATGTTTATAAACAACATTGGTGACTATGCCACCTCTAGTGGTTGCCTGCACTAATGATGATGATGACAAATCAACAGCAGTCTCCAATTGCAGCTGGATCTCTCACATTGATACTATTACTGTTTCTATTGTCACTATTATTGACTCTATTGTCACTTCTGCAATCTATTTGAAATTTTTGATTTGATATTAATTTTGAGCGGTCCTGTCTTGCTGAAAAGTGAACACACTGAAACCTTGGGGTTCTGAGTCAAACAGAGTCCCGTCTCGGATCACTTTGGGGTTTAGAGTAGAACCGAGTCCCGATCTAGAAAACAGATCTTGCACATTTTGGATTACATGTAAGCCCATCCCTCAGGATTTCAGGTGCTGTGAGGTGATCAAAATTGACTGGGAATGACTGGAAATACATTTTATTGATGTTAATAATACTATAGGAAAAAACAGGTCCAAGTTACATGATTTTAGCTGTTTTTATTTTTATAGAAATCCAAATTCGAAACTGTAAAAACGAAAATACGATGATGATTTAGAACCAAAACCAAAATACGTGGTCTGATTTTTTTAAATAGGGAAGCTAACGATTGATTGTTTGTATTTAATTAGTACTTTGTATTTGCATCTGTACTTTGAACTTTTAATTTTACATGATAAATAAGAGTTTGTATTTCATAACACTGGGCCAGATTAAGGGGCATATTCAATTGGGTGCAAGAATAGCAAAAAACCCGCACCTGCGAGGTTTTCCTGCAGGTGCGTCTTTTTGGGAAATTTTAGGAAAAATCAGCAGGACTTGCTCTGGCACCCCGGCAGAACCCCCCCTGTGGACTAATTAAGCAATTTGAAGTTTCCAATAGCTTAATTAGTTCTTAATGACTCACCTTCTTCATTGATGTCTTCTGCATCCAGAGTAGGGAGACGGCTCTTCTGCAGCAGGGTGAGTATGTTAGTGTGTGTTGTGTTTGTAAGTGTGTATGAGTGAGTGTGTGCATGAGTGTGTGTGTGACCCCCATGTATGTGTGCCTCCCCAGTGACAGTGTGGCCCCCCGGCAAGGGCGCTAGAAGAACGACAACTCCCAGCAGTCCTTTCCCCTCCCAGCAGCCCTCGGAACTCCCTGCAGCCCCCTCAAGAAGATGGAGGGGAGGCCACCGGGTGCCGCGGAGACCACAGGGCAGATAAGTGCTTTTTTTCTGTTTTACACACCGCAGAGTTTTCAGAGCTGTAAACCCCTCAACCACTATTTTTTCAATGGGATACCATGGATATCGGGAGCGTGCATACCCGTGGTATTCCAAAATTGGGCGTGAGGGGTGCAAGGTTTTTTCCTCGCTAAACCACACGCCCAATTAAATCTGCCCCTATGAGATGAATGCAATACTGATGTTTATGTGTGATTATTGGTGGTCTGAGCATTCATATGAGGATTTATTTGTAAAATAATTGACAGGCAGGGACACTTTGCGGGCAGAAAAGAGGGGTGGCAATGAAACTGCAGGCCTTTTGTGACCATTTACATGGCATGTCTCTGCCTGTGACTGCAATCTCGTAGGCACAAAATGGCTCTGGCGTTTCAGTTCCTATGGTCATTTTGCGCAACCATAGGGTTACCCAGAAGGACAATTATTGACTGACCTGCCACCAATGCCACGTTTTTGTATGCAGGTGCTTGGATTTCTTAGCTGCTGGTGTCTCCGAATCAGGCTCACAGTATTTACACAGACAGACTCTCTTTTTGTGTATGTATTCATTAAGTATTACAGTATATTGTATGCAAATCAGGTACAGTAACTTTAGCATGTGCTACTTCCCCTTTCAAATTACATCTCCTGTTGCATATGCTAATGTTTTAGCCTAGGAAAAACATACCGTGCAATACTGTATGCTACTGTTTTATCCTGGTGTAAATCTGGCATACTGTATATATTACTGTTTTTCCTGATGTAAATCTAGCACATATACTAATGTTTTCTCTTGTGTAAATCTTGTGGATATACTGCTTGTTAGAAAGCTCCTCACTGTGCATACATGATGGACACTTGGATCCAGAGTCTGCAGGGAAATCTCTCTTTCATCCTAATGCGCAGCTTCACATTTGACTGCAGCCATCTCATGACTGTGTAGGATGGTGTCCATTGATGGTTACCATCGGTGGGTCCATCAGTGATTACCACCAATGGCCCAAAAACCATGCACGGTGAACCATTGATAGTCTGTACCCTTCGATGACCACCACTGCAGGGGGCATGGTGGGTCGCGGACCAATCAAAAACATGGGTGGGGCTTAGTGGCTGCTGGTGGTGGGGCTAAGCTCCGTCCCATCAAGGAAAATAATATCCATCAGCTCCCATTCATCCATCAATGGCAAAGAACTTTTGTGTCTCTGCCATTGATGGCAAAACCATCGACCATCGACAGTTAACCAGCAATGATTGCTAACTATCGATGATCGATAGCCAACCCTAGTACTGTGTTGAAAGACATGGTGGGACACAAATTTTCAAGCTTAGATTCATGTGAGAGACCACAGTGTATACCTCCATAAAGCTGTTCCAGCATTACCTGCAAGCAGCATACACTCACCTGCTGCTGAGCTGTATAGGACCCCACTCCACTCAATCTTTGCTCCAATTACCAGTGTACATGTAACAATGAATACTGCAATACCTGTTATTTATCAATAAACCAACACCACTGGTTAAGTAACTGGGCTGTTTATAGTGTGAGTCATCCGCAGGAGTGTGCCTACATAACAGTATCAACACCTGCACACACATCATTTCCAACATTACTGTCTTCCCTTTGTGTAAATCTGGCATGTACTGTATGTCACCAGTGGTGGATTTTGCCTAGGGGCTGCAAGGCTGCAAGCCCCCCCCCCCAGTAAAATCCACCACCTAAGTGTAGTCAGTGCAGTCCATAACTGCACTGGCTACACTGTGTAACTGGCAGTGGCTTCCTATTGGAAGTGCTACCTGCCAGTCACATATACAAGCAGTCTCAGGGGGAGGTGTCTCCTCCCCCTGGGACTGCCAGTCTGGGCTGCTATTAGCAGCTACTCTGCCTTTCCACAAGCCCTAACTGGCATCTAGTGGCTGCAGACGATTCAGCCCTTTGGATACCAGTGGCATGGGCATGCGAGGATCCCAGCTGCTAGTGCGCATGTGCCGGTCCCGGCGCCTGACAGATCGTTTGCGCAGGCGCCGGGACCCGGCCAGCATGGGAGCAGTGGGTGAGTAACTGCTCCCTCCCGCCCTCTCAATTTCAGCAGCGGCAGCCCCCCTCATCTAAGAGGGTAGGAGTCACCACTGTACATTATGTAACCCTTGCAGAGCCTGATGCACCTTGAGATTTATCAATGACCACAAACTAAATAAAATGCTTCTTTTTTTGGTTGTTATATATTGTGCTCCTGTGTTGTTGGTGCAAAATGCATTCCACTCTACATCAGCCCTTTATAAAGGAATGAAGAACAGTGGTTTCAAGACACCTTAAAACTAAAATTGGTCTAAATTATCCTGGTATCATGCTTCCACTGAAAATATGTTTCATGAGAACGTAAATTTCCTACCTACCTTTTACTATACCTACAGTAATCTGTCCTGTTCAACACTTAAATAACTTCTAAAGCTGCTACTATCATAAACACTGTAACTGACAACTGGATCGGTATGAATACCGCTGGTTCAAATCCTGACGCCAGAAGACTGGCAGCAGTGAAGATCCCAACAGCTCCAAAGGTAAGTATTTACTAAACCTACTACCCCCCTAACCATCCTTTAGGGGTGCCTAACCCTAACCTCCCTCCCTAGTGCCTAACCCTAAACCCCCTCTAAGTGCATAAACCTAACCCCCCCTTCCCCGCAGCCTAAACCTAAGTCTCCCCTGACATCATGTGCTAGTCACAACAGATAAAAAAAGTGATTTGTATCACTAAAAAGCTTTTCAGATTTGGGTTTTTAGTTTAGATATCTTGAGTGGTTATTATTAGTATTATTATTATTATTATTATTATTATTATTAGTAGTAGTAGTAGTAGTAGTAGTAGTATTATTATTAGGGATTTTCATAGTTGCTGTATTACCCAGCACTTACCCATCACAGAAATATTGAATGATTCAAACCAGCCTCTGCCCGAGTGGAGCTTACAATGTATATTCCCTACCAAATTCATACACACCACTCTGTGATCTAATACAGCATTGGAAGAAAATTGGACATACTGTTCCTGCCACTGTATGAAATGAATGGGGGAAAAAATGATTTTCACAAATATATAGAGTTGTACTCATCATGGGCTTGATCATAACTGCAAAGCTGATCGCAGGCAGCTTTGCAATTGCGATCCTTGCAGATATGGTAATACAGCAGGAGGCATCACGCCTCCCGTGCATTACTTATCCAAGGTGCGTTGTACAATGCAGCATCATATAATCTGTGTACCATCGGCCAACTGCAGTGACCCATGGGGTCCCGCAGCCGGCCATCACAGTTTAGAGGAAGAGGCCAGGAAATCTCCATCAGCCAGTGGAGAACCTGGCTTCTTCCCTCCCGCACAAAGGCGGTGACACTTCTGTTTCGGGAAACGGAGGGCATCGCCTCCCCCTCCCCGCCCAAAATGGCAGCAGACTGTCAATCACTGACAGTCTGCTGCCAGTTTACGTGGGGGCTCGCAGACCCATTCTGCTCATGTGCAGAACGGGTCTGGCACCTGTGCAGATTCCCGAACATCAGGAATCTGCGCTCAGCAGTGCACTAGCTGAATTAGGCCCCATGTGTTGTGCTTGCCTGCTATTCATACATTTGGTCTACTTGCATCAGCCTTATGTATACTAGGTGAAGAAGGTACACCAGAAAACAGGTGCAGTTTACTGCCGATTCTCCATAGCCCTCATTTCCATCAACATGCCACCAATGAATTTTGCCTGCGTAAGAACTCCCTGTTATAGCCCAGTTACTAACCTTCTGTTGTATAGATGTAACTGGCATACATGCAAGATAGTCTAATCAGTAGGCTCACGTTTCACTCAGCATCAGCCCCAATGCATCACAATTTTGTCAGAAGCCAAGTAATCTACCAGTATGTCTTTGGGATGTGGAAGGAAACCAAAGCACTTGGACGAAATCCATGCATACACAACAAGAGCATACGATCTCCATTTGGGGTTATACAGTTTGTAAAACATGACGCACTGTGAGGTAGCAATGCTAAGCACTTTGCCACTGTGCCACCCATAATTTTCTTTAGGGAGAATACCACATAGACAGTAGGTTTAAATACTAATTCCCCTACGCCGTTTGACATGGTATCCCTGCCAACTCCAGTATTGATTCCTTCTAGATAGCTGACACCAGGGCAGTTTTCAGTGGAAATGGCAAAGTGCACAGGAGCTCTGCTTCTTCTTACCAGATTTGGCAGCATTGGTTCCCCCTGAGCAGGTGTGGGTGCTGGTCTTCTACTGTCTGGCACCCACCTCAGTAGTATGCCTCTCCTCTGCCATCATTCTCTTTCCCCAGCTATTGTGGGGCTGTCCAACATCTTCTCTCCTCAGCTACTGTGCAGGTAAGCTGTAGCTCTCTTCCCCAGTGGCAGGCATCTCCCATAGATATGCATGTGCTGCTTCTCTCCAGCCTTAAAAGCACAATTGTGTTGATGTCATGTTGGTGCCAATTTCAAATAACCTCCCTATAAAAGAAAGGCTCTGGGCACTATTTAGTGCCAGAGTATTAGACTCAGTCCAGTAGTCCACCATCTGTTCTACCTGAGCTACCAGTGTACTTGCTGTACCTGCATCCTGATTCAGCGTCTTTCTTATTTTCACTTTGGTTTCCTCCCAACTTGCTTCTCCCATCCTCTGGTATTGTGTTGCCCATGTGTTTTTGACCTGTGCTTGATTACCTCTCTTTAGCATGTCTCACAGCAACCAATTTACTTACTGTATTGACTCTCTTTAGAGACTACCAGGCTATACACTAGGAACCCAGTCAGAAAGCCGCAACTTGCTTATTATTTGGTGTAGTGCAGCAAAGAGAGGGTCCATGGTGTAGGCAACCAATATGTATGGTTCGCATCCATATTGTCTTAGCAAGGATTTGGCACAGATGTATATTCAAAGTTGATATGCAACAAATACATATGTTGACATGGTATGTTCTTCCTCTTCTATGATTTTACTGTATATAAAATGGTGGCATTAGCATTAAAATTTAAGGGAGGAATTTAATGAAACCTTGTGAAATATAAATTAAGTATTGCCAATTATGTAATTGGTTGTTAGGGCAACACAATATGGCACTGCATCAAGGGAATGTCACAAGCCATGGCAGCAGCTTGTTTCCCACCGGCTCGGGACCTACACTGACTCACAATATTCAGAATCTGGTTCCACTGATCACCAAGCATCGGGATGCTGCAGAGAGTGACTCATACTCCCATATGCTGCTGTTTGGCTGCCCCTCCTATTTGTAGCTTCCAAATTCATTCCCCCTGCTGGTTATAGAGTTTTATCCTACAGCTCGGTCTGGTTGTTCCAGCTATCCTCCGTGATTGTCTACACTTCAGCTGCTGCTTCTGTTTTCCACTCTCTGTCTCCCTCCATGCTGCCTTCCAGGCTTCAGCAGGTAGCTCAGTTATTCAGACTGTTGTTCCACTCTTCTCTGATTGCTGTTAGCTTGCTGTCTGTTTTCACCATCCACATGCTGTGCTCAGTGTATGCAGGTTAAAGCCTTTGGGTCCATGCCTCCTCTGTGTAATCAGCAGCTACAGCTTTCTCAGCTCTACTGTGTGTAATAAAACTGTACATTTTCACCTGTACTATTTTCAGCCTGTTGTATCCTGCACTCCTGGCAGGCAACTCATCTAGCCAAGTTATCCTGCTCTCCTGGCAGGCAACTCATCTAGCCAAGTTATACTGCCCTCCTGGCAGGCAACTCATCTATCCAAGTTATCCTGCCCTCCTGGCAGGGGACTCATCTAGCCAAGTTATCCTGCCCTCCTGGCAGGCAACTCATCTAGCCAAGTTATCCTGCCCTCCTGGCAGGCAACTCTTCTAGCCAAGTTATCCTGCCCTCCTGGCAGGCAACTCATCTAGCCAAGTGATCCTGCCCTCCTGGCAGGCAACTCATCTAGCCAAGTGATCCTGCCCTCCTGGCAGGCAACTCATCTAGCCAAGTTATCCTGCCCTCCTAGCAGGCAACTCATCTAACCAAGTTATCCTGCCCTCCTGGCAGGCAACTCATCTAGCCAAGTTATCCTGCCCTCCTGGTAGGCAACTCATCTAGCCAAGTTATCCTGCCCTCCTGGAATGCTTCTCTACAAGCCAAGTTTTCCAGCCTTTTCTGGTGAGACACTTTTCCATTCATTAAGACACTCTCATAACATTATAACCGGCCAACTTTGTATTTAAGTCTGTGCATTCCGTGTCCTTCATTATGGAGCAGGCTCAAAACCCTGCACAAATCCTTGCCGCACAGATCCAAGTGCTTACTCAAAAAGTTCAGGAGCTCTCTATAAGATTTGAGGATGTTTGGGCATCCAATCCTGGAGTCGTTCCCAAGGAACCTAAATTTAATCTCCCCGATAGGTTTTCTGGAGACCATACTCAGTTCCTGAACTTCCGTGAGAGTTGTAAACTCTATTTTCATCTCCAACCTTTACCTTCTGGATCCAAGACTCATTGGGTAGGATTAGTGATCTCGCTCTTACAAGGAGATCCACAGACATGGGCATTTGGTCTCGCTTCAAAACATTCTGTGCTTTTATCAGTAGATGCCTTTTTTAATGCTCTTGGATTATTGTATGCAGATCCTGACCATAGTTCTTTGGCCGAATCCAAGCTGCGGGCCCTTCGGCGGGGAAAGAATCCCACAGAGGATTATTCCTCAGAGTTTTGGAGATGGGCGGTGGATTCAGGATGGAATGACCCGGCATTGCGTAGCCAATTCCGCTTGGGTCTTTCGGATGCCATCACCTGAGTCCCTTGATGACTTACTCTCTTCAGCCATCCATATTAACCGTCGCCTCAGAGAACGCAAATGAGAACGCAGTCTTTCTGTACAGTCGCCTTGGTCACCTTCCAGGCTGCTGGCGGAGGACTCTGAGGAACCCATGCAACTAAGAGCTTTCTGGCTATTGCCCAGGGAAAGACAAAGACAATGATCTCAAGGCCTCTGCCTATATTGTGGAGCTAGAGGTCATCCACTGAAATCTTGCCCACATAGGCCAGTAAAAGATCGGGTCTGAATATAAAGGAGGAGTTACATTTAGGCCTGGCATCTGTTTCCTCAAAAAATTTGTTGCTAGTTCCTGCAGTGGTACATCTGTCGCAATCCGTCCATTCCGTATCGGCATTTGTGGACAGCGGTGTTGCCGGGAACTTCATGGACTTATCATTTTTTCATTCCTTAGGTTTAGCTGCAGATCCTTTACCTCAAGAGGTTCCTATTTGTGGGTTAGATGGTGGTCTGGTGGCTAATGGTCTTATCAAATTCAAGACACCAACACTTTGTCTCTCAGTTGGAATTTTGCATTCAGAGATGATTTCTTTTATGCTAGCCCAGTGTCCTTTTGCTCACGTCATTTTGGGGTTTCCATGGTTAATGACCCATAATCCTGTCATTGATTGGATTACGGGGGATATTGTCAAATGGAGTCCAGCGTGTCTAAATTGCTGTTTATCTACACCCATCCGGTTGGCTATCTCTGCTGTCTCAGAGTCTCTTCCAGGACTTCCTGCACAATACCATCTTTTTGCAGATGTTTTTTCTAAATCAAAGGCAAATTCTCTACCACCTCATCGACCGTATGATTGCACCATGCAGCTGTTACCAGGAGCCAAGTTACCCAAGGGTCATATTTATTCTCTTTCAATTCCTGAGTATAAGGCCATGGAGGAGTATATTGCGGATGCCTTGGCTAAAGGATTCATCTGTCCTTCTAAATCTCCGGTTGGGGCTTGTTTCTTCTTCGTCCTTGCATTGATTTTAGGGCATTAAATGAAATCACCATCAAAAACTCGTACCCTTGATCTCGGTACTTTTTGATCAGCTTTGGCAAGCTTCCCTTTTTTTCCAAGATCGATCTTCGTGGAGCTTATAATTTGATCTGGATCAAGACCGGAGATGAATGGAAAATGGCATTCAATACGCATACGGGGCACTATGAAAATTTAGTTATGCCATTTGGTTTGGCTAATGCTCTAGCAGTCTTTCAAGACTTTATCAACAATGTACTCTGGGAGTTTCTTGGCATTTTTGTGGTTGTTTATCTCAATGACATTCTCATTTACTCTCACTCCATGCACCAGCATGTCCAGCATGTCAGTCAGGTCCTATCTAAATTGAGAGATAATCAGTTATTTGCCAAGTTGGAGAAGTGTGAGTTTCATGTGGAGCAAGTATCTTTTCTTGGATATATTATTTCTCCTCATGGCTTCTATATGGATCCTGGAAAGGTGAAAGCAGTATTGGACTGGGTTCAGCTTACTACATTGAAAGGTATTCAACGTTTCCTTGGTTTTTCCAATTACTATTGGAGATTTATTAGCTCTTTTTCCTCCATTGTTGCCCCCATAGTAGAGTTAACCAAGAAAGGTGCAGATGCTTCTAACTGGCCTAGTCAGGCATTTCAGGCCTTTGAACATCTCAAGCTTGCTTTCACCAGTGCCCCAGTTCTCAAACATCCAGATCCAGATGTGCCTTTTGTGGTTGAGGTGGATGCCTCTGAGATTGGGGCTGGAGCTATTCTCTCTCAGAATAATCCGTTGGATGGCAAACTCCATCTGTGTGCATTTTTTCATGTAAATTTTCTTCAGGCGAGTGTAATTATGATGTTGGGAACAGAGAGCTGCTTGCCATTAAGTTAGCTTTCGAGGGTTGGAGACATTGGCTTGAAGGAGTCAAACACCGGATCTCTGTACTCACCAACCACAAAAATTTGACATACATTGAATAGGCCAAGAGGCTTAACTCCGGGCAAGCACGATGGACACTATTTTTTACCAGATTTAATTTTCTCATTTCTTTTCAACCTGGATCTACTAACATCAAGGCTGATGCATTGTCCAGGAGTTTCACTCCTGTCCAACAGGATACTGTGATCAAAGAATCCATCATTTTCAGATCTTGTATCCAGGTGGCTTTGTCTTGAAATTTGGCTGGGGATCTGTCAGTGTTTCAAGTGGATTCGCCTCCTGGTAGACCGTCCAATTGCCTGTTTGTTCCTGTAAATTTGAGAAAGGCTGTCCTACAGGACTTCCATGTGAGATGGGCTTTCGGACATCCAGGCATCAATAAGACCATTGAATTAATGTCTTGTGCGGTTTGGTGGCCATCTTTGGCTTTGGACGTTCGGGAGTTTGTTTTGGCATGTGAGGTTTGTGCTCATAACAAGACTCCTCATACCCCACCATCAGGATTACTGTTTCCTCTTTCCACACCTAAAAGACCCTGGACACACATTGTGCTGGACTTCATTGTGGACCTTCCTCGCTCTGCTGGCTGTTCAGTTTTTTGGACTATCGTGGACTACTTTAGCAAAATGACACACTTTGTTCCTCTGCCCAAATTGCCATCTGCCAAAGAACTTTCTGTCCTCTTCTTGGAACACATTTTTCGTTTGCATTGTCTTCCCTGTGACATTGTTTCCGACCGTGGGACGCAATTTGTTGCATGGTTTTGGAGATGTTTCTGCACTGCACTGGGTATCAGTCTCAGCTTGTCTTCAGGATATCACCCACAGTCTAATGGGCAGACAGAATGTGCTAATCAAACCCTATTTACGGTGTTACGTCTCAAAATTCCAAAATGATTGGGTGTCTCTTCTTCCCATGGCTGAATTTGCTTTTAACAATTCCTGTCACTCTGCATCTTCAGTTTCACCCTTCTATTGTGTGACTGGCCAACATCCTCAGGCCAATTCTTATGATTTATCTTTCTCCACATCCTCTGATTCAGGGACTGTTTCCAGACTCCGTGGTATTTGAGCCTAGGTGCATCATAATCTCCTCAAGGCATCTCTCCATTCTGAGAAATTGGCAGAAAGACATCGGATGCCTTGCACGTTCACAAGAAATATCAAACTTCGGCAACCAACTCAAAAATTGGGTCCTTGGTTTATTGGTCCTTTCCGGATCATTTCTCAAGTTAACCCAGTTGCTTTCAAACTCCAACTACCAAATTATTTAAAGATTAACAACACTTTTCATGCCTCTTTATTAAAGCCAGTCCATAAGTCAGATAGATTTGGGAACTGGAGTTCTTTCAGGCCTGCTGCGGTGGTGGTCCATGGTCAACTGGAGTTTGTGGTTGAGAAAGTGCTGGATTCTAGAGTATCTAGAGGTCAGTTGCAGTTACTGGTCCATTGGAAGGACTACAGTCCAGAAGAATGTTCCTGGATTCCAGAAGATGCCTTACATGCTCCCAGGTTGAAGAGGATATTTTTTCAGGAATTGCCCTATAAACCAGGCTCTGGGGGTTCTTCAACCCCGCGTCAAGGGGGGGGGACTGTCACAAGCTGTGGCAGTGGCTTGTTTCCCACTGGCTCGGAACCTACACTGACTCATAATATTCAGAATCTGGTTCCGCTGATTACCAAGCACCGGGGATGTTGCAGAGAGTGACTCATACTCCCATATGCTGCTGATTGGCTGCCCCTACTATTTGTAGCTTCCAGATTCATTCCCCCTCGCCGGTTAGAGTTTTCTCCTACAGCTCGGTCTGGTTGTTCCAGCTATCCTCAGAGATTGTCTACACTTCAGCCGCTGCTTCTGTTTACCACTCTCCATCTCCCTCCATGCTGCCTTCCAGGCTTCAGCTGGTAGCTCAGTTATTTCCGACTGTTGTTCCACTCTTCTCTGATTGCCGTTAGCTTGCTGTCTGTTTTCACTATCCACATGCTGTGCTCAGTGTATGCAGGCTCAAGCCTTTGGTTCCGTGCTTCCTCTGTGTAATCAGCAGCTACAGCTTTCTCAGCCCTACTGTGTGTAATCAAACTGTACATTTACACCTGTACCATTTTCAGCCTGTTGTATCCTGCACTCCTGGCAGGCAACTCATCTAGCCAAGTTATCCTGCTCTCCTGGCAGGCAACTCATCTAGCCAAGTTATCCTGCCCTCCTGGCAGGCAACTCAACTAGCCAAGTTATCCTGCCCTCCTGGCAGGCAACTCATCTAGCCAAGTTATCCTGCCCTCCTGGCAGGCAACTCATCTAGCCAAGTTATCCTGCCCTCCTGGTAGGCTTCTCTACAAGCCAAGATTTCCTGCCTTTTCAGGTGAGACACTTTTCCATTCATTAAGACACTCTCATAACAGGGACATATTCAAATACAGTAGCTGCAAGATTTTTATTACCACGCGCAATAACTTTTGGCTATGCTCAAGGTTTTTCCTATTACATTAGCTGCAAGAACTTCAGCTACGGTAATTTTTATAGAAATGAATGCAGCTTTTTTCTTGCAGCTTCAGATCAGGTGCAAAGTTGGAAAAATTGTTATTTTAAGATAAAAAATGTTGGGGCTTGGTTCAGAACCCCATTTGGAGGTTTGCAATTAGCTAAGTTTAGCCAATAATTAATGTATATAACATGTCATAAAAGATGTAGGACAGGTACATTGAGGAGTTGTATGTATTGGACATGTGTTTTAAACTTTGCAGGAGGGAGTTACAGTATACAGTAGGTGTTCTGCCATACCTGTATGAATCATTTTAAAAGCACTAAATATTTTTATTGGGGACAGTAATAGACATCTATATGTTATCCAGTATTTCTTTTTCACATAGGTTTCTGCAGAAAAAAATATTGCTCCCAATTGTTTTCAATTGGATACAGTAGCACAAGAATTGGGAACTCGCATAGCCATGGTATTCAGAAATTGGTTGTGATAGCCATGTTAATTTTTGAGGCAAAAATCTCACAGCCAATTGAGTATGCCACCAAATGTCAATGTTTACACTGTGTTGATTTAATTTATATTACATGTTTTGGTTTTTGATCTGGATGCATCTTCGTGTTTTGGTTTTGAAAACCATGCTCATGTGTTTTTGGTTTTAGATCTATAATTTAAAAAAAATAACTCCTTTACATGCAGTCCAAAACCTGAGTTCGGTTTTCAAAACCAAGTTCTGAGCTGAATGCAAAACCAAGTGATTCCCTATTTGGACTCGGTTCAACTCAGAACTTCTAAATTTGGTTGTTGTCGGTTCTCTTAATACTTTATATTAATATGGCTACATTGTTTTTTTTCAAATATATTTCTGTTTCATGTAATTAGTGTGGCATTGTTAATTTGCTCCTTCCCCTTTAATTTTTGTGAATCAATAGATTACACATTTTATTTTCTAAATGTATGTTTTTTTCACCTGCTTTTTCACATATTGACTTACTGATTGGCTGTCAAAATTCTTCCATGATTGACATCAATTTATTCCTGTTTTTTCGTTAATTATTCACACATTGCTGTAGGAGTTGTAATTTCCCTGGTATTTAATTTTATGATATAAAAATGGTTAGATAAAGCACTCTGTGGTTTTGAAATACTATCAATAATGGCGTATGTTGATTTAGTGACTAAGATCTGACTGAATGTTAATGCCCGTATACGGGATTATGGAAAGGATGTAGAAATGTTCTTAACATCGGGTGGACAAAAACTTGAGGCTGGGTGTTTGGGACTGGAGTCCCCTGCAGTATGGATAATACTCAATAGAGGATGGATTCACCCAGGTTGGCAAAAACTGTTGGCAGGGTGTTGTGTGGATATAGACAGACCTTGTCCAGGAATGGTATATACTGTAAGTGGCTTCCTCCTTCACTGCTCTCACCACCTCACGAAAGGAATGCAGTATAAGTGACAGGTACACTAGAATGCAGTGTCTTAGGTGAGAAATAATTGCTTACCGGACCATGATGTCCGCTGGTCCTGCATGTTCCTGCGTCTGCAATCGCTGTGTGTATGTGTAAGTGAGGGGCCTCTAATGAATATTGAGGACTGTGCACTCAGGTCTAGAAAACACTGTTTATTGAACAGTAAAAAGTGACACAAAGTACCCTTCAAACAGGGATTGGTAATTAAAAGTACGTGGGTAAATATATGAAGACGCAACACGTTTCATCTCTTATTTGAGACTTTTTCAAGGGCAAATGTTGGTTGCAGTGCTCCTTGCACCTTAAATACTGTGACTCCTCATTAATCGGTCCCCGAATGTCACAGTACCGCACTTCCGGTTTCTACTTCCGGGAATCGCGGGCCGCCCACGTGTAGTGGATGTCAGACATTGTGGCTCCTAGTGTTTGTTCTCCAGCCACAGACAACATCACCTGATTAGAAAACCTTATGAAAGATTGCCGCCACTATAAACAATGATATTGGCAGCAGTCGGATCACACAGATATCAGCAAACCTCACCAAAAATGGCCGCCGCCACTAGTGAAGACAGCGGGGAGGCGGAGACATAACTAGTGCTTATTGCCAGTATTAGGACTCAGGCACAGATAGCATTTCCTGCATATCGCGTGATGTTTTCTGTGGCCGGAGAACAAACACTAGGAGCCACAATGTCTGACATTGTATTTGTATTGTGGACAATGCCGTCCACAATACAAATATACTGTAGTTGTCATTAATAACATCCAACATATACTGTATATATGCTAAAATGTATTATTCTAGGGACTGAGAGGTCTCTTCATTATCACTTAAATTCTACAAAAGCAAATGAAAATGTTAATTTTCATATGCTGTTGGAGAAATTAATTATTGAAGCCATTCATCATAAAGGTAATGCAGGAAGTATCATAGATATCTCCTGTATACCTTTCTCTCCCGATACATTAGTATGGGGACATAAATTTATCAAGCTCTAAAAATACAATATGTTCAGAGTTTTCCTGTGGGGGCATTTGCCATCTTCTCTATGGGAAGAAGTACCAGTTTGCATAGAGGGATACTTTCACATCCCTCCGCCACTACTCAGCTCCTTCCAGAAGAGGCCAGGGCTTTGTGCACCTGCATGAAATCTAGTTCATGCAGGTGCACTAGAACTGCAGATCAGTGAAAACATTCAGGGAACAGCTGATTTTCAGATCAGCTGTCTCCGTACAGGAGCAATGACGAATTGATTTGGCGCTCACTGCTAGTTAGAGTTAATTATCAGGGTCCGTTTGAATTGTGTCAATTCCCAGATCACCAGATGCTGGGGTTGGGGCATCAGTGAAATCTGACATGTTGGATTTCCTTTATTTGCTGATCCTGGCCAAAATATGATCATGATCAGCAAATCAGGGATTTTTAACATGAAGAGTTTCACTGATTCCCCAATGGATCAGCGATCACCTTTAGGCACTGATTGACATTTCTGACCGGCAGATCGGCAGTTCTGGTCCAATCAGGGAAACGACCAGCAGATATGTGAGGGTCTTAAGGGCATGGAAACATTTTGTATGTAATTAAATGTTACAAGTAGATACAATCGTGATCATGCTAAATTATGCATACGCCTGTTCAATTAACACAGTGGTCGGGGAACAGGGGTAAATTACCCCAATTGGGGGAAAAATGAAATTCCTGGGGGTAATGGACGGACAGCCAGGCATGCATATTAATCATTCTATAATATAGAATGATTCATATGCATGCTTGGCTGTGCTGCAGGGAGGCTCTAAGCCAGACGCACGCTGAGATGTTATTACCAACGGGCGCCCGGCTCCTTCCCTGCAGCACTGCGTTAGCCGGAGGCCGGAGTTCTCTTCTGAACTCCAGCTTCCACCTCTCTCCATGAGCACTATGGGAGAGGCATCATGATGTCTCTCCCATAGTTCAGAGGAGCAGCCGGGCAGACAGCACGGCGGTGGATGCAGTAGCGGGGATTAAGGTAAGTGTTTTTTTTTTTTTACAAACGGCACTACAGGGGATTAATATGGGGGCACTACTACAGTGGCATCATATGGGGGCACTAATACAGGGGTATTATATGGGGGCACTACTACAGGGGCATAACTATGGGGGCACTACTATAGGGGCATTATATGGGGGCACTACTATATGATTTCCTTCCTTTCAAATCAAGGGGGCAATGTTGGCATATCTAAATATATTTTGGTGTAAAAAAGTTACCTGACCCCTGGATTAGCATAACGCCCATGACTGTGTATTGTGCATGCCAACAAATAAGTGTACTTCTAGGTCCATATTAAAAATTTGTACTTATTACTTCTTATGAATAGAGAGGTTAAACAAAGTATTAAATGGTTAAACAAAGTATTAAATGGGCATTCAAGAAAAAACTGTGGATAGTGAGGACATAATCTGTATGTTTGCATAATTGGACACTGAGGTAGACCCATGCAGTGATGCAGAGGGATGTAGTTATTAGACCGGCAGCCAGGATGCCACCGGTCTAAATCCGATGGCTGAAGCCCAACACGGGACTTTAGATAGGTGTCGAAATACAGACACCTATCTTAATGCAGAAGGACGCCATCCCAAACAAGGTAAATCTGGGGTGTCTTAGCAGTTAACCATGGGGGAGCATAAGATTTAGGCACCTCTGGGGGGAATTAGTGTTAGACACCCCTCAGGGAGGGTTAGGGTTAGGCTAGGGGAAGGGGGGTTAGGGATAGGTGTTGTCACGGTCCTGCCGGCTGACCCTCCAGAAAAGCCAATCTGGGAATCTTTGACCATGACTTTTACATTTCACCTCAGCACATCGGTAACTGCCACCAGCAGAAGGAAACTGTAATGCTAAAGCATAGGGTCTGCTTCTGCTCCCACCTGAACACACAATTATCAATCAGAAAAATAGGTAACATGAGCCATGTGAGACTTTGGGTCATAAAAACACAGTTCCAGAACTAGAATTAATGTTTTAATTCAAGAATATCTTCAAATCTTAGTTACAGAAAGTTACAAGAATAAAATAATGCTAAAAAAGGATTCACACAATTACTTGCAAGTTCAGAAATAAAATAAAATGTAAAAAGTAAACCAGGTCATTTAAATGGTTGTGGGATGAGGCAGTCCCAATGTAGAACTCCAGATCATCTGTACCTTTTGATGGCCTCTCTCAGAATGAATACTGAACTACCAGTGTATCACATTTTTATGCCTGCTTTTCCAGCATTCCCCCCTTACCCCAATCCCTGGGGTGATTTTAACCCTTGTCAGCTCAGAGTGTATTGTCCCTCTAGCTGGAGCTCCGGGATCTCTTGGTCATTTGGGCAGGGGTTCTTTTATTATACCTTCAGCTCTTTGGGAAACTGAGAGGTTTTGGGAACACAGACATGTGTCAATAAACATACCCATGGACTTAGGTGGTGGAATACGCAACCTTTCAAGACTGTGTGTCTCTGGTATAAGCAATCCTTCTTTGATCTCTGACCCAAACTAGAACACAAGGTTCTTAAGGACTGGTTATCAAGGGTCTGGCCAGATGTTATGTAATTTCTCTGGACATCTTTCTGACATGCTACAGTATATACAATTTGACAAAATTATGGCCAAGGCAGGAAAGCAGAACCTCCTAAATTTCTCTCACAACTTTTCTGTCCATCTTCAAAGGTTTGTAATTTCCTATACACAAATAACACTACATATACAATTACAAGGGAAAGCCTTGGGATTGCTGATGCAATATCATGTGCAGTTATGCCCATGTGGATGCAAATCCGTTTGTTAGCTACAGGCATCACTAGGGGAGGTTAGGGTTAGGCACCCCCCTGGAGGGTTAGGTGTAGGATGCGGGGAGAGGGGGTTAGGTTTAGGCACCCAGGTGGGACATAGGGTTAGGCACCACCCCGGAAGTTTTAGGGCTAGGCACCACCAAGGGAGGGTTAGGATTAGGGGAGGGAGAGGGGAGGGTTAGGATACTTACCAGCCCCAGTCAAGATCTCCTCCTTTCCGGCTTCTGCAGTTGGGATTGAACCGGCAGCTCAACAGCTGGACGGTATTTCAATCCCGGGATTGCTGATGCAATATCATGTGCAGTTATGCCCATGCAGATGCAAATCTGCTTGTTCACTACACCTCCTTCTTTAAGATCAGCATGGGAACAGAGGCACCTCATGCCACAGTCTCTCATGCTCTATCCTGACAGCTGTCTATACCTTGCCTGGATGGGCTACTGTCATCTACCTGACAAGACATACCATCACAGTTGCCATGTTGGGATTCTCTTCAGTGCTGGACGGTGAAGTTGTACTGCTGCAATAACAAACTCCACCGGAGCAATTTTCTGTGGTCACCAGAGATGCGGTGTAACCAGCTTAACTTATTATGGTCCGTTATTACCGTGAAATCACATCCATACAGATAGGACTGCAGTTTCTGGAGGGCCCAGATGATGGCGAGGTACTCCTTTTTGATGGCTGCGTATGCTATCTCGCGAGGAAGCATCTTCTGGTTTGAAACATAATGGGGTGTTCCCCACCTTGGTCATCAACCTGACTGAGCACGGCCCCCAGCCCACAGTTAGATGCATCTGTTTCTGCATCAGAAGTCAGGCACCTGTAGCAATGGTGCTTCTGAGAGGGAAGTTTTCAATGTTCAAAAGGTCTGGTCACAAACCTCCATCCAGTGTACCAGTTGGGGCTTCTTTTTTGTGAGATCTGTCAAGGGCTTCACAATTGTGCTGTAATGGGGTACAATCTAGTGGTATTACCCTGCAGTTCCCAAAAAATGACATGATCTGTTTCTTGATTTTTGGGGTACGCCATGTAGCAATTGTTTCCACCTTTCCTGGCTCTTGGCAGAGGTTACCGCCCCCTACTCTGTGCTCTAAGTACTGCACCTCTCGCATGCCCAGCTGGCACTTCTCTGGTTTGATGGTCAGCCCCGGCCCCAGTGATCTGTTTTAATATGCCATCCAAATGGATCCAATGTTCCTCCCAGGCCTGACTGAACACTGCAATGTCATCCAGGTACGCAACCGTGTGCCCTTCCCGGCCTTCCAGCATATCATTAACCAGGTGCTGGAATGAGGCTGGGGCATTTTTCATTCCAAAGGGCATGACTAAGAATTCATACAGTCCAAATGGGGTGATAAAGGTAGACCACTCATTGGCCTCGGGTGACAAAGGGATCTACCAGTACCCCCAGCTAAGGGTACTAGTGACATATCATGCCGAGGCCAGCTGACTTAGGTCATCCATCCTGGGCATGGGATATGCATCAGATACCAAGGCCTTGTTTAACCTTCGGTAGTCCACGCAGAACCGATTGCCCCCACACCTCTTTCAGACCAGCACTATGGGTGCAACCCATGAACTACAGAATTTCTGTATTATCCCTAAACTCACCATCTCATTCACCTCCTGCCTCATTGCCTGTAACGCTTCCAAGGTACTTCTGTATGCTGGTTGTCTAAGAGGGGTTTGGTTGCCTGTGTCTACGTGATGTGTGTGACTAGGTGTGTTCTCTCTGGTTTTCCTATGAAGTAGGCCTGGTAGGGGTGCATGGTGTCAGATAGCTGACTCCGCTGCACCTCTGTTAACTCTTCCCCATACTGGGCATCTGCCAGGGTGCCACATGACGCAGCTGCTGCAGTGAGGTCCAGCAGTGGGTCCGGTTCTTGTTCCTCTTCTGGGAGGCCGCAATCTGCTAGCACGTGTGTGTTCCTGTCCTGGTAGGCCTTGAGCATATTTACATGATAGACTCTATGTCTCTTTCTGCCCTCCTCTCTGGCAACGATATAGTTCATGTCTTTTATGCGCTGTACTACCATGTATGAGCCTTCCCACGCAACCTGCAGTTTGTTCTGCCTCATTGAAATCAGTACCAGGACCTTTTGCCTTACTTTAAAAGTGCACTCACTGATGTTGTGGTCATACTAGAGCTTCTGTCTGGTTTGTGCAGCCTTAAGGATGCTCTGGGCCAACCCCATCAAAGTCTGCATCTTTTCCCTAAACTGCATGACATAATGCACGACAGATGTCTCGGGGGAGCAGTTTCCCTTCCCAGCCCTCTCAGATCAAATCCAAGCGGCCGCGCACCTTGTGTCCATGCAAAAGTTTGAAGGGTGAGAAGCCAGTGGATTCCTGCGGTACCTTGCGGTGCAGGTGTACGGAACATTTGCTTCAGGGTGCTGTTAAATCTTTCCACGAGTCCATTCCCAGCCAGGTGATAAGGAGAGGTGATCAGGTGATCCACCTGCATCTTTTTGCAGAGGCTCTGCATGAAGCTGGACATGAACTTCGGGCTGCGGTTGGTCAGCATCTCCTTCGGGAACCCTACCCAGGAGAAGATGGTGATAAGGGCATCCACTACTTTGTCTGCTGTAATTGATTAGAGGGCCACAGCTTCTGGATACTGGATGGTGTAATCCACCATGGTCAGGATGTATTCCTTACCTGAGATACTGGGAAACACAAGGGGCCCTACAATGTGTATGGCCACTCACTCAAATGGCTATAAAATACTGGGATGGGGAATAGGGAGCCTTCCTTACATCCCCAGATTTCTCCACTAACTGGCAGGAATGACATGACCGACAGTACTGTGGTATGTCAGTCTGCATGCTGGGCCAATAGAACTTCAATGTCAGGTGCGACTTCTTCTATTTAATGCCAAGATATCCTGCCAGGGGTATTTCATATGTTACTTTAAGCAGACTCTCCCAATAAGTTTGGGGTACTACAAGCTGCCACTTAGTGACTTGCCCTGGTGTTGTATCAGGGTCAGGGGCTTCTCTGTATTTGCATTGTCAGATTTATCAGCTGCTGCTCTGAGGGGGAGTAGGGAGGGGTAAGTCCTCTGTTCTGCTTGAAAGGCAAAGCCCTCTAATGCACTCTGAGTGGGTGTGTTCCTGTTTGTGTGGATTGCACTCACAGGGGGGTCATGGGGAGAGGGGCTGCAGTGTGTCTCAACTCTCCCTCAGCCTATGCTTTCTGCGAGCGTGTAGTGACAGCACACACGTATGGCACCATCCTCAGCAGACATATCATGAACCTAAACAGCCTTCCCCTGGTCACTCCCACACATAGGCACATTTTCCCCAACAGTGTTGCATGCATTCGCAGAGTTACTGGAAAAAAGTGGCACAAGACAATACAATATCAGCATTAACCACATTAACCTGACCTGGTGCATTCTCCTTGGGTACCTGCAAACCACTCTTACACATAGACATTGGTACTTTATCAGGCTTAGTTGCCACCTGGGGAGGAAGGAGGTTAGTGGGAGATACTGGCAACATTGTATTAAATACATCAGGTTCAGTCACATAGGTAGCTCTTAAACGACCTAGGTCAGTCCCAAATAACACATTTGTGGGTAAATGGGGCAACACACCCACCTTCCGGAAACCTCTGCCCCCCCCCCAGTCCAGGTATACCCGGGCCATGGCTACTTCAGAGTGGATTCCCCTGACACTGTGTACAGCAATTGTCTTTCCGGGAATAAAGTTCTTCGGGTCAATGTGGGATGCACTAAAGTCAAATCTGCCCTGGTGTCACGTAGCCCCACAGTTACCTGTTTTCCTATGACCATGGCTTGCAGATTCTCGCTGGCACCCTCCTGGGACCCTCATGTGTACAAAACGGTGTGCACGGGTTTCGTTGGTGAGGCCCCTTCAGAAGAGGATGTCATCTTCTTCTTTACTGGACAACTAGCACTGAGGTGCACAGGATCATCACATACATAACACCGGCGGCCCATGGCCCAAATTGGTTTTCCCCCACCTGCATTGCTGGTGCTGAAACAGAAGTCGCAGCTGCAGTGGAAGGCAATGGGATGGCTTCTCCAGGTTGCTTCTCCTTCCAGGTGGGTTGCCCTGGTGGGCTCCAGCTATTCTTTGCTGTAGTGGTATGAGTAGTAGCATACTTTTCTGCAAGACTGGCAGCTTCTTTTGTCATCTTGGGTTCGCGATCCAGGACCCACTCCTTGACTTCTGCTGGGCACAGGGAGATGAATTACTCCTGCAAAATGAGGTCTTTTAGTGCCTCAAAGTCTGTCACCAGCACTCCATCCAGCCATTGATGCAGAAAGGTTGGTAGCTGTGCGGACAGGCCTGCATAAGTTTCAGAGGCACTGCGTGTTAGACCTCTGAACTTCTGCCTGTAAGCTTCAGGGGTAATCTTAAAATGTTCCAACAATGCCTTTTTGATTTCGGCATAATTTCCATCCATCTCCCGCGGAAGGTCAGTGAACACATCCAGCGCTCACCATCTCGGGCTAGGGGTTAAATAATTGGCCCACAGATTCGAGTCCAATTGTAATTGATTCCAAGTCTTTTCACAAGTCCTGAAAAAGGTGTCCAGGTCACTGTCCCATTCCATTACTGGAAAATTATCTCGACGCGGTCGATGGGTATTCACCTCGCCGGCTACAGGCTGATGGATGAGTTTAGCTAACTCCAACTGGAGCCTGCAATTAGCCTCCTTCTCAGTAATGGCAGCTTTACACTCTGCCATGGCAGCCACTATCATGTCCATAGTTACCTTACGCTCTGCAACCTCCTTAGTATTGAACTGCTCCACAAGCTGCAGTACCATAGCCAGGTTGGGCTAATAAGCAACCAATCAGATTCTAGCTATTCTCTTCAAAAAGGTACTACTTAAATGTTAAGTAGAATCTGATTGGTTGCTATGGGCAACATCTCTTCTAAAATTCACTTCTAAAAACTCTCACTTTAGTAAATTTACCCCTTATTATCCCACCGCTGTGAACCAATTGTCACTGCACTGCCGACCGACACTCCAGAGACGCCAATCTGACAATCGCCGCCCATGACTTTTACAGGTCTCCTCAGCACGTGTGGTTAAATAAACCAGGTAACTGCCACCAGCATAAGGAAACTGAAATGCTAAAGCATAAGGTGGGCTTCTTCTCCCACCTGCACACAAAATTATCAATACTTAGAAAAATAGGTAGCATGATGTCTTGGGTAATAAAAACACAGTTCCAGAACTAGAATTAATGTTTTAATTCAAAAATATCTTCAAAGCTTAGTTACAAGAATATAATAATGGTAAAAAAGGATTCACACAATTACTCGCAAGTTCAGAAATAAAATAAAATGGAATAAACAAACCACGTCACTTAAGTGGTTGTGGAATGAGGCAGTCCCAATGACACCAGATCATCTGTACCTTTCGATAGCCTCTCTCAGAATAAACACTGAACTACCAGTGTATCGCATTTTTATGCCTGCTTTTCCAGCATTCCCCCCTCACCCCCATCCCTGGGGAGATTTTTACCCTTGTCAGCTCAGAGTGTATTGTCCCTCTAGCTGGAGCTCCAGGGTCTCTTGGTCATTTGGGCAGGTGTTCTTTTTTTATACCTTCAGCTCTTTGTGAATCTGAGAGGTTTTGGGAACACAGACATGTGTCAATAAACATACCCATGGACTTAGGTTGGGGAATACACACCTTTCAAGACTGTGGCCCTCATTCAGAGCCACTTGCTAGCGGCAGTACGCTCGTTCCGAGCGATGTTCGCACATCTGCGCATGCGTACGGTTTTTAGTACGCATGCGCGAACCTGTCAGTGCGGCCGAAAATCGTTGGTATGCAATATAGCGAGGGCCTGCTATTTTGAGTGACAGAATGAGGCGTATGTGGGTGGTAACAGGGGAAGCTGATTGAAAACGGGGAGTGGAGATCCGAACGCAGGCGTGCTTAAAGGTCAAAACGGGCGTTTTAAGGGAGTGCATAATTAATACAGCAGCGTCATTGACCACGTCACTTGGTTTTTTTTAACTCAGAACTGCTCGCAAAATAGCGGTTGAAAACACCAACCATAAGAATAGCGAGCAGTTCATACGCTGTACGATGTACTCGATTAATCTAATAAATAGCGGACATGACGTATGGTGCGTGCGGCCAGGGGGCGTTTTTATCAAAAAAACGAGCGTATGTTTTGCTCGCTCGTTCAGACTTAGAGGTGGGAACAGACTACAATTTGCGAATGGATCATTTGAATAGCCACCCCTTGTTTTTGAACGAACGACCACAAATAGCGAACGGCTCTGAATCAGGCCCTGTGTGTCTCTGGTATAAGCAATCCTTCTTTGATCTCTGACCCTAAATAGAACACAGGGCTCTTAAGGACTGGTTACCAAGGGTCTGGCCAGAAGTCATGTAACATGCTATATACAATTGAGATAATTATGGCCAAGGCAGGAAAGCAGAACCTCCTAAAGCTCACTCACAACCTTTCTGTCCAGCTTCAAAGGTTTGTAATTTCCTGTACACAAATAACATTACATATACATTTACAAGGGAAAGCCATGGGTTTGCTGACACAATATCATGTGCAGTTATGCCCATGTGGATGCAAATCCGTTTGTTAGCTACAGGCATCACTAGGGGGAGGTTAGGGTTAGGCACCCCCCCTGGAGGGTTAGGTTTAGGGTGTGGGGAGAAGGGGGTAGGTTTAGGTGCCCCCGGTGGAACATAGGGTTTGGCACCACCCTCGGAGTTTTAGGGCTAGGCACCACCAAGGGAGGGTTAGGATTAGGGGAGGGAGAGGGGAGCTTAGGATACTTACCAGCCCCAGTCAGGATCTCCTCCTGTCCGGCTTCTGCAGTTGGGATTGAACTGGCAGCTCAACAGCCGGACGGTATTTCAATCCCATTCCGATGCAGCTCACAGGTGCCTGAGGGATGGTTCAAATACTCACTAGCTAGCCACTTCTTTTTGGCTGTTTGTGGTTTTACCTGAAGCTGATAGTAATTTTACTTTTTGATCATGCATAGGTTATATGATTTTGTGTGATTTTTAGAATAATGTATTTGCTGTTTTCTTAAGTATACAAGAAGGGAAATTATTCTTCATGTATTTTTCCTTGTTTTGTCTTTAAAACAAATTTTAAAAAACTTTATTCCACCTGAGTGGAAGTGTATCTGATCTAGGCCTTTAAAATTTACTCATATGCTGCTGGTGCAAAGCTGGATACATCATGAAATATTAGATTCCACTATTTTTACATATATTTGACTTGAGCCTTTGTTAAATGCATATGTACCAAACTCAGCTCCCAAATGATAAAATTATCTCATTGCCTCAGCAAAGTAGTTGAAGATTCCAGAATTGTGAATGCCGTGTCCATTCACCAGAAAGTGCAGTTGCAAGCAGTGGCGAAACTAGGGTATTTGGAGCCCAGGGCAAATTTGAAAAGGGACCCCCCCCTAACATCCCGAGATGTGCACGTGCCGAAGGCGCGTGCGGAAAATAATGGCCGTGGTCACTTAAAAATGGGGCGTGTCAACATGACACACCCCTTTATTTTCACTCTGAACATTCCTATCCATATGCACCTTAACCCCAGTAGTACCCCTTATACAGTTCCCCCAGTATGCAGTTGTGGTTCCTCTTATGCAGGCCCATAGTAGTGCCCCTTATACAGTATCCCCAGTAGTGGCCCCCCCAAATGCAGTGCCCCATGTAGTGTTCCCCCTTATGCAGTGCCCCCAGTAGCAGTCCCCACAATGCAGTGCACCCAGTAGTGGTATCCCCTTATGCAGTGCCCTTTATATGGTGCCCCCAGTAGTACTCCCCCCTATGCAGTGCCCTTTATATAGTGCCCCCAGCAGCAGTCCCCCCCATGCAGTTTTCCCAGTAGTGGTCCCCTTATGCAGTGCCCCCTGTAGTGGCCCTTCCTATTATTGCCCCTAGCAGTGGTCCCCCGAGTGCAGTGCCTCTAGTAGTAGGCCCCTTTTATAATGCCCCCCGTGGTAGTTCCCCCCAAGTAGTTGTCCCCAGAAGAGTAGGTCCTCCCAATGGCGCCCCCAGTAGTAGCCACCTCTCCCCCAGGAGAGGTCCCCCCAGTAGTAGCCACCCCTCCCCCAGTAGAGGTCTCCCCAGTAGTTGCCACCCCTCCCCCAGTAGAGGTCCCCCCAGTAGTAGCCACCCCCCTCCCCCGTTGTGCAGATAGGTTAAAAAAAAAATATATATATATATATATAAAAATATACTTACCTGAATCTCTGCTCCTGGTCCTGGTCCTGCTCGCGACGCCACTCCCGCCTGGGCTGGCGCTCTCAGCATTATGGGACAGGCGTCATGACGTCAGTCCCATCACCCACTGCAGGAGCCGGACGGAAGTCCGGCTCTTGCAGTGGGTGCTGCAGCAGTCAATGAGAGTCTATCTGACTCTCATTGGCTGCTGTTTAACACACGCATCTCCGCCAGCGCTGGCGGCGATGCGTGTGTTATGCACAGCCTGAGCCCACCTCCTGGCGCTATTGGGCATCGAACATCCAGCAACATGCACCAACCCCCAAACGACATAACGACCCGCGATCGATGATCGCAGGTCCCAATTGCAAACCATCTAACCTGGTCGATATCAACCAGGTTGGCCTGCATGCACGGGCGATGGTTGATATCGATATCGACCATCCATGCCCACACATCAACCATCGTTTGGTCATTTGAGGGGTTAACAAAAAGAACTATATAAATTATCAAGCGATAAACGATATCATTATCATTTATATTGTTCTTTTTATCTGACCATGTGTATGCACCATTACTCTATTCCCAACTCTTAATCAGACCCAGTTAGCCTAAAGGCAGCTTATATTAAGTTGGGCCTCTTTCATCTATATCGTACTTGTTTTTCAAAACACTTTCACTTTCAGGTGTGTTTAGGCTATACAAGTCTCCTCAAGGACAGGATGCCTACATTTCTTTGCTATTTAATTTAAATGGTTAAATCTAATTATTCATTACTTTGCACAAAGTTCTAATTTTGTCTTATTGCTTTTTTATGTCAAGTAAACAAAGATACTGAGATGTTATGTTTACTTTTACTTATTTGATAGACATGTAAACCAGCTGCTATAGCTTGTAGGCAAGTTCAAAGAGTGGTGGTTTGAGCCCACTTATTGTAACATCTCTAGTGAATGTCATACAATCTTGCTGCTTGACCCCAGAGTTGAATAGCAAGTAGTGGTTTTGGTTCGGTATCTCCTTCATGTTTTGGATATGGTTTTGGTTTTGCCAAAACCTCCCTTGCGTGTATTGGTTGTTTTGGATCTGTATTTTTTTTCCAAAATTGATAAACTGCTAAAATCACATAATTTGGGCTTTGTTTTGTTCCTACAGTATTATTAACCTTAACATTTCCAGTCAATTTTGACCACCTCACAGCTCACAATATTGTTTTCATCCAGTTTAGGCTCATAATTTCCACCAAGCTAGCAGGCTCACTAATCTAAGCATTATAAAATATACAAAAGAAAATGCACTGTATTGGGTAACTTAAGAAGTGTAGAAACTTATAGGATTTAATTTATATTCCTAGTAAAAAAGGTCTGTTAGAACCAGGGCCGTAGCTAGGGTAGTGCGGCCGGTGCCATCGCACAGGGCACCACAGTTCAGTGGGCCCTGTTTGGACCTGTCAATTTTCTGTTTATTTTAATTCTTGCTTGTAGCTTCCTCTTTTCATCCCCAGCATCTCCTGGCCTCTCCTATCTCTTCCCTGGCCCTTCCCCATGAAGCCATGGCCCTTTTTTGGGTGCATTATGTCCCTTTGAAAAATGAGGGGGAACCAATGCTCTTTCTGGCACAGGGCACCAAAAAGTCTAGTTACGGCTCGGGTAAGAACCATCACATATAGCTGCCTCTCAGAAAATCAGATAGTGCCCTGATTGAAATATATTGTATATACCAAATACAAAACAAAAGGAGTGGCACTAAAAATGTAGCCTGATTCAGTTGTGAGTCATATAACCAATATGCTCAATTTCTTATTTGAAGAAAAACAATACAATGAACAATACAGAGCCGTGTGATCTTGCAGAAATATATTTCTATTTAATTTTCACAAATTAAAATCACATGTAATGAATCATATTATATATAAAACATTTGTAGCTTTCAAAAAGCTTCTAAATATTGGAAAGTGTTGTTTTCACTTGACACCTGCTACTTCATTCAAAATATTGTTTTGGTAAAATCAGCAGCATCAAATGAATCAAAGTGCCTGCTGTTTTAAATCTTAGTATAATTTCCACAGTTGGTATAGGTTGGTCCCAGTAGTCTTACAGCGGTATAAATAGTGATGAACTTTTTGCTGTATATCACACATAAAAGACTAAGACACTGCACTACTACTTACAGTGTCACAAGATTTTTTATGAATAAGACACTGCGCTACCACTTACAGTGTCAAAATATTTTTTATGAATAAGAAGAAAAGAATAACACACTTTGCTACCACTTAGTGTCACAATATTTTTTATGAATAGGAATAATACACTGCGATATGACTTACAGTGTCTCAATATGTGGTTGCTAACACACACACACACAAAATAAAAAAAACAATAACTATTTTATTTCACTTTTATTTTTTTTACACTTGGGAAAAGCACCCCTGGACGAGGCAGCAGCCCCTTGATGAACAACACAGCACCCCTTTATGGACAACAAAGCACCCCTGTGGAGTGCTGATGGACCACCTGCAGAGTCACGAAAAAGTGGATGATAAACTTCAGTCTTCCTGGCAGTGTCACCAAACAATAATAACGTAGATACAGTGGCATGATAATTTCATTTAACTTTTGTTTTTCTAACACAGGGAAAAAGCACCCCTGTATTGAAAGAGCACCCCTGGATGACACAGCACCCCTTAATGTACTGCAGCCCTAGCCCCTTGATAGACAGGACAACACAGCTGCACCCCTTTTTGTACCACAGCCCCCCTTTATGTACTGCATGCCCAGCCCAACAACACTGTATCCTTGAACAACAGCAGCACAGACCCCCAGCCCAACAACACTGCACCCTTAAACAACAGCAGCACAGACCCCCAGCCCGACAACACTACACCCTTAAACAACAGCAGCACAGACCCCCAGCCCAACAACACTGCACCCTTAAACAACAGCAGCACAGACCCCCAGCCCAACAACACTGAACCTTTGAAAAACAGCAGCACAGACAGAGCATGTCTGTTCTGCACACTCTCTACAGCTGGAGTGAAATGTCATTGATCACTGGGACCTTTAAAAAGTCCAAAACCCACGAGAATCCGACAGCAGGAGGAGGATGTTTTGCCTCGTTTTTGGATCCGAATCAGGCAGGAAAACTCGAGCCGGGCTCGGATCCGAACTCGGATTGCGAAGTTTGGATGGGTCTGCTTCTCTGAGGACTGGACCCGCTCATCTCTAATAGCAAGATTATCATTTGATGAGACCACACATATATGGGCGCAAAATTAGATGAAATACACTTATTTGGGTCCTATGGCCAAACTGCTAGGTTACTTCCAGCTCCATGTTAGCCTATTGTGTAATGCAAATAACTGTAGTTGCTCGCACAGGCTTATAGGGGTTATCAGCTATTTCTTCTGATTGCATTTCCGATTATGCTTGATAATGATACTTTTGATTTTCAGAGGAGCATTTTTGGAATTCGTCATAATTTAAGGTCCATACATGCTGCAATATTGTGGCAATTGGCTGAAATCAACTGCAATATAACAGATTATGGGTTCCTTAAGCATATAATAGATATTCTTATGGGACAAGCAGTATTTAACAGAGGACATTAATACAAAATTACAATAATCCATCTCTGCTTGTGTTTTACATGATTCTAAAGAAGCTTTCTCATCTATTTGAGTGACTACGTACATCCCCTATAACCAGGGCTTAAAGTGGTCCTGGAGAGGTGGTGGAACTCATCTCCTCCACCATCTACTAGCAAACACCCCCCCACCACCATGCTAGTCTGACAGGCCAAAACAAGTGTGAAAACTGTTCTTTACACACACACTATTGTGCTTTTGGGGCTATGACAGTGTGAAATACATTTTAGATGCTTTTTTTAGCACTCCTCCCATTAGTTAGATCACTTAAAAAGAAAAAAAAGTTATATATCATCAGTGTTATTTTTCTGACATGCTTCTGATTTTTTTTATGGGGTCCCCACAAACTAGTCTATGTCACTTGGATACCTAATGTTTTTTTGCAACCCCTATGTATTGCCTTCGCTTGATTCTTTTCTTACCTACAGTATATATTGGTTTCTCTGAAATGAGGGTTCTCTGAAGAAATTGACACTCCCTAGGCACCTCTCTGTCTGTGGGACTTCTGTGCAGGGACTTGGTGGAGGTGGAACTAGTTCTGCCTACCATTTGAAGTGACAGAACTCAGTTTCACCATGTTCCTGCCCACTTTAACCACTGCCTATAACTATTTAATGTGCAGACATGTTCCAGAACAACAGGGATTTAGCTATAGAGGCTGAGATAAGGATTGCCCTGTAATTCTGGTGCATCTACTTCTTAGGGTCTGACTCTGCATTTATAAATATGTGTGGATACCGATGGATGCATCATAAAACCGCTATTGGGCATTCCATTTTTGAATAGAAATCCCAAATGAGAATTCACTGTGCATGCACCAGTTTCCAAGTCTCCATGCATGCTCAGATTAGTAGAGTTGGGACTTATGGAGTATGGACAAGTATTGCCACTATACCCCCTCTCAAATTTTGCTTAGTTGTTCACTTCGTCTCTGCTCCTCATATTCCCTCCTTTATTCAGCAGAGCTGGGACTGGTGCTAGCTTCCCATCAGTACAAAATACTATGTAGAAGGCTCAGACAGAACGGTTGCCTAATCCTAGCAGGTATGTTTGGTTCTGGGCTTTTAAAGATACATTGGAGTGGGTATTTTATTGAAATATTGGAGAGGGTATTAATGTAATGTAGTTAGGGCCTTCATGTAATATAATGTGGGTGTAATGTGGTGTGTATTACTGTAACATAGAAATGTGATAAGTTATATAGTGGGCCAATTAATATAAGCAAAAGTGAGGGAAATTAATTTATTATGGTAGCGGGTAGAGGCAACAGTTATTAGTGTAATGTGGGTACAATCATTTATTTAATGTAGCAGGGGCGAACTGGGCCGGGGAAGAGGGTACCATGTGCCCCCCGGGCCGCACTGTCACTTTGTGTCCTGGGCCGCCTCCTCAGCAGAAAAAACCCTGGTGGTCCAGTGGTTGATTCGGCTGCAGCCGTTATCTGACTGTCACTTCATTGTGACTGTCGGCATTTGCGGCCATGTGATGTATCATACAGACAGTGATGCCCCTGGTTGTCCCAGACACTGACTCAGTCAGAGGAGGTTTGGCATTGCTCAGTCTCCGGAGACTTGTACTTGGAGATAGAGCAACCTGGAGGATGTCCCAGCTCACAGCACAACAAACGGGACAGAGGAAGGTGGGGGCATTCCAATATTTCCCTGCCTCTGGTCTGTCCTCAATAGTTCAGACTGCCACCATGGAGCTACATTATAGGTGGGATGCTGCATCAACATCTCACTACACTTGCTTCCAGGACTCTTCAATCCCTCTGCCTCCTTCTCTGCTCACTGAACTAAGCTCCACCTTCCCCCTGCAGACCGACACCCACTTTCCACCTGTGGCTGGACACACCCCTCCCCCCTGTTGTGCAACTTGTCTCTCCCTTCCCCTGGCAAACTGAAACCCCTCTTTCCCTCTGCAGCTAAAAGCCTCCTTTCTATCTAGAGTACAGCCCGAATTGCCCCCCTCCCTCCCCCTCCTGCAAATATAAACTCACCTTTCCCTGCAGAGCAGCCCAAATCCTCCCTTTCCCCTGGATATAGAAACCCATCTTCCCCTGCAGACAGAAAAACCCTCCCCTTGCAATCCAAATTCCCTTTTGCCCCTGACGCCCTACTACCTGCTGCCTGAAACTTTATAGTTTCTTCAGCTGCCTGCACTATAAAAAATTAGGAAGTGAAGACAATGGTGAGACAGCTACACCCCAGTCTCCAGTAGTGGACACATGGGTAAGTTAAACTTGCAAATTATGTCATCTCTCTCTCTCTCTCTCTCTCTCTCTCTCTCTCTCTGGGCGGGATGCATCAAGGGGAAAATGCAGTCAAACCCCGAAAATGCAGTTTGACCGCATTTCTCATATGCACGAAGTCCTGGAATGCGATGCACTCTGGGGCTTGGTTGCGGTACTTTGTGGGGATCATCATGCATTCTGGTGTTACATCATACATACCCAACTTTTCACTGATATTGCATGTTTTGTACGCAGAAACTTATCGTGCACGTCCCCGCTATTCACCATATTCAATTACAAACTACGCGAAAACGGCAAGCGGTGAAGTCAGAACAGGGAAAACTGCTGTCAGAATTGGGGAAATCAGCATGAACCCCCCAAAAAGGTGCATTAACATTGGGGATCAATGTAGATGTGTCCAAATAGCCCTAATAAAACTGTTTGAGGTACTTAAGTTGTTTCAATATTTTCTTATTAGCGTCTTTGCACAAGTGGTGAAGAATGGTATTAAGCAGTATGTTTTGGTAAAAATAAGTAGTCCTGTCAAATTTGGGTTACTTGAAAATGGGTGCTAGCATATTTTTATGTCTCTAACGTGAACTTTTAAAAAACGTGAACCACCCTCATACATGCACCTGCAATCCCAAAATCACTTGGCCCCTCCTTACAGCACCCCAAGAAGTCTATTTCACTAGTTTTTATGCTTGTCCCCATACTTTGTACTTTTTCGTCCCCAAAATGAAAGTACACTTTTAGAGTGTTCTTATGTTTTTTCCAGGGAGTTTTTGACACAGTTGTTCTTTGGGGGGCTGTTCCAAGGGTTCTGAGTGGTTTCCCCACCTTTGCACCCTAAATAAAAAATGTTGCACTTCTTTTCCCCTGCTGTTCTTAGGCGAATCTTTTTCGCCTCTTACATTGCATCGACTTTCCACGTAGGTGAAAAAACGGCTGGGATTGAATTTGGTGATAAGTTACGACCACGCAAAAAGCCCCGATCTGCGATACTTTTCAGCGGAAAATGACTTTTCACTTCTAATTGAATACGGCCCTTAGTATCCAATGACATATCTCTATGAAAGCGGAATCATGTATTTACTATAATCATAGTATTCAATGGGTACCCAAGAAATAAAAAGCAAATAAAAATCTCTTGCTGATGGATGTAATAGCTTACATAGAAACAATGTTGCAATTGTTCAAAAGCCTGCGTCCATAAATTGTTAAACAGGTAACATCTGTCAGGGCTACTTACAGTGGTAAGTTGGGGAATCAGCTATTCCCAGTAAAAAACAAGACAGATGTCAAGTATACCAATGTTGGAAAACTAACCTGTTTGGTATAAGATGGATTTGTCTGGGATTTTTGGCCGCACGTGGCCAGTGTGTTAAGTTTTAAATTTACTGGTTCTGTTGTGCAATGCTTGAATGCGATCTTCTGGAAGCTGATCAGGGGGTAGACGGGATCCATGTTCACCTGTTAAGGATGCCTGTACTTGTCTCCTTTACCGCTGTTCATTTTCTCGGGCTGGCGCTGATAGGTCTCAATGTGTCATCGGTATGCATTTGAGAGACCAAACAGTGTATGTCTGGAGCTACAGTACGGAGCTGAGAGGATCCAAGCAGGCTTCACAAATTCCACAGTATAGGTCAGTTATAATAGAAAAAAGGGCTAGTTAGCATTTAAAACGTCTTGGAATGGTAGCTGCTTAACGCGTTTCAATGCACACTGCATCTTCGTTAGGAGCATGTACATTACACTAGTGCTGGTTCTCAGTTTAAATAACAGCATGGGAGGGTCAGTAGCAAGTGTGACCTGAATTAATTGCAATGTGGTTGGTCTCTAAATTTAACACTTTGATCTCCTTATAGATTGCTGAATTGACCACGATTAATTGCGATGTTGTTAGTCTCCAGTTAAATACTTTGGTCTTTTTATGAATTACTAGGCTGGATAAACTTTTATATAAATGATAAAATCATAATGATCTTATTGGTGTTTACATATCCAACAATTCTATTTAATTAACAGCTCTACATAATGCAATCTGTTTTCTCCAAAAATAGATCATAATCCATATAGATATATAGCGTTCTGTGCAAACATAATATGACGTTAGATGTATTCATCAGATTTAGATTGTGATGTCACTAATGGAAGGTATATATCCATCAAAAAAAGCAATGGAATCAGTGAAATGTGTGCTAACAAATAACACACAGTAATAAAACAACAACAGATAATTATAATGGAAATGAAAAATAGACACATAAGTTTATAAAGTCAACACATAATAATAAATAAATATAAAGGATAACAAAATCCTCTGAGTGATAATACATAAAAAATGAAAAAATAATAAGGAATATAAAAATCTAGAAGACCCGATGGTAAATATATAGTAAGTGGTCTGCTATACTGCTTTCATATAGATATTAAGCATATAATTCAGACCTGAGTCTTATACTGTAGTTACCAACTTTAAAGGAGAAGATCTCAAGATTTCTCATGTGAGAGCAACACCTACATAAGGTTTTATCCTGACAACTGAGTGACCTATGCATGTTTTCTATTTTCCTGGTGTATGTGTGTCTTTGTGCGGGTTTGCCTCTATCTGAGTCACAGCATGCACCATGGTGCCTGGAGGAAGCACATGCCATGATCCCAACCATTACAGGGGTATGGTATGTTTGTGGCGGCAAGTGAAAAAAGAACTAGCAGGGGGATTGAAAGGACATTGAGTATTGCTGACCATATAATGCCCTTCCACCAGTCAGTTTATGCCCCCACTCAGTGTCGGACTGGGGAATGAAGGGCCCACCAGGGGATTGCAATAATAAGGGCCCACTGAAGGACGTATCCATCTGCTAAAGTGGGTTTACCCAGTGAATAGAGAGGCATGGCAATAATATGTGCAAATAGATGAAGGAGGAGTTAACTAGCAATAGACATCCTCAAAGCCAGATACAGGTTTGTCCTGATTAATAAATAAACTGCACAGATTGACATGTAATGTGTAAATAATGTGTATATAGATATGCCAATCCAGCTTTTAATTTCTGAGATATAAATTGAACTACTGAAAAGAATGTAACTACTGAGATTGAGCATTAATCCCATTTTGAATGTTGTTTTAGGTTTATTATTTTAAGATTAAATGTGTTTAACCATGGAGTTGATGAGTGCTATAATCCATAAGAGACTTTTTTCAACCAATTACATTGTTAAAGTACAAGAGAAATTTAATATAGTGATGGAGCTTAAAAGACTGACACACCACAAGACAACAATGATCAGAAACACAAGTCAAAGGGCATATTCAGTACACAGCAAAAATAAATCCACAAGGATGTACAGTAGGTGCAGACACCGTGATAAATGGCACAAAACAATAGTAGCCTGAATCCTTGCAAAGACAGCACGTAGGCTCCTCCACGTGCCATTATTATGCAATCAGACTTGTCCACATGCTACTATTTTGCCACCAGACTCCTCCGCCTGCAATTATTATCCCATCAGACACCTCCACATTCAGTTACACAGTTTAGAATAAACATGATGATTAATTTCACAAACATATACTCAACTGTTACAGTATGTCCTAGCAGGGAAATTGCTATTCTGTCTAGACTGCCCAAGCCAGGGGCCGCCGTGTCCATGTCTGTGTCTTTTGCTGCAGTTGTGGGTAGTACTTTTTACAAATGACACAAATTAAAGCCTTTCCCTGGAGTACATCCATGCGTACGAATGTGCAAGGACTGAGATGCCCACACTGAAATACCGCTTGGAATGTCTTTAGATGCACCATTGTTGCACCATCGAAACTTGCACCAGAACTATGGTAGATGCTGATTATCCATCTGAATTTAGCCTACTATGTGAACGGTCCTGTGTCTATGAATGAACCACTATCAGCGACACTACCATAAAACAATACTCTGCATGCTTCTATTTGTTACATGTGCTGCTGTGGCTCTCTGCCTGATTGGCTTCCCAGCTATCTGGACTCTGGCTGCTACGTGCAGCTACTCACCTGTAGAATGTGTCATTACATGACTGCTCTGCCTCCCTGCACTGATTGGATCTCCTTCCTTCTTTACCTCTGCTGGTTCTCTGATTTGGTGCCGACCATAGCATTTGTTTGTGCCTTCTAGTTCTAGTGAGAAGTTCATCCTCCTGTGTGTTCTGGCTCCTCCTGTCCAAGCATCTGTGTACTCCCTGAAAGTTACATCTAGCAGTGGCTGCCGCTACCCAGCATCAGTGTGGGTTCCCTGCAAGAAGCATCAGAGCAGTGCCTGCCACACCCCAGCATATGTGTGGATTTTTGTCAAATAACATTAGACCAGTGCCTGCCACACATCAGCATCTATGTGGATTTCCTGCAAGTACATCATAGCAGTGTCTAATTTGCACTTCAGTACTATGTGAACTTTTTGTGTATTCATTCCAGCAGTCTCAGAAGCTTCTCTGTGTCTGTGTGGCCAATCAGCTAAATTACACCCAGCTGTCTGCACTACAATTCAGTGTTTATGTGCACTATCTGCAATTTACATTCCTCAGTTCAGTAGCAATTCATTGTCTGCATGCTCAAACTGCAATTAACATTTACAGCAGTTTCTGATATAACCAAGTGCATTCCTGCTCTCAACGCTGCAACTAGCCATGTGCATACCAGCTCTCAAGACTGCAATTAGCCAAGTGCATACCAGCTCTCAAGGCTGCAATTAGCCAAGTGCATACCAGTGCTCCAGGCTGCAACTAGCCAAGTGCATACCAGCTCTCAAAGCTGAAACTAGTCAAGTGCATTCCAGCTCTCAAGGTTGCAACTGGTAAAGCATATATCAGCTTTAAGGCCACATTCCTGTCACGAGCCATCTATCCTCACAACTCCTTATCAATTGACTTGTCAAGAATCTCTTCACAATCGATTCTTAATCAATTTACTTACCTAGCTCCACAATCAATCAACTCACTATACTATATTGAGCTCCACTTTCCTGGTAATGGTTTCACTGTGAATCTTCCCAGTGATTCATAACACTTTTTAGCCACCCCTGTCTTACCTCCAGTCACCACCCAGGAATGTCTGCTACCATACATTTCTGCTACCATACATTATAGTAATGTGAAAGAGACAGACAGAAGGCTCTGAGTGGGGCACTCTTGAAAATGTTTATTGCATATATTAAAACTTAATTTTTAATAAATATAGGTTGGGGACAGATGAATAATTTTAATATTAGAGCCATATACCAACCTATAGGATTGAATTTCAGGTACCTTCGGTCAAAAGTAATGTCACTGGTTTGTAGTCTATATAAACAATGGAATATATGTAAGGTGTGTTCAGTTATCATCTTATAAATATATAATCGTGGTTGCATATATCAGAGATTGCCAGTATATATGTTTGTGAGTATTCAGCTAAAAGATGTCATAACCAGCAGCGTATGAGGCAAAGTTATTAGGCGTATTGACTATTGAGCCATAATTAGACATTCTGGTGCTCTGTGCGAGAAAGAGCATTGGTGCCACCCACCCAGATGCAGCACTCACTTGCCCGATAAATTAGAATTAACCTAACTGTGCCAAGTATAAGGTACAAATGTAGCAGGTGACTACCAAATATCCAATAATGTCTTCTTGTTTGCCATCATCTTATTTTAATGAAGACACAGGATGACACTGTGTCTTCATTTAATTAAGATGATGGCAAACAAGAAGAAATTATTGTTTATTGGTCACCTGCTACATTATTACCTAATTTTAATAGCCGCGCAGCTGGCACTTTACTCAGAGAATGTCGGTTATCATGACTAAACACCCAAGTTAAGTCACGAAAACCAGCATTCTCTGACTTATCAGCGAGCTGAATTGAATAGTTTCTGCATCTCCCTCCCAGGGCTGTTCTGCGATTTTGTTCAATTGAATTGTGGCCTATGACCAGGCTCAGGCTGAGTGATTGACACCTGTGTTTGGAGTTGGACTGACAATGTCACTGCTGTACTGCCTGGACCAGACCATGCCTGTTGCTGTGTCTGCGTGCCCAAATACAACTGCTCCTCACTCTTGCCAGTGCCACTGTAGGAGTGTAGAGAGGAGACGTCATGACATCTCCCAGACCCTGCAGAGAGTGCACCAAGTGCGGGGGCTGGCCGGAAGAGGCAGAGTTGAGGGAGATTGCCAGATGGCAGGGGCTACTGTGAAGGAGGCTGTCACACACTGCTGCTGATATACATAGCAGTGGGCGGTCCGGCAAATAAAAATTGTTTTGGGCGCTGGTTCCGACCCAGGGCAGCTTGCACTCTGTGCCATGGCACTGGCCACATTACCCTAAGTACAGCCCTGAGGAGAATATCCACACAAAAAAACAGTTTGCTAATGTAAGGTGGTAAAGTTATAAGGCATACATGTGACCCATATTTCTTACTCCTACAGACCTGGATTATTATTATATAATCAGTAATGGTGAATTATATACACTAGTTTATAGCCTATATAGTTCTAAAACCAACATGGGGAAACATAGCAATTGCAGACAAACCTCTTAACTGATGTCAGAGGTATGTAATGACTGGGGAGCAGCGCTGATGAAAGTGTAGTTAGGGAGGATTGTACCTGTGTGGCTGTGAGTCACAGCGTCCGGGCTGGCGCCACATGCTTCACTAAACCAAAAGTCGGCATCCTGAGTTCCCTTGTCCAGCTCCGTGCAGAGCAGTACCATGTGACCCCCCGCATGTGTCGTGGCCCACTAAGTCCCACCCATTATGGGATGGCCTACTAAACCTGTCCCCTTATGAGAAGTCCCACCCCTCATTTAAAGGGGCATGGCTACAACACAGTTGGGCCCACCGGGGAATAACCCGATTCCCTGGCAGCCCAGTCCAAGCCTGCCCCCACTAGCAATTTTATGCTGCCCCCCCACCAGCCAATTAATGCTACAAACCAGTCATTTAAAGCACCCTCACCCAGCTATTTCATGCCCCCCACTCAGCCATTTTATGACATTCATTCAGCCATTTATTGCTCTGTCACCCAGCTTCTTTATGCCCTCACGGGACCCTTACCCATCCATTTCATGCCCCTTCATCCAGCCATTTCATGCATCCTTACCCTGCCATTTGTTTTCCCTAATTTAGCCATTTCATGCCCCTTCAACCAAAAATCTCATGTACTCAGCTTTGCTTCTGTCTGTTGTATGGTGAAAATTTCCTGCGAGAAAGCTTTCAGTCTTGCGAGATAAGGATTTGCCTAAATTAATCTAGACAGTTTGCACCACATCATCACTGTTTATGTAGGGAAAGAAAAGTACTCTCTTTTTGTTGGGGCACAAGTTCTACCAAATTAATAATAAAATATAACTTTTATTGTATTTATTAAATAATAATCAGTGAAAGGACTTGGACAAAGAGAGACAACATTTACACATGTAAATAAGGCAGAAGTAGCCTCAAGTGAAGAAAAAACTCAAATAGTGTATCTATGGATACCGCTGAGATCAATTAAGTAATTATAACAAGGTGAAAAAATTGTATCAAATTAAATACACTCAATTGAAAGGGATATGATCCCATAATAGAGTCTAGGTATACACACACTGCAAATCAATAAAACACACAATACAATTAGATCTATTACACTCTAAATTCAATAAATCCCTTATGTATGTACACAGATAAATTAACAATAATGGATAATGGCAAAGCATGAAACAGAAAGGGAAAAATAATAGGTATTATTGATATTGACAAGACTGACACTCCAAAAAGATTTCATGTAAATCCCAAACTGGTTAAATCATAGCCAATTATCCATAACATGTGGTATAACATGATACATATTGATACATATTCTGTCATGGTAAATACTGTACATCCAATCAATATTGATGAGATTGTTACTACTCAGGTATCAGAGATAATAAAGAAGGAGATAGATACCTCCCATTAATGGCAAGGGGATAGGTGCTCATACAGTTGTAGTGAATGAGACATGAGAGGACCCACCGCATATACCATGAGGGTATTATAAATAAAGTGACATCTGCTGTTCTCTCACTTCAACCACTGTGAGTCTGGTATCAGATCCAAGCTCACTAGTGAGAAATCGGGTGAGGAGATGAGAGTGTCTGAAAAATTAAGATAAAATGAATAGATAAGGGTTGGGTAGGGGTGTGGGTATAGTGAAACAACCCAAATGTATAAGACTGTCCTCACTGGATATCCAGTGAACAAACACCCATCCCTGTTACCTACCTGAAAAGAGAAAGAGGGAGTCAGCTGATCCACGTGGTGCACTCTCACCCTTCTGATATCAATAGAGACAGAGCAGTGGGAACATTGGATGAGGTGGCGAGGACAGCGTGTCCCTGAAATAGAGTGTACCTGATGGTAAGTAGTGTGTTGCGGCAGTACTATATCCCAGGATGGAGTCCTCGTGTGCGCACCGGGGACCCCCGTGAAGACGCGCATTTCACCAGTATGAGGCTTCGTCAATTGAGCTCCATGACGGGTTTATGTGTTCCAGCATGTGTAAATGTTGTCTGTCTTTGTCCAAGTCCTTTCATGGATTATTTTTTAATTAATACAATAAAAGTTATATTTTATTATTAATTTGGTAGAACTTGTGCCCCAACAAAAAGAGAGTACTTTTCTTTCCCTACATAAACATACATACTTTATTCTTATGGGAGCAGCTCCACAGTAGCGGCAGTATATGATATCAGTATCATATACTTTGATGCAATACTAGATCGTGGAAGTATTTCTACCATTCTCTGACTAATCCTTTGGTGCCAGTGCTTAGGGTCTCCACTTTCCCCCTTCCCTATACTTCATGACCACATCATCACTGCCAGATGAAAATAAAGATTATGTATATAAAAATGAAAAAAAAAAAATATATATATAAACAAATACATTTACAAAAAAATCAGATGGCATCTAACTATGGCCAATCAACCCGTGCTAACATCTGTTACCTGGTCAGTTTCTTGACATTCAGAATGTCCATAGTATAATGTGGACATCTTCTGAATGTTGACATACAGTATACAGGATGTTGACATTGAACACAGCGACATTAACCATGTAAACACTGACAGTCGGGTGTTGTTGACATTGTGGTTGTCGACATTCTGACAATGTTGATATTGTGAATGTCGACAGCCACAATAATGACAGCCAATTTTAGATTTAGGATTATATTAGGTTTAGGTTAGATTAAGATTAGGATTAGGCTGCGGTTATGGTTAGTCTTAGAGTAAGATTGTACAGGAAATCCCATTGTTGACATGGTAACTGTTCACATTCTGGCAAAATCAACATTCAGAACATGACAAAATTATTCTGTTGACATTTTGAATATCAACAGTCTGATTGTTGACAATATATACCATAGCCTGTTGCCCACGTACAAAAAAACATGTTCTTCTATATTTTTTTGTTGTGTTAAGTGAATATAAGTGCAGCAGTTTATTCTCTGATAAACCTTATATTTGATTTACCTGCATTCATCATAGTTAATCATCAAGTGATTAAAGGAATTATTCTTCAACGGATCTACATGTATTTATGATTTGGTTTCAGCAAACCAAAGGTACAAATAAATAAGACTCAAAATTCAAACTTAAACTTTAAATGAGTAAACATACTGTAGAGCATTACAGTATATAACACAGAAAATATTACTTTATGTGTATTTTGTAATGCATGCAGCACAGATGGAGTGAATTTCACTGAGATAAATGGCACATTACACCACCGAGAGGGATTATTGCGAAGTAATCCGCTGCACCCACCATGCTGCAGGGGGATCTAGCAATTTGTCTCAGTCAAATCAGCTCCATCAATATCAACATAAATGGAGAAGAGGATATAGTAAATGGAACACTTTTTTACATCATGTAGCCTTCTTTTACAAAATCACCCTGACCTCAGAACAAATTAGAACATATTTTTCTGAAGATGTTTCAAATGCTGAATACAATTCAGGAAGAATTTTCCATTAGCTGAAATGACTTTTCACTTTCCGTGCATGACACAGTGAGAGGCAATCTTTCCTACGGTCCTTGGCAATTTTAAGATTAAAACTTTTCAATTGATTTCAGCAGCTTGGCTTCGGGCAGTGGATAAAGCAGCAATGACTGCATATGGGTGCTGAGAAATGGACTGCATCCAACCAATAATTCCTTTGTGACCTGCAGTCAGGGAAAGTTTTTACAAGCTGCTGAAACATGTTGCAGCATGATATAATTTATTTTACTAGTTACCATGTTTTTTACAAAATGTGTTACATTATATAGATGTTAAAATATGAAGATGCCATGAAAATGCGCAGAAAACCATACAGAGAGCATGGTGGCTCAGTGGTTATTATTGCTGTCTCGCAGTAATGGTAACATGGGTTCATAATCAACCAAGGCTCTATCTGTGAAGAGATTGGCAGAGGCAAACACAGGATATGAGATATATATATATATATATATATATATATACACACACACAGTAGGTAAAATAAGTATAGAACACATTAACATTTTACTTAGTAAATATATTTGTAATGGGGCTGTTGTAATGAAATTTTCACCACATGTCAGCAACAACCCATGCAATCCTCACATGCATAGAGATCAAACCATAGTTGTCCATAAATTCAGTTATGTGTAATAATGTGAAATGACACAGGGAAAAAGTATTGAACACATGAAGAAAGGGAGGTGCAAAAAGGCATGGAAAGCCAGGACACCAGCTGAAATCTATCAGTAATTAGAGAGCAATCCTGCCCCTTGTCAGTGCAAATTAATATAAGCTGGGTCAGTCCCAACTGATGGACTATTAAAAGGTGTTTCATTACCAAGGTGTCACACAAGAAATATCTCATGATGGGTAAAAGCAAAGAGCTCTCTCAAGACCTTTGCAACCTTATTGTTGCAAAAAATACTGATGGCATTGCTTATAGAAGGATTTCTAAACTTCTGAATGTTCCAGTGAGCACTGTTGAGGCCATAATCTGGAAGTGTAAAAAAACAGTTTGCTAATGTATGGTGGTAAAGTTATAAGTAAAAGTAATTATAAGAAGAGTTGTCCAAGAGCTAAGGACCACTTGTGGAGAGCTTCAGAAATACCTGGAATTATCAGGTACAATTGTTTCAAAGAAAACAATAAGTAATGCACTCAACCGGCATGGCCTGTATGCACGCTCACCATGCAAGACTCCATTGCTGAAAAAAAGCATGTTGTAGCTCGTTTAAAGTTCCTGCACAACATTTGGACAAGCTGGTGAAATACAGGGAGAATGTAGTCTGGTCAGATGAGACCAAAATTGAACTCTTTGGATGATTTAATACACACCATGTTTGGAGGAGAAATGGCAGTGCACATAACCCCAAAAACACCATAGCAACAGTGAAGTTTGGAGGTGGGAACATCATGGTGTGGGGCTGTTTTTAAGCATACGGTACTGGCATACTTCATATGATTTAAGGAAGGATGAATGGAAAAATGTACCAAGACATTCTTGATAAAAATCTGCTGCCATCTACCAGGATGCTGAAGATGAAACGAGGGTGGACATTTCAGCAAGACAATGATCCCAAGCACACCAAGGACACTATTAATTGGTTTCAGAGAAAGAAAATAAAGCTGTTAGAATGGCGCAGCCAATTACCTGACTTGAATCCAATTGAAATTTTATGGAAAGAACTAAACAACAGAGTTCATAGAAGAGGCCCACAGAACCTTCAAGATTTTAAGACTGTTTGTGTGGATGAGTGGGCCAAAATCACACCTGAGCAATGCATGTGACTAATTTCTCCATACAGAAGCGTCTTGAAGCTGTCATTACCAACAAAGGCTTTTGTATGAAGTATTAAGTAAGTTTCAGTAAGCGTGTTCAATACTTTTTCCCTGTGTCATTTCACATTATTACACATACACATTATGGACATCTATGGTTTGATTTCTTTGCATGTGTGGATTGCATGGGTTGTTGCTGACATTTGGTGAAAATTTAATTACAATAGGCCCATTACAAATATATTTACTGAGAAAAATATTGATGTCATCGATACTTAATTTACCTGCTGTATGTGTGATTTGTTTTTTGATCTGGGTTTTTAAAAAAAATTCTAAAAAGATTTTAAAAACAGCTAAAATCATGTAATTTTTGCAATTCAGACATGAAATTCAGACATCTTTGCACATCTCTAACATGTTTATAATTATATATGTATATATGTATGTATGTGTATATATATATATACTGTGATAAGGTCGGGGTAGGGTGTCCCTCTCCTGGGGCAGATGGACACCACCTTACACACAGCAGCTAGGAAATAGCACTCCAGTCATGGATTTTCTTACAAGCTGGTCGGCACCAGTTTTTATTGTGCAATGTCAATAATCAAAGAAACAAAACATAAAATAAACCCTAGCCTGGCTGGGCACTAACTAGACAGTAAGTTCCCTCACTACAGCACACTAAATAAATCCCCGTCCACAGTACCTTCTGGTTTGTAGCCAACAGTATCTCAGAGCAAGCAAGCTAACCTGTGGGCCTGCTCTCCCAGGTATGAGACACTCAGCACTAAATAAACCCAGCATAAATCAGCCATTTCCAGGTGCAAGCCCAATGAGCCTGCTACCAGGCTGAGAGGACCAACACCTGGAGTGGCCTGTGGATGGAGCCCTCCCTCTCCTCACATCCACACCCCCAGGACCCATTCGGGCTTCTCACAGAAGCCAACATTTCTAGTCTGCTTTATCCAACAGACTTCTCCTGGGGGTTTTAAAAGACATAAGACAGGAATCTGGGACAGATATAGAAGCCATTCTACACTTCTCCAGTGCTTCTATCACAATATATATATATATATATATATATATATATATAGTATTGAAAGGGATTGTCTCTCGCCTGAATTACCCACATTCTGGTGGAATCAGCTCCCTCCAAGGGGGGCTGGATTGAAACCTGTGCACTCTGCATTAGCAGTGGAGGTGTGGAATTCCATGGTTTCACATTTTCACAGATCCAGCTGGAGTAATCACTGGAGCCCAGGAAGGGTTTAAAACTCTCACACACCTGATACTCATTGCCCTGATGCTGAGTAGCAGCCAGGAAGTAGGGACACACTGTTGTAGAGCCAGGGTCCAAGGACTATGCTGGGAGAGCATTCCCAAATGTGGCTGAGAAGCACATAATCATGTTGCAGCAAGAAAAAGGAGCCAGCACATCCAAGGTTAAATATATAAAAAAAATTTATATAGATCCATAAAGTGCATTGCAAAGTGCAAAACAATGAGGGGAGCCGATTATGACATAGCAGCAAAGCTCAAGCAAGGCATATCATTTGTAGTGGCAAAGAAAACTGAAACTTATCAGTAGCATACTCCCCTCACAGAGACAGGATCAGCTCGACAGCTGTTTTCGGTGTGAGTTCACAGTCATAAGTGCACAACTGATCCAGCATCCCAGACATCTATATGTACCAACCCCCATAAACAAGCAATCAGCTCATCTGAAGAGAATCATATGTATAATCAATCACAATTGCTATGTGCCGGAGTCTCATAGATACCAGCAGACACTGGAAATGACATTGCGCTTCTCCAGGCTAACAGCCTCAGGGAATGCGCATGTAAGCATTAATCCTTTAGTAATCCAGTGTCAAGTACACTAATAAAGAAGTACCAATGTTAATCCTTAATCAATGTAAAATATACAGCAATGCATCTGATACATTAGCGAATAACTGGAAGTGGCTTCTCGTCGTCATGGCAACGAGTTTCCACAATAACAAAAAAAACCAGAAATGATGACGCGCCATCCTAGGCAAAACAGCCCCGGAGATTGCACAGTAATCATTCAACAGATCAACAATCCGGTAAGTATATCTAAGTAAGTATCAGAGGTGCTGATAGAAAAAAAACACTAATTGCCATCAAGTAACATAGAGAATATACGGCCACTGTACCTGCGAGGGGGGGAGGGTTAGGTGTCAGGGCTCCCGGGGGGGGACTTATGGTTAGGCACCCCCCCGGGAAGGTTAGGGTTAGGCTGGGGAAGGGGGGTTAGGGACCCTCAGGTGGAGCTTAGAGTTAGGCACCCCCTGGGAGACTTAGGTTTAGGCTGCGGGGATGGAGCTGTTAGGTTTAGGCACTTAGAGGGGGGTTAGGGTTAGGCACTTGGGGGTGAGGTTAGGTTTAGGCACCCCTAAGAGAGGGTTAGGGTTAGGGTGTACAAACTTTTGCACAGCACTGTATATACAGTATTTATATATACATATATATATATATGTAAAAAAATGAGGACGGCACTCAGAGGTTTTTTTGAAAAAGCACTTAAAAAGAACTTGTATTCAAAGGTCACATCGTAATCTTCATCATCATCAATGTTTCTGTGACCAAACCACCGTCATCAGGATGTGTTATAATACAATATACATATGACACCTACAACCTTGTAGGTGTCATATGTATATTGTATTGTAACACATCCTGATGACAGTGGTTTGGTCACTGAAACATTGATGATGATGAAGATTATGATGTGACCTTTGAATACAAGTTCTTTTTAATGCTTTATATAAAAAAAACTCTGAGTTCCGTAAAAATTTTTTGACTATTAGTGTGGATTGCTACCGTATTGGACTTTGGACACCGGGGTATTGTATATTTAGTTTATTGAGTGCCGGACTTCTGCTGTTTAAAAAGGCCGTTGGGGCCTTGAAACATCGGTTCATGTTGGATTAAAATCACCCACTTGTTTTACCAAGTCCGGATGAGTGCCGCCTATTTTTGTTCCACGGAGCAGGAGACATGCCATATATATATATATATATATATATATATATTGTGATATGATCGGCTTAGGGGGTACTCTCCTGGGGTAGATGGATGCCTCCTAACACACAGCAGCCAGGAGACAGCAGTAGTTGTGGATTTTTGTGCAAGCTGGTCGGCACCAGTTTTTATTGTGTGACACCAATAATCAAACAAACAAAACAAAAATAAACCTTAGCCCGTTTGGGCTCTAATTAGACAGGTAACTCCCTATCTACACATGGCAGGGCCTACTGCCTTACCACAAACATAGTACATACCAATGTCACAGTGTCTCAGAACAAAACCTCAATGTCTGTTCTCCCCAGGGTGTGTGAGACACTGCATCAAAACTCTACACAGCTCTTATGAGCCACTTCCAGGTGTAATCATTAATTAGCCTGGTCTCAGGCTGAAAATCCCAACACCTGAAGCAGCCCTGTGGATGGAGCCTTCCCTTCTCACTCACACCCACACCCCCAGGACCCATTATCCGGCTTTTACCAAAAGCCGGCACTCAAATCTGCTTGGTAAAACAGACTTTTCCTGGGGGTTTAATATACATATGACAGGAATCTGGGACACACATACATGCCCTCCCCAACTTCTCCAGTGCCTCTATCACAATATTTATACTTCTGCTGCATTACAGTGCAGACAAGTGGCCGCTGCTCCGGAGTGTAGTGCAGCCAAACTTAGTGCGCCCACTGCCGAGTGTCCGCATCTCCCCATAGCTATCTCCTGTGCATTGAAAAACACAGAGATCTCTAATACAGCAGAGACAGCTCCCAAAAACATAATCTTTTCCCAAGTATCAATGAAAACAACAATCATTGAGCCTGATTCATTATGGATTGCTATTGCAATTGCAGCTACGATTACGCACGCAGACCCACTGCAAAAATATGCTAATGTTTGCAATCGCTTTGGCATCGCAGTACAACATAAGGATGCCCACTTCCCCTTACTCATATCCAAATAAATCTATTAAGCATTTTCGGATAATTTAGCATTGATAACCCGTCAAATCAACATTTTCTCAAACAGTCACCTAAAGTCTTATACTGGACATACACTATACAATTATCTGGCCGATCCGCCCTATGTTGGCAGATCGGCCAGATACTTGTACAGGTACAGTATGCAGGCGGCCAATCTATAAATATTGATCAGTCAGGCATGCCGAACCATCCAATATGCCCGTTCGATGAAATTTTATGTATGGACTGTTTTCCAACTAATGGACATTTTTCCTGTTCTTTCACAGGGATTTCCCCTGGGGAGGAGTGGAGATATAGTGGCCCATACATTCTGAGTTATCTCACAGTGTATGGCCACAATATCAGGCTGCCAGATAAAGTGCCTGCTGGTCTGACAGGCATTTTATCTGTATGTGTATGCTCAGCATTAGACAGACAACAAAGGCCTAATTTATCAATTTAGCAACTGCAGAAGTTTTGCTGTGTTCATACTCAGCCTAATTAATCCCATTGTTGATGCTAATGCAAATCTTTTTCAATGATTAATCATTTCATCCTTCCAGCATTTTTCTTTTGATCTTAGCTAGTATTAGGAAAGAAGTTAAATATAAATCTGATGCAATTTTGGAAAATACAGATTTTCTTCTGGGCTTTCTACAAGGTAAGACGCATCGACAGATGTTGATGCTATTTTTTTTGCCCCATAAGATTTGATACTTCAAAGTATATTAAAGGTGTACATGATTTCACTTTGACATACCAATTTTATCAACATTATTCTTATTTTAAACATATAACTATGACAAAGGGGCCTATTCATCATAACTAAAATTTCTCTGGAGGTAATTAGGTTGAGAACTCGCATGGAGTTCTACCTAATTATTGGAGGAATTCATCATTCCTCCTCTCCATAACTATCTATTTTGAAAAGCTGTCATTTTTGTGATGTCAGCTTTTCAGGAAATAGTTTTCCCTATCTGCTCTAACTTACCGCAGCTATAAACAGTGCTGCGCATGCGCTGTTACATCCGTAAAACCAGCGCATGTGCAGCACTACCTTCAACTGCACTAATTCTGTGTGCCTCCCCAACCCCCCCCCCCTTCCGCTCACCTCCCCCCCGTCCCCGACTTACCTGACCGCCGCAGCCGCTTCCGGCTCTGTCTGCTGTTTTGACACGTGTTCTCCTGGCAGAGCACAGTAAAGTTTAGGGGGAAAAAAAGTTTTGTTTTTTTTTCTAAACTTTACCGTGTTCTGCCTGGAGAACACGTGTCAGAACAGCTTCCAGAGTCAGAGGAGAGACGAGGGAGCACTGGAGGGAGTGGAGGAGGACCTGCCCACGCTGACACAGGGAAGTGTCTCCTACTATATGCCACCTCACAGTGGCGGATAGTAACTCCATCAAATTCCGAAAATACATAATTTTTTGGAATTTGATGAATAGCATAATTTCCATATCCCCATACTAATGTATGGAGAGTGTGGAAATTTACTGCAGGGGGACTTATCCAGTAGATATCAGTGATATATCCTGTGTTAAGTGTGTTCATGAATACTAAAATAACTGTAATTAAGGAAAATGTCCTTAAAAACTTTATTTTAGTGTTTATGAATAGGCCCCAAAGTATTAAGATAGTATTTACAAAAACTAATGACAGATACAGTATTTTTCAGCAATCATTGATGGTCATTTGTATCCACCTGGAAAATAGAATTATTTACAATTTATTATTGTAGTATTTATTTTTCCAGTTCTTTTTAGCAAAAGTATGGTCTAATGGCCTTTTTCAGTACTGCTGAACGCAGATTCCTGATGGTCAGCAATCTGCGCAGGTGCCGGACCCATACTGTGTATGTGCAGCACGCAGTCCGGCAGCAGACTGTCAGTGATTGACAGTCTGCTGCCGTTTGTGATCGCAGATTATCCGATGGATGCAGCTTGGATAAGTAATGCATGCAGGAGGCGTGACGCCTCCTGCTGCATGAACATAATTACAAGGATGGAACTGCAAAACTGCTTGCGTGTGGCTTTGCAATTCCATCCACTACTGAGTCACCTCCTAAGTGTTTTTAGAAATCTGTACTTTGTAAATTACAGTGCTCCAAGACTTATCAATTATATAAGGGATGCTGGTTTTTTTAGGCTGCCTGTTATGATGTTTGGAATTGGATATGCCCAGCGACCTTTGCTCCTAAATATGTTGCCATTCACCCAGAAAGGGGCAGATCTTGACTGGCTCATATCAATGGCACTCACTTAACCATATAAAAGTTTGACTTGGGTTTTAATTTGGTTTTGGGTCTTCTAGTATTGGCCCGTTATGTCGTGATTTCAGCACACACTCATTTCAAAGTGATGCTCTGATTTAAGCAGCTGTGGTGGGTATTTCTTTTTCCAAAATTAAGACCTTAGGTTAGCGGAAATTGGCTAGTTACAGGCATTACCTGGTTTGTTTGTTTTACATTTGTTTTGGTCATTTGATGTTTGTGGGTCATTATTATGTTTGTGCTGGTCAGTTTTTGTAATATCTTCCTTGTCTATCCAAGGTACTTCCTTGGCTACAGTACTTGCTACTTTCAACAGTGAGACTCTTTGGGGATATACATTTTTTACTTGGCAGACATAATTTTTATAATTTAGAATAATTAATAAGTTAATAAGAAAAGTTCCTCAGCAGGTTTTTGTTTATTTTAGAGATGAGCAGTTTGGTTTTTCTGAATATGGAACACACCCGAACTTTGGGGTTCCAAGTTGTATTTACTTACATACTCTACCTACTGAAAAGAGAAGTGCAGGTGTTAACACTATATATAGATAGAAGGTTTACAAGAACATGTTTAATTGCTACACAGAAATTCTGAAGCTTCACATGAAATCATTTGTAGCCAATTGTAAAGTGCAAGGAAATATGCTGGTACTATGCAGTACTGTATCAATAAATAGTAATAATAATGTTAGTAGTAGTAAGGTATAATTCATGAGTTTAAAAACTTTCATGTAAAATGTGAGGAAAGGAAGTAACTACTGTAAATCTTAATTCTCATTTATGACACATAACACTTGTGTAATCTTAGTTAATCCAAAGCACTGAAAGCATTGAAGGGACAAAATGGGATTCAATGCTGGTATTACGATGCTGTGGCAAAATAATTCAGAGCAGCTTCTGCTAATCACCTGGAAAGCAATACAATCTCCACTTGAGTGGAAGCTGAGAGTGGTCTACTGTCACCATAGCAATGATCCATAATTAGAAGTGGTCTGTTGTTTACAGCACAGTGATTTCATGTTCAGAATCATGAGCTGTAATAGAAAATACTTGCAATATACACATAATGGTATCTGCTGAAATCTATTTAATGGGCCATCACAGATGAAAGTAAGGGATGGGTTAATCTAGACTATATAAAAATAAACAAATTCACATAGCACACCATAATGGACCAATAAATGAAACATACATCCTACATGATAAGAGTAATGTAGAGATCTCAGTTACATTCTGTGAGGTGATCAATGTAGGGGTGCCCTCTACTAGGGTAGATGGGCCCTTCCAAACACACAGCAGCCAGGAATCAGCACACCAGTCCAGGGTTTCTGTGTAAGTAACCAAAGCTAGTATATTGTGCATAAAAATACATCAAAAAACAAAATCCTAACTCGTCTGAGTGCTAACTAAACAAAAAGAATCCCTCTCTTAACTGTGGCAGGACCTAATGCACCTACCACAAAAATAGGCATATGCATACTCACAGTCAGTACATCACAAGTCTGCACAGGCTGTTTACCCATGTAGTGAGACCCTAAGTAAAACCCCTGACACACCTTTATCAGCCTCTTACATGTACAAGTAGTACTTAGCCTGTTCACAGGCTGAAGACCCAAAATAGGCCTAATAGACAGAGCCCACCCTCACTCTCCATCCATAACCCCAGGAACACTTAACTATCATACTCAATGTATGTTGAAGCCTGGGTTCCATCTTCTCCAGTGACTGTTTCCATCATTTACACATGGTATGGTTGTATATACCCCCAATTTTTTAACAATAAACCTCTAGCAATATTTTTATCACTATCTGGCATATGTTTTGATTTTATATACACGTATTGTATGGAGAAATTCCCTATCAGATACCACCTTTTGAAAACAGGACAAACCAATAAAGAAACCTTTATGATTTTGCCACCATATTTATAAAAGTAAGCATTCATGTAAGCAAATTCATAGTGAGAGAGATTCATCACATTTTGAGTGCTTTGAACAAAATTGGGGAACCCTATCTCTGGACAGGATCAATCTACCCACCTCTTCTTGAATGAGACACATGTTGAGTTGTGTTTTATGAAACAACAGTATTATACTATTGCATTTTTTCTTTGTGTTTATTTTTCATGAATGACAACATTGAAATCAAGAGGAAACAGTAACAACCAGTGGCGGCTACAGAGGTGGGGCTGCAGCGCAGTCCAAAATTGAAATAGGGGAGCCACACCAACTGCCAGTGAATCCTGGCAAGTGCTATTTGGCAGCATTTGAAAGGGCAGTTGGTGTGGCTCCCCTATTTGCATTTTGGACTGTCCTTCAGCCCCACCTCTGGAGCTGTCACTGGTAACAACATTACAAGATTAGGGTTTATGCTGTTGGGATAATCTAGAATGCAATGTGAGACTGTCTCTTTTCTAATCTATCAAGTCTGTTTTGTAAACACAGACATTTTCCTGGGGTTTTAATACATATGTAGGTCAGAAACCTGGGACAAACATATCTCATGTATAACCTTACCAGTGCTTTTGTCAATATACATTTGCAAGCATATGGTAAGCCACCAGCCATGGCACAGTGGACCTCATTTACAGTCGGTCGCACAGAGCGTCCTTAACACCCACAGCCTTACGACCGCCTAAGGTGACCATCCCGACCATCGGGGCTTACGTCGAGACCCTAGGGTAGGGTCTCCCTTGTGGTAAGCCCCGGAGAGCTTTCGGCTCTGTCTGAGCCGGAAGCTCTCCACTGACATCACTAGTTATGTCAGTGGGCCCGCCCCCAAACAGTAGGCGTTCCCATGGGAACGCCCCCATTTGGGCTGCCACCCCCCCGGCCCGCCTTCCAAATGGGGCGAGCTGTCAATCAACATCGACAGCTCGCCCCCTTTGGATCGAGACCCACTACAACCGGCGCTGTCGGTCGTAGCGGGTCTCACGCATTCGCACGACGACGCCAGAGCCATCGTGCGCATGCTCTGTGGGGGGCCATTGACCCGGTCCGAGCGCATCGGCGCTAACGACCAGGTCTGAATGACCCCCTGTGTCTCTACTCTGGTGGTCCTAAGCTTCATGATAATAGCACCTACTTTGGGTCATACATTTATGTATTTCTATACTGAGAACAAATTCACCTGGAGGCACCCCAAAAATCCTCTAATATGGCTCTACAAGGATAAGTAAACCCTCCAACTACTGAGCTCATCTATGCCTCTCATAACAGTGATACACAAAATAGTAGTTGCTCAAATCAATTTATTGGTCCATAGGTGCATGTAATCTTCCAATGAAGTTGACTCTCAATTTAGAAATACATAAATGTATGACCCAAAGTAAGTGCTATTATCATATAGCATAGGACCATCAGAGTAGAGACACCTTGTCATGGCTGGTGGCTTACTATATGCTTACAAATGTATGTAACTGAGATCTCTGCATTACAAATATGGAGGATGTATGTCTCATTTGCTGGTCCATTATTGTGATTGTTGTTAGTGTACATGCTGGTGGCAATTTAATGCTTAGGAACATAACGTTTTGATTTGGATAATGGATTTTCCATGGAAATCAATTTATTTAAATCATACAGTTTTGGTTTGGAAGCAATAAAACCAGCACTTACTCAGACTCGGCAGTGATGTCCACTGTAAGGCCATAACTTCCAAGGACTGTCTTGTATGACTTTCTGCTCCAAAGCAGTGCTGCTCGAACATAATGTTGGTGTCTGATATGGATCTTGGCAGTTTAACGCCACTGCCTGCGGTGCATCTGGAATATCAGCCCACAAACTATGTCCAAGGTGTTATAGCACCTGTAAACCACTCCTGTCTTTCAGCAACTTGCCTGAATGACATGAATGGACTCCAACCTATTTAAGGAAACCTGCCCTGCACTAGAATGCTTGATTATTGACACTAGATCATTGTGTATACGACTGTGTTATGGACTGTGCTCTTATTAACCCGGCCATTGATTCTGCCTTGATATTATTTTATGTTATGTTCCTCGCCCAGGTGTAAAATCTTAGGTGAACCGACCACTAAACTTAACTACTGGCCATGTCTTCTGGATTCTTCTTGACTGCTTTTCTGTCCTGGTGTATAATTTATTGTGACCCAACCTCTGAACATGCCTACTGGCCACATCTCCTGAAATCTCCTTTTCTACTTTTGTACTCCAGTCTATTGTACAGGGGCGTCTTAAGAGAGGAGGGGGCCCGTGTGCACTCCCCGTGCGGAGGTCCCCTCCTCTCTCCCCGGTGGCTGGCGGGCAACTGACGCGGCTAGCCAGCCACCGGAGCCTTAGTAGAGTCCGGGGAAACTAGAGTGTGCCTGAGTCTACTGCGCATGCGCAGAATGCTGGAAAAATGGCTGCGGTGGCCACTCTTGTGCCCGAAGTCTACTGTGCATGTGCAAAACATCAGAAAAAATGGCCGCAGTGGCCATTTTACGGTGTTCTGAGCAGCGCAGACACCCGACGTGGGACCACGGACAGGCAAGTCTAAAATAATATGGGTGCAGTGTGTGTGGTGCGGGGCCCCACTGGACCCAGGGGCCCATGTACCCCGCACACACTGCACCCATTATATATACGCCACTGCTACTGTATAAAGGGTAGGTGCTTGGCTACTCTGACTCTGTTTTATCTGTTTCCAACCTCACACTCGTATTCAACTTTTGGAATCCAATTAAGAGTACATTAGGTACTAATCAATCCTCCTGTTCGGAAGGGCTGCTCTGATTGTGACTCCTCACTGTTGGCCAGGAGATTGTGTGATAAAATGAAAACAAAGAGGTGCTTCCTAGTGCTGAAACACTTCTAAAAACACCAATGTGAACCAAATGAATTATATGATAATATGGATGGCACAGTACCAAAAACAAAAATAGATGTGCTAATCTGAACCATAATAATTTAAGACATAAGATGGAAATACATCTAAATATCCAATTGATAATCTCAAATGGAAACCAGGAAATCATAATGTACCAAGAATAACAGATTTATTAACTTTATTACTAGCTAAAAATGCAAATGTACAATATTTAAAATCAATTGTAGCTTTATGTGAGCAGTTATACAGAAGACTCCATTTGCCTCTTATTTGCCAAATATGGATCAGGATATCTACCTAATGTATTTAATCTGTCAATGAGCTGTTAGTAGGATTTATTCAGGGGTAATGAGGGATCTTAGCAGCCATATTCATCAGCCACAATTATATTCAGGTTTATGAATAAAAATAAGAAATGGCCAAAAGAGGATAGCTGTACAGTGATTAATTTCTTCTAATTATCTAGATAACTTAAATTAAGTTCCTGTCCAACATGGCTGAAATTCTTATCCTGGATTCGGAAAGCATCCTCTATCAATGAGCAGTATGTAAAATGCCATATCAAAGATAACACAGCAAAAATAGTATACGTAATTAGACAACCAAAAACATCTTTCAAGATTAAACCAGATATACTGGAATATGGAAGGGCTCTACGTTGAAATAATCATATAGAATATATCACACCCAAAATTGGTGTGCTCTATTATAGGGTTTAATATACAGTAGGAGGAATTAACAAAAAATAATTGAAAAATTAAATAAAAATAAATATCTGTGTATCAACTGAACATGTTTACAACACAGATATGTAAATACTGCATAATATTAAAAAAATCAAAATAGTAATGGTGGATGGATAGTTTTACAACCATGGCAACTTGCAAAAGACAAGATCAGAGCATGATAAAAAATGCCCATACATTGTAGGAACAGAAAAATATGAGAAAAACAAAACAAAAGCAAATAAAGAATGTATACAGTATTTAATTTAGGAGATATGTAAAAATACAATTTACAAAATGTAGCAATTTCATGGTATTCATCAAGTCCTGTAGGTTTCAGTGTATTCAGTTAGAAAATCCAGAACATTTCACATTGTGCTATACTGTACATGTACTGTATTAAGATCACCCCCTCTTGAACCTTTTTACTCAATTTCTTTGGCTTGACAAGTAAGTAATCCAGGATTAGCTTCATGTATTTTTCATGAATCTTGGAATCGAATGAGTCAGAACCTTATTTTTAATGCTTCTAAGGTGTTCTTCAATCCTGATCTTAAGCAGTCTTTTGGTCTTTCCAATATACCTCAATCCACACCTGCATTGTAAGAAATAGACTACATGAGATGCGTTACAATTGCTAAAACTATATATATTATAGACTTAATAGTTATTAATTAAATAAATATTTTTCAATATGTGCAAACTATATTGTTCCCACATTTTAGGCAACATTTACACTCTGATAAAAAAATCAGGTCTTTTGATTCTTCAATTTCTAGCATGTTTGGTGCCAATATATCTGTGATTGTCTGCTTTTCTAAACACAAGATCAGTTTTTTTTAAATTAGATTTGTTTATTGAAGTAAAGGCATTATACAGTACAAGTACAGTAAAGTGTACAGAAAGGATGATACATGACGAGATAAACTGGATGGTTAATTGAGCATAATCATCATATAAAATCACGAAAAATAAAGATATAAAATATCTTATAACAAAATAAACACGATAGTGAGTACATAGTGTTAATGCACAGTGTGTAATTAGGTAAGAAACAAATGTAGAAGACAGTATTCAGGTACAGTGTCAATGAGCAGAGATTGAGCAAAAACAAGGCACTACAGTTTACATAGGAAGAAGTACTGATGCTCATTCTATGGCCAAAACAATGGGAGGATAACCACAAGATCAGATTTTAAATGTAAAATGTCCTTTAAAAAATGTCCAATGTTTAGTAATAATCTTCCTTATTTGTTTTTCTTGATTAATATATTTAGTTCTAAAATGGTATTATAAGGGCACAGTAGTACCCTTATATTAAGGCTGAATAGTAAAAAATCCATAGAGATTTCAGAAGGGGAGGGGGTGGTCAGAGTGTTTAAGGGGATACACCTCAAAGCTATTTTAGTTACTGGGCTGAAATTTTGGCACAGACGGGTAAAACTGTCGCTCACTGCTGTCTGCAAAATTTCAGGGCAAAGACATAAAAAATTAGGATTTTCGAGTAATCTAAAGCTCCAACTGGCACTTTTTTCTGACATTCTCAATTAGGACTACTTTTCTGGTGTTCTCTAAGGGGGATTTTTGGGAAGGCATAACTCAGGGTAGGGGGCGAATTTAGACTTGGGGTTTGTTTTATAAGGTAGCTATTGTTCCAGAATAGGGCCTTTTGGGGTTCAGGTAATTGAGAAAGTTACAGTTTTTAAACTATTACCTCAAAAATCCACCATTATAGAGATAGGAATTTAAATTCCTTGTGCAGCCACAGTAGGAGCCTTCAGCAGGTGTAATCACTGTGACTTCACTTGGGTGCAGCAAGATGGCTGCCTTTTGTGGGTGGTAGTGGGGTCCGGGCGGAAGGAAGCCGGTGTTTGCTGCAGGCAGGATGCGAGGGAGAGGGGGTTGGGGTTAGTGTGCACTAGCTGTGGCTGGGAACTGGGGACAGTAGCGGGCATTAGTTTTGGCAGTGTGGCGGCAGTTCGGGTGATGGTGGTGCAGGTGTTAGGACCTGGGGGAGGTAGCAGCACACCGATGCAGGCTCGGATCTGGAATATTTGTAATACCTGTATCTGTGTTTAAAAATAACAAACACAGAAGCTGGGATGGGTCAGTGAAAGCCATCTGTGCTTCTGTGTTTAATTAAAAAAAAAACCCTGTGTAAAAAAAAAATGGTGTGGCCCCCTCCCCAAAAACAACAACCAGCACCAGGCTTTAGAAATCCAGTACTAGTTGCGCTAAATACAGGGGACAAATGATATAGGGGTCCCCTATATGAAACACAACCAGCACCAGGCTTTAGAAATCCAATACTAGTTGCGCTAAATACAGGGGACAAATGATATAGGGGTCCCCTGTATGAAACACAACCAGCACCAGGCTTTTCACAACCAGTCCTGGTTTCCAAAATATGGGGACAAATGATGTAGGGGTCCCCCGTATTCAGCACAACCAGCACTGGGCTCTGAGCTGGCCCTGATTCTGGCAATACAGAGGGCAAAATGCATAGGGTCCCCCTGTATTTACCAGAACCAGCACCGGACTCTTTCTGGTGGGGGGGTGATGCCACCGCCAGGGGAGCCCTTTCACCGGGCCCCCCAGCTGAAGCATCACCCCTGACTGCTAGTCAGCCCAGGCCTGGGATCCCTGGGGAGCTGGGGACCCCCCAATAAAGGGTGCCACCTCTCCAGGGCACCCAAGACCCAGACTGATAGCCCAGGGCTATCCCTGGCACCCCTCGGCGGTGGGTTCCTGGTTGATAGTGTAAAGAGTTAAAATATTGTCTTTTGCTGTGGAACTACAGTTCCCAGCAAGCCTCCCCTCACATTCTGGTACTTTGAGAACAACAATTATCAGTATGCAGGGCATTACAGGCCTGCTGGTACCTGTAGTTCCACAGCAAAAGCAGTATTAAAAAAACACAGAACACACACTCGTAGAAAAGCAAAATTTTATTAAAACATACATGTACACACACATGTACACACACTATCTCACAAACTCACCTAGTATTCCTGAAGCCAATCTGTCCTCTTCTCCAGTAGACAATCCAATGGAGTACCTGTAATAAAAATTCCATACTCACCTCCTCATATGCATGGATCTGTCCTCTTTGTCACAAAGAAGGCAAAACAGGGTCTTGGCAAAATAAAAAATGCAAATACGCAGACCCTCTTACATTAGTAGTGTCCTCTAAGGACACTACTATCTGAATGACAGCTCTGCCTTGGATTTCAGTTCAGAAATCCCGATGCGGAGTGCTCAAAGGCTGAGAGAGGTGAGCCTTCCGCATCTCAGCCAATGAGCTGTTCTCACCATTGACTTCAATGGTGATAACCGAGCATGCCCTTTTCAAAAATGGCGCCTCAGCGCCATTTTTGAAATTCACAGATGGTCGCCGCGAGCCAATCATGGCTTGCGACGTCATTGCCCCACCCCCTTGGCTGGCTTATATACAGCCAGCGCGAGTCGCCGTCCACTCAGTCATTGGCCGGGGAGCTGGAGAAAAGATCAGCTGAAGAAAGAAAATGCTGCGGAAGCCCAGAATGGCGGTGGCCGTGGAAAAGAGCTTAAAGGCCTCGGCACTCCAGGTGAAGATGCTGTAGAAGTCCCGGGGGAGCGGCATCCATAAAAAAGAGTTTACAGGCTGCAGCAAAATAAAATACTTTTAAAAAACAGTGTCTTTATGTTTTATTTTAGTATTTCTTTTACATGGGTACTATAGGTACCAGCAGGCCCTTAATGTCCCGTCTGCTGGCACCTGTGGTTCTCCAAGTGCCAGTATGCAGGGATGCCTGCTGGGACCTGTAGTACTACTGCAAAAGACAATATTTATATATTCATATGCACAACACAATCAACCTGGCACCCACCACCCAGGAGTGCCAGGGATAGCCCCAGGCTATCAGCTTGGCCTGGGGTGCTTTATTGGGGGGTCCACAGCTCCCCAGTAATCCCCGGCCTGGGATGACTAGTGATCAGGGGTGATGCTGTGACTGGGGGGCCCAGTGAAAAGGCTCGCTTGGCTGTGGCATCACCCCTCCACTAGAAAGTCCGGTGCTGGTTCTGGTAAATACAGGGGGACCCTATGCAATTTGACCCCTGTATTTCCAGAACCAGGGTCGGCTTACAGCCCAGTGCTTGTTTGTACTGAATACGGGGGACCCTTAATTCATTTGTCCCCCATATTTTGGAAACCAGGACTGGTATTGAAAAGCCTGGTGCTGGTTGTGCTTCATACGGGGGACACATACGTCATTTGTCCCCTTTATTTAGCACAACCATTACTGGCTTTCCAAAGCCCGGTGCTGTTTGTCGTTTTTGGGGAGGGGATCACGCCATTTTTTTTTTACACACGTTTTTTTTTAATTACACAGAAACACAGATGGGTTTTACTCACCAATCCCTGCTTCTGTGTTTTTTAAATACAGGTATCACAGATTGTTCAGATCTGAGCCTGCATCAGTCTGCTGCTACCTCCCCCAGGTCCTATCACCTGCACTACTGCACTGCTGCTAACACCCATGGGTCCCAGCCACAGCTAACACCTGCAATCCCCAAGGTCCGGCCGCAGCTTATGGCTGCTTCCTTCCCCTGAACCCACTGCCACTACCACCCACACTGACCTGCCATCTTGGTGCACCTAAGTGAAGCCACAGTGAGTACACCTGATGGAGGCTCCTACTGAGGCTATGCATCCTATCTCTATAATGGCACATTCATGAGGTAATAGTTTAAAAACTATAACTTTCACAAATTACCTAAACCCCAAAAGCACCTACCCTGGAACAATAGCTACCTAATAAAACAAACCCAAAGTGTAAATTAGCTCCCTACCCTGAGTTATGCCTTCCCCAAAATCCCGCATAGAGAACAGCAGAAAAGTGGTCCTAATTGAGTGTCAGAAAGTCCTGACGGTAGGAAATATAAATTACTCCCAAGTCCTGATTTTTTATGTTTTTGCCCTGAAATTTTGCTTGCCACACTGACTGACAGTTCTACCCATCCTTGCCAAATTTCAGCACTGTGCCTCCAATAGCTTTTGCGGTGTAGCCCCTTAAACACTATGCCCCCTCAAGATTTCTCTATGGGAAAATTCTGTTTTTTTAGAGAACACCTACGTCGCTCGTACCCTGTATTTTGGCAACCAAGACTGGCTCTGATTAGCCTGATGCTGGTTGTGCTTAGTACAGGGAACCCCTATGTTGTTTGTTCCCTGTGTTTAGCACAACCAGCACTGGGGCTCCAAAGGCCTGATGCTGGTTGTGCTTAGTACAGGGAACCCCTATGTTGTTTGTCCCCTGTGTTTAGCACAACCAGCACTGGGGCTCCAAAGCCTGATGCTGGTTGTGCTGTGGAGGCACGTAATTTTTTTTTATATTACACATTCATTGTTTAAAGCAATACTGAATGGATCTCACTGATACGTCCATGCATCTGTGTCTTATTGATTTGATTTTCTCAGGTGCATGCCCAGCACCAGTGAGTCCCTTTGTTGCCTGCTGATGCTTCTGTGCACACCCATTGCTGCCACTGCTCCGCACCTCCACTACTGCCACTGCCCCACCCACCTGCAGCCTGCCTCCGCAGCTGTCTCTCCTCTGCACCTTTATAACACCTTCTGTGTGCTGTCTGCTCCTCCACCCATGTTAGTGTACCTATTTGTTGTCCTCCAGCCCAGCAGGTGGCCCGGTTTACTCCTCAAAATCTTGATGGTTAATAAATTAGAAAAAAGCAATTAATTTCATAGACAAAAAAACTGACGGTTTTACATGTCCCATTGAGGCTTCATAGACATGATCTGAAATTTCACAAAACCTACTGAATTTGTGCCACACAAACTAAAAAAAAAATTAAATTACGATCATTAAGGCTGAACGTGTTCCTTGTGCAATACAGATATGGTATGCCATCACACCCTGTGGTTAACTGCAGATTCCGCACTCTCACAGAATGAGATTGCTGTCACTCACAAAATGGTGGAGCTGCTAATTCACAGAATTATGTGCTCATTGGAATACACACATGCAGTCTATGCAACTGAGGTCTAAGCAGAAAATAGAGCTGTGCAGATGGGATAAAAGTGGTGTGGATGTGGGGAGGAGACAGAGCAGTGTGGATAGGTGAGACAAAAAGGCATGGAGAGGAGGGATTAAGCAGTACAGATGGGTGGAGGGTAGCCAAAGTGGAGCAGATGGGGGGAAACAGAGTGGCACAGTTTGGGGGGACAGTGACGGGGATGGCGGTAGAGAGTGGAATGAACATAGGAAGATAGAGCAGTGCAGATGGGTAAAGACAGATTGGTGTGGATAAGGGAATACACACTAACACAAATGGGAGAACACAAATCAGTAAGGATTGGGGAATACAGATTTGTGTGGATGGGTAGGAAGACAGAGTAGTGCAGATGGGGGGAGGAGACAGAGTTCCACAGTTTGGGGGACAGAGTGGTGTAGATGGAGGAAGAGAGAGTGCCACAGAGGAAAGTCATGGAGCATACACACGGTCAGATTTTTATTCAGATCTGAATGATAACGACTTAAAAAATTATTCAATCGTTCATATCTGAAGGAAAATCTGACATATTTGACATATCTGTCAGATCTGTAAGGTGAACGATTTGAACGATGCACGTTCCCGATGGTCAGATAATGATATCTGACATCTGATGTGTTTGCAGTCAGACTTGGACAATTCCATTCATTTTAATGCAGTCAAAAATCGTTCAAATCATTCATCTGACAGATTTGACAGATCTGACAAATCTGACAAATGTGACAGTGTGTATGCTCCATAAGACAGAGCAGCACGGCTTAGGGGAAGGCAGTGGTGCAGAAGGAAACAGAGTGGCACGGATGCAGGGCGGTGCAGTTGGAGAAAGACAGATTGGTGCATATGAAAGAACACAGACTAGCACAGTTCGGAGTCCACACAGCAGTAGGGATTGAGGTAGACAGATTGGTGTGGATAGGGAGGAAGACAGAGTGGTGACAATGGGTGGGGGAGAGACAGAGTTGCATGGTTGGGGGGACCAAAGTAGTGCAGATGAAGGAAGAAAGAGTGCCACAGATAAGAGAAAGACAGCAATTTTGCTGTGGATAAAGCACGGATGCAGGGCGGTGCAGCTAGGGAAAAACAGATTGATGCTGTTGAGGGAACACAGACTAGCACAGTTGGGAGACCACACAGCAGTAGGGATTTGGGAATATATAGCAGCATGGAGGCATATAGGGGAAGAAAGTGTTCATGCATAGACAGAATATGATAGTTTTAAAAATAAGGGAGCTGAACGTGCATTCTAAATGAGACAAATGTATGGAGTGAGAAGGAAGTTGGAAGCCAGTGAGATTGTTGTGGTGATTGAATGGGAAGATTGTGGGCACTGAGTGGGTTGTGGGAGCCACATAACTGCTCAAACCTCAGTTCCATAGACTGCATGTGTGTATTCCAATGAGCACACAATTCAGTGAATTAGCAGCTCCACCATTTTGTGAGAGACAGCAATCTCATTCTGTGAGAGTCCTGAATCTGCAGTTAACCACAGGGTGTGATGGCATACCATATCTGTATTGCACAAGGTACACGTCCATTAAGGAATCAGCCTTAATGATTGTAATTTCATTGCTTTTTTTAGTTTGAGTGGCACAAATTCAGTAGGTTTTGTGAAATTTCAGATCATGTCTAAGAAGCCTTAATGGAACATGTAAAACCATATGGTTGTTTGTGTATTGAATAATATCTTATTTACAGGAGTTTTATAATCCAATAACAATTCTCTATTTATATCCTGAACTTCCACTAACGTTTTATATATAACAAGAGCTGGGTAGCCTTTTACTTATTAAGACTACAGGCAAACAAGTGGAGTTGATCTTCACATTCTGTTTCTATATTGTGAATTCATTTAATGCGTTTAAATTGTGATTTCTGGATATTTGTCTTCTGTTTTTTTTCATATGACCACTGCAATAGTGAATGTAACTATAAGTGTCCACAGGCTAAATATAATAACCTGTATTGAGCCTCACTTCATACATACTTATTATTAAATCTAAAAATTCTACTTTAGATTCATCAATCTTGTCTGAAAACTTTAAATTAAAATAATTTTCCTCTATTTACTTCATGAAATCCTGGAAAGAATCACTAGTACCATTCCACACTATAATTATATTGTCAATGTAACGTTTAAATAATTTTACTTTATGATAAAATAATGTTATCTAAAATTATTTAATCTTCCCGTACTCTTGTAAATAATATAGCAAAACTGGGTACAAAACATTTCCCCATCACTATATCACATGTCAGTATATAAAAATCAACAAGAAATTAAAAATAGTTATGTTCTAATACTAATGACATATAGTTACATAAAAAATATAAAACCAGCTTATAAATCTGGATTATCTGACAGAAAGTTCTTACAAGCTGCAATACACCTTATATGCTTTTTACTAGTGTACAAGGCTTATATCCATATCTACAGTATAGAGACACAATTATAATGTGGACACCTTTAAAAGTCCATTTAAAATACTAGTGGTATATTTCTGATACATTTGTCCTAAACCAAACAATGACCTAAGCAGATAAATGGGATGTTATGCTGTGTACACACTGGGCAGATATATTGGCCGATCAATTGATCGGCCAATATTTTGTGTGTGTGTCGGCCAGTGTGTAGCAGCGATATGTTTGTGAATGATGTTGCGTTGCCTGTGCAGCACAGCCGATGGCAGATATATCTGCTCATTGTGCTGTGTGTACTGGCGGTCAGTTAGAACAGCTCATCATTGTTTCTTGCTGTGCTGTTTCAATTCCCATATTCATCCCATATGTTCCATGTGGGGAGGAGCAAATTGCATTGATGGACAAATGCTTGTTATCAAAATATCAGAGACATTTTTAATAACAAAATATACATACATATTGATCAGAGTTATGTAGACTTAAACATTATAAATGGTACAAAGTAGAATACCAGAGCAGATTGGTAGGCCTGCACTGGCTTCACTCACCCTAGTGACACCCGGTGCGGGCCCCGGAGTGAATAGTAGTAGTGATGGTAAAAAGGGGGAGTGGCTTCATTCATTCGAGGGTGCATTGCCTCGCGGCCTCAACACCCATTTTAGTCACTCTGGGGGTCTTGAGATGCGGATTGACCCCAGGGACCAGCCTGTGTGCAGTGCCGGCTCCCTCACTGTATCAGGAGCCAAGTGCTGCACGTAAAGCAGATTCTAGCTTATATCATGTAGAAGGTGCTAGATAAATGAAAAGTAGAATTTGATTGGTTGCTATACTTAACATCTCCACTTCTAATATACTGCACTCTAGTAAGTATACCCCAAAGTAATTTCGAAGAAGAGGGGGATAACGAACTGCATAGAAGTAAGAGAGAGCAGGAAATAATTTACCAGGGAATGATTGGGAGAGAAAATAACTATAGGACAATCAGCTAATTAGAAATGGGAGAGAGAATGCGGGAAACTAATTACAAGGTTCGGGTGATTTAATGAGTCTTTCCTACTGTCCCACATAGCCAGTACTTTGGAGCTCATTCAGACCCGCTCGCAAGATGCGATCGCTCGCTGGCCAAAAGGGGCGGACATTTAAATTAAGCGCTCGCACTGCGTCGTGTAAGGACGCCCACTGCGTGTTAGCGAGCTATGGCAAAGTGCGCTCGCAAGTGTCTGAAGGAACCCCCTTGCCTCACGCAACACACGTCATCTTTGGGAAATGTATGATTAATCGGGACCATCGGGAGCCATCGGGGCAGCTCGCAGTCCTTGGGGTTGCCTTTCCCCGCCGCAAGCACTGCGATCAGTGTAGGGTGAAATACATGCAGGTGACATGTACAATAATGCTACTTTGCTAATTATGCACGCCCTTTAAATGGCATTTTGGGGGACTGACACGCCTGTGTTCGCAACACCACTCCCCCGTTCACAAGCACCTTCCCCTGTTACCACCCACAAACGGCACTATCTGTCACTCAAAGCAGTGACCTGATAGTGGCTTACGAGCTACCAAAATCGATAGCAATGAATGGCATGTGCACGCACACTGCATATTATACGTATGCGCAGATGGGCGAAAATCGCTCACAGTGAGCGGGTATTAATCAGGTCCTGGAGCTCATTCAGACCCGCTCGCAAGATGCAATCGGTCGCTGGCCAAAAGGGCGCCAGATATTTAAATTAAGCACTAGCACTACGTCGTGTAAGGACGCCCACTGTGTGTTAGCGAGCTACGGCAAAGTGCGCTCGTAAGTGTCTGAAGATGCCCCCTTGCCTCTCGCAACACATATCATCTCCGGGAAATGTATGATTAATCGGGACCATTGTGAGCGATCGGAGCAGCTCGCAGTCTTTGGGGTTGCCTTTCCCTGCTGCAAGCACTGCAATCAGTGCGGGCTGAAATACATGCAGGTGACGTGTACAATGACGCTACTTTGCTAATTATGCACACCCTTTAAACGGCATTTTGGTGGACTGACACGCCTGCGTTCGCAACACCACTCCCCCGTTCAAAAGCACCTTCCCCTGTTACCACCCACAAACGGCACTCAAAGTAGCGACCCGATAGTGGCTTACGAGCTACCAAAATCAGATCACAGCGAATGGCTTGTGCACGCGCACTGTGAATTATACGCATGCGCAGATGGGCGAAAATCTCTCACAGCGAGCGAACACGCCTTAGCGAACGGGTCTGAATCAGGTCCTTTGTCCCTAATGTGGAGACAGTTTTACGGTATGCCCACTTTCATGCATCTTTTCAATATAGGTTTCTGCAAATGGCAAGTCACAACCAGTAATCAATGGTGAGTATGGCATTACAAACGTGAATGGAGGGGAATAGGAAATTTCTACAATGGAGGGGAAAGGATTTTTTTTTTACTATGACCTGTCCCCACCACAATACTGTAGGTATCGGATTGTTTGTCATTACCATTACACATTAACCATATCTCATTCATGGTCTCCTCTTCCAGGTGCACATGTACTATTTCCTTAGTGTTGTATGCATAGGAGATACTGGGCCTGATACAGAGCCGGACGCTCTGACCAGAAAATGGAGCAGCCTCTTGGAGCAGCCATGAAAATGGAGCGGCCTCTTGGACGCTCGCATAGCTGTGGGTCACCACCCACAGCTATAGCGAGCGTCCATGATGATGGTCGCGATGGTCAAGACCATCGTGACCATCGGGCTTGCGACGGAGACCCTGCGGTAGGGTCTCGCTGCCGCAAGCCCTGGAGTGATTTTGGCTCTATCAGAGCCAAAATCACTCCCACTGACATCACTACTGATGTCAGTGGGGCCGGGTTCAGACGGTAGGCGTTCCCATGGGAACGCCTCCGTCTGGCAGCCACACCCCAGGCACTCCCATCAAAGGGGGCGTGCTGTCAATCAACATCGACAGCACGCACCCTTTGGTGCGAGACCCGGCTACCCCTTCGCTAGCCGGGTCTCACGCATGCGCACGATGGAGCTCCCTCCGTCGTGCGCATGCGCAGTTGGGCACCATCGACCCGCTTGCGAGCATCCTGCGCTCGCGAGCAGGTCTGAATCAGGCCCACTGTATACTTCTTTGTTATGTAAAAACCAAACATTTTCAGAAAACTTTCCTTATAACTTGCAATAGAATTTCTACTTGGAGTAGTATTCAAATAGTGACTGTGTGTGATGTATGGTTTTAGATATGAATATATTTGGTACAGGGTCGCAGATATTCTCGCTGCCCCTTCCAGGAGGGAGCAGCCAGATTGGCATAGCAGGGGGGTGTGGCCAGCAGAAGAGGACAGGGCTGGACAGATTACCGGTATTTGTGGGTGGAGCAGGGACGTGGCAATGTGATTGCATCATTTTGCCCTGCCCCTGGTACACAATGCCGATATTACTGACATTGTGAAGCAGTAGGCGGGGACAAAATGACGTGATTCAGCATGAATCGCGTCTCCGCCCCCCCTGTTGCAGGACTTTCTCTAGCTAATGCGGGGCATGGGGTCAGAGGGGTCGGCGGCCTGCCTACCTTTCCGGGGGGCCAGGAGTGGCACAAGACTTTTGGGAAGCTCCCAGCCGAATTGGAGGGTAGGCAAGCATAGTTTGTTGTCAAAATCTTATTTATCTTGTGCCCCATATACAGGGGCATAGGGAGGGCAGTTCAGGTAGAGTGCGAGCTCCAGGCACCATAAAATTCAGAGGGTGCTAGATTTTACTAAAGTCTAACTCAGGCCGACCTCAGACCTGAGTCTTTCCTGACAGATAGAGTGAGAGTACAATACATTTTGCATGCTGCAAAGCCATGCCCCCTTGCAGTGATGCGGGCTGCCTCTCCACCCCTCTCTGCCTTCCTGGAGACTGATGTCACTGGGAGGTGGGGCTTAAGTGGTGGAAATGGGAGGCACGGCTTATGTATGGGGATGCAGCTGTAAATCTGCTTTACTGAGAGGGGAGTGCATTGATCCAGCCAGAGAGAAGGAGGGAGTCTCCGCCCCCAGTCCTCACAGTTCTTCTCACTGACACTGGCTGCTGAAGTCTGAGGGCTGGGCACAACAACACCAGTCTCTGCCCACCAAGCTGGCTGCACCCCCACTCCCCCTGGATGCTACCTCTTCCAGACACTAGACACATGACCAGATCCCAGCAGCAGCCGGAGCAGAGATATAGATGCTGTGGGGCTGCAAAGGAGGCTTGCTGTCTACTGCAGCAGCAGCACCAGGTAGTGCTCCTATTCCCCCAAATCAGTGCATCCCCTCTCCCCCCAGCCCAGTGGCCACCCTGATCTCACTGACCTCCCCATCCCAGTGTCTCCCCATTCTTCAGCTCAGTGTCTCCAACCATTTCAGCCCCCATCCCAGTGTCTCCTCCCTTCTCTCCCTAACAAACCCACTGCCAGTGCCCCCCCACCTAGAACCCCCCAGCTAGCCCATTCACAGTGCCCCCCTTATTCAGCCCAGTGTCCCTCCTTGTCCAGCCTAGTGTTCCTCCCCTCCCACCCCATCTCACTGCCACCACTTATTATCCAGCCCAGTGCCCCCCTGCAGAATCACTGTCCCTCCCATCCAGCCAAGTGTCCCCACATATCACTCCCCCCAGCTTTCCCCCCTCATCCAGGCAGTATCCCCCCTCCCATGTCACTGCCTCCCTAACTGGAACAATACAGCCACCACTGAATCCCCTATCATTAGGGAAGCACCCTCCACTGACACCACAGGGCCCTATCCATCTGCTCTCTGCTTTGTGATCTCACAGATCCTGTGCGTAGCCTCATCTTAGTCCATTCACCATCAGTAAACATTGGTACTCTCATGATCTGGAGATGTGAGCTCTTCTACAGTTCTACTGTTCTGTGTCAGTAGATGGCACTGGGTGTATTCGTATTTAAGTAAAACCAAACCACGCATCTCTAGAAGACTGGATGTAGTCAGCATTCCGGCATGTGGGATGCTGATGGTCTAAATACAAGCACCCAAATCTCGACAGCGTCGGGATCCTGGCACCAGTATCCCAACCGCTGACATCTCGAAGGTAAGAATCGCTAGTTAGGGTTGGGCACTAGGGGGAGGGTTGGGTTAGGCACCGGGAAGGGAGGGTTAAGATTAGGGTGTGGGGAGGGGGTGGTTAGGTTTAGGCACTAGGGGGGGTAGGTTTATGCACTAGGGAGGGAGTGTTAGGTTTAGGGTCCGGGGTGGGCAAGGTTAGGCTTAGGCACAAGGGGGGATGTTAGATTTAGGCAGGGTAGGGGTTAGGGTTAGACTTACCTCTGTTTCTTATGGGTGTCGGGATTGCCGCTGTCGGTATTCTGACCGGCGGTATCCCAACCAACATGATTTCATACCCAACCCTTAGAAGACACACAGGTAGAATCACTGATGTGATTAGAAGAAAAGGCTGGGGGACAGTAATCTTTAGTAAGACACCAATTCTAAAAAAAAATATTACTGATATAAAGGATACCAAATTAGCAAATATATTTTAGTAATATTGCTTGATCAGGGAAACTCACATTTTGTCCTGCCCCAAAACTTCTGTTACTATGTATTATCAGGTGATGATATTTCCTTTATTCCTACACAAAAACAGGTGGCTTCCGAACTATGTGAGCTCCTACATGAATAGTGAATACTGACTCAATATACTGCCTGTTCAGGAAGGATCAATCTCTTCAGGGGTTTCCAATTGCAGAGACTTCATATAGGTAAGAAAAGATTAATTCACATGCGTGCAGCTTCTGTTCACTGGCGAGAGGGACTGCGTTCATGCCCCCAGAGTGACAAAAACAGGGGGGGAGTGGCTCGCAGGCATGTCATTTCATGTGAGGCCACGTCCCCTTTTCCGGGTGCACGCAAAGGTCCCATTCTCCACTACAACAAAATGTGCACAGTGCACAACATAGCACAGCTCTCCCAGATATGCTCCTCTATCATGTTCATACAGTATATGTGTGTAAATCTGGTTCTGATACTAGCCAGTGCCTTCCCAGCCATTGACCTCAAATAACGTCACAGATAGAGAGAGACAGAGAGAGAATAGTTTTTCCTTTCATATGGTCACATGACCCCACATATTGTCCACTCCTCTAATTCAGTACAGGAGAGGGGGGCACCGCAACATACCCTTGCTCCGGGCACCATGGCTCTTAGCTACACCTCTGCCCATATAAATCATTGATCTATTTTGTATCAACTATTTTATTTTAATACATTTTTTACAATGTTACAGCTCTAACTAGTCACAGCACTGCACTTTACAACATTTAAAATACCTATCCCATAATTTAAATCCATAGAACCATATTTTGTCACCACTATAATATAAATGAGTGTACTCAGGACATGATTCAGAGATTTATGCAATCCCGACATTTATAATAAATTGAGGATTTTTAGCCATGGCATGCGTGGAAGTGTTACTGTGCCTGCACAGCAATTGTTTTGCAATTATTCACACAGAAAGGATTAAATCGCAAAGTGAGTAACATATAGTCAGCATTTGGGGGAGGTAAGGGGGAGCGGGGGGGCTAGGCAAATGCAGGCATGTAAGAACCGTTTAGGCTCCGTTTCATGGACGTGCATAAATTTCACATTGCGATCTCCTTCACAACATGAGAGCAGGGCCGGCTCTACCATTAGGCAGCTTTAGGCGGCTGCCTAGTGTACCGGGATCTGGGAGGTGCCCCTGAGTCTGCCTATAATAAAATGAAGGATATTTCTGAGAGGTGGTGGCTATGGAACTACTAAGATGCCACTTCCACACTTGCACCTGCGGGGCTGGAAAGTGGGTATTGGTGTGTGTGTGTGTGTGTTTGTGTGCATGTGTGTGTGTGTGTGTGGGGGGGGCGGCAGTAGGCTGAAATTTTGTCTAGTGAGTCGAAAAACCATACACCAGCCCTGCATGAGAGCTCTCGGTGTGGGATTTTCAGGACCAAATCCACATGGTGTGCCACCAGTGCCATTAAAGGGGGTGTAGTGACCCTGAGATGGAGGCATGGCCTGTTCCTCTCTGGTAGGCCTAGCCAAGGTACTTTGAACCTAGACCCTCCCTCTGACTGTACTGGTTTAGCCCTTTGCACATTTTAATGTTGTGAGTTATTTTTTACATCTATAAATATTGTTCAGGAGTAAATACAATATGTAAACATTTCTCTCTGGAATTTTACATCCATTTGTATGTTGGAGCCATGGGTTCTCTGCTGCTCTGGGCACATTGCATGGGAGAAACTGTGAGGACCTAGGCCACTAATTTTAAAATACATAGATTGTGGTTGCCACTAAAATATTAAAATGATCCACAGAGATTGGACATCTTAGAAGAATACATACAAATGGCTCGAGCCTGTTAATGGGCAAACCTTGCACCAAATTTTATAACACTTCAGTATCAGAGTTTGATACCCTTACATTATTTATTCAGAATAGGCCTTTTATAGGGATGGGAGAATATGTGCACAGTTAGGACTTAGAAAATTGTACCTTACTGCTACATAGAGGTACATAGAGAGAGTAAGTAATGATGGTGGGTGATGGAATAGGAGGTTGTCAAGGTTACTGTCGTCAGCAGAGATAGAAGAGAATGGCTTTTTCTGTAGAAGTAAACAAGAATTTAATCCCATGAAATAAAGGCTGATTTAGTTTACATATTATTAACCTTTATTCCTAAAGCAAAAAGATTTCCGTAAAACAATGTATTGTATGCTACAAGCAATTGACAAAGTGTGCAGATGTTGAAGTACAGTAGGTATAGGTGTCAGCAAACTTACAATATAGATCCAAATATGATCAAAGCTAAAAAGAAATATACATTTTATGTTGTGATGGGTAAAGAGGTATTTAAATAATTATGTATATATATGCTGAATTGCTTCAAGCAAATGAATGCTATGGGCGATGGAACTATTGTTTCATTAAAAAGCAAAAGAAAAATAAATCTTCTTAGTGCTAATAAACCAATAACACTTAGTAATGCAATCTATTCTTTCATCAATGCTAATTCACATACAGTATATGGACACAGCAGCTAATATTAGGGAGAGCTTACATTATCCTTACAGAAAAATGCTGATTGTTCCCAGGAGGGAAACTAAGCTGAATAGTTACCAGAAATACAATAAACAAACAAGTTACTTATAGTCCTGAGAAGACAAGTTAGAGGGATAAAGGTGAAGATGATGGGTTGGACAAGTTGTGAGGGACAAAGCAGAAGTTCATGGGTTGGAGAGAGTAGAATAGTGAGCAACAAAGCTTAAGTTAATTAACAGGCAAACAATACAAGATTTTTTGTTCAGCTGAATGAATCACACAATCCTGTATTTCATTTCTCACCCGCACCCTCACACCCATATTGTGTAGAATACTGTAAATTAGGGGTGTGCACCGGCCACTTTTCGTTTTTTGTGTTTTGGTTTTGGACCTGGATCTTTCTTCGTGTTTTGGATCTGGATTGGTTTTGCCAAAACCACCCTTCTGTGTTTTGGGTTCTGGGTTTTGTGTTTTGGATCTGTATTTTTTTGAAAGAAAGCATAAAAATAGCTAAAATCACAGAATGTGTTGGTTTTTCTGCTCCTATGCTATTATTAACCTCAATAACCTTAATTTCCACTCATTTCCAGTCTATTCTGAACACCTCACAATAGTGTTTTTATGTCCAAAAGGTTGCATCAAGGTAGCTGGATGACTATGCTAAGCGACACGAGTGGGCGGCACAAACACGTGGCCCATCTAGGAGTGACACTGCAGTGGCAGACAGGATGGCAGTTTGAAAAACTAGGCCCCAAACAGTACATAATGCAAATAAAAAAAAGAGGTGCAAGATGGAATTGTCCCACCCACCCACCCTTATGTTGTATAAACAGGACATGCACACTTTAACAAACCAATCATTTCAGCACCAGGGTCTGCCACATGACTGTGGCTGTAACGATTGGTTAAATTGGGCCCCCACAAAACAAGCTGGCAATTAATCTGTCCCTGCACAAACTGGCTCTACGGAAGCAAGATGTCGTCCTCATCCTCTTCATTCACCGATTCCTCACCCTCTTCAGTGCTGTGTACATCCTCATCCTCAAAGAGTATTCATTAGTCCTCGCTGGAACCCACCACCACAGGTCCCTCTGTACGTTCTGGAGGCTGGTCTCCCTGGAAGAGTTGATAATTAATTTTTATGAACATCATCTTCTCCACATTTTGTGGAAGCAACCTCCTATGCCTTTCGCAGACAAGGTTCCCGGCTGCACTAAACACTCTTTCGGAGTACACACTGGAGGGGGGGCAACTCAGGTAAAATAGAGCTAGTTTGTACAGGGGCCTCCAAATTACCTCTTTTTCCTGCCAGTACAGGTACAGTCCGTCTGACATGCCTACTTGGATGCTGTCACCGATGTAATCCTTTAACAGACAGATGCACGTTTGTCGCTGCTGCTTTGAGGATGCAGGTGCAGCTACAGCCCACACAACTCACAAAGACAGAAAAAAAAAGAAGATTTTTTTATTTTTTGTGGAGCGCACTTTGAGGGTTACACCACCCTTTAAAAGACAGATGCACGCTTGGCAATGCTGCTTTGAGGATGCAGGTGCGGCTACAGCCCACACAATTCACAAAGACAGAAAAAAAAAGAAGAATTTTTTTTTTTTGGAGTGTTCTTTGGGGATTACAGCACCCTTTCACGGACAAGCCAGCCGGCCCATTACTTATGACTCAGGCGGACGCTTGGTGCTTTTCCTTTGTTGATGCATGTGCAGCCACAGTGCACACAATTCACAAACACAGAAAAATGTTTTTTATTTTGTTTGGAGTGCCCTTTGGATGTTACAGCACCCTTTAGTGGTCAATCCAGCCGGCACTTTATTTATGGGACACAGGCGCACGCTTGGCACTACTTTGTTGATGCACATGCGGCTACTGTGCACACAATTCACAAACACAAAAAAATATATTTTTTTATTTTGTTTGGAGTGCCCTTTGGGGGTTACAGCACCCTTTAACGGACAAGCCAGCTGGCCTTTTACTTATGGGACACAGGCGCACGCTTGGCGCTGCTCCTTTGTTGATGCACGTGCAGCCACAGTGCACACAATTCACAAACACAGAAAAAAAAATGTTATTTTGTTTGGAGTGCTCTTTGGGGGTTACAGCACCCTTTAGCGGTCAATCCAGCCGGCCCTTTACTTATGACTCAGGCGGACGCTTGGTGCTGCTCCTTTGTTGATGCATGTGCAGCCACAGTGCACACAATTCACAAACACAGAAAATAATTCCTCCACCATACTGTCAGTGGTGACAGTATCATATGCAGTGACAGTAGACATGTCAGAAATTGTAGGCATGTCCTTCAGTCTGGACCAGATGTCCAAATCAGCCCTTGACTTATGACACAGGCGCACGCTTGGTGCTGCTGCTGTGTTGATGCACGTGTGGCTACTGCGCATACATTTCGCACACAAACACAGAAAAAAAAGAATTGTTTATTTTTTGTAGCATGCACTATGGGGGTTACACCACCCTTTAACAGACTTATGAGACACAGGCGCATGCTTGGCGCTGCTCCTTTGTTGATGCACGTGCAGCCACGGTGCACACAATTCACAAACACAGAAAATATTATTTTATTTTGTTTGGAATGCACTTTGGGGGTTACACCACCCTTTAACAGACGAGCCAGCTGGCCCTTTACTTATGACACAGGTTCACGCTTGGCGCTGCTTTGTTGATGCACGCGCGGCCACAGTGCACACAATTCACAAACACAGAAAAAAAAATATATTATTTGGAGTGCACTTTGGGGGTTACAGCACCCTATAACGGACGAGCACCCCTGATGGACAGAGCACCCCCTGGACAACACTATAGCACCCCTTTAGGACTGGGACACTACACAGGACTTTGGAGTGGACACAGCCCCTATGGACAACTGACTGCACAACACAGTCCAGCCAGCCCCTATGGACTTTGGAGGAGTGGACACAGCCCCTATGGACAACAGCAGCACAGCACAACACAGCCAGCCCCTATGGACTTTGGAGGAGTGGACACATCCCATATGGATAACAGCAGCACAGCACAACACTACACTGCACTACACTACTCTGCACTACACTACACTACACTACACTACAACACTACACTACACAGCCCAGCCCAGCCAGCCCTAACTCGCATCCTCCCTCTTCACTGTCCACAGCCGAGTGAGAAAATGGCGCCGATGCTTATATAGAATCCAAAACCCGCGAGACCCGGAAGGCGGGATGATGACGTTTTGCCTCGATTTCAGATCCGAGTCAGGCGGGAAAAGTCTAGCCTGACTCGGATTGGCCTCGGATCGGGGGGGCTCGGGGGGGTTCGGATTTCAGAAATCTGAACCCTCTCACACCGATTGTAAATAGATATAAAGTAAACACATTTATATTATATTGCACAGTGAATGCTCTGGAGCACTTAGTGCTCTATTTATTAACATTATTTTTACTAAAATAAAGTGAAAAAGGGTGTTTTCACACACTTTTAACATTATTTTAGGTTCACCTACAGTTACTATAGGGCAATTGGAGTATAATTCGTAAAATTCTACTCCAACCCCTAAGTATCACTCTTTTTTAGTAATTGTAATGGGAAATGTGATCCGACCAGAGTTACTAAAAATAAATTGTAAAAAAATATCGGGGAAAGCCCTGTGATAATAACACCACCTGGAGGTGACTTTATCCAGGGTCTCCCCCAGTTACCGGACTCCTGCCCTGCTCTAACGGGGAGAGCAGAGCCAGGAGTCGGCCCCAGTAATCAGCTGTGTGGTCTAAACAGACCACACGCTGATACAGTGTAAAAAAAAAGAAAAAAAAAGTAAAAACAAATTTACTTACCTGACTCCATGGAACAGTGATAAGGGCTCCGGGTGATGTCCTCCCTCCATAAGTGTAATTAAGGGAGAGGGGGCGCCACGGGGGGGAGAGGGTCACAGGGGGGTCTGCAATCATGGGGGCGGGGCTTAACAATGGGGACGGGGCCTAGTGCTGGGGGGGATAGCAGTGACGGACGGTCGGCGCATGTGCGGGGCACTGGTCACTGTATTTTTTTTGCGAAAATACCTTGACTAGTGTGCGGAGGGGATTCGCAGGGACAGAGCTTTCTTGCAAGCTCTGTCCCTGCAAGGGATTTGTAGTAAATCCCTGTGTTAAGGAGAAATAACAAGGTCTTTAGAGTATAGCAGATTTCTTTTGACAAAAGCAGAAGACAAAAGTAGAATTATCTACACACATATGTAGAAGAATGCAAAGCATCTAATTGCTCAGTGCAGCACAACTGTTCAGCAAACTTGCAGCACCAAAACACATGACGCTTTCATCATGTGAGTGACTGGCTTATTAATATTGTATTACATACATTGTGCACTACATGAACAGGTCAATCGTTATTAATGTATACATATGGATATACTGTATACATATTTATCGATATTATATATACATACAGTATATACATATGTATATATACATATTTAACTCCTCATACAATGCAAAGTGTTTATAATTTAGCTGTCTCACCTTCTCATACACATGTGATATTGTATATCCTCGACATGTTGGCTGTGTTTGGTTACAGCAGTTCTTTGTACGTCAGATGCTCAGCAGGGATTGGAAAATTCCTCTGGACCTGGGGAGGTCACATAAGTAAGGTGGAGCTGGAGATGGTTTGGCCTGCAGACATAAATGCACCACAATGGTTACTCTGATCTAAATGTGACAGTGGAAGCGAAAATGTACAATAGTGATAGATTCATTCATGACAAAACTGTAAAGGTTTCAATTAAAGGGTCTGGTAGACAGGACATTGAAGGGATATTTTTGATATGCTCAGTTCCATCCACCTGGCAATCCCTCAAAAGTTGGCCCATCCATGGTTGGAAATATGTGTGTACCTGTTGATGATGTTGCAGAGTTACATGTACAAACCAGTGGATTCTGAGACAACAAATGTTTCAGTTGCCTAACCAATGGAGTGGTGTATTGGTAGTGAAATGGGTATAGCAAGACTGTTATACACACTGGTTGATGGAGCGGAGCTTTGAGCGGAGCAGGGTGTCATATATGCATGAACAGGGTAGTGGTGCAGGGTAGCAGGAACACCTTTTGTGGTTTCAGCATAGCAGTAGTCTCACAGAGCCAAGTGGGAGTCATGAGTCTTCCACTGTGACACTCTAAAGGTGCCTACACACTTGGCGATTTTTTACACGATTTGGCCGATTTTGACGAATCGTGATGGCAATTCATGTAAAATATGGCCAAATCGTGAGTTTCCACTCACGATGCCGATGCGCGTACCCGCTGGTCGTACATCGCATCTTCAGATCTGCCGTGTTGGAGGGCAGATTTGCCAATCTGGGATATGATGTGGTGCTGATTGTGAATACTTTTTACTCACGTTGTAACGCACGATCCATCATACATTGCGTAATTTGACTGACAGGACCCTGTACACACCCAATTGCCATCTTGTGCAGCATCATGATTTCTAGGAGAAGGAAGGATGCAATTGAGCCTGCACACCCAAGTCTGGACATTATTTGTTTGTTAAGTATATTGCTGCTGCATTGATGCACCACCACTGCCAACCAATGTGAGCCACCCACTGTCCCCCTATAAATGCATGACTCAGCCACTGCCTGCTAATATGAGGCATGCAGTGGCTGAGTCATGCATTATACACCCTGTACCCCAATGTGAACCACCCACTGCCCACCTATTAGAGCCACCCACTGTCTCCCTATAAATGCATGACCCAGCCACCGCCTGCTTATATGAGGCGTGCGGTGGCTGGGTCATGCATTATACATCCTGTCCTCCAATGTGAGCCACCCACTGTCCCCCTATAAATGCATGACCCAGCCACAACCCGCTTATATGAGGTGTGTGGTGGCTGGGTCATGCATTATACACCCTGTCCCCCTGTGTGAGCCACCCACTGCCCACCAATGTGAGCCACTCACTGTCCCCCTAGAAATGCATGACCCAGCCACCGCTCACTTATATGAGGCGTGCCATGGCTGGGTCATTCATTAAACACCTTGTCCCCCAGCGTGAGCCACCCGCTGCCCACCAATGTTATGGGCCACCTATTAAATACCTAGACAATATGAAAACACACAAACATTTTAAAAGGCCATAACAAATATATTACAACACCATAACAAATACATTACAACACCATAAACAAATATATTACAACACCATAACAAACATTTAAAAATCTGATAAAAATATACATATTAAAATGCCATAACAAACATATTAAAACCCTGTAAAAAACATATTAAAATACCATTAGAAGCATATAAAAACCCTGCAAAAAAACATATTGAAATACCATAACATGAACAAACACTTAAAAATGTACCCAAAAATTTAGAAAATCAACATTAAAAATCACAAAACTATTTACAATTATTGCTAAAACTGTATATTTCCATATTTTTCTCCTTCCTAGGAATGTCTATGGATAGCGAGCGAGAATTTGTCACTGGATTCCTGGAGATCCTACAGTCCAAAGAATGTCTGTGGAAGTAGACAATACCACAATAAGGACCTCATTCAGAGTCGGTCATTGCGGCCGCACGGTGTATGACCAACGACCGCAAAATCCGATCATACGGTAGGGCGATCGTAAACAAAGTGATGCCCATTCGTTAGCAGTGCACCTCCTCTAGCTACCGACTGATCTGAATGAACGAACAAGTCAATCGTAGTCAGGCGCTGTCAGTCGCTGTATGCTAATTATGTTCTGATGGTTGCAGCCATATGTGTTGTTTTGATGGTCACATGTCATGTTTACATGGACTATCGATCAGCTTGTTATTAGCTTGTTGTCAATTATCTAATTAATTGTTTAACTCTTGCTGTTCTTTAAAACGAGATTTTTATCATGTCAATAAACTTTATTGTTCATTTCGTGGTTGTTTTCTCCGTTGTTTTATTTTCACACAATTTTCAAAACAAAGTAAGGTTTATTAACTGTGAATGTACGTTTGCTAATTGTGTTAACTTTATAAATGCATGTGCATTTTGCGTTAGGATCATTTGCACTCTTATGTATGCAATTGCACACTGCGTGTTGTAGCCAAACAAATGTGACTTTATTTTTCGGGACACATGATTAAAGGATTGGCCAATAGTGGTTCTTTTGAGGAAACTGTAAATATTTTAGCCAATCATATTTTTGGTACCCCATGTATATTTCATGTTTTCTGTAAAATCGGCCATTGCCATCATGAGAGCCGCAGCCTTTACCAGGAGAGAGTTGCTTATCCTGGTAAACATACTGGACAGGCGGATTACGTCTGCAGAGCCACCCATTTCTAACCGCATAAAGCGGGCAGCCTATGCGGAGGTGAGGCAAGCCCTCCGATCAGCGGGGTATAGGCGCAATATTGCTCAGTTAGAGAGGCGCTGGTCGGACCTGCGCCGCCGGTTGCCTGCGCTCCTCATGAATTTGCGGGTGCAAATACGCAGACGTAAGTATGCATTTGTTTAAAAGTAATAATTAGTGGACTGTTAAAAATGTATGTTCCTTTGCCAAATATTTTAGTCAATGTAAAAAATCCCTCCTGTATGTTGTCCCTTTTGTCCAGAATGTGTAAAGTGTACTTGTATTGTGTAGCCAAAATTCTAAAATTATTTTATTTTGGGACTTTCTGTTTACATTTTAGAAGCACAGCGGAGACAGAGAAGGGCACGCAGAAGGCAAAGACATGCTGGTGGAAACCAGCAGCCCTCACCTGCATCTCCTCAACCCAGCCCTCCCCACCACCATACTCCCCCAGTAACCCTCCCTCCCTCTTGCAATCCTCCCCAAGTCTTCCTCCCTACCCTGCCCACTCATCCCAAATGTCTCAAATCACCCCTCCCTGTGATCTTTCCAGCTCCATTTACCCTTCAACCATTCCCCCCACTCCCGAATATTCTCCCTCACCTGAAGGATCTCTGGCACCATCTGTTGCTGTGTCGGCACACTCTAAGGGTATGTTTTTTTTTTTAGTATTTTTTTTTTGGGTGTTGTTGTTATCCATGTATTTGTACAAATTTCTGACCTTTTTTTGTTGGTTAAAAAATTAGCTGTATGGGGTTCAACATCATTGCACTGTAATGCTGTTTTTCATAATTACGACCTTATGTTTAGTGGCTAGCCCTTTTTTTGGGGGGGACACAAAAATATAGGTTTAGTGGTTTTTAAAAAATGTTTTGGAGTTTTAGGAAATAATGATTACATTTGGATTAGTATTTTACAATGTAAAAAAACATGTCACCAAACTTGGCAAGGTGCTAAGAACCAGACTACCCTTGTTGATGTTGTGTACACTGTGTTTAAAATGTACTAATGTACTTAGGCAAAGTGATGTTTTCCATAGCAAACAAACACATTCTATTTTTGGTTTAACAACAACATTCTAGAAGTGAATACATGCATTGTGTTTTAAGGATATGGCCATCATGACTTAAGAATACACCTCCCATTATTTGTAACATCATCATAGTGGATTTTGGCTTATGCCATATAGTTAGGGTTTCAAATTAGTTTAACAACATAAAAGTACAAACCTATTAATAATGTTGTGTTTCTGATACTTTCAAACACACTGTAACATCAGTGTATTTAAACACTTTTTGGTACATTGAATAATGTGTAATGTTCAAATGTTTCTAATTTTAATGAAGTATTTAATCCTCAAAATTTTTTACATTTCCACAGATCCAACCCACATCCTGAGGGAAATTCGGGAGGACCTGAGAGAGACCTCGGGCTATTTAAGGCAGGCCTACTGCTGCCTACAAAGATTAGTGGGGCGTTTGGAGGATGTGTAGTTAGTTTGTTTTCTTTTTTTTACATTTTTAAAATACTTTTAAAAAAAATAATAAAGTTTTTGGATTTCAAACATTTGTCCTCTTTTTTTGCCACACATTAAAGGGTGTAATTCTGCATGTAATAAAATTTCGGACCAAAGGTGGGTGCCTTTCCATAGTGTAAGAACATAAAAAATTTATTAGTAAACCTTAAGAACATTTGCAGTAATGTTGTATATTTTTTAATTATGGGTTGGCATACATTATCCACCTAAAAATTGCTTTCAATTTTTTCAAACAAACAAAAAACAACATTTGTCTTTCATTTAAAACATTTATTAAATAACAAACATGTTGCCAACAGGCTTTTACTGGTAAAAAAAATTTCATAACAGATTCACACATAACAAATGTCCTCATGGTTTGGCCAAATAAAGCATCTGGCTTAGTCAAACATAAACAACTATAGTAAAAAACAAACAGATTTTTGATTGGGAAACATAGAAATTACTAAAACAAAAGGCAAATTAACTAAACATGTTGGGGGATATCCATGCAAAATGTGTTAGTTGTTCAAAAACATACAGGGTATTGCCAATGGGTTCCATTTTTTTTGCAGGTTTTGGAAAGTGTTGTGATTTGGTTGGTAGGAAAAGAAAACAAAAGAAAAAGGTACACATTAAAATATATTTTGTAAAAATTTTTTTACATTTTAAAAAATTGTCAATATGCCTACCTAAAAAAATGTGAAACAACATCATCATGTCTGGCCCCCCCAACAGCATCACAACACATTCCTCCAGGGGGCCATCCTCTGGCAAGGCCTCCTCTGGCTGCATGGGTACTCGACTCCTTATTGCAATGTTGTGTAAAATCTCACACAGGACCACAATGTGAGAAACCATATCCGGCGAGTACATGAGTGCACCACCAGAGTGATGGTGACACCGTAACCGGCCCTTTAAAAGGCCGAAACAGCGCTCCACCACCTGCCTGGTGGCAGTAAACATGGCATTATAGTGAGTTTGTGGCCCTGGTGTGGGAGTCAAATAAGGAGTCAGCAGCCAGGGCGTGCAAGGATATCCACTGTCACCTGATGGAAATGGGACACCAAAAGATACATACATTTACCATGAGAACCTGTTTTCACTATTTCTAGAAATACATACTGGATTTTTCTAACCAAGAATCCACACATCACCAGCTTGCAGTGTGCTTAATTTTGCCCAAATCCCTGAATGCTGGATCATGTACGCATCATGGCTGCAGCCTGGGAATTTTGCATTCAGGGAGAGGATCTGGAGGGAGGCATCACATAGCTCCATTACATTTAGGGAATGGTATTGTTTTTGGTTCCTATATATTTGTTCCCTGCATGCAGGGGGCTGAAGTGCTATGTGAGTGCCATCCACTACCCCTATGACATGTGGAAAGCCTGCAATTTCAAAAAACTTCTGCTTTACCACATCAAGGGCTTCTGTATCCAAAGGCATACTAATAAAATGTGCTAGATGATTGAAAAATGCATCTAGCACACACCTCAGGATCCATGAAAATGAGGGCTGGGAGAGGCCACCCACCAGACCCACAGTGGTTTGGAAGGACCCTGAGGCACAGAAATGTAACACCGCCAACAACTGTGTAAGTGGTGAGATTGCTGTAGGAATGTTAATCTGACTTTCTAGATCATTCTTTATTATTGAAAGAGTGTCTAGGATAATATTTGGAGGCAGGTGATAAGTGGTTACAACAACATCATCAGGCATTCCAAAAAGGGTGACATATGTTCTATATATCTTGGCCCTTGCATGCCTCCTATGCCTATGCCCAGGAGGAGGCTGAGGAAGGTTGGTGGGGGTCAACATGGCCACTATTAGCTGTCCAACATCACTCTGTAAAGTTAAATTTATAATTTTAATTGGTTCTACAGAGTGTTTTTTGATTATTTGTGCAAAAATACTTAGCTTTATAATAATGGTGCATATTCTTACAGGGTCGGGCAGTGCCATCTTTGGAAATCTCTACATGTGTATTTGTTGTACGTTTTTTAAATTAGAGGGAATAAAACAAAAAATTAGATTTTTTTAGGTCAAACCAATATTACTACTTTTAGTGTTAAAACCATGCTTAATTTTTAAAATTGCCAATATGAATTGTTGTAAAATGTACAAATTTACATTTAAAAAATAGCTCAATAAACAATATTCCAAGTAAAATTTTATCAAATATTTTAAATATAAAAAAAAATAAGTGTATGTTTGAATAAATAGACACTTACCTGATTCAAGTCTAAAATGGAGTGTTAAACACATTAAATAAATATTTTAAAAAATATAAAAATTAGTATAAAAAAATTAAAATTTTTTATGATTGTTGATCCCAAAAAAAACAAAATCAAAATGGAGTAGGCTGGCACACTTACTTGATTCTTCGAATAACATTGGATTTTTGAAGAAGACAAAAGCCCAGCCAACCAAACCAAACAAGTATCCGGCTCAAGCACACCAATTAACGGGGTTTGTTAAAAGTCCAAACCAATCAAATTTGTCAATCAAAAACCACCACCAAAAACAAAACACAAAAAATTAAAATAAAAAAGGAACACAAAAACCACCACCACAAAAAATTTTAAAACACAAAAAACAAACACCAAAAAGAAAGGAACACAAAAAAGAACCACCAAAAAGGAATGAACACAAAAAACAAACACCAAATAGAAAGGAACACAAAAAAGAACCACCAAATAGAAATGAACGCAAAAAACAAACACCAAAAAGAAAGGAACACAAAAAAGAACCACCAAAAAGAAATGAACACAAAAAACAAACACCAAAAAGAAAGGAACACAAAAAAGAACCACCAAAAAGAAATGAACGCAAAAAACAAACACCAAAAAGAAATGAACACAAAAGACAACCCCCAAAAAGAAAGGAACACAACCAAAAAAAAAAAAAAAAAAACTCACACAAGAACCTCTCAAACAACACACACAAGCACCTCTCAATCAACTTCAAACAAGCACCTCTCAATCAACACACACAAGCACCTCTCAAACAACACACACAAGCACCTCTCAATCAACTGCAAACTATTTAAGTACTATCAAACACCTCCTGCACCACCAAACACTGCAACTACAACCCACAAGTAAGGGAACATTTGGCTTTGCCTTAAATAAAGAAACCAAACCCCAATTATTGAAACATGCAGGAAAGGTGTGCATTTGTAGTTAGGGAAATAAGGATGCACGGGTAACCAATCCAGGGATGCGCTCACATCTAGCACAACCCACGCAGTGATTACGGAATGCAGGAAAGGTGTGCATTTGTAGTTAGGGAAATAAGGATGCACGGGAAACCAATCCAGGGATGCGCTCACATCTAGCACAACCCACGCAGTGATTACGGAATGCAGGAAAGATGTGCATTTGTTGTTAGGGAAATAAGGATGCACGGGTAACCAATCCAGGGATGCGCTCACATCTAGCACAACCCACGCAGTGATTACGGAATGCAGGAAAGGTGTGCATTTGTAGTTAGGGAAATAAGGATGCACGGGTAACCTATCCAGGGATGCGCTCACATCTAGCACAACCCACGCAGTGATTATGGAATGCAGGAAAAGTGTGCATTTGTAGTTAGGGAAATAAGGATGCACGGGTAACCAATCCAGGGATGCGCTCACATCTAGCACAACCCACGCAGTGATTACGGAATGCAGGAAAGGTGTGCATTTGTAGTTAGGGAAATAAGGATGCACGGGAAACCAATCCAGGGATGCGCTCACATCTAGCACAACCCACGCAGTGATTACGGAATGCAGGAAAGGTGTGCATTTGTAGTTAGGGAAATAAGGATGCACGGGTAACCTATCCAGGGATGCGCTCACATATAGCACAACCCATGCAGTGATTACAGAATGCAGGAAAGGTGTGCATTTGTTGTTAGGGAAATAAGGATGCACGGGTAACCAATCCAGGGATGCGCTCACATCTAGCACAACCCACGCAGTGATTACGGAATGCAGGAAAGGTGTGCATTTGTAGTTAGGGAAATAAGGATGCACGGGTAACCTATCCAGGGATGCGCTCACATCTAGCACAACCCACACAGTGATTATGGAATGCAGGAAAAGTGTGCATTTGTAGTTAGGGAAATAAGGATGCACGGGTGACCAATCCAGGGATGCGATCACATCTATAAAAAAGTCTGCACAAGCAGTATTCTTCATGCTCTCTCACAGGTTAGCAGAATGTCAACTGAGGAGCATGGTGAGCAGAGGCCAACTGAGCCAGGTAAGTGCAAATCACATTTTTTACACAACACAAAAACTGGTCATATTTCCCTAAAAAAAAAAAAAAAATTTTTTTTTTTTTTACTATTTTAAAAATTGTTGTAGGTGCTGGGAATCAAAGTCCACCAGTAGAGGAGGAGGAGGCGGGCCCAAGCAGGCCAAGGCCAAGGCTAAGAAACCCTCCATTTTCACGGATTGAGCTTGAGACATTGGTGACCATGACAATGGAGAACCTAGTCAATGCACCCAGAAATATGGGGGCTGGAGCCAAAGACAGGATTTGCGAGGAGATATCCAGGGCTGTTAATGGTGTGGGGACAACCTACAGAACACAGAAAGTCTTCAAAAAATGGTAAGAAATTGATATTGTGAGTGTACTGAAGTCCAAAGCTTGATCTTATTTAAAAAAACTAACACTTTAAATTTCAAAAATAACATTGACAGCTGGACGGATTTCAAGTACCAACTGAAGAGGAAGCTACGGAGTAGGGTGGACCATGCTGCGGGGACAGGTGGTGGTCCCATCCCTGAGGAGCTGGCCTTGACAAGGTTGGAGACGTTGGCTCAGGGATGTGTGACGGAAGAGGAGATAGTCGGTGTGTCCACTATGGACACTGACATGGCCGACTTCAACGCTCCACATGTGCAAGAAGGTAATTTAATTTTGTTAGACAAAAAGTATAAAGCTGAAACGTCTGGGGTTTTTTTTGGGAAAAACAAATAACATTTTTTTTTTTATATTCCAGACTCAGAGGAGGTAGTGCCTGCTCCTGAGGTCAGGTCTGGGTCCAGCACAGATGGAGACTCTGCAGGGGAGGATCCAAGTACTCCATCTGGGGACCCTGTGGAGTCTACTCCAGGGCAACCATCAGACCGAGCAGTGCCTCTCCTCACCAGGTTGGTCTCCCAAACTCAGGATAACACATGTGTTCTTCTGAGGATGGAGACCACTCTGGTGAGGGTGGCGGTGGCCCTGGAGACCATTGCTGGGGCCCTAGATCGTTTGGCCAATACCCAGGAGCAGGCCAACCCACCTGCCATGATGGAGCAAGACTCCCTTCCTCCCAGGACCACCACCTCTGGCAGCCCAACAGCCACCCCCGCAAGTATGGAGAGCCCTATACCTAGGCCAGAGGAAATCCCATCTACCTCTGGCCAGGCCAGTCGGCGCAGTGGTGGAACTCCCGGAGACAATGGAGTCATTTGCCGCCGGGCGTCAGCCCTGAAGGGGGCACCTGGCTCCATTGTCCCCGGGAGCTGCATGGAGAAGGAGCCACCTCCATTGGCATAACTACGGAGGGTGCAAGGGGTGCGGTCGCACCCCTGCACCCTCCATTTGCCGGGCGCCTGCTGAGTGTGTTACCAGCGGGCGCCCGGCTCCTATCCTCCTGGTGGTAGCCGGAGGATGGAGCTCCCTCCATCTTCCGAGTCCCGCAGTGTACTATGGGAGTGACGTCATAACGTCACTCCCATAGTGCCGAGGAGCGGACGCCGGGGACGGAGCTCAGGAGTGAGCTCCGTCTTACTGGTCCCGCAGTGCACTATGGGAGTGACGTAATGACGTCACTCCCATAGTGCAGAGGAGCAGACACCAGGGATGGACGGCAGCAGCACTGGAGCGGGGATAAAGGTAAGTGTTTGTTTGTTTGGTTTTTTTGTGTGTGTGTGCGCGTGGTGGGGGCCATCACTACTGGGGGCAACTACAGGGGCCTACTACTGGGGGCAACTACAGGGGCCTACTACTGGGGGCAACTACAGGGGCTCACTACTGGGGGCAACTACAGGGGCTCACTACTGGGGGCAACTACAGGGGCCTGCTACTGGGGGCAACTACAGGGGCCTACTACTGGGGGCAACTACAGGGGCTCACTACTGGGGGCAACTACAGGGGCCTCACTACTGGGGGCAACTACCGGGGGCTCACTACAGGGGGCAACTACAAGGGGCCTCACTACTGGGGGCAATTACCGGGGGCTCACTACTGGATGTACTGCATAGGGGGACCATTACTGGGTAGCACTACATAGGTGGACCACTACTGGGGGCATTATATAAAAGGAACTGCATAAGGGGGGCGGCGGCAGCTGGGGCTGGCACAGGTGCTGGGGAGTGGTACATTTTAGTTTGGGGGGGGCACCAACATTTATCTTGCCTCCGGGCACCTGGGATGAAGTTACGCCACTGAGTCGGCGTGTTACACGCCAGTCGGCTGTCCGTAGCTTACCTCTTCCTCCGAGCCGGCCCAAACAACGCAAGTAGCCCTGGATATCTCTGCCCTCACCTGTTGTCCAGTCCCCATATTTCTTGTCACCAATGTCTCAAGCTCTTTTATTTTTTTTAACAAAAAATGTTTTTTGTTTTTTTTTAACATTATTTTAATTATATACAAATGTTGCCTAAACAATTATTATTTACATTGTGATGAAAGGCAAATTTCAACAAAATAAAAAAAATTCATACCAAAAATGTCTATCTTTAACTATATCAAGGTTTAAAAAGTGTGGTATCTGAAAAGGCTGCTACGCAAAACACAATGCTAGATGTTTTAAAAACTGTTTTATCCAAAAACTGTTTAAAAAACACAAATAAACATTTGTGTTACGAATTCCCTAATGCACACGCAAGTGAAATGAGTTACAAGGTAATTAGCAGTGTTAATAGTTACAATGCAGCAATCTTAGCTGCTTGGTTTGTGTGGTTCCAAATCGAAACATCGCAGGTAACATCAGATTAACGATTGTACTGTTGTGGCTTACGGACCTTTCTTGCCTACCTTAGCCTGGACGATCAGCCTGTTCGTAGAGTGACGTTTTCATGCATCCGCAATTCTTGGTCATACGAAGCAGGTAATTTATGCACTCCCCTAAAATGCCTGGAAACGCTGAAGAACACCTCCGTTTGCAGACCACCACCCCTGTATACTCCCACAAAAGGTGTTCCCTATCAATCAACTTTAACAATCCACTTCCGTGTCGGAAGCCCTATGACCGACAGTATTTTTGATCGGTAGAGCTCGTACGCACATGCGCACTGCTAGCCGTGCGCAGGCGCAGAAAGAAAAACATTGTATGTGTACGACCGTGCGGCCGCAACGACCGACTCTGAATGAGGTCCTAAGTCCCAAAAATTGGCAGCATTGCAGGAGTTGTTGGAGTACACCAAAAAGTTTGTATCGAATGCTACCCTCAAAACTGTCCGTCAGAAAATCCTGAATTTGCGCACGGTGTACATCAAATAATGGAGGAAAGTTGACGATTCCAAGCATTCCGGAGCGGCCACCGACAACCTCTATCATCCAACATTGTGGTACTACAACTTGATGACCTTCATCAGCGATCAGGAGCCACAACGCCAGTCTGTCGTCCTGATGGCCGAGCAAGAGGGAGAAGAGGCAGCAAAAGTGAGTGGACCGTCTGAGGAGATTTTGGTAAGTAGAGACACAGGGCCTGATTCAGAGCCGCTTGTAAGTGGCCGCTCGTTCACTCTGAGCGATGTTCGCACAACTGCGCATGCGTATGGTTCGCAATGCGCATGTGCAAACCAGTCATTGCGGTCGGAAATCGTGCGCTCGTAAAACAATGAGGGGCTGCTAATTTGATTGACAGAATGTACCATTTGTGGGTGGTAACAGGGGAAGGTGCTTGAAAATGGGGGAGTGGAGATCCGAACGCAGGCGTGCCTAACGCTCAAAACGGCGTATAATGGGAGTGCATAATTAGTAAAGGAGCATCATTGACCACGTCACTTGGTTGTCTTTTAGCCTGAACTGCTCAAGCACTGCGAGCAGTTCAGATGCCTTTCGATGTTACCAATTAATCTAATAAATAACAAAGATGACGTGTGATGCGAACGGCAAAGGGGCGTCTTTACAAAATAGCGAGCGCATTTTTTGGACGTTCGCTCAGATATAGAGGCGTCAACACAACGCAAAGAGCGAGCGCACAATTTAAATATCCGGCCCCTTTTTAAGAACGAGCATCCGCAAATAGCATCTGGGTCTGAATTAGGCCCACAGTTCATACACCAAAACCATTTTTTGTAAATAAAACATTTTGCAATAATTCCAAATGTCCACTTTAGTCAGTTATCTCACAGAGAGTCCTCCTGCCATGGCACCACACCTGGTCCATTGAAATAGGCCATATACTCCTCCCTCACGTCACTGGCACATGCTGTCGATGTTGTTTGAATTGATGGTGCAGACACTGGTGTAAACTGGGCAATCTCAGGTCTAGCTGTGACTGGTCCCCGTTGTGTTGTTTTTCTTCTCAAACAGTTATGCAGCACACAGCACGCCATCATGACCCAGTCTATCTAGTCCACACGTAGGTTTATGGTGTGTGGAAAATGAAAACAGGTTACTCAGTATTCCAAATGCATTTTCCACAATGTGCCGTGCCCAGGATAGATGATAGTTGTAGATCCTCTTCTCTGTGGTCAGGCCCCTCTGTGCAAATGGCTTCATCACATGTTCATGTAAAGCAAAAGCCTCGTCTGCGACGAAAACGTAATTTAGGCCATGCTTTGTCTCGTCAAGTGACGGCAAGTTGAGGTTTTTGTTGGTGAATCTCTGGTAGAATGCCATCTGTTTGAATGACCCATGATCCAAAGCACGGTCATTCTTGCCAACATCCACAAACAAAAATTCATAGTTGACATTCACCATTTCCATGAGAACGATGCTGAAGAAGCATTTATAGTTGTAGTAATATGATCTGGTGTTGGCACGTGGGTTGATGGGTATATATTTTCCATTGATGGCTCCTCCGCATTTAGGGAAATTCCAACGTTGTTCAAACTCTTCAGCAATGCTCTTCCACTCATCCACAGTGTTTGGAAACTAGAAAAATAGTTAAAAATTAGTTAAATCATGACATATAATATAACAAGAGCCAGATTTGTCCTCAACTCCAGATATCAGTCTGATCAGGGACAGTGAGGTGGATACATCATCCCTATGCCCACCGATCATTCAAACCCCCTCAACATCTTCCACACCTCCCCAAAGAAAAAAAAAAGGCAGGGGAAAAAGTAGCAGCAATATACAGAGCTGGAGGACATATTCCTGTAGCAAGCGGAACAAATACTCCAAAAACAGCCTGACAACATAGATGACTTCATAGCACATATCAATAGCACTATGCGCAAAATGAATGACCAAACATAGAAGGACTTCCAGAGGCTGGTGTTTGAGCTATTAATTAGGTTTCTAAATTTAAATTTATATGGTGCAACATATATAGCAGACTGTCTTCTGTACTCACCTGCTCCAACCGCCTCTGTGAGCCCCCCACCCCACCCAGTACCCCATCCACAAGCCAGGCTATTTATACTGCTCTGCTGGAGGCAGAGGATGATTTGCCCCATTATTAGAAAATGTTATGTATTTTATTATATTATTGTTGCCTGTACTATCACCATATTTTAACACTCCCAATAGGTACTGTGTGCCATACGGTGGTGATAATGCTGATTGGACAAGGTCACTACACACATGGTGCAAGTACAGATTGATGAAAGCCGGGGCCACAATCTGTACTTGTGCCATGTGTGTATTGGCCTGTTCAATCTGGCATCTGACCCAACGTATAGCAAACAGTAGCCTAGCTATTGGGAGTGATAAAATTTGGTGATAATGCTATTTTCTCCATTTTATATGCATACTTAAAAGTGTATATATACAAAAACAATATTTATTACTGTGCAGTGCTGTTGGCACAGTTTTGTAAATGCAGCCTTATTGGCTGACAACACTGTTATATAAAGGGTTAAAAAACCTACAAAAATATATAAAAAAAAATTCTTTGACAAGAAACAAATGTGTAGTGTGTTTTTTTTTCTTACCTTGCAATACTGGTACTGCAGCACTATAACAATAGCCTTGCAGGTCTCCAGGATGATGACGCCCAAGGACTGAGGCCAGATGAGGGTCCCAAACTTCAAGTTTTCCAGTGACCTTCCTGTAGCCAGGTACCTCAGGGTAGCCACCAGCCTCTCTTCAGCAGGGATTGCCCTCCGCCACCTTGTGTCCTGCCTCCAGATGTGGGTGGTCACCATACTCGGCAACTCCGGGAAGGTGGCATCATCCATGCACAGGTAGTTGCGGTAGTCGTCCGGGTTGTTCTCCTTGATCTCCATCAGCAGGGACATGTGAGAGCATGTTCCCTTTGCAGCAGCCACTCCCAGGTCCAGCATGCTCTCCTCCTCTTTCGTTGGGCCCTCTCCTGAATCACCTTCACTCCAGCATGGACTACCAACACTCTATACCGATAGGGATCCATCAGCACAGAATACAGGAACAGGATAGAATGCAGTTAGCACACACTTGCAGGTACAACAGACTTTGTAAAAGGCAAGCCAAATACAAAGCAGAGCACAGTAGCAATGTACAGGGTAAAGCAGGAATATAGCAAGCCTCACTAGTAGCAGAGCAGAATGTGCACAGGGTTAAAATGGCACCTGCTTTTTATACCCCTTAGCTAGCCCCATCCATTATTTAAATTCCCAACCAATCGTGAGGATCCTCGTATGTTGTCTGGTAAACTTACGATCGATTTTTCCATCCACACTTTATTAAAAATTGCTGATGCAGTGCAATTGCTATAGCAGAGCTTCACAACTCCTTTCCCCAAGAATCATCAACAGGTCATGTTTTCAGGATTTTCTTTAATCATGCATGGGTACATTATATTTATTTGGCGGTGTCAGTAAATATGGCTCTGTTCCCACAGACAAAATTTGTCAAAAACATGACTTTTTTTGAATACCCAAGGACTGGATTTGGAAAAATCGGTGTACTGCAAGACTGATAGACTGTAGCTGTTTGCCTGATAAGTGATATAATACTTGGTAAAACATAAACTCTCCACTTGTTGTATTTATGATATACTTTTCTGATACACAGTTCTTAATATATATTCATGTCAAGGACTGTCATTTCTTGTTGTTAATCCTAGTTACAAGTGCAGTGGTAAGGTAGAAAATACAAACATACAGAATGGTACTTAAAGGATTATTTACTGCAGAAAAGTTAAATCCCTGGCAGAGATACATTTAAAAAAGTGAGACAGGAACACAGTAAGTGAAGTAATGTAAAATGCTGCCATTATGTTTTAACCAAAATGTTCATGTACTTATCATTTACAAACGAAAAAATATTTTTATTTCCAGGTTATTACTATGCTCTGCTTTATCTCTGTGCTACAAATGAGAGACAATGGGGGAGATGTACGAAGCCCAGAAATGGTATCAGCGCACGTTATGTGCGCTGATACCGCTTCTCCCCGATGTATGATCAGGGGTCTGGGCGGTAAATGACAGGGGTGCTGTGCGCTCCTGTCATTATCGGTGCTGCTATCTATGAGATAGCAGCGCTGATGGCAGGGCCATGTACGAACGGTCATAACGCATGACCGTTCGGCCGGCTGTAGCTGTCGTTATCGACACCTACAGCCTGGCGTTAGCCTATCCCCACAGCAGGGACATCGCTGGTTGCGGGACTGAGACACAGCGCATCAGCACTAGGCTGATGCGCTGCTGTCTCTAGCGGGTAGCGCCGGAGGGGGGAGTTAATGCTCCCCCTCTCCGGCCGATGAGATGTTTATACATCTCATCGGTAGTGCTTCCTGCTTCGCCTCGGTACCGCTATAATACATCTACCCCCATGAGTGATGATAATGCCAATTGAGAAGAGCAGATTTCACGATTTGTCATGGCAATCATTTTATCCTTAAAGTAATTTTTGACTTATTTTGAAATCTAAGCTTATCTTCCTCTGATCCTTTCTCACTATCTTTCTTTTCTTGAGGTTTAACTTATCTTCATTGTATAATTTCCTGCAGTGTGTCTTTCAGCTCAATTTTCCATTGAGAGGCCATTGTTTGTCGCTCATCTCTTTAGCTATAAATTACACAAATCAACTCCAGACAGGAGGCAAGAAATAACATATACTGTATGCTAATGGTTCCCAAACTTTCTTTAATCACAGCGCCCTAGACTATGAGAAGTTTTTCACGCTACCACTAGGCCAAAAGTTTTTTGCTGAGAAATTCAGAAAAAAATTATTAAATTAAGGAAGAGAGGTATCAAGCCTTGATGAGAGATAAAGTACCAACCAATCAGTTCCTAACTGCAATTTTTCAAACACAGCCTGTAAAATGACAACTAGAAGCTGATTGGTTAGTATTTTATTTCTCTCCACTTTATCTCTCTCCAAGCTTTGATAAATTTCCCCCTAAATAACTTGTGCTTACATGTCATCATTAGGTTAAATTATTTTGTGGTGGTAGACAGGGTTGTGCTTCTTTATTCACATATTTTGTCATTGGCAGCCACCAGCACTGGATTTTCCTATTACATTGACCATAAATTATTTGATTTGGTCCTGGAATTCCAACATGTGGCACCCCTGCAAGTGCCCTGTGGCACCCCAGGAAGTCATAATACCCAGCTTGGGAGCCACTGCTGTATGCAATAAAAGATACTAAAAAGCTTTAAATTATTTGTCACACCAACAAGTTCACAAAATACGTATAATTAGAAGGGGTGTGCACCGGCCACTTTTCGTGTTTTGTGTTTTGGTTTTGGATCTGGATCTTTCTTCATGTTTTGGATCTGGATTGGTTTTGCCAAAACCACCCTTCCGTGTTTTGGGTTCTGCGTTTTGTGTTTTGGATCTGTATTTTTTTGAAAAAAAGCATAAAAACAGCTAAAATCACAGAATTTGTAGGTTTTTCTGCTCCTATGCTATTATTAACCTCAATAACCTTAATTTCCACTCATTTCCAGTCTATTCTGAACACCTCACACCTCACAATAGTGTTTTTATGTCCAAAAGGTTGCACCGAGGTAGCTGGATGACTATGCTAAGCGACACGAGTGGGCGGCACAAACACGTGACCCATCTAGGCGTGAAACTGCAGTGGCAGACAGGATGGCAGTTTGAAAAACTAGGCCCCAAACTGTACATAATGCAAAGAAAAAAAAGAGGTGCAAGATGGAATTGTCCTTGGGCCCTCCCACCCACCCTTATGTTGTATAAACAGGACATGCACACTTTAACAAACCAATCATTTCAGCGCCAGGGTCTGCCACACAACTGTGGCTGAAATGATTGGTTCGTATGGGCCACCACAAAACAAGCTGGCAATTAATCTGTCCCTGCACAAACTGGCTCTACGGAGGCAAGATGTCATCCTCATCCTCCTCATCCACCGATTCCTCACCCTCTTCAGTGCTGTGTACATCCTCATCCTCACAGAGTATTAATTCATCCCCGCTGGAATTCACAACCACAGGTCCCTCTGTACGTTCTGGAGGCTGGTCTCCCTGGAAGAGTTGATAATTAATTTTATGAACATCATCTTCTCCACATTTTGTGGAAGCAACCTCCTACGCCTTTCGCTGACAAGGTTCCCGGCTGCACTAAACACTCTTTCGGAGTACACACTGGAGGGGGGGCAACTCAGGTAAAATAGAGCCAGTTTGTACAGGGACCTCCAAATTGCTTCTTTTTCCTGCCAGTACAGGTACGGACTGTCTGACATGCCTACTTGGATGCTGTCACCGATGTAATCCTTTAACAGACAGACGCACGCTTGTCGCTGCTGCTTTGAGGATGCAAGTGCGGCTACAGCCCACACAATTCACAAAGACAGAAAAAAAAGAAGAATATTTTTATTGTTTGTGGAGCGCACTTTGAGGGTTACACCACCCTTTAACAGACAGACGCACGCTTGTCGCTGCTGCTTTGAGGATGCAAGTGCGGCACACAATTCACAAACACAGAAAATAATTTTTTTTTTGGTTTTGACTGGAGTGTATTTTGGGGGTTACAGCACCCTTTAATGGTCAAACCAGCCGGCCCTTTACTTATGACACAGGTGCACGCTTGGCACTACTTTGTTGATGCACGTGCGGCTACTGCACACACAATTCACAAACACAGAAAATATTTTTTTTTTGGTTTGGAGTGTACTTTGGGGGTTACAGCACCCTCTAATGGTCAAGCCAGCTGGCCCTTTACTTATGACACAGGCGCACGCTTGGCACTACTTTGTTGATGCACGTGCGGCTACAGCGCACACAATTCACAAACACAGAAAATATTTTTTTTTTGTTTGGAGTGTACTTTGGGGGTTACAGCACCCTTTAATGGTCAAGCCAGCCGGCCCTTTACTTATGACACAGGCGCACGCTTGGCACAACTTTGTTGATGCACGTGCGGCTAATGCGCACACAATTCACAAACACAGAAAATAATTTTTTTTTTGGTTTGGACTGGAGTGTACTTTGGGGGTTACAGCACCCTTTAACGGTCAAGCCAGCCGGCCCTTTACTTATGACACAGGCGCACGCTTGGCACTACTTTGTTGATGCACGTGCGGCTACTGCGCACACAATTCACAAACACAGAAAATAATTTTTTTTTGGTTTGGACTGGAGTGTACTTTGGGGGTTACAGCACCCTTTAACGGTCAAGCCAGCCGGCCTTTTACTTATGACACAGGCGCACGCTTGGCATTACTTTGTTGATGCACGTGCGGCTACTGCGCACACAATTCACAAACACAGAAAATAATTTTTTTTTGGTTTGGACTGGAGTGTACTTTGGGGGTTACAGCACCCTTTAACGGTCAAGCCAGCCGGCCCGTTACTTATGACACAGGCGCACGCTTGGCACTACTTTTTGATGCACGTGCGGCTACTGCGCACACAATTCACAAACACAGAAAATATATATTTTTTGGTTTGGAGTGTACTTTGGGGGTTACAGCACCCTTTAACGGTCAAGCCAGCTGACCCTTTACTTATGACACAGGCACACGCTTGGCACTACTTTGTTGATGCACGTGCAGCTACTGCGCACACAATTCACAAACACAGAAAATAATTTTTTTTTTGGTTTGGACTGGAGTGTACTTTGGGGGTTACAGCACCCTTTAACGGTAAAGCCAGCTGGCCCTTTACTTATGACACAGGCGCACGCTTGGCACTACTTTGTTGATGCACGTGCGGCTACTGCGCACACAATTCACAAACACACAAAAAATATAATCTTTTTAGCACTTGGGGAGAGCACCCCTGATGGACAGAGCACCCCCTGGACAACACTACCACACCCCTTTAGGACTCGGACACTGCACAGGACTTTGGAGTGGACACAGCCCCTATGGAGAACTGACTGCACAACACAGTCCAGCCAGCCCCTATGGACTTTGAAGTAGTGGACACAGCCCCTATTAACAACAGCAGCACAGCACAACACAGCCAGCCCCTATGGACTTTGAAGTAGTGGACAACAGTAGCACAGCGCAGCACAGCACAGCACAACACTACTATGCAATACACTACACTACACTGCCCAGCCAGCCCTAACTCCCACCCTCCCTCTTCACTGTCCACAGCCGAGTGAGAAAATGGCGCCAACGCGGGTACCTTATATAGGGTCCAAAACCCGTGAGACTCGGAAGGTGGGATGATGACGTTTTGCCTCGTTTTCAGATCCGAGTCAGGCGGGAAAAGTCGAGCCTGACTCGGATCGGCCTCGGATCGGGGGGTCTTGGGGGGGTTCGGATTTCAGAAATCCAAACCCGCTCACCCCTACTTTGAAGTAGTGGACACAGCCCCTATTAACAACAGCAGCACAGCACAACACAGCCAGCCCCTATGGACTTTGAAGTAGTGGACAACAGCAGCACAGCGCAGCACAGCACCACACTACTCTGCACTACACTACACTACACAGCCCAGCCAGCCCTAACTCCCACCCTCCCTCTTCACTGTCCACAGCCGAGTGAGAAAATGGCGCCGACGCGGGTACCTTATATAGGATCCAAAACCCGCGAGACTCGGAAGGCGGGATGATGACGTTTTGCCTCGATTTCAGATCCGAGTCAGGCGGGAAAAGTCGAGCCTGACTCGGATCGGCCTCGGATCGGGGGGGCTCGGGGGGGTTCGGATTTCAGAAATCCGAACCTGCTCACCCCTAATTAATAGTACACACAAATATAAAGTATGATCTGTAGACATATGGCAATTAATAGAGATGCTCAAAAATGTCATATGTTCAAGGAGTGAGGATATATTTCATGAAAAATATAGATTTTTTTTTATTTGCTGTTGTGGCTTGTATTCACTTTTCATGAGACTTACTATTTGCATTTATTTGTTTGTGCTTGTGATTTGCCTTCACAGCCATCTGATATTTATTTAGGAACAGTTTCGTTATGTAAGCTGCTCCAGGGAGCAGAGAGAAGGTGTGTACTGTACCTTGATGTGGGCTGGGTGGACCAAGGCACTAAGGCACATTGCAAAACCAAGGCGTTTGTAGTGAGCAACATGTGCATTTTATACAAGACTACTGTCCCAACTATTTCTATTTCTGTTATATAGTAAAAAGTCAGAATTCATGACAGCTTAAGAGAAGTTTTGTTTTGTTATCTGCAGCCACAGTGAACTTTTACCACTAAATTAATATTATTATTATTATTATTATTATTATTATTATTATTATTATTATTTATACGAATATTATAAGAACATTGTGCCTGTCTGTTCTAAGTTGACTTAAAAACGACTGAACCGATTTTCACGAAAACTGCATCATTTTGTAGTGGAAACTCCTAGAAATAATCTGCACTTTGGTTCAAGTAGATCTCTCAAGTTAAAGCTGAGCACCATGTGCGAGGCCGGTAAGGGTTGGGGGAAGAGGTGCTTTGGGCCCACGTTCACTTGAATAGGATAGGCTACATTGCAGTCTGTGCGTAGGGAACACAGTGACTTTGGTGTGAGTGGTGGGTGAAGGCATTTCTGCAACCAGTCTGTATATCTCTGCTGGTCATGTGGGCAACTCCCGAAACAGGGCTTCTATGCAAAGCAATAGAAGCAGAAGTGATTTCATCATAATAGAAATGCAAATAGAACACAGTGCCCCCCACCACCAAAAATCACCAAATCCAAGCCCATTCAAATGAGTGTGCATATGGCATTTAGCAATTATGAGATCATTGTCACTTAGGGGTATCCACTTGGCTGGTATTTTCCTGGCCTGCTCAACTCTGTCATTGTTATTAATTGAGCAGGTGCAGCATTAAGAAGGCAAGTGTTTCCCCAGAAGAAGGGGAAACCTTACTGAGACCACGTTTATTTATTTGCACCATTCTTGCACTTGTTACCTTTAATAAAACCTCAGTATTACAATTAATTTCTTTTTGAATTTACTTTTTTCTTTGTAATATACAGAAAATTTATTTTATGAAATGCACCAGGAAATCCCTTTGTTTTGCTCTATTATGTTTAGATGGTCGGGCAATGTCTCCAAAAATTAGAAGTGTGTTTGTAGGTCATACAATTTATAGCTATAATGTATGCACTTTTTTTCTAGCCAAATTAAAATATAATCTACTTTTTGGTATCTGATTAATAGGAAGACAAGTGCCCAACAATAACAGGCTCATCTAATGCAATGTTGGCTTTACGCCAGTTTTCCCAAATCCAGTTCTCATGCACTTCATCAGCTCATCTTTTCAGGATTTCTTAGTCATGCACTGGTCAACTTGGCTTGGTCAAAGTGGCATATCTATAATGGATGCAAGGTGTGTGGTGCACATGGGTCCAGGGAGGGCCCACACCGTACACCCTGCACCCATTTCTTCAATACTTACCTCTCCAAAACCCAGAAAATGGTGCGATGGACGTTTTCCTGGAGTTTTGCATATGCACAGTAGGAATATCTCTTGGAAAATCACTGCTGCACCATTTCCCTGAAGACCTGTGCATGCTGCCAGGATGAGAGGAGGTGGCCCCGGTCGGAGAATGCTCACAGGATCCTTCCTCTTTTAAGATGCCTCTTTTTGGTCATTAATTATTCTACCTGTTTCCAGTGAGAGAAATCTTTAAATCATGAGGTAGTTTGGATGCGTGAGTGGTAGATTTGACAAACCATCTATACCAGTCTGTCAATATATTTAAATATATGCAGATCAAGCCTAAAGTATTGCAATAAGAAATAATAATAGGATAATTGCTAAGAGTGCCTTTTCAGGAGCTCATTCTAGAGCATACCTCCCAATTTAGGCATGAGTATCTTGAATTACAAACTTGGGCAGGCTTCAAATTATAGTAGATATGTTCTCATTTGAGCATTGCCGTAGTTGGAAAGTAAGCATTATTGGTTGGGAATCAGAGGCTGTTTTTGTCACAATTTTATATGGATAAATATTAGGAGGTACAGTATATATTAAATATTCTAATTATTGTAATTATGCTGGAGAAAACAAGTTAAGATATAAATCTCAATAATTACATTACAGGATTTTATATACAACACAATACAGGCTTGTATGTAAAATACAACATTTCCAATATACGGTATAATACTATTTGTTAAATGGAAGGTAACTTAACTCAAAAGGAGTGTAAGAAAAGTTGCAACTCCATTAATCCACATATGTACACAATGCATAGATGCCACATAACACATGTAAAAATAAGAACATTTGGGAAAGTAATGTTGCAAAGATGTGGACATGACTAAACAACCAAACACAACACTAGCACAAAGCTTTATTACAGAGACTGTTTATAAAAATGGTTACTAAAGTATATTCATAGATTTTCTTATATCAGTCGTGCTCAATCTATTTTAGCATAAGGAACCATACAAAAAATACAGATCTTGCTCAGGAATACTGACTTGTCCATATCCGATCCATACAGTTTCTTTCCCCCCACCAAAAGCAGGACTAAAAGTTTTCACTGCCTTAACTAGAGAAATGTTACTGCTGTCAGAAACCTCCTCAGTTTCTTCACTAAGACTGGGAATATGCTTTCCTAATTCCACTTCAAGCTACTTAAAGCTAAAATTTGTGTGTCACCAAGTTCTGTGGAGGATATTTATTATATATGGGCAAAGGGATGATATTTGTTTGACTTGCCGATGGTCTATAAAGTTTTTGTGGTCTACTTTAAACTTGTCCAAGGCTCTGTGTTAGGTTTAGGGGTATGTGGAATCTGTCTTTGAAAACACAGAATTTTGCCCAGTAGTAAATTTACTAACAGTTCCAGATTATTGCATGTTCTTCTGGTGAGTGCTGTATTACACCACCTAACATATATATATATATATATATATATATATATATATATATATATTTATTTATTTATTTTACTTTAAAGAAGATGTACCTAGACTACTAACAGTTGTTTCAGGCAAATCAGAGATGGGTCCAATTTGTGAGCTTGATTAAATAGTATCTACAATATAAATTCATTAATTTTTTTTTTTTAAATCAAAAGATGGACAGAGTTGTTGATATGGGTGGCCTTGTACCATATTTACTAAATGTTTATTGAATTAATAACTTAAATAACTTAATGGGTTTGCAAGATGTCAACTTTAGTAATGCCAATGTGGAGGGAGCAGTAGATAAAGATTTTCTCATACATCGATTCACCTATATATTAGCAATACACAGCTCTTTTCTGATTTTTCATTTTTTAAACCAACATCATCAGTCCCAGTCTGATATCATTATCTTTAAACCAACCTGCTGTATAATAAAGACATTCCATTCCTGTCCTCGCCTACGGGCACATCATCTACTGCAGTTTCTCTACCTCCTCACATCAACACATGAGGAAGCCTTGCTTAGAGCCACCCAGATTCATTCACGCCTCCCTAGTCTCCCATGCCTGTTCTGACCAACCTCAACCCTCAGGCGTGACAAATACTAATTTGTTTTTAAACCAAGAGATTCAAATATTATAAAGAAATGTAAACTATTTTACAATAATAACATGGGTGGCTACTTTGAAAAAAGAAAATTTGTGGTGACAATACCAATGTTAAAATGGCACATCAGAAGGCCATAAACAAGACGATAATATTTGGATGAGTAAAAAGTTTTAAAAAGTACACATTCCTAGATCACTTACCTTGGTCCTATGTAGATTTTCTGGCAAGTGAACGGCCTGTAATGAAATATAATATAATTCATAAATGTTCAATAACACAGACAAAAACCCACCTGCTATGACCCCTTTTAACTTAGTCACTTCCACAGCCACTGAACCCAGGAATATAGAGACTGGCCAAAGTTACTACCACCTATGTGACACAGCAACTGCAACTTCTGTGACATGACATCACCCCTTATGTGACAGAATCAGCCCCATCATTGACATGGCATCCATCCCTTCCATGACATGGCATCAGCCCTCTCTGTGAAATGGCCTTCACACCTCTGCCAATTCATCCACACCCCTGACACTCCATCCACACCCCTGGCACTCTATCCGCACCCTTAGCACTCTATCTACACCCATGGCATACCATCAGCACACCTGGCAAACCATCAACAATCCTGGCACACCATCCACAATTCTGGCACACCAACTGCACACTTTATTTACACAGCATCTGCACCCTCAATTGAGACAGCATCTGCACCAGACATAGCACAAGACAATGCACATACTAACACTAACACTGCCACCACTGCCCCAACCACTACTCACACTCACATGGTTATTATTTCTTGTAGAATGGACATAACAATAAAACCTGAATTCTGTACAGATCTGTCATTGGGACTGCAGCAGTCAATAATGGATCATATGTGTTACTCAGTGGAAGATCTTTATCTGCTTCAATAATTAAATGTTTATTTTTTAATATTGATAATTTACTTCTTAAAATAAATAGATACATTACAATTGGCAGTTTTATCATGGGGGTTATGAAAGTTCAACCCTTCGACTCCTTCAGCCGTAGCTGGGTTTATGCGCTCTCTCTCATCTTCTCCTACCAAGAGAGCCACTTCACATTTCATGACTAACATACGCTGCAATTCAATGCCAAATGCTTGATTTTTCCTTTGTGGAGGAGATCTGGACATTGCATTCTAATATTTTAGCTTTTGAGCACCACCTTGACAATAACAAGAAGTACTCCTTCAGTAAATCTTGCAGACCTTCCACAAGCTGCAGTGCCCTGGTCATCAGATGCAGCTTTGTCTGGTGGATCACTTTCAGGTTTTTGAATGTTCTTCTTTCATTGATATTTTCTTTTTGTTTCCTCTGTTCTTCCTGTTCTTCTGTGGGAGACCAATGTTCTTCAGAATCCACCTCAATTGCTTTAGGAGAAGAAGGTTGATTAATTGATTGATATTGATTGATTAATAAATTGATTACAGAATAAAACTATAAATTAAAAAGAATTTGATAAATGGAACAAATCATTAAAAAACAAGAATCCTAATGAGATTGATTAATTACAGAATATAACTAAAAAAATAAGAATCCAATTGATATTAATTGATTGATTAATTTATTAGTGTTAATAAATTGACTATAATGGCTCTCTACCCCTCCACCGCTGTTCCTCTAATCGATCCAATGCAAACTCCTTCCACGAACACTGACCCACCTTCCCCTCACCCTCCCCAGATGGATTGGGAAGATACGTCTAACCCAGCCTTATCCACCAAGGAGGACATTATGGCCTTACGATCTCTTATCACTAACCTCAAACTTAACAAAGCTGTCTCATCAATTAAATTTGATTTTTCCCCACTGCCCAAGAAAACCTCTGAAATAGAGTCCCATCAAGACACTCTCCAAAAAGCCCAAAGCGAGACACACAGAGAACTGGATCACATTATTTAAGACCTTGCTGAAGTTCGCACTAAAAATTAGGATTTAGAGAGATACAATCTTCATATCATCAATATTCCGGAATCAGTATCCCCAGACAACCTAGAGACTTACCTTTACAAAGTGTTCTCTTACATCCTCTCCAATTTAGGCTCTCGCCAACTACCACTGGAGAGAGCTCATCAGGCCCTTAGGCCCAAACCTTGAGATGGCAACCCACCAAGGGATGTAATTATGTGTTTCCTGAGCTTCAAGGATAAAGAAAGAGTCCTAGCCCCAACACTTGGAAAACCACATGTCCTATATGACAATGCTAAACTTTAATTATTCAGGACTTAGCCCCTGTTACTTTTCTTAAACGTCGAGAACTTAGAGACCTGACAAGTGCACTACGGGACCGTGAGATTTGCTACCATTGGGGTTTCACCTTCAAACTGCTGGTTGATCCCAATGGTAAAACAGTTAGGACCCCAGAGAAGGCAAGGACTTTTTTTCCCACCTGGAAGACTCCGGCCCTCCTTCCACATCGGCAGATACATAACGATGTCTACTGTTTTCACTTTCCAGCGAGTTCCACCTATGACCGCTGGGGTCACTATGATTTGGAGATTTTATGACTTTATAACAGATGATGGTTTCCCCCTCTTATTGGGCTCTCAAACTTCCCTAAAAGCTCTGATTCAGTGACCACATCATATCCTATTCAATAGCAATATCATTTTAAGTCTGATATGTGTAGTTATTTTCATTGTTTTACCATGTTAAAATGTGATTATGCCTTTAATTGACTGGGATATGTCAGTTTGTGTCTCCTTGGAGGTCCCTGGAACTCTCTAGTTGTTAGCTTTCCACATGTGGGCTCTAAACTGTACTTTTTCTTAGTACTTTTAATGGTTTCAGTATGATTTACCACTGGCCACAAATCCCGACAGCGGCTGCCCGACAGGGGTGAAAATCCTGATCATCAAAAGGTACAGTAAGTATTCACTAACCTAATTCTATCCACTAACCCTAACCCTCCCTTAGGGGTGCCTAACCTCCCCCCCAAGTGCCTAACCCTAATCTCCCCCCAGGGGTGCCTATCCCTAACCCCCCCTTCCCCTAGCATAAACCTAACCTCCCCTTCCCCGCAGCCTAAACCTAAGTCCTCCAGGGGGTGCCTAACCCTAACCTCCACCCAACGGGTCCATAACCCTAACCTCCCCCCAGGGGTGCCTAACCCTAACCCCCCATCCCCTAGCATAAACCTAACCTCCCAGGGGGGTACCTAACCCTCCGCCCTGTGGCTGTCTGCACCCGGTGCCCGGCTTACCTTCGATCGGTAAGCCAGGTGTCGAGCTCCCGGCATAGGTCCAATGACAGGCATAGGGATTTTGACGCCTGTCATTAGTGCCTTGCCGGTATTAGACAGTCGGGAAGCCGGCGGTCGGGATTACATCCATTGGCTTCCCGACTGCTTCCCCATTCAACTCACCTCTAGTTCTTTCTTTGGGCCCTCCAATGAGTTTCTTAGGATTGTTGATGCAATTTGTATTATGTTGTGCAAGCTTTCAAAGATTATATTTGCCTCTCACATGTTCAACCCTTTCTGGGCCTTCCCACTCTCCTCCCCCGCCAAATATCCACCCAACATACCTGCTACACCTTTCTATGTTTCTCCCCTCATTATAATACCACCACTGGAGATTCCTGACTCTCTGACTCTCCCACCCTCCGCTCTTCATATCTACATGTTCCCCTTATTAAGCAATTCTCTTTTTCTATAAAGTTTATTTTTTATATCCTCCCTACTACCTTTTTGGACTTTGAAGTTCTGACTTCCAGGTGTATCTTCCTCTGCCGGACACAAAAAACTCCCACCTGGACCGTTCCCCATTATTACCTCCTCTCTGACCCACTAACTCATTCCTATGCCCCTACGAGTTGGGGACCCCTTCTCCTCACATTAAATCAATTTCTCTACTGAATTCCACTGTGTCACTGATTTTTGCATCTCTGAATGCTAAGGGTCTAAATTAACCCCAGAAGCGCTCCTTGCTTGTTTGATCCTTTCAGAACCTCAAGGCTGGAATTGTTCTGATACAAGAATCCCACTTTAAGACTCAGGACCTCATTCAGAGTCAGTCGCTGCGGCCGCATGGTCGTACACCACTGATGTTCGCTAAACTGCACATGCGTAAAATTCGTAATGCGCATGCACAAACTAGCTATTATGATCAGAAATTGCTCTCTCCTTCAACTTGGCCAGGTCATTAGTTTGAGTGACAGGATGAGGCGTTTGTTGGTGGTAACAGGGGAAGGTGTTTGTGAACGGGGGAGTGGAGATCCGAACGCAGGCGTGCCTGACTATGCAAACGGCATTTTATGGGAGTGCATAATTAACTAAGTAGTGTCATGGCACATGTGACATGGCAGGTTTTTACACTGACTTGATCGTAGTGCTTAAGAGAGGGTGTGGTCAACCTTAAGGTCTATGAGCAGCTCCGATGGTTCCCGATGGTCTCGATTAATCCTTATATGCCCGGAGATGACATGTAATGGGAACGAGAAGGGGGCGTATTTTTAGTCTTACAGCCACATCCTCCCCTCGCTCGTCCAGCTAACGATCCCATCTTAACAATGAAACTTGCGAGCGCTTCATTTGCATATCCGGCCCCTTTTACCTTACGACCGTGCGGCCGCAACGACTGACTCTGAATGAGGTCCTCAGTTTCACCGCTATCTACAGTCCAAGCATTTTCTTACTGCATACTACTCCTCTAGCCAATCAAAGCATAATGGGATGGTGATACTAATTAACAGTAAAGTTTTCTTTGTCCAACACTCGGTACATACGGACTCTGATGGGCGGTATATTATTTTGACTGGTAAGTTCGGTAACCTAGAATGCACAATATTGAATGTGTATGCTTCCAAACAAGGCCAGATCTCATTCTTCAACTTTTTTTTTCGAAATTGAATAAATATAGAATGAGCTGTCTTGTCATGGGAGGAGACTTCAATGCTGTTCTTAACTACGAACTTGATAATCTCCCTCCCCTGCCAATACCCATTCTTGCCCACTAACTCGCTCTTTAAACAAACATCTCCGGGAGTCAGGTCTCTTCGATACCTAGTGCACTCTCAATCCCACATCCCAAGATTTCACTTTTTTCTTGATACCCCATCAATCCTACTCGATGACAGATGTTTTTCTTTGTTGTAATCCAGCATAAAAACACCTCCCTGGTTCCTCTATTGTTTCCAACCCTTGGTCTGATAACTCCAATATTACTTTATCATTTAATTTTTTTGAGACACCAAAGTCTCGATCTCATTGGCATTTAAGCAAAACTTTATTGAAGATCTCAAAATTTCAAGAGAAAATAAAACTTGCTGTTGAAGACTATTTTTCTTTGAATACTAATTACTCCCCCTTGGTGTGGGAGGCTCACAAAGCTGCTATTCGAGGGCACATTATCAGCTATGCCTCTTTTAGAAATAAAGAATGCAGATTCCAACTAACATTTCTGACCGAAGAAGTTAATCGTCTGGAAACTTCTCTTAGAAGTTTTCCCTCCCGTTCCCTATATAACCAACTTCCATCCATCCAGAGCATCTCTTAATGCTCTTCTGGCTGAAAAAAACTGAACAGTCCCTTCATTGGCTTAACTAAAAATGTTATGAAAAAAGTAACAAAGCAGACACTCTACTAGCCAATAGGTTGAAAGCTCGGAACACCAGGACCGCTATCCCAGTTTTAAAAGATGATCATGGCATTCATCATTGTAATCCAACCACCATTAACTTGCTATTCAAGACATATTACGAAAACCTTTATAATCTCTCCTAACCCTCTATCTCTTCTTCTACCACTGACTCCTTGACTGCAGACTACCTGGCTTCTTGCAACTTCCTCTGCCCTAGACAATCCTTTTTCTGCTGAAAAAGTTATCTCAGCCCTCAAATGCAAAAGTCCTCTAAGGCCCTGGGTCCTGATGGATTGCCAAAGTCCTACTATAACACTTTTCAATCCTCTCTGGTACCCCATTTAACTGCGGATTTTAATCGCATCTTTGAAGGTGTTCCATTTCAACCAGACACAACTAAAGCTACTATTATGGTCCTCCTGAAACCCAAAAAGTACCCTCTATTGGTGTCCAATTACTGTCCCATTTCCCTGCTTAATACTCACTTACATTTTTTTACCAAAGTACTTGCAAGTAGATTGAATCCACTCCTCCCCATCCTGATTCACCCTGATCAGGTGAGCTTTTTCCCATCCAGGCAGGCACTAGACAATACCAGATGCACAATTGATATAGTTCACTATGTTAATGTCCATAAACTTCCTTCTCTGGTGCTTGCTCTGGATGCAGAGAAGGCCTTTGACAGGGTCTCTTGGCCATTTATGTTCCAAATGCTATGCCATTTTGGGTTTCATGGAAATTTATTCAGCCCATCCAAGCTCTCTGCTATAATCCATCTGTTACAGTGTTAGCAGGTGGTTTACTTTCCGACTTATTCTTTCACAACATCACGAACAGGCAGGGGTGTCACCTGTCACCCCTCATATTTGCCCTCATCAAAGGATCACTCATTAGTTGCATACGGGCCAACCCTGACATAGCTGGTGTGAAGACAAAGCACTCCCAATATACCCTATCTCTACTCGCCAACAACATACTCCTCATGCTGACAAAACTACTCATATCCCTCCCCAATCTATTTCATGAACTCTCTCTTTATGGCAATTTATCGGGATATTATCAACCACTCTAAGGGGTAAATTTACAAAGATGGGAGTTCTATTAAGAAGTGATGTTGCCCATAGCAACCAATCAGATTCCAGGTATTATTTTCTAGAATGTGCTAGTTAAATGAGAAGTAGAATCTGATTGGTTGCTATGGGCAACATCACTTCTTAGTAGAACTCCCATCTTAGTAAATTTACCCCTAAATCTGAAGATCTCTCTCCTTGGTGGAAATGCCTCCTAATTGTCCCATTTTGGAATACAGTCCGCATTTTACTTTCTCAAATTATCAACCTACCAACCTCTCTCTCCCCTGCCAACTTGATACCCTGCGCTCTGATTGATTGTGTCTCCAATGCCTCCAATAAACTGGTTCTCCACCGGAGCCAAGTATCAGATAGTTTGTAATTGGAAAGTACCGAACACTCCCAGCCACCAAGAACTTCTGAACAGAATATGGTTTGTATCAAAAATGGAATACATAACTAGTTTACAGAATAACTCTGTTCCAATCTGTCTGGAACCCTTGTTATTCCTATCATAATGTACCCCTCCCAGGTCTCGGTTAATATCTCTTCTTTCATATCTTCTGCAATTATATATTCTCCTCTTCTCTTCTCCTTCCCCTCCCTGACTTCCTCCCCCACCTTTTCCTCTCTCCTTCTCTCTCTTTTCTCCCTCCCCCCTTTTTTCTACCATTTCTACCCCAGCCCCTACCTGCTCCATGACTGCATCAGTTGTATTGCTTTTCTCCATGGGTCCATAATTTTTTATTGTTGTATATTATTTTTTCTGTTGGAATGTATCTAAACATTTACCCTGATTTGCTATGTACTGACATATTTCGATATACTATTCCACTACTAATTCACTTTATTTTCCAATTTGTCTAATAAACGTATAAAAAAAATTGACTATAAAAAGTAAATCAGAGAAATGGATGAAAAAACACTATCAAAAAACAAGCATCCAAAATCCCAATGAGATTGATTCCTTGGGATTTAAGGCAGAGGTAAAGCCTACAAAAATGGAATAATTACATTTTAAATATATGATTTGATGATACTAGTCTGTATCTGCTGAAACAGGGCCTAAACATCTGGATGAGAAGCTTATGATGGATGGCAATACAAGATACAAAAGAATATAAATGCCCCAGTAAAGTACAGTACACACACAATCTTGGAAAGTCTATAATGAAAAGTGGTGCACGGTGGAAATGTATTTGGGCCCTACCACTCACCCTAGCTGTATGTTGTATATTAAAAATGGCATGAACAGTTGAACAAACCAATTATTTCACCGACAGGGACCGCCATTTTTGTGGCTGAAGTGCTTGATTTGTTTGGCCCACCACAAAACAAGCTACCACTGGGCTTAAGGCTGCTAACAGTGTCATTATTGATCATGTTTTGATCATGTTTACAGTCATTATCATCTTCATCCAGACCCTTATCAGTGTGTTAATATCATCATTACACAATATTAGCTCATCCCCACTTGAATCCACTGTTACAGAAGTCTCTGTACTTTGTTGTAATTGGTGGCAAAGGTCTTCCTCATAAAATTCATAGTTCAATTTTATGAACATCAGTTTTTCCAAATTTTTAGGAAGTAGCCTCCTACACCAATCACTCTCAAGGTTCCCGGCTGTGCTAAACACTCTTTGACACTGTACACACCAGTGGGAGGGCATCTTAAAAAAAGGAAAGATAATTTGCCCAAGGGGCTCCAAGTTGCATTTTATTCCTCCCAGTATTCAAAGGGACTGTGTGATATGCTAATTTGTACATTGTCATAAAAAAATCCTCCTCCATTCTGTTGATGCTTACTGTATCATTATTACACTAATGGTTTTGTTTTTTAGACATAGACAACACCATTTGCTTGCACACACTTGGAGGAACAGGTCTTTGCGCACACTTGGAGGAACAGGTCTTTGCGAGCATTGTTTTGGGGTGCAGATTAGGACTGGGATACCACCGCACACATCACTGTAAAATGCGCTGTGTCACAATTATTAATTTCAATTCTAGAAGACTGTAGGGCATTTTTATATATACAGTACCTGAGAAAAAATCAAAACAAAGGAGTCTTCTTGAGGTACAGCAGCCTCAAACACAGTAGAGTATTTTTGGACACATAAACAATATAGTATACTGCAGTGATAGATTTCCTAGTTAAAAAGAAGGTGCAGATGAAAAAGAAAAACAATCAACATCACCACATAGACAGTTGCCTGTTTGTTTGCACTGAAATATGTTTATGTGCACTGTGTGTGACAAACACACATACACTGACAAGTGCCAATGATGCCTGCAGTCACACTTACCAGGCACCTCGTCCTATCTGCAGATATACCTACTATAAAACTTTAAAGTCTAAACCTAATCTTAACTAACTCCTAATGGAACCCTAAAGGCTCTCTGATGGCTTGATAATGGAGATTTTTTTAAACACAGAGCCTCACAGTGTCCCAGCCCACAGTCCCAGACCTACTTCCTCTGCTCTCCAGTGTGAAATAGCGCCTGATTGTGAGGGAGGGACTTTTCTACACAATCCAAAACACGAGATATCCAACTGCAGGAAGATGACATTATGCCTCATTTTGAGATCCGAACTTGGTGGGAAGAGCATACTTACCTACCTTTTATCATCTCTTCCCGGGAGAAGCCCGGGTAAGAGAAGCAGCAGGGGGCCGATGGGGGCGGGGCCTAATGATTTGTGTCATGCAGAATCACATCTTAAGCCCCGCCCCCTTCACGGAGACCCGCGATCGCCGCCGGTATTCTCCTCATTCTGCCCACTCCACTAGGAAGTGGGCAGAATGCGGGAGAAATGCCTACCCTTCCAGGGGTGCGGGGGGTTAACAGAAAAATTGGGAGCCTCCCTCGAAAACCGGGAGGGTAGGCATGTATGGGGAAGAGATTATGGGGGTCATTCAGACCCGGTCGTTAGTGCTGATGCGCTTGGACCGGGTCGATGGCCCCCCACAGAGCATGCGCACGACGGCGCCGGCGCCGTCGTGTGCATGCGTGAGACCCACTATGACCAACAGCGCCGGTCGTAGCGGGTCTCGATCCAAAGGGGGCGAGCTGTAGATGTTGATTGAAAGCACGCCCCGTTTGGAAGGCGGGCCGGGGGGTGGCAGCCCAAACGGGGGCGTTCCCATGGGACTAGTGATGTCAGTGGAGAGCTTCCGGCTTAGACAGAGCTGAAAGCTTTCCAGGGCTTACGACAAGGGAGACCCTACCCTAGGGTCTCGTCGTAAGCCCCGATGGTCGCGATGGTCTTGACCATCGCGACCATCACCTTAGGCGGTCGTAAGGCTGTGGGTGTTAACCCACAGCCTTACCACTGCAAAGGACGTCTTGATAATTCAAGACGTCCTCCCCTCATTCAGACCGACCGCACGCTCTGTGCGACCGGCTCTGAATGAGGTCCTATATGCTTTACTAATCATTTTCAGCAATTTCTTTGAAATTGATTTTATATAATAATATATATTCCTTTCAGGAGTAAGGGAATTCAGTAGAGGTACAATACTGATAATATAGTATTACTACTGTTAATGTGGATATACAGTATGTTATAAAGTTACGTGATTTTGTTTGACTTTGATATCATGCTGTGTTGATGTTCCTATCTGTAATAGTGGAGATAACAGAGAATCAGAATGAAACCTTGATAGAATCTGTGTTAATATTGTAGGTTTCATCCAGCTCCAGGAATGATGTACAAAAAGAAAAGTATATAATTCAGTTCCAGGTTTTTCTGGTTTGCATTATGTAATCAGAAGGAAGCAAATGGGAATAGTGTGTTATCTCAGAGCTGAGATATAATGGAATGTAGGTTGGTATGTTTATAATATTGTACAGTGTGAAGGCTTATAACCTCTGCATCACAAATCATGGTGAAGACAGTTTTATTTGACATATAAAATGATATCAGATTCATGGGCCTATCATTCTGAAAGGTTCATCTCTGCTTTGAAATGAATTAAAACAAGTGTTATGATATGATTTAAGATTTAACGATTAACACATGGAGGATGCTTATGTGTCAAAATTATTTATTTTATTTGACAGAGAACCGTAAAGTATATCCTTCACATAAATTAACTTGCAGAAATATATAATATATTTCATTAACACAACACTTGCAAAGTTTCTTGCAAAACCTCATACTAGTTTTTAAAGTTGTAAGTGGCAACTTATGTTTTTAATACTATATGAGCATATACTGTAGATATAGCAATGCTTTCTTGTCATAGAACCAAAATGAAAAATGTTCTGTAAAGCTATATATCATTTATGATTGCTGCTTTGTTCTGTCCATTCTAAATTTACTTTTTAGCCCCCCCCCTTACAATATAATTTACATTTTCTTTAATGACTGCAGTTTGATTGTATCATATGCAGATGTTGAACCATTGCTCAAGAAAGCATAAGTGGCATGCAGTTTGGTATGAAATCCCAGCTGTCAGGATGCCGCTGGTCACAATACCGACAGCGGCACCTCGACAGCCAGAATCCTGACACCCATAGGAATGCATGCTAAGTAATTTCCCAACCTCTACCCTAACCAGTGGTGGGCTGGGCCGGGGGACAGGGTGCCATCTGCCCCCCGGGTCGGTATAATTTCAGTGTTATGCGGCCGCCAGTTGCCTTATGTTCCATGCACGTCTGGCACCCAGGAGACATGCAGAGGATGCTCCACGGCCACTCAGTTTGTGTAACAAGGATAATCAGTGCGGCCATCCTTGAAGCCCTTTTAACAAACTAAGCCTGGGAGTGTCCTCTGCATGTCTCATGGCCAGGGGCAGATTGCCTGTAGACCTCAGCGGGAGTTTGGGGCCATTGTTTTATTTTATTTTTCTTAAACATCTGACCTCTCTGCCCTGGCCAGCGCTGATCGGGAGCTGGCCCTCAGTGATGACAACTAGAGGGAGAGAGCTGGAGGGAGGCCCGGCCTCCAGCCCTCACTCTCCAGTCTCCTCAGCTCTGCCTAGCTGCACGCCTGGGCTGGCTGGGCACAACTGAGCCTCTAGTCCTCTCTTCCAACCAAGCCAGCCCGACCCCCCCTCCCCCGCTCCTACAGAAAAGTGTGGCAGCGCTACCTCTTCTAGCAGCCGCAACAGGGAGATGGAGACTAAGCAGGGGCTGCTCAGGATGCAGCTGTCAGCATGTGAAGTGTGCAGCGTGTGCAGGACCAGGCATGTCGTCTACAGGAACAGCAGCAATCCCAGGTCAGTGCTCCCATTCCCCCAGCCCAGTGCCCACCCAGTGTCTTCCCCTTGTCAATCCCAGTGTCCCTTATCATCTATAACTGATCCCCCAAATGCCAGTGTATCCCACCTAACCAGCCCAGTGTCTCCCCCCTTCCCAACAAGTCCACATCTCACCTAGGACCCCCAGCCATAGTGTCCACCTTTCTTCAGCCTTTTGTTCCCCCCCCATCACACTGTCCCACACAGGGGCATTTCTAGAGAGGAGGGGGCCCGTGTGCAGTCTCCGACATGGGCCCCCTCCTCTCAGCCTGGCAGCCGGCAGCGCACTGAGCTGTGCGCGGCCAGCATCAGAGTTATAGACTCTGGGCACTAGAGTGCACCCAGAGTCTATAGAGTATGTGCAGGTCACCGGGAAAATGGCTGCGGCGGCCATTTTCCCTGTACTGCGCATGAGCAAATGACGGGAAAATGGCCGTGATGGCCATTTTCCAGTCGTTTTTACAGCGCCGAACACCCGCACCGACGTGGGACTAAGTCAAACTATGGGTGCAGGGTGAGCGGTGCGGGGCCCCCCTGGACCCAGGGGCCTGTGTGCCCCGCACACCCTGCACCCATTATAGATATGCCCCTGGTCCCACATCCAGGCCAGTGTCACCCTCATATCACTTAATTTCAATCTCCTTTATTGGAAAGTTTCCTCAAGGACTCTAAACAATTAATAAATAAGGGAGATTCAAACTTTGGCATTAAGACGACCTATTGTTTGCTGATATTGCATGATGAGAGTACTTCACAGGTTGATTTTTTAGTTTTTTTTGGAGAAAGCCGGGGCCACTAGCTTGTGTTGCCCCCCAGGCTGAAAGATGCCAGCCAGCCCCTGACCCTAACCCTCCCTCCCCGGTGCATAACTCTAACCTCCCCCCTAGTGCCCAGGGCCATAGAGAGCCCTGCCAGGCCCAGGTACAATCATGGGAGGCATGGTCAAGTCCCCTTGAGAAAAAAAAAACAAAAACACTTTTGCAACGCCGTGCACTGGGGAGGGGGGCGCTGTGAGACCATCAGCCCAGTGCAAAGCCAGGGGGGGGGCGCAATCAGTGTAATCGATCCCCCCACAGGCATAGGAGACTGCTGTGGCTGCTGCTCAGCAGCCACAGCAGTCTCCCACTGCAGCTCAGCACACACTGGCCCTGATTCAGAGCCAGACGCTCTGACAGAGCGCTCGCTCTGAATCAGGGCTGGCCCTCTTACTATTTGGAGCGGCCTCCTGGCCGCTCGCATAGCTGTAGGCAACCACCCACAGCTATAGCGAGCAGCCAAAATGATGGTCGCGATGGTCAAGACCATCGCGACCATCGGGCTTGCGACGAGACCCTGCGGTAGGGTCTCGCTGCCGCAAGTCCTGGAGTGCTTTTGGCTCTATCTGACACTGACATCACTCCTCCGTCTGGGCAGCCACGCCCCCGGCATGCCCACCAAAGGGGGCGTGCTGTCAATCAACATCGACAGCACGCCCCCTTTGGTGCGAGACCCATAACGACGGCTTGGCCGTCGTTATTCGGGTCTCGCGCATGCGCACGACGGAGCCGCCTCCGTCGTGCGCATGCGCACTTGGGCAACATTGACCCGCTTGTGAGCGCTCAGCGCTTGCGAGCGGGTCTGAAGCAGGCCCATTGTGTGCTGGGATGCTGTGAGGGAGAGAGAAGGGAGGGGGGGTCTAATACTGTAGCTACGAGATGTGCACTTTCATTGTAGTGAAGTAAGGACACATTAATATTTAAAAAAATCTGCAGACTAAATTACCACATTGTATGTTATCCTCATAAAGTGCATGATATATTAACATAAAAGATACGGTTATGGTTTAGTCATTTTTTTGCTAAGCATGCGAGACATCTCCTATATCAAAAATATTGCACTTTGTTAATGAGGGATAGTTAAGTTCTAAAAGCAAACTATAAAGGTTGTTAACAGACCACAAAAATAAGGGCTGGCAAATCTTTCCTATTTGTGCAAAACGTACTGGGCTCTAAATTAAAATATATTTTATTTCTTTAAAAAAATGACACATTTTATGGTTTTGTGCTAACAATAAGGCAAATACAGATGTGCTTTACTCTTCAGTGATTTCATTTTATCCAAAAGAGACTGCACCAGTTTCAGTTTGTGAAGCTGCAGATACATCTTCAGTGGTAACATGATTATCCTCTAATGTGATGAACCCATGCAAAGCTTGCAGCCCATCATCCATGTAAACAAACAGTTTCGGTTGACTTGGTGCTGTAAAATGTTACCCAGAATGTTTAACCACTTAACAGCTGGTAATTGGCAATTGTTTCAGTTTTTATAGTGAGCAGCTCATACATATTTTAGCGATTTAGCAGCAGAGCTTAGGCTTTTAGCAGTATAAATTCTGCATCAGTTGGCACAATAAATTGTGGAGGATAAAATATTTACCTATATCAAGTGTGAAGCGACTTTGTTTGTTACTTTAAGTTGCTACTTTGTATTACTGTACATTGTTTGGCCCAGAAACAGCAAAAAGAACATTGTCTCAATATTACTGCAGTGGTGCAGAATAATATCATCTGATGGTTGACCTATTTTATATAGAAAAGGAAACCTCCTTAGGCAGCATTTTAAATATAATACAACTTACTGTATAGACAAAACATCCCTCTGCTAGCGTCACATGAGATGTGGGGACCTTTTCTTTGTCTCCGTCTTCTATCTCGCTGATAGGTAGCAAACCTCAAAGAAAATGCAGAAATTTCTATGCATTCCTTCACCATGGTAAATATGTGATGGGTAAAAATAGTCTCCACCACTATTCACGAGGAACGCCCGTATAGTTATGCACTTACACAGTTTGTGCAAAGAAGAGGCTATCAGTAAGATTTCTCATTTTCCCCTTATCCATGGGTTTAAATTATGCATTTGATTTAGTGTTTTTTACGATGGATAATATTTTTTATTTTATTTATGTACTCAATGTTGATTTCATTATTATTATACATAGTGACATTTTTTTATTAAAATTGATACTGCATATTATGGGGGGAATTCAATTAGCCATTGTAATGTACTGCGGGCTAATTAATCCCGTGGGGCTATCTAATTAACCCCAAAGTCAGCCCGCAGCACTGCACTTAACACAAAAAAGATATATGCGATAATTAGCCTGTTATTGAGTGCAAAGAGTTGGTTAACACATAGGTCCAGCAACTTTTCCTGGATTCTATATGTTAACGCCCGATAACAGTTAATTTATCGGGAGAGAAAAAAGCCCATGGCTACCACCTTTTATCACTCATGATAAATTATCGGGGCTAATTGAATTACCCCTATGTGTTTTATATAGTGTTTAATCTGTGAGCTTGTACTTACCATTGCACCTGTATATCAGGTGAAGCCTGTTTTGGGGGCAACAGCATGAGAAACAATAGTGAATCATCTACCGAATACTTTGCTGAGAGATGAGGCCGGCATTATAGCAACCAACTTTACTTTGGATGTAAACAATATAAGAAGCCAGGACATTGTATTGGTCTGTTTGCTTCAAAACCCAGAAGTGACTTTGCGGTGCTGCTGCATGTATGGAATTTTCAAATTGTTTTACAGATTCTAGTTGATGTAAGATTGCAGTTCTATGGCGTTTATACTAACCCTTTTAGAGAGATAAAGTGGATGGAGATAATGTACCATTCAACCAGTTCCTGTCACTTTACAGTTAAAAAAATGAAAGGAGCTGATTGGTTAGTACTTTATCTCCACCAACTTTATCTCTCTTCAAGATTTAGTACATAGACACTATAAGTTTTGAACAGATTGTTTTTAAGGTCCATGTGTTTTTTATAATATGAGGTGACAGAGTTATTAACGTTTCTGATTGGCCTGACTCAAAACTGGAACTGCTGACACATTCCCCATAGCCTTGAAAAAGACCCTTTACCAGTTGAAATGCATTGGAAGGGGTACAGTGTATTGGTGGACATCAGCTGATTCAATAAATCCAGCTAAGGGATCCGTCTGCATTAGGAGGATGCCTGGGAATCTCTGAACATTTCAAATCTGTTTAATGCCTGCTTTCGCCATTATCTGGTATGATTTTAATCTTACTGCTGCTGGGATACACTCAATTGTTTATTGGTCTTATGTTTTAAGTGTCCATCAATAAATTGTATTACATTATCAAGTTTTATTATTTATGGGTATGTTGCATGAAAACATGGAGGTCACATCCAGACACTGGGATAAAGAAACTTCCATGAAGGAATCTTACTGATTGGCTCTTATTTGTAAGTGCATTAGTATGGGGGTTCCCTGTGGAATTTTACATTGTGGTGGATACTGTTTTTGTCCCATCACATAATTATTCCCATTGGAAAGGAATGCATAAAAATGTACAATGTTAAGACTCACTTCACTGTATGAATTTTATTTTCTTTGAGGTTTGTTATCTATCACAGAGATAGAAATGGAGACAATGATAAGGTCCCCACATCTCATGTGATGCTACTGTAGCTGAGGGACATATTATAAGGGCACAGTCGTGCCCTTATATTAAGGCTGCATCTAAAAAATTGGATTTCTCCATAGAGAATCATGAAAGCGGGGCAGGGTGTTCAAGGGGTTACACCTCAAAAGCTATAGGAGGTACGGATCTGAAATTTGGCATGGCCAGGTAGAACTGTCGCTTGGTGCTGCATGCCAAATTTCAGGACAAAAACTTAAAAAATTAGGATTTGGGAGTAATCTAAAGCTCCAACTGTCACTTTTTTCTGACTGTCAATTAGAAACCTTTTTCTGCTGTAGTCTTTGGAGGATTTTTGGGAAGGCAAAACTCAGGGTGGGGGCAAATACAGACTTGGTGTTTGTTTTATTAGCTAGCTATTGTGCCAGGGAACGTGCTTTTGAGGGTTCGGGTAAAGTAGAAAGTCACCGTTTTTAAACGAATACCTCAAGAATGCGCCATTATAAAGATAGGACTTTCAACTTGTTGCGCAGCCTCAGTAGGAGCATCCAGCAGGTATAGTCATAGTGGCTTCACTAGGGTGCAGCAAGATGGGCGTCGTTTGCAGACGGAAGTGGGCAAAGCAGCGGCGGGGACACGGATGCAGCAGTGGGTACCTCGGCGGCAGCAAGCGGTTGTCAGTGGGAGACGCGGGTTTCTGCGGGTGATGCGGGTGTTGGCGGCGGAGGGTCCGGCGGCGGTGAGGGCATTGGCGGTGGGCCTGGACCCGAGAGGATCAGACTCCACCAGCCACAATGCCGAATACGTCAGCGGCGCCCATTTAAAAATTGGCACCTCAGCGCTATTTTTGAAATTCAAAGATGGGCGCCACTAGCGAATCACGGCTCGCGGCGGCCATCTTTGAAATTTAAAATGGGCGCCGCTGTCGTACTCAGCAGAATGGCTGGCAGGGACTAGATCCAGGCCTGTCGCCGACACCCGAACAGGCGCTGGTCCCGCAGCTGCCGCCTAGGATGACGTCGCGAGCCGTGATTGGCTTGTGGTGGCCATCTTTGATTTTCAAAGATGGCCGCCGCGAGCCAATCATGACTCGTGACGTCTTTGGAGGTGGCGGCACCTGCAGAGGACCATAGAAGCCCTGGGGAGGTGCCACAACCAAGGGAACCCTTTCACCAGGTCACCCAGCCGCAGCATCACCCCTGACAGCTAGTCAGCCAATGCCAGGGATCCCGGGGGAGTTGAGGACCCCCCAATAAAGGCGTCCCTCTCCTCAGTGCACCCCAGGCCCAGGCTGATAGCCCAGGGCTATCCCAGGCACCCCTGGGAGGTGGGTGCTGGGTTGATTATGTATAGTGTGGTGCATAAGAAAATATAAATATTGTCTTTTGCAATAGTACTACAGGTCCCATCAGGTATCCCCCACATGCTGGTACTTGGAGAACCACAAGTACCAGCAGGCGGGGTATTAAGGGTCTACCTATAGTACCCCTGCAAAAGAATTATTCAAATAAAACACACAGACACAGGGCCTGATTCAGCCCCGAATGCTCTGAACAAGTGCTCGCTCTGAACAAGTGCTCGCCCTGAATAAGGGCGTTTTTTTGTGTGCGGCCACAGCTATCGCGACCATTGGGCTTGTGACGAGACCCTTGTGGTAGGGTCTCATGGTCATAAGCCCCAGAGAACTTCTTGCTCTAATAGAGCCAGAAACTCTCCAACTGACATAAGTGGTGATGTCAGTGGGGCCGCCCCCAAATGGCAGGTGTTCCTTTGGGAACATCTCCATTTGGCCAGCCATCCCCCCTGCCCGCCTACCAAACTTGGGTGAGCTGTCAATCACCATCGACAGCTTGGTCCCTTTGGTGTGAGACCTGGAGTGATGGAGCACCCGTCGCTAGCTGGGTCTCGCGCATGCACACGATGGAGCTGGCTCTGTTGTGTGCATGCCCAGTGGGCAAACATAGACCCGGTTGCAAGCGCTCAGCGCTAGCGACCAGGTCTGAATCAGGCCCACAGTCTTCTAAATCTTTTATTTACTGGGACCTTCACCAGGAGTGCTGCAGCCAGTAAGCTCTTTTGTGCGGCCGCCACACATCCAGGGCTTCTGCGGCATCTTCACCTGGAGAACGGTGGCCTGTAAGCTCTTTTGCGTGGCAGCCGCACATCCAGGGCTTCCCGTCGTCTTCATTCTTCAGCTGGTCTCCCAAGCTCCCCGGTAAAGTGTGGTGCATTTGAAAATATAAATATTGGCTTTTGCTGTGTATCTACAGTTCCCAGCAAGCCTCCCCTGCATTCTGGTACTTGGAGAACCACAAGTATCAGCATGCGGGGCATTACGGGCTTGATGGTACCTTTAGTTCAACAGCAAAAGCAATATTGAAAAAAATACACACACACCGTAGAAAAGTATAATTTTATTAAAACATACATGCACACACATGTACTCACACATGCATACACACTGTCTCACATACTCACCTATGTATGCCTGAAGCCAATCTGTCCTCTTCTCCTGTAGACAATCCAATGGATTACCTGTGAAAAAAATTCCATACTCACCTCCTCCTATACGTGGATCAGGTCCTCTGCACACAATCCAGGGTCTTGGCAAAAAAAAAGATAACCGGAGCTGCCCGATTGGCAGCTCCACCCAGGATTTGAGTACAGAAATCCCAATGCGGAGCACTCATTGGCTGGGAGAGGCGAGCCTTCCGATTCTCAGCCAATGAGCGTCTCTCACCATTGAATTAAATTCTCAGCGCCATTTTTTAAATTCAAAGATGGCCACCACGAGCCAATCACGGCTGGCTTAAATACAGCCAGCAGTGCGAGCCCCGTCCATTCAGTCATCGGCGGGGAGCTGGAGAGACCAGCTGAAGAATGAAGACGATGGGAAGCCCTGGATGTGCGGCGGCCGCGCAAAAGAGCTTACTGGCCGCCGTGCTCCAGGTGAGGGTCCCGGTAAATAAAAGATTTAGAAGACTGTGTCTGTGTGTTTTATTTGAATATTTCTTTTGCAGGGGTACTATAGGTGCCAGCGGGCCCTTAATACCCCACCTGCTGGTACTTGTGGTTCTCTAAGTTGGGAGACCACACAGCAGTAGGGATTGGGGAATATATAGCAGCATGGAGGCATATAGGAGAAGAAAGTGTACGCACATAGACAGAGTATGATATTTTTAAAAATAAGGGAGCTGAACGTGTATTCTAAATGAGATAAATGTATGCAGTGAGAAGGATATTGGAAGTCAGTGAGATTGTTTTTGTGATCAAATTGGAAGATTGTGGGCACTGAGTGGGATGTGGAAGCCACATAACTGCTCAAACCTCATTTGCATAGACTGCATGTGTGTATTCCAATGAGCACACAATTCTGTGAATTAGCAGCTCCACCGTTTTGTGAGTGACAGCAATCTCATTCTCCCGCCTGCACTACTCTATCTTCCTACTCATCCACACTAATCTGTCTTCCTGAATCCCTACTGTTGTGTGTTCTCCTATTTATGCTAGTCTGTATTCCTTTATCCACACCAATCTGTCTTTGCCTGTCTTCCCATGTCCATGCCACTCTCTTCCCCATCCACGTCGCTGTCCCCCCAAACCATGCCACTCTGTTTCCCCCCATCCGCACCACTGTTTTCCACCCATCTGCATTACTTTGGCAACCCCCCCTCTGTACTGTTTAACCTTCTCTCCTCTACATGCCTGTGTCTCACCTATCCACGCTGCGGTCTCCTCCCCCCATCCACACCACTTTTATCCAATCTGCACAGCTCTATTATCTGCTTTGACCTCAGTTGCATAGACTGCATGTTTGTTTTCCAATGAGCACACAATTCTGTGAATTAGCAGCTCCACCATTTTGTGAGTGACAGCAATCTCATTCTGTGAGAGTGCTGAATCTGCCATTAACCACAGGGTGTGATGGCATACCATATCTGTATTGCGCAAGGAACACGTCCGTTAAGGCGTCAGCATAATTGTAATTTCATTGCTTTTTGGAGTTTGAGTGGCAGAAAATCAGTAGGTTTTGTGAATTTTCAGATCATGTCTAAGCAGCCTTAATGGGGACTTTTGAAACCATAAGGTTTTTTTGTCCATGGAATTATATATACATTGGTATTATATTTAAAGGGCCACCTAAGGAGGCTTCCTTTTATATGTTTATTCTATTGTTACATTGAAGTGCTGGTGACGCTTTTTAGGTTCCACTTGTTTGGCAGCTTTACTGCATGTACACGGGATCGGTATGAAATACCGCTGGACCTATGTTCAAATCCTGATGCCGCAAGCCCGGCACCAGTGAATATCTCAACTGCTCTAAAGGTAAGTACTAACTAACCTAACTTCCCCTAACCCTAACCCTCCTTTAGGGGTGCCTAACCTTAACTCCCCTCTAAGTTCCTTAATCTAACCCCCCTTCCATTCTGCATGAACCTAACCCTCCCGGGGGGGTGCCTAACCCTAACCTCCCCCAGGGATGCCCAACCCTAAGCCTTACCCTCCCGGGGGGTGCCTAACCCTAAGTCCCCCCTGGGAGCATCTAACCTAACCCTCCACCCCCGTGACTGTCTGTGCCCGGTGCCCAGCTTACCTTCAATCGGGATGCAGGCCGTCGGGATCCCGGCGTAGGTAAAATGACAGGTGACGGGATCTCGATGCCTGTCATTAGACCCTTGCCGGGATTACACAGTCGGGAAGCCAGCAGTCAGTATTTCGACCATCGGCTTCCTGACTGCATCCCATGTACACAATTGATTTCCAGTACTATTAATTTGTTAGCTGTTTTATGAAGAACCTACAAAAAAAATATTTTTGTTCAGATAACAATCTTTCCAAATGAGTGAACCTTTAATTTTTTACCATACAAGACTTTAAATAGACAATTTAAAACCGTAATCTTATTCTGGATGTGGGCAACAATATCAAAATCATTCGCTAATCATCCAATTTTTACTCATTTCTATATTTACTAAAGTTTATGTTTTTCAACACAGTCCAGGGTTAACTTACCGTATATACTCGAGTATAAGCCGAGTTTTTGAGCACATTTTTTGTGCTGAAAAAGCACCCCCTCGGCTTATACTCGAGTCATGCCCGCATGGTACGCTGCTGAGTAGCATACCATGCGGGCCGCGGTGCAGACTGTGTCACTGTGACACAGCCTGCACCGCGTGTGTAGTGCTGACCGGACAGAGTTCGGTCAGCACTACACACTGCCAAACACACAGCCGCCGGAGCCGGCAGCTATGTGTTTGGTATAATCAGCAGCCGCTGAGAGTCTGTCAGACTCTCAGCGGCTACTGCTGCTCCCACTGCGGGAGCCATCTTCCGGCTCCCGCAGTGGGTAATGGGAGAGACGTCGTCATGACGACGTCTCTCCCATTATGCAAAGCGGCGGAGGAGCCTGTAGCAGCGTCGGGACCAGGAGCGGGGTTACAGGTAAGTGTTTTTTTTTTTACATTTCTTTCTACTGGGGGGGCTACTACCGGGGGGTACTACCAGGGGGGGGATATCGCTACTGGGGGCGCTACCAGAGGGGGGGGGATTAAAAATGGGGGAACTACCAGGGGGGGATGTTGCTACTGGGGGCACTACCAGGGAGGGGGGAATACTGGGGGCACTACCTGGGGGGATGTTGCTACTGGGGGCACTACCAGGGGGGGTTAAAACTGGGGGCACTACCAGGGGGGATATTGCTACTGGGGGCACTACCAGGGGGGGGGATTAATACTGGGAGCACTATCAGGGGGGGATGTTGCTACTGGGAGCACTACCAGGGGGGGTTAATACTGGGGGCACTACCAGGGGGGGGATTAATACTGGGGGCACTACCAGGGGGGATATTGCTACTGGGGCACTACCAGGGGGGGTATTACTACTGGGGGCACTACCAGGGGGGATATTACTACTGGGGGCACTACCAGGGGGGGATTACTACTGGGGGCACTACCAGGGGGGGATTACTACTGGGGACAGTACCAGGGGGGGATTACTACCAGTAGCTGCTGCATTTCCCACCCTAGGCTTATACTCGAGTCAAAAAGTTTTCCCAGTTTTTCGTGGTAAAATTAGGTACCTCGGCTTATATTCGGGTCGACTTATACTCGAGTATATACGGTAATCTTCATAAATTACTCTTTTCTGACCAATACTAATGAAAGTAAACCTTTGTGCATCCAATCCAAGTTTTGCAATAATCTTTTGTTTAACTGAAAAGTTTAAAGAGTATTATATAAATGAACAGTATATTTTGGTAACATATGATATCACCACTTAGTGAAACCAATGTAATAGCAAACAAAATAAAAAATTAAAGCATGCGATAAGAAAGACTCATAGGGTGTAATTCAAACATTTTTACTGGTGTCTGTCATTGTCAAGCGCCCAATGGAGCAATTCAATTGTTGCTTCGTTCAGGTGTGAACAGCCACCAGCCCCAACATTTCAGTTCATCCCCTCCTGAGAAAGCGAGCAGAAATTTTTTAAAAGTCTGTGGTTTAGGCGCCCAAATTGGAGTTTGAGCTCTCTAGCCCTTTTTACGTGCCTAAACCCAGTCTAATTGCACACAAAAAGTGTTATAATTAATGGGCACACAAAGCAATTGAATTGCAACATAGGGTGCCCATTAATTACTGCAACATAAAAATAAATTGTATCATCCTCTTAGAGCTGGCCAGACAGAAAATGGTTGCACCCCATGACCCAGTATCACCCAAACAAAGGCACTCTCACATAATCAAAATCTACCAAAATATGAAATAGCTGTGATCTCACTCAATACATCCCTTGTTGTAGTAGAAAAATATCTTTCTTGTGAAAATTCTCTTTCAACCTCTTTTGATGGAAAGTTCTTTATTTTTCTCCTTATTCGGTGTACTGTACATGAAAAAACATAAAAGCAAAATATGTAGTATATTCTAGTATGTTCTAATGGCCTCACTTAGCCGTGAGACCATTTCCAGTTTTGGAGATTGCATTAGATTATGCCACAAAAGACACACCAGGGAACAGATTGGATAATGAGAGATCAGATACCCTACAGATGTGTAACTTCCTGGGAAATGTAGTCATGGTGGATGAAATGCCGACTGACGACTTCCTGACAGTAATAGCCCAGCATGGGACTAATGATAGGCATCTAAATATTAATGCCTATCATTAGCCCCACACTGAAATCCCGATGCCCGGCATACCAAATGTAGGTAAGCCAGGTGTCGGGAGCTGTTAGCCACGGGGGTGAGGGTTAGGTTTAGGAACTCCCAGGGGAAATTAGGGTTAGGCACCTCCCCCGGAGGCTTAGGGTTAGGCTAGGGGAAGGGGGGGTTAGCTTCAGTCACCCCCGCGGGGAGGTTAGGCTATGGCACCCCCCCGGGAGGGTTAGGTTTAGGGTGCAGGGAGGGGGATTTAGGTTTAGGCACCCTTGGGGGGAGGATAGGCTTAAGCACTAGGTGGGGAGGTTAGGCACCACTAAGGGAGGATTAGGGTTAGGAGTGGGAGAGGGGTAGGGATAGGATTAATACTTACCATGTCAGGATCTCCATCTGCCGGCCTTCCAGCATCTGTATTTCATCCACCGGGCTTAGGTCCAGTGGTATAACATACCGATTCCACTTCCTGGAGGATCAGTCGAATATAAAAAGTACCTATTTGATCTAAATGACTTTAAGTCTTTGGGACGATACATCAGTTCCGGTGGCTATCCGGAAGACATCTTTAGATCTGGAAAGTAATGGTTAAGCTGCTTTTTATGCTATATAGGATTTTGAGAAATTTATTACGTAATTTCCGGCTACCTTGGGATTGGTTGTTGGTTATGTAAACAGAGAATCACTTACGGTACTTCCTGCTCACTTTGAGAAAGGTTCCTGGTGAACTGAAACACATTAGCAGTGGAACTGTGTGCAGTGACTTTTATGCAATAGTGGAGTTATGTTTTGATTCACACTCTTTTTTTCACTATAGAATATAATTTTAGTGAGAGTGTATATCAGATTCATCATACCTCCATAAAATAATTATTTCTTTTTTTGTCATCCATGCTTTACCTTTCACTATTTGTGTTATACATCTGATGCACAGGGTATGTGCAATATTAAAAAATGTTTTTTTCTATTTATTTTATTGACTATTGCACTACCTTGTTTTCCGATTCAATCATGTAGGTGTATTGAATGAGTGGAAATAGGAACACCAACAAAGGAGGATATCTGTTTGAAAAAAACCTTTATATGATTACTACAAACCTGACTGCTATGAGTGGGGTACACACATATGTATAACATACACGTGGTAATCCAAAAAAGAAACCTTTATGTGTGATACACTGCTTTCAAAACTGTTAGTGTGGTATGCATTTGTGACTCTCATATGGTCCAAACCTGACTGTCCAAACTCTCATATGGTCTATATGGTCCAAACCTTACTGCTGGGAGTAGGGTACACCCACATTTATAGTGACTCTCATATGGTCCAAACCTGACTGCTGTGAGAAGGGTACATCCATATTTATAATGTGACTATCATATGGTCCAAACCTGACTGCTGTGAGTAGAGTACAATCCATATTTATAATGTGACTCTCATATGGTCCATATGGTCGAAACCTGACTGCTGTGAGTAGGGTACATCCATATTTATAATGTGAGTCTCATAAAGTCCAAGCCTGGCTACTGTGAGTAGGGTACACCCATATTTATAGCATACACGTGGTGATACTAGAAAGTACCTTTATGTGTGACACACCGCTTTCAACACTTTGAGTTTGGTACACACTTGTGACTCTCATATGGTCCAAAGGGAAAAATTGTCTCTGTAGGATATAAAGATACCTTTATGTGCATTACATACTACCTGACAATGTAAATGTGGTATGCCCTTTTTCTTTCATACAGTCAAAGTAAATTAGGGGATTTCCTATATCCATTAAACACAGATTTTGCATGGTTTGCGCAGGATGCAATCTTCTCCAATTCTAAGCTTTAAACCATATTTCACATTTTGGTTCCTTTTATGTTTTTCTTTATACACACCGAGGAGGAGGAAGATAAAGAACTTACTATCAAAAAAGGTTTAAAGAGAATTTTTACAAGAAAGATCTTCTTCTACAACAAGGGACCTATTGAGTGAGATCTCAGCTATTTCATAATTTTGATAGAATTTGTTTATGTGAGAGCACCTTTTGAACCAAATTATTAAAAAAAAATTCTTGTTTGGTTTAAATGTGGTAAAATTTAGGATTTAACACAGTGAAATGATAATCTGCACAAGCATTGAGAGTCCTTCAACCCCCATTTGCCTTCCTAAAGTTATTTATTATTATAAAGGAATAGTATAGGTTAAGAATTTATATTTTAAATGTACTATAAATTTGTGCAACATTTTTTTAGCAAACATCTCGCAAACTGCCCAACGTGTCATTTGGGAAGGCATTGGTTAGCAAATTGTTGACCTTAAATGTGTCGGGGGAAAAAGTATTGAAAAAAAAATATTCTGTATGTACTGTATATACAGTAGTTCTGGTTTTCAAAAATTTATAAAAACAGCTATAATCATGTAATTTTGGTCTATTTTTGTTCCTATAATAATTTATTGTTAACCTCAATAACAATAATTTACAGTCAATTGACCACCTCACAGCCAGTGGCGTAAGTAGGGTATTTGGAGCCCAGGGCAAATCTAAAATGGAGCCCCCTTCCCCTATGTGTGCACATGGTGAAAAAATGGGCATGGTCACAAGGGGCATGGTCACTTAAAAATGGAGCATGTCAACATGACACACACGCATTTCTCATCACTCTGAACATTCCTTTCCATTCCATATGCACCTTAATGCAGTGCCCCTTATACAGTCCCCACTATGCAGTTCCCCTAGTAGTAGTCCTCTTATGCAGGCCCCCAGTAGTGTCCCTTATACAGTACCCCCAGTAGTGGTCCCCCTTATGCAGGCCCCCATTAGTTTCCCTTATACAGTGTCCCCAGTAGTGGACCCCTTATGCAAGCCCCCAGTAGTGATCCCCCTTATGCAGTTCCCCATGTAGTGGTCCCCAATATGCAGTGCCCCTAGTAGTGTCCCTTATACAGTGCCCCCAAAAGTGGTCCCCCTTATGCAGGCCCAGTAGTGATCCCTTCTATCAAGTACCTCTTATACAGTGCCCCCTGTCCAGTGCCCCTTATACAGTGATCCCTGTAGTGGTCCTCCCTATTCAGTGCCCCAGTAGTAGTCCAGTGCAGTGCCCCTTGTGCCCCCAGTAGTAAGACCCTTATATAGTGCCCATCAGTAGTATTATTCCCCCCTATGCAGTGCCCCTTATATAGTGCCACCAGTAGAAGTCCCCCTCATGCAGTGCCCCAGAAGTGGTCCCCCGATGATGTGCCATTTATATAGTGCCCCCTGTAGTAGTCCCCTCTATGCAGTGCCCCAGTAGTTATCCCCCCAAATAGTGCCCACAGTAATGGTCCTCCTCCGATGCAGTGCCCCCAGTAGTAGCCCCCCAGTAGTAGTCCCCAGTAGAGGTCCCCCCCGATTCAGTACCCCCAGTAGTAGTCCCCTCCAGTAGTGGTCCCCCCCTGATGCAGTGCCTCCAGTAGTTGCCCCCCCCAGTAGAGGTCCCCCCTTGATGCAGAGCCCCCAGTAGTGCAGACAAACACACAAATACAAAAAAAAACCTTACCTGAATCACCGATCCTGCTCCCGCCGCTGTCCGCACAGCAGTCCTCCCGGGCTGGTGCGCTCTGCATTATGGGAGACATCATGACATCTCTCCCATTATCCACTGCAGGAGCCGGAAGGTGGAGCTCATGATTGAGCTCCAGCCTGGCTCTTGCAGTGGGCGCAGCAGCCAATAAGAGTCTGTCTGACTCTCATTGGCTGCTGAAACACAAACATCGCCACACTGGTGGCAATGTGTGTGTAAATGTGTAGTTCGACCACACTCACTGCAGTCTGCACTACACAGGCTAACTAGGACTGGCTGGTACCACCCCCCTCCCCGCGTGCTGCCGGTCCCACAGTGCCCAGGGCTCAAGCCCTGGCAGCCCTGCCCTAGTTACGCCACTGCTCACAGCTCACAATATTGTTCACCAGTTTGGCCAAAGGCTGGCTGGCCTAACTCAGCAACAGAACACAAATACAATCATTTTAATATAAGAATATAGCACATCTATGAATCATTGCCACACAGCAGTGACAGAAAGGATGGCAATTTAATAAACTCTATGACCCCATAGAAACCAAGAATGTTAAATTAATCAAGAACTAGATCAGAGGTTTGAGGGCAGTACAGGGAAATGGAGGTGGAGTATACATGTAGTAGAAGGCAGATAAAGGAAAGATAAAGATTGATTAGTTGTAATTGATTAATAATTAAGTTTAATTTAATTGTTTGAATGATTAATAAAATTTAAGATAAAAAAGACAAAAATATTTTTTTACAGACTTACTTTATAGAGCATATGTGGCACTGTTCAGTAATATGCACTAGAGAAATTCTTTACAGAGGCAGCAGAAATGCTTGCAAGCTTGTAGATCATGGATAAGCAGAAACCTCTTTCTGCTTGTGGACTAGATTTAGGAGAAACAACATGGTATTATCCCTCATACTCAGACTATCTGGTGCACCTCATAAATATACTATAGCTGTGTGTGTTACCTAAATAGGAATAAAGATGGGACTGGGGGGGAGGGGGTTAGTATCACCAAGGGATCAGCCTCCTAATACTTGTTAGTGCATGACAGTCTGATTTGGAGTTTGCTGCTCTGCAGTGCATCATTAATTTTCTTGGCTTGTTGTTTCAACCCTTGTCAGGAATCCTTGGCTATTATCATTGTATTTTTTTCTGCTTAGAATATGTTGGAAAGTAGTAATGTATTAGAGCAATAAGCAATAAAAATATTTGTCTATGCAAAAAAGACCATCCCCAATGCCCCACAAAAATACAGCCCATAATGAAAAGAAATGTGGTGCAAGATGGAATTATCATTGGGTCCTCCCACCTTTATGTTGTATTTTAAAAAGCACATGTACAAACCCAGCACTTCAGTGGCATGGACTGCCACTTTTGTGGCTAAAGTGCTTGGTTAGTTTTGGCATCCATAAAACAAGCTACTAGAGGGCTCAAAGCAGCTTACAGTGCTTTTAATTATCTCCGCAATGGCAAGATTATTTAATTATCATCCTCATCACACAATATTAACCCATCCCCACTGGATTCCACCATTACAGAAGTCTCTGTACTTTGACGTAATTGGCAGGAAAGATCTTCCGCATTGAATTTGTAGTTCATTTTTATGAACATCTTTTTTATATTTTGAGGAAGTAGTCTCCTACACCGATCACTCAGGCTATGGTGAAAACTCTTTCCGAGTACACACTGGAGGATGGCATCATTAGTAAAGCAAAGCGAGTTTGAACAATGGCCCCAAATTGTCTTTTTTCCTCTCAGTAGTCAAAAGGAACTGTCTGACATGGTTATTTATACACTATCATTAAAATAATCCTCCACCATTCTATGGATGGTTACCATATCAGATTAAATCATGGTAGAGGTGTCACTAATTTGGGGCAATTCTTTTAGACCTGACCAGATGTCAACTTGTTGTCTCACTCTGGTGCACTGATTTGACCCCTCCTCATCAGTGGGTCTCTTTGAAACATAAATAGAAATAATAATATCACACCTTTAATGTTTTGAGCCGCTTCCTTACTTCTTATAAATAATAGGAAGTGAACAATATAGGTAATAGGGAAGCACTGTGTGTTTAACATGTGTTCAAAATGGTTGAAAAAATTATTCAAAGAATGTATATATGTGGTATATTTCATGCATGTATAAAGATGTGTGTGAGAAATTGGGTAAGGAGTGAAAAGGCGGTCATCAAAAATACCAACTGAAAAAAAGTTATAAAACAAGTTAAAAAAACAGCAATTTGATTCCTAGGAAATGTACCATAAGTATATGTTATAGCTCTTTTTACGGATTGGTGAGATTCCTGCTGCTGTAGTGCAATGCCTCAGGAGACTATCCCTACCTTACTCAAATAGATGCCTTCTCACCTCCATTAGTAGTATAGCTGGTACTTCTGCAACTACTTCAGTTCTCTCCCCGTGCTTGTGTCATAAATAGACAAGCTGCTGTGCAGTGTGCAGTATGTGCTCCGTCTTCAGTGCGATGGATGAGGAGGCATACAAAGAATTGGAGGGAGAGAAGGACAGCGCTATCAGCACTGCCTTCTCTTCCCTGTCAGCAGCCACTAGGCTGCTGCTCACTGCCAGAGGAGGGAGAGAAGTGCTGTCTTCTCAAGTGTCTTGTCTTCTCTCTACCCTGTCCTCTCAGCAGCTGCCAGGGTTGGGGGGTGGGTTCGCCAGCGCTGGCCTGGCCGATCACTGCAGAGATCGGCCCACGGGGAGGGGCAAAGTGTGTAGAGGGACCAAGAGCTCCCTCTGTGATTGGCGGCTGCTAGAAAATGATTTTCCAGCAGCCGCCCATAGAGCTTTTCTGACTGGTCGTATCAGATACGACCATGTCAGGGAAAGCCCAGTCTGGTATGGTCGTATCTGATACGACCATGCCAGGCAAGTGGTTAAGATCACTCTTTTGATGTGATATTTCTATCGGGAGCCCGGACCACAGTGCCGATATGTGTGTATACACCTATACAATCATGCTGTACTTGCAACCTTCGATCTCCAACTGCCAAATGTTAAAAGAAAATGATTGTACCACCCACAGAGGCGGCGTTGCACACTGCACTTTTGGTCCAATCTCACCCTGCCAAATTGGATGAATATTAAACTGCACATAAGATGCGATCCTTCGATTTGACCAATTTTCATCCGACAACATAATCATAGTTGCATACATTCTGTTTTGCTAACAAAAGAATGGGTCAAACTAGAAAGTACGGCCCATTAATTATATAGGTGTGTACCCAGCTTTAGCCTGTTTTGAGGTTGAGTGTCAAGGTGACTAACTCATAGATGGAGTGCCATGAACCCTTTGCAACTTATGTTCTTTCAATCACTATAAACCTGCTAAAGTGTTCCCAGTATACATGTATTTAACAGTACAAACACAAAGTAAATGTGGCAACAAGGTTCTTTTACTTCGGGGAGATAAGAAAAGTAGAAAACACAAAGCATAAGCATTAAATTAGTAAGACAGTGACATTGAGGTAGTTACTGCTTGTGGCTTATTTAGTGTGCTAGAAACTGGAAGGGAAGCTTTACAAATAAATCTAAATATTTTGAGCTTCTTATTTTAATTAAAAATCAATTAGCATCATACTTTATTAGGAATATGTAATAAACTAAATAAAGAAAATAAATGCTTGGAAGACAGAAAACTTAAAAAAAGAACCCAACTATTAGTTGAAGCACTGCAGCATATGTACAGACATAATTGGAACCTCTAATAAAACACATATTGTAGGGGCTTATGCACCAAACAAAATGAACCCCCCACACAAATCATGTTGCAATGTAGGGCATGAAAAATGCAGTTTGTTTTTCTCGCATACAGGGAAAATATCGGCTGCATTTACATGTACTGTAGCACACAAATATTGGCAGTTTCATTTTTACAATAAGATCTACAGCAGAATAGAAATACAAGACACTCTCTCTCACCTTTAAATCTGTCATTTTAAATTTGACGCCCTTCAGTGCACCGTGGTTTTTCCAAGGTGAATATTTGCTCTTTTTCTTTGTTGTGTTACTGTAAGAACTTTGCATAATACCCAATCTTACCACATGGGCTAGTCTCCACTATAAAATACCACAAGCAGTCCCCTGCTGTAGTGTAAACTTGACCCAAAATGGTCTGCACATGGCTGGTGTCTCTATAGTGATATATTAAGTGAACGTTGACATTCTCTAAATATCGACATTCCCAACATTGACATGGACATAATTCTGACATGCCTAATGATGACATTCAAAATGTGGACACTGACATAATGTTGACATTATGTCATTGACAACAGTCGGCATGTTGACTATACAATTTAGCATTGACTTGTGCTTTAACCTTAACCGCAGCCTAACGCAACGCTAATCCTTTCCCTAATCCAGCCCTAACCCTAAAATAGACTGTCAATATTCACACTGTTAATATTCTGACAATATTGACATTATGTCCATGTTGACATTCAGTCCAGGGGCCACCAGGTTCTCACACACAAAAGTATTGCACAGATCTGACTGATGTGTGCTGCAGCAGTACATGCAACTCACAGGCATGTCTATTGATTCACAGGCATGTCTATTGATTTCTTCTATTCTGCTCCGAGTTTGCTCTGTGTTCTGTGTTCTTGTGGGTCTCCAAGTGCCGCCATGCTGGGGCAGGCTTGCTGAATGCTCTAGTTCCACTGTAAAGAACAATATTAATCTCTATCTTTTACACAATTCCCCACATCCAATGCTACAAGGGAAGTGGGAAAAAGCCCTCTAGTTGATCCACAGGAGGGGAGACCCAATTTTATTTTGGGGTTCCCTTTTTACGTGGACTGCCAGCCCTGGGCTGAGCGGTTTAAGGCTGGTTTACATTATGGCAGAGGACTCCACGCTTTGTGTCTCTTTGTTATAATGTAAGCCCCCCAGCCGGTACAGCCCGGTGTTGGTTATAGGAAATACGGGGGAACCCCATGCTGTTTTTCCTAAAATTTCCAGACACCAGAATGGGGAGGTCTGGGGCTGGTTATGCTTTTGCAGACCATTTTATTCTATTTTTCAACAATTTCAGTACAGTCACACACAAAAGTATTGCACAGATCTGACAGATATGTGCAGCGCTTCAACAGAACATACAGCTCTTAGGCACGTCTATTGATTCACAGGTAGGTCTAATGATTTTTCTATTCTGCTCCGAGTTTGCTCTGTGTTCTATCATGTTTTCAAACACGATTCTTAGCAAATCCATGAGTTGTATCCTGTCTATGGAAAGTACTCGCAGGTTGGTTGGATGGTCTCTTGACGAATATGAAACCAGGCCTACACATAGGGGCAGGCCAGCTGCAGGGTTATGTACAACTCAGCATACGGTACAATATACACACTAGGGGGCCTGCTTTAGAGTTGTACACTAATGCCACTGTAGCTGTCAATTTTTTAAGCAGCTACTGGGCCTGATTCAGACCCGCTCAAGAGCGCTGAGCGCTCGCAAGTGGGTCGATGTTGCCCAAGTGCGTATGCGCACGATGGAGGCGGCTCCATCATGCGCATGGGCGAGACACGAATAACGACGGCCTAGCCATCATTATGGGTCTTGCACCAAAGGGGGCGTGCTGTTGATGGTGATTGACAGCACGCCCCCTTTGGTGGGTGTGCCAGGGGTGTAGCTGCCCAGATGGAGGCGTTCCCATGGGAACGCCTACTGTCTGGGGCCGGCCCCACTGACATCACTAGTGATGTCAGTGGGAGTGCTTTTGGCTCTGATAGAGCCAAAAGCACTCCAGGGCTTGTGGCAGAAGAGACCATACCTTAGGATCTTGTCGCAAGCCCGATGGTCGCGATGGTCTTGACCATCGCAACCATCATTTTGGCCGCTCGCTATAGCTGTGGGTGGTCACCCACAGCTATGCGAGCGGCCAGGAGGCCGCTCCAAAAAGTAAGAGGCCCGGCCCTGATTCAGAGAGAGTGCTCTGTCAGAGCGTCCGGCTCTGAATCAGGGCCACTGTGCGAAAACATGCAAATGTTGCAGACACCATGGAACGTATTGAGATGCTCACCTGTGGCTTTGCAAATCCAAGAATCTGCCTGCAAAGACACATTGGTTGCTAATAATTTGATTATTGGTCTTCTGAGCAACCGTATGGTCATGCAGAATGGCTCTGGATTTGAGATGCCGGAGCCAATTTTATTGCATACTGGATCGCAAACACAGGCAGTGACATGCTCTGCAAACTGTCTCAACATGCCAGCTTACTTTTCTGCCACTCCTGTTACCTAAGTTACCTACCCCTAAAAACTTTCTGACTGTCAATTACACTGCGGGTAAAATGTTGCTGCAAGCAACTATGGTAATGTACTTTGTTGCATGCATATTACGACTTTGATGCATGTGCAGTTTATGAATAATTGCTCTATTGCAAATATTGGCATAGCCTACATCTCTGAATCACAGCCCCGACTGGCAGCCCCAAGGGGAGAAGACACTTTCCACTGGCTGCCTGTCTTCCAATCGGAAGCCACCTCCAATCACAGTGAAGCCAGTACAGTCACGGACTACACTGGCTCACTGAACAGTGGAGGACATTGCTGGGGGTACTGCAGCCTAGCAGTCCCTAGGTAAGATCCGCCACTGGTTCCATGTACAAATTGTGGGACCAAGTAAGCCTAACTTGCATTCAACTCAACTTGGACACTTATAGTGAAACTACTGTATGACAAAACAAAGCAACACAATAATTTTATAGATCCATTTAAGTAAACAGAATAATATATTAAATGAGTATTATATATTAACATACCAGTTTAACATTCCTTGATTTTGCAAACTATGGGGAGTGTAATTTTTAATGCTTTGATCATAAACATTTGATAACAACATAGATTTATAAGTAAATAAGACTTCAAGACTTCAGGCTACAGAACATCAACAATTCTCACTCTTTTTTTTTATTTCCTTATGAATTCAGACATATCGTATGGCTGTACAATAATATCAAGGCATAGGTTAGTCATTCCTGTCAACACATTACCATTGGCTAGCATACTGCAGCAGGCAGAGAAAGATATTCTAAGGCCTATGTATATGTACATTTCATGTCTCTGGGCAAACTAGTTTCTCATTCTTATCAATGTGGCTTTGTCATTTACAGTTTCCCTGACATGTCAGATGCAATCTATCATTTCCCTTGTTTGGTATGTCTGGAAATAAAGGATACAAACAGCATCACATCACAAGTTTAACAAGCTTATCTGTGGTCCTGTGTTTTATTGCTTTGATTGCAAGCTGATCTGACCCTGCTAAAAAGTTTGTATTATTTGATTTACAGTTGAGTAGCAGAAAACAAATAAGGCTCCATTCCTGCTTTGTCCGTCAAACAGATTTTACAATTAATATATTGGACTGCTGTAGCTAAGCTATTGTTATATCATCAAGGTGCGCTTCAGTGACAGGTTATCAAAAACTATTATGCAAGCTTATAGAATTTTGGGGCATGCTTGCTGACATTCTGGCAGCCCCCTCTGTGTGGGGTCAGCCAGGTCGGCGAAGAGGGGGGAGCTTGGCATGGTATAGGAGGCGTGGCCTGGGATATTACCTGGGAATAGGGGTGGAGCAGGGGCATGGTTACGTGATAGCTCCAATTTGGCCCCGCCCACAATCCACAATGCCGCATTGTGAAGCAGGGGCATGGTCATGATGACACAGTTCAGCGCAAATCACATCATCGGCCACAGGGGTTTGACTGGGAATTGCAGGGGGGAGGGTTCAGGGAGTTGGTGGGCTGCTGTATGATGTGAAAATGTTACTTATCTCAAGTAGAGATGTGTGCAGATCCCCATGTTTTAGTTTTTGGTTCTAAATCATTGTTTTGTTTTGGTTTTTGTAAAAAATCACCCTCAAATGTTTTGACTTTGGATTTCTTTAAAGATTGATAACATTTTGTAATTTGGACCTGATTTTGTAGTATTATTAGCATCCAATAACATTTATTCCAGTCAATTTCCAGTCAATTTTGACGACCTCACAGCCCACAATATTGTTTTCATCAATGTTGATCAAAGGCTGCAGAGAGCTGGTTGGCTAAATTAAATGTCAGAGCACCAGCACAAACACATGGCAGTTTAAAATAATATAGCACCTCTTAGAAACACAGTGGCACAGCAGTGGCAGATACAGTAGGATCAGGGGCGCAGAGAGGGGGGTGAAGCAGGTACAAATTACCCGGGCCCAGGCTTGCTGGAGGGCCTGGCACCGCCCCCTCCTCCCTCCTACATCACAGCAGCCCTGCACACGCTGCTGTGTACTGGGCTGCAGTGGGAGACTGCTTGCAGCAGCTGGAGCAGTCTCCTATGCCTATGGGGGGAGCGATCATGCTGATCATGACCCCCATTGGCTGTGCGCCAGGCTGAGGGGCTCACAGTGCCCCCCTCCCAGTGAAGCGGCGCTGCTAAAATGTTTTATTTATTCTGTGTTTTTTTCCTAAGGGGACATGGCCACGCCTCCCCTGATTAGGCCACGCCCCCTGTCACCTGGGCCCGCCGCGGCTCTTGGCTGCCCTGAGTAGGATTGCAGTTTAATAAACTATGTGACCCTATAGAATGTTTTTATTACTCAAGAGCTAATAGCCTAAAAGTAAAAGCCAAGCAGAAAATTCAAAATATAATATATTACCAAATTACAGGACTCAGGCCAATCAAAATGTATCATTGTAGAAAGAGATAAATTAATAAGTTAATAACAAACTTATCTAGTCAGCAAATCACAGGCATCCTGCCAGTAGAAATTTTAGAAAGTAGAAATTGATAATTAAATTAATAAGTTAATAACAAACTTATCCAGCCAGTAAATCACAGGCCCAGTAAAATTCAATACAGTCTTATTAACACTGGGTGACTATTAGTATCTTCATATATTCAGTTTGGCTAAGATAATCGGCTGACTTTTTTTTATCTTTCATAATAGTCTACACTTATTTATACTGTCAACAAAACCACCAAGGACAGCAATATATGCTGCCTGCCAAACACACATAATCATGGCAAAGCCCATAACGAAACACGGTGGATGATGGAATTGTCCTACCCACTGTCGAAGCTGGATAATTGGCTGAGACAGAATCTGTTTAAAAATAAATCTGCACGACACCAGTTTGCGAATGGCAACAAGACGCCATTTTGTGACTGGCTGCCCAGCGCCACTTTAACGAAACCCATATAATTAAGTACATATGGCGATGCTATTACTTAGAGTCATGTGATTGCCCTGTAATAGAACACTATTAGTTTACTCCATAAAACACACACTGACATTTATTTAATACAGTTAATATAAACGCACTTGCTGAGCAACTCCCATAACTTATTGCACACGAGCATCTTCCCTTAAGGTCCCCACACCAATACATTTGCACATTCATATATAAAAGGTTTCCTGGCATAAAGGGTTAACATTAAAGGTTATATGTATTACCGATCATGTTGTAGTACCATACTGATCCACAGCCATTCAACAGATTTCCAGTTCCATTGGCAAGGAGATCGCAACATGCGTCTGCAAGTTATGGATTATGAAGATATTAGGTGATAGAAATGTCCTATGTATGTAGTATTTCCCTTTAGATTAGCATACCAAGAGTAGGAAAACCAAGAACAAAGCAGCAATGGAAGACCAAGAACTACCCCTAATGACATCATACTAATTGTCCAAGAAACTTTTGAATGTTACTAAGACCCTTATCAAAAGCCAATGAAATTGTGTTTGCCTGTTTGCATTTTGTACAGAGTGTATATCAATATCACAATATAATATAGAATATATTAAGACCAATATATAATAAAAACAAATCCTTACACAACTAGAATCAAAAATATATATATTAATGTGAATCAGTTATCCCAGAGCTCAGATGACTGGTTATTCCAGTTCACACATAGAGACCACTTCCTGAGATCCTACACAACAGAATAAGGTTTGGCATGCCCTTGTATGGAAATGACCTCACAGGTGAGGGGGGAGGAGTATGGTTCACACACTGGGGACATTCTTACAGAGACACGGGCTGGCATTCAGAGACTGGGAGCAGACACACTAACAATGCAGTTACAACTGCCTGGAACAGATACTAAGTCCTCCTGGAAATATGGCTAAGTATATTGTTGTTAAACTGTACAGTAGTTAGTCTATTTGGGTATCTGTAGCTAGTTGTGTGTTAATCTGTAATGTAGCTTAAGAAGATTGTATGTAACAAGTTTGTAGTTAAAGGAATTCATAAGTCTGTGTTAGCATACAGTGGATGATATAGAGTGATCAATGCCTGTAATATTATCATCCACGCTGCAGTGTACAATTGTCTGTTTATACTGGTTGTATTATCAGCATGCAGGAAAGGGATTGATTATGGAGTTTTTGTAATATGTGAAACAGAACTATGGTATTTGTAATGATTGGTGCTGGTTGGTATAATTGTTTGAGATCCGCTGGTGAGCTGTGTTAGGGCCTGGAACCATGTACTTGATTCAATGGAATTGTGAATTACTAGTAGTGTGATCATGGCTATAATACTGGCATAGGTTTGGTGTTATTTCAGTGTTATGATAGAATTGTGTACTGTGAGTTGTGTACTGGTATTTTGGCTACTATATGGTGCTTACTATCTGAATAAGTTTATATAGTATTATGAATGTAATCATAGGCTGGTATCAGTGTTATATCATGGAACTTTAATTAATAACAGCTTTGAATGATATAAGTTATAACCGTGTGTAAGATAGAGACTGCAGTTTTTGTTAAAGATGGTTACCAGCAAGTGGGTTAAACAATGGTATTACATGTGATACTCCCCTCCCCCCATTGAAACATGTGCTTGATTCATGGAAGTTGTGAATTAATAGTCTTGTGATTATAGTTATAATTCTACCAAGTTTTGTTCTATAGTAGAAATAGGTTATTGTAGTATTATAATTGTGGTCATTAATGGATATATGATTTACAGAGTTACAACATAATGTGAAGTTTTCTTCCTTTCAAAATGGAGTGTATTATGTGAGTTTTCAAAATGGAATTTGTCTAGAGACCATGCATTTTGGACAATAGGACATGTGCCATTCCCAACCCCCCACACACACACCCTCACCAGCCATCTTGGACATGTGCTCTCAGCAGACAACTCACTCTCTCTCTCTCTCTTTGTATTTTGAAGTTTAATCACTGTTTTATGCGTATGTATATCAACTATACCTAGTCACTGTATAAATTCTTTGCCCTGTTTGTAATAAAAGATCAAAGCGTGTAACTATACCCTTTTATGTGAATAATATCTTTTGTGCTTTGGAAACACAATCCAAGTCTGGAAAGCAATTATTTCTTGTGCGACTCATTACGCTATTAAGCGACAATTTGGTATAACAGATTAGCTAGAATCCATACCACCTACACTTATGTTGTATATTAAAAAGGACATGCACAGTTTAACAAACCAAGCACTTCAGCAACAGGTGTCACAGTGTGCCAGACCCCAGTAGCACTTCTTGGTATTGAGCTGGATCTTGTAAAGCTGAACCGCCATGTACTCTTGGAAGAATCATTCAAGACCATGTAAATTTCAGGGGATGGTTCTTCAATGATTAAAAACTGAAACTAAATCAATGTGACCTGGATAACAGGATAATTGCTAAGGGAAAAATAATAAAATGATCTCCATACAGATCCGGATTATCACAAAATATTTGAAATAAATAAGATAATATATAGAATAAATAATATATTCCTTATATAATTAATAGAACAAGAAAACCATTTTAATGCACCTTCACCGATCTATCATGCTGCATCAAAGTTCCTTCTCCCTCTGAACTGCATAAAATCTTAATAAATTGGCATTAGCACCAGCTTCCCTGCTCAAAAATATATATATTTTTTACATTAGCATTCACTGATTTGACAGTCAGCCACATAAGAAGTACCTTACAAACTTGTCAGTCAGTGTACAACAGTTTTGACATACAATTTCCATGATGGCTACCATTAAACAAATAAATCAATATGCAGCAGTATGGTTGTATATGATTGTTGCTTCATTACTGATTAAAGCAACAATATGTGTATTGAAGGCTCAATTTCCCAGTTAACTACAATGCTGTGTGCTCCAAAAACTGAGCACTACAGGTTTAATAAATTAGATATTATACAAAATTTCCTAAGTGCATCAACCAAAAGACAGCAGAATGCCATTCAAATTAATTTTGTGGTTGATGAATAGAAAGTGCCACATGACATATCTCTCAACTTTCTAAGTTTGGAGTGTTGGGCTGACCTGTTATATGCACATCAATACTACTTGCACCAGTGGCAGGTGCAAGGCCACCATTAGGAGGTTTGGAGGTACGCTTGTAAGAGGTACAGGCTGTCAAGGGAGCCTGGTGCTAATGGTTTTTCTTCTCCAATCACCACTTGGCAATAAATTAAAATCATGCTTGTCAACATTCTGGCTGCTCCCTATGTGGGAAGGGGAGGGGGCGGCCAACTTGACATAGTGCGGGGGAACTGCGTGTCATAGGAGACATAGCGGGGACATTACCTGACATTAGGGGTGGAGCAGGGGGATGACCACACAATTGCGCCATCGTGGCCCCACCCCCACTATACACTGCAGATATTCCAGGCACTTTGAAGCAGAGAGCGGGGCCATGATCATTCAATTAATTGCAAATAGCTTCATTGATGCCCCCGCTGTGGGGGGGGGGTGTGTGGGGGAGTCCAAGGGCTAAGCAGCCAGCCAGGAGACTTGCCTGTGTTTCTGGGCAGCCATGAGTGCCACCAGATTTTCGGGAGCCTCCCGACTGTTCCCGGATACTAGGCAAGTATGATTAAATTATCAGTTTGTCTTCAATCCTTAAGCCATAGTGGCTGACATATACATATTATAGTACTTTTGGTCTCCAGAAAGATGTCTGTTGTTTGTACAACTGAATCAGTAATAGAAACATATTTTAAGGTAGAAATGATCAGAATGAAGAAGCCTGAAATTCTATTTATATGACATAGACAGGTACTGATAGGGTCATATTCCTGCAATACTGGATGTCATTCGGAGCATCAGTTCTTTGTGAATCGGTATCAGTGTATATGTCTGTGGGCCTGCAGAATTCAGAATTGTACACTATGCCAATGTTTTTGCAGTTGAGTCACACTGCGCATGCGTCAAGGTACATTACCATAGTCGTTTGCAGCGACTATTTATTCATAGTGTGATTGACAGTCAGGGAGCATTTGGGGGAGGTAATTGGAAGAGGCAGCAAGGAACATAGGTGTGTTGCAACCATTTCTGGGGCATGTCTCACCCCGTTAGCCCATACACAGGGAACATGATTCTGGCATCTCAATTCCCACAGTCATTCTGCGGTACTATAGGCTCACTCAGGGCTGCAATAATCGAATGATGTGCGACTGATGCTGCGTCTTTGTACACAGATGCTGCAACATTTTACTCAGATGATTGAATTTGCAAAGCTGCATGTGGACGTCTCATTACATCTAATGGCAGCAATAGGAAAGATTCTTGGACATCTAATGGCAGCTGCAACATTTGCATATTTTAGCATTGCAGCTACCACGGCAGGGCAGTGATGGCACCTGGTTGCCCTGCAAGTACGGGCGATGAAATAAATTGTTAATGATCTGCAGGAGCAGGCATCGTTAACAATGTATTGCATACACACTGGGCGATATTGCACGTAATGAACGATAACGATATCATCATTAATATCGTCCAACTTCTTGTCTAGTGTGTATGCGGCTTTAGGCACAGAATATGAATATACATTCTAAAATGAGAAGATTAGATAAAGGAATGTGTTAAAATGTAAAATAATTCTATTGTAAACTAGTCTAGATAGACAAAGATATTTATGGAGAGGATATGATTTACAGCTTTTATGGAAGCTCTGTGCTTTTTGTACTTTGATTTTATCAGATCTGAAATAATCCTCAAAAGGAAAAAAAAAACTACAGTTGCAGATAAATAATATTGCCAGTGATTTAAGCTGTTGAGTGATCTGCGTGGGCAGTTTTCTCCACTTAGCTTTAAAGCAGAAAATGAAATAAGAAGGAATAGGAAGAGTTCACTGATTATAATGTGATTATAGAAAGAGCAATGCTAACATTTGGTAGTTATAAATAACTAATTTCTCTAAGGAAATATGAAAGACGGATTGGTCAATCATCTCTTTCACTCTCTGCTCTCTCAAAGGCAGCAGACCTGAGTGTACAGATGATAAAACCAGTTCAATACAAAATAGTCATGAAAATAAAGCAGTTCTTTAAGCCTGCTATGGTTTTATGTCTAGGGATGCTTTACTTGTAGATAACTAAACAATCCGGCTCAATGTCTTAAATCTAACCAATATGCAGATGTGACCACATCCATCTATACTCAAATTGTGTCAATCACCCTGTTTGATGCACCATGAATTTTGTGACTAAGCCATACATCCTACCACACAGCTTTGCCTCGTAGTTGCCTCGTATTTCAATTACTAAAATGACAAAATGCAATGCATGAGTACCCTTGGACATGGCATGCAGCAGCTGTGTGCGACTCAGATGATAACCTGGGTAAAAAGGTAAAAGAGTGAGGACCATTATGAGTGAGTACCATGCCATTGTGAAAAAAACACTAATCCTAAATGGCCAGGACACTATAAGTGACTTTGGATGTAGCTGCAACACAGGTGCCAAATTCAGAAAAACACTATAAAAGGAGTGGAATCGCTACCTGTGGCAGTGCATCTAAATTGTGTCATGTGTCTCATGCCATATAGTGCAAAGGATAGATGTATGAGTACACATCTGTCTAGCTTGCCAAATTAACCATAAAATAAAATAAAGATACTGACAACAGGATTGGCATTAAATGGGCAAAGCTTTTATTTGAATTGGCACTAAAGCTGACAGCAACAGCCAATTGGATCTTTCTCTCAAGAAGTGTCTATCCTACCCCAATCAATATAATAAGCAAGAAAGCATGTCTACCTGTTTGGGATCTAGCTCCACCAAATTTGGCAGGGTGGTGTATTTTGACCAGAATTATTTTTTTTGCCTAGGTTTGAACTTCGTCAAGGCCACACACTGTCACACAATCCCTAAAGATGGGAAAACTCTTAAATTACATACGTTATGGGGCTGGCTTAACTGGAAATTGGCAGTCTTGCAAAAACCTGTGTGAAAGCTACAAAAATATCCTTTCAACCTCACAGTCTGAGCAAGTCTCAAACTTTGAATCATGCAAGTTCATATTAAATCCAGACTTAGTCCTTTTTTAAAGTGACCATATATATTAGACATCCCTCTGTGTTTCCATGCAAGGGCATAACTAGAATGTTGTGTGCAACATAGCAAGATCTCAAAAGCCCCCCCCCCAGAGGTAAAAAAATACATACATTTACTCCCACACAGAACCCATTCAGGTTATGCCACACAGTAATACCACTTTTACACAGTATGCCACACAGTAGTAGTGCCCCTTATACATTATGTCACACAGTAATGCCCCTTACACTACACAGTGATGCCATTTACACATTATACCACACAGTAATCCCCTTTACAGATTATGCCACATACTAGTAGTTACCCATATAACACATTATTACACAAAATAGCAGTGAAACTTATACATGATACCCCCCATAAGCTCACCTCCCAGGGTTTCCAGTAAATTTTGACCACCTCATAGCTCATAATATTGTTTTCATTCAGTTTAGGCCCAAAATTTGCACCAAGCTAGCTACCTAACTAAGCTAAGCGGCAGCAGTGAGTGGCACAAACATGTGGCAGTTCAACTTCCAACATGGGACATAAGAAAAATATATATTTTCCTTAATTAAGAGGCCAGAGGGAGTTGGAGTATGTATGTAGTTGGAGGCAGGGACAGGAAGGGTTGATTGGTAGTAAATTTGATTACATTTTTTGATTCCGGAGCAAATTTATGAGGGAGGAGGAATGAGCATGAGAGAGCAATATGTCCCATGTTTTGCCCACAGTCACCCAGTTGCAGAGTGGATCACTGACGCCATAAGATCTATGCTGGTATTAGATGTGCGTCCAATATATGCCAATAATTCAGTGGGTTTTAGACAGTTTATTGAGGTCCTGTGTCCCCACTACCAAATCCCATCAAGATTCCAATTCACTAGAAAAGCAATTCCCAACCTGTACAGGGACATAAAAAAAACATAATTAGTGGCCTCCAAAATGCCGTTGTACCCACTGTCCACTTAACCACAGATTTGTGGACAAGCTGAACAGAGCAAATGCAAGATTTAAGATATAAGGTTTAAGTCAAATGATGTGTCTTTCTTCCCAACAGACACAGATCTGAAGAGATGCAAAGACCTGTTGGTAAGCAAATTGTCAGCTCAAGTGACACATGATGCAGCAATGGCTTCTACTTCAGTTTCTCCAGAAAGTGCATCTGCCATGAAAAATCTTAACTTTCCCAAAAGAACAACTGGTGACGTATATGAGTCAACACAAAACACAATTTTTTTTTGGATGGATACACTACAGATGATGTAACAGGGAGGAGATTCCAAGATGGTTACCTCTATTTACTCTGGCTTTACAAAGGGTACAGATGACTTGACAATAGTTGTCTGGATTTGGGTAGAAATAATTCCACACATAAGAAGTGGATTTTTTTGTCTTGTGCCCAGGCATGACAATGGGCTTTATCTTATCATGGACAATAACTGTTCTTCCACTGGTCCCTGATTTACACAAACAACATCCTCATCAACAACATCCTTATTAGTGTCAGCTACACAAATATCCTTCTCATCCTGGTGCACTTCCACAGAAGCATCCTTGGTTTTTATGTCAGCATGTTCACTTGTGCTTATATCATCATAAGAGGCAGAACCACCAGTCATAAATAAAAGCCAAGGTCTTAACCTTTCCTTGCCACTTCATGTGGTGAAAGGCATTTTGCCAATGTTATGTCTTTCTGCAGCTAACTTTCCCTTTGATGTTTTTTTCTTTACCACTGTAAATGATTGGTTCTTGATTTTAGATGCCCTGACTTAAGCCCTGTATGCCCATGGGCATCGGCTTTAGTAGATAATGAAGTTGGATTTGTATCATGATGACTGGTGGCACTGGCAGCAACCCCAGCACTAGTATGTGGTTCCTGCTCTCCTCTCAACTGATCGTTCTTCATATCAACAAACATGAATGAAGTGGGGTACAGCACACACGTCAATTTGTACCAATTTTAAATATTACACTGCGGTATCAATGACCTAGTCTCACAATATTTTTTATGAATAAGAAAAGAATAACACACTTTGCTGCCACTTAGTGTCACAAGATTATTTATGAATAAGAATAACACACTGTGATACCACTTACAGTGTCACAAGATTATTTATGAATAAGAAAAGAATAACACACTGTGCTGCCACTTACAGTGATGTCATTATGTTTTGTATAAAACGCATGTTATTTAGCACTTTGTTGTGGTCTTGTAGTCGACGTGTAGACTAATCATTTATCCTTGATTGAGGAAAGAAGTGAAAAGTTGAATATTAGACTGCGCTACCACTTAGTGTCACAAGAATTTTTATGAATAAGACAAGAATAACACACTGCTCTGCCACTTACATTGAACTCATTATGTTTTATATATAACACATGTCATTTAGCACTTTGTTTTTGTCTTGTAGATGGCAAGTAGACTAATAATTTATTCACAATTGTTGAATATTAGACTGTGCTACCACTTACAGTGTCAAAAGATTTTTCATGAGTAAAAATCTGCGCTACCACTTACAGTGTCAAAATATTTTTTATGAATAAGAATAACACACTGCGCTCTGACTTATAGTATTATAGTGTCACAATACGTGGACAATAAACTGTGGTCTAGCCGGCAGTGTCACCGAACAATAATAGCGCAGATAAGTTGCTAACACACACACGACAAAAACACTTTTATTTTTTTGGACACTGGGGAAGACCACCCTTGAATGAGGCAGCAGCCCCTTGATGAACAACACAGACAGCACCCCTTTTTTATGGACAACAAAACACCCCTGCCGATTGCGGACAGACCACCTGCAGAGTCATAAATACATGGATGATAAACTGCGGCAGTGTCATCATACAATAATAGCGCAGCTAAGTTGCTAATGCACACACACACAAAAAAAGCACTTTTATTTTTTTGACACTGAGGAAGCACACCCCTGAATGAGGCAGCAGCCCCTTGATGAACAACGCAGACAGCACCCCTTTTTTATTGACAACAAAGCACCCCTGCCAAGTGCGGACAGACCACCTGCAGAGTCACAAGTACATGGACAATAAACTGCGGCAGTGTCACTGAACAAAAATAGCGCAGCTAAGTTGCTAATGCACACACACAAAAATCCATTTTCAGATCAGAGTCAGATGGGAAAACTCGGAGCATGAAGTTTGGGTGGGTCCGTTTCTCGGAGAACCAGACCCGCTCATCTCTACTTAAAACCAGATTTAAACATATTGCCCCCAGACAAAAACACTTGCTGTTGATTGGTCTTACCAACTTGGTTCTAGCTACTGAAAAATTATTGCCAAACTCACCATGCTGATGTTAGTGTTCTCAGGATGGCTAAGGCTAGTGCTTTTTGGGAGCAGACTTTCTAAGCCAGCTTGATAATATGCCAAACATAAGAAGGACAGTATCAATCTCGCCTACATGACCATAGTTCCAATACAACAGCAATAGGGAAAACTTCCAAGTTCAATATTTTTGCTGGTCAGACCCTCCCACTTCCAAGACTTCTCTCAGGAGGAGGCACATAAGGTTCCTCCAAAACCAGCAGAACCTGATGCATCTGTACAGAACTGAAGGGTTGGACTGGCCAGCACTGGGACTAACAAATAAGTGTGCCATTAAATTCTTCAAAAACATTAACCATACTCACAAATCTTCATTAGATAAGTGTATGTAGTGGTGACAGTTTTTTTTTACCCCTGCTGTAGCTCTCACTATGTTGTTGCAAAAAAACACATTTCCAATTAACAACTTGGAATGCAAATTTCAGCAGACATGACAGTTACTAAATTGTCTTATGGGGAGATCCCCTAATGATCCCATCTGCTTCTCTGAAGCCACTGAATCTTATCCTGCAACAATTTACAGTAGCTGGCTTCTGTATCCACCTTGATACCCAGATATGATACATATGTGGTGGGACCATTATCATGAACAATAGGCCTCCGAGGCTATAAAAAAAAGGACCTGCACAGAACATTGGCCCACTTCCTACTATACTTTGGACCAAACAGGACATCCAGATAATAAGCAATGCCAGTATTACCTATGCCAGCATAAATGCTCTAACGTAAAAATGTACTAAAACATTTAAACATGGCACATGGCACAGGGAGGCACTTATCAATGTAAAACCAACCCTCAAAATATAAACCATTAAAACAAAAGGAACCAGGATGCAAGGAGAGGAGACAGAATGCAGAATCAATGTCCACATTAGCCATTAGCTCCCCCAGTCCCAAACAGCTCATAACATCTAGGGCTTCAGACTGGACTAGCAATGTTTAAAAGCAATGGCATCATTGCCTAAACAGTCTGTTATGTACAATAGATGCTGCATAAGTCGAAACTTACTTGGCACCTTTTTAACAACTCCCAGAAGTGAAATACAAAGCAGCCCAAAAATGGTCTGGTCAAAAGGGCAACACATGCACCCCAACTTCTGACCTATATTTAGCTAAAACATTTCCAGCCAGTCATAAGTAGAATACAAATTTTGCTTCAAAGCCACCTGAACACTCCTCAAATTGGGTAATCAAAAACCTGATTTAAAACCTTGCAACATCCACCTCTGCCTTGAGTGGAGAGTGGTCAAAACAGCTAGTTAAGGACACCATACAAATGGGTGGAGCTGATGAGCGGAGGCCATTTCAGATGAAACTGCAGAGGTATGTGAAGGAGAAACAGAAACACCAGCAATAATAGGGAGTACCACAGTGAAAAAAACATGTTGGGTGGGCACAAAGGGAACAACTGTAACTAATGGGGCAGAGCTAGGGTAGTGAAGAGAAGGAGGAGGGAATGAACAGGAGGAGGGAATGAAAATAGAGAAAATGGGTTTAAAGTAGGACGTGGAAAACAGTGGGTGAGGGAGGCAATAAAAAGAGGTTAAGAAAAACTGAAATAAATGAGGTGGGCTGGTAGGTCAAACTTGAGGGTGTTTGTTGAGGAAGAATATGGTGACTGGGAAAGTAATGCAGTGTGGAGCTGGAAAGTAAAATGGGCTGAAAGGAACTTCGTGGGCTGGAGAGCAGGCAATGGGGTTGGTGGGGTGTAGCCAGATTGGGAACAGCATGGTCAGAGAGGGGTGGCAAAAGAGTAAATAAGGGGCCAGCAGGCTATGGAGACTAGCAGAGTTTGCCATTTGTCAGCCAAAACTGGTTAGAGTCCTGGGGGAAGCCATTATAGCCACAGCCCCATCATCACCAGTGCAGGGAATCATCTGCAAGCTGACTGAGTTGGCTGTGCCAGCTTTGCATACACGACCAGTGTGGAAACCAGTTACATACCACATCAGCCAGGCATCGGAGAGAGTAGAAAACACTTCTTCAGACAGGGCAATGTGCTGCAGAGGCTTAGTGGGACAAAAAAAGACACAGAACTAAAAGGAAAGGGGCAGAGGAGTTTGGAAGGGTGTGGAAATTAATATGGGGAAAAAACAGAGAGAGGAAAAAGGCACAGTAATTACTGTAAGTCAGGGCATTAATATTGTGCATAAAGCAAGTGATTTGGCAAACTGATTACTTATCTTACTATATTTTCTTACACATGAGAGATGCTACACTGGTAGCAAGTGCCAGTTTGCTTAAAACTTTGCTACCAGCAGGGCTGCTATCATAAATTGTGGGACCCAGTATTGATAAAATAGACAGCCCCCCCTACCTGGGGGGATGAGGCTGAGTTAGGTGGAACTGTGCATAAAGTGGGTGGAGTTGCATCAGGGGTGGGACATAAATTAGTTCATAAACCAGTTTAAAAATATTCAACGTTTGGGCTGTGGGTGTGATTATTATCATAACATGACAATCATAAAATATGAAACTATACAAATACAGAAATATAGGAGAGAAAACTGCTGTAAATTCACACACACAGAAAACAGAATATATAGTTAAAGAAATTTTGAATATTTATATTTATGAAAAGCCATAACCACATAAAATACACTGAAGTAGCCAGAACCACATGAAATACATTGAAAAAGCAGGATCCACAAAATATACATTGAAAAAGCCAGACGAACAACAAAAGCCAGTAGGAAGGGGAAGTGCAGGACATGGAATGTTGGACCTATTGGGGATACAGGGATGGCTAGATATGGTGGGGGGGTGGCACAGGGCAGGAAAGGCTGGACCTTAATGGAGACACAGAACTGGGAAGGCTGGACATGGGGGTACAGGGAAGGGAAGGCTGGCTGGACTTGGAGGGCACAGGACAGGGACAGCTGGCTGGATGGAGGGGCACAGGACAGGGAAGGCTGGATGGACTGGAGGCACAGGGCCGAGAAGGCTGGCTGGACTAGGATACACAGGACAAGTAATGCAGTCTGGACTTGGGGGGCACAGGGCAGGAAAGGCTGGCTGAATTGGGGGGGCAGGGCAGGGAAGACTGGCTGGACTGGGGGGCTCATGGCAGGAAAGGCTGGCTGGATGGGGGCCACAGGGCAGGGAAGGCTGGTTGGACTGGGGAATCACAGGGCAGGGAAGGCTTACTGGACTAGGGTGCAGGAAAACAAGGTTGGCTGGACTGGGGGACCATCAGTAAGGCTGGACGGACTAGGGGGGTACAGGGAAGGGTCAGGAACTACTTACCTGCCACTGGCAGCCAGTCAGGCATGGAGAAACAGCACCAGCGGCATTTTAAATATGGAGCCATCCATGAGCCAATCACAGCTCATGGACTGCCACCCAATCAGGAGTGACCTCCGTGGCCGCTTCTGATTGGCTGCCGTTCTCCAAGCTCTGATTGGTTCACGGCTGGCACCTTATTTGGAATGCTGCTAGCATGATTTATTCTCTCTGGCTGCTGCTGCTGCAATCCACACCACTGCCATCCAGGCCTTCCTCTGTATTCGGGCCTGGGACTTTGGGCCCGGCAGTCCACCCCTTTGATGGTGGTCCTGGCTACCAGGGGTATATATCAAATCTCCACCTACATATGCCACACTGCATTTTATTTTTTCCCTGTGTTGGTTTTGCCTGGAATATCTTTAACATTTTTTAATCCATCCAGTAAATATACATTGTTCTTTCAGGAAATATATGAGTTATATTGGCTACCATAGTTAAGTTACAATAATCACTTTTTAAATAATGGGCATTATACAGGGAAAAGGAGAAAACAGTTTTTTCCATTAGCTACTGTCACACAAAAAATTACCCCCCCAAAAAATTAAAATCTAAAAATTAATGGGATACCTACTACATTTAATTTAATCGCTTTTTAGTCTATTAGAGCTATAATAACAAGTATATATACAGTATATTGTGTTTGTGTTATTTTCAGGTATTTTTCTTTTTAATATTTATAAAGTATTTTTTTTTACATTTCTCAAATTGTTAAAATATATTTTTTTATTTTGTAATACAGTAACATGTGTTAGATATTTAAATCTGCCTCTAAACAGTCTCATGTAGGAAATATCACTAGTCTTCAATGTACAGTCTCCTATCACTGAAGTTTCAATATAATGTATGGGGATTACTATCTGTATGAATTCGCTTTCAGCATGTGTCTCAACAGTGTTTGGGTAATCTTGGGTCATTGTTATATATAAGTAAAAAAGCAGCATGACATACATATGGCCATAAATGGCCCATTTGGGACATAATAAAGAGGAATTGTAAAATAAAAACACAACAAGGCAACAACCGCTATTTTAAGTTTCATCTGTTGAAGGAGTGAATACCTATTGCCATAGGAATTATGCCTGGCATCCTGAATGTAGGATCAAGAGAAATAGCAACAGCAGAAAATTGGAGATGCTGGCAATAAAATAATACTGTTAAAAAATATATTTCTTCCAACTAAATCGCATAATATAATACTGTATATAGATATCTCAAATCAGTTATTTAAAAATGTTGCTTATTCTGAGACAGATAGAATTAGGCACTAGCTAGTCAAGTGTTGGACTGGCCATAGGCCCCACTGGAGTATTCCCAATGGGCCTGCCAATTATGTGGCTGCTCACGAAATTTTAAAAACAAAACACTTTTTTCTGTTTTATTTGAGGAAATCATGGCACGTCCAAGGGGAAGAAGGTGTTAATTAATGAAAAGCCATATTGGAGGGGGTTATTTAACAAAGTGTTCAATCTGAAAACATTAAAAAAATATTCAGTGTTATGTATGAAAGATGTTTTCGATAGAGTTGAGTAGCTAGAAGAAGAGTTTGGAAAAGTATAGGAGTTTATTGAAGCCATTTATTATAATCATCATGATCTTGTCCAGCAATTACATTTTTAAGGATTGCCATGAACAAAAGTCTTTGGTTATAACCAAATACATTTGATCATGACAATCCTTGAAAATTTAGTTACTGGGCAGGATCAAAGTGATTGAAATTAATGTCCTCCCTAAGTGAGAGGTAATTCTCTTTTTGGGGGAATCAAAGATGTGGTTATATGGATTATAAGATATTTTATTCTTTTGGTCTTTAACGATGCAATTCCAGGAAAGATGTCATTAAATGCATTTTATAACATAGAGTGGGGGTGGGCATGGAGTATCAAAGCCTCCAATTTAGAAAACAGTCCATATACAAGATCCTCAACAGTTTCATAAAGGTTTGGGAGAGTAGTTCGTGGTTGGGTGAGGGTAAGGAAGATATCTGCAAGGAGGGATATTTTGTTATCTAAACATTTCACCTTAACTCTTCTGATATCCGGTGAAGCTCTTGTGAAAGTGACTAGGGGTTCAATCTTTTCTCTAATTTTGAACATTGAGCATTGAGTCAGAGATTAGTTTAGATCAGTCAATCCAGCTACAACAATTACAACAACCTGTTTTTTATGGATTAATGTTTGTGTGCCTTTTGCAAAGTAAGATGAGAAAGAAAACTTTTGGCATGTGATCAATATGGATTTGCGGAAACAGCATTATAAATGTTTTTCCAGCATATGTCCATTATCCATATTGCTGCTTTATTTATAAGACATTTCCAAATGGAACACAGCATGTATACTCATTTATTTGCAATGAGCATACTGTACTTACATTGTAAAAAATAAACAATAGGGCTGTGCTCTCTGATATAGTTACCCACAATATATATTTTTTAAGCCAGTTAGCATCACAAGGGTTTTTGCAAGTAGTCATCTCTCATCTCACTGCAGCAGAGTTGTATCTGGTGATAAGTATCAGAGCTTCAGTAAAACCATTCTTTCTTTAATCTTTTTTCTTGAAAATTAACTTCCCAATCTAAATTGCAAACTTTCTCAAACAAATCTCGTAAGAGTGAATCAGGATATCCTTTGCTTCTGAAAGCTTCCAAAAATGTTTTGGAGTGCTGTTTAAATTCATTAAAGTCTGAACAGTTGCAATGTATACAACGCAACTGTCCTGAAGGTATATTTTGCAATCACATTTTGTAGTGGTTGCTGGAAAATGGAATAAAATTATACGCATCTATTTCTTTCCGGTGAATACAAGTATAAATGTCATTATTTCTAATGGAGGTGGTAATCTCATGAAAATTAATCGTTTGGCTATTAAGAGTGCTAGTAAATACTAGTTGGAAAGAATTTGTATTCAAATAGCTCACAAATTTATTTGCCGATTCTTCATCTCCATTCAAGACAAAAAACATATCATCAATGTATCTTCCATAGAGGACGAGGTTCACTTCAAAATTCCCAACCCAAATAATCCTCTTCTCAAGGAGTCCCATATACGGTGTGAACCTTGTCCCCATGGACATTAATTAGGAGCTACAAACTGGGATTTATATAAATGCACGTCTTAACATCCTTTTTCAGCTTGTGGAAAACAACTTTTAAATTTGTCTTCAGCTGATTATATTGAGTGCTAATATAACTAAGAATTTATAACTTTCTAAATCTATTATGCAGATAATGTTTCAATATATCTATTTATTTGTTACAGTCTGCTCAATATTACTCAAGCTTTTTATGTGAATTTTATGTGAACACTGTTTTAATAAAAGTGTATGTTATTTGTATTTACCAAATACATATGCTTTTTGTTTTTATACCTGTACTTATCAGAGCATGCAGCCCTATTGTTTATTTTTTATAAATGGAAGGATCATATAACCCCTTTTTTTGGGCAGCTTGCTGAGTGGCAGTTTTTATTTATCTATTTCATGCTTGTTATTATAATAAATATGAGAAACCATTTTCCATGTTATACTGGTGTATGAACATTTTTTAGAGAACTTATCCAGCGCTAGTGTGATCTTCCACCCATATCCATTGTTTGTTTCTTTCCCATCATGGTATCCCTTAATCTGTGGCACTAGTGTCATATTCAGATGTGACATTCTCAGTGTGGTTCATGCTATCAATCTTCAGTGAATTACTATACTTCCCTCCTGGCTATATGCTAAGATTGTTCTTCAATGTCATTTATTTAACATTTGATTTCATGACTGACATTGCAGATGCATTGTTCCATTTGCATTGGGTTTGTTTCAGGTATCTTTTACCACATGCCAAGTGGGTTTGTGAGTTGTGCCCTTCTTATGTCTGGTAGGTTATCAAGCTGGTATGGAGGGCATAGCCCATCGAACAATTGCACCTGGAACTCTGTGAATGTAAGTGGCATTGTCAGATTGGCTGCAATTTTGTGAAAACAGCTCAAATAAAGGTAATAGCTGTGACTAGTTGATTTATTTGTTTGTTGATTTTATTTCCTGGGTGGCTGTGGTTAACATGTTAGCAGAAATTTCTTTTTTTTGTGCTTACACGGTTGGCCGGACCTTACCATGGGTCATTGTGTATCCCAACTTCTGATGATTCTTGGACTGGTCTAGTTTCATTAGCTAAACATTAATTGGCCTGTGTGCTCAGTACCATGTGTCGAAGCCGTATAATTGGCTGAAACAGGATCAGCTTAAAATTAGATTCGGAGTGACGCCATTTTGCGAATGGCAATGAGACTGGCCGCCCAGTGAAACTCACCATTATAAGTACATACGGCGGTGCTATTATTTAGCATTGTGTGATTCCCACACAATAGAAAGAAGTTAAAGGTCCTCACCATACAAATACAGACAGTCATTAAAACATATAAAATTATTATCCCTGCAAAACACATATCATGGTGTACTCCACAAAACACATAGTCACACAACGCTAACTAGCATCTTTTCCCAATTCCAAAATACTTACACACTGCGCACTTACATAAAGGGTTCCCTAGCATTAAAGTGTAAAATCCAAGGTTTATGCAGTAATTATTAATGTTGTGTAATAAAGGTTATTTGATATCTAAGGTTTAGTACATGGTAAGCAGACCGTGTTTGGTGTTGTACTGATCCACTGTGCCTCCACAGATTTCCAGTATCATCGGTGAGAAGATCGCAACATGCGTCTGCAAACTATGGACTATAGAGAGTTAAAACATTAAAATGTACTCTGTAATGTTAGCAGTTTAGATTAGCATGCAGTGGGAAAAAGGACACAAAAGGTTGTTAGAGGCTGTTTGTGTCCATTTGAATTGACCTATGAATTATCCTGTAACAGAAGCACCTTTAAGAAGAACCAATGGAATCCTGTCAAACTTGTCTATTGTATTGCCTATCCCTGTAAGAGTATATATGTGCGCTCTCTGACCCCAGTCTGGAGTCTTCTTGCTGTGCTGTTGACGGAGGTTTCTAATGCTGATGCCGGTATCTGGGCCCAGAGCGCATGCGTATATAACAACTGTACCTTGGGTCTGTAAGATTTATTTGCGCTAATTGTCTTTAGATCACAGTGTGTAAACATCTGTTTTATATTGAATAATAACTTTTTGTGCTTTGGAACCACATTCAAAGTCTGAAAGCATTTATTTACTGTGCGACTCATTACGCTAAATAGCGAGAATTTTAAAAGGTATAGGCAGGATTTTAGAAGGTATAGACAGGATTGCATAGAGGTTTTAATTAGATATCCATAGATGGGAGCATATCTAAATCATTTATATTGTTTGCTGGTGACTGAATACCAATTTGGTTGGATGTTGAAGAGCTGTATTGTAACCCTTGGTCTCTCCCTTGCAGAGTTTGGTATCCATTTCTTTATGATCGGTGCATATACTTAGACTGTGGCTGCTGTTTATTCTGTGTCCTAAATCTAATGTTTATAAGTGATACATACTGTATATATTTCATTAGCTTAATTTGTCTCCCAACTTGAGGACTAACTATTCACCACCTTTGGTGGGGTTTGTGAGGACTTTTGTATTTCCCTGCAGTTGGAAGTATTGATAGTCCTTTTATTTGGGTTTTAGGCCATTGCTTTTGAGGTAGTAAATCTCACATGGCTAGGTGATCAACATGGTCAACTGCAGGGAAAAACAAAAGTCATCATAAACCCCACCAAATGTGGTGAATAGTTAGTCCTCAAGTTAGGACATATATTAAGCTAATGAAATACATATGAATCATTTGGTGTAATTCATTTTTTGATTACTTGTTTCAGGCTGTTCATTGATTTGGATTCCTATTTTGGTTAATAGTGTATATAGATGGTACTGATTTGACATACTGCACATTCTTAGACTTGTGCTTAGATATTACCATGAGACTTGCTTGTTTTTGGCCTTTTTGTCAGATCATTTTGTCTTCCATCATTCCTAGACCAGTTTGGCAGCATCAACAGACTGCTGTCATCTTGGATTTAGCAAGGAAAATTATTTATTTGGTAGTTGGCCATTCTTACATAGCTGTGGTGGTAATGTTATTGGCCATCACCTATTCCATCATAAATATGACCATCTTTACAGACCAGATGTGACCCACTTTAGGGAGTAGGGATTGTTTTTGTTTAATGAGATTTTGATGTAAGAAGCGTGTAGATTTTAGTTAGTGGTGGTGTCTGATGCTTCTGGTGGGAACCCTGGTTGGCAGGAAATAATTGTAGCAGTGGTTATCTCCGTATTAGATCTTGAAGTGCTCTACTCACCAATATTTTATTATTTATTAATAGTTTGTTATATAGCACAGCATATTCCATTGCGCTTTACAAATGGAAACAACATTTATAGAACAACACTGGGTAGTAACAGACATAAAGGTAAGAGTGCCCTGCTCGCAAGCTTACAATTTATAGGGAAATAGATGTCAATACACAAGGATAGGTGCTACATATTGAAAATTGGTCCGGCCAGATTGCAGAGGCTCTTGGTGAGGTTATGATTCAGTTACACAGGATAGTTGGCCTAGGGTTAGGAGGATGTGAAATTGAAGAAAGAGAAAATATGTGATGATATGTGTATACTGTAAGAATGTAGTTAGATAGGGAAGCTATGAAGGTTATGTGGGTGGTTCTGGAATCTGATAAGCTGATAAGAGGTGAGTTTTCAGGGAATGCCTGAATGTTTAGAGACTAGCGGAAAGTATTTTTGTGCATGGGGGGGCATTTCACAGGGTGGGTGCAGACAGAAAAAAGTCCTGTAACTGTGCATGGGAACAAGTAATGCGTTTGGATGAGAGACGCAGATCTTGTTCAGAGCAGAGATGTCGGGTTGGGAAATATTTTGAGATAAGTGAATAGATGTATGTTAGTGTGGTTTGGTTAATAGCTTTATGTGTGAGTGTAAGCATTTTATATTGAATACGGTAGAAGACCAGTAACCAATATCATCAGACAATGAACGTTTGGTGAGGAAGATCAGTCTTGCAGCCCCATTCAAAATAGATTGTAGTGGCAAGAGTCTGTTTTTGGGAAGACCAGTAAGGAGATTATTGCAATAGTCAATACAGGAAGTAATGAGTGCATGTGTTAGAGTTTTTGCAGTGTCTTGATAAGGTTGAATTTTACCTATGTTTTTTATGTAACATGATTTTGAGACAAATTGAATGGGAACAAAGGACAGTTCAGAGTCAAGGATGACACCTAGGCAGCGGGCTTGTGGGGTAGGATTGATTGTCAAGTTGTCAACAGTGCGGGATGCCGGGCACCAGTATCCTGGCATAGGTTAGGTAACCCACGCCGGGATTCTGTAGTCTAGATGCCGGTGGTCGGCATAGTGACCGCCGGCATCTTAAACGTATAACGATAGAGATATTTAGTTATTCTAGAACATAAAAACAACACTTAACACTGCACAGAACCCTTGTTTTACCGATATAATGAATGATTCATGCACAATTGTGAAAGGGGCAGCTGGCACAATTATTTATAAGTTATTAAATGAAAAAAGAAAATAATTTATATTTGTGGAGCAATTCGGGAGCTCCATGCCACTTGAGTACCTATTAGCTGCACATTATGGCTATTAACTTCAATATATTTAGATTATGTGCTGTGATTTTTAACATTACTAGTACTGTTAGTAAAGACAGACTCTCAATTCATTCTCATTTCCGAAAGGTACAAGGGGAAGGAGACACAGCTAGTTGCAAATTGCTATTACGTTTTAGACTGTCTCTGCATAAGGCCCAATGCCTAAACTAAAATTACCTCTTTCTTGGATCCTAAATTGTCTAACTTTGTTTATTGACAAAACAGTTGATCATGGGATAATGCCCAAAAGTCTACACCTCAGTGGCTACTTGATTGTATAGTAGCTTGGTTACTTTATAGTGAGGCTTGGAACTGGAATTTAATATTTTCTGAGTGAGTAATAGCTTTGCATGTGTTTGCTTCCACTCCACTTCCTGGAGCAGAAACTGGACATATTTCTTGTTTTGAGCATAATATAGTTTTGGAGGTTAGATTAACCATCTTTAATTAGGTTTATCCTTCTATTACAGGGACATTGGGCCTGATTCAGACCTGGTCGCTAAGCTGCACTCACTCGCTGGCAAAAGGGGCCGGCTATGCAAATTCTATGATTGCACTGTGTGGTGTAAGGACTCCCTCTATGTCTTAGAGAGCAACGGCCCCTTGTGTATTGATCTATTGTATTTGGTACCTTATATAAAGAGATAATGCTCACTTGTATGACCCTGAATCTCTTTCTGATTAAGTTAATGGCAGTGAATTAAACATGTTGGAGTTGTTTGAATCTTGTCATTGGCTGTAATGGACTAACCTCATCTCTACCTCTACTCCATTCAAATGGACTCCAGGAATTCAAGGAGTGGATGTATCTAATTATTGGGAGGTTTCCTAGACAATTTGAAACATTCAGATTGTATTGGTATTGTCTTCTCTGATCTACAGATATGTGTTTTTATGTATTAAAAGTTCTTTATTATAAAATTTCTACATGTTTGTGGTTCTAGATTTCTCCATTTTTATATCTTTATAATATAGTGGGAGATGTATAAAGCCTTCTAAAGAGTAGAGAAGTGGATAAGTCACCCATAGCAACCAATCAGCTTCTACCTATCATTTTATAGAATGTATTTGATAAAAAGTACCTCAAAGCTGATTGGTTGCTATGGGAAACGTCTCCACTTTTCCAATCTGTAGGAGGCTTAATAAATCTCCTCCATAGAGACTGTCAGGGAATTGTTGGCCTTTGCGAAAGAAGGAAACATGGGTTTAATATGCCAGCCATTTAGAATAGAGCTGGAGTGTATCTAACGGGGCATACACACTAGACTATAAAAGTGACCTAAGTTACAGATGTGTACTCATACATCAATGCTGCATTCACACACTGTGATTAATCTGATATGGAACGCTTTTATATCTATGTGTGACTGAGTCTTTAATGGAGAGTGTACTAAGTCTTGAAAAGTGATAAAATGGAGAGTGATAAAGTATCAACCAATCAGCTCCTGTCACTTTTCAGGCTGTGTTTGAAAAAAATGGCAGTTAGGAGCTGATTGGTTGGTACTTTATCACCGTCCATTTTATCACTTTTCAAGACTTAATACATCTCCCCCTGAATCTGTATAGGATGTGCAACGATGCAGCAGCCACGTTTCTTTTTCCATGACCAGTTCCGTTGTGCTTCGTATACAGACTCAGTCGCTCACAAATGTTACATATTATATTAATCAGTGCAGTCTCTCTGGTGCATCCTAGTCCCATCACATTGTGACTAAGATGCTTTTTCTGCAAAAAAGACTCCATGCATTAGCAGAGCTGATTGGTTGGTACTTTATCACCCTCCATTTTATCAATTTTCTCTACAGGGTATATTTACTAAAGTGCATGTTTTTAGAAGTAGAGTTATTGTCCGTAGCAACCAATCAGATTCTACAGTACTTATCATTTATATACCCCTAAAACTTTATCTACTTTGTGATATTGAATAAAATAAAATATTACATTTTACTTCACTTTTATAGTTATAACGAACTTGTCACTTTTTATGCATGTCCTCTAATGGACATGTGTTAAATGCTATAGATTTTTAAAAAAGTGAAATATATTAATATACAAACATCATAAGATATAATAATCTATATTTCCATAATCATAGCAATACTATTGCATGTGTGCACAATAACATAATTGTAAAAATATGATACCGTACTTATATTAGTACTGACTCTTTGACCGTAAGCTGGTTGTACATGTTACATTCCAATAATTCATCTCTGAAATATAGATTTTTTTTCCCTGGAATATATATTTTTTTAGGGTGAAAAGTGATCTCATACAACAAATGTTGATGGACAATTGCTCCAACAATCATCATAAGAGAACTCCATCCAAAAGTTATTGGATTACAGCTGAAGTGTTTGTATTGTAATTGTGCAATTAGAGCTCAAGACTTTGTAACTCAGTTTACTGTACAGTTTACTGTATCTGTCTGCTCTTTGTGATCAAAATTCTAATGTAGGTAAAGCAATCAATTGATTTTCAAGACATGATCTCATTAAATTTTTTTTCTTTGTATTTCTAACAATATGACTGTAATATGTTTACCTTTTATAATTTATTGATATTTCAGTGCAGGAATGCATGCATTTATTCAGAAGAATTTTCCAATAAACTCATGTGCCCATCTGAAGTACAATATTCCTGTACAGTGTCAAATAATGAGAGAGAGGTTTAGATAAACAGAGTCATGGAAAGGAATTGTATCAGTTAAAGTATATCGAACATTGGAAAGTGAAGATGAGCCCATTGTTTAGGGATTTCATTTGTTTTGTACTTTAGACAGAATATATATAACTGTGGATTGTTCTGTGTGTTCTCAGTTGGAAAGCATTGCTAACATTTAAAGGCCAAGTATGCAGACAGAACTTGTGTTCTGAAAGGTTGTTTTTGTTTCCATTCCGACCCTGTGGAATTAAGCACATCAGCTGAATAATAAAATCTGTTTTGCGGATATTGCTGTACTGTATATCCTGCACTGGAAAAGAATTTTAGCTAATAAAAACAGTTTATTTCACAATTTGCTGTCCATCTACAAATCGATATGACCTACACATTTACTTCCTTTCATTTGTTTTATAATCTAATGGAGAAGCAAGCTTTATATAATAGAAACAGTATTACTTAGATATTTCTCATTTGTTTATTTTTGCACTTCAAAGCCAATTTAAATTTACTATAACTCACCTTGTCTAAAAACTAATTCCCGGAAAAATACTACTGACATTACAGTGGATGCATACACTTCATTCATGGAGAAATCAGCCTCTGGAAAAAGCTTCACCTGTAGATTAGCAGTCACAAAATATTATTGATATTGTTTACTTATATAGAGCCACTATGTTATACAGCATTGTGTATATATATATATATATATATATATATATATATACAGTATATATGTACATTGCTGTATAATATAGTATATATTCATATATCAGGCCATGCCCCATAGGGCAGGGACTTCCTAATTTGCTATATACATTTTCCAACACACATACAAAGGTCCATTTTTGTCAACAGCCAATTAACCTACTAGCTTGTTTTTGAAGTTTTGGGGAAAGCTAAAGCAAATGGAGAAAACCACACAAACACAGAGAAAACATAAACTAACTCCACACAGAGAAGAATCTGAGAATAAAATTTATGACCCCACTGCTGTATGGATTCTATTCATCCCCAAGCTTTTTCTCATGGTGCTGAATTCCCTGAGTGAATTTGGCTCAGTCCAACGGCGACTCCCTCCCATAGTACTGAGGCTCTCCCGAACTCCTGTTGGTGGTAGGTGTTGAGGCAATAATGTAAATATAGTAATATATATATATACATATATATATATATATATATATATATATATATGTATTGTGACACAGTTAGGTTAGGGGGTCCCTCTCCTGGGTAGAGGACTCCTTCCTTACACACACACACAGCAGCAGGGAAGCAGCACACCAGTCTGGATGCAAGTACAAGCTGGTCGGCGCCAGTCTTTATTGTACAATGACAGAAATATAAAGAAAACATAAATATAAATCCTAGCCCTGTTGGGGCACTAACTTCACAGGTAGTTCCCTCACTACCAGAACCTGGCAGGGCCTAATGCCCTCGCCAGCAACAAAGCACAGCACAGTACTCACAAATAGGTTTTTCAAGTGTCTCTGAGCAAACTCCCTGCCTGCTCTCCCAGGTGGGACACTCAGCCCTAAACACACTAGGCTTATATTGGCCACTCTCAGGTGGAAAACTAACAAGCCTGTTACCAGGCTGCGAGAACCAAAACCTGGAGTGGCCGTGGGTGGAGCCCTCCCTCTCCTCTCACCCACAACCCCCAGGTCCCAAACCGGCTTTTCAAAAAGCCGAAACTCAAGCCTGCTACACTGCAGACTTTCTCCTGGGAGTTTAAAACACAAAAGACAGGAATCTGGGACAAATGTACCTGCCACAGACCACTTTACCAGTGATCCTATCACAGTATATATAGATATATTTATATATATATATCTATTAGAAAGGTGCGCTGAACCATTTTTGCTGGTTTTGGTCTAATTCATCGGCCAGTTTTGGTTTTGACAAACCGCCGTGACTGGTTTTGGTTTATTTTTTTTTCCAAAAATTGGCAAAAAAAGCACAAATCACACAATTTGAGCCTTTATTGTTACTAGAGTATTATTAACCTCAATAAGATTAATTTCCACTCATTTCCAGTGAATTTTTACCATCTCACAATATTGTTTTCATCTATTTTAGGCCAAAAGGTAGCAATGAGCTAGCTGGCTGACTAAGCTAAGTGACAGCAGTGGGGGGCACAAACATGTGGCAGTACAACTTCCAACATGGCACATCAGGAAACAAATGTTTTTATTTACAGTTGAAGGCAGGGAAAGGAAGGGTTGATTTGTAGTAAATTTAATTTAGTTTTGGATTCTGAAGCAAATTTATTAGGGAGGAAGGGAGGCAGTTACAAAAAATTTTTTTAATCATTCACATCAGTCCTTGCCTTATAGGAACTTTTTGGTGGTTCCGATTTAAATAGAAAAAAAATCAAAGGGGCATGCAGGAGTTGCTGTCTGTGGCCATAAAAATTTCTGGACATTTCTGGTATTCTTCAACCACATGTAGAAGATTTCAGCGGCTGTGACAGTTTAACTTTAAAAATGGCACATCTAGGAAACAAAAATGGCACTGCAGTGGCAGACAGGATGGCAGTTTAATAAACTATTTATAATAAATGTTTATCGTCCACACAACAAGACAGTCAGCATTGCCCCAATCAGCGCAAAATTTAAAGAAAAGAGATGCAAGACAGAATTGTCCCTGGGACTCCCACCGACCCTTCTGTTGTATATATTAAACAGGACATGCACAGTTTAACAAATTAATCAATTAAGCAACAGGGACTGCCACTGGTGGCTGAAGTGATTGATTTGTTTGGGCCCCCACAAAACAAGCTACCAATGGACATAAGGCAGCTAACAGTATTATTAATTCTCTCTACAGTTGGAGGAGGTCATTCCTCATCTGATTTCTGACCCTCATCAGTGTGTACATCATCCTCACAAAATATTTATTAATCCCAGCTGGAATCCACCATTACAGGTACCTCCTGTAGTTTTTTACATAATTGGCAGTAAAGGTCTACCTCATGGAATTTCCAGTTAATTTTGATGAAAATCATCTTTTCCACATTTTGAGGATGTAGCCTCCTTTGCGGAATGCTTATAAAGTTCCCAGCTGAGATGAAAACTCTTTCTGATTACACACTGGAGGGTGGGTAGCTTAAATAATGGAAAGCCAGTCTGTAACAATTTGTTCTACTGCCTTAGTGGTTTTCATTTTTTTTACACCTCAACTACACTCTGGGCCATATTCAATTAGGTGTGAAAAGCCATTTTCGGCAAAAAGGTTTCGCTGGTGACATCATTTCACCAGGTGAAAACTTATCCCTGTATTCAATTCCAAAGACTTTTCACCGGTGCAGAAAGTCAATGCATTGGAATAGGTGAAAAAGATTAGCCTATGAAAGCTGTTGAATAAAAGAATTGGGGGTTTGGTGTGCAAACTTGCGGGAACCCCCCTGCTCCCTTGTGACAGTCCCTCAAAGCTAAACTGTGTCAAAATACTTTAAAAAAAACTTAAGAACACCCCAAAAAATTACTTTGAAAAAGGGGGCAAAAAAGTAGAAAGTTGGGGGACAAACTTAAAAATTTGCAACATAGACTCCAGGGGGTTCCCAAAGTATGCCCCAGGTGTTTTTAAGTTTGCAGGTGGTTGCGGCAGGTGGATTTTTTAAGTATTTTAAAGCTTCACTTAAGCAACTTTAAAATATGCTAGCACCCATTTTCATGTACCCCAAATTTGCTGGGACTACTTATTTTAACCAAAAAAACCTGCAAAATGCTGTTTTTCACCACTTGTGCAAAGATGCTAATTAGCAGCTATTGAGAGCATTTAAGTACCCCAAATACCTTCAGCAGGCCTATTCAAAGGTATCTATAGTGATCCATAATGTCAGTGCATCTTTTGGGGGGTGTCAGGTGGATTTCCCCACATCTGACAGCACTTTTCGGCAGGTCAGAATTAGCTGGGTCCCGTTTTCGCCGATTTCTAATTGAATACGGGGATAAGCGGGTACGAGCATGATACTTTTTCCCATGGAAAACCAACGATGTCGGCAAAAAGTCTGGCATGCGAAAAGTATGGGACTTTTCACACCTAATTGAATATGCCCCTCTGAGTGAAAAGTTCTTACATCGTCATGAAAGGTAGAGGAGATGCCTCAAATGACATTTGCAGGATCACCACTCATAATTAAAGATGAAGGCCTCAGTATTTCATTGCCACTGTGTGTGGTGAATGGCATGTTGGCAATTTTATGTTTTTCTATACCACACTTTCCCTTTATTGGATGTGTTTATTTCTTTAGCACTGTATATTTTTTTTTTATTTTAGATGCCATGACTTAAACTCTCTATACCCTTGAGCATTGGCTTTAGTAGATGAAGTTGAAGGACTAGCGTCATCATCATGATGGGTGGCAGCAGCTGCAGCAAGAATATTTGGTTGCTGTTCTCTAAACTGAACGTTAGCCATTTTTCAATTCGCAGACCACAGTGTGGCTTATATATGCATGTGAACAAAGGACCTGATTCAGAGCTGCACGCTTCGTTCTGCAAGTTCGTGAACTACTTTGTGCAATTGCAAACCACTCGCTCACCAAGCAAAGATAGCCAGTGAAATGAGTGACAGGAGAGACCATTTGTGGGTGGTAACAAGGGCAAGACACTAATAATGGGGGAGTGGCGGTGCGAATGCAGGCGTGCCTTAGTGTTCCAATGCCATTTCAAAAGCGTGCATAACTAACAGGCAGCATCATAGTACACATCACATGCCTATTTTTTAAAGTCCTCCCAGTGCTTGCGGTAGGGTAAGACAAACACAAGCGCTGCGATCGCTTCCGATGGTCCTCAATGTACCAATGTTTTTAAACACTTCCTGGAGATGACGTGCGCCAGTGGGCGTCTCTACATATGCTAATGGGTGTCTGCATACACAGAGCGATCGCTCGCACAGCCAAAGTAGACATGCTGATGCCTTTCCGAGCGAGTGGCTGCCATGGCATCACTGTGCCAAATTTGCATACGCTGGATGCAAGCAATCGCATCTAGTGAGCGGCTCTGAATGAGGTCCAAAGTGCACTAGGGTAAAGTGCACCAAACAATACAAACAATAGATTTTATTTTATCTATTTAAAAAAAAAATGTTTTATGTCACAGCTCAATTCAAAAGTGTGTGGAGCCACAGGGCTTATATATGCTTATGAACAAAGTGCACTACTGTAAAGTGCACCAAACAGTACACCTACAAACAATAGAATATAATTTAGCTATTTTTTTTATGTCACAGCTCAAGTCAAACTGCATGGAGCCACAGGGCTTTTATATGTGAACAAAGTGGACCAGGGTAAAATGGCATCAAACAGTACAAACAATAGTATTTAATCTATTTTTTTTATATTGCAGCTCAATTCAAACTGCGTGGAGTCACAGGGCTTATATATGCATTTGAACATCTTTACTGATGGACACAGCACAGCCTATATACAACAGAGTACAGCACATAATACAGTAACATGCACCTCCTATACACATTGACTAAGAGCAGCACAGCCACTTGTGAATCTGGACACAGTACAGCCTATATACATGTACTGCACAGCATATATCAGCATGCATTGCCTATATACAGCAGAGTACAGCACAGCTTAGAGCAGCGTGCACTTCCTATACTCATTTCAACATCATTGCATGGGCATGCATAATTAACCACTGCGATACCAGATGCTGCCTGAGGTCTCATAGCATGCAAAGAAGTAAGCAATTCCTGAACAAGGTCTGGGCTTCATTAACTGTGCATATGGGTCTGATGTTACTCTTTGTTACTGATTGTTTCTCTATGCTGGCCAAGTATACGGATGTGAGTAAGGGAAAGTGAGCGTCCTTATGTGAGGCTGCGATCACAATGCGAAAGCAAACATTTAAATATGGTAATGGTTGGATAGGACTGCGCTCTACTGTGTGAGCAGATGTGGTGTATTAATAGACTGAAGGATATGGTTGATGTGTTTGTTGGGTGCTGCACTTTCCTGATCGCAGGGGTACCGGGTCCTGCATATAAGTTAGATACAGAAGGTGGTGGAATGGAAGGTGCACTCGCCCTGTGGGTGCAATGATAGAAGGGGACTGTTGGATTGTGTATGTGGTTGCTAGTGTGTTTGGTGTGGTTGTGTGGGGAGGGGTGGACCAACCAAATGAGAGAGACGGACACAAGGTGGGAATAATTTGTTTTACTGGAGTACTCACAATGCTTCTCCTAAGTGGTCCCAGGCACAGGGTGGGTGTGGTGGTGGTGGGTGAGAGAGGGAGAGACAGGGGAGGTGGGTTGACCCTTTCAGGGGGCTCCTTGCAGTGTGGTTCAGTAGACCGGCACATTACTCCTGTTGGACCTTTGGTCGACAGTCTTAGGAGTCTCGGTGGGTGGGAGGGGGGAGAGAGATGGGGTGGTGGTGAAGAAGCAGGTAAGGTGGGTGTGTGTATACACCTAGCGGTGTCCTGCGTGTATATCAGAATCTTGAAGTCTGAAACCTACTGGTTGGTACGGCCTGAAGTGAGTAGGGCCATTGGGGTGTTGCATTGCTGCAGGTCTGTGTTGGCTTGGTGGAGCTGCTGCGGTTGTTGAGATGGATTGCTGTTGATCCAGATGATCTCTTATTCTGTGGTGGTCAGCGACATTTAAATATAACCGCTGAAGACTTCCAGTTCCGGGTTCATGGAGTAAGCAGATCCGTGTGGGGGCTCCGCTTGACTCCCGGCAACATACCCTTTTTAAAGGCTCATAGGGCCTCCCATCTAGAGCCTATCAGACCCTATATACACACCGGTTGTTCTCCGGTTCAGAAAGAGGTACACGCCGCGCTTATAAGAACCATGCCACGCTTGGAGGAGCTGCTGCATTCCCGGTGACAGAGCTCACAGGTGATGCTGCAAGCAGTGAGTCACCCGTGTAAAGTGAGAACAAAATCCCTGTGTCCACAGCTTAGCTTACCGTGAGACCTCAGACCCTCGGCTGAGATTGCTTGAGGCTGAGAGACGCAGGGCGGTTGATCAGCAGACACTACCTCAGGACACCTTTCCCGCACTGCAGACATTGATAAGTCTATTTGCCACGATCATTAATAACAACAACCTACTGGGAAACCCTTGCTTCGCCTAATTTCAATAATCCCTTCTTGGCTCATTATTTAAATTTACTTATCTCTGAAGTGGGAGACATAAAGGGATAATAGAATCTGTCATATTCTCCACTCCTGCAGAACAAGGACTATGTCATAGGCTCAGCTCTTGTGGTGTACTGAGCTTCCTTTTTATTTCACCTCTAACATTATACTTTGCACGGAGTCTCAAAGTGCCTAATACTTGCAGTATATATAATATTTTATTGCACTTGTGCTTGCATGAAGAAATATTTGCAGACCCCAGGCCCCTCCTCCTCTTCTATTCCAATACCCCCGCGCCAAAAAAGACGTTGCGGAAGTAACAACATGGCACCTGAAGATGAAACGTAGGTCACCCCTCCAGCTCATAAAAAAGCCGCAGCACAAGTAGGCAATCAAGCTCATCGTCTTACAGATCCCATCACTTATGGAGATATAGCTGAGGCAATCAAAAGCACTATGACCCTGCTGTTTTCGCAGGCAATTTCTGATATTAAAGATCAGCTTCAGCAGTTGTCGGTGAGAGTTATGGATACAGAAAATAAATTAGGTGCCACGTTCCAAGATGTTTTTGATCTCAAAGGCAAGGTACAAGTCTTACAGAAGGACAATTATTACCTGCGCAACAAAATAGATGACATTGAGAACGGCTCTCGGCGCAACAACATAAGACTTGTTGGTCTCCCCGAATCTGTCAAAGGCCCAGCTTTGGCTCATTTTGTTAGAAATACCCTTCCATCTTTGTTGGAAATAACTGAAGCTTGCACAGATTTGGTTATTGAAAGGGTCCATAGAATAGGCCCACTTCCTAAACCAACATATACACGTCCTAGAGTTGTATTGTTCAGGTGCCTCAACTACCTTCATAAAGGTAACTTCTGGACAGCTTCCAGAGCCAATAAATCCATCATCTGGGAAGGCAAGCGTCTATACCTATTTCAGGACTTTTCAGTTGAGCTACCTAGAATACGCAAGGCATTTTCACAATCTGTTCACAACTTGTTAAAAAAAAGCGCAAATTTGCACTCATCTACCCTGCCAGATTGAGGCTATTCGAGGGAGACTCTTACAAGGATTTTCTAAATCCAGATGATGCAGCAGGGTACTGAACTGAAGAATCTCAAGCTTCAGCTGAAGATATATCGGACTCAAACCCACACTGAGGCCAAATTGTTTTTCATCTCCTGAAAGTAATTGATCTATGAGACTTATGAGTCTCATAGTTATTTCTTGAGTAGATATATATATATATATATATATATATATATATATATATATCTTAAATTAGGCATTCTCATAACTCTTTGATAACATTTTTCTGAATGTGTGCTTATTATTATTATAAATCCAAATGGTATAATTATTTAGGCAATATATATTGTGTCATTGTTCTTTATGTTTCTTGGAGTTTGGGGGAGTTCTGTACCTCTGTGTGGTAGAGACACCCCGATCCCTTCTGGGAGATTGGCTTTGGGAGTCTCTTGTACCTCATTGCTACTTGCTTATCTCCAATTTACAGTTGTTTGTCTTTTCATGTTTGTCCTGTCTTCCCCGTTTCCTTATGTTTCTACCCCCCTTCATTTTCTCCTTCATATAATTTTTTTGTTCTTTATATGATAAGGATTGGGACAGAATCTTCATCCTCTATCTCAAGAAGTTATGACAGAACTTAGAATTGGTTCCTGGAACATTGGAGGTATAACTCTCCAGCAAAACATCGTAAGATACTTTTATACCTTTGCAAACTACACATGGACATTGCCTTTTTACAGGAAACACTCCTTACATTACAAGAAACAGCCAAAGTATCAATGTTGGGATGGTCAATTATAGCAGAGGCTCCTTTCAACTCCAAGGTTAGAGGGGTAGTTATATTGTGTAAAAAACTCTAAAGATAACTGTTTCTTCAACTCTCTCAGACCCAAGGAATAGCCTTACTTTTTTTCTTTTGCTTATTACAGTATTCCATCTTAGGCTATGGGAGCACCACCAACATCTATTGATGAAATATTTTGAGTAATGCATTATGGTTGGTTACATTAAATTCTAGCTACAGCTCTGTGCGGAATCTCTCCCTTTCTCTTTATTTGTATAAATTAATGCTGATAGCCCATCATACCCTCTCAAAAATTGATTATATATTGATCTCCAACCCTTTACTCCCTAGAGTCCATGTTTCTGATATGGAACCTATAGCTCTCTCAGATCACTCTCTGGATGGGATTGCTCTCCAGGTGTCAATGGAGGTTCCCCACATACCTAGTAAACTCTGTTACCTTTTGTTATAAACTAGAATCTGCTTGGGAAGACTACAAAATAAATAATGCCTCACATGCTATATCTAACCCATCCCTCTTTTGGCAGACTGCAAAGGCGGTCTTGAGAGGATTTATTATATCTTATGTCTCTTCCTTTCGCAAACAACAATCAAATGATTATATAAAGTTACAATCATAGCTTTCTGATTCCTTTCAGAAATATAAACAATCTCCCTCCCTTATCAATAGACAGAATTTTAATACTGCAAAAATACAATTTGAAGAATATCTAGATGCTATGGGTGATATGTTATTTTCAGTTAATTATCGTTTTCATAAGTTTGGCAATAAAACTGGCCATCTTTTAACTAATATTTTAAATGGAAATAGACCCCCTATGGTAGTTCATCCACTTAAAACTTTGAGTGGCCAGCTTACGTCATCCAACTCACAAATAGCTAACATAATGAATTTCTTTTAGGAATCATTATACTCATCTCCTGTGCCAGAGACTGACTCTTTAAATCCAGATTCACCCTCAGAAGGTATTGATTGGGCTGTGCTCCCATATCCCCAAATATCTCCTGATCAAAATTCTATATTTTCAAATCCTATTTCCTTTGAAGAAGTAACCACAGTGATTAAACATCTTAAATCCGCAAAAGCCCCTGGCCAAGATGGTTTTAGCAGGGAGTTTTAGAAAATATTAGGTCCCAGAATTAATGACACCCTGACTTCTACCTTTAATCACATGCTTTCATGATTCGTTTGCCCGCATATTTCAACTCAGCCATAATTAAAGTAATACCCAAGCCGGGGAGAGATTTGGCCCTACCAGGCTCCTATAGGCCTATATCCTCACTAAATCATGATTACAAGATTCTCACCAAAATACTGGCTGAAAGGGTTAACTCAATCCTTCCCCATATAATTCATTCGGACCAAACTGGGTTCATCCAAGATCGCCACTCAGGTGTAAATGTCCGCAGGGTGATCTTGGCTATTATTTCCTTGTCTAATTCTAATTCCCAATGTCATCATGCCATTATCTAATTAGACGCCGAAAAGGCATTTGACCTTATCTTATGGTCACATTTGTTCCAATCCCTCGCTAGATTTGGCTTCCCTGATTCTTTTATTCGCCACCAATCTTCTCTGTATAACTCCCAATCTCAAATTTCCTGCAACGGTCTTTTATCTCCCCCCTTTCTTATAAATAGAGGTACAAGACAAGGTTGCCCCTATTACCCTTGCTATTTGCAGTTGCCATTGAACCCCTGGAAATTGCACTTCATTTATCCCCATTGTTCCACGGTGTTCAGATAGGTTCTGTATCCCTAAAATTATCTCTTTTCACAGACGACATGATCCTTTTTATGTCAAAACCAGATAATTCTCTACCAATTGTTTTAAATATCATATCTTCTTTTGGTTCCTTTTCTGGATACAGGATCAATTGGGATAAATCTGAGATAATTTATCTACCAGAAACCCCTCATCCTAATTTTGATGATTCAGTTTTGTCTTCATTTAAACCCCCCACTAATAAGCTAAAATACTTAGGTGTCCATATCCCCACTGATATTACTCAAATCTACACAGTTAACTTTAGACCGTTGATCAGTAAGATAACTACCCTACTGGATTCTTGGACTTTCTTGCCTCTATCCTTATTGGGCCGAGTAGCAGCTTTAAAGAGTGTGGTGTTTCCTAAAATATTTTACATTATGCAAATGGTGCCGGTTGCATTCTCTTTGTCAGACATTAAACACCTTCACTTCTTATGTCTCGTTTTATATGGCAGAATAAATGCCCCAGAACAGCTACAAAAAATTAATGACACAATGCAGTAATGGAGGCATGGGTGTCCCGGATCTTGCATCATACTCCTTATCAATATTCTTAAGGTACATTCTCAACTGGTTAATGGGCTCCTCCTTCTGTACTGAAACACAGCTGGACATTGCAATGTGTGCCCCTTTCTCAACAGGCACTCTCCTACATACTAAAACTGCTAATATCCCATCTCATCTTTTATCAAATATCTTTTTCCAAGATACATATTTTGCTTGGTTTAAGATAAGTAAGAGAATGGGAAGAAACCACCTTTTATTCCTATTTGGGGGAATCCAGAGTTTCCTCCATCATTATCTAACGCACAATTTTCAACATGGAGGGAAAAGGGACTAAAAATCACAGCCAAGATTTTTGATCCTGGAGGCTCAATAATGCAATTTTCAACTTTACAACATGAATATCAACTGCCTAACCATCAGTTATACATGTATCTGCAACTGCGTCATTACATCTCCTCTCTACCTCCTGCTATGCCCATATCAAACCAATCTGATCCATTAGAACCTCTTTTTAAATTCCTGACTCAGAGCCCATTCCATTTAAAACTTATTTATTCGGATCTAGTTAATAGTCCCTCTGTAACATTTAAACAATGATTATATAATTCTTGGAAAGAAGATATACCCACTCTTGTTGAAGCTGAAGTGCTTTTTGAGCATTACAGCTCTACTCTTCAAATATTACAATCTTCCTATCTACAGGAAGTTCATATCTGCACCACCTATAGAATGTACATCTCTCCAGAACAACATAAACATATGATTACTTCAGAGGCAGGCTCCTGCCCAAAATGTCACGTGTCGACGGCCAAATTCCTACATTGTTTCTGGGATTGTGGCAAAATTAAAAAAATTTTTAATAAATTGCTATCATATCTAAACAACACTTTCTCTCTTACTCTTACTCCAGATAAATTGGCATGTTTTTTAGCTAACTTTTCTAACTGGGATCTGGGAGAGTGGAAGAGACAGTTAACTCCACTTCTCACACTTTTTGTAACTGTTGCCAAGAAGATTATCTTAATTCATTGGATATCCCACTCATCACCCTCTCTTGCTGAAGTTCAGCAGAAAATGCTTCAGTTATTATATTTTGATAGAAGATCTACTATTCCTGACATTCATTCTGGAGTAGAGAGATTCTACCAGAAATGGGTTTTATACATTAATAGTCTGGATGAATCATCATAAACCAAAATTTATAAAATATATGAATCAACTGACTGGTTCATACTTCGACAGCTACAATAAGATTATTAAACAGCGTTCCAGTATTCTTTAAAGATATATTTCACATTTTACATTATGTTCTCCACTTCATATTATATAATGAGATATTAATATGCATTTTAACCTCCTTTAATATTTGAGGATGCGCCAATGTTATAGGTTTAGGTATATGTATTCTTATCTTCACCCTTGTCACATTTAACTGACCCGGTCCTTTAACTCAATGAACTCCTTTCATTGCCATTCTTCATATACCCCCCCCCCCCTCCTTGGTCCTCTACCTCCTGTTTCCCCTGTGTAGTCTTGTCTTGTCTTGTTCTGTTTAAATGTTAAATCTCTTCTTCTCTTACAAATTTTTGTGTTTATTTTTAGGCTTTTGATGATATTTAGTAGGAAATTATTGTAACCATTGTGATTATATTTGTCCCAATAGCATTTGATTTCATAAACATTGGTTATTTCTACACTTGTTATTGTGTTTTCCCAAGATTATTGCTTGTGTTCGAACAAATTTAAATGCAAGTTCTGCAATATTAACTATGCCCTATATTTTTTTATTTTTTTCTCTGATGTAAAAGTAATATTGTCTGGTTTGTATTTCTGAAATACTAATAACATGTATTATAAAAATATATATATATATATATTTAACCGCTGATATTAGCAACTGTGTTGCTTGCATATAAGCAGAGTAGTGATCAGTATTGCATCAGGCCCTGAGTCTGGACACAGCACATCTTTTACAGCAGAGTACTGCACATCATACAGCAGTATGCCTGACAATTAATTGGCACCCCATCTGTGGTGGCTTGGATAAAATCCAAAACTCAAGAGAATCTGATGCTGCAAGGATGACATTTTGCCTCGAAGTGGAATCTGAGTCAGACGAGAAGTCCCGAGTCGCAGCTCAGATTTATCTAGATACCGCAAGTTCGAGTGTGTTCAAATCTCGCCCCTCTGTGCAAATTGCCACCTCAATAATCCATAACCGTCCTATTAACACACATGAGCTTTTTTCTTATCTTTATACATTGACTGTAACCAGCAGCGGCTCCTGCGCTCTTACCTGAGGGGGGCTGCCACTGCTGCTGGCTTGGGTCAATGAATCTGGTGGTGGCACTGCACATTCGCACACTTAACACCAGCTTCTCAGGGCTGCATTGTTTGTATCTCCAAATTCTATTCCAGCCAGTTTTCGCCTACGCAGAAAGTCAATGCAGTAATAGGTGAAAAAGCTTCACTTACAAATAGCAGGAGAAAAGAAGTGCAATTTTTTTTTAACTTTGGGGTGCAAACATGAGGAAACCACTCAGAACCCTTGGGACAACCCCCCAAAGGACAACGGTGTCGAAAAAAATGGGAAAAAACATAAGAACACCCCAAAAAAGTACTTTAATTTTTGGGGTGAAAAAGTACAAAGTGGGGGGACAAGAATAAAAACTAGTGAAATAGCCTTCTTAGGGGTCTGCAAGGATTGCAGTTGCATGCAACAGGTGCATTTTTCAAATTTTAAAAAACTTCACTTTAGAGACTTTAAAAGATGCTAGCACCCATTTTCAAGTACCCCAAATTTGACACGACTACTTATTTTCTCCAAAAAATACTGCTTAATGCCATTCTTCACCACTTTTACATGGCTTTAAATAACTTCAGTACCCCAAGTAGTTTTATTAGGGCTATTGGAACACTTCTACATTGATCCTCAATGTTAGTGCGTCTTTTTGGGTGGTTCAGACTGATTTTCCCTATTTTGACAGTACTTTCCGCCTGTTCTGCAGTTGCCGCTTGCCGTTTTCACCTGGTTAGTAATTGAATAGGGTGAAAAGCAGGGACGCGCGCAATAAGTTTTCGTGTCCAAAACATGCGATGTAGGCGAAAAGTTGGGCATGCAGAAATTTTTCGCCTAGATGAAACTATTTGTATACCTTCCATAGTCTAAATACCTGAGTTTTTGAAGGTGCATGTGCAACGATCCAAGTCTAGACTCTGTGGTTGGGTCCACGACCCTGCTCCAGACCAGGGTCGGGCTGAGAGACCTGGGAATTTTTCCAGATTGATAGGCCCAGCAATTTCCTGGGTCGCATGTGTGAAAGTGGCCTAAATCACTTAAATGTGCCTTATGGAATGTTTACTTTGGACCTGATTCAGAGTTGAAACTATTAAAATGTTTTTGCAGTTGAGCGTTAATTGGCAATATGCACATGCATCAAAATACATTACCATAGTCACTCGCAGTGACTATTTACTCGCAGTTGAGTGACAGTCAGGGAACATATGTGAAAGCCAATGGGCAGTGGTGGTAAAGAACGCAGGCATGTCGCTTCTGTTTTGGGAGTGAATTCCTGTATGCAAGAAAAATGTCTCCAGCATCTCAGCACACCCAGCCATTCTGCACGACCATAGGAATAATCAGAAGACTTTGCTTGGATTTGCAAAGCCAGACATTGGCGTCTCAATAGATTCCTCAGCATCTGCAACATTTGCATATTTTTGCATATCCACTGCATACAGAGACGCAGCAGCTGCAGCATTAGTGTGCAACTCTGAATCAGGCCCACCATCTGTAACAATTTAACATCCATCCATGACATCTCTGTCTCAAACAACCTCAACCTTCTGGCAAAAACATAAACATGGCTAACGCAATCAGACACTGCTTCCCTGCAGCACTTTCTTATAGTGGTCTCCAATATACACACACATCCAGGCCTGGAGGAGGTGAGGTTGGAATATAACTGTCCCAATATTGCACATTTACAGTTCTACCACAGGTTCCACAACTCACATTTACATATTTTGAAGTACATACTACCAAGGCTTTCACCCCACTGTCTGAGTGTTGCTGTGGTCTATCGTCCTCCAATTTAGTCAGCATTTTTTTGCCTGTCTCCTTCGCTACTTTTCCTCTGACACCTCCACCATCATCATGGGTGATTTTAATATCCCTATTGATCGTTCACATTCTCCTTGGACTCTGCATCTCCTAGTTGACTGACTCCTCTACTCATCGGGATGGCCACTGCTCTTATCTTGTTTTCACTAGACTATGCTTAGTTTATGAATTCATTAACACTCCTTTCCCTCTCTCCAATCACAACCGTATCACCTAAACACTCTCCTCTATTACTTCAATCTCAAACCTGCAGAAAAATTAAATCTATTAATTTTCAACTGCAAAAACTGCTCTCAATAATTTATACATTCACATCTCCTAAGATTGCTGTATCACACATTGACCCAACTCTAGAAATAGCCCTTCATGAATTTTCTCCAGATTCCCATCACACTCCATGTAGACATACAGTAGATGTCAACCACGGCATTCTAAAGTAGCAAGTTCTCTCCCTGTGTTCCTGTGGTGTCAGCTTTCATGCTAATTGCTAGTTAGCTTTCAGTTGGACCTCTAGCTATTCCAGTACATTCCCCTATGTTCAAGTATTCGTTTCAACTAATGTGTTCAAATATTCATTTCAACTCCTTGTAAATCCCTGTATTGTCTTTTAGTGTGCTGCTCAGCTCTCTAACCACCTCCCTGTGTTTCTGTGGTGTCAGCTTTCGTGCGAATTGCTAGTTAGCTTTCAGCTGGACCTCTAGCTATTCCAGTACATTCCCCTGTGTTCAAGTATTCGTTTCAACTCCTGTGTTCAAGTATTTATTTCAACTCCTGTTTTGAAGTATTCATTTCAACTCCTGAGTTCAAGTATTCATTTCAACTCCTGTGTTCAAGTATTATATCAACTCCTATGTTCGAGTATTATCTCAACTCCTGTGTTCAAGTATTTATTTCAACTCCTGTGTTCAAGTATTCCTTTCAACTCCTGTGTTCAGGTATTCCTTTCAACTCCTCTGTTCAAGTATTCACTTCATCTCCTGTGTTCAAGTATCCAGTTCATCTCTTGTGTTCAGGTATTCATGCTAATATAGTTACGATCTTCCTGTCACTCCAAGGTATCTGTCCAGAGGGCTGCGACCTGCTCACTTGGTGCAACGAAACCCATATCCCAACTGGAGGAGTCACTGGTGAAGACCACCAAGTGAGTTAGACTCTGCACCTCTGGGTAGGTCTAGCCAAACCTGGGTTTGGCCACAATAGGAAGACCTAGCCATCACTCACCTGCTTGTTCCCTAGCCACCCTACCCCTGGCTTTTCCCATATGGTTCATGACAGTTTAAACAGCCGAAAAAACATGCAAACCGCCGGGTTACAGAATCAAGCAAATTTTCTGGGATTACTTTCCCGAGTGGAAGCTCTTGATACCAGTCTGCAACTCATGAATCGACAACTGCAAGAACTGTCTGGCCAATTAAAACATTTTTTTTCCATTCTTGCTATACTATCTCAAGGTGCTTTACAAGTCCCACCAGTAAAGTCTCCTGTGTCTGTTTCTTCAGAGTATTGAGTTTCATCTACACCTGCAACACAGAATTCTGCTAAGTCTTTTATTCCACCTTTTAAGTGTCCTTTGACTTTGCAATTTCCTGATATCAGTGTCATTAAACATCTTAAGATTTTTCCCCAGCTATAAGAACAACTACAACATCTTCGCCTCGGAATTTGTCAAGGTTTCTCTAAGTCTTATAGTACTGCCTCTGATTCAGTTACCATCTCCTCCAGTCAAGGCAGTGTGAGGCATCGAAGTTTCCTGTGCCCTAGGCGCAGCGAGCTTGTATGCCAGCAGCGCCGGGAATTACACCTTTGTATTGTGGTGCTGATGATCACTTTATTAAAGACTGTGTTCTTTGCTCACCGAGGAATGATGGAAGATGTGAGACCCCCAAAGTCAGCACTTCAGGTTCTGCCCATCAATCATCAGAGGTTCCTGCATCTTTAGTTTCAGGCGAGGAGGTGAAGTCTACCAAGAATAAGAAAATTCAAGAATACAATTGGGGTCCAGTTACAAGATGTTATCACCCTCATTGGGGTAATTTAGGAAAAGTACTCTTCTCTACGATGGTCAAAGAGGCATGAGTGTCTAGAGATTCTGATCCCAAACAGGACAAAGTCTGTTCCATACCCTGTACTAAGAATTCTTGTGATTCAGTAGGTTCTGGAGGGGCAACTATTTTGCGGTCCACTGGAGGGAAGTCTGACATCACTACACCAGAAGAAGCGGTTGTGTTATCACCTTCGAAGGAGCAATTTACCTTGCCTAATACCAGTGTTTTACCCATGTTTTCAGTACTAAAAGAGTACACTGTACTAATGTTTCTAGGGGAAGTCTCAATACACCTATACCAGCTTCAAGTATGGTTCAAGAAGGGTCGTTGGAACAACCGGTTCTTATTTCTGTTTCAAGTCTCATAACCTTGGAGAGGGTTTCTAGTTTCTCTCCCCAGGAAGTGGTTTCAAGTTTCATACCTCAGGAGGGGGTTTCAAGTTCCTCACCCTAGGAGGTGATCTCAAATTTTTTAGCCCAGGACGGGGTTTCTATTTTGAGTTTCACACCCCAAGAGGGGTCTCTGTTTCAAGTTTCATGCCCCAGGAGGGGGTACAAGTTTCACACCCTGGGAGGGGGTTTCAAGTTTCATTGCCCTGGAAGGGTCTTCTGTTGTTATACCCCAGGAGGATTTTTCCAGTATCATACCACAAGAGGGGGTCTCTCCATTTTGAGTTTCACACCCCAGGAGGGGGTTTCAAGTTTCATTCCCCAGGAGGGGTCTTCTGGTGTTATACCCCAGGAGAGGTTTTCGAGTGTCGTACCCCAAGAGAGGGTCTTGGGTTTCTCAACCCAGGAGGGAATCTCTGGTCTTGCATAACTCCAGCTAGTTAAGAATGTTGCCCGTAATATCAGTAACTATATGTCTCTCATACTAGTGTGTCATATCGTAGAACGTATTCACTGTATATAATACAGGTAGATACAATTGTAACTAGTTGAAAAAGATAGTTACCCTAGGCACAAATATCACTGACTGCAGCTATTGCATTTAACATTACCCAATATATGAATATCCTGTTACTATTTGTTCAGTGAATTTTTAATAGCAACATGTCAGGTATTTAATATACAGAATTGTAATTTATACACAGGAATGCAATTTATACAGTACAGGATTGCAATTTATACAATCTCATGGGGATCCAATGCTGCAGTACTAGTGTGCTTGTTAATAGTTACATTTATGGTAATAGGTGTATTTTAGTCAGTGATCATCACCAAGTAATCCGTGTAGTATAGAGCCCATGTCTTTCACTTTATTTAAGTAAATAGAAATAGCAATGATTTTTCTCCTGATAAACTTATTCTGAAGTATTGATGTATGTTCAATTAGTACAGTAATACTACATCAATAAATCAGCAGTATTACATGTGTATGACACACCACTACTATCAGTATCAGATAGACACATATTGGATCACTTCTCCTTATCATATAGAGCAATTCCACTATGTATTGTGCTACTGTAAATTCTATCACTCCTACTATCTCTATTCCTTTGTTAAATGCCAACAAAGACAGATCCCCCAGTGTCAATCATATAGGATTGTATTAGCGGCATATGAAGGAAGGGGAGTGATCCTGTTTTTATATCATAACATTCACCAGAATCATTAAATTAAACAGACATGACAGGCACTCAGCTAACAATGCTTACGTACGTTTCACATAGACAAGGCAACCAGAGCCGGAATGCAGAGGATCCTTAAATAGGTCGTACAGCCAATCACTTTCTGTTACACATTATTTTGATTAGATTAGGCGACATGTCCGTTAACATCAATATAATTATCATTCCATTAGGTCTCTCCTACCTGTGTCTCCAGAAATGATAGTCAGCCAGGCTATTTCTTAACCTCAGTTCACTACAGCTCCTCTCATTTATTCGCTCAGTACTTGATTCTAAATGACTGAACCTATATTCTAATTCTCACAATAAGGACATCCTTATTATTATAGAAGCAACTAGTTATTAAAATGTATACTTAGAAATAACTCATCATGTTTCCAGTACATGTAATAAAATTATAATTTATAATAGAATAAGTAATAATAATAAAAATGAATCATAGTGTTATTTATATCATAGATAGTAAAGGTACCCACGCACATAGCGATCTGCACACGATCCCACGATGTGTGTGATTTCCCCTGAACTCTCCCCCTGCAACTCTACACACGATTTGGAGTAAAAAGCATCCAATCTGACTTAAAATCTATCTTGCATCTAAACTTTTTTTTTTCCAGTGCATTGTGTCCCAGATTGTCAGATCTGCCCTACTGCACTGCAAATCTGACGATGCGATGTGCACCAGCGGGGACGCACATCGCATCGTGATCGTGAGTGGGGACTCATGATTTACTCTCAATTTGGCCATATTTTACACAATCTGTCGTTCTAATGTGTCGGAATCGGCCAGATTGGGTAAAATATAGCTATGTGTGTGGCCAGCTGAAGAATAGTTTTATTTTACATATAAATACTGTATAAATATATATATATATATATATATATATATATATGGGTCATCTCTTATAGTTATGTTAATTGTTAGGATAAATCATTTATTGGATCCTAACAATTGGTATATTAATATCATTTATCTCAAATTTCTATTGTGCTCAAAATAGAAAAATATAAATTAAATTATTCAAAAAGACTGCATAATTGTCGGAAAGTGCAGAGATTCGCAATAAATGATTGACATTATCTAAAAAGTATTCACCTTCTGTGTTAGTCTATATTACTAAATGTCTTTCTTCCATTTCATCTTGGATATCATCTCGCCATCTCAAACTCAATCTTTCCAAAACAGATTTTATAAAATTTCCACAGTTAATAGTAGTTGCCAACCTGATATCTCTATAACGCTACCGCACAAGCTTGGTGCCTAGGTGTTATCCTTAGCTCTGAATTGTCCTTTGTTCTCCACATTAAATCTTCAAAGACTTCTTCCACATCTCCCACCTTTGTTGTTGCTCAATAGGTAATGGAGTATCCCAATCTAAGTTCTCTTTGGTAAACTGTCTCAGCAACATCTTGCCATGGATGGTGATTGGTGCTACAAACCAAAGAGGATCACAGATACTGTTTACGACAGATAGAACTCCTCGTTTGGTGAAAGGTTTGTCATAGGCTGATACTTGGGATGTAAATTAGTCCTGTTTGATGTCCCAGAGTAACCCTAGACTGCATTGTATGGGAGGAACATCAGAACCAAGATTAAGATCCTTCAAGTTGGTGGCATGATCATCATAGGGAAATGCTTCCATTACCCTTTGGCTGTTGGAGATAATCTTGTGGAGCCTGAGGTTTGCTATAGAAAGCATTTCTTGTGTTCTGGTGAGATCAATTGCCTCTTCGCTTGTGGGTAAGAATTTTAGTCTGTCATCAACGTAGAAGTTCTTTTCAACAAAATGACAAGCATCAGATCCATAGTCCTTCTCACCCTCCTGGGCTGTTCTCCTAAGTCCATAGATTGCTACTGCAGGAGAGGGGCTGTTGCTAAATACATGCACCTCCATCCGATAATCTATGACTTCATTTTTGACATTGTTGTCCATGTGCCATAAGATAGTTCCGATTGTCTTCCCTGACTATGAAGCAAAGGAACATTTGCTGGATGTCAGCTACTACTGCAACAGGTTCATGTCTAAAATGAATTAGCACTCCTATGAGGCTGTTGTTTAGGTCTGGCCCAGTAAGGAACAGGTTGTTGAGGGAGACACCTTCATACTGAGCGCTGGAATCAAAAACGACTCTAATTTGGTTGGGTTTTCATGGGTGATACAATCCAAAGGATGGAAGGCACCAGCATTCTTCTTCTTCCTTTAGTGGTGGTGCAGGTTCTGCGTGATCTCTGCCAAATATGTTTTGCATGAATCCACAAAATTTTTCTCCATGTCTGGTTTCTTCTTTAGGGTTTGTTTTAAAGAGGAAAATCTAGCAACTGCTTGCTGTAGATAGTTTGGTAGTTTCACTCTTGGAGATCAAAACGATAAAGGTGCTACCCAACAGTTGGAATCACCCTGGGTGAAATCTTTGTCCATTACCTTGAGAAATTCTTTATCTTCTTTTGCAGTTGCTAACTTGTTATCCTCACTCATTGAATTGAACACTGTCGACCCAAGACTGTCATCCCAAGACAGGACCATGTTCATGTCATATTGATGGTCATCTTGTAATTTACTGCTGTCTAGTCTTTCTTTCACCCAGTAATGGTGTGGGCATGGCTGAAAATGTGTGATGCGACCATTAGGCAAGATGTTTGTCTTAAATGAGGATATCCTGGTAGGCTTCTTCATCTTATCTAAACAGACATTGCCTATGATGACCCAGCATAGATTAAGATGTTGGGCAAATGGAGTATCATTTGGTCCACTGATCTGCTGGCATACTTTATGTACCCTGAGGATGTCTCTACCAAGCAGAAGTAAGATCTCTGCATTTTTGTCAAGGGCTGGTATTTCATTGGATATAGGCCTTAGGTGAGTGTGATGAAGAGTGACCTCTGGTGTAGGAATCTCCTCTTTGTTGGATGGTATCTGGTTACACTCAACAAGTGTGGGTAAGGGTATCTCAAGATTGTCCTTGAGAGAAGCTACAACCAGTCCACTGGCTCTTCTTACAGAGACCTCTGTAATTCCACTACAGGTACCAAGATGTAAGGGTAAGCATCTCCCTTTAAGTTAAACAGATCAAAGAGTTCTGGTCTTGCGAGTGATCGGTTGCTCTGGTCATCCAAGATGGTGTACACCTTTAGAATCCTTTCTGGCTGTTCATTTGGATATACATTGACTAGACATATCTTTGCACAAGTCTTGTCACAAAGATCTTTCCCACAGACTTTAGTGCGTGAAGAAGATACAATAGTAGGATTTGCAGAAGGAAAATGTGCAGGTGTTGTAGGATTGGATTAAGATGGGTGTAGTGCCTGCACGTGGTCCTCACAGCTGCATTCTATGCACTTAAAATTGGTTTTACAGTCCTTAGCAAAATGTTCAGTAGAGGCACAACATCTGAAACATACCCAAAATGTCCTTAGAAGTACCCTGCATTCCTGTGGAGGTTTCTCTCTGAAACCAATGCATTTCTTGAGGGGATGAGGATTCTTATGAATGGGACACAGGCGATTGGGGTTTTCAATCCTTTCGCCTTGGCTGCTCTTTTCAGGAGCTGATGTTGGAGTATAAAGGATTTCAGTCTTTTTACTGACGCTGGACCTCTGTGGTTCTTGTAGTAAGAGCATGGACTGTCATACTTGGGAGTAGGTGAACCAGGATGACTTGAGTTACTGTAGGAGAAGCTTGGGTAATTCTTGGATTCTGCGATGTTCCTGACAAACTCTTAGAAATATGAAAAAGGATGAAAGGAGACTAGATTTTCCCTTTTGTATCTTGAAACAAGTGAATTTCACTTTTCTTGTGTACCATATGGCAGTTTGGAAACTATTAGGTTTACCCCATGAGCTGTGTCCAGGTAACTGAGGCCAGGTAAGTGAGTATTCATTTTGGCCCAGCTGGAGCTCAAAGAGTAGGTCACTGAGCTCTTGGAATTTCTCATCGTCCTTGCCAGATAACTTTGGAAAATCTCACAGCTGTTTGAACAGAGCATTCTCTATGGCTTCAGGACTTCTAGAGCATTATTCAAACCTATCCCAAGCAGCAATGAGGCCTGCCGCAGGATTATCAATGTGAACCGATCTGAGTCTCTTGACACGTTCTGTAAACTGTGGGCCGAGCCACATGATCAGCAGATTTAGTTCTTCAGCAGCAGTAATTCCAAGATCACTAATTGCAGTTCTGAGGGCACATTTCCAACCTCTGTAGTTCTCAGGCTGGTCATCGAACCTAGTGAGGCCAGTCTTAGTAAGTTCATGGTGAACCATGTATCTTGCAAAGCCTGACATGTCTGTTTTCTCTGACTTTGGGCAAGGAATTGCTGGCTGAGTAGTGCTGTTCATATTATTTGTGGTGTTCTGGGTAAGAGACATAGGGAGGTACGGGGATGCATAGGCATTCAGCCTAAGACCTGGTTTAAAGTCCATATGTCTCACTGCATGTGGGACTGTATGGTTGCCAGGGACCTGGTGACTTACTGGCATATTGGTTTGTGACCAGGTGTATGTATATTTGGCTTTTGAGGTGTTGGGCCTTGGTGCACTGTGGTGTGTGAAAATGGGTCAGGGTGATAAAGTGGTTGTGCATTGTACTGACCTTGGATGTGGTGTGTTGCATAGGGATTTGAGTCCCTTTGTTCTGGAAAAATGTTCATACTGTTAGGAATGTCTGCAGCAACCAGGGGTTCACTGTTTTGGCTTAGGACATAGGACCTTATTCAGAGTCAGTCATGAGCACTGAGCGCTCGCAACCGACTCAATGTTGGTCCACATGGCATGCGCACGATGGAGGCTGCTCCGTCGTGCACATGCATGAGCCCCCGCTAATGACGGATCACCCGTCGTTAGCGGGCTCGAAGCAGACGGAGCGAGCTGTCAATGTTGATTGATAGCTCGCTCCATTTGCTGGGCGGGCAGGGGGCGTGCCCAGCCAAACGGAGGCGTTCCTTTCGGAACGCTTGCAGTTTTGTGGGCGTCCCCACTGACATCATCAGTGATGTCAGTGGGGAGCTTCCTGCTCAAACAGAGCAGGAAGTTCCCTGGGGCTTAAGGTGACGGGACCCTACCCTAGGGTCTCGTCGTAAGCCCCAATGGTCGCGATGGTCTTGACCATCGCGACCATCTTCCTTAGCGGTCGTTAGAGCTGTGGGTCTTAACCCACAGCCTAACGACCTACATGGAGGCGGCCATTCAGGATGCAAGCAGCCGCCCTGTTTCTGAGCGACTGCTTGCATCCTACAACCGCCTCTGAATGAGGCCCATAGTCTCTTTTGCACGTAAGAGAATCCTTCACATCCACTTCACTTAATCTGATGCTGTCCCTTTCACTTCCACTGGCAGCTTGTTCCAAAAACCTTTAACTGTACCATTGTTGAAGCGTGTTCACATTGTTTCTCTAAAGCTCGCAACCAACTCGATGTTGGTCCACAGGGCATGCGCACGATGGAGACTACTCCGTCGTGCGCATGCACGAGCCCCCACTAATGACGGATCACCCGTCGTTAGCGGGCTCGAAGCTGACGGAGCGAGCTGTCGATGTTGATTGACAGCTCGCTCCGTTTGCTGGGCGGGCAGGGGGCGTGCCCGGCAAAACGGAGGCGTTCCTTTCGGAACGCTTGCCGTTTTGTGGGCATCCCCACTGACATCATCAGTGATGTCAGTGGGGAGCTTCCTGCTCAAACAGAGCAGGAAGCTCCCTGGGGCTTAAGGTGATGAGACCCTACCCTAAAATCTTCCTTAGCGGTCGTTAGAGCTCTGGGTGTTAACCCACAGCCTAACGACCAACATGGAGGCATCCGTTCAGGATGCAAGCGGCCGCCCTGTTTCTGAGCGACTGCTTGCTTCCTACGACCGCCTCTGAATGAGGCCCATAGTCTCTTTTGCACGTAAGAGAATCCTTCACATCCACTTCACTTAATCTGATGCTGTCCCTTTCACTTCCACTGGCAGCTTGTTCCAAAAACCTTTAACTGTACCATTGCTGAAGCGTGTTCACATTGTTTCTCTAAAGCTCGCAACCGACTCGATGATGGTCCACAGGACATGCGCACGATGGAGACTGCTCCATCGTGTGCATGCGCGAGCCCCCGCTAATGACAGATCACCCGTCGTTAGCGGGCTCGAAGCAGACGGAGCGAGCTGTCGATGTTGATTGACAGCTCGCTCCGTTTGCTGGGTGGGCAGGGGGCGTGCCCGGCCAAACGGAGGCGTTCCTTTCGGAACGCTTGCTGTTTTGTGGGCATCCCCACTAACATCATCAGTGATGTCAGTGGGGAGCTTCCTGCTCAAACAGAGCAGGAAGCTCCCTGGGGCTTAAGGTGACGAGACCCTACCCTACCATCTTCCTTAGTGGTCATTAGAGCTGTGGGTGTTAACCCACAGCCTAACGACCGACATGGAGGTGGCCGTTCAGGATGCAAGCGGCCGCCCTGTTTCTGAGCGACTGCTTGCATCCTACGACCGCCTCTGAATGAGGCCCATAGTCTCTTTTGCATGTAAGAGAATCCTTCACATCCACTTCACTTAATCTGATGCTGTCCCTTTCACTTCCACTGGCAGCTTGTTCCAAAAACCTTTAACTGTACCATTGCTGAAGCGTGTTCACATTGCTTCTCTAAAGCTTCTATTTCCACTGCTCTGACTTCCATTTCTGCCTTTTCGCACACTGCCTTTTCCAATTCGGCCTTTTTTTGTGCAAAGTCGGCTTGTATTTTGGTAGTCTCTGCATCTGCACACAGCTTTATAAGTTGCTCGCTGAGCATGGAATATTTTGAACATCTTGACTTAGATGATCGTTTTGAACGCCTGGTGGACGTTATTTTCGGCATTGTGAAGCAGGGGGTGGGGTCACGATGATACGATTCAGCGTGAATCATGTCACCGGCCCCCCCGCTGTGGGGGTTTTTAGTTTTTCTTGGGGGAGGTCGGGAGGGTCGCAGGCTTCCGGGAGGGTTGCCTGCCTTTCCGGGGGGCCGGGAGTGGCACCCGCAAATTGGGAGGCTCCCGGCCAAATCGGGAGGGTAGACAAGCCTGCATTTAACCCATGCAAGAGTTAAATGAATGCAATATTAGCATTCACATAAACCCATATTATGTTTTTACTAGTCTAGCATGTAATTCATGCAATTATGGGCCCCATGCAAAGTTATAAAAATAATGCAAAAGAAGGATCAAGTTTATACCTTGGCAAATAATGAGTATATAGATTTAGAGATGGAAAGGCATATCCGATTCTTTCCTACTGTAGCTCATTTCTGCAATTCCGTGTTAAAATGAAGCTGGCCAGTATTTGTGCGCTACATGCAATATCAGACTGTAGTTTTCCCTGCATAGGAAAATTATTTAGTTTACTGCAAACATGCAACCAATAGCAGCACCAAGCACTTACTGTACTACAGTATCTGTGTCTCCCATGTGATATCACCAACAAGATTATTGCAGCATAATTGCATTAGCTAGTGTTTAAATGCACCTGCAGAGAATGTAACACAAAACGGATAACATGGGAAGACAATACCAAAGAACCATAGCAGTGTCTATTGCCAAGCAACCAACTTAACCAGTCATATTCCTTGGGAAGCCGGCCATCACTGGATCTAAACTACATACAGTATATTAGCAAATACATTTGTTTGGTCTTAATGAATGTACCAGTAACCATGTGTTTCAAATATAATTATCCTTTAAGCATCAGTGCATATACTGTACATGTTGTAGATATGTATAGTATTAAATTGTGGATTATTATTTATTAAAGCAATGTACCATAATTCCTTTTGGTATTGCTAGATGTAAATAATAAATGTGAAAATTGAATATAGAATAGATGTATTGTGCATGGAGATGCCTTCTAGGCCTCTGAGAGATGTTCTCGTATATAATCCTGGCAAGCAAAAAAAAACATGGAGAAGATGTGAAATACCTGCTGGAGCTGAAGGGAGCAGTAAAACAATAGCTAAATAGATGCGCCTTACCTTCAATTGCCTTGTAACCTACTGTATGAGCTTGGATCTTTGTTTTAATCTATTAATGATATTTTCCTACTTTTTTATTTCTTCCACATTTTATATCTAGTTTGTTCAAACTTTATTGATAACAGATTTAAGAGATAAAATTTACATAGACTAAGCTTGTGTAACTAGAAGCCTGTGATCCACTGTTGTGTCCGGAGACGCAGCATCGGATCATCTGCATGAACATCGGTCATCTGAGTAACACTCAGGTTAAGTACAGGGAAAGGATTCTGCAAAGGATATTGCTCCTATAACCCTAGATTCCCATAAGGTTGCAGTTGTCAGGTATCTGAGGTGTGAGTTACAGTATATAATTACTGTGTGATAAACTGACTTATGAATGAATAAAGACACAATGGATAACAGATAAAGTAGTCGGTGGTGCTCCCTAGAATCAGACAGTAGTAATCCAAAAGAGGGAGAAAAAGAAGACTCTTTGCTGGGGCACTCATATAGTATTTGTGAATAGATTCACTTTAATAAAGATAAGGTTAAGATGTTGTGTGTCAACTTTAAATATAATAAAATAAATTGTTCTTAACTTGTGTATGTTTATTATTGTATTTTTGTAAACAGAAGGAATATATTTCTATATCCAGCTTGGAAAATTCAGTTTTATACTATTCACAAATGCTATAAAGAATGCCCTTAGCAAAGAGTCTTCTTTTTCTCCCCCTTTTGGATTAACCCTCAGGTAACTCAGGATGACTGGGGAATTCACACTGCTGAAGCCAGTGAAGCAGCTTCCAAGGATGCAGCCACTGGCCTTAGCATGCCCAGAAAACGGGGGTGACATTCCTCCCTTTTCTGCAATGCTGCCTGTCACCGCCACCACTCCACCTCCAAATGGCCACTGCCTGTCAATCAGGCTGCAGCATCCAGGGCACTGTAAGTGATCTTGCAGAATGAGATCTGCACATTTGCAGTACGCCATCTCAAACAATCAAAAATGTACGTAGACCATAGGGTCTGTGCACATCTCTGACTTAGACCCTATGATTTTTCAAATATAGGAAAGTTTTTAAAATAACTGGTACTAAAAATCCTAGGGACAGGAGTGTACATATGATAAAAGGGGTTGGGTATGGGATCCCGGCTGTGGGGATGCCGGCTGTCAGAATAAAAGCAGTGGCATCCCAACAGTCACAATCCTGACACTAACAGGTAAGTTCCCTAACACTAACCCTTAACCCTAACCCACCCTCCCTCCCCGGAGCCTGAACCTAACCACCCCCGCTAGTGCCTAAACCTAACATTCCCTTCCCTTTGACCCATAACCCTAAACCTAACCCTCCCCTAAACCCTGATACTTACCTTCGGGATGCCGGCTGTCAGAATTCTGGAGCCGGGATCCTGACTGCTGTCGGGATTCCGGTGCCAGTATTTAGACCATTGGCATCCCATCTGCCGGGATGCTGACCAGGGCCATCATCAGGGGGGGACTGCCGGGACTGGAGTCCCAGGCCCAGACAGAGAGGAGGGCCCACTACTACTGCATGGTATCCGCTACTTCCCCCTTGAATGACAAGTGACAGAGGAGGTAGGCTAACACTGGTGGACCACCCACTACTACACCGCACAATAAAAGTGAAAGACCTGGGCCCCACTCCTACTGCCTGCCCTCTATGCCTCCTACCACCTGCCCAATTGACCACTTTGACTTCCTACTGCCTGCCTGCTTTGCCTCCTACCATCCTTCTGCTCCGCTTTCTACCACCAGGTTGTGTGGTGCAATAATGTTATATTTTTTGTGAGCCGGCGTGCGAGATGTCATGACATCATGCCACGCCACTGAAAGAGAGAGAGGCCATGGCATGTGAGGACGGAACAGTCAGGACAGAAGAAGGAGCCGGTAACAATAGGTAAGTGACTTGCATGTCTTCTTGGATGCTGGCTAGGCTTTAGAGTGGACAAGAGGCAAAGCAGAGCTGGAGAGACAGAAGGGAACTGGCCGGGGGATAGGGAGACCTGCAGGACTGAAGAGATTTGACATAGTACATGCAAGTGACATGTACTATGATGCTGCCTGTTAATTATACACTCTGGCACGCCTGCGTTTGCATCACCATTAGTGTACTGCCCCTATTACCACCCACAAACGGCCTCTCCAGTCACTCATTACCCTGGGCTGCCATTGATGGGCGAGCGAGAGGTATGCAATCGCATTGTGTAGTTCGCGCACGCGCAGAATGAAGCGTGCACATGTGCAGAACATTGGGTCACTTGCGAATGCACAGAGCGATCGAGCGGCTCTGAATCAGGCCCTTAAAATGGAGCAAGATGGTAATTGTATCACAGATCCAAATGTGTATTAGTATCTGATATTAGTCTGAATAGAGGGGATATTTCATAACCCCCTTTGTATATTATAAGGAATTATGTAACTTGTCTAACTCCATGATATTGGTTTAAGAGTTCCCTGTTTCTGTATACTATTATTTGCATATCATTAGATAAAGAAGTTAAAGAGTCTTCTTTTTTTTTTTTTTTTAGCCTTGTGACAAATCAATCACACACTAAGCAGTGTTCAGTTCTGGAATAACAGCAGCTGGAGTGTGGAACCTAGTGAGATACAATATTAAGACTAAAGATAGCTATACTGCATTCTGTAATTAAATGAATTGTAATAAATTAGCTCAATTCTGTTTTCAAATAAAGTTATACCTGAGGGTTCCATTTTGATGGTCGGTAAAGGAGATTATATTTATCTGACTATAAGCTATGCATTTTCATGCTGATTAATTAAAAATCTAAGAGCATTAGAGGGAGATGAGGAAGTGTTTAGGCAGAACAATTGCCTAATTTACATAACATTAAGTAATAAAAACCCCATTAGGTTGCAACAGCTTTTTAAAAGGAGAAAATATTACCATAATAGAAAAATGAGCTTCTCAGAAATACATAGAATGCAGGAATTTTCAATATTTTTTTGTGGTCATTATAAATACAAGTGAATTGTGTCATACCAACAGGGGCGCAGAGGGGGTGGTGGGTACAAATTACCCGGGCTTGCGGGAGGAGCCCGGCGAGGGCCCAGGCTCGGTGCCGCCCCCCCACCTCTTTCTTCACAGCAGCCCAGCACATGCTGCTGTGTGGCTGGCTGGCTAAACTAAGCAGCCAACAGAGCAGCGGCACAAACACACTGCAGTTATTTCTGTTTACAAATGTTTTGCAAATTTGTAATATATTAGTAATAAACAATCAAACTAACGTGCAAGTACGTTCATTAGAAAACAATACAACACAGAAATTTACTAAAAACCATGCGTAGAATATCCTTTCCCAAAACAAGTAGTCGTAGTTAATAATCAGCAAACAAATAATCCCTAAACCATGTGTAAATAGCAACAGCAGACATGACTACCCCCTACACAAGTGCACATGACCCCAGCACATGCCTATTCTCAGTGCCCAATCTGTATTTCCCAACTAGGGGTGCTGGGCCACTGATGACTGGCACTCTGTGTCCATGTAAAGCACCGTTCAATCAGTATTTTTGTTGAGCAGTTCCCCAACCATAAAAACAGCATTCTGTACCTGTGGGTCAGAAACATTGTGGGCAGGGCCGGCGCTTCCACTAGGCAAGCTTAGGCAGCTACCTAGGGGCGCCGGCCACTGGAGGGCATTTCTGAGTCCGCCCTAACTGTGGAGGGTGCAGGTGGTGCAATTGCTATGGCACGATCGCACCCCCTGCACCCTCCATTTGCCGGGTGCCCACTGAGATTGTGTTACCAGTGGACACCCGGCTTCTCACTCCCCCTAGGGATGGACGGCAGCAGGCACTGGAACAGGGTTTTAGGTAAGTATTTTTTTTGTGTGTGTGTGTGTGCGCGCGCAGGGGGGGCTTACTACAAGGGGCACTACTGGGGGCACTATTGGGAGCACTACAACTGGGGGCACTACAGGGGCCCTTACTACTAGGGGCACTTCAAGGTCATTACTACTGGGGGCACTGCAGGGAGCATTACTACTGGGGGCACTACAAGGGCATTACTAGTGGGGGCACTGCATGGAGCATTACTACTGGGGGCACTACAAGGGCATTACTACTGGGGGCACTGCAGGGAGCATTACTACTGGGGGCACAAGGGCATTACAACTGTTGGCACTACAGTGGCCCTTACTACTGGGGGCACTGCAGGGGGAATCAACCCTTTAATTAGGGTCATGTGAATATTATTAGGGCACTGTGTATGTGTCTGTGAGCTGGGCGGAGGTTTTGGGAGAAAACAGGGGTGGCATTGAGGACCTTTGCCTAGGGTGCCCTGAAACCTTGCACTGGCCCCCAGAGTGTGGTTCAGACACAGTGCAGATACAGTGCAGGTCAGATACAGTGCAAGTCAGATACAGTGTGGGATATAGTGCAGGGCTGATATCAGTGGCGTAAGTTCATCCCAGATGCCCAGAGGCAAGTTCTATTTGGTGCCCCCCCTCCCCGTCACTGCTGCTGACACTGTAATGCGGTAATTTGCATGCAGACAGGCATAGATAGACGAAGGCAGCAGCTGATGGTCTGACATGGATCTATCCACTAGTGTATGGTGGCTTCTCAGGTGCCAGTAAGGTGTGCCATGTATTGGGCGGCCGTGACGGTACACTCTGGGTACATAGTTACAGCCTTAAGTAAGCATGAATATGTTGTGGACAATGTAAGAGGTGCCCCTTAAGAGATGGAGGCCGGCAGCAGGTGCCTCCATTGTCACCCATAGTTCTGCCCCTGTCTGATATAGTGTGGGATACAGTTAGGGATGGATACACCGCAGGCCGGATACAGTGGGTAAACAGTATGGGTTGGATACAGTGTGGGATACAGTGCAGGTCACATACAGTGTGGGGTGGATACACCAATAGTGCACTTACTGTGACAGTGGTGTCGGCAGTGCAGGGATGCCAGCGGTGTCCTCAATGCACAGGTGCTGGTGGTGTCGGCAGTGTGGGGATGTTGGTGGTGTCCTCAGTGTGGAAGTGCTGACAGTGTCAGCAGGGCAGGGGGGGCTGAGGGTGTTTTGTATGTGATGTTTTTATTGCTTTATACCAACATTTGTTAATCATGTTATAAAAACTGAGCACAACATGTTGCACAGTGATATGTTATACATGTATAAAAAAATTTATTTGTCAATCCATAACTGTAACCATTTACAATTTTTTGTGGTGAGAAAAAAAACTTCACAGATGATGCCCTGGGTGGTATAAAACTCGAGACCCAAGCACTGTAAGGTAGCACTATCCCAGTTCACATTATGCCACACAGTGCACCTAGTTTACATTATGCCACACATGATCTGCTTCATATTATGCCACACAATGCCTGCAGTTCACACAATGCCACATTGTAGTGCCCCCAGTTCAGATTATATGACACACAGTTAACATTATGCTACACAGTGCTTTCAATTAATATTATGCCACATTGTAGTTCTACCAGTTCACATTATGCCACACAGCACCCCTAGTTCACGTTATGCCACGCAATACAGTGGACCTACTTCACATTATGCCACACAGTGCACCTACTTCACATTATGCCACATTGTAATGCCCTAGTTCACATTATGCTACATAGGGGTCAATCCAATTATTAGCGGGTTTGCAAGTACAAGTTTGTCTCATGAAACTCACACACTTTGCACGAATGCTCACTCTCAAGAATCACGCAATCCAATTAGAAACGTCAACTTGCACTACTCGCAGTGAGGGTGTGCAAATTCCCTATAGCATGCAACTTGGGAGATGTGCAAGAAAAAGGATGGAGACCATCATGGACCCCCCAAAATGTGTAATTTTGTTAGCTAAACCATATAGAAGGCTGTTATTGGGCATAGGGAAAGTACTGGAGGTTTTTAAATGGTGTCAAAAGGCTGAGTTGTGCATTTTTTTTAAAAAAATTACAAAAAGCAATCTTTTTGAAACTAAACGAAAAATGCAAAAAATTAGGGAAAAAAAGTGATTTTGGAGTAATTTGAGGCCACTTTAAGTCTTATTTCAAAATTTAAAAGAATGATAAAAAGCAATTATTAATCCACTCAAAAATACTGCAATTAAATTTGAGGTGCCTAAACTAACAAAAAAGTTGATTTGGGGGTAATTTGTTTTTTTTAAACACTCCATAATGACATGTAATTATTGGGTCAATTTAGCTATGTCTAGGGGGTTCTTTCCTGACAATTTTACCTTAAAATAAAAATTTTACCTAGTATCTCACACCCTCAGGGAGGTGCGCACAAAATAACGTGAGTTTTTGCTGAAAAAAAGTTAACAATTGGGTTGCAAATGCAATTTCAGTGTGAGCTTGCCTTGAAAACAACTCACACAAGCCAAGTTCAGATATGGTTCTCTTGTTAGAGGTAACTATCTCATGCACTGTAAGCATTATAGAATGGGTGCTTGGCAACCACAAAGATTTCCACTGCTGTCATGAACTCTGACTTTCAGAGCTTCCAAGGAGTAGAGAATGACAGTGACATTCAAAAACTCCTTAACTTTGTTACTATGCATTGAAGAATGCAATTTTTTTATATCAACAGGCAGTGTCATGGTGCCAATGTTAACAAAAAAAACCCTCAAAAAACCCTCATCCTCAACTGTGTCTTTCCAGCACCATCGCTGCTGTGTCCCTCCTATCCCATCTCTTTCTTCAGAACCATCCCCCTGCATCCCTAGAGCCTCATTCCCCCCTTCCTGTGTCTCTCAGACTCATATCATGTGACTCTCAATATCATCCCACCCATGTCTCTCAGCCTCAATCCCCTTTGTCTCTCAGCCATCCAACCCCTGTGTCTCTCCACCTCATCCACCCCCTGTGTCGCTCAGTCTCATCTCCAGTGTCCTTTAGCCTCACCCCTTGTATCTCTCAGCCTCATCCACCACTGTGTCTCTCAGACTCATCCACCACTTGTATCTCTCAGCCTCATCCACACTTGAGTCTCCCAGTCTCTTGTGTTTATCAGCCCTATCCTCCCGTCTATTTTGCACATCTGCCCATGTCTCTTAGATTTATCTCCCTCTGTGTCCCCAACACTTTAATCTCTGCCACATCCCCCTCTGTCTCTCTAGCACATCCTCATCTGTCTCTCCAGCACATCCCAATGTGTCTCCACAGCCCAATGTCAGCACTATCCCCCTTGTGTCTTTGCATTGCCAGCCTTTTCTGCCCCATAACTCTCTGGCACCCTCCCCATGACTCTCCATCCCCCCCACTATTATCCAGCCTACACTTGCTTTCTGTTGCCTGCTCCCCTTTGTGACTCCGGTGTCTTCCAGAAGCACAATGTCATGACATTATATTAGATGCACCCTCTCACCGGGTCCCCCAGCCAAAGCATTACCCTTGACCGCCAGACACCCCAGGCCAGGGGTCCCTAGGGAGCTAGGGACCACCGACCCAATAAAGGGGTCCCCCACTCCAGGGTCCCCCAGACCTAGGCTGATAGCCCAGTGCTATCCCCAGCACCCCTGGGCGATTTGTTGCCAGGTTGATTTTGCAAAGTGTAGTATAAAAAATATTGTCCTTTGCAGGTGAACCACAGGTCCCAGCAAGCCTCCCCCACATGCTGATACTTGAAGAACCACAAGTACCACCATGCAGGACATTGCGAGCTTGCTGGCACCTGTAGTCCACCTGTAAAGAAAATATTAAAATATATAAGCCAGTCAAGGGGGGGGCAGTCATCTTTGGATTTAAAAAATGGCATGGAGGTGCCATTTTTTAAATGGGCACCACTGCCGTACTCTACAGTATGGCTTGCAAGGAATGGATCCTCTCGGATCCAGGCCTACCACCAACACAGCATCGACGCCCTCACCACAGCTGGGATCCGCCACCCACACCACCACTGCCGCTAACGACTGCACCACAGTTGCTAATGCCAGGATCCTTAGTGGGTCCTTGTTGCCACTCTCACCTGCTACCTCTGCCAGGTCCCACTTGTCTCTAACGCCTGCTACCTCTCCTGGGTCACACCGCATCTAACGCCCACAAAGACAGCCATCTTTGTGAACCCAGGTAAAGCCTTAGTACACCGCAGAGCGGGCCTTAGCCAAATTAGTGCCCTAGGCATGATTTTGGGTGGTGCCCCCCACCCCAAGGGATCCTGAAAAGGGGTGTTGCCAGCACAGCACTGTATCAGCACCCACCCTCATCCATCACCACTATCCCAGCAGAGCACCCCTCTCCCAGCAGTGAGCACCCCAGCCCTCTCCCAGTTCCAAACTTACTTTACTTGAGCGCAGCCTGCAGAGCTGTCCAAATTAAGGTACAGCAAGACGCGGGCGGAGGACCCGCTTTTCTCATCTCTGGCAGGCAGGCTGGCCCAGTGGCATAACTAGGGCAGGGCCAGCAGGGTGCGTGCCCTGGGCGCCATTGGACCGGCGGCGTGGGGGGGCGCCGCCGGCCACGGTACTGGCCCGCCCGCCCTAGATAGCCAGTGTAGCGCCGACCGCAATGAGTGCAGTCAGCGCTACACATTTACACAGGACCGGCACTAGGCTTCCAGCGCCAGTCCTGTGCTTCACAATTGAGCCTGTTCTCTCCACCTGAGCGCTTGCCCAATAGTGCTAGGAGGCGGGCTCAGGCTGTGCATAACACACGCATCGCCACCAGCGCTGGCGGCGATACATGTGTTAAACAGCAGCCAATGAGAGTCAGATAGACTCTCATTGACTGCTGCAGCAGTCCGGCTCCTGCAGTGGGTAATGGGACTGACGTCATGACGTCTGTCCCATAATGCTGAGCGTGCCAGCCCGGGCGGGAGCGGTGTCGCGAGTAGGACCAGGAGCAGAGATTCGGGTAAGTATATTTTTATATATATATATATATTTTTTTAAACCTATCAGCACAACACTGGAGGGACCTCTACTGGGGGAGGGGTGGCTACTACTGGGGGCGCCATTGGGAGGACCTCTACTGGGGGGGCTACTCTACTGGGGACTACTACTTGGGGGGGAACTACCACTGGGGGCATTATAAAAGGGGCCTACTACTAGAGGCACTGCACTCAGGGGACCACTACTGGGGACAATAATAGGAAGGGCCACTACAGGGGGCACTGGATAGGGGGGATCACTACAGGGTGCCTGCATAAGGGGACCACTACTGGGAAAACTGCATGGGGGGGACTACTGCTGGGGGCACTATATAAAGGGCACTGCATAGGGGGGACTACTACTGGGGGCACCATATAAAGGGCACTGCATAAGCGGATACCGCTACTGGGCACACTGCATTGTGGGGACTGATACTGGGGGCACTGCATAAGGGGGAACACTACGTGGGGCACTGCATTTGGGGGGGCCACTACTGGGGGTACTGAGTAAGGGGAACTAATTGGGGGCTGTATAAGGGGGACTACTACTGGGGATACTGTATAAGGGGCACTACTATGGGCCTGCATAAGAGGGACCACAACTGCATACTGTGGGTACTGTATACGGGGTACTACTGGGGTTAAGGTGCATATGGATAGGAATGTTCAGTGTGAAAATAAAGGGGTGTGTCATGTTGACACGTCCCATTTTTAAGTGACCATGCCCATTTTTTTCCACAGGCGCGCGCACATCTCGGGATGTTGGGGGGGGGGGGCTCCCTTTTCAAATTTGCCCTGGGCTCCAAATACCCTAGTTACGCCACTGGGCAGGCCGCAGCTGTTTGTGATTATTGCTGGAGGCGGAACCCAGAGCCGTGAGGTGTGACTCACTACTCCGAGCTCCGCAAAGGCCCATGGTGCAGCAGCCCTCCCGTGACCATTTACTTACAGTCCCGAATTAGCCTCTGCCCATGCGCAGAAGCTCATTCTGCTTGTGTGACACCTCAGAGCTGGCCGCTCTAACCACAAGCCACTGTCCAGGTGCTCCGCCCATGCAAACTGTGGCCGAATGTTACACTGCTGCCGACTCACTGTTTGCTGCTGCCAGGCCCAATCGGATCTGTCAGCTGAGCTCCGTACGTGGACGCTAAGCAGCTGCAATAGCAGCTGCCAGAGTCTCTACCCAGCCTGCACCAAACCTCCATCGGCCCTAGGCAGGCTTGGATGCCCCTAGGTATTTGCTAGCTAAGCAAATGCCTAGGTATTTGCTTAGTTTGTCTATGCCTAGGGCCGGCTATGGTACACCGCCTGCAGGAAGCCACCTACTGAGGCTGCGCAAGAAGTTGATGCTCCCTATCTATATACTTATGAGGATTTTTTAAAAAGTCCCGCACAGATTCTCTTGTGCTTTGATATTATTTATCTCCTTTCTCCCAAAATTATTTTCTTATATGTTTTTATATATGTATATACGCTTAGGGCCTGATTCAGAGCCGCTCGTAAGCGGCCGCTCGTTTGCTCCGACCGATGTTTACCCAACTGCGCATGCGTACGGATCATTATACGCATGCGCGAAACAGTCAGTGCAGTCGAAATTCATGTGCTTGCAAAATAGCGAATGCCTGATAATTTGAGTAACAGAAAGAGGCGTATGTGGGTGGTAATAGGGGAAGGTGCTTGAAAACGGGGAGTGGAGATCCGATCGCAGGCGTGCTTAAAGGTCAAAACGGGCGTTTTATGGGTGTGCATAATTAAAACAGCAGCGTCATTGACCACGTCACTGGGTTAATTTATAGCCAGTACTGCTCGCAAAATTGTGGTAGCAAAAACCAACCACAAGAATAGCGAGCAGCTCATACCCTGATCGATGTACTCGATTAATCTAATAAATAGCGGACATGACGTAGGATGCGAGCGGCCAGGGGGCGTAGTTTCCCAAAAAATGACCGCAAGTTTTGTTCGCTCGTTCAGACCTAGAGGCGTGAACAGACTGCAAAGAGCGAACGTTTCATTTGAATAGCCACCCCTTTTTTTTGAACGAACGACCGTAAATAGCGACCGGCTCTGAATCAGGCCCTTAGTGTTTGGAATATGGTATATATCCCACTGATTGTTCTGAATAGGGAGTGGTGCTACCTCGCTCACTAAATGCCACTTGAATCAAACAAACAGAAAGAAAAAGTGTGAGACTTTCAGGGTGCACTCCAGAGTCTATTGGATAGTCAATTTTTGCTTGAATTATTGATTGTAAAACATAACCTTTATTAATAATTGTAATTAAGACCACATACAAATTAATTAAAATAGATAGTTTGCAAGAAAAAGAGGTGTGTCTTATTTAAAAATTAAATAAATTGTTCAGCTGAATCACAATTGTATATATATTATTTATTTATTCTTGTGTATTCTCTAATATTTTGTCTGTCTCTTTATTGTGACAATCTGCAGAATTAGTCAGTATTTTATTTTATATATTTATACATTCACATGGAGTGTGTTAGTATTATGGTAATAAATAAAAGTGATTGTGCAGTTTTGTCTCCTCCGAACATAGAGTAACCTGTTCTCATACAATAAGAGAGCATCTGTAACATTGTAAGCTTATTTATTGCTTCAATGTTACTTTAGTCCACAATCAGGGGATTTGTTACTTTTACCCTTCTGGCTGTTTTATTATGGATAGGTACTTCAAAGAGAAAGGGGGAGCAATCTGTTTGTATTTTTTATCTATTTATGAAAGGGATATTGTGTCCTTTCCAATATTCTGACTATTTCCTTAATTTACATGGTATTATTCTCCTATATAGTCATTGTTATTTGGCATGGTCTCCGCTCTATATATAGTAACTCCCATCTCAATTGAAAGCAGCTCTATTAGTACAATAGATGTGGTTATTAGAGTATAGATCCCCGCTCTCTAGCTGTTTCTCTCTCCTATTCTAAACAGCCATCACAATGTATGCAGTATGTATAACCTCGTGGACCCACATATATCAGTCACAGGTCTGATATAGGGCATTTGTGAGGTAATAGTTTAAAAACTGCAACTTTCTCAATTAACTGAACCCCGAAAGGTCCTACACTGGAACAAGAGCTAGTTAATAAAACAAACCCCAAGTCTAAATTTGCCCTCTACCCTGACTTATGCCTTCCCAAAAATCTCCCATAGACTACAGCAGAAAAGTGGTCGTAACTGAAAGTGGCCGAAAAAACTGACAGTTTAAAATTTAGTTTACTCCCAAATCCTATTTTTTTCCCCTGAAATTCAGCATGCAGCACCGAGCGATACCCATCCATGCTAAATTTCAGCTCGGTACATCCAATTACTTCTGAGGTGTAGCCCCTTAAACACCATGCTCCCCTATCAGGAATACTCTATGGGAGAGTTCAGTTTTTTTCGATTCAGCCTTTATATAAGGGCACGACCGTGCCCTTATAATATATATATATATATATATATATATATATATATCTATAAAAACAAATAAAACTATAAAACAACCCATCCAATAAAGATGTGCAAGATTTACTGTACAAAAAGAAGCCATCCAACATCAAGCATTGCCATAACAACCTTCAGTGAATTGTGGTAGTTCCCATTACTCTGAGCAATCAAAATGTCCCACTTATAAGCACTGCAATGCTTGTGGCAAATTCAAGTCAAAGCCTAGACAAGATGCTAAACAGTCCCGCGTTCCATGACCAATAGTTAGAATTCACTCCTCCGTCCTAGTTTTCCATTGTGAATGTGTGAATCTAATAGCTGAGAAGGGTGAATTCTTTTCCACCCTGACTGACAGAGATCCACAATGATATCAAAATCAAAATTGATACAGACCCTGCTAAGACTCAGGCAAAAAAGATGATGCCCACACTTTTTAAACTGTCGCTCCAGCATTTCCTTGAGAAGACCAACTATCTCTCTAAATATCTGCCTCATTACAATGAAGTGACTGTACCTCTGCATCAGTTATAGCATCAAGATGCTGCATGGTGTTGAGACTCTCACCACAATGATGCTGTGGCCTTATTGAAATTGATGCTCATGAGTAGTCTTGTCAAAGGCATGTGCAGCATATTACATTAGGGTGTGCACCACCGGATAAACATTTCTAACTCTGCTTATTGGGGTGTCTAGAACCAGTCAGGGTGCAAGACTGGCATTACCTTAAAGTCAACAATTCACTTCTTATCATAATTAAACCCAATCATTCAAATATCATGTCCCACACAATATTCCTACATAATTCCACATCTTGCTGACTTATGACATTGCAAGCGGCTACTGCCCTCTTCTACTGCAACAGATGTGTACGCTTTGCATCTTCATCTCAGGCAGTTCCTAAACTTTGTTGAAGTCAGAAACTGAATGTGAAGTAATGCTGAAGTCTGTGAAGTTGGCTTTGTTGATCTTAACAGTTGCAGTTATTCTGGTCCTTTTATTTCTTGTTTTTTCATCTTCCTTGCTCTAAAGAATGAGACGTTGCTCACCAGCTGTCATTGACTTAATAATTATTGAATTATTTTTATTTATATATTCCCAATGCTTGGCCGCCCTACCCCCTCTATTTCCCCTGCAGGCTGCAGCAGGTTACTTACAGAAGTCATTCACACAGCGTTAGAGCCTGAGTGCACAGTACTTCTAACAGGCTGAGAGCTGCTGCCTGAGTCAATGCCTACTGCCTGCCAGTGCCAAGTAAGTGCCAGTGCACCACAATTGAAGGATGTGTAATCCTCCTAAGAGGAGCAATCCTCCTAAGAGCTCCTCCTCCTCATAGCCTAGCACAGGAGGAGAGAGAGAGAAGGCTAGCGGGTGGGCATGCACGCAGTGTCACATCATGCACATAATCAGAGTCAGAAATCACTGGGAGGTGGAGAAAATGTGCCCATGTTTAGCCTGGTCAGTAATCAGTCCTGAATGGGCGCTGAGCACCCTGGGGGGGACATTAACTGGCGGCGATCACTGCAGGCATTTGTGAGGGGGTGTCTGACATTAGGGTGTGTCTGTGAGCACCAGCCCCCCCCCCTCTGTACGCACACCTATGAGTCTTGTCTTACATTTCCTTGATGTTTAATTTCCAGTTTTGATATCAGCAGATGCATTTCAACATGACAAGTCTGTCACTTGTGCCTCTACAGCTCTCACTGACATGGAGATATGGTATGCACAAATTGAGAAGGAGCTCCTGGCTTTGTTATTTGCATGCAATAAGTTCCATGACTTGATATATTGTTGTCCTGTCATTGTTCTGACCAACCATCAGTCTATTATCATAACCTTTTGTAAGCCTCTCCACACAGCTTCAACTAGAATCCAACTTCCATGTTAACACTCCTGCATTATCATTTAGATGTGGTGTATTGTCATGGCTGTGACCTTCATATGGCCAATGTCGATTCTTGTCGATTCTTATCACAGTGCCGGATTCATCTGCTGATGATCATGAGGAACTGGATGTAATGAGCTTGATAAGCTCCATAAGGCAACCCTTTGTGCTGACCTGTGTCATCCTCTGTATCAAGTAGTAATAGATGGTTGGCCATCTTCCTCCAGGGAACTATTATGTAATGCTTGATGAACTGACTGTTTCTGACGGGGTGCTCCTTCATGTTCAGCAGTTTGTCATTCCTCACTCTCTGCAACAGTTCTATGCCACTCAAGAATATCAGGAACAGTGTGAAAGCCACCAAGAAGAGGGCAGAGGATGCTCTTTCCAGACCTACCATGGCTGCTGACATTGAGCATGAGGTTGCTACCTTTTCCCCCCTTGCAATGCTAGCGAACTTATGCTACATGAAGTCCTGATCTTTCTTGGATGATAATAGCTTCAGAAATCTTTGATATTATGGTTGGTTTGATTTTGACCATCAGCCTAACACCACCAGTACAGCTGTGATCAACAAAATGAAAATGCACTTTTTGGATAATGATATTTCTCAAGGGAATGGGTATGTAATGCCGGCTGTCGGGTTGCCTCCTGTCAAAATACAGACAGCAGCATCCCGATGGTTGATATCCTAACAGGGGTCGGGTAAGTATACTTACCCTTCCCCCTTCTCCCCCCAACCCTCCCTTCTTGTAGTCTAACCCTAATCTTCCCCACCCCGCATCCTACCCCTACCCGTTAGTGCCTAAACCTAAGTCTCCCCCCATCGTGCCTGAACCTAACCCCCCCTCCTTAGTGCCTAAACCCCCCCAGTGGTGCTTAACTTTAACCCTCCCCCCTAGGTGTGCCTATCGCTAACCTGCCCCCCAAAACCTAACCTTAACCCCACTATGCTGCCTAAACCTAACACTCCCCCAGTGGCTAACAGCTAAGGGTGCCCCAGATCTACCTAATTTGGGTTGGATTCCAGCATTGGGATTAAGATAGGCACCAGTATTTCAACAACTATCTTAAGTCCTGTGTCGGACTTTCAGCGTCGGGATTCAGAACTGCGGCATGTTGTCCACAGGTCTGATAAATATATCCCTTCTCAAGTACTATTTTATTTATGAGCATAGAGTTAAAATGATTCTTTTCTCAATGAGACAACACCCACAAAATCACCAGTCCAAGATACCTGCACTCTAATGGTTAACAGAAAGAACAGTTTGGTCAGCAATATTTTCTGGAAAAGTGTTCCAGAGACAGGTTTGATCCTTATTTGGTACTTCTTAATTTGAGAAATAATCCTATAGATGGGCTCCACCCAAATGCACAGTGTTTATTATCCAGGTACATCCACAAGGTGCTTCCCACGACCAAGTGCAAGCTCCAACCACAGGTGGAACAATGGGCCTGAATGAGACCCGCTAGCAAGCGCACCCACAGCTTAGCAAGCGGCCTGGAGGCCGGTCAAAAAAAAAAAAACAGGCCGTCCTGATTCAGAGCGAGTGCTCACAAAGAGCGTCTGACTCTGAATCAGGGATAATGTGTGCACAGTGTTCTAACTAGTTCCAGATAGTGAGCCAAGTCTAGCTATTACAGATCCTCACACCACCTGGGTCACTTTTAACCTGTTCAACCAGTGCATATGGAAACCCCAGTTGTATTTGACAATTTGGCAAGGTTCAATGACATGCCCATAGGACCTACAGCTACATCATCTAGGCTGATGTTGCTTTATAAGAGCGCAACAGTCACCAGTTACTAAGTGTCCCAGATGCTCTGCCAGGTCCAATACATTGGACAATCATGACAGAGATCACATTTCTCCATTCAGAGACTCTATACCCATTACCCCATCAATGTTTCAGATGATCCCTCACTTGCACCTGGTGTAGGAGATTCCCAAGAGGAATCCTCCCCAATTTCCCCCCTTCTTTATTACAAGATCTGGAAGGATTTTCAGGCCTAATCTCAAATTCCAAGACTTTTTCACCTGATGCTAATCCTGATTTTGGTGTTTATCTGCTTGTATAGTTTTTCTTCTTGATTTCTTCTGGCATACTTTTTCACACCCCAAAAAAGGAAGCTCTAGATTTTAATAAAGTCAAACAGCTAGTGGATTAACATCACTGGTGGCCCCTGCCCCTTGTCCCAGAAGTCAGCCGGTGGCCATTTTGTAAATCAGTGTGATGTCCGTATTCGCTTAGTCAGGGCCAGATTAAGGGGGGGCAACAGGGGTGCTCATCCCAGGGTGCCCCAAATACAGGAGGGCCCCCACACACATAACAGGTGACAAGGGGACTAGAGGCACAGGTGGACTGCTGCCTGCGCTGCTACATGATCAGCAGGGCGCTGGCAGATATCTGTCCAGGGACTCAGCAACTTTATTGAACTGATGGTGACAGTGGCCGGTGCAATAAAGTTTATTTTGTTTAATCAGAGCAGTGTACATGATGTCATGATATCATGCAGCACTGCACCCACTGAAAGAGAACAGGCAGCCGAGGAGCTGTGTTGCAGTGAGCAGCCAGAAAACAATTAAGGTAAGTGTGTGGGCTGGGCGCTGTGGAGGGAAATGCAGTGTGCCAAAGAGAAACACAGGGTCTGTGGGAGGGTCACCAGGGGAGGTCACTGTGGCTGTATTGGAGGGGGACAAGGGCCCCCACAATTTAGCTGCCCCGAGGCCACCACAAGACTTAATCCAGCCCAGCGCTTAGTAAAGATATGTTTCAGTAGTTCCTCATTCTCTAATTTATTTGGTGATCCAGAATAATCTATAACCACCTCTTCTTCCTCATTTGCTGGTGGTTTTCTACTCTGCCATCTCAGTCTCAACTTCTATTGGCCTCACATGAAAATAGTCCTTTGGCTGTTTTCTGCAATTCTCCAGATGGGACCAATGCTGCAGTGCCACCATCTAGGCTTTACTCATTGGTACTGCCCAGTGATTTGGGACTGTGAAAGGAAGCTGGAATTAAATAAAAAAATCCATTAAAATAGTATCCTGGTTGGAATGGAGAACCTGGCACCAATTCTGTGAGGTAGCAAAACTAACCACTGTGCCACTATAATTCATCTAGATTAATATTGAATGATCCACTTTTATAATAACAATCTGTGTAAATAAATCATTCACCATGGACAGTAACATTGAACCTGATGCTGAGGTGGATGGATATGCATTAAAAAATTACATATAAAGCTTCAACTAGCATGCATATGTGGAGTCAGACACATGTGTCCAGATCTACAACAGTAGGACGTGCTCTAGGTTTATGTCTGGTGTATATCAGATATAATTACATACAAATCAACCTACCATTTAGGTACATCTAGCGTAAAGCACACTCATTTGAGAATGCCAATAACAATGTTGTTGTATTTTTTAATTAAGACTGCTTGCAATTATAAAAGGACCCCTTTCATAATGTTCCCATGAATACTATAATGCTACATTAACAATGCATCTTTCTTTCATGTTGCACCGCCTTCCCCCCTCCCATTAGGAATTGTGTTGGTTTACTTGTAACACAATGTATTCTTCCTTATTATGTATGTACTGAATGTCTTTGTATATTGTGTATTGAGAATGTTTGTAAGCAATAATTATTTTTTAGCTTCGACTATTAACACTTCTCATATGTTTTGTGTATTGTCACTACAGCACTTAAAGCTCACATTAAACAAACTGGTAATATATAATAATAATAATAATACATCCACTTACTTTGAATAACATGATCCACTGTATATGCAATGAAACAAACAGATTAAACAACAATTAAAATAGTTTTTTTTACCTTAAACATTTTTACGTTTCCTACTTAAACAAATAAAATATTTTTGTAATGTAAATATCAAATTATTAATTAAATAAATGACTTTCAACCTATGACATGCCCTCGTCCTCCACAAAGGTATTCACATCTCAGGGATCCACTTGTGTGACTGATGTAATGTGCATGCTGAGGCCATACTATTAGGAAGGAGCCATTCTCCAGGAACCAATGTCATATGAAGATGGCGTCAGTTCCCGTAATTTTGGTGGACGGTATGGGGATGGCAGACCACATCAATGTTACAAGGTAAACAGAAGAAATCCATGATATCTGTAACATATTAAACTACAGTAATCTTTTCATCTACATTAAAGAATGATGAATAGGCCCCTGAAAGACATGTACTAATATGGCAACTATTGGGGTCTAGGACTGAATATTTACAGACAAAATGACAATTAGCAAAATAAAAAAATCCATTTACCTAATAATCATGCTCGATCACGTTGTCTCTCTGATAATACACATAATACTGTATTTTTTACTTGCCTCATAAAAATGAAGTCATGAGCAGTCCCTGGAAATTTAGCAACAATGTTACAGATGAGGAAATATGCGTCACGTATACTGTACATTGTGCATTGATGGAATGAAAATGTTTCTGGCCCTAGGAAATGTATTCATTTCTTTCTGGCAGTACCAATGTTAAATGTGTAGCATCCATAGACATGGTAACGTGGTAATTGATCAGTTATGTAACATTTATACACACAAGGAATTCCTTATGCATTGGCAAATTAATAACCTGATTTATGGTATGTGCAACAAATAAATAGTACTCTTTTTAGAAGTCAACTAAAATCAGTCTGGGACATTCCTGTCATCACACCTACTGTGGTTTAGAAAATTAACACAGCCATCAATATATTGAGTGGTGGTATTACTGTGTGGATGGGTTGGGTCCGGGAGGCCAGCAGTCGGGATGCCAGCCGTCAAAACACTGACAGCGGAATGCCAATGCTTAGAATCCCTACATGGACTCAGTAAGTATTCTAACCCTCCCCCTTTTCACTTCCTAACACTAAGCCTCCGTTCCTGCACCCTAACCCTCTCCGTTAGTGCCTAAATGTAGCCCTCCCCCTTAGTGCCTAAACCTATCCATCCCACTTTAGTACCTAAACCAAATCGCCCCTGTCCGTAACCTAATCCTAACCTCCCCACGCAGCCTAACTCTAACCCCCTGGTGGTGCCTAAACCTACCCCTCCCCCCCAGGGTGTAAAGATAACCCAGCCCGCTATACCTATGTTTGGGATGCCAGCTGTTGGGATGCTGGCAGTGGCATCTCAACTGATGTCGGGATTCTGGCACTGGGATTTCAACCTCCGGCATCCCGTGCAGTGGCAAATTAACTAAATCCTATGTGGATAATAATCAAAGGCTCAAGGTAGTAAGCAAAATATTAAGAATGTCTAGGATTACATAAGGTGGGAGCCTGAAACAGAATCTCATGAAATCAGGCATCTCAAAGAGCTGATTTACCGTGAACAAGCCACCAGGCAAAAAGCGCATATGCTAATGGGCTCCCCATGACTGCGTACATTACTAAAAAAAAATAGTTCATCTTAAATTTATATACTATTATTGTAGAAATTCTTCATTAATCTTATTTAATTTTAGAAAAAATTTATTTGACAGGTAAACAAAAAATCATATTCCAGACCACAAAAGCGCTGTGCAGAAAATCAATTTGGCTATTGATAAAGGTAGTGTGTATACAGTGTTACTGTACAAGTAGAAAAAAAGTTTGTTCATTAATTTTGACTGCAAAACACACATTTGGTATTATGGAGCATACACACGGTCAGATTTGTCAGATCTGTCAGATAAACGATTTGAACGATTTTACCAAAGATTTGAACGATTGAACGATTTTTGACTGCATTAAAATGAATGGAATCATCCAAGTCTGACTGCAAACACATCAGGTGTCAGATATCCTTATCTGACCATCGGGAACACGCATCGTTCAAATCGTTCATCTGATAGATCTGACAGATATGTCAGATTTTCCTTCAGATATGAACGACTGAACAATTTTTTAAATCGTTATCGTTCAGATCTGAAGAAAAATCGGACCGTGTGTATGCACCATAAGAGTAAATGAAAGAAAATAACAAAATGATACATTTGTAGTTGCAGTGTTAACTATGTTGGTATAACTGCAAATAGCAAAAAAGAGTCAAACAAACAAACATTGGGCCTGATTCAGACCCACTCGCGAGCGGCTGTCCGCTCGCAAGTGGGTCGATGTTATGGACTGAGCATGCGCACGACGGAGGGAGCTCCGTCGTGCGCATGCGCCAGACGCGACGAGCGAAGGAAAGTCCTTCGCTCGTTGTGTCCGATCAAAGGGGGCGTGCTGTCAATGTTGATTGACAGCACGTCCCCTTTGGTGGGCGTGCCTCCCTGACGGGGGCGTTCCCACGGGAACGCCTCCCATCAAAAGCCGGCCCACTGACATCACTAGTGATGTCAGTGGGAGTGATTTTGGCTCTGATAGAGCCAAAATCACTCCGTAGCTTGCGGTTGAAAACCTCAACCGCAGGCTCCGGCTCGCAATTTCGATGGTCGCGATGGTCACGACCATCGCGGCCATCACAATGCACGCTCGTATAGCCTGTGGGTGGTGACCCACAGCTATACGAGCGTCCAGGAGGACGCTCCATTTTCATGGAGCCCGGCCCTCATTCAGAGCGTGCGCTCTGCTCAGAGCGTACGGCTCTGAATGAGGGCCATTGTCTGTAATATATAGTATGAAAGAAGTTATATAAGCTGGAGAGGTCAGTCCACAATCATTAATCAGAAGCATCTAACTAGTGATATAGCACCCACAAGAGATAAGATTACTGACAAGAGTTAGGTATGAGATCCCGGCGGTCGGGATGTCGCTGGTCAGAATACCGACATCAGTATCCCGACAGTCAGAATCCCGACACCCATAAGGACAGAAGGTAAGTCAAACCCTTACACCTAAACCTAACCCTTCCTCCCCAGTGCCTAACCCTAACCTCCCCCCCTAGTGCCTAAACCTAACCTCCCCCTCCCTGCACCCTAAACCTAACACTCCTTATACCTTCCCTCCCCCATCATATCTCTCTAGTCAGGAGAATGTACTGTACTAGCGTAAAATGCAATCAACTCCAGCTAACAATGTTTTTTCTGTTGGCGTGCACAGTACCAAATTGTATATTTTATTCTAAATTAACATGTCTACAACTGAGCTTCAAGCCCATTGTGTAAAAATTAGAATATTTAACATTCAGGATCATTTTCATGTTACTAGTCAAGCCAGAAAAAACGCAATGCACTTGTAAAGTTCACATGTCTTGAAAATGTTGCAATGAAAAATTAATGATAATTTGAGTCGAGTAGCAAGATATGAACAATTCAAATGAAAACAAGAGATTATCTCTGGTGCTGAGAAGGGTACTTTATAGATCAAAACTCCAGTGTGACACTTTCGGTATCTAAAACTTGTCACTTATTCTCCATAAATGGGATCCAAGTAATATAGGATTCAGAGGCTTATTAAGAGAGAAGGGGGCCCATGTGCAGTCTCCATCCAGGGTCCCCTCCTCTCTGCCTGGCTGCCGGCAGCAAACTGAGTGCAGCAGACTTCAAGCACTAGAGTAGACTCTAGTGCTATGTCTGAGCCTACTGTGCATGTGCAGATCACCAGGAAAATGGCACAGCAGCCATTTTCCTGGTGATCACCTCACTGCACCTGCACAAAATGCCGGGCAAATGTCTGCTGCAACCATTTTCCAGGTGATTTGTAGAGGGATGGTACCAGCAACGGGGGACTCCAAAGAGATACATTTTTAAGAAATGGGTGCAGGGTGTGCGGTGTGGGCCTCACTGGACCCTGGACCCAGAGACCCATGTGCTCTACACACCCTGCAGCCCTTATAGATATGCCCCTTAAAGGTAGTATCAGCACTTAAGATGTAAATTGTCAAATTCCCTCTTACCCAAACATGAAATATGGCTGCAATTGGAAAATAAGGGATGACCCAACAAAAAATATATAAACAATAATCAAATGATTTATTAGTTAGATTCATGGCATCATAATACATGTAGTAACTAAATTTAAAAATAACAAAATCATTTTCACTATTGTAGACAACAATGGTTAAAGGATAAAAATAAAAAATACATATCATTTAAAATTATTTAAAAACACTGTATAACTAGTTAAAATCAGGCTTAAAAAATAAAGCATAAAAGAAAAATGAAATTTTCACTTCAAATTGAAATGCATTTCACAGCACGAGGCCGCTTCCTCAGGTAGTGTTGGATTCATTGCCACGAAGTGCAGCTGGGGTGCAGGAAACCTTGTTTCCTGTCATTCGTTTAGCGTTATACTGTATATACAGTATAGTGGTCTGTGGGCTCCAGGTAGTTTTTTTTATTTTCTAAAGACCGGATTCTACTGGAGAGGAGGACAAACCAGCGCCAGGGAGTAAGTAAGTATGTATAGTGTAAGTGTAGGCAGAGCCGGTGTGAGGTTTGAAGACACCGTAGGCAAAGCTTCACTTTACCATCCCTAATTCCTCAATACACACTTTCAATCTATTCACATAAAACCACACTTCTGTGTTTACCAAAGTCTATATCAACTATGTGAGTATTTTTTTTTCATATGCACATCCTGTCTTTAAATGTACTATATTGCACTTTGTTGCAGAACCAGAGCACCCAGCATGCCTATTCACTTTCACACCCATAAACCCCATTTACAAACCCCCCCACTTATCACTCATTAACCTGCTCCTCTCTAAAATTCCATTAATCAATTCACCCTCACAGCAACCATTAACACATATGTCCACCTTGTCAGCACCTATTAACCACCCAGCACACATTAGCCATTAACCTTTTCACACACTCAGCACTCATTAACCCATTCCACTTGAATCCATTCATCAATTTAAGCTCACAGCACCCATTAACACATTCATCCACACTGTCAGCACCTATCACCCATCATCCATTCTCAGCACCCATTATCCCTCCTCTCAGCACCCATTAACCTCTCCCCCACCAGGCACCTAAATAAATTCACTCACAGCAGCCATTAAACTCCATCTGCATCAATTAACCTCTGTCCCAGTAGCGATTAATACATTCCTCATCAGCACCCATTAAACAGCTCAACCCTCCCTACAGCACCCATTAATGTCAATTGCACACTATTATCTAGTTCCCTTATCTGCCTGGCTCCTGCAGCTCCTCGTTCTTCTCCCTGTGCAGCCTAAGAGGCGGAGCTTGCACACTTGGCTGTGTGAGAGGAGAGGGGGCGGGTGTCCATGTTGCTGCCTGCCTACTGCAGCCGGCTGAATACATGGATGGCCAGAGGAGCAGGCTTCAGCAAGTATAAAGAAATAATAGCTGGTACAGCTGTGACAGTGGCTGACACCAGCAGTAAGCATTATGAAGGATGTCAGTGACAGCCTTCATATTTCCAGGCAGCCTCAGCGGGCCGCCCTTTCAAGTCCTGACGCCCTTAGACGGCTGCCTAAAGCTGCCTGATGGTAACACCGGACGTAAATTTAGGTGGGTAAGTGATAAAATGTGTAATACAGTAATAAAACATTTGGTGTATGTGTACTGTTTTTTTTAAATGTTTTTTTTACAGTAGGGATACAGGTGCAAGCAGCCTCTTCAAAGGCAGCAGGGCAGGCTGGCTGGGGCTTGTAATCCCATTGTGAAGAACAATATTAGTTCTATTATTAACCCATTATCCCTGCAACTACCACCACCAAGGGTGTTGGAGAGAGCGTTACCCTTTCAGATTGATTGTCAGGAGAGCAGACCCCAATCTGTTGGGGGGTCCCCACTTTCCCAGGATTGCCAGCTTTGGGCTGACCAGTTTGGGGCTGGATAATGGTTTGGCAGGGGTACCCCACACTGTGTGTCCCCCTGCTGTGCCATTACCACCCCGGCTGGTTTAGCCCAGTGCTTGTTATAGGAAATATGGAGAACCTCGCTTCGGTTTTACCCCGATGTTCCTGTAACAGAACGGTCTCAGAGGTTCAGGGCTGGTTATGCTACTTTTATCACTTTATTTCAGTCCAAATACAACTGAACTAACATGCTATCAAGCATGATTCCATACACCATTGGCAAACACGATTCAGTCAAACACGATTCTTGGTTAATTTGATTGAAAAAAAAAATCACTCATGATTAAAACTTGGCCAGATGTGATTTTTAGTAAATTTATCCCCTAAAGAGCCCACTCCTTACCTGTACCTTCCCACCTCAGAGCCCACAAAGTATTATTAATAACTACTGTAGCATATTTGACCCATCATTCGCCGGGTCAAGGGGTCTCTCTTCATCACACTTACCAAAGATGTGTCATCTTTTGGCTATTTCCAGCTGTTGGCCTTGCTGTCTATCACAAAGGACCACTCTGTCTGTAAAAGCTGTCCTTTGCAAATAAGGGACTTCCAGGTCTATGACCCAGAAGTCCCGTGATGTGAGGGGTGCTGGGAGGGATAAGATTGGATCCGTCCCAGGGGGAATTCGCAAACAGACGCCCATAGGCTTCTATAGGGTAATGCCATCTGAAAATTCTGTTACCCACCACATCCAAGCCATGGTGCATATGAGGAAAGTGGTCAAACCCCCGAAAAACTGCATTTTCGTGGGTTTGGCCTCATTTCTTGCTTGGCTGTGCTTGAAAAGGCAATAATGTAATATTGTAGTATATGCAAATAATCTTCTTAAGGAAGTTATAATGATATAAGGCTTCTCATTATAACATTAACATTTATTACAAACAATCTTAGTTATAAATACATAACATTGTTAGCAATTAGTATCACATATAATGTTCAATAAAATGATGTCCCATAAATCCGAGAGTAAACAATACACACAAAATCTCTTAAATTGCTCTCATAAGGCACCAGTGTCAATCAATGATATTAGTAAATGGGTTGGTACAGGATCCCGCTGATCGGGATGCAGGCATTCATAATACCGATGGCGGAATCCTGACAGTCATAATCCCAAATAATTAGGTAAGTATCCTAACCTTAACCCTCCCCCTTACCCTAACCCACCTTTCCCACAGCCTAACCCTAACCTAGTGCCTAACCCCTAACCCTAATACTGACCATAGGGATGTCAGCAGTATTCTGACCGCCAGCATCCTGACCGTCAGGATGCCAACTACATTCCCAGTAAAATAAGTGCTTTACAGTTAACGCGTTTCATCCTATTGCAGAACTTTTTCAAGACTTTTTTGTCAGTCTCTGCCAGCCTCCCTGAACACCATAGAATCACACATGACAAGGACAAGGAGAGCAGTGGATTTGCACATATGTTGTTGTGTTCTGTGGAGGTAATCCTTTAAAGGTATTTTGTGCTGCTAACTTTACTAACACTATTTTGGGTTCAATCTGATGCAGTGTTCTCTCACCATTTAAGAGATTTTTGGTGTCAATTGTTTACTCCCTGTGTTTTATTGAACATTATGGGCCAAATGTAATAGGGTGTCAGTTTTAGTAACAGTACAAACTCGCACTTTCTCGCACTTTTAAAAAGTGCGAGTTTGTACTGAAACTCGCAAATTCAATAGCCTGTGAACTTTTCAGCTCGAGGCTACTGCATTTGCGAGTTTAGGCGCGTTTAGGACTATAACAACAAGACAAAATACCGGCACAGATTCTCAATTCAAATTAATCCTTCCCTGATATTTAAATATAGTTTCAATTATAGTAATGGGGAGGTGCACCCAGGAATAATAAATGTAATCAAACAAGAAAAAGGAAAGGAATATTCCTATGCGGGGCACTCATGGATATTAGTATGGATATTCAGATAGCAAAATGAATAATGATACATTTAAAATATAACTTTTAATATAAAGTCTAAAATAATGCTAGCAAAATATATTTACCTAAAAAAACACACAAAATATAAAATGTATAAATGATCTCCAAGTTCCAATGTAATCACTGTTCTCACCTCAATGGTGTATATAACATTACAAAGGTGATATATGTTTATATATATATATATATATATATATATGCTGACCTCATAAAGGGTCCTCTATTCAGGCCAAATATTATAAACATGTGATATTGATATCACCTAATAGTTGAAATGCCTGTGTAAATTAGACCTAATAGGTATAGACTGGGAGTGGATTAATTCAATAAAGAGTGATGTTGTTGATAATTATTCGACCAGATCAATAAATGTATCAATCCTAATGAAAAAATATATTAAACAGAACTATATATTGTTATTGAATACCAATCAAAAACAGTTATTAACCCAATCTATCCTTCAATCCCAGGCTATCGTCTGGGCTATTGTGCCTACCCATAAACAGTTCCACTATATAAATAACAAGGATAACAGTTACTACACTATATGTCCATTATATATCATTAACTATTCACTCATAGTAAATATATTATTGAGTATGTTAATATTATTAACGTGACCAAAGGATTAGCTTGTGTGGCTATACCAATAGTCCACCTCATGTGTAATTGTGATATTTAATACATATCGGCATCAATGCTCTTAAATATTCTGTTCACATCAGCAATTAATCCTAGATCACATAATTCTTATATGAATAGTTTAATTCAATGCCCAAATACATCAGGAGGAATCATATAGTGTCTTCACTGTGTTATTCCTCGACCAACATTTACAATTTTGCCAAATACTGCAATCATGTATCATAGCGCTGTTAATATGAAAATTATTTGCAAGGAGTGAGAGCTATGCATAATGGCAGCGTGCATCGCGTGCCATATGCCTCTGTCCAGCGCTCAAACTCCCATTACTTTCGTACATATACACAGACAAACATATCAACATTGAAACAGATATTAAAATATGTATAGCAGCAGTGTGTGCCGCATGCCGCGTGTCATCTATCTGTCGCGCGTTTCGCTTGTTTGCTTAATCATAGAGGCTATGATGTAGCGGTTCCACCATAGACTTCAATGGGGATTTCACACCATAGAGGTCTATGGGAGACACAGGCTGGCTGTATTCAGCTAATCAGGGAGCTGCTCCGATGAAGATGCTCCCTGATTGGCTGGCAGCCTCTTCAATGACGGGGCACACGTGTGCCCCGGTCATTTACGCAGAGCAAAGATATGTGTACACACATACCTTTGCTCAGTCCACATGGATCGTTTTTTTGCATTTTTTTATTTTAACCCCTGGATTGCCTACTTGGACAAGTGGACGTGATCGACGCATAGGAGAGGTAAGTATGGATTTTTTTTTCAGGTACCCCTATGGATTACTTCGGATACTAGGTGAGTATGTGTGAGTGTGCATGTATGTTTAATAAAAATTTTACTTTCACTGTGTATGTTAGTTTATTTACGTATTTCTTTAGTTGTGGAACTACAAGTGCCAGCGGGCCCGTAATGCCCCACATGCTGATATTTGTTGTTCTCCAAATACCAGCATGCAGGGGAGGCTTACTGGTACTTGTGGTTTTACAACTAAAGACAATATGGAAACTTCATTTTTACACTTTACACTAACACTATCAACCCGGCACCCACGGCCATAGGGTGCCAGGGATAGCCCCAGGCCATCAGTCTAGGCCTGGGGTGCCCTGGAGAGGGGTACCCCTTTATTGGGGGGGTACCCAACTCCCCAGGGATCCCCGTCCTGGACTGACTAGCGGTCAGGGATAATGCTTTGGCCGGGGAAACCGGTGAAAGGTTTTCCCTGGCTGTGGCATTATCCCCCTGCTAGAAAGAGTTCGGTGCTGGTTCTGGAATTTTGAGGGGACCCCTACTCATTTTGTCCCCTGATTTTCCAGAACCAGCTCAACAAAGCCCTGTGCTGGTTCTTCATACACAGTGGCCCCCTACGCATTTTGGCCCCTGTATTTTTAGAACCAGAACAGGCTTTATAAAGTCCGGGGCTGGTTATGCTTTTGGGGAGTGGATGCACGTAATTTTTTTTAAATTTAAAAACATTTTACATAAGTACACACAGAAACATGTACATATCTCATGGATATGTGCTTGTTTCTGTGTTAATCTGACCTGCTCAGGATGTACTCGCTAGCCTGAAGCAGGTCTATTATTAGGGGACTTTGGGTAATCTTTTTTTTGCGAGTCTGAAACAGACACTCTATTACATTGGGCGAGTTGATTGTTTTCAATGTGAAAACATCTGGATGCGAGTTTGAGAATGGGGAGTTTTAGTAAATCTGAAAAATGCGAATTTTAGTGAACAGACACTCTATTACATTGGAGAGTTGTGAAAAATTGCGAGTTTAGCACCAAACTCGCAATTTACCAAAACAGACACCCTATTACATTTGGCCCTATATGTGTTACTATTTGTTAATAGTGATTTCAGTTATGTATTTATAAGTAACATTGTTTGTGTGTAATACATTTTAATGTTTTAATTAGAGATGCGTGGTTCGGTTCTCCAGAAAGCCAAATCCACCCGAATTTCATGATTCCAGACAGATCCGAGTCGCGGTTCCGATGTTTCCGTGGTTTGGAATTCAGATTTTAAATTCAAATTTTAAGTTTTGGATTGCAAAAATTAGATGATTTTAGCGGTTTATAAAAACTTTTTATCATTTTATTTTTTAAAATCCTGCATCCAAAACCAAAACACTTACGGGTGGTAGATAAATTTAGTCTTGAAACCAAAACACAGGGGTCAGTGCACATTAATAGTTTTAATGAGAAACCTTATATCATTCTGACTTCCTTAAGCAGATTAATTGCATATACTGTACTACACTATTTACATTATTGCCATTTCAAGCGCAGTCAGTATTTTTCTTTTTTCTTCTTTTGAGCTATCAATATTGAGCCATAACAGCAACTGGCTTATATCTGGCTTGCAGCTGTATTGACCAAGTTATATGGTTTACAGACTGAGTATTTGGTGCCAGGATTTGGAACTTCCAGCAGTAGCTGAGTGTTCTCAACTTTATAAATTGCTTATACTGTAGTTGTTACTCCAGGAAACCCAATCTTATTACCTGTCCTATTGAACATGAGTACTTTCAAGGCTGATTCTTCTGGAAGGGACCGTACTGTTTTTTGTACACCCACTTCCCATAAAGACACCAGCCCTGCACTGACCAGACTGGGGTTGTTCTCCAGCACTGGGACTGGTTATGGATATGGACAATGAGTGTGCATGTCCTTTTATTAATATTTTTATTTTCTCACACAGTGCATCTAAAGCTTGAGTGAAGGTCACGCTTTGGGGTCTATTTAGTAAATAATGTGGTAATTGTTTAAAATATACCACGTTATTGTGGCATATTTCAAAACACTTATCACGCTATTTAAGTTGTATTTTATTCAGCTAAGACTCTGTCCAGATGAAGATCCTGGAGATCAGCCATGCTTCTCTGAAGAATTCTGCTCCAGTGCTATCCAGAAAACCTTTTACAATATTGCTTTAAAGCATCTTTCATTGTAGTCTGTTTGAGTTGTGCTCCCGGCACCCAGTTCCAGTGTATTGCAGTCTGCCTCTAATATACTTCATTCTGCTATAGCAACAGGCTATGCTGCTAGCCTGCACCTGTTTTCAATATCTATTTTCCTAACTATTCTGCAGTATTAGTCATTTACTGCTACTAGTAACCCACATGAGAAAAAGCAGTATTAAGATACCCAGCTTCATTCACACTCCAGTCCATATGACTAGCCCAAGGGGCCCCTATCGGAATCAACAAACCACTAGTGCCATGACAGTTGGCAGAAGATCCTTTAAGTTCTGTATGTCCAAGATGGGGTTTCCATGGTTTGAACTTGTTTTTCCAGACATTCCATAGATGCTCAATCAGACTGAGATCTGGGTAATTGGGAAGCCAAATCAACACCTTGACATCTTTGTCATGTTCCTTAAACCATTCCTAAACAATTTCTGCAGTGTGGCAGAGTGCTTTATCCTGCTCAAAAAGGACACTGTCATCAGGAAATACTGTTACCATGAAGGGGTGTACTTGGTCTACAACAATGTTTAGGTAGGTGATACTTGTCAAAGTAACATTAACATGAATGGCAGGACCCACAGTTTCCCAGCAGAACATTGCCTAGAGAATCAAATTACCTCTGCAGGCTTGACTTCTTCTCATAATAAATCCTGGTGTCATCACTTCCCCAGGTAAATGATGCATATGCACATGGCTGTCCACATGATATAAAAGAAAATGTGATTGATGATACCAGGCCACCTTTTTCCATTATCCATGGTCCAGTTCTGATGCTCACTTTCAGCAGTAGACAGGGACCTGCCATTTTGAAGAAGCTCTGACTCAGTCGTCTATCCATCCCAGTTTGGCCCTTGTCATAGTCACTCAGATCCTTATGCTTGCCCAATTTTCCTGCTTCCAACAGATAAACTTCAAGAACTGACTTTACTTGCTATTTAATATATCCCACCCCTTGACAGATGCTATTGTAATGAGATAATCAATTATTATTATTATTATCCTTTATTTATATGGCACCACAAGGGTTCCGCAGCGCCTTAAACAGCACATGGACAAATAAGCACACAAGCAAACAGAAACTAACAGTACAAACAATACAGGACAGATACATGATTTATACATTGCTATATAACACTTAGATAAGCAGCATGGTGTCTGTAACCAAGGGTTGGGTGCTGTTGTAAATTAGAGCATAATTAAGTGAAGGAGAAGCACATGAGGGTAGAGGGCCCAGCTCGTGAGAGATTACATTCTAAAGGGGAGGGGGCAGACAAACATGGGTGACACAGATGGACTGGAAACAAGGGTCACAGTAATCTAACATCTATGGAAAAGTTAGTCTAAACTTAAAAGAGGAAAAAAAAAACAATGAGTACAGAAAACTTGCACCAAACCTCATGATTTGGAGGCAACAGCCAAGGACCATTTGAGAGGTAATCTTGCTGCGTGGATTGGTAAAGTATAGTTGGAGTGGATAAGCAGATTGCATGGGGAGATCAGGAGGGATGCGGGCAGCATTGAAGATCCAGGTGCAGGCACAATCCATAGGCATGATGGAAGTGTGGTGGTAGATAAAAGCAGTCCTTAATAGCAGGAATTGGTGATCTGTTAAATTCTCCTTCTGTTCTCCTTTTTAACTCCTGAATAACTCCAGCTTTAACTTAAATGTTCTATTGACACTTTAAACTAGGCACTTCGAATCTAGGCATTGATGTTGTAGCAGCCCCGGCTAAGGCAGCCTAATAGTGACAAATAAATATGACTCAAACCAGGTGTTCACAGTGATTCTACCCCCACCCCTAACACCCTCCTCACACAACAAAGGGCCAGCAGAAAAATAAACAAATGGTGAGAGGACAAAATACCAACACAGATACAGAGTAATTTCCTGCCTTGATACAGATTTAAAAATAATATGACATACTGTTTAATCAGTATGTTGGGTGCAGTAGTTAATTACCTAGCAGATTTAAAAGGCTATGCAAATAACATCCAAGCAGCAGTATGTTGGGTGCAGTAGTTCATTACCGAGCAGATGTAAAAGGCTATGCAAATAACATCCAATCAGCAGTATGTTGGGTGCAGTAGTTCATTCCCTGTGGATAAGAAGAAATGAAAAATCACATCACAGTTCCTTCCAGGTACTTGTATAGAAAGTAAATAACTCCTGAATAACTCCAGCTTTAACTTAAATGTTCTATTGACACTTTAAACTAGGCACTTCAAATCTAGGCAATGATATTGTAACAGCCCCGGCTATGGCAGCCTAATAGTCACCTGTTAAGGGGTTAGGGGTTGTCAAGTCACCTGCCACTTCACCTGTCAGTGGTTTTAATGTTATGGCTGATCGGTGTATATACTAGTATATTGGACCCGACATATGCCAGGTCACTTCAGTCTCCACCCCACACCTCCCATACTTACTCCGTACCCACAGCCAGTCCTCCTCTTCTAGTTCTAGCTCATCTCAGTGTGCCCAGGCTTTCACTGCGTGTGCATTGAGGTGATGGGACAGACTTTACACAATTATTATATTATACTGTATATTATACTTTATAAGTATTACACATATCCTTTTTTAATTGCACCTTTTTATTATTCCTTTTTTATTTCCTATTTCATTTTAGTAATATTTTTTTCATCTGCCTGTAAAATTGTGTGTTTCTCTACTACCATGACTCCACATAGAAATTATGTTATCTTTTGAGTAAAGTTTGGAGAGGAGATTTCCTTTTCTCTATAAATAGCATAACTGATCATCTCCTACTGAGACCTATGGGGGCCTTATCACTGAGAGAAATAACAAGTACACTCAGTAACATCGGCAATTTCACTGCAGTTTTCTTTTCTATAAACAGGGAGAAAGAAGAAACTGACCTTTGTCCAGCTAAATGTTAGAGAAAATACATTTTCATGTTTAATAAATAGAGCCCTATATCACTTGCATTGCTTTGCTGTTAAGTCACGTTTTTATCTTTTTACTGACACATTCATACATTCAGTCAGTTCAATTTTGGTTCTGATGCCTTAATTTAAAAGTAATTATTTTGACTATTTATTAACACCAGCCCCTATCATTCAGTATAAACTGTGGTTCTTACAATAACTTTATAATTGTATGATTCAATTGCAATTCATGGTGGATAGCTATGGTATGGCAAGTAAAATGTAATTAGTGTGGAGAAATCTTAAATTACTGTATGGGCTACGCAACAGGATTGGCCAGCATTAAAAGACCATTTTTTTTATTGCCTCATCTGTATTTCATCTTGAATGGCTTAGACTTATTTTATTAAAAGTGAACCAGCATAATAACTTCTGTACGTACATCTTTTATAAAGATTATTAATATGAGGTCATTGTGGAGTTGCCTTGCTAGTTGTTGCTGTTTTATAGAATATTTTTCTTAAAAATAATTTCCAGCATGAGGGTTCACAGTTAGGTCACATCCTGGCAGTTAGAAACCAATTTTGCAACTCTCTCTCTATATATACAGTATATGCTTGCAATATAATACAGTAACTATTGATCTTAATGGAATGCTTTATAAAAGTCCTAAAAATAAAAAAACTAATGGGACCCTAAAGGCACATAGCTTATTGCTGAAGAAGAATGTTTTTCCCTGTAAAATTAAATTGTTATAGGTTAGATTTAAATTATTTTATACTACAAAGAGTTGTATCAGCAGAATTATCATATCATATGGACTATGGAATTTTGAAATTCAAGAATAAAGCTGGTAGGATTGTTATATGGTAATCATCTCTCGGGGAACAGAAAAGTCTCAACTATTGATGTTTATTATCTCATTAGCACTTTAGTATTGTTTGGTAACTTTATTTGTACACATTAGTTATCATAAGTAATCAGAGATAGATTTCAGAACTTACACATTGATCAATGTTAACAAATGTTTATGAATATAGGACCTCATTCAGAGCCGGTCGCACAGAGCGTGCGGTCGGTCTGAATGAGGGGAGGACGTCTTGAATTTTCAAGACGTCCTCCTTTGCAGTGGTAAGGCTGTGGGCTAACACCCACAGCCTTACGACCGCCTAAGGTGATGGTCGCAATGGTCAAGACCATCGCGACCATCAGGACTTACGATGATATCCTAGGTGTTAGGCGTTCCCATGGGAACACCCCCGTTTGGGCTGCCACCCCCCCGGCCCGCCTTTCAAACGGGGCGAGCTGTCGATGTTACGGTCGTTAGGCTGTGGGCCGTGGGTTAACACCCACAGCTCTAACGCTCGGGTGATGGTCGCGATGGTCGTTGACCATCGCGACCATCGGGGCTTACGACGAGACCCTAGGGTAGGGTCTCACTTGTCGTAAGCCCCAGAGAGCTTCTGGCTCTGTCAGAGCCGGAAGCTCTCCACTGACATCACTAGTGATGTCAGTGGGGCTTCCCCCAAACGGCAGGCGTTCCCATGGGAACGCCTCCGTTTGGGCTGCCACTCCCCCCAGCCCGCCTTCCAAATGGGGCGAGCTGTCAATCAACATCGACAGCTCGCCCCCTTTGGATTGAGACCCGCTACGACCGGCGCTGTCGGTCGTAGCGGGTCTGACGCATGTGCACGACGGCGCCGTCGCCGTCGTGCGCATGCTCTGTGGGGGGCCATCGACCCAGTCCGAGCGCATCGGCGCTAACGACCGGGTCTGAATGACCCCCATAGTTCTTACCAATACTGTTAATGTTGCTAACAATAAGCATCATTCAGCTTGGATCGCAAGTTTGCAATCGCACGTACCCGCACATTGCGAAAATATGCAAATGAATGTGATCGCACTGTCCACCAGCTTGTAAAGCCACCCACTTCCCATTACATACATACATCTGCGAAAACATCGGTAACATCGAGTAACCCCTTCGCAGAGTTATGGTTGAACGTGACATGACTCACCACCTGCGAAGCTTCCTCTCACCATGTAGACCTCTGGCTGCGTATGTTATCGCTGGGGCTTAATTATGCTCGCCCCTGTAATGGTGTTCAAATGCACAGGCACGCTTGCGTTCCTTCCACCACCCCCACTCTTCACCCCCAAATGGCACTTGCTGTCAATCATTTCTCTGTGCCACTGCATATCCGCTGCCTTAATATTTGCGATCGCAGTGGCTGGTTCGCAAATGCATGCGCAGAACACAAACATCGACCGGGAGCGTGCGAACGCAGATCTGCGATCCAAGCTGAATGAGGCCCAGTGTTAGACTTTAGGGGGTATATTTACTAAAATGCAAGGTTTTTAGAAACTGAGTTGTTGCCCATAATAACCAATCAGATCTAGCTGTTAGGAATCGGTATGATTTACCACCGGACCAATGCCCAGCAGTTGGAATCCCGACAGCGGCATCCCAGCAGAGGAGGAAATCCCGATCGTCATAAGGTAAGTACTAACTAACCTATTTCTGCCCCCTAACACTAATCCTCCCTTAGGGGTGCCTAACCCTAACCCCCCTTCCCCACCACCTAAACCTAAGTCCCCTGGGGGGGTGCCTAAACCTAAGTCCCCCCGGGGGTGCCCAACCCTCCCTTCCCCTAGCCAAACCCTAAACTCCCAGGAAGGGTGCCTAACTTTAAGTCCCTCCCACGACCCCTAAACCTAACCGTCCCCCCGAATGGCTATCCGCACTCGGCGCCCGGCGTCCCTTCGATCGGAATTCCGGGCGTCGGGCTCCCGGCGTATGTCTAATGACAGGCATCGGCATATCGATGCCTATCTTTAGACCCTTGCCGGAATATGACAGTCAGGAAGCCAGCTGTCGGGATTAGGCTTTCCGACTGCATACCAGCTATTATCTTCTAGAAGGTGGTAGAAAAATGATAAGTAGAATCTGATTGGGCAATAACTACTCTTCTAAAAACCCGCACTTTAGTAAATATACCCCTAGATATCTGTAAAGTGGTAAGCCAATATCGGTATCATTCATACATACAATCACTATATACATAATTTTTTTCTTGTCAATTTAGTCATTTTAAATAAGATTGGAACACAAGTGAGTCTTTGAAATGAAAAGATGATTAGACAGCCGCAAACTGATCTACTTATGCAATAAAAATCAGATCCAATCAGATTGTACTTTTCTGCTATCATCAAAAAATACTGTAAACTGAGAACTGAATCAACCTTGAAAACCCTTCTTTCTGCTTATACACAAAATTGGTAGACTTGCTCAATTTGATAAGTCATTTGTTGGTTAGCTAATAAAAAATGTCTGGATAAATTATTTATTTTGCTCTAGACCATTACTATTTTATTCATATTTTATCATGATTACATCTGATTGCTGAAACAAAGTGAATGTGCTGCGGTGCTCAAGAATAATGAAATACAAATAAAACCTTGTAAATGTTTGTTTAATTGAATAAAATACACACTATATATCTCCCAGGAGTAAAATAAAGGGAGCTAATTGATAGGCTGGACTGGGTGGACTGGAGTCCTGCCCGCTTATCCTCCAGGATGCAATTAGCTCCCTGCATTGCAGCAGCAGCGGGTATCATATTAGCTCCCGCTGACTATCGGGTGAGATACTTACGGAGCATTCCAGAGCCAGTAAGTTTTACTAAGGAGCACAACTGCTCTATTTGCCTACTATCAGCTGTGTGAACTGTCACACCTAAATGTAGGATCTATACATACCGGACTGGTACACTACTTTTACTATAACCTGCGATGTTTCTGTTTACATTTACTATGGACGACTGATTGCTGGTTTACTATTCAAGCGCTGCAATTCATTCTATCTATTTATGAGAAATACTGTTACATTCAAGATTGCTGATTGATACAATAGCATCTGGTTATATTGGAAAATCATTATGACTGCTAAGTACTTATTATGATGATATTTGTGTAATTTGGGGGAGATCATTTTGTATATTCAGGTTTTGATCAGGCATTTAGTCGACTCGTGAACCTTGTGAGCTTATTACACTCACCCCCTAATTTCTTTACCCCTGATTTAATTTCTAATCCTCTTCTTTACATACCCTGTCATGCCTGGCCTACACTTCGAAAAAGGCTTGGTTTACTTCCAATATAATAATTATTTTTATCACTGATTTCTAACCCGGCTTTTCAGTTTGGTGAGCCTAATGCGGTGATTCAATCTTGGCACCTCCAGGGACTTAGGTTGGCATATCAATTTTGGGATCTGGAGTGCTCCTCAGTACTTACACTGTCACAGCTTAAAGAGAGGTATCCATCTCTTGACTTCCCACTTTTTGCTTACTTTCAAATTCATAGTTATATTACACAACTATTATTTGGTCTGACACCTACTGATTTGTCCTACTCCTTAGATGGTATTGTGAGGCTTAGAGCTAGATCCTCTCGCCCTATATCGATGCTTTACAACCATACTAGACGAAGGTTAGATTTATCTAAAGTGACTATGGGACTAGCTAAATGGAAAGATACATTTGCAGAAATTGATTTGAGAACTGTTATTCAGTGCTGTTTGCAACTCAATAAGCACTTGGTACAGTATCTTCCTCTTATGCAGAAATGCATTATAAATTGTTACATAGGGCTTATTATACTCCTAGACTTAGGTTACTCACTGGAGTCTCTGATAATTCTAATTGTTTAAAATGTTCAGTGGTGCAGACTTTTTGGATGGATGTGCAAAATTATATTAATCAAGAGTTAGGTATACCTTTCAGAGTCCATATATCCTGGGGGTTTTGGGACCAATATACTCTTTCAGATACGCCGCAGGGTTATAAGGGAGTTAAATTACTATTAGCTCGTATAACAGCAGCTTCCAATAAACATTTTTTTTATCTCGGTGGATACATTCTGACCCTATTTCAACTTCCCTCATGCTACCCCGTTTAGCCTTTTTATACCAAATGGATTAGATTGAGTGTTCCATTTATGTAGAATCCTGTGCAGTAACATTTTTCATGATTTGGCTCCCCTATTTAGTCACTCTTCCATCATCTACTAGAGATCACATTAGAAAAGTGGTTAGTTTGTCCACATGGTATAATATGGAAGTGCTTGCTAGAGGGTGTCCCTCTTTTTAACTTTAATGTTGCCTGTTGTCATAATTTTCTCAAGTGTAATTTTTTTTCCTCTTGATATTTGCAATTCTATTTCTTTCTTTCTGATTGTATTTTATATATGATACCAACTGTTATTGTATGATGTGTTTTCTTTTATAATAAAAACACTTTAAAAAAAAAAGTAATCAAACAAGTACGCATCTTGTTTTATATGGAGGTATAGGATTTTTTCACTATTATAAACTTTTGAAGTTTTTAGTTTAATGAAACTCCTTAATTTTGAACAAAAAATTCAAAAGCAATTATTGATATCCCCCCATTTTATAGCTCTTAATCTATATTGTTTTAACCTCATCAATTAATATTAATTGATTAATTAATAATATTGTGGGTATTTACATTGTGCGATTTATTCAATACTAATCAATATGGTATTATATTTTTAGAATGAACAAGTTAAACATTTTATAATTGTTTAATTATATAATTTTACTGTAGGTTTTCTGCTTGTACTGTACAAAAATGTAGATTGACTGGATTTGTTATGCCTAGTAACAATGTGTTATTACTACTGTAATTAAAAATATATTTATTTGAGAAATGACAGTAAACAATATTCAGTTGGAACTAAATGTTCCGACTGAAAAGTATACAAACAAAACACAATCAGATATATGCAAATGTACTTAGTTTCCTGTCAGACTAATAAAATATATAATATAAACTGTAGCAGCAATATTTGATTTCAACAACACATCCCAATTATATTAGTGTCATTATCAGTATTCAATCAGATATGTATGTAGTTGAGAGTGTTACACTCTATGGCCATACTCAATTGCATCCACAGTAACCCATAAGATTATATTGAGCAGTGTATACACGCTATTAAATTGTAAAGTGATGTCCATGGTAATAACCCCATCGTGGCAGATTTATTCAGTCTAGCTGAGAATCCGGCTTAAAACAGGCGAGCCGCTTTAGTGTATACTCATTATGGGTTTTCCATCTGCACATCGGTGTTTCGTCTGACCACAATCCGTCTCGAGACCACTGTGCTGTCTTTAATTAGTACCCACTGTGCGCAGGGGCGTAGGGAGGGCGGTTCCACCAGAGCTCGAGTTCCAGGCGCCTTTGTTGCCAGAGGGTGCCCTGTAGTCAGACTCCAGAAGCAACTGTGAAGTAGCTGACAGCCTGCTAGGTCAGTGTCCAGCCTGCCAGGTGCTGTGATACAGAGCAGCAGCAGCATCCTGTCCTGCCTTCCTGCTGCTCAAGTGAGAGACTCCATGGTCAGAGGAGCTTAAGCTGAGCCCTGATTGGTGGAGTTCATTTGACCTCAGCAGAGAGCGGGGCTACAGCAGCATGTCGACGAGGAAGAAGCTGCAGGGTCCACATTAAGGTGAGAGATATTTCTATCACCCTTCCTGCCTGTATGTGTGTATATGTAACCCATCATGCCTGTATCTATGTATGTGACAATGTCTGTATATGTGTTTGAGTGCATGTATGTGTGACCCTGCCTGTATGTATGTATCTATGTATGTATGAATGCATGTGTGACCTTGCCTGCCTGTATGTATGTGTGACCCTGCCATGTATAAATATATATATATATATATATATATATATATTAGGGGTGAGCAGGTTCGGATTTCTGAAATCCGAACCCCCCCGAACCGAGGCCGATCCGAGTCAGGCTCGAGTTTTCCCGCCTGACTCGGATCTGAAATCGAGGCAAAACATCATCATCCCGCCTTCCGGGTCTCGCGGGTTTTGGACTCTATATAAGGTACCCGCGTCGGTGCCATTTTCTCACTCAGCTGTGGACAGTGAAGAGGGAGGGTGGGAGTTAGGGCTGGCTGGGCTGTGTAGTGTAGTGCTAATGTTGTCCATAGGGGCTGTGTCCACTCCTCCAAAGTCTATAGGGGCTGGCTGTGTTGTGCTGCTGTTGTCCATAGGGGCTGTGTCCACTCCTCCAAAGTCCATAGGGTCTGGCTGGATTGTGTTGTGCAGTCAGTTGTCCATAGGGGCTGTGTCCACTCCAAAGTCCTGTGCAGTGTCCCAGTTCTAAAGGGGTGCTGTAGTGTTGTCCAGGGTGTTCTCTGTCCATCATGGGTGCTCCGCACAAGTGCAAAAAAAAAAATTTTTTTTCTGTGTTTGTGAATTGTGTGCGCAGTAGCCGCACGTGCATCAACAAATTAGTGCCAAGCGTGCACCTGTGTCAAAAGTAAAGGGCTGGCTGGCTTGACCGTTAAAGGGTGCTGTTGTCCCCAAAGTGCACTCCAAAAAAAATAAAAAAATATTTTCTGTGTTTGTGAATTGTGTACACTGTGGCTGCACGTGCATCAACAAAGGAGCAGCTCCAAGCGTGCACCTGTGTCCCATAAGTAAAGGGCCGGCTGGCTTGTCCGTTAAATGGTGCTGTAACCCCAAAAGGGCACTCCAAACAAAATAAAAATATATATTTTTTTGTGTTCGTGAATTGTGTGCGCATTAGCCGCACGTGAATCAACAAAGTAGCACCAAGCGTGCGCCTGTGTCATAGGTAAAGGGCCGGCTGGCTTGACCGTTAAAGGGTGCTGTAATCCCCAAAGTGCACTGCAAAAAAAATAAAAATATATATTTTTTTGTGTTTGTGAATTGTGTGCGCAGTAGCCGCACGTGTATCAACAAAGTAGCACGAAGCGTGTGCCTGTGTCATAGGTAAAGGGCCGGCTGGCTTGACTGTTAAGGGGTGCTGTAACCCCCAAAGTGCACTCCAAAAAATAAAAAATATATATTTTTTTGTGTTTGTGAATTGTGTGCGCAGTAGCTTAACATGCATCAACAAAGTAGTGCCAAGCGTGCGCCTGTGTCATAAGTAAAGGGCCGGCTGGCTTGTCCGTTAAAGGGTGCTGTTACCCCCAAAGGGCACTCCAAACAAAATAAAAAAAATATTTTCTGTGTTTGTGAATTGTCTGCACTGTACGTGCATCCTCAAAGCAGCAGCGCCAAGCGTGCGTCTGTCTGTTAAAAGGTGGTGTAACCCCCAAAGTGCGCTCCACAAAGAATAAAAAATGTTTCTTTTTTTTTCTGTCTTTGTGAATTGTGTGGGATGTAGCTGCACGTGCATCGACAAAGGAGCAGCGCCAAGCGTGCGCCTGTGTCCCATAAGTAAAGAGCCAGCTGGCTCATTTCCTAAAGAGTGGTGTAACCCACAAAGTGCACTAGTCTCCAACAAAAATAAAAAATTATTTTCTGCGTTTGTTTGCGCCTTAGCCGCACGTATATATCAATATAACATAAATGGAGAACCGAACTTTCTCCAATAAAAATAAAATAAGGAAAGATGAAGAACCACTTCCTCCTAGTGCTGAAGCTGCTACCACTAGTCATGACATAGATGATAACATGCCATCAACGTCGTCTGCCAAGGCAGATGCCCAATGTCATGGTAGAGGGCACATACAATCCCAAATGACAAAGTTCAGGAAAATGACCTTGAAAAAAACATTTAAATCATCTGAGGAGAAACGTAAACTTGCCAATATGCTATTTACGACACGGAGTGGCAAGGAATGTCTAAGGTCTTTCCCTATGTTCATGACTAGTGGTTCAGCTTCACATGACGATGGAAGCCCTCCTCCCATGAAAAAAATCAAACGAGTTAAGCTGGCAAAAGCACAGCGAAGAACTGTGCATTCTAAGAAGATATCACAAATCCCCGGTTGCGATGCCTGACCTTCCCAGCACTGGATGGGAAGAGGTGGCTCTTTCCACCATTTGCACGCCCCCTGCAAGTGCTGAAAGGAGCACCCACAGTCCACTTGCTTATATGCAAATTGAAGATGTCACTGTTGAAGTACAACAGGATGAGTATACTGGTGTAGCTGGCGCTGAGGAAGTTGGCGAGGAGGATTCTGATGGTGATGTGGTTTGTTTAAATCAGGCTCTGGGAGAGACAGTTGTTGTCCGTGGGATGAAAAAGCCCATCATGGTCATGCCTGGGCAGAAGACCAAACATTCCACCTCTTTGGTCTGACAATATTTCTATCCAAATCTGGACAACAACTGTCTTGCCATATGTAAAGGTGAAATAAGTAGGAGTAGGGACGTTAACCACCTAGAAACATCCTCCATTATACGGCACCTGCAGCGCATTCATAAAAAGTTACTGTCAAGTTCAGAAACTTTGGCTAAGACTGTAAGCAGTCCAGGGACATCTAAATCCCGTTGTATCCAAGTGCCTGCAAACCACACTGTCAACTCCCTCATCGATTTCCTCCTTAGTCAGGATCGGAAGTAGTCCTACAGGCCATGTCACTGGCATGACTGACTCTCCTATCCGGGATTCCTCCGGAGGATCCTGCATTGGTAAGGCTCCTGCTGCCGCTGCTGCTGGGAGTTGTTCATCATCCCAGAGAGGAAGTAGGAACACCACTACTTTTACTAAACAATTGACCCTCCAACAGTTCTTAGCAAGGAGGATGAAGTACGACAGCAGTCATCCTGAAGCAAAACGTATAACTGAGGCCTTGACTGCTATGTTGGTGTTAGACATGCGTCCGGTATCTGCCATTAGTGCAGTGGGATTTAGACAATTGATGGAGGTAGTGTGTCCCCGGTTCCAAATCCCATCTAGATTTTACTTCTCTAGGCAGGCGATACCGAGACTGTACAGAAACGTCAGAAAGTGTCCAGAAAAATGCGGTTGTACCCAATGTCCACTTAACCACGGACATGTGGACAAGTGGAACAGGGCAGACTAAGGACTATATGACTGTGACAGCCCACTGGGTAGATGTATTACCTTATGCAGCAACAACAGCAGCGTCACCAGTAGCAGCATCTCAGAAATGCCAGCTCATTCCAAGGCAGGCTACGCTGTGTATCACCGGTTTCAGTAAGAGGCACACCGCCGACAACCTCTTAGAGAAACTGAGAGAAATCATCGCCAAGTGGCTTACCCCACTTAGACTCTCCTGGGGATTTGTGATATCTGACAACGCCACCAATATTGTGCGGGCATTACATCTGGGCAAATTCCAGCACATCCCATGTTTTGCTCACACAATAAACTTGGTGGTGCAGAATTTTCTGAAAAGCGACAGGGGCATGCAGGAGACGCTTTGGGTGTCCCGAAAAATTTCTGGCCACTTTCGCCATTCAGCGACTGCGTGCCGAAGACTGGAGCACCAGCAAACACTCTTGAACCTGCCCCGCCATCACCTGAAGCAAGAGGTTGTGATGCCGTGGAACTCAACCCTCTATATGCTTCAGAGGATGGAGGAGCAGCAAAAGGCCATTCAAGCCTATACATCCACCTATGACATAGGCAAAGGAGGGGGTATGCACCTGACTCAAGCACAGTGGAGAATGATTTCCATGTTGTGCAAGGTTCTCCAGCCCTTCAAACTTGCCACACGTGAAGTCAGTTCAGACACTGCCAGCTTGAGTCAGGTCATTCCACTCATCAGGCTTTTGCAGAAGCAGCTGGAGAAAGTGAAGGAGGAGCTAAGACAGAGCGATTCCGCTCGGCATGTGGGACTTGTGGATGAAGCCCTTCATTCGCTTTACCAGGATTTCAGGGTGGTCAATCTGTTGAAATCAGACCACTACATTTTGGCCACCGTGCTCGATCCTAGGTTTAAAGCCTATGTGGTGTCTCTCTTTCCGGCCGACACAAGCCTGCAGAAGTGCAAAGACCTGCTGGTGAAAACACTATCAGCTGAAGCGGAACGTGACATGTCAACAGCTCCTTCTTCATTTTCTCCCGCAACTGGGGCTGCCAGGAAAAAACTTAGGTATCCTAAGCAACCCGCTGGCTGTGATGCAGGGCAGGCAGGACCAAGTTTGAACATCTGGTCCGGAGTGACGGACCAGGCAACAATTTCTGACATGTCTACTGTCACTGCATATGATACTGTCACCATTGACAGAATGGTGGAGGATTACATTGGTGACAGCATAAAAGTAGGCATGTCAGACAGTCCGTACCGGTACTGGCAGGAAAAAGAGGCAATTTGGAGGCCCCTGTACAAACTGGCTCTATTTTACCTGAGTTGCCCCCCCTCCAGTGTGTACTCCGAAAGAGTGTTTAGTGCAGCCGGGAACCTTGTCAGCGAAAGGCGTAGGAGGTTGCTTCCACAAAATGTGGAGAAGATGATCATAAAAATTAATTACCAACTCTTCCAGGGAGACCAGCCTCCAGAACGTAGAGGGACCTGTGGTGGTGGATTCCAGCGGGGACGAGTTAATAGTCTGTGAGGATGAGGATGTTAACAACACTGAAGAGGGTGAGGAATCGGTGGATGAGGACGACATCTTGCCTCTGTAGAGCCAGTTTGTGCAGGGACAGATTAATTGCCAGCTTGTTTTGTGGGGGCCCAAACGACCCAATCATTTCAGCCACAGTGTGGCAGACCCTGACGCTGAAATGATTGGTTTGTTAAAGTGTGCATGTCCTGTTTATACAACATAAGGGTGGGTGGGAGGGCCCAAGGACAATTCCATCTTGCACCTCTTTTTTTTCTTTGCAATATGTACTGTTTGGGGCCTAGTTTTTCAAACTGCCATCCTGTCTGCCACTGCAGTGCCACTCCTAGATGGGCCACGTGTTTGTGCCGCCCACTCGTGTCGCTTAGCATAGCCTTTTGGACGTAAAAACACTTTTGTGAGGTGTGAGGTTTTCAGAATAGACTGGAAATGAGTGGAAATTAAGGTTATTGAGGTTAATAATAGCATAGGAGCAGAAAAACCAACACATTATGTGATTTTAGCTGTTTTTATTATTTTTTCAAAAAAAATACAGATCCAAAACACAAAACCCAGAACCCAAAACACGGAAGGGTGGTTTTGGCAAAACCAATCCAGATCCAAAACACGAAGAAAGATCCAGATCCAAAACACAAAACTCGAAAAGTGGCCGGTGCACACCCCTAATATATATATATATATATATATATATATATATATATATAGCGGTTATATTATATAGCACACACAATTGGGGGGTGGTGCCATAACATGCTCGTTGTCTGGGTGCCCTGGCCCCATGCTACACCTCTGACTGTGCACCTCTCAGCTTGTCAGCAGACAGCTGGTAAGTATAATCACTGCAGGATCTTTGTTATACCAGTGGGGAAGATGACGTCCATACGTTATCGGTGGTATAAACTCTTATACCAGTGTACTTCCCAGCTTGTCAGCAATATGATGGTGAGTGTAATCGCTACAGGGCCTTTGTAATGCCAGCGGGGAAAATAACATCCATATACTTGCAGTGGTAAATGTACAATGGCTGCTATTACACCTGTGGGTATCCAGGATGCTATGACCGTCAATGGGGGTCAATATTTCAGGGTTCCCTGATGGTATATAATCAACTTGTATTGTTACATGTATGTTTTCTATGAATTATGTGTTCTGTTGTTTTAAGTCTTGGAAAACAAAATTCTTATGGTAATAATACTTATTCTTACCTTTACCTCAAAAATTACTGTGAGTTATTGTTAAAGATAGCAATTTAGAAATTATCCATTCATGGCAGGTGGTACAGTATTTCCAAAAGTCCTTTCGTGATAATTATTAACTGAATCATAATATATTTTGAAGACTACAAAAATATAGCTTGTTGTGTATTGGAGTTCTGGTTCTCATGTTTGCCTAACATGCATCTGATTTACAGCTGGATTCCAATAGTAAGGAGTAGACATTTGTCTAACTTAACATAAAGAAAATACTATACTCTTTAAGGAGCAACATGTATATCCCAGCAGCCTTTCTCTTTTATTAATCTATGTATATTTTATTTGAACTCCATAATCAATGAGCGTACTTAAATGTAGAGTATAAGAAAGGAAAGGGCTGTAATATCAGCAAAGAGATAACAGAAAGACACATACAGTAGACGAAAGGACTTGCAAATATAATAGTCATGAAGATGACAATAGTTCAAGTGTAGCAAGATATACTCTTTAGAACATCTACCTTGTACAATTATTAAATAGACAGAAATATAAAATCTGTCTTATCTTGTTAAGAGATTTGATACCATGCATAGTATATTTGTCATTGTGTGCTGATTGTGCCAAATGAAATCACATCAATGGTCAACTTATTACTAGACATATGAACATCCAAAGCAGTTGCATACTGTACATAACTAAGTGGTAACTATACAAACAAAAAGGACCTGGCGCTAGCAGTAGTGTATATGAAAAAAGTGTCAAGAATTGGTGCACACCTATACGAGAAGTTTCGCCAGATTTCCCACAGAGAAAATTATACAAACAAATTGGATAAGGTGGCACAAGATTGGATAAGGTAGACACAAGACCATATCATGTTCAATATTCCGTTTTAATCACTATAAAGAAAATACACACTAAAAAATATATTGGTTACACATGTACATATAAAACGTTTAATCCAAGATAAAAAATCTCATATAGGGCCTAAAGGATACAGGGCCTCATTCAGATGCGGTCTGAGGATGCAAGCGGTCGCTCAGAAACTGGGCGGCCACTTGCATCCTGACTGCCCGCCTCTGTTGCGGTTGTTAGGCTGTGAGTTTACACCCACAGCTCTAATGACTGCTAGGGTGATGGTCGTGATGGTCAGAGACCATCGCGACCATCGGGGCTTACGACGAGACCCTAGGGTAGGGTCTCACTTGTCGTAAGCCCCGGAGAGCTTCTGGCTCTGTCAGAGCCGGAAGCTCTCCACTGACATCACTAGTGATGTCAGTGGGGCCTCCCCCAAACGGCAGGCGTTCCCATGGGAACGCCTCCATTTGGGCTGCCACCCCCCCCGGCCCGCCTTCCAAATGGGGCGAGCTGTCAATCAACATCGACAGCTCGCCCCCTTTGGAAAGAGACCCGCTACAACCGGCACTGTCGGTCGTAGCGGGTCTCACGCATGTCGTAGACCGTACGGCCGCCTCTGAATAAGATCCACTGTATCTTTGGTTAGCACAAAATTCTTAACATTCGACACTCATGTGTCAAAAATAATGGTTGTAGTTAATATAGTAGCAATTTAACTCATATGTGGCCACAATATATGGTAATTGAAGCAATCAATGTATTGATACTGTTACACATATAGTATTACAGTTCCAGAAAAAACAGGCTTAATGTGTATATATGTTGTATACCACTGAGATTTCTAAATACACACAGTCCTGGGGAAAAGATCAAAATAGTTGGAGGTACCTCTTTACTATTGATATTCAAAAAGTAGGTGTGCTGTTATGTACAAATTATCTGTATCACAAGCACACTGTATAGCTGTTAGATGTTATGTTCAGTAAGCTCCAGCAAGGTGTCCGGCCATTTATGCTGCAATCTCAATGTGTGGCTCTTTATAATGAGACCCGGATTACTCCAGCAATTGACCGGCGTCTAGAGCAAGTATTGATAGTAATGTCCATAGCAGGACTTGGTTGTAAACAAATAGAGCGCGTGAGCACAAAAGCTAACATGCACCATCTCAGTCCTCACCCTCAGCGGCAGAGGCATGCCGACTCCAATATTACCGTTCACGGTGGATCTAATGCAGATTAGGTGTGGTTCAAATGAGCTAGTCCTGAAAATGAGATAGCTCCGCGTCTTCCAATGCAGGTGCCCAGCATGTATTACAGCACCACCTGATTTCTCGGTCTGTTCAGTGTGAATTAGCAAGCTCCTTTCTGTGTCCTTTAATACGTTTCTCCTCACTAGGAGGCTTTTTCAAAAAGGAAGAAGGCTTCTGTGTATCTGACTGGCAGATAGAGCTTCTAACAGGAAGCCACTGACAGTCACAGTGTAACAGTGCAGTCAAGGACTGCACTGACTACACTGAGGTGGTGGATATTACTGGGGGGGGGACTGCTTAATGTTAATTATTTTTTACATGAGTCGGAGGATGAAACCAGCAGATCACAAAGTAGTTATGTTTATAGTAGGGGTGTGCACCGGCCGGCCACTTTTCGTGTTTTGGTTTTGGATCTGGATCTTTCTTCGTGTTTTGGATCTTGATTGGTTTAGCCAAAACCACCCTTCAGTGTTTTGGGTTCTGGGTTTTGGATCTGTATTTTTTTTTTAAAAAGCATAAAAACAGCTAAAATCACAGAATGTGTTGATTTTTCTACTCCTATGCTATTATTAACCTCAAAAACCTTAATTTCCACTCATTTCCAGTCTATTCAGAACACCTCACAATAGTGTTTTTATGTCCAAAAGGTTGCACCGAGGTAGATGGATGACTATGCTAAGCGACACGAGTGGGCGGCACAAACACATGGCCCATCTAGGAGTGACACTGCAGTGGCAGACAGGATGGCAGTTTGAAAAAATAGGCCACAAACAGTACATAATGCAAAGAAAAAATAGAAGAGGTGCAAGATGGAATTGTCCTTGGGCCCTCCCACCCGAATTGTCCTTGGGCTCTCCCACCCACCCTTATGTTGTATAAACAGGACTTGCACACTTTAACAAACCAATCATTTCAGCGCCAGGGTCTGCCACATGACTGTGGATGAAATGATTGGTTCGTTTGGGCCCCCACAAAACAAGCTGGCAATTAATCTGTCCCTGCACAAACTGGCTCTACGGAGGCAAGATGTCGTCCTCATCCTCCTCATTCACCGATTCCTCATCCTCTTTAGTGTTGTGTACATCCTCATCATCACAGAGTATTAATTCGTCCCCACTGAAATCCACCACCACAGGTCCCTCTGTACGTTCTGGAGGCTGGTCTCCATGGAAGAGTTGATAATTAATTTTTGTGAACATCATCTTCTCCACATTTTGTGGAAGCAACCTCCTACACCTTTCGCTGACAAGGTTCCCGGCTGCACTAAACACTCTTTTGGAGTACACACTGGAGGGGGGGCAACTCAGGTAAAATAGAGCCAGTTTGTACAGGGGCCTCCAAATTGCCTCTTTTTCCTGCCAGTACAGGTACGGACTGTCTGACATGCGTACTTGGATGCTGTCACCGATGTAATCCTTTAACAGACAGACGCACGCTTGTTGCTGCTGCTTTGAGGATGCAGGTGCGTCTACAGCCCACACAATTCACAAAGACAGAAAAAAAAGAATTTTTTATTTTTTGTGGAGCGCACTTTGGGGGTTACACCAGGGGCCTCCAAATTGCCTCTTTTTCCTGCCAAGACAGAAAAAAAAATAATTTTAGATTTTTTGTGGAGCGCACTTTGGGGGTTACACCACCCTTTAACAGACAGATGTATGCTTGTCGCTGCTGCTTTGAGGATGCAGTTGCGGCTACTGCGCATACATTTCACACACAAACACAGAAAAAAAGATTATTTTATTTTGGTTGGAGCGCACTTTGGGGGTTACACCACCCTTTAACAGACAGACGCACACTTGTCGCTGCTGCTTTGAGGATGCAGGTGCGGCTACAGCCCACACATTTCACAAACACATAAATTTTTATTTTTTTTGGAGTGCACTTTGGGAGTTACAGCACCCTTTAACGGACAAGCCAGCCGGCCCTTATGACACAGACGCACATTTGGCGCTGCTCCTTTGTTGATGCACGTGCAGCCACAGTGCACACAATTCACAAACACAGAAAATAATTCCTCCACCATTCTGTCAGTGGTGACAGTATCATATGCAGTGATAGTATACATGTCAGGAATTGTTGGCACGTCCTTCAGTCCGGACCAGATGTCCAAACCGGACCTTGACTTATGACACAGGCGCACACTTGGTGCTGCTGCTGTGTTGATGAACGTGCGGCTACTGCGCATACATTTCGCACACACAGAAAAAAAAGAATTGTTTATTTTTTGTGGAGTGCACTTTGGTGGTTACACCACCCTTTAACAGACAGACGCACGCTTGTCGCTGCAGCTTTGAGGATGCAGGTGCGGCTACAGCCCACAGAATTCACAAAGCCAGAAAAAAAAAAAGAATTTTTTATTTTTTGTGGCGTGCACTTTGGGGATTACAGCACCCTTTAATGGACGAGCTAGCCGGCCCTTTATCGCTGAATGGCAAAAGTGGCCAGAAAGTTTTCGGGCCACCCAAAGCATCTCCTGCATGCCCGTCACTTTTCAGAAAATTCTGCACCACCAAGTGTGAGCAAAACATGGGACGTGCTGGAATTTGCCCAGATGTAATGCCCGCACAATATTGGTGGCGTTGTCAGATATCACAAATCCCCAGGAGAGTCTAAGTGGGGTATGCCACTGGGCGATGATTTCCCTCAGTTTCTCTAAGAGGTTGTCGGCGGTGTGCCTCTTACTGAAACCGGTGATACACAGCGTAGCCTGCCTTGGAACGAGCTGGCATTTCTGAGATGCTGCTACTGGTGACGCTGCTGTTGTTGCTGCGTAAGGTGATACATCTACCCAGTGGGCTGTCACAGTCATATAGTCCTTAGTCTGCCCTGTTCCACTTGTCCATGGTTAAGTGGACATTGGGTACAACTGCATTTTTCAGGACACTGAGGACACTTTTTCTGACGTTTCTGTACAGTCTCAGTATCGCCTGCCTAGTGAAGTGGAATCTAGACGGGATTTGGAACCGGGGACACACTATCTCCATCAATTGTCTAAATCCCACTGCACTAATGGCGGATACCGGACCCACGTCTAACACCAACATAGCAGTCAAGGCCTCAGTTATACGTATTTCTTTAGGAGGACTGCTGTCGTACTTCGTCCTCCTCGCTAAGGACTGTTGGAGGGTCAATTGTTTAGTAAAAGTAGTGGTGTTCCTACTTCCTCTCTGGGATGATGAACAACTCCAAGCAGCAGCAACAGCACTAGGAGGAAGTGGTTCTTGATCTTTCCCTATTTTATTTTTATCGGAGAAAGTTTGGTCCTCCATTTATGTTATATTGATATATATGTGCGGCTAAGGCGCACACAAACACAGAAAATAATTTTTTATTTTTATTGGAGACTAGTGCACTTTGTGGGTTACACCACCCTTCAAGAAATGAGCCAGCCGGCCCTTTACTTATGGGACACAGGCGCACACTTGGCGCTGCTCCTTTGTTGATGCACGTGCAACCACAGTGCACACAATTCACAAACACAGAAAATATTTTTTTATTTGCTTTGGAGTGCACTTTGGGGGTTACAGCACCCTTTAATGGTCAAGCCAGCCGGCCCTTTACTTATGACACAGGCGCATGCTTGGCACTACTTTGTTGATGCACGTGCGGCTACTGCGCACACAATTCACAAACACAGAAAAAATATTTATTTTTTTTTGCACTTGGGGGGAGCACCCCCTGGACAACACTACAGCACCCCTTTAGGACTGGGACACTGCACAGGACTTTGGAGTGGACACAGCCCCTATGGACAACAGCAGCACAGCACAACACAGCCAGCCCCTATGGACTTTGGAGGAGTGGACACAGGGCCTGATTCAGAGCCGGACGCTCTGACCAGAGCGCTCGCTCTGACTCAGGGCCCTCCTACCTAAAAATGGAGCGGCCTCCTGGCCGCTCGCATAGCTGTGGGTGACCACCCACATCTTGTGCGAGCGGCCAAAAAGATGTTCGCGATGGTCAAGACCATCGCGACCATCGGGCTTGCGACGAGACCCTGCGCTAGGGTCTCGCTGCCACAAGCCCTGGAGTGCTTTTGGCTCTATCAGAGCCAAAAGCACTCCCACTGACATCACTGGTGATGTCAGTGGGGCCGGCCCCAGACGGTAGGCGTTCCCATGGGAACGCCTCTGCCTGGGCAGCAATGCCCCCACCACGCCCACCAAAGGGGGCGTGCTGTCACTCACCATCGACAGCACGCCCCCTTTGGTGCGAGACCCGAAGCGATGTAGTGCCCGTCCCTCCGTCATGCGCATGCTCACTAGGGCAACATCGACCCTCTTGCGAGTGCTCAGCGCTCGCGAGCGGGTCTGAATCAGGCCCACAGCCTCTATTGACAACAGCAGCACAGCGCAGCACAACACTACACTGCACTACACTACACAGCCCAGCCAGCCCTAACTCCCACCCTCCCTCTTCACTGTCCACAGCAGAGTGAGAAATTGGCACTGATGCGGGTACCTTATATAGAATCCAAAACCCGCGAGACCCGGAAGGCGGGATGATGACGTTTTGCCTCGATTTCAGATCCGAGTCGGGTGGGAAAAGTCGTGCCTGACTCGGATCGGCCTCGGATCGGGGGGGGTTCGGATTTCAGAAATCCTAACCCGCTCACCCCTAGTTTATAGACATCAGCTTCATAAACATCTACTGTATTTGTTGAATAGCAAACAGTTTTCCAAGTTGTGACAAAGACAGATTTAAGTCTGATTTACTGCTGCACATAAATACAGAACTTCCAAGGGACTGTACTTATTTAATGGCTGTGTCCCTCTGTCCCAACCTGGAACAGATTTGTCCTGATTCATACCAGAGTACATCAGTCAGCTATAAATATTTACCTTTGTAAAGTCAGGTCCTGCCACATGACCTAAATAAGGGCCAGAATCAGAGTGGCACATAAAGCAATTGCAATTGCTTTCTATATGTAGAAATAAATTAGGATATTTATCTCTATTCATAGTTGGCTGCATCTGCAGTATGTGTGGCACTGACCCCATTCGGTAACTTGTAAAAGCAGTCATTATCAGCACAGTACACATTTGCACCAGCCCTATCCATAGGGCAAGAGATGTGTCTTAAATTGGATGGATCTCTGTATATGCTCAACTCTGAATAGCAAGAAAAAAATCTTAAGTGCGCAGACCCAGTTGCCTCCCTATTACATCCACTCAGTCACAAGTGAAGGTAAGACTGAAGGCCCCCATACATCAGCAATCTAAAAACCACAATTGAACAATTTGAAGATTTATTGCCCAATCTTAGGATTTCCCAATCGAGCAATCTGCGCCCATACATTACAGATCTTTTTCAGTGATTTGCAGATCGATTGCAGAAAACACAGATCAGACAATCTTGAAAGGCCCATCATTTTACTGGTAACGGTCTGCAAATCTGCTGATCATGTCCATACACTAGCAATCTACAGCCCCAATGCATCTGTGAAATCCAACATGTTGGACAATCAGATTTAACAATTCCAATCACTTTTTGGTTGTAATCTGCGATCTGTGAAGCCCATACATTGCAGATTTTTATGCACAATCGATTGCAAATTGCACGATTGCTGCAATCCATCTCTGATGTATGGGGGCCTTGAGATGTGTTAAGGCCCCCATACATCAGAGATGGATTGCAGCAATCGTGCAATTTGCAATCGATTGTGTATAAAAATCTGCAATGTATGGGCTTCACAGATCGCAAATTGCAACCAAAAAGTGATTGAAATTGTTAAATCTGATTGTCCAACATGTTGGATTTCACAGATCGATTGGGGCTGTAGATTGCTAGTGTATGGCCATGATCAGCAGATTTGCAGACCGTTACCAGTAAAATGATGGGCCTTTCAAGATTGTCCGATCTGTGTTTTCTGCAATCGATCTGCAAATCACTGAAAAAGATCTGTAGTGTATGGGCGCAGATTGCTCGATTGGGAAATCCTAAGATCGGGCAATAAATCTTCAAATTGTTCAATTGTGGTTTTCAGATTGCTGATGTATGGGGGCCTTAAGACTCTGAATTGTCCATAATTGCTCAAAGTTTCAACCTACTGTATGTGTAGTTTGCTAAAGCTCACATCTGTGCGCAGATGGACTTCCGTGTAAAGGCCCCCATACATCAGCAATCTGAAAACCACAATTGAACAATTTGAAGATTTATTGCCCGATCTTAGGATTTCCCAATCGAGCAATCTGCGCCCATACACTATAGATCTTTTTCAGTGATTTGCAGATCGATTGTAGCAAACACAGATCTGGCAATCTTGAAAGGCCCATCATTTTGCTAGAAACAGTCTGCAAATCTGCTGATCATGTACATACACTAGCAATCTACAGCCCCAATCCATCTGTGAAATCCAACATGTTGGACAATCTGATTAAACAATTCCAATCACTTTTTGGTTGCAATCTGCGATCTGTGAAGCCCATACATTGCAGATTTTTATACACAATCGATTGCAAATTGCACAATTGCTGCAATCAATCTCTGATGTATGGGGGCCTTTACTCGTTAGCAGGCATATGTATATTCAGTATTTAATACCAGTAGAGACATGCACATTGGCTCTTTATAAATATTGTCTAAAAATAAAATAATAATGTGCAAAATGTATATATATTTCAATCAATGGTTTGGGTTGTGATTAATAAATATATCATCAGGACAGAAAGCATGTCTTCAGCAATCAATTGAAAATGAAGTATTTAATTTGATCAGCAAACCAATTGAGTCAGCTGTAGCCTGTCCTAATCAAGGGATACCACTCCTTTATATTCAGTCTAGGGGTAGCTGGGGTTAATAGCACCAAGTGTTTAATGCACAAAGTGTACTAACATAACAGTTAATCAAACAATTATCCTGCATGAATATGGACTAATCATCTGTTTATTTAATTTCATCCCTCAGGTACGTGACTGTCCCATCCTGCTTATTGCACCTATATTCTGCATAGAACTTCATGCTTGCAATTGTGTGTGGATTTAATGTACGCGACTGTCCCATCCTGCTTATTGCTCCTATATTCTGCATAGAACTTCATGCTTGCAATTGTGTGTGGATTTAATGTACGTGACTGTCCCATCCTGCTTATTGCACCTATATTCTGCATAGAACTTCATGCTTGCAATTGTGTGTGGATTTAATGTACGTGACTGTCCCATCCTGCTTATTGCTCCTATATTCTGCATAGAACTTCATGCTTGCAATTGTGTGTGGATTTAATGTACGTGACTGTCTCTCGCATAGATTTTTTTTTTTTTTTCCTGTATAGTCTGTATTGGTCAGTGAAGCATAGTTTATGGTATATATCTGGCCTGGTTTATGCTCCAACTCAGAGCAAGTTATCTCCTTTGATCAGCAAACCAATTGAGTCAGCTGTAGCCTGTCCTAATCAAGGGATACCACTCCTTTATATTCAGTCTAGGGGCAGCTGGGGTTAAAAGCACCAAGTGTTTAATGCACAAAGTGTACTAACATAACAGTTAATCAAACAGTTGAACTAACATTGACCAACATCTAAGGTAATTTCAGATTAAGAAACTGATTGATTGCTTTAAAATTTGTCTAAAAATAACAAACCTAAAACTCACCATGTACTACACATTTCTTTTTATCAACTCCCTCCTTTGTGTTTTCTCTAAGGATATAACACCCCTAACTCTCCCTGCATCTCCCCTCTCTGGGCACACTGCCGCCCTATTGAGTCACTCACCTCCTCTAAACACTAATGAGATTTCTTTTCATCAAAAATTGACAATTACAGCCTCATTGTGTCACTATAAAAAACTTTTACACACCTACAACTATATCTACTTCTCCATCCTTCTGCTTTTATTATATGGTGACATATCACCAAATCCAGGCCCCACACACAGACAGCGGATTTACTATGGAATAAATATCCTGCAAACCTCACATGTCTCCCATCACCCTCCAAATCAATAAATGTGCCTTATAGAATTCACAATTGATCACAACTTATTATTTTACATCTGAACATCTCTTTACAGTAACTACTTTCACCAATTTCTACATTTACCTGAGACTGCTGGTTCACACGTTAACCAAACTCTCTAAATAGCCCTTCATGAAGTCGCTTCAGCCACCCGTCAGACTTCACGTAAACTGATATAACAGCCATGGCTCTCCACAGACACCTACAAATACTGCCTCTTAAAGTAGAATGTCAGTGGCGTAAATCTTAATTCAAATGACTTCCTCACATACTGTAAAATAGGAATCCACCCATCTGTCATCCTAACCCTCTGTCCCATGCTCACTGTCTACCCCATCTGTGTCACCCCTGTCTGTTTGCCCATCCCCTTTAGAATGTAAGCTCTCACGAGCAGGGCCCTCTATCCTCTTGTGCTTATCCTTTCTTTACTTATACTATCTGCTCTATACTCAAAAGCACCTAACCCGTGACTTTTGCCATCCTGCTTCTGTTGCAGCAGTGTTTATATACCATGTACTTGTCTTGTAGTGTCTTAAACTGTATGACACTGTTTTCTTGTTCTGCTCAACTGTTTGAGCACTATGTTTGAGCACTATGTAAGGCGCTGCGGAACCCTTGTGGCGCCATATAAATAAAGGATAATAATAATTTAGGGCAACAAAATTGTAGAGATAATGTTATCCCCCTCACTCATGGCCCCAGCCTTCCTTATCCTCTAATTAGCTCTGTACAGTAAGCCATTGTTTCATTGATCACAGCAGGGAGTGCGCTGTGACATATATCACTGCGCACATCATACTCCAGCAACAATGTGAGGAACACAGTGACAGAAAGGGGAAGGGGGACAAATTCAATAGCCACAAATACACACTGCTGTATTACATAACAATATACTGTATATATACATATAGGATGCAGTTTGTAAAGTGTTACTTTTATTGCCTTGCACAGTGGTTCCCAAACTGGGTGGAGTGGCACCCTGAGATGCCATGGGGCACTTTCAGGGGTGCCACAGGTTGGTGGTCCGGGACCAAATAAAATGGTCAGTGTGATTGGCAGTCACCAGCACTGGTTTTACCTATAATAAAATACTACATATGGACAAACAGAAGCGCAAACCTTTCTACCACCACAGAACTGGGTGACAGGAAACCACAATTTACTTAATTTAATCATTTTTGCTGAATTTATCAATAAGAAACTTTTGGCCTACGGGTACCGTGAAAAAAAATGCTGATACTCTAGGGCACCGTGATTCAAGAAAGTTTGGGAACCACACACATACTGTACGTACAGTACAGTCACCCAGTCAATGGCTGCTCTCCCTGTGAGTCAGGTACAATTCATGTTTCTGAAACACCAAATACCTGAGAAACAGGTTTGATGAACAAGGACCTCCAGGTAATAAGTAGTAAATAGCAAATACATGATGGAACAGTAGCCTATGAGTGTAGACAGGTTTTTTGGTTGGGTAAGAGCTGGAGGCAGGAGTATACCCAGGGGCGTATCTAGTGTTGAGGGGGCCCATGTGCAGTCTCCGTCAAGGCCCCCCTCCTCTCCATTCAGCAGCCAGCAGTGCACTGAGCTGTGCATGGCCAGTGCCAGTGTTATAGACTCTGGGCACTAAAGTGTGCCCAGAGTCTATAGCGCATGCGCAGGTCACCGCGAAAAAGGCCGCGGCGGTCATTTTCCCTGTACTGCACTAGGGCAAACAATGGGGAAAATGGCCACTACGGCCATTTTCCAGACGTTTTTACAGTGCCGGACCGACGTGGGACTCCAGAGAGATAAGTATAGTATGGATGCAGGGTGTGCAGTGCGGGCACACCCTGCACCCATAATAGATATGCCCCTGAGTACACCTATCCTGATTTTTACCATCCGCTAAGTATGAGAGAGAAGAAAAAAGCTTAGAAGCACAAAAACAGCTTTCATGTCAATGCTTTTGTACTCACCAGCATCACCAGAGTCAGACATCAGTCATTGTTTACTAGCCTCTTTTTTCATGCTACTGTCCCACACAGTGGGTGTGGAAGCACGTAGTCCCCAACCTATTGTTAGCATGCTACCTCTATATGGCACAGTTTTTAGGTTTTTTGTGCTGTTGTCTCTCACTGACAACTTCTTCTTAAAATGAACAAGCACTGGAGGTCACATTAGTAAGAGTAGCTTAAACAGTGAGTATTTCATTCTTTCTTTTGCCAGAGTGCAACAGTCACAGGGGAGTGTCTGAGCAAAATGTGCTTTGTTCACTCAAGCAAGTCCCCTTGTTCCTATGTGTCAGCCTACTCCACATTTACCAAGTTTGCCCTCAGTATTCATAATATTAACTTTATCAAATAAAAATGAAATACTTCTGTCTGATATGATTGGCAGCTACCCCTTGAATTCTAGATCTAATGATGAAGAATAGTTCTACAGGTACTTCCTTCCATGCTCAGCATAAGCACCTCTCTGAGACATCAAACATTTTGTTTTCAGACACAAAAAAATAAATGGGCACATACCGCACTCTTTATTTGTTATTTATTTATTGATTGATATAGTTGTACCTAGAGGAACTCTAGAACATAGTGTAAAATGTCATAATCTGCACTTCCTGTTCTATATATATTGGCTCGATATTTCAAACTAAAGACATATAACATATTTGACCTAGGCTAGTAACTATATTTTGAAGATAACAGGATTAATCTTCTGAAGGATCTTAGGAGGGTCAATATACCAAGGTTCAAGCTACATATTCAGACAAACAAATACCATATCCTATCTCCTGAAACTAGCTTGGAAAGTACTCTTTAATCTTGTCTCTCACTGACTTTTAATGATGCCTTGGGTAAGTTTTCTTTGACTTGAGTTGAAGGGGTACATTTAATAAGCATCGGTTTTAAAAACTGGCATACACCAATGAGTAGCGATGGCATGGTTGTCTCTAAAACATGTTTATTTACTAACCATTGGTTTTCAGTGTCAATTGAAAACCAACAGGGATGCTGGTTGAATTTGCTGGCCATAAGTCTGTCAGTTTTGTTATTTGCAATGGAATCCCACAATAAATAGAAATGGAAAACCTATCGTAAACTGACCAAAACCGACCAAAAACTGTTGAAAACTTCCCAGTGCTTTTCTGTTGGCCAAAACATACCACATCACAAACCTCTTATAAAAGCGTCCCAAACCACCCAAGCACATTTTGAGGATCTAGGGCCTGACGGATTTCTCGATAGTTGTGTAGAGCAGGTTCTGCGTGATTGCTCGCAGTGCCCCCCGAGCAGCAGCCTGATCAGGCTGCAGCTGTTTGGGGGTGGGGAGGTGGAGGAGACTGGGTCCATTCAACAAAAAAGGCCTGTCGCCTCCTTTTTGTGGTAGTACCGAGGCCTGAGGACCCATCCCCAGCCTTGCTTCCTAAAAGGAAATGATAAAGTCTAATTATTTGCTGTCATTAAGTTTACATTTCAACATACTTACCATTAAAATGTTTATTTATTGGTTCTGTGACAAAAAATGTTAACACAACAAACAATATATTTTGTAAAGGTACTCTAAATGTGGCATAAGGTTTTGTGCAATCTATCACAAAATACTGTACTGTATATTTCAACAGACAGAGTAAAGCCTATTTTGCCTAACATTTCAATTGTATTTTATTATTGTGAAAAAGATTCTGGTGTAGATATCCATTAAGCAAATATCCTATATGAGGTAACATTACTGCATTTTTGTTTTGCAATAACAAATCACAAAGGAAATGTATACTAATATGAGAAAGAGTTAATAAGTGCTTTGTACAAATGAATGTGTTTTAGAACTCAAACACACCTGTCAGTTGAAATCAAGACAGGGATAAATCCTGCACAAGTGTCTTTATCATAACTAATATCTTAAATGGTCCTTATCTCAAAATAGCTCAAATCTGTAGTTACATGTCTCTACCGCATAGTTATATGGCTTCTACCCACTACTCAATTTTTAAATATATTACAAAAATAAGAAGAGAAAGGTAAGTAGTTTCGAGGGTGCACTAGTGACCACAAAAATATAATTTAAAAGTTATAACATTTATTGGTATGTATTAAATATTTATATGTTAAAATAGGTGAAATATAAAACAAAAGAACATGAAAAAAGGAATGACAAATAGCAAAGTGTATTAAAATGTATGTTCAACAAAACAACCATTGTCTGTCATTCCGTTTCTGTAACTCAATTATTACAGCTAATTGTTTATAAGTAATCACACACTGTTATGTCTTAGTTTCATACGTTATGGCCAGAGAGTTTAATAGAATGTTATTCCCTCACTAAGGAAGAGATGGGTATTGTGTAGTCTAGCCCTTTAAATGCATCCAATCAGTTCCTCTTAGGTAACTGCATAACTGGGCATTATCACCCTTGTAATTTCATCATTCTTATAATATTCTTTATCAACCACACAGATTTTTACTGTGCTACTCAAATGTATTCATGTCCTGCTATTGAGGATTCATATAATATCCCACACAGATACAACTCAGTATGAATTATATATATTCTTAATATCTTAGCGGGGATTCCACGCGCGGGTGTCCCTGAGACCCCGCGCGCGAGTCCCAGCTGTTTGTGCAAGGTAAAATCAGCCTGAGGCCGCTCTATTTGACCTCACGCGAGTCCCTCATGTATGTACGAGGTAAAATAAGCCTGAGGCCGCCCTATTCGACCTCGCGCGTGAGGGTATTACAGACTGATTCCGCAGTTCTCGCGGAATCAGTGTGTTCTCACGCTGGAGTCCTGGTCTAATGACGCGGGGAAATAGCTATTTAATTGAATAGCTAAACCCCGCATCGCAGGACTTTTGCCTGTCAATTAGCCAGGGGTGAAATCCTGCGGCTAATTGATTATGCCCCTTAGTGAGGGAACAACATTCTATTAAACTCTCTGGCCATAAAGTATGAAACTAAGACATAACAGTGTGTGATTACTTATAAGCAATTAGCTGTAATAAGTGATTTACAGAAATGGAGCGACAGACAATGGTTTTGTTGAACATATATTTTAAAACACTTTACTATTTTTCATTCCTTTTTTCATGTTCTTTCATTTTAAATTTCACCTATTTTAACTTATAAATATTTAATACATACCAATAAAGTTTATAACTTTTAAATTATATTTTTGTGGTTGCTAGTGCACCCTCGAAACTACTTACTTTTCTCTTATTTTTGTGACACCTGTCAGTTGGTAGTCTTTTACTTGGGCAGGTTGGCTTTCTGTATGTGGTTGATATTTGTATTGTTTTAAATATTGATGCTTAGTAAATCTGCAGTTTGTATTCTTGTCTGTGTAAAATAATCGATAGTTGGCCCAATGCTCTAAAGTGTTCTCAAGTCGATCATTTGGTTGGTTTCCTGCTGGTTTTGCCTGTAGTAAATCTTTGGATTGCAAAACCGGTGGAAAATTGCCCAAAAAAACAAAAACGATGCTCAGTAAATTTACTTCCAGATGTTAGATAAATCTTATAACCAGGAGCTGATGGTGAGATCATCTGGACAAGAATTAGAGATGAGTGTGGGGAGGCAAGGGTGATTGCCATACACAATGAAGAAGGGAGATTTGGAGGTTGATGCATGGATATGATAATTACAGAAGCGTTCTTATACACTTATCCCTAGTGCACCAAGTGGCTCGAGATGCCTAGCGTGAGTGAGCCACCAGTTCCCATGCGACTCTGCTTGCATGGAGTGTCTTTTCTACCCAAAAATGCATTCTAATTGCACTGCAATATGACTACCATGCATTAGGAGACTGCATTAATTAATTATATATGCGTCACTTCATATTTGTTTTGTGACTGTAATTGAAGCACAATGGAACTTTGCATGGAAAAAAGCTGTGGACACTGCATTGTTACACTTCGTATACAGATGCAGGCACAGCCGCACACAAGTGTCACATATCAAATTATATCAGTGCAGTCTTCTTGTGCATCTTAGTTGCATCACATTGCAACTAAAGGCCCCCATACATGGTGCGATTTGCAAATGATTCAATCTCGTTTGCAATTTCCCTTGAATTCCTGAACTCTCCCTTGCAAACTAAATTGTGCTTACATACGGAACGATTGTACAAATGATCTAACAATATATATGGGTCTTCAATGCCTGCAGATCGTAAATGATATATCATTTGCGGCAAATACCTCACAATGCATCTGCTGGAATTTAAATAATGGGAAGGCTTGACTAGGGGTATATGAAGCAGCCATCATTTTAGGTCTGTGCACTTCTGCTCTGTGACTAGTGAGGCTTGGTTTATACCTGCTGAATACAGTACATTGCTATTGTGCTCTGCTTTGTTTTTGGCTTGCTTTTAACAAAGTGTGTTCTATACTACATTCTGTGGTGATGGATTCCTATCGCTTTAAGCTTCTGCTAGCCTATGGCTATCTGAATCTGAAAGGTGATGGAGCTGGGGAATGGAGGAGGATGAGGTCCTACTGGACGAAGGAGTGGCTGTTGAGGAGAGAGACTTGCTCCCACATGCCATTGCTGATGGAGATGGAGATTAAGGAGAACATCCCAGACGATTACCGCAACTGCCTGCGAATGGATGATGCCAGCTTCCAGGAGTTGCTGTGTCTGGTGATCCCTTATATCCAGAGGCAGGATACCAATATGCAAAGGGTCATTCCTGCTGAGGAAAGGTTCATTGCTACCCTAAGGTTCCTGGCTACAGGAAGGTCCTTTGAAGACCTGAAGTTTGGCACCCTCATTTTCCCCCAGGCATTGAGGGTCATCATTTCGGACACCTGCAAAGCCATTGTGAATGTCCTGAAGTACCACTACTTTAAGGTGAGTAAAAATACATGTTTTTCTGGTGAAATAAAATGTTTTTTATTTTTTATACAAAATGTAAAAAACAAACAGCCAACAAGGCTGTATATATGTAACGAGGCAACCTTTATGGCTGCATATTTGAAATTAAATGCTATGTCTGCATGTCTGTTATTAACCAACATAGCTTATAATGGTAGTATAAAAAGTGCATTATCAACAAGTTTTATCTGTCCCAATAGCTAAGCTGCTCTATGGTATGTGGTGGCTCAGATGGCAGATTGAATAGGCCAAGAAACACATGGCACAAGTACAAATTGTGGCCCAGGGATCCAACAATCTGTCCTTACGCCATGTGTTTAGTGACTGTGTCTAATCTGTGTCATCACCACCGTATCCCATAGATTAGCTATTGGAAGAGATAAAACTTGCTGATATTTTTAGTATCAAATCTAATAATTAAAATTAAGTGTTCAAAATGTAAAAACTGAGGTGGCTCCTCGTCACCTCCAGCATGGCTCTATAGAGAGCCTCTGAGGATGTGGAGCAGTAAGTGGGTTGGGGAGTAGGGTAAGGAGGTTGGGGAGTATGGTGGGATGAGGTTGGACCCATCAGTGTAGTGGGATGGTAGGTGGTTGGCTGGTTGGAATGTGATGTGGATGGCCCAATCATCTGAACAGGCTGTATAGTTGGCTGGGGCAGAGGCTTGTCAGTGAGCCTTGTCGTACTGCCTAATTTTTTGGCTTTTCCACATATGACAGTGTCATATATGATTCACTCAGTGTGGATCTGCTGATCCGACCCCATTGCATGGGAACTACTTGCAATATGGGTGTTCAGATTGTCAAAAATGTCCGTGTTTTTTTTGGAGAGCCTGCACCACTTGTTGCAGCAGTCCCAATGACTGTGACTGAACAGTTTGGGTCTTGCATCAATAAAATCTTTTTTTGGAAGGAGGCTGACTACATTCGGCTTCGCTTTCGCTTATAGCAGGCAATTGGGGGCTAGAGCTCAGTGTAGCAGACTGTTGGTGGAGAGAAAAATAAAACGTTATTAATATTTAAATGTTTTAATAATTTTTATTTCTCTTTTTTTTTTCCCTAGCTCCCGTCAATGGTGGAGGAGTGGAAAACCATTGCTGAGGAATTTGATAGGAGGTGGAATTTCCCAATCTGCAGGGGAGCGATCGATGGGAAGCATACAGTATCTGCATAACCCCACCTGCCAATAGCTGATCGTTTTATTATAATTAAGGGGTTTTTAAGTATTGTACTTATGATGGTGGTGAACGCCAACTATGAGTTCATCTTTGTAGATGTCGGTAAAAATGCCCGTGCTTCGGATTGTGGGTCCTTTTGAAAAAAAAAACACTTCCATGAGAGACTTACGTCAAGTACCCTGAAATTGCCAACAACAGCAGAAATGAAGCACAACCTTAACCTTGTGTTTGTGGATGACGAGGCGTTTGCACTACACGAACACTTGATGAAGCCATATGCACAAAGGGGCCTGACCAAAGAGAAGAGGATCTATAATTACCAGCTATCCAGGGTATGGTAGATTGTGGAGAACACCTTTGGTATTTTAGGCAACACAAACAATTTTCCACACAGTCATCAACTTGCGCATGGAGAATATTGACTGGGTTGTCTTGGCATGCTGTGTCCTGCACAACTTTTTAAGGCACAAAACAACCATCCAACAAAGGACATCAGGCACAGCAATGCCAGATGACCCTAACCAGCCAGAGTAGACAGTCCAAATGCCCTCTGTGTCACCACCTTCTAAATCTGAAGACAACGGGGACTGCGCAGGCTAAAGAGGTCAAGGAACAATACCTGGCCTAGTTTAATGGAGTGGGGGCAGTACCATGGCAAGAGGACTGTCTTCCAATGAAGTGATTTAGACAATGTTAGACTTTATTATTAAACATTTGGCATGGTGTGTATGCACTATGTCTGTACTTACCAAATCCAAAGATGATGGTTGATCAGCTTCCTGTGTGTCCTCTTCCCGTTCTTCTGGCACGGTCTCCACCATCAGATACTGCCAAGCTCTTTGGGGTTCATGCTGGTGTATGAACCGTAGCAGGTCAAAGTACCATAATGTGGTAGTATATACGTTTTCTGCCCCTTGTCATGAATCCCGTGAATCCTACTGCTTCTTGTAGTCGTTTAAATAGACAGTCCTCAGGTTCTGGATTTTGATTTTCACCCATTTCGGGCACACCTCATCTTGATAGGGCAAGCTGAAAGTTACTAGGTGGCTTTGGCTTTTTTTTACTTGTTGCTGCAGTCTTTACTTTTTATTTTCCAAAAGCACTCATGGCTTCTGTATAGCTCCAGAGCATAGTGACAAATTGCCTTTCTCTGGCACTAGTCATGTCTGTCTGTCGGAAAGCAGAAAAAAAAAAACATTTTAATAAACAAAGTTTATAAGTTTTTAACTGTATATATTAATGTTTTTCCTGTTAGAATGTTTTCCAAGTTTGTTTCTTTAAAATGGTTTATAAGTTTAATAATTCTTTTGTTAAAAACAATAAAACATTTTTAAGAGTTTTAAATTTTTTAAATATTTTAGGAGTATCAAATTGATAATCACCAGCAGGGGTTAATAAACAGTGAGAGCCCAGTGGGCTACATTGGTGGTTCAGGGGTTAATACACAGTGGGGACCCAGTGGGCTACATTGGTGGTGCAGGGGGGGAATTGCATTGGTGGTACAGTGGGTACATTGCTGGTATCAGTCACTATATACTCACTTGATTCAACAAGCCAAATCTCCCCAGACGATCCACGCTGCAGCGCTCTCAGTCGTCTGGCACACAATGGAGGAGGGGAGTGGCCAGGAGCAGTGACGACAAATCCACCATCGTACATTACATCCTACATGCACACACACAGAACAATGTGTTCCAAATCCTGAATGATCAATATCCTCCTGCAGGTTGAATTGATCAGCGACATTGATCTACGGTGGTAAGGGTGCACATCAGCATCATGATCATCCACACACAGCACTTTTTCCACGATTGGTCGGTCCAATCTATAGAAAACGGCCAAATCGTGTCAAAAACCGCTCCATGTATGGGGGCCTTTAGACACATTTTTGGGTGAAAAAAATGCAAAAAATATACTCGGGGCAAACAGGACCTGGTGCACCTATACGGGTTGTATGGCATGACTGCAGCAATAGTGTATGAGGTCATTTCTAGAAGGCAAATTAAGTCCAAGGTATCATGTTTATCTAATTGTTTTGATTAGACAATATACAGTCAGGTGCATAAATATTGGGACATTGACAGAATTTTCATATTTTGGCCTCTATTCATCACCACAATGGCTTTGAAATGAAACAAACAAGATGTGCTTTAACTGCAGACTTTCAGATTTAATTTGAGGGTAATTACATCCAAATCAGGTGAACGGTGTAGGAAATACAACGGTTTCTATATGTGGCTCCCACTTTTTAAGGGGCCAAAAGTAATGGGACAAACTAAACAATCCTAAATCTAACTTTCACTTTTTAATACTTTGTTGCAAATCCTTTGCAGGCAATTACAGCCTGAAGTCTGGAAAGCATAGACATCACCAGACGCTGGGTTTCATCCCTGGTGATGCTCTGCCAGGCCTCTACTGCAAATGTCTTCAGTTCCTGCTTGTTCTTGGGGCATTTTCCCTTCAGTTTTGTCTTCATCAAGTGAAATGCATGCTCAGTCAGATTCAGGTCATGGGATTGACTTGGCCATTGCACAACATTCCACTTTTTAGCCTTAAAAAACTCTTCGCTTGCTTTTGCAGTATGCTTCGGGTCATTGTCCATCTGCACTGTGAAGCGCCGTCCAATGAGTTCTGAAGCATTTGACTGAATATGAGCATATAATATTGCCCAAAACACTTCAGAATTCATTCTGCTGCTTTTGTCAGCAGTCACATCATCAATAAATACAAGGGAACCAGTTCCATTGGCAGCCATACATGCCCACGCCATGACACTACCACCATCATGCTTCACTGATGAGGTGGTATGTTTTGGATCATGAGCAGTTCCTTTCCTTCTCCATACTCTTCTCTTCCCATCACTCTGGTACAAGTTGATATTTGTCTCATCTATCCATAGGATGTTGTTCCAGAACTGTAATGGCTTTTTTAGATGTTGTTTGGCAAACTCTAATCTGGTCTTCCTGTTTTTGTGGCTCACCAACGGTTTACATCTTGTGGTGAACCCTCTATATTCACTCTTGTGAAGTCTTCTCTTGATTGTTTACTTTGACACATATACACCTACCTTCTGGAGAGTGTTCTTGATTTGGCCAACTGTTGTGAAGGGGTTTTTCTTCACCAGGGAAATAATTCTTCTGTCATCCACCACAGTTGTTTTCCGTAGTCTTCCGGGTCTTTTGGTATTGCTGAGCTCTCTGGTGCGTTCTTTCTTTTTAAGAATGTTCCAAATAGTTGATTTGGCCACACGTAATGTTTTTGCTATCTCTCTGATGGGTTTGTTTTGATTTTTCAGCCTAATAATGGCTTGCTTCACTGATAGTGACAGCTCTTTGGATCTCATATTGAGAGTCGACAGCAACTGATTCCAAATGCAAATGTCACACCTAGAATCAAGTCCAGACCTTTTACCTGCTTAATTGATAATTAAATAAAGAGGGAATAGCGCACTCCTGTCCATGAAATAGCTTTTGAGTTGATCGTCCCATTACTTTTGGCCACTTAAAAAGTGGGAGTCGCATATAGAAACCATTGTAATTCCTACACCGTTCACCTGATTTGGATGTAAATACCCTCAAATTAAATCTGAAAGTCTGCAGTTAAAGCACATCTTGTTTGTTTAATTTCAAAGCCATTGTGGTGGTGAATAGAGGCCAAAATATGAAAATTCTGTCAATGTCCCAATATTTATGCACCTGACTGTAGATATCCTCAAGCTGGGCATACACATGCAGATAAAATACCTGTCAGACCGACAGACATTTTATCTGGCAGCCTGCCAGCCGCAGATGTCCGCGGCATACACTGTGATATTTTTCAGTGTATTAGCCCCGACATCTGTGCTCCTCCCCTGAGGGAAGAGACATTTCCCTGTTCCTTCCATGGGAAGGAACACAGGAAATGTCTGTCTGACGGCCGCGGAAGGGCATACACTGCTCGGTGTGGCTGACAGTTTACCCCATTATATCGCATCAGACGGGCATGCTGGACAATCCGGCATGCCCAACAAAACAATATTTAACACTCAGTCACCAGTATATATACTACAATTATTGGGGCAATCCGTGGATATTGGGTGGATCACCCCGATAATTGTAGTGTGTATGGCCAGTTTAAGTTAAGTCTCTAAATCTTAATTCATCCTTTCAATTTGTACTGAGGGTGATCAGTCATGTTCAACTTTATTTTTAATACAAAAATTCTCACAAAGGGATATCCATAAATTTGATACAAACTGTATCCCTTGGTCCAAACAATCTCTTGCTAATAGCTACTGTATGAAGGATCCAAAGCTTATCTGAAATTGGAAGAGAGAAATAATCCCACTGGCTTCTGATGAGAAGTCTTGTGTTGGGCACAAATGGGGAAAATCTGCAACAAATTCCTTTACGTCAAAAAAAATATGGCTGAGATCTTTGATAGGATGTATGAACCGTTGGAATTTTGTGAGAGGTGGTAGCTACAGAATACCCTGAGGTGTTTAACACAGTAAACACAAATGCCAGAAGTACATACAGTGTGGCATTTTGTTTGCATGCCACAAGGTACACAGATGTGTTGCCACTGTTTGTACATTCAGTGCTGGAGGTTAGTGGTAACACCTGAGATAGGTGTTATGTCATCTCTAGCCTGGTTCTGAGCCCAGCTGGGTTCTGTTAAGGATTCAAGTTGGGAACAATCAGTAGCCTGCTGAGTGTTGGAGGCAGGCCAGTAGTGTCTATGACTGCTGGTAATGACAAGATGATCCTCAAAAATTGATTTCATGCATGATTTCTCTTGGAACCAGCTGATATTTGAGGGAAAGATCAAAATAGGGACCACCTCACTTGACAAGGGTTTAGACCAGGGGTCTTCAAACTTGGCCCTCCAGCTGCTGTGGAACTACACTTCCCAGCATGCACTGCCACCTTTTTGATATAACAGTATGCTAAAACTATGTGCAGTGCATGCTGGGATGTGTAGTTCCACAGCATCTGGAGGGCCAAGTTTGAAGACCCCTGGTTTAGACACTGGGGGGTATAGTTACTAAAGTGTGGGTTTATAGAAGTGGAAATGTTGCCTATAGCAACCAATTAGATTCTAGCTACTGTCTTCTAGAAGGTGCTAGATAAATGATAAGTAGAATCCGATTGGTAGCTTTAAGGAACACCTCTACTTCTATAAACCCTCATTTTAGTAAATATACCCCTTGGTGTCCGAATCATTGTATCAGTTTCCTTGTGTTTGATATATGGCTTCTTCTGGTGTTCCTTGGACTCCTGGTCTCCTTGTGTTGCATGAATCCAGATCTTCTAGTGATATCCAGAATACCAGCTTAGCATGGTTCTACAGCATTCAGCTCCTGCACTATCTGGAAAGCCAGCTCAGTGTTACTCACATCATTCAGCTCTTGTGCTGATAAATCTGCTATGTTTGGACATATCTGCAGAAGTGAGCTACCTATTATATATCTGCTCTACCTTATCCAGTGTCTGGTACCATTTCTGCTATAGCCCACAGGGCATTCCTGAACTTTCTTGCATATTTACAGTACATTTTGTTATATTCATTCCTGGAGTATTTTCATTGTTGACTTTTCATCCTGTATTGTCAGCCTGCTTAAGTACCAGCTTTATTTCTGCACTGTACCCTGTGTGATAATACACCTTATTGGTACACTTATATTTTGGTAGTGCTTTTATTATTCTTGGCAATCTCACAAACACAGGGGAATTCTTTGAGATGTGGCAGTAATCTGGCCTAATATGTGCAGAAGCTGCATGACTAACTACGGGCTGCCAGTTGGAATGACTTTTCCACAGGTTAACTCTCAAGCTCCTGAATTGTTGTATTCCATCCCTTCTGATTTATCTGCTACCAGTCTGAATAAAACATTACCTCCTGAGGATACTTTTTCAGCATAACAACATGAGAGATTGATTCCCAGGCATTCTACTCCTGTTTTGCTTCATGCATCATAGCTTCCTACTGGTCACAGATTAAGTTTGACTGCTCCAAGTAAATTCAGGTTTATGGGTTTTCCTTATTCAAGACTCCCTGAAGTTGAAAGCAAGCACCAAAGAGATAATGAACTTTGTTTGTATTGTGATGGTTCGGGACATTATGTGCACTTGTGTCTTACCCGTAAACCTAAAAACTGTATTATACACCCAGATATGCCTCATCAGGAGGTATATCAGTTGTGACTGCCTCTATACTGCCTCTATACCAGTGCAAGATCAGTGCTGCTAATAATAATGATCACCATCATGGATTTTTTTGTTACATGCAAAAAAAAAAGTAAAATTAAATAGTCAGGGAGCAAGGTCACACATTTTTTTCCCAAGTACCAATTCTGCTGGTGGGTGAAAGCATGGGTCAGTCCAAAATTGCTACTACCAGCACTAAACTTTGCCAGCAAAGGCTGAGACCCACAGTGTTGTCCCCCCATAGTGCCAAAACAGTCTTAGGCTATTTAGCAGAGGCTGTATTTTCTAGAGAAATAGGGCCTGCAAAAAATTGTGACTACCCACCTTTCTAGGAACAACCAGTACCATACTAATAGCACTAAAGCTTTTCCCAAAAAGGGAGGAAGAATTAATTATTTGGGAGATTTTCTCAGTAGGTTTAAAATGGCAAGTTTATTAAAGGTAAAACAAGGCATGTTGGGTAGGAAAAAGTAAAATTTCCCTACCTACAGATGTGTCCTCGTACATCTAGCCTCCTTGCGCGTTAAACAGCCCTTCTAATCGCGCCATGCATTGGCGTGACTCGGTAGCGTCGAGCTTCTTTCATGCGACATTTTACCTTCAAAATGCTTGTGATAGCTATTCGCAACACTGTGTGAATAAGACGCATTTGAAGGTAAAAAGTGCAAAGAAAGATGCTCGGCGCTACCGAGGAACATGAAGTTCCCGTGTTGTGTGCCGCGACTTGTATCGCATGGATAGATGTATGTGGACATATCTGTAACATGCTGGATATTCTTTTAACGTCTATGGTGGCCTTCTAAATAATATGTTAGCAACCTTACATCATATAATTAAAACACTACAATACTACTGTATTAACATCATAGAAATATTTGAATGGAAGGATTCTTAATAGAGGGATACAATTGATCTACAATAACACCATACATCTATTATATATAAAGAGGCATAGAGGCTTGTAATGTGTTTTGATGCAAAATTAAAACTGGAAAATAACCAGTTAATTTGCTTATATTAACATATGATTTACATTTATCTGCAGTTGAGTGGTAGTGCATGGATATCATTTTTGCTCCTAGTTTTGCTAATTTGCTAGTAAGCATTTTTGGAAAATATGGTTACACATATAATGCTCACAGACAAAGGGTAATCACATGTCCTGATAACTAAGGCTTTACTAAAATTAATGGTGGTACACACTAGACGATGTGCTCACTATCCGATACCGTGAGCTATTTCCCTTGAACTCTCCCCAGCACTCCAGCATATGATGTGCAGCAAAAGTTGCACGATGTATCACAAGATCTATCATGCACAATCTAAAGATTTGCCGATCTTTAGATTGTGCAAGATTGCAGACAGATGCTTGCACGGGTCAGGGAGATCCGTGATGCATGCATCTGTCTGTAAAAAAATAGACACAGATGCACGGACGGATCAGTAAGATCCATCTATGCTGCTGTGATTAAAATAAATAAATAAAAGCCCTGGTAAAAAAAAAAAAAAAGAAACCAATGTGGCACCCCCTCCAAAAGAACAACCAGCACTGGGCTTTGGAGATCTAGTTCTGGTTGTGCAAAATACAGGGGACAAACGATGAAGGTGTCCCCTGTATTTAAGCACAACTAGCATCAGGCTAGTCAGAACCAGCCCTGATTGCCAAAATACAGGTGACAAACTATGTAGGGGTCCCCCATATTTTGCGCAACCAGCATTGGGCTCTGAATTTCCAGAACCAGGAACGGATCAGAGGAAAAAATGCGTAGGGTTCCCCTGTATTACCAGAACCAGCACCGGACTTTTTCTAGTGGGGGGCCAATGCCACAGCCAGGGGAGTGTCCCCCAGCCGAAGCATCAACCCTGACCTCGTCACCCCAGGCCGGGGATTCCTGGGGAGCTCCAATAAAAGGGGTCCCCATCTCCAGGGCACCCCGGGCCTAGGCTGATAGCCCGGGGCTATCCCCAGCACCCTTGGTGGGTGCCGGGTTGATAGTGCAGTGCATTTGAATGTATTGGAAATATTGTATTTTGCTGTGGAACTACAGGTCTCAGCAAGCCTCCCCCGCATGCTGGTACTTGGAGAACCACAATTACCAGCACACGGGTCATTACAGACCCGCTGGTGCCTGTAGTTCCACAGCAAAAGCAATATTAAAATAAACACAGGACAGACACAAAGTACAAAGTAAAAGTTTATTAAACATACATGTACACACACACACTCTCACATACTGTACTCACCTATATATACCTGAAGTCCATCAGTCCTCTTCTCCTAGTAAAATCCATAGGGTACCTATAAAAAAAAATATCCATACTCACCGTCTCCTATGCGAAGTTCGGGTCCTCTTCGTTCCATGTAGGCAATCCATGGGGTCTTGGCTAAACAAAAAAAAAATGCAAATACGCTAACCACTGGACACAGTACCATCCTCTATGGACCGTACTTCCCAAATGAGAGCTCAGCGGCGGGATTTCGCTGATGAGCGCTCGTTGGTTGAAAGAGGCGAGCCTTCCGCCAATGAGCGGTACCCACCACTGAAGTCAATGGTGAGAGCCGCAAAAGTATCCACAAGTTACATTTGCGGTTCTCACCATTGAAGTCAATGGTGGGACCCGTTCATTGGAGCAGTGGAAAAGGGGTTACATACATTTTTAAGAAAAAACAAGAAGTTTAATTGTTTTTGACATATTATTTGTGAAACACGAAGAAGTGTAGATGGTATCGCTGTTTTTGTCTTAATTACATAATAAAAACAATAAAATGAAACAAAACCATAATTATTGAAAAAATCGTTAACAAGTTGTTTTTTTTGTCTTCAAACTGCGGTTTGTCGCTTTTCGCTCATAAGCTTTTTGTGTTGTTGTGTCTGTGTATCATCCAGCAGTAGTCAGCCATCATGCTGACGCCCAACGACCCTGGTATCTTTTTGCTACACCTTTAACGTCTTGATGGAACTGTTTACCTTGTTCTTCACTGTAGTCTCCGAGATTATTGAGGAAATGCTCAATATGGGAATTCAAAAAATGTACCTTTAAACTCATATTGCAGCCAAGGTTTCTGTAACTATTAAGCATTTCCCTGACAATTTCTTTGTATTTTGATTCCTTTGCCTTGCCTAAATATTTTGAAATCACTTGTGTTGTATGAGTGGTGTGTACTGTGTGTATGTGTGTGTATGTGGTGGTAGGCAGGGGTTAAAATGAGCCGGTACAGGGCAAAACTGTGTTGCATCTGTTGTATTTGGTTCTACCTTCACTAGCTCATCTTGTAGTTGTTGTGTGTCTGTGTGCAATGTTCCTTTAGTATGGGGTTTAGGCCCTTTTTTAAATTTCAACTCCAGGACCATGTGGACCTTAATCTGGCACTGGGTGGGGGGGAAGTTTTATGACGAGAACTAAATTGCAACGTTCTATACCACCGACTGAATTAATTTAAGACAATGTTTTATAATAAATGTAGGCAGAATACATTTATTACTTTAAAGAATATGAAAAAAGGACTTATTCATAAATACACGTTTTGCAGAAAAACATGATGTGATATGCAAAATCAGAAGCCAAAAATCTATAAGTATCCCATAAATTCATTAAAAAAGCTTTTTCAACGTAGACCTGTGTAATTACCTTCTACTAATAAAAGGAATGTCACTAAACAATAAAGAGAAAGTAGACTTGTGGAGCTTTGCGCTGTACAAAGGGAATCGGTATGATTAGAATCCCGACAGCGGTTGCCCGATATGGATGAAAATCCTGATCGTCCCCAGGTAAGTATTTACTAACCTAACCCCCCCCCTAACCCTCCTTAGTGGTGCCTAACCCTAACCTTCCCCCCAGTGCCTAAACCTAAGTCACCCGGGGGGGTGCTAACCCTAAGTCCCCCCGGGGGTGCCTAACCCTAACCCTCCCTCCCCCTAGCCTAAACCTAACCTCCTGAGAGGGTGCCTAACCTTAAGTCCCCCCCGGGAGCCCTAAACCTAACCCTCCCCCCCGCGGCTTTCCTGGCTCGGCGCCCAGCATCACTTCGATCGGGATGCCGGGCGCCGGTCTCCCGGCGTCTGTAAAATGACAGGTGTCTAGACTTAGACGCCTGTCCTTTAACCCTCGTCGGGATAAAGCGGTCGGGAAGCCGGCCGTCAGGATTACGTCAGCCGGCTTCCCGACTGCATACCGTACAAAGTGTCAGTAGTTAATTTTATCGAGTGATGGAAGAATGTGTTTTTGTGTGTGTAAAGTAATTCACACATTCATAGTACAGTGCATTTTCAGCTCTATATTTGTAACAAAGTAACACATCTGTGAACTTACAATACGGCCTGAGAACAGAATGAGTACATCCACTATGTACGTAAATACCAATTACAATGGTGCATATTTCTGTCCCATCATATGCAATATAATATATCCATACTGATGTTCTTTCCCTACAGGTGCATTATCACCTAGCCTGCCACACCTATTGAGCTCATCACTTTAATATAGCTGTGGGGGGTGTAAGGGAGAAGACCCATTAGAAGACACGATCTTCATGATTGCAAGTTGTCATAACTCCTTCCTCTTTCTCCCTAACTCTCAGATTTCGGGGTCTATTTACTAAGCTGTTTTACGAGATAAAGTGAACGGTGAAGAACCAGCCAATCAGCTCCTAACTGCCATGCCACAGGCTGTGTTTGAAAAATGGCAGTTGCGAGGTGATTGGCTGGTACCGTATCACAGTTCACTCTATCTCCAAACAAAGCTTAGTAAGTAGACCCCATATTTTTCTTCATATCTCTAATGCTGGGCATACACTATACAATTATCTGTCCAATCTGGCTGGTTGGAATGAAAATCTGGTAGTGTATGGGATCAAATGTTAATTGACCATTTGCTAATGAACACTGGAAAACAGTCTAAAAAGTTTGATTTAACTAATTTTGTCTGTACAAACATTTAACCAATCTGAACAATCGGTTTTGTCCACTTTCATGTGTTTGGGACCAGATGGTCGAATCTCATTTGCTCCCATACACTACCAGGTTTTCATTCCAACCAGCCGATTGGACATACTGTATATCTGACAGATAATTGTACAGTGTATGCCCAGTAAGATGTCTCATTATACTGTCATATAACTAATGTTGTAATATTCATTTAGAATTACTCATATATATAATTGTGGTAATCAAACTAAGGGACCTATGTAAATAATTGCGGCACTGCAGCGATTATTAACACTGCATCGTGGCGGATATTATCAATATGAATAGAAATATCCCCGCTATGTACTAAACTATACCCACGGGTACAGCGGTAGCGATAACCGATGTCCCATCAAGTTTTTGTCCCTGGCATTTTGGAGGAGTCTGTCACATTTTGAAAAGACTCCTCCATGAGAATCTGACACTGCGCATGGTCTCATTTTCCAAATCCAGCCAGAGGCTACAGGGGAGGGATCGGAAGATCTCTCTCCTCCGAGTAAAGCCTCCATAGGCTTAAAGCGGTTTACACCATCTGAAGATTGTGTAAACTAATAGGGCCAAACTACGAAAAGCTTTGCTTTTATGAGTTTAATACATAGGGGTCAGATCACAGTCCCCATTAGTTATAATGGGGAATACGATCTGCAGTACTAATCAGCCTTCTGCTGAAGATTTCTCTGAAATCTCCTGCATTAAACTATTAGTACATAGCAATAATTCATAAAATTATGCAGAAACTGCAGTTTCTACAGTACATAATTTTATGGAAAAAAAAAAAAACTTGATAAATAGGCCCCTAAGTGGTGATAAGGTCTATGAAAAATATGATTCTAATCACAAACACAAATACAGAATTTGCTTTGGATCTTATCAGTTGTTTAAGGAAACATTGTATATAGACATGACAGTATTGCTACAGATCTGTTATTATTGTAAAGTCGACCACACACAAACACACGCCAAGCTTCAGTTCAGTGTCCAGTTTGACCACACACAGGACCTCATTCAGAGCCGGTCACACAGAGCGTGCGGTCGGTCTGAATGAGGGGAGGACGTCTTGAATTTTCAAGACGTCCTCCTTTGCGGTGGTTAGGCTGTGGGTTAACACCCACAGCCTTTCGACCGCCTAAGGTGATGGTCAAGACCATCGCGACCATCGGGGCTTACGACGAGACTCTAGGGTAGGGTCTCCCTTGTCGTAAGCCACGGAGAGCTTTCGGCTCTGTCTGAGCCGGAAGCTCTCCACTGACATTACTAGTGATGTCAGTGGGCCCGCCCCCAAACGGTAGGCATTCCCATGGGAACGCCCCCATTTGGGCTGCCACCCCCCCGGCCCGCCTTCCAAACGGGGCGAGCTGTCAATCAACATCGACAGCTCGCCCCCTTTGGATCGAGACCCGATACGACCAGCGCTGTCGGTCGTAGCGGGTCTCATGCATGCGCACGCCGGCGCCGTCGTGCGCATGCTCTGTGGGGGGCCATCAACCCGGTCCGAGCGCATCGGCGCTTACGACCGGGTCTGAATGACCCCCACAGTGTCTGGAACACTTCTACCATCACTGGCTATTGGAAGATTAACTGACACAGGTTGAAATCAGTAATTCTCCAAATTGCAGCAGTTTGTATGTAATCTCCAGTATAACATCTCTAATGCTAAACACAAACAACCATTTAGGATACTAGTATTTATAGATGAACAATAATATGAGATATGGTAAGAACTTACCTTTGTTATCTCTATTTCTATGAAGTCCATAGGGTTCCACAGGATGCCTTGGGGTATAGGTGTGATGTCAGTCATCGGGCACCATAGAGTTAAGCTTTCAGCCTCCCAGGATGCACTAGGGTCCCCCTCCTATACCCCGCCCCCGAGCCAAGGCATCTCAGTTTTGTACAAAGCCATAGGCCGGAGGAGGAGAAGGACGAGAGAGAAAGAAGATCTGGATACACACAAGAATCACACTCTCACCAGAGGGAGACGGAAAAAACGGTGACCAGAACAAAGCCCATCTGCAGCACAGGTGCGACACGGCGGGAGTCCTGTGGAACCCTATGGACTTCGTAGAAATGGAGATAACAAAGGTAAGTTCTTACCATATCTCAGATTTTCTACTTCAGGGTCCATAGGGTATCCACAGGATACCTTGGGGATGTCCCAAAGCAGTATCCTTTAAGGGTGGGGACGCTCCTGTGCTGAAAGGAGAATCTGCCGCCCGAAGGAAGCATCCTGAGAGGCGAAGGTGTCAAACCTGTAATATCTCACGAAGGTATGGACAGAGGACCACGTAGCAGCCTTGCAGATCTGGACTGCAGAGGCACCACGTCGAGCTGCCCGCGAAGAATCCACAGACCTAGTGGAATGAGCCTTCAGAGAAGGAGGAACCGGCAGACCTTCATGAAGATAAGCTTCAGAAATAGCCATACGGATCCAGGCTGCCAAAGTTTGCTTTGAAGCAGGCCAACCCTTTTTACGGAAGCCATAGAGGACAAACAAGGCGTCCGACTTCCTAACCGAAGAAGTGCGGTCAACATAAGTCCTTAAGGCCTGCACAACATCCAAAGTGGCCTCACTCACTGAAAGGCCAGGTGAGTTAAAGGCCGGAACAACTATTTCCTCATTGATATGAAAACGGGAAACAACTTTGGGAAGAAATTCAGGCCGAGTGGGGAGCACTGCCCTGTTCCCATGAAAAATCAAGAAAGGGGGTCTACAAGAAAGAGCCCCTAACTCAGAAACACGTCTGGCCGAAGCTATGGCCAGAAGGAAAACAGTCTTAGCTGTTAGCCATTTAATATCCACTGAGCCCAGTGGTTCAAACGGCGGTCCCTGGAGAGCCCTCAGGACCACAGCCAAATCCCAAGGCGCCACAGGTGGAACAAAGGGTGGCTGAATGCGGAGAAGACCTTGCATAAAGGTGCGCACAACCGGGATTGTAGCAATCCTACGGTGAAACCAGACAGACAGGGCCGAAACCTGTACCTTCAAAGAAGCAAGGCGAAGCCCATGATCTAGTCCCGCTTTTAGGAAGGCGAGTATCAGAGACAGACGAAACTCCCGCGGTGCATAACCTCTCGGTCGACACCACTGGAAGAACGTATGCCACACGCGATGGTATATCCTCGCGGAAGACGGTTTCCGAGCTCGTAACATGGTACGCACTACAGAGCTGGAAAACCCCCTGGACCTCAACATGGCTGTCTCAACAGCCACGCCGTGAAAGACAGCCGAGTCAGGTCCAGGTGAAGACAAGGACCCTGCGACAGAAGGTCCGGTCGTAGCGGCAACCACAGAGGACTGTCCACGGACAGACCCTGAAGGTCTGAGAACCAGTGCCGTCTGGGCCACGCGGGAGCTATCAACAGGAGCGTCCCTCCTTCCTGTTTGAATTTCCGGATTACCCGTGGAAGAAGGGAAACCGGAGGAAACAGGTAAGCAAACCGGAAAGTCCACCGGACTGACAGAGCATCCACCAGAGACGCCTTTTCGTCTCTTGTGCGAGACCCGTACACCGGCAACTTGTTGTGCCAGGATGCCATGAGGTCAATCTCTGGAAGACCCCACTTGTCCACCAGCAGTTGAAAAACGTCCGGGTGCAGGGACCATTCCCCCGGATGAACGTCCTGGCGACTGAGAAAGTCCGCCTCCCAATTTAGCACTCCCGGGATGAAGACAGCTGATATGGCCGGAAGATTGCGCTCCGCCCATACCAGGATCCGAGACACCTCTACGAGAGTCGCCCGACTTCGGGTTCCTCCTTGCCGGTTTATGTAGGCCACGGTGGTAGCGTTGTCCGACTGGACCTGCACTGGGCGACCCTGGAGAACCCGATGTGCCTGCTGGAGGGCATTGAAGACCACACGGAGTTCCAAGATATTTATTGGAAGCTCCGCTTCTGTCGGAGTGTGGACCCGAAACTGCTCCCCAGCCCCGAAGACTGGCGTCCGTTGTCAACAGGACCCAATTTGGAACCCAGAACGGACGTCCCTTGTTGAGATGGGTCGTCTGCAACCACCAGGCAAGGGACAGGCGAACCTCCGGGGTGAGCACTATCGTCTGGGATTTTAGAGACTGAGGCAGCCCGTTCCACTTGGATAGGATCAGGTGCTGCAGAGGTCTGGAGTGAAACTGGGCATATTCCACCATGTCGAACACCGACACCATGGAGCCCAGTAACCTCATCGCCGAGTGTAGAGACACCAGGCGGCTGTGCAGACAACTGCGCACCCTCGACTGTAAAGCAGAGATCTTTTCCCCCGTCACAAAGATCCTTTGCTGTCCCGAGTCCAATAAGGCTCCGAGGTGCAGAATCCGCCGAGACGGGATTAGAGTGGACTTCTGCCAGTTGATTAGCCAGCCGTGCCGTTGCAGTAGCGCAATGGTCAGGTCCAAGTGGCGCAGAAGGAGCTCCGGAGATCCTGCCACTAATAAAAAGTTGTCCAAGTAGGTCGTCCAAGTACGGCAACATGCGGACTCCCTGCAGCCGCAGAGAAGCCGCCATGACCGCCATCACCTTGGTGAACACACGCGGTGCTGTCGCCAGGCCAAAAGGCAACGCCCGAAACTGAAAGTGGTCGCTGCAGATTGCAAACCTGAGGAACTGTTGATGGCGCAAAAGAATAGGGACATGCAGGTAAGCGTCCTGTATGTCCAATGACACCATGTAGTCCCCAGGTTCCAGCGCCAGAATGATGGACCGTAGGGTCTCCATCCGAAACTTCGGCACCCGCAAAGAGTTGTTGAGAGCTTTGAGGTTGAGAATCGGACGATACGACCCATTGGGTTTCTGCACCAAAAAGAGATTGGAATAGAAACCCTGGCCCCTCTTGGAGAATGGAACAGGCACTATAACTCCAGCCAGGAGCATAGTGTGCAAGACCTTCCGCAGCTACGTGGCCTTGTTCCGGTCCGATGGTAGACCCGTGGTGAAAAATCGAACCAGGGTCTGTGCCGGAAAGAGAGGGCGTACCCGTGGGAGACCACCTCGAGAACCTCGTGGTGACCGACCAACACCGGGTGAACTGTAGCAGGCGGCCTCCTACTTTGGGATCCCCGGACCGTCAGGCCGCAGGCTTGTCATCTGGCTTAGGGGCCGGACGTCTGGTACTCCATGCCTGCTTCCGGGGCTTGGCCGATTTCTTGGGACCAGCCTGTCGGGGAAAAGACTGTGGTTGGGCCTGCCATGGGCCCTATAAGACCGAAAGGACGATGGTCCTGAACCAGAAGGAACAGCGGCCGACGGGAGACATGCCGATTTGGCTGCCGCCAGCGTGGCTACAATCTTGTCCAGATCTGGACCGAAGAGATCTTCTCCGTTAAAGGGCAACGCCTTCAAACCCTTTTTGGAATCAGCGTCCGCCTTCCAGGATCGCAACCACAAGGTGCGACGAGCAGCCACCGCTGCTGAAGAATCCATAAAAAAGGCATACTTGGATTTAGCCGCTGGGGGAACTTCGTCCTCAATCACCAATGCTGTGCGGACTGCCCGAATAAGTCCAGGAATATACACCTTGGACCAAAGCGTCTGCGTCCTTAGTATGGACAGGTTCCTGATCGTAAGGATCCAGAATCTCCCCATCATCAGACGTCCCTTCGTCATCCTCATAAGGAGCCGACAGAGACACCACCGGCCGTTTATGTGGCGGCATCACAGCCTCCCCCTGCGACACATCCGACAAGTGCTGTACAGAACTCGTCAGGGAGTTAACCCACGGCGGCTCCTGAGAAACCGGGAGAGGGGAAATAGGGAGACTGCGGGGTACCACCAATTGTCTTGGGAAACCCTGCATGGGTGACGACACCACTGATTGCTGGGACAAACCCATCTACGTAAACGCGGGCTGTGGAGCTAACTGGCCCACTAAGGTTGTAAGCGCCTGAGCGAAACAAGCCCAGGGCGGCTCCTGTACCGGTGCTGTAACCGTAATAGGCCGCGCCATTGACAACACTGCCGGCAGAGGCCCTCCGCGCTACCCTCCCCCTCCGCTAAAGGTACTTTACACGTAGTACACTGTAGCCGGAGAGGAAAGTCACTTTCAGACATGATGGTAGAAAGTATGTGACCCCTCTCACCAATTGTTTTAAAAAGGCGAGAGACCACCCTGCAGCACCGCACCGTAAGGGCTTTAGCAGAAAGAACAGGGACAGTAATAAGGCTGACAGTCAGAAAAGAAAAGTACAGACAGCAGCGCTAGCACAGTCACATACAATGCAAAGAAACTCAATTCCTGCACTAACCAGCGCTGATAAATCAACTACACAGACACAGAGTCTGGTAGGACACAGCGCTGCATACACAGACCTGACCACAGCAGAGGAGAGGTATGCGGGGGGACCCAGACCACGATGCCTCCTTCCAGACTTCCAGCAGCGTTCACCATGTGTTCTAGAAGATGGCCACCGAGGAGCAGAGAGGAGGCTGGCCTGGGGGAGGAGCGCTGCCACAGGGCCAGTCGGCGTGTTGCAGAGAGGGCTGTGTGCAGCGGGGGAGGCGCCGGCTGTGAGACAGGGAAGGCGCGCTCCCCTGGCATGCATTTAACCCCCAGGATGCCGCAGCGCTACCGCTCTGCTGCGGTCCGCTGTCCCAGGGAGGTAGTGGAAGTGCAGGTTATATACCTGGCTCCACGCTGCAGCCAGTCCCCAGGGAGCCCCCTGCCTTGGGGACTCTGGACCATGTGACAGCGGGGACCCACCGCAGGACCCCGCTGCTTACCTTGCTGTCCCCCTTGATTCCGGCCATGGTCCGGAACATCTGGGGTCACCGCTAGCTGTGACCCCAGATGCTCACCAGCATCCCCGGATCGGTACCGGCGTTCTGGTACCGGCGGGGGTGTAGGGAAGACAGCATGGACGTCAGTAATGACAGTCCATGCTGTACTTCCTGATGTGCAGCCACAGCTGCATGTAGAAAACTTCAGGGGCCCTTCTTAGCCCCCACTCCAACAGGTGCACCCGACTCCGGCCGGGCACCAAATTAAACTGAGATGCCTTGGTTCGGGGGCGGGTTATAGGAGGGGGACCCTAGTGCATCCTGGGAGGCTGAAAGCTTAACTCTATGGTGCCCGATGACTGACGTCACACCTATATCCCAAGGTATCCTGTGGATACCCTATGGACCCTGAAGTAGAAATTAATATATTTTTTAGAAATGAAGTCAAACACACTGTATTTCTATATGCTCTCTCTGCCAATTATGTTGGTATACCTTAAAGATACTATAGTCCTCCATTATTGAATTAAATCTTTTGTTAATGGTTCTAAGGTATAATATTGCATAATAACAATATATATATAACAATTGTATAATATCTGTGATAGTTACCTTTACCACTCCCAATCTACACGAGTAAGGGTAGGTCTAATCACAGTATAGTGTCATAGACACGATTCATTTAAGCGCCTGAGAATCCTTCTTTCTATAATTATCTCAATATGTGTACAACTCTGCATATGGGTGAGTATATTCTAAAAATATGTGTGTGTATTGGAGATATGCGCAGAACCCCATTTTTTGGTTTTTATTTTGGTTCTAATTCATCATAGTATTTTGGTTTTGGCAAAACCGCCCTCAAGCGTTTTGGTTTGGATTTCCTTTTGATGCAGTTTTGGATTCCTTAAAATTTTATTAAAAAAAAAAAAAAAATCAATAAAAATTGTAAAAAAAATAAATAAAAAAAAAAAAAAAAAAAATCAATAAAACTGCTAAACTCATGTAATTTGGACATGTTTAAATCCCAGTTCCCCAAACCAAACCGGGACTCTGTTCTACTCTGATCCCCACAGTAATTCAATTTGGATCCCCAAGGTTCTGGTGTGTTCGTAATTCTGGAAAACAGAACCACATATTTCTAGTGTGTATACAGTTATACAACCACAGTTGGGCAAGTGTATCAATAATGATATCTGCTGTCATTAGGCAAGGCAAATGATTGCAAGGAGATAGTAATTTTAAAAATACAACATGCTTTAATTCAAACATTCACTCAACTGCAAATTTACAATAGTTATATTACAAATCAAGACATACATTATCACTGGAAATTGTTCATATAGTAAAATAACTGTGGGTATCAGACCATAAATATACAGTAATTAGATTGTATTAAGTATAGAACAAACACACATATAATTATTTAGTAATAGAACAGATGGTAATATCAGCATATTAGTAAAATGGAGATCTTAGTACATAAGTCTGTATATAAAGAACTCTAAAGCCGGGTACACACTGGAGCGATGTCGGCTCGATATGCTGTTTCGGAACGACAAATCATCTACATTACTTAGTGTGTATGCATGATTGCGTGCTACCGCGGTCGCTAACTGCAGTCGCCAGGTTTGATGTGCTGCACATCAAACCTAGCGATATCGCAAGTGACCAGTGCATTGTTGATGAATGACGTAACGGTGCTCGTTCCATCGTTCATTAAAGTCGTCCAGTGTGGACTCACAATCACTGTTCACGGCATTCGTTCCAATGTCGGACCGAATCGCCATTGCTCCAGCCTATACCCAGCCTTAGCTGGAATAATGCTGCCTTAGGGATCAGCAATTCCCGAATCCTGTGTAAATGTAGATGTTACCTTTAGTACACAGCTTTGATTTTGTTTAGAACTGAAGTAAAGCAGTAAAGCTCCATAGCTTAACATGGACCACTACATTGTATAAATACTGAAGTCTCTTGCCGGCATGCTGAAAACAAACAGTTGCAATCAGGGTTTCACTTTAGCTTCAGTGTTCCCATAGAAGAGTTTCTAGTGGATAAAGAACAATGCAAGTCAATGTACTTCATTCCAATGCTGTGAACTTTCTCAAAACATGTCCATTACTCTAGGGCAGTGATTCCCAACCTCAGTCCTCAAGGCACACTAACAGTCCTGGTTTTAGCAATATCCATGCTTAAGCACAGATGCTTAAATCAAAATAACTGAAGTACTAATTAAGTCACTTGTGCTCAACTATGGCTATCCTTAAAACCTGGACTGTTAGTGTGCCTTGAGGACCGTGGTTGGGAACCCCTGCTCTAGGGGGTAAATTTACTAAGGTGAGAGTTTTTAGAAGTGGAGATGTTGCAGATAGCAACCAATCAGGTTCTAGTTATTATCTTCTAGAAGGTGCTAGTTATATGTTAAGTAGAATCTGATTGGTTGCTATGGGCAACATCTCCACTTCTAAAATCTGTCACCTTAGTAAATTTAGCCCTAGGTTTCCCTTTATTATAGGGGAAGTGTGTGTCTCTTTAAACTGTAGGTTTCCCTTTATGATAGTAGAAGTGGGTTTGTTATTCTGTACCTTAATACTTAATTATTTGATTCCTTTGCAAATAACACATTTTTCTTTCATACCCGCAATTAAAGAAAATGTAATACAGACAATAGCAGCCATATTTGTAATAGTTCATTTGCTCGTTTTTTTTATATATACACAATATAATATATTGTGAATATATATTGTGTATATATATATATATATATATATATATATATATATGTGTGTGTATATATATATATATATATATATATATATATGTGTGTATATATATATATATATAATTATGAGATATGGTAAGAACTTACCCTTGTTATCTCTATTTCTACGAAGTCCATAGGGTTCCACAGGATACTTTGGGGTATAGGCGATGGCGGCAAACATCCAGGCACCACAGAGTTAAATTTTCAGCCTCCCAGGATGCACTGGGGTCCCTCTCCTATACCCCGCCCCCGAGCCTCAGGCCACTCAGTTTCGTAACAAGCCATAGGCCGGAGCAGGAGCAAAAAAGAGAGAGAAGACAGTCTGGAACACACAAGAATCACATTCTCACCAGAAGGAGACGGAGAAACCGGTGACCAGATCAAAGCCTATCTGCAGTACAGGTGCGACAGGGCGGGAGTCCTGTGGAACCCTATGAACTTCGTAGAAATAGAGATAACAAGGGTAAGTTCTTACCATATCTCATATTTTCTACTTCAGGGTCCATAGGGTATCCACAGGATACCTTGGGGATGTCCCAAAGCAGTATCCTCTAAGGGTGGGGACGCTCCTGTGCTGTAAGGAGAATCCGTCGCCGAAAGGAAGCATCCTGAGAGGCGAAGGTATCAAAAGCATAATACCTTACAAAAATATGGACAGATGAACACATGGCTGCCAATCACCGCTGAGGCGCCACGTCGAGCTGCCCACGAAGGACCCACAGACCTAGTGGAAGAGCTTTAATAGAGGATGGAACAGGAAGACCTGTGAATCCATCCTGCCAAAGTTAGCGTAGTGGCAGGCCAACCCTTTTTATGGAAACCAGAAAGGACAAAACCAAGAGTCTGATTTCCTAAATGGGCTGGTACGGTCAACTTAAATTCTTAGCGCCCGTACCACAGCCAAATAGGCCTCACCAGCAGACAGGACTGGGGAAGTAAAGGCAAGCACTGCCCTGTTCCTAGGAAAGATGAGAAAAAGGGAGGTCTACATGACCGAGCCTCCCATTCTGAGATCCTACTGGACAAATTAAGAGCCAGAAGGAATACAGTCCTAGCCGTAAGCTATTTGAAATCCACTGAGCCCAGTGGATCAAATGGCGGTCCTTAGAGAGCCCTAAGGACCACAGCCAAATCCCAAGAAGCCACAGGTGGAACAAAGGGATGCTGAATATAACGTACACCCTGCACAAAGGTGCGGACATCAGGAAGAGTAGCAATCCTACACTGAAACCATACTAACAGGGCAGAAACCTGCACCTTCAGGTAAGCAAGGCGAAGACCGTTATCTAAGCCCACCTGTAGGAAAGCCAACCTCTGGATATCCGGAATACCCGAGGAGCCTAGCCTCTAGGGCGACACCTGAAAGTATACCATACCTAATAGTAAATTCTTGCAGATAAAAACTTCCGAGCTCTTAGCATGGACAGAGCCCCTGTTAACTATAGAGCTGGAAAAACTCCTAGACCTTAAGAGGGCAGTCTCCACCGACACACCGTCAAGGACAGACAACCCAGGTCTGGGTATCAGCCAGGATCCTGAGACAACAGGTCCGGGCGTAGAGGCAACAGCTTCGGAGTGTTAACTGAGAGGCTCCGAAGATCTGAGTAATAGTGCCATCTGGCCTACGCTGGAGCTATCAGCAGGAGCGTGCCTCCTTCTTGCTATTACTGGAGGAAGAAGGGATAACGGAGGGACGAGGTACACAACTTGGAAGGTCCACTGGACCTACCTACGTCTATCAGAAGAGTCTCATCTCTGAAAGGCTCCACTTGTTCACCAGAAGAATGAACACCTCCTGATAAAGAGGACATTTCCCTGAATGCACGTCTTGACGGCTGAGAAAGCCTGCTTTCCATCTGAGGATTCCTGAATTAACACTGCCGATGACGGCAGGGATATAGCCTTCCACCCAAGCCAGAATTCGGGACACCATTGTTAGTGTCGCCTGACTTCGGGAACCTCCTAGGTGGTTTACATAAGCCATCATGATGGCGTTGTCAGACTGTACCTGCACGGTACTTCCGTGGAGGACCTGTCCTGCATGCTGGAGAACCTTGAATACTGCTCAGAGTTCTCAGATGTTTATGGGAAGCGCAAAAACGACTGGTGTCCACCTGCCCTGGAACAAGTGTGGACCCGTCACTGCTTCCCAGCCACGGATACTGGCGTCCGTCGTCAGAAGGACCCTGTCCGCAATCCCAAAGGGGGTGTCCCTGGTTTAGGTGAGCTTTCTGCAGCCACCAGGCCAGAGAGAGACAAACCTCCGGGGAAAGCCTATTGACTTTATCCTATGGGGCAACCCATCCGGAGAGGATCAAGTTCTTTAGAGTGAAGCTGGGTACTCTCCACCATGTCGAACAGCGACATCCTGGAACCCAGGAACCACATTGCCAAGTGAATAGACACTCGGCGACTCTGCAGGCAACTGCGTACCTTTGCCTGTAATGCAGAGATCTTTTCCTCAATCACAAAGATCCTCAGATGTTGGGATATGGAGCATCCTCTGTGAAGAATCAGAGAGGACCATTTCCAGTTTATCAGTCAGCCCTAACGTAGCAACACAGATATTGTCCGTTGCATATGGCACTGAAGTATCTCTGGAGACCGTGGTAACAACAGGAGGTCACTCGGATAGGGTAACAAGCGGACCCCCTGCATCCGCAGGTGGGCTGCCATAACTACCATGACCCTGGTAAACCGTGAGGCGCGGAGGCCAGACCAAGGGGCAATGCCAGAAACTGGAAATGCTTATCGACCACTGCAAACCTGAGGAAAACACTGGTGTGCTAAGAAAAGAGGGATATTCAGGTAGTCACCCTGAATATATCCAACGACACCACAAAATTCCCAGGCTCCATTGAATGATGGAATGCAGGGTCCCCCTCCCGAACCGAGGAACCCTTAAGAATTTGTTGAAGGATTCGAGGTTGAGAATGTCCTGGTAAGACCCATTGGGTGTCTGTACCAGAAAGAGGATGGAGTAATACCTCGTTCCCCCTTTGGGGCAACGGAATAGGTACTATAACTCCTGCCTGGAGCATAGTGTAACACCCTCAAAAATTACAGGGCCTTGTCCTGAATTGACAGAAGACCTGTAACGAAAAACCGTCTGGGAGGCTTTTACCGGGAGAGGACATACCTTCAAGAAAATACTTCTCTTACCCCAGTGTCCGTGGTGGTCAGACACCAGCACTGGGCGAACTGGAGAAGCCGGCCTCCAACTCTGGGGGCTCCCGAGAGGAGGCCCGTCCCGTGAGGCTGAAGGCTTATAGTCCAACTTGGGAGTAGGACGTCTTGTACTCCAAGCCTGTTCTTATGGCTGAGCAGATTTCCTGGCTACTGACTGTCTTGGAAAGCTGTATTTTAGACTTACCCTGGCCTCACAGGGCCGAAAAGACAAAGCCCCAGACCCTGATGGGACTGTAGCCGATGGTAGACACGCAGATGTAGCTGCTGCCTGCAGGGCCACAATTGCGTCCAGACGAGGGCCAAACAGGACTTGTCCTGTAAAAGGCAAAGCATTCCAAATGGAATCTGCGTCCACTTTCCAAGAGCGCAAACACAGGGAGCGGCAAGCCGCTACTGCTGCCGAGGAGATTCTGGAAAGGAGTAGGCTATATGTAAGACCGTCTCATTATGAACGTGGCAAAGTCTCTGAGAATTTGCCACTATCCACCTGCTCTGCTGGAGAGTCAGTGTGCAGAGATCCAGTTACCTACTCAGTGTTCCATGGCTCTGGCCCCCCAGCACACGGCCATAGCCGGCCTGGAAGCCCCTCCAGCAAGGGAATATTGGATTTTAGATATATTTGCACCTTGCAATCTGGAACCTCCTTCAAAGAGGACCTGGAGGGCATGGGCAACGTAGCACTCACTAGGCGTGTAACATGAGAATCTACCCGTAAAGGTAACTCCCATTCGGAAATGTAATAATCCGCAAAAGGGGTATGCAAAAGGTCAACCGTTTTTGAGGCTGGAACCGCTTACCCGGATTTTCCACGCCTCCTCTAAATGATCCACCTGACCAGATAGAGGAATTACAGTGGCAACACCCTTATCCTTAAAGAAGGCATATTTGGATTTAGCCACGGGGGATATGTAATAACCAAAGCCGCACGGACTGCCCGTAGAAGGCCAGGTATATAGACTTTAGACCCAGACTACGCCTCCTTTGCACTAAGGGGCTCGTGTCTGAAAAAGTCAATAATGTCACAGTCATCAGACGTCATGTCTTAACCCGTCTGAGACCCGAAAGGCCGTTTAGAAGGCCGAAATGGTGACTCCCCCTGTAAAACGTCCATCAGGTGCTATACCATCTGGACAATAAATTCACCCACACAGGCTCCTGCGAGACTTGGGGGGGCGAAAAACAGGATACACTGGGGTACCATCAACTGTCCAGGGACCCCTGCATGTGATGAGACCACCACAGGCTGCGATAACCCCTATGGGGAAACGCAGGGGGCGTTGCCCACAAAGGCTGTAAGCATCTTAGCCAGCCGAGGGCGGTCCCCTTTTTTTGTGCAGGCACAGTGACAGAAATGGGGCGTGATATATAATACAACATGCCCTCCATAAACCCTCAGCGTCTACATATCCCTCCGCTAACTGCACATGATATCAGTACATTATAGCTGGAAGAGGATATCCTCGTTCATTTTCCGACATGAGCAGTGTGAACGGAGCGTATGTGACCTCCCACACAGAAAAACCACGTTTACTGTGAGGTAATAAACACCCTGCAACACCGCACCGCAAGGGCTGTAGCAGAAGAACAGGGATAGGAAAAGGCTGACAGTCAGAAATGAAAGTACAGGCAAACAGCGCTAGCATTTAAGTCACATACAATGCACAGATAACATCCTGCATTACAAGCACTGCGATCAACTACACAGACCAGAGCCTGGTAGGAAACAGTGCTGCATACACTGACCTTAATTGAAGGAGAGGTATGCGGGGGACCCGGACCGCAATGGCATCTGTATCAGCTTCCAGCAGCGTTTGCCATCCCCAGCACATGTAGTGAGAAAATGGCCACCGAGGAGCAGAGAGAAGGCAGGGCCCGGGGGAGGAACGCTGACACAGCCCGCTCAGACCGCTGTGGAATGGCACTGTGCAGCGGGGGAGACGACAGCTGTGAGACAGGGAAGGCGTTCTCCCCTGGCATGCTATTAACCCCTGGGACGCCGCGCTGTACCGCACATGCTGCGGCCCGCTGTCCCTGGTGGTCTAGTGGAAGGCGCAGGATCAGTACCTGGCCCCACGCGCAGCCGGTCCCCAGGGAGCCCCCTGCCTGGGGACCAAACAGGACTGTGTTACCGGCGGGTGCCCACCGCGGGACCCCGCCGCTTACCTTGTTCCCCGTGCATCCGGCCACAGTCCAGGTAGCCGAGGATCACCACTAGCTGTGACCCCAGCTACCTATCAGCATCCCCGGATCGGTACCGGCGGGGTGTAGGAGTGACAGCATGGACGTCAATACTGACTGTCCTATGCTGGAGCACTCTAGTTGTGCAGCCACAGCTGCGAAGAAATATTCAGGGGCCTTAAAAAGACCCCCCTCTGTACGGTGCGACTGGTCCGGCCAGGCACCTACGAAAACTGAGTGGCCTGAGGCTCGGGGGCGGGGTATAGGAGAGGGACCCCAGTGCATCCTGGGAGGCTGAAAATTTAACTCTGTGGTGCCTGGATGTCTGCCGCCATCGCCTATACCCCAAGGTATCCTGTGGATACCCTATGGACCCTGAAGTAGAAATATATACACATATATACATACACACACACACACACACTATATATGTGTGTACTTGTGGCTACTGCTGTAGTACACCACAATACGTGGTGTAATACATCAGGTGTCCTTGTGGACTTCTGTATGTAGGGAAAACCATCAGGCAATTTTGCGAAAGGGTGGCCCTTCACAGGTCTGCCATAAGACTTGCACTACAAGGTAAATTTACTGAGCAACCAGTAGCCCGTCATTTCAGAGAAAGCAGACACAACCTGTCTGCTTTACACTACAAAATGATAGATCACATCCCTGATAGCTTAAGAGGTGGTATTAGGGCAAAAAAATACTTAAAATGGAAGCTGTAGAATGAAAAAAGAGAGAAGAAAACTGTTTTTGTTTGGGGCACAAACTTAATATAATCTATTAAAACAAAGTTTATTATGATAACTTCAACTTACAAACATACATAAAAGACATGACACCATATATAGACTGACAAATTACAAAAAATATATATGCGTCACACCAGATAAATGACAATAGACGGATAATTCTTTCATATTCTGGTCACATTATAGCCATAGAAAATTCACATTCCAGTCCAGAATATATCCTCCAAGTGTGATCCACCGTGCTCCAATGTCAAAGCAAAAAAAATTATTGGAACATATAAAATGAAGTATTAAATGAGAATATCAACAGACTATTCCCTTAAGGTGAAAGGTGATATATGTCAAAGATTTGACTGAAAAAAAGAATAGTGGGTTTAAAAGAACTGCACAGATTGAGGAGTGAGATACTGCTGTTAATTCATCTGCATGCATCGAATGATATCAATAAGTGTTAACCTCCTCAGTGGCAGTTATAATAGTCATAAAATTAGAATTAAGTTGAAGATATCATAATAAACTTTGTTTTAGACTATGTTAAGTTTGTGCCCCCAACAAAGAGTTTTCTTATCTCTCTATTTTCATTCTAAAGTATCTTAACTCTAGGGGAGCACCGCAATCTTATTTATTATTTGATGGCATTTGATTCAGTGAAATTTCTCATTACAATTTAAGACTTATGATCCATTGTCATACAATTTCAAGTATTTGGCTACATATATCTTAGCTTTTAAGCCTGTGCGGGGACACGCTCTTTGTTTTTTGACTACTTAAAATGGAAGCTCACTGGATGCATGTCCTGATTGCCAAACCTGTGCTAAAATATATATACACACACACACACTTATTTGCCTACTCTGTCGGGGTGCCACTCCTGGAGCCCCCCTTACAGGGCGAAAGTGGGCTGTCGGGTGGTGTGGGGGGAATATCGCATTGTAAAATGGGGCAGGGCCGCAATGATGCCACCCCCCCGCTACACTGACCTGGCAGCCCCCTGCCAGAATGAAGTGTGAGATACAGATATATATATATATATATATATATATATATATATATATATATAGTACTTAAGATATATTAAACTGAGCAAATCCATCCACATTAACCTTTAGAAACTCAGAATTAATAGGAACATACAGTGGTACAATAATTACTTTGATGAGTAATTCTCCCATCAGATCATGGTTTTAAGAAAATAACATATGAAGGACAAAAAATGAAAGAACATGTATACAGTACAACAAAGCTTACTACCAAATCTGTTTCATAGCAACAGATGAAGGCTCGATTCTAACATGTGACATTTTCTGCAGAAAACAAAAATCTAGAATGGAATAGCTCCACTATTGGGACACCAGCAATGTACAGTCTTGCCTTTCCCTTTCACATAAAGTCTTACTGGAGAATCATAATGCAATAAAATACTGCGTGACTAGAGTCACACCAGAGTTTAAAGGAAAATTATCCTGCCAGTCGTGCATTTATGATTATTAAATAAAATAAATGTGCACCATTCATAAACCTGTATGTGATAAATTGTGTCTCCTTCAAGATAGTCCTGGGAAATGTATTCACTAAAGGATGATTTTGTATTTCAGGGTCTAAATCATAACTAACATGACTTGTGACATATTTCTTTTAAACCATGTCAAAAGTCATCTGTTAGTAAATATGTGATTTAGGGTTATATTTACTGAAAGTCGATTTGGGCAGATTTTTGGTCGATGTTGGGTCGATTTTGTGTTTCAGGAACTGACTTAGAGATTAACTTTTGACATTGTTTAAAAGAAAAAAAAAGAAAAAATCATGTTAGTAAAAGGTGTGATTTAGACAAAAAAAAAAAAAAAAATCTACCAAAATCGAATTTTATTAAATATACCCCCTGAAGTCAGCTTTGGCAATGATGTATTTATCTCTGACATATTCTTCAAATTTCCGTGGTCTGTTCTACACAAACAATGAAATTAATTGTATTTATAAAAGCCCCACAATGCAGTAATTAATACACAGAATCAGACACCAAAAACACTGAAAAACCGTTGGCCTGATTCAGAGACGGACGCTCTGAAAGAGCGCTTGCTCTGAATCAGGGCGTTTGATTTTTTTGCGGCCTCCTGGCCGCTCGCATAGCTGTAGGTGACCACCCACAGCTATTGCGAGCGGCCAGGATGATGGATGCAATGGTCAAGACCATTGCGACCATCGGGGTTTGCGACGAGACCCTTGTGGTAGGGTCTCGTGGCCGCGAGTCCCAGAGAGCATCTGGCTCTAATAGAGCCGGAAGCTCTCCCACTGACATCACTGGTGATGTCAGTGGGGCTGCCCACAAACGTCAGGCGTTCGCTTGGGAACGCCTCAGTTTGTGAAGCCACCCCCCCACCACGCCTACAAAACGGGGCGAGCTGTCGATCAACATCGACAGCCGCCCCTTTTTTAGTGAGACACGGAGCAAGATAATTTCTCTCTCGCTCCAGGACTTGCGCACGCGCAGTGCGGCCGCTGCATGTGCGCAGAGCCCACCATCGACCCGCTTGCGAGCGCTCAAGCGCTTGCGAGCGGGTCTGAATCAGGCCCTGTGTTCACTAGAAAGGGAAAACCGAGAAAAATTTTATTCAAAGTTATTCCAGTGAACAAATCTGAATTAATGGCCTGATTCAGACCCGCTCGTGAGCGCACAGCGCTCGCAAGCGGGTCAATTTTCCCCCACTGCGCATGCGCTGCCTCCGGCATGCGTGAGCCCAGTGAGAGATGGCAGCTCCGTCTATTAGAGCAGGAAGCCCACGACCCTCCCGCAGGGTCTCGACGCGAGCCTGATGGTCGCTATAATCGCGACCATCACCAGGCCGCCTTTGCGAGCGGCCTGGAGGCCGAAACAAACAAACAAAAAAACTCTGATTCAGAGCGAGCGCTCGCAAACAGCGAGAGCCTCTGAATCAGGCCCTAAATCTTTATTTCTAGTTAAATTAAGACACTTCTGCACGTAGGCTTATGTGCTAATGAATGAAATACACTACTGCAAATGCAAAAAGATCTGGTGAAGGGACGGGCGACCCCACGGGAGCGCGCAATGCACGATATCAAGCATACACACGTAACGATATTGCTGAATTATCGTTCTAATCCGTTGGATCATTGGCAATTCGTACCGTGTGTAGGGGCTTTTAATGCAAATGGTCTTCTGTAAACAAACGCTCAAAAAATCTGTAGGGTTCCAGGAAGTTTCAGAATGATAAGACTTACAGTTAAGATAATGAGAAAATTACACCAAATAGTAATAGGGTCAGCGTGGGTGCACGTAGACTTCCTGGCCTCACAAACTAACAGGACTCGGTCAGGCTGCGGTAAGCTTCAGCTACCTAAGCCTGGCAGAAGGGACAACAATCTTGACTGATGGTTGCGATTGGTGCGATGGTGATCCCAGGCTGCGACCTCGGTCGTAACGCTGCGATCACACGGATGCAGTAAGGAGGTATCTGACATCTCCTTCTGCATTTGCATTTTAAATGGCCGAAATTCACAGACGCTTGTGTGCGCCTGTGCAATTCCGTCCATCTCTGAATCAGGCCCATAGTGCCCCTGATTAAGATTACACCAAATAGTACTGTAGTGCCCCTTATTCAGGTTACAACACACAATAGTGCCCCTTATACACAATGCCCACAGTAGTGCCCCATATACACAATACCCACAATAGTATTTCCCCTTCTACAATGTCGCCAGTAGTAGTGCCCCTTATGCAATGCCTCCAATAGTAGTGCCCCTTATGTAATGCCCCAAATGCAGTGCCCCCAGTAGTGTCCCTTACCCATAAATACACAGACACACACACACACACACACACAACACTATACTTACCTGAATTCCCGCTCATGCGCCCGCCGCCGTCCTACTGCTCCTAGTGCTCAACATTATTAGAGAGACATCATGATGTCTCTCCCTTCACCCCTCAGGAGCGAGCTCCAGCCTCCGGCTGCAGGAGAGGAGCTACCAATAAGAATCTCCCTGACTCTTATTGGCTGTTGCTGGCTGCTCCCGGATGTCCATCGCGATCAACCGATCACGTGTCTGTGGTCGACGCTTTGGCCACCCCCAGCTGTAGATTATTATGTAGTTATAATTAATGGACTTCTCCCAGTATTCTTTTGTAAATAGTTTTATTTTATCCTATTTATTATGCTTTATTACACAATATTGTTTTATTGCCTAATCCTATTTATTAGCATTATGGGGGTGATTCAAGCTCCGAGGCTATTGCTATCGCAGTTGCTACCATGGTAGCAGCTGCAATAGAACTATCATGGTAATGCAGCAGAAGGCATCACGCCTCCTGCATGCATTACTGTTCTGCTGGCGCAGAACGGGTACAATCGGAGATGTACAATAACCCGATGGTGATGGTTAATGCACATCTCTGAATTAGCCCCTAAATCCCATTCCCCAAAGTCCTTGTCCGTCACAGCAAAACTTTTCTCAAGGCAATATAGGAGACTTGCTTTATCAGATTGCGATAAACTTTGCAGTTTTACATTCCTATTCATCATTTTACTAAAACAATTTCAAAAAGGGTGTTTTCACATTACTTTAGTTTCACTTGACTGTATTAAAGGGCTTTTGGAGCAGTTTTAGTTACAAAAACACAAAAACTACAGTACTCAAAGCCCTTTAATTCTATATATTTAGTAAGCAAATGCTTTCTCATTTTTAAAATAGTAAATGTGATCTGCTCAGATATACAAAAAATTAATTGTAAAAAAAGCCCTGTGATAATATACTGTATAGGCTTTCCCCCATTTCCCCGACTCCTGCTCTGCTCTAACAGGTACAGCAGAGCCGGGAGCCGGCCACTGTGATCAGCTTCATGTTTCTAAATAGACCACAAGATGATCACTTTGCGGTAGCAGGGGGGTGGCGGGGGTTTAGCTAGTGGCGCATGCACGGTCATACTGCCAGGGTATTTTTTGTAAAAAATACCCTGATTTGCAGGGACAGACCTTTCTCGTAAGCTCTGTCCCTGCATGCGATATTCAATAGCTCTTTGTGATGTATTCAAATATTGCAATGCAAATTTAGGCGATATTGTCACAACTCATCAGCATTTTAGATGTGGATTGTGATAAATAGAGCCCTAAGTCTTATTTTGAATACCGCCAAGATCAGAATATATTGGTAGTGTGTACTCTAGGTGCAGGGTGCTGATTAGTGAGGGGGCATATTTAAATTTTGAAGGACAAAATTTTAGACGTGATGTATCACTACAGCTGCAGTGATTAACAGCAATAGGCATTTGTACATCGTGGTTTGCACATGGTTTGCTCTGTGTAAATGCAAATTGCTGTTAATCACGGTAGATATACATCACCTCTAACATGTCCTTCAAAATATAAAAATGCCCCCCTCATTGATCAGCACCCTGCACCTAGGGAAGCTAAAGTGAATGATTACATAACAAATTAACACACAACATGTTGTGCTAAAAGAGCTGACACAATTACAGCAAATTCAGGACACGTCTCATGCAAGATCAACTCGGACTGTACCAACATGGTATCCCAAAACTAACGGCACACATCTCTTACAATCTGGTGTATCAGTAAAACCAAATCCTGTTATCCCATCACATTATCACTCAACTGCGCCTACCACCACATCATTACATTGTTGCCCCGCCCACATCACGCCCCCAGTATGGAGGCACTGATCTCTTTATGTGCTTCATGCTAAAGGCCCACATACATCAGCAATTGTGTATAAAAATCTTTCCCTTTTTCAATAGATTGTGGCAATTCTGCAATCGATTGAAAAAGGGAAATATTTTTATACACAATCGATTGCATATTGCACGATTACTGCACTCAATTGCTGATGTATGGGGGCCTTTAGCATGAAGCACATAAAGAGATCAGTGCCTCCATACTGGGGGCGTGATGTGGGCGGGGGTTAGGGGCAGGCAGTTCTTGGGGAAGGGAGGGGGCAAGGGTAGATAGCAGCTGGGGCAGTACTGCCGGCCAGGAGGAGGTTATGGACAGGCAGTGCTGGGTGTAGGAAGGGGGCAAGGGTAGATAGCAGCTAGGGTAGTACTGGGGGTTCAAAGAGGGGGTTAGGGGCTGTGCTGGGGTCAGGATAGCAGCTGGGGCACTACTGGGGGTAGAGAGGGGCAAGTGTAGATAGTAGCTGGGAAAATATGGGAGGTAGGGATGAGGCAAGGGTTAATAACAGCTAGGGCAGGACTGGGGATAAGAAAGGTTAGGGGCAGGCAGTACTGGGGGCAGATAAGAGGGGTGAGCAATAAGTGGCCCCCCAGCTGAACTACACATCCCAGCATGCCCTGCAACAGTTTTACTATTTGGCCATGATAAAACTGTTGCAAGGCATGCTGGGATTTGTAGTTCAAAACAGCTGGAGGGCCACTTATTGCCCACCCCTGGTAGGTGCAGGCAGTACTGGGGGTAGGGAGGGGGGTAAGGGTAGATAGTAGCTATGGCAGTACTGAGGGGCAAGGAGGGATTTAGTGGCAGGCAATACTGGGGGCAGTCCTGGGGGTAGGGAGGTGGTCAGGATAGCTGCTGGGGCAGTACTGCGGGTAGGGAGGTGGTCAGGGTAGACAGCACTTGGTGGTTACTTACTTGCTTTTGCTGGGAGCCCCGGTCAGGTCACTGTTGCAGCTCCCGTGCAGTGTCCACATCCCCGCCTCCTGCATGCAGGGAGCTCAGCTGGCTAAATGAGTGCAGGCTGCTAGAGGGGTCCACCACCACAGACAATGCTGCTGCAGCCAAAGAAGAGATGCCCGATGCAGTGCAGACAGTGATAGACTCGGGGAGAGAGCGCTGGCGGGGATAAGGAGGTATCAGGACTCAGGAAAAATAAGTTATGGTCTGAAATACCTTTGTTAACTCTTTTTCTTCGAAGTCCATGGGGTCCACAGCCAATACGTTGGGGTATGAACCTCGGTCACCAAACAGTTAATGCAAACGAGCTCTCTGCTCCCTCCTCATATACCCCACCCCCTGCCTCAGGTAGCCAGTTTGTTACCAAGCTTAAGCAGGCAGAGACAAAACAAAGGGTAAGAAAGAAGAAACCCATATTCATAAGTCCAGACTCTCAAGAGAAGACATTTTCCGGAAAACTCCCACGGAACTACAGGTGGGTGTCCTGTGGACCCCATGGACCTCGAAGAAAAAGAGTTAACAAAGGTATGTCATACCATAACTCTTATTTTCTTCTTCGGGGTCCATGGGGTCCACAGCCAATACGTTGGGGATATCCCAAAGCACTAACCCTACGGGCGGGGACGCTCCTGACTCTTGGAAGAGAGGAGAATCATACGCGCGAAGGAGGCATCCTGCAAGGCAAAAGTGTCAAAGGAATCAAATTTGACAAAGGTATGGATGGAAGACCATGTGGCTGCCCTGCATAATTGCTCAGCAGAAGCACACCGACGGGCCGCCCACGACGGACCTACCGCCCTAGTGGAATGTGCAGTTACTGAATCCAGTATCCGCATGCCAGCCTGTGTATAAGCCAATGAAATTGCCATGCGAATCCACCTGGCCAGTGTCTGTCTGTTTATTGGCTGGCCAGCCACGCTTATGACAACCATAAAGCACAAAGAGTGAATCAGACTTCCTCCATTTGCTCGTGCGTTTCACATAAATTCTTAATGCACGTACCACATCCAGGGAAGCCTCTCCTGTCGAGAGACTAGTGCCCTGAAACGCTGGAACTACTATTTCGTCATTAATATGAAATTTTGACACTACTTTCGGAAGGTAACCCTCCCTAGTACGTAGTACTGCTCTATCTTGATGAAACACCAAGAATGGCTCACAGAAGGAAAGTGCAGCTAAATCCGACACTCTGCGTGCAGATGCTATAGCAAGAAGAAATACTGTCTTTGCTGTTAGCCACTTCATATCTATTGAATTTAAAGGCTTGAATGGAGGAGCCTGTAAAACCCTCAGAACTAGAGTCAAATCCCATGGAACAACCGGGGGAACAAAGGGAGGCTGAATCCTCAACACTCCCTGAAAAAAGGCCATTTTATCTGGTCTCAGAGCAATTTTTTGTTGGAACCAAACTGAAAGAGCAGACACCTGTACTCTCAAAGAGGCCAGGCGGAGCCCTTTTTCCCAGACCGCTTTGAAGAAAATCAAGCACCCTGGAGATCAGAAATTTCTCTGGGTTATACATTTTCAGTTCACACCACTGAAAGAAAGTATGCCAAGTTCTAATATATATACGAGCTGAGGATGGTTTCCATGCCTTCAGCATTGTCCGTATGACAGACTCGGAAAACCCCTTCTTCCTCAAGACGGAGGACTCAAGAGCCATGCCGTCAAAGATAGCCGATGAAGATCCGGGTACCAGCAGGAACCCTGTAGCAACAGATCCGGTCTCAATGGCAGAGGCCATGGAGTGTCTATGGAGAGAGACTGTAGATCTGTGAACCAGTGCAGTCTCAGCCATGCTGGAACTATTAGTATCACAGTACTGCCCTCTTGTTTGATCTTTCTGACGACTCTGGGAAGAGCAAACGGGAGGAACAGATATACCAGCTTGTAATGCCACTTTACTGTTAGTGCGTCTACAAACTCGGCTCTCGGATCTCTGGTCCAGGATCCGTACCTGGGGACCTTGTTGTTCCTTCTTGACGTCATAAGATCTATTTCTGGTAGACCCCTCCTGTCCGCGAGGTTCCGAAAAAACTGTGGATGTAGGGCCCACTCTCCTGCATTTATCTCCTGCCGACTGAGAAAGTCTGCCTCCCAATTCAAGACCCCCGGAATGAACATGGCATATATCGTGGGAAGATGAGTCTCTGCCCACACCAGGATTTTTGATACCTCTGCCAAGGCAGCCCGACTCCTTGTGCCCCCTTGATGATTTAGGTAGGCAACAGCGGTGCGATTGTCTGACTGTATCTGCACCGGCCTGCCCTTTAGGATTTCCTGAGCCTGCACTAAAGCTTTGAATACAGCTCTTAGTTCCAGGATGTTTATCGGTAGCCAGCTTGCCACCACTGACTACTTTCCTTGGAAAGTGAGTGACCCCGTGATCGCCCCCCAACCCTGAAGACTGGCATCGGGTTTGAGCAATGTCCAATACAACACCCAAAAGGGGCGACCCTGCCTGAGATGCTTTTTCTGCAACCACCAGGACAGGGACAACCGCACCTCTGGAGAGAGACGCAGCAACTGAGACCTGATCGTGCAGTGATCCTTGTCCCAGCAAGACAAAATTAATTGCTGCAGTGGTTTTGCAGTGGAATTGAGCGTATTCCACCATCCTGAAGGTGGCCACCATCGACCCCAAGACCTGCATGGCCACTAGAACGGATATCTGCCTGCTGCGGAGCAATCTGCATATTTGCGATTGTAAGGCAAGAATCTTCTGCACCACGGAGTCCAATCTTGCTCCCAAGTGACACATCTGTTGTACCGGACAGGGTGACGACTTCTTCCAATTTATTAACCAGCCGTGACTGTACAGACATGACACTGTCAGCCCCAAATGATCCTGTAACTGCTGCAGGGACTGACCTAGCAACAGGAGATCGTCCAAGTAAGGCAAGATCCTGATGCCTTGGCGTCTGAGGCATGCCATCATCACCGCCATCACCTTGGTGAATACACAAGGGGCTGTGGACAGGCCAAAAGGTAGGGCCCAGAACTGATCCTACCGCAAAATGAAGACATTTTTGATGAGCCTGTGTGATTGGTATGTGGAGGTAGGCATCCTGTATATCTAAGGATACCTACCATATAGTCCCCCTGCTCCATTGCCAATACAATTGATTGCAATGTTTCCATCCTAAACCCGGGAGCTCGAACAAATTTGTTGAGCTCTGTCAGATTCAGAATGGGCCGGTACGACCCGTTCGGTTTTTGAACCAAGAATAGATTGGAGTAAAACCTCCTGAGAAGAGTCCTGAGAAGAATCCAAGGCACCACATCATGGGCATAGGATGCGTCTGCTGAGGCAAACCCCAAACCAGTGGTACCGGGGCAGCCAGCCGCTCCGCCACCTGAGCCATAACATGAGAAAATGATGCCCAAGGGGGCTCAGAGCCTGTAACAGGCAAACTTAATTGGTGTGGTGGCTGTCTAAAACAGTTCCCACAAAGCCCATTTTGTAGAAAGTCCTGTGGGGACAAGCCTGCCTTGTAGGCTATACAGGATATCAGCAATGGGGCTCCCGCCACCTGACCCTCAGACTCCTTAGACATGTCAACTATGCCAATGGTTCTGAGTGTATATGTGCTGCTTTCTACTCTCAACCCACACACCTGTAGTAAGGGAAGGGGAGAGGCAGTGACAGTTTACAGGAATTACAGTTGTTTTACAGAATAAACAGTATCCACAGACAACAATCACATGTCATGCATAAACACTTCTATGAGTCATACGCATATAAGCTCTCACTACCATAATCAGCGCTAGGGTTAGTAGGATAGAGCCCTGTAAAACCTGAACCAGCAATAGGAAAGGTATACAGATAGACTGCCCAGCGTCCTGAAGGAGCAGTGATCAGAGAGCAGCCGACATACACACTGGCTGCCTTTTATGGAGGCTGGGAGGAGCAACCCACCCCGCTGCGCCAGAAGACTGGACTAGCGTGTGGATTTGGGGAGGGGCTGCCAGGGGAGCGGACCTCCCCTATGCTGCTTGGATCTGCCCGGTAAACTGACATGGCCACCGCCACAAGCCCCGGCTTGTCAGGAACATCACATCTTGGCGGTCTAGTGTAGGTGACAGGCTGTTCTGCCCCTGACTGCAGCTGGCCCCGAGGCCGGACCGCCACGTGGTCCCGGCGTCAGCGACCGCCGCGACCACCCGCTTACCTGCCATCCCCTTGATCCGGATGCGGTCCAGGGCATGAGAGCCCCTGCCGAAGCCCTAGCCATGGACCTGCCAAGGCTAGCGGCGCGGCGACGGAGGAGGTAGTTGCAGCGTGTGGCCGGTGCATCTCTGATCAGACGCGAGGCTGCTTCCAGGACAGCTCAGACCACCCGCCTAGATGGAGAGTAAAACTCTCTTTTTTTTTGGTTACTCGTCTGCAGGACTGCTCCTGCAGTCCCACTGTCTATGTAGTGTACACACCAAACAGGAAGAACTGGCTACCTAAGGCAGGGGGTGGGGTATATGAGGGACCCGATGCATCCTGGGAGCAGAGAGCTCGTTTGTATTAACTGTTTGGTGACCGGGATTCATACCCCAACGTACTGGCTGTGGACCCCGAAAAAGAAAGAGGTATCAGGACTCAGGGCAGCGATTGGCTGGGGACAAGCTGCCAGGCCCGATTGGCTGTGGACACACTTTGTTTTAAAAACTGGGTCCACAAATGCCTGTAGCACGTAAAAACGCACTATAGCGCGTATTTTGCGATCACTGGACTGCATGTTTTTCTATATACATTACTATGGAGCCCCGAGGCAGTATTTTGCGTAGGGCCCTGTGGGACTGAGCAGAAGGAAGGAAAGGTGGAGCCATGGGCAATAGCAAAGAGGGAGGAAGAGGCGGTCCTCTCCCATCATCACCCCTGGCTTCTCCTCTTTGCCACCTCTGAGGTGGGTCCCACCTACCACACCCCTGGCCCTGACATCAGCTGGCCCAGTTCACACGGGGGAGAGAAGAATGGTGACTGTGTCCCTGCTGCTGAGGGGAGGCCTGAGCCAGGTGTTGCTGCTGCTGTTGAGAGCCTGGGTCGCGGCATCCATGACTGGGAGGAGCCTGAACAGTTAGTTGGTGAGATCATGCCTGACTGCTCTGATGCCACTGGCAGGTGTATAAGTGGCACTCCTGTGGCGTAAGGTGTATAGAGGGCACTACTGTGGCATGTGTTTAAGGAACAGTATTGTGGCATAACGTTAACAAGGGACACTATTGTTAGGTATAATGTGAATAAGGGGCACTACTGTGACACAATATGAACTGCGGGGACATCTGTGTAGCATAATATGGAAAAAATAGACAAAACTGTGGCTTAATGGGCACTACTGAGTGGCATAACATGCAGTGTGGGCATTACTGTGTAGTATAATGTGAATATGGGCACTATTGCGTAATGTGAATAAAAGACACTACTGAGTGGCATAATGTGAATTGCGGGCACTACTGTGTGGCTTATGTTTTATTAGTGGAATTTGTTTTGTGGGTTGGACTATATCTAGCCATGCATGCCAGAGTTTGATACTGTTCCCTTTAATGTGCCCCTACATGCTGGATAAACCCCCTGCATGGCACCTGGCACATTTGGGGGAGGAGGAGTAGCACACACACACTCCTCTGGGCACCATGAGTACATGCTACACCCCTGCCCCCACCCATCACACCAGACTGCACCCTCCACCACATCATTACACCAGGCCACTTCCCCCCACCACATCATTACACCAGACTGCCCCCACCACCCCTATTAAAGCAGACTGGCCCCCCCCACCCCCTTCCCATTGTTACACCAGACTGGGCCCCTATCACATCATTACACTAGACCCCCCCCCCCCCAATCATTAAACCAGACTTTTACGTACCTCCCACCCACCACATCAATACACCAGACCGGACAAATCAGTAAACAGTTACATAGCACCTCACCGCACCATCCCCCATTCGTTATCCCACAGCATCGCCCCATTTTACTGGAAACTCCTCACTTTCCGTCCCACATACCATGCAGTAATGGACCAGCTACAAGTGTGATGAGCCTCTCCTCTGCACAGGCTCCGCTAGTAGCGTGCCTGATGGGCTAACAGCACTCAGACTGGGATCCGCCAGATGCGTCCTGCCCTGACGTGGGGGAAGGGCCGGAGCGCACGCTAACCACGCCCACCGAGAAGAACTAGGATGCTCAGCAAATTTCATGGCTATCGCTTCAAGCCAAGCCACGCCCACTCCAACAGATTTCCAAATTTCCCACTCCCAGTAGCGAGAGATCTTCCGTTCCCGTCACGGTGATGGTCACGTGCTGTATGTACCCCAGTAATGTAATGTAATTGTGTCTGTATGTCACTAGCATAGCATGTGTAAAACATCAATGCCATTAACATCGGAATAGAGTATATTTACATGTCACTTGCATAGCAGGTGTAAAACATTGATGGCATTATGGGGCCCATTTATCAAAGTTAATTTGAGATACATTCCCCGAAAACACCTGTTTTCTGGGGTTTACCTCAAATATTAAGTATCCCCCGGATGTATGAAGGAGGGTCCGCAGCAGGTATCTCCGATACCTGCTGCGATCCCTCCATTGCTGCCCGCAGCCGCCTCCCCCATAGGTGTCTATGGGGGATGCGATGCTGCTTAATGTATCAATATTGGGAATGCGAAGCATTCCCGATATTGGCCCCAGCAGCTAACGGTATCTGAAGATGGCTGTAGACTTACCGCATTTCAGCCGGCGGAGGGATCTCCCAGATCCCTCCGCTGGCAATGGGCGCCGCTCATGTGCAGTCCGCGGGACAGCGCATGCGCAGCAGTCCCGCATGCACTCCAGCCACATCGCAGGGATCATACATTAAGCCGGTATGATCGCATTTTGCAATGCGATCATGGGCGGTACTGGATGCCCTGATCGCATTGCAAAATGCGATCATTAATAAATGGGCCCCTAATATTGGGAGAGAAGGGGGTTCTCTCTGTTGTGTCTCTTACAGCTATAGTGCCCTAATACCACAGCATGCTGACATGGTGCACTGCAGGTCAGTAACCCGTTATTACCTGGAAGTGACACTTCTGTTATTTTCCTGAGTACCCTGTAGGAAGCTGTGGGCAGGAACTGAGCCAATCCTCATTGGAAGAGAAGCATTGGTGGGAATTAAATTGTATGCAACGTGCCACTAGGCATTGCCACGATATGTCAACTGCGCACATATTGGCCATATACAGTAGGGCCGGCATTGCAAGTTTTAACTCAGCTCCATGGCATGATGTGATGTTACAAAACGGCACATAGCATTCATGAATTGATTCCCCCCCCCCCCCCCATTGATGGTTATTAAACTTCGAAAAATCACCAAACCACCAATGGTTCCAAAATTACATAATTGGATTCCCATCACTAGTGTATGAGATAGTGGTCAGTGTTCTCCTCAGCTTCAGTTCGGTCTTTTTTTTTAAATGCCGTCCAGCACTATCCTGCTTCAGGGGTCTGAAGGTCAAAATCAGAAATCGTAATTAAGAGGCAGGGTGCTGTTTGGATGCCAGGAACATTACAGAGAGGGTAGACGGAGAGTGCAGATGTGCACTGTGTCTCAGTGTAAATTGCTGGACACAGTTATACCTGTGTCCATCCAGCAATGAGCAGTATCATTATTCCACAGTAATACACTGTCTCCTCCTGGATACTTCTTAATGCCACCCAACTGGCAACATTTTCTTGGGAGAACACTGGCTGTATATACCACCGTTATAGTGTTTGAGATACAGTCAGTGCTATATGCCACACTTAGGGGTAAATTTACTAAAGTGAGAGTTTTTAGAAGTGAGTTTTAAAAGTGATGTTGCCCATAGTAACCAATCAGATTCTACTTAACATTTAATTAGCACCTTCTAGAAGATAATAGCTAAAATATGATTGGTCACTATTGGCAACATCACTTTTAAAACTCACTCCTAAAAACTCTCACTTTAGTAAATTTACCCCTTATAGTGTATGAGATAGTCAATGGTATAGCGATCCCGCTAGGGTGTTTCAGCAGGGCGTTTCACCCTGCCCGGTTTTAAAAGGCTAAATTGCACCTTGTTCTTATGGAGGCGCCCCACTGATCACAGCCTGATAGCGATGGGCCCACGATGCCCGACCATTCCACTGTTCCTCTAACTGTCCGCGTCGCACCGCTCCCCTCGTGGGAGCAGGGAGAAGTTGAGGGAGCAGAGGGTGAGTAGATAGTTTGCCCATGCGCACAACATCTATTCACAGTGTGGGGAGAGATTGGGGGCAGCCCAGCATCTCCGTGAGTGCTGGGCATGCCCCCTGAAATTATGTAAAGGGGAGGGGTAATGTGAGGCCATGCCCCGCACAAGAGTCCACATCCCTTTCCAGGCACGCACGCAAAAGTGCCCTGCTTCTTTATAAGCATCCTGCCTGAGCCAAGAAACTAGAATAAACACTAACTGTATATATCACATTAAAGGGCATATTAAATTACTTTCCTGCCAATCCTCCAAAGACATTCGCTTGAGGCATTTATTATGTAATGGTGATATTAATTATAAGGGTACTGTAGCAGATATCAGAGATCTGCTGTGGTCCCTTTTCTGTCATTTACAAATGTAGTCCCTACTCCCTTTGTTGTCTATGGGGTTGTAATACCCTCCTCCACTTCCTCCTCCTCCTCCTCCTCCTACATGAGTCACAGTGTGAGACTAATGGTGCGTACACACGGTACGATATGAACGCTAACGATATAGTTATTGTTCAGATCGTTAATTTTTTTGGTGCCTTCCAACCCACGTATGGACACGGGCACGTATGGACGATATCAACCATCGGCATGCCGGCCAACCTGGTCGATATCAACCAGGTTACATAGGGATCGCGGGTCACTGGCTCATCGTTGGTGGTGTGGTGGATGAATGATAATGATCATCCAGCACATCGGGAAGGTGCAGGACGATCAGTCAGCAATACCGTTATCGCTGACTGATCGTACCGTGTGTACGCACCATAAGTCCTGGCTGAATTGAAGTCTCTTCTGTTTCTAGTTGTCAGTGACACCTACAGTCTGAAGCCCTGAGGTACTGTAGTGTCAGTTGTAATATCAGCTAAAATTGAATATATGTACTTTAATATTTATTTTAATCCTATTTTGTTTTTCATTTTTAAATAAGAAAAACATGAAGGTCCATTTATTAAATGCTATTATACCTGTTGCTATGTATATTTAGCACTGTTGTGTGGTGGAAGGGTGTATTAAAGACCATGGTAAAATTGTTATTATTACATGGTTATAGATATTTCAAATAAAGATAAAGTGCATATGATGTATACACTTTTTAGTGTGTATGTCAATATCTTAATTTAAAATATGTTTAACAATTATCATTACCATCGTCCTCAATACATGCATCATCTCCCTCCCTCAGGGCCGGCCCGACCTATACGCCTGGTATGCTGCCGTGTAGAGCGCCAGACTGAGAAGGGCGCCCTGGCAGTCATGGAAAATGAGTAACCGTCCCCCACTGGACACTGACAGACTACTCTTACATGCAGACAGCTGTTTCGCTATTCAGAGGAGGCTTTGTACTCAGTGCTCCACCTGCCAGGAGACCGCTCTGACTGGGAACCTCTGGCAGCCCAGAGCACACAGCAGCAGCCAGGAATACGATTTGTGGTAATTGCCTGAGTGGGGGCTCAGTGTTTTGTCAGTGCCGGCTCTCGGCGGGGGAGATGGGCTGAGACTGCAACTGGGCCAGGAGGTGGTGATGGAGGAACGCTACTTCAACGTCCCATACTGTACTTAGGTGAACGACCTCCCCAGCCCTCCCCCGATGCCAGGGAATAAGGAGAGAGAGAAGGTGAAGATGCCTTGGTGCCCTCCCAAAGGTAATGTACAGCAATGGAAAAACAGGCGGCACTCAGAGGGCTTGTATATGTATAACACAGCACACAGTCAAAGGTAGATGTGTCCGACGTTTTGATTTTAATAAACTCCTTCCAGGACAGATATCTATCTATATATTTTTAGACATAATAATAGTAATTATTTATATATTTGTACATATGTGAACATGCTTTAGGTATGTGTAAAGCTTTTCCCACAAGACCACGCCCCCTTATCTTCCTCAGGCACGCGCCACAATACCCCTGGGGGCAATGAAAAAAATATTCGCTTACCTAAAAATTTGGGCTTGGGCTGGCCCTGCCCTTTCTGGATCTCTAGGTATAATCCTCTCCTTGTGTCTCTAAGCATCATCCCCTCCCTGTATCTCTAAGCATCATGACCTCCCTGTGTCTCTTATGCTGCGTACACACCTAAAGATTTACCTGTCCAATCTGTCTGGTGGGATGGAAAATCTGGTAATGTATGGGAGCAATTGACAATAGAAATTTGCTCCCAAACACTAGAAACTGGACCAGATTGGACAGATAGATCCAAAGGAGTAGCGTGGAACCATGGCGTCCGGAGAAAGTGCACGTCGCAGCACCCTGCTCCCTGTACTCAAGTGTGCCAGTGGGGTATGGCCAGTCTGCGGGGGAATACTGAAGTGAAGAGAAAGACAACAAATAGTAGCAGTATCACACTGGGCAAAAGGTCCCATTGGGGGAATGGAATGCTTCGGTGATGCACATCTGACATTAAGGAGTAGCTCCTTTGGCACTGCTTTATTTATGTGTAGCACCTAGGATCTGACTTTTATCTCATTTGAATTATTGTTATTAGTTAATAGAGCAGATTCTATTATATATTCTGATCATTTAACTTAAATTGACAGAATACATGTGCTAGAGTGAGATTCCACAGGGTGCACAGCTTATTACTGCAATTACTGCCCCAAGCCGTATTCACTGGAGTGGGAGCACCTATGGGAAGCTCCATTCTCAGCTATGCTCCTACTTTGCAAATATACATTGCACCTATGTTAATGTGAGAACTAATCATGTTCTGTTTACCACCATTATTTCAAGTCTCCTAATACAGTATTTTTTAAAAGACCTTTCAAATAACACTTTGTGGTCATGCCTAGGAACACCTCATTACTTTACATAGCAAAGCAGTGACTTTTTATTAAACTCATACCTGCCAATAAGAAAAGGAGAGGATAGGGGTGGTGACAGAAGCAAATAAGAACGGAGAGGAGAGAGGTGGTGACAGAAGCCAGTAAGAACGGAGAGGTAAGGGACAAAGAGTTGATCAGAGAGGGGTGGTGACAGAAGCCAAAAAGAAAGGAGTGGACAGGGGCAAAGAGCCGATCACATAGGGGAGGGAATTAAAGAGGTGAGAAGTGAATATAATCAATGTGACAGGAAAGAAGAGTTGACAGAAGATGATCATAGAGGAGGGGAGACAATCTGGGCAGCTTGAGGGAACATGAAATGTAGAAATGGATCTCAGATTCATAACTTATATAGGATATAGAGCAAACAAACCAAGATAATACTAACAGGCAGCCGTCATACTGTGCAGCGCCCCATGAATTTCGGAAACCTGAATGGAGCTCTCTGTCCATTTTGGCGCCTGGAGCTCATGCTCCACTGGAACCACCCTCAATACACCCCTGGATATATCTATAGGTGTGTACGCAGCCTAAGCATCATCCCCTCCCTGTATCTCTATGCATTATCACCTCCCTGTGGGGTCTTATTTACTAAGCAGTGTTAGGAGACAGAGTGAAAAGTGATAAGGTGCCAGCCAATCACTCTGTCTCCTAACACTGCTTAGTAAATAGACCCAATCTCTAAGCATCATCTTATTCCTGTGTCTCTAATCATCATCCCTACCCTGGTCCATCCTCTGGCTCCGGAGGCTGGTCTGACAAGTGTTCTCCCAGCAGAACACAATAAAGTTTAGAAGAAAAAAACTTATCTCTAAGCATCATCCCCTCCCTGAGGGCCTCATTCAGAGGCGGTCGGAGGATGCAAACGGTCGCTCAGAAACTGGGCGGCCACTTGCATCCTGACCGCCCGGCTGTGTTGCGGTCGTTAGGCTGTGGGTTAACACCCACAGCTCTAACGACCGCTCCGGTGATGGTCGCGATGGTCAGAGACCATCGCGACCATCGGGGCTTACGACGAGACCCTAGGGTAGGGTCTCCCTTGTCGTAAGCCCCGGAGAGCTTCTGGCTCTGTCACTAGTGATGTCAGTGGGGCCGCCCCCAAACGGTAGGCGTTCCCATGGGAACGCCTCCGTTTGGGCTGCCACCCCTCTGGCCCGCCTTCCAAACGGGGCGAGCTGTCAATCAACATCGACAGCTCGCCCCCTTTGGATCGAGACCCGCTACGACCGGTACTGTCGGTCGTAGCGGGTCTCACACATGCGCACGCCGGCACCGGCGCCGTCGTGCGCATGCTCTGTGGGGGACCATCGACCCGGTCCGAGCGCATCGGCGCATCGTCTCTAATCATCATCCCCTCCCTGTGTCTCTAAGCATCATCCCTTCCCTGTATCTCTAAGCATCATCCCCTCCCTGTGTCTCTAAAGGTGCCCACACACATACCGATGTCCTCACGATACGATTTTATGGCCAATTTCCTCATGAACTTTCACGGGAGCTCCCTTGCCGCCGTGATCACGATTTGGAGTTAAAAATGTCCAATCTGACTAAAGATCTATCTTGCAGCCAATGCATTGTATCCCAGATTGGCTAATCTGCCCTACAGCACGGCAGATCAGAAGATGCGATATACGACGAGCGGGGATGCGCATCGGCATCGTGCTCGTGAGTATAAACTCACGATTTGTACTTTTTTTACCCGATTCGTCGTCACAATTCGTCGAAATCGGCCAAATCGTGTAAAATGTCGCTATGTGTATGGGCACCTTAAGCATCATCCCCTCCCTGTATCTCTAATCATCATCCCCTCCCTGTGTCTAATCATCATCCCCTCCCTGTGTCTCTAAGCATCATCACCTCCCTGTGTCTCTAAGCATCATCCCTTCCCTGTATCGCTAAGCATCATCCCCTCCCTGTGTCTCTAAGCATCATCCCCTCCCTGTGTCTCTAATGGTGCGTACACACTGGGCGATTAAAGTGGACGACTGAACGATAACGATATCGTTATCGTTCAGTCGTCCACTTTATCGTCCATTTTTAACACAAAAAAGATGAACGATGACGACGACGCGCGTTCCCGCGGGTCGTTCGTCATCCTCGTTCATCGGGCTGACATGCAGGCCAACCTGACGACCTCGTCAGGTTGCTGCATGTCAGGGAATGGGTGAGAGAGCCCGGCGCTGAACGATATCGCTAATGATATTGTTCAGCGGCTGTGCTCAATGTCATGAACGACATTGAGCACAGCCTGCCGGGGACACACTAGACGATATCGCTCAGGGAGCATATCGTCTAGTGTGTATGCACCTTAAGCATCATCACCTCCCTGTGTCTCTAAGCATCATCCCTTCCCTGTATCTCTAAGCATCATCCCCTCCCTGTGTCTCTAAGCATCATCCCCTCCCTGTGTCTCTAAGCATCATCACCTCCCTGTATCTCTAAGCATCATCCCCTCCCTGTGTCTCTAAGCATCATCCCCTCCCTGTGTCTCTAAGCATCATCCCCTCCCTGTGTCTCTAAGCATCATCACCTCCCTGTGTCTCTAAGCATCATCCCTTCCCTGTATCTCTAAGCATCATCCCCTCCCTGTGTCTCAAAGCATCATCTCCTCCCTGTGTCTCTAATCATCATCCCCTCCCTGTGTCTCTAAGCATCATCCCCTCCCTGTGTCTCTAAGCATCATCCCTTCCCTCTATATCTAAGCATCATCCCCTCCCTCTGTCTCTAAGCATCATCCCCTCCCTGTATCTCTAAGCATCATCCCCTCCCTGTGTCTCTAAGCATCATCTTATTCCTGTGTCTCTAATCATCATCCCCTCCCTGTGTCTCTAAGCATCATCACCTCCCTGTGTCTCTAAGCATCATCCCTTCCCTGTGTCTCTAAGCATCATCACCTCCCTGTGTCTCTAAGCATCATCCCCTCCCTGTGTCTCTAAGCATCATCCCCTCCCTGTGTATCTAAGTATCATCCCCTCCCTGTGTCTCTAATGGTGCATATACATGGTCAGTTCTGTCAGATGAACGATTGAACGATTTTACCAGCGAGATGAACTATTGATCGATTGAATGATGTTAGACAGTATTAAAATTAATGGAATCGTCCAAATCTGACTGCAAACACATCAGATGTCAGATTTCGTTATCTGACAAGCGGGAGCGCGCATCGTTGATCGTTGCAGGCTCACATATCAGATTTTCTTTCAGATATGAATAATTGAACAATTTTTAAAATCGTTATCGTTCAAATCTGACAGATAATCTGACCGTGTGTATGCACCATAAGCATCATCACCTCCCTGCGTCTATCGGCAACATCCCCTTCTTGTGTCTCAATGCATCAACCCCCCCCTGTATCTCTAAGCATCATGATCTCCCTGTGTCTCTTATGCTGCTTACACACCTAAAGATTTACCTGTCCAATCTGTCTGGTGGGATGGAAAATCTGGGAATGTATGGGAGCAAATGACAATAGAAATATGCTCCCAAATACTGGAAAATGGACCAGACAGATTGGACAGATATATCTATAGGTGTGTACGCAGCCCCTCATCATCATCCCTCCCTGTATCTCTATGCCTTATCACCTCCCTGTGGGGTCTATTTACTAAGCACTGTTAGGAGACACTGGGGGAAATTCAATTCAATGCGCTTCGGGAGGGGCTCCCGAAGCTATTCAATACACCGTGCTGTTTGGGAGCGCTAAGGATTTCTTCTCGCACCCCCCCTGGGGATGCGAAGAGAGATCCGACCAATGCCGGGTGCGCGGCTGTTTTTCTGCATAGCTAACAGCCGCGCACCCGACACTTTGGTCAAAGAATGCCGGTTACCGCGCCTTAAGACCCTTGTTAAGGCACGAAGACCACGATAACCAGCATTCTCCGACCACACAGTGCACTGAATTGAATAGCTCCGGGACTCGCTCCCGGCGCTATTCAATTCGTGTTGAATTGAATCGCCCCCATTGTGAAAAGTGATAAGAAAGTGATAAGGTGCCAGCCAATCAGCTCCTAACTGTCATTTTTGAAACAGCCTGTGAGATGACAGTTGGGAGTTGATTGGCTGGCACCTTATCACTTTCTTATCACTTTTCACTCTGTCTCCTAACACTGCTTAGTAAATACACCCCTGAGACTTTTCAGAAACTGCATGTAGCCATAGGTATCATTGTGCCTTATAACCAATTCAGGGAAATTATACTAATGATCCGATTTGAATGTATATAACAGCTTCATAATGGGAGCAAGGTGCAATCAGTGAGATTGATAAATGCTTCAGGGAGTCAGTGAGATTGCAGCTATTTCAGGGAGTCTCCCTGACAATCAGGGAGAGTTGGCAAGTATGATTTTAACCAATGTGTCTCTATTCTCTGGCCCCTGCATCCACTTACATCCAACCAGCCAACTTGTTGATTGGTTGGAATGAAAATCTGGTAAGGAATGAAAGCAAATGACAATCAGCAATTTGCTCCCAAACGCCGGAAAATTAACAAAAACTGTTGTTTGTTAAATGTTTGATCTAAACAATTTGTTCAAACTTGTCTGACGACCATTTTCATCTGTTTTCTGGCATTTAGGAGCAAATTGCTGATCATCAGTTACTACAATTCCTTACCAGATTTTCATTCCAACCAATCAACAAGTTGACTGGTTGGATGTAAGTTGGTCTAGTGTGTGGCCAGCTTTAGTCCGCTGCGGTTTCTCCATGTTAAATTCTGGGGATCCTTAATATTTGCAGGTACCCCCAAAAATTGGTGTTTTCGGGGTATATCTTCCAAATTTTAGTTGATAGTCCCCTACTGTATGTGCTTTTTTTGTTTGTTGCTGTCTATTAAGCAGTCTAACCTATGGCTCCCCAGAGGCAGTGATAAGCATAAAGTATTGTTGGCTGGAAGCCACCTACCTTACAGCATGCAGTCTGGACAGTCTGCCTCACCTCTGTAGCTTCTCTGTAGCAGTGCAGGAGGGCGGATTCCATCCACATGGCCAGCTTGTATTTGCTATACAAAGTACATATGATATTTTAAAGGCTCTATAATAAAAAAAGACCCCTTCTTACTAAGTAAAATAAATGGCTAAAAAACATTATGGCCAAGTAGGTGGGCACTTTCTCATGTATTATTGGGTTTTAGACTGGATAATTAGGATGTCATTTATAGCCTCTTATGGAGCGTACACACGGTCAGATTTGTCAGATTTGTCAGATGAACGATTAAACAATCTGAACGATCTGAACGATTTGAACGATTTTACTAAAGTTTTGAACGATTTGAACGATTGAACGATTTTTGACTGCATTAAAATGAATGGAATCGTCCAAGTCTGACTGCAAACCCATCAGATGTCAGATATCGTTATCTGACAAACGGGAACGCGCATCGTTGATCGTCCATCGTTCAGGCATGTCAGATATGAACGATTTTCCTTCAGATATGAACGACTGAACGATTTTTAAATCGTTATCGTTCATATCTGAAGGAAAAATCTGATCGTGTGTATGCACCATTATCGTGACAATAAGTAATTCTTTACCGCCCGTATGTATTAATAATCACGTCCAAAGACAGAGGCTCCAATAGTAAAGTGATCACATCAGAGACCTACTGCATACGCACAGTCATCAAACAGTGCAGGGGCTATTACCAGGGTGGGGTCCGGAGGATCGCTTTCCCAGTTAAATCTGTGATTTGTAGCCTATGGGCTACAGTACCAAAGACAATCATAAGATGGTGTTAGCTAACAGGGCCAAGCTTAGTAAATCCCACAATAAAGCAGCCCCTATAGAAACCTGATGATCCCTGTAATACATCCAGTGGATACTTGGCTTAATAAATATATCCAGTAGGATTTTATTTATCAAGAAGACAACAAACCCCATCTGCCATCATATCTCCCCACAGTGTCCATCTGACCAACAGCATTAGGATTGCCCGACGGGACCGTCTTATGACCAGTGGGAGAACACAGAGTGACAAGCGCCATAAGGAGAGGAGCGGGCTTCAGACACTGGACTGAAAACTCTTAGACCCACCGTCCACATAGGCCTCACCCAGGGAGGTGTATCCACTGTGTGAAATGGCAGCAGAGACATCCCAAACAAAAGGGGGCAGACTGGATGACAACTCTACTGGACTGCCAGAGCCCGGGCTACATCGCTTAGCGGTAAGCTATAAGTGCGGGATGCCACCTCTGCCTATAATAACAGTGCCACACTACACAAAGGCATACCACATTGCAGAAGGGACACATATGCATTTAAAGTACATACGGAGAGAGACCCCCTAAAAGGGCACTCTCACATCCCAAATCAAACAAAGAAGTTGTCACACTAGAGATGTAGACATATACTGTAGGTATAAAATATGCACTGCGGAAAGAGGCACCCTAAAGGAGCCATCTTATTTCCCAGACAGGCATAAACCCCACATTGACAAAACGGATGGTTCACCCCTATTTGTAATACTTTATGAGAGCACTGTGTCACCAATTTATTAAACTAGGAATACTACCACTTTAGGTTGTCAAGTTCTTTTTTCTTCCATCACATAACTAATCACACAAAGGTGCAGCGCTAAGTACAAACCCTACATACAACCCTACATACAATAATGTAAAAATATATACATATATACATATATTGGCTAGCCTCTATTAAATATTGCTTGCTAAAGCAGGTAGATACATAAGTTAGGGACCCCAGGTATTTAATAAACAATTAGGTTTGAGCAGGGCCGATGCAAGGTTTCTCGGCACCCTAGGCAAAACGTTTGCAGCTGCTGTATTGGGTGTTTGGCAGTGCAGGTGCTCTGTCCTGCACCGTATCTCAAGCAGCTTGAGGGAAACTTCACTCGCCAGTTCTCAGCGGGACTTGTTCCACTGGCCGCCCGACATCTCTCACAGCAAATGCCGGGACATCCTGTGCACGCACCTTGCACCCACTGCAAACAACTTCCCTGCCGGGTCTAGCTGCGTGGGGATTTTTTTTTTCCTTGTCTGGGGGAGGGGTGGGTGTAGATGGGCTCCCATCGCTGGGGTAAGCAGCCTTTACCGGGTGTCCTCAAAGCTCTTCAGGGGGAAGGCCCCCATACATCAGCAATCTGAAAACCACAATTGAACAATTTGAAGATTTATTGCCCGATCTTAGGATTTCCCAATCAAGCAATCTGCGCCCATACACTACAGATCTTTTTCAGTGATTTGCAGATCGATTGCAGCAAACACAGATCTGGCAATCTTGAAAGACCCATCATTTTGCTAGAAACGGTCTGCAAATCTGCTGATCATGTCCATACACTAGCAATCTACAGCCCCAATCGATCTGCGAAATCCAATATGTTGGACAATCAGATGAAACAATTCCAATCACTTTTTGGTTGCAATCTGCGATCTGTGAAGCCCATACATTGCAGATTTTTATACACAATCGATTGCAAATTGCACGATTGCTGCAATCCATCTCTGATGTATGGGGGCCTTAAGATATATGGATTGCTTTTTGGTCATCATCACTTTTTTTTTACAGTAAGGTGCCACTGTTTGCCTTCTCTTTCCCTTGCTTATTGGATTTAATTTATTCAGTTGGCTTATGTAGTGTCTGTATATTACCATTATGGAAGTATTGGTCCTTTGCATTATTCTTGAAATACACTGGTGTTCATATTTAAGTGTTGTAGATATTGGTATCACTTATTGCCAAGTACCATCTACTATTGCATGAAATGATGCAGTTTATTGTTACATCTATGTTTACATTGCAGATGTTTTATTCTGACTGTGTTTACCATGTATTGTTTGTATTTAGTAATTAGCATATTTACAGATTGCCATATGTCTATGTTTGTTTATAGCTATTGTTGTTATGGTGATGTTTCATGTGTGGGGAGCACTTGATGAAGTAATGGCTCAAGAACTGCCGATCGGGTGTGCGGTCTCGCCACAGACAATGGCGCTCACTATGGTCTTATTTAAGGTAAGGTTTTCTTTTCTGTTATCCTGGTCAAAATGCCATGTGAATAAAGGCATTGAAACATTCATCATCACCACACTTGTTCAGTAAGCTTCTTTTGGAGCTTGGAGTGCCGCACCCCCGCTGTGATATCTATCTATCTATCTATCTATCTATCTATCTATCTATCTATCTATCTATCTATCTATCTATCTATCTATCTATCATATGTTTGTTTGTGTACCTTGCTTTACAGCTTTTTGGTACTACAAGTCTCAGCTTGCCATCTGGCAGGGCATGCAGAGTCTTGTAGTTCCACACTGTAGAAAGACACTGCTAAAAAAAATTGTCGTTGCTAATCTTAATTGTGCTTCTAGGCCCTTATTCAGAGCCGGACGCTCTGACCAGAGCGCTCGCTCTGAATCAGGGCCCACCTCCATTAATATGGAGCGTCCTCCTGGACGCTTGTATAGCTGTGGGTCACCACCCACAGCATATACGAGCGTGCAGGATGATGGTCGCGATGGTCTTGACCATCGCGACCATCGAAACTGCGAGCAGAAGCCTGCGGTTGAGTTTTTCAACTGCAAGGCCAGGAGTGATTTTGGCTCTATCAGAGCCAAAATCACTCCCACTGACATCACTAGTGATGTCAGTGGGGCCGGCTTCAGACGGTAGGCGTTCCCTTGGGAACGCCTCCGTCTGGCAGGCACGCCCCCGGCACGCCCACCAAAGGGGGCGTGCTGTCAGTCAACATCGACAGCACGCCCCCTTTGATGAGACACTCAGAGCGAAGGAAAGTCCTTCGCTCGTAGGGTCTCGCGCATGTGCACGACGGAGCTCCCTCCGTCATGCGCAGTGCAGACCATCGACCCACTTGCGAGCGGCTGTCTGCGGTCTGAATGAGGGCCTTAGTCCGTCCTGTGGTTCCTTCAGTGTAGGGATGGACATCGAAATCCGATAGTTAATAACCATCGATGTTTCCGATTCGATGGAAGTACTTTTTCCATCGAATACCGGAAAGTGGTAGAGCAGTGGGTGTGCAGCATGAGAATAGATGCCAGGCATGCTCCCGCAGTGACGTGGGCGGGGGTGCCGCGAGGCCCTGTCCCTTTCCCACAGGCCCGCCCATTTTCTTCCGGTCCTATAACCATCGCAATCTTTATAGTATCGAATTCTTATGATGTGATCGTTAGTTGTCATTGCATCGCATGATTTGATGCCAGAAGCCCCGCTGCTATCCGGTTCAGGGCCTCCGATGTCCATCCCTACTTCAGTGCATATCTGCTGTGGCTCCTCCCCATGGGCTTGTGCTGCTGTAGTTCAGTACTGGAGCTGCCTGTACTCCTGGAGGCAAAGAAGGGAGGGCCTGCAGCATCCTGTGCTAAGCCCCTCCCCCCTGGCATCACCACTGATTCCGGAAAATGGAATCAGTGGTGCTAGATGGAGCTGGCCTCCGGACCCCACTGCCCGCCACCCACAGCCTGCAGTTGTTGCTGGGTCAGTCAGCAGATGACTGCTCGGCAAGCAGCTGCACAGTGTAAAGAACGGACCTGTGACATGGGCTAAGTCCCGCCTTCCTTCAATAGAGGGCGTGGCTATGTATCACCGTAGCCCACCAAAGAATTTCTCGACTCCCTGGCAGCCCAGACCGAGCCTGACAATGGGTATATTCAATTTTTGAACTACAGAGCCAGTAACTTATACTAGCATAATTATATATAAAAGAATATTTTGAAAGGTAATGTCACCTAGCATGGGCATTGTGGTAATTTAATTAGCAAAACATAAAAAAGTCCTATTTTAATGCTACTGGAGGACATGGCAGGGAACCAGTTGGATTAAGGCCCCTATTTATTATTTTTGTAGCAATATCATAAGACTTTCTATCTTTTCACCACAGCGATAGAAAATTTTTTAGCACAGCAATTTAGCAAGAATTATTGCTGGAGCAGCTGAGTGACACTGCCAAGCAGAGGTACAGTAAGAGTAGTCTCACCTCTTCACCAAGAAATTATTGGTAGATCTGTGCATGTATGATATGGCTTGCCTAGATTTAATAAAATATGTATAAATATATTGCAGGTATTCTGGTATGAAAAAATGTTTACTTTGATAAAGTATTTATTCGTCGACACCGGCAGCACCCCTCACCCACTAACACTGGCAGCACACCTCTCACACTAACACCGACAGCACTCCTCACACACTAACACTGGCAGCACACCTCACACACTAACACCAGCAGCACTCCTTACATACTGACACCGACAGCACACCTCACACACTAACACTGGCAGCACCCCTCACACAGTAACACTGACAGCACCCCTCACTCACTGACACTGGCAGCACCTCTCACACACTAACACCAGCAGCACTCCTTACATACTGACACCGACAGCACACCTCACACACAAACACTGGCAGCACCCCTCACACACTAACACTGACAGCACCCCTCACTCACTGACACTGGCAGCACCTCTAACACACTAACACCAGCAGCACTCCTTACATACTGACACCGACAGCACACCTCACACACTAACACTGGCAGCACACCTCACACACTAACACTGGCAGCACCCCTCACTCACTGACACTGGCAGCACCACTCACACACTAACACCAGCAGCACTCCTTACATACTGACACTGGCAGCACCCCTCACTCACTGACACCGGCAGAACCACTCACACACTAACACCGGCAGCACTCCTCAGTCGCACACTAAAACTGACAGCACACCTCACACACTGACATTGGTAGCACCCCTCACACACTGACACTGGCAGCACCCCTCACACACTAACACCAGCAGCACACACAGAGGACACATACACACTGGCAGGGGGTCACACACACACACGGACAGGGACCGTCACACTCACACTGCTGGAGAGGACGGAAGCAGAAGACTTCTGTTGCGTAAGCAGAGGATGAAGACAGCGATGCATTAGGTGAGTAGTGTTCCCTCTAGCTCCAGCGGCAGGCAGGGCGCCGGAGCTAGAGAGGGCAATCTTGTGCGCGCGCCCGAAAAGGGGTCATGTTTATGAAAAGGGGGCGTGTCTATAAGACGCGTCCCCTTTCGCCATACTTGGGGGCGTGCCCGGCGCTTACGGACATGCCGGGCAGCCCCCAAGCGCTGCAGAAAGGGAGAATAGATGCCGGGCGCATGCGCCTGGCATCTATTCTCCGGCGGTGAGCAAATTTAGGGGGTCATTCTGACCCACTCGCAAGCGGCAGTACGCTCGCAAGTGGGTCGATGCTCCCCAGTGTACATGCGCACGACGGAGGGAGCTCCGTCGTGCGCATGCGCGAGACCAGGACTGTGACAGCCAAGCTGTCGCTCCGGGTCTCGCACCAAAGGGGGCGTGCTGTCGATGTTGATTGACAGCACGCCCCCTTTGGTGGGCGTGCCGGCCGTGCCTGCCAGACGGAGGCGTTCCCATGGGAACGCCTACCGTCTGAAGCCGGCCCCACTGACATCACTAGTGATGTCAGTGGGAGTGATTTTGGCTCTGATAGAGCCAAAATCACTCCAGGGCTTGTGGCTGGGAAACCCTACCGCTGGGTTTCCGTCGCAAGTCCGATGGTCGCGATGGTCAAGACCATCGCGACCATCTTTTTGGACGCTCGTATATGCCGTGTGTGGTGACCCACAGCTATACGAGCGTCCAGGAGGACGCTCCATTTTAATGGAGGAGGGCCCTGATTCAGAGCGAGCGCTCTGGTCAGAGCGTCCGGCTCTGAATCAGGGCCTTAGTCATTAAGCTCCAATGGGGCAGGGACTAATATGAGTGATGTATTCTCTGCACAGTGTTGTTTAAATTGGCTTTTCGGATAATTCCGCTTGTCTCCTTTGTTATAGTTCAAGATTACTCGTCCATAAATCTAGCTACTGTATCTTAGTGAAATATATTGGTGATGCTATATAAAGAAACAATAATAATAATAATAATAATGCATGTATATCAAGAACATATTATCACGACTATAATTATTTTCAGGTGGTCCTTCTCCATGATTGAATATGTCAGGTCAACAGCCATGCAAACTACATCTCTGGACTATTGTGATGTCACCTACAGTTACTATTGTGAGGTCATCTTTACTACAAAGAATACACAGAAGAGACAGCTAGGTTACAACAACTCAGACTTTAGCTGCAGACCAATGTGATCTGGATCTCGTGTCACAGATCACTCCACTGATACAAGTTCAGTCATCTGCTTCTGTCGTAGCCAAGCTCAGAACAAAAGATTGATGAAAATGTGAGGACAACAGCCATCAAACTACATCTCTGGACTTTTGTAAGGTCATCTTTACTACAAAGCATATAATGAAGATAGAACTGCTGGAGTAGTAGGCCCAAGACAGGTAATTCATTTTATTAGTAATTACTGATAACTCTCAGGCTAGACACAAGTTCTAGACTATAGAGGAGTGATAATACCTTCCTGATATACATAGATATTTATAATATATGTATATTTGCTATGGACTCTGGGCCTGAATCAGCAGCGTACATAATTGCAATTAAATATGCAGATCGATCGACTGTTAAACACTGCACATGCGTATGCACCGCACCGTGCATTTGCGCTGCAATCGCAGTGTGATTACGGATGCACTGAGGAATCCATCACAGAGTGAGTGACAGGCTGTGAATGTTTGGGGGCGGTGACGAGAGTGGTCAAAAAAACACAGGCATGTCTGTCCATTTGAACGCAGTTTCCTGGGTGTGCATAAATTAGACACTGCGATTGCATACACAGCTTGAGTCAGTGATCGTGCTAAGCAAAAAATTATGTGGGTCCCAGGGACCCCTTTAAGAAATTGGGGTCCTACTTCACTGTTTCTGGGTCCCATCACAATTTATAATTTTGAGCATCCATATGCCTCCCCACATCACATCAGACCACCCAACATGGCTTACACATACACCATAGCAAGTTACACTCATATATTCAGTACTGATAATACTTATAAATACATCTTGGGGTTGAGGCAGTCAGCAGTTGGGTAGTGCTGGTGGTTGAGGCAGGGATCAGTTGGGGGGTAAAGGGGGTGTTGGTAGTGTTAGGGAGGGGGTAATGGCAGACATTACTGTGGGGCAGTGCTGGCGGTTGGGAGGGATAGGGCAGGGATGGGGTGGGTAAAGGCAGCTTGTAGTTTGGGCAATACATACAGTCAGGTGCATAAATATTGGGACATTGACAGAATTTTCATATTTTGGCCTCTATTCACCACCACAATGGCTTTGAAATGAAACAAACAAGATGTGCTTTAATTGCAGACTTTCAGATTTAATTTGAGGGTAATTACATCCAAATCAGGTGAACGGTGTAGGAATTACAGCAGTTTCTATATGTGCCTCCCACTTTTTAAGGGGCCAAAAGTAATGGGACAAACTAAACAATCCTAAATCTAACTTTCACTTTTTAATACTTTGTTGCAAATCCTTTGCAGGCAATTACAGCCTGAAGTCTGGAACGCATAGACATCACCAGACGCTGGGTTTCATCCCTGGTAATGCTCTGCCAGGCCTCTACTGCAAATGTCTTCAGTTCCTGCTTGTTCTTGGGGCATTTTCCCTTCAGTTTTGTCTTCATCAAGTGAAATGCATGCTCAATTGGATTCAGGTCATGGGATTGACTTGGCCATTGCATAACATTCCACTTTTTAGCCTTAAATACTCTTTGGTTGCTTTTGCAGTATGCTTTGGGTCATTGTCCATCTGCACTGTGAAGAGCCGTCCAATGAGTTCTGAAGCATTTGACTGAATATGAGCATATAATATTGCCCGAAACACTTCAGAATTAATTCTGTTGCTTTTGTCAGCAGTCACATCATCAATAAATACAAGGGAACCAGTTCCATTGGCAGCCATACATGCCCACGCCATGACACTACCACCACCATGCTTCACTGATGAGGTGGTATGTTTTGGATCATGAGCAGTTCCTTTCCTTCTCCATACTTTTCTCTTCCCATCACTCTGGTACAAGTTGATCTTTGTCTCATCTGTCCATAGGATGTTGTTCCAGAACTGTAATGGCTTTTTTAGATGTTGTTTGGCAAACTCTAATCTGGTCTTCCTGTTTTTGTGGCTCACCAATGGTTTACATCTTGTGGTGAACCCTCTATATTCACTCTTGTGAAGTCTTCTCTTGATTGTTGACTTTGACACATATACACCTACCTTCTGGAGAGTGTTCTTGATTTGGCCAACTGTTGTGAAGGGGTTTTTCTTCACCAGGGAAATAATTCTTCTGTCATCCACCATAGTTGCTTTCCGTGGTTTTCCGTGTCTTTTGGTGTAGCTGAGCTCTCCGGTGCGTTCTTTCTTTTTAAGAATGTTCCAAACAGTTGATATGGCCACACCGAATGTTTTTGCTACCTCTCTGATGGGGTTGTTTTGACTTTTCAGCCTAATGATGGCTTGCTTCACTGATAGTAACAGCTCTTTGGATCTCATATTGAGAGTCGACAGTAACTGATTCCAAATGCAAATGTCACACCTAGAATCAACTCCAGACGTTTTACATGCTTAATTGATAATGAAATAACGAGGGAATAGCCCACACCTGTCCATGAAATAGCTTTTGAGTTGATAGTCCCATTACTTTTGGCCCCTTAAAAAGTGGGAGACACATATAGAAACCGTTGTAATTCCTACACCGTTCACCTGATTTGGGTGTAATTACCCTCAAATTAAATCTGAAAGTCTGCAGTTAAAGCACATCTTGTTTATTTCATTTCAAAGCCATTGTGGTGGTGAATAGAGGCCAAAATATGAAAATTCTGTCAATGACCCAATATTTATGCACCTGACTGTATATAGTAAAATGGAGTGGAATTTGTGCTGGCGCCCCCAGCTATGTGGTCTATACATTTTTACATTGGTTCCCTGCCACCAGAAATACACAATGATAAAAATAAAAGAGTGAAAATGTTTTTTTGGCACTTCTGGTAGTCCCACACAGAATATATTTATTAAAAAAAAAAACTTACCTTAGGGATCGTATCATCCAAAAGGTCTCATTCACATGCAGAAGTCCCTTTATTCTTACTTGGTTTGTTGTATTTATCTGCAGTGACCACACCAGTGTTCTCTTTTATTTCTTTTGTTTTGGCTACAATCCAACAAATGAATCTCCGCAAGATTTTTACCCAAAAGTGAAGAAAAAATATATATTGTGTAGAACGTTCCAAACATGTAAAAGTATTTATTAAAAAAAAAATCTCATATTTAAAAACGAAGACATACATAAAAACAAATAATGCAGTAACAATTGTAATGTCCAGAGTACAAATAATTGTGTTGAACCGTACAGTGATAGCTCCTTTAAAAGGAGCAAAGAAGTGCGCTCAAATGTGGGAGTACCGGAATCTCCCTCTCTACCACATTTGAGAGCACTTCTACGCTCCTTTTACGGGTCCGCACAATTATCTGTACTCTGATTAACTAGTGTTACTGCATTGCATTATTTCTTGTTATTTATGTCGTCGTTTTATATATATATTGTATATGAGATTTTTCTAAACCATATATATTTTTTCTTCTCTTTTTGGTAAAAATTTTGCAGAGATTCATTTGTTGGATTATAGTCTGAGAAAAACAAAGAGAACACTGGTGTGGTCACTGCAGATAAAGACACCAAACTTGGAGTAAAAAAGAGTGGACTTTGAATGTGACTTTTCAGCAGTTTGGGCAATGCAGCAATTGGGGTAGCGCTGGGAGTTTAGGCTAGGAGCAGTTGGGGTAGAGGGGGTAAGGGCAGGCTTTACTGTGGGGCAGTGCTAGGTGTAGGGAGGGGATAAGGGCAGGCAGCAGTTGGGTCAGGGAGGGGGTAGATAACATTTGGGATAGTACTGGGGGAAAGAGGGGGTTAGGGGCAAGCAGAACTGGAGGTAGGGAGGGGTAAGGATGGATAGCAAATTTCTTATTTAGCAGCTTCGCCCACCCACGTTGGCCTGTTTTGCAGCACTACCTGCTCACAACACACTCCATTTTCTCATTTTAACAGCTTCCCATGTTTGCATGATCATTGGCAGCAGCTACGCCCCCTTTCCTCCTCGGTTTCATAAAGATTGTTAAACTTACCCCGTTAACAGATTGCAGCCCCATATAACTTACATGAATCCTGCTTGAGGTGCAACACAAACTCCTCAGCTCCTCGTAGCTGTATATGCTGTTTTTCTCCATGCCGCAGGATCCGCCTCCTACACTCCACTGGGTACCGCAGCCTCTGCATCCAAGTGAGGGCACTGTCTGGCTCCTCCCCGAGTCCTCTTAGCAGCATCCGACATACATCACAGTTGCCACGGGATTGGCCGCGGGACCCGGAAGACATACAGAAGCCATGGTATTGGCTGCAGCAGAAGGCGTCACCAGGGACCCACCCATTTTGTAAAAGTGAGTTCCCAGTTCTCAGTTTAGGGTAAAATATGCGCTATAGCATAACTGAATTCCCCCCAATGTTTATAAAGTGTCCCCAGTGAGAAACAGCACATAGTGCATGTATACCTATGTGTCCAATAACTTCTCTGATGGATATTTGAGATACTAATATTGAGCTTTAAGTAAATGTAAATTAAGGCAGGGTCCATTTATTGTGAATATTAACCATTTGTATGGAGCCTCCGATTTGGGTATAATATTTTACATTCCCTGTATATATTTAGAATGCAGTTGGGGCTGTTCTATATGAAAGAGCATATGGATGATGCATACCATGAGAAATGGAGTCTATAATAATAATAATAATAATAATAATAATAATTATGCATGTATATAAAGAACATATTATCATGAATATAATTATTTTCAGGTGGACCTGCTCCATGATTGAATATGTCAGGTCAACAGCCATGCAAACTACATCTCTGGACTATTGTGATGTCACCTACAGTTACTATTGTGAGGTCATCTTTACTACAAAGCATACACTAAAGAGACAGCTAGGTTACAACAACTCAGACTTTAGCTGCAGACCAATGTGAGCTGGATCTTGTGGCACAGATCACTCCACTGATACAAGTTCAGTCATCTGCTTCTGTCGTAGCCAAGCTCAGAACAAAGAGTGATGAAAATGTGAGGACAACAGCCATCAATCTATATCTCTGGACTTTTGTAAGGTCATCTTTACTACAAAGCATATAATGAAGATAGAACCGCAGGAGTAGTAGGCCCAAGACAGGTAATTCATTTTATTAGTAATTACTGATAACTCTCAGGCTAGACACAAGTTCTACACTGTAGAGGTGTGATAATATCTTCCTGGTATACATAGATATTTATAATATATGTATGTTTATTTGCTATGGACTCTGGGCCTGATTCAGCAGCATACACAATTGCATTTAAGTATGCAGATCGATCGACTGTTAAACACTGCACATGTGTATGCACCGCTGCGATCGCAGTGTGATTACGGATGCACTGAGGAATCCATCACAGAATGAGTGACAGGCTGTGAATGTTTGGGGGTGGTGACAGGAGTGGTCAGAAAAACACAGGCATGTCTGTCCATTTGAACGCAGTTTCCTGGGTGTGCATAAATTAGACACTGCGATTGCATACACAGCTTGAGTCAGTGATCATGCTAAGCAAAAAATTATGTGGGTCCCAGGGACCCCTTACTTTAAGAAATTGGGGTCCTACTTCACTGTTTCTGGGTCCCATCACAATTTATGGTTTTGAGCATCCATATGTCTCCCCACATCACATCAGACCACCCAACATGGCTTACACATACACCATAGCAAGTCACACTCATATATTCAGTACTGATAATACTTATAAATTTATCTTGGGGTTGAGGCAGTCAGCAGTTGGGTAGTGCTGGTGGTTGAGGCAGGGATCAGTTTGGGGTAAAGGGTGCTGGCAGTGTTAGGGAGGGGGTAATGGCAGACATTACTGTGGGGCAGTGCTGGCGGTCGGGAGGGATAGGGCAGGGATGGGGTGGGTAAAGGCAGCTTGTAGTTTGGGCAATACATATATAGTAAAATGGAGTGGAATTTGTGCTGGCGCCCCCAGCTATGTGGTCTATACATTTTCACGTTGGTTCCCTGCCACCAGAAATACACAATGATAAAAATAAAAGAGAGAAAATGTTTTTTTTGGCACTTCTGGTAGTCCCGCACAGAATATATTTATTAAAAAAAAACTTAACTTAGGGGTCGTATCATCCAAAAGGTCTCATTCACATGCAGAAGTCCCTTTATTCTTACTTGGTTTGTTGTATTTATCTGCAGGGACCACACCAGTGTTCTCTTTTATTTCTTTTGTTTTGGCTATAATCCAACAAATGAATCTTCGCAAGATTTTTACCCAAAAGAGAAGAAAAAATATATATTGTGTAGAACGTTCCAAACTTGTAAAAGTATTTATTTAAAAAAAAATCTCATTTTTTAAAACGAAGACATACATAAAAACAAATAATGCAGTAACACTTGTAATGTCCAGAATACAAATAATTGTGTTGAACCGTACAGTGATAGCTCCTTTAAAAGGAGCAAAGAAGTGCGCTCAAATGTGGGAGTACCGGAATCTCCCTCTCTACCACATTTGAGAGCATTTCTACGCTCCTTTTACGGGTCCGCACAATTATCTGTACTCTAATTAACTATTGTTACTGCATTGCATTATTTCTTGTTATTTATGTCATCGTTTTATATATATACTGTATATGAGATTTTTCTAAACCATATATATTTTTTCTTCTCTTTTTGGTAAAAATTTAGCAGAGATTCATTTGTTGGATTATAGTCTGTGAAAAACAAAGAGAACACTGGTGTGGTCACTGCAGATAAAGACATCAAACTTGGAGTAAAAAAGAGTGGACTTTGAATGTGACTTTTCAGCAGTTTGGGCAATGCAGCAATTGGGGTAGCGCTGGGAGTTTAGGCTTGGAGCAGTTGGGGTAGAGGGGGCAAGGGCAGGCTTTACTGTGGGGCAGTGCTAGGTGTAGGGAGGGGATAAGGGCAGGCAGCAGTTGGATCAGGGATGGGGTAGATAACATTTGGGACAGTACTGGGGGAAAGAGGGGGTTAGGGGCAAGCAGAACTGGAGGTAGGGTGGGATAAGGATGGAGAGCAGGTTTCTTATTTAGCAGCTTTGTCCACCCCCATTGGCCTGTTTTGCAGCACTACCTGCTCACAACACACTCCATTTTCTCAGTGACAGTCTGATTTCCCCCTAAAGTAACAGGACGGGACCCATTTTCTACGATTCCTTATTGAATACGGGGATAAGCAGGATAAGTTGATGGCGAAAAGTCCGACCTCAGACTATTCGACTCAAATTGAATATGGCCCTATATGTCAGGCATAAAGTGCATTTGGGATGCGGGTACTTTGTGAATTACAAATTGTGGAGTTGGTATTAGCATCTTGTAAAGACCTGCATTTTAATTAGGACAAGGTCTAGGAACTCTTTACATGATAATGTTATTGTTCATCTTTATCTAATGCGGTTTTTGTACCTTAGGTGAAATTACGATACACACCAAGGTTTAGATGTCACAACTCCAAATGAATATTACAACATACTGATATGTTATATATACAGGGGCTGTGATATTACCATGCTGTGATTAAAATTCATCCTGTTTTGAACAGTATCACATTGGAAGGCTGTGGCTCAGATACATATACAGTAGTGACTGAGGGCCTGATTCAGACCCACATGCGAACGCTATGCGCTCGCAAGTGGGTCAATGGTGGCCCAGTGCGCATGCGCACGACGGAGCCGGCTCCGTCATGCACATGCGCGAGACCCAGATAGCGACGGGTAAACCGTCGCTCCGGGTCTCGTACCAAAGGGGGCATGCTGTCGATGTTGAGTGACAGCACGCCCCCTTTGGTGGGCGGGCCGGGGGAGTGGCTGCCCAGACGGACGCGTTCCCATGGGAACGCCTATTGTCTGGGGCCGGCCCCACTGACATCACAAGTGATGTCAGTGGGAGAGCTTTCGGCTCTATTAGACCATTGCGACCATCATCATGGCCGCTCGCTATAGCTGTGGGTGGTCACCCACAGCTATGCGAGCGGCCAGGAGGCCGTTCTGAAAAAAAAAATGCCCGGCCCTAATTCAGAGCCAGCGCTCTGTCAGAGCGTCCGGCTCTGAATCAGGGCCTGAGAGTGGACCCAGTATTTACATTTTTATCATTGTTTCGCATTTTTATCACTGAACACAATTTTGCACTTTATATTTCACTAGACTTAATATTTTAAATGATGAAATAACGGTTATATTTGATATTTCTACTTCAGGGTTCATAGGGTATCCACAGGATACCTTGGGGTATAGGTGTGACGTCAGTCGCAGGGCACCAAAGAGTTAAGCTTTCAGCCTCCCAGGATGCACTAGGTCCCCCTCCTATACCCCGCCCCCGGGCCAAGGCACCCCAGTTTAGTTTGGTGCCCGGCCGGAGTCGGGTGCACCTGTTGGAGTGGGGGCTAGAAGAGCCCCTGAAGCTTTTTCTTCATGCAGCCGTGGCTGCACATCTGGATGAACAGCATGGACAGTCAGTCCTGACGTCCATGCTGTCTTCCCTACACCCCGCCGGTACCAGAACGCCGGTACTGATCCGGGGATGCTGGTGGGCGTCTGGGGTCACAGCTAGCGGTGACCCCAGATGCTCCGGACCATGGCCGGATTCAAGGGGGACAGAGGTAAGCAGCGGGGTCCCGCGGTGGGTCCCCGCTGATCACATGGTCCTAAGTCCCCAGGCAGGGGGCTCCCTGGGGACTGGCTGCAGCGTGGAGCCAGGCGACCAACCTGCGCTTCCACTACCCCCTGGGACAGCGGACCGCAGCAGAGCGGTAGCGCTGCGGCGTCCCAGGGGTTAAATGCATGCCAGGGGAGCGCGCCTTCCCTGTCTCACAGCCGGCGCCTCCCCCGCTGCACACAGCCCTCTCTGCACTGTGCTGACTGGTCCTATGTCAGCGCTCCTCCCCCAGGCCAGCTTCTCTCTGCTCCTCGGTGGCCATCTTCTCTGCAACGCATGGTGAACGCTGCTGGAAGTCTGGAAGGAAGCATCGTGGTCTGGGTACCCCCGCATACCTCTCCTCCGCTGTGGCTCAGGTCTGTGTATGCAGCGCTGTGTCCTACCAGGCCCTGTGTCTGTGTAGTTGAGTGATCAGCGCTGTTAGTGCAGGAATTGTTATTTCTCTGCATTGTATGGGACTGTGCTAGCGCTGCCTGTAACTTTTCTTCTCTAAACTGTCAGCTTTATTACTGTACCTGTTCTTTCTGCTAAAGCCCTTGCGGTGCGGTGCTGCAGGGTGGTCTCTCGCCTATTTAATACTTAATTGGTGAGAGGTCACATACGTGGTGCCATCATGTCTGAAAGTGATTTTCCCCTCCGGCTACAGTGTACCACGTGCAAAGTACCGTTAGCGGAGGGGGAGGGTAGCGCGGAGGGCCTTTGCCGGCAGTGTTTGTCCATGGCGCGGCCTATTACGGTTACAGCACCGGTACAGGAGCCGCCCTGGGCTTGTTTCGCTCAGGCGTTAACAGCTTTAGTGGGCCAGTTAGCTCCGCAGCCCGCGTTTACTCCGATGGGTTTGTCCCAGCAGTCTGTGGTGTCGTCACCCATGCAGGGGTTCCCACGACAATTGGTGGTACCCCACAGTCTCCCTATTTCCCCGCTCCCGGGTTCTCAGGAGCCAGCGTGGGTTAACTCCCTGACGAGTTCTGTACAGCACTTGTCGGATGTGTTGCAAGGGGAGTCTGTGATGCGGCCTCATAAAAGGCCGGTGGCGTCTCTGTCCGCTCCTTATGAGGATGACGAAGGGACGTCTGATGATGGGGAGATTCTGGATCCTTACGATCAGGAACCTCTCCATACTAAGGACGCTGATGCTAAGTCCAAAGTATATATTCCTGGACTTATTCGGGCGGTCCGCACAGCCTTGGTGATTGAGGACGAAGTTCCCCCAGCGGCTAAATCTAAGTATGCCTTTTTCAAAGATGTGAAGGGCGATGCCACAGTCTTTCCTCTTTCGGGTCAGTTGGTGGACCATTTAGAGGAGGCGTGGAAACAACCTGGCAAAAGATACCAGCCGCAGAGACGCCTGGCGGTGGCTTATCCGTTCGCGGATAATTATTTTGCTAAGTGGGAATCCCCCCCAAACAGGTGGATTCTCACGTGACCCGTCTTGTCCGTAGTGCCACATTGCCGATGCCATCCATGTCCTCCCTTAAGGATGCTACGGACCGCAAGGTAGAAATCGGCCTGAAGTCCGCTTATTCCCTTGCAGGGGGGGCAGCACGGCTGGCTATGGCCATTTGCTGGGTTGCCAGAGCGATGGAGCGCTGGGCGGATTCATTAGAGGCTTCTTTTGAATCCGACTGTCCGGCCGAACAGGCGGAGTTGATTGGCAATCTCCGTGATTCGGCCACCTACATCAACGAGGCGGCTCTAGACATTAGTACTCTGGTGTCTAGAATTTCTTCAGCAGCGGTAGCTGCTCGTCGCACCTTGTGGCAGCGATCCTGGAAGGCGGACGCAGATTCCAAGAAAGGTCTGGAAGCGTTGCCGTTTACCGGAGAAGTTCTCTTCGGTCCGGATCTGGATAAGATTGTGGCCACGCTGGCGGCAGCCAAATCTGCTTGTCTCCCGTCGGCCGCTGCTCCTTCTGGTTCTGGACCATCATCCTTTCGGTCATCTAGGGCCCAGGGCAGGCCCAAACCACAGTCGTTTCCTCGACAGGCTGGCCCTAAGAAATCGGTCAAGCCCCGGAAACAGGCATGGAGTACCAGACGTCCGGCCCCCAAGCCAGATGACAAGCCTGCGGCCTGACGGTCCGGGTCTCCCCTTGGGGGATCCCAGGGTGGGAGGCCACCTGCTGCAGTTCTCCCGGTGTTGGTCGTTCACTACGACAGACACTTGGGTTCTGGAGGTGGTCTCCCACGGGTACGCCCTCTCCTTCCGGCACAGACCCCCGGCTCGATTCTTCACCACGGGTCTACCATCAGACCGGAACAAGGCTACGGAGCTGCGGAAGGTATTGCACACTATGCTCCAGGCTGGAGTTATAGTGCCTGTTCCATTCTCCCAGAGGGGCCAGGGTTTCTATTCAAATCTATTTTTGGTACAGAAACCCAATGGGTCATATCGTCCGATTCTCAACCTCAAAGCACTCAACAAGTCTTTGCGGGTCCCAAAGTTTCGGATGGAGACCCTACGGTCCATCAGTCTGGCGCTGGAACCTGGGGACTACATGGTGTCATTGGACATACAGGATGCTTACCTGCATGTCCCTATTCTTTTGCGCCATCAAGAGTTCCTTCGGTTTGCAATCCGCAGCGACCACTTCCAGTTTCGGGCGTTACCTTTTGGCCTGGCGACAGCACCACGTGTTTTCACCAAGGTGATGGCGGTCATGGCGGCTTCTCTGCGGCTGCAAGGAGTCCGCAGGTTGCCGTACTTGGACGACCTGTTATTGGTGGCAGGATCTCCAGAGCTCCTGTTACACCACTTGGACCTGACCATTGCACTGCTGCAACGGCACGGCTGGCTAATCAACTGGCAGAAGTCCACTCTAATCCCGTCTCGGAGGATTCTGCATCTTGGAGCCTTATTGGACTCAGGACAGCAAAGGATCTTCGTGACGGAGGACAAGATCTCTGCTTTACAGTCAAGGGTGCGCAGTTGTCTGCACAGCCGCCAGGTGTCCTTACACTCGGCGATGAGGTTACTGGGCTCCATGGTGTCGGTGTTCGACATGGTGGAATACGCCCAGTTTCACTCCAGACCTCTGCAGCACCTGATCCTGTCCAAGTGGAACGGGCTGCCTCAGTCTCTGAAGTTCCAGACGATTGTGCTCACCTCGGAGGTTCGCCTGTCCCTTGCGTGGTGGTTAAAGACGACCCACCTCAACAAGGGACGTCCGTTCTGGGTTCCAAATTGGGTCCTGTTGACAACGGACGCCAGTCTTCGGGGCTGGGGAACAGTTTCGGGTCCACACTTGTTCCAGGGCAGGTGGACGCCGACAGAAGCGGAGCTTCCAATAAATATCTTGGAACTCCGTGCGGTCTTCAATGCTCTCCTGCAGGCACAGCGGTTTCTCCAGGGTCACCCGGTGCAGGTCCAGTCGGACAATGCTACCACCGTGGCCTACATAAACAGGCAAGGAGGAACTCGCAGTCGGGCGGCTCTCGTAGAGGTCTCTCGGATCCTGGTTTGGGCGGAGCGCAATCTTCCGGCCATATCAGCGGTCTTCATCCCGGGAGTGCTAAATTGGGAGGCGGACTTTCTAAGTCACCAGGACGTTCATCCAGGGGAATGGTCCCTGCACCCGGACGTTTTTCAACTACTGGTGGACAGGTGGGGTCTTCCAGAAATCGACCTCATGGCGTCCCGGCACAACAACAAGTTGCCGGTGTACGGGTCTCGCACAAGAGACGAAGGGGCGTCTCTGGTGGATGCTCTGTCCGTCTGGTGGACGTTCAGGTTCGCATACCTGTTCCCTCCGGTCTCCCTTCTTCCACGGGTAATCCGGAAATTCAAACAGGAAGGAGGCATGCTCCTGTTGATAGCTCCCGCGTGGCCCAGACGGCACTGGTTCTCAGACCTTCAGGGTCTGTCCGTGGACAGTCCTCTGCGGTTGCCGCTATGACCGGACCTTCTGTCTCAGGGTCCTTGTCTTCACCCGGACCTGACTCGGCTGTCTTTGGCGGCGTGGCTGTTGAGACGGCCATGCTGAGGTCCCGGGGGTTTTCCAGCTCTGTGGTGCGTACCATGTTACGAGCTCGGAAACCGTCTTCCGCGAGGATATACCATCGCGTGTGGCATACGTTCTTCCAGTGGTGTCGACCGAGAGGTTATGCACCGCGGGAGTTTCGTCTGTCTCGGATTCTCGCCTTCCTGCAAGCGGGACTAGATCATGGGCTTCGCCTTGCTTCTTTGAAGGTACAGGTTTCGGCCCTATCTGTCTGGTTTCACCGTAGGATTGCTACAATCCCGGATGTGCGCACCTTTATGCAAGGTGTTCTCCGTATTCAGCCGCCCTTTGTTCCACCTGTGGCGTCTTGGGATTTGGCTGTGGTCCTGAGGGCTCTCCCAGGACCGCCGTTTGAACCACTGGGCTCAGTGGATATTAAATGGCTAACAGCTAAGACTGTTTTCCTTCTGGCCGTTGCTTCGGCCAGACGTGTTTCTGAGTTAGGGGCTCTTTCTTGTAGACCCCCTTTCTTGGTTTTTCATGGGAACAGGGCAGTGCTCCGCACTCGGCCCAAGTTTCTTCCCAAAGTTGTTTCCCAGTTTCATGTTAACGAGGAAATAGTTGTTCCGGCCTTTAACTCACCGGGTCTTTCCATGGGTGAGGCCTACCGGTCACTCCTTCTCTGAAGGCCCATTCCACTAGGTCTGTGGGTCCTTCGTGGGCAGCTCGACGTGGTGCCTCGGCAGTTCAGATCTGCAAGGCTGCTACGTGGTCTTCTGTCCATACCTTCGTGAGGTATTACAGGTTTGACACCTTCGCCTCTCAGGATGCTTCCTTCGGGCGGCGGATTCTCCTTTCTGCACATGAGCGTCCCCACCCTTAAAGGATACTGCTTTGGGACATCCCCAAGGTATCCTGTGGATACCCTATGGACCCTGAAGTAGAAAATATGAGATATGGTAAGAACTTACCCTTGTTATCTCTATTTCTACGAAGTCCATAGGGTTCCACAGGACTCCCGCCCTGTCGCACCTGTGCTGCAGATGGGCTTTGCTCTGGTCACGGGTTTTCCGTCTCCCTCTGGTGAGAATGTGATTCTTGTATGTGTCCAGATCTTTGTTCTCTCTCTTCCTTCTCCTCCTCCGGCCTATGGCTTGGTAACTAACTGAGGTGCCTTGGCCCGGGGGCGGGGTATAGGAGGGGGACCTAGTGCATCCTGGGAGGCTGAAAGCTTAACTCTTTGGTGCCCTGCGACTGACGTCACACCTATACCCCAAGGTATCCTGTGGAACCCTATGGACTTCGTAGAAATAGAGATAACAAGGGTAAGTTCTTACCATATCTCATATTATTTTCTTGGATCACCATAACAGAATATTCTGTTTTGGGATGATCCAATACACTATTAATCCGGGAGTGTCCCTTGTTGGCATTCTTTTTTATTTTTGATTACACCTGTCAACTTATTCCTGGGTGCACCTCCCCATTAAAAGAAAAACTATACTAGGAGAATTAACTGTTACCCTCTGTTTTTAACGCACAAAAAATTCCCCTGTTTTGGGTGAAAACACAGAGGATCCGGGATAAGTTCTCTGGCGCGAAAAAAACGGCACTTATCAGGGGTTTTGTTTCACCTACCTTTGGGCAGGTGAAAAAAAATCCCGAATCGGGGCCGGCTTCCTGTCAGCAGCCCAGCACACTTTCATGTGTGCCGTGCTGCAATAGGATAAGGGAGACTGCTGCCGCTGAGCAGAAGTCTCCTCTCATTTAGGGGGGGGGATGGTGCGATCACACTGAGCACAGCACCCCTGGATCTGCCCCTGGCTGAGACCCCCTCCTCAGCGCTGCCATTTTTGGGGGGGGAGGGCACGCCTCCCGCGATTAGGCCATGTCCCCCTATACGTCCCGAGTCTTGGGAATCAATTAGCTGGCGCAGCTAATTGAATTCCCCCCCTTTATTGTTAAAATCACAAATGTCACTGCACTTTCTTTTCTTAACCAAGAATCCTGGAGGTTTTCCCAAACTCATGGGGGTTGAGGAGGGGAAATGTGGCTTTGTGATTACTTCATTAGTCTAATTTGCAAAATCACTCTGCCATAATCCTGCTTCATTTCAATACAGTATTCAATATATTTTGTTGTCGCCATGTGGAGATGGCAATAGCGAAATTAAGCTGCAGCAACACATGTATCAGACTTTTCTGCACATAAATGGACACCACGAACACATAAAGAATATTATGCGCAGGGGGACAGTGATGTGCATTAAAGAACCCAAAACAGAAGTATGGGGGTCTCACAAAGGTGTAATAGTTTTGCCATGTTCCTTCCCTACATCAAGGCTTGATATGGAATTTCCAGACCTCCCAACTGTACTGAATTCAGCCAACCAAAGCTGATTTAAAGGCTCTGTCCCATAAGTCCAATCTGGACTGTGTTGTTACGATCAAATGGTCAGTTGGGACGGCAAGTTCCATTCCAAGAGGGCAGGCAGCATTGAAAGGCAGCGGCATAGGGGTGTCGGAAGCACTGGCCATGCCCCCTTTTCTCACAGAATATTTTTGGACCTACGTATACCTATTGTTTACAATATACAAAGTTCATATATTTCATACATATGATTTAGGAATTTAGAATAACTGTCAACAACAACAGTATTTTCATGATAGATATCGTTTCCGCTAGACTGCGGGCAGGACAGAGCAGGGAGCTGGGGGTGCCGGTAGAGAGTCTGCGTGCTCCCGAAAAGGGGTCATGGCTGGCCAAGGCGGGGGCTTGCTGGGCTTACGGAGGTGCTGATCTTCTCTCAAGCTCACCCTTCACGGTGAATAGAAGCTGTTCACATGCGCATATCGTCTATTTAATAGCGTGTCCACTAGGCTGTTTTAGTGGGGCGCTGCGTCCTGCCCTATATTTAAAGGGCAAAAAGCACCCTGCCCTCTGGAGCAAAGCCCCGCTAAAATAGCCTGCGGGTGCCGTCCCCACCTGTGAGTCGCAGTGTCCTGCGGGTGGGGAAAACTGCGGTGTTGTGGTCCCCGCTGGTGAATGGATGCTGTGCACATGCGCCCGGCATCTAATAACATACACAGCAGTGTTTGGGGGCAGCCCGGGCATGCCCCCAAGAGTGACATTAAGGGGACGTGTCTTAAAGACATGCACCCTTTCCTTTGTCACACCCCCTTTTCAGGAGCGCACCCTGCCTTACCAATCACATATTCTACCTTGCATTAGCGCCATCTTCCTCACCTGCCACCTTTTTTCTGTAGATGCATCGGCAGCACTGGAGCGGATGGACACCGGACAGGAGCGTCGGCAGCACTGAAGCAGATGGACACCAGACAGGTGCATCGTCAGCACAGGAGTGGATGTACACAGCACTGAGCACAGGAGCAGCTACTAGAGTGTATGGATGGAACACAGCACAGGAGCAGCCACTGGATTGGATGGACACTTGCAGCAACAAGTTGAGGACACAGCACGGTGCAGCCACTAGCAGCACAGCCAGCCAGCCAAGGAGAGGAGAGTGCACAGCAGCATGGACTACAGTCAGCAGCTGGTGCCAGAGTCACCTCCGCAGGGACTTATACAGGAATCCAAAACCTGTGAGAATCCGACGCCAGCTGATGACATTTTGCCTTGATGTGAAGCCCGGAATTGGCGGGGAGATCTGAGCGATGGGTCTGGATCCCCTAGGATAGGGTAAGTTCAGGTGGGCTTGGATCCGAGCCCACTCATCTCTAATATATACTTAAAACACTTAGAGGGCACAAAATGATCAGAAATGACCAATATATTCCAATTATGAAGGAAACCTTATTAATTTTAGGCAATAAGCCAGCAGCCGAAGGAAGTTATTCTCAGCCCACCCACCCGCCACAGCACCTGTCGTGTATGTGCCATCGCCTACCTCCCTTACTGGTGCCAGGACTGTCCTGTTGCTGGGTGCAGGGGCTGTCCTGCCGCTGGGTGCAGGAATCTGTCCTGCCGCCGGGGCCATCCTGCCGCTGGGTGTTGGGACTGTCCAGACGCCGGGGCCTACCTCCCGCCAGTACCTTCCGGGTGCTGGGAATGCAGCCATATGCCCAGTAGTCCCGGGTGCTGCAGCATCAAAGTTAAGAAAGGTGCTGCGGCTGAACTTGGGCTGGCTGGCTCCACCTCCACTTTTTATAGTCCTCCTGAGCCAGGCCAGGGAGACCTCAATCATTTGATCAGGAGCCAGACAGGGCACGTCCCTGGGGACTGACACAGAAGGCAGGAGTAAATCACCTTGTCCTTGATTATAATGATTGATGTAAGCATTTTTAATTGTTTATTAATTATGTACCAACCAGTACATGTGTTTTAATAAATAATTCTTGATTGAAGAAATATATCTAGTGATTGGCCTCTGGACCTTTTTTGGGTGTTTTTGGTGAGAGGGTCCTTTTTCAGAGTATTCTGAATATTCCAACATTTGATATCAGAAGACTGATAGAGGTTTTAGAAAGAAGAACACTAGATCAAGTCCAACACTGGAGTTTTATATGGACATCTGCTCTTTTCTACACATATGAACATTGGCTTATTGCCTAAAATTTTTAAGGCTTCCTTCATAATTAGAATATATTGGCAATTTCTGATTATTTTGCGCCCTCTAATATATATATATATATATATATATATATATATATATATATATATATATATATAGAGGTTGAGTTTCCCATATCCAAAATGCTTGGGACCAGGGGTATCATGGATAATGGAATATTCCGTATTTTGGAATATTTGCATATCATAATGAAATATCTTGGGAATGGGACCCCAATATACACACACAATGCATTTATGTGTTATATACACCTTATACACAGAGCCTGCAGGTAATTTTATACAATATTTTCAATATTTTTGTGGCTCAAGCAAAGTTTGTGTACAAAAATTAAATTCATTTATGTTTCTTATACACACAGCCTGAATGTAATTTTATACAATATTTTTAATAATTTGTGCCTTAGACAAACTTTGTGTACATTGAACCACCAAAATTCAAAGGTTTCATTATCTCAGTCATGCCAAAATTATTCTGTATTTCGGAATATTCCGTATTTCGGAATATTTGGATATGGGAGACTCAACCTGTATATATGTGTACATATATTTATATATATACAAGGGTATACTAGCACAGTAGGCGCTCTATTCCAGTTTTTTTTATATATATATATATATATATAGCGTTCCCGCTAGGCTGTTTTAGCGGGGCGCGGTGCCCTGCCCTCCTTCTGGAGGGCAAAAAGCACCCTGCCCTCCAGGAGGAGGGCAAAAAGCACCCTGCCCTAACAGCCTGCGGGAGCCGTTCTCACCCGTGGGACGCAGTGTCCCGCGGGTGGAGAAACATGCGGTGTCCAGGTCACCGCCGGAGAATAGACGCCGGGCGCATGCGCCCGGCATCTATTCTCCCTTTCTGCAGCGCTTGGGGGCTGCCCGGCATGTCCGTAAGCGCCGGGTACGCCCCCAAGTATGACGAAAAGGGGACGCGTCTTATAGACACGCCCCCTTTTCATAACCACGCCCCCTCTTCAGCGCGCGCACAACATTGCCCTCTCTAGCTCCGGCGCCCTGCCTGCCGCCGGAGCTAGAGGGAACAATATATATATATATATATATACACACACTACCGTTCAAAAGTTTGGGGTCACTTACAAATTTCCCTATTTTTGCACTGTTTTTTTCAATGAAGACAACATTGAATTAATCAGAAATACACTCTATACACTGTTAATGTGGTAAATGACTATACTAGCTGCAAACGTCTGGTATTTAAAGGAATATCTACATAGGTGTATAGAGGCCCATTTCCAGCAGCCATCACTCCAGTGTTCTAATGGTACATTGTGTTTGTTAAGCGCATTAGAAGACTAATGAATGATTAGAAAGCCCTTGAAAACCCTTCTGCAATTATGTTAGCATAGCTGAAAATGGGTTTGCTTGTTAGAGAAGCTATACAACTGGCCTTCCTTTGAGCTAGTTGAGTATCTGGAGCATCACATTTGTGGGTTTGATTATACTGTCCAAATAGTGAGAAAAAGAGAACTTTCATGTGAAACTCGACAGTCTATTCTTGTTCTTAGAAATGAAGGCTATTCCATGCGAGAAATTGCCAAGAAACTGAACATTTCCTACAACGGTGTGTACTACTCCCTTCAGAGAACAGCACAAACAGGCTCTAACCAGAGTAGAAAGAGAAGTGGGAGCCCCCGGTGCACAACTGTGCAAGAAGACAAGTACATTAGAGTCTCTAGTTTGAGAAATAGACGCCTCACAAGTCCTCAACTGGCAGCTTAATTAAATGGTACCCTCAAAATGCCAGTGTCAACGTCTACAGTGAAGAGGCGACTCCGGATGCTGTCCTTCTAGGCAGAGTGGCAAAGAAAAACCCATATCTGAGACTAGCCAATAAAATGAAAAGATTAATATGGGCAAAAGAACACAGACTTTGGACAGAGGAAGATTGGAAAAAAGTGTTATGGACAGATGAATCGAAGTTTGAGGTGTTTGGATCACACAGAAGAACATTTGTGAGCTGCAGAACAAGTGAAAAGATGCTGGAAGAGTGCCTGACGCCATCTGTCAAGCATGGTGAGGTAATGTGATTGTCTGGGGCTGCTTTGCTGCTGGTAAAGTGGGAGATTTGTACAAGGTAAAAGGGATTTTGAATAAGGAAGGCTATCACTCCATTTTGCAACGCCATGCCATACCCTGTGGACAGCGCTTGATTGGAGCCAATTTCCACCTCCAACAGGACAATGACCCAAAGCACACTTCCAAATTATGCAAGAACTATTTAGGGAAGAAGCAGGCAGTTGGTATTCTGTCTGTCTGCCAGCGCAGTCACCAGATCTCAACCCCATTGAGTTGTTGTGGGAGCAGCTTGAACGTATGGTACGCGAGAAGTGCCCATCAAGCCAATCCAACTTGTGGGAGGTGCTTCAGGAAGAGTGGGGTGAAATTTCTTCAGATTATCTCAACAAATTAACAGCTAGAATGCCAAAGGTCTGCAATGCTGTAATTGCTGCAAAAGGAGCATTCGTTGACGAAAGCAAAGTTTGAAGGGCAAAATTATTATTTCAAATAAAAATCATTAGTTCTAACCTTGCCAATGTTTTGACTATATGTTCTATTCATCTTGCAACTCATTTGATAAATAAAAGTCAGTTTTCATGTAAAACACAAAATTGTCTGGGTGACCCCAAACTTTTGAACCGTAGTGTATATATATATATATATATATATATATATATATATATATGCAAAAGATAGTGGAATTATGGTGCTGCCTTTTGCATCTTGTTAATTGTGTCTTTGTCTTTAGTTCGGTTTCTCAAGTCTTAGACTTTGTATCCTATTCACACCATGCTCCTCCTTAAGACCTGACACTTTGCTTGGTTCAACAGTCAATTTCTAATATAAAAAAGGGGGAAAGAAGGACCAGTGGCTGATAGTGTGATATCTTTGATAATAAGTGGGACCACTTACCTGCACTATCCAGAACCACTTTTGCCTACAAAGTCTATTTGGACTAATCCACATACTCCAACTTGCTACAGGAAATAAGATAAGCACGTTTTTAAACTCTATTTCGTTTGTGTACAGTATACTGTGTAAAATTTGGTTATTTTTCACAATAAAAAATCTATGGAGACAATTAATTTGCATACATAAAGTTTATGCAAATAAACCAATGATTTCCTGAATTCTGAAAGTAAGAGGCGTGGTGGAAGGATCTTCCAGTGGGAGTCCCTATATTGATGTTGAAAGACGATTGATATGCTTACCTGACAAGCATACGTGCAGTACGCATATATGTTGAGCACATATCATTTACAACTTATTATCAAAGCTATTACACTATCAGGCTTACCCCTATACATATATATATATATATATATATATATATATAAAAAAAAGTCATATGGGCTGGCACTCCACATTCAAGCAATATATAGCTTTGGCCCAGGTGCCATCCAAAAGTGCTACAGGGAGCAAAGTATTTACAGACAAATGGTAGGCGGCACTCACGGGACTTTTCAAGGAAAGAATCAAACTGACAACTGTGTCAAACCTTGTCCGACGTTTCAGTCAGTGAAGACTTTTATCAAGAACATACATTTGTCTGTATATATATATATATATATATATATACACACACACACACACACACACTGCCTTTATCAACAAATTACGTGGCATCCTTCCATTACCATCTCAATGATTTCTATGCACTCTTGACGTATCAAGTCTCTTCACCAATATACCCCTTGGTCTTATTTACACACATCTACAGTATTTACAAAAATCCACAGATGGGAAAACTTTCCTGAGAGCTGAGAGCCACCATTCGTCATACTTAAAACCGGGATTACCTTTCTCACAATTTTTGAGGGTTCATAGGAACACTGATAATCCAGAAGTAACAGACCGAGATATGAACCAGTTTGTAGAACGCAGCTAAACTCAATGATTAAAAAGGAAAGTATTGGCCATTCCAAGGAATGAGACCCTTATTCACAAACCAAAGGACGCTACATCTAATTGTGTCCCTTGGGTGATCTATTTCAGTAATTTGAGACCACATATCACTAAATCCGCAAATAATCTCTGGCACATTGTTGCTGAAGACCTAGCGCTACCAGCACTAACAGTACTGGAACTTCTTTAATGCCGTGTTATAGACGCCCTAGAAAAACATGGGTTGTTAAAACTGACATTTCGGGGTTAAATGCCCCAACTTTGGACTACTTCATGAGTCGCAAACCTGGATGCTACAGGTGCATCAACTGCACCACATGTAGCTACCTAGGTAGGCATTACTTTTGCCCATCCTCATTTCGGCAAACTTTACCAAATATGACACAACTTAACTTAATACAGTATCCCTGTGCCCTCCTTGATGTAGACAAGATGACGAGACAGTTCAAAGAGCATATGGCTCTCCACCGATCTGCCATCAGGGCAGCTCTTGATGGTAAAAACCAGGACCAATCAGTGGCCACGCACTTCAGAGACCTACGCCATGGGTTGGCTATTTTGAAATATGAAATCATAGACTGGATCCCCCCTCCCCTAGGGGAGGTGATAGGATGAAAGTCCTTCTGTACTTGGAGCCTAAGTGGATTTTTTCCTGAACATGGTGAACCAACATAGGTTGAAGAAGTCCCTGTCATTGAACTGCTGTTTGTAATAATTTGTTAAATTGGTATGCTTCTTACCAATGTAGGAGCACGGGTTGCTCTGGTTCCCTATTGGTAGATCTCAAGCATAAATATTACTTACAGTAGTCTGTTTTGGAGGAAGAGTAATTCTTATTTGTCCATTCCCTGTATATTTTATATAGTCTGATATTCACCATTCTTTTCTCTTCTTTAGCCTGCTGTGTGAGAGCTATAGAATTCTTCTGCACATAGTCCCTGATGTGGTGAGGTTATGAATTAATGTCTTGGACAAACTTTGAGGTATGCTATTCATTTATTATTTTGTTTTCTCATGGCTTCTCTTTACATTATGTTATATACCACACATTGTTAGCATGTGTTTCTTGTCATATTATGATTGATGTATACAGCTAGCGCAGCATCTGCTAAGCTACCCGCTGCTAGATCCCCGGATGAGGTGCCTCGGTGCAACCGTGGTCTAGCCAGAGTGACGAGGTTGTTTACTACTGTGTCACACTGTTGCTATGGGTTGGTCAGTCCCCCGGTGATGTCATCGGCAGGTGTGGTAGAGCACCGGATGACGTGGGGGGGGGCATTGCTGACAACCTGCTCCAGTATCAGTATGCACTTGGTGGAGGGTTATATAAGGTGAATTTTGTTTCCTTACTGTATGCCTGATGGCGGTTTGGATAATAAACCGAAATGTTGCAAAGTGGTGCAGTATATTGTGTATTTTTACAAGTCCCAGAGTGCCTCAATTCAGATTCTCTCTCTCTCTCTCTCTCTCTCTCTCTCACTGTGTGTGTATATATTTACATATATACAGTTCACATGTTCCAGCAGTACTCATAGCTTACATTTTTTAGATGTGGCAGTTTCTATTGTCGACAGTAAATTTGAAACCAATATTTTTAAGAAGCCAATGGATTTGAATACCATTTTGATTGCTGAAAGTTTTCACCCTAAACCCCTGAAGAGGGGTCTACCATTTTCCCAATTGATCACAGTGGCCAGAATTAAATCAGATATTGACAATTTACCAGCAGCGCTCAGGAAAATGGGAGTGGATTTCATTAAGGGTAGATATGATAGTAGAGAAGTTGATGATGCGATCCAACGTTTTACTTGACCTAATATCTGCTGACTCTAAACCTAATCAAGTAGGGGGTCTCATTCAGACCCGCTCGCAAGTGGATCGATGTTACCCCAATGCGCATGACGGAGGGAGCTACGTCGTGCGCATGCGCAAGACCCGGACAGCGACAGCCAAGCTGTCACTCCGGGTCTCACACCCTTTGGTGGGCGTGCCAGGGGCGTGGCTGCCAGACGGAGGCGTTCCCATGGGAACGCCTACCGTCTGGGTCAGGCCCCACAGACATCACTAGTGATGTCAGTGGGAGTGATTTTGGCTCTGATAGAGCCAAAATCACTCCAGGGCTTGCGGCCACGAGACCCTACCGCAGGGTCTCGTCGCAAGCCCGATGGTCTTGACCATCGCGACCATCATCATGGACCCACAGCTATGCGATCGTCCAAAAGGCCGCTCCACATTTAAATAGGATGGCCCTGATTCAGAGCGAGCGCTCTGGTCAGAGTGTCCGGCTCTGAATCAGGGCCAGTGTTTCCAACAACCTTCCCAATATCATCACAAAGGATGAGGGAGTCTATTCTCCGACATTGGCATATCATAAAGACAGATCCTATCCTCAAGGATTCCTGTCAAAACAATCCTTTGTTTGCTTATAAAAGAAGTAGCAACCTTAAAAATCTGGTGACAAATGAGAACTGGCTTGCACCTAAAAATTGTGCTTTTCATTGTAGAGGCTGTGTCAACTGCCAATACCTCTTGACAGGTGATACATTTGGTCATCCAACTAATGGATTACGCCATCGGCTATGACATCGGATAACCTTAGAGAGCAGATTTGATGTCTATCTCATTATTTGTCCCTGGCAAATGTTATACATTGGGAAAACTACCCGTATGCTGAAAAAATGCATTGCCATGCACCGCTGTTCAATCAACAAAATATCCACTATAATTGACCAAAGTACAGCTCCTGTTGAGAGACACTTTCATGATCTGGGACATACTATTAAGGATTTCCGTTTCATGTCACTTAACCAGATTAAACCTCTCAAAGGAGCTGGAGACCGTGGGAAACAACTTTTGCAGAGGGAATGTGAACTCATTTATAAATTTTAATCTCTATAACCTAAGGGTCTGAATGAGGAGATTTAATTTGGTGTTTTTCTGTAATCTACTATTGGTCTCAATAAGCTTCGAGTTATGAGGACTACTTAGGAAAAAAAACCTTTTGATTATTTTATTTGTATTATCTTTAGTTATTTTATTTTTTTTGGTGATTTTTTTCTAGTGTTTAGTGATGTGAGTTATTTTTATTTTCTCCCGTTCTCGGCACACAGTGGGCATCCCCAGCGCTCCTGCAGCTGCTGGGGCAGCCCACAATTTCTCCCCTTCCTCTCTCCATTTCACGGTGACACCATCCGACAGGGTGACAACAAAGTAGCAGAGCAGCTCTGCTATTTTGGTGTCACACCCTTGGATGGTGTCACCCAGTGCAGCCCGCACCCCCCCCCCCCGCACCTCCCTAGTGATGCCAGTGGCCTTAAACAAGGTTTGTGTACATTGAACCATCAAAAAGCAAAGGTTGCACTATCTCAGTCATGCTAAATAATAAACAGTATTTCGGAATACTCCGTATTTCTGAATATTTAGATATGGGAGACTCAACCTGTATTTGTTAATTAAGAACAGCGGGCAGCACTCCTGGGCTTTTAACAACAAGATAAGCTGACTCACTCCCTTTACTCCAACGTTTTAGAAATGTATTATTTCTTTTATCCTAAAATAAAGGGAGTGAGTCCAGGGGGTAAATTTACTAAGAATTGAGATGACCATCTGGGGTGATTTATTGATTTTTTTCCTGCTTGCAAATTCACTAAAGATAAAGTCGGGTGGGTTAGAGAGAGATTTCTCTCATCTCCCTCGTAAAACTCGGATGAGATAGCAATCTCAAATAAAATCACCATCGGGCCAAATCGGAAGTTCTTTTCATCTAAAACATACATCTCTCAAACTTACCAAAAATCGGGATGACAAGTTCGGGTGAGATAGGAGCAAACGCTCTGTCAAAATCACTTTTCAAACTCTCAACCCCCTGAGCTGCGAGATGGTCAGATACATACACAAATCATTGTGATTTGTGTATGTTTCTTTCTGTAAATTGTTAAAATAGGGTTAATTTTTTTTAAAAATGACGTGAGGTGCCCCCCCAAGAAACACTAGCCAGCCTGTCCTGGTTCTTAATTTACAGGGAAAAAGATGTGTTCGGTTCCACTGTAAATTACAAACCAGCAACAGGCAGCAGGGACAGAGCTGGTTTTAAATATACGGAGAAAAAAAATTACGTGAGGTACCCCGTTTATTTAAAACCGGCCCTGGACCCTTTCTAATGGGGGACTGAAGCCACAGCCAGGGGTGCCCTTTCACTGGACCCCCAGCCGCAGCATCAGCCCTGACCGTTAGTCAGCCCAGGCTAGGGAGCAGCTGCTCATTGGCTAAGCCCACGTGGGTCCCAGCCAATGAGCGGCCGCTAATGTTACCCGCCCCTGATTGGTCAGCGGCCCAGGACTGAAGTCAACTCGTTCCCATGAGCAAACATTAACAGAGTGTAACACCATGCAGAAGCATGTTGTTACACTGTATCCGGGCCACGTATTGGATTTCTGCGGAGAACATAGAGGGACATAAAGGTGAGTATTGGATCTTTTTTTACAGGTAATTCGTTGGGATACTTTACGTTGACAAGGGGACATGAACATCTGTGTAAGTGTGTTTATGGATGCAATAAAGCTTTGTGTTGTGTGCTTTATTAACCATTTCTTTACAGGTGAACTACAGGTACCAGTGGGCCCTTAATACTCCTCATGCTGGTACTTGTGGTTCTCCAAGTACCAGCATGCGGGGGAGGCTTGCTGGGACCTGTAGTTCCACTGTAAAGACATTGATGAAAATTCTAATTTTTACACTACACCTAACATTATCAACCTGCCACCCACCACCCAGGGGTGGTGGGGATAGCCCCGGGCTATCAGCCTAGGCCAGGGGTGCCCTGGAGAGGGTGGGGGGGTCCCCAACTCCCCAGGGAACTTTGGCCTGGGCTGACTAACGGTCAGGGCTGATGCTGCGGCTGGGGGGCCCGGTGAAAGGGCACCCCTGGCTGTGGCATCAGTCCCCCATTAGAAAGGGTCCAGGCCTGGTTTTAAATATACAGGGTACCTCTCTGTATATTTAAAACCAGCTCTTTCCCTGCTGCCTGTTGCTGGTTCATAATTTACAGTGGAACCCTACCCATTTTTTCCCTGTAAATTAAGAACCAGGACAGGCTGGCAAGCCCGGGACTGGTTACTGTTTTGGGGGGAGGACCTCACGTAATTTAAAAAAAAAAAACATTTATCTATTTTTTACAAGTTTTAGCACACAAGCAGCAAGCACATGTCTCACTGATATGTGCTGGCTGCTAGCTCGTGAGAGATTTGCAGAGAGAAAACACTACAATCTCGGGTGAGTAATCTCCTGCAAAACGAGTTACTCGGGAGAGATATCGCGTTCTGCTTCACCATCGGCCAACTCATTTAGCTTGAAATCGCATGCTGGTAAATTTGATTAAAAAAAGGGATTAAATCACCCAAATTTTGGTGAGTACAAGCGAGATAATTCACTTTGAAAATCGGGACCATCTCGAATCTTAATAAATTTACCCCCAGTTGTCATGTTGTGCAAAGCCCAGGAGTGCCGCCTGCTGTTCTGAACTGTGTATGTTGGCATGACCAAAAATGATGAGCTACCAGTTACTTTCATACCAATATTTAGAGTGCTGGTCTAGTTGGTGTATATATACAGTGTATATATATATATATATATATATATATATACAGACATATATATATATATATAAAGATTGGGTTCAAGTGCTGCGCACAACTATTATCTTCTTAGGACTAGAAAGGCTAAAGATATTTTATTAGATGTAGTAGAGGTCCTACCTGATCAGTCTAATATATATATATTGTGTGAGAAGTGATAATGACAACAATGAGTGTAAATTTAATATTTTACTTGTACTCAGACAAATACAATCAGGATTAACACAAGAATAATTGATTGTATAAAAGAATCTATCAATTGCAATGGCAACTCAATACAAAACGGTAAGTGCAAAAACCACTAGTTCCTATTACACGCCTTCTAGTAATCCATGCAAAACCAATATGAAAGATCGTCTGTTGATATATTGCAGTATAGGGGGTTAAGTCATATGCCAACCTTGATACCTGTAATACACCTTTACAACGTATAGGTGTATATAATGTCTAAAAAAATGAGATGTAGCGGCATCCCGCTAATCTCAATGTCAGATACCTCAATGAAGTGTTCAAGCGTCCTGGTCCTTGATGGATTACGTGGCCAGGGGTGATGCTGCGGTGGTGCGGTGGTAATTGGCTTTGCTGGCAACGGGAATCACTCTGCACTGTGGTGCTCTGGACTACGCATACACGGACACTATCCCTGTTGCCAGAGTTAGGTCCGTGCACGTGTCTGAGTGTACCAGCAGGAAATGAGAGGGGGTGAATGGACAGTGGTCCTAGCTCTAGAGAGCTGGGGGCCGCGTACACCTCTCAATCAGAGGATACTTACCCGGAAGTGCTGTCAGCTCTCTGCCTCGTGGGTCTTCCTGCCGGCTGCGTAGGTGCGTTGGCGCGCTTGTTGTGGTTGCCAGGCAAAGGCGTCCTCGCGATGTGGTGTTCAGTATAGGTGGATACAGGTCTCGTGGCACTCAATATGAAAAGATTAATTCTGGATAGGTTCTATATATTCTGTCTCCAACGAGTTTCGACCTTTTGGTCTTCCTCTGGGATGTCACCTCCAATAACTATTGTGAAGTCATCTTTACTACAAAGTATATAATGAAAACAGCGCTAAGTTACTGCAACTCAGACTTCAGCTGCAGACCAATGTGAGCTGCATCTCATGTCATAGATCACTCCACTGATAAGTTCAATGATCTGTTTCTGTTCAGTCATCTGCTTCTGTCATAAATAAGATTGATGAAAATATGAGGCCAACAGCCATCAAACTACATCTCTGGACTTTTGCTCATCTTTACTACAAAGCTTATAATGAAGATAGAACCGTAGGAGTAGTAGACCCAAGACAGGTAGTTAATATTATTAATTACTGATAACTCTCAGGCTAGACAAAAGTTCTAGACCTGTAGAGGCATTATAATATCTTCCTGGGAAAAATGGATATTTATAAAATATGTATGACTATGGAGGGTATTCAATTAGGCTGTGAAAATTCGAAATTAGTGATAATTTATCACCAATTATGTCATTTTTGCCTATTTAAATTATCCCCATATTCAATTTCAAAGACTTCGCAGGTTAGAAAAGACTTTGAATAAAAACGGGGATAAGTTTTCAGCATGTTTTACATGGCGGAAAAAAGTGCATAATTGGGGTTTAGGGGTGCAGGCTTAAAAAAAAATAGCCTGCACCCATGGGAATGTCATTTAATAATAAACTGTGTCAAAAACAGTAAAAAAAAAAAAATTAGGGACACCCCAAAAAAATGAAAAAAAAAATTTGGGGTAAAAAAAAAAGGGGGAAACAGTGTTTAAAAATAGGGAAATTGGTTCACGGGTATTCTGTAAGTATGCGGCAGATGTTATCTAGAATAGGCTATTAGCAGCAGGTACATTTTTGCAGAAGTTTTAATAAATGACTTTAGGGACTTAAAAATATGCTAGTACCCATTTTCATGTACCCCAAATTTGATGTGACCACTTAAAAATCGCTAAAAATAACTAAAGTGCTCTTCTGCATCACTTATTCAATGTATGGAAAAAACACCTGCCGCGGCTATTTAAAAATCCGACTTTCTTTTGCAGGCAAAAACAGGGGTACCCATAGTGATCCCCCGTGACTGGACATATTTAGGGGGGCCTACAATTATTTCCTGAAAATGCCCGTTTTTTTCGTAGAGCCTAATTCGCTGATTTTAAATTGAATACGGGGGTAAAACGGGCATGCGCCCGATACTTTATCCCATGAAAAGCTCCAATGTGGAGCAAAAAGTCCAGCAGAGACTTTTCGCTCCCAAACTGAATACTGACTTATGTGTAAATGCTTATGTGTTATGAATTTTATACTATAAGCTCCAATGGGGCAGGGACTAATATGAATGGCATATTTTCTCAGTAGAGCATTGCATAAATTGTTATCAGAATATGCTCTTGTAATTAACCCTTTGGGGTCTAATCAGCAATAGTGAGTAATGAGATTGCATTTCCTGAACAACACAAACATATATATATACACGTTATCTATAAGACAGTACTATTCACTGATTAATAGGAGTTTCTGCCCAATTTAGTGACATGACCCTTGGAATATTATTTTAATTCTTATTTCTTTCTTTATCTTTATTTTTAATACTTCGCCGTTTATGAATATTGAGAGGGACTATATAATTATTTTAATATAATTAATAAAAGTCAATTTTTAGTCAATTTATTGTAAGCCACTCGATTAGTGCACCCAGACACTACCCCTTCTCCATTTTTCTTGCATCCCTAATCAATGGTAGTGGGTAGCACACCTCCTTGACACATGAATTATTAAGAAACAATATTTATCTACTTTGTATTTCTAAGGTGGTCATCGAGTAGAATCTGCAGTGTTTTACATTTACATTAATGGGCAGCATAGTCACAAGTTTTGGTCAATTATGATAATTTATGGCTGCTATTCAGCAATTTTTTGTGCAGGGACAGCAGTTGCAGTAACACGCTGTCCCAGTGATGTTACAGAAGGCATTGTTTTCGGAATTTTGAAAACAATGCCTTCTGTTAGTTCTGCGAATCCTCAGTTATGCGCTTGGGAATAGTCTCCGTCCCTGCTTGCAGTAATTGCCGACGGGATAAGTACATCTCCATCCTGCCAAATTGATTGACATGTGTATATAGGCTTTATATTAGTTGATATACATGTATATTTATGTGCTTTTAAATTTAACATTTATATACAAATGCTAAATATAATAGCACATAAATATACAAGTATACAGGCTAGTATAAACTCTGTATACAAATGTCGATCAATTTTGGCAGGTTTAACATGCTATAGTTGGCTTAACTGTTGGCCGTCACTGGAAATCAGCCATGGAGACTTAGCAGAACATTTCCCTCTGTCCCTGCAGTTTTCAGGATATTTAAGTATTTTCTTCATATAACGCCATTCTGAAATGGCGTTATATGAAGGAAATAATTTTTGAGTGATTTAACACTTCTTGCTTTGCTGAATAGCAAAAAGTGTTAAAGCACTGTAGAGATCAATGGCTGATCCCTACAGTGCGGTACTCTGCGAGAAGGGAATTAATGAGGAAGATAATTGTGTTCTCTTCTCCATTATCCTACTGCTGAATAGGGGATTTACATAAAAAATACAGAAATCATAGTTTCCGAAGTTTTTATGTAAAAAAAACATTGAAAAATCACATTGCCTTATTTCTGCAACACATAATGTGTGTGTGTAAGGCTAGTGTGTTGGGAAAATTGGTCTGTAAGCTCCAATGGGACAGGGACTAATATGAATGACCGATATTCTCACTATATAAAGCGTTTCATAAATACTTGTTGGAATGGGCTTTTGTGATAATGCCACGTGTTTCCTTTGTTATAATGTGAAATTACCCTGCCACCCCGCGACATGTGAAAGTAGATATGTCAGTTCTGGGTTAGCTTGTGTTCCCCGACTACAGTCTAGAGTAGGAGTTGCGATACAAGCTGTAGGCACGATATTGGATGGTCTAATGAAATTCTTGAACATGGAAGTTGAGTGTGAATTGCAAGGGTATTGTTGAAGGTAGGCACTGGAGGAAGACGAAGGAACAGGAGACAAGAGTCTTAAGGACTAGGTCTAAGAGATGAAGAACTGGACTAGCACCAGCAGCATATATCTCTGGAACCAGAATGAGACCAGTAATGCATATCTCTGTAACTGGGCTGGGAGTGGTAACTGATATCTCTGTAACTGGGCCAGGACCAGTAGTGCATAACTATGGAACTGGACTTTGGCTGGTGATGTGTAACTATGGAACCAGACTAGGACTGGTAATACGATCTATGGAACTGGGCTGGGACCAGTAATGGTCCTCTCTGTAACTGGGCTGGGACTGGTATTGTGTATCTCAGGAACTGGGCTGAGGCTGGCCAAATGTTATACTAGAACTGATTTGAGAGCAATGTCCCAAAGGAATCATGGTACTGGTAACTTGGCTGAAGCTGGACTTGCTAACTGAATTGGAACTGTAGAATGGGCTGGAGCCGATGGATGTTGACCAGTGATGTTGGAAACCAGACAGGAGCCAGTGTACTTCTTTACTGGATTGGAACCAATGACGCTGATGTCCAGGCTGGAACTGATGGAATAGGTAACCGGACTGGAACCACTGACATATGGGACTGTGCTAGTCTGTGAAAATATTTATGCAACACTGAATTTGTGTTTGTTAGAATATTTTTGTATTAGTGACTTTAGAATGTAAGCTCTTATGGGGCAGGGACTCTTATGGATGATTTGTGTTCTCTGTACATGATTTATTAGTTATACAATATAAATAAACAATAATAGTAATAATAATAATAATAATAGATATGCATGTATATCAGGAACATATTATCATGCCTCTAAAATTTTTCAGGAGGGCCTTCACCATGATTGAAAATGTGAGGACAACAGCCAAGCAAACTACATCTCTGGACTTTTGTAAGGTCATCTTTACTACAAAGCATATAATGAAGATAGAACCGCAGGAGTAGTAGACCCAAGACAGGTAATTAATATTATTAATTACTGATAACTTTCAGGCTAGACACAAGTTCTAGACCCATAGAGGCATGATAATATCTTCCTGGTATACATGTATATTTATAAAATATGTATGTTTGCATTGGACTATGTGTAAATGCTTATGTGTTATGAATTTCAGACTGTAATCTCTAATGGGGCAGGGACTAATATGAATGACATATATTTTCTGTAGAGCATTGCATACATTGTTATAGGAATCGGCTCTTGTGATTAACCCTTTGGGTTCTATTCAGCAATAGTGACAATGTTGCTCAGAATATTATTGGGCAACATCGTCATGAGTTTTTATCAATTATGATAATTTATGGCTGCTATTTAGCAATATTTTGTGCAGGGACAGCGGTTGTGCTAACATGCAGTCCCTGTAATGTTATAGAAGACATTCTTTTCGGGATTCCAAAAATAATACCTTCTGTTTGTTCTTCTGTGCATGCTCAAACATGCACTTGGGAATAGTCTCTGTCCCTGCTTGCAGTGACCGCCAACGGGGTAAGTATATCTCTAGCCTGTCCAAATTGATTGACATGTGTATACAGGCTATATATTAGTCGGTATACATGTATATTTATGTGTTTTATATTTAATATTTATATATAAATGCTAAATATAATAGTAAATAAATATACAGGTATACAGACTAGTATAAAGACTGTATACGCATGTCAATCAATATTGGCAGGTTTAACATGCTGTAGTTGGACTTACCTGTCGGCCGTCACTAGAAATCAGGCATAATGACTGGACGGATTTACAAGATGCTGCAGGGACTTAAGGGAACATTTCCCTATGTCCCTGCAGTTTTATGGACATGTAAGTATTTTTTTCCTATAGCGCCATTCTGAGATGGCGTTATATAAAGGACAATTTTTTTCAAGTGAATTAACACTTTTTGCTTTGCTGAGTAGCAAAAAGCGTTAAAGCACTGTAGAGATCAATGGCTGATCCTTACAGTGCGGTACTCTGTGAGCAGGGAATTAATGAGGAAGATAATTATGTTCTCTTCTCCATTATCCTATTGCTGACTAGGGGATTCACATAAAGAACACGGAAATCATAGTTTCCATAATTTTTATGTAAAAAACATTGCATCCCGATAGTGCGAAATCACCTTGCTTTATTTCTGCAACACAGAATATGTGTGTGTGTAAGGCTATAGTATTGGTAAAATTAGTCTATAAGCTCCAATGGGGCAGGGACTAACATGAATGACCGATATTCTCACTCTATAAAGCATACCATAAATACCTGTTGGAATGGGCTTTTGTAATAATGCCACTTGTTTCCTTTGTTATAATGTGAAATTACCCTGCCAACCACGACATGTGAAAGTAGATATGTCAGTTCTGGGTTAGCTTGTGTTCCCCGACTACAGTCTAGAGTAGGAGTTGCGATACAAGCTGTAGGCAGGATATTGGATGGTCTAATGAAATTCTTGAACATGGAAGTTGAGTGTGAATTGCAAGGGTATTGTTGAAGGTAGGCACTGGAGGAAGTGAATGAACAGGAGACAAGAGTCTTAAGGACTAGGTCTAAGAGATGAAGAACTGGACTAGCACCAGCAGCATATATCTCTGGAACCAGAATGAGACCAGTAATGCATATCTCTGTAACTGGGCTGGGAGTGGTAACTGATATCTCTGTAACTGGGCCAGGATCAGTAGTGCATAACTATGGAACTGGACTTTGGCTGGTAATGTGTAACTATGGAACCAGACTAGGACTGGTAATACGATCTATGGAACTGGGCTGGGACCAGTAATGGTCCTCTCTGTAACTGGGCTGGGACTGGTATTGTGTATCTCAGGAACTGGGCTGAGGCTGGCCAAATGTTATACTAGAACTGATTTGAGAGCAATGTCCCAAAGGAATCATGGTACTGGTAACTTGGCTGAAGCTGGACTTGCTAACTGAATTGGAACTGTAGAATGGGCTGGAGCCGATGGATGTTGACCAGTGATGTTGGAAACCAGACAGGAGCCAGTGTACTTCTTTACTGGATTGGAACCAATGACGCTGATGTCCAGGCTGGAACTGATGGAATAGGTAACCGGACTGGAACCAATGAAGTTGGAAACTGTCTGGAGCTGGTGGACTTATTAACTGGACTGGAACCAGTGACATATGGGACTGTGCTAGTCTGTGAAAATATTTATGCAACACTGAATTTGTGTTTGTTAGAATATTTTTGTATTAGTGACTTTAGAATGTAAGCTCTTATGGGGCAGGGACTCTTATGGATGATTTGTGTTCTCTGTACATGATTTATTAGTTATACAATATAAATAAACACTAATAGTAATAATAATAATAATAATAATAATAATAATAATAGTTATGCATGTATATCAGGAACATATTATCATGCCTCTAAAATTTTTCAGGAGGGCCTTCACCATGATTGAAAATGTGAGGACAACAGCCAAGCAAACTACATCTCTGGACTTTTGTAAGGTCATCTTTACTACAAAGCATATAATGAAGATAGAACCGCAGGAGTAGTAGACCCAAGACAGGTAATTAATATTATTAATTACTGATAACTTTCAGGCTAGACACAAGTTCTAGACCCATAGAGGCATGATAATATCTTCCTGGTATACATGTATATTTATAAAATATGTATGTTTGCATTGGACTATGTGTAAATGCTTATGTGTTATGAATTTCAGACTGTAATCTCTAATGGGGCAGGGACTAATATGAATGACATATATTTTCTGTAGAGCATTGCATACATTGTTATAGGAATCGGCTCTTGTGATTAACCCTTTGGGTTCTATTCAGCAATAGTGACAATGTTGCTCAGAATATTATTGGGCAACATCGTCATGAGTTTTTATCAATTATGATAATTTATGGCTGCTATTTAGCAATATTTTGTGCAGGGACAGCGGTTGTGCTAACATGCAGTCCCTGTAATGTTATAGAAGACATTCTTTTCGGGATTCCAAAAATAATACCTTCTGTTTGTTCTTCTGTGCATGCTCAAACATGCACTTGGGAATAGTCTCTGTCCCTGCTTGCAGTGACCGCCAACGGGGTAAGTATATCTCTAGCCTGTCCAAATTGATTGACATGTGTATACAGGCTATATATTAGTCGGTATACATGTATATTTATGTGTTTTATATTTAATATTTATATATAAATGCTAAATATAATAGTAAATAAATATACAGGTATACAGACTAGTATAAAGACTGTATACGCATGTCAATCAATATTGGCAGGTTTAACATGCTGTAGTTGGACTTACCTGTCGGCCGTCACTAGAAATCAGGCATAATGACTGGACGGATTTACAAGATGCTGCAGGGACTTAAGGGAACATTTCCCTATGTCCCTGCAGTTTTATGGACATGTAAGTATTTTTTTCCTATAGCGCCATTCTGAGATGGCGTTATATAAAGGACAATTTTTTTCAAGTGAATTAACACTTTTTGCTTTGCTGAGTAGCAAAAAGCGTTAAAGCACTGTAGAGATCAATGGCTGATCCTTACAGTGCGGTACTCTGTGAGCAGGGAATTAATGAGGAAGATAATTATGTTCTCTTCTCCATTATCCTATTGCTGACTAGGGGATTCACATAAAGAACACGGAAATCATAGTTTCCCTAATTTTTATGTAAAAAACATTGCATCCCGATAGTGCGAAATCACCTTGCTTTATTTCTGCAACACAGAATATGTGTGTGTGTAAGGCTATAGTATTGGTAAAATTAGTCTATAAGCTCCAATGGGGCAGGGACTAACATGAATGACCGATATTCTCACTCTATAAAGCATACCATAAATACCTGTTGGAATGGGCTTTTGTAATAATGCCACTTGTTTCCTTTGTTATAATGTGAAATTACCCTGCCAACCACGACATGTGAAAGTAGATATGTCAGTTCTGGGTTAGCTTGTGTTCCCCGACTACAGTCTAGAGTAGGAGTTGCGATACAAGCTGTAGGCAGGATATTGGATGGTCTAATGAAATTCTTGAACATGGAAGTTGAGTGTGAATTGCAAGGGTATTGTTGAAGGTAGGCACTGGAGGAAGTGAATGAACAGGAGACAAGAGTCTTAAGGACTAGGTCTAAGAGATGAAGAACTGGACTAGCACCAGCAGCATATATCTCTGGAACCAGAATGAGACCAGTAATGCATATCTCTGTAACTGGGCTGGGAGTGGTAACTGATATCTCTGTAACTGGGCCAGGATCAGTAGTGCATAACTATGGAACTGGACTTTGGCTGGTAATGTGTAACTATGGAACCAGACTAGGACTGGTAATACGATCTATGGAACTGGGCTGGGACCAGTAATGGTCCTCTCTGTAACTGGGCTGGGACTGGTATTGTGTATCTCAGGAACTGGGCTGAGGCTGGCCAAATGTTATACTAGAACTGATTTGAGAGCAATGTCCCAAAGGAATCATGGTACTGGTAACTTGGCTGAAGCTGGACTTGCTAACTGAATTGGAACTGTAGAATGGGCTGGAGCCGATGGATGTTGACCAGTGATGTTGGAAACCAGACAGGAGCCAGTGTACTTCTTTACTGGATTGGAACCAATGACGCTGATGTCCAGGCTGGAACTGATGGAATAGGTAACCGGACTGGAACCAATGAAGTTGGAAACTGTCTGGAGCTGGTGGACTTATTAACTGGACTGGAACCAGTGACATATGGGACTGTGCTAGTCTGTGAAAATATTTATGCAACACTGAATTTGTGTTTGTTAGAATATTTTTGTATTAGTGACTTTAGAATGTAAGCTCTTATGGGGCAGGGACTCTTATGGATGATTTGTGTTCTCTGTACATGATTTATTAGTTATACAATATAAATAAACACTAATAGTAATAATAATAATAATAATAATAATAATAATAATAATAGTTATGCATGTATATCAGGAACATATTATCATGCCTCTAAAATTTTTCAGGAGGGCCTTCACCATGATTGAAAATGTGAGGACAACAGCCAAGCAAACTACATCTCTGGACTTTTGTAAGGTCATCTTTACTACAAAGCATATAATGAAGATAGAACCGCAGGAGTAGTAGACCCAAGACAGGTAATTAATATTATTAATTACTGATAACTTTCAGGCTAGACACAAGTTCTAGACCCATAGAGGCATGATAATATCTTCCTGGTATACATGTATATTTATAAAATATGTATGTTTGCATTGGACTATGTGTAAATGCTTATGTGTTATGAATTTCAGACTGTAATCTCTAATGGGGCAGGGACTAATATGAATGACATATATTTTCTGTAGAGCATTGCATACATTGTTATAGGAATCGGCTCTTGTGATTAACCCTTTGGGTTCTATTCAGCAATAGTGACAATGTTGCTCAGAATATTATTGGGCAACATCGTCATGAGTTTTTATCAATTATGATAATTTATGGCTGCTATTTAGCAATATTTTGTGCAGGGACAGCGGTTGTGCTAACATGCAGTCCCTGTAATGTTATAGAAGACATTCTTTTCGGGATTCCAAAAATAATACCTTCTGTTTGTTCTTCTGTGCATGCTCAAACATGCACTTGGGAATAGTCTCTGTCCCTGCTTGCAGTGACCGCCAACGGGGTAAGTATATCTCTAGCCTGTCCAAATTGATTGACATGTGTATACAGGCTATATATTAGTCGGTATACATGTATATTTATGTGTTTTATATTTAATATTTATATATAAATGCTAAATATAATAGTAAATAAATATACAGGTATACAGACTAGTATAAAGACTGTATACGCATGTCAATCAATATTGGCAGGTTTAACATGCTGTAGTTGGACTTACCTGTCGGCCGTCACTAGAAATCAGGCATAATGACTGGACGGATTTACAAGATGCTGCAGGGACTTAAGGGAACATTTCCCTATGTCCCTGCAGTTTTATGGACATGTAAGTATTTTTTTCCTATAGCGCCATTCTGAGATGGCGTTATATAAAGGACAATTTTTTCAAGTGAATTAACACTTTTTGCTTTGCTGAGTAGCAAAAAGCGTTAAAGCACTGTAGAGATCAATGGCTGATCCTTACAGTGCGGTACTCTGTGAGCAGGGAATTAATGAGGAAGATAATTATGTTCTCTTCTCCATTATCCTATTGCTGACTAGGGGATTTACATAAAGAACACGGAAATCATAGTTTCCATAATTTTTATGTAAAAAACATTGCATCCCGATAGTGCGAAATCACCTTGCTTTATTTCTGCAACACAGAATATGTGTGTGTGTAAGGCTATAGTATTGGTAAAATTAGTCTATAAGCTCCAATGGGGCAGGGACTAACATGAATGACCGATATTCTCACTCTATAAAGCATACCATAAATACCTGTTGGAATGGGCTTTTGTAATAATGCCACTTGTTTCCTTTGTTATAATGTGAAATTACCCTGCCAACCGCGACATGTGAAAGTAGATATGTCAGTTCTGGGTTAGCTTGTGTTCCCCGACTACAGTCTAGAGTAGGAGTTGCGATACAAGCTGTAGGCAGGATATTGGATGGTCTAATGAAATTCTTGAACATGGAAGTTGAGTGTGAATTGCAAGGGTATTGTTGAAGGTAGGCACTGGAGGAAGTGAATGAACAGGAGACAAGAGTCTTAAGGACTAGGTCTAAGAGATGAAGAACTGGACTAGCACCAGCAGCATATATCTCTGGAACCAGAATGAGACCAGTAATGCATATCTCTGTAACTGGGCTGGGAGTGGTAACTGATATCTCTGTAACTGGGCCAGGATCAGTAGTGCATAACTATGGAACTGGACTTTGGCTGGTAATGTGTAACTATGGAACCGGACTAGGACTGGTAATACGAATCTATGGAACTGGGCTGGGACCAGTAATGGTCCTCTCTGTAACTGGGCTGGGACTGGTATTGTGTATCTCAGGAACTGGGCTGAGGCTGGCCAAATGTTATACTAGAACTGATTTGAGAGCAATGTCCCAAAGGAATCATGGTACTGGTAACTTGGCTGAAGCTGGACTTGCTAACTGAATTGGAACTGTAGAATGGGCTGGAGCCGATGGATGTTGACCAGTGATGTTGGAAACCAGACAGGAGCCAGTGTACTTCTTTACTGGATTGGAACCAATGACGCTGATGTCCAGGCTGGAACTGATGGAATAGGTAACCGGACTGGAACCAGTGACATATGGGACTGTGCTAGTCTGTGAAAATATTTATGCAACACTGAATTTGTGTTTGTTAGAATATTTTTGTATTAGTGACTTTAGAATGTAAGCTCTTATGGGGCAGGGACTCTTATGGATGATTTGTGTTCTCTGTACATGATTTATTAGTTATACAATATAAATAAACAATAATAGTAATAATAATAATAATAGATATGCATGTATATCAGGAACATATTATCATGCCTCTAAAATTTTTCAGGAGGGCCTTCACCATGATTGAAAATGTGAGGACAACAGCCAAGCAAACTACATCTCTGGACTTTTGTAAGGTCATCTTTACTACAAAGCATATAATGAAGATAGAACCGCAGGAGTAGTAGACCCAAGACAGGTAATTAATATTATTAATTACTGATAACTTTCAGGCTAGACACAAGTTCTAGACCCATAGAGGCATGATAATATCTTCCTGGTATACATGTATATTTATAAAATATGTATGTTTGCATTGGACTATGTGTAAATGCTTATGTGTTATGAATTTCAGACTGTAATCTCTAATGGGGCAGGGACTAATATGAATGACATATATTTTCTGTAGAGCATTGCATACATTGTTATAGGAATCGGCTCTTGTGATTAACCCTTTGGGTTCTATTCAGCAATAGTGACAATGTTGCTCAGAATATTATTGGGCAACATCGTCATGAGTTTTTATCAATTATGATAATTTATGGCTGCTATTTAGCAATATTTTGTGCAGGGACAGCGGTTGTGCTAACATGCAGTCCCTGTAATGTTATAGAAGACATTCTTTTCGGGATTCCAAAAATAATACCTTCTGTTTGTTCTTCTGTGCATGCTCAAACATGCACTTGGGAATAGTCTCTGTCCCTGCTTGCAGTGACCGCCAACGGGGTAAGTATATCTCTAGCCTGTCCAAATTGATTGACATGTGTATACAGGCTATATATTAGTCGGTATACATGTATATTTATGTGTTTTATATTTAATATTTATATATAAATGCTAAATATAATAGTAAATAAATATACAGGTATACAGACTAGTATAAAGACTGTATACGCATGTCAATCAATATTGGCAGGTTTAACATGCTGTAGTTGGACTTACCTGTCGGCCGTCACTAGAAATCAGGCATAATGACTGGACGGATTTACAAGATGCTGCAGGGACTTAAGGGAACATTTCCCTATGTCCCTGCAGTTTTATGGACATGTAAGTATTTTTTTCCTATAGCGCCATTCTGAGATGGCGTTATATAAAGGACAATTTTTTTCAAGTGAATTAACACTTTTTGCTTTGCTGAGTAGCAAAAAGCGTTAAAGCACTGTAGAGATCAATGGCTGATCCTTACAGTGCGGTACTCTGTGAGCAGGGAATTAATGAGGAAGATAATTATGTTCTCTTCTCCATTATCCTATTGCTGACTAGGGGATTCACATAAAGAACACGGAAATCATAGTTTCCATAATTTTTATGTAAAAAACATTGCATCCCGATAGTGCGAAATCACCTTGCTTTATTTCTGCAACACAGAATATGTGTGTGTGTAAGGCTATAGTATTGGTAAAATTAGTCTATAAGCTCCAATGGGGCAGGGACTAACATGAATGACCGATATTCTCACTCTATAAAGCATACCATAAATACCTGTTGGAATGGGCTTTTGTAATAATGCCACTTGTTTCCTTTGTTATAATGTGAAATTACCCTGCCAACCACGACATGTGAAAGTAGATATGTCAGTTCTGGGTTAGCTTGTGTTCCCCGACTACAGTCTAGAGTAGGAGTTGCGATACAAGCTGTAGGCAGGATATTGGATGGTCTAATGAAATTCTTGAACATGGAAGTTGAGTGTGAATTGCAAGGGTATTGTTGAAGGTAGGCACTGGAGGAAGTGAATGAACAGGAGACAAGAGTCTTAAGGACTAGGTCTAAGAGATGAAGAACTGGACTAGCACCAGCAGCATATATCTCTGGAACCAGAATGAGACCAGTAATGCATATCTCTGTAACTGGGCTGGGAGTGGTAACTGATATCTCTGTAACTGGGCCAGGATCAGTAGTGCATAACTATGGAACTGGACTTTGGCTGGTAATGTGTAACTATGGAACCGGACTAGGGCTGGTAATACGAATCTATGGAACTGGGCTGGGACCAGTAATGGTCCTCTCTGTAACTGGGCTGGGACTGGTATTGTGTATCTCAGGAACTGGGCTGAGGCTGGCCAAATGTTATACTAGAACTGATTTGAGAGCAATGTCCCAAAGGAATCATGGTACTGGTAACTTGGCTGAAGCTGGACTTGCTAACTGAATTGGAACTGTAGAATGGGCTGGAGCCGATGGATGTTGACCAGTGATGTTGGAAACCAGACAGGAGCCAGTGTACTTCTTTACTGGATTGGAACCAATGACGCTGATGTCCAGGCTGGAACTGATGGAATAGGTAACCGGACTGGAACCAGTGACATATGGGACTGTGCTAGTCTGTGAAAATATTTATGCAACACTGAATTTGTGTTTGTTAGAATATTTTTGTATTAGTGACTTTAGAATGTAAGCTCTTATGGGGCAGGGACTCTTATGGATGATTTGTGTTCTCTGTACATGATTTATTAGTTATACAATATAAATAAACAATAATAGTAATAATAATAATAATAATAATAATAGATATGCATGTATATCAGGAACATATTATCATGCCTCTAAAATTTTTCAGGAGGGCCTTCACCATGATTGAAAATGTGAGGACAACCGCCAAGCAAACTACATCTCTGGACTTTTGTAAGGTCATCTTTACTACAAAGCATATAATGAAGATAGAACCGCAGGAGTAGTAGACCCAAGACAGGTAATTAATATTATTAATTACTGATAACTTTCAGGCTAGACACAAGTTCTAGACCCATAGAGGCATGATAATATCTTCCTGGTATACATGTATATTTATAAAATATGTATGTTTGCATTGGACTATGTGTAAATGCTTATGTGTTATGAATTTCAGACTGTAATCTCTAATGGGGCAGGGACTAATATGAATGACATATATTTTCTGTAGAGCATTGCATACATTGTTATAGGAATGGGCTCTTGTGATTAACCCTTTGGGTTCTATTCAGCAATAGTGACAATGTTGCTCAGAATATTATTGGGCAACATTGTCATGAGTTTTAATCAATTATGATAATTTATGGCTGCTATTTAGCAATATTTTGAGCAGGGACAGCGGTTGTGCTAACATGCAGTCCCTGTAATGTTATAGAAGACATTCTTTTCGGGATTCCAAAAATAATACCTTCTGTTTGTTCTTCTGTGCATGCTCAAACATGCACTTGGGAATAGTCTCTGTCCCTGCTTGCAGTGACCGCCAACGGGGTAAGTATATCTCTAGCCTGTCCAAATTGATTGACATGTGTATACAGGCTATATATTAGTCGGTATACATGTATATTTATGTGTTTTATATTTAATATTTATATATAAATGCTAAATATAATAGTAAATAAATATACAGGTATACAGACTAGTATAAAGACTGTATACGCATGTCAATCAATATTGGCAGGTTTAACATGCTGTAGTTGGACTTACCTGTCGGCCGTCACTAGAAATCAGGCATAATGACTGGACGGATTTACAAGATGCTGCAGGGACTTAAGGGAACATTTCCCTATGTCCCTGCAGTTTTATGGACATGTAAGTATTTTTTTCCTATGGCACCATTCTGAGATGGCGTTATATAAAGGACAATTTTTTCAAGTGAATTAACACTTTTTGCTTTGCTGAGTAGCAAAAAGCGTTAAAGCACTGTAGAGATCAATGGCTGATCCTTACAGTGCGGTACTCTGTGAGCAGGGAATTAATGAGGAAGATAATTATGTTCTCTTCTCCATTATCCTATTGCTGACTAGGGGATTTACATAAAGAACATGGAAATCATAGTTTCCATAATTTTTATGTAAAAAACATTGCATCCCGATAGTGCGAAATCACCTTGCTTTATTTCTGCAACACAGAATATGTGTGTGTGTAAGGCTATAGTATTGGTAAAATTAGTCTATAAGCTCCAATGGGGCAGGGACTAACATGAATGACCGATATTCTCACTCTATAAAGCATACCATAAATACCTGTTGGAATGGGCTTTTGTAATAATGCCACTTGTTTCCTTTGTTATAATGTGAAATTACCCTGCCAACCGCGACATGTGAAAGTAGATATGTCAGTTCTGGGTTAGCTTGTGTTCCCCGACTACAGTCTAGAGTAGGAGTTGCGATACAAGCTGTAGGCAGGATATTGGATAGTCTAATGAAATTCTTGAACATGGAAGTTGAGTGTGAATTGCAAGGGTATTGATGAAGTTAGGCACTGGAGGAAGTGAATGAACAGGAGACAAGAGTCTTAAGGACTAGGTCTAAGAGATGAAGAACTGGACTAGCACCAGCAGCATATATCTCTGGAACCAGAATGAGACCAGTAATGCATATCTCTGTAACTGGGCTGGGAGTGGTAACTGATATCTCTGTAACTGGGCCAGGACCAGTAGTGCATAACTATGGAACTGGACTTTGCCTGGTAATGTGTAACTATGGAACCGGACTAGGGCTGGTAATACGAATCTATAGAACTGGGCTGGGACCAGTAATGGTCCTCTCTGTAACTGAGCTGGGACTGGTATTGTGTATCTCAGGAACTGGGCAGAGGCTGGCCAAATGTTATACTAGAACTGATTTGAGAGCAATGTCCCAAAGGAATCATGGTACTGGTAACTTGGCTGAAGCTGGTCTTGCTAACTGAATTGGAACTGTAGAATGGGCTGGAGCCGATGGATGTTGACCAGTGATGTTGGAAACCAGACAGGAGCCAGTGTACTTCTTTACTGGATTGGAACCAATGACGCTGATGTCCAGGCTGGAACTGATGGAATAGGTAACCGGACTGGAACCAGTGACATATGGGACTGTGCTAGTCTGTGAAAATATTTATGCAACACTGATTTTGTGTTTGTTAGAATATTTTTGTATTAGTGACTTTAGAATGTAAGCTCTTATGGGGCAGGGACTCTTATGGATGATTTGTGTTCTCTGTACAAGATTTATTAGTTATACAATATAAATAAACAATAATAGTAATAATAATAATAATAATAATAATAATAATAATAATAGATATGCATGTATATCAGGAACATATTATCATGCCTCTAAAATTTTTCAGGAGGGCCTTCACCATGATTGAAAATGTGAGGACAACAGCCAAGCAAACTACATCTCTGGACTTTTGTAAGGTCATCTTTACTACAAAGCATATAATGAAGATAGAACCGCAGGAGTAGTAGACCCAAGACAGGTAATTAATATTATTAATTACTGATAACTTTCAGGCTAGACACAAGTTCTAGACCCATAGAGGCATGATAATATCTTCCTGGTATACATGTATATTTATAAAATATGTATGTTTGCATTGGACTATGTGTAAATGCTTATGTGTTATGAATTTCAGACTGTAATCTCTAATGGGGCAGGGACTAATATGAATGACATATATTTTCTGTAGAGCATTGCATACATTGTTATAGGAATGGGCTCTTGTTATTAACCCTTTGGGTTCTATTCAGCAATAGTGACAATGTTGCTCAGAATATTATTGGGCAACATCGTCATGAGTTTTTATCAATTATGATAATTTATGGCTGCTATTTAGCAATATTTTGTGCAGGGACAGCGGTTGTGCTAACATGCAGTCCCTGTAATGTTATAGAAGACATTCTTTTCGGGATTCCAAAAATAATACCTTCTGTTTGTTCTTCTGTGCATGCTCAAACATGCACTTGGGAATAGTCTCTGTCCCTGCTTGCAGTGACCGCCAACGGGGTAAGTATATCTCTAGCCTGTCCAAATTGATTGACATGTGTATACAGGCTATATATTAGTCGGTATACATGTACATTTATGTGTTTTATATTTAATATTTATATATAAATGCTAAATATAATAGTAAATAAATATACAGGTATACAGACTAGTATAAAGACTGTATACGCATGTCAATCAATTTTGGCAGGTTTAACATGCTGTAGTTGGACTTACCTGTCGGCCGTCACTAGAAATCAGGCATAATGACTGGACGGATTTACAAGATGCTGCAGGGACTTAAGGGAACATTTCCCTATGTCCCTGCAGTTTTATGGACATGTAAGTATTTTTTTCCTATAGCGCCATCCTGAGATGGCGTTATATTAAGGACAATTTTTTCAAATGAATTAACACTTTTTGCTTTGCTGAGTAGCAAAAAGCGTTAAAGCACTGTAGAGATCAATGGCTGATCCCTACAGTGCGGTACTCTGTGAGCAGGGAATTAATGAGGAAGATAATTATGTTCTCTTCTCCATTATCCTATTGCTGACTAGGGGATTTACATAAAGAACACGGAAATCATAGTTTCCATAATTTTTATGTAAAAAACATTGCATCCCGATAGTGCGAAATCACCTTGCTTTATTTCTGCAACACAGAATATGTGTGTGTGTAAGGCTATAGTATTGGTAAAATTAGTCTATAAGCTCCAATGGGGCAGGGACTAACATGAATGACCGATATTCTCACTCTATAAAGCATACCATAAATACCTGTTGGAATGGGCTTTTGTAATAATGCCACTTGTTTCCTTTGTTATAATGTGAAATTACCCTGCCAACCGCGACATGTGAAAGTAGATATGTCAGTTCTGGGTTAGCTTGTGTTCCCCGACTACAGTCTAGAGTAGGAGTTGCGATACAAGCTGTAGGCAGGATATTGGATAGTCTAATGAAATTCTTGAACATGGAAGTTGAGTGTGAATTGCAAGGGTATTGTTGAAGGTAGGCACTGGAGGAAGTGAATGAACAGGAGACAAGAGTCTTAAGGACTAGGTCTAAGAGATGAAGAACTGGACTAGCACCAGCAGCATATATCTCTGGAACCAGAATGAAACCAGTAATACATATCTCTGTAACTGGGCTGGGAGTGGTAACTGATATCTCTGTAACTGGGCCAGGACCAGTAGTGCATAACTATGGAACTGGACTTTGCCTGGTAATGTGTAACTATGGAACCGGACTAGGGCTGGTAATACGAATCTATGGAACTGGGCTGGGACCAGTAATGGTCCTCTCTGTAACTGAGCTGGGACTGGTATTGTGTATCTCAGGAACTGGGCTGAGGCTGGCCAAATGTTATACTAGAACTGATTTGAGAGCAATGTCCCAAAGGAATCATGGTACTGGTAACTTGGCTGAAGCTGGTCTTGCTAACTGAATTGGAACTGTAGAATGGGCTGGAGCCGATGGATGTTGACCAGTGATGTTGGAAACCAGACAGGAGCCAGTGTACTTCTTTACTGGATTGGAACCAATGACGCTGATGTCCAGGCTGGAACTGATGGAATAGGTAACCGGACTGGAACCAATGAAGTTGGAAACTGTCTGGAGCTGGTGGACTTATTAACTGGACTGGAACCAGTGACATATGGGACTATGCTAGTCTGTGAAAATATTTATGCAACACTGAATTTGTGTTTGTTGAATATTTTTGTATTAGTGACTTTAGCATGTAAGCTCTTATGGGGCAGGGACTCTTATGGATGATTTGTGTTCTCTGTACATGATTTATTAGTTATACAATATAAATAAACAATAATAGTAATAATAATAATAATAATAATAGATATGCATGTATATCAGGAACATATTATCATGCCTCTAAAATTTTTCAGGAGGGCCTTCACCATGATTGAAAATGTGAGGACAACAGCCAAGCAAACTACATCTCTGGACTTTTGTAAGGTCATCTTTACTACAAAGCATATAATGAAGATAGAACCGCAGGAGTAGTAGACCCAAGACAGGTAATTAATATTATTAATTACTGATAACTCTCAGGCTAGACACAAGTTCTAGACCCATAGAGGCATGATAATATCTTCCTGGTATACATGTATATTTATAAAATATGTATGTTTGCATTGGACTATGTGTAAATGCTTATGTGTTATGAATTTCAGACTGTAATCTCTAATGGGGCAGGGACTAATATGAATGACATATATTTTCTGTAGAGCATTGCATACATTGTTATAGGAATGGGCTCTTGTGATTAACCCTTTGAGTTCTATTCAGCAATAGTGACAATGTTGCTCAGAATATTATTGGGCAACATCGTCATGAGTTTTTATCAATTATGATAATTTATGGCTGCTATTTAGCAATATTTTGTGCAGGGACAGCAGTTGTGCTAACACGCTGTCCCTGTAATGTTATAGAAGACATTCTTTTCGGGATTCTAAAAATAATACCTTCTGTTTGTTCTTCTGTGCATGCTCAAGCATGCACTCGGAATAGTCTCTGTCCCTGCTTGCAGTGACCGCCAACGGGGTAAATATATCTCCAGCCTGTCCAAATTGATTGACATGTGTATACAGGCTATATATTAGTCGGTATACATGTATATTTATGTGTTTTATATTTAATATTTATATATAAATGCTAAATATAATAGTAAATAAATATACAGGTATACAGACTAGTATAAAGACTGTATACGCATGTCAATCAATTTTGGCAGGTTTAACATGCTGTAGTTGGACTTACCTGTCGGCCGTCACTAGAAATCAGGCATAATGACTGGACGGATTTACAAGATGCTGCAGGGACTTAAGGGAACATTTCCCTATGTCCCTGCAGTTTTATGGACATGTAAGTATTTTTTCCTATAGCGCCATCCTGAGATGGCGTTATATTAAGGACAATTTTTTCAAATGAATTAACACTTTTTGCTTTGCTGAGTAGCAAAAAGCGTTAAAGCACTGTAGAGATCAATGGCTGATCCCTACAGTGCGGTACTCTGTGAGCAGGGAATTAATGAGGAAGATAATTATGTTCTCTTCTCCATTATCCTATTGCTGACTAGGGGATTTACATAAAGAACACGGAAATCATAGTTTCCATAATTTTTATGTAAAAAACATTGCATCCCGATAGTGCGAAATCACCTTGCTTTATTTCTGCAACACAGAATATGTGTGTGTGTAAGGCTATAGTATTGGTAAAATTAGTCTATAAGCTCCAATGGGGCAGGGACTAACATGAATGTCCGATATTCTCACTCTATAAAGCATACCATAAATACCTGTTGGAATGGGCTTTTGTAATAATGCCACTTGTTTCCTTTGTTATAATGTGAAATTACCCTGCCAACCGCGACATGTGAAAGTAGATATGTCAGTTCTGGGTTAGCTTGTGTTCCCCGACTACAGTCTAGAGTAGGAGTTGTGATACAAGCTGTAGGCAGGATATTGGATAGTCTAATGAAATTCTTGAACATGGAAGTTGAGTGTGAATTGCAAGGGTATTGTTGAAGGTAGGCACTGGAGGAAGTGAATGAACAGGAGACAAGAGTCTTAAGGACTAGGTCGAGATGAAGAACTGGACTAGCACCAGCAGCATATATCTCTGGAACCAGAATGAGACCAGTAATGCATATCTCTGTAACTGGGCTGGGAGTGGTAACTGATATCTCTGTAACTGGGCCAGGACCAGTAGTGCATAACTATGGAACTGGACTTTGGCTGGTAATGTGTAACTATGGAACCGGACTAGGGCTGGTAATACGAATCTATGGAACTGGGCTGGGACCAGTAATGGTCCTCTCTGTAACTGGGCTGGGACTGGTATTGTGTATCTCAGGAACTGGGCTGAGGCTGGCCAAATGTTATACTAGAACTGATTTGAGAGCAATGTCCCAAAGGAATCATGGTACTGGTAACTTGGCTGAAGCTGGACTTGCTAACTGAATTGGAACTGTAGAATGGGCTGGAGCCGATGGATGTTGACCAGTGATGTTGGAAACCAGACAGGAGCCAGTGTACTTCTTTACTGGATTGGAACCAATGACGCTGATGTCCAGGCCGGAACTGATGGAATAGGTAACCGGACTGGAACCAATGAAGTTGGAAACTGTCTGGAGCTGGTGGACTTATTAACTGGACTGGAACCAGTGACATATGGGACTGTGCTAGTCTGTGAAAATATTTATGCAACACTGAATTTGTGTTTGTTGAATATTTTTGTATTAGTGACTTTAGAATGTAAGCTCTTATGGGGCAGGGACTCTTATGGATGATTTGTGTTCTCTGTACATGATTTATTAGTTATACAATATAAATAAACAATAATAGTAATAATAATAATAATAATAATAATAATAATAGATATGCATGTATATCAGGAACATATTATCATGCCTCTAAAATTTTTCAGGAGGGCCTTCACCATGATTGAAAATGTGAGGACAACAGCCAAGCAAACTACATCTCTGGACTTTTGTAAGGTCATCTATACTACAAAGCATATAATGAAGATAGAACCGCAGGAGTAGTAGACCCAAGATAGGTAATTAATATTATTAATTACTGATAACTTTCAGGCTAGACACAAGTTCTAGACCCATAGAGGCATGATAATATCTTCCTGGTATACATGTATATTTATAAAATATGTATGTTTGCATTGGACTATGTGTAAATGCTTATGTGTTATGAATTTCAGACTGTAATCTCTAATGGGGCAGGGACTAATATGAATGACATATATTTTCTGTAGAGCATTGCATACATTGTTATAGGAATGGGCTCTTGTTATTAACCCTTTGGGTTCTATTCAGCAATAGTGACAATGTTGCTCAGAATATTATTGGGCAACATCGTCATGAGTTTTTATCAATTATGATAATTTATGGCTGCTATTTAGCAATATTTTGTGCCGGGACAGCGGTTGTGCTAACATGCTGTCCCTGTAATGTTATAGAAGACATTCTTTTCGGGATTCCAAAAATAATACCTTCTGTTTGATCTTCTGTGCATGCTCAAACATGCACTTGGGAATAGTCTCTGTCCCTGCTTGCAGTGACCGCCAACGGGGTAAGTATATCTCCAGCCTGTCCAAATTGATTGACATGTGTATACAGGCTATATATTAGTCGGTATACATGTATATTTATGTGTTTTATATTTAATATTTATATATAAATGCTAAATATAATAGTAAATAAATATACAGGTATACAGACTAGTATAAAGACTGTATACGCATGTCAATCAATTTTGGCAGGTTTAACATGCTGTAGTTGGAGTTACCTGTCGGCCGTCACTAGAAATCAGGCATAATGACTGGACGGATTTACAAGATGCTGCAGGGACTTAAGGGAACTTTTCCCTATGTCCCTGCAGTTTTATGGACATGTAAGTATTTTTTTCCTATAGCGCCATCCTGAGATGGCGTTATATTAAGGACAATTTTTTCAAATGAATTAACACTTTTTGCTTTGCTGAGTAGCAAAAAGCGTTAAAGCACTGTAGAGATCAATGGCTGATCCCTACAGTGCGGTACTCTGTGAGCAGTGAATTAATGAGGAAGATAATTATGTTCTCTTCTCCATTATCCTATTGCTGACTAGGGGATTTACATAAAGAACACGGAAATCATACTTTCCATAATTTTTATGTAAAAAACATTGCATCCCGATAGTGCGAAATCACCTTGCTTTATTTCTGCAACACAGAATATGTGTGTGTGTAAGGCTATAGTATTGGTAAAATTAGTCTATAAGCTCCAAAGGGGCAGGGACTAACATGAATGACCGATATTCTCACTCTATAAAGCATACCATAAATACCTGTTGGAATGGGCTTTTGTAATAATGCCACTTGTTTCCTTTGTTATAATGTGAAATTACCCTGCCAACCGCGACATGTGAAAGTAGATATGTCAGTTCTGGGTTAGCTTGTGTTCCCCGACTACAGTCTAGAGTAGGAGTTGCGATACAAGCTGTAGGCAGGATATTGGATGGTCTAATGAAATTCTTGAACATGGAAGTTGAGTGTGAATTGCAAGGGTATTGTTGAAGGTAGGCACTGGAGGAAGTGAATGAACAGGAGACAAGAGTCTTAAGGACTAGGTCTAAGAGATGAAGAACTGGACTAGCACCAGCAGCATATATCTCTGGAACCAGAATGAGACCAGTAATGCATATCTCTGTAACTGGGCTGGGAGTGGTAACTGATATCTCTGTAACTGGGCCAGGACCAGTAGTGCATAACTATGGAACTGGACTTTGGCTGGTAATGTGTAACTATGGAACCGGAGTAGGGCTGGTAATACGAATCTATGGAACTGGGCTGGGACCAGTAATGGTCCTCTCTGTAACTGGGCTGGGACTGGTATTGTGTATCTCAGGAACTGGGCTGAGGCTGGCCAAATGATATACTAGAACTGATTTGAGAGCAATGTCCCAAAGGAATCATGGTACTGGTAACTTGGCTGAAGCTGGACTTGCTAACTGAATTGGAACTGTAGAATGGGCTGGAGCTGATGGATGTTGACCAGTGATGTTGGAAACCAGACAGGAGCCAGTGTACTTCTTTACTGGATTGGAACCAATGACGCTGATGTCCAGGCTGGAACTGATGGAATAGGTAACCGGACTGGAACCAATGACGTTGGAAACTGTCTGGAGCTGGTGGACTTATTGACTGGACTGGAACCAGTGACATATGGGACTATGCTAGTCTGTGAATATATTTATGCAACACTGAATTTGTGTTTGTTAGAATATTTTTGTATTAGTGACTTTAGAATGTAAGCTCTTATGGGGCAGGGACTCTTATGGATGATTTGTGTTCTCTGTACATGATTTATTAGTTATACAATATAAATAAACAATAATAGTAATAATAATAATAATAATAGATATGCATGTATATCAGGGACATATTATCATGCCTCTAAAATTTTTCAGGAGGGCCTTCACCATGATTGAAAATGTGAGGACAACAGCCAAGCAAACTACATCTCTGGACTTTTGTAAGGTCATCTTTACTACAAAGCATATAATGAAGATAGAACCGCAGGAGTAGTAGACCCAAGACAGGTAATTAATATTATTAATTACTGATTACTCTAAGGCTAGACACAAGTTCTAGACCCATAGAGGCATGATAATATCTTCCTGGTATACATGTATATTTATAAAATATGTATGTTTGCATTGGACTATGTGTAAATGCTTATGTGTTATGAATTTCAGACTGTAATCTCTAATGGGGCAGGGACTAATATGAATGACATATATTTTCTGTAGAGCATTGCATACATTGTTATAGGAATGGGCTCTTTTGATTAACCCTTTGAGTTCTATTCAGCAATAGTGACAATGTTGCTCAGAATATTATTGGGCAACATCGTCATGAGTTTTTATCAATTATGATAATTTATGGCTGCTATTTAGCAATATTTTGTGCAGGGACAGCGGTTGTGCTAACACGCTGTCCCTGTAATGTTATAGAAGACATTCTTTTCGGGATTCCAAAAATAATACCTTCTGTTTGTTCTTCTGTGCATGCTCAAACATGCACTCGGAATAGTCTCTGTCCCTGCTTGCAGTGACCGCCAACGGGGTAAGTATATCTCCAGCCTGTCCAAATTGATTGACATGTGTATACAGGCTATATATTAGTCGGTATACATGTATATTTATGTGTTTTATATTTAATATTTATGTATAAATGCTAAATATAATAGTAAATAAATATACAGGTATACAGACTAGTATAAAGACTGTATACGCATGTCAATCAATTTTGGCAGGTTTAACATGCTGTAGTTGGACTTACCTGTCGGCCGTCACTAGAAATCAGGCATAATGACTGGACGGATTTACAAGATGCTGCAGGGACTTAAGGGAACATTTCCCTATGTCCCTGCAGTTTTATGGACATGTAAGTATTTTTTTCCTATAGCGCCATTCTGAGATGGCGTTATATAAAGGACAATTTTTTCAAGTGAATTAACACTTTTTGCTTTGCTGAGTAGCAAAAAGCGTTAAAGCACTGTAGAGATCAATGGCTGATCCCTACAGTGCGGTACTCTGTGAGCAGGGAATTAATGAGAAAGATAATTATGTTCTCTTCTCCATTATCCTATTGCTGACTAGGGGATTTACATAAAGAACACGGAAATCATAGTTTCCATAATTTTTATGTAAAAAACATTGCATCCCGATAGTGCGAAATCACCTTGCTTTATTTCTGCAACACAGAATATGTGTGTGTGTAAGGCTATAGTATTGGTAAAATTAGTCTATAAGCTCCAATGGGGCAGGGACTAACATGAATGACCGATATTCTCACTCTATAAAGCATACCATAAATACCTGTTGGAATGGGCTTTTGTAATAATGCCACTTGTTTCCTTTGTTATAATGTGAAATTACCCTGCCAACCGCGACATGTGAAAGTAGATATGTCAGTTCTGGGTTAGCTTGTGTTCCCCGACTACAGTCTAGAGTAGGAGTTGCGATACAAGCTGTAGGCAGGATATTGGATGGTCTAATGAAATTCTTGAACATGGAAGTTGAGTGTGAATTGCAAGGGTATTGTTGAAGGTAGGCACTGGAGGAAGTGAATGAACAGGAGACAAGAGTCTTAAGGACTAAGTCTAAGAGATGAAGAACTGGACTAGCACCAGCAGCATATATCTCTGGAACCAGAATGAGACCAGTAATGTATATCTCTGTAACTGGGCTGGGAGTGGTAACTGATATCTCTGTAACTGGGCCAGGACCAGTAGTGCATAACTATGGAACTGGACTTTGGCTGGTAATGTGTAACTATGGAACCAGACTAGGACTGGTAATACGAATCTATGGAACTGGGCTGGAACCAGTAATGGTCCTCTCTGTAACTGGGCTGGGCCTGGTATTGTGTATCTCAGGAACTGGGCTGAGGCTGGCCAAATGTTATACTAGAACTGATTTGAGAGCAATGTCCCAAAGGAATCATGGTACTGGTAACTTGGCTGAAGCTGGACTTGCTAACTGAATTGGAACTGTAGAATGGGCTGGAGCTGATGGATGTTGACCAGTGATGTTGGAAACCAGACAGGAGCCAGTGTACTTCTTTACTGGATTGGAACCAATGACGCTGATGTCCAGGCTGGAACTGATGGAATAGGTAACCGGACTGGAACCAATGACGTTGGAAACTGTCTGGAGCTGGTGGACTTATTGACTGGACTGGAACCAGTGACATATGGGACTATGCTAGTCTGTGAAAATATTTATGCAACACTGAATTTGTGTTTGTTAGAATATTTTTGTATTAGTGACTTTAGAATGTAAGCTCTTATGGGGCAGGGACTCTTATGGATGATTTGTGTTCTCTGTACATGATTTATTAGTTATACAATATAAATAAACAATAATAGTAATAATAATAATAATAATAGATATGCATGTATATCAGGAACATATTATCATGCCTCTAAAATTTTTCAGGAGGGCCTTCACCATGATTGAAAATGTGAGGACAACAGCCAAGCAAACTACATCTCTGGACTTTTGTAAGGTCATCTTTACTACAAAGCATATAATGAAGATAGAACCGCAGGAGTAGTAGACCCAAGACAGGTAATTAATATTATTAATTACTGATAACTTTCAGGCTAGACACAAGTTCTAGACCCATAGAGGCATGACAATATCTTCCTGGTATACATGTATATTTATAAAATATGTATGTTTGCATTGGACTATGTGTAAATGCTTATGTGTTATAAATTTCAGACTGTCATCTCTAATGGGGCAGGGACTAATATGAATGACATATATTTTCTGTAGAGCATTGCATACATTGTTATAGGAATGGGCTCTTGTTATTAACCCTTTGGGTTCTATTCAGCAATAGTGACAATGTTGCTCAGAATATTATTGGGCAACATCGTCATGAGTTTTTATCAATTATGATAATTTATGGCTGCTATTTAGCAATATTTTGTGCCGGGACAGCGGTTGTGCTAACATGCTGTCCCTGTAATGTTATAGAAGACATTCTTTTCGGGATTCCAAAAATAATACCTTCTGTTTGATCTTCTGTGCATGCTCAAACATGCACTTGGGAATAGTCTCTGTCCCTGCTTGCAGTGACCGCCAACGGGGTAAGTATATCTCTAGCCTGTCCAAATTGATTGACATGTGTATACAGGCTATATATTAGTTGGTATACATGTATATTTATGTGTTTTATATTTAATATTTATATATAAATGCTAAATATAATAGTAAATAAATATACAGGTATACAGACTAGTATAAAGACTGTATACGCATGTCAATCAATTTTGGCAGGTTTAACATGCTGTAGTTGGACTTACCTGTCGGCCATCACTAGAAATCAGGCATAATGACTGGACGGATTTACAAGATGCTGCAGGGACTTAAGGGAACATTTCCCTATGTCCCTGCAGTTTTATGGACATGTAAGTATTTTTTTCCTATAGCGCCATTCTGAGATGGCGTTATATAAAGGACAATTTTTTCAAGTGAATTAACACTTTTTGCTTTGCTGAGTAGCAAAAAGCGTTAAAGCACTGTAGAGATCAATGGCTGATCCCTACAGTGCGGTACTCTGTGAGCAGGGAATTAATGAGAAAGATAATTATGTTCTCTTCTCCATTATCCTATTGCTGACTAGGGGATTTACATAAAGAACACGGAAATCATAGTTTCCATAATTTTTATGTAAAAATCATTGCATCCCGATAGTGCGAAATCACCTTGCTTTATTTCTGCAACACAGAATATGTGTGTGTGTAAGGCTATAGTATTGGTATAATTAGTCTATAAGCTCCAATGGGGCAGGGACTAACATGAATGACCGATATTCTCACTCTATAAAGCATACCATAAATACCTGTTGGAATGGGCTTTTGTAATAATGCCACTTGTTTCCTTTGTTATAATGTGAAATTACCCTGCCAACCGCGACATGTGAAAGTAGATATGTCAGTTCTGGGTTAGCTTGTGTTCCCCGACTACAGTCTAGAGTAGGAGTTGCGATACAAGCTGTAGGCAGGATATTGGATGGTCTAATGAAATTCTTGAACATGGAAGTTGAGTGTGAATTGCAAGGGTATTGTTGAAGGTAGGCACTGGAGGAAGTGAATGAACAGGAGACAAGAGTCTTAAGGACTAGGTCTAAGAGATGAAGAACTGGACTAGCACCAGCAGCATATATCTCTGGAACCAGAATGAGACCAGTAATGTATATCTCTGTAACTGGGCTGGGAGTGGTAACTGATATCTCTGTAACTGGGCCAGGACCAGTAGTGCATAACTATGGAACTGGACTTTGGCTGGTAATGTGTAACTATGGAACCAGACTAGGACTGGTAATACGAATCTATGGAACTGGGCTGGGACCAGTAATGGTCCTCTCTGTAACTGGGCTGGGACTGGTATTGTGTATCTCAGGAACTGGGCTGAGGCTGGCCAAATGTTATACTAGAACTGATTTGAGAGCAATGTCCCAAAGGAATCATGGTACTGGTAACTTGGCTGAAGCTGGACTTGCTAACTGAATTGGAACTGTAGAATGGGCTGGAGCCGATGGATGTTGACCAGTGATGTTGGAAACCAGACAGGAGCCAGTGTACTTCTTTACTGGATTGGAACCAATGACGCTGATGTCCAGGCTGGAACTGATGGAATAGGTAACCGGACTGGAACCAATGACGTTGGAAACTGTCTGGAGCTGGTGGACTTATTAACTGGACTGGAACCAGTGACATATGGGACTGTGCTAGTCTGTGAAAATATTTATGCAACACTGAATTTGTGTTTGTTAGAATATTTTTGTATTAGTGACTTTAGAATGTAAGCTCTTATGGGGCAGGGACTCTTATGGATGATTTGTGTTCTCTGTACATGATTTATTAGTTATACAATATAAATAAACAATAATAGTAATAATAATAATAATAATAGATATGCATGTATATCAGGGACATATTATCATGCCTCTAAAATTTTTCAGGAGGGCCTTCACCATGATTGAAAATGTGAGGACAACAGCCAAGCAAACTACATCTCTGGACTTTTGTAAGGTCATCTTTACTACAAAGCATATAATGAAGATAGAACCGCAGGAGTAGTAGACCCAAGACAGGTAATTAATATTATTAATTACTGATAACTCTAAGGCTAGACACAAGTTCTAGACCCATAGAGGCATGATAATATCTTCCTGGTATACATGTATATTTATAAAATATGTATGTTTGCATTGGACTATGTGTAAATGCTTATGTGTTATGAATTTCAGACTGTAATCTCTAATGGGGCAGGGACTAATATGAATGACATATATTTTCTGTAGAGCATTGCATACATTGTTATAGGAATGGGCTCTTGTTATTAACCCTTTGGGTTCTATTCAGCAATAGTGACAATGTTGCTCAGAATATTATTGGGCAACATCGTCATGAGTTTTTATCAATTATGATAATTTATGGCTGCTATTTAGCAATATTTTGTGCCGGGACAGCGGTTGTGCTAACATGCTGTCCCTGTAATGTTATAGAAGACATTCTTTTCGGGATTCCAAAAATAATACCTTCTGTTTGATCTTCTGTGCATGCTCAAACATGCACTTGGGAATAGTCTCTGTCCCTGCTTGCAGTGACCGCCAACGGGGTAAGTATATCTCTAGCCTGTCCAAATTGATTGACATGTGTATACAGGCTATATATTAGTTGGTATACATGTATATTTATGTGTTTTATATTTAATATTTATATATAAATGCTAAATATAATAGTAAATAAATATACAGGTATACAGACTAGTATAAAGACTGTATACGCATGTCAATCAATTTTGGCAGGTTTAACATGCTGTAGTTGGACTTACCTGTCGGCCATCACTAGAAATCAGGCATAATGACTGGACGGATTTACAAGATGCTGCAGGGACTTAAGGGAACATTTCCCTATGTCCCTGCAGTTTTATGGACATGTAAGTATTTTTTTCCTATAGCGCCATTCTGAGATGGCGTTATATAAAGGACAATTTTTTCAAGTGAATTAACACTTTTTGCTTTGCTGAGTAGCAAAAAGCGTTAAAGCACTGTAGAGATCAATGGCTGATCCCTACAGTGCGGTACTCTGTGAGCAGGGAATTAATGAGAAAGATAATTATGTTCTCTTCTCCATTATCCTATTGCTGACTAGGGGATTTACATAAAGAACACAGAAATCATAGTTTCCATAATTTTTATGTAAAAAACATTGCATCCCGATAGTGCGAAATCACCTTGCTTTATTTCTGCAACACAGAATATGTGTGTGTGTAAGGCTATAGTATTGGTATAATTAGTCTATAAGCTCCAATGGGGCAGGGACTAACATGAATGACCGATATTCTCACTCTATAAAGCATACCATAAATACCTGTTGGAATGGGCTTTTGTAATAATGCCACTTGTTTCCTTTGTTATAATGTGAAATTACCCTGCCAACCGCGACATGTGAAAGTAGATATGTCAGTTCTGGGTTAGCTTGTGTTCCCCGACTACAGTCTAGAGTAGGAGTTGCGATACAAGCTGTAGGCAGGATATTGGATGGTCTAATGAAATTCTTGAACATGGAAGTTGAGTGTGAATTGCAAGGGTATTGTTGAAGGTAGGCACTGGAGGAAGTGAATGAACAGGAGACAAGAGTCTTAAGGACTAGGTCTAAGAGATGAAGAACTGGACTAGCACCAGCAGCATATATCTCTGGAACCAGAATGAGACCAGTAATGTATATCTCTGTAACTGGGCTGGGAGTGGTAACTGATATCTCTGTAACTGGGCCAGGACCAGTAGTGCATAACTATGGAACTGGACTTTGGCTGGTAATGTGTAACTATGGAACCAGACTAGGACTGGTAATACGAATCTATGGAACTGGGCTGGGACCAGTAATGGTCCTCTCTGTAACTGGGCTGGGACTGGTATTGTGTATCTCAGGAACTGGGCTGAGGCTGGCCAAATGTTATACTAGAACTGATTTGAGAGCAATGTCCCAAAGGAATCATGGTACTGGTAACTTGGCTGAAGCTGGACTTGCTAACTGAATTGGAACTGTAGAATGGGCTGGAGCCGATGGATGTTGACCAGTGATGTTGGAAACCAGACAGGAGCCAGTGTACTTCTTTACTGGATTGGAACCAATGACGCTGATGTCCAGGCTGGAACTGATGGAATAGGTAACCGGACTGGAACCAATGACGTTGGAAACTGTCTGGAGCTGGTGGACTTATTAACTGGACTGGAACCAGTGACATATGGGACTGTGCTAGTCTGTGAAAATATTTATGCAACACTGAATTTGTGTTTGTTAGAATATTTTTGTATTAGTGACTTTAGAATGTAAGCTCTTATGGGGCAGGGACTCTTATGGATGATTTGTGTTCTCTGTACATGATTTATTAGTTATACAATATAAATAAACAATAATAGTAATAATAATAATAATAATAATAGATATGCATGTATATCAGGGACATATTATCATGCCTCTAAAATTTTTCAGGAGGGCCTTCACCATGATTGAAAATGTGAGGACAACAGCCAAGCAAACTACATCTCTGGACTTTTGTAAGGTCATCTTTACTACAAAGCATATAATGAAGATAGAACCGCAGGAGTAGTAGACCCAAAACAGGTAATTAATATTATTAATTACTGATAACTCTCAGGCTAGACACAAGTTCTAGACCCATAGAGGCATGATAATATCTTCCTGGTATACATGTATATTTATAAAATATGTATGTTTGCATTGGACTATGTGTAAATGCTTATGTGTTATGAATTTCAGACTGTAATCTCTAATGGGGCAGGGACTAATATGAATGACATATATTTTCTGTAGAGCATTGCATACATTGTTATAGGAATGGGCTCTTTTGATTAACCCTTTGAGTTCTATTCAGCAATAGTGACAATGTTGCTCAGAATATTATTGGGCAACATCGTCATGAGTTTTTATCAATTATGATAATTTATGGCTGCTATTTAGCAATATTTTGTGCAGGGACAGCGGTTGTGCTAACACGCTGTCCCTGTAATGTTATAGAAGACATTCTTTTCGGGATTCCAAAAATAATACCTTCTGTTTGTTCTTCTGTGCATGCTCAAACATGCACTCGGAATAGTCTCTGTCCCTGCTTGCAGTGACCGCCAACGGGGTAAGTATATCTCCAGCCTGTCCAAATTGATTGACATGTGTATACAGGCTATATATTAGTCGGTATACATGTATATTTATGTGTTTTATATTTAATATTTATGTATAAATGCTAAATATAATAGTAAATAAATATACAGGTATACAGACTAGTATAAAGACTGTATACGCATGTCAATCAATTTTGGCAGGTTTAACATGCTGTAGTTGGACTTACCTGTCGGCCGTCACTAGAAATCAGGCATAATGACTGGACGGATTTACAAGATGCTGCAGGGACTTAAGGGAACATTTCCCTATGTCCCTGCAGTTTTATGGACATGTAAGTATTTTTTTCCTATAGCGCCATTCTGAGATGGCGTTATATAAAGGACAATTTTTTCAAGTGAATTAACACTTTTTGCTTTGCTGAGTAGCAAAAAGCGTTAAAGCACTGTAGAGATCAATGGCTGATCCCTACAGTGCGGTACTCTGTGAGCAGGGAATTAATGAGAAAGATAATTATGTTCTCTTCTCCATTATCCTATTGCTGACTAGGGGATTTACATAAAGAACACGGAAATCATAGTTTCCATAATTTTTATGTAAAAAACATTGCATCCCGATAGTGCGAAATCACCTTGCTTTATTTCTGCAACACAGAATATGTGTGTGTGTAAGGCTATAGTATTGGTAAAATTAGTCTATAAGCTCCAATGGGGCAGGGACTAACATGAATGACCGATATTCTCACTCTATAAAGCATACCATAAATACCTGTTGGAATGGGCTTTTGTAATAATGCCACTTGTTTCCTTTGTTATAATGTGAAATTACCCTGCCAACCGCGACATGTGAAAGTAGATATGTCAGTTCTGGGTTAGCTTGTGTTCCCCGACTACAGTCTAGAGTAGGAGTTGCGATACAAGCTGTAGGCAGGATATTGGATGGTCTAATGAAATTCTTGAACATGGAAGTTGAGTGTGAATTGCAAGGGTATTGTTGAAGGTAGGCACTGGAGGAAGTGAATGAACAGGAGACAAGAGTCTTAAGGACTAGGTCTAAGAGATGAAGAACTGGACTAGCACCAGCAGCATATATCTCTGGAACCAGAATGAGACCAGTAATGTATATCTCTGTAACTGGGCTGGGAGTGGTAACTGATATCTCTGTAACTGGGCCAGGACCAGTAGTGCATAACTATGGAACTGGACTTTGGCTGGTAATGTGTAACTATGGAACCAGACTAGGACTGGTAATACGAATCTATGGAACTGGGCTGGGACCAGTAATGGTCCTCTCTGTAACTGGGCTGGGCCTGGTATTGTGTATCTCAGGAACTGGGCTGAGGCTGGCCAAATGTTATACTAGAACTGATTTGAGAGCAATGTCCCAAAGGAATCATGGTACTGGTAACTTGGCTGAAGCTGGACTTGCTAACTGAATTGGAACTGTAGAATGGGCTGGAGCCGATGGATGTTGACCAGTGATGTTGGAAACCAGACAGGAGCCAGTGTACTTCTTTACTGGATTGGAACCAATGACGCTGATGTCCAGGCCGGAACTGATGGAATAGGTAACCGGACTGGAACCAATGACGTTGGAAACTGTCTGGAGCTGGTGGACTTATTAACTGGACTGGAACCAGTGACATATGGGACTGTGCTAGTCTGTGAAAATATTTATGCAACACTGAATTTGTGTTTGTTAGAATATTTTTGTATTAGTGACTTTAGAATGTAAGCTCTTATGGGGCAGGGACTCTTATGGATGATTTGTGTTCTCTGTACATGATTTATTAGTTATACAATATAAATAAACAATAATAGTAATAATAATAATAATAATAGATATGCATGTATATCAGGGACATATTATCATGCCTCTAAAATTTTTCAGGAGGGCCTTCACCATGATTGAAAATGTGAGGACAACAGCCAAGCAAACTACATCTCTGGACTTTTGTAAGGTCATCTTTACTACAAAGCATATAATGAAGATAGAACCGCAGGAGTAGTAGACCCAAGACAGGTAATTAATATTATTAATTACTGATAACTCTCAGGCTAGACACAAGTTCTAGACCCATAGAGGCATGATAATATCTTCCTGGTATACATGTATATTTATAAAATATGTATGTTTGCATTGGACTATGTGTAAATGCTTATGTGTTATGAATTTCAGACTGTAATCTCTAATGGGGCAGGGACTAATATGAATGACATATATTTTCTGTAGAGCATTGCATACATTGTTATAGGAATGGGCTCTTTTGATTAACCCTTTGAGTTCTATTCAGCAATAGTGACAATGTTGCTCAGAATATTATTGGGCAACATCGTCATGAGTTTTTATCAATTATGATAATTTATGGCTGCTATTTAGCAATATTTTGTGCAGGGACAGCGGTTGTGCTAACACGCTGTCCCTGTAATGTTATAGAAGACATTCTTTTCGGGATTCCAAAAATAATACCTTCTGTTTGTTCTTCTGTGCATGCTCAAACATGCACTCGGAATAGTCTCTGTCCCTGCTTGCAGTGACCGCCAACGGGGTAAGTATATCTCCAGCCTGTCCAAATTGATTGACATGTGTATACAGGCTATATATTAGTCGGTATACATGTATATTTATGTGTTTTATATTTAATATTTATGTATAAATGCTAAATATAATAGTAAATAAATATACAGGTATACAGACTAGTATAAAGACTGTATACGCATGTCAATCAATTTTGGCAGGTTTAACATGCTGTAGTTGGACTTACCTGTCGGCCGTCACTAGAAATCAGGCATAATGACTGGACGGATTTACAAGATGCTGCAGGGACTTAAGGGAACATTTCCCTATGTCCCTGCAGTTTTATGGACATGTAAGTATTTTTTTCCTATAGCGCCATTCTGAGATGGCGTTATATAAAAAACAATTTTTTCAAGTGAATTAACACTTTTTGCTTTGCTGAGTAGCAAAAAGCGTTAAAGCACTGTAGAGATCAATGGCTGATCCCTACAGTGCGGTACTCTGTGAGCAGGGAATTAATGAGAAAGATAATTATGTTCTCTTCTCCATTATCCTATTGCTGACTAGGGGATTTACATAAAGAACACGGAAATCATAGTTTCCATAATTTTTATGTAAAAAACATTGCATCCCGATAGTGCGAAATCACCTTGCTTTATTTCTGCAACACAGAATATGTGTGTGTGTAAGGCTATAGTATTGGTAAAATTAGTCTATAAGCTCCAATGGGGCAGGGACTAACATGAATGACCGATATTCTCACTCTATAAAGCATACCATAAATACCTGTTGGAATGGGCTTTTGTAATAATGCCACTTGTTTCCTTTGTTATAATGTGAAATTACCCTGCCAACCGCGACATGTGAAAGTAGATATGTCAGTTCTGGGTTAGCTTGTGTTCCCCGACTACAGTCTAGAGTAGGAGTTGCGATACAAGCTGTAGGCAGGATATTGGATGGTCTAATGAAATTCTTGAACATGGAAGTTGAGTGTGAATTGCAAGGGTATTGTTGAAGGTAGGCACTGGAGGAAGTGAATGAACAGGAGACAAGAGTCTTAAGGACTAGGTCTAAGAGATGAAGAACTGGACTAGCACCAGCAGCATATATCTCTGGAACCAGAATGAGACCAGTAATGTATATCTCTGTAACTGGGCTGGGAGTGGTAACTGATATCTCTGTAACTGGGCCAGGACCAGTAGTGCATAACTATGGAACTGGACTTTGGCTGGTAATGTGTAACTATGGAACCAGACTAGGACTGGTAATACGAATCTATGGAACTGGGCTGGGACCAGTAATGGTCCTCTCTGTAACTGGGCTGGGACTGGTATTGTGTATCTCAGGAACTGGGCTGAGGCTGGCCAAATGTTATACTAGAACTGATTTGAGAGCAATGTCCCAAAGGAATCATGGTACTGGTAACTTGGCTGAAGCTGGACTTGCTAACTGAATTGGAACTGTAGAATGGGCTGGAGCCGATGGATGTTGACCAGTGATGTTGGAAACCAGACAGGAGCCAGTGTACTTCTTTACTGGATTGGAACCAATGACGCTGATGTCCAGGCTGGAACTGATGGAATAGGTAACCGGACTGGAACCAATGACGTTGGAAACTGTCTGGAGCTGGTGGACTTATTAACTGGACTGGAACCAGTGACATATGGGACTGTGCTAGTCTGTGAAAATATTTATGCAACACTGAATTTGTGTTTGTTAGAATATTTTTGTATTAGTGACTTTAGAATGTAAGCTCTTATGGGGCAGGGACTCTTATGGATGATTTGTGTTCTCTGTACATGATTTATTAGTTATACAATATAAATAAACAATAATAGTAATAATAATAATAATAATAATAGATATGCATGTATATCAGGGACATATTATCATGCCTCTAAAATTTTTCAGGAGGGCCTTCACCATGATTGAAAATGTGAGGACAACAGCCAAGCAAACTACATCTCTGGACTTTTGTAAGGTCATCTTTACTACAAAGCATATAATGAAGATAGAACCGCAGGAGTAGTAGACCCAAAACAGGTAATTAATATTATTAATTACTGATAACTCTCAGGCTAGACACAAGTTCTAGACCCATAGAGGCATGATAATATCTTCCTGGTATACATGTATATTTATAAAATATGTATGTTTGCATTGGACTATGTGTAAATGCTTATGTGTTATGAATTTCAGACTGTAATCTCTAATGGGGCAGGGACTAATATGAATGACATATATTTTCTGTAGAGCATTGCATACATTGTTATAGGAATGGGCTCTTTTGATTAACCCTTTGAGTTCTATTCAGCAATAGTGACAATGTTGCTCAGAATATTATTGGGCAACATCGTCATGAGTTTTTATCAATTATGATAATTTATGGCTGCTATTTAGCAATATTTTGTGCAGGGACAGCGGTTGTGCTAACACGCTGTCCCTGTAATGTTATAGAAGACATTCTTTTCGGGATTCCAAAAATAATACCTTCTGTTTGTTCTTCTGTGCATGCTCAAACATGCACTCGGAATAGTCTCTGTCCCTGCTTGCAGTGACCGCCAACGGGGTAAGTATATCTCCAGCCTGTCCAAATTGATTGACATGTGTATACAGGCTATATATTAGTCGGTATACATGTATATTTATGTGTTTTATATTTAATATTTATGTATAAATGCTAAATATAATAGTAAATAAATATACAGGTATACAGACTAGTATAAAGACTGTATACGCATGTCAATCAATTTTGGCAGGTTTAACATGCTGTAGTTGGACTTACCTGTCGGCCGTCACTAGAAATCAGGCATAATGACTGGACGGATTTACAAGATGCTGCAGGGACTTAAGGGAACATTTCCCTATGTCCCTGCAGTTTTATGGACATGTAAGTATTTTTTTCCTATAGCGCCATTCTGAGATGGCGTTATATAAAAAACAATTTTTTCAAGTGAATTAACACTTTTTGCTTTGCTGAGTAGCAAAAAGCGTTAAAGCACTGTAGAGATCAATGGCTGATCCCTACAGTGCGGTACTCTGTGAGCAGGGAATTAATGAGAAAGATAATTATGTTCTCTTCTCCATTATCCTATTGCTGACTAGGGGATTTACATAAAGAACACGGAAATCATAGTTTCCATAATTTTTATGTAAAAAACATTGCATCCCGATAGTGCGAAATCACCTTGCTTTATTTCTGCAACACAGAATATGTGTGTGTGTAAGGCTATAGTTTTGGTAAAATTAGTCTATAAGCTCCAATGGGGCAGGGACTAACATGAATGACCGATATTCTCACTCTATAAAGCATACCATAAATACCTGTTGGAATGGGCTTTTGTAATAATGCCACTTGTTTCCTTTGTTATAATGTGAAATTACCCTGCCAACCGCGACATGTGAAAGTAGATATGTCAGTTCTGGGTTAGCTTGTGTTCCCCGACTACAGTCTAGAGTAGGAGTTGCGATACAAGCTGTAGGCAGGATATTGGATGGTCTAATGAAATTCTTGAACATGGAAGTTGAGTGTGAATTGCAAGGGTATTGTTGAAGGTAGGCACTGGAGGAAGTGAATGAACAGGAGACAAGAGTCTTAAGGACTAGGTCTAAGAGATGAAGAACTGGACTAGCACCAGCAGCATATATCTCTGGAACCAGAATGAGACCAGTAATGTATATCTCTGTAACTGGGCTGGGAGTGGTAACTGATATCTCTGTAACTGGGCCAGGACCAGTAGTGCATAACTATGGAACTGGACTTTGGCTGGTAATGTGTAACTATGTAACCAGACTAGGACTGGTAATACGAATCTATGGAACTGGGCTGGGACCAGTAATGGTCCTCTCTGTAACTGGGCTGGGCCTGGTATTGTGTATCTCAGGAACTGGGCTGAGGCTGGCCAAATGTTATACTAGAACTGATTTGAGAGCAATGTCCCAAAGGAATCATGGTACTGGTAACTTGGCTGAAGCTGGACTTGCTAACTGAATTGGAACTGTAGAATGGGCTGGAGCTGATGGATGTTGACCAGTGATGTTGGAAACCAGACAGGAGCCAGTGTACTTCTTTACTGGATTGGAACCAATGACGCTGATGTCCAGGCTGGAACTGATGGAATAGGTAACCGGACTGGAACCAATGACGTTGGAAACTGTCTGGAGCTGGTGGACTTATTGACTGGACTGGAACCAGTGACATATGGGACTATGCTAGTCTGTGAAAATATTTATGCAACACTGAATTTGTGTTTGTTAGAATATTTTTGTATTAGTGACTTTAGAATGTAAGCTCTTATGGGGCAGGGACTCTTATGGATGATTTGTGTTCTCTGTACATGATTTATTAGTTATACAATATAAATAAACAATAATAGTAATAATAATAATAATAATAATAATAATAGATATGCATGTATATCAGGAACATATTATCATGCCTCTAAAATTTTTCAGGAGGGCCTTCACCATGATTGAAAATGTGAGGACAACAGCCAAGCAAACTACATCTCTGGACTTTTGTAAGGTCATCTTTACTACAAAGCATATAATGAAGATAGAACCGCAGGAGTAGTAGACCCAAGACAGGTAATTAATATTATTAATTACTGATAACTTTCAGGCTAGACACAAGTTCTAGACCCATAGAGGCATGACAATATCTTCCTGGTATACATGTATATTTATAAAATATGTATGTTTGCATTGGACTATGTGTAAATGCTTATGTGTTATGAATTTCAGACTGTAATCTCTAATGGGGCAGGGACTAATATGAATGACATATATTTTCTGTAGAGCATTGCATACATTGTTATAGGAATGGGCTCTTGTTATTAACCCTTTGGGTTCTATTCAGCAATAGTGACAATGTTGCTCAGAATATTATTGGGCAACATCGTCATGAGTTTTTATCAATTATGATAATTTATGGCTGCTATTTAGCAATATTTTGTGCCGGGACAGCGGTTGTGCTAACATGCTGTCCCTGTAATGTTATAGAAGACATTCTTTTCGGGATTCCAAAAATAATACCTTCTGTTTGATCTTCTGTGCATGCTCAAACATGCACTTGGGAATAGTCTCTGTCCCTGCTTGCAGTGACCGCCAACGGGGTAAGTATATCTCTAGCCTGTCCAAATTGATTGACATGTGTATACAGGCTATATATTAGTTGGTATACATGTATATTTATGTGTTTTATATTTAATATTTATATATAAATGCTAAATATAATAGTAAATAAATATACAGGTATACAGACTAGTATAAAGACTGTATACGCATGTCAATCAATTTTGGCAGGTTTAACATGCTGTAGTTGGACTTACCTGTCGGCCATCACTAGAAATCAGGCATAATGACTGGACGGATTTACAAGATGCTGCAGGGACTTAAGGGAACATTTCCCTATGTCCCTGCAGTTTTATGGACATGTAAGTATTTTTTTCCTATAGCGCCATTCTGAGATGGCGTTATATAAAGGACAATTTTTTCAAGTGAATTAACACTTTTTGCTTTGCTGAGTAGCAAAAAGCGTTAAAGCACTGTAGAGATCAATGGCTGATCCCTACAGTGCGGTACTCTGTGAGCAGGGAATTAATGAGAAAGATAATTATGTTCTCTTCTCCATTATCCTATTGCTGACTAGGGGATTTACATAAAGAACACGGAAATCATAGTTTCCATAATTTTTATGTAAAAAACATTGCATCCCGATAGTGCAAAATCACCTTGCTTTATTTCTGCAACACAGAATATGTGTGTGTGTAAGGCTATAGTATTGGTAAAATTAGTCTATAAGCTCCAATGGGGCAGGGACTAACATGAATGACCGATATTCTCACTCTATAAAGCATACCATAAATACCTGTTGGAATGGGCTTTTGTAATAATGCCACTTGTTTCCTTTGTTATAATGTGAAATTACCCTGCCAACCGCGACATGTGAAAGTAGATATGTCAGTTCTGGGTTAGCTTGTGTTCCCCGACTACAGTCTAGAGTAGGAGTTGCGATACAAGCTGTAGGCAGGATATTGGATGGTCTAATGAAATTCTTGAACATGGAAGTTGAGTGTGAATTGCAAGGGTATTGTTGAAGGTAGGCACTGGAGGAAGTGAATGAACAGGAGACAAGAGTCTTAAGGACTAGGTCTAAGAGATGAAGAACTGGACTAGCACCAGCAGCATATATCTCTGGAACCAGAATGAGACCAGTAATGTATATCTCTGTAACTGGGCTGGGAGTGGTAACTGATATCTCTGTAACTGGGCCAGGACCAGTAGTGCATAACTATGGAACTGGACTTTGGCTGGTAATGTGTAACTATGGAACCAGACTAGGACTGGTAATACGAATCTATGGAACTGGGCTGGGACCAGTAATGGTCCTCTCTGTAACTGGGCTGGGACTGGTATTGTGTATCTCAGGAACTGGGCTGAGGCTGGCCAAATGTTATACTAGAACTGATTTGAGAGCAATGTCCCAAAGGAATCATGGTACTGGTAACTTGGCTGAAGCTGGACTTGCTAACTGAATTGGAACTGTAGAATGGGCTGGAGCCGATGGATGTTGACCAGTGATGTTGGAAACCAGACAGGAGCCAGTGTACTTCTTTACTGGATTGGAACCAATGACGCTGATGTCCAGGCTGGAACTGATGGAATAGGTAACCGGACTGGAACCAATGACGTTGGAAACTGTCTGGAGCTGGTGGACTTATTAACTGGACTGGAACCAGTGACATATGGGACTGTGCTAGTCTGTGAAAATATTTATGCAACACTGAATTTGTGTTTGTTAGAATATTTTTGTATTAGTGACTTTAGAATGTAAGCTCTTATGGGGCAGGGACTCTTATGGATGATTTGTGTTCTCTGTACATGATTTATTAGTTATACAATATAAATAAACAATAATAGTAATAATAATAATAATAATAGATATGCATGTATATCAGGGACATATTATCATGCCTCTAAAATTTTTCAGGAGGGCCTTCACCATGATTGAAAATGTGAGGACAACAGCCAAGCAAACTACATCTCTGGACTTTTGTAAGGTCATCTTTACTACAAAGCATATAATGAAGATAGAACCGCAGGAGTAGTAGACCCAAAACAGGTAATTAATATTATTAATTACTGATAACTCTCAGGCTAGACACAAGTTCTAGACCCATAGAGGCATGATAATATCTTCCTGGTATACATGTATATTTATAAAATATGTATGTTTGCATTGGACTATGTGTAAATGCTTATGTGTTATGAATTTCAGACTGTAATCTCTAATGGGGCAGGGACTAATATGAATGACATATATTTTCTGTAGAGCATTGCATACATTGTTATAGGAATGGGCTCTTTTGATTAACCCTTTGAGTTCTATTCAGCAATAGTGACAATGTTGCTCAGAATATTATTGGGCAACATCGTCATGAGTTTTTATCAATTATGATAATTTATGGCTGCTATTTAGCAATATTTTGTGCAGGGACAGCGGTTGTGCTAACACGCTGTCCCTGTAATGTTATAGAAGACATTCTTTTCGGGATTCCAAAAATAATACCTTCTGTTTGTTCTTCTGTGCATGCTCAAACATGCACTCGGAATAGTCTCTGTCCCTGCTTGCAGTGACCGCCAACGGGGTAAGTATATCTCCAGCCTGTCCAAATTGATTGACATGTGTATACAGGCTATATATTAGTCGGTATACATGTATATTTATGTGTTTTATATTTAATATTTATGTATAAATGCTAAATATAATAGTAAATAAATATACAGGTATACAGACTAGTATAAAGACTGTATACGCATGTCAATCAATTTTGGCAGGTTTAACATGCTGTAGTTGGACTTACCTGTCGGCCGTCACTAGAAATCAGGCATAATGACTGGACGGATTTACAAGATGCTGCAGGGACTTAAGGGAACATTTCCCTATGTCCCTGCAGTTTTATGGACATGTAAGTATTTTTTTCCTATAGCGCCATTCTGAGATGGCGTTATATAAAGGACAATTTTTTCAAGTGAATTAACACTTTTTGCTTTGCTGAGTAGCAAAAAGCGTTAAAGCACTGTAGAGATCAATGGCTGATCCCTACAGTGCGGTACTCTGTGAGCAGGGAATTAATGAGAAAGATAATTATGTTCTCTTCTCCATTATCCTATTGCTGACTAGGGGATTTACATAAAGAACACGGAAATCATAGTTTCCATAATTTTTATGTAAAAAACATTGCATCCCGATAGTGCGAAATCACCTTGCTTTATTTCTGCAACACAGAATATGTGTGTGTGTAAGGCTATAGTATTGGTAAAATTAGTCTATAAGCTCCAATGGGGCAGGGACTAACATGAATGACCGATATTCTCACTCGATAAAGCATACCATAAATACCTGTTGGAATGGGCTTTTGTAATAATGCCACTTGTTTCCTTTGTTATAATGTGAAATTACCCTGCCAACCGTGACATGTGAAAGTAGATATGTCAGTTCTGGGTTAGCTTGTGTTCCCCGACTACAGTCTAGAGTAGGAGTTGCGATACAAGCTGTAGGCAGGATATTGGATGGTCTAATGAAATTCTTGAACATGGAAGTTGAGTGTGAATTGCAAGGGTATTGTTGAAGGTAGGCACTGGAGGAAGTGAATGAACAGGAGACAAGAGTCTTAAGGACTAGGTCTAAGAGATGAAGAACTGGACTAGCACCAGCAGCATATATCTCTGGAACCAGAATGAGACCAGTAATGTATATCTCTGTAACTGGGCTGGGAGTGGTAACTGATATCTCTGTAACTGGGCCAGGACCAGTAGTGCATAACTATGGAACTGGACTTTGGCTGGTAATGTGTAACTATGGAACCAGACTAGGACTGGTAATACGAATCTATGGAACTGGGCTGGGACCAGTAATGGTCCTCTCTGTAACTGGGCTGGGCCTGGTATTGTGTATCTCAGGAACTGGGCTGAGGCTGGCCAAATGTTATACTAGAACTGATTTGAGAGCAATGTCCCAAAGGAATCATGGTACTGGTAACTTGGCTGAAGCTGGACTTGCTAACTGAATTGGAACTGTAGAATGGGCTGGAGCCGATGGATGTTGACCAGTGATGTTGGAAACCAGACAGGAGCCAGTGTACTTCTTTACTGGATTGGAACCAATGACGCTGATGTCCAGGCCGGAACTGATGGAATAGGTAACCGGACTGGAACCAATGACGTTGGAAACTGTCTGGAGCTGGTGGACTTATTAACTGGACTGGAACCAGTGACATATGGGACTGTGCTAGTCTGTGAAAATATTTATGCAACACTGAATTTGTGTTTGTTAGAATATTTTTGTATTAGTGACTTTAGAATGTAAGCTCTTATGGGGCAGGGACTCTTATGGATGATTTGTGTTCTCTGTACATGATTTATTAGTTATACAATATAAATAAACAATAAAAGTAATAATAATAATAATAATAGATATGCATGTATATCAGGGACATATTATCATGCCTCTAAAATTTTTCAGGAGGGCCTTCACCATGATTGAAAATGTGAGGACAACAGCCAAGCAAACTACATCTCTGGACTTTTGTAAGGTCATCTTTACTACAAAGCATATAATGAAGATAGAACCGCAGGAGTAGTAGACCCAAGACAGGTAATTAATATTATTAATTACTGATAACTCTCAGGCTAGACACAAGTTCTAGACCCATAGAGGCATGATAATATCTTCCTGGTATACATGTATATTTATAAAATATGTATGTTTGCATTGGACTATGTGTAAATGCTTATGTGTTATGAATTTCAGACTGTAATCTCTAATGGGGCAGGGACTAATATGAATGACATATATTTTCTGTAGAGCATTGCATACATTGTTATAGGAATGGGCTCTTTTGATTAACCCTTTGAGTTCTATTCAGCAATAGTGACAATGTTGCTCAGAATATTATTGGGCAACATCGTCATGAGTTTTTATCAATTATGATAATTTATGGCTGCTATTTAGCAATATTTTGTGCAGGGACAGCGGTTGTGCTAACACGCTGTCCCTGTAATGTTATAGAAGACATTCTTTTCAGGATTCCAAAAATAATACCTTCTGTTTGTTCTTCTGTGCATGCTCAAACATGCACTCGGAATAGTCTCTGTCCCTGCTTGCAGTGACCGCCAACGGGGTAAGTATATCTCCAGCCTGTCCAAATTGATTGACATGTGTATACAGGCTATATATTAGTCGGTATACATGTATATTTATGTGTTTTATATTTAATATTTATGTATAAATGCTAAATATAATAGTAAATAAATATACAGGTATACAGACTAGTATAAAGACTGTATACGCATGTCAATCAATTTTGGCAGGTTTAACATGCTGTAGTTGGACTTACCTGTCGGCCATCACTAGAAATCAGGCATAATGACTGGACGGATTTACAAGATGCTGCAGGGACTTAAGGGAACATTTCCCTATGTCCCTGCAGTTTTATGGACATGTAAGTTTTTTTTTTCCTATAGCGCCATTCTGAGATGGCGTTATATAAAGGACAATTTTTTCAAGTGAATTAACACTTTTTGCTTTGCTGAGTAGCAAAAAGCGTTAAAGCACTGTAGAGATCAATGGCTGATCCCTACAGTGCGGTACTCTGTGAGCAGGGAATTAATGAGAAAGATAATTATGTTCTCTTCTCCATTATCCTATTGCTGACTAGGGGATTTACATAAAGAACATGGAAATCATAGTTTCCATAATTTTTATGTAAAAAACATTGCATCCCGATAGTGCGAAATCACCTTGCTTTATTTCTGCAACACAGAATATGTGTGTGTGTAAGGCTATAGTATTGGTAAAATTAGACTATAAGCTCCAATGGGGCAGGGACTAACATGAATGACCGATATTCTCACTCTATAAAGCATACCATAAATACCTGTTGGAATGGGCTTTTGTAATAATGCCACTTGTTTCCTTTGTTATAATGTGAAATTACCCTGCCAACCGCGACATGTGAAAGTAGATATGTCAGTTCTGGGTTAGCTTGTGTTCCCCGACTACAGTCTAGAGTAGGAGTTGCGATACAAGCTGTAGGCAGGATATTGGATGGTCTAATGAAATTCTTGAACATGGAAGTTGAGTGTGAATTGCAAGGGTATTGTTGAAGGTAGGCACTGGAGGAAGTGAATGAACAGGAGACAAGAGTCTTAAGGACTAGGTCTAAGAGATGAAGAACTGGACTAGCACCAGCAGCATATATCTCTGGAACCAGAATGAGACCAGTAATGTATATCTCTGTAACTGGGCTGGGAGTGGTAACTGATATCTCTGTAACTGGGCCAGGACCAGTAGTGCATAACTATGGAACTGGACTTTGGCTGGTAATGTGTAACTATGGAACCAGACTAGGACTGGTAATACGAATCTATGGAACTGGGCTGGGACCAGTAATGGTCCTCTCTGTAACTGGGCTGGGACTGGTATTGTGTATCTCAGGAACTGGGCTGAGGCTGGCCAAATGTTATACTAGAACTGATTTGAGAGCAATGTCCCAAAGGAATCATGGTACTGGTAACTTGGCTGAAGCTGGACTTGCTAACTGAATTGGAACTGTAGAATGGGCTGGAGCCGATGGATGTTGACCAGTGATGTTGGAAACCAGACAGGAGCCAGTGTACTTCTTTACTGGATTGGAACCAATGACGCTGATGTCCAGGCTGGAACTGATGGAATAGGTAACCGGACTGGAACCAATGACGTTGGAAACTGTCTGGAGCTGGTGGACTTATTAACTGGACTGGAACCAGTGACATATGGGACTGTGCTAGTCTGTGAAAATATTTATGCAACACTGAATTTGTGTTTGTTAGAATATTTTTGTATTAGTGACTTTAGAATGTAAGCTCTTATGGGGCAGGGACTCTTATGGATGATTTGTGTTCTCTGTACATGATTTATTAGTTATACAATATAAATAAACAATAATAGTAATAATAATAATAATAGATATGCATGTATATCAGGGACATATTATCATGCCTCTAAAATTTTTCAGGAGGGCCTTCACCATGATTGAAAATGTGAGGACAACAGCCAAGCAAACTACATCTCTGGACTTTTGTAAGGTCATCTTTACTACAAAGCATATAATGAAGATAGAACTGCAGGAGTAGTAGACCCAAGACAGGTAATTAATATTATTAATTACTGATAACTCTCAGGCTAGACACAAGTTCTAGACCCATAGAGGCATGATAATATCTTCCTGGTATACATGTATATTTATAAAATATGTATGTTTGCATTGGACTATGTGTAAATGCTTATGTGTTATGAATTTCAGACTGTAATCTCTAATGGGGCAGGGACTAATATGAATGACATATATTTTCTGTAGAGCATTGCATACATTGTTATAGGAATGGGCTCTTTTGATTAACCCTTTGAGTTCTATTCAGCAATAGTGACAATGTTGCTCAGAATATTATTGGGCAACATCGTCATGAGTTTTTATCAATTATGATAATTTATGGCTGCTATTTAGCAATATTTTGTGCAGGGACAGCGGTTGTGCTAACACGCTGTCCCTGTAATGTTATAGAAGACATTCTTTTCGGGATTCCAAAAATAATACCTTCTGTTTGTTCTTCTGTGCATGCTCAAACATGCACTCGGAATAGTCTCTGTCCCTGCTTGCAGTGACCGCCAACGGGGTAAGTATATCTCCAGCCTGTCCAAATTGATTGACATGTGTATACAGGCTATATATTAGTCGGTATACATGTATATTTATGTGTTTTATATTTAATATTTATGTATAAATGCTAAATATAATAGTAAATAAATATACAGGTATACAGACTAGTATAAAGACTGTATACGCATGTCAATCAATTTTGGCAGGTTTAACATGCTGTAGTTGGACTTACCTGTCGGCCATCACTAGAAATCAGGCATAATGACTGGACGGATTTACAAGATGCTGCAGGGACTTAAGGGAACATTTCCCTATGTCCCTGCAGTTTTATGGACATGTAAGTATTTTTTTCCTATAGCGCCATTCTGAGATGGCGTTATATAAAGGACAATTTTTTCAAGTGAATTAACACTTTTTGCTTTGCTGAGTAGCAAAAAGCGTTAAAGCACTGTAGAGATCAATGGCTGATCCCTACAGTGCGGTACTCTGTGAGCAGGGAATTAATGAGAAAGATAATTATGTTCTCTTCTCCATTATCCTATTGCTGACTAGGGGATTTACATAAAGAACACGGAAATCATAGTTTCCATAATTTTTAGGTAAAAAACATTGCATCCCGATAGTGCGAAATCACCTTGCTTTATTTCTGCAACACAGAATATGTGTGTGTGTAAGGCTATAGTATTGGTAAAATTAGTCTATAAGCTCCAATGGGGCAGGGACTAACATGAATGACCGATATTCTCACTCTATAAAGCATACCATAAATACCTGTTGGAATGGGCTTTTGTAATAATGCCACTTGTTTCCTTTGTTATAATGTGAAATTACCCTGCCAACCGCGACATGTGAAAGTAGATATGTCAGTTCTGGGTTAGCTTGTGTTCCCCGACTACAGTCTAGAGTAGGAGTTGCGATACAAGCTGTAGGCAGGATATTGGATGGTCTAATGAAATTCTTGAACATGGAAGTTGAGTGTGAATTGCAAGGGTATTGTTGAAGGTAGGCACTGGAGGAAGTGAATGAACAGGAGACAAGAGTCTTAAGGACTAGGTCTAAGAGATGAAGAACTGGACTAGCACCAGCAGCATATATCTCTGGAACCAGAATGAGACCAGTAATGTATATCTCTGTAACTGGGCTGGGAGTGGTAACTGATATCTCTGTAACTGGGCCAGGACCAGTAGTGCATAACTATGGAACTGGACTTTGGCTGCTAATGTGTAACTATGGAACCGGACTAGGGCTGGTAATACGAATCTATGGAACTGGGCTGGGACCAGTAATGGTCCTCTCTGTAACTGGGCTGGGACTGGTATTGTGTATCTCAGGAACTGGGCTGAGGCTGGCCAAATGTTATACTAGAACTGATTTGAGAGCAATGTCCCAAAGGAATCATGGTTCTGGTAACTTGGCTGAAGCTGGACTTCCTAACTGAATTGGAACTGTAGAATGGGCTGGAGCCGATGGATGTTGACCAGTGATGTTGGAAACCAGACAGGAGCCAGTGTACTTCTTTACTGGATTGGAACCAATGACACTGATGTCCAGGCTGGAACTGATGGAATAGGTAACCGGACTGGAACCAATGAAGTTGGAAACTGTCTGGAGCTATTGGACTTATTAACTGGACTGGAACCAGTGACATATGGGACTGTGCTAGTCTGTGAAAATATTTATGCAACACTGAATTTGTGTTTGTTAGAATATTTTTGTATTAGTGACTTTAGAATGTAAGCTCTTATGGGGCAGGGACTCTTATGGATGATTTGTGTTCTCTGTACATGATTTATTAGTTATACAATATAAATAAACAATAATAGTAATAATAATAATAATAATAATAGATATGCATGTATATCAGGAACATATTATCATGCCTCTAAAATTTTTCAGGAGGGCCTTCACCATGATTGAAAATGTGAGGACAACAGCCAAGCAAACTACATCTCTGGACTTTTGTAAGGTCATCTTTACTACAAAGCATATAATGAAGATAGAATCGCAGGAGTAGTAGACCCAAGACAGGTAATTAATATTATTAATTACTGATAACTCTCAGGCTAGACACAAGTTCTAGACCCATAGAGGCATGATAATATCTTCCTGGTATACATGTATATTTATAAAATATGTATGTTTGCATTGGACTATGTGTAAATGCTTATGTGTTATGAATTTCAGACTGTAATCTCTAATGGGGCAGGGACTAATATGAATGACATATATTTTCTGTAGAGCATTGCATACATTGTTATAGGAATGGGCTCTTTTGATTAACCCTTTGAGTTCTATTCAGCAATAGTGACAATGTTGCTCAGAATATTATTGGGCAACATCGTCATGAGTTTTTATCAATTATGATAATTTATGGCTGCTATTTAGCAATATTTTGTGCCGGGACAGCGGTTGTGCTAACATGCTGTCCCTGTAATGTTATAGAAGACATTCTTTTCGGGATTCCAAAAATAATACCTTCTGTTTGATCTTCTGTGCATGCTCAAACATGCACTTGGGAATAGTCTCTGTCCCTGCTTGCAGTGACCGCCAACGGGGTAAGTATATCTCTAGCCTGTCCAAATTGATTGACATGTGTATACAGGCTATATATTAGTCGGTATACATGTATATTTATGTGTTTTATATTTAATATTTATATATAAATGCTAAATATAATAGTAAATAAATATACAGGTATACAGACTAATATAAAGACTGTATACGCATGTCAATCAATTTTGGCAGGTTTACCATGCTGTATTTGGACTTACCTGTCGGCCATCACTAGAAATCAGGCATAATGACTGGACGGATTTACAAGATGCTGCAGGGACTTAAGGGAACATTTCCCTATGTCCCTGCAGTTTTATGGACATGTAAGTATTTTTTTCCTATAGCGCCATTCTGAGATGGCGTTATATAAAGGACAATTTTTTCAAGTGAATTAACACTTTTTGCTTTGCTGAGTAGCAAAAAGCGTTAAAGCACTGTAGAGATCAATGGCTGATCCCTACAGTGCGGTACTCTGTGAGCAGGGAATTAATGAGAAAGATAATTATGTTCTCTTCTCCATTATCCTATTGCTGACTAGGGGATTTACATAAAGAACACGGAAATCATAGTTTCCATAATTTTTATGTAAAATACATTGCATCCCGATAGTGCAAAATCACCTTGCTTTATTTCTGCAACACAGAATATGTGTGTGTAAGGCTATAGTATTGGTAAAATTAGTCTATAAGCTCCAATGGGGCAGGGACTAACATGAATGACCGATATTCTCACTCTATAAAGCATACCATAAATACCTGTTGGAATGGGCTTTTGTAATAATGCCACTTGTTTCCTTTGTTATAATGTGAAATTACCCTGCCAACCGCGACATGTGAAAGTAGATATGTCAGTTCTGGTTTAGCTTGTGTTCCCCGACTACAGTCTAGAGTAGGAGTTGCGATACAAGCTGTAGGCAGGATATTGGATGGTCTAAGAAATTCTTGAACATGGAAGTTGAGTGTGAATTGCAAGGGTATTGTTGAAGGTAGGCACTGGAGGAAGTGAATGAACACTAGACAAGAGTCTTAAGGACTAGGTCTAAGAGATGAAGAACTGGACTAGCACCAGCAGCATATATCTCTGGAACCAGAATGAGACCAGTAATGCATATCTCTGTAACTGGGCTGGGAGTGGTAACTGATATCTCTGTAACTGGGCCAGGACCAGTAGTGCATAACTATGGAACTGGACTTTGGCTGCTAATGTGTAACTATGGAACCGGACTAGGGCTGGTAATACGAATCTATGGAACTGGGCTGGGACCAGTAATGGTCCTCTCTGTAACTGGGCTGGGACTGGTATTGTGTATCTCAGGAACTGGGCTGAGGCTGGCCAAATGTTATACTAGAACTGATTTGAGAGCAATGTCCCAAAGGAATCATGGTACTGGTAACTTGGCTGAAGCTGGACTTGCTAACTGAATTGGAACTGTAGAATGGGCTGGAGCCGATGGATGTTGACCAGTGATGTTGGAAACCAGACAGGAGCCAGTGTACTTCTTTACTGGATTGGAACCAATGACACTGATGTCCAGGCTGGAACTGATGGAATAGGTAACCGGACTGGAACCAATGACGTTGGAAACTGTCTGGAGCTGGTGGACTTATTAACTGGACTGGAACCAGTGACATATGGGACTATGCTAGTCTGTGAAAATATTTATGCAACACTGAATTTGTGTTTGTTAGAATATTTTTGTATTAGTGACTTTAGAATGTAAGCTCTTATGGGGCAGGGACTCTTATGGATGATTTGTTTTCTCTGTACATGATTTATTAGTTATACAATATAAATAAACAATAATAGTAATAATAATAATAATAATAATAATAATAGATATGCATGTATATCAGGAACATATTATCATGCCTCTAAAATTTTTCAGGAGGGCCTTCACCATGATTGAAAATGTGAGGACAACAGCCAAGCAAACTACATCTCTGGACTTTTGTAAGGTCATCTTTACTACAAAGCATATAATGAAGATAGAACCGCAGGAGTAGTAGACCCAAGACAGGTAATTAATATTATTAATTACTGATAACTCTCAGGCTAGACACAAGTTCTAGACCCATAGAGGCATGATAATATCTTCCTGGTATACATGTATATTTATAAAATATGTATGTTTGCATTGGACTATGTGTAAATGCTTATGTGTTATGAATTTCAGACTGTAATCTCTAATGGGGCAGGGACTAATATGAATGACATATATTTTCTGTAGAGCATTGCATACATTGTTATAGGAATGGGCTCTTTTGATTAACCCTTTGAGTTCTATTCAGCAATAGTGACAATGTTGCTCAGAATATTATTGGGCAACATCGTCATGAGTTTTTATCAATTATGATAATTTATGGCTGCTATTTAGCAATATTTTGTGCAGGGACAGCGGTTGTGCTAACACGCTGTCCCTGTAATGTTATAGAAGACATTCTTTTCGGGATTCCAAAAATAATACCTTCTGTTTGTTCTTCTGTGCATGCTCAAACATGCACTCAGAATAGTCTCTGTCCCTGCTTGCAGTGACCGCCAACGGGGTAAGTATATCTCCAGCCTGTCCAAATTGATTGACATGTGTATACAGGCTATATATTAGTCGGTATACATGTATATTTATGTGTTTTATATTTAATATTTATGTATAAATGCTAAATATAATAGTAAATAAATATACAGGTATACAGACTAGTATAAAGACTGTATACGCATGTCAATCAATTTTGGCAGGATTAACATGCTGTAGTTGGACTTACCTGTCGGCCGTCACTAGAAATCAGGCATAATGACTGGACGGATTTACAAGATGCTGCAGGGACTTAAGGGAACATTTCCCTATGTCCCTGCAGTTTTATGGACATGTAAGTATTTTTTTCCTATAGCGCCATTCTGAGATGGCGTTATATAAAGGACAATTTTTTCATGTGAATTAACACTTTTTGCTTTGCTGAGTAGCAAAAAGCGTTAAAGCACTGTAGAGATCAATGGCTGATCCCTACAGTGCGGTACTCTGTGAGCAGGGAATTAATGAGGAAGATAATTATGTTCTCTTCTCCATTATCCTATTGCTGACTAGGGGATTTACATAAAGAACACGGAAATCATAGTTTCCATAATTTTTATGTAAAAAACATTGCATCCCGATAGTGCGAAATCACCTTGCTTTATTTCTGCAACACAGAATATGTGTGTGTGTAAGGCTATAGTATTGGTAAAATTAGTCTATAAGCTCCAATGGGGCAGGGACTAACATGAATGACCGATATTCTCACTCTATAAAGCATACCATAAATACCTGTTGGAATGGGCTTTTGTAATAATGCCACTTGTTTCCTTTGTTATAATGTGAAATTACCCTGCCAACCGCGACATGTGAAAGTAGATATGTCAGTTCTGGGTTAGCTTGTGTTCCCCGACTACAGTCTAGAGTAGGAGTTGCGATACAAGCTGTAGGCAGGATTTTGGATGGTCTAATGAAATTCTTGAACATGGAAGTTGAGTGTGAATTGCAAAGGTATTGTTGAAGGTAGGCACTGGAGGAAGTGAATGAACACTAGACAAGAGTCTTAAGGACTAGGTCTAAGAGATGAAGAACTGGACTAGCACCAGCAGCATATATCTCTGGAACCAGAATGAGACCAGTAATGCATATCTCTGTAACTGGGCTGGGAGTGGTAACTGATATCTCTGTAACTGGGCCAGTACCAGTAGTGCATAACTATGGAACTGGACTTTGGCTGGTGATGTGTAACTATGGAACCGGACTAGGGCTGGTAATATGAATCTATGGAACTGGGCTGGGACCAGTAATGGTCCTCTCTGTAACTGGGCTGGGACTGGTATTGTGTATCTCAGGAACTGGGCTGAGGCTGGCCAAATGTTATACTAGAACTGATTTGAGAGCAATGTCCCAAAGGAATCATGGTACTGGTAACTTGGCTGAAGCTGGACTTGCTAACTGAATTGGAACTGTAGAATGGGCTGGAGCCGATGGATGTTGACCAGTGATGTTGGAAACCAGACAGGAGCCAGTGTACTTCTTTACTGGATTGGAACCAATGACGCTGATGTCCAGGCTGGAACTGATGGAATAGGTAACCGGACTGGAACCAATGAAGTTGGAAACTGTCTGGAGCTGGTGGACTTATTAACTGGACTGGAACCAGTGACATATCGGACTGTGCTAGTCTGTGAAAATATTTATGCAACACTGAATTTGTGTTTGTTAGAATATTTTTGTATTAGTGACTTTAGAATGTAAGCTCTTATGGTGCAGGGACTCTTATGGATGATTTGTGTTCTCTGTACATGATTTATTAGTTATACAATATAAATAAACAATAATAGTAATAATAATAATAATAATAATAATAATAATAATAGATATGCATGTATATCAGGAACATATTATCATGCCTCTAAAATTTTTCAGGAGGGCCTTCACCATGATTGAAAATGTGAGGACAACAGCCAAGCAAACTACATCTCTGGACTTTTGTAAGGTCATCTTTACTGCAAAGCATATAATGAAGATAGAACCGCAAGAGTAGTAGACCCAAGACAGGTAATTAATATTATTAATTACTGATAACTTTCAGGCTAGACACAAGTTCTAGACCCATAGAGGCATGATAATATCTTCCTGGTATACATGTATATTTATAAAATATGTATGTTTGCATTGGACTATGTGTAAATGCTTATGTGTTATGAATTTCAGACTGTAATCTCTAATGGGGCAGGGACTAATATGAATGACATATATTTTCTGTAGAGCATTGCATACATTGTTATAGGAATGGGCTCTTTTGATTAACCCTTTGAGTTCTATTCAGCAATAGTGACAATGTTGCTCAGAATATTATTGGGCAACATCGTCATGAGTTTTTATCAATTATGATAATTTATGGCTGCTATTTAGCAATATTTTGTGCAGGGACAGCGGTTGTGCTAACACGCTGTCCCTGTAATGTTATAGAAGACATTCTTTTCGGGATTCCAAAAATAATACCTTCTGTTTGTTCTTCTGTGCATGCTCAAACATGCACTCGGAATAGTCTCTGTCCCTGCTTGCAGTGACCGCCAACGGGGTAAGTATATCTCCAGCCTGTCCAAATTGATTGACATGTGTATACAGGCTATATATTAGTCGGTATACATGTATATTTATGTGTTTTATATTTAATATTTATGTATTAATGCTAAATATAATAGTAAATAAATATACAGGTATACAGACTAGTATAAAGACTGTATACGCATGTCAATCAATTTTGGCAGGTTTAACATGCTGTAGTTTGACTTACCTGTCGGCCGTCACTAGAAATCATTCATAATGACTGGACGGATTTACAAGATGCTGCAGGGACTTAAGGGAACATTTCCCTATGTCCCTGCAGTTTTATGGACATGTAAGTATTTTTTTCCTATAGCGCCATTCTGAGATGGCGTTATATAAAGGACAATTTTTTCAAGTGAATTAACACTTTTTGCTTTGCTGAGTAGCAAAAAGCGTTAAAGCACTGTAGAGATCAATGGCTGATCCCTACAGTGCGGTACTCTGTGAGCAGGGAATTAATGAGGAAGATAATTATGTTCTCTTCTCCATTATCCTATTGCTGACTAGGGGATTTACATAAAGAACACGGAAATCATACTTTCCATAATTTTTATGTAAAAAACATTGCATCCCGATAGTGCGAAATCACCTTGCTTTATTTCTGCAACACAGAATATGTGTGTGTGTAAGGCTATAGTATTGGTAAAATTAGTCTATAAGCTCCAATGGGGCAGGGACTAACATGAATGACCGATATTCTCACTCTATAAAGCATACCATCAATACCTGTTGGAATGGGCTTTTGTAATAATGCCACTTGTTTCCTTTGTTATAATGTGAAATTACCCTGCCAACCGCGACATGTGAAAGTAGATATGTCAGTTCTGGGTTAGCTTGTGTTCCCCGACTACAGTCTAGAGTAGGAGTTGCGATACAAGCTGTAGGCAGGATATTGGATGGTCTAATGAAATTCTTGAACATGGAAGTTGAGTGTGAATTGCAAGGGTATTGTTGAAGGTAGGCACTGGAGGAAGTGAATGAACAGGAGACAAGAGTCTTAAGGACTAGGTCTAAGAGATGAAGAACTGGACTAGCACCAGCAGCATATATCTCTGGAACCAGAATGAGACCAGTAATGCATATCTCTGTAACTGGGCTGGGAGTGGTAACTGATATCTCTGTAACTGGGCCAGGACCAGTAGTGCATAACTATGGAACTGGACTTTGGCTGGTGATGTGTAACTATGGAACCGGACTAGGGCTGGTAATATGAATCTATGGAACTGGGCTGGGACCAGTAATGGTCCTCTCTGTAACTGGGCTGGGACTGGTATTGTGTATCTCAGGAACTGGGCTGAGGCTGGCCAAATGTTATACTAGAACTGATTTGAGAGCAATGTCCCAAAGGAATCATGGTACTGGTAACTTGGCTGAAGCTGGACTTGCTAACTGAATTGGAACTGTAGAATGGGCTGGAGCCGATGGATGTTGACCAGTGATGTTGGAAACCAGACAGGAGCCAGTGTACTTCTTTACTGGATTGGAACCAATGACGCTGATGTCCAGGCTGGAACTGATGGAATAGGTAACCGGACTGGAACCAATGAAGTTGGAAACTGTCTGGAGCTGGTGGACTTATTAACTGGACTGGAACCAGTGACATATCAGACTGTGCTAGTCTGTGAAAATATTTATGCAACACTGAATTTGTGTTTGTTAGAATATTTTTGTATTAGTGACTTTAGAATGTAAGCTCTTATGGGGCAGGGACTCTTATGGATGATTTGTGTTCTCTGTACATGATTTATTAGTTATACAATATAAATAAACAATAATAGTAATAATAATAATAATAATAATAATAGATATGCATGTATATCAGGAACATATTATCATGCCTCTAAAATTTTTCAGGAGGGCCTTCACCATGATTGAAAATGTGAGGACAACAGCCAAGCAAACTACATCTCTGGACTTTTGTAAGGTCATCTTTACTGCAAAGCATATAATGAAGATAGAACCGCAGGAGTAGTAGACCCAAGACAGGTAATTAATATTATTAATTACTGATAACTTTCAGGCTAGACACAAGTTCTAGACCCATAGAGGCATGATAATATCTTCCTGGTATACATGTATATTTATAAAATATGTATGTTTGCATTGGACTATGTGTAAATGCTTATGTGTTATGAATTTCAGACTGTAATCTCTAATGGGGCAGGGACTAATATGAATGACATATATTTTCTGTAGAGCATTGCATACATTGTTATAGGAATGGGCTCTTTTGATTAACCCTTTGAGTTCTATTCAGCAATAGTGACAATGTTGCTCAGAATATTATTGGGCAACATCGTCATGAGTTTTTATCAATTATGATAATTTATGGCTGCTATTTAGCAATATTTTGTGCAGGGACAGCGGTTGTGCTAACACGCTGTCCCTGTAATGTTATAGAAGACATTCTTTTCGGGATTCCAAAAATAATACCTTCTGTTTGTTCTTCTGTGCATGCTCAAACATGCACTCGGAATAGTCTCTGTCCCTGCTTGCAGTGACCGCCAACGGGGTAAGTATATCTCCAGCCTGTCCAAATTGATTGACATGTGTATACAGGCTATATATTAGTCGGTATACATGTATATTTATGTGTTTTATATTTAATATTTATGTATAAATGCTAAATATAATAGTAAATAAATATACAGGTATACAGACTAGTATAAAGACTGTATACGCATGTCAATCAATTTTGGCAGGTTTAACATGCTGTAGTTGGACTTACCTGTCGGCCGTCACTAGAAATCAGGCATAATGACTGGACGGATTTACAAGATGCTGCAGGGACTTAAGGGAACATTTCCCTATGTCCCTGCAGTTTTATGGACATGTAAGTATTTTTTTCCTATAGCGCCATTCTGAGATGGCGTTATATAAAGGACAATTTTTTCAAGTGAATTAACACTTTTTGCTTTGCTGAGTAGCAAAAAGCGTTAAATCACTGTAGAGATCAATGGCTGATCCCTACAGTGCGGTACTCTGTGAGCAGGGAATTAATGAGGAAGATAATTATGTTCTCTTCTCCATTATCCTATTGCTGACTAGGGGATTTACATAAAGAACACGGAAATCATACTTTCCATAATTTTTATGTAAAAAACATTGCATCCCGATAGTGCAAAATCACCTTGCTTTATTTCTGCAACACAGAATATGTGTGTGTGTAAGGCTATAGTATTGGTAAAATTAGTCTATAAGCTCCAATGGGGCAGGGACTAACATGAATGACCGATATTCTCACTCTATAAAGCATACCATAAATACCTGTTGGAATGGGCTTTTGTAATAATGCCACTTGTTTCCTTTGTTATAATGTGAAATTACCCTGCCAACCGCGACATGTGAAAGTAGATATGTCAGTTCTGGGTTAGCTTGTGTTCCCCGACTACAGTCTAGAGTAGGAGTTGCGATACAAGCTGTAGGCAGGATTTTGGATGGTCTAATGAAATTCTTGAACATGGAAGTTGAGTGTGAATTGCAAAGGTATTGTTGAAGGTAGGCACTGGAGGAAGTGAATGAACACTAGACAAGAGTCTTAAGGACTAGGTCTAAGAGATGAAGAACTGGACTAGCACCAGCAGCATATATCTCTGGAACCAGAATGAGACCAGTAATGCATATCTCTGTAACTGGGCTGGGAGTGGTAACTGATATCTCTGTAACTGGGCCAGGACCAGTAGTGCATAACTATGGAACTGGACTTTGGCTGGTAATGTGTAACTATGGAACCAGACTAGGGCTGGTAATATGAATCTATGGAACTGGGCTGGGACCAGTAATGGTCCTCTCTGTAACTGGGCTGGGACTGGTATTGTGTATCTCAGGAACTGGGCTGAGGCTGGCCAAATGTTATACTAGAACTGATTTGAGAGCAATGTCCCAAAGGAATCATGGTACTGGTAACTTGGCTGAAGCTGGACTTGCTAACTGAATTGGAACTGTAGAATGGGCTGGAGCCGATGGATGTTGACCAGTGATGTTGGAAACCAGACAGGAGCCAGTGTACTTCTTTACTGGATTGGAACCAATGACGCTGATGTCCAGGCTGGAACTGATGGAATAGGTAACCGGACTGGAACCAATGAAGTTGGAAACTGTCTGGAGCTGGTGGACTTATTAACTGGACTGGAACCAGTGACATATCGGACTGTGCTAGTCTGTGAAAATATTTATGCAACACTGAATTTGTGTTTGTTAGAATATTTTTGTATTAGTGACTTTAGAATGTAAGCTCTTATGGTGCAGGGACTCTTATGGATGATTTGTGTTCTCTGTACATGACTTATTAGTTATACAATATAAATAAACAATAATAGTAATAATAATAATAATAATAATAATAATAATAGATATGCATGTATATCAGGAACATATTATCATGCCTCTAAAATTTTTCAGGAGGGCCTTCACCATGATTGAAAATGTGAGGACAACAGCCAAGCAAACTACATCTCTGGACTTTTGTAAGGTCATCTTTACTACAAAGCATATAATGAAGATAGAACCGCAGGAGTAGTAGACCCAAGACAGGTAATTAATATTATTAATTACTGATAACTCTCAGGCTAGAAACAAGTTCTAGACCCAAAGAGGCATGATAATATCTTCCTGTTATACATGTATATTTATAATATATGTATGTTTGCATTGGACTATGTGTAAATGCTTATGTGTTATGAATTTCAGACTGTAATCTCTAATGGGGCAGGGACTAATATGAATGACATATATTTTCTGTAGAGCATTGCATACATTGTTATAGGAATGGGCTCTTTTGATTAACCCTTTGAGTTCTATTCAGCAATAGTGACAATGTTGCTCAGAATATTATTGGGCAACATCGTCATGAGTTTTTATCAATTATGATAATTTATGGCTGCTATTTAGCAATATTTTGTGCAGGGACAGCGGTTGTGCTAACACGCTGTCCCTGTAATGTTATAGAAGACATTCTTTTCGGGATTCCAAAAATAATACCTTCTGTTTGTTCTTCTGTGCATGCTCAAACATGCACTCGGAATAGTCTCTGTCCCTGCTTGCAGTGACCGCCAACGGGGTAAGTATATCTCCAGCCTGTCCAAATTGATTGACATGTGTATACAGGCTATATATTAGTCGGTATACATGTATATTTATGTGTTTTATATTTAATATTTATGTATTAATGCTAAATATAATAGTAAATAAATATACAGGTATACAGACTAGTATAAAGACTGTATACGCATGTCAATCAATTTTGGCAGGTTTAACATGCTTTAGTTGGACTTACCTGTCGGCCGTCACTAGAAATCAGGCATAATGACTGGACGGATTTACAAGATGCTGCAGGGACTTAAGGGAACATTTCCCTATGTCCCTGCAGTTTTATGGACATGTAAGTATTTTTTTCCTATAGCGCCATTCTGAGATGGCGTTATATAAAGGACAATTTTTTCAAGTGAATTAACACTTTTTGCTTTGCTGAGTAGCAAAAAGCGTTAAAGCACTGTAGAGATCAATGGCTGATCCCTACAGTGCGGTACTCTGTGAGCAGGGAATTAATGAGGAAGATAATTATGTTCTCTTCTCCATTATCCTATTGCTGACTAGGGGATTTACATAAAGAACACGGAAATCATACTTTCCATAATTTTTATGTAAAAAACATTGCATCCCGATAGTGCGAAATCACCTTGCTTTATTTCTGCAACACAGAATATGTGTGTGTAAGGCTATAGTATTGGTAAAATTAGTCTATAAGCTCCAATGGGGCAGGGACTAACATGAATGACCGATATTCTCACTCTATAAAGCATTCCATAAATACCTGTTGGAATGGGCTTTTGTAATAATGCCACTTGTTTCCTTTGTTATAATGTGAAATTACCCTGCCAACCGCGACATGTGAAAGTAGATATGTCAGTTCTGGGTTAGCTTGTGTTCCCCGACTACAGTCTAGAGTAGGAGTTGCGATACAAGCTGTAGGCAGGATATTGGATGGTCTAATGAAATTCTTGAACATGGAAGTTGAGTGTGAATTGCAAGGGTATTGTTGAAGGTAGGCACTGGAGGAAGTGAATGAACAGGAGACAAGAGTCTTAAGGACTAGGTCTAAGAGATGAAGAACTGGACTAGCACCAGCAGCATATATCTCTGGAACCAGAATGAGACCAGTAATGCATATCTCTGTAACTGGGCTGGGAATGGTAACTGATATCTCTGTAACTGGGCCAGGACCAGTAGTGCATAACTATGGAACTGGACTTTGGCTGGTAATGTGTAACTATGGAACCGGACTAGGGCTGGTAATACGAATCTATGGAACTGGGCTGGGACCAGTAATGGTCCTCTCTGTAACTGGGCTGGGACTGGTATTGTGTATCTCAGGAACTGGGCTGAGGCTGGCCAAATGTTATACTAGAACTGATTTGAGAGCAATGTCCCAAAGGAATCATGGTTCTGGTAACTTGGCTGAAGCTGGACTTGCTAACTGAATTGGAACTGTAGAATGGGCTGGAGCCGATGGATGTTGACCAGTGATGTTGGAAACCAGACAGGAGCCAGTGTACTTCTTTACTGGATTGGAACCAATGACGCTGATGTCCAAGCTGGAACTGATGGAATAGGTAACCGGACTGGAACCAATGAAGTTGGAAACTGTCTGGAGCTGGTGGACTTATTAACTGGACTGGAACCAGTGACATATGGGACTGTGCTAGTCTGTGAAAATATTTATGCAACACTGAATTTGTGTTTGTTAGAATATTTTTGTATTAGTGACTTTAGAATGTAAGCTCTTATGGGGCAGGGACTCTTATGGATGATTTGTGTTCTCTGTACATGATTTATTAGTTATACAATATAAATAAACAATAATAGTAATAATAATAATAATAATAATAATAGATATGCATGTATATCAGGGACATATTATCATGCCTCTAAAATTTTTCAGGAGGGCCTTCACCATGATTGAAAATGTGAGGACAACAGCCAAGCAAACTACATCTCTGGACTTTTGTAAGGTCATCTTTACTACAAAGCATATAATGAAGATAGAACCACAGGAGTAGTAGACCCAAGACAGGTAATTAATATTATTAATTACTGATAACTCTCAGGCTAGACACAAGTTCTAGACCCATAGAGGCATGATAATATCTTCCTGGTATACATGTATATTTATAAAATATGTATGTTTGCATTGGACTATGTGTAAATGCTTATGTGTTATGAATTTCAGACTGTAATCTCTAATGGGGCAGGGACTAATATGAATGACATATATTTTCTGTAGAGCATTGCATACATTGTTATAGGAATGGGCTCTTGTGATTAACCCTTTGAGTTCTATTCAGCAATAGTGACAATGTTGCTCAGAATATTATTGGGCAACATCGTCATGAGTTTTTATCAATTATGATAATTTATGGCTGCTATTTAGCAATATTTTGTGCAGGGACAGCGGTTGTGCTAACACGCTGTCCCTGTAATGTTATAGAAGACATTCTTTTCGGGATTCTAAAAATAATACCTTCTGTTTGTTCTTCTGTGCATGCTCAAACATGCACTCGGAATAGTCTCTGTCCCTGCTTGCAGTGACCGCCAAAGGGGTAAGTATATCTCCAGCCTGTCCAAATTGATTGACATGTGTATACAGGCTATATATTAGTCGGTATACATGTATATTTATGTGTTTTATATTTAATATTTATGTATATATGCTAAATATAATAGTAAATAAATATACAGGTATACAGACTAGTATAAAGACTGTATACGCATGTCAATCAATTTTGGCAGGTTTAACATGCTGTAGTTGGACTTACCTGTCGGCCGTCACTAGAAATCAGGCATAATGACTGGACGGATTTACAAGATGCTGCAGGGACTTAAGGGAACATTTCCCTATGTCCCTGCAGTTTTATGGACATGTAAGTATTTTTTTCCTATAGCGCCATTCTGAGATGGCGTTATATAAAGGACAATTTTTTCAAGTGAATTAACACTTTTTGCTTTGCTGAGTAGCAAAAAGCGTTAAAGCACTGTAGAGATCAATGGCTGATCCCTACAGTGCGGTACTCTGTGAGCAGGGAATTAATGAGGAAGATAATTATGTTCTCTTCTCCATTATCCTATTGCTGACTAGGGGATTTACATAAAGAACACGGAAATCATAGTTTCCATAATTTTTATGTAAAAAACATTGCATCCCGATAGTGCGAAATCACCTTGCTTTATTTCTGCAACACAGAATATGTGTGTGTGTAAGGCTATAGTATTGGTAAAATTAGTCTATAAGCTCCAATGGGGCAGGGACTAACATGAATGACCGATATTCTCACTCTATAAAGCATACCATAAATACCTGTTGGAATGGGCTTTTGTAATAATGCCACTTGTTTCCTTTGTTATAATGTGAAATTACCCTGCCAACCGCGACATGTGAAAGTAGATATGTCAGTTCTGGGTTAGCTTGTGTTCCCCGACTACAGTCTAGAGTAGGAGTTGCGATACAAGCTGTAGGCAGGATTTTGGATGGTCTAATGAAATTCTTGAACATGGAAGTTGAGTGTGAATTGCAAAGGTATTGTTGAAGGTAGGCACTGGAGGAAGTGAATGAACACTAGACAAGAGTCTTAAGGACTAGGTCTAAGAGATGAAGAACTGGACTAGCACCAGCAGCATATATCTCTGGAACCAGAATGAGACCAGTAATGCATATCTCTGTAACTGGGCTGGGAGTGGTAACTGATATCTCTGTAACTGGGCCAGGACCAGTAGTGCATAACTATGGAACTGGACTTTGGCTGGTAATGTGTAACTATGGAACCAGACTAGGACTGGTAATACGAATCTATGGAACTGGGCTGGGACTAGTAATGGTCCTCTCTGTAACTGGGCTGGGACTGGTATTGTGTATCTCAGGAACTGGGCTGAGGCTGGCCAAATGTTATACTAGAACTGATTTGAGAGCAATGTCCCAAAGGAATCATGGTACTGGTAACTTGGCTGAAGCTGGACTTGCTAACTGAATTGGAACTGTAGAATGGGCTGGAGCCGATGGATGTTGACCAGTGATGTTGGAAACCAGACAGGAGCCAGTGTACTTCTTTACTGGATTGGAACCAATGACGCTGATGTCCAAGCTGGAACTGATGGAATAGGTAACCGGACTGGAACCAATGAAGTTGGAAACTGTCTGGAGCTGGTGGACTTATTAACTGGACTGGAACCAGTGACATATGGGACTGTGCTAGTCTGTGAAAATATTTATGCAACACTGAATTTGTGTTTGTTAGAATATTTTTGTATTAGTGACTTTAGAATGTAAGCTCTTATGGTGCAGGGACTCTTATGGATGATTTGTGTTCTCTGTACATGATTTATTAGTTATACAATATAAATAAACAATAATAGTAATAATAATAATAATAATAATAGATATGCATGTATATCAGGAACATATTATCATGCCTCTAAAATTTTTCAGGAGGGCCTTCACCATGATTGAAAATGTGAGGACAACAGCCAAGCAAACTACATCTCTGGACTTTTGTAAGGTCATCTTTACTGCAAAGCATATAATGAAGATAGAACTGCAGGAGTAGTAGACCCAAGACAGGTAATTAATATTATTAATTACTGATAACTTTCAGGCTAGACACAAGTTCTAGACCCATAGAGGCATGATAATATCTTCCTGGTATACATGTATATTTATAAAATATGTATGTTTGCATTGGACTATGTGTAAATGCTTATGTGTTATGAATTTCAGACTGTAATCTCTAATGGGGCAGGGACTAATATGAATGACATATATTTTCTGTAGAGCATTGCATACATTGTTATAGGAATGGGCTCTTTTGATTAACCCTTTGAGTTCTATTCAGCAATAGTGACAATGTTGCTCAGAATATTATTGGGCAACATCGTCATGAGTTTTTATCAATTATGATAATTTATGGCTGCTATTTAGCAATATTTTGTGCAGGGACCGCGGTTGTGCTAACACGCTGTCCCTGTAATGTTATAGAAGACATTCTTTTCGGGATTCTAAAAATAATACCTTCTGTTTGTTCTTCTGTGCATGCTCAAACATGCACTCGGAATAGTCTCTGTCCCTGCTTGCAGTGACCGCCAATGGGGTAAGTGTATCTCCAGCCTGTCCAAATTGATTGACATGTGTATACAGGCTATATATTAGTCGGTATACATGTATATTTATGTGTTTTATATTTAATATTTATATATATATGCTAAATATAATAGTAAATAAATATACAGGTATACAGACTAGTATAAAGACTGTATACGCATGTCAATCAATTTTGGCAGGTTTAACATGCTGTAGTTGGACTTACCTGTCGGCCGTCACTAGAAATCAGGCATAATGACTGGACGGATTTACAAGATGCTGCAGGGACTTAAGGGAACATTTCCCTATGTCCCTGCAGTTTTATGGACATGTAAGTATTTTTTTCCTATAGCGCCATTCTGAGATGGCGTTATATAAAGGACAATTTTTTCAAGTGAATTAACACTTTTTGCTTTGCTGAGTAGCAAAAAGCGTTAAAGCACTGTAGAGATCAATGGCTGATCCCTACAGTGCGGTACTCTGTGAGCAGGGAATTAATGAGGAAGATAATTATGTTCTCTTCTCCATTATCCTATTGCTGACTAGGGGATTTACATAAAGAACACGGAAATCATAGTTTCCATAATTTTTATGTAAAAAACATTGCATCCCGATAGTGCGAAATCACCTTGCTTTATTTCTGCAACACAGAATATGTGTGTGTGTAAGGCTATAGTATTGGTAAAATTAGTCTATAAGCTCCAATGGGGCAGGGACTAACATGAATGACCGATATTCTCACTCTATAAAGCATACCATAAATACCTGTTGGAATGGGCTTTTGTAATAATGCCACTTGTTTCCTTTGTTATAATGTGAAATTACCCTGCCAACCGCGACATGTGAAAGTAGATATGTCAGTTCTGGGTTAGCTTGTGTTCCCCGACTACAGTCTAGAGTAGGAGTTGCGATACAAGCTGTAGGCAGGATTTTGGATGGTCTAATGAAATTCTTGAACATGGAAGTTGAGTGTGAATTGCAAAGGTATTGTTGAAGGTAGGCACTGGAGGAAGTGAATGAACACTAGACAAGAGTCTTAAGGACTAGGTCTAAGAGATGAAGAACTGGACTAGCACCAGCAGCATATATCTCTGGAACCAGAATGAGACCAGTAATGCATATCTCTGTAACTGGGCTGGGAGTGGTAACTGATATCTCTGTAACTGGGCCAGGACCAGTAGTGCATAACTATGGAACTGGACTTTGGCTGGTAATGTGTAACTATGGAACCAGACTAGGACTGGTAATACGAATCTATGGAACTGGGCTGGGACCAGTAATGGTCCTCTCTGTAACTGGGCTGGGACTGGTATTGTGTATCTCAGGAACTGGGCTGAGGCTGGCCAAATGTTATACTAGAACTGATTTGAGAGCAATGTCCCAAAGGAATCATGGTACTGGTAACTTGGCTGAAGCTGGACTTGCTAACTGAATTGGAACTGTAGAATGGGCTGGAGCTGATGGATGTTGACCAGTGATGTTGGAAACCAGACAGGAGCCAGTGTACTTCTTTACTGGATTGGAACCAATGACGCTGATGTCCAGGCTGGAACTGATGGAATAGGTAACCGGACTGGAACCAATGAAGTTGGAAACTGTCTGGAGCTGGTGGACTTATTAACTGGACTGGAACCAGTGACATATCGGACTGTGCTAGTCTGTGAAAATATTTATGCAACACTGAATTTGTGTTTGTTAGAATATTTTTGTATTAGTGACTTTAGAATGTAAGCTCTTATGGGGCAGGGACTCTTATGGATGATTTGTGTTCTCTGTACATGATTTATTAGTTATACAATATAAATAAACAATAATAGTAATAATAATAATAATAATAATAATAATAGATATGCATGTATATCAGGAACATATTATCATGCCTCTAAAATTTTTCAGGAGGGCCTTCACCATGATTGAAAATGTGAGGACAACAGCCAAGCAAACTACATCTCTGGACTTTTGTAAGGTCATCTTTACTGAAAAGCATATAATGAAGATAGAACCGCAGGAGTAGTAGACCCAAGACAGGTAATTAATATTATTAATTACTGATAACTTTCAGGCTAGACACAAGTTCTAGACCCATAGAGGCATGATAATATCTTCCTGGTATACATGTATATTTATAAAATATGTATGTTTGCATTGGACTATGTGTAAATGCTTATGTGTTATGAATTTCAGACTGTAATCTCTAATGGGGCAGGGACTAATATGAATGACATATATTTTCTGTAGAGCATTGCATACATTGTTATAGGAATGGGCTCTTTTGATTAACCCTTTGAGTTCTATTCAGCAATAGTGACAATGTTGCTCAGAATATTATTGGGCAACATCGTCATGAGTTTTTATCAATTATGATAATTTATGGCTGCTATTTAGCAATATTTTGTGCAGGGACAGCGGTTGTGCTAACACGCTGTCCCTGTAATGTTATAGAAGACATTCTTTTCGGGTTTCCAAAAATAATACCTTCTGTTTGTTCTTCTGTGCATGCTCAAACATGCACTCGGAATAGTCTCTGTCCCTGCTTGCAGTGACCGCCAACGGGGTAAGTATATCTCCAGCCTGTCCAAATTGATTGACATGTGTATACAGGCTATATATTAGTCGGTATACATGTATATTTATGTGTTTTATATTTAATATTTATGTATTAATGCTAAATATAATAGTAAATAAATATACAGGTATACAGACTAGTATAAAGACTGTATACGCATGTCAATCAATTTTGGCAGGTTTAACATGCTGTAGTTGGACTTACCTGTCGGCCGTCACTAGAAATCAGGCATAATGACTGGACGGATTTACAAGATGCTGCAGGGACTTAAGGGAACATTTCCCTATGTCCCTGCAGTTTTATGGACATGTAAGTATTTTTTTCCTATAGCGCCATTCTGAGATGGCGTTATATAAAGGACAATTTTTTCAAGTGAATTAACACTTTTTGCTTTGCTGAGTAGCAAAAAGCGTTAAAGCACTGTAGAGATCAATGGCTGATCCCTACAGTGCGGTACTCTGTGAGCAGGGAATTAATGAGGAAGATAATTATGTTCTCTTCTCCATTATCCTATTGCTGACTAGGGGATTTACATAAAGAACACGGAAATCATAGTTTCCATAATTTTTATGTAAAAAACATTGCATCCCGATAGTGCGAAATCACCTTGCTTTATTTCTGCAACACAGAATATGTGTGTGTGTAAGGCTATAGTATTGGTAAAATTAGTCTATAAGCTCCAATGGGGCAGGGACTAACATGAATGACCGATATTCTCACTCTATAAAGCATACCAGAAATACCTGTTGGAATGGGCTTTTGTAATAATGCCACTTGTTTCCTTTGTTATAATGTGAAATTACCCTGCCAACCGCGACATGTGAAAGTAGATATGTCAGTTCTGGGTTAGCTTGTGTTCCCCGACTACAGTCTAGAGTAGGAGTTGCGATACAAGCTGTAGGCAGGATTTTGGATGGTCTAATGAAATTCTTGAACATGGAAGTTGAGTGTGAATTGCAAAGGTATTGTTGAAGGTAGGCACTGGAGGAAGTGAATGAACACTAGACAAGATTCTTAAGGACTAGGTCTAAGAGATGAAGAACTGGACTAGCACCAGCAGCATATATCTCTGGAACCAGAATGAGACCAGTAATGCATATCTCTGTAACTGGGCTGGGAGTGGTAACTGATATCTCTGTAACTGGGCCAGGACCAGTAGTGCATAACTATGGAACTGGACTTTGGCTGGTAATGTGTAACTATGGAACCAGACTAGGACTGGTAATACGAATCTATGGAACTGGGCTGGGACCAGTAATGGTCCTCTCTGTAACTGGGCTGGGACTGGTATTGTGTATCTCAGGAACTGGGCTGAGGCTGGCCAAATGTTATACTAGAACTGATTTGAGAGCAATGTCCCAAAGGAATCATGGTACTGGTAACTTGGCTGAAGCTGGACTTGCTAACTGAATTGGAACTGTAGAATGGGCTGGAGCTGATGGATGTTGACCAGTGATGTTGGAAACCAGACAGGAGCCAGTGTACTTCTTTACTGGATTGGAACCAATGACGCTGATGTCCAGGCTGGAACTGATGGAATAGGTAACCGGACTGGAACCAATGAAGTTGGAAACTGTCTGGAGCTGGTGGACTTATTAACTGGACTGGAACCAGTGACATATCGGACTGTGCTAGTCTGTGAAAATATTTATGCAACACTGAATTTGTGTTTGTTAGAATATTTTTGTATTAGTGACTTTAGAATGTAAGCTCTTATGGGGCAGGGACTCTTATGGATGATTTGTGTTCTCTGTACATGATTTATTAGTTATACAATATAAATAAACAATAATAGTAATAATAATAATAATAATAATAATAATAGATATGCATGTATATCAGGAACATATTATCATGCCTCTAAAATTTTTCAGGAGGGCCTTCACCATGATTGAAAATGTGAGGACAACAGCCAAGCAAACTACATCTCTGGACTTTTGTAAGGTCATCTTTACTGCAAAGCATATAATGAAGATAGAACCGCAGGAGTAGTAGACCCAAGACAGGTAATTAATATTATTAATTACTGATAACTTTCAGGCTAGACACAAGTTCTAGACCCATAGAGGCATGATAATATCTTCCTGGTATACATGTATATTTATAAAATATGTATGTTTGCATTGGACTATGTGTAAATGCTTATGTGTTATGAATTTCAGACTGTAATCTCTAATGGGGCAGGGACTAATATGAATGACATATATTTTCTGTAGAGCATTGCATACATTGTTATAGGAATGGGCTCTTTTGATTAACCCTTTGAGTTCTATTCAGCAATAGTGACAATGTTGCTCAGAATATTATTGGGCAACATCGTCATGAGTTTTTATCAATTATGATAATTTATGGCTGCTATTTAGCAATATTTTGTGCAGGGACAGCGGTTGTGCTAACACGCTGTCCCTGTAATGTTATAGAAGACATTCTTTTCGGGATTCCAAAAATAATACCTTCTGTTTGTTCTTCTGTGCATGCTCAAACATGCACTCGGAATAGTCTCTGTCCCTGCTTGCAGTGACCGCCAACGGGGTAAGTATATCTCCAGCCTGTCCAAATTGATTGACATGTGTATACAGGCTATATATTAGTCGGTATACATGTATATTTATGTGTTTTATATTTAATATTTATGTATAAATGCTAAATATAATAGTAAATAAATATACAGGTATACAGACTAGTATAAAGACTGTATACGCATGTCAATCAATTTTGGCAGGTTTAACATGCTGTAGTTGGACTTACCTGTCGGCCGTCACTAGAAATCAGGCATAATGACTGGACGGATTTACAAGATGCTGCAGGGACTTAAGGGAACATTTCCCTATGTCCCTGCAGTTTTATGGACATGTAAGTATTTTTTTCCTATAGCGCCATTCTGAGATGGCGTTATATAAAGGACAATTTTTTCAAGTGAATTAACACTTTTTGCTTTGCTGAGTAGCAAAAAGCGTTAAATCACTGTAGAGATCAATGGCTGATCCCTACAGTGCGGTACTCTGTGAGCAGGGAATTAATGAGGAAGATAATTATGTTCTCTTCTCCATTATCCTATTGCTGACTAGGGGATTTACATAAAGAACACGGAAATCATAGTTTCCATAATTTTTATGGAAAAAACATTGCATCCCAATAGTGCGAAATCACCTTGCTTTATTTCTGCAACACAGAATATGTGTGTGTGTAAGGCTATAGTATTGGTAAAATTAGTCTATAAGCTCCAATGGGGCAGGGACTAACATGAATGACCGATATTCTCACTCTATAAAGCATACCATAAATACCTGTTGGAATGGGCTTTTGTAATAATGCCACTTGTTTCCTTTGTTATAATGTGAAATTACCCTGCCAACCGCGACATGTGAAAGTAGATATGTCAGTTCTGGGTTAGCTTGTGTTCCCCGACTACAGTCTAGAGTAGGAGTTGCGATACAAGCTGTAGGCAGGATATTGGATGGTCTAAGAAATTCTTGAACATGGAAGTTGAGTGTGAATTGCAAGGGTATTGTTGAAGGTAGGCACTGGAGGAAGTGAATGAACAGGAGACAAGAGTCTTAAGGACTAGGTCTAAGAGATGAAGAACTGGACTAGCACCAGCAGCATATATCTCTGGAACCAGAATGAGACCAGTAATGCATATCTCTGTAACTGGGCTGGGAGTGGTAACTGATATCTCTGTAACTGGGCCAGGACCAGTAGTGCATAACTATGGAACTGGACTTTGGCTGGTAATGTGTAACTATGGATCAAGACTAGGACTGGTAATACGAATCTATGGAACTGGGCTGGGACCAGTAATGGTCCTCTCTGTAACTGGGCTGGGACTGGTATTGTGTATCTCAGGAACTGGGCTGAGGCTGGCCAAATGTTATACTAGAACTGATTTGAGAGCAATGTCCCAAAGGAATCATGGTACTGGTAACTTGGCTGAAGCTGGACTTGCTAACTGAATTGGAACTGTAGAATGGGCTGGAGCCGATGGATGTTGACCAGTGATGTTGGAAACCAGACAGGAGCCAGTGTACTTCTTTACTGGATTGGAACCAATGACGCTGATGTCCAGGCTGGAACTGATGGAATAGGTAACCGGACTGGAACCAATGAAGTTGGAAACTGTCTGGAGCTGGTGGACTTATTAACTGGACTGGAACCAGTGACATATCGGACTGTGCTAGTCTGTGAAAATATTTATGCAACACTGAATTTGTGTTTGTTAGAATATTTTTGTATTAGTGACTTTAGAATGTAAGCTCTTATGGTGCAGGGACTCTTATGGATGATTTGTGTTCTCTGTACATGATTTATTAGTTATACAATATAAATAAACAATAATAGTAATAATAATAATAATAATAGATATGCATGTATATCAGGAACATATTATCATGCCTCTAAAATTTTTCAGGAGGGCCTTCACCATGATTGAAAATGTGAGGACAACAGCCAAGCAAACTACATCTCTGGACTTTTGTAAGGTCATCTTTACTGCAAAGCATATAATGAAGATAGAACCACAGGAGTAGTAGACCCAAGACAGGTAATTAATATTATTAATTACTGATAACTTTCAGGCTAGACACAAGTTCTAGACCCATAGAGGCATGATAATATCTTCCTGGTATACATGTATATTTATAAAATATGTATGTTTGCATTGGACTATGTGTAAATGCTTATGTGTTATGAATTTCAGACTGTAATCTCTAATGGGGCAGGGACTAATATGAATGACATATATTTTCTGTAGAGCATTGCATACATTGTTATAGGAATGGGCTCTTTTGATTAACCCTTTGAGTTCTATTCAGCAATAGTGACAATGTTGCTCAGAATATTATTGGGCAACATCGTCATGAGTTTTTATCAATTATGATAATTTATGGCTGCTATTTAGCAATATTTTGTGCAGGGACAGCGGTTGTGCTAACACGCTGTCCCTGTAATGTTATAGAAGACATTCTTTTCGGGATTCCAAAAATAATACCTTCTGTTTGTTCTTCTGTGCATGCTCAAACATGCACTCGGAATAGTCTCTGTCCCTGCTTGCAGTGACCGCCAACGGGGTAAGTATATCTCCAGCCTGTCCAAATTGATTGACATGTGTATACAGGCTATATATTAGTCGGTATACATGTATATTTATGTGTTTTATATTTAATATTTATGTATTAATGCTAAATATAATAGTAAATAAATATACAGGTATACAGACTAGTATAAAGACTGTATACGCATGTCAATCAATTTTGGCAGGTTTAACATGCTGTAGTTGGACTTACCTGTCGGCCGTCACTAGAAATCAGGCATAATGACTGGACGGATTTACAAGATGCTGCAGGGACTTAAGGGAACATTTCCCTATGTCCCTGCAGTTTTATGGACATGTAAGTATTTTTTTCCTATAGCGCCATTCTGAGATGGCGTTATATAAAGGACAATTTTTTCAAGTGAATTAACACTTTTTGCTTTGCTGAGTAGCAAAAAGCGTTAAATCACTGTAGAGATCAATGGCTGATCCCTACAGTGCGGTACTCTGTGAGCAGGGAATTAATGAGGAAGATAATTATGTTCTCTTCTCCATTATCCTATTGCTGACTAGGGGATTTACATAAAGAACACGGAAATCATAGTTTCCATAATTTTTATGTAAAAAACATTGCATCCCAATAGTGCGAAATCACCTTGCTTTATTTCTGCAACACAGAATATGTGTGTGTGTAAGGCTATAGTATTGGTAAAATTAGTCTATAAGCTCCAATGGGGCAGGGACTAACATGAATGACCGATATTCTCACTCTATAAAGCATACCATAAATACCTGTTGGAATGGGCTTTTGTAATAATGCCACTTGTTTCCTTTGTTATAATGTGAAATTACCCTGCCAACCGCGACATGTGAAAGTAGATATGTCAGTTCTGGGTTAGCTTGTGTTCCCCGACTACAGTCTAGAGTAGGAGTTGCGATACAAGCTGTAGGCAGGATTTTGGATGGTCTAATGAAATTCTTGAACATGGAAGTTGAGTGTGAATTGCAAAGGTATTGTTGAAGGTAGGCACTGGAGGAAGTGAATGAACACTAGACAAGAGTCTTAAGGACTAGGTCTAAGAGATGAAGAACTGGACTAGCACCAGCAGCATATATCTCTGGAACCAGAATGAGACCAGTAATGCATATCTCTGTAACTGGGCTGGGAGTGGTAACTGATATCTCTGTAACTGGGCCAGGACCAGTAGTGCATAACTATGGAACTGGACTTTGGCTGGTAATGTGTAACTATGGAACCAGACTAGGACTGGTAATACGAATCTATGGAACTGGGCTGGGACCAGTAATGGTCCTCTCTGTAACTGGGCTGGGACTGGTATTGTGTATCTCAGGAACTGGGCTGAGGCTGGCCAAATGTTATACTAGAACTGATTTGAGAGCAATGTCCCAAAGGAATCATGGTACTGGTAACTTGGCTGAAGCTGGACTTGCTAACTGGATTGGAACTGTAGAATGGGCTGGAGCCGATGGATGTTGACCAGTGATGTTGGAAACCAGACAGGAGCCAGTGTACTTCTTTACTGGATTGGAACCAATGACGCTGATGTCCAGGCTGGAACTGATGGAATAGGTAACCGGACTGGAAACAATGAAGTTGGAAACTGTCTGGAGCTGGTGGACTTATTAACTGGACTGGAACCAGTGACATATCGGACTGTGCTAGTCTGTGAAAATATTTATGCAACACTGAATTTGTGTTTGTTAGAATATTTTTGTATTAGTGACTTTAGAATGTAAGCTCTTATGGTGCAGGGACTCTTATGGATGATTTGTGTTCTCTGTACATGATTTATTAGTTATACAATATAAATAAACAATAATAGTAATAATAATAATAATAATAATAATAATAATAATAGATATGCATGTATATCAGGAACATATTATCATGCCTCTAAAATTTTTCAGGAGGGCCTTCACCATGATTGAAAATGTGAGGACAACAGCCAAGCAAACTACATCTCTGGACTTTTGTAAGGTCATCTTTACTGCAAAGCATATAATGAAGATAGAACCGCAGGAGTAGTAGACCCAAGACAGGTAATTAATATTATTAATTACTGATAACTTTCAGGCTAGACACAAGTTCTAGACCCATAGAGGCATGATAATATCTTCCTGGTATACATGTATATTTATAAAATATGTATGTTTGCATTGGACTATGTGTAAATGCTTATGTGTTATGAATTTCAGACTGTAATCTCTAATGGGGCAGGGACTAATATGAATGACATATATTTTCTGTAGAGCATTGCATACATTGTTATAGGAATGGGCTCTTTTGATTAACCCTTTGAGTTCTATTCAGCAATAGTGACAATGTTGCTCAGAATATTATTGGGCAACATCGTCATGAGTTTTTATCAATTATGATAATTTATGGCTGCTATTTAGCAATATTTTGTGCAGGGACAGCGGTTGTGCTAACACGCTGTCCCTGTAATGTTATAGAAGACATTCTTTTCGGGATTCCAAAAATAATACCTTCTGTTTGTTCTTCTGTGCATGCTCAAACATGCACTCGGAATAGTCTCTGTCCCTGCTTGCAGTGACCGCCAACGGGGTAAGTATATCTCCAGCCTGTCCAAATTGATTGACATGTGTATACAGGCTATATATTAGTCGGTATACATGTATATTTATGTGTTTTATATTTAATATTTATGTATTAATGCTAAATATAATAGTAAATAAATATACAGGTATACAGACTAGTATAAAGACTGTATACGCATGTCAATCAATTTTGGCAGGTTTAACATGCTGTAGTTGGACTTACCTGTCGGCCGTCACTAGAAATCAGGCATAATGACTGGACGGATTTACAAGATGCTGCAGGGACTTAAGGGAACATTTCCCTATGTCCCTGCAGTTTTATGGACATGTAAGTATTTTTTTCCTATAGCGCCATTCTGAGATGGCGTTATATAAAGGACAATTTTTTCAAGTGAATTAACACTTTTTGCTTTGCTGAGTAGCAAAAAGCGTTAAAGCACTGTAGAGATCAATGGCTGATCCCTACAGTGCGGTACTCTGTGAGCAGGGAATTAATGAGGAAGATAATTATGTTCTCTTCTCCATTATCCTATTGCTGACTAGGGGATTTACATAAAGAACACAGAAATCATAGTTTCCATAATTTTTATGTAAAAAACATTGCATCCCGATAGTGCGAAATCACCTTGCTTTATTTCTGCAACACAGAATATGTGTGTGTGTAAGGCTATAGTATTGGTAAAATTAGTCTATAAGCTCCAATGGGGCAGGGACTAACATGAATGACCGATATTCTCACTCTATAAAGCATACCATAAATACCTGTTGGAATGGGCTTTTGTAATAATGCCACTTGTTTCCTTTGTTATAATGTGAAATTACCCTGCCAACCGCGACATGTGAAAGTAGATATGTCAGTTCTGGGTTAGCTTGTGTTCCCCGACTACAGTCTAGAGTAGGAGTTGCGATACAAGCTGTAGGCAGGATATTGGATGGTCTAAGAAATTCTTGAACATGGAAGTTGAGTGTGAATTGCAAGGGTATTGTTGAAGGTAGGCACTGGAGGAAGTGAATGAACAGGAGACAAGAGTCTTAAGGACTAGGTCTAAGAGATGAAGAACTGGACTAGCACCAGCAGCATATATCTCTGGAACCAGAATGAGACCAGTAATGCATATCTCTGTAACTGGGCTGGGAGTGGTAACTGATATCTCTGTAACTGGGCCAGGACCAGTAGTGCATAACTATGGAACTGGACTTTGGCTGCTAATGTGTAACTATGGAACCGGACTAGGGCTGGTAATACGAATCTATGGAACTGGGCTGGGACCAGTAATGGTCCTCTCTGTAACTGGGCTGGGACTGGTATTGTGTATCTCAGGAACTGGGCTGAGGCTGGCCAAATGTTATACTAGAACTGATTTGAGAGCAATGTCCCAAAGGAATCATGGTACTGGTAACTTGGCTGAAGCTGGACTTGCTAACTGAATTGGAACTGTAGAATGGGCTGGAGCCGATGGATGTTGACCAGTGATGTTGGAAACCAGACAGGAGCCAGTGTACTTCTTTACTGGATTGGAACCAATGACGCTGATGTCCAGGCTGGAACTGATGGAATAGGTAACCGGACTGGAACCAATGACATTGGAAACTGTCTGGAGCTGGTGGACTTATTAACTGGACTGGAACCAGTGACATATGGGACTATGCTAGTCTGTGAAAATATTTATGCAACACTGAATTTGTGTTTGTTAGAATATTTTTGTATTAGTGACTTTAGAATGTAAGCTCTTATGGGGCAGGGACTCTTATGGATGATTTGTTTTCTCTGTACATGATTTATTAGTTATACAATATAAATAAACAATAATAGTAATAATAATAATAATAATAATAATAATAATAATAGATATGCATGTATATCAGGAACATATTATCATGCCTCTAAAATTTTTCAGGAGGGCCTTCACCGTGATTGAAAATGTGAGGACAACAGCCAAGCAAACTACATCTCTGGACTTTTGTAAGGTCATCTTTACTACAAAGCATATAATGAAGATAGAACCGCAGGAGTAGTAGACCCAAGACAGGTAATTAATATTATTAATTACTGATAACTCTCAGGCTAGACACAAATTCTAGACCCATAGAGGCATGATAATATCTTCCTGTTATACATGTATATTTATAAAATATGTATGTTTGCATTGGACTATGTGTAAATGCTTACGTGTTATGAATTTCAGACTGTAATCTCTAATGGGGCAGGGACTAATATGAATGACATATATTTTCTGTAGAGCATTGCATACATTGTTATAGGAATGGGCTCTTTTGATTAACCCTTTGAGTTCTATTCAGCAATAGTGACAATGTTGCTCAGAATATTATTGGGCAACATCGTCATGAGTTTTTATCAATTATGATAATTTATGGCTGCTATTTAGCAATATTTTGTGCAGGGACAGCGGTTGTGCTAACACGCTGTCCCTGTAATGTTATAGAAGACATTCTTTTCGGGATTCCAAAAATAATACCTTCTGTTTGTTCTTCTGTGCATGCTCAAACATGCACTCGGAATAGTCTCTGTCCCTGCTTGCAGTGACCACCAACGGGGTAAGTATATCTCCAGCCTGTCCAAATTGATTGACATGTGTATACAGGCTATATATTAGTCGGTATACATGTATATTTATGTGTTTTATATTTAATATTTATGTATTAATGCTAAATATAATAGTAAATAAATATACAGGTATACAGACTAGTATAAAGACTGTATACGCATGTCAATCAATTTTGGCAGGTTTAACATGCTGTAGTTGGACTTACCTGTCGGCCGTCACTAGAAATCAGGCATAATGACTGGACGGATTTACAAGATGCTGCAGGGACTTAAGGGAACATTTCCCTATGTCCCTGCAGTTTTATGGACATGTAAGTATTTTTTTCCTATAGCGCCATTCTGAGATGGCGTTATATAAAGGACAATTTTTTCAAGTGAATTAACACTTTTTGCTTTGCTGAGTAGCAAAAAGCGTTAAAGCACTGTAGAGATCAATGGCTGATCCCTACAGTGCGGTACTCTGTGAGCAGGGAATTAATGAGGAAGATAATTATGTTCTCTTCTCCATTATCCTATTGCTGACTAGGGGATTTACATAAAGAACACGGAAATCATAGTTTCCATAATTTTTATGTAAAAAACATTGCATCCCGATAGTGCGAAATCACCTTGCTTTATTTCTGCAACACAGAATATGTGTGTGTGTAAGGCTATAGTATTGGTAAAATTAGTCTATAAGCTCCAATGGGGCAGGGACTAACATGAATGACCGATATTCTCACTCTATAAAGCATACCATAAATACCTGTTGGAATGGGCTTTTGTAATAATGCCACTTGTTTCCTTTGTTATAATGTGAAATTACCCTGCCAACCGCGACATGTGAAAGTAGATATGTCAGTTCTGGGTTAGCTTGTGTTCCCCGACTACAGTCTAGAGTAGGAGTTGCGATACAAGCTGTAGGCAGGATATTGGATGGTCTAAGAAATTCTTGAACATGGAAGTTGAGTGTGAATTGCAAAGGTATTGTTGAAGGTAGGCACTGGAGGAAGTGAATGAACAGGAGACAAGAGTCTTAAGGACTAGGTCTAAGAGATGAAGAACTGGACTAGCACCAGCAGCATATATCTCTGGAACCAGAATGAGACCAGTAATGCATATCTCTGTAACTGGGCTGGGAGTGGTAACTGATATCTCTGTAACTGGGCCAGGACCAGTAGTGCATAACTATGGAACTGGACTTTGGCTGCTAATGTGTAACTATGGAACCGGACTAGGGCTGGTAATACGAATCTATGGAACTGGGCTGGGACCAGTAATGGTCCTCTCTGTAACTGGGCTGGGACTGGTATTGTGTATCTCAGGAACTGGGCTGAGGCTGGCCAAATGTTATACTAGAACTGATTTGAGAGCAATGTCCCAAAGGAATCATGGTACTGGTAACTTGGCTGAAGCTGGACTTGCTAACTGAATTGGAACTGTAGAATGGGCTGGAGCCGATGGATGTTGACCAGTGATGTTGGAAACCAGACAGGAGCCAGTGTACTTCTTTACTGGATTGGAACCAATGACGCTGATGTCCAGGCTGGAACTGATGGAATAGGTAACCGGACTGGAACCAATGACATTGGAAACTGTCTGGAGCTGGTGGACTTATTAACTGGACTGGAACCAGTGACATATGGGACTATGCTAGTCTGTGAAAATATTTATGCAACACTGAATTTGTGTTTGTTAGAATATTTTTGTATTAGTGACTTTAGAATGTAAGCTCTTATGGGGCAGGGACTCTTATGGATGATTTGTTTTCTCTGTACATGATTTATTAGTTATACAATATAAATAAACAATAATAGTAATAATAATAATAATAATAATAATAATAATAATAATAGATATGCATGTATATCAGGAACATATTATCATGCCTCTAAAATTTTTCAGGAGGGCCTTCACCGTGATTGAAAATGTGAGGACAACAGCCAAGCAAACTACATCTCTGGACTTTTGTAAGGTCATCTTTACTACAAAGCATATAATGAAGATAGAACCGCAGGAGTAGTAGACCCAAGACAGGTAATTAATATTATTAATTACTGATAACTCTCAGGCTAGACACAAATTCTAGACCCATAGAGGCATGATAATATCTTCCTGTTATACATGTATATTTATAAAATATGTATGTTTGCATTGGACTATGTGTAAATGCTTATGTGTTATGAATTTCAGACTGTAATCTCTAATGGGGCAGGGACTAATATGAATGACATATATTTTCTGTAGAGCATTGCATACATTGTTATAGGAATGGGCTCTTTTGATTAACCCTTTGAGTTCTATTCAGCAATAGTGACAATGTTGCTCAGAATATTATTGGGCAACATCGTCATGAGTTTTTATCAATTATGATAATTTATGGCTGCTATTTAGCAATATTTTGTGCAGGGACAGCGGTTGTGCTAACACGCTGTCCCTGTAATGTTATAGAAGACATTCTTTTCGGGATTCCAAAAATAATACCTTCTGTTTGTTCTTCTGTGCATGCTCAAACATGCACTCGGAATAGTCTCTGTCCCTGCTTGCAGTGACCGCCAACGGGGTAAGTATATCTCCAGCCTGTCCAAATTGATTGACATGTGTATACAGGCTATATATTAGTCGGTATACATGTATATTTATGTGTTTTATATTTAATATTTATGTATTAATGCTAAATATAATAGTAAATAAATATACAGGTATACAGACTAGTATAAAGACTGTATACGCATGTCAATCAATTTTGGCAGGTTTAACATGCTGTAGTTGGACTTACCTGTCGGCCGTCACTAGAAATCAGGCATAATGACTGGACGGATTTACAAGATGCTGCAGGGACTTAAGGGAACATTTCCCTATGTCCCTGCAGTTTTATGGACATGTAAGTATTTTTTTCCTATAGCGCCATTCTGAGATGGCGTTATATAAAGGACAATTTTTTCAAGTGAATTAGCACTTTTTGCTTTGCTGAGTAGCAAAAAGCGTTAAAGCACTGTAGAGATCAATGGCTGATCCCTACAGTGCGGTACTCTGTGAGCAGGGAATTAATGAGGAAGATAATTATGTTCTCTTCTCCATTATCCTATTGCTGACTAGGGGATTTACATAAAGAACACGGAAATCATAGTTTCCATAATTTTTATGTAAAAAACATTGCATCCCGATAGTGCGAAATCACCTTGCTTTATTTCTGCAACACAGAATATGTGTGTGTGTAAGGCTATAGTATTGGTAAAATTAGTCTATAAGCTCCAATTGGGCAGGGACTAACATGAATGACCGATATTCTCACTCTATAAAGCATACCATAAATACCTGTTGGAATGGGCTTTTGTAATAATGCCACTTGTTTCCTTTGTTATAATGTGAAATTACCCTGCCAACCGCGACATGTGAAAGTAGATATGTCAGTTCTGGGTTAGCTTGTGTTCCCTGACTACAATCTAGAGTTGGAGTTGCGATACAAGCTGTAGGCAGGATATTGGATGGTCTAATGAAATTCTTGAACATGGAAGTTGAGTGTGAATTGCAAGGGTATTGTTGAAGGTAGGCACTGGAGGAAGTGAATGAACAGGAGACAAGAGTCTTAAGGACTAGGTCTAAGAGATGAAGAACTGGACTAGCACCAGCAGCATATATCTCTGGAACCAGAATGAGACCAGTAATGCATATCTCTGTAACTGGGCTGGGAGTGGTAACTGATATCTCTGTAACTGGGCCAGGACCAGTAGTGCATAACTATGGAACTGGACTTTGGCTGGTAATGTGTAACTATGGAACCGGACTAGGGCTGGTAATACGAATCTATGGAACTGGGCTGGGACCAGTAATGGTCCTCTCTGTAACTGGGCTGGGACTGGTATTGTGTATCTCAGGAACTGGGCTGAGGCTGGCCAAATGTTATACTAGAACTGATTTGAGAGCAATGTCCCAAAGGAATCATGGTTCTGGTAACTTGGCTGAAGCTGGACTTGCTAACTGAATTGGAACTGTAGAATGGGCTGGAGCCGATGGATGTTGACCAGTGATGTTGGAAACCAGACAGGAGCCAGTGTACTTCTTTACTGGATTGGAACCAATGACACTGATGTCCAGGCTGGAACTGATGGAATAGGTAACCGGACTGGAACCAATGAAGTTGGAAACTGTCTGGAGCTGGTGGACTTATTAACTGGACTGGAACCAGTGATATATGGGACTGTGCTAGTCTGTGAAAATATTTATGCAACACTGAATTTGTGTTTGTTAGAATATTTTTGTATTAGTGACTTTAGAATGTAAGCTCTTATGGGGCAGGGACTCTTATGGATGATTTGTGTTCTCTGTACATGATTTATTAGTTATACAATATAAATAAACAATAATAGTAATAATAATAATAATAATAATAATAATAATAGATATGCATGTATATCAGGAACATATTATCATGCCTCTAAAATTTTTCAGGAGGGCCTTCACCATGATTGAAAATGTGAGGACAACAGCCAAGCAAACTACATCTCTGGACTTTTGTAAGGTCATCTTTACTACAAAGCATATAATGAAGATAGAACCGCAGGAGTAGTAGACCCAAGACAGGTAATTAATATTATTAATTACTGATAACTCTCAGGCTAGACAGAAGTTCTAGACCCATAGAGGCATGATAATATCTTCCTGTTATACATGTATATTTATAAAATATGTATGTTTGCATTGGACTATGTGTAAATGCTTATGTGTTATGAATTTCAGACTGTAATCTCTAATGGGGCAGGGACTAATATGAATGACATATATTTTCTGTAGAGCATTGCATACATTGTTATAGGAATTGGCTCTTTTGATTAACCCTTTGAGTTCTATTCAGCAATAGTGACAATGTTGCTCAGAATATTATTGGGCAACATCGTCATGAGTTTTTATCAATTATGATAATTTATGGCTGCTATTTAGCAATATTTTGTGCAGGGACAGCGGTTGTGCTAACACGCTGTCCCTGTAATGTTATAGAAGACATTCTTTTCGGGATTCCAAAAATAATACCTTCTGTTTGTTCTTCTGTGCATGCTCAAACATGCACTCGGAATAGTCTCTGTCCCTGCTTGCAGTGACCGCCAACGGGGTAAGTATATCTCCAGCCTGTCCAAATTGATTGACATGTGTATACAGGCTATATATTAGTCGGTATACATGTATATTTATGTGTTTTATATTTAATATTTATGTATTAATGCTAAATATAATAGTAAATAAATATACAGGTATACAGACTAGTATAAAGACTGTATACGCATGTCAATCAATTTTGGCAGGTTTAACATGCTGTAGTTGGACTTACCTGTCGGCCGTCACTAGAAATCAGGCATAATGACTGGACGGATTTACAAGATGCTGCAGGGACTTAAGGGAACATTTCCCTATGTCCCTGCAGTTTTATGGACATGTAAGTATTTTTTTCCTATAGCGCCATTCTGAGAAGGCGTTATATAAAGGACAATTTTTTCAAGTGAATTAACACTTTTTGCTTTGCTGAGTAGCAAAAAGCGTTAAAGCACTGTAGAGATCAATGGCTGATCCCTACAGTGCGGTACTCTGTGAGCAGGGAATTAATGAGGAAGATAATTATGTTCTCTTTTCCATTATCCTATTGCTGACTAGGGGATTTACATAAAGAACACGGAAATCATAGTTTCCATAATTTTTATGTAAAAAACATTGCATCCTGATAGTGCGAAATCACCTTGCTTTATTTCTGCAACACAGAATATGTGTGTGTGTAAGGCTATAGTATTGGTAAAATTAGTCTATAAGCTCCAATTGGGCAGGGACTAACATGAATGACCGATATTCTCACTCTATAAAGCATACCATAAATACCTGTTGGAATGGGCTTTTGTAATAATGCCACTTGTTTCCTTTGTTATAATGTGAAATTACCCTGCCAACCGCGACATGTGAAAGTAGATATGTCAGTTCTGGGTTAGCTTGTGTTCCCTGACTACAGTCTAGAGTTGGAGTTGCGATACAAGCTGTAGGCAGGATATTGGATGGTCTAATGAAATTCTTGAACATGGAAGTTGAGTGTGAATTGCAAGGGTATTGTTGAAGGTAGGCACTGGAGGAAGTGAATGAACAGGAGACAAGAGTCTTAAGGACTAGGTCTAAGAGATGAAGAACTGGACTAGCACCAGCAGCATATATCTCTGGAACCAGAATGAGACCAGTAATGCATATCTCTGTAACTGGGCCGGGAGTGGTAACTGATATCTCTGTAACTGGGCCAGGACCAGTAGTGCATAACTATGGAACTGGACTTTGGCTGGTAATGTGTAACTATGGAACCGGACTAGGGCTGGTAATACGAATCTATGGAACTGGGCTGGGACCAGTAATGGTCCTCTCTGTAACTGGGCTGGGACTGGTATTGTGTATCTCAGGAACTGGGCTGAGGCTGGCCAAATGTTATACTAGAACTGATTTGAGAGCAATGTCCCAAAGGAATCATGGTTCTGGTAACTTGGCTGAAGCTGGACTTGCTAACTGAATTGGAACTGTAGAATGGGCTGGAGCCGATGGATGTTGACCAGTGATGTTGGAAACCAGACAGGAGCCAGTGTACTTCTTTACTGGATTGGAACCAATGACACTGATGTCCAGGCTGGAACTGATGGAATAGGTAACCGGACTGGAACCAATGAAGTTGGAAACTGTCTGGAGCTGGTGGACTTATTAACTGGACTGGAACCAGTGACATATGGGACTGTGCTAGTCTGTGAAAATATTTATGCAACACTGAATTTGTGTTTGTTAGAATATTTTTGTATTAGTGACTTTAGAATGTAAGCTCTTATGGGGCAGGGACTCTTATGGATGATTTGTGTTCTCTGTACATGATTTATTAGTTATACAATATAAATAAACAATAATAGTAATAATAATAATAATAATAGATATGCATGTATATCAGGAACATATTATCATGCCTCTAAAATTTTTCAGGAGGGCCTTCACCATGATTGAAAATGTGAGGACAACAGCCAAGCAAACTACATCTCTGGACTTTTGTAAGGTCATCTTTACTACAAAGCATATAATGAAGATAGAACCGCAGGAGTAGTAGACCCAAGACAGGTAATTAATATTATTAATTACTGATAACTCTCAGGCTAGACACAAGTTCTAGACCCATAGAGGCATGATAATATCTTCCTGGTATACATGTATATTTATAAAATATGTATGTTTGCATTGGACTATGTGTAAATGCTTATGTGTTATGAATTTCAGACTGTAATCTCTAATGGGGCAGGGACTAATATGAATGACATATATTTTCTGTAGAGCATTGCATACATTGTTATAGGAATGGTCTCTTTTGATTAACCCTTTGAGTTCTATTCAGCAATAGTGACAATGTTGCTCAGAATATTATTGGGCAACATCGTCATGAGTTTTTATCAATTATGATAATTTATGGCTGCTATTTAGCAATATTTTGTGCCGGGACAGCGGTTGTGCTAACATGCTGTCCCTGTAATGTTATAGAAGACATTCTTTTCGGGATTCCAAAAATAATACCTTCTGTTTGATCTTCTGTGCATGCTCAAACATGCACTTGGGAATAGTCTCTGTCCCTGCTTGCAGTGACCGCCAACGGGGTAAGTATATCTCTAGCCTGTCCAAATTGATTGACATGTGTATACAGGCTATATATTAGTCGGTATACATGTATATTTATGTGTTTTATATTTAATATTTATATATAAATGCTAAATATAATAGTAAATAAATATACAGGTATACAGACTAGTATAAAGACTGTATACGCATGTCAATCAATTTTGGCAGGTTTACCATGCTGTAGTTGGACTTACCTGTCGGCCATCACTAGAAATCAGGCATAATGACTGGACGGATTTACAAGATGCTGCAGGGACTTAAGGGAACATTTCCCTATGTCCCTGCAGTTTTATGGACATGTAAGTATTTTTTTCCTATAGCGCCATTCTGAGATGGCGTTATATAAAGGACAATTTTTTCAAGTGAATTAACACTTTTTGCTTTGCTGAGTAGCAAAAAGCGTTAAAGCACTGTAGAGATCAATGGCTGATCCCTACAGTGCGGTACTCTGTGAGCAGGGAATTAATGAGGAAGATAATTATGTTCTCTTCTCCATTATCCTATTGCTGACTAGGGGATTTACATAAAGAACACGGAAATCATAGTTTCCATAATTTTTATGTAAAAAACATTGCATCCCGATAGTGCGAAATCACCTTGCTTTATTTCTGCAACACAGAATATGTGTGTGTGTAAGGCTATAGTATTGGTAAAATTAGTCTATAAGCTCCAATGGGGCAGGGACTAACATGAATGACCGATATTCTCACTCTATAAAGCATACCATAAATACCTGTTGGAATGGGCTTTTGTAATAATGCCACTTGTTTCCTTTGTTATAATGTGAAATTACCCTGCCAACCGCGACATGTGAAAGTAGATATGTCAGTTCTGGGTTAGCTTGTGTTCCCCGACTACAGTCTAGAGTAGGAGTTGCGATACAAGCTGTAGGCAGGATTTTGGATGGTCTAATGAAATTCTTGAACATGGAAGTTGAGTGTGAATTGCAAAGGTATTGTTGAAGGTAGGCACTGGAGGAAGTGAATGAACACTAGACAAGAGTCTTAAGGACTAGGTCTAAGAGATGAAGAACTGGACTAGCACCAGCAGCATATATCTCTGGAACCAGAATGAGACCAGTAATGCATATCTCTGTAACTGGGCTGGGAGTGGTAACTGATATCTCTGTAACTGGGCCAGGACCAGTAGTGCATAACTATGGAACTGGACTTTGGCTGGTAATGTGTAACTATGGAACCAGACTAGGACTGGTAATACGAATCTATGGAACTGGGCTGGGACCAGTAATGGTCCTCTCTGTAACTGGGCTGGGACTGGTATTGTGTATCTCAGGAACTGGGCTGAGGCTGGCCAAATGTTATACTAGAACTGATTTGAGAGCAATGTCCCAAAGGAATAATGGTACTGGTAACTTGGCTGAAGCTGGACTTGCTAACTGAATTGGAACTGTAGAATGGGCTGGAGCCGATGGATGTTGACCAGTGATGTTGGAAACCAGACAGGAGCCAGTGTACTTCTTTACTGGATTGGAACCAATGACGCTGATGTCCAAGCTGGAACTGATGGAATAGGTAACTGGACTGGATCCAATGAAGTTGGAAACTGTCTGGAGCTGGTGGACTTATTAACTGGACTGGAAGCAGTGACATATGGGACTGTGCTTGTCTGTGAAAATATTTATGCAACACTGAATTTGTGTTTGTTAGAATATTTTTGTATTAGTGACTTTAGAATGTAAGCTCTTATGGGGCAGGGACTCTTATGGATGATTTGTGTTCTCTGTACATAATTTATTAGTTATACAATATAAATAAACAATAATAGTAATAATAATAATAATAATAATAATAATAGATATGCATGTATATCAGGGACATATTATCATGCCTCTAAAATTTTTCAGGAGGGCCTTCACCATGATTGAAAATGTGAGGACAACAGCCAAGCAAACTACATCTCTGGACTTTTGTAAGGTCATCTTTACTACAAAGCATATAATGAAGATAGAACCACAGGAGTAGTAGACCCAAGACAGGTAATTAATATTATTAATTACTGATAACTCTCAGGCTAGACACAAGTTCTAGACCCATAGAGGCATGATAATATCTTCCTGGTATACATGTATATTTATAAAATATGTATATTTGCATTGGACTATGTGTAAATGCTTATGTGTTATGAATTTCAGACTGTAATCTCTAATGGGGCAGGGACTAATATGAATGACATATATTTTCTGTAGAGCATTGCATACATTGTTATAGGAATGGGCTCTTTTGATTAACCCTTTGAGTTCTATTCAGCAATAGTGACAATGTTGCTCAGAATATTATTGGGCAACATCGTCATGAGTTTTTATCAATTATGATAATTTATGGCTGCTATTTAGCAATATTTTGTGCAGGGACAGCGGTTGTGCTAACACGTGGTCCCTGTAATGTTATAGAAGACATTCTTTTTGGGATTCCAAAAATAATACCTTCTGTTTGTTCTTCTGTGCATGCTCAAACATGCACTCGGAATAGTCTCTGTCCCTGCTTGCAGTGACCGCCAACGGGGTAAGTATATCTCCAGCCTGTCCAAATTGATTGACATGTGTATACAGGCTATATATTAGTCGGTATACATGTATATTTATGTGTTTTATATTTAATATTTATGTATAAATGCTAAATATAATAGTAAATAAATATACAGGTATACAGACTAGTATAAAGACTGTATACGCATGTCAATCAATTTTGGCAGGTTTAACATGCTGTAGTTGGACTTACCTGTCGGCCGTCACTAGAAATCAGGCATAATGACTGGACGGATTTACAAGATGCTGCAGGGACTTAAGGGAACATTTCCCTATGTCCCTGCAGTTTTATGGACATGTAAGTATTTTTTTCCTATAGCGCCATTCTGAGATGGCGTTATATAAAGGACAATTTTTTCAAGTGAATTAACACTTTTTGCTTTGCTGAGTAGCAAAAAGCGTTAAAGCACTGTAGAGATCAATGGCTGATCCCTACAGTGCGGTACTCTGTGAGCAGGGAATTAATGAGGAAGATAATTATGTTCTCTTCTCCATTATCCTATTGCTGACTAGGGGATTTACATAAAGAACACGGAAATCATAGTTTCCATAATTTTTATGTAAAAAACATTGCATCCCGATAGTGCGAAATCACCTTGCTTTATTTCTGCAACACAGAATATGTGTGTGTGTAAGGCTATAGTATTGGTAAAATTAGTCTATAAGCTCCAATGGGGCAGGGACTAACATGAATGACCGATATTCTCACTCTATAAAGCATACCATAAATACCTGTTGGAATGGGCTTTTGTAATAATGCCACTTGTTTCCTTTGTTATAATGTGAAATTACCCTGCCAACCGCGACATGTGAAAGTAGATATGTCAGTTCTGGGTTAGCTTGTGTTCCCCGACTACAGTCTAGAGTAGGAGTTGCGATACAAGCTGTAGGCAGGATTTTGGATGGTCTAATGAAATTCTTGAACATGGAAGTTGAGTGTGAATTGCAAAGGTATTGTTGAAGGTAGGCACTGGAGGAAGTGAATGAACACTAGACAAGAGTCTTAAGGACTAGGTCTAAGAGATGAAGAACTGGACTAGCACCAGCAGCATATATCTCTGGAACCAGAATGAGACCAGTAATGCATATCTCTGTAACTGGGCTGGGAGTGGTAACTGATATCTCTGTAACTGGGCCAGGACCAGTAGTGCATAACTATGGAACTGGACTTTGGCTGGTGATGTGTAACTATGGAACCGGACTAGGGCTGGTAATATGAATCTATGGAACTGGGCTGGGACCAGTAATGGTCCTCTCTGTAACTGGGCTGGGACTGGTATTGTGTATCTCAGGAACTGGGCTGAGGCTGGCCAAATGTTATACTAGAACTGATTTGAGAGCAATGTCCCAAAGGAATCATGGTACTGATAACTTGGCTGAAGCTGGACTTGCTAACTGAATTGGAACTGTAGAATGGGCTGGAGCCGATGGATGTTGACCAGTGATGTTGGAAACCAGACAGGAGCCAGTGTACTTCTTTACTGGATTGGAACCAATGACGCTGATGTCCAGGCTGGAACTGATGGAATAGGTAACCGGACTGGAACCAATGAAGTTGGAAACTGTCTGGAGCTGGTGGACTTATTAACTGGACTGGAACCAGTGACATATGGGACTGTGCTAGTCTGTGAAAATATTTATGCAACACTGAATTTGTGTTTGTTAGAATATTTTTGTATTAGTGACTTTAGAATGTAAGCTCTTATGGGGCAGGGACTCTTATGGATGATTTGTGTTCTCTGTACATGATTTATTAGTTATACAATATAAATAAACAATAATAGTAATAATAATAATAATAATAGATATGCATGTATATCAGGAACATATTATCATGCCTCTAAAATTTTTCAGGAGGGCCTTCACCATGATTGAAAATGTGAGGACAACAGCCAAGCAAACTACATCTCTGGACTTTTGTAAGGTCATCTTTACTACAAAGCATATAATGAAGATAGAACCGCGGAGTAGTAGACCAAAGACAGGTAATTAATATTATTAATTACTGATAACTCTCAGGCTAGACACAAGTTCTAGACCCATAGAGGCATGATAATATCTTCCTGGTATACATGTATATTTATAAAATATGTATGTTTGCATTGGACTATGTGTAAATGCTTATGTGTTATGAATTTCTGACTGTAATCTCTAATGGGGCAGGGACTAATATGAAGGACATATATTTTCTGTAGAGCATTGCATACATTGTTATAGGAATGGGCTCTTGTGATTAACCCTTTGGGTTCTATTCAGCAATAGTGACAATGTTGCTCAGAATATTATTGGGCAACATCGTCATGAGTTTTTATCAATTATGATAATTTATGGCTGCTATTTAGCAATATTTTGTGCAGGGACAGCGGTTGTGCTAACACGCTGTCCCTGTAATGTTATAGAAGACATTCTTTTCGGGATTCCGAAAATAATACCTTCTGTTTGTTCTTCTGTGCATGCTCAAACATGCACTCAGGAATAGTCTCTGTCCCTGCTTGCAGTGACCGCCAACGGGGTAAGTATATCTCCAGCCTGTCCAAATTGATTGACATGTGTATACAGGCTATATATTAGTCGGTATACATGTATATTTATGTGTTTTATATTTAATATTTATATATAAATGCTAAATATAATAGTAAATAAATATACAGGTACACAGACTAGTATAAAGACTGTATACGCATGTCAATCAATTTTGGCAGGTTTAACATGCTGTAGTTGGACTTACCTGTCGGCCGTCACTAGAAATCAGGCATAATGACTGGACGGAATTACAAGATGCTGCAGAGACTTAAGGGAACACTTCCCTATGTCCCTGCAGTTTTATGGACATGTAAGTATTTTTTTCCTATTGCGCCATTCTGAGATGGCGTTATATAAAGGACAATTTTTTCAAGTGAATTAACACTTTTTGCTTTGCTGAGTAGCAAAAAGCATTAAAGCACTGTAGAGATCAATGGCTGATCCCTACAGTGCGGTACTCTGTGAGCAGGGAATTAATGAGGAAGATAATTATGTTTTCTTCTCCATTATCCTATTGCTGACTAGGGGATTTACATAAAGAACACGGAAATCATAGTTTCCATAATTTTTATGTAAAAAACATTGCATCCCGATAGTGCGAAATCACCTTGCTTTATTTCTGCAACACAGAATATGTGTGTGTGTAAGGCTATAGTATTGGTAAAATTAGTCTATAAGCTCCAATGGGGCAGGGACTAACATGAATGACCGATATTCTCACTCTATAAAGCATACCATAAATACCTGTTGGAATGGGCTTTTGTAATAATGCCACTTGTTTCCTTTGTTATAATGTGAAATTACCCTGCCAACCGCGACATGTGAAAGTAGATATGTCAGTTCTGGGTTAGCTTGTGTTCCCCGACTACAGTCTAGAGTAGGAGTTGCGATACAAGCTGTAGGCAGGATTTTGGATGGTCTAATGAAATTCTTGAACATGGAAGTTGAGTGTGAATTGCAAAGGTATTGTTGAAGGTAGGCACTGGAGGAAGTGAATGAACACTAGACAAGAGTCTTAAGGACTAGGTCTAAGAGATGAAGAACTGGACTAGCACCAGCAGCATATATCTCTGGAACCAGAATGAGACCAGTAATGCATATCTCTGTAACTGGGCTGGGAGTGGTAACTGATATCTCTGTAACTGGGCCAGGACCAGTAGTGCATAACTATGGAACTGGACTTTGGCTGGTGATGTGTAACTATGGAACCGGACTAGGGCTGGTAATATGAATCTATGGAACTGGGCTGGGACCAGTAATGGTCCTCTCTGTAACTGGGCTGGGACTGGTATTGTGTATCTCAGGAACTGGGCTGAGGCTGGCCAAATGTTATACTAGAACTGATTTGAGAGCAATGTCCCAAAGGAATCATGGTACTGATAACTTGGCTGAAGCTGGACTTGCTAACTGAATTGGAACTGTAGAATGGGCTGGAGCCGATGGATGTTGACCAGTGATGTTGGAAACCAGACAGGAGCCAGTGTACTTCTTTACTGGATTGGAACCAATGACGCTGATGTCCAGGCTGGAACTGATGGAATAGGTAACCGGACTGGAACCAATGAAGTTGGAAACTGTCTGGAGCTGGTGGACTTATTAACTGGACTGGAACCAGTGACATATGGGACTGTGCTAGTCTGTGAAAATATTTATGCAACACTGAATTTGTGTTTGTTAGAATATTTTTGTATTAGTGACTTTAGAATGTAAGCTCTTATGGGGCAGGGACTCTTATGGATGATTTGTGTTCTCTGTACATGATTTATTAGTTATACAATATAAATAAACAATAATAGTAATAATAATAATAATAATAGATATGCATGTATATCAGGAACATATTATCATGCCTCTAAAATTTTTCAGGAGGGCCTTCACCATGATTGAAAATGTGAGGACAACAGCCAAGCAAACTACATCTCTGGACTTTTGTAAGGTCATCTTTACTACAAAGCATATAATGAAGATAGAACCGCGGAGTAGTAGACCCAAGACAGGTAATTAATATTATTAATTACTGATAACTCTCAGGCTAGACACAAGTTCTAGACCCATAGAGGCATGATAATATCTTCCTGGTATACATGTATATTTATAAAATATGTATGTTTGCATTGGACTATGTGTAAATGCTTATGTGTTATGAATTTCTGACTGTAATCTCTAATGGGGCAGGGACTAATATGAAGGACATATATTTTCTGTAGAGCATTGCATACATTGTTATAGGAATGGGCTCTTGTGATTAACCCTTTGGGTTCTATTCAGCAATAGTGACAATGTTGCTCAGAATATTATTGGGCAACATCGTCATGAGTTTTTATCAATTATGATAATTTATGGCTGCTATTTAGCAATATTTTGTGCAGGGACAGCGGTTGTGCTAACACGCTGTCCCTGTAATGTTATAGAAGACATTCTTTTCGGGATTCCGAAAATAATACCTTCTGTTTGTTCTTCTGTGCATGCTCAAACATGCACTCAGGAATAGTCTCTGTCCCTGCTTGCAGTGACCGCCAACGGGGTAAGTATATCTCCAGCCTGTCCAAATTGATTGACATGTGTATACAGGCTATATATTAGTCGGTATACATGTATATTTATGTGTTTTATATTTAATATTTATATATAAATGCTAAATATAATAGTAAATAAATATACAGGTACACAGACTAGTATAAAGACTGTATACGCATGTCAATCAATTTTGGCAGGTTTAACATGCTGTAGTTGGACTTACCTGTCGGCCGTCACTAGAAATCAGGCATAATGACTGGACGGAATTACAAGATGCTGCAGAGACTTAAGGGAACACTTCCCTATGTCCCTGCAGTTTTATGGACATGTAAGTATTTTTTTCCTATTGCGCCATTCTGAGATGGCGTTATATAAAGGACAATTTTTTCAAGTGAATTAACACTTTTTGCTTTGCTGAGTAGCAAAAAGCATTAAAGCACTGTAGAGATCAATGGCTGATCCCTACAGTGCGGTACTCTGTGAGCAGGGAATTAATGAGGAAGATAATTATGTTTTCTTCTCCATTATCCTATTGCTGACTAGGGGATTTACATAAAGAACACGGAAATCATAGTTTCCATAATTTTTATGTAAAAAACATTGCATCCCGATAGTGCGAAATCACCTTGCTTTATTTCTGCAACACAGAACGTGTGTGTGTGTAAGGCTATAGTTTTGGTAAAATTAGTCTATAAGCTCCAATGGGGCAGGGACTAACATGAATGACCGATATTCTCACTCTATAAAGCATACCATAAATACCTGTTGGAATGGGCTTTTGTAATAATGCCACTTGTTTCCTTTGTTATAATGTGAAATTACCCTGCCAACCGCGACATGTGAAAGTAGATATGTCAGTTCTGGGTTAGCTTTTGTTCCCCAACTACAGTCTAGAGTAGGAGTTGCGATACAAGCTGTAGGCAGGATATTGGATGGTCTAATGAAATTCTTGAACATGGAAGTTGAGTGTGAATTGCAAGGGTATTGTTGAAGGTAGGCACTGGAGGAAGTGAATGAACAGGAGACAAGAGTCTTAAGGACTAGGTCTAAGAGATGAAGAACTGGACTAGCACCAGCAGCATATATCTCTGGAACCAAAATGAGACCAGTAATGCATATCTCTGTAACTGGGCTGGGAGTGGTAACTGATATCTCTGTAACTGGGCCAGGACCAGTAGTGCATAACTATGGAACTGGACTTTGGCTGGTGATGTGTAACTATGGAACCGGACTAGGACTGGTAATACGAATCTATGGAACTGGGCTGGGACCAGTAATGGTCCTCTCTGTAACTGGGCTGGGACTGGTATTGTGTATCTCAGGAACTGGGCTGAGGCTGGCCAAATGTTATACTAGAACTGATTTGAGAGCAATGTCCCAAAGGAATCATGGTACTGGTAACTTGGCTAAAGCTGGACTTGCTAAATGAATTGGAACTGTAGAATGGGCTGGAGCCGATGGATGTTGACCAGTGATGTTGGAAACCAGACAGGAGCCAGTGTACTTCTTTACTGGATTGGAACCAATGACGCTGATGTCCAGGCTGGAACTGATGGAATAGGTAACCGGACTGGAACCAATGAAGTTGGAAACTGTCTGGAGCTGGTGGACTTATTAACTGGACTGGAACCAGTGACATATGGGACTGTGCTAGTCTGTGAAAATATTTATGCAACACTGAATTTGTGTTTGTTAGAATATTTTTGTATTAGTGACTTTAGAATGTAAGCTCTTATGGGGCAGGGACTCTTATGGATGATTTGTGTTCTCTGTACATGATTTATTAGTTATACAATGTAAATAAACAATAATAGTAATAATAATAATAATAATAATAATAATAATAGATATGCATGTATATCAGGAACATATTATCATGCCTCTAAAATTTTTCAGGAGGGCCTTCACCATGATTGAAAATGTGAGGACAACAGCCAAGCAAACTACATCTCTGGACTTTTGTAAGGTCATCTTTACTACAAAGCATATAATGAAGATAGAACCGCCGAGTAGTAGACCCAAGACAGGTAATTAATATTATTAATTACTGATAACTCTCAGGCTAGACACAAGTTCTAGACCCATAGAGGCATGATAATATCTTCCTGGTATACATGTATATTTATAAAATATGTATGTTTGCATTGGACTATGTGTAAATGCTTATGTGTTATGAATTTCTGACTGTAATCTCTAATGGGGCAGGGACTAATATGAAGGACATATATTTTCTGTAGAGCATTGCATACATTGTTATAGGAATGGGCTCTTGTGATTAACCCTTTGGGTTCTATTCAGCAATAGTGACAATGTTGCTCAGAATATTATTGGGCAACATCGTCATGAGTTTTTATCAATTATGATAATTTATGGCTGCTATTTAGCAATATTTTGTGCAGGGACAGCGGTTGTGCTAACACGCTGTCCCTGTAATGTTATAGAAGACATTCTTTTCGGGATTCCGAAAATAATACCTTCTGTTTGTTCTTCTGTGCATGCTCAAACATGCACTCAGGAATAGTCTCTGTCCCTGCTTGCAGTGACCGCCAACGGGGTAAGTATATCTCCAGCCTGTCCAAATTGATTGACATGTGTATACAGGCTATATATTAGTCGGTATACATGTATATTTATGTGTTTTATATTTAATATTTATATATAAATGCTAAATATAATAGTAAATAAATATACAGGTACACAGACTAGTATAAAGACTGTATACGCATGTCAATCAATTTTGGCAGGTTTAACATGCTGTAGTTGGACTTACCTGTCGGCCGTCACTAGAAATCAGGCATAATGACTGGACGGAATTACAAGATGCTGCAGAGACTTAAGGGAACATTTCCCTATGTCCCTGCAGTTTTATGGACATGTAAGTATTTTTTTCCTATTGCGCCATTCTGAGATGGAGTTATATAAAGGACAATTTTTTCAAGTGAATTAACACTTTTTGCTTTGCTGAGTAGCAAAAAGCGTTAAAGCACTGTAGAGATCAATGGCTGATCCCTACAGTGCGGTACTCTGTGAGCAGGGAATTAATGAGGAAGATAATTATGTTTTCTTCTCCATTATCCTATTGCTGACTAGGGGATTTACATAAAGAACACGGAAATCATAGTTTCCATAATTTTTATGTAAAAAACATTGCATCCCGATAGTGCGAAATCACCTTGCTTTATTTCTTCAACACAGAATGTGTGTGTGTGTAAGGCTATAGTTTTGGTAAAATTAGTCTATAAGCTCCAATGGGGCAGGGACTAACATGAATGACCGATATTCTCACTCTATAAAGCATACCATGAATACCTGTTGGAATGGGCTTTTGTAATAATGCCACTTGTTTACTTTGTTATAATGTGAAATTACCCTGCCAACCGCGACATGTGAAAGTAGATATGTCAGTTCTGGGTTAGCTTGTGTTCCCCGACTACAGTCTAGAGTAGGAGTTGCGATACAAGCTGTAGGCAGGATATTGGATGGTCTAATGAAATTCTTGAACATGGAAGTTGAGTGTGAATTGCAAGGGTATTGTTGAAGGTAGGCACTGGAGGAAGTGAATGAACAGGAGACAAGAGTCTTAAGGACTAGGTCTAAGAGATGAAGAACTGGACTAGCACCAGCAGCATATATCTCTGGAACCAGAATGAGACCAGTAATGCATATCTCTGTAACTGGGCTGGGAGTGGTAACTGATATCTCTGTAACTGGGCCAGGACCAGTAGTGCATAACTATGGAACTGGACTTTGGCTGGTGATGTGTAACTATGGAACCGGACTAGGACTGGTAATACGAATCTATGGAACTGGGCTGGGACCAGTAATGGTCCTCTCTGTAACTGGGCTGGGACTGGTATTGTGTATCTCAGGAACTGGGCTGAGGCTGGCCAAATGTTATACTAGAACTGATTTGAGAGCAATGTCCCAAAGGAATCATGGTACTGGTAACTTGGCTGAATCTGGACTTGCTAAATGAATTGGAACTGTAGAATGGGCTGGAGCCGATGGATGTTGACCAGTGATGTTGGAAACCAGACAGGAGCCAGTGTACTTCTTTACTGGATTGGAAACAATGACGCTGATGTCCAGGCTGGAACTGATGGAATAGGTAACCGGACTGGAACCAATGAAGTTGGAAACTGTCTGGAGCTGGTGGACTTATTAACTGGACTGGAACCAGTGACATATGGGACTGTGCTAGTCTGTGAAAATATTTATGCAACACTGAATTTGTGTTTGTTAGAATATTTTTGTATTAGTGACTTTAGAAAGTAAGCTCTTATGGGGCAGGGACTCTTATGGATGATTTGTGTTCTCTGTACATGATTTATTAGTTATACAATGTAAATAAACAATAATAGTAATAATAATAATAATAATAATAATAATAATAATAGATATGCATGTATATCAGGAACATATTATCATGCCTCTAAAATTTTTCAGGAGGGCCTTCACCATGATTGAAAATGTGAGGACAACAGCCAAGCAAACTACATCTCTGGACTTTTGTAAGGTCATCTTTACTACAAAGCATATAATGAAGATAGAACCGCAGGAGTAGTAGACCCAAGACAGGTAATTAATATTATTAATTACTGATAACTCTCAGGCTAGACACAAGTTCTAGACCCATAGAGGCATGATAATATCTTCCTGGTATACATGTATATTTATAAAATATGTATGTTTGCATTGGACTATGTGTAAATGCTTATGTGTTATGAATTTCTGACTGTAATCTCTAATGGGGCAGGGACTAATATGAAGGACATATATTTTCTGTAGAGCATTGCATACATTGTTATAGGAATGGGCTCTTGTGATTAACCCTTTGGGTTCTATTCAGCAATAGTGACAATGTTGCTCAGAATATTATTGGGCAACATCGTCATGAGTTTTTATCAATTATGATAATTTATGGCTGCTATTTAGCAATATTTTGTGCAGGGACAGCGGTTGTGCTAACACGCTGTCCCTGTAATGTTATAGAAGACATTCTTTTCGGGATTCCGAAAATAATACCTTCTGTTTGTTCTTCTGTGCATGCTCAAACATGCACTCAGGAATAGTCTCTGTCCCTGCTTGCAGTGACCGCCAACGGGGTAAGTATATCTCCAGCCTGTCCAAATTGATTGACATGTGTATACAGGCTATATATTAGTCGGTATACATGTATATTTATGTGTTTTATATTTAATATTTATATATAAATGCTAAATATAATAGTAAATAAATATACAGGTACACAGACTAGTATAAAGACTGTATACGCATGTCAATCAATTTTGGCAGGTTTAACATGCTGTAGTTGGACTTACCTGTCGGCCGTCACTAGAAATCAGGCATAATGACTGGACGGAATTACAAGATGCTGCAGAGACTTAAGGGAACATTTACCTATGTCCCTGCAGTTTTATGGACATGTAAGTATTTTTTACCTATTGCGCCATTCTGAGATGGAGTTATATAAAGGACAATTTTTTCAAGTGAATTAACACTTTTTGCTTTGCTGAGTAGCAAAAAGCGTTAAAGCACTGTAGAGATCAATGGCTGATCCCTACAGTGCGGTACTCTGTGAGCAGGGAATTAATGAGGAAGATAATTATGTTTTCTTCTCCATTATCCTATTGCTGACTAGGGGATTTACATAAAGAACACAAAAATCATAGTTTCCATAATTTTTATGTAAAAAACATTGCATCCCGATAGTGCGAAATCACCTTGCTTTATTTCTTCAACACAGAATGTGTGTGTGTGTAAGGCTATAGTTTTGGTAAAATTAGTCTATAAGCTCCAATGGGGCAGGGACTAACATGAATGACCGATATTCTCACTCTATAAAGCATACCATGAATACCTGTTGGAATGGGCTTTTGTAATAATGCCACTTGTTTACTTTGTTATAATGTGAAATTACCCTGCCAACCGCGACATGTGAAAGTAGATATGTCAGTTCTGGGTTAGCTTGTGTTCCCCGACTACAGTCTAGAGTAGGAGTTGCGATACAAGCTGTAGGCAGGATATTGGATGGTCTAATGAAATTCTTGAACATGAAAGTTGAGTGTGAATTGCAAGGGTATTGTTGAAGGTAGGCACTGGAGGAAGTGAATGAACAGGAGACAAGAGTCTTAAGGACTAGGTCTAAGAGATGAAGAACTGGACTAGCACCAGCAGCATATATCTCTGGAACCAGAATGAGACCAGTAATGCATATCTCTGTAACTGGGCTGGGAGTGGTAACTGATATCTCTGTAACTGGGCCAGGACCAGTAGTGCATAACTATGGAACTGGACTTTGGCTGGTGATGTGTAACTATGGAACCGGACTAGGACTGGTAATACGAATCTATGGAACTGGGCTGGGACCAGTAATGGTCCTCTCTGTAACTGGGCTGGGACTGGTATTGTGTATCTCAGGAACTGGGCTGAGGCTGGCCAAATGTTATACTAGAACTGATTTGAGAGCAATGTCCCAAAGGAATCATGGTACTGGTAACTTGGCTGAATCTGGACTTGCTAAATGAATTGGAACTGTAGAATGGGCTGGAGCCAATGGATGTTGACCAGTGATGTTGGAAACCAGACAGGAGCCAGTGTACTTCTTTACTGGATTGGAAACAATGACGCTGATGTCCAGGCTGGAACTGATGGAATAGGTAACCGGACTGGAACCAATGAAGTTGGAAACTGTCTGGAGCTGGTGGACTTATTAACTGGACTGGAACCAGTGACATATGGGACTGTGCTAGTCTGTGAAAATATTTATGCAACACTGAATTTGTGTTTGTTAGAATATTTTTGTATTAGTGACTTTAGAAAGTAAGCTCTTATGGGGCAGGGACTCTTATGGATGATTTGTGTTCTCTGTACATGATTTATTAGTTATACAATGTAAATAAACAATAATAGTAATAATAATAATAATAATAATAATAATAATAATAATAGATATGCATGTATATCAGGAACATATTATCATGCCTCTAAAATTTTTCAGGAGGGCCTTCACCATGATTGAAAATGTGAGGACAACAGCCAAGCAAACTACATCTCTGGACTTTTGTAAGGTCATCTTTACTACAAAGCATATAATGAAGATAGAACCGCAGGAGTAGTAGACCCAAGACAGGTAATTAATATTATTAATTACTGATAACTCTCAGGCTAGACACAAGTTCTAGACCCATAGAGGCATGATAATATCTTCCTGGTATACATGTATATTTATAAAATATGTATGTTTGCATTGGACTATGTGTAAATGCTTATGTGTTATGAATTTCTGACTGTAATCTCTAATGGGGCAGGGACTAATATGAAGGACATATATTTTCTGTAGAGCATTGCATACATTGTTATAGGAATGGGCTCTTGTGATTAACCCTTTGGGTTCTATTCAGCAATAGTGACAATGTTGCTCAGAATATTATTGGGCAACATCGTCATGAGTTTTTATCAATTATGATAATTTATGGCTGCTATTTAGCAATATTTTGTGCAGGGACAGCGGTTGTGCTAACACGCTGTCCCTGTAATGTTATAGAAGACATTCTTTTCGGGATTCCGAAAATAATACCTTCTGTTTGTTCTTCTGTGCATGCTCAAACATGCACTCAGGAATAGTCTCTGTCCCTGCTTGCAGTGACCGCCAACGGGGTAAGTATATCTCCAGCCTGTCCAAATTGATTGACATGTGTATACAGGCTATATATTAGTCGGTATACATGTATATTTATGTGTTTTATATTTAATATTTATATATAAATGCTAAATATAATAGTAAATAAATATACAGGTACACAGACTAGTATAAAGACTGTATACGCATGTCAATCAATTTTGGCAGGTTTAACATGCTGTAGTTGGACTTACCTGTCGGCCGTCACTAGAAATCAGGCATAATGACTGGACGGAATTACAAGATGCTGCAGAGACTTAAGGGAACATTTCCCTATGTCCCTGCAGTTTTATGGACATGTAAGTATTTTTTTCCTATTGCGCCATTCTGAGATGGAGTTATATAAAGGACAATTTTTTCAAGTGAATTAACACTTTTTGCTTTGCTGAGTAGCAAAAAGCGTTAAAGCACTGTAGAGATCAATGGCTGATCCCTACAGTGCGGTACTCTGTGAGCAGGGAATTAATGAGGAAGATAATTATGTTTTCTTCTCCATTATCCTATTGCTGACTAGGGGATTTACATAAAGAACACAGAAATCATAGTTTCCATAATTTTTATGTAAAAAACATTGCATCCCGATAGTGCGAAATCACCTTGCTTTATTTCTTCAACACAGAATGTGTGTGTGTGTAAGGCTATAGTTTTGGTAAAATTAGTCTATAAGCTCCAATGGGGCAGGGACTAACATGAATGACCGATATTCTCACTCTATAAAGCATACCATGAATACCTGTTGGAATGGGCTTTTGTAATAATGCCACTTGTTTACTTTGTTATAATGTGAAATTACCCTGCCAACCGCGACATGTGAAAGTAGATATGTCAGTTCTGGGTTAGCTTGTGTTCCCCGACTACAGTCTAGAGTAGGAGTTGCGATACAAGCTGTAGGCAGGATATTGGATGGTCTAATGAAATTCTTGAACATGAAAGTTGAGTGTGAATTGCAAGGGTATTGTTGAAGGTAGGCACTGGAGGAAGTGAATGAACAGGAGACAAGAGTCTTAAGGACTAGGTCTAAGAGATGAAGAACTGGACTAGCACCAGCAGCATATATCTCTGGAACCAGAATGAGACCAGTAATGCATATCTCTGTAACTGGGCTGGGAGTGGTAACTGATATCTCTGTAACTGGGCCAGCACCAGTAGTGCATAACTATGGAACTGGACTTTGGCTGGTGATGTGTAACTATGGAACCAGACTAGGACTGGTAATACGAATCTATGGAACTGGGCTGGGACCAGTAATGGTCCTCTCTGTAACTGGGCTGGGACTGGTATTGTGTATCTCAGGAACTGGGCTGAGGCTGGCCAAATGTTATACTAGAACTGATTTGAGAGCAATGTCCCAAAGGAATCATGGTACTGGTAACTTGGCTGAATCTGGACTTGCTAAATGAATTGGAACTGTAGAATGGGCTGGAGCCAATGGATGTTGACCAGTGATGTTGGAAACCAGACAGGAGCCAGTGTACTTCTTTACTGGATTGGAAACAATGACGCTGATGTCCAGGCTGGAACTGATGGAATAGGTAACCGGACTGGAACCAATGAAGTTGGAAACTGTCTGGAGCTGGTGGACTTATTAACTGGACTGGAACCAGTGACATATGGGACTGTGCTAGTCTGTGAAAATATTTATGCAACACTGAATTTGTGTTTGTTAGAATATTTTTGTATTAGTGACTTTAGAAAGTAAGCTCTTATGGGGCAGGGACTCTTATGGATGATTTGTGTTCTCTGTACATGATTTATTAGTTATACAATGTAAATAAACAATAATAGTAATAATAATAATAATAATAATAATAATAATAGATATGCATGTATATCAGGAACATATTATCATGCCTCTAAAATTTTTCAGGAGGGCCTTCACCATGATTGAAAATGTGAGGACAACAGCCAAGCAAACTACATCTCTGGACTTTTGTAAGGTCATCTTTACTACAAAGCATATAATGAAGATAGAAGTGCGGAGTAGTAGACCCAAGACAGGTAATTAATATTATTAATTACTGATAACTCTCAGGCTAGACACAAGTTCTAGACCCATAGAGGCATGATAATATCTTCCTGGTATACATGTATATTTATAAAATATGTATGTTTGCATTGGACTATGTGTAAATGCTTATGTGTTATGAATTTCTGACTGTAATCTCTAATGGGGCAGGGACTAATATGAAGGACATATATTTTCTGTAGAGCATTGCATACATTGTTATAGGAATGGGCTCTTGTGATTAACCCTTTGGGTTCTATTCAGCAATAGTGACAATGTTGCTCAGAATATTATTGGGCAACATCGTCATGAGTTTTTATCAATTATGATAATTTATGGCTGCTATTTAGCAATATTTTGTGCAGGGACAGCGGTTGTGCTAACACGCTGTCCCTGTAATGTTATAGAAGACATTCTTTTCGGGATTCCGAAAATAATACCTTCTGTTTGTTCTTCTGTGCATGCTCAAACATGCACTCAGGAATAGTCTCTGTCCCTGCTTGCAGTGACCGCCAACGGGGTAAGTATATCTCCAGCCTGTCCAAATTGATTGACATGTGTATACAGGCTATATATTAGTCGGTATACATGTATATTTATGTGTTTTATATTTAATATTTATATATAAATGCTAAATATAATAGTAAATAAATATACAGGTACACAGACTAGTATAAAGACTGTATACGCATGTCAATCAATTTTGGCAGGTTTAACATGCTGTAGTTGGACTTACCTGTCGGCTGTCACTAGAAATCAGGCATAATGACTGGACGGAATTACAAGATGCTGCAGAGACTTAAGGGAACACTTCCCTATGTCCCTGCAGTTTTATGGACATGTAAGTATTTTTTTCCTATTGCGCCATTCTGAGATGGAGTTATATAAAGGACAATTTTTTCAAGTGAATTAACACTTTTTGCTTTGCTGAGTAGCAAAAAGCGTTAAAGCACTGTAGAGATCAATGGCTGATCCCTACAGTGCGGTACTCTGTGAGCAGGGAATTAATGAGGAAGATAATTATGTTTTCTTCTCCATTATCCTATTGCTGACTAGGGGATTTACATAAAGAACACGGAAATCATAGTTTCCATAATTTTTATGTAAAAAACATTGCATCCCGATAGTGCGAAATCACCTTGCTTTATTTCTGCAACACAGAATGTGTGTGTGTGTAAGGCTATAGTTTTGGTAAAATTAGTCTATAAGCTCCAATGGGGCAGGGACTAACATGAATGACCGATATTCTCACTCTATAAAGCATACCATAAATACCTGTTGGAATGGGCTTTTGTAATAATGCCACTTGTTTCCTTTGTTATAATGTGAAATTACCCTGCCAACCGCGACATGTGAAAGTAGATATGTCAGTTCTGGGTTAGCTTGTGTTCCCCAACTACAGTCTAGAGTAGGAGTTGCGATACAAGCTGTAGGCAGGATATTGGATGGTCTAATGAAATTCTTGAACATGGAAGTTGAGTGTGAATTGCAAGGGTATTGTTGAAGGTAGGCACTGGAGGAAGTGAATGAACAGGAGACAAGAGTCTTAAGGACTAGGTCTAAGAGATGAAGAACTGGACTAGCACCAGCAGCATATATCTCTGGAACCAGAATGAGACCAGTAATGCATATCTCTGTAACTGGGCTGGGAGTGGTAACTGATATCTCTGTAACTGGGCCAGGACCAGTAGTGCATAACTATGGAACTGGACTTTGGCTGGTGATGTGTAACTATGGAACCGGACTAGGACTGGTAATACGAATCTATGGAACTGGGCTGGGACCAGTAATGGTCCTCTCTGTAACTGGGCTGGGACTGGTATTGTGTATCTCAGGAACTGGGCTGAGGCTGGCCAAATGTTATACTAGAACTGATTTGAGAGCAATGTCCCAAAGGAATCATGGTACTGGTAACTTGGCTAAAGCTGGACTTGCTAAATGAATTGGAACTGTAGAATGGGCTGGAGCTGATGGATGTTGACCAGTGATGTTGGAAACCAGACAGGAGCCAGTGTACTTCTTTACTGGATTGGAACCAATGACGCTGATGTCCAGGCTGGAACTGATGGAATAGGTAACCGGACTGGAACCAATGAAGTTGGAAACTGTCTGGAGCTGGTGGACTTATTAACTGGACTGGAACCAGTGACATATGGGACTGTGCTAGTCTGTGAAAATATTTATGCAACACTGAATTTGTGTTTGTTAGAATATTTTTGTATTAGTGACTTTAGAATGTAAGCTCTTATGGGGCAGGGACTCTTATGGATGATTTGTGTTCTCTGTACATGATTTATTAGTTATACAATGTAAATAAACAATAATAGTAATAATAATAATAATAATAATAATAGATATGCATGTATATCAGGAACATATTATCATGCCTCTAAAATTTTTCAGGAGGGCCTTCACCATGATTGAAAATGTGAGGACAACAGCCAAGCAAACTACATCTCTGGACTTTTGTAAGGTCATCTTTACTACAAAGCATATAATGAAGATAGAACCGCGGATTAGTAGACCCAAGACAGGTAATTAATATTATTAATTACTGATAACTCTCAGGCTAGACACAAGTTCTAGACCCATAGAGGCATGATAATATCTTCCTGGTATACATGTATATTTATAAAATATGTATGTTTGCATTGGACTATGTGTAAATGCTTATGTGTTATGAATTTCTGACTGTAATCTCTAATGGGGCAGGGACTAATATGAAGGACATATATTTTCTGTAGAGCATTGCATACATTGTTATAGGAATGGGCTCTTGTGATTAACCCTTTGGGTTCTATTCAGCAATAGTGACAATGTTGCTCAGAATATTATTGGGCAACATCGTCATGAGTTTTTATCAATTATGATAATTTATGGCTGCTATTTAGCAATATTTTGTGCAGGGACAGCGGTTGTGCTAACACGCTGTCCCTGTAATGTTATAGAAGACATTCTTTTCGGGATTCCGAAAATAATACCTTCTGTTTGTTCTTCTGTGCATGCTCAAACATGCACTCAGGAATAGTCTCTGTCCCTGCTTGCAGTGACCGCCAACGGGGTAAGTATATCTCCAGCCTGTCCAAATTGATTGACATGTGTATACAGGCTATATATTAGTCGGTATACATGTATATTTATGTGTTTTATATTTAATATTTATATATAAATGCTAAATATAATAGTAAATAAATATACAGGTACACAGACTAGTATAAAGACTGTATACGCATGTCAATCAATTTTGGCAGGTTTAACATGCTGTAGTTGGACTTACCTGTCGGCCGTCACTAGAAATCAGGCATAATGACTGGACGGAATTACAAGATGCTGCAGAGACTTAAGGGAACATTTCCCTATGTCCCTGCAGTTTTATGGACATGTAAGTATTTTTTTCCTATTGCGCCATTCTGAGATGGAGTTATATAAAGGACAATTTTTTCAAGTGAATTAACACTTTTTGCTTTGCTGAGTAGCAAAAAGCGTTAAAGCACTGTAGAGATCAATGGCTGATCCCTACAGTGCGGTACTCTGTGAGCAGGGAATTAATGAGGAAGATAATTATGTTTTCTTCTCCATTATCCTATTGCTGACTAGGGGATTTACATAAAGAACACGGAAATCATAGTTTCCATAATTTTTATGTAAAATACATTGCATCCCGATAGTGCGAAATCACCTTGCTTTATTTCTGCAACACAGAATGTGTGTGTGTGTAAGGCTATAGTTTTGGTAAAATTAGTCTATAAGCTCCAATGGGGCAGGGACTAACATGAATGACCGATATTCTCACTCTATAAAGCATACCATAAATACCTGTTGGAATGGGCTTTTGTAATAATGCCACTTGTTTCCTTTGTTATAATGTGAAATTACCCTGCCAACCGCGACATGTGAAAGTAGATATGTCAGTTCTGGGTTAGCTTGTGTTCCCCAACTACAGTCTAGAGTAGGAGTTGCGATACAAGCTGTAGGCAGGATATTGGATGGTCTAATGAAATTCTTGAACATGGAAGTTGAGTGTGAATTGCAAGGGTATTGTTGAAGGTAGGCACTGGAGGAAGTGAATGAACAGGAGACAAGAGTCTTAAGGACTAGGTCTAAGAGATGAAGAACTGGACTAGCACCAGCAGCATATATCTCTGGAACCAGAATGAGACCAGTAATGCATATCTCTGTAACTGGGCTGGGAGTGGTAACTGATATCTCTGTAACTGGGCCAGGACCAGTAGTGCATAACTATGGAACTGGACTTTGGCTGGTGATGTGTAACTATGGAACCGGACTAGGACTGGTAATACGAATCTATGGAACTGGGCTGGGACCAGTAATGGTCCTCTCTGTAACTGGGCTGGGACTGGTATTGTGTATCTCAGGAACTGGGCTGAGGCTGGCCAAATGTTATACTAGAACTGATTTGAGAGCAATGTCCCAAAGGAATCATGGTACTGGTAACTTGGCTGAATCTGGACTTGCTAAATGAATTGGAACTGTAGAATGGGCTGGAGCTGATGGATGTTGACCAGTGATGTTGGAAACCAGACAGGAGCCAGTGTACTTCTTTACTGGATTGGAACCAATGACGCTGATGTCCAGGCTGGAACTGATGGAATAGGTAACCGGACTGGAACCAATGAAGTTGGAAACTGTCTGGAGCTGGTGGACTTATTAACTGGACTGGAACCAGTGACATATGGGACTGTGCTAGTCTGTGAAAATATTTATGCAACACTGAATTTGTGTTTGTTAGAATATTTTTGTATTAGTGACTTTAGAATGTAAGCTCTTATGGGGCAGGGACTCTTATGGATGATTTGTGTTCTCTGTACATGATTTATTAGTTATACAATGTAAATAAACAATAATAGTAATAATAATAATAATAATAATAGATATGCATGTATATCAGGAACATATTATCATGCCTCTAAAATTTTTCAGGAGGGCCTTCACCATGATTGAAAATGTGAGGACAACAGCCAAGCAAACTACATCTCTGGACTTTTGTAAGGTCATCTTTACTACAAAGCATATAATGAAGATAGAACCGCGGATTAGTAGACCCAAGACAGGTAATTAATATTATTAATTACTGATAACTCTCAGGCTAGACACAAGTTCTAGACCCATAGAGGCATGATAATATCTTCCTGGTATACATGTATATTTATAAAATATGTATGTTTGCATTGGACTATGTGTAAATGCTTATGTGTTATGAATTTCTGACTGTAATCTCTAATGGGGCAGGGACTAATATGAAGGACATATATTTTCTGTAGAGCATTGCATACATTGTTATAGGAATGGGCTCTTGTGATTAACCCTTTGGGTTCTATTCAGCAATAGTGACAATGTTGCTCAGAATATTATTGGGCAACATCGTCATGAGTTTTTATCAATTATGATAATTTATGGCTGCTATTTAGCAATATTTTGTGCAGGGACAGCGGTTGTGCTAACACGCTGTCCCTGTAATGTTATAGAAGACATTCTTTTCGGGATTCCGAAAATAATACCTTCTGTTTGTTCTTCTGTGCATGCTCAAACATGCACTCAGGAATAGTCTCTGTCCCTGCTTGCAGTGACCGCCAACGGGGTAAGTATATCTCCAGCCTGTCCAAATTGATTGACATGTGTATACAGGCTATATATTAGTCGGTATACATGTATATTTATGTGTTTTATATTTAATATTTATATATAAATGCTAAATATAATAGTAAATAAATATACAGGTACACAGACTAGTATAAAGACTGTATACGCATGTCAATCAATTTTGGCAGGTTTAACATGCTGTAGTTGGACTTACCTGTCGGCCGTCACTAGAAATCAGGCATAATGACTGGACGGAATTACAAGATGCTGCAGAGACTTAAGGGAACATTTCCCTATGTCCCTGCAGTTTTATGGACATGTAAGTATTTTTTTCCTATTGCGCCATTCTGAGATGGAGTTATATAAAGGACAATTTTTTCAAGTGAATTAACACTTTTTGCTTTGCTGAGTAGCAAAAAGCGTTAAAGCACTGTAGAGATCAATGGCTGATCCCTACAGTGCGGTACTCTGTGAGCAGGGAATTAATGAGGAAGATAATTATGTTTTCTTCTCCATTATCCTATTGCTGACTAGGGGATTTACATAAAGAACACGGAAATCATAGTTTCCATAATTTTTATGTAAAATACATTGCATCCCGATAGTGCGAAATCACCTTGCTTTATTTCTGCAACACAGAATGTGTGTGTGTGTAAGGCTATAGTTTTGGTAAAATTAGTCTATAAGCTCCAATGGGGCAGGGACTAACATGAATGACCGATATTCTCACTCTATAAAGCATACCATAAATACCTGTTGGAATGGGCTTTTGTAATAATGCCACTTGTTTCCTTTGTTATAATGTGAAATTACCCTGCCAACCGCGGCATGTGAAAGTAGATATGTCAGTTCTGGATTAGCTTGTGTTCCCCGACTACAGTCTAGAGTAGGAGTTGCGATACAAGCTGTAGGCAGGATATTGGATGGTCTAATGAAATTCTTGAACATGGAAGTTGAGTGTGAATTGCAAGGGTATTGTTGAAGGTAGGCACTGGAGGAAGTGAATGAACAGGAGACAAGAGTCTTAAGGACTAGGTCTAAGAGATGAAGAACTGGACTAGCACCAGCAGCATATATCTCTGGAACCAGAATGAGACCAGTAATGCATATCTCTGTAACTGGGCTGGGAGTGGTAACTGATATCTCTGTAACTGGGCCAGGACCAGTAGTGCATAACTATGGAACTGGACTTTGGCTGGTGATGTGTAACTATGGAACCGGACTAGGACTGGTAATACGAATCTATGGAACTGGGCTGGGACCAGTAATGGTCCTCTCTGTAACTGGGCTGGGACTGGTATTGTGTATCTCAGGAACTGGGCTGAGGCTGGCCAAATGTTATACTAGAACTGATTTGAGAGCAATGTCCCAAAGGAATCATGGTACTGGTAACTTGGCTGAATCTGGACTTGCTAAATGAATTGGAACTGTAGAATGGGCTGGAGCCGATGGATGTTGACCAGTGATGTTGGAAACCAGACAGGAGCCAGTGTACTTCTTTACTGGATTGGAAACAATGATGCTGATGTCCAGGCTGGAACTGATGGAATAGGTAACCGGACTAGATCCAATGAAGTTGGAAACTGTCTGGAGCTGGTGGACTTATTAACTGGACTGGAACCAGTGACATATGGGACTGTGCTAGTCTGTGAAAATATTTATGCAACACTGAATTTGTGTTTGTTAGAATATTTTTGTATTAGTGACTTTAGAATGTAAGCTCTTATGGGGCAGGGACTCTTATGGATGATTTGTGTTCTCTGTACATGATTTATTAGTTATACAATGTAAATAAACAATAATAGTAATAATAATAATAATAATAATAATAATAATAGATATGCATGTATATCAGGAACATATTATCATGCCTCTAAAATTTTTCAGGAGGGCCTTCACCATGATTGAAAATGTGAGGACAACAGCCAAGCAAACTACATATCTGGACTTTTGTAAGGTCATCTTTACTACAAAGCATATAATGAAGATAGAACCGCGGAGTAGTAGACCCAAGACAGGTAATTAATATTATTAATTACTGATAACTCTCAGGCTAGACACAAGTTCTAGACCCATAGAGGCATGATAATATCTTCCTGGTATACATGTATATTTATAAAATATGTATGTTTGCATTGGACTATGTGTAAATGCTTATGTGTTATGAATTTCAGACTGTAATCTCTAATGGGGCAGGGACTAATATGAAGGACATATATTTTCTGTAGAGCATTGCATACATTGTTATAGGAATGGGCTCTTGTGATTAACCCTTTGGGTTCTATTCAGCAATAGTGACAATGTTGCTCAGAATATTATTGGGCAACATCGTCATGAGTTTTTATCAATTATGATAATTTATGGCTGCTATTTAGCAATATTTTGTGCAGGGACAGTGGTTGTGCTAACACGCTGTCCCTGTAATGTTATAGAAGACATTCTTTTCGGGATTCCGAAAATAATACCTTCTGTTTGTTCTTCTGTGCATGCTCAAACATGCACTCAGGAATAGTCTCTGTCCCTGCTTGCAGTGACCGCCAACGGGGTAAGTATATCTCCAGCCTTTCCAAATTGATTGACATGTGTATACAGGCTATATATTAGTCGGTATACATGTATATTAATGTGTTTTATATTTAATATTTATATATAAATGCTAAATATAATAGTAAATAAATATACAGGTACACAGACTAGTATAAAGACTGTATACGCATGTCAATCAATTTTGGCAGGTTTAACATGCTGTAGTTGGACTTACCTGTCGGCCGTCACTAGAAATCAGGCATAATGACTGGACAGAATTACAAGATGCTGCAGAGACTTAAGGGAACACTTCCCTATGTCCCTGCAGTTTTATGGACATGTAAGTATTTTTTTCCTATTGCGCCATTCTGAGATGGAGTTATATAAAGGACAATTTTTTCAAGTGAATTAACACTTTTTGCTTTGCTGAGTAGCAAAAAGCGTTAAAGCACTGTAGAGATCAATGGCTGATCCCTACAGTGCGGTACTCTGTGAGCAGGGAATTAATGAGGAAGATAATTATGTTTTCTTCTCCATTATCCTATTGCTGACTAGGGGATTTACATAAAGAACACAGAAATCATAGTTTCCATAATTTTTATGTAAAAAACATTTCATCCCGATAGTGCGAAATCACCTTGCTTTATTTCTGCAACACAGAATGTGTGTGTGTGTAAGGCTATAGTTTTGGTAAAATTAGTCTATAAGCTCCAATGGGGCAGGGACTAACATGAATGACCGATATTCTCACTCTATAAAGCATACCATAAATACCTGTTGGAATGGGCTTTTGTAATAATGCCACTTGTTTCCTTTGTTATAATGTGAAATTACCCTGCCAACCGCGACATGTGAAAGTAGATATGTCAGTTCTGGGTTAGCTTGTGTTCCCCGACTACAGTCTAGAGTAGGAGTTGCGATACAAGCTGTAGGCAGGATATTGGATGGTCTAATGAAATTCTTGAACATGGAAGTTGAGTGTGAATTGCAAGGGTATTGTTGAAGGTAGGCACTGGAGGAAGTGAATGAACAGGAGACAAGAGTCTTAAGGACTAGGTCTAAGAGATGAAGAACTGGACTAGCACCAGCAGCATATATCTCTGGAACCAGAATGAGACCAGTAATGCATATCTCTGTAACTGGGCTGGGAGTGGTAACTGATATCTCTGTAACTGGGCCAGGACCAGTAGTGCATAACTATGGAACTGGACTTTGGCTGGTGATGTGTAACTATGGAACCGGACTAGGACTGGTAATACGAATCTATGGAACTGGGTTGGGACCAGTAATGGTCCTCTCTGTAACTGGGCTGGGACTGGTATTGTGTATCTCAGGAACTGGGCTGAGGCTGGCCAAATGTTATACTAGAACTGATTTGAGAGCAATGTCCCAAAGGAATCATGGTACTGGTAACTTGGCTGAATCTGGACTTGCTAAATGAATTGGAACTGTAGAATGGGCTGGAGCCGATGGATGTTGACCAGTGATGTTGGAAACCAGACAGGAGCCAGTGTACTTCTTTACTGGATTGGAAACAATGACGCTGATGTCCAGGCTGGAACTGATGGAATAGGTAACCGGACTGGAACCAATGAAGTTGGAAACTGTCTGGAGCTGGTGGACTTATTAACTGGACTGGAACCAGTGACATATGGGACTGTGCTAGTCTGTGAAAATATTTATGCAACACTGAATTTGTGTTTGTTAGAATATTTTTGTATTAGTGACTTTAGAAAGTAAGCTCTTATGGGGCAGGGACTCTTATGGATGATTTGTGTTCTCTGTACATGATTTATTAGTTATACAATGTAAATAAACAATAATAGTAATAATAATAATAATAATAATAATAATAATAGATATGCATGTATATCAGGAACATATTATCATGCCTCTAAAATTTTTCAGGAGGGTCTTCACCATGATTGAAAATGTGAGGACAACAGCCAAGCAAACTACATCTCTGGACTTTTGTAAGGTTATCTTTACTACAAAGCATATAATGAAGATAGAACCGCGGAGTAGTAGACCCAAGACAGGTAATTAATATTATTAATTACTGATAACTCTCAGGCTAGACACAAGTTCTAGACCCATAGAGGCATGATAATATCTTCCTGGTATACATGTATATTTATAAAATATGTATGTTTGCATTGGACTATGTGTAAATGCTTATGTGTTATGAATTTCTGACTGTAATCTCTAATGGGGCAGGGACTAATATGAAGGACATATATTTTCTGTAGAGCATTGCATACATTGTTATAGGAATGGGCTCTTGTGATTAACCCTTTGGGTTCTATTCAGCAATAGTGACAATGTTGCTCAGAATATTATTGGGCAACATCGTCATGAGTTTTAATCAATTATGATAATTTATGGCTGCTATTTAGCAATATTTTGTGCAGGGACAGCGGTTGTGCTAACATGCTGTCCCTGTAATGTTATAGAAGACATTCTTTTCGGGATTCCGAAAATAATACCTTCTGTTTGTTCTTCTGTGCATGCTCAAACATGCACTCGGGAATAGTCTCTGTCCCTGCTTGCAGTGACCGCCAATGGGGTAAGTATATCTCCAGCCTGTCCAAATTGATTAACATGTTTATACAGGCTATATATTAGTCGGTATACATGTTTATTTATGTGTTTTATATTTAATATTTATATATAAATGCTAAATATAATAGTAAATAAATATACAGGTACACAGACTAGTATAAAGACTGTATACGCATGTCAATCAATTTTGGCAGGTTTAACATGCTGTAGTTGGACTTACCTGTCGGCCGTCACTAGAAATCAGGCATAATGACTGGACGGAATTACAAGATGCTGCAGAGACTTAAGGGAACACTTCACTATGTCCCTGCAGTTTTATGGACATGTAAGTATTTTTTTCCTATTGCGCCATTCTGAGATGGAGTTATATAAAGGACAATTTTTTCAAGTGAATTAACACTTTTTGCTTTGCTGAGTAGCAAAAAGCGTTAAAGCACTGTAGAGATCAATGGCTGATCCCTACAGTGTGGTACTCTGTGAGCAGGGAATTAATGAGGAAGATAATTATGTTTTCTTCTCCATTATCCTATTGCTGACTAGGGGATTTACATAAAGAACACGGAAATCATAGTTTCCATAATTTTTATGTAAAAAACATTGCATCCCGATAGTGCGAAATCACCTTGCTTTATTTCTGCAACACAGAATGTGTGTGTGTGTAAGGCTATAGTTTTGGTAAAATTAGTCTATAAGCTCCAATGGGGCAGGGACTAACATGAATGACCGATATTCTCACTCTATAAAGCATACCATAAATACCTGTTGGAATGGGCTTTTGTAATAATGCCACTTGTTTCCTTTGTTATAATGTGAAATTACCCTGCCAACCGCGACATGTGAAAGTAGATATGTCAGTTCTGGGTTAGCTTGTGTTCCCCAACTACAGTCTAGAGTAGGAGTTGCGATACAAGCTGTAGGCAGGATATTGGATGGTCTAATGAAATTCTTGAACATGGAAGTTGAGTGTGAATTGCAAGGGTATTGTTGAAGGTAGGCACTGGAGGAAGTGAATGAACAGGAGACAAGAGTCTTAAGGACTAGGTCTAAGAGATGAAGAACTGGACTAGCACCAGCAGCATATATCTCTGGAACCAGAATGAGACCAGTAATGCATATCTCTGTAACTGGGCTGGGAGTGGTAACTGATATCTCTGTAACTGGGCCAGGACCAGTAGTGCATAACTATGGAACTGGACTTTGGCTGGTGATGTGTAACTATGGAACCGGACTAGGACTGGTAATACGAATCTATGGAACTGGGCTGGGACCAGTAATGGTCCTCTCTGTAACTGGGCTGGGACTGGTATTGTGTATCTCAGGAACTGGGCTGAGGCTGGCCAAATGTTATACTAGAACTGATTTGAGAGCAATGTCCCAAAGGAATCATGGTACTGGTAACTTGGCTAAAGCTGGACTTGCTAAATGAATTGGAACTGTAGAATGGGCTGGAGCCGATGGATGTTGACCAGTGATGTTGGAAACCAGACAGGAGCCAGTGTACTTCTTTACTGGATTGGAACCAATGACGCTGATGTCCAGGCTGGAACTGATGGAATAGGTAACCGGACTGGAACCAATGAAGTTGGAAACTGTCTGGAGCTGGTGGACTTATTAACTGGACTGGAACCAGTGACATATGGGACTGTGCTAGTCTGTGAAAATATTTATGCAACACTGAATTTGTGTTTGTTAGAATATTTTTGTATTAGTGACTTTAGAATGTAAGCTCTTATGGGGCAGGGACTCTTATGGATGATTTGTGTTCTCTGTACATGATTTATTAGTTATACAATGTAAATAAACAATAATAGTAATAATAATAATAATAATAATAATAATAGATATGCATGTATATCAGGAACATATTATCATGCCTCTAAAATTTTTCAGGAGGGCCTTCACCATGATTGAAAATGTGAGGACAACAGCCAAGCAAACTACATCTCTGGACTTTTGTAAGGTCATCTTTACTACAAAGCATATAATGAAGATAGAACCGCGGATAAGTAGACCCAAGACAGGTAATTAATATTATTAATTACTGATAACTCTCAGGCTAGACACAAGTTCTAGACCCATAGAGGCATGATAATATCTTCCTGGTATACATGTATATTTATAAAATATGTATGTTTGCATTGGACTATGTGTAAATGCTTATGTGTTATGAATTTCTGACTGTAATCTCTAATGGGGCAGGGACTAATATGAAGGACATATATTTTCTGTAGAGCATTGCATACATTGTTATAGGAATGGGCTCTTGTGATTAACCCTTTGGGTTCTATTCAGCAATAGTGACAATGTTGCTCAGAATATTATTGGGCAACATCGTCATGAGTTTTTATCAATTATGATAATTTATGGCTGCTATTTAGCAATATTTTGTGCAGGGACAGCGGTTGTGCTAACACGCTGTCCCTGTAATGTTATAGAAGACATTCTTTTCGGGATTCCGAAAATAATACCTTCTGTTTGTTCTTCTGTGCATGCTCAAACATGCACTCAGGAATAGTCTCTGTCCCTGCTTGCAGTGACCGCCAACGGGGTAAGTATATCTCCAGCCTGTCCAAATTGATTAACATGTGTATACAGGCTATATATTAGTCGGTATACATGTATATTTATGTGTTTTATATTTAATATTTATATATAAATGCTAAATATAATAGTAAATAAATATACAGGTACACAGACTAGTATAAAGACTGTATACGCATGTCAATCAATTTTGGCAGGTTTAACATGCTGTAGTTGGACTTACCTGTCGGCCGTCACTAGAAATCAGGCATAATGACTGGACGGAATTACAAGATGCTGCAGAGACTTAAGGGAACATTTCCCTATGTCCCTGCAGTTTTATGGACATGTAAGTATTTTTTTCCTATTGCGCCATTCTGAGATGGAGTTATATAAAGGACAATTTTTTCAAGTGAATTAACACTTTTTGCTTTGCTGAGTAGCAAAAAGCGTTAAAGCACTGTAGAGATCAATGTCTGATCCCTACAGTGCGGTACTCTGTGAGCAGGGAATTAATGAGGAAGATAATTATGTTTTCTTCTCCATTATCCTATTGCTGACTAGGGGATTTACATAAAGAACACGGAAATCATAGTTTCCATAATTTTTATGTAAAAAACATTGCATCCCGATAGTGCGAAATCACCTTGCTTTATTTCTTCAACACAGAATGTGTGTGTGTGTAAGGCTATAGTTTTGGTAAAATTAGTCTATAAGCTCCAATGGGGCAGGGACTAACATGAATGACCGATATTCTCACTCTATAAAGCATACCATGAATACCTGTTGGAATGGGCTTTTGTAATAATGCCACTTGTTTACTTTGTTATAATGTGAAACTACCCTGCCAACCGCGACATGTGAAAGTAGATATGTCAGTTCTGGGTTAGCTTGTGTTCCCCGACTACAGTCTAGAGTAGGAGTTGCGATACAAGCTGTAGGCAGGATATTGGATGGTCTAATGAAATTCTTGAACATGGAAGTTGAGTGTGAATTGCAAGGGTATTGTTGAAGGTAGGCACTGGAGGAAGTGAATGAACAGGAGAAAAGAGTCTTAAGGACTAGGTCTAAGAGATGAAGAACTGGACTAGCACCAGCAGCATATATCTCTGGAACCAGAATGAGACCAGTAATGCATATCTCTGTAACTGGGCTGGGAGTGGTAACTGATATCTCTGTAACTGGGCCAGGACCAGTAGTGCATAACTATGGAACTGGACTTTGGCTGGTGATGTGTAACTATGGAACCGGACTAGGACTGGTAATACGAATCTATGGAACTGGGCTGGGACCAGTAATGGTCCTCTCTGTAACTGGGCTGGGACTGGTATTGTGTATCTCAGGAACTGGGCTGAGGCTGGCCAAATGTTATACTAGAACTGATTTGAGAGCAATGTCCCAAAGGAATCATGGTACTGGTAACTTGGCTGAAGCTGGACTTGCTAACTGAATTGGAACTGTAGAATGGGCTGGAGCTGATGGATGTTGACCAGTGATGTTGGAAACCAGACAGGAGCCAGTGTACTTCTTTACTGGATTGGAACCAATGACGCTGATGTCCAGGCTGGAACTGATGGAATAGGTAACCGGACTGGAACCAATGAAGTTGGAAACTGTCTGGAGCTGGTGGACTTATTAACTGGACTGGAACCAGTGACATATGGGACTGTGCTAGTCTGTGAAAATATTTATGCAACACTGAATTTGTGTTTGTTAGAATATTTTTGTATTAGTGACTTTAGAATGTAAGCTCTTATGGAGCAGGGACTCTTGTGGATGATTTGTGTTCTCTGTACATGATTTATTAGTTATACAATGTAAATAAACAATAATAGTAATAATAATAATAATAATAATAATAGATATGCATGTATATCAGGAACATATTATCATGCCTCTAAAATTTTTCAGGAGGGCCTTCACCATGATTGAAAATGTGAGGACAACAGCCAAGCAAACTACATATCTGGACTTTTGTAAGGTCATCTTTACTACAAAGCATATAATGAAGATAGAACCGCGGAGTAGTAGACCCAAGACAGGTAATTAATATTATTAATTACTGATAACTCTCAGGCTAGACACAAGTTCTAGACCCATAGAGGCATGATAATATCTTCCTGGTATACATGTATATTTATAAAATATGTATGTTTGCATTGGACTATGTGTAAATGCTTATGTGTTATGAATTTCAGACTGTAATCTCTAATGGGGCAGGGACTAATATGAAGGACATATATTTTCTGTAGAGCATTGCATACATTGTTATAGGAATGGGCTCTTGTGATTAACCCTTTGGGTTCTATTCAGCAATAGTGACAATGTTGCTCAGAATATTATTGGGCAACATCGTCATGAGTTTTTATCAATTATGATAATTTATGGCTGCTATTTAGCAATATTTTGTGCAGGGACAGTGGTTGTGCTAACACGCTGTCCCTGTAATGTTATAGAAGACATTCTTTTCGGGATTCCGAAAATAATACCTTCTGTTTGTTCTTCTGTGCATGCTCAAACATGCACTCAGGAATAGTCTCTGTCCCTGCTTGCAGTGACCGCCAACGGGGTAAGTATATCTCCAGCCTGTCCAAATTGATTGACATGTGTATACAGGCTATATATTAGTCGGTATACATGTATATTAATGTGTTTTATATTTAATATTTATATATAAATGCTAAATATAATAGTAAATAAATATACAGGTACACAGACTAGTATAAAGACTGTATACGCATGTCAATCAATTTTGGCAGGTTTAACATGCTGTAGTTGGACTTACCTGTCGGCCGTCACTAGAAATCAGGCATAATGACTGGACAGAATTACAAGATGCTGCAGAGACTTAAGGGAACACTTCCCTATGTCCCTGCAGTTTTATGGACATGTAAGTATTTTTTTCCTATTGCGCCATTCTGAGATGGAGTTATATAAAGGACAATTTTTTCAAGTGAATTAACACTTTTTGCTTTGCTGAGTAGCAAAAAGCGTTAAAGCACTGTAGAGATCAATGGCTGATCCCTACAGTGCGGTACTCTGTGAGCAGGGAATTAATGAGGAAGATAATTATGTTTTCTTCTCCATTATCCTATTGCTGACTAGGGGATTTACATAAAGAACACAGAAATCATAGTTTCCATAATTTTTATGTAAAAAACATTGCATCCCGATAGTGCGAAATCACCTTGCTTTATTTCTGCAACACAGAATGTGTGTGTGTGTAAGGCTATAGTTTTGGTAAAATTAGTCTATAAGCTCCAATGGGGCAGGGACTAACATGAATGACCGATATTCTCACTCTATAAAGCATACCATAAATACCTGTTGGAATGGGCTTTTGTAATAATGCCACTTGTTTCCTTTGTTATAATGTGAAATTACCCTGCCAACCGCGACATGTGAAAGTAGATATGTCAGTTCTGGGTTAGCTTGTGTTCCCCGACTACAGTCTAGAGTAGGAGTTGCGATACAAGCTGTAGGCAGGATATTGGATGGTCTAATGAAATTCTTGAACATGGAAGTTGAGTGTGAATTGCAAGGGTATTGTTGAAGGTAGGCACTGGAGGAAGTGAATGAACAGGAGACAAGAGTCTTAAGGACTAGGTCTAAGAGATGAAGAACTGGACTAGCACCAGCAGCATATATCTCTGGAACCAGAATGAGACCAGTAATGCATATCTCTGTAACTGGGCTGGGAATGGTAACTGATATCTCTGTAACTGGGCCAGGACCAGTAGTGCATAACTATGGAACTGGACTTTGGCTGGTGATGTGTAACTATGGAACCGGACTAGGACTGGTAATACGAATCTATGGAACTGGGTTGGGACCAGTAATGGTCCTCTCTGTAACTGGGCTGGGACTGGTATTGTGTATCTCAGGAACTGGGCTGAGGCTGGCCAAATGTTATACTAGAACTGATTTGAGAGCAATGTCCCAAAGGAATCATGGTACTGGTAACTTGGCTGAATCTGGACTTGCTAAATGAATTGGAACTGTAGAATGGGCTGGAGCCGATGGATGTTGACCAGTGATGTTGGAAACCAGACAGGAGCCAGTGTACTTCTTTACTGGATTGGAAACAATGACGCTGATGTCCAGGCTGGAACTGATGGAATAGGTAACCGGACTGGAACCAATGAAGTTGGAAACTGTCTGGAGCTGGTGGACTTATTAACTGGACTGGAACCAGTGACATATGGGACTGTGCTAGTCTGTGAAAATATTTATGCAACACTGAATTTGTGTTTGTTAGAATATTTTTGTATTAGTGACTTTAGAAAGTAAGCTCTTATGGGGCAGGGACTCTTATGGATGATTTGTGTTCTCTGTACATGATTTATTAGTTATACAATGTAAATAAACAATAATAGTAATAATAATAATAATAATAATAATAATAATAGATATGCATGTATATCAGGAACATATTATCATGCCTCTAAAATTTTTCAGGAGGGTCTTCAACATGATTGAAAATGTGAGGACAACAGCCAAGCAAACTACATCTCTGGACTTTTGTAAGGTTATCTTTACTACAAAGCATATAATGAAGATAGAACCGTGGAGTAGTAGACCCAAGACAGGTAATTAATATTATTAATTACTGATAACTCTCAGGCTAGACACAAGTTCTAGACCCATAGAGGCATGATAATATCTTCCTGGTATACATGTATATTTATAAAATATGTATGTTTGCATTGGACTATGTGTAAATGCTTATGTGTTATGAATTTCTGACTGTAATCTCTAATGGGGCAGGGACTAATATGAATGACATATATTTTCTGTAGAGCATTGCATACATTGTTATAGGAATGGTCTCTTGTGATTAACCCTTTGGGTTCTATTCAGCAATAGTGACAATGTTGCTCAGAATATTATTGGGCAACATCGTCATGAGTTTTTATCAATTATGATAATTTATGGCTGCTATTTAGCAATATTTTGTGCAGGGACAGCGGTTGTGCTAACATGCTGTCCCTGTAATGTTATAGAAGACATTCTTTTCGGGATTCCGAAAATAATACCTTCTGTTTGTTCTTCTGTGCATGCTCAAACATGCACTCGGGAATAGTCTCTGTCCCTGCTTGCAGTGACCGCCAATGGGGTAAGTATATCTCCAGCCTGTCCAAATTGATTAACATGTTTATACAGGCTATATATTAGTCGGTATACATGTTTATTTATGTGTTTTATATTTAATATTTATATATAAATGCTAAATATAATAGTAAATAAATATACAGGTACACAGACTAGTATAAAGACTGTATACGCATGTCAATCAATTTTGGCAGGTTTAACATGCTGTAGTTGGACTTACCTGTCGGCCGTCACTAGAAATCAGGCATAATGACTGGACGGAATTACAAGATGCTGCAGAGACTTAAGGGAACACTTCACTATGTCCCTGCAGTTTTATGGACATGTAAGTATTTTTTTCCTATTGCGCCATTCTGAGATGGAGTTATATAAAGGACAATTTTTTCAAGTGAATTAACACTTTTTGCTTTGCTGAGTAGCAAAAAGCGTTAAAGCACTGTAGAGATCAATGGCTGATCCCTACAGTGCGGTACTCTGTGAGCAGGGAATTAATGAGGAAGATAATTATGTTTTCTTCTCCATTATCCTATTGCTGACTAGGGGATTTACATAAAGAACACGGAAATCATAGTTTCCATAATTTTTATGTAAAAAACATTGCATCCCGATAGTGCGAAATCACCTTGCTTTATTTCTGCAACACAGAATGTGTGTGTGTGTAAGGCTATAGTTTTGGTAAAATTAGTCTATAAGCTCCAATGGGGCAGGGACTAACATGAATGACCGATATTCTCACTCTATAAAGCATACCATAAATACCTGTTGGAATGGGCTTTTGTAATAATGCCACTTGTTTCCTTTGTTATAATGTGAAATTACCCTGCCAACCGCGACATGTGAAAGTAGATATGTCAGTTCTGGGTTAGCTTGTGTTCCCCAACTACAGTCTAGAGTAGGAGTTGCGATACAAGCTGTAGGCAGGATATTGGATGGTCTAATGAAATTCTTGAACATGGAAGTTGAGTGTGAATTGCAAGGGTATTGTTGAAGGTAGGCACTGGAGGAAGTGAATGAACAGGAGACAAGAGTCTTAAGGACTAGGTCTAAGAGATGAAGAACTGGACTAGCACCAGCAGCATATATCTCTGGAACCAGAATGAGACCAGTAATGCATATCTCTGTAACTGGGCTGGGAGTGGTAACTGATATCTCTGTAACTGGGCCAGGACCAGTAGTGCATAACTATGGAACTGGACTTTGGCTGGTGATGTGTAACTATGGAACCGGACTAGGACTGGTAATACGAATCTATGGAACTGGGCTGGGACCAGTAATGGTCCTCTCTGTAACTGGGCTGGGACTGGTATTGTGTATCTCAGGAACTGGGCTGAGGCTGGCCAAATGTTATACTAGAACTGATTTGAGAGCAATGTCCCAAAGGAATCATGGTACTGGTAACTTGGCTAAAGCTGGACTTGCTAAATGAATTGGAACTGTAGAATGGGCTGGAGCCGATGGATGTTGACCAGTGATGTTGGAAACCAGACAGGAGCCAGTGTACTTCTTTACTGGATTGGAACCAATGACGCTGATGTCCAGGCTGGAACTGATGGAATAGGTAACCGGACTGGAACCAATGAAGTTGGAAACTGTCTGGAGCTGGTGGACTTATTAACTGGACTGGAACCAGTGACATATGGGACTGTGCTAGTCTGTGAAAATATTTATGCAACACTGAATTTGTGTTTGTTAGAATATTTTTGTATTAGTGACTTTAGAATGTAAGCTCTTATGGGGCAGGGACTCTTATGGATGATTTGTGTTCTCTGTACATGATTTATTAGTTATACAATGTAAATAAACAATAATAGTAATAATAATAATAATAATAATAATAATAATAGATATGCATGTATATCAGGAACATATTATCATGCCTCTAAAATTTTTCAGGAGGGCCTTCACCATGATTGAAAATGTGAGGACAACAGCCAAGCAAACTACATCTCTGGACTTTTGTAAGGTCATCTTTACTACAAAGCATATAATGAAGATAGAACCGCGGATAAGTAGACCCAAGACAGGTAATTAATATTATTAATTACTGATAACTCTCAGGCTAGACACAAGTTCTAGACCCATAGAGTCATGATAATATCTTCCTGGTATACATGTATATTTATAAAATATGTATGTTTGCATTGGACTATGTGTAAATGCTTATGTGTTATGAATTTCTGACTGTAATCTCTAATGGGGCAGGGACTAATATGAAGGACATATATTTTCTGTAGAGCATTGCATACATTGTTATAGGAATGGGCTCTTGTGATTAACCCTTTGGGTTCTATTCAGCAATAGTGACAATGTTGCTCAGAATATTATTGGGCAACATCGTCATGAGTTTTTATCAATTATGATAATTTATGGCTGCTATTTAGCAATATTTTGTGCAGGGACAGCGGTTGTGCTAACACGCTGTCCCTGTAATGTTATAGAAGACATTCTTTTCGGGATTCCGAAAATAATACCTTCTGTTTGTTCTTCTGTGCATGCTCAAACATGCACTCAGGAATAGTCTCTGTCCCTGCTTGCAGTGACCGCCAACGGGGTAAGTATATCTCCAGCCTGTCCAAATTGATTAACATGTGTATACAGGCTATATATTAGTCGGTATACATGTATATTTATGTGTTTTATATTTAATATTTATATATAAATGCTAAATATAATAGTAAATAAATATACAGGTACACAGACTAGTATAAAGACTGTATACGCATGTCAATCAATTTTGGCAGGTTTAACATGCTGTAGTTGGACTTACCTGTCGGCCGTCACTAGAAATCAGGCATAATGACTGGACGGAATTACAAGATGCTGCAGAGACTTAAGGGAACATTTCCCTATGTCCCTGCAGTTTTATGGACATGTAAGTATTTTTTTCCTATTGCGCCATTCTGAGATGGAGTTATATAAAGGACAATTTTTTCAAGTGAATTAACACTTTTTGCTTTGCTGAGTAGCAAAAAGCGTTAAAGCACTGTAGAGATCAATGTCTGATCCCTACAGTGCGGTACTCTGTGAGCAGGGAATTAATGAGGAAGATAATTATGTTTTCTTCTCCATTATCCTATTGCTGACTAGGGGATTTACATAAAGAACACGGAAATCATAGTTTCCATAATTTTTATGTAAAAAACATTGCATCCCGATAGTGCGAAATCACCTTGCTTTATTTCTTCAACACAGAATGTGTGTGTGTGTAAGGCTATAGTTTTGGTAAAATTAGTCTATAAGCTCCAATGGGGCAGGGACTAACATGAATGACCGATATTTTCACTCTATAAAGCATACCATGAATACCTGTTGGAATGGGCTTTTGTAATAATGCCACTTGTTTACTTTGTTATAATGTGAAACTACCCTGCCAACCGCGACATGTGAAAGTAGATATGTCAGTTCTGGGTTAGCTTGTGTTCCCCGACTACAGTCTAGAGTAGGAGTTGCGATACAAGCTGTAGGCAGGATATTGGATGGTCTAATGAAATTCTTGAACATGGAAGTTGAGTGTGAATTGCAAGGGTATTGTTGAAGGTAGGCACTGGAGGAAGTGAATGAACAGGAGAAAAGAGTCTTAAGGACTAGGTCTAAGAGATGAAGAACTGGACTAGCACCAGCAGCATATATCTCTGGAACCAGAATGAGACCAGTAATGCATATCTCTGTAACTGGGCTGGGAGTGGTAACTGATATCTCTGTAACTGGGCCAGGACCAGTAGTGCATAACTATGGAACTGGACTTTGGCTGGTGATGTGTAACTATGGAACCGGACTAGGACTGGTAATACGAATCTATGGAACTGGGCTGGGACCAGTAATGGTCCTCTCTGTAACTGGGCTGGGACTGGTATTGTGTATCTCAGGAACTGGGCTGAGGCTGGCCAAATGTTATACTAGAACTGATTTGAGAGCAATGTCCCAAAGGAATCATGGTACTGGTAACTTGGCTGAAGCTGGACTTGCTAACTGAATTGGAACTGTAGAATGGGCTGGAGCTGATGGATGTTGACCAGTGATGTTGGAAACCAGACAGGAGCCAGTGTACTTCTTTACTGGATTGGAACCAATGACGCTGATGTCCAGGCTGGAACTGATGGAATAGGTAACCGGACTGGAACCAATGAAGTTGGAAACTGTCTGGAGCTGGTGGACTTATTAACTGGACTGGAACCAGTGACATATAGGACTGTGCTAGTCTGTGAAAATATTTATGCAACACTGAATTTGTGTTTGTTAGAATATTTTTGTATTAGTGACTTTAGAATGTAAGCTCTTATGGAGCAGGGACTCTTGTGGATGATTTGTGTTCTCTGTACATGATTTATTAGTTATACAATATAAATAAACAATAATAGTAATAATAATAATAATAATAATAATAAATATGCATGTATATCAGGAACATATTATCATGCCTCTAAAATTTTTCAGGAGGGCCTTCACCATGATTGAAAAAGTGAGGACAACAGCCAAGCAAACTACATCTCTGGACTTTTGTAAGGTCATCTTTACTACAAAGCATATAATGAAGATAGAACCGCAGGAGTAGTAGACCCAAGACAGGTAATTAATATTATTAATTACTGATAACTCTCAGGCTAGACACAAGTTCTATACCCATAGAGGCATGATAATATCTTCCTGGTATACATGTATATTTATAAAATATGTATGTTTGCATTGGACTATGTGTAAATGCTTATGTGTTATGAATTTCAGACTGTAATCTCTAATGGGACAGGGACTAATATGAATGACATATATTTTCTGTAGAGCATTGCATACATTGTTATAGGAATGGGCTCTTGTGATTAACCCTTTGAGTTCTATTCAGCAATAGTGACAATGTTGCTCAGAATATTATTGGGCAACATCGTCATGAGTTTTTATCAATTATGATAATTTATGGCTGCTATTTAGCAATATTTTGTGCAGGGACAGCGGTTGTGCTAACACGCTGTCCCTGTAATGTTATAGAAGACATTCTTTTTGGGATTCCGAAAATAATACCTTGTTTGTTCTTCTGTGCTTGCTCAAACATGCACTTGGGAATAGTCTCTGTCCCTGCTTGCAGTGACCGCCAACGGGGTAAGTATATCTCCAGCCTGTCCAAATTGATTGACATGTGTATACAGGCTATATATTAGTCGGTATACATGTATATTTATGTGTTTTATATTTAATATTTATATATAAATGCTAAATATAATAGTAAATAAATGTACAGGTACACAGACTAGTATAAAGACTGTATACACATGTCAATCAATTTTGGCAGGTTTAACATGCTGTAGTTGGACTTGCCTGTCGGCCGTCACTAGAAATCAGGCATAATGACTGGATGGATTTACAAGATGCTGCAGGGACTTAAGGGAACATTTCCCTATGTCCCTGCAGTTTTATGGACATGTAAGTATTTTTTTTCTATAGCGCCATTCTGAGATGGCGTTATATAAAGGACAATTTTTTCAAGTGAATTAACACTTTTTGCTTTGCTGAGTAGCAAAAAGCGTTAAAGCACTGTAGAGATCAATGGCTGATCCCTACAGTGCGGTAGTCTGTGAGCAGGGAATTAATGAGGAAGATAATTATGTTCTCTTCTCCATTATCCTATTGCTGACTAGGGGATTTACATAAAGAACACGGAAATCATAGTTTCCATAATTTTTATGTAAAATACATTGCATCCCGATAGTGCGAAATCACCTTGCTTTATTTCTGCAGCACAGAATGTGTGTGTGTGTAAGGCTATAGTTTTGGTAAAATTAGTCTATAAGCTCCAATGGGGCAGGGACTAACATGAATGACCGATATTCTCACTCTATAAAGCATACCATAAATACCTGTTGGAATGGGCTTTTGTAATAATGCCACTTGTTTCCTTTGTTATAATGTGAAATTACCCTGCCAACCGCGACATGTGAAAGTAGATATGTCAGTTCTGGATTAGCTTGTGTTCCCCGACTACAGTCTAGAGTAGGAGTTGCGATACAAGCTGTAGGCAGGATATTGGATGGTCTAATGAAATTCTTGAACATGGAAGTTGAGTGTGAATTGCAAGGGTATTGTTGAAGGTAGGCACTGGAGGAAGTGAATGAACAGGAGACAAGAGTCTTAAGGACTAGGTCTAAGAGATGAAGAACTGGACTAGCACCAGCAGCATATATCTCTGGAACCAGAATGAGACCAGTAATGCATATCTCTGTAACTGGGCTGGGAGTGGTAACTGATATCTCTGTAACTGGGCCAGGACCAGTAGTGCATAACTATGGAACTGGACTTTGGCTGGTGATGTGTAACTATGGAACCGGACTAGGACTGGTAATACGAATCTATGGAACTGGGCTGGGACCAGTAATGGTCCTCTCTGTAACTGGGCTGGGACTGGTATTGTGTATCTCAGGAACTGGGCTGAGGCTGGCCAAATGTTATACTAGAACTGATTTGAGAGCAATGTCCCAAAGGAATCATGGTACTGGTAACTTGGCTGAATCTGGACTTGCTAAATGAATTGGAACTGTAGAATGGGCTGGAGCCGATGGATGTTGACCAGTGATGTTGGAAACCAGACAGGAGCCAGTGTACTTCTTTACTGGATTGGAAACAATGACGCTGATGTCCAGGCTGGAACTGATGGAATAGGTAACCGGACTGGATCCAATGAAGTTGGAAACTGTCTGGAGCTGGTGGACTTATTAACTGGACTGGAACCAGTGACATATGGGACTGTGCTAGTCTGTGAAAATATTTATGCAACACTGAATTTGTGTTTGTTAGAATATTTTTGTATTAGTGACTTTAGAATGTAAGCTCTTATGGGGCAGGGACTCTTATGGATGATTTGTGTTCTCTGTACATGATTTATTAGTTATACAATGTAAATAAACAATAATAGTAATAATAATAATAATAATAATAATAATAATAATAATAGATATGCATGTATATCAGGAACATATTATCATGCCTCTAAAATTTTTCAGGAGGGCCTTCACCATGATTGAAAATGTGAGGACAACAGCCAAGCAAACTACATCTCTGGACTTTTGTAAGGTCATCTTTACTACAAAGCATATAATGAAGATAGAACCGCGGAGTAGTAGACCCAAGACAGGTAATTAATATTATTAATTACTGATAACTCTCAGGCTAGACACAAGTTCTAGACGCATAGAGGCATGATAATATCTTCCTGGTATACATGTATATTTATAAAATATGTATGTTTGCATTGGACTATGTGTAAATGCTTATGTGTTATGAATTTCTGACTGTAATCTCTAATGGGGCAGGGACTAATATGAAGGACATATATTTTCTGTAGAGCATTGCATACATTGTTATAGGAATGGGCTCTTGTGATTAACCCTTTGGGTTCTATTCAGCAATAGTGACAATGTTGCTCAGAATATTATTGGGCAACATCGTCATGAGTTTTTATCAATTATGATAATTTATGGCTGCTATTTAGCAATATTTTGTGCAGGGACAGCGGTTGTGCTAACACGCTGTCCCTGTAATGTTATAGAAGACATTCTTTTCGGGATTCCGAAAATAATACCTTCTGTTTGTTCTTCTGTGCATGCTCAAACATGCACTCAGGAATAGTCTCTGTCCCTGCTTGCAGTGACCGCCAACGGGGTAAGTATATCTCCAGCCTGTCCAAATTGATTGACATGTGTATACAGGCTATATATTAGTCGGTATACATGTATATTTATGTGTTTTATATTTAATATTTATATATAAATGCTAAATATAATACAGGTACACAGACTAGTATAAAGACTGTATACGCATGTCAATCAATTTTGGCAGGTTTAACATGCTGTAGTTGGACTTACCTGTCGGCCGTCACTAGAAATCAGGCATAATGACTGGACGGAATTACAAGATGCTGCAGAGACTTAAGGGAACATTTCCCTATGTCCCTGCAGTTTTATGGACATGTAAGTATTTTTTTCCTATTGCGCCATTCTGAGATGGAGTTATATAAAGGACAATTTTTTCAAGTGAATTAACACTTTTTGCTTTGCTGAGTAGCAAAAAGCGTTAAAGCACTGTAGAGATCAATGGCTGATCCCTACAGTGCGGTACTCTGTGAGCAGGGAATTAATGAGGAAGATAATTATGTTTTCTTCTCCATTATCCTATTGCTGACTAGGGGATTTACATAAAGAACACGGAAATCATAGTTTCCATAATTTTTATGTAAAAAACATTGCATCCCGATAGTGCGAAATCACCTTGCTTTATTTCTTCAACACAGAATGTGTGTGTGTGTAAGGCTATAGTTTTGGTAAAATTAGTCTATAAGCTCCAATGGGGCAGGGACTAACATGAATGACCGATATTCTCACTCTATAAAGCATACCATAAATACCTGTTGGAATGGGCTTTTGTAATAATGCCACTTGTTTCCTTTGTTATAATGTGAAATTACCCTGCCAACCACGACATGTGAAAGTAGATATGTCAGTTCTGGGTTAGCTTGTGTTCCCCGACTACAGTCTAGAGTAGGAGTTGCGATACAAACTGTAGGCAGGATATTGGATGGTCTAATGAGATTCTTGAACATGGAAGTTGAGTGTGAATTGCAAGGGTATTGTTGAAGGTAGGCACTGGAGGAAGTGAATGAACAGGAGACAAGAGTCTTAAGGACTAGGTCTAAGAGATGAAGAACTGGACTAGCACCAGCAGCATATATCTCTGGAACCAGAATGAGACCAGTAATGCATATCTCTGTAACTGGGCTGGGAGTGGTAACTGATATCTCTGTAACTGGGCCAGGACCAGTAGTGCATAACTATGGAACTGGACTTTGGCTGGTGATGTGTAACTATGGAACCGGACTAGGACTGGTAATACGAATCTATGGAACTGGGCTGGGACCAGTAATGGTCCTCTCTGTAACTGGGCTGGGACTGGTATTGTGTATCTCAGGAACTGGGCTGAGGCTGGCCAAATGTTATACTAGAACTGATTTGAGATCAATGTCCCAAAGGAATCATGGTACTGGTAACTTGGCTGAAGCTGGACTTGCTAACTGAATAGGAACTGTTGAATGGGCTGGAGCCGATGGATGTTGACCAGTGATGTTGGAAACCAGACAGGAGCCAGTGTACTTCTTTACTGGATTGGAACCAATGACGCTGATGTCCAGGCTGGAACTGATGGAATAGGTAACCGGACTGGAACCAATGAAGTTGGAAACTGTCTGGAGCTGGTGGACTTATTAACTGGACTGGAACCAGTGACATATGGGACTGTGCTAGTCTGTGAAAATATTTATGCAACACTGAATTTGTGTTTGTTAGAATATTTTTGTATTAGTGACTTTAGAATGTAAGCTCTTATGGGGCAGGGACTCTTATGGATGATTTGTGTTCTCTGTACATGATTTATTAGTTATACAATATAAATAAACAATAATAGTAATAATAATAATAATAATAATAATAATAGATATGCATGTATATCAGGAACACATTATCATGCCTCTAAAATTTTTCAGGAGGGCCTTCACCATGATTGAAAATGTGAGGACAACAGCCAAGCAAACTACATCTCTGGACTTTTGTAAGGTCATCTTTACTACAAAGCATATAATGAAGATAGAACCGCAGGAGTAGTAGACCCAAGACAGGTAATTAATATTATTAATTACTGATAACTCTCAGGCTAGACACAAGTTCTAGACCCATAGAGGCATGATAATATCTTCCTGGTATACATGTATAATTATAAAATATGTATGTTTGCATTGGACTATGTGTAAATGCTTATGTGTTATGAATTTCAGACTGTAATCTCTAATGGGACAGGGACTAATATGAATGACATATATTTTCTGTAGAGCATTGCATACATTGTTATAGGAATGGGCTCTTGTGATTAACCCATTGAGTTATATTCAGCAATAGTGACAATGTTGCTCAGAATATTATTGGGCAACATCGTCATGAGTTTTTATCAATTATGATAATTTATGGCTGCTATTTAGCAATATTTTGTGCAGGGACAGCGGTTGTGCTAACACGCTGTCCCTGTAATGTTATAGAAGACATTCTTTTCGGGATTCCGAAAATAATACCTTCTGTTTGTTCTTCTGTGCATGCTCAAACATGCACTCGGGAATAGTCTCTGTCCCTGCTTGCAGTGACCGCCAACGGGGTAAGTATATCTCCAGCCTGTCCAAATTGATTGACATGTGTATACAGGCTATATATTAGTCGGTATACATGTATATTTATGTGTTTTATATTTAATATTTATATATAAATGCTAAATATAATAGTAAATAAATATACAGGTACACAGACTAGTATAAAGACTGTATACGCATGTCAATCAATTTTGGCAGGTTTAACATGCTGTAGTTGGACTTACCTGTCGGCCGTCACTAGAAGTCAGGCATAATGACTGGACGGATTTACAAGATGCTGCAGGGACTTAAGGGAACATTTCCCTATGTCCCTGCAGTTTTATGGACATGTAAGTATTTTTTTTCTATAGCGCCATTCTGAGATGGCGTTATATAAAGGACAATTTTTTCAAGTGAATTAACACTTTTTGCTTTGCTGAGTAGCAAAAAGCGTTAAAGCACTGTAGAGATCAATCGCTGATCTCTACAGTGCGGTAGTCTGTGAGCAGGGAATTAATGAGGAAGATAAATATGTTCTCTTCTCCATTATCCTATTGCTGACTAGGGGATTTACATAAAGAACACGGAAATCATAGTTTCCATAATTTTTATGTAAAAAACATTGCATCCCGATAGTGCGAAATCACCTTGCTTTATTTCTGCAACACAGAATGTGTGTGTGTGTAAGGCTATAGTTTTGGTAAAATTAGTCTATAAGCTCCAATGGGGCAGGGACTAACATGAATGACCGATATTCTCACTCTATAAAGCATACCATAAATACCTGTTGGAATGGGCTTTTGTAATAATGCCACTTGTTTCCTTTGTTATAATGTGAAATTACCCTGCCAACCGCGACATGTGAAAGTAGATATGTCAGTTCTGGGTTAGCTTGTGTTCCCCGACTACAGTCTAGAGTAGGAGTTGCGATACAAGCTGTAGGCAGGATATTGGATGGTCTAATGAAATTCTTGAACATGGAAGTTGAGTGTGAATTGCAAGGGTATTGTTGAAGGTAGGCACTGGAGGAAGTGAATGAACAGGAGACAAGAGTCTTAAGGACTAGGTCTAAGAGATGAAGAACTGGACTAGCACCAGCAGCATATATCTCTGGAACCAGAATGAGACCAGTAATGCATATCTCTGTAACTGGGCTGGGAGTGGTAACTGATATCTCTGTAACTGGGCCAGGACCAGTAGTGCATAACTATGGAACTGGACTTTGGCTGGTGATGTGTAACTATGGAACCGGACTAGGACTGGTAATACGAATCTATGGAACTGGGCTGGGACCAGTAATGGTCCTCTCTGTAACTGGGCTGGGACTGGTATTGTGTATCTCAGGAACTGGGCTGAGGCTGGCCAAATGTTATACTAGAACTGATTTGAGAGCAATGTCCCAAAGGAATCATGGTACTGGTAACTTGGCTGAAGCTGGACTTGCTAACTGAATTGGAACTGTAGAATGGGCTGGAGCCGATGGATGTTGACCAGTGATGTTGAAAACCAGACAGGAGCCAGTGTACTTCTTTACTGGATTGGAACCAATGACGCTGATGTCCAGGCTGGAACTGATGGAATAGGTAACCGGACTGGAACCAATGAAGTTGGAAACTATCTGGAGCTGGTGGACTTATTAACTGGACTGGAACCAGTGACATATGGGACTGTGCTAGTCTGTGAAAATATTTATGCAACACTGAATTTGTGTTTGTTAGAATATTTTTGTATTAGTGACTTTAGAATGTAAGCTCTTATGGGGCAGGGACACTTATGGATGACTTGTATTCTCTGTACATGATTTATTAGTTATACAATATAAATAAACAATAATAGTAATAATAATAATAATAATAATAATAATAATAATAATAATAATAGATATGCCTGTATATCAGGAACATATTATCATGCCTCTAAAATTTTTCAGGAGGGCCTTCACCATGATTGAAAATGTGAGGACAACAGCCAAGCAAACTACATCTCTGGACTTTTGTAAGGTCATCTTTACTACAAAGCATATAATGAAGATAGAACCGCAGGAGTAGTAGACCCAAGACAGGTAATTAATATTATTAATTACTGATAACTCTCAGGCTAGACACAAGTTCTAGACCCATAGAGGCATGATAATATCTTCCTGGTATACATGTATATTTATAAAATATGTATGTTTGCATTGGACTATGTGTAAATGCTTATGTGTTATGAATTTCAGACTGTAATCTCTAATGGGGTAGGGACTAATATGAAGGACATATATTTTCTGTAGAGTATTGCATACATTGTTATAGGAATGGGCTCTTGTGATTAACCCTTTGGGTTCTATTCAGCAATAGTGACAATGTTGCTCAGAATATTATTGGGCAACATCGTCATGAGTTTTTATCAATTATGATAATTTATGGCTGCCATTTAGCAATATTTTGTGCAGGGACAGCGGTTGTGCTAACACGCTGTCCCTGTAATGTTATAGAAGACATTCTTTTCAGGATTCCGAAAATAATACCTTCTGTTTGTTCTTCTGTGCATGCTCAAACATGCACTCGGGAATAGTCTCTGTCCCTGCTTGCAGTGACCGCCAACGGGGTAAGTATATCTCCAGCCTGTCCAAATTGATTGAGATGTGTATACAGGCTATATATTAGTTGGTATACATGTATATTTATGTGTTTTATATTTAATATTTATATATAAATGCTAAATATAATAGTAAATAAATATACAGGTACACAGACTAGTATAAAGACTGTATACGCATGTCAATCAATTTTGGCAGGTTTAACATGCTGTAGTTGGACTTACCTGTCGGCCATCACTAGAAATCAGGCATAATGACTGGACGGATTTACAAGATGCTGCAGGGACTTAAGGGAACATTTCCCTATGTCCCTGCAGTTTTATGGACATGTAAGTATTTTTTTCCTATTGCGCCATTCTGAGATGGAGTTATATAAAGGACAATTTTTTCAAGTGAATTAACACTTTTTGCTTTGCTGAGTAGCAAAAAGCGTTAAAGCACTGTAGAGATCAATGGCTGATCCCTACAGTGCGGTACTCTGTGAGCAGGGAATTAATGAGGAAGATAATTATGTTCTCTTCTCCATTATCCTATTGGTGACTAGGGGATTTACATAAAGAACACGGAAATCATAGTTTCCATAATTTTTATGTAAAAAACATTGCATCCCGATAGTGCGAAATCACCTTGCTTTATTTCTGCAACACAGAATGTGTGTGTGTGTAAGGCTATAGTTTTGGTAAAATTAGTCTATAAGCTCCAGTGGGGCAGGGACTAACATGAATGACCGATATTCTCACTCTATAAAGCATACCATAAATACCTGTTGGAATGGGCTTTTGTAATAATGCCACCTGTTTCCTTTGTTATAATGTGAAATTACCCTGCCAACCGCGACATGTGAAAGTAGATATGTCAGTTCTGGGTTAGCTTGTGTTCCCTGACTACAGTCTAGAGTAGGAGTTGCGATACAAGCTGTAGGCAGGATATTGGATGGTCTAATGAAATTCTTGAACATGGAAGTTGAGTGTGAATTGCAAGGGTATTGTTGAAGGTAGGCACTGGAGGAAGTGAATGAACAGGAGACAAGAGTCTTAAGGACTAGGTCTAAGACATGAAGAACTGGACTAGCACCAGCAGCATATATCTCTGGAACCAGAATGAGACCAGTAATGCATATCTCTGTAACTGGGCTGGGAGTGGTAACTGATATCTCTGTAACTGGGCCAGGACCAGTAGTGCATAACTATGGAACTGGACTTTGGCTGGTGATGTGTAACTATGGAATCGGACTAGGACTGGTAATACAAATCTATGGAACTGGGCTGGGACCAGTAATGGTCCTCTCTGTAACTGGGCTGGGACTGGTATTGTGTATCTCAGGAACTGGGCTGAGGCTGGCCAAATGTTATACTAGAACTGATTTGAGAGCAATGTCCCAAAGGAATCATGGTACTGGTAACTTGGCTGAAGCTGGACTTGCTAACTGAATTGGAACTGTAGAATGGGCTGGAGCCGATGGATGTTGACCAGTGATGTTGGAAACCAGACAGGAGCCAGTGTACTTCTTTACTGGATTGGAACCAGTGACGCTGATGTCCAGGCTGGAACTGATGGAATAGGTAACCGGACTGGAACCAATGAAGTTGGAAACTATCTGGAGCTGGTGGACTTATTAACTGGACTGGAACCAGTGACATATGGGACTGTGCTAGTCTGTGAAAATATTTATGCAACACTGAATTTGTGTTTGTTAGAATATTTTTGTATTAGTGACTTTAGAATGTAAGCTCTTATGGGGCAGGGACTCTTATGGATGATTTGTATTCTCTGTACATGATTTATTAGTTATACAATATAAATAAACAATAATAGTAATAATAATAATAATAATAATAATAATAATAATAATAATAATAATAGATATGCATGTATATCAGGAACATATTATCATGCCTCTAAAATTTTTCAGGAGGGCCTTCACCATGATTGAAAATGTGAGGACAACAGCCAAGCAAACTACATCTCTGGACTTTTGTAAGGTCATCTTTACTACAAAGCATATAATGAAGATAGAACCGCAGGAGTAGTAGACCCAAGACAGGTAATTAATATTATTAATTACTGATAACTCTCAGGCTAGACACAAGTTCTAGACCCATAGAGGCATGATAATATCTTCCTGGTATACATGTATATTTATAAAATATGTATGTTTGCATTGGACTATGTGTAAATGCTTATGTGTTATGAATTTCAGACTGTAATCTCTAATGGGGCAGGGACTAATATGAAGGACATATATTTTCTGTAGAGCATTGCATACATTATTATAGGAATGGGCTCTTGTGATTAACCCTTTGGGTTCTATTCAGCAATAGTGACAATGTTGCTCAGAATATTATTGGGCAACATCGTCATGAGTTTTTATCAATTATGATAATTTATGGCTGCTATTTAGCAATATTTTGTGCAGGGACAGCGGTTGTGCTAACACGCTGTCCCTGTAATGTTATAGAAGACATTCTTTTTGGGATTCCGAAAATAATACCTTCTGTTTGTTCTTCTGTGCATGCTCAAACATGCACTCGGGAATAGTCTCTGTCCCTGCTTGCAGTGACCGCCAACGGGGTAAGTATATCTCCAGCCTGTCCAAATTGATTGACATGTGTATACAGGCTATATATTAGTCGGTATACATGTATATTTATGTGTTTTATATTTAATATTTATATATAAATGCTAAATATAATAGTAAATAAATATACAGGTACACAGACTAGTATAAAGACTGTATACGCATGTCAATCAATTTTGGCAGGTTTAACATGCTGTAGTTGGACTTACCTGTCGGCCGTCACTAGAAATCAGGCATAATGACTGGACGGATTTACAAGATGCTGCAGGGACTTAAGGGAACATTTCCCTATGTCCCTGCAGTTTTATGGACATGTAAGTATTTTTTTCCTATAGCGCCATTCTGAGATGGCGTTATATAAAGGACAATTTTTTCAAGTGAATTAACACTTTTTGCTTTGCTGAGTAGCAAAAAGCGTTAAAGAACTGTAGAGATCAATGGCTGATCCCTACAGTTCGGTACTCTGTGAGCAGGGAATTAATGAGGAAGATAATTATGTTCTCTTCTCCATTATCCTATTGCTGACTAGGGGATTTACATAAAGAACACGGAAATCATAGTTTCCATAATTTTTATGTAAAAAACATTGCATCCCGATAGTGTGAAATCACCTTGCTTTATTTCTGCAACACAGAATTTGTGTGTGTGTAAGGCTATAGTTTTGGTAAAATTAGTCTATAAGCTCCAATGGGGCAGGGACTAACATGAATGACCGATATTCTCACTCTATAAAGCATACCATAAATACCTGTTGGAATGGGCTTTTGTAATAATGCCACTTGTTTCCTTTGTTATAATGTGAAATTACCCTGCCAACCGCGACATGTGAAAGTAGATATGTCAGTTCTGGGTTAGCTTGTGTTCCCCGACTACAGTCTAGAGTAGGAGTTGCGATACAAGCTGTAGGCAGGATATTGGATGGTCTAATGAAATTCTTGAACATGGAAGTTGAGTGTGAACTGCAAGGGTATTGTTGAAGGTAGGCACTGGAGGAAGTGAATGAACAGGAGACAAGAGTCTTAAGGACTAGGTCTAATAGATGAAGAACTGGACTAGCACCAGCAGCATATATCTCTGGAACCAGAATGAGACCAGTAATGCATATCTCTGTAACTGGGCTGGGAGTGGTAACTGATATCTCTGTAACTGGGCCAGGACCAGTAGTGCATAACTATGGAACTGGACTTTGGCTGGTGATGTGTAACTATGGAACCGGACTAGGACTGGTAATATGAATCTATGGAACTGGGCTGGGACCAGTAATGGTCCTCTCTGTCACTGGGCTGGGACTGGTATTGTGTATCTCAGGAACTGGGCTGAGGCTGGCCAAATGTTATACTAAAACTGATTTGAGAGCAATGTCCCAAAGGAATCATGGTACTGGTAACTTGGCTGAAGCTGGACTTGCTAACTGAATAGGAACTGTTGAATGGGCTGGAGCCGATGGATGTTGACCAGTGATGTTGGAAACCAGACAGGAGCCAGTGTACTTCTTTACTGGATTGGAACCAATGACGCTGATGTCCAGGCTGGAACTGATGGAATAGGTAACCGGACTGGAACCAATGAAGTTGGAAACTGTCTGGAGCTGGTGGACTTATTAACTGGACTGGAACCAGTGACATATGGGACTGTGCTAGTCTGTGAAAATATTTATGCAACAATGAATTTGTGTTTGTTAGAATATTTTTGTATTAGTGACTTTAGAATGTAAGCTCTTATGGGGCAGGGACTCTTATGGATGATTTGTGTTCTCTGTACATGATTTATTAGTTATACAATATAAATAAACAATAATAGTAATAATAATAATAATAATAATAATAATAGATATGCATGTATATCAGGAACATATTATCATGCCTCTAAAATTTTTCAGGAGGGCCTTCACCATGATTGAAAATGTGAGGACAACAGCCAAGCAAACTACATCTCTGGACTTTTGTAAGGTCATCTTTACTACAAAGCATATAATGAAGATAGAACCGCAGGAGTAGTAGACCCAAGACAGGTAATTAATATTATTAATTACTGATAACTCTCAGGCTAGACACAAGTTCTAGACGCATAGAGGCATGATAATATCTTCCTGGTATACATGTATATTTATAAAATATGTATGTTTGCATTGGACTATGTGTAAATGCTTATGTGTTATGAAGTTCAGACTGTAATCTCTAATGGGGCAGGGACTAATATGAAGGACATATATTTTCTGTAGAGCATTGCATACATTATTATAGGAATGGGCTCTTGTGATTAACCCTTTGGGTTCTATTCAACAATAGTGACAATGTTGCTCAGAATATTATTGGGCAACATCGTCATGAGTTTTTATCAATTATGATAATTTATGGCTGCTATTTAGCAATATTTTGTGCAGGGACAGCGGTTGTGCTAACACGCTGTCCCTGTAATGTTATAGAAGACATTCTTTTCGGGATTCCGAAAATAATACCTTCTGTTTGTTCTTCTGTGCATGCTCAAACATGCACTCGGGAATAGTCTCTGTCCCTGCTTGCAGTGACCGCCAACGGGGTAAGTATATCTCCAGCCTGTCCAAATTGATTGAAATGTGTATACAGGCTATATATTAGTCGGTATACATGTATATTTATGTGTTTTATATTTAATATTTATATATAAATGCTAAATATAATAGTAAATAAATATACAGGTACACAGACTAGTATAAAGACTGTATACGCATGTCAATCAATTTTGGCAGGTTTAACATGCTGTAGTTGGACTTACCTGTCGGCCGTCACTAGAAATCAGGCATAATGACTGGACGGATTTACAAGATACTGCAGGGACTTAAGGGAACATTTCCCTATGTCCCTGCAGTTTTATGGACATGTAAGTATTTTTATCCTATAGCGCCATTCTGAGATGGAGTTATATAAAGGACAATTTTTTCAAGTGAATTAACACTTTTTGCTTTGCTGAGTAGCAAAAAGCGTTAAAGCACTGTAGAGATCAATGGCTGATCCCTACAGTGAGGTACTCTGTGAGCAGGGAATTAATGAGGAAGATAATTATGTTCTCTTCTCCATTATCCTATTGCTGACTAGGGGATTTACATAAAGAACACGGAAAACATAGTTTCCATAATTTTTATGTAAAAAACATTGCATCCCGATAGTGCGAAATCACCTTGCTTTATTTCTGCAACACAGAATGTGTGTGTGTGTAAGGCTATAGTTTTGGTAAAATTAGTCAATAAGCTCCAGTGGGGCAGGGACTAACATGAATGACCGATATTCTCACTCTATAAAGCATACCATAAATACCTGTTGGAATGGGCTTTTGTAATAATGCCACATGTTTCCTTTGTTATAATGTGAAATTACCCTGCCAACCGTGATATGTGAAAGTAGATATGTCAGTTCTGGGTTAGCTTGTGTTCCCCGACTACAGTCTAGAGTAGGAGTTGCGATACAAGCTGTAGGCAGGATATTGGATGGTCTAATGAAATTCTTGAACATGGAAGTTGAGTGTGAATTGCAAGGGTATTGTTGAAGGTAGGCACTGGAGGAAGTGAATGAACAGGAGACAAGAGTCTTAAGGACTAGGTCTAAGAGATGAAGAACTGGACTAGCACCAGCAGCATATATCTCTGGAACCAGAATGAGACCAGTAATGCATATCTCTGTAACTGGGCTGGGAGTGGTAACTGATATCTCTGTAACTGGGCCAGGACCAGTAGTGCATAACTATGGAACTGGACTTTGGCTGGTGATGTGTAACTATGGAATCGGACTAGGACTGGTAATACAAATCTATGGAACTGGGCTGGGACCAGTAATGGTCCTCTCTGTAACTGGGCTGGGACTGGTATTGTGTATCTCAGGAACTGGGCTGAGGCTGGCCAAATGTTATACTAGAACTGATATGAGAGCAATGTCCCAAAGGAATCATGGTACTGGTAACTTGGCTGAAGCTGGACTTGCTAACTGAATTGGAACTGTAGAATGGGCTGGAGCCGATGGATGTTGACCAGTGATGTTGGAAACCAGACAGGAGCCAGTGTACTTCTTTACTGGATTGGAACCAATGACGCTGATGTCCAGGCTGGAACTGATGGAATAGGTAACCGGACTGGAACCAATGAAGTTGGAAACTATCTGGAGCTGGTGGACTTATTAACTGGACTGGAACCAGTGACATATGGGACTGTGCTAGTCTGTGAAAATATTTATGCAACACTGAATTTGTGTTTGTTAGAATATTTTTGTATTAGTGACTTTAGAATGTAAGCTCTTATGGGGCAGGGACTCTTATGGATGATTTGTATTCTCTGTACATGATTTATTAGTTATACAATATAAATAAACAATAATAGTAATAATAATAATAATAATAATAATAGATATGCATGTATATCAGGAACATATTATCATGCCTCTAAAATTTTTCAGGAGGGCCTTCACCATGATTGAAAATGTGAGGACAACAGCCAAGCAAACTACATCTCTGGACTTTTGTAAGGTCATCTTTACTACAAAGCATATAATGAAGATAGAACCGCAGGAGTAGTAGACCCAAGACAGGTAATTAATATTATTAATTACTGATAACTCTCAGGCTAGACACAAGTTCTAGACCCATAGAGGCATGATAATATCTTCCTGGTATACATGTATATTTATAAAATATGTATGTTTGCATTGGACTATGTGTAAATGCTTATGTGTTATGAATTTCAGACTGTAATCTCTAATGGGGCAGGGACTAATATGAATGACATATATTTTCTGTAGAGCATTGCATACATTATTATAGGAATGGGCTCTTGTGATTAACCCTTTGGGTTCTATTCAGCAATAGTGACAATGTTGCTCAGAATATTATTGGGCAACATCGTCATGAGTTTTTATCAATTATGATAATTTATGGCTGCTATTTAGCAATATTTTGTGCAGGGACAGCGGTTGTGCTAACACGCTGTCCCTGTAATGTTATAGAAGACATTCTTTTTGGGATTCCGAAAATAATACCTTCTGTTTGTTCTTCTGTGCATGCTCAAACATGCACTCGGGAATAGTCTCTGTCCCTGCTTGCAGTGACCGCCAACGGGGTAAGTATATCTCCAGCCTGTCCAAATTGATTGACATGTGTATACAGGCTATATATTAGTCGGTATACATGTATATTTATGTGTTTTATATTTAATATTTATATATAAATGCTAAATATAATAGTAAATAAATATACAGGTACACAGACTAGTATAAAGACTGTATACGCATGTCAATCAATTTTGGCAGGTTTAACATGCTGTAGTTGGACTTACCTGTCGGCCGTCACTAGAAATCAGGCATAATGACTGGACGGATTTACAAGATGCTGCAGGGACTTAAGGGAACATTTCCCTATGTCCCTGCAGTTTTATGGACATGTAAGTATTTTTTTCCTATAGCGCCATTCTGAGATGGCGTTATATAAAGGACAATTTTTTCAAGTGAATTAACACTTTTTGCTTTGCTGAGTAGCAAAAAGCGTTAAAGCACTGTAGAGATCAATGGCTGATCCCTACAGTGAGGTACTCTGTGAGCAGGGAATTAATGAGGAAGATAATTATGTTCTCTTCTCCATTATCCTATTGCTGACTAGGGGATTTACATAAAGAACACGGAAAACATAGTTTCCATAATTTTTATGTAAAAAACATTGCATCCCGATAGTGCGAAATCACCTTGCTTTATTTCTGCAACACAGAATGTGTGTGTGTGTAAGGCTATAGTTTTGGTAAAATTAGTCAATAAGCTCCAGTGGGACAGGGACTAACATGAATGACCGATATTCTCACTCTATAAAGCATACCATAAATACCTGTTGGAATGGGCTTTTGTAATAATGCCACCTGTTTCCTTTGTTATAATGTGAAATTACCCTGCCAACCGTGATATGTGAAAGTAGATATGTCAGTTCTGGGTTAGCTTGTGTTCCCCGACTACAGTCTAGAGTAGGAGTTGCGATACAAGCTGTAGGCAGGATATTGGATGGTCTAATGAAATTCTTGAACATGGAAGTTGAGTGTGAATTGCAAGGGTATTGTTGAAGGTAGGCACTGGAGGAAGTGAATGAACAGGAGACAAGAGTCTTAAGGACTAGGTCTAAGAGATGAAGAACTGGACTAGCACCAGCAGCATATATCTCTGGAACCAGAATGAGACCAGTAATGCATATCTCTGTAACTGGGCTGGGAGTGGTAACTGATATCTCTGTAACTGGGCCAGGACCAGTAGTGCATAACTATGGAACTGGACTTTGGCTGGTGATGTGTAACTATGGAATCGGACTAGGACTGGTAATACAAATCTATGGAACTGGGCTGGGACCAGTAATGGTCCTCTCTGTAACTGGGCTGGGACTGGTATTGTGTATCTCAGGAACTGGGCTGAGGCTGGCCAAATGTTATACTAGAACTGATTTGAGAGCAATGTCCCAAAGGAATCATGGTACTGGTAACTTGGCTGAAGCTGGACTTGCTAACTGAATTGGAACTGTAGAATGGGCTGGAGCCGATGGATGTTGACCAGTGATGTTGGAAACCAGACAGGAGCCAGTGTACTTCTTTACTGGATTGGAACCAATGACGCTGATGTCCAGGCTGGAACTGATGGAATAGGTAACCGGACTGGAACCAATGAAGTTGGAAACTATCTGGAGCTGGTGGACTTATTAACTGGACTGGAACCAGTGACATATGGGACTGTGCTAGTCTGTGAAAATATTTATGCAACACTGAATTTGTGTTTGTTAGAATATTTTTGTATTAGTGACTTTAGAATGTAAGCTCTTGTGGGGCAGGGACTCTTATGGATGATTTGTATTCTCTGTACATGATTTATTAGTTATACAATATAAATAAACAATAATAGTAATAATAATAATAATAATAATAATAATAGATATGCATGTATATCAGGAACATATTATCATGCCTCTAAAATTTTTCAGGAGGGCCTTCACCATGATTGAAAATGTGAGGACAACAGCCAAGCAAACTACATCTCTGGACTTTTGTAAGGTCATCTTTACTACAAAGCATATAATGAAGATAGAACCGCAGGAGTAGTAGACCCAAGACAGGTAATTAATATTATTAATTACTGATAACTCTCAGGCTAGACACAAGTTCTAGACCCATAGAGGCATGATAATATCTTCCTGGTATACATGTATATTTATAAAATATGTATGTTTGCATTGGACTATGTGTAAATGCTTATGTGTTATGAATTTCAGACTGTAATCTCTAATGGGGCAGGGACTAATATGAAGGACATATATTTTCTGTAGAGCATTGCATACATTATTATAGGAATGGGCTCTTGTGATTAACCCTTTGGGTTCTATTCAGCAATAGTGACAATGTTGCTCAGAATATTATTGGGCAACATCGTCATGAGTTTTTATCAATTATGATAATTTATGGCTGCTATTTAGCAATATTTTGTGCAGGGACAGCGGTTGTGCTAACACGCTGTCCCTGTAATGTTATAGAAGACATTCTTTTTGGGATTCCGAAAATAATACCTTCTGTTTGTTCTTCTGTGCATGCTCAAACATGCACTCGGGAATAGTCTCTGTCCCTGCTTGCAGTGACCGCCAACGGGGTAAGTATATCTCCAGCCTGTCCAAATTGATTGACATGTGTATACAGGCTATATATTAGTCGGTATACATGTATATTTATGTGTTTTATATTTAATATTTATATATAAATGCTAAATATAATAGTAAATAAATATACAGGTACACAGACTAGTATAAAGACTGTATACGCATGTCAATCAATTTTGGCAGGTTTAACATGCTGTAGTTGGACTTACCTGTCGGCCGTCACTAGAAATCAGGCATAATGACTGGACGGATTTACAAGATGCTGCAGGGACTTAAGGGAACATTTCTCTATGTCCCTGCAGTTTTATGGACATGTAAGTATTTTTTTCCTATAGCGCCATTCTGAGATGGCGTTATATAAAGGACAATTTTTTCAAGTGAATTAACACTTTTTGCTTTGCTGAGTAGCAAAAAGCGTTAAAGCACTGTAGAGATCAATGGCTGATCCCTACAGTGAGGTACTCTGTGAGCAGGGAATTAATGAGGAAGATAATTATGTTCTCTTCTCCATTATCCTATTGCTGACTAGGGGATTTACATAAAGAACACGGAAAACATAGTTTCCATAATTTTTATGTAAAAAACATTGCATCCCGATAGTGCGAAATCACCTTGCTTTATTTCTGCAACACAGAATGTGTGTGTGTGTAAGGCTATAGTTTTGGTAAAATTAGTCAATAAGCTCCAGTGGGGCAGGGACTAACATGAATGACCGATATTCTCACTCTATAAAGCATACCATAAATACCTGTTGGAATGGGCTTTTGTAATAATGCCACCTGTTTCCTTTGTTATAATGTGAAATTACCCTGCCAACCGTGATATGTGAAAGTAGATATGTCAGTTCTGGGTTAGCTTGTGTTCCCCGACTACAGTCTAGAGTAGGAGTTGCGATACAAGCTGTAGGCAGGATATTGGATGGTCTAATGAAATTCTTGAACATGGAAGTTGAGTGTGAATTGCAAGGGTATTGTTGAAGGTAGGCACTGGAGGAAGTGAATGAACAGGAGACAAGAGTCTTAAGGACTAGGTCTAAGAGATGAAGAACTGGACTAGCACCAGCAGCATATATCTCTGGAACCAGAATGAGACCAGTAATGCATATCTCTGTAACTGGGCTGGGAGTGGTAACTGATATCTCTGTAACTGGGCCAGGACCAGTAGTGCATAACTATGGAACTGGACTTTGGCTGGTGATGTGTAACTATGGAATCGGACTAGGACTGGTAATACAAATCTATGGAACTGGGCTGGGACCAGTAATGGTCCTCTCTGTAACTGGGCTGGGACTGGTATTGTGTATCTCAGGAACTGGGCTGAGGCTGGCCAAATGTTATACTAGAACTGATTTGAGAGCAATGTCCCAAAGGAATCATGGTACTGGTAACTTGGCTGAAGCTGGACTTGCTAACTGAATTGGAACTGTAGAATGGGCTGGAGCCGATGGATGTTGACCAGTGATGTTGGAAACCAGACAGGAGCCAGTGTACTTCTTTACTGGATTGGAACCAATGACGCTGATGTCCAGGCTGGATCTGATGGAATAGGTAACCGGACTGGAACCAATGAAGTTGGAAACTATCTGGAGCTGGTGGACTTATTAACTGGACTGGAACCAGTGACATATGGGACTGTGCTAGTCTGTGAAAATATTTATGCAACACTGAATTTGTGTTTGTTAGAATATTTTTGTATTAGTGACTTTAGAATGTAAGCTCTTGTGGGGCAGGGACTCTTATGGATGATTTGTATTCTCTGTACATGATTTATTAGTTATACAATATAAATAAACAATAATAGTAATAATAATAATAATAATAATAATAATAATAATAATAGATATGCATGTATATCAGGAACATATTATCATGCCTCTAAAATTTTTCAGGAGGGCCTTCACCATGATTGAAAATGTGAGGACAACAGCCAAGCAAACTACATCTCTGGACTTTTGTAAGGTCATCTTTACTACAAAGCATATAATGAAGATAGAACCGCAGGAGTAGTAGACCCAAGACAGGTAATTAATATTATTAATTACTGATAACTCTCAGGCTAGACACAAGTTCTAGACGCATAGAGGCATGATAATATCTTCCTGGTATACATGTATATTTATAAAATATGTATGTTTGCATTGGACTATGTGTAAATGCTTATGTGTTATGAATTTCAGACTGTAATCTCTAATGGGGCAGGGACTAATATGAAGGACATATATTTTCTGTAGAGCATTGCATACATTATTATAGGAATGGGCTCTTGTGATTAACCCTTTGGGTTCTATTCAGCAATAGTGACAATGTTGCTCAGAATATTATTGGGCAACATCGTCATGAGTTTTTATCAATTATGATAATTTATGGCTGCTATTTAGCAATATTTTGTGCAGGGACAGCGGTTGTGCTAACACGCTGTCCCTGTAATGTTATAGAAGACATTCTTTTTGGGATTCCGAAAATAATACCTTCTGTTTGTTCTTCTGTGCATGCTCAAACATGCACTCGGGAATAGTCTCTGTCCCTGCTTGCAGTGACCGCCAACGGGGTAAGTATATCTCCAGCCTGTCCAAATTGATTGACATGTGTATACAGGCTATATATTAGTCGGTATACATGTATATTTATGTGTTTTATATTTAATATTTATATATAAATGCTAAATATAATAGTAAATAAATATACAGGTACACAGACTAGTATAAAGACTGTATACGCATGTCAATCAATTTTGGCAGGTTTAACATGCTGTAGTTGGACTTACCTGTCGGCCGTCACTAGAAATCAGGCATAATGACTGGACGGATTTACAAGATGCTGCAGGGACTTAAGGGAACATTTCCCTATGTCCCTGCAGTTTTATGGACATGTAAGTATTTTTTTCCTATAGCGCCATTCTGAGATGGCGTTATATAAAGGACAATTTTTTCAAGTGAATTAACACTTTTTGCTTTGCTGAGTAGCAAAAAGCGTTAAAGCACTGTAGAGATCAATGGCTGATCCCTACAGTGAGGTACTCTGTGAGCAGGGAATTAATGAGGAAGATAATTATGTTCTCTTCTCCATTATCCTATTGCTGACTAGGGGATTTACATAAAGAACACGGAAAACATAGTTTCCATAATTTTTATGTAAAAAACATTGCATCCCGATAGTGCGAAATCACCTTGCTTTATTTCTGCAACACAGAATGTGTGTGTGTGTAAGGCTATAGTTTTGGTAAAATTAGTCTATAAGCTCCAGTGGGGCAGGGACTAACATGAATGACCGATATTCTCACTCTATAAAGCATACCATAAATACCTGTTGGAATGGGCTTTTGTAATAATGCCACCTGTTTCCTTTGTTATAATGTGAAATTACCCTGCCAACCGTGATATGTGAAAGTAGATATGTCAGTTCTGGGTTAGCTTGTGTTCCCCGACTACAGTCTAGAGTAGGAGTTGCGATACAAGCTGTAGGCAGGATATTGGATGGTCTAATGAAATTCTTGAACATGGAAGTTGAGTGTGAATTGCAAGGGTATTGTTGAAGGTAGGCACTGGAGGAAGTGAATGAACAGGAGACAAGAGTCTTAAGGACTAGGTCTAAGAGATGAAGAACTGGACTAGCACCAGCAGCATATATCTCTGGAACCAGAATGAGACCAGTAATGCATATCTCTGTAACTGGGCTGGGAGTGGTAACTGATATCTCTGTAACTGGGCCAGGACCAGTAGTGCATAACTATGGAACTGGACTTTGGCTGGTGATGTGTAACTATGGAACCGGACTAGGACTGGTAATACGAATCTATGGAACTGGGCTGGGACCAGTAATGGTTCTCTCTGTCACTGGGCTGGGACTGGTATTGTGTATCTCAGGAACTGGGCTGAGGCTGGCCAAATGTTATACTAAAACTGATTTGAGAGCAATGTCCCAAAGGAATCATGGTACTGGTAACTTGGCTGAAGCTGGACTTGCTAACTGAATAGGAACTGTTGAATGGGCTGGAGCTGATGGATGTTGACCAGTGATGTTGGAAACCAGACAGGAGCCAGTGTACTTCTTTACTGGATTGGAACCAATGACGCTGATGTCCAGGCTGGAACTGATGGAATAGGTAACCGGACTGGAACCAATGAAGTTGGAAACTGTCTGGAGCTGGTGGACTTATTAACTGGACTGGAACCAGTGACATATGGGTCTGTGCTAGACTGTGAAAATATTTATGCAACAATGAATTTGTGTTTGTTAGAATATTTTTGTATTAGTGACTTTAGAATGTAAGCTCTTATGGGGCAGGGACTCTTATGGATGATTTGTGTTCTCTGTACATGATTTATTAGTTATACATTATAAATAAACAATAATAGTAATAATAATTGTAATAATATTAATAATAATAATAGATATGCATGTATATCAGGAACATATTATCATGCCTCTAAAATTTTTTAGGAGGGCCTTCACCATGATTGAAAATGTGAGGACAACAGCCAAGCAAACTAGATCTCTGGACTTTTGTAAGGTCATCTTTACTACAAAGCATATAATGAAGATAGAACCGCAGGAGTAGTAGACCCAAGACAGGTAATTAATATTATTAATTACTGATAACTCTCAGGCTAGACACAAGTTCTAGACCCATAGAGGCATGATAATATCTTCCTGGTATACATGTATATTTATAAAATATGTATGTTTGCATTGGACTATGTGTAAATGCTTATGTGTTATGAATTTCAGACTGTAATCTCTAATGGGGCAGGGACTAATACGAAGGACATATATTTTCTGTAGAGCATTGCATACATTGTTATAGGAATGGGCTCTTGTGATTAACCCTTTGGGTTCTATTCAGCAATAGTGACAATGTTGCTCAGAATATTATCGGGCAACATCGTCATGAGTTTTTATCAATTATGATAATTTATGGCTGCTATTTAGCAATATTTTGTGCAGGGACAGCGGTTGTGCTAACACGCTGTCCCTGTAATGTTATAGAAGACATTCTTTTCGGGATTCCGAAAATAATACCTTCTGTTTGTTCTTCTGTGCATGCTCAAACATGCACTCGGGAATAGTCTCTGTCCCTGCTTGCAGTGACCGCCAACGGGGTAAGTATATCTCCAGCCTGTCCAAATTGATTGACATGTGTATACAGGCTATATATTAGTCGGTATACATGTATATTTATGTGTTTTATATTTAATATTTATATATAAATGCTAAATATAATAGTAATTAAATATACAGGTACACAGACTAGTATAAAGACTGTATACGCATGTCAATCAATTTTGGCAGGTTTAACATGCTGTAGTTGGACTTACCTGTCGGCCGTCACTAGAAATCAGGCATAATGACTGGACGGATTTACAAGATGCTGCAGGGACTTAAGGGAACATTTCCCTATGTCCCTGCAGTTTTATGGACATGTAAGTATTTTTTTCCTATAGCGCCATTCTGAGATGGAGTTATATAAAGGACAATTTTTTCAAGTGAATTAACACTTTTTGCTTTGCTGAGTAGCAAAAAGCGTTAAAGCACTGTAGAGATCAATGGCTGATCCCTACAGTGCGGTACTCTTTGAGCAGGGAATTAATGAGGAAGATAATTATGTTCTCTTCTCCATTATCCTATTGCTGACTAGGGGATTTACATAAAGAACACGGAAATCATAGTTTCCATAATTTTTATGTAAAAAACATTGCATCCCGATAGTGCGAAATCACCTTGCTTTATTTCTGCAACACAGAATGTGTGTGTGTGTAAGGCTATAGTTTTGGTAAAATTAGTCTTTAAGCTCCAATGGGGCAGGGACTAACATGAATGACCGATATTCTCACTCTATAAAGCATACCATAAATACCTGTTGGAATGGGCTTTTGTAATAATGCCACTTGTTTCCTTTGTTATAATGTGAAATTACCCTGCCAACCGCGACATGTGAAAGTAGATATGTCAGTTCAGGGTTAGCTTGTGTTCCCCGACTACAGTCTAGAGTAGGAGTTGCGATACAAGCTGTAGGCAGGATATTGGATGGTCTAATGAAATTCTTGAACATGGAAGTTGAGTGTGAATTGCAATGGTATTGTTGAAGGTAGGCACTGGAGGAAGTCAATGAACAGGAGACAAGAGTCTTAAGGACTAGGTCTAAGAGATGAAGAACTGGACTAGCACCAGCAGCATATATCTCTGGAACCAGAATGAGACCAGTAATGCATATCTCTGTAACTGGGCTGGGAGTGGAAACTGATATCTCTGTAACTGGGCCAGTACCAGTAGTGCATAACTATGGAACTGGACTTTGGCTGGTGATGTGTAACTATGGAACCGGACTAGGACAGGTAATACGAATCTATGGAACTGGGCTGGGACCAGTAATGGTCCTCTCTGTAACTGGGCTGGGACTGGTATTGTGTATCTCAGGAACTGGGCTGAGGCTGGCCAAATGTTATACTAGAACTGATTTGAGAGCAATGTCCCAAAGGAATCATGGTACTGGTAACTTGGCTGAAGCTGGACTTGCTAACTGAATTGGAACTGTAGAATGGGCTGGAGCCGATGGATGTTGACCAGTGATGTTGGAAACCAGACAGGAGCCAGTGTACTTCTATACTGGATTGGAACCAATGACGCTGATGTCCAGGCTGGAACTGATGGAATAGGTAACCGGACTGGAACCAATGAAGTTGGAAACTGTCTGGAGCTGGTGGACTTATTAACTGGACTGGAACCAGTGACATATGGGACTGTGCTAGTCTGTGAAAATATTTATGCAACACTGAATTTGTGTTTGTTAGAATATTTTTGTATTAGTGACTTTAGAATGTAAGCTCTTATGGGGCAGGGACTCTTATGGATGATTTGTGTTCTCTGTACATGATTTATTAGTTATACAATATAAATAAACAATAATAGTAATAATAATAATAATAATAATAATAATAGATATGCATGTATATCAGGAACATATTATCATGCCTCTAAAATTTTTCAGGAGGGCCTTCACCATGTTTGAAAATGTGAGGACAACAGCCAAGCAAACTACATCTCTGGACTTTTGTAAGGTCATCTTTACTACAAAGCATATAATGAAGATAGAACCGCAGGAGTAGTAGACCCAAGACAGGTAATTAATATTATTAATTACTGATAACTCTCAGGCTAGACACAAGTTCTAGACCCATAGAGGCATGATAATATCTTCCTGGTATACATGTATATTTATAAAATATGTATGTTTGCATTGGACTATGTGTAAATGCTTATGTGTTATGAATTTCAGACTGTAATCTCTAATGGGGCAGGGACTAATACGAAGGACATATATTGTCTGTAGAGCATTGCATGCATTGTTATAGGAATGGGCTCTTGTGATTAACCCTTTGGGTTCTATTCAGCAATAGTGACAATGTTGCTCAGAATATTATCGGGCAACATCGTCATGAGTTTTTATCAATTATGATAATTTATGGCTGCTATTTAGCAATATTTTGTGCAGGGACAGCGGTTGTGCTAACACGCTGTCCCTGTAATGTTATAGAAGACATTCTTTTTGGGATTCCGAAAATAATACCTTCTGTTTGTTCTTCTGTGCATGCTCAAACATGCACTCGGGAATAGTCTCTGTCCCTGCTTGCAGTGACCGCCAACGGGGTAAGTATATCTCCAGCCTGTCCAAATTGATTGACATGTGTATACAGGCTATATATTAGTCGGTATACATGTATATTTATGTGTTTTATATTTAATATTTATATATAAATGCTAAATATAATAGTAATTAAATATACAGGTACACAGACTAGTATAAAGACTGTATACGCATGTCAATCAATTTTGGCAGGTTTAACATGCTGTAGTTTGACTTACCTGTCGGCCGTCACTAGAAATCAGGCATAATGACTGGACGGATTTACAAGATGCTGCAGGGACTTAAGGGAACATTTCCCTATGTCCCTGCAGTTTTATGGACATGTAAGTATTTTTTTCCTATAGCGCCATTCTGAGATGGAGTTATATAAAGGACAATTTTTTCAAGTGAATTAACACTTTTTGCTTTGCTGAGTAGCAAAAAGCGTTAAAGCACTGTAGAGATCAATGGCTGATCCCTACAGTGCGGTACTCTTTGAGCAGGGAATTAATGAGGAAGATAATTATGTTCTCTTCTCCATTATCCTATTGCTGACTAGGGGATTTACATAAAGAAAACGGAAATCATAGTTTCCATAATTTTTATGTAAAAATCATTGCATCCCGATAGTGCGAAATCACCTTGCTTTATTTCTGCAACACAGAATGTGTGTGTGTGTAAGGCTATAGTTTTGGTAAAATTAGTCTTTAAGCTCCAATGGGGCAGGGACTAACATGAATGACCGATATTCTCACTCTATAAAGCATACCATAAATACCTGTTGGAATGGGCTTTTGTAATAATGCCACTTGTTTCCTTTGTTATAATGTGAAATTACCCTGCCAACCGCGACATGTGAAAGTAGATATGTCAGTTCAGGGTTAGCTTGTGTTCCCCGACTACAGTCTAGAGTAGGAGTTGCGATACAAGCTGTAGGCAGGATATTGGATGGTCTAATGAAATTCTTGAACATGGAAGTTGAGTGTGAATTGCAAGGGTATTGTTGAAGGTAGGCACTGGAGGAAGTGAATGAACAGGAGACAAGAATCTTAAGGACTAGGTCTAAGAGATGAAGAACTGGACTAGCACCAGCAGCATATATCTCTGGAACCAGAATGAGACCAGTAATGCATATCTCTGTAACTGGGCTGGGAGTGGAAACTGATATCTCTGTAACTGGGCCAGTACCAGTAGTGCATAACTATGGAACTGGACTTTGGCTGGTGATGTGTAACTATGGAACCGGACTAGGACAGGTAATACGAATCTATGGAACTGGGCTGGGACCAGTAATGGTCCTCTCTGTAACTGGGCTGGGACTGGTATTGTGTATCTCAGGAACTGGGCTGAGGCTGGCCAAATGTTATACTAGAACTGATTTGAGAGCAATGTCCCAAAGGAATCATGGTACTGGTAACTTGGCTGAAGCTGGACTTGCTAACTGAATTGGAACTGTAGAATGGGCTGGAGCCGATGGATGTTGACCAGTGATGTTGGAAACCAGACAGGAGCCAGTGTACTTCTATACTGGATTGGAACCAATGACGCTGATGTCCAGGCTGGAACTGATGGAATAGGTAACCGGACTGGAACCAATGAAGTTGGAAACTGTCTGGAGCTGGTGGACTTATTAACTGGACTGGAACCAGTGACATATGGGACTGTGCTAGTCTGTGAAAATATTTATGCAACACTGAATTTGTGTTTGTTAGAATATTTTTGTATTAGTGACTTTAGAATGTAAGCTCTTATGGGGCAGGGACTCTTATGGATGATTTGTGTTCTCTGTACATGATTTATTAGTTATACAATATAAATAAACAATAATAGTAATAATAATAATAATAATAATAATAATAGATATGCATGTATATCAGGAACATATTATCATGCCTCTAAAATTTTTCAGGAGGGCCTTCACCATGTTTGAAAATGTGAGGACAACAGCCAAGCAAACTACATCTCTGGACTTTTGTAAGGTCATCTTTACTACAAAGCATATAATGAAGATAGAACCGCAGGAGTAGTAGACCCAAGACAGGTAATTAATATTATTAATTACTGATAACTCTCAGGCTAGACACAAGTTCTAGACCCATAGAGGCATGATAATATCTTCCTGGTATACATGTATATTTATAAAATATGTATGTTTGCATTGGACTATGTGTAAATGCTTATGTGTTATGAATTTCAGACTGTAATCTCTAATGGGGCAGGGACTAATACGAAGGACATATATTTTCTGTAGAGCATTGCATACATTGTTATAGGAATGGGCTCTTGTGATTAACCCTTTGGGTTCTATTCAGCAATAGTGACAATGTTGCTCAGAATATTATCGGGCAACATCGTCATGAGTTTTTATCAATTATGATAATTTATGGCTGCTATTTAGCAATATTTTGTGCAGGGACAGCGGTTGTGCTAACACGCTGTCCCTGTAATGTTATAGAAGACATTCTTTTCGGGATTCCGAAAATAATACCTTCTGTTTGTTCTTCTGTGCATGCTCAAACATGCACTCGGGAATAGTCTCTGTCCCTGCTTGCAGTGACCGCCAACGGGGTAAGTATATCTCCAGCCTGTCCAAATTGATTGACATGTGTATACAGGCTATATATTAGTCGGTATACATGTATATTTATGTGTTTTATATTTAATATTTATATATAAATGCTAAATATAATAGTAATTAAATATACAGGTACACAGACTAGTATAAAGACTGTATACGCATGTCAATCAATTTTGGCAGGTTTAACATGCTGTAGTTGGACTTACCTGTCGGCCGTCACTAGAAATCAGGCATAATGACTGGACGGATTTACAAGATGCTGCAGGGACTTAAGGGAACATTTCCCTATGTCCCTGCAGTTTTATGGACATGTAAGTATTTTTTTCCTATAGCGCCATTCTGAAATGGAGTTATATAAAGGACAATTTTTTCAAGTGAATTAACACTTTTTGCTTTGCTGAGTAGCAAAAAGCGTTAAAGCACTGTAGAGATCAATGGCTGATCCCTACAGTGCGGTACTCTTTGAGCAGGGAATTAATGAGGAAGATAATTATGTTCTCTTCTCCATTATCCTATTGCTGACTAGGGGATTTACATAAAGAACACGGAAATCATAGTTTCCATAATTTTTATGTAAAAAACATTGCATCCCGATAGTGCGAAATCACCTTGCTTTATTTCTGCAACACAGAATGTGTGTGTGTGTAAGGCTATAGTTTTGGTAAAATTAGTCTTTAAGCTCCAATGGGGCAGGGACTAACATGAATGACCGATATTCTCACTCTATAAAGCATACCATAAATACCTGTTGGAATGGGCTTTTGTAATAATGCCACTTGTTTCCTTTGTTATAATGTGAAATTACCCTGCCAACCGCGACATGTGAAAGTAGATATGTCAGTTCAGGGTTAGCTTGTGTTCCCCGACTACAGTCTAGAGTAGGAGTTGCGATACAAGCTGTAGGCAGGATATTGGATGGTCTAATGAAATTCTTGAACATGGAAGTTGAGTGTGAATTGCAATGGTATTGTTGAAGGTAGGCACTGGAGGAAGTCAATGAACAGGAGACAAGAGTCTTAAGGACTAGGTCTAAGAGATGAAGAACTGGACTAGCACCAGCAGCATATATCTCTGGAACCAGAATGAGACCAGTAATGCATATCTCTGTAACTGGGCTGGGAGTGGAAACTGATATCTCTGTAACTGGGCCAGTACCAGTAGTGCATAACTATGGAACTGGACTTTGGCTGGTGATGTGTAACTATGGAACCGGACTAGGACAGGTAATACGAATCTATGGAACTGGGCTGGGACCAGTAATGGTCCTCTCTGTAACTGGGCTGGGACTGGTATTGTGTATCTCAGGAACTGGGCTGAGGCTGGCCAAATGTTATACTAGAACTGATTTGAGAGCAATGTCCCAAAGGAATCATGGTACTGGTAACTTGGCTGAAGCTGGACTTGCTAACTGAATTGGAACTGTAGAATGGGCTGGAGCCGATGGATGTTGACCAGTGATGTTGGAAACCAGACAGGAGCCAGTGTACTTCTATACTGGATTGGAACCAATGACGCTGATGTCCAGGCTGGAACTGATGGAATAGGTAACCGGACTGGAACCAATGAAGTTGGAAACTGTCTGGAGCTGGTGGACTTATTAACTGGACTGGAACCAGTGACATATGGGACTGTGCTAGTCTGTGAAAATATTTATGCAACACTGAATTTGTGTTTGTTAGAATATTTTTGTATTAGTGACTTTAGAATGTAAGCTCTTATGGGGCAGGGACTCTTATGGATGATTTGTGTTCTCTGTACATGATTTATTAGTTATACAATATAAATAAACAATAATAGTAATAATAATAATAATAATAATAATAGATATGCATGTATATCAGGAACATATTATCATGCCTCTAAAATTTTTCAGGAGGGCCTTCACCATGTTTGAAAATGTGAGGACAACAGCCAAGCAAACTACATCTCTGGACTTTTGTAAGGTCATCTTTACTACAAAGCATATAATGAAGATAGAACCGCAGGAGTAGTAGACCCAAGACAGGTAATTAATATTATTAATTACTGATAACTCTCAGGCTAGACACAAGTTCTAGACCCATAGAGGCATGATAATATCTTCCTGGTATACATGTATATTTATAAAATATGTATGTTTGCATTGGACTATGTGTAAATGCTTATGTGTTATGAATTTCAGACTGTAATCTCTAATGGGGCAGGGACTAATACGAAGGACATATATTGTCTGTAGAGCATTGCATGCATTGTTATAGGAATGGGCTCTTGTGATTAACCCTTTGGGTTCTATTCAGCAATAGTGACAATGTTGCTCAGAATATTATCGGGCAACATCGTCATGAGTTTTTATCAATTATGATAATTTATGGCTGCTATTTAGCAATATTTTGTGCAGGGACAGCGGTTGTGCTAACACGCTGTCCCTGTAATGTTATAGAAGACATTCTTTTTGGGATTCCGAAAATAATACCTTCTGTTTGTTCTTCTGTGCATGCTCAAACATGCACTCGGGAATAGTCTCTGTCCCTGCTTGCAGTGACCGCCAACGGGGTAAGTATATCTCCAGCCTGTCCAAATTGATTGACATGTGTATACAGGCTATATATTAGTCGGTATACATGTATATTTATGTGTTTTATATTTAATATTTATATATAAATGCTAAATATAATAGTAATTAAATATACAGGTACACAGACTAGTATAAAGACTGTATACGCATGTCAATCAATTTTGGCAGGTTTAACATGCTGTAGTTTGACTTACCTGTCGGCCGTCACTAGAAATCAGGCATAATGACTGGACGGATTTACAAGATGCTGCAGGGACTTAAGGGAACATTTCCCTATGTCCCTGCAGTTTTATGGACATGTAAGTATTTTTTTCCTATAGCGCCATTCTGAGATGGAGTTATATAAAGGACAATTTTTTCAAGTGAATTAACACTTTTTGCTTTGCTGAGTAGCAAAAAGCGTTAAAGCACTGTAGAGATCAATGGCTGATCCCTACAGTGCGGTACTCTTTGAGCAGGGAATTAATGAGGAAGATAATTATGTTCTCTTCTCCATTATCCTATTGCTGACTAGGGGATTTACATAAAGAAAACGGAAATCATAGTTTCCATAATTTTTATGTAAAAATCATTGCATCCCGATAGTGCGAAATCACCTTGCTTTATTTCTGCAACACAGAATGTGTGTGTGTGTAAGGCTATAGTTTTGGTAAAATTAGTCTTTAAGCTCCAATGGGGCAGGGACTAACATGAATGACCGATATTCTCACTCTATAAAGCATACCATAAATACCTGTTGGAATGGGCTTTTGTAATAATGCCACTTGTTTCCTTTGTTATAATGTGAAATTACCCTGCCAACCGCGACATGTGAAAGTAGATATGTCAGTTCAGGGTTAGCTTGTGTTCCCCGACTACAGTCTAGAGTAGGAGTTGCGATACAAGCTGTAGGCAGGATATTGGATGGTCTAATGAAATTCTTGAACATGGAAGTTGAGTGTGAATTGCAAGGGTATTGTTGAAGGTAGGCACTGGAGGAAGTGAATGAACAGGAGACAAGAATCTTAAGGACTAGGTCTAAGAGATGAAGAACTGGACTAGCACCAGCAGCATATATCTCTGGAACCAGAATGAGACCAGTAATGCATATCTCTGTAACTGGGCTGGGAGTGGAAACTGATATCTCTGTAACTGGGCCAGTACCAGTAGTGCATAACTATGGAACTGGACTTTGGCTGGTGATGTGTAACTATGGAACCGGACTAGGACAGGTAATACGAATCTATGGAACTGGGCTGGGACCAGTAATGGTCCTCTCTGTAACTGGGCTGGGACTGGTATTGTGTATCTCAGGAACTGGGCTGAGGCTGGCCAAATGTTATACTAGAACTGATTTGAGAGCAATGTCCCAAAGGAATCATGGTACTGGTAACTTGGCTGAAGCTGGACTTGCTAACTGAATTGGAACTGTAGAATGGGCTGGAGCCGATGGATGTTGACCAGTGATGTTGGAAACCAGACAGGAGCCAGTGTACTTCTATACTGGATTGGAACCAATGACGCTGATGTCCAGGCTGGAACTGATGGAATAGGTAACCGGACTGGAACCAATGAAGTTGGAAACTGTCTGGAGCTGGTGGACTTATTAACTGGACTGGAACCAGTGACATATGGGACTGTGCTAGTCTGTGAAAATATTTATGCAACACTGAATTTGTGTTTGTTAGAATATTTTTGTATTAGTGACTTTAGAATGTAAGCTCTTATGGGGCAGGGACTCTTATGGATGATTTGTGTTCTCTGTACATGATTTATTAGTTATACAATATAAATAAACAATAATAGTAATAATAATAATAATAATAATAATAATAGATATGCATGTATATCAGGAACATATTATCATGCCTCTAAAATTTTTCAGGAGGGCCTTCACCATGTTTGAAAATGTGAGGACAACAGCCAAGCAAACTACATCTCTGGACTTTTGTAAGGTCATCTTTACTACAAAGCATATAATGAAGATAGAACCGCAGGAGTAGTAGACCCAAGACAGGTAATTAATATTATTAATTACTGATAACTCTCAGGCTAGACACAAGTTCTAGACCCATAGAGGCATGATAATATCTTCCTGGTATACATGTATATTTATAAAATATGTATGTTTGCATTGGACTATGTGTAAATGCTTATGTGTTATGAATTTCAGACTGTAATCTCTAATGGGGCAGGGACTAATACGAAGGACATATATTTTCTGTAGAGCATTGCATACATTGTTATAGGAATGGGCTCTTGTGATTAACCCTTTGGGTTCTATTCAGCAATAGTGACAATGTTGCTCAGAATATTATCGGGCAACATCGTCATGAGTTTTTATCAATTATGATAATTTATGGCTGCTATTTAGCAATATTTTGTGCAGGGACAGCGGTTGTGCTAACACGCTGTCCCTGTAATGTTATAGAAGACATTCTTTTCGGGATTCCGAAAATAATACCTTCTGTTTGTTCTTCTGTGCATGCTCAAACATGCACTCGGGAATAGTCTCTGTCCCTGCTTGCAGTGACCGCCAACGGGGTAAGTATATCTCCAGCCTGTCCAAATTGATTGACATGTGTATACAGGCTATATATTAGTCGGTATACATGTATATTTCTGTGTTTTATATTTAATATTTATATATAAATGCTAAATATAATAGTAATTAAATATACAGGTACACAGACTAGTATAAAGACTGTATACGCATGTCAATCATTTTTGGCAGGTTTAACATGCTGTAGTTGGACTTACCTGTCGGCCGTCACTAGAAATCAGGCATAATGACTGGACGGATTTACAAGATGCTGCAGGGACTTAAGGGAACATTTCCCTATGTCCCTGCAGTTTTATGGACATGTAAGTATTTTTTTCCTATAGCGCCATTCTGAGATGGAGTTATATAAAGGACAATTTTTTCAAGTGAATTAACACTTTTTGCTTTGCTGAGTAGCAAAAAGCGTTAAAGCACTGTAGAGATCAATGGCTGATCCCTACAGTGCGGTACTCTTTGAGCAGGGAATTAATGAGGAAGATAATTATGTTCTCTTCTCCATTATCCTATTGCTGACTAGGGGATTTACATAAAGAAAACGGAAATCATAGTTTCCATAATTTTTATGTAAAAAACATTGCATCCCGATAGTGCGAAATCACCTTGCTTTATTTCTGCAACACAGAATGTGTGTGTGTGTAAGGCTATAGTTTTGGTAAAATTAGTCTTTAAGCTCCAATGGGGCAGGGACTAACATGAATGACCGATATTCTCACTCTATAAAGCATACCATAAATACCTGTTGGAATGGGCTTTTGTAATAATGCCACTTGTTTCCTTTGTTATAATGTGAAATTACCCTGCCAACCGCGACATGTGAAAGTAGATATGTCAGTTCAGGGTTAGCTTGTGTTTCCCGACTACAGTCTAGAGTAGGAGTTGCGATACAAGCTGTAGGCAGGATATTGGATGGTCTAATGAAATTCTTGAACATGGAAGTTGAGTGTGAATTGCAAGGGTTTTGTTGAAGGTAGGCACTGTAGGAAGTGAATGAACAGGAGACAAGAGTCTTAAGGACTAGGTCTAAGAGATGAAGAACTGGACTAGCACCAGCAGCATATATCTCTGGAACCAGAATGAGACCAGTAATGCATATCTCTGTAACTGGGCTGGGAGTGGAAACTGATATCTCTGTAACTGGGCCAGTACCAGTAGTGCATAACTATGGAACTGGACTTTGGCTGGTGATGTGTAACTATGGAACCGGACTAGGACAGGTAATACGAATCTATGGAACTGGGCTGGGACCAGTAATGGTCCTCTCTGTAACTGGGCTGGGACTGGTATTGTGTATCTCAGGAACTGGGCTGAGGCTGGCCAAATGTTATACTAGAACTGATTTGAGAGCAATGTCCCAAAGGAATCATGGTACTGGTAACTTGGCTGAAGCTGGACTTGCTAACTGAATTGGAACTGTAGAATGGGCTGGAGCCGATGGATGTTGACCAGTGATGTTGGAAACCAGACAGGAGCCAGTGTACTTCTATACTGGATTGGAACCAATGACGCTGATGTCCAGGCTGGAACTGATGGAATAGGTAACCAGACTGGAACCAATGAAGTTGGAAACTGTCTGGAGCTGGTGGACTTATTAACTGGACTGGAACCAGTGACATATGGGACTGTGCTAGTCTGTGAAAATATTTATGCAACACTGAATTTGTGTTTGTTAGAATATTTTTGTATTAGTGACTTTAGAATGTAAGCTCTTATGGGGCAGGGACTCTTATGGATGATTTGTGTTCTCTGTACATGATTTATTAGTTATACAATATAAATAAACAATAATAGTAATAATAATAATAATAATAATAATAATAGATATGCATGTATATCAGGAACATATTATCATGCCTCTAAAATTTTTCAGGAGGGCCTTCACCATGATTGAAAATGTGAGGACAACAGCCAAGCAAACTACATCTCTGGACTTTTGTAAGGTCATCTTTACTACAAAGCATATAATGAAGATAGAACCGCAGGAGTAGTAGACCCAAGACAGGTAATTAATATTATTAATTACTGATAACTCTCAGGCTAGACACAAGTTATAGACCCTTAGAGGCATGATAATATCTTCCTGGTATACATGTATATTTATAAAATATGTATGTTTGCATTGGACTATGTGTAAATGCTTATGTGTTATGAATTTCAGACTGTAATCTCTAATGGGACAGGGACTAATATGAATGACATATATTTTCTGTAGAGCATTGCATACATTGTTATAGGAATGGGCTCTTGTGATTAACCCTTCGAGTTCTATTCAGCAATAGTGACAATGTTGCTCAGAATATTATTGGGCAACATCGTCATGAGTTTTTATCAATTATGATAATTTATGGCTGCTATTTAGCAATATTTTGTGCAGGGACAGCGGTTGTGCTAACATGCTGTCCCTGTAATGTTATAGAAGACATTCTTTTCGGGATTCCAAAAATAATACCTTCTGTTTGTTCTTCTGTGCATGCTCAAACATGCACTCGGGAATAGTCTCTGTCCCTGCTTGCAGTGACCGCCAATGGGGTAAGTATATCTCCAGCCTGTCCAAATTGATTGACATGTGTATACAGGCTATATATTAGTCGGTATACATGTATATTTATGTGTTTTATATTTAATATTTATATATAAATGCTAAATATAATAGTAAATAAATATACAGGTATACAGACTAGTATAAAGACTGTATACGCATGTCAATCAATTTTGGCAGGTTTAACATGCTGTAGTTGGACTTACCTGTCGGCCATCACTAGAAATCAGGCATAATGACTGGACGGATTTACAAGATGCTCCAGGGACTTAAGGGAACATTTCCCTATGTCCCTGCAGTTTTATGGACATGTAAGTATTTTTTTCCTATAGCGCCATTCTGAGATGGCGTTATATAAAGGACAATTTTTTCAAGTGAATTAACACTTTTTGCTTTGCTGAGTAGCAAAAAGCATTAAAGCACTGTAGAGATCAATGGCTGATCCCTACAGTTTGGTACTCTGTGAGCAGGGAATTAATGAGGAAGATAATTATGTTCTCTTCTCCATAATTCTATTGCTGACTAGGGGATTTACATAAAGAACACGGAAATCATAGTTTTCATAATTTTTATGTAAAAAACATTGCATCCCGATAGTGCGAAATCACCTTGCTTTATTTCTGCAACACAGAATGTGTGTGTGTGTAAGGCTATAGTTTTGGTAAAATTAGTCTATAAGCTCCAATGGGGCAGGGACTAACATGAATGACCGATATTCTCACTCTATAAAGCATACCATAAATACCTGTTGGAATGGGCTTTTGTAATAATGCCACTTGTTTCCTTTGTTATAATGTGAAATTACCCTGCCAACCGCGACATGTGAAAGTAGATATGTCAGTTCTGGGTTAGCTTGTGTTCCCCGACTACAGTCTAGAGTAGGAGTTGTGATACAAGCTGTAGGCAGGATATTGGATGGTCTAATGAAATTCTTGAACATGGAAGTTGAGTGTGAATTGCAAGGGTATTGTTGAAGGTAGGCACTGGAGGAAGTGAATGAACAGGAGACAAGAGTCTTAAGGACTAGGTCTAAGAGATGAAGAACTGGACTAGCACCAGCAGCATAGGTCTCTGGAACCAGAATGAGACCAGTAATGCATATTTCTGTAACTGGGCTGGGAGTGGTAACTGATATCTCTGTAACTGGGCCAGGACCAGTAGTGCATAACTATGGAACTGGACTTTGGCTGGTGATGTGTAACTATGGAACTGGGCTAGGACTGGTAATACGAATCTATGGAACTGGGCTGGGACCAGTAATGGTCCTCTCTGTAACTGGGCTGGGACTGGTATTGTGTATCTCAGGAACTGGGCTGAGGCTGGCCAAATGTTATACTAGAGCTGATTTGAGAGCAATGTCCCAAAGGAATCATGGTACTGGTAACTTGGCTGAAGCTGGACTTGCTAACTGAATTGGAACTGTAGAATGGGCTGGAGCCAATGGATGTTGACCAGTGATGTTGGAAACCAGACAGGAGCCTGTGTACTTCTTTACTGGATTGGAACCAATGACACTGATGTCCAGGCTGGAACTGATGGAATAGTTAACCGGACTGGAACCAATGAAGTTGGAAACTGTCTGGAGCTGGTGGACTTATTAACTGGACTGGAACCAGTGACATATGGGACTGTGCTAGTCTGTGAAAATATTTATGCAACACTGAATATGTGTTTGTTAGAATATTTTTGTATTAGTGACTATAGAATGTAAGCTCTTATGGGGCAGGGACTCTTATGGATGATTTGTGTTCTCTGTACATGATTTATTAGTTATACAATATAAATAAACAATAATAGTAATAATAATAATAATAATAATAATAATAATAATAATAATAATAGATATGCATGTATATCAGGAACATATTATCATGCCTCTAAAATTTTTCAGGAGGGCCTTCACCATGATTGAAAATGTGAGGACAACAGCCAAGCAAACTACATCTCTGGACTTTGTAAGGTCATCTTTACTACAAAGCATATAATGAAGTTAGAACCGCAGGAGTAGTAGACCCAAGACAGGTAATTAATATTATTAATTACTGATAACGCTCAGGCTAGACACAAGTTCTAGACCCATAGAGGCATGATAATATCTTCCTTGTATACATGTATATTTATAAAATAAGTATGTTTGCATTGGACTATGTGTAAATGCTTATGTGTTATGAATTTCAGACTGTAATCTCTAATGGGACAGGGACTAATATGAATGACATATATTTTCTGTAGAGCATTGCATACATTGTTATAGGAATGGGCTCTTGTGACTAACACTTCGAGTTCTATTCAGCAATAGTGACAATGTTTCTCAGAATATTATTGGGCAACATCGTCATGAGTTTTTATCAATTATGATAATTTATGGCTGCTATTTAGCAATATTTTGTGCAGGGACAGCGGTTGTGCTAACATGCTGTCCCTGTAATGTTATAGAAGACATTCTTTTCGGGATTCCAAAAATAATACCTTCTGTTTGTTCTTCTGTGCATGCTCAAACATGCACTTGGGAATAGTCTCTGTCCCTGCTTGCAGTGACCGCCAATGGGGTAAGTATATCTCCAGCCTGTCCAAATTGATTGACATGTGTATACAGGCTATATATTAGTCGGTATACATGTATATTTATGTGTTTTATATTTAATATTTATATATAAATGCTAAATATAATAGTAAATAAATATACAGGTATACAGACTAGTATAAAGACTGTATACACATGTCAATCAATTTTGGCAGGTTTAACATGCTGTAGTTCTACTTACCTGTCGGCCGTCACTAGAAATCAGGCATAATGACTGGACGGATTTACAAGATGCTGCAGGGACTTAAGGGAACATTTCCCTATGTCCCTGCAGTTTTATGGACATGTAAGTATTTTTTTCCTATAGCGCCATTCTGAGATGGCATTATATAAAGGACAATTTTTTCAAGTGAATTAACACTTTTTGCTTTGCTGAGTAGCAAAAAGCATTAAAGCACTGTAGAGATCAATGGCTGATCCCTACAGTTTGGTACTCTGTGAGCAGGGAATTAATGAGGAAGATAATTATGTTCTCTTCTCCATTATTCTATTGCTGACTAGGGGATTTACATAAAGAACACGGAAATCATAGTTTTCATAATTTTTATGTAAAAAACATTGCATCCCGATAGTGCGAAATCACCTTGCTTTATTTCTGCAACACAGAATGTGTGTGTGTGTGTAAGGCTATAGTTTTGGTAAAATTAGTCTATAAGCTCCAATGGGGCAGGGACTAACATGAATGACCGATATTCTCACTCTATAAAGCATACCATAAATACCTGTTGGAATGGGCTTTTGTAATAATGCCACTTGTTTCCTTTGTTATAATGTGAAATTACCCTGCCAACCGCGACATGTGAAAGTAGATATGTCAGTTCTGGGTTAGCTTGTGTTCCCCGACTACAGTCTAGAGTAGGAGTTGTGATACAAGCTGTAGGCAGGATATTGAATGGTCTAATGAAATTCTTGAACATGGAAGTTGAGTGTGAATTGCAAGGGTATTGTTGAAGGTAGGCACTGGAGGAAGTGAATGAACAGGAGACAAGAGTCTTAAGGACTAGGTCTAAGAGATGAAGAACTGGACTAGCACCAGCAGCATAGGTCTCTGGAACCAGAATGAGACCAGTAATGCATATTTCTGTAACTGGGCTGGGAGTGGTAACTGATATCTCTGTAACTGGGCCAGGACCAGTAGTGCATAACTATGGAACTGGACTTTGGCTGGTGATGTGTAACTATGGAACTGGGCTAGGACTGGTAATACGAATCTATGGAACTGGGCTGGGACCAGTAATGGTCCTCTCTGTAACTGGGCTGGGACTGGTATTGTGTATCTCAGGAACTGGGCTGAGGCTGGCCAAATGTTATACTAGAGCTGATTTGAGAGCAATGTCCCAAAGGAATCATGGTACTGGTAACTTGGCTGAAGCTGGACTTGCTAACTGAATTGGAACTGTAGAATGGGCTGGAGCCAATGGATGTTGACCAGTGATGTTGGAAACCAGACAGGAGCCTGTGTACTTCTTTACTGGATTGGAACCAATGACACTGATGTCCAGGCTGGAACTGATGGAATAGTTAACCGGACTGGAACCAATGAAGTTGGAAACTGTCTGGAGCTGGTGGACTTATTAACTGGACTGGAACCAGTGACATATGGGACTGTGCTAGTCTGTGAAAATATTTATGCAACACTGAATATGTGTTTGTTAGAATATTTTTGTATTAGTGACTATAGAATGTAAGCTCTTATGGGGCAGGGACTCTTATGGATGATTTGTGTTCTCTGTACATGATTTATTAGTTATACAATATAAATAAACAATAATAGTAATAATAATAATAATAATAATAGATATGCATGTATATCAGGAACATATTATCATGCCTCTAAAATTTTTCAGGATGGCCTTCACCATGATTGAAAATGTGAGGACAACAGCCAAGCAAACTACATCTCTGGACTTTTGTAAGGTCATCTTTACTACAAAGCATATAATGAAGATAGAACAGCAGGAGTAGTAGACCCAAGACAGGTAATTAATATTATTAATTACTGATAACTCTCAGGCTAGACGCAAGTTATAGACCCTTAGAGGCATGATAATATCTTCCTGGTATACATGTATATTTATAAAATATGTATGTTTGCATTGGACTATGTGTAAATGCTTATGTGTTATGAATTTCAGACTGTAATCTCTAATGGGACAGGGACTAATATGAATGACATATATTTTCTGTAGAGCATTGCATACATTGTTATAGGAATGGGCTCTTGTGATTAACCCTTCGAGTTCTATTCAGCAATAGTGACAATGTTGCTCAGAATATTATTGGGCAACATCGTCATGAGTTTTTATCAATTATGATAATTTATGGCTGCTATTTAGCAATATTTTGTGCAGGGACAGCGGTTGTGCTAACATGCTGTCCCTGTAATGTTATAGAAGACATTCTTTTCGGGATTCCAAAAATAATACCTTCTGTTTGTTCTTCTGTGCATGCTCAAACATGCACTCGGGAATAGTCTCTGTCCCTGCTTGCAGTGACCACCAATGGGGTAAGTATATCTCCAGCCTGTCCAAATTGATTGACATGTGTATACAGGCTATATATTAGTCGGGATACATGTATATTTATGTGTTTTATATTTAATATTTATATATAAATGCTAAATATAATAGTAAATAAATATACAGGTATACAGACTAGTATAAAGACTGTATACGCATGTCAATCAATTTTGGCAGGTTTAACATGCTGTAGTTGGACTTACCTGTCGGCCGTCACTAGAAATCAGGCATAATGACTGGACGGATTTACAAGATGCTGCAGGGACTTAAGGGAACATTTCCCTATGTCCCTGCAGTTTTATGGACATGTAAGTATTTTTTTCCTATAGCGCCATTCTGAGATGGCGTTATATAAAGGACAATTTTTTCAAGTGAATTAACACTTTTTGCTTTGCTGAGTAGCAAAAAGCGTTAAAGCACTGTAGAGATCAATGGCTGATCCCTACAGTTCGGTACTCTGTGAGCAGGGAATTAATGAGGAAGATAATGATGTTCTCTTCTCCATTATCCTATTGCTGACTATGGGATTTACATAAAGAACACGGAAATCATAGTTTTCATAATTTTTATGTAAAAAACATTGCATCCCGATAGTGCGAAATCACCTTGCTTTATTTCTGCAACACAGAATGTGTGTGTGTGTAAGGCTATAGTTTTGGTAAAATTAGTCTATAAGCTCCAATGGGGCAGGGACTAACATGAATGACCGATATTCTCACTCTATAAAGCATACCATAAATACCTGTTGGAATGGGCTTTTGTAATAATGCCACTTGTTTCCTTTGTTATAATGTGAAATTACCCTGCCAACCGTGACATGTGAAAGTAGATATGTCAGTTCTGGGTTAGCTTGTGTTCCCCGACTACAGTCTAGAGTAGGAGTTGCGATACAAGCTGTAGGCAGGATATTGGATGGTCTAATGAAATTCTTGAACATGGAAGTTGAGTGTGAATTGCAAGGGTATTGTTGAAGGTAGGCACTGGAGGAAGTGAATGAACAGGAGACAAGAGTCTTAAGGACTAGGTCTAAGAGATGAAGAACTGGACTAGCACCAGCAGCATATATCTCTGGAACCAGAATGAGACCAGTAATGCATATCTCTGTAACTGGGCTGGGAGTGGTAACTGATATCTCTGTAACTGGGCCAGGACCAGTAGTGCATAACTATGGAACTGGACTTTGGCTGGTGATGTGTAACTATGGAACCGGGCTAGGACTGGTAATACGAATCTATCGAACTGGGCTGGGACCAGTAATGGTCCTCTCTGTAACTGGGCTGGGACTGGTATTGTGTATCTCAGGAACTGGGCTGAGGCTGGCCAAATGTTATACTAGAACTGATTTGAGAGCAATGTCCCAAAGGAATCATGGTACTGGTAACTTGGTTGAAGCTGGACTTGCTAACTGAATTGGAACTGTAGAATGGGCTGGAGCCGATGGATGTTGACCAATGATGTTGGAAACCAGACAGGAGCCAGTGTACTTCTTTACTGGATTGGAACCAATGACACTGATGTCCAGGCTGGAACTGATGGAATAGGTAACCGGACTGGAACCAATGAAGTTGGAAACTGTCTGGAGCTGGTGGACTTATTAACAGGACTGGAACCAGTGACATATGGGACTGTGCTAGTCTGTGAAAATATTTATGCAACACTGAATTTGTGTTTGTTAGAATATTATTGTATTAGTGACTATAGAATGCAAGCTCTTATGGGGCAGGGACTCTTATGGATGATTTGTGTTCTCTGTACATGATTTATTAGTTATACAATATAAATAAACAATAATAGTAATAATAATAATAATAATAATAATAATAGATATGCATGTATATCAGGAACATATTATCATGCCTCTAAAATTTTTCAGGAGGGCCTTCACCATGATTGAAAATGTGAGGACAACAGCCAAGCAAACTACATCTCTGGACTTTTGTAAGGTCATCTTTACTACAAAGCATATAATGAAGATAGAACCGCAGGAGTAGTAGACCCAAGACAGGTAATTAATATTATTAATTACTGATAACTCTCAGGCTAGACACAAGTTCTAGACCCATAGAGGCATGATAATATCTTCCTGGTATACATGTATATTTATAAAATATGTGTTATGAATTTCAGACTGTAATCTCTAATGGGACAGGGACTAATATGAATGACATATATTTTCTGTAGAGCATTGCATACATTGTTATAGGAATGGGCTCTTGTGATTAACCCCTTGTGTTCTATTCAGCAATAGTGACAATGTTGCTCAGAATATTATTGGGCAACATCGTCATGAGTTTTTATCAATTATGATAATTTATGGCTGCTATTTAGCAATATTTTGTGCAGGGACAGCGGTTGTGCTAACACGCTGTCCCTGTAATGTTATAGAAGACATTCTTTTCGGGATTCCGAAAATAATACCTTCTGTTTGTTCTTCTGTGCATGCTCAAACATGCACTCGGGAATAGTCTCTGTCCCTGCTTGCAGTGACCGCCAACGGGGTAAGTATATCTCCAGCCTGTCCAAATTGATTGACATGTGTATACAGGCTATATATTAGTCGGTATACATGTATATTTATGTGTTTTATATTTAATATTTATATATAAATGCTAAATATAATAGTAAATAAATATACAGGTACACAGACTAGTATAAAGACTGTATACGCATGTCAATCAATTTTGGCAGGTTTAACATGCTGTAGTTGGACTTACCTGTCGGCCGTCACTAGAAATCAGGCATAATGACTGGACGGATTTACAAGATGCTGCAGGGACTTAAGGGAACATTTCCCTATGTCCCTGCAGTTTTATGGACATGTAAGTATTTTTTTCCTATAGCGCCATTCTGAGATGGCGTTATATAAAGGACAATTTTTTCAAGTGAATTAACACTTTTTGCTTTGCTGAGTAGCAAAAAACGTTAAAGCACTGTAGAGATCAATGGCTGATCCCTACAGTTTGGTACTCTGTGAGCAGGGAATTAATGAGGAAGATAATTATGTTCTCTTCTCCATAATTCTATTGCTGACTAGGGGATTTACATAAAGAACACGGAAATCATAGTTTTCATAATTTTTATGTAAAAAACATTGCATCCCGATAGTGCGAAATCACCTTGCTTTATTTCTGCAACACAGAATGTGTGTGTGTGTAAGGCTATAGTTTTGGTAAAATTAGTCTATAAGCTCCAATGGGGCAGGGACTAACATGAATGACCGATATTCTCACTCTATAAAGCATACCATAAATACCTGTTGGAATGGGCTTTTGTAATAATGCCACTTGTTTCCTTTGTTATAATGTGAAATTACCCTGCCAACCGCGACATGTGAAAGTAGATATGTCAGTTCTGGGTTAGCTTGTGTTCCCCGACTACAGTCTAGAGTAGGAGTTGTGATACAAGCTGTAGGCAGGATATTGGATGGTCTAATGAAATTCTTGAACATGGAAGTTGAGTGTGAATTGCAAGGGTATTGTTGAAGGTAGGCACTGGAGGAAGTGAATGAACAGGAGACAAGAGTCTTAAGGACTAGGTCTAAGAGATGAAGAACTGGACTAGCACCAGCAGCATAGGTCTCTGGAACCAGAATGAGACCAGTAATGCATATTTCTGTAACTGGGCTGGGAGTGGTAACTGATATCTCTGTAACTGGGCCAGGACCAGTAGTGCATAACTATGGAACTGGACTTTGGCTGGTGATGTGTAACTATGGAACTGGGCTAGGACTGGTAATACGAATCTATGGAACTGGGCTGGGACCAGTAATGGTCCTCTCTGTAACTGGGCTGGGACTGGTATTGTGTATCTCAGGAACTGGGCTGAGGCTGGCCAAATGTTATACTAGAGCTGATTTGAGAGCAATGTCCCAAAGGAATCATGGTACTGGTAACTTGGCTGAAGCTGGACTTGCTAACTGAATTGGAACTGTAGAATGGGCTGGAGCCAATGGATGTTGACCAGTGATGTTGGAAACCAGACAGGAGCCTGTGTACTTCTTTACTGGATTGGAACCAATGACACTGATGTCCAGGCTGGAACTGATGGAATAGTTAACCGGACTGGAACCAATGAAGTTGGAAACTGTCTGGAGCTGGTGGACTTATTAACTGGACTGGAACCAGTGACATATGGGACTGTGCTAGTCTGTGAAAATATTTATGCAACACTGAATATGTGTTTGTTAGAATATTTTTGTATTAGTGACTATAGAATGTAAGCTCTTATGGGGCAGGGACACTTATGGATGATTTGTGTTCTCTGTACATGATTTATTAGTTATACAATATAAATAAACAATAATAGTAATAATAATAATAATAATAATAATAATAATAATAATAATAGATATGCATGTATATCAGGAACATATTATCATGCCTCTAAAATTTTTCAGGAGGGCCTTCACCATGATTGAAAATGTGAGGACAACAGCCAAGCAAACTACATCTCTGGACTTTGTAAGGTCATCTTTACTACAAAGCATATAATGAAGTTAGAACCGCAGGAGTAGTAGACCCAAGACAGGTAATTAATATTATTAATTACTGATAACGCTCAGGCTAGACACAAGTTCTAGACCCATAGAGGCATGATAATATCTTCCTTGTATACATGTATATTTATAAAATAAGTATGTTTGCATTGGACTATGTGTAAATGCTTATGTGTTATGAATTTCAGACTGTAATCTCTAATGGGACAGGGACTAATATGAATGACATATATTTTCTGTAGAGCATTGCATACATTGTTATAGGAATGGGCTCTTGTGACTAACACTTCGAGTTCTATTCAGCAATAGTGACAATGTTTCTCAGAATATTATTGGGCAACATCGTCATGAGTTTTTATCAATTATGATAATTTATGGCTGCTATTTAGCAATATTTTGTGCAGGGACAGCGGTTGTGCTAACATGCTGTCCCTGTAATGTTATAGAAGACATTCTTTTCGGGATTCCAAAAATAATACCTTCTGTTTGTTCTTCTGTGCATGCTCAAACATGCACTTGGGAATAGTCTCTGTCCCTGCTTGCAGTGACCGCCAATGGGGTAAGTATATCTCCAGCCTGTCCAAATTGATTGACATGTGTATACAGGCTATATATTAGTCGGTATACATGTATATTTATGTGTTTTATATTTAATATTTATATATAAATGCTAAATATAATAGTAAATAAATATACAGGTATACAGACTAGTATAAAGACTGTATACACATGTCAATCAATTTTGGCAGGTTTAACATGCTGTAGTTCTACTTACCTGTCGGCCGTCACTAGAAATCAGGCATAATGACTGGACGGATTTACAAGATGCTGCAGGGACTTAAGGGAACATTTCCCTATGTCCCTGCAGTTTTATGGACATGTAAGTATTTTTTTCCTATAGCGCCATTCTGAGATGGCATTATATAAAGGACAATTTTTTCAAGTGAATTAACACTTTTTGCTTTGCTGAGTAGCAAAAAGCATTAAAGCACTGTAGAGATCAATGGCTGATCCCTACAGTTTGGTACTCTGTGAGCAGGGAATTAATGAGGAAGATAATTATGTTCTCTTCTCCATTATTCTATTGCTGACTAGGGGATTTACATAAAGAACACGGAAATCATAGTTTTCATAATTTTTATGTAAAAAACATTGCATCCCGATAGTGCGAAATCACCTTGCTTTATTTCTGCAACACAGAATGTGTGTGTGTGTAAGGCTATAGTTTTGGTAAAATTAGTCTATAAGCTCCAATGGGGCAGGGACTAACATGAATGACCGATATTCTCACTCTATAAAGCATACCATAAATACCTGTTGGAATGGGCTTTTGTAATAATGCCACTTGTTTCCTTTGTTATAATGTGAAATTACCCTGCCAACCGCGACATGTGAAAGTAGATATGTCAGTTCTGGGTTAGCTTGTGTTCCCCGACTACAGTCTAGAGTAGGAGTTGTGATACAAGCTGTAGGCAGGATATTGAATGGTCTAATGAAATTCTTGAACATGGAAGTTGAGTGTGAATTGCAAGGGTATTGTTGAAGGTAGGCACTGGAGGAAGTGAATGAACAGGAGACAAGAGTCTTAAGGACTAGGTCTAAGAGATGAAGAACTGGACTAGCACCAGCAGCATAGGTCTCTGGAACCAGAATGAGACCAGTAATGCATATTTCTGTAACTGGGCTGGGAGTGGTAACTGATATCTCTGTAACTGGGCCAGGACCAGTAGTGCATAACTATGGAACTGGACTTTGGCTGGTGATGTGTAACTATGGAACTGGGCTAGGACTGGTAATACGAATCTATGGAACTGGGCTGGGACCAGTAATGGTCCTCTCTGTAACTGGGCTGGGACTGGTATTGTGTATCTCAGGAACTGGGCTGAGGCTGGCCAAATGTTATACTAGAGCTGATTTGAGAGCAATGTCCCAAAGGAATCATGGTACTGGTAACTTGGCTGAAGCTGGACTTGCTAACTGAATTGGAACTGTAGAATGGGCTGGAGCCAATGGATGTTGACCAGTGATGTTGGAAACCAGACAGGAGCCTGTGTACTTCTTTACTGGATTGGAACCAATGACACTGATGTCCAGGCTGGAACTGATGGAATAGTTAACCGGACTGGAACCAATGAAGTTGGAAACTGTCTGGAGCTGGTGGACTTATTAACTGGACTGGAACCAGTGACATATGGGACTGTGCTAGTCTGTGAAAATATTTATGCAACACTGAATATGTGTTTGTTAGAATATTTTTGTATTAGTGACTATAGAATGTAAGCTCTTATGGGGCAGGGACTCTTATGGATGATTTGTGTTCTCTGTACATGATTTATTAGTTATACAATATAAATAAACAATAATAGTAATAATAATAATAATAATAATAGATATGCATGTATATCAGGAACATATTATCATGCCTCTAAAATTTTTCAGGATGGCCTTCACCATGATTGAAAATGTGAGGACAACAGCCAAGCAAACTACATCTCTGGACTTTTGTAAGGTCATCTTTACTACAAAGCATATAATGAAGATAGAACAGCAGGAGTAGTAGACCCAAGACAGGTAATTAATATTATTAATTACTGATAACTCTCAGGCTAGACGCAAGTTATAGACCCTTAGAGGCATGATAATATCTTCCTGGTATACATGTATATTTATAAAATATGTATGTTTGCATTGGACTATGTGTAAATGCTTATGTGTTATGAATTTCAGACTGTAATCTCTAATGGGACAGGGACTAATATGAATGACATATATTTTCTGTAGAGCATTGCATACATTGTTATAGGAATGGGCTCTTGTGATTAACCCTTCGAGTTCTATTCAGCAATAGTGACAATGTTGCTCAGAATATTATTGGGCAACATCGTCATGAGTTTTTATCAATTATGATAATTTATGGCTGCTATTTAGCAATATTTTGTGCAGGGACAGCGGTTGTGCTAACATGCTGTCCCTGTAATGTTATAGAAGACATTCTTTTCGGGATTCCAAAAATAATACCTTCTGTTTGTTCTTCTGTGCATGCTCAAACATGCACTCGGGAATAGTCTCTGTCCCTGCTTGCAGTGACCACCAATGGGGTAAGTATATCTCCAGCCTGTCCAAATTGATTGACATGTGTATACAGGCTATATATTAGTCGGGATACATGTATATTTATGTGTTTTATATTTAATATTTATATATAAATGCTAAATATAATAGTAAATAAATATACAGGTATACAGACTAGTATAAAGACTGTATACGCATGTCAATCAATTTTGGCAGGTTTAACATGCTGTAGTTGGACTTACCTGTCGGCCGTCACTAGAAATCAGGCATAATGACTGGACGGATTTACAAGATGCTGCAGGGACTTAAGGGAACATTTCCCTATGTCCCTGCAGTTTTATGGACATGTAAGTATTTTTTTCCTATAGCGCCATTCTGAGATGGCGTTATATAAAGGACAATTTTTTCAAGTGAATTAACACTTTTTGCTTTGCTGAGTAGCAAAAAGCGTTAAAGCACTGTAGAGATCAATGGCTGATCCCTACAGTTCGGTACTCTGTGAGCAGGGAATTAATGAGGAAGATAATGATGTTCTCTTCTCCATTATCCTATTGCTGACTATGGGATTTACATAAAGAACACGGAAATCATAGTTTTCATAATTTTTATGTAAAAAACATTGCATCCCGATAGTGCGAAATCACCTTGCTTTATTTCTGCAACACAGAATGTGTGTGTGTGTAAGGCTATAGTTTTGGTAAAATTAGTCTATAAGCTCCAATGGGGCAGGGACTAACATGAATGACCGATATTCTCACTCTATAAAGCATACCATAAATACCTGTTGGAATGGGCTTTTGTAATAATGCCACTTGTTTCCTTTGTTATAATGTGAAATTACCCTGCCAACCGTGACATGTGAAAGTAGATATGTCAGTTCTGGGTTAGCTTGTGTTCCCCGACTACAGTCTAGAGTAGGAGTTGCGATACAAGCTGTAGGCAGGATATTGGATGGTCTAATGAAATTCTTGAACATGGAAGTTGAGTGTGAATTGCAAGGGTATTGTTGAAGGTAGGCACTGGAGGAAGTGAATGAACAGGAGACAAGAGTCTTAAGGACTAGGTCTAAGAGATGAAGAACTGGACTAGCACCAGCAGCATATATCTCTGGAACCAGAATGAGACCAGTAATGCATATCTCTGTAACTGGGCTGGGAGTGGTAACTGATATCTCTGTAACTGGGCCAGGACCAGTAGTGCATAACTATGGAACTGGACTTTGGCTGGTGATGTGTAACTATGGAACCGGGCTAGGACTGGTAATATGAATCTATGGAACTGGGCTGGGACCAGTAATGGCTCCTACTGTAACTGGGCTGGGACTGGTATTGTGTATCTCAGGAACTGGGCTGAGGCTGGCCAAATGTTATACTAGAACTGATTTGAGAGCAATGTCCCAAAGGAATCATGGTACTGGTAACTTGGCTGAAGCTGGACTTGCTAACTGAATTGGAACTGTAGAATGGGATGGAGCCGATGGATGTTGACCAGTGATGTTGGAAACCAGACAGGAGCCAGTGTACTTCTTTACTGGATTGGAACCAATGACACTGATTTCCAGGCTGGAACTGATGGAATAGGTAACCGGACTGGAACAAATGAAGTTGGAAACTGTCTGGAGCTGGTGGACTTATTAACTGGACTGGAACCAGTGACATATGGGACTGTGCTAGTCTGTGAAAATATTTATGCAACACTGAATTTGTGTTTGTTAGAATATTTTTGTATTAGTGACTATAGAATGCAAGCTCTTATGGGGCAGGGACTCTTATGGATGATTTGTGTTCTCTGTACATGATTTATTAGTTATACAATATAAATAAACAATAATAGTAATAATAATAATAATAATAATAGATATGCATGTATATCAGGAACATATTATCATGCCTCTAAAATTTTTCAGGAGGGCCTTCACCATGATTGAAAATGTGAGGACAACAGCCAAGCAAACTACATCTCTGGACTTTTGTAAGGTCATCTTTACTACAAAGCATATAATGAAGATAGAACCGCAGGAGTAGTAGACCCAAGACAGGTAATTAATATTATTAATTACTGATAACTCTCAGGCTAGACACAAGTTCTAGACCCATAGAGGCATGATAATATCTTCCTGGTATACATGTATATTTATAAAATATGTGTTATGAATTTCAGACTGTAATCTCTAATGGGACAGGGACTAATATGAATGACATATATTTTCTGTAGAGCATTGCATACATTGTTATAGGAATGGGCTCTTGTGATTAACCCCTTGTGTTCTATTCAGCAATAGTGACAATGTTGCTCAGAATATTATTGGGCAACATCGTCATGAGTTTTTATCAATTATGATAATTTATGGCTGCTATTTAGCAATATTTTGTGCAGGGACAGCGGTTGTGCTAACACGCTGTCCCTGTAATGTTATAGAAGACATTCTTTTCGGGATTCCGAAAATAATACCTTCTGTTTGTTCTTCTGTGCATGCTCAAACATGCACTCGGGAATAGTCTCTGTCCCTGCTTGCAGTGACCGCCAACGGGGTAAGTATATCTCCAGCCTGTCCAAATTGATTGACATGTGTATACAGGCTATATATTAGTCGGTATACATGTATATTTATGTGTTTTATATTTAATATTTATATATAAATGCTAAATATAATAGTAAATAAATATACAGGTACACAGACTAGTATAAAGACTGTATACGCATGTCAATCAATTTTGGCAGGTTTAACATGCTGTAGTTGGACTTACCTGTCGGCCGTCACTAGAAATCAGGCATAATGACTGGACGGATTTACAAGATGCTGCAGGGACTTAAGGGAACATTTCCCTATGTCCCTGCAGTTTTATGGACATGTAAGTATTTTTTTCCTATAGCGCCATTCTGAGATGGCGTTATATAAAGGACAATTTTTTCAAGTGAATTAACACTTTTTGCTTTGCTGAGTAGCAAAAAACGTTAAAGCACTGTAGAGATCAATGGCTGATCCCTACAGTGCTGTACTCTGTGAGCAGGGAATTAATGAGGAAGATAATTATGTTCTCTTCTCCATTATCCTATTGCTGACTAGGGGATTTACATAAAGAACACGGAAATCATAGTTTCCATAATTTTTATGTAAAAAACATTGCATCCCGATAGTGTGAAATCACCTTGCTTTATTTCTGCAACACAGAATGTGTGTGTGTGTAAGGCTATAGTTTTGGTAAAATTAGTCTATAAGCTCCAATGGGGCAGGGACTAACATGAATGACCGATATTCTCACTCTATAAAGCATACCATAAATACCTGTTGGAATGGGCTTTTGTAATAATGCCACTTGTTTCCTTTGTTATAATGTGAAATTACCCTGCCAACCGCGACATGTGAAAGTAGATATGTCAGTTCTGGGTTAGCTTGTGTTCCCCGACTACAGTCTAGAGTAGGAGTTGCGATACAAGCTGTAGGCAGGATATTGGATGGTCTAATGAAATTCTTGAACATGGAAGTTGAGTGTGAATTGCAAGGGTATTGTTGAAGGTAGGCACTGGAGGAAGTGAATGAACAGGAGACAAGAGTCTTAAGGACTAGGTCTAAGAGATGAAGAACTGGACTAGCACCAGCAGCATATATCTCTGGAACCAGAATGAGACCAGTAATGCATATCTCTGTAACTGGGCTGGGAGTGGTAACTGATATCTCTGTAAATGGGCCAGGACCAGTAGTGCATAACTATGGAACTGGACTTTGGCTGGTGATGTGTAACTATGGAACCGGACTAGGACTGGTAATATGAATCTATGGAACTGGGCTGGGACCAGTAATGGTCCTCTCTGTAACTGGGCTGGGACTGGTATTGTGTATCTCAGGAACTGGGCTGAGGCTGGCCAAATGTTATACTAGAACTGATTTGAGAGCAATGTCCCAAAGGAATCATGGTACTGGTAACTTGGCTGAAGCTGGACTTGCTAACTGAATTGGAACTGTAGAATGGGATGGAGCCGATGGATGTTGACCAGTGATGTTGGGAACCAGACAGGAGCCAGTGTACTTCTTTACTGGATTGGAACCAATGACGCTGATGTCCAGGCTGGAACTGATGGAATAGGTAACCGGACTGGAACCAATGAAGTTGGAAACTGTCTGGAGCTGGTGGACTTATTAACTGGACTGGAACCAGTGACATATGGGACTGTGCTAGTCTGTGAAAATATTTATGCAACACTGAATTTGTGTTTGTTAGAATATTTTTGTATTAGTGACTTTAGAATGTAAGCTCTTATGGGGCAGGGACTCTTATGGATGATTTGTGTTCTCTGTACATGATTTATTAGTTATACAATATAAATAAACAATATTAGTAATAATAATAATAGTAATAATAATAATAATAATAATAATAGATATGCATGTATATCAGGAACATATTATCATGCCTCTAAAATTTTTCAGGAGGGCCTTCACCATGATTGAAAATGTGAGGACAACAGCCAAGCAAACTACATCTCTGGACTTTTGTAAGGTCATCTTTACTACAAAGCATATAATGAAGATAGAACAGCAGGAGTAGTAGACCCAAGACAGGTAATTAATATTATTAATTACTGATAACTCTCAGGCTAGACACAAGTTCTAGACCCATAGAGGCATGATAATATCTTCCTGGTATACATGTATATTTATAAAATATGTATGTTTGCATTGGACTATGTGTACATGCTTATGTGTTATGAATTTCAGACTGTAATCTCTAATGGGACAGGGACTAATATGAATGACATATATTTTCTGTAGAGCATTGCATACATTGTTATAGGAATGGGCTCTTGTGATTAACGCTTCGAGTTCTATTCAGCAATAGTGACAATGTTGCTCAGAATATTATTGGGCAACATCGTCATGAGTTTTTATCAATTATGATAATTTATGGCTGCTATTTAGCAATATTTTGTGCAGGGACAGCGGTTGTGCTAACATGCTGTCCCTGTAATGTTATAGAAGACATTCTTTTCGGGATTCCAAAAATAATACCTTCTGTTTGTTCTTCTGTGCATGCTCAAACATGCACTCGGGAATAGTCTCTGTCCCTGCTTGCAGTGACCGCCAACGGGGTAAGTATATCTCCAGCCTGTCCAAATTGATTGACATGTGTATACAGGCTATTTATTAGTCGGTATACATGTATATTTATGTGTTTTATATTTAATATTTATATAAAAATGCTAAATATAATAGTAAATAAATATACAGGTACACAGACTAGTATAAAGATATACGCATGTCAATCAATTTTGGCAGGTTTAACATGCTGTAGTTGGACTTACCTGTCGGCCGTCACTAGAAATCAGGCATAATGACTGGACGGATTTACAAGATGCTGCAGGGACTTAAGGGAACATTTCCCTATGTCCCTGCAGTTTTATGGACATGTAAGTATTTTTTTCCTATAGCGCCATTCTGAGATGGCGTTATATAAAGGACAATTTTTTCAAGTGAATTAACACTTTTTGCTTTGCTGAGTAGCAAAAAACGTTAAAGCACTGTAGAGATCAATGGCTGATCCCTACAGTGCTGTACTCTGTGAGCAGGGGATTAATGAGGAAGATAATTATGTTCTCTTCTCCATTATCCTATTGCTGACTAGGGGATTTACATAAAGAACACGGAAATCATAGTTTCCATAATTTTTATGTAAAAAACATTGCATCCCGATAGTGTGAAATCACCTTGCTTTATTTCTGCAACACAGAATGTGTGTGTGTGTAAGGCTATAGTTTTGGTAAAATTAGTCTATAAGCTCCAATGGGGCAGGGACTAACATGAATGACCGATATTCTCACTCTATAAAGCATACCATAAATACCTGTTGGAATGGGCTTTTGTAATAATGCCACTTGTTTCCTTTGTTATAATGTGAAATTACCCTGCCAACCGCGACATGTGAAAGTAGATATGTCAGTTCTGGGTTAGCTTGTGTTCCCCGACTACAGTCTAGAGTAGGAGTTGCGATACAAGCTGTAGGCAGGATATTGGATGGTCTAATGAAATTCTTGAACATGGAAGTTGAGTGTGAATTGCAAGGGTATTGTTGAAGGTAGGCACTGGAGGAAGTGAATGAACAGGAGACAAGAGTCTTAAGGACTAGGTCTAAGAGATGAAGAACTGGACTAGCACCAGCAGCATATATCTCTGGAACCAGAATGAGACCAGTAATGCATATCTCTGTAACTGGGCTGGGAGTGGTAACTGATATCTCTGTAAATGGGCCAGGACCAGTAGTGCATAACTATGGAACTGGACTTTGGCTGGTGATGTGTAACTATGGAACCGGACTAGGACTGGTAATATGAATCTATGGAACTGGGCTGGGACCAGTAATGGTCCTCTCTGTAACTGGGCTGGGACTGGTATTGTGTATCTCAGGAACTGGGCTGAGGCTGGCCAAATGTTATACTAGAACTGATTTGAGAGCAATGTCCCAAAGGAATCATGGTACTGGTAACTTGGCTGAAGCTGGACTTGCTAACTGAATTGGAACTGTAGAATGGGATGGAGCCGATGGATGTTGACCAGTGATGTTGGAAACCAGACAGGAGCCAGTGTACTTCTTTACTGGATTGGAACCAATGACGCTGATGTCCAGGCTGGAACTGATGGAATAGGTAACCGGACTGGAACCAATGAAGTTGGAAACTGTCTGGAGCTGGTGGACTTATTAACTGGACTGGAACCAGTGACATATGGGACTGTGCTAGTCTGTGAAAATATTTATGCAACACTGAATTTGTGTTTGTTAGAATATTTTTGTATTAGTGACTTTAGAATGTAAGCTCTTATGGGGCAGGGACTCTTATGGATGATTTGTGTTCTCTGTACATGATTTATTAGTTATACAATATAAATATACAATAATAGTAATAATAATAATAGTAATAATAATAATAATAATAATAATAATAATAATAGATATGCATGTATATCAGGAACATATTATCATGCCTCTAAAATTTTTCAGGAGGGCCTTCACCATGATTGAAAATGTGAGGACAACAGCCAAGCAAACTACATCTCTGGACTTTTGTAAGATCATCTTTACTACAAAGCATATAATGAAGATAGAACAGCAGGAGTAGTAGACCCAAGACAGGTAATTAATATTATTAATTACTGATAACTCTCAGGCTAGACACAAGTTCTAGACCCATAGAGGCATGATAATATCTTCCTGGTATACATGTATATTTATAAAATATGTATGTTTGCATTGGACTATGTGTAAATGCTTATGTGTTATGAATTTCAGACTGTAATCTCTAATGGGACAGGGACTAATATGAATGACATATATTTTCTGTAGAGCATTGCATACATTGTTATAGGAATGGGCTCTTGTGATTAACGCTTCGAGTTCTATTCAGCAATAGTGACAATGTTGCTCAGAATATTATTGGGCAACATCGTCATGAGTTTTTATCAATTATGATAATTTATGGCTGCTATTTAGCAATATTTTGTGCAGAGACAGCGGTTGTGCTAACATGCTGTCCCTGTAATGTTATAGAAGACATTCTTTTCGGGATTCCAAAAATAATACCTTCTGTTTGTTCTTCTGTGCATGCTCAAACATGCACTCGGGAATAGTCTCTGTCCCTGCTTGCAGTGACCGCCAGTGGGGTAAGTATATCTCCAGCCTGTCCAAATTGATTAACATGTGTATACAGGCTATATATTAGTCGGTATACATGTATATTTATGTGTTTTATATTTAATATTTATATATAAATGCTAAATATAATAGTAAATAAATATACAGGTATACAGACTAGTATAAAGACTGTGTACGCATGTCAATCAATTTTGGCAGGTTTAACATGCTGTAGTTGGACTTACCTGTCGGCCGTCACTAGAAATCAGGCATAATGACTGGATGGATTTACAAGATGCTGCAGGGACTTAAGGGAACATTTCCCTATGTCCCTGCAGTTTTATGGACATGTAAGTATTTTTTTCCTATAGCGCCATTCTGAGATGGCGTTATATAAAGGACAATTTTTTCAAGTGAATTAACACTTTTTGCTTTGCTGAGTAGCAAAAAACGTTAAAGCACTGTAGAGATCAATGGCTGATCCCTACAGTTCGGTACTCTGTGAGCAGGGAATTAATGAGGAAGATAATTATGTTCTCTTCTCCATTATTCTATTGCTGACTAGGGGATTTACATAAAGAACACAGAAATCATAGTTTTCATAATTTTTATGTAAAAAACATTGCATCCCGATAGTGCGAAATCACCTTGCTTTATTTCTGCAACACAGAATGTGTGTGTGTGTAAGGCTATAGTTTTGGTAAAATTAGTCTATAAGCTCCAATGGGGCAGGGACTAACATGAATGACCGATATTCTCACTCTATAAAGCATACCATAAATACCTGTTGGAATGGGCTTTTGTAATAATGCCACTTGTTTCCTTTGTTATAATGTGAAATTACCCTGCCAACCGCGACATGTGAAAGTAGATATGTCAGTTCTGGGTTAGCTTGTGTTCCCCGACTACAGTCTAGAGTAGGAGTTGCGATACAAGCTGTAGGCAGGATATTGGATGGTCTAATGAAATTCTTGAACATGGAAGTTGAGTGTGAATTGCAAGGGTATTGTTGAAGGTAGGCACTGGAGGAAGTGAATGAACAGGAGACAAGAGTCTTAAGGACTAGGTCTAAGAGATGAAGAACTGGACTAGCACCAGCAGCATATATCTCTGGAACCAGAATGAGACCAGTAATGCATATCTCTGTAACTGGGCTGGGAGTGGTAACTAATATCTCTGTAACTGGGCCAGGACCAGTAGTGCATAACTATGGAACTGGACTTTGGCTGGTGATGTGTAACTATGGAACCAGGCTAGGACTGGTAATACGAATCTATCAAACTGGGCTGGGACCAGTAATGGTCCTCTCTGTAACTGGGCTGGGACTGGTATTGTGTATCTCAGGAACTGGGCTGAGGCTGGCCAAATGTTATACTAGAACTGATTTGAGAGCAATGTCCCAAAGGAATCATGGTACTGGTAACTTGGTTGAAGCTGGACTTGCTAACTGAATTGGAACTGTAGAATGGGCTGGAGCCGATGGATGTTGACCAGTGATGTTGGAAACCAGACAGGAGCCAGTGTACTTCTTTACTGGATTGGAACCAATGACACTGATGTCCAGGCTGGAACTGATGGAATAGGTAACCGGACTGGAACCAATGAAGTTGGAAACTGTCTGGAGCTGGTGGACTTATTAACTGGACTGGAACCAGTGACATATGGGACTGTGCTAGTCTGTGAAAATATTTATGCAACACTGAATTTGTGTTTGTTAGAATATTTTTGTATTAGTGACTATAGAATGCAAGCTCTTATGGGGCAGGGACTCTTATGGATGATTTGTGTTCTCTGTACATGATTTATTAGTTATACAATATAAATAAACAATAATAGTAATAATAATAATAGTAATAATAATAATAATAATAATAATAATAGATATGCATGTATATCAGGAACATATTATCATGCCTCTAAAATTTTTCAGGAGGGCCTTCACCATGATTGAAAATGTGAGGACAACAGCCAAGCAAACTACATCTCTGGACTTTTGTAAGGTCATCTTTACTACAAAGCATATAATGAAGATAGAACAGCAGGAGTAGTAGACCCAAGACAGGTAATTAATATTATTAATTACTGATAACTCTCAGGCTAGACACAAGTTCTAGACCCATAGAGGCATGATAATATCTTCCTGGTATACATGTATATTTATAAAATATGTATGTTTGCATTGGACTATGTGTACATGCTTATGTGTTATGAATTTCAGACTGTAATCTCTAATGGGACAGGGACTAATATGAATGACATATATTTTCTGTAGAGCATTGCATACATTGTTATAGGAATGGGCTCTTGTGATTAACGCTTCGAGTTCTATTCAGCAATAGTGACAATGTTGCTCAGAATATTATTGGGCAACATCGTCATGAGTTTTTATCAATTATGATAATTTATGGCTGCTATTTAGCAATATTTTGTGCAGGGACAGCGGTTGTGCTAACATGCTGTCCCTGTAATGTTATAGAAGACATTCTTTTCGGGATTCCAAAAATAATACCTTCTGTTTGTTCTTCTGTGCATGCTCAAACATGCACTCGGGAATAGTCTCTGTCCCTGCTTGCAGTGACCGCCAACGGGGTAAGTATATCTCCAGCCTGTCCAAATTGATTGACATGTGTATACAGGCTATTTATTAGTCGGTATACATGTATATTTATGTGTTTTATATTTAATATTTATATAAAAATGCTAAATATAATAGTAAATAAATATACAGGTACACAGACTAGTATAAAGATATACGCATGTCAATCAATTTTGGCAGGTTTAACATGCTGTAGTTGGACTTACCTGTCGGCCGTCACTAGAAATCAGGCATAATGACTGGACGGATTTACAAGATGCTGCAGGGACTTAAGGGAACATTTCCCTATGTCCCTGCAGTTTTATGGACATGTAAGTATTTTTTTCCTATAGCGCCATTCTGAGATGGCGTTATATAAAGGACAATTTTTTCAAGTGAATTAACACTTTTTGCTTTGCTGAGTAGCAAAAAACGTTAAAGCACTGTAGAGATCAATGGCTGATCCCTACAGTTCGGTACTCTGTGAGCAGGGAATTAATGAGGAAGATAATTATGTTCTCTTCTCCATTATTCTATTGCTGACTAGGGGATTTACATAAAGAACACAGAAATCATAGTTTTCATAATTTTTATGTAAAAAACATTGCATCCCGATAGTGCGAAATCACCTTGCTTTATTTCTGCAACACAGAATGTGTGTGTGTGTAAGGCTATAGTTTTGGTAAAATTAGTCTATAAGCTCCAATGGGGCAGGGACTAACATGAATGACCGATATTCTCACTCTATAAAGCATACCATAAATACCTGTTGGAATGGGCTTTTGTAATAATGCCACTTGTTTCCTTTGTTATAATGTGAAATTACCCTGCCAACCGCGACATGTGAAAGTAGATATGTCAGTTCTGGGTTAGCTTGTGTTCCCCGACTACAGTCTAGAGTAGGAGTTGCGATACAAGCTGTAGGCAGGATATTGGATGGTCTAATGAAATTCTTGAACATGGAAGTTGAGTGTGAATTGCAAGGGTATTGTTGAAGGTAGGCACTGGAGGAAGTGAATGAACAGGAGACAAGAGTCTTAAGGACTAGGTCTAAGAGATGAAGAACTGGACTAGCACCAGCAGCATATATCTCTGGAACCAGAATGAGACCAGTAATGCATATCTCTGTAACTGGGCTGGGAGTGGTAACTAATATCTCTGTAACTGGGCCAGGACCAGTAGTGCATAACTATGGAACTGGACTTTGGCTGGTGATGTGTAACTATGGAACCAGGCTAGGACTGGTAATACGAATCTATCAAACTGGGCTGGGACCAGTAATGGTCCTCTCTGTAACTGGGCTGGGACTGGTATTGTGTATCTCAGGAACTGGGCTGAGGCTGGCCAAATGTTATACTAGAACTGATTTGAGAGCAATGTCCCAAAGGAATCATGGTACTGGTAACTTGGTTGAAGCTGGACTTGCTAACTGAATTGGAACTGTAGAATGGGCTGGAGCCGATGGATGTTGACCAGTGATGTTGGAAACCAGACAGGAGCCAGTGTACTTCTTTACTGGATTGGAACCAATGACACTGATGTCCAGGCTGGAACTGATGGAATAGGTAACCGGACTGGAACCAATGAAGTTGGAAACTGTCTGGAGCTGGTGGACTTATTAACTGGACTGGAACCAGTGACATATGGGACTGTGCTAGTCTGTGAAAATATTTATGCAACACTGAATTTGTGTTTGTTAGAATATTTTTGTATTAGTGACTATAGAATGCAAGCTCTTATGGGGCAGGGACTCTTATGGATGATTTGTGTTCTCTGTACATGATTTATTAGTTATACAATATAAATAAACAATAATAGTAATAATAATAATAGTAATAATAATAATAATAATAATAATAGATATGCATGTATATCAGGAACATATTATCATGCCTCTAAAATTTTTCAGGAGGGCCTTCACCATGATTGAAAATGTGAGGACAACAGCCAAGCAAACTACATCTCTGGACTTTTGTAAGGTCATCTTTACTACAAAGCATATAATGAAGATAGAACAGCAGGAGTAGTAGACCCAAGACAGGTAATTAATATTATTAATTACTGATAACTCTCAGGCTAGACACAAGTTCTAGACCCATAGAGGCATGATAATATCTTCCTGGTATACATGTATATTTATAAAATATGTATGTTTGCATTGGACTATGTGTACATGCTTATGTGTTATGAATTTCAGACTGTAATCTCTAATGGGACAGGGACTAATATGAATGACATATATTTTCTGTAGAGCATTGCATACATTGTTATAGGAATGGGCTCTTGTGATTAACGCTTCGAGTTCTATTCAGCAATAGTGACAATGTTGCTCAGAATATTATTGGGCAACATCGTCATGAGTTTTTATCAATTATGATAATTTATGGCTGCTATTTAGCAATATTTTGTGCAGGGACAGCGGTTGTGCTAACATGCTGTCCCTGTAATGTTATAGAAGACATTCTTTTCGGGATTCCAAAAATAATACCTTCTGTTTGTTCTTCTGTGCATGCTCAAACATGCACTCGGGAATAGTCTCTGTCCCTGCTTGCAGTGACCGCCAACGGGGTAAGTATATCTCCAGCCTGTCCAAATTGATTGACATGTGTATACAGGCTATTTATTAGTCGGTATACATGTATATTTATGTGTTTTATATTTAATATTTATATAAAAATGCTAAATATAATAGTAAATAAATATACAGGTACACAGACTAGTATAAAGATATACGCATGTCAATCAATTTTGGCAGGTTTAACATGCTGTAGTTGGACTTACCTGTCGGCCGTCACTAGAAATCAGGCATAATGACTGGACGGATTTACAAGATGCTGCAGGGACTTAAGGGAACATTTCCCTATGTCCCTGCAGTTTTATGGACATGTAAGTATTTTTTTCCTATAGCGCCATTCTGAGATGGCGTTATATAAAGGACAATTTTTTCAAGTGAATTAACACTTTTTGCTTTGCTGAGTAGCAAAAAACGTTAAAGCACTGTAGAGATCAATGGCTGATCCCTACAGTGCTGTACTCTGTGAGCAGGGGATTAATGAGGAAGATAATTATGTTCTCTTCTCCATTATCCTATTGCTGACTAGGGGATTTACATAAAGAACACGGAAATCATAGTTTCCATAATTTTTATGTAAAAAACATTGCATCCCGATAGTGTGAAATCACCTTGCTTTATTTCTGCAACACAGAATGTGTGTGTGTGTAAGGCTATAGTTTTGGTAAAATTAGTCTATAAGCTCCAATGGGGCAGGGACTAACATGAATGACCGATATTCTCACTCTATAAAGCATACCATAAATACCTGTTGGAATGGGCTTTTGTAATAATGCCACTTGTTTCCTTTGTTATAATGTGAAATTACCCTGCCAACCGCGACATGTGAAAGTAGATATGTCAGTTCTGGGTTAGCTTGTGTTCCCCGACTACAGTCTAGAGTAGGAGTTGCGATACAAGCTGTAGGCAGGATATTGGATGGTCTAATGAAATTCTTGAACATGGAAGTTGAGTGTGAATTGCAAGGGTATTGTTGAAGGTAGGCACTGGAGGAAGTGAATGAACAGGAGACAAGAGTCTTAAGGACTAGGTCTAAGAGATGAAGAACTGGACTAGCACCAGCAGCATATATCTCTGGAACCAGAATGAGACCAGTAATGCATATCTCTGTAACTGGGCTGGGAGTGGTAACTGATATCTCTGTAAATGGGCCAGGACCAGTAGTGCATAACTATGGAACTGGACTTTGGCTGGTGATGTGTAACTATGGAACCGGACTAGGACTGGTAATATGAATCTATGGAACTGGGCTGGGACCAGTAATGGTCCTCTCTGTAACTGGGCTGGGACTGGTATTGTGTATCTCAGGAACTGGGCTGAGGCTGGCCAAATGTTATACTAGAACTGATTTGAGAGCAATGTCCCAAAGGAATCATGGTACTGGTAACTTGGCTGAAGCTGGACTTGCTAACTGAATTGGAACTGTAGAATGGGATGGAGCCGATGGATGTTGACCAGTGATGTTGGAAACCAGACAGGAGCCAGTGTACTTCTTTACTGGATTGGAACCAATGACGCTGATGTCCAGGCTGGAACTGATGGAATAGGTAACCGGACTGGAACCAATGAAGTTGGAAACTGTCTGGAGCTGGTGGACTTATTAACTGGACTGGAACCAGTGACATATGGGACTGTGCTAGTCTGTGAAAATATTTATGCAACACTGAATTTGTGTTTGTTAGAATATTTTTGTATTAGTGACTTTAGAATGTAAGCTCTTATGGGGCAGGGACTCTTATGGATGATTTGTGTTCTCTGTACATGATTTATTAGTTATACAATATAAATATACAATAATAGTAATAATAATAATAGTAATAATAATAATAATAATAATAATAATAATAATAGATATGCATGTATATCAGGAACATATTATCATGCCTCTAAAATTTTTCAGGAGGGCCTTCACCATGATTGAAAATGTGAGGACAACAGCCAAGCAAACTACATCTCTGGACTTTTGTAAGGTCATCTTTACTACAAAGCATATAATGAAGATAGAACAGCAGGAGTAGTAGACCCAAGACAGGTAATTAATATTATTAATTACTGATAACTCTCAGGCTAGACACAAGTTCTAGACCCATAGAGGCATGATAATATCTTCCTGGTATACATGTATATTTATAAAATATGTATGTTTGCATTGGACTATGTGTAAATGCTTATGTGTTATGAATTTCAGACTGTAATCTCTAATGGGACAGGGACTAATATGAATGACATATATTTTCTGTAGAGCATTGCATACATTGTTATAGGAATGGGCTCTTGTGATTAACGCTTCGAGTTCTATTCAGCAATAGTGACAATGTTGCTCAGAATATTATTGGGCAACATCGTCATGAGTTTTTATCAATTATGATAATTTATGGCTGCTATTTAGCAATATTTTGTGCAGAGACAGCGGTTGTGCTAACATGCTGTCCCTGTAATGTTATAGAAGACATTCTTTTCGGGATTCCAAAAATAATACCTTCTGTTTGTTCTTCTGTGCATGCTCAAACATGCACTCGGGAATAGTCTCTGTCCCTGCTTGCAGTGACCGCCAGTGGGGTAAGTATATCTCCAGCCTGTCCAAATTGATTAACATGTGTATACAGGCTATATATTAGTCGGTATACATGTATATTTATGTGTTTTATATTTAATATTTATATATAAATGCTAAATATAATAGTAAATAAATATACAGGTATACAGACTAGTATAAAGACTGTGTACGCATGTCAATCAATTTTGGCAGGTTTAACATGCTGTAGTTGGACTTACCTGTCGGCCGTCACTAGAAATCAGGCATAATGACTGGATGGATTTACAAGATGCTGCAGGGACTTAAGGGAACATTTCCCTATGTCCCTGCAGTTTTATGGACATGTAAGTATTTTTTTCCTATAGCGCCATTCTGAGATGGCGTTATATAAAGGACAATTTTTTCAAGTGAATTAACACTTTTTGCTTTGCTGAGTAGCAAAAAACGTTAAAGCACTGTAGAGATCAATGGCTGATCCCTACAGTTCGGTACTCTGTGAGCAGGGAATTAATGAGGAAGATAATTATGTTCTCTTCTCCATTATTCTATTGCTGACTAGGGGATTTACATAAAGAACACAGAAATCATAGTTTTCATAATTTTTATGTAAAAAACATTGCATCCCGATAGTGCGAAATCACCTTGCTTTATTTCTGCAACACAGAATGTGTGTGTGTGTAAGGCTATAGTTTTGGTAAAATTAGTCTATAAGCTCCAATGGGGCAGGGACTAACATGAATGACCGATATTCTCACTCTATAAAGCATACCATAAATACCTGTTGGAATGGGCTTTTGTAATAATGCCACTTGTTTCCTTTGTTATAATGTGAAATTACCCTGCCAACCGCGACATGTGAAAGTAGATATGTCAGTTCTGGGTTAGCTTGTGTTCCCCGACTACAGTCTAGAGTAGGAGTTGCGATACAAGCTGTAGGCAGGATATTGGATGGTCTAATGAAATTCTTGAACATGGAAGTTGAGTGTGAATTGCAAGGGTATTGTTGAAGGTAGGCACTGGAGGAAGTGAATGAACAGGAGACAAGAGTCTTAAGGACTAGGTCTAAGAGATGAAGAACTGGACTAGCACCAGCAGCATATATCTCTGGAACCAGAATGAGACCAGTAATGCATATCTCTGTAACTGGGCTGGGAGTGGTAACTAATATCTCTGTAACTGGGCCAGGACCAGTAGTGCATAACTATGGAACTGGACTTTGGCTGGTGATGTGTAACTATGGAACCAGGCTAGGACTGGTAATACGAATCTATCAAACTGGGCTGGGACCAGTAATGGTCCTCTCTGTAACTGGGCTGGGACTGGTATTGTGTATCTCAGGAACTGGGCTGAGGCTGGCCAAATGTTATACTAGAACTGATTTGAGAGCAATGTCCCAAAGGAATCATGGTACTGGTAACTTGGTTGAAGCTGGACTTGCTAACTGAATTGGAACTGTAGAATGGGCTGGAGCCGATGGATGTTGACCAGTGATGTTGGAAACCAGACAGGAGCCAGTGTACTTCTTTACTGGATTGGAACCAATGACACTGATGTCCAGGCTGGAACTGATGGAATAGGTAACCGGACTGGAACCAATGAAGTTGGAAACTGTCTGGAGCTGGTGGACTTATTAACTGGACTGGAACCAGTGACATATGGGACTGTGCTAGTCTGTGAAAATATTTATGCAACACTGAATTTGTGTTTGTTAGAATATTTTTGTATTAGTGACTATAGAATGCAAGCTCTTATGGGGCAGGGACTCTTATGGATGATTTGTGTTCTCTGTACATGATTTATTAGTTATACAATATAAATAAACAATAATAGTAATAATAATAATAATAATAATAATAATAATAGATATGCATGTATATCAGGAACATATTATCATGCCTCTAAAATTTTTCAGGAGGGCCTTCACCATGATTGAAAATGTGAGGACAACAGCCAAGCAAACTACATCTCTGGACTTTTGTAAGGTCATCTTTACTACAAAGCATATAATGAAGATAGAACCGCAGGAGTAGTAGACCCAAGACAGGTAATTAATATTATTAATTACTGATAACTCTCAGGCTAGACACAAGTTCTAGACCCATAGAGGCATGATAATATCTTCCTGGTATACATGTATATTTATAAAATATGTGTTATGAATTTCAGACTGTAATCTCTAATGGGACAGGGACTAATATGAATGACATATATTTTCTGTAGAGCATTGCATACATTGTTATAGGAATGGGCTCTTGTGATTAACCCCTTGTGTTCTATTCAGCAATAGTGACAATGTTGCTCAGAATATTATTGGGCAACATCGTCATGAGTTTTTATCAATTATGATAATTTATGGCTGCTATTTAGCAATATTTTGTGCAGGGACAGCGGTTGTGCTAACACGCTGTCCCTGTAATGTTATAGAAGACATTCTTTTCGGGATTCCGAAAATAATACCTTCTGTTTGTTCTTCTGTGCATGCTCAAACATGCACTCGGGAATAGTCTCTGTCCCTGCTTGCAGTGACCGCCAACGGGGTAAGTATATCTCCAGCCTGTCCAAATTGATTGACATGTGTATACAGGCTATATATTAGTCGGTATACATGTATATTTATGTGTTTTATATTTAATATTTATATATAAATGCTAAATATAATAGTAAATAAATATACAGGTACACAGACTAGTATAAAGACTGTATACGCATGTCAATCAATTTTGGCAGGTTTAACATGCTGTAGTTGGACTTACCTGTCGGCCATCACTAGAAATCAGGCATAATGACTGGACGGATTTACAAGATGCTGCAGGGACTTAAGGGAACATTTCCCTATGTCCCTGCAGTTTTATGGACATGTAAGTATTTTTTTCCTATAGCGCCATTCTGAGATGGCGTTATATAAAGGACAATTTTTTCAAGTGAATTAACACTTTTTGCTTTGCTGAGTAGCAAAAAACGTTAAAGCACTGTAGAGATCAATGGCTGATCCCTACAGTGCTGTACTCTGTGAGCAGGGAATTAATGAGGAAGATAATTATGTTCTCTTGTCCATTATCCTATTGCTGACTAGGGGATTTACATAAAGAACACGGAAATCATAGTTTCCATAATTTTTATGTAAAAAACATTGCATCCCGATAGTGTGAAATCACCTTGCTTTATTTCTGCAACACAGAATGTGTGTGTGTGTAAGGCTATAGTTTTGGTAAAATTAGTCTATAAGCTCCAATGGGGCAGGGACTAACATGAATGACCGATATTCTCACTCTATAAAGCATACCATAAATACCTGTTGGAATGGGCTTTTGTAATAATGCCACTTGTTTCCTTTGTTATAATGTGAAATTACCCTGCCAACCGTGACATGTGAAAGTAGATATGTCAGTTCTGGGTTAGCTTGTGTTCCCCGACTACAGTCTAGAGTAGGAGTTGCGATACAAGCTGTAGGCAGGATATTGGATGGTCTAATGAAATTCTTGAACATGGAAGTTGAGTGTGAATTGCAAGGGTATTGTTGAAGGTAGGCACTGGAGGAAGTGAATGAACAGGAGACAAGAGTCTTAAGGACTAGGTCTAAGAGATGAAGAACTGGACTAGCACCAGCAGCATATATCTCTGGAACCAGAATGAGACCAGTAATGCATATCTCTGTAACTGGGCTGGGAGTGGTAACTGATATCTCTGTAAATGGGCCAGGACCAGTAGTGCATAACTATGGAACTGGACTTTGGCTGGTGATGTGTAACTATGGAACCGGACTAGGACTGGTAATATGAATCTATGGAACTGGGCTGGGACCAGTAATGGTCCTCTCTGTAACTGGGCTGGGACTGGTATTGTGTATCTCAGGAACTGGGCTGAGGCTGGCCAAATGTTATACTAGAACTGATTTGAGAGCAATGTCCCAAAGGAATCATGGTACTGGTAACTTGGCTGAAGCTGGACTTGCTAACTGAATTGGAACTGTAGAATGGGATGGAGCCGATGGATGTTGACCAGTGATGTTGGAAACCAGACAGGAGCCAGTGTACTTCTTTACTGGATTGGAACCAATGACACTGATGTCCAGGCTGGAACTGATGGAATAGGTAACCGGACTGGAACCAATGAAGTTGGAAACTGTCTGGAGCTGGTGGACTTATTAACTGGACTGGAACCAGTGACATATGGGACTGTGCTAGTCTGTGAAAATATTTATGCAACACTGAATTTGTGTTTGTTAGAATATTTTTGTATTAGTGACTATAGAATGCAAGCTCTTATGGGGCAGGGACTCTTATGGATGATTTGTGTTCTCTGTACATGATTTATTAGTTATACAATATAAATAAACAATAATAGTAATAATAATAATAATAATAATAATAGATATGCATGTATATCAGGAACATATTATCATGCCTCTAAAATTTTTCAGGAGGGCCTTCACCATGATTGAAAATGTGAGGACAACAGCCAAGCAAACTACATCTCTGGACTTTTGTAAGGTCATCTTTACTACAAAGCATATAATGAAGATAGAACCGCAGGAGTAGTAGACCCAAAACAGGTAATTAATATTATTAATTACTGATAACTCTCAGGCTAGACACAAGTTCTAGACCCATAGAGGCATGATAATATCTTCCTGGTATACATGTATATTTATAAAATATGTGTTATGAATTTCAGACTGTAATCTCTAATGGGACAGGGACTAATATGAATGACATATATTTTCTGTAGAGCATTGCATACATTGTTATAGGAATGGGCTCTTGTGATTAACCCCTTGTGTTCTATTCAGCAATAGTGACAATGTTGCTCAGAATATTATTGGGCAACATCGTCATGAGTTTTTATCAATTATGATAATTTATGGCTGCTATTTAGCAATATTTTGTGCAGGGACAGCGGTTGTGCTAACACGCTGTCCCTGTAATGTTATAGAAGACATTCTTTTCGGGATTCCGAATATAATACCTTCTGTTTGTTCTTCTGTGCATGCTCAAACATGCACTCGGGAATAGTCTCTGTCCCTGCTTGCAGTGACCGCCAACGGGGTAAGTATATCTCCAGCCTGTCCAAATTGATTGACATGTGTATACAGGCTATATATTAGTCGGTATACATGTATATTTATGTGTTTTATATTTAATATTTATATATAAATGCTAAATATAATAGTAAATAAATATACAGGTACACAGACTAGTATAAAGACTGTATACGCATGTCAATCAATTTTGGCAGGTTTAACATGCTGTAGTTGGACTTACCTGTCGGCCGTCACTAGAAATCAGGCATAATGACTGGACGGATTTACAAGATGCTGCAGGGACTTAAGGGAACATTTCCCTATGTCCCTGCAGTTTTATGGACATGTAAGTATTTTTTTCCTATAGCGCCATTCTGAGATGGCGTTATATAAAGGACAATTTTTTCAAGTGAATTAACACTTTTTGCTTTGCTGAGTAGCAAAAAACGTTAAAGCACTGTAGAGATCAATGGCTGATCCCTACAGTGCTGTACTCTGTGAGCAGGGAATTAATGAGGAAGATAATTATGTTCTCTTCTCCATTATCCTATTGCTGACTAGGGGATTTACATAAAGAACACGGAAATCATAGTTTCCATAATTTTTATGTAAAAAACATTGCATCCCGATAGTGTGAAATCACCTTGCTTTATTTCTGCAACACAGAATGTGTGTGTGTGTAAGGCTATAGTTTTGGTAAAATTAGTCTATAAGCTCCAATGGGGCAGGGACTAACATGAATGACCGATATTCTCACTCTATAAAGCATACCATAAATACCTGTTGGAATGGGCTTTTGTAATAATGGCACTTGTTTCCTTTGTTATAATGTGAAATTACCCTGCCAACCGCGACATGTGAAAGTAGATATGTCAGTTCTGGGTTAGCTTGTGTTCCCCGACTACAGTCTAGAGTAGGAGTTGCGATACAAGCTGTAGGCAGGATATTGGATGGTCTAATGAAATTCTTGAACATGGAAGTTGAGTGTGAATTGCAAGGGTATTGTTGAAGGTAGGCACTGGAGGAAGTGAATGAACAGGAGACAAGAGTCTTAAGGACTAGGTCTAAGAGATGAAGAACTGGACTAGCACCAGCAGCATATATCTCTGGAACCAGAATGAGACCAGTAATGCATATCTCTGTAACTGGGCTGGGAGTGGTAACTGATATCTCTGTAAATGGGCCAGGACCAGTAGTGCATAACTATGGAACTGGACTTTGGCTGGTGATGTGTAACTATGGAACCGGACTAGGACTGGTAATATGAATCTATGGAACTGGGCTGGGACCAGTAATGGTCCTCTCTGTAACTGGGCTGGGACTGGTATTGTGTATCTCAGGAACTGGGCTGAGGCTGGCCAAATGTTATACTAGAACTGATTTGAGAGCAATGTCCCAAAGGAATCATGGTACTGGTAACTTGGCTGAAGCTGGACTTGCTAACTGAATTGGAACTGTAGAATGGGATGGAGCCGATGGATGTTGACCAGTGATGTTGGAAACCAGACAGGAGCCAGTGTACTTCTTTACTGGATTGGAACCAATGACGCTGATGTCCAGGCTGGAACTGATGGAATAGGTAACCGGACTGGAACCAATGAAGTTGGAAACTGTCTGGAGCTGGTGGACTTATTAACTGGACTGGAACCAGTGACATATGGGACTGTGCTAGTCTGTGAAAATATTTATGCAACACTGAATTTGTGTTTGTTAGAATATTTTTGTATTAGTGACTTTAGAATGTAAGCTCTTATGGGGCAGGGACTCTTATGGATGATTTGTGTTCTCTGTACATGATTTATTAGTTATACAATATAAATAAACAATAATAGTAATAATAATAATAGTAATAATAATAATAATAATAATAATAATAGATATGCATGTATATCAGGAACATATTATCATGCCTCTAAAATTTTTCATGAGGGCCTTCACCATGATTGAAAATGTGAGGACAACAGCCAAGCAAACTACATCTCTGGACTTTTGTAAGGTCATCTTTACTACAAAGCATATAATGAAGATAGAACAGCAGGAGTAGTAGACCCAAGACAGGTAATTAATATTATTAATTACTGATAACTCTCAGGCTAGACACAAGTTCTAGACCCATAGAGGCATGATAATATCTTCCTGGTATACATGTATATTTATAAAATATGTATGTTTGCATTGGACTATGTGTAAATGCTTATGTGTTATGAATTTCAGACTGTAATCTCTAATGGGACAGGGACTAATATGAATGACATATATTTTCTGTAGAGCATTGCATACATTGTTATAGGAATGGGCTCTTGTGATTAACGCTTTGAGTTCTATTCAGCAATAGTGACAATGTTGCTCAGAATATTATTGGGCAACATCGTCATGAGTTTTTATCAATTATGATAATTTATGGCTGCTATTTAGCAATATTTTGTGCAGGGACAGCGGTTGTGCTAACATGCTGTCCCTGTAATGTTATAGAAGACATTCTTTTCGGGATTCCAAAAATAATACCTTCTGTTTGTTCTTCTGTGCATGCTCAAACATGCACTCGGGAATAGTCTCTGTCCCTGCTTGCAGTGACCGCCAATGGGGTAAGTATATCTCCAGCCTGTCCAAATTGATTAACATGTGTATACAGGCTATATATTAGTCGGTATACATGTATATTTATGTGTTTTATATTTAATATTTATATATAAATGCTAAATATAATAGTAAATAAATATACAGGTATACAGACTAGTATAAAGACTGTGTATGCATGTCAATCAATTTTGGCAGGTTTAACATGCTGTAGTTGGACTTACCTGTCGGCCGTCACTAGAAATCAGCCATAATGACTGGATGGATTTACAAGATGCTGCAGGGACTTAAGGGAACATTTCCCTATGTCCCTGCAGTTTTATGGACATGTAAGTATTTTTTTCCTATAGCGCCATTCTGAGATGGCGTTATATAAAGGACAATTTTTTCAAGTGAATTAACACTTTTTGCTTTGCTGAGTAGCAAAAAACGTTAAAGCACTGTAGAGATCAATGGCTGATCCCTACAGTTCGGTACTCTGTGAGCAGGGAATTAATGAGGAAGATAATTATGTTCTCTTCTCCATTATTCTATTGCTGACTAGGGGATTTACATAAAGAACACAGAAATCATAGTTTTCATAATTTTTATGTAAAAAACATTGCATCCCGATAGTGCGAAATCACCTTGCTTTATTTCTGCATCACAGAATGTGTGTGTGTGTAAGGCTATAGTTTTGGTAAAATTAGTCTATAAGCTCCAATGGGGCAGGGACTAACATGAATGACCGATATTCTCACTCTATAAAGCATACCATAAATACCTGTTGGAATGGGCTTTTGTAATAATGCCACTTGTTTCCTTTGTTATAATGTGAAATTACCCTGCCAACCGCGACATGTGAAAGTAGATATGTCAGTTCTGGGTTAGCTTGTGTTCCCCGACTACAGTCTAGAGTAGGAGTTGCGATACAAGCTGTAGGCAGGATATTGGATGGTCTAATGAAATTCTTGAACATGGAAGTTGAGTGTGAATTGCAAGTGTATTGTTGAAGGTAGGCACTGGAGGAAGTGAATGAACAGGAGACAAGAGTCTTAAGGACTAGGTCTAAGAGATGAAGAACTGGACTAGCACCAGCAGCATATATCTCTGGAACCAGAATGAGACCAGTAATGCATATCTCTGTAACTGGGCTGGGAGTGGTAACTGATATCTCTGTAACTGGGCCAGGACCAGTAGTGCATAACTATGGAACTGGACTTTGGCTGGTGATGTGTAACTATGGAACCAGGCTAGGACTGGTAATACGAATCTATCGAACTGGGCTGGGACCAGTAATGGTCCTCTCTGTAACTGGGCTGGGACTGGTATTGTGTATCTCAGGAACTGGGCTGAGGCTGGCCAAATGTTATACTAGAACTGATTTGAGAGCAATGTCCCAAAGGAATCATGGTACTGGTAACTTGGTTGAAGCTGGACTTGCTAACTGAATTGGAACTGTAGAATGGGCTGGAGCCGATGGATGTTGACCAGTGATGTTGGAAACCAGACAGGAGCCAGTGTACTTCTTTACTGGATTGGAACCAATGACACTGATGTCCAGGCTGGAACTGATGGAATAGGTAACCGGACTGGAACCAATGAAGTTGGAAACTGTCTGGAGCTGGTGGACTTATTAACTGGACTGGAACCAGTGACATATGGGACTGTGCTAGTCTGTGAAAATATTTATGCAACACTGAATTTGTGTTTGTTAGAATATTTTTGTATTAGTGACTATAGAATGCAAGCTCTTATGGGGCAGGGACTCTTATGGATGATTTGTGTTCTCTGTACATGATTTATTAGTTATACAATATAAATAAACAATAATAGTAATAATAATAATAATAATAATAATAATAATAATAGATATGCATGTATATCAGGAACATATTATCATGCCTCTAAAATTTTTCAGGAGGGCCTTCACCATGATTGAAAATGTGAGGACAACAGCCAAGCAAACTACATCTCTGGACTTTTGTAAGGTCATCTTTACTACAAAGCATATAATGAAGATAGAACCGCAGGAGTAGTAGACCCAAGACAGGTAATTAATATTATTAATTACTGATAACTCTCAGGCTAGACACAAGTTCTAGACCCATAGAGGCATGATAATATCTTCCTGGTATACATGTATATTTATAAAATATGTGTTATGAATTTCAGACTGTAATCTCTAATGGGACAGGGACTAATATGAATGACATATATTTTCTGTAGAGCATTGCATACATTGTTATAGGAATGGGCTCTTGTGATTAACCCTTTGTGTTCTATTCAGCAATAGTGACAATGTTGCTCAGAATATTATTGGGCAACATCGTCATGAGTTTTTATCAATTATGATAATTTATGGCTGCTATTTAGCAATGTTTTGTGCAGGGACAGCGGTTGTGCTAACACGCTGTCCCTGTAATGTTATAGATGACATTCTTTTCGGGATTCCGAAAATAATACCTTCTGTTTGTTCTTCTGTGCATGCTCAAACATGCACTCGGGAATAGTCTCTGTCCCTGCTTGCAGTGACCGCCAATGGGGTAAGTATATCTCCAGCCTGTCCAAATTGATTAACATGTGTATACAGGCTATATATTAGTCGGTATACATGTATATTTATGTGTTTTATATTTAATATTTATATATAAATGCTAAATATAATAGTAAATAAATATACAGGTATACAGACTAGTATAAAGACTGTGTACGCATGTCAATCAATTTTGGCAGGTTTAACATGCTGTAGTTGGACTTACCTGTCGGCCGTCACTAGAAATCAAGCATAATGACTGGATGGATTTACAAGATGCTGCAGGGACTTAAGGGAACATTTCCCTATGTCCCTGCAGTTTTATGGACATGTAAGTATTTTTTTCCTATAGCGCCATTCTGAGATGGCGTTATATAAAGGACAATTTTTTCAAGTGAATTAACACTTTTTGCTTTGCTGAGTAGCAAAAAACGTTAAAGCACTGTAGAGATCAATGGCTGATCCCTACAGTTCGGTACTCTGTGAGCAGGGAATTAATGAGGAAGATAATTATGTTCTCTTCTCCATTATTCTATTGCTGACTAGGGGATTTACATAAAGAACACAGAAATCATAGTTTTCATAATTTTTATGTAAAAAACATTGCATCCCGATAGTGCGAAATCACCTTGCTTTATTTCTGCAACACAGAATGTGTGTGTGTGTAAGGCTATAGTTTTGGTAAAATTAGTCTATAAGCTCCAATGGGGCAGGGACTAACATGAATGACCGATATTCTCACTCTATAAAGCATACCATAAATACCTGTTGGAATGGGCTTTTGTAATAATGCCACTTGTTTCCTTTGTTATAATGTGAAATTACCCTGCCAACCGCGACATGTGAAAGTAGATATGTCAGTTCTGGGTTAGCTTGTGTTCCCCGACTACAGTCTAGAGTAGGAGTTGCGATACAAGCTGTAGGCAGGATATTGGATGGTCTAATGAAATTCTTGAACATGGAAGTTGAGTGTGAATTGCAAGTGTATTGTTGAAGGTAGGCACTGGAGGAAGTGAATGAACAGGAGACAAGAGTCTTAAGGACTAGGTCTAAGAGATGAAGAACTGGACTAGCACCAGCAGCATATATCTCTGGAACCAGAATGAGACCAGTAATGCATATCTCTGTAACTGGGCTGGGAGTGGTAACTGATATCTCTGTAACTGGGCCAGGACCAGTAGTGCATAACTATGGAACTGGACTTTGGCTGGTGATGTGTAACTATGGAACCAGGCTAGGACTGGTAATACGAATCTATCGAACTGGGCTGGGACCAGTAATGGTCCTCTCTGTAACTGGGCTGGGACTGGTATTGTGTATCTCAGGAACTGGGCTGAGGCTGGCCAAATGTTATACTAGAACTGATTTGAGAGCAATGTCCCAAAGGAATCATGGTACTGGTAACTTGGTTGAAGCTGGACTTGCTAACTGAATTGGAACTGTAGAATGGGCTGGAGCCGATGGATGTTGACCAGTGATGTTGGAAACCAGACAGGAGCCAGTGTACTTCTTTACTGGATTGGAACCAATGACACTGATGTCCAGGCTGGAACTGATGGAATAGGTAACCGGACTGGAACCAATGAAGTTGGAAACTGTCTGGAGCTGGTGGACTTATTAACTGGACTGGAACCAGTGACATATGGGACTGTGCTAGTCTGTGAAAATATTTATGCAACACTGAATTTGTGTTTGTTAGAATATTTTTGTATTAGTGACTATAGAATGCAAGCTCTTATGGGGCAGGGACTCTTATGGATGATTTGTGTTCTCTGTACATGATTTATTAGTTATACAATATAAATAAACAATAATAGTAATAATAATAATAATAATAATAATAATAATAATAGATATGCATGTATATCAGGAACATATTATCATGCCTCTAAAATTTTTCAGGAGGGCCTTCACCATGATTGAAAATGTGAGGACAACAGCCAAGCAAACTACATCTCTGGACTTTTGTAAGGTCATCTTTACTACAAAGCATATAATGAAGATAGAACCGCAGGAGTAGTAGACCCAAGACAGGTAATTAATATTATTAATTACTGATAACTCTCAGGCTAGACACAAGTTCTAGACCCATAGAGGCATGATAATATCTTCCTGGTATACATGTATATTTATAAAATATGTGTTATGAATTTCAGACTGTAATCTCTAATGGGACAGGGACTAATATGAATGACATATATTTTCTGTAGAGCATTGCATACATTGTTATAGGAATGGGCTCTTGTGATTAACCCTTTGTGTTCTATTCAGCAATAGTGACAATGTTGCTCAGAATATTATTGGGCAACATCGTCATGAGTTTTTATCAATTATGATAATTTATGGCTGCTATTTAGCAATGTTTTGTGCAGGGACAGCGGTTGTGCTAACACGCTGTCCCTGTAATGTTATAGATGACATTCTTTTCGGGATTCCGAAAATAATACCTTCTGTTTGTTCTTCTGTGCATGCTCAAACATGCACTCGGGAATAGTCTCTGTCCCTGCTTGCAGTGACCGCCAATGGGGTAAGTATATCTCCAGCCTGTCCAAATTGATTGACATGTGTATACAGGCTATATATTAGTCGGTATACATGTATATTTATGTGTTTTATATTTAATATTTATATATAAATGCTAAATATAATAGTAAATAAATATACAAGTATACAGACTAGTATAAAGACTGTGTACGCATGTCAATCAATTTTGGCAGGTTTAACATGCTGTAGTTGGACTTACCTGTCGGCCGTCACTAGAAATCAAGCATAATGACTGGATGGATTTACAAGATGCTGCAGGGACTTAAGGGAACATTTCCCTATGTCCCTGCAGTTTTATGGACATGTAAGTATTTTTTTCCTATAGCGCCATTCTGAGATGGCGTTATATAAAGGACAATTTTTTCAAGTGAATTAACACTTTTTGCTTTGCTGAGTAGCAAAAAACGTTAAAGCACTGTAGAGATCAATGGCTGATCCCTACAGTTCGGTACTCTGTGAGCAGGGAATTAATGAGGAAGATAATTATGTTCTCTTCTCCATTATTCTATTGCTGACTAGGGGATTTACATAAAGAACACAGAAATCATAGTTTTCATAATTTTTATGTAAAAAACATTGCATCCCGATAGTGCGAAATCACCTTGCTTTATTTCTGCAACACAGAATGTGTGTGTGTGTAAGGCTATAGTTTTGGTAAAATTAGTCTATAAGCTCCAATGGGGCAGGGACTAACATGAATGACCGATATTCTCACTCTATAAAGCATACCATAAATACCTGTTGGAATGGGCTTTTGTAATAATGCCACTTGTTTCCTTTGTTATAATGTGAAATTACCCTGCCAACCGCGACATGTGAAAGTAGATATGTCAGTTCTGGGTTAGCTTGTGTTCCCCGACTACAGTCTAGAGTAGGAGTTGCGATACAAGCTGTAGGCAGGATATTGGATGGTCTAATGAAATTCTTGAACATGGAAGTTGAGTGTGAATTGCAAGTGTATTGTTGAAGGTAGGCACTGGAGGAAGTGAATGAACAGGAGACAAGAGTCTTAAGGACTAGGTCTAAGAGATGAAGAACTGGACTAGCACCAGCAGCATATATCTCTGGAACCAGAATGAGACCAGTAATGCATATCTCTGTAACTGGGCTGGGAGTGGTAACTGATATCTCTGTAACTGGGCCAGGACCAGTAGTGCATAACTATGGAACTGGACTTTGGCTGGTGATGTGTAACTATGGAACCAGGCTAGGACTGGTAATACGAATCTATCGAACTGGGCTGGGACCAGTAATGGTCCTCTCTGTAACTGGGCTGGGACTGGTATTGTGTATCTCAGGAACTGGGCTGAGGCTGGCCAAATGTTATACTAGAACTGATTTGAGAGCAATGTCCCAAAGGAATCATGGTACTGGTAACTTGGTTGAAGCTGGACTTGCTAACTGAATTGGAACTGTAGAATGGGCTGGAGCCGATGGATGTTGACCAGTGATGTTGGAAACCAGACAGGAGCCAGTGTACTTCTTTACTGGATTGGAACCAATGACACTGATGTCCAGGCTGGAACTGATGGAATAGGTAACCGGACTGGAACCAATGAAGTTGGAAACTGTCTGGAGCTGGTGGACTTATTAACTGGACTGGAACCAGTGACATATGGGACTGTGCTAGTCTGTGAAAATATTTATGCAACACTGAATTTGTGTTTGTTAGAATATTTTTGTATTAGTGACTATAGAATGCAAGCTCTTATGGGGCAGGGACTCTTATGGATGATTTGTGTTCTCTGTACATGATTTATTAGTTATACAATATAAATAAACAATAATAGTAATAATAATAATAATAATAATAATAATAATAATAATAGATATGCATGTATATCAGGAACATATTATCATGCCTCTAAAATTTTTCAGGAGGGCCTTCACCATGATTGAAAATGTGAGGACAACAGCCAAGCAAACTACATCTCTGGACTTTTGTAAGGTCATCTTTACTACAAAGCATATAATGAAGATAGAACCGCAGGAGTAGTAGACCCAAGACAGGTAATTAATATTATTAATTACTGATAACTCTCAGGCTAGACACAAGTTCTAGACCCATAGAGGCATGATAATATCTTCCTGGTATACATGTATATTTATAAAATATGTGTTATGAATTTCAGACTGTAATCTCTAATGGGACAGGGACTAATATGAATGACATATATTTTCTGTAGAGCATTGCATACATTGTTATAGGAATGGGCTCTTGTGATTAACCCTTTGTGTTCTATTCAGCAATAGTGACAATGTTGCTCAGAATATTATTGGGCAACATCGTCATGAGTTTTTATCAATTATGATAATTTATGGCTGCTATTTAGCAATGTTTTGTGCAGGGACAGCGGTTGTGCTAACACGCTGTCCCTGTAATGTTATAGATGACATTCTTTTCGGGATTCCGAAAATAATACCTTCTGTTTGTTCTTCTGTGCATGCTCAAACATGCACTCGGGAATAGTCTCTGTCCCTGCTTGCAGTGACCGCCAATGGGGTAAGTATATCTCCAGCCTGTCCAAATTGATTAACATGTGTATACAGGCTATATATTAGTCGGTATACATGTATATTTATGTGTTTTATATTTAATATTTATATATAAATGCTAAATATAATAGTAAATAAATATACAGGTATACAGACTAGTATAAAGACTGTGTACGCATGTCAATCAATTTTGGCAGGTTTAACATGCTGTAGTTGGACTTACCTGTCGGCCGTCACTAGAAATCAGGCATAATGACTGGATGGATTTACAAGATGCTGCAGGGACTTAAGGGAACATTTCCCTATGTCCCTGCAGTTTTATGGACATGTAAGTATTTTTTTCCTATAGCGCCATTCTGAGATGGCGTTATATAAAGGACAATTTTTTCAAGTGAATTAACACTTTTTGCTTTGCTGAGTAGCAAAAAACGTTAAAGCACTGTAGAGATCAATGGCTGATCCCTACAGTTCGGTACTCTGTGAGCAGGGAATTAATGAGGAAGATAATTATGTTCTCTTCTCCATTATTCTATTGCTGACTAGGGGATTTACATAAAGAACACAGAAATCATAGTTTTCATAATTTTTATGTAAAAAACATTGCATCCCGATAGTGCGAAATCACCTTGCTTTATTTCTGCAACACAGAATGTGTGTGTGTGTAAGGCTATAGTTTTGGTAAAATTAGTCTATAAGCTCCAATGGGGCAGGGACTAACATGAATGACCGATATTCTCACTCTATAAAGCATACCATAAATACCTGTTGGAATGGGCTTTTGTAATAATGCCACTTGTTTCCTTTGTTATAATGTGAAATTACCCTGCCAACCGCGACATGTGAAAGTAGATATGTCAGTTCTGGGTTAGCTTGTGTTCCCCGACTACAGTCTAGAGTAGGAGTTGCGATACAAGCTGTAGGCAGGATATTGGATGGTCTAATGAAATTCTTGAACATGGAAGTTGAGTGTGAATTGCAAGTGTATTGTTGAAGGTAGGCACTGGAGGAAGTGAATGAACAGGAGACAAGAGTCTTAAGGACTAGGTCTAAGAGATGAAGAACTGGACTAGCACCAGCAGCATATATCTCTGGAACCAGAATGAGACCAGTAATGCATATCTCTGTAACTGGGCTGGGAGTGGTAACTGATATCTCTGTAACTGGGCCAGGACCAGTAGTGCATAACTATGGAACTGGACTTTGGCTGGTGATGTGTAACTATGGAACCAGGCTAGGACTGGTAATACGAATCTATCGAACTGGGCTGGGACCAGTAATGGTCCTCTCTGTAACTGGGCTGGGACTGGTATTGTGTATCTCAGGAACTGGGCTGAGGCTGGCCAAATGTTATACTAGAACTGATTTGAGAGCAATGTCCCAAAGGAATCATGGTACTGGTAACTTGGTTGAAGCTGGACTTGCTAACTGAATTGGAACTGTAGAATGGGCTGGAGCCGATGGATGTTGACCAGTGATGTTGGAAACCAGACAGGAGCCAGTGTACTTCTTTACTGGATTGGAACCAATGACACTGATGTCCAGGCTGGAACTGATGGAATAGGTAACCGGACTGGAACCAATGAAGTTGGAAACTGTCTGGAGCTGGTGGACTTATTAACTGGACTGGAACCAGTGACATATGGGACTGTGCTAGTCTGTGAAAATATTTATGCAACACTGAATTTGTGTTTGTTAGAATATTTTTGTATTAGTGACTATAGAATGCAAGCTCTTATGGGGCAGGGACTCTTATGGATGATTTGTGTTCTCTGTACATGATTTATTAGTTATACAATATAAATAAACAATAATAGTAATAATAATAATAATAATAATAATAATAATAATAATAATAATAATAGATATGCATGTATATCAGGAACATATTATCATGCCTCTAAAATTTTTCAGGAGGGCCTTCACCATGATTGAAAATGTGAGGACAACAGCCAAGCAAACTACATCTCTGGACTTTTGTAAGGTCATCTTTACTACAAAGCATATAATGAAGATAGAACCGCAGGAGTAGTAGACCCAAGACAGGTAATTAATATTATTAATTACTGATAACTCTCAGGCTAGACACAAGTTCTAGACCCATAGAGGCATGATAATATCTTCCTGGTATACATGTATATTTATAAAATATGTGTTATGAATTTCAGACTGTAATCTCTAATGGGACAGGGACTAATATGAATGACATATATTTTCTGTAGAGCATTGCATACATTGTTATAGGAATGGGCTCTTGTGATTAACCCTTTGTGTTCTATTCAGCAATAGTGACAATATTGCTCAGAATATTATTGGGCAACATCGTCATGAGTTTTTATCAATTATGATAATTTATGGCTGCTATTTGGCAATGTTTTGTGCAGGGACAGCGGTTGTGCTAACACGCTGTCCCTGTAATGTTATAGATGACATTCTTTTCGGGATTCCGAAAATAATACCTTCTGTTTGTTCTTCTGTGCATGCTCAAACATGCACTCGGGAATAGTCTCTGTCCCTGCTTGCAGTGACCGCCAACGGGGTAAGTATATCTCCAGCCTGTCCAAATTGATTGACATGTGTATACAGGCTATATATTAGTCGGTATACATGTATATTTATGTGTTTTATATTTAATATTTATATATAAATGCTAAATATAATAGTAAATATACAGGTATACAGACTAGTATAAAGACTGTATACGCATGTCAATCAATTTTGACAGGTTTAACATGCTGTAGTTGGACTTACCTGTCAGCCGTCACTAGAAATCAGGCATAATGACTGGATGGATTTACAAGATGCTGCAGGGACTTAAGGGAACATTTCCCTATGTCCCTGCAGTTTTATGGACATGTAAGTATTGATTTCCTATAGCACCATTCTGAGATGGCGTTATATAAAGGACAATTTTTTCAAGTGAATTAACACTTTTTGCTTGGCTGAGTAGCAAAAAGCGTTAAAGCACTGTAGAGATCAATGGCTGATCCCTACAGTGCGGTACTCTGTGAGCAGGGCATTAATGAGGAAGATAATTATGTTCTCTTCTCCATTATCCTATTGCTGACTAGGGGATTTACATAAAGAACACGGAAATCATAGTTTCTGTAATTTTTATGTAAAAAACATTGCATCCCGATAGTGCGAAATAACCTTGCTCTATTTCTGCAACACAGAATGTGTGTGTGCGTAAGGCTATAGTATTGGTAAAATTAGTCTATAAGCTCCAATGGGGCAGGGACTAACATGAATGACCGATATTCTCACTCTATAAAGCATTCCATAAATACTTGTTGGAATGGGCTTTTGTAATAATGCCACTTGTTTCCTTTGTTATAATGTGAAATTACCCTGCCAACCGCAACATGAGAAAGTAGATATGTCAGTTCTGGGTTAGCTTGTGTTCCCTGATTACAGTCTAGAGTAGGAGTTGCGATTCAAGCTGTAGGCAGGATATTGGATGGTCTAATGAAATTCTTGAACATGGAAGTTGAGTGTGAATTGCAAGGGTATTGTTGAAGGTAGGCACTGGAGGAAGTGAATGAACAGGAGACAAGAGTCTTAAGGACTAGGTCTAAGAGATGAAGAACTGGACTAGCACCAGCAGCATATATCTCTGGAACCAGAATGAGACCAGTAATGCATATCTCTGTAACTGGGCTGGGAGTGGTAACTGATATCTCTGTAACTGGGCCAGGACCAGTAGTGCATAACTATGGAACTGGACTTTGGCTGGTGATGTGTAACTATGGAACCGGACTAGGACTGGTGATACGAATCTATGGAACTGGGCTGGGACCAGTAATGGTCCTCTCTGTAACTGGGCTGGGACTGGTATTGTGTATCTCAGGAATTGGGCTGAGGCTGGCCAAATGTTATACTAGAACTGATTTGAGAGCAATGTCCCAAAGGAATCATGGTACTGGTAACTTGGCTGAAGCTGGACTTTCTAACTGAATTGGAACTGTAGAATGGGATGGAGCCGATGGATGTTGACCAGCGATGTTGGAAACCAGACAGGAGCCAGTGTACTTCTTTACTGGATTGAAACCAATGACGCTGATGTCCAGGCTGGAACTGATGGAATAGGTAACCGGACTGGAACCAATGAAGTTGGAAACTGTCTGGAGCTGGTGGACTTATTAACTGGACTGGAACCAGTGACATATGGGACTGTGCTAGTCTGTGAAAATATTTATGCAACACTGAATTTGTGTTTGTTAGAATATTTTTGTATTAGTGACTTTAGAATGTAAGCTCTTATGGGGCAGGGACTCTTATGGATGATTTGTGTTCTCTGTACATGATTTATTAGTTATACAATATAAATAAACAATAATAGTAATAATAATAATAATAGTAATAATAATAATAATAATAATAATAGATATGCATGTATATCAGGAACATATTATCATGCCTCTAAAATTTTTCAGGAGGGCCTTCACCATGATTGAAAATGTGAGGACAACAGCCAAGCAAACTACATCTCTGGACTTTTGTAAGGTCATCTTTACTGCAAAGCATATAATGAAGATAGAACCGCAGGAGTAGTAGACCCAAGACAGGTAATTAATATTATTAATTACTGATAACTCTCAGGCTAGACACAAGTTCTAGACCCATAGAGGCATGATAATATCTTCCTGGTATACATGTATATTTATAAAATATGTGTTATGAATTTCAGACTGTAATCTCTAATGGGACAGGGACTAATATGAATGACATATATTTTCTGTAGAGCATTGCATACATTGTTATAGGAATGGGCTCTTGTGATTAACGCTTTGAGTTCTATTCAGCAATAGTGACAATGTTGCTCAGAATATTATTTGGCAACATCGTCATGAGTTTTTATCAATTATGATAATTTATGGCTGCTATTTAGCAGTATTTTGTGCAGGGACAGTGGTTGTGCTAACACGCTGTCCCTGTAATGTTATAGAAGACATTCTTTTCAGGATTCTGAAAATAATACCTTCTGTTTGTTCTTCTGTGCATGCTCAAACATGCACTCGGGAATAGTCTCTGTCCCTGCTTGCAGTGACCGCCAACGGGGTAAGTATATCTCCAGCCTGTCCAAATTGATTGACATGTGTATACAGGCTATATATTAGTCGGTATACATGTATATTTATGTGTTTTATATTTAATATTTATATATAAATGCTAAATATAATAGTAAATAAATATACAGGTACACAGACTAGTATAAAGACTGTATACGCATGTCAATCAATTTTGGCAGGTTTAACATGCTGTAGTTGGACTTACCTGTCGGCCGTCACTAGAAATCAGGCATAATGACTGGACGGATTTACAAGATGCTGCAGGGACTTAAGGGAACATTTCCCTATGTCCCTGCAGTTTTATGGACATGTAAGTATTTTTTTCCTATAGCGCCATTCTGAGATGGCGTTATATAAAGGACAATTTTTTCAAGTGAATTAACACTTTTTGCTTTGCTGAGTAGCAAAAAACGTTAAAGCACTGTAGAGATCAATGGCTGATCCCTACAGTGCTGTACTCTGTGAGCAGGGAATTAATGAGGAAGATAATTATGTTCTCTTCTCCATTATCCTATTGCTGACTAGGGGATTTACATAAAGAACACGGAAATCATAGTTTCCATAATTTTTATGTAAAAAACATTGCATCCCGATAGTGTGAAATCACCTTGCTTTATTTCTGCAACACAGAATGTGTGTGTGTGTAAGGCTATAGTTTTGGTAAAATTAGTCTATAAGCTCCAATGGGGCAGGGACTAACATGAATGACCGATATTCTCACTCTATAAAGCATACCATAAATACCTGTTGGAATGGGCTTTTGTAATAATGCCACTTGTTTCCTTTGTTATAATGTGAAATTACCCTGCCAACCGTGACATGTGAAAGTAGATATGTCAGTTCTGGGTTAGCTTGTGTTCCCCGACTACAGTCTAGAGTAGGAGTTGCGATACAAGCTGTAGGCAGGATATTGGATGGTCTAATGAAATTCTTGAACATGGAAGTTGAGTGTAAATTGCAAGGGTATTGTTAAAGGTAGGCACTGGAGGAAGTGAATGAACAGGAGACAAGAGTCTTAAGGACTAGGTCTAAGAGATGAAGAACTGGACTAGCACCAGCAGCATATATCTCTGGAACCAGAATGAGACCAGTAATGCATATCTCTGTAACTGGGCTGGGAGTGGTAACTGATATCTCTGTAACTGGGCCAGGACCAGTAGTGCATAACTATGGAACTGGACTTTGGCTGGTGATGTGTAACTATGGAACCGGACTAGGACTGGTAATATGAATCTATCGAACTGGGCTGGGACCAGTAATGGTCCTCTCTGTAACTGGGCTGGGACTGGTATTGTGTATCTCAGGAACTGGGCTGAGGCTGGCCAAATGTTATACTAGAACTGATTTGAGAGCAATGTCCCAAAGGAATCATGGTACTGGTAACTTGGTTGAAGCTGGACTTGCTAACTGAATTGGAACTGTAGAATGGGCTGGAGCCGATGGATGTTGACCAGTGATGTTGGAAACCAGACAGGAGCCAGTGTACTTCTTTACTGGATTGGAACCAATGACACTGATGTCCAGGCTGGAACTGATGGAATAGGTAACCGGACTGGAACCAATGAAGTTGGAAACTGTCTGGAGCTGGTGGACTTATTAACTGGACTGGAACCAGTGACATATGGGACTGTGCTAGTCTGTGAAAATATTTATGCAACACTGAATTTGTGTTTGTTAGAATATTTTTGTATTAGTGACTATAGAATGCAAGCTCTTATGGGGCAGGGACTCTTATGGATGATTTGTGTTCTCTGTACATGATTTATTAGTTATACAATATAAATAAACAATAATAGTAATAATAATAATAATAATAATAATAGATATGCATCTATATCAGGAACATATTATCATGCCTCTAAAATTTTTCAGGAGGGCCTTCACCATGATTGAAAATGTGAGGACAACAGCCAAGCAAACTACATCTCTGGACTTTTGTAAGGTCATCTTTACTACAAAGCATATAATGAAGATAGAACCGCAGGAGTAGTAGACCCAAGACAGGTAATTAATATTATTAATTACTGATAACTCTCAGGCTAGACACAAGTTCTAGACCCATAGAGGCATGATAATATCTTCCTGGTATACATGTATATTTATAAAATATGTGTTATGAATTTCAGACTGTAATCTCTAATGGGACAGGGACTAATATGAATGACATATATTTTCTGTAGAGCATTGCATACATTGTTATAGGAATGGGCTCTTGTGATTAACCCTTTGTGTTCTATTCAGCAATAGTGACAATGTTGCTCAGAATATTATTGGGCAACATCGTCATGAGTTTTTATCAATTATGATAATTTATGGCTGCTATTTAGCAATATTTTGTGCAGGGACAGTGGTTGTGCTAACACGCTGTCCCTGTAATGTTATAGAAGACATTCTTTTCGGGATTCCGAAAATAATACCTTCTGTTTGTTCTTCTGTGCATGCTCAAACATGCACTCGGGAATAGTCTCTGTCCCTGCTTGCAGTGACCGCCAACGGGGTAAGTATATCTCCAGCCTGTCCAAATTGATTGACATGTGTATACAGGCTATATATTAGTCGGTATACATGTATATTTATGTGTTTTATATTTAATATTTATATATAAATGCTAAATATAATAGTAAATAAATATACAGGTACACAGACTAGTATAAAGACTGTATACGCATGTCAATCAATTTTGGCAGGTTTAACATGCTGTAGTTGGACTTACCTGTCGGCCGTCACTAGAAATCAGGCATAATGACTGGACAGATTTACAAGATGCTGCAGGGACTTAAGGGAACATTTCCCTATGTCCCTGCAGTTTTATGGACATGTAAGTATTTTTTTCCTATAGCCCCATTCTGAGATGGCGTTATATAAAGGACAATTTTTTCAAGTGAATTAACACTTTTTGCTTTGCTGAGTAGCAAAAAACATTAAAGCACTGTAGAGATCAATGGCTGATCCCTACAGTACGGTACTCTGTGAGCAGGGAATTAATGAGGAAGATAATTATGTTCTCTTCTCCATTATCCTATTGCTGACTAGGGGATTTACATAAAGAACACGGAAATCATAGTTTCCATAATTTTTATGTAAAAAACATTGCATCCCGATAGTGTGAAATCACCTTGCTTTATTTCTGCAACACAGAATGTGTGTGTGTGTAAGGCTATAGTTTTGGTAAAATTAGTCTATAAGCTCCAATGGGGTAGGGACTAACATGAATGACCGATATTCTCACTCTATAAAGCATACCATAAATACCTGTTGGAATGGGCTTTTGTAATAATGCCACTTGTTTCCTTTGTTATAATGTGAAATTACCCTGCCAACCGCGACATGTGAAAGTAGATATGTCAGTTCTGGGTTAGCTTGTGTTCCCCGACTACAGTCTAGAGTAGGAGTTGCGATACAAGCTGTAGGCAGGATATTGGATGGTCTAATGAAATTCTTGAACATGGAAGTTGAGTGTGAATTGCAAGGGTATTGTTGAAGGTAGGCACTGGAGGAAGTGAATGAACAGGAGACAAGAGTCTTAAGGACTAGGTCTAAGAGATGAAGAACTGGACTAGCACCAGCAGCATATATCTCTGGAACCAGAATGAGACCAGTAATGCATATCTCTGTAACTGGGCTGGGAGTGGTAACTGATATCTCTGTAACTGGGCCAGGACCAGTAGTGCATAACTATGGAACTGGACTTTGGCTGGTGATGTGTAACTATGGAACCGGACTAGGACTGGTGATACGAATCTATGGAACTGGGCTGGGACCAGTAATGGTCCTCACTGTAACTGGGCTGGGACTGGTATTGTGTATCTCAGGAATTGGGCTGAGGCTGGCCAAATGTTATACTAGAACTGATTTGAGAGCAATGTCCCAAAGGAATCATGGTACTGGTAACTTGGCTGAAGCTGACTTGCTAACTGAATTGGAACTGTAGAATGGGATGGAGCCGATGGATGTTGACCAGCGATGTTGGAAACCAGACAGGAGCCAGTGTACTTCTTTACTGGATTGGAACCAATGACACTGATGTCCAGGCTGGAACTGATGGAATAGGTAACCGGACTGGAACCAATGAAGTTGGAAACTGTCTGGAGCTGGTGGACTTATTAACTGGACTGGAACCAGTGACATATGGGACTGTGCTAGTCTGTGAAAATATTTATGCAACACTGAATTTGTGTTTGTTAGAATATTTTTGTATTAGTGACTTTAGAATGTAAGCTCTTATGGGGCAGGGACTCTTATGGATGATTTGTGTTCTCTGTACATGATTTATTAGTTATACAATATAAATAAACAATAATAGTAATAATAATAATAATAGTAATAATAATAATAATAATAATAATAATAATAGATATGCATGTATATCAGGAACATATTATCATGCCTCTAAAATTTTTCAGGAGGGCCTTCACCATGATTGAAAATGTGAGGACAACAGCCAAGCAAACTACATCTCTGGACTTTTGTAAGGTCATCTTTACTGCAAAGCATATAATGAAGATAGAACCGCAGGAGTAGTAGACCCAAGACAGGTAATTAATATTATTAATTACTGATAACTCTCAGGCTAGACACAAGTTCTAGACCCATAGAGGCATGATAATATCTTCCTGGTATACATGTATATTTATAAAATATGTATGTTTGCATTGGACTATGTGTAAATGCTTATGTGTTATGAATTTCAGACTGTAATCTCTAATGGGACAGTGACTAATATGAATGACATATATTTTCTGTAGAGCATTGCATACATTGTTATAGGAATGGGCTCTTGTGATTAACGCTTTGAGTTCTATTCAGCAATAGTGACAATGTTGCTCAGAATATTATTTGGCAACATCGTCATGAGTTTTTATCAATTATGATAATTTATGGCTGCTATTTAGCAATATTTTGTGCAGGGACAGCGGTTGTGCTAACATGCTGTCCCTGTAATGTTATAGAAGACATTCTTTTCGGGATTCCAAAAATAATACCTTCTGTTTGTTCTTCTGTGCATGCTCAAACATGCACTCGGGAATAGTCTCTGTCCCTGCTTGCAGTGACCGCCAATGGGGTAAGTATATCTCCAGCCTGTCCAAATTGATTAACATGTTTATACAGGCTATATATTAGTCGGTATACATGTTTATTTATGTGTTTTATATTTAATATTTATATATAAATGCTAAATATAATAGTAAATAAATATACAGGTATACAGACTAGTATAAAGACTGTGTACACATGTCAATCAATTTTGGCAGGTTTAACATGCTGTAGTTGGACTTAACTGTCAGCCGGCACTAGAAATCAGGCATAATGACTGGACGGATTTACAAGATGCTGCAGGGACTTAAGGGAACATTTCCCTATGTCACTGCAGTTTTATGGACATGTAAGTATTTTTTTCCTATAGCTCCATTCTGAGATGGCGTTATATAAAGGACAATTTTTTCAAGTGAATTAACACTTTTTGCTTTGCTGAGTAGCAAAAAGCGTTAAAGCACTGTAGAGATCAATGGCTGATCCCTACAGTTCGGTACTCTGTGAGCAGGGAATTAATGAGGAAGATAATTATGTTCTCTTCTCCATTATTCTATTGCTGACTAGGGGATTTACATAGAGAACACGGAAATCATAGTTTTCATAATTTTTATGTAAAAAACATTGCATCCCGATAGTGCGAAATCACCTTGCTTTATTTCTGCAACACAGAATGTGTGTGTGTGTAAGGCTATAGTTTTGGTAAAATTAGTCTATAAGCTCCAATGGGGCAGGGACTAACATGAATGACCAATATTCTCACTCTATAAAGCATACCATAAATACCTGTTGGAATGGGCTTTTGTAATAATGCCACTTGTTTCCTTTGTTATAATGTGAAATAACCCTGACAACCGCGACATGTGAAAGTAGATATGTCAGTTCTGGGTTAGCTTGTGTTCCCTGACTACAGTCTAGAGTAGGAGTTGCGATACAAGCTGTAGGCAGGATATTGGATGGTCTAATGAAATTCTTGAACATGGAAGTTGAGTGTGAATTGCAAGGGTATTGTTGAAGGTAGGCACTGGAGGAAGTGAATGAACAGGAGACAAGAGTCTTAAGGACTAGGTCTAAGAGATGAAGACCTGGACTAGCACCAGCAGCATATATCTCTGGAACCAGAATGAGACCAGTAATGCATATCTCTGTAACTGGGCTGGGAGTGGTAACTGATATCTCTGTAACTGGGCCAGTACCAGTAGTGCATAACTATGGAACTGGACTTTGGCTGGTGATGTGTAACTATGGAACCGGTCTAGGACTGGTAATACGAATCTATGGAACTGGGCTGGGACCAGTAATGGTCCTCTCTGTAACTGGGCTGGGACTGGTATTGTGTATCTCAGGAATTGGGCTGAGGCTGGCCAAATGTTATACTAGAACTGATTTGAGAGCAATGTCCCAAAGGAATCATGGTACTGGTAACTTGGCTGAAGCTGGACTTGCTAACTGAATTGGAACTGTAGAATGGGATGGAGCCGATGGATGTTGACCAGTGATGTTGGAAACCAGACAGGAGCCAGTGTACTTCTTTACTGGATTGGAACCAATGACGCTGATGTCCAAGCTGGAACTGATGGAATAGGTAACCGGACTGGAACCAATGAAGTTGGAAACTGTCTGGAGCTGGTGGACTTATTAACTGGACTGGAACCAGTGACATATGGGACTGTGCTAGTCTGTGAAAAAATTTATGCAACACTGAATTTGTGTTTGTTAGAATATTTTTGTATTAGTGACTTTAGAATGTAAGCTCTTATGGGGCAGGGACTCTTATGGATGATTTGTGTTCTCTGTACATGATTTATTAGTTATACAATATAAATAAACAATAATAGTAATAATAATAATAATAATAGTAATAATAATAATAATAATAATAATAATAGATATGCATGTATATCAGTAACATATTATCATGCCTCTAAAATTTTTCAGGAGGGCCTTCACCATGATTGAAAATGTGAGGACAACAGCCAAGCAAACTACATCTCTGGACTTTTGTAAGGTCATCTTTACTACAAAGCATATAATGAAGATAGAACAGCAGGAGTCGTAGACCCAAGACAGGTAATTAATATTATTAATTACTGATAACTCTCAGGCTAGACACAAGTTCTAGACCCAAAGAGGCATGATAATATCTTCCTGGTATACATGTATATTTATAAAATATGTATGTTTGCATTGGACTATGTGTAAATGCTTATGTGTTATGAATTTCAGACTGTAATCTCTAATGGGACAGGGACTAATATGAATGACATATATTTTCTGTAGAGCATTGCATACATTGTTATAGGAATGGGCTCTTGTGATTAACGCTTCGAGTTCTATTCAGCAATAGTGACAATGTTGCTCAGAATATTATTGGGCAACATCGTCATGAGTTTTTATCAATTATGAAAATTTATGGCTGCTATTTAGCAATATTTTGTGCAGGGACAGCGGTTGTGCTAACATGCTGTCCCTGTAATGTTATAGAAGACATTCTTTTCGGGATTCCAAAAATAATACCTTCTGTTTGTTCTTCTGTGCATGCTCAAACATGCACTCGGGAATAGTCTCTGTCCCTGCTTGCAGTGACCGCCAATGGGGTAAGTATATCTCCAGCCTGTCCAAATTGATTGACATGTGTATACAGGCTATATATTAGTCGGAATACATGTATATTTAGGTTTTTTATATTTAATATTTATATATAAATGCTAAAGATAATAGTAAATAAATATACAGGTATACAGACTAGTATAAAGACTGTATACGCATGTCAATCAATTTTGGCAGGTTTAACATGCTGTAGTTGGACTTACCTGTCGGCCGTCACTAGAAATCAGGCATAATGACTGGACGGATTTACAAGATGCTGCAGGGACTTAAGGGAACATTTCCCTATGTCACTGCAGTTTTATGGACATGTAAGTAATTTTTTCCTATAGCTCCATTCTGAGATGGCGTTACATAAAGGACAATTTTTTCAAGTGAATTAACACTTTTTGCTTTGCTGAGTAGCAAAAAGCATTAAAGCACTGTAGAGATCAATGGCTGATCCCTACAGTTCGGTACTCTGTGAGCAGGGAATTAATGAGGAAGATAATTATGTTCTCTTCTCCATTATTCTATTGCTGACTAGGGGATTTACATAGAGAACACGGAAATCATAGTTTTCATAATTTTTATGTAAAAAACATTGCATCCCGATAGTGCGAAATCACCTTGCTTTATTTCTGCAACACAGAATGTGTGTGTGTGTAAGGCTATAGTTTTGGTAAAATTAGTCTATAAGCTCCAATGGGGCAGGGACTAACATGAATGACCAATATTCTCACTCTATAAAGCATACCATAAATACCTGTTGGAATGGGCTTTTGTAATAATGCCACTTGTTTCCTTTGTTATAATGTGAAATAACCCTGACAACCGCGACATGTGAAAGTAGATATGTCAGTTCTGGGTTAGCTTGTGTTCCCCGACTACAGTCTAGAGTAGGAGTTGCGATACAAGCTGTAGGCAGGATATTGGATGGTCTAATGAAATTCTTGAACATGGAAGTTGAGTGTGAATTGCAAGGGTATTGTTGAAGGTAGGCACTGGAGGAAGTGAATGAACAGGAGACAAGAGTCTTAAGGACTAGGTCTAAGAGATGAAGACCTGGACTAGCACCAGCAGCATATATCTCTGGAACCAGAATGAGACCAGTAATGCATATCTCTGTAACTGGGCTGGGAGTGGTAACTGATATCTCTGTAACTGGGCCAGTACCAGTAGTGCATAACTATGGAACTGGACTTTGGCTGGTGATGTGTAACTATGGAACCGGTCTAGGACTGGTAATACGAATCTATGGAACTGGGCTGGGACCAGTAATGGTCCACTCTGTAACTGGGCTGGGACTGGTATTGTGTATCTCAGGAATTGGGCTGAGGCTGGCCAAATGTTATACTAGAACTGATTTGAGAGCAATGTCCCAAAGGAATCATGGTACTGGTAACTTGGCTGAAGCTGGACTTGCTAACTGAATTGGAACTGTAGAATGGGATGGAGCCGATGGATGTTGACCAGTGATGTTGGAAACCAGACAGGAGCCAGTGTACTTCTTTACTGGATTGGAACCAATGACGCTGATGTCCAAGCTGGAACTGATGGAATAGGTAACCGGACTGGAACCAATGAAGTTGGAAACTGTCTGGAGCTGGTGGACTTATTAACTGGACTGGAACCAGTGACATATGGGACTGTGCTAGTCTGTGAAAATATTTATGCAACACTGAATTTGTGTTTGTTAGAATATTTTTGTATTAGTGAGTTTAGAATGTAAGCTCTTATGGGGCAGGGACTCTTATGGATGATTTGTGTTCTCTGTACATGATTTATTAGTTATACAATATAAATAAACAATAATAGTAATAATAATAATAATAGTTATAATAATAATAATAATAATAATAATAGATATGCATGTATATCAGTAACATATTATCATGCCTCTAAAATTTTTCAGGAGGGCCTTCACCATGATTGAAAATGTGAGGACAACAGCCAAGCAAACTACATCTCTGGACTTTTGTAAGGTCATCTTTACTACAAAGCATATAATGAAGATAGAACAGCAGGAGTAGTAGACCCAAGACAGGTAATTAATATTATTAATTACTGATAACTCTCAGGCTAGACACAAGTTCTAGACCCAAAGAGGCATGATAATATCTTCCTGGTATACATGTATATTTATAAAATATGTATGTTTGCATTGGACTATGTGTAAATGCTTATGTGTTATGAATTTCAGACTGTAATCTCTAATGGGACAGGGACTAATATGAATGACATATATTTTCTGTAGAGCATTGCATACATTGTTATAGGAATGGGCTCTTGTGATTAACGCTTCGAGTTCTATTCAGCAATAGTGACAATGTTGCTCAGAATATTATTGGGCAACATCGTCATGAGTTTTTATCAATTATGATAATTTATGGCTGCTATTTAGCAATATTTTGTGCAGGGACAGCGGTTGTGCTAACATGCTGTCCCTGTAATGTTATAGAAGACATTCTTTTCAGGATTCCAAAAATAATACCTTCTGTTTGTTCTTCTGTGCATGCTCAAACATGCACTCGGGAATAGTCTCTGTCCCTGCTTGCAGTGACCGCCAATGGGGTAAGTATATCTCCAGCCTGTCCAAATTGATTGACATGTGTATACAGGCTATATATTAGTCGGTATACATGTATATTTATGTGTTTTATATTTAATATTTATATATAAATGCTAAAGATAATAGTAAATAAATATACAGGTATACAGACTAGTATAAAGACTGTATATGCATGTCAATCAATTTTGGCAGGTTTAACATGCTGTAGTTGGACTTACCTGTCGGCCGTCACTAGAAATCAGGCATAATGACTGGATGGATTTACAAGATGCTGCAGGGACTTAAGGGAACATTTCCCTCTGTCCCTGCAGTTTTATGGACATGTAAGTAATTTTTTAATATAGCGCCATTCTGAGATGGCGTTATATAAAGGACAATTTTTTCAAGTGAATTAACACTTTTTGCTTTGCTGAGTAGCAAAAAGCATTAAAGCACTGTAGAGATCAATGGCTGATCCCTACAGTTTGGTACTCTGTGAGCAGAGAATTAATGAGGAAGATAATTATGTTCTCTTCTCCATTATTCTATTGCTGACTAGGGGATTTACATAAAGAACACGGAAATCATAGTTTTCATAATTTTTATGTAAAAAACATTGCATCCCGATAGTGCGATATCACCTTGCTTTATTTCTGCAACACAGAATGTGTGTGTGTGTAAGGCTATAGTTTTGGTAAAATTAGTCTATAAGCTCCAATGGGGCAGGGACTAACATGAATGACCGATATTCTCATTCTATAAAGCATACCATAAATACCTGTTGGAATGGGCTTTTGTAATAATGCCACTTGTTTCCTTTGTTATAATGTGAAATTACCCTGCCAACCGCGCATGTGAAAGTAGATATGTCAGTTCAGGGTTAGCTTGTGTTCCCCGACTACAGTCTAGAGTAGGAGTTGCGATACAAGCTGTAGGCAGGATATTGGATGGTCTAATGAAATTCTTGAACATGGAAGTTGAGTGTGAATTGCAAGGGTATTGTTGAAGATAGGCACTGGAGGAAGTGAATGAACAGGAGACAAGAGTCTTAAGGACTAGGTCTAAGAGATGAAGAACTGGACTAGCACCAGCAGCATATATCTCTGGAACCAGAATGAGACCAGTAATGCATATCTGTGTAACCGGGCTGGGAGTGGTAACTGATATCTCTGTAACTGGGCCAGTACCAGTAGTGCATAACTATGGAACTGGACTTTGGCTGGTGATGTGTAACTATGGAACCGGACTAGGACTGGTAATACGAATCTATGGAACTGGGCTGGGACCAGTAATGGTCCTCTCTGTAACTTGGCTGGGACTGGTATTGTGTATCTCAGGAACTGGGCTGAGGCTGGCCAAATGTTATACTAGAACTGATTTGAGAGCAATGTCCCAAAGGAATCATGGTACTGGTAACTTGGCTGAAGCTGGACTTGCTAACTGAATTGGAACTGTAGAATGGGCTGGAGCTGATGGATGTTGACCAGTGATGTTGGAAACCAGACAGGAGCCAGTGTACTTCTATACTGGATTGGAACCAATGACGCTGATGTCCAGGCTGGAACTGATGGAATAGGTAACCGGACTGGAACCAATGAAGTTGGAAACTGTATGGAGCTGGTGGACTTATTAACTGGACTGGAACCAGTGACATATGGGACTGTGCTAGTCTGTAAAAATATTTATGCAACACTGAATTTGTGATTGTTAGAATATTTTTGTATTAGTGACTTTAGAATGTAAGCTCTTATGGGGCAGGGACTCTTATGGATGATTTGTGTTCTCTGTACATGATTTATTAGTTATACAATATAAATAAACAATAATAGTAATAATAATAATAATAGTAATAATAATAATAATAATAATAATAATAATAATAGATATGCATGTATATCAGGAACATATTATCATGCCTCTAAAATTTTTCAGGAGGGCCTTCACCATGATTGAAAATGTGAGGACAACAGCCAAGCAAACTACATCTCTGGACTTTTGTAAGGTCATCTTTACTACAAAGCATATAATGAAGATAGAACAGCAGGAGTAGTAGACCCAAGACAGGTAATTAATATTATTAATTACTGATAACTCTCAGGCTAGACACAAGTTCTAGACCCAAAGAGGCATGATAATATCTTCCTGGTATACATGTATATTTATAAAATATGTATGTTTGCATTGGACTATGTGTAAATGCTTATGTGTTATGAATTTCAGACTGTAATCTCTAATGGGACAGGGACTAATATGAATGACATATATTTTCTGTAGAGCATTGCATACATTGTTATAGGAATGGGCTCTTGTGATTAACGCTTCGAGTTCTATTCAGCAATAGTGACAATGTTGCTCAGAATATTATTGGGCAACATCGTCATGAGTTTTTATCAATTATGATAATTTATGGCTGCTATTTAGCAATATTTTGTGCAGGGACAGCGGTTGTGCTAACATGCTGTCCCTGTAATGTTATAGAAGACATTCTTTTCGGGATTCCAAAAATAATACCTTCTGTTTGTTCTTCTGTGCATGCTCAAACATGCACTCGGGAATAGTCTCTGTCCCTGCTTGCAGTGACCGCCAATGGGGTAAGTATATCTCCAGCCTGTCCAAATTGATTGACATGTGTATACAGGCTATATATTAGTCGGTATACATGTATATTTATGTGTTTTATATTTAATATTTATATATAAATGCTAAATATAATAGTAAATAAATATACAGGTATACAGACTAGTATAAAGACTGTATACGTATGTCAATCAATTTTGGCAGGTTTAACATGCTGTAGTTGGACTTACCTGTTGGCCATCACTAGAAATCAGGCATAATGACTGGACGGATTTACAAGATGCTGCAGGGACTTAAGGGAACATTTCCCTCTGTCCCTGCAGTTTTATGGACATGTAAGTAATTTTTTCCTATAGCGCCATTCTGAGATGGCGTTATATAAAGGACAATTTTTTCAAGTGAATTAACACTTTTTGCTTTGCTGAATAGCAAAAAGCGTTATAGCACTGTAGAGATCAATGGCTGATCCCTACAGTTCGGTACTCGGTGAGCAGAGAATTAATGAGGAAGATAATTATGTTCTCTTCTCCATTATTCTATTGCTGACTAGGGGATTTACATAAAGAACACGGAAATCATAGTTTTCATAATTTTTATGTAAAAAACATTGCATCCCGATAGTGCGATATCACCTTGCTTTATTTCTGCAACACAGAATGTGTGTGTGTGTAAGGCTATAGTTTTGGTAAAATTAGTCTATAAGCTCCAATGGGGCAGGGACTAACATGAATGACCGATATTCTCACTCTATAAAGCATACCATAAATACCTGTTGGAATGGGCTTTTGTAATAATGCCACTTGTTTCCTTTGTTAAAATGTGAAATTACCTTGCCAACCGCGCATGTGAAAGTAGATATGTCAGTTCAGGGTTAGCTTGTGTTCCCCGACTACAGTCTAGAGTAGGAGTTGCGATACAAGCTGTAGGCAGGATATTGGATGGTCTAATGAAATTCTTGAACATGGAAGTTGAGTGTGAATTGCAAGGGTATTGTTGAAGATAGGCACTGGAGGAAGTGAATGAACAGGAGACAAGAGTCTTAAGGACTAGGTCTAAGAGATGAAGAACTGGACTAGCACCAGCAGCATATATCTCTGGAACCAGAATGAGACCAGTAATGCATATCTGTGTAACCGGGCTGGGAGTGGTAACTGATATCTCTGTAACTGGGCCAGTACCAGTAGTGCATAACTATGGAACTGGACTTTGGCTGGTGATGTGTAACTATGGAACCGGACTAGGACTGGTAATACGAATCTATGGAACTGGGCTGGGACCAGTAATGGTCCTCTCTGTAACTTGGCTGGGAATGGTATTGTGTATCTCAGGAACTGGGCTGAGGCTGGCCAAATGTTATACTAGAACTGATTTGAGAGCAATGTCCCAAAGGAATCATGGTACTGGTAACTTGGCTGAAGCTGGACTTGCTAACTGAATTGGAACTGTAGAATGGGCTGGAGCTGATGGATGTTGACCAGTGATGTTGGAAACCAGACAGGAGCCAGTGTACTTCTATACTGGATTGGAACCAATGACGCTGATGTCCAGGCTGGAACTGATGGAATAGGTAACCGGACTGGAACCAATGAAGTTGGAAACTGTCTGGAGCTGGTGGACTTATTAACTGGACTGGAACCAGTGACATATGGGACTGTGCTAGTCTGTGAAAATATTTATGCAACACTGAATTTGTGTTTGTTAGAATATTTTTGTATTAGTGACTTTAGAATGTAAGCTCTTATGGGGCAGGGACTCTTATGGATGATTTGTGTTCTCTGTACATGATTTATTAGTTATACAATATAAATAAACAATAATAGTAATAATAATAATAATAATAATAGATATGCATGTATATCAGGAACATATTATCATGCCTCTAAAATTTTTCAGGAGGGCCTTCACCATGATTGAAAATGTGAGGACAACAGCCAAGCAAACTACATCTCTGGACTTTTGTAAGGTCATCTTTACTACAAAGCATATAATGAAGATAGAACCACAGGAGTAGTAGACCCAAGACAGGTAATTAATATTATTAATTACTAATAACTCTCAGGCTAGACACAAGTTCTAGACCCATAGAGGCATGATATTATCTTCCTGGTATACATGTATATTTATAAAATATGTGGTATGAATTTCAGACTGTAATCTCTAATGGGACAGGGACTAATATGAAGGACATATATTTTCTGTAGAGCATTGCATACATTGTTATAGGAATGGGCTCTTGTGATTAACCCTTCGAGTTCTATTCAGCAATAGTGACAATGTTGCTCAGAATATTATTGGGCAACATCGTCATGAGTTTTTATCAATTATGATAATTTATGGCTGCTATTTAGCAATATTTTGTGCAGGGACAGCGGTTGTGCTAACATGCTATCCCTGTAATGTTATAGAAGACATTCTTTTCGGGATTCCAAAAATAATACCTTCTGTTTGTTCTTCTGTGCATGCTCAAACATGCACTCGGGAATAGTCTCTGTCCCTGCTTGCAGTGACCGCCAATGGGGTAAGTATATCTCCAGCCTGTCCAAATTGATTGTCATGTGTATACAGGCTATATATTAGTCGGTATACATGTATATTTATGTGTTTTATATTTAATATTTATATATAAATGCTAAATATAATAGTAAATAAATATACAGGTATACAGACTAGTATAAAGACTGTATACGCATGTCAATCAATTTTGGCAGGTTTAACATGCTGTAGTTGGACTTACCTGTCGGCCGTCACTAGAAATCAGGCATAATGACTGGACGGATTTACAAGATGCTGCAGGGACTTAAGGGAACATTTCCCTATGTCCCTGCAGTTTTATGGACATGTAAGTATTTTTTTCCTATAGCGCCATTCTGAGATGGCGTTATATAAAGGACAATTTTTTCAAGTGAATTAACACTTTTTGCTTTGCTGAGTAGCAAAAAGCGTTAAAGCACTGTAGAGATCAATGGATGATCCCTACAGTTCGGTACTCTGTGAGCAGGGTATTAATGTGGAAGATAATTATGTTCTCTTCTCCATTATTCTATTGCTGACTAGGGGATTTACATAAAGAACACGGAAATCATAGTTTCCATAATTTTTATGTAAAAAACATTGCATCCCGATAGTGCGAAATCACCTTGCTTTATTTCTGCAACACAGAATGTGTGTGTGTGTAAGGCTATAGTTTTGGTAAAATTAGTCTATAAGCTCCAATGGGGCAGGGACTAACATGAATGACCGATATTCTCACTCTATAAAGCATACCATAAATACCTGTTGGAATGGGCTTTTGTAATAATGCCACTTGTTTCCTTTGTTATAATGTGAAATTACCCTGCCAACCACGACATGTGAAAGTAGATATGTCAGTTCTGGGTTAGCTTGTGTTCCCCAACTACAGTCTAGAGTAGGAGTTGCGATACAAGCTGTAGGCAGGATATTGGATGGTCTAATGAAATTCTTGAACATGGAAGTTGAATGTGAATTGCAAGGGTATTGTTGAAGGTAGGCACTGGAGGAAGTGAATGAACAGAAGACAAGAGTCTTAAGGACTAGGTCTAAGAGATGAAGAACTGGACTAGCACCAGCAGCATATATCTCTGGAACCAGAATGAGACCAGTAATGCATATCTCTGTAACTGGGCTGGGAGTGGTAACTGATATCTCTGTAACTGGGCCAGGACCAGTAGTGCATAACTATGGAACTGGACTTTGGCTGGTGATGTGTAACTATGGAACCGGACTAGGACTGGTAATACAAATCTATGGAATTGGGCTGGGACCAGTAATGGTCCTCTCTGTAACTGGGCTGGGACTCGTATTGTGTATCTCAGGAACTGGGCTGAGGCTGGCCAAATGTTATACTAGAACTGATTTGAGAGCAATGTCCCAAAGGAATCATGGTACTGGTAACTTGGCTGAAGCTGGACTTGCTAACTGAATTGAAACTGTAGAATGGGATGGAGCCGATGAATGTTGACCAGTGATGTTGGAAACCAGACAGGAGCCAGTGTACTTCTTTACTGGATTGGAACCAATGACGCTGATGTCCAGGCTGGAACTGATGGAATAGGTAACCGGACTGGAACCAATGAAGTTGGAAACTGTCTGGAGCTTGTGGACGTATTAACTGGACTGGAACCAGTGACATATGGGACTGTGCTAGTCTGTGAAAATATTTATGCAACACTGAATTTGTGTTTGTTAGAATATTTTTGTATTAGTGACTTTAGAATGTAAGCTCTTATGGGGCAGGGACTCTTATGGATGATTTGTGTTCTCTGTACATGATTTATTAGTTATACAATATAAATAAACAATAATAGTAATAATAATAATAATAATAGATATGCATGTATATCAGGAACATATTATCATGCCTCTAAAATTTTTCAGGAGGGCCTTCACCATGATTGAAAATGTGAGGACAACAGCCAAGCAAACTACATCTCTGGACTTTTGTAAGGTCATCTTTACTACAAAGCATATAATGAAGATAGAACAGCAGGAGTAGTAGACCCAAGACAGGTAATTAATATTATTAATTACTGATAACTCTCAGGCTAGAGACAAGTTCTAGACCCATAGAGGCATGATAATATCTTCCTGGTATACATGTATATTTATAAAATATGTATGTTTGCATTGGACTATGTGTAAATGCTTATGTGTTATGAATTTCAGACTGTAATCTCTAATGGGACAGGGACTAATATGAAGGACATATATTTTCTGTAGAGCATTGCATACATTGTTATAGGAATGGGCTCTTGTGATTAACCCTTCGAGTTCTATTCAGCAATAGTGACAATGTTGCTCAGAATATTATTGGGCAACATCGTCATGAGTTTTTATCAATTATGATAATTTATGGCTGCTATTTAGCAATATTTTGTGCAGGGACAGCGGTTGTGCTAACATGCTGTCCCTGTAATGTTATAGAAGACATTCTTTTCGGGATTCCAAAAATAATACCTTCTGTTTGTCCTTCTGTGCATGCTCAAACATGCACTCGGGAATAGTCTCTGTCCCTGCTTGCAGTGACCGCCAACGGGGTAAGTATAACTCCAGCCTGTCCAAATTGATTGACATGTGTATACAGGCTTTATATTAGTCGGTATACATGTATATTTATGTGTTTTATATTTAATATTTATATATAAATGCTAAATATAATAGTAAATAAATATACAGGAATACAGACTAGTATAAAGACTGTATACGCATGTCAATCAATTTTGGCAGGTTTAACATGCTGTAGTTGGACTTACCTGTCGGCCATCACTAGAAATCAGGCATAATGACTGGACGGATTTACAAGATGCTGCAGGGACTTAAGGGAACATTTCCCTATGTCCCTGCAGTTTTATGGACATGTAAGTATTTTTTTCCTATAGCGCCATTCTGAGATGGCGTTATATAAAGGACAATTTTTTCAAGTGAATTAACACTTTTTGCTTTGCTGAGTAGCAAAAAGCGTTAAAGCACTGTAGAGATCAATGGCTGATCCCTACAGTTTGGTACTCTGTGAGCAGGGAATTAATGAGGAAGATAATTATGTTCTCTTCTCCATTATCCTATTGCTGACTAGGGGATTTACATAAAGAACACGGAAATCATAGTTTCCATAATTTTTATGTAAAAAACATTGCATCCCGATAGTGCGAAATCACCTTGCTTTATTTCTGCAACACAGAATGTGTGTGTGTGTGTGTGTGTAAGGCTATAGTTTTGGTAAAATTAGTCTATAAGCTCCAATGGGGCAGGGACTAACATGAATGACCGATATTCTCACTCTATAAAGCATACCATAAATACCTGTTGGAATGGGCTTTTGTAATAATGCCACTTGTTTCCTTTGTTATAATGTGAAATTACCCTGCCAACCGCGACATGTGAAAGTAGATATGTCAGTTCTGGGTTAGCTTGTGTTCCCCGACTACAGTCTAGAGTAGGAGTTGCGATACAAGCTGTAGGCAGGATATTGGATGGTCTAATGAAATTCTTGAACATGGAAGTTGAGTGTGAATTGCAAGGGTATTGTTGAAGGTAGGCACTGGAGGAAGTGAATGAACAGGAGACAAGAGTCTTAAGGACTAGGTCTAAGAGATGAAGAACTGGACTAGCACCAGCAGCATATATCTCTGGAACCAGAATGAGACCAGTAATGCATATCTCTGTAACTGGGCTGGGAGTGGTAACTGATATCTCTGTAACTGGGCCAGGACCAGTAGTGCATAACTATGGAACTGGACTTTGGCTGGTGATGTGTAACTATGGAACCGGGCTAGGACTGGTAATACGAATCTATGGAACTGGGCTGGGACCAGTAATGGTCCTCTCTGTAACTGGGCTGGGACTGGTATTGTGTATCTCAGGAACTGGGCTGAGGCTGGCCAAATGTTATACTAGAGCTGATTTGAGAGCAATGTCCCAAAGGAATCATGGTACTGGTAACTTGGCTGAAGCTGGACTTGCTAACTGAATTGGAACTGTAGAATGGGCTGGAGCCGATGGATGTTGACCAGTGATGTTGGAAACCAGACAGGAGCCAGTGTACTTCTTTACTGGATTGGAACCAATGACACTGATGTCCAGGCTAGAACTGATGGAATAGGTAACCGGACTGGAACCAATGAAGTTGGAAACTGTCTTGAGCTGGTGGACTTATAAACTGGACTGGAACCAGTGACATATGGGACTGTGCTAGTCTGTGAAAATATTTATGCAACACTGAATTTGTGTTTGATAGAATATTTTTGTATTAGTGACTATAGAATGTAAGCTCTTATGGGGCAGGGACTCTTATGGATGATTTGTGTTCTCTGTACATGATTTATTAGTTATACAATATAAATAAACAATAATAGTAATAATAATAATAATAATAATAATAGATATGCATGTATATCAGGAACATATTATCATGCCTCTAAAATTTTTCAGGAGGGCCTTCACCATGATTGAAAATGTGAGGACAACAGCCAAGCAAACTACATCTCTGGACTTTTGTAAGGTCATCTTTACTACAAAGCATATAATGAAGATAGAACCGCAGGAGTAGTAGACCCAAGACAGGTAATTAATATTATTAATTACTGATAACTCTCAGGCTAGACACAAGTTCTAGACCCATAGAGGCATGATAATATCTTCCTGGTATACATTTATATTTATAAAATATGTATGTTTGCATTGGACTATGTGTAAATGCTTATGTGTTATGAATTTCAGACTGTAATCTCTAATGGGACAGGGACTAATATGAATGACATATATTTTCTGTAGAGCATTGCATACATTGTTATAGGAATGGGCTCTTGTGATTAACCCTTCGAGTTCTATTCAGCAATAGTGACAATGTTGCTCAGAATATTATTGGGCAACATCGTCATGAGTTTTTATCAATTATGATAATTTATGGCTGCTATTTAGCAATATTTTGTGCAGGGACAGCGGTTGTGCTAACATGCTGTCCCTGTAATGTTATAGAAGACATTCTTTTCGGGATTCCAAAAATAATACCTTCTGTTTGTTCTTCTGTGCATGCTCAAACATGCACTCGGGAATAGTCTCTGTCCCTGCTTGCAGTGACCGCCAATGGGGTAAGTATATCTCCAGCCTGTCCAAATTGATTGACATGTGTATACAGGCTATATATTAGTCGGTATACATGTATATTTATGTGTTTTATATTTAATATTTATATATAAATGCTAAATATAATAGTAAATAAATATACAGGTATACAGACTAGTATAAAGACTGTATACGCATGTCAATCAATTTTGGCAGGTTTAACATGCTGTAGTTGGACTTACCTGTCGGCCATCACTAGAAATCAGGCATAATGACTGGACGGATTTACAAGATGCTGCAGGGACTTAAGGGAACATTTCCCTATGTCCCTGCAGTTATATGGACATGTAAGTATTTTTTTCCTATAGCGCCATTCTGAGATGGCGTTATATAAAGGACAATTTTTTCAAGTGAATTAACACTTTTTGCTTTGCTGAGTAGCAAAAAGCGTTAAAGCACTGTAGAGATCAATGGCTGATCCCTACAGTTCGGTACTCTGTGAGCAGGGAATTAATGTGGAAGATAATTATGTTCTCTTCTCCATTATTCTATTGCTGACTAGGGGATTTACATAAAGAGCATGGAAATTATAGTTTTCAAAATATTTATGTAAAAAACATTGCATCCCGATAGTGCGAAATCACCTTGCTTTATTTCTGCAACACAGAATGTGTGTGTGTGTAAGGCTATAGTTTTGGTAAAATTAGTCTATAAGCTCCAATGGGGCAGGGACTAACATGAATGACCGATATTCTCACTCTATAAAGCATTCCAAAAATACCTCTTGGAATGGGCTTTTGTAATAATGCAACTTGTTTCCTTTGTTATAATGTGAAATTACCCTGCCAACCGCGACATGTGAAAGTAGATATGTCAGTTCTGGGTTAGCTTGTGTTCCCCGACTACAGTCTAGAGTAGGAGTTGCGATACAAGCTGTAGGCAGGATATTGGATGGTCTAATGAAATTCTTGAACATGGAAGTTGAGTGTGAATTGCAAGGGTATTGTTGAAGGTAGGCACTGGAGGAAGGGAATGAACAGGAGACAAGAGTCTTAAGGACTAGGTCTAAGAGATGAAGAACTGGACTAGCACCAGCAGCATATATCTCTGGAACCAGAATGAGACCAGTAATGCATATCTCTGTAACTGGGCTGGGAGTGGTAACTGATATCTCTGTAACTGGGCCAGGACCAGTAGTGCATAACTATGGAACTGGACTTTGGCTGGTGATGTGTAACTATGGAACCGGGCTAGGACTGGTAATACGAATCTATGGAACTGGGCTGGGACCAGTAATGGTCCTCTCTGTAACTGGGCTGGGACTGGTATTGTGTATCTCAGGAACTGGGCTGAGGCTGGCCAAATGTTATACTAGAGCTGATTTGAGAGCAATGTCCCAAAGGAATCATGGTACTGGTAACTTGGCTGAAGCTGGACTTGCTAACTGAATTGGAACTGTAGAATGGGCTGGAGCCGATGGATGTTGACCAGTGATGTTGGAAACCAGACAGGAGCCAGTGTACTTCTTTACTGGATTGGAACCAATGACACTGATGTCCAGGCTAGAACTGATGGAATAGGTAACCGGACTGGAACCAATGAAGTTGGAAACTGTCTTGAGCTGGTGGACTTATAAACTGGACTGGAACCAGTGACATATGGGACTGTGCTAGTCTGTGAAAATATTTATGCAACACTGAATTTGTGTTTGATAGAATATTTTTGTATTAGTGACTATAGAATGTAAGCTCTTATGGGGCAGGGACTCTTATGGATGATTTGTGTTCTCTGTACATGATTTATTAGTTATACAATATAAATAAACAATAATAGTAATAATAATAATAATAATAATAATAATAGATATGCATGTATATCAGGAACATATTATCATGCCTCTAAAATTTTTCAGGAGGGCCTTCACCATGATTGAAAATGTGAGGACAACAGCCAAGCAAACTACATCTCTGGACTTTTGTAAGGTCATCTTTACTACAAAGCATATAATGAAGATAGAACCGCAGGAGTAGTAGACCCAAGACAGGTAATTAATATTATTAATTACTGATAACTCTCAGGCTAGACACAAGTTCTAGACCCATAGAGGCATGATAATATCTTCCTGGTATACATTTATATTTATAAAATATGTATGTTTGCATTGGACTATGTGTAAATGCTTATGTGTTATGAATTTCAGACTGTAATCTCTAATGGGACAGGGACTAATATGAATGACATATATTTTCTGTAGAGCATTGCATACATTGTTATAGGAATGGGCTCTTGTGATTATCCCTTCGAGTTCTATTCAGCAATAGTGACAATGTTGCTCAGAATATTATTGGGCAACATCGTCATGAGTTTTTATCAATTATGATAATTTATGGCTGCTATTTAGCAATATTTTGTGCAGGGACAGCGGTTGTGCTAACATGCTGTCCCTGTAATGTTATAGAAGACATTCTTTTCGGGATTCCAAAAATAATACCTTCTGTTTGTTCTTCTGTGCATGCTCAAACATGCACTCGGGAATAGTCTCTGTCCCTGCTTGCAGTGACCGCCAATGGGGTAAGTATATCTCCAGCCTGTCCAAATTGATTGACATGTGTATACAGGCTATATATTAGTCGGTATACATGTATATTTATGTGTTTTATATTTAATATTTATATATAAATGCTAAATATAATAGTAAATAAATATACAGGTATACAGACTAGTATAAAGACTGTATACGCATGTCAATCAATTTTGGCAGGTTTAACATGCTGTAGTTGGACTTACCTGTCGGCCATCACTAGAAATCAGGCATAATGACTGGACGGATTTACAAGATGCTGCAGGGACTTAAGGGAACATTTCCCTATGTCCCTGCAGTTATATGGACATGTAAGTATTTTTTTCCTATAGCGCCATTCTGAGATGGCGTTATATAAAGGACAATTTTTTCAAGTGAATTAACACTTTTTGCTTTGCTGAGTAGCAAAAAGCGTTAAAGCACTGTAGAGATCAATGGCTGATCCCTACAGTTCGGTACTCTGTGAGCAGGGAATTAATGTGGAAGATAATTATGTTCTCTTCTCCATTATTCTATTGCTGACTAGGGGATTTACATAAAGAGCATGGAAATTATAGTTTTCATAATTTTTATGTAAAAAACATTGCATCCCGATAGTGCGAAATCACCTTGCTTTATTTCTGCAACACAGAATGTGTGTGTGTGTAAGGCTATAGTTTTGGTAAAATTAGTCTATAAGCTCCAATGGGGCAGGGACTAACATGAATGACCGATATTCTCACTCTATAAAGCATTCCAAAAATACCTCTTGGAATGGGCTTTTGTAATAATGCCACTTGTTTCCTTTGTTATAATGTGAAATTACCCTGCCAACCGCGACATGTGAAAGTAGATATGTCAGTTCTGGGTTAGCTTGTGTTCCCCGACTACAGTCTAGAGTAGGAGTTGCGATACAAGCTGTAGGCAGGATATTGGATGGTCTAATGAAATTCTTGAACATGGAAGTTGAGTGTGAATTGCAAGGGTATTGTTGAAGGTAGGCACTGGAGGAAGTGAATGAACAGGAGACAAGAGTCTTAAGGACTAGGTCTAAGAGATGAAGAACTGGACTAGCACCAGCAGCATATATCTCTGGAACCAGAATGAGACCAGTAATGCATATCTCTGTAACTGGGCTGGGAGTGGTAACTGATATCTCTGTAACTGGGCCAGGACCAGTAGTGCATAACTATGGAACTGGACTTTGGCTGGTGATGTGTAACTATGGAACCAGGCTAGGACTGGTAATACGAATCTATGGAACTGGGCTGGGACCAGTAATGGTCCTCTCTGTAACTGGGCTGGGACTGGTATTGTGTATCTCAGGAACTGGGCTGAGGCTGGCCAAATGTTATACTAGAACTGATTTGAGAGCAATGTCCCAAAGGAATCATGGTACTGGTAACTTGGCTGAAGCTGGACTTGCTAACTGAATTGGAACTGTAGAATGGGATGGAGCCGATGAATGTTGACCAGTGATGTTGGAAACCAGACAGGAGCCAGTGTACTTCATTACTGGATTGGAACCAATGACGCTGATGTCCAGGCTGGAACTGATGGAATAGGTAACCGGACTGGAACCAATGAAGTTGGAAACTGTCTGGAGCTGGTGGACTTATTAACTGGACTGGAACCAGTGACATATGGGACTGTGCTAGTCTGTGAAAATATTTATGCAACACTGAATTTGTGTTTGTTAGAATATTTTTGTATTAGTGACTTTAGAATGTAAGCTCTTATTGGGCAGGGACTCTTATGGATGATTTGTGTTCTCTGTACATGATTTATTAGTTATACAATATAAATAAACAATAATAGTAATAATAATAATAATAATAGATATGCATGTATATCAGGAACATATTATCATGCCTCTAAAATTTTTCAGGAGGGCCTTCACCATGATTGAAAATGTGAGGACAACAGCCAAGCAAACTACATCTCTGGACTTTTGTAAGGTCATCTTTACTACAAAGCATATTATGAAGATAGAACCGCAGGAGTAGTAGACCCAAGACAGGTAATTAATATTATTAATTACTGATAACTCTCAGGCTAGACACAAGTTCTAGACCCATAGAGGCATGATAATATCTTCCTGGTATACATTTATATTTATAAAATATGTATGTTTGCATTGGACTATGTGTAAATGCTTATGTGTTATGAATTTCAGACTGTAATCTCTAATGGGACAGGGACTAATATGAATGACATATATTTTCTGTAGAGCATTGCATACATTGTTATAGGAATGGGCTCTTGTGATTAACCCTTCGAGTTCTATTCAGCAATAGTGACAATGTTGCTCAGAATATTATTGGGCAACATCGTCATGAGTTTTTATCAATTATGATAATTTATGGCTGCTATTTAGCAATATTTTGTGCAGGGACAGCGGTTGTGCTAACATGCTGTCCCTGTAATGTTATAGAAGACATTCTTTTCGGGATTCCAAAAATAATACCTTCTGTTTGTTCTTCTGTGCATGCTCAAACATGCACTCGGGAATAGTCTCTGTCCCTGCTTGCAGTGACCGCCAATGGGGTAAGTATATCTCCAGCCTGTCCAAATTGATTGACATGTGTATACAGGCTATATATTAGTCGGTATACATGTATATTTATGTGTTTTATATTTAATATTTATATATAAATGCTAAATATAATAGTAAATAAATATACAGGTATACAGACTAGTATAAAGACTGTATACGCATGTCAATCAATTTTGGCAGGTTTAACATGCTGTAGTTGGACTTACCTGTCGGCCGTCACTAGAAATCAGGCATAATGACTGGACGGATTTACAAGATGCTGCAGGGACTTAAGGGAACATTTCCCTATGTCCCTGCAGTTATATGGACATGTAAGTATTTTTTTCCTATAGCGCCATTCTGAGATGGCGTTATATAAAGGACAATTTTTTCAAGTGAATTAACACTTTTTGCTTTGCTGAGTAGCAAAAAGCGTTAAAGCACTGTAGAGATCAATGGCTGATCCCTACAGTTCGGTACTCTGTGAGCAGGGAATTAATGTGGAAGATAATTATGTTCTCTTCTCCATTATTCTATTGCTGACTAGGGGATTTACATAAAGAGCATGGAAATTATAGTTTTCATAATTTTTATGTAAAAAACATTGCATCCCGATAGTGCGAAATCACCTTGCTTTATTTCTGCAACACAGAATGTGTGTGTGTGTAAGGCTATAGTTTTGGTAAAATTAGTCTATAAGCTCCAATGGGGCAGGGACTAACATGAATGACCGATATTCTCACTCTATAAAGCATTCCAAAAATACCTCTTGGAATGGGCTTTTGTAATAATGCCACTTGTTTCCTTTGTTATAATGTGAAATTACCCTGCCAACCGCGACATGTGAAAGTAGATATGTCAGTTCTGGGTTAGCTTGTGTTCCCCGACTACAGTCTAGAGTAGGAGTTGCGATACAAGCTGTAGGCAGGATATTGGATGGTCTAATGAAATTCTTGAACATGGAAGTTGAGTGTGAATTGCAAGGGTATTGTTGAAGGTAGGCACTGGAGGAAGTGAATGAACAGGAGACAAGAGTCTTAAGGACTAGGTCTAAGAGAAGAAGAACTGGACTAGCACCAGCAGCATATATATCTCTGGAACCAGAATGAGACCAGTAATGCATATCTCTGTAACTGGGCTGGGAGTGGTAACTGATATCTCTGTAACTGGGCCAGGACCAGTAGTGCATAACTATGGAACTGGACTTTGGCTGGTGATGTGTAACTATGGAACCAGGCTAGGACTGGTAATACGAATCTATGGAACTGGGCTGGGACCAGTAATGGTCCTCTCTGTAACTGGGCTGGGACTCGTATTGTGTATCTCAGGAACTGGGCTGAGGCTGGCCAAATGTTATACTAGAACTGATTTGAGAGCAATGTCCCAAAGGAATCATGGTACTGGTAACTTGGCTGAAGCTGGACTTGCTAACTGAATTGGAACTGTAGAATGGGATGGAGCCGATGAATGTTGACCAGTGATGTTGGAAACCAGACAGGAGCCAGTGTACTTCATTACTGGATTGGAACCAATGACGCTGATGTCCAGGCTGGAACTGATGGAATAGGTAACCGGACTGGAACCAATGAAGTTGGAAACTGTCTGGAGCTGGTGGACTTATTAACTGGACTGGAACCAGTGACATATGGGACTGTGCTAGTCTGTGAAAATATTTATGCAACACTGAATTTGTGTTTGTTAGAATATTTTTGTATTAGTGACTTTAGAATGTAAGCTCTTATTGGGCAGGGACTCTTATGGATGATTTGTGTTCTCTGTACATGATTTATTAGTTATACAATATAAATAAACAATAATAGTAATAATAATAATAATAATAGATATGCATGTATATCAGGAACATATTATCATGCCTCTAAAATTTTTCAGGAGGGCCTTCACCATGATTGAAAATGTGAGGACAACAGCCAAGCAAACTACATCTCTGGACTTTTGTAAGGTCATCTTTACTACAAAGCATATTATGAAGATAGAACCGCAGGAGTAGTAGACCCAAGACAGGTAATTAATATTATTAATTACTGATAACTCTCAGGCTAGACACAAGTTCTAGACCCATAGAGGCATGATAATATCTTCCTGGTATACATGTATATTTATAAAATATGTATGTTTGCATTGGACTATGTGTAAATGCTTATGTCTTAAGAATTTCAGACTGTAATCTCTAATGGGACAGGGACTAATATGAATGACATATATTTTCTGTAGAGCATTGCATACATTGTTATAGGAATTGGCTCTTGTTATTAACCCTTTGAGTTCTATTCAGCAATAGTGACAATGTTGCTCAGAATATTATTGGGCAACATCGTCATGAGTTTTTATCAATTATGATAATTTATGGCTGCTATTTAGCAATATTTTGTGCAGGGACAGCGGTTGTGCTAACATGCTGTCCCTGTAATGTTATAGAAGACATTCTTTTCGGGATTCCAAAAATAATACCTTCTGTTTGTTCTTCTGTGCATGCTCAAACATGCACTCGGGAATAGTCTCTGTCCCTGCTTGCAGTGACCGCCAATGGGGTAAGTATATCTCCAGCCTGTCCAAATTGATTGACATGTGTATACAGGCTATATATTAGTCAGTATACATGTATATTTATGTGTTTTATATTTAATATTTATATATAAATGCTAAATATAATAGTAAATATACAGGTATACAGACTAGTATAAAGACTGTATACGCATGTCAATCAATTTTGGCAGGTTTAACATGCTGTAGTTGGACTTACCTGTCGGCCGTCACTAGAAATCAGGCATAATGACTGGACGGATTTACAAGATGCTGCAGGGACTTAAGGGAACATTTCCCTATGTCCCTGCAGTTTTATGGACATGTAAGTATTTTTTTCCTATAGCGCCATTCTGAGATGGCGTTATATAAAGGACAATTTTTTCAAGTGAATTAACACTTTTTGCTTTGCTGAGTAGCAAAAAGCGTTAAAGCACTGTAGAGATCAATGGCTGATCCCTACAGTTTGGTACTCTGTGAGCAGGGAATTAATGAGGAGGATAATTATGTTCTCTTCTCCATTATCCTATTGCTGACTAGGGGATTTACATAAAGAAAACGGAAATCATAGTTTCCATAATATTTATGTAAAAAACATTGCATCCCGATAGTGCGAAATCACCTTGCTTTATTTCTGCAAAACAGAATGTGTGTGTGTGTAAGGCTATAGTATTGGTAAAATTAGTCTATAAGCTCCAATGGGGCAGGGACTAACATGAATGACCAATATTCTCACTCTATAAAGCATACCATAAATACCTGTTGGAATGGGCTTTTGTAATAATGCCACTTGTTTCCTTTGTTATAATGTGAAATTACCCTGCCAACCGCGACATGTGAAAGTAGATATGTCAGTTCTGGGTTAGCTTGTGTTCCCCGACTACAGTCTAGAGTAGGAGTTGCGATACAAGCTGTAGGCAGGATATTGGATGGTCTAATGAAATTCTTGAACATGGAAGTTGAGTGTGAATTGCAAGGGTATTGTTGAAGGTAGGCACTGGAGGAAGTGAATGAACAGGAGACAAGAGTCTTAAGGACTAGGTCTAAGAGATGAAGAACTGGACTAGCACCAGCAGCATATATCTCTGGAACCAGAATGAGACCAGTAATGCATATCTCTGTAACTGGGCTGGGAGTGGTAACTGATATCTCTGTAACTGGGCCAGGACCAGTAGTGCATAACTATGGAACTGGACTTTGGCTGGTGATGTGTAACTATGGAACCGGGCTAGGACTGGTAATACGAATCTATGGAACTGGGCTGGGACCAGTAATGGTCCTCTCTGTAACTGGGCTGGGACTGGTATTGTGTATCTCAGGAACTGGGCTGAGGCTGGCCAAATGTTATACTAGAGCTGATTTGAGAGCAATGTCCCAAAGGAATCATGGTACTGGTAACTTGGCTGAAGCTGGACTTGCTAACTGAATTGGAACTGTAGAATGGGCTGGAGCCGATGGATGTTGACCAGTGATGTTGGAAACCAGACAGGAGCCAGTGTACTTCTTTACTGGATTGGAACCAATGACACTGATGTCCAGGCTGGAACTGATGGAATAGGTAACCTGACTGGAACCAATGAAGTTGGAAACTGTCTTGAGCTGGTGGACTTATTAACTGGACTGGAACCAGTGACATATGGGACTGTGCTAGTCTGTGAAAATATTTATGCAACACTGAATTTGTGTTTGTTAGAATATTTTTGTATTAGTGACTATAGAATGTAAGCTCTTATGGGGCAGGGACTCTTATGGATGATTTGTGTTCTCTGTACATGATTTATTAGTTATACAATATAAATAAACAATAATAGTAATAATAATAATAATAATAATAATAATAGATATGCATGTATATCAGGAACATATTATCATGCCTCTAAAATTTTTTAGGAGGGCCTTCACCATGATTGAAAATGTGAGGACAACAGCCAAGCAAACTACATCTCTGGACTTTTGTAAGGTCATCTTTACTACAAAGCATATAATGAAGATAGAACCGCAGGAGTAGTAGACCCAAGACAGGTAATTAATATTATTAATTACTGATAACTCTCAGGCTAGACACAAGTTCTAGACCCATAGAGGCATGATAATATCTTCCTGGTATACATGTATATTTATAAAATATGTATGTTTGCATTGGACTATATGTAAATGCTTATGTGTTAAGAATTTCAGACTGTAATCTCTAATGGGACAGGGACTAATATGAATGACATATATTTTCTGTAGAGCATTGCATACATTGTTATAGGAATTGGCTCTTGTGATTAACCCTTTGAGTTCTATTCAGCAATAGTGACAATGTTGCTCAGAATATTATTGGGCAACATCGTCATGAGTTTTTATCAATTATGATAATTTATGGCTGCTATTTAGCAATATTTTGTGCAGGGACAGTGGTTGTGCTAACACGCTGTCCCTGTAATGTTATAGAAGACATTCTTTTCGGGATTCCGAAAATAATACCTTCTGTTTGTTCTTCTGTGCATGCTCAAACATGCACTCGGGAATAGTCTCTGTCCCTGCTTGCAGTGACCGCCAACGGGGTAAGTATATCTCCAGCCTGTCCAAATTGATTGACATGTGTATACAGGCTATATATTAGTCGGTATACATGTATATTTATGTGTTTTATATTTAATATTTAAATTTAAATGCTAAATATAATAGTAAATAAATATACAGGTACACAGACTAGTATAAAGACTGTATACGCATGTCAATCAATTTTGGCAGGTTTAACATGCTGTAGTTGGACTTACCTGTCGGCCGTCACTAGAAATCAGGCATAATGACTGGACGGATTTACAAGATGCTGCAGGGACTTAAGGGAACATTTCCCTATGTCCCTGCAGTTTTATGGACATGTAAGTATTTTTTTCCTATAGCGCCATTCTGAGATGGCGTTATATAAAGGACAATTTTTTCAAGTGAATTAACACTTTTTGCTTTGCTGAGTAGCAAAAAACGTTAAAGCACTGTAGAGATCAATGGCTGATCCCTACAGTGCGGTACTCTGTGAGCAGGGAATTAATGAGGAAGATAATTATGTTCTCTTCTCCATTATCCTATTGCTTACTAGGGGATTTACATTAAGAACACGGAAATCATAGTTTCCATAATTTTTATGTAAAAAACATTGCATCCCGATAGTGCGAAATCACCTTGCTTTATTTCTGCAACACAGAATGTGTGTGTGTGTAAGGCTATAGTTTTGGTAAAATTAGTCTATAAGCTCCAATGGGGCAGGGACTAACATGAATGACCGATATTCTCACTCTATAAAGCATACCATAAATACCTGTTGGAATGGGATTTTGTAATAATGCCACTTGTTTCCTTTGTTATAATGTGAAATTACCCTGCCAACCACGACATGTGAAAGTAGATATGTCAGTTCTGGGTTAGCTTGTGTTCCCCGACTACAGTCTAGAGTAGGAGTTGCGATACAAGCTGTAGGCAGGATATTGGATGGTCTAATGAAATTCTTAAACATGGAAGTTGAGTGTGAATTGCAAGGGTATTGTTGAAGGTAGGCACTGGAGGAAGTGAATGAACAGGAGACAAGAGTCTTAAGGACTAGGTCTAAGAGATGAAGAACTGGACTAGCACCAGCAGCATATATCTCTGGAACCAGAATGAGACCAGTAATGCATATCTCTGTAACTGGGCTGGGAGTGGTAACTGATATCTCTGTAACTGGGCCAGGACCAGTAGTGCATAACTATGGAACTGGACTTTGGCTGGTGATGTGTAACTATGGAACCGGGCTAGGACTGGTAATACGAATCTATGGAACTGGGCTGGAACCAGTAATGGTCCTCTCTGTAACTGGGCTGGGACTGGTATTGTGTATCTCAGGAACTGGGCTGAGGCTGGCCAAATGTTATACTAGAGCTGATTTGAGAGCAATGTCCCAAAGGAATCATGGTACTGGTAACTTGGCTGAAGCTGGACTTGCTAACTGAATTGGAACTGTAGAATGGGCTGGAGCCGATGGATGTTGACCAGTGATGTTGGAAACCAGACAGGAGCCAGTGTACTTCTTTACTGGATTGGAACCAATGACACTGATGTCCAGGCTGGAACTGATGGAATAGGTAACCTGACTGGAACCAATGAAGTTGGAAACTGTCTTGAGCTGGTGGACTTATTAACTGGACTGGAACCAGTGACATATGGGACTGTGCTAGTCTGTGAAAATATTTATGCAACACTGAATTTGTGTTTGTTAGAATATTTTTGTATTAGTGACTATAGAATGTAAGCTCTTATGGGGCAGGGACTCTTATGGATGATTTGTGTTCTCTGTACATGATTTATTAGTTATACAATATAAATAAACAATAATAGTAATAATAATAATAATAATAATAATAATAATAGATATGCATGTATATCAGGAACATATTATCATGCCTCTAAAATTTTTCAGGAGGGCCTTCACCATGATTGAAAATGTGAGGACAACAGCCAAGCAAACTACATCTCTGGACTTTTTTAAGGTCATCTTTACTACAAAGCATATTATGAAGATAGAACCGCAGGAGTAGTAGACCCAAGACAGGTAATTAATATTATTAATTACTGATAACTCTCAGGCTAGACACAAGTTCTAGACCCATAGAGGCATGATAATATCTTCCTGGTATACATGTATATTTATAAAATATGTATGTTTGCATTGGACTATGTGTAAATGCTTATGTGTTAAGAATTTCAGACTGTAATCTCTAATGGGACAGGGACTAATATGAATGACATATATTTTCTGTAGAGCATTGCATACATTGTTATAGGAATTGGCTCTTGTGATTAACCCTTTGAGTTCTATTCAGTAATAGTGACAATGTTGCTCAGAATATTATTGGGCAACATCGTCATGAGTTTTTATCAATTATGATAATTTATGGCTGCTATTTAGCAATATTTTGTGCAGGGACAGCGGTTGTGCTAACACGCTGTCCCTGTAATGTTATAGAAGACATTCTTTTCGGGATTCCGAAAATAATACCTTCTGTTTGTTCTTCTGTGCATGCTCAAACATGCACTTGGGAATAGTCTCTGTCCCTGCTTGCAGTGACCGCCAACGGGGTAAGTATATCTCCAGCCTGTCCAAATTGATTGACATGTGTATACAGGCTATATATTAGTCGGTATACATGTATATTTATGTGTTTTATATTTAATATTTATATATAAATGCTAAATATAATAGTAAATAAATATACAGGTACACAGACTAGTATAAAGACTGTATACGCATGTCAATCAATTTTGGCAGGTTTAACATGCTGTAGTTGGACTTACCTGTCGTCTGTCACTAGAAATCAGGCATAATGACTGGACGGATTTACAAGATGCTGCAGGGACTTAAGGGAACATTTCCCTATGTCCCTGCAGTTTTATGGACATGTAAGTTTTTTTTTCCTATAGCACCATTCTGAGATGGCGTTATATAAAGGACAATTTTTTCAAGTGAATTAACACTTTTTGCTTTGCTGAGTAGCAAAAAACGTTAAAGCACTGTAGAGATCAATGGCTGATCCCTACAGTACGGTACTCTGTTAGCAGGGAATTAATGAGGAAGATAATTATGTTCTCTTCTCCATTATCCTATTGCTGACTAGGGGATTTACATAAAGAACACGGAAATCATAGTTTCCATAATTTTTATGTAAAAAACATTGCATCCCGATAGTGCGAAATCACCTTGCTTTATTTCTGCAACACAGAATGTGTGTGTGTGTAAGGCTATAGTTTTGGTAAAATTAGTCTATAAGCTCCAATGGGGCAGGGACTAACATGAATGACCGATATTCTCACTCTATAAAGCATTCCAAAAATACCTCTTGGAATGGGCTTTTGTAATAATGCCACTTGTTTCCTTTGTTATAATGTGAAATTACCCTGCCAACCGCGACATGTGAAAGTAGATATGTCAGTTCTGGGTTAGCTTGTGTTCCCCGACTACAGTCTAGAGTAGGAGTTGCGATACAAGCTGTAGGCAGGATATTGGATGGTCTAATGAAATTCTTGAACATGGAAGTTGAGTGTGAATTGCAAGGGTATTGTTGAAGGTAGGCACTGGAGGAAGTGAATGAACAGGAGACAAGAGTCTTAAGGACTAGGTCTAAGAGAAGAAGAACTGGACTAGCACCAGCAGCATATATATCTCTGGAACCAGAATGAGACCAGTAATGCATATCTCTGTAACTGGGCTGGGAGTGGTAACTGATATCTCTGTAACTGGGCCAGGACCAGTAGTGCATAACTATGGAACTGGACTTTGGCTGGTGATGTGTAACTATGGAACCAGGCTAGGACTGGTAATACGAATCTATGGAACTGGGCTGGGACCAGTAATGGTCCTCTCTGTAACTGGGCTGGGACTCGTATTGTGTATCTCAGGAACTGGGCTGAGGCTGGCCAAATGTTATACTAGAACTGATTTGAGAGCAATGTCCCAAAGGAATCATGGTACTGGTAACTTGGCTGAAGCTGGACTTGCTAACTGAATTGGAACTGTAGAATGGGATGGAGCCGATGAATGTTGACCAGTGATGTTGGAAACCAGACAGGAGCCAGTGTACTTCATTACTGGATTGGAACCAATGACGCTGATGTCCAGGCTGGAACTGATGGAATAGGTAACCGGACTGGAACCAATGAAGTTGGAAACTGTCTGGAGCTGGTGGACTTATTAACTGGACTGGAACCAGTGACATATGGGACTGTGCTAGTCTGTGAAAATATTTATGCAACACTGAATTTGTGTTTGTTAGAATATTTTTGTATTAGTGACTTTAGAATGTAAGCTCTTATTGGGCAGGGACTCTTATGGATGATTTGTGTTCTCTGTACATGATTTATTAGTTATACAATATAAATAAACAATAATAGTAATAATAATAATAATAATAGATATGCATGTATATCAGGAACATATTATCATGCCTCTAAAATTTTTCAGGAGGGCCTTCACCATGATTGAAAATGTGAGGACAACAGCCAAGCAAACTACATCTCTGGACTTTTGTAAGGTCATCTTTACTACAAAGCATATTATGAAGATAGAACCGCAGGAGTAGTAGACCCAAGACAGGTAATTAATATTATTAATTACTGATAACTCTCAGGCTAGACACAAGTTCTAGACCCATAGAGGCATGATAATATCTTCCTGGTATACATGTATATTTATAAAATATGTATGTTTGCATTGGACTATGTGTAAATGCTTATGTCTTAAGAATTTCAGACTGTAATCTCTAATGGGACAGGGACTAATATGAATGACATATATTTTCTGTAGAGCATTGCATACATTGTTATAGGAATTGGCTCTTGTTATTAACCCTTTGAGTTCTATTCAGCAATAGTGACAATGTTGCTCAGAATATTATTGGGCAACATCGTCATGAGTTTTTATCAATTATGATAATTTATGGCTGCTATTTAGCAATATTTTGTGCAGGGACAGCGGTTGTGCTAACATGCTGTCCCTGTAATGTTATAGAAGACATTCTTTTCGGGATTCCAAAAATAATACCTTCTGTTTGTTCTTCTGTGCATGCTCAAACATGCACTCGGGAATAGTCTCTGTCCCTGCTTGCAGTGACCGCCAATGGGGTAAGTATATCTCCAGCCTGTCCAAATTGATTGACATGTGTATACAGGCTATATATTAGTCAGTATACATGTATATTTATGTGTTTTATATTTAATATTTATATATAAATGCTAAATATAATAGTAAATAAATATACAGGTATACAGACTAGTATAAAGACTGTATACGCATGTCAATCAATTTTGGCAGGTTTAACATGCTGTAGTTGGACTTACCTGTCGGCCGTCACTAGAAATCAGGCATAATGACTGGACGGATTTACAAGATGCTGCAGGGACTTAAGGGAACATTTCCCTATGTCCCTGCAGTTTTATGGACATGTAAGTATTTTTTTCCTATAGCGCCATTCTGAGATGGCGTTATATAAAGGACAATTTTTTCAAGTGAATTAACACTTTTTGCTTTGCTGAGTAGCAAAAAGCGTTAAAGCACTGTAGAGATCAATGGCTGATCCCTACAGTTTGGTACTCTGTGAGCAGGGAATTAATGAGGAGGATAATTATGTTCTCTTCTCCATTATCCTATTGCTGACTAGGGGATTTACATAAAGAAAACGGAAATCATAGTTTCCATAATATTTATGTAAAAAACATTGCATCCCGATAGTGCGAAATCACCTTGCTTTATTTCTGCAAAACAGAATGTGTGTGTGTGTAAGGCTATAGTATTGGTAAAATTAGTCTATAAGCTCCAATGGGGCAGGGACTAACATGAATGACCAATATTCTCACTCTATAAAGCATACCATAAATACCTGTTGGAATGGGCTTTTGTAATAATGCCACTTGTTTCCTTTGTTATAATGTGAAATTACCCTGCCAACCGCGACATGTGAAAGTAGATATGTCAGTTCTGGGTTAGCTTGTGTTCCCCGACTACAGTCTAGAGTAGGAGTTGCGATACAAGCTGTAGGCAGGATATTGGATGGTCTAATGAAATTCTTGAACATGGAAGTTGAGTGTGAATTGCAAGGGTATTGTTGAAGGTAGGCACTGGAGGAAGTGAATGAACAGGAGACAAGAGTCTTAAGGACTAGGTCTAAGAGATGAAGAACTGGACTAGCACCAGCAGCATATATCTCTGGAACCAGAATGAGACCAGTAATGCATATCTCTGTAACTGGGCTGGGAGTGGTAACTGATATCTCTGTAACTGGGCCAGGACCAGTAGTGCATAACTATGGAACTGGACTTTGGCTGGTGATGTGTAACTATGGAACCGGGCTAGGACTGGTAATACGAATCTATGGAACTGGGCTGGGACCAGTAATGGTCCTCTCTGTAACTGGGCTGGGACTGGTATTGTGTATCTCAGGAACTGGGCTGAGGCTGGCCAAATGTTATACTAGAGCTGATTTGAGAGCAATGTCCCAAAGGAATCATGGTACTGGTAACTTGGCTGAAGCTGGACTTGCTAACTGAATTGGAACTGTAGAATGGGCTGGAGCCGATGGATGTTGACCAGTGATGTTGGAAACCAGACAGGAGCCAGTGTACTTCTTTACTGGATTGGAACCAATGACACTGATGTCCAGGCTGGAACTGATGGAATAGGTAACCTGACTGGAACCAATGAAGTTGGAAACTGTCTTGAGCTGGTGGACTTATTAACTGGACTGGAACCAGTGACATATGGGACTGTGCTAGTCTGTGAAAATATTTATGCAACACTGAATTTGTGTTTGTTAGAATATTTTTGTATTAGTGACTATAGAATGTAAGCTCTTATGGGGCAGGGACTCTTATGGATGATTTGTGTTCTCTGTACATGATTTATTAGTTATACAATATAAATAAACAATAATAGTAATAATAATAATAATAATAATAGATATGCATGTATATCAGGAACATATTATCATGCCTCTAAAATTTTTTAGGAGGGCCTTCACCATGATTGAAAATGTGAGGACAACAGCCAAGCAAACTACATCTCTGGACTTTTGTAAGGTCATCTTTACTACAAAGCATATAATGAAGATAGAACCGCAGGAGTAGTAGACCCAAGACAGGTAATTAATATTATTAATTACTGATAACTCTCAGGCTAGACACAAGTTCTAGACCCATAGAGGCATGATAATATCTTCCTGGTATACATGTATATTTATAAAATATGTATGTTTGCATTGGACTATATGTAAATGCTTATGTGTTAAGAATTTCAGACTGTAATCTCTAATGGGACAGGGACTAATATGAATGACATATATTTTCTGTAGAGCATTGCATACATTGTTATAGGAATTGGCTCTTGTGATTAACCCTTTGAGTTCTATTCAGCAATAGTGACAATGTTGCTCAGAATATTATTGGGCAACATCGTCATGAGTTTTTATCAATTATGATAATTTATGGCTGCTATTTAGCAATATTTTGTGCAGGGACAGTGGTTGTGCTAACACGCTGTCCCTGTAATGTTATAGAAGACATTCTTTTCGGGATTCCGAAAATAATACCTTCTGTTTGTTCTTCTGTGCATGCTCAAACATGCACTCGGGAATAGTCTCTGTCCCTGCTTGCAGTGACCGCCAACGGGGTAAGTATATCTCCAGCCTGTCCAAATTGATTGACATGTGTATACAGGCTATATATTAGTCGGTATACATGTATATTTATGTGTTTTATATTTAATATTTAAATTTAAATGCTAAATATAATAGTAAATAAATATACAGGTACACAGACTAGTATAAAGACTGTATACGCATGTCAATCAATTTTGGCAGGTTTAACATGCTGTAGTTGGACTTACCTGTCGGCCGTCACTAGAAATCAGGCATAATGACTGGACGGATTTACAAGATGCTGCAGGGACTTAAGGGAACATTTCCCTATGTCCCTGCAGTTTTATGGACATGTAAGTATTTTTTTCCTATAGCGCCATTCTGAGATGGCGTTATATAAAGGACAATTTTTTCAAGTGAATTAACACTTTTTGCTTTGCTGAGTAGCAAAAAACGTTAAAGCACTGTAGAGATCAATGGCTGATCCCTACAGTGCGGTACTCTGTGAGCAGGGAATTAATGAGGAAGATAATTATGTTCTCTTCTCCATTATCCTATTGCTTACTAGGGGATTTACATTAAGAACACGGAAATCATAGTTTCCATAATTTTTATGTAAAAAACATTGCATCCCGATAGTGCGAAATCACCTTGCTTTATTTCTGCAACACAGAATGTGTGTGTGTGTAAGGCTATAGTTTTGGTAAAATTAGTCTATAAGCTCCAATGGGGCAGGGACTAACATGAATGACCGATATTCTCACTCTATAAAGCATACCATAAATACCTGTTGGAATGGGCTTTTGTAATAATGCCACTTGTTTCCTTTGTTATAATGTGAAATTACCCTGCCAACCACGACATGTGAAAGTAGATATGTCAGTTCTGGGTTAGCTTGTGTTCCCCGACTACAGTCTAGAGTAGGAGTTGCGATACAAGCTGTAGGCAGGATATTGGATGGTCTAATGAAATTCTTGAACATGGAAGTTGAGTGTGAATTGCAAGGGTATTGTTGAAGGTAGGCACTGGAGGAAGTGAATGAACAGGAGACAAGAGTCTTAAGGACTAGGTCTAAGAGAAGAAGAACTGGACTAGCACCAGCAGCATATATATCTCTGGAACCAGAATGAGACCAGTAATGCATATCTCTGTAACTGGGCTGGGAGTGGTAACTGATATCTCTGTAACTGGGCCAGGACCAGTAGTGCATAACTATGGAACTGGACTTTGGCTGGTGATGTGTAACTATGGAACCAGGCTAGGACTGGTAATACGAATCTATGGAACTGGGCTGGGACCAGTAATGGTCCTCTCTGTAACTGGGCTGGGACTCGTATTGTGTATCTCAGGAACTGGGCTGAGGCTGGCCAAATGTTATACTAGAACTGATTTGAGAGCAATGTCCCAAAGGAATCATGGTACTGGTAACTTGGCTGAAGCTGGACTTGCTAACTGAATTGGAACTGTAGAATGGGATGGAGCCGATGAATGTTGACCAGTGATGTTGGAAACCAGACAGGAGCCAGTGTACTTCATTACTGGATTGGAACCAATGACGCTGATGTCCAGGCTGGAACTGATGGAATAGGTAACCGGACTGGAACCAATGAAGTTGGAAACTGTCTGGAGCTGGTGGACTTATTAACTGGACTGGAACCAGTGACATATGGGACTGTGCTAGTCTGTGAAAATATTTATGCAACACTGAATTTGTGTTTGTTAGAATATTTTTGTATTAGTGACTTTAGAATGTAAGCTCTTATTGGGCAGGGACTCTTATGGATGATTTGTGTTCTCTGTACATGATTTATTAGTTATACAATATAAATAAACAATAATAGTAATAATAATAATAATAATAGATATGCATGTATATCAGGAACATATTATCATGCCTCTAAAATTTTTCAGGAGGGCCTTCACCATGATTGAAAATGTGAGGACAACAGCCAAGCAAACTACATCTCTGGACTTTTGTAAGGTCATCTTTACTACAAAGCATATTATGAAGATAGAACCGCAGGAGTAGTAGACCCAAGACAGGTAATTAATATTATTAATTACTGATAACTCTCAGGCTAGACACAAGTTCTAGACCCATAGAGGCATGATAATATCTTCCTGGTATACATGTATATTTATAAAATATGTATGTTTGCATTGGACTATGTGTAAATGCTTATGTCTTAAGAATTTCAGACTGTAATCTCTAATGGGACAGGGACTAATATGAATGACATATATTTTCTGTAGAGCATTGCATACATTGTTATAGGAATTGGCTCTTGTTATTAACCCTTTGAGTTCTATTCAGCAATAGTGACAATGTTGCTCAGAATATTATTGGGCAACATCGTCATGAGTTTTTATCAATTATGATAATTTATGACTGCTATTTAGCAATATTTTGTGCAGGGACAGCGGTTGTGCTAACATGCTGTCCCTGTAATGTTATAGAAGACATTCTTTTCGGGATTCCAAAAATAATACCTTCTGTTTGTTCTTCTGTGCATGCTCAAACATGCACTCGGGAATAGTCTCTGTCCCTGCTTGCAGTGACCGCCAATGGGGTAAGTATATCTCCAGCCTGTCCAAATTGATTGACATGTGTATACAGGCTATATATTAGTCAGTATACATGTATATTTATGTGTTTTATATTTAATATTTATATATAAATGCTAAATATAATAGTAAATAAATATACAGGTATACAGACTAGTATAAAGACTGTATACGCATGTCAATCAATTTTGGCAGGTTTAACATGCTGTAGTTGGACTTACCTGTCGGCCGTCACTAGAAATCAGGCATAATGACTGGACGGATTTACAAGATGCTGCAGGGACTTAAGGGAACATTTCCCTATGTCCCTGCAGTTTTATGGACATGTAAGTATTTTTTTCCTATAGCGCCATTCTGAGATGGCGTTATATAAAGGACAATTTTTTCAAGTGAATTAACACTTTTTGCTTTGCTGAGTAGCAAAAAGCGTTAAAGCACTGTAGAGATCAATGGCTGATCCCTACAGTTTGGTACTCTGTGAGCAGGGAATTAATGAGGAGGATAATTATGTTCTCTTCTCCATTATCCTATTGCTGACTAGGGGATTTACATAAAGAAAACGGAAATCATAGTTTCCATAATATTTATGTAAAAAACATTGCATCCCGATAGTGCGAAATCACCTTGCTTTATTTCTGCAAAACAGAATGTGTGTGTGTGTAAGGCTATAGTATTGGTAAAATTAGTCTATAAGCTCCAATGGGGCAGGGACTAACATGAATGACCAATATTCTCACTCTATAAAGCATACCATAAATACCTGTTGGAATGGGCTTTTGTAATAATGCCACTTGTTTCCTTTGTTATAATGTGAAATTACCCTGCCAACCGCGACATGTGAAAGTAGATATGTCAGTTCTGGGTTAGCTTGTGTTCCCCGACTACAGTCTAGAGTAGGAGTTGCGATACAAGCTGTAGGCAGGATATTGGATGGTCTAATGAAATTCTTGAACATGGAAGTTGAGTGTGAATTGCAAGGGTATTGTTGAAGGTAGGCACTGGAGGAAGTGAATGAACAGGAGACAAGAGTCTTAAGGACTAGGTCTAAGAGATGAAGAACTGGACTAGCACCAGCAGCATATATCTCTGGAACCAGAATGAGACCAGTAATGCATATCTCTGTAACTGGGCTGGGAGTGGTAACTGATATCTCTGTAACTGGGCCAGGACCAGTAGTGCATAACTATGGAACTGGACTTTGGCTGGTGATGTGTAACTATGGAACCGGGCTAGGACTGGTAATACGAATCTATGGAACTGGGCTGGGACCAGTAATGGTCCTCTCTGTAACTGGGCTGGGACTGGTATTGTGTATCTCAGGAACTGGGCTGAGGCTGGCCAAATGTTATACTAGAGCTGATTTGAGAGCAATGTCCCAAAGGAATCATGGTACTGGTAACTTGGCTGAAGCTGGACTTGCTAACTGAATTGGAACTGTAGAATGGGCTGGAGCCGATGGATGTTGACCAGTGATGTTGGAAACCAGACAGGAGCCAGTGTACTTCTTTACTGGATTGGAACCAATGACACTGATGTCCAGGCTGGAACTGATGGAATAGGTAACCTGACTGGAACCAATGAAGTTGGAAACTGTCTTGAGCTGGTGGACTTATTAACTGGACTGGAACCAGTGACATATGGGACTGTGCTAGTCTGTGAAAATATTTATGCAACACTGAATTTGTGTTTGTTAGAATATTTTTGTATTAGTGACTATAGAATGTAAGCTCTTATGGGGCAGGGACTCTTATGGATGATTTGTGTTCTCTGTACATGATTTATTAGTTATACAATATAAATAAACAATAATAGTAATAATAATAATAATAATAATAATAATAGATATGCATGTATATCAGGAACATATTATCATGCCTCTAAAATTTTTTAGGAGGGCCTTCACCATGATTGAAAATGTGAGGACAACAGCCAAGCAAACTACATCTCTGGACTTTTGTAAGGTCATCTTTACTACAAAGCATATAATGAAGATAGAACCGCAGGAGTAGTAGACCCAAGACAGGTAATTAATATTATTAATTACTGATAACTCTCAGGCTAGACACAAGTTCTAGACCCATAGAGGCATGATAATATCTTCCTGGTATACATGTATATTTATAAAATATGTATGTTTGCATTGGACTATATGTAAATGCTTATGTGTTAAGAATTTCAGACTGTAATCTCTAATGGGACAGGGACTAATATGAATGACATATATTTTCTGTAGAGCATTGCATACATTGTTATAGGAATTGGCTCTTGTGATTAACCCTTTGAGTTCTATTCAGCAATAGTGACAATGTTGCTCAGAATATTATTGGGCAACATCGTCATGAGTTTTTATCAATTATGATAATTTATGGCTGCTATTTAGCAATATTTTGTGCAGGGACAGTGGTTGTGCTAACACGCTGTCCCTGTAATGTTATAGAAGACATTCTTTTCGGGATTCCGAAAATAATACCTTCTGTTTGTTCTTCTGTGCATGCTCAAACATGCACTCGGGAATAGTCTCTGTCCCTGCTTGCAGTGACCGCCAACGGGGTAAGTATATCTCCAGCCTGTCCAAATTGATTGACATGTGTATACAGGCTATATATTAGTCGGTATACATGTATATTTATGTGTTTTATATTTAATATTTAAATTTAAATGCTAAATATAATAGTAAATAAATATACAGGTACACAGACTAGTATAAAGACTGTATACGCATGTCAATCAATTTTGGCAGGTTTAACATGCTGTAGTTGGACTTACCTGTCGGCCGTCACTAGAAATCAGGCATAATGACTGGACGGATTTACAAGATGCTGCAGGGACTTAAGGGAACATTTCCCTATGTCCCTGCAGTTTTATGGACATGTAAGTATTTTTTTCCTATAGCGCCATTCTGAGATGGCGTTATATAAAGGACAATTTTTTCAAGTGAATTAACACTTTTTGCTTTGCTGAGTAGCAAAAAACGTTAAAGCACTGTAGAGATCAATGGCTGATCCCTACAGTGCGGTACTCTGTGAGCAGGGAATTAATGAGGAAGATAATTATGTTCTCTTCTCCATTATCCTATTGCTTACTAGGGGATTTACATTAAGAACACGGAAATCATAGTTTCCATAATTTTTATGTAAAAAACATTGCATCCCGATAGTGCGAAATCACCTTGCTTTATTTCTGCAACACAGAATGTGTGTGTGTGTAAGGCTATAGTTTTGGTAAAATTAGTCTATAAGCTCCAATGGGGCAGGGACTAACATGAATGACCGATATTCTCACTCTATAAAGCATACCATAAATACCTGTTGGAATGGGCTTTTGTAATAATGCCACTTGTTTCCTTTGTTATAATGTGAAATTACCCTGCCAACCACGACATGTGAAAGTAGATATGTCAGTTCTGGGTTAGCTTGTGTTCCCCGACTACAGTCTAGAGTAGGAGTTGCGATACAAGCTGTAGGCAGGATATTGGATGGTCTAATGAAATTCTTAAACATGGAAGTTGAGTGTGAATTGCAAGGGTATTGTTGAAGGTAGGCACTGGAGGAAGTGAATGAACAGGAGACAAGAGTCTTAAGGACTAGGTCTAAGAGATGAAGAACTGGACTAGCACCAGCAGCATATATCTCTGGAACCAGAATGAGACCAGTAATGCATATCTCTGTAACTGGGCTGGGAGTGGTAACTGATATCTCTGTAACTGGGCCAGGACCAGTAGTGCATAACTATGGAACTGGACTTTGGCTGGTGATGTGTAACTATGGAACCGGGCTAGGACTGGTAATACGAATCTATGGAACTGGGCTGGAACCAGTAATGGTCCTCTCTGTAACTGGGCTGGGACTGGTATTGTGTATCTCAGGAACTGGGCTGAGGCTGGCCAAATGTTATACTAGAGCTGATTTGAGAGCAATGTCCCAAAGGAATCATGGTACTGGTAACTTGGCTGAAGCTGGACTTGCTAACTGAATTGGAACTGTAGAATGGGCTGGAGCCGATGGATGTTGACCAGTGATGTTGGAAACCAGACAGGAGCCAGTGTACTTCTTTACTGGATTGGAACCAATGACACTGATGTCCAGGCTGGAACTGATGGAATAGGTAACCTGACTGGAACCAATGAAGTTGGAAACTGTCTTGAGCTGGTGGACTTATTAACTGGACTGGAACCAGTGACATATGGGACTGTGCTAGTCTGTGAAAATATTTATGCAACACTGAATTTGTGTTTGTTAGAATATTTTTGTATTAGTGACTATAGAATGTAAGCTCTTATGGGGCAGGGACTCTTATGGATGATTTGTGTTCTCTGTACATGATTTATTAGTTATACAATATAAATAAACAATAATAGTAATAATAATAATAATAATAATAATAATAATAATAATAATAGATATGCATGTATATCAGGAACATATTATCATGCCTCTAAAATTTTTCAGGAGGGCCTTCACCATGATTGAAAATGTGAGGACAACAGCCAAGCAAACTACATCTCTGGACTTTTTTAAGGTCATCTTTACTACAAAGCATATTATGAAGATAGAACCGCAGGAGTAGTAGACCCAAGACAGGTAATTAATATTATTAATTACTGATAACTCTCAGGCTAGACACAAGTTCTAGACCCATAGAGGCATGATAATATCTTCCTGGTATACATGTATATTTATAAAATATGTATGTTTGCATTGGACTATGTGTAAATGCTTATGTGTTAAGAATTTCAGACTGTAATCTCTAATGGGACAGGGACTAATATGAATGACATATATTTTCTGTAGAGCATTGCATACATTGTTATAGGAATTGGCTCTTGTGATTAACCCTTTGAGTTCTATTCAGTAATAGTGACAATGTTGCTCAGAATATTATTGGGCAACATCGTCATGAGTTTTTATCAATTATGATAATTTATGGCTGCTATTTAGCAATATTTTGTGCAGGGACAGCGGTTGTGCTAACACGCTGTCCCTGTAATGTTATAGAAGACATTCTTTTCGGGATTCCGAAAATAATACCTTCTGTTTGTTCTTCTGTGCATGCTCAAACATGCACTTGGGAATAGTCTCTGTCCCTGCTTGCAGTGACCGCCAACGGGGTAAGTATATCTCCAGCCTGTCCAAATTGATTGACATGTGTATACAGGCTATATATTAGTCGGTATACATGTATATTTATGTGTTTTATATTTAATATTTATATATAAATGCTAAATATAATAGTAAATAAATATACAGGTACACAGACTAGTATAAAGACTGTATACGCATGTCAATCAATTTTGGCAGGTTTAACATGCTGTAGTTGGACTTACCTGTCGTCTGTCACTAGAAATCAGGCATAATGACTGGACGGATTTACAAGATGCTGCAGGGACTTAAGGGAACATTTCCCTATGTCCCTGCAGTTTTATGGACATGTAAGTTTTTTTTTCCTATAGCACCATTCTGAGATGGCGTTATATAAAGGACAATTTTTTCAAGTGAATTAACAGTTTTTGCTTTGCTGAGTAGCAAAAAACGTTAAAGCACTGTAGAGATCAATGGCTGATCCCTACAGTACGGTACTCTGTTAGCAGGGAATTAATGAGGAAGATAATTATGTTCTCTTCTCCATTATCCTATTGCTGACTAGGGGATTTACATAAAGAACACGGAAATCATAGTTTCCATAATTTTTATGTAAAAAACATTGCATCCCGATAGTGCGAAATCACCTTGCTTTATTTCTGCAACACAGAATGTGTGTGTGTGTAAGGCTATAGTTTTGGTAAAATTAGTCTATAAGCTCCAATGGGGCAGGGACTAACATGAATGACCGATATTCTCACTCTATAAAGCATACCATAAATACCTGTTGGAATGGGCTTTTGTAATAATGCCACTTGTTTCCTTTGTTATAATGTGAAATTACCCTGCCAACCGCGACATGTGAAAGTAGATATGTCAGTTCTGGGTTAGCTTGTGTTCCCCGACTACAGTCTAGAGTAGGAGTTGCGATACAAGCTGTAGGCAGGATATTGGATGGTCTAATGAAATTCTTGAACATGGAAGTTGAGTGTGAATTGCAAGGGTATTGTTGAAGGTAGGCACTGGAGGAAGTGAATGAACAGGAGACAAGAGTCTTAAGGACTAGGTCTAAGAGATGAAGAACTGGACTAGCACCAGCAGCATATATCTCTGGAACCAGAATGAGACCAGTAATGCATATCTCTGTAACTGGGCTGGGAGTGGTAACTGATATCTCTGTAACTGGGCCAGGACCAGTAGTGCATAACTATGGAACTGGACTTTGGCTGGTGATGTGTAACTATGGAACCGGGCTAGGCCTGGTAATACGAATCTATGGAACTGGGCTGGGACCAGTAATGGTCCTCTCTGTAACTGGGCTGGGACTGGTATTGTGTATCTCAGGAACTGGGCTGAGGCTGGCCAAATGTTATACTAGAGCTGATTTGAGAGCAATGTCCCAAAGGAATCATGGTACTGGTAACTTGGCTGAAGCTGGACTTGCTAACTGAATTGGAACTGTAGAATGGGCTGGAGCCGATGGATGTTGACCAGTGATGTTGGAAACCAGACAGGAGCCAGTGTACTTCTTTACTGGATTGGAACCAATGACACTGATGTCCAGGCTGGAACTGATGGAATAGGTAACCTGACTGGAACCAATGAAGTTGGAAACTGTCTTGAGCTGGTGGACTTATTAACTGGACTGGAACCAGTGACATATGGGACTGTGCTAGTCTGTGAAAATATTTATGCAACACTGAATTTGTGTTTGTTAGAATATTTTTGTATTAGTGACTATAGAATGTAAGCTCTTATGGGGCAGGGACTCTTATGGATGATTTGTGTTCTCTGTACATGATTTATTAGTTATACAATATAAATAAACAATAATAGTAATAATAATAATAATAATAATAATAATAATAATAATAGATATGCATGTATATCAGGAACATATTATCATGCCTCTAAAATTTTTCAGGAGGGCCTTCACCATGATTGAAAATGTGAGGACAACAGCCAAGCAAACTACATCTCTGGACTTTTGTAAGGTCATCTTTACTACAAAGCATATAATGAAGATAGAACCGCAGGAGTAGTAGACCCAAGACAGGTAATTAATATTATTAATTACTGATAACTCTCAGGCTAGACACAAGTTCTAGACCCATAGAGGCATGATAATATCTTCCTGGTATACATTTATATTTATAAAATATGTATGTTTGCATTGGACTATGTGTAAATGCTTATGTGTTATGAATTTCAGACTGTAATCTCTAATGGGACAGGGACTAATATGAATGACATATATTTTCTGTAGAGCATTGCATACATTGTTATAGGAATGGGCTCTTGTGATTAACCCTTCGAGTTCTATTCAGCAATAGTGACAATGTTGCTCAGAATATTATTGGGCAACATCGTCATGAGTTTTTATCAATTATGATAATTTATGGCTGCTATTTAGCAATATTTTGTGCAGGGACAGCGGTTGTGCTAACATGCTGTCCCTGTAATGTTATAGAAGACATTCTTTTCGGGATTCCAAAAATAATACCTTCTGTTTGTTCTTCTGTGCATGCTCAAACATGCACTCGGGAATAGTCTCTGTCCCTGCTTGCAGTGACCGCCAATGGGGTAAGTATATCTCCAGCCTGTCCAAATTGATTGACATGTGTATACAGGCTATATATTAGTCGGTATACATGTATATTTATGTGTTTTATATTTAATATTTATATATAAATGCTAAATATAATAGTAAATAAATATACAGGTATACAGACTAGTATAAAGACTGTATACGCATGTCAATCAATTTTGGCAGGTTTAACATGCTCTAGTTGGACTTACCTGTCGGCCATCACTAGAAATCAGGCATAATGACTGGACGGATTTACAAGATGCTGCAGGGACTTAAGGGAACATTTCCCTATGTCCCTGCAGTTATATGGACATGTAAGTATTTTTTTCCTATAGCGCCATTCTGAGATGGCGTTATATAAAGGACAATTTTTTCAAGTGAATTAACACTTTTTGCTTTGCTGAGTAGCAAAAAGCGTTAAAGCACTGTAGAGATCAATGGCTGATCCCTACAGTTCGGTACTCTGTGAGCAGGGAATTAATGTGGAAGATAATTATGTTCTCTTCTCCATTATTCTATTGCTGACTAGGGGATTTACATAAAGAGCATGGAAATTATAGTTTTCATAATATTTATGTAAAAAACATTGCATCCCGATAGTGCGAAATCACCTTGCTTTATTTCTGCAACACAGAATGTGTGTGTGTGTAAGGCTATAGTTTTGGTAAAATTAGTCTATAAGCTCCAATGGGGCAGGGACTAACATGAATGACCGATATTCTCACTCTATAAAGCATTCCAAAAATACCTCTTGGAATGGGCTTTTGTAATAATGCCACTTGTTTCCTTTGTTATAATGTGAAATTACCCTGCCAACCGCGACATGTGAAAGTAGATATGTCAGTTCTGGGTTAGCTTGTGTTCCCCGACTACAGTCTAGAGTAGGAGTTGCGATACAAGCTGTAGGCAGGATATTGGATGGTCTAATGAAATTCTTGAACATGGAAGTTGAGTGTGAATTGCAAGTGTATTGTTGAAGGTAGGCACTGGAGGAAGTGAATGAACAGGAGACAAGAGTCTTAAGGACTAGGTCTAAGAGATGAAGAACTGGACTAGCACCAGCAGCATATATCTCTGGAACCAGAATGAGACCAGTAATGCATATCTCTGTAACTGGGCTGGGAGTGGTAACTGATATCTCTGTAACTGGGCCAGGACCAGTAGTGCATAACTATGGAACTGGACTTTGGCTGGTGATGTGTAACTATGGAACCAGGCTAGGACTGGTAATACGAATCTATGGAACTGGGCTGGGACCAGTAATGGTCCTCTCTGTAACTGGGCTGGGACTGGTATTGTGTATCTCAGGAACTGGGCTGAGGCTGGCCAAATGTTATACTAGAACTGATTTGAGAGCAATGTCCCAAAGGAATCATGGTACTGGTAACTTGGCTGAAGCTGGACTTGCTAACTGAATTGGAACTGTAGAATGGGATGGAGCCGATGAATGTTGACCAGTGATGTTGGAAACCAGACAGGAGCCAGTGTACTTCATTACTGGATTGGAACCAATGACGCTGATGTCCAGGCTGGAACTGATGGAATAGGTAACCGGACTGGAACCAATGAAGTTGGAAACTGTCTGGAGCTGGTGGACTTATTAACTGGACTGGAACCAGTGACATATGGGACTGTGCTAGTCTGTGAAAATATTTATGCAACACTGAATTTGTGTTTGTTAGAATATTTTTGTATTAGTGACTTTAGAATGTAAGCTCTTATTGGGCAGGGACTCTTATGGATGATTTGTGTTCTCTGTACATGATTTATTAGTTATACAATATAAATAAACAATAATAGTAATAATAATAATAATAATAGATATGCATGTATATCAGGAACATATTATCATGCCTCTAAAATTTTTCAGGAGGGCCTTCACCATGATTGAAAATGTGAGGACAACAGCCAAGCAAACTACATCTCTGGACTTTTGTAAGGTCATCTTTACTACAAAGCATATTATGAAGATAGAACCGCAGGAGTAGTAGACCCAAGACAGGTAATTAATATTATTAATTACTGATAACTCTCAGGCTAGACACAAGTTCTAGACCCATAGAGGCATGATAATATCTTCCTGGTATACATTTATATTTATAAAATATGTATGTTTGCATTGGACTATGTGTAAATGCTTATGTGTTATGAATTTCAGACTGTAATCTCTAATGGGACAGGGACTAATATGAATGACATATATTTTCTGTAGAGCATTGCATACATTGTTATAGGAATGGGCTCTTGTGATTAACCCTTCGAGTTCTATTCAGCAATAGTGACAATGTTGCTCAGAATATTATTGGGCAACATCGTCATGAGTTTTTATCAATTATGATAATTTATGGCTGCTATTTAGCAATATTTTGTGCAGGGACAGCGGTTGTGCTAACATGCTGTCCCTGTAATGTTATAGAAGACATTCTTTTCGGGATTCCAAAAATAATACCTTCTGTTTGTTCTTCTGTGCATGCTCAAACATGCACTCGGGAATAGTCTCTGTCCCTGCTTGCAGTGACCGCCAATGGGGTAAGTATATCTCCAGCCTGTCCAAATTGATTGACATGTGTATACAGGCTATATATTAGTCGGTATACATGTATATTTATGTGTTTTATATTTAATATTTATATATAAATGCTAAATATAATAGTAAATAAATATACAGGTATACAGACTAGTATAAAGACTGTATACGCATGTCAATCAATTTTGGCAGGTTTAACATGCTGTAGTTGGACTTACCTGTCGGCCGTCACTAGAAATCAGGCATAATGACTGGACGGATTTACAAGATGCTGCAGGGACTTAAGGGAACATTTCCCTATGTCCCTGCAGTTATATGGACATGTAAGTATTTTTTTCCTATAGCGCCATTCTGAGATGGCGTTATATAAAGGACAATTTTTTCAAGTGAATTAACACTTTTTGCTTTGCTGAGTAGCAAAAAGCATTAAAGCACTGTAGAGATCAATGGCTGATCCCTACAGTTCGGTACTCTGTGAGCAGGGAATTAATGTGGAAGATAATTATGTTCTCTTCTCCATTATTCTATTGCTGACTAGGGGATTTACATAAAGAGCATGGAAATTATAGTTTTCATAATTTTTATGTAAAAAACATTGCATCCCGATAGTGCGAAATCACCTTGCTTTATTTCTGCAACACAGAATGTGTGTGTGTGTAAGGCTATAGTTTTGGTAAAATTAGTCTATAAGCTCCAATGGGGCAGGGACTAACATGAATGACCGATATTCTCACTCTATAAAGCATTCCAAAAATACCTCTTGGAATGGGCTTTTGTAATAATGCCACTTGTTTCCTTTGTTATAATGTGAAATTACCCTGCCAACCGCGACATGTGAAAGTAGATATGTCAGTTCTGGGTTAGCTTGTGTTCCCCGACTACAGTCTAGAGTAGGAGTTGCGATACAAGCTGTAGGCAGGATATTGGATGGTCTAATGAAATTCTTGAACATGGAAGTTGAGTGTGAATTGCAAGGGTATTGTTGAAGGTAGGCACTGGAGGAAGTGAATGAACAGGAGACAAGAGTCTTAAGGACTAGGTCTAAGAGAAGAAGAACTGGACTAGCACCAGCAGCATATATCTCTGGAACCAGAATGAGACCAGTAATGCATATCTCTGTAACTGGGCTGGGAGTGGTAACTGATATCTCTGTAACTGGGCCAGGACCAGTAGTGCATAACTATGGAACTGGACTTTGGCTGGTGATGTGTAACTATGGAACCAGGCTAGGACTGGTAATACGAATCTATGGAACTGGGCTGGGACCAGTAATGGTCCTCTCTGTAACTGGGCTGGGACTGGTATTGTGTATCTCAGGAACTGGGCTGAGGCTGGCCAAATGTTATACTAGAACTGATTTGAGAGCAATGTCCCAAAGGAATCATGGTACTGGTAACTTGGCTGAAGCTGGACTTGCTAACTGAATTGGAACTGTAGAATGGGATGGAGCCGATGAATGTTGACCAGTGATGTTGGAAACCAGACAGGAGCCAGTGTACTTCATTACTGAATTGGAACCAATGACGCTGATGTCCAGGCTGGAACTGATGGAATAGGTAACCGGACTGGAACCAATGAAGTTGGAAACTGTCTGGAGCTGGTGGACTTATTAACTGGACTGGAACCAGTGACATATGGGACTGTGCTAGTCTGTGAAAATATTTATGCAACACTGAATTTGTGTTTGTTAGAATATTTTTGTATTAGTGACTTTAGAATGTAAGCTCTTATTGGGCAGGGACTCTTATGGATGATTTGTGTTCTCTGTACATGATTTATTAGTTATACAATATAAATAAACAATAATAGTAATAATAATAATAATAATAGATATGCATGTATATCAGGAACATATTATCATGCCTCTAAAATTTTTCAGGAGGGCCTTCACCATGATTGAAAATGTGAGGACAACAGCCAAGCAAACTACATCTCTGGACTTTTGTAAGGTCATCTTTACTACAAAGCATATTATGAAGATAGAACCGCAGGAGTAGTAGACCCAAGACAGGTAATTAATATTATTAATTACTGATAACTCTCAGGCTAGACACAAGTTCTAGACCCATAGAGGCATGATAATATCTTCCTGGTATACATGTATATTTATAAAATATGTATGTTTGCATTGGACTATGTGTAAATGCTTATGTCTTAAGAATTTCAGACTGTAATCTCTAATGGGACAGGGACTAATATGAATGACATATATTTTCTGTAGAGCATTGCATACATTGTTATAGGAATTGGCTCTTGTTATTAACCCTTTGAGTTCTATTCAGCAATAGTGACAATGTTGCTCAGAATATTATTGGGCAACATCGTCATGAGTTTTTATCAATTATGATAATTTATGGCTGCTATTTAGCAATATTTTGTGCAGGGACAGCGGTTGTGCTAACATGCTGTCCCTGTAATGTTATAGAAGACATTCTTTTCGGGATTCCAAAAATAATACCTTCTGTTTGTTCTTCTGTGCATGCTCAAACATGCACTCGGGAATAGTCTCTGTCCCTGCTTGCAGTGACCGCCAATGGGGTAAGTATATCTCCAGCCTGTCCAAATTGATTGACATGTGTATACAGGCTATATATTAGTCAGTATACATGTATATTTATGTGTTTTATATTTAATATTTATATATAAATGCTAAATATAATAGTAAATAAATATACAGGTATACAGACTAGTATAAAGACTGTATACGCATGTCAATCAATTTTGGCAGGTTTAACATGCTGTAGTTGGACTTACCTGTCGGCCGTCACTAGAAATCAGGCATAATGACTGGACGGATTTACAAGATGCTGCAGGGACTTAAGGGAACATTTCCCTATGTCCCTGCAGTTATATGGACATGTAAGTATTTTTTTCCTATAGCGCCATTCTGAGATGGCGTTATATAAAGGACAATTTTTTCAAGTGAATTAACACTTTTTGCTTTGCTGAGTAGCAAAAAGCATTAAAGCACTGTAGAGATCAATGGCTGATCCCTACAGTTCGGTACTCTGTGAGCAGGGAATTAATGTGGAAGATAATTATGTTCTCTTCTCCATTATTCTATTGCTGACTAGGGGATTTACATAAAGAGCATGGAAATTATAGTTTTCATAATTTTTATGTAAAAAACATTGCATCCCGATAGTGCGAAATCACCTTGCTTTATTTCTGCAACACAGAATGTGTGTGTGTGTAAGGCTATAGTTTTGGTAAAATTAGTCTATAAGCTCCAATGGGGCAGGGACTAACATGAATGACCGATATTCTCACTCTATAAAGCATTCCAAAAATACCTCTTGGAATGGGCTTTTGTAATAATGCCACTTGTTTCCTTTGTTATAATGTGAAATTACCCTGCCAACCGCGACATGTGAAAGTAGATATGTCAGTTCTGGGTTAGCTTGTGTTCCCCGACTACAGTCTAGAGTAGGAGTTGCGATACAAGCTGTAGGCAGGATATTGGATGGTCTAATGAAATTCTTGAACATGGAAGTTGAGTGTGAATTGCAAGGGTATTGTTGAAGGTAGGCACTGGAGGAAGTGAATGAACAGGAGACAAGAGTCTTAAGGACTAGGTCTAAGAGAAGAAGAACTGGACTAGCACCAGCAGCATATATCTCTGGAACCAGAATGAGACCAGTAATGCATATCTCTGTAACTGGGCTGGGAGTGGTAACTGATATCTCTGTAACTGGGCCAGGACCAGTAGTGCATAACTATGGAACTGGACTTTGGCTGGTGATGTGTAACTATGGAACCAGGCTAGGACTGGTAATACGAATCTATGGAACTGGGCTGGGACCAGTAATGGTCCTCTCTGTAACTGGGCTGGGACTGGTATTGTGTATCTCAGGAACTGGGCTGAGGCTGGCCAAATGTTATACTAGAACTGATTTGAGAGCAATGTCCCAAAGGAATCATGGTACTGGTAACTTGGCTGAAGCTGGACTTGCTAACTGAATTGGAACTGTAGAATGGGATGGAGCCGATGAATGTTGACCAGTGATGTTGGAAACCAGACAGGAGCCAGTGTACTTCATTACTGAATTGGAACCAATGACGCTGATGTCCAGGCTGGAACTGATGGAATAGGTAACCGGACTGGAACCAATGAAGTTGGAAACTGTCTGGAGCTGGTGGACTTATTAACTGGACTGGAACCAGTGACATATGGGACTGTGCTAGTCTGTGAAAATATTTATGCAACACTGAATTTGTGTTTGTTAGAATATTTTTGTATTAGTGACTTTAGAATGTAAGCTCTTATTGGGCAGGGACTCTTATGGATGATTTGTGTTCTCTGTACATGATTTATTAGTTATACAATATAAATAAACAATAATAGTAATAATAATAATAATAATAGATATGCATGTATATCAGGAACATATTATCATGCCTCTAAAATTTTTCAGGAGGGCCTTCACCATGATTGAAAATGTGAGGACAACAGCCAAGCAAACTACATCTCTGGACTTTTGTAAGGTCATCTTTACTACAAAGCATATTATGAAGATAGAACCGCAGGAGTAGTAGACCCAAGACAGGTAATTAATATTATTAATTACTGATAACTCTCAGGCTAGACACAAGTTCTAGACCCATAGAGGCATGATAATATCTTCCTGGTATACATGTATATTTATAAAATATGTATGTTTGCATTGGACTATGTGTAAATGCTTATGTCTTAAGAATTTCAGACTGTAATCTCTAATGGGACAGGGACTAATATGAATGACATATATTTTCTGTAGAGCATTGCATACATTGTTATAGGAATTGGCTCTTGTTATTAACCCTTTGAGTTCTATTCAGCAATAGTGACAATGTTGCTCAGAATATTATTGGGCAACATCGTCATGAGTTTTTATCAATTATGATAATTTATGGCTGCTATTTAGCAATATTTTGTGCAGGGACAGCGGTTGTGCTAACATGCTGTCCCTGTAATGTTATAGAAGACATTCTTTTCGGGATTCCAAAAATAATACCTTCTGTTTGTTCTTCTGTGCATGCTCAAACATGCACTCGGGAATAGTCTCTGTCCCTGCTTGCAGTGACCGCCAATGGGGTAAGTATATCTCCAGCCTGTCCAAATTGATTGACATGTGTATACAGGCTATATATTAGTCAGTATACATGTATATTTATGTGTTTTATATTTAATATTTATATATAAATGCTAAATATAATAGTAAATAAATATACAGGTATACAGACTAGTATAAAGACTGTATACGCATGTCAATCAATTTTGGCAGGTTTAACATGCTGTAGTTGGACTTACCTGTCGTCTGTCACTAGAAATCAGGCATAATGACTGGACGGATTTACAAGATGCTGCAGGGACTTAAGGGAACATTTCCCTATGTCCCTGCAGTTTTATGGACATGTAAGTATTTTTTTCCTATAGCGCCATTCTGAGATGGCGTTATATAAAGGACAATTTTTTCAAGTGAATTAACACTTTTTGCTTTGCTGAGTAGCAAAAAGCGTTAAAGCACTGTAGAGATCAATGGCTGATCCCTACAGTTTGGTACTCTGTGAGCAGGGAATTAATGAGGAGGATAATTATGTTCTCTTCTCCATTATCCTATTGCTGACTAGGGGATTTACATAAAGAAAACGGAAATCATAGTTTCCATAATATTTATGTAAAAAACATTGCATCCCGATAGTGCGAAATCACCTTGCTTTATTTCTGCAAAACAGAATGTGTGTGTGTGTAAGGCTATAGTATTGGTAAAATTAGTCTATAAGCTCCAATGTGGCAGGGACTAACATGAATGACCAATATTCTCACTCTATAAAGCATACCATAAATACCTGTTGGAATGGGCTTTTGTAATAATGCCACTTGTTTCCTTTGTTATAATGTGAAATTACCCTGCCAACCGCGACATGTGAAAGTAGATATGTCAGTTCTGGGTTAGCTTGTGTTCCCCGACTACAGTCTAGAGTAGGAGTTGCGATACAAGCTGTAGGCAGGATATTGGATGGTCTAATGAAATTCTTGAACATGGAAGTTGAGTGTGAATTGCAAGGGTATTGTTGAAGGTAGGCACTGGAGGAAGTGAATGAACAGGAGACAAGAGTCTTAAGGACTAGGTCTAAGAGATGAAGAACTGGACTAGCACCAGCAGCATATATCTCTGGAACCAGAATGAGACCAGTAATGCATATCTCTGTAACTGGGCTGGGAGTGGTAACTGATATCTCTGTAACTGGGCCAGGACCAGTAGTGCATAACTATGCAACTGGACTTTGGCTGGTGATGTGTAACTATGGAACCGGGCTAGGACTGGTAATACGAATCTATGGAACTGGGCTGGGACCAGTAATGGTCCTCTCTGTAACTGGGCTGGGACTGGTATTGTGTATCTCAGGAACTGGGCTGAGGCTGGCCAAATGTTATACTAGAGCTGATTTGAGAGCAATGTCCCAAAGGAATCATGGTACTGGTAACTTGGCTGAAGCTGGACTTGCTAACTGAATTGGAACTGTAGAATGGGCTGGAGCCGATGGATGTTGACCAGTGATGTTGGAAACCAGACAGGAGCCAGTGTACTTCTTTACTGGATTGGAACCAATGACACTGATGTCCAGGCTGGAACTGATGGAATAGGTAACCTGACTGGAACCAATGAAGTTGGAAACTGTCTTGAGCTGGTGGACTTATTAACTGGACTGGAACCAGTGACATATGGGACTGTGCTAGTCTGTGAAAATATTTATGCAACACTGAATTTGTGTTTGTTAGAATATTTTTGTATTAGTGACTATAGAATGTAAGCTCTTATGGGGCAGGGACTCTTATGGATGATTTGTGTTCTCTGTACATGATTTATTAGTTATACAATATAAATAAACAATAATAGTAATAATAATAATAATAATAATAATAATAGATATGCATGTATATCAGGAACATATTATCATGCCTCTAAAATTTTTTAGGAGGGCCTTCACCATGATTGAAAATGTGAGGACAACAGCCAAGCAAACTACATCTCTGGACTTTTGTAAGGTCATCTTTACTACAAAGCATATAATGAAGATAGAACCGCAGGAGTAGTAGACCCAAGACAGGTAATTAATATTATTAATTACTGATAACTCTCAGGCTAGACACAAGTTCTAGACCCATAGAGGCATGATAATATCTTCCTGGTATACATGTATATTTATAAAATATGTATGTTTGCATTGGACTATGTGCAAATGCTTATGTGTTAAGAATTTCAGACTGTAATCTCTAATGGGACAGGGACTAATATGAATGACATATATTTTCTGTAGAGCATTGCATACATTGTTATAGGAATTGGCTCTTGTGATTAACCCTTTGAGTTCTATTCAGCAATAGTGACAATGTTGCTCAGAATATTATTGGGCAACATCGTCATGAGTTTTTATCAATTATGATAATTTATGGCTGCTATTTAGCAATATTTTGTGCAGGGACAGTGGTTGTGCTAACACGCTGTCCCTGTAATGTTATAGAAGACATTCTTTTCGGGATTCCGAAAATAATACCTTCTGTTTGTTCTTCTGTGCATGCTCAAACATGCACTCGGGAATAGTCTCTGTCCCTGCTTGCAGTGACCGCCAACGGGGTAAGTATATCTCCAGCCTGTCCAAATTGATTGACATGTGTATACAGGCTATATATTAGTCGGTATACATGTATATTTATGTGTTTTATATTTAATATTTAAATTTAAATGCTAAATATAATAGTAAATAAATATACAGGTACACAGACTAGTATAAAGACTGTATACGCATGTCAATCAATTTTGGCAGGTTTAACATGCTGTAGTTGGACTTACCTGTCGGCCGTCACTAGAAATCAGGCATAATGACTGGACGGATTTACAAGATGCTGCAGGGACTTAAGGGAACATTTCCCTATGTCCCTGCAGTTTTATGGACATGTAAGTATTTTTTTGCTATAGCGCCATTCTGAGATGGCGTTATATAAAGGACAATTTTTTCAAGTGAATTAACACTTTTTGCTTTGCTGAGTAGCAAAAAACGTTAAAGCACTGTAGAGATCAATGGCTGATCCCTACAGTGCGGTACTCTGTGAGCAGGGAATTAATGAGGAAGATAATTATGTTCTCTTCTCCATTATCCTATTGCTTACTAGGGGATTTACATTAAGAACACGGAAATCATAGTTTCCATAATTTTTATGTAAAAAACATTGCATCCCGATAGTGCGAAATCACCTTGCTTTATTTCTGCAACACAGAATGTGTGTGTGTGTAAGGCTATAGTTTTGGTAAAATTAGTCTATAAGCTCCAATGGGGCAGGGACTAACATGAATGACCGATATTCTCACTCTATAAAGCATACCATAAATACCTGTTGGAATGGGCTTTTGTAATAATGCCACTTGTTTCCTTTGTTATAATGTGAAATTACCCTGCCAACCACGACATGTGAAAGTAGATATGTCAGTTCTGGGTTAGCTTGTGTTCCCCGACTACAGTCTAGAGTAGGAGTTGCGATACAAGCTGTAGGCAGGATATTGGATGGTCTAATGAAATTCTTAAACATGGAAGTTGAGTGTGAATTGCAAGGGTATTGTTGAAGGTAGGCACTGGAGGAAGTGAATGAACAGGAGACAAGAGTCTTAAGGACTAGGTCTAAGAGATGAAGAACTGGACTAGCACCAGCAGCATATATCTCTGGAACCAGAATGAGACCAGTAATGCATATCTCTGTAACTGGGCTGGGAGTGGTAACTGATATCTCTGTAACTGGGCCAGGACCAGTAGTGCATAACTATGGAACTGGACTTTGGCTGGTGATGTGTAACTATGGAACCGGGCTAGGACTGGTAATACGAATCTATGGAACTGGGCTGGAACCAGTAATGGTCCTCTCTGTAACTGGGCTGGGACTGGTATTGTGTATCTCAGGAACTGGGCTGAGGCTGGCCAAATGTTATACTAGAGCTGATTTGAGAGCAATGTCCCAAAGGAATCATGGTACTGGTAACTTGGCTGAAGCTGGACTTGCTAACTGAATTGGAACTGTAGAATGGGCTGGAGCCGATGGATGTTGACCAGTGATGTTGGAAACCAGACAGGAGCCAGTGTACTTCTTTACTGGATTGGAACCAATGACACTGATGTCCAGGCTGGAACTGATGGAATAGGTAACCTGACTGGAACCAATGAAGTTGGAAACTGTCTTGAGCTGGTGGACTTATTAACTGGACTGGAACCAGTGACATATGGGACTGTGCTAGTCTGTGAAAATATTTATGCAACACTGAATTTGTGTTTGTTAGAATATTTTTGTATTAGTGACTATAGAATGTAAGCTCTTATGGGGCAGGGACTCTTATGGATGATTTGTGTTCTCTGTACATGATTTATTAGTTATACAATATAAATAAACAATAATAGTAATAATAATAATAATAATAATAATAATAATAGATATGCATGTATATCAGGAACATATTATCATGCCTCTAAAATTTTTCAGGAGGGCCTTCACCATGATTGAAAATGTGAGGACAACAGCCAAGCAAACTACATCTCTGGACTTTTTTAAGGTCATCTTTACTACAAAGCATATTATGAAGATAGAACCGCAGGAGTAGTAGACCCAAGACAGGTAATTAATATTATTAATTACTGATAACTCTCAGGCTAGACACAAGTTCTAGACCCATAGAGGCATGATAATATCTTCCTGGTATACATGTATATTTATAAAATATGTATGTTTGCATTGGACTATGTGTAAATGCTTATGTGTTAAGAATTTCAGACTGTAATCTCTAATGGGACAGGGACTAATATGAATGACATATATTTTCTGTAGAGCATTGCATACATTGTTATAGGAATTGGCTCTTGTGATTAACCCTTTGAGTTCTATTCAGTAATAGTGACAATGTTGCTCAGAATATTATTGGGCAACATCGTCATGAGTTTTTATCAATTATGATAATTTATGGCTGCTATTTAGCAATATTTTGTGCAGGGACAGCGGTTGTGCTAACACGCTGTCCCTGTAATGTTATAGAAGACATTCTTTTCGGGATTCCGAAAATAATACCTTCTGTTTGTTCTTCTGTGCATGCTCAAACATGCACTTGGGAATAGTCTCTGTCCCTGCTTGCAGTGACCGCCAACGGGGTAAGTATATCTCCAGCCTGTCCAAATTGATTGACATGTGTATACAGGCTATATATTAGTCGGTATACATGTATATTTATGTGTTTTATATTTAATATTTATATATAAATGCTAAATATAATAGTAAATAAATATACAGGTACACAGACTAGTATAAAGACTGTATACGCATGTCAATCAATTTTGGCAGGTTTAACATGCTGTAGTTGGACTTACCTGTCGTCTGTCACTAGAAATCAGGCATAATGACTGGACGGATTTACAAGATGCTGCAGGGACTTAAGGGAACATTTCCCTATGTCCCTGCAGTTTTATGGACATCTAAGTTTTTTTTTCCTATAGCACCATTCTGAGATGGCGTTATATAAAGGACAATTTTTTCAAGTGAATTAACACTTTTTGCTTTGCTGAGTAGCAAAAAACGTTATAGCACTGTAGAGATCAATGGCTGATCCCTACAGTACGGTACTCTGTTAGCAGGGAATTAATGAGGAAGATAATTATGTTCTCTTCTCCATTATCCTATTGCTGACTAGGGGATTTACATAAAGAACACGGAAATCATAGTTTCCATAATTTTTATGTAAAAAACATTGCATCCCGATAGTGCGAAATCACCTTGCTTTATTTCTGCAACACAGAATGTGTGTGTGTGTAAGGCTATAGTTTTGGTAAAATTAGTCTATAAGCTCCAATGGGGCAGGGACTAACATGAATGACCGATATTCTCACTCTATAAAGCATACCATAAATACCTGTTGGAATGGGCTTTTGTAATAATGCCACTTGTTTCCTTTGTTATAATGTGAAATTACCCTGCCAACCGCGACATGTGAAAGTAGATATGTCAGTTCTGGGTTAGCTTGTGTTCCCCGACTACAGTCTAGAGTAGGAGTTGCGATACAAGCTGTAGGCAGGATATTGGATGGTCTAATGAAATTCTTGAACATGGAAGTTGAGTGTGAATTGCAAGGGTATTGTTGAAGGTAGGCACTGGAGGAAGTGAATGAACAGGAGACAAGAGTCTTAAGGACTAGGTCTAAGAGATGAAGAACTGGACTAGCACCAGCAGCATATATCTCTGGAACCAGAATGAGACCAGTAATGCATATCTCTGTAACTGGGCTGGGAGTGGTAACTGATATCTCTGTAACTGGGCCAGGACCAGTAGTGCATAACTATGGAACTGGACTTTGGCTGGTGATGTGTAACTATGGAACCGGGCTAGGCCTGGTAATACGAATCTATGGAACTGGGCTGGGACCAGTAATGGTCCTCTCTGTAACTGGGCTGGGACTGGTATTGTGTATCTCAGGAACTGGGCTGAGGCTGGCCAAATGTTATACTAGAGCTGATTTGAGAGCAATGTCCCAAAGGAATCATGGTACTGGTAACTTGGCTGAAGCTGGACTTGCTAACTGAATTGGAACTGTAGAATGGGCTGGAGCCGATGGATGTTGACCAGTGATGTTGGAAACCAGACAGGAGCCAGTGTACTTCTTTACTGGATTGGAACCAATGACACTGATGTCCAGGCTGGAACTGATGGAATAGGTAACCTGACTGGAACCAATGAAGTTGGAAACTGTCTTGAGCTGGTGGACTTATTAACTGGACTGGAACCAGTGACATATGGGACTGTGCTAGTCTGTGAAAATATTTATGCAACACTGAATTTGTGTTTGTTAGAATATTTTTGTATTAGTGACTATAGAATGTAAGCTCTTATGGGGCAGGGACTCTTATGGATGATTTGTGTTCTCTGTACATGATTTATTAGTTATACAATATAAATAAACAATAATAGTAATAATAATAATAATAATAATAATAATAATAATAATAATAGATATGCATGTATATCAGGAACATATTATCATGCCTCTAAAATTTTTCAGGAGGGCCTTCACCATGATTGAAAATGTGAGGACAACAGCCAAGCAAACTACATCTCTGGACTTTTGTAAGGTCATCTTTACTACAAAGCATATAATGAAGATATAACCGCAGGAGTAGTAGACCCAAGACAGGTAATTAATATTATTAATTACTGATAACTCTCAGGCTAGACACAAGTTCTAGACCCATAGAGGCATGATAATATCTTCCTGGTATACATGTATATTTATAAAATATGTATGTTTGCATTGGACTATGTGTAAATGCTTATGTGTTAAGAATTTCAGACTGTAATCTCTAATGGGACAGGGACTAATATGAATGACATATATTTTCTGTAGAGCATTGCATACATTGTTATAGGAATTGGCTCTTGTGATTAACCCTTTGAGTTCTATTCAGCAATAGTGACAATGTTGCTCAGAATATTATTGGGCAACATCGTCATGAGTTTTTATCAATTATGATAATTTATGGCTGCTATTTAGCAATATTTTGTGCAGGGACAGCGGTTGTGCTAACACGCTGTCCCTGTAATGTTATAGAAGACATTCTTTTCGGGATTCCGAAAATAATACCTTCTGTTTGTTCTTCTGTGCATGCTCAAACATGCACTTGGGAATAGTCTCTGTCCCTGCTTGCAGTGACTGCCAACGGGGTAAGTATATCTCCAGCCTGTCCAAATTGATTGACATGTGTATACAGGCTATATATTAGTCGGTATACATGTATATTTATGTGTTTTATATTTAATATTTATATATAAATGCTAAATATAATAGTAAATAAATATACAGGTACACAGACTAGTATAAAGACTGTATACGCATGTCAATCAATTTTGGCAGGTTTAACATGCTGTAGTTGGACTTACCTGTCGTCTGTCACTAGAAATCAGGCATAATGACTGGACGGATTTACAAGATGCTGCAGGGACTTAAGGGAACATTTCCCTATGTCCCTGCAGTTTTATGGACATGTAAGTATTTTTTTCCTATAGCACCATTCTGAGATGGCGTTATATAAAGGACAATTTTTTCAAGTGAATTAACACTTTTTGCTTTGCTGAGTAGCAAAAAACGTTAAAGCACTGTAGAGATCAATGGCTGATCCCTACAGTGCGGTACTCTGTTAGCAGGGAATTAATGAGGAAGATAATTATGTTCTCTTCTCCATTATCCTATTGCTGACTAGGGGATTTACATAAAGAACACGGAAATCATAGTTTCCATAATTTTTATGTAAAAAACATTGCATCCCGATAGTGCGAAATCACCTTGCTTTATTTCTGCAACACAGAATGTGTGTGTGTGTAAGGCTATAGTTTTGGTAAAATTAGTCTATAAGCTCCAATGGGGCAGGGACTAACATGAACGACCGATATTCTCACTCTATAAAGCATACCATAAATACCTGTTGGAATGGGCTTTTGTAATAATGCCACTTGTTTCCTTTGTTATAATGTGAAATTACCCTGCCAACCGCGACATGTGAAAGTAGATATGTCAGTTCTGGGTTAGCTTGTGTTCCCCGACTACAGTCTAGAGTAGGAGTTGCGATACAAGCTGTAGGCAGGATATTGGATGGTCTAATGAAATTCTTGAACATGGAAGTTGAGTGTGAATTGCAAGGGTATTGTTGAAGGTAGGCACTGGAGGAAGTGAATGAACAGGAGACAAGAGTCTTAAGGACTAGGTCTAAGAGATGAAGAACTGGACTAGCACCAGCAGCATAAATCTCTGGAACCAGAATGAGACCAGTAATGCATATCTCTGTAACTGGGCTGGGAGTGGTAACTGATATCTCTGTAACTGGGCCAGGACCAGTAGTGCATAACTATGGAACTGGACTTTGGCTGGTGATGTGTAACTATGGAACCGGGCTAGGACTGGTAATACGAATCTATGGAACTGGGCTGGGACCAGTAATGGTCCTCTCTGTAACTGGGCTGGGACTGGTATTGTGTATCTCAGGAACTGGGCTGAGGCTGGCCAAATGTTATACTAGAGCTGATTTGAGAGCAATGTCCCAAAGGAATCATGGTACTGGTAACTTGGCTGAAGCTGGACTTGCTATCTGAATTGGAACTGTAGAATGGGCTGGAGCCGATGGATGTTGACCAGTGATGTTGGAAACCAGACAGGAGCCAGTGTACTTCTTTACTGGATTGGAACCAATGACACTGATGTCCAGGCTGGAACTGATGGAATAGGTAACCGGACTGGAACCAATGAAGTTGGAAACTGTCTGGAGCTGGTGGACTTATTAACTGGACTGGAACCAGTGACATATGGGACTGTGCTAGTCTGTGAAAATATTTATGCAACACTGAATTTGTGTTTGTTAGAATATTTTTGTATTAGTGACTATAGAATGTAAGCTCTTATGGGGCAGGGACTCTTATGGATGATTTGTGTTCTCTGTACATGATTTATTAGTTATACAATATAAATAAACAATAATAGTAATAATAATAATAATAATAATAATAATAATAATAGATATGCATGTATATCAGGAACATATTATCATGCCTCTAAAATTTTTCAGGAGGGCCTTCACCATGATTGAAAATGTGAGGACAACAGCCAAGCAAACTACATCTCTGGACTTTTTTAAGGTCATCTTTACTACAAAGCATATTATGAAGATAGAACCGCAGGAGTAGTAGACCCAAGACAGGTAATTAATATTATTAATTACTGATAACTCTCAGGCTAGACACAAGTTCTAGACCCATAGAGGCATGATAATATCTTCCTGGTATACATGTATATTTATAAAATATGTATGTTTGCATTGGACTATGTGTAAATGCTTATGTGTTAAGAATTTCAGACTGTAATCTCTAATGGGACAGGGACTAATATGAATGACATATATTTTCTGTAGAGCATTGCATACATTGTTATAGGAATTGGCTCTTGTGATTAACCCTTTGAGTTCTATTCAGCAATAGTGACAATGTTGCTCAGAATATTATTGGGCAACATCGTCATGAGTTTTTATCAATTATGATAATTTATGGCTGCTATTTAGCAATATTTTGTGCAGGGACAGCGGTTGTGCTAACACGCTGTCCCTGTAATGTTATAGAAGACATTCTTTTCGGGATTCCGAAAATAATACCTTCTGTTTGTTCTTCTGTGCATGCTCAAACATGCACTCGGGAATAGTCTCTGTCCCTGCTTGCAGTGACCGCCAACGGGGTAAGTATATCTCCAGCCTGTCCAAATTGATTGACATGTGCATACAGGCTATATATTAGTCGGTATACATGTATATTTATGTGTTTTATATTTAATATTTATATATAAATGCTAAATATAATAGTAAATAAATATACAGGTACACAGACTAGTATAAAGACTGTATACGCATGTCAATCAATTTTGGCAGGTTTAACATGCTGTAGTTGGACTTACCTGTCGTCTGTCACTAGAAATCAGGCATAATGACTGGACGGATTTACAAGATGCTACAGGGACTTAAGGGAACATTTCCCTATGTCCCAGCAGTTTTATGGACATGTAAGTATTTTTTTCCTATAGCACCATTCTGAGATGGCGTTATATAAAGGACAATTTTTTCAAGTGAATTAACACTTTTTGCTTTGCTGAGTAGCAAAAAACGTTAAAGCACTGTAGAGATCAATGGCTGATCCCTACAGTGCGGTACTCTGTGAGCAGGGAATTAATGAGGAAGATAATTATGTTCTCTTCTCCATTATCCTATTGCTGACTAGGGGATTTACATAAAGAACACGGAAATCATAGTTTCCATAATTTTTATGTAAAAAACATTGCATCCCGATAGTGCGAAATCACCTTGCTTTATTTCTGCAACACAGAATGTGTGTGTGTGTAAGGCTATAGTTTTGGTAAAATTAGTCTATAAGCTCCAATGGGGCAGGGACTAACATGAATGACCGATATTCTCACTCTATAAAGCATACCATAAATACCTGTTGGAATGGGCTTTTGTAATAATGCCACTTGTTTCCTTTGTTATAATGTGAAATTACCCTGCCAACCGCGACATGTGAAAGTAGATATGTCAGTTCTGGGTTAGCTTGTGTTCCCCGACTACAGTCTAGAGTAGGAGTTGCGATACAAGCTGTAGGCAGGATATTGGATGGTCTAATGAAATTCTTGAACATGGAAGTTGAGTGTGAATTGCAAGGGTATTGTTGAAGGTAGGCACTGGAGGAAGTGAATGAACAGGAGACAAGAGTCTTAAGGACTAGGTCTAAGAGATGAAGAACTGGACTAGCACCAGCAGCATATATCTCTGGAACCAGAATGAGACCAGTAATGCATATCTCTGTAACTGGGCTGGGAGTCGTAACTGATATCTCTGTAAATGGGCCAGGACCAGTAGTGCATAACTATGGAACTGGACTTTGGCTGGTGATGTGTAACTATGGAACCGGGCTAGGACTGGTAATACGAATCTATGGAACTGGGCTGGGACCAGTAATGGTCCTCTCTGTAACTGGGCTGGGACTGGTATTGTGTATCTCAGGAACTGGGCTGAGGCTGGCCAAATGTTATACTAGAGCTGATTTGAGAGCAATGTCCCAAAGGAATCATGGTACTGGTAACTTGGCTGAAGCTGGACTTGCTAACTGAATTGGAACTGTAGAATGGGCTGGAGCCGATGGATGTTGACCAGTGATGTTGGAAACCAGACAGGAGCCAGTGTACTTCTTTACTGGATTGGAACCAATGACACTGATGTCCAGGCTGGAACTGATGGAATAGGTAACCGGACTGGAACCAATGAAGTTGGAAACTGTCTTGAGCTGGTGGACTTATTAACTGGACTGGAACCAGTGACATATGGGACTGTGCTAGTCTGTGAAAATATTTATGCAACACTGAATTTGTGTTTGTTAGAATATTTTTGTATTAGTGACTATAGAATGTAAGCTCTTATGGGGCAGGGACTCTTATGGATGATTTGTGTTCTCTGTACATGATTTATTAGTTATACAATATAAATAAACAATAATAGTAATAATAATAATAATAATAATAATAATAGATATGCATGTATATCAGGAACATATTATCATGCCTCTAAAATTTTTCAGGAGGGCCTTCACCATGATTGAAAATGTGAGGACAACAGCCAAGCAAACTACATCTCTGGACTTTTTTAAGGTCATCTTTACTACAAAGCATATTATGAAGATAGAACCGCAGGAGTAGTAGACCCAAGACAGGTAATTAATATTATTAATTACTGATAACTCTCAGGCTAGACACAAGTTCTAGACCCATAGAGGCATAATAATATCTTCCTGGTATACATGTATATTTATAAAATATGTATGTTTGCATTGGACTATGTGTAAATGCTTATGTGTTAAGAATTTCAGACTGTAATCTCTAATGGGACAGGGACTAATATGAATGACATATATTTTCTGTAGAGCATTGCATACATTGTTATAGGAATTGGCTCTTGTGATTAACCCTTTGAGTTCTATTCAGCAATAGTGACAATGTTGCTCAGAATATTATTGGGCAACATCGTCATGAGTTTTTATCAATTATGATAATTTATGGCTGCTATTTAGCAATATTTTGTGCAGGGACAGCGGTTGTGCTAACACGCTGTCCCTGTAATGTTATAGAAGACATTCTTTTCGGGATTCCGAAAATAATACCTTCTGTTTGTTCTTCTGTGCATGCTCAAACATGCACTCGGGAATAGTCTCTGTCCCTGCTTGCAGTGACCGCCAACGGGGTAAGTATATCTCCAGCCTGTCCAAATTGATTGACATGTGTATACAGGCTATATATTAGTCGGTATACATGTATATTTATGTGTTTTATATTTAATATTTATATATAAATGCTAAATATAATAGTAAATAAATATACAGGTACACAGACTAGTATAAAGACTGTATACGCATGTCAATCAATTTTGGCAGGTTTAACATGCTGTAGTTGGACTTACCTGTCGTCCGTCACTAGAAATCAGGCATAATGACTGGATGGATTTACAAGATGCTGCAGGGACTTAAGGGAACATTTCCCTATGTCCCTGCAGTTTTATGGACATGTAAGTATTTTTTTCCTATAGCACCATTCTGAGATGGCGTTATATAAAGGACAATTTTTTCAAGTGAATTAACACTTTTTGCTTTGCTGAGTAGCAAAAAACGTTAAAGCACTGTAGAGATCAATGGCTGATCCCTACAGTGTGGTACTCTGTGAGCAGGGAATTAATGAGGAAGATAATTATGTTCTCTTCTCCATTATCCTATTGCTGACTAGGGGATTTACATAAAGAACACGGAAATCATAGTTTCCATAATTTTTATGTAAAAAACATTGCATCCCGATAGTGCGAAATCACCTTGCTTTATTTCTGCAACACAGAATGTGTGTGTGTGTAAGGCTATAGTTTTGGTAAAATTAGTCTATAAGCTCCAATGGGGCAGGGACTAACATGAATGACCGATATTCTCACTCTATAAAGCATACCATAAATACCTGTTGGAATGGGCTTTTGTAATAATGCCACTTGTTTCCTTTGTTATAATGTGAAATTACCCTGCCAACCGCGACATGTGAAAGTAGATATGTCAGTTCTGGGTTAGCTTGTGTTCCCCCACTACAGTCTAGAGTAGGAGTTGAGATACAAGCTGTAGGCAGGATATTGGATGGTCTAATGAAATTCTTGAACATGGAAGTTGAGTGTGAATTGCAAGGGTATTGTTGAAGGTAGGCACTGGAGGAAGTGAATGAACAGGAGACAAGAGTCTTAAGGACTAGGTCTAAGAGATGAAGAACTGGACTAGCACCAGCAGCATATATCTCTGGAACCAGAATGAGACCAGTAATGCATATCTCTGTAACTGGGCTGGGAGTGGTAACTGATATCTCTGTAACTGGGCCAGGACCAGTAGTGCATAACTATGGAACTGGACTTTGGCTGGTGATGTGTAACTATGGAACCGGACTAGGACTGGTAATACGAATCTATGGAACTGGGCTGGGACCAGTAATGGTCCTCTCTGTAACTGGGCTGGGACTGGTATTGTGTATCTCAGGAACTGGGCTGAGGCTGGCCAAATGTTATACTAGAACTGATTTGAGAGCAATGTCCCAAAGGAATCATGGTACTGGTAACTTGGCTGAAGCTGGACTTGCTAACTAAATTGGAACTGTAGAATGGGCTGGAGCCGATGGATGTTGACCAGTGATGTTGGAAACCAGACAGGAGCCAGTGTACTTCTTTACTGGATTGGAACCAATGACGCTGATGTCCAGGCTGGAACTGATGGAATAGGTAACCGGACTGGAACCAATGAAGTTGGAAACTGTCTGGAGCTGGTGGACTTATTAACTGGACTGGACCCAGTGACATAAGGGACTGTGCTAGTCTGTGAAAATATTTATGCAACACAGAATTTGTGTTTGTTAGAATATTTTTGTATTAGTGACTTTAGAATGTAAGCTCTTATGGGGCAGGGACTCTTATGGATGATTTGTGTTCTCTGTACATGATTTATTAGTTATACAATATAAATAAACAATAATAGTAATAATAATAATAATAATAATAGATATGCATGTATATCAGGAACATATTATCATGCCTCTAAAATTTTTCAGGAGGGCCTTCACCATGATTGAAAATGTGAGGACAACAGCCAAGCAAACTACATCTCTGGACTTTTGTAAGGTCATCTTTACTACAAAGCATATAATGAAGATAGAACCGCAGGAGTAGTAGACCCAAGACAGGTAATTAATATTATTAATTACTGATAACTCTCAGGCTAGACACAAGTTCTAGACCCATAGAGGCATGATAATATCTTCCTGGTATACATGTATATTTATAAAATATGTATGTTTGCATTGGACTATGTGTAAATGCTTATGTGTTAAGAATTTCAGACTGTAATCTCTAATGGGACAGGGACTAATATGAATGACATATATTTTCTGTAGAGCATTGCATACATTGTTATAGGAATTGGCTCTTGTGATTAACCCTTTGAGTTCTATTCAGCAATAGTGACAATGTTGCTCAGAATATTATTGGGCAACATCGTCATGAGTTTTTATCAATTATGATAATTTATGGCTGCTATTTAGCAATATTTTGTGCAGGGACAGCGGTTGTGCTAACACGCTGTCCCTGTAATGTTATAGAAGACATTCTTTTCGGGATTCCGAAAATAACACCTTCTGTTTGTTCTTCTGTGCATGCTCAAACATGCACTCGGGAATAGTCTCTGTCCCTGCTTGCAGTGACCGCCAACGGGGTAAGTATATCTCCAGCCTGTCCAAATTGATTGACATGTGCATACAGGCTATATATTAGTCGGTATACATGTATATTTATGTGTTTTATATTTAATATTTATATATAAATGCTAAATATAATAGTAAATAAATATACAGGTACACAGACTAGTATAAAGACTGTATACGCATGTCAATCAATTTTGGCAGGTTTAACATGCTGTAGTTGGACTTACCTGTCGTCTGTCACTAGAAATCAGGCATAATGACTGGACGGATTTACAAGATGCTGCAGGGACTTAAGGGAACATTTCCCTATGTCCCAGCAGTTTTATGGACATGTAAGTATTTTTTTCCTATAGCACCATTCTGAGATGGCGTTATATAAAGGACAATTTTTTCAAGTGAATTAACACTTTTTGCTTTGCTGAGTAGCAAAAAACGTTAAAGCACTGTAGAGATCAATGGCTGATCCCTACAGTGCGGTACTCTGTGAGCAGGGAATTAATGAGGAAGATAATTATGTTCTCTTCTCCATTATCCTATTGCTGACTAGGGGATTTACATAAAGAACACGGAAATCATAGTTTCCATAATTTTTATGTAAAAAACATTGCATCCCGATAGTGCGAAATCACCTTGCTTTATTTCTGCAACACAGAATGTGTGTGTGTGTAAGGCTATAGTTTTGGTAAAATTAGTCTATAAGCTCCAATGGGGCAGGGACTAACATGAATGACCGATATTCTCACTCTATAAAGCATACCATAAATACCTGTTGGAATGGGCTTTTGTAATAATGCCACTTGTTTCCTTTGTTATAATGTGAAATTACCCTGCCAACCGCGACATGTGAAAGTAGATATGTCAGTTCTGGGTTAGCTTGTGTTCCCCGACTACAGTCTAGAGTAGGAGTTGCGATACAAGCTGTAGGCAGGATATTGGATGGTCTAATGAAATTCTTGAACATGGAAGTTGAGTGTGAATTGCAAGGGTATTGTTGAAGGTAGGCACTGGAGGAAGTGAATGAACAGGAGACAAGAGTCTTAAGGACTAGGTCTAAGAGATGAAGAACTGGACTAGCACCAGCAGCATATATCTCTGGAACCAGAATGAGACCAGTAATGCATATCTCTGTAACTGGGCTGGGAGTGGTAACTGATATCTCTGTAACTGGGCCAGGACCAGTAGTGCATAACTATGGAACTGGACTTTGGCTGGTGATGTGTAACTATGGAACCGGACTAGGACTGGTAATACGAATCTATGGAACTGGGCTGGGACCAGTAATGGTCCTCTCTGTAACTGGGCTGGGACTCGTATTGTGTATCTCAGGAATTGGGCTGAGGCTGGCCAAATGTTATACTAGAACTGATTTGAGAGCAATGTCCCAAAGGAATCATGGTACTGGTAACTTGGCTGAAGCTGGACTTGCTAACTAAATTGGAACTGTAGAATGGGCTGGAGCCGATGGATGTTGACCAGTGATGTTGGAAACCAGACAGGAGCCAGTGTACTTCTTTACTGGATTGGAACCAATGACGCTGATGTCCAGGCTGGAACTGATGGAATAGGTAACCGGACTGGAACCAATGAAGTTGGAAACTGTCTGGAGCTGGTGGACTTATTAACTGGACTGGACCCAGTGACATAAGGGACTGTGCTAGTCTGTGAAAATATTTATGCAACACAGAATTTGTGTTTGTTAGAATATTTTTGTATTAGTGACTTTAGAATGTAAGCTCTTATGGGGCAGGGACTCTTATGGATGATTTGTGTTCTCTGTACATGATTTATTAGTTATACAATATAAATAAACAATAATAGTAATAATAATAATAATAATAGATATGCATGTATATCAGGAACATATTATCATGCCTCTAAAATTTTTCAGGAGGGCCTTCACCATGATTGAAAATGTGAGGACAACAGCCAAGCAAACTACATCTCTGGACTTTTGTAAGGTCATCTTTACTACAAAGCATATAATGAAGATAGAACCGCAGGAGTAGTAGACCCAAGACAGGTAATTAATATTATTAATTACTGATAACTCTCAGGCTAGACACAAGTTCTAGACCCATAGAGGCATGATAATATCTTCCTGGTATACATGTATATTTATAAAATATGTATGTTTGCATTGGACTATGTGTAAATGCTTATGTGTTATGAATTTCAGACTGTAATCTCTAATGGGACAGGGACTAATATGAAGGACATATATTTTCTGTAGAGCATTGCATACATTGTTATAGGAATGGGCTCTTGTGATTAACCCTTTGGGTTCTATTCAGCAATAGTGACAATGTTGCTCAGAATATTATTGGGCAACATCGTCATGAGTTTTTATCAATTATGATAATTTATGGCTGCTATTTAGCAATATTTTGTGCAGGGACAGCGGTTGTGCTAACACGCTGTCCCTGTAATGTTATAGAAGACATTCTTTTCGGGATTCCGAAAATAATACCTTCTGTTTGTTCTTCTGTGCATGCTCAAACATGCACTCTGGAATAGTCTCTGTCCCTGCTTGCAGTGACCGCCAACGGGGTAAGTATATCTCCAGCCTGTCCAAATTGATTGACATGTGTATACAGGCTATATATTAGTCGGTATACATGTATATTTATGTGTTTTATATTTAATATTTATATATAAATGCTAAATATAATAGTAAATAACTATACAGGTACACAGACTAGTATAAAGACTGTATACGCATGTCAATCAATTTTGGCAGGTTTAACATGCTGTAGTTGGACTTACCTGTCGTCCGTCACTAGAAATCAGGCATAATGACTGGACGGATTTACAAGATGCTGCAGGGACTTAAGGGAACATTTCCCTATGTCCCTGCAGTTTTATGGACATGTAAGTATTTTTTTCCTATAGCACCATTCTGAGATGGCGTTATATAAAGGACAATTTTTTCAAGTGAATTAACACTTTTTGCTTTGCTGAGTAGCAAAAAACGTTAAAGCACTGTAGAGATCAATGGCTGATCCCTACAGTGCGGTACTCTGTGAGCAGGGAATTAATGAGGAAGATAATTATGTTCTCTTCTCCATTATCCTACTGCTGACTAGAGGATTTACATAAAGAACACGGAAATCATAGTTTCCATAATTTTTATGTAAAAAACATTGCATTCCGATAGTGCGAAATCACCTTGCTTTATTTCTGCAACACAGAATGTGTGTGTGTGTAATGCTATAGTTTTGGTAAAATTAGTCTATAAGCTCCAATGGGGCAGGGACTAACATGAATGACCAATATTCTCACTCTATAAAGCATACCATAAATACCTGTTGGAATGGGCTTTTGTAATAATGCCACTTGTTTCCTTTGTTATAATGTGAAATTACCCTGCCAACCGCGACATGTGAAAGTAGATATGTCAGTTCTGGGTTAGCTTGTGTTCCCCGACTACAGTCTAGAGTAGGAGTTGAGATACAAGCTGTAGGCAGGATATTGGATGGTCTAATGAAATTCTTGAACATGGAAGTTGAGTGTGAATTGCAAGGGTATTGTTGAAGGTAGGCACTGGAGGAAGTGAATGAACAGGAGACAAGAGTCTTAAGGACTAGGTCTAAGAGATGAAGAACTGGACTAGCACCAGCAGCATATATCTCTGGAACCAGTATGAGACCAGTAATGCATATCTCTGTAACTGGGCTGGGAGTGGTAACTGATATCTCTGTAACTGGGCCAGGACCAGTAGTGCATAACTATGGAACTGGACTTTGGCTGGTGATGTGTAACTATGGAACCGGACTAGGACTGGTAATACGAATCTATGGAACTGGGCTGGGACCAGTAATGGTCCTCTCTGTAACTGGCCTGGGACTGGTATTGTGTATCTCAGGAACTGGGCTGAGGCTGGCCAAATGTTATACTAGAGCTGATTTGAGAGCAATGTCCCAAAGGAATCATGGTACTGGTAACTTGGCTGAAGCTGGACTTGCTAACTGAATTGGAACTGTAGAATGGGCTGGAGCCGATGGATGTTGACCAGTGATGTTGGAAACCAGACAGGAGCCAGTGTACTTCTTTACTGGATTGGAACCAATGACACTGATGTCCAGGCTGGAACTGATGGAATAGGTAACCGGACTGGAACCAATGAAGTTGGAAACTGTCTGGAGCTGGTGGACTTATTAACTGGACTGGAACCAGTGACATATGGGACTGTGCTAGTCTGTGAAAATATTTATGCAACACTGAATTTGTGTTTGTTAGAATATTTTTGTATTAGTGACTATAGAATGTAAGCTCTTATGGGGCAGGGACTCTTATGGATGATTTGTGTTTCTGTACATGATTTATTAGTTATACAATATAAATAAACAATAATAGTAATAATAATAATAATAATAATAATAATAATAGATATGCATGTATATCAGGAACATATTATCATGCCTCTAAAATTTTTCAGGAGGGCCTTCACCATGATTGAAAATGTGAGGACAACAGCCAAGCAAACTACATCTCTGGACTTTTTTAAGGTCATCTTTACTACAAAGCATATTATGAAGATAGAACCGCAGGAGTAGTAGACCCAAGACAGGTAATTAATATTATTAAATACTGATAACTCTCAGGCTAGACACAAGTTCTAGACCCATAGAGGCATGATAATATCTTCCTGGTATACATGTATATTTATAAAATATGTATGTTTACATTGGACTATGTGTAAATGCTTATGTGTTAAGAATTTCAGACTGTAATCTCTAATGGGACAGGGACTAATATGAATGACATATATTTTCTGTAGAGCATTGCATACATTGTTATAGGAATTGGCTCTTGTGATTAACCCTTTGAGTTCTATTCAGCAATAGTGACAATGTTGCTCAGAATATTATTGGGCAACATCGTCATGAGTTTTTATCAATTATGATAATTTATGGCTGCTATTTAGCAATATTTTGTGCAGGGACAGCGGTTGTGCTAACACGCTGTCCCTGTAATGTTATAGAAGACATTCTTTTCGGGATTCCGAAAATAATACCTTCTGTTTGTTCTTCTGTGCATGCTCAAACATGCACTCGGGAATAGTCTCTGTCCCTGCTTGCAGTGACCGCCAACGGGGTAAGTATATCTCCAGCCTGTCCAAATTGATTGACATGTGTATACAGGCTATATATTAGTCGGTATACATGTATATTTATGTGTTTTATATTTAATATTTATATATAAATGCTAAATATAATAGTAAATAAATATACAGGTACACAGACTAGTATAAAGACTGTATACGCATGTCAATCAATTTTGGCAGGTTTAACATGCTGTAGTTCGGACTTACCTGTCGTCTGTCACTAGAAATCAGGCATAATGACTGGACGGATTTACAAGATGCTGCAGGGACTTAAGGGAACATTTCCCTATGTCCCAGCAGTTTTATGGACATGTAAGTATTTTTTTCCTATAGCACCATTCTGAGATGGCGTTATATAAAGGACAATTTTTTCAAGTGAATTAACACTTTTTGCTTTGCTGAGTAGCAAAAAACGTTAAAGCACTGTAGAGATCAATGGCTGATCCCTACAGTGCGGTACTCTGTGAGCAGGGAATTAATGAGGAAGATAATTATGTTCTCTTCTCCATTATCCTATTGCTGACTAGAGGATTTACATAAAGAACACGGAAATCATAGTTTCCATAATTTTTATGTAAAAAACATTGCATCCCGATAGTGCGAAATCACCTTGCTTTATTTCTGCAACACAGAATGTGTGTGTGTGTAAGGCTATAGTTTTGGTAAAATTAGTCTATAAGCTCCAATGGGGCAGGGACTAACATGAATGACCGATATTCTCACTCTATAAAGCATACCATAAATACCTGTTGGAATGGGCTTTTGTAATAATGCCACTTGTTTCCTTTGTTATAATGTGAAATTACCCTGCCAACCGCGACATGTGAAAGTAGATATGTCAGTTCTGGGTTAGCTTGTGTTCCCCGACTACAGTCTAGAGTAGGAGTTGCGATACAAGCTGTAGGCAGGATATTGGATGGTCTAATGAAATTCTTGAACATGGAAGTTGAGTGTGAATTGCAAGGGTATTGTTGAAGGTAGGCACTGGAGGAAGTGAATGAACAGGAGACAAGAGTCTTAAGGACTAGGTCTAAGAGATGAAGAACTGGACTAGCACCAGCAGCATATATCTCTGGAACCAGAATGAGACCAGTAATGCATATCTCTGTAACTGGGCTGGGAGTGGTAACTGATATCTCTGTAACTGGGCCAGGACCAGTAGTGCATAACTATGGAACTGGACTTTGGCTGGTGATGTGTAACTATGGAACCGGGCTAGGACTGGTAATACGAATCTATGGAACTGGGCTGGGACCAGTAATGGTCCTCTCTGTAACTGGGCTGGGACTGGTATTGTGTATCTCAGGAATTGGGCTGAGGCTGGCCAAATGTTATACTAGAGCTGATTTGAGAGCAATGTCCCAAAGGAATCATGGTACTGGTAACTTGGCTGAAGCTGGACTTGCTAACTGAATTGGAACTGTAGAATGGGCTGGAGCCGATGGATGTTGACCAGTGATGTTGGAAACCAGACAGGAGCCAGTGTACTTCTTTACTGGATTGGAACCAATGACACTGATGTCCAGGCTGGAACTGATGGAATAGGTAACCGGACTGGAACCAATGAAGTTGGAAACTGTCTTGAGCTGGTGGACTTATTAACTGGACTGGAACCAGTGACATATGGGACTGTGCTAGTCTGTGAAAATATTTATGCAACACTGAATTTGTGTTTGTTAGAATATTTTTGTATTAGTGACTATAGAATGTAAGCTCTTATGGGGCAGGGACTCTTATGGATGATTTGTGTTCTCTGTACATGATTTATTAGTTATACAATATAAATAAACAATAATAGTAATAATAATAATAATAGATATGCATGTATATCAGGAACATATTATCATGCCTCTAAAATTTTTCAGGAGGGCCTTCACCATGATTGAAAATGTGAGGACAACAGCCAAGCAAACTACATCTCTGGACTTTTTTAAGGTCATCTTTACTACAAAGCATATTATGAAGATAGAACCGCAGGAGTAGTAGACCCAAGACAGGTAATTAATATTATTAATTACTGATAACTCTCAGGCTAGACACAAGTTCTAGACCCATAGAGGCATGATAATATCTTCCTGGTATACATGTATATTTATAAAATATGTATGTTTGCATTGGACTATGTGTAAATGCTTATGTGTTAAGAATTTCAGACTGTAATCTCTAATGGGACAGGGACTAATATGAATGACATATATTTTCTGTAGAGCATTGCATACATTGTTATAGGAATTGGCTCTTGTGATTAACCCTTTGAGTTCTATTCAGCAATAGTGACAATGTTGCTCAGAATATTATTGGGCAACATCGTCATGAGTTTTTATCAATTATGATAATTTATGGCTGCTATTTAGCAATATTTTGTGCAGGGACAGCGGTTGTGCTAACACGCTGTCCCTGTAATGTTATAGAAGACATTCTTTTCGGGATTCCGAAAATAATACCTTCTGTTTGTTCTTCTGTGCATGCTCAAACATGCACTCGGGAATAGTCTCTGTCCCTGCTTGCAGTGACCGCCAACGGGGTAAGTATATCTCCAGCCTGTCCAAATTGATTGACATGTGTATACAGGCTATATATTAGTCGGTATACATGTATATTTATGTGTTTTATATTTAATATTTATATATAAATGCTAAATATAATAGTAAATAAATATACAGGTACACAGACTAGTATAAAGACTGTATACGCATGTCAATCAATTTTGGCAGGTTTAACATGCTGTAGTTGGACTTACCTGTCATCCGTCACTAGAAATCAGGCATAATGACTGGATGGATTTACAAGATGCTGCAGGGACTTAAGGGAACATTTCCCTATGTCCCTGCAGTTTTATGGACATGTAAGTATTTTTTTCCTATAGCACCATTCTGAGATGACGTTATATAAAGGACAATTTTTTCAAGTGAATTAACACTTTTTGCTTTGCTGAGTAGCAAAAAACGTTAAAGCACTGTAGAGATCAATGGCTGATCCCTACAGTGCGGTACTCTGTGAGCAGGGAATTAATGAGGAAGATAATTATGTTCTATTCTCCATTATCCTATTGCTGACTAGGGGATTTACATAAAGAACACGGAAATCATAGTTTCCATAATTTTTATGTAAAAAACATTGCATCCCGATAGTGCGAAATCACCTTGCTTTATTTCTGCAACACAGAATGTGTGTGTGTGTAAGGCTATAGTTTTGGTAAAATTAGTCTATAAGCTCCAATGGGGCAGGGACTAACATGAATGACCGATATTCTCACTCTATAAAGCATACCATAAATACCTGTTGGAATGGGCTTTTGTAATAATGCCACTTGTTTCCTTTGTTATAATGTGAAATTACCCTGCCAACCGCGACATGTGAAAGTAGATATGTCAGTTCTGGGTTAGCTTGTGTTCCCCGACTACAGTCTAGAGTAGGAGTTGAGATACAAGCTGTAGGCAGGATATTGGATGGTCTAATGAAATTCTTGAACATGGAAGTTGAGTGTGAATTGCAAGGGTATTGTTGAAGGTAGGCACTGGAGGAAGTGAATGAACAGGAGACAAGAGTCTTAAGGACTAGGTCTAAGAGATGAAGAACTGGACTAGCACCAGCAGCATATATCTCTGGAACCAGAATGAGACCAGTAATGCATATCTCTGTAACTGGGCTGGGAGTGGTAACTGATATCTCTGTAACTGGGCCAGGACCAGTAGTGCATAACTATGGAACTGGACTTTGGCTGGTGATGTGTAACTATGGAACCGGACTAGGACTGGTAATACGAATCTATGGAACTGGGCTGGGACCAGTAATGGTCCTCTCTGTAACTGGGCTGGGACTGGTATTGTGTATCTCAGGAATTGGGCTGAGGCTGGCCAAATGTTATACTAGAACTGATTTGAGAGCAATGTCCCAAAGGAATCATGGTACTGGTAACTTGGCTGAAGCTGGACTTGCTAACTAAATTGGAACTGTAGAATGGGCTGGAGCCGATGGATGTTGACCAGTGATGTTGGAAACCAGACAGGAGCCAGTGTACTTCTTTACTGGATTGGAACCAATGACGCTGATGTCCAGGCTGGAACTGATGGAATAGGTAACCGGACTGGAACCAATGAAGTTGGAAACTGTCTGGAGCTGGTGGACTTATTAACTGGACTGGAACCAGTGACATATGGGACTGTGCTAGTCTGTGAAAATATTTATGCAACACAGAATTTGTGTTTGTTAGAATATTTTTGTATTAGTGACTTTAGAATGTAAGCTCTTATGGGGCAGGGACTCTTATGGATGATTTGTGTTCTCTGTACATGATTTATTAGTTATACAATATAAATAAACAATAATAGTAATAATAATAATAATAATAATAATAATAATAGATATGCATGTATATCAGGAACATATTATCATGCCTCTAAAATTTTTCAGGAGGGCCTTCACCATGATTGAAAATGTGAGGACAACAGCCAAGCAAACTACATCTCTGGACTTTTTTAAGGTCATCTTTACTACAAAGCATATTATGAAGATAGAACCGCAGGAGTAGTAGACCCAAGACAGGTAATTAATATTATTAATTACTGATAACTCTCAGGCTAGACACAAGTTCTAGACCCATAGAGGCATGATAATATCTTCCTGGTATACATGTATATTTATAAAATATGTATGTTTGCATTGGACTATGTGTAAATGCTTATGTGTTAAGAATTTCAGACTGTAATCTCTAATGGGACAGGGACTAATATGAATGACATATATTTTCTGTAGAGCATTGCATACATTGTTATAGGAATTGGCTCTTGTGATTAACCCTTTGAGTTCTATTCAGCAATAGTGACAGTGTTGCTCAGAATATTATTGGGCAACATCATCATGAGTTTTTATCAATTATGATAATTTATGGCTGCTATTTAGCAATATTTTGTGCAGGGACAGCGGTTGTGCTAACACGCTGTCCCTATAATGTTATAGAAGACATTCTTTTCGGGATTCCGAAAATAATACCTTCTGTTTGTTCTTCTGTGCATGCTCAAACATGCACTCGGGAATAGTCTCTGTCCCTGCTTGCAGTGACCGCCAACGGGGTAAGTATATCTCCAGCCTGTCCAAATTGATTGACATGTGTATACAGGCTATATATTAGTCGGTATACATGTATATTTATGTGTTTTATATTTAATATTTATATATAAATGCTAAATATAATAGTAAATAAATATACAGGTACACAGACTAGTATAAAGACTGTATACGCATGTCAATCAATTTTGGCAGGTTTAACATGCTGTAGTTGGACTTACCTGTCATCCGTCACTAGAAATCAGGCATAATGACTGGATGGATTTACAAGATGCTGCAGGGACTTAAGGGAACATTTCCCTATGTCCCTGCAGTTTTATGGACATGTAAGTATTTTTTTCCTATAGCACCATTCTGAGATGACGTTATATAAAGGACAATTTTTTCAAGTGAATTAACACTTTTTGCTTTGCTGAGTAGCAAAAAACGTTAAAGCACTGTAGAGATCAATGGCTGATCCCTACAGTGCGGTACTCTGTGAGCAGGGAATTAATGAGGAAGATAATTATGTTCTCTTCTCCATTATCCTATTGCTGACTAGGGGATTTACATAAAGAACACGGAAATCATAGTTTCCATAATTTTTATGTAAAAAACATTGCATCCCGATAGTGCGAAATCACCTTGCTTTATTTCTGCAACACAGAATGTGTGTGTGTGTAAGGCTATAGTTTTGGTAAAATTAGTCTATAAGCTCCAATGGGGCAGGGACTAACATGAATGACCGATATTCTCACTCTATAAAGCATACCATAAATACCTGTTGGAATGGGCTTTTGTAATAATGCCACTTGTTTCCTTTGTTATAATGTGAAATTACCCTGCCAACCGCGACATGTGAAAGTAGATATGTCAGTTCTGGGTTAGCTTGTGTTCCCCGACTACAGTCTAGAGTAGGAGTTGAGATACAAGCTGTAGGCAGGATATTGGATGGTCTAATGAAATTCTTGAACATGGAAGTTGAGTGTGAATTGCAAGGGTATTGTTGAAGGTAGGCACTGGAGGAAGTGAATGAACAGGAGACAAGAGTCTTAAGGACTAGGTCTAAGAGATGAAGAACTGGACTAGCACCAGCAGCATATATCTCTGGAACCAGAATGAGACCAGTAATGCATATCTCTGTAACTGGGCTGGGAGTGGTAACTGATATCTCTGTAACTGGGCCAGGACCAGTAGTGCATAACTATGGAACTGGACTTTGGCTGGTGATGTGTAACTATGGAACCGGACTAGGACTGGTAATACGAATCTATGGAACTGGGCTGGGACCAGTAATGGTCCTCTCTGTAACTGGGCTGGGACTGGTATTGTGTATCTCAGGAATTGGGCTGAGGCTGGCCAAATGTTATACTAGAACTGATTTGAGAGCAATGTCCCAAAGGAATCATGGTACTGGTAACTTGGCTGAAGCTGGACTTGCTAACTAAATTGGAACTGTAGAATGGGCTGGAGCCGATGGATGTTGACCAGTGATGTTGGAAACCAGACAGGAGCCAGTGTACTTCTTTACTGGATTGGAACCAATGACGCTGATGTCCAGGCTGGAACTGATGGAATAGGTAACCGGACTGGAACCAATGAAGTTGGAAACTGTCTGGAGCTGGTGGACTTATTAACTGGACTGGAACCAGTGACATATGGGACTGTGCTAGTCTGTTAAAATATTTATGCAACACAGAATTTGTGTTTGTTAGAATATTTTTGTATTAGTGACTTTAGAATGTAAGCTCTTATGGGGCAGGGACTCTTATGGATGATTTGTGTTCTCTGTACATGATTTATTAGTTATACAATATAAATAAACAATAATAGTAATAATAATAATAATAATAATAATAATAATAATAATAATAATAGATATGCATGTATATCAGGAACATATTATCATGCCTCTAAAATTTTTCAGGAGGGCCTTCACCATGATTGAAAATGTGAGGACAACAGCCAAGCAAACTACATCTCTGGACTTTTGTAAGGTTATCTTTACTACAAAGCATATAATGAAGATAGAACAGCAGGAGTAGTAGACCCAAGACAGGTAATTAATATTATTAATTACTGATAACTCTCAGGCTAGACACAAGTTCTAGACCCATAGAGGCATGATAATATCTTCCTGGTATACATGTATATTTATAAAATATGTATGTTTGCATTGGACTATGTGTAAATGCTTATGTGTTATGAATTTCAGACTGTAATCTCTAATGGGACAGGGACTAATATGAATGACATATATTTTCTGTAGAGCATTGCATACATTGTTATAGGAATGGGCTCTTGTGATTAACCCTTCGAGTTCTATTTAGCAATAGTGACAATGTTGCTCAGAATATTATTGGGCAACATCGTCATGAGTTTTTATCAATTATGATAATTTATGGCTGCTATTTAGCAATATTTTGTGCAGGGACAGCGGTTGTGCTAACACGCTGTCCCTGTAATGTTATAGAAGACATTCTTTTCAGGATTCCGAAAATAATACCTTCTGTTTGTTCTTCTGTGCATGCTCAAACATGCACTCGGGAATAGTCTCTGTCCCTGCTTGCAGTGACCGCCAACGGGGTAAGTATATCTCCAGCCTGTCCAAATTGATTGACATGTGTATACAGGCTATATATTAGTCGGTATACATGTATATTTATGTGTTTTATATTTAATATTTAAATTTAAATGCTAAATATAATAGTAAATAAATATACAGGTACACAGACTAGTATAAAGACTGTATACGCATGTCAATCAATTTTGGCAGGTTTAACATGCTGTAGTTGGACTTACCTGTCGGCCGTCACTAGAAATCAGGCATAATGACTGGACGGATTTACAAGATGCTGCAGGGACTTAAGGGAACATTTCCCTATGTCCCTGCAGTTTTATGGACATGTAAGTATTTTTTTCCTATAGCGCCATTCTGAGATGGCGTTATATAAAGGACAATTTTTTCAAGTGAATTAACACTTTTTGCTTTGCTGAGTAGCAAAAAACGTTAAAGCACTGTAGAGATCAATGGCTGATCCCTACAGTGCGGTACTCTGTGAGCAGGGAATTAATGAGGAAGATAATTTTGTTCTCTTCTCCATTATCCTATTGCTGACTAGGGGATTTACATAAAGAACACGGAAATCATAGTTTCCATAATTTTTATGTAAAAAACATTGCATCCCGATAGTGCGAAATCACCTTGCTTTATTTCTGCAACACAGAATGTGTGTGTGTGTAAGGCTATAGTTTTGGTATAATTAGTCTATAAGCTCCAATGGGGCAGGGACTAACATGAATGACCGATATTCTCACTCTATAAAGCATACCATAAATACCTGTTGGAATGGGCTTTTGTAATAATGCCATTTGTTTCCTTTGTTATAATGTGAAATTACCCTGCCAACCGCGACATGTGAAAGTAGATATGTCAGTTCTGGGTTAGCTTGTGTTCCCCGACTACAGTCTAGAGTAGGAGTTGCGATACAAGCTGTAGGCAGGATATTGGATGGTCTAATGAAATTCTTGAACATGGAAGTTGAGTGTGAATTGCAAGGGTATTGTTGAAGGTAGGCACTGGAGGAAGTGAATGAACAGGAGACAAGAGTCTTAAGGACTAGGTCTAAGAGATGAAGAACTGGACTAGCACCAGCAGCATATATCTCTGGAACCAGTATGAGACCAGTAATGCATATCTCTGTAACTGGGCTGGGAGTGGTAACTGATATCTCTGTAACTGGGCCAGGACCAGTAGTGCATAACTATGGAACTGGACTTTGGCTGGTGATGTGTAACTATGGAACCGGACTAGGACTGGTAATACGAATCTATGGAACTGGGCTGGGACCAGTAATGGTCCTCTCTGTAACTGGGCTGGGACTGGTATTGTGTATCTCAGGAATTGGGCTGAGGCTGGCCAAATGTTATACTAGAACTGATTTGAGAGCAATGTCCCAAAGGAATCATGGTACTGGTAACTTGGCTGAAGCTGGACTTGCTAACTAAATTGGAACTGTAGAATGGGCTGGAGCCGATGGATGTTGACCAGTGATGTTGGAAACCAGACAGGAGCCAGTGTACTTCTTTACTGGATTGGAACCAATGACGCTGATGTCCAGGCTGGAACTGATGGAATAGGTAACCGGACTGGAACCAATGAAGTTGGAAACTGTCTGGAGCTGGTGGACTTATTAACTGGACTGGACCCAGTGACATATGGGACTGTGCTAGTCTGTGAAAATATTTATGCAACACAGAATTTGTGTTTGTTAGAATATTTTTGTATTAGTGACTTTAGAATGTAAGCTCTTATGGGGCAGGGACTCTTATGGATGATTTGTGTTCTCTGTACATGATTTATTAGTTATACAATATAAATAAACAATAATAGTAATAATAATAATAATAATAATAATAGATATGCATGTATATCAGGAACATATTATCATGCCTCTAAAATTTTTCAGGAGGGCCTTCACCATGATTGAAAATGTGAGGACAACAGCCAAGCAAACTACATCTCTGGACTTTTGTAAGGTCATCTTTACTACAAAGCATATAATGAAGATAGAACCGCAGGAGTAGTAGACCCAAGACAGGTAATTAATATTATTAATTACTGATAACTCTCAGGCTAGACACAAGTTCTAGACCCATAGAGGCATGATAATATCTTCCTGGTATACATGTATATTTATAAAATATGTATGTTTGCATTGGACTATGTGTAAATGCTTATGTGTTATGAATTTCAGACTGCAATCTCTAATGGGACAGGGACTAATATGAAGGACATATATTTTCTGTAGAGCATTGCATACATTGTTATAGGAATCGGCTCTTGTGATTAACCCTTTGGGTTCTATTCAGCAATAGTGACAATGTTGCTCAGAATATTATTGGGCAACATCGTCATGAGTTTTTATCAATTATGATAATTTATGGCTGCTATTTAGCAATATTTTGTGCAGGGACAGTGGTTGTGCTAACACGCTGTCCCTGTAATGTTATAGAAGACATTCTTTTCGGGATTCCGAAAATAATACCTTCTGTTTGTTCTTCTGTGCATGCTCAAACATGCACTCTGGAATAGTCTCTGTCCCTGCTTGCAGTGACCGCCAATGGGGTAAGTATATCTCCAGCCTGTCCAAATTGATTGACATGTGTATACAGGCTATATATTAGTCGGTATACATGTATATTTATGTGTTTTATATTTAATATTTATATATAAATGCTAAATATAATAGTAAATAAATATACAGGTACACAGACTAGTATAAAGACTGTATACGCATGTCAATCAATTTTGGCAGGTTTAACATGCTGTAGTTGGACTTACCTGTCGTCCGTCACTAGAAATCAGGCATAATGACTGGACGGATTTACAAGATGCTGCAGGGACTTAAGGGAACATTTCCCTATGTCCCTGCAGTTTTATGGACATGTAAGTATTTTTTTCCTATAGCACCATTCTGAGATGGCGTTATATAAAGGACAATTTTTTCAAGTGAATTAACACTTTTTGCTTTGCTGAGTAGCAAAAAACGTTAAAGCACTGTAGAGATCAATGGCTGATCCCTACAGTGCGGTACTCTGTGAGCAGGGAATTAATGAGAAAGATAATTATGTTCTCTTCTCCATTATCCTATTGCTGACTAGAGGATTTACATAAAGAACATGGAAATCATAGTTTCCATAATTTTTATGTAAAAAACATTGCATCCCGATAGTGCGAAATCACCTTGCTTTATTTCTGCAACACAGAATGTGTGTGTGTGTAAGGCTATAGTTTTGGTAAAATTAGTCTATAAGCTCCAATGGGGCAGGGACTAACATGAATGACCGATATTCTCACTGTATAAAGCATACCATAAATACCTGTTGGAATGGGCTTTTGTAATAATGCCACTTGTTACCTTTGTTATAATGTGAAATTACCCTGCCAACCGCGACATGTGAAAGTAGATATGTCAGTTCTGGGTTAGCTTGTGTTCCCCGACTACAGTCTAGAGTAGGAGTTGAGATACAAGCTGTAGGCAGGATATTGGATGGTCTAATGAAATTCTTGAACATGGAAGTTGAGTGTGAATTGCAAGGGTATTGTTGAAGGTAGGCACTGGAGGAAGTGAATGAACAGGAGACAAGAGTCTTAAGGACTAGGTCTAAGAGATGAAGAACTGGACTAGCACCAGCAGCATATATCTCTGGAACCAGAATGAGACCAGTAATGCATATCTCTGTAACTGGGCTGGGAATGGTAACTGATATCTCTGTAACTGGGCCAGGACCAGTAGTGCATAACTATGGAACTGGACTTTGGCTGGTGATGTGTAACTATGGAACCGGACTAGGACTGGTAATACGAATCTATGGAACTGGGCTGGGACCAGTAATGGTCCTCTCTGTAACTGGGCTGGGACTGGTATTGTGTATCTCAGGAATTGGGCTGAGGCTGGCCAAATGTTATACTAGAACTGATTTGAGAGCAATGTCCCAAAGGAATCATGGTACTGGTAACTTGGCTGAAGCTGGACTTGCTAACTAAATTGGAACTGTAGAATGGGCTGGAGCCGATGGATGTTGACCAGTGATGTTGGAAACCAGACAGGAGCCAGTGTACTTCTTTACTGGATTGGAACCAATGACGCTGATGTCCAGGCTGGAACTGATGGAATAGGTAACCGGACTGGAACCAATGAAGTTGGAAACTGTCTGGAGCTGGTGGACTTATTAACTGGACTGGAACCAGTGACATATGGGACTGTGCTAGTCTGTGAAAATATTTATGCAACACAGAATTTGTGTTTGTTAGAATATTTTTGTATTAGTGACTTTAGAATGTAAGCTCTTATGGGGCAGGGACTCTTATGGATGATTTGTGTTCTCTGTACATGATTTATTAGTTATACAATATAAATAAACAATAATAGTAATAATAATAATAATAATAATAATAATAGATATGCATGTATATCAGGAACATATTATCATGCCTCTAAAATTTTTCAGGAGGGCCTTCACCATGATTGAAAATGTGAGGACAACAGCCAAGCAAACTACATCTCTGGACTTTTGTAAGGTCATCTTTACTACAAAGCATATAATGAAGATAGAACAGCAGGAGTAGTAGACCCAAGACAGGTAATTAATATTATTAATTACTGATAACTCTCAGGCTAGACACAAGTTCTAGACCCATAGAGGCATGATAATATCTTCCTGGTATACATGTATATTTATAAAATATGTATGTTTGCATTGGACTATGTGTAAATGCTTATGTGTTATGAATTTCAGACTGTAATCTCTAATGGGACAGGGACTAATATGAATGACATATATTTTCTGTAGAGCATTGCATACATTGTTATAGGAATGGGCTCTTGTGATTAACCCTTCGAGTTCTATTCAGCAATAGTGACAATGTTGCTCAGAATATTATTGGGCAACATTGTCATGAGTTTTTATCAATTATGATAATTTATGGCTGCTATTTAGCAATATTTTGTGCAGGGACAGCGGTTGTGCTATCACGCTGTCCCTGTAATGTTATAGAAGACATTCTTTTCAGGATTCCAAAAATAATACCTTCTGTTTGTTCTTCTGTGCATGCTCAAACATGCACTCGGGAATAGTCTCTGTCCCTGCTTGCAGTGACCGCCAACGGGGTAAGTATATCTCCAGCCTGTCCAAATTGATTGACATGTGTATACAGGCTATATATTAGTCGGTATACATGTATATTTATGTGTTTTATATTTAATATTTAAATTTAAATGCTAAATATAATAGTAAATAAATATACAGGTACACAGACTAGTATAAAGACTGTATACGCATGTCAATCAATTTTGGCAGGTTTAACATGCTGTAGTTGGACTTACCTGTCGGCCGTCACTAGAAATCAGGCATAATGACTGGACGGATTTACAAGATGCTGCAGGGACTTAAGGGAACATTTCCCTATGTCCCTGCAGTTTTATGGACATGTAAGTATTTTTTTCCTATAGCGCCATTCTGAGATGGCGTTATATAAAGGACAATTTTTTCAAGTGAATTAACACTTTTTGCTTTGCTGAGTAGCAAAAAACGTTAAAGCACTGTAGAGATCAATGGCTGATCCCTACAGTGCGGTACTCTGTGAGCAGGGAATTAATGAGGAAGATAATTATGTTCTCTTCTCCATTATCCTATTGCTGACTAGGGGATTTACATAAAGAACACGGAAATCATAGTTTCCATAATTTTTATGTAAAAAACATTGCATCCCGATAGTGCGAAATCACCTTGCTTTATTTCTGCAACACAGAATGTGTGTGTGTGTAAGGCTATAGTTTTGGTAAAATTAGTCTATAAGCTCCAATGGGGCAGGGACTAACATGAATGACCGATATTCTCACTCTATAAAGCATACCATAAATACCTGTTGGAATGGGCTTTTGTAATAATGCCACTTGTTTCCTTTGTTATAATGTGAAATTACCCTGCCAACCGCGACATGTGAAAGTAGATATGTCAGTTCTGGGTTAGCTTGTGTTCCCCGACTACAGTCTAGAGTAGGAGTTGCGATACAAGCTGTAGGCAGGATATTGGATGGTCTAATGAAATTCTTGAACATGGAAGTTGAGTGTGAATTGCAAGGGTATTGTTGAAGGTAGGCACTGGAGGAAGTGAATGAACAGGAGACAAGAGTCTTAAGGACTAGGTCTAAGAGATGAAGAACTGGACTAGCACCAGCAGCATATATCTCTGGAACCAGAATGAGACCAGTAATGCATATCTCTGTAACTGGGCTGGGAGTGGTAACTGATATCTCTGTAACTGGGCCAGGACCAGTAGTGCATAACTATGGAACTGGACTTTGGCTGGTGATGTGTAACTATGGAACCGGACTAGGACTGGTAATACGAATCTATGGAACTGGGCTGGGACCAGTAATGGTCCTCTCTGTAACTGGGCTGGGACTGGTATTGTGTATCTCAGGAATTGGGCTGAGGCTGGCCAAATGTTATACTAGAACTGATTTGAGAGCAATGTCCCAAAGGAATCATGGTACTGGTAACTTGGCTGAAGCTGGACTTGCTAACTAAATTGGAACTGTAGAATGGGCTGGAGCCGATGGATGTTGACCAGTGATGTTGGAAACCAGACAGGAGCCAGTGTACTTCTTTACTGGATTGGAACCAATGACACTGATGTCCAGGCTGGAACTGATGGAATAGGTAACCGGACTGGAACCAATGAAGTTGGAAACTGTCTGGAGCTGGTGGACTTATTAACTGGACTGGACCCAGTGACATATGGGACTGTGCTAGTCTGTGAAAATATTTATGCAACACAGAATTTGTGTTTGTTAGAATATTTTTGTATTAGTGACTTTAGAATGTAAGCTCTTATGGGGCAGGGACTCTTATGGATGATTTGTGTTCTCTGTACATGATTTATTAGTTATACAATATAAATAAACAATAATAGTAATAATAATAATAATAATAATAGATATGCATGTATATCAGGAACATATTATCATGCCTCTAAAATTTTTCAGGAGGGCCTTCACCATGATTGAAAATGTGAGGACAACAGCCAAGCAAACTACATCTCTGGACTTTTGTAAGGTCATCTTTACTACAAAGCATATAATGAAGATAGAACCGCAGGAGTAGTAGACCCAAGACAGGTAATTAATATTATTAATTACTGATAACTCTCAGGCTAGACACAAGTTCTAGACCCATAGAGGCATGATAATATCTTCCTGGTATACATGTATATTTATAAAATATGTATGTTTGCATTGGACTATGTGTAAATGCTTATGTGTTATGAATTTCAAACTGTAATCTCTAATGGGACAGGGACTAATATGAATGACATATATTTTCTGTAGAGCATTGCATACATTGTTATAGGAATGGGCTCTTGTGAATAACCCTTCGAGTTCTATTCAGCAATAGTGACAATGTTGCACAGAATATTATTGGTCAACATCGTCATGAGATTTTATCAATTATGATAATTTATGGCTGCTATTTAGCAATATTTTGTGCACTAACTGCTGTTGTGCTAACACGCTCTCCCTGTAATGTTATAGAAGACATTCTTTTCGGGATTCCGAAAATAATACCTTCTGTTTGTTCTTCTGTGCATGCTCAAACATGCACTCGGGAATAGTCTCTGTCCCTGCTTGCAGTGACCGCCAACGGGGTAAGTATATCTCCAGCCTGTCCAAATTGATTGACATGTGTATACAGGCTATATATTAGTTGGTATACATGTATATTTATGTGTTTTATATTTAATATTTAAATTTAAATGCTAAATATAATAGTAAATAAATATACAGGTACACAGACTAGTATAAAGACTGTATACGCATGTCAATCAATTTTGGCAGGTTTAACATGCTGTAGTTGGACTTACCTGTTGGCCGTCACTAGAAATCAGGCATAATGACTGGACGGATTTACAAGATGCTGCAGGGACTTAAGGGAACATTTCCCTATGTCCCTGCAGTTTTATGGACATGTAAGTATTTTTTTCCTATAGCGCCATTCTGAGATGGCGTTATATAAAGGACAATTTTTTCAAGTGAATTAACACTTTTTGCTTTGCTGAGTAGCAAAAAACGTTAAAGCACTGTAGAGATCAATGGCTGATCCCTACAGTGCGGTACTCTGTGAGCAGGGAATTAATGAGGAAGATAATTATGTTCTCTTCTCCATTATCCTATTGCTGACTAGGGGATTTACATAAAGAACACGGAAATCATAGTTTCCATAATTTTTATGTAAAAAACATTGCATCCCGATAGTGCGAAATCACTTGCTTTATTTCTGCAACACAGAATGTGTGTGTGTGTAAGGCTATAGTTTTGGTAAAATTAGTCTATAAGCTCCAATGGGGCAGGGACTAACATGAATGACCGATATTCTCACTCTATAAAGCATACCATAAATACCTGTTGGAATGGGCTTTTGTAATAATGCCACTTGTTTCCTTTGTTATAATGTGAAATTACCCTGCCAACCGCGACATGTGAAAGTAGATATGTCAGTTCTGGGTTAGCTTGTGTTCCCCGACTACAGTCTAGAGTAGGAGTTGCGATACAAGCTGTAGGCAGGATATTGGATGGCCTAATGAAATTCTTGAACATGGAAGTTGAGTGTGAATTGCAAGGGTATTGTTGAAGGTAGGCACTGTAGGAAGTGAATGAACAGGAGACAAGAGTCTTAAGGACTAGGTCTAAGAGATGAAGAACTGTACTAGTACCAGCAGCATATATCTCTGGAACCATAATGAGACCAGTAATGCATATCTCTGTAACTGGGCTGGGAGTGGTAACTGATATCTCTGTAACTGGGCCAGGACCAGTAGTGCATAACTATGGTACTGGACTTTGGCTGGTGATGTGTAACTATGGTACCGGACTAGGACTGGTAATACGAATCTATGGAACTGGGCTGGGACCAGTAATGGTCCTCTCTGTAACTGGGCTGGGTCTGGTATTGTGTATCTCAGGAATTGGGCTGAGGCTGGCCAAATGTTATACTAGAACTGATTTGAGAGCAATGTCCCAAAGGAATCATGGTACTGGTAACTTGGCTGAAGCTGGACTTGCTAACTAAATTGGACTGTAGAATGGGCTGGAGCTGATGGATGTTGACCAGTGATGTTGGAAACCAGACAGGAGCCAGTGTACTTCTTTACTGGATTGGAACCAATGACGCTGATGTCCAGGCTGGAACTGATGGAATAGGTAACCGGACTGGAACCAATGAAGTTGGAAACTGTCTGGAGCTGGTGGACTTATTAACTGGACTGGAACCAGTGACATATGGGACTGTGCTAGTCTGTGAAAATATTTATGCAACACAGAATTTGTGTTTGTTAGAATATTTTTGTATTAGTGACTTTAGAATGTAAGCTCTTATGGGGCAGGGACTCTTATGGATGATTTGTGTTCTCTGTACATGAATAATTAGTTATACAATATAAATAAACAATAATAGAAATAATAATAATAATAATAATAATAATAATAATAATAATAGATATGCATGTATATCAGGAACATATTATCATGCCTCTAAAATTTTTCAGGAGGGCCTTCACCATGATTGAAAATGTGAGGACAACAGCCAAGCAAACTACATCTCTGGACTTTTGTAAGGTCATCTTTACTACAAAGCATATAATGAAGATAGAACAGCAGGAGTAGTAGACCCAAGACAGGTAATTAATATTATTAATTACTGATAACTCTCAGGCTAGACACAAGTTCTAGACCCATAGAGGCATGATAATATCTTCCTGGTATACATGTATATTTATAAAATATGTATGTTTGCATTGGACTATGTGTAAATGCTTATGTGTTATGAATTTCAGACTGTAATCTCTAATGGGACAGGGACTAATATGAATGACATATATTTTCTGTAGAGCATTGCATACATTGTTATAGGAATGGGCTCTTGTGAATAACCCTTCGAGTTCTATTCAGCAATAGTGACAATGTTGCACAGAATATTATTGGGCAACATCGTCATGAGTTTTTATCAATTATGATAATTTATGGCTGCTATTTAGCAATATTTTGTGCAGGGAAAGCGGTTGTGCTAACACGCTGTCCCTGTAATGTTATAGAAGACATTCTTTTCGGGATTCCAAAAATAATACCTTCTGTTTGTTCTTCTGTGCATGCTCAAACATGCACTCAGGAATAGTCTCTGTCCCTGCTTGCAGTGACCGCCAACGGGGTAAGTATATCTCCAGCCTGTCCAAATTGATTGACTTGTGTATACAGGCTATATATTATTCGGTATACATGTATATTTATGTGTTTTATATTTAATATTTATATATAAATGCTAAATATAATAGTAAATAAATATACAGGTATACAGACTAGTATAAAGACTGTATACGCATGTCAATCAATTTTGGCAGGTTTAACATGCTGTAGTTGGACTTACCTGTCGGCCGTCACTAGAAATCAGGCATAATGACTGGACAGATTTACAAGATGCTGCAGGGACTTAAGGGAACATTTCCCTATGTCCCTGCAGTTTTATGGACAAGTAAGTATTTTTTTCTATAGCGCCATTCTGAGATGGCGTTATATAAAGTACAATTTTTTCAAGTGAATTAACACTTTTTGCTTTGCTGAGTAGCAAAAAGCGTTAAAGCACTGTAGAGATCAATGGCTGATCCCTACAGTTTGGTACTCTGTGAGCAGGGAATTAATGAGGAAGATAATTATGTTCTCTTCTCCATTATCCTATTGCTGACTAGGGGATTTACATAAAGAACACGGAAATCATAGTTTCCATAATTTTTATGTAAAATACATTGCATCCCGATAGTGCGAAATCACCTTGCTTTATTTCTGCAACACAGAATGTGTGTGTGTGTAAGGCTATAGTTTTGGTAAAATTAGTCTATAAGCTCCAATGGGGCAGGGACTAACATGAATGACCGATAATCTCACTCTATAAAGCATACCATAAATACCTGTTGGAATGGGCTTTTTTAATAATGCCACTTGTTTCCTTTGTTATAATGTGAAATTACCCTGCCAACCGCGACATGTGAAAGTAGATATGTCAGTTCTGGGTTAGCTTGTGTTCCCCGACTACAGTCTAGAGTAGGAGTTGCGATACAAGCTGTAGGCAGGATATTGGATGGTCTAATGAAATTCTTGAACATGGAAGTTGAGTGTGAATTGCAAGGGTATTGTTGAAGGTAGGCACTGGAGGAAGTGAATGAACAGGAGACAAGAGTCTTAAGGACTAGGTCTAAGAGATGAAGAACTGGACTAGCACCAGCAGCATATATCTCTGGAACCAGAATGAGACCAGTAATGCATATCTCTGTAACTGGGCTGGGAGTGGTAACTGATATCTCTGAAACTGGGCAAGGACCAGTAGTGCATAACTATGGAACTGGACTTTGGCTGGTGATGTGTAACTATGGAACCGGGCTAGGACTGGTAATACGAATCTATGGAACTGGGCTGGGACCAGTAATGGTCCTCTCTGTAACTGGGCTGGGACTGGTATTGTGTAACTCAGGAACTGGGCTGAGGCTGGCCAAATGTTATACTAGAACTGATTTGAGAGCAATGTCCCAAAGGAATCATGGTACTGGTAACTTGGCTGAAGCTGGACTTGCTAACTGAATTGGAACTGTAGAATGGGCTGGAGCCGATGGATGTTGACCAGTGATGTTGGAAACCAGACAGGAGCCAGTGTACTTCTTTACTGGATTGGAACCAATGACGCTGATGTCCAGGCTGGAACTGATGGAATAGGTAACCGGACTGGAACCAATGAAGTTGGAAACTGTCTGGAGCTGGTGGACTTATTAACTGGACTGGAACCAGTGACATATGGGACTGTGTTAGTTGTGAAAATATTTATGCAACACTGAATTTGTGTTTGTTAGAATATTTTTGTATTAGTGACTTTAGAATGTAAGCTCTTATGGGGCAGGGACTCTTATGGATGATTTGTGTTCTCTGTACATGATTTATTAGTTATACAATATAAATAAACAATAATAATAATAATAATAATAATAATAGATATGCATGTATATCAGGAACATATTATCATGCCTCTAAAATTTTTCAGGAGGGCCTTCACCATGATTGAAAATGTGAGGACAACAGCCAAGCAAACTACATCTCTGGACTTTTGTAAGGTCATCTTTACTACAAAGCATATAATGAAGATAGAACCGCAGGAGTAGTAGACCCAAGACAGGTAATTAATATTATTAATTACTGATAACTCTCAGGCTAGACACAAGTTCTAGACCCATAGAGGCATGATAATATCTTCCTGGTATACATGTATATTTATAAAATATGTATGTTTGCATTGGACTATGTGTAAATGCTTATGTGTTATGAATTTCAGACTGTAATCTCTAATGGGACAGGGACTAATATGAAGGACATATATTTTCTGTAGAGCATTGCATACATTGTTATAGGAATGGGCTCTTGTGATTAACCCTTTGGGTTCTATTCAGCAATAGTGACAATGTTGCTCAGAATATTATTGGGCAACATCGTCATGAGTTTTTATCAATTATGATAATTTATGGCTGCTATTTAGCAATATTTTGTGCAGGGACAGCGGTTGTGCTAACACGTAGTCCCTGTAATGTTATAGAAGACATTCTTTTCGGGATTCCGAAAATAATACCTTCTGTTTGTTCTTCTGTGCATGCTCAAACATGCACTCGGGAATAGTCTCTGTCCCTGCTTGCAGTGACCGCCAACGGGGTAAGTATATCTCCATCCTGTCCAATTTGATTGACATGTGTATACAGGCTATATATTAGTCGGTATACATGTATATTTATGTGTTTTATATTTAATATTTAAATTTAAATGCTAAATATAATAGTAAATAAATATACAGGTACACAGACTAGTATAAAGACTGTATACGCATGTCAATCAATTTTGGCAGGTTTAACATGCTGTAGTTGGACTTACCTGTCGGCCGTCACTAGAAATCAGGCATAATGACTGAATGGATTTACAAGATGCTGCAGGGACTTAAGGGAACATTTCCCTATGTCCCTGCAGTTTTTAGGACATGTAAGTATTTTTTTCCTATAGCGCCATTCTGAGATGGAGTTATATAAAGGACAATTTTTTCAAGTGAATTAATACTTTTTGCTTTGCTGAGTAGCAAAAAGCGTTAAAGCACTGTAGAGATCAATGGCTGATCCCTACAGTGCGGTACTCTGTGAGCAGGGAATTAATGAGGAAGATAATTATGTTCTCTTCTCCATTATCCTATTGCTGACTAGGGGATTTACATAAAGAACACGGAAATCATAGTTTCCATAATTTTTATGTAAAAAACATTGCATCCCGATAGTGCGAAATCACCTTGCTTTATTTCTGCAACACAGAATGTGTGTGTGTGTAAGGCTATAGTTTTGGTAAAATTAGTCTATAAGCTCCAATGGGGCAGGGACTAACATGAATGACCGATATTCTCACTCTATAAAGCATACCATAAATACCTGTTGGAATGGGCTTTTGTAATAATGCCACTTGTTTCCTTTGTTATAATGTGAAATTACCCTGCCAACCGCGACATGTGAAAGTAGATATGTCAGTTCTGGGTTAGCTTGTGTTCCCCGACTACAGTCTAGAGTAGGAGTTGCGATACAAGCTGTAGGCAGGATATTGGATGGTCTAATGAAATTCTTGAACATGGAAGTTGAGTGTGAATTGCAAGGGTATTGTTGAAGGTAGGCACTGGAGGAAGTGAATGAACAGGAGACAAGAGTCTTAAGGACTAGGTCTAAGAGATGAAGAACTGGACTAGCACCAGCAGCATATATCTCTGGAACCAGAATGAGACCAGTAATGCATATCTCTGTAACTGGGCTGGGAGTGGTAACTGATATCTCTGTAACTGGGCCAGGACCAGTAGTGCATAACTATGGAACTGGACTTTGGCTGGTGATGTGTAACTATGGAACCGGACTAGGACTGGTAATACGAATCTATGGAACTGGGCTGGGACCAGTAATGGTCCTCTCTGTAACTGGGCTGGGACTCGTATTGTGTATCTCAGGAACTGGGCTGAGGCTGGCCAAATGTTATACTAGAACTGATTTGAGAGCAATGTCCCAAAGGAATCATGGTACTGGTAACTTGGCTGAAGCTGGACTTGCTAACTGAATTGGAACTGTAGAATGGGCTGGAGCCGATGGAAGTTGACCAGTGATGTTGGAAACCAGACAGGAGCCAGTGTACTTCTTTATTGGATTGGAACCAATGACGCTGATGTCCAGGCTGGAACTGATGGAATAGGTAACCGGACTGGAACCAATGAAGTTGGAAACTGTCTGGAGCTGGTGGACTTATTAACTGGACTGGAACCAGTGACATATGGGACTGTGCTAGTCTGTGAAAATATTTATGCAACACAGAATTTGTGTTTGTTAGAATATTTTTGTATTAGTGACTTTAGAATGTAAGCTCTTATGGGGCAGGGACTCTTATGGATGATTTGTGTTCTCTGTACATGAATAATTAGTTATGCAATATAAATAAACAATAATAGTAATAATAATAATAATAATAATAATAATAATAATAGATATGCATGTATATCAGGAACATATTATCATGCCTCTAAATTTTTTCAGGAGGGCCTTCACCATGATTGAAAATGTGAGGACAACAGCCAAGCAAACTACATCTCTGGACTTTTGTAAGGTCATCTTTACTACAAAGCATATAATGAAGATAGAACAGCAGGAGTAGTAGACCCAAGAAAGGTAATTAATATTATTAATTACTGATAACTCTCAGGCTAGACACAAGTTCTAGACCCATAGAGGCATGATAATATCTTCCTGGTATACATGTATATTTATAAAATATGTATGTTTGCATTGGACTATGTGTAAATGCTTATGTGTTATGAATTTCAGACTGTAATCTCTAATGGGACAGGGACTAATATGAATGACATATATTTTCTGTAGAGCATTGCATACATTGTTATAGGAATGGGCTCTTGTGATTAACCCTTCGAGTTCTATTCAGCAATAGTGACAATGTTGCTCAGAATATTATTGGGCAACATCGTCATGAGTTTTTATCAATTATGATAATTTATGGCTGCTATTTAGCAATATTTTGTGCAGGGACTGCTGTTGTGCTAACACTCTGTCCCTGTAATGTTATAGAAGACATTCTTTTCGGGATTCCAAAAATAATACCTTCTGTTTGTTCTTCTGTGCATGCTCAAACATGCACTCGGGAATAGTCTCTGTCCCTGCTTGCAGTGACCGCCAACGGGGTAAGTATATCTCCAGCCTGTCCAAATTGATTGACATGTGTATACAGGCTATATATTAGTCGGTATACATGTATATTTATGTGTTTTATATTTAATATTTATATATAAATGCTAAATATAATAGTAAATAAATATACAGGTATACAGACTAGTATAAAGACTGTATACGCATGTCAATCAATTTTGGCAGGTTTAACATGCTGTAGTTGGACTTACCTGTCGGCCGTCACTAGAAATCAGGCATAATGACTGGACGGATTTACAAGATGCTGCAGGGCCTTAAGGGAACATTTCCCTATGTCCCTGCAGTTTTATGGACATGTAAGTATTTTTTTCCTATAGCGCCATTCTGAGATGGCGTTATATAAAGGACAATTTTTTCAAGTGAATTAACACTTTTTGCTTTGCTGAGTAGCAAAAAGCGTTAAAGCACTGTAGAGATCAATGGCTGATCCCTACAGTTCAGTACTCTGTGAGCAGGGAATTAATGAGGAAGATAATTATGTTCTCTTCTCCATTATCCTATTGCTGACTAGGAGATTTACATAAATAACACGGAAATCATAGTTTCCTTAATTTTTATGTAAAAAACATTGCATCCCGATAGTGCGAAATCACCTTGCTTTATTTCTGCAAAACAGAATGTGTGTGTGTGTAAGGCTATAGTATTGGTAAAATTAGTCTATAAGCTCCAATGGGGCAGGGACTAACATGAATGACCAATATTCTCACTCTATAAAGCATACCATAAATACCTGTTGGAATGGGCTTTTGTAATAATGCCACTTGTTTCCTTTGTTATAATGTGAAATTACCCTGCCAACCGCGACATGTGAAAGTAGATATGTCAGTTCTGGGTTAGCTTGTGTTCCCCGACTACAGTCTAGAGTAGGAGTTGCGATACAAGCTGTAGGCAGGATATTGGATGGTCTAATGAAATTCTTCAACATGGAAGTTGAGTGTGAATTGCAAGGGTATTGTTGAAGGTAGGCACTGGAGGAAGTGAATGAACAGGAGACAAGAGTCTTAAGGACTAGGTCTAAGAGATGAAGAACTGGACTAGCACCAGCAGCATATGTCTCTGGAACCAGAATGAGACCAGTAATGCATATCTCTGTAACTGTGCTGGTAGTGGTAACTGATATATCTGTAACTGGGCCAGGACCAGTAGTGCATAACTATGGAACTGGACTTTGGCTGGTGATGTGTAACTATGGAACCGGACTAGGACTGGTAATACGAATCTATGGAACTGGGCTGGGACCAGTAATGGTCCTCTCTGTAACTGGGCTGGGACTGGTATTGTGTATCTCAGGAACTGGGCTGAGGCTGGCCAAATGTTATACTAGAACTGATTTGAGAGCAATGTCCCAAAGGAATCATGGTACTGGTAACTTGGCTGAAGCTGGACTTGCTAACTGAATTGGAACTGTAGAATGGGCTGGAGCCGATGGATGTTGACCAGTGATGTTGGAAACCAGACAGGAGCCAGTGTACTTCTTTACTGGATTGGAACCAATGACGCTGATGTCCAGGCTGGAACTGATGGAATAGGTAACCGGACTGGAACCAATGAAGTTGGAAACTGTCTGGAGCTGGTGGACTTATTAACTGGACTGGAACCAGTGACATATGGGACTGTGTTAGTCTGTGAAAATATTTATGCAACACTGAATTTGTGTTTGTTAGAATATTTTTGTATTAGTGACTTTAGAATGTAAGCTCTTATGGGGCAGGGACTCTTATGGATGATTTGTGTTCTCTGTACATGATTTATTAGTTATACAATATAAATAAACAATAATAATAATAATAATAATAATAATAGATATGCATGTATATCAGGAACATATTATCATGCCTCTAAAATTTTTCAGGAGGGCCTTCACCATGATTGAAAATGTGAGGACAACAGCCAAGCAAACTACATCTCTGGACTTTTGTAAGGTCATCTTTACTACAAAGCATATAATGAAGATAGAACCGCAGGAGTAGTAGACCCAAGACAGGTAATTAATATTATTAATTACTGATAACTCTCAGGCTAGACACAAGTTCTAGACCCATAGAGGCATGATAATATCTTCCTGGTATACATGTATATTTATAAAATATGTATGTTTGCATTGGACTATGTGTAAATGCTTATGTGTTATGAATTTCAGACTGTAATCTCTAATGGGACAGGGACTAATATGAAGGACATATATTTTCTGTAGAGCATTGCATACATTGTTATAGGAATGGGCTCTTGTGATTAACCCTTTGGGTTCTATTCAGCAATAGTGACAATGTTGCTCAGAATATTATTGGGCAACATCGTCATGAGTTTTTATCAATTATGATAATTTATGGCTGCTATTTAGCAATATTTTGTGCAGGGACAGCGGTTGTGCTAACACGTAGTCCCTGTAATGTTATAGAAGACATTCTTTTCGGGATTCTGAAAATAATACCTTCTGTTTGTTCTTCTGTGCATGCTCAAACATGCACTCGGGAATAGTCTCTGTCCCTGCTTGCAGTGACCGCCAACGGGGTAAGTATATCTCCAGCCTGTCCAAATTGATTGACATGTGTATACAGGCTATATATTAGTCGGTATACATGTATATTTATGTGTTTTATATTTAATATTTAAATTTAAATGCTAAATATAATAGTAAATAAATATACAGGTACACAGACTAGTATAAAGACTGTATACGCATGTCAATCAATTTTGGCAGGTTTAACATGCTGTAGTTGGACTTACCTGTCGGCCGTCACTAGAAATCAGGCATAATGACTGAATGGATTTACAAGATGCTGCAGGGACTTAAGGGAACATTTCCCTATGTCCCTGCAGTTTTTAGGACATGTAAGTATTTTTTTCCTATAGCGCCATTCTGAGATGGAGTTATATAAAGGACAATTTTTTCAAGTGAATTAATACTTTTTGCTTTGCTGAGTAGCAAAAAGCGTTAAAGCACTGTAGAGATCAATGGCTGATCCCTACAGTGCGGTACTCTGTGAGCAGGGAATTAATGAGGAAGATAATTATGTTCTCTTCTCCATTATCCTATTGCTGACTAGGGGATTTACATAAAGAACACGGAAATCATAGTTTCCATAATTTTTATGTAAAAAACATTGCATCCCGATAGTGCGAAATCACCTTGCTTTATTTCTGCAACACAGAATGTGTGTGTGTGTAAGACTATAGATTTGGTAAAATTAGTCTATAAGCTCCAATGGGGCAGGGACTAACATTAATGACCGATATTCTCACTCTATAAAGCATACCATAAATACCTGTTGGAATGGGCTTTTGTAATAATGCCACTTGTTTCCTTTGTTATAATGTGAAATTACCCTGCCAACCGCGACATGTGAAAGTAGATATGTCAGTTCTGGGTTAGCTTGTGTTCCCCGACTACAGTCTAGAGTAGGAGTTGCGATACAAGCTGTAGGCAGGATATTGGATGGTCTAATGAAATTCTTGAACATGGAAGTTGAGTGTGAATTGCAAGGGTATTGTTGAAGGTAGGCACTGGAGGAAGTGAATGAACAGGAGACAAGAGTCTTAAGGACTAGGTCTAAGAGATGAAGAACTGGACTAGCACCAGCAGCATATATCTCTGGAACCAGAATGAGACCAGTAATGCATATCTCTGTAACTGGGCTGGGAGTGGTAACTGATATCTCTGTAACTGGGCCAGGACCAGTAGTGCATAACTATGGAACTGGACTTTGGCTGGTGATGTGTAACTATGGAACCGGACTAGGACTGGTAATACGAATCTATGGAACTGGGCTGGGACCAGTAATGGTCCTCTCTGTAACTGGGCTGGGACTCGTATTGTGTATCTCAGGAACTGGGCTGAGGCTGGCCAAATGTTATACTAGAACTGATTTGAGAGCAATGTCCCAAAGGAATCATGGTACTGGTAACTTGGCTGAAGCTGGACTTGCTAACTGAATTGGAACTGTAGAATGGGCTGGAGCCGATGGAAGTTGACCAGTGATGTTGGAAACCAGACAGGAGCCAGTGTACTTCTTTACTGGATTGGAACCAATGACGCTGATGTCCAGGCTGGAACTGATGGAATAGGTAACCGGACTGGAACCAATGAAGTTGGAAACTGTCTGGAGCTGGTGGACTTATTAACTGGACTGGAACCAGTGACATATGGGACTGTGCTAGTCTGTGAAAATATTTATGCAACACAGAATTTGTGTTTGTTAGAATATTTTTGTATTAGTGACTTTAGAATGTAAGCTCTTATGGGGCAGGGACTCTTATGGATGATTTGTGTTCTCTGTACATGAATAATTAGTTATACAATATAAATAAACAATAATAGTAATAATAATAATAATAATAATAATAATAATAATAGATATGCATGTATATCAGGAACATATTATCATGCCTCTAAATTTTTTCAGGAGGGCCTTCACCATGATTGAAAATGTGAGGACAACAGCCAAGCAAACTACATCTCTGGACTTTTGTAAGGTCATCTTTACTACAAAGCATATAATGAAGATAGAACAGCAGGAGTAGTAGACCCAAGAAAGGTAATTAATATTATTAATTACTGATAACTCTCAGGCTAGACACAAGTTCTAGACCCATAGAGGCATGATAATATCTTCCTGGTATACATGTATATTTATAAAATATGTATGTTTGCATTGGACTATGTGTAAATGCTTATGTGTTATGAATTTCAGACTGTAATCTCTAATGGGACAGGGACTAATATGAATGACATATATTTTCTGTAGAGCATTGCATACATTGTTATAGGAATGGGCTCTTGTGATTAACCCTTCGAGTTCTATTCAGCAATAGTGACAATGTTGCTCAGAATATTATTGGGCAACATCGTCATGAGTTTTTATCAATTATGATAATTTATGGCTGCTATTTAGCAATATTTTGTGCAGGGACTGCTGTTGTGCTAACACTCTGTCCCTGTAATGTTATAGAAGACATTCTTTTCGGGATTCCAAAAATAATACCTTCTGTTTGTTCTTCTGTGCATGCTCAAACATGCACTCGGGAATAGTCTCTGTCCCTGCTTGCAGTGACCGCCAACGGGGTAAGTATATCTCCAGCCTGTCCAAATTGATTGACATGTGTATACAGGCTATATATTAGTCGGTATACCTGTATATTTATGTGTTTTATATTTAATATTTATATATAAATGCTAAATATAATAGTAAATAAATATACAGGTATACAGACTAGTATAAAGACTGTATACGCATGTCAATCAATTTTGGCAGGTTTAACATGCTGTAGTTGGACTTACCTGTCGGCCGTCACTAGAAATCAGGCATAATGACTGGACGGATTTACAAGATGCTGCAGGGCCTTAAGGGAACATTTCCCTATGTCCCTGCAGTTTTATGGACATGTAAGTATTTTTTTCCTATTGTGCCATTCTGAGATGGCGTTATATAAAGGACAATTTTTTCAAGTGAATTAACACTTTTTGCTTTGCTGAGTAGCAAAAAGCGTTAAAGCACTGTAGAGATCAATGGCTGATCCCTACAGTTCAGTACTCTGTGAGCAGGGAATTAATGAGGAAGATAATTATGTTCTCTTCTCCATTATCCTATTGCTGACTAGGAGATTTACATAAAGAACACGGAAATCATAGTTTCCTTAATTTTTATGTAAAAAACATTGCATCCCGATAGTGCGAAATCACCTTGCTTTATTTCTGCAAAACAGAATGTGTGTGTGTGTAAGGCTATAGTATTGGTAAAATTAGTCTATAAGCTCCAATGGGGCAGGGACTAACATGAATGACCAATATTCTCACTCTATAAAGCATACCATAAATACCTGTTGGAATGGGCTTTTGTAATAATGCCACTTGTTTCCTTTGTTATAATGTGAAATTACCCTGCCAACCGCGACATGTGAAAGTAGATATGTCAGTTCTGGGTTAGCTTGTGTTCCCCGACTACAGTCTAGAGTAGGAGTTGCGATACAAGCTGTAGGCAGGATATTGGATGGTCTAATGAAATTCTTCAACATGGAAGTTGAGTGTGAATTGCAAGGGTATTGTTGAAGGTAGGCACTGGAGGAAGTGAATGAACAGGAGACAAGAGTCTTAAGGACTAGGTCTAAGAGATGAAGAACTGGACTAGCACCAGCAGCATATGTCTCTGGAACCAGAATGAGACCAGTAATGCATATCTCTGTAACTGTGCTGGGAGTGGTAACTGATATATCTGTAACTGGGCCAGGACCAGTAGTGCATAACTATGGAACTGGACTTTGGCTGGTGATGTGTAACTATGGAACCGGACTAGGACTGGTAATACGAATCTATGGAACTGGGCTGGGACCAGTAATGGTCCTCTCTGTAACTGGGCTGGGACTGGTATTGTGTATCTCAGGAACTGGGCTGAGGCTGGCCAAATGTTATACTAGAACTGATTTGAGAGCAATGTCCCAAAGGAATCATGGTACTGGTAACTTGGCTGAAGCTGGACTTGCTAACTGAATTGGAACTGTAGAATGGGATGGAGCCGATGGATGTTGACCAGTGATGTTGGAAACCAGACAGGAGCCAGTGTACTTCTTTACTGGATTGGAACCAATGACGCTGATGTCCAGGCTGGAACTGATGGAATAGGTAACCGGACTGGAACCAATTTAGTTGGAAACTGTCTGGAGCTGGTGGACTTATTACCTGGACTGGAACCAGTGACATATGGGACTGTGCTAGTCTGTGAAAATATTTATGCAACACTGAATTTGTGTTTGTTAGAATATTTTTGTATTAGTGACTTTAGAATGTAAGCTCTTATGGGGCAGGGACTCTTATGGATGATTTGTGTTCTCTGTACATGATTTATTAGTTATACAATATAAATAAACAATAATAATAATAATAATAATAATAATAATAATAATAGATATGCATGTATATCAGGAACATATTATCATGCCTCTAAATTTTTTCAGGAGGGCCTTCACCATGATTGAAAATGTGAGGACAACAGCCAAGCAAACTACATCTCTGGACTTTTGTAAGGTCATCTTTACTACAAAGCATATAATGAAGATAGAACCGCAGGAGTAGTAGACCCAAGACAGGTAATTAATATTATTAATTACTGATAACTCTCAGGCTAGACACAAGTTCTAGACCCATAGAGGCATGATAATATCTTCCTGGTATACATGTATATTTATAAAATATGTATGTTTGCATTGGACTATGTGTAAATGCTTATGTGTTATGAATTTCAGACTGTAATCTCTAATGGGACAGGGACTAATATGAAGGACATATATTTTCTGTAGAGCATTGCATACATTGTTATAGGAATGGGCTCTTGTGATTAACCCTTTGGGTTCTATTCAGCAATAGTGACAATGTTGCTCAGAATATTATTGGGCAACATCGTCATGAGTTTTTATCAATTATGATAATTTATGGCTGCTATTTAGCAATATTTTGTGCAGGGACAGCGGTTGTGCTAACACGTAGTCCCTGTAATGTTATAGAAGACATTCTTTTCGGGATTCCGAAAATAATACCTTCTGTTTGTTCTTCTGTGCATGCTCAAACATGCACTCGGGAATAGTCTCTGTCCCTGCTTGCAGTGACCGCCAACGGGGTAAGTATATCTCCAGCCTGTCCAAATTGATTGACATGTGTATACAGGCTATATATTAGTCGGTATACATGTATATTTATGTGTTTTATATTTAATATTTAAATTTAAATGCTAAATATAATAGTAAATAAATATACAGGTACACAGACTAGTATAAAGACTGTATACGCATGTCAATCAATTTTGGCAGGTTTAACATGCTGTACTTGGACTTACCTGTCGGCCGTCACTATAAATCAGGCATAATGACTGAATGGATTTACAAGATGCTGCAGGGACTTAAGGGAACATTTCCCTATGTCCCTGCAGTTTTTAGGACATGTAAGTTTTTTTTTTCCTATAGCGCCATTCTGAGATGGAGTTATATAAAGGACAATTTTTTCAAGTGAATTAATACTTTTTGCTTTGCTGAGTAGCAAAAAGCGTTAAAGCACTGTAGAGATCAATGGCTGATCCCTACAGTTTGGTACTCTGTGAGCAGGGAATTAATGAGGAAGATAATTATGTTCTCTTCTCCATTATCCTATTGCTGACTAGGGGATTTACATAAAGAACACGGAAATCATAGTTTCCATAATTTTTATGTAAAAAACATTGCATCCCGATAGTGCGAAATCACCTTGCTTTATTTCTGCAACACAGAATGTGTGTGTGTGTAAGACTATAGTTTTGGTAAAATTAGTCTATAAGCTCCAATGGGGCAGGGACTAACATTAATGACCGATATTCTCACTCTATAAAGCATACCATAAATACCTGTTGGAATGGGCTTTTGTAATAATGCCACTTGTTTCCTTTGTTATAATGTGAAATTACCCTGCCAACCGCGACATGTGAAAGTAGATATGTCAGTTCTGGGTTAGCTTGTGTTCCCCGACTACAGTCTAGAGTAGGAGTTGCGATACAAGCTGTAGGCAGGATATTGGATGGTCTAATGAAATTCTTGAACATGGAAGTTGAGTGTGAATTGCAAGGGTATTGTTGAAGGTAGGCACTGGAGGAAGTGAATGAACAGGAGACAAGAGTCTTAAGGACTAGGTCTAAGAGATGAAGAACTGGACTAGCACCAGCAGCATATATCTCTGGAACCAGAATGAGACCAGTAATGCATATCTCTGTAACTGGGCTGGGAGTGGTAACTGATATCTCTGTAACTGGGCCAGGACCAGTAGTGCATAACTATGGAACTGGACTTTGGCTGGTGATGTGTAACTATGGAACCGGACTAGGACTGGTAATACGAATCTATGGAACTGGGCTGGGACCAGTAATGGTCCTCTCTGTAACTGGGCTGGGACTGGTATTGTGTATCTCAGGAACTGGGCTGAGGCTGGCCAAATGTTATACTAGAACTGATTTGAGAGCAATGTCCCAAAGGAATCATGGTACTGGTAACTTGGCTGAAGCTGGACTTGCTAACTGAATTGGAACTGTAGAATGGGCTGGAGCCGATGGAAGTTGACCAGTGATGTTGGAAACCAGACAGGAGCCAGTGTACTTCTTTACTGGATTGGAACCAATGACGCTGATGTCCAGGCTGGAACTGATGGAATAGGTAACCGGACTGGAACCAATGAAGTTGGAAACTGTCTGGAGCTGGTGGACTTATTAACTGGACTGGAACCAGTGACATATGGGACTGTGCTAGTCTGTGAAAATATTTATGCAACACAGAATTTGTGTTTGTTAGAATATTTTTGTATTAGTGACTTTAGAATGTAAGCTCTTATGGGGCAGGGACTCTTATGGATGATTTGTGTTCTCTGTACATGAATAATTAGTTATACAATATAAATAAACAATAATAGTAATAATAATAATAATAATAATAATAATAATAATAATAATAGATATGCATGTATATCAGGAACAAATTATCATGCCTCTAAATTTTTTCAGGAGGGCCTTCACCATGATTGAAAATGTGAGGACAACAGCCAAGCAAACTACATCTCTGGACTTTTGTAAGGTCATCTTTACTACAAAGCATATAATGAAGATAGAACAGCAGGAGTAGTAGACCCAAGAAAGGTAATTAATATTATTAATTACTGATAACTCTCAGGCTAGACACAAGTTCTAGACCCATAGAGGCATGATAATATCTTCCTGGTATACATGTATATTTATAAAATATGTATGTTTGCATTGGACTATGTGTAAATGCTTATGTGTTATGAATTTCAGACTGTAATCTCTAATGGGACAGGGACTAATATGAATGACATATATTTTCTGTAGAGCATTGCATACATTGTTATAGGAATGGGCTCTTGTGATTAACCCTTCGAGTTCTATTCAGCAATAGTGACAATGTTGCTCAGAATATTATTGGGCAACATCGTCATGAGTTTTTATCAATTATGATAATTTATGGCTGCTATTTAGCAATATTTTGTGCAGGGACTGCTGTTGTGCTAACACTCTGTCCCTGTAATGTTATAGAAGACATTCTTTTCGGGATTCCAAAAATAATACCTTCTGTTTGTTCTTCTGTGCATGCTCAAACATGCACTCGGGAATAGTCTCTGTCCCTGCTTGCAGTGACCGCCAACGGGGTAAGTATATCTCCAGCCTGTCCAAATTGATTGACATGTGTATACAGGCTATATATTAGTCGGTATACCTGTATATTTATGTGTTTTATATTTAATATTTATATATAAATGCTAAATATAATAGTAAATAAATATACAGGTATACAGACTAGTATAAAGACTGTATACGCATGTCAATCAATTTTGGCAGGTTTAACATGCTGTAGTTGGACTTACCTGTCGGCCGTCACTAGAAATCAGGCATAATGACTGGACGGATTTACAAGATGCTGCAGGGCCTTAAGGGAACATTTCCCTATGTCCCTGCAGTTTTATGGACATGTAAGTATTTTTTTCCTATTGTGCCATTCTGAGATGGCGTTATATAAAGGACAATTTTTTCAAGTGAATTAACACTTTTTGCTTTGCTGAGTAGCAAAAAGCGTTAAAGCACTGTAGAGATCAATGGCTGATCCCTACAGTTCAGTACTCTGTGAGCAGGGAATTAATGAGGAAGATAATTATGTTCTCTTCTCCATTATCCTATTGCTGACTAGGAGATTTACATAAAGAACACGGAAATCATAGTTTCCTTAATTTTTATGTAAAAAACATTGCATCCCGATAGTGCGAAATCACCTTGCTTTATTTCTGCAAAACAGAATGTGTGTGTGTGTAAGGCTATAGTATAGGTAAAATTAGTCTATAAGCTCCAATGGGGCAGGGACTAACATGAATGACCAATATTCTCACTCTATAAAGCATACCATAAATACCTGTTGGAATGGGCTTTTGTAATAATGCCACTTGTTTCCTTTGTTATAATGTGAAATTACCCTGCCAACCGCGACATGTGAAAGTAGATATGTCAGTTCTGGGTTAGCTTGTGTTCCCCGACTACAGTCTAGAGTAGGAGTTGCGATACAAGCTGTAGGCAGGATATTGGATGGTCTAATGAAATTCTTCAACATGGAAGTTGAGTGTGAATTGCAAGGGTATTGTTGAAGGTAGGCACTGGAGGAAGTGAATGAACAGGAGACAAGAGTCTTAAGGACTAGGTCTAAGAGATGAAGAACTGGACTAGCACCAGCAGCATATGTCTCTGGAACCAGAATGAGACCAGTAATGCATATCTCTGTAACTGTGCTGGGAGTGGTAACTGATATATCTGTAACTGGGCCAGGACCAGTAGTGCATAACTATGGAACTGGACTTTGGCTGGTGATGTGTAACTATGGAACCGGACTAGGACTGGTAATACGAATCTATGGAACTGGGCTGGGACCAGTAATGGTCCTCTCTGTAACTGGGCTGGGACTGGTATTGTGTATCTCAGGAACTGGGCTGAGGCTGGCCAAATGTTATACTAGAACTGATTTGAGAGCAATGTCCCAAAGGAATCATGGTACTGGTAACTTGGCTGAAGCTGGACTTGCTAACTGAATTGGAACTGTAGAATGGGATGGAGCCGATGGATGTTGACCAGTGATGTTGGAAACCAGACAGGAGCCAGTGTACTTCTTTACTGGATTGGAACCAATGACGCTGATGTCCAGGCTGGAACTGATGGAATAGGTAACCAGACTGGAACCAATTTAGTTGGAAACTGTCTGGAGCTGGTGGACTTATTACCTGGACTGGAACCAGTGACATATGGGACTGTGCTAGTCTGTGAAAATATTTATGCAACACTGAATTTGTGTTTGTTAGAATATTTTTGTATTAGTGACTTTAGAATGTAAGCTCTTATGGGGCAGGGACTCTTATGGATGATTTGTGTTCTCTGTACATGATTTATTAGTTATACAATATAAATAAACAATAATAATAATAATAATAATAATAATAATAGATATGCATGTATATCAGGAACATATTATCATGCCTCTAAATTTTTTCAGGAGGGCCTTCACCATGATTGAAAATGTGAGGACAACAGCCAAGCAAACTACATCTCTGGACTTTTGTAAGGTCATCTTTACTACAAAGCATATAATGAAGATAGAACCGCAGGAGTAGTAGACCCAAGACAGGTAATTAATATTATTAATTACTGATAACTCTCAGGCTAGACACAAGTTCTAGACCCATAGAGGCATGATAATATCTTCCTGGTATACATGTATATTTATAAAATATGTATGTTTGCATTGGACTATGTGTAAATGCTTATGTGTTATGAATTTCAGACTGTAATCTCTAATGGGACAGGGACTAATATGAAGGACATATATTTTCTGTAGAGCATTGCATACATTGTTATAGGAATGGGCTCTTGTGATTAACCCTTTGGGTTCTATTCAGCAATAGTGACAATGTTGATCAGAATATTATTGGGCAACATCGTCATGAGTTTTTATCAATTATGATAATTTATGGCTGCTATTTAGCAATATTTTGTGCAGGGACAGCGGTTGTGCTAACACGTAGTCCCTGTAATGTTATAGAAGACATTCTTTTCGGGATTCCGAAAATAATACCTTCTGTTTGTTCTTCTGTGCATGCTCAAACATGCACTCGGGAATAGTCTCTGTCCCTGCTTGCAGTGACCGCCAACGGGGTAAGTATATCTCCAGCCTGTCCAAATTGATTGACATGTGTATACAGGCTATATATTAGTCGGTATACATGTATATTTATGTGTTTTATATTTAATATTTAAATTTAAATGCTAAATATAATAGTAAATAAATATACAGGTACACAGACTAGTATAAAGACTGTATACGCATGTCAATCAATTTTGGCAGGTTTAACATGCTGTACTTGGACTTACCTGTCGGCCGTCACTATAAATCAGGCATAATGACTGAATGGATTTACAAGATGCTGCAGGGACTTAAGGGAACATTTCCCTATGTCCCTGCAGTTTTTAGGACATGTAAGTTTTTTTTTTCCTATAGCGCCATTCTGAGATGGAGTTATATAAAGGACAATTTTTTCAAGTGAATTAATACTTTTTGCTTTGCTGAGTAGCAAAAAGCGTTAAAGCACTGTAGAGATCAATGGCTGATCCCTACAGTGCGGTACTCTGTGAGCAGGGAATTAATGAGGAAGATAATTATGTTCTCTTCTCCATTATCCTATTGCTGACTAGGGGATTTACATAAAGAACATGGAAATCATAGTTTCCATAATTTTTATGTAAAAAACAATGCATCCCGATAGTGCGAAATCACCTTGCTTTATTTCTGCAACACAGAATGTGTGTGTGTGTAAGGCTATAGTTTTGGTAAAATTAGTCTATAAGCTCCAATGGGGCAGGGACTAACATGAATGACCGATATTCTCACTCTATAAAGCATACCATAAATACCTGTTGGAATGGGCTTTTGTAATAATGCCACTTGTTTCCTTTGTTATAATGTGAAATTACCCTGCCAACCGCGACATGTGAAAGTAGATATGTCAGTTCTGGGTTAGCTTGTGTTCCCCGACTACAGTCTAGAGTAGGAGTTGTGATACAAGCTGTAGGCAGGATATTGGATGGTCTAATGAAATTCTTGAACATGGAAGTTGAGTGTGAATTGCAAGGGTATTGTTGAAGGTAGGCACTGGAGGAAGTGAATGAACAGGAGACAAGAGTCTTAAGGACTAGGTCTAAGAGATGAAGAACTGGACTAGCACCAGCAGCATATATCTCTGGAACCAGAATGAGACCAGTAATGCATATCTCTGTAACTGGGCTGGGAGTGGTAACTGATATCTCTGTAACTGGGCCAGGACCAGTAGTGCATAACTATGGAACTGGACTTTGGCTGGTGATGTGTAACTATGGAACCGGACTAGGACTGGTAATACGAATCTATGGAACTGGGCTGGGACCAGTAATGGTCCTCTCTGTAACTGGGCTGGGACTCGTATTGTGTATCTCAGGAACTGGGCTGAGGCTGGCCAAATGTTATACTAGAACTGATTTGAGAGCAATGTCCCAAAGGAATCATGGTACTGGTAACTTGGCTGAAGCTGGACTTGCTAACTGAATTGGAACTGTAGAATGGGCTGGAGCCGATGGAAGTTGACCAGTGATGTTGGAAACCAGACAGGAGCCAGTGTACTTCTTTACTGGATTGGAACCAATGACGCTGATGTCCAGGCTGGAACTGATGGAATAGGTAACCGGACTGGAACCAATGAAGTTGGAAACTGTCTGGAGCTGGTGGACTTATTAACTGGACTGGAACCAGTGACATATGGGACTGTGCTAGTCTGTGAAAATATTTATGCAACACAGAATTTGTGTTTGTTAGAATATTTTTGTATTAGTGACTTTAGAATGTAAGCTCTTATGGGGCAGGGACTCTTATGGATGATTTGTGTTCTCTGTACATGAATAATTAGTTATACAATATAAATAAACAATAATAGTAATAATAATAATAATAATAATAATAATAATAATAATAGATATGCATGTATATCAGGAACATATTATCATGCCTCTAAATTTTTTCAGGAGGGCCTTCACCATGATTGAAAATGTGAGGACAACAGCCAAGCAAACTACATCTCTGGACTTTTGTAAGGTCATCTTTACTACAAAGCATATAATGAAGATAGAACCGCAGGAGTAGTAGACCCAAGACAGGTAATTAATATTATTAATTACTGATAACTCTCAGGCTAGACACAAGTTCTAGACCCATAGAGGCATGATAATATCTTCCTGGTATACATGTATATTTATAAAATATGTATGTTTGCATTGGACTATGTGTAAATGCTTATGTGTTATGAATTTCAGACTGTAATCTCTAATGGGACAGGGACTAATATGAATGACATATATTTTCTGTAGAGCATTGCATACATTGTTATAGGAATGGGCTCTTGTGATTAACCCTTCGAGTTCTATTCAGCAATAGTGACAATGTTGCTCAGAATATTATTGGACAACATCGTCATGAGTTTTTATCAATTATGATAATTTATGGCTGCTATTTAGCAATATTTTGTGCAGGGACTGCTGTTGTGCTAACACTCTGTCCCTGTAATGTTATAGAAGACATTCTTTTCGGGATTCCAAAAATAATACCTTCTGTTTGTTCTTCTGTGCATGCTCAAACATGCACTCGGGAATAGTCTCTGTCCCTGCTTGCAGTGACCGCCAACGGGGTAAGTATATCTCCAGCCTGTCCAAATTGATTGACATGTGTATACAGGCTATATATTAGTCGGTATACATGTATATTTATGTGTTTTATATTTAATATTTATATATAAATGCTAAATATAATAGTAAATAAATATACAGGTATACAGACTAGTATAAAGACTGTATACGCATGTCAATCAATTTTGGCAGGTTTAACATGCTGTAGTTGGACTTACCTGTCGGCCGTCACTAGAAATCAGGCATAATGACTGGACGGATTTACAAGATGCTGCAGGGCCTTAAGGGAACATTTCCCTATGTCCCTGCAGTTTTATGGACATGTAAGTATTTTTTTCCTATAGCGCCATTCTGAGATGGCGTTATATAAAGGACAATTTTTTCAAGTGAATTAACACTTTTTGCTTTGCTGAGTAGCAAAAAGCGTTAAAGCACTGTAGAGATCAATGGCTGATCCCTACAGTTCAGTACTCTGTGAGCAGGGAATTAATGAGGAAGATAATTATGTTCTCTTCTCCATTATCCTATTGCTGACTAGGAGATTTACATAAAGAACACGGAAATCATAGTTTCCTTAATTTTTATGTAAAAAACATTGCATCCCGATAGTGCGAAATCACCTTGCTTTATTTCTGCAAAACAGAATGTGTGTGTGTGTAAGGCTATAGTATTGGTAAAATTAGTCTATAAGCTCCAATGGGGCAGGGACTAACATGAATGACCAATATTCTCACTCTATAAAGCATACCATAAATACCTGTTGGAATGGGCTTTTGTAATAATGCCACTTGTTTCCTTTGTTATAATGTGAAATTACCCTGCCAATCGCGACATGTGAAAGTAGATATGTCAGTTCTGGGTTAGCTTGTGTTCCCCGACTACAGTCTAGAGTAGGAGTTGCGATACAAGCTGTAGGCAGGATATTGGGTGGTCTAATGAAATTCTTGAACATGGAAGTTGAGTGTGAATTGCAAGGGTATTGTTGAAGGTAGGCACTGGAGGAAGTGAATGAACAGGAGACAAGAGTCTTAAGGACTAGGTCTAAGAGATGAAGAACTGGACTAGCACCAGCAGCATATGTCTCTGGAACCAGAATGAGACCAGTAATGCATATCTCTGTAACTGTGCTGGGAGTGGTAACTGATATATCTGTAACTGGGCCAGGACCAGTAGTGCATAACTATGGAACTGGACTTTGGCTGGTGATGTGTAACTATGGAACCGGACTAGGACTGGTAATACGAATCTATGGAACTGGGCTGGGACCAGTAATGGTCCTCTCTGTAACTGGGCTGGGACTGGTATTGTGTATCTCAGGAACTGGGCTGAGGCTGGCCAAATGTTATACTAGAACTGATTTGAGAGCAATGTCCCAAAGGAATCATGGTACTGGTAACTTGGCTGAAGCTGGACTTGCTAACTGAATTGGAACTGTAGAATGGGATGGAGCCGATGGATGTTGACCAGTGATGTTGGAAACCAGACAGGAGCCAGTGTACTTCTTTACTGGATTGGTACCAATGACGCTGATGTCCAGGCTGGAACTGATGGAATAGGTAACCGGACTGGAACCAATGAAGTTGGAAACTGTCTGGAGCTGGTGGACTTATTAACTGGACTGGAACCAGTGACATATGGGACTGTGCTAGTCTGTGAAAATATTTATGCAACACTGAATTTGTGTTTGTTAGAATATTTTTGTATTAGTGACTTTAGAATGTAAGCTCTTATGGGGCAGGGACTCTTATGGATGATTTGTGTTCTCTGTACATGATTTATTAGTTATACAATATAAATAAACAATAATAGTAATAATAATAATAATAATAATAATAGATATGCATGTATATCAGGAACATATTATCATGCCTCTAAAATTTTTCAGGAGGGCCTTCACCATGATTGAAAATGTGAGGACAACAGCCAAGCAAACTACATCTCTGGACTTTTGTAAGGTCATCTTTACTACAAAGCATATAATGAAGATAGAACCGCAGGAGTAGTAGACCCAAGACAGGTAATTAATATTATTAATTACTGATAACTCTCAGGCTAGACACAAGATCTAGACCCATAGAGGCATGATAATATCTTCTTGGTATACATGTATATTTATAAAATATGTATGTTTGCATTGGACTATGTGTAAATACTTATGTGCTATGAATTTCAGACTGTAATCTCTAATGGGGCAGGGACTAATATGAATGACATATATTTTCTGTAGAGCATTGCATACATTGTTATAGGAATGGGCTCTTGTGATTAACCCTTTGGGTTCTATTCAGCAATAGTGACAATTTTGCTCAGAATATTATTGGGCAACATCGTCATGAGTTTTTATCAATTATGATAATTTATGGCTGCTATTTAGCAATATTTTGTGCAGGGACAGCGGTTGTGCTAACACGCTGTCCCTGTAATGTTATAGAAGACATTCTTTTCGGGATTCCGAAAATAATACCTTCTGTTTGTTCTTCTGTGCATGCTCAAACATGCACTCGGGAATAGTCTCTGTCCCTGCTTGCAGTGACCGCCAATGGGGTAAGTATATCTCCAGCCTGTCCAAATTGATTGACATGTGTATACAGGCTATATATTCGTTGGTATACATGTATATTTATGTGTTTTATATTTAATATTTATATATAAATGCTAAATCTAATAGTAAATAAATATACAGGTATACAGACTAGTATAAAGACTGTATACGCATGTCAATCAATTTTTTTCAGGTTTAACATGCTGTAGTTGGACTTACCTGTCAGCCGTCACTAGAAATCAGGCATAATGACTGGACGGATTTACAAGATGCTGCAGGGACTTAAGGGAACATTTCCCTATGTCCCTGCAGTTTTTAGGACATGTAAGTTTTTTTTTTCCTATAGCGCCATTCTGAGATGGAGTTATATAAAGGACAATTTTTTCAAGTGAATTAATACTTTTTGCTTTGCTGAGTAGCAAAAAGCGTTAAAGCACTGTAGAGATCAATGGCTGATCCCTACAGTGCGGTACTCTGTGAGCAGGGAATTAATGAGGAAGATAATTATGTTCTCTTCTCCATTATCCTATTGCTGACTAGGGGATTTACATAAAGAACATGGAAATCATAGTTTCCATAATTTTTATGTAAAAAACAATGCATCCCGATAGTGCGAAATCACCTTGCTTTATTTCTGCAACACAGAATGTGTGTGTGTGTAAGGCTATAGTTTTGGTAAAATTAGTCTATAAGCTCCAATGGGGCAGGGACTAACATGAATGACCGATATTCTCACTCTATAAAGCATACCATAAATACCTGTTGGAATGGGCTTTTGTAATAATGCCACTTGTTTCCTTTGTTATAATGTGAAATTACCCTGCCAACCGCGACATGTGAAAGTAGATATGTCAGTTCTGGGTTAGCTTGTGTTCCCCGACTACAGTCTAGAGTAGGAGTTGTGATACAAGCTGTAGGCAGGATATTGGATGGTCTAATGAAATTCTTGAACATGGAAGTTGAGTGTGAATTGCAAGGGTATTGTTGAAGGTAGGCACTGGAGGAAGTGAATGAACAGGAGACAAGAGTCTTAAGGACTAGGTCTAAGAGATGAAGAACTGGACTAGCACCAGCAGCATATATCTCTGGAACCAGAATGAGACCAGTAATGCATATCTCTGTAACTGGGCTGGGAGTGGTAACTGATATCTCTGTAACTGGGCCAGGACCAGTAGTGCATAACTATGGAACTGGACTTTGGCTGGTGATGTGTAACTATGGAACCGGACTAGGACTGGTAATACGAATCTATGGAACTGGGCTGGGACCAGTAATGGTCCTCTCTGTAACTGGGCTGGGACTCGTATTGTGTATCTCAGGAACTGGGCTGAGGCTGGCCAAATGTTATACTAGAACTGATTTGAGAGCAATGTCCCAAAGGAATCATGGTACTGGTAACTTGGCTGAAGCTGGACTTGCTAACTGAATTGGAACTGTAGAATGGGCTGGAGCCGATGGAAGTTGACCAGTGATGTTGGAAACCAGACAGGAGCCAGTGTACTTCTTTACTGGATTGGAACCAATGACGCTGATGTCCAGGCTGGAACTGATGGAATAGGTAACCGGACTGGAACCAATGAAGTTGGAAACTGTCTGGAGCTGGTGGACTTATTAACTGGACTGGAACCAGTGACATATGGGACTGTGCTAGTCTGTGAAAATATTTATGCAACACAGAATTTGTGTTTGTTAGAATATTTTTGTATTAGTGACTTTAGAATGTAAGCTCTTATGGGGCAGGGACTCTTATGGATGATTTGTGTTCTCTGTACATGAATAATTAGTTATACAATATAAATAAACAATAATAGTAATAATAATAATAATAATAATAATAATAATAGATATGCATGTATATCAGGAACATATTATCATGCCTCTAAATTTTTTCAGGAGGGCCTTCACCATGATTGAAAATGTGAGGACAACAGCCAAGCAAACTACATCTCTGGACTTTTGTAAGGTCATCTTTACTACAAAGCATATAATGAAGATAGAACCGCAGGAGTAGTAGACCCAAGACAGGTAATTAATATTATTAATTACTGATAACTCTCAGGCTAGACACAAGTTCTAGACCCATAGAGGCATGATAATATCTTCCTGGTATACATGTATATTTATAAAATATGTATGTTTGCATTGGACTATGTGTAAATGCTTATGTGTTATGAATTTCAGACTGTAATCTCTAATGGGACAGGGACTAATATGAATGACATATATTTTCTGTAGAGCATTGCATACATTGTTATAGGAATGGGCTCTTGTGATTAACCCTTCGAGTTCTATTCAGCAATAGTGACAATGTTGCTCAGAATATTATTGGACAACATCGTCATGAGTTTTTATCAATTATGATAATTTATGGCTGCTATTTAGCAATATTTTGTGCAGGGACTGCTGTTGTGCTAACACTCTGTCCCTGTAATGTTATAGAAGACATTCTTTTCGGGATTCCAAAAATAATACCTTCTGTTTGTTCTTCTGTGCATGCTCAAACATGCACTCGGGAATAGTCTCTGTCCCTGCTTGCAGTGACCGCCAACGGGGTAAGTATATCTCCAGCCTGTCCAAATTGATTGACATGTGTATACAGGCTATATATTAGTCGGTATACATGTATATTTATGTGTTTTATATTTAATATTTATATATAAATGCTAAATATAATAGTAAATAAATATACAGGTATACAGACTAGTATAAAGACTGTATACGCATGTCAATCAATTTTGGCAGGTTTAACATGCTGTAGTTGGACTTACCTGTCGGCCGTCACTAGAAATCAGGCATAATGACTGGACGGATTTACAAGATGCTGCAGGGCCTTAAGGGAACATTTCCCTATGTCCCTGCAGTTTTATGGACATGTAAGTATTTTTTTCCTATAGCGCCATTCTGAGATGGCGTTATATAAAGGACAATTTTTTCAAGTGAATTAACACTTTTTGCTTTGCTGAGTAGCAAAAAGCGTTAAAGCACTGTAGAGATCAATGGCTGATCCCTACAGTTCAGTACTCTGTGAGCAGGGAATTAATGAGGAAGATAATTATGTTCTCTTCTCCATTATCCTATTGCTGACTAGGAGATTTACATAAAGAACACGGAAATCATAGTTTCCTTAATTTTTATGTAAAAAACATTGCATCCCGATAGTGCGAAATCACCTTGCTTTATTTCTGCAAAACAGAATGTGTGTGTGTGTAAGGCTATAGTATTGGTAAAATTAGTCTATAAGCTCCAATGGGGCAGGGACTAACATGAATGACCAATATTCTCACTCTATAAAGCATACCATAAATACCTGTTGGAATGGGCTTTTGTAATAATGCCACTTGTTTCCTTTGTTATAATGTGAAATTACCCTGCCAATCGCGACATGTGAAAGTAGATATGTCAGTTCTGGGTTAGCTTGTGTTCCCCGACTACAGTCTAGAGTAGGAGTTGCGATACAAGCTGTAGGCAGGATATTGGGTGGTCTAATGAAATTCTTGAACATGGAAGTTGAGTGTGAATTGCAAGGGTATTGTTGAAGGTAGGCACTGGAGGAAGTGAATGAACAGGAGACAAGAGTCTTAAGGACTAGGTCTAAGAGATGAAGAACTGGACTAGCACCAGCAGCATATGTCTCTGGAACCAGAATGAGACCAGTAATGCATATCTCTGTAACTGTGCTGGGAGTGGTAACTGATATATCTGTAACTGGGCCAGGACCAGTAGTGCATAACTATGGAACTGGACTTTGGCTGGTGATGTGTAACTATGGAACCGGACTAGGACTGGTAATACGAATCTATGGAACTGGGCTGGGACCAGTAATGGTCCTCTCTGTAACTGGGCTGGGACTGGTATTGTGTATCTCAGGAACTGGGCTGAGGCTGGCCAAATGTTATACTAGAACTGATTTGAGAGCAATGTCCCAAAGGAATCATGGTACTGGTAACTTGGCTGAAGCTGGACTTGCTAACTGAATTGGAACTGTAGAATGGGATGGAGCCGATGGATGTTGACCAGTGATGTTGGAAACCAGACAGGAGCCAGTGTACTTCTTTACTGGATTGGTACCAATGACGCTGATGTCCAGGCTGGAACTGATGGAATAGGTAACCGGACTGGAACCAATGAAGTTGGAAACTGTCTGGAGCTGGTGGACTTATTAACTGGACTGGAACCAGTGACATATGGGACTGTGCTAGTCTGTGAAAATATTTATGCAACACTGAATTTGTGTTTGTTAGAATATTTTTGTATTAGTGACTTTAGAATGTAAGCTCTTATGGGGCAGGGACTCTTATGGATGATTTGTGTTCTCTGTACATGATTTATTAGTTATACAATATAAATAAACAATAATAGTAATAATAATAATAATAATAATAATAGATATGCATGTATATCAGGAACATATTATCATGCCTCTAAAATTTTTCAGGAGGGCCTTCACCATGATTGAAAATGTGAGGACAACAGCCAAGCAAACTACATCTCTGGACTTTTGTAAGGTCATCTTTACTACAAAGCATATAATGAAGATAGAACCGCAGGAGTAGTAGACCCAAGACAGGTAATTAATATTATTAATTACTGATAACTCTCAGGCTAGACACAAGATCTAGACCCATAGAGGCATGATAATATCTTCTTGGTATACATGTATATTTATAAAATATGTATGTTTGCATTGGACTATGTGTAAATACTTATGTGCTATGAATTTCAGACTGTAATCTCTAATGGGGCAGGGACTAATATGAATGACATATATTTTCTGTAGAGCATTGCATACATTGTTATAGGAATGGGCTCTTGTGATTAACCCTTTGGGTTCTATTCAGCAATAGTGACAATTTTGCTCAGAATATTATTGGGCAACATCGTCATGAGTTTTTATCAATTATGATAATTTATGGCTGCTATTTAGCAATATTTTGTGCAGGGACAGCGGTTGTGCTAACACGCTGTCCCTGTAATGTTATAGAAGACATTCTTTTCGGGATTCCGAAAATAATACCTTCTGTTTGTTCTTCTGTGCATGCTCAAACATGCACTCGGGAATAGTCTCTGTCCCTGCTTGCAGTGACCGCCAATGGGGTAAGTATATCTCCAGCCTGTCCAAATTGATTGACATGTGTATACAGGCTATATATTCGTTGGTATACATGTATATTTATGTGTTTTATATTTAATATTTATATATAAATGCTAAATCTAATAGTAAATAAATATACAGGTATACAGACTAGTATAAAGACTGTATACGCATGTCAATCAATTTTTTTCAGGTTTAACATGCTGTAGTTGGACTTACCTGTCAGCCGTCACTAGAAATCAGGCATAATGACTGGACGGATTTACAAGATGCTGCAGGGACTTAAGGGAACATTTCCCTATGTCCCTGCAGTTTTATGGACATGTAAGTATTTTTTTCCTATAGCGCCATTCTGAGATGGCGTTATATAAAGGACAATTTTTTCAAGTGAATTAACACTTTTTGCTTTGCTGAGTAGCAAAAAGCGTTAAAGCACTGTTGAGATCAATGGCTGATCCCTACAGTTTGGTACTCTGTGAGCAGGGAATTAATGAGGAAGATAATTATGTTCTCTTCTCCATTATCCTATTGCTGACTAGGGGATTTACATAAAGAACACGGAAATCATAGTTTCCATAATTTTTATGTAAAAAACATTGCATCCCGATAGTGCGAAATCACCTTGCTTTATTTCTGCAACACAGAATGTGTGTGTGTGTGTAAGGCTATAGTTTTGGTAAAATTAGTCTATAAGCTCCAATGGGGCAGGGACTAACATGAATGACCGATAATCTCACTCTATAAAGCATACCATAAATACCTGTTGGAATGGGCTTTTGTAATAATGCCACTTGTTTCCTTTGTTATAATGTGAAATTACCCTGCCAACCGCGACATGTGAAAGTAGATATGTCAGTTCTGGGTTAGCTTGTGTTCCCCAACTACAGTCTAGAGTAGGAGTTGCGATACAAGCTGTAGGCAGGATATTGGATGGTCTAATGAAATTCTTGAACATGGAAGTTGAGTGTGAATTGCAAGGGTATTGTTGAAGGTAGGCACTGGAGGAAGTGAATGAACAGGAGACAAGAGTCTTAAGGACTAGGTCTAAGAGATGAAGAACTGGACTAGCACCAGCAGCATATATCTCTGGAACCAGAATGAGACCAGTAATGCATATCTCTGTAACTGGGCTGGGAGTGGTAACTGATATCTCTGTAACTGGGCCAGGACCAGTAGTGCATAACTATGGAACTGGACTTTGGCTGGTGATGTGTAACTATGAAACCGGACTAGGACTGGTAATACGAATCTATGGAACTGGGCTGGGACCAGTAATGGTCCTCTCTGTAACTGGGCTGGGACTGGTATTGTGTATCTCAGGAACTGGGCTGAGGCTGGCCAAATGTTATACTAGAACTGATTTGAGAGCAATGTCCCAAAGGAATCATGGTACTGGTAACTTGGCTGAAGCTGGACTTGCTAACTGAATTGGAACTGTAGAATGGGCTGGAGCCGATGGATGTTGACCAGTGATGTTGGAAACCAGACAGGAGCCAGTGTACTTCTTTACTGGATTGGAACCAATGACGCTGATGTCCAGGCTGGAACTGATGGAATAGGTAACCGGACTGGAACCAATGAAGTTGGAAACTGTCTGGAGCTGGTGGACTTATTAACTGGACTGGAACCAGTGACATATGGGACTGTGTTAGTTGTGAAAATATTTATGCAACACTGAATTTGTGTTTGTTAGAATATTTTTGTATTAGTGACTTTAGAATGTAAGCTCTTATGGGGCAGGGACTCTTATGGATGATTTGTGTTCTCTGTACATGATTTATTAGTTATACAATATAAATAAACAATAATAATAATAATAATAATAATAATAATAGATATGCATGTATATCAGGAACATATTATCATGCCTCTAAAATTTTTCAGGAGGGCCTTCACCATGATTGAAAATGTGAGGACAACAGCCAAGCAAACTACATCTCTGGACTTTTGTAAGGTCATCTTTACTACAAAGCATATAATGAAGATAGAACCGCAGGAGTAGTAGACCCAAGACAGGTAATTAATATTATTAATTACTGATAACTCTCAGGCTAGACACAAGTTCTAGACCCATAGAGGCATGATAATATCTTCCTGGTATACATGTATATTTATAAAATATGTATGTTTGCATTGGACTATGTGTAAATGCTTATGTGTTATGAATTTCAGACTGTAATCTCTAATGGGACAGGGACTAATATGAAGGACATATATTTTCTGTAGAGCATTGCATACATTGTTATAGGAATGGGCTCTTGTGATTAACCCTTTGGGTTCTATTCAGCAATAGTGACAATGTTGCTCAGAATATTATTGGGCAACATCGTCATGAGTTTTTATCAATTATGATAATTTATGGCTGCTATTTAGCAATATTTTGTGCAGGGACAGCGGTTGTGCTAACACGTAGTCCCTGTAATGTTATAGAAGACATTCTTTTCGGGATTCCGAAAATAATACCTTCTGTTTGTTCTTCTGTGCATGCTCAAACATGCACTCGGGAATAGTCTCTGTCCCTGCTTGCAGTGACCGCCAACGGGGTAAGTATATCTCCATCCTGTCCAAATTGATTGACATGTGTATACAGGCTATATATTAGTCGGTATACATGTATATTTATGTGTTTTATATTTAATATTTAAATTTAAATGCTAAATATAATAGTAAATAAATATACAGGTACACAGACTAGTATAAAGACTGTATACGCATGTCAATCAATTTTGGCAGGTTTAACATGCTGTAGTTGGACTTACCTGTCGGCCGTCACTAGAAATCAGGCATAATGACTGAATGGATTTACAAGATGCTGCAGGGACTTAAGGGAACATTTCCCTATGTCCCTGCAGTTTTTAGGACATGTAAGTATTTTTTTCCTATAGCGCCATTCTGAGATGGAGTTATATAAAGGACAATTTTTTCAAGTGAATTAATACTTTTTGCTTTGCTGAGTAGCAAAAAGCGTTAAAGCACTGTAGAGATCAATGGCTGATCCCTACAGTGCGGTACTCTGTGAGCAGGGAATTAATGAGGAAGATAATTATGTTCTCTTCTCCATTATCCTATTGCTGACTAGGGGATTTACATAAAGAACACGGAAATCATAGTTTCCATAATTTTTATGTAAAAAACATTGCATCCCGATAGTGCGAAATCACCTTGCTTTATTTCTGCAACACAGAATGTGTGTGTGTGTAAGGCTATAGTTTTGGTAAAATTAGTCTATAAGCTCCAATGGGGCAGGGACTAACATGAATGACCGATATTCTCACTCTATAAAGCATACCATAAATACCTGTTGGAATGGGCTTTTGTAATAATGCCACTTGTTTCCTTTGTTATAATGTGAAATTACCCTGCCAACCGCGACATGTGAAAGTAGATATGTCAGTTCTGGGTTAGCTTGTGTTCCCCGACTACAGTCTAGAGTAGGAGTTGCGATACAAGCTGTAGGCAGGATATTGGATGGTCTAATGAAATTCTTGAACATGGAAGTTGAGTGTGAATTGCAAGGGTATTGTTGAAGGTAGGCACTGGAGGAAGTGAATGAACAGGAGACAAGAGTCTTAAGGACTAGGTCTAAGAGATGAAGAACTGGACTAGCACCAGCAGCATATATCTCTGGAACCAGAATGAGACCAGTAATGCATATCTCTGTAACTGGGCTGGGAGTGGTAACTGATATCTCTGTAACTGGGCCAGGACCAGTAGTGCATAACTATGGAACTGGACTTTGGCTGGTGATGTGTAACTATGGAACCGGACTAGGACTGGTAATACGAATCTATGGAACTGGGCTGGGACCAGTAATGGTCCTCTCTGTAACTGGGCTGGGACTCGTATTGTGTATCTCAGGAACTGGGCTGAGGCTGGCCAAATGTTATACTAGAACTGATTTGAGAGCAATGTCCCAAAGGAATCATGGTACTGGTAACTTGGCTGAAGCTGGACTTGCTAACTGAATTGGAACTGTAGAATGGGCTGGAGCCGATGGAAGTTGACCAGTGATGTTGGAAACCAGACAGGAGCCAGTGTACTTCTTTATTGGATTGGAACCAATGACGCTGATGTCCAGGCTGGAACTGATGGAATAGGTAACCGGACTGGAACCAATGAAGTTGGAAACTGTCTGGAGCTGGTGGACTTATTAACTGGACTGGAACCAGTGACATATGGGACTGTGCTAGTCTGTGAAAATATTTATGCAACACAGAATTTGTGTTTGTTAGAATATTTTTGTATTAGTGACTTTAGAATGTAAGCTCTTATGGGGCAGGGACTCTTATGGATGATTTGTGTTCTCTGTACATGAATAATTAGTTATGCAATATAAATAAACAATAATAGTAATAATAATAATAATAATAATAATAATAATAATAATAATAATAGATATGCATGTATATCAGGAACATATTATCATGCCTCTAAATTTTTTCAGGAGGGCCTTCACCATGATTGAAAATGTGAGGACAACAGCCAAGCAAACTACATCTCTGGACTTTTGTAAGGTCATCTTTACTACAAAGCATATAATGAAGATAGAACTGCAGGAGTAGTAGACCCAAGAAAGGTAATTAATATTATTAATTACTGATAACTCTCAGGCTAGACACAAGTTCTAGACCCATAGAGGCATGATAATATCTTCCTGGTATACATGTATATTTATAAAATATGTATGTTTGCATTGGACTATGTGTAAATGCTTATGTGTTATGAATTTCAGACTGTAATCTCTAATGGGACAGGGACTAATATGAATGACATATATTTTCTGTAGAGCATTGCATACATTGTTATAGGAATGGGCTCTTGTGATTAACCCTTCGAGTTCTATTCAGCAATAGTGACAATGTTGCTCAGAATATTATTGGGCAACATCGTCATGAGTTTTTATCAATTATGATAATTTATGGCTGCTATTTAGCAATATTTTGTGCAGGGACTGCTGTTGTGCTAACACTCTGTCCCTGTAATGTTATAGAAGACATTCTTTTCGGGATTCCAAAAATAATACCTTCTGTTTGTTCTTCTGTGCATGCTCAAACATGCACTCGGGAATAGTCTCTGTCCCTGCTTGCAGTGACCGCCAACGGGGTAAGTATATCTCCAGCCTGTCCAAATTGATTGACATGTGTATACAGGCTATATATTAGTCGGTATACATGTATATTTATGTGTTTTATATTTAATATTTATATATAAATGCTAAATATAATAGTAAATAAATATACAGGTATACAGACTAGTATAAAGACTGTATACGCATGTCAATCAATTTTGGCAGGTTTAACATGCTGTAGTTGGACTTACCTGTCGGCCGTCACTAGAAATCAGGCATAATGACTGGACGGATTTACAAGATGCTGCAGGGCCTTAAGGGAACATTTCCCTATGTCCCTGCAGTTTTATGGACATGTAAGTATTTTTTTCCTATAGCGCCATTCTGAGATGGCGTTATATAAAGGACAATTTTTTCAAGTGAATTAACACTTTTTGCTTTGCTGAGTAGCAAAAAGCGTTAAAGCACTGTAGAGATCAATGGCTGATCCCTACAGTTCAGTACTCTGTGAGCAGGGAATTAATGAGGAAGATAATTATGTTCTCTTCTCCATTATCCTATTGCTGACTAGGAGATTTACATAAATAACACGGAAATCATAGTTTCCTTAATTTTTATGTAAAAAACATTGCATCCCGATAGTGCGAAATCACCTTGCTTTATTTCTGCAAAACAGAATGTGTGTGTGTGTAAGGCTATAGTATTGGTAAAATTAGTCTATAAGCTCCAATGGGGCAGGGACTAACATGAATGACCAATATTCTCACTCTATAAAGCATACCATAAATACCTGTTGGAATGGGCTTTTGTAATAATGCCACTTGTTTCCTTTGTTATAATGTGAAATTACCCTGCCAACCGCGACATGTGAAAGTAGATATGTCAGTTCTGGGTTAGCTTGTGTTCCCCGACTACAGTCTAGAGTAGGAGTTGCGATACAAGCTGTAGGCAGGATATTGGATGGTCTAATGAAATTCTTCAACATGGAAGTTGAGTGTGAATTGCAAGGGTATTGTTGAAGGTAGGCACTGGAGGAAGTGAATGAACAGGAGACAAGAGTCTTAAGGACTAGGTCTAAGAGATGAAGAACTGGACTAGCACCAGCAGCATATGTCTCTGGAACCAGAATGAGACCAGTAATGCATATCTCTGTAACTGTGCTGGTAGTGGTAACTGATATATCTGTAACTGGGCCAGGACCAGTAGTGCATAACTATGGAACTGGACTTTGGCTGGTGATGTGTAACTATGGAACCGGACTAGGACTGGTAATACGAATCTATGGAACTGGGCTGGGACCAGTAATGGTCCTCTCTGTAACTGGGCTGGGACTGGTATTGTGTATCTCAGGAACTGGGCTGAGGCTGGCCAAATGTTATACTAGAACTGATTTGAGAGCAATGTCCCAAAGGAATCATGGTACTGGTAACTTGGCTGAAGCTGGACTTGCTAACTGAATTGGAACTGTAGAATGGGCTGGAGCCGATGGATGTTGACCAGTGATGTTGGAAACCAGACAGGAGCCAGTGTACTTCTTTACTGGATTGGAACCAATGACGCTGATGTCCAGGCTGGAACTGATGGAATAGGTAACCGGACTGGAACCAATGAAGTTGGAAACTGTCTGGAGCTGGTGGACTTATTAACTGGACTGGAACCAGTGACATATGGGACTGTGTTAGTCTGTGAAAATATTTATGCAACACTGAATTTGTGTTTGTTAGAATATTTTTGTATTAGTGACTTTAGAATGTAAGCTCTTATGGGGCAGGGACTCTTATGGATGATTTGTGTTCTCTGTACATGATTTATTAGTTATACAATATAAATAAACAATAATAATAATAATAATAATAATAATAGATATGCATGTATATCAGGAACATATTATCATGCCTCTAAAATTTTTCAGGAGGGCCTTCACCATGATTGAAAATGTGAGGACAACAGCCAAGCAAACTACATCTCTGGACTTTTGTAAGGTCATCTTTACTACAAAGCATATAATGAAGATAGAACCGCAGGAGTAGTAGACCCAAGACAGGTAATTAATATTATTAATTACTGATAACTCTCAGGCTAGACACAAGTTCTAGACCCATAGAGGCATGATAATATCTTCCTGGTATACATGTATATTTATAAAATATGTATGTTTGCATTGGACTATGTGTAAATGCTTATGTGTTATGAATTTCAGACTGTAATCTCTAATGGGACAGGGACTAATATGAAGGACATATATTTTCTGTAGAGCATTGCATACATTGTTATAGGAATGGGCTCTTGTGATTAACCCTTTGGGTTCTATTCAGCAATAGTGACAATGTTGCTCAGAATATTATTGGGCAACATCGTCATGAGTTTTTATCAATTATGATAATTTATGGCTGCTATTTAGCAATATTTTGTGCAGGGACAGCGGTTGTGCTAACACGTAGTCCCTGTAATGTTATAGAAGACATTCTTTTCGGGATTCTGAAAATAATACCTTCTGTTTGTTCTTCTGTGCATGCTCAAACATGCACTCGGGAATAGTCTCTGTCCCTGCTTGCAGTGACCGCCAACGGGGTAAGTATATCTCCAGCCTGTCCAAATTGATTGACATGTGTATACAGGCTATATATTAGTCGGTATACATGTATATTTATGTGTTTTATATTTAATATTTAAATTTAAATGCTAAATATAATAGTAAATAAATATACAGGTACACAGACTAGTATAAAGACTGTATACGCATGTCAATCAATTTTGGCAGGTTTAACATGCTGTAGTTGGACTTACCTGTCGGCCGTCACTAGAAATCAGGCATAATGACTGAATGGATTTACAAGATGCTGCAGGGACTTAAGGGAACATTTCCCTATGTCCCTGCAGTTTTTAGGACATGTAAGTATTTTTTTCCTATAGCGCCATTCTGAGATGGAGTTATATAAAGGACAATTTTTTCAAGTGAATTAATACTTTTTGCTTTGCTGAGTAGCAAAAAGCGTTAAAGCACTGTAGAGATCAATGGCTGATCCCTACAGTGCGGTACTCTGTGAGCAGGGAATTAATGAGGAAGATAATTATGTTCTCTTCTCCATTATCCTATTGCTGACTAGGAGATTTACATAAAGAACACGGAAATCATAGTTTCCATAATTTTTATGTAAAAAACATTGCATCCCGATAGTGCGAAATCACCTTGCTTTATTTCTGCAACACAGAATGTGTGTGTGTGTAAGACTATAGTTTTGGTAAAATTAGTCTATAAGCTCCAATGGGGCAGGGACTAACATTAATGACCGATATTCTCACTCTATAAAGCATACCATAAATACCTGTTGGAATGGGCTTTTGTAATAATGCCACTTGTTTCCTTTGTTATAATGTGAAATTACCCTGCCAACCGCGACATGTGAAAGTAGATATGTCAGTTCTGGGTTAGCTTGTGTTCCCCGACTACAGTCTAGAGTAGGAGTTGCGATACAAGCTGTAGGCAGGATATTGGATGGTCTAATGAAATTCTTGAACATGGAAGTTGAGTGTGAATTGCAAGGGTATTGTTGAAGGTAGGCACTGGAGGAAGTGAATGAACAGGAGACAAGAGTCTTAAGGACTAGGTCTAAGAGATGAAGAACTGGACTAGCACCAGCAGCATATATCTCTGGAACCAGAATGAGACCAGTAATGCATATCTCTGTAACTGGGCTGGGAGTGGTAACTGATATCTCTGTAACTGGGCCAGGACCAGTAGTGCATAACTATGGAACTGGACTTTGGCTGGTGATGTGTAACTATGGAACCGGACTAGGACTGGTAATACGAATCTATGGAACTGGGCTGGGACCAGTAATGGTCCTCTCTGTAACTGGGCTGGGACTCGTATTGTGTATCTCAGGAACTGGGCTGAGGCTGGCCAAATGTTATACTAGAACTGATTTGAGAGCAATGTCCCAAAGGAATCATGGTACTGGTAACTTGGCTGAAGCTGGACTTGCTAACTGAATTGGAACTGTAGAATGGGCTGGAGCCGATGGAAGTTGACCAGTGATGTTGGAAACCAGACAGGAGCCAGTGTACTTCTTTACTGGATTGGAACCAATGACGCTGATGTCCAGGCTGGAACTGATGGAATAGGTAACCGGACTGGAACCAATGAAGTTGGAAACTGTCTGGAGCTGGTGGACTTATTAACTGGACTGGAACCAGTGACATATGGGACTGTGCTAGTCTGTGAAAATATTTATGCAACACAGAATTTGTGTTTGTTAGAATATTTTTGTATTAGTGACTTTAGAATGTAAGCTCTTATGGGGCAGGGACTCTTATGAATGATTTGTGTTCTCTGTACATGAATAATTAGTTATACAATATAAATAAACAATAATAGTAATAATAATAATAATAATAATAATAATAGATATGCATGTATATCAGGAACATATTATCATGCCTCTAAATTTTTTCAGGAGGGCCTTCACCATGATTGAAAATGTGAGGACAACAGCCAAGCAAACTACATCTCTGGACTTTTGTAAGGTCATCTTTACTACAAAGCATATAATGAAGATAGAACAGCAGGAGTAGAAGACCCAAGAAAGGTAATTAATATTATTAATTACTGATAACTCTCAGGCTAGACACAAGTTCTAGACCCATAGAGGCATGATAATATCTTCCTGGTATACATGTATATTTATAAAATATGTATGTTTGCATTGGACTATGTGTAAATGCTTATGTGTTATGAATTTCAGACTGTAATCTCTAATGGGACAGGGACTAATATGAATGACATATATTTTCTGTAGAGCATTGCATACATTGTTATAGGAATGGGCTCTTGTGATTAACCCTTCGAGTTCTATTCAGCAATAGTGACAATGTTGCTCAGAATATTATTGGGCAACATCGTCATGAGTTTTTATCAATTATGATAATTTATGGCTGCTATTTAGCAATATTTTGTGCAGGGACTGCTGTTGTGCTAACACTCTGTCCCTGTAATGTTATAGAAGACATTCTTTTCGGGATTCCAAAAATAATACCTTCTGTTTGTTCTTCTGTGCATGCTCAAACATGCACTCGGGAATAGTCTCTGTCCCTGCTTGCAGTGACCGCCAACGGGGTAAGTATATCTCCAGCCTGTCCAAATTGATTGACATGTGTATACAGGCTATATATTAGTCGGTATACCTGTATATTTATGTGTTTTATATTTAATATTTATATATAAATGCTAAATATAATAGTAAATAAATATACAGGTATACAGACTAGTATAAAGACTGTATACGCATGTCAATCAATTTTGGCAGGTTTAACATGCTGTAGTTGGACTTACCTGTCGGCCGTCACTAGAAATCAGGCATAATGACTGGACGGATTTACAAGATGCTGCAGGGCCTTAAGGGAACATTTCCCTATGTCCCTGCAGTTTTATGGACATGTAAGTATTTTTTTCCTATTGTGCCATTCTGAGATGGCGTTATATAAAGGACAATTTTTTCAAGTGAATTAACACTTTTTGCTTTGCTGAGTAGCAAAAAGCGTTAAAGCACTGTAGAGATCAATGGCTGATCCCTACAGTTCAGTACTCTGTGAGCAGGGAATTAATGAGGAAGATAATTATGTTCTCTTCTCCATTATCCTATTGCTGACTAGGAGATTTACATAAAGAACACGGAAATCATAGTTTCCTTAATTTTTATGTAAAAAACATTGCATCCCGATAGTGCGAAATCACCTTGCTTTATTTCTGCAAAACAGAATGTGTGTGTGTGTAAGGCTATAGTATTGGTAAAATTAGTCTATAAGCTCCAATGGGGCAGGGACTAACATGAATGACCAATATTCTCACTCTATAAAGCATACCATAAATACCTGTTGGAATGGGCTTTTGTAATAATGCCACTTGTTTCCTTTGTTATAATGTGAAATTACCCTGCCAACCGCGACATGTGAAAGTAGATATGTCAGTTCTGGGTTAGCTTGTGTTCCCCGACTACAGTCTAGAGTAGGAGTTGCGATACAAGCTGTAGGCAGGATATTGGATGGTCTAATGAAATTCTTCAACATGGAAGTTGAGTGTGAATTGCAAGGGTATTGTTGAAGGTAGGCACTGGAGGAAGTGAATGAACAGGAGACAAGAGTCTTAAGGACTAGGTCTAAGAGATGAAGAACTGGACTAGCACCAGCAGCATATGTCTCTGGAACCAGAATGAGACCAGTAATGCATATCTCTGTAACTGTGCTGGGAGTGGTAACTGATATATCTGTAACTGGGCCAGGACCAGTAGTGCATAACTATGGAACTGGACTTTGGCTGGTGATGTGTAACTATGGAACCGGACTAGGACTGGTAATACGAATCTATGGAACTGGGCTGGGACCAGTAATGGTCCTCTCTGTAACTGGGCTGGGACTGGTATTGTGTATCTCAGGAACTGGGCTGAGGCTGGCCAAATGTTATACTAGAACTGATTTGAGAGCAATGTCCCAAAGGAATCATGGTACTGGTAACTTGGCTGAAGCTGGACTTGCTAACTGAATTGGAACTGTAGAATGGGATGGAGCCGATGGATGTTGACCAGTGATGTTGGAAACCAGACAGGAGCCAGTGTACTTCTTTACTGGATTGGAACCAATGACGCTGATGTCCAGGCTGGAACTGATGGAATAGGTAACCGGACTGGAACCAATTTAGTTGGAAACTGTCTGGAGCTGGTGGACTTATTACCTGGACTGGAACCAGTGACATATGGGACTGTGCTAGTCTGTGAAAATATTTATGCAACACTGAATTTGTGTTTGTTAGAATATTTTTGTATTAGTGACTTTAGAATGTAAGCTCTTATGGGGCAGGGACTCTTATGGATGATTTGTGTTCTCTGTACATGATTTATTAGTTATACAATATAAATAAACAATAATAATAATAATAATAATAATAATAATAGATATGCATGTATATCAGGAACATATTATCATGCCTCTAAATTTTTTCAGGAGGGCCTTCACCATGATTGAAAATGTGAGGACAACAGCCAAGCAAACTACATCTCTGGACTTTTGTAAGGTCATCTTTACTACAAAGCATATAATGAAGATAGAACCGCAGGAGTAGTAGACCCAAGACAGGTAATTAATATTATTAATTACTGATAACTCTCAGGCTAGACACAAGATCTAGACCCATAGAGGCATGATAATATCTTCTTGGTATACATGTATATTTATAAAATATGTATGTTTGCATTGGACTATGTGTAAATACTTATGTGCTATGAATTTCAGACTGTAATCTCTAATGGGGCAGGGACTAATATGAATGACATATATTTTCTGTAGAGCATTGCATACATTGTTATAGGAATGGGCTCTTGTGATTAACCCTTTGGGTTCTATTCAGCAATAGTGACAATGTTGCTCAGAATATTATTGGGCAACATCGTCATGAGTTTTTATCAATTATGATAATTTATGGCTGCTATTTAGCAATATTTTGTGCAGGGACAGCGGTTGTGCTAACACGCTGTCCCTGTAATGTTATAGAAGACATTCTTTTCGGGATTCCGAAAATAATACCTTCTGTTTGTTCTTCTGTGCATGCTCAAACATGCACTCGGGAATAGTCTCTGTCCCTGCTTGCAGTGACCGCCAATGGGGTAAGTATATCTCCAGCCTGTCCAAATTGATTGACATGTGTATACAGGCTATATATTCGTTGGTATACATGTATATTTATGTGTTTTATATTTAATATTTATATATAAATGCTAAATCTAATAGTAAATAAATATACAGGTATACAGACTAGTATAAAGACTGTATACGCATGTCAATCAATTTTTTTCAGGTTTAACATGCTGTAGTTGGACTTACCTGTCAGCCGTCACTAGAAATCAGGCATAATGACTGGACGGATTTACAAGATGCTGCAGGGACTTAAGGGAACATTTCCCTATGTCCCTGCAGTTTTATGGACATGTAAGTATTTTTTTCCTATAGCGCCATTCTGAGATGGCGTTATATAAAGGACAATTTTTTCAAGTGAATTAACACTTTTTGCTTTGCTGAGTAGCAAAAAGCGTTAAAGCACTGTTGAGATCAATGGCTGATCCCTACAGTTTGGTACTCTGTGAGCAGGGAATTAATGAGGAAGATAATTATGTTCTCTTCTCCATTATCCTATTGCTGACTAGGGGATTTACATAAAGAACACAGAAATCATAGTTTCCATAATTTTTATGTAAAAAACATTGCATCCCGATAGTGCGAAATCACCTTGCTTTATTTCTGCAACACAGAATGTGTGTGTGTGTGTGTGTAAGGCTATAGTTTTGGTAAAATTAGTCTATAAGCTCCAATGGGGCAGGGACTAACATGAATGACCGATATTCTCACTCTATAAAGCATACCATAAATACCTGTTGGAATGGGCTTTTGTAATAATGCCACTTGTTTCCTTTGTTATAATGTGAAATTACCCTGCCAACCGCGACATGTAAAAGTAGATATGTCAGTTCTGGGTTAGCTTGTGTTCCCCGACTACAGTCTAGAGTAGGAGTTGCGATACAAGCTGTAGGCAGGATATTGGATGGTCTAATGAAATTCTTGAACATGGAAGTTGAGTGTGAATTGCAAGGGTATTGTTGAAGGTAGGCACTGGAGGAAGTGAATGAACAGGAGACAAGAGTCTTAAGGACTAGGTCTAAGAGATGAAGAACTGGACTAGCACCAGCAGCATATATCTCTGGAACCAGAATGAGACCAGTAATGCATATCTCTGTAACTGGGCTGGGAGTGGTAACTGATATCTCTGTAACTGGGCCAGGACCAGTAGTGCATAACTATGGAACTGGACTTTGGCTGGTGATGTGTAACTATGGAACCGGACTAGGACTGGTAATACGAATCTATGGAACTGGGCTGGGACCAGTAATGGTCCTCTCTGTAACTGGGCTGGGACTCGTATTGTGTATCTCAGGAACTGGGCTGAGGCTGGCCAAATGTTATACTAGAACTGATTTGAGAGCAATGTCCCAAAGGAATCATGGTACTGGTAACTTGGCTGAAGCTGGACTTGCTAACTGAATTGGAACTGTAGAATGGGCTGGAGCCGATGGAAGTTGACCAGTGATGTTGGAAACCAGACAGGAGCCAGTGTACTTCTTTACTGGATTGGAACCAATGACGCTGATGTCCAGGCTGGAACTGATGGAATAGGTAACCGGACTGGAACCAATGAAGTTGGAAACTGTCTGGAGCTGGTGGACTTATTAACTGGACTGGAACCAGTGACATATGGGACTGTGCTAGTCTGTGAAAATATTTATGCAACACAGAATTTGTGTTTGTTAGAATATTTTTGTATTAGTGACTTTAGAATGTAAGCTCTTATGGGGCAGGGACTCTTATGGATGATTTGTGTTCTCTGTACATGAATAATTAGTTATACAATATAAATAAACAATAATAGTAATAATAATAATAATAATAATAATAATAGATATGCATGTATATCAGGAACATATTATCATGCCTCTAAATTTTTTCAGGAGGGCCTTCACCATGATTGAAAATGTGAGGACAACAGCCAAGCAAACTACATCTCTGGACTTTTGTAAGGTCATCTTTACTACAAAGCATATAATGAAGATAGAACCGCAGGAGTAGTAGACCCAAGACAGGTAATTAATATTATTAATTACTGATAACTCTCAGGCTAGACACAAGTTCTAGACCCATAGAGGCATGATAATATCTTCCTGGTATACATGTATATTTATAAAATATGTATGTTTGCATTGGACTATGTGTAAATGCTTATGTGTTATGAATTTCAGACTGTAATCTCTAATGGGACAGGGACTAATATGAATGACATATATTTTCTGTAGAGCATTGCATACATTGTTATAGGAATGGGCTCTTGTGATTAACCCTTCGAGTTCTATTCAGCAATAGTGACAATGTTGCTCAGAATATTATTGGGCAACATCGTCATGAGTTTTTATCAATTATGATAATTTATGGCTGCTATTTAGCAATATTTTGTGCAGGGACTGCTGTTGTGCTAACACTCTGTCCCTGTAATGTTATAGAAGACATTCTTTTCGGGATTCCAAAAATAATACCTTCTGTTTGTTCTTCTGTGCATGCTCAAACATGCACTCGGGAATAGTCTCTGTCCCTGCTTGCAGTGACCGCCAACGGGGTAAGTATATCTCCAGCCTGTCCAAATTGATTGACATGTGTATACAGGCTATATATTAGTCGGTATACATGTATATTTATGTGTTTTATATTTAATATTTATATATAAATGCTAAATATAATAGTAAATAAATATACAGGTATACAGACTAGTATAAAGACTGTATACGCATGTCAATCAATTTTGGCAGGTTTAACATGCTGTAGTTGGACTTACCTGTCGGCCGTCACTAGAAATCAGGCATAATGACTGGACGGATTTACAAGATGCTGCAGGGCCTTAAGGGAACATTTCCCTATGTCCCTGCAGTTTTATGGACATGTAAGTATTTTTTTCCTATAGCGCCATTCTGAGATGGCGTTATATAAAGGACAATTTTTTCAAGTGAATTAACACTTTTTGCTTTGCTGAGTAGCAAAAAGCGTTAAAGCACTGTAGAGATCAATGGCTGATCCCTACAGTTCAGTACTCTGTGAGCAGGGAATTAATGAGGAAGATAATTATGTTCTCTTCTCCATTATCCTATTGCTGACTAGGAGATTTACATAAAGAACACGGAAATCATAGTTTCCTTAATTTTTATGTAAAAAACATTGCATCCCGATAGTGCGAAATCACCTTGCTTTATTTCTGCAAAACAGAATGTGTGTGTGTGTAAGGCTATAGTATTGGTAAAATTAGTCTATAAGCTCCAATGGGGCAGGGACTAACATGAATGACCAATATTCTCACTCTATAAAGCATACCATAAATACCTGTTGGAATGGGCTTTTGTAATAATGCCACTTGTTTCCTTTGTTATAATGTGAAATTACCCTGCCAATCGCGACATGTGAAAGTAGATATGTCAGTTCTGGGTTAGCTTGTGTTCCCCGACTACAGTCTATAGTAGGAGTTGCGATACAAGCTGTAGGCAGGATATTGGGTGGTCTAATGAAATTCTTGAACATGGAAGTTGAGTGTGAATTGCAAGGGTATTGTTGAAGGTAGGCACTGGAGGAAGTGAATGAACAGGAGACAAGAGTCTTAAGGACTAGGTCTAAGAGATGAAGAACTGGACTAGCACCAGCAGCATATGTCTCTGGAACCAGAATGAGACCAGTAATGCATATCTCTGTAACTGTGCTGGGAGTGGTAACTGATATATCTGTAACTGGGCCAGGACCAGTAGTGCATAACTATGGAACTGGACTTTGGCTGGTGATGTGTAACTATGGAACCGGACTAGGACTGGTAATACGAATCTATGGAACTGGGCTGGGACCAGTAATGGTCCTCTCTGTAACTGGGCTGGGACTGGTATTGTGTATCTCAGGAACTGGGCTGAGGCTGGCCAAATGTTATACTAGAACTGATTTGAGAGCAATGTCCCAAAGGAATCATGGTACTGGTAACTTGGCTGAAGCTGGACTTGCTAACTGAATTGGAACTGTAGAATGGGATGGAGCCGATGGATGTTGACCAGTGATGTTGGAAACCAGACAGGAGCCAGTGTACTTCTTTACTGGATTGGTACCAATGACGCTGATGTCCAGGCTGGAACTGATGGAATAGGTAACCGGACTGGAACCAATGAAGTTGGAAACTGTCTGGAGCTGGTGGACTTATTAACTGGACTGGAACCAGTGACATATGGGACTGTGCTAGTCTGTGAAAATATTTATGCAACACTGAATTTGTGTTTGTTAGAATATTTTTGTATTAGTGACTTTAGAATGTAAGCTCTTATGGGGCAGGGACTCTTATGGATGATTTGTGTTCTCTGTACATGATTTATTAGTTATACAATATAAATAAACAATAATAGTAATAATAATAATAATAATAATAATAATAATAATAGATATGCATGTATATCAGGAACATATTATCATGCCTCTAAAATTTTTCAGGAGGGCCTTCACCATGATTGAAAATGTGAGGACAACAGCCAAGCAAACTACATCTCTGGACTTTTGTAAGGTCATCTTTACTACAAAGCATATAATGAAGATAGAACCGCAGGAGTAGTAGACCCAAGACAGGTAATTAATATTATTAATTACTGATAACTCTCAGGCTAGACACAAGATCTAGACCCATAGAGGCATGATAATATCTTCTTGGTATACATGTATATTTATAAAATATGTATGTTTGCATTGGACTATGTGTAAATACTTATGTGCTATGAATTTCAGACTGTAATCTCTAATGGGGCAGGGACTAATATGAATGACATATATTTTCTGTAGAGCATTGCATACATTGTTATAGGAATGGGCTCTTGTGATTAACCCTTTGGGTTCTATTCAGCAATAGTGACAATTTTGCTCAGAATATTATTGGGCAACATCGTCATGAGTTTTTATCAATTATGATAATTTATGGCTGCTATTTAGCAATATTTTGTGCAGGGACAGCGGTTGTGCTAACACGCTGTCCCTGTAATGTTATAGAAGACATTCTTTTCGGGATTCCGAAAATAATACCTTCTGTTTGTTCTTCTGTGCATGCTCAAACATGCACTCGGGAATAGTCTCTGTCCCTGCTTGCAGTGACCGCCAATGGGGTAAGTATATCTCCAGCCTGTCCAAATTGATTGACATGTGTATACAGGCTATATATTCGTTGGTATACATGTATATTTATGTGTTTTATATTTAATATTTATATATAAATGCTAAATCTAATAGTAAATAAATATACAGGTATACAGACTAGTATAAAGACTGTATACGCATGTCAATCAATTTTTTTCAGGTTTAACATGCTGTAGTTGGACTTACCTGTCAGCCGTCACTAGAAATCAGGCATAATGACTGGACGGATTTACAAGATGCTGCAGGGACTTAAGGGAACATTTCCCTATGTCCCTGCAGTTTTATGGACATGTAAGTATTTTTTTCCTATAGCGCCATTCTGAGATGGCGTTATATAAAGGACAATTTTTTCAAGTGAATTAACACTTTTTGCTTTGCTGAGTAGCAAAAAGCGTTAAAGCACTGTTGAGATCAATGGCTGATCCCTACAGTTTGGTACTCTGTGAGCAGGGAATTAATGAGGAAGATAATTATGTTCTCTTCTCCATTATCATATTGCTGACTAGGGGATTTACATAAAGAACACGGAAATCATAGTTTCCATAATTTTTATGTAAAAAACATTGCATCCCGATAGTGCGAAATCACCTTGCTTTATTTCTGCAACACAGAATGTGTGTGTGTGTGTAAGGCTATAGTTTTGGTAAAATTAGTCTATAAGCTCCAATGGGGCAGGGACTAACATGAATGACCGATAATCTCACTCTATAAAGCATACCATAAATACCTGTTGGAATGGGCTTTTGTAATAATGCCACTTGTTTCCTTTGTTATAATGTGAAATTACCCTGCCAACCGCGACATGTGAAAGTAGATATGTCAGTTCTGGGTTAGCTTGTGTTCCCCGACTACAGTCTAGAGTAGGAGTTGCGATACAAGCTGTAGGCAGGATATTGGATGGTCTAATGAAATTCTTGAACATGGAAGTTGAGTGTGAATTGCAAGGGTATTGTTGAAGGTAGGCACTGGAGGAAGTGAATGAACAGGAGACAAGAGTCTTAAGGACTAGGTCTAAGAGATGAAGAACTGGACTAGCACCAGCAGCATATATCTCTGGAACCAGAATGAGACCAGTAATGCATATCTCTGTAACTGGGCTGGGAGTGGTAACTGATATCTCTGTAACTGGGCCAGGACCAGTAGTGCATAACTATGGAACTGGACTTTGGCTGGTGATGTGTAACTATGAAACCGGACTAGGACTGGTAATACGAATCTATGGAACTGGGCTGGGACCAGTAATGGTCCTCTCTGTAACTGGGCTGGGACTGGTATTGTGTATCTCAGGAACTGGGCTGAGGCTGGCCAAATGTTATACTAGAACTGATTTGAGAGCAATGTCCCAAAGGAATCATGGTACTGGTAACTTGGCTGAAGCTGGACTTGCTAACTGAATTGGAACTGTAGAATGGGCTGGAGCCGATGGATGTTGACCTGTGATGTTGGAAACCAGACAGGAGCCAGTGTACTTCTTTACTGGATTGGAACCAATGACGCTGATGTCCAGGCTGGAACTGATGGAATAGGTAACCGGACTGGAACCAATGAAGTTGGAAACTGTCTGGAGCTGGTGGACTTATTAACTGGACTGGAACCAGTGACATATGGGACTGTGCTAGTCTGTGAAAATATTTATGCAACACTGAATTTGTGTTTGTTAGAATATTTTTGTATTAGTGACTTTAAAATGTAAGCTCTTATGGGGCAGGGACTCTTATGGATGATTTGTGTTCTCTGTACATGATTTATTAGTTATACAATATAAATAAACAATAATAGTAATAATAATAATAATAATAATAGATATGCATGTATATCAGGAACATATTATCATGCCTCTAAAATTTTTCAGGAGGGCCTTCACCATGATTGAAAATGTGAGGACAACAGCCAAGCAAACTACATCTCTGGACTTTTGTAAGGTCATCTTTACTACAAAGCATATAATGAAGATAGAACAGCAGGAGTAGTAGACCCAAGACAGGTAATTAATATTATTAATTACTGATAACTCTCAGGCTAGACACAAGTTCTAGACCCATAGAGGCATGATAATATCTTCCTGGTATACATGTATATTTATAAAATATGTATGTTTGCATTGGACTATGTGTAAATGCTTATGTGTTATGAATTTCAGACTGTAATCTCTAATGGGACAGGGACTAATATGAATGACATATATTTTCTGTAGAGCATTGCATACATTGTTATAGGAATGGGCTATTGTGATTAACCCTTCGAGTTCTATTCAGCAATAGTGACAATGTTGCTCAGAATATTATTGGGCAACATCGTCATGAGTTTTTATCAATTATGATAATTTATGGCTGCTATTTAGCAATATTTTGTGCAGGGACTGCTGTTGTGCTAACATGCTGTCCCTGTAATGTTATAGAAGACATTCTTTTCAGGATTCCAAAAATGATACCTTCTGTTTGTTCTTCTGTGCATGCTCAAACATGCACTCGGGAATAGTCTCTGTCCCTGCTTGCAGTGACCGCCAACGGGGTAAGTATATCTCCAGCCTGTCCAAATTGATTGACATGTGTATACAGGCTATATATTAGTCGGTATACATGTATATTTATGTGTTTTATATTTAAAATTTAAATTTAAATGCTAAATATAATAGTAAATAAATATACAGGTACACAGACTAGTATAAAGACTGTATATGCATGTCAATCAATTTTGGCAGGTTTAACATGCTGTAGTTGGACTTACCTGTCGGCCGTCACTAGAAATCAGGCATAATGACTGGACGGATTTACGAGATGCTGCAGGGACTTAAGGGAACATTTCCCTATGTCCCTGCAGTTTTATGGACATGTAAGTTTTTTTTTCCTATAGCGCCATTCTGAGATGGCGTTATATAAAGGACAATTTTTTCAAGTGAATTAACACTTTTTGCTTTGCTGAGTAGCAAAAAGCGTTAAAGCACTGTAGAGATCAATGGCTGATCCCTACAGTTCGGTACTCTGTGAGCAGGGAATTAATGAGGAAGATAATTATGTTCTCTTCTCCATTATCCTATTGCTGACTAGGGGATTTACATAAAGAACATGGAAATCATAGTTTCCATAATTTTTATGTAAAAAACATTGCATCCCGATAGTGCGAAATCACCTTGCTTTATTTCTGCAACACAGAATGTGTGTGTGTGTAAGGCTATAGTTTTGGTAAAATTAGTCTATAAACTCCAATGGGGCAGGGACTAACATGAATGACCGATAATCTCACTCTATAAAGCATACCATAAATACCTGTTGGAATGGGCTTTTGTAATAATGCCACTTGTTTCCTTTGTTATAATGTGAAATTACCCTGCCAACCGCGACATGTGAAAGTAGATATGTCAGTTCTGGGTTAGCTTGTGTTCCCCGACTACAGTCTAGAGTAGGAGTTGCGATACAAGCTGTAGGCAGGATATTGGGTGGTCTAATGAAATTCTTGAACATGGAAGTTGAGTGTGAATTGCAAGGGTATTGTTGAAGGTAGGCACTGGAGGAAGTGAATGAACAGGAGACAAGAGTCTTAAGGACTAGGTCTAAGAGATGAAGAACTGGACTAGCACCAGCAGCATATGTCTCTGGAACCAGAATGAGACCAGTAATGCATATCTCTGTAACTGTGCTGGGAGTGGTAACTGATATATCTGTAACTGGGCCAGGACCAGTAGTGCATAACTATGGAACTGGACTTTGGCTGGTGATGTGTAACTATGGAACCGGACTAGGACTGGTAATACGAATCTATGGAACTGGGCTGGGACCAGTAATGGTCCTCTCTGTAACTGGGCTGGGACTGGTATTGTGTATCTCAGGAACTGGGCTGAGGCTGGCCAAATGTTATACTAGAACTGATTTGAGAGCAATGTCCCAAAGGAATCATGGTACTGGTAACTTGGCTGAAGCTGGACTTGCTAACTGAATTGGAACTGTAGAATGGGATGGAGCCGATGGATGTTGACCAGTGATGTTGGAAACCAGACAGGAGCCAGTGTACTTCTTTACTGGATTGGAACCAATGACGCTGATGTCCAGGCTGGAACTGATGGAATAGGTAACCGGACTGGAACCAATGAAGTTGGAAACTGTCTGGAGCTGGTGGACTTATTAACTGACTGGAACCAGTGACATATGGGACTGTGCTAGTCTGTGAAAATATTTATGCAACACTGAATTTGTGTTTGTTAGAATATTTTTGTATTAGTGACTTTAGAATGTAAGCTCTTATGGGCCAGGGACTCTTATGGATGATTTGTGTTCTCTGTACATGATTTATTAGTTATACAATATAAATAAACAATAATAGTAATAATAATAATAATAATAATAATAATAGATATGCATGTATATCAGGAACATATTATCATGCCTCTAAAATTTTTCAGGAGGGCCTTCACCATGATTGAAAATGTGAGGACAACAGCCAAGCAAACTACATCTCTGGACTTTTGTAAGGTCATCTTTACTACAAAGCATATAATGAAGATAGAACCGCAGGAGTAGTAGACCCAAGACAGGTAATTAATATTATTAATTACTGATAACTCTCAGGCTAGACACAAGATCTAGACCCATAGAGGCATGATAATATCTTCTTGGTATACATGTATATTTATAAAATATGTATGTTTGCATTGGACTATGTGTAAATACTTATGTGTTATGAATTTCAGACTGTAATCTCTAATGGGGCAGGGACTAATATGAATGACATATATTTTCTGTAGAGCATTGCATACATTGTTAGAGGAATGGGCTCTTGTGATTAACCCTTTGGGTTCTATTCAGCAATAGTGACAATGTTGCTCAGAATATTATTGGGCAACATCGTCATGAGTTTTTATCAATTATGATAATTTATGGCTGCTATTTAGCAATATTTTGTGCAGGGATAGCGGTTGTGCTAACACGCTGTCCCTGTAATGTTATAGAAGACATTCTTTTCGGGATTCCGAAAATAATACCTTCTGTTTGTTCTTCTGTGCATGCTCAAACATGCACTCGGGAATAGTCTCTGTCCCTGCTTGCAGTGACCGCCAATGGGGTAAGTATATCTCCAGCCTGTCCAAATTGATTGACATGTGTATACAGGCTATATATTCGTTGGTATACATGTATATTTATGTGTTTTATATTTAATATTTATATATAAATGCTAAATCTAATAGTAAATAAATATACAGGTATACAGACTAGTATAAAGACTGTATACGCATGTCAATCAATTTTTTTCAGGTTTAACATGCTGTAGTTGGACTTACCTGTCAGCCGTCACTAGAAATCAGGCATAATGACTGGACGGATTTACAAGATGCTGCAGGGACTTAAGGGAACATTTCCCTATGTCCCTGCAGTTTTATGGACATGTAAGTATTTTTTTCCTATAGCGCCATTCTGAGATGGCGTTATATAAAGGACAATTTTTTCAAGTGAATTAACACTTTTTGCTTTGCTGAGTAGCAAAAAGCGTTAAAGCACTGTTGAGATCAATGGCTGATCCCTACAGTTTGGTACTCTGTGAGCAGGGAATTAATGAGGAAGATAATTATGTTCTCTTCTCCATTATCCTATTGCTGACTAGGGGATTTACATAAAGAACACGGAAATCATAGTTTCCATAATTTTTATGTAAAAAACATTGCATCCCGATAGTGCGAAATCACCTTGCTTTATTTCTGCAACACAGAATGTGTGTGTGTGTGTAAGGCTATAGTTTTGGTAAAATTAGTCTATAAGCTCCAATGGGGCAGGGACTAACATGAATGACCGATAATCTCACTCTATAAAGCATACCATAAATACCTGTTGGAATGGGCTTTTGTAATAATGCCACTTGTTTCCTTTGTTATAATGTGAAATTACCCTGCCAACCGCGACATGTGAAAGTAGATATGTCAGTTCTGGGTTAGCTTGTGTTCCCCGACTGCAGTCTAGAGTAGGAGTTGCGATACAAGCTGTAGGCAGGATATTGGATGGTCTAATGAAATTCTTGAACATGGAAGTTGAGTGTGAATTGCAAGGGTATTGTTGAAGGTAGGCACTGGAGGAAGTGAATGAACAGGAGACAAGAGTCTTAAGGACTAGGTCTAAGAGATGAAGAACTGGACTAGCACCAGCAGCATATATCTCTGGAACCAGAATGAGACCAGTAATGCATATCTCTGTAACTGGGCTGGGAGTGGTAACTGATATCTCTGTAACTGGGCCAGGACCAGTAGTGCATAACTATGGAACTGGACTTTGGCTGGTGATGTGTAACTATGAAACTGGACTAGGACTGGTAATACGAATCTATGGAACTGGGCTGGGACCAGTAATGGTCCTCTCTGTAACTGGGCTGGGACTGGTATTGTGTATCTCAGGAACTGGGCTGAGGCTGGCCAAATGTTATACTAGAACTGATTTGAGAGCAATGTCCCAAAGGAATCATGGTACTGGTAACTTGGCTGAAGCTGGACTTGCTAACTGAATTGGAACTGTAGAATGGGCTGGAGCCGATGGATGTTGACCAGTGATGTTGGAAACCAGACAGGAGCCAGTGTACTTCTTTACTGGATTGGAACCAATGACGCTGATGTCCAGGCTGGAACTGATGGAATAGGTAACCGGACTGGAACCAATGAAGTTGGAAACTGTCTGGAGCTGGTGGACTTATTAACTGGACTGGAACCAGTGACATATGGGACTGTGCTAGTCTGTGAAAATATTTATGCAACACTGAATTTGTGTTTGTTAGAATATTTTTGTATTAGTGACTTTAAAATGTAAGCTCTTATGGGGCAGGGACTCTTATGGATGATTTGTGTTCTCTGTACATGATTTATTAGTTATACAATATAAATAAACAATAATAGTAATAATAATAATAATAATAATAGATATGCATGTATATCAGGAACATATTATCATGCCTCTAAAATTTTTCAGGAGGGCCTTCACCATGATTGAAAATGTGAGGACAACAGCCAAGCAAACTACATCTCTGGACTTTTGTAAGGTCATCTTTACTACAAAGCATATAATGAAGATAGAACAGCAGGAATAGTAGACCCAAGACAGGTAATTAATATTATTAATTACTGATAACTCTCAGGCTAGACACAAGTTCTAGACCCATAGAGGCATGATAATATCTTCCTGGTATACATGTATATTTATAAAATATGTATGTTTGCATTGGACTATGTGTAAATGCTTATGTGTTATGAATTTCAGACTGTAATCTCTAATGGGACAGGGACTAATATGAATGACATATATTTTCTGTAGAGCATTGCATACATTGTTATAGGAATGGGCTCTTGTGATTAACCCTTCGAGTTCTATTCAGCAATAGTGACAATGTTGCTCAGAATATTATTGGGCAACATCGTCATGAGTTTTTATCAATTATGATAATTTATGGCTGCTATTTAGCAATATTTTGTGCAGGGACTGCTGTTGTGCTAACACGCTGTCCCTGTAATGTTATAGAAGACATTCTTTTCGGGATTCCAAAAATGATACCTTCTGTTTGTTCTTCTGTGCATGCTCAAACATGCACTCGGGAATAGTCTCTGTCCCTGCTTGCAGTGACCGCCAACGGGGTAAGTATATCTCCAGCCTGTCCAAATTGATTGACATGTGTATACAGGCTATATATTAGTCGGTATACATGTATATTTATGTGTTTTATATTTAATATTTAAATTTAAATGCTAAATATAATAGTAAATAAATATACAGGTACACAGACTAGTATAAAGACTGTATATGCATGTCAATCAATTTTGGCAGGTTTAACATGCTGTAGTTGGACTTACCTCTCGGCCGTCACTAGAAATCAGGCATAATGACTGGACGGATTTACGAGATGCTGCAGGGACTTAAGGGAACATTTCCCTATGTCCCTGCAGTTTTATGGACATGTAAGTTTTTTTTTCCTATAGCGCCATTCTGAGATGGCGTTATATAAAGGACAATTTTTTCAAGTGAATTAACACTTTTTGCTTTGCTGAGTAGCAAAAAGCGTTAAAGCACTGTAGAGAACAATGGCTGATCCCTACAGTTTGGTACTCTGTGAGCAGGGAATTAATGAGGAAGATAATTATGTTCTCTTCTCCATTATCCTATTGCTGACTAGGGGATTTACATAAAGAACATGGAAATCATAGTTTCCATAATTTTTATGTAAAAAACATTGCATCCCGATAGTGCGAAATCACCTTGCTTTATTTCTGCAACACAGAATGTGTGTGTGTGTAAGGCTATAGTTTTGGTAAAATTAGTCTATAAGCTCCAATGGGGCAGGGACTAACATGAATGACCGATAATCTCACTCTATAAAGCATACCATAAATACCTGTTGGAATGGGCTTTTGTAATAATGCCACTTGTTTCCTTTGTTATAATGTGAAATTACCCTGCCAACCGCGACATGTGAAAGTAGATATGTCAGTTCTGGGTTAGCTTGTGTTCCCCGACTACAGTCTAGAGTAGGAGTTGCGATACAAGCTGTAGGCAGGATATTGGATGGTCTAATGAAATTCTTGAACATGGAAGTTGAGTGTGAATTGCAAGGGTATTGTTGAAGGTAGGCACTGGAGGAAGTGAATGAACAGGAGACAAGAGTCTTAAGGACTAGGTCTAAGAGATGAAGAACTGGACTAGCACCAGCAGCATATATCTCTGCAACCAGAATGAGACCAGTAATGCATATCTCTGTAACTGGGCTGGGAGTGGTAACTGATATCTCTGTAACTGGGCCAGGACCACTAGTGCATAACTATGGAACTGGACTTTGGCTGGTGATGTGTAACTATGGAACCGGACTAGGACTGGTAATACGAATCTATGGAACTGGGCTGGGACCAGTAATGGTCCTCTCTGTAACTGGGCTGGGACTGGTATTGTGTATCTCAGAAACTGGGCTGAGGCTGGCCAAATGTTATACTAGAACTGATTTGAGAGCAATGTCCCAAAGGAATCATGGTACTGGTAACTTGGCTGAAGCTGGACTTGCTAACTGAATTGGAACTGTAGAATGGGCTGGAGCCGATGGATGTTGACCAGTGATGTTGGAAACCAGACAGGAGCCAGTGTACTTCTTTACTGGATTGGAACCAATGACGCTGATGTCCAGGCTGGAACTGATGGAATAGGTAACCGGACTGGAACCAATGAAGTTGGAAACTGTCTGGAGCTGGTGGACTTATTAACTGGACTGGACCCAGTGACATATGGGACTGTGCTAGTCTGTGAAAATATTTATGCAACACTGAATTTGTGTTTGTTAGAATATTTTTGTATTAGTGACTTTAGAATGTAAGCTCTTATGGTGCAGGGACTCTTATGGATGATTTGTGTTCTCTGTACATGATTTATTAGTTATACAATATAAATAAACAATAATAGTAATAATAATAATAATAATAATAATAGATATGCATGTATATCAGGAACATATTATCATGCCTCTAAAATTTTTCAGGAGGGCCTTCACCATGATTGAAAATGTGAGGACAACAGCCAAGCAAACTACATCTCTGGACTTTTGTAAGGTCATCTTTACTACAAAGCATATAATGAAGATAGAACAGCAGGAGTAGTAGACCCAAGACAGGTAATTAATATTATTAATTACTGATAACTCTCAGGCTAGACACAAGTTCTAGACCCATAGAGGCATGATAATATCTTCCTGGTATACATGTATATTTATAAAATATGTATGTTTGCATTGGACTATGTGTAAATGCTTATGTGTTATGAATTTCAGACTGTAATCTCTAATGGGACAGGGACTACTATGAATGACATATATTTTCTGTAGAGCATTGCATACATTGTTATAGGAATGGGCTCTTGTGATTAACCCTTCGAGTTCTATTCAGCAATAGTGACAATGTTGCTCAGAATATTATTGGGCAACATCGTCATGAGTTTTTATCAATTATGATAATTTATGGCTGCTATTTAGCAATATTTTGTGCAGGGACTGCTGTTGTGCTAACACGCTGTCCCTGTAATGTTATAGAAGACATTCTTTTCGGGATTCCAAAAATAATACCTTCTGTTTGTTCTTCTGTGCATGCTCAAACATGCACTCGGGAATAGTCTCTGTCCCTGCTTGCAGTGACCGCCAACGGGGTAAGTATATCTCCAGCCTGTCCAAATTGATTGACATGTGTATACAGGCTATATATTCGTTGGTATACATGTATATTTATGTGTTTTATATTTAATATTTATATATAAATGCTAAATCTAATAGTAAATAAATATACAGGTATACAGACTAGTATAAAGACTGTATACGCAAGTCAATCAATTTTTTTCAGGTTTAACATGCTGTAGTTGGACTTACCTGTCAGCCGTCACTAGAAATCAGGCATAATGACTGGATGGATTTACAAGATGCTGCAGGGACTTAAGGGAACATTTCCCTATGTCCCTGCAGTTTTATGGACATGTAAGTATTTTTTTCCTATAGCGCCATTCTGAGATGGCATTATATAAAGGACAATTTTTTCAAGTGAATTAACACTTTTTGCTTTGCTGAGTAGCAAAAAGCGTTAAAGCACTGTTGAGATCAATGGCTGATCCCTACAGTTTGGTACTCTGTGAGCAGGGAATTAATGAGGAAGATAATTATGTTCTCTTCTCCATTATCCTATTGCTGACTAGGGGATTTACATAAAGAACATGGAAATCATAGTTTCCATAATTTTTATGTAAAAAACATTGCATCCCGATAGTGCGAAATCACCTTGCTTTATTTCTGCAACACAGAATGTGTGTGTGTGTAAGGCTATAGTTTTGGTAAAATTAGTCTATAAGCTCCAATGGGGCAGGGACTAACATGAATGACCGATAATCTCACTCTATAAAGCATACCATAAATACCTGTTGGAATGGGCTTTTGTAATAATGCCACTTGTTTCCTTTGTTATAATGTGAAATTACCCTGCCAACCGCGACATGTGAAAGTAGATATGTCAGTTCTGGGTTAGCTTGTGTTCTCCGACTACAGTCTAGAGTAGGAGTTGCGATACAAGCTGTAGGCAGGATATTGGATGGTCTAATGAAATTCTTGAACATGGAAGTTGAGTGTGAATTGCAAGGGTATTGTTGAAGGTAGGCACTGGAGGAAGTGAATGAACAGGAGACAAGAGTCTTAAGGACTAGGTCTAAGAGATGAAGAACTGGACTAGAACCAGCAGCATATATCTCTGGAACCAGAATGAGACCAGTAATGCATATCTCTGTAACTGGGCTGGGAGTGGTAACTGATATCTCTGTAACTGGGCCAGGACCAGTAGTGCATAACTATGGAACTGGACTTTGGCTGGTGATGTGTAACTATGGAACCGGACTAGGACTGGTAATACGAATCTATGGAACTGGGCTGGGACCAGTAATGGTCCTCTCTGTAACTGGGCTGGGACTGGTATTGTGTATATCAGGAACTGGGCTGAGGCTGGCCAAATGTTATACTAGAACTGATTTGAGAGCAATGTCCCAAAGGAATCATGGTACTGGTAACTTGGCTGAAGCTGGACTTGCTAACTGAATTGGAACTGTAGAATGGGCTGGAGCCGATGGATGTTGACCAGTGATGTTGGAAACCAGACAGGAGCCAGTGTACTTCTTTACTGGATTGGAACCAATGACGCTGATGTCCAGGCTGGAACTGATGGAATAGGTAACCGGACTGGAACCAATGAAGTTGGAAACTGTCTGGAGCTGGTGGACTTATTAACTGGACTGGAACCAGTGACATATGGGACTGTGCTAGTCTGTGAAAATATTTATGCAACACTGAATTTGTGTTTGTTAGAATATTTTTGTATTAGTGACTTTAAAATGTAAGCTCTTATGGGGCAGGGACTCTTATGGATGATTTGTGTTCTCTGTACATGATTTATTAGTTATACAATATAAATAAACAATAATAGTAATAATAATAATAATAATAATAATAATAGATATGCATGTATATCAGGAACATATTATCATGCCTCTAAAATTTTTCAGGAGGGCCTTCACCATGATTGAAAATGTGAGGACAACAGCCAAGCAAACTACATCTCTGGACTTTTGTAAGGTCATCTTTACTACAAAGCATATAATGAAGATAGAACAGCAGGAGTAGTAGACCCAAGACAGGTAATTAATATTATTAATTACTGATAACTCTCAGGCTAGACACAAGTTCTAGACCCATAGAGGCATGATAATATCTTCCTGGTATACATGTATATTTGTAAAATATGTATGTTTGCATTGGACTATGTGTAAATGCTTATGTGTTATGAATTTCAGACTGTAATCTCTAATGGGACAGGGACTACTATGAATGACATATATTTTCTGTAGAGCATTGCATACATTGTTATAGGAATGGGCTCTTGTGATTAACCCTTCGAGTTCTATTCAGCAATAGTGACAATGTTGCTCAGAATATTATTGGGCAACATCATCAAGAGTTTTTATCAATTATGATAATTTATGGCTGCTATTTAGCAATATTTTGTGCAGGGACTGCTGTTGTGCTAACACGCTGTCCCTGTAATGTTATAGAAGACATTCTTTTCGGGATTCCAAAAATAATACCTTCTGTTTGTTCTTCTGTGCATGCTCAAACATGCACTCGGGAATAGTCTCTGTCCCTGCTTGCAGTGACCGCCAACGGGGTAAGTATATCTCCAGCCTGTCCAAATTGATTGACATGTGTATACAGGCTATATATTCGTTGGTATACATGTATATTTATGTGTTTTATATTTAATATTTATATATAAATGCTAAATCTAATAGTAAATAAATATACAGGTATACAGACTAGTATAAAGACTGTATACGCATGTCAATCAATTTTTTTCAGGTTTAACATGCTGTAGTTGGACTTACCTGTCAGCCGTCACTAGAAATCAGGCATAATGACTGGACGGATTTACAAGATGCTGCAGGGACTTAAGGGAACATTTCCCTATGTCCCTGCAGTTTTATGGACATGTAAGTATTTTTTTCCTATAGCGCCATTCTGAGATGGCGTTATATAAAGGACAATTTTTTCAAGTGAATTAACACTTTTTGCTTTGCTGAGTAGCAAAAAGCGTTAAAGCACTGTTGAGATCAATGGCTGATCCCTACAGTTTGGTACTCTGTGAGCAGGGAATTAATGAGGAAGATAATTATGTTCTCTTCTCCATTATCCTATTGCTGACTAGGGGATTTACATAAAGAACACGGAAATCATAGTTTCCATAATTTTTATGTAAAAAACATTGCATCCCGATAGTGCGAAATCACCTTGCTTTATTTCTGCAACACAGAATGTGTGTGTGTGTAAGGCTATAGTTTTGGTAAAATTAGTCTATAAGCTCCAATGGGGCAGGGACTAACATGAATGACCGATAATCTCACTCTATAAAGCATACCATAAATACCTGTTGGAATGGGCTTTTGTAATAATGCCACTTGTTTCCTTTGTTATAATGTGAAATTACCCTGCCAACCGCGACATGTGAAAGTAGATATGTCAGTTCTAGGTTAGCTTGTGTTCTCCGACTACAGTCTAGAGTAGGAGTTGCGATACAAGCTGTAGGCAGGATATTGGATGGTCTAATGAAATTCTTGAACATGGAAGTTGAGTGTGAATTGCAAGGGTATTGTTGAAGGTAGGCACTGGAGGAAGTGAATGAACAGGAGACAAGAGTCTTAAGGACTAGGTCTAAGAGATGAAGAACTGGACTAGAACCAGCAGCATATATCTCTGGAACCAGAATGAGACCAGTAATGCATATCTCTGTAACTGGGCTGGGAGTGGTAACTGATATCTCTGTAACTGGGCCAGGACCAGTAGTGCATAACTATGGAACTGGACTTTGGCTGGTGATGTGTAACTATGGAACCGGACTAGGACTGGTAATACAAATCTATGGAACTGGGCTGGGACCAGTAATGGTCCTCTCTGTAACTGGGCTGGGACTGGTATTGTGTATCTCAGGAACTGGGCTGAGGCTGGCCAAATGTTATACTAGAACTGATTTGAGAGCAATGTCCCAAAGGAATCATGGTACTGGTAACTTGGCTGAAGCTGGACTTGCTAACTGAATTGGAACTGTAGAATGGGCTGGAGCCGATGGATGTTGACCAGTGATGTTGGAAACCAGACAGGAGCCAGTGTACTTCTTTACTGGATTGGAACCAATGACGCTGATGTCCAGGCTGGAACTGATGGAATAGGTAACCGGACTGGAACCAATGAAGTTGGAAACTGTCTGGAGCTGGTGGACTTATTAACTGGACTGGAACCAGTGACATATGGGACTGTGCTAGTCTGTGAAAATATTTATGCAACACTGAATTTGTGTTTGTTAGAATATTTTTGTATTAGTGACTTTAAAATGTAAGCTCTTATGGGGCAGGGACTCTTATGGATGATTTGTGTTCTCTGTACATGATTTATTAGTTATACAATATAAATAAACAATAATAGTAATACTAATAATAATAATAATAATAATAATAATAATAGATATGCATGTATATCAGGAACATATTATCATGCCTCTAAAAATTTTCAGGAGGGCCTTCACCATGATTGAAAATGTGAGGACAACAGCCAAGCAAACTACATCTCTGGACTTTTGTAAGGTCATCTTTACTACAAAGCATATAATGAAGATAGAACAGCAGGAGTAGTAGACCCAAGACAGGTAATTAATATTATTAATTACTGATAACTCTCAGGCTAGACACAAGTTCTAGACCCATAGAGGCATGATAATATCTTCCTGGTATACATGTATATTTATAAAATATGTATGTTTGCATTGGACTATGTGTAAATGCTTATGTGTTATGAATTTCAGACTGTAATCTCTAATGGGACAGGGACTACTATGAATGACATATATTTTCTGTAGAGCATTGCATACATTGTTATAGGAATGGGCTCTTGTGATTAACCCTTCGAGTTCTATTCAGCAATAGTGACAATGTTGCTCAGAATATTATTGGGCAACATCGTCATGAGTTTTTATCAATTATGATAATTTATGGCTGCTATTTAGCAATATTTTGTGCAGGGACTGCTGTTGTGCTAACACGCTGTCCCTGTAATGTTATAGAAGACATTCTTTTCGGGATTCCAAAAATAATACCTTCTGTTTGTTCTTCTGTGCATGCTCAAACATGCACTCGGGAATAGTCTCTGTCCCTGCTTGCAGTGACCGCCAATGGGGTAAGTATATCTCCAGCCTGTCCAAATTGATTGACATGTGTATACAGGCTATATATTAGTCGGTATACATGTATATTTATGTGTTTTATATTTAATATTTAAATTTATATGCTAAATATAATAGTAAATAAATATACAGGTACACAGACTAGTGTAAAGACTGTATACGCATGTCAATCAATTTTGGCAGGTTTAACATGCTGTAGTTGGACTTACCTGTCGGCTGTCACTAGAAATCAGGCATAATGACTGGACGGATTTACAAGATGCTGCAGGGACTTAAGGGAACATTTCGCTATGTCCCTGCAGTTTTATGGACATGTAAGTATTTTTTTCCTATAGCGCCATTCTGAGATGGCGTTATATAAAGGACAATTTTTTCAAGTGAATTAACACTTTTTGCTTTGCTGAGTAGCAAAAAACGTTAAAGCACTGTAGAGATCAATGGCTGATCCCTACAGTGCGGTACTCTGTGAGCAGGGAATTAATGAGGAAGATAATTATGTTCTCTTCTCCATTATCCTATTGCTGACTAGGGGATTTACATAAAGAACACGGAAATCATAGTTTCCAAAATTTTTATGTAAAAAACATTGCATCCCGATAGTGCGAAATCATCTTGCTTTATTTCTGCAACACAGAATGTGTGTGTAAGGCTATAGTTTTGGTAAAATTAGTCTATAAGCTCCAATGGGGCAGGGACTAACATGAATGACCGATATTCTCACTCTATAAAGCATACCATAAATACCTGTTGGAATGGGCTTTTGTAATAATGCCACTTGTTTCCTTTGTTATAATGTGAAATTACCCTGCCAACCGCGACATGTGAAAGTAGATATGTCAGTTCTGGGTTAGCTTGTGTTCCCCGACTACAGTCTAGAGTAGGAGTTGTGATACAAGCTGTAGGCAGGATATTGGATGGTCTAATGAAATTCTTGAACATGGAAGTTGAGTGTGAATTGCAAGGGTATTGTTGAAGGTAGGCACTGGAGGAAGTGAATGAACAGGAGACAAGAGTCTTAAGGACTAGGTCTAAGAGATGAAGAACTGGACTAGCACCAGCAGCATATATCTCTGGAACCAGAATGAGACCAGTAATGCATATCTCTGTAACTGGGCTGGGAGTGGTAACTGATATCTCTGTAACTGGGCCAGGACCAGTAGTGCATAACTATGGAACTGGACTTTGGCTGGTGATGTGTAACTATGGAACCGGACTAGGACTGGTAATACGAATCTATGGAACTGGGCTGGGACCAGTAATGGTCCTCTCTGTAACTGGGCTGGGACTGGTATTGTGTATCTCAGGAACTGGGCTGAGGCTGGCCAAATGTTATACTAGAACTGATTTGAGAGCAATGTCCCAAAGGAATCATGGTACTGGTAACTTGGCTGAAGCTGGACTTGCTAACTAAATTGGAACTGTAGAATGGGCTGGAGCCGATGGATGTTGACCAGTGATGTTGGAAACCAGACAGGAGCCAGTGTACTTCTTTACTGGATTGGAACCAATGACGCTGATGTCCAGGCTGGAACTGATGGAATAGGTAACCGGACTGGAACCAATGAAGTTGGAAACTGTCTGGAGCTGGTGGACTTATTAACTGGACTGGAACCAGTGACATATGGGACTGTGCTAGTCTGTGAAAATATTTATGCAACACAGAATTTGTGTTTGTTAGAATATTTTTGTATTAGTGACTTTAGAATGTAAGCTCTTATGGGGCAGGGACTCTTATGGATGATTTGTGTTCTCTGTACATGAATAATTAGTTATACAATATAAATAAACAATAATAGTAATAATAATAATAATAATAGATATGCATGTATATCAGGAACATATTATCATGCCTCTAAAATTTTTCAGGAGGGCCTTCACCATGATTGAAAATGTGAGGACAACAGCCAAGCAAACTACATCTCTGGACTTTTGTAAGGTCATCTTTACTACAAAGCATATAATGAAGAGAGAACAGCAGGAGTAGTAGACCCAAGACAGGTAATTAATATTATTAATTACTGATAACTCTCAGGCTAGACACAAGTTCTAGACCCATAGAGGCATGATAATATCTTCCTGGTATACATGTATATTTATAAAATATGTATGTTTGCATTGGACTATGTGTAAATGCTTATGTGTTATGAATTTCAGACTGTAATCTCTAATGGGACAGGGACTAATATGAATGACATATATTTTCTGTAGAGCATTGCATACATTGTTATAGGAATCGGCTCTTGTGATTAACCCTTCGAGTTCTATTCAGCAATAGTGACAATGTTGCTCAGAATATTATTGGGCAACATCGTCATGAGTTTTTATCAATTATGATAATTTATGGCTGCTATTTAGCAATATTTTGTGCACTGACTGCTGTTGTGCTAACACGCTGTCCCTGTAATGTTATAGAAGACATTCTTTTCGGGATTCCAAAAATGATACCTTCTGTTTGTTCTTCTGTGCATGCTCAAACATGCACTCGGGAATAGTCTCTGTCCCTGCTTGCAGTGACCGCCAACGGGGTAAGTATATCTCCAGCCTGTCCAAATTGATTGACATGTGTATACAGGCTATATATTAGTCGGTATACATGTATATTTATGTGTTTTACATTTAATATTTATATATAAATGCTAAATATAATAGTAAATAAATATACAGGTATACAGACTAGTATAAAGACTGTATACGCATGTCAATCAATTTTGGCAGGTTTAACATGCTGTAGTTGGACTTACCTGTCGGCCGTCACTAGAAATCAGGCATAATGACTGGACGGATTTACAAGATGCTGCAGGGACTTAAGGGAACATTTCCCTATGTCCCTGCAGTTTTATGGACATGTAAGTTTTTTTTTCCTATAGCGCCATTCTGAGATGGCGTTATATAAAGGACAATTTTTTCAAGTGAATTAACACTTTTTGCTTTGCTGAGTAGCAAAAAGCGTTAAAGCACTGTAGAGATCAATGGCTGATCCCTACAGTTTGGTACTCTGTGAGCAGGGAATTAATGAGGAAGATAATTATGTTCTCTTCTCCATTATCCTATTGCTGACTAGGGGATTTACATAAAGAACATGGAAATCATAGTTTCCATAATTTTTATGTAAAAAACATTGCATCCCGATAGTGCGAAATCACCTTGCTTTATTTCTGCAACACAGAATGTGTGTGTGTGTAAGGCTATAGTTTTGGTAAAATTAGTCTATAAGCTCCAATGGGGCAGGGACTAACATGAATGACCGATAATCTCACTCTATAAAGCATACCATAAATACCTGTTGGAATGGGCTTTTGTAATAATGCCACTTGTTTCCTTTGTTATAATGTGAAATTACCCTGCCAACCGCGACATGTGAAAGTAGATATGTCAGTTCTGGGTTAGCTTGTGTTCCCCGACTACAGTCTAGAGTAGGAGTTGCGATACAAGCTGTAGGCAGGATATTGGATGGTCTAATGAAATTCTTGAACATGGAAGTTGAGTGTGAATTGCAAGGGTATTGTTGAAGGTAGGCACTGGAGGAAGTGAATGAACAGGAGACAAGAGTCTTAAGGACTAGGTCTAAGAGATGAAGAACTGGACTAGCACCAGCAGCATATATCTCTGGAACCAGAATGAGACCAGTAATGCATATCTCTGTAACTGGGCTGGGAGTGGTAACTGATATCTCTGTAACTGGGCCAGGACCAGTAGTGCATAACTATGGAACTGGACTTTGGCTGGTGATGTGTAACTATGGAACCGGACTAGGACTGGTAATACGAATCTATGGAACTGGGCTGGGACCAGTAATGGTCCTCTCTGTAACTGGGCTGGGACTGGTATTGTGTATCTCAGGAACTGGGCTGAGGCTGGCCAAATGTTATACTAGAACTGATTTGAGAGCAATGTCCCAAAGGAATCATGGTACTGGTAACTTGGCTGAAGCTGGACTTGCTAACTGAATTGGAACTGTAGAATGGGCTGGAGCCGATGGATGTTGACCAGTGATGTTGGAAACCAGACAGGAGCCAGTGTACTTCTTTACTGGATTGGAACCAATGACACTGATGTCCAGGCTGGAACTGATGGAATAGGTAACCGGACTGGAACCAATGAAGTTGGAAACTGTCTGGAGCTGGTGGACTTATTAACTGGACTGGAACCAGTGACATATGGGACTGTGCTAGTCTGTGAAAATATTTATGCAACACTGAATTTGTGTTTGTTAGAATATTTTTGTATTAGTGACTTTAGAATGTAAGCTCTTATGGGGCAGGGACTCTTATGGATGATTTGTGTTCTCTGTACATGATTTATTAGTTATACAATATAAATAAACAATAATAATAATAATAATAATAATAATAATAGATATGCATGTATATCAGGAACATATTATCATGCCTCTAAAATTTTTCAGGAGGGCCTTCACCATGATTGAAAATGTGAGGACAACAGCCAAGCAAACTACATCTCTGGACTTTTGTAAGGTCATCTTTACTACAAAGCATATAATGAAGATAGAACCGCAGGAGTAGTAGACCCAAGACAGGTAATTAATATTATTAATTACTGATAACTCTCAGGCTAGACACAAGTTCTAGACCCATAGAGGCATGATAATATCTTCCTGGTATACATGTATATTTATAAAATATGTATGTTTGCATTGGACTATGTGTAAATGCTTATGTGTTATGAATTTCAGACTGTAATCTCTAATGGGACAGGGACTAATATGAAGGACATATATTTTCTGTAGAGCATTGCATACATTGTTATAGGAATGGGCTCTTGTGATTAACCCTTTGGGTTCTATTCAGCAATAGTGACAATGTTGCTCAGAATATTATTGGGCAACATCGTCATGAGTTTTTATCAATTATGATAATTTATGGCTGCTATTTAGCAATATTTTGTGCAGGGACAGTGGTTGTGCTAACACGCTGTCCCTGTAATGTTATAGAAGACATTCTTTTCGGGATTCCGAAAATAATACCTTCTGTTTGTTCTTCTGTGCATGCTCAAACATGCACTCGGGAATAGTCTCTGTCCCTGCTTGCAGTGACCGCCAACGGGGTAAGTATATCTCCAGCCTGTCAAATTGATTGACATGTGTATACAGGCTATATATTAGTCGGTATACATGTATATTTATGTGTTTTATATTTAATATTTAAATTTAAATGCTAAATATAATAGTAAATAAATATACAGGTACACAGACTAGTATAAAGACTGTATACGCATGTCAATCAATTTTGGCAGGTTTAACATGCTGTAGTTGGACTTACCTGTCAGCCGTCACTAGAAATCAGGCATAATGACTGGATGGATTTACAAGATGCTGCAGGGACTTAAGGGAACATTTCCCTATGTCCCTGCAGTTTTTAGGACATGTAAGTATTTTTTTCCTATAGCGCCATTCTGAGATGGAGTTATATAAAGGACAATTTTTTCAAGTGAATTAATACTTTTTGCTTTGCTGAGTAGCAAAAAGCGTTAAAGCACTGTAGAGATCAATGGCTGATCCCTACAGTGCGGTACTCTGTGAGCAGGGAATTAATGAGGAAGATAATTATGTTCTCTTCTCCATTATCCTATTGCTGACTAGGGGATTTACATAAAGAACACGGAAATCATAGTTTCCATAATTTTTATGTAAAAAACATTGCATCCCGATAGTGCAAAATCACCTTGCTTTATTTCTGCAACACAGAATGTGTGTGTGTGTAAGGCTATAGTTTTGGTAAAATTAGTCTATAAGCTCCAATGGGGCAGGGACTAACATGAATGACCGATATTCTCACTCTATAAAGCATACCATAAATACCTGTTGGAATGGGCTTTTGTAATAATGCCACTTGTTTCCTTTGTTATAATGTGAAATTACCCTGCCAACCGCGACATGTGAAAGTAGATATGTCAGTTCTGGGTTAGCTTGTGTTCCCCGACTACAGTCTAGAGTAGGAGTTGCGATACAAGCTGTAGGCAGGATATTGGATGGTCTAATGAAATTCTTGAACATGGAAGTTGAGTGTGAATTGCAAGGGTATTGTTGAAGGTAGGCACTGGAGGAAGTGAATGAACAGGAGACAAGAGTCTTAAGGACTAGGTCTAAGAGATGAAGAACTGGACTAGCACCAGCAGCATATATCTCTGGAACCAGAATGAGACCAGTAATGCATATCTCTGTAACTGGGCTGGGAGTGGTAACTGATATCTCTGTAACTGGGCCAGGACCAGTAGTGCATAACTATGGAACTGGACTTTGGCTGGTGATGTGTAACTATGGAACCGGACTAGGACTGGTAATACGAATCTATGGAACTGGGCTGGGACCAGTAATGGTCCTCTCTGTAACTGGGCTGGGACTGGTATTGTGTATCTCAGGAACTGGGCTGAGGCTGGCCAAATGTTATACTAGAGCTGATTTGAGAGCAATGTCCCAAAGGAATCATGGTACTGGTAACTTGGCTGAAGCTGGACTTGCTAACTGAATTGGAACTGTAGAATGGGCTGGAGCCGATGGATGTTGACCAGTGATGTTGGAAACCAGACAGGAGCCAGTGTACTTCTTTACTGGATTGGAACGAATGACGCTGATGTCCAGGCTGGAACTGATGGAATAGGTAACCGGACAGGAACCAATGAAGTTGGAAACTGTCTGGAGCTGGTGGACTTATTAACTGGACTGGAACCAGTGACATATGGGACTGTGCTAGTCTGTGAAAATATTTATGCAACACTGAATTTGTGTTTGTTAGAATATTTTTGTATTAGTGACTTTAGAATGTAAGCTCTTATGGGGCAGGGACTCTTATGGATGATTTGTGTTCTCTGTACATGATTTATTAGTTATACAATATAAATAAACAATAATAGTAATAATAATAATAATAATAATAATAATAGATATGGATGTATATCAGGAACATATTATCATGCCTCTAAAATTTTTCAGGAGGGCCTTCACCATGATTGAAAATGCGAGAACAACAGCCAAGCAAACTACATCTCTGGACTTTTGTAAGGTCATCTTTACTTCAAAGCATATAATGAAGATAGAACCGCAGGAGTAGTAGACCCAATACAGGTAATTAATATTATTAATTACTGATAACTCTCAGGCTAGACACAAGTTCTAGACCCATAGAGGCATGATAATATCTTCCTGGTATACATGTATATTTATAAAATATGTATGTTTGCATTGGACTATGTGTAAATGCTTATGTGTTATGAATTTCAGACTGTAATCTCTAATGGTACAGGGACTAATATTAATGACATATATTTTCTGTAGAGCATTGCATACATTGTTATAGGAATGGGCTCTTGTGATTAACCCTTTGAGTTCTATTCAGCAATAGTGACAATGTTGCTCAGCATATTATTGGGCAACATCGTCATGAGTTTTTATCAATTATGATAATTTATGGCTGCTATTTAGCAATATTTTGTGCAGGGACAGCGGTTGTGCTAACATGCTGTCCCTGTAATGTTATAGAAGACATTCTTTTCGGGATTCCGAAAATAATACCTTCTGTTTGCTCTTCTGTGCATGCTCAAACATGCACTCGGGAATAGTCTCTGTCCCTGCTTGCAGTGACCGCCAACGGGGTAAGTATATCTCCAGCCTGTCCAAATTGATTGACATGTGTATACAGTCTATATATTAGTCGGTATACATGTATATTTATGTGTTTTATATTTAATATTTATATATAAATGCTAAATATAATAGTAAATAAATATACAGGTACACAGACTAGTATAAAGACTGTATACGCATGTCAATCAATTTTGGCAGGTTTAACATGCTGTAGTTGGACTTACCTGTCGGCCGTCTCTAGAAATCAGGCATAATGACTGGACGGATTTACAAGATGCTGCAGGGACTTAAGGGAACATTTCCCTATGTCCCTGCAGTTTTATGGACATGTAAATATTTTTTTCCTATAGTGCCATTCTGAGATGGCGTTATATAAAGGACAATTTTTTCAAGTGAATTAACACTTTTTGCTTTGCTGAGTAGCAAAAAGCGTTAAAGCACTGTAGAGATCAATGGCTGATCCCTACAGTGCGGTACTCTGTGAGCAGGGAATTAATGAGGAAGATAATTATGTTCTCTTCTCCATTATCCTATTGCTGACTAGGGGATTTACATAAAGAACACGGAAATCATAGTTTCCATAATTTTTATGTAAAAAACATTGCATCCCGATAGTGTGAAATCACCTTGCTTTATTTCTGCAACACAGAATGTGTGTGTGTGTAAGGCTATAGTTTTGGTAAAATTAGTCTATAAGCTCCAATAGGGCAGGGACTAACATGAATGACCGATATTCTCACTCTATAAAGCATACCATAAATACCTGTTGGAATGGGCTTTTGTAATAATGCCACTTGTTTCCTTTGTTATAATGTGAAATTACCCTGCCAACCGCGACATGTGAAAGTAGATATGTCAGTTCTGGGTTAGCTTGTGTTCCCCGACTACAGTCTAGAGTAGGAGTTGTGATACAAGCTGTAGGCAGGATATTGGATGGTCTAATGAAATTCTTGAACATGGAAGTTGAGTGTGAATTGCAAGGGTATTGTTGAAGGTAGGCACTGGAGGAAGTGAATGAACAGGAGACAAGAGTCTTAAGGACTAGGTCTAAGAGATGAAGAACTGGACTAGCACCAGCAGCATATATCTCTGGAACCAGAATGAGACCAGTAATGCATATCTCTGTAACTGGGCTGGGAGTGGTAACTGATATCTCTGTAACTGGGCCAGGACCAGTAGTGCATAACTATGGAACTGGACTTTGGCTGGTGATGTGTAACTATGGAACCGGACTAGGACTGGTAATATGAATCTATGGATCTGGGCTGGGACCAGTAATGGTCCTCTCTGTAACTGGGCTGGGACTGGTATTGTGTATCTCAGGAACTGGGCTGAGGCTGGCCAAATGTTATACTACAACTGATTTGAGAGCAATGTCCCAAAGGAATCATGGTACTGGTAACTTGGCTGAAGCTGGACTTGCTAACTGAATTGGAACTGTAGAATGGGCTGGAGCCGATGGATGTTGACCAGTGATGTTGGAAACCAGACAGGAGCCAGTGTACTTCTTTACTGGATTGGAACGAATGACGCTGATGTCCAGGCTGGAACTGATGGAATAGGTAACCGGACAGGAACCAATGAAGTTGGAAACTGTCTGGAGCTGGTGGACTTATTAACTGGACTGGAACCAGTGACATATGGGACTGTGCTAGTCTGTGAAAATATTTATGCAACACTGAATTTGTGTTTGTTAGAATATTTTTGTATTAGTGACTTTAGAATGTAAGCTCTTATGGGGCAGGGACTCTTATGGATGATTTGTGTTCTCTGTACATGATTTATTAGTTATACAATATAAATAAACAATAATAGTAATAATAATAATAATAGATATGGATGTATATCAGGAACATATTATCATGCCTCTAAAATTTTTCAGGAGGGCCTTCACCATGATTGAAAATGTGAGAACAACAGCCAAGCAAACTACATCTCTGGACTTTTGTAAGGTCATCTTTACTACAAAGCATATAATGAAGATAGAACCGCAGGATTAGTAGACCCAAGACAGGTAATTAATATTATTAATTACTGATAACTCTCAGGCTAGACACAAGTTCTAGACCCATAGAGGCATGATAATATCTTCCTGGTATACATGTATATTTATAAAATATGTATGTTTGCATTGGACTATGTGTAAATGCTTATGTGTTATGAATTTCAGACTGTAAACTCTAATGGGACAGGGACTAATATTAATGACATATATTTTCTGTAGAGCATTGCATACATTGTTATAGGAATGGGCTCTTGTGATTAACCCTTTGAGTTCTATTCAGCAATAGTGACAATGTTGCTCAGAATATTATTGGGCAACATCGTCATGAGTTTTTATCAATTATGATAATTTATGGCTGCTATTTAGCAATATTTTGTGCAGGGACAGCGGTTGTGCTAACACGCTGTCCCTGTAATGTTATAGAAGACATTTTTTTCGGGATTCCGAAAATAATACCTTCTGTTTGTTCTTCTGTGCATGCTCAAACATGCACTCGGGAATAGTCTCTGTCCCTGCTTGCAGTGACCGCCAACGGGGTAAGTATATCTCCAGCCTGTCCAAATTGATTGACATGTGTATACAGGCTATATATTAGTCGGTATACATGTATATTTATGTGTTTTATATTTAATATTTATATATAAATGCTAAATATAATAGTAAATAAATATACAGGTACACAGACTAGTATAAAGACTGTATACGCATGTCAATCAATTTTGGCAGGTTTAACATGCTGTAGTTGGACTTACCTGTCGGCCGTCTCTAGAAATCAGGCATAATGACTGGACGGATTTACAAGATGCTGCAGGGACTTAAGGGAACATTTCCCTATGTCCCTGCAGTTTTATGGACATGTAAATATTTTTTTCCTATAGTGCCATTCTGAGATGGCGTTATATAAAGGACAATATTTTCAAGTGAATTAACACTTTTTGCTTTGCTGAGTAGCAAAAAGCGTTAAAGCACTGTAGAGATCAATGGCTGATCCCTACAGTGCGGTACTCTGTGAGCAGGGAATTAATGAGGAAGATAATTATGTTCTCTTCTCCATTATCCTATTGCTGACTAGGGGATTTACATAAAGAACACGGAAATCATAGTTTCCATAATTTTTATGTAAAAAACATTGCATCCCGATAGTGTGAAATCACCTTGCTTTATTTCTGCAACACAGAATGTGTGTGTGTGTAAGGCTATAGTTTTGGTAAAATTAGTCTATAAGCTCCAATAGGGCAGGGACTAACATGAATGACCGATATTCTCACTCTATAAAGAATACCATAAATACCTGTTGGAATGGGCTTTTGTAATAATGCCACTTGTTTCCTTTGTTATAATGTGAAATTACCCTGCCAACCACGACATGTGAAAGTAGATATGTCAGTTCTGGGTTAGCTTGTGTTCCCCGACTACAGTCTAGAGTAGGAGTTGTGATACAAGCTGTAGGCAGGATATTGGATGGTCTAATGAAATTCTTGAACATGGAAGTTGAGTGTGAATTGCAAGGGTATTGTTGAAGGTAGGCACTGGAGGAAGTGAATGAACAGGAGACAAGAGTCTTAAGGACTAGGTCTAAGAGATGAAGAACTGGACTAGCACCAGCAGCATATATCTCTGGAACCAGAATGAGACCAGTAATGCATATCTCTGTAACTGGGCTGGGAGTGGTAACTGATATCTCTGTAACTGGGCCAGGACCAGTAGTGCATGACTATGGAACTGGACTTTGGCTGGTGAAGTGTAACTATGGAACTGGACTAGGACTGGTAATACGAATCTATGGAACTGGGCTGGGACCAGTAATGGTCCTCTCTGTAACTGGGCTGGGACTGGTATTGTGTATCTCAGGAACTGGGCTGAGGCTGGCCAAATGTTATACTAGAACTGATTTGAGATCAATGTCCCAAAGGAATCATGGTACTGGTAACTTGGCTGAAGCTGGACTTGCTAACTGAATTGGAACTGTAGAATGGGCTGGAGCCGATGGATGTTGACCAGTGATGTTGGAAACCAGACAGGAGCCAGTGTACTTCTTTACTGGATTGGAACCAATGACGCTGATGTCCAGGCTGGAACTGATGGAATAGGTAACCGGACTGGAACCAATGAAGTTGGAAACTGTCTGGAGCTGGTGGACTTATTAACTGGACTGGAACCAGTGACATATGGGACTGTGCTAGTCTGTGAAAATATTTATGCAACACTGAATTTGTGTTTGTTAGAATATTTTTGTATTAGTGACTTTAGAATGTAAGCTCTTATGGGGCAGGGACTCTTATGGATGATTTGTGTTCTCTGTACATGATTTATTAGTTATACAATATAAATAAACAATAATAGTAATAATAATAATAATAATAATAATAATAGTAATACTAATAATAATAGATATGCATGTATATCAGGAACATATTATCATGCCTCTAAAATTTTTCAGGAGGGCCTTCACCATGATTGAAAATGTGAGGACCACAGCCAAGCAAACTACATCTCTGGACTTTTGTAAGGTCATCTTTACTACAAAGCATATAATGAAGATAGAACCGCAGGAGTAGTAGACCCAAGAAAGGTAATTAATATTATTAATTACTGATAACTCTCAGGCTACACACAAGTTCTAGACCCATAGAGGCATGATAATATCTTCCTGGTATACATGTATATTTATAAAATATGTATGTTTGCATTGGACTATGTGTAAATGCTTATGTGTTATGAATTTCAGACTGTAATCTCTAATGGGGCAGGGACTAATATGAAGGACATATATTTTCTGTAGAGCATTGCATACATTGTTATAGGAATGGGCTCTTGTGATTAACCCTTTGGGTTCTATTCAGCAATAGTGACAATGTTGCTCAGAATATTATTGGGCAACATCGTCATGAGTTTTTATCAATTATGATAATTTATGGCTGCTATTTAGCAATATTTTGTGCACTGACTGCTGTTGTGCTAACACGCTGTCCCTGTAATGTTATAGAAGACATTCTTTTCGGGATTCCAAAAATGATACCTTCTGTTTGTTCTTCTGTGCATGCTCAAACATGCACTCGGGAATAGTCTCTGTCCCTGCTTGCAGTGACCGCCAACGGGGTAAGTATATCTCCAGCCTGTCCAAATTGATTGACATGTGTATACAGGCTATATATTAGTCGGTATACATGTATATTTATGTGTTTTACATTTAATATTTATATATAAATGCTAAATATAATAGTAAATAAATATACAGGTATACAGACTAGTATAAAGACTGTATACGCATGTCAATCAATTTTGGCAGGTTTAACATGCTGTAGTTGGACTTACCTGTCGGCCGTCACTAGAAATCAGGCATAATGACTGGATGGATTTACAAGATGCTGCAGGGACTTAAGGGAACATTTCCCTATGTCCCTGCAGTTTTATGGACATGTAAGTTTTTTTTTCCTATAGCGCCATTCTGAGATGGCGTTATATAAAGGACAATTTTTTCAAGTGAATTAACACTTTTTGCTTTGCTGAGTAGCAAAAAGCGTTAAAGCACTGTAGAGATCAATGGCTGATCCCTACAGTTTGGTACTCTGTGAGCAGGGAATTAATGAGGAAGATAATGATGTTCTCTTCTCCATTATCCTATTGCTGACTAGGGGATTTACATAAAGAACATGGAAATCATAGTTTCCATAATTTTTATGTAAAAAACATTGCATCCCGATAGTGCGAAATCACCTTGCTTTATTTCTGCAACACAGAATGTGTGTGTGTGTAAGGCTATAGTTTTGGTAAAATTAGTCTATAAGCTCCAATGGGGCAGGGACTAACATGAATGACCGATAATCTCACTCTATAAAGCATACCATAAATACCTGTTGGAATGGGCTTTTTTAATAATGCCACTTGTTTCCTTTGTTATAATGTGAAATTACCCTGCCAACCGCGACATGTGAAAGTAGATATGTCAGTTCTGGGTTAGCTTGTGTTCCCCAACTACAGTCTAGAGTAGGAGTTGCGATACAAGCTGTAGGCAGGATATTGGATGTTCTAATGAAATTCTTGAACATGGAAGTTGAGTGTGAATTGCAAGGGTATTGTTGAAGGTAGGCACTGGAGGAAGTGAATGAACAGGAGACAAGAGTCTTAAGGACTAGGTCTAAGAGATGAAGAACTGGACTAGCACCAGCAGCATATATCTCTGGAACCAGAATGAGACCAGTAATGCATATCTCTGTAACTGGGCTGGGAGTGGTAACTGATATCTCTGTAACTGGGCCAGGACCAGTAGTGCATAACTATGGAACTGGACTTTGGCTGGTGATGTGTAACTATGGAACCGGACTAGGACTGGTAATACGAATCTATGGAACTGGGCTGGGACCAGTAATGGTCCTCTCTGTAACTGGGCTGGGACTGGTATTGTGTATCTCAGGAACTGGGCTGAGGCTGGCCAAATGTTATACTAGAACTGATTTGAGAGCAATGTCCCAAAGGAATCATGGTACTGGTAACTTGGCTGAAGCTGGACTTGCTAACTGAATTGGAACTGTAGAATGGGCTGGAGCCGATGGATGTTGACCAGTGATGTTGGAAACCAGACAGGAGCCAGTGTACTTCTTTACTGGATTGGAACCAATGACGCTGATGTCCAGGCTGGAACTGATGGAATAGGTAACCGGACTGGAACCAATGAAGTTGGAAACTGTCTGGAGCTGGTGGACTTATTAACTGGACTGGAACCAGTGACATATGGGACTGTGCTAGTCTGTGAAAATATTTATGCAACACTGAATTTGTGTTTGTTAGAATATTTTTGTATTAGTGACTTTAGAATGTAAGCTCTTATGGGGCAGGGACTCTTATGGATGATTTGTGTTCTCTGTACATGATTTATTAGTTATACAATATAAATAAACAATAATAATAATAATAATAATAATAATAATAATAATAATAGATATGCATGTATATCAGGAACATATTATCATGCCTCTAAAATTTTTCAGGAGGGCCTTCACCATGATTGAAAATGTGAGGACAACAGCCAAGCAAACTACATCTCTGGACTTTTGTAAGGTCATCTTTACTACAAAGCATATAATGAAGATAGAACCGCAGGAGTAGTAGACCCAAGACAGGTAATTAATATTATTAATTACTGATAACTCTCAGGCTAGACACAAGTTCTAGACCCATAGAGGCATGATAATATCTTCCTGGTATACATGTATATTTATAAAATATGTATGTTTGCATTGGACTATGTGTAAATGCTTATGTGTTATGAATTTCAGACTGTAATCTCTAATGGGACAGGGACTAATATGAATGACATATATTTTCTGTAGAGCATTGCATACATTGTTATAGGAATCGGCTCTTGTGATTAACCCTTCGAGTTCTATTCAGCAATAGTGACAATGTTGCTCAGAATATTATTGGGCAACATCGTCATGAGTTTTTATCAATTATGATAATTTATGGCTGCTATTTAGCAATATTTTGTGCACTGACTGCTGTTGTGCTAACACGCTGTCCCTGTAATGTTATAGAAGACATTCTTTTCGGGATTCCAAAAATGATACCTTCTGTTTGTTCTTCTGTGCATGCTCAAACATGCACTCGGGAATAGTCTCTGTCCCTGCTTGCAGTGACCGCCAACGGGGTAAGTATATCTCCAGCCTGTCCAAATTGATTGACATGTGTATACAGGCTATATATTAGTCGGTATACATGTATATTTATGTGTTTTACATTTAATATTTATATATAAATGCTAAATATAATAGTAAATAAATATACAGGTATACAGACTAGTATAAAGACTGTATACGCATGTCAATCAATTTTGGCAGGTTTAACATGCTGTAGTTGGACTTACCTGTCGGCCGTCACTAGAAATCAGGCATAATGACTGGACGGATTTACAAGATGCTGCAGGGACTTAAGGGAACATTTCCCTATGTCCCTGCAGTTTTATGGACATGTAAGTTTTTTTTTCCTATAGCGCCATTCTGAGATGGCGTTATATAAAGGACAATTTTTTCAAGTGAATTAACACTTTTTGCTTTGCTGAGTAGCAAAAAGCGTTAAAGCACTGTAGAGATCAATGGCTGATCCCTACAGTTTGGTACTCTGTGAGCAGGGAATTAATGAGGAAGATAATTATGTTCTCTTCTCCATTATCCTACTGCTGACTAGGGGATTTACATAAAGAACATGGAAATCATAGTTTCCATAATTTTTATGTAAAAAACATTGCATCCTGATAGTGCGAAATCACCTTGCTTTATTTCTGCAACACAGAATGTGTGTGTGTATAAGGCTATAGTTTTGGTAAAATTAGTCTATAAGCTCCAATGGGGCAGGGACTAACATGAATGACCGATAATCTCACTCTATAAAGCATACCATAAATACCTGTTGGAATGGGCTTTTGTAATAATGCCACTTGTTTCCTTTGTTATAATGTGAAATTACCCTGCCAACCGCGACATGTGAAAGTAGATATGTCAGTTCTGGGTTAGCTTGTGTTCCCCGACTACAGTCTAGAGTAGGAGTTGCGATACAAGCTGTAGGCAGGATATTGGATGGTCTAATGAAATTCTTGAACATGGAAGTTGAGTGTGAATTGCAAGGGTATTGTTGAAGGTAGGCACTGGAGGAAGTGAATGAACAGGAGACAAGAGTCTTAAGGACTAGGTCTAAGAGATGAAGAACTGGACTAGCACCAGCAGCATATATCTCTGGAACCAGAATGAGACCAGTAATGCATATCTCTGTAACTGGGCTGGGAGTGGTAACTGATATCTCTGTAACTGGGCCAGGACCAGTAGTGCATAACTATGGAACTGGACTTTGGCTGGTGATGTGTAACTATGGAACCGGACTAGGACTGGTAATACGAATCTATGGAACTGGGCTGGGACCAGTAATGGTCCTCTCTGTAACTGGGCTGGGACTGGTATTGTGTATCTCAGGAACTGGGCTGAGGCTGGCCAAATGTTATACTAGAACTGATTTGAGAGCAATGTCCCAAAGGAATCATGGTACTGGTAACTTGGCTGAAGCTGGACTTGCTAACTGAATTGGAACTGTAGAATGGGCTGGAGCCGATGGATGTTGACCAGTGATGTTGGAAACCAGACAGGAGCCAGTGTACTTCTTTACTGGATTGGAACCAATGACGCTGATGTCCAGGCTGGAACTGATGGAATAGGTAACCGGACTGGAACCAATGAAGTTGGAAACTGTCTGGAGCTGGTGGACTTATTAACTGGACTGGAACCAGTGACATATGGGACTGTGCTAGTCTGTGAAAATATTTATGCAACACTGAATTTGTGTTTGTTAGAATATTTTTGTATTAGTGACTTTAGAATGTAAGCTCTTATGGGGCAGGGACTCTTATGGATGATTTGTGTTCTCTGTACATGATTTATTAGTTATACAATATAAATAAACAATAATAATAATAATAATAATAATAATAATAGATATGCATGTATATCAGGAACATATTATCATGCCTCTAAAATTTTTCAGGAGGGCCTTCACCATGATTGAAAATGCGAGAACAACAGCCAAGCAAACTACATCTCTGGACTTTTGTAAGGTCATCTTTACTACAAAGCATATAATGAAGATAGAACCGCAGGAGTAGTAGACCCAATACAGGTAATTAATATTATTAATTACTGATAACTCTCAGGCTAGACACAAGTTCTAGACCCATAGAGGCATGATAATATCTTCCTGGTATACATGTATATTTATAAAATATGTATGTTTGCATTGGACTATGTGTAAATGCTTATGTGTTATGAATTTCAGACTGTAATCTCTAATGGTACAGGGACTAATATTAATGACATATATTTTCTGTAGAGCATTGCATACATTGTTATAGGAATGGGCTCTTGTGATTAACCCTTTGAGTTCTATTCAGCAATAGTGACAATGTTGCTCAGAATATTATTGGGCAACATCGTCATGAGTTTTTATCAATTATGATAATTTATGGCTGCTATTTAGCAATATTTTGTGCAGGGACAGCGGTTGTGCTAACACGCTGTCCCTGTAATGTTATAGAAGACATTCTTTTCGGGATTCCGAAAATAATACCTTCTGTTTGTTCTTCTGTGCATGCTCAAACATGCACTCGGGAATAGTCTCTGTCCCTGCTTGCAGTGACCGCCAACGGGGTAAGTATATCTCCAGCCTGTCCAAATTGATTGACATGTGTATACAGGCTATATATTAGTCGGTATACATGTATATTTATGTGTTTTATATTTAATATTTATATATAAATGCTAAATATAATAGTAAATAAATATACAGGTACACAGACTAGTATAAAGACTGTATACGCATGTCAATCAATTTTGGCAGGTTTAACATGCTGTAGTTGGACTTACCTGTCGGCCGTCTCTAGAAATCAGGCATAATGACTAGACGGATTTACAAGATGCTGCAGGGACTTAAGGGAACATTTCCCTATGTCCCTGCAGTTTTATGGACATGTAAATATTTTTTTCCTATAGTGCCATTCTGAGATGGCGTTATATAAAGGACAATTTTTTCAAGTGAATTAACACTTTTTGCTTTGCTGAGTAGCAAAAAGCGTTAAAGCACTGTAGAGATCAATGGCTGATCCCTACAGTGCGGTACTCTGTGAGCAGGGAATTAATGAGGAAGATAATTATGTTCTCTTCTCCATTATCCTATTGCTGACTAGGGGATTTACATAAAGAACACGGAAATCATAGTTTCCATAATTTTTATGTAAAAAACATTGCATCCCGATAGTGTGAAATCACCTTGCTTTATTTCTGCAACACAGAATGTGTGTGTGTGTAAGGCTATAGTTTTGGTAAAATTAGTCTATAAGCTCCAATAGGGCAGGGACTAACATGAATGACCGATATTCTCACTCTATAAAGAATACCATAAATACCTGTTGGAATGGGCTTTTGTAATAATGCCACTTGTTTCCTTTGTTATAATGTGAAATTACCCTGCCAACCGTGACATGTGAAAGTAGATATGTCAGTTCTGGGTTAGCTTGTGTTCCCCGACTACAGTCTAGAGTAGGAGTTGTGATACAAGCTGTAGGCAGGATATTGGATGGTCTAATGAAATTCTTGAACATGGAAGTTGAGTGTGAATTGCAAGGGTATTGTTGAAGGTAGGCACTGGAGGAAGTGAATGAACAGGAGACAAGAGTCTTAAGGACTAGGTCTAAGAGATGAAGAACTGGACTAGCACCAGCAGCATATATCTCTGGAACCAGAATGAGACCAGTAATGCATATCTCTGTAACTGGGCTGGGAGTGGTAACTGATATCTCTGTAACTGGGCCAGGACCAGTAGTGCATAACTATGGAACTGGACTTTGGCTGGTGATGTGTAACTATGGAACCGGACTAGGACTGGTAATACGAATCTATGGAACTGGGCTGGGACCAGTAATGGTCCTCTCTGTAACTGGGCTGGGACTGGTATTGTGTATCTCAGGAACTGGGCTGAGGCTGGCCAAATGTTATACTAGAACTGATTTGAGAGCAATGTCCCAAAGGAATCATGGTACTGGTAACTTGGCTGAAACTGGACTTGCTAACTGAATTGGAACTGTAGAATGGGCTGGAGCCGATGGATGTTGACCAGTGATGTTGGAAACCAGACAGGAGCCAGTGTACTTCTTTACTGGATTGGAACGAATGACGCTGATGTCCAGGCTGGAACTGATGGAATAGGTAACCGGACAGGAACCAATGAAGTTGGAAACTGTCTGGAGCTGGTGGACTTATTAACTGGACTGGAACCAGTGACATATGGGACTGTGCTAGTCTGTGAAAATATTTATGCAACACTGAATTTGTGTTTGTTAGAATATTTTTCTATTAGTGACTTTAGAATGTAAGCTCTTATGGGGCAGGGACTCTTATGGATGATTTGTGTTCTCTGTACATGATTTATTAGTTATACAATATAAATAAACAATAATAGTAATAATAATAATAATAATAATAAAAATAATAGATATGGATGTATATCAGGAACATATTATCATGCCTCTAAAATTTTTCAGGAGGGCCTTCACCATGATTGAAAATGTGAGAACAACAGCCAAGCAAACTACATCTCTGGACTTTTGTAAGGTCATCTTTACTACAAAGCATATAATGAAGATAGAACCGCAGGAGTAGTAGACCCAAGACAGGTAATTAATATTATTAATTACTGATAACTCTCAGGCTAGACACAAGTTCTAGACCCATAGAGGCATGATAATATCTTCCTGGTATACATGTATATTTATAAAATATGTATGTTTGCATTGGACTATGTGTAAATGCTTATGTGTTATGAATTTCAGACTGTAAACTCTAATGGGACAGGGACTAATATTAATGACATATATTTTCTGTAGAGCATTGCATACATTGTTATAGGAATGGGCTCTTGTGATTAACCCTTTGAGTTCTATTCAGCAATAGTGACAATGTTGCTCAGAATATTATTGGGCAACATCGTCATGAGTTTTTATCAATTATGATAATTTATGGCTGCTATTTAGCAATATTTTGTGCAGGGACAGCGGTTGTGCTAACACGCTGTCCCTGTAATGTTATAGAAGACATTCTTTTCGGGATTCCGAAAATAATACCTTCTGTTTGTTCTTCTGTGCATGCTCAAACATGCACTCGGGAATAGTCTCTGTCCCTGCTTGCAGTGACCGCCAACGGGGTAAGTATATCTCCAGCCTGTCCAAATTGATTGACATGTGTATACAGGCTATATATTAGTCGGTATACATGTATATTTATGTGTTTTATATTTAATATTTATATATAAATGCTAAATATAATAGTAAATAAATATACAGGTACACAGACTAGTATAAAGACTGTATACGCATGTCAATCAATTTTGGCAGGTTTAACATGCTGTAGTTGGACTTACCTGTCGGCCGTCTCTAGAAATCAGGCATAATGACTGGACGGATTTACAAGATGCTGCAGGGACTTAAGGGAACATTTCCCTATGTCCCTGCAGTTTTATGGACATGTAAATATTTTTTTCCTATAGTGCCATTCTGAGATGGCGTTATATAAAGGACAATTTTTTCAAGTGAATTAACACTTTTTGCTTTGCTGAGTAGCAAAAAGCGTTAAAGCACTGTAGAGATCAATGGCTGATCCCTACAGTGCGGTACTCTGTGAGCAGGTAATTAATGAGGAAGATAATTATGTTCTCTTCTCCATTATCCTATTGCTGACTAGGGGATTTACATAAAGAACACGGAAATCATAGTTTCCATAATTTTTATGTAAAAAACATTGCATCCCGATAGTGTGAAATCACCTTGCTTTATTTCTGCAACACAGAATGTGTGTGTGTGTAAGGCTATAGTTTTGGTAAAATTAGTCTATAAGCTCCAATAGGGCAGGGACTAACATGAATGACCGATATTCTCACTCTATAAAGCATACCATAAATACCTGTTGGAATGGGCTTTTGTAATAATGCCACTTGTTTCCTTTGTTATAATGTGAAATTACCCTGCCAACCGCGACATGTGAAAGTAGATATGTCAGTTCTGGGTTAGCTTGTGTTCCCCGACTACAGTCTAGAGTAGGAGTTGTGATACAAGCTGTAGGCAGGATATTGGATGGTCTAATGAAATTCTTGAACATGGAAGTTGAGTGTGAATTGCAAGGGTATTGTTGAAGGTAGGCACTGGAGGAAGTGAATGAACAGGAGACAAGAGTCTTAAGGACTAGGTCTAAGAGATGAAGAACTGGACTAGCACCAGCAGCATATATCTCTGGAACCAGAATGAGACCAGTAATGCATATCTCTGTAACTGGGCTGGGAGTGGTAACTGATATCTCTGTAACTGGGCCAGGACCAGTAGTGCATAACTATGGAACTGGACTTTGGCTGGTGATGTGTAACTATGGAACCGGACTAGGACTGGTAATATGAATCTATGGAACTGGGCTGGGACCAGTAATGGTCCTCTCTGTAACTGGGCTGGGACTGGTATTGTGTATCTCAGGAACTGGGCTGAGGCTGGCCAAATGTTATACTAGAACTGATTTGAGAGCAATGTCCCAAAGGAATCATGGTACTTGTAACTTAGCTGAAGCTGGACTTGCTAACTGAATTGGAACTGTAGAATGGGCTGGAGCCGATGGATGTTGACCAGTGATGTTGGAAACCAGACAGGAGCCAGTGTACTTCTTTACTGGATTGGAACCAATGACGCTGATGTCCAGGCTGGAACTGATGGAATAGGTAACCGGACTGGATCCAATGAAGTTGGAAACTGTCTGGAGCTGGTGGACTTATTAACTGGACTGGAACCAGTGATATATGGGACTGTGCTAGTCTGTGAAAATATTTATGCAACACTGAATTTGTGTTTGTTAGAATATTTTTGTATTAGTGACTTTCGAATGTAAGCTCTTATGGGGCAGGGACTCTTATGGATGATTTGTGTTCTCTGTACATGATTTATTAGTTATACAATATAAATAAACAATAATAGTAATACTAATAATAATAGATATGCATGTATATCAGGAACATATTATCATGCCTCTAAAATTTTTCAGGAGGGCCTTCACCATGATTGAAAATGTGAGGACAACAGCCAAGCAAACTACATCTCTGGACTTTTGTAAGGTCATCTTTACTACAAAGCATATAATGAAGATAGAACAGCAGGAGTAGTAGACCCAAGACAGGTAATTAATATTATTAATTACTGATAACTCTCAGGCTAGACACAAGTTCTAGACCCATAGAGGCATGATAATATCTTCCTGGTATACATGTATAATTATAAAATATGTATGTTTGCATTGGACTATGTGTAAATGCTTATGTGTTATGAATTTCAGACTGTAATCTCTAATGGGACAGGGACTAATATGAATGACATATATTTTCTGTAGAGCATTGCATACATTGTTATAGGAATGGGCTCTAGTGATTAACCCTTCGAGTTCTATTCAGCAATAGTGACAATGTTGCTCAGAATATTATTGGGCAACATCGTCATGAGTTTTTATCAATTATGATAATTTATGGCTGCTATTTAGCAATATTTTGTGCAGGGACAGCGGTTGTGCTAACACGCTGTCCCTGTAATGTTATAGAAGACATTCTTTTCGGGATTCCAAAAATAATACCTTCTGTTTGTTCTTCTGTGCATGCTCAAACATGCACTCGGGAATAGTCTCAGTCCCTGCTTGCACTGACCGCCAACGGGGTAAGTATATCTCCAGCCTGTCCAAATTGATCGACATGTGTATACAGGCTATATATTAGTCGGTATACATGTATATTTATGTGTTTTATATTTAATATTTATATATAAATGCTAAATATAATAGTAAATAAATATACAGGTATACAGACTAGTATAAAGACTGTATACGCATGTCAATCAATTTTGGCAGGTTTAACATGCTGTAGTTGGACTTACCTGTCGGCCGTCACTAGAAATCAGGCATAATGACTGGACAGATTTACAAGATGCTGCAGGGACTTAAGTGAACATTTCCCTGTGTCCCTGCAGTTTTATGGACATGTAAGTATTTTTTTCCTATAGCGCCATTCTGAGATGGAGTTATATAAAGGACAATTTTTTCAAGTGAATTAACACTTTTTGCTTTGCTGAGTAGCAAAAAGCGTTAAAGCACTGTAGAGATCAATGGCTGATCCCTACAGTGTGGAACTCTGTGAGTAGGGAATTAATGAGGAAGATAATTATGTTCTCTTCTCCATTATCCTATTGCTGACTAGGGGATTTACATAAAGAACACGGAAATCATAGTTTCCATTATTTTTATGTAAAAAACATTGCATCCCGATAGTGCGAAATCACCTTGCTTTATTTCTGCAACTCAGAATGTGTGTGTGTGTGTAAGGCTATAGTTTTGGTAAAATTAGTCTATAAGCTCCAATGGGGCAGGGACTAACATGAATGACCGATATTCTCACTCTATAAAGCTACCATAAATACCTGTTGGAATGGGCTTTTGTAATAATGCCACTTGTTTCCTTTGTTATAATGTGAAATTACCCTGCCAACCGCGACATGTGAAAGTAGATATGTCAGTTCTGGGTTAGCTTGTGTTCCCCGACTACAGTCTAGAGTAGGAGTTGCGATACAAGCTGTAGGCAGGATATTGGATGGTCTAATGAAATTCTTGAACATGGAAGTTGAGTGTGAATTACAAGGGTATTGTTGAAGGTAGGCACTGGAGGAAGTGAATGAACAGGAGACAAGAGTCTTAAGGACTAGGTCTAAGAGATGAAGAACTGGACTAGCACCAGCAGCATATATCTCTGGAACCAGAATGAGACCAGTAATGCATATCTCTGTAACTGGGCTGGGAGTGGTAACTGATATCTCTGTAACTGGGCCAGGACCAGTACTGCATAACTATGGAACTGGACTTTGGCTGGTGATGTGTAACTATGGAACCGGACTAGGACTGGTAATACGAATCTATGGAACTGGGCTGGGACCAGTAATGGTCCTCTCTGTAACTGGGCTGGGACTGGTATTGTGTATCTCAGGAACTGGGCTGAGGCTGGCCAAATGTTATACTAGAACTGATTTGAGATCAATGTCCCAAAGGAATCATGGTACTGGTAACTTGGCTGAAGCTGGACTTGCTAACTGAATTGGAACTGTAGAATGGGCTGGAGCCGATGGATATTGACCAGTGATGTTGGAAACCAGACAGGAGCCAGTGTACTTCTTTACTGGATTGGAACCAATGACGCTGATGTCCAGGCTGGAACTGATGGAATAGGTAACCGGACTGGAACCAATGAAGTTGGAAACTGTCTGGAGCTGGTGGACTTATTAACTGGACTGGAACCAGTGACATATGGGACTGTGCTAGTCTGTGAAAATATTTATGCAACACTGAATTTGTGTTTGTTAGAATATTTTTGTATTAGTGACTTTAGAATGTAAGCTCTTATGGGGCAGGGACTCTTATGGATGATTTGTGTTCTCTGTACATGATTTATTAGTTATACAATATAAATAAACAATAATAGTAATAATAATAATAATAATAATAATAATAATAGATATGCATGTATATCAGGAACATATTATCATGCCTCTAAAATTTTTCAGGAGGGCCTTCACCATGATTGAAAATGTGAGGACAACAGCCAAGCAAACTACATCTCTGGACTTTTGTAAGGTCATCTTTACTACAAAGCATATAATTAAGATAGAACCGCAGGAGTAGTAGACCCAAGACAGGTAATTAATATTATTAATTACTGATAACTCTCAGGCTAGACACAAGTTCTAGACCCATAGAGGCATGATAATATCTTCCTGGTATACATGTATATTTATAAAATATGTATGTTTGCATTGGACTATGTGTAAATGCTTATGTGTTATGAATTTCAGACTGTAATCTCTAATGGGGCAGGGACTAATATGAAGGACATATATTTTCTGTAGAGCATTGCATACATTGTTATAGGAATGGGCTCTTGTGATTAACCCTTTGGGTTCTATTCAGCAATAGTGACAATGTTGCTCAGAATATTATTGGGCAACATCGTCATGAGTTTTTATCAATTATGATAATTTATGGCTGCTATTTAGCAATATTTTGTGTAGGGACAGCGGTTGTGCTAACATGCTGTCCCTGTAATGTTATAGAAGACATTCTTTTCGGGATTCCGAAAATAATACCTTCTTTTTGTTCTTCTGTGCATGCTCAAACATGCACTTGGGAATAGTCTCTGTCCCTGCTTGCAGTGACCGCCAACGGGGTAAGTATATCTCCAGCCTGTCCAAATTGATTGACATGTGTATACAGGCTATATATTAGTCGGTATACATGTATATTTATGTGTTTTATATTTAATATTTATATATAAATGCTAAATATAATAGTAAATAAATATACAGGTACACAGACTAGTATAAAGACTGTATACGCATGTCAATCAATTTTGGCAGGTTTAACATGCTGTAGTTGGACTTACCTGTCGGCTGTCACTAGAAATCAGGCATAATGACTGGATGGATTTACAAGATGCTGCAGGGACTTAAGGGAACATTTCCCTATGTCCCTGCAGTTTTATGGACATGTAAGTATTTTTTTCCTATAGCGCCATTCTGAGATGGAGTTATATAAAGGACAATTTATTCAAGTGAATTAACACTTTTTGCTTTGCTGAGTAGCAAAAAGCGTTAAAGCACTGTAGAGATCAATGGCTGATCCCTACAGTGCGGTACTCTGTGAGCAGGGAATTAATGAGGAAGATAATTATGTTCTCTTCTCCATTATCCTATTGCTGACTAGGGGATTTACATAAAGAACACGGAAATCATAGTTTCCATTATTTTTATGTAAAAAACATTGCATCCCGATAGTGCGAAATCACCTTGCTTTATTTCTGCAACTCAGAATGTGTGTGTGTGTAAGGCTATAGTTTTGGTAAAATTAGTCTATAAGCTCCAATGGGGCAGGGACTAACATGAATGACCGATATTCTCACTCTATAAAGCTAGCATAAATACCTGTTGGAATGGGCTTTTGTAATAATGCCACTTGTTTCCTTTGTTATAATGTGAAATTACCCTGCCAACCGCGACATGTGAAAGTAGATATGTCAGTTCTGGGTTAGCTTGTGTTCCCCGACTATAGTCTAGAGTAGGAGTTGTGATACAAGCTGTAGGCAGGATATTGGATGGTCTAATGAAATTCTTGAACATGGAAGTTGAGTGTGAATTGCAAGGGTATTGTTGAAGGTAGGCACTGGAGGAAGTGAATGAACAGGAGACAAGAGTCTTAAGGACTAGGTCTAAGAGATGAAGAACTGGACTAGCACCAGCAGCATATATCTCTGGAACCAGAATGAGACCAGTAATGCATATCTCTGTAACTGGGCTGGGAGTGGTAACTGATATCTCTGTAACTGGGCCAGGACCAGTAGTGCATAACTATGGAACTGGACTTTGGCTGGTGATGTGTAACTATGGAACCAGACTAGGACTGGTAATACGAATCTATGGAACTGGGCTGGGACCAGTAATGGTCCTCTCTGTAACTGGGCTGGGACTGGTATTGTGTATCTCAGGAACTGGGCTGAGGCTGGCCAAATGTTATACTAGAACTGATTTGAGAGCAATGTCCCAAAGGAATCATGGTACTGGTAACTTGGCTGAAGCTGGACTTGCTAACTGAATTGGAACTGTAGAATGGGCTGGAGCCGATGGATGTTGACCAGTGATGTTGGAAACCAGACAGGAGCCAGTGTACTTCTTTACTGGATTGGAACCAATGACGCTGATGTCCAGGCTGGAACTGATGGAATAGGTAACTGGACTGGAACCAATGAAGTTGGAAACTGTCTGGAGCTGGTGGACTTATTAACTGGACTGGAACCAGTGACATATGGGACTGTGCTAGTCTGTGAAAATATTTATGCAACACTGAATTTGTGTTTGTTAGAATATTTTTGTATTAGTGACTTTAGAATGTAAGCTCTTATTGGGCAGGGACTCTTATGGATGATTTGTGTTCTCTTTACATGATTTATTAGTTATACAATATAAATAAACAATAATAATAATAATAATAATAATAATAATAATAGATATGCATGTATATCAGGAACATATTATCATGCCTCTAAAATTTTTCAGGAGGGCCTTCACCATGATTGAAAATGTGAGGACAACAGATAAGCAAACTACATCTCTGGACTTTTGTAAGGTCATCTTTACTACAAAGCATATAATGAAGATAGAAAAGCAGGAGTAGTAGACCCAAGACAGGTAATTAATATTATTAATTACTGATAACTCTCAGGCTAGACACAAGTTCTAGACCCATAGAGGCATGATAATATCTTCCTGGTATACATGTATATTTATAAAATATGTATGTTTGCATTGGTCTATGTGTAAATGCTTATGTGTTATGAATTTCAGACTGTAATCTCTAATGGGACAGGGACTAATATGAATGACATATATTTTCTGTAGAGCATTGCATACATTGTTATAGGAATGGGCTCTTGTGATTAACCCTTTGAGTTCTATTCAGCAATAGTGACAATGTTGCTCAGAATATTATTGGGCAACATCGTCATGAGTTTTTATCAATTATGATAATTTATGGCTGCTATTTAGCAATATTTTGTGCAGGGACAGCGGTTGTGCTAACACGCTGTCCCTGTAATGTTATAGAAGACATTCTTTTCGGGATTCCAAAAATAATACCTTCTGTTTGTTCTTCTGTGCATGCTCAAACATGCACTCGGGAATAGTCTCTGTCCCTGCTTGCACTGACCGCCAACGGGGTAAGTATATCTCCAGCCTGTCCAAATTGATTGACATGTGAATACAGGCTATATATTAGTCGGTATACATGTATATTTATGTGTTTTATATTTAATATTTATATATAAATGCTAAATATAATAGTAAATAAATATACAGGTATACAGACTAGTATAAAGTCTGTATACGCATGTCAATCAATTTTGGCAGGTTTAACATGCTGTAGTTGGACTTACCTGTCGGCCGTCACTAGAAATCAGGCATAATGACTGGACAGATTTACAAGATGCTGCAGGGACTTAAGGGAACATTTCCCTATGTCCCTGCAGTTTTATGGACATGTAAGTATTTTTTTCCTATAGCGCCATTCTGAGATGGCGTTATATAAAGGACAATTTTTTCAAGTGAATTAACACTTTTTGCTTTGCTGAGTAGCAAAAAGCGTTAAAGCACTGTAGAGATCAATGGCTGATCCCTACAGTTCGGTACTCTGTGAGCAGGGAATTAATGAGGAAGATAATTATGTTCTCTTCTCCATTCACTATTGCTGACTAGGGGATTTACATAAAGAACACGGAAATCATAGTTTTCATAATTTTTATATAAAAAAAATTGCATCCCGATAGTGCGAAATCACCTTGCTTTATTTCTGCAACACAGAATGTGTGTGTGTGTAAGGCTATAGTTTTGGTAAAATTAGTCTATAAGCTCCAATGGGGCAGGGACTAACATGAATGACCGATATTCTCACTCTATAAAGCATACCATAAATACCTGTTGGAATGGGCTTTTGTAATAATGCCACTTGTTTCCTTTGTTATAATGTGAAATTACCCTGCCAACCGCGACATGTGAAAGTAGATATGTCAGTTCTGGGTTAGCTTGTGTTCCCCGACTACAGTCTAGAGAAGGAGTTGCGATACAAGCTGTAGGCAGGATATTGGATGGTCTAATGAAATTCTTGAACATGGAAGTTGAGTGTGAATTGCAAGGGTATTGTTGAAGGTAGGCACTGGAGGAAGTGAATGAACAGGAGACAAGAGTCTTAAGGACTAGGTCTAAGAGATGAAGAACTGGACTAGCACCAGCAGCATATATCTCTGGAACCAGAATGAGACCAGTAATGCATATCTCTGTAACTGGGCTGGGAGTGGTAACTGATATCTCTGTAACTGGGCCAGGACCAGTAGTGCATAACTATGGAACTGGACTTTGGCTGGTGATGTGTAACTATGGAACCGGACTAGGACTGGTAATACGAATCTATGGAACTGGGCTCGGACCAGTAATGGTCCTCTCTGTAACTGGGCTGGGACTGGTATTGTGTATCTCAGGAACTGGGCTGAGGCTGGCCAAATGTTATACTAGAGCTGATTTGAGAGCAATGTCCCAAAGGAATCATGGTACTGGTAACTTGGCTGAAGCTGGACTTGCTAACTGAATTGGAACTGTAGAATGGGCTGGGGCCGATGGATGTTGACCAGTGATGTTGGAAACCAGACAGGAGCCAGTGTACTTCTTTACTGGATTGGAACGAATGACGCTGATGTCCAGGCTGGAACTGATGGAATAGGTAACCGGACAGGAACCAATGAAGTTGGAAACTGTCTGGAGCTGGTGGACTTATTAACTGGACTGGAACCAGTGACATATGGGACTGTGCTAGTCTGTGAAAATATTTATGCAACACTGAATTTGTGTTTGTTAGAATATTTTTGTATTAGTGACTTTAGAATGTAAGCTCTTATGGGGCAGGGACTCTTATGGATGATTTGTGTTCTCTGTACATGATTTATTAGTTATACAATATAAATAAACAATAATAGTAATAATAATAATAGATATGCATGTATATCAGGAACATATTATCATGCCTCTAAAATTTTTCAGGAGGGCCTTCACCATGATTGAAAATGTGAGGACAACAGATAAGCAAACTACATCTCTGGACTTTTGTAAGGTCATCTTTACTACAAAGCATATAATGAAGATAGAACAGCAGGAGTAGTAGACCCAAGACAGGTAATTAATATTATTAATTACTGATAACTCTCAGGCTAGACACAAGTTCTAGACCCATAGAGGCATGATAATATCTTCCTGGTATACATGTATATTTATAAAATATGTATGTTTGCATTGGTCTATGTGTAAATGCTTATGTGTTATGAATTTCAGACTGTAATCTCTAATGGGACAGGGACTAATATGAATGACATATATTTTCTGTAGAGCATTGCATACATTGTTATAGGAATGGGCTCTTGTGATTAACCCTTTGAGTTCTATTCAGCAATAGTGACAATGTTGCTCAGAATATTATTGGGCAACATCGTCATGAGTTTTTATCAATTATGATAATTTATGGCTGCTATTTAGCAATATTTTGTGCAGGGACAGCGGTTGTGCTAACACGCTGTCCCTGTAATGTTATAGAAGACATTCTTTTCGGGATTCCAAAAATAATACCTTCTGTTTGTTCTTCTGTGCATGCTCAAACATGCACTCGGGAATAGTCTCTGTCCCTGCTTGCACTGACCGCCAACGGGGTAAGTATATCTCCAGCCTGTCCAAATTGATTGACATGTGAATACAGGCTATATATTAGTCGGTATACATGTATATTTATGTGTTTTATATTTAATATTTATATATAAATGCTAAATATAATAGTAAATAAATATACAGGTATACAGACTAGTATAAAGTCTGTATACGCATGTCAATCAATTTTGGCAGGTTTAACATGCTGTAGTTGGACTTACCTGTCGGCCATCACTAGAAATCAGGCATAATGACTGGACAGATTTACAAGATGCTGCAGGGACTTAAGGGAACATTTCCCTATGTCCCTGCAGTTTTATGGACATGTAAGTATTTTTTTCCTATAGCGCCATTCTGAGATGGCGTTATATAAAGGACAATTTTTTCAAGTGAATTAACACTTTTTGCTTTGCTGAGTAGCAAAAAGCGTTAAAGCACTGTAGAGATCAATGGCTGATCCCTACAGTTCGGTACTCTGTGAGCAGGGAATTAATGAGGAAGATAATTATGTTCTCTTCTCCATTATCCTATTGCTGACTAGGGGATTTACATAAAGAACACGGAAATCATAGGTTTCATAATTTTTATATAAAAAAAATTGCATCCCGATAGTGCGAAATCACCTTGCTTTATTTCTGCAACACAGAATGTGTGTGTGTGTAAGGCTATAGTTTTGGTAAAATTAGTCTATAAGCTCCAATGGGGCAGGGACTAACATGAATGACCGATATTCTCACTCTATAAAGCATACCATAAATACCTGTTGGAATGGGCTTTTGTAATAATGCCACTTGTTTCCTTTGTTATAATGTGAAATTACCCTGCCAACCGCGACATGTGAAAGTAGATATGTCAGTTCTGGGTTAGCTTGTGTTCCCCGACTACAGTCTAGAGTAGGAGTTGCGATACAAGCTGTAGGCAGGATATTGGATGGTCTAATGAAATTCTTGAACATGGAAGTTGAGTGTGAATTGCAAGGGTATTGTTGAAGGTAGGCACTGGAGGAAGTGAATGAACAGGAGACAAGAGTCTTAAGGACTAGGTCTAAGAGATGAAGAACTGGACTAGCACCAGCAGCATATATCTCTGGAACCAGAATGAGACCAGTAATGCATATCTCTGTAACTGGGCTGGGAGTGGTAACTGATATCTCTGTAACTGGGCCAGGACCAGTAGTACATAACTATGGAACTGGACTTTGGCTGGTGATGTGTAACTATGGAACCGGACTAGGACTGGTAATACGAATCTATGGAACTGGGCTCGGACCAGTAATGGTCCTCTCTGTAACTGGGCTGGGACTGGTATTGTGTATCTCAGGAACTGGGCTGAGGCTGGCCAAATGTTATACTAGAGCTGATTTGAGAGCAATGTCCCAAAGGAATCATGGTACTGGTAACTTGGCTGAAGCTGGACTTGCTAACTGAATTGGAACTGTAGAATGGGCTGGAGCCGATGGATGTTGACCAGTGATGTTGGAAACCAGACAGGAGCCAGTGTACTTCTTTACTGGATTGGAACGAATGACGCTGATGTCCAGGCTGGAACTGATGGAATAGTTAACCGGACAGGAACCAATGAAGTTGGAAACTGTCTGGAGCTGGTGGACTTATTAACTGGACTGGAACCAGTGACATATGGGACTGTGCTAGTCTGTGAAAATATTTATGCAACACTGAATTTGTGTTTGTTAGAATATTTTTGTATTAGTGACTTTAGAATGTAAGCTCTTATGGGGCAGGGACTCTTATGGATGATTTGTGTTCTCTGTACATGATTTATTAGTTATACAATATAAATAAACAATAATAATAATAATAATAATAATAATAGATATGCATGTATATCAGGAACATATTATCATGCCTCTAAAATTTTTCAGGAGGGCCTTCACCATGATTGAAAATGTGAGGACAACAGCCAAGCAAACTACATCTCTGGACTTTTGTAAGGTCATCTTTACTACAAAGCATATAATGAAGATAGAACCGCAGGAGTAGTAGACCCAAGACAGGTAATTAATATTATTAATTACTGATAACTCTCAGGCTAGACACAAGTTCTAGACCCATAGAGGCATGATAATATCTTCCTGGTATACATGTATATTTATAAAATATGTATGTTTGCATTGGACTATGTGTAAATGCTTATGTGTTATGAATTTCAGACTGTAATCTCTAATGGGGCAGGGACTAATATGAAGGACATATATTTTCTGTAGAGCATTGCATACATTGTTATAGGAATGGGCTCTTGTGATTAACCCTTTGGGTTCTATTCAGCAATAGTGACAATGTTGCTCAGAATATTATTGGGCAACATCGTCATGAGTTTTTATCAATTATGATAATTTATGGCTGCTATTTAGCAATATTTTGTGCAGGGACAGCGGTTGTGCTAACATGCTGTCCCTGTAATGTTATAGAAGACATTCTTTTCGGGATTCCGAAAATAATACCTTCTGTTTGTTCTTCTGTGCATGCTCAAACATGCTCTTGGGAATAGTCTCTGTCCCTGCTTGCAGTGACCGCCAACGGGGTAAGTATATCTCCAGCCTGTCCAAATTGATTGACATGTGTATACAGGCTATATATTAGTCGGTATACATGTATATTTATGTGTTTTATATTTAATATTTATATATAAATGCTAAATATAATAGTAAATAAATATACAGGTACACAGACTAGTATAAAGACTGTATACGCATGTCAATCAATTTTGGCAGGTTTAACATGCTGTAGTTGGACTTACCTGTCGGCTGTCACTAGAAATCAGGCATAATGACTGGATGGATTTACAAGATGCTGCAGGGACTTAAGGGAACATTTCCCTATGTCCCTGCAGTTTTATGGACATGTAAGTATTTTTTTCCTATAGCGCCATTCTGAGATGGAGTTATATAAAGGACAATTTATTCAAGTGAATTAACACTTTTTGCTTTGCTGAGTAGCAAAAAGCGTTAAAGCACTGTAGAGATCAATGGCTGATCCCTACAGTGCGGTACTCTGTGAGCAGGGAATTAATGAGGAAAATAATTATGTTCTCTTCTCCATTATCCTATTGCTGACTAGGGGATTTACATAAAGAACACGGAAATCATAGTTTCCATTATTTTTATGTAAAAAACATTGCATCCCGATAGTGCGAAATCACCTTGCTTTATTTCTGCAACTCAGAATGTGTGTGTGTGTAAGGCTATAGTTTTGGTAAAATTAGTCTATAAGCTCCAATGGGGCAGGGACTAACATGAATGACCGATATTCTCACTCTATAAAGCTAGCATAAATACCTGTTGGAATGGGCTTTTGTAATAATGCCACTTGTTTCCTTTGTTATAATGTGAAATTACCCTGCCAACCGCGACATGTGAAAGTAGATATGTCAGTTCTGGGTTAGCTTGTGTTCCCCGACTATAGTCTAGAGTAGGAGTTGTGATACAAGCTGTAGGCAGGATATTGGATGGTCTAATGAAATTCTTGAACATGGAAGTTGAGTGTGAATTGCAAGGGTATTGTTGAAGGTAGGCACTGGAGGAAGTGAATGAACAGGAGACAAGAGTCTTAAGGACTAGGTCTAAGAGATGAAGAACTGGACTAGCACCAGCAGCATATATCTCTGGAACCAGAATGAGACCAGTAATGCATATCTCTATAACTGGGCTGGGAGTGGTAACTGATATCTCTGTAACTGGGCCAGGACCAGTAGTGCATAACTATGGAACTGGACTTTGGCTGGTGATGTGTAACTATGGAACCAGACTAGGACTGGTAATACGAATCTATGGAACTGGGCTGGGACCAGTAATGGTCCTCTCTGTAACTGGGCTGGGACTGGTATTGTGTATCTCAGGAACTGGGCTGAGGCTGGCCAAATGTTATACTAGAACTGATTTGAGAGCAATGTCCCAAAGGAATCATGGTACTGGTAACTTGGCTGAAGCTGGACTTGCTAACTGAATTGGAACTGTAGAATGGGCTGGAGCCGATGGATGTTGACCAGTGATGTTGGAAACCAGACAGGAGCCAGTGTACTTCTTTACTGGATTGGAACCAATGACGCTGATGTCCAGGCTGGAACTGATGGAATAGGTAACTGGACTGGAACCAATGAAGTTGGAAACTGTCTGGAGCTGGTGGACTTATTAACTGGACTGGAACCAGTGACATATGGGACTGTGCTAGTCTGTGAAAATATTTATGCAACACTGAATTTGTGTTTGTTAGAATATTTTTGTATTAGTGACTTTAGAATGTAAGCTCTTATTGGGCAGGGACTCTTATGGATGATTTGTGTTCTCTGTACATGATTTATTAGTTATACAATATAAATAAACAATAATAATAATAATAGATATGCATGTATATCAGGAACATATTATCATGCCTCTAAAATTTTTCAGGAGGGCCTTCACCATGATTGAAAATGTGAGGACAACAGATAAGCAAACTACATCTCTGGACTTTTGTAAGGTCATCTTTACTACAAAGCATATAATGAAGATAGAACAGCAGGAGTAGTAGACCCAAGACAGGTAATTAATATTATTAATTACTGATAACTCTCAGGCTAGACACAAGTTCTAGACCCATAGAGGCATGATAATATCTTCCTGGTATACATGTATATTTATAAAATATGTATGTTTGCATTGGTCTATGTGTAAATGCTTATGTGTTATGAATTTCAGACTGTAATCTCTAATGGGACAGGGACTAATATGAATGACATATATTTTCTGTAGAGCATTGCATACATTGTTATAGGAATGGGCTCTTGTGATTAACCCTTTGAGTTCTATTCAGCAATAGTGACAATGTTGCTCAGAATATTATTGGGCAACATCGTCATGAGTTTTTATCAATTATGATAATTTATGGCTGCTATTTAGCAATATTTTGTGCAGGGACAGCGGTTGTGCTAACACGCTGTCCCTGTAATGTTATAGAAGACATTCTTTTCGGGATTCCAAAAATAATACCTTCTGTTTGTTCTTCTGTGCATGCTCAAACATGCACTCGGGAATAGTCTCTGTCCCTGCTTGCACTGACCGCCAACGGGGTAAGTATATCTCCAGCCTGTCCAAATTGATTGACATGTGAATACAGGCTATATATTAGTCGGTATACATGTATATTTATGTGTTTTATATTTAATATTTATATATAAATGCTAAATATAATAGTAAATAAATATACAGGTATACAGACTAGTATAAAGTCTGTATACGCATGTCAATCAATTTTGGCAGGTTTAACATGCTGTAGTTGGACTTACCTGTCGGCCGTCACTAGAAATCAGGCATAATGACTGGACAGATTTACAAGATGCTGCAGGGACTTAAGGGAACATTTCCCTATGTCCCTGCAGTTTTATGGACATGTAAGTATTTTTTTCCTATAGCGCCATTCTGAGATGGCGTTATATAAAGGACAATTTTTTCAAGTGAATTAACACTTTTTGCTTTGCTGAGTAGCAAAAAGCGTTAAAGCACTGTAGAGATCAATGGCTGATCCCTACAGTTCGGTACTCTGTGAGCAGGGAATTAATGAGGAAGATAATTATGTTCTCTTCTCCATTATCCTATTGCTGACTAGGGGATTTACATAAAGAACACGGAAATCATAGTTTTCATAATTTTTATATAAAAAAAATTGCATCCCGATAGTGCGAAATCACCTTGCTTTATTTCTGCAACACAGAATGTGTGTGTGTGTAAGGCTATAGTTTTGGTAAAATTAGTCTATAAGCTCCAATGGGGCAGGGACTAACATGAATGACCGATATTCTCACTCTATAAAGCATACCATAAATACCTGTTGGAATGGGCTTTTGTAATAATGCCACTTGTTTCCTTTGTTATAATGTGAAATTACCCTGCCAACCGCGACATGTGAAAGTAGATATGTCAGTTCTGGGTTAGCTTGTGTTCCCCGACTACAGTCTAGAGTAGGAGTTGCGATACAAGCTGTAGGCAGGATATTGGATGGTCTAATGAAATTCTTGAACATGGAAGTTGAGTGTGAATTGCAAGGGTATTGTTGAAGGTAGGCACTGGAGGAAGTGAATGAACAGGAGACAAGAGTCTTAAGGACTAGGTCTAAGAGATGAAGAACTGGACTAGCACCAGCAGCATATATCTCTGGAACCAGAATGAGACCAGTAATGCATATCTCTGTAACTGGGCTGGGAGTGGTAACTGATATCTCTGTAACTGGGCCAGGACCAGTAGTGCATAACTATGGAACTGGACTTTGGCTGGTGATGTGTAACTATGGAAACGGACTAGGACTGGTAATACGAATCTATGGAACTGGGCTCGGACCAGTAATGGTCCTCTCTGTAACTGGGCTGGGACTGGTATTGTGTATCTCAGGAACTGGGCTGAGGCTGGCCAAATGTTATACTAGAGCTGATTTGAGAGCAATGTCCCAAAGGAATCATGGTACTGGTAACTTGGCTGAAGCTGGACTTGCTAACTGAATTGGAACTGTAGAATGGGCTGGAGCCGATGGATGTTGACCAGTGATGTTGGAAACCAGACAGGAGCCAGTGTACTTCTTTACTGGATTGGAACGAATGACGCTGATGTCCAGGCTGGAACTGATGGAATAGGTAACCGGACAGGAACCAATGAAGTTGGAAACTGTCTGGAGCTGGTGGACTTATTAACTGGACTGGAACCAGTGACATATGGGACTGTGCTAGTCTGTGAAAATATTTATGCAACACTGAATTTGTGTTTGTTAGAATATTTTTGTATTAGTGACTTTAGAATGTAAGCTCTTATGGGGCAGGGACTCTTATGGATGATTTGTGTTCTCTGTACATGATTTATTAGTTATACAATATAAATAAACAATAATAATAATAATAATAATAGATATGCATGTATATCAGGAACATATTATCATGCCTCTAAAATTTTTCAGGAGGGCCTTCACCATGATTGAAAATGTGAGGACAACAGATAAGCAAACTATATCTCTGGACTTTTGTAAGGTCATCTTTACTACAAAGCATATAATGAAGATAGAACAGCAGGAGTAGTAGACCCAAGACAGGTAATTAATATTATTAATTACTGATAACTCTCAGGCTAGACACAAGTTCTAGACCCATAGAGGCATGATAATATCTTCCTGGTATACATGTATATTTATAAAATATGTATGTTTGCATTGGTCTATGTGTAAATGCTTATGTGTTATGAATTTCAGACTGTAATCTCTAATGGGACAGGGACTAATATGAATGACATATATTTTCTGTAGAGCATTGCATACATTGTTATAGGAATGGGCTCTTGTGATTAACCCTTTGAGTTCTATTCAGCAATAGTGACAATGTTGCTCAGAATATTATTGGGCAACATCGTCATGAGTTTTTATCAATTATGATAATTTATGGCTGCTATTTAGCAATATTTTGTGCAGGGACAGCGGTTGTGCTAACACGCTGTCCCTGTAATGTTATAGAAGACATTCTTTTCGGGATTCCAAAAATAATACCTTCTGTTTGTTCTTCTGTGCATGCTCAAACATGCACTCGGGAATAGTCTCTGTCCCTGCTTGCACTGACCGCCAACGGGGTAAGTATATCTCCAGCCTGTCCAAATTGATTGACATGTGAATACAGGCTATATATTAGTCGGTATACATGTATATTTATGTGTTTTATATTTAATATTTATATATAAATGCTAAATATAATAGTAAATAAATATACAGGTATACAGACTAGTATAAAGTCTGTATACGCATGTCAATCAATTTTGGCAGGTTTAACATGCTGTAGTTGGACTTACCTGTCGGCCGTCACTAGAAATCAGGCATAATGACTGGACAGATTTACAAGATGCTGCAGGGACTTAAGGGAACATTTCCCTATGTCCCTGCAGTTTTATGGACATGTAAGTATTTTTTTCCTATAGCGCCATTCTGAGATGGCGTTATATAAAGGACAATTTTTTCAAGTGAATTAACACTTTTTGCTTTGCTGAGTAGCAAAAAGCGTTAAAGCACTGTAGAGATCAATGGCTGATCCCTACAGTTCGGTACTCTGTGAGCAGGGAATTAATGAGGAAGATAATTATGTTCTCTTCTCCATTATCCTATTGCTGATTAGGGGATTTACATAAAGAACACGGAAATCATAGTTTTCATAATTTTTATATAAAAAAAATTGCATCCCGATAGTGCGAAATCACCTTGCTTTATTTCTGCAACACAGAATGTGTGTGTGTGTAAGGCTATAGTTTTGGTAAAATTAGTCTATAAGCTCCAATGGGGCAGGGACTAACATGAATGACCGATATTCTCACTCTATAAAGCATACCATAAATACCTGTTGGAATGGGCTTTTGTAATAATGCCACTTGTTTCCTTTGTTATAATGTGAAATTACCCTGCCAACCGCGACATGTGAAAGTAGATATGTCAGTTCTGGGTTAGCTTGTGTTCCCCGACTACAGTCTAGAGTAGGAGTTGCGATACAAGCTGTAGGCAGGATATTGGATGGTCTAATGAAATTCTTGAACATGGAAGTTGAGTGTGAATTGCTAGGGTATTGTTGAAGGTAGGCACTGGAGGAAGTGAATGAACAGGAGACAAGAGTCTTAAGGACTAGGTCTAAGAGATGAAGAACTGGACTAGCACCAGCAGCATATATCTCTGGAACCAGAATGAGACCAGTAATGCATATCTCTGTAACTGGGCTGGGAGTGGTAACTGATATCTCTGTAACTGGGCCAGGACCAGTAGTGCATAACTATGGAACTGGACTTTGGCTGGTGATGTGTAACTATGGAACCGGACTAGGACTGGTAATACGAATCTATGGAACTGGGCTCGGACCAGTAATGGTCCTCTCTGTAACTGGGCTGGGACTGGTATTGTGTATCTCAGGAACTGGGCTGAGGCTGGCCAAATGTTATACTAGAGCTGATTTGAGAGCAATGTCCCAAAGGAATCATGGTACTGGTAACTTGGCTGAAGCTGGACTTGCTAACTGAATTGGAACTGTAGAATGGGCTGGAGCCGATGGATGTTGACCAGTGATGTTGGAAACCAGACAGGAGCCAGTGTACTTCTTTACTGGATTGGAACAAATGACGCTGATGTCCAGGCTGGAACTGATGGAATAGGTAACCGGACAGGAACCAATGAAGTTGGAAACTGTCTGGAGCTGGTGGACTTATTAACTGGACTGGAACCAGTGACATATGGGACTGTGCTAGTCTGTGAAAATATTTATGCAACACTGAATTTGTGTTTGTTAGAATATTTTTGTATTAGTGACTTTAGAATGTAAGCTCTTATGGGCCAGGGACTCTTATGGATGATTTGTGTTCTCTGTACATGATTTATTAGTTATACAATATAAATAAACAATAATAATAATAATAATAATAATAATAGATATGCATGTATATCAGGAACATATTATCATGCCTCTAAAATTTTTCAGGAGGGCCTTCACCATGATTGAAAATGTGAGGACAACAGCCAAGCAAACTACATCTCTGGACTTTTGTAAGGTCATCTTTACTACAAAGCATATAATGAAGATAGAACCGCGGATTAGTAGACCCAAGACAGGTAATTAATATTATTAATTACTGATAACTCTCAGGCTAGACACAAGTTCTAGACCCATAGAGGCATGATAATATCTTCCTGGTATACATGTATATTTATAAAATATGTATGTTTGCATTGGACTATGTGTAAATGCTTATGTGTTATGAATTTCAGACTGTAATCTCTAATGGGACAGGGACTAATATGAAGGACATATATTTTCTGTAGAGCATTGCATACATTGTTATAGGAATGGGCTCTTGTGATTAACCCTTTGGGTTCTATTCAGCAATAGTGACAATGTTGCTCAGAATATTATTGGGCAACATCGTCATGAGTTTTTATCAATTATGATAATTTATGGCTGCTATTTAGCAATATTTTGTGCAGGGACAGTGGTTGTGCTAACACGCTGTCCCTGTAATGTTATAGAAGACATTCTTTTCGGGATTCCGAAAATAATACCTTCTGTTTGTTCTTCTGTGCATGCTCAAACATGCACTCGGGAATAGTATCTGTCCCTGCTTGCAGTGACCGCCAACGGGGTAAGTATATCTCCAGCCTGTCAAATTGATTGACATGTGTATACAGGCTATATATTAGTCGGTATACATGTATATTTATGTGTTTTATATTTAATATTTATATATAAATGCTAAATATAATAGTAAATAAATATACAGGTACACAGACTAGTATAAAGACTGTATACACATGTCAATCAATTTTGGCAGGTTTAACATGCTGTAGTTGGACTTACCTGTCGGCCGTCTCTAGAAATCAGGCATAATGACTGGACGGATTTACAAGATGCTGCAGGGACTTAAGGGAACATTTCCCTATGTCCCTGCAGTTTTATGGACATGTAAATATTTTTTTCCTATAGTGCCATTCTGAGATGGCGTTATATAAAGGACAATTTTTTCAAGTGAATTAACACTTTTTGCTTTGCTGAGTAGCAAAAAGCGTTAAAGCACTGTAGAGATCAATGGCTGATCCCTACAGTGCGGTACTCTGTGAGCAGGGAATTAATGAGGAAGATAATTATGTTCTCTTCTCCATTATCCTATTGCTGACTAGGGGATTTACATAAAGAACACGGAAATCATAGTTTCCATTATTTTTATGTAAAAAACATTGCATCCCGATAGTGCGAAATCACCTTGCTTTATTTCTGCAACTCAGAATGTGTGTGTGTAAGGCTATAGTTTTGGTAAAATTAGTCTATAAGCTCCAATGGGGCAGGGACTAACATGAATGACCGATATTCTCACTCTATAAAGCATACCATAAATACCTGTTGGAATGGGCTTTTGTAATAATGCCACTTGTTTCCTTTGTTATAATGTGAAATTACCCTGCCAACCGCGACATGTGAAAGTAGATATGTCAGTTCTGGGTTAGCTTGTGTTCCCCGACTACAGTCTAGAGTAGGAGTTGCGATACAAGCTGTAGGCAGGATATTGGATGGTCTAATGAAATTCTTGAACATGGAAGTTGAGTGTGAATTGCAAGGGTATTGTTGAAGGTAGGCACTGGAGGAAGTGAATGAACAGGAGACAAGAGTCTTAAGGACTAGGTCTAAGAGATGAAGAACTGGACTAGCACCAGCAGCATATATCTCTGGAACCAGAATGAGACCAGTAATGCATATCTCTGTAACTGGGCTGGGAGTGGTAACTGATATCTCTGTAACTGGGCCAGGACCAGTAGTGCATAACTATGGAACTGGACTTTGGCTGGTGATGTGTAACTATGGAACCGGACTAGGACTGGTAATATGAATCTATGGAACTGGGCTGGGACCAGTAATGGTCCTCTCTGTAACTGGGCTGGGACTGGTATTGTGTATCTCAGGAACTGGGCTGAGGCTGGCCAAATGTTATACTAGAACTGATTTGAGAGCAATGTCCCAAAGGAATCATGGTACTGGTAACTTGGCTGAAGCTGGACTTGCTAACTGAATTGGAACTGTAGAATGGGCTGGAGCCGATGGATGTTGACCAGTGATGTTGGAAACCAGACAGGAGCCAGTGTACTTCTTTACTGGATTGCAACGAATGACGCTGATGTCCAGGCTGGAACTGATGGAATAGGTAACCGGACAGGAACCAATGAAGTTGGAAACTGTCTGGAGCTGGTGGACTTATTAACTGGACTGGAACCAGTGACATATGGGACTGTGATAGTCTGTGAAAATATTTATGCAACACTGAATTTGTGTTTGTTAGAATATTTTTCTATTAGTGACTTTAGAATGTAAGCTCTTATGGGGTAGGGACTCTTATGGATGATTTGTGTTCTCTGTACATGATTTATTAGTTATACAATATAAATAAACAATAATAGTAATAATAATAAAAATAATAATAGATATGGATGTATATCAGGAACATATTATCATGCCTCTAAAATTTTTCAGGAGGGCCTTCACCATGATTGAAAATGTGAGAACAACAGCCAAGCAAACTACATCTCTGGACTTTTGTAAGGTCATCTTTACTACAAAGCATATAATGAAGATAGAACCGCAGGAGTAGTAGACCCAAGACAGGTAATTAATATTATTAATTACTGATAACTCTCAGGCTAGACACAAGTTCTAGACCCATAGAGGCATGATAATATCTTCCTGGTATACATGTATATTTATAAAATATGTATGTTTGCATTGGACTATGTGTAAATGCTTATGTGTTATGAATTTCAGACTGTAAACTCTAATGGGACAGGGACTAATATTAATGACATATATTTTCTGTAGAGCATTGCATACATTGTTATAGGAATGGGCTCTTGTGATTAACCCTTTGAGTTCTATTCAGCAATAGTGACAATGTTGCTCAGAATATTATTGGGCAACATCGTCATGAGTTTTTATCAATTATGATAATTTATGGCTGCTATTTAGCAATATTTTGTGCAGGGACAGCGGTTGTGCTAACACGCTGTCCCTGTAATGTTATAGAAGACATTCTTTTCGGGATTCCGAAAATAATACCTTCTGTTTGTTCTTCTGTGCATGCTCAAACATGCACTCGGGAATAGTCTCTGTCCCTGCTTGCAGTGACCGCCAACGGGGTAAGTATATCTCCAGCCTGTCCAAATTGATTGACATGTGTATACAGGCTATATATTAGTCGGTATACCTGTATATTTATGTGTTTTATATTTAATATTTATATATAAATGCTAAATATAATAGTAAATAAATATACAGGTACACAGACTAGTATAAAGACTGTATACGCATGTCAATCAATTTTGGCAGGTTTAACATGCTGTAGTTGGACTTACCTGTCGGCCGTCTCTAGAAATCAGGCATAATGACTGGACGGATTTACAAGATGCTACAGGGACTTAAGGGAACATTTCCCTATGTCCCTGCAGTTTTATGGACATGTAAATATTTTTTTCCTATAGTGCCATTCTGAGATGGCGTTATATAAAGGACAATTTTTTCAAGTGAATTAACACTTTTTGCTTTGCTGAGTAGCAAAAAGCGTTAAAGCACTGTAGAGATCAATGGCTGATCCCTACAGTGCGGTACTCTGTGAGCAGGGAATTAATGAGGAAGATAATTATGTTCTCTTCTCCATTATCCTATTGCTGACTAGGGGATTTACATAAAGAACACGGAAATCATAGTTTCCATAATTTTTATGTAAAAAACATTGCATCCCGATAGTGTGAAATCACCTTGCTTTATTTCTGCAACACAGAATGTGTGTGTGTGTAAGGCTATAGTTTTGGTAAAATTAGTCTATAAGCTCCAATAGGGCAGGGACTAACATGAATGACCGATATTCTCACTCTATAAAGAATACCATAAATACCTGTTGGAATGGGCTTTTGTAATAATGCCACTTGTTTCCTTTGTTATAATGTGAAATTACCCTGCCAACCGCTACATGTGAAAGTAGATATGTCAGTTCTGGGTTAGCTTGTGTTCCCCGACTACAGTCTAGAGTAGGAGTTGTGATACAAGCTGTAGGCAGGATATTGGATGGTCTAATGAAATTCTTGAACATGGAAGTTGAGTGTGAATTGCAAGGGTATTGTTGAAGGTAGGCACTGGAGGAAGTGAATGAACAGGAGACAAGAGTCTTAAGGACTAGGTCTAAGAGATGAAGAACTGGACTAGCACCAGCAGCATATATCTCTGGAACCAGAATGAGACCAGTAATGCATATCTCTGTAACTGGGCTGGGAGTGGTAACTGATATCTCTGTAACTGGGCCAGGACCAGTAGTGCATAACTATGGAACTGGACTTTGGCTGGTGATGTGTAACTATGGAACCGGACTAGGACTGGTAATATGAATCTATGGAACTGGGCTGGGACCAGTAATGGTCCTCTCTGTAACTGGGCTGGGACTGGTATTGTGTATCTCAGGAACTGGGTTGAGGCTGGCCAAATGTTATACTAGAACTGATTTGAGAGCAATGTCCCAAAGGAATCATGGTACTGGTAACTTGGCTGAAGCTGGACTTGCTAACTGAATTGGAACTGTAGAATGGGCTGGAGCCGATGGATGTTGACCAGTGATGTTGGAAACCAGACAGGAGCCAGTGTACTTCTTTACTGGATTGGAACGAATGACGCTGATGTCCAGGCTGGAACTGATGGAATAGGTAACCGGACAGGAACCAATGAAGTTGGAAACTGTCTGGAGCTGGTGGACTTATTAACTGGACTGGAACCAGTGACATATGGGACTGTGCTAGTCTGTGAAAATATTTATGCAACACTGAATTTGTGTTTGTTAGAATATTTTTGTATTAGTGACTTTAGAATGTAAGCTCTTATTGGGCAGGGACTCTTATGGATGATTTGTGTTCTCTGTACATGATTTATTAGTTATACAATATAAATAAACAATAATAATAATAATAATAGATATGCATGTATATCAGGAACATATTATCATGCCTCTAAAATTTTTCAGGAGGGCCTTCACCATGATTGAAAATGTGAGGACAACAGCTAAGCAAACTACATCTCTGGACTTTTGTAAGGTCATCTTTACTACAAAGCATATAATGAAGATAGAACAGCAGGAGTAGTAGACCCAAGACAGGTAATTAATATTATTAATTACTGATAACTCTCAGGCTAGACACAAGTTCGAGACCCATAGAGGCATGATAATATCTTCCTGGTATACATGTATATTTATAAAATATGTATGTTTGCATTGGTCTATGTGTAAATGCTTATGTGTTATGAATTTCAGACTGTAATCTCTAATGGGACAGGGACTAATATGAATGACATATATTTTCTGTAGAGCATTGCATACATTGTTATAGGAATGGGCTCTTGTGATTAACCCTTTGAGTTCTATTCAGCAATAGTGACAATGTTGCTCAGAATATTATTGGGCAACATCGTCATGAGTTTTTATCAATTATGATAATTTATGGCTGCTATTTAGCAATATTTTGTGCAGGAACAGCGGTTGTGCTAACACGCTGTCCCTGTAATGTTATAGAAGACATTCTTTTCGGGATTCCAAAAATAATACCTTCTGTTTGTTCTTCTGTGCATGCTCAAACATGCACTCGGGAATAGTCTCTGTCCCTGCTTGCACTGACCGCCAACGGGGTAAGTATATCTCCAGCCTGTCCAAATTGATTGACATGTGAATACAGGCTATATATTAGTCGGTATACATGTATATTTATGTGTTTTATATTTAATATTTATATATAAATGCTAAATATAATAGTAAATAAATATACAGGTATACAGACTAGTATAAAGTCTTTATACGCATGTCAATCAATTTTGGCAGGTTTAACATGCTGTAGTTGGACTTACCTGTCGGCCGTCACTAGAAATCAGGCATAATGACTGGACAGATTTACAAGATGCTGCAGGGACTTAAGTGAACATTTCCCTGTGTCCCTGCAGTTTTATGGACATGTAAGTATTTTTTTCCTATAGCGCCATTCTGAGATGGAGTTATATAAAGGACAATTTTTTCAAGTGAATTAACACTTTTTGCTTTGCTGAGTAGCAAAAAGCGTTAAAGCACTGTAGAGATCAATGGCTGATCCCTACAGTGCGGAACTCTGTGAGCAGGGAATTAATGAGGAAGATAATTATGTTCTCTTCTCCATTATCCTATTGCTGACTAGGGGATTTACATAAAGAACACGGAAATCATAGTTTCCATTATTTTTATGTAAAAAACATTGCATCCCGATAGTGCGAAATCACCTTGCTTTATTTCTGCAACTCAGAATGTGTGTGTGTGTAAGGCTACAGTTTTGGTAAAATTAGTCTATAAGCTCCAATGGGGCAGGGACTAACATGAATGACCGATATTCTCACTCTATAAAGCTACCATAAATACCTGTTGGAATGGGCTTTTGTAATAATGCCACTTGTTTCCTTTGTTATAATGTGAAATTACCCTGCCAACCGCGACATGTGAAAGTAGATATGTCAGTTCTGGGTTAGCTTGTGTTCCCCGACTACAGTCTAGAGTAGGAGTTGCGATACAAGCTGTAGGCAGGATATTGGATGGTCTAATGAAATTCTTGAACATGGAAGTTGAGTGTGAATTGCAAGGGTATTGTTGAAGGTAGGCACTGGAGGAAGTGAATGAACAGGAGACAAGAGTCTTAAGGACTAGGTCTAAGAGATGAAGAACTGGACTAGCACCAGCAGCATATATCTCTGGAACCAGAATGAGACCAGTAATGCATATCTCTGTAACTGGGCTGGGAGTGGTAACTGATATCTCTGTAACTGGGCCAGGACCAGTAGTGCATAACTATGGAACTGGACTTTGGCTGGTGATGTGTAACTATGGAACCAGACTAGGACTGGTAATACGAATCTATGGAACTGGGCTGGGACCAGTAATGGTCCTCTCTGTAACTGGGCTGGGACTGGTATTGTGTATCTCAGGAACTGGGCTGAGGCTGGCCAAATGTTATACTAGAACTGATTTGAGAGCAATGTCCCAAAGGAATCATGGTACTGGTAACTTGGCTGAAGCTGGACTTGCTAACTGAATTGGAACTGTAGAATGGGCTGGAGCCGATGGATGTTGACCAGTGATGTTGGAAACCAGACAGGAGCCAGTGTACTTCTTTACTGGATTGGAACCAATGACGCTGATGTCCAGGCTGGAACTGATGGAATAGGTAACTGGACTGGAACCAATGAAGTTGGAAACTGTCTGGAGCTGGTGGACTTATTAACTGGACTGGAACCAGTGACATATGGGACTGTGCTAGTCTGTGAAAATATTTATGCAACACTGAATTTGTGTTTGTTAGAATATTTTTGTATTAGTGACTTTAGAATGTAAGCTCTTATTGGGCAGGGACTCTTATGGATGATTTGTGTTCTCTGTACATGATTTATTAGTTATACAATATAAATAAACAATAATAATAATAATAATAATAGATATGCATGTATATCAGGAACATATTATCATGCCTCTAAAATTTTTCAGGAGGGCCTTCACCATGATTGAAAATGTGAGGACAACAGCTAAGCAAACTACATCTCTGGACTTTTGTAAGGTCATCTTTACTACAAAGCATATAATGAAGATAGAACAGCAGGAGTAGTAGACCCAAGACAGGTAATTAATATTATTAATTACTGATAACTCTCAGGCTAGACACAAGTTCTAGACCCATAGAGGCATGATAATATCTTCCTGGTATACATGTATATTTATAAAATATGTATGTTTGCATTGGTCTATGTGTAAATGCTTATGTGTTATGAATTTCAGACTGTAATCTCTAATGGGACAGGGACTAATATGAATGACATATATTTTCTGTAGAGCATTGCATACATTGTTATAGGAATGGGCTCTTGTGATTAACCCTTTGAGTTCTATTCAGCAATAGTGACAATGTTGCTCAGAATATTATTGGGCAACATCGTCATGAGTTTTTATCAATTATGATAATTTATGGCTGCTATTTAGCAATATTTTGTGCAGGGACAGCGGTTGTGCTAACACGCTGTCCCTGTAATGTTATAGAAGACATTCTTTTCGGGATTCCAAAAATAATACCTTCTGTTTGTTCTTCTGTGCATGCTCAAACATGCACTCGGGAATAGTCTCTGTCCCTGCTTGCACTGACCGCCAACGGGGTAAGTATATCTCCAGCCTGTCCAAATTGATTGACATGTGAATACAGGCTATATATTAGTCGGTATACATGTATATTTATGTGTTTTATATTTAATATTTATATATAAATGCTAAATATAATAGTAAATAAATATACAGGTATACAGACTAGTATAAAGTCTGTATACGCATGTCAATCAATTTTGGCAGGTTTAACATGCTGTAGTTGGACTTACCTGTCGGCCGTCACTAGAAATCAGGCATAATGACTGGACAGATTTACAAGATGCTGCAGGGACTTAAGGGAACATTTCCCTATGTCCCTGCAGTTTTATGGACATGTAAGTATTTTTTTCCTATAGCGCCATTCTGAGATGGCGTTATATAAAGGACAATTTTTTCAAGTGAATTAACACTTTTTGCTTTGCTGAGTAGCAAAAAGCGTTAAAGCACTGTAGAGATCAATGGCTGATCCCTACAGTTCGGTACTCTGTGAGCAGGGAATTAATGAGGAAGATAATTATGTTCTCTTCTCCATTATCCTATTGCTGACTAGGGGATTTACATAAAGAACACGGAAATCATAGTTTTCATAATTTTTATATAAAAAAAATTGCATCCCGATAGTGCGAAATCACCTTGCTTTATTTCTGCAACACAGAATGTGTGTGTGTGTAAGGCTATAGTTTTGGTAAAATTAGTCTATAAGCTCCAATGGGGCAGGGACTAACATGAATGACCGATATTCTCACTCTATAAAGCATACCATAAATACCTGTTGGAATGGGCTTTTGTAATAATGCCACTTGTTTCCTTTGTTATAATGTGAAATTACCCTGCCAACCGCGACATGTGAAAGTAGATATGTCAGTTCTGGGTTAGCTTGTGTTCCCCGACTACAGTCTAGAGTAGGAGTTGCGATACAAGCTGTAGGCAGGATATTGGATGGTCTAATGAAATTCTTGAACATGGAAGTTGAGTGTGAATTGCAAGGGTATTGTTGAAGGTAGGCACTGGAGGAAGTGAATGAACAGGAGACAAGAGTCTTAAGGACTAGGTCTAAGAGATGAAGAACTGGACTAGCACCAGCAGCATATATCTCTGGAACCAGAATGAGACCAGTAATGCATGTCTCTGTAACTGGGCTGGGAGTGGTAACTGATATCTCTGTAACTGGGCCAGGACCAGTAGTGCATAACTATGGAACTGGACTTTGGCTGGTGATGTGTAACTATGGAACCGGACTAGGACTGGTAATACGAATCTATGGAACTGGGCTGGGACCAGTAATGGTCCTCTCTGTAACTGGGCTGGGACTGGTATTGTGTATCTCAGGAATTGGGCTGAGGCTGGCCAAATGTTATACTAGAACTGATTTGAGAGCAATGTCCCAAAGGAATCATGGTACTGGTAACTTGGCTGAAGCTGGACTTGCTAACTAAATTGGAACTGTAGAATGGGCTGGAGCCGATGGATGTTGACCAGTGATGTTGGAAACCAGACAGGAGCCAGTGTACTTCTTTACTGGATTGGAACCAATGACGCTGATGTCCAGGCTGGAACTGATGGAATAGGTAACCGGACTGGAACCAATGAAGTTGGAAACTGTCTGGAGCTGGTGGACTTATTAACTGGACTGGACCCAGTGACATATGGGACTGTGCTAGTCTGTGAAAATATTTATGCAACACTGAATTTGTGTTTGTTAGAATATTTTTGTATTAGTGACTTTAGAATGTAAGCTCTTATTGGGCAGGGACTCTTATGGATGATTTGTGTTCTCTGTACATGATTTATTAGTTATACAATATAAATAAACAATAATAATAATAATAATAATAGATATGCATGTATATCAGGAACATATTATCATGCCTCTAAAATTTTTCAGGAGGGCCTTCACCATGATTGAAAATGTGAGGACAACAGCTAAGCAAACTACATCTCTGGACTTTTGTAAGGTCATCTTTACTACAAAGCATATAATGAAGATAGAACAGCAGGAGTAGTAGACCCAAGACAGGTAATTAATATTATTAATTACTGATAACTCTCAGGCTAGACACAAGTTCTAGACCCATAGAGGCATGATAATATCTTCCTGGTATACATGTATATTTATAAAATATGTATGTTTGCATTGGTCTATGTGTAAATGCTTATGTGTTATGAATTTCAGACTGTAATCTCTAATGGGACAGGGACTAATATGAATGACATATATTTTCTGTAGAGCATTGCATACATTGTTATAGGAATGGGCTCTTGTGATTAACCCTTTGAGTTCTATTCAGCAATAGTGACAATGTTGCTCAGAATATTATTGGGCAACATCGTCATGAGTTTTTATCAATTATGATAATTTATGGCTGCTATTTAGCAATATTTTGTGCAGGGACAGCGGTTGTGCTAACACGCTGTCCCTGTAATGTTATAGAAGACATTCTTTTCGGGATTCCAAAAATAATACCTTCTGTTTGTTCTTCTGTGCATGCTCAAACATGCACTCGGGAATAGTCTCTGTCCCTGCTTGCACTGACCGCCAACGGGGTAAGTATATCTCCAGCCTGTCCAAATTGATTGACATGTGAATACAGGCTATATATTAGTCGGTATACATGTATATTTATGTGTTTTATATTTAATATTTATATATAAATGCTAAATATAATAGTAAATAAATATACAGGTATACAGACTAGTATAAAGTCTGTATACGCATGTCAATCAATTTTGGCAGGTTTAACATGCTGTAGTTGGACTTACCTGTCGGCCGTCACTAGAAATCAGGCATAATGACTGGACAGATTTACAAGATGCTGCAGGGACTTAAGTGAACATTTCCCTGTGTCCCTGCAGTTTTATGGACATGTAAGTATTTTTTTCCTATAGCGCCATTCTGAGATGGAGTTATATAAAGGACAATTTTTTCAAGTGAATTAACACTTTTTGCTTTGCTGAGTAGCAAAAAGCGTTAAAGCACTGTAGAGATCAATGGCTGATCCCTACAGTGCGGAACTCTGTGAGCAGGGAATTAATGAGGAAGATAATTATGTTCTCTTCTCCATTATCCTATTGCTGACTAGGGGATTTACATAAAGAACACGGAAATCATAGTTTCCATTATTTTTATGTAAAAAACATTGCATCCCGATAGTGCGAAATCACCTTGCTTTATTTCTGCAACTCAGAATGTGTGTGTGTGTAAGGCTACAGTTTTGGTAAAATTAGTCTATAAGCTCCAATGGGGCAGGGACTAACATGAATGACCGATATTCTCACTCTATAAAGCTACCATAAATACCTGTTGGAATGGGCTTTTGTAATAATGCCACTTGTTTCCTTTGTTATAATGTGAAATTACCCTGCCAACCGCGACATGTGAAAGTAGATATATCAGTTCTGGGTTAGCTTGTGTTCCCCGACTATAGTCTAGAGTAGGAGTTGTGATACAAGCTGTAGGCAGGATATTGGATGGTCTAATGAAATTCTTGAACATGGAAGTTGAGTGTGAATTGCAAGTGTATTGTTGAAGGTAGGCACTGGAGGAAGTGAATGAACAGGAGACAAGAGTCTTAAGGACTAGGTCTAAGAGATGAAGAACTGGACTAGCACCAGCAGCATATATCTCTGGAACCAGAATGAGACCAGTAATGCATATCTCTGTAACTGGGCTGGGAGTGGTAACTGATATCTCTGTAACTGGGCCAGGACCAGTAGTGCATAACTATGGAACTGGACTTTGGCTGGTGATGTGTAACTATGGAACCAGACTAGGACTGGTAATACGAATCTATGGAACTGGGCTGGGACCAGTAATGGTCCTCTCTGTAACTGGGCTGGGACTGGTATTGTGTATCTCAGGAACTGGGCTGAGGCTGGCCAAATGTTATACTAGAACTGATTTGAGAGCAATGTCCCAAAGGAATCATGGTACTGGTAACTTGGCTGAAGCTGGACTTGCTAACTGAATTGGAACTGTAGAATGGGCTGGAGCCGATGGATGTTGACCAGTGATGTTGGAAACCAGACAGGAGCCAGTGTACTTCTTTACTGGATTGGAACCAATGACGCTGATGTCCAGGCTGGAACTGATGGAATAGGTAACTGGACTGGAACCAATGAAGTTGGAAACTGTCTGGAGCTGGTGGACTTATTAACTGGACTGGAACCAGTGACATATGGGACTGTGCTAGTCTGTGAAAATATTTATGCAACACTGAATTTGTGTTTGTTAGAATATTTTTGTATTAGTGACTTTAGAATGTAAGCTCTTATTGGGCAGGGACTCTTATGGATGATTTGTGTTCTCTGTACATGATTTATTAGTTATACAATATAAATAAACAATAATAATAATAATAATAATAGATATGCATGTATATCAGGAACATATTATCATGCCTCTAAAATTTTTCAGGAGGGCCTTCACCATGATTGAAAATGTGAGGACAACAGCTAAGCAAACTACATCTCTGGACTTTTGTAAGGTCATCTTTACTACAAAGCATATAATGAAGATACAACAGCAGGAGTAGTAGACCCAAGACAGGTAATTAATATTATTAATTACTGATAACTCTCAGGCTAGACACAAGTTCTAGACCCATAGAGGCATGATAATATCTTCCTGGTATACATGTATATTTATAAAATATGTATGTTTGCATTGGTCTATGTGTAAATGCTTATGTGTTATGAATTTCAGACTGTAATCTCTAATGGGACAGGGACTAATATGAATGACATATATTTTCTGTAGAGCATTGCATACATTGTTATAGGAATGGGCTCTTGTGATTAACCCTTTGAGTTCTATTCAGCAATAGTGACAATGTTGCTCAGAATATTATTGGGCAACATCGTCATGAGTTTTTATCAATTATGATAATTTATGGCTGCTATTTAGCAATATTTTGTGCAGGGACAGCGGTTGTGCTAACACGCTGTCCCTGTAATGTTATAGAAGACATTCTTTTCGGGATTCCAAAAATAATACCTTCTGTTTGTTCTTCTGTGCATGCTCAAACATGCACTCGGGAATAGTCTCTGTCCCTGCTTGCACTGACCGCCAACGGGGTAAGTATATCTCCAGCCTGTCCAAATTGATTGACATGTGAATACAGGCTATATATTAGTCGGTATACATGTATATTTATGTGTTTTATATTTAATATTTATATATAAATGCTAAATATAATAGTAAATAAATATACAGGTATACAGACTAGTATAAAGTCTGTATACGCATGTCAATCAATTTTGGCAGGTTTAACATGCTGTAGTTGGACTTACCTGTCGGCCGTCACTAGAAATCAGGCATAATGACTGGACAGATTTACAAGATGCTGCAGGGACTTAAGGGAACATTTCCCTATGTCCCTGCAGTTTTATGGACATGTAAGTATTTTTTTCCTATAGCGCCATTCTGAGATGGCGTTATATAAAGGACAATTTTTTCAAGTGAATTAACACTTTTTGCTTTGCTGAGTAGCAAAAAGCGTTAAAGCACTGTAGAGATCAATGGCTGATCCCTACAGTTCGGTACTCTGTGAGCAGGGAATTAATGAGGAAGATAATTATGTTCTCTTCTCCATTATCCTATTGCTGACTAGGGGATTTACATAAAGAACACGGAAATCATAGTTTCCATTATTTTTATGTAAAAAACATTGCATCCCGATAGTGCGAAATCACCTTGCTTTATTTCTGCAACTCAGAATGTGTGTGTGTGTAAGGCTATAGTTTTGGTAAAATTAGTCTATAAGCTCCAATGGGGCAGGGACTAACATGAATGACCGATATTCTCACTCTATAAAGCTACCATAAATACCTGTTGGAATGGGCTTTTGTAATAATGCCACTTGTTTCCTTTGTTATAATGTGAAATTACCCTGCCAACCGCGACATGTGAAAGTAGATATGTCAGTTCTGGGTTAGCTTGTGTTCCCCGACTATAGTCTAGAGTAGGAGTTGTGATACAAGCTGTAGGCAGGATATTGGATGGTCTAATGAAATTCTTGAACATGGAAGTTGAGTGTGAATTGCAAGGGTATTGTTGAAGGTAGGCACTGGAGGAAGTGAATGAACAGGAGACAAGAGTCTTAAGGACTAGGTCTAAGAGATGAAGAACTGGACTAGCACCAGCAGCATATATCTCTGGAACCAGAATGAGACCAGTAATGCATATCTCTGTAACTGGGCTGGGAGTGGTAACTGATATCTCTGTAACTGGGCCAGGACCAGTAGTGCATAACTATGGAACTGGACTTTGGCTGGTGATGTGTAACTATGGAACCAGACTAGGACTGGTAATACGAATCTATGGAACTGGGCTGGGACCAGTAATGGTCCTCTCTGTAACTGGGCTGGGACTGGTATTGTGTATCTCAGGAACTGGGCTGAGGCTGGCCAAATGTTATACTAGAACTGATTTGAGAGCAATGTCCCAAAGGAATCATGGTACTGGTAACTTGGCTGAAGCTGGACTTGCTAACTGAATTGGAACTGTAGAATGGGCTGGAGCCGATGGATGTTGACCAGTGATGTTGGAAACCAGACAGGAGCCAGTGTACTTCTTTACTGGATTGGAACCAATGACGCTGATGTCCAGGCTGGAACTGATGGAATAGGTAACTGGACTGGAACCAATGAAGTTGGAAACTGTCTGGAGCTGGTGGACTTATTAACTGGACTGGAACCAGTGACATATGGGACTGTGCTAGTCTGTGAAAATATTTATGCAGCACTGAATTTGTGTTTGTTAGAATATTTTTGTATTAGTGACTTTAGAATGTAAGCTCTTATTGGGCAGGGACTCTTATGGATGATTTGTGTTCTCTGTACATGATTTATTAGTTATACAATATAAATAAACAATAATAATAATAATAATAATAGATATGCATGTATATCAGGAACATATTATCATGCCTCTAAAATTTTTCAGGAGGGCCTTCACCATGATTGAAAATGTGAGGACAACAGCTAAGCAAACTACATCTCTGGACTTTTGTAAGGTCATCTTTACTACAAAGCATATAATGAAGATAGAACAGCAGGAGTAGTAGACCCAAGACAGGTAATTAATATTATTAATTACTGATAACTCTCAGGCTAGACACAAGTTCGAGACCCATAGAGGCATGATAATATCTTCCTGGTATACATGTATATTTATAAAATATGTATGTTTGCATTGGTCTATGTGTAAATGCTTATGTGTTATGAATTTCAGACTGTAATCTCTAATGGGACAGGGACTAATATGAATGACATATATTTTCTGTAGAGCATTGCATACATTGTTATAGGAATGGGCTCTTGTGATTAACCCTTTGAGTTCTATTCAGCAATAGTGACAATGTTGCTCAGAATATTATTGGGCAACATCGTCATGAGTTTTTATCAATTATGATAATTTATGGCTGCTATTTAGCAATATTTTGTGCAGGGACAGCGGTTGTGCTAACACGCTGTCCCTGTAATGTTATAGAAGACATTCTTTTCGGGATTCCAAAAATAATACCTTCTGTTTGTTCTTCTGTGCATGCTCAAACATGCACTCGGGAATAGTCTCTGTCCCTGCTTGCACTGACCGCCAACGGGGTAAGTATATCTCCAGCCTGTCCAAATTGATTGACATGTGAATACAGGCTATATATTAGTCGGTATACATGTATATTTATGTGTTTTATATTTAATATTTATATATAAATGCTAAATATAATAGTAAATAAATATACAGGTATACAGACTAGTATAAAGTCTGTATACGCATGTCAATCAATTTTGGCAGGTTTAACATGCTGTAGTTGGACTTACCTGTCGGCCGTCACTAGAAATCAGGCATAATGACTGGACAGATTTACAAGATGCTGCAGGGACTTAAGGGAACATTTCCCTATGTCCCTGCAGTTTTATGGACATGTAAGTATTTTTTTCCTATAGCGCCATTCTGAGATGGCGTTATATAAAGGACAATTTTTTCAAGTGAATTAACACTTTTTGCTTTGCTGAGTAGCAAAAAGCGTTAAAGCACTGTAGAGATCAATGGCTGATCCCTACAGTTCGGTACTCTGTGAGCAGGGAATTAATGAGGAAGATAATTATGTTCTCTTCTCCATTATCCTATTGCTGACTAGGGGACTTACATAAAGAACACGGAAATCATAGTTTTCATAATTTTTATATAAAAAAAATTGCATCCCGATAGTGCGAAATCACCTTGCTTTATTTCTGCAACACAGAATGTGTGTGTGTGTAAGGCTATAGTTTTGGTAAAATTAGTCTATAAGCTCCAATGGGGCAGGGACTAACATGAATGACCGATATTCTCACTCTATAAAGCATACCATAAATACCTGTTGGAATGGGCTTTTGTAATAATGCCACTTGTTTCCTTTGTTATAATGTGAAATTACCCTGCCAACCGCGACATGTGAAAGTAGATATGTCAGTTCTGGGTTAGCTTGTGTTCCCCGACTACAGTCTAGAGTAGGAGTTGCGATACAAGCTGTAGGCAGGATATTGGATGGTCTAATGAAATTCTTGAACATGGAAGTTGAGTGTGAATTGCAAGGGTATTGTTGAAGGTAGGCACTGGAGGAAGTGAATGAACAGGAGACAAGAGTCTTAAGGACTAGGTCTAAGAGATGAAGAACTGGACTAGCACCAGCAGCATATATCTCTGGAACCAGAATGAGACCAGTAATGCATGTCTCTGTAACTGGGCTGGGAGTGGTAACTGATATCTCTGTAACTGGGCCAGGACCAGTAGTGCATAACTATGGAACTGGACTTTGGCTGGTGATGTGTAACTATGGAACCGGACTAGGACTGGTAATACGAATCTATGGAACTGGGCTGGGACCAGTAATGGTCCTCTCTGTAACTGGGCTGGGACTGGTATTGTGTATCTCAGGAATTGGGCTGAGGCTGGCCAAATGTTATACTAGAACTGATTTGAGAGCAATGTCCCAAAGGAATCATGGTACTGGTAACTTGGCTGAAGCTGGACTTGCTAACTAAATTGGAACTGTAGAATGGGCTGGAGCCGATGGATGTTGACCAGTGATGTTGGAAACCAGACAGGAGCCAGTGTACTTCTTTACTGGATTGGAACCAATGACGCTGATGTCCAGGCTGGAACTGATGGAATAGGTAACCGGACTGGAACCAATGAAGTTGGAAACTGTCTGGAGCTGGTGGACTTATTAACTGGACTGGACCCAGTGACATATGGGACTGTGCTAGTCTGTGAAAATATTTATGCAACACAGAATTTGTGTTTGTTAGAATATTTTTGTATTAGTGACTTTAGAATGTAAGCTCTTATGGGGCAGGGACTCTTATGGATGATTTGTGTTCTCTGTACATGATTTATTAGTTATACAATATAAATAAACAATAATAGTAATAATAATAATAATAATAATAGATATGCATGTATATCAGGAACATATTATCATGCCTCTAAAATTTTTCAGGAGGGCCTTCACCATGATTGAAAATGTGAGGACAACAGCCAAGCAAACTACATCTCTGGACTTTTGTAAGGTCATCTTTACTACAAAGCATATAATGAAGATAGAACCGCAGGAGTAGTAGACCCAAGACAGGTAATTAATATTATTAATTACTGATAACTCTCAGGCTAGACACAAGTTCTAGACCCATAGAGGCATGATAATATCTTCCTGGTATACATGTATATTTATAAAATATGTATGTTTGCATTGGACTATGTGTAAATGCTTATGTGTTATGAATTTCAGACTGTAATCTCTAATGGGGCAGGGACTAATATGAATGACATATATTTTCTGTAGAGCATTGCATACATTGTTATAGGAATCTGCTCTTGTGATTAACCCTTTGGGTTCTATTCAACAATAGTGACAATGTTGCTCAGAATATTGTTGGGCAACATCGTCATGAGTTTTTATCAATTATGATAATTTGTGGCTGCTATTTAGCAATATTTTGTGCAGGGACAGCGGTTGTGCTAACACGCTGTCTCTGTAATGTTATAGAAGACATTCTTTTCGCGATTCCAAAAATAATACCTTCTGTTTGTTCTTCTGTGCATGCTCAAACATGCACTCAGGAATAGTCTCTGTCCCTGCTTGCACTGACCGCCAACGGGGTAAGTATATGTCCAGCCTGTCCAAATTGATTGACATGTGTATACAGGCTATATATTAGTCGGTATACATGTATATTTATGTGATTTATATTTAATATTTATATATAAATGCTAAATATAATAGTAAATAAATATACAGGTACACAGACTAGTATAAAGACTGTATACGCATGTCAATCAATTTTGGCAGGTTTAACATGCTGTAGTTGGACTTACCTGTCGGCCGTCACTAGAAATCAGGCATAATGACTGGACGGATTTACAAGATGCTGCAGGGACTTAAGGGAACATTTCCCTATGTCCCTGCAGTTTTATGGACATGTAAGTATTTTTTTCCTATAGCGCCATTCTGAGATGGAGTTATATAAAGGACAATTTATTCAAGTGAATTAACACTTTTTGCTTTGCTGAGTAGCAAAAAGCGTTAAAGCACTGTAGAGATCAATGGCTGATCCCTACAGTGCGGTACTCTGTGAGCAGGGAATTAATGAGGAAGATAATTATGTTCTCTTCTCCATTATCCTATTGCTGACTAGGGGATTTACATAAAGAACACGGAAATCATAGTTTCCATTATTTTTATGTAAAAAACATTGCATCCCGATAGTGCGAAATCACCTTGCTTTATTTCTGCAACTCAGAATGTGTGTGTGTGTAAGGCTATAGTTTTGGTAAAATTAGTCTATAAGCTCCAATGGGGCAGGGACTAACATGAATGACCGATATTCTCACTCTATAAAGCTACCATAAATACCTGTTGGAATGGGCTTTTGTAATAATGCCACTTGTTTCCTTTGTTATAATGTGAAATTACCCTGCCAACCGCGACATGTGAAAGTAGATATGTCAGTTCTGGGTTAGCTTGTGTTCCCCGACTATAGTCTAGAGTAGGAGTTGTGATACAAGCTGTAGGCAGGATATTGGATGGTCTAATGAAATTCTTGAACATGGAAGTTGAGTGTGAATTGCAAGGGTATTGTTGAAGGTAGGCACTGGAGGAAGTGAATGAACAGGAGACAAGAGTCTTAAGGACTAGGTCTAAGAGATGAAGAACTGGACTAGCACCAGCAGCATATATCTCTGGAACCAGAATGAGACCAGTAATGCATATCTCTGTAACTGGGCTGGGAGTGGTAACTGATATCTCTGTAACTGGGCCAGGACCAGTAGTGCATAACTATGGAACTGGACTTTGGCTGGTGATGTGTAACTATGGAACCAGACTAGGACTGGTAATACGAATCTATGGAACTGGGCTGGGACCAGTAATGGTCCTCTCTGTAACTGGGCTGGGACTGGTATTGTGTATCTCAGGAACTGGGCTGAGGCTGGCCAAATGTTATACTAGAACTGATTTGAGAGCAATGTCCCAAAGGAATCATGGTACTGGTAACTTGGCTGAAGCTGGACTTGCTAACTGAATTGGAACTGTAGAATGGGCTGGAGCCGATGGATGTTGACCAGTGATGTTGGAAACCAGACAGGAGCCAGTGTACTTCTTTACTGGATTGGAACCAATGACGCTGATGTCCAGGCTGGAACTGATGGAATAGGTAACTGGACTGGAACCAATGAAGTTGGAAACTGTCTGGAGCTGGTGGACTTATTAACTGGACTGGAACCAGTGACATATGGGACTGTGCTAGTCTGTGAAAATATTTATGCAGCACTGAATTTGTGTTTGTTAGAATATTTTTGTATTAGTGACTTTAGAATGTAAGCTCTTATTGGGCAGGGACTCTTATGGATGATTTGTGTTCTCTGTACATGATTTATTAGTTATACAATATAAATAAACAATAATAATAATAATAATAATAGATATGCATGTATATCAGGAACATATTATCATGCCTCTAAAATTTTTCAGGAGGGCCTTCACCATGATTGAAAATGTGAGGACAACAGCTAAGCAAACTACATCTCTGGACTTTTGTAAGGTCATCTTTACTACAAAGCATATAATGAAGATAGAACAGCAGGAGTAGTAGACCCAAGACAGGTAATTAATATTATTAATTACTGATAACTCTCAGGCTAGACACAAGTTCGAGACCCATAGAGGCATGATAATATCTTCCTGGTATACATGTATATTTATAAAATATGTATGTTTGCATTGGTCTATGTGTAAATGCTTATGTGTTATGAATTTCAGACTGTAATCTCTAATGGGACAGGGACTAATATGAATGACATATATTTTCTGTAGAGCATTGCATACATTGTTATAGGAATGGGCTCTTGTGATTAACCCTTTGAGTTCTATTCAGCAATAGTGACAATGTTGCTCAGAATATTATTGGGCAACATCGTCATGAGTTTTTATCAATTATGATAATTTATGGCTGCTATTTAGCAATATTTTGTGCAGGGACAGCGGTTGTGCTAACACGCTGTCCCTGTAATGTTATAGAAGACATTCTTTTCGGGATTCCAAAAATAATACCTTCTGTTTGTTCTTCTGTGCATGCTCAAACATGCACTCGGGAATAGTCTCTGTCCCTGCTTGCACTGACCGCCAACGGGGTAAGTATATCTCCAGCCTGTCCAAATTGATTGACATGTGAATACAGGCTATATATTAGTCGGTATACATGTATATTTATGTGTTTTATATTTAATATTTATATATAAATGCTAAATATAATAGTAAATAAATATACAGGTATACAGACTAGTATAAAGTCTGTATACGCATGTCAATCAATTTTGGCAGGTTTAACATGCTGTAGTTGGACTTACCTGTCGGCCGTCACTAGAAATCAGGCATAATGACTGGACGGATTTACAAGATGCTGCAGGGACTTAAGGGAACATTTCCCTATGTCCCTGCAGTTTTATGGACATGTAAGTATTTTTTTCCTATAGCGCCATTCTGAGATGGAGTTATATAAAGGACAATTTATTCAAGTGAATTAACACTTTTTGCTTTGCTGAGTAGCAAAAAGCGTTAAAGCACTGTAGAGATCAATGGCTGATCCCTACAGTTCGGTACTCTGTGAGCAGGGAATTAATGAGGAAGATAATTATGTTCTCTTCTCCATTATCCTATTGCTGACTAGGGGATTTACATAAAGAACACGGAAATCATAGTTTTCATAATTTTTATATAAAAAAAATTGCATCCCGATAGTGCGAAATCACCTTGCTTTATTTCTGCAACACAGAATGTGTGTGTGTGTAAGGCTATAGTTTTGGTAAAATTAGTCTATAAGCTCCAATGGGGCAGGGACTAACATGAATGACCGATATTCTCACTCTATAAAGCATACCATAAATACCTGTTGGAATGGGCTTTTGTAATAATGCCACTTGTTTCCTTTGTTATAATGTGAAATTACCCTGCCAACCGCGACATGTGAAAGTAGATATGTCAGTTCTGGGTTAGCTTGTGTTCCCCGACTATAGTCTAGAGTAGGAGTTGTGATACAAGCTGTAGGCAGGATATTGGATGGTCTAATGAAATTCTTGAACATGGAAGTTGAGTGTGAATTGCAAGGGTATTGTTGAAGGTAGGCACTGGAGGAAGTGAATGAACAGGAGACAAGAGTCTTAAGGACTAGGTCTAAGAGATGAAGAACTGGACTAGCACCAGCAGCATATATCTCTGGAACCAGAATGAGACCAGTAATGCATATCTCTGTAACTGGGCTGGGAGTGGTAACTGATATCTCTGTAACTGGGCCAGGACCAGTAGTGCATAACTATGGAACTGGACTTTGGCTGGTGATGTGTAACTATGGAACCAGACTAGGACTGGTAATACGAATCTATGGAACTGGGCTGGGACCAGTAATGGTCCTCTCTGTAACTGGGCTGGGACTGGTATTGTGTATCTCAGGAACTGGGCTGAGGCTGGCCAAATGTTATACTAGAACTGATTTGAGAGCAATGTCCCAAAGGAATCATGGTACTGGTAACTTGGCTGAAGCTGGACTTGCTAACTGAATTGGAACTGTAGAATGGGCTGGAGCCGATGGATGTTGACCAGTGATGTTGGAAACCAGACAGGAGCCAGTGTACTTCTTTACTGGATTGGAACCAATGACGCTGATGTCCAGGCTGGAACTGATGGAATAGGTAACTGGACTGGAACCAATGAAGTTGGAAACTGTCTGGAGCTGGTGGACTTATTAACTGGACTGGAACCAGTGACATATGGGACTGTGCTAGTCTGTGAAAATATTTATGCAGCACTGAATTTGTGTTTGTTAGAATATTTTTGTATTAGTGACTTTAGAATGTAAGCTCTTATTGGGCAGGGACTCTTATGGATGATTTGTGTTCTCTGTACATGATTTATTAGTTATACAATATAAATAAACAATAATAATAATAATAATAATAGATATGCATGTATATCAGGAACATATTATCATGCCTCTAAAATTTTTCAGGAGGGCCTTCACCATGATTGAAAATGTGAGGACAACAGCTAAGCAAACTACATCTCTGGACTTTTGTAAGGTCATCTTTACTACAAAGCATATAATGAAGATAGAACAGCAGGAGTAGTAGACCCAAGACAGGTAATTAATATTATTAATTACTGATAACTCTCAGGCTAGACACAAGTTCGAGACCCATAGAGGCATGATAATATCTTCCTGGTATACATGTATATTTATAAAATATGTATGTTTGCATTGGTCTATGTGTAAATGCTTATGTGTTATGAATTTCAGACTGTAATCTCTAATGGGACAGGGACTAATATGAATGACATATATTTTCTGTAGAGCATTGCATACATTGTTATAGGAATGGGCTCTTGTGATTAACCCTTTGAGTTCTATTCAGCAATAGTGACAATGTTGCTCAGAATATTATTGGGCAACATCGTCATGAGTTTTTATCAATTATGATAATTTATGGCTGCTATTTAGCAATATTTTGTGCAGGGACAGCGGTTGTGCTAACACGCTGTCCCTGTAATGTTATAGAAGACATTCTTTTCGGGATTCCAAAAATAATACCTTCTGTTTGTTCTTCTGTGCATGCTCAAACATGCACTCGGGAATAGTCTCTGTCCCTGCTTGCACTGACCGCCAACGGGGTAAGTATATCTCCAGCCTGTCCAAATTGATTGACATGTGAATACAGGCTATATATTAGTCGGTATACATGTATATTTATGTGTTTTATATTTAATATTTATATATAAATGCTAAATATAATAGTAAATAAATATACAGGTATACAGACTAGTATAAAGTCTGTATACGCATGTCAATCAATTTTGGCAGGTTTAACATGCTGTAGTTGGACTTACCTGTCGGCCGTCACTAGAAATCAGGCATAATGACTGGACAGATTTACAAGATGCTGCAGGGACTTAAGGGAACATTTCCCTATGTCCCTGCAGTTTTATGGACATGTAAGTATTTTTTTCCTATAGCGCCATTCTGAGATGGCGTTATATAAAGGACAATTTTTTCAAGTGAATTAACACTTTTTGCTTTGCTGAGTAGCAAAAAGCGTTAAAGCACTGTAGAGATCAATGGCTGATCCCTACAGTTCGGTACTCTGTGAGCAGGGAATTAATGAGGAAGATAATTATGTTCTCTTCTCCATTATCCTATTGCTGACTAGGGGATTTACATAAAGAACACGGAAATCATAGTTTTCATAATTTTTATATAAAAAAAATTGCATCCCGATAGTGCGAAATCACCTTGCTTTATTTCTGCAACACAGAATGTGTGTGTGTGTAAGGCTATAGTTTTGGTAAAATTAGTCTATAAGCTCCAATGGGGCAGGGACTAACATGAATGACCGATATTCTCACTCTATAAAGCATACCATAAATACCTGTTGGAATGGGCTTTTGTAATAATGCCACTTGTTTCCTTTGTTATAATGTGAAATTACCCTGCCAACCGCGACATGTGAAAGTAGATATGTCAGTTCTGGGTTAGCTTGTGTTCCCCGACTACAGTCTAGAGTAGGAGTTGCGATACAAGCTGTAGGCAGGATATTGGATGGTCTAATGAAATTCTTGAACATGGAAGTTGAGTGTGAATTGCAAGGGTATTGTTGAAGGTAGGCACTGGAGGAAGTGAATGAACAGGAGACAAGAGTCTTAAGGACTAGGTCTAAGAGATGAAGAACTGGACTAGCACCAGCAGCATATATCTCTGGAACCAGAATGAGACCAGTAATGCATGTCTCTGTAACTGGGCTGGGAGTGGTAACTGATATCTCTGTAACTGGGCCAGGACCAGTAGTGCATAACTATGGAACTGGACTTTGGCTGGTGATGTGTAACTATGGAACCGGACTAGGACTGGTAATACGAATCTATGGAACTGGGCTGGGACCAGTAATGGTCCTCTCTGTAACTGGGCTGGGACTGGTATTGTGTATCTCAGGAATTGGGCTGAGGCTGGCCAAATGTTATACTAGAACTGATTTGAGAGCAATGTCCCAAAGGAATCATGGTACTGGTAACTTGGCTGAAGCTGGACTTGCTAACTAAATTGGAACTGTAGAATGGGCTGGAGCCGATGGATGTTGACCAGTGATGTTGGAAACCAGACAGGAGCCAGTGTACTTCTTTACTGGATTGGAACCAATGACGCTGATGTCCAGGCTGGAACTGATGGAATAGGTAACCGGACTGGAACCAATGAAGTTGGAAACTGTCTGGAGCTGGTGGACTTATTAACTGGACTGGACCCAGTGACATATGGGACTGTGCTAGTCTGTGAAAATATTTATGCAACACAGAATTTGTGTTTGTTAGAATATTTTTGTATTAGTGACTTTAGAATGTAAGCTCTTATGGGGCAGGGACTCTTATGGATGATTTGTGTTCTCTGTACATGATTTATTAGTTATACAATATAAATAAACAATAATAGTAATAATAATAATAATAATAGATATGCATGTATATCAGGAACATATTATCATGCCTCTAAAATTTTTCAGGAGGGCCTTCACCATGATTGAAAATGTGAGGACAACAGCCAAGCAAACTACATCTCTGGACTTTTGTAAGGTCATCTTTACTACAAAGCATATAATGAAGATAGAACCGCAGGAGTAGTAGACCCAAGACAGGTAATTAATATTATTAATTACTGATAACTCTCAGGCTAGACACAAGTTCTAGACCCATAGAGGCATGATAATATCTTCCTGGTATACATGTATATTTATAAAATATGTATGTTTGCATTGGACTATGTGTAAATGCTTATGTGTTATGAATTTCAGACTGTAATCTCTAATGGGGCAGGGACTAATATGAATGACATATATTTTCTGTAGAGCATTGCATACATTGTTATAGGAATCTGCTCTTGTGATTAACCCTTTGGGTTCTATTCAACAATAGTGACAATGTTGCTCAGAATATTGTTGGGCAACATCGTCATGAGTTTTTATCAATTATGATAATTTGTGGCTGCTATTTAGCAATATTTTGTGCAGGGACAGCGGTTGTGCTAACACGCTGTCTCTGTAATGTTATAGAAGACATTCTTTTCGCGATTCCAAAAATAATACCTTCTGTTTGTTCTTCTGTGCATGCTCAAACATGCACTCAGGAATAGTCTCTGTCCCTGCTTGCACTGACCGCCAACGGGGTAAGTATATGTCCAGCCTGTCCAAATTGATTGACATGTGTATACAGGCTATATATTAGTCGGTATACATGTATATTTATGTGATTTATATTTAATATTTATATATAAATGCTAAATATAATAGTAAATAAATATACAGGTACACAGACTAGTATAAAGACTGTATACGCATGTCAATCAATTTTGGCAGGTTTAACATGCTGTAGTTGAACTTACCTGTCGGCCGTCACTAGAAATCAGGCATAATGACTGGACGGATTTACAAGATGCTGCAGGGACTTAAGGGAACATTTCCCTATGTCCCTGCAGTTTTATGGACATGTAAGTATTTTTTTCCTATAGCGCCATTCTGAGATGGAGTTATATAAAGGACAATTTATTCAAGTGAATTAACACTTTTTGCTTTGCTGAGTAGCAAAAAGCGTTAAAGCACTGTAGAGATCAATGGCTGATCCCTACAGTGCGGTACTCTGTGAGCAGGGAATTAATGAGGAAGATAATTATGTTCTCTTCTCCATTATCCTATTGCTGACTAGGGGATTTACATAAAGAACACGGAAATCATAGTTTCCATTATTTTTATGTAAAAAACATTGCATCCCGATAGTGCGAAATCACCTTGCTTTATTTCTGCAACTCAGAATGTGTGTGTGTGTAAGGCTATAGTTTTGGTAAAATTAGTCTATAAGCTCCAATGGGGCAGGGACTAACATGAATGACCGATATTCTCACTCTATAAAGCTACCATAAATACCTGTTGGAATGGGCTTTTGTAATAATGCCACTTGTTTCCTTTGTTATAATGTGAAATTACCCTGCCAACCGCGACATGTGAAAGTAGATATGTCAGTTCTGGGTTAGCTTGTGTTCCCCGACTATAGTCTAGAGTAGGAGTTGTGATACAAGCTGTAGGCAGGATATTGGATGGTCTAATGAAATTCTTGAACATGGAAGTTGAGTGTGAATTGCAAGGGTATTGTTGAAGGTAGGCACTGGAGGAAGTGAATGAACAGGAGACAAGAGTCTTAAGGACTAGGTCTAAGAGATGAAGAACTGGACTAGCACCAGCAGCATATATCTCTGGAACCAGAATGAGACCAGTAATGCATATCTCTGTAACTGGGCTGGGAGTGGTAACTGATATCTCTGTAACTGGGCCAGGACCAGTAGTGCATAACTATGGAACTGGACTTTGGCTGGTGATGTGTAACTATGGAACCAGACTAGGACTGGTAATACGAATCTATGGAACTGGGCTGGGACCAGTAATGGTCCTCTCTGTAACTGGGCTGGGACTGGTATTGTGTATCTCAGGAACTGGGCTGAGGCTGGCCAAATGTTATACTAGAACTGATTTGAGAGCAATGTCCCAAAGGAATCATGGTACTGGTAACTTGGCTGAAGCTGGACTTGCTAACTGAATTGGAACTGTAGAATTGGCTGGAGCCGATGGATGTTGACCAGTGATGTTGGAAACCAGACAGGAGCCAGTGTACTTCTTTACTGGATTGGAACCAATGACGCTGATGTCCAGGCTGGAACTGATGGAATAGGTAACTGGACTGGAACCAATGAAGTTGGAAACTGTCTGGAGCTGGTGGACTTATTAACTGGACTGGAACCAGTGACATATGGGACTGTGCTAGTCTGTGAAAATATTTATGCAGCACTGAATTTGTGTTTGTTAGAATATTTTTGTATTAGTGACTTTAGAATGTAAGCTCTTATTGGGCAGGGACTCTTATGGATGATTTGTGTTCTCTGTACATGATTTATTAGTTATACAATATAAATAAACAATAATAATAATAATAATAATAGATATGCATGTATATCAGGAACATATTATCATGCCTCTAAAATTTTTCAGGAGGGCCTTCACCATGATTGAAAATGTGAGGACAACAGCTAAGCAAACTACATCTCTGGACTTTTGTAAGGTCATCTTTACTACAAAGCATATAATGAAGATAGAACAGCAGGAGTAGTAGACCCAAGACAGGTAATTAATATTATTAATTACTGATAACTCTCAGGCTAGACACAAGTTCGAGACCCATAGAGGCATGATAATATCTTCCTGGTATACATGTATATTTATAAAATATGTATGTTTGCATTGGTCTATGTGTAAATGCTTATGTGTTATGAATTTCAGACTGTAATCTCTAATGGGACAGGGACTAATATGAATGACATATATTTTCTGTAGAGCATTGCATACATTGTTATAGGAATGGGCTCTTGTGATTAACCCTTTGAGTTCTATTCAGCAATAGTGACAATGTTGCTCAGAATATTATTGGGCAACATCGTCATGAGTTTTTATCAATTATGATAATTTATGGCTGCTATTTAGCAATATTTTGTGCAGGGACAGCGGTTGTGCTAACACGCTGTCCCTGTAATGTTATAGAAGACATTCTTTTCGGGATTCCAAAAATAATACCTTCTGTTTGTTCTTCTGTGCATGCTCAAACATGCACTCGGGAATAGTCTCTGTCCCTGCTTGCACTGACCGCCAACGGGGTAAGTATATCTCCAGCCTGTCCAAATTGATTGACATGTGAATACAGGCTATATATTAGTCGGTATACATGTATATTTATGTGTTTTATATTTAATATTTATATATAAATGCTAAATATAATAGTAAATAAATATACAGGTATACAGACTAGTATAAAGTCTGTATACGCATGTCAATCAATTTTGGCAGGTTTAACATGCTGTAGTTGGACTTACCTGTCGGCCGTCACTAGAAATCAGCCATAATGACTGGACAGATTTACAAGATGCTGCAGGGACTTAAGGGAACATTTCCCTATGTCCCTGCAGTTTTATGGACATGTAAGTATTTTTTTCCTATAGCGCCATTCTGAGATGGCGTTATATAAAGGACAATTTTTTCAAGTGAATTAACACTTTTTGCTTTGCTGAGTAGCAAAAAGCGTTAAAGCACTGTAGAGATCAATGGCTGATCCCTACAGTTCGGTACTCTGTGAGCAGGGAATTAATGAGGAAGATAATTATGTTCTCTTCTCCATTATCCTATTGCTGACTAGGGGATTTACATAAAGAACACGGAAATCATAGTTTTCATAATTTTTATATAAAAAAAATTGCATCCCGATAGTGCGAAATCACCTTGCTTTATTTCTGCAACACAGAATGTGTGTGTGTGTAAGGCTATAGTTTTGGTAAAATTAGTCTATAAGCTCCAATGGGGCAGGGACTAACATGAATGACCGATATTCTCACTCTATAAAGCATACCATAAATACCTGTTGGAATGGGCTTTTGTAATAATGCCACTTGTTTCCTTTGTTATAATGTGAAATTACCCTGCCAACCGCGACATGTGAAAGTAGATATGTCAGTTCTGGGTTAGCTTGTGTTCCCCGACTACAGTCTAGAGTAGGAGTTGCGATACAAGCTGTAGGCAGGATATTGGATGGTCTAATGAAATTCTTGAACATGGAAGTTGAGTGTGAATTGCAAGGGTATTGTTGAAGGTAGGCACTGGAGGAAGTGAATGAACAGGAGACAAGAGTCTTAAGTACTAGGTCTAAGAGATGAAGAACTGGACTAGCACCAGCAGCATATATCTCTGGAACCAGAATGAGACCAGTAATGCATGTCTCTGTAACTGGGCTGGGAGTGGTAACTGATATCTCTGTAACTGGGCCAGGACCAGTAGTGCATAACTATGGAACTGGACTTTGGCTGGTGATGTGTAACTATGGAACCGGACTAGGACTGGTAATACGAATCTATGGAACTGGGCTGGGACCAGTAATGGTCCTCTCTGTAACTGGGCTGGGACTGGTATTGTGTATCTCAGGAATTGGGCTGAGGCTGGCCAAATGTTATACTAGAACTGATTTGAGAGCAATGTCCCAAAGGAATCATGGTACTGGTAACTTGGCTGAAGCTGGACTTGCTAACTAAATTGGAACTGTAGAATGGGCTGGAGCCGATGGATGTTGACCAGTGATGTTGGAAACCAGACAGGAGCCAGTGTACTTCTTTACTGGATTGGAACCAATGACGCTGATGTCCAGGCTGGAACTGATGGAATAGGTAACCGGACTGGAACCAATGAAGTTGGAAACTGTCTGGAGCTGGTGGACTTATTAACTGGACTGGACCCAGTGACATATGGGACTGTGCTAGTCTGTGAAAATATTTATGCAACACAGAATTTGTGTTTGTTAGAATATTTTTGTATTAGTGACTTTAGAATGTAAGCTCTTATGGGGCAGGGACTCTTATGGATGATTTGTGTTCTCTGTACATGATTTATTAGTTATACAATATAAATAAACAATAATAGTAATAATAATAATAATAATAATAGATATGCATGTATATCAGGAACATATTATCATGCCTCTAAAATTTTTCAGGAGGGCCTTCACCATGATTGAAAATGTGAGGACAACAGCCAAGCAAACTACATCTCTGGACTTTTGTAAGGTCATCTTTACTACAAAGCATATAATGAAGATAGAACCGCAGGAGTAGTAGACCCAAGACAGGTAATTAATATTATTAATTACTGATAACTCTCAGGCTAGACACAAGTTCTAGACCCATAGAGGCATGATAATATCTTCCTGGTATACATGTATATTTATAAAATATGTATGTTTGCATTGGACTATGTGTAAATGCTTATGTGTTATGAATTTCAGACTGTAATCTCTAATGGGGCAGGGACTAATATGAATGACATATATTTTCTGTAGAGCATTGCATACATTGTTATAGGAATCTGCTCTTGTGATTAACCCTTTGGGTTCTATTCAACAATAGTGACAATGTTGCTCAGAATATTGTTGGGCAACATCGTCATGAGTTTTTATCAATTATGATAATTTGTGGCTGCTATTTAGCAATATTTTGTGCAGGGACAGCGGTTGTGCTAACACGCTGTCTCTGTAATGTTATAGAAGACATTCTTTTCGCGATTCCAAAAATAATACCTTCTGTTTGTTCTTCTGTGCATGCTCAAACATGCACTCAGGAATAGTCTCTGTCCCTGCTTGCACTGACCGCCAACGGGGTAAGTATATGTCCAGCCTGTCCAAATTGATTGACATGTGTATACAGGCTATATATTAGTCGGTATACATGTATATTTATGTGATTTATATTTAATATTTATATATAAATGCTAAATATAATAGTAAATAAATATACAGGTACACAGACTAGTATAAAGACTGTATACGCATGTCAATCAATTTTGGCAGGTTTAACATGCTGTAGTTGGACTTACCTGTCGGCAGTCACTAGAAATCAGGCATAATGACTGGACGGATTTACAAGATGCTGCAGGGACTTAAGGGAACATTTCCCTATGTCCCTGCAGTTTTATGGACATGTAAGTATTTTTTTCCTATAGCGCCATTCTGAGATGGCGTTATATAAAGGACAATTTTTTCAAGTGAATTAACACTTTTTGCTTTGCTGAGTAGCAAAAAGCGTTAAAGCACTGTAGAGATCAATGGCTGATCCCTACAGTTCGGTACTCTGTGAGCAGGGAATTAATGAGGAAGATAATTATGTTCTCTTCTCCATTATCCTATTGCTGACTAGGGGATTTACATTAAGAACACGGAAATCATAGTTTTCATAATTTTTATGTAAAAAACATTGCATCCCGATAGTGCGAAATCACCTTGCTTTATTTCTGCAACACAGAATGTGTGTGTTTGTAAGGCTATAGTTTTGGTAAAATGAGTCTATAAGCTCCAATGGGGCAGGGACTAACATGAATGACCGATATTCTCACTCTATAAAGCATACCATAAATACCTGTTGGAATGGGCTTTTGTAATAATGCCACTTGTTTCATTTGTTATAATGTGAAATTACCCTGCTAACCGCGACATGTGAAAGTAGATATGTCAGTTCTGGGTTAGCTTGTGTTCCCCGACTACAGTCTAGAGTAGGAGTTGCGATACAAGCTGTAGGCAGGATATTGGATGGTCTAATGAAATTCTTGAACATGGAAGTTGAGTGTGAATTGCAAGGGTATTGTTGAAGGTAGGCACTGGAGGAAGTGAATGAACAGGAGACAAGAGTCTTAAGGACTAGGTCTAAGAGATGAAGAACTGGACTAGCACCAGCAGCATATATCTCTGGAACCAGAATGAGACCAGTAATGCATATCTCTGTAACTGGGCTGGGAGTGGTAACTGATATCTCTGTAACTGGGCCAGGACCAGTAGTGCATAACTATGGAACTGGACTTTGGCTGGTGATGTGTAACTATGGAACCGGACTAGGACTGGTAATACGAATCTATGGAACTGGGCTGGAACCAGTAATGGTCCTCTCTGTAACTGGGCTGGGACTGGTATTGTGTATCTCAGGAACTGGGCTGAGGCTGGCCAAATGTTATACTAGAATTGATTTGAGAGCAATGTCCCAAAGGAATCATGGTACTGGTAACTTGGCTGAAGCTGGACTTGCTAACTGAATTGGAACTGTAGAATGGGCTGGAGCTGATGGATGTTGACCAGTGATGTTGGAAACCAGACAGGAGCCAGTGTACTTCTTTACTGGATTGGAACCAATGATCCTGATGTCCAGGCTGGAAATGATGGAATAGGTAACCGGACTGGAACCAATGAAGTTGGAAACTGTCTGGAGCTGGTGGACTTATTAACTGGACTGGAACCAGTGACATATGGGACTGTGCTAGTCTGTGAAAATATTTATGCAACACTGAATTTGTGTTTGTTAGAATATTTTTGTATTAGTGACTTTAGAATGTAAGCTCTTATGGGGCAGGGACTCTTATGGATGATTTGTGTTCTCTGTACATGATTTATTAGTTATATAATATAAATAAACAATAATAATAATAATAATAATAATAATAGATATGCATGTATATCAGGAACATATTATCATGCCTCTAAAATTTTTCAGGAGGGCCTTCACCATGATTGAAAATGTGAGGACAACAGCCAAGCAAACTACATCTCTGGACTTTTGTAAGGTCATCTTTACTACAAAGCATATAATGAAGATAGAACCGCAGGAGTAGTAGACCCAAGACAGGTAATTAATATTATTAATTACTGATAACTCTCAGGCTAGACACAAGTACTAGACCCATAGAGGCATGATAATATCTTCCTGGTATACATGTATATTTATAAAAAATGTATGTTTGCATTGGACTACGTGTAAATGCTTATGTGTTATGAATTTCAGACTGTAATCTCTAATGGGACAGGGACTAATATGAATGACATATATTTTCTGTAGAGCATTGCATACATTGTTATAGGAATGTGCTCTTGTGATTAACCCTTTGAGTTCTATTCAGCAATTGTGACAATGTTGCTCAGAATATTATTGGGCAACATCGTCATGAGTTTTTATCAATTATGATAATTTATGGCTGCTATTTAGCAATATTTTGTGCAGGGACAGCGGTTGTGCTAACACGCTGTCCCTGTAATGTTATAGAAGACATTCTTTTCGGGATTCCGAAAATAATACCTTCTGTTTGTTCTTCTGTGCATGCTCAAACATGCACTCGGGAATAGTCTCTGTCCCTGCTTGCAGTGACCGCCAACGGGGTAAGTATATCTCCAGCCTGTCCAAATTGATTGACATGTGTATACAGGCTATATATTAGTCGGTATACATGTATATTTATGTGTGTTATATTTAATATTTATATATAAATGCTAAATATAATAGTAAATAAATATACAGGTATACAGACAAGTATACAGACTGTATATGCATGTCAATCAATTTTGGCAGGTTTAACATGCTGTAGTTGGACTTACCTGTCGGCCATCACTAGAAATCAGGCATAATGACTGGACAGATTTACAAGATGCTGCAGGGACTTAAGGGAACATTTCCCTCTGTCCCTGCAGTGTTATCGACATGTAAGTATTGTTTTCCTATAGTGCCATTCTAAGATGGCGTTATATAAAGGACAATTTTTTCAAGTGAATTAACACTTTTTGCTTTGTTGAGTAGCAAAAAGCGTTAAAGCACTGTAGAGATCAATGGCTGATCCCTACAGTGCGGTACTCTGTGAGCAGTGAATTAATGAGGAAGATAATTATGTTCTCTTCTCCATTATCCTATTGCTGACTAGGGGATTTACATAAAGAACACGGAAATCATAGTTTCCATAATTTTTATGTAGAAAACATTGCATCCCGATAGTGCGAAATCACCTTGCTTTATTTCTGCAACACAGAATATGTGTGTGTGTAAGGCTATAGTATTGGTAAAATTAGTCTATAAGCTCCAATGGGGCAGGGACTAACATGAATGACCGATATTCTCACTCTATAAAGCATACCATAAATACCTGTTGGAATGGGCTTTTGTAATAATGCCACTTGTTTCCTTTGTTATAATGTGAAATTATCCTGCCAACCGCGACATGTGAAAGTAGATATGTCAGTTCTGGGTTAGCTTGTGTTCCCCGACTACAGTCTAGAGTAGGAGTTGCGATACAAGCTGTAGGCAGGATATTGGATGGTCTAATGAAATTCTTGAACATGGAAGTTGAGTGTGAATTGCAAGGGTATTGTTGAAGGTAGGCACTGGAGGAAGTGAATGAACAGGAGACAAGAGTCTTAAGGACTTGGTCTAAGAGATGAAGAACTGGACTAGCACCAGCAGCATATATCTCTGGAACCAGAATGAGACCAGTAATGCATATCTCTGTAACTGGGCTGGGAGTGGTAACTGATATCTCTGTAACTGGGCCAGGACCAGTAGTGCATAACTATGGAACTGGACTTTGGCTGGTAATGTGTAACTATGGAACCAGACTAGGACTGGTAATACAAATCTATGGAACTGGGCTGGGACCAGTAATGGTCCTCTCTGTAACTGGGCTGGGACTGGTATTGTGTATCTCAGAAACTGGGCTGAGGCTGGCCAAATGTTATACTAGAACTGATTTGAGAGCAATGTCCCAAAGGAATAATGGTACTGGTAACTTGGCTGAAGCTGGACTTTCTAACTGAATTGGAACTGTAGAATGGGCTGGAGCCGATGGATGTTGACCAGTGATGTTGGAAACCAGACAGGAGCCAGTGTACTTCTTTACTGGATTGGAACCAATGACGCTGATGTCCATGCTGGAACTGATGGAATAGGTAACCGGACTGCAACCAATGAAGTTGGAAACTGTCTGGAGCTGGTGGACTTATTAACTGGACTAGAACCAGTGACATATGGGACTGTGCTTGTCTGTGAAAATATTTATGCAACACTGAATTTGTGTTTGTTAGAATATTTTTGTATTAGTGACTTTAGAATGTAAGATCTTATGGGGCAGGGACTCTTATGGATGATTTGTGTTCTCTGTACATGATTTATTATTTATACAATATAAATAAACAATAATAGTAATAATAATAATAATAATAGATATGCATGTATATCAGGAACATATTATCATGCCTCTAAAATTTTTCAGGAGGGCCTTCACCATGATTGAAAATGTGAGGACAACAGCCAAGCAAACTACATCTCTGGACTTTTGTAAGGTCATCTTTACTACAAAGCATATAATGAAGATAGAACCGCAGGAGTAGTAGACCCAAGACAGGTAATTAATATTATTAATTACTGATAACTCTCAGGCTAGACACAAGTACTAGACCCATAGAGGCATGATAATATCTTCCTGGTATACATGTATATTTATAAAAAATGTATGTTTGCATTGGACTACGTGTAAATGCTTATGTGTTATGAATTTCAGACTGTAATCTCTAATGGGACAGGGACTAATATGAAGGACATATATTTTCTGTAGAGCATTGCATACATTGTTATAGGAATGGGCTCTTGTGATTATCCCTTTGGGTTCTATTCAGCAATAGTGACAATGTTGCTCAGAATATTATTGGGCAACATCGTCATGAGTTTTTATCAATTATGATAATTTATGGCTGCTATTTAGCAATATTTTGTGCAGGGACAGCGGTTGTGCTAACATGCTGTCCCTGTAATGTTATAGAAGACATTCTTTTCGGGATTCCGAAAATAATACCTTCTGTTTGTTCTTCTGTGCATGCTCAAACATGCACTTGGGAATAGTCTCTGTCCCTGCTTGCAGTGACCGCCAACGGGGTAAGTATATCTCCAGCCTGTCCAAATTGATTGACATGTGTATACAGGCTATATATTAGTCGGTATACATGTATATTTATGTGTTTTATATTTAATATTTAAATATAAATGCTAAATATAATAGTAAATAAATATACAGGTACACAGACTAGTATAAAGACTGTATACGCATGTCAATCAATTTTGGCATGTTTAACATGCTGTAGTTGGACTTACCTGTCGGCTGTCACTAGAAATCAGGCATAATGACTGGATGGATTTACAAGATGCTGCAGGGACTTAAGGGAACATTTCCCTATGTCCCTGCAGTTTTATGGACATGTAAGTATTTTTTTCCTATAGCGCCATTCTGAGATGGAGTTATATAAAGGACAATTTATTCAAGTGAATTAACACTTTTTGCTTTGCTGAGTAGCAAAAAGCGTTAAAGCACTGTAGAGATCAATGGCTGATCCCTACAGTGCGGTACTCTGTGAGCAGGGAATTAATGAGGAAGATAATTATGTTCTCTTCTCCATTATCCTATTGCTGACTAGGGGATTTACATAAAGAACACGGAAATCATAGTTTCCATTATTTTTATGTAAAAAACATTGCATCCCGATAGTGCGAAATCACCTTGCTTTATTTCTGCAACTCAGAATGTGTGTGTGTGTAAGGCTATAGTTTTGGTAAAATTAGTCTATAAGCTCCAATGGGGCAGGGACTAACATGAATGACCGATATTCTCACTCTATAAAGCTACCATAAATACCTGTTGGAATGGGCTTTTGTAATAATGCCACTTGTTTCCTTTGTTATAATGTGAAATTACCCTGCCAACCGCGACATGTGAAAGTAGATATGTCAGTTCTGGGTTAGCTTGTGTTCCCCGACTACAGTCTAGATTAGGAGTTGTGATACAAGCTGTAGGCAGGATATTGGATGGTCTAATGAAATTCTTGAACATGGAAGTTGAGTGTGAATTGCAAGGGTATTGTTGAAGGTAGGCACTGGAGGAAGTGAATGAACAGGAGACAAGAGTCTTAAGGACTAGGTCTAAGAGATGAAGAACTGGACTAGCACCAGCAGCATATATCTCTGGAACCAGAATGAGACCAGTAATGCATATCTCTGTAACTGGGCTGGGAGTGGTAACTGATATCTCTGTAACTGGGCCAGGACCAGTAGTGCATAACTATGGAACTGGACTTTGGCTGGTGATGTGTAACTATGGAACCAGACTAGGACTGGTAAAACGAATCTATGGAACTGGGCTGGGACCAGTAATGGTCCTCTCTGTAACTGGGCTGGGACTGGTATTGTGTATCTCAGGAACTGGGCTGAGGCTGGCCAAATGTTATACTAGAACTGATTTGAGAGCAATGTCCCAAAGGAATCATGGTACTGGTAACTTGGCTGAAGCTGGACTTGCTAACTGAATTGGAACTGTAGAATGGGCTGGAGCCGATGGATGTTGACCAGTGATGTTGGAAACCAGACAGGAGCCAGTGTACTTCTTTACTGGATTGGAACCAATGACGCTGATGTCCAGGCTGGAACTGATGGAATAGGTAACTGGACTGGAACCAATGAAGTTGGAAACTGTCTGGAGCTGGTGGACTTATTAACTGGACTGGAACCAGTGACATATGGGACTGTGCTAGTCTGTGAAAATATTTATGCAACACTGAATTTGTGTTTGTTAGAATATTTTTGTATTAGTGACTTTAGAATGTAAGCTCTTATTGGGCAGGGACTCTTATGGATGATTTGTGTTCTCTGTACATGATTTATTAGTTATACAATATAAATAAACAATAATAATAATAATAATAATAGATATGCATGTATATCAGGAACATATTATCATGCCTCTAAAATTTTTCAGGAGGGCCTTCACCATGATTGAAAATGTGAGGACAACAGCTAAGCAAACTACATCTCTGGACTTTTGTAAGGTCATCTTTACTACAAAGCATATAATGAAGATACAACAGCAGGAGTAGTAGACCCAAGACAGGTAATTAATATTATTAATTACTGATAACTCTCAGGCTAGACACAAGTTCTAGACCCATAGAGGCATGATAATATCTTCCTGGTATACATGTATATTTATAAAATATGTATGTTTGCATTGGTCTATGTGTAAATGCTTATGTGTTATGAATTTCAGACTGTAATCTCTAATGGGACAGGGACTAATATGAATGACATATATTTTCTGTAGAGCATTGCATACATTGTTATAGGAATGGGCTCTTGTGATTAACCCTTTGAGTTCTATTCAGCAATAGTGACAATGTTGCTCAGAATATTATTGGGCAACATCGTCATGAGTTTTTATCAATTATGATAATTTATGGCTGCTATTTAGCAATATTTTGTGCAGGGACAGCGGTTGTGCTAACACGCTGTCCCTGTAATGTTATAGAAGACATTCTTTTCGGGATTCCAAAAATAATACCTTCTGTTTGTTCTTCTGTGCATGCTCAAACATGCACTCGGGAATAGTCTCTGTCCCTGCTTGCACTGACCGCCAACGGGGTAAGTATATCTCCAGCCTGTCCAAATTGATTGACATGTGAATACAGGCTATATATTAGTCGGTATACATGTATATTTATGTGTTTTATATTTAATATTTATATATAAATGCTAAATATAATAGTAAATAAATATACAGGTATACAGACTAGTATAAAGTCTGTATACGCATGTCAATCAATTTTGGCAGGTTTAACATGCTGTAGTTGGACTTACCTGTCGGCCGTCACTAGAAATCAGGCATAATGACTGGACAGATTTACAAGATGCTGCAGGGACTTAAGGGAACATTTCCCTATGTCCCTGCAGTTTTATGGACATGTAAGTATTTTTTTCCTATAGCGCCATTCTGAGATGGCGTTATATAAAGGACAATTTTTTCAAGTGAATTAACACTTTTTGCTTTGCTGAGTAGCAAAAAGCGTTAAAGCACTGTAGAGATCAATGGCTGATCCCTACAGTTCGGTACTCTGTGAGCAGGGAATTAATGAGGAAGATAATTATGTTCTCTTCTCCATTATCCTATTGCTGACTAGGGGATTTACATAAAGAACACGGAAATCATAGTTTTCATAATTTTTATATAAAAAAAATTGCATCCCGATAGTGCGAAATCACCTTGCTTTATTTCTGCAACACAGAATGTGTGTGTGTGTAAGGCTATAGTTTTGGTAAAATTAGTCTATAAGCTCCAATGGGGCAGGGACTAACATGAATGACCGATATTCTCACTCTATAAAGCATACCATAAATACCTGTTGGAATGGGCTTTTGTAATAATGCCACTTGTTTCCTTTGTTATAATGTGAAATTACCCTGCCAACCGCGACATGTGAAAGTAGATATGTCAGTTCTGGGTTAGCTTGTGTTCCCCGACTACAGTCTAGAGTAGGAGTTGCGATACAAGCTGTAGGCAGGATATTGGATGGTCTAATGAAATTCTTGAACATGGAAGTTGAGTGTGAATTGCAAGGGTATTGTTGAAGGTAGGCACTGGAGGAAGTGAATGAACAGGAGACAAGAGTCTTAAGGACTAGGTCTAAGAGATGAAGAACTGGACTAGCACCAGCAGCATATATCTCTGGAACCAGAATGAGACCAGTAATGCATGTCTCTGTAACTGGGCTGGGAGTGGTAACTGATATCTCTGTAACTGGGCCAGGACCAGTAGTGCATAACTATGGAACTGGACTTTGGCTGGTGATGTGTAACTATGGAACCGGACTAGGACTGGTAATATGAATCTATGGAACTGGGCTGGGACCAGTAATGGTCCTCTCTGTAACTGGGCTGGGACTGGTATTGTGTATCTCAGGAATTGGGCTGAGGCTGGCCAAATGTTATACTAGAACTGATTTGAGAGCAATGTCCCAAAGGAATCATGGTACTGGTAACTTGGCTGAAGCTGGACTTGCTAACTAAATTGGAACTGTAGAATGGGCTGGAGCCGATGGATGTTGACCAGTGATGTTGGAAACCAGACAGGAGCCAGTGTACTTCTTTACTGGATTGGAACCAATGACGCTGATGTCCAGGCTGGAACTGATGGAATAGGTAACCGGACTGGAACCAATGAAGTTGGAAACTGTCTGGAGCTGGTGGACTTATTAACTGGACTGGACCCAGTGACATATGGGACTGTGCTAGTCTGTGAAAATATTTATGCAACACAGAATTTGTGTTTGTTAGAATATTTTTGTATTAGTGACTTTAGAATGTAAGCTCTTATGGGGCAGGGACTCTTATGGATGATTTGTGTTCTCTGTACATGATTTATTAGTTATACAATATAAATAAACAATAATAGTAATAATAATAATAATAATAGATATGCATGTATATCAGGAACATATTATCATGCCTCTAAAATTTTTCAGGAGGGCCTTCACCATGATTGAAAATGTGAGGACAACAGCCAAGCAAACTACATCTCTGGACTTTTGTAAGGTCATCTTTACTACAAAGCATATAATGAAGATAGAACCGCAGGAGTAGTAGACCCAAGACAGGTAATTAATATTATTAATTACTGATAACTCTCAGGCTAGACACAAGTTCTAGACCCATAGAGGCATGATAATATCTTCCTGGTATACATGTATATTTATAAAATATGTATGTTTGCATTGGACTATGTGTAAATGCTTATGTGTTATGAATTTCAGACTGTAATCTCTAATGGGGCAGGGACTAATATGAAGGACATATATTTTCTGTAGAGCATTGCATACATTGTTATAGGAATGGGCTCTTGTGATTAACCCTTTGGGTTCTATTCAGCAATAGTGACAATGTTGCTCAGAATATTATTGGGCAACATCGTCATGAGTTTTTATCAATTATGATAATTTATGGCTGCTATTTAGCAATATTTTGTGCATGGACAGCGGTTGTGCTAACATGCTGTCCCTGTAATGTTATAGAAGACATTCTTTTCGGGATTCCGAAAATAATACCTTCTGTTTGTTCTTCTGTGCATGCTCAAACATGCACTTGGGAATAGTCTCTGTCCCTGCTTGCAGTGACCGCCAACGGGGTAAGTATATCTCCAGCCTGTCCAAATTGATTGACATGTGTATACAGGCTATATATTAGTCGGTATACATGTATATTTATGTGTTTTATATTTAATATTTATATATAAATGCTAAATATAATAGTAAATAAATATACAGGTACACAGACTAGTATAAAGACTGTATACGCATGTCAATCAATTTTGGCATGTTTAACATGCTGTAGTTGGACTTACCTGTCGGCTGTCACTAGAAATCAGGCATAATGACTGGATGGATTTACAAGATGCTGCAGGGACTTAAGGGAACATTTCCCTATGTCCCTGCAGTTTTATGGACATGTAAGTATTTTTTTCCTATAGCGCCATTCTGAGATGGAGTTATATAAAGGACAATTTATTCAAGTGAATTAACACTTTTTGCTTTGCTGAGTAGCAAAAAGCGTTAAAGCACTGTAGAGATCAATGGCTGATCCCTACAGTGCGGTACTCTGTGAGCAGGGAATTAATGAGGAAGATAATTATGTTCTCTTCTCCATTATCCTATTGCTGACTAGGGGATTTACATAAAGAACACGGAAATCATAGTTTCCATTATTTTTATGTAAAAAACATTGCATCCCGATAGTGCGAAATCACCTTGCTTTATTTCTGCAACTCAGAATGTGTGTGTGTGTAAGGCTATAGTTTTGGTAAAATTAGTCTATAAGCTCCAATGGGGCAGGGACTAACATGAATGACCGATATTCTCACTCTATAAAGCTACCATAAATACCTGTTGGAATGGGCTTTTGTAATAATGCCACTTGTTTCCTTTGTTATAATGTGAAATTACCCTGCCAACCGCGACATGTGAAAGTAGATATGTCAGTTCTGGGTTAGCTTGTGTTCCCCGACTATAGTCTAGAGTAGGAGTTGTGATACAAGCTGTAGGCAGGATATTGGATGGTCTAATGAAATTCTTGAACATGGAAGTTGAGTGTGAATTGCAAGGGTATTGTTGAAGGTAGGCACTGGAGGAAGTGAATGAACAGGAGACAAGAGTCTTAAGGACTAGGTCTAAGAGATGAAGAACTGGACTAGCACCAGCAGCATATATCTCTGGAACCAGAATGAGACCAGTAATGCATATCTCTGTAACTGGGCTGGGAGTGGTAACTGATATCTCTGTAACTGGGCCAGGACCAGTAGTGCATAACTATGGAACTGGACTTTGGCTGGTGATGTGTAACTATGGAACCAGACTAGGACTGGTAATACGAATCTATGGAACTGGGCTGGGACCAGTAATGGTCCTCTCTGTAACTGGGCTGGGACTGGTATTGTGTATCTCAGGAACTGGGCTGAGGCTGGCCAAATGTTATACTAGAACTGATTTGAGAGCAATGTCCCAAAGGAATCATGGTACTGGTAACTTGGCTGAAGCTGGACTTGCTAACTGAATTGGAACTGTAGAATGGGCTGGAGCCGATGGATGTTGACCAGTGATGTTGGAAACCAGACAGGAGCCAGTGTACTTCTTTACTGGATTGGAACCAATGACGCTGATGTCCAGGCTGGAACTGATGGAATAGGTAACCGGACTGGAACCAATGAAGTTGGAAACTGTCTGGAGCTGGTGGACTTATTAACTGGACTGGACCCAGTGACATATGGGACTGTGCTAGTCTGTGAAAATATTTATGCAACACAGAATTTGTGTTTGTTAGAATATTTTTGTATTAGTGACTTTAGAATGTAAGCTCTTATGGGGCAGGGACTCTTATGGATGATTTGTGTTCTCTGTACATGATTTATTAGTTATACAATATAAATAAACAATAATAGTAATAATAATAATAATAATAATAGATATGCATGTATATCAGGAACATATTATCATGCCTCTAAAATTTTTCAGGAGGGCCTTCACCATGATTGAAAATGTGAGGACAACAGCCAAGCAAACTACATCTCTGGACTTTTGTAAGGTCATCTTTACTACAAAGCATATAATGAAGATAGAACCGCAGGAGTAGTAGACCCAAGACAGGTAATTAATATTATTAATTACTGATAACTCTCAGGCTAGACACAAGTTCTAGACCCATAGAGGCATGATAATATCTTCCTGGTATACATGTATATTTATAAAATATGTATGTTTGCATTGGACTATGTGTAAATGCTTATGTGTTATGAATTTCAGACTGTAATCTCTAATGGGGCAGGGACTAATATGAATGACATATATTTTCTGTAGAGCATTGCATACATTGTTATAGGAATCTGCTCTTGTGATTAACCCTTTGGGTTCTATTCAACAATAGTGACAATGTTGCTCAGAATATTGTTGGGCAACATCGTCATGAGTTTTTATCAATTATGATAATTTATGGCTGCTATTTAGCAATATTTTGTGCAGGGACAGCGGTTGTGCTAACACGCTGTCTCTGTAATGTTATAGAAGACATTCTTTTCGCGATTCCAAAAATAATACCTTCTGTTTGTTCTTCTGTGCATGCTCAAACATGCACTCAGGAATAGTCTCTGTCCCTGCTTGCACTGACCGCCAACGGGGTAAGTATATGTCCAGCCTGTCCAAATTGATTGACATGTGTATACAGGCTATATATTAGTCGGTATACATGTATATTTATGTGATTTATATTTAATATTTATATATAAATGCTAAATATAATAGTAAATAAATATACAGGTACACAGACTAGTATAAAGACTGTATACGCATGTCAATCAATTTTGGCAGGTTTAACATGCTGTAGTTGGACTTACCTGTCGGCCGTCACTAGAAATCAGGCATAATGACTGGACGGATTTACAAGATGCTGCAGGGACTTAAGGGAACATTTCCCTATGTCCCTGCAGTTTTATGGACATGTAAGTATTTTTTTCCTATAGCGCCATTCTGAGATGGCGTTATATAAAGGACAATTTTTTCAAGTGAATTAACACTTTTTGCTTTGCTGAGTAGCAAAAAGCGTTAAAGCACTGTAGAGATCAATGGCTGATCCCTACAGTTCGGTACTCTGTGAGCAGGGAATTAATGAGGAAGATAATTATGTTCTCTTCTCCATTATCCTATTGCTGACTAGGGGATTTACATTAAGAACACGGAAATCATAGTTTTCATAATTTTTATGTAAAAAACATTGCATCCCGATAGTGCGAAATCACCTTGCTTTATTTCTGCAACACAGAATGTGTGTGTTTGTAAGGCTATAGTTTTGGTAAAATGAGTCTATAAGCTCCAATGGGGCAGGGACTAACATGAATGACCGATATTCTCACTCTATAAAGCATACCATAAATACCTGTTGGAATGGGCTTTTGTAATAATGCCACTTGTTTCATTTGTTATAATGTGAAATTACCCTGCTAACCGCGACATGTGAAAGTAGATATGTCAGTTCTGGGTTAGCTTGTGTTCCCCGACTACAGTCTAGAGTAGGAGTTGCGATACAAGCTGTAGGCAGGATATTGGATGGTCTAATGAAATTCTTGAACATGGAAGTTGAGTGTGAATTGCAAGGGTATTGTTGAAGGTAGGCACTGGAGGAAGTGAATGAACAGGAGACAAGAGTCTTAAGGACTAGGTCTAAGAGATGAAGAACTGGACTAGCACCAGCAGCATATATCTCTGGAACCAGAATGAGACCAGTAATGCATATCTCTGTAACTGGGCTGGGAGTGGTAACTGATATCTCTGTAACTGGGCCAGGACCAGTAGTGCATAACTATGGAACTGGACTTTGGCTGGTGATGTGTAACTATGGAACCGGACTAGGACTGGTAATACGAATCTATGGAACTGGGCTGGAACCAGTAATGGTCCTCTCTGTAACTGGGCTGGGACTGGTATTGTGTATCTCAGGAACTGGGCTGAGGCTGGCCAAATGTTATACTAGAATTGATTTGAGAGCAATGTCCCAAAGGAATCATGGTACTGGTAACTTGGCTGAAGCTGGACTTGCTAACTGAATTGGAACTGTAGAATGGGCTGGAGCTGATGGATGTTGACCAGTGATGTTGGAAACCAGACAGGAGCCAGTGTACTTCTTTACTGGATTGGAACCAATGATCCTGATGTCCAGGCTGGAAATGATGGAATAGGTAACCGGACTGGAACCAATGAAGTTGGAAACTGTCTGGAGCTGGTGGACTTATTAACTGGACTGGAACCAGTGACATATGGGACTGTGCTAGTCTGTGAAAATATTTATGCAACACTGAATTTGTGTTTGTTAGAATATTTTTGTATTAGTGACTTTAGAATGTAAGCTCTTATGGGGCAGGGACTCTTATGGATGATTTGTGTTCTCTGTACATGATTTATTAGTTATATAATATAAATAAACAATAATAGTAATAATAATAATAATAATAATAATAATAATAATAATAGATATGCATGTATATCAGGAACATATTATCATGCCTCTAAAATTTTTCAGGAGGGCCTTCACCATGATTGAAAATGTGAGGACAACAGCCAAGCAAACTACATCTCTGGACTTTTGTAAGGTCATCTTTACTACAAAGCATATAATGAAGATAGAACCGCAGGAGTAGTAGACCCAAGACAGGTAATTAATATTATTAATTACTGATAACTCTCAGGCTAGACACAAGTACTAGACCCATAGAGGCATGATAATATCTTCCTGGTATACATGTATATTTATAAAAAATGTATGTTTGCATTGGACTACGTGTAAATGCTTATGTGTTATGAATTTCAGACTGTAATCTCTAATGGGACAGGGACTAATATGAATGACATATATTTTCTGTAGAGCATTGCATACATTGTTATAGGAATGTGCTCTTGTGATTAACCCTTTGAGTTCTATTCAGCAATTGTGACAATGTTGCTCAGAATATTATTGGGCAACATCGTCATGAGTTTTTATCAATTATGATAATTTATGGCTGCTATTTAGCAATATTTTGTGCAGGGACAGCGGTTGTGCTAACACGCTGTCCCTGTAATGTTATAGAAGACATTCTTTTCGGGATTCCGAAAATAATACCTTCTGTTTGTTCTTCTGTGCATGCTCAAACATGCACTCGGGAATAGTCTCTGTCCCTGCTTGCAGTGACCGCCAACGGGGTAAGTATATCTCCAGCCTGTCCAAATTGATTGACATGTGTATACAGGCTATATATTAGTCGGTATACATGTATATTTATGTGTGTTATATTTAATATTTATATATAAATGCTAAATATAATAGTAAATAAATATACAGGTATACAGACAAGTATACAGACTGTATATGCATGTCAATCAATTTTGGCAGGTTTAACATGCTGTAGTTGGACTTACCTGTCGGCCATCACTAGAAATCAGGCATAATGACTGGACAGATTTACAAGATGCTGCAGGGACTTAAGGGAACATTTCCCTCTGTCCCTGCAGTGTTATCGACATGTAAGTATTGTTTTCCTATAGTGCCATTCTAAGATGGCGTTATATAAAGGACAATTTTTTCAAGTGAATTAACACTTTTTGCTTTGTTGAGTAGCAAAAAGCGTTAAAGCACTGTAGAGATCAATGGCTGATCCCTACAGTGCGGTACTCTGTGAGCAGTGAATTAATGAGGAAGATAATTATGTTCTCTTCTCCATTATCCTATTGCTGACTAGGGGATTTACATAAAGAACACGGAAATCATAGTTTCCATAATTTTTATGTAGAAAACATTGCATCCCGATAGTGCGAAATCACCTTGCTTTATTTCTGCAACACAGAATATGTGTGTGTGTAAGGCTATAGTATTGGTAAAATTAGTCTATAAGCTCCAATGGGGCAGGGACTAACATGAATGACCGATATTCTCACTCTATAAAGCATACCATAAATACCTGTTGGAATGGGCTTTTGTAATAATGCCACTTGTTTCCTTTGTTATAATGTGAAATTATCCTGCCAACCGCGACATGTGAAAGTAGATATGTCAGTTCTGGGTTAGCTTGTGTTCCCCGACTACAGTCTAGAGTAGGAGTTGCGATACAAGCTGTAGGCAGGATATTGGATGGTCTAATGAAATTCTTGAACATGGAAGTTGAGTGTGAATTGCAAGGGTATTGTTGAAGGTAGGCACTGGAGGAAGTGAATGAACAGGAGACAAGAGTCTTAAGGACTTGGTCTAAGAGATGAAGAACTGGACTAGCACCAGCAGCATATATCTCTGGAACCAGAATGAGACCAGTAATGCATATCTCTGTAACTGGGCTGGGAGTGGTAACTGATATCTCTGTAACTGGGCCAGGACCAGTAGTGCATAACTATGGAACTGGACTTTGGCTGGTAATGTGTAACTATGGAACCAGACTAGGACTGGTAATACAAATCTATGGAACTGGGCTGGGACCAGTAATGGTCCTCTCTGTAACTGGGCTGGGACTGGTATTGTGTATCTCAGAAACTGGGCTGAGGCTGGCCAAATGTTATACTAGAACTGATTTGAGAGCAATGTCCCAAAGGAATAATGGTACTGGTAACTTGGCTGAAGCTGGACTTTCTAACTGAATTGGAACTGTAGAATGGGCTGGAGCCGATGGATGTTGACCAGTGATGTTGGAAACCAGACAGGAGCCAGTGTACTTCTTTACTGGATTGGAACCAATGACGCTGATGTCCATGCTGGAACTGATGGAATAGGTAACCGGACTGCAACCAATGAAGTTGGAAACTGTCTGGAGCTGGTGGACTTATTAACTGGACTAGAACCAGTGACATATGGGACTGTGCTTGTCTGTGAAAATATTTATGCAACACTGAATTTGTGTTTGTTAGAATATTTTTGTATTAGTGACTTTAGAATGTAAGATCTTATGGGGCAGGGACTCTTATGGATGATTTGTGTTCTCTGTACATGATTTATTATTTATACAATATAAATAAACAATAATAGTAATAATAATAATAATAATAGATATGCATGTATATCAGGAACATATTATCATGCCTCTAAAATTTTTCAGGAGGGCCTTCACCATGATTGAAAATGTGAGGACAACAGCCAAGCAAACTACATCTCTGGACTTTTGTAAGGTCATCTTTACTACAAAGCATATAATGAAGATAGAACCGCAGGAGTAGTAGACCCAAGACAGGTAATTAATATTATTAATTACTGATAACTCTCAGGCTAGACACAAGTACTAGACCCATAGAGGCATGATAATATCTTCCTGGTATACATGTATATTTATAAAAAATGTATGTTTGCATTGGACTACGTGTAAATGCTTATGTGTTATGAATTTCAGACTGTAATCTCTAATGGGACAGGGACTAATATGAATGACATATATTTTCTGTAGAGCATTGCATACATTGTTATAGGAATGGGCTCTTGTGATTAACCCTTTGAGTTCTATTCAGCAATAGTGACAATGTTGCTCAGAATATTATTGGGCAACATCGTCATGAGTTTTTATCAATTATGATAATTTATGGCTGCTATTTAGCAATATTTTGTGCAGGGACAGCGGTTGTGCTAACACGCTGTCCCTGTAATGTTATAGAAGACATTCTTTTCGGGATTCCGAAAATAATACCTTCTGTTTGTTCTTCTGTGCATGCTCAAACATGCACTCGGGAATAGTCTCTGTCCCTGCTTGCAGTGACCGCCAATGGGGTAAGTATATCTCCAGCCTGTCCAAATTGATTGACATGTGTATACAGGCTATATATTAGTCGGTATACATGTATATTTATGTGTGTTATATTTAATATTTATATATAAATGCTAAATATAATAGTAAATAAATATACAGGTATACAGACAAGTATACAGACTGTATATGCATGTCAATCAATTTTGGCAGGTTTAACATGCTGTAGTTGGACTTACCTGTCGGCCGTCACTACAAATCAGGCATAATGACTGGACGGATTTACAAGATGCTGCAGGGACTTAAGGGAACATTTCCCTCTGTCCCTGCAGTTTTATGGACATGTAAGTATTGTTTTCCTATAGTGCCATTCTAAGATGGCGTTATATAAAGGACAATTTTTTCAAGTGAATTAACACTTTTTGCTTTGCTGAGTAGCAAAAAGCGTTAAAGCACTGTAGAGATCAATGGCTGATCCCTACAGTGCGGTACTCTGTGAGCAGTGAATTAATGAGGAAGATAATTATGTTCTCTTCTCCATTATCCTATTGCTGACTAGGGGATTTACATAAAGAACACGGAAATCATAGTTTCCATAATTTTTATGTAGAAAACATTGCATCCCGATAGTGCGAAATCACCTTGCTTTATTTCTGCAACACAGAATATGTGTGTGTGTAAGGCTATAGTATTGGTAAAATTAGTCTATAAGCTCCAATGGGGCAGGGACTAACATGAATGACCGATATTCTCACTCTATAAAGCATACCATAAATACCTGTTGGAATGGGCTTTTGTAATAATGCCACTTGTTTCCTTTGTTATAATGTGAAATTATCCTGCCAACCGCGACATGTGAAAGTAGATATGTCAGTTCTGGGTTAGCTTGTGTTCCCCGACTACAGTCTAGAGTAGGAGTTGCGATACAAGCTGTAGGCAGGATATTGGATGGTCTAATGAAATTCTTGAACATGGAAGTTGAGTGTGAATTGCAAGGGTATTGTTGAAGGTAGGCACTGGAGGAAGTGAATGAACAGGAGACAAGAGTCTTAAGGACTTGGTCTAAGAGATGAAGAACTGGACTAGCACCAGCAGCATATATCTCTGGAACCAGAATAAGACCAGTAATGCATATCTCTGTAACTGGGCTGGGAGTGGTAACTGATATCTCTGTAACTGGGCCAGGACCAGTAGTGCATAACTATGGAACTGGACTTTGGCTGGTAATGTGTAACTATGGAACCAGACTAGGACTGGTAATATGAATCTATGGAACTGGGCTGGGACCAGTAATGGTCCTCTCTGTAACTGGGCTGGGACTGGTATTGTGTATCTCAGGAACTGGGCTGAGGCTGGCCAAATGTTATACTAGAACTGATTTGAGATCAATGTCCCAAAGGAATCATGGTACTGGTAACTTGGCTGAAGCTGGACTTTCTAACTGAATTGGAACTGTAGAATGGGCTGGAGCCGATGGATGTTGACCAGTGATGTTGGAAACCAGACAGGAGCCAGTGTACTTCTTTACTGGATTGGAACCAATGACGCTGATGTCCAGGCTGGAACTGATGGAATAGGTAACCGGACTGGAACCAATGAAGTTGGAAACTGTCTGGAGCTGGTGGACTTATTAACTGGACTGGAACCAGTGACATATGGGACTGTGCTAGTCTGTGAAAATATTTATGCAACACTGAATTTGTGTTTGTTAGAATATTTTTGTATTAGTGACTTTAGAATGTAAGCTCTTATGGGGCAGGGACTCTTATGGATGATTTGTGTTCTCTGTACATGATTTATTAGTTATACAATATAAATAAACAATAATAGTAATAATAATAATAATAATAGATATGCATGTATATCAGGAACATATTATCATGCCTCTAAAATTTTTCAGGAGGGCCTTCACCATGATTGAAAATGTGAGGACAACAGCCAAGCAAACTACATCTCTGGACTTTTGTAAGGTCATCTTTACTACAAAGCATATAATGAAGATAGAACCGCAGGAGTAGTAGACCCAAGACAGGTAATTAATATTATTAATTACTGATAACTCTCAGGCTAGACACAAGTTCTAGACCCATAGAGGCATGATAATATCTTCCTGGTATACATGTATATTTATAAAATATGTATGTTTGCTTTGGACTATGTGTAAATGCTTATGTGTTATGAATTTCAGACTGTAATCTCTAATGGGGCAGGGACTAATATGAATGACATATATTTTCTGTAGAGCATTGCATACATTGTTATAGGAATCGGCTCTTGTGATTAACCCTTTGGGTTCTATTCAACAATAGTGACAATGTTGCTCAGAATATTATTGGGCAACATCGTCATGAGTTTTTATCAATTATGATAATTTATGGCTGCTATTTAGCAATATTTGTGCAGGGAAAGCGGTTGTGCTAACACGCTGTCCCTGTAATGTTATAGAAGACATTCTTTTCGGGATTCCAAAAATAATACCTTCTGTTTGTTCTTCTGTGCATGCTCAAACATGCACTCGGGAATAGTCTCTGTCCCTGCTTGCACTGACCGCCAACGGGGTAAGTATATCTCCAGCCTGTCCAAATTGATTGACATGTGTATACAGGCTATATATTAGTCGGTATACATGTATATTTATGTGATTTATATTTAATATTTATATATAAATGCTAAATATAATAGTAAATAAATATACAGGTATACAGACTAGTATAAAGACTGTATACGCATGTCAATCAATTTTGGCAGGTTTAACATGCTGTAGTTGGACTTACCTGTCAGCCATCACTAGAAATCAGGCATAATGACTGGACGGTTTTACAAGATGCTGCAGGGACTTAAGGGAACATTTCCCTATGTCCCTGCAGTTTTATGGACATGTAAGTATTTTTTTCCTATAGCGCCATTCTGAGATGGCGTTATATAAAGGACAATTTTTTCAAGTGACTTAACACTTTTTGCTTTGCTGAGTAGCAAAAAGCGTTAAAGCACTGTAGAGATCAATGGCTGATCCCTACAGTTCGGTACTCTGTGAGCAGGGAATTAATGAGGAAGATAATTATGTTCTCTTCTCCATTATCCTATTGCTAACTAGAGGATTTACATAAAGAACACGGAAATCATAGTTTCCATAATTTTTATTTAGAAAACATTGCACCCCGATAGTGCAAAATCACCTTGCTTTATTTCTGCAACACAGAATATGTGTGTGTTTAAGGCTATAGTATTGGTAAAATTAGTCTATAAGCTCCAATGGGGCAGGGACTAACATGAATGACCGATATTCTCACTCTATAAAGCATACCATAAATACCTGTTGGAATGGGCTTTTGTAATAATGCCACTTGTTTCCTTTGTTATAATGTGAAATTATCCTGCCAACCGCGACATGTGAAAGTAGATATGTCAGTTCTGGGTTAGCTTGTGTTCCCCGACTACAGTCTAGAGTAGGAGTTGCGATACAAGCTGTAGGCAGGATATTGGATGGTCTAATGAAATTCTTGAACATGGAAGTTGAGTGTGAATTGCAAGGGTATTGTTGAAGGTAGGCACTGGAGGAAGTGAATGAACAGGAGACAAGAGTCTTAAGGACTAGGTCTAAGAGATGAAGAACTGGACTAGCACCAGCAGCATATATCTCTGGAACCAGAATGAGACCAGTAATGCATATCTCTGTAACTGGGCAGGGAGTGGTAACTGATATCTCTGTAACTGGGCCAGGACCAGTAGTGCATAACTATGGAACTGGACTTTGGCTGGTGATGTGTAACTATGGAACCGGACTAGGACTGGTAATACGAATCTATGGAACTGGGCTGGGACCAGTAATGGTCCTCTCTGTAACTGGGCTGGGACTGGTATTGTGTATCTCAGGAACTGGGCTGAGGCTGGCCAAATGTTATACTAGAACTGATTTGAGAGCAATGTCCCAAAGGAATCATGGTACTGGTAACTTGGCTGAAGCTGGACTTGCTAACTGAATTGGAACTGTAGAATGGGATGGAGCCGATGGATGTTGACCAGTGATGTTGGAAACCAGACAGGAGCCAGTGTACTTCTTTACTGGATTGGAACCAATGACGCTGATGTCCAGGCTGGAACTGATGGAATAGGTAACCGGACTGGAACCAATGAAGTTGGAAACTGTCTGGAGCTGGTGGACTTATTAACTGGACTGGAACCAGTGACATATGGGACTGTGCTAGTCTGTGAAAATATTTATGCAACACTGAATTTGTGTTTGTTAGAATATTTTTGTATTAGTGACTTTAGAATGTAAGCTCTTATGGGGCAGGGACTCTTATGGATGATTTGTGTTCTCTGTACATGATTTATTAGTTATACAATATAAATAAACAATAATAGTAATAATAATAATAATAATAATAATAGATATGCATGTATATCAGGAACATATTATCATGCCTCTAAAATTTTTCAGGAGGGCCTTCACCATGATTGAAAATGTGAGGACAACAGCCAAGCAAACTACATCTCTGGACTTTTGTAAGGTCATCTTTACTACAAAGCATATAATGAAGATAGAACCGCAGGAGTAGTAGACCCAAGACAGGTAATTAATATTATTAATTACTGATAACTCTCAGGCTAGACACAAGATCTAGACCCATAGAGGCATGATAATATCTTCTTGGTATACATGTATATTTATAAAATATGTATGTTTGCATTGGACTATGTGTAAATTCTTATGTGTTATGAATTTCAGACTGTAATCTCTAATGGGGCAGGGACTAATATGAATGACATATATTTTCTGTAGAGCATGGCATACATTGTTATAGGAATGGGCTCTTGTGATTAACCCTTTGGGTTCTATTCAGCAGTAGTGACAATGTTGCTCAGAATATTATTGGGCAACATCGTCATGAGTTTTTATCAATTATGATAATTTATGGCTGCTATTTAGCAATATTTTGTGCAGGGACAGCGGTTGTGCTAACACGCTGTCCCTGTAATGTTATAGAAGACATTCTTTTCGGGATTCCGAAAATAATACCTTCTGTTTGTTCTTCTGTGCATGCTCAAACATGAACTCGGGAATAGTCTCTGTCCCTGCTTGCAGTGACCGCCAACGGGGTAAGTATATCTCCAGCATGTCCAAATTGATTGACATGTGTATACAGGCTATATATTAGTCAGTATACATGTATATTTATGTGTTTTATATTTAATATTTATATATAAATGCTAAATCTAATAGTAAATAAATATACAGGTATACAGACTAGTATAAAGACTGTATACGCATGTCAATCAATTTTGGCAGGTTTAACATGCTGTAGTTGGACTTACCTGTCGGCCGTCACTAGAAATCAGGCATAATGACTGGACGGATTTACAAGATGCTGCAGGGACTTAAGGGAACATTTCCCTATGTCCCTGCAGTTTTATGGACATGTAAGTATTTTTTTCCTATAGCGCCATTCTGAGATGGCGTTATATAAAGGACAATTTTTTCAAGTGAATTAACACTTTTTGCTTTGCTGAGTAGCAAAAAGCGTTAAAGCACTGTAGAGATCAATGGCTGATCCCTACAGTGCGGTACTCTGTGAGCAGGGAATTAATGAGGAAGATAATTATGTTCTCTTCTCCATTATCCTATTGCTGACTAGGGGATTTACATAAAGAACACGGAAATCATAGTTTCCATAATTTTTATGTAAAAAACATTGCATCCCGATAGTGCGAAATCACCTTGCTTTATTTCTGCAAAACAGAATGTGTGTGTGTGTAAGGCTATAGTATTGGTAAAATTAGTCTATAAGCTCCAATGGGGCAGGGACTAACATGAATGACCAATATTCTCCCTCTATAAAGCATACCATAAATACCTGTTGGAATGGGCTTTTGTAATAATGCCACTTGTTTCCTTTGTTATAATGTGAAATTACCCTGCCAACCGTGACATGTGAAAGTAGATATGTCAGTTCAGGGTTAGCTTGTGTTCCCCGACTACAGTCTAGAGTAGGAGTTGTGATACAAGCTGTAGGCAGGATATTGGATGGTCTAATGAAATTCTTGAACATGGAAGTTGAGTGTGAATTGCAAGGGTATTGTTGAAGGTAGGCACTGGAGGAAGTGAATGAACAGGAGACAAGAGTCTTAAGGACTAGGTCTAAGAGATGAAGAACTGGACTAGCACCAGCAGCATATATCTCTGGAACCAGAATGAGACCAGTAATGCATATCTCTGTAACTGGGCTGGGAGTGGTAACTGATATCTCTGTAACTGGGCCAGGACCAGTAGTGCATAACTATGGAACTGGACTTTGGCTGGTGATGTGTAACTATGGAACCGGACTAGGACTGGTAATACGAATCTATGGAACTGGGCTGGGACCAGTAATGGTCCTCTCTGTAACTGGGCTGGGACTGGTATTGTGTATCTCAGGAACTAGGCTGAGGCTGGCCAAATGTTATACTAGAACTGATTTGAGAGCAATGTCCCAAAGGAATCATGGTACTGGTAACTTGGCTGAAGCTGGACTTGCTAACTGAATTGGAACTGTAGAATGGGATGGAGCCGATGGATGTTGACCAGTGATGTTGGAAACCAGACAGGAGCCAGTGTACTTCTTTACTGGATTGGAACCAATGACGCTGATGTCCAGGCTGCAACTTATGGAATAGGTAACCGGACTGGAATCAATGAAGTTGGAAACTGTCTGGAGCTGGTGGACTTATTAACTGGACTGGAACCAGTGACATATGGGACTGTGCTAGTCTGTGAAAATATTTATGCAACACTGAATTTGTGTTTGTTAGAATATTTTTGTATTAGTGACTTTAGAATGTAAGCTCTTATGGGGCAGGGACTCTTATGGATGATTTGTGTTCTCTGTACATGATTTATTAGTTATACAATATAAATAAACAATAATAGTAATAATAATAATAATAATAATAATAATAATAGATATGCATGTATATCAGGAACATATTATCATGCCTCTAAAATTTTTCAGGAGGGCCTTCACCATGATTGAAAATGTGAGGACAACAGCCAAGCAAACTACATCTCTGGACTTTTGTAAGGTCATCTTTACTACAAAGCATATAATGAAGATAGAACCGCAGGAGTAGTAGACCCAAGACAGGTAATTAATATTATTAATTACTGATAACTCTCAGGCTAGACACAAGATCTAGACCCATAGAGGCATGATAATATCTTCTTGGTATACATGTATATTTATAAAATATGTATGTTTGCATTGGACTATGTGTAAATTCTTATGTGTTATGAATTTCAGACTGTAATCTCTAATGGGGCAGGGACTAATATGAATGACATATATTTTCTGTAGAGCATTGCATACATTGTTATAGGAATGGGCTCTTGTGATTAACCCTTTGGGTTCTATTCAGCAGTAGTGACAATGTTGCTCAGAATATTATTGGGCAACATCGTCATGAGTTTTTATCAATTATGATAATTTATGGCTGCTATTTAGCAATATTTTGTGCAGGGACAGCGGTTGTGCTAACACGCTGTCCCTGTAATGTTATAGAAGACATTCTTTTCGGGATTCCGAAAATAATACCTTCTGTTTGTTCTTCTGTGCATGCTCAAACATGAACTCGGGAATAGTCTCTGTCCCTGCTTGCAGTGACCGCCAACGGGGTAAGTATATCTCCAGCATGTCCAAATTGATTGACATGTGTATACAGGCTATATATTAGTCAGTATACATGTATATTTATGTGTTTTATATTTAATATTTATATATAAATGCTAAATCTAATAGTAAATAAATATACAGGTATACAGACTAGTATAAAGACTGTATACGCATGTCAATCAATTTTGGCAGGTTTAACATGCTGTAGTTGGACTTACCTGTCGGCCGTCACTAGAAATCAGGCATAATGACTGGACGGATTTACAAGATGCTGCAGGGACTTAAGGGAACATTTCCCTATGTCCCTGCAGTTTTATGGACATGTAAGTATTTTTTTCCTATAGCGCCATTCTGAGATGGCGTTATATAAAGGACAATTTTTTCAAGTGAATTAACACTTTTTGCTTTGCTGAGTAGCAAAAAGCGTTAAAGCACTGTAGAGATCAATGGCTGATCCCTACAGTGCGGTACTCTGTGAGCAGGGAATTAATGAGGAAGATAATTATGTTCTCTTCTCCATTATCCTATTGCTGACTTGGGGATTTACATAAAGAACACGGAAATCATAGTTTCCATAATTTTTATGTAAAAAACATTGCATCCCGATAGTGCGAAATCACCTTGCTTTATTTCTGCAAAACAGAATGTGTGTGTGTGTAAGGCTATAGTATTGGTAAAATTAGTCTATAAGCTCCAATGGGGCAGGGACTAACATGAATGACCAATATTCTCACTCTATAAAGCATACCATAAATACCTGTTGGAATGGGCTTTTGTAATAATGCCACTTGTTTCCTTTGTTATAATGTGAAATTACCCTGCCAACCGTGACATGTGAAAGTAGATATGTCAGTTCTGGGTTAGCTTGTGTTCCCCGACTACAGTCTAGAGTAGGAGTTGTGATACAAGCTGTAGGCAGGATATTGGATGGTCTAATGAAATTCTTGAACATGGAAGTTGAGTGTGAATTGCAAGGGTATTGTTGAAGGTAGGCACTGGAGGAAGTGAATGAACAGGAGACAAGAGTCTTAAGGACTAGGTCTAAGAGATGAAGAACTGGACTAGCACCAGCAGCATATATCTCTGGAACCAGAATGAGACCAGTAATGCATATCTCTGTAACTGGGCTGGGAGTGGTAACTGATATCTCTGTAACTGGGCCAGGACCAGTAGTGCATAACTATGGAACTGGACTTTGGCTGGTGATGTGTAACTATGGAACCGGACTAGGACTGGTAATACGAATCTATGGAACTGGGCTGGGACCAGTAATGGTCCTCTCTGTAACTGGGCTGGGACTGGTATTGTGTATCTCAGGAACTAGGCTGAGGCTGGCCAAATGTTATACTAGAACTGATTTGAGAGCAATGTCCCAAAGGAATCATGGTACTGGTAACTTGGCTGAAGCTGGACTTGCTAACTGAATTGGAACTGTAGAATGGGATGGAGCCGATGGATGTTGACCAGTGATGTTGGAAACCAGACAGGAGCCAGTGTACTTCTTTACTGGATTGGAACCAATGACGCTGATGTCCAGGCTGGAACTTATGGAATAGGTAACCGGACTGGAATCAATGAAGTTGGAAACTGTCTGGAGCTGGTGGACTTATTAACTGGACTGGAACCAGTGACATATGGGACTGTGCTAGTCTGTGAAAATATTTATGCAACACTGAATTTGTGTTTGTTAGAATATTTTTGTATTAGTGACTTTAGAATGTAAGCTCTTATGGGGCAGGGACTCTTATGGATGATTTGTGTTCTCTGTACATGATTTATTAGTTATACAATATAAATAAACAATAATAGTAATAATAATAATAATAATAATAATAATAATAATAATAGTAATAATAATAGATATGCATGTATATCAGGAACATATTATCATGCCTCTAAAATTTTTCAGGAGGGCCTTAACCATGATTGAAAATGTGAGGACAACAGCCAAACAAACTACATCTCTGGACTTTTGTAAGGTCATCTTTACTACAAAGCATATAATGAAGATAGAACCGCAGGAGTAGTAGACCCAAGACAGGTAATTAATATTATTAATTACTGATAACTCTCAGGCTAGACACAAGATCTAGACCCATAGAGGCATGATAATATCTTCTTGGTATACATGTATATTTATAAAATATGTATGTTTGCATTGGACTATGTGTAAATTCTTATGTGTTATGAATTTCAGACTGTAATCTCTAATGGGGCAGGGACTAATATGAATGACATATATTTTCTGTAGAGCATTGCATACATTGTTATAGGAATGGGCTCTTGTGATTAACCCTTTGGGTTCTATTCAGCAGTAGTGACAATGTTGCTCAGAATATTATTGGGCAACATCGTCATGAGTTTTTATCAATTATGATAATTTATGGCTGCTATTTAGCAATATTTTGTGCAGGGACAGCGGTTGTGCTAACACGCTGTCCCTGTAATGTTATAGAAGACATTCTTTTCGGGATTCCGAAAATAATACCTTCTGTTTGTTCTTCTGTGCATGCTCAAACATGAACTCGGGAATAGTCTCTGTCCCTGCTTGCAGTGACCGCCAACGGGGTAAGTATATCTCCAGCATGTCCAAATTGATTGACATGTGTATACAGGCTATATATTAGTCAGTATACATGTATATTTATGTGTTTTATATTTAATATTTATATATAAATGCTAAATCTAATAGTAAATAAATATACAGGTATACAGACTAGTATAAAGACTGTATACGCATGTCAATCAATTTTGGCAGGTTTAACATGCTGTAGTTGGACTTACCTGTCGGCCGTCACTAGAAATCAGGCATAATGACTGGACGGATTTACAAGATGCTGCAGGGACTTAAGGGAACATTTCCCTATGTCCCTGCAGTTTTATGGACATGTAAGTATTTTTTTCCTATAGCGCCATTCTGAGATGGCGTTATATAAAGGACAATTTTTTCAAGTGAATTAACACTTTTTGCTTTGCTGAGTAGCAAAAAGCGTTAAAGCACTGTAGAGATCAATGGCTGATCCCTACAGTGCGGTACTCTGTGAGCAGGGAATTAATGAGGAAGATAATTATGTTCTCTTCTCCATTATCCTATTGCTGACTAGGGGATTTACATAAAGAACACGGAAATCATAGTTTCCATAATTTTTATGTAAAAAACATTGCATCCCGATAGTGCGAAATCACCTTGCTTTATTTCTGCAAAACAGAATGTGTGTGTGTGTAAGGCTATAGTATTGGTAAAATTAGTCTATAAGCTCCAATGGGGCAGGGACTAACATGAATGACCAATATTCTCACTCTATAAAGCATACCATAAATACCTGTTGGAATGGGCTTTTGTAATAATGCCACTTGTTTCCTTTGTTATAATGTGAAATTACCCTGCCAACCGTGACATGTGAAAGTAGATATGTCAGTTCAGGGTTAGCTTGTGTTCCCCGACTACAGTCTAGAGTAGGAGTTGTGATACAAGCTGTAGGCAGGATATTGGATGGTCTAATGAAATTCTTGAACATGGAAGTTGAGTGTGAATTGCAAGGGTATTGTTGAAGGTAGGCACTGGAGGAAGTGAATGAACAGGAGACAAGAGTCTTAAGGACTAGGTCTAAGAGATGAAGAACTGGACTAGCACCAGCAGCATATATCTCTGGAACCAGAATGAGACCAGTAATGCATATCTCTGTAACTGGGCTGGGAGTGGTAACTGATATCTCTGTAACTGGGCCAGGACCAGTAGTGCATAACTATGGAACTGGACTTTGGCTGGTGATGTGTAACTATGGAACCGGACTAGGACTGGTAATACGAATCTATGGAACTGGGCTGGGACCAGTAATGGTCCTCTCTGTAACTGGGCTGGGACTGGTATTGTTTATCTCAGGAACTAGGCTGAGGCTGGCCAAATGTTATACTAGAACTGATTTGAGAGCAATGTCCCAAAGGAATCATGGTACTGGTAACTTGGCTGAAGCTGGACTTGCTAACTGAATTGGAACTGTAGAATGGGATGGAGCCGATGGATGTTGACCAGTGATGTTGGAAACCAGACAGGAGCCAGTGTACTTCTTTACTGGATTGGAACCAATGACGCTGATGTCCAGGCTGGAACTTATGGAATAGGTAACCGGACTGGAATCAATGAAGTTGGAAACTGTCTGGAGCTGGTGGACTTATTAACTGGACTGGAACCAGTGACATATGGGACTGTGCTAGTCTGTGAAAATATTTATGCAACACTGAATTTGTGTTTGTTAGAATATTTTTGTATTAGTGACTTTAGAATGTAAGCTCTTATGGGGCAGGGACTCTTATGGATGATTTGTGTTCTCTGTACATGATTTATTAGTTATACAATATAAATAAACAATAATAGTAATAATAATAATAATAATAATAATAATAATAATAATAGATATGCATGTATATCAGGAACATATTATCATGCCTCTAAAATTTTTCAGGAGGGCCTTCACCATGATTGAAAATGTGAGGACAACAGCCAAGCAAACTACATCTCTGGACTTTTGTAAGGTCATCTTTACTACAAAGCATATAATGAAGATAGAACCGCAGGAGTAGTAGACCCAAGACAGGTAATTAATATTATTAATTACTGATAACTCTCAGGCTAGACACAAGTTCTAGACCCATAGAGGCATGATAATATCTTCTTGGTATACATGTATATTTATAAAATATGTATGTTTGCATTGGACTATGTGTAAATTCTTATGTGTTATGAATTTCAGACTGTAATCTCTAATGGGGCAGGGACTAATATGAATGACATATATTTTCTGTAGAGCATTGCATACATTGTTATAGGAATGGGCTCTTGTGATTAACCCTTTGGGTTCTATTCAGCAGTAGTGACAATGTTGCTCAGAATATTATTGGGCAACATCGTCATGAGTTTTTATCAATTATGATAATTTATGGCTGCTATTTAGCAATATTTTGTGCAGGGACAGCGGTTGTGCTAACACGCTGTCCCTGTAATGTTATAGAAGACATTCTTTTCGGGATTCCGAAAATAATACCTTCTGTTTGTTCTTCTGTGCATGCTCAAACATGAACTCGGGAATAGTCTCTGTCCCTGCTTGCAGTGACCGCCAACGGGGTAAGTATATCTCCAGCATGTCCAAATTGATTGACATGTGTATACAGGCTATATATTAGTCAGTATACATGTATATTTATGTGTTTTATATTTAATATTTATATATAAATGCTAAATCTAATAGTAAATAAATATACAGGTATACAGACTAGTATAAAGACTGTATACGCATGTCAATCAATTTTGGCAGGTTTAACATGCTGTAGTTGGACTTACCTGTCGGCCGTCACTAGAAATCAGGCATAATGACTGGACGGATTTACAAGATGCTGCAGGGACTTAAGGGAACATTTCCCTATGTCCCTGCAGTTTTATGGACATGTAAGTATTTTTTTCCTATAGCGCCATTCTGAGATGGCGTTATATAAAGGACAATTTTTTCAAGTGAATTAACACTTTTTGCTTTGCTGAGTAGCAAAAAGCGTTAAAGCACTGTAGAGATCAATGGCTGATCCCTACAGTGCGGTACTCTGTGAGCAGGGAATTAATGAGGAAGATAATTATGTTCTCTTCTCCATTATCCTATTGCTGACTAGGGGATTTACATAAAGAACACGGAAATCATAGTTTCCATAATTTTTATGTAAAAAACATTGCATCCCGATAGTGCGAAATCACCTTGCTTTATTTCTGCAAAACAGAATGTGTGTGTGTGTAAGGCTATAGTATTGGTAAAATTAGTCTATAAGCTCCAATGGGGCAGGGACTAACATGAATGACCAATATTCTCACTCTATAAAGCATACCATAAATACCTGTTGGAATGGGCTTTTGTAATAATGCCACTTGTTTCCTTTGTTATAATGTGAAATTACCCTGCCAACCGTGACATGTGAAAGTAGATATGTCAGTTCTGGGTTAGCTTGTGTTCCCCGACTACAGTCTAGAGTAGGAGTTGTGATACAAGCTGTAGGCAGGATATTGGATGGTCTAATGAAATTCTTGAACATGGAAGTTGAGTGTGAATTGCAAGGGTATTGTTGAAGGTAGGCACTGGAGGAAGTGAATGAACAGGAGACAAGAGTCTTAAGGACTAGGTCTAAGAGATGAAGAACTGGACTAGCACCAGCAGCATATATCTCTGGAACCAGAATGAGACCAGTAATGCATATCTCTGTAACTGGGCTGGGAGTGGTAACTGATATCTCTGTAACTGGGCCAGGACCAGTAGTGCATAACTATGGAACTGGACTTTGGCTGGTGATGTGTAACTATGGAACCGGACTAGGACTGGTAATACGAATCTATGGAACTGGGCTGGGACCAGTAATGGTCCTCTCTGTAACTGGGCTGGGACTGGTATTGTGTATCTCAGGAACTAGGCTGAGGCTGGCCAAATGTTATACTAGAACTGATTTGAGAGCAATGTCCCAAAGGAATCATGGTACTGGTAACTTGGCTGAAGCTGGACTTGCTAACTGAATTGGAACTGTAGAATGGGATGGAGCCGATGGATGTTGACCAGTGATGTTGGAAACCAGACAGGAGCCAGTGTACTTCTTTACTGGATTGGAACCAATGACGCTGATGTCCAGGCTGGAACTTATGGAATAGGTAACCGGACTGGAATCAATGAAGTTGGAAACTGTCTGGAGCTGGTGGACTTATTAACTGGACTGGAACCAGTGACATATGGGACTGTGCTAGTCTGTGAAAATATTTATGCAACACTGAATTTGTGTTTGTTAGAATATTTTTGTATTAGTGACTTTAGAATGTAAGCTCTTATGGGGCAGGGACTCTTATGGATGATTTGTGTTCTCTGTACATGATTTATTAGTTATACAATATAAATAAACAATAATAGTAATAATAATAATAATAATAATAATAATAATAGTAATAATAATAGATATGCATGTATATCAGGAACATATTATCATGCCTCTAAAATTTTTCAGGAGGGCCTTAACCATGATTGAAAATGTGAGGACAACAGCCAAACAAACTACATCTCTGGACTTTTGTAAGGTCATCTTTACTACAAAGCATATAATGAAGATAGAACCGCAGGAGTAGTAGACCCAAGACAGGTAATTAATATTATTAATTACTGATAACTCTCAGGCTAGACACAAGATCTAGACCCATAGAGGCATGATAATATCTTCTTGGTATACATGTATATTTATAAAATATGTATGTTTGCATTGGACTATGTGTAAATTCTTATGTGTTATGAATTTCAGACTGTAATCTCTAATGGGGCAGGGACTAATATGAATGACATATATTTTCTGTAGAGCATTGCATACATTGTTATAGGAATGGGCTCTTGTGATTAACCCTTTGGGTTCTATTCAGCAGTAGTGACAATGTTGCTCAGAATATTATTGGGCAACATCGTCATGAGTTTTTATCAATTATGATAATTTATGGCTGCTATTTAGCAATATTTTGTGCAGGGACAGCGGTTGTGCTAACACGCTGTCCCTGTAATGTTATAGAAGACATTCTTTTCGGGATTCCGAAAATAATACCTTCTGTTTGTTCTTCTGTGCATGCTCAAACATGAACTCGGGAATAGTCTCTGTCCCTGCTTGCAGTGACCGCCAACGGGGTAAGTATATCTCCAGCATGTCCAAATTGATTGACATGTGTATACAGGCTATATATTAGTCAGTATACATGTATATTTATGTGTTTTATATTTAATATTTATATATAAATGCTAAATCTAATAGTAAATAAATATACAGGTATACAGACTAGTATAAAGACTGTATACGCATGTCAATCAATTTTGGCAGGTTTAACATGCTGTAGTTGGACTTACCTGTCGGCCGTCACTAGAAATCAGGCATAATGACTGGACGGATTTACAAGATGCTGCAGGGACTTAAGGGAACATTTCCCTATGTCCCTGCAGTTTTATGGACATGTAAGTATTTTTTTCCTATAGCGCCATTCTGAGATGGCGTTATATAAAGGACAATTTTTTCAAGTGAATTAACACTTTTTGCTTTGCTGAGTAGCAAAAAGCGTTAAAGCACTGTAGAGATCAATGGCTGATCCCTACAGTGCGGTACTCTGTGAGCAGGGAATTAATGAGGAAGATAATTATGTTCTCTTCTCCATTATCCTATTGCTGACTAGGGGATTTACATAAAGAACACGGAAATCATAGTTTCCATAATTTTTATGTAAAAAACATTGCATCCCGATAGTGCGAAATCACCTTGCTTTATTTCTGCAAAACAGAATGTGTGTGTGTGTAAGGCTATAGTATTGGTAAAATTAGTCTATAAGCTCCAATGGGGCAGGGACTAACATGAATGACCAATATTCTCACTCTATAAAGCATACCATAAATACCTGTTGGAATGGGCTTTTGTAATAATGCCACTTGTTTCCTTTGTTATAATGTGAAATTACCCTGCCAACCGTGACATGTGAAAGTAGATATGTCAGTTCAGGGTTAGCTTGTGTTCCCCGACTACAGTCTAGAGTAGGAGTTGTGATACAAGCTGTAGGCAGGATATTGGATGGTCTAATGAAATTCTTGAACATGGAAGTTGAGTGTGAATTGCAAGGGTATTGTTGAAGGTAGGCACTGGAGGAAGTGAATGAACAGGAGACAAGAGTCTTAAGGACTAGGTCTAAGAGATGAAGAACTGGACTAGCACCAGCAGCATATATCTCTGGAACCAGAATGAGACCAGTAATGCATATCTCTGTAACTGGGCTGGGAGTGGTAACTGATATCTCTGTAACTGGGCCAGGACCAGTAGTGCATAACTATGGAACTGGACTTTGGCTGGTGATGTGTAACTATGGAACCGGACTAGGACTGGTAATACGAATCTATGGAACTGGGCTGGGACCAGTAATGGTCCTCTCTGTAACTGGGCTGGGACTGGTATTGTTTATCTCAGGAACTAGGCTGAGGCTGGCCAAATGTTATACTAGAACTGATTTGAGAGCAATGTCCCAAAGGAATCATGGTACTGGTAACTTGGCTGAAGCTGGACTTGCTAACTGAATTGGAACTGTAGAATGGGATGGAGCCGATGGATGTTGACCAGTGATGTTGGAAACCAGACAGGAGCCAGTGTACTTCTTTACTGGATTGGAACCAATGACGCTGATGTCCAGGCTGGAACTTATGGAATAGGTAACCGGACTGGAATCAATGAAGTTGGAAACTGTCTGGAGCTGGTGGACTTATTAACTGGACTGGAACCAGTGACATATGGGACTGTGCTAGTCTGTGAAAATATTTATGCAACACTGAATTTGTGTTTGTTAGAATATTTTTGTATTAGTGACTTTAGAATGTAAGCTCTTATGGGGCAGGGACTCTTATGGATGATTTGTGTTCTCTGTACATGATTTATTAGTTATACAATATAAATAAACAATAATAGTAATAATAATAATAATAATAATAATAATAATAATAATAGATATGCATGTATATCAGGAACATATTATCATGCCTCTAAAATTTTTCAGGAGGGCCTTCACCATGATTGAAAATGTGAGGACAACAGCCAAGCAAACTACATCTCTGGACTTTTGTAAGGTCATCTTTACTACAAAGCATATAATGAAGATAGAACTGCAGGAGTAGTAGACCCAAGACAGGTAATTAATATTATTAATTACTGATAACTCTCAGGCTAGACACAAGTTCTAGACCCATAGAGGCATGATAATATCTTCTTGGTATACATGTATATTTATAAAATATGTATGTTTGCATTGGACTATGTGTAAATTCTTATGTGTTATGAATTTCAGACTGTAATCTCTAATGGGGCAGGGACTAATATGAATGACATATATTTTCTGTAGAGCATTGCATACATTGTTATAGGAATGGGCTCTTGTGATTAACCCTTTGGGTTCTATTCAGCAGTAGTGACAATGTTGCTCAGAATATTATTGGGCAACATCGTCATGAGTTTTTATCAATTATGATAATTTATGGCTGCTATTTAGCAATATTTTGTGCAGGGACAGCGGTTGTGCTAACACGCTGTCCCTGTAATGTTATAGAAGACATTCTTTTCGGGATTCCGAAAATAATACCTTCTGTTTGTTCTTCTGTGCATGCTCAAACATGAACTCGGGAATAGTCTCTGTCCCTGCTTGCAGTGACCGCCAACGGGGTAAGTATATCTCCAGCATGTCCAAATTGATTGACATGTGTATACAGGCTATATATTAGTCAGTATACATGTATATTTATGTGTTTTATATTTAATATTTATATATAAATGCTAAATCTAATAGTAAATAAATATACAGGTATACAGACTAGTATAAAGACTGTATACGCATGTCAATCAATTTTGGCAGGTTTAACATGCTGTAGTTGGACTTACCTGTCGGCCGTCACTAGAAATCAGGCATAATGACTGGACGGATTTACAAGATGCTGCAGGGACTTAAGGGAACATTTCCCTATGTCCCTGCAGTTTTATGGACATGTAAGTATTTTTTTCCTATAGCGCCATTCTGAGATGGCGTTATATAAAGGACAATTTTTTCAAGTGAATTAACACTTTTTGCTTTGCTGAGTAGCAAAAAGCGTTAAAGCACTGTAGAGATCAATGGCTGATCCCTACAGTGCGGTACTCTGTGAGCAGGGAATTAATGAGGAAGATAATTATGTTCTCTTCTCCATTATCCTATTGCTGACTAGGGGATTTACATAAAGAACACGGAAATCATAGTTTCCATAATTTTTATGTAAAAAACATTGCATCCCGATAGTGCGAAATCACCTTGCTTTATTTCTGCAAAACAGAATGTGTGTGTGTGTAAGGCTATAGTATTGGTAAAATTAGTCTATAAGCTCCAATGGGGCAGGGACTAACATGAATGACCAATATTCTCCCTCTATAAAGCATACCATAAATACCTGTTGGAATGGGCTTTTGTAATAATGCCACTTGTTTCCTTTGTTATAATGTGAAATTACCCTGCCAACCGTGACATGTGAAAGTAGATATGTCAGTTCAGGGTTAGCTTGTGTTCCCCGACTACAGTCTAGAGTAGGAGTTGTGATACAAGCTGTAGGCAGGATATTGGATGGTCTAATGAAATTCTTGAACATGGAAGTTGAGTGTGAATTGCAAGGGTATTGTTGAAGGTAGGCACTGGAGGAAGTGAATGAACAGGAGACAAGAGTCTTAAGGACTAGGTCTAAGAGATGAAGAACTGGACTAGCACCAGCAGCATATATCTCTGGAACCAGAATGAGACCAGTAATGCATATCTCTGTAACTGGGCTGGGAGTGGTAACTGATATCTCTGTAACTGGGCCAGGACCAGTAGTGCATAACTATGGAACTGGACTTTGGCTGGTGATGTGTAACTATGGAACCGGACTAGGACTGGTAATACGAATCTATGGAACTGGGCTGGGACCAGTAATGGTCCTCTCTGTAACTGGGCTGGGACTGGTATTGTGTATCTCAGGAACTAGGCTGAGGCTGGCCAAATGTTATACTAGAACTGATTTGAGAGCAATGTCCCAAAGGAATCATGGTACTGGTAACTTGGCTGAAGCTGGACTTGCTAACTGAATTGGAACTGTAGAATGGGATGGAGCCGATGGATGTTGACCAGTGATGTTGGAAACCAGACAGGAGCCAGTGTACTTCTTTACTGGATTGGAACCAATGACGCTGATGTCCAGGCTGCAACTTATGGAATAGGTAACCGGACTGGAATCAATGAAGTTGGAAACTGTCTGGAGCTGGTGGACTTATTAACTGGACTGGAACCAGTGACATATGGGACTGTGCTAGTCTGTGAAAATATTTATGCAACACTGAATTTGTGTTTGTTAGAATATTTTTGTATTAGTGACTTTAGAATGTAAGCTCTTATGGGGCAGGGACTCTTATGGATGATTTGTGTTCTCTGTACATGATTTATTAGTTATACAATATAAATAAACAATAATAGTAATAATAATAATAATAATAATAATAATAATAATAATAATAGATATGCATGTATATCAGGAACATATTATCATGCCTCTAAAATTTTTCAGGAGGGCCTTCACCATGATTGAAAATGTGAGGACAACAGCCAAGCAAACTACATCTCTGGACTTTTGTAAGGTCATCTTTACTACAAAGCATATAATGAAGATAGAACCGCAGGAGTAGTAGACCCAAGACAGGTAATTAATATTATTAATTACTGATAACTCTCAGGCTAGACACAAGATCTAGACCCATAGAGGCATGATAATATCTTCTTGGTATACATGTATATTTATAAAATATGTATGTTTGCATTGGACTATGTGTAAATTCTTATGTGTTATGAATTTCAGACTGTAATCTCTAATGGGGCAGGGACTAATATGAATGACATATATTTTCTGTAGAGCATTGCATACATTGTTATAGGAATGGGCTCTTGTGATTAACCCTTTGGGTTCTATTCAGCAGTAGTGACAATGTTGCTCAGAATATTATTGGGCAACATCGTCATGAGTTTTTATCAATTATGATAATTTATGGCTGCTATTTAGCAATATTTTGTGCAGGGACAGCGGTTGTGCTAACACGCTGTCCCTGTAATGTTATAGAAGACATTCTTTTCGGGATTCCGAAAATAATACCTTCTGTTTGTTCTTCTGTGCATGCTCAAACATGAACTCGGGAATAGTCTCTGTCCCTGCTTGCAGTGACCGCCAACGGGGTAAGTATATCTCCAGCATGTCCAAATTGATTGACATGTGTATACAGGCTATATATTAGTCAGTATACATGTATATTTATGTGTTTTATATTTAATATTTATATATAAATGCTAAATCTAATAGTAAATAAATATACAGGTATACAGACTAGTATAAAGACTGTATACGCATGTCAATCAATTTTGGCAGGTTTAACATGCTGTAGTTGGACTTACCTGTCGGCCGTCACTAGAAATCAGGCATAATGACTGGACGGATTTACAAGATGCTGCAGGGACTTAAGGGAACATTTCCCTATGTCCCTGCAGTTTTATGGACATGTAAGTATTTTTTTCCTATAGCGCCATTCTGAGATGGCGTTATATAAAGGACAATTTTTTCAAGTGAATTAACACTTTTTGCTTTGCTGAGTAGCAAAAAGCGTTAAAGCACTGTAGAGATCAATGGCTGATCCCTACAGTGCGGTACTCTGTGAGCAGGGAATTAATGAGGAAGATAATTATGTTCTCTTCTCCATTATCCTATTGCTGACTTGGGGATTTACATAAAGAACACGGAAATCATAGTTTCCATAATTTTTATGTAAAAAACATTGCATCCCGATAGTGCGAAATCACCTTGCTTTATTTCTGCAAAACAGAATGTGTGTGTGTGTAAGGCTATAGTATTGGTAAAATTAGTCTATAAGCTCCAATGGGGCAGGGACTAACATGAATGACCAATATTCTCACTCTATAAAGCATACCATAAATACCTGTTGGAATGGGCTTTTGTAATAATGCCACTTGTTTCCTTTGTTATAATGTGAAATTACCCTGCCAACCGTGACATGTGAAAGTAGATATGTCAGTTCTGGGTTAGCTTGTGTTCCCCGACTACAGTCTAGAGTAGGAGTTGTGATACAAGCTGTAGGCAGGATATTGGATGGTCTAATGAAATTCTTGAACATGGAAGTTGAGTGTGAATTGCAAGGGTATTGTTGAAGGTAGGCACTGGAGGAAGTGAATGAACAGGAGACAAGAGTCTTAAGGACTAGGTCTAAGAGATGAAGAACTGGACTAGCACCAGCAGCATATATCTCTGGAACCAGAATGAGACCAGTAATGCATATCTCTGTAACTGGGCTGGGAGTGGTAACTGATATCTCTGTAACTGGGCCAGGACCAGTAGTGCATAACTATGGAACTGGACTTTGGCTGGTGATGTGTAACTATGGAACCGGACTAGGACTGGTAATACGAATCTATGGAACTGGGCTGGGACCAGTAATGGTCCTCTCTGTAACTGGGCTGGGACTGGTATTGTGTATCTCAGGAACTAGGCTGAGGCTGGCCAAATGTTATACTAGAACTGATTTGAGAGCAATGTCGCAAAGGAATCATGGTACTGGTAACTTGGCTGAAGCTGGACTTGCTAACTGAATTGGAACTGTAGAATGGGATGGAGCCGATGGATGTTGACCAGTGATGTTGGAAACCAGACAGGAGCCAGTGTACTTCTTTACTGGATTGGAACCAATGACGCTGATGTCCAGGCTGCAACTTATGGAATAGGTAACCGGACTGGAATCAATGAAGTTGGAAACTGTCTGGAGCTGGTGGACTTATTAACTGGACTGGAACCAGTGACATATGGGACTGTGCTAGTCTGTGAAAATATTTATGCAACACTGAATTTGTGTTTGTTAGAATATTTTTGTATTAGTGACTTTAGAATGTAAGCTCTTATGGGGCAGGGACTCTTATGGATGATTTGTGTTCTCTGTACATGATTTATTAGTTATACAATATAAATAAACAATAATAGTAATAATAATAATAATAATAATAATAATAATAATAATAATAGATATGCATGTATATCAGGAACATATTATCATGCCTCTAAAATTTTTCAGGAGGGCCTTCACCATGATTGAAAATGTGAGGACAACAGCCAAGCAAACTACATCTCTGGACTTTTGTAAGGTCATCTTTACTACAAAGCATATAATGAAGATAGAACCGCAGGAGTAGTAGACCCAAGACAGGTAATTAATATTATTAATTACTGATAACTCTCAGGCTAGACACAAGATCTAGACCCATAGAGGCATGATAATATCTTCTTGGTATACATGTATATTTATAAAATATGTATGTTTGCATTGGACTATGTGTAAATTCTTATGTGTTATGAATTTCAGACTGTAATCTCTAATGGGGCAGGGACTAATATGAATGACATATATTTTCTGTAGAGCATTGCATACATTGTTATAGGAATGGGCTCTTGTGATTAACCCTTTGGGTTCTATTCAGCAGTAGTGACAATGTTGCTCAGAATATTATTGGGCAACATCGTCATGAGTTTTTATCAATTATGATAATTTATGGCTGCTATTTAGCAATATTTTGTGCAGGGACAGCGGTTGTGCTAACACGCTGTCCCTGTAATGTTATAGAAGACATTCTTTTCGGGATTCCGAAAATAATACCTTCTGTTTGTTCTTCTGTGCATGCTCAAACATGAACTCGGGAATAGTCTCTGTCCCTGCTTGCAGTGACCGCCAACGGGGTAAGTATATCTCCAGCATGTCCAAATTGATTGACATGTGTATACAGGCTATATATTAGTCAGTATACATGTATATTTATGTGTTTTATATTTAATATTTATATATAAATGCTAAATCTAATAGTAAATAAATATACAGGTATACAGACTAGTATAAAGACTGTATACGCATGTCAATCAATTTTGGCAGGTTTAACATGCTGTAGTTGGACTTACCTGTCGGCCGTCACTAGAAATCAGGCATAATGACTGGACGGATTTACAAGATGCTGCAGGGACTTAAGGGAACATTTCCCTATGTCCCTGCAGTTTTATGGACATGTAAGTATTTTTTTCCTATAGCGCCATTCTGAGATGGCGTTATATAAAGGACAATTTTTTCAAGTGAATTAACACTTTTTGCTTTGCTGAGTAGCAAAAAGCGTTAAAGCACTGTAGAGATCAATGGCTGATCCCTACAGTGCGGTACTCTGTGAGCAGGGAATTAATGAGGAAGATAATTATGTTCTCTTCTCCATTATCCTATTGCTGACTTGGGGATTTACATAAAGAACACGGAAATCATAGTTTCCATAATTTTTATGTAAAAAACATTGCATCCCGATAGTGCGAAATCACCTTGCTTTATTTCTGCAAAACAGAATGTGTGTGTGTGTAAGGCTATAGTATTGGTAAAATTAGTCTATAAGCTCCAATGGGGCAGGGACTAACATGAATGACCAATATTCTCACTCTATAAAGCATACCATAAATACCTGTTGGAATGGGCTTTTGTAATAATGCCACTTGTTTCCTTTGTTATAATGTGAAATTACCCTGCCAACCGTGACATGTGAAAGTAGATATGTCAGTTCTGGGTTAGCTTGTGTTCCCCGACTACAGTCTAGAGTAGGAGTTGTGATACAAGCTGTAGGCAGGATATTGGATGGTCTAATGAAATTCTTGAACATGGAAGTTGAGTGTGAATTGCAAGGGTATTGTTGAAGGTAGGCACTGGAGGAAGTGAATGAACAGGAGACAAGAGTCTTAAGGACTAGGTCTAAGAGATGAAGAACTGGACTAGCACCAGCAGCATATATCTCTGGAACCAGAATGAGACCAGTAATGCATATCTCTGTAACTGGGCTGGGAGTGGTAACTGATATCTCTGTAACTGGGCCAGGACCAGTAGTGCATAACTATGGAACTGGACTTTGGCTGGTGATGTGTAACTATGGAACCGGACTAGGACTGGTAATACGAATCTATGGAACTGGGCTGGGACCAGTAATGGTCCTCTCTGTAACTGGGCTGGGACTGGTATTGTGTATCTCAGGAACTAGGCTGAGGCTGGCCAAATGTTATACTAGAACTGATTTGAGAGCAATGTCCCAAAGGAATCATGGTACTGGTAACTTGGCTGAAGCTGGACTTGCTAACTGAATTGGAACTGTAGAATGGGATGGAGCCGATGGATGTTGACCAGTGATGTTGGAAACCAGACAGGAGCCAGTGTACTTCTTTACTGGATTGGAACCAATGACGCTGATGTCCAGGCTGGAACTTATGGAATAGGTAACCGGACTGGAATCAATGAAGTTGGAAACTGTCTGGAGCTGGTGGACTTATTAACTGGACTGGAACCAGTGACATATGGGACTGTGCTAGTCTGTGAAAATATTTATGCAACACTGAATTTGTGTTTGTTAGAATATTTTTGTATTAGTGACTTTAGAATGTAAGCTCTTATGGGGCAGGGACTCTTATGGATGATTTGTGTTCTCTGTACATGATTTATTAGTTATACAATATAAATAAACAATAATAGTAATAATAATAATAATAATAATAATAGTAATAATAATAGATATGCATGTATATCAGGAACATATTATCATGCCTCTAAAATTTTTCAGGAGGGCCTTAACCATGATTGAAAATGTGAGGACAACAGCCAAACAAACTACATCTCTGGACTTTTGTAAGGTCATCTTTACTACAAAGCATATAATGAAGATAGAACCGCAGGAGTAGTAGACCCAAGACAGGTAATTAATATTATTAATTACTGATAACTCTCAGGCTAGACACAAGATCTAGACCCATAGAGGCATGATAATATCTTCTTGGTATACATGTATATTTATAAAATATGTATGTTTGCATTGGACTATGTGTAAATTCTTATGTGTTATGAATTTCAGACTGTAATCTCTAATGGGGCAGGGACTAATATGAATGACATATATTTTCTGTAGAGCATTGCATACATTGTTATAGGAATGGGCTCTTGTGATTAACCCTTTGGGTTCTATTCAGCAGTAGTGACAATGTTGCTCAGAATATTATTGGGCAACATCGTCATGAGTTTTTATCAATTATGATAATTTATGGCTGCTATTTAGCAATATTTTGTGCAGGGACAGCGGTTGTGCTAACACGCTGTCCCTGTAATGTTATAGAAGACATTCTTTTCGGGATTCTGAAAATAATACCTTCTGTTTGTTCTTCTGTGCATGCTCAAACATGAACTCGGGAATAGTCTCTGTCCCTGCTTGCAGTGACCGCCAACGGGGTAAGTATATCTCCAGCATGTCCAAATTGATTGACATGTGTATACAGGCTATATATTAGTCAGTATACATGTATATTTATGTGTTTTATATTTAATATTTATATATAAATGCTAAATCTAATAGTAAATAAATATACAGGTATACAGACTAGTATAAAGACTGTATACGCATGTCAATCAATTTTGGCAGGTTTAACATGCTGTAGTTGGACTTACCTGTCGGCCGTCACTAGAAATCAGGCATAATGACTGGACGGATTTACAAGATGCTGCAAGGACTTAAGGGAACATTTCCCTATGTCCCTGCAGTTTTATGGACATGTAAGTATTTTTTTCCTATAGCGCCATTCTGAGATGGCGTTATATAAAGGACAATTTTTTCAAGTGAATTAACACTTTTTGCTTTGCTGAGTAGCAAAAAGCGTTAAAGCACTGTAGAGATCAATGGCTGATCCCTACAGTGCGGTACTCTGTGAGCAGGGAATTAATGAGGAAGATAATTATGTTCTCTTCTCCATTATCCTATTGCTGACTAGGGGATTTACATAAAGAACACGGAAATCATAGTTTCCATAATTTTTATGTAAAAAACATTGCATCCCGATAGTGCGAAATCACCTTGCTTTATTTCTGCAAAACAGAATGTGTGTGTGTGTAAGGCTATAGTATTGGTAAAATTAGTCTATAAGCTCCAATGGGGCAGGGACTAACATGAATGACCAATATTCTCACTCTATAAAGCATACCATAAATACCTGTTGGAATGGGCTTTTGTAATAATGCCACTTGTTTCCTTTGTTATAATGTGAAATTACCCTGCCAACCGTGACATGTGAAAGTAGATATGTCAGTTCAGGGTTAGCTTGTGTTCCCCGACTACAGTCTAGAGTAGGAGTTGTGATACAAGCTGTAGGCAGGATATTGGATGGTCTAATGAAATTCTTGAACATGGAAGTTGAGTGTGAATTGCAAGGGTATTGTTGAAGGTAGGCACTGGAGGAAGTGAATGAACAGGAGACAAGAGTCTTAAGGACTAGGTCTAAGAGATGAAGAACTGGACTAGCACCAGCAGCATATATCTCTGGAACCAGAATGAGACCAGTAATGCATATCTCTGTAACTGGGCTGGGAGTGGTAACTGATATCTCTGTAACTGGGCCAGGACCAGTAGTGCATAACTATGGAACTGGACTTTGGCTGGTGATGTGTAACTATGGAACCGGACTAGGACTGGTAATACGAATCTATGGAACTGGGCTGGGACCAGTAATGGTCCTCTCTGTAACTGGGCTGGGACTGGTATTGTTTATCTCAGGAACTAGGCTGAGGCTGGCCAAATGTTATACTAGAACTGATTTGAGAGCAATGTCCCAAAGGAATCATGGTACTGGTAACTTGGCTGAAGCTGGACTTGCTAACTGAATTGGAACTGTAGAATGGGATGGAGCCGATGGATGTTGACCAGTGATGTTGGAAACCAGACAGGAGCCAGTGTACTTCTTTACTGGATTGGAACCAATGACGCTGATGTCCAGGCTGGAACTTATGGAATAGGTAACCGGACTGGAATCAATGAAGTTGGAAACTGTCTGGAGCTGGTGGACTTATTAACTGGACTGGAACCAGTGACATATGGGACTGTGCTAGTCTGTGAAAATATTTATGCAACACTGAATTTGTGTTTGTTAGAATATTTTTGTATTAGTGACTTTAGAATGTAAGCTCTTATGGGGCAGGGACTCTTATGGATGATTTGTGTTCTCTGTACATGATTTATTAGTTATACAATATAAATAAACAATAATAGTAATAATAATAATAATAATAATAATAATAATAGATATGCATGTATATCAGGAACATATTATCATGCCTCTAAAATTTTTCAGGAGGGCCTTCACCATGATTGAAAATGTGAGGACAACAGCCAAGCAAACTACATCTCTGGACTTTTGTAAGGTCATCTTTACTACAAAGCATATAATGAAGATAGAACCGCAGGAGTAGTAGACCCAAGACAGGTAATTAATATTATTAATTACTGATAACTCTCAGGCTAGACACAAGTTCTAGACCCATAGAGGCATGATAATATCTTCTTGGTATACATGTATATTTATAAAATATGTATGTTTGCATTGGACTATGTGTAAATTCTTATGTGTTATGAATTTCAGACTGTAATCTCTAATGGGGCAGGGACTAATATGAATGACATATATTTTCTGTAGAGCATTGCATACATTGTTATAGGAATGGGCTCTTATGATTAACCCTTTGGGTTCTATTCAGCAGTAGTGACAATGTTGCTCAGAATATTATTGGGCAACATCGTCATGAGTTTTTATCAATTATGATAATTTATGGCAGCTATTTAGCAATATTTTGTGCAGGGACAGCGGTTGTGCTAACACGCTGTCCCTGTAATGTTATAGAAGACATTCTTTTCGGGATTCCGAAAATAATACCTTCTGTTTGTTCTTCTGTGCATGCTCAAACATGAACTCGGGAATAGTCTCTGTCCCTGCTTGCAGTGACCGCCAACGGGGTAAGTATATCTCCAGCATGTCCAAATTGATTGACATGTGTATACAGGCTATATATTAGTCAGTATACATGTATATTTATGTGTTTTATATTTAATATTTATATATAAATGCTAAATCTAATAGTAAATAAATATACAGGTATACAGACTAGTATAAAGACTGTATACGCATGTCAATCAATTTTGGCAGGTTTAACATGCTGTAGTTGGACTTACCTGTCGGCCGTCACTAGAAATCAGGCATAATGACTGGACGGATTTACAAGATGCTGCAGGGACTTAAGGGAACATTTCCCTATGTCCCTGCAGTTTTATGGACATGTAAGTATTTTTTTCCTATAGCGCCATTCTGAGATGGCGTTATATAAAGGACAATTTTTTCAAGTGAATTAACACTTTTTGCTTTGCTGAGTAGCAAAAAGCGTTAAAGCACTGTAGAGATCAATGGCTGATCCCTACAGTGCGGTACTCTGTGAGCAGGGAATTAATGAGGAAGATAATTATGTTCTCTTCTCCATTATCCTATTGCTGACTAGGGGATTTACATAAAGAACACGGAAATCATAGTTTCCATAATTTTTATGTAAAAAACATTGCATCCCGATAGTGCGAAATCACCTTGCTTTATTTCTGCAAAACAGAATGTGTGTGTGTGTAAGGCTATAGTATTGGTAAAATTAGTCTATAAGCTCCAATGGGGCAGGGACTAACATGAATGACCAATATTCTCACTCTATAAAGCATACCATAAATACCTGTCGGAATGGGCTTTTGTAATAATGCCACTTGTTTCCTTTGTTATAATGTGAAATTACCCTGCCAACCGTGACATGTGAAAGTAGATATGTCAGTTCAGGGTTAGCTTGTGTTCCCCGACTACAGTCTAGAGTAGGAGTTGTGATACAAGCTGTAGGCAGGATATTGGATGGTCTAATGAAATTCTTGAACATGGAAGTTGAGTGTGAATTGCAAGGGTATTGTTGAAGGTAGGCACTGGAGGAAGTGAATGAACAGGAGACAAGAGTCTTAAGGACTAGGTCTAAGAGATGAAGAACTGGACTAGCACCAGCAGCATATATCTCTGGAACCAGAATGAGACCAGTAATGCATATCTCTGTAACTGGGCTGGGAGTGGTAACTGATATCTCTGTAACTGGGCCAGGACCAGTAGTGCATAACTATGGAACTGGACTTTGGCTGGTGATGTGTAACTATGGAACCGGACTAGGACTGGTAATACGAATCTATGGAACTGGGCTGGGACCAGTAATGGTCCTCTCTGTAACTGGGCTGGGACTGGTATTGTGTATCTCAGGAACTAGGCTGAGGCTGGCCAAATGTTATACTAGAACTGATTTGAGAGCAATGTCCCAAAGGAATCATGGTACTGGTAACTTGGCTGAAGCTGGACTTGCTAACTGAATTGGAACTGTAGAATGGGATGGAGCCGATGGATGTTGACCAGTGATGTTGGAAACCAGACAGAAGCCAGTGTACTTCTTTACTGGATTGGAACCAATGACGCTGATGTCCAGGCTGGAACTGATGGAATAGGTAACCGGACTGGAACCAATGAAGTTGGAAACTGTCTGGAGCTGGTGGACTTATTAACTGGACTGGAACAAGTGACATATGGGACTGTGCTAGTCTGTGAAAATATTTAGGCAACACTGAATTTGTGTTTGTTAGAATATTTTTGTATTAGTGACTTTAGAATGTATGCTCTTATGGGGCAGGGACTCTTATGGATGATTTGTGTTCTCTGTACATGATTTATTAGTTATACAATATAAATAAACAATAATAGTAATAATAATAATAATAATAATAATAATAATAATAATAGATATGCATGTATATCAGGAACATATTATCATGCCTCTAAAATTTTTCAGGAGGGCCTTCACCATGATTGAAAATGTGAGGACAACAGCCAAGCAAACTACATCTCTGGACTTTTGTAAGGTCATCTTTACTACAAAGCATATAATGAAGATAGAACCGCAGGAGTAGTAGACCCAAGACAGGTAATTAATATTATTAATTACTGATAACTCTCAGGCTAGACACAAGTTCTAGACCCATAGAGGCATGATAATATCTTCTTGGTATACATGTATATTTATAAAATATGTATGTTTGCATTGGACTATGTGTAAATGCTTATGTGTTATGAATTTCAGACTGTAATCTCTAATGGGGCAGGGACTAATATGAATGACATATATTTTCTGTAGAGCATTGCATACATTGTTATAGGAATGGGCTCTTTTGATTAACCCTTTGGGTTCTATTCAGCAATAGTGACAATGTTGCTCAGAATATTATTGGGCAACATCGTCATGAGTTTTTATCAATTATGATAATTTATGGCTGCTATTTAGCAATATTTTGTGCAGGGACAGCGGTTGTGCTAACACGCTGTCCCTGTAATGTTATAGAAGACATTCTTTTCGGGATTCCGAAAATAATACCTTCTGTTTGTTCTTCTGTGCATGCTCAAACATGAACTCGGGAATAGTCTCTGTCCCTGCTTGCAGTGACCGCCAACGGGGTAAGTATATCTCCAGCATGTCCAAATTGATTGACATGTGTATACAGGCTATATATTAGTCAGTATACATGTATATTTATGTGTTTTATATTTAATATTTATATATAAATGCTAAATCTAATAGTAAATAAATATACAGGTATACAGACTAGTATAAAGACTGTATACGCATGTCAATCAATTTTGGCAGGTTTAACATGCTGTAGTTGGACTTACCTGTCGGCCGTCACTAGAAATCAGGCATAATGACTGGACGGATTTACAAGATGCTGCAGGGACTTAAGGGAACATTTCCCTATGTCCCTGCAGTTTTATGGACATGTAAGTATTTTTTTCCTATAGCGCCATTCTGAGATGGCGTTATATAAAGGACAATTTTTTCAAGTGAATTAACACTTTTTGCTTGGCTGAGTAGCAAAAAGCGTTAAAGCACTGTAGAGATCAATGGCTGATCCCTACAGTGCGGTACTCTGTGAGCAGGGAATTAATGAGGAAGATAATTATGTTCTCTTCTCCATTATCCTTTTGCTGACTAGGGGATTTACATAAAGAACACGGAAATCATAGTTTCCATAATTTTTATGTAAAAAACATTGCATCCCGATAGTGCGAAATCACCTTGCTTTATTTCTGCAAAACAGAATGTGTGTGTGTGTAAGGCTATAGTATTGGTAAAATTAGTCTATAAGCTCCAATGGGGCAGGGACTAACATGAATGACCGATATTCTCACTCTATAAAGCATACCATAAATACCTGTTGGAATGGGCTTTTGTAATAATGCCACTTGTTTCCTTTGTTATAATGTGAAATTACCCTGCCAACCGCGACATGTGAAAGTAGATATGTCAGTTCTGGGTTAGCTTGTGTTCCCCGACTACAGTCTAGAGTAGGAGTTGTGATACAAGCTGTAGGCAGGATATTGGATGGTCTAATGAAATTCTTGAACATGGAAGTTGAGTGTGAATTGCAAGGGTATTGTTGAAGGTAGGCACTGGAGGAAGTGAATGAACAGGAGACAAGAGCCTTAAGGACTAGGTCTAAGAGATGAAGAACTGGACTAGCACCAGCAGCATATATCTCTGGAACCAGAATGAGACCAGTAATGCATATCTCTGTAACTGGGCTGGGAGTGGTAACTGATATCTCTGTAACTGTTCCAGGACCAGTAGTGCATAACTATGGAACTGGACTTTGGCTGGTGATGTGTAACTATGGAACCGGACTAGGACTGGTAATACAAATCTATGGAACTGGGCTGGGACCAGTAATGGTCCTCTCTGTAACTGGGCTGGGACTGGTATTGTGTATCTCAGGAACTAGGCTGAGGCTGGCCAAATGTTATACTAGAACTGATTTGAGAGCAATGTCCCAAAGGAATCATGGTACTGGTAACTTGGCTGAAGCTGGACTTGCTAACTGAATTGGAACTGTAGAATGGGATGGAGCCGATGGATGTTGACCAGTGATGTTGGAAACCAGACAGAAGCCAGTGTACTTCTTTACTGGATTGGAACCAATGACGCTGATGTCCAGGCTGGAACTGATGGAATAGGTAACCGGACTGGAACCAATGAAGTTGGAAACTGTCTGGAGCTGGTGGACTTATTAACTGGACTGGAACAAGTGACATATGGGACTGTGCTAGTCTGTGAAAATATTTAGGCAACACTGAATTTGTGTTTGTTAGAATATTTTTGTATTAGTGACTTTAGAATGTATGCTCTTATGGGGCAGGGACTCTTATGGATGATTTGTGTTCTCTGTACATGATTTATTAGTTATACAATATAAATAAACAATAATAGTAATAATAATAATAATAATAATAATAATAATAATAATAGATATGCATGTATATCAGGAACATATTATCATGCCTCTAAAATTTTTCAGGAGGGCCTTCACCATGATTGAAAATGTGAGGACAACAGCCAAGCAAACTACATCTCTGGACTTTTGTAAGGTCATCTTTACTACAAAGCATATAATGAAGATAGAACCGCAGGAGTAGTAGACCCAAGACAGGTAATTAATATTATTAATTACTGATAACTCTCAGGCTAGACACAAGTTCTAGACCCATAGAGGCATGATAATATCTTCTTGGTATACATGTATATTTATAAAATATGTATGTTTGCATTGGACTATGTGTAAATGCTTATGTGTTATGAATTTCAGACTGTAATCTCTAATGGGGCAGGGACTAATATGAATGACATATATTTTCTGTAGAGCATTGCATACATTGTTATAGGAATGGGCTCTTGTGATTAACCCTTTGGGTTCTATTCAGCAATAGTGACAATGTTGCTCAGAATATTATTGGGCAACATCGTCATGAGTTTTTATCAATTATGATAATTTATGGCTGCTATTTAGCAATATTTTGTGCAGGGACAGCGGTTGTGCTAACACGCTGTCCCTGTAATGTTATAGAAGACATTCTTTTCGGGATTCCGAAAATAATACCTTCTGTTTGTTCTTCTGTGCATGCTCAAACATGAACTCGGGAATAGTCTCTGTCCCTGCTTGCAGTGACCGCCAACGGGGTAAGTATATCTCCAGCATGTCCAAATTGATTGACATGTGTATACAGGCTATATATTAGTCAGTATACATGTATATTTATGTGTTTTATATTTAATATTTATATATAAATGCTAAATCTAATAGTAAATAAATATACAGGTATACAGACTAGTATAAAGACTGTATACGCATGTCAATCAATTTTGGCAGGTTTAACATGCTGTAGTTGGACTTACCTGTCGGCCGTCACTAGAAATCAGGCATAATGACTGGACGGATTTACAAGATGCTGCAGGGACTTAAGGGAACATTTCCCTATGTCCCTGCAGTTTTATGGACATGTAAGTATTTTTTTCCTATAGCGCCATTCTGAGATGGCGTTATATAAAGGACAATTTTTTCAAGTGAATTAACACTTTTTGCTTGGCTGAGTAGCAAAAAGCGTTAAAGCACTGTAGAGATCAATGGCTGATCCCTACAGTGCGGTACTCTGTGAGCAGGGAATTAATGAGGAAGATAATTATGTTCTCTTCTCCATTATCCTTTTGCTGACTAGGGGATTTACATAAAGAACACGGAAATCATAGTTTCCATAATTTTTATGTAAAAAACATTGCATCCCGATAGTGCGAAATCACCTTGCTTTATTTCTGCAAAACAGAATGTGTGTGTGTGTAAGGCTATAGTATTGGTAAAATTAGTCTATAAGCTCCAATGGGGCAGGGACTAACATGAATGACCGATATTCTCACTCTATAAAGCATACCATAAATACCTGTTGGAATGGGCTTTTGTAATAATGCCACTTGTTTCCTTTGTTATAATGTGAAATTACCCTGCCAACCGCGACATGTGAAAGTAGATATGTCAGTTCTGGGTTAGCTTGTGTTCCCCGACTACAGTCTAGAGTAGGAGTTGTGATACAAGCTGTAGGCAGGATATTGGATGGTCTAATGAAATTCTTGAACATGGAAGTTGAGTGTGAATTGCAAGGGTATTGTTGAAGGTAGGCACTGGAGGAAGTGAATGAACAGGAGACAAGAGCCTTAAGGACTAGGTCTAAGAGATGAAGAACTGGACTAGCACCAGCAGCATATATCTCTGGAACCAGAATGAGACCAGTAATGCATATCTCTGTAACTGGGCTGGGAGTGGTAACTGATATCTCTGTAACTGGGCCAGGACCAGTAGTGCATAACTATGGAACTGGACTTTGGCTGGTGATGTGTAACTATGGAACCGGACTAGGACTGGTAATACGAATCTATGGAACTGGGCTGGGACCAGTAATGGTCCTCTCTGTTACTGGGCTGCGACTGGTATTGTGTATCTCAGGAACTAGGCTGAGGCTGGCCAAATGTTATACTAGAACTGATTTGAGAGCAATGTCCCAAAGGAATCATGGTACTGGTAACTTGGCTGAAGCTGGACTTGCTAACTGAATTGGAACTGTAGAATGGGATGGAGCTCATGGATGTTGACCAGTGATGTTGGAAACCAGACAGGAGCCAGTGTACTTCTTTACTGGATTGGAACCAATGACGCTGATGTCCAGGCTGGAACTGATGGAATAGGTAACCGGACTGGAACCAATGAAGTTGGAAACTGTCTGGAGCTGGTGGACTTATTAACTGGACTGGAACCAGTGACATATGGGACTGTGCTAGTCTGTGAAAATATTTATGCAACACTGAATTTGTGTTTGTTAGAATATTTTTGTATTAGTGACTTTAGAATGTATGCTCTTATGGGGCAGGGACTCTTATGGATGATTTGTGTTCTCTGTACATGATTTATTAGTTATACAATATAAATAAACAATAATAGTAATAATAATAATAATAATAATAATAATAGATATGCATGTATATCAGGAACATATTATCATGCCTCTAAAATTTTTCAGGAGGGCCTTCACCATGATTGAAAATGTGAGGACAACAGCCAAGCAAACTACATCTCTGGACTTTTGTAAGGTCATCTTTACTACAAAGCATATAATGAAGATAGAACCGCAGGAGTAGTAGACCCAAGACAGGTAATTAATATTATTAATTACTGATAACTCTCAGGCTAGACACAAGTTCTAGACCCATAGAGGCATGATAATATCTTCTTGGTATACATGTATATTTATAAAATATGTATGTTTGCATTGGACTATGTGTAAATGCTTATGTGTTATGAATTTCAGACTGTAATCTCTAATGGGGCAGGGACTAATATGAATGACATATATTTTCTGTAGAGCATTGCATACATTGTTATAGGAATGGGCTCTTGTGATTAACCCTTTGGGTTCTATTCAGCAATAGTGACAATGTTGCTCAGAATATTATTGGGCAACATCGTCATGAGTTTTTATCAATTATGATAATTTATGGCTGCTATTTAGCAATATTTTGTGCAGGGACAGTGGTTGTGCTAACACGCTGTCCCTGTAATGTTATAGAAGACATTCTTTTCGGGATTCCGAAAATAATACCTTCTGTTTGTTCTTCTGTGCATGCTCAAACATGAACTCGGGAATAGTCTCTGTCCCTGCTTGCAGTGACCGCCAACGGGGTAAGTATATCTCCAGCATGTCCAAATTGATTGACATGTGTATACAGGCTATATATTAGTCAGTATACATGTATATTTATGTGTTTTATATTTAATATTTATATATAAATGCTAAATCAAATAGTAAATAAATATACAGGTATACAGACTAGTATAAAGACTGTATACACATGTCAATCAATTTTGGCAGGTTTAACATGCTGTAGTTGGACTTACCTGTCGGCCGTCACTAGAAATCAGGCATAATGACTGGACGGATTTACAAGATGCTGCAGGGACTTAAGGGAACATTTCCCTATGTCCCTGCAGTTTTATGGACATGTAAGTATTTTTTTCCTATAGCGCCATTCTGAGATGGCGTTATATAAAGGACAATTTTTTCAAGTGAATTAACACTTTTTGCTTGGCTGAGTAGCAAAAAGCGTTAAAGCACTGTAGAGATCAATGGCTGATCCCTACAGTGCGGTACTCTGTGAGCAGGGAATTAATGAGGAAGATAATTATGTTCTCTTCTCCATTATCCTTTTGCTGACTAGGGGATTTACATAAAGAACACGGAAATCATAGTTTCCATAATTTTTATGTAAAAAACATTGCATCCCGATAGTGCGAAATCACCTTGCTTTATTTCTGCAAAACAGAATGTGTGTGTGTGTAAGGCTATAGTATTGGTAAAATTAGTCTATAAGCTCCAATGGGGCAGGGACTAACATGAATGACCAATATTCTCACTCTATAAAGCATACCATAAATACCTGTTGGAATGGGCTTTTGTAATAATGCCACTTGTTTCCTTTGTTATAATGTGAAATTACCCTGCCAACCGCGACATGTGAAAGTAGATATGTCAGTTCTGGGTTAGCTTGTGTTCCCCGACTACAGTCTAGAGTAGGAGTTGTGATACAAGCTGTAGGCAGGATATTGGATGGTCTAATGAAATTCTTGAACATGGAAGTTGAGTGTGAATTGCAAGGGTATTGTTGAAGGTAGGCACTGGAGGAAGTGAATGAACAGGAGACAAGAGCCTTAAGGACTAGGTCTAAGAGATGAAGAACTGGACTAGCACCAGCAGCATATATCTCTGGAACCAGAATGAGACCAGTAATGCATATCTCTGTAACTGGGCTGGGAGTGGTAACTGATATCTCTGTAACTGGGCCAGGACCAGTAGTGCATAACTATGGAACTGGACTTTGGCTGGTGATGTGTAACTATGGAACCGGACTAGGACTGGTAATACGAATCTATGGAACTGGGCTGGGACCAGTAATGGTCCTCTCTGTAACTGGGCTGGGACTGGTATTGTGTATCTCAGGAACTAGGCTGAGGCTGGCCAAATGTTATACTAGAACTGATTTGAGAGCAATGTCCCAAAGGAATCATGGTACTGGTAACTTGGCTGAAGCTGGACTTGCTAACTGAATTGGAACTGTAGAATGGGATGGAGCCGATGGATGTTGACCAGTGATGTTGGAAACCAGACAGAAGCCAGTGTACATCTTTACTGGATTGGAACCAATGACGCTGATGTCCAGGCTGGAACTGATTGAATAGGTAACCGGACTGGAACCAATGAAGTTGGAAACTGTCTGGAGCTGGTGGACTTATTAACTGGACTGGAACCAGTGACATATGGGACTGTGCTAGTCTGTGAAAATATTTATGCAACACTGAATTTGTGTTTGTTAGAATATTTTTGTATTAGTGACTTTAGAATGTATGCTCTTATGGGGCAGGGACTCTTATGGATGATTTGTGTTCTCTGTACATGATTTATTAGTTATACAATATAAATAAACAATAATAGTAATAATAATAATAATAATAATAATAATAATAATAATAATAGATATGCATGTATATCAGGAACATATTATCATGCCTCTAAAATTTTTCAGGAGGGCCTTCACCATGATTGAAAATGTGAGGACAACAGCCAAGCAAACTACATCTCTGGACTTTTGTAAGGTCATCTTTACTACAAAGCATATAATGAAGATAGAACCGCAGGAGTAGTAGACCCAAGACAGGTAATTAATATTATTAATTACTGATAACTCTCAGGCTAGACACAAGTTCTAGACCCATAGAGGCATGATAATATCTTCTTGGTATACATGTATATTTATAAAATATGTATGTTTGCATTGGACTATGTGTAAATGCTTATGTGTTATGAATTTCAGACTGTAATCTCTAATGGGGCAGGGACTAATATGAATGACATATATTTTCTGTAGAGCATTGCATACATTGTTATAGGAATGGGCTCTTGTGATTAACCCTTTGGGTTCTATTCAGCAATAGTGACAATGTTGCTCAGAATATTATTGGGCAACATCGTCATGAGTTTTTATCAATTATGATAATTTATGGCTGCTATTTAGCAATATTTTGTGCAGGGACAGTGGTTGTGCTAACACGCTGTCCCTGTAATGTTATAGAAGACATTCTTTTCGGGATTCCGAAAATAATACCTTCTGTTTGTTCTTCTGTGCATGCTCAAACATGAACTCGGGAATAGTCTCTGTCCCTGCTTGCAGTGACCGCCAACGGGGTAAGTATATCTCCAGCATGTCCAAATTGATTGACATGTGTATACAGGCTATATATTAGTCAGTATACATGTATATTTATGTGTTTTATATTTAATATTTATATATAAATGCTAAATCAAATAGTAAATAAATATACAGGTATACAGACTAGTATAAAGACTGTATACACATGTCAATCAATTTTGGCAGGTTTAACATGCGGTAGTTGGACTTACCTGTCGGCCGTCACTAGAAATCAGGCATAATGACTGGACGGATTTACAAGATGCTGCAGGGACTTAAGGGAACATTTCCCTATGTCCCTGCAGTTTTATGGACATGTAAGTATTTTTTTCCTATAGCGCCATTCTGAGATGGCGTTATATAAAGGACAATTTTTTCAAGTGAATTAACACTTTTTGCTTGGCTGAGTAGCAAAAAGCGTTAAAGCACTGTAGAGATCAATGGCTGATCCCTACAGTGCGGTACTCTGTGAGCAGGGAATTAATGAGGAAGATAATTATGTTCTCTTCTCCATTATCCTTTTGCTGACTAGGGGATTTACATAAAGAACACGGAAATCATAGTTTCCATAATTTTTATGTAAAAAACATTGCATCCCGATAGTGCGAAATCACCTTGCTTTATTTCTGCAAAACAGAATGTGTGTGTGTGTAAGGCTATAGTATTGGTAAAATTAGTCTATAAGCTCCAATGGGGCAGGGACTAACATGAATGACCAATATTCTCACTCTATAAAGCATACCATAAATACCTGTTGGAATGGGCTTTTGTAATAATGCCACTTGTTTCCTTTGTTATAATGTGAAATTACCCTGCCAACCGCGACATGTGAAAGTAGATATGTCAGTTCTGGGTTAGCTTGTGTTCCCCGACTACAGTCTAGAGTAGGAGTTGTGATACAAGCTGTAGGCAGGATATTGGATGGTCTAATGAAATTCTTGAACATGGAAGTTGAGTGTGAATTGCAAGGGTATTGTTGAAGGTAGGCACTGGAGGAAGTGAATGAACAGGAGACAAGAGCCTTAAGGACTAGGTCTAAGAGATGAAGAACTGGACTAGCACCAGCAGCATATATCTCTGGAACCAGAATGAGACCAGTAATGCATATCTCTGTAACTGGGCTGGGAGTGGTAACTGATATCTCTGTAACTGGGCCAGGACCAGTAGTGCATAACTATGGAACTGGACTTTGGCTGGTGATGTGTAACTATGGAACCGGACTAGGACTGGTAATACGAATCTATGGAACTGGGCTGGGACCAGTAATGGTCCTCTCTGTAACTGGGCTGGGACTGGTATTGTGTATCTCAGGAACTAGGCTGAGGCTGGCCAAATGTTATACTAGAACTGATTTGAGAGCAATGTCCCAAAGGAATCATGGTACTGGTAACTTGGCTGAAGCTGGACTTGCTAACTGAATTGGAACTGTAGAATGGGATGGAGCCGATGGATGTTGACCAGTGATGTTGGAAACCAGACAGAAGCCAGTGTACATCTTTACTGGATTGGAACCAATGACGCTGATGTCCAGGCTGGAACTGATTGAATAGGTTACCGGACTGGAACCAATGAAGTTGGAAACTGTCTGGAGCTGGTGGACTTATTAACTGGACTGGAACCAGTGACATATGGGACTGTGCTAGTCTGTGAAAATATTTATGCAACACTGAATTTGTGTTTGTTAGAATATTTTTGTATTAGTGACTTTAGAATGTATGCTCTTATGGGGCAGGGACTCTTATGGATGATTTGTGTTCTCTGTACATGATTTATTAGTTATACAATATAAATAAACAATAATAGTAATAATAATAATAATAATAATAATAATAATAATAGATATGCATGTATATCAGGAACATATTATCATGCCTCTAAAATTTTTCAGGAGGGCCTTCACCATGATTGAAAATGTGAGGACAACAGCCAAGCAAACTACATCTCTGGACTTTTGTAAGGTCATCTTTACTACAAAGCATATAATGAAGATAGAACCGCAGGAGTAGTAGACCCAAGACAGGTAATTAATATTATTAATTACTGATAACTCTCAGGCTAGACACAAGTTCTAGACCCATAGAGGCATGATAATATCTTCTTGGTATACATGTATATTTATAAAATATGTATGTTTGCATTGGACTATGTGTAAATGCTTATGTGTTATGAATTTCAGACTGTAATCTCTAATGGGGCAGGGACTAATATGAATGACATATATTTTCTGTAGAGCATTGCATACATTGTTATAGGAATGGGCTCTTGTGATTAACCCTTTGGGTTCTATTCAGCAATAGTGACAATGTTGCTCAGAATATTATTGGGCAACATCGTCATGAGTTTTTATCAATTATGATAATTTATGGCTGCTATTTAGCAATATTTTGTGCAGGGACAGTGGTTGTGCTAACACGCTGTCCCTGTAATGTTATAGAAGACATTCTTTTCGGGATTCCGAAAATAATACCTTCTGTTTGTTCTTCTGTGCATGCTCAAACATGAACTCGGGAATAGTCTCTGTCCCTGCTTGCAGTGACCGCCAACGGGGTAAGTATATCTCCAGCATGTCCAAATTGATTGACATGTGTATACAGGCTATATATTAGTCAGTATACATGTATATTTATGTGTTTTATATTTAATATTTATATATAAATGCTAAATCAAATAGTAAATAAATATACAGGTATACAGACTAGTATAAAGACTGTATACACATGTCAATCAATTTTGGCAGGTTTAACATGCTGTAGTTGGACTTACCTGTCGGCCGTCACTAGAAATCAGGCATAATGACTGGACGGATTTACAAGATGCTGCAGGGACTTAAGGGAACATTTCCCTATGTCCCTGCAGTTTTATGGACATGTAAGTATTTTTTTCCTATAGCGCCATTCTGAGATGGCGTTATATAAAGGACAATTTTTTCAAGTGAATTAACACTTTTTGCTTGGCTGAGTAGCAAAAAGCGTTAAAGCACTGTAGAGATCAATGGCTGATCCCTACAGTGCGGTACTCTGTGAGCAGGGAATTAATGAGGAAGATAATTATGTTCTCTTCTCCATTATCCTTTTGCTGACTAGGGGATTTACATAAAGAACACGGAAATCATAGTTTCCATAATTTTTATGTAAAAAACATTGCATCCCGATAGTGCGAAATCACCTTGCTTTATTTCTGCAAAACAGAATGTGTGTGTGTGTAAGGCTATAGTATTGGTAAAATTAGTCTATAAGCTCCAATGGGGCAGGGACTAACATGAATGACCAATATTCTCACTCTATAAAGCATACCATAAATACCTGTTGGAATGGGCTTTTGTAATAATGCCACTTGTTTCCTTTGTTATAATGTGAAATTACCCTGCCAACCGCGACATGTGAAAGTAGATATGTCAGTTCTGGGTTAGCTTGTGTTCCCCGACTACAGTCTAGAGTAGGAGTTGTGATACAAGCTGTAGGCAGGATATTGGATGGTCTAATGAAATTCTTGAACATGGAAGTTGAGTGTGAATTGCAAGGGTATTGTTGAAGGTAGGCACTGGAGGAAGTGAATGAACAGGAGACAAGAGCCTTAAGGACTAGGTCTAAGAGATGAAGAACTGGACTAGCACCAGCAGCATATATCTCTGGAACCAGAATGAGACCAGTAATGCATATCTCTGTAACTGGGCTGGGAGTGGTAACTGATATCTCTGTAACTGGGCCAGGACCAGTAGTGCATAACTATGGAACTGGACTTTGGCTGGTGATGTGTAACTATGGAACCGGACTAGGACTGGTAATACGAATCTATGGAACTGGGCTGGGACCAGTAATGGTCCTCTCTGTAACTGGGCTGGGACTGGTATTGTGTATCTCAGGAACTAGGCTGAGGCTGGCCAAATGTTATACTAGAACTGATTTGAGAGCAATGTCCCAAAGGAATCATGGTACTGGTAACTTGGCTGAAGCTGGACTTGCTAACTGAATTGGAACTGTAGAATGGGATGGAGCCGATGGATGTTGACCAGTGATGTTGGAAACCAGACAGAAGCCAGTGTACATCTTTACTGGATTGGAACCAATGACGCTGATGTCCAGGCTGGAACTGATTGAATAGGTAACCGGACTGGAACCAATGAAGTTGGAAACTGTCTGGAGCTGGTGGACTTATTAACTGGACTGGAACCAGTGACATATGGGACTGTGCTAGTCTGTGAAAATATTTATGCAACACTGAATTTGTGTTTGTTAGAATATTTTTGTATTAGTGACTTTAGAATGTATGCTCTTATGGGGCAGGGACTCTTATGGATGATTTGTGTTCTCTGTACATGATTTATTAGTTATACAATATAAATAAACAATAATAGTAATAATAATAATAATAATAATAATAATAATAATAATAATAATAATAGATATGCATGTATATCAGGAACATATTATCATGCCTCTAAAATTTTTCAGGAGGGCCTTCACCATGATTGAAAATGTGAGGACAACAGCCAAGCAAACTACATCTCTGGACTTTTGTAAGGTCATCTTTACTACAAAGCATATAATGAAGATAGAACCGCAGGAGTAGTAGACCCAAGACAGGTAATTAATATTATTAATTACTGATAACTCTCAGGCTAGACACAAGTTCTAGACCCATAGAGGCATGATAATATCTTCTTGGTATACATGTATATTTATAAAATATGTATGTTTGCATTGGACTATGTGTAAATGCTTATGTGTTATGAATTTCAGACTGTAATCTCTAATGGGGCAGGGACTAATATGAATGACATATATTTTCTGTAGAGCATTGCATACATTGTCATAGGAATGGGCTCTTGTGATTAACCCTTTGGGTTCTATTCAGCAGTAGTGACAATGTTGCTCAGAATATTATTGGGCAACATCGTCATGAGTTTTTATCAATTATGATAATTTATGGCTGCTATTTAGCAATATTTTGTGCAGGGACAGCGGTTCTGCTAACACGCTGTCCCTGTAATGTTATAGAAGACATTCTTTTCGGGATTCCGAAAATAATACCTTCTGTTTGTTCTTCTGTGCATGCTCAAACATGAACTCGGGAATAGTCTCTGTCCCTGCTTGCAGTGACCGCCAACGGGGTAAGTATATCTCCAGCATGTCCAAATTGATTGACATGTGTATACAGGCTATATATTAGTCAGTATACATGTATATTTATGTGTTTTATATTTAATATTTATATATAAATGCTAAATCTAATAGTAAATAAATATACAGGTATACAGACTAGTATAAAGACTGTATACGCATGTCAATCAATTTTGGCAGGTTTAACATGCTGTAGTTGGACTTACCTGTCGGCCGTCACTAGAAATCAGGCATAATGACTGGACGGATTTACAAGATGCTGCAGGGACTTAAGGGAACATTTCCCTATGTCCCTGCAGTTTTATGGACATGTAAGTATTTTTTTCCTATAGCGCCATTCTGAGATGGCGTTATATAAAGGACAATTTTTTCAAGTGAATTAACACTTTTTGCTTGGCTGAGTAGCAAAAAGCGTTAAAGCACTGTAGAGATCAATGGCTGATCCCTACAGTGCGGTACTCTGTGAGCAGGGAATTAATGAGGAAGATAATTATGTTCTCTTCTCCATTATCCTTTTGCTGACTAGGGGATTTACATAAAGAACACGGAAATCATAGTTTCCATAATTTTTATGTAAAAAACATTGCATCCCGATAGTGCGAAATCACCTTGCTTTATTTCTGCAAAACAGAATGTGTGTGTGTGTAAGGCTATAGTATTGGTAAAATTAGTCTATAAGCTCCAATGGGGCAGGGACTAACATGAATGACCAATATTCTCACTCTATAAAGCATACCATAAATACCTGTTGGAATGGGCTTTTGTAATAATGCCACTTGTTTCCTTTGTTATAATGTGAAATTACCCTGCCAACCGCGACATGTGAAAGTAGATATGTCAGTTCTGGGTTAGCTTGTGTTCCCCGACTACAGTCTAGAGTAGGAGTTGTGATACAAGCTGTAGGCAGGATATTGGATGGTCTAATGAAATTCTTGAACATGGAAGTTGAGTGTGAATTGCAAGGGTATTGTTGAAGGTAGGCACTGGAGGAAGTGAATGAACAGGAGACAAGAGCCTTAAGGACTAGGTCTAAGAGATGAAGAACTGGACTAGCACCAGCAGCATATATCTCTGGAACCAGAATGAGACCAGTAATGCATATCTCTGTAACTGGGCTGGGAGTGGTAACTGATATCTCTGTAACTGGGCCAGGACCAGTAGTGCATAACTATGGAACTGGACTTTGGCTGGTGATGTGTAACTATGGAACCGGACTAGGACTGGTAATACGAATCTATGGAACTGGGCTGGGACCAGTAATGGTCCTCTCTGTAACTGGGCTGGGACTGGTATTGTGTATCTCAGGAACTAGGCTGAGGCTGGCCAAATGTTATACTAGAACTGATTTGAGAGCAATGTCCCAAAGGAATCATGGTACTGGTAACTTGGCTGAAGCTGGACTTGCTAACTGAATTGGAACTGTAGAATGGGATGGAGCTGATGGATGTTGACCAGTGATGTTGGAAACCAGACAGGAGCCAGTGTACTTCTTTACTGGATTGGAACCAATGATGCTGATGTCCAGGCTGGAACTGATGGAATAGGTAACCGGACTGGAACCAATGAAGTTGGAAACTGTCTGGAGCTGGTGGACTTATTAACTGGACTGGAACCAGTGACATATGGGACTGTGCTAGTCTGTGAAAATATTTATGCAACACTGAATTTGTGTTTGTTAGAATATTTTTGTATTAGTGACTTTAGAATGTATGCTCTTATGGGGCAGGGACTCTTATGGATGATTTGTGTTCTCTGTACATGATTTATTAGTTATACAATATAAATAAACAATAATAGTAATAATAATAATAATAATAATAATAATAATAATAGATATGCATGTATATCAGGAACATATTATCATGCCTCTAAAATTTTTCAGGAGGGCCTTCACCATGATTGAAAATGTGAGGACAACAGCCAAGCAAACTACATCTCTGGACTTTTGTAAGGTCATCTTTACTACAAAGCATATAATGAAGATAGAACCGCAGGAGTAGTAGACCCAAGACAGGTAATTAATATTATTAATTACTGATAACTCTCAGGCTAGACACAAGTTCTAGACCCATAGAGGCATGATAATATCTTCTTGGTATACATGTATATTTATAAAATATGTATGTTTGCATTGGACTATGTGTAAATGCTTATGTGTTATGAATTTCAGACTGTAATCTCTAATGGGGCAGGGACTAATATGAATGACATATATTTTCTGTAGAGCATTGCATACATTGTCATAGGAATGGGCTCTTGTGATTAACCCTTTGGGTTCTATTCAGCAGTAGTGACAATGTTGCTCAGAATATTATTGGGCAACATCGTCATGAGTTTTTATCAATTATGATAATTTATGGCTGCTATTTAGCAATATTTTGTGCAGGGACAGCGGTTGTGCTAACACGCTGTCCCTGTAATGTTATAGAAGACATTCTTTTCGGGATTCCGAAAATAATACCTTCTGTTTGTTCTTCTGTGCATGCTCAAACATGAACTCGGGAATAGTCTCTGTCCCTGCTTGCAGTGACCGCCAACGGGGTAAGTATATCTCCAGCATGTCCAAATTGATTGACATGTGTATACAGGCTATATATTAGTCAGTATACATGTATATTTATGTGTTTTATATTTAATATTTATATATAAATGCTAAATCTAATAGTAAATAAATATACAGGTATACAGACTAGTATAAAGACTGTATACGCATGTCAATCAATTTTGGCAGGTTTAACATGCTGTAGTTGGACTTACCTGTCGGCCGTCACTAGAAATCAGGCATAATGACTGGACGGATTTACAAGATGCTGCAGGGACTTAAGGGAACATTTCCCTATGTCCCTGCAGTTTTATGGACATGTAAGTATTTTTTTCCTATAGCGCCATTCTGAGATGGCGTTATATAAAGGACAATTTTTTCAAGTGAATTAACACTTTTTGCTTGGCTGAGTAGCAAAAAGCGTTAAAGCACTGTAGAGATCAATGGCTGATCCCTACAGTGCGGTACTCTGTGAGCAGGGAATTAATGAGGAAGATAATTATGTTCTCTTCTCCATTATCCTTTTGCTGACTAGGGGATTTACATAAAGAACACGGAAATCATAGTTTCCATAATTTTTATGTAAAAAACATTGCATCCCGATAGTGCGAAATCACCTTGCTTTATTTCTGCAAAACAGAATGTGTGTGTGTGTAAGGCTATAGTATTGGTAAAATTAGTCTATAAGCTCCAATGGGGCAGGGACTAACATGAATGACCAATATTCTCACTCTATAAAGCATACCATAAATACCTGTTGGAATGGGCTTTTGTAATAATGCCACTTGTTTCCTTTGTTATAATGTGAAATTACCCTGCCAACCGCGACATGTGAAAGTAGATATGTCAGTTCTGGGTTAGCTTGTGTTCCCCGACTACAGTCTAGAGTAGGAGTTGTGATACAAGCTGTAGGCAGGATATTGGATGGTCTAATGAAATTCTTGAACATGGAAGTTGAGTGTGAATTGCAAGGGTATTGTTGAAGGTAGGCACTGGAGGAAGTGAATGAACAGGAGACAAGAGCCTTAAGGACTAGGTCTAAGAGATGAAGAACTGGACTAGCACCAGCAGCATATATCTCTGGAACCAGAATGAGACCAGTAATGCATATCTCTGTAACTGGGCTGGGAGTGGTAACTGATATCTCTGTAACTGGGCCAGGACCAGTAGTGCATAACTATGGAACTGGACTTTGGCTGGTGATGTGTAACTATGGAACCGGACTAGGACTGGTAATACAAATCTATGGAACTGGGCTGGGACCAGTAATGGTCCTCTCTGTAACTGGGCTGGGACTGGTATTGTGTATCTCAGGAACTAGGCTGAGGCTGGCCAAATGTTATACTAGAACTGATTTGAGAGCAATGTCCCAAAGGAATCATGGTACTGGTAACTTGGCTGAAGCTGGACTTGCTAACTGAATTGGAACTGTAGAATGGGATGGAGCTGATGGATGTTGACCAGTGATGTTGGAAACCAGACAGGAGCCAGTGTACTTCTTTACTGGATTGGAACCAATGATGCTGATGTCCAGGCTGGAACTGATGGAATAGGTAACCGGACTGGAACCAATGAAGTTGGAAACTGTCTGGAGCTGGTGGACTTATTAACTGGACTGGAACCAGTGACATATGGGACTGTGCTAGTCTGTGAAAATATTTATGCAACACTGAATTTGTGTTTGTTAGAATATTTTTGTATTAGTGACTTTAGAATGTATGCTCTTATGGGGCAGGGACTCTTATGGATGATTTGTGTTCTCTGTACATGATTTATTAGTTATACAATATAAATAAACAATAATAGTAATAATAATAATAATAATAATAATAATAATAGATATGCATGTATATCAGGAACATATTATCATGCCTCTAAAATTTTTCAGGAGGGCCTTCACCATGATTGAAAATGTGAGGACAACAGCCAAGCAAACTACATCTCTGGACTTTTGTAAGGTCATCTTTACTACAAAGCATATAATGAAGATAGAACCGCAGGAGTAGTAGACCCAAGACAGGTAATTAATATTATTAATTACTGATAACTCTCAGGCTAGACACAAGTTCTAGACCCATAGAGGCATGATAATATCTTCTTGGTATACATGTATATTTATAAAATATGTATGTTTGCATTGGACTATGTGTAAATGCTTATGTGTTATGAATTTCAGACTGTAATCTCTAATGGGGCAGGGACTAATATGAATGACATATATTTTCTGTAGAGCATTGCATACATTGTTATAGGAATGGGCTCTTGTGATTAACCCTTTGGGTTCTATTCAGCAATAGTGACAATGTTGCTCAGAATATTATTGGGCAACATCGTCATGAGTTTTTATCAATTATGATAATTTATGGCTGCTATTTAGCAATATTTTGTGCAGGGACAGCGGTTGTGCTAACACGCTGTCCCTGTAATGTTATAGAAGACATTCTTTTCGGGATTCCGAAAATAATACCTTCTGTTTGTTCTTCTGTGCATGCTCAAACATGAACTCGGGAATAGTCTCTGTCCCTGCTTGCAGTGACCGCCAACGGGGTAAGTATATCTCCAGCATGTCCAAATTGATTGACATGTGTATACAGGCTATATATTAGTCAGTATACATGTATATTTATGTGTTTTATATTTAATATTTATATATAAATGCTAAATCTAATAGTAAATAAATATACAGGTATACAGACTAGTATAAAGACTGTATACGCATGTCAATCAATTTTGGCAGGTTTAACATGCTGTAGTTGGACTTACCTGTCGGCCGTCACTAGAAATCAGGCATAATGACTGGACGGATTTACAAGATGCTGCAGGGACTTAAGGGAACATTTCCCTATGTCCCTGCAGTTTTATGGACATGTAAGTATTTTTTTCCTATAGCGCCATTCTGAGATGGCGTTATATAAAGGACAATTTTTTCAAGTGAATTAACACTTTTTGCTTGGCTGAGTAGCAAAAAGCGTTAAAGCACTGTAGAGATCAATGGCTGATCCCTACAGTGCGGTACTCTGTGAGCAGGGAATTAATGAGGAAGATAATTATGTTCTCTTCTCCATTATCCTTTTGCTGACTAGGGGATTTACATAAAGAACACGGAAATCATAGTTTCCATAATTTTTATGTAAAAAACATTGCATCCCGATAGTGCGAAATCACCTTGCTTTATTTCTGCAAAACAGAATGTGTGTGTGTGTAAGGCTATAGTATTGGTAAAATTAGTCTATAAGCTCCAATGGGGCAGGGACTAACATGAATGACCAATATTCTCACTCTATAAAGCATACCATAAATACCTGTTGGAATGGGCTTTTGTAATAATGCCACTTGTTTCCTTTGTTATAATGTGAAATTACCCTGCCAACCGCGACATGTGAAAGTAGATATGTCAGTTCTGGGTTAGCTTGTGTTCCCCGACTACAGTCTAGAGTAGGAGTTGTGATACAAGCTGTAGGCAGGATATTGGATGGTCTAATGAAATTCTTGAACATGGAAGTTGAGTGTGAATTGCAAGGGTATTGTTGAAGGTAGGCACTGGAGGAAGTGAATGAACAGGAGACAAGAGCCTTAAGGACTAGGTCTAAGAGATGAAGAACTGGACTAGCACCAGCAGCATATATCTCTGGAACCAGAATGAGACCAGTAATGCATATCTCTGTAACTGGGCTGGGAGTGGTAACTGATATCTCTGTAACTGGGCCAGGACCAGTAGTGCATAACTATGGAACTGGACTTTGGCTGGTGATGTGTAACTATGGAACCGGACTAGGACTGGTAATACGAATCTATGGAACTGGGCTGGGACCAGTAATGGTCCTCTCTGTAACTGGGCTGGGACTGGTATTGTGTATCTCAGGAACTAGGCTGAGGCTGGCCAAATGTTATACTAGAACTGATTTGAGAGCAATGTCCCAAAGGAATCATGGTACTGGTAACTTGGCTGAAGCTGGACTTGCTAACTGAATTGGAACTGTAGAATGGGATGGAGCTGATGGATGTTGACCAGTGATGTTGGAAACCAGACAGGAGCCAGTGTACTTCTTTACTGGATTGGAACCAATGACGCTGATGTCCAGGCTGGAACTGATGGAATAGGTAACCGGACTGGAACCAATGAAGTTGGAAACTGTCTGGAGCTGGTGGACTTATTAACTGGACTGGAACCAGTGACATATGGGACTGTGCTAGTCTGTGAAAATATTTATGCAACACTGAATTTGTGTTTGTTAGAATATTTTTGTATTAGTGACTTTAGAATGTATGCTCTTATGGGGCAGGGACTCTTATGGATGATTTTTGTTCTCTGTACATGATTTATTAGTTATACAATATAAATAAACAATAATAGTAATAATAATAATAATAATAATAATAATAATAGATATGCATGTATATCAGGAACATATTATCATGCCTCTAAAATTTTTCAGGAGGGCCTTCACCATGATTGAAAATGTGAGGACAACAGCCAAGCAAACTACATCTCTGGACTTTTGTAAGGTCATCTTTACTACAAAGCATATAATGAAGATAGAACCGCAGGAGTAGTAGACCCAAGACAGGTAATTAATATTATTAATTACTGATAACTCTCAGGCTAGACACAAGTTCTAGACCCATAGAGGCATGATAATATCTTCTTGGTATACATGTATATTTATAAAATATGTATGTTTGCATTGGACTATGTGTAAATGCTTATGTGTTATGAATTTCAGACTGTAATCTCTAATGGGGCAGGGACTAATATGAATGACATATATTTTCTGTAGAGCATTGCATACATTGTTATAGGAATGGGCTCTTGTGATTAACCCTTTGGGTTCTATTCAGCAATAGTGACAATGTTGCTCAGAATATTATTGGGCAACATCGTCATGAGTTTTTATCAATTATGATAATTTATGGCTGCTATTTAGCAATATTTTGTGCAGGGACAGCGGTTGTGCTAACACGCTGTCCCTGTAATGTTATAGAAGACATTCTTTTCGGGATTCCGAAAATAATACCTTCTGTTTGTTCTTCTGTGCATGCTCAAACATGAACTCGGGAATAGTCTCTGTCCCTGCTTGCAGTGACCGCCAACGGGGTAAGTATATCTCCAGCATGTCCAAATTGATTGACATGTGTATACAGGCTATATATTAGTCAGTATACATGTATATTTATGTGTTTTATATTTAATATTTATATATAAATGCTAAATCTAATAGTAAATAAATATACAGGTATACAGACTAGTATAAAGACTGTATACGCATGTTAATCAATTTTGGCAGGTTTAACATGCTGTAGTTGGACTTACCTGTCGGCCGTCACTAGAAATCAGGCATAATGACTGGACGGATTTACAAGATGCTGCAGGGACTTAAGGGAACATTTCCCTATGTCCCTGCAGTTTTATGGACATGTAAGTATTTTTTTCCTATAGCGCCATTCTGAGATGGCGTTATATAAATGACAATTTTTTCAAGTGAATTAACACTTTTTGCTTGGCTGAGTAGCAAAAAGCGTTAAAGCACTGTAGAGATCAATGGCTGATCCCTACAGTGCGGTACTCTGTGAGCAGGGAATTAATGAGGAAGATAATTATGTTCTCTTCTCCATTATCCTTTTGCTGACTAGGGGATTTACATAAAGAACACGGAAATCATAGTTTCCATAATTTTTATGTAAAAAACATTGCATCCCGATAGTGCGAAATCACCTTGCTTTATTTCTGCAAAACAGAATGTGTGTGTGTAAGGCTATAGTATTGGTAAAATTAGTCTATAAGCTCCAATGGGGCAGGGACTAACATGAATGACCAATATTCTCACTCTATAAAGCATACCATAAATACCTGTTGGAATGGGCTTTTGTAATAATGCCACTTGTTTCCTTTGTTATAATGTGAAATTACCCTGCCAACCGCGACATGTGAAAGTAGATATGTCAGTTCTGGGTTAGCTTGTGTTCCCCGACTACAGTCTAGAGTAGGAGTTGTGATACAAGCTGTAGGCAGGATATTGGATGGTCTAATGAAATTCTTGAACATGGAAGTTGAGTGTGAATTGCAAGGGTATTGTTGAAGGTAGGCACTGGAGGAAGTGAATGAACAGGAGACAAGAGCCTTAAGGACTAGGTCTAAGAGATGAAGAACTGGACTAGCACCAGCAGCATATATCTCTGGAACCAGAATGAGACCAGTAATGCATATCTCTGTAACTGGGCTGGGAGTGGTAACTGATATCTCTGTAACTGGGCCAGGACCAGTAGTGCATAACTATGGAACTGGACTTTGGCTGGTGATGTGTAACTATGGAACCGGACTAGGACTGGTAATACGAATCTATGGAACTGGGCTGGGACCAGTAATGGTCCTCTCTGTAACTGGGCTGGGACTGGTATTGTGTATCTCAGGAACTAGGCTGAGGCTGGCCAAATGTTATACTAGAACTGATTTGAGAGCAATGTCCCAAAGGAATCATGGTACTGGTAACTTGGCTGAAGCTGGACTTGCTAACTGAATTGGAACTGTAGAATGGGATGGAGCTGATGGATGTTGACCAGTGATGTTGGAAACCAGACAGGAGCCAGTGTACTTCTTTACTGGATTGGAACCAATGATGCTGATGTCCAGGCTGGAACTGATGGAATAGGTAACCGGACTGGAACCAATGAAGTTGGAAACTGTCTGGAGCTGGTGGACTTATTAACTGGACTGGAACCAGTGACATATGGGACTGTGCTAGTCTGTGAAAATATTTATGCAACACTGAATTTGTGTTTGTTAGAATATTTTTGTATTAGTGACTTTAGAATGTATGCTCTTATGGGGCAGGGACTCTTATGGATGATTTGTGTTCTCTGTACATGATTTATTAGTTATACAATATAAATAAACAATAATAGTAATAATAATAATAATAATAATAATAATAGATATGCATGTATATCAGGAACATATTATCATGCCTCTAAAATTTTTCAGGAGGGCCTTCACCATGATTGAAAATGTGAGGACAACAGCCAAGCAAACTACATCTCTGGACTTTTGTAAGGTCATCTTTACTACAAAGCATATAATGAAGATAGAACCGCAGGAGTAGTAGACCCAAGACAGGTAATTAATATTATTAATTACTGATAACTCTCAGGCTAGACACAAGTTCTAGACCCATAGAGGCATGATAATATCTTCTTGGTATACATGTATATTTATAAAATATGTATGTTTGCATTGGACTATGTGTAAATGCTTATGTGTTATGAATTTCAGACTGTAATCTCTAATGGGGCAGGGACTAATATGAATGACATATATTTTCTGTAGAGCATTGCATACATTGTTATAGGAATGGGCTCTTGTGATTAACCCTTTGGGTTCTATTCAGCAATAGTGACAATGTTGCTCAGAATATTATTGGGCAACATCGTCATGAGTTTTTATCAATTATGATAATTTATGGCTGCTATTTAGCAATATTTTGTGCAGGGACAGCGGTTGTGCTAACACGCTGTCCCTGTAATGTTATAGAAGACATTCTTTTCGGGATTCCGAAAATAATACCTTCTGTTTGTTCTTCTGTGCATGCTCAAACATGAACTCGGGAATAGTCTCTGTCCCTGCTTGCAGTGACCGCCAACGGGGTAAGTATATCTCCAGCATGTCCAAATTGATTGACATGTGTATACAGGCTATATATTAGTCAGTATACATGTATATTTATGTGTTTTATATTTAATATTTATATATAAATGCTAAATCTAATAGTAAATAAATATACAGGTATACAGACTAGTATAAAGACTGTATACGCATGTCAATCAATTTTGGCAGGTTTAACATGCTGTAGTTGGACTTACCTGTCGGCCGTCACTAGAAATCAGGCATAATGACTGGACGGATTTACAAGATGCTGCAGGGACTTAAGGGAACATTTCCCTATGTCCCTGCAGTTTTATGGACATGTAAGTATTTTTTTCCTATAGCGCCATTCTGAGATGGCGTTATATAAAGGACAATTTTTTCAAGTGAATTAACACTTTTTGCTTGGCTGAGTAGCAAAAAGCGTTAAAGCACTGTAGAGATCAATGGCTGATCCCTACAGTGCGGTACTCTGTGAGCAGGGAATTAATGAGGAAGATAATTATGTTCTCTTCTCCATTATCCTTTTGCTGACTAGGGGATTTACATAAAGAACACGGAAATCATAGTTTCCATAATTTTTATGTAAAAAACATTGCATCCCGATAGTGCGAAATCACCTTGCTTTATTTCTGCAAAACAGAATGTGTGTGTGTGTAAGGCTATAGTATTGGTAAAATTAGTCTATAAGCTCCAATGGGGCAGGGACTAACATGAATGACCAATATTCTCACTCTATAAAGCATACCATAAATACCTGTTGGAATGGGCTTTTGTAATAATGCCACTTGTTTCCTTTGTTATAATGTGAAATTACCCTGCCAACCGCGACATGTGAAAGTAGATATGTCAGTTCTGGGTTAGCTTGTGTTCCCCGACTACAGTCTAGAGTAGGAGTTGTGATACAAGCTGTAGGCAGGATATTGGATGGTCTAATGAAATTCTTGAACATGGAAGTTGAGTGTGAATTGCAAGGGTATTGTTGAAGGTAGGCACTGGAGGAAGTGAATGAACAGGAGACAAGAGCCTTAAGGACTAGGTCTAAGAGATGAAGAACTGGACTAGCACCAGCAGCATATATCTCTGGAACCAGAATGAGACCAGTAATGCATATCTCTGTAACTGGGCTGGGAGTGGTAACTGATATCTCTGTAACTGGGCCAGGACCAGTAGTGCATAACTATGGAACTGGACTTTGGCTGGTGATGTGTAACTATGGAACCGGACTAGGACTGGTAATACGAATCTATGGAACTGGGCTGGGACCAGTAATGGTCCTCTCTGTAACTGGGCTGGGACTGGTATTGTGTATCTCAGGAACTAGGCTGAGGCTGGCCAAATGTTATACTAGAACTGATTTGAGAGCAATGTCCCAAAGGAATCATGGTACTGGTAACTTGGCTGAAGCTGGACTTGCTAACTGAATTGGAACTGTAGAATGGGATGGAGCTGATGGATGTTGACCAGTGATGTTGGAAACCAGACAGGAGCCAGTGTACTTCTTTACTGGATTGGAACCAATGACGCTGATGTCCAGGCTGGAACTGATGGAATAGGTAACCGGACTGGAACCAATGAAGTTGGAAACTGTCTGGAGCTGGTGGACTTATTAACTGGACTGGAACCAGTGACATATGGGACTGTGCTAGTCTGTGAAAATATTTATGCAACACTGAATTTGTGTTTGTTAGAATATTTTTGTATTAGTGACTTTAGAATGTATGCTCTTATGGGGCAGGGACTCTTATGGATGATTTTTGTTCTCTGTACATGATTTATTAGTTATACAATATAAATAAACAATAATAGTAATAATAATAATAATAATAATAATAATAATAATAGATATGCATGTATATCAGGAACATATTATCATGCCTCTAAAATTTTTCAGGAGGGCCTTCACCATGATTGAAAATGTGAGGACAACAGCCAAGCAAACTACATCTCTGGACTTTTGTAAGGTCATCTTTACTACAAAGCATATAATGAAGATAGAACCGCAGGAGTAGTAGACCCAAGACAGGTAATTAATATTATTAATTACTGATAACTCTCAGGCTAGACACAAGTTCTAGACCCATAGAGGCATGATAATATCTTCTTGGTATACATGTATATTTATAAAATATGTATGTTTGCATTGGACTATGTGTAAATGCTTATGTGTTATGAATTTCAGACTGTAATCTCTAATGGGGCAGGGACTAATATGAATGACATATATTTTCTGTAGAGCATTGCATACATTGTTATAGGAATGGGCTCTTGTGATTAACCCTTTGGGTTCTATTCAGCAATAGTGACAATGTTGCTCAGAATATTATTGGGCAACATCGTCATGAGTTTTTATCAATTATGATAATTTATGGCTGCTATTTAGCAATATTTTGTGCAGGGACAGCGGTTGTGCTAACACGCTGTCCCTGTAATGTTATAGAAGACATTCTTTTCGGGATTCCGAAAATAATACCTTCTGTTTGTTCTTCTGTGCATGCTCAAACATGAACTCGGGAATAGTCTCTGTCCCTGCTTGCAGTGACCGCCAACGGGGTAAGTATATCTCCAGCATGTCCAAATTGATTGACATGTGTATACAGGCTATATATTAGTCAGTATACATGTATATTTATGTGTTTTATATTTAATATTTATATATAAATGCTAAATCTAATAGTAAATAAATATACAGGTATACAGACTAGTATAAAGACTGTATACGCATGTCAATCAATTTTGGCAGGTTTAACATGCTGTAGTTGGACTTACCTGTCGGCCGTCACTAGAAATCAGGCATAATGACTGGACGGATTTACAAGATGCTGCAGGGACTTAAGGGAACATTTCCCTATGTCCCTGCAGTTTTATGGACATGTAAGTATTTTTTTCCTATAGCGCCATTCTGAGATGGCGTTATATAAAGGACAATTTTTTCAAGTGAATTAACACTTTTTGCTTGGCTGAGTAGCAAAAAGCGTTAAAGCACTGTAGAGATTAATGGCTGATCCCTACAGTGCGGTACTCTGTGAGCAGGGAATTAATGAGGAAGATAATTATGTTCTCTTCTCCATTATCCTTTTGCTGACTAGGGGATTTACATAAAGAACACGGAAATCATAGTTTCCATAATTTTTATGTAAAAAACATTGCATCCCGATAGTGCGAAATCACCTTGCTTTATTTCTGCAAAACAGAATGTGTGTGTGTGTAAGGCTATAGTATTGGTAAAATTAGTCTATAAGCTCCAATGGGGCAGGGACTAACATGAATGACCAATATTCTCACTCTATAAAGCATACCATAAATACCTGTTGGAATGGGCTTTTGTAATAATGCCACTTGTTTCCTTTGTTATAATGTGAAATTACCCTGCCAACTGCGACATGTGAAAGTAGATATGTCAGTTCTGGGTTAGCTTGTGTTCCCCGACTACAGTCTAGAGTAGGAGTTGTGATACAAGCTGTAGGCAGGATATTGGATGGTCTAATGAAATTCTTGAACATGGAAGTTGAGTGTGAATTGCAAGGGTATTGTTGAAGGTAGGCACTGGAGGAAGTGAATGAACAGGAGACAAGAGCCTTAAGGACTAGGTCTAAGAGATGAAGAACTGGACTAGCACCAGCAGCATATATCTCTGGAACCAGAATGAGACCAGTAATGCATATCTCTGTAACTGGGCTGGGAGTGGTAACTGATATCTCTGTAACTGGGCCAGGACCAGTAGTGCATAACTATGGAACTGGACTTTGGCTGGTGATGTGTAACTATGGAACCGGACTAGGACTGGTAATACGAATCTATGGAACTGGGCTGGGACCAGTAATGGTCCTCTCTGTAACTGGGCTGGGACTGGTATTGTGTATCTCAGGAACTAGGCTGAGGCTGGCCAAATGTTATACTAGAACTGATTTGAGAGCAATGTCCCAAAGGAATCATGGTACTGGTAACTTGGCTGAAGCTGGACTTGCTAACTGAATTGGAACTGTAGAATGGGATGGAGCCAATGGATGTTGACCAGTGATGTTGGAAACCAGACAGGAGCCAGTGTACTTCTTTACTGGATTGGAACCAGTGACGCTGATGTCCAGGCTGGAACTGATGGAATAGGTAACCGGACTGGAACCAATGAAGTTGGAAACTGTCTGGAGCTGGTGGACTTATTAACTGGACTGGAACCAGTGACATATGGGACTGTGCTAGTCTGTGAAAATATTTATGCAACACTGAATTTGTGTTTGTTAGAATATTTTTGTATTAGTGACTTTAGAATGTATGCTCTTATGGGGCAGGGACTCTTATGGATGATTTGTGTTCTCTGTACATGATTTATTAATTATACAATATAAATAAACAATAATAGTAATAATAATAATAATAATAATAATAATAATAGATATGCATGTATATCAGGAACATATTATCATGCCTCTAAAATTTTTCAGGAGGGCCTTCACCATGATTGAAAATGTGAGGACAACAGCCAAGCAAACTACATCTCTGGACTTTTGTAAGGTCATCTTTACTACAAAGCATATAATGAAGATAGAACCGCAGGAGTAGTAGACCCAAGACAGGTAATTAATATTATTAATTACTGATAACTCTCAGGCTAGACACAAGTTCTAGACCCATAGAGGCATGATAATATCTTCTTGGTATACATGTATATTTATAAAATATGTATGTTTGCATTGGACTATGTGTAAATGCTTATGTGTTATGAATTTCAGACTGTAATCTCTAATGGGGCAGGGACTAATATGAATGACATATATTTTCTGTAGAGCATTGCATACATTGTTATAGGAATGGGCTCTTGTGATTAACCCTTTGGGTTCTATTCAGCAATAGTGACAATGTTGCTCAGAATATTATTGGGCAACATCGTCATGAGTTTTTATCAATTATGATAATTTATGGCTGCTATTTAGCAATATTTTGTGCAGGGACAGCGGTTGTGCTAACACGCTGTCCCTGTAATGTTATAGAAGACATTCTTTTCGGGATTCCGAAAATAATACCTTCTGTTTGTTCTTCTGTGCATGCTCAAACATGAACTCGGGAATAGTCTCTGTCCCTGCTTGCAGTGACCGCCAACGGGGTAAGTATATCTCCAGCCTGTCCAAATTGATTGACATGTGTATACAGGCTATATATTAGTCAGTATACATGTATATTTATGTGTTTTATATTTAATATTTATATATAAATGCTAAATCTAATAGTAAATAAATATACAGGTATACAGACTAGTATAAAGACTGTATACACATGTCAATCAATTTTGGCAGGTTTAACATGCTGTAGTTGGACTTACCTTTCGGCCGTCACTAGAAATCAGGCATAATGACTGGACGGATTTACAAGATGCTGCAGGGACTTAAGGGAACATTTCCCTATGTCCCTGCAGTTTTATGGACATGTAAGTATTTTTTTCCTATAGCGCCATTCTGAGATGGCGTTATATAAAGGACAATTTTTTCAAGTGAATTAACACTTTTTGCTTTGCTGAGTAGCAAAAAGCGTTAAAGCACTGTAGAGATCAATGGCTGATCCCTACAGTGCGGTACTCTGTGAGCAGGGAATTAATGAGGAAGATAATTATGTTCTCTTCTCCATTATCCTATTGCTGACTAGGGGATTTACATAAAGAACACGGAAATCATAGTTTCCATAATTTTTATGTAAAAAACATTGCATCCCGATAGTGCGAAATCACCTTGCTTTATTTCTGCAAAACAGAATGTGTGTGTGTGTAAGGCTATAGTATTGGTAAAATTAGTCTATAAGCTCAAATGGGGCAGGGACTAACATGAATTACCAATATTCTCACTCTATAAAGCATACCATAAATACCTGTTGGAATGGGCTTTTGTAATAATGCCACTTGTTTCCTTTGTTATAATGTGAAATTACCCTGCCAACCGCGACATGTGAAAGTAGATATGTCAGTTCAGGGTTAGCTTGTGTTCCCCGACTACAGTCTAGAGTAGGAGTTGTGATACAAGCTGTAGGCAGGATATTGGATGGTCTAATGAAATTCTTGAACATGGAAGTTGAGTGTGAATTGCAAGGGTATTGTTGAAGGTAGGCACTGGAGGAAGTGAATGAACAGGAGACAAGAGCCTTAAGGACTAGGTCTAAGAGATGAAGAACTGGACTAGCACCAGCAGCATATATCTCTGGAACCAGAATGAGACCAGTAATGCATATCTCTGTAACTGGGCTGGGAGTGGTAACTGATATCTCTGTAACTGGGCCAGGACCAGTAGTGCATAACTATGGAACTGGACTTTGGCTGGTGATGTGTAACTATGGAACCGGACTAGGACTGGTAATACGAATCTATGGAACTGGGCTGGGACCAGTAATGGTCCTCTCTGTAACTGGGCTGGGACTGGTATTGTGTATCTCAGGAACTAGGCTGAGGCTGGCCAAATGTTATACTAGAACTGATTTGAGAGCAATGTCCCAAAGGAATCATGGTACTGGTAACTTGGCTGAAGCTGGACTTGCTAACTGAATTGGAACTGTAGAATGGGATGGAGCTGATGGATGTTGACCAGTGATGTTGGAAACCAGACAGGAGCCAGTGTACTTCTTTACTGGATTGGAACCAATGACGCTGATGTCCAGGCTGGAACTGATGGAATAGGTAACCGGACTGGAACCAATGAAGTTGGAAACTGTCTGGAGCTGGTGGACTTATTAACTGGACTGGAACCAGTGACATATGGGACTGTGCTAGTCTGTGAAAATATTTATGCAACACTGAATTTGTGTTTGTTAGAATATTTTTGTATTAGTGACTTTAGAATGTATGCTCTTATGGGGCAGGGACTCTTATGGATGATTTTTGTTCTCTGTACATGATTTATTAGTTATACAATATAAATAAACAATAATAGTAATAATAATAATAATAATAATAATAATAGATATGCATGTATATCAGGAACATATTATCATGCCTCTAAAATTTTTCAGGAGGGCCTTCACCATGATTGAAAATGTGAGGACAACAGCCAAGCAAACTACATCTCTGGACTTTTGTAAGGTCATCTTTACTACAAAGCATATAATGAAGATAGAACCGCAGGAGTAGTAGACCCAAGACAGGTAATTAATATTATTAATTACTGATAACTCTCAGGCTAGACACAAGTTCTAGACCCATAGAGGCATGATAATATCTTCTTGGTATACATGTATATTTATAAAATATGTATGTTTGCATTGGACTATGTGTAAATGCTTATGTGTTATGAATTTCAGACTGTAATCTCTAATGGGGCAGGGACTAATATGAATGACATATATTTTCTGTAGAGCATTGCATACATTGTTATAGGAATGGGCTCTTGTGATTAACCATTTGGGTTCTATTCAGCAATAGTGACAATGTTGCTCAGAATATTATTGGGCAACATCGTCATGAGTTTTTATCAATTATGATAATTTATGGCTGCTATTTAGCAATATTTTGTGCAGGGACAGCGGTTGTGCTAACACGCTGTCCCTGTAATGTTATAGAAGACATTCTTTTCGGGATTCCGAAAATAATACCTTCTGTTTGTTCTTCTGTGCATGCTCAAACATGAACTCGGGAATAGTCTCTGTCCCTGCTTGCAGTGACTGCCAATGGGGTAAGTATATCTCCAGCATGTCCAAATTGATTGACATGTGTATACAGGCTATATATTAGTCAGTATACATGTATATTTATGTGTTTTATATTTAATATTTATATATAAATGCTAAATCTAATAGTAAATAAATATACAGGTATACAGACTAGTATAAAGACTGTATACGCATGTCAATCAATTTTGGCAGGTTTAACATGCTGTAGTTGGACTTACCTGTCGGCCGTCACTAGAAATCAGGCATAATGACTGGACGGATTTACAAGATGCTGCAGGGACTTAAGGGAACATTTCCCTATGTCCCTGCAGTTTTATGGACATGTAAGTATTTTTTTCCTATAGCGCCATTCTGAGATGGCGTTATATAAAGGACAATTTTTTCAAGTGAATTAACACTTTTTGCTTGGCTGAGTAGCAAAAAGCGTTAAAGCACTGTAGAGATCAATGGCTGATCCCTACAGTGCGGTACTCTGTGAGCAGGGAATTAATGAGGAAGATAATTATGTTCTCTTCTCCATTATCCTTTTGCTGACTAGGGGATTTACATAAAGAACACGGAAATCATAGTTTCCATAATTTTTATGTAAAAAACATTGCATCCCGATAGTGCGAAATCACCTTGCTTTATTTCTGCAAAACAGAATGTGTGTGTGTGTAAGGCTATAGTATTGGTAAAATTAGTCTATAAGCTCCAATGGGGCAGGGACTAACATGAATGACCAATATTCTCACTCTATAAAGCATACCATAAATACCTGTTGGAATGGGCTTTTGTAATAATGCCACTTGTTTCCTTTGTTATAATGTGAAATTACCCTGCCAACCGCGACATGTGAAAGTAGATATGTCAGTTCTGGGTTAGCTTGTGTTCCCCGACTACAGTCTAGAGTAGGAGTTGTGATACAAGCTGTAGGCAGGATATTGGATGGTCTAATGAAATTCTTGAACATGGAAGTTGAGTGTGAATTGCAAGGGTATTGTTGAAGGTAGGCACTGGAGGAAGTGAATGAACAGGAGACAAGAGCCTTAAGGACTAGGTCTAAGAGATGAAGAACTGGACTAGCACCAGCAGCATATATCTCTGGAACCAGAATGAGACCAGTAATGCATATCTCTGTAACTGGGCTGGGAGTGGTAACTGATATCTCTGTAACTGGGCCAGGACCAGTAGTGCATAACTATGGAACTGGACTTTGGCTGGTGATGTGTAACTATGGAACCGGACTAGGACTGGTAATACGAATCTATGGAACTGGGCTGGGACCAGTAATGGTCCTCTCTGTAACTGGGCTGGGACTGGTATTGTGTATCTCAGGAACTAGGCTGAGGCTGGCCAAATGTTATACTAGAACTGATTTGAGAGCAATGTCCCAAAGGAATCATGGTACTGGTAACTTGGCTGAAGCTGGACTTGCTAACTGAATTGGAACTGTAGAATGGGATGGAGCCAATGGATGTTGACCAGTGATGTTGGAAACCAGACAGGAGCCAGTGTACTTCTTTACTGGATTGGAACCAGTGACGCTGATGTCCAGGCTGGAACTGATGGAATAGGTAACCGGACTGGAACCAATGAAGTTGGAAACTGTCTGGAGCTGGTGGACTTATTAACTGGACTGGAACCAGTGACATATGGGACTGTGCTAGTCTGTGAAAATATTTATGCAACACTGAATTTGTGTTTGTTAGAATATTTTTGTATTAGTGACTTTAGAATGTATGCTCTTATGGGGCAGGGACTCTTATGGATGATTTGTGTTCTCTGTACATGATTTATTAATTATACAATATAAATAAACAATAATAGTAATAATAATAATAATAATAATAATAATAGATATGCATGTATATCAGGAACATATTATCATGCCTCTAAAATTTTTCAGGAGGGCCTTCACCATGATTGAAAATGTGAGGACAACAGCCAAGCAAACTACATCTCTGGACTTTTGTAAGGTCATCTTTACTACAAAGCATATAATGAAGATAGAACCGCAGGAGTAGTAGACCCAAGACAGGTAATTAATATTATTAATTACTGATAACTCTCAGGCTAGACACAAGTTCTAGACCCATAGAGGCATGATAATATCTTCTTGGTATACATGTATATTTATAAAATATGTATGTTTGCATTGGACTATGTGTAAATGCTTATGTGTTATGAATTTCAGACTGTAATCTCTAATGGGGCAGGGACTAATATGAATGACATATATTTTCTGTAGAGCATTGCATACATTGTTATAGGAATGGGCTCTTGTGATTAACCCTTTGGGTTCTATTCAGCAATAGTGACAATGTTGCTCAGAATATTATTGGGCAACATCGTCATGAGTTTTTATCAATTATGATAATTTATGGCTGCTATTTAGCAATATTTTGTGCAGGGACAGCGGTTGTGCTAACACGCTGTCCCTGTAATGTTATAGAAGACATTCTTTTCGGGATTCCGAAAATAATACCTTCTGTTTGTTCTTCTGTGCATGCTCAAACATGAACTCGGGAATAGTCTCTGTCCCTGCTTGCAGTGACCGCCAACGGGGTAAGTATATCTCCAGCATGTCCAAATTGATTGACATGTGTATACAGGCTATATATTAGTCAGTATACATGTATATTTATGTGTTTTATATTTAATATTTATATATAAATGCTAAATCTAATAGTAAATAAATATACAGGTATACAGACTAGTATAAAGACTGTATACACATGTCAATCAATTTTGGCAGGTTTAACATGCTGTAGTTGGACTTACCTTTCGGCCGTCACTAGAAATCAGGCATAATGACTGGACGGATTTACAAGATGCTGCAGGGACTTAAGGGAACATTTCCCTATGTCCCTGCAGTTTTATGGACATGTAAGTATTTTTTTCCTATAGCGCCATTCTGAGATGGCGTTATATAAAGGACAATTTTTTCAAGTGAATTAACACTTTTTGCTTTGCTGAGTAGCAAAAAGCGTTAAAGCACTGTAGAGATCAATGGCTGATCCCTACAGTGCGGTACTCTGTGAGCAGGGAATTAATGAGGAAGATAATTATGTTCTCTTCTCCATTATCCTATTGCTGACTAGGGGATTTACATAAAGAACACGGAAATCATAGTTTCCATAATTTTTATGTAAAAAACATTGCATCCCGATAGTGCGAAATCACCTTGCTTTATTTCTGCAAAACAGAATGTGTGTGTGTGTAAGGCTATAGTATTGGTAAAATTAGTCTATAAGCTCAAATGGGGCAGGGACTAACATGAATTACCAATATTCTCACTCTATAAAGCATACCATAAATACCTGTTGGAATGGGCTTTTGTAATAATGCCACTTGTTTCCTTTGTTATAATGTGAAATTACCCTGCCAACCGCGACATGTGAAAGTAGATATGTCAGTTCAGGGTTAGCTTGTGTTCCCCGACTACAGTCTAGAGTAGGAGTTGTGATACAAGCTGTAGGCAGGATATTGGATGGTCTAATGAAATTCTTGAACATGGAAGTTGAGTGTGAATTGCAAGGGTATTGTTGAAGGTAGGCACTGGAGGAAGTGAATGAACAGGAGACAAGAGCCTTAAGGACTAGGTCTAAGAGATGAAGAACTGGACTAGCACCAGCAGCATATATCTCTGGAACCAGAATGAGACCAGTAATGCATATCTCTGTAACTGGGCTGGGAGTGGTAACTGATATCTCTGTAACTGGGCCAGGACCAGTAGTGCATAACTATGGAACTGGACTTTGGCTGGTGATGTGTAACTATGGAACCGGACTAGGACTGGTAATACGAATCTATGGAACTGGGCTGGGACCAGTAATGGTCCTCTCTGTAACTGGGCTGGGACTGGTATTGTGTATCTCAGGAACTAGGCTGAGGCTGGCCAAATGTTATACTAGAACTGATTTGAGAGCAATGTCCCAAAGGAATCATGGTACTGGTAACTTGGCTGAAGCTGGACTTGCTAACTGAATTGGAACTGTAGAATGGGATGGAGCTGATGGATGTTGACCAGTGATGTTGGAAACCAGACAGGAGCCAGTGTACTTCTTTACTGGATTGGAACCAATGACGCTGATGTCCAGGCTGGAACTGATGGAATAGGTAACCGGACTGGAACCAATGAAGTTGGAAACTGTCTGGAGCTGGTGGACTTATTAACTGGACTGGAACCAGTGACATATGGGACTGTGCTAGTCTGTGAAAATATTTATGCAACACTGAATTTGTGTTTGTTAGAATATTTTTGTATTAGTGACTTTAGAATGTATGCTCTTATGGGGCAGGGACTCTTATGGATGATTTTTGTTCTCTGTACATGATTTATTAGTTATACAATATAAATAAACAATAATAGTAATAATAATAATAATAATAATAATAATAGATATGCATGTATATCAGGAACATATTATCATGCCTCTAAAATTTTTCAGGAGGGCCTTCACCATGATTGAAAATGTGAGGACAACAGCCAAGCAAACTACATCTCTGGACTTTTGTAAGGTCATCTTTACTACAAAGCATATAATGAAGATAGAACCGCAGGAGTAGTAGACCCAAGACAGGTAATTAATATTATTAATTACTGATAACTCTCAGGCTAGACACAAGTTCTAGACCCATAGAGGCATGATAATATCTTCTTGGTATACATGTATATTTATAAAATATGTATGTTTGCATTGGACTATGTGTAAATGCTTATGTGTTATGAATTTCAGACTGTAATCTCTAATGGGGCAGGGACTAATATGAATGACATATATTTTCTGTAGAGCATTGCATACATTGTTATAGGAATGGGCTCTTGTGATTAACCATTTGGGTTCTATTCAGCAATAGTGACAATGTTGCTCAGAATATTATTGGGCAACATCGTCATGAGTTTTTATCAATTATGATAATTTATGGCTGCTATTTAGCAATATTTTGTGCAGGGACAGCGGTTGTGCTAACACGCTGTCCCTGTAATGTTATAGAAGACATTCTTTTCGGGATTCCGAAAATAATACCTTCTGTTTGTTCTTCTGTGCATGCTCAAACATGAACTCGGGAATAGTCTCTGTCCCTGCTTGCAGTGACTGCCAATGGGGTAAGTATATCTCCAGCATGTCCAAATTGATTGACATGTGTATACAGGCTATATATTAGTCAGTATACATGTATATTTATGTGTTTTATATTTAATATTTATATATAAATGCTAAATCTAATAGTAAATAAATATACAGGTATACAGACTAGTATAAAGACTGTATACGCATGTCAATCAATTTTGGCAGGTTTAACATGCTGTAGTTGGACTTACCTGTCGGCCGTCACTAGAAATCAGGCATAATGACTGGACGGATTTACAAGATGCTGCAGGGACTTAAGGGAACATTTCCCTATGTCCCTGCAGTTTTATGGACATGTAAGTATTTTTTTCCTATAGCGCCATTCTGAGATGGCGTTATATAAAGGACAATTTTTTCAAGTGAATTAACACTTTTTGCTTGGCTGAGTAGCAAAAAGCGTTAAAGCACTGTAGAGATCAATGGCTGATCCCTACAGTGCGGTACTCTGTGAGCAGGGAATTAATGAGGAAGATAATTATGTTCTCTTCTCCATTATCCTTTTGCTGACTAGGGGATTTACATAAAGAACACGGAAATCATAGTTTCCATAATTTTTATGTAAAAAACATTGCATCCCGATAGTGCGAAATCACCTTGCTTTATTTCTGCAAAACAGAATGTGTGTGTGTGTAAGGCTATAGTATTGGTAAAATTAGTCTATAAGCTCCAATGGGGCAGGGACTAACATGAATGACCAATATTCTCACTCTATAAAGCATACCATAAATACCTGTTGGAATGGGCTTTTGTAATAATGCCACTTGTTTCCTTTGTTATAATGTGAAATTACCCTGCCAACCGCGACATGTGAAAGTAGATATGTCAGTTCTGGGTTAGCTTGTGTTCCCCGACTACAGTCTAGAGTAGGAGTTGTGATACAAGCTGTAGGCAGGATATTGGATGGTCTAATGAAATTCTTGAACATGGAAGTTGAGTGTGAATTGCAAGGGTATTGTTGAAGGTAGGCACTGGAGGAAGTGAATGAACAGGAGACAAGAGCCTTAAGGACTAGGTCTAAGAGATGAAGAACTGGACTAGCACCAGCAGCATATATCTCTGGAACCAGAATGAGACCAGTAATGCATATCTCTGTAACTGGGCTGGGAGTGGTAACTGATATCTCTGTAACTGGGCCAGGACCAGTAGTGCATAACTATGGAACTGGACTTTGGCTGGTGATGTGTAACTATGGAACCGGACTAGGACTGGTAATACGAATCTATGGAACTGGGCTGGGACCAGTAATGGTCCTCTCTGTAACTGGGCTGGGACTGGTATTGTGTATCTCAGGAACTAGGCTGAGGCTGGCCAAATGTTATACTAGAACTGATTTGAGAGCAATGTCCCAAAGGAATCATGGTACTGGTAACTTGGCTGAAGCTGGACTTGCTAACTGAATTGGAACTGTAGAATGGGATGGAGCTTATGGATGTTGACCAGTGATGTTGGAAACCAGACAGGAGCCAGTGTACTTCTTTACTGGATTGGAACCAATGACGCTGATGTCCAGGCTGGAACTGATGGAATAGGTAACCGGACTGGAACCAATGAAGTTGGAAACTGTCTGGAGCTGGTGGACTTATTAACTGGACTGGAACCAGTGACATATGGGACTGTGCTAGTCTGTGAAAATATTTATGCAACACTGAATTTGTGTTTGTTAGAATATTTTTGTATTAGTGACTTTAGAATGTATGCTCTTATGGGGCAGGGACTCTTATGGATGATTTTTGTTCTCTGTACATGATTTATTAGTTATACAATATAAATAAACAATAATAGTAATAATAATAATAATAATAATAATAATAATAATAGATATGCATGTATATCAGGAACATATTATCATGCCTCTAAAATTTTTCAGGAGGGCCTTCACCATGATTGAAAATGTGAGGACAACAGCCAAGCAAACTACATCTCTGGACTTTTGTAAGGTCATCTTTACTACAAAGCATATAATGAAGATAGAACCGCAGGAGTAGTAGACCCAAGACAGGTAATTAATATTATTAATTACTGATAACTCTCAGGCTAGACACAAGTTCTAGACCCATAGAGGCATGATAATATCTTCTTGGTATACATGTATATTTATAAAATATGTATGTTTGCATTGGACTATGTGTAAATGCTTATGTGTTATGAATTTCAGACTGTAATCTCTAATGGGGCAGGGACTAATATGAATGACATATATTTTCTGTAGAGCATTGCATACATTGTTATAGGAATGGGCTCTTGTGATTAACCCTTTGGGTTCTATTCAGCAATAGTGACAATGTTGCTCAGAATATTATTGGGCAACATCGTCATGAGTTTTTATCAATTATGATAATTTATGGCTGCTATTTAGCAATATTTTGTGCAGGGACAGCGGTTGTGCTAACACGCTGTCCCTGTAATGTTATAGAAGACATTCTTTTCGGGATTCCGAAAATAATACCTTCTGTTTGTTCTTCTGTGCATGCTCAAACATGAACTCGGGAATAGTCTCTGTCCCTGCTTGCAGTGACCACCAACGGGGTAAGTATATCTCCAGCATGTCCAAATTGATTGACATGTGTATACAGGCTATATATTAGTCAGTATACATGTATATTTATGTGTTTTATATTTAATATTTATATATAAATGCTAAATCTAATAGTAAATAAATATACAGGTATACAGACTAGTATAAAGACTGTATACACATGTCAATCAATTTTGGCAGGTTTAACATGCTGTAGTTGGACTTACCTTTCGGCCGTCACTAGAAATCAGGCATAATGACTGGACGGATTTACAAGATGCTGCAGGGACTTAAGGGAACATTTCCCTATGTCCCTGCAGTTTTATGGACATGTAAGTATTTTTTTCCTATAGCGCCATTCTGAGATGGCGTTATATAAAGGACAATTTTTTCAAGTGAATTAACACTTTTTGCTTTGCTGAGTAGCAAAAAGCGTTAAAGCACTGTAGAGATCAATGGCTGATCCCTACAGTGCGGTACTCTGTGAGCAGGGAATTAATGAGGAAGATAATTATGTTCTCTTCTCCATTATCCTATTGCTGACTAGGGGATTTACATAAAGAACACGGAAATCATAGTTTCCATAATTTTTATGTAAAAAACATTGCATCCCGATAGTGCGAAATCACCTTGCTTTATTTCTGCAAAACAGAATGTGTGTGTGTGTAAGGCTATAGTATTGGTAAAATTAGTCTATAAGCTCAAATGGGGCAGGGACTAACATGAATTACCAATATTCTCACTCTATAAAGCATACCATAAATACCTGTTGGAATGGGCTTTTGTAATAATGCCACTTGTTTCCTTTGTTATAATGTGAAATTACCCTGCCAACCGCGACATGTGAAAGTAGATATGTCAGTTCAGGGTTAGCTTGTGTTCCCCGACTACAGTCTAGAGTAGGAGTTGTGATACAAGCTGTAGGCAGGATATTGGATGGTCTAATGAAATTCTTGAACATGGAAGTTGAGTGTGAATTGCAAGGGTATTGTTGAAGGTAGGCACTGGAGGAAGTGAATGAACAGGAGACAAGAGTCTTAAGGACTAGATCTAAGAGATGAAGAACTGGACTAGCACCAGCAGCATATATCTCTGGAACCAGAATGAGACCAGTAATGCATATCTCTGTAACTGGGCTGGGAGTGGTAACTGATATCTCTGTAACTGGGCCAGGACCAGTAGTGCATAACTATGGAACTGGACTTTGGCTGGTGATGTGTAACTATGGAACCGGACTAGGACTGGTAATACGAATCTATGGAACTGGGCTGGGACCAGTAATGGTCCTCTCTGTAACTGGGCTGGGACTGGTATTGTGTATCTCAGGAACTAGGCTGAGGCTGGCCAAATGTTATACTAGAACTGATTTGAGAGCAATGTCCCATAGGAATCATGGTACTGGTAACTTGGCTGAAGCTGGACTTGCTAACTGAATTGGAACTGTAGAATGGGATGGAGCCGAAGGATGTTGACCAGTGATGTTGGAAACCAGACAGGAGCCAGTGTACTTCTTTACTGGATTGGAACCAATGACGCTGATGTCCAGGCTGGAACTGATGGAATAGGTAACCGGACTGGAACCAATGAAGTTGGAAACTGTCTGGAGCTGGTGGACTTATTAACTGGACTGGAACCAGTGACATATGGGACTGTGCTAGTCTGTGAAAATATTTATGCAACACTGAATTTGTGTTTGTTAGAATATTTTTGTATTAGTGACTTTAGAATGTATGCTCTTATGGGACAGGGACTCTTATGGATGATTTGTGTTCTCTGTACATGATTTATTAGTTATACAATATAAATAAACAATAATAGTAATAATAATAATAATAATAATAATAATAATAATAATAGATATGCATGTATATCAGGAACATATTATCATGCCTCTAAAATTTTTCAGGAGGGCCTTCACCATGATTGAAAATGTGAGGACAACAGCCAAGCAAACTACATCTCTGGACTTTTGTAAGGTCATCTTTACTACAAAGCATATAATGAAGATAGAACCGCAGGAGTAGTAGACCCAAGACAGGTAATTAATATTATTAATTACTGATAACTCTCAGGCTAGACACAAGTTCTAGACCCATAGAGGCATGATAATATCTTCTTGGTATACATGTATATTTATAAAATATGTATGTTTGCATTGGACTATGTGTAAATGCTTATGTGTTATGAATTTCAGACTGTAATCTCTAATGGGGCAGGGACTAATATGAATGACATATATTTTCTGTAGAGCATTGCATACATTGTCATAGGAATGGGCTCTTGTGATTAACCCTTTGGGTTCTATTCAGCAGTAGTGACAATGTTGCTCAGAATATTATTGGGCAACATCGTCATGAGTTTTTATCAATTATGATAATTTATGGCTGCTATTTAGCAATATTTTGTGCAGGGACAGCGGTTGTGCTAACACGCTGTCCCTGTAATGTTATAGAAGACATTCTTTTCGGGATTCCGAAAATAATACCTTCTGTTTGTTCTTCTGTGCATGCTCAAACATGAACTCGGGAATAGTCTCTGTCCCTGCTTGCAGTGACCGCCAACGGGGTAAGTATATCTCCAGCATGTCCAAATTGATTGACATGTGTATACAGGCTATATATTAGTCAGTATACATGTATATTTATGTGTTTTATATTTAATATTTATATATAAATGCTAAATCTAATAGTAAATAAATATACAGGTATACAGACTAGAATAAAGACTGTATACGCATGTCAATCAATTTTGGCAGGTTTAACATGCTGTAGTTGGACTTACCTGTCGGCCGTCACTAGAAATCAGGCATAATGACTGGACGGATTTACAAGATGCTGCAGGGACTTAAGGGAACATTTCCCTATGTCCCTGCAGTTTTATGGACATGTAAGTATTTTTTTCCTATAGCGCCATTCTGAGATGGCGTTATATAAAGGACAATTTTTTCAAGTGAATTAACACTTTTTGCTTGGCTGAGTAGCAAAAAGCGTTAAAGCACTGTAGAGATCAATGGCTGATCCCTACAGTGCGGTACTCTGTGAGCAGGGAATTAATGAGGAAGATAATTATGTTCTCTTCTCCATTATCCTTTTGCTGACTAGGGGATTTACATAAAGAACACGGAAATCATAGTTTCCATAATTTTTATGTAAAAAACATTGCATCCCGATAGTGCGAAATCACCTTGCTTTATTTCTGCAAAACAGAATGTGTGTGTGTGTAAGGCTATAGTATTGGTAAAATTAGTCTATAAGCTCCAATGGGGCAGGGACTAACATGAATGACCAATATTCTCACTCTATAAAGCATACCATAAATACCTGTTGGAATGGGCTTTTGTAATAATGCCACTTGTTTCCTTTGTTATAATGTGAAATTACCCTGCCAACCGCGACATGTGAAAGTAGATATGTCAGTTCTGGGTTAGCTTGTGTTCCCCGACTACAGTCTAGAGTAGGAGTTGTGATACAAGCTGTAGGCAGGATATTGGATGGTCTAATGAAATTCTTGAACATGGAAGTTGAGTGTGAATTGCAAGGGTATTGTTGAAGGTAGGCACTGGAGGAAGTGAATGAACAGGAGACAAGAGCCTTAAGGACTAGTTCTAAGAGATGAAGAACTGGACTAGCACCAGCAGCATATATCTCTGGAACCAGAATGAGACCAGTAATGCATATCTCTGTAACTGGGCTGGGAGTGGTAACTGATATCTCTGTAACTGGGCCAGGACCAGTAGTGCATAACTATGGAACTGGACTTTGGCTGGTGATGTGTAACTATGGAACCGGACTAGGACTGGTAATACGAATCTATGGAACTGGGCTGGGACCAGTAATGGTCCTCTCTGTAACTGGGCTGGGACTGGTATTGTGTATCTCAGGAACTAGGCTGAGGCTGGCCAAATGTTATACTAGAACTGATTTGAGAGCAATGTCCCAAAGGAATCATGGTACTGGTAACTTGGCTGAAGCTGGACTTGCTAACTGAATTGGAACTGTAGAATGGGATGGAGCTGATGGATGTTGACCAGTGATGTTGGAAACCAGACAGGAGCCAGTGTACTTCTTTACTGGATTGGAACCAATGACGCTGATGTCCAGGCTGGAACTGATGGAATAGGTAACCGGACTGGAACCAATGAAGTTGGAAACTGTCTGGAGCTGGTGGACTTATTAACTGGACTGGAACCAGTGACATATGGGACTGTGCTAGTCTGTGAAAATATTTATGCAACACTGAATTTGTGTTTGTTAGAATATTTTTGTATTAGTGACTTTAGAATGTATGCTCTTATGGGGCAGGGACTCTTATGGATGATTTGTGTTCTCTGTACATGATTTATTAGTTATACAATATAAATAAACAATAATAGTAATAATAATAATAATAATAATAATAATAATAATAATAATAGATATGCATGTATATCAGGAACATATTATCATGCCTCTAAAATTTTTCAGGAGGGCCTTCACCATGATTGAAAATGTGAGGACAACAGCCAAGCAAACTACATCTCTGGACTTTTGTAAGGTCATCTTTACTACAAAGCATATAATGAAGATAGAACCGCAGGAGTAGTAGACCCAAGACAGGTAATTAATATTATTAATTACTGATAACTCTCAGGCTAGACACAAGTTCTAGACCCATAGAGGCATGATAATATCTTCTTGGTATACATGTATATTTATAAAATATGTATGTTTGCATTGGACTATGTGTAAATGCTTATGTGTTATGAATTTCAGACTGTAATCTCTAATGGGGCAGGGACTAATATGAATGACATATATTTTCTGTAGAGCATTGCATACATTGTTATAGGAATGGGCTCTTGTGATTAACCCTTTGGGTTCTATTCAGCAATAGTGACAATGTTGCTCAGAATATTATTGGGCAACATCGTCATGAGTTTTTATCAATTATGATAATTTATGGCTGCTATTTAGCAATATTTTGTGCAGGGACAGCGGTTGTGCTAACACGCTGTCCCTGTAATGTTATAGAAGACATTCTTTTCGGGATTCCGAAAATAATACCTTCTGTTTGTTCTTCTGTGCATGCTCAAACATGAACTCGGGAATAGTCTCTGTCCCTGCTTGCAGTGACCGCCAACGGGGTAAGTATATCTCCAGCATGTCCAAATTGATTGACATGTGTATACAGGCTATATATTAGTCAGTATACATGTATATTTATGTGTTTTATATTTAATATTTATATATAAATGCTAAATCTAATAGTAAATAAATATACAGGTATACAGACTAGTATAAAGACTGTATACGCATGTCAATCAATTTTGGCAGGTTTAACATGCTGTAGTTGGACTTACCTGTCGGCCGTCACTAGAAATCAGGCATAATGACTGGATGGATTTACAAGATGCTGCAGGGACTTAAGGGAACATTTCCCTATGTCCCTGCAGTTTTATGGACATGTAAGTATTTTTTTCCTATAGCGCCATTCTGAGATGGCGTTATATAAAGGACAATTTTTTCAAGTGAATTAACACTTTTTGCTTGGCTGAGTAGCAAAAAGCATTAAAGCACTGTAGAGATCAATGGCTGATCCCTACAGTGCGGTACTCTGTGAGCAGGGAATTAATGAGGAAGATAATTATGTTCTCTTCTCCATTATCCTTTTGCTGACTAGGGGATTTACATAAAGAACACGGAAATCAAAGTTTCCATAATTTTTATGTAAAAAACATTGCATCCCGATAGTGCGAAATCACCTTGCTTTATTTCTGCAAAACAGAATGTGTGTGTGTGTAAGGCTATAGTATTGGTAAAATTAGTCTATAAGCTCCAATGGGGCAGGGACTAACATGAATGACCAATATTCTCACTCTATAAAGCATACCATAAATACCTGTTGGAATGGGCTTTTGTAATAATGCCACTTGTTTCCTTTGTTATAATGTGAAATTACCCTGCCAACCGCGACATGTGAAAGTAGATATGTCAGTTCTGGGTTAGCTTGTGTTCCCCGACTACAGTCTAGAGTAGGAGTTGTGATACAAGCTGTAGGCAGGATATTGGATGGTCTAATGAAATTCTTGAACATGGAAGTTGAGTGTGAATTGCAAGGGTATTGTTGAAGGTAGGCACTGGAGGAAGTGAATGAACAGGAGACAAGAGCCTTAAGGACTAGGTCTAAGAGATGAAGAACTGGACTAGCACCAGCAGCATATATCTCTGGAACCAGAATGAGACCAGTAATGCATATCTCTGTAACTGGGCTGGGAGTGGTAACTGATATCTCTGTAACTGGGCCAGGACCAGTAGTGCATAACTATGGAACTGGACTTTGGCTGGTGATGTGTAACTATGGAACCGGACTAGGACTGGTAATACGAATCTATGGAACTGGGCTGGGACCAGTAATGGTCCTCTCTGTAACTGGGCTGGGACTGGTATTGTGTATCTCAGGAACTAGGCTGAGGCTGGCCAAATGTTATACTAGAACTGATTTGAGAGCAATGTCCCAAAGGAATCATGGTACTGGTAACTTGGCTGAAGCTGGACTTGCTAACTGAATTGGAACTGTAGAATGGGATGGAGCCGATGGATGTTGACCAGTGATGTTGGAAACCAGACAGGAGCCAGTGTACTTCTTTACTGGATTGGAACCAATGACGCTGATGTCCAGGCTGGAACTGATGGAATAGGTAACCGGACTGGAACCAATGAAGTTGGAAACTGTCTGGAGCTGGTGGACTTATTAACTGGACTGGAACCAGTGACATATGGGACTGTGCTAGTCTGTGAAAATATTTATGCAACACTGAATTTGTGTTTGTTAGAATATTTTTGTATTAGTGACTTTAGAATGTATGCTCTTATGGGGCAGGGACTCTTATGGATGATTTGTGTTCTCTGTACATGATTTATTAATTATACAATATAAATAAACAATAATAGTAATAATAATAATAATAATAATAATAATAATAGATATGCATGTATATCAGGAACATATTATCATGCCTCTAAAATTTTTCAGGAGGGCCTTCACCATGATTGAAAATGTGAGGACAACAGCCAAGCAAACTACATCTCTGGACTTTTGTAAGGTCATCTTTACTACAAAGCATATAATGAAGATAGAACCGCAGGAGTAGTAGACCCAAGACAGGTAATTAATATTATTAATTACTGATAACTCTCAGGCTAGACACAAGTTCTAGACCCATAGAGGCATGATAATATCTTCTTGGTATACATGTATATTTATAAAATATGTATGTTTGCATTGGACTATGTGTAAATGCTTATGTGTTATGAATTTCAGACTGTAATCTCTAATGGGGCAGGGACTAATATGAATGACATATATTTTCTGTAGAGCATTGCATACATTGTTATAGGAATGGGCTCTTGTGATTAACCCTTTGGGTTCTATTCAGCAATAGTGACAATGTTGCTCAGAATATTATTGGGCAACATCGTCATGAGTTTTTATCAATTATGATAATTTATGGCTGCTATTTAGCAATATTTTGTGCAGGGACAGCGGTTGTGCTAACACGCTGTCCCTGTAATGTTATAGAAGACATTCTTTTCGGGATTCCGAAAATAATACCTTCTGTTTGTTCTTCTGTGCATGCTCAAACATGAACTCGGGAATAGTCTCTGTCCCTGCTTGCAGTGACCGCCAACGGGGTAAGTATATCTCCAGCATGTCCAAATTGATTGACATGTGTATACAGGCTATATATTAGTCAGTATACATGTATATTTATGTGTTTTATATTTAATATTTATATATAAATGCTAAATCTAATAGTAAATAAATATACAGGTATACAGACTAGTATAAAGACTGTATACGCATGTCAATCAATTTTGGCAGGTTTAACATGCTGTAGTTGGACTTACCTGTCGGCCGTCACTAGAAATCAGGCATAATGACTGGACGGATTTACAAGATGCTGCAGGGACTTAAGGGAACATTTCCCTATGTCCCTGCAGTTTTATGGACATGTAAGTATTTTTTTCCTATAGCGCCATTCTGAGATGGCGTTATATAAAGGACAATTTTTTCAAGTGAATTAACACTTTTTGCTTGGCTGAGTAGCAAAAAGCGTTAAAGCACTGTAGAGATCAATGGCTGATCCCTACAGTGCGGTACTCTGTGAGCAGGGAATTAATGAGGAAGATAATTATGTTCTCTTCTCCATTATCCTTTTGCTGACTAGGGGATTTACATAAAGAACACGGAAATCATAGTTTCCATAATTTTTATGTAAAAAACATTGCATCCCGATAGTGCGAAATCACCTTGCTTTATTTCTGCAAAACAGAATGTGTGTGTGTGTAAGGCTATAGTATTGGTAAAATTAGTCTATAAGCTCCAATGGGGCAGGGACTAACATGAATGACCAATATTCTCACTCTATAAAGCATACCATAAATACCTGTTGGAATGGGCTTTTGTAATAATGCCACTTGTTTCCTTTGTTATAATGTGAAATTACCCTGCCAACCGCGACATGTGAAAGTAGATATGTCAGTTCTGGGTTAGCTTGTGTTCCCCGACTACAGTCTAGAGTAGGAGTTGTGATACAAGCTGTAGGCAGGATATTGGATGGTCTAATGAAATTCTTGAACATGGAAGTTGAGTGTGAATTGCAAGGGTATTGTTGAAGGTAGGCACTGGAGGAAGTGAATGAACAGGAGACAAGAGCCTTAAGGACTAGGTCTAAGAGATGAAGAACTGGACTAGCACCAGCAGCATATATCTCTGGAACCAGAATGAGACCAGTAATGCATATCTCTGTAACTGGGCTGGGAGTGGTAACTGATATCTCTGTAACTGGGCCAGGACCAGTAGTGCATAACTATGGAACTGGACTTTGGCTGGTGATGTGTAACTATGGAACCGGACTAGGACTGGTAATACGAATCTATGGAACTGGGCTGGGACCAGTAATGGTCCTCTCTGTAACTGGGCTGGGACTGGTATTGTGTATCTCAGGAACTAGGCTGAGGCTGGCCAAATGTTATACTAGAACTGATTTGAGAGCAATGTCCCAAAGGAATCATGGTACTGGTAACTTGGCTGAAGCTGGACTTGCTAACTGAATTGGAACTGTAGAATGGGATGGAGCCGATGGATGTTGACCAGTGATGTTGGAAACCAGACAGGAGCCAGTGTACTTCTTTACTGGATTGGAACCAATGACGCTGATGTCCAGGCTGGAACTGATGGAATAGGTAACCGGACTGGAACCAATGAAGTTGGAAACTGTCTGGAGCTGGTGGACTTATTAACTGGACTGGAACCAGTGACATATGGGACTGTGCTAGTCTGTGAAAATATTTATGCAACACTGAATTTGTGTTTGTTAGAATATTTTTGTATTAGTGACTTTAGAATGTATGCTCTTATGGGGCAGGGACTCTTATGGATGATTTGTGTTCTCTGTACATGATTTATTAATTATACAATATAAATAAACAATAATAGTAATAATAATAATAATAATAATAATAGATATGCATGTATATCAGGAACATATTATCATGCCTCTAAAATTTTTCAGGAGGGCCTTCACCATGATTGAAAATGTGAGGACAACAGCCAAGCAAACTACATCTCTGGACTTTTGTAAGGTCATCTTTACTACAAAGCATATAATGAAGATAGAACCGCAGGAGTAGTAGACCCAAGACAGGTAATTAATATTATTAATTACTGATAACTCTCAGGCTAGACACAAGTTCTAGACCCATAGAGGCATGATAATATCTTCTTGGTATACATGTATATTTATAAAATATGTATGTTTGCATTGGACTATGTGTAAATGCTTATGTGTTATGAATTTCAGACTGTAATCTCTAATGGGGCAGGGACTAATATGAAGGACATATATTTTCTGTAGAGCATTGCATACATTGTTATAGGAATGGGCTCTTGTGATTAACCCTTTGGGTTCTTTTCAGCAATAGTCACAATGTTGCTCAGAATATTATTGGGTAACATCGTCATGAGTTTTTATCAATTATGATAATTTATGGCTGCTATTTAGCAATATTTTGTGCAGGGACAGCGGTTGTGCTAACACGCTGTCCCTGTAATGTTATAGAAGACATTCTTTTCGGGATTCTGAAAATAATACCTTCTGTTTGTTCTTCTGTGCATGCTCAAACATGCACTCGGGAATAGTCTCTGTCCCTGCTTGCAGTGACCGCCAACGGGGTAAGTATATCTCCAGCCTGTCCAAATTGATTGACATGTGTATACAGGCTATATATTAGTCGGTATACATATATATTTATGTGTTTTATATTTAATATTTATATATAAATGCTAAATATAATAGTAAATAAATATACAGGTATACAGACTAGTATAAAGACTGTATACGCATGTCTATCAATTTTTTTCAGGTTTAACATGCTGTAGTTGGACTTACCTGTCGGCCGTCACTAGAAATCAGGCATAATGACTGGACGGATTTACAAGATGCTGCAGGGACTTAAGGGAACATTTCCCTATGTCCCTGCAGTTTTATGGACATGTAAGTATTTTTTTCCTATAGCGCCATTCTGAGATGACGTTATATAAAGGACAATTTTTTCAAGTGAATTAACACTTTTTGCTTTGCTGAGTAGCAAAAAGCATTAAAGCACTGTAGAGATCAATGGCTGATCCCTACAGTGCGGTACTCTGTGAGCAGGGAATTAATGAGGAAGATAATTATGTTCTCTTCTCCATTATCCTATTGCTGACTAGGGGATTTACATAAAGAACACGGAAATCATAGTTTCCATAATTTTTATGTAAAAAACATTGCATCCCGATAGTGCGAAATCACCTTGCTTTATTTCTGCAAAACAGAATGTGTGTGTGTGTAAGGCTATAGTATTGGTAAAATTAGTCTATAAGCTCCAATGGGGCAGGGACTAAGATGAATGACCAATATTCTCACTCTATAAAGCATACCATAAATACCTGTTGGAATGGGCTTTTGTAATAATGCCACTTGTTTCCTTTGTTATAATGTGAAATTAAACTGCCAACCGTGACATGTGAAAGTAGATATGTCAGTTCTGGGTTAGCTTGTGTTCCCCGACTACAGTCTAGAGTAGGAGTTGCGATACAAGCTGTAGGCAGGATATTGGATGGTCTAATTAAATTCTTGAACATGGAAGTTGAGTGTGAATTGCAAGGGTATTGTTGAAGGTAGGCACTGGAGGAAGTGAATGAACAGGAGACAAGAGTCTTAAGGACTAGGTCTAAGAGATGAAGAACTGGACTAGCACCAGCAGCATATATCTCAGGAACCTGAATGAGACCAGTAATGCATATCTCTGTAACTGGGCTGGGAGTGGTAACTGATATCTCTGTAACTGGGCCAGGACCAGTAGTGCATAACTATGGAACTGGACTTTGGCTGGTGATGTGTAACTATGGAACCGGACTAGGACTGGTAATATGAATCTATGGAACTGGGCTGGGACCAGTAATGGTCCTCTCTGTAACTGGGCTGGGACTGGTATTGTGTATCTCAGGAACTGGGATGAGGCTGGCCAAATGTTATACTAGAACTGATTTGAGAGCAATGTCCCTAAGGAATGATGGTACTGGTAACTTGGCTGAAGCTGGACTTGCTAACTGAATTGGAACTGTAGAATGGGCTGGAGCCAATGGATGTTGACCAGTGATGTTGGAAACCAGACAGGAGCCAGTGTACTTCTTTACTGGATTGGAACCAATGACGCTGATGTCCAGGCTGGAACTGATGGAATAGGTAACCGGACTGGAACCAATGAAGTTGGAATCTGTCTGGAGCTGGTGGACTTATTAACTGGACTGGAACCAGTGACATATGGGACTGTGCTAGTCTGTGAAAATATTTATGCAACACTGAATTTGTGTTTGTTAGAATATTTTTGTATTAGTGACTTTAGAATGTAAGCTCTTATGGGGCAGGGACTCTTATGGATGATTTGTGTTCTCTGTACATGATTTATTAGTTATACAATATAAATAAACAATAATTGTAATAATAATAATAATAATAATAATAATAGATATGCATGTATATCTGGAACATATTATCATGCCTCTAAAATTTTTCAGGAGGGCCTTCACCATGATTGAAAATGTGAGGACAACAGCCAAGCAAACTACATCTCTGGACTTTTGTAAGGTCATCTTTACTACAAAGCATATAATGAAGATAGAACCACAGGAGTAGTAGACCCAAGACAGGTAATTAATATTATTAATTACTGATAACTCTCAGGCTAGACACAAGTTCTAGACCCATAGAGGCATGATAATATCTTCTTGGTATACATGTATATTTATAAATATGTATGTTTGCATTGGACTATGTGTAAATGCTTATGTGTTATGAATTTCAGACTGTAATCTCTAATGGGGCAGGAACTAATATGAATGACATATATTTTCTGTAGAGCATTGCATACATTGTTATAGGAATGGGCTCTTGTGATTAACCTTTTGGGTTCTATTCAGCAATAGTGACAATGTTGCTCAGAATATTATTGGGCAACATCGTCATGAGTTTTTATCAATTATGATAATTTATGGCTGCTATTTAGCAATATTTGGTGCAGGGACAGCGGTTGTGCTAACACGCTGTCCCTGTAATGTTATAGAAGACATTCTTTTCGGGATTCCGAAAATAATACCTTCTGTTTGTTCTTCTGTGCATGCTCAAACATGCACTCGGGAATAGTCTCTGTCCCTGCTTGCAGTGACCGCCAACGGGGTAAGTATATCTCCAGCCTGTCCAAATTGATTGACATGTGTATACAGGCTATATATTAGTCGGTATACATGTATATTTATGTGTTTTATATTTAATATTTATATATAAATGCTAAATATAATAGTAAATAAATATACAGGTATACAGACTAGTATAAAGACTGTATACGCATGTCAATCAATTTTTTTCAGGTTTAACATGCTGTAGTTGGACTTACCTGTCGGCCGTCACTAGAAATCAGGCATAATGACTGGATGGATTTACAAGATGCTGCAGGGACTTAAGGGAACATTTCACTATGTCCCTGCAGTTTTATGGATATGTAAGTATTTTTTTCCTATAGCACCATTCTGAGATGGCGTTATATAAAGGACAATTTTTTCAAGTGAATTAACACTTTTTGCTTTGCTGAGTAGCAAATAGCGTTAAAGCACTGTAGAGATCAATGGCTGATCCCTACAGTGCGGTACTCTGTGAGCAGGGAATTAATGAGGAAGATAATTATGTTCTCTTCTCCATTATCCTATTGCTGACTAGGGGATTTACATAAAGAACACGGAAATCATAGTTTCCATAATTTTTATGTAAAAAACATTGCATCCCGATAGTGCGAAATCACCTTGCTTTATTTCTGCAAAACAGAATGTGTGTGTGTGTAAGGCTATAGTATTGGTAAAATTAGTCTATAAGCTCCAATGGGGCAGGGACTAACATGAATGACCAATATTCTCACTCTATAAAGCATACCATAAATACCTGTTGGAATGGGCTTTTGTAATAATGCCACTTGTTTCCTTTGTTATAATGTGAAATTACCCTTCCAACCGCGACATGTGAAAGTAGATATGTCAGTTCTGGGTTAGCTTGTGTTCCCCGACTACAGTCTAGAGTAGGAGTTGCGATACAAGCTGTAGGCAGGATATTGGATGGTCTAATGAAATTCTTGAACATGGAAGTTGAGTGTGAATTGCAAGGGTATTGTTGAAGGTAGGCACTGGAGGAAGTGAATGAACAGGAGACAAGAGTCTTAAGGACTAGGTCTAAGAGATGAAGAACTGGACTAGCACCAGCAGCATATATCTCAGGAACCTGAATGAGACCAGTAATGCATATCTCTGTAACTGGGCTGGGAGTGGTAACTGATATCTCTGTAACTGGGCCAGGACCAGTAGTGCAAAACTATGGAACTGGACTTTGGCTGGTGATGTGTAACTATGGAACCGGACTAGGACTGGTAATATGAATCTATGGAACTGGGCTGGGACCAGTAATGGTCCTCTCTGTAACTGGGCTGGGACTGGTATTGTGTATCTCAGGAACTGGGATGAGGCTGGCCAAATGTTATACTAGAACTGATTTGAGAGCAATGTCCCTAAGGAATCATGGTACTGGTAACTTGGCTGAAGCTGGACTTGCTAACTGAATTGGAACTGTAGAATGGGCTGGAGCCGATGGATGTTGACCAGTGATGTTGGAAACCAGACAGGAGCCAGTGTACTTCTTTACTGGATTGGAACCAATGACGCTGATGTCCAGGCTGGAACTGATGGAATAGGTAACCGGACTGGAACCAATGAAGTTGGAATCTGTCTGGAGCTGGTGGACTTATTAACTGGACTGGAACCAGTGACATATGGGACTGTGCTAGTCTGTGAAAATATTTATGCAACACTGAATTTGTGTTTGTTAGAATATTTTTGTATTAGTGATTTTAGAATGTAAGCTCTTATGGGGCAGGGACTCTTATGGATGATTTGTGTTCTCTGTACATGATTTATTAGTTATACAATATAAATAAACAATAATAGTAATAATAATAATAATAATAATAATAATAATAATAGATATGCATGTATATCTGGAACATATTATCATGCCTCTAAAATTTTTCAGGAGGGCCTTCACCATGATTGAAAATGTGAGGACAACAGCCAAGCAAACTACATCTCTGGACTTTTGTAAGGTCATCTTTACTACAAAGCATATAATGAAGATAGAACTGCAGGAGTAGTAGACCCAAGACAGGTAATTAATATTATTAATTACTGATAACTCTCAGGCTAGACACAAGTTCTAGACCCATAGAGGCATGAGAATATCTTCCTGGTATACATGTATATTTATAAAATATGTATGTTTGCATTGGACTATGTGTAAATGCTTATGTGTTATGAATTTCAGACTGTAATCTCTAATGGTGCAGGGACTAATATGAATGACATATATTTTCTGTAGAGCATTGCATACATTGTTATAGGAATGGGCTCTTGTGATTAACCCTTTGGGTTCTATTCAGCAATAGTGACAATGTTGCTCAGAATATTATTGGGCAACATCGTCATGAGTTTTTATCAATTATGATAATTTATGGCTGCTATTTAGCAATATTTTGTGCAGGGACAGCGGTTGTGCTAACACGCTGTCCCTGTAATGTTATAGAAGACATTCTTTTCGGGATTCCGAAAATAATACCTTTTGTTTGTTCTTCTGTGCATGCTCAAACATGCACTCGTGAATAGTCTCTGTCCCTGCTTGCAGTGACCGCCAACGGGGTAAGTATATCTCCAGCCTGTCCAAATTGATTGACATGTGTATACAGGCTATATATTAGTCGGTATACATGTATATTTATGTGTTTTATATTTAATATTTATATATAAATGCTAAATATAATAGTAAATAAATATACAGGTATACAGACTAGTATAAAGACTGTATACGCATGTCAATCAATTTTTTTCAGGTTTAACATGCTGTAGTTGGACTTACCTGTCGGCCGTCACTAGAAATCAGGCATAATGACTGGACGGATTTACAAGATGCTGCAGGGACTTAAGGGAACATTTCCCTCTGTCCCTGCAGTTTTATGGACATGTATTATTTTTTACGTATAATGCCATTCTCAGATGGCGTTATATAAAGGAGAATTTTTTCAAGTGATTTAACACTTTTTGCTTTGCTGAATAGCAAAAAGCGTTGAAGCACTGTAGAGATCAATGGCTGATCCCTAAAGTGCGGTACTCTGTGAGCAGGGAATTAATGAGGAAGATAATTATGTTCTCTTCTCCATTATCCTATTGCTGACTAGGGGATTTACATAAAGAACATGGAAATCATAGTTTCCGTAATTTTTAAGTAAAAAACATTGCATCCCGATAGTGCGAAATCACCTTGCTTTATTTCTGCAAAACAGAATGTGTGTGTGTGTAAGGCTATAGTATTGGTAAAATTAGTCTATAAGCTCCAATGGGGCAGGGACTAATATGAATGACCAATATTCTCACTCTATAAAGCATTCCATAAATACTTGTTGGAATGGGCATTTGTAATAATGCCACTTGTTTCCTTTGTTATAATGTGAAATTACCCTGCCAACCGCGACATGTGAAAGTAGATATGTCAGTTCTGGGTTAGCTTGTGTTCCCCGACTACAGTCTAGAGTAGGAGTTGCTATACAAGCTGTAGGCAGGATATTGGATGGTCTAATGAAATTCTTGAACATGGAAGTTGAGTGTGAATTGCAAGGGTATTGTTGAAGGTAGGCACTGGAGGAAGTGAATGAACAGGAGACAAGAGTCTTAAGGACTAGGTCTAAGAGATGAAGAACTGGACTAGCACCAGCAGCATATATCTCTGGAACCAGATTGAGACCAGTAATGCATATCTCTGTAACTGGGCTGGGAGTGGTAACTGATATCTCTGAAACTGGGCCAGGACCACTAGTGCATAACTATGGAACTGGACTTTGGCTGGTAATGTGTAACTATGGAACCGGACTAGGACTGGTAATACGAATCTATGGAACTGGGCTGGGACCAGTAATGGTCCTCTCAGTAACTAGGCTGGGACTGGTATTGTATATCTCAGGAACAGGGCTGATGCTGGCCAAATGTTATACTAGAACTGATTTGAGAGAGCAATGTCTCAAAGGAATCATGGTACTGGTAACTTGGCTGAAGCTGGACTTGCTAACTGAATTGGAACTGTAGAATGGGCTGGAGCCGATGGATGTTGAACAGTGATGTTGGAAACCAGACAGGAGCCAGTGTACTTCTTTACAGGATTGGAACCAATGACGCTGATGTCCAGACTGGAACTGATGGAATAGGTAACTGGACTGGAACCAATGAAGTTGGAAACTGTGTGGAGCTGGTGGACTTGTTAACTGGACTGGAACCAGTGACATATGGAACTGTGCTGGTCTGTGAAAATATTTATGCAAAACTGAATTTGTGTTTGTTAGAATATTTTTGTATTAGTGACTTTAGAATGTAAGCTCTTATGGGCCAGGGACTCTTATGGATGATTTGTGTTCTCTGTACATGATTTATTAGTTATACAATATAAATTAACAATAATAGTAATAATAATAATAATAGATATGCATGTATATCAGGAACATATTATCATGCCTCTAAAATTTTTCAGGAGGGCCTTCACCATGATTGAAAATGTGAGGACAACAGCCAAGCAAACTACATCTCTGGACTTTTGTAAGGTCATCTTTACTACAAAGCATATAATGAAGATAGAACTGCAGGAGTAGTAGACCCAAGACAGGTAATTAATATTATTAATTACTGATAACTCTCAGGCTAGACACAAGTTCTAGACCCATAGAGGCATGATAATATCTTCCTGGTATACATGTATATTTATAAAATATGTATGTTTGCATTGGACTATGTGTAAATGCTTATGTGTTATGAATTTCAGACTGTAATGTCTAATGGGGCAGGGACAAATATGAATGACATATATTTTCTGTAGAGCATTGCATACATTGTTATAGGAATGGGCTCTTGTGATTAACCCTTTGGGTTCTATTCAACAATAGTGACAATGTTGCTCAGAATATTATTGGGCAACATCGTCATGAGTTTTTATCAATTATGATAATTTATGGCTGCTATTTAGCAATATTTTGTGCAGGGACAGCGGTTGTGCTAACACGCTGTCCCTGTAATGTTATAGAAGACATTCTTTTCGGGATTCCAAAAATAATACCTTCTGTTTGTTCTTCTGTGCATGCTCAAACATGCACTCGGGAATAGTCTCTGTCCCTGCTTGCAGTGACCGCCAACGGGGTAAGTACATCTCCAGCCTGTCCAAATTGATTGACATGTGTATACAGGCTATATATTAGTTGGTATACATGTATATTTATGTGTTTTATATTTAACATTTATATATAAATGCTAAATATAATAGCAAATAAATATACAGGTATACAGACTAGTATAATGTCTGTATACGCATATCAATCAATTTTGGCAGGTTTAACATGCTGTAGTTGGACTTACCTGTCGGCCGTCACTAGAAATCAGGCATGATGACTGGATGGATTTACAAGATGCTGCAGGGACTTAAGGGAACATTTCCCTCTGTCCCTGCAGTTTTATGGACATGTATTATTTTTTTCATATAACGCCATTCTGAGATGGCGTTATATAAAGGACAATTTTTTCAAGTGATTTAACACTTTTTGCTTTGCTGAATAGCAAAAAGCGTTGAAGCACTGTAGAGATCAATGGCTGATCCCTACAGTGCGGTACTCTGTGAGCAGGAAATTAATGAGGAAGATAATTCTGTTCTCTTCTCCATTATCCTATTGCTGACTAGGGGATTTACATAAGGAACACGGAAATCATAGTTTCCGTAATTTTTATGTAAAAACATTGCATCCCGATAGTACGAAATCACCTTGCTTTATTTCTGCAATACAGAATGTGTGTGTGTGTAAGGCTATAGTATTGGAAAAATTAGTCTATAAGCTCCAATGGGGCAGGGACTAACATGAATGACCGATATTCTCACTCTATAAAGCATACCATAAATACTTGTTGGAATGGGCTTTTGTAATAATGCCACTTGTTTCCATTGTTATAATGTGAAATTACCCTGCCAACCGCGACATGAGAAAGTAGATATGTCAGTTCTGGGTTAGCTTGTGTTCCCCGACTACAGTCTAGAGTAGGAGTTGCGATACAAGCTGTAGGCAGGATATTGGATGGTCTAATGAAATTCTTGAACATGGAAGTTGAGTGTGAATTGCAAGGGTATTGTGGAAGGTAGGCACTGGAGGAAGTGAATGAACAGGAGACAAGAGTCTTAAGGACTAGTTCTAAGAGATGAAGAACTGGACTAGCACCAGCAGCATATATCTCTGGAACCAGAATGAGACCAGTAATGCATATCTCTGTAACTGGGCTGGGAGTGGTAACTGATATCTCTGTAACTGGGCCAGGACCAGTAGTGCATAACTATGGAACTGGACTTTGGCTGGAAAGGTGTAACTATGGAACCGGACTAGGACTGGTAATACAAATCTTTGGAACTGGGCTGGGACCAGTAATGGTCCTCTCTGTAACTGGGCTGGGACTGGTATTGTTTATCTCAGGAACTGGGCTGAGACCGGACAAATGTTATACTAGAACTGATTTGAGAGCAATGTCCCAAAGGAATCATGGTACTGGTAACTTGGCTGAAGCTGGACTTGCTAACTGAATAGGAACTGGTGAATGGGCTGGAGCCGATGGATGTTGACCAGTGATGTTGGAAACCAGACAGGAGCCAGTGTACTTCTTTACTGGATTGGAACCAATGACGCTGATGTCCAGGCTGGAACTGATGGAATAAGTAACCGGACTGGAACCAATGAAGTTGGAAACTGTCTGGAGCTGGTGGACTTGTTAACTGGACTGGAACCAGTGACATATGGGACTGTGCTTGTCTGTGAAAATATTTATGCTAAACTGAATATGTGTTTGTTAGAATATTTTTGTATTAGTGACTTTAGAATGTAAGCTCTTATGGGGCAGGGACTCTTATGGATGATTTGTGTTCTCTGTACATGATTTATTAGTTATACAATATAAATTAACAATAATATTAATAATAATAATAGATATGCATGTATATCAGGAACATATTGTCATGCCTCTAAAATTTTTCAGGAGGGCCTTCACCATGATTGAAAATGTGAGGACAACAGCCAAGCAAACTACATCTCTGGACTTTTGAAAGGTCATCTTTACTACAAAGCATATAATGAAGTTAGAACCGCAGGAGTAGTAGACCCAAGACAGGTAATTAATATTATTAATTACTGATAACTCTCAGGCTAGACACAAGTTCTAGACCCATAGAGGCATGATAATATCTTCCTGGTATACATGTATATTTATAAAATATGTATGTTTGCAGTGGACTATGTGTAAATGCTTATGTGTTATGAATTTCAGACTGTAATCTCTAATGGGGCAGTGACAAATATGAATGACATATATTTTCTGTAGAGCATTGCATACATTGTTATAGGAATGGGCTCTTGTGATTAACCCTTTGGGTTCTATTCAGCAATAGTGACAATGTTGCTCAGAATATTATTGGGCAACATCGTCATGAGTTTTTATCAATTATGATAATTTATGGCTGCTATTTAGCAATATTTTGTGCAGGGACAGCGGTTGTGCTAACACGCTGTCCCTGTAATGTTATAGAAGACATTCTTTTCGGGATTCCAAAAATAATACCTTCTGTTTGTTCTTCTGTGCATGCTTGAACATGCACTTGGGAATAGTCTCTGTCCCTGCTTGCAGTGACCGCCAACGGGGTAAGCATATCTCCAGCCTGTCCAAATTGATTGACATGTGTATACAGGCTATATATTAGTCGGTATACATGTATATTTATGTGTTTTATATTTAATATTTATATATAAATGCTAAATATAATAGTAAATAAATATACAGGTATACAGACTAGTATAAAGACTGTATACGCATTTCAATCAATTTTGGCATGTTTAACATGCTGTAGTTGGACTTAGCTGTCGGCCGTCACTAGAAATCAGGCCTAATGACTTTTCGGATTTACAAGATGCTGCAGGGACTTAAGGGAACATTTCCCTCTGTCCCTGCAGCTTTATGGACATGTAAGTATTTTTTTCCTATAGCGCCATTCTGAGATGGCGTTATATAAAGGACAATTTTTTCAAGTGATTTAACACTTTTTGCTTGCTGAATAGCAAAAAGCGTTGAAGCACTGTAGAGATCAATGGCTGATCCCTACAGTGCGGTACTCTGTGAGCAGGGAATTAATGAGGAAGATAATTATGTTCTCTTCTCCATTATCCTATTGCTGACTAGGGGATTTACATAACACGGAAATCATAGTTTCCGTAATTTTTATGTAAAAAACATAGCATCCCGATAGTGCGAAATCACCTTGCTTTATTTCTACAACACAGAATGTGTGTGTGTGTAAGGCTATAGTATTGGTAAAATTAGTCTATAAGCTCCAATGGGGCAGGGACTAACATTAATGACCGATATTCTCACTCTATAAAGCATATCATAAATACTTGATGGAATGGGCTTTTGTAATAATGCCACTTGTTTCCTATGTTATAATGTGAAATTACCCTGCCAACCGGGACATGTGAAAGTAGATATGTCAGTTCAGGGTTAGCTTGTGTTCCCCGACTACAGTCTAGAGTAGGAGTTGCTATACAAGCTGTAGGCAGGATATTGGATGGTCTAATGAAATTCTTGAACATGGAAGTTGAGTGTGAATTGCAAGGGTATTGTTGAAGGTAGGCACTGGAGGAAGTAAATGAACAGGAGACAAGAGTCTTAAGGACTAGGTCTAAGAGATGAAGAACTGGACTAGCACCAGCAGCATATATCTCTGGAACCAGATTGAGACCAGTAATGCATATCTCTGTAACTGGGCTGGGAGTGGTAACTGATATCTCTGTAACTGGGCCAGGACCAGTAGTGCATAACTATGGAACTGGACTTTGGCTGGTAATGTGTAACTATGGAACCGGACTAGGACTGGTAATACGAATCTATGGAACTGGGCTGGGACCAGTAATGGTCCTCTCTGTAACTGGGCTGGGACTGGTATTGTGTATCTCAGGAACTGGGCTGAGGCTGGCCAAATGTTATACAAGAACTGATTTGAGAGCAATGTCTCAAAGGAATCATGGTACTGGTAACTTGGCTGAATCTGAACTTGCTAACTGAATTGGAACTGTAGAATGGGCTGGAGCTGATGGATGTTGACCAGTGATGTTGGAAACCAGACAGGAGCCAGTGTACTTCTTTACTGGATTGGAACCAATGACGCTGATGTCCAGGCTGGAACTGATGGAATAGGTAACTGGACTGGAACCAATGAAGTTGGAAACTGTCTGGAGCTGGTGGACTTGTTAACTGGACTGGAACCAGTGACATATGGGACTGTGCTAGTCTGTGAAAATATTTATGCAAAACTGAATTTGTGTTTGTTAGAATATTTTTGTATTAGTGACTTTAGAATGTAAGCTCTTATGGGCCAGGGACTCTTATGGATGATTTGTGTTCTCTGTACATGATTTATTAGTTATACAAATTTAAATTAACAATAATAGTAATAATAATAATAATAGATATGCATGTATATCAGGAACATATTATCATGCATCTAAAAGTTTTCAGGAGGGCCTTCACCATGATTGAAAATGTGAGGACAACAGCCAAGCAAACTACATCTCTGGACTTTTGTAAGGTCATCTTTACTACAAAGCATATAATGAAGATAGAACCGCAGGAGTAGTAGACCCAAGACAGGTAATTAATATTATTAATTACTGATAACTCTCAGGCTAGACACAAGTTCTAGACCCATAGAGGCATGATAATATCTTCCTGGTATACATGTATATTTATAAAATATGTATGTTTGCATTGGACTATGTGTAAATGCTTATGTGTTATGAATTTCAGACTGTAATCTCTAAAGGGGCAGGGAATAATATGAATGACATATATTTTCTGTAGAGCATTGCATACATTGTTATAGGAATGGGCTCTTGTGATTAACCCTTTGGGTTCTATTCCGCAATAGTGACAATGTTGCTCAGAATATTATTGGGCAACATCGTCATGAGTTTTTATCAATTATGATAATTTATGGCTGCTTTTTAGCAATATTTTGTGCAGGGACAGCGGTTGTGCTAACACGCTGTCCCTGTAATGTTATAGAAGACATTATTTTCGGGATTCCGAAAATAATACCTTCTGTTTGTTCTTCTGTGCATGCTTGAACATGCACTTGGGAATAGTCTCTGTCCCTGCTTGCAGTGACCGCCAACGGGGTAAGCATATCTCCAGCCTGTCCAAATTGATTGACATGTGTATACAGGCTATATATTAGTCGGTATACATGTATATTTATGTGTTTTATATTTAATATTTATATATAAATGCTAAATATAATAGTAAATAAATATACAGGTATACAGACTAGTATAAAGAATGTATACGCATGTCAATCAATTTTGGCATGTTTAACATGCTGTAGTTGGACTTAGCTGTCGGCCGTCACTAGAAATCAGGCCTAATGACTTTTCGGATTTACAAGATGCTGCAGGGACCTAAGGGAACATTTCCCTCTGTCCCTGCAGCTTTATGGACATGTAAGTATTTTTTTCCTATAGCGCCATTCTGAGATGGCGTTATATAAAGGACAATTTTTTCAAGTGATTTAACACTTTTTGCTTGCTGAATAGCAAAAAGCGTTGAAGCACTGTAGAGATCAATGGCTGATCCCTACAGTGCGGTACTCTGTGACCCGGGAATTAATGAGGAAGATAATTATGTTCTCTTCTCCATTATCCTATTGCTGACTAGGGGATTTACATAACACGGAAATCATAGTTTCCGTAATTTTTATGTAAAAAACATTGCATCCCGATAGTGCAAAATCACCTTGCTTTATTTCTACAACACAGAATGTGTGTGTGTGTAAGGCTATAGTATTGGTAAAATTAGTCTATAAGCTCCAATGGGGCAGGGACTAACATTAATGACTGATATTCTCACTCTATAAAGCATATCATAAATACTTGTTGGAATGGGCTTTTGTAATAATGCCACTTGTTTCCTATGTTATAATGTGAAATTACCCTGCCAACCGGGACATGTGAAAGTAGATATGTCAGTTCAGGGTTAGCTTGTGTTCCCCGACTACAGTCTAGAGTAGGAGTTGCTATACAAGCTGTAGGCAGGATATTGGATGGTCTAATGAAATTCTTGAACATGGAAGTTGAGTGTGAATTGCAAGGGTATTGTTGAAGGTAGGCACTGGAGGAAGTAAATGAACAGGAGACAAGAGTCTTAAGGACTAGGTCTAAGAGATGAAGAACTGGACTAGCACCAGCAGCATATATCTCTGGAACCAGATTGAGACCAGTAATGCATATCTCTGTAACTGGGCTGGGAGTGGTAACTGATATCTCTGTAACTGGGCCAGGACCAGTAGTGCATAACTATGGAACTGGACTTTGGCTGGTAATGTGTAACTATGGAACCGGACTAGGACTGGTAATACGAATCTATGGAACTGGGCTGGGACCAGTAATGGTCCTCTCTGTAACTGGGCTGGGACTGGTATTGTGTATCTCAGGAACTGGGCTGAGGCTGGCCAAATGTTATACAAGAACTGATTTGAGAGCAATGTCTCAAAGGAATCATGGTACTGGTAACTTGGCTGAATCTGAACTTGCTAACTGAATTGGAACTGTAGAATGGGCTGGAGCTGATGGATGTTGACCAGTGATGTTGGAAACCAGACAGGAGCCAGTGTACTTCTTTACTGGATTGGAACCAATGACACTGATGTCCAGGCTGGAACTGATGGAATAGGTAACTGGACTGGAACCAATGAAGTTGGAAACTGTCTGGAGCTGGTGGACTTGTTAACTGGACTGGAACCAGTGACATATGGGACTGTGCTAGTCTGTGAAAATATTTATGCAAAACTGAATTTGTGTTTGTTAGAATATTTTTGTATTAGTGACTTTAGAGTGTAAGCTCTTATGGGCCAGGGACTCTTATGGATGATTTGTGTTCTCTGTACATGATTTATTAGTTATACAAATTTAAATTAACAATAATAGTAATAATAATAATAATAGATATGCATGTATATCAGGAACATATTATCATGCATCTAAAAGTTTTCAGGAGGGCCTTCACCATGATTGAAAATGTGAGGACAACAGCCAAGCAAACTACATCTCTGGACTTTTGTAAGGTCATCTTTACTACAAAGCATATAATGAAGATAGAACCGCAGGAGTAGTAGACCCAAGACAGGTAATTAATATTATTAATTACTGATAACTCTCAGGCTAGACACAAGTTCTAGACCCATAGAGGCATGATAATATCTTCCTGGTATACATGTATATTTATAAAATATGTATGTTTGCATTGGACTATGTGTAAATGCTTATGTGTTATGAATTTCAGACTGTAATCTCTAAAGGGGCAGGGACTAATATGAATGACATATATTTTCTGTAGAGCATTGCATACATTGTTATAGGAATGGGCTCTTGTGATTAACCCTTTGGGTTCTATTCAGCAATAGTGACAATGTTGCTCAGAATATTATTGGGCAACATCGTCTTGAGTTTTTATCAATTATGAAAATTTATGGCTGCTATTTAGCAATATTTTGTGCAGGGACAGCGGTTGTGCTAACACGCTGTCCCTGTAATGTTATAGAAGACATTATTTTCGGGATTCCAAAAATAATACCTTCTGTTTGTTCTTCTGTGCATGCTCAAACATGCACTTGGGAATAGTCTCTGTCCCTGCTTGCAGTGACCGCCAACGGGGTAAGTATATCTCCAGCCTGTCCAAATTGATTGACATGTGTATACAGGCTATATATTAGTCGGTATACATGTATATTTATGTGTTTTATATTTAATATTTATATATAAATGCTAAATATAATAGTAAATAAATATACAGGTATACAGACTAGTATAAAGACTGTATACGCATGTCAATCAATTTTGGCATGTTTAACATGCTGTAGTTGGACTTACCTGTCGGCCGTCACTAGAAATCAGGCATAATGACTGGATGGATTTACAAGATGCTGCAGGGACTTAAGGGAACATTTTCCTCTGTCCCTGCAGCTTTATGGACATGTAAGTATTTTTTTCCTATAGCGCCATTCTGAGATGGCGTTATATAAAGGACAATTTTTTCAAGTGATTTAACACTTTTTGCTTGCTGAATAGCAAAAAGCGTTGAAGCACTGTAGAGATCAATGGCTGATCCCTACAGTGCGGTACTCTGTGAGCAGGGAATTAATGAGGAAGATTATTATGTTCTCTTCTCCATTATCCTATTGCTGACTAGGGGATTTACATAAAGAACACGGAAATCATAGTTTCTGTAATTTTTATGTAAAAAACATAGCATCCCGATAGTGCAAAATCACCTTGCTTTATTTCTACAACACAGAATGTGTGTGTGTGTAAGGCTATAGTATTGGTAAAATTAGTCTATAAGCTCCAATGGGGCAGGGACTAACATTAATGACCGATATTCTCACTCTATAAAGCATATCATAAATACTTGATGGAATGGGCTTTTGTAATAATGCCACTTGTTTCCTATGTTATAATGTGAAATTACCCTGCCAACCGGGACATGTGAAAGTAGATATGTCAGTTCAGGGTTAGCTTGTGTTCCCCGACTACAGTCTAGAGTAGGAGTTGCTATACAAGCTGTAGGCAGGATATTGGATGGTCTAATGAAATTCTTGAACATGGAAGTTGAGTGTGAATTGCAAGTATATTGTTGAAGGTAGGCACTGGAGGAAGTAAATGAACAGGAGACAAGAGTCTTAAGGACTAGGTCTAAGAGATGAAGAACTGGACTAGCACCAGCAGCATATATCTCTGGAACCAGATTGAGACCAGTAATGCATATCTCTGTAACTGGGCTGGGAGTGGTAACTGATATCTCTGTAACTGGGCCAGGACCAGTAGTGCATAACTATGGAACTGGACTTTGGCTGGTAATGTGTAACTATGGAACCGGACTAGGACTGGTAATACGAATCTATGGAACTGGGCTGGGACCAGTAATGGTCCTCTCTGTAACTGGGCTGGGACTGGTATTGTGTATCTCAGGAACTGGGCTGAGGCTGGCCAAATGTTATACAAGAACTGATTTGAGAGCAATGTCTCAAAGGAATCATGGTACTGGTAACTTGGCTGAATCTGAACTTGCTAACTGAATTGGAACTGTAGAATGGGCTGGAGCTGATGGATGTTGACCAGTGATGTTGGAAACCAGACAGGAGCCAGTGTACTTCTTTACTGGATTGGAACCAATGACGCTGATGTCCAGGCTGGAACTGATGGAATAGGTAACTGGACTGGAACCAATGAAGTTGGAAACTGTCTGGAGCTGGTGGACTTGTTAACTGGACTGGAACCAGTGACATATGGGACTGTGCTAGTCTGTGAAAATATTTATGCAAAACTGAATTTGTGTTTGTTAGAATATTTTTGTATTAGTGACTTTAGAATGTAAGCTCTTATGGGCCAGGGACTCTTATGGATGATTTGTGTTCTCTGTACATGATTTATTAGTTATACAAATTTAAATTAACAATAATAGTAATAATAATAATAATAGATATGCATGTATATCAGGAACATATTATCATGCATCTAAAAGTTTTCAGGAGGGCCTTCACCATGATTGAAAATGTGAGGACAACAGCCAAGCAAACTACATCTCTGGACTTTTGTAAGGTCATCTTTACTACAAAGCATATAATGAAGATAGAACCGCAGGAGTAGTAGACCCAAGACAGGTAATTAATATTATTAATTACTGATAACTCTCAGGCTAGACACAAGTTCAAGACCCATAGAGGCATGATAATATCTTCCTGGTATACATGTATATTTATAAAATATGTATGTTTGCATTGGACTATGTGTAAATGCTTATGTGTTATGAATTTCAGACTGTAATCTCTAAAGGGGCAGGGAATAATATGAATGACATATATTTTCTGTAGAGCATTGCATACATTGTTATAGGAATGGGCTCTTGTGATTAACCCTTTGGGTTCTATTCCGCAATAGTGACAATGTTGCTCAGAATATTATTGGGCAACATCGTCATGAGTTTTTATCAATTATGATAATTTATGGCTGCTTTTTAGCAATATTTTGTGCAGGGACAGCGGTTGTGCTAACACGCTGTCCCTGTAATGTTATAGAAGACATTATTTTCGGGATTCCAAAAATAATACCTTCTGTTTGTTCTTCTGTGCATGCTTGAACATGCACTTGGGAATAGTCTCTGTCCCTGCTTGCAGTGACCGCCAACGGGGTAAGCATATCTCCAGCCTGTCCAAATTGATTGACATGTGTATACAGGCTATATATTAGTCGGTATACATGTATATTTATGTGTTTTATATTTAATATTTATATATAAATGCTAAATATAATAGTAAATAAATATACAGGTATACAGACTAGTATAAAGAATGTATACGCATGTCAATCAATTTTGGCATGTTTAACATGCTGTAGTTGGACTTAGCTGTCGGCCGTCACTAGAAATCAGGCCTAATGACTTTTCGGATTTACAAGATGCTGCAGGGACCTAAGGGAACATTTCCCTCTGTCCCTGCAGCTTTATGGACATGTAAGTATTTTTTTCCTATAGCGCCATTCTGAGATGGCGTTATATAAAGGACAATTTTTTCAAGTGATTTAACACTTTTTGCTTGCTGAATAGCAAAAAGCGTTGAAGCACTGTAGAGATCAATGGCTGATCCCTACAGTGCGGTACTCTGTGACCCGGGAATTAATGAGGAAGATAATTATGTTCTCTTCTCCATTATCCTATTGCTGACTAGGGGATTTACATAACACGGAAATCATAGTTTCCGTAATTTTTATGTAAAAAACATTGCATCCCGATAGTGCAAAATCACCTTGCTTTATTTCTACAACACAGAATGTGTGTGTGTGTAAGGCTATAGTATTGGTAAAATTAGTCTATAAGCTCCAATGGGGCAGGGACTAACATTAATGACTGATATTCTCACTCTATAAAGCATATCATAAATACTTGTTGGAATGGGCTTTTGTAATAATGCCACTTGTTTCCTATGTTATAATGTGAAATTACCCTGCCAACCGGGACATGTGAAAGTAGATATGTCAGTTCAGGGTTAGCTTGTGTTCCCCGACTACAGTCTAGAGTAGGAGTTGCTATACAAGCTGTAGGCAGGATATTGGATGGTCTAATGAAATTCTTGAACATGGAAGTTGAGTGTGAATTGCAAGGGTATTGTTGAAGGTAGGCACTGGAGGAAGTAAATGAACAGGAGACAAGAGTCTTAAGGACTAGGTCTAAGAGATGAAGAACTGGACTAGCACCAGCAGCATATATCTCTGGAACCAGATTGAGACCAGTAATGCATATCTCTGTAACTGGGCTGGGAGTGGTAACTGATATCTCTGTAACTGGGCCAGGACCAGTAGTGCATAACTATGGAACTGGACTTTGGCTGGTAATGTGTAACTATGGAACCGGACTAGGACTGGTAATACGAATCTATGGAACTGGGCTGGGACCAGTAATGGTCCTCTCTGTAACTGGGCTGGGACTGGTATTGTGTATCTCAGGAACTGGGCTGAGGCTGGCCAAATGTTATACAAGAACTGATTTGAGAGCAATGTCTCAAAGGAATCATGGTACTGGTAACTTGGCTGAATCTGAACTTGCTAACTGAATTGGAACTGTAGAATGGGCTGGAGCTGATGGATGTTGACCAGTGATGTTGGAAACCAGACAGGAGCCAGTGTACTTCTTTACTGGATTGGAACCAATGACACTGATGTCCAGGCTGGAACTGATGGAATAGGTAACTGGACTGGAACCAATGAAGTTGGAAACTGTCTGGAGCTGGTGGACTTGTTAACTGGACTGGAACCAGTGACATATGGGACTGTGCTAGTCTGTGAAAATATTTATGCAAAACTGAATTTGTGTTTGTTAGAATATTTTTGTATTAGTGACTTTAGAGTGTAAGCTCTTTTGGGCCAGGGACTCTTATGGATGATTTGTGTTCTCTGTACATGATTTATTAGTTATACAAATTTAAATTAACAATAATAGTAATAATAATAATAATAGATATGCATGTATATCAGGAACATATTATCATGCATCTAAAAGTTTTCAGGAGGGCCTTCACCATGATTGAAAATGTGAGGACAACAGCCAAGCAAACTACATCTCTGGACTTTTGTAAGGTCATCTTTACTACAAAGCATATAATGAAGATAGAACCGCAGGAGTAGTAGACCCAAGACAGGTAATTAATATTATTAATTACTGATAACTCTCAGGCTAGACACAAGTTCTAGACCCATAGAGGCATGATAATATCTTCCTGGTATACATGTATATTTATAAAATATGTATGTTTGCATTGGACTATGTGTAAATGCTTATGTGTTATGAATTTCAGACTGTAATCTCTAAAGGGGCAGGGACTAATATGAATGACATATATTTTCTGTAGAGCATTGCATACATTGTTATAGGAATGGGCTCTTGTGATTAACCCTTTGGGTTCTATTCAGCAATAGTGACAATGTTGCTCAGAATATTATTGGGCAACATCGTCTTGAGTTTTTATCAATTATGAAAATTTATGGCTGCTATTTAGCAATATTTTGTGCAGGGACAGCGGTTGTGCTAACACGCTGTCCCTGTAATGTTATAGAAGACATTATTTTCGGGATTCCAAAAATAATACCTTCTGTTTGTTCTTCTGTGCATGCTCAAACATGCACTTGGGAATAGTCTCTGTCCCTGCTTGCAGTGACCGCCAACGGGGTAAGTATATCTCCAGCCTGTCCAAATTGATTGACATGTGTATACAGGCTATATATTAGTCGGTATACATGTATATTTATGTGTTTTATATTTAATATTTATATATAAATGCTAAATATAATAGTAAATAAATATACAGGTATACAGACTAGTATAAAGACTGTATACGCATGTCAATCAATTTTGGCATGTTTAACATGCTGTAGTTGGACTTACCTGTCGGCCGTCACTAGAAATCAGGCATAATGACTGGATGGATTTACAAGATGCTGCAGGGACTTAAGGGAACATTTCCCTCTGTCCCTGCAGCTTTATGGACATGTAAGTATTTTTTTCCTATAGCGCCATTCTGAGATGGCGTTATATAAAGGACAATTTTTTCAAGTGATTTAACACTTTTTGCTTGCTGAATAGCAAAAAGCGTTGAAGCACTGTAGAGATCAATGGCTGATCCCTACAGTGCGGTACTCTGTGAGCAGGGAATTAATGAGGAAGATTATTATGTTCTCTTCTCCATTATCCTATTGCTGACTAGGGGATTTACATAAAGAACACGGAAATCATAGTTTCTGTAATTTTTATGTAAAAAACATTGCATCCCGATAGTGCGAAATCACCTTGCTCTATTTCTGCAACACAGAATGTGTGTGTGTGTAAGGCTATAGTATTGGTAAAATTAGTCTATAAGCTCCAATGGGGCAGGGACTAACATGAATGACCGATATTCTCACTCTATAAAGCATTCCATAAATACTTGTTGGAATGGGCTTTTGTAATAATGCCACTTGTTTCCTTTGTTATAATGTGAAATTACCCTGCCAACTGCAACATGAGAAAGTAGATATGTCAGTTCTTGTGTTCCCCGACTACAGTCTAGAGTAGGAGTTGCGATACAAGCTGTAGGCAGGATATTGGATGGTCTAATGAAATTCTTGAACATGGAAGTTGAGTGTGAATTGCAAGGGTATTGTTGAAGGTAGGCACTGGAGGAAGTGAATGAACAGGAGACAAGAGTCTTAAGGACTAGGTCTAAGATATGAAGACCTGGACTAGCACCAGCAGCATATATCTCTGGAACCAGAATGAGACCAGTAATGCATATCTCTGTAACTGGGCTGGGAGTGGTAACTGATATCTCTGTAACTGGGCCAGGACCAGTAGTAAATAACTATGGAACTGGACTTTGGCTGGTATTGTGAAACTATGGAACGGTCTAGGAATGGTAATATGAATCTATGGAACTGGGCTGGGACCAGTAATGGTGCTCTCTGTAACTGGGCTGGGACTGGTATTGTGTATCTCAGGAACTGGGCTGAGGCTGGCCAAATGTTATACTAGAACTGATTTGAGAGCAATGTCTCAAAGGAATCATGGTACTGGTAACTTGGCAGAAGCTGGACTTGCTAACTGAATTGGAACTGTAGAATGGGCTGGAGCCGATGGATGTTTACCAGTGATGTTGGAAACCAGACAGGAGCCAGTGTACTTCTTTACTGGATTGGAACCAATGACGCTGATGTCCAGGCTGGAACTGATGGAATAGGTAACCGGACTGGAACCAATGAAGTTGGAAACTGTCTGGAGCTGGTAGACTTGTTAACTGGACTGGAACCAGTGACATATGGGACTGTGCTAGTCTGTGGAAATATTTATGCAAAACTGAATTTGTGTTTCTTAGAATATTTTTGTATTAGTGACTTTAGAATGTAAGCTCTTATGGGGCAGGGACTCTTATGGATGATTTGTGTTCTCTGTACATGATTTATTAGTTATACAATTTAAATTAACAAAAATAGTAATAATAATAATAATAATAGATATGCATGTATATCAGGAACATCTTATCATGCCTCTAAAATTTTTCAGGAGGGCCTTCACCATGATTGAAAATGTGAGGACAACAGCCAAGCAAACTACATCTCTGGACTTTTGTAAGGTCATCTTTACTACAAAGCATATAATGAAGATAGAACTGCAGGAGTAGTAGACCCAAGACAGGTAATTAATATTATTAATTACTGATAACTCTCAGGCTAGACACAAGTTCTAGACCCATAGAGGCATGATAATATCTTCCTGGTATACATGTATATTTATAAAATATGTATGTTTGCATTGGACTATGTGTAAATGCTTATGTGTTATGAATTTCAGACTGTAATCTCTAATGGGACAGGGACTAATATGAATGACATATATTTTCTGTAGAGCATTGCATACATTGTTATAGGAATGGGCTCTTGTGATTAACCCTTTGGGTTCTATTCAGCAATAGTGACAATGTTGCTCAGAATATTATTGGGCAACATCGTCATGAGTTTTTATCAATTATGATAATTTATGGCTGCTATTTAGCAATATTTTGTGCAGGGACAGCGGTTGTGCTAACACGCTGTCCCTGTAATGTTATAGAAGACATTCTTTTCGGGATTCCAAAAATAATACCTTCTGTTTGTTCTTCTGTGCATGCTCAAACATGCACTCGGGAATAGTCTCTGTCCCTGCTAGCAGTGACCGCCAACGGGGTAAGTATATCTCCAGCCTGTCCAAATTGATTGACATGTGTATACAGGCTATATATTAGTCGGTATACATGTATATTTATGTGTTTTATATTTAATATTTATATATAAATGCTAAATATAATAGTAAATATACAGGTATACAGACTAGTATAAAGACTGTATACGCATGTCAATCAATTTTGACAGGTTTAACATGCTGTAGTTGGACTTACCTGTCAGCCGTCACTAGAAATCAGGCATAATGACTGGATGGATTTACAAGATGCTGCAGGGACTTAAGGGAACATTTCCCTATGTCCCTGCAGTTTTATGGACATGTAAGTATTGATTTCCTATAGCGCCATTCTGAGATGGCGTTATATAAAGGACAATTTTTTCAAGTGAATTAACACTTTTTGCTTGGCTGAGTAGCAAAAAGCGTTAAAGCACTGTAGAGATCAATGGCTGATCCCTACAGTGCGGTACTCTGTGAGCAGGGCATTAATGAGGAAGATAATTATGTTCTCTTCTCCATTATCCTATTGCTGACTAGGGGATTTACATAAAGAACACGGAAATCATAGTTTCTGTAATTTTTATGTAAAAAACATTGCATCCCGATAGTGCGAAATCACCTTGCTCTATTTCTGCAACACAGAATGTGTGTGTGCGTAAGGCTATAGTATTGGTAAAATTAGTCTATAAGCTCCAATGGGGCAGGGACTAACATGAATGACCGATATTCTCACTCTATAAAGCATTCCATAAATACTTGTTGGAATGGGCTTTTGTAATAATGCCACTTGTTTCCTTTGTTATAATGTGAAATTACCCTGCCAACCGCAACATGAGAAAGTAGATATGTCAGTTCTGGGTTAGCTTGTGTTCCCCGACTACAGTCTAGAGTAGGAGTTGCGATACAAGCTGTAGGCAGGATATTGGATGGTCTAATGAAATTCTTGAACATGGAAGTTGAGTGTGAATTGCAAGGGTATTGTTGAAGGTAGGCACTGGAGGAAGTGAATGAACAGGAGACAAGAGTCTTAAGGACTAGGTCTAAGATATGAAGACCTGGACTAGCACCAGCAGCATATATCTCTGGAACCAGAATGAGACCAGTAATGCATATCTCTGTAACTGGGCTGGGAGTGGTAACTGATATCTCTGTAACTGGGCCAGGACCAGTAGTAAATAACTATGGAACTGGACTTTGGCTGGTATTGTGAAACTATGGAACGGTCTAGGAATGGTAATATGAATCTATGGAACTGGGCTGGGACCAGTAATGGTGCTCTCTGTAACTGGGCTGGGACTGGTATTGTGTATCTCAGGAACTGGGCTGAGGCTGGCCAAATGTTATACTAGAACTTATTTGAGAGCAATGTCTCAAAGGAATCATGGTACTGGTAACTTGGCAGAAGCTGGACTTGCTAACTGAATTGGAACTGTAGAATGGGCTGGAGCCGATGGATGTTTACCAGTGATGTTGGAAACCAGACAGGAGCCAGTGTACTTCTTTACTGGATTGGAACCAATGACGCTGATGTCCAGGCTGGAACTGATGGAATAGGTAACCGGACTGGAACCAATGAAGTTGGAAACTGTCTGGAGCTGGTAGACTTGTTAACTGGACTGGAACCAGTGACATATGGGACTGTGCTAGTCTGTGGAAATATTTATGCAAAACTGAATTTGTGTTTATTAGAATATTTTTGTATTAGTGACTTTAGAATGTAAGCTCTTATGGGGCAGGGACTCTTATGGATGATTTGTGTTCTCTGTACATGATTTATTAGTTATACAATATAAATTAACAAAAATAGTAATAATAATAATAATAATAATAGATATGCATGTATATCAGGAACATATTATCATGCCTCTAAAATTTTTCAGGAGGGCCTTCACCATGATTGAAAATGTGAGGACAACAGCCAAGCAAACTACATCTCTGGACTTTTGTAAGGTCATCTTTACTACAAAGCATATAATGAAGATAGAACTGCAGGAGTAGTAGACCCAAGACAGGTAATTAATATTATTAATTACTGATAACTCTCAGGCTAGACACAAGTTCTAGACCCATAGAGGCATGATAATATCTTCCTGGTATACATGTATATTTATAAAATATGTATGTTTGCATTGGACTATGTGTAAATGCTTATGTGTTATGAATTTCAGACTGTAATCTCTAATGGGACAGGGACTAATATGAATGACATATATTTTCTGTAGAGCATTGCATACATTGTTATAGGAATGGGCTCTTGTGATTAACCCTTTGGGTTCTATTCAGCAATAGTGACAATGTTGCTCAGAATATTATTGGGCAACATCGTCATGAGTTTTTATCAATTATGATAATTTATGGCTGCTATTTAGCAATATTTTGTGCAGGGACAGCGGTTGTGCTAACACGCTGTCCCTGTAATGTTATAGAAGACATTCTTTTCGGGATTCCAAAAATAATACCTTCTGTTTGTTCTTCTGTGCATGCTCAAACATGCACTCGGGAATAGTCTCTGTCCCTGCTAGCAGTGACCGCCAACGGGGTAAGTATATCTCCAGCCTGTCCAAATTGATTGACATGTGTATACAGGCTATATATTAGTCGGTATACATGTATATTTATGTGTTTTATATTTAATATTTATATATAAATGCTAAATATAATAGTAAATATACAGGTATACAGACTAGTATAAAGACTGTATACGCATGTCAATCAATTTTGACAGGTTTAACATGCTGTAGTTGGACTTACCTGTCAGCCGTCACTAGAAATCAGGCATAATGACTGGATGGATTTACAAGATGCTGCAGGGACTTAAGGGAACATTTCCCTATGTCCCTGCAGTTTTATGGACATGTAAGTATTGATTTCCTATAGCGCCATTCTGAGATGGCGTTATATAAAGGACAATTTTTTCAAGTGAATTAACACTTTTTGCTTGGCTGAGTAGCAAAAAGCGTTAAAGCACTGTAGAGATCAATGGCTGATCCCTACAGTGCGGTACTCTGTGAGCAGGGCATTAATGAGGAAGATAATTATGTTCTCTTCTCCATTATCCTATTGCTGACTAGGGGATTTACATAAAGAACACGGAAATCATAGTTTCTGTAATTTTTATGTAAAAAACATTGCATCCCGATAGTGCGAAATCACCTTGCTCTATTTCTGCAACACAGAATGTGTGTGTGCGTAAGGCTATAGTATTGGTAAAATTAGTCTATAAGCTCCAATGGGGCAGGGACTAACATGAATGACCGATATTCTCACTCTATAAAGCATTCCATAAATACTTGTTGGAATGGGCTTTTGTAATAATGCCACTTGTTTCCTTTGTTATAATGTGAAATTACCCTGCCAACCGCAACATGAGAAAGTAGATATGTCAGTTCTGGGTTAGCTTGTGTTCCCCGACTACAGTCTAGAGTAGGAGTTGCGATACAAGCTGTAGGCAGGATATTGGATGGTCTAATGAAATTCTTGAACATGGAAGTTGAGTGTGAATTGCAAGGGTATTGTTGAAGGTAGGCACTGGAGGAAGTGAATGAACAGGAGACAAGAGTCTTAAGGACTAGGTCTAAGATATGAAGACCTGGACTAGCACCAGCAGCATATATCTCTGGAACCAGAATGAGACCAGTAATGCATATCTCTGTAACTGGGCTGGGAGTGGTAACTGATATCTCTGTAACTGGGCCAGGACCAGTAGTAAATAACTATGGAACTGGACTTTGGCTGGTATTGTGAAACTATGGAACGGTCTAGGAATGGTAATATGAATCTATGGAACTGGGCTGGGACCAGTAATGGTGCTCTCTGTAACTGGGCTGGGACTGGTATTGTGTATCTCAGGAACTGGGCTGAGGCTGGCCAAATGTTATACTAGAACTTATTTGAGAGCAATGTCTCAAAGGAATCATGGTACTGGTAACTTGGCAGAAGCTGGACTTGCTAACTGAATTGGAACTGTAGAATGGGCTGGAGCCGATGGATGTTTACCAGTGATGTTGGAAACCAGACAGGAGCCAGTGTACTTCTTTACTGGATTGGAACCAATGACGCTGATGTCCAGGCTGGAACTGATGGAATAGGTAACCGGACTGGAACCAATGAAGTTGGAAACTGTCTGGAGCTGGTAGACTTGTTAACTGGACTGGAACCAGTGACATATGGGACTGTGCTAGTCTGTGGAAATATTTATGCAAAACTGAATTTGTGTTTATTAGAATATTTTTGTATTAGTGACTTTAGAATGTAAGCTCTTATGGGGCAGGGACTCTTATGGATGATTTGTGTTCTCTGTACATGATTTATTAGTTATACAATATAAATTAACAAAAATAGTAATAATAATAATAATAATAATAGATATGCATGTATATCAGGAACATATTATCATGCCTCTAAAATTTTTCAGGAGGGCCTTCACCATGATTGAAAATGTGAGGACAACAGCCAAGCAAACTACATCTCTGGACTTTTGTAAGGTCATCTTTACTACAAAGCATATAATGAAGATAGAACTGCAGGAGTAGTAGACCCAAGACAGGTAATTAATATTATTAATTACTGATAACTCTCAGGCTAGACACAAGTTCTAGACCCATAGAGGCATGATAATATCTTCCTGGTATACATGTATATTTATAAAATATGTATGTTTGCATTGGACTATGTGTAAATGCTTATGTGTTATGAATTTCAGACTGTAATCTCTAATGGGACAGGGACTAATATGAATGACATATATTTTCTGTAGAGCATTGCATACATTGTTATAGGAATGGGCTCTTGTGATTAACCCTTTGGGTTCTATTCAGCAATAGTGACAATGTTGCTCAGAATATTATTGGGCAACATCGTCATGAGTTTTTATCAATTATGATAATTTATGGCTGCTATTTAGCAATATTTTGTGCAGGGACAGCGGTTGTGCTAACACGCTGTCCCTGTAATGTTATAGAAGACATTCTTTTCGGGATTCCAAAAATAATACCTTCTGTTTGTTCTTCTGTGCATGCTCAAACATGCACTCGGGAATAGTCTCTGTCCCTGCTAGCAGTGACCGCCAACGGGGTAAGTATATCTCCAGCCTGTCCAAATTGATTGACATGTGTATACAGGCTATATATTAGTCGGTATACATGTATATTTATGTGTTTTATATTTAATATTTATATATAAATGCTAAATATAATAGTAAATATACAGGTATACAGACTAGTATAAAGACTGTATACGCATGTCAATCAATTTTGACAGGCATAACATCCTGTAGTTGGACTTACCTGTCAGCCATCACTAGAAATCAGGCATAATGACTGGATGGATTTACAAGATGCTGCAGGGACTTAAGGGAACATTTCCCTATGTCCCTGCAGTTTTATGGACATGTAAGTATTTTTTTCCTATAGCGCCATTCTGAGATGGCGTTATATAAAGGACAATTTTTTCAAGTGAATTAACACTTTTTGCTTTGCTGAGTAGCAAAAAGCGTTAAAGCACTGTAGAGATCAATGGCTGATCCCTACAGTGCGGTACTCTGTGAGCAGGGAATTAATGAGGTAGATAATTATGTTCTCTTCTCCATTATTCTATTGCTGACTAGGGGATTTACATAAAGAACACGGAAATCATAGTTTCCTTAATTTTTATGTAAAAAACATTGCATCCCGATAGAGCGAAATCACCTTGCTTTATTTCTGCAACACAGAATGTGTGTGTGTGTGTAAGGCTATAGTATTGGTAAAATTAGTCTATAAGCTCCAATGGGGCAGGGACTAACATGAATGACCGATATTCTCTCTCTATAAAGCATACCATAAATACTTGTTGGAATGGGCTTTTGTAATAATGCCACTTGTTTCCTTTGTTATAATGTGAAATTACCCTGCCAACCGTGACATGTGAAAGTAGATATGTCAGTTCTGGGTTAGCTTGTGTTCCCCGACTACAGTCTAGAGTAGGAGTTGCGATACAAGCTGTAGGCAGGATATTGGATGGTCTAATGAAATTCTTGAACATGGAAGTTGAGTGTGAATTGCAAGGGTATTGTTGAAGGTAGGCACTGGAGGAAGTGAATGAACAGGAGACAAGAGTCTTAAGGACTAGGTCTAAGAGATGAAGAACTGGACTAGCACCAGCAGCATATATCTCTGGAACCAGAATGAGACCAGTAATGCATATCTCTGTAACTGGGCTGGGAGAGGTAACTGATATCTCTAACTGGGCCAGGACCAGTAGTGCATAACTATGGAACTGGACTTTGGCTGGTAATGTGTAACTATGGAACTGGACTAGGACTGGTAATACGAATCTATGTAACTGGGCTGGGACTGGTATTGTGTATCTCAGGAACTGGGCTGAGGCTGGCCAAATGTTATACTAGAACTTATTTGAGGGCAATGTCCCAAAGGAATCATGGTACTGGTAACTTGGCTGAAGCTGGACTTGCTAACTGAATTGGAACTGTAGAATGGGCTGGAGCCGATGGATGTTGACCAGTGATGTTGGAAACCAGACAGGAGCCAGTATACTTCTTTACTGGATTGGAACCAATGACGCTGATGTCCAGGCTGGAACTGATGGAATAGGTAACCGGACTGGAACCAATGAAGTTGGAAACTGTCTGGAGCTGGTAGACTTGTTAACTGGACTGGAACCAGTGACATATGGGACTGTGCTAGTCCGTGGAAATATTTATGCAAAACTGAATTTGTGTTTGTTAGAATATTTTTGTATTAGTGACTTTAGAATGTAAGCTCTTATGGGGCAGGGACTCTTATGGATGATTTGCGTTCTCTGTACATGATTTATTAGTTATACAATATAAATTAACAAAAATAGTAATAATAATAATAATAATAATAATAGATATGCATGTATATCAAGAACATATTATCATGCCTCTAAAATTTTTCAGGAGGGCCTTCACCATGATTGAAAATGTGAGGACAACAGCCAAGCAAACTACATCTCTGGACTTTTGTAAGGTCATCTTTACTACAAAGCATATAATGAAGATAGAACTGCAGGAGTAGTAGACCCAAGACAGGTAATTAATATTATTAATTACTGATAACTCTCAGGCTAGACACAAGTTCTAGACCCATAGAGGCATGATAATATCTTCCTGGTATACATGTATATTTATAAAATATATATGTTTGCATTGGACTATGTGTAAATGCTTATGTGTTATGAGTTTCAGACTGTAATCTCTAATGGGACAGGGACTAATATGAATGACATATATTTTCTGTAGAGCATTGCATACATTGTTATAGGAATGGGCTCTTGTGATTAACCCTTTGGGTTCTATTCAGCAATAGTGACAATGTTGCTCAGAATATTATTGGGCAACATCGTCATGAGTTTTTATCAATTATGATAATTTATGGCTGCTATTTAGCAATATTTTGTGCAGGGACAGCGGTTGTGCTAACACGCTGTCCCTGTAATGTTATAGAAGACATTCTTTTCGGGATTCCAAAAATAATACCTTCTGTTTGTTCTTCTGTGCATGCTCAAACATGCACTCGGGAATAGTCTCTGTCCCTGCTAGCAGTGACCGCCAACGGGGTAAGTATATCTCCAGCCTGTCCAAATTGATTGACATGTGTATACAGGCTATATATTAGTCGGTATACATGTATATTTATGTGTTTTATATTTAATATTTATATATAAATGCTAAATATAATAGTAAATATACAGGTATACAGACTAGTATAAAGACTGTATACGCATGTCAATCAATTTTGACAGGTTTAACATGCTGTAGTTGGACTTACCTGTCAGCCGTCACTAGAAATCAGGCATAATGACTGGATGGATTTACAAGATGCTTAAGGGACTTAAGGGAACATTTCCCTATGTCCCTGCAGTTTTATGGACATGTAAGTATTGATTTCCTATAGCGCCATTCTGAGATGGCGTTATATAAAGGACAATTTTTTCAAGTGAATTAACACTTTTTGCTTGGCTGAGTAGCAAAAAGCGTTAAAGCACTGTAGAGATCAATGGCTGATCCCTACAGTGCGGTACTCTGTGAGCAGGGCATTAATGAGGAAGATAATTATGTTCTCTTCTCCATTATCCTATTGCTGACTAGGGGATCTACATAAAGAACACGGAAATCATAGTTTCTGTAATTTTTATGTAAAAAACATTGCATCCCGATAGTGCGAAATCACCTTGCTCTATTTCTGCAACACAGAATGTGTGTGTGTGTAAGGCTATAGTATTAGTAAAATTAGTCTATAAGCTCCAATGGGGCAGGGACTAACATGAATGACCGATATTCTCACTCTATAAAGCATTCCATAAATACTTGTTGGAATGGGCTTTTGTAATAATGCCACTTGTTTCCTTTGTTATAATGTGAAATTACCCTGCCAACCGCAACATGAGAAAGTAGATATGTCAGTTCTGGGTTAGCTTGTGTTCCCCGACTACAGTCTAGAGTAGGAGTTGCGATACAAGCTGTAGGCAGGATATTGGATGGTCTAATGAAATTCTTGAACATGGAAGTTGAGTGTGAATTGCAAGGGTATTGTTGAAGGTAGGCACTGGAGGAAGTGAATGAACAGGAGACAAGAGTCTTAAGGACTAGGTCTAAGATATGAAGACCTGGACTAGCACCAGCAGCATATATCTCTGGAACCAGAATGAGACCAGTAATGCATATCTCTGTAACTGGGCTGGGAGTGGTAACTGATATCTCTGTAACTGGGCCAGGACCAGTAGTAAATAACTATGGAACTGGACTTTGGCTGGTATTGTTAAACTATGGAACGGTCTAGGAATGGTAATATGAATCTATGGAACTGGGCTGGGACCAGTAATGGTGCTCTCTGTAACTGGGCTGGGACTGGTATTGTGTATCTCAGGAACTGGGCTGAGGCTGGCCAAATGTTATACTAGAACTGATTTGAGAGCAATGTCCCAAAGGAATCATGGTACTGGTAACTTGGCAGAAGCTGGACTTGCTAACTGAATTGGAACTGTAGAATGGGCTGGAGCCGATGGATGTTTACCAGTGATGTTGGAAACCAGACAGGAGCCAGTGTACTTCTTTACTGGATTGGAACCAATGACGCTGATGTCCAGGCTGGAACTGATGGAATAGGTAACCGGACTGGAACCAATGAAGTTGGAAACTGTCTGGAGCTGGTAGACTTGTTAACTGGACTGGAACCAGTGACATATGGGACTGTGCTAGTCTTTGGAAATATTTATGCAAAACTGAATTTGTGTTTCTTAGAATATTTTTGTATTAGTGACTTTAGAATGTAAGCTCTTATGGGGCAGGGACTCTTATGGATGATTTGTATTCTCTGTACATGATTTATTAGTTATACAATCTAAATAAACAATAATAGTAATAATAAGAATAATAATAGATATGCATGTATATCAGGAACATATTATCATGCCTCTAAAATGTTTCAGGAGGGCCTTCACCATGATTGAAAATGTGAGTACAACAGCCAAGCAAACCACATCTCTGGACTTTTGTATGGTTATCTTTACTACAAAGCATATAATGAAGATAGAACCACAGGAGTAGTAGACCCAAGACAGGTAATTAATATTATTAATTACTGATAACTCTCAGACTAGACACAAGTTCTAGACCCATAGAGGCATGATAATATCTTCCTGGTATACATGGATATTTATAAAATATGTATGTTTGCTTTGGACTATGTGTAAATGCTTATGTGTTATGAATTTTAGACTGTATGCTCCAATGGGCAGGGACTAAAATGAATGGCATATATTCTCAGTAGAGCATTGTATAAAATCTAATAGGAATGGGCTTTTGTGATTAACCTTTAATGGTCTATTCAGAAATAGTGACAATGTTGCTCAGAATATTATCGGGCAACATTGTCATGAGTTTATATCAATTATGATAATTTATGACTACTATTCAGGAATTTTTAGTGCACGGACACTGGTTGCGGTAACACACTGTCCATGTGATCATACAGCAGACATTGTTTTTGGGATTCCGAAAACAATACCTTCTGTTTGTTCTTCTGTGTATGCTCAAACATGTGCTCGGGAATTGTCTCTGTCCCTGCTTGCAGAGACTGCTGACGGGTTAAGTACATCTCCAGCTTGTACAAATTGATTGATGTGTGTATACAGGCTTTATATTAGTTGGTATACATGTATATTTATGTGCTTTTATATTTAACATATAAATACTAAATATAATAGTGCATAAATATACAAGTATACAGGCTAGTATAAAGTCTGTATATGCATGTCAATCAATTTTGGCAGGTTTAATATGCTCTAGTCAGACTTGGAACTAATAGATGTTGACCAGTGATGTTGGAAACTAGACAGGAGCCAGTGTACTTCTTAACAGGACTGGAACCGATGACGCTGGTGTCCAGGCTGGATCTGATGGAATAGTTAACTTGACTGCAACCATTGAAGCTGTATACTGTCTGGAGCTGGTGGAATTGTTAACTGGACTGAAACCAGTGACATATGGGACTGTGCTGGTCTGTGACAATATTTATGCAACACTGAATTTGTGTTTGTTAGAATATTTTTGTATTAGTGACTTTAGAATGTAAGCTCTTATGGGGCAGGGACTCTTATGGATCATTTGTGTTCTCTGTACATGATTTATTAGTAATACAATATAAATAAACAAAAATTGTAATAATAAGAATAATAATAGATATGCATGTATATCAGGAACATATTATCATGCCTCTAAAATGTTTCAGGAGGGCCTGCACCATGATTGAAAATGTGAGTACAACAGCCAAGAAAACTACATCTCTGGACTTTTGTAAGTTTGTCTTTACTACAGCATAGAATGAAGATAGAACCGCAGGAGTAGTATACCCAAGATAGGTAATTAATATTATTATTAATCACTGATAACTCCCAGGCTAGTCACAAGTTCTAGACCTGTAGATGCATGATAATATCTTCCTGGTATACATATATATTTATAAATTATGTACGTTTGCATTGGACTATGTGTAAATGTTTATGTGTTATGAATTTCAGACTGTAAGCTCTAATGGGGCAGGGACTAATATGAATGAAACATATTTTCTGTAGAGCATTTCATACATTGTTATAGGAATGGGCTCTTGTGATTAACCCTTTGGCTTCTATTCAGCAATAGTGACAATGTTGCCCAGAATATTATTGGGCAACATCGTCATGAGTTTTTAGCAATTATGATAATTTATGGCTGCTATTTAGCAATATGTTGTGCAGGGACAGTGGTGGTGCTTACACACTGTCCCTGTAATGTTATAGAAGACATTGTTTTCAGGATTCCAAAAATAATTCCTTCTGTTTTTTCTTCTGTGCATGCTCAAACATGCACTCGGGAATAGTCTCTGTCCCTGCTTGCAGTGACCGCCAATGGGGTAAGTTCATCTCCAGCCTGTCCAAATTGATTGACATGTGCATAAAGGCTATATATTAGTCGGTATACATGTATATTTATGTGCTTTATATTTAACATTTATATATAAATGCTAAATTTAATAGCAAATAAATATACAGGTATACAGACTAGTATAAAGTCTGTATACGCATGTCATTCAATTTTGGCAGGTTTAACATGCTGTAGTTGGACTTACCTGTCGGTCGTCACTGGAAATCAGGCATGATGAATGCATGGATTTACAAAATGCTGCAGGGACTTAAGGGAAAATTTCCCTCTATCCCTGAAGTTTTATGGACATGTAAGTATTTTTTTCATATAACGCCATTCTGAGATGGCGTCATATAAAGGACAATTTTTTCAAATGATTTAACACTTTTTGCTTTGCTGAATAGAAAAAGCGTTAAAGCACTGTAGAGATCAATGGCTGATCCTTACAGCGCGGTACTCTGTGAGCAGGGAATTAATGAGGAAGATAATTATGTTCTCTTCTCCATTATCCTATTGCTGACTAGGGGAATTACATAAAGAACACGGAAATCATAGTTTCCATAATTTGTATGTAAAAAACATTGCGTCCCGATAGTGCGAAATCACCTTGCTTTATTTCTGCAACACAGAATGTGTGTGTGTAAGGCTATAGTGTTGGTAAAATTAGTCTATAAGCTCCAATGGGGCAGGGACTAATGTGAATGACCGATATTCTCACTCTATAAAGCATTTCATAAATACTATTTGGAATGGGCTTTTGTAATAATGCCACTTGTTTCCTTTGTTATAATGTGAAATTACCCTGCCAACCATGACATGTGAAAGTAGATATGTCAGTTCTGGGTTAGCTTGTGTTCCCCGACTACAGTCTAGAGTAGGAGTTCCGATACAAGCTGTAGGCAGGATATTGGACGGTCGAATGAAATTCTTGAACATGGAAGTTGAGTGTGAATTGTAAGTGTATTGTTGAAGGTAGGCACTGGAGGAAGTGAAGGAACAGGAGACAAGAGTCTTAAGGACTAAGTCTTAGAGATGAAGAACTGGACTAGCACCAGCAACATATATCTCTGGAACCAGAATGAGACCAGTAATGCATATCTCTGTAACTGTGCGGGGAGTGGTAACTGATATCTCTGTAACTGGGCCAAGACCAGTAGTGCATAACAATGTAACCAGACTTTGGCTGGTAATGTGTAACTATGAAACCGGTCTAGGACTGGTAGTACGAATCTATGGAACTGGGCTGGGACCGGTAATGGTTCTCTCTGTAACTGGGATGGGACTGGTATTGTGTATCTCAGGAACTGGGCTGAGGCTCTAAAAATGTTATACTACAACTGATTTGAGAGCAATGTCCCAAAGGAATCATGGTACTGGTAACTTGGCTGAAGCTGGACTTGCTAACTGAATTGGAACTGTAGAATGGGCTGGAACCCATGGATGTTGACCAATGATATTGAAAACCAGACAGGAGCCAGTGTACTTCTTTACTGGATTGGAACCAATGACACTGATGTGCAGGCTGCAACTGATGGAATAGGTAACCGGACTGGAAGCAATGAAGCTGGAAACTGTCTGGAGCTGGTGGACTTGTCAGTTGGACTAGAACCAGTGACATATGGGACTGTGCTGGTCTGTGACAATATTTGTGCAGCACTGAATTTGTGTTTGTTAGAATATTTTTGTATTAGTTACTTTAGAATGTAAGCTCTTATGGGGCAGGTACTCTTATGGATGATTTGCATTCTCTGTACATGATTTATTAGTTATACAATCTAAATAAACAATAATAGTAATAATAAGAATAATAATAGATATGCATGTATATCAGGAACATATTATCATGCCTCTAAAATGTTTCAGGAGGGCCTTCACCATGATTGAAAATGTGAGTACAACAGCCAAGCAAACTACATCTCTGGACTTTTGTATGGTTATCTTTACTAGAAAGCATATAATGAAGATAGAACCACAGGAGTAGTAGACCCAAGACAGGTAATTAATATTATTAATTACTGATAACTCTCAGACTAGACACAAGTTCTAGACCCATAGAGGCATGATAATATCTTCCTGGTATACATGGATATTTATAAAATATGTATGTTTGCTTTGGACTATGTGTAAATGCTTATGTGTTATGAATTTTAGACTGTAAGCTCCACTGGGGCAGGGACTAATATGAATGGCATATATTCTAAGTAGAGCATTGTATAAAATCTAATAGGAATGGGCTTTTGTGATTAACCTTTAATGGTCTATTCAAAAATAGTGACAATGTTGCTCAGAATATTATCGGGCAACATTGTCAAGAGTTTATATCAATTATGATAATTTATGACTACTATTCAGCAATTTTTAGTGCACGGACACTGGTTGCGGTAACACGCTGTCCCTGTGATCATACAGAAGACATTGTTTTTGGGATTCCGAAAACAATACCTTCTGTTTGTTCTTCTGTGTATGCTCAAACATGTGCTCGGGAATTGTCTCTGTCCCTGCTTGCAGAGACAGCTGACGGGTTAAGTACATCTCCATCTTGTACAAATTGATTGATGTGTGTATACAGGCTTTATATTAGTTGGTATACATGTATATTTATGTGCTTTTATATTTAACATATAAATACTAAATATAATAGTGCATAAATATACAAGTATACAGGCTAGTATAAAGTCTGTATATGCATGTCAATCAATTTTGGCAGGTTTAATATGCTCTAGTCGGACTTGGAACTAATGGATGTTGACCAGTGATGTTGGAAACTAGACAGGAGCCAGTGTACTTCTTAACAGGACTGGAACCGATGACGCTGGTGTCCAGGCTGGATCTGATGGAATAGTTAACTTGACTGGAACCATTGAAGCTGTATACTGTCTGGAGCTGGTGGAATTGTTAACTGGACTGAAACCAGTGACATATGGGACTGTGCTGGTCTGTGACAATATTTATGCAACACTGAATTTGTGTTTGTTAGAATATTTTTGTATTAGTGACTTTAGAATGTAAGCTCTTATGGGGCAGGGACTCTTATGGATCATTTGTGTTCTCTGTACATGATTTATTAGTTATACAATATAAATAAACAAAAATTGTAGTAATAAGAATAATAATAGATATGCATGTATATCAGGAACATATTATCATGCCTCTAAAATTTTTCAGGTGGGCCTGCACCATGATTGAAAATGTGAGGACAACAGCCAAGAAAACTACATCTCTGGACTTTTGTAAGGTTGTCTTTACTACAGCATAGAATGAAGATAGAACCGCAGGAGTAGTATACCCAAGATAGGTAATTAATATTATTATTAATCACTGATAACTCCCAGGCTAGTTACAAGTTCTAGACCTGTAGATGCATGATAATATCTTCCTGGTATACATATATATTTATAAATTATGTACATTTGCATTGGACTATGTGTAAATGTTTATGTGTTATGAATTTCAGACTGTAAGCTCTAATGGGGCAGGGACTAATATGAATGAAACATATTTTCTGTAGAGCATTTCATACATTGTTATAGGAATGGGCTCTTGTGATTAACCCTTTGGCTTCTATTCAGCAATAGTGACAATGTTGCCCAGAATATTATTGGGCAACATCGTCATGAGTTTTTAGCAATTATGATAATTTATGGCTGCTATTTAGCAATATGTTGTGCAGGGACAGTGGTGGTGCTTACACACTGTCCCTGTAATGTTATAGAAGACATTGTTTTCAGGATTCCAAAAATAATTCCTTCTGTTTTTTCTTCTGTGCATGCTCAAACATGCACTCGGGAATAGTCTCTGTCCCTGCTTGCAGTGACCGCCAATGGGGTAAGTTCATCTCCAGCCTGTCCAAATTGATTGACATGTGCATAAAGGCTATATATTAGTCGGTTTACATGTATATTTATGTGCTTTATATTTAACATTTATATATAAATGCTAAATATAATAGCAAATAAATATACAGGTAGAAAGACTAGTATAAAGTCTGTATATGCATGTCATTCAATTTTGGCAGGTTTAACATGCTGTAGTTGGACTTACCTGTCGGTCGTCACTGGAAATCAGGCATGATGACTGCATGGACTTACAAAATGCTGCAGGGACTTAAGGGAAAATTTCCCACTGTCCCTGCAGTTTTATGGACATGTAAGTATTTTTTTCATATAATGCCATTCTGAGATGGCGTCATATAAAGGAGAATTTTTTCAAATGATTTAACACTTTTTGCTTTGCTGAATAGAAAAAGCGTTAAAGCACTGTAGAGATCAATGGCTGATCCTTACAGCGCGGTACTCTGTGAGCAGGGAATTAATGAGGAAGATAATTATGTTCTCTTCTCCATTATCCTATTGCTGACTAGGGGAATTACATAAAGAACACGGAAATCATAGTTTCCATAATTTGTATGTAAAAAACATTGCATCCCGATAGTGCGAAATCACCTTGCTTTATTTCTGCAACACAGAATGTGTGTGTGTAAGGCTATAGTGTTGGTAAAATTAGTCTATAAGCTCCAATGGGGCAGGGACTAATGTGAATGACCGATATTCTCACTCTATAAAGCATTTCATAAATACTTGTTGGAATGGGCTTTTGTAATAATGCCACTTGTTTCCTTTGTTATAATGTGAAATTACCCTGCCAACCGCGACATGTGAAAGTAGATATGTCAGTTCTGGGTTAGCTTGTGTTCCCCGACTACAGTCTAGAGTAGGAGTTCCGATACAAGCTGTAGGCAGGATATTGGACGGTCGAATGAAATTCTTGAACATGGAAGTTGAGTGTGAATTGCAAGTGTATTGTTGAAGGTAGGTACTGGAGGAAGTGAAGCAACAGGAGACAAGAGTCTTAAGGACTAAGTCTTAGAGATGAAGAACTGGACTAGCACCAGCAACATATATCTCTGGAACCAGAATGAGACCAGTAATGCATATCTCTGTAACTGTGCTGGGAGTGGTAACTGATATCTCTGTAACTGGGCCAAGACCAGTAGTGCATAACAATGTTACCAGACTTTGGCTGGTAATGTGTAACTATGAAACTGGTCTAGGACTGGTAATACGAATCTAAGGAACTGGGCTGGGACCAGTAATGGTTCTCTCTGTTACTGGGATGGGACTGGTATTGTGTATCTCAGGAACTGGGCTGAGGCTCTAAAAATGTTATACTACAACTGATTTGAGAGCAATGTCCCAAAGGAATCATGGTACTGGTAACTTGGCTTAAGCTGGACTTGCTAACTGAATTGGAACTGTAGAATGGGCTGGAACCCATGGATGTTGACCAATGATATTGGAAACCAGACAGGAGCCAGTGTACTTCTTTACTGGATTGGAACCAATGACACTGATGTGCAGGCTGCAACTGATGGAATAGGTAACCGGACTGGAAGCAATGAAGCTGGAAACTGTCTGGAGCTGGTGGACTTGTCAATTGGACTAGAACCAGTGACATATGGGACTGTGCTGGTCTGTGACAATATTTGTGCAGCACTGAATTTGTGTTTGTTAGAATATTTTTGTATTAGTTACTTTAGAATGTAAGCTCTTATGGGGCAGGAACTCTTATGGATGATTTGAATTCTCTGTACATGATTTATTAGTTATACAATCTAAATAAACAATAATAGTAATAATAAGAATAATAATAGATATGCATGTATATCAGGAACATATTATCATGCCTCTAAAATGTTTCAGGAGGGCCTTCACCATGATTGAAAATGTGAGTACAACAGCCAAGCAAACTACATCTCTGGACTTTTGTATGGTTATCTTTACTACAAAGCATATAATGAAGATAGAACCACAGGAGAAGTAGACCCAAGACAGGTAATTAATATTATTAATTACTGATAACTCTCAGACTAGACACAAGTTCTAGACCCATAGAGGCATGATAATATCTTCCTGGTATACATGGATATTTATAAAATATGTATGTTTGCTTTGGACTATGTGTAAATGCTTATGTGTTATGAATTTTAGACTGTAAGCTCCACTGGGGCAGGGACTAATATGAATGGCATATATTCTAAGTAGAGCATTGTATAAAATCTAATAGGAATGGGCTTTTGTGATTAACCTTTAATGGTCTATTCAGAAATAGTGACAATGTTGCTCAGAATATTATCGGGCAACATTGTCATGAGTTTATATCAATTATGATAATTTATGACTACTATTCAGCAATTTTTAGTGCATGGACACTGGTTGCGGTAACACGCTGTCCCTGTGATCATACAGAAGACATTGTTTTTGGGATTCCGAAAACAATACCTTCTGTTTGTTCTTCTGTGTATGCTCAAACATGTGCTCGGGAATTGTCTCTGTCCCTGCTTGCAGAGACTGCTGATGGGTTAATTACATCTCCAGCTTGTACAAATTGATTGACGTGTGTATACAGGTTTTATATTAGTTGGTATACATGTATATTTATGTGCTTTTATATTTAACATATAAATACTAATTATAATAGTGCATAAATATACAAGTATACAGGCTAGTATAAAGTCTGTATATGCATTTCAATCAATTTTGGCAGGTTTAACATGCTCTAGTTGGACTTGGAACTAATTGATGTTGACCAGTGATGTTGGTTACTAGACAGGAGCCATGGACTTCTTAAATGGACTGGAACCGATGATGCTGGTGTCCAGGCTGGATCTGATGGAATAGTTAACTTGACTGGAACCATTGAAGCTGGAGACTGTCTGGAGCTGGTGGAATTGTTAACTGGACTGAAACCAGTGACATATGGGACTGTGCTGGTCTGTGACAATATTTATGCAACACTGAATTTATGTTTGTTAGAATATTTTTGTATTAGTGACTTTAGAATGTAAGCTCTTATGGGGCAGGGACTCTTATGGATCATTTGTGTTCTCTGTACATGATTTATTAGTTATACAATATAAATAAACAAAAATAGTAATAATAAGAATAATAATAGATATGCATGTATATCAGGAACATATTATCATGCCTCTAAAATTTTTCAGGTGGGCCTGCACCATGATTGAAAATGTGAGGACAACAGCCAAGAAAACTACATCTCTGGACTTTTGTAAGGTTATCTTTACTACAGCATAGAATGAAGATAGAACCGCAGGAGTAGTATACCCAAGATAGGTAATTAATATTATTATTAATTACTGATAACTCCCAGGCTAGTAACAAGTTCTAGACCTGTAGATGCATGATAATATCTTCCTGGTATACATATATTTATAAATTATGTATGTTTGCATTGGACTATGTGTAAATGTTTATGTGTTATAAATTTCAGACTGTAAGCTCTAATGGGGCAGGGACTAATATGAATGAAACATATTTTCTGTAGAGCATTGCATACATTGTTATAGGAATGGGCTCTTGTGATTAACCTTTTGGCTTCTATTCAGCAATAGTGATAATGTTGCCCAGATTTTTATTGGGCAACATCGTCATGAGTTTTTAGCAATTATGATAATTTATGGCTGCTATTTAGCAATATGTTGTGCAGGGACAGCGGTTGTGCTTACACACTGTCCCTGTAATGTTATAGAAGACATTGGCCCTCATTCAGAGCCGCTCGTTAGCGGCAGTACGCTCGTTCTGAGCGATGTTTGCACATCTGCGCATGCGTACGCTTTTTAGTACGCATGCGCGAACCAGTCAGTGCGGCCGAAAATCCTTTGTACGCTATATAGCGAGTGCCTGCTATTTTGAGTGACAGAATGAGGCGTATGTGGGTGGTAACAGGGGAAGGTGCTTGAAAATGGGGAGTGGAGATCCGAACGCAGGCGTGCTTAAAGGTCAAAACGGGCGTTTTATGGGTGTGTATATTTAAAACAGCAGCGTCATTGACCACGTCACTGGGTTATTTTATAGCCAGAACTGCACGCAAATTTGTGGTAGCAAACACCAACCACAAGAATAGCGAGCAGTTCATACGCTGGTCGATGTACTCGATTAATCTAATAAATAGCGGACATGACGTAGGATGCGTGCGGCCAGGGGGCGTTTTTAACAAATAAACGAGCGTATGTTTTGCTCGTTCGTTCAGACTTAGAGGTGTGAACACACTGCAATGTGCGTACGGATCATTTAAATAGCCACCCCTTGTTTTTAAACAAACGACCGCAAATAGCATCCGGCTCTGAATGAGGGCCATTGTTTTCAGGATTCCAAAAATAATTCCTTCTGTTTTTTCTTCTGTGCATGCTCAAACATGCACTTGGGAATAGTCTCTGTCCCTGCTTGCAGTGACCGCCAATGGGGTAAGTTCATCTCCAGCCTGTCCAAATTGATTGACATGTGCATAAAGGCTATATATTAGTCGGTATACATGTATATTTATGTGCTTTATATTTAACATTTATATATAAATGCTAAATATAATAGTAAATAAATATACAGGTATACTGACTAGTATAAAGTCTGTATACGCATGTCATTCAATTTTGGCAGGTTTAACATGCTGTAGTTGGACTTACCTGTCGGTCGTCACTGGAAATCAGGCATGAAGACTGGCTGGATTTACAAAATGCTGCAGGGACTTAAGGGAAAATTTCTCTCTGTCCCTGCAGTTTTATGGACATGTAAGTATTTTTTCATATAACGCCATTCTGAGATGGCGTCATATAAAGGAGAATTTTTTCAAATGATTTAACACTTTTTGCTTTGCTGAATAGAAAAAGCGTTAAAGCACTGTAGAGATCAATGGCTGATCGCTACAGCGCGGTACTCGGTGAGCAGGGAATTAATGAGGAAGATATTTATGTTCTCTTCTCCATTATCCTATTGCTGACTAGGGGAATTACATAAAGAACACGGAATTCATAGTTTCCATAATTTGTATGTAAAAAACATTGCATCCCGATAGTGCGAAATCACCTTGCTTTATTTCTGCAACACAGAATGTGTGTGTGTAAGGCTATAGTGTTGGTAAAATTAGTCTATAAGCTCCAATGGGGCAGGGACTAATGTGAATGACCGATATTCTCACTCTATAAAGCATTTCATAAATACTTGTTGGAATGGGCTTTTGTAATAATGCCACTTGTTTCCTTTGTTATAATGTGAAATTACCCTGCCAACCGCGACATGTGAAAGTAGATATGTCAGTTCTGGGTTAGCTTGTGTTCCCCGACTACCGTCTAGAGTAGGAGTTCCGATACAAGCTGTAGGCAGGATATTGGACGGTCGAATGAAATTCTTGAACATGGAAGTTGAGTGTGAATTGCAAGTGTATTGTTGAAGGTAGGTACTAGAGGAAGTGAAGGAACAGGAGACAAGAGTCTTAAGGACTAAGTCTTAGAGATGAAGAACTGGACTAGCACCAGCAACATATATCTCTGGAACCAGAATGAGACCAGTAATGCATATCTCTGTAACTGTGCTGGGAGTGGTAACTGATATCTCTGTAACTGGGCCAAGACCAGTAGTGCATAACAATGTAACCAGACTTTGGCTGGTAATGTGTAACTATGAAACCGGTCTAGGACTGGTAATACGAATCTAAGGAACTGGGCTGGGACCAGTAATGGTTCTCTCTGTTACTGGGATGGGACTGGTATTGTGTATCTCAGGAACTGGGCTGAGGCTCTAAAAATGTTATACTACAACTGATTTGAGAGCAATGTCCCAAAGGAATCATGGTACTGGTAACTTGGCTTAAGCTGGACTTGCTAACTGAATTGGAACTGTAGAATGGGCTGGAACCCATGGATGTTGACCAATGATATTGGAAACCAGACAGGAGCCAGTGTACTTCTTTACTGGATTGGAACCAATGACACTGATGTGCAGGCTGCAACTGATGGAATAGCTAACCGGACTGGAAGCAATGAAGCTGGAAACTGTCTGGAGCTGGTGGACTTGTCAATTGGACTAGAACCAGTGACATATGGGACTGTGCTGGTCTGTGACAATATTTGTGCAGCACTGAATTTGTGTTTGTTAGAATATTTTTGTATTAGTTACTTTAGAATGTAAGCTCTTATGGGGCAGGAACTCTTATGGATGATTTAAATTCTCTGTACATGATTTATTAGTTATACAATCTAAATAAACAATAATAGTAATAATAATAATAATAATAGATATGCATGTATATCAGGAACATATTATCATGCCTCTAAAATGTTTCAGGAGGGCCTTCACCATGATTGAAAATGTGAGTACAACAGCCAAGCAAACTACATCTCTGGACTTTTGTATGGTTATCTTTACTACAAAGCATATAATGAAGATAGAACCACAGGAGTAGTAGACCCAAGACAGGTAATTAATATTATTAATTACTGATAACTCTCAGACTAGACACAAGTTCTAGACCCATAGAGGCATGATAATATCTTCCTGGTATACATGGATATTTATAAAATATGTATGTTTGCTTTGGACTATGTGTAAATGCTTATGTGTTATGAATTTTAGACTGTAAGCTCCACTGGGGCAGGGACTAATATGAATGGCATATATTCTAAGTAGAGCATTGTATAAAATCTAATACTAATGGGCTTTTGTGATTAACCTTTAATGGTCTATTCAGAAAAAGTGACAATGTTGCTCAGAATATTATCGGGCAACATTGTCATGAGTTTATATCAATTATGATAATTTATGACTACTATTCAGCAATTTTTAGTGCATGGACACTGGTTGCGGTAACACGCTGTCCCTGTGATCATACAGAAGACATTGTTTTTGGGATTCCGAAAACAATACCTTCTGTTTGTTCTTCTGTGTATGCTCAAACATGTGCTCGGGAATTGTCTCTGTCCCTGCTTGCAGAGACTGCTGATGGGTTAATTACATCTCCAGCTTGTACAAATTGATTGACGTGTGTATACAGGCTTTATATTAGTTGGTATACATGTATATTTATGTGCTTTTATATTTAACATATAAATACTAATTATAATAGTGCATAAATATACAAGTATACAGGCTAGTATAAAGTCTGTATATGCATTTCAATCAATTTTGGCAGGTTTAACATGCTCTAGTTGGACTTGGAACTAATGGATGTTGACCAGTGATGTTGGTTACTAGACAGGAGCCATGGACTTCTTAAATGGACTGGAACCGATGACGCTGGTGTCCAGGCTGGATCTGATGGAATAGTTAACTTGACTGGAACCATTGAAGCTGGAGACTGTCTGGAGCTGGTGGAATTGTTAACTGGACTGAAACCAGTGACATATGGGACTGTGCTGGTCTGTGACAATATTTATGCAACACTGAATTTATGTTTGTTAGAATATTTTTGTATTAGTGACTTTAGAATGTAAGCTCTTATGGGGCAGGGACTCTTATGGATCATTTGTGTTCTCTGTACATGATTTATTAGTTATACAATATAAATAAACAAAAATAGTAATAATAAGAATAATAATAGATATGCATGTATATCAGGAACATATTATCATGCCTCTAAAATTTTTCAGGTGGGCCTGCACCATGATTGAAAATGTGAGGACAACAGCCAAGAAAACTACATCTCTGGACTTTTGTAAGGTTATCTTTACTACAGCATAGAATGGAGATAGAACCGCAGGAGTAGTATACCCAAGATAGGTAATTAATAATATTATTAATTACTGATAACTCCCAGGCTAGTAACAAGTTCTAGACCTGTAGATGCATGATAATATCTTCCTGGTATACATATATATTTATAAATTATGTATGTTTGCATTGGACTATGTGTAAATGTTTATGTGTTATGAATTTCAGACTGTAAGCTCTAATGGGGCAGGGACTAATATGAATGAAACATATTTTCTGTAGAGCATTTCATACATTGTTATAGGAATGGGCTCTTGTGATTAACCTTTTGGCTTCTATTCAGCAATAGTGATAATGTTGCCCAGATTATTATTGGGCAACATCGTCATGAGTTTTTAGCAATTATGATAATTTATGGCTGCTATTTAGCAATATGTTGTGCAGGGACAGCGGTTGTGCTTACACACTGTCCCTGTAATGTTATAGAAGACATTGTTTTCAGGATTCCAAAAATAATTCCTTCTTTTTTTTCTTCTGTGCATGCTCAAACATGCCCTTGGGAATAGTCTCTGTCCCTGCTTGCAGTGACCGCCAATGGGGTAAGTTCATCTCCAGCCTGTCCAAATTGATTGACATGTGCATAAAGGCTATATATTAGTCGGTATACATGTATATTTATGTGCTTTATATTTAACATTTATATATAAATGCTAAATATAATAGTAAATAAATATACAGGTATACTGACTAGTATAAAGTCTGTATACGCATGTCATTCAATTTTGGCAGGTTTAACATGCTGTAGTTGGACTTACCTGTCGGTCGTCACTGGAAATCAGGCATGATGACTGGATGGATTTACAAAATGCTGCAGGGACTTAAGGGAAAATTTCCCTCTGTCCCTGCAGTTTTATGGACATGTAAGTATTTTTTCATATAACGCCATTCTGAGATGGCGTCATATAAAGGAGAATTTTTTCAAATGATTTAACACTTTTTGCTTTGCTGAATAGAAAAAGCGTTAAAGCACTGTAGAGATCAATGGCTGATCCCTACAGCGCGGTACTCGGTGAGCAGGGAATTAATGAGGAAGATATTTATGTTCTCTTCTCCATTATCCTATTGCTGACTAGGGGAATTACATAAAGAACACGGAATTCATAGTTTCCATAATTTGTATGTAAAAAACATTGCATCCCGATAGTGCGAAATCACCTTGCTTTATTTCTGCAACACAGAATGTGTGTGTGTAAGGCTATAGTGTTGGTAAAATTAGTCTATAAGCTCCAATGGGGCAGGGACTAATGTGAATGACCGATATTCTCACTCTATAAAGCATTTCATAAATACTTGTTGGAATGGGCTTTTGTAATAATGCCACTTGTTTCCTTTGTTATAATGTGAAATTACCCTGCCAACCGCGACATGTGAAAGTAGATATGTCAGTTCTGGGTTAGCTTGTGTTCCCCGACTACCGTCTAGAGTAGGAGTTCCGATACAAGCTGTAGGCAGGATATTGGACGGTCGAATGAAATTCTTGAACATGGAAGTTGAGTGTGAATTGCAAGTATATTGTTGAAGGTAGGTACTAGAGGAAGTGAAGGAACAGGAGACAAGAGTCTTAAGGACTAAGTCTTAGAGATGAAGAACTGGACTAGCACCTGCAACATATATCTCTGGAACCAGAATGAGACCAGTAATGCATATCTCTGTAACTGTGCTGGGAGTGGTAACTGATATCTCTGTAACTGGGCCAAGACCAGTAGTGCATAACAATGTAACCAGACTTTGGCTGGTAATGTGTAACTATGAAACCAGTCTAGGACTGGTAATACGAATCTAAGGAACTGGGCTGGGACCAGTAATGGTTCTCTCTGTTACTGGGATGGGACTGGTATTGTGTATCTCAGGAACTGGGCTGAGGCTCTAAAAATGTTATACTACAACTGATTTGAGAGCAATGTCCCAAAGGAATCATGGTACTGGTAACTTGGCTTAAGCTGGACTTGCTAACTGAATTGGAACTGTAGAATGGGCTGGAACCCATGGATGTTGACCAATGATATTGGAAACCAGACAGGAGCCAGTGTACTTCTTTACTGGATTGGAACCAATGACACTGATTTGCAGGCTGCAACTGATGGAATAGGTAACCGGACTGGAAGCAATGAAGCTGGAAACTGTCTGGAGCTGGTGGACTTGTCAATTGGACTAGAACCAGTGACATATGGGACTGTGCTGGTCTGTGACAATATTTGTGCAGCACTGAATTTGTGTTTGTTAGAATATTTTTGTATTAGTTACTTTAGAATGTAAGCTCTTATGGGGCAGGAACTCTTATGGATGATTTGAATTCTCTGTACATGATTTATTAGTTATACAATCTAAATAAACAATAATAGTAATAATAAGAATAATAATAGATATGCATGTATATCAGGAACATATTATCATGCCTCTAAAATGTTTCAGGAGGGCCTTCACCATGATTGAAAATGTGAGTACAACAGCCAAGCAAACTACATCTCTGGACTTTTGTATGGTTATCTTTACTACAAAGCATATAATAAAGATAGAACCACAGGAGTAGTAGACCCAAGACAGGTAATTAATATTATTAATTACTGATAACTCTCAGACTAGACACAAGTTCTAGACCCATAGAGGCATGATAATATCTTCCTGGTATACATGGATATTTATAAAATATGTATGTTTGCTTTGGACTATGTGTAAATGCTTATGTGTTATGAATTTTAGACTGTAAGCTCCACTTGGGCAGGGACTAATATGAATGGCATATATTCTAAGTAGAGCATTGTATAAAATCTAATACTAATGGGCTTTTGTGATTAACCTTTAATGGTCTATTCAGAAAAAGTGACAATGTTGCTCAGAATATTATCGGGCAACATTGTCATGAGTTTATATCAATTATGATAATTTATGACTACTATTCAGCAATTTTTAGTGCATGGACACTGGTTGTGGTAACACGCTGTCCCTGTGATCATACAGAAGACATTGTTTTTGGGATTCCGAAAACAATACCTTCTGTTTGTTCTTCTGTGTATGCTCAAACATGTGCTCGGGAATTGTCTCTGTCCCTGCTTGCAGAGACTGCTGATGGGTTAATTACATCTCCAGCTTGTACAAATTGATTGACGTGTGTATACAGGCTTTATATTAGTTGGTATACATGTTTATTTATGTGCTTTTATATTTAACATATAAATACTAATTATAATAGTGCATAAATATACAAGTATACAGGCTAGTATAAAGTCTGTATATGCATTTCAATCAATTTTGGCAGGTTTAACATGCTCTAGTTGGACTTGGAACTAATGGATGTTGACAAGTGATGTTGGTTACTAGACAGGAGCCATGGACTTCTTAAATGGACTGGAACCGATGATGCTGGTGTCCAGGCTGGATCTGATGGAATAGTTAACTTGACTGGAACCATTGAAGCTGGAGACTGTCTGGAGCTGGTGGAATTGTTAACTGGACTGAAACCAGTGACATATGGGACTGTGCTGGTCTGTGACAATATTTATGCAACACTGAATTTATGTTTGTTAGAATATTTTTGTATTAGTGACTTTAGAATGTAAGCTCTTATGGGGCAGGGACTCTTATGGATCATTTGTGTTCTCTGTACATGATTTATTAGTTATACAATATAAATAAACAAAAATAGTAATAATAAGAATAATAATAGATATGCATGTATATCAGGAACATATTATCATGCCTCTAAAATTTTTCAGGTGGGCCTGCACCATGATTGAAAATGTGAGGACAACAGCCAAGAAAATGACATCTCTGGACTTTTGTAAGGTTATCTTTACTACAGCATAGAATGAAGATAGAACCGCAGGAGTAGTATACCCAAGATAGGTAATTAATATTATTATTAATTACTGATAACTCCCAGGCTAGTAACAAGTTCTAGACCTGTAGATGCATGATAATATCTTCCTGGTATACATATATATTTATAAATTATGTATGTTTGCATTGGACTATGTGTAAATGTTTATGTGTTATGAATTTCAGACTGTAAGCTCTAATGGGGCAGGGACTAATATGAATGAAACATATTTTCTGTAGAGCATTTCATACATTGTTATAGGAATGGGCTCTTGTGATTAACCTTTTGGCTTCTATTCAGCGATAATGATAATGTTGCCCAGATTATTATTGGGCAACATCGTCATGAGTTTTTAGCAATTATGATAATTTATGGCTGCTATTTAGCAATATGTTGTGCAGGGACAGCGGTTGTGCTTACACACTGTCCCTGTAATGTTATAGAAGACATTGTTTTCAGGATTCCAAAAATAATTCCTTCTGTTTTTTCTTCTGTGCATGCTCAAACATGCACTCGGGAATAGTCTCTGTCCCTGCTTGCAGTGACCACCAATGGGGTAAGTTCATCTCCAGCCTGTCCAAATTGATTGACATGTGCAAAAAGGCTATATATTAGTCGGTATACATGTATATTTATGTGCTTTATATTTAACATTTATATATAAATGCTAAATATAATAGTAAATAAATATACAGGTATACTGACTAGTATAAAGTCTGTATACGCATGTCATTCAATTTTGGCAGGTTTAACATGCTGTAGTTGGACTTACCTGTCGGTCGTCACTGGAAATCAGGCATGATGACTGGATGGATTTAGAAAATGCTGCAGGGACTTAAGGGAAAATTTCCCTCTGTCCCTGCAGTTTTATGGACATGTAAGTATTTTTTCATATAACGCCATTCTGAGATGGCGTCATATAAAGGAGAATTTTTTCAAATGATTTAACACTTTTTGCTTTGCTGAATAGAAAAAGCGTTAAAGCACTGTAGAGATCAATGGCTGATCCCTACAGCGCGGTACTCGGTGAGCAGGGAATTAATGAGGAAGATATTTATGTTCTCTTCTCCATTATCCTATTGCTGACTAGGGGAATTACATAAAGAACACGGAATTCATAGTTTCCATAATTTGTATGTAAAAAACATTGCATCCCGATAGTGCGAAATCACCTTGCTTTATTTCTGCAACACAGAATGTGTGTGTGTAAGGCTATAGTGTTGGTAAAATTAGTCTATAAGCTCCAATGGGGCAGGGACTAATGTGAATGACCGATATTCTCACTCTATAAAGCATTTCATAAATACTTGTTGGAATGGGCTTTTGTAATAATGCCACTTGTTTCCTTTGTTATAATGTGAAATTACCCTGCCAACCGCGACATGTGAAAGTAGATATGTCAGTTCTGGGTTAGCTTGTGTTCCCCGACTACCGTCTAGAGTAGGAGTTCCGATACAAGCTGTAGGCAGGATATTGGACGGTCGAATGAAATTCTTGAACATGGAAGTTGAGTGTGAATTGCAAGTATATTGTTGAAGGTAGGTACTAGAGGAAGTGAAGGAACAGGAGACAAGAGTCTTAAGGACTAAGTCTTAGAGATGAAGAACTGGACTAGCACCTGCAACATATATCTCTGGAACCAGAATGAGACCAGTAATGCATATCTCTGTAACTGTGCTGGGAGTGGTAACTGATATCTCTGTAACTGGGCCAAGACCAGTAGTGCATAACAATGTAACCAGACTTTGGCTGGTAATGTGTAACTATGAAACCGGTCTAGGACTGGTAATACGAATCTAAGGAACTGGGCTGGGACCAGTAATGGTTCTCTCTGTTACTGGGATGGGACTGGTATTGTGTATCTCAGGAACTGGGCTGAGGCTCTAAAAATGTTATACTACAACTGATTTGAGAGCAATGTCCCAAAGGAATCATGGTACTGGTAACTTGGCTTAAGCTGGACTTGCTAACTGAATTGGAACTGTAGAATGGGCTGGAACCCATGGATGTTGACCAATGATATTGGAAACCAGACAGGAGCCAGTGTACTTCTTTACTGGATTGGAACCAATGACACTGATTTGCAGGCTGCAACTGATGGAATAGGTAACCGGACTGGAAGCAATGAAGCTGGAAACTGTCTGGAGCTGGTGGACTTGTCAATTGGACTAGAACCAGTGACATATGGGACTGTGCTGGTCTGTGACAATATTTGTGCAGCACTGAATTTGTGTTTGTTAGAATATTTTTGTATTAGTTACTTTAGAATGTAAGCTCTTATGGGGCAGGAACTCTTATGGATGATTTGAATTCTCTGTACATGATTTATTAGTTATACAATCTAAATAAACAATAATAGTAATAATAAGAATAATAATAGATATGCATGTATATCAGGAACATATTATCATGCCTCTAAAATGTTTCAGGAGGGCCTTCACCATGATTGAAAATGTGAGTACAACAGCCAAGCAAACTACATCTCTGGACTTTTGTATGGTTATCTTTACTACAAAGCATATAATAAAGATAGAACCACAGGAGTAGTAGACCCAAGACAGGTAATTAATATTATTAATTACTGATAACTCTCAGACTAGACACAAGTTCTAGACCCATAGAGGCATGATAATATCTTCCTGGTATACATGGATATTTATAAAATATGTATGTTTGCTTTGGACTATGTGTAAATGCTTATGTGTTATGAATTTTAGACTGTAAGCTCCACTTGGGCAGGGACTAATATGAATGGCATATATTCTAAGTAGAGCATTGTATAAAATCTAATACTAATGGGCTTTTGTGATTAACCTTTAATGGTCTATTCAGAAAAAGTGACAATGTTGCTCAGAATATTATCGGGCAACATTGTCATGAGTTTATATCAATTATGATAATTTATGACTACTATTCAGCAATTTTTAGTGCATGGACACTGGTTGTGGTAACACGCTGTCCCTGTGATCATACAGAAGACATTGTTTTTGGGATTCCGAAAACAATACCTTCTGTTTGTTCTTCTGTGTATGCTCAAACATGTGCTCGGGAATTGTCTCTGTCCCTGCTTGCAGAGACTGCTGATGGGTTAATTACATCTCCAGCTTGTACAAATTGATTGACGTGTGTATACAGGCTTTATATTAGTTGGTATACATGTTTATTTATGTGCTTTTATATTTAACATATAAATACTAATTATAATAGTGCATAAATATACAAGTATACAGGCTAGTATAAAGTCTGTATATGCATTTCAATCAATTTTGGCAGGTTTAACATGCTCTAGTTGGACTTGGAACTAATGGATGTTGACAAGTGATGTTGGTTACTAGACAGGAGCCATGGACTTCTTAAATGGACTGGAACCGATGATGCTGGTGTCCAGGCTGGATCTGATGGAATAGTTAACTTGACTGGAACCATTGAAGCTGGAGACTGTCTGGAGCTGGTGGAATTGTTAACTGGACTGAAACCAGTGACATATGGGACTGTGCTGGTCTGTGACAATATTTATGCAACACTGAATTTATGTTTGTTAGAATATTTTTGTATTAGTGACTTTAGAATGTAAGCTCTTATGGGGCAGGGACTCTTATGGATCATTTGTGTTCTCTGTACATGATTTATTAGTTATACAATATAAATAAACAAAAATAGTAATAATAAGAATAATAATAGATATGCATGTATATCAGGAACATATTATCATGCCTCTAAAATTTTTCAGGTGGGCCTGCACCATGATTGAAAATGTGAGGACAACAGCCAAGAAAACGACATCTCTGGACTTTTGTAAGGTTATCTTTACTACAGCATAGAATGAAGATAGAACCGCAGGAGTAGTATACCCAAGATAGGTAATTAATATTATTATTAATTACTGATAACTCCCAGGCTAGTAACAAGTTCTAGACCTGTAGATGCATGATAATATCTTCCTGGTATACATATATATTTATAAATTATGTATGTTTGCATTGGACTATGTGTAAATGTTTATGTGTTATGAATTTCAGACTGTAAGCTCTAATGGGGCAGGGACTAATATGAATGAAACATATTTTCTGTAGAGCATTTCATACATTGTTATAGGAATGGGCTCTTGTGATTAACCTTTTGGCTTCTATTCAGCAATAATGATAATGTTGCCCAGATTATTATTGGGCAACATCGTCATGAGTTTTTAGCAATTATGATAATTTATGGCTGCTATTTAGCAATATGTTGTGCAGGGACAGCGGTTGTGCTTACACACTGTCCCTGTAATGTTATAGAAGACATTGTTTTCAGGATTCCAAAAATAATTCCTTCTGTTTTTTCTTCTGTGCATGCTCAAACATGCACTCGGGAATAGTCTCTGTCCCTGCTTGCAGTGACCACCAATGGGGTAAGTTCATCTCCAGCCTGTCCAAATTGATTGACATGTGCAAAAAGGCTATATATTAGTCGGTATACATGTATATTTATGTGCTTTATATTTAACATTTATATATAAATGCTAAATATAATAGTAAATAAATATACAGGTATACTGACTAGTATAAAGTCTGTATACGCATGTCATTCAATTTTGGCAGGTTTAACATGCTGTAGTTGGACTTACCTGTCGGTCGTCACTGGAAATCAGGCATGATGACTGGATGGATTTAGAAAATGCTGCAGGGACTTAAGGGAAAATTTCCCTCTGTCCCTGCAGTTTTATGGACATGTAAGTATTTTTTCATATAACGCCATTCTGAGATGGCGTCATATAAAGGAGAATTTTTTCAAATGATTTAACACTTTTTGCTTTGCTGAATAGAAAAAGCGTTAAAGCACTGTAGAGATCAATGGCTGATCCCTACAGCGCGGTACTCGGTGAGCAGGGAATTAATGAGGAAGATATTTATGTTCTCTTCTCCATTATCCTATTGCTGACTAGGGGAATTACATAAAGAACACGGAATTCATAGTTTCCATAATTTGTATGTAAAAAACATTGCATCCCGATAGTGCGAAATCACCTTGCTTTATTTCTGCAACACAGAATGTGTGTGTGTAAGGCTATAGTGTTGGTAAAATTAGTCTATAAGCTCCAATGGGGCAGGGACTAATGTGAATGACCGATATTCTCACTCTATAAAGCATTTCATAAATACTTGTTGGAATGGGCTTTTGTAATAATGCCACTTGTTTCCTTTGTTATAATGTGAAATTACCCTGCCAACCGCGACATGTGAAAGTAGATATGTCAGTTCTGGGTTAGCTTGTGTTCCCCGACTACCGTCTAGAGTAGGAGTTCCGATACAAGCTGTAGGCAGGATATTGGACGGTCGAATGAAATTCTTGAACATGGAAGTTGAGTGTGAATTGCAAGTATATTGTTGAAGGTAGGTACTAGAGGAAGTGAAGGAACAGGAGACAAGAGTCTTAAGGACTAAGTCTTAGAGATGAAGAACTGGACTAGCACAGGCAACATATATCTCTGGAACCAGAATGAGACCAGTAATGCATATCTCTGTAACTGTGCTGGGAGTGGTAACTGATATCTCTGTAACTGGGCCAAGACCAGTAGTGCATAACAATGTAACCAGACTTTGGCTGGTAATGTGTAACTATGAAACCGGTCTAGGACTGGTAATACGAATCTAAGGAACTGGGCTGGGACCAGTAATGGTTCTCTCTGTTACTGGGATGGGACTGGTATTGTGTATCTCAGGAACTGGGCTGAGGCTCTAAAAATGTTATACTACAACTGATTTGAGAGCAATGTCCCAAAGGAATCATGGTACTGGTAACTTGGCTTAAGCTGGACTTGCTAACTGAATTGGAACTGTAGAATGGGCTGGAACCCATGGATGTTGACCAATGATATTGGAAACCAGACAGGAGCCAGTGTACTTCTTTACTGGATTGGAACCAATGACACTGATTTGCAGGCTGCAACTGATGGAATAGGTAACCGGACTGGAAGCAATGAAGCTGGAAACTGTCTGGAGCTGGTGGACTTGTCAATTGGACTAGAACCAGTGACATATGGGACTGTGCTGGTCTGTGACAATATTTGTGCAGCACTGAATTTGTGTTTGTTAGAATATTTTTGTATTAGTTACTTTAGAATGTAAGCTCTTATGGGGCAGGAACTCTTATGGATGATTTGAATTCTCTGTACATGATTTATTAGTTATACAATCTAAATAAACAATAATAGTAATAATAAGAATAATAATAGATATGCATGTATATCAGGAACATATTATCATGCCTCTAAAATGTTTCAGGAGGGCCTTCACCATGATTGAAAATGTGAGTACAACAGCCAAGCAAACTACATCTCTGGACTTTTGTATGGTTATCTTTACTACAAAGCATATAATAAAGATAGAACCACAGGAGTAGTAGACCCAAGACAGGTAATTAATATTATTAATTACTGATAACTCTCAGACTAGACACAAGTTCTAGACCCATAGAGGCATGATAATATCTTCCTGGTATACATGGATATTTATAAAATATGTATGTTTGCTTTGGACTATGTGTAAATGCTTATGTGTTATGAATTTTAGACTGTAAGCTCCACTTGGGCAGGGACTAATATGAATGGCATATATTCTAAGTAGAGCATTGTATAAAATCTAATACTAATGGGCTTTTGTGATTAACCTTTAATGGTCTATTCAGAAAAAGTGACAATGTTGCTCAGAATATTATCGGGCAACATTGTCATGAGTTTATATCAATTATGATAATTTATGACTACTATTCAGCAATTTTTAGTGCATGGACACTGGTTGTGGTAACACGCTGTCCCTGTGATCATACAGAAGACATTGTTTTTGGGATTCCAAAAACAATACCTTCTGTTTGTTCTTCTGTGTATGCTCAAACATGTGCTCGGGAATTGTCTCTGTCCCTGCTTGCAGAGACTGCTGATGGGTTAATTACATCTCCAGCTTGTACAAATTGATTGACGTGTGTATACAGGCTTTATATTAGTTGGTATACATGTTTATTTATGTGCTTTTATATTTAACATATAAATACTAATTATAATAGTGCATAAATATACAAGTATACAGGCTAGTATAAAGTCTGTATATGCATTTCAATCAATTTTGGCAGGTTTAACATGCTCTAGTTGGACTTGGAACTAATGGATGTTGACAAGTGATGTTGGTTACTAGACAGGAGCCATGGACTTCTTAAATGGACTGGAACCGATGATGCTGGTGTCCAGGCTGGATCTGATGGAATAGTTAACTTGACTGGAACCATTGAAGCTGGAGACTGTCTGGAGCTGGTGGAATTGTTAACTGGACTGAAACCAGTGACATATGGGACTGTGCTGGTCTGTGACAATATTTATGCAACACTGAATTTATGTTTGTTAGAATATTTTTGTATTAGTGACTTTAGAATGTAAGCTCTTATGGGGCAGGGACTCTTATGGATCATTTGTGTTCTCTGTACATGATTTATTAGTTATACAATATAAATAAACAAAAATAGTAATAATAAGAATAATAATAGATATGCATGTATATCAGGAACATATTATCATGCCTCTAAAATTTTTCAGGTGGGCCTGCACCATGATTGAAAATGTGAGGACAACAGCCAAGAAAACGACATCTCTGGACTTTTGTAAGGTTATCTTTACTACAGCATAGAATGAAGATAGAACCGCAGGAGTAGTATACCCAAGATAGGTAATTAATATTATTATTAATTACTGATAACTCCCAGGCTAGTAACAAGTTCTAGACCTGTAGATGCATGATAATATCTTCCTGGTATACATATATATTTATAAATTATGTATGTTTGCATTGGACTATGTGTAAATGTTTATGTGTTATGAATTTCAGACTGTAAGCTCTAATGGGGCAGGGACTAATATGAATGAAACATATTTTCTGTAGAGCATTTCATACATTGTTATAGGAATGGGCTCTTGTGATTAACCTTTTGGCTTCTATTCAGCAATAATGATAATGTTGCCCAGATTATTACTGGGCAACATCGTCATGAGTTTTTAGCAATTATGATAATTTATGGCTGCTATTTAGCAATATGTTGTGCAGGGACAGCGGTTGTGCTTACACACTGTCCCTGTAATGTTATAGAAGACATTGTTTTCAGGATTCCAAAAATAATTCCTTCTGTTTTTTCTTCTGTGCATGCTCAAACATGCACTCGGGAATAGTCTCTGTCCCTGCTTGCAGTGACCACCAATGGGGTAAGTTCATCTCCAGCCTGTCCAAATTGATTGACATGTGCAAAAAGGCTATATATTAGTCGGTATACATGTATATTTATGTGCTTTATATTTAACATTTATATATAAATGCTAAATATAATAGTAAATAAATATACAGGTATACTGACTAGTATAAAGTCTGTATACGCATGTCATTCAATTTTGGCAGGTTTAACATGCTGTAGTTGGACTTACCTGTCGGTCGTCACTGGAAATCAGGCATGATGACTGGATGGATTTAGAAAATGCTGCAGGGACTTAAGGGAAAATTTCCCTCTGTCCCTGCAGTTTTATGGACATGTAAGTATTTTTTCATATAACGCCATTCTGAGATGGCGTCATATAAAGGAGAATTTTTTCAAATGATTTAACACTTTTTGCTTTGCTGAATAGAAAAAGCGTTAAAGCACTGTAGAGATCAATGGCTGATCCCTACAGCGTGGTACTCGGTGAGCAGGGAATTAATGAGGAAGATATTTATGTTCTCTTCTCCATTATCCTATTGCTGACTAGGGGAATTACATAAAGAACACGGAATTCATAGTTTCCATAATTTGTATGTAAAAAACATTGCATCCCGATAGTGCGAAATCACCTTGCTTTATTTCTGCAACACAGAATGTGTGTGTGTAAGGCTATAGTGTTGGTAAAATTAGTCTATAAGCTCCAATGGGGCAGGGACTAATGTGAATGACCGATATTCTCACTCTATAAAGCATTTCATAAATACTTGTTGGAATGGGCTTTTGTAATAATGCCACTTGTTTCCTTTGTTATAATGTGAAATTACCCTGCCAACCGCGACATGTGAAAGTAGATATGTCAGTTCTGGGTTAGCTTGTGTTCCCCGACTACCGTCTAGAGTAGGAGTTCCGATACAAGCTGTAGGCAGGATATTGGACGGTCGAATGAAATTCTTGAACATGGAAGTTGAGTGTGAATTGCAAGTGTATTGTTGAAGGTAGTTACTAGAGGAAGTGAAGGAACAGGAGACAAGAGTCTTAAGGACTAAGTCTTAGAGATGAAGAACTGGACTAGCACCTGCAACATATATCTCTGGAACCAGAATGAGACCAGTAATGCATATCTCTGTAACTGTGCTGGGAGTGGTAACTGATATCTCTGTAACTGGGCCAAGACCAGTAGTGCATAACAATGTAACCAGACTTTGGCTGGTAATGTGTAACTATGAAACCGGTCTAGGACTGGTAATACGAATCTAAGGAACTGGGCTGGGACCAGTAATGGTTCTCTCTGTTACTGGGATGGGACTGGTATTGTGTATCTCAGGAACTGGGCTGAGGCTCTAAAAATGTTATACTACAACTGATTTGAGAGCAATGTCCCAAAGGAATCATGGTACTGGTAACTTGGCTTAAGCTGGACTTGCTAACTGAATTGGAACTGTAGAATGGGCTGGAACCCATGGATGTTGACCAATGATATTGGAAACCAGACAGGAGCCAGTGTACTTCTTTACTGGATTGGAACCAATGACACTGATTTGCAGGCTGCAACTGATGGAATAGGTAACCGGACTGGAAGCAATGAAGCTGGAAACTGTCTGGAGCTGGTGGACTTGTCAATTGGACTAGAACCAGTGACATATGGGACTGTGCTGGTCTGTGACAATATTTGTGCAGCACTGAATTTGTGTTTGTTAGAATATTTTTGTATTAGTTACTTTAGAATGTAAGCTCTTATGGGGCAGGAACTCTTATGGATGATTTGAATTCTCTGTACATGATTTATTAGTTATACAATCTAAATAAACAATAATAGTAATAATAAGAATAATAATAGATATGCATGTATATCAGGAACATATTATCATGCCTCTAAAATGTTTCAGGAGGGCCTTCACCATGATTGAAAATGTGAGTACAACAGCCAAGCAAACTACATCTCTGGACTTTTGTATGGTTATCTTTACTACAAAGCATATAATAAAGATAGAACCACAGGAGTAGTAGACCCAAGACAGGTAATTAATATTATTAATTACTGATAACTCTCAGACTAGACACAAGTTCTAGACCCATAGAGGCATGATAATATCTTCCTGGTATACATGGATATTTATAAAATATGTATGTTTGCTTTGGACTATGTGTAAATGCTTATGTGTTATGAATTTTAGACTGTAAGCTCCACTTGGGCAGGGACTAATATGAATGGCATATATTCTAAGTAGAGCATTGTATAAAATCTAATACTAATGGGCTTTTGTGATTAACCTTTAATGGTCTATTCAGAAAAAGTGACAATGTTGCTCAGAATATTATCGGGCAACATTGTCATGAGTTTATATCAATTATGATAATTTATGACTACTATTCAGCAATTTTTAGTGCATGGACACTGGTTGTGGTAACACGCTGTCCCTGTGATCATACAGAAGACATTGTTTTTGGGATTCCGAAAACAATACCTTCTGTTTGTTCTTCTGTGTATGCTCAAACATGTGCTCGGGAATTGTCTCTGTCCCTGCTTGCAGAGACTGCTGATGGGTTAATTACATCTCCAGCTTGTACAAATTGATTGACGTGTGTATACAGGCTTTATATTAGTTGGTATACATGTTTATTTATGTGCTTTTATATTTAACATATAAATACTAATTATAATAGTGCATAAATATACAAGTATACAGGCTAGTATAAAGTCTGTATATGCATTTCAATCAATTTTGGCAGGTTTAACATGCTCTAGTTGGACTTGGAACTAATGGATGTTGACAAGTGATGTTGGTTACTAGACAGGAGCCATGGACTTCTTAAATGGACTGGAACCGATGATGCTGGTGTCCAGGCTGGATCTGATGGAATAGTTAACTTGACTGGAACCATTGAAGCTGGAGACTGTCTGGAGCTGGTGGAATTGTTAACTGGACTGAAACCAGTGACATATGGGACTGTGCTGGTCTGTGACAATATTTATGCAACACTGAATTTATGTTTGTTAGAATATTTTTGTATTAGTGACTTTAGAATGTAAGCTCTTATGGGGCAGGGACTCTTATGGATCATTTGTGTTCTCTGTACATGATTTATTAGTTATACAATATAAATAAACAAAAATAGTAATAATAAGAATAATAATAGATATGCATGTATATCAGGAACATATTATCATGCCTCTAAAATTTTTCAGGTGGGCCTGCACCATGATTGAAAATGTGAGGACAACAGCCAAGAAAACGACATCTCTGGACTTTTGTAAGGTTATCTTTACTACAGCATAGAATGAAGATAGAACCGCAGGAGTAGTATACCCAAGATAGGTAATTAATATTATTATTAATTACTGATAACTCCCAGGCTAGTAACAAGTTCTAGACCTGTAGATGCATGATAATATCTTCCTGGTATACATATATATTTATAAATTATGTATGTTTGCATTGGACTATGTGTAAATGTTTATGTGTTATGAATTTCAGACTGTAAGCTCTAATGGGGCAGGGACTAATATGAATGAAACATATTTTCTGTAGAGCATTTCATACATTGTTATAGGAATGGGCTCTTGTGATTAACCTTTTGGCTTCTATTCAGCAATAATGATAATGTTGCCCAGATTATTATTGGGCAACATCGTCATGAGTTTTTAGCAATTATGATAATTTATGGCTGCTATTTAGCAATATGTTGTGCAGGGACAGCGGTTGTGCTTACACACTGTCCCTGTAATGTTATAGAAGACATTGTTTTCAGGATTCCAAAAATAATTCCTTCTGTTTTTTCTTCTGTGCATGCTCAAACATGCACTCGGGAATAGTCTCTGTCCCTGCTTGCAGTGACCACCAATGGGGTAAGTTCATCTCCAGCCTGTCCAAATTGATTGACATGTGCAAAAAGGCTATATATTAGTCGGTATACATGTATATTTATGTGCTTTATATTTAACATTTATATATAAATGCTAAATATAATAGTAAATAAATATACAGGTATACTGACTAGTATAAAGTCTGTATACGCATGTCATTCAATTTTGGCAGGTTTAACATGCTGTAGTTGGACTTACCTGTCGGTCGTCACTGGAAATCAGGCATGATGACTGGATGGATTTAGAAAATGCTGCAGGGACTTAAGGGAAAATTTCCCTCTGTCCCTGCAGTTTTATGGACATGTAAGTATTTTTTCATATAACGCCATTCTGAGATGGCGTCATATAAAGGAGAATTTTTTCAAATGATTTAACACTTTTTGCTTTGCTGAATAGAAAAAGCGTTAAAGCACTGTAGAGATCAATGGCTGATCCCTACAGCGTGGTACTCGGTGAGCAGGGAATTAATGAGGAAGATATTTATGTTCTCTTCTCCATTATCCTATTGCTGACTAGGGGAATTACATAAAGAACACGGAATTCATAGTTTCCATAATTTGTATGTAAAAAACATTGCATCCCGATAGTGCGAAATCACCTTGCTTTATTTCTGCAACACAGAATGTGTGTGTGTAAGGCTATAGTGTTGGTAAAATTAGTCTATAAGCTCCAATGGGGCAGGGACTAATGTGAATGACCGATATTCTCACTCTATAAAGCATTTCATAAATACTTGTTGGAATGGGCTTTTGTAATAATGCCACTTGTTTCCTTTGTTATAATGTGAAATTACCCTGCCAACCGCGACATGTGAAAGTAGATATGTCAGTTCTGGGTTAGCTTGTGTTCCCCGACTACCGTCTAGAGTAGGAGTTCCGATACAAGCTGTAGGCAGGATATTGGACGGTCGAATGAAATTCTTGAACATGGAAGTTGAGTGTGAATTGCAAGTGTATTGTTGAAGGTAGTTACTAGAGGAAGTGAAGGAACAGGAGACAAGAGTCTTAAGGACTAAGTCTTAGAGATGAAGAACTGGACTAGCACCAGCAACATATATCTCTGGAACCAGAATGAGACCAGTAATGCATATCTCTGTAACTGTGCTGGGAGTGGTAACTGATATCTCTGTAACTGGGCCAAGACCAGTAGTGCATAACAATGTAACCAGACTTTGGCTGGTAATGTGTAACTATGAAACCGGTCTAGGACTGGTAATACGAATCTAAGGAACTGGGCTGGGACCAGTAATGGTTCTCTCTGTTACTGGGATGGGACTGGTATTGTGTATCTCAGGAACTGGGCTGAGGCTCTAAAAATGTTATACTACAACTGATTTGAGAGCAATGTCCCAAAGGAATCATGGTACTGGTAACTTGGCTTAAGCTGGACTTGCTAACTGAATTGGAACTGTAGAATGGGCTGGAACCCATGGATGTTGACCAATGATATTGGAAACCAGACAGGAGCCAGTGTACTTCTTTACTGGATTGGAACCAATGACACTGATGTGCAGGCTGCAACTGATGGAATAGGTAACCGGACTGGAAGCAATGAAGCTGGAAACTGTCTGGAGCTGGTGGACTTGTCAATTGGACTAGAACCAGTGACATATGGGACTGTGCTGGTCTGTGACAATATTTGTGCAGCACTGAATTTGTGTTTGTTAGAATATTTTTGTATTAGTTACTTTAGAATGTAAGCTCTTATGGGGCAGGAACTCTTATGGATGATTTGAATTCTCTGTACATGATTTATTAGTTATACAATCTAAATAAACAATAATAGTAATAATAAGAATAATAATAGATATGCATGTATATCAGGAACATATTATCATGCCTCTAAAATGTTTCAGGAGGGCCTTCACCATGATTGAAAATGTGAGTACAACAGCCAAGCAAACTACATCTCTGGACTTTTGTATGGTTATCTTTACTACAAAGCATATAATGAAGATAGAACCAAAGGAGTAGTAGACCCAAGACAGGTAATTAATATTATTAATTACTGATAACTCTCAGACAAGACACAAGTTCTAGACCCATAGAGGCATGATAATATCTTCCTGGTATACATGGATATTTATAAAATATGTATGTTTGCTTTGGACTATGTGTAAATGCTTATGTGTTATGAATTTTAGACTGTAAGCTCCACTGGGGCAGGGACTAATATGAATGGCATATATTCTAAGTAGAGCATTGTATAAAATCTAATACTAATGGGCTTTTGTGATTAACCTTTAATGGTCTATTCAGAAAAAGTGACAATGTTGCTCAGAATATTATCGGGCAACATTGTCATGAGTTTATATCAATTATGATAATTTATGACTACTATTCAGCATTTTTTAGTGCATGGACACTGGTTGCGGTAACACGCTGTCCCTGTGATCATACAGAAGACATTGTTTTTGGGATTCCGAAAACAATACCTTCTGTTTGTTCTTCTGTGTATGCTCAAACATGTGCTCGGGAATTGTCTCTGTCCCTGCTTGCAGAGACTGCTGATGGGTTAATTACATCTCCAGCTTGTACAAATTGATTGACGTGTGTATACAGGCTTTATATTAGTTGGTATACATGTATATTTATGTGCTTTTATATTTAACATATAAATACTAATTATAATAGTGCATAAATATACAAGTATACAGGCTAGTATAAAGTCTGTATATGCATTTCAATCAATTTTGGCAGGTTTAACATGCTCTAGTTGGACTTGGAACTAATGGATGTTGACCAGTGATGTTGGTTACTAGACAGGAGCCATGGACTTCTTAAATGGACTGGAACCGATGACGCTGGTGTCCAGGCTGGATCTGATGGAATAGTTAACTTGACTGGAACCATTGAAGCTGGAGACTGTCTGGAGCTGGTGGAATTGTTAACTGGACTGAAACCAGTGACATATGGGACTGTGCTGGTCTGTGACAATATTTATGCAACACTGAATTTATGTTTGTTAGAATATTTTTGTATTAGTGACTTTAGAATGTAAGCTCTTATGGGGCAGGGACTCTTATGGATCATTTGTGTTCTCTGTACATGATTTATTAGTTATACAATATAAATAAACAAAAATAGTAATAATAAGAATAATAATAGATATGCATGTATATCAGGAACATATTATCATGCCTCTAAAATTTTTCAGGTGGGCCTGCACCATGATTGAAAATGTGAGGACAACAGCCAAGAAAACTACATCTCTGGACTTTTGTAAGGTTATCTTTACTACAGCATAGAATGAAGATAGAACCGCAGGAGTAGTATACCCTAGATAGGTAATTAATATTATTATTAATTACTGATAACTCCCAGGCTAGTAACAAGTTCTAGACCTGTAGATGCATGATAATATCTTCCTTGTATACATATATATTTATAAATTATGTATGTTTGCATTGGACTATGTGTAAATGTTTATGTGTTATGAATTTCAGACTGTAAGCTCTAATGGGGCAGGGACTAATATGAATGAAACATATTTTCTGTAGAGCATTTCATACATTGTTATAGGAATGGGCTCTTGTGATTAACCTTTTGGCTTCTATTCAGCAATAGTGATAATGTTGCCCAGATTATTATTGGGCAACATCGTCATGAGTTTTTAGCAATTATGATAATTTATGGCTGCTATTTAGCAATATGTTGTGCAGGGACAGCGGTTGTGCTTACACACTGTCCCTGTAATGTTATAGAAGACATTGTTTTCAGGATTCCAAAAATAATTCCTTCTGTTTTTTCTTCTGTGCATGCTCAAACATGCCCTTGGGAATAGTCTCTGTCCCTGCTTGCAGTGACCGCCAATGGGGTAAGTTCATCTCCAGCCTGTCCAAATTGATTGACATGTGCATAAAGGCTATATATTAGTCGGTATACATGTATATTTATGTGCTTTATATTTAACATTTATATATAAATGCTAAATATAATAGTAAATAAATATACAGGTATACTGACTAGTATAAAGTCTGTATACGCATGTCATTCAATTTTGGCAGGTTTAACATGCTGTAGTTGGACTTACCTGTCGGTCGTCACTGGAAATCAGGCATGATGACTGGATGGATTTACAAAATGCTGCAGGGACTTAAGGGAAAATTTCCCTCTGTCCCTGCAGTTTTATGGACATGTAAGTATTTTTTCATATAACGCCATTCTGAGATGGCGTCATATAAAGGAGAATTTTTTCAAATGATTTAACACTTTTTGCTTTGCTGAATAGAAAAAGCGTTAAAGCACTGTAGAGATCAATGGCTGATCCCTACAGCGCGGTACTCGGTGAGCAGGGAATTAATGAGGAAGATATTTATGTTCTCTTCTCCATTATCCTATTGCTGACTAGGGGAATTACATAAAGAACACGGAATTCATAGTTTCCATAATTTGTATGTAAAAAACATTGCATCCCGATAGTGCGAAATCACCTTGCTTTATTTCTGCAACACAGAATGTGTGTGTGTAAGGCTATAGTGTTGGTAAAATTAGTCTATAAGCTCCAATGGGGCAGGGACTAATGTGAATGACCGATATTCTCACTCTATAAAGCATTTCATAAATACTTGTTGGAATGGGCTTTTGTAATAATGCCACTTGTTTCCTTTGTTATAATGTGAAATTACCCTGCCAACCGCGACATGTGAAAGTAGATATGTCAGTTCTGGGTTAGCTTGTGTTCCCCGACTACCGTCTAGAGTAGGAGTTCCGATACAAGCTGTAGGCAGGATATTGGACGGTCGAATGAAATTCTTGAACATGGAAGTTGAGTGTGAATTGCAAGTATATTGTTGAAGGTAGGTACTAGAGGAAGTGAAGGAACAGGAGACAAGAGTCTTAAGGACTAAGTCTTAGAGATGAAGAACTGGACTAGCACCTGCAACATATATCTCTGGAACCAGAATGAGACCAGTAATGCATATCTCTGTAACTGTGCTGGGAGTGGTAACTGATATCTCTGTAACTGGGCCAAGACCAGTAGTGCATAACAATGTAACCAGACTTTGGCTGGTAATGTGTAACTATGAAACCGGTCTAGGACTGGTAATACGAATCTAAGGAACTGGGCTGGGACCAGTAATGGTTCTCTCTGTTACTGGGATGGGACTGGTATTGTGTATCTCAGGAACTGGGCTGAGGCTCTAAAAATGTTATACTACAACTGATTTGAGAGCAATGTCCCAAAGGAATCATGGTACTGGTAACTTGGCTTAAGCTGGACTTGCTAACTGAATTGGAACTGTAGAATGGGCTGGAACCCATGGATGTTGACCAATGATATTGGAAACCAGACAGGAGCCAGTGTACTTCTTTACTGGATTGGAACCAATGACACTGATGTGCAGGCTGCAACTGATGGAATAGGTAACTGGACTGGAAGCAATGAAGCTGGAAACTGTCTGGAGCTGGTGGACTTGTCAATTGGACTAGAACCAGTGACATATGGGACTGTGCTGGTCTGTGACAATATTTGTGCAGCACTGAATTTGTGTTTGTTAGAATATTTTTGTATTAGTTACTTTAGAATGTAAGCTCTTATGGGGCAGGAACTCTTATGGATGATTTGAATTCTCTGTACATGATTTATTAGTTATACAATCTAAATAAACAATAATAGTAATAATAAGAATAATAATAGATATGCATGTATATCAGGAACATATTATCATGCCTCTAAAATGTTTCAGGAGGGCCTTCACCATGATTGAAAATGTGAGTACAACAGCCAAGCAAACTACATCTCTGGACTTTTGTATGGTTATCTTTACTACAAAGCATATAATAAAGATAGAACCACAGGAGTAGTAGACCCAAGACAGGTAATTAATATTATTAATTACTGATAACTCTCAGACTAGACACAAGTTCTAGACCCATAGAGGCATGATAATATCTTCCTGGTATACATGGATATTTATAAAATATGTATGTTTGCTTTGGACTATGTGTAAATGCTTATGTGTTATGAATTTTAGACTGTAAGCTCCACTTGGGCAGGGACTAATATGAATGGCATATATTCTAAGTAGAGCATTGTATAAAATCTAATACTAATGGGCTTTTGTGATTAACCTTTAATGGTCTATTCAGAAAAAGTGACAATGTTGCTCAGAATATTATCAGGCAACATTGTCATGAGTTTATATCAATTATGATAATTTATGACTACTATTCAGCAATTTTTAGTGCATGGACACTGGTTGTGGTAACACGCTGTCCCTGTGATCATACAGAAGACATTGTTTTTGGGATTCCGAAAACAATACCTTCTGTTTGTTCTTCTGTGTATGCTCAAACATGTGCTCGGGAATTGTCTCTGTCCCTGCTTGCAGAGACTGCTGATGGGTTAATTACATCTCCAGCTTGTACAAATTGATTGACGTGTGTATACAGGCTTTATATTAGTTGGTATACATGTTTATTTATGTGCTTTTATATTTAACATATAAATACTAATTATAATAGTGCATAAATATACAAGTATACAGGCTAGTATAAAGTCTGTATATGCATTTCAATCAATTTTGGCAGGTTTAACATGCTCTAGTTGGACTTGGAACTAATGGATGTTGACAAGTGATGTTGGTTACTAGACAGGAGCCATGGACTTCTTAAATGGACTGGAACCGATGATGCTGGTGTCCAGGCTGGATCTGATGGAATAGTTAACTTGACTGGAACCATTGAAGCTGGAGACTGTCTGGAGCTGGTGGAATTGTTAACTGGACTGAAACCAGTGACATATGGGACTGTGCTGGTCTGTGACAATATTTATGCAACACTGAATTTATGTTTGTTAGAATATTTTTGTATTAGTGACTTTAGAATGTAAGCTCTTATGGGGCAGGGACTCTTATGGATCATTTGTGTTCTCTGTACATGATTTATTAGTTATACAATATAAATAAACAAAAATAGTAATAATAAGAATAATAATAGATATGCATGTATATCAGGAACATATTATCATGCCTCTAAAATTTTTCAGGTGGGCCTGCACCATGATTGAAAATGTGAGGACAACAGCCAAGAAAACGACATCTCTGGACTTTTGTAAGGTTATCTTTACTACAGCATAGAATGAAGATAGAACCGCAGGAGTAGTATACCCAAGATAGGTAATTAATATTATTATTAATTACTGATAACTCCCAGGCTAGTAACAAGTTCTAGACCTGTAGATGCATGATAATATCTTCCTGGTATACATATATATTTATAAATTATGTATGTTTGCATTGGACTATGTGTAAATGTTTATGTGTTATGAATTTCAGACTGTAAGCTCTAATGGGGCAGGGACTAATATGAATGAAACATATTTTCTGTAGAGCATTTCATACATTGTTATAGGAATGGGCTCTTGTGATTAACCTTTTGGCTTCTATTCAGCAATAATGATAATGTTGCCCAGATTATTATTGGGCAACATCGTCATGAGTTTTTAGCAATTATGATAATTTATGGCTGCTATTTAGCAATATGTTGTGCAGGGACAGCGGTTGTGCTTACACACTGTCCCTGTAATGTTATAGAAGACATTGTTTTCAGGATTCCAAAAATAATTCCTTCTGTTTTTTCTTCTGTGCATGCTCAAACATGCACTCGGGAATAGTCTCTGTCCCTGCTTGCAGTGACCACCAATGGGGTAAGTTCATCTCCAGCCTGTCCAAATTGATTGACATGTGCAAAAAGGCTATATATTAGTCGGTATACATGTATATTTATGTGCTTTATATTTAACATTTATATATAAATGCTAAATATAATAGTAAATAAATATACAGGTATACTGACTAGTATAAAGTCTGTATACGCATGTCATTCAATTTTGGCAGGTTTAACATGCTGTAGTTGGACTTACCTGTCGGTCGTCACTGGAAATCAGGCATGATGACTGGATGGATTTAGAAAATGCTGCAGGGACTTAAGGGAAAATTTCCCTCTGTCCCTGCAGTTTTATGGACATGTAAGTATTTTTTCATATAACGCCATTCTGAGATGGCGTCATATAAAGGAGAATTTTTTCAAATGATTTAACACTTTTTGCTTTGCTGAATAGAAAAAGCGTTAAAGCACTGTAGAGATCAATGGCTGATCCCTACAGCGTGGTACTCGGTGAGCAGGGAATTAATGAGGAAGATATTTATGTTCTCTTCTCCATTATCCTATTGCTGACTAGGGGAATTACATAAAGAACACGGAATTCATAGTTTCCATAATTTGTATGTAAAAAACATTGCATCCCGATAGTGCGAAATCACCTTGCTTTATTTCTGCAACACAGAATGTGTGTGTGTAAGGCTATAGTGTTGGTAAAATTAGTCTATAAGCTCCAATGGGGCAGGGACTAATGTGAATGACCGATATTCTCACTCTATAAAGCATTTCATAAATACTTGTTGGAATGGGCTTTTGTAATAATGCCACTTGTTTCCTTTGTTATAATGTGAAATTACCCTGCCAACCGCGACATGTGAAAGTAGATATGTCAGTTCTGGGTTAGCTTGTGTTCCCCGACTACCGTCTAGAGTAGGAGTTCCGATACAAGCTGTAGGCAGGATATTGGACGGTCGAATGAAATTCTTGAACATGGAAGTTGAGTGTGAATTGCAAGTGTATTGTTGAAGGTAGTTACTAGAGGAAGTGAAGGAACAGGAGACAAGAGTCTTAAGGACTAAGTCTTAGAGATGAAGAACTGGACTAGCACCAGCAACATATATCTCTGGAACCAGAATGAGACCAGTAATGCATATCTCTGTAACTGTGCTGGGAGTGGTAACTGATATCTCTGTAACTGGGCCAAGACCAGTAGTGCATAACAATGTAACCAGACTTTGGCTGGTAATGTGTAACTATGAAACCGGTCTAGGACTGGTAATACGAATCTAAGGAACTGGGCTGGGACCAGTAATGGTTCTCTCTGTTACTGGGATGGGACTGGTATTGTGTATCTCAGGAACTGGGCTGAGGCTCTAAAAATGTTATACTACAACTGATTTGAGAGCAATGTCCCAAAGGAATCATGGTACTGGTAACTTGGCTTAAGCTGGACTTGCTAACTGAATTGGAACTGTAGAATGGGCTGGAACCCATGGATGTTGACCAATGATATTGGAAACCAGACAGGAGCCAGTGTACTTCTTTACTGGATTGGAACCAATGACACTGATTTGCAGGCTGCAACTGATGGAATAGGTAACCGGACTGGAAGCAATGAAGCTGGAAACTGTCTGGAGCTGGTGGACTTGTCAATTGGACTAGAACCAGTGACATATGGGACTGTGCTGGTCTGTGACAATATTTGTGCAGCACTGAATTTGTGTTTGTTAGAATATTTTTGTATTAGTTACTTTAGAATGTAAGCTCTTATGGGGCAGGAACTCTTATGGATGATTTGAATTCTCTGTACATGATTTATTAGTTATACAATCTAAATAAACAATAATAGTAATAATAAGAATAATAATAGATATGCATGTATATCAGGAACATATTATCATGCCTCTAAAATGTTTCAGGAGGGCCTTCACCATGATTGAAAATGTGAGTACAACAGCCAAGCAAACTACATCTCTGGACTTTTGTATGGTTATCTTTACTACAAAGCATATAATGAAGATAGAACCACAGGAGTAGTAGACCCAAGACAGGTAATTAATATTATTAATTACTGATAACTCTCAGACAAGACACAAGTTCTAGACCCATAGAGGCATGATAATATCTTCCTGGTATACATGGATATTTATAAAATATGTATGTTTGCTTTGGACTATGTGTAAATGCTTATGTGTTATGAATTTTAGACTGTAAGCTCCACTGGGGCAGGGACTAATATGAATGGCATATATTCTAAGTAGAGCATTGTATAAAATCTAATACTAATGGGCTTTTGTGATTAACCTTTAATGGTCTATTCAGAAAAAGTGACAATGTTGCTCAGAATATTATCGGGCAACATTGTCATGAGTTTATATCAATTATGATAATTTATGACTACTATTCAGCATTTTTTAGTGCATGGACACTGGTTGCGGTAACACGCTGTCCCTGTGATCATACAGAAGACATTGTTTTTGGGATTCCGAAAACAATACCTTCTGTTTGTTCTTCTGTGTATGCTCAAACATGTGCTCGGGAATTGTCTCTGTCCCTGCTTGCAGAGACTGCTGATGGGTTCATTATATCTCCAGCTTGTACAAATTGATTGACGTGTGTATACAGGCTTTATATTAGTTGGTATACATGTATATTTATGTGCTTTTATATTTAACATATAAATACTAATTATAATAGTGCATAAATATACAAGTATACAGGCTAGTATAAAGTCTGTATATGCATTTCAATCAATTTTGGCAGGTTTAACATGCTCTAGTTGGACTTGGAACTAATGGATGTTGACCAGTGATGTTGGTTACTAGACAGGAGCCATGGACTTCTTAAATGGACTGGAACCGATGACGCTGGTGTCCAGGCTGGATCTGATGGAATAGTTAACTTGACTGGAACCATTGAAGCTGGAGACTGTCTGGAGCTGGTGGAATTGTTAACTGGACTGAAACCAGTGACATATGGGACTGTGCTGGTCTGTGACAATATTTATGCAACACTGAATTTATGTTTGTTAGAATATTTTTGTATTAGTGACTTTAGAATGTAAGCTCTTATGGGGCAGGGACTCTTATGGATCATTTGTGTTCTCTGTACATGATTTATTAGTTATACAATATAAATAAACAAAAATAGTAATAATAAGAATAATAATAGATATGCATGTATATCAGGAACATATTATCATGCCTCTAAAATTTTTCAGGTGGGCCTGCACCATGATTGAAAATGTGAGGACAACAGCCAAGAAAACTACATCTCTGGACTTTTGTAAGGTTATCTTTACTACAGCATAGAATGAAGATAGAACCGCAGGAGTAGTATACCCAAGATAGGTAATTAATATTATTATTAATTACTGATAACTCCCAGGCTAGTAACAAGTTCTAGACCTGTAGATGCATAATAATATCTTCCTTGTATACATATATATTTATAAATTATGTATGTTTGCATTGGACTATGTGTAAATGTTTATGTGTTATGAATTTCAGACTGTAAGCTCTAATGGGGCAGGGACTAATATGAATGAAACATATTTTCTGTAGAGCATTTCATACATTGTTATAGGAATGGGCTCTTGTGATTAACCTTTTGGCTTCTATTCAGCAATAATGATAATGTTGCCCAGATTATTATTGGGCAACATCGTCATGAGTTTTTAGCAATTATGATAATTTATGGCTGCTATTTAGCAATATGTTGTGCAGGGACAGCGGTTGTGCTTACACACTGTCCCTGTAATGTTATAGAAGACATTGTTTTCAGGATTCCAAAAATAATTCCTTCTGTTTTTTCTTCTGTGCATGCTCAAACATGCACTCGGGAATAGTCTCTGTCCCTGCTTGCAGTGACCACCAATGGGGTAAGTTCATCTCCAGCCTGTCCAAATTGATTGACATGTGCAAAAAGGCTATATATTAGTCGGTATACATGTATATTTATGTGCTTTATATTTAACATTTATATATAAATGCTAAATATAATAGTAAATAAATATACAGGTATACTGACTAGTATAAAGTCTGTATACACATGTCATTCAATTTTGGCAGGTTTAACATGCTGTAGTTGGACTTACCTGTCGGTCGTCACTGGAAATCAGGCATGATGACTGGATGGATTTAGAAAATGCTGCAGGGACTTAAGGGAAAATTTCCCTCTGTCCCTGCAGTTTTATGGACATGTAAGTATTTTTTCATATAACGCCATTCTGAGATGGCGTCATATAAAGGAGAATTTTTTCAAATGATTTAACACTTTTTGCTTTGCTGAATAGAAAAAGCGTTAAAGCACTGTAGAGATCAATGGCTGATCCCTACAGCGCGGTACTCGGTGAGCAGGGAATTAATGAGGAAGATATTTATGTTCTCTTCTCCATTATCCTATTGCTGACTAGGGGAATTACATAAAGAACACGGAATTCATAGTTTCCATAATTTGTATGTAAAAAACATTGCATCCCGATAGTGCGAAATCACCTTGCTTTATTTCTGCAACACAGAATGTGTGTGTGTAAGGCTATAGTGTTGGTAAAATTAGTCTATAAGCTCCAATGGGGCAGGGACTAATGTGAATGACCGATATTCTCACTCTATAAAGCATTTCATAAATACTTGTTGGAATGGGCTTTTGTAATAATGCCACTTGTTTCCTTTGTTATAATGTGAAATTACCCTGCCAACCGCGACATGTGAAAGTAGATATGTCAGTTCTGGGTTAGCTTGTGTTCCCCGACTACCGTCTAGAGTAGGAGTTCCGATACAAGCTGTAGGCAGGATATTGGACGGTCGAATGAAATTCTTGAACATGGAAGTTGAGTGTGAATTGCAAGTATATTGTTGAAGGTAGGTACTAGAGGAAGTGAAGGAACAGGAGACAAGAGTCTTAAGGACTAAGTCTTAGAGATGAAGAACTGGACTAGCACCTGCAACATATATCTCTGGAACCAGAATGAGACCAGTAATGCATATCTCTGTAACTGTGCTGGGAGTGGTAACTGATATCTCTGTAACTGGGCCAAGACCAGTAGTGCATAACAATGTAACCAGACTTTGGCTGGTAATGTGTAACTATGAAACCGGTCTAGGACTGGTAATACGAATCTAAGGAACTGGGCTGGGACCAGTAATGGTTCTCTCTGTTACTGGGATGGGACTGGTATTGTGTATCTCAGGAACTGGGCTGAGGCTCTAAAAATGTTATACTACAACTGATTTGAGAGCAATGTCCCAAAGGAATCATGGTACTGGTAACTTGGCTTAAGCTGGACTTGCTAACTGAATTGGAACTGTAGAATGGGCTGGAACCCATGGATGTTGACCAATGATATTGGAAACCAGACAGGAGCCAGTGTACTTCTTTACTGGATTGGAACCAATGACACTGATTTGCAGGCTGCAACTGATGGAATAGGTAACCGGACTGGAAGCAATGAAGCTGGAAACTGTCTGGAGCTGGTGGACTTGTCAATTGGACTAGAACCAGTGACATATGGGACTGTGCTGGTCTGTGACAATATTTGTGCAGCACTGAATTTGTGTTTGTTAGAATATTTTTGTATTAGTTACTTTAGAATGTAAGCTCTTATGGGGCAGGAACTCTTATGGATGATTTGAATTCTCTGTACATGATTTATTAGTTATACAATCTAAATAAACAATAATAGTAATAATAAGAATAATAATAGATATGCATGTATATCAGGAACATATTATCATGCCTCTAAAATGTTTCAGGAGGGCCTTCACCATGATTGAAAATGTGAGTACAACAGCCAAGCAAACTACATCTCTGGACTTTTGTATGGTTATCTTTACTACAAAGCATATAATAAAGATAGAACCACAGGAGTAGTAGACCCAAGACAGGTAATTAATATTATTAATTACTGATAACTCTCAGACTAGACACAAGTTCTAGACCCATAGAGGCATGATAATATCTTCCTGGTATACATGGATATTTATAAAATATGTATGTTTGCTTTGGACTATGTGTAAATGCTTATGTGTTATGAATTTTAGACTGTAAGCTCCACTTGGGCAGGGACTAATATGAATGGCATATATTCTAAGTAGAGCATTGTATAAAATCTAATACTAATGGGCTTTTGTGATTAACCTTTAATGGTCTATTCAGAAAAAGTGACAATGTTGCTCAGAATTTTATCGGGCAACATTGTCATGAGTTTATATCAATTATGATAATTTATGACTACTATTCAGCAATTTTTAGTGCATGGACACTGGTTGTGGTAACACGCTGTCCCTGTGATCATACAGAAGACATTGTTTTTGGGATTCCGAAAACAATACCTTCTGTTTGTTCTTCTGTGTATGCTCAAACATGTGCTCGGGAATTGTCTCTGTCCCTGCTTGCAGAGACTGCTGATGGGTTAATTACATCTCCAGCTTGTACAAATTGATTGACGTGTGTATACAGGCTTTATATTAGTTGGTATACATGTTTATTTATGTGCTTTTATATTTAACATATAAATACTAATTATAATAGTGCATAAATATACAAGTATACAGGCTAGTATAAAGTCTGTATATGCATTTCAATCAATTTTGGCAGGTTTAACATGCTCTAGTTGGACTTGGAACTAATGGATGTTGACAAGTGATGTTGGTTACTAGACAGGAGCCATGGACTTCTTAAATGGACTGGAACCGATGATGCTGGTGTCCAGGCTGGATCTGATGGAATAGTTAACTTGACTGGAACCATTGAAGCTGGAGACTGTCTGGAGCTGGTGGAATTGTTAACTGGACTGAAACCAGTGACATATGGGACTGTGCTGGTCTGTGACAATATTTATGCAACACTGAATTTATGTTTGTTAGAATATTTTTGTATTAGTGACTTTAGAATGTAAGCTCTTATGGGGCAGGGACTCTTATGGATCATTTGTGTTCTCTGTACATGATTTATTAGTTATACAATATAAATAAACAAAAATAGTAATAATAAGAATAATAATAGATATGCATGTATATCAGGAACATATTATCATGCCTCTAAAATTTTTCAGGTGGGCCTGCACCATGATTGAAAATGTGAGGACAACAGCCAAGAAAACTACATCTCTGGACTTTTGTAAGGTTATCTTTACTACAGCATAGAATGAAGATAGAACCGCAGGAGTAGTATACCCTAGATAGGTAATTAATATTATTATTAATTACTGATAACTCCCAGGCTAGTAACAAGTTCTAGACCTGTAGATGCATGATAATATCTTCCTTGTATACATATATATTTATAAATTATGTATGTTTGCATTGGACTATGTGTAAATGTTTATGTGTTATGAATTTCAGACTGTAAGCTCTAATGGGGCAGTGACTAATATGAATGAAACATATTTTCTGTAGAGCATTTCATACATTGTTATAGGAATGGGCTCTTGTGATTAACCTTTTGGCTTCTATTCAGCAATAGTGATAATGTTGCCCAGATTATTATTGGGCAACATCGTCATGAGTTTTTAGCAATTATGATAATTTATGGCTGCTATTTAGCAATATGTTGTGCAGGGACAGCGGTTGTGCTTACACACTGTCCCTGTAATGTTATAGAAGACATTGTTTTCAGGATTCCAAAAATAATTCCTTCTGTTTTTTCTTCTGTGCATGCTCAAACATGCCCTTGGGAATAGTCTCTGTCCCTGCTTGCAGTGACCGCCAATGGGGTAAGTTCATCTCCAGCCTGTCCAAATTGATTGACATGTGCATAAAGGCTATATATTAGTCGGTATACATGTATATTTATGTGCTTTATATTTAACATTTATATATAAATGCTAAATATAATAGTAAATAAATATACAGGTATACTGACTAGTATAAAGTCTGTATACGCATGTCATTCAATTTTGGCAGGTTTAACATGCTGTAGTTGGACTTACCTGTCGGTCGTCACTGGAAATCAGGCATGATGACTGGATGGATTTACAAAATGCTGCAGGGACTTAAGGGAAAATTTCCCTCTGTCCCTGCAGTTTTATGGACATGTAAGTATTTTTTCATATAACGCCATTCTGAGATGGCGTCATATAAAGGAGAATTTTTTCAAATGATTTAACACTTTTTGCTTTGCTGAATAGAAAAAGCGTTAAAGCACTGTAGAGATCAATGGCTGATCCCTACAGCGCGGTACTCGGTGAGCAGGGAATTAATGAGGAAGATATTTATGTTCTCTTCTCCATTATCCTATTGCTGACTAGGGGAATTACATAAAGAACACGGAATTCATAGTTTCCATAATTTGTATGTAAAAAACATTGCATCCCGATAGTGCGAAATCACCTTGCTTTATTTCTGCAACACAGAATGTGTGTGTGTAAGGCTATAGTGTTGGTAAAATTAGTCTATAAGCTCCAATGGGGCAGGGACTAATGTGAATGACCGATATTCTCACTCTATAAAGCATTTCATAAATACTTGTTGGAATGGGCTTTTGTAATAATGCCACTTGTTTCCTTTGTTAAAATGTGAAATTACCCTGCCAACCGCGACATGTGAAAGTAGATATGTCAGTTCTGGGTTAGCTTGTGTTCCCCGACTACCGTCTAGAGTAGGAGTTCCGATACAAGCTGTAGGCAGGATATTGGACGGTCGAATGAAATTCTTGAACATGGAAGTTGAGTGTGAATTGCAAGTATATTGTTGAAGGTAGGTACTAGAGGAAGTGAAGGAACAGGAGACAAGAGTCTTAAGGACTAAGTCTTAGAGATGAAGAACTGGACTAGCACCTGCAACATATATCTCTGGAACCAGAATGAGACCAGTAATGCATATCTCTGTAACTGTGCTGGGAGTGGTAACTGATATCTCTGTAACTGGGCCAAGACCAGTAGTGCATAACAATGTAACCAGACTTTGGCTGGTAATGTGTAACTATGAAACCGGTCTAGGACTGGTAATACGAATCTAAGGAACTGGGCTGGGACCAGTAATGGTTCTCTCTGTTACTGGGATGGGACTGGTATTGTGTATCTCAGGAACTGGGCTGAGGCTCTAAAAATGTTATACTACAACTGATTTGAGAGCAATGTCCCAAAGGAATCATGGTACTGGTAACTTGGCTTAAGCTGGACTTGCTAACTGAATTGGAACTGTAGAATGGGCTGGAACCCATGGATGTTGACCAATGATATTGGAAACCAGACAGGAGCCAGTGTACTTCTTTACTGGATTGGAACCAATGACACTGATGTGCAGGCTGCAACTGATGGAATAGGTAACCGGACTGGAAGCAATGAAGCTGGAAACTGTCTGGAGCTGGTGGACTTGTCAATTGGACTAGAACCAGTGACATATGGGACTGTGCTGGTCTGTGACAATATTTGTGCAGCACTGAATTTGTGTTTGTTAGAATATTTTTGTATTAGTTACTTTAGAATGTAAGCTCTTATGGGGCAGGAACTCTTATGGATGATTTGAATTCTCTGTACATGATTTATTAGTTATACAATCTAAATAAACAATAATAGTAATAATAAGAATAATAATAGATATGCATGTATATCAGGAACATATTATCATGCCTCTAAAATGTTTCAGGAGGGCCTTCACCATGATTGAAAATGTGAGTACAACAGCCAAGCAAACTACATCTCTGGACTTTTGTATGGTTATCTTTACTACAAAGCATATAATAAAGATAGAACCACAGGAGTAGTAGACCCAAGACAGGTAATTAATATTATTAATTACTGATAACTCTCAGACTAGACACAAGTTCTAGACCCATAGAGGCATGATAATATCTTCCTGGTATACATGGATATTTATAAAATATGTATGTTTGCTTTGGACTATGTGTAAATGCTTATGTGTTATGAATTTTAGACTGTAAGCTCCACTTGGGCAGGGACTAATATGAATGGCATATATTCTAAGTAGAGCATTGTATAAAATCTAATACTAATGGGCTTTTGTGATTAACCTTTAATGGTCTATTCAGAAAAAGTGACAATGTTGCTCAGAATATTATCAGGCAACATTGTCATGAGTTTATATCAATTATGATAATTTATGACTACTATTCAGCAATTTTTAGTGCATGGACACTGGTTGTGGTAACACGCTGTCCCTGTGATCATACAGAAGACATTGTTTTTGGGATTCCGAAAACAATACCTTCTGTTTGTTCTTCTGTGTATGCTCAAACATGTGCTCGGGAATTGTCTCTGTCCCTGCTTGCAGAGACTGCTGATGGGTTAATTACATCTCCAGCTTGTACAAATTGATTGACGTGTGTATACAGGCTTTATATTAGTTGGTATACATGTTTATTTATGTGCTTTTATATTTAACATATAAATACTAATTATAATAGTGCATAAATATACAAGTATACAGGCTAGTATAAAGTCTGTATATGCATTTCAATCAATTTTGGCAGGTTTAACATGCTCTAGTTGGACTTGGAACTAATGGATGTTGACAAGTGATGTTGGTTACTAGACAGGAGCCATGGACTTCTTAAATGGACTGGAACCGATGATGCTGGTGTCCAGGCTGGATCTGATGGAATAGTTAACTTGACTGGAACCATTGAAGCTGGAGACTGTCTGGAGCTGGTGGAATTGTTAACTGGACTGAAACCAGTGACATATGGGACTGTGCTGGTCTGTGACAATATTTATGCAACACTGAATTTATGTTTGTTAGAATATTTTTGTATTAGTGACTTTAGAATGTAAGCTCTTATGGGGCAGGGACTCTTATGGATCATTTGTGTTCTCTGTACATGATTTATTAGTTATACAATATAAATAAACAAAAATAGTAATAATAAGAATAATAATAGATATGCATGTATATCAGGAACATATTATCATGCCTCTAAAATTTTTCAGGTGGGCCTGCACCATGATTGAAAATGTGAGGACAACAGCCAAGAAAACGACATCTCTGGACTTTTGTAAGGTTATCTTTACTACAGCATAGAATGAAGATAGAACCGCAGGAGTAGTATACCCAAGATAGGTAATTAATATTATTATTAATTACTGATAACTCCCAGGCTAGTAACAAGTTCTAGACCTGTAGATGCATGATAATATCTTCCTGGTATACATATATATTTATAAATTATGTATGTTTGCATTGGACTATGTGTAAATGTTTATGTGTTATGAATTTCAGACTGTAAGCTCTAATGGGGCAGGGACTAATATGAATGAAACATATTTTCTGTAGAGCATTTCATACATTGTTATAGGAATGGGCTCTTGTGATTAACCTTTTGGCTTCTATTCAGCAATAATGATAATGTTGCCCAGATTATTATTGGGCAACATCGTCATGAGTTTTTAGCAATTATGATAATTTATGGCTGCTATTTAGCAATATGTTGTGCAGGGACAGCGGTTGTGCTTACACACTGTCCCTGTAATGTTATAGAAGACATTGTTTTCAGGATTCCAAAAATAATTCCTTCTGTTTTTTCTTCTGTGCATGCTCAAACATGCACTCGGGAATAGTCTCTGTCCCTGCTTGCAGTGACCACCAATGGGGTAAGTTCATCTCCAGCCTGTCCAAATTGATTGACATGTGCAAAAAGGCTATATATTAGTCGGTATACATGTATATTTATGTGCTTTATATTTAACATTTATATATAAATGCTAAATATAATAGTAAATAAATATACAGGTATACTGACTAGTATAAAGTCTGTATACGCATGTCATTCAATTTTGGCAGGTTTAACATGCTGTAGTTGGACTTACCTGTCGGTCGTCACTGGAAATCAGGCATGATGACTGGATGGATTTAGAAAATGCTGCAGGGACTTAAGGGAAAATTTCCCTCTGTCCCTGCAGTTTTATGGACATGTAAGTATTTTTTCATATAACGCCATTCTGAGATGGCGTCATATAAAGGAGAATTTTTTCAAATGATTTAACACTTTTTGCTTTGCTGAATAGAAAAAGCGTTAAAGCACTGTAGAGATCAATGGCTGATCCCTACAGCGCGGTACTCGGTGAGCAGGGAATTAATGAGGAAGATATTTATGTTCTCTTCTCCATTATCCTATTGCTGACTAGGGGAATTACATAAAGAACACGGAATTCATAGTTTCCATAATTTGTATGTAAAAAACATTGCATCCCGATAGTGCGAAATCACCTTGCTTTATTTCTGCAACACAGAATGTGTGTGTGTAAGGCTATAGTGTTGGTAAAATTAGTCTATAAGCTCCAATGGGGCAGGGACTAATGTGAATGACCGATATTCTCACTCTATAAAGCATTTCATAAATACTTGTTGGAATGGGCTTTTGTAATAATGCCACTTGTTTCCTTTGTTATAATGTGAAATTACCCTGCCAACCGCGACATGTGAAAGTAGATATGTCAGTTCTGGGTTAGCTTGTGTTCCCCGACTACCGTCTAGAGTAGGAGTTCCGATACAAGCTGTAGGCAGGATATTGGACGGTCGAATGAAATTCTTGAACATGGAAGTTGAGTGTGAATTGCAAGTGTATTGTTGAAGGTAGTTACTAGAGGAAGTGAAGGAACAGGAGACAAGAGTCTTAAGGACTAAGTCTTAGAGATGAAGAACTGGACTAGCACCAGCAACATATATCTCTGGAACCAGAATGAGACCAGTAATGCATATCTCTGTAACTGTGCTGGGAGTGGTAACTGATATCTCTGTAACTGGGCCAAGACCAGTAGTGCATAACAATGTAACCAGACTTTGGCTGGTAATGTGTAACTATGAAACCGGTCTAGGACTGGTAATACGAATCTAAGGAACTGGGCTGGGACCAGTAATGGTTCTCTCTGTTACTGGGATGGGACTGGTATTGTGTATCTCAGGAACTGGGCTGAGGCTCTAAAAATGTTATACTACAACTGATTTGAGAGCAATGTCCCAAAGGAATCATGGTACTGGTAACTTGGCTTAAGCTGGACTTGCTAACTGAATTGGAACTGTAGAATGGGCTGGAACCCATGGATGTTGACCAATGATATTGGAAACCAGACAGGAGCCAGTGTACTTCTTTACTGGATTGGAACCAATGACACTGATGTGCAGGCTGCAACTGATGGAATAGGTAACCGGACTGGAAGCAATGAAGCTGGAAACTGTCTGGAGCTGGTGGACTTGTCAATTGGACTAGAACCAGTGACATATGGGACTGTGCTGGTCTGTGACAATATTTGTGCAGCACTGAATTTGTGTTTGTTAGAATATTTTTGTATTAGTTACTTTAGAATGTAAGCTCTTATGGGGCAGGAACTCTTATGGATGATTTGAATTCTCTGTACATGATTTATTAGTTATACAATCTAAATAAACAATAATAGTAATAATAAGAATAATAATAGATATGCATGTATATCAGGAACATATTATCATGCCTCTAAAATGTTTCAGGAGGACCTTCACCATGATTGAAAATGTGAGTACAACAGCCAAGCAAACTACATCTCTGGACTTTTGTATGGTTATCTTTACTACAAAGCATATAATGAAGATAGAACCACAGGAGTAGTAGACCCAAGACAGGTAATTAATATTATTAATTACTGATAACTCTCAGACAAGACACAAGTTCTAGACCCATAGAGGCATGATAATATCTTCCTGGTATACATGGATATTTATAAAATATGTATGTTTGCTTTGGACTATGTGTAAATGCTTATGTGTTATGAATTTTAGACTGTAAGCTCCACTGGGGCAGGGACTAATATGAATGGCATATATTCTAAGTAGAGCATTGTATAAAATCTAATACTAATGGGCTTTTGTGATTAACCTTTAATGGTCTATTCAGAAAAAGTGACAATGTTGCTCAGAATATTATCGGGCAACATTGTCATGAGTTTATATCAATTATGATAATTTATGACTACTATTCAGCATTTTTTAGTGCATGGACACTGGTTGCGGTAACACGCTGTCCCTGTGATCATACAGAAGACATTGTTTTTGGGATTCCGAAAACAATACCTTCTGTTTGTTCTTCTGTGTATGCTCAAACATGTGCTCGGGAATTGTCTCTGTCCCTGCTTGCAGAGACTGCTGATGGGTTCATTACATCTCCAGCTTGTACAAATTGATTGACGTGTGTATACAGGCTTTATATTAGTTGGTATACATGTATATTTATGTGCTTTTATATTTAACATATAAATACTAATTATAATAGTGCATAAATATACAAGTATACAGGCTAGTATAAAGTCTGTATATGCATTTCAATCAATTTTGGCAGGTTTAACATGCTCTAGTTGGACTTGGAACTAATGGATGTTGACCAGTGATGTTGGTTACTAGACAGGAGCCATGGACTTCTTAAATGGACTGGAACCGATGACGCTGGTGTCCAGGCTGGATCTGATGGAATAGTTAACTTGACTGGAACCATTGAAGCTGGAGACTGTCTGGAGCTGGTGGAATTGTTAACTGGACTGAAACCAGTGACATATGGGACTGTGCTGGTCTGTGACAATATTTATGCAACACTGAATTTATGTTTGTTAGAATATTTTTGTATTAGTGACTTTAGAATGTAAGCTCTTATGGGGCAGGGACTCTTATGGATCATTTGTGTTCTCTGTACATGATTTATTAGTTATACAATATAAATAAACAAAAATAGTAATAATAAGAATAATAATAGATATGCATGTATATCAGGAACATATTATCATGCCTCTAAAATTTTTCAGGTGGGCCTGCACCATGATTGAAAATGTGAGGACAACAGCCAAGAAAACGACATCTCTGGACTTTTGTAAGGTTATCTTTACTACAGCATAGAATGAAGATAGAACCGCAGGAGTAGTATACCCAAGATAGGTAATTAATATTATTATTAATTACTGATAACTCCCAGGCTAGTAACAAGTTCTAGACCTGTAGATGCATGATAATATCTTCCTTGTATACATATATATTTATAAATTATGTATGTTTGCATTGGACTCTGTGTAAATGTTTATGTGTTATGAATTTCAGACTGTAAGCTCTAATGGGGCAGGGACTAATATGAATGAAACATATTTTCTGTAGAGCATTTCATACATTGTTATAGGAATGGGCTCTTGTGATTAACCTTTTGGCTTCTATTCAGCAATAGTGATAATGTTGCCCAGATTATTATTGGGCAACATCGTCATGAGTTTTTAGCAATTATGATAATTTATGGCTGCTATTTAGCAATATGTTGTGCAGGGACAGCGGTTGTGCTTACACACTGTCCCTGTAATGTTATAGAAGACATTGTTTTCAGGATTCCAAAAATAATTCCTTCTGTTTTTTCTTCTGTGCATGCTCAAACATGCCCTTGGGAATAGTCTCTGTCCCTGCTTGCAGTGACCGCCAATGGGGTAAGTTCATCTCCAGCCTGTCCAAATTGATTGACATGTGCATAAAGGCTATATATTAGTCGGTATACATGTATATTTATGTGCTTTATATTTAACATTTATATATAAATGCTAAATATAATAGTAAATAAATATACAGGTATACTGACTAGTATAAAGTCTGTATACGCATGTCATTCAATTTTGGCAGGTTTAACATGCTGTAGTTGGACTTACCTGTCGGTCGTCACTGGAAATCAGGCATGATGACTGGATGGATTTACAAAATGCTGCAGGGACTTAAGGGAAAATTTCCCTCTGTCCCTGCAGTTTTATGGACATGTAAGTATTTTTTCATATAACGCCATTCTGAGATGGCGTCATATAAAGGAGAATTTTTTCAAATGATTTAACACTTTTTGCTTTGCTGAATAGAAAAAGCGTTAAAGCACTGTAGAGATCAATGGCTGATCCCTACAGCGCGGTACTCGGTGAGCAGGGAATTAATGAGGAAGATATTTATGTTCTCTTCTCCATTATCCTATTGCTGACTAGGGGAATTACATAAAGAACACGGAATTCATAGTTTCCATAATTTGTATGTAAAAAACATTGCATCCCGATAGTGCGAAATCACCTTGCTTTATTTCTGCAACACAGAATGTGTGTGTGTAAGGCTATAGTGTTGGTAAAATTAGTCTATAAGCTCCAATGGGGCAGGGACTAATGTGAATGACCGATATTCTCACTCTATAAAGCATTTCATAAATACTTGTTGGAATGGGCTTTTGTAATAATGCCACTTGTTTCCTTTGTTATAATGTGAAATTACCCTGCCAACCGCGACATGTGAAAGTAGATATGTCAGTTCTGGGTTAGCTTGTGTTCCCCGACTACCGTCTAGAGTAGGAGTTCCGATACAAGCTGTAGGCAGGATATTGGACGGTCGAATGAAATTCTTGAACATGGAAGTTGAGTGTGAATTGCAAGTATATTGTTGAAGGTAGTTACTAGAGGAAGTGAAGGAACAGGAGACAAGAGTCTTAAGGACTAAGTCTTAGAGATGAAGAACTGGACTAGCACCAGCAACATATATCTCTGGAACCAGAATGAGACCAGTAATGCATATCTCTGTAACTGTGCTGGGAGTGGTAACTGATATCTCTGTAACTGGGCCAAGACCAGTAGTGCATAACAATGTAACCAGACTTTGGCTGGTAATGTGTAACTATGAAACCGGTCTAGGACTGGTAATACGAATCTAAGGAACTGGGCTGGGACCAGTAATGGTTCTCTCTGTTACTGGGATGGGACTGGTATTGTGTATCTCAGGAACTGGGCTGAGGCTCTAAAAATGTTATACTACAACTGATTTGAGAGAAATGTCCCAAAGGAATCATGGTACTGGTAACTTGGCTTAAGCTGGACTTGCTAACTGAATTGGAACTGTAGAATGGGCTGGAACCCATGGATGTTGACCAATGATATTGGAAACCAGACAGGAGCCAGTGTACTTCTTTACTGGATTGGAACCAATGACACTGATGTGCAGGCTGCAACTGATGGAATAGGTAACCGGACTGGAAGCAATGAAGCTGGAAACTGTCTGGAGCTGGTGGACTTGTCAATTGGACTAGAACCAGTGACATATGGGACTGTGCTGGTCTGTGACAATATTTGTGCAGCACTGAATTTGTGTTTGTTAGAATATTTTTGTATTAGTTACTTTAGAATGTAAGCTCTTATGGGGCAGGAACTCTTATGGATGATTTGAATTCTCTGTACATGATTTATTAGTTATACAATCTAAATAAACAATAATAGTAATAATAAGAATAATAATAGATATGCATGTATATCAGGAACATATTATCATGCCTCTAAAATGTTTCAGGAGGGCCTTCACCATGATTGAAAATGTGAGTACAACAGCCAAGCAAACTACATCTCTGGACTTTTGTATGGTTATCTTTACTACAAAGCATATAATAAAGATAGAACCACAGGAGTAGTAGACCCAAGACAGGTAATTAATATTATTAATTACTGATAACTCTCAGACTAGACACAAGTTCTAGACCCATAGAGGCATGATAATATCTTCCTGGTATACATGGATATTTATAAAATATGTATGTTTGCTTTGGACTATGTGTAAATGCTTATGTGTTATGAATTTTAGACTGTAAGCTCCACTGGGGCAGGGACTAATATGAATGGCATATATTCTAAGTAGAGCATTGTATAAAATCTAATACTAATGGGCTTTTGTGATTAACCTTTAATGGTCTATTCAGAAAAAGTGACAATGTTGCTCAGAATATTATCGGGCAACATTGTCATGAGTTTATATCAATTATGATAATTTATGACTACTATTCAGCAATTTTTAGTGCATGGACACTGGTTGTGGTAACATGCTGTCCCTGTGATCATACAGAAGACATTGTTTTTGGGATTTCGAAAACAATACCTTCTGTTTGTTCTTCTGTGTATGCTCAAACATGTGCTCGGGAATTGTCTCTGTCCCTGCTTGCAGAGACTGCTGATGGGTTAATTACATCTCCAGCTTGTACAAATTGATTGACGTGTGTATACAGGCTTTATATTAGTTGGTATACATGTTTATTTATGTGCTTTTATATTTAACATATAAATACTAATTATAATAGTGCATAAATATACAAGTATACAGGCTAGTATAAAGTCTGTATATGCATTTCAATCAATTTTGGCAGGTTTAACATGCTCTAGTTGGACTTGGAACTAATGGATGTTGACAAGTGATGTTGGTTACTAGACAGGAGCCATGGACTTCTTAAATGGACTGGAACCGATGATGCTGGTGTCCAGGCTGGATCTGATGGAATAGTTAACTTGACTGGAACCATTGAAGCTGGAGACTGTCTGGAGCTGGTGGAATTGTTAACTGGACTGAAACCAGTGACATATGGGACTGTGCTGGTCTGTGACAATATTTATGCAACACTGAATTTATGTTTGTTAGAATATTTTTGTATTAGTGACTTTAGAATGTAAGCTCTTATGGGGCAGGGACTCTTATGGATCATTTGTGTTCTCTGTACATGATTTATTAGTTATACAATATAAATAAACAAAAATAGTAATAATAAGAATAATAATAGATATGCATGTATATCAGGAACATATTATCATGCCTCTAAAATTTTTCAGGTGGGCCTGCACCATGATTGAAAATGTGAGGACAACAGCCAAGAAAACAACATCTCTGGACTTTTGTAAGGTTATCTTTACTACAGCATAGAATGAAGATAGAACCGCAGGAGTAGTATACCCAAGATAGGTAATTAATATTATTATTAATTACTGATAACTCCCAGGCTAGTAACAAGTTCTAGACCTGTAGATGCATGATAATATCTTCCTTGTATACATATATATTTATAAATTATGTATGTTTGCATTGGACTATGTGTAAATGTTTATGTGTTATGAATTTCAGACTGTAAGCTCTAATGGGGCAGGGACTAATATGAATGAAACATATTTTCTGTAGAGCATTTCATACATTGTTATAGGAATGGGCTCTTGTGATTAACCTTTTGGCTTCTATTCAGCAATAGTGATAATGTTGCCCAGATTATTATTGGGCAACATCGTCATGAGTTTTTAGCAATTATGATAATTTATGGCTGCTATTTAGCAATATGTTGTGCAGGGACAGCGGTTGTGCTTACACACTGTCCCTGTAATGTTATAGAAGACATTGTTTTCAGGATTCCAAAAATAATTCCTTCTGTTTTTTCTTCTGTGCATGCTCAAACATGCACTTGGGAATAGTCTCTGTCCCTGCTTGCAGTGACCGCCAATGGGGTAAGTTCATCTCCAGCCTGTCCAAATTGATTGACATGTGCATAAAGGCTATATATTAGTCGGTATACATGTATATTTATGTGCTTTATATTTAACATTTATATATAAATGCTAAATATAATAGTAAATAAATATACAGGTATACTGACTAGTATAAAGTCTGTAGACGCATGTCATTCAATTTTGGCAGGTTTAACATGCTGTAGTTGGACTTACCTGTCGGTCGTCACTGGAAATCAGGCATGATGACTGGATGGATTTACAAAATGCTGCAGGGACTTAAGGGAAAATTTCCCTCTGTCCCTGCAGTTTTATGGACATGTAAGTATTTTTTCATATAACGCCATTCTGAGATGGCGTCATATAAAGGAGAATTTTTTCAAATGATTTAACACTTTTTGCTTTGCTGAATAGAAAAAGCGTTAAAGCACTGTAGAGATCAATGGCTGATCCCTACAGCGCGGTACTCGGTGAGCAGGGAATTAATGAGGAAGATATTTATGTTCTCTTCTCCATTATCCTATTGCTGACTAGGGGAATTACATAAAGAACACGGAATTCATAGTTTCCATAATTTGTATGTAAAAAACATTGCATCCCGATAGTGCGAAATCACCTTGCTTTATTTCTGCAACACAGAATGTGTGTGTGTAAGGCTATAGTGTTGGTAAAATTAGTCTATAAGCTCCAATGGGGCAGGGACTAATGTGAATGACCGATATTCTCACTCTATAAAGCATTTCATAAATACTTGTTGGAATGGGCTTTTGTAATAATGCCACTTGTTTCCTTTGTTATAATGTGAAATTACCCTGCCAACCGCGACATGTGAAAGTAGATATGTCAGTTCTGGGTTAGCTTGTGTTCCCCGACTACCGTCTAGAGTAGGAGTTCCGATACAAGCTGTAGGCAGGATATTGGACGGTCGAATGAAATTCTTGAACATGGAAGTTGAGTGTGAATTGCAAGTATATTGTTGAAGGTAGTTACTAGAGGAAGTGAAGGAACAGGAGACAAGAGTCTTAAGGACTAAGTCTTAGAGATGAAGAACTGGACTAGCACCAGCAACATATATCTCTGGAACCAGAATGAGACCAGTAATGCATATCTCTGTAACTGTGCTGGGAGTGGTAACTGATATCTCTGTAACTGGGCCAAGACCAGTAGTGCATAACAATGTAACCAGACTTTGGCTGGTAATGTGTAACTATGAAACCGGTCTAGGACTGGTAATACGAATCTAAGGAACTGGGCTGGGACCAGTAATGGTTCTCTCTGTTACTGGGATGGGACTGGTATTGTGTATCTCAGGAACTGGGCTGAGGCTCTAAAAATGTTATACTACAACTGATTTGAGAGCAATGTCCCAAAGGAATCATGGTACTGGTAACTTGGCTTAAGCTGGACTTGCTAACTGAATTGGAACTGTAGAATGGGCTGGAACCCATGGATGTTGACCAATGATATTGGAAACCAGACAGGAGCCAGTGTACTTCTTTACTGGATTGGAACCAATGACACTGATGTGCAGGCTGCAACTGATGGAATAGGTAACCGGACTGGAAGCAATGAAGCTGGAAACTGTCTGGAGCTGGTGGACTTGTCAATTGGACTAGAACCAGTGACATATGGGACTGTGCTGGTCTGTGACAATATTTGTGCAGCACTGAATTTGTGTTTGTTAGAATATTTTTGTATTAGTTACTTTAGAATGTAAGCTCTTATGGGGCAGGAACTCTTATGGATGATTTGAATTCTCTGTACATGATTTATTAGTTATACAATCTAAATAAACAATAATAGTAATAATAAGAATAATAATAGATATGCATGTATATCAGGAACATATTATCATGCCTCTAAAATGTTTCAGGAGGGCCTTCACCATGATTGAAAATGTGAGTACAACAGCCAAGCAAACTACATCTCTGGACTTTTGTATGGTTATCTTTACTACAAAGCATATAATAAAGATAGAACCACAGGAGTAGTAGACCCAAGACAGGTAATTAATATTATTAATTACTGATAACTCTCAGACTAGACACAAGTTCTAGACCCATAGAGGCATGATAATATCTTCCTGGTATACATGGATATTTATAAAATATGTATGTTTGCTTTGGACTATGTGTAAATGCTTATGTGTTATGAATTTTAGACTGTAAGCTCCACTGGGGCAGGGACTAATATGAATGGCATATATTCTAAGTAGAGCATTGTATAAAATCTAATACTAATGGGCTTTTGTGATTAACCTTTAATGGTCTATTCAGAAAAAGTGACAATGTTGCTCAGAATATTATCGGGCAACATTGTCATGAGTTTATATCAATTATGATAATTTATGACTACTATTCAGCAATTTTTAGTGCATGGACACTGGTTGTGGTAACATGCTGTCCCTGTGATCATACAGAAGACATTGTTTTTGGGATTTCGAAAACAATACCTTCTGTTTGTTCTTCTGTGTATGCTCAAACATGTGCTCGGGAATTGTCTCTGTCCCTGCTTGCAGAGACTGCTGATGGGTTAATTACATCTCCAGCTTGTACAAATTGATTGACGTGTGTATACAGGCTTTATATTAGTTGGTATACATGTTTATTTATGTGCTTTTATATTTAACATATAAATACTAATTATAATAGTGCATAAATATACAAGTATACAGGCTAGTATAAAGTCTGTATATGCATTTCAATCAATTTTGGCAGGTTTAACATGCTCTAGTTGGACTTGGAACTAATGGATGTTGACAAGTGATGTTGGTTACTAGACAGGAGCCATGGACTTCTTAAATGGACTGGAACCGATGATGCTGGTGTCCAGGCTGGATCTGATGGAATAGTTAACTTGACTGGAACCATTGAAGCTGGAGACTGTCTGGAGCTGGTGGAATTGTTAACTGGACTGAAACCAGTGACATATGGGACTGTGCTGGTCTGTGACAATATTTATGCAACACTGAATTTATGTTTGTTAGAATATTTTTGTATTAGTGACTTTAGAATGTAAGCTCTTATGGGGCAGGGACTCTTATGGATCATTTGTGTTCTCTGTACATGATTTATTAGTTATACAATATAAATAAACAAAAATAGTAATAATAAGAATAATAATAGATATGCATGTATATCAGGAACATATTATCATGCCTCTAAAATTTTTCAGGTGGGCCTGCACCATGATTGAAAATGTGAGGACAACAGCCAAGAAAACAACATCTCTGGACTTTTGTAAGGTTATCTTTACTACAGCATAGAATGAAGATAGAACCGCAGGAGTAGTATACCCAAGATAGGTAATTAATATTATTATTAATTACTGATAACTCCCAGGCTAGTAACAAGTTCTAGACCTGTAGATGCATGATAATATCTTCCTTGTATACATATATATTTATAAATTATGTATGTTTGCATTGGACTATGTGTAAATGTTTATGTGTTATGAATTTCAGACTGTAAGCTCTAATGGGGCAGGGACTAATATGAATGAAACATATTTTCTGTAGAGCATTTCATACATTGTTATAGGAATGGGCTCTTGTGATTAACCTTTTGGCTTCTATTCAGCAATAGTGATAATGTTGCCCAGATTATTATTGGGCAACATCGTCATGAGTTTTTAGCAATTATGATAATTTATGGCTGCTATTTAGCAATATGTTGTGCAGGGACAGCGGTTGTGCTTACACACTGTCCCTGTAATGTTATAGAAGACATTGTTTTCAGGATTCCAAAAATAATTCCTTCTGTTTTTTCTTCTGTGCATGCTCAAACATGCACTTGGGAATAGTCTCTGTCCCTGCTTGCAGTGACCGCCAATGGGGTAAGTTCATCTCCAGCCTGTCCAAATTGATTGACATGTGCATAAAGGCTATATATTAGTCGGTATACATGTATATTTATGTGCTTTATATTTAACATTTATATATAAATGCTAAATATAATAGTAAATAAATATACAGGTATACTGACTAGTATAAAGTCTGTAGACGCATGTCATTCAATTTTGGCAGGTTTAACATGCTGTAGTTGGACTTACCTGTCGGTCGTCACTGGAAATCAGGCATGATGACTGGATGGATTTACAAAATGCTGCAGGGACTTAAGGGAAAATTTCCCTCTGTCCCTGCAGTTTTATGGACATGTAAGTATTTTTTCATATAACGCCATTCTGAGATGGCGTCATATAAAGGAGAATTTTTTCAAATGATTTAACACTTTTTGCTTTGCTGAATAGAAAAAGCGTTAAAGCACTGTAGAGATCAATGGCTGATCCCTACAGCGCGGTACTCGGTGAGCAGGGAATTAATGAGGAAGATATTTATGTTCTCTTCTCCATTATCCTATTGCTGACTAGGGGAATTACATAAAGAACACGGAATTCATAGTTTCCATAATTTGTATGTAAAAAACATTGCATCCCGATAGTGCGAAATCACCTTGCTTTATTTCTGCAACACAGAATGTGTGTGTGTAAGGCTATAGTGTTGGTAAAATTAGTCTATAAGCTCCAATGGGGCAGGGACTAATGTGAATGACCGATATTCTCACTCTATAAAGCATTTCATAAATACTTGTTGGAATGGGCTTTTGTAATAATGCCACTTGTTTCCTTTGTTATAATGTGAAATTACCCTGCCAACCGCGACATGTGAAAGTAGATATGTCAGTTCTGGGTTAGCTTGTGTTCCCCGACTACCGTCTAGAGTAGGAGTTCCGATACAAGCTGTAGGCAGGATATTGGACGGTCGAATGAAATTCTTGAACATGGAAGTTGAGTGTGAATTGCAAGTATATTGTTGAAGGTAGTTACTAGAGGAAGTGAAGGAACAGGAGACAAGAGTCTTAAGGACTAAGTCTTAGAGATGAAGAACTGGACTAGCACCAGCAACATATATCTCTGGAACCAGAATGAGACCAGTAATGCATATCTCTGTAACTGTGCTGGGAGTGGTAACTGATATCTCTGTAACTGGGCCAAGACCAGTAGTGCATAACAATGTAACCAGACTTTGGCTGGTAATGTGTAACTATGAAACCGGTCTAGGACTGGTAATACGAATCTAAGGAACTGGGCTGGGACCAGTAATGGTTCTCTCTGTTACTGGGATGGGACTGGTATTGTGTATCTCAGGAACTGGGCTGAGGCTCTAAAAATGTTATACTACAACTGATTTGAGAGCAATGTCCCAAAGGAATCATGGTACTGGTAACTTGGCTTAAGCTGGACTTGCTAACTGAATTGGAACTGTAGAATGGGCTGGAACCCATGGATGTTGACCAATGATATTGGAAACCAGACAGGAGCCAGTGTACTTCTTTACTGGATTGGAACCAATGACACTGATGTGCAGGCTGCAACTGATGGAATAGGTAACCGGACTGGAAGCAATGAAGCTGGAAACTGTCTGGAGCTGGTGGACTTGTCAATTGGACTAGAACCAGTGACATATGGGACTGTGCTGGTCTGTGACAATATTTGTGCAGCACTGAATTTGTGTTTGTTAGAATATTTTTGTATTAGTTACTTTAGAATGTAAGCTCTTATGGGGCAGGAACTCTTATGGATGATTTGAATTCTCTGTACATGATTTATTAGTTATACAATCTAAATAAACAATAATAGTAATAATAAGAATAATAATAGATATGCATGTATATCAGGAACATATTATCATGCCTCTAAAATGTTTCAGGAGGGCCTTCACCATGATTGAAAATGTGAGTACAACAGCCAAGCAAACTACATCTCTGGACTTTTGTATGGTTATCTTTACTACAAAGCATATAATAAAGATAGAACCACAGGAGTAGTAGACCCAAGACAGGTAATTAATATTATTAATTACTGATAACTCTCAGACTAGACACAAGTTCTAGACCCATAGAGGCATGATAATATCTTCCTGGTATACATGGATATTTATAAAATATGTATGTTTGCTTTGGACTATGTGTAAATGCTTATGTGTTATGAATTTTAGACTGTAAGCTCCACTGGGGCAGGGACTAGTATGAATGGCATATATTCTAAGTAGAGCATTGTATAAAATCTAATACTAATGGGCTTTTGTGATTAACCTTTAATGGTCTATTCAGAAAAAGTGACAATGTTGCTCAGAATATTATCGGGCAACATTGTCATGAGTTTATATCAATTATGATAATTTATGACTACTATTCAGCAATTTTTAGTGCATGGACACTGGTTGTGGTAACATGCTGTCCCTGTGATCATACAGAAGACATTGTTTTTGGGATTTCGAAAACAATACCTTCTGTTTGTTCTTCTGTGTATGCTCAAACATGTGCTCGGGAATTGTCTCTGTCCCTGCTTGCAGAGACTGCTGATGGGTTAATTACATCTCCAGCTTGTACAAATTGATTGACGTGTGTATACAGGCTTTATATTAGTTGGTATACATGTTTATTTATGTGCTTTTATATTTAACATATAAATACTAATTATAATAGTGCATAAATATACAAGTATACAGGCTAGTATAAAGTCTGTATATGCATTTCAATCAATTTTGGCAGGTTTAACATGCTCTAGTTGGACTTGGAACTAATGGATGTTGACAAGTGATGTTGGTTACTAGACAGGAGCCATGGACTTCTTAAATGGACTGGAACCGATGATGCTGGTGTCCAGGCTGGATCTGATGGAATAGTTAACTTGACTGGAACCATTGAAGCTGGAGACTGTCTGGAGCTGGTGGAATTGTTAACTGGACTGAAACCAGTGACATATGGGACTGTGCTGGTCTGTGACAATATTTATGCAACACTGAATTTATGTTTGTTAGAATATTTTTGTATTAGTGACTTTAGAATGTAAGCTCTTATGGGGCAGGGACTCTTATGGATCATTTGTGTTCTCTGTACATGATTTATTAGTTATACAATATAAATAAACAAAAATAGTAATAATAAGAATAATAATAGATATGCATGTATATCAGGAACATATTATCATGCCTCTAAAATTTTTCAGGTGGGCCTGCACCATGATTGAAAATGTGAGGACAACAGCCAAGAAAACAACATCTCTGGACTTTTGTAAGGTTATCTTTACTACAGCATAGAATGAAGATAGAACCGCAGGAGTAGTATACCCAAGATAGGTAATTAATATTATTATTAATTACTGATAACTCCCAGGCTAGTAACAAGTTCTAGACCTGTAGATGCATGATAATATCTTCCTTGTATACATATATATTTATAAATTATGTATGTTTGCATTGGACTATGTGTAAATGTTTATGTGTTATGAATTTCAGACTGTAAGCTCTAATGGGGCAGGGACTAATATGAATGAAACATATTTTCTGTAGAGCATTTCATACATTGTTATAGGAATGGGCTCTTGTGATTAACCTTTTGGCTTCTATTCAGCAATAGTGATAATGTTGCCCAGATTATTATTGGGCAACATCGTCATGAGTTTTTAGCAATTATGATAATTTATGGCTGCTATTTAGCAATATGTTGTGCAGGGACAGCGGTTGTGCTTACACACTGTCCCTGTAATGTTATAGAAGACATTGTTTTCAGGATTCCAAAAATAATTCCTTCTGTTTTTTCTTCTGTGCATGCTCAAACATGCACTTGGGAATAGTCTCTGTCCCTGCTTGCAGTGACCGCCAATGGGGTAAGTTCATCTCCAGCCTGTCCAAATTGATTGACATGTGCATAAAGGCTATATATTAGTCGGTATACATGTATATTTATGTGCTTTATATTTAACATTTATATATAAATGCTAAATATAATAGTAAATAAATATACAGGTATACTGACTAGTATAAAGTCTGTAGACGCATGTCATTCAATTTTGGCAGGTTTAACATGCTGTAGTTGGACTTACCTGTCGGTCGTCACTGGAAATCAGGCATGATGACTGGATGGATTTACAAAATGCTGCAGGGACTTAAGGGAAAATTTCCCTCTGTCCCTGCAGTTTTATGGACATGTAAGTATTTTTTCATATAACGCCATTCTGAGATGGCGTCATATAAAGGAGAATTTTTTCAAATGATTTAACACTTTTTGCTTTGCTGAATAGAAAAAGCGTTAAAGCACTGTAGAGATCAATGGCTGATCCCTACAGCGCGGTACTCGGTGAGCAGGGAATTAATGAGGAAGATATTTATGTTCTCTTCTCCATTATCCTATTGCTGACTAGGGGAATTACATAAAGAACACGGAATTCATAGTTTCCATAATTTGTATGTAAAAAACATTGCATCCCGATAGTGCGAAATCACCTTGCTTTATTTCTGCAACACAGAATGTGTGTGTGTAAGGCTATAGTGTTGGTAAAATTAGTCTATAAGCTCCAATGGGGCAGGGACTAATGTGAATGACCGATATTCTCACTCTATAAAGCATTTCATAAATACTTGTTGGAATGGGCTTTTGTAATAATGCCACTTGTTTCCTTTGTTATAATGTGAAATTACCCTGCCAACCGCGACATGTGAAAGTAGATATGTCAGTTCTGGGTTAGCTTGTGTTCCCCGACTACCGTCTAGAGTAGGAGTTCCGATACAAGCTGTAGGCAGGATATTGGACGGTCGAATGAAATTCTTGAACATGGAAGTTGAGTGTGAATTGCAAGTATATTGTTGAAGGTAGTTACTAGAGGAAGTGAAGGAACAGGAGACAAGAGTCTTAAGGACTAAGTCTTAGAGATGAAGAACTGGACTAGCACCAGCAACATATATCTCTGGAACCAGAATGAGACCAGTAATGCATATCTCTGTAACTGTGCTGGGAGTGGTAACTGATATCTCTGTAACTGGGCCAAGACCAGTAGTGCATAACAATGTAACCAGACTTTGGCTGGTAATGTGTAACTATGAAACCGGTCTAGGACTGGTAATACGAATCTAAGGAACTGGGCTGGGACCAGTAATGGTTCTCTCTGTTACTGGGATGGGACTGGTATTGTGTATCTCAGGAACTGGGCTGAGGCTCTAAAAATGTTATACTACAACTGATTTGAGAGCAATGTCCCAAAGGAATCATGGTACTGGTAACTTGGCTTAAGCTGGACTTGCTAACTGAATTGGAACTGTAGAATGGGCTGGAACCCATGGATGTTGACCAATGATATTGGAAACCAGACAGGAGCCAGTGTACTTCTTTACTGGATTGGAACCAATGACACTGATGTGCAGGCTGCAACTGATGGAATAGGTAACCGGACTGGAAGCAATGAAGCTGGAAACTGTCTGGAGCTGGTGGACTTGTCAATTGGACTAGAACCAGTGACATATGGGACTGTGCTGGTCTGTGACAATATTTGTGCAGCACTGAATATGTGTTTGTTAGAATATTTTTGTATTAGTTACTTTAGAATGTAAGCTCTTATGGGGCAGGAACTCTTATGGATGATTTGAATTCTCTGTACATGATTTATTAGTTATACAATCTAAATAAACAATAATAGTAATAATAAGAATAATAATAGATATGCATGTATATCAGGAACATATTATCATGCCTCTAAAATGTTTCAGGAGGGCCTTCACCATGATTGAAAATGTGAGTACAACAGCCAAGCAAACTACATCTCTGGACTTTTGTATGGTTATCTTTACTACAAAGCATATAATAAAGATAGAACCACAGGAGTAGTAGACCCAAGACAGGTAATTAATATTATTAATTACTGATAACTCTCAGACTAGACACAAGTTCTAGACCCATAGAGGCATGATAATATCTTCCTGGTATACATGGATATTTATAAAATATGTATGTTTGCTTTGGACTATGTGTAAATGCTTATGTGTTATGAATTTTAGACTGTAAGCTCCACTGGGGCAGGGACTAATATGAATGGCATATATTCTAAGTAGAGCATTGTATAAAATCTAATACTAATGGGCTTTTGTGATTAACCTTTAATGGTCTATTCAGAAAAAGTGACAATGTTGCTCAGAATATTATCGGGCAACATTGTCATGAGTTTATATCAATTATGATAATTTATGACTACTATTCAGCAATTTTTAGTGCATGGACACTGGTTGTGGTAACATGCTGTCCCTGTGATCATACAGAAGACATTGTTTTTGGGATTCCGAAAACAATACCTTCTGTTTGTTCTTCTGTGTATGCTCAAACATGTGCTCGGGAATTGTCTCTGTCCCTGCTTGCAGAGACTGCTGATGGGTTAATTACATCTCCAGCTTGTACAAATTGATTGACGTGTGTATACAGGCTTTATATTAGTTGGTATACATGTTTATTTATGTGCTTTTATATTTAACATATAAATACTAATTATAATAGTGCATAAATATACAAGTATACAGGCTAGTATAAAGTCTGTATATGCATTTCAATCAATTTTGGCAGGTTTAACATGCTCTAGTTGGACTTGGAACTAATGGATGTTGACAAGTGATGTTGGTTACTAGACAGGAGCCATGGACTTCTTAAATGGACTGGAACCGATGATGCTGGTGTCCAGGCTGGATCTGATGGAATAGTTAACTTGACTGGAACCATTGAAGCTGGAGACTGTCTGGAGCTGGTGGAATTGTTAACTGGACTGAAACCAGTGACATATGGGACTGTGCTGGTCTGTGACAATATTTATGCAACACTGAATTTATGTTTGTTAGAATATTTTTGTATTAGTGACTTTAGAATGTAAGCTCTTATGGGGCAGGGACTCTTATGGATCATTTGTGTTCTCTGTACATGATTTATTAGTTATACAATATAAATAAACAAAAATAGTAATAATAAGAATAATAATAGATATGCATGTATATCAGGAACATATTATCATGCCTCTAAAATTTTTCAGGTGGGCCTGCACCATGATTGAAAATGTGAGGACAACAGCCAAGAAAACAACATCTCTGGACTTTTGTAAGGTTATCTTTACTACAGCATAGAATGAAGATAGAACCGCAGGAGTAGTATACCCAAGATAGGTAATTAATATTATTATTAATTACTGATAACTCCCAGGCTAGTAACAAGTTCTAGACCTGTAGATGCATGATAATATCTTCCTTGTATACATATATATTTATAAATTATGTATGTTTGCATTGGACTATGTGTAAATGTTTATGTGTTATGAATTTCAGACTGTAAGCTCTAATGGGGCAGGGACTAATATGAATGAAACATATTTTCTGTAGAGCATTTCATACATTGTTATAGGAATGGGCTCTTGTGATTAACCTTTTGGCTTCTATTCAGCAATAGTGATAATGTTGCCCAGATTATTATTGGGCAACATCGTCATGAGTTTTTAGCAATTATGATAATTTATGGCTGCTATTTAGCAATATGTTGTGCAGGGACAGCGGTTGTGCTTACACACTGTCCCTGTAATGTTATAGAAGACATTGTTTTCAGGATTCCAAAAATAATTCCTTCTGTTTTTTCTTCTGTGCATGCTCAAACATGCACTTGGGAATAGTCTCTGTCCCTGCTTGCAGTGACCGCCAATGGGGTAAGTTCATCTCCAGCCTGTCCAAATTGATTGACATGTGCATAAAGGCTATATATTAGTCGGTATACATGTATATTTATGTGCTTTATATTTAACATTTATATATAAATGCTAAATATAATAGTAAATAAATATACAGGTATACTGACTAGTATAAAGTCTGTATACGCATGTCATTCAATTTTGGCAGGTTTAACATGCTGTAGTTGGACTTACCTGTCGGTCGTCACTGGAAATCAGGCATGATGACTGGATGGATTTACAAAATGCTGCAGGGACTTAAGGGAAAATTTCCCTCTGTCCCTGCAGTTTTATGGACATGTAAGTATTTTTTCATATAACGCCATTCTGAGATGGCGTCATATAAAGGAGAATTTTTTCAAATGATTTAACACTTTTTGCTTTGCTGAATAGAAAAAGCGTTAAAGCACTGTAGAGATCAATGGCTGATCCCTACAGCGCGGTACTCGGTGAGCAGGGAATTAATGAGGAAGATATTTATGTTCTCTTCTCCATTATCCTATTGCTGACTAGGGGAATTACATAAAGAACACGGAATTCATAGTTTCCATAATTTGTATGTAAAAAACATTGCATCCTGATAGTGCGAAATCACCTTGCTTTATTTCTGCAACACAGAATGTGTGTGTGTAAGGCTATAGTGTTGGTAAAATTAGTCTATAAGCTCCAATGGGGCAGGGACTAATGTGAATGACCGATATTCTCACTCTATAAAGCATTTCATAAATACTTGTTGGAATGGGCTTTTGTAATAATGCCACTTGTTTCCTTTGTTATAATGTGAAATTACCCTGCCAACCGCGACATGTGAAAGTAGATATGTCAGTTCTGGGTTAGCTTGTGTTCCCCGACTACCGTCTAGAGTAGGAGTTCCGATACAAGCTGTAGGCAGGATATTGGACGGTCGAATGAAATTCTTGAACATGGAAGTTGAGTGTGAATTGCAAGTATATTGTTGAAGGTAGTTACTAGAGGAAGTGAAGGAACAGGAGACAAGAGTCTTAAGGACTAAGTCTTAGAGATGAAGAACTGGACTAGCACCAGCAACATATATCTCTGGAACCAGAATGAGACCAGTAATGCATATCTCTGTAACTGTGCTGGGAGTGGTAACTGATATCTCTGTAACTGGGCCAAGACCAGTAGTGCATAACAATGTAACCAGACTTTGGCTGGTAATGTGTAACTATGAAACCGGTCTAGGACTGGTAATACGAATCTAAGGAACTGGGCTGGGACCGGTAATGGTTCTCTCTGTTACTGGGATGGGACTGGTATTGTGTATCTCAGGAACTGGGCTGAGGCTCTAAAAATGTTATACTACAACTGATTTGAGAGCAATGTCCCAAAGGAATCATGGTACTGGTAACTTGGCTTAAGCTGGACTTGCTAACTGAATTGGAACTGTAGAATGGGCTGGAACCCATGGATGTTGACCAATGATATTGGAAACCAGACAGGAGCCAGTGTACTTCTTTACTGGATTGGAACCAATGACACTGATGTGCAGGCTGCAACTGATGGAATAGGTAACCGGACTGGAAGCAATGAAGCTGGAAACTGTCTGGAGCTGGTGGACTTGTCAATTGGACTAGAACCAGTGACATATGGGACTGTGCTGGTCTGTGACAATATTTGTGCTGCACTGAATTTGTGTTTGTTAGAATATTTTTGTATTAGTTACTTTAGAATGTAAGCTCTTATGGGGCAGGAACTCTTATGGATGATTTGAATTCTCTGTACATGATTTATTAGTTATACAATCTAAATAAACAATAATAGTAATAATAAGAATAATAATAGATATGCATGTATATCAGGAACATATTATCATGCCTCTAAAATGTTTCAGGAGGGCCTTCACCATGATTGAAAATGTGAGTACAACAGCCAAGCAAACTACATCTCTGGACTTTTGTATGGTTATCTTTACTACAAAGCATATAATAAAGATAGAACCACAGGAGTAGTAGACCCAAGACAGGTAATTAATATTATTAATTACTGATAACTCTCAGACTAGACACAAGTTCTAGACCCATAGAGGCATGATAATATCTTCCTGGTATACATGGATATTTATAAAATATGTATGTTTGCTTTGGACTATGTGTAAATGCTTATGTGTTATGAATTTTAGACTGTAAGCTCCACTGGGGCAGGGACTAATATGAATGGCATATATTCTAAGTAGAGCATTGTATAAAATCTAATACTAATGGGCTTTTGTGATTAACCTTTAATGGTCTATTCAGAAAAAGTGACAATGTTGCTCAGAATATTATCGGGCAACATTGTCATGAGTTTATATCAATTATGATAATTTATGACTACTATTCAGCAATTTTTAGTGCATGGACACTGGTTGTGGTAACATGCTGTCCCTGTGATCATACAGAAGACATTGTTTTTGGGATTCCGAAAACAATACCTTCTGTTTGTTCTTCTGTGTATGCTCAAACATGTGCTCGGGAATTGTCTCTGTCCCTGCTTGCAGAGACTGCTGATGGGTTAATTACATCTCCAGCTTGTACAAATTGATTGACGTGTGTATACAGGCTTTATATTAGTTGGTATACATGTTTATTTATGTGCTTTTATATTTAACATATAAATACTAATTATAATAGTGCATAAATATACAAGTATACAGGCTAGTATAAAGTCTGTATATGCATTTCAATCAATTTTGGCAGGTTTAACATGCTCTAGTTGGACTTGGAACTAATGGATGTTGACAAGTGATGTTGGTTACTAGACAGGAGCCATGGACTTCTTAAATGGACTGGAACCGATGATGCTGGTGTCCAGGCTGGATCTGATGGAATAGTTAACTTGACTGGAACCATTGAAGCTGGAGACTGTCTGGAGCTGGTGGAATTGTTAACTGGACTGAAACCAGTGACATATGGGACTGTGCTGGTCTGTGACAATATTTATGCAACACTGAATTTATGTTTGTTAGAATATTTTTGTATTAGTGACTTTAGAATGTAAGCTCTTATGGGGCAGGGACTCTTATGGATCATTTGTGTTCTCTGTACATGATTTATTAGTTATACAATATAAATAAACAAAAATAGTAATAATAAGAATAATAATAGATATGCATGTATATCAGGAACATATTATCATGCCTCTAAAATTTTTCAGGTGGGCCTGCACCATGATTGAAAATGTGAGGACAACAGCCAAGAAAACAACATCTCTGGACTTTTGTAAGGTTATCTTTACTACAGCATAGAATGAAGATAGAACCGCAGGAGTAGTATACCCAAGATAGGTAATTAATATTATTATTAATTACTGATAACTCCCAGGCTAGTAACAAGTTCTAGACCTGTAGATGCATGATAATATCTTCCTGGTATACATATATATTTATAAATTATGTATGTTTGCATTGGACTATGTGTAAATGTTTATGTGTTATGAATTTCAGACTGTAAGCTCTAATGGGGCAGGGACTAATATGAATGAAACATATTTTCTGTAGAGCATTTCATACATTGTTATAGGAATGGGCTCTTGTGATTAACCTTTTGGCTTCTATTCAGCAATAATGATAATGTTGCCCAGATTATTATTGGGCAACATCGTCATGAGTTTTTAGCAATTATGATAATTTATGGCTGCTATTTAGCAATATGTTGTGCAGGGACAGCGGTTGTGCTTACACACTATCCCTGTAATGTTATAGAATACATTGTTTTCAGGATTCCAAAAATAATTCCTTCTGTTTTTTCTTCTGTGCATGCTCAAACATGCACTCGGGAATAGTCTCTGTCCCTGCTTGCAGTGACCGCCAATGGGGTAAGTTCATCTCCAGCCTGTCCAAATTGATTGACATGTGCATAAAGGCTATATATTAGTCGGTATACATGTATATTTATGTGCTTTATATTTAACATTTATATATAAATGCTAAATATAATAGTAAATAAATATACAGGTATACTGACTAGTATAAAGTCTGTATACGCATGTCATTCAATTTTGGCAGGTTTAACATGCTGTAGTTGGACTTACCTGTCGGTCGTCACTGGAAATCAGGCATGATGACTGGATGGATTTAGAAAATGCTGCAGGGACTTAAGGGAAAATTTCCCTCTGTCCCTGCAGTTTTATGGACATGTAAGTATTTTTTCATATAACGCCATTCTGAGATGGCGTCATATAAAGGAGAATTTTTTCAAATGATTTAACACTTTTTGCTTTGCTGAATAGAAAAAGCGTTAAAGCACTGTAGAGATCAATGGCTGATCCCTACAGTGCGGTACTCGGTGAGGAGGGAATTAATGAGGAAGATATTTATGTTCTCTTCTCCATTATCCTATTGCTGACTAGGGGAATTACATAAAGAACACGGAATTCATAGTTTCCATAATTTGTATGTAAAAAACATTGCATCCCGATAGTGCAAAATCACCTTGCTTTATTTCTGCAACACAGAATGTGTGTGTGTAAGGCTATAGTGTTGGTAAAATTAGTCTATAAGCTCCAATGGGGCAGGGACTAATGTGAATGACCGATATTCTCACTCTATAAAGCATTTCATAAATACTTGTTGGAATGGGCTTTTGTAATAATGCCACTTGTTTCCTTTGTTATAATGTGAAATTACCCTGCCAACCGCGACATGTGAAAGTAGATATGTCAGTTCTGGGTTAGCTTGTGTTCCCCGACTACAGTCTAGAGTAGGAATTCCGATACAAGCTGTAGGCAGGATATTGGACGGTCGAATGAAATTCTTGAACATGGAAGTTGAGTGTGAATTGCAAGTATATTGTTGAAGGTAGGCACTGGAGGAAGTGAAGGAACAGGAGACAAGAGTCTTAAGGACTAATTCTTAGAGATGAAGAACTGGACTAGCACCAGCAACATATATCTCAGGAACCAGAATGAGACCAGTAATGCATATCTCTGTAACTGTGCTGGGAGTGGTAACTGATATCTCTGTAACTGGGCCAAGACCAGTAGTGCATAACAATGTAACCAGACTTTGGCTGGTAATGTGTAACTATGAAACCGGTCTAGGACTGGTAATAAGAATCTATGGAACTGGGCTGGGACCGGTAATGGTTCTCTCTGTAACTGGGATGGGACTGGTATTGTGTATCTCAGGAACTGGGCTGAGGCTCTAAAAATGTTATACTACAACTGATTTGAGAGCAATGTCCCAAAGGAATCATGGTACTGGTAACTTGGCTGAAGCTGGACTTGCTAACTGAATTGGAACTGTAGAATGGGCTCGAACCCATGGATGTTGACCAATGATATTGGAAACCAGACAGGAGCCAGTGTACTTCTTTACTGGATTGGAACCAATGACACTGATGTGCAGGCTGCAACTGATGGAATAGGTAACCGGACTGGAAGCAATGAAGCTGGAAACTGTCTGGAGCTGGTGGACTTGTCAGTTGGACTAGAACCAGTGACATATGGGACTGTGCTGGTCTGTGACAATATTTGTGCAGCACTGAATATGTGTTTGTTAGAATATTTTTGTATTAGTTACTTTAGAATGTAAGCTCTTATGGGGCAGGTACTCTTATGGATGATTTGTATTCTCTGTACATGATTTATTAGTTATACAATCTAAATAAACAATAATAGTAATAATAAGAATAATAATAGATATGCATGTATATCAGGAACATATTATCATGCCTCTAAAATGTTTCAGGAGGGCCTTCACTATGATTGAAAATGTGAGTACAACAGCCAAGCAAACTACATCTCTGGACTTTTGCATGGTTATCTTTACTACAAAGCATATAATGAAGATAGAACCACAGGAGTAGTAGACCCAAGACAGGTAATTAATATTATTAATTACTGATAACTCTCAGACTAGACACAAGTTCTAGACCCATAGAGGCATGATAATATCTTCCTGGTATACATGGATATTTATAAAATATGTATGTTTGCTTTGGACTATGTGTAAATGCTTATGTGTTATGAATTTTAGACTGTAAGCTCCACTGGGGCAGGGACTAATATGAATGGCATATATTCTCAGTAGAGCATTGTATAAAATCTAATACTAATGGGCTTTTGTGATTAACCTTTAATGGTCTATTCAGAAAAAGTGACAATGTTGCTCAGAATATTATCGGGCAACATTGTCATGAGTTTATATCAATTATGATAATTTATGACTACTATTCAGCAATTTTTAGTGCATGGACACTGGTTGTGGTAACACGCTGTCCCTGTGATCATACAGAAGACATTGTTTTTGGGATTCCGAAAACAATACCTTCTGTTTGTTCTTCTGTGTATGCTCAAACATGTGCTCGGGAATTGTCTCTGTCCCTGCTTGCAGAGACTGCTGATGGGTTAATTACATCTCCAGCTTGTACAAATTGATTGACGTGTGTATACAGGCTTTATATTAGTTGGTATACATGTTTATTTATGTGCTTTTATATTTAACATATAAATACTAATTATAATAGTGCATAAATATACAAGTATACAGGCTAGTATAAAGTCTGTATAAGCATTTCAATCAATTTTGGCAGGTTTAACATGCTCTAGTTGGACTTGGAACTAATGGATGTTGACAAGTGATGTTGGTTACTAGACAGGAGCCATGGACTTCTTAAATGGACTGGAACCGATGATGCTGGTGTCCAGGCTGGATCTGATGGAATAGTTAACTTGACTGGAACCATTGAAGCTGGAGACTGTCTGGAGCTGGTGGAATTGTTAACTGGACTGAAACCAGTGACATATGGGACTGTGCTGGTCTGTGACAATATTTATGCAACACTGAATTTATGTTTGTTAGAATATTTTTGTATTAGTGACTTTAGAATGTAAGCTCTTATGGGGCAGGGACTCTTATGGATCATTTGTGTTCTCTGTACATGATTTATTAGTTATACAATATAAATAAACAAAAATAGTAATAATAAGAATAATAATAGATATGCATGTATATCAGGAACATATTATCATGCCTCTAAAATTTTTCAGGTGGGCCTGCACCTGATTGAAAATGTGAGGACAACAGCCAAGAAAACAACATCTCTGGACTTTTGTAAGGTTATCTTTACTACAGCATAGAATGAAGATAGAACCGCAGGAGTAGTATACCCAAGATAGGTAATTAATATTATTATTAATTACTGATAACTCCCAGGCTAGTAACAAGTTCTAGACCTGTAGATGCATGATAATATCTTCCTGGTATACATATATATTTATAAATTATGTATGTTTGCATTGGACTATGTGTAAATGTTTATGTGTTATGAATTTCAGACTGTAAGCTCTAATGGGGCAGGGACTAATATGAATGAAACATATTTTCTGTAGAGCATTTCATACATTGTTATAGGAATGGGCTCTTGTGATTAACCTTTTGGCTTCTATTCAGCAATAATGATAATGTTGCCCAGATTATTATTGGGCAACATCGTCATGAGTTTTTAGCAATTATGATAATTTATGGCTGCTATTTAGCAATATGTTGTGCAGGGACAGCGGTTGTGCTTACACACTGTCCCTGTAATGTTATAGAAGACATTGTTTTCAGGATTCTGAAAATAATACCTACTGTTTTTTCTTCTGTGCATGCTCAAACATGCACTCGGGAATAGTCTCTGTCCCTGCTTGCAGTGACCGCCAATGGGGTAAGTTCATCTCCAGCCTGTCCAAATTGATTGACATGTGCATAAAGGCTATATATTAGTCGGTATACATGTATATTTATGTGCTTTATATTTAACATTTATATATAAATGCTAAATATAATAGTAAATAAATATACAGGTATACTGACTAGTATAAAGTCTGTATACGCATGTCATTCAATTTTGGCAGGTTTAACATGCTGTAGTTGGACTTACCTGTCGGTCGTCACTGGAAATCAGGCATGATGACTGGATGGATTTAGAAAATGCTGCAGGGACTTAAGGGAAAATTTCCCTCTGTCCCTGCAGTTTTATGGACATGTAAGTATTTTTTCATATAACGCCATTCTGAGATGGCATCATATAAAGGAGAATTTTTTCAAATGATTTAACACTTTTTGCTTTGCTGAATAGAAAAAGCGTTAAAGCACTGTAGAGATCAATGGCTGATCCCTACAGCGCGGTACTCGGTGAGCAGGGAATTAATGAGGAAGATATTTATGTTCTCTTCTCCATTATCCTATTGCTGACTAGGGGAATTACATAAAGAACACGGAATTCATAGTTTCCATAATTTGTATGTAAAAAACATTGCATCCCGATAGTGCGAAATCACCTTGCTTTATTTCTGCAACACAGAATGTGTGTGTGTAAGGCTATAGTGTTGGTAAAATTAGTCTATAAGCTCCAATGGGGCAGGGACTAATGTGAATGACCGATATTCTCACTCTATAAAGCATTTCATAAATACTTGTTGGAATGGGCTTTTGTAATAATGCCACTTGTTTCCTTTGTTATAATGTGAAATTACCCTGCCAACCGCGACATGTGAAAGTAGATATGTCAGTTCTGGGTTAGCTTGTGTTCCCCGACTACAGTCTAGAGTAGGAATTCCGATACAAGCTGTAGGCAGGATATTGGACGGTCGAATGAAATTCTTGAACATGGAAGTTGAGTGTGAATTGCAAGTATATTGTTGAAGGTAGGCACTGGAGGAAGTGAAGGAACAGGAGACAAGAGTCTTAAGGACTAATTCTTAGAGATGAAGAACTGGACTAGCACCAGCAACATATATCTCTGGAACCAGAATGAGACCAGTAATGCATATCTCTGTAACTGTGCTGGGAGTGGTAACTGATATCTCTGTAACTGGGCCAAGACCAGTAGTGCATAACAATGTAACCAGACTTTGGCTGGTAATGTGTAACTATGAAACCGGTCTAGGACTGGTAATAAGAATCTATGGAACTGGGCTGGGACCGGTAATGGTTCTCTCTGTAACTGGGATGGGACTGGTATTGTGTATCTCAGGAACTGGGCTGAGGCTCTAAAAATGTTATACTACAACTGATTTGAGAGCAATGTCCCAAAGGAATCATGGTACTGGTAACTTGGCTGAAGCTGGACTTGCTAACTGAATTGGAACTGTAGAATGGGCTCGAACCCATGGATGTTGACCAATGATATTGGAAACCAGACAGGAGCCAGTGTACTTCTTTACTGGATTGGAACCAATGACACTGATGTGCAGGCTGCAACTGATGGAATAGGTAACCGGACTGGAAGCAATGAAGCTGGAAACTGTCTGGAGCTGGTGGACTTGTCAGTTGGACTAGAACCAGTGACATATGGGACTGTGCTGGTCTGTGACAATATTTGTGCAGCACTGAATATGTGTTTGTTAGAATATTTTTGTATTAGTTACTTTAGAATGTAAGCTCTTATGGGGCAGGTACTCTTATGGATGATTTGTATTCTCTGTACATGATTTATTAGTTATACAATCTAAATAAACAATAATAGTAATAATAAGAATAATAATAGATATGCATGTATATCAGGAGCATATTATCATGCCTCTAAAATGTTTCAGGAGGGCCTTCACTATGATTGAAAATGTGAGTACAACAGCCAAGCAAACTACATCTCTGGACTTTTGCATGGTTATCTTTACTACAAAGCATATAATGAAGATAGAACCACAGGAGTAGTAGACCCAAGACAGGTAATTAATATTATTAATTACTGATAACTCTCAGACTAGACACAAGTTCTAGACCCATAGAGGCATGATAATATCTTCCTGGTATACATGGATATTTATAAAATATGTATGTTTGCTTTGGACTATGTGTAAATGCTTATGTGTTATGAATTTTAGACTGTAAGCTCCACTGGGGCAGGGACTAATATGAATGGCATATATTCTCAGTAGAGCATTGTATAAAATCTAATACTAATGGGCTTTTGTGATTAACCTTTAATGGTCTATTCAGAAAAAGTGACAATGTTGCTCAGAATATTATCGGGCAACATTGTCATGAGTTTATATCAATTATGATAATTTATGACTACTATTCAGCAATTTTTAGTGCATGGACACTGGTTGTGGTAACACGCTGTCCCTGTGATCATACAGAAGACATTGTTTTTGGGATTCCGAAAACAATACCTTCTGTTTGTTCTTCTGTGTATGCTCAAACATGTGCTCGGGAATTGTCTCTGTCCCTGCTTGCAGAGACTGCTGATGGGTTAATTACATCTCCAGCTTGTACAAATTGATTGACGTGTGTATACAGGCTTTATATTAGTTGGTATACATGTTTATTTATGTGCTTTTATATTTAACATATAAATACTAATTATAATAGTGCATAAATATACAAGTATACAGGCTAGTATAAAGTCTGTATATGCATTTCAATCAATTTTGGCAGGTTTAACATGCTCTAGTTGGACTTGGAACTAATGGATGTTGACAAGTGATGTTGGTTACTAGACAGGAGCCATGGACTTCTTAAATGGACTGGAACCGATGATGCTGGTGTCCAGGCTGGATCTGATGGAATAGTTAACTTGACTGGAACCATTGAAGCTGGAGACTGTCTGGAGCTGGTGGAATTGTTAACTGGACTGAAACCAGTGACATATGGGACTGTGCTGGTCTGTGACAATATTTATGCAACACTGAATTTATGTTTGTTAGAATATTTTTGTATTAGTGACTTTAGAATGTAAGCTCTTATGGGGCAGGGACTCTTATGGATCATTTGTGTTCTCTGTACATGATTTATTAGTTATACAATATAAATAAACAAAAATAGTAATAATAAGAATAATAATAGATATGCATGTATATCAGGAACATATTATCATGCCTCTAAAATTTTTCAGGTGGGCCTGCACCTGATTGAAAATGTGAGGACAACAGCCAAGAAAACAACATCTCTGGACTTTTGTAAGGTTATCTTTACTACAGCATAGAATGAAGATAGAACCGCAGGAGTAGTATACCCAAGATAGGTAATTAATATTATTATTAATTACTGATAACTCCCAGGCTAGTAACAAGTTCTAGACCTGTAGATGCATGATAATATCTTCCTGGTATACATATATATTTATAAATTATGTATGTTTGCATTGGACTATGTGTAAATGTTTATGTGTTATGAATTTCAGACTGTAAGCTCTAATGGGGCAGGGACTAATATGAATGAAACATATTTTCTGTAGAGCATTTCATACATTGTTATAGGAATGGGCTCTTGTGATTAACCTTTTGGCTTCTATTCAGCAATAATGATAATGTTGCCCAGATTATTATTGGGCAACATCGTCATGAGTTTTTAGCAATTATGATAATTTATGGCTGCTATTTAGCAATATGTTGTGCAGGGACAGCGGTTGTGCTTACACACTGTCCCTGTAATGTTATAGAAGACATTGTTTTCAGGATTCTGAAAATAATACCTTCTGTTTTTTCTTCTGTGCATGCTCAAACATGCACTCGGGAATAGTCTCTGTCCCTGCTTGCAGTGACCGCCAATGGGGTAAGTTCATCTCCAGCCTGTCCAAATTGATTGACATGTGCATAAAGGCTATATATTAGTCGGTATACATGTATATTTATGTGCTTTATATTTAACATTTATATATAAATGCTAAATATAATAGTAAATAAATATACAGGTATACTGACTAGTATAAAGTCTGTATACGCATGTCATTCAATTTTGGCAGGTTTAACATGCTGTAGTTGGACTTACCTGTCGGTCGTCACTGGAAATCAGGCATGATGACTGGATGGATTTAGAAAATGCTGCAGGGACTTAATGGAAAATTTCCCTCTGTCCCTGCAGTTTTATGGACATGTAAGTATTTTTTCATATAACGCCATTCTGAGATGGCGTCATATAAAGGAGAATTTTTTCAAATGATTTAACACTTTTTGCTTTGCTGAATAGAAAAAGCGTTAAAGCACTGTAGAGATCAATGGCTGATCCCTACAGTGCGGTACTCGGTGAGCAGGGAATTAATGAGGAAGATATTTATGTTCTCTTCTCCATTATCCTATTGCTGACTAGGGGAATTACATAAAGAACACGGAATTCATAGTTTCCATAATTTGTATGTAAAAAACATTGCATCCCGATAGTGCAAAATCACCTTGCTTTATTTCTGCAACACAGAATGTGTGTGTGTAAGGCTATAGTGTTGGTAAAATTAGTCTATAAGCTCCAATGGGGCAGGGACTAATGTGAATGACCGATATTCTCACTCTATAAAGCATTTCATAAATACTTGTTGGAATGGGCTTTTGTAATAATGCCACTTGTTTCCTTTGTTATAATGTGAAATTACCCTGCCAACCGCGACATGTGAAAGTAGATATGTCAGTTCTGGGTTAGCTTGTGTTCCCCGACTACAGTCTAGAGTAGGAATTCCGATACAAGCTGTAGGCAGGATATTGGACGGTCGAATGAAATTCTTGAACATGGAAGTTGAGTGTGAATTGCAAGTATATTGTTGAAGGTAGGCACTGGAGGAAGTGAAGGAACAGGAGACAAGAGTCTTAAGGACTAATTCTTAGAGATGAAGAACTGGACTAGCACCAGCAACATATATCTCAGGAACCAGAATGAGACCAGTAATGCATATCTCTGTAACTGTGCTGGGAGTGGTAACTGATATCTCTGTAACTGGGCCAAGACCAGTAGTGCATAACAATGTAACCAGACTTTGGCTGGTAATGTGTAACTATGAAACCGGTCTAGGACTGGTAATAAGAATCTATGGAACTGGGCTGGGACCGGTAATGGTTCTCTCTGTAACTGGGATGGGACTGGTATTGTGTATCTCAGGAACTGGGCTGAGGCTCTAAAAATGTTATACTACAACTGATTTGAGAGCAATGTCCCAAAGGAATCATGGTACTGGTAACTTGGCTGAAGCTGGACTTGCTAACTGAATTGGAACTGTAGAATGGGCTCGAACCCATGGATGTTGACCAATGATATTGGAAACCAGACAGGAGCCAGTGTACTTCTTTACTGGATTGGAACCAATGACACTGATGTGCAGGCTGCAACTGATGGAATAGGTAACCGGACTGGAAGCAATGAAGCTGGAAACTGTCTGGAGCTGGTGGACTTGTCAGTTGGACTAGAACCAGTGACATATGGGACTGTGCTGGTCTGTGACAATATTTGTGCAGCACTGAATATGTGTTTGTTAGAATATTTTTGTATTAGTTACTTTAGAATGTAAGCTCTTATGGGGCAGGTACTCTTATGGATGATTTGTATTCTCTGTACATGATTTATTAGTTATACAATCTAAATAAACAATAATAGTAATAATAAGAATAATAATAGATATGCATGTATATCAGGAACATATTATCATGCCTCTAAAATGTTTCAGGAGGGCCTTCACTATGATTGAAAATGTGAGTACAACAGCCAAGCAAACTACATCTCTGGACTTTTGCATGGTTATCTTTACTACAAAGCATATAATGAAGATAGAACCACAGGAGTAGTAGACCCAAGACAGGTAATTAATATTATTAATTACTGATAACTCTCAGACTAGACACAAGTTCTAGACCCATAGAGGCATGATAATATCTTCCTGGTATACATGGATATTTATAAAATATGTATGTTTGCTTTGGACTATGTGTAAATGCTTATGTGTTATGAATTTTAGACTGTAAGCTCCACTGGGGCAGGGACTAATATGAATGGCATATATTCTCAGTAGAGCATTGTATAAAATCTAATACTAATGGGCTTTTGTGATTAACCTTTAATGGTCTATTCAGAAAAAGTGACAATGTTGCTCAGAATATTATCGGGCAACATTGTCATGAGTTTATATCAATTATGATAATTTATGACTACTATTCAGCAATTTTTAGTGCATGGACACTGGTTGTGGTAACACGCTGTCCCTGTGATCATACAGAAGACATTGTTTTTGGGATTCCGAAAACAATACCTTCTGTTTGTTCTTCTGTGTATGCTCAAACATGTGCTCGGGAATTGTCTCTGTCCCTGCTTGCAGAGACTGCTGATGGGTTAATTACATCTCCAGCTTGTACAAATTGATTGACGTGTGTATACAGGCTTTATATTAGTTGGTATACATGTTTATTTATGTGCTTTTATATTTAACATATAAATACTAATTATAATAGTGCATAAATATACAAGTATACAGGCTAGTATAAAGTCTGTATATGCATTTCAATCAATTTTGGCAGGTTTAACATGCTCTAGTTGGACTTGGAACTAATGGATGTTGACAAGTGATGTTGGTTACTAGACAGGAGCCATGGACTTCTTAAATGGACTGGAACCGATGATGCTGGTGTCCAGGCTGGATCTGATGGAATAGTTAACTTGACTGGAACCATTGAAGCTGGAGACTGTCTGGAGCTGGTGGAATTGTTAACTGGACTGAAACCAGTGACATATGGGACTGTGCTGGTCTGTGACAATATTTATGCAACACTGAATTTATGTTTGTTAGAATATTTTTGTATTAGTGACTTTAGAATGTAAGCTCTTATGGGGCAGGGACTCTTATGGATCATTTGTGTTCTCTGTACATGATTTATTAGTTATACAATATAAATAAACAAAAATAGTAATAATAAGAATAATAATAGATATGCATGTATATCAGGAACATATTATCATGCCTCTAAAATTTTTCAGGTGGGCCTGCACCTGATTGAAAATGTGAGGACAACAGCCAAGAAAACAACATCTCTGGACTTTTGTAAGGTTATCTTTACTACAGCATAGAATGAAGATAGAACCGCAGGAGTAGTATACCCAAGATAGGTAATTAATATTATTATTAATTACTGATAACTCCCAGGCTAGTAACAAGTTCTAGACCTGTAGATGCATGATAATATCTTCCTGGTATACATATATATTTATAAATTATGTATGTTTGCATTGGACTATGTGTAAATGTTTATGTGTTATGAATTTCAGACTGTAAGCTCTAATGGGGCAGGGACTAATATGAATGAAACATATTTTCTGTAGAGCATTTCATACATTGTTATAGGAATGGGCTCTTGTGATTAACCTTTTGGCTTCTATTCAGCAATAATGATAATGTTGCCCAGATTATTATTGGGCAACATCGTCATGAGTTTTTAGCAATTATGATAATTTATGGCTGCTATTTAGCAATATGTTGTGCAGGGACAGCGGTTGTGCTTACACACTGTCCCTGTAATGTTATAGAAGACATTGTTTTCAGGATTCTGAAAATAATACCTTCTGTTTTTTCTTCTGTGCATGCTCAAACATGCACTCGGGAATAGTCTCTGTCCCTGCTTGCAGTGACCGCCAATGGGGTAAGTTCATCTCCAGCCTGTCCAAATTGATTGACATGTGCATAAAGGCTATATATTAGTCGGTATACATGTATATTTATGTGCTTTATATTTAACATTTATATATAAATGCTAAATATAATAGTAAATAAATATACAGGTATACTGACTAGTATAAAGTCTGTATACGCATGTCATTCAATTTTGGCAGGTTTAACATGCTGTAGTTGGACTTACCTGTCGGTCGTCACTGGAAATCAGGCATGATGACTGGATGGATTTAGAAAATGCTGCAGGGACTTAAGGGAAAATTTCCCTCTGTCCCTGCAGTTTTATGGACATGTAAGTATTTTTTCATATAACGCCATTCTGAGATGGCGTCATATAAAGGAGAATTTTTTCAAATGATTTAACACTTTTTGCTTTGCTGAATAGAAAAAGCGTTAAAGCACTGTAGAGATCAATGGCTGATCCCTACAGCGCGGTACTCGGTGAGCAGGGAATTAATGAGGAAGATATTTATGTTCTCTTCTCCATTATCCTATTGCTGACTAGGGGAATTACATAAAGAACACGGAATTCATAGTTTCCATAATTTGTATGTAAAAAACATTGCATCCCGATAGTGCGAAATCACCTTGCTTTATTTCTGCAACACAGAATGTGTGTGTGTAAGGCTATAGTGTTGGTAAAATTAGTCTATAAGCTCCAATGGGGCAGGGACTAATGTGAATGACCGATATTCTCACTCTATAAAGCATTTCATAAATACTTGTTGGAATGGGCTTTTGTAATAATGCCACTTGTTTCCTTTGTTATAATGTGAAATTACCCTGCCAACCGTGACATGTGAAAGTAGATATGTCAGTTCTGGGTTAGCTTGTGTTCCCCGACTACAGTCTAGAGTAGGAATTCCGATACAAGCTGTAGGCAGGATATTGGACGGTCGAATGAAATTCTTGAACATGGAAGTTGAGTGTGAATTGCAAGTATATTGTTGAAGGTAGGCACTGGAGGAAGTGAAGGAACAGGAGACAAGAGTCTTAAGGACTAATTCTTAGAGATGAAGAACTGGACTAGCACCAGCAACATATATCTCTGGAACCAGAATGAGACCAGTAATGCATATCTCTGTAACTGTGCTGGGAGTGGTAACTGATATCTCTGTAACTGGGCCAAGACCAGTAGTGCATAACAATGTAACCAGACTTTGGCTGGTAATGTGTAACTATGAAACCGGTCTAGGACTGGTAATAAGAATCTATGGAACTGGGCTGGGACCGGTAATGGTTCTCTCTGTAACTGGGATGGGACTGGTATTGTGTATCTCAGGAACTGGGCTGAGGCTCTAAAAATGTTATACTACAACTGATTTGAGAGCAATGTCCCAAAGGAATCATGGTACTGGTAACTTGGCTGAAGCTGGACTTGCTAACTGAATTGGAACTGTAGAATGGGCTCGAACCCATGGATGTTGACCAATGATATTGGAAACCAGACAGGAGCCAGTGTACTTCTTTACTGGATTGGAACCAATGACACTGATGTGCAGGCTGCAACTGATGGAATAGGTAACCGGACTGGAAGCAATGAAGCTGGAAACTGTCTGGAGCTGGTGGACTTGTCAGTTGGACTAGAACCAGTGACATATGGGACTGTGCTGGTCTGTGACAATATTTGTGCAGCACTGAATATGTGTTTGTTAGAATATTTTTGTATTAGTTACTTTAGAATGTAAGCTCTTATGGGGCAGGTACTCTTATGGATGATTTGTATTCTCTGTACATGATTTATTAGTTATACAATCTAAATAAACAATAATAGTAATAATAAGAATAATAATAGATATGCATGTATATCAGGAGCATATTATCATGCCTCTAAAATGTTTCAGGAGGGCCTTCACTATGATTGAAAATGTGAGTACAACAGCCAAGCAAACTACATCTCTGGACTTTTGCATGGTTATCTTTACTACAAAGCATATAATGAAGATAGAACCACAGGAGTAGTAGACCCAAGACAGGTAATTAATATTATTAATTACTGATAACTCTCAGACTAGACACAAGTTCTAGACCCATAGAGGCATGATAATATCTTCCTGGTATACATGGATATTTATAAAATATGTATGTTTGCTTTGGACTATGTGTAAATGCTTATGTGTTATGAATTTTAGACTGTAAGCTCCACTGGGGCAGGGACTAATATGAATGGCATATATTTTCAGTAGAGCATTGTATAAAATCTAATACTAATGGGCTTTTGTGATTAACCTTTAATGGTCTATTCAGAAAAAGTGACAATGTTGCTCAGAATATTATCGGGCAACATTGTCATGAGTTAATATCAATTATGATAATTTATGACTACTATTCAGCAATTTTTAGTGCATGGACACTGGTTGTGGTAACACGCTGTCCCTGTGATCATACAGAAGACATTGTTTTTGGGATTCCGAAAACAATACCTTCTGTTTGTTCTTCTGTGTATGCTCAAACATGTGCTCGGGAATTGTCTCTGTCCCTGCTTGCAGAGACTGCTGATGGGTTAATTACATCTCCAGCTTGTACAAATTGATTGACGTGTGTATACAGGCTTTATATTAGTTGGTATACATGTTTATTTATGTGCTTTTATATTTAACATATAAATACTAATTATAATAGTGCATAAATATACAAGTATACAGGCTAGTATAAAGTCTGTATATGCATTTCAATCAATTTTGGCAGGTTTAACATGCTCTAGTTGGACTTGGAACTAATGGATGTTGACAAGTGATGTTGGTTACTAGACAGGAGCCATGGACTTCTTAAATGGACTGGAACCGATGATGCTGGTGTCCAGGCTGGATCTGATGGAATAGTTAACTTGACTGGAACCATTGAAGCTGGAGACTGTCTGGAGCTGGTGGAATTGTTAACTGGACTGAAACCAGTGACATATGGGACTGTGCTGGTCTGTGACAATATTTATGCAACACTGAATTTATGTTTGTTAGAATATTTTTGTATTAGTGACTTTAGAATGTAAGCTCTTATGGGGCGGGGACTCTTATGGATCATTTGTGTTCTCTGTACATGATTTATTAGTTATACAATATAAATAAACAAAAATAGTAATAATAAGAATAATAATAGATATGCATGTATATCAGGAACATATTATCATGCCTCTAAAATTTTTCAGGTGGGCCTGCACCTGATTGAAAATGTGAGGACAACAGCCAAGAAAACAACATCTCTGGACTTTTGTAAGGTTATCTTTACTACAGCATAGAATGAAGATAGAACCGCAGGAGTAGTATACCCAAGATAGGTAATTAATATTATTATTAATTACTGATAACTCCCAGGCTAGTAACAAGTTCTAGACCTGTAGATGCATGATAATATCTTCCTGGTATACATATATATTTATAAATTATGTATGTTTGCATTGGACTATGTGTAAATGTTTATGTGTTATGAATTTCAGACTGTAAGCTCTAATGGGGCAGGGACTAATATGAATGAAACATATTTTCTGTAGAGCATTTCATACATTGTTATAGGAATGGGCTCTTGTGATTAACCTTTTGGCTTCTATTCAGCAATAATGATAATGTTGCCCAGATTATTATTGGGCAACATCGTCATGAGTTTTTAGCAATTATGATAATTTATGGCTGCTATTTAGCAATATGTTGTGCAGGGACAGCGGTTGTGCTTACACACTGTCCCTGTAATGTTATAGAAGACATTGTTTTCAGGATTCTGAAAATAATACCTTCTGTTTTTTCTTCTGTGCATGCTCAAACATGCACTCGGGAATAGTCTCTGTCCCTGCTTGCAGTGACCGCCAATGGGGTAAGTTCATCTCCAGCCTGTCCAAATTGATTGACATGTGCATAAAGGCTATATATTAGTCGGTATACATGTATATTTATGTGCTTTATATTTAACATTTATATATAAATGCTAAATATAATAGTAAATAAATATACAGGTATACTGACTAGTATAAAGTCTGTATACGCATGTCATTCAATTTTGGCAGGTTTAACATGCTGTAGTTGGACTTACCTGTCGGTCGTCACTGGAAATCAGGCATGATGACTGGATGGATTTAGAAAATGCTGCAGGGACTTAAGGGAAAATTTCCCTCTGTCCCTGCAGTTTTATGGACATGTAAGTATTTTTTCATATAACGCCATTCTGAGATGGCGTCATATAAAGGAGAATTTTTTCAAATGATTTAACACTTTTTGTTTGCTGAATAGAAAAAGCGTTAAAGCACTGTAGAGATCAATGGCTGATCCCTACAGTGCGGTACTCGGTGAGCAGGGAATTAATGAGGAAGATATTTATGTTCTCTTCTCCATTATCCTATTGCTGACTAGGGGAATTACATAAAGAACACGGAATTCATAGTTTCCATAATTTGTATGTAAAAAACATTGCATCCCGATAGTGCAAAATCACCTTGCTTTATTTCTGCAACACAGAATGTGTGTGTGTAAGGCTATAGTGTTGGTAAAATTAGTCTATAAGCTCCAATGGGGCAGGGACTAATGTGAATGACCGATATTCTCACTCTAGAAAGCATTTCATAAATACTTGTTGGAATGGGCTTTTGTAATAATGCCACTTGTTTCCTTTGTTATAATGTGAAATTACCCTGCCAACCGCGACATGTGAAAGTAGATATGTCAGTTCTGGGTTAGCTTGTGTTCCCCGACTACAGTCTAGAGTAGGAATTCCGATACAAGCTGTAGGCAGGATATTGGACGGTCGAATGAAATTCTTGAACATGGAAGTTGAGTGTGAATTGCAAGTATATTGTTGAAGGTAGGCACTGGAGGAAGTGAAGGAACAGGAGACAAGAGTCTTAAGGACTAATTCTTAGAGATGAAGAACTGGACTAGCACCAGCAACATATATCTCAGGAACCAGAATGAGACCAGTAATGCATATCTCTGTAACTGTGCTGGGAGTGGTAACTGATATCTCTGTAACTGGGCCAAGACCAGTAGTGCATAACAATGTAACCAGACTTTGGCTGGTAATGTGTAACTATGAAACCGGTCTAGGACTGGTAATAAGAATCTATGGAACTGGGCTGGGACCGGTAATGGTTCTCTCTGTAACTGGGATGGGACTGGTATTGTGTATCTCAGGAACTGGGCTGAGGCTCTAAAAATGTTATACTACAACTGATTTGAGAGCAATGTCCCAAAGGAATCATGGTACTGGTAACTTGGCTGAAGCTGGACTTGCTAACTGAATTGGAACTGTAGAATGGGCTCGAACCCATGGATGTTGACCAATGATATTGGAAACCAGACAGGAGCCAGTGTACTTCTTTACTGGATTGGAACCAATGACACTGATGTGCAGGCTGCAACTGATGGAATAGGTAACCGGACTGGAAGCAATGAAGCTGGAAACTGTCTGGAGCTGGTGGACTTGTCAGTTGGACTAGAACCAGTGACATATGGGACTGTGCTGGTCTGTGACAATATTTGTGCAGCACTGAATATGTGTTTGTTAGAATATTTTTGTATTAGTTACTTTAGAATGTAAGCTCTTATGGGGCAGGTACTCTTATGGATGATTTGTATTCTCTGTACATGATTTATTAGTTATACAATCTAAATAAACAATAATAGTAATAATAAGAATAATAATAGATATGCATGTATATCAGGAACATATTATCATGCCTCTAAAATGTTTCAGGAGGGCCTTCACTATGATTGAAAATGTGAGTACAACAGCCAAGCAAACTACATCTCTGGACTTTTGCATGGTTATCTTTACTACAAAGCATATAATGAAGATAGAACCACAGGAGTAGTAGACCCAAGACAGGTAATTAATATTATTAATTACTGATAACTCTCAGACTAGACACAAGTTCTAGACCCATAGAGGCATGATAATATCTTCCTGGTATACATGGATATTTATAAAATATGTATGTTTGCTTTGGACTATGTGTAAATGCTTATGTGTTATGAATTTTAGACTGTAAGCTCCACTGGGGCAGGGACTAATATGAATGGCATATATTCTCAGTAGAGCATTGTATAAAATCTAATACTAATGGGCTTTTGTGATTAACCTTTAATGGTCTATTCAGAAAAAGTGACAATGTTGCTCAGAATATTATCGGGCAACATTGTCATGAGTTTATATCAATTATGATAATTTATGACTACTATTCAGCAATTTTTAGTGCATGGACACTGGTTGTGGTAACACGCTGTCCCTGTGATCATACAGAAGACATTGTTTTTGGGATTCCGAAAACAATACCTTCTGTTTGTTCTTCTGTGTATGCTCAAACATGTGCTCGGGAATTGTCTCTGTCCCTGCTTGCAGAGACTGCTGATGGGTTAATTACATCTCCAGCTTGTACAAATTGATTGACGTGTGTATACAGGCTTTATATTAGTTGGTATACATGTTTATTTATGTGCTTTTATATTTAACATATAAATACTAATTATAATAGTGCATAAATATACAAGTATACAGGCTAGTATAAAGTCTGTATATGCATTTCAATCAATTTTGGCAGGTTTAACATGCTCTAGTTGGACTTGGAACTAATGGATGTTGACAAGTGATGTTGGTTACTAGACAGGAGCCATGGACTTCTTAAATGGACTGGAACCGATGATGCTGGTGTCCAGGCTGGATCTGATGGAATAGTTAACTTGACTGGAACCATTGAAGCTGGAGACTGTCTGGAGCTGGTGGAATTGTTAACTGGACTGAAACCAGTGACATATGGGACTGTGCTGGTCTGTGACAATATTTATGCAACACTGAATTTATGTTTGTTAGAATATTTTTGTATTAGTGACTTTAGAATGTAAGCTCTTATGGGGCAGGGACTCTTATGGATCATTTGTGTTCTCTGTACATGATTTATTAGTTATACAATATAAATAAACAAAAATAGTAATAATAAGAATAATAATAGATATGCATGTATATCAGGAACATATTATCATGCCTCTAAAATTTTTCAGGTGGGCCTGCACCTGATTGAAAATGTGAGGACAACAGCCAAGAAAACAACATCTCTGGACTTTTGTAAGGTTATCTTTACTACAGCATAGAATGAAGATAGAACCGCAGGAGTAGTATACCCAAGATAGGTAATTAATATTATTATTAATTACTGATAACTCCCAGGCTAGTAACAAGTTCTAGACCTGTAGATGCATGATAATATCTTCCTGGTATACATATATATTTATAAATTATGTATGTTTGCATTGGACTATGTGTAAATGTTTATGTGTTATGAATTTCAGACTGTAAGCTCTAATGGGGCAGGGACTAATATGAATGAAACATATTTTCTGTAGAGCATTTCATACATTGTTATAGGAATGGGCTCTTGTGATTAACCTTTTGGCTTCTATTCAGCAATAATGATAATGTTGCCCAGATTATTATTGGGCAACATCGTCATGAGTTTTTAGCAATTATGATAATTTATGGCTGCTATTTAGCAATATGTTGTGCAGGGACAGCGGTTGTGCTTACACACTGTCCCTATAATGTTATAGAAGACATTGTTTTCAGGATTCTGAAAATAATACCTTCTGTTTTTTCTTCTGTGCATGCTCAAACATGCACTCGGGAATAGTCTCTGTCCCTGCTTGCAGTGACCGCCAATGGGGTAAGTTCATCTCCAGCCTGTCCAAATTGATTGACATGTGCATAAAGGCTATATATTAGTCGGTATACATGTATATTTATGTGCTTTATATTTAACATTTATATATAAATGCTAAATATAATAGTAAATAAATATACAGGTATACTGACTAGTATAAAGTCTGTATACGCATGTCATTCAATTTTGGCAGGTTTAACATGCTGTAGTTGGACTTACCTGTCGGTCGTCACTGGAAATCAGGCATGATGACTGGATGGATTTAGAAAATGCTGCAGGGACTTAAGGGAAAATTTCCCTCTGTCCCTGCAGTTTTATGGACATGTAAGTATTTTTTCATATAACGCCATTCTGAGATGGCGTCATATAAAGGAGAATTTTTTCAAATGATTTAACACTTTTTGCTTTGCTGAATAGAAAAAGCGTTAAAGCACTGTAGAGATCAATGGCTGATCCCTACAGCGCGGTACTCGGTGAGCAGGGAATTAATGAGGAAGATATTTATGTTCTCTTCTCCATTATCCTATTGCTGACTAGGGGAATTACATAAAGAACACGGAATTCATAGTTTCCATAATTTGTATGTAAAAAACATTGCATCCCGATAGTGCGAAATCACCTTGCTTTATTTCTGCAACACAGAATGTGTGTGTGTAAGGCTATAGTGTTGGTAAAATTAGTCTATAAGCTCCAATGGGGCAGGGACTAATGTGAATGACCGATATTCTCACTCTATAAAGCATTTCATAAATACTTGTTGGAATGGGCTTTTGTAATAATGCCACTTGTTTCCTTTGTTATAATGTGAAATTACCCTGCCAACCGCGACATGTGAAAGTAGATATGTCAGTTCTGGGTTAGCTTGTGTTCCCCGACTACAGTCTAGAGTAGGAATTCCGATACAAGCTGTAGGCAGGATATTGGACGGTCGAATGAAATTCTTGAACATGGAAGTTGAGTGTGAATTGCAAGTATATTGTTGAAGGTAGGCACTGGAGGAAGTGAAGGAACAGGAGACAAGAGTCTTAAGGACTAATTCTTAGAGATGAAGAACTGGACTAGCACCAGCAACATATATCTCTGGAACCAGAATGAGACCAGTAATGCATATCTCTGTAACTGTGCTGGGAGTGGTAACTGATATCTCTGTAACTGGGCCAAGACCAGTAGTGCATAACAATGTAACCAGACTTTGGCTGGTAATGTGTAACTATGAAACCGGTCTAGGACTGGTAATAAGAATCTATGGAACTGGGCTGGGACCGGTAATGGTTCTCTCTGTAACTGGGATGGGACTGGTATTGTGTATCTCAGGAACTGGGCTGAGGCTCTAAAAATGTTATACTACAACTGATTTGAGAGCAATGTCCCAAAGGAATCATGGTACTGGTAACTTGGCTGAAGCTGGACTTGCTAACTGAATTGGAACTGTAGAATGGGCTCGAACCCATGGATGTTGACCAATGATATTGGAAACCAGACAGGAGCCAGTGTACTTCTTTACTGGATTGGAACCAATGACACTGATGTGCAGGCTGCAACTGATGGAATAGGTAACCGGACTGGAAGCAATGAAGCTGGAAACTGTCTGGAGCTGGTGGACTTGTCAGTTGGACTAGAACCAGTGATATATGGGCCTGTGCTGGTCTGTGACAATATTTGTGCAGCACTGAATATGTGTTTGTTAGAATATTTTTGTATTAGTTACTTTAGAATGTAAGCTCTTATGGGGCAGGTACTCTTATGGATGATTTGTATTCTCTGTACATGATTTATTAGTTATACAATCTAAATAAACAATAATAGTAATAATAAGAATAATAATAGATATGCATGTATATCAGGAGCATATTATCATGCCTCTAAAATGTTTCAGGAGGGCCTTCACTATGATTGAAAATGTGAGTACAACAGCCAAGCAAACTACATCTCTGGACTTTTGCATGGTTATCTTTACTACAAAGCATATAATGAAGATAGAACCACAGGAGTAGTAGACCCAAGACAGGTAATTAATATTATTAATTACTGATAACTCTCAGACTAGACACAAGTTCTAGACCCATAGAGGCATGATAATATCTTCCTGGTATACATGGATATTTATAAAATATGTATGTTTGCTTTGGACTATGTGTAAATGCTTATGTGTTATGAATTTTAGACTGTAAGCTCCACTGGGGCAGGGACTAATATGAATGGCATATATTCTCAGTAGAGCATTGTATAAAATCTAATACTAATGGGCTTTTGTGATTAACCTTTAATGGTCTATTCAGAAAAAGTGACAATGTTGCTCAGAATATTATCGGGCAACATTGTCATGAGTTTATATCAATTATGATAATTTATGACTACTATTCAGCAATTTTTAGTGCATGGACACTGGTTGTGGTAACACGCTGTCCCTGTGATCATACAGAAGACATTGTTTTTGGGATTCCGATAACAATACCTTCTGTTTGTTCTTCTGTGTATGCTCAAACATGTGCTCGGGAATTGTCTCTGTCCCTGCTTGCAGAGACTGCTGATGGGTTAATTACATCTCCAGCTTGTACAAATTGATTGACGTGTGTATACAGGCTTTATATTAGTTGGTATACATGTTTATTTATGTGCTTTTATATTTAACATATAAATACTAATTATAATAGTGCATAAATATACAAGTATACAGGCTAGTATAAAGTCTGTATATGCATTTCAATCAATTTTGGCAGGTTTAACATGCTCTAGTTGGACTTGGAACTAATGGATGTTGACAAGTGATGTTGGTTACTAGACAGGAGCCATGGACTTCTTAAATGGACTGGAACCGATGATGCTGGTGTCCAGGCTGGATCTGATGGAATAGTTAACTTGACTGGAACCATTGAAGCTGGAGACTGTCTGGAGCTGGTGGAATTGTTAACTGGACTGAAACCAGTGACATATGGGACTGTGCTGGTCTGTGACAATATTTATGCAACACTGAATTTATGTTTGTTAGAATATTTTTGTATTAGTGACTTTAGAATGTAAGCTCTTATGGGGCAGGGACTCTTATGGATCATTTGTGTTCTCTGTACATGATTTATTAGTTATACAATATAAATAAACAAAAATAGTAATAATAAGAATAATAATAGATATGCATGTATATCAGGAACATATTATCATGCCTCTAAAATTTTTCAGGTGGGCCTGCACCTGATTGAAAATGTGAGGACAACAGCCAAGAAAACAACATCTCTGGACTTTTGTAAGGTTATCTTTACTACAGCATAGAATGAAGATAGAACCGCAGGAGTAGTATACCCAAGATAGGTAATTAATATTATTATTAATTACTGATAACTCCCAGGCTAGTAACAAGTTCTAGACCTGTAGATGCATGATAATATCTTCCTGGTATACATATATATTTATAAATTATGTATGTTTGCATTGGACTATGTGTAAATGTTTATGTGTTATGAATTTCAGACTGTAAGCTCTAATGGGGCAGGGACTAATATGAATGAAACATATTTTCTGTAGAGCATTTCATACATTGTTATAGGAATGGGCTCTTGTGATTAACCTTTTGGCTTCTATTCAGCAATAATGATAATGTTGCCCAGATTATTATTGGGCAACATCGTCATGAGTTTTTAGCAATTATGATAATTTATGGCTGCTATTTAGCAATATGTTGTGCAGGGACAGCGGTTGTGCTTACACACTGTCCCTGTAATGTTATAGAAGACATTGTTTTCAGGATTCTGAAAATAATACCTTCTGTTTTTTCTTCTGTGCATGCTCAAACATGCACTCGGGAATAGTCTCTGTCCCTGCTTGCAGTGACCGCCAATGGGGTAAGTTCATCTCCAGCCTGTCCAAATTGATTGACATGTGCATAAAGGCTATATATTAGTCGGTATACATGTATATTTATGTGCTTTATATTTAACATTTATATATAAATGCTAAATATAATAGTAAATAAATATACAGGTATACTGACTAGTATAAAGTCTGTATACGCATGTCATTCAATTTTGGCAGGTTTAACATGCTGTAGTTGGACTTACCTGTCGGTCGTCACTGGAAATCAGGCATGATGACTGGATGGATTTAGAAAATGCTGCAGGGACTTAAGGGAAAATTTCCCTCTGTCCCTGCAGTTTTATGGACATGTAAGTATTTTTTCATATAACGCCATTCTGAGATGGCGTCATATAAAGGAGAATTTTTTCAAATGATTTAACACTTTTTGCTTTGCTGAATAGTAAAAGCGTTAAAGCACTGTAGAGATCAATGGCTGATCCCTACAGTGCGGTACTCGGTGAGCAGGGAATTAATGAGGAAGATATTTATGTTCTCTTCTCCATTATCCTATTGCTGACTAGGGGAATTACATAAAGAACACGGAATTCATAGTTTCCATAATTTGTATGTAAAAAACATTGCATCCCGATAGTGCGAAATCACCTTGCTTTATTTCTGCAACACAGAATGTGTGTGTGTAAGGCTATAGTGTTGGTAAAATTAGTCTATAAGCTCCAATGGGGCAGGGACTAATGTGAATGACCGATATTCTCACTCTATAAAGCATTTCATAAATACTTGTTGGAATGGGCTTTTGTAATAATGCCACTTGTTTCCTTTGTTATAATGTGAAATTACCCTGCCAACCGCGACATGTGAAAGTAGATATGTCAGTTCTGGGTTAGCTTGTGTTCCCCGACTACAGTCTAGAGTAGGAATTCCGATACAAGCTGTAGGCAGGATATTGGACGGTCGAATGAAATTCTTGAACATGGAAGTTGAGTGTGAATTGCAAGTATATTGTTGAAGGTAGGCACTGGAGGAAGTGAAGGAACAGGAGACAAGAGTCTTAAGGACTAATTCTTAGAGATGAAGAACTGGACTAGCACCAGCAACATATATCTCTGGAACCAGAATGAGACCAGTAATGCATATCTCTGTAACTGTGCTGGGAGTGGTAACTGATATCTCTGTAACTGGGCCAAGACCAGTAGTGCATAACAATGTAACCAGACTTTGGCTGGTAATGTGTAACTATGAAACCGGTCTAGGACTGGTAATAAGAATCTATGGAACTGGGCTGGGACCGGTAATGGTTCTCTCTGTAACTGGGATGGGACTGGTATTGTGTATCTCAGGAACTGGGCTGAGGCTCTAAAAATGTTATACTACAACTGATTTGAGAGCAATGTCCCAAAGGAATCATGGTACTGGTAACTTGGCTGAAGCTGGACTTGCTAACTGAATTGGAACTGTAGAATGGGCTCGAACCCATGGATGTTGACCAATGATATTGGAAACCAGACAGGAGCCAGTGTACTTCTTTACTGGATTGGAACCAATGACACTGATGTGCAGGCTGCAACTGATGGAATAGGTAACCGGACTGGAAGCAATGAAGCTGGAAACTGTCTGGAGCTGGTGGACTTGTCAGTTGGACTAGAACCAGTGACATATGGGACTGTGCTGGTCTGTGACAATATTTGTGCAGCACTGAATATGTGTTTGTTAGAATATTTTTGTATTAGTTACTTTAGAATGTAAGCTCTTATGGGGCAGGTACTCTTATGGATGATTTGTATTCTCTGTACATGATTTATTAGTTATACAATCTAAATAAACAATAATAGTAATAATAAGAATAATAATAGATATGCATGTATATCAGGAACATATTATCATGCCTCTAAAATGTTTCAGGAGGGCCTTCACTATGATTGAAAATGTGAGTACAACAGCCAAGCAAACTACATCTCTGGACTTTTGCATGGTTATCTTTACTACAAAGCATATAATGAAGATAGAACCACAGGAGTAGTAGACCCAAGACAGGTAATTAATATTATTAATTACTGATAACTCTCAGACTAGACACAAGTTCTAGACCCATAGAGGCATGATAATATCTTCCTGGTATACATGGATATTTATAAAATATGTATGTTTGCTTTGGACTATGTGTAAATGCTTATGTGTTATGAATTTTAGACTGTAAGCTCCACTGGGGCAGGGACTAATATGAATGGCATATATTCTCAGTAGAGCATTGTATAAAATCTAATAGGAATGGGCTTTTGTGATTAACCTTTATTGGTCTATTCAGAAATAGTGACAATGTTGCTCAGAATATTATCGGGTAACATTGTCATGAGTTTATATCAATTATGATAATTTATGACTACTATTCAGCAATTTTTAGTGCACGGACACTGGTTGCGGTAACACGCTGTCCCTGTGATCATACAGAAGACATTGTTTTTGGGATTCCGAAAACAATACCTTCTGTTTGTTCTTCGGTGTATGCTCAAACATGTGCTCGGGAATTGTCTCTGTCCCTGCTTGCAGAGACTGCTGACGGGTTAAGTACATCTCCAGCTTGTACAAATTGATTGACGTGTGTATACAGGCTTTATATTAGTTGGTATACATGTATATTTATGTTCTTTTAAATTTAACATATAAATACTAAATATAATAGTGCATAAATATACAAGTATACAGGCTAGTATAAAGTCTGTATATGCATGTCAATCAATTTTGGCAGGTTTAATATGCTCTAGTTGGACTTGGAACTAATGGATGTTGACCAGTGATGTTGGAAACTAGACAGGAGCCAGTGGACTTCTTAACTGGACTTGAACCGATGACGCTGGTGTCCAGGCTGGATCTGATGGAATAGTTAACTTGACTGGAACCATTGAAGCTGGAGACTGTCTGGAGCTGGTGGAATTGTTAACTGGACTGAAACCAGTGACATATGGGACTGTGCTGGTCTGTGACAATATTTATGCAACACTGAATTTATGTTTGTTAGAATATTTTTGTATTAGTGACTTTAGAATGTAAGCTCTTATGGGGCAGGGACTCTTATGGATCATTTGTGTTCTCTGTACATGATTTATTAGTTATAAAATATAAATAAACAAAAATTGTAATAATAAGAATATTAATAGATATGCATATATATCAGGAACATATTATCATGCCTCTAAAATTTTTCAGGTGGGCCTGCACCATGATTGAAAATGTGAGGACAACAGCCAAAAAAACTACATCTCTGGACTTTTGTAAGGTTATCTTTACTACAGCATAGAATGAAGATAGAACCGCAGGAGTAGTATACCCAAGATAGGTAATTAATATTATTATTAATTACTGATAACTCCCAGGCTAGTCACAAGTTCTAGACCTGTAGATGCATGATAATATCTTCCTGGTATACATATATATTGAAAAGTTATGTATGTTTGCATTGGACTATGTGTAAATGTTTATGTGTTATGAATTTCAGACTGTAAGCTCTAATGGGGCAGGGACTAGTATGAATAAAACATATTTTCTGTAGAGCATTTCATACATTGTTATAGGAATGGGCTCTTGTGATTAACCCTTTGGCTTCTATTCAGCAATATTGACAATGTTGCCCAGAATATTATTGGGCAACATCGTCATGAGTTTTTAGCAATTATGATAATTTATGGCTTCTATTTAGCAATATGTTGTGCAGGGACAGCGGTTGTGCTTACACACTGTCCCTGTAATGTTATAGAAGACATTGTTTTCAGGATTCTGAAAATAATACCTTCTGTTTTTTCTTCTGTGCATGCTCAAACATGCACTCGGGAATAGTCTCTGTCCCTGCTTGCAGTGACCGCCAGTGGGGTAAGTTCATCTCCAGCCTGTCCAAATTGATTAACATGTGCAAAAAGGCTATATATTAGTCGGTATACATGTATATTTATGTGCTTTATATTTAACATTTATACATAAATGCTAAATATAATAGCAAATAAATATACAGGTATACAGACTAGTATAAAGTCTGTATATGCATGTCATTAAATTTTGGCAGGTTTAACATGCTGTAGTTGGACTTACCTGTTGGTCATCACTGGAAAACAGGCATGATGACTGGATGGATTTACAAAATGCTGCAGGGACTTAAGGGAAAATTTCCCTCTGTCCCTGCAGTTTTATGGACATATAAGTATTTTTTTCATATAACGCCATTCTGAGATGGCATCATATAAAGGAGAATTTTTTCAAATGATTTAATACTTTTTGCTTTGCTGAATAGAAAAAGCGTTAAAGCACTGTAGAGATCAATGACTGATCCCTACAGCGCGGTAGTCTGTGAGCAGGGAATTAATGAGGAAGATAATTATGTTCTCTTCTCCATTATCCTATTGCTGACTAGGGGAATTACATAAAGAACACGGAAATCATAGTTTCCATAATTTGTATGTAAAAAACATTGCATCCCGATAGTGCGAAATCACCTTGCTTTATTTCTGCAACACAGAATGTGTGTGTGTAAGACTATAGTGTTGGTAAAATTAGTCTATAAGCTCCAATGGGGCAGGGACTAATGTGAATGACCGATATTCTCACTCTATAAAGCATTTCATAAATACTTGTTGGAATGGGCTTTTGTAATAATGCCACTTGTTTCCTTTGTTATAATGTGAAATTACCCTGCCAACCGCGACATGTGAAAGTAGATATGTCAGATCTGGGTTAGCTTGTGTTCCCCGACTACAGTCTAGAGTAGGAGTTCCGATACAAGCTGTAGGCAGGATATTGGATGGTCTAATGAAATTATTGAACATAGAAGTTGAGTGTGAATCACAAGTGTATTGTTGAAGGTAGGCACTGGAGGAAGTGAAGGAACAGGAGACAAGAGTCTTAAGGACTAAGTCTTAGAGATGAAGAACTGGACTAGCACCAGCAACATATATCTCAGGAACCAGAATGAGACCAGTAATGCATATCTCTGTAACTGTGCTGGGAGTGGTAACTGATATCTCTGTAACTGGGCCAAGACCAGTAGTGCATAACAATGTAACCAGACTTTGGCTGTTAATGTGTAACTATGAAACCGGTCTAGGACTGGTAATACGAATCTATGGAACTGGGCTGGGACCGGTAATGGTTCTCTCTGTAACTGGGCTGGGACTGGTATTGTGTATCTCAGGAACTGGACAGAGGCTCTAAAAATGTTATACTACAACTGATTTGAGAGCAATGTCCCAAAGGAATCATGGTACTGGTAACTTGGCTGAAGCTGGACTTGCTAACTGAATTGGAACTGTAGAATGGGCTGGAACCCATGGATGTTGACCAATGATATTGGAAACCAGACAGGAGCCAGTGTACTTCTTTACTGGATTGGAACCAATGACACTGATGTGCAGGCTGCAACTGATGGAATAGGTGACCGGAATGGAAGCAATGAAGCTGGAAACTGTCTGGAGCTGGTGGACTTATCAATTGGACTAGAACCAGTGACATATGGGACTGTGCTGGTCTGTGACAATATTTGTGCAGCACTGAATTTGTGTTTGTTACAATATTTTTCTTTTAGTTACTTTAGAATATAAGCTCTTATGCGGCAGGGACTCTTATGGATGATTTGTGTTCTCTGTACATGATTTATTAGTTATACAATATAAATAAACAATAATAGTAATAATAAGAATAATAATAGATATGCATGTATATCAGGAACATATTATCATGCCTCTAAAATGTTTCAGGAGAGACTTCACCATGATTGAAAATGTGAGGACAACAGCCAAGCAAACTAAATCTCTGGACTTTTGTAAGGTCATCTTTACAACAAAGCATATAATGAAGATAGAACCGCAGGAGCAGTAGACCCAAGCCAGGTAATTAATATTAGTAATTACTGATATTTCTCAGGCTATATACAAGTTCTAGACCCAGAGAGGTATGATAATATCTTCCTGGTATACATGGATATTTATAAAATATGTATGTTTGCTTTGGACTATGTGTAAATGCTTATGTGTTATGAATTTTAGACTGTAAGCTCCTCTGGGGCAGGGACTAATATGAATGGCATATATTCTTAGTAGAGCATTGTATAAATTCTAATAGGAATGGGCTCTTGTGATTAACCTTTAATGGTCTATTCAAAAATAGTGACAATGTTGCTCTGAATATTATCATGCAACATCGTCAAGAGTTTATATAAATTATGATAATTTATGGCTGCTATTCAGCAATATTTAGTGCAGAGACACCGGTTGCGGTAACACGCTGTCCCTGTGATCATACAGAAGACATTGTTTTTGGGATTCCGAAACAATACCTTCTGTTTGTTCTTCTGTGTATGCTCAAACATGCGCTCGGGAATTGTCTCCATTACTGCTTGCAGTGACAGCTGACGGGGTAAGTACATCTCCAGCCTGTCCAAATTGATTGACATGTGTGTACAGGCTTTATATTAGTCGGTATACATGTATATTTATGTGCTTTTATATTTAACATATAAATACTAAATATAATAGCGCATAAATATACAAGTATACAGGCTAGTATAAAGTCTGTATATGCATGTCAATCAATTTTGGCAGGCTTAATATGCTCTAGTTGGACTTGGAACTAATGCATGTTGACTAGTGATGTTGGAAACCAGACAGGAGCCAGTGGACTTCTTAACTGGACTGGAACCGATGACGCTGGCGTCCAGGCTGGATCTGATGGAATAGTTAACTTGACTGGATCCATTGAAGCTGGAGACTGTCTGGAGCTGGTGGAATTGTTATCTGGACTGAAACCAGTGACATATGAGACTGTGCTGGTCTGTGACATTATTTATGCAACACTGAATTTGTGTTTGTTAGAATTTTTTTGTATTAGTGACTTTAGAATGTAAGCTCATATAGGGCAGGGACTCTTATGGATGATTTGTGTTCTATGTACATGATTTATTAGTTATACAATATAAATTAACAATAATAGTAATAATAATAATAATAATAATAATAATAATAATAAATATAGATATGCATGTATATCAGGAACATATTATCATGCCTCTAAAATTTTTCAGGAGGGCCTTCACAGTGATTGAAAATGTGAGGAGAATAGCCAAGCAAACTACATCTCTGGACTTTTGTAAGGTTATCTTTACTACAAAGCATAGAATGAAGATAACACCACAGGAGTAGTAGACCCAAGACAGGTAATTAATATTATTATTAATTACTGATAACTCCCAGGCTAGACACAAGTTCTAGACCTGTAGATGCATGATAATATCTTCCTGGTATACATGTATATTTATAAATTATGTATGTTTGCATTGGACTATGTGTAAATGCTTATGTGTTATGAATTTCAGACTGTAAGCTCTAATGGGGCAGGGACTAATATGAATGACATATATTCTCAGTAGAGCATTGTATAAATTCTAATAGGAATGGGCTCTTGTGATTAACCTTTAATGGTCTATTCAGAAATAGTGACAATGTTGCTCAGAATATTATCGGGCAACATCATCACGAGTTTATATCAATTATGATAATTTATATCTGCTATTCAGCAATATTTAGTGCAGGGACACCGGTTGCGGTAACACGCTGTCCCTGTGATCATACAGAAGACATTGTTTTTGGGATTCCGAAACAATACCTTCTGTTTGTTCTTCTTTGTATGCTCAAACATGCGCTTGGGAATTGTCTCCGTCCCTGCTTGCAGAGACAGCTGACGGGTTAAGTACATCTCCAGCCTGTCCAAATTGATTGACATGTGTATACAGGCTTTATATTACTCGGTATACATGTATATTTATGTGCTTTTATAGTTAACATATAAATACTAAATATAATAGCGCATAAATATACAAGTATACAGGCTAGTATAAAGTCTGTATATGCATGTCAATCAATTTTGACAGCTTTAATATGCTCTATTTGGACTTGGAACCAATGGATGTTGACCAATAATGTTGGAAACCAAACAGTAGCCAGTGGACTTCTTAAATGGACTGGAACTGATGAAGCTGGTGTCTAGGCTGGATCTGATGGAACAGTTAACTGGACTGAAACTAATGAAGCTGTAGACTGTATGGAGCTGGTGGAATTGTTAACTGGACTGGAACCAGTGACATATGGGACTGTGCTGGTCTATGACAATATTTATGCAACACTGAATTTGTGTTTGTTAGAATATTTTTGTAATAGTGACTTTAGAATGTAACTCTTATAGGGCAGGGACTCTTATGGATGATTTGTGTTCTATGTACTTGATTTATTAGTTATACAATATAAATAAACAATAATAGTAATAATAAGAATAATAATAGATATGCATGTATATCAGGAACATACTATGATGCCTCTAAAATTTTTCAGGAGGGCCTTCACCGTGATTGAAAATGTGAGGACAACAGCCAATCAAACTCCATCTCTGGACTTTTGTAAGGTTATCTTTACTACAAAGCATAGAATGAAGATAGAACCGCAGGAGTAGTAGACCCAAGACAGGTAATTAATATTATTATTAATTACTGATAGCTCCCAGGCTAGACACAAGTTCTAGACCTGTAGATGCATGATAATATCTTCCTGGTATACATGTATATTTATAAATTATGTATGTTTGCATTGGACTATGTGTAAATGCTTATGTGTTATGAATTTCAGACTGTAAGCTCTAATGGGGCAGGTACTAATATGAATGACACATATTCTCAGTAGAGCATTGTATAAATTCTAATAGGAATGGGCTCTTGTGATTAACCTTTAATGGTCTATTCAGAAATAGTGACAATGTTGCTCAGAATATTATCGGGCAACATCATCACGAGTTTATATCAATTATGATAATTTATATCTGCTATTCAGCAATATTTAGTGCAGGGACACCGGTTGCGGTAACACGCTGTCCCTGTGATCATACAGAAGACATTGTTTTTGGGATTCCAAAAACAATACCTTCTGTTTGTTCTTCTTTGTATGCTCAAACATGCGCTCGGGAATTGTCTCCGTCCCTGCTTGCAGAGACAGCTGACGGGGTAAGTACATCTCCAGCCTGTCCAAATTGATTGATATGTGTATACAGGCTTTATATTAGTCGGAATACATGTATATTTATGTGCTTTTATAGTTAACATATAAATACTAAATATAATAGTGCATAAATATACAAGTATACAGGCTAGTATAAAGTCTGTATATGCATGTCAATCAATTTTGACAGCTTTAAAATGCTCTAGTTGGACTTGGAACCTATGGATGTTGACCAATAATGTTGGAAACCAAACAGTAGCCAGTGGACTTCTTAACTGGACTGGAACTGATGAAGCTGGTGTCTAGGCTGGATCTGAAGGAACAGTTAACTGGACTGAAACTAATGAAGCTGTAGACTGTATGGAGCTGGTGGAATTGTTAACTGGACTGGAACCAGTGACATATGGGACTGTGCTGGTCTATGACAATATTTATGCAACACTGAATTTGTGTTTGTTAGAATATTTTTGTAATAGTGACTTTAGAATGTAACTCTTATAGGGCAGGGACTCTTATGGATGATTTGTGTTCTATGTACTTGATTTATTAGTTATACAATATAAATAAACAATAATAGTAATAATAAGAATAATAATAGATATGCATGTATATCAGGAACATATTATCATGCCTCTAAAATGTTTCAGGAGGGACTTCACCATGATTAAAAATGTGAGGACAACAGCCAAGCAAACTAAATCTCAGGACTTTTGTAAGGTCATCTTTACTACAAAGCATATAATGAAGATAGAACCGCAGGAGTAGTAGACCAAAGACAGGTAATTAATATTATTAATTACTGATAATTCTCTGGCTAGATACAAGTTGTAGACCCATAAAGGCATGATAATATCTTCCTGGTATACATGGATATTTATAAAATATGTATGTTTGCTTTGGACTATGTGTAAATGCTTATGTGTTATGAATTTTAGACTGTAAGCTCCACTGGGGCAGGGACTAATATGAATGGCATATATTCTCAGTAGAGCATTGTATAAATACTAATAGGAATGGGCTCTTGTGATTAACCTTTAATGGTCTATTCAGAAATAGTGACAATGTTGCTCAGAATATTATCGGGCAACATCATCATGAGTTTATATCAATTATGATAATTTATGGCTGCTATTCAGCAATATTTAATGCAGGGACACCGGTTGCAGTAACATGCTGTCCCTGTGATCATACAGAAGACATTGTTTTGGGATTCCGAAAACAATACCTTCTGTTTGTTCTTCTGTGTATGCTCAAACATGCGCTCGAGAATTGTCTCCTTCCCTGCTTGCAGAGACCGCTGACGGGGTAAGTACATCTCCAGCCTGTCCAAATTGATTGACATGTGTATACAGGCTTTATATTAGTCGGTATACATGTATATTTATGTGCTTTTATATTTAACATATAAATACTAAATATAATAGCGCATAAATATACAAGTATACAGGATGGTATAAAGTCTGTATATGCATAACAATCAATTTTGGCAGGTTTAATATGCTCTAGTTGGACTTGGAACCAATGGATGTTCTCCAGTGATGTTGGAAACCAGACAGTAGCCAGTGGACTTCTTAACTGGACTGGAACCAATGATGCTGGAGTTCAGGCTGGATCTGATGGAATAGTTTACTGGACTTGAACTAATGTAGCTGGAGACTGTCTGGAGCTGGTGGAATTGTTAACTGGACTGGATCCAGTGACATATCGGACTGTGCTGGTCTGTGACAATATTTATGCAATACTGAGTTTGTGTTTGTTAGAATATTTTTGATTTAGTGACTTTAGAATGTAAGCTCTTATAGGGCAGGGACTCTTATGGATGATTTGTGTTCTATGTACATGATTTATTAGTTATATAATATAAATTAACAATAATAGTAATAATAATAATAATAATAATAATAATAATTATAATAATAGATATGCATGTATATCAGGAACATATTATCATGCCTCTAAAATATTTCAGGAGGGCCTTCACCATGATTGAAAATGTGAGGAGAACAGCCAAGCAAACTACATCTCTGGACTTTTGTAAGGTTATCTTTACTACAAAGCATAGAATGAAGATAGAACTGCAGGAGTAGTAGACCTAAGACAGGTAATTAATATTATTATTAATAACTGATAACTCTCAGGCTAGACACAAGTTCTAGACCTGTAGAGGCATGATAATATCTTCCTGGTATACATGTATACTTATAAAATATGTATAATTGCATTGGACTATATGTAAATGCTTATGTGTTATGAATTTCAGACTGTAAGCTCTAATGGGGAAGGGACTAATATGAATTACATATTTTCTGTAGAGCATTGCAAACAATGTTATAGGAATGGGCTCTTGTTATTAACCCTTTGGGTTCTATTCAGCAATAGTGACAATGTTGCCCAGAATATTATTGGGCAACATCGTCATGAGTTTTTATCAATCATGATAATTTATGGCTGCTATTTAGCAATATTTTTTGCAGGGCCAGCGGTTGTGCTAACACGCTGTCCCTGTAATGTTATAGAAGACATTGTTTTTGGGATTCTGAAAATAATACCTTCTTTTTGTTCTTCTGTGCATGCTCAAACTTGCACTCGGGAATAGTCTCTGTCCCTGTTTGCAGTGACCGCCAATGGGGTAAGTACATCTCAAGCCTGTCCAAATTGATTGACATGTGTATACAGGCTTTATATTAGTTGGTATACATGTATATTTATGTGCTTTATATATAACATTTATATATAAATGCTAAATATAATAGCAAATAAATATACAGGTATACAGACTAGTATAAAGTCTGTATATGCATGTCAATCAATTTTGGCAGGTTTAACATGCTGTAATTGGACTTACCTGTCGGCCGTCACTAGAAATCAGGCATGACGACTGGACAGATTTACAAGATGCTGCAGGGACTTAAGGGAACATTTCCCTCTGTCCCTGCAGTTTTATGGACATGTAAGTATTTTTTTCATATAACGCCATTCTGAGATGGCGTTATATAAAGGACAATTTTTTCGAGTGATTTAACACTTTTTGCTTTGCTCAATAGCAAAAAGTGTTAAAGCACTGTAGAGATCAATGGCTGATCCCTACAGTGCGGTACTCTGTGAGCAGGGAATTAATGAGGAAGATAATTATGTTCTCTTCTCCATTATCCTATTGCTGACTAGGTGATTTACATGAAGAACACAGAAATCATAGTTTCCTTAATTTTTATGTAAAAAACATTGCGTCCCGATAGTGCGAAATCACCTTGCTTTATTTCTGCAACACAGAATGTGTGTGTGTAAGGCTATTGAGTTGGAAAAATTAGTCTATAAGCTCCAATGGGGCAGGGACTAATATGAATGACCGATATTCTCACTCTATAAAGCATTTCATAAATACTTGTTGGAATTGTCTTTTGTAATAATGCTTCTTGTTTCCTTTGTTATAATGTGAAATTACCCTGCCAACTGCGACATGTGAAAGTAGATATGTCAGTTCTGGGTTAGCTTGTGTTCCCTGATTACAGTCTAGAGTAGGAGTTGCGATTCAAGCTGTAGGCAGGATATTGGATGGTCTAATGAAATTCTTGAACATGGAAGTTGAGTGTGAATTGCAAGGGTATTGTTGAAGGTAGGCACTGGAGGAAGTGAAGGAACAGGAGACAAGAGTCTTAAAGACTAGGGCCCTCATTCAGAGCCGTACGCTCTGAGCAGAGCGCATGCTCTGAATGAGGGCCACCCTCCATAAAAATGGAGCATCCTCCTGGACGCTCATATAGCTGTGGGTCACCACCCACAGCCTATACGAGCGTGCAGTTTGATGGCCACGATGGTCTTGACCATCGCGACCATCGAAACTGAGAGCCGGAGCCTGCGGTTGAGGTTTTCAACCTCAAGCCCCGGAGTGATTTTGGCTCTATCAGAGCCAAAATCACTCCCACTGACATCACTAGTGATGTCAGTGGGCCGGCTTCTAATGGGAGACGTTCCTGTGGGAACACCCCCATCAGGAAGGCACGCCCCCGGCTCTCCCACCAAAGGGGGCATGCTGTCAATCAACATCGACAGCACGCCCCCTTTGATCAGACACAACGAGCGAGGGAAAGTCCTTCGCTCGTCGCTTCTGGCTCATGCGCACGACGGAGCTCCCGCCGTTGTGCGCATGCGCAGAGCACAACATCGACCCACTTGCATGCGGACAGCCGCTTGCGAGTGGGTCTGAATCAGGCCCTAGGTCTAAGAGATGAAGAACTGGACTAGCACCAGCAATGTATATCTCTGGAACTAGAATGAGACCAGTAATGCATAACTCTGTAACTGGGCTGGGAGTGGTAACTGATATCTCTGTAACTGGGCCAGGACCAGTAGTGCATAACTATGGAACTGGACTTTGGCTGGTAGTGTGTAACTATGGACCAGGACTAGGACTGGTAATATGAATCTATGGAACTGGGCTGGGACTGGTAATGGTTCTCTCTGTAACTGGGCTGGGACTGGTATTGTGTATCTCAGGAACTGGGCTGAGGCTGGCAAAATGTTATACTAGAACTGATTTGAGAGCAATGTCCCAAAGGAATCATGGTAAAGGTTTTGTTTCTATTACACCAGAGATCCAGCATCATGCTGTTCATCCAGGTTTCCTATGAGTCCAGTTCCCAGTTTTGAGCGTAAGGGATCAACCTCCTAATGTTGTGCCACAGGCCCCATTATGAGTTTTAGGGGCAGTACCTATTTCCAAGTTACGGGGTGCAGGCCCCAGTTCTGATTGTCAGGGCTTGAGCACAACCTCCTGGAGTCGGGGCGCTAGTCCCAGTTCCAAGTACTATCCCAGTGGGAGCTTCCGACTGCTTGGATTGCTATACCACAAGAAGCTTTCAAGCCCAGTTCGGTATCCAACTTGGTTGCTGTGTTTGCTGCCAAACTGGTGGTTACTATGTTTTCCTCCTGTGCCGAGGGTCCAGTTGTGCTCGCCAGTCTAGAGAATCCAGTCACTTTTCATATGCCTGAGGAGTTCAACATGACAGCTGAATCTGAGATCTGCCCCATATGAAGTTCCTGAGGTTAAAGTTTCTACCTTCCTGCCTGTGATGTCTAAGATGGCAGCTCTGCCTGATGTCTCCAAGACATCTGTTCAGTGAAAGGTTATTAAAGTGACTACTCAGTTTGATGACCCACAGTTGACTACTAAGCACAAGATATCAGAAATCACAGCTCAGTCTGAGATTACTTCCAAAATTTGGTTCCTGTTGGGGCTATTCAAGATTCTGGCCAGCCGGAACCATCCAAGATTCCAGCCCAACCTAACTGGGGCCATCAGATTCTGATCCAGCCAGGGCCATCAGAGATTCTGACCCAGTTGAGGCCAATACAAATTTCTGCCCTTGCCTTCAGACATGAGGGTATTTCTGACCTTGCCTTTGGAATTTATTATTAATAAACTTTATTTATAGGGCACCACAAGTGTTCTGCAGTGCCATACAGAGGGTAAAACAATAAGACAGTACAGGGTAAAAAAGTACAGTAAAATACAGTAATTAAGTAACAAGTAACACTACAAATCTCAAAACAGCCACTGATACAAGGAGTGCAATGGAAATATTCAGTGTAAGCTGAAACCTATAGCAGGTAATGGGTCTTGGTCATCTGAAGAAACAAAAACAGAGGAGTGGAGTCCAGGGACAGAATCCAAGGAGAAGGTGTAGAGTGCAACTGGTGTGCAAGAGAATGAGAACAGGAGGGAGGAGGGCCCTGCTCATGATGCTAATAGCCTAAAGAGCATGAGGATAAGTCTTCCCTCACCTTAATATTCACCAAGTGGTATTTGAGCATCTATGGATGCTGACAGTGGGCTTCTCAGTTCTTGCACATTAAGATGAATGGATGGACATCAGGGCATTAGCATAAAGTCACAGACGTGACTGTGGCAAAAGAGGCAAGGATAGCTGCGGCTGCAACCTACTCAAAATCAGTCCCAAGACTGGATCCTTTCCTCATGAAACATTACTTATTGCTTAGTTAGTGGGGCATGCACAGTCAAATAGTGGCTTGGTTGATTTTATTGCCATCTTTTTACGGTCAAAGATAGAGTAGTCTGCAGAATGCACACATGAAGAACCAACTTAGAGACCATAAATGAAATAATGCATTTACCATCTGCCCCTGAACACAGGAAAGCTGACAAAATGATTAATCCCATGGTATATATAAAGTAGAGATGTGCTCCGACCCCCGTGTTTTGGTTCTGTGGGCCTGATTCAGAGCCGCTCGTAAGCGGCTGCTCGTATGCTCCGAGCGATGTTCGCACAACTGCGCATGCATATGGGTCATAATGCGCATGCGCCAACCAGTCATTGTGGTCGGAAATTGAGCACTCGCGAGTGCCTGCTAATTTGAGTGACAGGATGAGGCATTTGTGGGTGGTAACAGGGGAAGGTGCTTGAAAATGGGGAGTGATGATCCGAACGCAGGCGTGCCAAATGGTCAAAATAGGCATTTTAAGGGTGTGCATAATTAAAAAAGCAGCGTCATCGACCATGTCACTTGGTTGTTTCTTAGCCTGAACTGTTCGCATGATTGCAGTAGGAAAATCCAACCACAAGCACTGCGAGCAGTTCAGACGCCTTTCGATGTACTCGATTAATCTAATAAATAGCGGAGATGATGTAGGATGCGAGCGGCCAGGGGGCGTCTTTACAAAATAGCGAGCGCATGTTTCGTTCACTCGCTCAGACATAGAGGCGTCAACAGACCGCAAAGAGCGAGCGCTCAATTTAAATAGCCGGCCCCTTTTTCTGAACGAGCTAGCACAAATAGCGTCCGGCTCTGAATCAGGCGATGTATCTCCTCGTGTTTTGGATCTGGATTGGTTTTGCCAAAATCGCCCTTCTATGATTTGTTATTTGATTTTGGTGTTGGATCTGTATTTTTTTTAAAAAAATTCATTATCATAGCAAAAATCACATAATTTGGGCCTGTTTTTGTTCCTACAGTATTATTAACCTCAATAGCTTTTAATTCCAGTAATTTCCAATTAATTTTGACCACCTCACAGCTCACAATATTGATTTTTTTTTATCTAGTTTAGGGCCAAAAGGTTGCATCCAGCTAGCTGGCTAACTAAGCTAAGTGACAGCAGTGGGTGGCACTAACATGTGGTAGTTCAGCTTTGAACATGGCAAAAAGTGTCATTGCAGTGGTAGACAGGATGGCAATTTAATAAACTCGACGACCCCTAAGCATTTTAAAAACCAAGAATGTTTTCCTTAACTAGGTCAGAGGCCCGATAGAGTTGGAATGTTTGTGGACTGAAGAAAGGGAAAGGACTGATTAGTTTTTTAATTTATTTAATTTATTGTTTTGATTCTGAAAAAAAAATGAGGGAAGATCAATCTAGGATGAATTTCTTCAGTTTCTAAAAGACATCTTTGATCTGGAGAAGGTTTTTAATTTTTTATACATCATGATTTAATAAAAAAAATTAGGTGGCCTTGCTTGTGGAGGTGCTGCTAGCACATACTGTAAACAGATATTTACAAGTTTGTACTCAGGGAGGTTGTTAGGGATAATGAGACCAAGACTTGCTGTTTACATCAGTGGAAAGCAGCCTGTAGTTCTCCGGCTGAGTTAGAACTACCAACATCTGTGATGTTTGCTGGGCCTACTGGAAGTTATTTGTCAACAACTGGTGGTGTGCTTCAGGTTACCTCAGCCTGTTTTACGCACTGTTTGTACCAATTTTTGTATTAAAAGTACCTTATTGCACACATCCTGGCAGGAAGAAACTCTGTGATGCTGCTGCTCATATTTACCCACCCAATCAATTTGGTGGTTCAGAATTTTCTTTAAAAAAATGAAAGGGGCATGCAAGAGATGCTGTCTGTGGCCATTACAATATCTGGACATTCATAGACTATAAAATTAAAAATGTCAGGCAGCAATGCCCCAAAACAGCACATAATGCAAAGAAAAAAGGTGCAAGATGGAATTGTCCTTGGGCCCTCCAACCCACCCTTATGTTGTTTATATGAAACATGACATTCATAGTTTAACCAACCAATCGCTTCAGTGACAGGGACTGCAACTTGTGGCTGAAATAATTGATTTGTTTGGTCCCCATACAAAACAAGCTGCCAATGTGCAGTGGACATTGGTGGCAATGATCCCATACACAGACTGGCTTTACAACATAGGGAAGATCAGATGTCATCATCGTCACCCCCATCAGTGTGTACATCCTCTTCTTTACACAATATTAATTTGTCCCTGCTGGAATCAACCATTACAAGCACTTCTGTATTTTTTTTTACTTTATTGCTGGTAAAGTTCTTCCTTGTGGAATTTGTAAATAATTTTGATGAACATCGGGCCTGATTCAGACCCACTCACGAGCGGCTGTCCGCTCGCAAGTGGGTCGATGGTCTGCACTGAGCATGCGCATGACGGAGGGAGCTCCGTCGTGCGCATGCGCCAGGCACGACGAGCGAAGGACTTTCCTTCGCTCATTGTGTCCGATCAAAGGGGGCGTGCTGTCAATGTTGATTGACAGCACGCCCCCTTTGGTGGGCGTGCCGGGGGCGTGCCTCCCTGACGGGGGCATTCCCATGGGAACGCCTCCCGTCAGAAGCCGGCCCACTGACATCACTAGTGATGTCAGTGGGAGTGATTTTGGCTCTGATAGAGCCAAAATCACTCGGGAGCTTGCGGTTGAAAACCTCAACCGCAGGCTCCGGCTCGCAATTTCGATGGTCGCGATGGTCTCGACCATCGTGGCCATCAAAATGCACGCTCGTATAGCCTGTGGGTGGTGACCCACAGCTATACGAGCGTCCAGGAGGACGCTCCATGAAAATGGAGCCCGGCCCTCATGCAGAGCGTGCGCTCTGCTCAGAGCGTACGGCTCTGAATGAGGGCCATCATCTTTTCCACATTTTGGGGAAGTAAACTCCTATGCCGATCACTGACAAGGTTCCCGTCTGCACTGAAAACTCTTTCAGAGTACACACTGGAGGGTAGGCAAATTAAGTAAAGCAAAGTTTGTGTAAGGGACTCCAAATTTCCTATATTTCCTGCCAATAGTGAAACAGACTGTCTGACATGCTTATTTGGATGCTATCCCTAAAATAATCATCCACCATTTTCTGAATGGTGCCCGTATCAGACAGAGTCACAGTAGACATGTCACTCATTGTAGGCAGTTCTTTTAGAGCCAACCAGGTGTCATTAGGTTTTGCTGACTGATCTGCATCACCACCAGCAGTGTTTCTCTTAGGAAATTTTTTTTTTCCTAGCAGCTGTATAAAACTGAAGGACATGCTGCCGTGTCACGTTCTGCTTGAGCTGACAATAATTTTTACCACCAGCTCTTTGCATCTTTTCAGATTTATGTCCATTGGAAAAAAAGACACAAGGTATGACTTAAACCTAGGATGAAGTATGGTCGCCAAAATATAGTGATCTGATTTTAAGAGATTGATGACCCTTGGATCCTGCCAAAGCGAATGAAGGGCTTGATCTACAAGTCCTACATACTTAGTGGAATCAGTCCATTTCAGCTCCTCCTTCAGTTTATCCAGCTGCTTTTGCAAAAGTCTGATCAGGAGAATGACCTGACTCAAGCTGGCAGTGTCTGAACTAACTTCACATGTGGCAAGTTGAAGGGGTTTGAGAACCTTGCACAGCACATAAATTATACTCCACTGCACTTGAATAATTCCTGCTCCTTTCCCTATAGGCCATAGTGTAGACTTGGATGGCATTTTGCTGCTCCTCCATCCGCTGAAGCATATAGAGGGTAGAACTCCACCTAGTTACTACCTCTTGCTTCAGCTGATGGCAGGGCATATTCAACAATACTTGGTGGTGCTGCAATCTTTGACATGCAGTTGCTGAATGTCAAAAATGTCCCAAAATATTTTGGGCCACCGTGAGCATCTCCTGCAAGCCCCTGTAATTTTTTAAAAAATGTTGCACCACCAAATTAATTGTGTGAGCGAAACATGGGATGTGTTCGAATTCACCCCCATGTAATGCTCGCACAACATTGCCGGCATTGTCAGTAATTACAAGTCCAGAGGAGAGTCCAAGTGGGGTAAGCCATTTTGCAATGATTTCCCTGAGTTTTTCTAAGAGGTTTTCAGTGGTATGCCTCTTAGTGAAATCGGTGATACACAGAGTAGCCTGCCTCTGAATGAGCTGGCATTTGTTAGATGCTGCTGCTGCAGTATTTGCACTGTTGGAGGCAATACCCTACCTAGTTGGCTGTCAAAGTCATGTTATCTTTAGTTTGCCCTGTCCCACTTGTCCACATATCTGTCACTAAGTGGACGGTGGGCACAACAGTATTTTGGATGACATTAATAAGGTTTTTTTTAATGTCCTTGTACAGATTGGGAATTGAAATTCTAGAGAAGTGGATTCTAGAAGGGACATGGGAGCAGGGACACAGGACCTCAATTAACTGACTAAAACCCACTGCAAAAATGCCGGATAGCTGTTATGGCATCAGTAATCCACTGTGCAACTGGGTGTCTGCTGTCATACTTGTTCCCCATTGCAAAAAATTGTTTGACAGTCAATTGTTTGGTTAAACTAAAAGTTGTCTTATTCTTTGTCCCCTTCTGGGATTAAGATCCACTATCACAGCAACAGCAGCAGCAGCAGCAACAGGCGTAGCACTCACGGATCATTTTGAGGAACCACAGATAGAAGAGAAGTCAGTCATTCTTATGAAATTGGATGCAGGACTACTTCTGATCATGATTGAGGATGTTAATGATGATGCAGTTGGTTGTGGTGGAGATTGCAGATGCTTAGATCCTGAGAGAAGGGAGCAGCTAGGTGACACTGGGCTGATTGTTGTTACGATTTTATTAGGCAAAGTTTCTAAATTTGAAAAACAGTTTTCAATTTGATGAATGTGCTGCAAGTGATGTAACAGGGAGGAGGTTCCTAGATGGTTAAGGTCCTTACCTCTACTCACTGTTACTTGGCAATGGGTACAGATGGCTTGACAACTGTTTTCCGGATTTGGGTGGAAATGATTCTACACATGAGAAGTGGATTTTTTGGTCCTTTGCCCAGGCATGACAACAATGAGCTTTTTCCCACTATGGGCAACAACTGTTGCCTGATTTACAGTTTTTATACAAACATCCTCGACATCAACATCTTCATCATCATCAACATCCTCATCATCCTTGTTAGCATCAACTACAGAAATGTCCTCCTCATCCTCCTGATGCAATTCCACAGAAGCATCCTTTATTTCTACATTAGCATGTTGACTTGTGCTGCTCATCCCCACATTTGCAGAGGGAACACATATGGTGGAAAGAGGATCCTCTTCAAGTACAGTATTATAAAGGTCTGGCTCAAACATGGCAACCGTGGACACACTTGGACTCTCCTCGGGGATCTGTGACTTTTCTAAGCACACAGTTGGTTTATGTGCTTAGCGTTTTTAATTTTTTTGACACTTCTACAGGGAGAAGGGCTTACATCATAATAAGATGCAGAACCACCAGTCATAAATAAAGGCCAAGGCCTTATCCTTTCCTTTTTTTTTTTTCAATGTAAAAGCCAAACACCTGTCTTGTTAGCATGGGTATAAGCAGCAAAGCATGAGGTGTTAAAACAGTTTAAACATAAAGCTGATGAGTTAGTCCCAATTGTTCTAGATGAGGAAGATAAGGGAGCTATTGAAGTATTGGAAGAACTGGCTTTAGAAGGATTTCCTGGTAATATATATCTGGTGTGCATCTATGATGTAGAAGGTACCATAGAAAAACACAAATGTTAAAGAAAAAATCGGATTTTTATCTTGCTATATAAAGGGCCATGTGTGTCAGGTTTCTATAAGATGACTATGGAAGACTTTAAGAGTCTATGTGAAACTGTAGAAAAAGCCCCCCTTAAGGATAATCTTACCTTTGACGAGAGAAAGGCATTAAAAGTATTGATGTCAGATAAAGAAATAACAATTAAAATGGTAGACAAAGGTGGAGGAATAGTTGTGCAAAATACATGTGACTATCTTAAAGAAGCATATACACAGTCAGGCAATGTTCATTTTATAGGACCCTTTCCCACAATCCAACTCATAAGTTTCAGGTCCAGTTTAAAGTTTTGTTGGTCAATGCTTTGGCCAGTGGTGCAATTTCCAGGGATAATAGGCATTTTTTGTTTGCAACACATCCTATAATTCCCATATATTATCACCTCCCCAAAGTAGACAAGTCCCTCACCTCACCACCTGGGCATCCCAAAATTTCGGGGATAGGGTCCCTTACATCTAATCTTTCACACTTTGTAGATACCTACCTATAGAGTCATGTAGTCACTCTAAGATCATACATTAAAGACACTACACAATTTCAAAATACTGTATGATTCAGAATATAAAATGAAAAAATATATACCATTTTCTCACCTATGATGTAGAATCTCTGTAGTCTAATTTTCCGTACACGAAAGAGGTTGAAAAAATCAGGGAATATTTAGTTAAAGATCTTGATATGGAAGAGGGACTACAGGACTTTGTGGTAGCATGAATATCATTTATTTTAGAGCATGATTATTTTTTATTTGACACTAAATTTTAGTTACAGACAGGGGGGAACTGCCATGGGGACAAAGTTTGCCCTAAGTTATGCTACTATATATATATAGGGTCACTTGAAGAGGAGCTCATTTGGGGCAGGGGCTTTGAGGTGAGAATGATCCTCTAAGGCAGATTTATAGATGACTTGTTTTTTATTTGGGATGGTGACATTACTTCTATTCACACTTTTGTTAATGACTTGAATTCCAACACATTTGGTCTTAAATTCACTAGCACAATCAGTCAAACACAGATTAAATTCCTGGATATTGCACTACTGGGCATAGAAGGACAGATCTGTACTGAGACTTTATTTTTAAAAGGTTGATTCTAATACTTTTTTGGAATATGGCAGTAGTAATTTAAGAGCATGAAGGGATAATATCCTGAAAAGCCAGTTTTTCCATATAAAGAGAAACTGTTCAAGTTAAATAAGTTGTCAGAAACAGGTGAAAAAGGTTTTTGAAGCATTTGTAGAACAAGGCTACCATATACATATCCTAGAGAAGGCACTTGATGATACGCATAAGAAAAATAGAAAGGATTTGTTAGTAAGTAAAAAAACATACTTACAGGAAAAGAAATGGGAGGAATATTGTCCGTTTATTACACAATACAACACTCATATCCATTCAATTAAGGAAATAATTAAAAAAGCACCTCCATTTTAAAAGTAGATCCAGTTTTATGTCCATAATTGGTGATGGAGACAAGATCATATGTAGGAAATCAGATCATTTAAAATAGAAATTGGCCCCTAGTATGTATAAAAAAATGGAAATGTTAGTTGTAATATTGATAAGTCAAATAACAGATATGACACAGGGGACCATTTAAACTGGTTAATAACCAAACCATTAGGCTTTTTCAAGTTTTCAATGACATGCAACAATGCAGAACATAGAGAGAAAGTCATTCAATCAAATGTCTCACAAGAATCATTCTGTATAGAAACCTTTCTTTTTTTTTTTCAAACATTTTTTTATTGAGACATTGTGCATTCAGAATACAAAACATTTTTTGTTCCAGATCATATTCAATTTAAAATCATATGTAACAGATGATATAAGGACAAATTCCATCCTTATAAATTACATCTACACAATTGAAAACATATCTTTCAAATTGAAGAACAAACTTTCAGTTTTGTCTTTTGCTTTTATCTATTTACTATAATAAAGCAATACAAAATTGTTGACCCGGAGAGAGAAACAGCCAAACCATCCCTCTAAATAGTATTAATATTAATAGGAGGATCATCTACTGCTAATCTTGTGAGATACCATGTGGTATTTTTCAAGCTATGGTGTATTTGTTTTCTTGTGGTATCTGGAAGTGTGTCTATGTATGTTTCCCATAATGAAAAGAAACGTTCCACCTTTTTTCTTTTTGTATCAGAGTCTCTATCCAGTCCATTTTGAAAATAAAATATAATTTTGTCATAAACAGAGACCATTGGGGAGGTGAGCTATCCAACCATCCTTGTAGTAAGGTTTTCTTGCCTGCCACGCTCATGATCAACAATAATTTCTTACTCTCTGGGGTCATACGCTGTTCCGGGTCAAAAACCCCCAATATTGCCCATTCAGGAGTAAAAGGGACATAATTTATAAATTTCGTCTCTGCATATCTACGAATCTGATGCCTAAAATTTTTAACTATTGGGAATGCCCAGAGACAATGAAAGTTATCTGCTTCTTCTTGTTGACAACGTGGACATAAATGATTATTAGATGATCCCATTTTAAAACGCCTGATTGGGGATAAATATACATTGTGATAAACATTTATGAATAATTCAGTAAACATACTGGCAGGCAAAGTTCTTCTAGAGAACTCCAATGCCTTTTCTAATCTCTGAATTGTCAGATTTGGGAAATGAATTAACCATTTAGCCATACCTCCAGAGATTGTTGAATGGTCTATTATATCTCTTAAGAAAGTATAATGAACTGAGATAGCTCTACGGTTTGGTACTTGATGAGACAGAAAAGAGTCTAACGTGTTAATCCAATCCTTATCAGAGAAATGCTGTAAAACATATGTAAGATAAGAGCGCATTTGCAGAAATGCCAATGGATATGGGGCTATCATTGGGAAATTATTTGATACCTCCATATATATGTAAGCATACGTTTTTCCTCTGTTGAAACAAAAGATTTGATACTGGTTATACCTGCCAAATGCCATAGTGTAAAAGGGTGAGCAGCCATGCCATCAAGGAAACTGGGATTACGAAGCAATGGGAGATGAAGAGTGTGATAGGCATTTAATCCAGCCTTATGTCGTAAGATATGCCATATCTTTCTAGTTGTCCACAGTAGCGGATTTGATTTATATATCTCAGATATCTCTTGATCATGTTGATGAAGAAAGCTGATCAGATCACTTTCTACTATAAAGCTTTGTTCCACTGAAACATTAGTATACACTGAGGACTGAAACAGTCAATCACGCAAATGTCGCAAAAGTGCCGCCTGATTGTATATAGCTATATCAGGAAAGTTTATACCTCCATTATTCTTTGGTTGGCAAAGTTTTCGTAGGGCTATTCTAGCTCTGCCTCCCCTCCAAATAATTGATGAATCAACTTATTGATTTTAATTGTATCAGCTTTTGTCAAGAGAACAGGGAGAGATTGCAAGGGATACATTAAACGGGGGATAGCCACCATCTTTAACAAATTGGCTCTTCCCAGAAATGAAAAATGAAGACGTTCCCATCCCCTGATATCCTCACTCAATATATTTATCGCTTTTTTAATATTTAGTCTATAAAGATTGCAAATATTACGTGGTAACAAAATTCCTAAATATGGTATATATTGTTTAGACCATTGTAAGGGGTATTGAGAGGCCCATCTAGGAGATCTAGCAGAGCTTTTAAGTGACATAGCCACTGACTTGTTCATATTTATATGTAGACCAGAAAATAGACCGAAATGTTCCAATTTACGTAATAGAAGGGGCAAGGATTGTTCAGCATTACCTATGTAGAGAAGAATATCATCCGCAAATGCGGAAATTTTTAGTTCCTGTCTACCTACAAAGATACCTCTAAATTCTCGCCAAGTCTGAAGAGTTCTGGGAAGAGGATCTAATGCCAGGTTAAATAATAACGGCGAGAGGGGACAACCCTGACGGGTGCCCCTTTCCAAATAAAAACGGGGACCTACTATTCCATTGACCAGTAATGATGATGAAGGATTTAAATAAAAATAGCGTATTAGCCCAACAAAACTCGACTCAAAGGCTTTTCTCTCCAGCACCGCAAACAAGTATGGCCAGAAGACCATATCAAAGGCTCCCTGAATATCTAAGCTCAGTAATATATTTTCTCCACCCGACACACCCGCCGATGCCACCACTGCTGAGATTGCCATTCTTATAGCCTTTTCGGCATGTCGCCCTTGTACAAACCCTGTTTGATGTTCTGTTACTATATGGGGTAAAATCATTTGGAGTCGTAACACCATAATCTTAGCTAAGATCTTAAATTCAATGTTTAAAAGACTAATGGGTCTATAAGAGGACAACAAATTTAGGTCCTTATCAGGTTTTGGTAGCAAAATTGTGTGTGCCTCATTGAATGTATCATATGGTGTGTTGTTATCATGTAATGTCTTATATAATTCTAATAATGTTGGGGTTATGTGAGTTTGTATTACTCGATAATATTCTCCAGAAAAGCCATCTGGCCCAGGGGATTTTCCTGCAGGAAGTAAAGTTATGGCTTTATTCATTTCTTCCATAGTTATGCTGCCTGCTAACGCCTCCCTCTGATCCTCTGTTAGCTTAGGTAATACGTCATCGGTGAGCAGGGTGGTTTGAAGTGCGCCATCAACAGGCGTGGAACGAAATAATTCTTCAAAATGTGTTTGAAATTGATTGACAATTTCTTTAGAATCAGTTATTGTTTCTACTGTAGTAGGGTTTGTCAGTGTAGTAATTGTACGGCATTGTCTGTGTGGTTTAGATAGGGTTGCTAAAAGCTCGCCTGCCTTGTTTCCCCAACGATAATATTTGTTTTTATTGTAATCCATGGAATGTTTTGCCTGTGTTAGTAGATTGGTTTCTAATACCTGCCTGGCTTGTTTGTACAGATTCATATTGTCTGATGAGGGATCAATAGTATATTGTTGAAAGGTGTCCTGTACTACATTTTTTAAGGCCTTGTATTCTGCCTTAGCCTCTCGGCGCCTACGGGACATGTAGCTTATAATATGACCCCTCATAACAGCCTTAGAGGCTCTCCAAAAAAGAACAGGATCGTCCCAAGAGGACAAATTATCGTCCACGTAGTTTGTCCAGTGGTGAATAAGGTATGTTTTAAAATCCTCAGATTGAGCCAAGTAATATGGAAAACGCCAAACATAATCTATTTGTTTCATGTGTGGATGAGAGAGAGCCAGTGAAAAAGGGGCATGATCTGAAATAACTATGGGCCTGATTCAGAGCCACTCGTAAGCGGCAGCTCGTTCACTCTGAGCGATGTTTGCCCAACTGCGCATGCGTACAGATCGTTATACGCATGCGCGAACCAGTCAGTGCGGCCGAAATTCATGTGCACGCAAAATAGCGAATGCCTGATAATTTGAGTGACAGAATGAGGTGTATGTGGGTGGTAACAGGGGAAGGTGCTTGAAAATGGGGAGTGGAGATCCGATCGCAGGCGTGCTTAAAGGTCAAAATGGGCATTTTAAGGGAGTGCATAATTAATCCAGCAGCGTCATTGACCACGTCACTTGTTTTTTTTTAACTCAGAACTGCTCGCAAAATAGTGGTTGAAAAAACCAACCACAAGAACAGCGAGCAGTTCAGACGCTGGTTGATGTACTCGATTAATCTAATAAATAGCGGACATGACGTATGGTGCGAGCGGCCAGGGGGCGTATTTTTCAAATTTACGTTTGCATGTTTTGCTCGCTCGTTCAGACTTAGAGGTGTGAACAGACCGCAAAGTGCGAACGGTTCATTTGAATAGCCACCCCTTTTTAGAAAACGAACGACCGCAAATAGCGAGTGGCTCTGAATGAGGGCCTATATAATGTATATCTACCCCCTGTACCTCAGAAATCAAGCCATCTGAGATCAATATTTTATCAATTCTTGAAAGTGATCCATGTACCATGGATAGATATGTATGTGTTCTATCAGTGGGATTCAACAGTCGCCACGGATCTGACATATTTAAATTATGCCTAAATGTATTGAATATTCGATTATTTGACTTCTGAGATCTCTGTGTCATTAGTGATTTATCAAGTGAGGAGTCTTCCACCATGTTAAAGTCACCCCCCACTATGAGCGGATGAGTAAGCCTACTTTGGAGAAGATGTCCTAAGTCCTGAATATATATATGAGTGTTAACATTTGGGGCATAGACATTTACTAAAGTATATGTGGTCTGATACAGTTCAACATCTAGAATTATGTACCTTCCATCTGGGTCAACCGTTTCAGACAATATTGAGACTGGCAAATCCCTGCGAAATAGTATGGCCACCCCTCTAGTCTTAGTTTTATAAGAAGCTGAATAACAGAAGCCCAACCAGTTAGCTTTCAAGGTATGTTCTGTGGATGCAAGCCAATGGGTTTCTTGTAAAACTATTATATCTGGGTTAAATCGTTTTAGATGGGTAAGGACTCTCTTCCACTTAATAGGAGTATTTAAGCCACCTACATTCCAAGAAATGAACTGTATGGGTTTAGGGGGAAGCGTGGTTACCTGTTCATTTAATAGTGAAGGCATGGCTACTCACCCAAGTAATATAAGCAGACCATCACAATCAAAATACATCGAGAAAACAAAAATATTGGGAAACATGGTCATGTTTATCTCTTATTTTTTGCATCCAATATTGAAGACAAAACTTGTTTAATACACAACATCTCAATTCGCCATTTTCTTTTTTTTCCACTAAACTCAAACTGATGGTGGACACCATCTATCAATAGAGGTGCGCACACAAATAGAAAAAATATAAACTAAATATAAACTAATGTGGGCCATCAGCCCCTAGGAAGATAAGGATCAACATTCCCCTCCAAGTGTAATAACCCCTAACTTTATAACTAATATTGATCAGTAATAATTTTCTCAGCGTGGGGATCTAGGCGGTGACTGTGGATTCATGAAATGTGACTTTGCCTTTTCTGGATCAGTAAAGAAAATTGTGGTGCCATCCTCCACCACTCTCAACTTAGCTGGGTATAGCAGAGCAAATCTTATATTTTTATTGAACAGAAAAGTACAAATCTCTGAAAATTCCTTACGCTTTTGAGTGACAGTAGTCGAAAAATCTTGAAATATTAAAATTTTATTGTCGTTTATTCGCAGTTCCTTCTTTTTGCGGTAAGCAGCCAGAATTTTTTCTTTCGTTCTAAAATCTAGATATCTAGCCAATAGAAACCTTTCTTAACTGCAATTCCAATTTTGTAATTTATGTTGTAGAGTGTGGTTGTAGCCGCCAGTATGTAAGGCGCACCACATGCACACTTACGTTCATTTTCTGGAACACTGGAGAAATGTTTGAAGAAAAATCTAGTACATAGTCTGTTGAGACACACATTAACATGTGCAGGTGGTGATATCAGTAAGATCAAGATTAAAGCAATTGAACAGATTAAAAGTACAGATAGAGGAGGGAACAGATTCAACATATTATGTAAAAGAGAGGCATACTGGATATTTAGGTTGAGAACCTTGGAACCATAAGGCCTCAATGAGACGATTAGGTATAACACGGTTTTCTAGTATAGTATGTATGATCTATGCCCTCAATTTCAAGTTATTCCCTCATTTATTTTGCTCTAGCCATCATGTATAATATGTATAATTGATATGTATACATCCTGTCTAGTATATTTATGGTCCGCTCTCTCTTCTCTCTATTATGTCTGTGCCATATGGATATGGTATTGACAGCTGTATTAGATAGCAGAAATAGTATTGACAGTTGTGATAGGAATTTTGGTATGAATGGTTCTTAGTATGACTCCAACAGTGGATATTATGTCTCCAATAGATTATGAGATAGAGGGTTATGTTATTTAAAGGTAAAATCCATTTTTACAGTTGTCATTATAACCATATTATATGGTATGATATTATAATATATGTTTATTTACCAATTACTGTATATAGGCATCTCGGAGTAAGATAAAGATAAAAATAAAATATAAATAGTTTGCAATATTGTTTAGAAAATTTCATTTTAAATATGTTACTGAAGTCTAGATTATTTATCCCCCAGAATAGCAGCAGTGTGGCATGCAAATAGTTAATTTTTTGATTTGGATTGAAAATCAACCAATCCGTGCATACTAGAAGGGATATAACAAAGCACCAATTGGCAGATAACTATCCTCCGATGAAATTGTTGTGTCATAGGGCGGAGAAATGTGTCGGGTTACCCTTGGAACACAGGTGGAATGCAAACTGGAACCCGGAATTCCATAACCAGAAGTAACACAACGCAAGGCTGCCAGCATGTCCCAGCCACAAACAGCATTGTCAGCAGCAAGGAGTGCCATGGATCAGCAGTAGAGGCCCCTCTGCCTGAGGACCTTAGCACCCCTGGACCGCTTGGTGCATACAGTGGACACATTATCACCAAGTGCCCAGCATTCACCTGAGTTGTCCAGCCAGCAGCATGGAGTATCCTCTCCCTCTTTGGAGTAGAGGTGAGGACCACCATCTTATAACTCTATTTGAACATCAGAAGAAAGTGGCCGGATGTTAATGTTGTTAGTACCAAAAACAACATAATCTGCATGCCGATTTACTAACATAATTTGCAATACTAACTTTACCATCTTTCGGATAACTGGCTATGACTGAATACCAATATTAACCTTAACATCTGCATACTAATTGGCTGTGATTGAATATCATTACTAAACTCTCCACTTTTATACCAATTGACTGTGAATTAATATGTATGCCTCGTGCTTTGTTGCTTATACCCCTACTAACAAGACAGGTGTTTGGCTTTTAATTTAAAAAAAAAATACATATATATATATATATAAATATATATATATATATTTTATATATAATCATACGACAGATCTGTATATTTTTTTGATTATTTAATGTGTATTTAGAGCCAGATCTGTGCTTTACAGATATATTGTGGCAATAGGCTTTATGAATCACTTTCCATCTATGTTTTTTGAGTGAAGTAACAGGTCTTAAATGTGCAATAAATTATAATATATATTTTTCAAACCAGCAGCTATTTACAAGTGCTCCTATTTTCTATAGTTGTGTGTTTTTCATGTATTTTGGTGGAATTCCAGATCTACCTCTGTGGGGGCAGCTGTAGCGGCTTTTTATATTAATTGATTGGTGATAATAATATATAGTAGCGCCCACTATTTTGATTTCTCTTTTTTGTAGAATGAAATTAGGTCATCCAAAGTATGAGAGTTCTCCCAAGAAGCCAGCTTGTCCATAATTTAATGAGATGGCCCTTGCCAAAATGTTGCAAACAGAGCTTTGTTGTTCTACCGCAATTCTAAAACAAATGTCCAGAATTGATTTACTTATTAATCCATTGTATTAGAATCCTGCTAGTGAAGAATCCAAGCAGCAATAAAGGAGACATGACCAAGTTAATTGGAAAAAATAAGTACAGGTGTGCAAATGTAAATTTTTACACTGTTCATCTGATGGGCTCACACAAAAGCTTGTCCGGAAAGTTAAGATTTAATGTAAGTTACCTTAATTTTGCTAGGGAGAAGGGAGTTTCCAGGTACAGTAGCAGTTCAACTTCAATTTCACACTTTAAATAAGGAATCAATTACAGACCCTGGTGTGTTTATCATACTTTGGCAGAGAAGAAATGTGAATATAAGAAGGTAATGCAATAGGAACAGGAGTAGCCTGACTGTCCAAGGTACTTGGAAGTGTATCTGGATGATGTCAGAGACCAGTGGCAGTTCCAGAGGGGGGGGCTGCAGTGAAGTCTAAAATTCAAATAGGGGAGACGCACCAACTGCTAGTGAGTCCCAGATGGCGATGTTTGGCATTTGGAAGGGCAGATGTGGCTCCCCTATTTATATTTGTGACTGTGCTGTAGCCCCACCTCTGGAGCGTCCACTATCAGATACCATGAACTAACTGTATCATCTGGTCCCGACTGGCTTCTTGCTTTACCACCCTGCCAATGCGATGCTGGAGGAGGTTGTGTTTTAGACTATTTTTGTGAATTCTTTTACACCAACCTGGATTTTCGGTGATATAAACAGAGGCATGGAGAATTATTTAAATACTGTTGGTAAAAACATCAGTTATGAGCTTTTTCCTACATAGTAATACTATTATGTGCAAAACACAACTGGTTAAGCACTTATTAATATTGTTGTCTTAAATTCTGCTTGCAATTAATCACTGGCTTCCCCAGAAGATTTCTTTAGCACTAGGGTTGCTGCTGCTGCTGGGCATAAATCTTCATCCCAGAAGGGGACCAAGAAGACTAGTAGTTTCAAACAACAATTGATTGTTAAACAATCCTTTGCTAGAGGAAGCAAGTATTAAAACTGCCATCCTGTTGGACAGCAGATCACTGAAGCCATGATGGCTATGCTTAGCATTAGAACTGCATCCAATATCCACCATCAATGCATGTGGTATTAGACAGTTAATTGAGATCCTGTGTCCCTACTACCAAATTTCTTCTCGATTGAAGTTTACCAGAACAAATATTCCTTGCTTGTACTGGGACATGAAAAAAGCTTCTTGGCCTAGGAAATGCCATTCACTTAACCACAGATACTGTATGTGGACAGGAGGTACTGGTCAAATTAAAGATTACAGTATATGACTGTGACAACTCTGGGTGGGTGTATTGTCTTCAGCAGCAGCAGTATCTAACACACAAGCCAGCTCATTTACAGGCAGGCTACTCTCAGTATCACCGGCTTCACTAAGAGGCATAACAGTGTCACGCTGTTAGAAAACTCAGGGATGTCATAGCAAAATAGCATACCCCACTAGGACTCTCCTCAGGATTTGTAAATTCTGATAGTGCAAGTAACATTGTGAGAGGATTATAACTGGGTGAATTTGAATTCCTCACATGTTTTGCCTACACAATAAAATTGGTGGTCCAGAATTTTTTACAAAACTATAGGGGCATCCAGGAGATGAACAAATTCTGGTCATTTTTGGCATTCAGCATTTGCATGTAGAAAATTGCAGTGGCAACAGGAAAACTTCAATTTGTCATGCCACCAACTGAAGCAAGAGGTAGTGACCAGGTTCTTTTCAACTGACACAGATTTTAAGAGATGCAAAGAGCTCCTTGCCAGTAGTTTTTCAGCTCAAATAGCACATTACATTATAATGTAAAGCTTTCGTTTCTCCTGCAAATGCTGCTGCCAGGAAAAACTGACCTTTTCCAAGAGAGCCACTGGTGGTGAGTCAACTCAGCGCACCAAAATGAAACACCATTCTGACATCTGGTCAGGCTCGAAAGAATTGCCCACAATTATTGACACCTCTACTTGACTCAATCTGATACACTATGCATCAATAGAATGGTTGAGGATTATTTTAATGACAATGTACAAATTAGCATGTCACACAGTCTTTTTGATTACTGGGAGGACAATTTGGAGCCCCTTGTACAAACTAGATTTGGTGTACTTAAGCTGCCCACCCTCCAGTGTGTTCTCGGAAAGATGGTTTAGCACAGCCAGGAACCTTGTGAGCAATTGTCATAGGAGACTACTTCCTTAAAATATGGAACAACTGATGTTCATAAAAATAAACTACAAATTCTATGAGGAAGACTTTTGCTGCCAAATACAACATAGTACAGAGACATTGTGCAACCAAGGAATGCAGTGGGGATGAGCTAATATTGTGTGATGATGATATTAACAACACTGATGCGGGTAAGGATGAGGATGATAATGACATCTTCCCACTGTAGAGATGATTAACAACACTGTTAGGTCCTTAAGCACATTGATAGCTAGTTTTGTGGGGACCCAAACACACCAAGCACTTCAGCCACAAAAGTGGCTAAAATGCTTGTTTTGTTAAACTGTGCATGTCCTTTTTATATATACAACATAAGGGTGGATGGGAGGGCACATGGACAATTCCATTGTGAACCACTTTTCATTAAGGGATTTGCCAAGATTGTGTGTGATTGACACAGAGTGTATATGACTGTACCTTACAGTGCTGTTGTGTATCATGCAATGCCATCCATTTTGAATGCTTGTTTTTAATAGTTTTCCATTTCTCTGATTTGTCTTTTTATAGTTATATATAGTTATATACAGTAGTTATAGTAATAACACAGTAATCAATCAATCAATCAATCAATGCTTTATTTGGTTTTCAGTAAATATTCCACCAATATTTATCTTTTATAGCATCATATAGTTTATGTTAAACTGAAATTCTATCTGCCACTGTGTTTCATAGAAATGCTATGTTCTTTTTAAAACTGCCATGTGTTTGTGCTGTTGTTATTTCGCTCAGTTTATCCAGTGAGCTCACTGCAGGGTTTGGCCTATATTGGTGTAAACAATATTGTAAGCTATGAGGTGCTCAAAATTGACTGGAAATAACTAGAAATTAATGTTATTATAGTTAATAATACTGTAAGAACAAAAACCCGCCCACATTACATGATATTAGCTGTTTTTATCAATCTTTTAAAAAATAATCCAGATCCAAAACCAATACATGAAGATGGATTAGAACATAAACCAAAACCAAATCATGGTGGTCTGTGCACATCTCTACTTCACAGTGGCAACATACAATGTCAGCTGTTAGCCTCTGTTCTGGAAGTCAGCAACTCCATTTTTACCAGATGGGTCTCACCTTACTGGCATGGATATGGTGGAGAGGTTACCTTCTAGCTGTGCACTTTTGGGGCTGGATGATTACACAAATTTTGACATTTTAAGGCTACATATATACATGCTCTACAACCAGAGCATGGTTGAAGAGCATGTATATATTGATCTACCTGTCCCCTTTTTCCTTGTCACAATTTTCTTCTTTTAATGTTATAAATTAATAAATTATTAATCAATTGGTGAACAATTTTAATATCATATACAGTTGTTATGTTATTGCTTTTTAAAGTTAAGTTGATATTATGGGTAATAAAAGGTGTAGAGGTATAAGCCAGCTCTTGCTTTAAGTAGTTTATAGTAAATATAACCCAAAGACTAAAGCTTTGTACATTAGTAGAGTATGTTTTATGATTTAACTATTTGATTGGTATTGTTTCTTGCAACAACTGGTGACAGTGGAACTACAGAATATCATTTTTATTTGCTTCTGCTGAAACAAAATACTGTACATGATATAAGACTCATAATAAGGTCACACTTAATATTTATTGTAAGAATTGTGTCTGACAGGGTAAGACAGACTGAGGTAGTCTAAACTGAAAAGTGTGAACTTAGCCCTAAGCAGATAATTGTATCTGGAATGCTACTCATGTATTGCATGCACATGCAAAAGATTGTTCTGTGAGATTATATATTTAAATGAGATTCAAGGAGTGGAGAGGGTTAATTTATGTGGACAATCTCTGGAGAGCATGAGGTCACAAATCCTTTTTCTCCCCTGAAATGACTTTATCCTTAGGGATGCACAATCTGCTGATAATCAGACTTCATCCTATTCTTTTTGCTTAACTGAATTTTTACGGTCCATATGCATGTGATATTGGTATGTACGCACAGATGCCCATGCATGAAAAAAACTGAAATGCACAAAAGTTACATCTGTATTAATGCCTTAATGTCCCCTCAGTCTTATGATAAATGTATTATATGAGATGTTGCAATAATCAGTATTTTTGGTGTGATCGTAAATTGTTAACTAGCAGTCATTTAAAGTAGTGCTTTTAGTGTTTCCATCATGTGCAGTTCCATATAGATTCACAATTTATATGTATACTTAGACTAGTTTTACATGGGCAGTAGTAATATATTGTTGCAAGAACACAATATTGCACTTTGTGAATGACCCTTATTACAGTACTTGATAAATATTTCCACTAGATGCTTTATTAGGTGCTTAACACTGCCTGACAGTGCAAATGTCATAATATTAATATATTTTGAACATGCAGTAGTATTGCACATTATATAAGTAATATATGCAACTCATTACAGCATGCATTGTGAGATACTCTTCCAAATTTTCCTCCATAAGCTAAATTGAAATAGTCCCGAGCATCTGCAGTATTTGTAATATGCTGTGGAAACCATTTGTAAATGTAGATCATGGTGCACAAATATATAAAGCCATATCATTACATATTCATGAATTCAATTATTCAATTGAGAACTAGAGATGTGCGCAGTCCCCCTTGTTTTGGTTTTGGTTACAATTAGGGGTGTGCATCGGCCACTTTTTGTGTTTTGGTTTTGGATCTGGATCTTTCTTCATGTTTTGGATCTGGATTAGTTTTGCCAAAACCACCCTTCCGTGTTTTGGGTTCTGGGTTTTGTGTTTTGGATCTGTATTTTTTTTAAAAAAAGCATAAAAACAGCTTAAATCACAGAATTTGTGGGTTTTTCTGCTCCTATGCAATTATTAACCCCAATAACCTTCATTTCCACTCATTTCCAGTCTATTCTGAACACCTCACAATATTGTTTTTATGGCCAAAAGATTGCACCGAGGTAGCTGGATGACTATGCTAAGCGACACGAGTGGGCAGCACAAACACGTGACCCATCTAGGAGTGACACTGCAGTGGCAGACAGGATGGCAGTTTGAAAAACTAGGCCCCAAACAGTACATACTGCAAAGAAAAAAAAGAGGTGCAAGATGGAATTGTCCTTGGGCCCTCCCACCCACCCATATGTTGTATAAATAGGACATGCACACTTTAATAAACCAATCATTTCAGCGCCAGGGTTTGCCACATGACTGTGGCTGAAATGATTGGTTCGTTTGGGCCCCCACAAAACAAGCTGGCAATTAATGTGTCCCTGCACAAACTGGCTCTACGGAGGCAAGATGTCGTCCTCATCCTCCTCATCCACCGATTCCTTGGATAAAACAGGAAAAAGGGATTTAGGTGTCCCTGGACTGCTTACGGTCTTAGCCAAAGTTTCTGAACTTGACAGTAACTTTTTATGAACGCGCTGCAGGTGCCGTATAAGGAAGGATGTTCCTAGGTGGTTAACATCCCTACCCCTACTTATTTCACCTTTACATACGGTACATATGGCAAGACAGTTGTTGTCCGGAGTTGGATAGAAATATTGCCATACCAAAGAGGTGGAATGTTTGGTCTTCTGCCCAGGCATGACCGTGATGGGCTTTTTCATCCCACGGACAACAACTGTCTCCCCCGGAGCCTGATTTAAACAAACCACATCACCATCAGAATCCTCCTCGCCAACTTCCTCCTCAGTGCCAGCTACACCAGTATCCTCATCCTGTTGTACTTCAACAGTGACATTTTCAATTTGCATATCAGCAAGTGGTCTGTGGGTGCTCCTTTCAGCACTTGCAGGGGGCGTGCAAATGGTGGAAAAAGCCACCTCTTCCCGTCCAGTGCTGGGAAGGTCAGGTATCGCAACCGCCACCACACTTGGACTCTCCTTGGGGATTTGTGATATCTTCTTAGAACGCACAGTTCTTCGCTGTGCTTTTGCCAGCTTAACACATTTGATTTTTTTAGTGGGAGGAGGGCTTCCATCGTCATGTGAAGCTGAACCACTAGTCATGAACATAGGGAAAGACCTTAGCCGTTCCTTGCCACTCCGTGTCGTAAATGGCATATTGGCAAGTTTACGTTTCTCTGCAGATGATTTAAATGTTTTTTTCAAGGTCATTTTCCTGAACTTTGTCATTTGGGATTGTATGTGGCCTCTACTATGACATTGGGCATCGGCCTCGGCAGACGACGTTGATGGCATGTTATCGTCTATGTCATGACTAGTGGCAGCAGCTTCAGCACAAGGAGGAAGTGATTCTTGATCATTCCCTATTTTATTTTTATCGGAGAAAGTTTGGTCCTCCATTTATGTTATATTGATATATACGTGCAGCTAAGGCGCACACAAACACAGAAAATAATTTTTAATTTTTGGTGGAGACTAGTGCACTTTGTGGGTTATACCAACCTTTAAGAAATGAGCCAGCTGGCCCTTTACTTATGGGACACAGGCGCACACTTGGCGCTGCTCCTTTGTTGATGCACGTGCAGCTACAGCCCACACAATTCACAAACACAGAAAATATTTTTTTATTTTGTTTGGAGTGCCCTTTGGGGGTCACAGCACCCTTTAATGGACAAGCCAGCCATCCTTTTACTTATGGGACACAGGCGCATGCTTGGCACTGCTCCTTCGTTGATGCACGTGCAGCCACAGTGCACACAATTCACAAACATAGAATTTTTTTTTTAATTTTGTTTGGAGTGCCCTTTGGGGGTTACAGCACCCTTTAGCGGTCATTCCAGCTGGCCCTTTATTTATGGGACACAGGGGCACGCTTGGCACTACTTTGTTGTTGCACGTGCGGCTACTGCGCACACAATTCACAAACACAAAAAAATAAATATTTTTATTTTGTTTGGAGTGCCCTTTGGGGGTTACAGCACCCTTGAACGGACAAGCCAGCTGGCCTTTTACTTATGGGACACAGGTGCATGCTTGGCGCTGCTTCTTTGTTGATGCACGTGCAGCCACAGTACACACAATTCACAAACACAGAAAAAAAATATTTTTTTTTGCACTTGGGGGTAGCACCCCTGATGGACAGAGCACCCCCTGGACAACACTACAGCACCCCTTTACGACTGGGACACTGCACAGGACTTTGGAGTGGAAAACTGACTGCACAACACAGTCCAGCCAGCCCCTATGGACTTTAAAGGAGTGGACACAGCCCCTATGGACAACAGCAGCACAGCGCTGCACAGCACAACTCTACACTACACTACACAGCCCAGCCAGCCCTAACTCCCACCCTCCCTCTTCACTATCCACAGCCGAGTGAGAAAATGGCGCCGATGCGAGACCCGGAAGGCGGGATGATGATGTTTTGCCTCGATTTCAGATCCGAGTCAGGTGGGAAAAGTCGAGCCTGACTCGGATCGGCCTCGGATTGGGGGGGCTCGGGGAGTTCGGATTTCAGAAATCCGAACCCGCTCTCCCCTAGTTACAATTTATTTTGTCCCTGCCCACCCTCCGGTCTCCAGTGTGAAATGGCGACTTTAATATGCAATCCAAAACACGCGATATCGATGCTGGGAAGGTGACATTTTGCCTTGTTTTAAGATCCAAACAAGGCAGGAAGACCCAAGCCCCGGCTCAGTTCAACTCGGAACCCCTAAGTTCGGGTGTGTTTGTATTCCAGAAATCCGAACCCAAATATCTCTATTGAAAATATAAATATTTGGTTTACAAATAACATGCTACTTGCTAAAACATCTGTCCAACTAAAATGCAAATGCAGCAGGAGGAGTATGTAGGAAACGGGCAGCTCCAGAATGTATCTGTAATCCAAGAGCAGCATCCATAGATGTTGTTTTAGATCACCATCACCATCATCAGTCACGATGCTGGCCAGGCTGCGTAAGCTGAAGCTTACGCAGCCTGGCCAGCTCCTGGCTGTTTGCAAGGCCAGGAAAACTACGTACTACAAGGCAGATCCTGGCCTCGGCATTCCCAGGAAATTAGGGGTGCTGCCCCCTCCCCACCCCCAAATAGCCACAGCATGTCAATCATGCTGCTGCTTTGGGGAACTGTGTACTGACACATAGCACTCACAAACATTGGATATGTACAGTATATATACCATCGGGTTTTACGAACATATCTGAATCAGGTCATATGACAACTATGTACTTCAGAGATGTGGATTAATGTATATCTATGATGTTGAGGGATCTGCAATCTCGCTTGCAGACGTCCCAAGCCGCAGCATGACAGACATGCTGTGGGGTCTGAAGGATGGAGTGGGGGCGTGCCTGGTTACCGTTCCCAGAAAGAGGAGCGTGTCGCCTTCCGGGAGGGATGAGGCCAGGGTCTGCTTCAGTGGATGTAGATTTCTGGCCTCTTCAGTGACCAACATCCAGTCAGGCTGTGGAAAGCTTCAGCTCCTGCAGCCTGACCATAGGAGCCACCATCACAACCATTGGTCACAATGGTTGCGATGGTGATCCCAGCCTGCGACGTTGGTTGCAGTGCTGGGATCAGAAATGCAGCAAAATGCTGTCTGACACCTCCTTCTTCATTTGCATCTGAGATAAACGGGATTGCACAGCTGCTTGTGTGCAGCTCTGCAAATCTGCCTATCTCTGAATCAGGCCCTTAGTACATACAGTTTACTGAAAACAAATGTTTTAATATGCAGTCCTACTGTATGTCCAAAGAAATATAGCACTTGACTAATGGAGATACTCAGAATTGAGAGTTTTAGGGGTAAATTTATAGCAGGTTGATTTTAATCTATTTTAATCAATCTAAATCATTCAACATCTATGTTGTGTTTCAGGGGCTAAATCACACAATTACTAACACTTAAAAATCAATATCAATAAATTGTCCGTGATTTAAAACACAAAACACAACATCAATGTTGTACAACTTACATAGATTTTTCATCAATTAAAATCAATCTTTAGTCAATTTACCCCTAAATAGTTTTATTCAGAAGTTGAGTAAAATACTAACATTCTACATTTAATAATCTTTGCTTTTCAAATGATTTCACAGTTTTACATTTGATTATTTAGAGATGATAACATGACTGTCTGAGTAACCAGAGCTGCTGAACATTTTCATGGATCATTAAAGCTAAATTGATTAAATAAAGGATGGCCTATAATGAGGTATAGATAGTGACTTGCTTTTAGCTATTACACATTATGAAAAGTGTAATGTTAGTCAGATCAAAGCAACATAATTTGATGATCAATAATAAAAAATATCGAGATAAGATAACATGGAGTGCCCACATCATCATCGTGTAAGCAGGTCAATCATCAGAGCCAACCACGGTGAACCAATAACAGCTTGCCATATCACAGCTCCACCTTCTCATTCCAGCTTATAATAGCCAATGTGAGTGAATAACATGGAGTAAAAAAGAAAAAGGTCTGTTGGAGAGGCCAAGAGAGTTTTGTAGCTGCACTATTTATTTATTATTATTTATTAACAGTTTCTTATATAGCGCAGCATATTCCATTGCGCTTTACAATTGTAAGCATAAATAGAACAAAACTGGGTAATAACAGAAAGATATATAGGTAGGAAGGCCCTGCTCGCAAGCTTACAATCTATAGGGAAATAGGCATTGATACACAAGAATAGGTGCTATATATTGCATTTTGTTCCAGCCAGAATGCACAGTTTCTTGGTTGGCTGCATGATCCAGTCACAAAGGAATGTCGACCAAATGTCATGAGGATGTGAAAGAAAGATGATTTGTGAGATTGTGTGTGGACTGTAAAAGGGGATGTAATTAGATATGGAAGCTATGAAGGTTATGTGGGAGGTTCTGGAATCTGATAAGCTTGCCTGAAGAGGTGAGTTTTCAGGGAACGCTTGAAGGATTGGAGACTAGAGGAAAGTCTTATTGTGCAAGGTAGTTCATTCCATAGAGTGGGTGCAGCACGAAGAAAGTCCTGTAACCGTGAATGGGAGCAAGTAATGCATGGGGATGAGAGATGCAGATCTTATGATGAGCGGAGAGTTCGGGTTGGGAGATATTTTGAGATGAGTGAAGAGATGTATGTTGGTGTGGTTTGGTTAATAGCCTTATGTGTAAGTGAAAGTATTTTGTATTGAATATGGTAGAAAACCAGCAACCAATGGAGGGACTGACAGAGTGGGGCAGCAGATGAAGAACGTTTCACAAGGAAGATAAGCCTTGCAGCTGCATTCATAATGGATTGTAATGGTGATAGCCAGTAAGGAGGCTATTGCAATAGTCAATGCCGGAAATATTAAGTGCATGGATTAGAATTTTTGCAGTGTCTTGTGTGATATATGGTCGAATTTTGAATATGTTTTTTAAATGTATGAAACATGATTTTGAGACAGATAGAATGTGGGAAACAAAGGACAGTTCAGAGTCAAGGATGACCAAGGTAGCGAGCTTGTGGGGAGGGGTGGCTGGTCGAGTTATCAACAGTGATAGAGAGATCAGGTTGGTAACTGTTATTGGCTGGTGGAAATATAATTAATTCTGTTTTAGAAATATTAAGTTTCAGGTGGTGAGATTACATCCAAGATGAAATGGCAGAAAGACATTCAGTGACTCGGACCAATACAGATGGTGATAGGATAGGTAGATTTGAGTATCATCCACATACAGATGGTACTGAAATCCAAAAGAGTGGATTAGTTTGCCAAGAGAGGTGGTATAGACTGAGAATAGCAGAGGACCTAAGACAGAGCCTTGCAGTACTCCAACTGATAGAGGTAGCAAAGATGAGGCAGAATCATAAAAACGAACAGTAAAAGAGCGATCAGATAGGTAGGAAGAAAACCAAGAAAGAGCGGTGTCTTTAAGACCTAGGGATTGCAGTGTTTGTATGAGAAGAGAGTGATCAACAGTGTCAAAAGCAGCAGAGAGATCTAGAAGAATTAGGAGTGAGTAATGGCCTTTAGCCTTGGCAGTGACAAGATCATTTACTACCTTTGTCAGTGCTGTCTCTATGAAGTGTTGAGAATGAAAGCAGAACTGAAGGGTCCAATAAGTTGTGTGAGTTAAGAAAGTGTGTGAGGTGGGTGTAGACAAGTCTCTCAAGTAGCTTGGAGGGGCATGGGAGCTGGGAGATAGGACAGTAATTTGAGAGAGTATTAGAGTCAGAATTTTGTTTTTTCAGAATAGGAGTAATCACTGTGTGCTTGAACAGTGATGGAAAGTTGCCAGTAGAGAAAGATTACAGATTTTAGTTAGGGTTGGGATAAGCACTGAAGACAGAGCTTTACTGATTTGTGAGGGTATAGGATCTAGAGGAGAAGTAATAGAGTAGGAAGATGTGAAGAGTGTAGATACTTCATCTTCATTTGTGGGGTCAAATGAAGAGAATGTGCCAGAGGGTTCAGGTAGGGAATTGAGCAGGTCACTAGCTGAGGAAGAGCCTACTATTTAATTTTGGATCTTATCAATCTTGTCCCAAAAATAGGAAGCAAGATCTTAGCAAGCAAGATCACAGATAGTAGCAGGTGGTTTGAGTGATGGAGGGTTAAGAAGCAGTTTAAATGTATTAAAAAGTCACTTGGGGTTAGAGGCTTGAGCAGAGATTAGAGATTGGAAATAGGTTTGCTTGGCAGTGTCCAGAGCAGTACGATAAGAGTTGTAGATAGTCTTATATGTGAGGAAGTCACTTGGAGTATGAGACTATCACCACTGACATTCAACTTTACACGAGAGTTTTTGTAGATGCCTTGGTAAGCTACAATGCCACGGTTGATGTCTAACTCTGCATGGTGTGTGATGGGTAGCTGGAGCTACTTCATTGAGGGCTTTTTCTAGAATCTGGTTTAGGTGTGATGCAGCAGTCTCAGGAGAAGTGAATGTAGAAATTTGTGAAAGTTGTTGTTGTAGAGAGGTTGATAGTTGTTGAAGGTTAATGGCATTAATATTTCTGTGGGTTTTAGGTTTAGGTTTGGTTGACTTCAATGACGTAGATGTAATGGAGGAGAGTGTGCAGGTGATAACATTGTGATCTGAGAGAGGGAAAGGAGAGGGAAAGGAGCATTACTGAAATTAGAAACTGAGCATAGTCTGGTGAATACAAGATCAAGACAATGGCCCTCCTGATGAGAAGAGGAGTCAGTCCATTGGGAGAGGCCAAGAGAGGATGTTAAAGAGAGTAGTTTGGAGGCATGAGGAGATTGTGGACTGTCAATGGGGATATTGACATCACCCATAATGATGGTGGAGATGTCTGAGGATAGAAAGTGAGGGAGCCAGGCAGAAAAGTGTTCCAGAAATTGTTTAGGTGGCCCAGGTGGGCGATAGATAACAGCAACTGAGAAAGGGGTGAAAGTCCTGATAGAATGTACTTCAAATGATGTAAATGTGAGTGAAGGTACCTGTGGGAGAAATGTGTATGCGAAAGATTGGGAGAGCAATATTCCTGCCCCACCTCCTTTACAATTACCAGGCCTGGAGGTGTGTGAGAAGTGTAGGTTACCATGTGAAAGTGCAGCAGGGGAGACAGTGTCTGATTGTGTGAGCCATGTTTCTATTATTGCCAGAAGCTTGAGGTTAGTTGAAATAAAGAGGTCGTGGATGGATGTTAGCTTATTGCAGACAGAGCGTGCATTCCATAGGGCACATTTTAGTGACTTGGATGGTGACAATGTTTATGAGGTTAGCTGGATTTATAGTTCATTGTGGTTGTGGCATGTGAGTTGGGCCTGGATTTGGAGATATGTCACCAGCTAATAGAAGCAGCAGTAGAGAGATATAAATATAATTGTTGGATTTGTCCAAAAGATTTTTATGGCGACAGGTTGTAAATGTTATTGTCAGTGTGTATAGAGAAGTTAAAAGCTCATGTGTGTTCATAAGTGGAGAGTAGATTAATGATGAAGCAATATGTAAAGAAGGGTGAGCTGCAGGGAGAGTAAAGGATGTAGTAGCCTTAGAGATGATTCCATGGAGTGAGATTATAAACAGCAGTTTTTGATACATTGTCTTTTTTGTTTTTGAAAAAAAATTTTTTTCTAAGTAATGGGTTTGTAATTACCTGGTCTTCGATGTTGGTCAATGTTTTTCAACTGTTCAGAAAGCACACTTGATTTTAACCACATCAAGCTGCTACCCTCAGCAAACTGCCCTAAGACTGAATGTTAAGAAATAGTATGCCTGATTAAGACTCTAGCTTACATCTGAGCCAATTGGTCAGCTGGTTGAACTGCAGATTGATCAGTGGACATATATTGCACTAAGTTTAAGTAAACAGGCAGTATGACACTATAAAATATGCTTCAGTGATCCCCATCCAAACACAGGTAATAACTATGGCTAGGAAGTCATAAAAGATTCACAGACATTTAAACAATACCAATTACAAACATGTACAAAATTAAACACATACTTTAAATACACAGCTAATTTTGCATTAATGCAACTATAGACTAGGAGTTGTGGTTTGCAGGATGTCAAATAATATCACAAATATTGCCTAGACAGCTGATGGTGCATGGGGGTTAATGCAGGCTCTGGCAGTTGTACTCAGCAAGGACAATCACATGCATTGCCTAGACAGCTGATGGTGCATGGGGGTTAATGCAGGCTCTGGCAGTTGTACTCAGCAAGGTCAACTAGCATAACTAATTGTACTCAGCAAGGACAACTAGCATAAAGTCACAGATGTGACTGCAGCAGATGCAAGTAAGGCCTTGGCTGCCTTGCAGACCCTATGAGGTGGGAGTATTCTGTCCCCTCCACAGACTCCACCCCCTAAATTTCCTGACTGATTTTTCATCCCAATCCGCCCCTGGAACACACTACACAATGTGCACCACATCATACATCGAATCATCCCATCTGATGTACAGCACATCAGATGCGATGAATGACAATGTGTAAATTATAATTGGGTCTACACACTATATGATTGCAGTTTGGTCACGGATCATATGATTGAACAATATATCTATAGTGTGTACCCAGCATTCAAAGCTGATTGGTTGCTTTGGGCAACTTTTTAACTTTATATTTTTTTCCAACGCTTGATACTGTACATCTCCCCTAATATGTGGTATAGTCCTGATACTATGACATATTTAGCATGGAACAACATGATTTGCTGAGATCCTCCTACTACATGGATCAGCCTTTTGCACCCATGTATCATTTCCATCTTCCACAGTTACAGTATATATGTTCACCCCATACAGACAAGTGCAAATGCATAAATATGTATGTATTATGCCACAAAGGAGCCTTTCAACTAAAGGAATATATTTTACTGCTTTACAAATAATTTTTACTGAATTTGTTGTAGTGACTTTTTTAGATGCTGTAAAATGTTATAGACTTTGTTCATACTGCTATTTTGTATGTAGTTGAACTAATATACATAAAACATTTTCATAGAGTGTATTTAACAATGATAGGTAGGTAGTTTAATTTTTGTACCTACATTTGGACATATCTTTGTGGCATTTTCTGTTGATTAAGTGTTAGTTCAAGATGTTATATTTAAAAAAAACAAAACAAACAAATGGGCTCTCAACTGTGGTTCTCCAGCTAAAGTTGAACTGCCCTCTGAACCATCCCTTAAATTCTGTACATTTGAGGTTCATGCTATATGCCTCTTCCAACCAGTACACCTGTCATTTACTGTCCCCCTGGCCCTCCCTCTAAGTTCCTTGACAACTTTGCTTCCTGGCTCCCTCACTTTCTCTCCTCTGACCTCCCCTCCATTATACTTGGTGACTTCAATTTTCCAATTGATATCCCCACAGAATCCTCTGCCTCCAAACTCCTTATCCTCACATCTTTATTTGGTCTCTCCCAATGGACCTCCTCACCCTCACATGTGAGTGGGCACTCACGTGATCTAGTCTTCACTCACCATTGTAATATTTCTAATTATTCCAACTCCCCATTCCCCCTCTCTCTTATCATCACGTTCTCTCTTTTAAACTATCTCTCTATCCCTCCTCTCTTCTACCTACAAAGGCCACCATCACTAAGCGTAACATTGAGGCTATCAATGCCATTTCTTTATCTTACCTGCTTGACTTGCTTCTCTCCCCTATACTCTCTCTCTCCTGCCTTGAACAAGCTGCTTCCCTATACAATGCCTCCCTTACATCTGCTCTGGACTCTGTGGCTACGGCAATCACTACTCACCCTTGCAGATCCACACTACAACCCTGGCATTCCAAATGCACCAGATATCTGCAAAAGTGTTCAAGAACCACCGAGCGACAGTGGAGAAGATCACGCTCTAAGGCAGATTTTCTCCACTTCAAATTTATGCTCTCATCCTACAATGTTGCCATTTCCCTCTCTAAACAGTCCTATTTCAAGAACCTCATTTCCTCCCAGTCCTCAAATCCCCAGTGTCTCTTCACCACCTTCAACTCCCTCCTCTGTCCACCCCCTCCCCACCTCCCCTCCTCACTCACTGCCATTGACTTTGCTACCTACTTTACATCTAAAATCGATTCCATACATCAGGACATCACATCCCACCAGTCCCCCTGCTCTACACCTCCTCCTTTACCTGATCACCCATATACATCCATTTCACCGACTCTGAAATCCTTCTTCATTGTATGTGGAGAGGAAGTCATGGCTCTCATTTGGTCCTCCCCCTTGACCCTATCCCTTCACATCTCCTCTGCTACCTCTCTCCTTGTGCCTGTTCCCATCTTGCCCACCTCCTCAATCTCTCCCTCTCATCTGGTATTGTCCCTTCTGCATTCAAACATGCCTTTGTCTCCCCCATTCTTAAAAAACCTACCGTTGATTCTAACACTCTCTTCAACTACCGTCCCATCTCGTTCTTCCCTTTTGCCTCCAAGCTCCTTGAGCATGTTGTTTACAACTGCCTTACCACCTTTCTTTCCTCCCACTCCCTCCTTGATCCTTTTCAGTCTGGCTTCCATTCTCTCCACACCACTGAAACTGCCCTCACAATAGTCAGCAATGACCTCCTTGCTGAAAAATCCAAGGGCCACTACTCTCTGCTTATTCTCCTTGACCTCTCTGTTGCCTTCAACACTGTTGACCACCCTCTCCTGCTGCAAATCCTTCACTCCCTTGGTTTACGTGACACTGCTCTCTCCTGGCTGTCGTCCTACCTCTCAGATTGGTCCTTCTCTGTCAATTCTCATGACTCCTCCTCTTCCCCACCACATCCTCTTACCGTAGCTGTTCCCCAAGGTTCCATTGTTGGACCTCTACTATTCTCCCTCTATACGTCCTCTCTAGGTGAACTCATCAGCTCTTTTGACCTCCATTATCATCTCTTTGCTGATGATACTCAGATCTACCTTTCTTCCCCTGACCTCTCCCCCTCTCTCATCACTCGTATCTCCAACTGTCTCTCTGCTATTTCTTCATGGATGTCCCAGCAATTTCTTAAACTTAGTATGTCTAAGACTGAGCTGATAATTTTCCCACCCTCCAACATAACCTCACTTCCAACTATTTCTTTAACAATTGATGGCACAACTATCTCTTCTAGCCCCAAAGTGCACCTTCTTGGAGTTATCCTTGACTCCTCCCTCTCCTACAAACCACATATCCAGAGTCCTGTCATTTCCATCTCAAAAATATTTCCAAGATTAGACCCTTTCTCACCCAGGATGCCACCAAAACCCTCATACACTCACTGGTCTCTCCCTCTCCCTATCAGACTCTACTCCTCTTTACAATCCTTCAGACGGGCTCTCAAGACCCACTACTTCATCAAAGCCTTCCAGCTCCCATCCTAACTTGCTGCAACATGCTCCTTCCTCCCTGTTTACCCCATCTGTGCCACACCTGTTTGTCTGCCCCTCCCCTTTAGAATGTAAGCCCTTATGTGCAGGGCATCTACCCTCCTGTGCTTCTCCCTTACTTTACTTTCACCTACTTGTTACCCCCAACCAGGGCACCTAACACTTGGTTGCTTATGCTCTGTTGCATATCTAGGTGTTTTGGTAACTAATGTAGCAATGTATATTATCCATGTCCTTATCCTATTTTGTACTGTAAGTCAGTTGTCAAATTATGTTTATGTACTTTGTAAGGCGGTGCAGAACATTTGTGGCACCATGTAAATAAAGGATAATAATAATAATAATACAGCAGGTGTTAGAATTTTAACATGTTGCCAATATAATAATTCTGTTTAAAAATGTATGTCAATAAACAAATAAATAATTAACAAGTAATGCACCAGATCTCTGTGGTCATGTACATATACTGTAGATGCTACACTTTCATTGCTTAATGCTGGTTAAAAACTAGAGATGTGCACATCAGCTCTCCAGAAATATGAATCCACCCATATTTCATGAATCCGGATAAATCCGAGTTGCGATTCTGATCTCCTAAGGAGATCCCGGGAAATCCGAGTTGTGGTACTGAACTTTTCACGTTTAAGAATTCAGATTTTAAATCTTAATTTTGGGGTTTGGATTGCATAAATTACATGCTTTTAACATTTTTTTCTTTAATTTTTATCTATTTTTTTAAAATCCAGAACCAAAACCAAAACACTTGAGGGTGGTTTTGGAAAACCAAAACCAAACCAAAACATGAAGATGAATACAGATCCAAAATAGGGTTGTACACCGGCCACTTTTCGTGTTTTGCTTTTGAACCTGGATCTTTCTTCGTGTTTTGGATCTTGATTGATTTTGCCAAAACCACCCTTCCATGTTTTGTGTTTTGGATCTGTATTTTTTTGGAAAAAAGCATAAAAGCAGCTAAAATCACAGAATTTGCTTTTTATTTGTTCCTACGCTATTATTAACCTCAATAACATTCATTTACAGTCTATTCTGAAAAACTCACACCTCACAATATTGTTTTTAGACCAAAAGGTTGCACCAAGGTAGCTGGATGATTATGCTAATCGACACAAGTGGGCGGCACAAACAAGTGGCCCATCTAGGAGTGGCACTGCAGTGGCAGATATGATGGCAGTTTGAAAAACTAGGCCCCAAAGAGTACATAATGCAAAGAAAAAAAGAGATGCAAGATGGAATTGTCCTCTGGCCCTCCCACCCTTATGTTGTATAAATAGGACATGCACACTTTAACAAACCAATAATTTCAGTGCCAGGGTCTGCCACACAACTGTGGCTGAAATGATTGGTTCGTTTGGGCACCCACAAAACAAGCTGACAATTAATCTGTCCCTGCACAAACTGGCTCTACAGAGGCAAGATGTCATGACAGGTGTGCCAATGACAGTGACAGGTGTGGCTAATGCACACACAAAAAATGTTTTTTTTATTTATTTATTTTTTGGGCAGCAGCCTTGCCACAGAAGAATCCTTGAGCATGGCTGTTGCTGCTGCTGCTGAAAGTTGATTTTCTCATCCCATAAGGGGACCAGGAAGAGTGCTTTCCAAAAACAAATAAACAATTGACTTAAATAATCCTTTGCAAACCTTCTAAAGCCATTTCCCAACCTGTACAGGAACATAAAAAAACACATAGTTAGTTAGTGACCTCAAAGTGCCACTTAACCAGCAATGATATGTAGACTAGCATAAAATCTATGATTTAAGGCAGGGGTAGCCATCCCTGGTCCTCGAGAGCTACTAACAGTGCATGTTTTCCTGGTCTCCTCACAGAATCACAACCGTAAAAAATAATTAACTCCACCTGTGGATCTTTTCAAATGTGGTGCTGAGTAATGAATACACATGTGCACCAGCTAGGTCATCTGGAAAACATGAGCACTCAAGGACCGAGGCTGACTACCCTTGATTCCAGGTTTTATGTTTTGTGTCTTTCTTGAGAAAGCTACTCCTGTTTCTGCGGCTAGGAGTGGATTTTCATCCCAGATGGAGACCAGGAAGAGTGCTTCCAAAAACAATTGATTTAAATAATCCTTTGCAAAACTTCTGTAAAGGCATTTCCCAACCTGTACAGGGACATTAAAAAAACAGAGTTAGTTATTGGCCTTCAAACTGCCGTTGTTCCCACTGTCCACTTAACCATATCAGATATGGGAACAAGCAGAACAGAGCATTAAATGGAACATTTCAGACTTAAGGTTTAAGTTTTACATTGTGTCTTTCTTGGGAATTCCTTCTTGAGTGCAATGCCTGCTTGCTGGGAGTGGATTTTTTTCATCCCAAAAGGGGACCAGGAACAGGAAGCGTGCTTTCAAAAAAATAAACAAACAATTGCCTTAGATAATTCTTTGCAAACCTTCTGTTCTGTGTAGGAATTTCCCAACCTGTACAGGGACATTAAAAAAACAGAGTTAGTTAGTGGCCTTGAAATTGCCATTGTTCCCACTGTCCACTTAACCATATTACTTAGATATGTTAACAAGTGGAACAGAGTATTAAATGCAACATTTCACTTTAAGGTTTAAGTTTTACATTGTGTCTGGATATCATTGAGAAAGCAGAAAAAGAGCTCAGATGACTAAACTCACACACTAAGGTTTAATAGAAATAGATAAAGCACCAGATCAGATGTTTACCATGGAGGATCTATCTGATTCATCATGGTGCCCACAAGATTGTGCAAATTCTGCCAAAAGAGAGACTGACACCATGGCTAAACATAAGAGTCACCTTCTGGATGTGTTGTCTCATTTGTATGGGGAAAACCCAACCCTCAGATGAGATGGATCTCAGCCAGTAGACAACATTGAAATCACAATTAAAAATCACAATGGAAGACTAAAGTGTGGAGAATCTTTCTTCACAGTCAGGAGAGGCCTCAGAGAACATGAAAAAAGATGCTCTAGGTGCTGAACTTCAAGGGATTTCGCCATCATGTTTTGCAGTGTGGAACAGTTTCATTCACATGTTTTCTATAAAGCAGGGATGATGACGTTTTGCCTCGATTTCAGTTCTGAGCCAGGTGGGAAAACCCAAGTCTGACTCGGTTCCCAGCTTGGATCAGGGGGGCTTGGGGGAGTTCAGATTTCGGAAGTCCAAACCCGCTCACCCCTAATCTAAAACCAAATCCAAAGCACGGTGGTCTGCCCACATCTCTATTAAAAATGCAATTCAAATGTTTATGTTTGATACACGTTTGTTACTAGCCTTTCCACTAGTGTTTTGAGATCACCATAAACCTTCCTAATATTTTAGTCAAAGGTAAATACAAAAAATAGATCATGATCTTTAACATACCATTTTAAAAATCTAGTATAGTGGTTATACAGTAGTGAGACTAGAGACTGGGGTTTTGAGTGTAAGATGCTTTTTACTAGTAGTAAAAACACTAGTAATGCACATGTAATAAATGCCAGTGTATATAATCCATACGTGATTTACCTCCACTCAACCTATGCCTGCGCTCTGAGAAAACACAGCTTCCTTGGCTTACACATTACATAGCTCCTGAACTGCTGATTTATTTTATTTTATTTCATTCTGGTGTAAAATAATGATAGCATATAGAGTGGCTCTGGATTTCTATGACATATATGCCTTAATCCACACCAATTCCTTGATGAACATAACATAAAAAAAGCTAAAGGGACTTCATACACAAACTGCTAATGAGAAACAGATGAAGAACCTAAATTAGAAATGCACTTGCAGAAGCTACTGGAAACTATGCACCTGGGAATATAAAAGCAATCCATTTTAATCTCATACACAAGTTGCCTGGATGTGCGCTCACTGAATGCATAAGTGTCCACTATTCATTAGCTCACGCCAAGTGAAAATATGCCTACGTGTTTTTTTCTAAAGATTTCTCATACCGATTAAGCCTTAACCCAGTAAATACTTGAAATTCTTGTAGACCTTTTTCATCACTTTCAAGTCAGACTGCTTCCAGAGTAGATGATATGGCACTAGGCAGAGAATACAAATCTTTAACCCCTTTAGAAAATGAGTTAATCAAAATAGATACTGTGCAGTCACTTAATTGAATAATTATTCAATTAAATGTTTCACTCAGTTTCAGTTTATAGGCTCACACCTGGTTTGAGATTAGAACCTTCAAAATCCTAGAAAGATACCAGAAAGAGGAGGTTCCTTATCCTAAGCATAAAGTCTGCAATCGATCCACCCTAATCCCTGATGTTTTAGCAGATAAAAGGAGACATTAGATGTGGAATCTCACACTGCCCTCTAGTGTTTAATAACATGATTTTTAAAAGTTATATTCGTTTCTTATTAATTAAATTGTTAAATGTCCTGGCATGTAATGCCAATAAAACATTATGTACATGCATTTTAAACAACTCAGAGCACCACTAACTAGAGAAGATTAATCACTTGTATAACTAGCAGTCCTGTATGATGCACATATTTAAAGTAATCAATAAAATAAATGACTTATTTTGCTTACATATTGTAGGTTCAGTAAGAACGGCCATATAGGCTACTGCTATAAAAATATTGCTATCCAACTCCTTGAACAAATTTACCAAATTTTATTTAGTCTGAAAGAACTGGGTGGACAGTGCATTATTGTTTAGAAGACATCAGGACTGATGCAGAGGTGCACACAATGTCAATGTTGGATGCAGTAAAGTGAATTTTTGCTACTGGCCATGCTCCAAAGCCTCACTGCGTGCATGCAGCGATTGGTTCATGATGACGGTCACAGAGAGGATTCATTCACAAAGTGAGTGACCGGTAGTCAGCATTTGTGGGAGTGGCTAGAAAAAAGCAGGCGTGTTGGGACCATTTTCTGAGCGTGGCCTAATGAGCCTCTTGCTTTTGGACATAAGTGGCAGATATGAGCACCAGCAGTTGGCATCTCTGTGCACAAGGTGGGGGCTGACTGATTAGCATATTTTTGCATTCTAGATGTGAACAAAATCACAGATGTGCGTATAATTGCATTCACCTCTTAATCAGGCCCATATAGAGGTATGCTGCAAATGAAATAGTAATATACTTTGAGGGGTATTCAATATGGAGCGAAAAGTCTTTTTTGCGATAATTTCGCAAAAAATGACGTCATTTTCGCTGTTTTTGGTTTTACACTGTATTCAATTTCAAAGACTTTTCGCAGGTTTGAAAAGTCTTTGAAAAAAAACGGGGATAACTTTTCACTACTGAATAGGTGGTGAAAAAAGTGCATAATTGGGGTTTAGGGGTGCAGGCTTAAAAAAATAGCCTGCACCCCTGGGAATTACATTTTAAAAATAACTGTGTCAAAAATAGATTTAAAAAAAATAGGGACACCCAAAAAAATGAATTTAAAAATTGGGGTGAAAAAAAGTGTTTAAAAATAGGGAAATATGATCAGGGCTATTCTGCAAGTATGCGGCAGGTGTTTTCTAGAATAGGCTATTACCGGCAGGTGCATAAATGCAGAATTTTTTAAAACTTACTTTAGGGACATAAAAATATGCTAGTACCCATTTTCATGTACCCCAAATTTGATGGAACCACTTAAAAAAATGAAAAAAATAACCTAAGTGCTCTTCTGCAACACTTCTTCAATGTCGAGAAAAAACATCTGCTGCGGCTATTTAAATCCCCGACTTTCATTTGCAGGCTAAAATAGGGGTACCCATAGTGATCCCCCATGTTTTTACAACTGTAGGGGGGTCCTACAATTTATTCAAGGAAAAATTTGTTTTTTTACGAAGATCCCACTGCACAGTTTCCCGTTTTCATAGCTTTTATATTGAATACTGGGATAAAGCGGGCGCGCGCCTGATACTTTATCCCAGGAAAATCTCTGATGTGGAGCGAAAAGTCCAGCACGGACTTTTCGCTCCCATATTGAATACCCCTCATAATCAAAAAATTGCATAATCTGTGTCTTATGTTTATATATAAATATAACCTTAGTTAGGATTTATACTACAGTAGTAACCATTTAACCTATAAAGAAACACACAGAGTTGTGAGGCTAATTGAAATGGTTACTAGTAACTATTTAACTGACAAAGAACACAGAGAGTTGTGAGGCTAAATGTAGAGCGGCCATTGATTGGCTGGCGGATCCGGCTTCTGACAGTTTACACATGGGATGTCCATTCAGAAGTCGGGTAGCCATCTATGCGACAACACATAGACGGCTACATTCTGCTGTGCACGGTACTTACCGGGGATACTACGGAGGTGAGTACAGATTCTTTGTTACTCACAGTTACTCCCATTGGAATTCTACTGGAGAAGGGGAAAATCACCTGACAGCAGGTATGTATGTGCGGGTTTGGTAGGTGTATGTAATAAACTTATACTTTTTAAGATGTGTGTGTACTGTGTTTTTTTAACAATTTTTTTTACAGTGGGAGTATGGATGCCAGCTGCCTGCTGGCACTTGTAGTTCCACAAGAGCTGAAGGGCAGGCATGCTGGCACCTGTAGTTCCACGGTAAAATTACTATTACCCACATGCCCACAGCCCAGGGGTGTGGGAAAGAGCCCCAGACTTCAGACTAAGCCTGGGGTGCTCAGGGAGAGGAGGGGGTCCTCACCTTCCCTGAGATCTCCGGCTTGAGCTGACCGGTTTGGTGTGATAATGCTTTGGCTGGGGTGACCTGGTGATAGGGTCCACTGGCCGGATTTGAGTCCGGTGCTGGTTTTACAAATAGGGGGACCCCTACGCTATTTTTCCCCCCTATTTTTAAAACCAGGATAGGCTCAGCAGCACAGTACTGGTTCCTAAAATATGGGGTAACCCTGCTCATTTTTTATCTCGTATTTTTAGGAACCAGGACTGGTTGAGCAGCAAGGGGCTGGTTATGCTTTTTTTAAAAAAACATTTCACTCTTTTTTTACTATTTACAGATAGAAACTTGCAAGGATCACACTGAACTGTGTATGTTTCTGCTGAACTCGCAGCTCACAGGCAGGTGAATTGATTTCACAAATCTGGACACGAGTTTTGTCCATTCTCATGAGAGTTTTGAAACTCTCATCTTTGCTAAATTCCTGAAACCTACTGTATCTTTACTAGTGAAAAGTCACTCGAGTTTGGCCAAAGGTGAATTGAAGAGAGTTTACTAACTCTCCAGAATTTTCCTGTAGCAAAGGAAATTTCTCTCCCAAGTTTGACATTAGTAAATTTGCGAGTGGAAAAAAATGGCCAAACTTTCCAGAGATTGCTAACTCAACCAAAACTTTTTTTCTCAACTCCATTTGCATCGCCGAAACTCTGGTGATTCGATGCTTCTGAAACTCACAAATTTACTTTCAAGTGAGTTTAGCTGTGACCAAATTGGGTGATGGTGAAGCAGATTGATATATCTCCCCTGAGTAACAAGTTTAGATAGAGATTACTCACCCAAGATTGCAGTGTTTTCTCTCTGCCAAACTCACCTGAACAAGCTGCCTGCACATACAGGTATTAGTGAGATATGTGAAGGCTGCTTGTGTGTAGTACCTGTAAAAAGGTTAATATTGAAAAAAAAATGATGTATGGTCACCCCCAAAAAGCATAACCAGCCCAGGGCTGCTCAGCCAGTCCTTGTTCCTAAAAATAAGGGGTAAAGTGTGGTATGGTTACCCCATATATTAGGAACCAGAACTGGGCAGCTGGTTTTAAAAATAGGGGAAAAAATTGAGTAGGGATCTCCCTTTTTTAAAACCAGCACCGGACTCAAATCCGGGCCAGGGTGTAATGCCACAGCCATTGGACCCTATTACTGGGTCTCCCTGACCAAATCAATATCACCCCATGCCAGTCAGCCCAAGCCGGGGATCTCAGCGGAGGTGGGGCCCTCCCAATAAATGGGTCCCCCCTCTACTGAGCACCCCAGGCTTAGTCTGACGCCTGGGGCTCTTCCCCACACCCCTGGGCTGTGGGTACGGGGGAAACAGTCATGTAAATTGTAAGAAACTATTGTTTTTTTACCATGGAACTACAGGTGCCAGCATGCCTGCCCTTTGGCACTTGTGTAATTACAAGTGCCAGCAGGCAGCCAGCACCCATACTCCCACTGTAAAAAAATTGTTAAAAAACACAGCACACACACAGTACACACACACCGTGAAAAATTTAAGTTTATAACATATACCTACCAAACTCACCTAAATAATCTCTGTCATATGGTGACATTTTATGCTGAGTGCAGTACTGTTTGAGAGTGCAATCTTCCATTTCAAAAGGGAAATACTTTAAGTTCAATAAATTATATTTTGTACGTGACAACCATTCTATTGGTTATGTGTCAACATTATAATACTATACATTTTGTGACTTGCAATTTGTTTTTATACCCATACCAGTGTGAAGATTAATATCTATCACCTTTACAGAAATACTGAAAGGTTAATGTGAGTCTGACACTATAGTGCATTTAAATATTTTCTGTTATTTTGGGACAACATATGCTGAGTGCTGCATTTTTTGAATAGAGCAATCTTTCACTTCCGATGAATGTATACAATAATGTAACAATTTATACTCCATGTGTTCTATTAGCTCAATTGATAGGTAATGACAATTTGTTACAATTTATCATATTGTAACAACTATGAAACTAGTGGGATATACTGTATTACTCCTGAATTCTTGTTTGAAAAATTTTCACCTAACTTGTATTTCAACAGCTTGTAACTAACATCAACTAATATTTATAAAAAGTGTTGATGCTTTTTCATCTGTTAAGAACATTGTTACTTTGCCATCATAGTTTGAGGTAAAAGGATGTTCTCTCCTGTGGAGGACTATAGTCACCAGGCTTTATGTGCTTTATGACTTGTGGTTTTATCTTGAATATATTAAACGTTATGTTTTATTTCATCTAGTCGATACCATATAGTTTTTGAAACTGTGCCTCTGCAAAGGGTTCTTCCTGTTTTGATACCACTGTGGACTCCTTCTTTAGGTTCTCTGTGGGAATATTCATTTGATGTGTGACAATTCAAACCAGCTAAGTGTGGATTATTGGTATATATATATATATATATATATATATATATATATGTTTTTGACATCAATTGTGTAAATAATGCAATATTTATGTATTACTTCCAACGTCTCGAATTTTAGGAAAAAATCGGTAGTGATTTTCAAATAAGATAATTTAAACTGCACACAGGGTTGTAACCAGTGACCCAAATAAATAGCCACTTTTTTATATAGTGAGCCGCCAAGATAATTGACATACCCTGTGGTTGTACTGGATCCCTGTGTACCGTATATATCTACCGCATATATGATTGCCTTTATCTGGTAGGATGTACTCAAGTCCTCCATCACTTTTTTTTATTATATTGGAATTCACTGCCATTTGCAGAATATTGTCAAGCTCTTCTTTATACTCCAACATTGGGTCGAGGGGGAGCTATTGTTAAACATCAAGGTCATCCAATTGTTGGTCTATTTCTAGTTGATAATCACTTAAAAAATTGCCCCACCCTTGTCTACAGATTGGATTATGATGTCAGTCATATAGCTCAATGCTTTTTATGCTTCTCCCTCTTCTTAAGTCAAATTAGTCTGCTGCTTTGGACATTGATGACTGGGACTCTGGGTAATTTCTTATACTTGGTTCTCTAGCATACTACCAAAAGATTTAATGGAAGAATTGTATGAAGTTGGTTCAAATTGTGAGCTTTTCTTTAAACTAGATGGAATGTTTGGTGAAGATAGGGTGTTAATTTGTGCTGGCGCAAACTCACCAAAAAAAGAAAATATTCCAAACGTATTTGTCTTTGCAATTTGTAATGTTCAATCATCCACTGGAAGCTATCAAATGGGCATTTATGGACAAAGTTTAACTCCTTGCTAAGTGCTTGTAGCCCTTGCCTCAATGTCTGACTTCCCATGATGGGTAAATTTTAAGCAGGGTCTGTTCCTTTGGCTCTGGTGCACACCGATAAAGTCCCCCTGGCTTCCACTTGTTCAGTGTCACTATTGGATGTGGTCCATACACCTGAATATTTAATCTAGGATCTATAATGTGGGGCAAGGCAATATTGATAGTACTGTACTGAATGTCTGTCCTCATTATGTAATTGGGGCTTCTGTGAGCCACGAGTATACTTGTTGGCACTCATAATCATGATTATCCTTATCCATTTTATATAATTTAAAATATATTAATTCTTTACAGTATTTTTCCGCCCGGGTTGTGAGCTTATTAACAAATTTTTAGAAGAATTCCCAGTGAGCATGGATTTGCGTGTATCCTCAAATACAACACTCTTTGTTTTTTGTTTAATTAACCACTTCATTGACAAATTTTATTTTCCAAAAACTGCTAAAAAATTGTTGGGTTATTATGATTGAATTAGGTCAAGAACATCTATTTATAACTTATCCCATACAATTTTATAAAAAAAAATGTAAACACATAATTTTAACATTCATAATTTTAATATTGGTCATTGATATATTAGACCATAGATGATTGGAACATTGTGACCATTGCAAATTTGACTTCCCAAGCAGCCACTCCTCTCAGCAGCCACCAGGTACACAATAGGGGGGCTGGGGGTTGGTTAATTTACATTTCCCCGGTGGCTACTGCTCTCTGCAGCTGCCAGGTGGGGGTAATGCCATGCTGATTGATCAGCAGGGATCTACAAAACAGGAGTCATTGGGGGATGGTGCAGATATGCATATGGGCAGTGAGGTCCCTCTGCTGTTGTTAACTGCTGGAAGGTTATCTTTCAGCATCCACCCACTGAGCGTTACTGACAGGTCACATCGCTTGTGACCATGTCAGGTAATGCACAGCCTGGTTTGGTCGCAAATGATACGACCATGCCAGGCAAGTGGTTAAGCTCACCTCTTCCACAACAAGCCACATTAAATCAAAGGAGCATTTGCTCATAACTGACACTCGTTTTTTACAGAATGGAATATTGAAACAGCCTTAATTTTCAATCTGGAGCCCACATGGATTTTTTTTTATATTTATGGTAATTAGATTACATTGTATTAATAGTAAACCAGTTCCTTCTTTTTATAATTTCAACAAATCTCTAAACAAATCTATTGCATCAGGGTTGGCAGAAAATTCATACAAATTTCCTTTAAATAAAATGTTTTCTGTGTCATAATATTAATAACCAAAAAGTGTCTCCCAGGATCAAATTGATTCTAGTATGAGTCCTCTGTATCAGCAACAGGCATGTTAGTTGATTACTTGGTGCAGCAATTAACCCTCAAAGTCCTCCTATAAATCTAATGTAAAAACACAAAAATTTGCTCCTCCAGTGAAAAAAAGAAATCTAACAGTAAATTGTAAAGACTACTAGGCTGTATACCTAAGAGCAGATACAAAGTACTGCGGTGCCCGGCTGGAAAGCAGGAATAGCTGCATAGATATCCTGAATATGCAATCAATCAATTACATCAGCGGCACTCTCCTATGAAAACAAACAGCTTCGGTGCCCTCCTTGCATCATGCACCAGGTGAGATGTAAAATATCATTAACTGTAACAGTCAGATATGAAAATAAACAAACACAGGCAACTTCTTAGACTGACATTTCAATGTTAATCAAATTTTTTCCCCAGGGTACTCTAACAAGAAATTGAAACATATAAATACCTTATTCTTAGGAAATGGATGGCACAAGGCTGCTGCATTCTATTCCAGTCCATGAATGAGATTACAGGTGAAGTCTTGCAAGACCCTAATGTCATGGGTGACAGCTGCTGTACATTTACATATGAAAACAAATACATAGTGTATAGCTGAATGAAGAAAACATTGGCATTGGTTTCTAAACTAGCTTTATAAATTCAAACCATTTGCCAATTTATCTGACAGCTATTGATGGAAAAACATCTCAGACAGTACAATTTATTTTCAAACATAATCTTTTTGCTTGAAGATTGGGGTATTACGCTTTGATAAAATCTCCTTGAACTGGGGTTACCCTGGCTCCAGTAACATTCTACTTATATAGATTGGAACTCACATCTGATTATCCCTTAGTGGTCAGCTTGTTATTGACAATGGGCCTGATTCAGAAATACTGTAGACAGAATTGCAGAGTCGCACACAAGCGGCTGGGCAATTCCATTCACCTAAAATGCAAATGCAGCAGGAGGTGTCTGTAGGAAATGGACACCTCCTTTCTGCATCTGCCATCTTAGCGCTGCTACCAAGTTCACAGGCTGGGATCACCATCACAACAATCGTGACCATCAGCCGTGATTGATGCTCCTTCGGCCAGGTTCAGAAAGCTAAAGCTTACCACAGCTTGACTCAGTCCTGTTCACTTGCAAGGCCAGGAAATCTGCATCCACCAATGCAGACCCTGGCCTCATCCCTCATGGAGAATGCAGGAAACATGTCCCCATTTCTGGGAATGATGAACAGCCACAACACTAATCTGCATCCCAAATGCCACAGCATATCAATTAATGCTGCGGATTGGGGGGGGAGTTCTGAATTTTAGATAGCAGGAACCATTCTGCACAAGCACAGAATGGGTCCTGCATGTGAGCAAACCACAAAACTGTTATGTTCAGTGTTGTTTGTGGTCCCAAGGTGGTAGCAGGAGCGATCACAGAAGTGGGTTTGAATATAAAACTAGGTTTTTTAATACGTGCTTGAGTAGACATAAAATATGGCAGTGAATAAAAGTCCAGGTATATATAAACGTGCACTAGAGTTCTGTGGTGGGTGTAATGGGTTAATGTCCAAGTAGAAACAATTAGAACTGTCCAGGTGTGCAGGTAGTGAGACTGGAATAGTCAACCAGGAATCACGGTGGTGATGCAGGAAAACAATAAGCCAGGTATGCAGGTAGTGAACTAAGGCAAACGAGCAGGATGTCAGCAGGCTCAGGCACTCAGGTATGGGCAAGGGTGGTGGAGGAAGTGGGGTAGTCCAGCGGAAGCTAGGAGCTGACAGGCAGACTGGCAGACAGCGAATTTCACAGAAACAGGATAAGCACAGAGAACTCCCTCTAAGCTAGGCTGAGATACACATTGCACTGGCAAAGAAGGAAGGCACTGAACCTTCCTAAATACCCCATGCCATGCTGTTACTGGCTGGAGGGAACATGTGACGCACCAGGATTGGCCAGCCGCATCACATGGCCAAAAGGCAAAATGGCGGTGCCCATGCCACACGGAACAGAGACGCCACCAGGCCTTTCCAGTGCAGAGTGACAACAGGCCTGCACAACAACGAGCGCAGCCAAAGCCCCCTGCCAGACACCAGCTCCGCCACCAGACAGCCTGCGCCTCAACGACCTCACAGGTAACACCTGCCTAGCACCATGCTGAAATACCCTGGCCGTGACAAAAACATTGAAGATGTGCGCTAATCATCAGGTTAGTTTACATCTCTGAGTAAGGCCCAATGTCTAAAAAACATCATAACTGTCCACTCCCCATTAAATAATGGCAATAAGACACTGGGTTCCAGAATTTCCAAGCTGAGGTTCTTCCTCCTCATCATAAATGGGACTGTCCAATACATTTAATCCACAGTAACATTCCTCCCAGACACAGGCTTTATACTCACTCTCTTCCTAATAGGCAGTCATTGCCTTACTGTATAAAAAAAATCTTTAAAGGGGATTCATTCATCCTTCCACTTCTCAAGCCAGAGCAGGAATCCTCTTTATGAAAAAGAAAGACAGAAGTTCTTTGGCCATACACTGATTATAGGAACCTCAATTGTTGTAAGGTAGTGCTATCCCCTTCTCCTCATCATGCATCAGGTGTGCTAAAGTCCTCACCAAGCTGGATTTCTGTAATGCCTCTACCCTTATAATGATCCATGAGTGGGATAAATGGCAGACAGACTTCCATATCCGAGATGACCACTATACCCTTTTGCCTTTGTGATGCTGCAGCTGTCATTCAGAAATTCAATTAAATTCTCTGAGATTATTGTACCCTAGGTGACTGTGGTTGTGTACAATGTTGATATTCTTATTCTTTCTAGATACATCTGTCCATAGAGTCTATGCCCATTACATTATCTTTTGTTTATGTCAGAACTAACTTCATTGTAAATTTGGAAAATGTCTTCTTGAGCAAGATTGCATACATAATCTCTGGCACTGGACTTTAGATAGACTTATAATAGGTCCAAGATTTTATAGACTGACCTTAAACAACCAACATCAAGGGAGTAAAATGGTTCCTAGGCTTAGCCTACTATTTCCAAATATTTATTCAAGGGTGTTCGTCTTTGCTTGCCCATCTCCCAGCCCTTACTAAGAAAGGTTCCAACTGTAAATCTTGGACTGTAAAAGCTACCTCAGATTTTCAAAAACTGAAACAAGCTTTTGTGTCAGGTTCCATTTTCATGTAGCCAAACCATTCTATTTGAAAGTAGATGCTTCCTTTGTTAGAGTGGGTACTGTATGCTTGCAAAGGTCTGATGATGTTAAACTACAACCATGTAGTTTCTAGTTTAAGACCATGGGACAAAACTATACAATCAGAGATGAGGACCTCCTGGCTATTCCTGCTTGGGGGAGTGGAGACACCTCTTCTTTAAGGAGGGAGATTTTCATGTTACCATCTACACAGACCATAAAAATCAGACAGGTCAATGTATGAATTCCAGACAAGCCCAATGGACATCTTTCCTCTCAGAATTTGACATCTGAATCTCCTTCCTATCTGTATCTAGGAAACTCAAGGTGGATTCCTTATCTCTATATCAAGACTGCTCTATAGAAACTATTGAGGAAGACTTTTATCCAATCATACATCCAAAATGCCTGAGGTCTATCAATACAGAATCCCAAACCACACCTTGGGGTAAAACTTTTGATGCTCCTAATCCCTGTAAAATAAATTTAGTCATGCAGCTACACCTGTGCTGCACCACTCCACCTTTCATGCAATATTTACAGTGCACAGTCTCCCTCACTGATCCTGTAGTCCAGCTGCTACAGTAAACCTGGGATTTAACCTTTTCAGTGTTCTAAGCAGACCCTCAGTATCTCCTGTGCATTGCCTATCACACAGATCATTCTCTATTACTACTTAAGCAATTATGTAGCATAATCTGTGCATTAATTCTTGCTTGCTGTACAGTGCCTTGTCTTTACTGGTATACCTTATGCATCTTGCTCAAGTTAGTGGGCATATCTACTTCCCTCACTCATCTCATCCTGTGCTAGTCTGGTTTGCCATAACTCTGCCGTGAAATCCATCCTGCATTGCAATGGTTCTTGGTGAACACCAGGGGCTCATTAGACTCCTTACCTCCAGACTATCATCACTGGATAGGTTGAAACCAGAGTGCACTAGAAATCTCAGTTTCGTGATACTGGGATAGTAGGGCCAATCCATTTACTTACTATAAGCTGTGTCATGGTATACTATGGTTATATTCCATTAACCTATAGTTAAAAAATGTTGTCTTATATTTGCTTCAACCTCATTAATTGCCCCTGGGAATATTATTTTTCCAATGGTTAGAGTATGCACTGTCATAATGTAGATAATTTTCAGTGTCCACCTTTTTTATATTTGGAAGAAATTATAGTGATGTCTCAAATGAGACTGTCAAATCCAAAAACAAATTACAAATAGTGCATTATATTGGTGTGCATATTGAGATTATAATTATTAGTGTTCAAATATTTAACAAGGCCCATCCCACATACAAAATTATAAAATGTCACAGCTATAGATGAGTAGGTCTTCCCCAAACTCACTTTTGGCATAGGTTGAAATTAAGTGTGTACCCATGGGTGTTCCTAACACTTGAATATAAAATGTAGAATCAAACACAAATAATTGTCAGCTAAAATAAATTGTAATGAATCAACAATAAAAGTACAATCTTTCTCTGAGATCCTACTCTCTTCCATTCTATTAGTATGTAACCAGTCTTGTATTTCAATATGTTGTAATACATATAGTAAATAAGTAGTCCAGGTGGTATGTCCAAGTTCTTATGTTTATTTTGAAAATTACAGCATATTGATACTGTTGGGTATTGTGCATATATAACTTGATATTGTTCTCAGAATATGTCATTATCAGATACTGTGCCTTACAATGCTGGGTACATGCTTGTCGATATATCATTTGTTCTGTCAACAAATTATATATCACTAGTGCATCGGCAATTGTGTACACCCGATATGTATGGGAATGATGTAGTTCATAGATATATCTGGTCAACCCTACAGCACAGCTGATGCCAATATATCACGCAGATACATCGGTACAACTGCATGTGTGTATGAGCAACCCACCGCCCGCCTACACATTGGCCACAAGGACTGCTAACACAGACATTGCAACTGGGTGGACAAATTTAAATGCCTGTCCAGTTGTGATGTCTGGCCAAATATATTGAGTGTTTAAAACTTACCAAATCGGCCGCTTGGGTGATGCAATGGCCGGCCTGCCGTTGGGTTGGGTAAGTGTGTACCTAGCTTAAAAGTACTTTCAGCTCAACTAAATCATTTTGTGCAAATCACTTTTTTAAAAGCATATAGTACTGGAATTTAGAAACTTGTCTCATAGATTCATTTTTGTGTTCTACAAGAATCTATTCAGGGTTAGGTTGCAAAAATAGTTGCAAATCTGATTTTCTCCTAAAAACATTGTGGTTATTGCCTTCATTGATATTAATTGGCTACATCACAAATGGAGAGGAACAGCTTCATTGTCTTCTTCTAAAAAGTAATTTTATTGGTTATAAGAAGATTTATTATTCAAATCTAGCACAATGGACTAGTAATCCAATCCAAAAATCCTCTCCCCTGGGCTGTGGGTATGTGGGCAATAGTAAAATAATAGAAAATTATTTTGTTCTTTACAGGCAAACTACAGGTCCCAGCAAGTTATGTTTTTTTCTACTAGGCCTCTACTATTAAGCTATTAGTTATTGAATAATGAAAATATTCTCAGGAGCAAATGGAGGATTATTAAGGGTGGGCGGGGTTATATATATGTATCAGACTTTGATGTCTATTTACTGGAAATGTCTTGGATTGCAAATAATGTTCAAATTTTTTTCACTGGGTTGTAATCTATGACAAAGAAAACATATTTTTGTGAATTAAGATATTGGAGAGTGCCAGTGTGATTATTTCTATATCGGTCAGCCTTGTATACTATTTACATGGCCTTTAAATGCTGCATCCCAATGGATGGACAAAAGCATATGGAGAGTGCTGATATGACTTTGGGGGTCATTCAGACCCATTCGCGAGCAAAGGAAGCTTGCAAATGGGTCAATGTTGCCCCACTGCGCATGCGCACGATGGAGGGAGCACCATCGTGCGCATGCGCGAGACCCGGAGAGCGACGGGCTCTCCGTTGCTCTGGGTCTCACACCAAAGGGGGCGTGCTGTCGATGTTGATTGACAGGACGCCCCCTTTGGTGGGCATGCCAGGGGCGTGCCTGCCAAATGGAGGCATTCCCATGGGAACGCCTACCGTCTCAAGCCAGCCCCACTGACATCACTAGTGATGTCAGTGGGAGTGATTTTGGCTCTGATAGAGCCAAAATCACTCCAGGGTCTGAGGCAGTGAGACCCTACCGCAGGCTCTCCGACGCAAGCCCGATGGTCGTGATGGTCTTGACCCACAGCTATGCGAGCGTCCGTGAGGACGCTCCTAAAACAGGTAGGAGGGCCCTGATTCAGAGCGAGCGCTCTGGTCAGAGTGTTCAGCTCTGAATCATTCCCTTTGTCATATATATATATATATATATATATTATTAATGTGTATATATATTACAACGGCACAGTTGTGCCCTTATATTAAGGCTGCATTTAAAGAAAGGAAATATCCATAGATTTGTGGTCTATCAACTTATATGCCCATGCGGTCTCACCTACGTAGGTAAGACTGAAAGTCAATTTAAGGAACGCATGGTGGCACATCGTTCCGCTATTCGCCAAGCATTAGAAACAGGTAACAGTGAACAGCTGGTTGCCTGGCATTGCGCTCTCTTTAAACACCCTTTGGGTAGTATTCGCTATTGCATGATTGACCACATTCCTCAACTAGTACGTGGAGGCAATCATTGCAGTGTGAGGCTCGATGGATAGTCCGTTTGGATGTGGTACATCCTAGGGGGCTTAATGAGAGCATCTCTTATAGCTTGTTAGTTGCCAGTGCATTTTTCATGGTATTTTATTCTGCATTGGGGTTCATTAACAGTCTGGGTAGTTAGGGCTTGATTCAGACCCGGTCACAAGCACTGTGCGCTCGCAACCAGGTCGATGGTGGCCCAGAGCGCATGCGCACGACGGAGCCGGCTCCGTCATGCGCATGCGCGAGACCCGGATAATGACTGGCAATCCGTCACTCTGGGTCTCGCACCAGAGGGGGCATGCTGTCGATGTTGAGTGACAGCACATCCCCTTTGGTGGGCAGGCCGGGGGGGTAGCTGCCCAGATGGAGGAGTTCCCATGAGAATGCCTACCATCTGGCGTTGGCCCCACTGTCATCACAAGTGATATCAGTGGGAGAGCTTTCGGCTCTGTTTGAGCCGAAAGCTCTCTGGGGCTTGTGGCCATGAGACCCTACCACAAGGGTCTAGTCATGACCATCGTGACCCTCATCCTGGCTACTCGCATTAGCTGTAAATTGTAGAATAATAATAAAGCTGTGCAGTATTTGATATCTGATATGTCCATGCATCTGTGTCTTATTGATTTGATTTTCTCAGGTGCATGACCAGCACCAGTAAGTCCCTCTGTTGCCCGCTGATGCTTCTGTGCATGGCTCTGTTGCTGCCACTGCTCCGCACCCCACTGCTGCCACAGCCCCACACACTTGCAGCCTGCCCCCACAGCCATCTATTTCTCTGCACCCTTTAAATACCTCCTGTGTGCTGTCTGCTCCTACACCCGTGTTACTGTAACTATTTGTTGTCCTTCTGCCCTGCAGGTGTCCCGGTTTGCCCCTCCAAACCCTAACAGTTAATAAATTTTAAAAATCTATGAAATTCTATAGGCAAAAAACCTTACGGTTTCACATGTCCAGTTAAGGCTTCTCACACATGATCTGAAATTTCACAGATCTACTTAATTTTTGCCACTCAAACTAAAACAAGCAATTAAATTACAATCATTACAGATAGCGTACATGCCTTAATGGACGTGTTCCTTGCACAATACAGATATGGTATGCCATCAAACCTTATGGTTAACTGCAGATACAGCACTCTAACAGAGTGTCACTCACAAAATGGTGGAGCTTCTAATTCACAAAATTGTGTGCTCATTGGTATACACACATGAAATCTATGCAACTAAGGTCTGAGCAGTTATGTGGCACACATATCCCACTGAGTGCCCACAATCTTCCCATTCATTCACCACAACAATCCCATTGGGCTCCAAAATCCTTCTCACTCCATACATCCATTTAATTCAGAATACACATTCAGCTCCCTAATTGCTAAAACTATCTTACTCTGTTAATGCATGTACACTATCTGTAATGCTTATTTTAGTTGGAGTGTCACAAATTCAGTAACTTTTGTGAAAGTTCAGATCATGTGTAAGAAGCCCTAATGGGACATGTGAAACCGTAAGGTTTTATGTCTATGGAAAAAAAAAATATATATATATATATATATATGTGTGTATATAATATATATATATATATATATATATATATATAGTACCAGTCAAACGTTTGGATACACCTTCTCATTCAATGGTTTTTGTTTATTTAAATTATTTTCAACATAGTAGATTAATACTGAAGACATCAAAACTATGAAAGAACACATATGGAGTTATGTTGTAAACAAAAAAGTGTTAAACAAATTAAAATATGTTTTAGATTCCTCAAAGTAGCCCCCTTTTGCTTTGATGACAGCTTTGCACAGTCTTGGCATTCTCTCAATCAGCTTCATAAGGTAGTATCCTGGAATGGTTTTGAATTAACAGGTGTGTCTTGTCAAGAGTCAATCTGTGGAATTACTTGCCTTCTAAATGTGTTTGAGACCATCAGTTGTGTTGTGCAGAGGTAGGGTTAGTGCACAGTGGACACCACTTTTTGACTACTGTTGTAATCCATATTATGGCACCAACCACTGAACTCAATAAAGAGAAATGACAGTAATTCCACAGTATTAATCTACTATGTTGAAAATAATTAAAATAAACAAAAACCATTGAATGAGAAGGCGTGTTCAAACTTTTGACTGGAACGTATATATATATATATATATATATATATATATATACATGCTCTCTCTCTCTCTATATATATATATACATATATACACACACGTATTTTCACACATACATCATTACACACACGCATACATCTATATTGTATATATGCAAAGAAATAGGAAAGCGCACACTTGACCATAGTTTAAACAAACTTTACTTAAATGGAAACATCACATGCATCTAAAAAACAATGTTGAACACAATCACTTAGCCAACAGATAACGCCACCATCTCAGCATCCACTCCTTCTGTAGCCATGATCTCCTGCAATCATACAAGTACCTGGCAATGTATCACAGGCACCAGGACCAGTGTCTGACATCACTGCATCTGCCACAAGGTTGGCCAATGTCCAACGCGTTTCGTCACTAGTTTGGACTTAGTCAGGGGGTGTGTTTTGGTCCAGAACTGACTATCCTATTCTACTTATACATGGGTAACACCCATAATAACGGCATTAGAGATAAAGGAGCATCTTTAAATTAACATCAATGCATCATGTCCATATCAAAATGAAAGACAATACAAACCGTTCATTATACATAGTAAATAAATACTAACAGGCTATCATTGTTCAAAGGTGAATTAATAAGCAACATTTTCCTGTAGTCCCTATCACAATACAGATTCCTTTTGTTAAGAAAAAAAGTCAGGTACCGCAAACCAGCCACTAAGATTGATGGAGTAAAATGTACATAATTAAAAGATAAAAAACATGTATTGCTTACATACATACATACTTCTACAACATTAAAATAAATAGCATGCTTGCATAATTATACAGAATCACCATCTGTAATTTTCATACTGCATCTTCTGAATCAGTAAAAATTGTTATTCTTCCTTTGAGTTAATAAGATATATTAGAAAAGTCCAGTTGGTCAGATACCAGTATTTCTGTGGATTCTGGTTAAAATAGTATCCAGACTTAAATATCACCTTACATAAAAGGATAAAGTTACTTCCTCTTTTACAATCCCCAATTCCCATATATCTTTACTTGGTCTAGCAGGCTGAAAAAATCACCAGACTGGCAGCTTGTATATCATTCAGTGGACTTGCACTCATTAATAGCCAAATCAGCTTTCAGTGGTATTATATAGTCTCATGGCAATCCTATGCAGCTCTCACCTGCCAGAGGCCAATTATCTCGGTCAACAACACATCCAATATATATACTACATCCAGCAGAAGCACACACTATATGCTGAGTTTGTGTTTGCTCAATCTCCATTTTTGTCTGGTTGTAATTCACTTTTGTTGTCAGACAAATTCAATGGCTGCCTGTGTAAGTGTGGTATTCACGGCTCTCACCTGCTGTAAGCCAGCCTTAATGTCAGCAGGTCTGTTTTCAAAATGCCATTAGCCTATAATCCCTGTCAAAAGACAGGTAGACAATTCATAACATAAAATTACATGTAATATCCAATCAATACATACAATAAATAGATAAAAAATCTCAATTAATAGTATACCAATCAATTCAACATAGAGCAGTAACCACCCATAAATTATCAAAAAGCAATTTGAGATAAAAACTATTTATTATGGTTAAAGATACTTCACAGACCAGACTAATATCAATGTTGGTGGATAGACCCACTATAGGCAACAACATTGGAGCACGCAGCTCAACATCAATGTGTCAACAGGAGTCAGATCCATCAACATAAAACTTATGTACAATAGAAAGGGTGTTATGTCATATGTCTCATTTAACCCCACTGGTGCTAAGGTACCTAGGGAGTGGATGCTGAAATGCTGGCATTATCTGGCGGCTAAGTGATTGTGTTCAACATTGTTTTTTTTAGATGTATGTGACCTCTTTCTTCCTAGTAAAGTTTGTTTATACTATGCTCATGTGTGCGGTTTCCTATTTCTTTGCATGAATCAAACGTTGGTGCCCATGGTTACGGACTTATCTGATGAAGCTGCACAAACATATTACTGCAAATCTCTGCAATCAGACTGCTTATTATGGACTCAGAGAGCTTCTTTGCAGAGCCGTAACTTGGGTAGTGCAACCAGTGCCATGGCACAGGGCACTGCAGGGCAAGGGGCGCTGTTTTTGCCTGTCAATTTTCCTGTTTATTATCATTCTCACTTGTAGCTTCCTCTTCTGTTATCCCCAGCATCTCCTGGCCTCCCCTATCTCTTCCCTGGCCCTTCCCCATGAAGCCATGGCCCTTTTTCAGATTCCCAATCTAATGCCCCTATTTAAAAACCGGGGGGGCGCCAATGCTCTCTCTGGGACAGGGCTCCAAAAAGTCTAGTTATGTATCCATTTTACATATATATATATATATATATATATATATATATATATATATATAGTCAGGTCCATAAATATTGGGACATTGACAGAATTTTCATATTTTGGCCTCTATTCACCACCACAATGGCTATGAAATGAAACAAACAAGATGTGATTTAACTGCAGACTTTCAGATTTAATTTGAGGGTAATTACATCCAAATCAGGTGAATGGTGTAGAAATTACAACAGTTTCTATATGTGCCTCCCACTTTTTAAGGGGCCAAAAGTAATGGGACAAACAAAACAATCCTATATCTAACTTTCACTTTTTAATACTTTGTTGCAAATCATTTGCAGGCAATTACAGTCTGAAGTCTGAAACGCATAGACATCACCAGGCGCTGGGTTTCATCCCTGGTTATGCTCTGCCAGGCCTCTGCTGCAAATGTCTTCAGTTCCTGCTTGTTCTTGGGGCATTTTCCCTTCAGTTTTGTCTTCATCAAGTGAAATGGATGCTCAATCGGATTCAGGTCAGGGGATTGACTTGGCCATTGCATAACATTCCACTTTTTAGCCTTAAAAAACTCTTTGTTTGCTTTTGCAGTATGCTTCAGGTCATCGTGCATCTGCATTATGAAGTGCCGTCCAATGAGTTCTGAAATATTTGACTGAATATGAGCATATAATATTGCCCGAAACACTTCAGAATTCATTCTGCTGCTTTTGTCAGCAGTCACATCATCAATAAATACAAGGGAACCAGTTCCATTGGCAGCCATACATGCCAACACCATGACACTACCACCACCATGCTTCACTGATGAGATGGTATGTTTTGGATCATGAGCAGTTCCTTTCCTTCTCTTCTCTTCCCATCACTCTGGTACAAGTTGATCTTTGTCTTATCTGTCCATAGGATGTTGTTCCAGAACTGTAATGGCTTTTTTAGATGTTGTTTGGCAAACTCTAATCTGGTCTTCCTGTTTTTGTGGTTCACCAATGGTTTGCATCTTGTGGTGAACCCTCTATATTCACTCTTGTGAAGTCTTCTCTTGATTGTTGACTTTGACACATATACACCTACCTCCTGGAGAGTGTTCTTGATTTGGCCAACTGTTGTGAAGGGGTTTTTCTTCACCAGGGAAATAATTATTTTGTCATCCACCACAGTTGTTTTCCGTGGTCTTCCAGGTCTGTTGGGTTTGTTTTGATTTTTCAGCCTAATGATGGCTTGCTTCACTGATAGTGACAGCTCTTTGGATCTCATATTGAGAGTTGATAGCAACTGATTCCAAATGCAAATGTCACACCTAGAATCAACTCCAGACCTTTTACCTGCTTCATTGATAATGAAGTAACAAGGGAATAGCTCACACCTGTCCATGAAAGAGCTTTTGAGTTGATAGTCCCATTACTTTTGGTCCCTTAAAAAGTGGGAGGCACATATTGAAACTGTTGTAATTCCTACACCGTTCACCCGATTTGGATGTAATTACCCTCAAATTAAATCTGAAAGTCTGCAGTTAAAGCACATCTTGTTTGTTTCATTTCAAAACCATTGTGGTGGTGAATAGAGGCCAAAATCTGAAAATTTTGCATACATCAGTTAATTTGGAGTTGTGCACCTGTATTTCTTCTTTGTGTATATATCAATGGTCTCCACAGGTAGCACCTCCAATTATATATATATATATATATATATATATATGTCCAGTGTGTGCAGTGTATTTAGTGTAAGAGTGGGCATATTTAATGCTTAATCCTGCCAGTGAAAGGATCAAGTAAAAAATAAAAGGAATATTTTGAAGTATTTTTTATTTTGCTCATCTTACATATGAAATAGATTAATGCATTATTATTTTCTGCCTCATGATGGCAGTATGCAGCTATTAGTGTATTTTTCATTTAAAACAGTGCCATGATGATTATATATAAAATGAAGATTCTGGACAAAGCATTTATCTTAATAAATAATTATAGATATACATATAAATAATAATGTATTTACTATATCATCAGGACCAGTTTCACTCTTTTAATCTCTATAGTTTAATTAATGCATTGCTTAATGATTTACTGAAAATGACTGCTTAAACGTTTGTGAGACTATTACTACTACTATTACAAGTACTACTACAATTTATATTAATATGAATAAGACAAAGAAGAAAATTGTTCATAAATCAATATGTGAAAAACAAATGTAATGAATTTATTAAAATATTTTTTTATTTGCAATGCATTGATTTTGCTACCAATACTTAAATACAATTTGTATATGTTTTATATATATATATATATATATATATATATAATTTATACTTTTATATTACACACAAACATATCTAGGATATGTTTGACCCTCTTTTTATCCTCTGTTTGCTCTATTTTGTTATTTGCCTTCAGTGTTACTTACTTATCATATTGTTTCAAATGTAATCTTGTTCACCTTTTATTAAATAATATTAAAAAGAAGAAAAATATACTTCATATAACATAAATTAATAATAAAGACTGCAAATCCCTTTAATACATTATCAAAACAACACTAATAATAATAACAATAACATATTATTATTATTATTATTATTATTATTATTATTATTATTATTATTATTACTATTATTATTATTATTATTATTATTATTATTATTATTATATTTCTAAAGAGCTTTTCTCCAATCGGACTCAAAGTCCTTAAATTTACTAGAAATTATCTCATTACTAACATTTTATGATTATTACTATTATATAGATGACAAAGTAGTTTTTTAGTAGCACTCTGCTAACTTACAGGACCCTTTATTTGCCATTTATAAAGTGCTTGCATACTGTACCTCACTGCTCAATAACTGATGAAAGATAAACGTAAACTTAACATAAGTCACAAACATTTTGCAGCATTTTGAAATAATATTTCCAATAAATTAAATTGTATCAGACGGTTGCAGGTGTTTATACAATATAGGGATAATTTAACATGTATATATATATATATATATATATATATACAGTCAGGTCCATAAATATTGGGACATTGACAGAATTTTCAGATTTTGGCCTCTATTCACCACCACAATGGTTTTGAAATGAAACAAACAAGATGTGCTTTAACTGCAGACTTTCAGATTTAATTTGAGGGTAATTACATCCAAATCGGGTGAACGGTGTAGGAATTACAACAGTTTCAATATGTGCCTCCCACTTTTTAAGGGACCAAAAGTAATGGGACTATCAACTCAAAAGCTATTTCATGGACAGGTGTGAGCTATTCCCTTGTTACTTCATTATCAATGAAGCAGGTAAAAGTTCTGGAGTTGATTCTAGGTGTGACATTTGCATTTGGAATCAGTTGCTATCAACTCTCAATATGAGATCCAAAGAGCTGTCACTATCAGTGAAGCAAGCCATCATTAGGCTGAAAAATCAAAACAAACCCAAGAGACCTGGAAGACCACGGAAAACAACTGTGGTGGATGACAGAAGAATTATTTCCCTGGTGAAGAAAAAGCCCTTCACAACAGTTGGCCAAATCAAGAACACTCTCCAGGAGGTAGGTGTATATGTGTCAAAGTCAACAATCAAGAGAAGACTTCACAAGAGTGAATATAGAGGGTTCACCACAAAATGTAAACCATTGGTGAGCCACAAAAACAGGAAGACCAGATTAGAGTTTGCCAAACAACATCTAAAAAAGCCATTACAGTTCTGGAACAACATCCTTTGGACAGATAAGACAAAAGATCAACTTGTAAAAGAGTGATGGGAAGAGAAGAGTATGGAGAAGGAAAGGAACTGCTCATGATCCAAAACATATCGCCTCATCAGTGAAGCATGGAGGTGGTAGTGTCATGGCATGGGCATGTATGGCTGCCAATGGAACTGGTTCCCTTGTATTTATTGATGATGTGACTGCTGACAAGAGCAGCAGAATGAATTCTAAAGTGTTTCGGGCAAAATATTATATGCTCATATTCAGTCAAATGCTTCAGAACTCATTGGACGGCGCTTCACAGTGCAGATGGACAATGACCCGAAGCATACTGCAAAAGCAACCAAAGAGTTTTTTAAGGCTAAAAAGTGGAATGTTATGCAATGGCCAAGTAAATCCCCTGACCTGAATCCGATTAAGCATGCATTTCACTTGATGAAGACAAAACTGAAGGGAAAATGCCCCAAGAACAAGCAGGAACTGAAGACATTTGCAGTAGAGGCCTGGCAGAGCATCAACAGGGATGAAACCCAGCGTCTGGTGATGTCTATGCATTCCAGACTTCAGGCTGTAATTGCCTGCAAAGGATTTGCAACAAAGGCATATATAGAAACCATTGTAATTCCTACACCGTTCACTTGATTTGTATGTAATTACCCTCAAATTAAATCTGAAAGTCTGCAGTTAAAGCACATCTTGTTTGTTTCATTTCAAAGCCATTGTGGTGGTGAATAGAGGCCAAAATATGAAAATTCTGTCAATGTCCCAATATTTATGCACCTGACTGTATGTACAAAACCAGAAAACCCGGCACTCACATAAATGGGAGTATGGTTTCAACTTGCTAGGGTGCCATTCTATAGTGCATGCAACACTCAATATGGACAGGAAAGCATGACAGCACTCCATAGACTGATAAGTTTCTTTTTTAAATGGTCCTTTAATAAGCCAACGTTTCGGGGTTCCCCCCTTCATCAGGGACAGCAGTACAAATAAGTAATCAAGACACAAACGCATAAAGCTACTAGAGCAATAACTATTCAACTCACCTGTGTTGCGCCATCCTGGGACTATCACCTTATTTAGTCTTAGACATTTGTTTTGTCCAATCACATCCTCATGCCTCCTTATATAACATTTTTTCCCCTACCACTCTGTCTTCTGCTTCTACCTGATCTATACTTCTTATTTGTGCATTCCTGATTCTTTTATACTTATTACCCATTCTCTCTACACTTATCTAGTGTTCTACTGATTAACGCTCTTACATCTAGATAGATTCTTATACCTTTAGATATGCGTGTATAAATAATGAATTCTATGTTCTCTTTTGGATACAATACTTAATTATTTTGTACCAGTTTTGTTTTTAATGGTGATGGTGTTGTCACTTAGGATTATTCTTGTTTAACACACCCGGGGAATGTAGTGGGCGTTTGAAGTGTGTCCTGTTACCATGGAAGCAGCACCACATGATGCACCTACACGTCATCACAGTGAGATGCACCTTGCATCGTGCAGTCATGGGTGTCCCAGAAGGCTGTTGTACACAATTAGCGGTGAGGTTACTAAAGGTAAGACATTTTTGTATATGGTATGTACAACCTTGACAAAAGGGCAACAGAGCCCTGAAACATTGGAGCAATACACATTATTGAAATGAAGACCCTCAGTGCCGCTGTCTCTTTTAATAGATATCTACTTATTACAGAGGGCACAAGGGCAGCATTTTTGCTTAATTGGGAGTGCCAGACCATTTGGATTAATATATATATATATATATATATATATATATACACACATATATTATCCTAATGAAAGCAATATAGAAAAAATAAGGATGGAGAAAGATTTGGATGCAATAGTTACACAGTTGCCATAAAAAGCAGTAGAAGTACTCATTCAGTAAAGATGCCTTTCTCTGAAGTTCTGCAGGCAAAAGACCTTGTTATACAGGTCATCTGTCATAAGCACCCTTTCATGTCAACTATGTTATAGCGTCCAGTAGAATGTTGACAGAAACTCAGAGACGTGCTACATTTTGCCTTTATGACTATAGTCATCCCACAGCTGTGAATATTGGCCCGAGAGGATTTATGAAAAGAAAACATGGTGTACAGGCTAACAGGCCAGCACTTCTTCAAATACATATGGATTAACCCTATAAATTTACACACTTCATATATTCTTTCATATTTCTAATCCTGATAAACACTAGCCGCCCATGTTCATACTTACAACCAGTTTTCATAGTGCAGTGAACACTTGTGTAGAATAAACATTTTTGATCATTTGAGTGTTATGTTAAAAAGATATTTTCCTTTCAAGGTCTGGTTACTTGTTACCTTTGCTGATTCATCATCATAGTAACTAATATTTCCAAAAGTTTTTAAATGTTTTGTAAACATTTATGTTGGCAGAGAATACAATAAAAATATTCAGCAAAAGAGTTTACGAATTGTTCTTGACAGGACTACTGTGCTACTTATATAAGTGCTCAGTATATCTGAGATCAACAAGTATGGACATATATTGCTAAAATATTAAGCATATACTGCAAGATGTGCAAAATTGAATACAGTATGAGGACAAGTATACACATTACATGGAATGCCATCCCTCCTACCACTTTCATTAAAGTAATCTTCTCTGTTTACATATAAAATTTAACATTTATTGTAACCTTATTTACAACTTAAATTAATCATAAGAGGAAACAGGACTATTTTTATTATGTTGCTTTTTGTGTAAAGCTTTTTATAACATACAGTAGCTAAGTGTCAGGATGCGGCCTGGGATTGGCCGTTACTCACTTCTGCACCTGCGTCCTTGGGGTTAGGTGTTCAGTTGCTGGAAGTGGAGGTAAGTGATGGTTGAGTATTCTCCCCGGGGTCTGCTAGGGCTTCTGCACATGCAAAATGGTTCCTGTGGTGGTGGGCATGGGCGAAGCCATGTTGGTCCATATCACCGGACTAGGCTCTCCCAATGGTAGTCCTGTGGTCACTCAGCTGGTCCTCTGATCCAATGACCAACTACCTATGATTATTTAGCCTGACCCCAGGAGTAGGAAGTTGCTGTTCAACTTCGCTTTCCCAGTGACTACAATGCCAGTATTTGTTCCAGGCTGTAGGTTACATTCTTACGTATTCAACAGCTAGTCTACATCTGACTCCTTAGTATTATCAAAGCCAGCTCGCATCTCAGTCACCCGTGTCTTCCTGAGCATAACTGTGACTGGATTTCTAGTGTCTTACTTGTGTATTACCTCAAGTTTTGCTTCAGTTTATCCTCCTGCATTTATTCAGCTCTGGCTAATTTACCAGTTTCCTGTGTCTCCTCCTGTACTATTCCCAAGCACTAGTCTCTGGATTCACAAAGCACCTTCCCTTATCCCCACGATTGTATCTACATGGTACCAAGTTCGTTAATTAGCATCTGAGTTCCCTGCACAATTACTTGTATACCATGACTATCTACTGTGTAACTTGTAGCGTCTGAGTTCCCTGCACAGTTACTTGTATTCGGTGACTGTGTCTACAGAGTGTCTTCACACTACCCTGCATCCAGATCTTCTGAGTTATCTCAAACATCGAGTACCTGACCTTACATAATTCCTCATCACTCTCAACTAGTTTATACTTGGATCTCCTGTGTCACTTCCTGGTATATCCTGTCACTGAATCCAGCAATGTTTCATAAAGCATATCAGTACACCATTCCACTTCATTATTTAAGTGTCATTCCCTAGACTCCTCGTCAGTCCCAGGTACCTAACCAGAGGGCTACAACCTGCTTACTCGGTGCAGCTAAAACCCAAATCCCAATAGGAGGGGTCACTGGTGAAGACCACCGAGTGGGTTATATTCTGCGCCTCTGGTTAGGTCTAACCAACACCTGGGTTTGACCTTTTATGAGGATATGAGCACTGTCACTTTCCTCACTGCCTCCTAGCTGTCTCTTAGTCATCCTAACCCCCAGCTCCCTATCATCGGATTGTAACACTAGGAGTCCACCTAGAAATGCACATCTCACCAGAAACAGAACATGGAGGGTTAAAATTAATTTTATTCAAATCATAGAATGAGATCATACTGATCTATGCAGTGCTTTCATCTTGCACCTTAAAGGGAGCTGCTTCAGGGAGAAATATGAAAAAGAAAGTAGAATTGCAATATGACAGGGAGGGACTTACATGCAATCTAAAACATACAAGATCAGATATTTATGGGACTATAATAATTTACCTAATTTTGAGACACAAATTTGCTGGGAGGAATTGAGCCATGCCTCAGTTTGATTCAGAACCCTCAAGATTGGGTGTTTTCAGACTACACAGATTCCGAACAGCTCATCTTTAATTCTTACCCATATCCTCTGTAGAATTTGCTAGTGTATTCACCACTGTTATTGTACTGACTTACTGAGTGATAGAGCAATCCTAGAAAATGATAATGAGTTTAGAAGATTTGGTAAGGACAGTTAGATATACTGTAGCCATATACTGTAGGTGCTTACTAGTAGGTGGTCTTCTCGAATCTCATGTAGCTAAGTTAATTGCATTAAAGCTAGACCCAATTTTGATTATATTTTTGAGATTATCAATAGGTAATGTGTTGATGAACGCAACAAGAAGAAGAAATCAAGGTAGGAGTAATATGTAATAGGGGCAGAAAGAGCTGGAGAAAGGCTATAAGCAAAATAATGCAGATTACAGTAAGTTTATATGGCAAGAAACAAGGCCATTTAAAGAAATTAATTACTATATGCAGTATGATAGGAACACTGGTAAAGTGGTCAGTGGTATATACATTTGTCCTAGGTTTTTGACCTATGTGTTCTAAAAAAAACCCAGGAGAAAGTCAGTAGTGAAGCAGATTTGAGTGCCAGCTTTTTGAAAAGCCGGTTTGGGACCTGGGCTTGTGGATGTGAGGAGAGGGAGGGCTCCATCCACAGGCCACTCCAGGTTTTGGCCTTTTTGGTCTGTTAGCAGGCTCATTAGTGTCTGCACCTGGAACTGGCTGATATAGGCTGTGTGTGATTGTAAGCTAGTGTCTCATACCTGGGAGAGCAAGCAGACTGGCTGGCTCAGAGACACTTGATGAAAACTACCTGAAAGTCTTGTGCATACATTTGTGTTGATTGTGGAGGCAGTAGGCCGCACTATTTCTTTAGAGAGGGAACCTCTTGTCTAGTTAGCGCCCAGATGGGCTAGCATTTACTTTTATATTTTGTTTTCCTTTTATGTTGCACAATAAAGACTGGTACCGACCAGCTAGTACTAGACCCCAGACTGGTGCACTATTTTTCCAGCTGCTGTGTGTGTGAAGAGGGAGTCCATCTACCCCAGGAGAGGGACCCCCTAATCTGGTCGTGTTACAACTGGTGGAGAATGCGGGCATGCACACACTGAAAAGTGCAGCAAGGAAATTTTGTTCTTTAAAATTTAAAGAGGCAGACACATGATTATTGAATCCCTGAAAGTGGCATCAGCCAATGATCAGGGAGGCAAGGTTCAGCTTCCAACCAGCACCTGGAGGTAAAATGGAGGACATTGTAAAAGCCCTGCTTCAGGCTATGGCAGCTCAGCAGGAGACTAATAAAATACAGCAGGAAGCTATCCGGGCTCAGCAGGAAGCTACCAATGTACAACTGATGGCCTTGGAGGCAGCCCAGAGACAGCAACAAGTCACCCTTGAGGAAACTCGCCAGGCTATTAAGGAGGTGGTAAAGCACCTGGATGCCTGGCCTGGAGATGCTGCTACTGGTCCTCCCACCACCACTCACTCCATACAAGCAAGTCATTTCCTACAAAAGATGACTTTGGGCGATGATGTGGAGGCATATCTCACCGAAATTGAGAGAACAGTCAACAGGGAGAGTTGGCCCAAGGCCCAATGGGCAAGTCTGGTGGCACCTTTCCTGTCTGGGGAGCCACAAAAGGCCTATTATGATTTATGCCTGGCTGATGCTAAGGACTATGTGAAATTAAAACAGGAGATCCTAACTCGCTTGGGAGTCACCACCTTTGTTCGTGCCCAATGACTCCACCGCTGGAAGATCCAAATGGACAGACCTCCAAGCTCACAGATGCATGACCTTGTCCATCTATCCACCAAGTGGCTACAGCCCAAGACACTGACAGGACCACAAATCATTGAATGAGGGATGATGGACCGGTATCTTCGATCCCTACCTGCATCCTTGCACAAGTGGGTGAGCCATGCTGACCCTAAGTCCACAGACCAGTTAGTCAAACTGGTGGAGAGGTACATGGCTGCTGAGGAGCTGATGAGTCTGCCCCACCGAGCCCAGATGGCGCACCATCGAATTCCCATCAACAATGGTAAGACTGTACCTGGGGAGAAGGGTGCTGGGCAGTGGAATGTGCCAAAGACTGAGGGTGGGGAACCAGAAGACAGATCATGCCAGGCCAGGAAGGTTCCTACCCTGCAAAAGGCTAGACATTAATGTGACTCAATGTTTACGATGTGGTGGCTTCGGCAATATAGCAGCTAATTGTTCACTTACCTCTCAGCCCATGCAATGTGATACTGCTTCTGTCAACCATAGGGGGTCTTTCTTTGCACAGCCAGCCTGCACTGCTGACTGGCAGGCTGAGACAGGTAAACACGTGTGTACTCACTGTGGAAGGCAACCGGGTAGAGGCTTTGTTAGACTCTGGTAGCCTGGTAACACTTTTGAGAACTGAGCTTGTGAACCCTTTGAAGCATAAGGGAAAAACTGTTGGTGTGACATGCATACATGGGGATACTTGGTATTATATTACTGCCGAAGTGAACATCAAGATGTCAGGTGGTTACGCAGTAGTCTCTGTGGTTTGGTACTGGGCTTAATTTATGATGTGATATTGGGAAGAGACTTTGCTCACTTCTGGAAGTTGTGAGAAAGCCAGTTTTACACAGTGGTAAATCACCCTGCCTCATCTGAAAGGGTGAATGATGTAGTGACAGAGTCAGAGATGTTCCCATTTTCTAGTATGATTGGCAAACTAGAGAATGCGGAGTGTGATGGTGGCTCACCAAGTGTTGTAGAGCCTGTTGATCATCTGCTGGATTTAGTGGTCAGAAGAGAGGTCTTTGCCATAGAGCAGTTAAATGACCCTACTCTGGTGAAAGCCAGGGAGAATGTCAAGGTGGTCAATGGTAAACCCGTAGATCCCGATAGTCCCTTGATGTATCCTCACATGATAATATGTCAGGATCTGTTGTATCAGATGACTAAGAAAGAGGAGGAGATTGTGGAACAATTAATAGTCCCAAAGCTTACAGGAGAATGGTGTTAGATCTGGTCCATGGACGTATAACGGCAGGTCACCTAGGGGTAGAGAAAACCTCTGAGTGAAACGTGCAGAGGTTTCTTTGGCCCATGTGTCCATAAAGACTTATCTGACTTTTGCGCCTCCTGCCCCGAATGCCAGTATCATGCTCCCAGACCACATTTCAAAAGTCCTCTAGTCCCACTACCAGTTCTAGAGGTACCATTTGAAAGAATAGCTATGGACTTGGTTGGACCCTTGTTGAAGTCTGCCCAGGGAAATCAATAAAATATTCTGGTAATTCTGGACTACGCTACCAGATACCCGGAAGCAATACTACTACGCAATACTTCAACCAAGTCCATTGCTAGAGAGCTGGTATATGTTTTTAGCAGGTTGGGAATACCTAAAGAGATACTAACTGACCAGGGTACCCCATTCATGTCAAAAGTTATGAAGGAGTTGTGCCGCCTGTTTAAGATTAACCAGTTAAGGACTTGGTTTATTACCCCCAAACCGATGGTTTGGTCGAGAGGTTTAACATGACCTTAAAACATATGTTAAGGAAAATATTCGTCAAAGATTGTAAAAATTGGGATTATTTCTTGCCTTATCTGCTGTTGGCCATAAGAGAGGTTCCCCAATCCTCCACTGGGTTTTCACCTTTCGACTTGTTATATGGGAGACATCCAAGAGGGTTACTAGACGTTGCCAAGGAGACTTGGGAAGGGCAGTCCAGTCCTTATAAAACAGTGAAGTTAAGGAGCACTTGGAACAGGCCCAACTAGCACAGCAGAGGGTATATAACCGCAATGCACGTTTAAGAAACTTTACTCCTGGGGACAGAGTGTTGGTGTTGGTTCCAATGGTAGAAAGCAAACTGTTGGCTAAGTGGCAAGGGCCCTTTGAGATCTTAGAAAAAGTGGGACAGGTCAACTATAAAGTTTACCAGCCGGGTATATCATGTGAACCTGATAAAACATTGGAAGGATAGAGCAGCACTGTCAGCCGTCCAAGCCCCTCCAATAAACCCAGGTCCCGTGGTACCCGAAGTGACAGTGGCAAAAACCCTGTCAACAAGTCAACAGCAGGAGGTCAAGGAATTTTTGATCAGAAATAGGGTACTGTTTTCTGACCTACCAGGAAAAACTATGGTCATCAAAAATGACATAGTCACTGACCCAGGGGTTAAAGTTAACCTAAAGCCCGAAGCCCAAAGAGAGTCTGTGTCAAAGGAAATTTAAAAAATGTTAGAATTGGGGGTAATTGAAGAATCACATAGTGAGTGGGCAAGTCCCATTGTGCTGATTCCAAAGCCGGATAGGAGTGTGCGTTTTTGTAATGACTTCCGAAAGCTGAACAGTGTTTCAAAATTTGATGCCTACCCGATGCCAAGGGTGGATGAACTAAATGAAAGGCTGGGGACAGCAATATATTTAACCACTCTGGACATAACCAAAGGATATTGGCAAGTGCCATTAACAGAAAACACCAAAGAAATAACAGCTTTTTCTACACCAGAAGGGTTGTTTCATTACAAAATGTTGCCCTTTTGGCTACATGGGGTGCCTGCTACCTTTCAAAGAGTGATGGATAGGATTCTAAGACCCAATAGATAATATGCTGTGGCTTATCTGGATGATGTGGTCATAAATAATCCTGATTGGCAGTCTCACTTACCCAGAGTACAAGCAGTGTTAGACTCCATCTTTAAGGCAGGTTTGACAGCCAACCCGAAAAAGTGTTGTCTAGGGATGGAGGAAGTAAAATCTGGGATACACCATTGGCAGAGGTTTGAGAAAACCACAGCTCAATAAGATTGAGGCAACACAGAACTGGCCACAACCCCTCAATAAGAAGCAGGTGAGAGCCCTCTTAGGGATCACTGGATACTATAGGAGGTTCATACCCAGTTTGCCACCATTGCAGTCCCACTTACTGACCTTTCCAAGGGCAAACAAAAAATCATGGTGAAATGGGGTCCTGAAGCGGAGAAAGCTTTCCAAGAATTAAAAATAGTCTTATGTACCCAACTTGTTCTGGTGACCCCTGATTTTGCCAGAGTTTGTGGTACAAACCGATGCATCTGGTGTAGGCATCGGAGTGGTCCTGTCCCAAAGCAAAGAGGGTGAGGAACACCATATTTTTTACCTAAGCAGGAAATCTAATATACATGAGAGAAACTATGCCACAGTGGAGCAGGAAGCTTTGGCCATAAAATGGGTGTTAGAAACTCTCAGGTACTATTTGGTGGGAAGAAAGTGGAAAGTTCAAACTGATTACTGACCATGCCCTTCTGAAGTGGATGTCAGAAAACAAAGACAGTAATGCAAGAATAACGAGATGGTTCTTGATGCTACAAACCTTTACATGTTCAGTAGAACACAGGCCAGGAAGCCAGTTGGCCAATGCAGATGCCCCACAAGTCAAAACAAGGGGGGGATATGTAATAGGGACACTGGTAAAGTGGTCAGTGGTAGATACATTTGTCCTAGGTTTTTGACCTATGTGTTCTAAAAACCCCCAGGAGAAAGTCTGCAGTGAAGCAGATCTGAGTGTCCGCTTTTTGAAAAGCCGGTTTGGGACCTGGGATTGTGGATGTGAGGAGAGGGAGGGTTCCATCCACAGGCCACTCCAGGTTTTGGCCTTTTTGGCCTGTTAGCAGGCTCATTAGTGTCTGCACCTGGAACTGGCTGATATAGGCTGTGTGAGATTGTAAGCTAGTGTCTCATACCTGGGAGAGCAAGCAGACTGGCTGGCTCAGAGACACTTGATGAAAACCACCTGTAAGTCTTGTGCATTCATTTGTGTTGATGGTGGAGGCAGTAAGCCCTACTATTTCTTTAGAGAGGGAACCTCTTGCTAGTTAGTGCCCAGATGGGCTAGTGTTTACTTTTATGTTTTGTTTTCCTTTTATGTTGCACAATAAAGACTGGTACCGACCAGCTAGTACGAGACCCCAGACTGGTGTACTATTTTTCTGGCTGCTGTGTGTGTGAAGAGGGAGTCCATCTATCCCAGGAGAGAGACCCCTAATATGGTCATGTTACTGCAGTTATAGTACAAAAAGCTACAAAGATGGCTGCAAATATAACAACCATTTGATTGTATAAGTATTGATAATATCCCAACTGATTGAGGGGACGATTCATTATCCATAAAAGTAGTTGAAAATATAAATTTTCATCTACTTTTGTAAAACTTAAGTGCTATCCCAATTCATTAAACAGATATCAAGAGATTTCACTAAAATCTCCTGCTTATTGGTCACCCCCAAAGTGGAACATGGTCCCTATACACTAGTCCAGGGATATCCTCATTTCCCAATTCATCAAACTCTGAATATACATAAGTTTTGGAATTTGATCATGGAAATGGAAGCCATCTTCAGATGGGTATATGGCCAGAAAGTTGACAGGAACCATGTCACCATTCATAATGTTGACACCACAATGTCAACATTAGAATGTTGACATGGTTCAAACTGTTGACAGACACATGTCAACATTCTCAGAATGTCAAAAAGTTCACAATGTCGACATCTGAACTGTTGCCATGTAAAATGTTGACAGTCTGAGCATGAGTATGCTTAACGTTAGGCACAACCGGGAGGGTTATTTTTAGGCTGTGTGGGGTGTTAGGGTTAGGCATTAGGGGGAGGGTTAGTGGTAAAGATTAGTGTTAGGGATAAGGGGTTTATTAGTAACTGGAACACCATTGTGGTGACACCGCTGCTGTAACTCATCTCCACATGACCACCGGGATCTGGAAGGAGAAGCTGGAGCCACTGCAGCTGCCAGTAGAAGGTAAGACACTGCTAGACCACCAGGGACTATTTCTTTATGGGTCATCACATGAATATATCATCCAGTAGATATGCTGCATGTCGACAGTTCAGTCATGTTGACATTATCATGTCGACATTATGACTGTTGACCAATAGTATCCAACCCATTCAGATCAAGGGCATTCTTGAAGCCCCACTCCTTCTTATGTTTCACATTCAGATCCCTCTGCCTGTTTTGCACAGCTCATTATGTATCTCCATATGCATGCATATGCAACCCAGTTCACGCATCCTTTAAGAATTTTCAACTATGTCAGCATTGTCCTGTCTACATAATGTTGTTGACATTTTGAATGTGAACATAATTACTGTCTGCCATATGTATGTATGCCCAAGGGAATGGTAATAGATGCTGTATCAGCTGAGAACGAACAACACTGAACGTGATTATACCACTGTAGTTCAACTATGTTAAAAAACAATTGATCTACTGTATGTAAACTTTTGTTGAACTGGTAAATAAACATACGGCCTGATTCAGAAATGTATAGTTTTACAATCACTGCTGCGATTTTGTATCCTACAGAGGAGTAAATTTTCGTAAAATAACACCCTCCCCTACAGTACTGAGACACCCACCAGAGTCATCGTAAACTGCACTGAAACTGCGTACACATTCGCAGCCCATATGCAGGTAATTTGATAATCGGCTATGTGAGTAACCTATGGTCATGTAGCATGGGCACCTGGACTGAGATGCTGTGGATCACAGATGTCAGCTTCAACCCACAGCCAAAATGCACCGACCCATCTGCATTTTGCTGGCCACTCCCCCCCCAATTTCCTCCCCCAAATGGTGCCTTCCTGTCAAACACACTGTCATCCATGAAGGTAAGCATGCAAGATTGCAAAGGTGACTTGGCGAATTCACATGTTGATGTATGTGCAAGTGCAATTCACCAAAAATCGCTCAACTGTTTAACAATCAGAACATCGTACATCTCTGAATGAAACCTATAGTTAAGAAATCCGTAGCCTTGAAGCAAATCAAGTATGTATAAAGTTTATGGAAGCATAAAACAAACATACATTTCAAGTCCCTAAATAATGATGTTGCGTGCAGTAGAACAGCAGCAGTACCCAGTATTTCCCATTTAAAAACAAAATAAACACACATTTCAGAAGGTCATATAAAAATGAAACAAAAAAGTATATTAACATAAAAAAATTGTGTTTATTGAATAATCTGTAAATGGTAAATATTAGGAACTGAAGCTGACACATAGGTGACTATAATCCTTAAGTTATATCTAAAATGTCACCTTAGTTGAACATTTAAATAAACAAGAGAAAACCTCAGCTGAAGTATTCAGTTTTAGGGGTAAATTTAATAAGATTTGAGTCTGATTGAGTTTTTGTATTTTAACTCGATTTGTCTCGCTGAAACTTGGGTGATTTTCTTTTTTTTTAAAACTCGCAAATTTACTAGGAAGTGAGTTTAGCTGAAAGTGAGATGGCCGATGGTGAAGCAGATTGAGAGTTCTCCCCTGACTAGCAAGTTTAGATGAGATTATTCACCCGAGATAGTAGTGTCTTCTCTCTGCAAAACTCTCCCGAGCAAACAGCCTGCACATATCAGTGAGATATGTGAAGGCTGCTTGTGTGTTATACCTATTAAACAAGGGTTAAATCTTATAGAAAATTACGTAGGGTCCCCCCCAAAAGCATAACCAGCCCTGGACTGCTCAGCCAGTCCCGGTTCCCAAAATTATGGGGAAAAAATTGAGTAGGGTTCCCCATAAGTTAGGAAGCAGCACCTGGCTGCCAGGCCTGTGCTGGTTTTAAATATAGGGGTAAAAATTTGTTGGGGTACCCCTATATTTAAAACCAGCACCGGACCCAAACTGACCGGGGAGTAATGCCACAGCCAGGACACCCTATCACTGGGAACCCAGGGCCAAAGCATTAACACCCCTAGTCAGTCAGCCCAATCCTGGGATCTTAGGGAAGGTGGAGACCCCCCAGGAAAGGGTCTCCCCTCTCACAAAAGCCCAGGCTTGCGCTGAAGCCTGGGGCTCTTCCCCGCACCCCTGGAGCAGTGGGTACGGGGGTAATAAAGTGTTAAATAGTTCTAATCTAAACTATTGCAATTTACAGTGGAACTACAGGTGCCAGCATGCTTTCCCTTTGGCACTTGTGGAACTACAAGTGCAAGCAGGAGGTGGGCACCCATACCCCACTGTAAATTAAATAGTTAAAAAAACACAGTACACACACTCTGTCTAAAGTAAAACTTTATTACACACCTAATAAGGAAAATAAGCTCCCAAGTAATTCTAATGGGAATTTCTCGTATAAGGCGAAAAATAATTATTTCTCAAAATTATTATTTCTTGTACATTCTTAATCACACAGATTATGCATTAGTCATAGCAGATATTATTATGTATCAATAGTTTTTAATTCGTTATGAATGAGTCCAGGCAATTCTCCTGATCAGTCGCAATATTGCGTTATATACAAACGCTGATTCCAGACATAGAGTAGTCACTCCAATTCCACTAATACTCCTCCTTCGCCCTGGACCACTTCTCCTGCTGCAGACTTCTCAGTATTTGTTTATGCAAAACAAAGAAGGGTACCAGCATAGCGTAAAACCTTCAACATCTATTTAAAGATCATAAAAAATGTGCAAATGGATGCATACCATTAATAACCTTTTGTGAAAGGCACACTGTTAAGCATATAGGGGTATTTCTGTGCTCCTGCTATAGAGCATTACCTTCCCAATCTGGGTACAAAGTTTTAATCACCATACAGCAAGTCACCAACGCATTTTAACCTCCTCACGGGTCTTTATCAAGGTGTATAGTGATAGTGGAGTGACTCCATTTATATAGTGTTGGGGCAATCCTGCCCATTACTTTTATGTGAATATGCTAGTATACATAGTAGTGTATTTTTGAAAACCTTACCTATTTCTTCATTCACAGAGCTGTCTCCATGCTCGTGGGTGCTGAGTTACCTCCTGATGTGTTCCGAGTCCCGGAAAGCACTAAGTGACTATTTCCCTAAACAGGAAGTATTTTTCCTATGCTATGCATTCCACTCATTGGACTGCAGTGCATGACACTCCGTCCTTACAGACAGGTGCTGGTTATTATATCGCCTCACATGGTGTGTGTCCCTGAACACACCACGGTGCCCATATTCCAAACAGGTGATCTTACCACCTGTGATGTGTTCCTCCTAGTGGAACGCAGCACGTGATGCCCTATCCATAGGAAAGTACTCCGTATGTGTTAGTGCCTCGTGTGGTGTGATGTGTATTTCCAAATGGTACATCACCATCACATATTGTCAATCAAATTGTGTGGACTGAAGTCCAGGGTGCTGAACCGTAATTCTAATCTTTTGATGATTTAAGCAACTGCATATATATGTAAAACTGCATTTTGGCTATAAATATACAATGGGTCAACTGTTATAAAATATCTAGAACATCAATAATTTCATAAAATGCATGTACAAAAATTCAGAAAATATGAGCCATAAAAAAGAAGAGATACATATAAATATATTTTCATAAAATAAGTGCAATGACTAAAAGCAAGGTAATAGAGTCCATAGATGGTCTATAAAAACTAGGGCACTGAAATAAAAATGATTATTAATAAATATAAGTTCAACCAGAGGACTTTAAAAAAATTCATAGAAACCTTTTCAGTTCAAAGTCAGCGTTAAGTCCATATGGCTCCAATGTTTTGACTTCATATATGAATCTCATTTCTGCTTTCACCAGAAATGTTTTCACCCCTTTTGTCCACCAATTGCCCTCTACTTTATGAATTCCCATGATATATTTCATATCTTTAATAGAACTCTGCTGTTTTTCCTGAAAGTGTTTCGAGAGGGCATGATTAATAACACCCCTCCTAATGTTGCGCAGGTGTTCTGTACACCTTTCCCTGAGTTTCGTTGAGATTTTACCAATATATTAAAGCCCACAACTACATTCAATCATATAGATACAGTTGTTGCTGTTGTATGTCATAAACTCCTGTATTTTGAAAATTTTTTGATTGGATTTAAAATCAAAGGTTTCTAGTTTTGTGGCTTGCTTGGTGTGTGTGATACACACCAAACATGAGCCACACCTGTAAAATCCCTTTGTCTTTATTCTTCCCATTCTTTTCTCTGGTATTGCACTTTTAACTACTCTATCATTTATATTGGGTGCTCTTCTATAGGTAAATAATGGTTTCTGTGGTATAATTTCCTTAAGTATTGGATCTTGTTGGAGAAGGTACCCATTTTTCTTAATAATATGTTCAATCATTTTGTACTGGTTGTTAAATGTGGTGATGAATGGCACTTTTGGTTTCTTGTTCTTATGGTTATTATCCTTATATGTCAACAACTCATTTTGTGGGATCTCACCTATCTATTTGATGGCACTTTCTATATTATTCCATCATATCCTTTAACCAGGAATTTTTTATGTAAACATTCTGCCTGCTTATTAAATTTATCAACTTTGGTCAAGTTCTTATGTATCCTCTGAATCTGACTTTTAGGGATATTCATGAGCCATCTCGGATGATGATGACTCTTTATGTTTATGTAGGAATTGCTATCAGTTGGCTTATTGTAGTTCCTTGTGGCTATGCCATCATCTGTTGTATAAATAATTCAATCTAAAAAATTAACTTCCCTCTGGTTAATATTAAAAGTTAAATGAATATTAAAATCATTATGTTAAGACTCTCACAAAATGTACTAAGATCTTCTTCCTCCCCACTCCAGAAAACAAATATATCATATATAAACCTAATCCAAACTGTTAATTTTATCTAAAAATTGGTTATTATCCCAGATCACCAAAGCCTCCCACCAGGCCATAAATAAATTTGCGTATGCTGGTGCAACCCTACTACCCATAGTGGTCCCTTTTTCTCTGTATGTAGTACTGTCCATTAAACCAAAAGTAGTTATTAGTAAGGAATACCTGATAAAATTCACTTTATCTTCAAGGTTTCAGGATTCTTTCTTATAGCATATTCAACCACTTTAATGCCCAGTTTGAGGTCTATTATAGTATAAAGGGCAGTAACATCTGCAGTAATTAAGAAACAATGGTCAGGTATCCGGGTGTTTTTAGGGTCCTAATAGTATCTATAGTGTCCTTAACATAGGATTTCACCTTTATAACTTCTGTCTGTAAATGAAAGTCAATAAAATGTGCCAAGTTTGATGTGATAGAATCAGTGCCAGCAATGATGGGTCTGCCTGGGGGATTAATGGGGTCTTTGTGGATCTTGGGTAATATATATATATATATATATATATATATATATACATATTTAAAACTTACGGGTTCTCAAACTCAGTCCTTAGGACCTCAAACAGTGCATGTTTTCCAGTTTTCCTCATAGAATCACAAGTGAAATAATTAGCTCCACCTGGTCACCTACTGGGTGACCTGGAAAGCGTGACCTGTGTGGGGTCCTGAGGACCGAGTTTGAGAACAACTGATATAACTGGAAGAACTGGGTGATCTTTGATTAGGTAACCCTTCTCATGTTTAGTTATTACACCCTTTTCTTCATATTGAGAGACAAGGTTAATAAAATTCTTCTCAATGCATTCTGTCGGGTTGCTTTTTAGTTGGCTATATGTATCCCTATCTCCCAATTGTCTCATTATTTCTTGGTTATATTTGTCAATTATGATTATACTGCCACCCTTGTCTGCTGGCTTAATGTTAATATTACAATATTTTTCCAGTTGTTGTAGAGCGTTGAATTCTACCAGGATTAGGTTATGTATCATATTTTTTTTTTTACTTCTAATTTCTCCACTTCTGTGCATACAATTTTGTTAAAGCTCTCTAGAAAACAGCCTCTACTATATGTGGGGTTAAATGTAGACTTGGGTCAGAAGTGGTTAAACATGTCAGGATTATTTTCAATGTTAAGATCTTCATTGAATTTATTTTGACTTATAAAATATTTTTTCAGGGATAGGTTTCTAATAAACTTCTGTATGTCCACATACATATCAAACTTGTTCAGGTTATTGACTGGAGTGAATTTTAAACCCTTTTGTAATAGGTTTACCTCTTCCTGTTTTAATTCATATGTGCCTAAGTTAAACATCTTTGTAGAGTCATTCTTTGTTCCCCTGTGTAAGTACATTATATGAGTTAGTTGTTACTTTTTGTGCTCTTATAGCCCTCTCCCCCCTCTTTTACCTATATGCCTGTGTTTCTTTTCTCCTATTAGATCTATTTTCTCCTTCCTCTGTCTCTCTCCAGAAAAACATCCTTATCTAGTAATGTAAATCAGTTGGAAATCAGTACATGGTAAGATGTATGTTGTGTGGTACTCCTCCTATTGCCCCACTTGTTTTATTCCAGTTTGTGTAATCATTACCTAATCTCCTATTTTGTTCTATATCATAATGTTTCCTTCCTCTTTCATAATGACCCTATTCATCTCTTTTTATATCTCTATTTACATATTCCCTAGGTGAATGTTCCCTTATTCGATATCGGGGTCTATCTTCGATTCTGTTTTTAATTCTCATCCTTGGAATTCTATTAATCCATGACTGGTGGTTGAACACAAGTGTATGGATGGGGCATTCACTTGTTGAATCATGTTCAGAGTTGAAACTAACATCTAAGTTTTCTATTTCATCAATTCTTGACTCCTCCCTCTTATCCTGTATGTATTTCCTTTGTTTCCTACTGATGTTTTCCATTTCTTCTTCATTACCCTCCCCTCCATTTCTTTCTCAATGTCCTTACATTCTTTCATTTCCCTGAAGGGTTTATGAGTGAGGATAATTCATTTATCTGTTTCTCATTATCAGTGAGTTTAATTTTCCTTTCCATAATGATTAATCCCATAAGTGAAAAGGAGCATTTCCTTAAAATTAGTTGCCATTCTTGATTAAACTCAACATTTTCTGTTTGAAACTTACATGGGTTATTAATTTGTAACCCTTTGGGGATTACATTTTCTGGTATGTATCTTTCTAGTGTTGCAATTTCCCACCAGACCCTGCTCTCCTGGAGCAGAGTCTTCTCTAGTTTGGTCATCACACTTTCTAAATCTTCGTCAATTAGCTCAATATTTTCATTGTCTCCATTTTTACTGTCAGCCATATCAAAAACAGCATTAACTAATAGTTTCCTTTTATCTCTGTATCCCAGCATGGTCAGCAAGCATATAATGTGAAATAAAGTGTGGTAAATCAAGTTTTGAATTATTGCGATCCACACTTAATAGGGCAGCTAGGAACCAAAGTGATTTTCAAGGATCACCATAGAAACATGCAATAAAGAAAATAAGCTCCCAAGTGCACCTATTGGGAATTTCTCGTAATAGGAGAAAAAAAATTACTTCTCAAAAAAATTATTTCTTATACGTTCTTAAAATCACACAGATTATGCATTATTTTTAGCAGATATTATAAAGTATCAATAGTTCTTAATTCATTATGAATGAGTCCAGGCAATTCTCCTGATAAGTCACAATATTGCGTAATATACAAACGCTGATTCCAGACATAGAGCAGTTACTCCAATTCCGCTAATACTCCTCCTTCACCCTGGACCATTTCTCCTGCTGCAGACTTCTCAGTATTTGTTTATGCAAAACAAAAAGAAGGGTACCAGCATAGCAGAAAACCTACAACATTTATTTAAATATCATAACAAATGTGCAATTGGATATGTACCATTAATAACCTTTTAAGAAAGTCACACTGTTATGCATATAGGGGTATTTCTGTACTCCCCTTATACAGCATTACCTTCCCAATCTGGGTACAAAGTTGTAATCACCATACAGCATGTCACCAATGCATTTCAACCTCCTCACAAGGTTTCTATCAAGGTGTATAGTGATAGTGGAGTGACTCCATTTATATAGTGTTGGGGCAATCCTGCCCATTACTTTTATGTGAATATGCTTATATACATAGTAGTGTATTTTTAAAAACCTTACCTATTTTCTTATTCACGGAACTGTCTCCATGCTCGTGGGTGTGAGGGTGCTGAGCTACCATGTCTCGGAAAGCACCACGTGACTATTTCCCTAAACAGGAAGTAGTATTCATATGCAATGTGTTCCCCTCATTGGAACATAGCACATGATGCTCCATCCTTACAGATGGCTACTGGCTATTATATCGCCCAACATGGTGTGTGTCCCTGAGCACACCATGTGACCCATATTCCAAGCAGGTGATCTTACCACCTGTGATGCGTTCCTCCTAGTGGATTGCAACATGCAATGCCCTATCCATTGGAAAGTACTCCATATGTGTTAGCGCCTTGTGTGGTGTGTGGTGTATTTCTAAGTGGTATTTATTACACACCTACCTACCTCACTCACTCATACTTACCTCTACCAGCTGGTCGGTCCACTTCTCCCATGTAGAATCCATTTAGAGTACCTGAAAAAAATATCTGATACTCACCTCCATCCTCCCACATGCCCACAGCATAATGTTGCCTGGCAACAACACCACTAGTGCATCAGGGTACCATCGGCCATGTGGATCCATCACCAGTGCAGTCATCCAGAAATAATGCCAGTCATATGCAAACAGCGTAGGTTATCCAGGTAACCACTAGCCCAATAAACTGGAAGACACGTAGTTTATCTCCATGACAACCAATATACAAGCCTATACACAAATGGACTTAACTAATATATAATTACAATGCTAAGACTAATGAGTCAGTCATCGGCATTGTGCGTATCCAAATGTAACAAAAGTACATCTCTTATGTATTAATAATCAATCACCATATATGATCACCATAAATGCCACAAATGACCAATATCATTAACCATCAACATGCAGTAATGACCTTGTTTCACTTACAGCAATAAGGGTCTATATTAGTGGAGTGATGGTACATATAGACATAAAAAACTCAATCACAATTACTACGACATATATAAATGAAATTGGATATCATCCATACATAGAGGAATACTAAAAAAGATTGCTAAACATCAAATCTTAAAAAGTCCAAAATGTTTTAATGAATTAAGGGCCATACCCTGCACCACAATTTCAAACAATTACAAATAAGCAGAGAAAATTCCTTGTTCAATCCATCCGGAAGTCCTGGAATCTAGCTGATAAATCCAGTGGCTCTCTTGTTTCAGTAGCAATTTACTTCTGTATAAAGTGCCTCGCCACTGGTGGAGTATTTGCTTATTTGTTTTTTAAACATAACATTAATATTGAGTTGTTTGAAAAAAATTTGGCTGGCGATATATCGGAATATTGATCATTGAAGCAATGCAACTTTACATTTCCACTGCAGCTACTCTTCTCTGCAGCTTCCGGGTATACACTGGGTGGATGAATGGTGTTCATTTACATTTCTCTAGGTGAGTGGTGTTCATTTACATTTTCCTGCTCTGCAGCTGTTGGGTGGGGGGTACAGTTTGGCTGCCCGATCAGCAGCGATGATGGACAGCAGGGCAGACATTGGGGGAGGGTGCAGGGATTCAGAGGTGCCAGAAGGTCCCTCTGCCATTGGCGGCTGCTGGAAGATTATCTTCCAGCAGCCATCCAGTGGGTGTTTTTGACTGGTCACATTATTTGTGACCCTATTAGTTAAGTCACAGCCACAATGTAACCACACCAATCAAGTAGTTAAGGAAAATCACAAATAAAGAATGAAATACTGATCTTTCGAATCTATTAAGGATCATTTTTTTTGTGGTTAAAAGCAAATGGGATAACTTTTGAATGAACAGTGATTTTATTTATTCTTAATTGCCTATACATACAGTGGCTACTACTGAGTTGGTAGTAAAATAGTCTACAGTAAAAAAACACATATTCAGCACATATTCAGAGCAAACCACATCTCAATATACAGTCCTCTCCACATCTATAGCATGTGTGCCAAATTTACGCCAACTGTAAAGAAAGTGCAATATGGACATATGCCGAGCAACACATACAACCAGAATGCAGAATTTGAAGACTATGCATCATATTTCCAACAAATGTATCAGCAGAACTAGTATGCAAATATGCTTATTTTACAATTAGACAAATTACAAATATCACTGATTCTTGCCAATTACTTAAAATAAACCTTTAACATGAATTCTGAAGATTTATGGTCTACTCACACATCCCAATTGCCATTCCCATCTTATTGTGTTGAACAACAACTTTCATGGGTGTAGCTATAGTGGGTGCAGGGTGTTCCATTGCCATGGGCCTAGAGGCTTATAGGGCCCCAGACCCAGGTCATATATTTGTCTATCAAGTTCATAAAAATGCCCGCTAAGCTTGGGCCTTGCCCATAGTCTGGCATTAAAAGGGCAAATTGTCATCCCTCAAATAGGTGGCAGTCTGGTTCTCCCTCTCAGTAAAGCTCCCCACTAATTTGATTAATATCCTGGACTACCATTTTACCCTCACAGGTACAGAGGAGTTAATCATGTGAGCTTGCACTATTGGACAATAGGTGTCTCCTTTCTGAAGTGAGCTGGGGGGTGGCAGTTGATCTATGACTGTTCCAGAATGGGACAGTGTGCAGAGAATTTAGAAAATCTTAACTCAAAATGGAATTTCCTTCATTGGGAAGTATTTCCATAAGGTAGGAACTGGTTGGTCCCCAAATCTTCTCCACTGTCTTTACACTCACTGTATTCTGAAATGAAATCTTCTCAGCCCTAGCGGCTCTGCAGTTGTTGGGCTCTGCAGATGTTGGGCTAAAAAGTTAGATTCAAAACAGCTAATTGGGCTGTAGCCCTAGATAGGACATTATCTAATATTCAGTGAGTGGTGTGTATAGTGGATGTTTTGATGTTAATTGGGGTATATGTAGTGGTTGTTATAATGTATGGGGGCACTATAATGTGGCATAATCTAAATTGGGGCACTGTAATGTAGCATTATATTAAATGGGAGCACTATAATGTGGCATAATGTGAACTGGGACAGTACAAAGTGGCATAATATGTACTGGTAGTACTACAATGTAGCATAATATGAATTTGGGGCACTTCAGTGTGGCATAATATGTACTGGTGCACTGCAATGTGGCATAATATGTACTAGAACACTACAATGTGGCATGATATGTACTGGTGACACTGTGTGGCATCACATGAACTTTGGGAACTATATGACATAATGTTTACTGGCAATACTACAATGTGGATTTGAATGGCCAAATATTCTCTGTAAAGCGCTGTGGAATATGTGTGCGCTATATAAATAACTGGTAATAAATAAATAATAGATAAATAATATTTGGCATAGTAGGAACTGGAGGCACTACAATGTGATATAAGGGGATGCTATGTGATATAATGTGAATTATGACACTAGTATGGGGCACAAAATGAACTAGGGAACTACTGTGGGGCATCCAATGAACTAGGGTACTACTATGGGGCATAAACAACTGATGTGGGGAGAGCATTAGGGTGGGGCCCTTTTAAATTGTTGCTGGGCATACAAGGTTCTAGCTTCACCCCCTGCCCACTTCACAGCTTATTTTGACTCCAATATCTACAGTAATAGTATAACCCTCATTACCAGTAATATGTAAGTCTTATTCTCCATGAATACTACTGTATTTGAATTTGTAGAATTAATATTCTCAGAAATGTTAATCAAATACACTCATATTAAACAAATACAAAATATATTTTATATTTGCATTTCACCATTCCTTGTCTTTATTACTACATACAGTATGTTACTCAATATACTGTACAGTATATTGCCTATTATCAAGGTTATGTTTCTGTACCATTTACACTTAAAACACCTTCCTTAAAGATATACATACAGTATAGGGGCTCATTCTGACCTGGATGCATCTATAGTCACTTCTCTGAATGGCAGCAGAAGCCCATTTACTAACTTATGCTAATGCTAGAATCCAGCCATGTATACAGATACATCATGCATATGCATGTGGAAGCCTATCCCATCCATTGTTTTTTATGTCTGTAGTCATGATCCTTAGTATTGAGACTTGCATCCACCCCATGCTAGGTGCAAAACATCTGTCTGAAACAAGCATGAAAGTTGGCCTACACGCCAACAACACTCCCATGAGACTCCTACTAGATAGAACAGATCCGATCATTCACAAGATCCATGGTAACCTCCATAAATGGTGCAGTCTGTCAAAGGATAGAATATTCTGTACACATTACATAACACCATCCATGTCCTCAAGTCTGATTCAGTGCATGTGCAGTCACCACTTTCTTTCATTGGTGCATGCGCAGTATGCTGAAAAAATGGAAAATCCATCTGAAGAATATTAATTTATTTAAAGGTCAGATCCGCGACATCGGCAAGCCAACCCCCACCATCAACAATGCAACACGATACTTGTTATAAACACTCAATAACACTACAAATTGATAAAATAAGCAAAACAATACTATTATGACCATTTCCCTTTTTAAATAATATCAGACATATAGATAGCCATATAAATGATAATATTCAAACAAAAAATAAGAAAAGGAATGGTGAAAAAAATCTAGAGAAAAAATAATGTCAGGTGGAGAATTGAGATCGGAATAGAGGGCTAAATATTTTACAGAAACCAAGTCCTATTGGAAATAATGGATTTTAATAAGTGTATCCACCTAGCTTTTGTTTATATAAGTAGTTTTACCTTGTCACCACAATGAATTGCTTTAGGTACAAAGTATATCATGATAAACTTCATGGTAGCCAGGGGATGATGTTTTTCAAGAAAGTGCTTGGCCACAAGTTTATCAGATTGGCAAGATGTCAAGACAGTCCTAATGGATGATTGATGATTGGCAATCTGCTATCTAAATGTGCATCTACAGTAGTTTAGCCAATGTAGATTGATCCACAAGGACAGCTAAGCATATACAATTTGGTTGGGGTGCAGGTCACATTATGTTTGATATTGATAATAGCACCTGTGTGTGTATGTTGAAAACAGACCCTGTTTGCATTGATTAACATGTGGTGTAGAAAACACACCTAATGCATTCAGTCTTGGGATGGTGGAGCCAAGTGTTACTGCATTCAGAGGTAAAATTCAAGGCTGGTCTCAATAATACGCTCTTTAAATTTGGCCTTTTGTTATACTATAATAATGGCTTCTTGCTCCCCAATTTCAAATTGGGATCTGTAGGCACAATGTCCCACTGTTTACTAATGTTCCTCTGAAATGTGGATACATTTGTATGATAATAAGATGTAACAACCTCCCAATTATGAAACTCATCTTTACTTGATAGTTCATTCATTGCCTGTTTATCCTTGGCATGTTGTAGACATTTATTAATGACAGCTGGTGAGTACCCACTCTCGAGAAATTTTTCAGTAAATTCTATCTGTCGGAACTCAGCTAGTCTGGAATCTGATTTTATTCACAGTACCCTATGCAACTGGGACACTGGTTATCCATTCTTAAGAATGGAGGGTGACTCAAAGTATGTAAGAAGGGATTTTGATCTGTCATTTTTTTTAAACAGGATTGTCTCAGTTTATTATCAACTTTAAATACCATAACCTCCAATGAATCAATCTTGTCCATGTTGTTGTTACCGGTAAACTTATTGATGTCTCCAAAGCATTACATTCAGACATCAAATGAAATGCCTCTTTAGTGTTCCGCCAAAGCAAGAATATGTCATCCATTTAAAGTAAAGAACATGACACATAATACTGGGTCTGTATTTGGGACAGGTGTAGGTTTATTCATACTGTGCCATATGTAAATTGGCATATGCTGGAGTGAGATTTGAACCCATGACAGTCCCTGCATTCTGTATAAAAAAGTGAATCACCATACTGAAAATGATTGTTTGATAAGTCAACCTCAATCAAATTCCAAATTAACTAATTTGGTCGTTCATAATAGGGACCCACCAAAAGTTTCTTTTGCAATACCCTGTTGGTGAGGAATAAAAATGTGAAGGGACAACACAAACCAAGTACCTACAGGTACATCAACCAAAGTGCCAATCAATGTCACAAAATGTGAAGTGCCATGTATATAATTGCATGTTTTGACAACAACTGGTTGTAAAACATGGTCTACAAATTGTGCTACAGGCTGCATGAGATACCCCCTAGCAGAGACAATGGATCTGCCAGGGTTTTTCTCCAGCCTTTTATGCACTTTGCGTAAAATATTCAAAATTGGGCAAATAGGTGTTTCTATACTAACAAAGCTGCTCAGGGGATATTAATATAACCTGCTTACATATCTTATTAAATTAATAACTCCACTAAAGTTTTGATCTTATATATAGGATTTGTAATGATCTACGTAATGTATAAATGTTCTCATCGGTCAATTGAGATTGGATATCAGTATAATAATCAATATAATGCATCATGTCCACAGCAGATTTATAATCTTTAAGGGATATGACTACAGACCTTTGTGCTGTGTTCATATTATCATAATGGTTTTGTGTATTCCCAGTGTTAAATTATATGTTAATGCCAAATAGGTCTTAATATTTGTATTAGTTGATTACGTACATCTTCATTCTCAGCTGTGGGCTACCCCACCTTGTACAGAATCTATGGCGTCTCTTCTTAGGGGACTGAGTATATGATTTCCTGTTATCCCTAAAAAAGGGGAAGAAGGTAGAGGGAAGTACAACTAGGGCTAACCGGTCCTGTTTCTCAACCTCATAAGAGGAGAAGAAAGAATAAGAATCATCCATATAGATCGTTTTATTCTATATTTAATTTTGAATGTTCCTTCTTTGTTTGTGGATGTTCTTCATGGTGATCCATTTATATTCCATGTGATGTTTGTAATCTAGATTCACACTTTCTAATTTGTTTCACTTAAATGCAACAAATTTCTTCTTATAGTGATCAATGCTGGCATTCAACTTGTCCAACCATATATCTGATTTATCATTAGCTAAAATAGGTGTAATGACAGTCCTGAGATCACCCTATTCACTCCTAGTTTTACGCAATACAGAAACCACCTTTCACATTTAACAAAATTAGATCCAAAGAGCAATCATATATTATATTTATATTAATACATAAAGGTAATTGTTCTGAATTTGTAAACTAATCTATGTAATTTGAATGCATAGATTAATTTTTTTTGTTCATGTTAATAGGTGACAGATTTCAAAAGGCACCTAAACACAAACTAGGGGAGCACTTTTGGTCCACTTTGATGGTTAGGGTTGGAGCTGTCACCTCTGGAGTGTATTGAATTGCCCATTGGCCATCTTAGTAACCTTCAGTTATTCAGGATGTGCGTGAAAATCATGCTGCCAGGGCCAGTGAAGTTGCATTGGTAGATGCAGACACTGGTTTTGGCACACCCCGAAAATGGGGCTCACACCTCAATTTCTGGGATTCTGGCCATTACTGACTTTTCCTCATCCCCAAAAGGCCATAGCATGTCATTTATGCTACAACTTAGGGAGCATTGTGAGAGATCTTGCAACACTGAATGGCACAGGCACAGTACTGACCCTCCACAAGCACCAATCACCCACCATCGGAGTTGTATGCAAACCATTGGTACAACACAAAACTTTAACCACATTAGGAAGGAACTCCCACACAATACTATAAACTTGTATAGGGGGCATGTGGATCTACACTATAGCCTGTTTTTGTAGAGGTAGCAAGTGCCAAAAAAGTAACATAACCAATATTTTCTGCCATGACATATATCATACACCTAGACCTGAGTCCAACATTAGATCAGTAAAATGAGGAGATCAATGCTTTATAAGAACTTGCTTGAATATACTGATCCTTACCACACATTTACATCAAGGTGCTCTATGGCTCTCACAAACTGTAAGACCTGGCTATGGACTTTGCTACTTTATAGGGAATAGGGGCAGAAATACACATAAAAGGATTAATTATCTTTAACTTCCATTTATTTTATAATAAATTCCATTTTATTTATAATAATAATGACACAAAGGAACACTGGTGGTAATAATAATGTGATTCTATCCTTGCACAGTGTTGGACCAAGGCATAAAGGGGTGTAAAGTGTAAAGGGTTGGGTACGGAATGCCAGTGCTCAGGATCCCAGGTGGTCAGAATCCCGAAGCCGGCATCCTGACAGGGATAGAATACCAACACCTACAGGTAAGCATCCTAACCATAACTCTACCCTTGCCCCTAAACTTATCCATCCTTCCCCATAACCTAAACCTAACCCTCTACCCCTCTGCCTAAATACAACCCTCCCCACACAGCCTAAAACTAAACCTAAACAGCCCCCCCTGCAGCCTAACCCTCCCCTTTGTGCCTAACCCTAAGCCCTAACCCTCCCTTACTCTAATACTTACCTTCAGAGTGCCAGCAGTATGAAAGCTGGCACCGGGATTCTGACTGACATTCTGACTGCTGGGATATAATCTAAATCCTGTGCAAAGAACATTGTATTTTCTGTCATTAGTGCCATTTTCTATCTAAGAGGTAGATTCAATTAGCCACAAATTAGGTTGCACAACTTTTTACTGTGGCATAAACTTGCAGCTGATACTTTATGTATTCTGTTAAAAAATCTTGTTGAAATAATGAAGCTTTCAAAGGGAGAACTTTTGTTTTTTAGTTCGCACCTCCAGAGTTGGTAATAAAAGTCCTTATTTTAATGTACAAATGTGAGAATATAGTACAGTATCTTAGGTACACACATTACAATGAATAATGCATTCAAATAGTGAATTATGACCCGTAAATGTATCCTAAAATAATCTAAGGGGCTAACCCAATCAGCCGCAAAGGGAGCTAGTTGCCATTACCATGGCGTTAAAACATCAGCAATGGCACTGCATCTCGCACACTCGCAGCCCGCTCTCAGCACAAAATTATTATTTTTTTCAAAATCTATAATCAATTTTTTTAAAATGTCCCCAAAATAGTTGATTTTTTTCATTACCGCATTATGTAAATGACTATTAAAACTTGATTTTACATTTTTGTTAAAAACATATATTGAATCAGGTTTAAAAAGCTATTATTTACATAATTTGATCATTTAAAAAATTTAATTTTGTGAAACAATCTTGAAATTAGCAGTTATTGTTGCAGCAAACAACTGATTAGTGAGAAGCACATTGGAGTACATTATTACTGAAGTTTATACTTTATTGCATTAGTCATATATATTCATTGACTTTGCTGAGCAATTAAAGTATGCACCAGAAGATTAACATAACAAAACTGCTAGATCTGAAGCTACTGATCACACAAGCAATTACACTGTTACCTATCTGTTTGGCTCAGCATGAGACAAATAAATACAGTGGCTTCTGGGACAAAAAGGAATTTAACTATGTATAATCAAATAAAGCTAACGTCCTTCAGTAAAACCACCTTTCTGTGTAATGGATGTCTGAATTCTACCAAACAGAAAGATATTTTGAAACTTTGCTCTTACAGGATGAAATGTCCCCAACCGAGACAACATCAGTATGTTGGAAGGTGTTGTGAGAGAGACGTGACACAGCAGGTTATGATGCAGACAGTGTTTCTGATGTTCCAGTTTCAAAATTTAGTGGACTATATTTTATTTAATTTAATTTGGATATATGCTGGCCTTGTAAAGTCTGCTTTTGTTCCTTCCTTACAATGAATCTTAATAACGTTTGATATCAATTTGGTGACCTTTTCGTGATGCAAGGAAATGCCAAGATAAGTTGAAAAATGTACAACTAAATTAATTATATGCACACATCAATTTATTTTAATCAATGTCATGGAACTATGCTATAATATAGAGAACACTTGTTCAGCTATAAATGTATCTAGTTTCTAATAATGTTCATTCTAGTGTTTTGTTTTGTTCACACTGGCAAAAAGAAATCTACTTCTGTTCAATGAAGTGTGCACAATACTCACATCTTCATTTGAATTGACCACTTTATAATGATATTGAGGTTTTTGGTTGTGCAGTGGTATATAGTGGGGGCTCATTGTGGATTGGACACATGATGATCATCAACACAAAACTTTACAGTGTAAAGAAAAAAGTTTACATAAGAAAAAGAATAAAAGGTGAACCAAGCTGGTCATAACCTGGACTGGTTGCTGTAATTGAAGAAATTAAGGGTATACAGCATGTAGTACCCCCCCGAAAAATCACCAACCAGCACTAGGCTATGACTGACTGAATCTGTAGTGAGCTTATTTATACTGTGATTTATCCATGGTGTGTTGCCATGGTGTATATCCTGCTGGAATTCGCCATTAGATGTTGGGTAGACAGTGACTATAAGATGATACACATAGTCACTAACGATATATATATTTACCGCTAGCCTGGGCCGAATGGATTCATACTATTTAGCTCAAATTCTGACACTATCATCTGCTTGTAGAAGCATAAATTTCTATTCATAGAGATGCAACTAAATGTCAGTGGTTGTACAAGAAGAAAATGTGACTCCCCCCCACTCCCACCAATTGTAATGTATAATATTAATTCCCTGCTCCACTCTTCACCTTGCTACCCTGAATAGCTTCCCCTCTCATGCAGTCCTAAGAAATAGTCATGGAGATTCATCAGACAATTTAAGCTACTAAAAATTGTATCAGCATACCAAGGTCAAGGTTATTTAGAAGATCTACTGAATACATTTCTGTACAGCAGCTGGACCCAGTGACTACAACTGTCATTGCTGTTGCCATCTCTTTTCCTCTTTGGTGAACTCCACGTATTCCTTAGTGACAGCAGCTGCCATCCAAAATCATGGGAAACAACTGTCATGGCTCTTTTTCCAGGAGCTACAACGACAGTAAAGAAAAGCCTCAGGCACACAGCTACTCAAAACTAGTGAATTGTAATCGTATTGTAAGCAAAGTCTTTTTTTTAAAAAGTAGTAGAGGAAGGATGTTCAGTTGAAAAATAGTGAATGATAGTAGTATTAAGATTTGTACAATAATTGGTTTATTTTTCATGTCTCCACTTTCCACTAGAGATGTGCACTGACCCCTGTGTTTTAGTTTTGGATCTCTATCTCCTTCATGTTTTGGATCTGGATTTGGTTTTGCGAAAATAACCCTTGCGTGTGTTGGTTTTGGATCTGTATCTTTTTCTAAAAAATCATAAAAACAACTGAAATTACATAATTTGGGCCTGTTTTTGTTCCTACAGTATTATTAATCTCAATAACATAAATTTCCATTTAATTTTGACCACCTCACAGCTCACAATATTGATTTTATCCAGTTTAGTCCAAAAGGTTGCACCGAGCTAGCTGGCTGTTTAAGCTAGGTGACATCAGTGGGCGTCACAAATATGTGGCAGTTCATCTTCCAACATGGCACACAAGTTCTTGCCCCAGTAGAGTTTACAATCCATGTTCCCTACCACATGTACACACACAGATACAAACAAGGGCTTTTCATTGGGAGCCAATTAATGTACCAGTATATTTTTGCAATGTGCGAGGAAACTGAAGCAAATTAAATTTCATGGAAAAAGGATATTATGGACAAAAATTGGAAGATGAAATCAGAAAAATATCCAATCTAGACAGAAAAAAAAACTGTTGACATAACAAACAGAGATACAAACACTTTTTATTATGCAATTTAATGGAAACCATAAAGAAATAGAAATTTTTTTGAACCGACACTGGCATGTATTACAGCTAGATCAAGAAATAAAGGATTTCATACCCTCAAAACCTAAAGTGTTATATCAAAAAGCTAAATGCCTAAAACAACACCTGACAAAAAGTTTCTTACCTATAGAGAAGAGCATGCACAAATCCAGTAGAAAGGTTTTTATTAGTTTACAAAATGTATGGGCTGCAAACAACAGATGAACAGTAAAAAACCCACACTGGAATTCCAATCTAAAAGAACACAGGAATGTTTTAAAATTAAGGAAAATCTATCATGCGAAACTGAAGGGGCAATTTATTTACTTGAATGTCCATGCGGCTTACAATCTATTGGACAAACTACATGGAAAATAAAGACCAGAATCTCCGAGCACATTTACAATATCAGGAGAGGACTAAGTATACATAGTTTCTCAGCCCACTTCCTAGAACACCATCAAAAGAATCCAAAAGGCCTCAAATTTCTAGGCATTCAAAAGGTAACTGCTGATTGGATAGGTGAAGATCTTGTAAAGAAGTTGAAAAAAGTCAAAACCAAATGGATCTTTATTTTAAACCCATTGGAACCTAATGGTTTAAACATTGATATAAAGCTTTTTTGTAAAAAACACCCTAAAGGGCAGTCATTAGAATATCCCTCCTACACATTACTGATATACATTACTGATTTCCATCATTTCTTGAAAAGCATTGAAAAGACAAAGATTTTTAAATAAATTTTAACAACAATTTTATTGTGAAAACATGCGGATGCCATCTTTTTGAAGACTTCCGGTTTTACTTCTTCCTGTTTGGAGAATAAAGTTTTAGTATTTAAAGCAGTCAAATGACTACTACATTGATCCTTGACAAAGAACTGTCTATGGTTCAAAACGCATTGGATTAAGCTGAACGGCACTAACCAGTGGTCCAGAGAGGGATCGGAAGTAGCGTCTGATGTCATCTAGCGGCGCCTCTGAGAAGACATGCAGAACTCATTGATAGAGGGGAGAAACAGAAGACCCGATTCCAAGCATCCAGTACTTTGACCAAAGATACTCCTTGCAAAACAAAGGTAGGTAAAGTAAGGGCAAGTGCTAGCGATCTTTCCTCAATGTACCTTCTTTAATTGCGACAGTGACACTACCGTTCAATTTTACAATATCTTCAAAAGAGCTTTAAAACATTGTTCATTCTAGATGTTTTATATTACAAGTTTTTTCCTATATGCTTTTCTTTAGTAGAGCTTGTTTTTTTTTTTTTTATTTTAATTAGGGGACTTACCTGACTCAAGCTGGCAGTGTCTGAACACACTTCACAGGTGACTACTTTGAGGGGCTTCAGCACCTTACACAACATGGAAAGTATTCTCCACTGCAATTGAGTAAGGTACATCCCCCCTCCTCTCCCAATGTCATAGGTCGTTGTGTAGCTTTGGATGGGTTTATGCTGTTCCTCCATCCGCTGAAGCATATAAAGGGTGGAGTTCCACCCTGTTACTGTCACTTGCTTTAAATAATGTCATGGCAAATTTAACAGTTCTTGCAGGTGCTACTATGTTTGCCATTCAGCAGGTGCATGTAGACGTCTACATACACCTGCTGAATGGCAAACATATCCCAACATTTTTCGGCCCACAGAGAGCAGCTTCTGCATGGCCCTCTCATTTAAAAAAAATATTTCACCAACAAGCTGATTGTTTGAACAAAATATGGGACATTTTGGAATTCACCCAGCTGAAATGCTCTCAAAAATATTGGTGGCATTGTCACCAATGTCATTGCCATTTTGCAAAGACTTCCCTGAGTTTTTCTAAGAGGTTTTCAGTGGTATGCCTCTTAGTAAAACTGGTGATACACCAAGTAGCCTGCCTCTAAATGAGCTGCTGTTTGGTAGATGCTGCTGTTTGTGCTTCTGAAGGCAAAACACCCACCCAGTGGGCTATTACAGTCATGTAATCTTTAGGTTGCTCTGTTCTGCTTGTCCACATACCTGTGGTTAAATACAATGGCATTTTGGCGGACACTAAATATTTTTTTTAATGTCCCCGTACAGGCTGGGAATTGCTTTTCTAGTGAAGTGGAATCTAGATATGATTTGGTAGTGGGTACACATGACCTCAATTAACTGTCTAAAACCCACTGCATTAATGGCAGATAATGGATGCACATCTAATATCAGTGTAGATGGTATGGGATCAGTGATCTCTTGTGCAATTGGGTGACTGCTGTCATACTTGCTCCCCCTTGGAAAATGTTATTAAACAGTCAATTATATTTTAAAACTACTACTAGTAGTCTTCTTTATCCCCTTTTGGGATGAAGATCCACTCCCAAAAGCAGCAGCAGCAAGTGTAGTGCTCAAGGATTCTTCTGAGAAATCCTGTATAGGGGAGGACTCAGTTAGCCTTATCTAATTGGATTCAGCACTACTTCCAATCACGATAGAGGAAATTGTTGATGAAGGTGTTGGCAGTGGATATGGTAGGTGCTTGGATCTAGCAGAGAGAAAGGAGCTAGCTGATGCTGGTCTGTTTGTTGTTACTTTTTTAGCTGAAGTTTCTGGTTTGCATGTGTGCAAATGACAAAATAGGGAGAAGGTTCCTAAATGGTTAAGGTCCCTACCTCTACTTACTGGCACTCTGCAAATGCTACATATGGCTTGACAAATTTGGGTAGAAATAATTCCACGCATAATAGGTGAATTTTTTTGTCTTATACCAAGGCATCACAATGGGCTTTTTCTTATCATGGGCAACAACTGTTTCCATGGGTGCCTGATTTACACAAACAACCTCTTTAACAACATCCTCATCAACATCCTTATTAGCACTGGTGTCAGTTATATAAATATCTCCCTCATCCTGGTGCACTTCCACACTAGCATCCTCAATTTCTACATTAGCATGTTGACATGTGCTGCTCATCCCCACATTTGCAGAATGGTGAAAGGAGGCTCCTCTTCAAGTACAGTATTGGAAAGGTCAGGCTCACACATTGCACCCACAGGCTCACTTAGACTCTCAGGGATTTGTGAAGTTTCTAAGCACACAGTTGGTCCCTTTGCCTTAGTGGTTTTCATTATTTGAATCCTCTTCCAGATTGTTAAGGGTTTAAATTGTCATGAGAGGCAGAAGAAGATGCTTCACTGACAGTTGCAGAACCACCACTCATAAATAAAGATTTCGCCTTTCCTTGCCACTTAATCTGGTGAATTGCATATTGGCAATTTTGTGTTTTTCTGCACTATACTTTATTATTAGAGGTGTTATTTTTACTTTACCACTGTAAAATATTGGTTCTTTGACTTTAGATACCCTGAATTAAATCCTCTATTCCCTTGGGAATTGGCTTTAATAGATGATGTTGAAGGACTAGTATAGGTGGCAGCAGATGCAGATAAAGTGTTTTAATGCTGCTCCTGCGCTTCTGTAAACTGACCCTTATCCATATTTCAATTTACAGCTCAACTCACACTATGGGGATTCAAATGGCTTTTTAGATTTTAGTTGAAAAAAACTCATTGGTGTACAGTACACAGAACAGTACCAGTAACAAACAACATAGAACCAGATATATATGTTTTTTAAAAAAATTTTGTTAAAACTTCTTTTTTTACAACCAACTGACACTGCTCAGGGTCACAGTGCTGCTTATTCAAAATTGTTTAACACAGTGGGCTATGGGGCTGTGGACTCATTGCAGCACCAGTGTGTTGACAGAGGACAGGAAGTAGATGGACATAGCCCATGGATGGACACAACAGCACCACTGGATGGGCACAGCCCCTGGATGGACACAGCCCCTGGATGGACACAGTCCCTGGATGAAACAGTACAGCATCTGAATGTAACAGTACAGCCCCTGGATGGAACAATAGAGCCCCTGGAAGGACTCAGCACAGCCCTGGATGGACACAGTCCCTGGATGAAACAGTAAAGCCTCTGAATGTAACAGTACAGCCCCTGGAAGGAACAATAGAGCCGCTGGAAGTACTCAGCACATCCCTGGATGGACACAGTCTTTGGATGGACACAGCCCCTGAATAGAACAGTACAGTCCCTGGTTGGAACAGTACAGCATAGAAAAGGGAGGGGGGTTTAACCCCCTATTGTTACTCAGCACACTGAATTATATTTGCAACAATATATGAACACTATATGGTAATAGAGCTTCAGAGATATTGATTGCATGCATTTGCACATACATGGGAAGCTGCTAGGCCACATCACGGCTTCTCTGTCACTAGCAGTCCCTAACACTAAGAGGTTCACATCTGGGGCACAGAGCACCCCAAAAATGTCCAGCCCAGGACACCCCAGGGCATCACACAAAAATGGAAAAAGAGTGACAGTGCAGTGTAAAGTATAGATATGTGTGAGTAGTTAATAAGTGTTGAAAAAGAGGTTAAAATATATGTGAAAAAATTACATGAATAAAAAACAAACATAAAAGGTACTGTGAAAAGTAAGCTCTCAATTTGGATGCATTTGTGTATGTGCCTTTATCATGAGGTCTTACATTTGCCAAAATATATATATGCCTTTATTATGAGGCCTTATAATTGATATATATTACATTTGGGATGAGCGTTTGGACGTAGGGCCCCTGAGGCTACTCTGGCTTGGCATCCTCATGGCATCACCACTTAATACACATAGTTACTTTTCAAATCACCTTTTATGTTTGTTTTTTATACATATAATTTTTTCACATATATTTTAACCTCTTTTTCAACACTTATTAACTACTCGCACACATCTATACTTTACACTGTACTGTCACTCTTTTTCCATTTTCATGTGATGCCCTGGGGTGTCCTGGACTGGTCATATTTTTGGGGTGCTCTGCGCCCCGGACGTGAATCTCTTAGTGCTATGGAGTGTTAGTGACAGAGAAGCCGTGATGTGGCCTAGCAGCTTCCCATGTATTTGCAAATGCATGCAACCAATATCTCTGAAGTTCTATTACCATATAGTGTTCATATATTGTTGCAAGTATAATTCAGTGTGCTGAGGATCAATAGGGTGTTAAACCCCCTTCCCTTTTCTACTTGGTATGACCCCTCCCTTTCATGCACCTGAAAAGTACTACCAGATTGATTGAGCAGCTGCAATTTTTTTGTTTGTGGTCATGAGATGCATGAATGAGCCAGCATTAGCAGGGCATGCTGGTTCTAGTAGTGCTTATTGGAGTTCCCAGGGGTGACTCCCATGTAAGCTGGCTCTCAATTTGGATGCATTTATGTATGTGCCTTTATCATGAGGCCTTACATTTGCCAAAATATATATGTGCCTTTATTGTGAGGCCTCATAATTGGTATATATTACATTTGGGATGAGCGTTTGGGCATAGGGCCCCTGAGGCTACTCTGGCTTGGCATCCTCATGGCATCACCACTTAATACACATAGGGCCTGATTCAGAGCTGAACGCTCTGACAAGAGCGCTCGCTCTGAATCAGGGCCCTCCTCCATGAAAATGGAGCAGCCTCCTGGCCGCTCGCATAGCTGTGGGTGACCACCCACAGCATATGTGAGCGTCCATGATGATGGTCGCGATGGTCTTGACCATCACGACCATCGGGCTTGCAACAGAGACCCTGCGGTAGGGTCTCACTACCGCAAGCCCTGGAGTGATTTTGGCTCTATCAGAGCCAAAATCACTCCCACTGACATCACTAGTGATGTCAGTGGGGCTGGCTTCAGATGGTAGGTGTTCCCATGGGAATGCCTCCATCTGGCAGGCACGCCCCCGGCACGCCCACCAAAGGGGGTGTGCTGTCAATCAACATCGACAGCACGCCCCCTTTGGTGCGAGACCCGGAGCGATGGAGAGCCCGTCACTCGCCGGGTCTCACGCATGTGCATGACGGAGCTCCCTCCATCATGCGCATGCACAGTGGGGGAACATCGGCCCGCTTGCGAGCATCCTGAGCTCGCAAGCAGGTCTGAATGACCCCCATAGTTACTTTTTTTTCACATCACCTTTTATGTTTGTTTTTTATTCATGTAATTTTTGCACATATATTTTAATCTCTTTTTCAACACTTATTAACTACTCGCACACAATAGGAAGTTAAACCCCCCTCCCTTTTCTACTTGGTATGACCCCTCCCTTTCATGCACCTGAAAATAACTACCAGATTGATTGAGCAGCTGCCATTTTTTTGTTTGTGGAACAGTACAGCCCCTGGACATACTCAGCACAGCCCTGGATGGACACAGCCTAGCCCCTGGATAGACACAGCACAGCCCCTGGATAGACACAGCACAGCCCTGGATGGACACAGCACAGCCCCTGGATAGACACAGCACAGTCCCCTAGATGGACACAGCACAGCCTTCGGATGAAAACAGCACAGCCCCAACCATCAGAGTATCGCAGCAGTGAAGCAAATGGCACCGATCACCGCAGGGCGGGACTTATATGCAATCCAAATCCCATGAGAATCCAAAGCAAGATTGATGATGTTTTGCCTTATTATCGGATTCCCTATGTTCTGGTAGGTCTGTTTCTTAGAGAATGGCCATCTCTACTTTCAACTATCACACCGCATCTCAACAGTGATGCATCACTAAAACTGTATCTGCACAGACTGTATACTGTATATACATTTGCTAATGGCCGCTTTATTATTGACAGCTGATAATGCTTCTGCCTAACAATAGCCAGCTGCACTTTTCCCATGAGGAGCTACAATTGTTATTTCCGTGCATTGTGTATAAAGGGCCTGATTCAGAGCCACTCTTGAGCGCACAGAGCTCGCAAGCGGTTCAATGTTTGGCCACTGTGCATGTGCCGCGTCCGGCATGCGCATGTGCGAGCCCCGCCAAGTGACTGATCTTTAGTCACTTCGGGGCTCGCTACAAGATGGGGCAGCAGTCGTTGGTGAGTGACAGCTCACCCCATTTTGTAGACGGGTTGGGGGGATGGCTGCACAAATGCAGACATTCCCTTAGGAATGCCTGACATTTGTGGGAGGACTTACTGATATCACTAGTGATATCAGTAGTGGACTTCCTGCTCTATTAAAACAGGGAGTCCACTCGGGCTTGCAGCAGCCGAGACCCTACCCCATGGTCACAATAATCGCGGCGATCTCTAGCCCGCACGCACAAGCTGTGGGTGGACACCCACAGCTTTGCGAGAGGCCTGGAGACAAAAAAAAAAAAATGCCCACAGACCCTGCAAGCCGCCTGCGGCAGCGAGCAGGTCTGAATCAGGGCCATAATTTTCCACACACCTCTTACACACGTATTTAACCTTGATTTCATGCTTTGTATGTAATGAACCACTCATTATACAGCACTATGTAATATTTCAGCACTTTCGAAATAAAGGATAATTATAATTCCTTAATTCAAATTTCCATCTGGACCCCTGCTGGATTTAACAATCATTTAATTTATATTTGTGTTTGTATATAGTTACTTTTTCTATTGATATTTGTCTATACAATATGTGACATTTAAACATATTACATGACTGAAAAGCTACAACTCAATGCAATTGTGGGAAGTAAATATTCAGAGCTCTATGCATGACACAATGGATGCCTGTGGTATTATGACGTTGGTATACTGTACACCTAGTGTAATTGCTACGGTGTTAAAGCTGAATGAATCATGATATACATCCAACAGGACATTTGAATGCAAATATGATATTTATCTGTGAAACTTTACCCATGTTCTAATGAGTCAACCTCTAAATGGACCCCTTGGTGATCATGTCTGTGTGTATGAGTGTATGATTTAGCAGTGCTTTTTCCCCTTTAATTATTTTTTTAACGTGTCAGATATCATAAATAGTATGGGTTTTTTTTTCCTTTTTCTTTGCTCTGGGCTCCGAAACTAAGGCAGAATGTTAGGGAGGTGGAGATGCAGAGAGACAAACCAGATGCTTGTCAAGACTTTGATCGCTTTGTATGCAGACAGTCAGGCTGCCTCCTAGCACCTCTTTAACTACAGTTTTCCAGTAGGAAAATAAGCTTTTTAACTCTGCTATTACAGCACTCTATAAATGTCTCCCTTAGTTTTAAGATTCTGATATGAACAGATTCCTCACAACATATAAAATCACAACAACATTCAATCATCTCTCCCAATTATAATGATTATAATCTCAAGTCTAAAGTCAACGAGATTCAAACTTATTATGCAACGGGAAAGTAATTCTCCAAACCATCTGTATATTTTTCTCAATTCCCTTGCTAATAGTTACAGTACATCTAAGGAGATCTTTATCTTGCATTAATATATTAAACGAGTAAGAGATGTGATTCCTATTGTTTAACAAATTTAATTTCCTGTATGAATTTATTTGCGTTAAATCGCTAACTTTGTATCTATTGTAGTTTTTTGGTCCCTTTTTGTTGTTCTTTCTCACACCCTCAAATCTGGTGTTGATATTTGCTTCAGGCATTTTATTGCTAGTGTGTAGTTGGAATGTCGACATTAATGATGTCAACATTCAAAATGACGACATCATAATGTCAACATGGTGAGAATGTCGACATTCAAAATGTTGACACTGATAAAATATCAACATGTTCAAAATGTCAGCATTATGACCGCAATTTAAAATAAACTTATAGGGTGGGATGTACTAAGCATCGCGTCTGCGATGCTGTATATCCTGCTTGTCTTTGGGTATGTACAACGGTTCAGTACTGCGGTATGTACCTAGAATATCACAAAGGACAGCTCTCCTGATAAGAGCTGTCCTTTGCGATAGCTCTGGACAGAGGGACTTCCGGGTTTAACACCCAGATATCCCTCTGGCATCCTTCTGCGCATAAGTAGGCGTGCTCCAAGGGGTGGTTGGCATTACCCGCCGGGATGAAGCGATGCATTCCGGTGCTTTGGGCATATAGGGAATGCAGTAAAACCCCCAAAAACTTCATTTTCAATGGTTTTACAGCATTTTCCACATTAATACATACTGCCCATATACATTTATATCCATTCACCCAATTAGTGAGTTTTTGGATGCCGAATAATGCACCACACAGAATATACACTAACAATATGGAAAAACGTAGTTGAAGCTGCATTTTCAGCTGTTCCCACTACCTAGCAAATGTGTAAAGTCCCATGAAGAGCCAATGTATAAGACAACTGAATCAATAAAACTTCAAAACATAACGACTCTACCTCAAAAAACAGCTTCAAAAACATGATGTAACATATTATCAACTGGAATCATTTTTCCACAAGTACAGGACAGATTTTAGGCCAATTCTTAAGAGTCTTTACAATCAAGAAATTCTTAGTAATGCTATCTGCATATAATAGGAAATGGCAGGAAAGATCCTGGAGACCACAGCCCTATGAATGCTGCCAGCATAGAGACCACAAATAAAAGAAAGCATTTGTTAATGTCAATGCTTTCTTCTATGCCTGCTTGTATCCCAAAACATTTAACATGCAGCCCATGCCAAATTGTATGTCAACAACATGTTTGAGTCAATTGCATGTAGAGCTAGGACATCCATGTTGTCCTCATAACTTGCCAAACAAAAGAAGGACAAAGCTTGCAAACAGCTGCGGCACTAGGTGCCAATTCTATAACTCTAACCCAATTAGACTAAGATTGTGCCTCCGCAATGGAGTTTTCAGCCTAGTCATGTCTAGCCATAAACACTATATTGCAAGGGTGACAAGTTGTCACAATACAGTTCTTTAATTTCGCAATCTCTCAACAGCTAAAATAAAATGATGAAAATTCAAGCAAAAGCAAGTTCTTGATTCATGCTTTCCGCTGCCACTCTTTGGGCCATGGAATTGATACCAGGCACTACCCAAATAGTTCTCACATCCCATAGACCCTGCTGTATTGGTGGAAAGTTGCAAATGGGCCCATGAAAGAAACTCAATACTTGACCCCACTAAACGGCGTGAAAAAGGCATCAAATCCCTTATAATGTCTGTAGATAATCTGATAAAATGGTGCACCTTAGTAACACCTGCTTTTTTCAAGCTGTGACCGGATGACCTCACTTCTCTGCCCTATAACTGATTAGGCTTGATCCCCACTTGATCTTGGGGTATCAGGGATTCCCGCTTACCATCAGTAACCACCTGTTACTGACTTTGCCCACTCCGCAGCAGGCATGTAACGTTGCTTCCACAACCAAACTTCTACCATCTGCGTTTGGAACCACTTACATACACCCAGGCTCCTACTGCTGACACCTGGAGCCGCTTCTGCTGCATATGCATCAACAAGGTGTGGCCACACCTCCTAATTGGTGTCAGCTGATTCCCCCTGATCCCTCACAATTAGCCAGGCTCTGCATGGTTGCTGGCAGAGGGCTTGAGCTTGGAGACACTTGGCTCAATTTAGAACAGCCAGAGAATGGAATAGCGATTAGCGCAATTCTGTTGTCACAGGATTCAGATGTAGTCGTTGTAAAGGCAAGATGTTTATTGCTCAGATAGTTTTAAAAAATACTCTTTCACTTAGCTTAATGGGGTCAACAAAACAAATGTTTAACCGCAGTACAATCCTTCTTGATATTCCAAAAAGATATACACATACACAGAGCTCACATGCCTTTTATATCCCATTCCTGTGTTCATTTTAGCCAATCATGCTATCTCACAAAGTATAATTAAACACATTTTACATTTTATCATTTTCAATAATGAGAAATGAGTAGAGATGAGCAGGTCCGGATCTCAGAGATCCTAACCCACCCAAATTTTGGGGATCCGGGGCGATACAAGCGCAGCTCGAATCTCCCTGCCTGCCCCGGATCCCTGAACTGAGTCAAAACCTTTTGACCCCTCTGTCGAGTCACGAGGTTTTGTTTTGAGCGGGCTTAATGCTGATTGTCTGAGAGAGCCGTCTGTCACGGCTCTCAGCCAATCAGCGTTAAACCCATTGAAAACAGCACAATCAAGAAAAAGAAGATGGCGCCTGCCATCCCCCACCACCTGACACCGCCAGCACCCCCACTGCCGACACCACTGGCACCCCCACTGGCAGCATCCCTTGCTGCCAACACGACCGCTGCCAACAATTCTGCACTGCTGCCCAACGTACTGAGGACACCATCAGCGACCTCCACACTGCTGACACTCCCACACTGAGGACACCACCAGCACCCTGCACTGCTGACACAGTCAGCAAACCTGCACTGAGGACACCACTGGCACCCCCATACTGCCGACACAGCCAGCAAACCTGCACTAAAGATACAGCTGGCATCCCCGCACTGCTGGCACAGTCAGCAAACCTGCACTAAGACACCACTGGCACCCCCACACTACCAACACAGCCAGCAAACCTGCACTAAAGACACTGCTGGCACCACCACCCTGCCTACACAACCAGCAAACCTGCACTAAAGACACAGCTGGCATCCCCGCACTGCTGAAACAGCCAGCAAACCTGCACTAAGACGCCACTGGCACCCCCACACTACCGACACAGCCAGAAAACCTGCACTAAAGACACCACTGGCATCCCCACCCTGCCTACACAACCAGCAAACCTGCACTAAGACACCACTGGCACCCCCACACTACCAACACAGCCAGCAAACCTGCACTAAAGACACTGCTGGCACCACCGCCCTGCCTACACAACCAGCAAACCTGCACTAAAGACACAGCTGGCATCCCCGCACTGCTGAAACAGCCAGCAAACCTGCACTAAGATGCCACTGGCACCCCCACACTACCGACACAGCCAGCAAACCTGCACTAAAGACACCACTGGCACCCCCACCCTGCCTACACAACCAGCAAACCTGCACTAAAGACATAGCTGGCATCCCCGCACTGCCGACTCAGCCAGCAAACCTGCACTAAGACACCACTGACACCCCCACACTACTGACACAGCCACCAAAACCTGCACTAAAGACACCGCTGGCACCCCTGCCCTGCCAACACAGCCAGCGAACCTGCACTATAGACACCACTGGCACCCCTGCACTGCCGACATCACCGGTACCCTTCACTGAAGACACTGCCAGCACCGCAGCACTGCCATTCCATGTACTGAGGACACCGTCAGCAACCCCGCTCTGCCAACACTGCTGTCACAGTAAGTGCACTATTGGTGTATCCAACCCACACTGTATAACACACTGTATCCATGTTGGAAATTAGAAACTGAACTGCCACATGTTAGTGCCACCCACTGTGTCACTTAGCTTAGTCAGCCAGCTAGCTGGATGCAACCTTTTAGCCTTAACTAGATGAAGCAAATAATATTGTGAGGTGGTCAAAATTGATTGGAAATTACTGGAAATAAATGTTATTGAGGTTAATTATACTGTAGGAACAAAAACAGGCCCATTTTATGTGATTTTAGCTGTTTTTATGATTTTGTTAAGAAAAAATCCAGAACCAAAACACGAAAACAAAACACGGAGGTGAGGTTTTGGCAAAACCAATCCAGATTCAAAACCAGGGTAGATCCAAATCCAATACCAAAACCAAAACACAGGGGTCAGCGCACATCTCTAGAAATGAGATCCTGGTGGTTTTCATCATCTTAGTCTGCTGCCCCTAGAAGCACAGTAAGACTAGGGATAGGCATAGCGTGAGCTTTCCATTGGAAACTCTCCTTGGTTATCACACTCCAGACTGGCAGGCCCAGGATGAGGAGTTTTCTTAATGGGACTTTTCAGCTCAGTTTGAGATTAGCAGTAAGAGTTTCCAATGGAAAGCTGAAAGCCAGTACTTGTTCCTTCCTCCTCATTTAGGGGGGCAGGCCAGTCTCTGTTCAGCTGCAGGGTCCATCTTCTGTTGTGCCCTGTTCGAATAGTGATTGGTGAATAGTGGCAGATTTTACTGGGGCAGCCCTTCAGCCTGTAGATAAAATCTGCCACTGCTTCTAAGTCTAGAGCCATGCAGCTGTATCAGGACGGTGATTCTTCTAGTTCATTGTGGCACTACTAGTCCTGCAACACAGGTATAAACCCAGGTTTCAGGACAATTATTTTCACATAAGTGAAAACATTAGTTTCTGACAACTAATGTTGTCAGATAAAAATTATTGGGACTATGCATCGAGCCTCTATTAATTTCATTGTGCACATGCATATTAAATGCAAGATATCCTACAATAGGTGCATTGATTAACATTTACCAACAATTTATCCAGAAATTACCTATATCAAGCGTTTGTTACAAGCACTGTTCTAGTGAGTCATTTCTATCAACGAATGGACTATTTTAGTGGCATATTTATCAAAAATTATTTGTGGTATACCCCACAAAACATCTGTTTTCAGGGGATGACTGCAATATTAAACACCCCAAGAATGTATGTGCAGAGGAGTGCAGCAGATATTGGAGAACTTCTAATTACTGTAAATATAATTAAAAAAACTAATACAAATCCTTTAAAAAAAATATACAGCAGCTGTTCTAAGATAATTTTGATAATGTTCCCTAGCTAATTAGAGCTGAAAAATACAAACACATGAACAGAGCTAAAAAGTCTTGCATCAGCTGACTTATAGCTTATAACATAATGGCAGAACTTGGTTCAAAATCTGTGCACAAAAAAAACATGCATTTTAATATTTCATCTAGACTACTGTAAACATATAACAAACCTAGTTTACATAAGCATATGTAAGAAATAAATTAAAAAGCAGATAATATAGGGATAAAACAGGTACTATTGGAGCTAAATATCTTATTAATTTAATTTATTTACCAGTTGGGGTTTTACTGTGCATACGCCTGACCCACGCATGCTCAGTGGGGTCTCCTGCTCTGCTCTCAAGAGAGCAATGCAGTATTTTGCGATGAAGTACAGTAATGTACGGTTCTGCCTCAACATGTGAGCAGTTTTATAGGAGACAAAAACAAAAATAAAGAAATAATAAAAGGGTTTCCTGCAGAAGAAATACTGTAGGGTGGATTTTGGAATTTTGTTTTTTAAACCTTCCACTAATGCTCCTTCTTATGTGCATCCACAATACCATAACATAATGTAGAAAAAGTGGTATGGAGACTGATATGTGCAAGTACATTTCAGTAAAACTAAATGCACTGTGAAGGTCCTTACACACTGTACGATATTTTAAATGATATTGCCATTTTCTACCGATTGGAATGACAAATAGTTTAAAAAGTGCCGTGTGTAGGCACAATAATGATGCAGATGCATGTTCCTGCAGGTCATTTGTCTTGGTCGGTGATCTCTTCAGCATGCATAAAGATCACGAACTGTCTCATGACGTTCGGTGTGTATGCACAATGAACAATTTCATGGACAGCGAACGATTTGTCGTCACTTTTCTTGGCCACTCCCTTCCACCATTTTGTGCCAGCCGATGGAGAGACAGAAGATGCATCGTAAGGTTGTTTGCTGCCAAACAATATATCGTTAACGATTTGCAGTCATTAACGGCCCATCTATATCATTTGATCGTTTGTTCCATGTGTAGTAAATGACCTTAATAAAACATCATAAAACAATACATACATGCAGAAAGTTGAAATTTACAAAGATCAATAAGAAGTCAAACATGCTGTACGTTTTGTATTACAGTACTATAAAGATCAACACCATTATTAATGAAATGAAATAAATACATTTACAGTAGTTAAAAATTTTAATAATAGCACATAGCACTTTGATTGAAATATCTTGTTTTTTGGTAAGATTGCTGTTATATGCATTCATTCAGCAGCCACAACTACTATTATATAAAAAATGTCATGATCATAATTTCCTGACACAATAATCACATTATTTCCCCTGTGTTACTTCCATCTGATTATTGTTCAGCTGTACAGTACTTAGCTAATAATTCCATTTCCAGCTTAGAGCTCCCTCTTCTGAATCATTTGTAGAATAAGTTCTAAAATTGGTGAATTTCATTAAGGCTCGTTTATTACTGTGCAAAGTGTAAGCTCACAGAGTAAATTCTCTTTTTGATGTCACATACCTACTTCTGATGTTATAATATATATATATATATATATATATATATAACACAGGGTTCTGTTCGCATCTCTAAAATATAAATATATATATATATATATATATATATATACACATATTTATTTATTAGAGATGTGAACAGAACCCTGTGTTTTGATTATAAGTCATTGCCATGTTTTGGCAAAACCTCCCTCAATTGTTTTGGTGTTGGATTTCTTTACAAATTGTTGAAACAGCTAATATCATGTAATTTGGGCCCGTATCTGTCCCTACAGTATTAATGACATAAATAAAATTAATTTCCAGTAACGTCCAGTAAATTTTGACCACCACATAGCTCACAATATTCTTTTCACCAATATTAGTCAGAGTATGCAGTGAGCTACAGTAGCTGGCTAAACTAAGTGACAGAGCAACTGCACAAACACATGGCAGTTTAAAAATATGTAGAACATCTGTGAAACATAGTGGCACAAAAGTGGCAGACAGTTTTCATTAATCAAGGACTAAAAGTAAAAGCCTAGTAGAAAATATAATATATTACCAAATACCAATACATTTCTCCAACCAGCAAATCACAGGGCTCAGGCCAGTATAGGTTATTGGAGGTGGAGGAAAATAATAAAAAATTAATATAAAGAGTAATCTCATTACCAGATGGTTCATATTGCTATTTCCATAAAAGTAATCTGCAGACTTATTATTTTACCTAATAGTTTACATGTATTTATACTGTCACCATCGCTATTCACATTCGTTGTATTAGAACTTAGTGGAGATAATCATGTGGAGACTTCTAACCTCGTCTTCATGCAGTCAACATTTTGCTTTGTATTAATATAATTTTGAATTGGGGCCAAAACCCCTAGTATAGTATAGTGATATATGCTGCCTGCCAAACACACACAATCTTGGCAAAGCTCATAATGAAAATTGGTGCACAAAAGATTTGTCCTTGAGCCCTTACACCCACTCTTGTGTTGTATATTAAAAAGGACATGCACAGTTTAACAAACCAAGCACTTCAGCAACAGGGACTGCCACTTTTGTGAATTAAGTGCTAGGTTTGTTTGGGCACCCACAAAATAAAACATCATGGTGGTTTGCTTGAACCAAGCTACCAATGGGTTTAAGGCAGCTAACAGTGTTGCTAATCATCCTCACAGATGATAGATGTCATCATCCTCATTATCACCCTTATTACTGTTGTTAATATCTTCATAACACAATATCTCACCTCCACTTTAACCCCCCATTATAGAAGTCTCTGTTTGTTGTAATTGGAGCGAAGATTTTCCTCAAATAATTTCTAGATTCTTTTGAAGAATATAATTTGTTCTGCATTTTTTGGAAGTAGTATCCTATGTTGATCTCTCACAAGGTTCCTGCTTTTGCTAAACACTCTTTCCAAGTACACACTGGAAGGTTGTCATTTTGAATAAACCATAGCTAGTTTGTACAAAGGGCTCCAAATTGCCAATTTTTTCTCCCACTTTTTTAAAAGGACTGTGTGAGTTGCTAATATGTACATTATCATTAAAGTAATCCTCCACCATTCTATAGATGTTTACTGTATCAGATTGAGCCATGGTAGAGGTGTCAATATATGTGGCCAATTCTTTTAAGCCTGACTAAATGTCATAATGTTATACTCTGGTGCACTGAGTTTACTCATCATCATCAGTGGTCTTTTGGAAAGGTCATTTTTTTCCTGGAAGCAGTTTTTACAGGAGGAATTGAAGCAGAAACATTTTGTCACATGCCACTAGAGTGGCAACTTGCTCGCAAGGCGCTCTTCACATCTCTTAAGATCTGTGGGCATGATTCAGAGCTGAATGCTCTGACCAGAGCGCTCGCTCTGAATCAGGGCCCTCCTACCTTTTTTTGGAGCATCCTCATGGACACTTGCATAGCTGTGGGTTACCACCCACAGCTATAGTGAGCGTCCATGATGATGGTCGCGATGGTCTTGACCATCGGGCTTGCAACGGAGACCCTGTGGTAGGGTCTCGCTGCCACAAGCCCTGGAGTGATTTTGGCTCTATCCGAGCCAAAATCACTCCCACTGACATCACTAGTGATGTCAGTGGGGCCGGCTTGAGATGGTAGGCGTTCCCTTGGGAACACCTCCGTCTGGAAGGCATGCCCCCGGCACGCCCACCAAAGGGGGCATGCTGTCAATCAACATCGACAGCACACCCCCTTTGGTGCGAGACCCAGAGCGATGGTGAGCCCGTCGCTCGCCGGGTCTCGCGCACGACGGAGCTCCCTCCGTCATGCGCATGCACAGTGGGGAACATCGACCCATTTGCGAGCGTCCTGCCGCTCGTGAGCGGGTCTGAATGACCCCCTGTGTCAGCTGGAAAGAAAGACATTACCTAGAACTTAAACTTAGGACCAAGCATATTTGCCAAAATTTACTAATACAATTGCAAAATGCTGCAAACACTTTGGTCCTGGTCAAGCAAATAAAGAACTTGGTCTACAAGACCAACATACTTAGCAAATTTGCTTATTTTCATCTGTTCCTTCAGTTTCTCTAGCTGCTGTTCCAGTAGACTAAATAATGGTATGACCTGACAGAGGCTGTCAGTTTCTGAATTCACCTCATTGGTTACAATTTAAAATGGTTTCAGTAGCCCTTAGAAATTAGTACAGGTCCTCGCATTCATGTCTAGATATTAGAATGGGCACTATTATAGGTAAGTCCTGGATAAGTGTATATAATGTGTTAGTATTAGGGATGTTAGGGACCCATTTGATGAGGTTCACCTCGGCATGGTAGATGGGCATGCATTTGTGGCCAAACGTGTTAAGAACCTTATTTATACTCTATGTTATTTGTAGAGTTTATCATAATTGTTTTGATTATACGTAGTTTTAGTGCTAAGAGTGCTTAGTTAAAACTGTTTCACAATAAAGTAATTAGGAATAAAATTTCAAAGAACAGCACCTGTGGATACTGAAGCATGGAATTTATCACCACTAAGAAGACAAATGTGGCTGTAAGACCATGCAATATTCTTCCTCTATTTTATCAGTTGCCCAGTCTTAAACTTAATGTGTTATGTGGAGACTCGCTGATCCATCTAAATGTCCAGAGCTGATTGCATATTGTGAAACTTATCATAAACAATGCATTGAATCAGATATCCAAAACACAATGATCACAAACTTAAGGTTCTATGCTATTATGATACTATAATTAAACTATTGTACTTACATCTCTGTCAACACTTGTCTCTGATATAAATTAAATAAATATAAATAGCAAGTCATTCATTACAAACAAAGATATTGTGATAAAAACTGTCATGCTCTGGACTCTAAAAACTACATTTTTACCTCTCCGGTGTCAGTCCCAGCTAGTGCTGAGGTCCACTTGCACTGTGCATCACTACCAGATAGCAATGAGTTCCGCTCATGATGCACATTACTCCTGGCTGGTACTGAGGTCTCTCTGTGCTGTTCCTGCCCAGTCCACTCAGTGTTATGTCTCTGAGTGTGGAGATGGCTCCCCACAGCCTCTTGCTCACAGCGTGCCTCCTCAGAATGACGTTACACAGGCTGTATGTCAGAGTTCCCTCCAAAACCACAGTTTGAGCGCAGCCATGTTGGACTCATCCTCCACTCAGAGCGCTGCTCCCAGACCTGCTGATCAAAAGCATCCAATTCCTGGGGATCCACCCATATAAATTCCATTTCCTGACTGGCTCCCATTGCCAGTACTTTGTTGCTTCTGCTGAAGTTACAGCTCTGTGCTGAGCTCCCAAGTACTCTGTATCTGAACCATTACAGGCCGTGCCATTGCAGTTCAAAGTTTATTTTTACAAATCTCCTATTAACATCAAGTACTCCAGTCTGGTTTTCCACTAAGATTTGCTCCTCCTGTACCTAGCTCTATCGGTTCTAGCCAACATCTCCAAACATCGGTCCCATCTGATTTCTCCAAACATCAGTCTCATCCGATATCTCCAAACATTGGTCCCATCCAATATCTCCAAACATTGGTTCCATCCGATATCTCCAAAGATCTGTCCCAAACCAAACCTACTCATCAATTCAGCATCATCAGTCTCAAACCAATCCTAGTCATCAATTCTTCATCATCGGTCTCAAAATGATCCTACTGATCAATTCAGCGTCATTGGTCCCAATCCAATTCTACTCATCTATTCAGCATCATCAATTCCAATTATGTTCTATTTAACTCATCATCAGTTTCACATCATTGGTCCCAGTCTGATATCATCACCTTCAAACTAACCTGCTGTATAATAAAGACATTCCATTCCTGTCCTCACCTACAGGCACATCATCTACTGGAGTTCCTCTACCTCCTCACATGAACACATGAGAAAGTAATGGCTCAAGCCACCCAGATTCATTAATTTGCCCCTAGTCTCCTCTTCAGCCTCCCATACCTGTTCTGACCAACCTCAACTCTCAGGCATGACAAATACTAATTTGTTTTTGAAAAATAGCCTTTCGCACAGGTCTATATACAAAGATAAATAATTCTGGCAAATTATTAGCAAATATGGCATGAATTCAAAACACATCATCGCACATATTGTCACATTTGAGGTAGTAGAATCCCCAACTGAGGTGTTGTGATCTTGGTTCAGGAAAAACTTGGGGTGAGAGGCCTGGATATAAGAGCTCCCCATCCACGGACCTTGGACATTGGCGAGATCTGGTCAATGGTGTGTAATCTAACCTGCAGGGAGGTGTTCGCCAGTGACCCCTCCAATCGGGATATGGGCTTAGCTGCAACCTGCAGGCAGGTCATGGTCTTTTGACCAGGTATCCAAGATCTGTGGGAATAAAGACTCGAGATATCAGTGGCCCGGGGAGAGTGCCTAACCAAGGCACTGTTACACAGAGAGATGATACTTGAGAATATTCCTGGAATGGAGTACAGATGCACTTTAGCACAACTGGTTGACACTAGAGAGGTTTTATCACTAACACTGAGAAGTTCACTGGAATCACATGTTTGGACACCCTTTGTCACACAGAATGGCACTAGAGGAATACACAAGAAATGCTGTGTTAGATTCACTTTTGCACCAGGGGTTAACACACAAGGGATACACAAGGAGATGGCGTGTGGACACATTTTGCAACACAGGTAATATATACATACAGGCTAGGGTGTAATAGCTCTGTAACTCACAGAGGACACTGGAAACTTAATGCACAGGCAGGGATGTTGGCAGGGGCTGGCTGGCAACTTTTAGCCTGGGGGGAAAGTGCATGCAGGTGGCCCTGGCAGAGGAGTAGCATGTAGCCAGGGTGCCTGAAGAACATGCGTGCTATGGTGTCCCCCTCAAATGTTTCAGGGAGGAGGCGGGTCCATATGGGATTAATGTAAGGTAAAAATAAAGATTAGGGGCAGCCCCCTGTCATAGTGCCCATATGCAGTGCCCCCGTGTGTGAGAACACCCTTATTCAGGCCTCCAGTAGTACCCCCAGTAGTGATCCCCCCCTATGCAGTGCCCCTTGTGCCCCCAGTAGTAAGCCCCATATATAATGCCCCCAGTAGTAGTCCCCCCTGTGCAGTGCCCATTGTGCCCCCAGTAGTAAGCCCCTTATATAGTGCCCCCAATAGTGGTACCCCCTATGCAGTGCCCCTTATATAGTGCCACCAGTAGCAGTCCACCCCCCATGCAGTGCCCCCAATAGTGGTAACCCTTATGCAATGCCCCTTAAATAGTGGCCCCAGTTGTAGTCTCCCCCCTATGCAGTACCCCCAGTATTGCCCTTTATGTAGAGCCCCCAGCAGTGGTCCCTTGATGCAGTGCCCCCAGTGGTAGTCCCCTCCCCCTATGTAGTGCCCCTAGTAGTAGTCCCCTCCCTTTGTAGAGCCCCTTGTAGTAGTACCCCCCTTGTAGTGCCCCCAGTAGTAGTAGTACCCCCTTGTAGTGCCCCCAGTAGTAGCCCCCCTTGTAGTGCCCCCAGTAGTAGTAGTCCCCCTTGTAGTGCAGTCAGTAGTAGTAGTGCCCCCTTGTAGTGCCCCCAGTAGAAGTACCCCCCCCTTGTAGTGCCCCCAGTAGTAGTAGTCCCCCCCTTTGTAGTGCCCCCAGTAGTAGTAGTCCCCCCCTTTGTAGTGCCCCCAGTAGTAGTAGTTCCCCCTTTGTAGTGCCCCCAGTAGTAGCCCCCCTTATAGTTCCCCCAGTAGTAGTAGTCCCCTCTTGTAGTGCCCCCATTAGTAGTAGTCCCCCCCCTTGTAGTGCCCCCAGTAGTAATCCACCCCCCTGGTAGTGCCCCCAGTAGTAATCCCCCCTGGTAGTGCCCCCCCTAGAAATATCCCCCTGGTAGTGCCCCCAGTAGCCCCTCCCCAGTAGAGAGAGACTTAATAAAAATAAAAAAAAAATAATTTACCTGAAACTTCGATTCCTGGTCCCGCCGCTAACAGCTCCTTGGCTGCTTTGCATGGGAGAGATGTCATTACTCATGATGTCTCTCCCATTATCCACTGCGTGAGCTAGAAGATGGCTCCTGCAGTGGGAGCAGCAGCAGCTGATGAGAGTCTGACAGACTCTCAGCGGCTGCTGATTACAGCAAACACACAGCTGCCGGCTCTGGCAGCTGTGTGTTTGTGCTGTGTAGCGCTGACCAGACTCTGCTACACATGTGGTGCAGTCTGTGTCACAGTGACACAGACTGCCCGTGGCCCACGGCCCATATGACGCTGCGGCCCGGGGGGCACATGGCACCCTACCACCCGGTCCAGCCCGCCACTGGATGTTGGTCACACTGCTGCTCCCTGGGAAGCACTAGAACTTAGGCACACACACAGTGATGTAATCAGCACTGCTGCTCACAGGGAACACTTTAGGCTAGTAATCATAGAGGTGCAGCTGTGAGACACTCAGGAAAACCTTGTAGCTGGAAATCACAGAAACAGCATGCACAGGTAGGGATGTTATTCACACTGGTGCTGAAAGAAACACTGGAACTTGCTTTGCACACAGGCTGGATGTTGATTACACTGTTTGCAGAAAGAAACACTGGAACTTACTTTGCACACAGGTTGGAGGTTGATTACACTGTTGCAAACAGAAAACACTGGAGACTCTGGAAACTAACAAAAGAAGCATGGGAACTTGGAACAAGACTCAACTAGTTCACTAGGAGTAACAATTGTTGATCAAGCAACTTCCTGGAGTTCTGTGGACAGATTTATACTCAGGGGTAGCAGATTATTGGAGCACAGCATCAGCTGACTGAGATCATGCTACCATTGGTTAGGAGGACTGTCACATGAGAAGAACTGTCATGGCAGCGCCCATGATGGGAACTCTGAACCCCAACATAAACCATGGAAGTCAGCAGAAAGCACCTAAGGCAGAATACTCAGCATCTCGCCCATCACAGCACCATATGTCTGGCCACAAGAAAGTCAGGGGAAGCCGGCACCGAGGTAAGAGATAGCCGATCCTAGGCTGAACCCTGACAAAAACATTCCTTAAGTATTATAAAGAACTATATAAAGAACAGGAAGATGATCCAGGACTAGAGCTAAAGTTCTTGAGGGAAGCAAACATGCCTAACATTACGGAAGCAGAAAGAACATCGTTAATGAATCCAGTTCCAGAAATAGAAATATTATTAACAGTTATTAAATCTTTAATAAGTAACAAGTCACCTGGGCAAGATGGACTTGGCTCGGAATATTATAAGATGTTGAAAACACAGACATCATCTTACTTAGTGACTCTCTATAATTATCTATTAAAGGGGGGAAAGCCCAACAGGATTTTAATCAAGCACGGATCATCTAATTATTAAAACCTGGAAAGGACCCCATGTTGACACAATCATACAGACCAATTTCCTTGTTAAATCAAGGTTTTAAAATCTTTACGAGTATCATTGCAAATAGACTTCAAACAATCCTTCAAAAAATTATACATCCATCACAAACTGGATTTATAACAGGTAGGAACTCTGGGCCTAATCAGACCTACTCACGAGCGCTGAGCACTCGCAAGCGGGTCGACATTGGCCCAGTGCGCATGTGCACAATGGAGGTGGCTCCGTCGTGCGCATGCGCAAGACCCGGATAGCAACAGGCAAGCCATCGCTCCGGGTCTCGCTACAAAGGGGGCGTGCTGTCGATGGTGAGAGATTGACCATCACGACCATCTTCCTGGCAGCTCGCTATAGCTGTGGGTGGTCACCCACAGCTATACGAGCGGCCAGGAGGCCGCTCTAAAAATGAAGAAGGACGGCCCTGATTCAGAGCAAGCGCTCTGTCAGAGCGTCCAGCTCTGAATCAGGGCCTCTGTACACAATATGAGACACCTGATAGCAGTATTAATTAAGACATGTCAAGATAAGGATAAGAACACAATTACTATCAGTTGTGATGCCGATAAGGCATTTGACAGAGTCTCACGGCCACATCTAGTAGGAGTACTGCACGGGCAGGGTTTTGGTGAGGACTTTATGATAATGGTTAAAATGCAATATAGAACACCAAATGAATACCTTACAATTACTGGTTTAAACACACCTACATTTCACTGTACTGGAGGCGGGATACAGGACACGGTGCAGCACCACAGAGCAGAACACAGCTACTGGTAAGTCTGGAGTGCAGGATGCTGCCCCTCGCTGCTTGTAGAAACATTGTTACTTACTTGTATCATTGACTGGAACTTTTGTAGTGAGGGGACGTATGACACAGCTACTCATACAGTAAGTCACCCCAACGACAGACAAAAACCCTGCACTTCACTGAACATTACAACAGACTTCCAAAGGCAGATTATCAAGTTTTACAGGAGAACAATGAATGTGTAGAACCCAGAGACACACCAAATATCATTATGTCATTAACAGAGGCATAGTGAATTTTGGAAGCAAGTATAATCAAAGCACACACCATTTGGGTTGTCACATTCAGTGTTAAAAGGGAGATGTAGGTACTAAGTGCTGTACGGAAAGAGACACCCTAAAGGAGTCTACTTATGTAACCTGCAACCAAGGTGTAACAAGGACACTGATAATTGAGCTAAGCCATCTTAGTGAAAACTCATACACTAAGATATGTTTGCCCTACGGACAGAGGCAACCTAAAGGAGCCATCTGACCTCTCCTATTAAGAGCCACACTGAGATCAATTTTTAAATGTATGCACATTATATATATATATATATATATAGAAACAATATATATATATATTTGGTGTTACTAATAAACAACATTTGACATCAATATTTGGGAATAAGCAACCCATATTCATTTTTATACATTATTAATAAATACTTTTTGAACTTACATACTTCTTGTGAGCCTACATTACCCAAACTCCCATGCACATTTACATTTTAGGTTAGCGCTGGACACAAAACCCATTTTCTACTATAAGATTTACCTCACATGTCTGGACAACTCATGTGCCCTGCAGCTCCCGATACCTAAATGGGATCACTGTAGCGCTAGTGTTCTAAAACCCTAGATTAATTTACATTTCAGTTATATAGGGGAACACAGCAGGGTTGCCCATTATTATCTTTGCTATTTAATTTAGCAATTGATCCATTGATTAGAAGAAGCTTTCTTAGAGATAATTGGCAAGGAGTGAAACTGGGAAATCATGTATTAAAACTATCTGCATATGCAGATGATTGATTACACAGGTCTGCAAAATTTAAGGTATTGAAAGCTTTTTTAATAATACTTTTATATCCTTAGATATACTCCTGTGTACATAAAGAAATAGTATGTTAAAAAAAATACCACATCACATTTACCTATAAGGGGGTTACATAAATTTTTAAGAAAAAACAAGGTTTAATTGTTTTTGACATGTTTATTGTGAAATACAATGAAGTGAAGATGATGTCACTTTGTTTTTGTCTTAATTACATAAAAAATAACAATAAAATCAAACAGTAATAGAAACAAAACCATAATTATTGAAAAAATCATTAATATATTGTTTTTTTGTCTTCAAACTTCATTTTGTTGTTTTTCGCTTATAAACTTTTTCTGTGTCGTCTCTGTTTATCATCCAGCAGTAGTCAGCCACCATGCTGACATCCCAACAATCCTGGTATCTTCTTTCTACATCTTTAACTTCTTGGTGGAACCGTTCACCCTGTTCTTCACTGTAGTGTAGTGTGTGTGTTGTGTGTATTGTGTGTGTTTACGTGGTGGCAAGCAGGGGTTAAAATGAGTTGGCACAGGGCAAAACTGTGTTTCATCTGTTGTAATTGGTTCCACCTTCACGAGCTCACCTTGTAGTTGTAGTTGTTGTTGTTGTTGTTGTGTGTGCAATGTTCCTTTAGACAGTATGAGGTTTTGGCCCTTTGTAAATTTCAGCTCCAGGCCCATGTGGAATTTAATCTGGCACCTGGTGGGTGAAGTTTTATGATGAGAACTGAATTGCAATGTTCAATACTACCAACTGAATTAATTTAAAACAATTTTTATAATAAACTAGTTGGAATAACCGGAATTGCCCAGGATTTTAAGAATGTTTGTTTACACATCATCCTCCAACAAACCTCTCCTTAGGCAGGCCTCATGAAAAGTGTGACAAACTTCCCCATCCACAGTCCTAAGGTCTTCGAAGGAAGTAGGACCTGTAATGGTGTAAAGCAAACTTCGGAGATAGTAGCATTCAAAATTTGTCAGATGTACATTGAAAACATGGCCAAGCAGTGGCGTAACTTCTTCCCAGGTGCCCAGAGGCAAGATAAATGTTGGTGCCCACCCTCCAAATTAAAATTTACCACCCCCCAGCACCTGTGCCAGCCCCAGCTCCCACCGCCCCCCTATGCAGTTCCTTTTATACAGTGCCCCCAGTAGTGGTCCCCCAATGCCCTCAGTAGAGATCACCCTATGCAGTGCCCACCTATGAAGTGCCCCCCAGTAATGGTCCTCCTATGCAGTGCCTCCAGTAGTGGTCCCCCAATGCGGTACCTCCAGTAGTGGTCCCCAAATGCAGTGCCCCCAGTAGTGGTCCCCCTATGCAGTGCTTCCAGTAGTGCCCCTTATACAGTGCTCTCAGTAGTTGTCCCCATAAGCAGTGCCTGATATACAGTGCTCCCCAATAGTGTCCCTTATACAGTGTCCCCAGTAGTGGTCCAACTATGCAGTGCCCACAGTAGTGGTACCCCTATGCAGTGCCGCCAGTAGAAATAATGCCCCCTGCAGTAATGCCCCTGGTAATAATGCCCCTAAAAGTAATGCCCCCTGTAGTAGCGCCCCCAGTAGTAATGCCCCCTGCAGTGCCCCTGTAGTGATACCCCTTGAAGTGCCCCCAGTAGTAAAGGCCCCTATAGTGCCCCAGTTGTAGTGCTCCCAATAGTGCCCCCAGTAGTAAGGTCCCTGTAGTGCCCCCATATGATGCCCCCAGTAGTAAGGCCACTGTAGTGCCCCATATGATGCCCTCAGTAGTAAGGCCACTGTAGTGTCCCCATAGGATACCCCCAGTAGTAAGGCCCCTGTAATGCCCCCTGTAGTGCCCCCAGTAGTAAGCCCTCCACGCACGCATGCATGCACACACACACAACACTTACCTCAAACCCTGCTCCAGTGCCTGCTTCCGTCCATCCCTGGCACCCGCTTCTTGGAACTATGGGAGTGACATCATGATGTCACTCCCATAGTGCACTGCTGGACCTCGAAGCCGAAGCTTCCACTGGGGGGGAGAGTAGGGAGAAGGAGCACAGATCAGTGGTTCTCCTTCTCCATGCAGCTCCTCTTCAGCATTGTCCAGAATGGCCAGGTGACAATGGAGCCAGGTGCCCCCTTCAGGGCTGGCACCCAGTGGCAAATGACTCCATTGTCTCCTGGAGTTCCACAGCTGCGGCCAAGAGCTTCTGTTGTTCTGATACCAGGATGACTGTGTACTTCATGGTTGCTGGATCACATTATGAAATGCACAGCAATTACTTCCAGTTCCTTGTGCAGCATTCAGGGTCTCCATGGTGTATAAGAAGTATAAGATTCATCCAATCAGTTTTACCCTTCAGGGGCTGACAAAGGAATGAACCGAAAGTAGCCTCTGTGCATTCCTTAGTGTGGTCCAGCAACCAAGGAGGTAGACAAAAAATGTTTGGTCACCACTATTGATACCATCTAGTTGTGTAAACTCATGAATGAGCAAGTATAAATAAAAATTTGTGCTACAGAGCTGTGTTTTTGCATTCCAGTATAGTTGCCATCTTTATGGGCCTGATTCTAAATCAGATGGATCTCTCCTCATGGATGCAGATACCATATTCAGACTCATCATAAGCCTGGCTTAATATCAATAGTGGTTATAAATTCATATAGCATTTGAAAGGTACTGTAAACTCCATGTGAGAGCTATAGTAAATGATGTTCAGAGACTTAGATTATATGCTACAGAATAAAATTCCATAATTCCTTAGTATGCAGCAAAATGCATGTTATAAAATCAAATAATGAAATTAAACAAAATAACATTTTAATATTTGTATAATTGACCTTGCAGATGTCCCAAGAAGAATGGCGTCCAACTCTGCATGTAACAATAAACCAAACAGGACAATGCTTTTATTCTTCTTTGGTGTTTTAGGTATAGAACCATGAGAGATCTTGGCTTGTAAACTGTGGATTTGTATAGAAAGACAGAAGGAAACATTTTTGCTTTTATATAGTAGATAGTAGAGATAGAAAAGAAAAAATAGTAGATAAGCTAAATCCTTTTCTAATTCCGTACCTGACCTGCAGAGGGCGAATGCTAGGCAAAAATTGTGTTTTTTAATTAATTAAAATGAACAGTTCTTCATTTCGATTTCACATTTTTTTAGTTGCCTCCACCGTGTTTTAATACGCTCGTATGCAAAATGTCACGATCTTGGCTTGTAAACTATGGATTTGTATAGAAAGACAGAAGGACAAATTTCCGCTTTTATATAGTAGATGTAAGCAGAATACATTTATTACTTTAAAGAATATGAAAACAATGATTTATTCATAAATAGTAATACACAATTTGCAGAAAAATATTATGTGATATGCAAAATTGGGAGTCATTTTTGTATTCAGAAGCCAAAAATCTATAAGTATCACATAAATTCATTAAAAAAGCTTTTTCATCACAGACCTGTGTTATTTTACCTTAAAATGTAAAAAAAAAAGATATCCCGGGAATTATGGTGTTACTAGATGAATTCCATAAAATATCAGAATTTCAGGTAAATTGCAGCACATCAAAACAGAGACATTAGCATTGTACCCAATGGGTAAGAACAGTTGGAATGGTACATTTCCATTTAAATGGGCTGCAAAAACGATAAAATATCTGGGAATAAATATTACAGCAAATACAGAGGATATATTTAGTAAACTTTCCAGATATAATTAGAAGAACGATATCAGATTTTGAAAGATGGAAACATCTACCATTATCATCACTGGGTAGAAGTCACCTAATAAAAATGATAGTTTTCCCTACGATTCTATCTTTATTTCAAATACTTACACTAATGATGTCAGATATAGATTTAAAGAAATTAAGACAATTTTTTAGTAAATTTATATGGGCAGGGAAAAAAACAAGAATATTACTTTATAAATTAAATCAAACAACTAATTTAGGCGGTAATTAATTTACCCTGTTTAAAAACATATGCTATAGCAGAAAATTTCCGATATGAAGAAGACTGGATAAAGAACACAAATGAATTTGCTGACACAGAAATACAACAGGCCTTCTGCCCAGAAACACCCCTAGTAAGTATGTTACATACAAAAACACAAACAATGGATTCACAAATAATAAAGAATATATTAATATATACAACTTGTTTAGCCTGGAGATTAGCACAACATCAAAAGGGATTAGCATATAACATATCTCTTTTTTTACTCCTGGGACATAACCCAGTTTTTGATACAGGACTCACATCAGCGAAGTACAGTGCACAAAATGGTATAAACAGGGGCTGAAATATTTTAACCAAATAATAGATAGGACAAATAAAACTATTCACACACGCAAATATATTAGAGAAAAATACCCACTGATCGAAATACCTTTATTGTTGTATTTTATTGTTGAAGTTATGTAAACACAATAATATTACAGATTTCCATTCGGGGTGTAGACTGTGGTTTGGATGACATGCTGATCCGTTGCTCTGGAAAAGTAATATCCACCTCAAGGGTATATAGCCAGATACGTAGGGTGATAAATTTGGAATCAGAAAAATGGGTTTGGCAAAATGGAAAAATGTATTCCCAAATCTAGATTTAGATGATATGATTAAATATACAGTAAAAATTAATAAACAACTGGTGTTGGCATCATATACAGAAATACACCTTAAAATATTACTTTGTGCATATATCAGGCCAAAATTAAAGTGTATAATGAGGGTTTCTACACACTTACAATGTTTCAAATGCAATGAACCAGAAGCATATATAATGCATTGTTTATGGAAATGTATAGAGGTAAAGACATTTTGGACATCAGTACATGCGTACATTGGTACAGTGATAGGAAAAATATTTGAGTTTACACTGGAATAGGCAATATGGAACCATATATAGAAAACTAACAGGAATAAATTATCAAAAGGGGAAAATCAATGGTCTGCTAAGATTATAGCTATAGCAAAAAAAGATTATATTATCAAAGTGGATATTCCCAGATCAAATCGACAAGGCATTATTATACTCAGGTATTTGGTATTTATTTAAAATTGAATGGGTATAAATGGTATATGACAAAGAAAAAACTATTGAAAGGTTTTGTTCCATATGGTTACCATATATACACAAATTAACAATACAAGAAAAGAGGGATATTTATTAGGAAATTAGAGACACAAAATGGTGTATAGAAGAAATATGTATAGGTCACATGATATTTGGATGTTAAGAAATAAATACAAAAGGGGTAGTACAGAAAATATAAAGATGGTTGGAAATAGAACAAACAATATGGTGGTAATGATAAAAGGAAAGTCTGGATAAGATAGCATTGAGAAGAAATGATGAATGTATATTTATGTGGAATACGTTTTATAATTTTTTGTAAATTAAAAAGAAGTGAGAAGAAAAACAAAGTATATAAAAATAATTAGGTCCTGAATAACCAATAATATTCCACAATTGAAATTTGTCTTATATGTTATTTATTAAAGATAACACCTGGTTACAAAAGAATTACCATAACATTGCCAGGTCTACCTTAGAGCTCATTTAGAATGTAACCCTGCTCCTGGCCTTCATTAGAGTTGAGCAAAATTGTAGAGAAATATGCAATAACCTGTGTTTTTTGGTGTTGCAGTTTAAGTGATACAATCTTCGAGTTCTGCTTTCCTTCACTATTCTACATAATGCATCAGACGGAAAATTAATAAATACAGGGCAAAATGGCAAATCATAAGCTGAACTGAAAGATTGCATAACTAAACTTAGTAACTCTACATGATCTGTATTTTCATGATAATTCCCCATAATTTTACTGATCTTTAAATACCTTATATTTCAAAAAAGTGTCAGAAGGGATATTATACTGCCATCTTCTGACAGCCTTGAAAGTAATTAACATAACTTAATGTAAATGCAATGGGTAACGCTGTTTGTTTTAACACATTTTATTTACATTTCAATCATTATGGATCATGAATGTTAGTAACCTTTCACCATGCAAATATTATCAGCAAAATCAAGAAAAAAATATTTAAACCATATGCATGGCTACTTATATTTATTATATGTCCGCTTCCATGAGATAGGTCTCCATGGGACCAAGAGATAAATTCACAAGCAGGAAATACCTTTCATTTATCACTCTTCATGTAGCCTAATTGCTCAGGTGAGTCTGGACATCACAGAAGTATATCAGTTCTTCAAAGAAACCTGTTGACTTGATCTTTTCCATATCTTAGTTTTAGGAGTTGGTTTTGTAAGGTCATTTATCACAGACATAATGTTTTATTCAATTTGGGCTCTTCGCATGCAATCCCACTAAGTACTGTTATCTGACTTTAGTCCAACAATGAGATACTTGAAAACAGGAGTGACTAAACTAGGCCATATAAAAATTTGCTACAATTCAGTTTTTGATTATTTGTGGGTTTCTTTTAGCAATAAAATCCTTTTTCAGGAATGAAATGTATTCTGTCTTAACATTTTATGTAATAGTTTACAATAAAAAAATATTAGCTGTATATTATTTTCTATATTTATTGCTCATATTCACTGACATATGTGCTACAAATGATAGAAAATATTGATTTGTCCCATAATCTTGTAGTGTAATAGGAAATTAATGCTTATAATTATAAGAACATTTCTAGACATTGTATTTCATTTTAATTAAAACACTTAAATGCAACAAAAGTAATAGATCCGATGTCACCTCTTTGTCATGATTCATGTCAGGCATAAATTAGATTAGATCAGGTAGTATTATAGTGCAATATTTAAAGAATAACATTCAATTAATTATTGGGGTGGTCCTAAAGTAAAAAAACAATAAAGTACTTTAAAGTGACATATTTACCCATTCCACGGTGCACATTTCCATATAAACTAAAACACATTAAAATGGCAGGCAGAGTAGATTTATAGGACTGGTTCTAAATACCAGAATTGTCATGTAAGATTTAAGGTTCATAAATGAACATCACTAATTGGTTTTATGTTAAGAGAATATATTTATTTTGTTTAAAGACCTGGTCACAGAGATGACAAAAGATAAAATATCTACTGGATACTGTGTTTAAAGGCAAGATGTACTGTTTAAGTATACTTACTGGTCCAGCTAACCAATGATAAAAATTATCGGGGCTAATTGAATTTCCCCCATTATTTGAAAAACAAATGTTGGCCTTTCCCAAAGATCACATAAACAATGTAAGGGGATAAAATCACACCAGGAGTGTAATTTGCACAGTTTGACAAAAATATAAGTTATTCTTTTTTTTCAAAAATGTTTTTATTGAAGTCACAGTAAACATGGAACAATGTATGTCAAAAAAGAAAGAATGGCATTACACCGGTCAGCTATACGTTTGGCTTTAGAAGGAAGAGAAATCGACCAGCCGGTGGCACGCCACTTTAAAGAGATGAGACACAGTTTGCCCTCCTTACGATACAAATTCATAGACTTTGTTCCTAAAAATTTGAGAGGAGGTGATAGTTAGCGATCTTTGCTGCAACTAGAGGCACAGTGGATTGCACGATTGAATACGGTTAAGCCATTTGGCTTATATGATCAACTATCATTGAATTGCTTTATATAATGAATATTTTTTTTGATTAATTTGTGATATGATCCAGGTAGATATATAGTGCCTATCCTGTTCATATAAATTTATTGTTGAAAAATTAATGTTACTTGGTGGAATATAGCTCTGTTCCATATGATTCAGTTGGAGTGCATTAAAAACTGTTTTAATGGTGATGGTTTGGAATACTTTCACTTTAATGGCTTGCGTTACATCTCCTAGGCCACCGTTGGTTCCTGAGTGTCAGCACCCACGTGTACACGGGTTGGACGCACACGGATTACATCATCAGGGGAGACATGTTGCCGGCGAAGGACGGAGGGTGTGCACTTGTGGTGAGCATTTATAAGGTAAGAACCTGTTTTATTGTTGTGCTGTATCCTTGACAAAACACTAAAGAATCTGAAATGTTGGAATCTATTCCGGAGATGTGCAATTATTGAAATTTTCATATGAAGTCCCATGAGTGCTGCCTTGGTGGTAATGTATTGATAACACTAGCAACAGTGTATGGAGGGCACCTGGGCAAGTTGAATAATTAATTTGAGTGCCGGTCATTGTGGGGTATATATATATATATATATATATATATATGTATATATATATATAAAATGGACTGACTTCTCTAATCGTAAGGATGGCCACTGCCTGGATCTTGTATTCACCAGACTATGCTCAGTTTCTGAATTCATTAACACTCCTTTCCCTCTCTCAGATCACAACCTTATCACCTTAATGCTCTCCTCTATTACTTCAACCTCAATGTCATTGAAATCAACCTAACACAGAAATATTAACGCTATTAATAATTAGCAACTATTCACCTTTCTGCAACAACTATTCTCATAGATTTCTACATTAACTTTTCCTGAGACTGCTGTATCACACCTAAACCAGACTCTAGAAATAGCCCTCATTGAAGAGGCTCCAGCTACCCATCAGACTCCAGGTAAACTTAGATAGCAACCGTGGCATTCTAAATTAACAAGACACCTACAAAATCTCTCATGTAAAATGTCAGTGGCGTAAATCTCGTACTCCAAGTGGCTTCCTGACATATAAGACTACTTACCACTCTTATCTTAATGCTCTGTACATGTGAGGTTCTGAATTTGTTGTGGACCCGGGGTGGTGATAGGAGCAGACACAGAAGCAGACTTAAATGAAAAAGTGGAGTTTTTAATAAGTGACTTAGAAGACATGGGAATGGCAAATGAAAAAGTTCAGGTGTAGCATTAAAGTGCACTTGAAAACTGTAGTGGGGGCTAATGAGATAATGTCTAGATAGTGACAGGCAGAAACAGTCCAGTATACAAGTATGGTGAGCTGAAAACAGAATGCAGGTATGATGAGCTGTAACTGAATGCAGGTTTGGTGGCTGTAACTGATGTAGGCAGAGGTAGTGAAGTCCAGCTGGGAGTGAAATGAAGCAAGGTGCAGGGACACAGCAGGTTCAGGTACTCAGGCAGGTAAGAAGGTATATGGAGGGTGCAGGGTAAGTCCAGCAGGTTGGAGCAGGCAAGGTTCAGGATAGGAGTGTATACAAGCAGGCAGATAAGGCACAGGTACTCTCTCTCAGCTGCTGCTGAGAAACACGTTGCACTGGCAAAGGAAGGAAAGCTCTGGACCTTCCTAAATACTCAGTGCCGTGATGTGACTGGCTGGAATGAGCACATGACCTACCACAATTGGACAGCCGGAATCACATGGCCGCAGTCAAGATGGCGGCACCCATGCCAACGGACGGAAACACCACCAGACCTCACCAGGCCTAGTGACAATGTGCCCGCACAGAACCACGTGCAGCCAATGCCCCTTGCCAAACACCAGCACAGCTGCCAGAGACCCCCTGCCATAATGATCTCATAGGTAATACCCGGTAACTACCATGCTGAGAAACCCTGGCCGTTACAGTACACTACCAAACAAACTTATTTCCAATTTCTACTCAAGCCTCTAACCCAAAGCAACTCTTTAATACATTTTAATCACTTCTTCCCCCTCCCTCACCCAACCCACCTGCTACTATCTGTACACAAGATCTTGCTTACTATTTCAAGGACAAGATTGACAAATGTTATGCACTTCCTTGGCCAGTGACCTGCTCAATTCCCTATCTGAAACCTCTGGCACATTCTCTTCATTTGACCCTACAAATGAAGATGAAATATTTACACGCTTCTCATCCTTCTACTCTACTACCTCTCCTCTTGATCCTATACCCTCACAAATCAGTAAGGCTCTGTCCCCAGTATTTATCCCAAGCTTAACTAAAACTTGTAATTACTTTTTACTGATATCTTTACATCACTGTTCAAGCATGCGGTGATTACTCCCATTCTGAAAAAACTAAATTCTGACCCTAAAACTCTCTCAAATTACTGTCTCATATCTCAGCTCCCATGCCCCCCCATGCTACTTCAAAGACTTGCCTACACTTGACTCACACACTTTCTTCACTCTCACAACTTATTGGACCCACTTAAGTCAGGATTTCATTCCCAAGACTCCACAGAAACAGCACTGACTAAGGTAATGAATTATCTGGTCACTGCTAAATCTAAAGGCCATTACTCACTTCTTATTTTTCTAAATCTCTCTGCTGCTTTTGACACTGTTGACCAGCCTTTTTTTGGTTCTCATCCTACATATCTAATCGCTCTTTCACTGTTTCATTCTCTCTATCCACCTCTTGTTTACTACCTCTTTCAGTTGGAGTACTGCAAGGCACAGATTTAAGTCCTTTGTTTTTCTCAATCTTTACCACCTCTCTTGGCAAACTAATCAGCGCTATCAGATTTCAGTATCATCTGTATGTGGATGATACCTAAATCTATATATCCTCCCCACATTTGTCACCATCTGTATTGGTCTGTGTCACTGAATGCTTTTCTGCCATTTCATCTTGGATGTCATTTTGCCACCTCAAACTTAATCATTCCAAAACAGAATTAATTATATTTCTATTTCCACAACCTGATATCTCTATCACTGTTGGTAACCCGAGAATCACCCCTTCCATATAAGCCCACTGCCTATGTGTCATACTTGACTCCAAACTGTTCTTTGTTCCCAACATTTTGTTTGTCTCAAAATCATGTTGCATACAGTACTTCTAAAAAAACATATCCATATCTTACACAAGACACTGCAAAAACTCAAATCCATGCACTTATTATTTCCTGCATTGATTATTGCAATAATAGTCTCCTACTGGTCTTCCCAAAAACAGACTTTTATCACTACAATCCATTTTGAATGCAGCTGTGAAGCATATGTTCCTTGACAAACATTTGTCTGCTGATCCGCTTTTAGTCCCTCATGTGTTGTAAAGTAAATTTTACTGGCAAAAAGTGTTTCATGCTTCTACAGGATCAAGGCTGGCATGTCTACTCACTGTTTGCTCTCTAGCTTCTGAAGTGGCTGCTCTGTTAAGTCCTTTTCACGTTTTGTGAAAAGATCACCATTATACAAGTCGATCTTCGGTGTTGACAGATGTCAGGTCCTTTGAGATATGAAGTAATTTTAGCATTAGTTGAAATTTTTCTTCATGAATTGTGTATTTCAGGGATGCAGTGATATGCTGCTTTTCTCTGATTAGTTTATCTGTGAGAGATGTTATTGTGTACACTTGTGGAGTGAAACAGCTGTGGCTTTGTGATGAGGTTTTGATCACAGTTGTTCAAAAAGTAATGCCTAAATGCTCACAACTCAAATTTTATTATAGATACAGATTTGAAAAATTGGCAGTAAAATACTTTGAAGTCTTAGTAACAGAATGACTCTACTCAAAAAATTCATCATCTGCCCTCAAACATTTTCTCCACCTCTCATCCCAAGCTGTGAATCCACTTTGGAAAAATTCCAGTGTTTGGTGTTTGACCAAGGAACATATGGCATTTTTAACAACCTCTATGTCTTCAAAATGTTGACCCAAGAGACAGTATTTGAGAGAACCAAATAGATGATAGTCAGAAGGGGCCACATCAGGACTGTATGGTGGATGTGGCATTATTGCCCACCACATTTTGGCAATGGCTGCAGATGTTGCCATCGGAGTGTAAGGTCTGGCATTGTCGTGGTTTAAGATGACATTTGACAGTGGAATTGTTGACCTTTGTTTGCAGATGGCTTCTTTCAGCTTCTTAAGTGTAATAATGTATCGATCACTGTTGATTGATTGGTTTGGTTCCAAGTAATCGATAAGAATAACACCTTGGCAATCCCAGAAGAATGTGGCCATGACTTTGTTTACGGATCGCTGTGATTTAAACTTTTTTGGCCTTGGGTGTTTCCATTGCTTTGACTGGGCCTTTGTTTCTGGTTCATAAAGGAATACCCAGGTCTCATCTCCTGCAATGACATTTTCCAAAAACATCTCAGATTTGGCTTCAAAGTTGGTCAAAAGGTCATTGCACACTTCCACCCTCTGGGCCTTATGATCCCTAGTTAATTGCTTTGGAACCCATTTAGCACACACTTTATGATATCCCAAATCATTGATTAGTGTTTTCTAGTGCCATGGCTACATTCAAGTTCATCACTGATATCTCTGATGGTCACGCGATGGTCTTTCTGAATCATGGCATCAAATTTGTGTCGGTTCTCTGCTGTCACTGCAGTTGATGGCCTGCCAACACGAGGTTTGTCGCACACCGATGATTCTCCTGATGAAAATGCTTCATCCACCTTCTGACATTGCTATAGTGAATTGTACGCTCACCATACACTTTTTTCAGTCTTCTGTGGATTTCTGTAGCACTGCAGCCATCTTTTTTCCAGAAATTCAATGATGGCTCTTTGTTTAATCTTGGATGGTGTTTCTTGGACTACCTAAACAAAAATACATATATAGCTAGCACACATATTAAACTACAGAATGACAAAGTTTTAAATAAAAATTGCATATTATTTCAGAGTTATGAGCATTTAGGCATTACTTTTTGGACAACCCATATATATATATATATATATATATATATATATATGCAGCAGAGTTAGGAACTCCTGTAACAAAAGGCATACTCGCCGTGGTGCACACTTTGAATGGATAAGCAGAGGCAGAAGTCGGTGTCACTTTCCGGTCTTATTAGAAAAAATAGTAGCCATAAGCCAGTCACTGGGTCAACGTTTCGAGTTTAATAAAAACTCATCATCAGGTCATACCTGATGACATTTATATTTTATAATAAACTCGAAATGTTGACCCAGTCTTCTGCCTCTGCTTATATATATATATATATATATATATATATATATATAAAAAACAAAAAACAATAATCCACGGCACTCACCATTCCCAGATTTGGGGTGCAACATGGTATAAACATAAGGTTAGGTGGCTATCTGGCACCTGTAAATAAAGAATACTGTTCATCTGTAGTCATGGTTTCACTGGTAAAACTTATGTAGACAGTACATTTGAATATGAGTTCTTTATAACCACTGTGCATTAAAACCTATCCCTTGGCATGGAGTAGTGGTTTGGCACTGACTTCCATAATACCGAAGGTCTGCAGGCTGCAGTGCATCTGGGTGTGGAATGATTACACATGGAGAACTGTAAACTCTCCTGTAAGCCAGAGTGACAGATATTGCTGTAATACATTCATTCAGGAGAATTTTATACTTTGCCAAACACTTTAAGTTTGTATCATGCTGCTATATGATTTTTTTTGACAATCTGTGCAATTTTAAGCCATTATTGATAATTGACACTGAAAGTAAGTTTAGAAAGCAGAGCTTAGGTTAGTAGTAATGTAGGTTTATTTACATCAAACCAAATAGACTTTGCCACTTTTATATTTATTATGTTGGACATTTTTATTTATTCCCATATATCATTAAGACTGTCTTATTTTGCTACAGACTGTTTTTCAAATCGGTTATTGAACTATGATCTGTAGATTGTGAGTAGCAATTATTGACAACCAAGGGGAAAAGAGAATAGCAATAGTATAAGGAACACACAAAATACAGTCCAGACCTGTCTGCTTTAGATCTAAATAAAAAATGTAACAATTACGCATACAGTACTAAAACAATGTTAGCAAAAGAAGTATAATGGGGCTGATTCAGACCCGCTCGCAAGTGCTAAGCGGGTCGATGGTTACCCCCTGCGCATGCGCCTCCTCCGACGTGCACATGCGCAGACCCAGCGAGCGACTGGCGCTCCGTTGCTATGGGTCTTGCACCAAAATGGGGTGGCTGTCGATTGTGGTTGGCAGCTCGGCTCATTTTGGAGGCGGGCAGGGGGTGTGGCTGGACAAACAGAGGCGTTCTGAGGGAATGCCTTCCATTTGTGGGCTGCCCTACTGATATCACTAGTGATGTCAGTAGGTGAACTTCCTGCTCTATTAGAGCAGGAAGTCCACTGGGGCTTGCGATGGACGAGACCCTACCACAAGGGTCTTGTCGCAAGCCTGATGGTCGCGATGATCGCGACCATCACCTGGCCACTCACAAAAGCTGTGGGTGGTCACCCACAGCTTAGTGAGCGGTCAGGAGGCCGGCACAAAAAAAAATGCCGCCCTGATTCAGAGCGAGCGCTCTGAAAGAGCGTCCGGCTCTGAATAAGGGCTACTATCCAGAATAAAGTTGAGATGTGCACTGACCCCTGTGTTTTGGTTTTGGTTTTGGATCTGGATCTCCCCTGGTTTTGGATCTGGATTGGTTTTGCCAAAACTTCACCTCTGTGTTTTGTTTTTCAATTTTGGTTTTGGATCTGGATTTTTTCTTTAAAAAAATCATAAAACAGCTAAAATCACATAAAATGGGCCTTGTTTTTATTCCTACAGTATTATTAACCTCAAAAACATTTATTTCCACTTGTTTCAAGTCAATTTTGATCACCTCACAGCTCACTATATTGTTTTCATCCAGTTTAGGCTCAAATTTGCACCAAGCTAGCTGGCTGACTAAGCTAAGCAGCAGCAGTGGGCAGCACAAACACATGGCAGTTCAAGTTCAAATATGGCACATCAGGAAACACTTTTATTATTCAAGAGAGGCCTGAGTGAGTTGGAGTATGTACTGTATGAAGGCAAGGCAGGGACAGGAAGGGTTGATTGGTAGTAAATTTAATTTAATTTTTTTATTCTGAAGAAAATTTATGAGGGAGAAGGGGAGGGGAGGAGGCAAAAAAAAATTATACATTCACATCAGTCCTTGCCACAGAATAATCCTTGAGCATGGCTGCTGCTGCTGGGAGTGGATTTTCTCATCCCAGAAGGGGACTAGGAAGACTTCTAGTTGTGCTTTCCACATGAAAAAGCATTTCCCAACCTGTATGGGTACATAAAAAAAACAGTTAGTTAGTGGCCTCAAGCGTAAAATCTAAGATTTAAGGCAGGGGTAGCCAACTCTTAGAGCTACCAACAGTGCATATTTTCCAGGTCTCCTCACAGATTAATAATAATTAATTAACTTCACCAAAGATCTTTCCAAATGTATTGATGAGTAATGAATACACCTATATACCAGCTAGGTGGTCTGGAAAACATGAACTGTTAGTAGCTCTCGAGGACAGAGGTTGGCTACCCCTGATTTAGGCCTTACAGTGTGTCTTTCTTGAGAATCCTGCGCCTGCTTCTCTGGCTAGGAGTGGATTTTCATCCCAGTAGGGGACCAGGAAGAGTTCTTTCCAAAAACAAATAATCAATTGACTTAAATAATCCTTTGCAAACCTTCTATAAAGGCATTTCCCAACTTGTACAGGGACATTAAAAAAAACAGAGTTAGTTAGGGGCCTCAAGCATAAGATCTATGATTTAAGGCAGGGGTAGCCAACCCTGAGAGCTACCAACAGTGCATGTTTTCCAGGTCTCCTCACAGAATTATAACTATGATAATTAACTCCACCTGTGGATCTTTCCAAATGTATTGGTGAGTAATGAATACACCTGTACACCAGCTAGGTGGTCTGGAAAACATGAACTGTTAATAGCTCTTGAGGACCAAGGCTGGCTACCCCTAATTTAGGCCTCATGTCAGGGGCAGATTGTGCTGCCGGGACACTGGGCCATTTCCCGCTGGGCCGGTCCCTTTGTTCACTGCAGTGGCTGGTGGTCCTCCTTTACTCACCCCTCCTGCCGGGCCGGCTGCCACGATCGGAGCTCAGGTCAGCTCTGATCGGGCAGAAGTAGTACACTGTAAATTTCAAAAAAATGGCCGTCGGGTGAGCTACTGCGCATGCCCAGCCGCAGCAGCTCCTCCCATAAGCCTTGGTGGAGCCAGTCAGTCACCACTGATGGCTCCGCCTCCAGCCTGACTGAAAGCCCACCTTCAGGACATCTTTATTTGCACTGCAGTGTGGACTGACTGATCTGCAAGCAGCCGTCTCAGCAGTGCAGCCTAGACAGAAGGTAGGTAGTCAAAATATACTGTATATGTGCAAATAACACCCAGCTCTCTCCACCTATCCCACACAGCTCCAAAAACAACACCCCCAATCGCGGCACCCCCCCCCACCCACACATGTCTTCTTTCCTGACCCCTCATCCCCCACACACAGGTCCTCTTTCCTGCTCCTCATAGCTCCAGACACTTCCCCCACTCCCAATCACGGCCCCCCCTCCCCCACCCTCCCCCACACACAGGTCCTCTTTCCTGCTCCTCATAGCTCCAGACACTTCCCCCACCCCCAATAGTGGAACCCCCAACCCCCCCTCCCCCACACACAGGACCTCTTACCTGCTCCTCACCTCATTGCTCCAGACACTCCCCCCCCCAATTGCGGCACCCCCGACCCCCCCCCCTCCCCCACACACAGGTCCTCTTTCCTGCTCCTCATAGCTCCAGACACTTTCCCCGCCCCTAATAGTGGAACCCCCAACCCCCCCTCCCCCACACACACAGGACCTCTTACCTGCTCCTCACCTCATTACTCCAGACACTTCCCCCCCAATTGCGGCACCCCTGACCCCCCCTCCCCCACACACAGGTCCTCTTTCCTGCTCCTCATAGCTCCAGACACTTCCCCCACCCCCAATCGCGGCACCCCCGACCCCCCCTCCCCCACACACACACAGGCACTCTCTCCTGCTCCTCACCTCATAGCTCCAGACACTTCCCCCCCAATCGCGGCACCCCCGACCCCCAACACACAGGTCCTCTTTCCTGCTCCTCATAGCTCCAGACACTTCCCACACCCAATCTTAGCATCCCCAACCCCCCCTCCCCCACACAAAGGTCCTCTTTCCTGCTCCTCACCTCATAGCTCCAGACACTTCCCCCACCCCCAATAGTGGCACCCCTGACCCCCCCCTCATCTCCCCCACACACACAGGTACTCTTTCCTGCTCCTCACCTCATAGCTCCAGACACTTCCCCCACCCCCAATAGCAGCACCCCAGCCCCCCCTCCACACACAGGTCTTCTTTCATGCTCCTCACCTCATAGCTCCAGGCACTCCCCCCCATACACACACATAAACAGGTCCCCCTTTCCTGCTCCTCACCTCATAGCTCCAAACATTTCCCCCACCCCCATCCGCAGCCTCCCCGCCACACACACACAGGACCCATCTCCTGCTCTCACCTTATAGCTCCAAGCACTCCCCTGCCCCATCCACGGAACCCCCGACTCCCCACACAGGTCCCCTTTCCTTCTCTCTCTTCATAGCTCCAAACACTTCCCCCACCCCCATCCGCAGCCCTGCTTCCCCCACACACAGGTCCCCTTTGCTGCTTATAGCTGCAAATATTCCCCACCCCCAATCACGGCACCCCCCTACACACACGCACACAGGTCCCCTAGTCTCACAAATCCAAACACTTTCACCACTCCCATCTGTGGCACCCATGACAACCCTCCTCCCTCACACAGGTCCCCTTTCCTGCTCTCTCCTCACAGCTCCAAACACTTCACCCACCCTCATCCTCAGCACCCCCCATCCCCCTCCCACACACAGGTCCCTTTAACTGGTAGAATAGTGTAAGTGATAGGGTCCTCATTTATTAATGAATGATGAAACTCGTTGCATATGATAATAGTGCTCCAGCCAATCACCCTCCCAACTGTCATCTGTTTGAAAAATGACAGTTGGGAGCTGATTGGCCGGAGCACCATTATTATACACAATGAGTTGTATCACTTGTTGTGAATGATAGAACTCGTTAGTCAATGAGGCCCTTAAAAAGATTAACATTTTCTGAAATGTGTACAGTATGGCAGTGATGTCCTGTTATTTTGTCAGTAGTGTCTCTCTGGGGGCGATTCAATTCAGCGTGATGTTGAATAGCCCGGAAAGGAGCTATTCAATTGACCGTTCTGTTAAGTCAGACTGAGAGGATTTCTGCTTGCACCCTCCTGAGGTGAGAGCAGAAATCCTACTAAAGTACCAGTTGCAATGCTGTTTTCTGGCTTAGCTGAGTGCTAACAGCATTGTGGCCATTACAATTGGTCGGAGAATGCCGGTTAGCTCGACCAAGTACCCAGCTTAAGGCGCGGTCACTGGCATTCCCGACTTAAGTGGTTCTAGTCAGACTTAACAAGGCGGTCAATTAAATAGCTCCAGTAACTCCTTCCCGGGGCTATTCAACATCGCACTGAATTGAATCGCCCCCTGTGCTAGTGTTTACAGGTGGATCTGTTTACCGGTTATGCTTGAAACTGCGGTCGGGGAATAATGTGCAGACATGTGATCTAGCATTCCTACTAGGCTGTTTCAGCGGGGCTCTGTGCCCTGCCCTATTTCTAAAGGGCAGAAAGCACCCTGCCCACCGGCACGGCACCCTGCTGAAACAAGCCTGTTCTGTCCCCACCCACAGGCCGCAGTGTCCCGCGGGTGGGGTAAATGGTGGTGCAGCGGTCAGCTTCGGTGAGTGGATGCCGGGCGCATGCTCCCGGCATCCATTCACAGTGACTGCAGCGCTTGGAGGGCACTCCCCAAAGACTGACATAAAGGGGATGTGTCATAGAGAAATTATATATACACACACACCTATAATATATTCAGTGTATAGCAAACACGTGTATATATATATATATATATATATATATATACACACACACACAGTATATAGCAAACATGTATATATTATATGTAACACACATATACACATTACCACATACATGCACAGTAACACATGCATACACATATATCTGTATATGTACATAGAGACCGGCCCCCTCCCCCCACAAAATCCTGCGTTTGCCCTGCCCATGTTCAATACAATTTTTTTTCCTTTGTAGTCGGTGCGCGTGACTTCATGACACACCGCTGGAATGAAGAGGTCAGAGGAGCCGCAGCATGTGAGGAGCAGTGCCAGACAGACCAGGAGGAGAAGGCAGAAGAAAGGAGCATTCTTCAAGGTGATAAGGTAAGTTACAACTCATGAAACTTAGCGCTAGCGGGGAAGGGGGGTGGAGGGCCCAGGGGCCCTGCCTATTTTGTCAGAGATGGGCCCCAAATTTCTAATGGCAGCCCTGCTTGGCTCGACCCCCTCATTGACATGGATATATCACCTGTTGTGATATATTGACTTCCTATGATGAAAAGTATGCTAGTATGTAAATTACCATCTAAAATAGGGGCAATATAAGATTGATGCAACATGCATTAATTTGAGACTTATAAACAATAGTTAGCTTGCAGTGTTCAGTAAAAAAAATGTGATATGAATCTAATTATAAGGAAAAAAATGACAATAATTTTGATCATATAAGATTAGAGCCACTTCTGAAATACTCCTGTTCAATATATCTGTGGTCTGAGGGAACAAGTGGTCTACCTGTAAAAAAATATTTAAAAAAGACAGGACAAGCACATACAAATTATATATATAAAACTTCCCCCATACATCCTCATTAATCCATTTATTACTCACTCAATTCATAGGGAATTGTACTTTTTGGTATATATCTATCCTATTGCTGTTAATGGAGATTGTGAGGGCTTAGCGGCTGCAGTTTCAAGAGCACATACCGGTTGAGACAAATTTTGAGAATTCTGCTTTACTTACGAAGGACACTGAGCCCACAAAACCTATGCAAAAGTGTTTCATATGTCACAAAGTGGTACATAAAGTCTATGAATGCAGACTGGGAGACTCAAGTGTCACACAAAAGAAGTGTGAAAAAAGAAATGAGTCAGTTCTAAGTCTCACAGACGGTCATAGGAAGTATTGCTGGTAAATGTATTTGGTAGCCAAAATGCATTTAAGCTGTAATCAAGGATGGCTTACAGTATATATTTTAGCACTTGTCACCTTATACCAGTCAGTGGGATAAGAGACAATGGGGTCTATTTATCAAGCAGTGAAAAGTGTGAAGAATTGGACCAGTGGAGAAGTTGCCCATAGCAACCATTCAGCTTTCAAGCAACATTTATCAAGTACAGTCTATAAAATAATAGGTAGGAGCTGATTGGGTGGTATAGGCAACTTTTCCACTGGTTTACTTCTCCACACTTTTCACTGCTTGATAAATAAACCCCAAAGTCTTTACAGCCACAAAGTGGGGACAATCACGGTGTGTCTGAAAATAAAAGGTGAAACCATATTCACAGATATTCAGAATGTGTTATTTATACCAAATTTGGGGACCAAACTTATAACCATAAGTGTTCTAGAAAGAATAGGCTTTAAGGTCAAGTTCGCACAGGGTAAGTGTGTTGTGCAGAATAAAAAATGGACTGTGAGAGCAACAGCAAATTGTTGCCAGCAACTATATGCCCTGCACACAGAGGAGTGTTGTGCAATGACGGCCTCTGATTCAAGCCAGTCTATGCAGTTGTGGCATAAGCAACACGCCACCTGGGATATTAAAATGTTCAGAAACTCCTTGATGGGATGGTGACAGGAATAACTGTGAACAATCTAGAGAGACCAGCATGAGAGCTGTATAAACAAAGTTATTGTCCCTTTCTGAACTCAGAAACCAGAGCTGAGGTGCCACTAGCATTGGTACATATAGATGTGTATGGTCTGATGGCAATATAATTGACAAGTGGATACCAATATTTCCTGACACCTATCCATGACTTCAGAAGAATGACAGGTTTACTTAATTAAATCTAAAAATGAAGTAATAAACAAAATTGCAGACTGCAAAAGTCTGTTAGGATCAAATATTTCAAAAACTGAATTCTTGAGACACTGGTGGGAAATAGTAGAATAAAAGTGTAGCTGTCTTCTTGAAGAAATACGGCTTAGAGCACCAGGTAACCTTTGCATACATGCCAGAACAGAATGGTGTCAATTAGCAGGCCATCCACACATTTGTGGAGATATCACAGACTATGATGTGTGACGGAGGCCTATAAAATAGGTTTTGGGCAGAAGTAGTGTTTATGTCAGTATATTAGAAAACTGTGCATCCACAGTAGCTGTGAAAGGCAGAAAACAGTTAGAAGTATGGTCTGGAAGAAAGCCAATCAATCATCTCCAAGTGTTTGCGTGAAGAGCATATGCATTCCTTAAGGAAAAAGAATCATATACCGAATCCCAAGTCAGTCAGGTGTATCATGTTTGGATACAGCCAAGAAATGATACAGACTATGGGACATTACAAACAAAAAGCTTATAAAATCCTGGGACATTGTGTTCCATGAAACTGTGTCACCTACTGTAAAGCTGGAACAAGAACCGCAGCACAATTTCAGGCATGTCTGAGTTAGAGACTGCCAATGTGAGAAGCAAAAGAGGAAAACCCCTAGGAATATTATAAGGATTTCGCAAAACCCTAGGAATATTATAATGATTTCTCAAATATCACTTTCTGTGAACCACAAAATATCCAAGAAGCAAAGTCAAAGAATTATACATGGACTGTTGTTAACAGGACGAGTCACCCTAAGACAGTGTTGCTAAAGGATATACACAAAAATCTGCGACAGTACATTATGTTTAGTCATTACCATATCTGTCTTGCATGATTTACTGTTATACCAATTACTGTACATACTGTTGTTACAGATGTTAACATATAAGCACCTCAAACTACATTTCATTTGTCTAGAGAATCACTCTGATGTTAGGCAAACAGACATTGGTTTTGTACTTTTTTTCACAGCACCACCAGGAAAATGTATAAATGTTGATGCTGTAATGCTGGCTTTTATGCTGTAATAATGTTTTTTTCAAACTTTTTTCTATTATAATACAAAATGTACAAAATATTTTCCTGAAGGTCCATCACAAGCAGTTGCTCGGCCATCATCAAGATCTAAAGAGCATGATGCAGGACCTGCTCTCTTGCTCCCAACATTGGCGAAATCATCCTGAGGATCCAGTTGGTAGGGCCAGATTAAGGTAGGGCAACTGGAGTAGTTGCTCTGGGGACCTCACAAACAGGGGGGTCCACATAGAGTTTGTGTCATCCTGCAATTGCTGAGAAGAGGTGCCTGTTCCTAGATGGGGCTGCCTTGGCTCTGTGTTCTGCATGCATGGTGCATACAGCAAAAAGCAGCTCCCAAAACCCTTCCTCAGCATCATGTGACACATCACATCAATGATTTTGATGAGTGGACTCAGCCATTCTGCACTGCATGCACTGTGCATGCAGAACACAGAAGAGCTGGAAGGATTCAAGAGGAGCCTGCAATGTGAGGTTGGTTTTTCAGGGGCACTGAGAGGGTACTGCATACCATACAAGGAGACACTGTGAGGCATATTGGCAGTGTACCATGTGGCATATGGGGGGGCACTGTGGAGCATATTAGGGAGAATACTATGGGGCATATTCAATTGGGTGCAAGGTTTAGCGACATTAAATCCTCGTGCCCCTTGTGCCCAATTTTGGAATCCCGCGGGTATGCACGCTCCCGATATCCGGATTCAATTTTAAAAATAGTGGATGCGGGGATTTCATCATTGAAAACCTTGCGGCGTGTAAAATTAATTTAAAAAAAAACCCACTTACCTGCGCGGGGTTCTCCATCCCCCGGTGGCTTTCCCTCTCTCTTCTTACTGGACAGGTTTGGCAATGTTGACATCTATAACAACAGTGGATGGTCTACCAGAATGTGCTTTGTCAGTCACTCACATATTACCCTGTTTGAAGTGCTTCCACCACCAAAATACTGCAGCATGGCTAATTGTTTCTCCACTGTATACTTGTCGTAACATTTCATGAGTTTCATTTCCACTTTTTCCAAGTTTAACACAAAATTCAATCACTCATCTCTGACGTTCTGTAACCTCACAGACAAGTCTTCCTCATCTGCCTAGATGAAACATATGAAGATCTTCCACTCACTGTAACCAAACAAACAGACTATGGCAGTCCAACCTCAGGTTCAGACACATCGATGTGTGAGCACAATAACCAGCATAGCGTTGCCATGTCTACCTATGGGAAAGAAATATAGTGGCAGTCTCATTACTATTCCATTAGCCCTCGTAAATACTCTGTGATGATTATAATGTAAACCTCTATAATTTTTGCAAACCAGAATTTTCTGAGGGAGCAACCCTCTTAAAGTATTTTTTAATATAAGACCTTTGTTATAAGGAAGATGAACTGATTAAGAAAATTGTTTGCATTGTTATAAAACTTTTTGTGTCATAAGTTTTTTAGATTTTTGATCCAAGAAAAAACTCTTTTAAAAAAACTTTCAAAATATATTTTTTGTTCCAACATAATTTCCTGTTAACCTGGTAGATGAAAAGATGCAACATCAAGATGAAATACATTGAGAAAGTCAAGAGAAACACCAAATTGCTCCTTCACCCTAAAGACCACTCCCATGCATCATGTCCCAAAAGGTGAAAATAAAAGATTGATTTGTTTCCTCGCCAATAAAGTGTTATAGTTAAGTCATATTTTAGGGAATGCAAACATAATGTGACAATGTGACTGTTTTTACTGTTTGATATAAATATATATATATATATATATATATATATTAATGTTGATTTAATTAAGCATTTAATGAATATGCTATTCAAAAAGGAAAACTTGGCACTGCGCTTGCAGAAAGATTTTACTATGGCAGAAGTTACCCAAACCAAGACCCAGGTATGTATATAAATAAAGGAACAATTTTATTCCATCTAAAAATATATTATATATATCTATTGCATATAATTGCACCTACAATTTTCTAATGATCAATTTCTATATTCAAACAAACAGTATAATACACCGTTTAATATTCCACCAGGGAATTAATGAAAAGGAGTTCCATAAATATTATCCTGAAGAAAAAAGTATAATAGGGAGAGTATTTTATGTATCAAAGTTCCATAAGCTGTGATAACTGGATTTCAACATATAAATTCTTTCTTTAGTGTAATGTGATAGGTGCTCCTAGCACAAATGATATGATATCCAAAGTCCACAATCTATGGAGCCACAGTGATGTGAATATAAATAGAAACTGTCCCAGCATATAGAGGGTTGAGCCGTTAGTAAGTAAATGGTATTCACTAACAGGCAGGCCGCAGATCGGCACACACTTACCTAGCTCTCCAGAGCTAATGGCAGTATTCAGCTGAGGTCTCCATCCATGTGTTCTGTACGGGCTCTATCAGAGTGATGTCAGCTCTGCCATGGTAGGCAGGTATTGAGTAGTAAAATCTTTAGCATGTCCGTAGGGATAAAGCGTGGGTCCTTTGAGTCAGTCCACATAATAAAAGCAATGAAGTCCTATTTCGCTCCTATTTTGGGAGCTATATCAAAGAGTTGACTACCTGTGTCTTGGTATGGGTAACTTCTGCCATAGTAGAATCTTTTTACAAGTGCAGTACCAATTTTTAAATAGTTTGTTCCCCAATAATAAGTCTCCACAGACTTCATAGGTGACTGCTGCTATTCTAAATTGTTTTTTATATGAGCGCCTAAGATTGTGTGTATTTATTGAATAACCTTACAAATCTCTGGTCCTGTTGTTTAGGACTAAAAATATATATTTATTTGCGGTAAACTGGTTTGTTTCTTTAACTTATAGAAGTCAAGCTTATGTTTACTTTTTTAAGTAACACCTGCATTCTCAATCTGCACATGTCAATAAAACACAAAGGTTTACTTACAAAAAGTCATAAATGAAGATCCTAACATCATGGGCAATTATACTTACAAGTGAAGTCATTTATTAACAGAGATTGCCTCACTTGCCTCACACTATGCATGCTGTGAGAGTTACCTGATGGTAACAAGACCCGTAGCTGCTCACTTTCTTTTTGCAAAACATAATGGCTCAGGTTGATTTAAGGCCAGATTATGCAATAGATAGCAGCAGAGCACAATATCTGGGACTATGAATGGACTATGTAATAACACACCACCAGACTTATCAACAAACCTGAACCTAATTTTTAACAGTTTAAAAGTGCACTTTGTCACAGATCTAGTGGATTTGTGGGTCTCATTATACTTATATTCAGCAGGAGTCTGCAACAGTGGCAATGGTGTCAGTAGCCAGACACACATGTGGGTGTCAACAAACACGAAAAACATTATAGGCATAATAATGTGCATCATTTTTCAAGGCCCAAAATTAGTAAAATACCGTCCACCTACTCAGCAATGATCCCGATCATTCGGCATTAGGCAGTTCTAGTCCAATGTGTGGGCAGAATATAGCTCCCAGAACATTAGTCACATTGCTGAGCAAAGCAACACACAAATTTGCCTCTCAGTAGCTAGTCAAATTATTTGGGTGGTTTTGATAGCTGTTTTCTGAAAATGTATAAAGCCAATGCATAGCAAATAAACGGTTTCTTGTTGTAATGTTGAAAACATCTATTCTAAACCGATTTTCAATTGTTGTGTTCTAAAGTCTTTTTAAAGTCTGCCTTTTTGTGGTTTCCTGTCAGTTTGAGCTTCAGTTAATCGGCCAAATGCTAACCGAAATCCTGCTCTTAGTAAATATACCCCTGCATGTAAGCTAGAAAATCATTAATTCCTGACTACCAGTAAACAGACAGTGTACTGAGTGGGAGCATGAATGTGAATGCTAATGTTCACTTAGCCTGCAAAAAATTGGGGGCAGGCAGTATCCACGAAAACAGATGTGTGATTACTGTTTTAGTGAGTGAAATTAAAATGAGGTAATAATCACTTAGTTTAATTTAATCAGTCCAACAGCACAATCCCAGCCAGCACCTAGAGTGTGCTAGTATTTATGACCAGTGCTAAGAATTGAGGCACAACCCATCAGTTTGTCAGGATAAGAAGCAGCCTACCTTTCTCAGCAAGCCCCTGCAAATGATACACAAATATGGGGGGATGTAACCATGTGATCTAAAGCAATGCTGCCCAAGTATTTCCACACAAGGGCTAAATGAATATAATATAAATTAAACATGTGCTTTTGAGCAAACATATAGCTAAAGAGAAAATAAATAACTGAGGAATTGAACATTCTGAAATTATCATCCAATGGAATTAAATGCTTTTAATTACCAGCAACACCAATGTAGATATGTGGACAACATTTGCCTATATTAAATTTCAGAATATACCATAACTGTATTTGGCTGGAGCCTTCCCAAAAATAGTTATAAATTAGGAAGGGAAAACTGTAATTGGAACATTCACTTATTTATAAATGTACTAGAACAAAAGTGCATAAATAAGCAACTGGCTGGGGTTTTATTGCCATGAAGCCCATGTAACCCCCCTCCACATTTGTTTGACTGTCCAGCCACAGCACAATATTTTTTTTTATAATGTTTTGACTAATTAAGAAAATTATCAGGAAAAAACTAGACTAAAATTCAGATGAGAATTGGAGAAATTGGTGATTAAAAATAGTCTCTAACCCCCAAGCATGTGTTAAATGTATTAGCAGCCAAATTAACCTGGCAAGATGCATGTAACTGGCTATATTGTAGTAAAGAAACACAGACACATACTCTGGAGAGCTCCAGATTTTCCCAATCGAAGGACCACAACCAGGGGGTGCAGTCCTCAGAACACACAGGGATGACCCGGACATCCATCGTGAGATACTGCAGGAAGAAATCCCTATGATAGGACTGCCATATTGCAAGGAGCAGAGAGGCAGGCACACATACTGTATTGATTGTGACTCAGCAGACTGATATCCAGCCCCATGCTTACTGACCAAGGGCTGGTTGGCATAATGGCAGAGACCACACAGTGTGTGATAGCCTGCTACAGTGGCACCAGCCCTGGCTGATAAAGGCTAGTGTTGGTTAGTGAAAAATTTGGGGAAACACATGCTCTTTGCACCCACACCCCCCAACTGCTTTTCTATTACCAGCCTAAACTTAATGGCCTTCTACTGACTACCATTTTGCAAGGTGACCCCACACTGTCTCTTTTACCATTTTATATTTGTCAACAAACTAATATATAGAAGACTGCATGGATTGGAGGCATCTGTGCACCTCCTTACACAAACATGTCTCTAAGAGGCAACTCATATTTTTGAAAGTGTTCAAAGCCTGCTGCTTAATAAATCCTTAGTAAATCCTATGCTTTGATTACTTCTAGTGGGGAAAATCAGGATGCCATTTTTGGTCTTAAAGTGTGGTTTTGCATTGGGTTTCACCTTAGTAAATTTGATGGATGATATTCCACTGGGAATTGTCACAATTACACAGCATTGTAAATTTTCTCCTTAGTATCCATGCAACATCTACAGTACAACACATGTTAACAGATTATTTAGGCATAGGCTAACCAAGACAGAATGCTTCATACTCGAGAAGGAATAAAAACAATTCCAGTGGAAAAACAAATAATAATAATTTCCAGATTTTCTCTTTTATCAAAAAATGAAGAGCATTTAAAAAGCTCTACTAGATTTTAAAGAATTGTGTTTTGTTTTCGAAGAGACAACTGTAACCAAGATGAATGTTAATCAATCATGTTTCTCTGAACAACATGAAGGATATAGTGGTGCTCTGGATCTAAATCTGGGTGACACTTTTTTTGCAGTCACCAAAACAGTGTTTTCCAGTATTCTTCCTCATTTGGAATCTCTAATGTCTTGTGGTACTATAGCCAATATGGCCCAACCAATTATTCAGTTGCAAACCTTCAGATCTGGACCCAGAACTCTCTTTTTATGGAAAAAAAAATCCATCTTCTGAGCTTGACACTTTGCATGTGGTGCTAAAAAATGTATATGAAAAATATAATAAAACATAACCATTTATGCAAAGAGTAATTTTGCAGATTTCCTTAAGACTGTAAGCTATCTCCCCATGGTTAAATCATGAAAAATTAGCAAAACAATGAAAGAGGTCTGATTTAGAATTCTCATTTACATACAGTATGTCAAGCAAAAAAGTTGTTTAGGAGAGTTTGTACAGTAACTAGACTATCATTTCAGTTTCCCAGACAGTGAAGTGTAGTTGGGATTTCCAAAAAGCTATTGTAGTGATTTATATTGGTTAATTTTATATTTGAATCATTATATATATTTACATGTGTGTGTGTGTGTGTGTGTGTAAATTTATATATATATATATATATATATATATATATAGTAGTCCAACATGCCGGCACTCCTCACATAAAGAAATAGTGTATTGCGCCCAATGCCTTCCTGATGAAGGGACCATTAAAGAGTCCTGAAACGTTGATGTATATTTAACGAGCATGTGAAGTTTGCTTTATTAAGACGCCGTGAGTGACGCCTATCTCTGGACTGCTATATATATATATATATATATATATATATATTACATACATACACACACAGTTAAGTTATATAATTATGACCTCCAGCTAATAACCAGAGTAACCTACGTGTGCAGCACAGACACCAGCTAGACAGGCTGTAAGTGACTAAATAAGGTCCCAGTAGTTTGGCACAGGTATCCTGAGCCATGCTGAATGCAGTGCATCCCACAGCTGCTGGAGGGTGCATGGTGGAGTAGCCATAGATCAAACACAATGATCAAGGTGGTCCCACAGATGCTCAATTGGGTTCAAGTCCAGAGAATAAGGGGCCAGGGAAGTACTTGGAAGTCTTGGTTGTGCATGTTCAACCACTGTCAGACATTTCTAGCCGTGTGACATGTCGCATTGTCATGCTGGAAGCTCCTATCCACCTCTGGAAAGACAATCAGCATGTGTGGGTGTACTTGCTCTGCAAGGATGGATTCATGACCAAATAAGTTGAGGATGGCTTCCACATGGATGAGTGGGCCCACATAATGCCATGAAAACATTCCCCAGACCATAATGCTGCCACCACCAGCTTGTGTTCTTCCAGCAATGGTTGCAGGGTGCTTGTTCTCCGATGTTTCTCAAGTGACACACCAACATCCATCCATTCGGTGAAGCAGAAAATGTGACTCATCGGAGGAGGTGGGTGGCCAACCAGATGTCATTAGGTTTTGCTGACTGATTTGCATCACCACCTGCAGTGGGTCTCTTAGGAAAATTTAACTTTTACCTGGCAGCCGCAAAAACTGTCACGTGCCACTTGAGGTGACAATTTTTTCACCACCAGCTCTTTGCATCTTTTCAGATTTCTGTCCATCAGAAAGAAAGACACAAGGTATGACTTAAACCTAGTATGGTCGTCAAAATATAGTGATCTGATTTCAAGAGATTCATGACCATTGGATCCTGGCAAAGTGAAAGAAGGGCTTGATCTACGAGTCTGACTGACAGGAAAAAAAAACACTTTGATTTTTTTTTATACATTGCGGTGGGGGGAGGACACCTGAAAAAGGCAGGAGCCCCTTGATAAATGATACAGGCAGCACCCCTGCACAGCTACATTGTTGATAAGTGAATCTAACAAGCGCACACACACATAGAAAAAAAACACTGATTAATTTATTTTTTTATACTAGGGTGGAGAGCACCCCTGAACAAGGCAGCTGCCCCTTGATGAAAGACACAGGCAGCACCCCTGTGCAGCTAGGTTGCTGAAAAGTGTGGCTGATGCACATGGAAAAAATGACACTTTTTATTTTATTCACACTGTGTGTGAAGAGCACCCCTGATGGACAGAGCACCCCCTGGACAACACAGCAGCACCCCTTTATGGACTGCAGTAACACAGGAGCCACTGAAGCCCCCCTCTTCTGTTTGCAGCACAGCTTCTATAGAGTATAGACAACAACACAGCCCTTATGGACAACAGCACAGCCCAGCCAGCCCTTATGGACAACAGCCAGCCCCTATGGACAACAGCAAGTCCCTATAGACATTGAGCAGCCAGCCCCTATGACAAGTGACAACAGCAGCCAGCCCCTATATACAGCAACAGCACAGCTGCTATGGACAACAAGAGCACAGCCCCTCCCTTGCTTCCTCTTCACTCTTCAAAACCCATGAGAATATGACAGTGGGATGATGACATTTTGCCTTGCTTTGATATCCGAGTCAGGCGGCTAAACCAATCTGGTCTTGGGTCTGACTCGGATCTGCAAATTTCAGGTGGGTTCGGTTCTGAGAACTGAACCTGCTCATCTCTAACAATAATGTGACTCAACTGTGTATATATTCACTGTGCTACATAGTTATAGGTCACTATATTTCTACATTTGGCAGATTTGCTCTTCCCACAATTTTGATTGTTGGAATTTAAACAGTCTAATACATATACTTTTTTTCAGATGAAAGTTGCAGAAGGAATTCTTTGCATTTCCCTTTAGCAAAGTAGAATGTGTAGACTTTTGAAAACAATGTAATATTTGGAATACTACCTTATTTTCAGGTTAGCCATTCCCAAGTAAGATAATTGAAGATTATATTTTATGATGTTGCTTATGCCTTGGTACCATTATATATGACTGGATAGACAAATAATAGATTTTGTGTACACTTAGGGATATATTTACTAAAAAATTTTTTTTTCGAACTGGAGTTATTGCCCATAGCAACCAATCAGATTCTAGCTATTTTTCTAGCTCCTTCTAGAAGATAATAGCGATAATCTGATTAGTTGCTATTGACAACAACTCCACTTCTAAAATCCTGCATTTCAGTAAATATACCCCCTAGACTTTGCTTGTTTTTTCAAGTGTAGTATCTATAATGGGTGCTTCTGTGTAGTCCACATGTGCACCTAGGTCAAGGGTGTTCACACTATACTGTACAATCGGCATCTTTAGCAGTTAATTACCTTGCAGGTAGGTGGATGCCGTGGATGATGTCCAATCGATAGCAAAAAACCCTTTTCACGGGTGGTATCCCTTGGTATCTGGAAAATATTGCAACTTGGAGTGATCCACTAAGGGGTTCCTATTAGTCCTGTGTCCTTATGGAGGGGTAAGAATTTAGGACAATTGGCTCACTCGATAATTTTCCAAGTATTCCAAAAGGTGCTTGCTTAAGAAATGATCTAGGTTCTGTGTGCGTGTTTTATAACGCATTTGCAAGTATCCTACAGCTTTTAGCCTCTGACAAAGCTGTAGGATACAGGGAAACGCGTTAGACGATAGGAACCCCTTAGTGGATTGCACCAAGTTGCAATATTTTCCAGATACCAAGGGATACCACCTGTGAAAAGGGTTCTTTCTGTTGATTGGACATCATTCACGGCATCCACCTACATGCCGGTTAGGTCACCAATATTTTTTATTGTGTTCCAGTGTAATTTTTCAAATCCATTTATCTTCAGGATACATGTGCACTTTTTTTACTTGGACTTATTGAATTTTGGAATACCCATTTTTATTGCTATTCAATTTTGTCGGGACTTTTGTCTATGTATATTATATATATATATATATATATATATATAAATAACTCATGCATATGATGGTTTCTTCAATATGAGAGCCATATTTTTATATGTATCATGTGAATAAATTCACCATTTTATTTATATCTGCCATTGTTTAATAGTATATATGCTCCACAATCTTGTTGTTCAGTTATCTTGATATTTATCTGTAACATTATATAGATTGTGCTATTTCCACACTATTTTGAAGGAGTATATGTACACCTGCCTGTAAAGTGGCAGTTAGGAGTTGATTGGTTGGTACTTTATCTCCATCCACTTTATCTCTGGCTTAGTACATAGACTCTTATGTCACAAATGACCAAGAGACAGTATCAAGGGCATTAACCATAAAAATATTGAAGATTAGAGTGCGCTGATATGAACAGAGAAGGTGAATATCATATATCATTAAAATACTAGTATCAAGGGCATTGTCTATATCTAAACATAAAAGCATGTTAGGGGACTTTGGATCCATCCTCTTGTGCAGATGCCATGACTAGAGCCCACACGCAAAGCCAAATTAGTGATCTAAGAATTAGTGAAACCTAGCGTACATTATTTTTTAATATAAAATCTATATTTAAAAGAAACTGTTCTGGCTTCATTGGCCCTATTCCCATTCATAGACACAAACAAAGCTTGATTCTTAATAATGTTATTATTATGTTAATAGTATTTTTTTATTGGATTTCATCTTCTAATGTTCCTATTTTTCCTGTTAAATATTTATGCTACATTGTATCATCCATTGCAATTTTATTTTTGCTTAACTTAGTAGCCAAAATCCTGGAATCTAATACTGAGTGATATTAAAAATTATTAGAACCAGGTGCAAAAAAGTCAGATGTGTTAATAAAAGGGATTCCATAGGTAGGGCATGATTCAGAGTTGCACACAAAATCGGCCATGGCTGCGTCTTTTGCCGCATATGCATCTTTATGCTAATGCGGCAGCTGATTTTATGAATTTGCTGCAGCTTGCGGAGATGCAAATCTGTCTCTGTGCATCTGATGCACCATCAAAATTTGCAACAGCTACATGGCAGGTGCAGTTACTCCGCCGAGTATGAGTTGTTCATCTTTAAATGCAGACGCTGTCAGTGACATGCCTGCATTTACCTAGACACCCCTCTGTTACCTTCCTGGAACGCCCACTAAAATACACACTCCCTACTTCCTAATTCATTCTGCAACTTTGTGCTTCAACAATTGGGATTCCATCATGGTAATTGTTCTACCTACAGACGTATCAAGCATAAACACCCGCTATGCCACAATGTTAACTTATTACTAGGGATGAGCGGGTTTGGATTTCTGAAATCCTAACCCCCCAAGCCCCCCCCCCCCCGATCCGAGTTGTATCCGAGTCTGGCTCAACTTTTCCCGCCTGACTTGGATCTGAAATCGAGGCAAAATGTCATCATCCCACCTTCCGGATCTCGCGGGTTTTGGATTCTATAAAAGGTCCCCACGTCAGCGCCATTTCTCGCTTTGGCTGTGGACAGTGAAGAGGGAGGGTGGGAGATAGGGCTGACTGGGATGTGTTGTGCTGCTGTTGTCCATAGGAGCTGTGACCACTCAGTCCATAGGGGCTGACTGGGCTGTGTTGTGCTGCTGTTGTCCATAGGGGCTGGCTGGGCTGTGTTGTGCTGCTGTCATAGGGGCTGGCTGGGCTGTGTTGTGCAGTCAGTTGCAGTCATAGGGGCTCTGTCCACTCCAAAGTCTATAGGGGCTGGCTGGACTGTGTTGTGCAGTGTCCCATAAAGGTTGTAGTCCTAGAAGGGTGCTGTAGTGTTGTCCAGGGGGTGTGCATCTGTGCATCAGGGGTGCTCCCCCAAAGTGCACTCCAAAAAAAATATTATTTTTTTCCTGTGTTTGTGAATTGTGTGCACAGTATCCGCATGTGCATCAACAAAGTAGCGCCAAGCGTGTGCCTGTGTCATAAGTAAAGGGCCGGCTGGCTCGCCTGTTAAAGGGTGCTGTAACCCCCCAGTGCACTCCAAAAAAATTAAAAAATATATTTTTTTGTGTTTATGAATTGTGTGCACAGTAGCCGTACGTGCATCAACAAAGTAGTGCCAAGCGTGCACCTGTGTCATAAGTAAAGGGCCGGCTGGCTTGACCGTTAAAGGGTGCTGTAACCCCCGAAGTGCACTCCAAACAAAATAAAAAATAATTTTCTGTGTTTGTGAATTGTGTGCACTGTGGCTGCACATGCATCAACAAAGGAGCAGCGCCAAGCATGCGCTTGTATCCCATAATTAAAGGGCCGGCTGGCTTGTGATTGTGAATTATGTGCGCAATAGCCACACATGCATCAACAAAGTAGCGCCAAGCGTGCGCCTGTGTCATAAGTAAAGGTCCGGCTGGCTCATCTGTTAAAGAGTGCTGTAAACCCCAAATTGCAGTCCAAAAAATATAAAAAAATATATTTTTTTGTGTTTGTGAATTGTGTGCACAGTAGCCGCACATCCATCAACAAAGTAGCGTCAAGCATGCGCCTGTGTCAAAAGTAAAGGGCTGGTTGGCTCGTCCGTTAAAGGGTGCTGTAACCCCCAAAGTGCACTCCAAAAAAAAAATATTTTTTTCTATTTTTGTGTATTGTGTGTACTGTACGTGCATCCTCAAAGCAGCAGCGCCAAGCGTGCGTCTGTCAGTTAAAGGGTGGTGTAACCCTCAAAGTGCGCTCCACAAAAAACAAAAAATTCTTCTTTTTTTTCTTTCTTTGTGAATTGGGTGCACTGTAGCTGCACGTGCATCATCAAAGGAGCAGTGCCAAGCGTGCGCCTGTCCCATAATTTAAGAGCTGGCTGGCTCATTTCTTAAAGGGTGGTGTAACCCACAAAGTGCACTAGTCTCCAACAAAAATAAAAAAATATTTTCTGTGTTTGTGTGCGCCTTAGCCACACATATATATCAATATAACATAAATGGAGGCCCAAACTTTCTCTGATAAAAAAAAAATAGGGAAAGATCAAGAACCACTTCCTCCTAGTGCTGAAGCTGCTGCCACTAGTCATGACATAGACGAAAACATGCCATGAACATCGTCTGCCAAGGCCGGTGCCCAATGTCATAGTAGAGGGCTTATACAATCCCAAATGACAAAGTTCAGGAAAATGACCTTAAAAAAAACATTTAAATCATCTGAGGAGAAACGTAAACTTGCCAATATGCTATTTACAACACGGAGTGGCAAGGAATGGCTAAGGTCTTTCCCTATGTTCATGAATAGTGGTTCAGCTTCACATGACGATGGAAGTCCTCCTCCTGCTAAAAAAATCAAATGAGTTAAGCTGACAAAAGCACAGTGAAGAACTGTGCATTCTAAGAAGATATCACAAATCCCCAAGGAGAGTCCAAGTGTGGTGGCGGTTGCGATGCCTGACCTTCCCAGCACTGGATGGGAAGAGGTGGCTCTTTCCACCACTCCACCCCTTCAAGTGCTGAAAGGAGCACCCACAGTCCACTTGCAAATTGAAGATGTCACTGTTGAAGTAAAACAGGTTGAGGATACTGGTGTAGCTGGCACTGAGGAGGATTCTGATGGTGATGTGGTTTGTTTAAATCAGGCACCGGGGTAGACAGTTGTTGTCCGTGTAATGAAAAAGCCCATCACGGTCATGCCTGGGCAGAAGACAAAACATTCCACCTCTTTGGTCTGGCAATATGTCTATCCAAATCGGGCAACAACTGTCTTGCCATATGTACCATACGTAAAGTTGAAATAAGTAGGGGTAGGGATGTTAACCACCTAGGAACATACTCCCTTATATGCCACTTGCAGCGCATTCATAAAAAGTTACTGTCAAGTTCAGAAACTTTTGCTAAGACCGTAAGCAGTCCAGGGACACCTAAATCCCTTTGTCCTGTTGTATCCAAGTGCCTGCAACCACACCGTCAACTCCCTCCTTGTCAATTTCCTCCTTAGTCAGGACTGGAAGTAGTCCTGTAGGCCATCTCACTGGCATGACTGACTCTCCTATCCGGGATTCCTCCGGAGGATCCTGCATTGCTACTCCTACTGCTGCCACTGCTGCTGTTGCTGCTGGGAGTCGTTCATCATCCCAGAGAGGAAGTAGGAACACCAGTACTTTTACTAAACAATTGACCCTCCAACAGTCCTTAACGAGGAGGATGAAGTACAACAGCAGTCATCCTGAAGCAAAACGTATAACTGAGGCCTTGACTGCTATATTGTTGTTAGACGTGCATCCGGTATCCGCCATTAGTGCTGTGGGATTTAGACAATTGATGGACGTCAGAAAAAGTGTCCTCAGTGTCGTGAAAAATGCGGTTGTACCCAATGTCCACTTAACCATGAACATGTGGACAAGTGGAACAGGGCAGACTAAGGACTATATGACTGTGACAGCCCACACTGGGTAGATGTATCACCTTATGCAGCAACAACAGCAGCGTCACCAGTAGCAGCATCTCAGAAATGCCAGCTCGTTCCAAGGCAGGCTACGCTGTGTATCACCGGTTTCAGTAAGAGGCACACTGCCGACAACCTCTTAGAGAAACTGAGGGAAATCATCGCCCAGTGGCTTACCCCACTTAGACTCTCCTGGGGATTTGTGATATCTGACAATGCCACCAATATTGTGCGGGCATTACATCTGCGCAAATTCCAGCATGTTCCATGTTTTGCTCACACAATAAATTTGGTGGTGCAGAATTTTATGAAAAGCGACCGGGGCATGCAGGAGATGCTTTGGGTGGCCCGAAAAATTTCTAGCCACTTTCGCCATTCAGTGACTGTGTGCCGAAAACTGGAGCGCCAGCAAACACTCTTGAACCTGCCCCACCATCACATGAAGCAAGAGGTTGTGATGCGGTGGAACTCAACCCTCTATATGCTTCAGAGGATGGAGGAGCAGCAAAAGGCCATTCAAGTCTATACATCCACCTATGACATAGGCAAAGGAGGGGGTATGCACCTAACTCAAGTGCAGTGGAGAACGATTTCTGTGTTGTGCAAAGTTCTCCAGCCCTTTGAGTTTGCAACACGTGAAGTCAGTTCAGACACTGCCAGCTTGAGTCAGGTCATTCCCCTCATCAGGCTTTTGCAGAAGCAGCTGGAGAAAGTGAAGAAGGAGCTAAGATGGAGCAATTCTGCTCAGCATGTGGGACTTGTGGATGAAGCCCTTTATTCGATTTGCCAGGATTCCAGGGTAGTCAATCTGTTGAAATCAGGCAACTACATTTTGGCCACCGTGCTCGATCCTAGGTTTAAAGCCTATGTGTAGTCTCTCTTTCCAGCCAACACAAGCCTGCAGAGGTGCAAAGTCTAGCTGGTGAAAACACTGTCAGCTGAAGCGGAACGTGACACGTCAACAGCTCCTTCTTCATTTTCTCCTGCAACTGGGGCTGCCAGGAAAAAACTTAGGTATCCTAAGCAACCCACTGGCGGTGATGCAGGGCAGGCAGGACCAAGTTTGGACATCTGGTCTGGATTGAAGGACCTGCCAACAATTTCTGACATGTCTACTGTCACTGCATATGATACTGTCACCATTGACAGAATGGTGGAGGATAACATCGGTGACAGCATCCAAGTAGGCATGTCAGACAGTCTGTACCAGTACTGGCTGGAAAAAGAGGCAATTTGGAGGTCCCTGTACAAACTGGCTCTATTTTGCCTGAGTTGCCCCCCCCTCCAGTGTGTACTCCGAAAGAGTGTTTAGTGCAGCCGGGAACCTTGTCAGCAAAAGGCATAGGAGGTTGCTTCCACAAAATGTGGAGAAGATGATGTTCATAAAAATGAATTATCAACTCTTCCAGGGAGACCAGCCTCCAGAACGTACAGAGGGACCTGTGGTGGTGGATTCCAGCGGGGATGAATTAATACTCTGTGAGGATGAGGATGTACACAACACTGAAGAGGGTGAGGAATCAGTGGATGAGTAGGATGAGGACGACATCTTGCCTCCGTAGAGCCAGTTTGTGCAGGGAAAGATTAATTGCCAGCTTGTTTTGTGGGGGCCCAAACGAACCAATCATTTCAGCCAGTCATGTGGCAGACCCTGGCGCTGAAATGATTGGTTTGTTAAAGTGTGCATGTCATGTTTATACAACATAAGGGTGGGTGGGAGGGCCCAAGGACAATTCCATCTTGCACCTCTTTTTTTTCTTTGCATTATGTACTGTTTGGGGCCTAGTTTTTTTTAAACTGCCATCCCGTCTGCCACTGCAGTGTCACTCCTAAATGGGCCACATGTTTGTGCCGCCCACTCGTGTCGCTTAGCATAGTCATCCAGCTACCTCGGTGCAAACTTTTGGACATAAAAACACTATTGTGAGGTTTGAGGTGTTCAGAATAGACTGGCAATGAGTGGAAATTAAGGTTATTGAGGTTAATAATAGCATAGGAGCAGAAAAACCCACAAATTCTATGATTTTAGCTGTTTTTATGCTTTTTTTCAAAAAAATACAGATCCAAAACACAAAACCCAGAACCCAAAACACGGAAGGGTGGTTTTGGCAAAACCAATCCAGATCCAAAACACGAAGAAAGATCCGGATCCAAAACCAAAACACAAAACACGAAAAGTGGCCGGTGCACACCCCTACTTATTAAGCTGTTTCAAGTGTACCTAACCCTAACCCACCCTATAAGTGCCTGAACCTAACCCCCCCTTCCCTGCAGCCTAACCCTAAGTCTCACAGGGTAGTGCCTAACCCTAGCACTCACTTCCCCTAGCCTAAACCTAACCCCTCCCGTGGGGTGCCTAACCCTAAGTCCCCCCCGGGTGCCCCTAACCTAACCCTCCCTGCCCCACAGCTGTCCGCACCCGCCGCCCACGCATCGGGCACCCGGCGTAGGTAAATTGACAGGCATCAGGATCTCTACGCCTGTCATTAGGCCCTGAACGGTATTAAACAGTCGGGAAGCCGTTGGTTGGCATTTCAACCGTAGTCTTCCTGACTGCATCCCGTTGGTTCCACATATTGCAATACATGTTAAGCTGAAAAACTGATGCCAAAGGCTTCCCTGTCTTTTGTAAATTGATCATTGCTATGCTTTTCAACTGGGCTTTTCGCCTACATCACGTGTTTTGGAAGCGAAAACTTATCGTGCTCGTCCCCACTTTTTGCCCTATTCGAATACTAATCATGCTAAAACGGCAAGCGGCGAATGCAGAACAGGCGGAAAGTACTGTCAGAATAGGGGACATCAGTCTGAACTCCCCAAAGGGATGCACTAACATTGGGGATCAATGTAGAAGTGTTCCAATAGCCCTAATAAAACTATTTGGGGTACTGAAGTTGTTTAAAATCCTTGTTATTAGCATCTTTGTAAAAGTGGTGAAGAATGGCATTAAGCAGTATTTTTGGTGAAAATAAGTAGTTCAGTCAAATTTGGGGTACATGGGTGCTAGCATCTTTAAATTCTCTAAAGTGAAGTTTAAAAATGAGAAAAATGCACCTGTTGCATGGACATGCAATCCCAAATACACCTGACCCATCCTTGCAGATCCCTAAGAAGACTATTTCACTCATTTTTATGCTTGTCCCCCACTTTGTACTTTTTCACCCACAAAACTAAAGTACTGTTTTGGGGTGTTCTTAAGTTTTTTCCCTGGATTTTTTTACACAATTGTTCTTTGGGGGCTGTCCCAAGGGTTCTGAGTGGCTTCCCCATGTTTGCACCCCAAAATAAAAATGTTGCACTCCTGCTATTCTTTGGCGACTCTTTTTCGCCTATTACATTGCACTGACTTTCCACGCAGGCGAAAACCATCTGGAATCGAATTTTGAGATAAGTTCCGACCACATGAAAAGCCACGATCGCCGATACATTTCCTTGTAAATGGATTTTCGCTTTTAATTGAATACGGCCTATAGTGTTTTTGGTTTTCATTGTCCTGTCCAATGCAATCCATGTTTTACTAGTTGGCATCCCATGAAATAACTACTTGATAGTTAAAATCCCCACACTGCAGCTTTGGACATAGCTGTAGAAAGCTATTTGGTACTGCAATGTAATATAGTATCTGTCTAATTAGCATTGTTGTAGGGCAGCAAAATATTTATTATCAGTTCTTGCTCTATTTGCCTTAACTAGTAATTTCTCCTTTGGTGACAGATATACAAAGAGCTGGTGAGGGCACCTTTTGTTTGCAGTACTACGGTAGTACCTAATATATCATAATAGTTCGATTTAACACTGCACATACTTCACAAGTCAAATTATAGCTAGTGACTATCTCTGTGCAGATGTAATCCTACTGGGTTAAATGTCACATTTATACTAGAGATGAGCGCGTTCGGATCTCAGAGATCCGAACCACCCGAACTTAGGGAATACGAGACAGATCCGAGTCAGCTCGGGTTTTCCCGCCTGACTTGAATCTCCAAACAAGGCAAAATGTCATCATCCCACTGTCGGATTCTCGTGGGTTTTGGATTCTATAAAGGTCCTGTGATTGCTGCCATTTTTAATTCCAGCTGTGGAGAGTGAAGAGGGAGGGAGCTAGGAGCTGTGCTGCACTGCTGTTGTGCATTGCGACTTATGAGGTTGTGCTGGGAGCTGTGCTGCGCTGCTGTTGTGCATAATTGAGGTTGTCAATTCCATAGGGGCTGGCAGGCTCTTATCCATAGGGGCTGGCTGCCTGTTGCTGGCTGTTGTCCTGTCCATAGGGGCTGGCTGGCTGTAGTCCTTAGAGGCTGGCTGTTGTCCTTATTAATCCATATAGGGTCTGGCTGGCTGTTATCCATATTAATCTTTATAGGGGTTGTTTGGCTGTTGTCCTGTCCTTAGGGGCTGGCTGGCTGTAGTCCATAGGGGCTGGCTGGCTGTTCTGCTGTGTTGTCCAGGGGGTGCTCTGTGAATATGGGGTGCTCTTCTTGTGTAAAAAAAATAAAAACTATTTTTTGTATGTGCGTGTTAGTCTGCCACACCACCATTTAAAAAATAAAAACTATTTTTAGTGTGTACACCACCAGTGTGAAAATAAAAACATTTTTGTGTGTGTTAGCCTGCCACACCACTAGTGAAAAAATAAAAACAATTTTTTGTGTGTACACCACCAGTGTGAAAAAAAATAAATAAATTGTGTGTGCGTTAGCCTGCCACACCGCCAGTGTGAAAATAAAATCAATTTTTTATGTGTGTGGTTGGTTGTGTGCGTTAGCCGCAACTTAGCTGCTCTATAATTGCTTGGTGACACTACTGTAAGACTGCAGTGAGTATGGAGGACAGTCACATGACAGGAGAGCAGGATCCACATACCAGTCTTGTAGCTGCCGGCAGCAGTCATGATGACGATGTACCAGGGCTTAAGTCAGACTAAAAAAAATCTACTTTTACCCTGCTAAAGAAAAAAAAAGTCAGCTTTAGAGAAACCAAAAAATTTCAATATGCCATTCACTACATGAAGTGGCAAGGAAAGGATAAGGCCTTGGCCTTTATTATTTATGACTGGTGGTTCTAGTAATAATTTAAGCCCCTTAGTTGTAGGAGAGGTACAAAAAAAATTAAATTGTTAAGACGAGTAAGACACCTCAACCCACTGTGTGCTCAGAAAAATTACAAATCCCAGAGGAGAATTCAAGTGTGTCCGCGGTTGCCATGTGTGAGCCTGACCTTTCTAATACTGTACTTGAAGAGGATCCTCCTTCCACCATTTGGATGCCCTCTGCAAATGTGGGGATGAGCAGCACAAGTCAACATGCTGAAGTAGAAATCGAGGATGCTTCTGTGGAATTGCACGAGGAGGATGAGGAGGATACTTACCGTATGTAGTTGGCGATAACAACTAGGATGTTTGTGTAAATACTGTAAATTAGGCAACAGTTGTTGCCCATGGAGGGAAAAATCCCATTGTTGCCATGCCTGGGCAAAGGACCAAAAACTTCACATCTCATGTGTGGAATCATTTCCACCCAAATCTGGACAACCTTTGCCAAGCCATTTGTAACCATTGCCATGTAACAGTGAGTAGAGGTAAGGACCTTAACCATCTTGGAACCACCTCCCTGTTATGTCACTTGCAGTGCATTCATCAAATTGGAAAGGGTATAGAAACTTTGTGTACAAAAAAATAAACAACAATCAGTCCAGTGTCACCTAGCTGCTCCCTTCTATCTGGATCCAAGCGCCTGCAATCTCCACCACCAACACCTGCATCATCATCAACATCCTCATTCGTGATCAGAAGTAGTCCTGCATCCAATATCATAAGGACTGACTCCTCTCCTATCCGTTGTTCCTCAGAATAATCCTTGAGTGTTACACCTGTTGCTATGAGTGGATATTCATCCCAGAAGGGAACCAGGAAGAAGACTACTTTTAGTAGTTCAAGTTAAACCAAACAATTGACTGTCACACAATCCTTTGCATTGGTGAACAAGTTTGACAGCAAACATCCAGTTGCACAGAGGATTACTGATGCCATAACAGCTATGCTGGTATTAGATGTGCATCCAGTATCCACCATTAAAGCAGTTGGTTTTAGACAGTTAATGGAGGTCCCCTGTCCCAGCTACCTTGTCCCTTCTAGATTGGGAATTGATATTCTAGAGAAGTACAATCTGTACAAGGACATTAAAAAAGACGTATTAATGTCCTCCAAAATGCTGTTGTGCTCACTGTCCACTTAACCACAGATATGTGGACAAGTGGGACAGGGCAAACTAAAGACTACATGACTGTGGCAGCCCACTGGGTAGGTGTATTGCCTCCAACAGTGCAATCAGCAGGAGCAGCATCTAACAAATGCCAGCTCATTCAGAGGTAGGCTACACTGTGTATCACTGGTTTCACTAAGAGACATACTGTTGAGCACCTCTTAGAAAAACTCAGGGAAGTCATTGCAAAATGGATTACCCCACTTAAACTCTCCTTGGGATTTGTGATTTCTGACAATTCCAGTAATATTGTGCAAGCATTACATGTGGCGGAATTGCTCACACAATGAATTTGGTGGTGCAACATTTTTTAAAATGACAGGGGCGTGCAGGAGATGTTCTTGGTGGCCCGAAAGATTTCTGTATATTTTTAACATTCAGCAACTGCATGTCGAAGATGCACCAATTATCAACTCTTCTTACTTCAGCCAGTGGCTGTACCAATTATCAAGTATCAACTCTTCTTACTTCAGCCAGTGGCTGCACCAACTATCAACTATGAATTCTTCAATACTCAAGGGGTACCCCAACCATCATCTTTGCACAGTCCTCAACTCTATTTATCACTCAGTTTTGAGCCAACTAGCTGGATGCAACCTTTTAGCCCTTAATTAGATGAAAAAAAAAATCAATATTATCAGCTGTGAGGTGGTCAAAATTGACTGGAAATGAGTGGAAATAAATGTTATTGAGGGTAGTAATACTGTAGGAACAAAAGCAGGCCCATTTTATGAGATTTTAGCTGTTTTTATGATTTTTTAAGAAAAAATCCAGATCCAAAACCAAAACCGAAAAACAAAACACAGGGGTGAGGTTTTGGCAAAACCAAGCCAGATCCAAAACCAGTGGAGATTCAGATCCACAACCAAAACACGAGGGGCGGCACACAATTTATACATCCTTAAAACTCTTGAAAACACCCAAATTTAATGGCCTGCAAAATCTGTCTATAGCTATTTTTTGAGCCGTTTGAAGTTTAACTCCCCCAAAAAATGCAATGAATTGGCTGCACATTTAGTTTTTGTGTTTAAGGTGTACTTTTTTGTTTTATTTTAATCTTTTATTAATTTGCATTTGAGAAAAAGAAGCAAAAATGAGCAGGGAAGACAGGAAAATACAAGGTAAACTAAATAAAAAGGCTAGTCACACCTTTTATGTCTTATAACAACAAGCTATATTTATTTATTTATACCATATTTAATCATACATTATATTGCTCTGAATGTAATTTAATTTAACTTTATTTATTAACATGCTTTTTAATGGATCTCATTACCAAATACATAAGGCAGACCAGATAATTGAGTCTTAAATGTATTATTGGCCTGGTTTACAAATAACTTTCTTTTAATATTTATAAAAGCTACCATACCATACCATATTTATAAAAGCTACCATTCATGTCACATGTGACATAATGTAAAAAAGATGTAAGTTACAATGCAATTTAATTTGCAGCATTTTGCTGTAAAAAAGAATGCAAATTATCAGAAATACACCAAAATATTTGAGAATAAATGAACTTTAAGTAAACATTAAGGTTTATACTATATGTTGCAGTGAGTTTCATATAAATAAATTATTTACAAGCAAAATTGATGGTGACAAAGCATATCTGCAAGTGAAATATATTAAAGCATATTATTTCATCTCTGGAGAGATCTGCAGAATATAACTTATGTCCCATGTAGTAAACTGCAATGATTTTAGGTCCAACCTGCTGTATTAACCAATGCCATCTTATTGAATAATCCAACTGCTTTCTTTTAACTGCAATGTTTGACAGAGTCTAGGCTTGAAATGTTTTTTCCCCTGAAGTAAAAGCTTCAAAATGAAACAGAGTGCCTTTAGAAGCTGCAGAGCATAGAGGAAAAGTCTCTTTACTAGTGATTGCTATAAAGCAGGCCAAAGATATGTCAAGTTCAATTACCATCAATAAAGAACATCTGTATTTGGGCACCCAAGTTACTTAATGCAAACATTTCATAATTATATAGCATAGTACACACGCTACATTATGAGATGTGGTATCCCAAAGTGAATGATTTTCGTATTTTTCAGATCAGTCAGCAGTCTTGGTCTGTACTTGGCTCAGTTTGCTGTCTCGCCATCACAACCTTTCTTTATAATATTGAATTAAGCACAATCCACATTTTTTTCTCTTATCTGTGAAATCTTGTGGTTGTGGCTCAACTTTTTTAATGAAAGATTCAAGTGCACATATCAAGATTTTTTCTCCTCATATTCAAGACATCTGATTTTTTTTTTCTTTCAATTGGCTTCATTTAAAAAAAGCTAATTTTTGCAAGTGAGTACAGTGGCCCACAGTTGTATTTATAGTTATCACTTTAGCAATAACACCAGATCATGGTAGCCCATACATATATTTAGAAATGAGTGAAACTCCCACAGTTCAGTTTGCAGCATTATACATAATACTGGACCAGTGAATTGACTCACAAATACTTAATTGATGGTTCACACACACACATATAAAGTAATTTATAAGGTAAATGTTATAAAATTGCTGTTTATTTGTACTTTTATTTAAATTCAATTGTGCTAAGAACTATATTTTCAAAAGACCAATTTCTTATAAAAACCCAAACATTTTTATCGTGACCTTTTCAAATTGGTCACAATTCATTTGCAAAAAAAATTGCCAAACTGACAAAAGTTAAGTACAGTACATTACTGTAAGTAATGAGGTTTGATGAGACGACATGTATATTGCAACATTATATGAATTGATAATATACGTTAAAAAATATCAATTAAAAATGTAATTTTACTAATAATGTTTTAATACCAGGACAAATCTTTATCAGTTGATTGATGCATAAAGTCATAATGTAAACAAATAATTATATTTTTTTAAGCTGAATACTTTTTGTTAAAATAGATTTAAGAATATGTTACTTAACTAATGACACATTTTCAAATTAAGTAATGTATTTACTGAACACTAGGTACAATTAAGACTTTATAATAAATATAAATATATGAAAATATAATAAATGAGTACTAACTTGAATAAAGTTTAAAAGTCAGAGTATGGTATTAAGTTAAATTGCATAAAATTAAATTTAGCAAAAACATTTGGTCTTTAGACTTCCACAGTCTCCAAGTCCCAGGTGAAAGGCAAGACCTATTTCAATTTGGAACATTGCAGGGTTCTTCTAAGTGCACAAGGTACATTGTTTTAATTTGTTTACTAAGAACATGGAATGCTTTTAGCTCCGCTAGTAATTTGCAGATTTATGTAAGCAGTGTTCTCTATTAGAAACATACATTGCCTAGTTACCTAAAGTGTACAACTTTAAAAAGCATCTATGAAAATGCAGAGAGCCAACTGTTTTGCTTTAAAACAATGTTACTTGCATTCTTCATATTGTATAAATTGATTACAATAAATTTCTACAATATTATTATACAATATTAAATACAATTTATTAGCAACAGTTTCTTAGAAGTATTTCTTTATTTTAGAACATGCAAACAAAACTCATATGTTATTTAAAATATATCATTACAAATTGAACTAAATATTCTGATTCTTTTAGACTTACATCTTGGTTATACTGTATGAGACCTTTCACTATAATTAACTTTGAGTAATATACGATGGTTTCATTACATTTTAGACTGTATTTTCACAATAAAAGTTACATGGAAACATTTGAAATATGTCTATTAGTTTAATCCCTACTTTATGCTTTTATAATATGACTATTCTTTATTAATATGTTTAGATTTTAAAGAAAGTTCAAGGATGATCCTTACTTTCACATAGTCCACAATATTTACTTACATACCTGTGAACCAGCATTCAAAATATGTGGCAGGATCACAATATATTCCAAGAACCCATCTGCAATCCACCTGATATCACCTTCCACCTGGTAGTTAAAATATGATGAGCGGTTTATGCTCTGCAAATTGACTTTGACATCCTGTTCTGTGGAGTTGATTAAGTAGCCTACTCACACAGTAACTTGAAATTTGCAGTCAATTGATCTATAGTAACTCACTTGTTTTGCTTTACGCTTTGAATAAATGCATCAATATCATTCTTTGAATATGCAGTTTCACCACTGTTTGCTGATAAAATTTTGCCCTTGAAGTTTCATGCTGATTTCAATTTCTATACTGTACCATTGCTTAGGAAATACAGTATGAGCTGTCTTGGCCACTAAAAGTTGTGCCCCAATAAATTATTCCTTTTACAAAGTCTTTGAAATTTAATAATAATAATAATAATAATAATAATTTTATTATTGCACGACAAAGTGTCTTCAGCATTGTACAGATATCAAAGCAATTATACATCAATACATGGGATAGCTTACAATAACTATTTAAACAGAAAGATACAGCCAGGGTGGATTATGGAGGAAGTGAAGGGTAGAATGACTCACTATGGCTAGTAAAAGTAAGAATTAATATGTCACAAGAAGGAAGGAATGGGAAGTAAATCAGCACTTAATTAACCTGTACCCGGTCCCGAGCTCCATGCCTCATGTCCATACAGCAGCCTGATAGCAACATCTGTTACCCCAACTAATGTTCTAACCAGTAAATGAATGGCATCCTTTCAAACAAAACATTAACAATGTAAAAAAAACATGCAGAATTGTATAAATTTGGGTGACAAATTAGGTTTCATGCATATAATGCAATAAATTAGCCTTTATGACACAATAAATTAGTAGTTATTTAAGTTTGGTATTTCTAGGCATTTTAGGAAAAGGCGCATTACTAGTAGGGACTCCAGGTTCTCAACTTGTGATAAGTATACCCCAAGGGTACCTTAAATAGAATTAATGGATAGATAATTCTGAACAATAAATTTTTCTGGCGTTCTCCGCATGCGCAGTAGACTCTGGGCACACTCTAGTGCCCAAAGTCTACTGCGCATGCGCAGAAAACCAGAAAAATGGCCGCAGTAGCCATTTTCCGATGTTCTGAGCAGTGCAGACACTCAACATGGGACCATGGACAGGTAAGTCTAAAATAATATGGGTGCAGCGTGTGTGGTGTGGGGCCCCCCTGGACCCGGGGGCCCCGCACACACTGCACCCATTATAGATATGCCACTGGGTCCAGGAACAAACACCATCCTATGATGATGTAAGTTCCAGCAGTCAAGCTCTGAAAATATAGTATTTTCAGAGCTAAATAAATTTAGGTCCCCATACTAGTGTATGGCGATGGTGGGCCATATTGGGGCTCAAAGGTAAGCAGGAGATATCTGTGATATCACCTGCATTACCTTTATAATGAATGGCTCCAATACTTAATATATACAAAAGTAATTGAAAATGTAAATTTTCCCTTGCTTTTGTATACTGTAAATGAAGTGATGATGAATAGATGTCTTCATCAAATTTTTACTAAAACCCATGCTATATTGTGGTGAGTGCAGAGGCTCTGTGATTTTTATATCTCGACAATATGGTCACATACCAGTGTGGTGTATTAAATATATATTCAGTTCATTGATTATTTTACTGTGCTTTGCTGTAGTTAGTGCATAAGGAACTTTCAGGAAGTCAGCAATTTATAATCTCACACAGGGATTTGGCATCTACTCAGAGGGAACAGGAAAAGTGAAGTAAATAACAGAGTGAGCGTCAGGGGAAAATTGCCAAAATAGAGTTACCACAGCAGGTGAAGTAGAACGATGATGGGTTAGGACGGCAATACAGCAAAATAAATGCTTAATTAACTTATACTTTCTTCTTCCTTACACCAAATAACTACAATATTCAAATCACTGTTGGATTTTAAAAAACAATATCTAGATAAAGAAACGTCCATTACATACAAAATATTTTTTTTGCTTATCCTTTTGGTAGAGTGCAGAAAACAAAGACTTATGCTGAATTAACATTTGCCAGTTTGCATTGGAGAGGTTATTTAAGTTTTGTGATGTGGTGTAAATCACACATATGAATCCGGGACTCTGGGCCTGATTCAGACCCGGATGCTATTTGCGGACAGTCGTTCCAAAAAAGGGGCCGTCTATTTAAATTGAGCGCTCGCTCTTTGCGGTTTGTTGATGCCTCTATGTCTGAGCGAGTGAGCGAAAAATGCGCTCGCTATTTTGTAAAGATGCCCCTTTGCCGTTCGCATCATACGTCATCTCCGGTATTTATTAGATTAATCGGGTACATCGAAAGGTATCTGAACTGCTCGCAGTGCTTGTGGTAGCTTTTTCTTACCGCTATCACTGCGAGCAGTTCAGGCTAAAAGACAACCAAGTGACGTGGTTGATGACGCTCCTTTACTAATTATGCACTCCCATTAAACGCCCTTTTGACCGTTAGGCACGCCTGTGTTCATATCTCCACTCCCCCGTTTTCAAGCACCTTCCCGTTATCACCCACAAACTGTACATTCTGTCAATCAAATTAGCAGCCCCTCGCTGTTTTGCGAGCGCACGATTTCCGACCGCAATGACTGGTTGGCGCATGCGCATTACAACAACCCATGCACATGTGTAGTTGTGCGAACATCGCTCAGAGCGAATGAGCGGCTGCTTACGAGCGGCTCTGTATCAGGCCCTCTGTATGGAGTTACACTTATAGGAAGAATGACTGGTTAAAACTAAACTTTTAATGTACAATATTAATAAAAAATCTTAGCGAATATACACTGTGAGCAAGTACAGCATAACACGTGTCAGTTTCCAGCAAGCGGTCATGTGGTGCGCCCATGTGATCTGCAAACCGTCCGGCTCTCTACTCTCCAGAGAACAATACTCTGAAAAACACTTCTCTATGTCCGACTCCACTCGGGACAGTACTGCTCGGCAGGTAAGTGGTGTTGACATCCCTGCACTACCCATGGTAACAGGGTGGACTGCCACTATCCTCCCCTGCTTAATACCTCCCCTATCTTTCTTTATTCAGATGCAGACAGCCCTCTCTCTCATTTGTTATCCTCTGTGTATTATCACATGATGACAAACAGCAGAAGGGAGCTAGCTCTATAGATATTGGCATTGCTATTTTCTCTTATCTTAACTCTATCCCTGCTGATCTCACATGTTTAATACTGGACTCAGGCTGCATTTTTCTGACACTGCATAGTAATGACACTATAAAATCTCTATTTGTGTATCCACAAGACATCAGAAGAATTATATTGAGCCTGTACAGTGTCCCTGTTCTGTGCATCCACAGAGGTATAGCACAATTAATGGAAGTATTTGCAAATTAAGGCCTATCTGTATAACATCAAGCCATACTTGCTGACATTCAGCTGAATGCCTGCATTCTGCAGGGTGCGTGGCCGGGATATGATGTCGTTTTGGGGGTGGGGCCAGGGGCGTGACCACACTATCACATCATTGTGGCCCTGCCCCCTCTTCACAATGCTGAAAAAAGGCATTGTGAAGCAGGGGGCAGAGCCACGAATCACGTCATTTTTACAGGTAGTCCGGGGGGTAGGCGGCAGCCGGGAGGCTTGCCTGCCTCCCAGGGGGTCGGAACCTGCACCCGATATTAGGGAGGCTCCCGACCAAATCGGGAGGGTAGGCAAGCCTGCATCAAGCCTGTGTAATATCTATCTCAATTGTGCATCTACAAGACTTGGGGGCCTATTCATCAACACTAAATTAACGTTTTTAAGGACATTTTCCTTAAATAACATTATTTTAGTATTCAAGAAGTATCTTAATGCAGGAGTCTCCTGGTTAAGTTCCCCTGCATTAATTTCCACACTCCCCATACCTTAGTATGCGGATGTGGAAATTATGGTATTCATCAAATTCCAAAAATTATGTATTTTCGGAATTTGATGGAGGTACTATCCGCCACTGTAAGGTAGTGAATAGCAGGTGAAACTTACCTGCTTACAGCTGGACAGGTCCCCCGACGTCTACCTCCGGCTCTCTGGTGCATCCTCTGGCTCCGGAGGCTGGTCGGACACTGTGTTCTCCCAGCAGAACACAATAAAGATTAGAAGAATTATTATTTTTTTTTTAATCTGTACTGTGGTCTGCTGGGAGACCACATGATAGACCAGTAGGATGGAGCCGGAGGCTGCTGCGCAGATAGGTAAGTGCGGGACGGGGGGGAGGTGAGCGGAGGGTGGAGGGGTACACAAAATTTACCGCAGCTCCAAGTAGTACTGCGCAGGCGCTGGGTTTACAAATGTAACAGCGCATGCGCAGCTGCGGTAATCCAGTGTAGAGAGGGAAAACTATCTATTTCCCAAAAAGCTGTCATCGCAAAAATGACAGCTTTTCGGAATAGATAGTTATGGAGAGGAGGAATGATGAATTCCTCCAGTAATTAGGTAGAACTCCATGCAAGTTCTAAACCTAATTACCTCCATTGAATTGTATGTGTTAATGAATAGGCCCCATTGTGTTATCACTGGAAGCATCTGCAAATTTAGTGTTAACCACAGAATACCAAAATTGTGCAGTATCCATTTTTAGTAATCCATTTGCAGATATTCCGGTAATTGCACAATCGTCTGATATGAAGCCTGTGCAATATCCACTTTTTATGGTGCATCCACAAGACATTATGCTATAGTTGGATTTATCTGCAAATTAAGTGACAATCACACAATATTATATCTATGCAATTTCCATTATCAATAGGACATGCATAACATATTGTGCAATTACTAGAAGTATATGAAAATCAAGTGTCAATCGCATAATATAAAGCCTGTGTAGTATGCAGTTTTTATGGTGCTTCCATAAGACATTGTTCAATTACTGGAAGTATCTGCCAATTAAGTGTCATTTGCATGATATCAAGCCTGTTAAGTATCCACTTTCTATCGGGCCCCATACATCAGAGATGGATTGCCGTGATCCCGCAACCCATTTTTTGATCGCAATTTGACAATCGCAATCAAAAAATGACTGCAATTGTCAAATCACGGACATTTAACATGTGAAATGTTTGCGATCCAGTGACGGTTCACAGAACATTGATGGTGGGTGATCAGATATTTCTGATGGCGATCGGAAATTTCTGATTGCAACAATGCATCGCTGCGATCCATCGCAGATGTATGGGCACCTTAAGGTGCATCCACAAGATATTGTGCAATTATTTCAAGTCTTTGCAAATTAAGTGTTAATCGCATGATATTAAACCAGTGTAGTATTCACTCTCCAAGGTGCATCCACTAGACATTGTGCTATTTCTGGGAATATTTGCAAAATCAGTGTCAATCGCATGTGCATATATTTTTACGAGCTTTTCTCTAAGATGTATTTGTATGTAATTACTTTTTTGTGTGATGCATTGTAATATGTGTGTGATTATTGCAGTGTGCGGGTGCAGCTAAGAAGTGTCAATTATACTATACGTAATTGATTGTGTGGATAGGAGACATGGGATGCGTATGCTTGGTCTGCCTGACAGGACATTAATTGTCAGTATTTATGTGGAATTTATGTGAATATCTGTGCCTAATTTTTGCCTAATTTGCCTGACAGGATATTATTTGTCAGTATTCATGAAGAACCGATTTAAATATCTGAGCCTTTCTGTCTGTGTCAGGTATTGACCACGATACAGTATCTTGGATTGTTATAAAGAACTATTTTCCTGAACATATACATTTAAATCAGGGATTTACATTATATAAGAAAGGGACACTGTTAAGTGGAGTAACTATCATTATATTGCAATTAGTTTATGCACCCATATCTAGAGTATTGTAGCAAATTGTCTGGAGGAGTAATATAGGAATTATATAGTTCTAAATGAAATTTATGAGAGCCAATAAGATAACCGGCGGTTATATTACAGTATGATACTGTTCAATTATATGATTTACTAAGGTATATATTTCACATCTTGCAGCAGATACTGTTATTGGTTGACTTTTTATACTGCTGAATTACTTACCGAACTCCTAAGTTTTTTATTAATATTATACATTAAAAGTTACGTTTTATCCAGTCATTCTCCCTATAAGTGTGGGAGTGTTTCTCCTTTCTTTTGGAAGAAATATAGTGACTATGTATGACTCAGGGGAGCACCACTGACTAACCAGCATAACTGCCAGTGTATTACATAGGGTAGGCTGGATTTTAAGTGACCATTATAAGCCAGTTCTAGGAGAATTTGACTAGCACTTACATTATGTATAACACTGTATAATATATGAATACTGTATAAACCCCTTGCTTTCTTCTGTGCAGACTTAACCACCAACACCCCACCTAATTGGTACAGGTGTATCTGGAGCAGATGTGCTTGCTTCTTACAATGTGGAGCAAATTCACTATTTTAATATGCAGCTTTCTTAATTTTGAAGTACATTCAATATGCGAAGTGAGCAGCATCACTAGAACAGGCAGCATTTAAAAAGAAAATTACGTGATTTATTCTGAAAGTGTTAAGGTGCGTACAAACAGTATGATCAGTCAGCGATAACGATATCACTGACTGATCTCCCTGCACCTTCCCGATGTGCAGGATAATTGATATTGATCATCCAGCACACCACCAACCCACCAACGACGGGCCAGCGACCCACGATCAACGATCGCGTGTCCCTATGTAACCTGGTCAATATTGACCAGGTTGGCCTGCATGCACGGCTGATGGATGATATAGTTATCGTCGATACAGGTCCGCGCATCACTGGTCATTTTAGGGTTGGAAGGCACCAAAAGATTAATGATCTAAACGATAACAATATGAACGATATCGTTCATATCATGCAGTTTTATCGTACAGTGTCTACGCACCATTATTGTTACATTTCTGCTTCAAGTTCCGATAAATGACTCCAAGAATTACAATTTGCAAAAAACAGTCTCATCTTTAATTTTTTCCAAGGCTAGTACAAAACCCCAAAAATGAATGCAAATAAAGGAAAATCTGTGGTGGAGCCCAGAGTCAGGAGCTCAGAGCAATAGGCAAAATTCCTGCTGACTTCCCAGGTTTAACATTTTTATATAACTGAGCCAGGCAGAGCATACCCCCATTAAGCGCTCGGGTGAAGGGGGTTGTGGCCTAATAGCAGTAGGAGTGGCCACGCCCACTTAAGGAAAACAAATTAAAAACACTAAATGCAGCCCAAAAAAAGTGATGCTGAGCACTAGGGAGGCGGGCGTTGTGAGCCCCTCAGCCCAGCGCAAAACCAGAGGGGGCACGATCAGGATAATCGTATTCCCCCAACAGGCAGAGGAGACTACTGATCTGCAGCAGCAAGCAGTCTTCCTTTGCAGCCCAGCACATAGCTGCTCAACTGACGGGTAAGAGGGAGTGGTGGCGGTGTCAGACATGGGCCCCCACTGTGCCCTTCCATCAAGCCCAGGAATGGGTAATTAGCACCCACTCCCCCCCTCTCTGCTCCCCTGACCATAGGTGCAAGAGGTGTAGCTGCTATAGGGCCCAGAGCTTAGGGGGGCCCATCTTCCTTGTCAAAGTTACATGTGTTATATACATTTTTTACCATTGGGTGGTACATAGGTTTACTTACACACTTTTTCTATGGACCCATCAAATAACTAGTTATGCCCCTGCTAATCACTAATTATAGAGATGTGAGGGTCCAGATTGCTGAAATCTGAACACACCCAAATTTAGGAATTCTGAGTCCTGGATTGGATTTGTTGCTAGTTTGGAACCTAGATTTAAAAGCCAAACTCAGGTTTTGTATTCAGATATTTTAGCTGTTTTTATTGATTTTTATCTTTTTTTATTCAAAGCCAAAACCAAAACACCTGAGGGTGTCTGCATACATCTCTAGTAATTATGGCCCTGCATGGTACCATTACTATTATCATGTATAGTGAGGTACTGACATATTACTTTGTGCTTTACATTTAGGGGAATTATGACACAAATGAATTACATACAATAACATGTAACAGAAGGTAAAGCTGTCCCTACTCAAATGAGCTTACAAGATAAGCAGTGTGTGGAACTTTTGATACAAAATGTAGAGGAACAACAAGTGTAGGTGGAGGTAGTATATGTAGTGACTGTAAGTCAGCAGCATTATTATCTGCCAATAATAAAGCAGCCATTAATGACTGTTATTTCTGTGCAGCTATTGGTGGTGAGGTACATTTGGATTGAGGAGAGACAATGAGAGTTGGAGACATGAAACATGAACTAGTTATTGTGGAGATCATAAACCACCCATAACTGACCTTCACCACTTATCATAACTGAACCTCTTTTTCTTGCTGTAGCGAAGACTGTGGGCACTCTTGTGGTTATCTGCCATATTGGCATAACTGTTTAACAATATGGGGCTTATTCTGAGGTTGATGCAGATGGCACCATGACTGCTTTTTTGTCTGTGGCTACGTTTTTATGCTAATGACATGGCTGATTGCAGCGACCATCGGTCGCTTCATCAAAGCTTGCACCAGCCCTTTGGCAGGCACAGTCTCTCCATCTGAACATGGCATCCTTTATCTGTGCTACTGCATTTTTAGACCTGATTAGTCACCCAGCCTGTTACCTCCCAGGAAAGCCTAGTAAAATCCACAGCTTGTGCATCCAAATTCACTCCATGTCTCCCTGTGGTAACCATTTAGAGGCATGTGCAGTGGTACTCCAACAACAGCCAACTGCATGTATATTGGCATTGCATGCAGCTCGCATGCGCCTCTGAATCAGAACCAATGTTGCTAACATCATAAATACATCTTGGTTGGGTGGATTAATGAACACTAAAATGAAGACTAGGTACACACCTGAATGATATCGGCTTGATTTGGCTAAATCGGAATGACAAATCGGGCATATCGTGCAGTGTGTATGCCCGATTTGCGCTTTTCCGCGGTTGCATGCGATATTGTGTGATTGACCGTGCTGCACAGTCAATCACACGATATCGCATGTGAGGCTGTACATATTAATGAAGGACAAAACAGTGATTATTCTATCATTCATTAAATCTTTTAAGCATGTGCCGGCAATCATGCGATGTCCAGGGTGAAGGCAAATTGCAATAAACATCGGACCGATTGCTGGTCATTTAGGTGCCTACCTAGCCTAAAGAAATGTATGTTTCATTTTATTAATTTAAAGTTTTTGCTATCTTTTGGGCATTCTTTACATACTGGAAATAATAGGAATACAAATGTTTCTACTAATAACCTATTTATTGAATACATCTTAACAACTGTGATACTTAGAATAAGCAGTAGATGGCAATATTCACATCAACAACTGTGTTTGTGTACGAAATATTACACTGCAAAAATGTAAATGAAGAAAACATCTTCGAGCATTAAACTCTGACGATGAGACTTTAGACTTATCATTGGATGGGATCATTTAGTAGAATCATAGCTAAACATGTTTTGAAACTATAAGGAGATGCCAGTGACAGCAAGATAAAAAGAAGATCAAAAGCCAAAGTACAGTTGACCAGGTGATAACATTTGTTTTTTTTTGCCAAGTTTCCTTCATGCCTTAGCAGTCAGCATGGGGGTGATAGTGATTAATTATACTTACTCACTTCACATATATACACATAGTGTAGAGAAGGATCCAGTTTCCGCTGACCATGCTTGTGTTCGGCACCTGTTCTCAATCAGATCTGCAATGTATCAACAAGAACATTACATGTATATAAAATATGTACACTACAGTATATCTCTAATCTTTCAAAGAGATGTTTTCACATAAGTATAATAGAAGCCATATGATGCATAGAAAGAGCAAAATAATCTATTGTTATTAGAGCATATTGATGTTAAGAAACACAAACCAAAACACCTGCATTTGTGCCATTATATTTTTCATTATTACTCTGTTGTATCATATAACATATTTAACAGTGATACTTGTCATTATCTTTTTTTTTACTGAAAAGTGGACAGTAAGGTTTACACACAAGCTCCATGTTTAACAGTAGAAAGTGCAGGCAATATTAAAGAATAGTAAAGTGATTGTTTTTAGAAGGATTATGGCATAATATTAGTATGATCTGTGCATAGACAAATTATGCAAATTGCGCCTCTGAAACTCTGATGTGGGTAATTCTAATATTCAAAGCTATGTAAGAACGATATTGATAAAACATATTAATTAAAATATCAACTTTTACTGATGGAATAACTAATTGCAAGAAAGCGCATATACATGAAAAATGAAAACACAAGAAAAACCCTTAAGGGTTCTGTCCCTCTATGAGACCTAAAAGTCCAGAGTCAATATCTGAACAAACGTAAACAAATTGGAAAATAACATAAATCAAAAAGGAATTATAAACATACAGTTAGGACTCTGGACGTACTGTCTATCCAGAGGACAGGTAATCATTAACAAGCCTATTTGTAAGTGTCTCCCTGAACCTATAGCTCTAAAATGCAGTAATAGAAAAACTTGATTTTTGGAACAAATGGGGTGCAAATCTAATACTAGCAGCTTCAGATTTCTATCTTATCTTGCCCAAAATACAAGAAAAGCAAACATGTACAATAACAATTAGATAGTGTTCTTAAAGCGCTCGTAATATATAAATGATATACTCAAAAAGTTCTTTTAAGCTTCTCACTTTGCTGGAGGTATTTCCTCTTCAAACAGGGTGTGTACATAAAATGAAAGGGGAGAAAAAAAAGCGCATATGTGTAGACTTGTTTCCAAAATTCATAAATCTTCTATACACAAAATAAATAATTCTCCAGGGTGGGATGACATACCGAACTCACATATAATTATAGAGGTATAGATCCCACAAAGGTATCTTTCTCTACTCAGAGGATTCTTTTTAAGTACAATTTAAAGCTTCAACATATAACCAAAAGCAGGGTTTTAAAAGTACCCTACTCACTTTAAAAAGTAAAGAAGTATATAAAGGTATCTTTGTCCAAAAGATGAAACACACACCCAAATCACTTAAAGGAATGCAATAAGAAGCACATCAAGGTATCTTTTCATCCAGAGATCTTCAGTATATGACCAATAGATGCCAGCAAGTAGTTTTCAATATTTATTGAGATGCACATGTAGCATATACAAGCAAAAATTATAAAGTATAAAAAAAATTTTTTTGCACATAGTAAGAGAGTGCAGGAGGAAAGTCACCACATCCAGGTACAGATGTTTAAACAAGGATACAAATAATCGAGAGGGACCATCTGGAATAGCTCCCCAGAAAAAAAACTTCCCCAAAGTGCCTTTACTGATAGTGTGGTGCTACACAACCCCCAACGTCCTCTTTATGGTGCAATAAACCTCTCACAACCAACGTGTTTTGATTTCTAATCTTTTTCAAGGTCCAATGAGAAGTGCACCATACATGTCCTTGGTTAATTTTCATAATTACAGCCACATGGTCCAAACCGGATGTGGCGTTTAAAATAGTATTTACCTAAAATATCAAACTCCCTTCTAGTTATGGTTGCATCTATCAATCCTGGGGTAATGATATAAACAACCCCTCATCGCGGGGCTGGGTGGTGATGATATACTTCACAATGCGTAGAATGCTGAGGTGATAAGAAGGAGTCTTGTATATGAAGAGAAGATTATATGTTTGGATAGATGTGGCTTGGGAGTCCATGGGGTGACTACTGTGCTGATGGAGTGGCAGTAGCCGTTAGTAGACGGTTTATGATAATGCTGTGGCTTTGAGAGCCGATGGTGCGGCAAATGTGCTGATGATGTGGCTTGTGTGCCAATGATGTGGAAACAGCCATTAGTAAATAGTCACTGGTAATGTGGTGGCTTTGAGAGCTGATCGTAGAAAAGTTAGTAGTCGGTTCTGCGGCTTGGAGAGGCAATGGCAGCACGGTGGAGTAGATGTGGCTTGGAAGCCGTAGAAAAGCTGGAGAGCCAGAGGTAGCATTGAAGCCAGTTTGGGAAGTTCCAAATCTATACCATGAGGAGAAAAAGAATGCTGACCATGCAGCCTAGCCAATGGGACTCACAGAAACACTTTAGTTGGCAAGGCGGCAAAATTCCAGTGAGTACAAATAGAAGGAAGCACCAATCATGCAGCACTGTGAATGATACATCACTTCCTGAGGCATGCCAATTTCCTATTGACAGGAGAAACTGGAGTAACCCCATCCTGATTTGGTAAACTGCTCGAGGGAGACAAGTCATGACCATGACTTGTACCAGTACCCTCCCCTTGAAGAACCCCCAGGACCTGGTTTGTCTGGAAAATCCTGATAGAATTGTCTTCTCAGCCTGGGAGCATGTAGAGCAGTCTCAGGAACCCAGGAGCATTCCTTCAAACCATAGACCTTCCAGTGACCTAAAAACTGCACATGACCCCTGGAAATTTTAGAGTCCAAGAACTTCTCCACTACAAACTCGTGTTGGCCGTGGAACACAACAGAAGCAGGCCTGGATGAGAAAGTAGGTTTGAACTTGGCTTAAGAGAAGACTGGCTTGAGCAAAGAACAGTGGAAGGTATTGTTGATATGGAGAGAGTTGGGTAATTGAAGTCTGAAGGCTACCGGATTCACCTGTGATATGATTCAAAATGGACCAATAAACCTAGAACCCAACTTCTGCATAGGTTGGCAGAGCTTGTTGTTATTGGTGGAAAGCCAGACCAAGTCATCCTTCTTAAATCCACATGACCTCCAATGCTTGTCAGCAGAAATTTTGGATCGGAGAGATACCTTCCAAAGGCTTAAATGTACCTTGCTCCAAATATGCCAGAGCTGAGAGACAGAAGGTGAGACTGATGAACTGGAGTCAAAAGAATTTGCCCTCGGTTGTTGCCCCATGACACAAAAGAATGGAGAATCCGAAGATGCAGAATGGCATGAATTGTTAAAAGCAAACTCAGCAAGTGGTAGATGGGATACCCAGTCATTATGACACTTGGAAACATAGCAGCGTATATATTGTTCCAGACACTGGTTAATGCACTCAGTTTGTCCATTGGACTGTTGGTGGTAACCTGAAGAAAGGGTAAGGTCAATGCCTAGGGAAGTACAGAATGCTCTCCAGAACTGTGCCACGAATTGTGTTCTTCAATAGAACACGATATCCATCGGTAAGCCATGTACCTGAAAGATGTGTTGGAGAAACAGGCCAGAAAGTTCTTTGACAGAAGGAAGTTTTGGCAATGGTATGAAGTGTGCCATTTTGCTAATGCAGTCCACCAACCTCCAGATCATGGAACATCGAGCAGACATTGGGAGGTCAATGATGAAATCCATGGCGATGTGGGTCCAGGTCCTCCTAGGAATGGAAAGTGGAAGTAACAGACCTGAAGGAGCTGTCTGAGGTGTCTTATTTCGGCACAGACCTCACATGCAAGGACAAATTCACACACATCTTTGGACAATGACTGCCACCAAACTTAGTGGGAGAACAAATCTAAGGTCTTACTGATGCCTGGTTGACCAGAAACTCGACAAGCATGAAAATCCAGTAGATCTGCTCTTCTAAACTTCTCTGGAACAAACAGATGACCAGATTGTTTCTCAGGAGGTGACTCTGATTGACAGGCCTGAATGAGATCATCCAGATTTTGGGGGATGGCACAATGGAAGAAGGAGTCCAGAATGATAGCCTTGTCTGCCTTGGAGACCTGCTGTATAGGTTTAAAGCTCCAGGATAGGGCATCAGCCTTGATGTTCTTGGAACCAGGATGGAAGGAAATGAGAAAATTGAACTGGCTAAAAAATAATGCCCAACGTGCTTGCCGTGAGTTCAGCCATTTAGCAGACTGAATGTAAGACAGGTTCTTGTGTTCAGTAAGAACCATAATTAGGTGTTTGGCCCCTTCCAGCCAATGTCTCCAGTCGTCGAAAGCCCATTTAATTGCTAGCAACTCCCGATTTCCCACATCATAGTTGCATTCAGCAGAGGAGAATTTGTGAGAAAAGAATGCACATGGGTGCAACTTATTATCATAAGGGTCTTTCTGTGACAAGATGGCTCTAGCTCCTACTTCAGAAGCATCCACCTCCAGAACAAATTTAAGGTCAGGATCAGGTTGTCGGATTACCGGTGCCTGAGTGACTGCGACCTTGAGAGCTTCTAAAGGCTGGATCGCCTTAACTGACCAATCATGGGTATCTGCTCCTTTCTTGGTCAGATTCATGATGGGTGCCACGATGCTGGAGAAGAATTTAATGAATAGTCGATAGTAATTTGAAAAGCTGAGGAAATGCTGAATAGCCTTAAGGGAAGTGAGTTTGGACCCACTTCAGTATTGCCTCGACTTTACCAGGATCCATTGAAAATCCCTGGGATGAGATGGTATATCCCAGAAAAGAAACCTGAGTGACATCGAAATCACATTTCTACAACATGGTGTACAGGTGGTTCTCCCACAGTTCTTGAAGAACCTGACATATGTGCTGATGGTGTTGATCCAGCGATTGAGAGAAAATGAGAATGTAGTCCAGATATATGACAACGGAAACCCCCAAAACTCTCAAAGGACGTCAGGTCCTGAAAAACTGCTGGGGCATTGGATAAGCCGAATGGTATGACAGATACTTATAGTGTCCCAAGTGAGTACTGAAGGCCATTTTCCACTCATCCCCACTTCTGATTTGGATCAAGTTGTAAGCCCTTTGAAGGTCAATCTTGGAAAAGATGTTAGCCTGGTGCAGCTGATCGAACAGTACTGGGATGAGAGGCAAGGGATATTAATTTTTACCATGATGTTATTAAGTCCTCTCTAGTCAATACAGGGATGAGGAGATCCATCCTTCTTTCCTACAAAGAAAAAGCCAGCTCCCACTGGTGACTTATAGGGGAGAATGAACCCTTTTGCCAAGGCATCCTCGATGAACTCTCACATAGCCTTTTCCTCCGGTCCTGAAAGGGAATACAATTGACCTTTGGGTAATTTAGCACCTGGAATCAAGTTGATGGTACAGTAGTAGGGTCTATGTGGAGGAAGGACATCTGCAAGTTAGAAACCAGATTGGCATTATCACGGTATTGGAGTGGAATGGCTGAAGGAACTTTGGCAACTGCAGGTTGTACTGACTGAACTGGAATGGTCAAGCAATGATTTTGACAGGCATGTCTCCATCTGATTATCTCTCCAGACTGCCAAACAATTATGGGATTGTGATCCCTAAGCCATGGAAGACCAAGAACAACTGCAGCCAAGGGACAATGGAGGAGATGACAAAGTCTCAGAGTGCAAAATTCCTACAGATAAATGGAGAGGAGGTGTCTTAAACTTTATTTGACCTGATTAAATCAATCCTCCATCCAGACCACAGATAGGGATTTTCTGATCCAAAGGGACAGCTGGTACACCCAGAGTGCGGTAGAAAAGGAAATCCATGAAGTTGGCTCCCGCCCCGCTATCCAGAAATTCCAAAGTAGTCAGAGTGGAATCAGCCAGTTGGATGGCTTCTGGAACTAGAATTTTTTTGGAATAAATGGGAGCCAGGTCTAAGTGCAAATCCTCCCAAACACCTAGGTCTTGTTTTTTACCAGTCTGAGTGGACAATTATTAACAGTATGCCCCTTGTCATTGCAATACAAACAGAGGCCTAGAGACCATTTTCTGCATTTCTCTTTTGGCGATAGGCAAGATCCACCAATCTGCATTGGTTCCTCTGTGTCCGTAGGTGGAACCTAAGAGAGGGAACAAGGTGACCTGGTGGGAAGGTTCTGCTCTCATTTTTGCTCCCATAGACACCAGTCAATTCTAAGGGCCTGTTGCATTAGATCGTCCAAAGACTCAGAAGGTGAATGTTGGACGAGGATGTCCTTGATGGCCTCTGAAAGACCGAGATGGTATTGGCTACTTAGAACCGGATCGTTCCAACCCAAGACGGCTGCCCATCTGCGATCTCTGAGGAGTAATCCTCTGCCGCCTTTTAACCCTGTTTGAGAGAATGCAACTTAGACTCTACAGAGCAGTCTGGTCCAGGTCATCATACAATAGGCCCAAGTCCATAAAGAAAGCATCAACAGTCTGTAATGCAGCATGGGTTTAAGGCAATCCAAAGGTCCAAGTCTTTGGATTCCCATGAAGGAGAGAGATTACCAGTCCCACTCATTGCAATTGCATCCCTGAAGAGACTGGATGAAGTCTGAAGTAAAGCTTGCAATGCTCGCAAAAGTTTAAAAACTGTCAGCGATCCCCAGAAAACTGATCTGGCAAATTCATTTTAGTTTTTTGGAGAGGAACTGGATACATGGGAGGATGGCTCTCTTCAACACATAATGAGAGTTCCTAGACCTTCTGGGCAAGAGCTTGCATTTGAGCTGCAAGCACCTGGAAAGGATTCTGCCCCTGTTCCATATAAACAGAACTATCTGTCCAATAAAACTCTTTCTTTCACTATTTTTTTTTTCAGGCTGACTATAATGTTATGATTACCAGTAACCACTCCTGGTAAGCCATCTAGAACCCAGGCAATGAGGTATTCTGCCACTAACAACTGCCCATTGTTCCCTTAGAGATAAATCATTCACCGGTACTTAGGCAGTTACCTGGACTGTTTGCCATTATGGCAGGGAAACTTCATGCTATGTATCCATCTGCTATAGTATCAGTCCCCTGGCTGGTTCAGCCTGGTGCTGCTTATTAGAATATAGGGGAAGCCCCACTATTTTCCCCCCTATTGTCCAATGCCAGACCAGTCTGAGAGGTCAGTGACTGGCTGTAGATTTGAGGGAGTCCCCATGCTTTTTTTGTAACATATAGTCTTTTATTTACTTTAACACATATCAGACCATGCACAGACCATACTTATCTGAGTAGTGCTGTGTCCAAACAAACTGCTCACTGCCAGGTTTATGTTTGTGCTGCTTAAATCGGGTCTACTAACACAATGGATATTTTATATTGCTGTCTACTTAAAATAAGTGATGCTCACACCGATGGTTTGTTGCTGTCTAAAGTCAGGTTATTTTGCGATTTCCTGTCATATTTGCCTTTAGTAAATTTCTGGATTGAAAAATCAATGGAAAATCACACAAACACCAAAAAATTTACATTTAGTACATTTGACCCTTATTCTCATTTTTTAAGGTGAAGGTAACAAAAGTGGGTGAGAGATTGAATATGAAAAGTAAAGTGTATATCAGAGTTAAAGTCAAGGATGACACCAAGACAGTGGGCTTGTGAGACTGAATAAATTGGGGTGTAGTTGACATTGAAGAATAATTGAGAGAAAGTGGTGAATTTAGGAGGAAGGAATGAAAAAGGCTCCATTTTGGCCACATTGAGCTTTAGGTAATATTGGAAAATTTATGGTGAGAAGTATATTTGGTTAACAGTGGTGTATACTGTATACTGTAAGTGATACTGGAGCGTACATATGAGAATTTCTTTACTAAAGGAAGAAGAATATTATGGGTAAAGCAGAGAGCCAAGAACAAGGATTTGCCAGAGGTAGAGAAACAAGAAGAGTTGTTAGATAGAAATGTTGGAAGTGAAACAAAAAAAACTGCCATCTTTGACACACTACATAGGTTACAGTTGGCAAAATGAGCAAATTGTAAAAGTATGATGTGGCTAAATGTGGATTAATTGGGTTAGGTAATGAAAGAGTGTGAGGAACAATTTATCAAGCTAGTAGAGGGCTTTGGGGGAACTTGGTTTTTCCAACTGGCTAGAGTAATGGATTAGGAGATTCCACCATTTAGAAACATGGTCCTGAACACTGACAGTTGGGTTTAGTGGGACTTGCATTATAGTTATAATATTTACTTATCCAAGTGTCCCAAGCAATTTAATGGATGTTTTTCTATGTCTGACTGAATAGTTCTTCATATGTGATGTCACAGTTTCTGATATTACTGTCTTGCTGTTTGCAATGACTGTGTGCCAGGAACTAGTAACTTAACTGGACCTCTTGCTGTCGATGATGATGAGCTTATATTTTTACTTTTATATTTATAAATGTCATGCAATATGCTAGACAGCATGATGCTTAAAGTCAGACTGTGGGAAGGGGTTACTTCCTTTATTACATTTATTCTTAATCTTGAAACTTCTTTTTAGGAGCAAACACCAGATGCTTTGAACCCTGTTCTTCTCGGGCTTCTACATTATTCCTACAGTGAATTCAATTACTTCAGATTCTAAACTTTGTACTAGGAATTTTTTTGACCAGCAAAGTAATGTGAATTATTTTTAAAAGAATGGCAAGATTTTCCTGCCAAGATAAATGTGCTCAGCCAATGAGAAATAAGCCTTTGCCACATTGTTATGGTTGAAAAAAATAGAGATTGTTTTATCCTTTGTATCGAACCATTTTACAGAAGCTGAATTTAGCACTGATCTTTGTAAGCAGAAATGACATAACTCTTACAGAGATCAAACATTTTCACATACATTCTGCATGTGATAATTACCAGCAGATGTGGGAAAACACTGCTGCTCTTAGAAGCATATCTTTGTATGTTTGAGTAAACCATGACATTTCACATTAGAAATGTGGAAATAGTTTGCTAGTATATGCAACTATATAAAGTAGAGAAGGTCATTATAAACAATCTTCATTTTTTGCTATAAAAATACTTTTCAAAAGCCAATAGAATTCCATGATTTTCCCACCTTCAACCTAACTATGCATATATTGCTGTGCTAACCATTTGAGTCTAATTATCACAAAAAATATCCTTTTTGGTGCAAGTTCTACCAGATAGCATTCAGCCTCATAATAAGAAGTAGTTTAAAATAATTTCAAATGTATTGGAAGTTAAATCACAGAAATCTACGAATGGTTCTAATATCCATGTAGAACATCATAGTGTTTAGTAGGTGTGCAGCCAATTTCCTCAGACTTGGTTCTGCTGATATCTGTTAATTTGTTAGAGATAAAATTATGATGTTCATGTTTGTTTTGGTACCATCGGAGACACTAGATGTGTCTATATTGATGTTCAGACTGACAGTCTCAATATGGGACTTGTCACAAATCTACGAGGTGTGGGGTCTAATGCACTGGTTGTGGCAAGGAGGTTTATTCTTCTCTGCACCCTGTAGGCAAGTTGTTGGTCAATGTACTGGTTCCTAGCATGATAGACTTGTGAGGGTAAACTCTAAGAGAAGACAGCAAGCTGAGGTCTGGTACACATGAGATCACAGATAAGCCACAACCTGGTTTTGCCTTTAAACTAGAGATGAGTGGTTCAATTGTGGCTCGGATCTTCCCATCCAGTTCGGATCTCAGAATGAGGCAAATTGTAATCTTCCATGGACATCTCGGCACAGATGTCAATGGAAGATAACATTTTGCCTTGTTATGAGATCTGCACTGGGCAAAAAAAAGAGACCAAACCACTCATCTCTACTTTAAACTAATTGGCACTTTAAATATTGTGACTATCTCAACAGAATTGTTCCTGTTGCAACAAAGCATGGTCTAACATAAGTTTATCAGTCAGTGTCATGATTATGCTATGACTCATGAGATATTAGGAAACATATCTCATGAACCATCACATCTCCCTTCAAACTCACAAACTCTGAGAGCTTTTCAGTATTTTTAAACACCTTCAGGACCATCCTGATTCCTCTCCCAACTGGTGGCCTCATCTTCCAATTTTCCGTGTCACTCTTTTGTTAAGACCTTGTGACCTTAACATAACTGTAACATATCCATGTAGACCAATGGTTGCCTCTTCAACAGTATTCTTTCAATCCAAATTTAAGGATACCTCTTTCTATCTTTGTTAATGTCAAGTATGTACTAAATCTGGCATGGAATTCTGATAAGCAATATTTTCTGTTTTGAAAGCTATGTTTCTGAACTGAAGAATTGCAGACATGACTTTGAGCATGGACACTTTTTTATCATGAGAGAAACCTATGTGCATTGCTTTTATGTTCTTGGTATTTCTCAAATAATGTCTTACTTCTGCAGGCAGCCAACATTTAAGATATTGTCCCACTTAACACCCTTTGCATCACTGCAGCTCAATTGATTCGGCCCTGTACAAACATGGAGCTGTCCCAATATGACAATCCAACAATTAAACTAGAGCAGGACTCGACAAATCCTGGGGGCAAGGTCACCATGGCGACCAGATTTTGGTGCCTGGCGACCAGATTTTACAGGGAGAGAAGAAGCAGATCTATCAGCCCCAGTGTAAATTTTTGCAGTGAGTATTTCATGCACAGTGTGCCAGCCCAGTTATCGCAGTTTTAATCAAGTCCTGTTACCTGTAGGACCCACTGGTGTTGCGGCGGCAGTGTCTAACCCGACCAATCACTGCGCAGCACCTCCCCCAGCCAATCGTCGTGCAGCGTCTAGCAAGCCAACCACCTCAGTGTCACCCCTGATAATAGTCTTCTCCGTGGCACCTGTATATGGGCAGGTGTATTGTCGGTGGTGCCGGGGCCCATCTATCAGCCGGCAGTCCTTCAGCAGTGCTGAGCTTTATGCACAAAGGAGGCAGGGATGTGGACACTGCAGAGAGGAGGGAGCTGCAACAGTGACCCTGCCAAGGGATCCCAGCAAAAGCAAGAAGGTAATGGGGAGAGCGGACCATTTCTGGAGAGAAAGGTAAGCTGGAGATACAGTATCTGTGATATCTCTTGCATTACATTTTTGATGAATGGCCTGAAAACTTAATCACAACAATAAAAAACAAAGTTACAGGAGATATAAGGTGACTGCAAAATAATGCAGTTACAGTCAGGGATATAAATATTGGGACATTGACAGAATTTTCATATTTTGGCCTCTATTCACCACCACAATGGCTTTGAAATGAAACAAACAAGATGTGCTTTAACTGCAGACTTTCAGATTTAATTTGAGGGTAATTACATCCAAATCAGGTGAACGGTGTAGGAATTTCAACGGTTTCTATATGTGCCTCCCACTTTTTAAGGGACCATAAGTAATGGGACAAACTAAACAGTCCTAAATCTAACTTTCACTTTTTAATACTTTGTTGCAAATCCTTTGCAGGCAATTACAGCCTGAAGTCTGGAACGCATAGACATCACCAGACGCTGGGTTTCATCCCTGGTGATGCTCTGCCAGGCCTCTACTGCAAATGTCTTCAGATCCTGCTTGTTCTTGGGGCATTTTCCCTTCAGTTTTGTCTTCATCAAGTGAAATGCATGCTCAGTCGGTTTAAGGTCGGGGGATTGACTTGGCCGTTGCATAACATTCCACTTTTTAGCCTTAAAAACCTCTTTGGTTGCTTTTGCAGTATGCTTCGGGTCATTGTCCGTCTGCACTGTGAAGCACCGTCCAATGAGTTCTGAAGCATTTGACTTAATATGAGCATATAATATTGACCAAAACACTTCAGAATTCATTCTGCTGCTTTTGTCAGCAGTCACATCATCAATAAATACAAGGGAACCAGTTCCATTGGCAGCCATACATGCCCACGCTATGACACTACCATCACCATGCTTCACTGATGAGGTGGTATGTTTTGGATCATGAGCAGTTCCTTTCCTTCTCCATACTCTACTCTTCCCATCACTGTGGTACAAGTTGATCTTTGTCTCATCTGTCCATAGGATGTTGTTCCAGAACTGTAATGGCTTTTTTAGATGTTGTTTGGCAAACTGTAATCTGGTCTTTCTGTTTTTGTGGCTCATCAGTGGTTTACATCTTGTGGTATCCCCTCTATATTCACTCTTGTGAAGTCTTCTCTTGATTGTTGACTTTGACACATATACACCTACCTCCTGGAGAGTATTCTTGATTTGGCCAATTGTTGTGAAGGGGTTTTTCTTCACCAGGGAAATAATTCTTCTGTCATCCACCACAGTTGTTTTCCGTGGTCTTCCGGGTCTTTTGGTGTTGCTGAGCTCTCCGGTGCATTCTTTCTTTTTAAAAATGTTCCAAACAGTTGATTTTTCCACAACTAATGTTTTTGCTATCTCTCAGATGGGTTTGTTTTGATTATTCAGCCTAATGATGGCTTGCTTCACTGATAGTGACAGCTCTTTGGATCTCATATTGAGAGTTGACAGCAACTGATTCCAAATGAAAATATCACACCTAGAATCAAGTCCAGACCTTTTACCTGCTTAATTGATAATTAAATAATGAGGGAATAGCCCACACCAGTCCATGAAATAGCTTTTGAGTTGATTGTCCCATTACTTTTGGCCCCTTAAAAAGTGGGAGGCACATATAGAAACCATTGTAATTCCTACACCGTTCACCTGATTTGGATGTAATTACCCTCAAATGAAATCTGAAAGTCTGCAGTTAAAGCACATCTTGTTTGTTTTCATTTCAAAGCCATTATGGTGGTGAATAGGGGCCAAAAGATGAAAATTCTGTCAATGTCCCAATATTTATGGACCTGACTGTATATGCTATTCCTAGCAGTACAGAAACAAGCAAATAATTGACCATCTTGGCTAAGTATTTTGCTAAATTATGAAGTGATGAAAGAGATTGCACTAACAAGATATCAAACTTTTTAAAAGAAAGCTTTCAGCACATACTCCCTTCCTCCCATTGCCATCTGCCAATGAGTGCCATCACCTTGCCTTTCAAAACTTTTATTTTAGATCATTCTTACTGGATAACCATCTAAAGCAGCGGTTCTCAAACTGAGTCCTCAGGACCCTAAAGAGGCCATGTTTTCCAGGTCTCCTCACAGGATGACAAGTGATATAATTAGCTCCACCAGTGGATATTTTAAAATGTGTCAATGAGTAATGAATACACCTGTGCACCTGCTGGGTGACCTGGAAAACATGAACTGTGTGGGCTCCTGAGTACCGAGTTTGAGAATCACTGATTTAGAGACTAAGGAAGGTGCAACCACCTTTTAGAATAAAGAGTGTATCATATCATGTTTTGCATAGTATGCTATTGTTTTGTTATTTTCTGTTATATACTACTCAATTTAGATGGGACAGACTGATTCAGAAGTTGACAGATAGCTACTGAATTCCAGATACAGAGATATGTATAATTTCAATCTATCTTTGATATAAGTTAATATTATGTTTATTCACTTTCACTCAGCAATAAAAATACAATTAAAATACTACAACTAGTTGGTGCCTAGTCTATGATCTTTTCTCAGTGTTATTCGTATTAGAGACACACATGGCAATAAGAGATTGTCTGCCACTCGTGTTTGAGATTGCTGGGCCTAGAAAACTACTTTTTCACATATCATGGATTTACCTACACTATCTGCACATTGATGCTTTGTTTATATGTTCTGCCACTTCAACTCATGGTGAGTCAGATACTTAATTTACGTGAGCCAATCCAAAAATAGTGATTATACCTCATATACACATATTAATAATACATATTTATACTTCAAATACATTTGATATATAAACCAAAAATTCACCGGCTATATATAGATAGTGTCAGGTCTGGATTATTTTTTGAACCTGGGGTGGATGCAGGAGAATAAACAGGAACGGGTTTGTAGTATTGGATTGCAGCAGGTTTAATAGGAGTATTATTATTCATGAAGTGGTAATAAATATATAAACTGGCAGAAAATAAACAAGTCCAAGTAAATTGAGGCTGAAAACAAATATCTGTCAGGGAACCAAAGTCCAATTAATGAGGCTGGAAAAAGGTGTCAGACAGAAAAAAACAAAGTTCAATGGAGGTGAGGCTGGGAGCAGGTGTCACACAGAAATACAAAACTCCAATGGAGGTGTGACTGAGGAACAGAGGTCTGAAGTACTGGAGTTGGTTCTGAGTCTGGAGTGCTGGAGGATACACAAACCATGGGGTGGGTAATGGGGTATAGCAGGGTAGATGCGGGTATCCAGGAACAGCCTGTGATGGAGATAGAGCAGGAAACGGAGCACTGCTGGGACTGCAAAAATCACACTGAGCTAAGGAGTACAGATAACTCTCACACAGCTTGCGCTTTGTATACATTGCACTGGCAACTAGAGGGCAAGCTGAACACCCTTAAGTACCATGGGAAAGTGCATGATAGGCTGCTTAGATTAAACACAAAATGCTCCAAACTGATTGGCCCATTCAGATCACATACCCAAAACCAAGATGGCGTCACCCAGCAATCCCCAGCGTTGCAGCACTGCCAGTCTTACCTGTCACCACATGGCTTGTACCCCTCAGACATCCATGCACACCTCGCACCAATCTCCAGGCACCAGCACCCCCACTGGTAGTACTGTGCCAAAGCACCCACACAAGCAGAAACCTCGACTCACCAGGTCGAACAACTCTGGTCGTGACAGTACTCCCTCCTTTAAGAGTGACCTCCAGACACTTCCCAGGCTTTTCTTGGTTAGAGGCATGGAACTTTCAAATGAGGCCAGGAGCAAGAACATCATCTGCTTTAATCCAGCAACGTTCTTCTATTCCGTAACCCTTCCAATCCAGCAGGTACTATAAATGTCCATAACGAAAGCGGGAGTCCAGGACTTGTTCCATTTCGAATTCTCCTTGTCAGTGAGGACTTTAGGAGGTGAAGGTAGGACTTTGAGGAACTTATTGAGAACAAGGGGTTTTAGTAGGAAAATGTGAAACGAATGAGGTATGTTGAGGTAAGAAGGGAGTTTTAGTTGGTAGGCAACAGGGTTAATGACCTTAATGATGGAGAAAGGACTGATGAACCAGGATGCAAATTTCATGGACAGAACTGTGAGGCATAGGTTGCAGGTGGAAAGCCAGACCTGATCCCTTGCTTGCATCTTGGGAACAGTTCTACATTTTCTGTCTGCCCCTTTTTTATAATGCTGAGAGGTCTTGAGGAAAGTAGCATGAATTTGTGCCCAAATCTGAGCAAATTTCCATAACATAGTATCAATTGCAGGAAAATCATAGACTGGCAGGTCTTTAAATACAGGAACTCTAGGATGGAGACCATAAACCACATAGAATGGTGACTGATCGGATGAGGAGTATTGCACAAATTCTGCCCAAGGAAGAGAGTCAGACCAGTTATCTTGGGAGGACAACATGTAGATTCTTAAAAAGGTCTCCAGGTCCTGGTTCACCCTCCCTGTGAATCCGTTAATTTGTGGATGATAGGCTGTAGAGAAATTTAATTTTACTTGCAGAGTAGAACAGAGAGCTTTGCAAAATTTAGCCAAGAACTGTACCCCACGGTCTGATACAATTTCAGATGGAAGTCTGTGCAATAAAATATATGGAGTACAAACAACTGAGCCAGTTCAGAAGCAGAGGGTAGTTTTTTGAGTGGAAAATAATGGACCATCTTTGAGAAACAATCAACCACCACCCAAATGGTGGTGTAACCATAGGATACCCACAAGTCTGTCACAAAATCCATTGACAGATGGGTCCATGGACAGGTTGGAATAGGAAGCACCCGGTCTCTGGAAGGAGCTTGTCTAGATGTTTTGTGTTGGGCACATTGGGTGCAAGAGGCAATAAACTTAGCCACCTCTGATTTCATGGCAGGCCCCCAATAGGAGTGTTACAGAAACTCTATTGTCTTACGGATGCCTGTGTGACCAGCAAAGCGAGACAAGTGAGCCCAAGACAGAAGTTGTTTCCATAACTCTGGAGCCATGAAGGTTTTCCCAGGAGAAGGTAGTATTTGAATGGTAGCAAAGATCTTAGAGTCAAGGACCGGAGTCCCTCTTTGGACTTCCACATTGCTCTCTGAAGAGAAGGAGCGTGACAGAGCATCAGCTTTTTGATTGAGGGATCCAGGACGATAGGTCAGAGTAAAACTGAAACATGAAAAGAATATGGCCCAGCAGGCCAATCTAGAACTGATGCACTGAATGTTCTTTAGAAACAGCAGGATTCGATGGACAGTATATACTGTTAAAGGAAACTTGGCACCTTCAAGCAGATAACACCATTCCTCCAAAGCTAACTTGACCACCAGCAATTCCTACTCTCCAATGGCATAATTTCTCTCTGCCGAGAAAATTTTTTTAGAAAAGAAACCACATGGATGGATCTTGTTGTCCTCAAATTTCTGTGAAAGAACGGCTCCCACTGCCTCAGATGAAGCATCCACCTCTAAGAAAAAAGGCCTGTTGGTGTCTGGTTGTCTCAGGACTGGTAAGTCCAGTTTAGAGAAGGCTGTGGCTCCTTTGACATGATCGAACAACTCTATGATAAGAGGCAATGGGTATCAGTTTTTTATATTGAAATTGCTGAGGCCCCAATAATCAATACAGGGTTGGAGACCCCCATCCTTCTTGGACACAAAAGAGAACCTGGCTCCAGCAGGAGAAGTGGATGGTCTGATGAAGCCCTTTTCCAGGTTCTCCTGGATATATTCTGACATGGCCATGGTTTCGGGCAAGGACAAGGGGTATGTACGACCTCGGGGAGGAATCTTATCTGGCATCAAATCAATTGGACAGTCCCAGTCTCGGTGTGGAGGTAGGATATTAGCCTTGCTTTCAGAAAAAACATCAGAAAAAGACCTGTATGGAATGGGGAGATGTAGATTTTCTGATGTATGAGTTTCTCTTACAGGTTTGATGTGCGGAAGACAAGACTTTTGACAAGCATCACCCCAGGAGTGCATTTGCATAGAATTCCAATCGATTTTGGGATTGTGTTTGCATAGCCCGATATATCATAGAATAACATTGTGACATGCCTTGGGTATTATCAGAAAACTGATGAGCTCTGAATGAAGGGCTCCTATACCAACTAACATAGGATGAGTCCGCTTGGAGACTATGCCATTGAGAATAGGGCTGCCATCGACTGCAGATAAGCTAATAACGTGACTGATGGTATTACAAGATACTTGGAGTTTTTTGACAAATCTGAGGGTAATAAAATTTTCTGCTGCCCCAGAATCTAGAAGGACAGAAACGAACATAGGACCTTGTTTGAAGTCAAGGGTTATGGGCAGAACTGACTCAGCATATTTTGAGGATGGAGTCACTACTCCTAACCAAGTGTCCACGGGGCTGGTTAGAAACAGAAGTTTCCTGGATGACGGGAGCAGGAAGCTACAAGATGGCCGGACTCCCCACAATACCTGCAGAGGTTTTCTCTGCATCATTTCTGCCATTCTTCATTTGTGAGGTGAGCCTGGTTAACCTGCATAGGTTCATCATCTATGGATCCAAGGGCTGGAGTGACAGGAGGGATAACAGGGCAATCCCTGGAACAATCACTTGTACTTTTCTCTGCCTGTCGTTCCTGAAAGCGTAGGTCCACCTTGTTGCAGAAGGAGATGAGATCATTGAGTTTAGTGGGAAGGTCCCGGGTGGCTAGGTGATCTTTTAGCCATTCCAGAAGGCTGATGTTAATGCCTCCTCCACTTTAATTCTGATGCTAGTGTTTGAAACTGGATAACATACTGACTGACAGGACGAATCCCTTGTCTGAGGCGCATCATTTTGGAGGAAGCAGAAGACGTCCTTCCAGGTTCATTCTCCTGAATGATGCTAGAAAGTGTGTATAATTATCCAGTAGAGGATCTGATCGCTCCCATAATAGGGAAACCCAGTCCAATGCGGGTCCAGACAGCAGGGACACAATATAAGCCACTTTGGTTTTAGAAGTAGGGAAGCTGGAGGGTTGAAGGGCAAAGTGTTAATCGCACTGGTTCAGAAAACCATGACACATGTTGGGGTTGCCATCAAATTTACTGGGCATAGGTAACTGCAGATGAGGGGAACCACTGGGAACCGGAACCATCAGTGCGGGCTGATTGGTGGTCACTGGAATATTAACAGTGATGAGAGAAGCCTGCAAGGAGTCTTGCCTGAGAGACATCTCCTTGAAAAAATGTGCCAGTTGCTGCTGTGAGGCCTCCAGGCCTTCTAGTCAATTGGCAATAGCAAATCCGTTCTAGGCTCCTGTCCAGTGGCCTAATCTATTTGAACAGTACAAACTGACAGGTCTGGATTATATTTTTAACCCAGGGGTTGATGCAGGAGAAGAAACAGGAATGGGTTTGCAGTATTGGAATGCAGCAGGTTTAATAGGAGTATTATTATTCATGAAGTGTAATTAAATATATAAACTGGAAGTCCAAGTGAAGTGAGGCTGAAAACAAATGTCTTGCAAGGAAACAAAATCCAATTAATGAGGCTGGGAGCTGGTGTCAGACAGAAAAAACAAAAGTCCAATGCAGGTGTGACTGAGGAACAGAGATCTGAAGTACTGGAGTGGGTTCTGAGTCCGGAGTGCTGGAGGATATACAAACCGTGGGGTGAGTAATGGGGTATAGCAGGGTAGATGCAGGTATCCAGGAATTGCCTGTGATGGAATCAGAGCAGGAAACGGAGCACTGCTGAGACTGCAAAAATCACACCGAGCTAAGGAGCACAGAGAACTCTCACACAGCTTCGCACTGTGTATACATTGCACTGGCAACTAGAGGGCATGCTGAATACCCTTAAGTACCATGGGAAAGTGCATGTTAGGAGAGTAAACACAAGATGCTCCAACCTGATTGGCTCATTTAGGTCACATGGTGAAACCAAGATGGCATCACCCAGCAATCCCCAGCATGGCAGCACTGCCAGTCTTACCTGTCACCACATGGCTTGTACCCCTCAAGCATCAACGCGCACCTTATGCCAACCTCCGGGCACCAGCACTCCCACTGGTAGGACCGCGCCAAAGCACCCGCACAGGCAGAGACCATGACTCACCAGGTACAGGAACTCTGGTCATGACAGATATTGGCTTATAGATGGGAGTGTTAGTAGGAGCTAGGTTTAGTAGTCAAGAGGGTGCAGGTGGATTAATTTTGGATTTATAGATTTGTGGTGATTTGATCTTCATTCCTGAGTGATTTGTATTTTTTGTTTTTAGTATTGTCATGTATAATTTTTGTGTGTTTCAAACTTAAATTTGCTTATCTTTTTCCTGTCTACAGTGTCATATTTATCTACAAGTTCTCTGAGTGTGTAACTATTTGTATTGTCTTTATTTTTTATCTTTCTCCATAAGGACAGTTAGGAGAAAGAGCAGGATGAGGGTCCCCAACTAATAGAAGTGATCTGGTAGAGAGGGAATTCAAGGGCCTGAGGATAACAGGAGTCAGACTGTCCAAACCAAAACCAATAGTTTACATACAAGGAGAACTGTTTTCTACTGCCAAGCATAGTGCCTGTCTATGTCAGGATATTGGGCAGCCTGTTTCACAATTATTGCTTGTCCAGAAAAAAAGCACTCGTGAGCAGGGATATCTACTGTGGTTGAAGAGGTGAAGACTGGAGAGGACTGCTGATTCACACATAATTCAATTGGGAAAAGCACTTATGCTGTAATGTGGGCTGCCAAAAGTAGCGCATGGTATAGAAAAATTGGGAACACAGCCTAGATGTTTATTAGTGGCCAATAGCAAAATATTTGGGGCTCTTAAAATGTTTCAAATTGCTGAGTTTTGCATTTTTTTTTAATAACAGTTTAAAAATGATTGAAAACAAGTCTTTTTCTGCAAATAAATGCTCTTGATTAATCTGGGGTGCATAAAAATGCATGTAAGTAATTTTTTGCATCATTTTAAGCAACTTCTAAAAAATTGTTAAACATCACATGTAACTGCCACCTACAATCTTAAGAAATACCTGTCCATACATCTTTTAACGCTTTATTCTGCACTTAGTAGAATATCTCCCCAAAATGATATATAATTATTGGCCAAATTAAGCTAATTAAAAAGTTCATAATTATAATAATTCGAAGGGTGTCTCAGGGATACTGAAGCAAGTCCAGACATATTTACCTTAAAATAACTATTTTATTTAAAATTTTATTTTCAGGTGAGGCATGTTAAAAATTAGATTTATAATTTGCAGTGCAAAAATAAGCTGTCCAGAATTTGTGGGCTACAAACAGAAACAGCCAGTATTTATCCTGCATGCAAAAATAATAAATGTATTTGCACCCCTTGCATTGCAACAACATGGTTTGACCAGGTGCACAGTTACATACTCTTTTTTGCTTTTCTCACGACTCAAAATCAGGCCCTAAGATATTATCACTGAAAGTATGCTTTTATTGTGTATTTGTATTTTTCAGTTGAAATTACAGTACATGTTCTTGTAAATTAATCAAAAAGCATAAGTTTGTGTAAATAATCAACATTATATAGCATTTTTCTACCCAAAATAATCACATTATTTAGCAAGCAATTAAGAAATTAAATAGCATGATTCTCACATAATTAATCAAAGACAGTTCTAGTTTTTTTCACACTATATATGTGTGTGTCTATGTGTCTGTGTGTTTTGGTTTAAAAAAATAAATAAACAAAAAAAGTGTGTCTACCCCAAAGTGTAAGAAGCACTAGAGCTGCAATCTTACGATGGTAGTAGGGAGATCAGAGGGAATGAAGAGCATAGGGTCCCCCTGATATTTTAACCTGCCTAGACTAATAGTGCTCAGCCACCCCTAGGCCTATCAGCATGTTCTGAATTCCCTATGAGAATTGGTCAGGGTGATGCTCTGGCATTTAATGGCCAATGGAAGCTGCAATTAATCTGTAAAAAAAAACAAACGGTGTGAAAAATAATTTTTATTGATTAAAAAAGCTCAGGACACATTCCAAAATGTTCTACTTTATTACTCATTTACAGTATATTCCAAAGAGGTCCACATGCCAGGCTTTTCGAAATTAAAGCTCATACCCATAATTACTCCATTAGAGACCCCAATGCAAATGCAAGTAAGTCATTGATTATAAATACACTGGCTTCTGATTAGTTAGACACAATGTGTTCCAAATTACTACTGTAGTGCTAGTTAAACTTTGGGGGAAGGAGGGTGGAGACATGATTTTTTTTTAAATTACTTTTTAAAACAAGATGCCTGGGTGGACAGTTGTGATTGTAGTTGTCTCATCTGGCAGCATTTTCCGCGGCTTTAATAATCATGAATTATTTCATCAGGCAGACTTTTAAGAGTTGGGCAATTCAATGGGAACCCATTTTTTTCCCCCGTAAAAATTATCGGTTTTCAGGCTAAAACACATAGAATCTGTGATAAGTTGGCAGTTTCCACAACCGCCAACTTAAGAGGCTAATTATCTGGGATTTTTTTCAGAGCCTGCTAAGGTTCCGAAAAAAAATCCCGGGTGCAGCCACACTTTGGGGCTATAGTGATTTTGCAGTGGACCTGCGCACTCAGTGTAAATGGTACAACAAATTTGTGTGCTGCTGCCCTAATGGATGTCTGGCATCATCCGTATAATGGTACAAGAAAAAAGTGGGTTCAAGTGCTGCGCACAACTTAAATCTTCTTAGAACTAGGAGGTCTAAGGATATATTAAATTTATTGTAGTGGATGTAACAGAGATCTCTACCTGACCAATCTAATAAACATATACAATGTGTGTGAAGTGATGCTGAACACAAAGAGTATAGATATAATAATTTACTTGAACTCAGAAAAACACATGCAGTAAAGTACAACAATGTATGTATATATAAAAAATATAAATAGCAACTGCGAATCAATGCAATAGGTTAGTACAGAAAACCACTATATATCCTACTGTATGCCTTGTGGTAATCCATGCAAACTCAATATGAGAGATCGCCCATCAATCTATTGATATAGTACAATAGAAGGGGTTAAGTCATGTGCCAACCTGATACCTGTATTACACCTCTAGTTCATGTGGATGTATACAATGTCTATGGTCTTAGAATATGAGATATAGCAGCGTCCCGCTATTCTCAATGGAAGATACCTCAATGAAGTGTTCAAGCATCCTGGTCATTGATGGTTTACGTGGCTCGGGGTGATGCTGCGATGGTACAGTGGTGGCTGGCTTTGGCTGGCAACGGGAATCGCTCTGCACTGTGGTGCTCTGGACTATGCATAACGGACACTATCCCTGTTACCAGAGTTAGGTCCGTGCACGTGTCTGTGTATACCAGCAGGTAATGAGAGGGGGAGAGTGAACAACGGTCCTAGCTCTGGAGAGCTGGGGGCTGCGTACACTCCTCTCAATCAGAGGATACTTACCTGGATGTGCTCTCAGCTCTCTGCCTCGTGGATCTTCCTGCCGGCTGCATGGGTGCATTGCCGCGCTTGTTGTGGCTGCCAAGCAACGGCATCCTTGTGATGAGGTGTTTAGTGTAAGGTGGATACAGGTCTCGTGGCACTCAATATGAAGGGATAGGTTCTGGATAGGTTCTAAATATTCTGTCTCCAACGCGTTTCGACCTGTTGGTCTTCCTCTGGGAGTATAGTATAGTACTAACATGTCACTGTTGGGTCTTTTATACAGTCCCGCTTCCTGTGATTGGCAGGTCTGGTGATGTCATCGTCTTACTTGATTGGTCTTTCGTTGCCATGGTGATTGTTACCATGGAAGTGTATACCACAGACAAATTCTGCTTTGTCCTAACTGAATAGAGGGCATATTGGACAGCCTTATCTAATTGTGAGAATCTTCTAAAAAGAATATATTAACTACCTTAATGTTTAATGGACATAGGGATCCCTGTTATAGATCGATCATATAAACAACAGTTAATAATTACATGATACATAATAAATGGTAATTAATTAGTAATAAATTAATAATTACTTGATACATATTACATGATAGTAATGAAGTCATTCTGGTCGGATCCAGAAACTATTTGAATCTGTATAACTATTGTTGGTGCAACTTTTAAAGGCTCTTTGTGAAGAGCTAATGGCTAGATCTCATCTATATTCTTTGCAGTTAATAGCTGGGAGGGTGTTTCTTAGTGCCAGTTTCTCTCCTGATGGGTTGGCCACAATCCACTTGTGGTGTAATTGTAATAAACTGACTAACCTACTTACTGATATAGTACAATAGAAGGGGTTAAGTCATGTGCCAACCTGATACCTGTATTACACCTCTAGTCCATGTGGATGTATACAATGTCTATGATCTCAGAATATGAGATATAGCGGTGTCCCGCTATTCTCAATGGAAGATACCTCAATGAAGTGTTCAAGCGTCCTGGTTATTGATGGTGTACGTGGCCCGGGGTGATGCTGCGATGGTATGGTGGTGGATGGCTTTGGCTGGCAACGGGGATCACTCTGCACTGCGGTGCTCTGGACTACGCATACACGGACACAATCCCTGTTACCAGAGTTAGGTCCATGCGCATGTCTGAGTATACCAGCAGGTAATGAGAGGGGTTGAGTGAACAGCGGTCCTAGCTCTGGAGAGCTGGGGGCCGCGTACACTCCTCTCAATCAGAGGATACTTACCCAGATGTGCTCTCAGCTCTCTGCCTCGTGGATCTTCCTGCCGGCTGCATGGGTGCGTTGGCGCACTTAATAAAAAAAGGAAGAAATAACAGCGCTGTGAAACACCTGTTACCAATAATTAGAATAACCAGCTATGTCAAAAAATTGTGATCAATTTAATAAGTTCAAAAATATTCTAAAATAAATACATCATTGGCCACTAAAACACATATGCAATGTATAATAAAAATATGTAACATTGTATGAACAGTTACAAATTATAGAGACACTATATCTGAATGTCTCAATAAGTAACAATCTGCTTATCTTTGGAAAGCAGTGATATTGACTTCAAATAGCTCATTAATCATTCGCTGTGCATTTAAGAGAGAGATATCAAATTCTTCATGTATAAGACCGCAAGTCTATTGACTAGTTTTATTTGCTCAAAGTCCGGAACAAATGTATGAATCAAAATGTTCTGTATTGTGCAAAAAATGCCAAATTCCAGTGGCTTTGTAGCGTGAGCCTTTTACTTTTCCCGGCTCATGTGAGCCTGTATAGCGGGAATAATTAATGCACACCACAATGAGCTGTAAAGTACCTCACATGTAATGCAGATGGTCGGTGGCGGATACCAGACTCCGTCTACCTTGTAGCCTGTCCCAATCTGTGTGTGCACGGCAGGCACCTTCTTTCAGTGTGGTGTCAGAGATTACCGCCACAGCCAGCATCAGCTGCTGATGGAGAGAAAATCGCTGGCGTGCTGCTGCCTCGGGCTCAGAGAATTATGCTTCCAAGCGCTTCAGTGTGGTATCGGAGATAGCCGTCACAGCCAGCGTCAGCCGCTGATGGAGAGAATCACTGGCATGTTGCTGCCTCGGGCTCAGTGAATTATATGTCCCGGCCCTTGGAGTTAAAGGATAGTAAGTCTCTCAAATGTGATAATGGTGATGGCCGCTGATGCAATGCCCTGACGTGTTTCTTCCCATCGGGATTTCCTCAGAGGGGGTGTAATTTGTTGTGAGTATTGGTATGTACTTGACCTCATGTATGAATATATTTAAATCTAGAAACATAACATGGGTTCTACTATAATTAGCTGTGAAGACTATATTGTTTGGGTTATTATTGATGTTTTTGAGATATATAGGAAAGCACCAGACATCAAGTCTAAATTGGTAAAAAATCATATTCCTCCCAATTCACTACAACAAACAACGTTGAGTTCATTATCCAAAGGTTTTTTCCACTGTAATTCATGTTCCGGTTGCACTGGTACTGGGACTACCAGCACGAAACCCAGTACCACATTTAGATCATGTACCACAGGGGAAACATACAAGATAAGAGAAACACTTACATGTAATCACAATAACGTAATATATTTACTACAATGCACTTGCCAAAAACAATATGTGGGGAGAACTACGAGACCTTTGAAAACCAGGATTGCAGAACATATCAGAAATATTAGAAAGAAATTGGATAGCCACAATCTATCCAAACACTTCTATGACTATCACAACAGCAACCCCAAAGATCTGAGTTTTATGGCAATTCAAACCGTGAAACCTAACTGGAGGGGGGGAGATTTTGATTACCATATTAACAAACATGAATTGGAATGGATGTACAAGTTACAAACATTCCATCCTAAAGGCCTCAACAGAGATAATGAAATTAAATCCATTATCTGCAAAAAATGAAACCAGGACCGTATGTAGGTTAGCCAGTTTATTACAATTACACCACAAGTGGATTGTGGCAAACCCATCAGGAGAGAAACTGGCACTAAGAAACACCCTCCCAGTTATTAACTGCAAAGAATATAGATGAGATCTAGCCATTAGCTCTTCACAATGAGCCTTTAAAAGTTGCACCAACAATAGTTATACAGATTCAAATAGTTTCTGGATCCGACCAGAATGACTTCTTTACTATCATTTAATATGTATCATGTAATTATTAATTTATTACTAATTAATTACCATTTATTATGTATCATGTAATTATTAACTGTTGTTTATATGATCGATCTATAACAGGGATCCATATGTCCATTAAACATTAAGGTAGTTAATATATTCTTTTTAGAAGATTCTCACAATTAGATAAGGCTGTCCAATATGCCCTCTAGTCAGTTAGGACAAAGCAGAATTTGTCTGTGGTATACACTTCCATGGTAACAATCACCATGACAACGACAGACCAATCAAGTAAGACGATGACATCAGCAGACCGGCCAATCACAGGAAGCGGGACTGTATAAAAGACCCAACAGTGACATGTTAGTGCTATACTATACTCCCAGAGGAAGACCAACAGGTCGAAATGCGTTGGAGACAGAATATTTAGAACCTATCCAGAACCTATCCCTTCATATTGAATGCTACGAGACCTGTATCCACCTTACACTAAACACCTCATCACGAGGACGCCGTTGCTTGGCAACCACAACAAGCACACCAACGCACCCATGCAGCCGGCAGGAAGATCCACGAGGCAGAGAGCTGAGAGCACATCCGGGTAAGTATCCTCTGATTGAGAGGAGTGTACGTGGCCCCCAGCTCTCCAGAGCTAGGACCGCTGTTCACTCACCCCCTCTCATTACCTGCTGGTATACTCAGACATGCGCACGGACCTAACTCTGGTAACAGGGATAGTGTTGGCACATGACTTAACCCCTTCTATTGTACTATATCAATAGATTGACGGGCGATCTCTCATATTGAGTTTGCACGGATTACCACAAGGCGTACAGTAGGATATATAGTGATTTTCTGTACTAACCTATTGCATTGATTCGCAGTTGCTATTGATATTTTTTATATATACATACATTGTTGTACTTTCCTGCATGTATTTTTCTGAGTTCAAGTAAATTATTATATCTATACTCATTGTGTTCAGCATCACTTCCTACACATTGTATATGTTTATTAGATTGGTCAGGTAGAGATCTCTGTTACATCCACTACAATATATTTAATATATCCTTAGCCCTCCTAGTTCTAAGAAGATATAAGTTGTGCGCAGCACTTGAACCCACTTTTTTCTTGTACTCTTTGGGGCTAATTGGATAGCCCCAGGGGATAAATTAGCGCGTAGGATATTTACCGCATCTTATTGCATTCGCACCTTAGATCTTTGAAAATAACAGGATGACAACTTGCGATGAGGCTTCTTTAACATGATAGGCTTCTGGTTATTTTGCAGCTATTTGTACTCTATTAACTATAGCTATTCGCAAGTTGATGAAAGATAAATGGAAATCCATGACATTTTACAATTTGCAGACTATTACATTGCGATCACTGTCTTACTTTTTGCTATTTCACGCAGAATAAAAATTAGATTACAACAGCAACAAGTGCTATAACTTCACATTAATTCATGCTACACCATGGCTTTAAAGTAAATGCAAACGGTCAATGTTTTCACCAAATTTTACTAAAATCCACAGAGAAATAGAGCATCAAAATAATAATAATGAATGAAACCTATAAAATACTGTGTACATCTTATTTACAGATTGGTATATATGTTGATTATTTTGGAAAAAAAATGGGCAAAGAAATAGTGACATTCACAACATTTCAATGCAAAAAAGAGGAAATTGCATTTATGTGCTGGTGCCAAATGTAAAATATAGAAATGAATGACTACAGAGTATTAGTAAATGGTTTTGCATAAACAATGCTGTGAACCGCAGAGGAAAGTTGGCTATACACTGGTAATCTGTTACTTCTGGTATTTAAACAGCGCCATATGAGCTGTTTCGAATGAATAGCCCTGATTAAAAGAGTTTTTCAACCTGCTAATTTCCCTTCTTAAAACATGTTTAGAAAAAGCTTTGCATTTGTAAATGCCATGTTTATTTAGCTAAGCCTGCCATCAGGGAAAAAAATATTTAATATCCATGAAGTCAAGCATAGGAGAGTTGATGTTTTTGCTATGATAACATGCCAGCTTTAGAGTTCTAATCTTCTTCCGCTTTTCGCTATACAGGGTGTTCATTCTCACAGTCAAGCACAGGGGGGATTATAAGTGCCCGGAATCCCCTCTCTAGGGCAGACTGACTGTTTAAAATACTATATGACATAATAAGTGGCATTTATATATCTAACAAACAGTAGCACAAGTACTTTCAATGACTCCTTTTCGCAGGACAGTATGATTTGGAGGCTTTTCCAGAGCAAATGATACTGTATGCCAAGTGTTTGCTTTATATACTAATTGCTAATTGAGGAGGAGATTTATAAAAGCTTGGAGAGAGATAATGTGGACAGAGATAAAGTACCAACCAATTAGCTCCTGTTATTTTTCAAACACAGCCTGCAAAGTTACAGTTAGTTGCTGGTTGGTTGGTATTTTATCTATCCACTTTATCTGTAAATAAAACTCCGACTTAGAGGAATATTCAATTGGGAGCAAATTTTCCAAAAATCTTGTGCCGCAGGGTTTTTCCCACAGATGCAAGATTTTTGGTATACAATTGGGTGTGAGATTTTTATGTATTTTTTTGGAGTGTGCATTTTTTTTGCGCACCTTCAGATAAGGTCCAATTTTTCCTAAAACCTAAAATCATTGTTTTCAGGACTTGCTTCAGAAACCCTAAGACAACCCACCAAAAGACTAATTAAGCAAATTGAAGTTTCATTAGTTCAATAATTACATGTCATTATTGGTTATTAAAGCCAATATTGACTTCAAATTACCCCACAATCAACTTTCTTGTTACTTTTTGTACTCCAAATTTAAATAGAAAAATAATTTAAAAGAAACATAATTGCCTTATTTTTTTTTAATTTTTATTAAATTTGATTAATTGGCCTAAAATTACCCTAAAATCACCTATGTTTCAAAATTTGTTTTTTATTTTTCGATTGTGTTTACATTTGAATCTAAATGAAAATGTTTCAATTTTTTTATACATTTACATTTTTTGTTTTTATTGACCTAAAATTAGGTAAAATTTCTAGTTTTTTTTTCTTTTTTCATATGAAATTAAATAAAAAGTATTTTTAACATTTATTTTATTTTATTTATTTTATTCAGGCTGATTTCCCAGCATACCAGCGGTAATCCAAAATTGGTTTACAAGATAGCACACACATAACATTCTGCAGTCTCCTTTTATTTACAAAGGACCAAAAGAAACTGACATTAACCAATTATATGTGTCCATATCTGGTTATGAAAAATTTGTAGCACATGGTCTACAATCACTATAATTAGTGATTGGTGAATGCTTAAAAAACAATCTTTATAATTATTCACTGTGAGCATTCACATGCACTGTCTTTGTATTACACTTATTGGTTATGAACTAGTTACCAGTTCTCAGTAATTAGTGAGGACATAAACTAGGTCCAAATCTAATTTTTTTTAAAGAATAACCAATATTGAGGAACAAAAAGTGCACCAGATATAGAGTTGCATGATAAATAATATGTCTCCATATGATTCTTCAATTCTGATAAACAACATAATTATGGTCTAGGAGCATGGTATAGATTGTAAAGGAATATAATTAATTCCAATCAGCTTAATTTGTGACATTACTTCTAGTAACACTGTGGTACTGGATCTTTATTTGTTCTTAATACAGTATCTTCCTCTGACACTAAGGGGTAAATTTACTAAGATTCGAGTTTGGTCGAGTTTTTTGCTTCACCAAAACACGGGTGAGTTTTCCCTTTAACAACTCACAAATTTACTAAGAAGTGTGTTTAGGTGAAAGTGAGTTTTTCGATGGTGAAGCAGATCGAGTTTTTTCTTCCAAATTGCGAGTTTAGAGGTGAGTTTAAGGAGAGTTTAGGTGAGATTACTCACCTGAGATGGCAGTGTTTCTCTCTTCCAAACTCACCGTAGCAAGCAGACTGCTCATATCAGTGAGATATGTGTAAGCTGCTTGTGTGTTAAGACCTGTAAAAAATGTGTTAAATAATTTAAAATGACATAAGGTCCTTCCCCTAAAGCTTAACCAGCCCCAGACTTGCCAGCCTGTCCTGTTACCTAAAATTACAGGGACCAAAATGAGTAGGGTTCCACCATAAATTAGGTACCAGTTCCTTGCTGCAGGGCCAGTCCTGGTTTTAATTATAGGGGTAAAAAATTTGTGTTGGGGTACCTCTATAATTAAAACCAGCACTGGTCCCTTTCTAGTGGGGGGCTGATGCCACAGCCAGGGGAGCCCATTCACCGGGCCCCCCAGCCGCAGCTTCAGCCCGGACTGCTAGTTAGCCCAGGCTAGGGATCCCTAGGGAGTTGGGGACCCCTCCAATAAAGGGGTTCCCATCTTCAGGGCACCTCTGGGCTAGGCTGAAAGCCAGGGGCTATCCCCACCACCCCTGGGTGGTGGGTGGTGGTTTGATAGTGTAGGTGTAGTGTTAAAAATATAATTAACAACATTGTCTTTATAGTAGAACTGCAGGTCCCAGCAAGCCTCCTCCGCATGCTGGTACTTGGAGAACCACAAGTACCAGCATGTGGCGCATTAAGGAGCCAATGGTACCTTTAGTTCACCTGTAAGGAAATGTGTAAAAAAAAACAAGACACACACACCATGAAAATAAAGATTTATTACATACATACATACTCACATACTCACCTTCTTCCAGATGTTCACGTCCCCTTCTCAACATAAAGTATCCAATGGAAGTATCTGTAAAAAAAATCCAATACTCTCCTTCTGTCCCACGATGTTCTCCGCAGTAATCCAAATAGGGCCCCGTACACACTGTAACAAAACGCTACAGCATATTGTTACAGAAGCGCTAATGACAGCTCTGGGTTTGAGCTATCAGTAGTGCCGGGTGGCCAGACAATCAGTGGCGGTTTCCATCAGCGGCCACTCATTGGCTGGTACCCACGTGGAGGATCCACTCATTGGCTAAGCCCACGTGGGTCCCAGCCAATGAGCAGCCACTAATGGAAGCCGCCGCTGATTGGCTGGCTGCACGGCACTAATGATAGCTAAATCGCAGAGCTGTCATTAGTGCTACTGTAACAATATGCTGTAGCGTCTTGTTACAGTGTTTCCGGGGCCCTATTTGGATTACTGGAAGAACTTTGTGGGACAAAAGGTGAGTATTGAATCTTTTTTTACAGGTACTTCAATTGGATACTTTACGTTGAGAAGGGGACGTGAACATCTGGAAGAAGGTGAGTATGTGAATGTGTATGTATGTAATAAAACTTTATTTTCACGGGGTGTGTCTTGTTTTTTTTTACATATTTCCTTACAGGTGAACTACAGTTATCAGCGGCCCCTTAATGCCCCGCATGCTGGTACTTGTGATTCTCAAAGTACCAGCATGCGGGGGAGGCTTGCTGGGACCTGAAGTTCTACTGTAAAGACAATGTTGTTAATTATATTTTTAACACTACATTATCAACCCACCACCCACTGTCCAGGGGGTGGCGGGGATAGCTCAGGGCTATCAGCCTAGACCAGGGGTGCCAGGGAGAGGGGCACCCCTTTATTGGAGTGGTCCCCAACTCCCCAGGGATCCCTGGCCTGGGCTAACTAGCGGTCAGGGCTGATGCTGCAGCTGGGGGGCCCGGTGAAAGGGCACCTCTGGCTGTGGCACCAGCCCCCCACTAGAAAAGGTCCAGTGCTGGTTTTAATTATAGGGGTACCCCTACACAAATTTTTTACTCCTATAATTAAAACCAGGACTGGCCCTGCAGCCTGGTGCTGGTACCTAATTTACGGTGGAACCCTACTTGTCTTGGTCCCCAGAATTTTAGATACCAGGACAGGCTTGCAAGTCCGGGGCTGGTTAGTGTTTTGAGGGGGAAGCTCACATCATTTTTTTAAAATAAATTACTTAAACAATTAAAAAAAACCATACACAAATCACACTGATCTGTGTATGTTTCAGCCAAACTCGCAGCTCAGGAGGTGAGTGTTTAAAACTTCTATTTCACATTGAGTTTGCTACAACCTCACATTAGATTGGAAACTCGAATCTTAGTAAATTTGCGAGTTGCATCTTTTTCATCTAAAGTACTTCTTAATTTGGCAGATGGTGAGTTTTTTCGAGTTTGCAATGTCACGTGAGTTTTAACAGTGAAAAAAGAGAACTCACTTAAACCTCACTCGAGTTTGTGTTTAGTAAATTTGCGAGATTAAAAAAATGCCTAAACTCACATGAGTTTTCAAACTCACACAAACTCGACCCTTAGTAAATTTAACCCTAAATCATAATATATAGAATATGTGTTAAACAATTATTTTATACAAACAATAATGATTTTATGCCTTTTAAAAGGACATTACTCAGTGTTACTATTTCATGTTATTTTAGCCACTGTAATACACATAGTACTCAGGGTTGGACTGGCCCACAGGGGTACAGGGGAATCCCCTGGTGGGCCTCACTGCCTGTGGGCCCACCCCCTTCTCTAGAGATAAGGTTCAAGACTGTGCACTTGAACTAAACATTATACTGCACTGGACTATGGTGTATTTCCTACAATGCATTGCTGTTATTAATCTGGTTCATTATCATGCATGCACTAGCAGTATTCACTATATATTCATTTTTAAGGAGCCCAGTCCATGCACTTTCTAATGGTTAGCCAAACCTCTGTGTGTGACTGTACAGTGCACCATATCACCATTCTTTTTGTTGTGTTTCTAGTCTCCACTGTTCTTCTGTGCTGACAGAGGATCACAGACACGTCCAATCTGTACCATGTATAATACCTTGATAGCAAGATCCCTATTAATTGAGTTCAACTTACACACTGCAGAAGTGGAATGTTCAGATTTTCACATTTCTATCCCTCATTCTGTTAACTATGTATCAATAGAATTACAACCATCATTAAATTCCACCAATCCTTTTATATTTTCATACATGCCCCATCTGACTGATGGCGTTCAGCTGTTGCATTCCAATCCATGTTTCCCATCAAGTTATGGAACTAAATATAATTTTCTAACACTGAATAGGATGCTTGAAGTACATTGTCCAGGTGGTTTACAGCAAAAATTATTGATAGCTCTGCCAAAAGATTGCAGGAAAAATGTTAACAAATCCAACATGGAATTTTGTCTTTCAATGTATGGTGTCACCCAGGCTGATGCTAAAGTGGGATCTATGTCATTTTCAATGAATTAGTGCAATAGGTGTTTCAATGTAAGATGCATTTGAAACTCATTATGGCAATGAGCCAAGAACTGTGTATACTAACAGGGGTATTCAATATGGGAGCGAAAAGTCCATGCTGGACTTTTTGCTCCACATCGGAGCTTTTCCTGGGATAAAGTATCGGGCGCACGCCCGCTTTATCCCCATATTCAATTAAAAAGCAACGAAAACGGGAGCCGGCGAAATAGGATCGGCAAAAAAAAATGGGATTTACCTGGAATAAATTGTAGGACCCCCCCAAAAAGTTGTCAAAACATGGGGGATCACTATGGGTTCCCCCGTTTTAGCCTGCAAATGAAAGTCAGGGTTTTATAAGTTGCTGCGGCAGGTGTTTTTTTCCCGACATTGAATAAATGATGCAGAAGAGCACTTAGGTTATTTTTTTCATTTTTTTAAGTGGTCCCATCAAATTTGGGGTACATGAAAATGGGCACTAGCATATTTTTAACTTCCTAAAGTGTTTTTTTTTTAATTCTGCAAAAATGCACCTGTTGCTAATAATCTATTCTAGAAAACACCTGCCGCATATTTGCATAAGAGCCCTGAACCTATTTCCCTATTTTTAAACACTTTTTTTCTTTTTTTGACACAGTTATTTTTTAAATGTCATTCCCAGGGGTGCAGGCTATTTATTTTAAGCCTGCACCCCATAAACCCCAATTCTGCACTTTTTTTTGCCACCTATACAGTGGTGAAAAGTTATCCCTTTTTTTTCAAAGACTTTTCGAACCTGCAAAAAGTCTTTGAAATTGAATACAGGGATAATTGAAATCGGTGAAAATTACGTCATCGGCGATAATTATCACCGATTCCAAAATTTTTGATCCATATTGAATACCCCAGTAAGAGTGGTTTTCATCAAATCTCTCTAGGATCTGGATCTGGATTAGGAGCCATATTTACATTGGCTGTCTATAAAGTCAGGGCCTGGGGTGGTGCTTGAATCTCATCTATCTGGCCCTCCATAACTCTGAGCTGACCCTGTAGAGACTGAATAACCCTGATAAGAGCAAACACTATATTGCTCAAGTACATTCCATATTTATGAACTTTATTATTTTGGGACAATATACAGATATTAATACCAGATGTACTCTTATTTGTATTGTAAGTGCTGGATACTAGGGTGAGGTTGAAAGCAAAGAAACCATGGTCAGGGAGGTCAAGAGTCATTACATAGTAGAGTGGAAAACCAAAGCAGAAGAATCTAGGTGATGTCCCTAAGCATCTGTGGATTGTTGCAATGGAAACATGGCTCTTGCTCTGCTGGCCATGCCAGAGTCCACAAGACCCAAGAGTAGATACAGCAAAGTTATTGGCGGCCCACTCTGCCTCAGGATGTGAAGCAGTAGGTCACAGCATGCTCAAAGTGTGCTCAGCTCAAAGTCTTCCGACAGTCTCCCACTGGGAAACTTTTTCCTTTGTCTGTTCCAAGTGTTCCATGGACTCATATCTCTGAATTTCATAACAGACTTGCCACCCTCCAACAAATATGCCACTATATGGGTCATTGTTTATCACTTTCCAAAATGTTATTCTATGAGGGCTACTCTCTGCACCAGTGCTTGCTTAATTGCTTAATTGTTCACCAGAGAGATCTTTTGACTACATGGGTACAAAAGGTGCCTAGTCTCTGATTGTGGAGTGCAATTTGCATCCAAATTTTGGCATTCCTTGTGTTCTGCTCTCCAGATAAAACTTAATTTCTCTTCCGTGAATCACACCCACAGTCGTACCACCAGAAAAAATTTGTAAATCAGGACTAAGAAATCTTTCTTTGTATGTACATTTCTTCCTTGAAAGAGGATTGGTCAGATCTATTGCCATGGGCCAAGTTTGCACACAACAATCATTACCATGTATCCTCAGCTTCCACTTCATTCTATAAAGTGTACAATCTGCATCCCCAGGTACCAGCCTTCACACCACTTCCATGTTCTACTGTTCCAGCTTCTGAAGCATTCACATGAAACTTCACCAACAATTTCCAGAGTACAGTCCTCTATTCTTCAAGAATCCCAACATTATAGGATCTATGCTATCAAAAAATGCCATTCCCACACTGCAACCAGGAGATCAAGTTCGGTTAACTATTCAAAATACAAGACTGACAATTCCATATGTTAAGTTTGATCCCCGGTACATTGGGCTGTTCGGTATATTGCAGGTGATCAACCCCTTAGTTTATAAATTACAACTATCTCCATATCTCTGGGCACCCAAATGCTTTCATGTGCTCTTGTTGAAGCCTCTTGTCATAAATCAGATCTACTCATCCAATCAAAGGTCACCTAAAGTCCAGACTCAACAAGGAGTCAAGTATGAAGTCAAGACCACTTATTTTCAATATGGATACTGTTGATTGAAGTGCTATGGTCCAGAAGAATGAATGCCATCGATGTACACCCTCCAATTCTGATATGCAAATTTCACATGAAAATTTCCTTAAAAACCCCATAAGTATCCAGTGGCCACTCGTAAAAGGGGGGTTCTCTCACACATTGGAGTTTCAGACCCTGTAATCTAACCCAGCGGTGTTGCCTAGTAGCCATTCAGTGCTCCTGCTTGCCACTGTATTCATACCTGAGTTCCAATCCTGCCTACCAGAAGGGTGGTTGGTATCCTTCTGGAGTTTTCTCCAGTGCTGGCATAGCATGGGAAACTACTTGAGTCATGCCTTTCAGTATTAATCGCAATGGAACATGCTATGGCGCTGGAAAAAGTCATAGCGTGTAATACAACTTTTTGTCCACCTGGTGTTGCTTGCATCCAATATCCAATTCATTATCAGGATCACCACCCAATGATTGGCTGACAGAACCTGTGATTGGTACACTATAGTACAGCATTTTCGGAATGGAATCAGGGCTGTAGAAGTATGTGTAATAAAGTTACAGTATGTGTTTGAGTCCTGTACTTTTTTTTAAAAGAAAATGTTTAATATTTTTGTCTCAGGGGCTCAGACAGGAGTCACATGCACGCACAGATTTCAATAAGGGATGAATTAATATTCAGGTAACTGCTCGGGTGCTGTGTTTACATATACTAATATAATATTTAGAAAGGAAGACACATTTTTATTATTACTATCATTATTATTATGCTTCCCTCATTGCGCCCTCCGTAATGGTAGTGGGTGGGTGGAGTGCACAAGGATTCAGTAGATGGATGTGAAATCCTTCTTGGCCTAGTGGTAGAGTGGTAGTTTTACATTGCCATGGTCCAGGGTTCAAATCGCACCACAGCCCAATATTATTTTAAAATCATGATTACTTCATTCCTTTATATATTTTTTTATAAAGTAACTCAGTAGTGAATCCATCCACACTAATCGAGTTTCAGATGCACCCACAGGTGTTGGGGTTCAAGGATTCAAATGCAACCTCAGTTTTAAATAAGACCACATGATTTCCTGTTCAGTAATGTTGCACTAGTGTATTGAAGGCACTACATTGCTCCACAACTCCCCCACACCCTGCAATGACAAACCCATAGTTATGTGATGGAGATGCTCGTGTCGAGTTTAAGATGCACTTTCAGCATCAGGGGCTTAGATGGGTCAGACGCACCCACAGATGTTAGTATATAGTGACTCAAATGCACCTAAAGTACTGTAGGTGAGTACAGTATGAGTGGTTGTTAGTGTGAATGTGAGTGTCCTTGTAAGTTTTGATAAAATTTTACTATCATGGTGTGTGTCCTGTGGTTATTGTAATATTTCTTTTGGAGGTGAACTACATGTAAAGGTACATACCAGTGGGCCAGTAATGCCCTGCATGCTGGTACTTGTTGATCTCAAAGTACTAGTATGTGGGGGAGGCTTGCTGGTACCTGTAGTTCTACTGCAAAATACCATATTTTTACTTCTGTCATTTGCACAATATTTTACACAATCAACCCGGCACCCACTGGGATAGCCCCAGGCTATCAGCCCAAATATTTTCTGCAACTTTACCTGACTTCCAAGTCACCTTTGTTGCTGTTCATTACAGTGATCTACCCTGATAATCCGCTGGTACTGTAAGTAAATTGCTATGGTTCATGTTTTTTTTACTGTATTGCTGATTGCCATGCCTGTAGACACATTTTTGTGTATCTATTCTAATAAAGTAGCCTACCTTTCCATGTCCTGCTCGTCTTCGATAGCTCCATAAGGTATGGCTGCCTAGTGGCCTGATTCAACGGTTGGCGGCCATTTTGTCCCTCTCGTGCTCCGGCTAATACTGAAATGTCCCATGTAGCCCAGTATCTCAATTTTCCGTGCCCCTGCAACATCCATGCCCCTAGACGCATATTTGTGTATTAAGTCTTATGAAGCAGCCTATATTTACATGTCCTGCATGCCGCTCATAGCTCTATAAAGTCCGGCTACAAGGCGGCCTGATTCAATGGTCTGTGGCCATTTTGTCCTCTAGCGCTTCAGTTTATACTGCAATGTCCCATGCTAGCCCAGTATCTTGGTTTTCCATGCTGCTGCAACATTCATTTCCCTAGATGCATATTTGTGTATCCAGTCTTACATAGTATATATATATATATATATATATATACACATCTTTCATGTGTAATATGATGAGAGCTGAGATCAGGAAGGTAGCATTCAAGAAGACCTTGGACTATTGTCTTGCAAATGTCTTGATTTTTCAAGTCCTCGTTCTTGGTTCTCAGTTCCTCAAGCTCATGTGTGATGTGAATCAAGTCTCAGTTGGCATCCTGCTGAAATTTATGGAAGGCATATTGACAAGACACAAGTTTGGAGCTTCTGGTGGAGAAAGAGGAAACCCTCGGATTTATTGGATGATACATCTTTGTCGAGTTTAAGTTCTGGTAATGCCTTGAGCTCCATGATGAGTTATTTTAATGCTTGACTGTCTTCCTTGGTAAATGGAGTGGTTGTCAGAGTCTGACCGATTGGGTGGTGAGTCCTGGGAAAAGTCAGGCTTGTCTGGTTTAGAAAACTGATGTCACTGACCATCGACCTCTTGGTTTTTTTGCTTGGTCATATGGTTGGGAGATGACATGGTGACAGAAGAGACCATGTACAGTACAAACAGGTGATAATAACAGAGAGGCATTGTAATAGGAGTAGTTCAGGGTACTAGCCTAAGATAATACTCCTGGGCACATCAGACAGCAAATATTTCTACCATGTCAACCTAGTGGGGTGAAGGGCTGCAGAGATAGGAGTTTGTGCATGCCAGTATGAAGAGACTGCCTGGTTGCTGCAGTAAGACTCTGTGTATACAGGCTCAGACACTTGGGCATAGAAAGGCAGCCACTGAAGCTGGATGTGGTATTGCAGCATGGTGTGTTGGGGGGTGTAGTCAGCATCCCTCCATGCAGGATGCGGATGGGCGAAATATCGGCTCCACAATCCCGACAGAGTTGGGATCCCGGCACCAGAATTCTGACCGCTGGTATCCCAAAGGTAAGTATCAGGCATTAGGGGGAGGGTTAGGGTGCAGGGTTTGGGTTAGCTATTAGGGGGAGGGTTAGAGTAAGGCACTAGGGGGAGGGTTTGGTTTAGGGTGCAGGGAGGGGGAGGTTGGGTTTAGACACTAGTTTGGAGATTAGGTTTAGGCACAGAGGAGGGAGTGTTAGGTATAGGGTGTGGGGAGGGGGATGTTAGGTTTAGGCACTAGGGGGGAGTTTAGGGTTAGGCACCGGGGAGGACAGGCTAGGGTTATGGGTAGGGGTAATGGTTACTCTTACCTTATTTCCTTATGGGTGTCAGGATTCTGACTGTCAGGATGCCACTATCGGTATTCTGACCAGCAGCATCACGACCGCCATTATCTCATACCCAACTCGTGTTGGGGACAGTAAGCTCATTCATGTCACCCAGATGGGAGGTGCCTGCTGTTCTATGCCAGATGTCCCATCTGGCAGAATGCTGTCCAGGAGAGGAGCAGGTTCAATATGACAGTGGTGTCCACTGGGGGTGAGAAGACACAGTGCTATGACAGAAATGGGTCTCCTGCAATGAAAAATTGCAGCTCAGATGGTGGAGCAGGGCAACTGGGGATTGATGGCAGCCTCTGGATCCGTGAACAACAACTGGGACAGGTCGAGACCACAATGTCACAGCTGCAGCGCCCGGAGCTCCGGAATCATACAGCCACCAGCTTCAGCCAGTTGACAATCACAACTTTTAATTCCATTCTGACATGTGGGGCATTACTAAGGAGTCTGAAATTGTATTTTAAGACTTGAATGGTTGATTCTGTAAGCACTGTTAGTTATCTCAACCCAATTTCTTTCTCACTGTCTTTCTCTCTGGTGAAAGACAATTGAAATTTGTGGGGGGGGGGGTTTATGAGAACCTCTACACAGAACCCACTGTGTTTCCAGGGAAAGACATTGCAATGTCAGCAAAACAAAAGGTAGAAGAGGAACTAAATTTGTGTAGAAAGCATAGATTTCATATCCCAGGGTAGCTCCTGTTCTTTGGCATTTGCAGGCATATAAAACCCCTTTTCAAAAGGCTGAAACAGAAGTATCTATCATTGGCTTATTTCCATTGGTATAATTTTATATTTATTAGGGATATTTAATCTATTTTATTTCAAATATGAAGCATGCATGCAGAAATGTTTTAAACTTTGTGGGTAATGACAAAATAGTTAGGCATGTGCTGAGACTGAAGACAGACATTTTTCTCTTAATAAATCTTTGCTTTTCTCTCATATATATGTTCACACTTAATCAAGTTATGTGAATTATTTTGTGGCATCCACAAGGGGGCAGATGTGATCTTTTTATTTTTAAATTCTAATGTATCTTCCCTATTGCCACTACTCTCACTTCCTGTTTAAATAAAGACATACACCTGAAAGACCAGCTGAGTTACACTATTAGGCTAGGTCATAGTACATGACAGTGTGCTGCTTGATGTGTTTATTTCCATGGTTTAGCCTGTTTTATGCTAGTACCTACACACATATTTCTAAACCATAGAACTGTCTGCCATGAATATAAAAAAAAATTACTTCCCTGTTCTGGTGGCATTATTAACACGACATTAGGATTTATTTACATTTACCTCTAAGATCAATGTAGCGTACCCAATATAAGAGCAAGGTGTTTTGAAAACGTCTTTAATATGTTTGTTATTTTTTACTCTGCCTAAGCAATTCCTACTATGATAGACTGTCTAACAAAGAGCTATGTCATTATGATTTTAATTAGTTTCTAAAAAAAAAATTGTAAACAACATTAATGTTCTTAGTGTTCTTAGTGTACCTTTGTGACTAATGAAATTTCAACACATTATGAGGAAATTAATATTTTAAATTAAAGCAACAGTTATATTAGTTAAGTGTCTCAGAAAAAAGTATTATTATGTATTATACTGTCGGTGTGTATGTATTAATAGAGTCTGCTTTTGCTTTATATGTTACTTGCTTAGCTAATTTAAAGTTGCATTATTACCTTTTTTTACTTTACCTTATTTTAATGAAGAGGAGAAAAGTCCAAGAAGATATTTCACAGAGACATGAATTCTGACTTGGAAAGGTGAGTTTTGTGACAATTAAAGCTAATTTTTGGAGTCACACACAGTTTAAATTACAGATTTCTATACATCTATTCTTCTATGAAATATATTAAGCAAGCAAATTAATTAAACTGCATCCAATATTTTTACTGTGCTGCGCCCCTCCTCTGTAATATACACTTGCAAACTATCAGGATGTCTACCAGCCTGCAATGATCAAATGTGCCCTAAAAATACACTTGTTTTTTAAAGTCTACCAGCCTGTCTCACACACTTAGGGGTAAATTTACTAAAGTGAGAGATTTTAGAAGTGAGTTTAAGTAGAGCTGTTTCCCATAGCAACCAATCAGATTCTAGCTATTATCTTCTAAAAGCTCTCACTTTAGTAAATTTACCCCTTAGGGCCTAAATCAGACTTGTATGCAACTCCTACACTATACTGGTCTCCAGTGCACTCCAACTCATAGTCAGCCACTCTTTATATCCACCTTTCCCAGGTTACATGGTTATTGAATGCTCCTGTCAATAACTGTATCTCATTTTGTTGTATAACTGCATGAGTTTTCCCTCTGTACAGTTTGTTTGATCCTTTTTATATTTACTATTGTAATTTTCATTTGTAAAGTGTTACAATTATAAAAAATATAATAATAATAATAATAATAATATATTTTTTTTAAATATCCTTGCATAATGAAAATTATTATTTTAGTAAATCACTATCATATTTAATAGTGTTGAGAGAGGAAGTCTGTCTACACCAAAGAATGTTGTAGTGGCTGGGGTATATAGTTTGCATTTAATTATACATTTCTGCTAATACAATATTATATCTGTTGATAGCTTTCAAAGAACTTAAAATCATAATCTACTGTATCTTAAATTAGCACTTATGAATGTTTCATATAATGCTATAAAATTAACTGCTTTTTCAAGGCAAAATATTCATTCTCTCTATCTGTGTACATCATAATTAATGCTTTTTTCCTACGCTGTATCTGCACCTTTTTTGTTGTATAAAACATTATTTTTTCCCACCTGGTTCCCAACACTGTGGGGATCCCACAGAACATCTTAGCTAAGCTACAAGATGGCCTCTTCCACCCATGAGCACTGTACCACTTCTCAGGCACATGTCAAGCACTTATATCAGCTATGCCACAATGTTCTGAATCCCAATCTCCAGTGAAGATACCATCAATTGGAGTACCGTTACCGCTACCCTCTTTTTTTTTTATTAAACACTGACGGCATTAATGACATTTAGATCACACTTCTTGGTAAACGATATTTTAATCTTTTCTAAAAATCATTTAATGCAATGAACCTTTTTTATGAATGATATATTCAATTATAGTAGTCAGATAAATAAATAATTACATGAATCAGCTGAACTGAAATGTTTTTTGTTGTCTTCGTACAATTTAATTCTTCCATCATCTACTGTAATATGCCAACACTGTCTTGTTTTAGCATTATATTGGTTTACATACAGTAGCATTATTCAAGAACAAATTTGGTCTGACCCATTTTAATGTTATTTTGACTACAACTTGACAACCATTTTGTTTTCATAATTTGATGTTCTGTTATTTCCCCAGTTTTGAAGTAGAATAATATTTAGGAAATCAGATCATCAGAGTGCTTAGAGCAGCACTAAATATTTTAGGAGATGATTGTGCTGATCATGTGCTAAACAGTGACATGTCCACTATTACCTAATATTGTGATAGTGCAAACAGGAAACCACAAAATTACAGTTTGATAGTGGCAGGAGCAGGCTTCTTCAACAGCACAGTGTTATAATGAAGGCAAATTGTGCTGCCAAGCACATTACTACCCAAAGTATTGACACTATATGGGAAAGTATAATATATTTATTTTGAATACATTATTTAGAGAGAAGTGCCTGTACAAGAACTACTGTATATCAGATTGTGTCATACAATAAGTAGATCAATATGGTGGACATTATGTAGATTTGGCAGTTACACTCAGGCCTTCTAAAGTAAATACAGGAATGATGAGATCAAAGATCATAGACAATCATGGTTCTTGTTTGCAGAACGCTGTTCACTAGGTCCTTTCTATCTAAGTCAGGAGTTTCTCTGAAGTATCTACATCAGGGCTTTACATAAGCTACAATGAATACTTTATTTTTATTCTTTGATTTCCATCTCTGGCCCTGACCATATTTAATAGGCAACACTGATAGGCAGTTCTGTCCTTAATGTGCTTTCCTTCATCTATATTCCAGCTGACTGTCAATTGCCTGTATTCAAAGGGTGAACATTCCAAAGTTGTCTGGGCAACCCAGAAACATTCAGCACTACAGTACATCAAAATATAAAATAACATAATGTTAAATGTAACCTATGTACTCCTATAAATACTAAACATAAAATCTAAAACAAACTATTGATTACGTTACATACGAGATAAAGTAACTACAAAACTTATAAGATAATCTGTACATGCACATGTAAATCTAAAATCAAGTACAGTGTGGAAAGTTATTTTTAATACACAGTACTGTCTCATTTATATCATTCTACTGCAGGCATAATAATTACTATTGTAACACCTCTATGGTCATGTATCTGGGTGATACAATGTAACGGATATTGATCCAAGCTTGACCTGATTTTCCATGCAACATTGTTACGAGTGTGAGCTCATCGCTTTGTCCCCAAGATACTAACTCCGGCCCAGAGAGGTCTTCTATGGTTTGAGTCTCCAGCCATGTACTAGAGCCAATTATTGAAGCCATATAAAGTATACATACACCGCTTAACATCAACAAATGTTTCCTATTAGTGCTCAAGGTTTAAGTCATTGTTGAAAATTTGGTGAAAGGGTTTAACATTTTTTTTGTATATTAATACTCTAGTTAAACTTAAATTCATAATTTACATTACAGCCTTGGCAAAATCTGCAGCTGCAAATGAGTAACACCTGCCCGGTATTTTAGTAATTTTTCTCACAAAAGGTTGTATGATGGTTCCTTGTTTATTAACAGGAACTGATTAATATCACAACGGTGAGAAAAATGTACCACACTGAAGACTTTTAGCCCCAAGTACTTTATTGTTTTTCCCTTGTTATTATTTAATGAGGTTACTAGAAACAGCATAATCTAATACAAAATATTTCCCAGAGTACCCAGTTGCTTGTAACTTTTATCTTCATTTCATTTTTTTTTAAGTATCTTATTAATTCTTGAGCCAGTTAACTACAACTCCCCTTAGGCAAAATAACTTTGCAGTTGAGGATTCACATTTTTTTTCTCTTTTTTCTTTCTTATTGCTATTATTGTTTTAGGTAATTAACATCCACTTTGTAGTGGCAGTTCCGACGCCATGCTGTCTGCACAAGCTTTTGGCATGGCGTACCTGGAAGGAAAATAAGCATAGGTGGCACGCCTTATTTGACTTCCAAACAGAGATGTAATAGCTCATTCTGAGTACCGCTGCAATCATTTCCTATGGTGATATTAAAATAATGAGACCAAACAAAAATAGATACATGACACAAATTTGGGGAGGGATGGTTAGCTAGAGAGAATGAGAGACATTGTAAGTAAGAGATAATAGAGCAATAGAAAATCAGAGAAGAGTATGCAATAATGAGAGAGACAAGAGATGAACTTTATTAATGTACAGTTCTATGTGCAGTTTGCAAATCGTTACACATCAGATGTGGATATTTTGATGCTAACCACGGGGTTTATTTTGAAAAAAAACATATCTGATGTTGTTTGAAAGCCAATAAACCCAATGAGGTTTAAGTCAAACAACATTGTAAAACTGACATGTTTGCAAAAAAAAAAATTATAATATGGTTCCATTGTGTATTAGGGCATCTTACCCTCAAAGGAGAAACAAAAAAATTATTGGACCCTGCACCTAGAGAGTGCCAGCTAAATACTGAGTGGCACTTGGTCCCTCCTTTACCCATGGCCATTGGGTATCTGTGTCAGACAGATAAAATATAATGCATGCTCTTGTGGTACTATCAGCCCTTTTGAAATAAAAGAGTACACTACAAGCAGCTAGACAAACATCAGGATTATATTTTGAGTTTATCTACACTCCAAGTGTTGGAGCATCTTTCTAGATAAATAAAATATATTGCACCAGTAAATAAATAAAAAAAATAACATTGTCCCAGTATATATATGAAGTGTAGGCTTGAAAGTGTTAAGGAAGAATGTTGAAAAAATTATTGACAACTGCATCTTTTTTATTTACTAATAAGCTGTGTATTTGCCATGTGGTTGATGGCTGTTTGTACACCTGCAGTTTTAGACTTGGCGAGTTTTATTCATGCGCTTTGATAGTGGGTTGGGGTTTAGTATATTGCACAGTTTTTAAACCACACATCAATGATACTAATACTAAGAGGCAACTTGCACTCATACTCAGTAATCCTGTCACAGAGACAGTAAAGGATGCCATCTGCTGCCCTCCTCAGTTACTTTAATATAATTAATGCAAACTCTTATAAGTTCCGTAAATTATTTATTTTGCATGGTTGTGCACTAACAGGGAATCTATATACTGCAATGTGTACTTTAGGTTCACATACAGTATTTTTCAGGAACAAACTGCACAGTAGCACACCTTATATGGGACATAGAGATAAGATGATTAGAAGGTGCAATAATGGTCTTACCAGTCATATTGTCTCTGGTAAAGGACACTTTTGAGCATGGTAATTCAACATGCGACCCCCCAGCTGCACGTCTCTGCATGCCTTGCCATAGTTTTGCTGTTAGGCCATTTTAAAACTGTTGCAGGTTCCAACTGGAGTTCCACATGTTGAATCAAGACAATAGTGATCAAATGAGGAAGAAAATAGTGGTAAATTAATCACAGATTGGAAACATTATACATAAAATAATATTCTATAAATACTGCTTATAATAAAAATTATTATACACATCTTAAAAATCCCAGGGCAGTTGGTGTGCCTTGTTCAGGAAGGTCACTGGAGAGGTATGGCCTAGGGGAGTAGGCACTGGAAAGCACTAGGTTGCCACTTGTCCTCCTTCTTCAACTTTTTACGGCCCCAATCACTGCCTCTCTATTATGCAGTTCAGCAGTTGGTGGGCTACCTCAGCTGCAATGCTGTTTTTGGCCCTGCTCTCAAACCCATGATGTCATGGGAGGATGCAGGACATTGGTAGGAGATAGTCTGGAGCTGCCCAGAGTCTCCAGATGCTCTACACACTGCAGAGTGCATATTCGGAGCATCCTTTGGATGCTCCAGGCACTACTAAAGCAACACTACAGATGGCAGTGTGCCATTCCAGGCACCATGCTGGGTGATGTCACCACCTACACATCGCTCCCTACCACCCTGATCAACCTCCCCAACTGCCCAGCAGTTAGGAAAATGCAGTCCTGATTGTGACATTTGGACTGAGCCATCAAATCAGTACTCCACTGAAATGGGTAATGTTGAAAGATATTCCACTATCATCATCAGTTAAATAGCATTGTTATATTTATAGACAAATCCCTGAAGGACTGTACAATTGGATCAAACTTTATTATTAGGTTAATTTCTTAGACGATAAAATCAGTTAAAAGACTAAGATATTTGTTTGGTATTTGTGTTCATATTTCAACAAATGTGTTTATGGTTTATTTCTGAATACAGTGTTGGGTACCTTGTTATATAAAATAGAGGGCTCTTTTAATGGTGTTTGAATTAACATCAAACCTGTATTATTTAAAATTTGTTCTAAATTTTTAGCTTCTTTGCTTGAGGGGTCCATGAATGTCTGCACACTTAGGCAAGCAGGACGTCAGTTCCTTTGTGAGCCCGGAGTAGCTCATAGCAACACTGGACAGTCATTGCTCATCCTTGTTGATTAATGAAGGCTTTGGGCCTGATTCAGAGCCGCTCGCTCTGAAAGAGCGCTCGCTCTGAATCAGGGCCAGGATTTTTTATTTTTGGAGTGGCCTCTTGGCCGCTCGCTTAGCTGTGAGTGACCACCCACAGCTATAGCGAGCGGCGATGATGTTGGTTGCGATGGTCAAAACCATCGAGAGCATCGGGCTTGCGACGAGACACTTGTGGTAGGGTCTCGTTCATCGCAAGCCCCAGAGAGCTTTCGGCTCTAACAGAGCTAGAAGTTCTCTACTGACATCACTTGTGATGTCAGTGGGGCTGCCCCCAAACGGCAGGCGTTCTCATGGGAATGCCTCCGTTTGGGCAGCCACCCCACTGGCCCACCCACCAAAGGGGGCGAGCTGTCACTTAACATCGACAGCTCGCCCCCTTTGGTGCGAGACCCGGAGCGACGGAGTGCCCGTCGCTAGCTGGGCCTCGCACATGTGCACGACAGAGCCGGCTCCGTCGTGCGCATGCGCTGTGGGCCACCATCGACCCGGTTGCGAGCGCTCAGAGCTTGTGACCTGGTCTGAATCAGGCCCTTTATTCAAAGGGGGAGATGTATCAAATTTAATTTTAAATTCATGACCTTCATAAAGGAGTGCACCATGATCCTTGTTACAAAGCACATACACCTTTAGGAACTATACTGTATTTATCTCATAATAGATGAGATTACAGGCAATTTAAAAACACTCATAAAAATGTGAATAAACATATAATAAAACTATGGGAGTGTGCATAAGAGTGTTTTGTTTCTGTTGCTCCTAAAACAATGCTCTACTACTGAACCTCTAGAAGAACTTGTAAACTGTCATTACCACAAATAACCTCATGTTATTTTTCAGTACAAGAATATTTACTAGTAGACTGGTTTTCAATATAAAGGTAGTGAAATTGTGTAAAGTGCACACATCTTAAGTGCAATAGAAAAATACATTGTCAGCAGCACTGAACACTATGGCACTTTTGTGACTTCTCACCCACAGGATTTGTAAAACAATTATACTGGTTAATTTTAATGGATATTTAGGTCTATTGCAAGGATCATCTTTAATTAGAGTGCCTGGTTAAGGCGGGACTTGTCATGACAGATGCTGAATACTATTGATGTTCTGTAGGGTACTGCAATTAATCATAATCCTTGGCCATAAATGGCAAATATAATTTAATGCCAAATGATAAGGTGATAAATTACTAGGCATGTTTATGAAATCTTTCCGTAGAAATCTTTACTGTAAAGTTGCATAGACAGATGTGTGGAAATATTTGTAATCTCCACAATCAGAACTAATTAGCTGCCATAATCAAAATCCTTTAGATCATTCTTGCTTTGTTTTTAAATCTGTATGCTGGAATGTGCATTGTTTTCCTTCTAACCATGTATTTAATTGCACTGGGGATTAGAGATGTGGGGTTCGGTTCTCCAGAAATCCGATTCCACCTGAATTTTATGAATCCAGATAGATCCCGGTCATAGTTATGATCTTCCCGCGGTTCGAAAGTCAGATTTTAAATCCAAATTTTGGGTTTCTAAATTGCAAAAATTACATGATTTTAACTGTTTCTAAACACTTTTTATCAATTTAAAAAAAAAATACAGATCCAAAACCAAAATACTTAAGAGTGGTTTTGCAAAACCAAAATACAAAGATGAGTAAAGATCCAAAACCAAAATGTGGGGTCAGCGCACATCTCTACTGGGGATCATTTAATAAAATGGGCACTTCCATTTGTGCATGTAGTATGGGTAGTATAGGTAATAAAAGCGTATATCTTACTGGTTGTAAGGAGTTACAAGCAGCCATGCCAAGAGGGGGGGGAGTGGGTACTAGTAACCAGGGCCCAGGCTCTGCGCTGGACTACAGTGGGAGACCAGGGAGACTGCTACTGCTGCTCTGCTTGTGTGGGAGAGCGATCACACTGATTGTGCCCCCACTGGATTTGCACGAGGCGGAGGGACTCACAGTACCCCTACTGAGCTTTTTTAAGGGGGCATGGCCAAGCCTCCTTCTCTGGTTACAAGTAACTTACAACACAACATTGCTCTTTGCACCATGGGCCTGATTCAGAGGTGGACGCTAATGTGTACGCAGACACGCTTTCCCACACTCACAGCTGTGAAAATATGCTAATGATAGCAAAGATCACCCGAGTATAAAGATGCCCACTGTTGCCTTTGTACTTGCATGTGCGATCACATGCACGCATAGATATTGGTAACATCGAAGGACATCGGCGTCCATTTTAATCTTGAGAAAGGTATGAACTGCCGCAGCCTAGGGAGCTCTTCTGCAATGCAGGGCTGCATATGCACTTGCAGTGGCTAATTTATGCTCACCCGCATAATGGCATTCAAATGCACAGGCACCCCTGCATTTCCTTAACCACCCCCCATAAACACCCGCAAAATTGTCACTTCCTGTCAATCAATCTGCAATGGGCCTTCTTGGTTTGCGGGCTCGCACGGCGATCGCTGCAGGATTGCACAGCTGCCTTCATGCATGCGCACTGCGATGCATACACATGCGCAATGGCAAAAAAGCGCTCAGTCTGCATGCGAATTTCAATAGCGTCTACCTCTAAATCAGGCCCTATGTCATTAAATGTTACCTAATGGCTTGTATTAGTTTTTAATTTTGCTTTAATTATTCTTTAGTTTTGTATAATTGTTAAATGTTACGCTCAGTATAGTGTAACCCTTTCTCACTGCATAGTGTGGGGAAGGTGCATTTGGTTGCATGCTACACCTTCTGTTGCACCAGGCTAACTCTCCAGGTTATGGGTAATATCTGAGAAAGAAGTCCCTGCCCACGCTGGCTTTATAACAGGCAGTTAGGAATAAAGGGGTATATTTACTATATGCAGCAATAGTTCCTTGTTACAATGAATTGGGAACCAGATCTTCTCTTATAAAAATAATACTTTATTTCTCCCCTCCTGCAGCTGATTTCAAACAACACGGATATGGTTACAGCAAAACGTCTTCTCTGCCTCCAGCACATAACTTGAACATGTAAGATAATATGGACAGTCTTTTGAATATAGGGCCTGATTCAGAGGTGGATGCAATTCATGCATGGCTGAAATCTCTTATGGATTTGCAATAGCAAATATATGCAAATGCCAGTTTCAGCATTGACCTACTGTAATAGCTTGTGGCACATGGAGTAAACCCTGAGATGCCCACTTCTCTTATCTTAGCACAGTGCAACTCCAGACGCTAATAGCAAGCTTTTAAAAAAACAAAAGTACCCAGAATAGCTTTATAAGGGGTATTAGAACACCCCTATAGTGATCCTCTATGTTAGTGTATTTTTTGGGGAGGTCCAGGCTGTTTTCCCCATTTCTGACAGGGCTTTTCGCCAGGTCCAAATTTGCTGGGTGCCGTTTTTGCCAATTCCTAATTGAATACAGTGAAAAGCAGGGACGCAAGGAAAACTTTTCCGCAGGTAAAATCAGTGATGACAGCGAAAAGTCTGGCATGCGAAAAGTTTTTGACTTTTCGCACCTAATTGAATACGGCCCAAGTGTGAAAAAATGCAGCTACTGTAAGTATACTAATCTGTGTCCACACAGCCTGGTAAATTGGCTGGTTGGCTAGAATCCATCACAATAAGTCTCAAATTGTCACCCCCCATAACCACGCCTTCTTGCAGGTGCACACAGGAAGCTAGCATTAGCTGAATGCCCATCACAAAAGACTGCAAAAAGTTAAAGTTGGTAGTTTTATTGCACCTGGAAAGTTAAACCCCCTTGTCAACATGATGAAGTGGGCTTTGTTCTAGAGGGGATTTTGCTAGACCATGTGGCACCAAAATGGCAGTGTCACGCCTGAGGGTTGGTTTGGGTAGGAGCAGGCATGGGAGGCTGAAGGGGAGATCAGAGATGCATGAAAAAACTTGGGTGGCTTGAGTCAGGACCTCCTCATATAATGATCTGAGGAGATAGAGATAGGGTGGTGGATGATGGGCCCCAAGGTGAGGATAGAAATAGAATGTATTTAATGAACAGCAGGTTGGAATGGGACATAATACTGAAGGAATTAGCAGAACTGGATCTGGACCAATGATGCTGGATTGAGAGCTGGGTCGGTTTGAATCCGATGTTGATGATTTGATGAACTTGATTGGTTGGGGCCGATGCTGATGAATTGAAGAACTTAATTGATGAGTCCAATGTTAGAAGCATTGGATGAGAAAGATAGTAGGAGGTATCGGCTGGAATTGATGTTGGCTGTAAGAACAAGTCTCAGTGGTAAAACCAGTCTGGTGTGCAAGATTGTATAGGAGACTTGTTTACCAGATTCAGGAATTGTATATAATGGACTAGGACCATTCAGATACAGACTACCTGGGAGCTCAGCACTGAGCAGTAACTTCAGCAAGAAGTGACATTGTACTGGCAATGAGGGCCAGTCAGGGATTGGAATTTATAGGGGTAGATCCCCAGGGAATGGATGCTGCAATCAGCTGGTCTGGGAGCAGCAGTCTGAGTGGAGGAAGAGCATCAGATGACAGAGTCCAACATGACTGTGCTCATACTATTGTTCAGGAGGGAACTCTGGCATGCAGCTTGCCATCATGCCGGGGAGACACACTATGAGCATGTGACTGTGGAGAGCCATCTCAATGCTCAGTGACAGGACACTGAGCAAACAGGTCAGGAGTAGACCTCAGCACCAGCCAGGAGTGATGTGCAGTGTGAGCTGAACTCTTTGCTATCCGAGAGTGATGAACAGCATGAGCAAAACTCAGCACTTAAGTGTCTGGAGCATGACAGTATGACGGATGGCCTCAGGACTCCTCTAAGGCTTTCATGGAAACTTGGCATGGAACTCTTGGATCAACTGAGGAGCATGAACGTCAGAGGCAAAAGTCCATGAAAGTTCTTCTGGGCCAAAGACTTCCAGGGGAGTGAGTCTGGGCACAGTGGATTCCCATCGACAAGGATGTTTCTTTACAGGTTTTTGGCCAAGACCAACAGAATGATGGGAACTTGATAAATGCATTTGAAAATGTTGTAGAAGTAAATGGTAAAGTAATCACGGCTTTACCAACAGAAGGTGTAACCATACATTGCATTGAAAAATGATTTGTTATATTGTGTAACATATTTGCAGAGTAAGAGAGTAGACAAATTGTTGGTTCCCCGGAAACACGAGCAGTTGGTGTTGAGTGCGGCTCATACACACCTGTGGGGTGGCCATTTAGTGAGGAGAAAACTCTCCAGTGTAGTCAGTTAAGGTTCTTTTGGCCAGGTATTCATGCAGCAGTAAAAAAAATATTGTCAGGAATGTCCAGTGTGTCAGAAGACAGCACCCTGGCCAGGGTTTTGGGCACCTGTGATTTCCCTCCCTGTCATTTCTGTACCTTTTGAGAGAATTGGTATGGATCTGATGGGGCCAGTACAAACAATCTGCTCTCATGGGCATCAATACATATTACTGGAAGTAGATTATGCCACAAGGTACCCGGAGGCCATACTGCTACGTAATATGAAATTTAGCACAAGTTAAATAAAGTTTCTCAGTTTGATTCCTAACCTATGCTCCGGGTTGATGAGCTGGTGAAGAGTCTAGCAAAAATCAAGTATCTCACCACTCTTGATTTGACAAAAGGGTATTGGCAGATTCCTTTAACAGAGGCTGCAAAAAAGTAAAAACAGCTTTCTGTACCCCAGAGGTCTTGTTCCAGTACAAAATGATGCCTTTTGGAGCCCCAGCAACTTTCTAGAGGGCTATGAATAAGTTGCTTTGGACCCACAGGGAGTATGCAGCTGCATATTTAGATGACAGCGTCATCTTCAGCTCTGAATGGGAGTCACACCTTCCAAGGGTAAAGGCAGTGTTACTGTCTTTATGTCTTTATGGGCATGTGGGTTTGCCACTAACCCTAAGAAATGTGCCATTGAAGTGGTGAAGGTGAAATACTTGGGATATGTTGTAGGCAGAGGGCAGGTTAAACCTCAGCCCAGTAAAGTGGAAGCAGTCCACACCTAGCTTAAACCCAAAAGTAAATTACAACTCAGAACATTCCTTGGTTTGGTCAGTTACTACCACAGATTCATACATGATTTTGCCACCAGGGTGGCTCAACTAACTGAGTGCCTTAAGAAACAATCCCCAAGTCAGAAAATGTGGTCTACGCCAGCATAGACTCCTTGACAGGATTTAAGACAAGCCTTGTGTGTAGAGCCTGTTTTGCAAGCTCCTGACTTTAAGAACCAGTTTGTGTTGCAGACGGATACCTCTGGGACAGGCTTAGGTGCAGTCCTTTCCCCTGAGGTAGAAGGGGAGGAGAAACATATACTCTATTGTATCTGGAAAAACTAGGGGAGGAAGAGTGGGTGCAAGGCAAGCTCTGGAAAGTGGTAGAGGATTGTGTTCCCACATGGATGACGCAAATAGAGGTGAGCGAGGCAGAGAGCTCACCTGAAAAAGTATTATCTTCACTGGGGTGGTTGAAGCTAAGGGGGAAGGAGTGTGACAGGGACAGCATGCTTTCATATGAGGTTAATGTGGAGCAGTAGGTTTGTGCAGAGATGGAGCAATAAACAGCATGGTAATGAAATCCAGTCCAGGTTTTCCTGGGATCAGTTGTAAGCCACGAGCAGGGCTAATTAGCAGCACCTGTTATCTGTCTTTAAAGTTGTGTCAGTTTAAATCCACAATGATCCTGATGGTGAATTAGTCACCAGCTTATAGGCCCGGTGGTGACTAGTGTTAGGGATCCTGAACCTAAGGGTACACTAAAAGAACTGTTGCTGTATGGAATATTCTGTGTACCTGCTGTAACATTTTGCATGTGAACACTGCACTGACCTTTATATGTGCCTGTGGTTTTGGTTCTAAATCATCATCATGTTTTGATTTTGGTTTTGAATTTATTTAAAAATGTATAAAAAGAGCTAATATGAGGTACACTAATTTGGACCTATTTTTATTGCCAAAATATTAATATTAACATCAGTAATATTAATTTGCAGTAATTTCCATTGAATTTTGATCACCTAATAGCTCACAATATTGTTTTCACCAATATTGGCCAAAGACTGTGAGCTGGCTAGATTATGTGACAGAGCAATGACACAAACACATGACAGTTAAAAGAATATAGCATATTTATGAAACATAGTGGCACAGAAGTAGCAGACAGGTTGGCAATTTAATACAGTATAGAAAACATAATATATCATTAACACCTCCAAACAGAAAATCATAGACATCAGGCCAATACAGTCTATTCAAGACAAAGTAACAGCCTAGTATAATATATAATAACAAAGTTCTCCAACCAGAAAATCAAGGGCCTCAGGCCAGTACAAGTTAAAGGAGATGGATAAGAGGCTAGTAGTATTTACACCAATACAGCAAGGTGGGCAAAGTCCATTAAAAAGTGCTGCACATTAAAATTGTTTTTGGGCCATTCCACCCACCCTTATGTTGTATATTATTTAGAACATGCACAGTTTAAAAAACCAAGCACTTCAGTGACAGGGACTGCGACTTTTGTGGCTGAAGTGATTGGTTTGTTTGGACCCCCACAAAAGAATAAATTTTGATTGTTTGGCTAAAAATGGATAAAGGATAACAATGTTATTCATATTAGAGTTGAAGATATCATTATCCTCATCATCACCCTAATCAATTATGTTAATGTGATCATCACACAATATTAGTTCATCCCCACTGGAATCCACCATTATTTCACCTTTATTTGTAGTAATATCCTACACAGATTGCTCACTGTTCCCAGCTGTGCTAAACACTCTTTCTAAGTACACACTGGAAGGTGGGCAGCTTAAGTACACCTTAGCTAGTTTGTACAAGGGGATCCAAATCACCTTTTTTTTCTCCCAGTATTCAAAGGAACTGTGTGAGATGCTAATTTGTACCTTATCATTAAAATAATCCTCCAAAATTCTATTGATGCTTACTTTATCAGTTTGAGTCATGGTAGAGGTGTGAATATATGTGGGTAATTATTTTAAGTCTGACCAGATGTCATAATGTTTCTCTCTGGTACACTGAGTTGACACATCATCATCATCTGTGGGCCTTTTGGAAAAGGTAAGTATATTCCTGGCAGTAGCATCTAAAGGAGAAACTGAAGCAGGAGTTGTTGTGTCATGTGCGCCTTGAGCTGACAACTTGCTTGCATGGAGCTCTTATTATCTGTATCAGTAGGAAAGAAAGACATTACATAGGACTTAGACCTAGGATCAAGCAGGGTTTCCAAAATGTAGTGATCCAATTGCAAGATATTGCAAACCATTTGGTCCTGGAAAAGGAAATAAAGAACTTGGGGGGTAATTCAACAGTGCATGGCTCACGGAATCTGCGCATGCACATGAGCCATTCTGTGTGGGTGTCACATTGTGCTCACACAGCAAGATGGACAGAAATATCTGCCACTGTCTGTGCAGCACAGCTGACACAATATGTCTGTGAATTATGTCATTCACAGACATATCGTTGGTACACACTGACTGATCGGCACATTTATTGATTGGCCAATATATCTGCCAGTGTGTACCCAGCTTAAGGTGTCATCATCGGGAACTATCTTTATCACATTATTTATTTGCACTGGAGGGTATGAGACCTATAGTGCTACTCCACTTACACAGAGATTAGTAGGCATCAGTCGAAGCTTTACTTGAGTCATTTCTTTGTTTTATGTCTCTAGTTTTTGCATTTGGCAGCTGACTTTTCAGGTACTTTAGAGCTAGCTTTTGATTTGGTAATTACATTGCTGTACCACATTTGATTGATTTTTGTATTGACCATTACTTTTCATTTATTGTTGCTTTTTTGCATTTCTTTGGAAAATTATTCACGATCAGATTGAATGGCTTGTTTTATGTTTCATTTCAGCAGAGCTGTAACTAGACTTTTTGGTGCCATGGGCCAAAATGAGCATTGGTCTCCACCTCAGCTCCGTACTTTTCAAATAAGGACATAAGACACATGCCCAAAAAAGGGGTGTGGCCTCATGGGGAAGGGGCATTACAAATCTGATTTTCCCTTATGATAATGAAGGATTACCAATCCCGTTGTACCACTGTTATCCAGGTGTCACTGCCAAATAATGTGTGAATTCAATGGCTGCAGTGATGATACACAATAATTATGAAGTATAACTCACCAGCAATAGATGTATGATAGCACTGGTGAAGCTGCACCTGCAGAAGGATTTGGCCATCAGAACAGCCATGGACAAGCCTGGAGCTGGCAGTGTAGATCAGCGACTGAAGATATAGAAAGAGCTCTGCTTATAGTGTATATGCAGTAAATATCAGCAGAGTGGAGATGTATGTACCCTTCACTGGCAGCTGAACTCATCGGCCGGGGTACTCTAGATGTGCTGTAACACGTTGGTTAGGAATCGGTGGCTGTGTTCAGGGCTGCCACCAGAAATTGTGAGGCAGTTAGCTCCATGTGTAAAGTGTCTGACTGCCATGTGAGAGCTTGCCAACTCTCCCTGATTGTCAGGGAGACTCCCTGAAATAGTAGTAATCTCCCTGACTCCCTGCAGAGTCTAGCAATCTCCCTGATTGCATCTTATCCCCATTATGTAGCTGTTATATTAAAAAACAGAGATGTATATACATTCAAATGGGATCATTAGTATCATTTCCCTGCATTGGTTATAAGGCACAATGATCCCTATGGCTACATTCATTTTCTGAAAAGCATCAGCGTGTTTTCGTCAACATGTAGATCTTATTAACTGCTCTGGCGCTTATTTACATATGATGTATGTCAGTTTTATGGCACGCCTCTCAGATGTAGTAGTATACGTCCACTTTAAAGTACACTCATAGGTGTTGCTTTCACAATCTTCCTGAAATGCTTTTCAAAAGAAGGCAAGTATGCAGTATTTTGAAATTTGTGTGTTAAATAAAATAGGATGTAACTGAAGGTCCTTGGGAGGTGGCCTGATGGAGGGTGGGTCAGCCAGGGAGGACATAGTTGTGGCCAGGAGATGCCAATGATGAAAGTAAAGGAAGCTACAATTGAGAATGATTATAAACAGAAAATTGACAGGTCCGAGCAGTACATCCTGTCCTGTGGTGCCCTATGCGGTAACATATGTCTCACCACCCTAGTTACTGCCATGCATTTGAGTATTTCTGTTAATTCCTGCAGTTGTGGCTCCAGACATGGGGCTGCAGCACAGTCCAAAATTCAAATAGGGGAGCCACACCAAATGCCAGTGAGTCCCAGCCATTTATGTTTGAAATGGCAGTTGGTATGGCTCCCCTATTGAATTTTGACTGCGCTGCAACCCCATGTCTGGAGCCACCACTGAGTATTAGGGTTTTTGACTAGCTATTCCATGCTTTGCAGCGTCTGTGATGGATTTTGTTTTTTTTTCTTCTATGTATAGCATTAATAATTTAGCTTTCATTCTCATAATTTTGCACCTTTTAGGGTTTTGTTTTTATCTTCAGCCTAGTTACCATTCAGCTTTGTTACTAACCTGTCCTATTTTATTTTGTATCACCTGTGTTCGGTGATGCTATTTTATTGATAAGATATATTTCTTTTTTTCTTTGCTGTTTTGTATAGTTAATTTAGACTATGATGCCTTGGCAAAGGTTTAATTTTATGGTGCTCTCTTTAGTTTCAGTGGAATGACTTTGCCATGTCACATTTGTAAGGATGGGTTTGGTGTCTGTATTACAGTCCTGGGGAGTGTGTGCTTATAGATGGAAATGGTAAGAATGGATGGGTGTCTATCTTACAGTGCATTGTTATGCTTTAGTAGAAGTTACATATTGTGCAAAAATACTGTATGCTAATAATTTAGCTGTTGTCTTGTGCACAGAGATGCCCACCTCCGGCATCTCATATCAGCCTCTGTCATACAGAGGGGTCTATTCACTTAGCCTTGAAGAGAGATAAAATATTGAAAGATAAGTCCCAGCCAATCAGCTCCTGACATTTTTCAAACACAGTCTGATTGGCTGGGACTTATCTTTCTCCATTTTATCTCTCTCCAAGGCTTAGTGAATAGACCCCAATAGATGAAACATAGGGAACATCATTAGCACATCGGTTGCACATCTGTACATCTAAGCAACTCTATGCTGGCTCACAAAGTTAGTCTCATCTAAGATGCCGGGCTTCTGCAGCTGCATACAAATTCATAGAAACTCACTGGGGCATGTCCAAACACACCAGCATTTTGGTAACTACCTCCTTTTACCTCCGCCAGACACTGACTACCTGTCATTCACTTTGCGAAAAGATCTTTGTGCGACCGCCACCTCAAACCCATCACCAGCTTTTACAGTGCACAGAAGCCAAAAATCGCTCCAATGTGTCCAACATCAACATTGCATCCACTTCTGAATAAGGCCCATTGTCTCAACCAGGAAAGTGGGACTCCGCCCGTCCAGGCATGCTGATTATTATTGAGGGTTGGACACCAATGATGTTATGTTTCATTATTTATTTTTTGATAGGTTTTATATTTGATATGTTTATTTATTAAAGGGGTCAAGAAAAACTTCAACCGTTCAGAAGTTTAAGTTTAGCCAATATTTGACATTAGTATATATCAACAAATGTATATTCCTGATCTTAATACTATACCTGAAATAATAGAACATATATTTAATCAAATATACCAGATGTTCCCAAACTCTGCCATTACAGTCCATGTTTTAAGGATAGCCATGATTGAGTACATGTAACTTAATTAGTGCCTCAGTCAATTTTATTTAACCATCTGGGCTCAAGCATGGATATCCTTTAAACCTGGACTGTAATGGCATAGTTGGGAACCTCTAAATATACCAATTATTCTGCTTATCACTGCTCAGCAGCAGATAGCCATATTAGGAGAGGCACTTCGGTAACACACAAACACTGATAAGACTATAGAATTGCTCACAAGAAATGTAGTGTGTGGACCAGTTGTGGCTCCAGAGGTGGGGCTCAGCACAGTCCAAAATTCAAATAGGGAATCTGCCCTTCCAAATGCTGACAAACATCGCCAGCAGGGACTTACAGGTAGTCAGTGTGACTCCCCTATTTGAATTTTGGACTGTGCTGCAGCCCCACCTCTGGAATAGCCACTAGTGTGGACTGATTAAGTAAAACAAAAGTGGCAGGTCCGGTGTTATCAAATTATTACAGTTTCAATGTTTTTACCAACATCAGATAACGTAAGAACTGTACACTATACTGTAAATATTCAAGGGATTTGAGCTGCCTGTTGTTCAGTGGATATGTAATCCTGTATTTAAAAAAAAATAAAAAAAAAACAATGTATTTTACCTTTATTTTCAAAAAATTCGGTAATAAATAAGTTATATCTTAATAAAACAAATAAATCAATGCATTCACTAATACATACAAACAAACATAACAAACCTATAAAAATAGCTAATAATTTATAAAGCTGATGATCACATAATTTAACAGTGAAAGCAGCAGAAATAAACTGTTACAGAAAGGCAATGCAAAAAAAAAGTATTTAATAAAGAAAAATATATGTTGTAGTGATCAAATAAAAACAGAAAGTTTGGAAAATATATCTTTGACATTGGTTTTACAATTTATAAATGTATTACTGTGGAAGAAAACAAGGGGTCTGAAAACATACTAAAATATATTTTCATCTACACTTTTGACACATGGAGGCAATTTGTGGTATATCTATTTTATATCCTGTGGCTTTCCATATCTCTGTCAAGGAAGAGGCCCAAAGATTATCAGTACTCAGCAGAGGTCAGAGCACGGCTAAACGTTATGAAAATAAATTGTACTGCGGTATTACAAAGTAAAACAAGAATACGCTACCGAAAGCAAAATATAGCTTCACCCAAATCACTGAATTAGGTTTATGTTAATTAATTGTGCTGTTTACCATGCAGACGAGCTGTCATACATTAGCCACTAAATTAACTCTGCATTAACATTCACATATCATTATAATTAGAGATACAGTCAGGTCCATAAATATTGGGACATTGACAGAATTTTCATATATTTTGCCTCTATTCACCACCACAATAGTTTGAAATGAAACAAACAAGATGTGCTTTAACTGCAGACTTTCAGATTTCATTTGAGGGTAATTACATCCAAATCAGGTGAACGGTGTAGGAATTACAACGGTTCTATATGTGCCTCCCACTTTTTAAGGGGCCAAAAGTAATGGGACTATCAACTCAAAAGCTATTTCATGGACAGGTGTGGGCTATTCCTTCATTATTTCATTATCAATTAAGCAGGTAAAAGGTCTGGAGTTGATTCTAGGTGTGACATTTGCATTTGGAATCAGTTGCTGTCAGCTCTCAATATGAGATCCAAAGAGCTGTCACTATCAATGAAGCAAGCCATCATTAGGCTGAAAAATTAAAACAACCCCATCAGAGAGATTGCAAAAACATTAGGTGTGGCCAAATCAACTGTTTGGAGCTCAGCAACACCAAAAGACCCGGAAGACCACGGAAAACAACTGTGGTGGATGACAAAAGAATTATTTCCCTGGTGAAGAAAAACCACTTCACAACAGTTGGCCAAATCAAGAACACTCTCCAAGAGGTAGATGTATATGTGTCAAAGTCAACAATCAAGAGAAGACTTCACAAGAGTGAATATAGAGGGTTCACCACAAGATGCAAACCATTGGTGAGCCACAAAAACAGGAAGACCAGATTAGAGTTTGCCAAACAACACCTAAAAAAGCCATTACAGTTCTGGAACAACATCCTATTGACAGATGAGACAAAGATCAACTTGTACCAGAGTGATGGGAAGAGAAGAGAAGGAAAGGAACTGCTCATGATCCAAAACATACCACCTCATCAGTGAAGCATGGTGGTGGTAGTGTCATGGCGTGGGCATGTATGGCTGCTAATGGAATTGGTTCTCTTGTATTTATTGATGATGTTACTGCTGACAAAAGCAGCAGAATGAATTCTGAAGTGTTTCGGGCAATATTATATGCTCATATTCAGTCAAATGCTTCAGAACTCATTGGAGAGCGCTTCACAGTGCAGATGGAAAATGACCTGAAGCATACTGCAAAAGCAACCAAATAGCTTTTTAAGGCTTAAAAGTGGAATGTTATGCAATGGCCAAGTCAATCCCCTGACCTGAATCTGACTGAGCATGCATTTCACTTGATAAAGACAAAACTCAAGGGAAAATGCCCCGAGAACAAGCAGGAACTGAAGACATTTGCAGTAGAGGCCTGGCAGAGCATCACCAGGGATGAAACTCAGCGTCTGGTGATGTCTATGGGGTCCAGACTTCAGGCTGTAATTGCCTGCAAAGAATTTGCAACAAAGTATTAAAAAGTGAAAGTTAGATTTAGGATTGTTTAGTTTGTCCCATTACTTTTGGCCCCTTAAAAAGAGGGAAGCACATATAGAAACCGTTGTAATTCCTACACCGTTCACCTGATTTGGATGTAATTAACCTCAAATTAAATCTGAAAGTCTGCAGTTAAATCACATCTTGTTTGTTTCATTTCAAAGCCATTGTGGTGGTGAATAGAGGACAAAATAAGAAAATTCTGTCAATGTCCCAATATTTATGGACCTGACTGTATGTGCAGACCCGGTTTTGGCTTTGGTTCTAAATCTTCGTCATGTTTTGCTTTTTGTTTAAACAAAACCACTCTCAAGTGTTTTGGTTTGGTTTCAGTTTTGGATTTCTTTAAAAATTGCTAAAGTCATGTAACGTGGATCTGTTTCTCTTCCTATAGTACTATTAACATCAATAACCTTCAATTTCAGTCATTTCCAGTAAATTTTGACCACATAACATCACCTAAAATCAGGAGGGAGGGACTTAAATGCAAGATCCAGTTTTTAGATCCACAATCCAAACTTGGCGGTAACAGCACCCCCCCCCCCCCCCAAACAGTAACAAACATCAAAACCACACATTATAGCTTCATCAAAATATCATATCAAAAACAGTTATAGGGGTTTTCAATATGGGAGGGATAACATCGTTTTTGCGTTAATATCGCACTTATGACGTCATTATCGCAGGTTTTAGTTTTACACCGTATTCAGTTTCAAAGACTTATCGCAGTTTTGAAAAGTCTTTGATGAAAAACGGTGATAACTTTTCACCATTGAATAGGTGTCGAAAAAAAGTGCAGAATTGGGGTTTAGGGGTGCAGGTTTAAAAAAAATAGCCTGCACCCCTTGGAATGACATTTAAAAAAGAACTGTGTCAAAAAAATTAAAAAAAAAAAATAGGGACGCCCCAAAAAATTAATTAAAAAATTGGGGGAAAAAAAAAAAATGGGAAAAAAATTATTAACAATAGGGAAATAGGTTCAGGGCTATTCTGCAAGTATGCAGCAGGTGTTTTCTAGAATAGATTTATAGCGGCAGGTGCACAAATGCAGAATTTTAAAATACTTACTTTAGGGACATCAAAATATGCTAGTACCCATTTTCATTTACCCCAAATTTGATGGGACCACTTAAAAAAATGAAAAAAAAAACCTAAGTGCTCTTCTGCATCACTTCTTCAATGTCGGGAAAAAACACCTGCTGCGGCTATTTAAATCCCCGACTTTCATTTAAAGGCTAAAACGGGGGTACCCATAGTGATCTCCCATGTTTTTACAACTTTAGGGGGGGTCTTACATTTTTTTAAGGAAAAATTCGTAACTTTATGCAAATCCAACTTCGAAGGCTCCCGCTTTCGTTAATTTTATATTGAATACGGGGATAAGCGGGCGCGCGCCCGATACTTTGACGCAGGTAAAAACTCCGATATGAAACGTTAACTTCGACAGTGAAGTTAACGTTTGATATTGAATACCCCTCATAATGTCTTAAGTTATATGAAAGAACAGTGATAAATATTTATTTGAAGCAAAATAGAGGCTGCAATCAGGGGTGCTGGGAGGGGGGAGAGGGTACTAATTACCCAGGCCCAGATTAGTTGGAGGGGCCCTGTGGGGGCTCAGATCTTACCGCTATGTGCACACACTCCACTTTTTGGAACCTCACACCGTGACATTGCCAATATCCTCCCCCGCAGGCCAATGAGGTGTTTACCAGCATCACTCACTCACACTGAACTTGGCTCCCTCTGAGTCCACCCTTTCCTGCGCTAACCTTGCCCACTAATATTGTTCAGTGTTCTCAGCTCTGACAGGGCTGGTGGGTGGTGTCTGGGTGCTGACAAGTATGGATCAGTTGGCCCTGGTCAGCTGCTGAGGGGACAAATGTCCTTTTTTGCAGCACCGTGAAGTGTATCTGAGTCAGTTGCTGAGGGGAACATTTTCCCCTCAACAATGTGCAGCTCTCCCCTCCCCAGCACACAGCACCGCTCTCATACTATATTTTTTACATTATTGAAATAATGTGCTAGTATTAGGGATGTTAAAGGCCCATCTGATTGGGTTCACCTTGACGTGGTGGATGGGCAAACATTTTTGGCCAAACATGTACTATGAACCTCACTATAATCCATGTTAATTGTAGAGTTTATTCAAATTATTTTTACTACCATTATTCTTAGTGCTTAGACTGTACATTTTCTTTTACCAGCTAACTATTGCATACATACCAGAACAAAATGGATTGAGTGAAAGGACAAATTAAACAATAAACAAAAAATATATAGCCACAGGTGCTATGAAGGGTATTTCAATGGTATGTTTTTAATATTAAAATGTAAAATTATATACACCACACCCCTCTGAAGAAATCCTTGTTGGGAAGAAAAGCGTTAGAGAAAGAATACTCTAACAGCATATGTTCTGCCTTCCATCTGCCGGCTACCACACTACATCGAGTTCCTGCTTGCCAGTGCTCCCACGAAAGACGCCTCATGCTCTAAATGCAGCAGCTATTGGCAGCACAGGACTCCAAAGCCGGAGAGGATAGAGCAGAACTAGGTAGCAGAACTACTATACCACATAGGCAGCTACCTGTTTATGCCCAATGACTTCACAGGGCTCTTCTGTACCACACCACCAAGCAAACTTTCACCTGCCATCTATTTGAGCCAGAGAGATGAGATCCATCTGCAGATGTGGCTGTCAGGTATATCAATACAGGAGCATGATATCATTAACACTACTTGGGGAATCTAAAACATGCAGCCAAGGGTGCTTATATATTGCAGACTTATTTTTATGATTGCTCTAAAAAGAAACCTGCATACATTTTATTGTTTGAATAGAAATGAATATATTCTGACACTAAGGCCCTCATTCAGAGCCGCTCGCTAGCGGCCGTACGGTCGTTCCGAGCGATGTTCGCACATCTGCGCATGCGTACGGTTTTTAGTACGCATGCGTGAACCAGTCAGTGCGGCCGAAAATCGTTTGTACGCTATATAGCGAGTGCCTGCTATTTTGAGAGACAGAATGAGGCGTATGTGGGTGGTAACAGTGGAAGGTGCTTGTAAACGGGGGAGTGGAATTCGAACGCAGGCGTGCTTAAAGGTCAAAACGGGCATTTTAAGGGAGTGCATAATTAATACAGCAGCGTCACTGACCACGTCACTTGGTTTTTTTAAACTCAGAACTGCTCGCAAAATAGCTTTTGAAAAAACCAACCACAAGAATAGCGAGCAGTTCATACGCTGGTCGATGTACTCGATTAATCTAATAAATAGCGGACATGACGTATGGTGCGAGCGGCCAGGGGGCGTTTTTAACAAATAAACGAGCGTATGTTTTGCACGCTCGTTCAGACTTAGAGGTGTGAACAGACTGCAATTTGCGAACGGATCATTTGAATAGATACCCCTTGTTTTTGAACGAACGACCGCAAATAGCGAACAGCTCTGAATCAGGCCCTAAGTTTTTTATGGATGAATTGATTAGATAATTATATACAAATATATATATATATTAGGGGTGAGCGGGTTCGGATTTCTGAAATCCAAACCCCCCCGAGCCCCCCCGATCCGAGGCAGATCCGAGTCAGGCTCGACTTTTCCCGCCTGACTCGGATCTGAAATCGAGGCAAAACGTCATCATCCCGCCTTCCGAGCCTCGCGGGTTTTGGAACCTATATAAGGTACCCGCGTCGGCGCCATTTTCTCACTCGGCCGTGGACAGTGAAGAGGGAGGGTGGGAGTTAGGGCTGGCTGGGCTGTGTAGTGTAGTGTAGTGTAGTGCAGAGTAGTGTTGTGCTGTGCTGTGCTGCGTTGTGCTGCTGTTGTCCACTACTTCAAAGTCCATAGGGGCTGGCTGTGTTGTGCTGTGCTGCTGTTGTTAATAGTGGCTGTGTCCACTACTTCAAAGTCCATAGGGGCTGGCTGGACTGTGTTGTGCAGTCAGTTCTCCATAGGGGCTGTGTTCACTCCAAAGTCCTGTGCAGTGTCCCAGTCCTAAAGGGGTGCTGTAGTGTTGTCCAGGGGGTGCTCTGTCCATCAGGGGTGCTCCCCCCAAGTGCTAAAAAATAATATTTTTTGTGTGTTTGTGAATTGTGTGCGCAGTAGCCGCACGTGCATCAACAAAGTAGTGCCAAGCGTGCGCCTGTGTCATAAGTAAAGGGCCGGCTGGCTTGACCATTAAAGGGTGCTGTAACCCCCAAAGTACACTCCAGTCCAAACCAAAAAAAAATTATTTTCTATGTTTGTGAATTGGGTGCGCAGTAGCCGCACGTGCATCAACAAAGTAGTGCCAAGTGTGCGCCTGTGTCATAAGTAAAGGGCCGGCTGGCTTGACCGTTAAAGGGTGCTGTAACCCCCAAAGTACACTCCAGTCCAAACCAAAAAAAATTTTTTTTCTGTGTTTGTGAATTGTGTGTGCAGTAGCCGCACGTGCATCAACAAAGTAGTGCCAAGCGTGCACCTGTGTCATAAGTAAAGGGCCGGCTGGCTTGACCGTTAAAGGGTGCTGTAACCCCCAAAGTACACTCCAGTGCAAACCAAAAAAAAAATTATTTTCTGTGTTTGTGAATTGTGTGCGCAGTAGCCGCACGTGCATCAAAAAAGTAGTGCCAAGCGTGCGCCTGTGTCATAAGTAAAGGGCCGGCTGGCTTGACCATTAAAGGGTGCTGTAACCCCCAAAGTACACTCCAGTCCAAACCAAAAAAATATATATTTTCTGTGTTTGTGAATTGTGTGCGCAGTAGCCGCACGTGCATCAACAAAGTAGTGCCAAGCGTGCGCCTGTGTCATAAGTAAAGGGCCGGCTGGCTTGACCGTTAAAGGGTGCTGTAACCCCCAAAGTACACTCCAAACCAAAAAAATATATATTTTCTGTGTTTGTGACTTGTGTGCACTGTGGCTGCACGTGTATCAACAAAGGAGCAGCGCCAAGCGTGCGCCTGTGTCCCATAAGTAAAGAGCCGGCTGGCTCATTTCTTAAAGAGTGGTGTAACCCACAAAGTGCACTACTCTCCAGCAAAAATAAAAAAATATTTTCTGTGTTTGTGTGCGCTTTAGCCGCACATATATATCAATATAACATAAATGGAGGACCAAACTTTCTCCGATAAAAATAAAATAGGGAAAGATCAAGAACCATTTCCTCCTAGTGCTATTGCTGCTGCTGGGAGTTGTTCATCATCCCAGAGAGGAATTTGGAACATCACTACTTTTAATAAACAATTGACCCTCCAGCAGTCCCTAGCGATAAGGATGAAGTACGACAGCAGTCATCCTGAAGCAAAACGTATAACAGAGGCCTTGACTGCTATGTTGGTGTAAGTCGTGCGTCCGGTATCCGCCATTAGTGCAGTGGGATTTAGACAATTGATGGAGGTAGTGTGTCCCCGGATCCAAATCCCATCTAGATTTCACCTGCATCCTCAAAGCAGCAGCGACAAGCGTGCGTCTGTCTGTTAAAGGGTGGTGACACCCTCAAAGTGTGCTACACAAACAATAAAAATATTGTTCTTTTTTTTCAGTCTTTGTGAATTGTGTGGGCTGTAGCCGCACTTGCATCCTCAAAGCAGCAGCGACTAGCGTGCGTCTGTCTGTTAAAGGGTGGTGACACCCTCAAAGTGTGCTAAACAAACAATAAAAATATTGTTCTTTTTTTTTCTGTCTTTGTGAATTGTGTGGGCTGTAGCCGCACTTGCATCCTCAAAGCAGCAGCGACAAGCGTGCATCTGTCTGTTGAAGGGTGGTGTAACCCTCAAAGTGCTCCAAAAAATAAAAAACTATTTTTTTAATGTGTTTGTGACTTGTGTGCGATGTAGCCGCACGTGCATCAACATAGTAGCAGCGCAAAGCGTGCGAATGTGTCATAAGTCAAGGGCTGGTTTGGACATCTGGTCCGGACTGAAGTACGTGCCAAAAATTTCTGACAAGTCTACTGTCACTGCATATGATACTGTCCTCAAAGCAGCAGCGACAAGCGTGCGTCTGTCTGTTAAAGGGTGGTGACACCCTCAAAGTGTGCTACACAAACAATAAAAATATTGTTCTTTTTTTTCGGTCTTTGTGAAATGTGTGGGCTGTAGCCGCACCTGCATCCTTAAAGCAGCAGCGACAAGCTTGCGTCTGTCTGTAAAAGGGTGGTGACACCCTCAAAGTGTGCTACACAAACAATAAAAATATTGTTCTTTTTTTTTCTGTCTTTGTGAATTGTGTGGGCTGTAGCCGCACTTGCATCCTCAAAGCAGCAGCGACAAGCGTGCGTCTGTCTGTTAAAGGGTGATGTAACTCTCAAAGTGCTCTAAAAAATAAAAAACTATTTTTTTAATGTGTTTGTGACTTGTGTGCGATTAGGCCGCACTTGCACCCTCAAAGCAGCAGCGACAAGCGTGCGTCTGTCTGTTAAAGGGTGGTGACACCCTCAAAGTGTGCTACACAAGCAATAAAAATATTCTTCTTCTTTTTTCTGTCTTTGTGAATTGTGTGGGCTGTAGCCGCACTTGCATCCTCAAAGCAGCAGCGACAAGCGTGCGTCTGTCTGTTAAAGGGTGGTGTAACCCTCAAAGTGCGCTCCACAAACAATAAAAATATTCTTTTTTTTTTTTCTGTCTTTGTGAATTGTGTGGGCTGTAGCTGCACTTGCATCCTCAAAGCAGAAGCGACAAGCGTGCGTCTGTCTATTAAAGGATTACATCAGTGACAGCATCCAAGTAGGCATGTCAGACAGTCCGTACCTGTACTGGCAGGAAAAAGAAGCAATTTGGAGGTCCCTGTACAAACTGGCTCTATTTTACCTGAGTTGCCCCCCCTCCAGTGTGTACTCCAAAAGAGTGTTTAGTGCAGCCGGGAACCTTGTCAGCGAAAGGTGTAGGAGGTTGCTTCCACAAAATGTGGAGAAGATGATGTTCATAAAATTAATTATCAACTCTTCCAGGGAGACCAGCCTCCAGAACATACAGAGGGACCTGTGGTTCCAGCGGGGACTAATTAATCTCTGTGAGGATGAGGATGTACACACTGAAGAGGGTGAGGAATCGGTGGATGAGGAGGAGGAGGATGACATCTTGCCTCCGTAGAGCCAGTTTGTGCAGGGACAGATTAATTGCCAGCTTGTTTTGTGGGGGCCCAAACGAACCAATCATTTCAGCCACAGTTGTGTGGCAGACCCTGGCGCTGAATTGATTGGTTTGTTAAAGTGTGCATGTCCTGTTTATACAACATAAGGGTGGGTGGGAGGGCCCAAGGACAATTCCATCTTGCACCTCTTTTTTTTCTTTGCATTACGTACAGTTTGGGGCCTAGTTTTTCAAACTGCCATTCTGTCTGCCACTGCAGTTTCACGCCTAGATGGGTCACGTGTTTGTGCCGCCCACTCGTGTCGCTTAGCATAGTCATCCAGCTACCTCGGTGCAACCTTTTGGACATAAAAACACTATTGTGAGGTGTGAGGTGTTCAGAATAGACTGGAAATTAGTGGAAATTAAGGGTATTGAGGTTAATAATAGCATAGTAGCAGAAAAACCTACAAATTCTGTGAATTTAGCTATTTTTATGCTTTTTTTCAAAAAAATACAGATCCAAAACACAAAACCAAGAACCCAAAACACGGAAGGGTGGTTTTGGCAAAACCAATCCAGATCCAAAACACGAAGAAAGATCCAGATCCAAAACCAAAACACAAAACACGAAAAGTGGCCGGTGCACACCCCTAATATATATACATACATAAAGTCAGAAATCCACTGCACTTGCCACTCCCAGATTTGGGGTGCTGACCTGCACTCGCCATTCCCAGGCATGGGATGCAAGTGACTTGTGACCACCTTGCATTGTTTTTATTTTGTTTATATATATATATATATATATATATATATGTATATATATATATATATATATATATATATATGTATTTATTAGCAGTGAACATTTCTTTTGATGGCTGTTTCAATTCTTATTTTAATTTCACTAATTAATGTCTTACATTTCTTATATTAGCACAAGTGCAGTTTTAGGGGTAAAGTGAAAGTTTTTAGAAATGGAGATGTTGCCCATAGCAAACACAACACAATACATATAAACAATCTCCTTTTTCTGTGTGTTTCCCTTTGACACTTTAGGTCCCTAGAGGTTAATGCAATCCACCGCAGAGGAGCTGACATTGTTAGCAGATTCTTAATTGCATTATGTGTGGAGTGCACTGAAAGCATGCCCTCTATTATCCTGAGTCTAAATACATCTCAGGTACGGGGGCATGCTTCCACTGCAGTCCACATTTATTGCATCACTTTTCATTTCAATCCAGATTATTCTGTTGCACTCCATTCCTTTTGGCTGCTCTACATACACCATCAATGTGAGAAGATCTTCCTTGACTTCTTAGTATGTGGAATGCACTGCCAGCATGTGTCCAAATATCCTGAGATTAAATATATCTCGAATAAAGGAGACATGCTTCCACTGCATTCCTTATGGTATACATCATGTTTCATCCCATTATATCCATTTAACATACCCATATTTATAAATTTTGTTTTCCTCCATACCCTTGGTTGCTATTTACTATACTCATACATTTATACCCCTTTTACACCGGAGCTAAAACCCGGGTTACTGCAGGGTTAACCCGGGCAGCTCCCTGGTGTAAAAGGGGAGAGGGTTGGATCACCGGGTCGAGTGACCCAGCAATCCATCTCTGGGTCAGACCCGGAATTTTGGTGGAAAAGGGGTATTAATGTGCAGTACCTTCTAGATATACCTATGTGAGATTATTTATTCATTCCTAATTATTAGGAGGGAGGTACAGTATGCACCATATAGGGGCAGTATTAGGTTTGAGTATATTTCCAACAACTAGATTTTGTCCTTCAATTCATTGAGCTTATTGATTCTGTAATTATTTAGATTTTTTATTAGATTCCTTCTATAGAGATAGAGAGATGTTTTCTATTTATGGGATTATGTATTGACTATTTAATGTGGTTAGTTATATACCAACAAATGCATATATGCCGATGGATTATGTATTTTTATTTGATATTCGAGAATAATTGATAATAATAAATATATAATTAGGATTCTTTTATCATTATGATTTAGTAGCTTAATTGATTTTTTATACACACTCTTTAATATGAGTTTTATAATTAATGTTTGTATACACTATAAATAATGTCTGTTTACACTATGTAAAATATTTACACTGTATCTACCTTATGTATCGATTATATATATATATATATATATATATATATATATATATTGTTTTGATGTACAAATAACATGTATGGAAGACCGGTCAAATCAGAGATCTAATTATGTGACATACTAATGAGTAACACCAGAGATCTCACCTGCATGTGTTCAAACTAATGACTGAAGGTTGAACTAATGACGGGAGTTTCTCAAACAGGTCAGCCGGTATTGTGCACAATATTTCTGGTGCTAAAAGTCTATTCTAGGACTACTGCAAGTGATTCGAATCTTTTTTATATATACTTTCATTTGTGGATTAATAACACTGTTCCTTCACCATTTATTGGGGACTCCTCAATATATCCAAAATACTGCACATCGGTGCATGGATGTTTAATACTCGCTATTGAAGAACTTTCCAGAAGTACTGTATATATATTTTTAATTTATTTTTTTATATTTATTTTTATATTTTATTTTTTATTACACACCAATTGGTTCTTTTACCAGTTTCTCATTCAATTAGATATCTGTGATACCATCTGATCAATACATACAGTCTTTATACAGTTTATTTAACCAGTGATCTGGCTATTTAACATCAATTACATTATTTCATTTGTCACACATGTGTATTAATGTTTAAATAACTTTAGTGTCATTAGACATTTTTTATATATTTTATCATAATAAATTATTTGATTTATCTGTTTGCGCTCTCATATTTTGCTATCGTTGCCCATAGCAACCAATCAGATTCTACTTAACATTTAACTAGCATTCTAGAAGATAATAGCTAGAATATAATTGGTTGTTATAGGCAACATCTCCAGTTATAAAAACTCTCACTTTAGTGAATATACAACTTAATGTCAATCTTAGGGTATATTCACCACAGCACTGTTTTCCTCTGTGACAAATAAAACAATAGTTTAAAGAGCACAACCGATGATGCAAATCTGGACAACAATTTCTGGGCAGAAACAGTTTACCTTACGAGTCGAGAACCTACAGGGGCAGTCAAAGACAAGACACAATTGGAGACGTGGTTTGATAAAAGGCCATGTATCAGTCATTTACATGTACAGCATTTGGCTGCACGGCATATGCATATGTTCCTAAAGAAAGAAGATACATGCTGGTTTTCATTTCATGAATCATGCTTGAATATTGTTAACAAAGCAAAGGCTATGGATTATGGGACATTAGCAGCAAAAACCTGCTAAAGTCGAGAGATGTAGTGTTTCACAAGGCCACTTCAACTAAAAACATTCAAGTCATTGTAACATCACAAAAAATTGTGATACTTCATATGCCTGCAGCTGGAAGAATGTCAATGACTGAAAATGCAAACTCAAGTTATAAGCCACAGAGCAGAAAGTCTATGATGAGAAAGAAAGCAAAACATTCTAAAGGGTACAATGAAGAATTTACAAACTCTATCTACTGTAAACCTCAAACCCTCCAAGAAGCAAAATCAAGCAGCGACTGGCTAGAGAGGTAATCTGCCATAGATTTGAAAGATGGTGAAGAATGCTCTGCAAACAGAAGACAAGAAAACCAAATCACTAGGTAACAGATTCAAGCTCAAAGATTTTGAGCCTGTGCACCAATTGTTAGATCTGAGGATCATACAGAACCTAAATACTGAAACTGTTACTATAGATCAACAAGGCTATATTGAAGCATTGCTTAACATTGTTGCAACTGGAGAATCATCTTACCGTGTACTTAATGTTAACCCTGTGTTGACCTGTTTCTACCTGGTTAATAAAACTTAATCTGGTTAGGTCATTTTCCATATGGACTAACCTCCATGCATGTGTTCAAACTAATGACTGAAGGTATATCTCAGTTCTATGAGAAATAAGGATTATTGCCTCTGAGGAAAAGGCCAGACAGACGAGGGCCAAGAAACGCGTTAGGCCACCTTATTTCTTTTCATCTACCACACTGAGTTTTGACCACAAAGCACTTTGGTCCATCATCAAGTTGCTGCTGCCACTTGGACGGAGGAGGTAGCAGAAGAGCGGCTCCAAACTTGCACCTCCACACCAGCTGACTACCTGTATTAACATCTCCCTGGTGCTGAAGGATCGGAGGTCTCACCTTACCATTGGAGATCTTAACATTCCTCCACATGGCGAACACATATCACCGAAGTGACATTCCGGACACTGAGTCAGTGTCTGTGCCTCCCAGTCTGGTCAGTAGCAGCAGGAGTGGCGCGACCCAGCTATAGATCTTTGCTGATTAATACCCTTGGGAACCCTGACTGGGTAAGACTTTGGGGAGTCCGTCATGTTACTTACAACTGTGGGACAAGGGAGCTAATTTTGTGATTAACAGGAGATACCTTGGCTCCACATCCCGTTGTTATAACCATCTCCACTCCTATACCCGTTGAAGGTTTGTTTTATTCAATTTTTTAATTTCATGGTGACTCTTTATTTTGATTATCTCTATGAAGTGTGCCATTTGGATCTGATTTGAATGCACCATCAATCCTAGTTACCAGGTCATTTTTTCAACTAATCACAGATGATTGCAATATTTTAGTTACATCTATTCAGATTGCCCCCTTTTTCATTGTGACATTGGGACTTGTATTTGGATGCTACATCTCATCCAGTCACCAGACTCACTGGTTTCAATAACTGTTGTCTGTTACTATTGAGTCACAGATTGCTGTATTTTATGTCATTCTATATGTGTGTATCCATTTGTATCATATATTGAACTGCAGCTAATTTATGCATAATACATTTTATGTTACATTTATTCAGATATGTGTTATATGTATTAACATCCTAGCAGACACCTTTTTCCATATTTGTTGACACACTTGTAGGCATTCTGCAGTGGTTACTCTCCATATGGCATCATCAAATACACATCATGTAACACAGATCAGATAATCACTATAGTGGATTTATTTAAAATAATATAAACAGTTTAATTCATTTAAAAGCTTCAGGGCAGCTAACTTTAGTTTGGAGGAGCTATTCCTCATGATGAAATATATAGACATATATACTGGCTGTCTTTCAACAATGCCCTCAAAGCCAGGACTATGATGCTTTACAGATAAATCTCTACACAGCTCTCAGCATTAAGTGCTCCCCATGCCAGTTACAGTGGCAATAGAGTGATCTCAATAGGCAGCAGCAGCCTGTGACAGCTCAGCTGGAGGATGAGGAGAGATCTCTATCACATTCTTGGTGATACCCAGTTCCTTTTAGTTTTTGCATCTAAACATAAAACCAAGGCAATTTTTAAACTAAAAATGTCTAAAGTGTCACCTCAATATGATTTAGAAAGGAGACTCTTTGCAAATGGAAATTTTATTTTTTATTGTGATTTCGATAAAGAGATTTATAATTTTCTTACTCAAAAACAGGATTTTATAAAAACAGATGACTTGTTTTTTGTATGTAGTGATAAAACATATTTGCCAAAATGTACAAAACTCCAAAACACAGGTAGCATATTTTTTGTTTTTAATTATATGACTGAAGTAACAAAAAATCATTCCAGCAGTTTCTTCAGCAATATGGTACCAGGGCCATATATACAAAGATATTGCTAGAAAATGGCACTTGCATTTGCACTGTTCCAGAGTCCTTGCTTTCCTCTGTGCATCTGCCAGCACCTTTGGTGAGATGGCTTATTGTCTGTCACATATGCACAGAGTGCCTGAGTTGGGAGCTAAGCAAAAAAGCAATCACCTGGACAAACCATGTTGCAATGCAAAGGATGCAAATACATTTATTATTTTTGCATGCAGGGTAAATACTGACTACTTTTGAATGTAGCCTTCAAATTCTGCAAAGCTTTATTTGTACATTGCAATTTGAACTTGGACAAATCCCTCTCAAATTAATTTTGCATCTTGACAAAAGCTAGAGAGATGTGTGTGGACACCCATATTTTGGTTTTAATTTTTTTTCTAATTCATCATCAGGTTTTGGTGTTAGTTTTGGTAAAACCACCACAGAGTGTTTTGGTTCAGATTCGGTTTTGGTTCAGTTTTGGATTCCTTACAAATCTATAAAAATCAATAAAAAATTGATAAAACAGCTAAAACATGTCCTTTGGACTGTTTACATATAATCCAAACCACGAGTTCGAACCGGGACTCTGTTCAGCTTTGAACCCCAAAGTGGTTTTGGATTGGGACTCAATTTGACTCAGGACCCCTAACTTCGGGTGTGTTCGTATTGCAGTAAAACTGACTCACATCTCTAACAAAAGCATTTTGCACTGTATTTGGGGCAAAATAAAAATGTGAAGAGAGATTTAGGGCCCTATTTACTACAATCCGCATTTAAAATGTAGTTTTAGTGTGATATTTTCACCTAAATTAGCATTGCAAATTTAGTAAATATCAAAGGGATTTATCTAAAATTCCTTGCAGGGAGAGAGCTTGCAATAAAGCACTGTCCTTGTGAATCCCCTCTGCAGTCTTCTCACTCTATTTTTCGCAAATTATACAGTGAGTAGGTGTCCACGCATGCCCCGCCGTTTTTTTTTACTATTTTTTTTTTTATTACAGTAATCAGTTTGTGGTCTATTTAGACCACAAAGCCGATCACAGGGGACCAGCTCCTTCTTCTGCACTCTGGCTTTCAGAGCAGATCAGAAGTAGGGGAACCAGGGGAAATCCTAGAAAACACCAACTGCAGGTGCGTTATTATCACAGGACTTCCCTTGCTATTTTTTAACAAAATATTTTTGGTAAATCTCAGGCCGATCGCATTTTCCATTACAAGTATGGGAAATACGATTTGCATCCTAAAAATATGTAAATTAAAGGGCATAGAGTAGTTTTTCATGAAAACTATTCTAAATGCCCTTTAATAAATTTATATGATACTAAAATAATGTGAAAAAGGGTGTGAAAACACCCTTTTTTACATTTTTTTTGTAAAAAAATTATTGACAAATAGGACCCTTACACTTGAGAGTAGTATGTCCATGCTCAAATCTAAGGGCTATATTTACAAAGCATTGGATTTTATAAGCCAACTTTTTTTGCCAGGTGTCAGATTTTGCTGATGTCCATGATATATAGCTTCTCAGGAGAAACATGATGAAGGCTATAGCTTTCAGTAGTTTTCACTAACAGGGGGGGTTTACAAATAGGCAGAAGCCCTAAATCCTGTGAATACTCCAATTTTTGCAGAAGTTTAGGGCTTTCTACCTTTGATAATAGACCCTACAAATTCATCATATTGTAAATATTTTATGTTAGTGTGCTCCTTGCATGCTTGACACACATACAGGCAGGGGCACCTAGAAGGGGTGGAGAGCGGGTCCGCCGGGCGTGTTGGAGGGGCCTGGTGAGGGTCCAGGTCTGCCCCTGTTCACTCTTACCTGTCATTGGCTACTGTGCTTAGCAACAGTTTACTCTGCATAGACCTGATTTGCAGGGGGATTGGGGGGCGAGGTGATTGCACTGATCACACTTCCCCCCTAATGTGTCTGGCCCTGGTTGATCAAGAGGGGCACAGCTTAATTAGAATTAACATAGGTGCAGTATGCAATATTATAAAAAAAAAATATGAAATCAATCACCTGTATTGATATTTGAATAAACTTTACTTATTCTCCTACATTAGTATTGTGTCCCAGTAAGAGCCGACAGAAAGGCAGCATAAGGCCTATAGGGCCATCCTTGATCCCTTGGGTGCAGTACAGTATATTGTAGCACAAATATAGAACATGATCTGGTCCAAGCACTCCCATATAAAAATTTGCAATCGCAAACTATTCAGAGATAGTTGGTAATGGAACTGCGGTCACAGCCACTCTCTCAGTAGCGGTTGCGGGAATATGCAAATGCTAATCTCAGACTTTCCTTTGCGCTCCACTGTTTGATGGAGTGTACAAGCGATGAGACTCCCACTTTCAGGCTCCATTGTCTGTGCATTTGCGATAGAGATTGCAAATACTCCTATATCGACTCAAAATTGATCGCATGATCTACATTTGCGGTAGCCTAGGGTCTACTCTAGGTACTCTCGAAAAATCCAACTAAACATGGCCTCTGAAACATTGGATTCACAAATGGGAATGCAGCAGACACGCCCATGACACTACCATAACACGAAGAGGCCCCTTTTTGCGATTACTTTAGGTCACTACCCAGTCTACATCCTGAAACGCGCAGAGATTGCAAACCCCTTCTTAAGTGTTAGTGATTCCATATGCAATTGCAAAAAGCATCTCTTACATTGGGGTGTGTGCACAGAAAGGGTTTATGAGAGTTTTCGCACATGCGCAGTAGCAAAACAGTGCTCAACTGCATAAATATTGGTTCTGGGCACATCAGACCCTATAAGGAGTATTTATTGTCCCACGGGCTAGTAAATAGAGGAGGGATATTGTGATGTAAGCTCCTACCACTGACATCACATTTAACACTGAGCTGGAAGATAGAGCAGAGCTGGCAGAACTATTTTATGCTGCACTATATTCACTAACAGTATGTACAGGGGTATCCTGTCATATACTGTCTCTCATGGACTTGCAATTTATATTTAATACATAAGTATTTCAAAACCTGTTATACATTCAAATTTTATTTGGACAAAAAGCATACCTCCCAACATTTGGGAGATGGCAGTCATCATGAGCCACTGGGGTGTGTAGTAACTGGGGTGTGGCTCTGCAACACTTCCCGTTTTTTCCATCACTCTAAGGTGTGCCCAATGCTTTCTGAGCTGCTGGGCTGCCCCCAGCCATGGCATCTAATCACTCACTGCTCTGTTAAGCAGAACAATAGGTGAGAGAGTTCCCTCCCAACATTTCCCCTACATGGGAAATTGGGATGGTGGGACAATGTCCAAGAAGCAGGGCTGTGCCCGACAAAATCGGGACAGTTCAGGGGTATGCAAAAGTGCACAAACCAAAAAGCATCACCCGTGAAAGTTTCACTAATGACTTTACTGGCAGACCTTTGTCTAATAGTGATGAGACAGGTCCCACTAAAGTATGGTATCTCAGAATAGTCTGAATAGATTCCCCTGACAGCACCTCCCTCTCCTACCTTCCCAATATTCCTCTTTATGACAATTTTTTATGTTGCTCATTTACATTGTTAAAACATTATTACCATGTCAAAATATGAAGTCATCATGGAAGTCTCAGTTAAGACGTACTGTAGCCATTCTGACGGCTGACATTGCAGGGTTTAGTAAGAGGGGAGGTGGAATGATCATTTACATTTATCTATAAAGCAGTGTGATTTAGGGAACTCTAGTCTCTATCAATATGACCCCATGACAAAGATTTTCTGTCGTCACTACTTACAGCGACAGAAAATAATTGTAAGGACAATTTATCAGTAAAAGGGACATGCTGTGTCAGGGGGACACAGATTTAACTTTGGTGGAAAGAGCAAGTACCCCAATAACAGAGAGTAGAGAGGTAGCAAGATTGTGAGATCAAGCGCACCTCTATATGAAAAGAAGTTCATACATCCAACTTGATTACCTACCAAACAAAAGTCTGGGGAAAAAATGCTGAATTAAATGTACTAGCTCCCACAAAGTAACAAAGAAAACACATATTGAAATGATTATCAGTTTAACAGAGATCCAGGAAAATTGTGAAATATAATCTGGATACAATTATATTATATAGAACACCCAATTGTAAAGGTGCTAACAATTTACATTTAGCAATATAACTGTAAATAATTATCCTATGGGCTAGGGTTTCTTTTCCAGTCTTGAACCCTGATGGAACAATATATACAGTATATAGCATTCCAAGCCTTTCCCATCCACTATTCACAACACTTAATTTATCATTTGCCCACATCAGGTGACTTAGTCAATGTTATTTAATGATGATTTATATATAAAATATTTGACAGTTACAGTCTGCAGAAATCTAACCACCACTAAGCTGCTTTCCCATTCTTAGATATAGCCGTAACATGTCTATTGCTTGATAAATGCAATAATAGGTAAGGCTTATTTGTTCTAGGAAAATTGATTTAAATGGATACATCATTCTACACCCATTCTTTCTCATTTCATTCTTCCAGTAACATTGTACCCATATTAACCCTGAAGCGGTATGTTATTATCATACTTTCTGATTAATTGGTTTCAGGTTTTTTCTCTTCATTGGAACACATAAAATACCTGCCGCAAGGTGTGGCTTCATAACTCATAAGAAGACAATTATGTTCAGTTTTTCAATTAATTCAATTCAATTAAAGCAACTTGCTGTGAGTAGCAGGCAATTATTTCATTTAGCACTTGATTATAATGAATAAATGCATGTAAATCAAGACAAATCTTTTTTTTATTAAACAGCTCCCACCTTTGTTTTTTGATAAATGAAAAATATCCTAATCCTTTCATTAGGCAATTTCTCTGCATTTAGATGGTTTGAGTGGTTGTCTTCCAGCAACTGTGGGGTTAATCTTCCTGGGAATAAAATGAGAAAAATAAAAAAATCATATTTGGCAGTTGATGCACATTTCTGTTTAACCCATTTCTGGCTAGATGGCCATGTAGTTTGCTCGTATTCAGTACAGAAAAAAAAACCCTCCAGTTGGAATAGGTAATCAGTTTGAAGAGAGTCAGTGCTCGTGATCTCTCAAGGTTTGAGGCAATTATAAGATTTCTTGTAGCAATTACCAGTTTATCCTGAAGTTATTTGATATAGAAACTGTTCAGTCACTTAGTGCAGGTGATGTCTTTGACTTTAGTCACTGTGCAAGATATGTCATGATGAAAAATGCATATGTGTTGGTCTTTAAGCAAAGAGATTCAGAAGTTTTGTCTCCACAATGAATAATTGAATACACATATTTTTACATTTCCCCATATACATAATATGTTATACATACATATTGCTAAACCTATTATTGGACAATAAAGGATACGTCCAACTTTAGTGTAGTGTAGTCATTTAATTAAAATATACCCAAAGAGATATTCCATTATGCAGGGCCGTAACTAGGGTGGTGCGACCAGTGCCCAGGGCACCGCAAGGCAGGGGGGGCACTGTTTGGGCCTGTCAGTTTTCTATTTATTATCATTCTCTCTTGTAGCTTCCTCTTATTTTATCCCCATCATATTCTGGCTTCCACTATGTCTTCCCTGGCTCTTCCTCATAAGGCCATGCCCCTTTTTTGGGTGTGTTATATCCCTATTTGAAATATAGGGGGGTGCCAATGCTCTTTCTGGCACAGGGCACTAAAAAGTCTAGTTAATGCTATGCCAACATGAGACACCCCCCTGTGTACCCAGTTCTGAGTGTTAGATAAACACGGTGGCCCATATTTATCTGCTAGTCCCTAAGTGATTTTGGTGAGATATCAACTACATTTAAAGCACCAAATATTTTAAAGCAAAAACAACCTGGTTTTGCTTTTGCCGCTTTACAATTAGTGACATATAGATTCTAGGAGACAAGTCAACGTCAGGATAAAAGTAGGCAATGAAATCCAAATGTGAATCTGGGTTAGCAACAAGAAATACAGATTCAGTAACTCAGTAAGCAGGAACTATCACCAGCTATTTAAATCCTAAGTAACCAATGGATTAAATTCTGAATAACCAGCCATCTCCTGATGAGCAGTAGCACCTGGGAGAATGTTAAGCATCCTAATTGCCTAGAAACCAGTACTGATGACAGGAAGACTGAATAGACTCAGGCTATTGCTAGGCAACAGTTGCAGTTTCATTTGCAGTCTAACATACAGATCATGTATCCATAACCAAGAGTTCAAAGACATTTTAGTTGCCACAGTGGTTAACATCACTGTCTCAAAGCACTGAGGTCTACGGTTCGATTCCCACCAAGGGCGAATCTGTGTGGAGTTTTTATTTCTTCCCCATGTCTGTGTGGGTTTTTCAGGGTTCTCTGGTTTCTTCCAACAGTCCAAAAACATACTGGTAGGTTAAACGGATTCTGTAAAAAAACAACTCTAGCGTATACTATATGTGTGTGTGGGCAATATAGATTGTAAGCTACACTGTGGCAGGGACTGATTTTCTGTAAAACACTGTGGAATATGTGTGAGTAATATATAAAAACTATTAAGAAATAAAGAGTTTAAAGAGTACTGCTGTATTATAGATGAAACATGTGCTAGTCTTCTACTAGTGTTTCTATCGTTTATAAATCTAAATTACAGAATTGGTTTTTGGATTGTACACCTGGGGTTTAACTGATCAGTAAATTGTATTGCTCAAGAAACTGACATTGTCAATGGGCTTTGCAAATATGATGATCTCTTTGTAAATATAATTTATGTTTTTGGTACATAAACATAATCCATGTTGTATATATAAATACAGTCGAACCTGGATAAGTGGATCTCAAGGGATGGCACATTTAGTCTCACTTAGGGGTCTATTTACTAAGCTGTGTTAGGAGATAAAGTGAATGGTGATAAGGTACCAGCCAATCAGCTCCTAGTTCATTTTTCAAACACATCCTCTGACATGGCAGTTAGGAGCTGATTGGCTGGTCCCTTATCACCGTTCACTTTATCTCCTAACACAACTTAGTAAATAGACCCCTTAGTGCTTTGTATCATACTAGCCCATTAACTGAACCTAGACCCATATTTGTGTATCGAGTTACAATAGATCAGCCTCACTTTACATGCCCTGTATGCCATTGTTTTCGTACCCAGTTGCATACAGTATATGGTGTAGGGGTAGACCTACCTGTACTGTATATTTCCCAACATGAGCCAGGAGGGACAAAATGCTGTATTCCTGGACTTCCCTTTTAATTTATGATTGCCGTCACCTGTTGTGAAACACCTTTATTGTCAATTACTGTAACTAGCACAACACAGCTAATGGCATTCATCAATTCAGAGAGATGTTCAAGAGTAGAGCTTTTAATCCCTACTGTAATGGGTCATGTTAGTTTATTAAGTACTGTAACTAAAATAATACCCCTTTCCAAGGATAGTTTTCTAGAAAAATAGGTTAATAAATTATGGGTGGTGCTACTGGGGGTGGAGCTATAGAAAAATAAGCATACAGTATATACAATATACTGTATATACAGTACTTGTATATCTAATATATACTGTATATATATATGTATATATATATATATATATATATATATACATATAAAGTATATAGTGTGTGTATATATATATATTTATATATATACATTTTTTTATTGAATATATATTTACTGTAGAAAAAAAGGCACTCAAAACAGCCTTTAAACTAAAACTTACAGTATCTTATTAAAAGTACATTTTGGCCTGTCATACTGTAGTTAATGAGTGGTACAGGAACTTGATGAAAAATAGCCCTGCCCCTTTCACACAGAAAATAGCAAAAAACCCTGTTTTTATCCTGCATTTCAAGCACAGGTTTATTTGATGTTGCCACTTTCTACCCCCTTTTTGTATAGACTATCAAATTACTGGGTATACAGTAGCACTTTTACCCAGTGATTTGCAAATTGACACTAGCATTTATTCTGGTGAAAGGGTCAACCTAGGTTGAAATTACCATGTCTCCGACCCTGGTAAAATGTAAGGGTGACCCTTTCACACAGTAAAAATCTCCATGTTCATCAGCAAATTACTGTACCATGTACAGTAAAGTCAGTGGCGTAAATTCATCCCAGAAGCCCGGAGGCAAGTTATAATTAGGTGACCCCCGTCACAGCTGCTTAAACTGTAATGTAACAATTTGCATGCAGACAGGCTATAGATAGACGAAGGCAGCAGCTGATGGTCTGACATGGAACTCTCCACTAGTGTATGTTTGCTTCTCAGGGGGATTGGTATGAAGTACAGCTGGACGCATGTCCGGCGGTTCAAATTCCGACCCCGGAAGACCGGCACCAGTGAAGATCCAGACAGCAGCTAAGGTAAGTACTAACTAACCTAACCCCCCTAACCCTCTCTTAGGGGACCCTAACCCTAACCCCCCCTGTAAGTGCCTAAACCTAACCCTCCTTCCCCACAGCCTAAACCTAAGTCTCCCAAGTGGGGTGCCTAAACCTAACCTCCCTTCGGCAGTGCCTAATCCTAACCCTCCCTTCCCCTAACCCTCCTGGGGGGTGCCTAACCCTAAGTCCACCCGGGAGCTCTTAACCTAACCCTCCCCTCATGGCTGCCTGCGCCCGGCAACCGGCTTACCTTCGATTGGGATGCTGGGCATCAGGCTCCTGGTGTAGGTAAAATGACAGGCATCATTAGACCCTTGCCGGGATTAGACAGTACAGGATACCGATGGTCTGTATTTAAACTGTTGCTATCCCGACTGCATACCCTCTCAGGTGCCAGGAAGGGGTGCCATGTATTGGACGGCTGGGACAGTACACTCTGGGTACATAGTTACAGCCCTAAGTGGGGTTAATATGTTGTGGACAATGGAGGAGGTGCCCCTTCAAAGCTGGAGCCCGGCGGCAGGCGCCTCCCATAGCTCTGCCCCTGAGTAAAGTGTAAAATGACAGGCATCATTAGTCATTAGACCCTTGCCGGGATTAGACAGTACAGGATACCGATGGTCTGTATTTAAACTGTTGCTATCCCGACTGCATACCCTCTCAGGTGCCAGGAAGGGGTGCCATGTATTGGACGGCTGGGACAGTACACTCTGGGTACATAGTTACAGCCCTAAGTGGGGTTAATATGTTGTGGACAATGGAGGAGGTGCCCCTTCAAAGCTGGAGCCCGGTGGCAGGCGCCTCCCATAGCTCTGCCCCTGAGTAAAGTGTAAAATGACAGGCATCATTAGACCCTTGCCGGGATTAGACAGTACAGGATACCGATGGTCTGTATTTAAACTGTTGCTATCCCGACTACATACCTTCTCAGGTGCCAGGAAGGGGTGCCATGTATTGGACGGCTGGGACAGTACACTCTGGGTACATAGTTACAGCCCTAAGTGGGGTTAATATGTTGTGGACAATGGTGGAGGTGCCCCTTCAAAGCTGGAGCCCGGCGGCAGGCGCCTCCCATAGCTCTGCCCCTGAGTAAAGTGCTTTACCCACTAATTTGCTCTTCTGTGTGAAAAGGGTATTACTGTAGTTGTATAGAGTAGTGGCACATTCTTGAAAGTACAATACATACAGTATGAGTACTGTAATTGTTACAGTGCTGTAATGTGAAAAATGTATATTTCCACTATTTTGCTTAATATTGTATTTACAGTGTCATTATATTTGTGTATTTCAGAGTGAGCTGAACAGTGAAAATGGTGAAGAGTAGAGCTTTTTACTCCGGTGCCTCATGTTGCCCATCTCCACTGAGCAAGTGGCTGAGTGCAGTAGTGTCACAATGGTCTACAACAAAACCTGCCAAGAAGAAAGCAGGGAAGGAAAATGTACCTGTACCTGTCAAGGCAAGAAAGAATGCAAAGGCCAAGTGCGTCTCTTTGCATCTGGACTTAGGAGACTTAGGAGATGGAGACTTGAAGGTGCAGTGATGTGAAGAAGGATCAACATTTGTCTTCATGCATCCTTAAAAAAGATAGAGTACTGTACTGTGGTGGGTAATACTATACTGTATAATGTTATTACTGTGTAAAAATGTATATTCTACAGCAAGTCTTACAGATTGAATAACAGTCATGTTAAAATGTTCAAATGCATAGAAAAGTCTCTCAAAATAAACAATTACAGTACTGTAATGTTTTCATTATTGTTATTCAATCTGCTGAGGACCGGAGAGGACTACAGGGGTGGAAATCAATAGAGCTAAAGAAGTTCCCCCTCGCAGCCTCTTCCACCATTACAGGTAGGCCCTCTATGATGCCTACTGTACATTAACCCCTACCTAGACTACCAGGTCTGAAGAGAGGAAGAGGCAGCGCCACTGGCCAGGACGTGCCAGTTGCAGAGGAAAGAAGCTGAGAAAAAGAGAGGACTGCGGGGTGGAAAGCAAAAGAACTAAAGAACTTCCCCCCGGCAGCCTCTTCTACCATAACAGGTATGCCCGCTGTGAGGCCTACTGTACATTAACCCCTATCTAGACCACCAGGTGTAGGGCACTAGGCCCGTGGGGGTAAAGTTAGTACTCTGGTTATTAATCTGTGGTCACTTTTGTATGCTCTAACTGTCCTTGAATTATTTTGTGTGTTGCCATCCAGAGTATATTGATGTACTGTAGCCCTATTACCAACTGTTGCATTTGCAGATTGTTACACCACACACATACTGTAGTTTGTTAGGCCGGTGAGTTAGGGACGATATTAATGTGGATAGGTAGGTTAGTGTGACACACTGTTAGAGCAGGAAAGAGCCCTGCACGGCGTATTCTCTCTCCTACAGGGACCTGTGTGTGGGATCAAGCAGGAGGAAGAACAAGAATATCTCCGGTGAGAACCTGTGTGTCTATGGACTTTTACTGCCTGTTCGTCTATGCCTATCCTCCTTTCTTCAGGGCATACAGTGGACCTTACACTCTGAGGTTGAGTCTTCACCTGGTGCACGAGCACCTACAGCATAGTGGAAACTCGGGATCTAAGGCCAAAAGTGCCAGTGATGATTCTCACTTAAAACCCAAATCTTTTTGTGTAGTCCTCGGTCTGGTAGGGCATATCGGTCAGCATTGAGGAAGGACAGTTCTCACGTCATCTCCTTTCTCCTAGGTTGTTGTATCAATGTCCAGCTTGGAATTCCAGGACCGTCTGAGCAACATACGGGCTGAAGGTGAGAGGGTGCGACGCAAGCTACGGAAGTACACCTGCACGGCAGAAGGCACCGCACCGCACCCCTCTTAGAAATGCATGCTAATGTCATAGTGCAATACAATTGTTAAAGACTTATTGAAAAAAAACTGCAGTAATGTATATGCTGTAGCAGATTCATACTGTATACTGTTAAACTATAACAGTGAATATATTTTTAATTTACTGTACACTACTGTGTTTGACCTACAGTACTTACAATACTCATTTATGTTTACTTTTTGCTAGTTGGCATCATGCAGTGACCATTTGCAAATCCATTTTGTTTTAAGCCATCTAAAAGCATGTATTAAAAAGGTGTGATTAACTGCATACCGTATATTATGCTATGTTAAGTAAAATAATTGTCATGAATTTTTTTAATTGGTGTTTGTGTGTAATTATTCCACTTTTTAAGCTCTTATGAGACCCAACATGGGCATCTGTCATAGCAAGGTACAGTTGGGGTTGTTGTGAATAATGTAGTGAGTTTGACACAGTACCCCAACAGTAGTGAACAGGAATGAATCTTACTGTAAATCAGTACATGACAACAGTACAGTAAGAACTATTGTGGACGATCTAACAATTTTTATGTTAGATCATGCGCAATAGCAGTATATGCTTACTGCACGGATCAGGGAGATCCATGCTCCAAGTATCGGTGGAAAAAACAGATCACAGATGCATGCACAGATCAGTGCGTTCCGTGTTGCAAGAAGCTACAGTATGATAACAAAAAGTCAATAAGACACAGATGCATAATACAGAGACCCCTCTTTCAAACTGAGGGCCTGATTCAGACTCGGACGCTATTTGCAGATGGTCATTCTTACAAAGGGGCCAGACATTTAAATTGAGCGCTCGCTCTTTGCGGTGGGTTGACGCCTCTATGTCTGAGCGAGCGTCCGAAAAATGCGCTCGCTATTTTGTAAAGATGCCCCTTTGCCGTTCACATCACACGTCATTTCCATTATTTATTAGATTAATCAGGAACATCGAAAGGCTCGAAGTGCTTGTGGTAGGATTTACTTCCCGATTTACTTCCCGCTATCACTGAGAGCAGTTCAGGCTTAAAGACAACCAAGTGACGTGGTCAATGACGCTCCTTTACTAATTATGCACTCCCATTAAACGCTGTTTGGACAGTTAGGCATGCCTGCGTTCGGATCTCCACTTCCCCGTTTTCAAGCACCCTCCCCTGTTACCACCCACAAACTGTACATTCTGTCAATCAAATTATCAGCCCCTAGTTATTTTACGAGCGCATGATTTCTGACCGCAATGACTGGTTTGCACATGCGCATTGCAAACCATATGCATGCACAGTTGTGCGAACATCGCTCAGAACGAACGAGCGTCCGCTTACAGGCGGCTCTGAATCAGGCCCTGAGCCCACTACTAGTTTCTAAAGTCATGAAATCACTATAGTATCTAAGACTGGAATGCACTGTGTGACTCCAGACCTGCTCTACTGGGCATGTGCAGTACTATGAGACTCTAATCGATATAGCGCAACATGCAGGGCGCTAAGTCTGTACTGTATTGGAGCGCCATACATCATTTTCATAATACATAATCAGCAGTACAATGGCATAAAGGAGCTTAGAGATGCCCGGTGGTATGAAGTTGTAGACAATGTATTGAGTTCAGTTGGCTTTGATAAAAATACTGAACTTCAATTGCTCGGTCTACAGTATATGCAATACTCGGAGTGCGTCTTTTTGGTCAACCCAGATACTGTACCTGTATAAATGACACAACTCACACACCACCAAGTCCTGTAGTGAAGATTTATAAGAAAAAAAAAAGTCCCTTACCAGGTCTCAAACCCGTGATAGCCACTCTTGCAAGCAGATCACCAAACTTCTAACCCACTGTCACACCTGTTGTGTACAGCACACAGTGCATCAGTGTAGTGCTGATTACAGTTTGTCACTCCAGATCAGCTCCACTAGGCATGCGCAATACTATGAGACTCAAAATGCCACAGCATAGTGCGACTAGCAGGGTGCTACATGGTGTATGGAACGGCTTCACTGGGCATGCGCCAGAGATCACATGTGCAAGGCCTGGAGCTGTCAGCCACCACAGCGCAGATGTGATGACAGTGCCGCAAGTGTGCACTTTAAAATGCACAGTCAGTTTGTAATACTCAGACCCAACTTTTAAACAGAGCCCACTACTAGTTTCTAAAGATATGGAATCACTATAGTGTCTAAGTCTGGATTGCAATGTGTGTGACTCCTGACCTACTGGGCATGCGCAGTACTATGAGCCTCCCATATGCCACAGCATAGCACAACTAGCAAGGAGCTACATGGCTATGGAGCGGCTCCACTGGGCATGTGCAAGAGATCCCATTGTGCCAACAGTGCTGCAAGTGTGTGGATTAAAACCCCACTTTCAAACAGAGTCCACTACTAGTTTCTAAACTCATGAAATCACTATAGTCTGGGATGCAGTGTGTGACTCGCGACCCACTGGGTATGTGCAGTACTATAGTATGAGCCTCCATATGCCACAGCATAGCATGACTAGCAGGACGCTACATGGTATATGCAGAGCTGCACACCACTTTCTTGTGCACACAGTGCATCAGCAGTACAATGGCATAAAGTAGAATAGAAATGACAGGTTGTGGGAAGTTGTGGATAATGTATTGAGTTCAGTAAGGGTTGGATAACAATACTGAACTTCAATAGCTTGGTCTTTAATGCAATGCTGGGAGTTTGTTTTTTTGGTCAACACAGATACAGTATCTGTATAAATTACAGAAATCACACACCACCAAGTGATTTCTGTATAATCCTGTAGTGAAGATTTTAAAAAAAGATATGTATATTCCAGGTCTCAAACTCCCGGGACAAGCACTGTAGCAAGGCAATCACCTAACCTCTAGCCCACACACCGGCCATATCAAGAGCTGCACCAGTCATGTATGTGATGTGATTTCTTCGAATTACAGCAGGCAGTGTGTACTATGATCCTCCATATGCCACAGCATAGCATGACTGGCATATGGAGCAGCTCCATTGGGCATGTGCCAGAGATCCCATTGCAACCCCGAGAGCTAGCAGCCACCACAGTGAATATGTGCCGACAGTGCTGCAAATGTGTGGATTAAAACCCCACTTTTAAACATCTCACTGCTACAGTAGTTTCTAAAGTCATGAAATCACTATATTGTTTGTCTGGGACAACGCCAACATTGACACAAGTGTGTGGATTAAAACTCACAGTCAGTTTGTAATATAGAGACCCCTCTTTCAAACAGAGCTCGCTAATAGTTCCTAAAGTGATCAAATTACTATAGTCTGGGACAGCGCCAACATTGACTCAAGTGTGCAGCTTCAAATGCACAGTCAGTGTGTAATACAGAGCTGTACGTGCGTGTGAAATGATTTTATAAAAAGTACAGGACTCACACACTTAACGTAATGTTTTAAAACTTTATTACAGCTCTGATTCCATGAGGAAAATGCTGTACTACAGTGTAATGAATCATTGCTTCTGTCAGTCAATCATCGGGCGGTAATACAGAAAATGCACTGGAAATCTGACGCATGCGCTGTGTAGTTAATGAAATGCGACAACTGAGGTACAAAAATTGTATTACACTTTATTATATTTTTCCAGTGGTACGCTACTTTCCATTCCGAAACATTGTGTCTGGCATGACTCAAGGCATAGTGTGTGGCACGAGATGCATTGCATGCTACATGGCATATGGAGCAATAAACTAGATGGGCACATCTGTATTCTAAAAACTGATAACTTCCTATCAACATTTCTTGAGTATGAACCAAGAGTCATCTTCAAGAAAGCAATGAATTTGCAGAGATACCTGGCCCCTAGCTATTTAAGATCAAATAATATAACTACTCACAATGCTGATACCTGGCTTGATGAACACTCCCTTAAAAAGGGTAATTTTAACTGTGGGAAGATTGGTTGCATTACCTGCAGAATCATGCTTGATAAAAGCACTCAATTCAAATCAGAATCATTAGGCTCTGTCTTTGACATCAACAGCAGGATTAATTGTTGAACTATGTATGTAGTCTATGTTATCACATGCAAATGTGGGGTTCAGCATGTTGGAAGGATGACTTGTATGCTTCACATAAGGTTTCTTGAGCATAGAAGAAATGCCCTAAAAGGAGTTAACACACACAGACTCTCCCAACATGTTAAATTGAAACATGGGGGAGATGTGAGTGTACTTGCACTCCAGGGTATTGAATATATCAAAAAGACTCCCAGAGGAGGAGATTGTTTTAATCTACTCTTCAAAGGGAAGACTTTTGGATATTTTCTCTGGGCACTCTTTCCAAATGGTCTTAATGACTGCATTGAAATGAATAATATCTAGCTATTATTTTTTGGGATATCTACTTTATCTTTGTATGTGTAACATCTAAATATCTCATCAATTTATCTAGCCCAATTTCCATATTAACCTTATTGCTAATTAATTGTATTGTAGCTTTGGTTATAAAATGGAGTTATGGGATCCATAGACCTTGATGATGATCATTACCAACAGGTGTAAAATGTGCCTGTGAAAAGATACTGTATATATAAAAAAAGACAATTAATAAAGAAAGGTATTACTGCTGTTTTGTGTTGATTTAGAACCTGGGTCCTTGTGAGAATTGTACTCTGTTGTTAGCCCACTAGGCCACTGATCAATTGTTAGAGCTACTTTATGGGTTTTTGTATTTTTAATATTCTGTATTGGTTATTAAAATTACCGGGGTTAAATAGAGTGACCGATAGTTCTGTCTATCTCAACATATATTACTTTCTAGTCAACTAATATGATGAATGTTGACATAATATTGATTGTCAAGCCATAAAAGTATGTATAAAAATATATATTTTTTCATATATATCTATATATATATATATATATATATATATACATATATATATATAGTATTCTTTTCACTTTTCTTCTCTAAATAGAAACTATCTGAAATCTATTAAGATCTCTTTATATATGTTACATATGTTAAGTGACAATATGAGAAGTATTATTTGTCTTTATACTTTTTTGTGATGAATACTGAAAATATATTGGTTTCAAGGTCATTAAAACCAAAATATCACTCTCTATTGGATTTGAACCTGGGTCACTGTGGTTGCCAGTGCTCTAGCATTAGCCCTCTAGACTATTTGGGCTGATTGAAATCTGTGTAGATTTATCTCTATATTTACCATCTAAATGAATCTTTATGATCTATGGTTGATGTCTATCTGCTATGTTTCTCCATGATGCCATTATAGTTTTTACTGTTTAATATGTAATGTTTATTTTCTCTATGTAATTGGTTTATTAATATTATGAAAGATTTTTCCTGGTAATGACCTGTTGTACTATGATTATCTGTATGCTAAGCTGTTACAAAGCCACCAGCAGACTTCCCTCCTCTTTCCTAATTAAATACATCTGTGACTACTTAGTCAAGTTAATTGTTGGATGGAAGCCATTGGCTATGACACCATTTAAATATCTTACCTGTGAGATAACTGCAATACCCTCCTGAAGAATCCATTACACATTTATAATGGAGAAACTGGTTAAGGACTTATCTGCAAGCTTGCCCACTATTGCCACAGATTCTGGTGATTTATTTGAGAACAATCGGGACCCCATGGATACAAGCAATTTGGATCTATTATGCTACTTCATCTGTCTCTCCCTCCTTAAACACCGGCCAATGAAGTGTTGATCCCGCTGAGACAGTTCCATCTTCAACATCAGGTAGATGCATATACATCTCATGGGGAGCGTAATTCACTGAGGTATTGCCCTACCTCCACTATTACTCTGGGACAGAGTACTGGTTTTCAAGATCTGCAAGGTGGTGAGGTTGATTCATGTGAGGAGGTTGAGCTTGAAAAGCCAGCATTTGGGCTTATTGATCCTTATATTGTATACTTGGATATATGTACATGTCAATTCACAAAGTGGATCTCTGCATTCTAAATGGATTTCTAAAGGCATAGTGGACTTTATATTTGTTCTTCTTGAGGCTATTTTGCCCTATTTTATACTAGTTTTTTTATTTATTTAAATTATCTTTGGCAATATTAAGTGGTTTTATTATATGTAAGGTGTAAAACATATCCTAACAATCATGCTATATTAAATGAATTTGAAACTTTTGATTATAGTGCTCCCTTCTCTGTATTTTTTCTGTTGTGTATTTAATGTTTCCAGAACCTTTTTGGGAGCTGCAATATGGGTAACAATTGATTATTAATATATATATATATACATTTTTGCGCCTGATCTAGATATTTAGCTATATCAGTGTTCTAATTTCTTTATTTGATTCTGGTATTATTTGGGCTGCATTTATTTATTTTATTATTTTTTATTTAATTGTATTAATGGCATCATTGAGAAACATTAGTGAGAGAAACTCAAGACGCAATCTAATTTTGAATGAAACCATGAGTAAGGATGATGAAAATATTGAGGCTAATCCCCTAGATATGCATCAGCTTTTTTTTTATTGAAAATATTATTGAAAGCTGATCCAGACCATGGCTTGATAAAATGTTATTAATAAAATATCTGAAAGACAAAGTGATCCCTAGAGGATTAAGAATCTTTAAAACCTGTTCCTTTAAGGAGGATGAAAACCTTACACAAAAATGGAATAACACTTTAGATAATTGTTCTCTTGCCTTAATTGAATTGTTAATCAATTATCGTGAAAGTAAGGTGTCTAATTTGGGAAAGGAGATTGAAAATGTGCAAAGATTACTTAAACCCTTTGATGTTAGACCAGACTTTGGAGATTTAGACTGTGCCCTGAATAAGAAAATTGAAGAATATGAACACTCCCTAATTGCTAAAAAGAATAATAAGCTCTCTAGATGTCATAGGGACTATAATCATGGTGAAGTAAGAAGTTATAATAGGAAATTTAGAGATCCTTCTCTGCATTTTAAGACACCCAAGCATGCTAATAAATCATATCCACAGAGGCAAAGAATACCCTCTAATGGCTTCACTAGACAAATTACAACTAAATATACTATGGGTGACAAACCTAAAAAAACACCATTGGTTTTCTAAAAGTACTAAAAACACTACACCTGATGATGTCACCAGAAGGGATGCAAGACCTAAGATGACGTATAGCAACAGAAACAGTCAATCTAAATTTTTACAACAGGACACTTATCCCCTTTGGAAAAACAGTAACAAATACAGTCTGTTATATCAGGATTCCCCCAAAAGAAAAGAACTAGATTCAGAGTAAACAGAGGAGCAAGGAAGAAATACCTCCAAAAATACAAAAATAGATTAAGGAACAGGGGATTATTTAATCTTTCTTCTAGACATTTAACGGAAAATGAAAAAGCCTTATTGGCTAAAGGATGAAACTTTGCTCTGGCTCAAGAGCCTAATTTATTTGAATTGTTTATAGAACTTAATAGGTTTACAAGAGACCTCTGTAAGAAGCGTTAGTTTACAACTAAAGCTCTCATATCTAGAGGACAAATAGGTAATCCCATAGTTCTTGATGCCTCTGATAATGATACATTACAGACATTAATAGAGCTTGAGGAAACTAATAATACCTCTGATGATATACCACTGTTTGATAGATGTGACCCCCATTTGCGTAGGTTCAAAAAGCAATCAGAATTCTACCCCACACAATTCAAATGTGGCCGCATTGAAGCTTTTTATAATTTAACTTTGAATGAATTTAAGAAGATATGTGCTGAGTTAAATTTAGATAGAAAAAGAAGGGATAATTTACATACATGTGAAAGGAAAGCACTAAGGGCTCTTAGGAGGAATGACTGTTATAATTAGAGCGGATGATAAAGGGGGTGGTATGGTAGTTCAAAATAGGGCCGTTATATTTCTAAGGCCTATCGCCAATTGAACAATACCCATTTCTATACTACTTTGTCTGTTGATCCTACTGCTATCTTTTTGGGTAAATTGCAAAGGCTTCTTTATGAAGCACTGATGGAGGGGGCTATATCCAAGAGTGAACACTCATTTTTTATTTACTGCACACCCCATTGTTCCCACTTATTATTATTTACGCAAAGTGCACAAATCCCTTCACTCACCTCCTGGGCATCCTATCATTTCTGGGGTTGGGTCCCTCATATCTAATTTGTCAGCCTTTATTGACTCTTTTCTCCAAACACATGTTGTCACTTTAAAATCACATATTAGAGATTCTACCCATTTTTTTATTTAATTAAAGATTTAAAATGGCAAGAGAACTTCATTTTCATGACTTGTGATGTGGAGTCTCTCTATTCTAATATACCACACAAACAAGGCCTTTTGGCTCTAGAAACTTTTCTAATTTTGGATGAATCTCTAAGTGAAAGGAGATGCAAATTTATTTTGGATTCTGTTGAATTTATACTTTCTCACAATTATATCACATTTGGTGGTAAGTTTTATTTACAGGTGATGGGTACCACCTTGAGCACCAGATTTGCACCAAGCTTTGCCAACCTATATATGGTGCTACTTGAAGAACAATTGGTATGGAATGACCCCTTTGGTATGAACCTGGTGCACTATGGTTGGTACATTGATGACATGTTTTTTATTTGGGATGGGGATTTACAATCGGCCTATTCATTTTTGAGTTGTATTAATACTAACACTTTTAGTTTAAAATTCCCTGGCACTATTCATAAAACTTCTATCATATTCTTGGATATTGCCCTCTCCAACAAAGGTGATAATTTAGTAGCTTCTACTTACCTGAAAGAGGTAGAATGTAAAAGCTTTCTGAACTACTGGAGTTGTCATTACCACACCTGGCTTAGGAATATACCTAAAAGACAATATTTTAGACTTAGGCGGAATTGCTCAGAGATAGACCAGTTTAATATCAAGGATTCAGATTTGATTGAATCCTTTAGTCCACAGGGCTATTCTGATAAAATTTAGCATTGAAAGCAGTGGCTGATAGAGACAGAGACTCCTTATTATGTCCATCTAATAAAAACATCAATGCGAACGCTTTGGAATGTAATTTAAAGTTTACCTCTAAATTTAATTCCTTTTCTAGTGAATTAAAGGCTGTGATGAAAAAGAATACCCTATTCTAAAAACTGATAACATCCTATCCACATTGCTTGAGGATGAACCAAGAGTCATCTTCAAGAAAGCAATGAATTTGCAGAGATTCCTGGCCCTTAGCCATTTCAGATCAAATAATATAACTACTCATAATGCTGACACCTGGCTTGATGAACACTCCCTTAAAAAGGGTCATTTTAAATGTGGGAAGATTGGTTGCATTACCTGCAGAATCATGCTTGATAAAAGCACTCAATTCAAAACAGAATCATTAGGCTCTGTCTTTGACATCAACAGTAGGACTTATTGTTGAACTATGTATAAAGGCTTTGTTATCACATGCAAATGAGGGGTTCAGTACATTGGAAGGACAACTCGTATGCTTCACATAAGGTTTCTTGAGCATGAAAGAAATGCCCTTAAAGTAGATAACACACACAGTTTCTCCCAACATGTTAAATTGAAACATGAGGGAGATGTGAGTGTACTTACACTCCAGGGTATTGAATATATCAAAAACTTTATTAGATATTCTTCTACAGATCTGATTCCATGAAAAAAATGCTGTACTATAGTGTAACGAATCACTGCTTCTGTCAGTCAATCATCGGGTGGTAAAACAGAAAATGCTTTGGAAATCCGATGCATGCGCTATTTAGTTTAGGAAAAGTGACACCTGGTGGACAAAAAGTTGTATTACACGTTATTGCTTTTTTCAAGTGCTATGCTATGTTCCGTTATGAAACATTCTGTGTGGTGCGACTCAAGGCATAGTGTGTGGTGCGAGATGCATGGCGTGCTACATGGCATATGGAGCAATAAACTTACTGGGCACATCTATATCTCACATATCCAGTTTCTCACTTATCCAGGTTCAAGAAGTGTTTGTCTAATTTACAGAGTTTCTCACCTCTATATGTCCAGGTACAGACATAGAGACTTGTCAAAACTTGTACTAATCCCAGTTACAGAGGTTCTAAAGGTGTTTGTCTCATTTATAAAGGTTAAAAAACTGCACTAATCTTACTTAAAGTGGTCCTAACACAATTGTCTCAGTTTTAGAGGTAATTTTACCTAATAATCAAGAAAAATCAGTCTCAGATAAAGAGGTTTGACAGTCTCACTAACAGAGGTTTGTTGGTGCAAACAGCCGGGACCTCACATATAGTCCCAGCAATAGAGGTTTCACACTTATCCAGGTCCCACTTATCCAGGTTCGACTGTATAAAGAAAAAATATGGTGCTAGCATATTAATAACAACACCTGCTCCTGCACTTATATAACAGCGCCTGGTCCCCTGTAGAAAATACCAGAGATGAACTAAAAATAAGTGCACTGTCAGACAAGCGTTATATATTTAAACAATTAATTTATTTACATTGAACAATAATAATTCAATAAAACAATATACTGTAATTTAAAACTTATACTATAAAAGCTGGCTATCACACATATACCTTAAGCAATATGTATTATCCTTGAAACCTGTGGCCACAGGATATTTACACCATAAGCATGCTTTAATATTATTCTAATAACATCAAGCTTGCGGCAATTTTGTAATAAAACAGGCACTGAGGGTAAAAGTTGGAGCACTTGGTAGGTTAATACTTGAATGTGATAGAAATCCTGGTTAGTATATAATGGAGATGTTGCCCATAGCAACCAATCAAATTCTACTTAACATTTAACTAGTACCTTCTAGAAAAGGGGTGGCCAATAAGTGGCCCTCCAGCTGTTGTTGAACTTCAAATCCCAGCATGCACTGGGGTTTCAAGTAATTTATAATACATATAGCTTTAGGTATATGTGTGATGGCCGGCCTTTATATTATAAGTTTTAAATTATATTGTTTTATTGAATAATTGTTGTTCAATGTATAATAAATTCAGTTTACATATAAGAAATACTGTGTACAAAATTACATCTTAGTGTTGTATAACTATTTACTACATAAAACTTTTGTGACACCTAGAAACACCTCATCTTCTGCTATAGTCAGTGATGCGGGATACACTCAAAATACCGAAGGACGGGAAGCTGTCTGTTGGAATCCCGCTGTCTAAATCCCGACACGGGACTAAAGATAGGCATCTAAATCCAGACGCCTATCTTTACCCCAATGACGGAATCCCAACAGGACGGCTTCCTGAATGAAAGTAAGCAGGGACACTTAGTTGTCAGCCACGAGGGGGAGGGTTAAATTTAGGCAACCCCGGGGGAACTTAGGGTTAGGCACCCCCCAGAGAAAGTTAGGTTAGGGGAAGGGGGGGTTAGGCAACGCTGGGGGGAGGTTAGGGTTAGGCAACCCCCAGGAGGGTTAGGTTTAGGGTGCAAGGGGGAGGGTTAGATTTATGCACCCCCAGGGGACTTATAGTTAGGCACCACCCAGGGAGTTTTAGGGTAAGGCACCCCTAAGGAGGGCTAGGGTTCGGGTGGGGAGAAGGGTAGGGTTAGGGGACTTTCCTGCTCCATCGGGATTTTGCTTGTTCGGGCTTCCGGTGTCGGCATTTTACCTGGTGGCTATTAAGATGCTGGGATTTTATACCCAACCCAATGATGCAACAGTGATCTATAAGTCAAGACAGCATGCTTTCCATATTATTTTATTCTTATACAAAAAGAGCTTTGACTATGCTTGCATTCACAAAAATAGATACTGTCAACAGTGAAATGTATAAGTATTTTAGAGAAACTTCTGGCACCCTAAACAAATACTGTTCTGACAGCACAAACCAAGATCACACCTCATCCTTCTGTGAACTTTCTAAAAATTGGATATTAAACAAATTGAGAATATTTTAAATAATAAATTGAATGTTATCTGCATATATAACTCAAAGCATTATCACATTTGGACCTTACACTGATAATTTTTACTTTACTCTCCCAAAGTTAAATGTTACTGCTGTTTATAACATACTTGCCTTTTTTTATAGCGATGATTAGTTCAGATTTGGGGAAGTTCAACAGAACCGATCTTTGCGGTACCAAATCAATGCTTTCTCCCAGCAAATTTGGTTCTCAAAATGAGGCAGATCTCATGTGTTTTGGATTGAATTTTAGATAGTAGAGTACAAGGAGTAGTTTGTTGGCTATAGCTGTGCTGCAATAGTTGCCATTGGAGAGAGTTTTAGGTAGCTAGAGTTGGTGGAAAGAGAAGGGAAGAAGGCATTATTTTATGGGCTAAATGTAATAGCTTGCAATCTTCAGCCGTTGCGGGAATATATGTGAGTCTCCCCATATTTGTAAAGTGGCAATCATTTTAAAGACTAAACAAACTTGGTTTTATAACCATGATATATGATTCATCAAATGATAAATGGCCCGGTAACATTCATCATTTTGGGTCCAGTAGGACCCCCTATTATTCAGCAAAGTCCCAAAAATTTAAGTTTTCAGAGTTTGCTGCCGAGAACAAGCACCATCTTCAGACGACGCTTGTTCTCGGGGAATCAGTATGATCAGTATGACCAGCTACATGTCTGGCAGTTCAAATCCTGACAGCGGAAGCTCCCAACAAGTAAGCATTTTTTCTGTTTACTAAACTCCCCCCCTAACCGTAACTCTCCCTTAGGGGTGCCTAACCATAACCTCCCCCCAAGTGCCTAACCCCAACCCCCCTCTAAGTGTCTAAACCAAACACCCCTTCCCTGCAGCCTAACCCTGTCTGCCAGGGGGTGCTGAACCCTAACCTACCCCAGGGGGTGCCTAACCCTAACCCCCCCTTCCCCTAGCCTAACCCTAACCTCCCGGGATGGCGCCTAACCCTAATGCCCCCCCGGGAACCCCTAATCTAACCCTCCTTCCCCCCGCAGCTGTCCGTGCCTGGCGCCCGGCTTACTTTCAATTGGTAAGCTGGGTGTCGGGCTCCCGGCATCGGGATTTCAAGGCCTGTCATTAGACACTTGCTGGGATTAGACAGTCGGGATGCCAACGGTCAGCATTTAGACCATCAGCATCCCGATTGCATACCGTTCTCGGGTCCCCGCTCTTTCCAATTTTCAAGGAGTTCTGGGGATGCAAAGAGGGATCCGAGTGGATCCCTCCACCACCTCCTCACTCCCTCCCGGTGGCTGTGTGCATGCATAACCCGAGTTCATGCATGCGTTGCTGGTACGACAGGGAGCAGGTAAGCAATGCAGTTACAGAAGTAGCTGCGATACTTTCCATGGGGACAACTGCTTTTCGGGGGCAGTTGTCCCCTCACTGGAGCAATGATGTATTGCTCCGGTGTGACGCTTCCCCCGCTGCGAGTTGGATACTAAAGTATCCCTCGCAGTGAGTTCTAAACTTATTCATCGGAGGCCATATGGCCTTTGAAGAAGAATAGGCCCGTGCTGCTCTGTTACTTAGTTTAGCCAGCCAGCTCGCTGCAGCCTTTGGCCAATATTTGTGAAAACAATATTGTGAGGTGGTCAAAATTGACTGAAAATTACAGGAAAAGAATGTTATTGATGTTAATAATACTGCAGGAACAAAAGCAGGTCCAAGTTACATGATTTTAGCTGCTTTTATACATTTTTCAAGAAATCCAAAACCAAAACATGATGATGATCTTGAACAAAACCCAAAACACAGGGATCTGCCCTCATCTCTACTTTTATATTATTTATTATTATTATTATTATTATTATTATTATTATTATTATTATTATCATTTATTTATATGGTGCCACAAGTGTTCCGCAGCGCCTTACGAAGTACATAAACAAATAGGTTGATTTACAGTGACTTACAGTATAGTACAGTACAATACAATACAATACAGGACATGGATAATATACATTGCTACATTCGCGACCATAACACCCAGATAAGCAACAATGCAAAGCAACCAAGTGTTATGACTCTGAAATGTAAGCGGATATCACAGCTGCCTTTGTTTGAATGATCATAATAGTTAAGATGCAAAAGTGATTTTCACATGTACAGAATTTTGCACACTTTTTATTGTATGCATTATGCACACTGGTGGAGTAAAATTTTAAAATTTTATTTAAGGCACCAGCTGCAGCTTCATACCTTAATAATGTACTGTAATATTATTTATCTCAGGTTAAGCAATGGCTAATTCAATACAACCTGTTTTAGAACCTATGTTATTTCAGAAAAAGGCTAAACAGGGGTACAGTTACTAAAGTGTGGGTTTTTAGAAGTGGAGATGTTGCCATAGCAACCAATCAGATTCTAGATACTATCTTCTAAAAGGTGCTAGATAAAAGATAAGTAGAATCTGATTGGTTGCTATGGGCAACATCTCCACTTCTAAAAACACTCACTTTAGTATATATACCCCTTAGAGTTAGTTTATTAAGCTGGGTACACACTTGCAAATATTGGTTGTTCAGTGTGTATGAACAACCATCATCTGCAGATATATCTGCAGATCACTCAACCTGCAGATATATCTGTTCAGTGTGCGGTAGTTTCCAGGTATAAGGAGAGGCAAAGATCAGAGGTAGATCTAAGAGGGAGAGAGGGAGACTATTTTGATGTTGAGAGCTTTATAATTAAGGGTAATTTTCAATTTGATTTTAGTAGACACATGGAACAAGTGTAGGGATTTTCAGATGTGAATCAGTATTTAAGATAGATTGAAGCAGGAATAGATGGTTAAGAGGAATGCAGTGGATTGAGGTATGAAGAAATGGTTAAGAGTTTTGGATGCATTTTGGATACGAAAAGGGAATATTCTGGCAATGTTTCTAAGGTTTAGGTGATAGGACTGGGAGGAATTCCAGAATTGAGGAATAGAGCAGAGGGCAAAGCCAAATCTGACACCAATGCAGGAATAAATCATGGTGTTTTTGATGTTGAGGGAGACTTGAATAGATTCTTAGAGCGCAGGTTCTCAAACTCGGTCCTCAGGACCCCAAACAGTGCATGTTTTCCAGGTCTCCTCACAGAATCACTAGTTAAATAATTAGCTCCACCTGTGGATCTTTTAAAATGTGTCAGTGAGTAATGAATACACCTGTGCACCTGCTGGGTGACCTGGAAAATGTGACACGTGTGGGGTCCTGAGGACTGAGTTTAAGAAAAACTGTCTTAGAGGATCGAAGATGTTAAACTTTTTTTGTACATGTTGAGCTTTAGGTAACATTTGAACATCCATTATGTGATAGCAAACAGACAGTTGCTCATATGAGAGTAGAGAAGGGTTTTGTCCTCATAACAGTGGTACTGGGGCTGAATTAACAAGTTAGATCCCATGGACAATAAGTGTATATTGAGAAGAGTAGAAGGTTGAAAAGAGAGCCTATTGGGATGCCAACAGATAGAGGAAATGGATGGAATTATATTCCAGATATAACACTAAGGGCCATATTCAATTTGAGGCGAAAAGTCTGAGGTCGGTCTTTTCGCCATCATCGCCATTTTAGCAGGGGATAAAGTATTGGGCGCGAGCCCGCTTATCCCCATATTCTATTAGGATCTGGCAAAAACTGGACCCGGCGGAAAGGTAAGTATCGTAAAGTCCAGTTTTGGGGAAATCCGCCTGTCACCCCGCAAAAGATGGTCTGACATGGGGGATCACTATGGGTACCCCCGACTTGGTCTGCTGAAGGTAATCGGGGTTTTTAAATAGCTGCATCAGGTGCATAAATGTGCCTGTGAAAATTGGTGAAGAATAGCATTTATCTTTCCTTGGGGGGGGGAAATAACATGTTCAATCAAATTTGGGGTACATGAAAATAGATGCAAACATATTTTTAAGTCCCTAAAATGTTTTTTTTTTAATATTTCAAAAATGCACCTGCCGCAACCACATGCATTCTAGAAAACACCTGCCGCATGCATGAGGACCCCCCTGAGGCTATTTTGCTAGTTATTAAGTTTGTTCCACAAAATTTAGTTTTTCGCCCCCAAAATGAAAGTACCTTTTTTGGGGTGTCCTAAGGAATTTTTCTTTAAAATTTTGACCCATTACACTAAGGGTCATTCCAAAGGCTGCAGGCTTTTTTTTTAAATTCTGTACCACAAAACCCAAATTCTGCATTTTTTTTCGCCACCTAAACAGTGGTCAAAACTTAGCCCCGTTTTTTTACAAAGACTTTTCACACCTGTGAAAAGTCTTTGTAATTGAATATAGGGATAAGTGAAACTGGCAAAAATGACGTCATCAGCGATAAATTATTGCCGATAATGGACTTTTTGCCTCTAATTGAATATGACCCTTTATAAGGTATTTAGAAGACTGGGTGGGTAATACAGTGCAGTAAGATAAAATTATGCATTTATATTGGAGAAATCTGGCTTTGCTGCAAGATTTCCTGCACTATTGCTAAGTAGTCTGGGACCACTTTTGCCAGTGGCGGTTCTGTTTGGTGAGCAATGGTTTAAGCTTGGAAAGTTGGGAACTATGTATGGTGACTAGAGTTTCAGCATCTAGGGCTGAAGTTTGTATGTCATTGTAGAAAGAGGCAAACTGATCATGTCAGGACAGGATAGCCATAGGAGAGAACACATGATTTAGTGAGGATGATAAATGGATCGGATAAAGAGTGTGTCATTGTGTCACTGTGATAGGTGTCATTGTGTCACTGTGTAGAGCATGAGATAAATTGATGCTGACAGAAATGATGTTGTGGTCAGAGGGTAAAAAACTGTAGATGGTTAAGTAGTGGGAGAATAATAAGGTCAAGTGAGTGACCATAACAGTGGATGTGAGATGCAGACTGCAGCTGATTGAGAGAGACAAATGTAGGAGATAAAGGAAAGAAGTTTTGTGGCACCAGAGAAAGTGAGGTTGTCTGTGGGAATGTTGAAATCACTTAGTATGAGAGTAGACAGGTCAAAGGATAGGAAATATTTGAACCAAGTTGGAAAATTGGTAAGAAATGTGAAAGCTGGACCTGGGAAATGATAAATGACAGTAACACATACTATGGAGAAAGAGAGATTTGTATAGTTTGGACTTTAAAAGAAACCTGAGACACCAAGTTACAGTATTGCCTAGATTTGGAAATAGACACTAACAGGACCATTGGATGTTAAGCAAGGTGACAATAAAAGTATAGCAGGCTTGATTGTGTGGACTCAAATTAGTAAACTGGGAAAGATCAATACAATTTGGCTTAGCAGCAGACAGATACATGTGTCTATAAATGTAAGTCTGAGCTGGTAATATACAGGCTATATTGATTATACACTATAGGGATGGGGCTGGCTGCAGAAAACTATATTGGTTATGCAATCTGGGGACAGGGTTGGTGGCAGAAAACAGAGGAATCCAGGCACCAAAGTCAGCACAGGAGAAGACACTGGGATAGAAAGACCATCCAAATAAGCAACAAGGTACAAAACAAAGGCACGCAACTTCAGCAACTGTTTAAACTCACAAGAACCAATCAGCTGAAGTCTGTGATTCAACTCACTTCTAAAAAGCAACTCATTGCACCAGGGGAAAGAGAGGCAACTCATGGAGAAAATTGTCTACATATCTACATAACAACCAGTCTAGAGCTGGAAAAGTCATGACATCGGTTTATATACTGTAATGCTAGTTTCTGTTCACAAATGCTGGTTGTAGTGCACTAATAAAAACTGCTGCCTCTAACAATTATAAGCATGTATACAGTATAAGTGTAATGCAAAAATTAGTTTATTTTTTTCTAGAACCAGAAAAATATGTATATGATGTGTCAATTACATGCTTGAAAATAAAAAATCATTCTTACTGGGAAAACAACTTATAAATAAACACAAAAGCAAATGAAGTGGAATAACTTTGGCCATACACAACAGATCTGAAAGCAGTTGTGTAAAGTAACAATGGATTTGCAGGTGTTTTGCACTGCTCTGTCCATTCACATAGTAATAAATTGCATAACAATTATTAAATACAAATGTTTAAGTGATATAGTAAACCAGAAATGTTGAGAACATAATTAAAATATAATTGAGTGGAAATATAGGGAATATTGTTTAATTTTTACCAACAGTATGTGTTTTAATTTGATGTCTTCACTCAATATAATATATTGTTACCTTAGTACTTTCTTATTTACTTTTGTGTGTCTAAAAAACCATAATAAAACATGTTAAAAATGAAAAATATAATAGTTATGAATGAAAACCAATATACAGTTACGCCTCAACCAATCCTAATGAATATAAGTGCTGTAAAAGCTTATATAATGAAATCCAGATGGTTACTAGCTTGTACATTCTGCAGTGAATAGTACTGAAATGTACAGGTGTTAGTCTGTCACAAACGACACAAATATTACACATTCACTGTGTCCTTAGAGATGGCTGTCATCAATAAAAGGTGACTATTACGGGTTTTCTCGTAATGTACCTGAAGTGAGCCCTTACAAACTGTTTTCAGTGTTATGAATGATTACAGAATAACTTTGATCAGAGTCAACATACTTGTAGAAAGTATCCCACAAACACTCCACATATACTGCTCCACTGGTCAGTTTTAACAGAGAAAATCTGCATTTTATGTACTTCATACTTGGTTTTTAGGATATGTAGTTTGTAAAACACTAGAAAAAAATTGCTGGCATGTTAACCATCTTCAGTAGTATTCATATTAAATAAAATGGGGAAAAAATATAAAGCTGTAGAACTGAAATATGTTTATTTTGTTATTATTTATATTTGCTCTTTTAACAATCAACATCAATTTAATTTGTAAGTGATATTTAAGCAACATAACACTATTTGTTCAGATTAAGACTGTCATAAACATTTTAAATCGATCTGCCAACTAAAGCGCATTCAATTAGATCATATAATGTTTATAATATTTTGCAAGTGGTGTTGCTTAAAATTAAATTAAAATGGAGTTAAAAAAACTATATATTATACAAAAAAAACAAGAACAGAAAAGTCCGAAATGCTGAAACCAACAGGGGGGGTGGTTGTGAATATGGGGGTATCTCTGATGTGTTTCGACTCTACCACCAGAGGCTTTCTCAAAGCATTTTGAGTCCATCATTACTCTTAGACAAAGCCTCTGGTGATACCACTGCTAAGATAAACATCAGGAACTGTACAACCCTGTCTTCATACTGTGATGTAGAAACCTCCCCATTCATGTAGTGGTGATCCTTATTAACAATGTGAAGGTCATCCATTTAGTTTCCTTCTTAAAATATTAATTTTTACTGCTGAAAGTAACTTTTTCATTGTGCACGAGGAATATTTGACCACAAGGCTTACTTTTGATGAAACAGTGTTTATAATAAAAATATGTATCACAAAGTAGCTCGCACATTTAAGAATGGTGAAATGTAGCAATCTTTAATGTACATGCAAACACAGAAGAATAACCAAATTTTGGGAGTTTTTACAACTGGAAAGGCAAATATGGGTAGGAAACATATAGTAAAGTGTCAGGAATCAGGGTTTCTCTTAAAGAGTTGAGTGTCAGGACTCACATGGATTGTAAGATTTGAAGAAAACACAGGGCAGTTCATGAGCTAGCATACACACATGACACCCAGGTCAGGAACAATGTTTTTCGACAACAGAAACTCAACAATTGCTGGCCCAGACTGTAGGAGGCCCAGGGATTTAAAAGCCAAACAAAGGTTCAACTCATTAGTTGCTGGAAGGAAATATTAACTTTATAGTAGCTGGATTGGCAATAATGCAACACAAATCAGCACTCATTACATGGAACACTTCATCACATTAATGTCTTCACAGGCTACAAAAAAATCTACTCTCTTTAGTCAACTCATAGACTGGATCTTTATCTTTAGTTGGTATATTTTTTTTCTTTATTCTCACTTATCGCCCTGGTTGCACACTTTTGGTTATATGATACTTTGTATTAAGGAAACAAACAAAACCCTCACATTGATGTCTTCTGAATAGTTCTAGCTACATCTATCTATCATCTCCACCAGGGAAAACCTAAAGTTGCTAACAACCATCATGGGATTCTCTCTTCAACTTAACCTCCAGTATGCATTCTTCTTTATGTTACTGTATCAGTAAAACTATGGACCCTTACTTCTTACCTATCAAATATTGGCTGTTTTGGCATTTGTATTTATTATTTTGAATGTAGTTTTAGTTTCTGATTCTCCTACTGTATGTCCCTCAACCCAGTGATGAGATTTTTTCTAAACAAATTCTACAATTACCATTCACACTTTATAATCAACATTTCCCACATACAGTAAATACATATTGATCCAGTCATTCTACTAAATTACTGATTATTCACCTAAGGTTTGTTAAACATAAATCAGTCATTTGTTGATTGAATTAACAAGATCACACATGCTTATTATCACTTAAAATGTGATTAACTGCTTAGGACTGCCTAGTACTAAATATTATACTAGGCTAAAGTATGTAACACCTACCTATTCCCTTACCTCCCTGCCTTCACTGACCACTACATAGGTAGTACCCTTGGGGGGCATATGATAACAGCCCCTAAGCAGAGATCATATGGAGAGCTGTCCCTGAAAGAGGCACTGACACCCCACAGTGAAACAAGGAGGGAGGTAACTGCTTTTCACTGACGATTGCATAGCAGTTCTCCTGGGGGACGTATGATAAAAGCCTCAAAGCAGAGATCATACAGAGAGCTATCCCTGAAGGAGACGCTGACACCCCACAGTGAAACAGGGAGAGAAGTACCTCATATATACTGTATATTAGATTGTTTAATTATTACTCACTGAAGACGGCTTAATAACATTTCGGGGAACGTATGAGAGTTGCTTATAGCACAGATCATATGGAATGTTGAACACTGCAAGAGAAACTGACCCCCCACCCCCGCAGTGAGCAAGAGAAGAATAGGACACGGGTGTCAAACATACTTATCCTGTTTTTTATATATAGATTTAGATATTGTATAAATTAATAAATAGGGTTTTGTTTTTACACTACAGTCCAAGGCTAGTTTTCTTCAACACGAATTCCAATCAGTTGAGTGCACCTGATATCTATATATACTATTAATTCATTGTGTAAGAGTGGTGGACCCCTCTTTGTTGGGTGCTGCCACAGATTGTGGGCCTAGTCCAACAGTTCCCAGAGCGCAGTTTACCCTAATTGTGCTAAACAGTACTTTTGTATCAATGCAAGTGATACCATGTAATTTCAGTCAAAAAATATTTAACTTTGTTGACAGCTTTGGGTATTGCATGCACATTGTTCTTAATGTGATTGCTCTTACATAGTAAAGTTTCTCTTATTTAAAGAGCATTGAAAAGATAATATAATATCTTTATATTTTTCCACAATATCATCTACTCCAGTGTTGCATATATCCTGTAGTAATACACTATAATGTTTAAAAGTGTAATGTTTAACTTATGGTACATAGTATTAGTTTTAACACCAGGCTTAATGCCAAATACAGTACACCCTAATAGTAATGCTTACTAAATTTAGGACAATAACTTTACTGTTCTCCTTGTCCAGATGAGCTGCCACTCTCATGCCGTTTTAGGAATGCAATCATATGTGTCTAGTTGACACCAAGTCATTATGAGATGAGATAACAGATCACCAAGTGTAATGACTACATTAGTAACAGAAATAACATGTTTATTAAAGAAAAACAAGGATATTTTTAAGTAAGTTATTCCAGACAGTGGAAGTTCCTTCAGGCATCCTTAGTATTATTTATTAGAAACACTTTATTTCAGTACATATCTTTACATTTGTCCATGTTTAAATGCAGTGTGGTGTTTTATATCTTTCTTAGTTTACATAACTAACTAATGATTTAATATATAAACCTTTAAATAAAATCATATACTGTTAATATTTTGCTATGCACTTTTAAATATTCATATAAAATGTAACAATAGATTGTTGTCCATTTTTAAGTCATAGCTACTAATTAATAGTAAAATGATTTGCCAGTTGAAAAGGGACAACTGGATCTTTTACCAACTGGTATCAAAATGCATGTGCTTATTATCTCTTGAGAAAGGCCATAATTGGCTGAAATGCATTGGTGACACTTCCTTGAACATCACTGCCTGCAGCAATGCTACACCAGTATCCTACTGACCCACAGATACTGCAATACTTCTATACAGATCATCACCTCCACCATTAAAGCAGAAATGGGAGGACCTCGGCATAACAAACTTTTACCCTGCACCTGCCAGAATTGCAGAGTTTGTGAGGACGTACTTACAGAAAAGGATGAGCATAATCTAGCAATGGGCCACCCTGGCACTCCACGGCCAGAGCACCAGAGCAGGAACCTACAACTTCCTGGTAAGATGAACCAGACTCCTTTAAGGCATGCAGCTGCATGACCATAAGGTTAATTCACGCAGTGCACAGGCAGATGTTTAGTATTGACCATACGGTAAGGTGACCCCTCCAATGGCTGACCTACTTCCCTCTTAACCACTTTCAGTATTTCCAGGTTGTCATACTATAAGAGTCATAAGGAAACATATGTACACTGTACTTTATGAAAAGAGGATCTCTAAAAGATCTGACTTACCTCTCAGACAACAACACATCTGCGCCATTAATGAAGTTGTCATGCTACCAGTGTCACAGGGAAATGGAAAAGAGGATCCATAAAAGATGACACTTTCCAGACAACACTACCCTTTATCAAGTTTATTATCTGTAATTTTCTGACCATTATATTGTTGACAAACTGGCATTGTGTTTTAGTAGAATTGTGACTCAATTATACACCACAATAAAGGTTAATTTTGATTTGGATATACTGCCTGCTCACATTTCACATTTTGTACGTATTTCATCACATTGATACTGGATTTTTCAAGTAACAGCTGCTCCCGATACCCCAGTTGATTCCTAATTTGACCGTATACCATTCCCACTGCACTATTGAAAAGGGACAACTGCACCTTGTACCCAAAATGCATGTGCTTATTATCTCTTTTATATGAAATAGTGTTGCTTCATCAAAGTATCCCAGGGTGCCAGCAAAATGCATGGGGAATTGCATTTATCCTATTCTGGTAAACTTACCATAATATGGTAAACTTACCATTATCCCTGTGAGGTGAAGAGCCCATATTTTCACGCCTGTGTCAGGCTCCTGTGAATGTGTGGTCTACATACCATGCATGTGCAGCAGCTATTGGTGGGGAGGGTTCCACACCAATGAAACTATCATATGTGTTGAGGAAATATTACATAATGGGGGGTGTTAGAGGTGGATTCAACAACTATTACCCTCTGACCAATGCAACTATCTCATAAGTTGGAGGCAAAGTGGGTTTTAAAGTGAATATCTCTAAGTCAGGTTAAAGGTGCCTAACAACTATTCTCCCTTTACCCACAACAAAACATGCCAAGACTGAATTGAACTCTTGCTTCATCTCTTTATTTGCTGACCTACCCTGATAGCAATTCCAAAATAGATACAGAACTATGTCAGACTATATGATCCTATATAATGGTCACACTCCCGTCAACAAATGAAAGACTTGTATTTCAGCAAGCTGTAAGTTAAGGGACATCCTCTTACCAAGGTCATTGTCCCCAAAATGAATCTCTAAAATCTTGGTATAATCAAAACTCATAGCCCATAACTTATTCTGTAAAGCATGCCATCAAAGCAAACTCCAGACAGGAGGATTGCCTAGTACTGAGGAACAAGGATGTGTCTGAGGCCTCTAAAGGGTCTTAGGGTACTAAGAGCTTGCCAGGTCCATATGGTAGAGAAAACTAATATATTATTTCAAGGGCCCCCACCTTGGGAGGTTGCAAGCAAATCAATTTGTCTTGCACATTGAGCTAATGCAAGATTTCTAGGACCAGATATAATGCTTACAGCAATCAAAAGTCTTTTTATATGGAGCAGAAAAGTACGCCAAGGCAATACAAAACAATGTATACCTAATTTATTGAGCAAAAGATCCAGCACAACAATTCAATGTTTAAGGACCAAACCAAATTTAAATTTAGTTATGGAGGTGCCAACCTGATGCATTAGGGTAGTATCTTAAACCCAGTGTTTGCATAGGATACAACTTCCTCTACCAAACTGGTCAGTCTTTGAATGCTTAACTTTAAATAAAATAGAAGAGGGTATAAACAAAAATAAGAGTGCTAAAAACATATCTCTTAGTGTGGTAAACAGAAATATAAAAATGATATAAAATATGTGACCTCAAAGAACTTACATTAGTAAATCAAATAGAAAATAGGGTACCGTAAAGGTTATGAGTGAAAGCTAAGGTGGAATGAAATGCATTGACTGATGGATGTAAGGCAACAGATATGCCTATTAATGGATTTGTTTGTTGATAAATTCAAGACCATATGGGGCAAAAATGTCTATAGGTAATAGGCCTATATAGAACAACAATGCCACTTCAGTGTCTTCAAAATAGTTAAGGTACCTTATTAATTGCAATCCTTAACTGATCCAAAATGAATCCTGGGTGAGGATGCGCGTATACGGTTGATCACTGCCCAATAGCTTGATGCTCAATTGGGTGGTCAGAGAGGTGTCCACATGAATGAAAAGATGGTAGCCCTTAGGATCAGAAATTGAGAAAAGAAATATTCTAAGGTATAGGGCCAAATGTAATAGGGTGAGAGTTTAAGTTAAAAATCCAACTCGCATCTTCTCATGTTTTTTGAAGGTACGAGTTGGTGCTGGGACTTGCAAATGTAATAGACTGTAAACTTTTGAGCTCGAGGCTACTACACTATGCAAATCTGTGTGAGTATTTCCTATGTAAACTCACACCTTTTAATGCGACTAGCATTAAAAGGTGTAAGTTATTCAGAAGCCTTCACAGATCAGTAAGATCCGTGAAGGCTTCTGTCTGTTAAAAAAAGAAGTGACACTAACAAAACAAATGACGCTCCTCCTCCCCCAGAAGCATAGCCAGCCCCAGGCTCTGTAGACCCTGTCCTGGTTTTAAAAATACAGGACACAAAATGCTTAGATGTCCCCTGTATTCTAAGTACCAGCACAGGGCTTTGCAGAGCCAGTTCTGGTTGTGGAAATACAGAGAACAAACTGAGTAATTGATCCATGTATTTTCCATAACAAGCACTCTCTTTTTCCTGGCCAAAGCATTACCCCTGACCACTAGTCAGCCCAGGCTGGGGATCCCTGGGCAGGTGGGGACCCACCCAATAAAGGGGTCCCCCTCCCCCTTGCCGGTGGGTACTGGGTTGATAGTGTATAGTGTAATCTTAAAAACTGACAAACTAATATTTTCTTTTGCTGACGAACTACAGGTCCATGTAACCGCAAGGTTAATTGGGGTTACATAATTGGCTACAATGTAATGGTTCCCACCATAGTCTTCAATGGAGGTTTCACACAATTGAAGTCTATGGGTGAGACAAGCTGACCACACACAGCCAATCAGCGGGCAGCTCCTATGGAGGCGCACGCTTATTGGCTGGCGGCTCCTGCAATGACTGGGCTCCCGTGGGTCCCAGTCATTCACGCGGTGGAAGGTTATGTGTAAACATACCCCTTCCACCTGTTTGTACTGCATCGGGACTTGATCCATGCATAGGCAGAGGTGAAGAGGTGAGTATATTATTTTTTACAGGTATCTGTGGATGCTACTGTACATGGACAAGTGGATGCAAATGGCTACAGGGACACTAGGTGAGTATGTGTGATAGTGAGTGTGAGTGTGTATTTGGGTGTGCATGTACTTTTAAATAAAATTGTACTGTCATGGTGTGTGTCTGTCTCATAATTTTTTGATATTTCTTTTGCAGCAGAACTATAGGTACCAGCGGGCCTGTAATGCCCCACATGCTGGTACTTATGGTTTCTCACGTTCAAGCATGCATGGGAGGCTTGCTGGGACCTATAGCTCTATTGTAAAAGACAATATGTGTACTTCAATTTATTACACTACACTATACATATTCAACCCGCCACCCACCGGCCAGGGATTGTCCCGGGCTATCAGCCCAGGCCTGGGGTTCCCTGTAGAGGGGGGGTTGCCACCAACCCAGGGATCCCCGGCCTGGACTGACTAGTGGTCAGGTTTAATGCTTTGGCCAGGGGACCCGGTAAAAGGGTTCTCCTGGCTGTGGCATTAGTACCGTGCTGGTTATGGAAATTACAGGGGACCCCTACTCATTTGCCCTCTGTATTTCCACTACTAGGACCAGCTCTGCAAAGCTCTGTGCTGGTATTTAAAATACAGGGGACCCATACGATTTGTGTCCCCTGTATTTTAAAAAACCAGCACAGGTTCTACAGCGCCCAGGGCTGGTTATGCTTGGGGGGAGCATGTAATTTTTTTTATTTTTAAGGTTATTTGTTATATGTACATACAGAAACATACACGTATCTCATTGATAAGTGCATGATTCTGTGTAACTCTAACCTGCTCCGGATGAACTCACTATCCAGAAGCTGGTCTATTGTTTTTGCAATTTCTCGGGCATTAATATGAGAGAGTGAAACACTTGCACTCTATCACATTGCCAAAGTTCTATCTTGAGAATGGGAAAACATCTGGATGCAAAATACTCTTTTGCGAGTTATAGTAAAGCCCCCAAAATTTGAGTTTTACTATAGTCGCACCCTAATACATTTGTGAGTGAGAAAAAATGTAAAACTCGCATTTTTTACAAATTTGCACTCTATTACATTTGGCCCATAATCTTTATGTAGAAGTGTATGAAAACTAGTGCTGGGATAAATTGCTTAGGAGAATCAAAATTGGTGTATACTGTACATATGTAACATTTAAATAAATCGTTTTTAAATCAATGTTATTGTGAATTCATGTTGGTACAATCAGCAAAGCCCATCCTAGATCACAACAATATTTATAATATTTAAACATAATAGTCACTGTAGATTATTCAGGGCTCTCCGTGTATCCTTGGAAATCTGTTTAACTGGAGTTTTTTATGCCAATTTAAATTTATTATCTTACACAATAACTGCAAATTAAGAGATTTAATAAAGTTAAACAAGAAGGATTACATTTAATGAGATTCCATTATTAATGTTGAGGGGTTTATAAAAGACAAACAAAAAAGTGTTAAGGATAATGAGACTTTATCTGTAATGACAACAAACCATGCCAATTACAGAATATAACTACCACAGCTTCCACATAAGAAGACAATGCTTTAATAACAGAATAGCAGAAGATTTTCTCTCCAGGAACCACACTGCGACTTTTCCACATCTCCACTTTTAGCTATATGCTTTGGAAATAGTATTGTTTAAAAAATAGTTTTAAAAAAAAATAATAATTTTGCAGTGAACAGCAGATTCTCCATCCCCTCTCATTCACTGACTGGTTATTTAAAATAATTGAGTTTATCCTCATTCTGTGCTGGGTTATTTAATATTATTTGTCTCTTCCTTGTATATATTTTCTTTCTACCAAAGTTTCCTTGTACAATAAAATATGGCAAATCTAATTTTCTTTGCAACATGTTTTACACGTTTATATATTTGCACTCATATTTACTCCAACCCTGTGCAAAGTTTAATACTCATTTATAATCACCCCCTCTTCCATGAATTTCTTCTGTCCCATCATACCTTATGGACTAATTTAGGGGCGGACATGCCAGAGACAATGGAGGCGGTCGCGTCCAGGCGGCAGCTCTGAATAGGGTACCCCTTCTCCATTGTCCTAGCTTCCACTTTCCCCTAGCAAAAAGTATGTTGCTACATCTACACTTTGTCCTTGGAGCTCTATTGGTCTGGAACAGGCTGGCCACAGTACCGACAGTTACATGACTGACATGTCAGGTGCCATGATGCAACCAGCTCCCTGTTATCCACTGCTCACCCACCAGCCACCCCACCCCCAAATTTGGACTACGGTTCCAACTGCTTCCTGCAACCAGCTGCTAGGGATATTGTAATGGAGGAGGCAAGGTGGTGCCAGTGGCTCCCTCTTCCCATACATTTAAGGGATTTATCAGTCACGGCATTGGGCAGAGGCTCCCCAACTCATCCATAATGGTTCCTCTTCCTCACCAGCCTAAATACTGTGGCAGGAGAAGGAGACAGGGTTAAAGTATAGATCAGCAACAGGAAAGGGTAAATGTAGCTGGGGGGATGGGGGTATAATGGACATAGTTCAGCAAAGTTAATAAGTACAGTACAAGGGGTAAGTTATGTGGGTACTTATTATAAGGTGAAGAGGACAATGCTATATGGTTTGTTTCATGTTTTTACTGGGGTTAAGAAGTGGTTCTTATGATTAGGTGGAACTGCTTAATGAATATAAATGTAATTAATGATGTGGGGGTTATTTATTGGTGGGTATGAGGCAGGAAATGATTAATAAGTGGCTAATTATGTTGAATGGGGTTGTTGTTGAAGAAGTTAATGATTTTTCAGGAATGCTATTTAATGATTTGATGATATTGTATGGCGGTCACAAAAATGCTATCTGTATTGTCTGGCAGTCACTAAAATGCCACAGAAAAAAAGGGATATTCCCTCCAGCACACTGCAGCAATATCAACAAAAATACTTGAATCCTACATGATAATAGAAATTCAGAGGTATTAGTAGCATACATGAGAATATATATGACTAAGCGCCAGGCCAACGTCAATAGCATTTTTCTGTGGTTCAGTGTAAAACCCACCCTTCACAAGCACCTGTGCTGTATCATTAAGCTGATGTGAATAACCACTAGGGGTGTGCACCGGCCACTTTTCGTGTTTTCTGTTTTGGTTTTGAATCTGGATATTTCTTCGTGTTTTGGATCTGGATTGGTTTTGCCAAAACCACCCTTCCGTGTTTTGGGTTCTGGGTTTTGTGTTTTGGATCTGTATTTTTTTTTTTAAAAGCATAAAAATAGCTAAAATCACAGAATTTGTGGGTTTTGCCGGTCCTATGCTATTATTACCTCAATAACCTTAATTTCGACTCATTTCCAGTTTATTCTGAACACCTCACACCTCGCAATAGTGTTTTTATGTCCAAAAGGTTGCACCAAGGTAGCTGGATGATTATGCTAAGTGACAAGAGTGGGCGGCACAAACACGTGGCCCATCTAGGAGTGACACTGCAGTGGCAGAAAGGATGGCAGTTTGAAAAACTAGGCCCCAAACAGTACATAATGCAAAGAAAAAAAAGAGGTGCAAGATGGAATTGTCCTTGGGCCCTCCCACCCATCCTTATGTTGTATAAGCAGGACATGCACACTTTAACAAACCAATCATTTCAGTGCCAGGATCTGCCACACGACTGTGGCTGAAATGATTGGTTCGTTTGGGCCCCCACAAAACAAGCTGGCAATTAATCTGTCCCTGCACAAACTGGTTCTACGGAGGCAAGATGTTGTCCTCATCCTCCTCATCCACCAATTCCTCACCCTCTTCAGTGTTGTGTACATCCTCATCCTCACAGAGTATTAACTCGTCCCCGCTGGAATCCACCACCACAGGTGCCTCTGTACATTCTGGAGGCTGGTCTCCCTGGAAGAGTTGGTAATTCATTTTGATGAACATCATCTTCTCCACATTTTGGGGAAGCAACATCCTACGCCTTTCGCTGACAAGGTTCCAGGCTGCACTAAACACTCTTTTGGAGAACACACTGTAGGGGGGGCAACTCAGGTAAAATAGAGCCAGTTTGTACAGGGGCCTCCAAATTGCCTCTTTTTCCTGCCAGTACAGGTATGGACTGTCTGACATGCCTACTTGGATGCTGTCACCGATGTAATCCTCCACCTTTTTGTCAATGGTGACAGTATCATATGCAGTGACAGTAGACATGTCAGAAATTGTTGCCAGGTCCTTCAGTCCGGACCAGATGTCCAAACTTGGTCCTGCCTGCCCTGCATCACCACCAACGAGTTGCTTAGGATACCTACATTTTTTCCTGGCAGCCCCAGTTGCTGGAGAAAATGAAGAGGGAGCTGTTGACGTGTCACGTTCTGTTTCAGCTGACAGTGTTTTCACCAGCAGGTCTTTGCACCTCTGCAGGCTTGTGTTGGCCGGAAAGAGAGACACCACATAGGCTTTAAACCTAGGATCGAGCACGGTGGCCAAAATGTAGTGGTCTGATTTCAACAGATTGACCACCCTGGAATCCTTGCAAAGCGAATGAAGGGCTTCATCCACAAGTCCCACATGAAAAGCGGAATCGCTCCATCTTAGCTCCTCCTTCACTTTCTCCAGCTGCTTCTGCAAAAGCCTGATGAGGGGAATTGACATGACTCAAGCTGGTAGTGTCTGAACTGACTTCACATGTGGCAAGTTCGAAAGGCTGAAGAACCTTGCACAACATGGAAATCATTCTCCACTGCGCTTGAGTCAGGTGCATACCCCCTCCTTTGCCTATGTCATAGGTGGATGTATAGGCTTGAATGGCCTTTTGCTGCTCCTCCATCCTCTGAAGCATATAGAGGGTTGAGTTCCACCGCATCACAACCTCTTACTTCAGGTGATGGCAGGGCAGGTTCAAGCATGTTTGCTGGTGCTCCAGTCTTTGACACGCAGTCGCTGAATGGCGAAAGTGGCCAGAAATTTTTCGGGCCACCCAAAGCATCTCCTGCATGCCCATGTCGCTTTTCAGAAAATTCTGCACCACCAAGTTTATTGTGTGAGCAATAACATGGGACGTGCTGGAATTTGCCCAGATGTAATGCCGGCACCATATTGGTGGCGTTGTCAGATATCACAAATCCCAAGGAGAGTCTAAGAGGTGTAAGCCACTGGGCGATGATTTCCCTCAGATTCTCTAAGAGGTTGTTGGTGGTGTGCCTCTTACTGAAACTTACTGATACACAGAGTAGCCTGCCTTGGAACGTGCTCCCCGTTTCTGAGATGCTGCTACTGGTGACGCTGCTGTTGTTGCTGCGTAAGGTGATACATCTAATCAGTGGGCTGTCACAGTCATATAGTCCTTAGTCTGCCCTGTTCCACTTGTCCACATGTCCTTGGTTAAGTGGACATTGGGTACAACCGCATTTTTCAGGACACTGAGGACACTTTTTCTGACATTTCTATACAGTCTCAGTATCGCCTGCCTAGTGAAGTGGAATCTAGACGGGATTTGGAAGCGGGGACACACTACCTCCATCAATTGTCTAAATCCCACTGCACTAATGACGGATACCGGACGCACGTCTAACACCAACATAGCAGTCAAGGCCTCAGTTATACGTTTTGCTTCAGGATGACTGCTGTCGTACTTCATTCTCCTCGCTAAGGACTGTTGGAGGGTCAATTGTTTAGTAAAAGTTGTGGTGTTCCAGTGGCAGCTGTAGGCGTAGCAATGCAGGATCCTCCGGAGGAATCCAGGATAGGAGAGTCAGTCATGCCAGTGACATGGCCTGCAGGACTATTTCTGATCCTGGCTAAGGAGGAAATTGACGAGGAGGGAGTTGACGGTGTGGTTTGCAGGTGCTTGGATACAACAGGACAAAGGGATTTAGGTGTCCCTGGACTGCTTTCGGTCTTAGCCAAATTTTTTGAACTTGACAGTAACTTTTTCTGAAAGCACTGCAGGTGACGTATAAGGGAGGATGTTACTAGGTGGTTAATGTCCCTACCCCTACTTACTTCACCTTTACATATGATACATATGGCAAGACAGTTGTTGTCCGGATTTGGATACAAATATTGCCAGACCAAAGAGGTGGAATTTTTGGTCTTCTGCCCAGGCATGACCGTGATGGGCTTTTTCATCCCACGGACAACAACTGTCTCCCCCGGAGCCTGATTTAAACAAACCACATCACCATCAGAATCCTCCTCGCCAACTTCCTCCTCAGCACCAGCTACACCAGTATCCTCATCCTGTTGTACTTCAACAGTGACATCTTCAATTTGCATTTCAGCAATTGGACTGTGGGTGCTCCTTTCAGCACTTGCAGAGGGCGTGCAAATGGTTGAAAGAGCCACCTCTTCCAGTCCAGTACTGTGAAGGTCAGGCATCGCAACCGCCACCACACTTGGACACTCCTTGGGGATTTGTGATATCTTCTTAGAACGCAAAGTTCTTTGTGTTCATCATGTGAAACTGAACCACTAGTCATGAACATAGGGATAGACCTTAGCAGTTCCTGGCCACTCCGTGTCATAAATGGCATATTGGCAAGTTTACGTTTCTCCTCAGATTATTTAAATGTTTTTTTTAAGGTCATTTTCCTGAACTTTGTCATTTGGGATTGTATGTGCCCTCTACTATGACATTGGGCATCGGCCTTGGCAGATGACGTTGATGGCATGTTATTGTCTATGTCATGATGAGGAAGTGGTTCTTGATCTTTCCCTATTTTATTTTTATCGGAGAATGTTTGGTCCTTCATTTATGTTGTATTGATATATACGTGCGGCTAAGGCGCACAAAAATACAGAATAAAATATTTTATTTTTGTTGGAGACTAGTGCACTTTGTGGGTTACACCACCCTTTAAGAAATGAGCCAGCTGACTCTTTACTTATGGGACACAGGCGCACGCTTGGCGCTGCTCCTTTGTTGATGCATGTGCAGCTACAGTGCACACAATTCACAAAGAGAGAGAAAAAATATTTTTTTATTTTTTGTTGAGCACACTTTGAGGGTTACACCACCCTTTAACGGACAAGCCAGCCGGCCCTTTACTTATGGGACACAGGCGCATGCTTGCTGCTGCTCCTTTGTTGATGCACATGCAGCCACAGTGCACACAATTCACAAACACAGAAAATATTTTTGATTTGGTTTGGTGTGCACTTTGGGGGTTACAGCACCCTTTAATGGTCAAACCAGCTGGCCCTTTACTTATGACACAGGTGCACGCTTGGCGCTACTTTGTTGATGCACGTGGAGCTACGGGCGCACACAATTCACAAACACAAAAAAATATATTTTTTTATTTTTTTTGGAGTGCACTTTGGGGGTTAAAGCACACTTTAATGGACAAGCCAGCTGGCCCTTTACTTATGGGACACAAGCGCATGCTTGGCGCTGCTCCTTTGTTGATGCACGTGCAGCTACAGTGCACAGAATTCACAAACACAGAAAATATTTTTTATTTGGTTTGGAGTGCACTTTGGGGGTTACAGCACCCTTTAATGGTCAAGCCAGCCGGCCCTTTACTTATGACACAGGCACATGCTTGGCGCAACTTTGTTGATGCACGTGCGGCTACTGCGCACACAATTCACGAACACAGAAAAAATATTTAATTTTTTGCACTCTGGGTGAGCACTCCTGATGAACAGAGCACCCCCTGGACAACACTACAGCACCCCTTTAGGACTGGGACACTGCACATTACTTTGGAGTGGACACATCCCCTATGGACAACTGACTGCACAACACAGTACAGCCAGCCCCTATGGACTTTGGAGGAGTGGACACAGCCCCTATGGACAACAGCAGCACAGCACAACACATCCAGCCCCTATTGACTTTGGAGGAGTGGACACAGCCCCTATGGACAACAGCAGCACAGCACAACACAGCCAGCCCCTATGGACTTTGGAGGAGTGGACACAGCCCCTATGGACAACAGCAGCACAGTAAACACATCCAGCCCCTATGGACTTTGGAGGAGTGGACACAGCCCCTATGGACAACAGCAGCACAGCGCAGCACAGCACAACACTACACTGCACTACACTACACTACACAGCCCAGCCAGCCTCTTCACTGTCCACAGCCGAGTGAGAAAATTGTGCCGATGTGGGTACCTTATATAAAATCCAAAACCCACGAGACCCGAAAGGCGGGATGATGATGTTTTGCCTCAATTTCAGATCCGAGTCAGGCGGGAAAAGTCGATCCTGACTCGGAACGGCCTCGGATCGTGGGGGTTCGGATTTCAGAAATCCGAACCCGCTCACCCCTAATAACCACCATACTTTTTATTTGCAGTTCTGAGAGGCATGAAGGGAGCCAGCATTGGGGGAATGTGCTAGTACATATAGTGCCATTTGTAGGTTTCTGGGGTACCTCCTAGGTGAGTCAGCTCTCGACTTATACATGTGCTACTATTATGCAGTACATTAATTTGTAATTATATGACTCAGAGTGGGTGCTACTATTAGGTAGCAATAATTATTTTGGGGTGAGCATTTGGGCATGGGGCCCCAGGAGTTGCTCTGGCTGGGCCTTTTTCAGAGCATCACCACTTAGTTCACATAGGTACTTTTTCACCACCTTTCTATTTGTTTGTTCATTATTTATATAATTTTAATTCTTTCTCATTATATTAATACTTATTGATTATCTTTACACATCTATACTTTACACTTCACTATCACCTTTTTTCCCTTTTTGTGTGATGCCCTGGGGACGGTACATGGCTGGATTCTTTTGGGGTGCCCTGTGCCTTGGACGTGAAAGCCTTAATGTTAGGGACACCAGTATAGAGGAGTCTTGATGTTGGGGTTAAGGGTTAATACCATTCGACCTCTATTCGTGCTGGAAGAACACGGTTATCCTGCTGCCAGGGCAGTTTCTAGGGTCTGAGGCTCCCAGTGGGAGCAGTCAAAATGCGCCCCCCCCTCGAAGCAGTAATATTTTGGAGTGGGCATGGTGTCATTGTGAGGGGGTGTGGTATCACAGTAAGGGAGCGTGATCTAGAAAGACCACAGAATGACAGCCACTGTGGCTACTGAGTACAGGGGTGCCTAACCTGTCAGAGGCAAAGCGCTGAAAAATATATTTAGCTAAACAAAAGATAGACAGCATGCGCGCGCCAGAGGCGCGCGCTCAAAAAAAGGGGTGCGGCCTAGCTGTCACAAGCCCACGCCGCATTTCTATGTGCATGCCTTTGGCGTGACATTTGCAGAAGTATGACCTTGCATCACACCCGGTTTTAGTCGCGTTGGGAGCGAGCCCAGCCAGATCCACATAAAATACACTGCAACAAACCACTTCCACATAAAATATATTGGAAAAGCCAGAGGCACATAAACTACATTTTAAAACCACATCCACCTCAAATACATTATTAAATCCAGAACCACATAAAAGACATTGAAAAAACATGATTCACATAATACACACTTCATTCCAGCCCCCTCCCTTGCCATTCCATCCCGACAGGTATTAGGCTCCCCCCCACTGGCTCTCAGGCAAAAGTGCCCATTATGCAGTGCCCCCTGTAGTTGTCCCAATATGCAGTGTCCCCTGTATTTATGCCCCTTATGCAGTGCCCACAGTGGTAGTGTAACTTATGCAGAGCCCCCATTAGTAGTGCTCCCTGTAGTCATGTCCCCTGTAGTCATGCCCCCATCAGTAATGCCCCCAATAGTAATGGTCCCTGTTGTAGTGCCCCAGTAGTAGTGTCCCCAGTTGTATTGCCCCCAATAGTAATTCCTCCTGTAGTAGTGTCCCCTTTATAAATTCCCCAGTATTAATGCCCCTGTATTAGTGCCCCCAAAAGTAATGCTCCCTTTGTAGTAGTGCCCCAAGTAGAAAAGCCCCAAGTTGTAGTGCCCCAGTAGAAGTGCCCCTGGCCCCTGAGTAATGTACCCAGTAGTGGTGCCTCCTAAGCAATAACCCCAGTAGAAGTGCCCCCCGAGTAATGTCCCAAGAAGTAGTGCCCGGGTGCCCCCAGTAGTGGTGTCTCCCCCAGCAGAAGTGCCCCGAGAGCAATGTCCCCAGTAGTAGTGCCCGGGTGCCCCCAGTGGTAGTGCCTCCACCTGTAGAAGTGCCCCCCTTATAATGTCCCTAGTAGTAGTGCCCGGTTGCCCCCAGTAGTAGTGTCTCCCCAGTAGAAGTGCCCCCCTTGTAATTACTCTAGTAGTAGTGCCTGGGTTCCCCCAGTAGTGGTGACTCCCCCAGTAGAAGTGCCCCCAGAGTAATGTCCCTAGTAGCTGTTCCCAGGTGCCCCCTGTAGTGGTGGCTCCCCCAGCAGAAGTGCCCCCAGTAGTAGTGCCCGGGTGCCCACAGTGGTAGTGCCTTCCCCCAAGTATTGTCCAGGCTGCCTGCACACAAAAAAAAACAGTAATACTTACCTTCAGCCCCGCTCTGGCATCCGCTCCGCTCGGCTGCTCCTCTCTCTGCACTATGGGAAAGACGTCATGATGTCCTCCCATAGTGCACATTGTGGGAGCCGGAGCCGGAAGCAGGAGCCTCCGTCTCCATCTCCATCTCCGGCTGCTTTGCCGGGCGCCCGCTGGTAACTGAATCTCAGTGGGCGCCCGGCAGTTAACAGGCTGTTTCTGCAGCAGGGGTAGGAGGCAGCGTGCCCCGTGCGATTGCACGGGTCGCCTGCCCCTAGAAACGGCCCTGCCTGCTGCTCCCAATTATAGTCACCACTGCTCCTGCTATATTCCAGTACTCACTGGCGGTCTACATGGGCTGACCACCATCTGACATCCATCTGAGTCGAATTAACACAGCTACTTGTGCTGCTCCCGCTGACAGCAGTTGGTGTCTCTGCCCACAGTTACCGCTTATTACTGGCGGTCAGTGCTGCACAAAGATGGAGTAAAAGGTTATTACCCTATCGAGAGGACCTTTAATACTGGCTTACACTGCCACTTGTGCTGTTTTTGCTGACAGCAGTTGCTTTCCCTGCTCTTATTATTGGCTTGGTGGCATTCTGTGTTACACACAGACAGAGAGCAACTTATCACTCTGTCGAGAGGACATTCAAACACCGGCGGTTCTAATCCGGATCATTGTCTTACAGCTCCGGAGAGCTATTATCCATCATGATATAGTTGTAAGTGGATTCCCAGTCCCTGCATTAGTCCGAGGATGCTCGGACAGAATAGTTATCCTCTTTGGACTTAGGGCCTGATTCAGAGCCAGATGCTCTGACCAGAGTGCTCGCTCTGCATCAGGCCCCTCCTCCATGAAAATGGAGCATCCTCCTGGACGCTCGTATAGCTGTGGGTGACCACCTACAGCTATAGCGAGCGTCCCTGATGATGGTCGTGATGGTCAAAGACCATCGCGACCATCTGGCTTGCGACGAGACCCTGCGGTAGGGTCTCGCTGCCGCAATCCCAGGAGAGATTTTGGGTCGATCAGAGCCAAAGTCACTCCCACTGACATCATTACTGATATCAGTGGGGCCGGGGACTCAGACGGTAGGCGTTCCCATGGGAGCGCCTCTGTCTGGCCACCACGCCCCCGGCACGCCCACCAAAGGGGGCATGCTGTCAGTCACCATCGACAGCCGGACTCAGACGGTAGGCGTTCCCATGGGAGCGCCTCTGTCTGGCCACCACGCCCCCGGCACGCCCACCAAAGGGGACATGCTGTCAGTCACCATCGACAGCACGCCCCCTTTAGTGCGAGACCCCGAGCAACGTATTTCTCATTTCTCACCGGGTCTCGCGCATGCACACGACGGAGCTCCCTCCATCATGCGCATGCGCAGTCTAACAACATCGACCCGCTAGCGAGCGAACTTTGCTCGCGAGCGGGTCTGAATGACCCCCTTAGTCACATGGATTTTGTTTGTGTGCACACGCTATTCAATTGGCAAGGAATTTTCCTGCCCGCAGCCTATCTAGGTTTCTACGGCCTATATAAGAATACCGGGCCTGTCTACTGAACCGTGAGTGTATCATACCAGCCGGTACCATCTAATTAGCAGGATCACTCAGTACGTTAACTGAATTGTTTGCTCTGTATTAGGAATTCTAGTATTTCTCAAATAGATACATTTTGTTTCCTTTCACAGGAGACCTCTGATTGACTTGCTACAAAGTTATTAACTGTCATATGAGGAGCTACATTGTCTCTATTTTTTTCAATATACTACATTTGGAATAGATATCCATCTTTTATGCTGTTATTATTATTATTTTTTGTATATGTTTTTTTACTATGATGATATCATAGCTTGTATATATGTATAAGCTTATCTGTGTTTTTATATTATAAATATTAAATAATTTTTTGAATACTATCTCTAGCTGCGCAAGACTATTGTTTGTTAGTTCTAGTCTTGATGTTGACCCTGCACTTAATCATATATTTGCAAATGTATGCTACTAATACTGTACCTTTGAATTTCTATTATCATGTAGGATTCAAGTATTTTTGTTGATATTGCTGCAGTGTGCTGGAGGGAATATGGTTCCCTCCAGCAATGCAGTGGTTCGGTGTAAAGCTGATGTGAGCGAACACTGTACTTTTTATTTGCAGTCAATAAAATGCACTCCGTATTGCCTTGCGGTCACACAAATGTTCTTTGTTTTGTATGACAGTCACTAAAATATTCTTAGAGGGGATTCAATTATTTATCATGGCTGCAGCTTCTGTATAAAGTAGGGGTGTGCACCGGCCACTTTTCGTGTTTTGGGTTTTGGTTTTGAATCTGGATCTTTCTTCGTGTTTTGGATCTGGATTTTTTTTGCCAAAACCACCCTTCCGTGTTTTGGGTTCTGGGTTTTGTGTTTTGGATCTGTATTTTTTTTTAAAAAGCATAAAAACAGCTAAAATCACAGAATGTGTTGGTTTTTCTGCTCCTATACTATTATTAACCTCAATAACCTTAATTTCCACTAATTTCCAGTCTATTCTGAACACTTCACACCTCACAATAGTGTTTTTATGTCCAAAAGGTTGCACCGAGGTAGCTGGATGACTATGCTAAGCGACACGAGTGGGCGGCACAAACACCTGACCCATCTAGGAGTGATACTGCAGTGGCAGACAGGATGGCAGTTTGAAAAACTAGGCCCCAAACTGTACATAATGCAAAGAAAAGAAAGAGGTACAAAATGGAATTGTCCTTGGGCCCTCCCACCCACCTTTATGTTGTATAAACAGGACATGCACACTTTAACAAACCAATCATTTCAGCGCCAGGGTCTGCCACACAACTGTGGCTGAAATGATTGGTTTGTTTGGGCCCCCACAAAACAAGCTGACAATTAATCTGTCCCTGCACAAACTGGCTCTATGGAGGCAAGATGTCATCCTCATCATCCTCATGCACCAATTCCTCACCCTCTTCAGTGTTGTGTACATCCTCATCCTCACAGAGTATTAACTCGTCCCTCTGGACATTCTTGAGGCTGGTCTCCCTGGAAGAGATGGTAATTAATTTTTATGAACATCATCTTCTCCAACATTTTGTGGAAGCAACCTCCTACGCCTTTCGCTGACAAGGTTCCCGGCTGCACTAAACACTCTTTCGGAGTACACACTGGAGGGGGGGCAACTCAGGTAAAATAGAGCCAGTTTGTACAGGGGCCTCCAAATTGCCTCTTTTTCCTGCCAGTACAGGTATGGACTGTCTGACATGCCTACTTGGATGCTGTCACCAATGTAATCCTCCACCATTCTGTCAATGGTGACAGTATCATATGTAGTGACAGTAGACATGTCAGAAATTGTTGCCAGGTCCTTCAGTCCAGACCAGATGTCCAAACTTGGTCCTGCCTGCCCTGCATCACCGCCAGCGGGTTGCTTAGGATACCTACGTTTTTTCCTGGCAGCCCCAGTTGCTGGAGAAAATGAAGAAGGAGCTGTTGACGTGTCACGTTCCACTTCAGCTGACAGTGTTTTCACCAGCAGGTCTTTGCACCTCTGCAGGCTTGTGTCAGCCGAAAAGAGAGACACCACATAGGCTTTAAACTTAGGATCGAGCACGGAGGCCAAAATGTAGTGGTCTGATTTCAACAGATTGACCTCCCTGGAATCCTGGCAAAGCGAATGAAGGGCTTCATCCACAAGTCCCAAATGCCAAGCGGAATTGCTCCGTCTTAGCTCCTCCTTCACTTTCTCCAGCTGCTTCTGCAAAAGCCTGATGAGGAGAATGACCTGACTCAAGCTGGCAGTGTCTGAACTGACTTCACGTGTGGCAAGTTCGAAGGGCTGGAGAACCTTGCACAACACGGAAATCATTCTCCACTGCGCTTGAGTCAGGTGCATACCCCCTCCTTTGCCTATGTCATAGGTGGATGTATAGGCTTGAATGACCTTTTGCTGCTCCTCCATCCTCTGAAGCATATAGAGGGTTGAGTTCCACTGCGTCACGACCTCTTGCTTCAGGTGATGGCAGGGCAGGTTCAAGAGTGTTTGCTGGCGCTCCAGTCTTCGGCACGCAGTCGCTGAATGGCGAAAGTGGGCAGAAATTTTTCGGGCCACCCAAAGCGTCTCCTGCACACCCCTGTCGCTTTTCAGAAAATTCTGCACCACCAAGTTTATTGTGTGAGCAAAACATGGGACGTGCTGGAATTTGCCCAGATGTAATGCCCACACAATATTGGTGGTGTTGTCTGATATCACAAATCCCCAGGAGAGTCTAAGTGGGGTAAGCCACTGGGCGATGATTTCCCTCAGTTTCTCTAAGAGGTTGTCGGCGGTGAGCCTCTTACTGAAACCGGTGATACACAGCGTAGCCTGCCTTGGAACGTGCTGGTGTTTCTGAGATGCTGCTACTGGTGACGCTGCTGCTGTTGCTGCTTAATGTGATACATCTACCCAGTGGGCTGTCACAGTCATATAGTCCTTAGTCTGCCCTGTTCCTCTTGTCCTCATATCCGTGGTTAAGTGGACATTGGGTACAATGGCATTTTTCAGGATACTGAGGACACTTTTTCTGACATTTCTGTACAGTCTCGGTATCGCCTGCCTAGTGAAGTGGAACCTAGACGGGATTTGGAACCGGTGACACACTACCTCCATCAATTGTCTAAATCAAATTGCAATAATGGCGGATACTGGACGCACGTCTAACACCAACATAGCAGTCAAAGCCTCAGTTATACGTTTTGCTTCAGGATGACTGCTGTCGTACTTCATCCTCCTCGCTACGGACTGTTGGAGGGTCAATTGTTTAATAAAAGTAGTGGTGTTCCTACTTCCTCTCTGGGATGATGAACGACTCCCAGCAGCAGCAACAGCAGCAGCGGCAGCAGGAGGCGTAGCAATGTAGGATCCTCCGGAGGAATCCAGGATAGGAGAGTCAGTCATGCCAGTGACATGGCCTGCAGGACTACTTCCGATCCTGACTAAGGAGGAAATTGACGAGGAGGGAGTTGATGGTGTGGTTTGCAGGTGCTTGGATACAACAGGACAACGGGATTTAGGTGTCCCTGGACTACTTTCGGTCTTAGCCAAAGTTTCTGAACTTGACAGTAACTTTTTATGAAAGCACTGCAGGTGCTGTATAAGGGAGGATGTTCCTAGGTGGTTACTGTCCCTACCCCTACTTATTTCACCTTTACAATTGGTAAATATGGCAAGATAGTTGTTGTCCGGATTTGGATAGAAATATTGCCAGACCAAAGAGGTGGAATGTTTGGTCTTCTGCCCAGGCATGACCGTGATGGGCTTTTTCATCCCACGGACAACAACTGTCTCCCCCGGTGCCTGATTTAAACAAACCACATCACCATCAGAAAACTCCTCGCCAACTTTCTCCTCAGCGCCAGCTACACCAGTATCCTCATCCTGTTGTACTTCAACAGTGACATCTTCAATTTGCATATCAGCAAGTGGACTGTGGGTGCTCCTTTCAGCACTTGCAGAGGGCATGCAAATGGTTGAAAGAGCCACCTCTTCCCGTCCAGTGCTAGGAAGGTCAGGCAACGCAACCGCCACCACACTTGGACTCTCCTTGGGGATTGTGATATCTTATTAGAACTCACAGTTCTTTGCTGTGCTTTTGCCAGCTTAACTCGTTTGATTGTTTTAGCGGGAGGAGGGCTTCCATCATCATGTGAAGCTGAACCACTAGTCATGAACATACTAGTCATACTAGTATGACACACACTAGTCATAGGGAAAGACGTTAGCCATTCCTTGCCACTCCGTGTCATAAATGGCATATTGGCAAGTTTACGTTTCTCTTCAGATGATTTAAATGTTTTTTTTAAGGTCATTTTCCTGAACTTTGTCATTTGGGATTGTATGTGGCCTCTACTATGACATTGGGCCACGGCCTTGGCAGACGATGTTGATGGCATGTTATCGTCTATGTCATGTCTAGTGGCAGCAACTTCAGCATTAGGAGGAAGTGGTTCTTGATCTTTCCCTATTTTATTTTTATCGGAGAATGTTTGGTCCTCCATTTATGTTATATAGATTTGATATATACGTGCGGCTAAGGTTCACACAAACACAGAAATTTTTTTTTTATTTTTGCTGGAGAGTAGTGCACTTTGTGGGTTACACCACCCTTTAAGAAATGAGCCAGCCGGCTCTTACTTATGGGAAACAGGCGCACGCTTGGCGCTGCTCCTTTGTTGATACACGTGCAGCCACAGTGCACACAATTCACAAACACAGAAAATATTTTTTTATTTTGTTTGGAGTGTACTTTGAGGGTTACAGCACCCTTTAATGGTCTAGCCAGCCGGCCCTTTACTTATGACACAGGCACACGCTTGGCACTACTTTGTTGATGCACGTGCAGCTACTGCGCACACAATTCACAAACACAGAAAATATTTTTTTATTTTGTTTGGAGTGTACTTTGGGGGTTACAGCACCCTTTAACGGTCAAGCCAGACGGCCCTTTACTTATGACACAGGCGCACGCTTTGCACTACTTTGTTGATGCACATGCGGCTACTGCGCACACAATTCACAAACACAGAACTAATTTTTTTATTTTATTTGGAGTGTACTTTGGGGGTTACAGCACCATTTAATGGTCAAGCCAGCTGGCCCTTTACTTATGACACAGGTGCACGCTTGGTACTACTTTGTTGATGCACGTGCGGCTACTGCGCACACAATTCACAAACACAGAAAATTTTTTTTTATTTTGTTTGGAGTGTACTTTGGGGGTTACAGCACCCTTTAATGGTCAAGCCAGCCGGCCCTTTACTTATGACACAGGCGCACGCTTGGCACTACTTTGTTGATGCACGTGCGGCTACTGCGCACACAATTCACAAACACAGAAAATATTTTTTTATTTTGTTTGGAGTGTACTTTGTGGGTTACAGCACCCTTTAATGGTCAAGCCTGCCAGCCCTTTACTTATGACACAGGCGCACGCTTGGCACTACTTTGTTGATGCACGTGCGGCTACTGCGCACACAATTCACAAACACAGAAAATATTTTTTTATTTGGTTTGGAGTGTACTTTGGGGGTTACAGCACCCTTTAATGGTCAAGCCTGCCAGCCCTTTACTTATGACACAGGCGCACGCTTGGCACTACTTTGTTGATGCACGTGCGGCTTCTGCGCACACAATTCACAAACACAGAAAATATTTTTTTATTTGGTTTGGAGTGTACTTTGGGGGTTACAGCACCCTTTAACGGTCAAGCCAGCCGGCCCTTTACTTATGACACAGGCGCACGCTTGGCACTACTTTGTTGATGCACGTGCGGCTACTGCGCACACAATTCACAAACACACAAAAAATATATTTTTTTTTAGCACTTGGGGGGAGCACCCCTGATGGACAGAGCACCCCCTGGACAACACTACAGCACCCCTTTTGGACTGGGACACTGCACAGGACTTTGGAGTGGACACAGCCCCTATGGACAACTGACTGCACAACACAGTCCAGCCAGCCCCTATGGACTTTGAAGTAGTGGACACAGCCCCTATGGACAACAGCAGCACAGCACAACACAGCCAGCCCCTATGGACTTTGAAGTAGTGGACACAGCCCCTATGGACAACAGCAGCACAGCGCAGCACAGCACAGCACAACACTACTCTGCACTACACTACACTACACAGCCCAGCCAGCCCTAACTCCCACCCTCCCTCTTCACTGTCCACAGCCGAGTGAGAAAATGGCGCAGATGCAGGTACCTTATATAGGATCCAAAACCCGCGAGACCCGGAAGGCGGGATGATGACGTTTTGCCTCGATTTCAGATCCGAGTCAGGCGGGAAAAGTCGAGCCTGACTCGGATCGGCCTCGGATCGGGGGGGTTTGGATTTCAGAAATCCGAACCCGCTCACCCCTAGTATAAAGTGACCGGGAGCTATTTAATTGTATTTTGGTGCACATTACTTATTGTGTATTGCTAATTGCAGCCTACTGAGGTGCAAGCAGAAATACCCAAATTAGGGCTTACTGCATTATGCCCAGCTTTTGGGTGCCTTAACTGTCACTTTAGATGGAAAAAGATTCTTTATGTGCCTAATCCCCCTGCATTTTGGCCACGAGATCCATAATAGTGATGAATTTTCTATCCCTTACTACAAATGGTGTTTAAATGTGCCATGTCTTTTTGACTATTTGAGTAGGGTTGCATACATTTCAGTATTTCAGTCTTGTTTAATTCATCAAAAACACCTGAGACACATCTATATGCACATGAGCATTTGATGGGCTTTTGTAGCATCCACAATATACTGTAGTGCATATAGCCCTTATTAACACATTAAAAGCAATTATTTAGATTTTTAAAAGTACACATGATATTATTTATATTACCTGTGGTGGAACCAAAGAAACCTAGATAAGCTTACACCAAATCTATAGGACAGTTAGGACAATATTGTTATTAAATTGTAATTATACAGTACAGTTTATAAAAGCTACTATCATAATCAAAATCGTGAACATGGATTTGCTTTATTAAAACACTTTAAAAATTTTCAAATCCAGGAAATAAGGGTAATAGAATTAATTTATCGCCCCTTTCTGGTGCTCATAGACTCAGGGGTAACCTCTTTCAAATGATGTGACCCCTGAGAAATTAATCTCTGAGAATACCCCTGCACTGCAGAAATCTTTTTGAAGTCCAGGAATGGGGAAATAATTCCATATTTGAAAGAATAGTTTCCCCTCTTTCAAATGATGTGTCCCTCTAGTGATTATTTTGTGATGATCACCTGTGACACAATATCCACCTACACCATACTCACCAACACTCCTGGAAGGTGTGGGAGACTTCTGAATTTGCTAAGGAGTAGGCGGTCCTCCAACATCTTGCCCACTTCCAAGTGAAGTGGACACTATGGAGATAATAATGCTTCGAATCTCAGGAAAACTATAAGGGGGCGGGATCAATATGACATGTTTCTATGAAAATCGTGTCATATTGGCCGACCACCTCTTGATAGACCTGTGATTCACTGCATTCCACATGAGGGGGTGAATCTCAATTGTGCTTCGCCCCCATCTCTAGTAAGCTGCATCTCTCGTCTGGGTTCTCCCAGAGGAGAGACTGCTTAGCAGGTAAGTATGACCTACACTGCAGAAATACTACTAGAGTAGGCAGATAGAGTGAGACAATCTCCCCAATCCTGACACCTACCCATTTGGGAGTTCATTAATTTGAAAAAAAAAATTTAAAACCATGTGATCCATAGTAGTTATTGTCTGAAGATTACCAGAAAATAATACCCTATACTACATAAAGCATTAAGAAGTACGAGGAGGGAAGATCTCTCACATTCTGGCATAAATAAACACAGCAAACAGTAGGTTGTCTACTTTTAAAATTATATGCTTCCTTGGTTACCAAATCATTCTTACACATTCTCAACCTCATAATATAAAGGAAAGAGTATTATCATTTTCAAGCCCAGAATTTATTATGAAAAAAATATGTGTGGAATCTGTATTTTTGCTGTTATGGATAGGTGGATTATTGCAGAAGCAAGAACAACAATGGAAATATCAGTACATACACCACTGCAAATTGAATTGTAATAGTTAATACTAAAAAAATTATCATTAATAAACATAAAGTAAATGAATTAAGAAAAAAATTAAAATATTTATTTTGGTAATGCATCAAACGCAAACATAGAACACTGGGCATGATTCACAGCCGGATGCTCTTTCAGAGCGCTCGCTCTCAATCAGTGCCCTCCCTCTCTTTATTTAGAGCGGCCTCCTGGGTGACCAACCACAGCTATAGCGAGCGGCCAGGAAGATGGTCTTGACCATCGCGACCATCAGGATTGCGACGAGACCCTTGTGGTAGGGTCTCATTGCCACAAGCCCTCTATCAGAGCCAAAAGTACTCCCACTGACATCACTTGTGATGTAAGTGGGGCCGGCCCCAGATGGTAGGCGTTCCCATGGGAACGTCTCTGTCTGGCAAACCACACCCCCGGCACGCCCACCACAGGGGGCATGCTGTCACTCAACATCGACGGCACGCCCCCTTTGCAGCGAGACCCATAGAGACGGCTTGCCCGTCGCTATGCGGGTCTTGCGCATGTGCACGATGGAACCAGCTCCCTCGTGCGCATGCGCACTTGGCCAACATCGACCCGCTTGCGAGCGCTCAGCACTCGCGAGCGGGTCTGAATCAGGCCCTCTGTGTTTGATAAAGTTCAAAATATATATTTTATTGCTGTTTAATTCTCTTTTAATACCTTATTTTACTTTATGTTTATTGTGATACTTACATTTTTGCATTAATGAAGAATATTTACGTTGTATGTTGATTTGCATTGATATATGTGTGTAATCATTTAAACTTTTAATTTCACTTCCTAAAAATCCAATTATTTTCCAACTGATGGTCATTGCAATTAGGGAAGCCAATCCTGACCCATTTTTGTAATCCTGGGATTCAGAATTACATAATAATATTATTATTCTGTCAATTTTCTAATGTGAATCTGATTGACTAGTACAAATAAATGTAGCATTTTGCATTTTGAAACCACAAAGAATTAAAGGTGATTTATTTAGAGAGAACATCCATGATATCTGACTTTGAATATTTGACAACATCACAACAGTGTTAATTTTGATGATGAAAATTTTGACCAAAAGTAATCATCAATGACCATTTTATTTGAGGACTAAATTGTAACGATAACCATAATATAAACATTTTAATAAGGAAAATTATGATGAATTCTGTTTTTGTGATGCCCTGATGAATAACAACAAGTTGGAATAGCTGGATCTGTTGTGTTAAGGTTCCTCACTGGAGCATGCAGGGTACTCGTTCTTTCCATCCCATGTCTCTCTCAGCCTCCCCCTGCCTGGGTGCGCATGGGATCTCGTGAGACTGTGATAGCTATACCCAGGAAGCACTGCAGGAACCAGGGCATTCATATTGACACATAGGCCCTCATTCAGACCCGGACGCAAGTGGCCATTCGTACGTTCGGCGTACGTACAGAAATATGTTAATTTAAGCGCTCACTCGTAATTTCGGACGCATCTAAACATACTCCCCAAACTCTACCAACCCCTCCTCTAACTAACGAGCGTGCCAAATAGCGAGCGTACATCCCCAATGTGGCTTGCAGGGAAAGCACGCACAAGTACAAACCGGAAGTGGGCCTGTCAGATTCCGATTACCTGCTCCTTTATTCTGCCCACCTCCCTCAATCGTATCATGCCAATCAATATTTCAATTATCTTAATTGCTCTTTTTTTTTTTTTTGACAATGCAATAAACTTTACTCTTCTCTGTGTTTGTGTTTACCCGCAGAATACGTACGGCTTAAACATTCGCTTTTATTTGTCAAAATACATGTTTGAGCCAATTAAACATTTGTTTTATTTGTTTTTAACCACGCATATTTTCCTGGGTTCATTTCTTTATTTAAATTTGCTTACGCATGTCACTGCATCAAGCCTATCATAACTCTCAATAGATTTGTGGCCCTGTCGAACACATGACTCATACACTAACCAATAGAATTGGTCCTGTTAATTCCCCAAATACATTAGCCAATCAAATTTATTTTCGGGTCTTTATTAAAAATGATTTTTAGAAAATACACCATTGCCATCATGAGAGCCTCGGCATTCACCAGGCGCGAGCTGATGGTGTTAACCGAGGTCATGGACAGGCGGATCACCAGCCAGCCTCCCCCCATCACCAATAGGGAAAAGCGTTCCGCATATGCGGAGGTACGTGGCCGCCTGCGTTCCTTCGGCTCACGCCACCAGATCGGCCAGCTGGAGCGCAGGTGGTCCAACCTGCAACGGCGGATGCCCCGCTTGCTGGCATGCTTTCGCATGCAGATCGCGGAAAGTAAGTTTTTGTGACTGTGGTTTTCATGTTTTTCTTTGTACTCATATGTGCATGGGCATGTTTTCATGTATGTCCTATTTATTCTTTGTACTCATATCTGCATGGCCATGTTTTCATGTATATCATATTTATTCTTTGTACTCATATCTGCATGCCCATGTTTTAATGTATGTCCTATTTATTCTATGTACTCATATCTGCATGGCCATGTTTTCATGTATGTCCTATTTATTCTTTGTACTCATATCTGCATGTCCATGTTTTCATGTATGTCCTATTTATTCTTTGTACTCATATCTGCATGCCCATGTTTACATATTTGTGTTGTCAAAAATTAGTGTTTAACTAAGTCTGGGTTGAAAATAACCACAATTTGTTTCCCATCTTTTACTGGCAGAGCGAAGACTACGGCATCATCCCCTCTCCCCAACCCCCAGCCAAACATCCACACCCCAAAATTCCAATATTTCCCCCTCCTCCCCAGCCTGCACAGACCCTGTGGAAGATGTTTCGGGGCTCCTTCCCCTCCATCCCAATTCCCCCTCTCCTCCAACCACCCCTCTTGTAACTACCCCCTCCCCTGAATCCCAAATCACCCCTCCAACCCCGTTGGGGAATGTTTGCACCTCCGAGGAGGACGAGGGAGTTGATTCTGTCCCGGGCGTTATTTTGAACGGTATGTTTTTTTTGTTTTTACTTTTTTTATAAAACTGTTTGTATGTAATCCTGTGTCTGTGCCTTTTTTGGGGGGGTTTGTCAGAATTAGGTGTAGATTTCTGTTTGTCTTTACCTTTTACTGCTGATTTCCCCATACACATATCACACCTGTCAGAATCTGATGTTTTTTCTAGCAATTTTTGGGGTGTCCATTTTTGGGGCCTTGGTTTTTTTGGGGTAAATCTGCTTTTGGTCACAATATTGTCATTTTTGGTTAGCTTTGTTTGGCTTGTTTTTTAATGTGGCTTCATTAATTATGTATTAAGCCCCACACTTTTCTAACCCACAGAGGAACAGAGGTGTTTGGCGGACTTAGCCGGATGCATAGAAAGGATGCGGGGCTACGTCATCGGGCTGCTGCTGGTCCTTGACCATATGTCTGTCATCCTGCGTCCCTAATTTATTTTGGTTCTTAAAAAATAGTTGTCTTCAATAAAATGTTAATCTTAATGTTCTGTATCATTCCTTGTCTCCAAATCTTAGATTATTTACACTGACATAAGTAGACTCTTCCAGCAAGTATTTGCAATTAATGTCACTAAGATTGTGTGTTGTATTTTTTAGGAAAACAGGCACATGAAACACCTAACAGTAACAATCTGATTGGCCTTTTTTGTGTTTGACAATTTATATATTACTACATTTTACAGGTTCCAATTTGGGGGGCAACCTGCTTAGGCCGAGATTACAAAGCCAACTGATTGTACAGGATTCCTTTTGGTGTTGGTTTTGACCCAGAAAGCATCTTTACATTTAGATAAAATTGCGTCATTACAGGATTAACCCTTATTAAATTTTAACGTGGGTGAACCTGGTTACACTTGCTTGTAATGGGCAATAAAATGACCAAAATTACACTCTCAAAACATTTATTCATAACATAACTAAAATAACGAAGTGTTCACTCACAAACAATACACACAGTGAAAACCAAAAATACAACCCATAAAACACCATATGGAAAAAGAAATGAAAAATCAAGAACTGGTTGACGAAGGAGCAGGAAGTTGTCATCGTTTGAGTCACAAAGATTATGAAATCAAACAGAAGATGGGAAACAAAAATCAAATAAATTAGATGATCTCCAAAAATCCTTACCACATTGTGTCTAAACACTTTTGTGTTGCAAATAATGATCTAAAATATCTGGCCACCACATCATCACGTATGGCCCCCCCACATACTGACCTCCGACCAACCTCGGGGGGCCATCCTCAGGCAAGGCATCCTCTGGCTGCATTGGGACACCACTCCTTATGGCGATGTTGTGAAATATCCCACACAGGACCACAATTTTCGAAACCATATCCGGCAAATACATGAGCTCGCCACCAGAGTGGTGGAGGCATCTGAATCAGCCTTTTAAAAGGCCGATACAGTGCTCCACTACTTGCCTGGTGGCTGTAAGTGTGGCATTAAAATTACTTTGTGGCCCTCGTGTGGGAGCCAAATAAGGAGTGAGCAGCCAGGGCGTGCAAGGGTAGCCACTGTCTCCAGTGAAAAAGAAGTGACATCAGGATCACTGTATATCAAGCTTAACATTGTTATGTACTAAAGGTCTCCATTTACCCAGAAGCCATGCATCACCAGCTTGTAGGTTGTTTAATTTGTGCCATATCCCTGATTGCCAGATGACGAATGAGTCATGAGCACTTCCGGGTAATTTTGCATTCAGGGACAGGATCTGGAGGGAGGCATCACATACCACCATTACATTCAGGGAGTGATAGTGTTTCCGGTTGCGAAATATGGCCTCCAGCCATGCTGGAGGCTGAAGTGGTATGTGAGTACCATCCACAACCCCTCTAATGTGTGGGAAGCCAGCTATTTGGTAAAAATTGGCCTTGGCCACACTAAGGGCACCCATATCCAAAGGCATTTTAATAAAATGATGGAGGTGCTTGAAAAGGGCCTCCATCACTGCCCTCAGGATCCGGGAAAAGGAGGATTGGGAGATTCCCGCCACTATTCCCACCGTTGTTTGAAACGATCCTGAGGCACAGAAATGTAACACCACCATAAATTGCGTAAGTGGTGGTATTGCTGTAGGACTGTCAATTTGCCGCTCAAGATCACTCTCTATTAATGAGAGAGTGTCTATGATGATTTTTGGCGAAAGACAGTAGAGTCTTAACACCTCATCATCGGGCATTCCAAAAAGGGTGACATGTGTTCGATATATCTGGGGCCTTGCACGCCTACGATGCCTACGCCTGGGACGAGATTGAGGTTGGTCAGCTTCCGGGAGCATGGCCAGAACAATCCGACCAAGATCAACCTGAAATGGCAAGATTTGAATGTAAGGCTTTTTTGGTCAAAAATATTTGAAAAATTACTTAGCTTGATGATACAATCCAATGATGCTTACATGCCGGGGTATTGTCATGATTGGCCAAACCTATAAATAATAACAAATAAACAATGCAACAATTTAGGGTGGGCATTTAGGAATCTAAATTGGGTGCAAGACAAAACTGAAAACGGGAGAAACACACATTTGGGCAAATAGCAAAACGACAGTGCGCAGACTACCTCAATTTGGGCACAAATATATTAAACAAATGCTAAAGGGAAAACACAACCAATTTCACGGGTCAAAATAAGCATTTAAAAATGCGCTAATTAGTTCGCAAATACAAGTCAAAATAGAAACAGATAAAAATGTGCTAATTACTTCGCAAATACAAGTCAAAATAGAAACAGATAAAAATGGGCTAATTAGTTTGCAAATACAAGTCAAAATAGAAACAGATAAAAATGCGCTAATTAGTTCGCAAATACAAGTCAAAATAGAAACAGATAAAAATGCGCTAATTAGTTCGCAAATACAAGTCAAAATAGAAACAGATAAAAATGCGCTAATTAGTTCGCAAATACAAGTCAAAATAGAAACAGATAAAAATGCGCTAATTAGTTCGCAAATACAAGTCAAAATAGAAACAGATAAAAATGCGCTAATTAGTTCACAAATACAAGTCATAATAGAAACAGATAAAAATGCACTAATTAGTTCGCAAATAAGAGTCAAAATAGAAACAGATAAAAATGCGCTAATTAGTTCGCAAATACAAGTCAAAATAGAAACAGATAAAAATGTGCTAATTAGTTCGCAAATACAAGTCAAAATAGAAACAGATAAAAATGCGCTAATTAGTTCGCAAATACAAGTCAAAATAGAAACAGATAAAAATGCTCTAATTAGTTCGCAAATACAAGTCAAAATAGAAACAGATAAAAATGCTCTAATTAGTTCGCAAATACAAGTCAAAATAGAAACAGATAAAAATGCGCTAATTAGTTCAGAAATACAAGTCAGAATAGAAACAGATAAAAATGCGCTAATTATTTCGAAAATACAAGTCAAAATAGAAACAGATAAAAATGCGCTAATTAGTTCACAAATACAAGTCAAAATAGAAACAGATAAAAATGCACTAATTAGTTCGCAAATACAAGTCAAAATAGAAACAGATAAAAATGCGCTAATTAGTTCGCAAATAAGAGTCAAAATAGAAACAGATAAAAATGCGCTAATTAGTTCGCAAATACAAGTCAAAATAGAAACAGATAAAAATGTGCTAATTAGTTCGCAAATACAAGTCAAAATAGAAACAGATAAAAATGCGCTAATTAGTTCGCAAATACAAGTCAAAATAGAAACAGATAAAAATGCTCTAATTAGTTCGCAAATACAAGTCAAAATAGAAACAGATAAAAATGCTCTAATTAGTTCGCAAATACAAGTCAAAATAGAAACAGATAAAAATGCGCTAATTAGTTCAGAAATACAAGTCAGAATAGAAACAGATAAAAATGCGCTAATTATTTCGAAAATACAAGTCAAAATAGAAACAGATAAAAATGCGCTAATTAGTTCGCAAATACAAGTCAAAATAGAACAGATACAAATGCGCTAATTAGTTCGCAAATACAAGTCAAAATAGAAACAGATAAAAATGCTCTAATTAGTTCGCAAATACAAGTCAAAATAGAAACAGATAAAAATGCGCTAATTAGTTCAGAAATACAAGTCAGAATAGAAACAGATAAAAATGCGCTAATTATTTCGAAAATACAAGTCAAAATAGAAACAGATAAAAATGCGCTAATTAGTTCGCAAATACAAGTCCAAAAATACGCAGATAAAAAAACACGAATTAGTACATACATTTCGGACTCACAAAACCAAAGGTTAAAAGTGTAAGGTCAAACAAAGTTGCGTTAAAATAAACATGAACATTTAATAAACAAGTGAAAAAATAAACTTACCAATACAGCAGTGATTCCCAACCTCGGTCCTCAAGGCACACTAACAGTCCTGGTTTTAGTGATATCTATGATTGTACACAGATGGTTCAATCAAAATAACTGAGGCACTAATTAAGTCACTTGTGCTCAAGTATGGCTATCCCTAAAACCTGGACTGTTAGTGTGCCTTGAGGACCATGGTTGGGAACCCCTGCAATAGAGGATATATAAGTCACCGGATAAAAAGGTCGATGGAGCAGAGCCAAAAGAAACCTAACAAAGGAGAATTTTTTATAAATTAACGAGCCAAAATTCACAAAAAGAAGGAAACACAAAGTGAACAAAAGTTAGACGGCCAAAAACTTACCAAAAAAATACACGACAAAAAAAACAACCACACCAAAAAAAGCGAACGGAAAAAAATAAAACAAAAAGACAAACCAAAAACAACTCCCAACAACGGCAAATCCAAATCCCACCAACAATCCACTCCGACCAACGTAACCTCCAACAACCAACAACCGCCACCTCGACTCGAGACGCCCCAAGCCATAAATAGTGTTTATTTTCCCGCACAAATTAAGGAGGGATCTTAGTAACGCACAATTAATGATGCGGCCGAAAAATAAGGACACATGTATAAATACGTCACGAGCCAAAAAAAACGTTCTGGTGTATTTCTTGTTTGGAGATAAGATATGGCTACAGACCAGGGAAACAATGGCAAACAGTCTGCCGGTAAGTATTTCATGCATTTCCAAACGATTATTTTGAAACATAATATAGTGCAAGTTGTCAAGCTTAAATTTCTCAACATTTAAACAAATAGGTGAGGAGGATGACATGGAAGAGGCTGCTGGGCCCAGTATTCCGGCCAAAGCAGGGAAAAAGAAAAGGCAGCCACAATTCACAAGAAAGGAGATGGAGGTTTTGGTTCAGAAGTGTGTGGACATCCTGCCACAGACAGACAGGAATATGAGTGCAAGCCAGAAGTGGAGAATGTGGGAGGAGGTAGCCAGTGCTGTCAATAGGGTGGGTGATTTCAAACGGTGGTAAGTAAAAACTTGATCCCCCTTAAACCAAACCCCCCCAAAAAAAAGGATAATGGTTCCATTTTCACCCACAGATGGGACGACTTCAAATATCGCCTGAAGCAAAAACTGGCGGACAGGGCTAGGCATGCAAGGGGTACAGGTGGGGGTCCCACCCCAGTGTCATTGGAGTTGAATGATTTAGAAGAGCTGGCACAGGGGTGTGTGCAGGCTGTGGAGGTGTTTGGCATGTCCAACATGGATACGGACATGCCAGACTTTGCGGCTCCTCATGTTGTCCCAGGTAAATATTGTGATGTCACCAACTCTGAAATGTTATTGTGCCAATATGTAGATTCTAATGTGACTCTTTTCTCATTTTGCCAACAGAGACACAGGCGGATGAGTCTGTTCCAGAGGGGAGCCTTGGCCGCAGAATTTCTGCTGGCTCTGCAGGGGAGGAACCAGTACATCCGGCTGAGGACCCTGCAGAAGCCAGTCCAGGGCAATCCCCCTCGCAGGCAGTGTCCCTCCTCACAGAACTCAATTTTAAATCGAATTTCCATACGGAGATTCTGCTGAGGATGGACGCCAGTCTGGTACGGGTGGCTGAGGCCATGGAGCAAAATGCTGTGGCCAACGTGACCATTGGTCAGGCCCTTGCAGAAAATACCAGGGCCAACATCCGCATCGCCAATGCCCTGGAGCAGCTCGTTCGCCAGCACATGGTGGAGCCGACCTCCCTTCCTGCCCGGAACATCAGGATCCTCCACCTCTGGCACAACATCAGCCAATCCTCCATATGTGCCTAGCCCTGTGCCTAGTCCAGAGGCCACAACATCTGCCTCTGGACGGCCAGCCCAATGGCATCCCGGACCCGGTCTGGCGCCCACCCTCCCCCAGCCAAACGGGGGAAAAAACATTGACAGCACTGGCTACTTTTCCCACACTCCTTCTGTGCTTGCCCCATATTCCTTTCTAGCCAAAACTTCCCTCTCCTTTCTTGTGAATTGTTTTTAATTTTTAGCTTTAAGTTTCCATACCTTTTATGTTTGCACAAATAAAAAAAATTTGGGAATAACACTGCCAAAAATGTTTGGGGCAAAAATGTGCCCGAAAATGTTTTTAGTTTCCAATAAATTTTGAAAAAATGTTCGACATTGTATTCTGACTTTATTTTAGCAATGGTTTACATTTAATCCTGGCCCACAAGGCAAAAACGAGCTCCCAAAAAATTTAAACAAAATAAAAAAAAAGGTCTCTTTAAGGAACACTATAAAATTTACATAAGGATGCAAATTCTCCAGACAAAAGCAAAATGGAAAAATACACACAAACATGATGACATTATTGTTACAATAGCACAAAAACCAAATATCAATCAAAAAAAAAACACCAACAAATGTACGCTAATTGATTGTGTAATCCTGACATTAGCAGCTATGATTTCCACATGCGTACGGTTTTGTGCTAACCCAAAAAACTGATTTCAAAACACATTACAAGCTGGTTTTCAATACAAAACTAATTGTTTTTCTGACAAGCCGTGATTAATCGATGAAACATCGTGGAGGGCCGAGACGGAGGAGAAGGCCATCGCCAATGTGGTCGAGTAATCCAGACCCTAAGCTGTGCGAGCATTTTGAATGGAAAGAGGATCATCCAGTGACATATGAGTTGGTACGAACACATTTGACGTTCGCATCTGATAATGTATGTACGCCCAAAAAACGCCTCGCCACGCCTGCGTTTTTCCATCTCCACCCCCGTCAACGCCCAAAAACGCCCTGTTCTGTCAATCACATTTGACATGTCACTTCCTGTACGCTATTTGACGAACGAGACAAAAAAAACTCGCAATATGCCATACGCACATGCGCAGTGTTACACCGACTCATGCGCGCTTTCTCAACATCGGAACGCAACGAGCGTACTGCTGTTAACGAGCGGCTCTGAATGAGGGCCATAGTCTGCGCACGCTGGAATACTGGTCTGGTCAGCTGTGGATATTGGAGAACCAGATCGGATTACAACAATCAGAAGTTGCTTGCAGCAGCCTGCAATTTGCAACTGAGCACACGACAGTGAATAAGTATTTGTTCTAGATATTTTCAGAAAATTAATATGACCTGTGGAGGAAATATGACTGCAGATTGCTCATGTTTTAACAAACTTAAGGCATTAATCAGTATATGATATATGGGAGGAATACTATGGTAAGTCAGTATGTAACACATTCTCAGCCTACTGAGCCTAGATTACTAAACACATAGGCCCTCATTCAGAGCCGCTCGTTAGCAGCAGTACGCTCATTCCCCAAACGAGTGAGAAAATGTAAATTCCAGCGCTCGCTCGAAAGTTCGCTCTTAGCTATTCTTCCGCCCCAAAGTCTCCCAACCCCTCCTGTAGCTAACGAGCGGGCAAAATTGCGACCGTCCATCTCCCAATTTGGTTGCAGGGAACGCTCACACAAGTACAAACTGGAAGTGGGCCTGTCAGATTTCGATTACCTGCTCGTTCATTCTGTATACATACTTTAATCGTATCATGCCAATCAATATATTAAGTAGTTTACTTGCTCTTCACATGTTTTCTATCCGTTTTTTTTCTTTTTTCAAACAACTTTATTGTCCGTGTGTGTCATTTTACCTGCAGAATTTGTACGGTTTCCCCAATGGTTTTCTTTTTCATAAAAACATGTTGTAACCAATTTTCTTTTTGTTTTCGTGTGTTTAGGATATTCCTAATTTCTGATCCAAATTTCTTTATTTAAATTAGCTTACGCATGTCACTGCATGAAGCCTATCATAATTCACATTAGATTTTGGAGCCTGAAGGACACATGACTCATACAAGAACCAATACAATGGTTCCTGTTAATTTCCAAAGTACTTTAGCCAATCAAAAGTTTTCTCTGCCCTTTATTAAAACTGTTTTTTGCCAAAAAAATCATTGCCATCATGAGAGCCTCCGCATTCACAAGACGGGAGCTGTTGGTCCTCACAGAGGTCATGGACCGGAGGATCACCAGCCAGCCTCCCCCCATCACCAACCGGGCCAAGCGATCGGCCTATGCGGAGGTTCGCCACCACCTGCGCTCCTTCGGCTCATGCCGTAATATAGGCCAATTAGAGCGCAGGTGGTCGGATCTGCGGTGCCGCACCCCCCACTTGCCGGAATGTTTTCGGCAGCGGATCGCTGCAAGTAAGTTTTCTGTTTTGTTTTGTGTAATGGTTTTTTGCCCTATCTGCGTGTTGTTTTTTGAGGCCCTATCTGTGTGTGTATGTTTGTTTTCAGTATAGCCCTGTTTTTGCTTTTTGGACATGTCTGTGTGTGCATGTTTGCCTGTTTTATAATTTTTTTTTTTGGGGGGTGTGGGAGATTTGGCTTCCACACCCCCCTTCCGTAAAAATGTTTTAAATTTTGTCATTAATCATTTAGGGGCTGAACGCAGAATACTGGCTCGCCGCAGAGTTCGGCGCCGGGCTCGGCCCCTGCTGCCGACTACCAGCCCGAGCACATCTCCCCAACCTTCCACCAATTCCCCCTCCACCCCTGCACAGCCAAAAGGTGAGGTCCCTCACTCTCCCAATTTGCCCCACCCCCAAAATTCATCCTCCCCTCCAACCCCCCCTCTCTTTTATTCACCCTCCCCTCCACCACCCCCTCGATTTTCCGGTCCCTCCCCAATTTCAGACCTCTCCCCTCCCTCAACCCACCAGCACTGGCCCACCTCCGAGGAGGAGGAGGAGGATGGACTTCAACCCAGACCATCCAGCCCAATGACCGGTAGGTTGAACTTTCTTTTGTTGTAATAAATCATTTTGAATTGTATATACAATGTCTGGGTTATTTTCCACTGATACATCTCACCCATGTGCAAACACTCATTCTTTGTGTTTTGTGCTTTACCCTAACAAGGCTACTGTGTCCTTTTTGTTTCTCATTTTTGTGTGCCCATTTCAAAATTATTATTGATACCATCTTAGCATTTGCCATGTCATTTGTTTCGTTCTCCAAACTGGATCTTGTTTGCAACTCGATTTATTTGCTTATTTAGTTGTTTACACTTATAATGTAATTTGTAATTTCCTTAAGGATCCCTTTTTTTTATACCAACAGTGGACCAGAGGCAGATGCATGCTATGCAGGAGGGCTTGGCCGCCTTGTGAGGCCACGTAATTGCAATGCTCGTGGTCCTCGACCACATGTCGGTGCTCCTTCGGAGCTGATTTGTTTTTTTGGGATTTTTTAATTGTGTTTTTTTCGCAAAATAAAAATGCGTTGGATGTTAAAGAGTCTCATTTCTTGTCTGTAAAAATTTCATTGTTTAACCTTCCATAAGTCCACTATTTGTTCATGTTATTTAAAGTAAGGTAAATTAGATTGCACAAAGCGCTAGAAAGTATGTAAGCTGCCACATTAAACACCTCGCCATACCAATAGGTTTGTGGCTACACCAACAGTTTGTGGTTTTGCGTGTGGTGGGTAATGTAAATAGAAACTGAAACCTGCTTAGGCCTCTTTTTTATGAAACTACTGATTCACCCTAAGACCTTTGTTGTATTTTTAATGCCACAAAGCATGTTCAAAGACTTGACAATTTCACACATTACAGGATACAGCATTCTGAAAGGTGGCATTTTGGGAGACAGGTTACACGTGCTTGTAATGTGTAAATAAACAGTCTTTTGAACGGAAAACAAAACTTTAATACACAGCAAACACAAACAGAAAGTGAATTGTGACAAGCAATTCACACAGTGAAAACACACGCCAAAAATCAACCTATACCAAACTCCAAAAAAACAAACAACACTCAAGAACTGTTGAAATAAGTAGCAGGCCAACAGGAATCCACAAATGAGGCGATGCAAAAATATGTCAACAAGTTAGTTCCAATGTGGCCACATGTAGACAATTTAGTGGATCAGGTAGTAGGCATCGTTTTTACATGGTTTGAAAAGGAAGACAAGAACAAAAAAGGAAAACCAAGATTAAAAAGGCACATTCCAATTGTACATGTAGACATTGGGTCAATTAAGTAAAGGTTTGACAATAATTTCCTGAAAAAGCGAGCCACCACATCATCGTGTATAACCCCCCACATGCTGACCTCCGACCAACCTTGGGGGGGGCCATCCTCAGGCAAGGCATCCTCTGGCTGCATTGGGACACCACTCCTTATGGCAATGTTGTGAAAGATCCCACACAGGACCACAATTTTCGAAACCATATCCGGCAAATACATGAGTTCGCCACCAGAGCGGTGGAGGCATCTGAATCGGCCTTTTAAAAGGCCGATACAGCGCTCCACCACCTGCCTTGTAGCTGTAAGTGCGGAATTATACTCATTTGTGGCCCTCGTGTGGGAGCCAAATAAGGAGTGAGCAGCCAGGGCGTGCAAGGGTAGCCACTGTCTCCTGTGAACATAAAAAAAGTCAGGATCACTGTGTCTCAAGCTTGGCAATGGTTACAACTAAAGGTCTCCACTTACCCAGAAGCCATGCATCACCAGCTTGTAGGTTGTTTAATTTATGCCAAATCCCTGATTGCCGGATGACGAATGAGTCATGTACACTCCCAGGTAATTTTGCATTCAGGGACAGGATCTGGAGGGAGGCATCACATACCACCATTAAATTAAGGGAGTGATAGTGCTTTTGGTTGCGAAAAATGGCCTCCAGCCGTGCTGGAGGCTGAAGTGGTATGTGAGTACCATCCACAACCCCTATGATTTGTGGGAAGCCAGCTATTTGGTAAAAATTGGCCTTTGCCACACTAAGGGAACCCATATCCAATGGCATGTTAATAAAATGATGGAGGTGCTTGAAACAGGCCTCCATCACTGCCCTCAGGATCCTTGAAAATGAGGATTGGGAGATTCCAGCCACTATTCCCACCGTGGTTTGAAAGGATCCTGAGGCACAGAAATGTAACACCGCCATTAATTGTGTAAGTGGTGGTATTGCTGTAGGACTGTCAATTTGCCGCTCATGATCACTCTCTATGAATGAGAGAGTGTATATGATGATTTTTGGAGGAAGACGGTATCGTCGTAAAACCTCATCATCGGGCATTCCAAAAAGGGTGACATGTGTTCAAAATATCTTGGGCCTTGCACGCCTACGATGCCTACGCCTGGGACGAGATTGAGGTTGGTCGGGTTCTGGAAGCATGGCCAAAACAATATGACCAACATTAACCTGAATTGGGAAGCCAGGTAGTTATTTTGGGATAAAAAGGTAAATTCAAAAATATACTTATCTTAGGTTTAAATTCCAAAGATGCTTACATGCCGGGGTATGGTCATGAGTGCAACAACCTACATTTCCTAATTTAAAATTCCGGTTAGTATTTTTGGTGGACATATTTGATTCTTTAAAAAAAAACAAAATGCTTAAAAAGAAAAGGGGGGCACACATTATTTCGAACATCAAACCTACTTTGAGAGGCCCAAAAAAAATGTGCAAATTTCTTCCGCAAAAAAAAATATTGCGCTAAATAGTTCGCATTTGACGAAGGAGAATAAGGAAACATTATTGCGCTAAATAGTTTGCATTTGGCGAAGGAGAATAAGGAAACATTATTGCGCTAAATAGTTTGCATTTGGCGAAGGAGAATAAGGAAACATTATTGCGCTAAATAGTTTGCATTTGGCGACGGAGAATAAGGAAACATTATTGCGCTAAATAGTTCACATTTGGCGAAGGAGAATAAGGAAACATTATTGCGCTAAATAGTTCGCATTTGGCGAAGGAGAATAAGGAAACATTAGTGCGCTAAATAGTTCACATTTGTCCCATCAAAAATCACGAATCCAAAAATACAAATATCGGACGTTAGATTTAGTGTTAGTACATGATATGCCAAATAAAAATAAAAACATGAATGTGCCAAATATATGCGAAGACCCACACATCAAATTCGAAAAAAAAATGTAAAAAACAAACTTACCAAAAGTCGAACAATAAGTCACAGTCCAAAAACTTCTCTGGGGCAAAGCCAAAATAAATGTCAAAAAAAACAAAAAAATATTAAGATGCAGAAATTCAGTTTGTAGAAACCTTAATTTTTAAAGTACGTGAAAAAAATACTTACTGACCAAAAAACAAAGAGAGAAAATATCCGCACTTCAAAAAAACGAACGCAAAATATCCAAATCCAACCAAAAAACCAATTATACCACCCAAAAAACGCATCTCAACCACGAATCCCGCCAACAATCCACGACTACACACGATACCTCCAACATTCAAGACCCGCCACCTCGACTCGAGTCGCCCATATCCATAAATAGTTTTTTTTTTCCCGCTCAAATTAAGGAGGGATCATTGGAGCGCACAATCAATGATGCGAACACAAAAAAAGGACGCATGTGTAAATACGTCACGGAAAAGCCAAAACGGTCTGGTGTAGTTCAAGTGCTTTTGAAAAAAATGTCTACAGACCAGAAAAACGAGGGCCAAGAGGCGCCCGGTAAGTACTTCTCTCTTTCTGTTTAAAGGATTTGTTAGTCCCCAAATGTATAGACAGTTGGACATGTAAATTATATATTTTTTTAAATTGAAAGGTGTGGAGGATGCCATGGAAGAGGCCACTGGGCCGAGTATGGCAACCAAAGAAAGCAAAAAAAAAGGCAGCCACAATTCACAAGAAAGGAGATGGAGGTTTTGGTTCAAAGGTGTGTTGACACGCTGCCCCTGGCAGATCGGAATATGGGTTCAAGCCAGAAGTGGAAAATGTGGGAGGAGCTAGCCAGTGCTGTCAATAGGGTTGGTGAGTTTGAACGTCTAGCCCAGGATGTCAAATGGCAGTACGTAAAAACTACATTTTTAAGAAAAGTGGTTACAGGGCCAAATACTGCAGGAATAATGCTTTTGTTTTGTTCCACAGATGGACCGATTACAAATATCGTCTAAAACAAAAACTGGCAGAGAGGGCTAGGCATGCAAGAGGTACAGGTGGGGGTTCCACCCCTGTGTCATTGGAGCTGAATGACTTGGAAGAGCTGGCACAGGGGTGTGTGCAGTATGAGGAGGTGTTTGGCGTGTCCAACATGGATACGGACATGCCAGACTTTGCGGCTCCTCATGTTGTCCCAGGTAAATGTTGTTATGTTACCAACTCTGAAATGTGTTTGTGACAATATGTAAATTGCAATGTTCCTCTTTTCTCTTTTTTCTCACAGAGACACAGGCGGATGAGTCTGCTCCAGAGGGGAGCCTTGGCCGCAGAATTTCTGCTGGCTCTGCAGGGGAGGAAGCAGTAGATCCGGCTGGGGACCCTGCAGAAGCCAGTCCAGGGCAATCCCCCTCGCAGGCAGTGGCCCTCCTCATGGATCTCAATTTTAAATTGGATCACCACACGGAGATTCTGCTGAGTATGGACGCCAGTCTGCTACTGGTGGCTGAGGTCATGGAGCAAAATGCTGTGGCCAACGTGACCATTGGTCAGACCCTGGCGGAAAATACCAGGGCCAACATCCGAATTGCCAATGCCCTGGAGCAGCTCGTTCGCCAGCACATGGTGGAGCCGGCCTCCCTTCCTGCCAGAACATCAGGATCCTCCACCTCTGGCACAACAACAGCCATCCCTCCAAATGTGCCTAGCCCTCTGCCTAGTCCACAGGCCACAACATCTGCCTCTGGAGAGGCCATCCACAGGACATCCCGGACCCGGTCAGGCTCCCACCCTACCCCAGCCAAACGGGGCTAAAAGCGATGACAGCACTGGCGAATTTTCCCACAATCTTTCTGTGCTTGACCCATATTCCTTAAGGGCCAAAACTTCCCTCTCCTTTCTTGTGAATTGTTTTTAATGTGTGTCTTTTAATTTGGCCAAATGACATTCTTCTTTTTTATTTAATTATGTCATTTTTTGTGACGTTATCCAGACATGCAAAGTGGCCAATGGCCTGTAAAAACAAAAAAAATTTGTTTAAAAAATAAAACAATCAAATTATTCTGCATTGTATTGTGACATTATTCCAAAAATGTATTTTCGTTAATCCCGGCACCACAAATATTTTAATTTTAAAACATTCCAAAAAAAAAAGGGTTAAAAACCATTTGGGAGATTAAAGGCACACTTTTCCATTTAAAAATGTTGTTGAAATTTCTGAGAACAAAAAAAAGTTTGGCAAAAAAAAAACATGATGCAATAACATAAACCCCTAAACCAAAATAATGTAATTTTTGGGACCACAAAAATGGTACGCTAATTGATTGTGTAATACTGAAATTAGCAGCTGAGAATTTCACCTGCGTACGGTTTTGGGCTTCCACCCAAAAAATAGTGGCTAAACACATTACAAGCAAGTTTGGTAATCAAAGTTGATTGCTTGTCTGTTTAAATTTAAAACATCGATGGAACATCGAGGCGGCTCGGGGAGGGGGAAGATACCATCGCCATTGTGGTAGAGTATACCAGACCCCAAGCTGTGCGAGCAGTTTGAACGGAAAGTGGATCAGACAGTGACGTATGACTCGTTCCGATCACATTTGACGTTCGCATGAGATAATTTAAGGACGCCCACAAAATGCCTCGACACGCCTGCATTTTCCGATCTCCACCCCTGTCACCACCCAAAAACAGCCTGTTCTGTCAATCACATTTGACAGGTCACTTCCTGTTCGCTATATGACGAACGACTTAAAAAAAGATCGCAAACAGCCGTACGCACATGCGCTGTGTAACACCGGCGCATGCGTGGTTGCACAACATCGGAATGCTACGAGCATACTGCCGCTAACGAGCGGCTCTGAATCAGGCCCATAGTTAATACTAGTGTACTAGTATACTAACTTCAAGTTCTCAAGGGAAGTTTAGAGAAAAGTTCTTCAGCAAAATCCATTAGAGCAGTGGTTCCCAAACTTTTTTCAAATTTAATATTTTTGATGGCACCCCTGGGCCAAAAGTTTCTCATTGAGAAATTTAGCAAAAATTAAATTAAGTAAATAGTGCTTATATGTCACTCTTATGTTCAGTTATGTGGTGGTTGACAGGGCTACACTTCTTTTTATCAACATATTGTTTGATTTGCAGCCATTAGCACTAGTTTTGCCTATCACACTGACTAAAAATTATTTTATTTGGTGCTGGACCACCAACCCGAGGCACCCCAGGGTGCCACGGTACACATTTTGGGGTCCACTGCATGAGAGTGTCATTAAACTGTAGGCAAAAATGATGGCTAAAACATTAACTAAATTTTGACTAAAATTAAAACTGAGGTCCACTGACTAAATCCTGGCTAAAACTGTCAGGATCCAGCCTGGGATCGGCCTTTACTCACCACTTGACTGGTGTCTTTAGGCTCGGAGGCATTCAGATGTCAGTGGTAGTGCTGGGTTATGGCTGAGGATTTTCCTCGGAGTCCAGTAGGACTTTCGTGCATGCATTCTGACTCCTATGGTAGCAGGCATTGGTGCAGCCATGTTGGTTCATCTCACCTGACTAGTTTTCTCCAATGGCAGTCCTGCTAGTGTCCCAGCTGATCTCAGGATCCAATGACCAGCTGCCTGATGGTATTTTGGACTGATTCCTGGAACAGGAAGTTGCTGTTCAACTTCACCATATGACTGCACGTAGTTATTCCTGGTGACATCCGGCTTATGCTCCACAGGCTATATTACTTTCCTCGGTGTTCCTGGTTCCCTGTGTTTCCCTTGTGATTCCCTTGTGACCCTGTGTTCACCACAAGTTCTTCCTGTGGATCTCTTGCACCGCTGTACATTCCGTTCCTGTGTTTCCATACCAATCATTAGTCTCCAGTTCTTATGCTAGTGTGTCCGGAGAAACACTTTAGTGTACAAATACCCATTCCTGTGTGCAAATCTCATCATCTGCCTGTGCATCCAGAGCCGCACCTTAGTGTTCAAAATACACATACCTGTGTACTAATCTCAAGTCATCTGCCAGTGTGTCCGGAGCCACACCTTAGTGTACAAAATACACATACCTGTGTACTAATCTGAAATCATCTGCCAGTGTGTCTGGAGCTGCACCTTAGTGTACAAAGAACACATACTCGTGTAATAATCTCAAGTCATCTGCCAGTGTGTCCGGAGCCGCACCTTAGTGTACTACATACACATCCTTGTGTACATCATCACTACATTCAATACAAGCCCTGTCTACTCTCCCAGTGCGCACCCAAGAGGCATCATCGTTTACTGTGTTCCAGTCTATTCCCTTCCCTTGTGCTACTCTCAGTGTTCCTTGTTTCAGTTTCTCCGGTCTCTCGTCACTCCCAGGTACCAGTCCAGAGGGCCGCGACCTGCTCAGTTGGTGCGGTGAAAACCATATCCCAATTGGAGGGGTCACTGGAGAAAACCACCAAGTGAGTTAGATTCCGCGCCTCTTGGCAGGTCTTGCCAAACCTGGGTTTGACCACAATTGGGAGACTTAGTCTATCACTACCATCATTTCCCTGTAAGTATCCAAAACCCCTCGGTTTCTAACCTCATCAGAGGTAGTCACAGTACCTGGTTGTGACAGATTGAACAGCCCTAACATGCAAGCTGCAGGGTTTTTGGATCCAACTAATCTTCATGAATTACATTCCCATATAGAAACTCATGAGACAAACTTACAATTATGGGTCAACTATTGCAAACGTTGTCTGGCCAAAAAAATTTTTTTCTTCCGCTCTCATTTCACTATCTCCAAGAGCCTTACAAGGCCCATCTGGAAAACCCCCTATGTCTGTTTCATCAGAATCTTGCATTGCTTCTACATTCATGGCAAAAAATGTCCTTAAAACTTCTAGTCCCCCTTCCCAGTGTCCTCCGACCTCCCAGTTGTCTGATACCAGTGACATCAGACACTTTACGACTTTTTCCGAGCTCCTGGAGCAAATGCAACATCTTCTCATAGTATTTCTAGGGTTTCTGGTGCCATGACTGGTTATGATTAACCATGACTGGTTATGATTAGATCCATTCGAGTTGTGGAGAGGTATTGCAGTTTCCCACATTCTAGACTTACTGAGGGTGAACGCCAGCAATGCCTACAATTATACCTTTGCCTCTATTGTGGTCATGAAGATCATTTTATTAAAGATTGTGTTCTTCATCCACCAAGAAATGGTGAGAAAAGTGGAAGTGCTCATGCCAATACTGTTGATTCTAGCGATCCACCGTCGGAGGTATCTGTATCCCTCAGTCCAGACAAGGATGGGAGATCCGTCCTAGATGAGAAAATCCAAATGTTCGATTGGGGTCCGACTACTAGATATTGCCATTCATGTATTGGAAATTTGGGAAGATTAGCCCTCTCTTCAAAGCTCACGAGGACACGAGTTTCTGGTGAGTCTGGCCTCCAAGCAAATGAATCCTGCATTGAGAACTCTTGTGATCTAGAAGGTTCTGGCAGGGCAACTATGTTGCTATCCACTGGGGAGGAGTCTGGAGTCACCACGCCAGAAGTGGGTGTATTATCATCTTCAGTTTACCTCATCAGGAACCAGTATCTCACCTGAGTTTTCAGTACCGACAAGGGTACATTGTTCTAAAGTCTTTAAGGCAATTCCCAGTTCTTCCATAGCAGCATTCAGTGAAGTGCAACAATAATCTTTCAGACAACCAATTTCTATTTCAAGATCTTCACCCCAGGAGGGGTTTCCGATTGTCTTACCCCGGGAAGGGTTTTCGAGTACAGTTTCCCAAGAGGAGATCTTGGGTCTTTTTCCCCAAAAGGAAGTTGCTGACCTTGCGTCTCAAGAGAGGGTTTCATGTTCCATACCCCAAGAGGAAATGTCAAGTCAACTTCCCCAGGAAGTTGACTTGACATTTCCCTAGCAGAGGGTTTCAAGCCCTACACCCCAGTAGGGGGCCTTCATTTTAAGTTTCACATCACAGGGGGGCCTTAGTTTTGAGTTTCACACCTCAAGAGAGGGTTTTAAGTTTCATTCCCCAGGAGGGGTCTTCTGGTGTTATACCCCAGGAGGGGTTTTCAAGTGTTATACCCCAGGAGGGGATTTTAAGTTTCATAAACCAGGAGGGGTTTTGGGTCTCTCACCCCAGGAGGGAGTCTCTGATCTTACATCCCAAGAGGGGATTTCACTTTCCATGCCCCGGGAGGAAATGTCAAGTCAACTTTCCCAGGAAGGGGGTTTTGATCGCAAACCCCAGCAGGGATTTTCAAGTTCTGTACCCCAGGAGGGGGTCTCAAGTTTCATATCCCAAAAGGGAAGTTCAAGTTTATCACCCCAAGAGGGGGTTTCTAAGTTTTCAATCCAAGATGAAGTCTCAAGTTTCTCACCCCAAGAGGAAGTCTCTGATCTTGCATCTCAAGAGAGGGTTTCACATTTTGCACCCCAGGAGAAATCATGAAGTCAACTTCCTCAGGAAGGGATTTTAGATCCCACACCCCAGCAGGGGTTTACAAGTTCTGTACTCCAAGAAGGGCCCTCAAGTCTCATATCCCAAAAGGGAATTTCAAGTTTATTACACCAAGAGGGGGTCTCTAGTCTCACACCTGAAGAAGGGATTTCAAGTCCCACACCCCAGGAGGGGATTTCAGGTCTCTCAACCCTAGAGGGGGTTTCAAGTTTCTCAAATATCTTTTTCCAAGAAGGGATTCCAAGTTCAATATACCAAGAGGGGGTCTCTGATTCAAGTTGCACACCTCAGACAGAGTTTTCGATTATGGTATCTCAGGAGAAGTCTTTAGGTGTCTCTCTCCAGAGAGAGGTTTCTAGTGACTTATCCATTCCAGTAGATTTTTCACTCAAAGACAAAACTATTTCTACAATTAAAGCTTCCAATGCCAAACAGAATATCCTAGATACCAATAAATGCTTGGAAGGATAAACTTTTGCATTTTTGGGAGTTTTAGAGTTCATAACAAAGAATGAGGCAAAAAATATTAATAGAAGGATATGGAGGCAGAGACTTTGAAAATATTAGTAATATAATTAATTACTTAATCATGGCATGTGATGGTGGTGAATCTAAATGAAAGAAAGCAAAGGGTTTAGGAATTAAAATTATTGATGAAGACGGCCTTCGTGTATTAATAAAAAACATCTCCAATTCTTCTGAGTTTCATTCAGGTTCTTCTGTCAATTTGAGAGTAGATCTTCAATCAACTTTAGTTGAAACACCCAATCTGCAGTCTAAAGAATCTCCAAGTGATCTGGTCTCCAAGGGAAATTCAGTAACTCTGGAATCATATGACACATTGATGCCCATAATTTTTGATGGAGAGGTGCCCCAATACACAGCAATGCTGAAGCACTTTGACACACTGTTAAGAGCTGATCCATCTTGTGGTATCACCCCCCACCAATTTTGTTAAATTATCTTATTATGAACTTCAAAGGGAGAGCTTTGGAGTGGGCTAACCCACTTATGGAGTCCAAGGATCCAATTCTATTAGATGTGGGAGCATTCAGTACAGCGCTGATTAAGGAATTTACTCCTATGGATCCGTCTTCGATTTCCTTTTCCAATAAAGGTTTTAGTTTGAATCCTCCACCTTCAAATATCAAACTCAGATGTTACACCTTGCTCCCTTGTCAATACAACATGGTTCAGGAGCCATCTGTATGGAAGAAGAAAACATAATTTCACACTAGATATCAGCTCAAGCTTGGTAATGCTACAAAGTCCTCATAGTGAGTTAGAAGTAATTTTTTCAAGTTTGTGGAAATTGTATTTTTTCTTATGTCTTCAAGATTTTTTCTGAGTTACATTTTTTAGATGTTTTAGTAGAAATCTTTTGAAATTTATGAAGTTTGCTCCTTGTGAAGATTCTTCAAGTTTTTGGGAAGCCTTTTTATATTCCTGGAATTTTTTCTGGAGAAATTCTTGTGTATGTTTGGGTGTTCGGAGTCCCCCCTGAAAGGGGGGGTACTGTCAGGATCTGGCCTGGGATCAAACATTACTCACCATTGGACTGGTGTCTTTAGGCCATGAGGCGTTCAGATGTCAGTGGCAGTGGTAAGTTATGGATGAGGATTCTCCCTGGTGTCTGGTAGGACTTTCATGCATGCGTCCTGGCTCCAGTGTTAGCAGGCATGGATGCAGCCATGTTGGTTCATCTCACCTGACCAGTTTCCTCCAATGACAGTCCTGCTAGTGTCCCAGCTGATGTCAGGATCCAATGACCAGTTGCCTGAGGGTATTTAGGCCCAACTCCTGCAACAGGAAGTTGCTGTTCAACTTTACCATATGACTGCACGTAGTTATTCCTTGTGACAACCGGCTTATGTTCCCGAGAAACTATATTAATTTCCTCAGAGTTCCTGGTTCCCTGTTTTTCCCTTGTGACCTCTGTGTATCCACCCTGTGTTCATCATGAGTTCTTCCTGTGGATCTCTTGCACCACTGTACATTCTGTTACTGTGTTTCCATACCAATCATTAGTCACCATGCGTGTCTCCAGTCACAAGCCTGTGTACAATATCCAGTTCTTCTGTACTAATATACATTCCTGTGTGCAATTCTTGTCATCTGCCTGTGCATCCGGAGCCGCACCTTAGTGTTCAAAATACACATACCTGTGCACTAAACTTAAGTCATCTGCCAGTGTGTCCAGAGCCACATCTTATTGTACAAAATACACATAATTGTGTACTAATCTCAAATCATCTGCCAGTGTGTCTGGATCAGCACCTTAGTGTACTAGATACACATCCTTTTGTACTCCATCCCTATGTTCAATACAAGTCCTGTCTACTCTCCCAGTGTGCCCCCAAGAGTCATCATCATATACTGTGTTCCAGTCTTTTCCCTTCCCTTGTGCTACTCGCAGTGTTCCCTTTCTTCAGTATATTACTACAGTCTCTTGTCACTCCCAGTTACCTGTACAGAGGGATGCGACCTGCTCACTTGGTGCAGAGAAAACCATATCCCAATTGGAGGGGGTCACTGGAGAAAACCACCAAGTGAGTTAGACTCTGTGCCTCTGGGCAGGGCTCGCCAAACCTGCATTTGACCGCAATTGGGAGAATTAGTCTATCACTCTCATCATTTCCCTTCAAGTATCCAAAACCCCTCTTTTTCTAACCTCATCAGAGGTAGTCACAGTACCTGGTTGTGACAATACCACAGCGAAAAGAGACTAAAATGTGACTTTAAGCCAAACTACAGTTTTAAATAAGCAGCTAAGACTAAAAATAAATTTAAAATCCTTGTCTACAATAGCACTACATTGCAAATTCTTATTCATTGCACAAGTCCTTGTAATAAGAGCAGAGGACATGTCAGCACTCTAAGGGTATTGGCCTCCTGAGATGGACCAGGCGCTGCTGACTGGGACACTGGCAGCAGAAAATGAGGAGGTTTCAAATTACTCTTCCTCATAGAAGTATATAAAAATAGAAAAAACTTGATGATGAAGAATACAACGTTTTATTAGTATGGCAGATGCCAATATGTCCTGGTCTGGGAAGTGACCCCAGCATACGAATCCTTGAAAGTGGTATTGTAATTGGAGTAGAACAACTGGTATCAATGTATGAACACTGCAACAAGCTGATTGCTAGTCAGATGACACTGAATATCCTCAGCTAGATGAGGAAAGGAATCCTGAGTCAGATGCACTTGGGTAAACCCCAGCTAGATGAGAAGGAAATCCTAGGTCAAAGGGTACTGTGGAATATCCTGATAGACTACGCAATAATCCTGGCATGAAACTAGGTGCGTGGACAAAGTACACATGGATGCATCATAACTCCTGGAGTAGTTCTCCAAGATGCATCTTTAGATGAGAACTAAGTACGCTGAGGTGCGTATTCAACAACAATGAAGCAGGAATGGCATGGAAAATCTGAATACACGGGAGCATCAGGAGCCAAATACTTGGACTTGGAGAGGCAGGCACTGAATGAGCATCCAGGAAGGGTTTAAATAGGCAGTGCCTGTTGCTGATTGGTGTCTGACTCTCAGCTGACTAGAGAACCAGGAAATACTAATGGACTCTGGCTACAACAAGATGACCTTGCCCATGAACTGAGGACACCACTGATAATTATGGAGGATGACATGAGACTGCACGAGAGATGCCTGTCAGTGTGTAGAGAGAGACCTGCAACTGGAGATGATCTGCGGTTGCCTAAAACCACGAACCGGAGACCGGAGGTAAGTAAGGCTGCTGGCTTGGCTCTGCATCGGGGCCTGGAAAAGGAGTTCCTGACAGGACAGGGCATGTGAATAGTTTCTAAGGTGGAAGTGTACTTTGATGCAGATGGTTCCAGCTGCAAAAAATGAGTGTTCTGCCTCAACAGGCATTTCCAGAATTGTCATTTTCCATTGCTATCAAACAACACCATCTCAGTTTATATGGCTTTCATCAGTTCCTTCTCCTCATTGGTCTGACTCTGTTGGAAAGAAGGTTGTATCAATAATTCTTTCATTGCTAGTTCCAGTTGCCCTTATATGCTTAGTTCATGTTGTCCATCTTATGTTTGGTCATTCATTTAACTGCAAGACATGAGTCACCATCAACTCTGGCTGAAGGTGGATGGAATGAATCAAGATGCATCAACACTGCTATCACGGTTCTTCTGACCTTCCCTGATTTTGCAGCTGTGAAGGTGGAGTCATTTGATTTGGTCTTTGGATTGTTTAAAGGTTGCAGATTACCTGCAAATTCATTACTACATTCATTAATCCTTGATCATATGTTAACTTAAAAGAGTCTGCACCATTTCAGAATCCTGTGTTCCGATTGTAAAAATAGCTAATTTAATTACAGCATCAGCTGTGACAAAGTTGATGTCTCGATGACACAGAGCTTCTGCGATTTTCACTGGCTGTGCAATGCTGACACAATTTGCAGCACTTTCTCCAAGTCAGCATGAAGTGAACTTGAGATTTAACATCTATCATTGCCTTCAGAATACAGTTTCTCAAACGTACAAATCTACTTAACATTTTAAAGATGCAATTTTACTGTGACTTGCAGTCAAGTATTAAGTTCAGCTCATGTCCAATTTCAACTCTTACGTACTGCAGCATGTCATTATTTCTCATTGGCGTCCATCTGAAAAGTTTAATGACCATCCTAACCTTCAGGTCCAGTTGCTGGCAATTGTCTGAAAGTTTTGCTGATGCTGACTTTAAATTCATTCTTCTCATCTTCATCATCTGATTCATCATCAGATTTGATGTCTGCTCTTGGATGACTTTTGGGGCAGTTTTACAATACATTCATAACAGCTAACTGGATGCCGTAAGTTTAGAAAACCTGCTGTTTGCCTGATATGAGTCAGACCACTGTCTTCATTACACTTGCGCCATCAGTACATGTAGCTAAAAAAAAGTCCAAACACGGAGAGTTTAATTTCCTGAAGTCCACACATATTTATAACCTGGCATTGCTCTAAAGGGTGGCGGGGTCCCCTTGAAGAATTTAAGGACCATCCTAACCTTCAGGACCAGTTGCTGGCAATTGTCTGAAAGTTTGCTGATGCTGACTTTAAATTAATTCTTCTCATCTTCATCATCTGATTCAACATCAGATTTGATGTCTGCTCTTGGATGACTTTTGGGGCAGTTTTAAAATACATTCAAAACAGCTAATTGGATGCCGTAAGTTTAGAAAACCTGCTGTTTGCCTGATATGAGTCAGACCACTGTTTTCATTACACTTGCGCCATCAGTACATGTAGCTATGACATAATTTTTGCAGTGAAAGTCCAAACACGGAGATTTTAATTTTCTGAAGTCCACACATATTTATAACCTGGCATTGCTCTAAAGACTTGAATTGTACCTAGGTTCCAGAAGTGAGATGTGACCATTGATGTTCATGTACGGGCTTAACTTACAGGTATATGTCCATTAATTGAAAGATTGAAGCATTTTTTTACCTGCTTTAGCTTTGCGAGTTCACTTGCTACAGAACTTCTAGTCATCTGTCCATGTTCCATCACCAGTTGTTTTGGTGTTTCTTTTGAGTTTGGGAGTAGAGAAAACTCCTGCATCTCCAGGCCCATTCTAATATCAGGTGACATTGTGAAGATATGGAATGGCAGTCTGTCACATACAAACATTCTGGAGAAAATATAGAAATAAGATGGTGCCCTCCTAATTATTGCTTAATAGTGGCTGGCAGCTCTCCTAGGGATCCACCCACACCCAAAGCCTGAAAGGTAATAAACTGATTAATGATAGCGCAAATGCATCTATATCGGAGCCAATAGACACAGTAAAGTACAAATATAACAATGTATTTATTATAATAGAAATTACAATACTTCAGATGTTCTTTAAAAATTATCAGTATTGCAACACACAATTCGTAATTTACCAGATTATGTGCCCCTGCTTTCTTTCATACATTGGGAAGACCGAAAGGGCATTTAAAGAACTCATGGCTGCGCATAGGAGCGTCATTAGGACAGCAATTAGCAACGGAAAAAGTAATCAGCCTGTTGCTAGGCATTTTCTCAATGCACGGCACCCTCTATCATCTATCAAATATCGTATGATAGACCACATTCCACCATCCATTAGGGGGGGTAATAGACCAAGAGCATTAATGCAGTGTGAGGCACGGTGGATATACCGATTGGGTACTTTGTTCCCCAGAGGTTTAAATGAACAACTTGGTTTGGGTTCATTTTTGTAGTAACAACTTGTTTGATCTTTGCAATATATATTTTAGGATTTTTCTTCAGTTTGATGTTTTCTGCTGTTGATTTTATAATACATCAGGGACATTTAAATATGTAACAATGTTGATAACAATAGGATCAGCATACGCTTGGCATTGCTTTGTTTATATCTATTATCTTAATTGAACATCAGCACAGCACGGAACATGTTGTGGTTACTTTGGCTGATATGCCTATATTTGTGCTGTATTTTGCCCTTTATATATATGTATGTAGAGATTGAGTTATATATATGCACTTAGTACACATGCAGTTTCAGTATATGGACGCGAGCAGATTTGCCCGTTATATACATGTGTTGTTTTGTTTTTGTTTTGTCTGTCCCCATGGTGATGGTACACATTAGACTTGACGCTATGACGTCATTAGAGCGCACCGGCGGTCACGCATGCAGTCCCGCTCTGACCGGACCGCGCATTGGCACTGGGTGATTGCTGTATTTGTATTTAAGGTGAGTGTGTCTGTTACTTTCATTGTCCTGATGAAAATGCTTTTATAATGGCATTGAAACGTTGACATCTCAAGCCGAGTGAGCGTCTTATTTCAACAGCGTGGAGTGCCACACCAAATGGGTTCTATATCTTTAAACTTTGTGGGGGCAACCAGCTAAGTATCCAATGTTACACCGAGTGCCGGATCCATGTGTTTTATATATATATATATATATATATATATATATACAGTCAGGTCCATAAATATTGGGACATTGACAGAATTTTCAGATTTTGGCCTTTATTCACCACCACAATGGCTTTGAAATGAAACTGACAAGATGTGCTTTACCTGCAGACTTTCAGATTTAATTTGAGGGTAATTGCAACTAAATCGGTTGAACAGTGTAGGAATTACAACAGTTTCAATATGTGCCTCCCACTTTTTAAGGGGCCAAAAGTAATGGGACTATCAACTCAAAAGCTATTTCATGGACAGGTGTGGGCTATTCCCTCGTTATTTCATAATCAATTAAGCAGGTAAAAGGTCTGAAGTTGATTCTAGGTGTGACTTTTGCATTTGGAATCAGTTGCTGTTAACTCTCAATATGAGATCCAAAGAGCTGTCACTATCAGTGAAGCAAGCCATCATTAGGCTGAAAAATCAAAACAAACCCATCAGAGAGATAGAAAAAACATTAGGTGTGGCCAAATCAACTGTTTGGAACATTCTTAAAAAGAAAGAACGCACCAGAGAGCTCAGCAACACCAAAAGACCTGGAAGACCACGGAAAATAACTGTGGTGGATGACAAAAGAATTATTTCCCTTGTGAAGAAAAACCCCTTCACAACAGTTGGCCAAATCAAGAACACTCTCCAGGAGGTAGATGTATATGTGTCAAAGTCAACAATCAAGAGAAGACTTCACAAGAGTGAATATAGAGGGTTCACCACAAGATGCAAACCATTGGTGAGCCACAAAAACAGGAAGACCAGATTACAGTTTGCCAAACAACATCTAAAAAAGCCATTACAGTTCTGGAACAACATCCTATTGATAGATGAGACAAAGATCAACTTGTACCAGAGTGATGGGAAGAGAAGAGAAGGAAAGGAACTGCTCATGATCCAAAACATACCACCTCATCAGTGAAGCATGGTGGTGGTAGTGTCATGGTGTGGGCATGTATGGCTGCCAATGGAACTGGTTCCCTTGTATTTATTGATGATGTGACTGCTGACAAAAGCAGCAGAATGAATTCTGAATTGTTTCGGGCAATATTATATGCTCAAATTCAGTCATATGCTTCAGAACTCATTGGACAGCGCTTCACAGTGCAGATGGACAATGACCCAAAGCATACTGCAAAAGCAACCAAAGAGTTTTTTAAGGCTAAAAAGTGGAATGTTATGCAATGGCCAAGTCAATCCCCTGACCTGAATCTGATTGAGCATGCATTTCACTTGATGAAGACATTTGCAGTAGAGACCTGGCAGAGCAACACCAGGGATGAAACCCAACGTCTGGTGATGTCTATACGTTCCAGACTTCAGGCTGTAATTGCCTGCAAAGGATTTGCAACAAAGTATTAAAAAGTGAAAGTTAGATTTAGGTTTGTTTAGTTTGTCCCATTACTTTTGGCCCCTTAAAAAGTAGGAGGCACATATAGAAACCGTTGTAATTCCTACACTGTTCACCTGATTTGGATGTAATTACCCTCAAATTAAATCTGAAAGTCTGCAGTTAAAGCACATCTTGTTTGTTTCATTTCAAAGCCATTGTGGTGGTGAATAGAGGACAAAATATGAAAATTCTGTCAATGTCCCAATATTTATGGACCTGACTGTATATATGTATCTCATAGGTACACATAAAACATTCTGCATGCAGAAAAATAATAAACAACTTCAAGAATCACAAACTTATCCACATATATTAAAATGTCAATTGTAAAATCCAGTAATATGTGGTTTAAAGCTTGAATCAGCTGTTACTGTGTAATCACACCTCAAATCTTTGTATCACTGCAGTAGGCAGAAATATATCCACTCATAGTGAAACTTATTACTCCCTAACTATGACTCCAATAGCTTTCTTATAAGTCTTGGTAAACAGCGGCTCAATATAAAGTTCCACATATATAACTCCGGTTAGTCAAAATTCCAATTGTGCCCCTAGACATATGTAACAGAATGGGGAGACCTGGTACGAGTGGATACATTTCTGCCAATTGTGCCCCTAGACACATCGTGTAATAGTGCGGGAGAGACCTGGTACGAGTGGATAAATTTCTGTAATTTTGTGCCCCTAGACACATGTAACAGTGCAGGGGAGACCTGGTATGAGTGGATACATTTCTGCCAATTGTGCCCCTATACATGTGTAACAGTGCGGTGGAGACCTGGTACGAGTGGATACATTTCTTCCTACTGTAGTGATACAAAGATTTGTTCATCTGCTACTTTCTGACTTAGAATTTCTCTGGAGGTGTGATTACACAGTGATAATTTTTAAAGAACATCTGAAGTATTGTAATTTCGATTATAATAAATACATTGTCATATTTATACTTTACTGTGTCTCTTGGGTTTGATATAGGCGCATTGGCGCTATCATTAATTAGTTTGTTACCATTCTGGAGAATGTAGCTTGTAGTGAGTTCTGACAAGTTATTTCAGCATAGGCCCAACTGCATCAACTGTTTTCTTGGTTGCAATCATACAAGTGCTCATTGGTGCATCAGTATTTGTCAATTTTTGAAGAACAATTTTGTGCCTTGCCTTGAGGTGCACATGCAGGCCTTTGGTAGTGCCGCCAATGTATTTCAGTACTTTTCCAGAATCTTTACATTGAGCTACTTCACCTGTGGCTTTATCATGTAAAGATTAATTCCAAACACCACCTGACTTGTAAATGACATGATCTGCTGCTTTTGAGGCCTCCTTTGTAATTGGTGGTCACCCCACAGGATTTAACAGGAGCCTCCCAGGTGCAGAGTAGGTGAACCAATACTGTATTTTAGGTGAACCAATACCCTGACTTGCCCACCTACAACATCACGGTGAACCACATAAGATGGGTCTCTAACATCCATAATACTGACACTGTAAAAAAAAATATCTAGGACTTACCTTTAATAGAGCCCTTTTAATGTATGTACTGCAATGTACCAATTAAAATAATCTGGGGGCAGGTAGGAGGAGTGCCAGTCCAAGTGAAGGGGTCTCATCTTCAAATGTACCTTAAATACACACATACACAGAGGAAAAAAGGGGGGCTGGGCTGCACATCCTAATCTCAAACAACATAAGAGGTGCTGCCATGCTGGAACCTGCAGTTCTACAGTAGAAAAGGAGGGGTAGATGCAACTGTCAACTGTCATTTGCTCCCATACATTACCAGATTTTCATTCCAACCAGCCAGATTGGACAGATATCTGACAGATAATTGTATAGTGTATGCTAAGCATTAGATTTGGTATGGCCAGTTTGAAATAGACTGTAAATTGTTGCATATTTGGTTGTCTGACTGCTAATTCCATCAACCTGTTAGGAATAATTACATATATGACAGCATTAGTTTTGTTCCATGTTGCCTAACCCTTTGGTGTATGTTACCAAATTGGACATTGCTATGGCTATTTGCCAGTAGGATCAGCCAGTTGCATGTGTCGATATATGCTACAATTACTGTCACATCAAGTTGATGCTGCTCTCTATTTAACTACTTCACTCAATTAGAATGTAATAGATGAAAAGTTATGCAGCTGAAAAGTCTAGCCTTGCAAATAATGCAGACACACCACAGTTCAATGCTGCTTAAACAAGTCTTCAAAGTTGGAAAAAGAAACATTAAATTCACTTAATGTTACAAATTACATGGATGGTTGGGTGTCTACAGCACTGAAGACATTCTGAAAGATTGTCCTTCTTTGACAAAAATATGATTTTCAAAACAAGATGTAAAAACCTTTTCACGCTTCATGATACCCTTGTGTAAATAATACTTTCCACATCTCTCCCACAGGCTGCTCTGCAGTGTATTTTCTTTTTGTCTTTATAGCTTAAAGAACATAGGGAACTTAATGCTATTCTTGTATAGTGAGGATTACATTTTACTCTCAGTGATACCTCACCTTTTCTTCTGTTGCTTTAAAGAAAGTCTTGAATAAATACTTTTTACAGTACCTTTATAAAAAAAAAAGAGAAAAAGATAATTACATTTTACCCTGAGGCTTTGACTGATTGGTGAGACTCCCAGACACTTTAAGCAGGCGCCACAAATTGTGTAAGTTTCTGACCTGCTGGCTCCCTGCCTAGTTCACATGACAAAGATATCTGGTGGTTTGGCAAGGTGAGGTGGTTGGGTGCCTGAGATGAGATATATAGAAGTGAGAAAAAAAAACGCCTGACACTTATTTAATTTAACTTATTTGTATTTAATTGTCTTTGTTCTGCTCCATTATTATTGCTTTAGTAATCAAGCATATATAATAAGGGGGAATCCCTCGGCTTGGGAATGAAATAAAGGTGTTGGTTTTCTAAATGCTAAAACCTAGCTCTCATGCCTTATAATTTTTTATTGCAGTCGCTGATTTCTAATAGTGGTTTATGTGCTTTGTTAACCATTTATTTGCTGTATTAACTGTTAAACAGCAAATAATTATACTGGAGTAATGCAGTATAATTAGTTTTCTTTAGTTTACAGCACAGTTTTTCAACCCTTTTTTTCATTTTGGACGCCCTTGTTACAGTAAAAGTCTAGAAATACCCCCTATTTATCACAAAACACTTGTAAAATGTGTAAAACTATTCCAAGTAATGTATAAATGTTGCAAAGTAACCCTTTACATTATATCAAACATGTTTCTAAATGCTTAAAAGAATCTCCTCTCCTTTGTTTTGAGTAAGTTGTACTTACTGTATTTTAATCTCAGTTTAATTTAGATGGTGCCCCTTGAATTTGACTTATGTATTATTATTATAATTTTTATTATCCTTTATTTATGTACCCCTGAAAGATTACGATCTGATGGATCTAGAGGCAAGATACTATTTGGGCCCACTACCTTTTCAGATGCATACATTCCATTCCCATGGGATTGGGTGGCATCTTTGCACCATACCACTATTTTATTCTATACATGATACTAATATTATTTATAAATATTTTCTCTTTTATTTAACATTATTGGGCCCATGTATCAAGCAGTTTTTTACATAAAATTGTGTAGAAACTGCTGCATTATTTTATGTATTGTAGTTATGTACTAATGGCATAATGCAGGAGATTTCAATGAAATTTCCGACAAAGTGCTAATCAGCACTGCAGATCATAGTCCCTATTATTATCAGTGGGGTACATGATCTGACTCCTATGTACCAATCTTAAAAAAAAGCGAAGCTTTTCGGCGTTTGGTCCCGGTAGTTTACACCATCTTCAGATTCCAGGTGTGACAATTACATGACTTAAAATAAAGATGTGCAACAGCATGAAAACAGCTTGGGATCACTGTTATAATTATAATACATTGCTGTAAATACTGTTTGTACAATCAGAGCATTCTGACTTGAGAATGCACTGATCACATATTAACACCTGCTACAGAATTTTCATTTTTCAAACTAATGTTATGAGATGTAGTTCAACCTGTGTGTCCAGGTCTTAGCTGCAGATGCACTGGAGTCCAAAGATGTGCCAGGTAGAGATTAATAAAATGTCAACACTTTCCACAAAAATATTGTCTCAATCCATATTATCTGCTGAATTTCAAATTTTTCTCTGTTGAAATTGTTCTTTACAGAATTCTCTCAATTATCTTTTGTTCTCACAAAAGTTCATTCAAAATACTTTAACCCTGCGTTGGGCGCAGCTGGCCTGACAGGCGCCAGAAAGCTGTTCTCGCTCACCTCTCCGCCGCAGCGGGCACAGGGGCCTGCCCCTCCTAGTACCTTCCAATCTCTCGGTGCTGTCTGAAACCCCCCTAGTCAGTTTTCCCGCTGCCTGCGTGGAGTGCAGTAGTGACCTTCCTGGCCTCTCAGGCTCATTGCACCCGAACTCGTCTGACATTTGAAGGTACATATTTCTTTTTATTTTCTCACAATTTTGTGTATTTTGCTCATTTTATGAAAGAAAATTACAAAGGTTGTGGGTATTTTGCAGAAATATGTAGGTTTGTCCAGAGTGGCCTCTTAGGCACACTACTCCCAAACTTATACTCATGTTGATTTGTTTGTTTTACTTGCTTTAAGATTAATAAATGTGGTTTTGTGAATCAGGTTTCCATATATTCTATCTTTGTACATCCTAATGAAGGTCACTGATCACTTTAAGAGTGTTAGAATTGAGTTAATTAGGTGCTAATGACGATTTTATAATTCGCACTGCGCCCGAACCTGGGAGTCCCAGAGGTGCGCTTAATGCAGGATTAAAAGGCTTTTTGCACTATCTGTTGAATTGAGAAAGGAAGAAGTTTATACAGAAAGACACAGTGAAATTGAGGACAAAAAGAACACTACATGGGGTAGACAAAATAGAATACAAAATCAGCGAAATGACAATTTCAAAATGCACTTGGAAACCAGGAGCAGAATTTGAATAGTTTACCTCTAAAACTATGCATCTGTTCTGTTTTGACAACTCGATTAATGCAAAACTTCAAAGCATTTCGGAAAGTTTTGTTAAAAGCCGGAAGTTGCATTATCCTGTAGGCAGCTGGAGCTTAGGTAATGCAGAAAATTTGGGTCAGGTGGTTCATAATGCAAAAGCATGGCTGGTGCTCGGATTCTCTATGCCCAGTGTCATCCTGTGCTGCACTGTCAAGCCCCTTCCCTCCCCTGCTCCCTCCCCCTGACCATATACCCAATAACGCCAGTGGGTGGGAGGGAGTGGAATTTTCCAGAGCTGGACGATGGTGATTTCCTCTATTCAGACAGGGCTGCGCCCTTTAGGCTATGGTGTTATGGGTAACGACCTGCTAGCCCGTACCTTGAGCCATCACTGGGCCTGATTCAGAGCCAGACGCTCTGACCAGAGCGCTCGCTCTGAATCAGGGCCCTCCTACCTAAACTTGGAGCGGCCTCATGGACACTCACATAGCTGTGGGTTACCACCCACAGCTTATGCGAGTGTCCATGATGATGGTCGCGAAGGTCAAGACCATCGCGACCATCGGGCTTGCAACGAGACCCTGTGGTAGGGTCTCAGTGACTGCAAGCCCTGGAGTGATTTTGGCTCTATCAGAGCCAAAATCACTCCCACTGACATCACTAGTGATGTCAGTGGGGCCGGACCCAGACAGTAGGCATTCCCATGGGAACGCCTCCTTCTGGCAGCCACGCCCCCAGCATGCCCACCAAAGGGGGCATGCTGTCAATCAACATCGACAGCACGCCCCCTTTGGTGCGAGACCTGGAGCGACGGCTTCCCCGCTCGACGGAGCTCCCTAGGGCACCATCGACCTGCTTGCGAGTGCTCAGCGCTCACGAGCGGGTCTGATTCAGGAGGAAAGTAAGAGCTATAGATGGGACAAAGAAATAATGATTAGGTTGAAGGTGAGGGGCAAGTGGAAAAGTAGGTTGTTTGCATAGGGGAAAAACTGGTGGTGGGGCAAATGATGAAGAGGTTGCAACTCTGATATAAACTGAGCTTCAGTGTGGTGACTCTAAATTGCAACAGGCAGTGTGCAGCTATTTGCGCAAAGTATGCTGCTCTCATCTCTCCAAGGCCCCCAAATGATGCAGATTCTGGACCAACAGCCCCGCTGGGAAACACAGCCCACTATAGAACCTGCACTTTTTTGGGGTACAAGCTGATTTTGCCATATCCCCCACACTTATCACGGATATTACCAGCCAGAAATACCAGAATAAGCCTTTTCCAACTGAATTGTGCATTAAGTTGAAGCATGCATATACACAGTAAGTAAAATTACTGCTCGGTATGCATGTTAAAATAATCCACAGTAAACAAAGCTTTTACAATGGCTAATTGAATCTGCCCCATATTGTAGCACAGAATTTGCCATGCAGAGCATGGGGATAAGTCACCAGGACTGAAGTGATACATCAATGAAAGGCAATATGACAAAGGGCCTGATTCAGAGTTATGCGAGTGGTCAGGAGGCCGCAACTAAAAAAAAAGCGCCCGCTCTGAATAAGGGCCACGGTTCTTTCAATCATGTCATTTTGGCTCCACTGCTCCACATAGACATATATGGAACCCTGTCCCATATAGAAATTATATTTCCATATAGTCTCATTTGATGCCAGGTAGTCTTTTGGTCTCAAACACCCAAAATAGCTCCATATACTTGCAGCAGAACCTTTGATTAAATAGTCAATATATCTGCATAACCTACAGTATATGATTATAAAGGGCCTGAGTTGCACATAATTTGGCCACATCTGTGGCTGAATTGTGTGCTTGGAAAATCTCTTCTCTCTAAAGCTACCAACACACAGGGCACTTTTGCCACTCTGGGTGCCCAACTACCAAGTCATTAAATTGCTTTAATGAACTTTTCAGAAATCGCACAGTTCTTTCCAATGAAATACGGAGGGAGACTGTGATGTGCATAGTGTGTTCCCTCCTCTCATCTCAGATGTGCTGCTAGCATGGCACAACCTCCCTGTATTGTGCAGAGGATGTCAATTTATTCAGAATTGGATGCTCTGGAAAAAGAATAAGATCAAGTTCAACCTCAACTTCCTTAACCATCACTTATTAAATGGGACAAAAGGCATAAAGCAGGAAGGCTGGAAGGGATCAAGTGAAGTTATGGTGGATGCAGGTAGCCATAGGACCACCAGTTGCCTATCACTGACCCAGCAAGCCTATCACATTACTGTTATGTATGTTACTATATTCAATTAGAATTAGAGGTTTTTCACATAGTGGAATGTTTTTGTAAATATATAAGCACTCTTGAGTATGTGGACTCTGCAAGTGATAATTGTTTTGGAAGCTACAGATTAATGTACTCCATAGTGTCCAGACCATTTTCAACTACTTGCTTGCTGATTTTATTCATGAGAATTTTTCCTAAACTTCCAGCACACAAATGGTTACTTGAGAGAGGCAACTATGAAACACTACAATTATTTACTTACAACCCTGAAGCTGACATTGTGACAAAGGATATTTATAAAAACTCATGGAGCTTCGGTGAAAAACATCAATAAGCAAATACAAAAAATGCTGCATGCCTGGTACAATTTATTTATAACTGAAAATTGAAGAATTGCTCCAATATTGCCAGGGGATATGGCTTTGATTTGATAATTGTAGCAATAAATCTTAAAATATGTGACATCTTTAAGGTACAGCAGTCAGTGCTCTGACTTTATAGACACTTGGGATTATATGAAGTAATCAATAGCAACAAATCACAATTAGTTTTAATCAGCTTAATACAAGTAAATTAACTAAAGCAATGATTAGTTGCAGTTTCAAGCTTGTAGTTTAACATTTAGTTATGTATTTACAACCCACTGGCTGATTCTAAGCCAGATATCTGCAAACTGATCATGCACCATAGAAATAATTTGCCAACTTCAAATGTGCTGGAACCTGGCTGTTGACTGGCCACTTTTTGGGTGAAAGGGATGTTTCTGGGTGAAAAGTGGGCGTAACCATGTTATTGCGCAGAACTGATGCATCGTGTGGAGTGTCATGGAAATCTCGTAGGTATGTAATCCAACTTCCGTGTTCATTGGCAGTGTGCACATGGAGATGGGACATCTGCTTCAGACAGATTTTTTACACCCAGCATAAAGTGGGTGCAACTTTCATAGTAGTTTACAGGGTGAGGAAGGGTCTTATTCTAAAAATGTTTTCAATGTGGAAATTTCACAAGGGACTGTAGGTGGGGGAAAGAAAGAGGTGAAAGACTCAAGGGAGAGGGTGGGAGAACAAAGGGCCTTGACAGAATGTGGGGGAAAAGGGCAGAGTCAAGGGTGACACCTGGACATTGGACTTGGGAAGAAAAGGAGAGGGAAAAGTTATCAACAGAGAGTAAGAGGGTGGGAGATGAGTTGGCCATGGCTGGGAAAAAATATGATTAGTTCAGTTTTTGAGATATTGGGCCTGATTCAGAGATGGATATAGTGTAGATGAAGCATGCAGTTGGCCTATGTTTTAAGTCTGTACATGCGGTTGAGTCACACTGCATTTTTCTCTTGCAGGATACCATTGGGAGACTCCAAATGAATTTGGACCCAAGAGCTATGGATTTCAGTGGGTTTTCTTCAAAGGTAACATTGCAGTGGTTAGGCAGTTGCGGACTTGTTAATGACAGCAACTGCATCTAAAGACACATTAGTGCTGGCACAGTATGCCATGTTTGATGCAAACTGAGCTGCATGGAACCTGGCACACCAAGATCAGCTTTTTGGCCCGACTTCAGCAATACTGTATGAGGACACATCTGTACCTTACAAGATGCTGAAAACTTTACTGACCTGTAAAAGTGTTTCTAAGTCCAGTTCAGGGAGTCCAAAATCATCTGAGGCTTGGGTGTAGGCACTAGGAAAGAAATAATTAGAGTAAAAATCCTCCTAGCAATAAAGTTAGTTGCAAAATGGAGGCACTGCTGGGATCTCCAAAAGTATACTCAAAGCTAATCTCCTGTTTTACAATTGGCATAATTACATGGGGAAGACATCCAAGAGTGGTGTGAGATAAAGAAGGACCCCCCATTAAATTGCATGGCTTTGTAAGGAAATTTGAGCACACACATTGTGAAGAGATAGAGGACCTCATTCAGAGTCGGTCGAAGCGGCCGCACGGTCGTAAGCCACCGATGTTCGCTATACTGTGCATGCGTAAAGTTCGCAATGCGCGTGCGCAAACTAGCCGCTATGATCAAAAATTTATCTCTCCTTGAACACAGCCAGGTCGGTAGTTTGAGTGACAGATTGAGGCGTTTGTGGGTGGTAACAGGGGAAGGTGCTTGAAAACGGGGGAGTAGAGATCCGAACGCTGGCGTGCCTAATTATGCGAACAGCGTTTTATGGGAGTGCATACGGTTTATGGGAGTGCATAATTAACAAAGTAGCATCATGGCACATGTGACATGGGAGGTTTTTACACTGACATGATCGTAGAGCTTAAGAGAAGGTATGGTCAACCTTAAGCTCTACGACCAGTTCCGATGGTTCCCGATGGTCTTGATTTATCCTTATATGCCCGGAGATGACATGTAATGCATACGAGAAGGGGGCGTATTTTTTTGTCTTGCGGCCGCTTCCTCCCCTTGGTCGGCCAGCTACTGATCCGAACTTAGGGATGCAACTTGTGAGGGAATCATTTGCATATCTGGCCCCTTTTCCCATATGACCGAGCGGCTGCTTTGACCGACTCTGAATGAGATCCACAGTCTTTTGTAAAGCAAATTTACAGGGTGAAAGAACCCAGAATAGTAGATTGTTGGAAGGAAAGCTAGGAACAGTACATGCAGTTTTATTAGGTGCCCAAGAACCATTAGAGGGGGAGAAGATTACATCCATGCTTCTTGCATCAAATGTTTTTGGATCAAAATGGAGTGTTATTTGGCAATGAAAGAGCAAGTGGAACATAAAAGAGTTTTGGAAGAACATGGGTGTGATCTGTTTCATTCAACTAGTCAGCCTACAAATAAAAAGGGTGCCAGACAACAAAGTCAGATCAAAGCCAAATTGCATTCATACTGACAGCTGTAGATCGGAGAGTGGGAAAATCAAAATAATTAATTATGAAGAAGGTTACAGGCATTTCGTAAGCTTTTCTGGGATCCACCCTGTTCCAGTTAGAGAAAACAGCTATGGCAAGAAATGACCATTCAACAATCCAAGGAATGGCCCTGCCCCAAATCAGTGAAGAAGCAACATCTGGAAGAAGGTTACAGGCATTTGATAAGCTTTTCTGGGATCCACCCTGTTCCAGTTAGAGAAAACAGCTATGACGCTTAGCAAGAAATGACCATTCAACAATCCAAGGAATGGCCCTGCCCCAAATCAGTGGAGATGCAACATCTGGTTGAAATTCTAATAGGCCCAGCCATGAAGGTAATTCATGTGACTAGGAGAAGTGATCCCAAAGCTAGATTCAACAACTGCGTTACTGCTTTAGATTTGGAGTTTGGAAGTATGGAAAATGTGGAAAATCATATATATATATATATATATATATATATATATATACTATGCCATATTAAGCAAGATCAGGGAGAGAGACTGACTTCTTTTATCTGGACAAATGAATGCATTGTATTACAGATAAAGGAGGAATGGCTCCAAAGGGATTAAACAAAAAAAAGTGCAGCAACTTTTAGAGAGTGCTCTTATGACAGATCCCATTGCTCAATGGTTAAAATATACCACAGTCAGTAGGCATCCTCCAACATTTGTGCAATTTGAAGGAAGTCAGATATGAAGAGGCACTGGTGGAGGCCAAGGATAAAAAGTATAAAAAAGTTCAAGGTAGCCATGCGTAAAGTGAGTGACAGTCTAGCCCAGTGTTGGCTAACCTTGACACTCCAACTGTTGTGGAACTATATATCCCAGCATGCCCTGCCACTGTTTTAGCATGCCCTAATAGCAAAACTGTACCAGTGCATGCTGGGTTATGTAGTTCCATAACAGCTGGAGTGTCAAGGTTAGCCAACAGTGGTCTAGCCCCAATTAAGGAACTAAAAAAAGAAGTGAAAACTTTATGGGAGGGAAAGGGGAACTTGGAGCTGCAATTGGCTGAAGAAAAAAAAAGAGAAAAGATGCTGCCAAAGCTCCTACATATGTCCAAGGTGATGTTCAGAGGCAGCAGAATATTAGACAGCAAAAAATGATTCCATTGCAGGAGACCAAAACATAGGGCTTTCAAATGTGAACAACAATGGACTAATGAAAAGAGCTACAATTCCACAAGATTAGGTATAAACTTAGTACCATTGGGAAACACCTAAGGGAGGTCAATGAACCCTGCATTGGCTCCCTAGAAAATGCTAAAAAAGTAATGGGGAGTCCCTTTGGCCATAATTCTGTACCCAATGGATTGATGAGACTAGCTCCACTGATACCAGAATTTGTTAATAACCATCCATGAATACTTGATAGTGGATCCCAATTATCCATTATATTTGAGGACTAGTACAGGCAAATCTTACATGACGTTTCAATCTCACACTTCTCAGGTTTAGTAATTTTAGTGAAAAGGCGAGTAAGTGAAAATAGCTACTTTTACTTAGGGTACATAAAAAATCTGAAGGTTCTCCCAAGAGATAGAGTAAATGGTGAAATAACCACCATGGCCCTTATTTGTCCTGAGTTAGAAAAGGAAGACCAAGCTGTGCTAATTATTATTGGGACAAATGCCAACTTGTTAGAACATTGGCACAGTGTATATACAAGAAGATCAAAGAGGAGAAGTGACCTAAAGCTGCAGTTTGCAGCCAAGACAACTATGATATCTGTTCCCATGGCAGATATATATCATACATGGAACATTTAGTAAACAAATTGATGTGGAGAGGTGCAGCCTTCTCACAGAATGAGTGAGACTTGGGATTAGCCACTTATCACAACTCTCGGGTGGATTGTAGATGCAACCCATATTTTGGGATTGGCGTGAACTATTCCTGAGGCATGGAGTCTAATTTGCTGGAGGAATTCACCAGGGACCCTTGCAAGGAGGTATGGACTTGGCTGCGTCTGACACACAGGTCGCGGCCCTCAGACTAGGTTCCCTTATACAGGTGCTGGTGTACTCTGGATGGCGTGGAGAAGTTATAAGCATAGTCAACAACCTGGGTCGGAACAAAACAAGCAAAATGGTACCAGGGAGCAGACGTGCAAGTCATGGAGGATATGCAAGGTCAGAACCAGATTTAAAACACAGTATCAAGAGAGCAGATGAAATCGGAGTCATGAACAAAAGCCAAGGTCAGGTGTCAGAAGCCAAGTAACACAGGAATGCTGGAGTAAGGTAATGGAGCCTATACTCTGGCACCTGTGTGCTGTCAGAGACACCTTCTTATAGAGAGGAGATGAAATCCCACGCCAAATGTGACTTCACATTTGGTGCGCCTGCCCCTTTAAATTTAACACACACTTCTAGGGGACATGGGGCCACCTTTCACAGCCACTGGAGGGAACTGGGTGCATCAGCAGCAGGCGCCACAGACTTCCTGCCCTCAGCCTGTCAGTCCAATGTCATTGGAGCTTGTAAGTAGCCCCCTGTGTCTGGCACACTGTGACATTACTTCCCACTATAGGATGGTGGCCTGAACAGCCCACAAATGTTTTGTCAGGAAACTTCTGATGGAATTGAGGCCATGAATGTCTGAGGCCTTGACCCAACAACGTTCCTCTAGACCATACTCCTTCCAATCTATCAGGAACTGAAAAGATCCCCTAGAAAGTCTGGAGTCAAAGATCTGTTTCACCTCATATGCCTCCTGATGGTCCACTGAAATCACAGAAGGAGGACTGTGAGGTGTTGAGAAACTATTAAGCACCAGGGGTTTCAGGAGAGATACATGAAACACATTGAAATTACCTGGTGCACTTAGGATACCCAAACAGAATGCCACTGGACTGACCACCTGAAAAATCTGAAAAGGACCGATGTATCCAGGAGCAAATTTTATGGTTGGAACTCTTAATCTCAGATGCTTGGTTGACTGCCAGACTTTAGAGCTCATTCAGATCCATTAGCTAATTGCGATTGCGGCCTCTCGATTCCATCGTAGTTAAATTTTGCAAAGTGATATCAAGGCAGCCGCTCACTCGACAAGGCATAAGCACTCCCACTATGTCTTGGCGAGTGATCACTTTGTCAATGTAGATGCCCATTAGCATGTCTTTACACACCCACTAGCACACATCATCCCCAGGAAGTGTCTTAAAACATTTTTACATCGAAGACCATCAGAAGCGATCGCAGCACTTGTGGTTGACTCTACAAGCAGTTCAGGTTAAAAAACAACCAAGTGACGTGTTCAATGACGCTACTTTGCTAATTATGCACACCCATTCAACTCCATTTCTGATGGCCAAACATGCCTGCGTTCGCACATCCACTCCCCCATTCACAAGCACCTTCCTCTGTTACCACCCACAAATGGCACATTCTGTGTACTATGAGCGCACGATTCCCCTGAGACTTGGTTGCACACGAAAACTGCAAATTATATGCATGCACAGATGGGCGACTATCGGTCATTGAGAGTGGCCGCAGCTTAGTGAGCAGGCCTGAATCAGATCCTTTATCACCAGGATTTAACACCAGACCCTGCCTACTCTTCCTGTCTGCAAAAAGTTTATACCATGAAGAGGCTTTGAACAAATTCCTCTTTACCTCCTTCCAGATATTATAAAACCGATTTACTGTACAAGGTACAGCTGGAAATGGTACAAACTGAAGACCTAATAACTCTGGTAACAGTGGATGCAGACCATACTAAGTAAAAACTGGAGAATGCCCTGATGCTTCATTGTACAGATTATTGTGGGCAAACTTGGCCCAAGGCAACATAGAAACCCAGTCATCTTGATTGGCAGGAACATACATCCGAATAAACTTCTCTAAATCTTGGTTTACCCGCGCTCTCTGGCCATCACTCTGGGGATGGTAGGCTGAAGAGAAGCTCAAATTGATGCCCAAGCATCTGCACAATGGGAGATTACCACTGTGCAGAAGCAAAGTGCGTCCGAGCATTTCCGGTATTCTCAGGCGCACTTTGCTTCTGCACAGCGGCAATCTCCCATTTGTAAACACATGGATGCGCACCTGTTAATCCTTAATGGGGTTTTGAGGAACATGCAGTGGGATTGAGGATCTCATTCAGAGTCGGTTGAAGTGGACGCACGGTCGTACGCCACCGATGTTCGCTATACTGCGCATGCGTAAAGTTCGCAATGCGCGTGCGCAAACTAGCCGATACGATCAGAAATTTCTCTCTCCTTGAACACAGCCAGGTCGGTAGTTTGAGTGACAGATTGAGGCATTTGTGGGTGGTAACAGGGGAAGGTGCTTGAAAACGGGGGAGTGGAGATCCGAACGCAGGCGTGCCTAATTATGCAAACAACATTTTGTGGGAGTGCATATGGTTTATGGGAGTGCATAATTAACAAAGTAGCGTCATGGCACATGTGACATGGAAGGTTTTTACACTGACTTGATCGTAGAGCTTAAGAGAGGGTATGGTCAACCTTAAGCTCTACGACCAGTTCCGATGGTTCCCGATGGTCTCGATTAATCCTTATATGCCCGGAGATGATGTGCAATGCGTACGAGAAGGGGGCCTATTTTTTTTCATTCCGACCGCTTTCTCCCCTTGGTCGGCCAGCTACCGATCCGAACTTAGGGATGCAACTTGCAAGGGAATCATTTGCAAATCCGGCCCCTTTTCTCGTACGACCGTGCGGCCGCTTCAACCGACTCTGAATGAGGTCCTGAATGTGGACTGGAGTTTTAGTTTTTATTATGGAGTTTAGCAATTAGTAAATCTATGTCTGGAATTAGGTGTTACTGTGAATTTATTTGGGAGCTGTATAAAAGCGGGTCTTTTTCACTCTTTACTCTATGCCTTGAGAAAGATGCACATCTTTATGTATCGAAATGTGTTGGAAAAGAAGTGATTTGAATATTCTTTGGACCTTACCTGGCTGATGGTTGGTGAATCTTGGGGGCACCCTGATTTTTTTCACCCATGTCTAAAAAGTGAGATTTGTCTACTTTGTCACACTGGTAGACCATTGCGCTTGGTAAGGGTCCATCTTGATTTGATTTTATGTTGTATGTTGTTCCTATAATAAAACGTTATTACACTATTGGAGTTTTTCTTTATGCTTTATATATTCTGTGGAATGGATATGGAACCCTAAAATATTGGAAGGTACCGCAGGAGATTGCAGTTCATGTCATAAGGATTATCCTTGACAGTGCCTGATTGTCTACTTTAATCGGTAGACCAACCTTTGGGGTAATTGAACATTACAACTGCTTGAAATATTTTATTAGTACTCTAAATACTACACTATGAGTTTATTACTTGTTTTTTGAGGTGATTATTCTGGAAATAAAGATATCCTGGTGGACGGACACACCTAGAGACATTTGAATTGAAAATTCCTGTTTTATACTAGTAGGAGCGCCTCCAGGAAACACTTGGTGATATCTTTATACTGTATTTGTTGTGTCAGTAAGGAGTCTGAGGGGCTGCTGATTGCGCACATGTTATTTTCTAAACTGCTTTGTTTATCTGCATAATGCTCTCCAGAATCTAGAGGTAAATTGTACCCCGTGGTCAGTAGCAATGTCTTTAGGAAACCCATGCAACCTAAAGATTTCTCCAATAAACACTTCCGCCAACTTTGGTGCTGAAGCAAGCCCTTTTAATGAGACAAAGTGAGCAGCCTTGGAGAATCTTTCCACCACCACAGGATAGTATTGAACCCTTGGCATGAAGGTAGATCCATCACGAAGTCCACGGAAATGTGAGTCCAAGGACAATCATGCACTGGTAGTAGCAACAGAAAACCTGATGGAGAGTGCGAATGAACCTTGTGCTGAGCAAAAATATGACAGGCTGCCACAAAATCCTTAACATCTTGATGGACTGTCAGCCACCAATACCCCTGAGGATTAATTCCAAAGTTCTATTAACTCCTGCATGCCCACTGAAATGTGAAGAATGTGCCCACTGAAGCAACTTGGACCAGAACTCAGGTGCTACGAATGTCTCCCTGGTGGAATCTTGACCTTGTTGGTAACAGCCACGAAGAAAGCATGGTTATGAATGGTCTTGTCCTCTTTTAATTCCTCCATCTCAGCAGAACTGAATGCTCAAGACAGTGCATCAGCCTTGACACTCTTATTATCCAGCCGGTAGGTAATCACCAGATTAAACTGATCAAAATATAATGACCATCTAAACTGATGGTAATTTAAACAATGGGCCATCTTGAGATACATCAAGTTCTTATGATCAATATATACTGCCACCGGAAATTTTAGCTCCCTCCAACAAGTATGGCTATTCCTGAAGAGCCTACTTGATGGCCAGCAATTCCTTATCTCTGACAGCATAGTTCCTCTCTGGACCAGAGAGTACCACTTGTTTTCTTTATCCCTTTGTGAGAGCACTGCCCTCACACCAACCTTGGAAGCATCCACCTCCAAAAAAAGGTACATCACAATTTGGATGCCAAAAAATGGGTGCTGAATGGAAGCACTGCTTCAAATGGGCGAAATCTTCCTCTGCCTCAGGTGGCCATACACGAGTGTCTTGACCCTTTTTGGTAAGAGCAATGATGGGAGCTGCGATGCATGAATAACTACTGATGAACTGGCGGTAGAAATTATAAAACCCCAGGAAGCATTGTATAGCCTTCAACCTGACTGGAAGGGGCCAGTTAACAATGGCAGCAAGCTTCTCTGGATCCATTCTAAGACAGGAACCCAAAATGATGTACCCCAAAAATGTTAGTTCTTTTTGCTCGAATGAGCTTTTCCCAAACTTGAGGAAAAAGCTGATTAGCCCAGAGCCACTAGAGCACCTCACACATGTGTTGGCAATGACTTGTTATATCCTCTGAAAATATCAGGGTATCATCCAAATAAACTACTACATACTTATATAACATGATGATATGATTCATGTACTTTTGGAAAAAAAAGCTGGGGCATTGCTAAATCCAAATGGCATAACTAAATACTCATAATGACCATCACGGGTATTAAAGATCATCTTTTACTCATCCCAAGACCATATTCTGATTAGGTTGTAAGCCTGTAAGCCCCACGGAGATCCAGCTTGGTGAAAATCTTTGCCCCTTTTATTCAGTCAAAGAGTTCAGAAATAGAAGTAGGTGATACCGGTCCTTAATGGTAATCACATTAGGGCCCCCTGGTAATCGATGCATGGTCTCAAACCTCTTCTTAACAAAGAAAAGACCAGCTCCAGTGGATGATTTAAACACCCTGATAACCCATGCTCCAGATTTTCCTTAACATATTCGGTTACTGCCTGGGACTTAGGAAGTGAAAGAGGAAAAATTCTTCCATGGGACGGCGCCTTCCCAGGTAGTAGATCAATAGCGCAATCCCACTCCTGATGAGCAGGAATCATCTCTGTAGCCTTTTTACTGAAAACATCTCTAATGGACAGATATGAAACTGAAATCTGGTCTTCCAGAGAGACTATTGAACTTTGAATAGCACAATGTGGACGTTTAACAGATGATAAACAGGACCCATGCGGCATTGGGAACCCCCCAACAGGATTTGCAGTTATTCCCAGTTTAGAACAGTGGCATGCTTGTGAAGCCAAGGAAGACCAAGAATGATCAGAATCTTGGGTGACACGAGAATGTAGAATGTTATCAGCTCTTGATGAAGAGCACCTATTTGCATGGTGATCTCAATTATCCTTGAATGAATATTCATCCACAGAATGACACAGTGGCACACTTGAAATCCCTATCTCTTGTACCTTCTAGGCTGTGATGAAATTGCAATCGGCTCCCGAGGCTAAAAAGGCATTGAGTGCTTCAGAGGAATTTCCCACTACCAAAGTTACATTGATGGAGAACTCGGAAGCAGCATTGTCTTTTCGGGTGTGTTGAAATACACCTAATCTGACCACCGCTCAATCAATTAGGCCTTCTTGTTTCCCGAATGCTTTGGGCAGCCAGAGAGAAGATGACCTTTTTCACCACAGTACAAACAAACTTAATTTTTTAACCTCCTTTCCCTTTCTGCTGCAGGAAGGTGAGACTTCCCAATCTGCATGGGTTCCTCTGGAAACTCAACTGGTGACATGAAACGTGAAGCAAGGTTAAAGGTAAAGCATTGAGACTGTTCCTTTTCATGTACTCTCTCTCTGTGGCGAAGGTCTACCCGGATACACAAGGAGATCAAGTCATCCAAGGAAGTTGGCAATTCCTTGGATGCAAGGACATCTTTAATCTGATCTGAGCAACATCAGCGCTGATCTGATCAACAACAGCATAAATGCGGCAACCAAGGCTTCATTGTTCCACCCTAACTCTAAGCAATGGTTTGGAAGTGCACAGCATACTGTCTCGCAGATTGGTTTCCCTTTTTCAATTGCAAAATAGCCGACCCTAATGAGGACACTCGCCCAGGTTCATCAAAGACCCTCCGAAAAGCTTTCAGGAACTCAGCGCTGTTGTTGACCAGAGGAGTATTCCCCTCCCATAATGGAAAGGCTCAAGCCAATACCTGATCTGACAATAGCGAGATCATGTAAGCCACTTTTGTCCTGTCAGAAGAAAAGCTTGCCACCTGGACTTAAAACTGAATTGAGCACTGGTTCAGGAATCCACGACAGCCTTTGGGATCCCCATCAAACTTTGCTGGATTTAGAATCCAAAATGGCTTGGAAGCACCTGCAGCTTGTACAGTCACCGTAGGAGCTGGAACTGGTTGTATCAGTGGTACCTGAGCAACACCGACTCGCTGCATTAGTGTCTGCAAACACTGCATAATCTGAGCCTGGTCTTGTTTTTGCTTCTCAACTCTGGCAAGATGGTTCTTAAGCAGGTCATGTGGTGACAAATTACCCGCAGCATCCATGTTTTTTGGGCCAGAGTATTCTGTCACAACTCTCAGGTGGATAGTGGATGAAACCCATATTTTGGGATTAGCGTCACCTATTTCTGAAGTGAGGAGTCTAATGTGCCAGTGGTATTCACCAGGAACCCAACCAAGAAGGTATGAAATTGGCTGCGTCTGACACACAGACCTCAGAATAGTTTCCCTTATACAGGTGCTGGTGTACTCTGGATGGCGTGGAGAAGATATAAGCGTAGACGACAGGCCGGGTCAGAACAAAACAAGCAAGATGGTACCAGGGAGCAGACATATGCAGGTCATGGAGTATAGCAAAGGTCAAAACCAGATATCAAACACAGTACCAAAAGAGCAGACGAAATCAGAGTCACGTACAATATTCAAGGTCAGGGGTCAGAAGCCAAGTAACACAGGAATGCTGGAGTAAGGTAATGGAGCCTATACTCTGGCACCTGTGTGCTGTCAGAGACTCCCTCTTATAGGGAGGAGATGAAATCCAGCACCAAATGTGGCTTCACGTTTGATGCGCCTGCCCCTTTAAATTTAACACAGGTTGGCGCACTCCTAGGAGATGCGCCTCTGCCTGTCACAGCCACCGGAGGGAGCTGGATGCACCATCAGCTGGTGCCACAGCCTGCTGGATGTCAGTCCAGTGTTGCTGGACCCAGTAAGTACCCCCCATTGTCTTGCGCACTGTGACCCCACTGAAGTGGATAACCATATTCACTTGACTGATTATACCCATTTAAGGGACAGATTTTGAAGTTTGGCCCAATTTACTTTGATGATGTCAGGCAGCATTTAAAGATGCTGTTAGGCAATCATGTAATCATTGAATCTGAAACTGCACTCTCAAACAGTGTACAGTTGCTGAAAAGTACACTTTATTGAGAGTCGATGAAGACCTGGACAGCAAGGTAGCCAGAGGTTCTTGGTATTGGATCTCATGAGTGAGTTCTATCAGATCCCCAAGGATCCAAAAGATTCCAAGAAGACAGTATTTATTTGCCACTGTGTTTTTATGATTTTTTACAGCGGAGCATGGAAAAAACAGCTGGATATATATGAACTTCTGGGAAGTGTTGGTGTATCTGGATGATATAGTGGTGTTCAGATAAACTTTGGAAGAACACAATCAGAGATTGCCAAAAGTACTGGATCATCTAATGTTTAATGGATTTAAGTTTTCCATTGAAAAGTATAAGCTCTGTCAGAGAACTGTAAAATACAGTGGGCAGACAGCCAAGAAGAGATTATAGCCAACCCTTCTAAAGTTGAGGACGTGAGGGAGTAGCTAAGGCCTACCATTCTTTAAAAAGCAATGCTTTTCTTAGGTTTTTGCAGCTATTATTAGCACTGCATCCCATAGCTTTCTCACAAACTTTACAAAGGGGTATCCCCCTACCAAGAAGTCTTTAGTGGTTAAAAAGTTGAAAACTAATGACTTTGAGGAAAGGATGGACTCTGCGGTGTGAGCCGGCTTTTCAGAATTTGAAGGAGAATTTGACCTGCACCTAATCAATGCAGTCTCCTGGTGTATCTTGGTTGCATCACATTGCAACTAAGATGCATTTTCAAGTAAAAAGTAAAGAGATGCAAATAAATTCTCAGTGCAAGCAGAGTCAAACAGGACATGGTGCACTGTCTGGCATGACTGCAGTAACAATGTATGTGGACACAGCTGCATGTCATTGGACCTCAGCATAATGACTAGCAGGGGATTATGTTACCTCATTTGGATCCACAGGGAGTGCTATCCCTCTTTCATTTTGTTGGCTGTCCCAACTCGAGATGGGTGAGCTGCAAGGAATATCCCGCACTGAAATTTTAATTGCACAGAAGAAAGATCCATACATCCAGGAGGTCTGTAGATCTATTGAAGGAGGACAGAGGTACACACCAATGTTTGGGGACAATGTAAGAGCCAAGATTCTCTGCAGACAGTTCAAAAAAATTCTTCATAAAGAATGAGTTATTATGTAACAAAGTGGTAACTAAAAAGAGTGTAAAGTCAAGATGCAAATGGTTTTGTGCAAAAAGTTTCACTCTCCCATTCTTTAGTCACCACTGTCACAGCGCACCAGACACTTGCTGTCACTTATCGGGTCCGACGACCCTGGTGTGTGGGCAGTGCATTCCCGGCTCCTGTTGTCCTCTCCTGTCTCCTCCCTGGCAACTTGCCGCTCTCTCCCCTGGTATCTCCCCACTGTCTGTCCCCTGGTGGCTCTGTGTGCAGGCAGATACGACTCCCATATGGACACGTGCTGCTCTGCTTTAGATTTAAAGGGGCAGGCACAGGAAGTAGGTGGTGCTAATTGAGGCTGGTTGGACCCTTACCTATTTAAGGAAGTTCATGGGATTGATCCAGTGCCAGAGTATAGACTCTATTACCTTACTCCAGCATGCCTGTGCATATCCTCTGAAAACATTCCTGACCTTTGACTTGCCTGTGACTCTGATTCTGCCTGATCCTTGGTTATGCGTTATATCTGGTTCTGACCTCGGCTATTCCCTGTGACCTGCTCCTTGTCTGCTCCCTGGTACCATATTGTCTGTTTGGTCCTGACCCAGCTTGTCCACTATGCTGAGTATCCGCTACACTCCATCCAGAGTTTATCAGCACCTGTATAAGGGAACCTATCCTCAGGGCCGCGACCTGTGTTTCAGACACAGCCAAGCCCATAACTTCTTGCGAGGGTCCCTGGTGAATACCGGCAGCACATTAGACTCTGTGCCTTAGGCTTAGGTCTAGCCAACTCCCTAATATGGGTGCATCCATAATCTACCCAAGAGTTGCAACAACTACAAGATGATCATGACCATTTTCAATTTAATAACATTTTTAGTTTGATCACATACCAATTTTATTGACTCAAAATGGCAAAAGATGTAAATCAGTACTGCAAGATATTCAGGAATTTTGTACTCAGAAAGACCTTGCCCAGTAGGAATGTATCCTTGAAAAATATCAATACAAATGAACCAATGGAGATAGTATGCATTGATTTTCTGACCATTGACTCAGACACAGGGAAGAAATAATATATCTTAGTAGTTCCAGACCACTTTACCCACTATTCATTGGCATATTTAACCAATGACCAGAGAGCAATTATGGTGGCAATGATTATATGGGAGAACTCATTTAGCCATTATGGGATTCCTGCTAAGTTACTTTCAAAAGCTGTTTGAGGTCTGTGGCATAAACAAGTTGTAGACCATCCCACACCATCCTCAAAGAGATCCACAGCCTGAGTGGTTTAATCTTACCCTCCTCCATATGTTGGGGACCTTGGGTCAAAGTCAGAAGGCTCAGTAGGAGTAGCAGGTTTGTCTACATGTACAATTGTACTAGAAATGTCCATTGGGTACTCCACTTACATTTTGATGTTCAGAAGAGAGGCTTAATTACCCATAGATATCAGTATGAGCTTAACATCCAAGGAGCCTAATGCTATACCAATCACCAAGTAGGTGGAGCAGTTAAGACAAGATTTACAGATGGCCCAACAACTTTCCAAAAGAATAGGGGAAAAACTAGGAGAGAAGATCAAGGCCTAGTACGATTTAATGGTAAGAGACCATGAACTCATTCCAGATGACAAGGAGCTGGTTTGGAATTTAGGATCCCAGCAAAAGTTTAAATTGAGTAACAGATGAAAGTCAGATCCTTATGTAATCATAGAACAACTTCTTTGGATACCCTCATACAATAATCCTGATGGAGAACCTGGCCCACTCAAAACCTACCATCAACAACACCTTCTCCATTTAGAGGTCATGATCACTTCAGAGTCTTGTACTGAGTCTGAAACTATATATAGCTCACAAGAGAAATCCAAGCAGCAGCTTTCATAGAGTCAGCATGGAATCTTCGAGTCAGTGGCTTGCTGATAAATGGCAATTTATATATGTGACATGTGGTGCAATATACAATAATAATGGGAAGCAGCTTCCTGATTAAGTAGGTATGTGCATTCGAATCAGTACACTTATAAAAAGCAAAAGATGCACTGTCTCAAGTGAATACAACAATTCTCTTGGTATAAAAATAAATATTGTTTTATTTTAAACATTAAATCATAAGTTCACACTATATAAAACAAAGAAATCATAAAGACAGTTATAAATATCAAGTAACAAACTGTAAAAGTTTCATATATTGTATATATAAATCATGACTACCTACTATGTTTCTAAATAAGAAGAACAATATCTTTGAAAATTATACAGTGGATATGTCACAGTTGCATTAATATCTGGAGTCCCATCAGATAGGAAATATACTGTAGGAACAGACTTATCTAAATAAAGAATGTATTCCACAGAGATGTAGATAAATCTCCATTGTTGTGGGAGCAGTGTTCTGCAAATGAGCAGCACCGGAATGCAGGTATTTTGTGTTATGCCGACAGGTGTATACTGGAGATGAATGGTGCTTTGTATGTTTATGTAGTTAAACTGGCAAATAATGCAGCTGGATTCCTAGGTCTCTGTATGTTGGAACTTCCAAAGGCTCATGTATCATTAGTAAATGCCCATTAAGGTCAGGATGTAGCTGGCCATTGCACAAACAAGAAATCTATGGTGCCGATAGGGCACCTCGGATCAGGCAGCAGGGGCCGGTGAATATTCCAGCCATATGCTATTATCCCAATGCACTGACTCACCAGTAATTAACACTGGCTGGTAAATAATTTAGCAGTTTGGTATCACAATGCATTGACTCACCAGCAGTTAAAGTGACCTGCTGACTAACAAGTGCTGAACTAAGGAGTGGCAGGAAGAAGAAAGTTTTCTTTTGAATACCTATAGGAATGGCTGTTGTTTCTGAGAGACCCCCGATTTCAGTAGCACATACAATGGAGAAGGCATAGAGGATGGAACTGGGGAATCAATCTGTTTCACACTTCCTAAAGTGGTGATTGAAACAAAAGCCACTCTGTCTGCAGGGTTTTCCTGGCAGTCTATTCTTGAGGGGTTTGACTCAAAAGCAAGCATTCTAGAGGGTAACATGCCTATTCTTAATGAAACCTGAGGACAATATTTTATTGTAGAGTACCCTAATCCAAAAGAAACACTAAAACCCCAGTCATGCTGACTTGTAATCATCTAGGTAAACCTTCTGACCTGCTATGAATTAAATACCCATGTAGGGTATTCTCCTGGCCTTGTTTTGGGTGGTTGCCAACAGTGGGATTGGAGATATGTATGAATAAATATTTGTACATTTAGTTTAGTGTAGAAATCTACTTCATACTTATGGTGTGTAGGCCTCAGGTAATAACCTTTGGTGCCAACACACTAGGGGAAGAGTGTAACCCCCTTTCTGGAGGCCAATTCAATTTTTTTGTTTGTTATTCTGTATTATTTATAAAGTGAATGTAAAATCCCATTGACTAGTGTGGTTAAGGAGCAGAAGAGTGACCTAGTGAGGAGAAATCTCTGCTGCTTTGAAGATGGAAGAGAGATAAGATGCCTCATTGTTTGTTGAGCTGGGCTTTGGCAATGACCTCCGGCTCAGAGAGAGGAACTGATTTGGTAGACCGGCAAAGACTAGGTGTGATGGTGCATGCAACCAACTCTGTAGGTGGCACTAGTGTCGGGGAATAGAGCAAAGTGGTACACAGCTGTTGGTATCAGACTACTCAGCAGAGAGTACTTGAGAAGAGGGAGAAAGTTGGGGCTGGTCTGTGGCACTGTAGGTATGGAGGGTGCTGGTTTAAATGGTCAGAGAGACTTGTCATCAGAAGGCTGGATAGGAGGCAGAGAAGCTAGGCTGTGCACATGTCCCTTTGTGGAATAAGGCGTAGTCACTACCTTTGCAGTCACACCTTTGGGGAGAGCCAGAGAACCCGGGAGCTGGCCAACTGACAGCATACTCCAGAGGATAATCTTCTAATTGTTAGTACTAGAAGTATCATATATGAACTACATCCCACTAAACTCTGACAGTTATTACAGCAGTAACAGGAGCAGACAAAGATAGCTAAGGGTGGACACCGCTGGTCACATGGGCCACTCCCACTCCCACAACAGGGCCTCTATGCAAAGCATTACAATTAAAATACCTCAAATAACCAAAACATTTGGCAAAAGAGATTTCATTGTGGGCGATGCTGTGGACATCAGCTAGTACTGTATATGTTCAATTGAAATAATGTGTTGCTGAAAGTAAATTAAAACATTTAACGCTTAATAAGGACAGCCTTGATATCCATCTACGGTCAAAAGATTTCTATGAACAATGAATGAGAGTAAACAAATAGATGTTAGGATGAACTTTTAAAAATAGTATAGAGGAGAGCCTAAGGTAATAGTGGTTTGTTGCCTAGTGGTATGTTTTTTCTTGAGCCAAGCAAATGCAGCTTCCAAATCACAATGATTACTGTATGCATATCAGAAGCAATATCCGGACATGCCCGTGATGATCCATACATACTGATTTTTATGATCTGCTCCAAGGGGGCTGCCCGCAGACCAGGCAATGCTGGCAACTTTGGGGGGTGGGGCTGGGATCCCAACTATGTCATTAGGCCTTGTCCCCTTAATGGCAAACTGCCGCTAATTGTGGGACCGCACAGAAGTGGCTGGATTAAATGAGGCATATGAATCGCATCCCCTCTATATGGAGTTGTGAATCATGGAATTTATGCCACGAGTCCTGGCAATTATCTCCCCATCCTGCCCACTTCACTAGGAAGTGGGCCGGATGTGGGAGATTCAGATACTTTTCCGGTGGGTGTGGGGAGCTCCCTGTAATTCATGGGTGGTGATGGGGGGTGGTCGGGGAGTGCGTTCGCACGCCATTGCAGGTGCATGCATAAATTAGACACTGCGATGCCATATGCAGTGTGAGGTCTCATAGTGTGAGTGGAAGTTAGCAATTTCTGAGTAAGGTCTGGGCTTGTGCAAGTGTGCATATCGGTCCGATGTTACTCGTTATTTTGCTATGTTTCTAAAGTATACTGATGTGAGTAAGGGGAAGTGGGCGTCTTTATGTTAGGCTGCGATCGCAATGTGAATGCAAACATTTACATAGCACCGCTGATATTAGCAACTGATTGCATGCTTATTAGCAGAATAGTAATCCTTGCTGAGTCGGGCTTTTAGTTACTAAAGCAGCTCTAAGGATTCTGATGTCTTAACTCCTCAACTGTTAAAGAATCTCATCCCTTGATACAGCAGTACACAAGAGCTAAACATCTATATAATAAGCAAGGAAGTGTGTCTGTCTGTCCATTTTCGGACCTAGCTCCACCAAATTTGGCATGGTGGTGTAGTTTGACCAGGATTAGGTTTTTGCCTAGTTTTGAACCTCATCAGAGCCTCACACTGTCACACAATTGCTAAAATGGGTACAATCTTAAATTACACAGGTTCCAGGGTGGCTCTAGTGGAAATTGTCAGTCTTCTAAAAACCTGTGATAAAACTACAAAAGTATCATTTTAATCTCAGTCTGAGTAAACTTGGTGACTCATGCAAGTTCGTATTGAATCCAAGTGAGTAACTATAACTTTGTGGGCCACATAGCAAGATCCTAAAAGGGCCCCCAAGGTAAAAGAAACACATACATTTGCCCCCAAACAAAGCCCATTCATGTTATGCCACACAAAGCCCATTCAGGTTATGCCACACAGTAGTATCACTTATACACATTACACCACACAGTAATGCCCCTTCCAGATTATGCCACATAGTAGTGCCCCATATAACTCATTATTCCACACGATAGTAGTTCCCCTTACACATTATGCCCCCCCACCCAAGCAACTCTCCTCCCCATGTCCCTCCAGCAGCCTCTTGCCTCCCCCTGTGTGCTATCAGCAGCCAGCAGGTGTGCATTTAGGACTGGGCCACCAGTTAATTACAGCAGTCAATCAGGAGCTACTACTGCTGATTGACTTCCAGTCGACAAGCTCTGATTGCCTCGCGACTGGCAATGCTGTCTCTCCATGACTGCTTGCCAGTGTTCCAGCTGTAATCAGCTAGCGGCTCAGCACCAAATCAACACCCGGGACCCCCAATGGCCCTGAGTGGTCTGGCGCACCTTGTGTTTGTGACTGGGTGCAGAGGAAGTGGCGTACTACAGAGGCAGCTCGGGCACCATAGCAGCCCCACCCCTTGCACCCACAGTATTTATGCCACTTTTTCTAAGCATGTTAGCAAAAAGTGGGGTCCTTTTCAGGATCAATGAAATGAGGTTAAAGGTGAGGACATGTAAACAAATAAAGACTGCAGATGTACTTCAGGTGCCACTCTTCAATCCATGCCACGCCGTGTATCCCAGCTAGTTACACATAAATTGAAAGCTCTGTATTAGATATAGTTCATGTTATGAATTCTACATACAAGCACTGGAGTAAAGGAGAGGCATATTCACCCATAACCCATCACAGGCAACAGGATGCAGAGAACAGTTCATCAGCATCAGTACCAAGTTAGTATAATTGGAAATAAATAGCAATCCATGACGATACAACTAGTAATGAGATATTACTCTGTATGACTACTTATCCACTTCTGGTAGAGTATAGTTGTGTTGCCAGATTCAGGTAAATGTGATGCGTGTAATCTCATTCAATCAGGAACAATAGCAGATTTCCAGTACAATACATTTGTATTTTGTTTTAAGTGTGAAATACTTGTAAATGTTATTGGGTCGGATTTAAATATATTATTGATGCTGTTATTGTAAAAGTAGTAATCCAAACTAATTTTTAGAACTGCTTTCTTGAATAAAGTGAAACTTACTTAGGAACATTAGCTATAGTTTTTTGAAAGCAGAGTAGGCCTCCTTACCTCTCTGTCACATCAAGAGAACCACAATAACCTGCATAAAGTAGTGCATACCATCTAGGCCTGGCAAGGTTTTAAACATTACACCATCACATATAGCGGGGTATCACAAGAGCATGCTGCTTTTAGGGGGAGATGTATCAAACCTTGGTGAGAGATAAAGTAGAGATAGTACCAACCAATCAGCTCCTAGCTGTCAGTTTTCAAACACAGCCTGTAAAACGACAGGAGCTGATTGGTTGGTATTTTATCTCTCTCCAAGGTTTGATACATATCCCCTTAAAAATATGGCAAGCTCATGAGCAATAAAAGCAGAAGAACAAGGTTTAGTAGAACTGCTAAATAAATTCTGCTTAACAAGGCTGCAGACCAAATCAGAATCACAATTGATTTCAAGGAATGTGGGTGAGGTTAAGTAAATTTGTTTCGCTAGTTAAATGTTTTAGGAGTTTCATAAAAATTAAGAATTATAAAAGCAGGTCAGCCAACCCTTCAAAGGGAACCTCTCATTACCTGCCTTTTATCTTGTGCTTCACTCTCAGTGATCTCCAGGCACGCCCTTCACCAATTACTAAAACTTAAAAGGCAGCCGTAAAGGACTGTGAAAAGAAAAGGCCACAATAGCAGCAGACCATGTGACATAGCTGTCACAGCATGGGATAACTACAATTCTTCATGATTTATATGTGTGCAGGTAGAACTGTCCTGCCAATTATAGAAATGCATTCACTCATGTTCTGCCCTGAAGTAATAATTGAAAATGTACCCTAGCTGTATGCTGGAAAGAGAAACAATAAATTGGAACTTGACATTTAATAAAATTAGGTGGCCATTTTCAGTATTGATACTGTATATCTTGGGCTTTAGTCCCAGTAAATTTTTTTTTTAATGGATGAGTATATATTCTTTTTGTAAGTGCAAAATGTAGTTGACTGTACAAATGAGTGTGAGTAGGGGTGAGTAGGTAAAGTAGATGTTATATGTATATATTATATAATACACAAGTAGTGTGGAATAAGCAGCTGTGAAAGGTAGTTTTGTTTACCTTAGATATTACTAATAATCAAAGATATCTATTTGACTACCATAACCACTTTTAGACTTAGGGCCCGATTCAGACCCGCTGTAGCCTGCCGATGTTTGCAATGTGAGCATGCATATTAGATGCAGTGCTCGTGCCCGAACTAGTCCATGCGATCGAGAAGTGTTTGCACCCTGTACATACATGCCTTGCTAGAATGAGTGACAGTACAAGCCGTTTGTGGGTGGTGACAGGAGGTGGTCGATGGAAACGGGGGTGTGGTGGTGCGAAAGCAGGCGTGTCTGTGCATCTTAACGCCATTTCAAGGGCGTGCATAATTAAGATGCAGTGTCATAATACACGTCACATGGCTACACACTGCAGCACTCGCAGTGCTTGCGGTAGGGTGTGGTCAGCCACAAGTGCTGCGTATGGGTTCGATGTTACTCGATGTTACCGATTGTTGAATACACTTCCTGGAGATGACATGTATTACTAAGGGAAAGTGGGCATCTTAAGACAGGCTGGTGGGCGTCTAAATCCACAAATCCCATGATCGCATGCCAAGACATAGCGGGCATGCTAATGTCTTGCCGCGGATCGCTGGATTTGCATACTTTGGCATCTGATGGCTGCGTGCGAAAGCATCCTAGTGAGCGGGTCTGAATTGGGCCCTTAGTTCATTCATACCAGAGATTAACAAATAACATACTTTACTTTAGTGTATGCTTTGTTTGTACAATTGTTGCAACATTATGTTTTCTCAATTACTACAGCATTAATATTTCCATCCATAAAATGTACCTCAGCCCGACATTACAGTGTCAGTAACAGAATATATATTGTATCTTCTCAAGTGCAAATTAAAGCAACACAAATGCAATGGAGATGTATCAGATGGAATATCATATATCAGATGGGATGAATCATTTATCAAGAGACAGGCAATTGAGCAGAAATAATTATAATTATAAGAAGGAACAATTTTAGACAGGAGCCACAGTATTGAATTAAATTTTATTCTCACGGGCACAATTATCTTGTCTTTATTCACATTCGATATTTTTAAATATTTCACCTTTTTAAGATATCGAGAAGATATCTTTTTAACAAATACCAATAAAGAATGTATTCTTTTAATTAATATTTGGTCTTTGGGCACCCTAAGAAGTGCTCTCCTTTTTCTAGTGTTAATCAGACAGTGGGGATTCCAGCGTTCAGAATACCGGCACCGGCATCCCGACCGCTGGAATCCCGAAGGCAAGTATTGGTGTTAGGGTGATGGTTAGGGTAAGGAACTACGGGGAGGGTTAGGGTTAAGCACTAAGGGGGAGGGTTAGGTTTAGGGTGTGGGGAGGGGAAAGTTAAGTTTAGACACTAGGGGGGAGGTTAGGGTTAGGCACTGGGGAGGGTGGGTTAGGGGTTAGATTAGGGTTACTCACCTAGTGCAGTCGGTATTGTAACCTGGTTGGTATGCCAGCATCGGGATTCTGAACACCAGGATCTCAAGCATCAGCATCCCGTACCCAGGGGTTAAAGTGGGCCGGAACAGGGAGGAGCTGCGTTCCATCACTTCTATTTGGATACTGAACCAGTTCCTCCTCTGACCGACCTTAACCCGGTGCCATATGGAGGCTCTATTTGTTACCAGTGGGTGCCAGACTCCCTCCCCACTGCTGCAGCCAGAGCTCACTCTTGAGCTCCAGCTTCCGGCTCCTGCAGTGTGCAGTGCACTATGGGAGAGACAACATGATGTCATGACATCTCTCCCATAGTTCAGAGGAGCAGCCAGACAGACCAGATGGTAGCGGATGCGGGAGCGGTGCTTAAGGTAAGTATTAGGGTTTTTTTGTGTCAGCAGGTTTACTATAGGGGGCACTACTACAGGGGGCATTACTATTGGGGTCATTACTCAGGGGGCTTTGCATAAAGGGGAACTACCATTGTGGGCACTGCATAATGGGCACTACCACTATTACTGGGGGCATTACACAGGGGGCATCACTATTGGGGGCATTACTCATGGGGCACTACTACTGGGGGAATTACTCAGGGGACATTACTAATGGGGGCATTACTCAGAGCACTACTACTGGGGACACTACTACTGGGGGCACTACTACAGGGGGCATTATTATTGGGGGCATTACTCAGGGGGCATTACTCAGGGGGCACTACTATTGGGGCATTATTCTTGGCCAGGGGTACTACTCCTGGGGACATTACTCAGGGGACATTACTATAGGGGGCATTACTATTGGGGTCACTCCTATTGAGGGCACTACTGCAGGGGCATTACTACTAGGGGCCAGAGCCATAACTAGACTTTTTGGTGCCCTGTGCCAAAAAGAGCATTGGCACCCCCCATTAGTTAAATAGGGACATAATGCACCCAAAAATAGGGAATGGCCTCATGGGGAAGGGCCAGGGAAGAGATAGGGGAGGCCAGGAGATGCTGGGGATGAAATAAGAGGAAGTTACAAGCGAGAATGATAATAAACAGAAAATTGACAGGCCTGAACTGTGCCCCTTGTCCTACGGTGCACTGTGCCAAGGCACAGGCCACACTACCCTAGTTACGACCCTGCTAGGGGCTCTACTATTGGGGGCACTATTACAGGGGGATTACTAATGGGGGAAATGCATAGGGGCACTGCATAAGGGGCACCACTCCTGGGGGCACTGCATAAGGGGCACTACCACTGGGTGCACTGCATAAAGGGGCACTACCACTACAGGGGATACTGCATATGGGACACCACTACTGAGAGCACTGCATATGGGGCACTGCCACTACTGTGGGACACTGCATAAGGGGCACCACTACAGTGGGCATTGCATAAGGAGCACCACTACAGTGGGCATTATGTGTAAGGGGCACTACTGCTGTGGGCATTGTATAAAGGGCACTATTACCGTGGGCACTGTGTATAAGGGGCACAAATGTGGGCATTGTGTAAAAGGGGCACTGCTGTGTGTCATACATGAATAAGGGATACTACTATGTGGTGTAATGTGAATAAAGATTGTGTTACTGTGTGGCGTAATTTGTATTGGAAATACTTGTGTGACCATGCACTTTTCTTTTGAGATCACATCCCTTTTTTTGGGTGCGCCGCTGTCCCTTTATTGAAAAAGCACCGAGGGGTGGCGTTGAGTTCCACCACTTCTCTAGGACCACTCTAAGCACTGTCTGTACCCATCCCATATCAGACATCCTAAAGAGTGGACAAGTGGAGTAGAGTACATTCTATAAAATGATAGGAAGAAGCTGATTGGTTGCTATGGGCAACTTCTCCGCTTCTCCACTGTTTTAAAGGTTTGCTACATCTTCTTGTTAATTGTAAAATGTGCCCACAAAAATCATATAACATATTCAAGATAAGCAAATAAAGCACTATAATGTTCAGAGGCAATTCCACATTCATCCAATCAAAATGAGTAGCTAGTGCTGGCAATTGTCATCGTCATCATCATCATCAATATGTATGTGTGTGCACCAGAAAGGGAAATGGATAATGCCAGACATATTTACATTTCCGTGTGCTACTGTCTCCATAGTAAATATGCAAACACACCCTTACTGTACTCAGCCTATGTTTGTTTGCCCCTTTCCCAACATTAGGAGGTGCAAGTTTTTGAAAATAGATGTAGGAATATGTTTACTTTTGTGGGCATATGCAGTAAATGTACAAATTTTATACAAAACAGACATATGCCCAATACAGCATCAGCCACTCTTTTTGAAACATAAATGACCCCCAGTATAATACAGGACCACATTTTTGGTAAATATAACAAAAAGTACATTTCTGAATAAACTTTTTTTGTTTGTGTTTTTTTGTTAGCAGAGCTTTTGAAACAGAATAACGTAACAAACTTTACTGACATTAAAAACAGCTTATAGAAATGTACTTTCATCTATGGATACTGTGGGGCTGATTCTGAGTCACTTCTCACATTTGTATTTGCTTATTGACTTGTGTGCGTGCACAGGGGTGTAGAGAGCTGGGTCAGGCCCTGGTACTAGGGGGTATGGCCTAATTGTGGGAGGCGTGGCCACACCACCTTAGAAAAAAAATTGAAAAAGTATTTACCACGGTGCTGAACAGGAGGGGGGGCTGTATGTCCACCAGCCAGCGTTCAATCCAGGGGGGACATTCAGTGTGATTGCTTCCCCTCCCCCTGAACAGGCAGAGGAGACTGATGCTGCTCAGATGCTGCAGTCTCCTGGCCCCACTGCCGCCCAGCATACAGCAGTGTGTGCAGGTCTGGTGAGTGATTCTGCTGCTGACAGGAAAGAGGGCGGAGGGGCTGCGAGCTGAAATTGAGCGCTAGCAGCTGATCGCACCCGGCAGGAGCAACAATAGAATAGCTCCGTCGGGTGCGAAGGGGGGAATAATCAATTGAATTCCGCCCAGTGTGTCAATGAGTGACAAACACTTAACTTACCTAACCTTCCTTGCTCCTTCGTTCTTCTGTCTGTCGGCCTCATGGCCTGCCTGCTGCAGACAACTCTTCAGGTGTCCTCACACCACTTGCCCGCTGTGGCTCCTCTCTTTCAGTGGTGCGGCGTGACATCATGACATCACGCCACGACAGCTTCAACGAATGAAGAAAACCTTTATTCAGTGAATGCAGCCAGCTGTTAAGGTATGAGGTGCAGTGGGAGGGGGCCTGGATGAGACGTGACTTGTTAGTCACTTACTCATTTTATTGTGCGGCAGCGCGGGGAGGGCGTGGGCATAGCACTGGACGCGGGCTGCTGCATTGTGATGATAGGAGTGGGCCCCCAGTCGGGTCTGTCACTAGCCTGTCACTTGTCACTTTCTTTTACCGTGGGCCAGGGGGATAGTGACAGGCAGGCGGGCAGGCCCCCCGAGTACCCGGGACTTAAGTTCCAGCAGTCCCCCCCTAATGGCGGCCCTGCCTGTGTACATGGCTGTACATCAGATGTTCTTTATTGGTGCATTAGTTTCAATTTCACATTGAGGGGGAGATGAACTAAGCCTTGGAGAGAGTTACAGTGAAGAGAGATAAACCAAACAGCTTCTAACTGTCACTTTAGAGGCTGTGTTTGAAAAATGACTGATTGGTTGGCAGTACCAACTTGGTACTTTCTCTCTCTCCAATTTATCTTTCTCCAGGGCTTAGTACATCTGCCCCTGTGCCTTTCATTTTCTAACCTGAAATGTGCCTTGTCCAATTCAAGTTCAAAGAAAAAGCAAGTAATTGATGACAGCCTGGCTTGTTTTACTGATGACTCAATATTTCTTGCATGCTGTGTTTTTATGCTTGAAAGGTTTTTAAGCAATTACTGTATGAGGTGTACATTAAAGGCTTCCTTTTATTAGAGCTATTAAGCTATAAATAAATATAAAAACACTACATTTGTAGTAAACTAGGGGTCATTTTATACCACACGGAGAATATTTAATATTCAGACATACAGTATATGGAACTAGCATATATGCAAACGAGCCAAGGGTTAATCATTATTTAAGCACTGTTTTCAGCATTTTCAAAAACATTAGCTATAGCATAATATACTATGTAATATATTATGTACACTTGTGATAACAATAAAGATGAATGGAGTTGAAGTGATAACTTAGTGCCTGATTCAGCAAGGGACGCAAGTGAGAGAACATACGCACTCGGCCGATGGTTTCGCACTGCGTATGCACAAACTAGCCACGGGTAAGGGTTCGCAGACTATATGCAGTCCCTTCCAATATTGATTGACAGGAAGTGCCGTTTGAGGGTGGTGACGGGGGGGTGGTTGGGAGAACGCAGGCATGCCTGTGTGTTGGGACACCATTATAGGGGGGGTGTATAATTAAGGCAGTGTGGCGGCATGCACAGCCAGACAACTCGATGCATGCAGGAAGTGCCCAAAATCCTGGACCAGGTCAGGTCATCCTCTATTGTGCGTCTGGGTCTGATGGTTCTCGATGTTACCAGTGTTTGCGCTATCCTGCGTACTGATTGAGCATTGAGTAAAAGGAGATGGGCGGCACTATGTATTGCTGGGCATCTGCATCCTTGTGCTGCAGTTGCTGTGCGTGTGCATTGATTAGCATATACCCGCAGCAGCCGAGTATGTGCGATTTGTCACTTGCGTCCCTTGCTGAATCAGGCCATTAGTTTTGTGTTAAGCTACATTAGAAGCAAGCTTTGGCTTATGCTTTCACCTTTTTATCAGATACTTCACACTATCACTAACTATATTAAATGGATAACATTTTAAGGGGTGGACAGGGTGGAATTGCTTGAGCATCAGTTACTTTTCACTTTGCTTGTGCTTTTGTCACATTTCTGCACCTAATCACACTTCCATTGAGTACAATGAACCATGTCCACCTAATTTGGGGAATTGCTGGGTCTACTGTAAAGACAATGTTGATACTTCTCTTTTTTTACACCACACATACACTATCAACCCACCACCCATCGCCCAGGGGTGGCGGGGATAGCCCCGGGTTATAAGCCTAGGCCAGGGTTGCCCTGGAGAGGGGGAACACTTTATTCGGGGGTCCCCAACTCCCGAGGAATCCCTGGCCTGGGCTGACTAGCAGTCAGGGCTGATGCTGTGGCTGGGGGGCCCGGTGATAGGGCTCCCCTGGCTGTGGCATCAGACCCCCACTAGAAAGAGTCTGGGAATTACAGGGGGACCCTACGCATTTTTTTCTCCTGTAATTCCAGAACCAGGACTGGTTCCCAGAGCCCAGTGCTGGTTGTACTAAGTACAGTGGAACCTTATTGCATTTTTTTCCCTGACAACAAGGACTGGCTATGAACAGTTTGGGACTGGTTCTGTTTTAGGGGGGGACCTCACGTAAATTTTTTGCAAAAAAATAACCATTACGATATGAAAATAACCAAGCAGCCTGCACATATTTCACTGATATGTGCAGCCTGCTTCTTCAGGAGAGAAATTTGGCCTGTTAAATCGGGGCTTCAAAACAGATTGACCAAATACACCATCAATCAAAATGATCCTTTCAAAACCAGGACCTTGGTAAATTCCCAATATTTTAAGTGAAAAAACGGCTGTTTTTGATCGATCCTATCCGAGTTGAAAAATGGGACAAATCGGGACCAAATCGAATCTTTGTAAATATACCCCCTAGTGTGTGAAAGGAGCCATCTTCAAAGACAGCAAAAACAGATATACTGAAGTTCAGAATCTTAGAAAAAAAAATGGCTGGGCCACCTGAGGTAAATGATGTTCACAACTTTCTGGCAGCAAAAGTGCTAGCAGAGGAATACTCTTGATGTGTGGACATTTCAAAGAATAATGTTAGTCAAAGTTAACTTTTTGAGCGTAGCAAAATATTGTTTGTGACCAACATTCCTCCCAGCCCAGCCTCCTGTCTGCAGCAGGTTTGTGATGCTGTACTTGCCCCTGCAGGCATTATGTTGTTAATGTTCTTTGTAAATTATGTCCAAAGTTTTCAAACTGTCTCATGGCTATTACAAAACAGTTTCTGTTTACAATTGAAATATATATGCAGACTTTGTGACTCTACTGTTATTATGGTTGTGTATATTTTCTCAATTGTCATACAATGATGCCTCTTTCAGTGCTTGTCAGGCAGTTCATCACCCAAGAGACATTAATATACAGTAAATACACTAAAATATTTGTGTCCCGTCTGCACAACTATTGTTTCCTAAGAGATGTTTTGACCTTTTACAATGACATATTAATGTGATGGTTGGCTGGCTGCAATATCATCTAATTGAAAGAAAACCAGCTCTACTGCACAAAATAAGTATCCAGTTGCAGGTCTGAAATAAACTTAATAACAGTAAAGAAGAGTTGACTATAAATATAATAGACTTTGCTTACTTAGGGGGCTGCCATATTTGTATATGCCAGTGTTCAGAAAGGTACTGTCTATAATGAGAATTCTGTTTTTGAAAACTCCAAAAACTTGAAGATAGCTATTTCAATAAAATAAATTTTTGGTAGCTAAGTCAACTAAACCTTGAACTGGAAAGATTTATGCAACATAGGATAAATAGCCCAGCTCAATCTTAAACTGTGTGCTCAGACGCAGTTAATTTTAAGAGTGTGTATCACTTACACACTTTTAAGAAAAGTAGGATAGAGAAACACCTCCAGATTCATAAGCAGCTAAATGTAAATTTAGCATAATGTGTGTCTTTGATATATCTCTCCATGGGGGAGATGTATCAAACCTTGGAGAGAGATAAAGTACCAAACAGTCAGCTTCTAACTGACATCTTGCAGCCTGGGTTTAAAAAATACAGAAAAAAGGGATTTGCCCCCCAGCACACTGTAACAAAATCAAAAATACTTAAATCCTACATGATAATAGAGATTCAGAGGTATTAGTTACATACATTTGCAAAGGCACCCCAAAAAAATTCCAGCCAAGGACCATCCCTAGGGCATCACACGAAAAGGGGAAAAAAGGTGATAGTGAACTGTAAAGAATAGATGTGTAAGAATAAATCAATAAGTGTTAATGAAATGTGAACGAATTAAAATGACATAAATTCACATAGAATATTTTTATCACTTCTCTAATTGTTTGTATATTATTTATGTAATTTTATTATTTATGTCATCTTTAAACTTCACTATCACCTTATTTCCCCTTTTCGTGTGATGCCCTGGGGATGGTTCTTGGCTGGAATTTTTTTGGGGTGCCTTGCTTCTCGGATGTGAACCCCTTAATGTCAGGGACGCCAGTATAGAGGAGCCTTGATGATTGGCCTGGCGCTTATTCATATATTTGCAAATGTATGTAACTAATACCTCTGAATCTCTATTATCATGTAGGATTTAAGTATTTTTGATTTTGCTACAGTGTGCTGGGGTGGCAAATCCCTATTTTTCTGGGTTCAGTGTAAACCCCCCCTTTACAAGCACCTGTGGTATGTCATTTAGCTGATTTGAGCAACTACCATATTTTTTGTTTGGGTTTAAAAAATGACAGTTGGAAGATGATTGGTTGGTATTTTATCTCTCTCCACTTTATCACTCTTCAAGGTTTGCCACATCTCTCCCATAGACTTCAGCAGCTTGTGTTCGATAAGCTACCTCATTTCCTCACCTCTCACACTCTTCTATGTACTTGGGCTTCGATCAACAACATTTCAAAGAGACTGAGCACTGGCTTTTGCACTTAATATTATAAGTACACTCACTGTTGAATCACACAATGTTGTCTATTGAGAGTTGTGGCATTTTTAGGTATGTTTCTTACAGTTTAAATTACCATAATGAGGCTAACAACTTTTAAGCACCAGTGAAATTTCCAACTCCTTTATATACCTGGGACATATATTTTTACATATTACATTCCTGAGGAAACAGATGGGATTTGTGAAGCACATTGAAGTGTATGAGAGACAATGAGCAAAATTTACTAAGTGGCAGGTTCTAAACCCCGGGGGTTTGGTGGCGGTTTCGAAATGACAGCCCTGTTCTGTTGTATTAAAAAAAAAAATTACGATGATTTTGCAGCAGTTTTGGCCTTTGTAAATCTGTGGATAGCAAAAACACAGCCAAACTGCCACCAAACCATAGAGGTTTAGAACCCGCCGCTTGGTTGTGACTACATCCACTAACAAGGACATGGACAAGGAGATTACCTGCTATAATTAAATTGAGGAGCAATTACAGGGGCAGATTGGGATGCTGGGCCGTTTCCCGCTGGGCCGGACCCTTTTTATGCTTTTTAGGGGCCGGAGGCCGCCTTTCCCTCACCCACCCCACTGCCGACCCAACTGCCGCGATTGGAGCTCAGCTCCAATCAGTCAGCGTTGCAACTCCTGCGCATTGCCGGCAACCACCCTTCCCTCAACCTCCCCTCTGCCAGCATAGCTCTCTGCAGCGATCCTCCGATCGGGCAGTGTTTCTGAACCTAAACAAATGTGGCCGACGGGGGAGCTCCCCCATAAGCCTTTGCGGAGCCCGCTTTAGTTACTACTGATGGCTCCGCCTTCAGGCTGTCAGCAGCCCGCCTCAGTGCCTCCACCTCCAGGACCATCTACTCATCTCACTGTATGTGCACAGGCAGCAGTGGATGCTGCCCACATGAAGCAGCATAGAGCAGTACACAGAGGCACAGCGGCCAGCACAGAGGAGCCGGCAGCCTACTGTGACAGTCAGTAAGTACTGTAAACTATTCATAGCCAACATATATCAGCCTGCCTGAATAAATATATATATATATATATATATATATACACTATATATATATATATATACAGTGTGTGTGTATATATATATATATATATATACATATTTATATATTATATGTGTGTATATATATACACACACATATAATATATATATAATATATACAAGTCCTGCTGAGCCCCTTGAAGAAGTCCCTTGTGGACGAAACGCGTTGGGTAGCTGCCTCTTGCCTCAATGAACTATTAAGATAAGCACTGATAACATATCACTTTTAAACTCTTGCTTCTACTTTTTAAGTGTTATATATACATTTTTTAAAAGTATTGTTTCTCCTGTGCCTATTTTTAACAGATACTGTCTCATTTAACTGATATTATTTAATTTTATATTCTGTATATTAATTTTTTATCCCTTTGCTTGTACCCCATATTTTATCACATGTGTATAAGGGACATGTTGCATTGTTTACAAATTTTGCACTTTATTACACGCATTCTTTGCACAAGGGCTAGTGAGACCTGTGGGTCACTAATAGAGTCTGTTTGAGCATTTGGAAACTCAATACTTAGTTTGTGTTTATTCTATGTCTGTTCTGTCAACTTTTTAACTTAATTAAATAGACAAATTTGCTACATCTATGGTAACTCTTTGCACAAAACACTTTCCTGTATATGCAATAATTTTCACATCGTCAACACGCCAGTCGCTAAAGACCTTATACACTTACGCATACCTTCACTAGGGTGCACTGTAATACATAGGGAAAGCGTATTTTTAAGATTTTTTGGTATTTAAAGTAATATCTAAGTTGGCGCAGATATTATATATATATATATATATATATATATATAGATATCATCCCTTCTAATGTTGGCACTCAGGAATTTTTGAAAAAAAAGACGACAAAGCCATCATTAGGTTTAGACCTAATGATGGCTGTGTCGTCTTTTTTTCAAAAATCCCTGAGTGTCGCCATTAGAGGGGATTATATGTGCAGTGTAAGCTTACACTAATTGCGGAGGGCAATGAGGTATTATCTGTGCATGTTTGAGTGCCTTATATTTTTTCTTGTTGTGTGTGTATGTGTGTATGTATTAGGGGTAAGCGGGTTCGGATTTCTGAAATCCGAACCCCCCCGAGCACCCCCGACCCGAGGCCGATCCAAGTCAGGCTCGACTTTTCCCGCCTGACTCGGATCTGAAATCGAGTCAAAACGTCATCATCCCGCATTCCGGGTCTCGCGGGTTTTGGATCCTATATAAGGTACCCGCGTCGGCACCGTTTTCTCACTCGGTTGTGGACAGTGAAGAGGGAGAGTGGGAGTTAGGGCTGGCTGGGCTGTGTAGTGTAGTGTAGTGTTGTAGTGTAGTGTAGTGCAGTGTAGTGTTGTGCTGTGCTGTGCTGTGCTGCGCTGTGCTGCTGTTGTCCATAGGGGCTGTGTCCACTACTTCAAAGTCCATAGGGGCTGGCTGGACTGTGTTGTGCAATCAGTTGTCCATAGGGGCTGTGTCCACTCCAAAGTCCTGTGCAGTGTCCCAGTCCTAAAGGGGTGCTGTAGTGTTGTCCAGGGGGTGCTCCCCCAAGTGCTAAAAAAAATATATTTTTTCTGTGTTTGTGAATTGTGTGCACTGTGGCTGTACGTGCATCAACAAAGGAGCAGCGCCAAGTGTGCGCCTGTGTCCCATACGTAAAAGGCCGGCTGGCTTGTCCGCTAAAGGGTGCTGTCACCCTCAAAGGGCACTCCAAACAAAATAAAAAATATATTTTTTTGTGTTTGTGAATTGTGTGCACAGTAGCCGCACGTGCATCAACAAAGTAGTGCCAAGCGTGCGCCTGTGTCCCATAAATAAAGGGCCAGCTGGATTGAACGCTAAAGGGTGCTGTATCCCCCAAAGGGCACTCCAAACAAAATAAAAAAATATATTTTTTTGTGTTTGTGAATTGTGTGCGCAATAGCCGCACATGCATCAACAAAGTAGTGCCAAGCGTGCGTCTGTGTCCCATAAGTAAAAGGCCGGCTGGCTAGTCCATTAAAGGGTGCTGTAACCCCCAAAGGGCACTCCAAACAAAATAAAAAAATATAATTTTTTGTGTTTGCAAATTGTGTGCGCAGTAGCCGCTCATGCATCAACAAAGTAGTGCCAAGCGTGCGCCTGTGTCCCATAAGTAAAAGGCCGGCTGGCTTTCCATTAAAGGGTGCTGTAACCCCCAAAGGGCACTCCAAACAAAATACAAAAATATATTTTTTTGTGTTTGTGAATTGTGTGCGCAGTAGCCACACGTGCAACAACAAAGTAGTGCCAAGCGTGCACCTGTGTCCCACAAATAAAGGGCCGGCAGGATTGACCGCTAAAGGGTGCTGTAACCCCCAAAGGGCACTCCAAACAAAATTTAAAAAAAATGTCTGTGTTTGTGAATTGTGTGCACTGTTGCTGCACGTGCATCAACGAAGGAGCAGCGCCAAGCGTGCGCCTGTGTCCCTTAAGTAAAAGGCCAGCTGGCTTGTCCATTAAAGGGTGCTTTAACCCCCAAAGTGCACTCCAAAAAAAATAAAAATATATATTTTTTTGTGTTTGAGAATTGTGTGCGCAGTAGCCGCACGTGCATCAACAAAGTAGTGCCAAGCGTGCACCTGTGTCATAAGTAAAGGGCCGGCTGGTTTGACCATTAAAGGGTGCTGTAACCCCCAAAGTACACTCCAAACAAAATAAAAAAATATTTTCTGTGTTTGTGAATTGTGTGCGCAGTAGCCGCACGTGCATCAACAAAGTAGTGCCAAGCGTGCGCCTGTGTCATAAGTAAAGGGCCGGCTGGCTTGGCCATTAAAGGGTGCTGTAACCCCAAATGTACACACCAAACAAAATAAAAAAATATTTTCTGTGTTTGTGAATTGTGTGCGCAGTAGCCACATGTGCATCAACAAAGTAGTGCCAAGCGTGCGCCTGTGTCATAAGTAACGGGCCGGCTGGCTTGACCGTTAAAGGATGCTTTAACCCCCAAAGTACACTCCAAACAAAATAAAAAAATATTTTCTGTGTTTGTGAATTGTGTGCGCAGTAGCCACACGTGCATCAGCAAAGTAGTGCCAAGCGTGCGCCTGTGTCATAAGTAAAGGGCCGGCTGGCTTGGCCGTTAAAGGGTGCTGTAAGCCCCAAAGTACACTCCAAACAAAAGAAAAAAAATATTTTCTGTGTTTGTGAATTGTGTGCGCAGTAGCCGCACGTGCATCCACAAAGTAGTGCCAAGCGTGCGCCTGTGTCATAAGTAAAGGGCCGGCTGGCTTGACCGTTAAAGGGTGCTGTAACCCCCAAAGTACACTCCAAACAAAATAAAAAAATATTTTCTGTGTTTGTGAATTGTGTGCGCACGCTTGCCACACGTGCATCAACAAAGTAGTGCCAAACGTGCGCCTGTGTCATAAGTAAAGGGCCGGCTGGCTTGACCGTAAAAGGGTGCTGTAACCCCCAAAGTACACTCCAAACAAAATAAAAAAATATTTTCTGTGTTTGTGAATTGTGTGCGCAGTAGCCGCACGTGCATCAACAAAGTAGTGCCAAGCGTGTGCCTGTGTCATAAGTAAAGGGCCGGCTGGCTTGACCGTTAAAGGGTGCTGTAACCCCCAAAGTACACTCCAAACAAAATGTTAAAAAATTTTCTGTGTTTGTGAATTGTGTGCACTGTGGCTGCATGTGCATCAACAAAGGAGCAGCGCCAAGCGTGCGCCTGTGTCCCATAAGTAAAGGGCCGGCTGGGTCATTTCTTAAAGGGTGGTGTAACCCACAAAGTGCACTAGTCTCCAACAAAAATAAAAAATTATTTTCTGCGTTTGTGTGCACCTTAGCCGCACGTATATATCAATCTAACATAAACGGAGGACCAAAATTTCTCCGATAAAAATAAAATAGGGAAAGATCAAGAGCCACTTCCTCCTGGTGCTGAAGCTGCTGCCACTAGTCATGACATAGACGATAACATGCCATCAACGTTGTCTGCCAAGGCTGATGCCCAATGTCATAGTAGAGGGCACATACAATCCCAAATGGCAAAGTTCAGGAAAATAACCTTGAAAAAAACATATAAATCATCTGAAGAGAAATGTAAACTTGCCAATATGCCATTTACGACACGGAGTGGCAAGGAATGGCTAAGGTCTTTCCCTATGTTCATGACTAGTGGTTCAGCTTCACATGATGATGGAAGCCCTCCTTCCACTAAAAAAATCAAATGAGTTAAGCTGGCAAAAGCACAGCAAAGAACTGTGCGTTCTAAGAAGATATCACAAATCCCCAAGGAGAGTCCAAGTGTGGTGGTGGTTGCGATGCCTGACCTTCCCAGCACTGGACGGGAAGAGGTTGCTCTTTCCACCATTTGCATGCCCCCTGCAAGTGCTGAAAGGAGCACCCACAGTCCACTTGCTGATATGCAAATTGAAGATGTCACTGTTGAAGTACAACAGGATGAGGATACTGGTGTAGCTGGCGCTGAGGAGGAAGTTGGTGAGGAGGATTCTGATGGTGATGTGGTTTGTTTAAATCAGGCTCTGGGGGAGACAGTTGTTTTCCGTGGGATGAAAAAGCCCATCATGGTCAAGCTTGGGCAGAAGACCAAACATTCCACCTCTTTGGTCTGGCAATATTTCTATCCAAATCCGGACAACTACTGTCTTGCCATATGTACCGTATGTAAAGTTGAAATAAGTAGGGGTAGGGACGTTAACCACTTAGGAACATCCTCCCTTATACGGCACCTGCAGCACGTTCATAAAAAGTTCATAAAAAGTTACTGTCAAGTTCAGAAACTTTGGCTAAGACCATAAGCAGTCCAGGGACACTTAAATCCCATTGTCCTGTTGTATCCAAGTGCCTGCAAACCACACCGTCAACTCCCTCCTCGTCAATTTCCTCCTTAGTCAGGATCAGAAGTAGTCCTGCAGGCCATGTCACTGGCATGACTGACTTTCCTATCCAGAATTCCTCCGGAGGATCCTGCATTGCTACGCCTCCTGCTGCCGCTGTTGCTGTTGCTGCTGCTGGGAGTCATTCATCATCCCAGAGAGGAAGTAGGAACAACACTACTTTTACTAAGCAAATGACCCTCCAACAGTCCTTTAAGTACGACAGCAGTCATCCTGAAGCAAAACGTATAACTGAGGCCTTGACTGCTATGTTGGTGTTAGACGTGCGTCCGGTATCCGCCATTAGTGCAGTGGGATTTAAATTGATGGAGATAGTGTGTCCCCGGTCCCAAATCCCATCTAGATTCCACTTCACTAGGCAGGCGATACCGAGACTGTACAGAAACGTCAGAAAAAGTGTCCTCAGTGTCCTGAAAAATGCCGTTGTACCCAATTTCCACTTAACCACGGACATGTGGACAAGTGGAACAGGGCAGACTAAGGACTATATGACTGTGACAGCCCACTGGGTAGATGTATCACCTTATGCAGCAACAGCAGCAGCATCACCAATAGCAGCATCTCAGAAACGCCAGCTCATTCCAAGGCAGGCTACGCTGTGTATCACCGGTTTCAGTAAGACGCACACCGCCGACAACCTCTTAGAGAAACTGAGGGAAATCATTGCCCAATGGCTTACCCCACTTAGACTCTCCTTGGGATTTGTGATATCTGACAACACCACCAATATTGTGCGGGCATTACATCTGGGCAAATTCCAGCACGTCCCATGTTTTGCTCACACAATAAACTTGGCGGTGCAGAATTTTCTGAAAAGCGACAGGGACATGCAGGAGACACTTTGGGTGGCCCGAAAAATTTCTGGCCACTTTTGCCATTCAGTTACTGCGTGCCGAAGACTGGAGCACCAGCAAACACTCTTGAACTTGCCCCGCCATCACCTGAAGCAAGAGGTTGTGACGCGGTGGAACTCAACCCTCTATATGCTTCAGAGGATGGAGGAGCAGCAAAAGGCCATTCAAGCCTGTACATCCACCTTTGACATAGGCAAAGGAGGGGGTATGCACCTGACTCAAGCACAGTGGTGAATGATTTCCGTATTGTGCAAGGTTCTCCAGCCCTTCGAACTTGCCACACGTGAAGTCAGTTCAGACACTGCCAGCTTGAGTCAGGTCATTCCCCTCATCAGGCTTTTGCAGAAGCAGCTGGAGGAGCTAAGACAGAGCGATTCCGCTCGGCATGTGGGACTGGTGGATGAAGCCCTTCTTTCGCTTTGCCAGGATTCCAGGGTGGTCAATCTGTTGAAATCAGACCACTACATTTTGGCCACTGTGCTCGATCCTAGGTTTAAAGCCTATGTGGTATCTCTCTTTCTGGCCGACACAAGCCTGCAGAGGTGCAAAGACCTGCTGGTGAAAACACTGTCAGCTGAAGCAGAACGTGACACGTCAACAGCTCCTTCTTCATTTTCTCCAGCAACTGGGGCTGCCAGGAAAAAACTTAGGTATCCTAAGCAACCCGCTGGCAGTGATGCAGGGCAGGCACGACCAAGTTTGGACATCTGGTCCGGACTGAAGGACCTGGCAACAATTTCTGACATGTCTACTGTCACTGCATATGATACTGTCAACATTGACAGAATGGTGGAGGATTACATCGGTGACAGCATCCAAGTAGGCATGTCAGACAGTCCGTACCTGTACTGGCAGGAAAAAGAGGCAATTTGGAGGCACCTGTACAAACTGGCTCTATTTTACCTGAGTTGCCCCCCCTCCAGTGTGTTCTCCGAAAGAGTGCTTAGTGCAGCCGGGACCTTGTCAGCGAAAGGCGTAGGAGGTTGCTTCCACAAAATGTGGAGAAGATGATGTTCATAAAAATGAATTATCAACTCTTCCAGGGAGACCAGCCTCCAGAACGTACAGAGGGACCTGCGGTGGTGGATTCCAGCGGGGACGAGTTAATACTCTGTGAGGATGAGGATGTACACAACACTGAAGAGGGTGAGGAATCGGTGGATGAGGATGAAATCTTGCCTCTGTAGAGCCAGTTTGGAAATTAGTGGAAATTAAGGTTTTTGAGGTTAATAATAGCATAGGAGCAGAAAAATCAACACATTCTGTGATTTTAGCTGTTTTTATGCTTTTTTTTAAAAAAATACAGATCCAAAACACAAAACCCAGAACCCAAAACACCGAAGTGTTTTTTGCAAAACCAATCCAGATCCAAAACACGAAGAAAGATCCAGATCCAAATCCAAAACACAAAACACGAAAAGTGGCCGGTGCACACCCCTAGTATGTATATATATATATATATATATATATATATATATACTGTGCGTGTGTATATATACTATGTGTGTGTATATATATATATATATATATATATATTTATAATTGCGATGATGGGTGTGTTATTAGAGTGACACACAGGAGTGTTGCTGAAAGTAGGTGCGTGCAGAGACGCTGAATCACTCACATTGGAGGCCATATTTAGATGGATACTCTAGCAGATGGTACGTCTGATAGTAATGTCTAAATGCAAAAGTGGGTGTCTCAGGCCTTGCACATTCGGACGCATAGCTGTGCACCATGCAAGGTGTTAGTAGCATCCACGACTGCGCCCAACATAGAATCAGAATGAGTGAGTATTCCATTCCCTTAGCAGACCCCGCCCCCATCAGGGCTGCTTTAAAAAATTTCCCAGGCTGGTATTCAATCCCAATCCGCCCCTGTGAGCAAATATGATCCAGTTTAATGGTACCGACCCAATTATTTGTTTGTCTGTGCCTTTTAGCAATTTCCTTTTTTTGTATACCAGATGGAGAGTAGTACCTGCTGTATAAGAGAGGTGTGTATAAGTTTTATTGAAGCCTAAGGGAAATATTTAGTAAGCAGCAGCTTCTAAACCCCGGCGGATTGGTGGCGGTTTTGCGGCGGTTTCTAAATGACAGCCCTGTTCTATTCTAAAATGTGTTTTGATGGCGGTTTTTCATTGGATTTGGCCTTAGGAATCCTGCGGATAGCAAAACCACCGCCAAACCACCTCCAAAACGACGGGGTTTAGGACCCGCTGCTTAGTAAATTTTGCCCTAAGAGTAAATATACATTTCACAAGCAAAAAAACCTAATGTAAACCTGGCAATTTGCTATTGTTGCAGAACTTCACTAATTTTCTCTAGAATTGAAACTTTGCATATACATGCAACTGCAGCATTTTAAGTAATGTCATTTTATACCTGTCATTTCGGACTCAGTTGCATCAGTGCTCAAATATTTGAGCATAAGTTTTGTACTCAATACTCAGAGCACAGTATTACTGAATTTTGTTTCTTTTGTTTCAGATGCTACAAAACTTTGCAACATATAATTTTCAAATTTATAAGTGTGATCTTATGTCACACATACCATTGTCCATACAATTCTCATGTTTCATTTTGGACATGCTAACAATAGAACGTCATGGTCTGAAGTAGTCTTTATGTGAATTCTCTCATACATGACTCCCAATTGTCTCAAAAACCAGAAGATTTAGCCAGAAATAATTACATAAATAGCATTTAAAAGGGAGTGTGACTACATTACTGTACGGAGCTCCAAGCCATGGCTGTCTGCCAAAATTAGAACTTAATTTTTTGCTTGTCATATATTATTCATTTTTTATAAACTTTTACAAATTAAAAATTACTTATATTAATTTAAATAATGAATATGGCCAAACTATGGAACTCCCATGGAGTAGATATGCATTATTTTGAATATATTATCACTTTTTTCTTCCTTTGTCCATTTATGGTAAGGGAATATAATTATCAGGTATTAGTATTGATTATCACACTGTCAACATTTATTACATAATTATTTTAAAAATGCTTCATAATATCTATTGATGTTATTGTTTTAATTACAGAGGACTGTGGGACATACTTGCCTACCCTCCCGATTTGGACGGGAGCCTCCCGAAAATTGGCTGCCACTCCTCACCCCTGGAAAGTCAGGCATACCTTCTGGCCCCCGGGGACCCCCCCCCCCGAAAATTACAATATAAATTGCGTCATCGTGGCCACACCCCCTGCTGTACATTGGTGTTAATCTGGGCATTGTGAAGAGGGGGTGGGGCCACAATGATGCTATCACACTGCCCCACCCATGCCCCACCCCTTTTGCTGCTACACGCCCCGCCACCGTGGAAGCCCGACAGTTAAAAGTCAGTAAGCATGCTGTGGGCCTGATTCATTATGGATTGCTAATGCGATTGCAGCTGATTATGCATGCAGACCCGCTGCAAAAATATGCTAATGTCTGCAATCGCTATGCCATCGCAGCCTAACATAGGGATCCCCACTTCCTCTTATACACATCCATAATACTTTGAAAGTCTGCAAAACCATTGCTAACATCGAGTAACATCAGAGCCTCGCGCACTCTTGCACACGTTTATACCTTGCTCAGAAATTGCTAACCTCATCACACGCAGTGAATGCTCAAGCAGCGTATGGCATCACAGTGGTTAATTTATGCACGCCCCTGTAACTGCGATGAAATGCACTGTCATGCCTGCTTTTCACCGGCCACCCCCCGTCACCACCCCCAAATGCTTACTTCCTGTCAATCACTCTGTGATGGGTCTGCATGGACACTGGGATCGCTGTCCATTGCAGAGGAGCCTTCAATCATGTGCATTGCGATGCACACGCAAGCTCAGTATGCAAGAATCGTTCGTCTGCGTGCTTAATCGCAGTTGCGATTGATAATGAATCAGGCCCTGTATATGCTAGACTTGATGGGATTGATGAACGCAAGTTTGTTTTACAAAATTATTACATAGTGTTTTTACACTATGCATACTCATACATGCCTACTTTCCTGGTTTTCGCGGGAGGCTCACGATTTTTTGGGTAACCCCCCGAACCCGCAGAAGGGTAGGCATTTCTCCTGCATTTTCTAGTGAAGTGGGCAGAATGGAGAGGATTCCAGCAGCAATCGAAGGTCCCCGTGTAGAAGGCAGTGCTTAATGACGTGATTCTCAATGAACCGCGTCATTTAGCCCCGCTCCTATTTATAGTAAAGCCAATCACGGCAATTTCTCACAAACGGAGCGGGGCTTAATGACACAACCCATCAGGCCCCGCCCTCATCACAGCCCACCTGCTTCTCTTACCCAGTCATCTCCCGGGAGGAGAAGAAAAAGGTAGTCAGGTATGTGCATACTAGACCACCAACCATACACAAGTACAGATGGTGCATTGTCACACGCAACTCAGTTGCATCTCCACTTATGGTTGAAGAGGCGATACTGAGTGGTAACGGGGTGTTCATGTATAGACAAAGTACAAAGAGCGCACATCAAGAGAATTGCAAACTAAGTTGTGCTTATGTGTAAATGCTCCTGTTTTAGACAAATCTGTTGCATTTATAATAAGACTGGTGCAAGTACGCCCTGGAGATGATGAGTATGAAATCAAAAGTGAAGATAGGGATTTTCGTCCACAGACGTGTACAAATCTGCATGGTGCTCAACTTCCCAGGGATCTCTGGCCTGGGCTGACTAGTGGTCAGGACTGATGCTGCGGCTGGGCAGCCCGGTGAAAGGGCACCCCTGATTGTGGTATCAGCCCCCTGCTAGAAAGGGTCCAGGGCTGGTTTTAAATATACATGGAACCTCACATCATTTTCTTATACATATATTTAAAACCAGCTCTGTCCCTGCTGCCTGCTGCTGGTTCTTAAATTTACAGTGGCACCCTACACATTTTTTTCCCTGTAAATTAAGAATCAGGACAGGCTAGCAAGTCCAGGGCTGATTAATCCTTAGGGGGGGAAACCTCACGTAATTTTTTAAAATAACATTTAACCCTTTTTACAAGTCTTAACACACAAGCAGCCAACACATATGTCACTGATATGTGCAGGCTGATAGCTCGGCAGAGATTTGCAGAGAGAAAATACTGCAATCTCAGGTGAGTAATCTCCTGCAAAACGAGATACAGGAGAGATATCTCGTTCTGCTTCACCATCAACCAACTCGTTTAGCCTCAAATCGCCTGTTGGTAAATTTGGTAAAAAAAAGGGATTAAGTCACCCGAGTTTTGGCTAGTACCAACGAGATAAATCACTTCGAAGATCGGGACCATCTTGACTCTTAGTAAATTTACCCCTGTTATATTGTAAAGGAACAATGACACTTGATTAACAGAAGTGAATGATAAGCAGTGCAAGAAGACAACGTATCACTTACAGTATGTACGAAATATTGTGCATTATATTTTACTTATATAAATGACATACCTACTTTTCTCATAAAGTTTATAGCTGCATACACACACAACGATTTAGTAAATGAACAATTTTACTAAACGATTTTCATTCATTTTTTCAAGGGAAAAATTACCGAAAATCGTTTACTAAAATCATTCATTTACTAAATGTAATGAACAATTTTTTTGAACTACAAAGGTTTTTGCATATTCCCTTACTGAAAATCGTTGAGTTGGTCAGTCTGACTGAACTACAAACTACAAACGTGAACGCGCATGAACGATAATCGTTCATCGTTTTAACTCAGAAAGTGAATGATTTTTTCAACGATTGAACGATAAATGATATCGTTATTGATAATCATTAAAAAAATTATTGTGTGTGTATGCACCTTATAAGCAGTGGCGTCACAAGAGTAGTGCGGGGTGTGCGGGCCGCACCTGGGTGTCACCCACCGAGGGGTGACATCAAGGTGCAGACTGACACTCCCCCACAGTGACAGGAGCCGGGTGCTGCACTGTAGTATTAAGTGCAGCACCCGGCTCCTGACACTGTGAGGGAGCTGGCACTGCAACACAATGCAGTCAACAAACCCTGCACCCCCTTCCAGTAATAAATAAAAAAAACGGGATGAGAGGGATCGGCCCATGAGGCCATGCCTCCATCCCGTGAGGCCATGCCCCTGTCCCACGAGGCCACACCCCTGTCCTGCAAGGCCACACCCCCTTTCCAGGGCGAGCAGCTGTGCCGCGCTCACAACATCCCTCCCTGCACTGGGTGACACCATGGGGAGGGACGCAACTGCTTATTAGTTCAAAGCACAAATGAGAGAGAGCAATCAACCCCTGAGCAGGTACTCTATACTGATTTTAAATAATTTTGCTTTATTTCCCTGATGCAAGTAAATTAAATTCCTGCATAAAGTATTTTTATAGGTCTGTGAAGTCAAACATGTGACTATTTCTTTCACATCCCTATCTATCAAACAGGCATCTTACCTTAATAGATCAACACATGTCTGTCCTAATTAATAAGCTCTACACTGGTTTATTACACTGGCTTGATCACATACTGGTCATTATAAATGTCAAAGAAATAAATTATGAAGTTAATTAGTAGGGCAAAACTAAACAGAGTATGAATTGCTTTCTCTGACATTGTCAAACATCCATTGTTATGTGAATAATATCCCACAGAATTTTTTTTATGCCCACACACCAGTAGAGGGCAATTTAGCTCTCCACCTTAACAACAATAGAAAGCTAGCCTATATATCTACTGAAGCTAGAAAAGGATCATAATCATGATTTGTATAAAAGACTGACTATAGACAGAAGCAGCATTAAATTGAAGTTGCATAAAATTTCCTCCTTAAAACTCAGAAAACCAATAAGGGTTAAATTTATAAAGCAGCAGTTCCAGTTTGCACCATTAAGTTTTCATTTATGTGTACTCTACTATGTATAAGGCAGGCTGAAAGGACCTTTCACTTAACCTTGGCAGTATTCTTAGAGGTAAATTTACTAAGATTCAAGATGGTCCCAATTTTCAAAGTGATTTATCTCTCTGCTGATCACCAAAACTTAGGTGATTTAGGCCCTCATTCAGAGCCACTCGCTATTTGCGGTTGTTCGTTCTAAAACAAGGGGTGGCTATTCAAATGAACCGTTCGCTCTTTGCGGTCTGTTCACGTCTCTAGGTCTGAACGAGCGAACAAAACTTGCGGTCGTTTTTTGGAAAAATACGCCCCCTGGCCGCTCGCATCCTACGTCATGTCCACTATTTATTAGATTAATCGAGTACATCGAACAGGGTATGAACTGCTCGCTATTCTTGTGGTTGGTTTTTGCTACCACAATTTTGCGAGCAGTTCTGGCTATAAAAGAACCCAGTGACATGGTCAATGACGCTGCTGTTTTAAATATGCACACCCATAAAACGCCCGTTTTGACCTTTAAGCACGCCTGCGATCGGATCTCCACTCCCCGTCTTCAAGCACCTTCCCCTGTTACCACCCACATACGCCTCTTTCTGTCTCTCAAATTATCAGGCATTCGCTATTTTGCGAGCACATGAATTTCGGCCGCACTGACTGGTTCGCGCATGCGTATAACGATCCGTACGCATGCGCAGTTGGGCAAACATCGCTCAGAGCGAACGAGCTGCCGCTTACGAGTGGCTCTGAATCAGGCCCTTAATCGCTTTTTTTAATCAAATTTACCAACAGGCGATTTGAGCCTAAATGAGTTGGCCGAAGGTGAAGCAGAACGAGATCTCTCTCCTGAGTATCTCGTTTTGCAGGAGATTACTCACCCGAGATTGCAGTGTTTTCTCTCTGCAAATCTTTGCCGAGCTAGCAGCCTGCACATATCAGTGAGATATGTGCTGGCTGCTTGTGTGTTAAGACTTATTAAAAAGGGTTAAATGTTTTTTTTAAAAATGACGTGAGCCCCCCCCCAAAAGACTAACCAGCCCCGGGCTAGCCAGCCTGTCCCGGTTCTTAAATTTACAGGGAAAAAAATGTGTAGGGTTTGTTAAAGTCAAATAATTGGTTATGATAGCTGTACAATTATTATCTGATGATCTAGTCGTCTATGGGCTGATAAAGAGTAAATCGGATGCTACTCTGCGTCGGCGCAATCCGATGCGCACAAATGCGTATCAATGTTTAGTGTATGGGAAACAGGTTTTGTATGTGTGTAACAAATAATTAAAATGCACACAGATACTGGTATGTACAGAGGAGTGTTTTAAATGCAGAGTTAAAGACCATTGTCAGAAGACTGAATATCTTTAGTAAAGTCCCGCATGTTGGTATTTGTGGTTCACCAAATACAAGCAGGCAGGAGGAGGCTTGCTGGTACATGTTGTTCCACAACTAAAGACAATATTGAACCCTTTCTTTTACAATACCCATACACTATCAACTCTGCACCCACCGCCCTAGGTGCCCGGGATAGCTCCGGGCTATCAGCCTAGGTCAGGGGTGCCCTGGAGTGGGTGAACCCTTTATTGGGGGGGTCCCCAACTCCCCAGGCATCCCTGGCCTGGGCTGACTAATGGTCAGGGCTGATGCTGCAGCTGGGGGGGCCTGGCAAAAGGGCACCCCTGGCTGTGGCATCAGTGCCCCATTAGAATGGGTCCAGGGCTGGTTTTAAATATAAGGGTAACCTGACGCCATTTTTCTCTGTATATTTAAAACCAGCTCTGTCTCTAGTGCCTGTTGCTGGTTCGTGATTTACACTGGAGCTCTACACATTTTTATCCCTGTAAATTAAGAACCAGGACAGGCTGGCAAGCCCAGGGCTGGTTAGTCTTTTGGGGGGGGACCTCACTTCATTTTTTAAAGTAAATTAACCCTATTTTTACCATTTACAGAAATAAACATACACAAATCACAATGATTTGTGTATGTTTCTGACCATCTCGTAGCTCAGGGGGTTAAGAGTTTGAAAAGTGATTTTGACAGAGAGTTTGCTCCTATCTCACCCAAGCTTGTCATCTGATTCTTGGTAAATTTGAGAGATGTGTGTTTTAGGTGAAAAGTACTTCCGATTTGTCCTGATGGTGATTTGATTCGAGATTGCTATCTCACCTGAGTTTTACGAGTGAGATGAGAGAAATCTCTCTTTAACTCACCCGACTTTACCTTTAGTATATTTGCAAGCAGGAAAAAAGGAATAAATCACCCGAGATGGTCATCTCGAGCTATCTCGATTCTTAGTAAATTTACCCCTTATAATATTTTCACACATCTGGAGCGCAACGTACCCGTATTTTATAGTTATCAAGCAGCAGTTTTCCTGATGGATATAAAATTGCTGTATATCGCTGTACATCATCGTTGATTTTGCTCTCCATTTTTTGAGGCTTAAAACTCATATCATTTGCAATGAGCAGCAATTAAAATCCACCAAAATACTCCAAACCACTAATAAGTTCTAGGAAATGCTGCAGTCTTTCAATAATGCTTTTTGTTTTTTATTTCTGATTCCAAGCTGCAGGAAATTAGAAATATTTACATCACAGCACTGTTTAAGACAGCCTACTGCCTAAAGGTGCCTACACACTAGGCAATATTTTACATGATTCGCCCAATTTTAACACATCCCCATTGGTCGTACATCGCATTTTCAGATCTTGCATACAGCAGACAAGATCTGCCAATTTCGTACACGATCCTGCTGCATATCGAACAGTGTTTATGCCTGTACGATATGTAATTCGGAAGTCAATGGTGGGAACTGTTCATTGGCTGAGAGGCGGAAGGCTCGCCTCTTTCAGCCAATGAACACTAAGCGACGAGAATTCCATAGTAAACCCACGCCCCTGAGCTCTCATTCAGGAAGTACCGTCCTTACAGGATGATACTATTGTCCGGTGGCTCACCTACATGGAATGAAGAGGACCCAAACTTTGCATAGGAGACGGTGAGTATTGATTTTTTTTTACAGGTACCCTATGGATTCTACTGGGAGAAGAGGGCCAATGGGCTACAGGAATAAATAGGTGAGTATGTGAGATAGTGTGTGCATGTATATTTGATAAACTTTTACTTTGTACAGTGTGTGTGTCCTGTGTTTATTTTAATTTTATTTTATTTTAATATTGCTTTTGCTGTGGAACTACAGGTACCAGTGGGCCCATAATGCATTCATGCTGATACTTGTAGTTCTCTAAGTACCAGCATGTGGAGGGTGCTTGCTGGGACCTGCAGTTCCACAGCAAAAGACTATTGCCCTGATTCAGACTCACTCGCAGCCGCTGGACACTCGCTGGTCTGTGGGTGTTTTTTTTTTTTCTCCGGCTGCTCGCAAAGCTGTGGGAGATGACCCACAGCTTGTGTGAGCGGCCTGGAGACCATCGCGACCATCATCTTTGTGACAGTACCCTACGGGAGGGTCTAGGCTTCCGCAAGGCCTAGTGGATTTCCTGCTCTTAGAGCAGGAAGTCCACTACTTACATCAGCAGTGATGTCAGTCAGCCCTCCTACAAACGCCAGGCATTCCTAAGGGAATGCCTGCGTTTGTCCGACCACCCCTTCTACCCATCCACAAAATGGGGTGAGCTGTCAATCAACATCGACAGCCACCCCATCTTGTTGCGAGCCCCATAGCGACTGAACTTCAGTTGCTCAGTGGGGCTCGTGCACACCATTTGCAGCGCATGCACAGTGGGCAACCATCGGGCCGATTGTGAGCACACAGCGCTTGCGAGTGGCTCTAAATCAGGCCCTATATTTTTAACACTTTCAGATGCACTACACTACATAATCAACCCAGCACCCATTGCCCAGGGATGCCAGGGATAGCCCCTGGGCTATCACCCTAGGCCTGGGATGCCTTGGGAAGGGGACCCTTTATTGTGGTGGTCCCCAGCTCCTCAGGGATCCCTGGCCTAGGCTGAATAGTGGTCAGGATTAATGCTTCGGCCGGGGGACCCGGTGATAGGGTTCCCCTGGATGTGGCATTAGCCCCCCACTAGAAAAAGTTTGGTTTGGTTTTGGGACCCTACTTATTTTTTTCCCTGTATTTCCAGAACCAGGACAAGATCAGAGCCCAGTGCTGGTTGTGCAAAATATGCTGTACCCCTATGTCATTTGTCCCCTGTATTTTGGCAACCAGGGCTGGTTCTGACTAGCCCAGTGCATGCCGTTTTTCTTTTTCACACAGGCTTTAATTTTTTTTAAACACAGCAGCACAGATGGATCTCACTGATCCATCTGTGGATCTGTGTTCATTTTTTTACAGACAGATGCATGCATCACAGATATCCCTGATCCATGCAAACATCTATTTGCTATCCTGCATGATCTAAAGATTGGCAAATCTTTAGATCATGCACAATAGATCTTGTGACACATTGTGCAGCTTTTGCTACACATGGTGTCCTGGAGTGTCGGGGATCTGCCAGGGAGAGTTCAAAGGAAATTGCTAATGATATTGAATCATGAGCACATCGCGTAGTGCGTAGGCACCAAAAGATTAGTTTATATGATATATAAGTTTTGAAATTTGACTTCTGATCACTGTGTCTTCTGGCTGTGTTTGTATATTTTTAAGTGAGATATAGTGACATATAGCAAACATGGGGGGCTGTTGTCCTAAGCCTTGGAGAGAGTTAAAGTACCAACCAATCAGCTTCTGTTTGAAAAATGGCAGTTAGGAGCTGATTGGCTGGTAGTTTATCTCTCTCCACCTTATCTCACACTAAGGGACATATCTAATTGGCCGCAAGGTTTTGCCCACAAAAATGATGTGGACTTCGCAACCAATTTTGAACTACTGTGGTTATGCGCACTCCTGATACCAGTGGTATCCAATTAAAAAAAATTGCTTGTAGGGATTTTTGTGGGTAACATCAAATGGGAGGGGAATTTTCTTTTTCCCACTCAGTCTTCAGCCTACGGACGGCTACCGAGGCTGTGTGCAGGTAGCGGGAGCAGGGTTAGAGGTAGTGTAGTGTAGTGTGTGCGGGAGTGGGAGTAGGGTTAGAGGTAGTGTAGTGTGTGCGGGAAGTGGGAGCAGGGTTAGGGATGATGTATAATAGAGGGTGCAGGCAGTGGGAGCAGGGTTAGGGGTAGTGTAGTGTAGTGTGTGCGGGAGCAGGGTTAGTGTAGTGGTAATAATGTCTGTTGACATACACATCCCCCATTAGTGAGGAGCTTTCAGTTGGTATGTATGCAATCTCTGGCTCCAAGGATATTTGGTATTCCTGACAACTTATAAAAGCCTGTTCAGATAGGGATAGCAGATATATATGTAGCACAATAATTTAGGGCTCTTAACATTTGTCTTAAGTGCCTGGAAAATATTTGCTGTATAATTCCTACACTATTAAGCTCATAAACAGGAAAGAGCCTGTGGCCAAAATGTATATGGCACACAATAATTTGTGCATCCCATACAGTGAATAGATTATTGATGTTATCTTGATGTTAATGGTTCTAAATCACTTCTCACCCACTTGTAAAAATTAAGGTTTACGTGTTACACTATGGTCTGTATGTACTTTATATTTTGCATGGTATGAATGACATTCTACAAAGAAAAAAGAGAAAAGAGTATCAGACCTACCAGCCAGTCTCGCTACGACTAAGGGGAAGTAAAGCATTTTCTCCCTTCATTTATGCACTTTTGTTACTTGTTTGTCACTAGCACTATTGGGTTTTCACCATTTTTATTATCTATGTTACACATGGGTGTTTTAGGGTGACACCATAGATAACCCAGTTGCAGCTGTTATAGTGTTTATGCACCCAGGTTGTGGCAGAAATGTTACCTTTTAATTTTTTTTTTACTTTTTTTGTTGATGTAGCGCTTATGACTGGAATATTTTTTGTCTCTGATATAGCTGATGAGTGTTTGTGTTACTCTTATTCTAAGTTTAGCTGCAATCACAGCTGAATGATATATTTCAGTTTTTCTAATAGACAGCATCTAATGGTCTGTATTTAAAATATCTAAAAAATAATCTGGATGCAGATTTGTGGTGATGTTGTGAATTTACAATTGTTTTGACTTAATCCAGTGGCTCTAAAACTGTCCAAAAGCACACCGTTAATTTGACAAAATGTAACCTTAAAATACTAAGGGTCAAATGTAGTAGGCAGCGATTTGTTGGAGCCTGCTCAATTCTGGGGAGATAGTCAAAAGGCTAAAGGTGCATACACACTAGACAATGTGCTCACGATGCGATATCGTGTGCGATTTCCCATGAACTCTCCCCAGCAGCTCTTTGGCACTCCAGGACATGATATGGTGCTAAAAAGTGTTCACTCTGACCAATGATCAGGGCATGCAGGAGATGCTCTCAGTGGCTCAAAAGATTTCTGTACATTTTTGACATTCAGCAACTGCATGTCAAAGATTGCAGCACCAGCAATAACTGTTGAATTTGCCCTGCCATCAGCTGAAGCAAGAGGTAGTAACTAGGTGGAATTCTCCCCTCTATATGATTCAGTGGATGGAGATGCAAAAAAAGTCCATCCAAGGCTACACTATGGCCTATGACATAGGGAAAGGAGTGGGAATGCACCTTAGTCAAGCGCAGTGGAGAATAATCTCTGTGTTGTGCAAGGTTCTCAAACCCTTTGAACTTGCCACATGTGAAGTTAGTTCAGACACTGCTAGCTTGAGTCAGGTCATTCCCCTTATCAGACTTTTGCAAAAGAGGCTTGAGAAAAAGAGGTAGGACCTGAAATGGAGTGGTTCTGCTAAGTAATTTGGACTTGTAGATCAAGCCTTTCATTTGCTTTGCCAGGATCCAAGGGTCGTCAATCTCTTGAAATCAAATCACTATATTTTGGCGACCATACTTGATCCTAGGTTTAAGTCATACCTTGTGTCTTTCTTTCCGATGGACATAAATCTAAAAAGGTCCAAAGAGCAGTTGGTAAAAAAATTGTGAGCTCATTCGGCATGTGACACGGCAGCATCTCCTCCTTCAGTTTCTGCAGCTTCCAGGAATAAATAACATTTTCCTAAGAGACCCACTGCTGGTGGTGATGCAGATCAGTCAGCAAAACCTAATGACATCTTGTTGGGTCTGAAAGAACTGCCTACTATGAGTGACATGTCTTTCAGAGAATGGTGGATGGTTATTTTAGGGATAGCATCCAAATAGGCATGTAACTCAGTCCATTTCACTACTGGCAGGAAAAAGAGGCAATTTGGAGTCCCTTACACAAACTGGCTTTGCTGTATTTAAGTTTCCCACCCTCCAGTGTGTACTGTGAAAGAGTTTTTAGCGCAGCCGGGAACCTTGTGAGTGATCGGCATAGGAGGTTACTTCCCCAAAATGTGGAAAAGATGATGTTAATTAAAATGAATTACAAAATCCATGAGGAAGACCTTTACCAGCAATTAAGTAAAACAAATACAGAAGCATCTGTAATGGTGGATTCCAGCATTGACAAACTAATATTGTGTGAAGATGAGGTGAATGCACACACTGATGGGGATGATGATGATGACATCTGATCTTACCTTGTAAAGCCAGTTTGTGTATGGTATCATTGCCACCACTGTGCATTGGCAGCTTGCTTTGTGGGGGGTCCAAACAAACCAATCATTTCAGCCACAAGTGGCAGTCCCTGTTGCTGAAGTGATTGGTTTGTTAAACTGTGTCTTGTTTCATATATACAACATAAGGGTGGGTTGGAGGGCCCAAGGACAATTCAATCTTGCACCTTTTTCCTTTCCATTATGTTCTGTTTGGGACATTGCAGCCTGACATTTTTAATGTTATGGTTTATGAATTTCCAGAAATTGTAATGGCCACAGACAGCATCTCCTGCATGCCCCTTCATTGTTTTTAAAGAAAATTCAGAACCAACTTCTGCTTGTTGTGTCAACCCTATCGGCACAAGTCGCACACCAGTGGTATTCATCCAAGGGTTCTCAGTGCTCAAGGCTCCTACATGGCACAAAGGTCCCATCCTACTTCACGGCCCAAAAGCCACCTCTTATCACTCCTCACTAGCCCTCAAGGCTGTAACAGACACAGCTTGCCAAGCGTTCCAGCACTCATGTCTGTTGCAGGACTGGTTCCTTACTAATTGTAGCTCTGTTTTCCACTACTAAGCCTGAAGGCTACATCAACAATTAACTAATAATTATCAATTCTTCAACCAGGTTCTGCAACAATTATCAAGTATCAACTCTTCTTACTTCAGCCAGTGTCTGTGCCAAATATCATTTCTAAAGCCAGTGGTTGCATCAATTATCAAGTATCAACTCTTCTTAGTTCAGCCAGTGGCTGCACCAATTATCAAGTATCAACTATTCTTACTTCAGCCAGTGGATTAAATGTACTGTCATATGCATAGACATACTCTACAGTATATCAAGAAATGTGTAACCTGCTCATCAAAGAGATCTTCCATAGTGGTGCTTTATTTGATACATGATTGTCAAAATTTTGTGTTGAATCCAAGGCTGCTTTCATTGCAGAAGTAATGTTTATTTTCAAAACTTTACCACACCACTTTAAAAACAAACACTATGGGCCAAATGTAATAGGGTGAGAGTTTAGAAAAGTGAGAGTTTCTGACACTTTTTAAACTTTGCCAATGTAATAGAGTCCAAAAACAAAGTAACAGAGCGAACGTGCATGTTTTTTTAGACTTAAAAAACTCTCACGATTTAAAATCCCATTCAGATGTTTTCCCATTTTGAAGATAAAACTCAACCAATGTGAGAGTTTACTGCTAAACTCTCACATTTTCTAAACTCTCACCCTATTACATTTGGCCCTATATTTGATCCAAATTTCTCCAATGAGCAAAATTAAGTGCAACATCAATACGTTGGAACAAATAAACTACCATTCTGAATTAGCCAACACTTTTGTAGAAATTTTTCAAACAATTAAATAATGGTTAGAAATATCTGTTGCAATTTTTTGACTTTCAAAATCTTTCATTTCCATTCTCTTTTCATAAAAGTTTTTCACTAAATCATAATTATTATTAAAGACAGGTTTCATTTCTAAAAAAAATCCATGATAATTTCAACTCATAGCCCATATTTAGTATTTTCTTATTTTATTGTCCCATCATCAGAGTCCCTTGCGAGGATGATCCTTCAATTTGGCATAGTATGGATGATGTGGAATGGAACCCAAAAGGGAAGAACAGGGCGACGGATCAGTAAGGTCCCTGCTTGATACAGTGGGAACACCTTACTTTAACAGGTGTCCTCTTTGGGGTAGAATGAGAGATCATCATTGATATTTTTGGCCTCAGATCTCAAGTTCACCTATGGGTGCTTACGCACCAGGTAGAAACTACAAACTTACACTTAATTGTAAGGCCCACTGGTGTCTTGACAGAAGGAAAGACATGTTCTCATTACTAGTATTCTTTACAACTTGCCTCATTGTCTGCCAACAGAGCCCAGAGAAAAAGAGGGAGATAACCACCCACTGTTCTCTACCCCTGGCCTATAGTAAACCACCCTGTACTAACTGAACACAGTCCTAATTGCACTATCTAGCAGGTCTTATACCCAGTGGCTCCACCAATTATCAAATATCAACTCTTCCTACTTCAACCAGTGGCTGCACCAATTATCAAGTATCAACTATTCTTACTACAGCTTGTGCCTGCACCAATTATCAAGTATCAACTCTTCTTATTTCAGCCAGTGGCTTTTCCAACCATCAACTGTCAATTCTTCAGCCAGTGGCTGCCCCAATTATCAAGTATCAACTATTCTTACTACAGCCAGGGGCTGCACCAACTATCAACTAGCAATTCTTACTTGAGCCAGTGATTGTATCAATTATCAACTATCAATTCTTCAAACCTCAAGGAGTACCCCAACCATCAACTTTGCACAGTCCTCAACTCTATTTATCACTCAGTTTTAATTCTGCTTAGGAATCATGACAGCCAGCTAGCTGGCTGCAACCTTTTGGCCCTTAACTAGATGAAAAAAATCAATATTGTGTGCTGTGAAGTGGTCAAAATTGACTGGAAATGAGTGGAAATAAATGTTATTTAGATAAATAATACTGTAGAAACAAAAACAGGCCCATTTTATGTGATTTTAGCTGTTGTTATGATTTTTTAAGAACAAATCAAAATCCAAAAACAAAAAACAAAACACAGAGGTGAGGTTTTGGAAAAATCAATACAAATCCAAAACCAGGAGAGATCCAAAACCAAAACCAAAACATGGGGGTCGGCGCACATCTCTAGTCAGCGCACATATCTAATATACTGTATAATGTATACAATACACTCAATTAGGAAAATGTTGGACAGCACATACTGTATAATTATTATTTTTTGGGGGGGGGAACAAATTGCAATATTAACTTGTTCTGCAATATCTTATGTCAATTAGTAAAAAATCTTTGCAAATATATGTACCACAACAAAATACATATTAAAAGAAAACAAAATTAGAACAAAATAAGCTTATAATTAAGAGTTATTGAAAACAGGCTATTATGTGGAAATAGTTAATATTTAATAATGAAAATGCAATTAGATGTTTAATTTTTTTATCATTACCATGCAATTTAACAAGAACTAAGTACTGTACCTCAGAAGAAGTGTTTCAGTACTAAGACTGATTACATTAGATTACTTACAATTGCTCTTTAATTATTATGTTTTAATTTAACCACACATATGGTTCAGTCATTTAATTTAGTCATTCTATTTTTTAAAAAGTAGTTACAACTTCTATTCATGTCTTCATGTGGAAAGCAACTTAGCTCTACTTCTATATATCTTCTGCTGTCCTAACTGATATCACTAACAGATCATACTGTGTGAAAAATAAGTCTCCTGTGAGCATATTCACTATGATAATTATCAGGGTCCAAGACCCTGATAATTAACATTCCAACTTGATGCGAGTGCCGGAGCTCCAATCATTGCTCCAGCGTGGAGACAGCTGATCCACAAATCAGCTGTCTCCCAAAGTTTTTTTTCTGCTCCTTTTAGAGCTGAGAATCTCTTCCGTTTCTCATTGGATGCTCATTTGGTGTGTGGTGGCAGTTAAGTTCAACAGCAGTAGCTTTAATCCTGTCCTGGTGTAAAAATTAAAGCCAATCACAGAACAGTCGATAGAAGAGCCATAGCAACCCTGTACTAGTGCTGCCAATCATAGTACTTCTTCAACATCTACAAAAGAAGGTCAAGGGGAAAGAGGGTGTAAAGGGCACCTCAAATCTATAAAGTATTTTACAATCATAAATAAAACATTACCTCTAACTACAAAGGAAATATTTACTGCTGAAAAACAAATTGTGTGTTCACAAACTTCACAGATCCCTGAGGAGAATTTAAGGGTGCACACGAGTGCTATAGTGTCTAACACTTGTTACCACTGTAATAATAGAAAGACTCTTTCAACCATTTCTGCACCATCTGAAAATATAAATAATAGCCGTAAAATAAATGTTGATGAGATAAAAATTGAGGATGCTACTATGGAAGTGCAACAGGATAATGGGGATAAAAGAAAAAAGGATCACTAAACCAGCGCTTCCCTATTCAAGATATAAAAACTGAATGGAGCCGTATATCCTTCAGTTTTTCCAATGCTGAATTCTTAGTGGAGTTTTAAGTCCAAAACTTACATAAAAGTTCTCACCCGCATACACATAACAGGTTTCTTTATCTTTTCATCTGAATTCAGAAGTGGGTGTATGACTTACATCAACATTCTCACCTGTGTGTCATAAAAGGTTTCTTTATAATTCCATGATAGCACTTCTAGGAATTGCAGTAATCCAATAAGGAAGACACTTACATTTATATTCTGCTCCAAATTCTCACAAAGGTTTCTTTAACTTGTAGCTGTTTGAAGAAGCAATCCCTGTAGACACTTAATATCCAATGGTAAACAGAAAGCTCTTTAGTGGTAAAAAAGTAATGGACATGAAATAAAATCAGTTAACCCTGAGGCAACAACACTGAAGGGTAATCAAAGAAGATAAAAAAAGGCAAGTCTGCCGCTGTGCTGCAGTTCACTAGGCGGGTGCTCTGACTTGTCCTTGTTGAAAAAGGGGAGATTGCTCCCTGAAACACGTTGAGGCTTTTAGCCATGATTGGAATCTCACCTGATTGTTTGGAACACAAAAACAAGGACAAGTCGGAGCACCTGCCAAGTGAACTGCAGCACAGTGGCGGACTTTGCCTTTTTTATCTTATTCGATTACCCTTCAGTGTTGTTGCCTCTGGGTGAACTTATTTTATTTCATGTCCATTACTTTTTTACCATTAAAGAACTTTCCATTTACCATTGGATATTAAGTGTCAACATTCATTGTTTCTTCAAACAGCTACATGTTAAAGAAACCTTTGTGGGAACGTGGGGCAGAATATAAATGTAAGTGTCTTCCTTACTGGATTACTGCAATTCCTAGAAGTGTTATCATTAAATTATAAAGAAACTTTTTATGGCACACGGGTGAGAATGCTGAAGTCATACACCCACTTCTGAATTTAGATGAAAAGATAAAGAAACCTGTTATGTGTATGCAGGTGAGAACTTTTATGTAAGTTTTTGACTTAAAACTCCATTAAGAATTCAGCGTTGGAAAAACTGAAGGATATACTGCTCCCTTTAGTATTTATATCCTTAATAGGGAAGTTCTGGTTTAGTGATCCTTTTTTCTTTTGTCTTTGTGATTTATATAGAGTGAGGTGTGCACTCTTTCACTTGTACTAGCAGCTGTATCTCTAATTAGCACAGGAGTAATAGATTTTCCTATTTTTGCACACAAATCCAGGATAATGGGGATATTTATGTATGAGTATGTTGATGATGAATATGTTTGACAAATTCAGGAGGAGGATGTTTTTTGTGGCAGCTACAATTGGCAGCAGTTCTTGCCAGTGATAAAAAGAAGGACATTGTCAAGCCTGAGCATAAAAAACACCTTTTCTGTGTGGAATAATATTTATTAAATCCTGACAAGCTTTGTCCAGCCATTTGTACCATTTGTTAGGCCAAAGGAAGTAGAAATAGAGACATCTAGGCACCTCCTCCTTGTTAAGTAATTTGCAGTGAGTTCATGCAAATTATTTATCAAATTCTGTAAAATCATGTAAAAAAATAACAAGTAGTCTAGCTTCAGCTACCAGCAGCATGGAAAGTTCCCAGAACATGCAATCTCCAACACCAACACCTTTGCAATCAACCTCTTCATTAATGATCAGAGGTATTCCTCCTGCATACAATTTGGAAAGGCAGACTGATTCCTCCCCTATCCAGGATTCCCAAGAAGAATCCTTGCACACTACGGCTGCTGTTGCTGCTGCTGGGTGTTGAATCTTCATCACAGAAGGGAACAAAGAAAACTAGTAGCTTCAAACAACAATTGACTGTGAAACAATCATTTGCAAGTGGAACCAAGAATGTCTAAAGCCATCCTGTTGTACAGCAGATCACTGAAGCCTTGATGGCTATGTTAGCATTAGGTCTGTGTCCAATATCCACCATCAATTCATTTGATTTTAGACAATTAGTTGAGGTCATGTGTCTCCACTAACAAATTCCATCTCTGTTCCATTTTACCAGAATAACAATTATTCACTTGTACCATGAGGTTAAAAATAAGTAATTCTTGATCTAGAAATTGACATTGTACTGACTATCCACTTTACTTAGGGGTAGGCAGTAAGAGGCCCTCCACCTACTGAGGGACTACATATCCCAGCATGCCCTGCCTCTGTTTTGCTATCAGGACATTCTAAAACTGTAGCAGGGGGTACTGGGATGTGTAGTTTAATAACAGCTGGAGGGCCGCTTATTGCCCACCTCTGACTTAACTATAGATATGTGGACAAGTGGTACTGGTTAAAGTAAAGATTATATGACTGTTGCAGCCCACTGATTGGGTGTGCTGCCGTTAGCAGCAGCAGTATGTAACATACAACACTAGCTCATTCACAGGCAGGCTATTGTCTGTATCACCGGCTTCAGAAAGATGTGATAGCAAAAACTCAGGGATGTGATAGCAAAATTTCTTACCCTGTGAAGATTCTCCTCAGGAATTTTTATTTAGAAAATGTAAGTAACATTGCACTAGCATTACAAGTGGGTGATTTTGAACACATATCATATGTTGTGCACACAATAAAATTGGAAGTTCAGAATTTCATTACAAATGACAGGTGCATGCAGTAAATGCTGTCTGTGGCCCAAAAAAATTCTGCCCATTTTTGGCAATTAGCAACCACATGTAGAAGATTTCAGCAACTGCAAAAACAGTTCAGTTTTCTGTGCCACCAATTTAAACAAGAGGTAGTAATTAGGTGCAATTCCACCCTTCATATGCTTTAGCAATGGGAGGAACCGCAATAAGCTATCTGAATGTACACATCAAGCCGTAACATAGGGAGAGGGAGGGCAGGTTACCCTTGTCCAGCACAGTGGACAATACTCTTTGTTTTATGCAAGCTATTGAAACTATTTGATATTGTAACCAGTGAAGTGACTTGAGACTCTTCCAGTCTGAGTCAGGAAATGCCCTTAAATAAATTACTGGATAAGCAGCTAGAGTAACTAAAGGAAAGATGAAACTAAGCGATTCTGCTAAGTATGTTGGTCTTGTAGATCAAGTTCTTTATTCTCTTCACCAGGACTAAGAGTTTGCAACATCCTTTGAATTACTACATTTTGACAACCTTGCTTGATTCTAAGTTTAAGTGACATGTAATGTATTTCTTTCCAACTGACACAGATCTCAAGAGATGCAAAGAGCTCCTTGCGAGCAAGTAGTCAGCTCAAGTGGCACATGAATTATTTCTACTGCTTCAGATTCTCCTGCAAATGCTGTTTTTTATCTCTTTAAAAATTTATAAAAACAGCTAAAATCATGTAACTTTGACCTGTTTTTGTTCCTATAGTATTACTAACTTCCATATAAATAATTTCCAGTCATTTCTAGTAAATTTTGACCACCTCACAGCACCTGCAATCATGAGTGAGGTACTTGCCAAAATATGGAAAATCCAGTTTTTAGATTCGAGTTCAGAACTTGGAGAGAAGACTTGAGTCAGGACTGGGTTCTACCCAGAACCCAGAGTTATTCGAGCTGGGACTTGGTTCGACTTAGAACCCTAACATTTGGGTGTGTTCTGTTTTCAGCAAAACTGAACCACTCATCTGTATTAGTAATCAATCAATCAATCAATACATTACCTGGCTTTAACTAAACACTCCACCTCCATTTACATGTACTGGCCTCAGGCATCTGATTTATTTCTTGATTAATGAAAACATTATATTGGATCATAAAGTTTATTAAACTGCCATCCTGTCTTATACAGCAGTGCCACTACTGTTAATTTCATAGAGGTGCTGTATCCTTTTAAACTGCCATGTGTAAAGCAGAGGAGAAGTCTATTCAACAAGCAATGCTGCAATCCTTGTTTTTTTCTCAAAATTTAGACAAGAAAATAAAATAAATGGTTTAGGGTTCTATACAATCAATATATAGGTAAAAATGTCAACAGATATAGCAAATGGTGATATTGTACAGGTAGTAGAAGGTAGTTCAGCACTGAATGAAACTGTTCCAAATAAAATCATCAACTATCAGAGTAATTGTAGAAGACTGTGAGACAATGAGCTCTGAATGCAAAGATAGTGCAGGGATGAACATGAGGATGGAGGGCCTTGCCCAACGAAACTTACATGCTAAGGGGATGTGTAAACAAACTGGGTAGGAGAGAAGGTCAGGGGAAGAAAGAAGAATGGAAATTTAGGAGGGGTGTTATGCTTTGTGAAAAGATATGTCTAAAAGGGGAATGTTTAAACTTGGATAGTTTGGCAGAAAGTCTTAGAGTTCCAGAGGAGGAAGGCAGCTTGGGAGAAGTCTTGGAGGTACAGTAGGTGTGAGACAAGGTGATCTGGAAGGAAGTAAAGGCTGTATTCAGAGGAACTGCATAGCAGAAGGGCAGGAGTGTTGACAGAGATGATATTAGAAATATAGGAAAAGTGCAGAGTTATTAATTGCTTTGTTTATGAAGGCAAGGATTTAGAACTGGATTCTGAGGGGAATGGATAGCCAGTTAAGCAGTTTTCAGATTAAAATGAGACATGGTGCTGGTGAAAGTGTCAATACTAATGATGGAGGTTGGGTCTATGGTCTGAAAAATAGTAGATGGAGCATCTTCCCACTTGAAACCACAAAGATCCTCATATAAGCACTATTGAGACTTGCATTAGCTTAAGGTAGTAAATCAGGCTTCCACAGCATCACACAAACACAGCCAGTTTGAGTCTGAATCCGAATCTGCACCACAGCATGCTGCTAACAGGGAATCCAGCATCGTTACATATGTACGTGTGTTCCTTTGAAAACTTTACAAAATTAACAAGTATTCTGTAGTTCTATACCCATGGTACATGAAAATGATTGTAATAATTTCTCCAGTATATAATACTAGTAACAATGCATTCTATCTATTTTATAATAAATTTACAATGTACTTCTATTTATAAACAGCACCTTGATATAATTTATTATGTGGTAAGCAGAGAAATGTATTATTATTATTATTATTATTATTATTATTATTATTATTATTATTAGAGCAAGCTATGTGTATTTATCTTTTTTTGTGACAGTATTACAAAAAAACAACTTTACTAATAATATTGCTTGACACATGGCCAGTCATTGTATTATGAAGCTCAGAAGTGTAAATGTTACATTTGTTCACATACTCATAAGTTTTTATTACAGAAAATATTTCTAACTGTGTTAAATACATACTTATTTCCATGTTACAGATGCCAATTAACTTATCTGTAACTTATATATTAATGTACAGAACTATGTACGCATAGTCAAATGATTTCAGTTGTATGAAAATAAACATTTTATTCAATGTAGTTGAAGGGAAAAAATTAACTCTCTTGTGTTGCTTGCACAATACTTTTTGCATTTCAGGATAAAATGTTTCATAACACGAGTTAGGTGTTGTGAAACATTTTATCCTGAAATGCATAAAATATTGTAGGTTTAGGTGTGACTACAGTTATGACGTTGCATTTTGCATTTTCTCCACCAGCAGATCCAGAATGTCCTATTTGTTCATATGGGAATATTGAACCCAGTTGCTGCTTTTACTCCCAACTTTAAATCACCTACATAATATTTGTTGAATCACTTCCAGAAATCTGCCATTTTGTAAGACACATGATTACAAATAAACTTCACAAGAATAATTAGGACTCGTGGAAAAAAAGTGTTATCCATAGAACTTTGAGTTACTATACGCCTTCGGGGATGAACTTGTTGTGTGCTGCAATAGAACATGTCTATCTGTGCCTTTATGAATGAGCATATTAATAAGCAGTGCTGAAAGATAGAACAATTCATGAGATACAAAAAGCAAAACAAAAGTGACCAAAGTTAAAATTATGTAATCTAATACAAAGTTATATTTAAAGAAGTGTATTACATTACTTATATTACTATATTAAATGCTTTGCAGATTTGCTGGATGCATGGAGGAGAAGCAGGCTCCCAACATTGTAGAGCATATTTCATTGACATATTGGTCATCAAAATGTAATTGTATTCTTTGAAAATATTACAATAATTCAGCTGACATGATACTGTAGCATACTGTTAGATACATAGGAAAAATACATAATATGTATAACATACAGTAATTTAGTAATGTTCTACAAAACAAGGAAATGAAAAGCTGTCATATACATAACATAATACTTTACATATACCTGTCAATGAGTCTTGTCTGTCAAAATCATTTATATATATTTTTTCTTTATATGGTCAAAAACATTGATGGTGCATTGATATTCAATTCTATTATACTCTCTTGTAAAGTGTGCTTTCTCTACGGCTTTGGCCATAGTAAATTGGCAGGTTGCAAAACCGCTGCAAACCGCCTGGATTTAGAACCCACCACTTAGTAAATTTTACCCATAATCTCTGTATAGGACTATGTAAATTGGTGGCGCTATATAAATAAGCAATAATAATAGTAATAAATCATATGCATAACATAATACCATATGATATGTTAGGAAAATGAATCACATGCATAGATCTACTGTGCAAAATTACAGTACATGTAGACTATCTATACATGGAACATTTTGGTTCTATTTTAAATTGCACTTGTCTTAATATGTTGAAATGCAGGTGTGAAAATGCATTATTAAGTTCTTGGCACATCTTAATGTTAACTTGTAAATGAAGTCATTTGTGTACATTTAGAACAATTATTTGACTAATAAATTAATTTGCACAAATAAATAACTCACCAACATCAACTACTGACATGAACATATTGCCAACACTGTGAAATTGTCCTATACATAATGGCAGTAGAATCAATAAATGTATACATGAAAGTTTCCAAACATTGAGATATTTAGTATTGTATTTTAATTTGCAATGTTGCCAAGTGAAAGCTATGTTAACTGTTATCAGAAATTTTAGAGTGGAGGCTCAATTACCTGTGTCCTTTAATAGAGGATTTTGTTATGCATTAAGTCGATTGTGCTGGTGGTGGGACCCAGTGCTGATCACCTGGCAGGCTTCCGGTGGCTGCTGAGTTGAGCTTACAATGGTGCTCGGCTCCTCTCCACCTGCTGCTTGGGCCTGAGTGGGCATGTGCCACTGTGACTCTCAATCTCCGGGACTCTCTGCTGAGGTACCACAGTCACAGCCCCAGAGTTTGTACATCTCAGGTTACTGCTGCCGATATTGGATCACATTTGGGTGTTGCGGTGCCGGGGGTCTTCTCTAGCTCCTCCTGTGGCTGACCCCTACACCTGTCTGATGTCTGGCTGATCGATGGGACCGGGAGGATTGGTCATCACTTCAGTAAAAAAAGAGGAGTAGTTGTCCTCATCCATAAACATTTGCATAATGAAATCATTAACTCTATTATTGATCCTAAAGAGTGCTTTATCTTACTAAGCATTAAGATCTTTGGTGACCTCTTTACTATACTTAACATATATGCTCCAAATTTTATTACTTTTATACCAAAATATAAAATGTATTAATGAAAATGGATACTCCAAACCTCATTGTAGGAGAGGATTTTAATCTGCTCATAGACCCTTCCAGTGGCAGATTCCCCCACTTTTTTCACGCACCTCTGGCCATCATGATGGAATTTGTCTATTACTGTCCCATCATAACTTATCCATGGAGATTGTTGAATCATAACAGCAAAGAATTTACCTTTCACTTGTAAGTGCATAATGTCAATACCAGAATTGATCACATCTTGGCATCAGATTCTCTACTCTCCAGATTTCATAAAGCTTACATTGGTAACATTCTCCTTTCTGGTCATGCTCCAGTTTGCTTTGACTTGACTCTCTGCAAAAATAACACCTGGCATTTCCCTTTCTTCTTATACTTTAATGATGAATTAAAAAATTATTTAAAACATAAATGGGCTGACTATGCTGATATCAACAAAGTACATAGGAGTGATCCACTATTATTCTGGGCGGCTTCCAAAGCAGTTATGCATGGACAAATAATTTCTTATACATCACATAAGAACAAAAAACGTAAAGAAAAATTGCAAGCTCTAAATCATGACCTGAGGGAAGCTTACCAAGCCTACTTAAACACCCCTATATATTAAAAAAAACTACATACTTCTAACATAACAACTCTTGGAATCCTTCCTCTCAAAAAAATCCCAATTGAAAGTAGCTTACACAAAATACAAATATTTTAGATGGGGAGGCAAGTCGGGCAAACTGCTGGCATCTATGCTATGTAAACAACTTAAAAATACATATATTTCTAAACTGAAACACCCAGGAGGTTACTTAACCTCTCAACCAGACATCTCAGCCCATTTTCACACCTATTTATCTAATTTATATACTACAACTCCTGATTCTCCCCATCTGTCCAATTCATTACTGACTGAAGCTAAATTGCCCAAACTTAGTCACCAACAAAGAGATATATTGGAAGCTAATATTTCAGGGGGAGAAATCTGATGGGCTATTCAAACACTTAAATTTAACAAAGCCCCAGCACCAGACTGGGAATATTTTAAATTATTGCAAGAAGACTAACACCAACTATTACCAAACTCTTCCAGAGTATCTTTAAGGTCAGGTTCAATACCAACATTTCAACGAAGCACACAACATTCTAATACCTAAGCCCAACAAATTTGGAGAATTGGTTGAATGTTATTGCCCTATCACTCTCCTAAATCTTGACTTTAAACTGTTATCAAAAATTATCTTTGCTCATTTATAATCTCTGATGCCCTCCATCTTAACGCATCACCAACTGGGATTTACAAATTCTCGACATTCAGTTTTAGGTATTAGATTCGCCATTGTGGCCACTAAAGCCTCTAAATGCCCACATAATAGGTTACGTAGCCTTGATGCAGAAAAGGCCTTTGATAAAATCTCATGGTCACACCTACAGTATATCGTATTCTAGGAAGAAGAGATTTTGGGCCTCTTTTTATCAATCTAATTTGATTTTTCTATACTGAGCCGAAAACTAACTTAATAGTCAATAAGTGATTTCGTCAAATTATCAAGGGGCACAAGACAAGGCTGCCCTCTGTCACCCCTTTTAATTAACTTTGCCTTGGACCCATTATTGCATATTTTACAATCTATAAATACTTTAAAAATGCATTCCCATAGGGAAACACTCCCTTAAAATAGTTGCATTCGCAAATGATTTACTACTGTTTTTCTTTAAGCCCCAGGACAGTTTACAAGAAGTGATGTCTTTAATCTCACAATTCAATCTTATCTCTGGCTTCACCATCAACTTTCAAAAATCAGTAGCTTTGGCCTTATCACAAGTTACCTGTCCTACATTGGCAAGTAATCTCAATCATAACTGGGTTTCAATCATACCTAGGTTTCACCAGTATACCATTCTTAGAAAATCATCTACCTAAAAACCTTTCCTTATTTTATTCCCTTAACATAACAAAAATAATCACCAAAATCACCACTGGACTTACAAATTGGTGAGTTCTCCAGCTCTCCTTCCTAGGGCAAGCTCACCTAATAAAAATTATATAATTTCCAGAACTTTTATACCCCTTACAAGTACTGTCTTTATTACTAACAGAGATGAACAAACCCTAAATGCTGCATTCCGCCAATTCATTTGGAATGGCAACAAACTCAAAATTAGTCTTAAAATTTTCCAAAAACACAAATCGGATGGTGGCATATATTTCTCCCACCTGTTTTTCTATAACCAAGCAGCTGGCTACCTGCCAGTATATAAAGATTGGCTCTTTACCCACAATCAGTATGCTAACTCTGATCTAGAACAACAACTAATACCGAATATCCACTTAATAGCATTCTTGCATATGGCAAAGAAGGACATGTCATCTTAATTTTAGATAACCCCTTAACAATGTCCACTAGATCTGTCTGGTTTAAAATGAGAAAATCTTGGAGATTAAACTCTTTTTTTATTGATTTCTTCCACTTCTAGGCAACCCAGCTTTTCAAAATGGACACGCAAACCATCCTCTTTGAAACATAAACCACTGTCTCTTGCATAGACAATTTCATACTGCAAAATGTAATTTATTTGCACTCTTCCAAGCACAACACTATGTCAATTCAGTGCTAACCAATTTATCTCCGGCTGATTGGAAAAATGCACTAGACTCTGCCTTTCTACTTCCACATCAACCTTCCAAACCAATATCCTTCTATAATTAACTTGTAAACACCCTTCCTTTTCTTGTGAACACTGTATAGGTATCACGTCCTGGCAGGAACAATTCCCGCATTTGCAGACATCTATTATCTACTCTTTCATACTCTATGAACGTTCTCTATCCAACTTCTTACAAAGAATAATCTATACAATATTTTACAGAGGTTACCTGTCCCCCTCTAGAGCTAACAAAATAGGGATCACTGATTCTCTAGATGTCACAAATGTGACACTTCACCCGCTCACTGTTCCGCTGCCTCTGGGATTGCCGCCCAATCAAACAATTTTGGAAACAAGCAAAACAGTATGTAATATCAAGTATAGCACAACCATTTCTGCTAATCCAGGAGTGAGCAGTGCTGGGAGTTTTTGATCCTGATACCCACCTGACCCTGGGTACAAGATAACACCTCACTATTATCTCTGCAATAGCCCACAAAAGTTTTCTGCAGCAATGGCTTTCACCTTACCCTCTGAACCTCACCTTATTTAATGGAAAAACTTTTCTTTATATTTAAAATGGATTGGCTTAAAACCTCTCCACACATGGAAACTCTCAGATACTTATATGTTTTCAATCCACTCAATGGTATCAAACCCGATCCCTACCAAGCATCTCCACAGCACAAACCTCTGAAACTTGAACATATAAAACTCTCAATAACAAGGTGTGGAATTTAACTCCTGCTGCCAGGCTCACTGCTAAACTAATTACTTTTTCCTATTTATCTTTTCCTTACCCTCCCCACTCTCTTCTAATACTTTTCCCCCACTACTTATTATCCTATGACACCTTCTTTTTCTTTGTTTCCTCTATACTCTCTGATTTTCTCCCAAAACATTTTGTACATGAGAAATAAGCAACACCAGAACATATTCTCATTCTTTATTAAGTTTAATAAGTACAGATATTAAATTACAAAACTGTTACATTTTGGAAAACTGGACTTTTGACAATGAAACTCTTTGAAATCCGTCTACACAAGGAGCATATGTGCATGGAATTCTCCCTTTCACTACATTATGACTTATTTGGGATCTCATCCATGGACTAATTTTGTCTCATCCACATTTTATCTCTTTTGCATAACCTGAAACGCTTGTTTACTTAATTTGGAATATGTTTTTTTATGCCCATCCATCTCTACACAGTTAAGTGTACTCTGCTGAGCAAAACTGTAGTTCAACAGAGTTCCTATTGAAATGCTTTGCTCATAGAAAAGAATATGAAAGCTCAACAAGCCAGGTTAACTTGCTTACCACTTGTCATTGGCTGGGCATGAACTGACCTCCGGCCCCACTGAAAAGAATTCTTAACTGTTCTAGCATGTCTAAATGGAAAAAATGCTGGTGCTTATAGTTCTACAATTCCCAACAAGTTCTAGAATTCAGTGACTGCCAGAGCCTGTTGCAAATCATAGTTCCACTACAGTAGTTATTTGTTCTTACATTAATTACTTCATGAAGGATTAGCAATATATGCACCCATTAAGATTGCATTGTCCATTGAAATCTTACTCAATTCACACGTTTTCAAGAAATTTAGACTGTCTGAAACAGTGCATATTTTTTGAGCTTGCCATGGCTATTTTACTTCTTGGTCTACGTTACGCAATGAAGAAATTAGATAAAATGGGATAAAGTGAACCGTGCTTCTGAAACATGGTGGGGGAATGTGACAGTAATGTGATGGGGTGGGCAATGTGGGGGAAAATTCAATGAAGAAATTGATGATTTGTGAAATGTATTTAAAATGTGGAGACTGGTAGCTGATCCCATCTTTAGATGGTGTTTGCCATTATAGCCACTTTTCTATAGATTGTAAGCTTGCAAGCAGGGCCCCCTTACCACTTGCCTGTCTGTTATTAACCAGTCTTGTTTTATTACTTTTTTGTTCAAATTTGTAAAACACAATTGAATATTCTGGATCTACTGAATATAAGTAAATGTTAATAATTAAATAAATATTATTTTTTTATATACCTCTCTGGCTCTAGCTAAGGCTTGCACATACACAGCAAATAGCTGCAAATGCACAGTAGTAGTAAAGGTACTATTTACTCTGCCAAAACAGGCCCTTTTTGGAGCCACTGTCCTGGCAAGAGAGTTTTAATAAATTGCCAGATAAATTGTTTCTTATTGATGCAAATATATTTTAAATGGAGAAAATCAGCCACTAGGTGAGTATCATCATATAAATCACTGAGGAATAGGATATTTACATTTTAAATATATCTCTCATTAACTCAAGACTAAGCTGCAATGCATAAACCCATCTAACGCACAACTTCTGTGAGTACAGGACTGGACCGAAGAACTGTTACTACTTATGAATATCTGAGCGAGTTGATCATTAACAAATGATCTCACTACAGCACATATAGATTACAATTCAAATACATAAGTAGGATTAGAGAAACTACCCTGCACAGTACAGCTAATCAGTTACTTATTAAGGGCTCTGGCCACCATAGGCTAAATAATTCTTAAAGCTCTTTTCATCCAAGCACCAATGTCTCGGGAAGGGGTTCTATGCCATGCCAGGTGGTGGGACTATAATTTTATACAATCCTTACCATTTTAGTGACCGTTATAAAATAAAGAGAGCATTCTAGGGACCACTGTAAAATAGAGACTTCATCCATATGACCACCATACATTAAAATGAGCATCTGTGTGACTTCTTTAAAATACAGGGAGCACCATATAATATAGAGAGTATCCTAATTACATATCAACACAGCCCCAGGTACATGAGTCCAACCACCTTTTCTCTCTGTTTCAACTACATGTAATCTCATGAATGAATGTAACAATTGAAGAGTTGGTAGGATTCCTTTATTGGTGCCATGGATGATACTACAGTAATATAATGGTTATTGATAGCTGAGAGTTGAAGTTACACTTCCCTTGCTTCTTCTTCCTTTGTCATGCTTCATTTTTCTGTATCTCACTTTTCCCTACATAATCCTTCTTTAACCTCCTGCTTTCTCTACATCCATCCTTCATCTTTCTATTCCTTCGCTTCCTCCTACTCTATCTTCCTGCTACCTCCATCTCCATACTTTTCCTCATATTCAATACATCATTCTTCTTTATTCTCCTCCCTCTTTCATCCTTCTCTTCCCTGGCTCTTTGCTCTTCTTGATCATTATCCATACTCCTCCTCTCTCCCCATCCAGCTCCTTGGCTCTCTATACTCCAGCCACTGCTCCTGCTTTATCTTTTTTTTCCACATGCAGTGTCACATCGGGGTTTGAAAGTGGTGTTCTGAGCTTGGATTTAAGGAACTCAGCACAGTTAGTATCTGAGTGCTGGTGTTAGCGATGATAATCTTACTGCAGGCCACCAGAGGTCACTAAGTTTTGAGAACTTGCCTTTGAGTTTACCCTTATCTAAGATGGCCAGTATTGCATTAAGGGAATCCGTCTTGGATCCTGTTTCCTTTTGTTAGAGATGTCTGATATTCTCAGCCCCAGTCATCAGAAGTTTCTGTGTTTTTAGAACTTGCCCTTTAATTTGACATTATCCAAGATGACCAGCATTTCATCAAAATAATCAATCTTGGATCCTGTTTTCTTTTGTTAGAGATGTCTGATATTCAAACCTCCATCCCCAAGAGGTTGCTGTGTTTTGAGACCTTGCCCTTTAATTACATTATCCAAGATGACCAGCACTGCATCAAGAGAATACATCTTGGGTCCAGTTTCTTTTTTTGGTATGTAAAAGGTAGCTTCTGCTTTGAACCTTTGCTTGAGTATTCTGTCTACTCAGCTCTTGCTACTTGTTGCTGTTACCTTGAACTTCTGATCAATCTTCTTGTGTACCGACCTGGCTACATCTGACTACTATGTGCATGTCTACTCTGGCCATTGGACTTCAAGTAATAATACTAGTATCATAACAGCTGTGCAAGTACCACCCCCCCAGCAGATAGTAAGCAGCCAGAAGTTGTACCTGACTCTGTGGTGTACACACCACTATCATAAAAAAACACAGCATAAAATGGGAAGCGGAGGTATATGGGGGAGATAAATCAGCTGAGGCTAATACACAGCACAATTTAAAAGGTGTCTGTGGCCTAAGGAGGGCAGCCACAAGTTTACACAGACTATTTCACACTTGGTTACATCCCCACTCCCAAGTCCTGACACCCCAGACTGCAGCCTAATTAGCCCAGGAACTGCAGGGAACTGACTCAGGAAGTAAGTATTCCTGTAGTCATACATGGGGAGATCTATAAAGCCTTGAAGTGTTATAAGTACAGCAGTTGTCCAAAGCAACAATTTCAGCGTCAAACCACTGTGCTGGATAAATAATGGAAGCTGATTGGTTGCTTTTGGCAACTTCTTTACTTTATAATTCTCCAAGTTTTGATTAATCTTCGCCACAATCAATACCTACAGTACAAAGTGTAGGCTAAATATCTTTAGGGAATTATAAAACATATGATAAACTTAAACTTAACTTATCAAATTTTTATTCCCGATTGGAGCACAAATAAAATCTCCCCTAATGAAATGTAAAGACCATCATAAATTACTGCTGTTATGAGATGTTAGCAGTATAGGTATGTAGAATTAATAAAAACTCTACAATGTAGGTGGCCAATAATGCACCAAACAAATATCATCACACATGACCATATAGACAATTTTAACAGAGTACTATTATTATGCATGCAAAATTATCACTGAGCTGACATTATTACACAATAGTGTTACAGTAACAGTTTACATAAACATATATACATCAGAGAATATATATTGATATTTGCTTCCTGATTACTGTGGCTATTTTCACATGATGCTCATGCTTATTAAAAAAAATTTAGGCATATTTTTATTGTTTATTTAATAAATACTATTATAGTTTGGTCTGCTATCTCACTGTATATTAAAAAAAAGTATTTGTTGATTAATAAGGAATTAATAAATGGCATAGTCTTACAGGATTTGGGAAGAATACAGTAAGCTTCCAATTTTTAAAGTTGCTGTTTTTTTATTAATAATAGCAACATTGCATATTTATTTTTGATATTTTTATGTATTGCATTTATTTATATAATTTAATTTTTTATTTGTGCCTAATTTCAGATTGTGTCTTTTTACTGAAAATTGAATTACATTTAAGCTTAATTCTATTTCAATTTATTGTCACTACAGAAACATAAAAAAACCTTACAAAACTTCAGATATAAATATAAAATAATAGACTAAAAGAGAATGTTATACATTTCTCAATCTACTGTTACAGGATCTAATACTGATGAACAATATATAGATATGAGTGTTTTTGTGTTAGTCATATGTAATCCATGACAACAACATGTGACATCACTAATAATTCCTGTGTTGGAAAGATCACGTAGATACACAGGAGATCTGAATTAAGTCTTTGGTGCAAGGTAGCATTAATAAAAACATGATTAAATTGATCTATTATTAGTTATTATTCTTGAGTTTACAATAAATTGTATTTATTAATTCTGCAAATTCTGGAAACCTATCAATTTCTCCTGTTACTATGGATAACTTCTCCACTCTTTACACTGCTTGATATATCAACCCCTATATCTTTTAATTTATGTTACCAAAGGGAAGACCTTTGTGTACTAGATATTTAGGGGTATATGTACTAAAATGCAAGTTTTTAGAAAATGGAAGTGTTACCCATAGCAACCAGTCAGATTCTACTTAACATTTATTTAGCACCTTCTAGAAGATAATAGCTAGAATCTGATTGGTTGCTATGGGCAACATCGCCATTTCTAAAAACCAACACTTTATTAAATATACCCCCTAAACTTACTTTGGAAGGTTAAGAAATAAAATATAGAGTCCTGTAAAAAAAAAATGAATGGAGAAAAAATTTTATGTGTTGTTTTTTCTTTTCTCATTGAGGTGTAAACAACCTTAAGTTATAAAGGTGTTCAAAAGATAACAGTAGCAAATGCATTTACAGACAAATAGGTGTTAGTGAATAGGAACTGTGCATATTTTAGTTCTCTAGAGGACACTTCACCTGTTGTTTTTTATGTTACAGAAAGTCTGTAAAATTAACATGTATAACTGATGTTTGTGTTTTAAAGTTTTATAACATTAAAGCTTATTCACAAAAATTTTACTTCAAAGTGGCATATATTTTTTTTTTTGCATCATCTTAATAAGCAGTCTATGTAAAGTAAACATGATGTAATAAAGACACATAAGAAAAGAATATAAACAAAGTCATGGAGAAATTCCTATTCCCAGTGCTCACAGCAGCAAGTTTACACATCAATTTCCTCTGATGAGAGCTGCCTCCATAAAATGAGTTTAATGACAGCTGCTACATGGTACATGAGGCAAGCTGTCTTGAAGCTCCGTCTGGAGACAGTCTCTGACCATTCTGTGCCTATTTGCAAGAGGCACTGGGAGAAACAGAGGGAGAACACAAAATGCTTTTGAGCCACAAAGTTGGTATTCGGTTGAAGCTAAGACTGGAAAAAGCAGAGATTAAATTAGGCATGTTTAATTGCCCTGTATGTACACAGAAAAAAGGCGGATATTGAATTTCTTCAAACAAGGACATTTATTTATATTTAAGATTGCTCATGCCATTAAAAGAGTGTTATGAGAGATGCCATTTCAATTTAGCCATGAGTTTATACCAGTCATTTGTCAGCCCTTTGTCTTTGTCACGCTACGTTTGCAAAGTAATTGAAATAGGATATTTAAGATTGTATAAAACAGGAAGACTGTTGAGAGACCATATCTCTTTAATATGGGAAATGGTTTAACCTTTTTATCATCACAGTGGTCCCAGCTGATGTTTCCTAAGTCCTTAGTTCCCATAGTCCATGTTAAAAACCTTGACAGACAGATGTGAATGATTAAATGTGCTTTGTAAGCTCTACGTGAAAAAATATTAATAAAGGATAACAACAATAATGTTTTATTCACCTCCTGGCATATTATATCAAAGTTCAAATGATTACTTTTTATATAAAAATATATTTTATATATATTATATCATAACAAATTATTCAGTATTAAATATAGGTATAAGTCATTATACATAGAAAAATGTTAATCTGTACGTTATGAATTTGATCTGCCAAAGTACATTCAACCATAGACTGAAATAAAACAGTGCCTTATCAAAACTAGTAGATTGCCTGGCAGTATGCTTTTCTATAGTGATGGGTGTGATTCTAAAAGAAAGTATTTACAGTGCAAACTCAAAATATACAGCAAATGTAAGTTCATGATAATATAACTTGAAGAAGAAGTTCTAATGGTCTGCATCAATCAGCGTGGGAAAGTTCAGCTGTAACTTCAGCATATTTCATGACAGTTCTTTTTTTCAAGAGAAAGCCCGTCAGCCTGTCAGAAAAAGATGACACTTTTTATGCGAATGAGCTAAAACAGTCAGAGGTGTGTATAACAATGGGTTGAGGCTTCTAACTGAGGAGTTCTACACCTTCTTTAACTTCCTCCACCCCTTACATTTCCCAATTACAGCTGACTATTGTGTCATTTTCATTTGCAGTAAATACAACACTTTTCCCCTGCTTTTGCAACTATGTCATTGTAACTTTTTGGTTGGATCTCTCTGTGCAGTTGTTGTCTCCTCCCATCTAGATGACTTTTTCTCCCATTGTACCAGATGTTGTGGCATGACATTTCACCTTTGAGGTCAGAACATTAGGTGGCCACTATGTTGGAGTGAGTGTGTGGAGCAGAGTTTCCCAAACTCTGCAATTACAGTCCAGGTTTTAAGGCTAACCATGCTTGAGTCCAAATGGTTAAATCAATGTAAGTCACCTATGCTCAAACATGGATGTCTTTAAAAACTGGACTATAAGGTGTATATTTGCTAAAGTGTGTTTTATTCGAAGTGGAGTTGTTGACCATGACAACCATTCAGATACTAGCTATTATCTTCTAGAAGGTGCTAGGTGAATGATAAGTAGAATCTGATTGGTTGCTATGGGCAACAACTCCACTTCTAAAAACATGCACTCTAGTACTTATATCCCTAATGGCATAGGCACTGGATTGTAGCAACAGCCTGTCTTTTTGAGAATTATGTTGCTGCTTTATTTTCTTTGTATTGCACATAACCCTTCAACATAAAACGGTAACACTTGCATTTCAGATGTACACAATTGGAAATGATTTTGCAGACTTTGAACTTACTGTAAGGTCTGCTCAGGGAATGATAAGAATAAAAATGGAAATGTAACATTTATTCCATGTATCACACATGGACCTAGCACTAGGAATGAAGTTTAGTTCAAGTTAATATTTTACCCTTCAGTTGTCTGTTACCAAGAACTGACACCCTTAGTCCATAGACTTAAATACATTTTCAGGGACTTTCCTATGAGCATGAACAAGTTTTTGTCAGGGAGTAGCATTAACATTGGCCTTACATTCCTGTTTAGGGTATACAATTGGGAAGCTGGCTGCCGGAATCCTGGCAGTCGGCTTCCCAACTGCTTTATCCCGCCGTGGGATAAATGACTGGCGTCTATATCTAGACACTGCTCATTTCCCCGATGCCGGGAGACAGGCACCCAGCATTCCAATCGAGCGGATGCAGGGTGCCACGAGCGGACAGCCACGTGGGGGGGAGGGTTAGGTTTAGGGCACCCGGGGGGACTTTGGGTTAGGCACCGCCCGGGGGACTTAGGTTTAGGCAGCGGGGAAGGGGGGGTTAGGGTTAGGCACTTAGAGGGGGGATTAGGGTTAGGCACAGGGGGGGAGATTAGGGTTAGGCACCCCTAAGGAGGGTTAGGGTGGTTAGGTTAGATTAATTGATACTTACCTTACCATGATCGGGATTTCCAGCACTGTTGGGCTTTCGCTGACGGGCTCTGCTGTTTTGTCGGGCTGCCGGGATTCGAACTCCCAGCCATGCGGCAGCCAGAATATCATACCGATTCCCTGTTTAGGTATAAGTGACACTATCCTTTTTTGGGTGATCGTTTGTGTGGCACAGGAAACTCTGCATACAAAAGATAATGTTCAGGTCTGAGACTACATCTGATACACATACTGTAACATTTTAGAGATAAAGTGTAGAAGTTTCTCACTGTTACCAATCAGCTTCTGTTATTTATCTAAAACAGTCTATAAAATGACAGTATGAAGCTGGTTGTTTTCTATGGGCAACTATTCCACTTTATCTCTCTTCAAGGTGTGATACATCTCACCTAAGTATTCTATTGGCATCTTAGGGGGAGATGCACCAAATCTTCTAAAGGGGACCGGTGAAACTTGCACATAACAACCAACCAGCTTCTAGATATAATTTTATTGACAGCAGTTAGTGATGGCTGTGCTTTAGATCAGCTTTGTTCCTTTCCTCACAGATATCAAATTCCCACAAATATAAAAGAATGATAAATTTGTGAACGCAGTGGAACAATTACATAGTAGTGCCAAGAAGTGTCATCACACCAAGGATGTTGTTTAGAAGACCAAGTCAATACCACCTCAGTTCGACTGCTAAGCTCAGTGAGCTCAGCTGATATCGCTGTTGTATCTCTAGTCCTCTTTTGGTAAACTCCATGACCTCCTTGGTGACAGCAGATGTCATCAAACAGGAGTTACAATTTTCCTGGCTTTGTTTCCAGCAGAAAAAATGATATTAAAGAAAAACACCAGATACAATTCTTCTCCAAGCTGGCAGATAACCACAATAGTACCCATGCAGCATGAAAGTAAATGCATATTCTAGAATCAGAAGAAGAAAGTTCAGTTATGAATAATTATTGAGGAACAGGTGTGGTTACCAACTGTCTTTTTTAGAATTATTACATGGACTGGTTCATATTTCATGCACCCACCTTTCACTGTCATTCCTGGCTGCACCACTTGTAGCTGCACAGAATTGCCAGTCACCTGTGGCTGCTGTATTATTTTCAACTGATAGGGCAGTAGTCTTAAAATAGCCACACCCACTCTTCACACCGTCAGCTGCAATTGTTATTCAAATACCTCATGAATCAGATGTTCCTCATACCTCATAAATGGTAATCTCATTTATGCCATGTCATTTTTACATTCTGTTTCAGGTCATTGTACATAACGCACATTGTTTAATAATCCCCCTTTATTGTTCAGCAAGTAATAATAATAATAATATAGTAATACAGTAATTAGGGAATACTATATCACACAACTCAAAATACTACTCCCAGTCATTGTTATCCATATGTGAATGCCTTGCAGTCACCAAATCTGTAATCTTTCTGAATCCTGAGCATCCTGTATGTAAGCCACAGTGGAACATGGAAGTTTTCCTCTTAGCTCCAGAAACCCTGCCACATCATCCTTTTATGGTCAGTGTACACTGTATACCTGCACTGCTACCTTTATATGAGTATTTACATCACCAGCTGGTGCTTCGTATATTCCACAAGCTCTGATCCATACAAGGTTAACAAGTGTGTAGCTGGAAGTATGGCTAGACCAGAAACTACTATTACATTTCAAGAAATCTGACACCTGGTTAAGTATCTGGACTGTTTATTGCATCTGGAATACTGCTGGTGATACTATTTAACTCTGCATACCACTGCCAAATAACACACACATATCAACAGGTTTTGGGCCCAGGCACACAAATGTCAGGCACCTAAATGCTAGAAGACACAGCAGGAGCTGTATCCATGATGGGGTTCATTAAGCTGTAATGTTCAAAAAATTACACCACAGGGGTATTTGCAAAGAAAATGCAACTAAAGCATGAAAGGTTGCAAAATGTTACAGTTGACCAGGTGATAATCCAAGCTCAAATGATATAGAAAGAGAGATGGACACAATAGGCTTAAATGTTGAACAGCACATTTATTCTATTATACATGAGAAAATGTCAACTAAAGATATGTGAATGGAACTAAAGTACTTAACACTTTAATTTGATTTCCTGGTAATAGCATTAAAAGCTATCACAGCCAAGCTAACTACAGAAATTGTCATGACAAAACTACTACAGTTCAAAGAATGTGTGTCAGTTGAGCTAAATACAGAGAATACTACATTACACAATAAACTTAAGAAGCCCAGAAAATGCAAATACAAGTGTTATGTATGTCATAAAATAGGACACAAAGCAACCGAATGTAAATTGTAAAATGGCAATACTACACAAAGTAAGAAGTACAGCGGAAAAGATGAGTCAGCTTGGCAGTCACATAAAAAATGCTGGATTTTTGACTCAAGTGCTACAAGAAATTTCAATTGTAATGAAGAGTGGTTCACTACATTTAACACGTCTGATCCTATAACAATGAAAGGCATTCGAAATGTAGTGCTTATATTTACAAAAGTTGGGACAGTGACTACCCACTTGAAAATAGGAACTTGAACCAAAGTTACAGAAATCCAAGAGTGTGTTTTATGCACCATATATGGGGTCAAACCTCATAGCCATAATTTTTCTAGAGCAAAGAGGCTACAGAGATTTGAGTACACAAATGGAAAGTGCATTGTACGGAACAAAAGAGGTACTCTGTCCATGACATACAACAGTGTTATGCAATGCTGACATCTGACCTACATTCTATGGAACTCTGGCACAGAATGTTAGGTCACCCTGGATATGACAATGTCCAAAAACTCCTAGATGGAATAGTTAGTGACTGGTACAGAAAAGCCCATGTGTGAAAGCTGTATTATAGACAAGCAAAGCATTTGTCCATTTCCAATATCAGCAAGCAAATCTAAGGCACCCATGGAACTGGTGCATATGGATATGTGAGGTCTGATGGAAGTTAAGTCAATAAGTGGATACAGATACTTTACTTCATAACACTCATCAATGATTTCATAAGAAAGACATGCTTACTTCATCAAGAAAAGAGTGATAAACATGATTGCAGACTATGTGAAAGTAGTGGAGACACAAACCGGTCACAAACTAAAAGTCTTGAGATCTGATAATGGAGGAGTATAGTATATCTCAACAAAAATTTGAAAATCTTCCTGAAGAAGCAAGATATTGAGCATCAATTGACCATTTGCATACACGCCAGAGCAGAATGTTGAAAGTTAGTGTGCAAAATTATATTTTAGTGGAGAGAACCCGATGTACAGTATGCTGAAAGATGCCTGCAAAAACAAGTGTTTTTAGGTGGAAGCAGTGTCCACAACATTCTGACTGAAAAATCGTACTCCAACAGTTACCTTGATGGACATGACACAAACAGAGGAGTATTCTGTGAGAAAATCTCATAGTTTTTTGGTGTACTGCCTATGTACACATACCCAAAAAGAGAAGACATAAGCTGGATACAAAGTCCAAAAAATGCATCATGTTTAAATATTGACATGGGAGCAAAGGTTTAAGATTCTGGAATCCAAAGATGAGAAATATTGTCAAGTCAAGGAATATTGTATTCGAAGATTTGGATTTTCAAGTATGTGTTACTGTATCTACTGTATATCCAAGAGGCAAAATCAAGAAATGACATTTGTGATTGAAAATTTAAAATAGCTAAGAAAGTTTAAGGGGCAGACTAGATGGGACAAGTGCCATCAAATTCTATGTTTTTAAAGTTCCTCACCTAAAAGAGACTTTGGGCCAAATGTAATAGGTAGTCTGTTTTGGTAAATTGTGAGTTTGGTGCTAAACTCGCAATTTTTCACAACTCTCCAATGTAATAGGGTATCTGTTCACTAAAACTCGCATTTTTCAGAGTTACTAAAACTCTCCATTCTCAAACTCGCATCCAGATGTTTTCACATTGAAAACAATCAACTCGCCCAATGTAATAGAGTGTCTGTTTCAGACTCGCAAAAAAAAGATTACCAAAAGTCCCCAAATAATAGACCTGTTTCAGGCTAGCGAGTACATCCTGAGCAGGTCAGATTAACACAGAAACATGCACATATCCATGAGATATGTACATGTTTCTGTGTGTACTTATGTAAAATGTGTTTAAATTAAAAAAAAATGATGTGCACCCCCTCCCCAAAAGCATAACCAGCCCCGGGCTTTATAAAGCCTGTTCTGGTTCTAAAAATACAGGGGCCAAAATGCGTAGGGGGCCCCTGTATATTAAGAACCAGCACAGGGCTTTGTTGAGCTGGTCCTGGTTCTGGAAAATCAGGGGACAAAATGAGTAGGGGTCCCCTGAAAATTCCTGAACCAGCACTGAACTCTTTCTAGCGGGGGGATAATGCCACAGCCAGGGAAAACCTTTCACCGGTTTCCCCGGCCAAAGCATTATCCCTGACCCTTGTCAGTCCAGGCCGGGGATCCCTGGGGCTTTGGGTACCCCCCCAATAAAGGGGTACACCTCTCCAGGGCACCCCAGGCCTAGACTGATAGCCCGGGGCTATCCCCGGCACCCTAGGGCGGTGGGTGCCGGGTTGATAGTGTAAAGTGTAAAGTGTAAAAATAAGTTTTCCATATTGTCTTTATTTGTAGAACCACAAGTACCAGCAAGCCTCCCCTGCATGCTGGTATTTGGAGAACCACAAATACCAGCATGCGGGGCATTACGGGCCCGCTGGCACTTGTAGATCCACAACTAAAGAAATACGTAAAAAAACAAACTTACACCGTGAAAGTATAATTTTAATAAAACATACATGCACACTCACACTCACACATACTCACCTATTATCCGAAGTAATCCATAGGGGTGTACCTGAAAAAAAAATCCATACTCACATCTCCTATGCGTAGATCACATCCTCTTCTCCAAGTAGGCAATCCAGGGGTTAAAATAAAAAATGAAAAAAAAAACGATCCATGCGGACTGAGCAAAGGTATGTGTGTACACATACCTTTGCTCCGCGTAAATGACTGGGGCACACGTGTGCCCCGTCAGTGCAGGGGCCGCCAGCCAATCAGGGAGCATCTCCGTCGGAGCAGCTCCCTGATTAGCTGAATGCGGCCAGCCTCTGTCTCCCTTAGACGTCTATGGTGAGAAATCCCCATAGCCCGTCTATGGTGAGAGCCGCTACATAGTAACCGCAAGATTAATTGATGTTAATCTTGTGGTTACATCAATGATACAATGTCGCGACACACATACTTTTGCTCAGTCCTCATGGATCGTTTTTTTTTCGTTTTTTTATTTTAACCCCTGGATTGCCTACTTGGAGAAGAGGACGTGATATACGCATAGGAGAGGTGAGTATGGATTTTTTTTCAGGTACACCCATATGGATTACTTTGGATAATAGGTGAGTATGTGTGAGTGTGAGTGTGCATGTATGTTTTATTAAAATTATACTTTCACGTTGTAAGTTTGTTTTTTTATGTATTTCTTTAGTTGTGGAACTACAAGTGCCAGCGGGCCCGTAATGCCCCGCATGCTGGTATTTGTGGTTCTTTAAAATACCAGCATGCAGGGGAGGCTTGCTGGTACTTGTGGTTCTACAAATAAAGACAATATGGTAAATTTAATTTTACACTTTCACTTAACACTATCAACCAGGCACCCACCGCCCTAGGGTGCCGGGGATAGCCCCGGGCTATCAGTCTAGGCCTGGGGTGCCCTGGAGAGGGGTACCCCTTTATTGGGGGGGTACCCAAATCCCCAGGGATCCCCAGCCTGGACTGACTAGCAGTCAGGGATAATGCTTTGGCCGGGGAAACCGGTGAAAGGTTTTCCCTGGCTGTGGCATTATCCCCCTGCTAGAAAGAGTTCGGTGCTAGTTCAGGAATTTTCAGGGGACCCCTACTCGTTTTGTCCCCTGATTTTCCAGAACCAGGACCAGCTCAACAAAGCCCTCTGCTGGTTCTTAATATACAGGGGCTCCCTACGCATTTTCGCCCCTGTATTTTTAGAACCAGAACAGGCTTTATAAAGCCCGGGGCTGGTTATGCTTTTGGGGAGGGGGTGCACGTTTTTTTTTTTTTAACACACACAGAAGCCATCATGGATCTCACTGATCTGTGATGGCTTCTCTAAAACTTGCACCATTTAATGCTACTCGCATTAAAAGGTGTCAGTTTACATAGTCCTAAACTTGCCTGCACTCGCAAATGCAGTAGTCTCAATCTGAAAAGTTCGCAGGCTATTGAATTTGCAAGTTTCAGTACAAACTCGCACTTTTTAAAAGTGCGAGAAAGTGCGAGTTTGTACTGTTACTAAAACTGACTACCTATTACATTTGGCCCTTTGAGTTAACTGAGTTTCATAAGCATGGAAGACACCATCAACACTGAGTGTGATAATAATCGTGAGCGGGTGGAAAAAGGATCTGTTGCTGTGGCTCACATAGCTAGTGAGAAGAATCCTTCTTACTTGCTTACAAAGGGAATTTCATCAGTCATTGGTCATGTTTCTAAAGAAATGGGAACTAGAATTATTTGAAATACTGATATATTCTTGCTTATCTAGCCCTCACATTTTTTACAGTTTGCTGCAACAAATGTATGAGAAACTAACAGTGAGGAGGGGAGTGCTAAAATATGGAGTGCTCTACTGCCCTACTTTCAATAATGCTCCATACATGAAGCATTCTACTTTATCAAGAATGTTTGTCTTCTGCACATGCACGGCACCATCTTGTCACTGTGTATGACCACCACATTGTTCCACTTAGGTCCAGAGATCCTGCCACATTATTCCGTATATGGCCTGCATATTCTGCATACTGTATACCTATACCGCTACATTCGCTTAATAGAAAATATATTTTACTCTTGTTGTACTCTTTATTACCCCACATGCAACACAACAGGGGTGCTGGATGAACTGTAGTGTTTTCAGCTCAGGACTGTTGTCTTCTGGGAGTGGCACATCTTTGTGTGTGGTCTAATATCACTAGGGAAATTTGTTCCATGCTGAAAAGGATTGGTTTGGTGGCAACTTTGACAGATGGAACCCACGCTTTCAGTTTCTTTGCTGTCACAGCCTAGTTCTGGTAGTGTTTGTTAGTTTTTTTGGTTTTTTTTTGCATGGGTCAATGTGCTGTTTGCCAAATCCCCACAAAACCCCCTACACACACACACACACACAATATGCATCTACCAGCCCAGGCTATGGATGCTATTTATGGTAGTATATTTTTTGGAGGGGGTAAAAATCATCATCATCGTCAGCAGGGATCTCGCCCATTTGTAAAGCAGTTGCAACTAATACGCACTTAATGTTCTTCACCTATGTTAACCTGACCCTTTCCCTCCATCATTCCCCTTCTCTTAGAGTGTAGGAAGTGAGAAATATGTCTCATTCTACATAGTCACTTGTGCTTCCACATTTTTTTGGATACATTACAGAAATGTGTATTTTATGCAAAAAAGACACTGATACATGTGACTCTACACAAGCTCCTACAGTGTATTTCTTGGAGATAAATTATCTTGGGTGAATGGCATTTGTGTAAACAGCTGCCCTTTTACATTCCATTAAAGGAAATTAATACCCTAACTAGCCATTGTCAAATCTGGTACAAGTGATACATCTAAAGGTATTATAAATGTATTAATTAGCTTTAATTCACACCTCCTATCATGATAAACATGCAACACATGCTAGTCTGTGGAAAGTCTTGCAATAACTGTAACACAAAATATCCAAATAATAACAAACTAAAATCATGGAAGGATGGGAGAAGTTTGTTATTGGCAGATTAATATGGCTATAAATTAAGGTGGGTGAAGTTGGGTATTATCGAATAAAAAATATACAATATCATTAAAATAGTATGTATTAAAATAATATATGGCATCACAAAACAGTAAAAAACAAGGATAAATTAGGAGAATAACTTAAAATACATTTCATTATACTGCTTAATAAATTAAACATGATTTTTTTAAGTACTTATATAATATGTCAGATATCTTTCATCCTAATTTGTCATCATAGGTGTGTGCAGATCATCAATTGATTGTTAAATTCAAATGTTAAAAAACTGTTTATAAACATGCTCTGAGCCAGTAACACATTTGTGGAAAATGCAATTAAATGGTTTGCCCTCAACGTTTCAAAAATTCACATTAGTTTTGATTCGGATGGCTCACAGTTAAGCAATTAGTAATGTGTCAAGATATGGGAGGTCTACAATCAGATAATGTGAACATTCTGTAGATATTTTGTGCATGTCGTCCCATTGTTAGAGGTCAGCATGTGTAGTTAATTATGCTTAGCAAACAGGATTGCAGGTGTCTACTGAAATAATTTTACGTTTCTAATGCCTAATTTAACTTCTCGCCACACCTCTGTTAGCATTAATGTGCCTTACATTGGTGATTAAAGGTCTAATTAAAAGGAGAAATTCCAGTTTAACATTTAACAATTTGTACACAGCAGATCATGTTGTTATTTTCATTTTGTTTTTGAGACACAATTAAGCTCATCAAGTCATAACTGTCAAACATAGACCGGCTAATTACATTTCTATGAAAGATGATTAAAATAATTAGCAGTGATTCTTCTTTAAGTAAATCCGCATACCTCTTCATCTTGTAGTCTGGTTACAAAAAAGATAAAAGACAAAACTGCAATGCAACATTAAATCAAGTCTTTGTTTTTACAGAGTCTACACAGTCAATTTTGAGTTTAACAATTGCTTTAATAGTGAAAAGAAAGTGCTTAAACAAGTTGGATTAAATTGGTACCATTCTCTTAACTAAAGAGAATAATCAAATTTTATTTCTATATGCTTTTTTTCTAGTGAATATACTGTATTATGATTTTTAAACTATAGACTTTCTAATTACATTATATACAGAAAGAGGGAGATTCCGAACTGGTCATTTGATATGTACAAAGAAATAATTTTGATAGCCAAAAATTGGTAATATGTCTCCTTAGAATTTGATTTAATCTATTTGTGTTGGCTGTGCTCCATGGAGTCAATAATAGTTCCACAAAATAGTAAAGAAAGGAAAAGACTTGAAAATTAATTTATGTGTGAAAAAAAATATTATATTAAAATGTAACTTTTTTATTCATTTAAAAGAGTCTAACTGAGTGCCCTGAGTCCACTGGCTGTTGGTTACAGTACAGTATGTCCCATGTGTTTTAAAATAGATTTCCCTAATGATAAATTCCAAAAGTTTCAAAGAATACTAGGTGATGTATCATTGACTAGGAACAGTTCTCTGATTGAACCAAAATATAAAAAGATAGATAGGGTTGCTAATATACCTAGTAAAAAATTACCTTTGGTACAAAGCAAACATGGGTGAAAATATCAAAATATGGGAATAATGTATATTTCGGAGATTTATCATTCTAAAGATCTTGATTAGGCTAATAGTACATTTCCCTACAAGAATAAAAGGAGCTTATGGTGAGAAAATGGCAAGATAATACATAGTGTAAACCCTTAAGGATTTAATTCAATGTCTGGTTATCCTTAAAACATGGACTGAAATGGATATGGTTTTTACATGTGTGTCTGTAACTTATCAGGCCATTGTTTATATAAATACATTATTATCATATCATAAAGCAACATAGTATCAATAAATAAATTATCAATATAGTATCAATAATTTAAATGACAACAGTGTAATTTTGCTTTGTCACAAAATAGAAGCATAACATAAAGCAACATAATATTAATAATTGGAAAGGCAACAGTGCAATAAATATTTATCTGTTTTATACTGCAGTATTAGCATATCATAGGGCAACATTGGTAGTATCAATAGTTGCAATGGCAACAACAATGTAATTTCACTTTGTAACAGAAAATAGAAACAAATATTTATCTTTAAACAGAGACTTCAATAAATGTAAAGCAGTATATTAGTATAGCGTTGATAATTTATTTTTGATTATTCCTTAATTGCTCATAAATGAAGATGTTTTCAAAGATTGATAAAAAAATAATAACAATAACAGACAGATCAGGATGGAAACAGACACTTATTTCTACTGCCCCCTGTATACAGTATAGCAGTGAACAGGGGGAGGAGGGAAGGGAGAGAAATAAGTGAAACAAACGAAAATTACAAAGATTGGAAAGATAGGTAACTGCTGTTGGATTTGGTCTGAGAGAAAGAGTCCTGCTAGGAAATCCCAGTGCAAGGCTTGATCAATCAGTATCACAAAATGTGTTTTCAAATGTGACCCAAAAAGGATTCTTTTATCCTTTCTTTCCACATAAATGTGACATAATGTAGTACAGGAGATATTAAGGTTCCACACATGGGTGCAGTGCCCTCACCAGCACTCCACATCCTACTTCGAGTTGCCAAGTGGTTCCTCCCTCCTCCGTAGTGCCACCTTCATAGTGATATTCAAGATTATGACTACAAGATAGCAAAGGTTCTAGCATAATGCACAGATTCTTTGCATTCACTACAGACAAAATTTTCACTGGGAAAATAGCACTACAGAGTAGGGGGGAATAGTAGGTATATTCTGGGTGCATTGTAAGAATTGTGGGGCCCACTGGACACCCTACACTCATTGTCAATAAGCTTATAGTTCCACAAGGACCTCACATAAGACAGTAAAATAAATATTAGGGTCCCACAAAGACCTAACATAAGGCTGTACAAGAAGTGTTTTACTCAGCAACAACCAGAATTATACTTTCAGAATATAATTATAATTTCTTGAAATTTTTTTGCATTGTTTTTGGTTTGGGTACATACAACTGATAATTGAACAGGTCTAGGAGAAAAATAATTAATAGTGATATATTTTCATGCATTTAAAAAGTCACAACTACTACTTAATTGAGTCTGTGTGACAGATGAGTGTTAATGTTTAATGAAATTCAAACCATCTGGGCTGTCTATGAATTAAATTTCACACTTTAATTTCCCACACTCACCCTTACATAACCCATTAAGTGACCACTAAGACAAGTTTCCTAAAAGCCATAGTCATTCTGAATAATCTTCAAATCACCCTCACTTATCTCAATTTATCTTAATTAGATTTATTATTATCCTAAAAATATTTACTTTAAAATATAGCATTATAAAATAACCAAGTATTGCTTCAGATACAAAATAGACACACAGTAATATATTGCAACAGGAATATAAACAGAATAGTAACTTACATTTGAATTATATAAACTGCTGCTGGAACTGGCAAGACAAGAGGAATATTCTTCCGAACAAAATCAAATTCTTTACGGTCTGACAAAAGCTTTTAAACGTCATCATCCATTCCCTACCCCAAATCTAGAGTGGTCTTCAGAGTAGATCTATGAGTGGTCAGTTAGAATATGACAACCAATGTGTCTTAAATGTAAATTCAAATGCTTGCATAATTTTTCTGGTGAGTGCCTTAAAAACTGAATTTTAACTAACTAACCAAGTATGAATTTATCTACATATAGGTATCTCATACCGTACCACTATGACAAGAACCTTAATTAGCTGGTAAGTAATTTCATGGTTTTCTTACATGACATATGTCCATTCAACACATGATATAGGTCGAATGGTCTTCTGAATAGAAATATACTTGTGTCTAACATAAAAACAGATCAGAACAATAATTGTTATGAAATGGTAGTTTTGCTTGGTACTAATGTTAAGACATGTAGGTACAGATACAATTGGCATGCATTAAATACTTTGTTCTGTGTAGGATTGTTCTCATTATATACATAATGCAGCACAGGATGGCGCTGGGCACAGAGCAATCTAGCGCTGGCCCTGTCACCACTGCATTCTCTCAGGCTGACACATCTTTTACCCACCACCCCCTACCTCCCTTCTTAGCTATATAATGTTTTAACATCCCCAGTATTTGGCTACCATTACTCTGCTTCCTGCACCACCTCATTGCTTTCCCTAATTGCATTACCCCATCACCGTCATGGCTGCTGGTGATAACAGTACATCCAATCACCATTACTGCTCTTGCTTCTCCTCCTGCCTCCCACCTCATACATCTAATCACTCCACATTCATTCCATCTCTTACTCACCTCTTCTACTCCATTGCAGTTTTGAATGCCAGATTCAGCTGCAACAAGCTCTCTTCCATTCACAAACAGTTTCACTTTCGCTTCTTCAGTCTCCTGGATTTATTCCTCAGAGACTTCTTCCCTTGCTCCACTCCTACAGGGGTCACTCATCCATCCATTTTCTCTGCCCATATTAGACACAAGGCAACAAAGGCATCTGTCTGGGACCCACAGACAACAGTGGGCCCACCTAGTGGGAAGTGGAGGAACATTCCACTATGGGGTTCTAGATCCTATCTGGTGGCTGTGCCCTGTCCTCTAGACCAGACAAAAATAAACTACAAGATGGATCAAAGATCCATCCCAACCTGTTCCAGCTTCTTACTTGGGGAGGAACTATTCGATTCAATAGAGGAGGGTGACAATCTCCATTGCCTAAGCTTCCTGTTGCAGGGCTGCTGGGGATGCACAGTAAGGAACATGCAGACAGGGAGAGGGGGGGATAAAAAGTAAAAGGAAGTAGCAAAATAAGGAAAATACAGACAGAGGGGTACTGTACTATATATAGGAGCACAATATAAAATTTCATTCTGGCCATCTGGAGGCCTGGCAGAGCTGCTTCACCTCCTGGCACTTTGTTCAGCCAGGAGGCTTTCTCTAATTGATAGGCATGATGTCACATAATTTTGTCATGTTGCACAGGCGCATCCAGGGGGATCCACAGAAAGATGGGGATGGGAATAACACGAGGTGACTCATTGACACGCAACTTTTGTATCCAGAGAATGAATGTTGGGGCAGATTATCAGCCCTAGTCCTAGTCCATTCCTGCCTATGCCTATGCCTACTCCCAATTCAAATGTGCTCTCATTTATCGTCTTCTCAAGTAACTTATTTCACCATATACCACCCCATTTGTTGCCACTATCTCTCCACCAACTTCATTATCAACTGTGTGATTTCCACTGTCAATGGTCCTTTTTTTAATATTTTGGTGCAGGACACATGGTGTGACTTAGACGTTCTGCCATAGTTAGTGATTCACTCACTTTCATACTTTTTCCTAAATTTACCATCTTAATAAGATTGTAGCCATGTACATAGTCACTTATAGTGTATTAGGTACTAATGATTAGCATTTTTGTCTCAAAGGAATTGGTATAAAGTCGCATATTAAGTATAAAGATATGTGGCATGAAGCATGGAATAGCTCACTTGTATCAAACCTCCTTCTTTTGCCTTTTTATACAGGTTAGCATCCAAGTCACATACAGCAGCTACATACATTGCCAGCATCATTGCCCAGGGTACCCATGCATTGTAATTTTGTCACATTAGTGATTCGGCTAAGATACATATTTTAGCTTAGTCGCAAAGTCTGTGGTGCACAAAACTGGGCTGTTTGGCATGATTTGAGAATAGGCGTATGTGAAAAAGGCATATTTTATGTTTTTATGCTTACCTTCTATATGAGTCTCATAATAAGTAAATGGGTGAAATAGGCATAGTTATTAAATGTGAATGCTATTTTTTTTATTTTGCCCAAGAGTTAGGGGAAAATATGCCAATTTATTAGACAAAACACATTATTCATTTAATGTAAAGCTGGTCGCAGGTGAAGGATGCTTAATTGTTTAATGTAGAAATAAATAACTGAGGTGCCCGCGCTCATACTGCATTATGAAATCACTTTATAAGATGGGCTATTGTTGGGTTTGGTTTTGTATTCAAGAAGGTTGGATCTTGCTTCCTCAAATGCCTTCTGCTCTAATCTAGTTTCATACTTTTTCTATGAGAATTGTCTCTGAAGCTTCTCATCCCATTGCTAAAGGTTGCTGAATTATGAGCAGTTTTGTCTTAGTCATTTGAACTGTCCCATTGGGATGTTTTGTAACCAGCTGGTGCCCACTTGTCGCTTAATGTCCACTTTCTTGGGGGAGGTGCTGGTGTGAATAATGACAATTGAACATTTTGTAGATATCAGGTTTCTAGAAATTAGCTTTACAGTCTGTACCTACATATATTGTCACTGTTTAATGTGTTTTTACTTATGCTATATGTAGTTTGACATTAACTTAGTAAAATTTTATGATCCCCTCCTTTCTTTGTCTATTTTCACTTCATTCACCACCAATTCTTAAGGTTGAGCACTGTAATTATTTATTTGTTTACTCTATATATTAGGGATGAGTGGGTTCAGATTTCTGGAATCCGAACCCCCCCGAGATCCCCCGATCCAAGTCGTATCCATGTCAGGCTCGACTTTTCCCGCCTGACTCGGATCTGAAATCGAGGCAAAACGTCATCATCCCTCCTTCCGGATCTCGTGGGTTTTGTATTCTATAAAAGGTCCCCCAGATGGTGCCATTTCTCACTCCGGCTCTGGACAGTCAAGAGGGAGGGTGGGAGCTAGGGCTGGCTGGGCAGTGTTGTGCTGCTGTTGTCCATAGGGGCTGTGTCCACTCAGTCCATAGGGGCTGACTGGGCTGTGTTGTGCTGCTGTTGTCCATAGGGGCTGGCTGGGCTGTGTTGTGCAGCAGTCATAGGGGCTGGCTGCCCTGTGTTGTGCAGTCAGTAGTCCATAGGGTCTGTGTCCACTCCAAAGTCTATAGGGGCTGGCCGGGACTGTGTTGTACAGTGACCCATAAAGGCTGTAATCCTAGAGAGGTGCTGTAGTGTTGTCCAGGGGGTGATCTGTGCATCAGGTTTGCTCCCCCAAAGTACACTCCAAAAAAAATTAATTCTTTTTTTCTGTGTTTGTGAATTGTGTGCGCAGTAGCCGCACGTGCATCAACAAAGTAGTGCCAAGAGTGCACCTATGTCATAAATCAAGGGACGGCTGGCTTGTTCGTTAAAGGGTGCCATAACACCCAAAGTGCACACAAAAAAATATATTTTCTGTGTTTGTGAATTGTGTACACTGTGGCTGCACGTGCATCAACAAAGGAGCAGCGTCAAGTGTGCGCCTGTGTCATAAGTAAAGGGCTGGCTGGCTTGTCCGTTAAAGGGTGCTGTAACCCACAAAGTGCAAAAAAATATATATTTTTTTTGTGTTTGTGAATTGTGTGTGCAGTAGCCGCACGTGCATCAACAAAGTAGCACCAAGCGTGCGCCTGTGTCATAAGTAAAGGGCCGGCTGGCTCATCTGTTAAAGGGTGGTGTAAACCCCAAAGTGCACTCCAAACAAAATAAAAAATTATTTTCTGTGTTTGTGAATTGTGTGCACTGTGGCTGCACATGAATTAACAAAGGAGCAGTGCCAAGTGTGCCCCTGTGTCCCGTAAGTAAAGGGTGGGCTGGCTTGTCCTTTAAAGGGTGCTGTAACCCCCAAAGTGCACTCCAAAAAAAATAAAAAATAAATATAAAATTTGTGTTTGTGAATTGTGTGCACAGTAGCCGCACGTGCATCAACAAAGTAGCGTCAAGAGTGCGCCTGTGTCATAAGTAAAGGGCCGGCTGGCTTGACCAATAAAGGGTGCTGTAACACCCAAAGTGCACTCCAAACAAAATAAAAAAATATTTTCTGTGTTTGTGAATTGTGTGCACTGTGGCTGCACGTGCATCAACAAAGGAGCAGAGCCAAGTGTGCACCTGTGTCATTAGTAAAGAGCCGGTTGGCTCATCCATTAAAGGGTGCTGTAACCCCCAAAGTGCACTCCAAAAAATATATTTTTTTTCTGTGTTTGTGAAATGTGTGCACTGTACGTGCATCCTCAAAGCTGCAGCGCCAAGCGTGCGTCTGTCTGTTAAAGGGTGGTGTAACCCCCAAAGTTCACTCCAACAAAAATAAAACATTTTCTTCTGCATTTGTGAATTGTCTGCACTGTACGTGCATCCTCAAAGCAGCAGCGCCAAGCGTGCATCTGTCTGTTAAAGGGTGGTGTAACCCCCAAAGTGCACTCCAACAAAAATAAAACATTTTCTTCTGTGATTGTGAATTGTCTGCACTGTACGTGCATCCTCAAAGCAGCAGCGCCAAGCGTGCATCTGTCTGTTAAAGGGTGGTGTAACCCTCAAAGTGCGCTCCACAAAAAATAAAAAATTCTTCTTTTTTTCTATCTTTGTTAATTGTGTGCACTTTAGCTGCACGTGCATTAACAAAGGAGGAGCACCAAGCGTGCGCCTGTGTCCCATAAGTAAAGATCCGGCTGGCTCATTTCTTAAAGGGTGGTGTAACCAACAAAGTGCACTTGTCTCCAACAAAAATAAAAAAATACTTTCTGTGTTTGTGTGTGCCTTAGCCACACGTATTTATCAATATAACATAAACGGAGGACCAAACTTTCTCCGATAAAAATAAAATAGGGAAAGATCAAGAACCACTTCCTCCTAGTGCTGAAGCTGCTGCCACTAGTCATGACATAGATGATAACATGCCATCAACGTCATCTGCCAAGGCCGATGCCCAATGTCATAGTAGAGGGCATATACAATCCCAAATAACAAAGTTCAGGAAAATGACCTTAAAAAAAACACTTAAATCATCTGAGGAGAAAAGTAAACTTGCCAATATGCCATTTACGACATGGAGTGCCAAGGAATGGCTAAGGCCTTTCCCTGTGTTCATGACTAGTGGTTCAGCTTCACATGACAATGGAAGCCCTCCTCCCACTAAAAAAATCAAACAAGTTAAGCTGGTAAAAGCACAGCGAAGAACTGTGCGTTCTAAGAAGATATCACAAATCCCCAAGGAGAGTCCAAGTGTGGTGGCGGTTGTGATGCCTGACCATCCCAGTACTGGATGGGAAGAGGTGGCTCTTTCCACCATTTGCATGCCCTCTGCTAGTGCTGAAAGGAGCACCCACAGTCCACTTGCTGATATGTATATTGAACATGTCACTGTTGAAGTACAACAGGATGAGGATACTGGTGTAGCTGGCGCTGAGGAGGAAGTTGGCAAAGAGGATTCTGATGGTGATGTGGTTTGTTTAAATCAGGCTCTGGGGGAGACAGTTGTTGTCCGAGGGATGAAAAAGCCCATCACGGTCATGCTTGGGCAGAAGACCAAACATTCCACCTCTTTGGTCTGGCAATATTTCTATCCAAATCTGGACAACTGTCTTGCCATATATACCATATGTAAAGGTGAAATAAGTAGGGGTAGGGACGTTAACCACCTAGGAACATCCTCCCTTATACATCACCTGCAGCGCATTTATAAAAAGTTACTGTCAAGTTCAGAAACTTTGGCTAAGACCGTAAGCAGTCCAGGAACACCTAAATCCCTTCGTCCTGTTGTATCCAAGCACCTGCAAACCACACCGTCAACTCTCTCCTCATCAATTTCCTCCTTAGTCAGGATCGGAAGTAGTCCAGCAGGCCATGTCACTGGCATGACTGACTCTCCTATCCAGGATTCCTCTGGAGGATCCTGCATTTCTACAGCTACTGCTGCTACTGCTGCTGTTGCTGCTGGCAGTCATTCATCATCCCAGAGAGGAAGTAGGAACACCACTACTTTTACTAAACAATTGACCCTCCAACAGTCCTTAGCAAGGAGGATGAAGTACGACAGCAGTCATCCTGAAGCAAAACGTATAACTGAGGCATTGACTGCTATGTTTGTGTTAGACATGCATCTAGTATCCACCATTAGTGCAGTGAGATTTAGACAATTGATGGAGGTAGTGTGTCCCCGGTTCCAAATCCCGTCTAGATTCCACTTCACTAGGCAGGAGATACCGAGACTGTACAGAAACGTCTGAAAAAGTGTCCTCAGTGTCCTAAAAAATGTGGTTGTACCCAATGTCCACTTAACCACGGACATGTGGACAAGTGGAACATGGCAGACTAAGGACTATATGACTGTGACAGTCTACCGGGTAGATGTATCACCTTATGCAGCAACAACAGCAGCATCACCCATAGCAGCATCTCAGAAATGCCAGCTCATTCCAAGGCAGGCTACGCTGTGTATCACCGGTTTCAGTAAGAGGCACATCGCCGACAACCTCTTAGAGAAAGTGAGGGAAATCATCTCCCAGTGGCTTACCCCACTTAGACTCTCCTGGGGATTTGTGATATCTGACAGTGCCACCAATATTGTGCGGGCATTACATCTGGGCAAATTCCAGTACGTCCCATGTTTTGCTCACACAATAAATTTGGTGGTGCAGCATTTTCTGATAAGCGACAGGGGCATGCGGGAGATGCTTTGGGTGGCCCAAAAAACTTCTGGCCACTTTTGCCATTCAGCGACTGTGTGCCAAAGACTGGAGAGCCAGTGAACAATCTTGAACCTGCCCCCCATCACCTGAAGCAAGAGGTTGTGACACGGTGGAACTCAACCCTCTATATGCTTCAGAGGATGGAGGAGCAGCAAAAGGCCATTGAAGCCTATACATCCACCTATGACAAAGGCAAAGGAGGGGGTATGCACCTGACTCAAGCACAGTGGAGAATGATTTACATGTTGTGCAAGGTTCTCCAGCCCTTTGAACTTGCCACACGTGAAGTCAGTTCAGACACTGCCAGCTTGAGTCAGGTCATTCCCCTCATCAGGCTTTTGTAGAAGCAGCTGGAGAAAGTGAAGGAGCTAAGATGGAGCGATTCCACTCGGCATGTGGGACTTGTGGATGAAGCCCTTCATTCACTTTGCCAGGATTCCAGGGTGGTCAAACTGTTGAAATCAGACAACTACATTTTGGCAACCGTGCTCGATCCTAGGTTTAAAGCCTATGTGGTGTCTCTCTTTCCAGCTGACACAAGCCTGCAGAGGTGCAAAGACCTGCTGGTGAAAACACTGTCAACTGAAGGGTGGGTAGGAGGGCCCAAGGACAATTCCATCTTGCACCTCTTTTTTTTCTTTGCATTATGTACTGTTTGGGGCCTAGTTTTTCAAACTGCCATCCTGTCTGCCACTGCAGTGTCACTCCTAGATGGACCACGTGTTTGTGCGCCACTCGTGTCGCTTAGCATAGTCATCCAGCTACCTCGGTGCAACCTTTTGGATGTAAAAACACTATTGTGAGGTGTGAGGTGTTCTGAATAGACTGGAAATGAGTGGAAATTAAGCATAGGAGCAGAAAATCCCACAAATTCTGTGATTTTAACTGTTTTTATGCTTTTTTTCAAAAAAATACAGATCCAAAACACAAAACCCAGAACCCAAAACACGGAAGGGTGGTTTTGGCAAAACCAATCCAGATCCAAAACAGAAAGAAAGATCCAGATCCCAAACCAAAACACAAAAAGTGGCCTGTGCACACCCTTATTATATATATTCACCACCAATTCTTAAGGTTGAGCACTGTAATTATTTATTTTTTTACTCTATATATATTCACCACCAATTCTTCAGGTTGAGCACTGTAATTATTTATTTTTTTACTCTATATATATTTATTATTTTTGAAAACAGACTACAAAAATAGAAAATATTTTAAAAATAGCACAATAAATGCAAATATAAAAACTATTCATAGCATGGACTGAACATAGTAATACATAGAAAATGTATTGAAAATATCTGAAACAGTATTCATTGTAATGAAAATAAAATAAAACAAACCCCCCCAGAAAATTAGACAATTAAACATATACACAGACAGCACACAAAAGGAGAGGGTACAGGACTAAAGGTAATGAAGAAAGGGGGATGGTGGGAAGAGGATGAAGCCCCAGAAAATAAATAGAGAGGGTATCGAGAGCACATCGTCTTTCTGCATAGGCAGCTGTAAAAGCTCAGTCAAAGGGGCGCGAAAGGAAAAACAAATATTAATGAAATAAAAAAGGAGCCCGAGCTCAGGTAACATGCGCATGGTAGTCTTGTGAGGATTTCAATTCCAACCAAGGGTGCCAGATAGCCACAAAATCCCAATTCTTTTTCAGGGTCACTCGAAGATCCTCCATTGACATATACATGTCAATACGAGTAAACCATTCCTTAATGGAGGGAGGGGATGTAGGCCATCAGTGAACTTGGATCACAGCTTTTGCAGCACTGGGATCACAGCTTTTGCAACATTTTTTGTAGGTGGTCAGAGAGCCAAAGTATGAATTAAGGATCCATAAAGAGGAAGTAGAAGGTACCTCCATACCCACTATTGACTTAGAGATGAATATAACTGGGTCCAAAATGAAGGTGCAAGGGCCGACAGCCCCCCACCAAAATTGGGGAGCCAACATTTATATTATACCACCACCAAGTATCTCGAACCCCAGGAAACATCTTGGCCAGAGTAAGGGGACATCTATACCAATGTGATAGAACCTTAAATTGAGTCTCAACCACAGAATAACTTACAGAACTTGCAAATGTATTCTGAAATATCTTGGACCACTTCACATCTGCCAAATAGAACTGCAGGTCACGTATCCAATCTTTAGCATATTTAGGAAGAGCAGGATACATATGTTTAACAATACCCCCTTGAGAGAAATGTGCTGTACACCCAATGACTAGACACACACTCTCAAAAGGGGTGAAGGGTCTTATGGAAGCCGTGTGCAAATCCCCACTCTGGACAAAATGCTTCAGTTGCAAATACCTCCAAATCTCAGAAGGCAGCAGGTTCCATATAGCTTGCAGAGCAGAGAGGGAAGATACACTCCCCTCTTCCAACAGCTGGTCAACTCTGTGCACTCCTCATTGCTCCCATATAGTAAATGCAGAGGTGGCGACTCCCACACTGTAATTATTTATATATAATTAATAAATGTCACCATAGAGTGTTCATGCATTGATGGCTTTGCAGTAGATAAATAGTACCTACCTCAGGATACCAATTGTACAGGCAGCAACTGAGCTTAAGATACCAATAGCAGCACCAGGTAGTCAAAGCAGTAAGAACAGAAAGCAGAGAGCAGTACAGGATTAGCGAGTGGCCTAGTGCCTATAAAGGGTTTGGCTTACCATGACAGATAACTGGTCATGTATCTTACAATGGTCCACAACTTGGAGACAGCATCAACTACTACCAAGATTGATGGGAGGGGATGTACACAATGTTCTCTCTCACTAAATATCTATTTACAAGTATGCTGCCACTATTGCTTTCAAACATTGCCAGGACATTGTCTCTCTATCGCTGCATCAGTGGAAGGGGAAAGTTTTTGGCAGGGGGGGAAATTACTGTTTCTATAAGCAATGCTGCTTTGTCCATGCCTTAAGCAACACTTTCATTGTTGTTGATTGGAGGGAGACCCATAGTGTTGCAAGTGACACCAGTGCGGGCCATAAAAAAGGGGTGTACGTGACACTCAACCCATAATTCTGTGTATGTTATGTTTGGTAAATCAACAATTAAATTCAGTAAAACCATCTAAGAAAGACTGTAAACTCCTGATTAAAATAAAAGATCATCAAGAATAAGTAACTAGAGTTGTATGGAGGAAAGGACTAGGAGAATGCTACAGAATGGCATTTTGGCAGGGACAAACATAGCAATAATTCAAGAAGCCAATACAGTATTTTGCCTATGGCACTATGAGGTCTTAATGAAGCTCTGTTGCAACATTATTTTAGTACAGCAAAAGTTAACATTACTCCAACAAATGTGTCACTCATATCCATTAAACAAAAAGGAAAGTTTAAAGTGCACGGCTACTGTTAATAACTCCAATGTTATTTAAAACTTGATCAACTACCTTGTTTTAGTTTAGGGCATTCCCTTGTAGACTCCTTGGCTCCGACAATGTGATTACTATCTTAAAATTACGTAACACTGCAACCCACAGGAAGAGTCTACAAAGCAACATGTTTACTGAAAAAAATAAAGGTTTTAGAAACTAGGAACCTATAATCTAAAATAGAATTCATAGATATAACCATATAACCATGTTTAAGCACCTGAATGACGTTCCATGCCCTCTTCTTTGACCCTCTGGGGATGTAATTCATAATTACTCAATTTATGTTTATTTAACAGGAATGTTTGATTATTTGGAATCCACTTGAGTGGAACCGCTGTTTGTGTGCATCAGGGATTCCTTACCTATTCTTGCTCTCAAACTAGTATGGTGAACTTTGTATAATGCTCTATGGGAATTGTGTATACACAGTGCTCTGATACTTTGTAGATTAACAGTAATTTTGTTTACTGCACAGAAAATTCTCTTGATATACATGGAGCACATTTATTTGAAACAAATTTTGAGATGCAGTGAGGCCCTAAGTGCATAAGGAACAGTTTGGTATACTGTCAGTAGGTGTTCTGTCATGTCTGTTTTATTCCTGACTCTCACATTATCTTTAAAACCATTTGAACATTTGTGATTTACTGTGCATGTGATGCTCTTGAAAAGAAGCAGTATGCATTGCACATAAGCCTATACAGTATAATTATTATCTGTTCATTTTAAGACACCACAAGGGTTATGTAGCGCTGTACAGTGCACAAATGAAGGGAATAAATAATTACTCAAGAAAGAGAAAAATAGGCTGTGCAGATACCAGTCTATACATCTTAAATTGCAAACACCATTTTAATCACAATAATATGTATAAACATAAAAATAAAATCTAAAATTACATCTCATACATTTGAAGTGTAAATAATACAAACACTTAAAAATTATATATGTCAATGTTTATAGTTTTGACTTGTGTTTTAAATCTCAGGAAAACCAATGTGATTGTACCCTTAATGCATAGTTTTTATAGTGTGGCAAGATAGTGAGCCATGGATTCTGTGTAGGGTTAGAGGGACACACACAGAGAAGATAAAAGAGGTGTGACCACACCTAAAGTCTACTGAGTGGAGTCAGTCCAGGGAGGACTGAGGCAGTCCAGTCGTGCTGCATGTGGAGTCATGAGGACAGAGGCAGCTATAGAGCCCAGTGTGCAAAGCCAGGCCAGTGGAGGCCAGGGGGCCATGTCTAGACCTGCTAGGCAGGGGGGACCACAAATCTCTAAGACTGTGTAAGTGAAGTTGTAGTAGCCAAACTGCAGGCCAGGAGACTGGTGTCCAAACTTGCAAGGAGGCAGGGAGGACCACAAGAGATACTTTGTGTGACTTTGTGGCAACCAAGCTAGGCCAGGAGGCCATGTCTATACCTGTGAGAGATAGGACTAAAGACTGAGGGCCTGATTCAGAGCCAAACGCTCTGACCAGAGCGCTCACTCTGAATCAGGGCCCTCCTCCATGAAAATGGAGCATCCTCCTGGACGCTCGCATAGCTGTGGGTGACCACCCACAGCTTATGCGAGCGTCCATGATGATGATGTCTTGACCATCGCGACCATCGGGCTTGCGACGGAGACACTGCGGTAGGGTCTCACTTCCGCAAGCCGTGGAGTGATTTTGGCTCTATCAGAGCCAAAATCACTCCCACTGACATCACTAGTGATGTCAGTGGGGCTGGCTTTAGACGGTAGGCGTTCCCATGGGAATGCCTCCGTCTGGCAGCCACACCCCCGGCACGCCCACCAAAGGGAGCATGCTGTCAATCAACATCGACAGCACGCCCCCTTTGGTGCGAGACACAGAGCGACGGAGAGCCTGTCGCTATCCGGGTCTCACGCATGCGCATGACGGAGCTCCTTCCGTCATGCGCATGACGGAGCTCCTTCCGTCATGCGCATGACGGAGCTCCTTCCGTCATGCGCATGCATAGTGGGGCAACATCGACCCGCTTGCGAGCATCCTGCGCTCGCGAGCGGGTCTAAATGACCCCCTGAGACTTTTGAGAGACTGTGTTATGTTTGCAGACTAGCTGCCCATTATTGAGAGGGTTAGTGCCCTACATGGGGGTTAGGTCATTTATTATTTTGTTCCTATATGCTGGCAGTAAAGCACCTTTTTTTATTTAACTTGGCAGCTGCATGTGGACCCTTATTATGCACCTAGATATTGCACCACTTACCCCTCTACTGAGCTAAATTACCCCAGAACATCACAATAAGTACGGTCCTGAATATTAAGCATCAAATAAAGGGTGTCTTCCAATGGGAAAAATATGGTGAGGCAACTGCCTAGTCTGAATATAGCTACAGTCACACAACATACATAGATATTACCAGGTTTGGTCAGAAACATACAGATGCTATCTGTGTATCTGTGGTAGGATTTTGCGCTGTAACTGAATTCTGTAAAGGAAGCCTCTTTGTTGTGTCCAGTTGAGGACCACCTTCAATGTTTTGTGCCTGACTAGATACTGAGATCAGTCTGGAGATGTGATTAGCAGCTATAGTATATAGTAGTCTCAAAGTAAATGGTCCTAATATTGCAGCATCATTAAGATAAGTTTTACAGGTCAATTGTCACAGTTGAGGATAGATGTAAATAAATCCAGCATTAGAACAAACAATAACTTAACGCAATAGCTTAACACATTTCTGTATGCATTAGTCACACTTCAGCCAGAAACATGAATGACAACAAGTTACATAAGTACAAACCAATGCAGACAAGTAAACAATTTCACATAGATACATAATTACAATGTGTAGTTAGCATAATTATATAAAGAAGACAAGGATAAAGACCATTTACAGTCAATAGTGAGTAAGGGTGGACACAATAGGGAGAAGTGGATAAGGGTGGACACAATAGAGAGAAGTGGGAAAAGTGGAGGAGGGCAGAAATTGTTGTTAGGTGGAGGTGAGTTTAGCTACTGAGGAGGCTTGAAGGCTGGAAGAAAGCCTAGTTGGGCATGGCAGGGCATTCCAGAGGGAGGTGCAACCCTGAAGATTATCCTGACTGTGAGAGTGGGAAGTGGTCAACAGGGGAGGTTAATCATTAACAGAGTGAAAAGAGCGGGTGGGAATATGAACAGATATAAGGCTGGAGCTGTTGGGAGGAGCAGGGAAGTTGAGAGCTTTGTAACTGAGGGTGAGATGTTTGAATTTGATTCTCAGTGGTAGACTGTGCCAGTGGTGTGACTGATAGAGGCAGGTAACAGTAGTAGAATAACAGCAGAGAAAAATTAGGTGGGCAGCATAGTTGAGTACAGACTAAAGATAGGAATGGTAGGATTTTGGAAAGCCAGAAAGGATAAAATTACAGTAATAAAGGTGGGAAATGATTACTGCATGAATGAGAGTTTTAGTAGCTACAAGGGTAAGGAAAGGTCTGATGCTAAAGATATTGTTGAGGTGGAATGGCAGGATTGCTGAAGGGACTGTATGTGGGGGAGAAAGAGAGGACAGAGAAAAAGATGACACCAGACATCAGACTTGGAAATCAGGGGAACTGCAGACATTATTAACAAGGAAGGACAGGGTGGGAGAAGAGCTGGCCTTGACTAGGGTAAAGATGATGAGTTCAGTATGATAAATATTGAGTTCCAGGAAGTGTGGTAGTCTGGGTGTTGGCATGGGCACAGATAAGTTAGGTCCAGATGGTACCTTATAGTTGAGATGGCAACTCCAACTCATCTTCCTTCTTCTCTGGCAATGACTCCATAAATCTAGTAGATTTATTAAAGGGAAGTAAGAAGACATGGATCCTGGGAGGACACTATGGAGAAAATAATAATCACTGTAAAAATTACAGTGAATTCAACGCAAATGAAATATGCAAGACACAAGATAATACTGTAGTTAGCAATAAGATAGTAAAAAGGCAATAAAGCTCTCTAAAACAGTAGTTAAATAGGCTTCCTAACTGCTGCAGCACCTCTTTGGCTATAACTATGGAAATTAGTCAATTACTTAAAATACACTATACTCTAAGCACAAAATAGCAAACAGATTGTTACTCAGCAGACTAGCAAAACTCCAAACCGATCAGTCATTTACTTTAAAGTGAACAAAGTACTCTCTTGCTAGGTGGTCACTGTCCTATTACATGCATGTACTTGTAAACCACTATAGGCAAAGGATCATAATTAGCCTCAAATACTGGTCCTTCTTGATTCAAGAGAACAATAGCTTCCACTTTCCAAGTATAAAGCACAATGAATACAGTTATACTTTAGTAGCACAGTTATCTTCAGCACTCAATAGTGTCAGTAGCTCAGTACCAATTGCACTCTTACTCTTATAGGATGAAATGTGTTGAGGTGTTCATTCCTTGCAGGTACCTGCTAAAGACACCCTAGCTCAGGTTACATATGAGCACTGTTTATTTATCTAAATGTATTCACTTTTGTTTTTATAATAAATACACTATAAAGTATTGCACTATGATTGGTTATTTTCTTATATTTTATTTGGATACAATCTTGAATGTCATGGATGCACTCTGAGATGACCATTCTGCAGAATTTTGCTAATTGATGCAATATTGCAAAGAAACACAGATAAGCACAAAAAATAGCTCTGGTATGAGCACACCTTTATATTTTTATATTTAATCATTTAAATTATGTGTTTAAATACTACAACATGTGGGCACCTTTGTCTCCTCAACTTAAAAGATCTAAAAAAACATGATTACAACTCAATACTGGAGATGTACTGCCACCTTAAAATTCTGGGGAGGTGTCTTTAGTGTTATCCAAGGATATTTACATTTTTCACAAGCATTGTCAGAAGTGACTATTCTTTGGTATTTGTTGGTTTATATGCCAACCATGAACATTATTTTATGTATAGTCATATCTATAGTTTCATCATCTTGCCACTGAAGATACAGATGTAGCCATGCTCATCTATCAGTTGATGCAATCACATCATGGTATGAGTGGCACAAATAATGTGCCCACGTTTATGGCATGTGCATGTGCACATACGGATGAGTCACGGTAATGATGAGCGTGGCTACATCTGTATCTGTCAGTCTACCGTAAGTTTTGAATGTTGGGAGTGTTTATTTTGAACTAGAGATGTGCGGTTGCCCCGTGTTTTTGTTTTGGTGCTTATTCATCATTGTGTTTTGGTTTTGGCAAAACCGCCCTGAAGTGTTTTGGTGCGGATCCTGTTTTGGTTGAGTTTTGGATTTATTAAAAATAATGAAAATCGATAAAAAGATTGATAAAATAGCTATTTTGGACCTTCTTACATGAAATCCACAACCCAAGTTCACTTTTTAAATCCAAGTTCCTAACTGACTGCAGAACCGAACTGGGACTCAGTTCAACTTGGAACCTCTAAGTTCGGGTGTGTTTGCATTTCAGGAAAACTGAATCACACATCTCTAGTTTGGACATATGTATATTTAAATACAATGCAGTGTTTGTATTATAAGGGCACAGTCATGCCCTTATATTAAGGCTGCATATAAAAAAAACAATTTCTCCATAGAAAATGTAGAAGGGGGGGCAGGGTGTTCAAGGGGCTACACCACAAAAGCTACGGATATGAAATTTTGCAGGGCTGGGTAGAACTGTCACTGGGTGCTGCACGCAAAATTTCAGAGCAAAAACATAAAAAATTAGGATTTGGGAGCCGGTCCTGCAGCTGCCGGGTGCTGCAGCCAATGATGTCATGAGCCGTGATTGGCTCGCGGTGGCCATCTTTGATTTTCAATGGTGGCCATCTTTGATTTTCAAAGTTGGCCGCCATCAGCCAATCACGACTTGTGATGTCATTGGAGGTGGCGGCACCTGAAGAGGACTACAGAAGCCCTGGGGAGGTGGCAGCCACCCCCCAGGTGAAGACGTCAGAAGCCCTGGTGGGTTGGCACCCACCAGGCAAAGACACCAGAAGCCCTAGTGGGCAGCGACCATGTAAAAGAGCTAACACAGGTTGTCACGCATTATGCAAAGATGCCGATGCCCTGGTGGTTGGCACCTGCCAGGCGAAGACACCAGAAGCCCCAGTGGGCGGCGGCCATGTAAAAGAGCTAACACAGGCTACCGCCAACTAGGTGAAAGTGCCGAAGCCCTGGCGGGTTGGCGCCTGCCTGGCGAAGATGCCGGAAGTCCTAGTGGGATGCAGCCATGAAAAGGAGCTGACACAGGCTGCTGCCCACTAGGTGAAGACATCAAAGCCCTGGCGGGTTGACGCCTGGCAGGTGAAGATGCCAAAGCCAGGCGAAGACACCAGAAGTCCAAGTGGGAGGCCGCCACGAAAAAGAGCTAACACAGGCTGCCACCCACTAGGTGAGGACACTGAAGACCTGGCGGATTGGCACCGCCAGGTGAAGATGCCGGAAGTCCAAGTGGGAGGCAGCCATGAAAAAAGAGCTGACACAGGCTGCTAGGTGAAGATGTTGAAGGCCTGGTGGCACCAAAGAGCTGGTGGGTTGGCGCCCACCAGGCAAAGATGCCAAAGCCCTGATGGGTTGGCGCCCGCCAGGCAAAGACGACATAAGTCCTAGTGGGCAGCAGCCATGATAAAGAGCTGACACAGGTGAAGACGCCGAAACCCTGGTGGGTTGGTGCCTGTCAGAGATAGACACCAGAAGCCCCAGTGTGCGGCGACCACGTAAAACAGCTAACACAGGCTGCTGCATATTACGCAAAGATGCAGAAGCCCTGGTGGCTGGTGCCCACCTGGCGAAGATGCCGGAAGTTCTAGTGGGAGGCAGCTATGAACAATAGCTGACACAGGCTGCCACCCACTAGATGAAGATGTTGAAGCCCTGGTGGGTTGGCGCCCACCAGGTGAAGATGCCTGGGTTAGTACCTGCCAGGCAAAGACACCAGAAGTCCTAGTTGGAGGCAGCCACAAAAAAGAGCTAACACAAGCTGCCACCCACAACACAAAGATACCAAAGCCCAGGTGGGTTGGCTCCTGCCAGGCGAAGACACTGGTAGTCCTAGTGGGAGGCAGCCATGAAAAAGAGCTAACAGGCTGCCGCCCACTAGGCAAAGACACTGAAGCACTGGCAGGTTGGCGAAGACACCAAAGCCCTAGTGGGTTGGTGCCCACCAGGAGCACATGCCAGCAGTCCTAGTGGGCGGTGGCCAACTAAAAGAGCTGACACAGGCTGCTGCCCACAAGGCAAAGACACTGGAGCTCTGGCGGGTTGGCACCCACCAGGTGAAGACACCGGTAGTCCAAGTGGGAGGCAGCCATGAAAAAGAGCTAACAGGCTGCCGCCCACTAGGCGAAGACACTGAAGCACTGGCAGGTTGGCGAAGATGCCAAAGCCCTAGTGGGTTGGTGCCCACCAGGAGCACATGCCAGCAGTCCTAGTGGGCGGTGGCCAACTAAAAGAGCTGACACAGGCTGCTGCCCACAAGGCAAAGACACTGGAGCTCTGGCGGGTTGGCACCCACCAGGTGAAGACACCGGTAGTCTAAGTGGGAGGCAGCCATGAAAAAGAGCTAACAGGCTGCTGCCCACAAGGCAAACACACCAAAGCCCTGGTGGGTTGGCGAAGACGCCAAAGCCCTAGTGGGTTTGTGCCCACCAGGCAAAGATGCCAAAGCCCTGACAGGTTGGCACCCACTAGGTGCAGATGCCAGCAGTCCTAGTGGGCGGCGGCCAACTAAAAGAGCTGACACAGGCTGCTGCCCACTAGGTGAAGATACCAAAGCCCTGGCGGGTTGGTGCCCGCCAGCTGAATACGCCAAAGCCCTGGCAGGTTGGCATCCGCCAGACGAAAATGCTGAAGCCCTGCCAGGTTGGCGCCCACCAGGCAAAGACGCTGAAGCCCTGGGGTGGTGAGTTTCCCCTGTTTTTCCAGAACCAGGACTGGATAAGAGCCCAGTGCTGGTTGTGCAACTTACGGGGGACCCCTACCTCATTTGTCCTCTGTATTTTGGCAACCAGGGCTAGCATGGTGATGGTTGTGCTTAAATATGGGGGACTGCTATGTCATTTGTACCCTGCATTTAAGCACAACCAGGACTGGCTGCCTGTGTTTAAAAAAAACTGTAAAAAAATGGCATGGCCCTTCCCCTCAAAAAACCAACCAGCCGCGGGCTATGGAGCCCCAGTACTGGTTGTGCTAAATACAGGGGACAAATTACATAGGGATCCTCAATATGAAGCACAACCAGCACCAGGCTTTTCAGAACCTGTCCTGGTTGCCGAAATACGGGGGACAATAATGTAGGGGTCCCCACCGTATTCAGAGCAACTAGCACTGGGCTCCAAGAGAGTCCTGGTTCTGTAAATACAGGGGAGAAAAATGCCAAGTGCCCACCTGTATTTCCCAGAACCAGCACTGGACCCTTTCTAGTGGGGGGTGATGCCACAGCCAGCCCTTTCACCGGGCCCCCCAGCCACAGCATCATCCCGACCACTAGACAACCCAGGCTGGGGATCCCTGGGGAGTTGGGGACCCCCTCAATAAAGGGGTCCCCCTCTCCAGGGCACCTTAGGCCCAGGTTGATAGCCTGGGGCTATCCCCGGCACCCCTGGGCGGTGGGTACCGGGTTGATTATGTAAAGTGTGGTGCAATTAAATTTCAAATATTGTCTTTTGCTGTGGAACTACAGTTCTCAGCAAGCCTCCCCTGCATGCTGGTACTTGGAGAACCACAAGTATCCGCATGCGGGATATTACAGGTGTGCTGGTAGCTGTAGTTTCACAACAAAAGCAATATAAAAAAAACACACAACACACACCATAGAAAAGTATAATTTTATTAAAACATACATGCACACACACACACATGTACTCACACCTGCAAACACTATCTCACATACTCACCTAGTATCCCTGAAGCCAATCTGTCCTCTTCTCCAATAGACAATCCAATGGAGTACCTGTAATAAAAATTCCATACTCACCTCCTCCTATGGGTGGATCTGTCGTCTTCATTCAAAAGTAGGCAAATCCTGGGTCTTAGCAAAAATAAAAATGAATTACCCGAGCCCACGAACATTAGTAGTGCTTTCTAAGAACACTACTACCAGAATGACAAGTCCGCTGTGGGATTTCAGTCCAGAAATCCCGGTGCGGAGCGCTCATTGACTGAGCAAGGTGAGCCTTCCACCTCTCAGCCAATGAGGAGTTCTCACCATTGAATTCAATGGTGTGAACCAAGTGTGCTCATTTAAAAAATGGCGCCTCAGCGCCATTTTTTAAATTCAAAGATGGTCGATGTCATCACCCTGCCCCCTTGGCTGGCTTAAATACTGCCAGTGCCAGTTGCCGTGCACTCAGTCGGCGGCGTGGAGGCAGCAGAGAAGTGCTGCTGAAGACAGAAGATGCCGCGGAAGTCCTGGATGGGCAACGGCCAGGTAAAAGAGTTTAAAGGCCTTTGCCCTCCAGGTGAAGATGCCAGAGAAGTCCTGGGGGAGCGGCAGCCATGTTAAAGAGCTTAAGGCTGCAGCCCCTCAGGTGAAGGTCCCACTAAATTAAATATTTTAAAAAACGGTGTCTGTCTTTTTTATTTTAATATTTCTTTTGCAGGGGTACTATAGGTACCAGCAGGCCCGTAGTGCCCGGCCTGCTGGCACTTGTGGTTCTCCAAGTGCCAGTATGTGGGGGATGCCTGCTGGGACCTGTAGTACTACTGCAAAAGACAATATTAATATATTCATATGCACCACACAACACAAATCAACCCAGCACCCACCGCCCAGTTGTGCAGGGGATAGCTCTGGGCTATCAGCCTGGGCCTGGGGTGCCCTGGACAGGGGGACCTCTTTAATGGGGGGTGCCCCAACTCCCCAGGGATCCCTGGCCTGGGCTGACTAGCAGTCAGGGGTGATGCTTCGGCTGGGGGGCATGGTGAAATTGCTCCCCTGGCTGTGGCATCACCCCCCTGCTAGAAAGGGTACGATGCTGGTTCTGGTAAATAAAGGGGGCCCTATGCATTTTTTCCTCCTGTATTTTCAGAATCAGGACCAGCTCAGAGCCCAGTACTGGTTGCGCTAAATATGGGGGACCCCTACATCATTTGTCCCCTGTATTTTGGCAACCAGGACTGGTTTTGAAAAGCCTGGTGCTGGTTGTGCTTAATACGGGGGACCCCTATGCAAAGTTGGACTGGCCCACAGGGGAATAGGGGAAATCCCCGGTGGGCCCCACTGCCTGCGGGCCCACCCCCTCCTCTAGGTGTCAGTTTTCAGACCCCAAATTTTAAATTGTTACACTATTAGACAGTCATTTACCTGGTGGAGCAGGACCACTGATTAACAAGGGGGCTTGGTTCACTTCTATAGAAACTACACCAAGTTTTGCCTAATGGTTAGCCAAGCATCTGTGGTGGCAGGCCACACTCCCTCTGGTGGATGACCATACCCCTTAAGCATGGGCCCTTACCACTGATTATCCCAGTGGGCCCCTCATGCTCCAGTCCGACACTGCACCTATGTCGTTTGTCACCTGTATTTAGCACAACCAGTACTGGGGCTCCAAAGCCCGGAGCTGGTTATTTTCTGTGGGGGCGGGGCTAAGCATTTTTTTTTGTACACATTCAATTTTAAACATAGATGCATAGATGGATCTGCTGCGTTCGTCCATCTGTGACTTATTGATTTGATTTTCTCAGGTGCATACACACTACCAGTGAGCACTCTGTTGCCCACTGATGCCCCCTTTGCACTGCACCACTGCCACTGCTCTGCACCACCGCTGCTGCCACTACCCCACATGCCTACAGCGGTATTTGACTCTGCATTTCCCAAACCATCCTCCTGTATGCTGTCCCCTCTTTCAACTGCGTTAGTATACCATTTTGTTGCCCTTCTCCCCTGCAGGTGGCCCGGTTTTCTCATTCAAACCCTGATAGTTAGTAAATTTTAAAAAAGCTATGAAATTCCATAGACAAAAACTTATGGTTTCACATGTCCCATTAAGGCTGCTTAGACATGATCTGAAAATTCACAAAACCTATTAATTTTCTGCCACTCAAACTCCAAAAAGCAATGAAATTACGATAATTAAGGCTGACACCTTAATGATTGTGTTCCTTGCGCATCACAGATATGGTATGCCATCACACCTTGTGGTTAACTGCAGATTCAGCACTCTCACAGAATGAGATTGTTGTCACTCACAAAATGGTGGAGCTGCTAATTCACAGAATTGTGTGCTCATTGGAATACACACATGCAGTCTATGCAACTGAGGTCAAAGCAGAAAATAGAGCTGTGCAGATGGGAAACAAAGTGGTGTGGATGGGGGGAGGAGACACAGCAGCGTGGATAGATGAGACACAAAGGCATGCAGAGGAGGGAAGGTTAAGCAGTTCAGAGGGGTGGAATGCAGATGGGTAGAAAACAGTAATGCAGATGGGGGAAAACAGAGTGGCACAGTTTGGGGGGACAGCAATGTGGATGGGGGTAGAGAGTGGCATGGACATGGGAAGACAGAGCAGTGCAGATGGGTAAAGACAGATTGGTGCAGATAAGTGAATAAAGACTAGCACAAATAGGAGAATACACAATAGTAGGGATTGGGGAAGACAGATTAGTGTGCATGGGTAGGAAGACAGAGTAGTGCAGGTGGGGGGAGGAGACAGAGTTGCACAGTTGGGGGAACAGAGTGGTGCAGATGGAGGAAGAAACAGTGCCACAGAGGAAAGGAAGAGTGGCGTCGCTTAGGGGAAGGCAGTGCTGCAGAAGGAAACAGAGTGGCACGGATGCAGGGCGGTGCAGATGGAGAAAGACAGATTGGTGTGGATGAGAGAACACAGACTACCATAGTTCGGAGACCACACAGCAGTAGGAATTGGAGAAGATAGATTGGTGTGGATGGGGAGGAAGACAGAATGGTGCGGGTGGTGGGGGGAGACAGAATTGCATGGTTGGGGGACCAGAGCAGTGCAGATGGAGGAAGAAAGAGTGCCACAGATGAGGGAAAGATATCATTGTGGCTGTGGAGAAGGCAAGGATGCATGGCGGTGTGGCTGGGGAAAAACATTGGTGTGGATGAGGGAACACAGACTATCACAGTTGGGAGACCACACAGCAGTAGGGATTGGGGAATATATAGCAGCATGGAGGCACATAGGGGAAGAAAGTTTACTTGCATAGCAGAGTATGATATTTTTAAAAATAAGGGAGCTGAACATGCATTCTAAATTATATAAATGTATGCAGTGAGAAGGATGTTGAAAGCCAGTTAGATTGTTTTGGTGATCAAAAGGGAAGATTGTGGGCGTATTAACTGCTCAAACCTCAGTTGCATGGACTGCATGTGTGTATTCTAATGGGCACACAATTCTGTATATTAGCAGCTCCACCATTTTGTGAGTGACAGCAATCTCATTCTGTGAGAGTTCTGAATCTGCAGTTAACCACAGGGTGTGATGGCATACCATATCTGTATTGCACAAGGAACACATCCATTAAGGTGTCAGCCTATATGATCGCAATTTCATTGCTTTTTGGAGTTTGAGTGGCAAAAAATTTATAGGTTTTGTGAATTTTCAGATCATGTCTAAGCAGCCTTAATGGGTCATGTGAAACCGTAAGGTTTTATGTCTATGGAATATTTATATGCTTGTGTGTTTGTGTGTATTCATCAAGTACTTGTCAATACTGTATAATATGTTTGTTTGTTGTCTCTATAAGATTATCATTTTAAATGACTTATTCTATTGCTAATATATATACCTCCAGCCATCAAAACTTTGAGCATTTGCAGAAATGAAGACTCAGACAAGCTGTGCAGAAGGAGATTGTTGGATCCAGACAGAGGCAAATGGGTAAGTAGTTGTAACATTTGTGTAACATACAATATATGTCTGTGTGTGTGTGTGTATATATATATATATATATATATCAGAGCCGTAACTAGACTTTTTGGTGCCCTGTGCCAGAAAGAGCATTGGTGCCCCCCTCATTTTTCAAAGCAACATAATGCACCCAAAAAAGGGCCATGGCCTCATGGGGAAGGGCCAGGGAAGAGATAGGAGAGGCCAGGAGATTCTGGGGATGAAATAAGAGGAAGCTACAAGCAAGAATGATAATAAACAGAAATTTGACAGGCCCAAACAGCGCCCCCTGACCTGTGGTGCCCTGTGCGATGGCACCGGCCGCACTACCCTAGCTATGGCCCTGATAGATATATATATATATATATATATATATATATATATATATATGTGCATTTGTATATATTGGAGATGAATGGTTGAGTTTTATCCCGAAACTTCCCACCAAGTTAGGATCTTAGAATGAGACAAAACGGCATCCTTCACCAACATCTCAACTTCCCAGCAAGTTCTTGGTGGAAGAACTTTGTGGGAAGAGCTGAGCCTAAACATCTATCTATCTATCTATCTATCTATCTATCTATCTATCTATCTATCTACACACACTCAAAATAGCAAATAGACAAGCTCGACCACTGTATAAATTAATCTGAATTTATCACTGAAACACTTTACTGCCTAGTGTATTGTCTGTATAAGGCTTAAGTGTTGCTGATGGAATTTTAACTGAAAAAAGCAGTCAGTTATCACCAAAATAATTTGGAAATGCTGGCATAAATCTAAATTCAACCCTCCACCCCATCACACCTATTCAAAAATGAATAAAAAATGTTCTGCATAATAATAATAATAATAATAATAATAATAACAATAATAACAATAATAACAATAATAATAAGATTGGAGCAAAGAAAATTTATGTGACAAGTTTAAATGACATTCTAATTAAAATGCAAATAAAACGTTTATGTCATAATCGTGTCATTTTTCAGCCTAACACCCTTGAGATATGTGTATTTGTACACGTGAGAGGTCACCTACTTCTCGAACTTGCAGAGGTGCAGTGACAAGTGACTGACTAGTGCTGGAACACTTGTTTTTTCAACCAACGTGCGTGGTATTTTATGGTGAGATGGTAACATTTCCAGCTGTTAACTACATTATGGAACTGTCTTTTGACAAGGTGGTGGAGAAGGCACATTTTTAGGATGTTCTTTGGTTTAATTTCTCGATGCAAAAATACCTGGATTTTGAAAATTGCGTGAAACAAAATTGAATTCACCAATGCAAATCAGCAACACTAGGTTTGGGAGATCCATCAAATTTTGAGTCTGATTTATGGCTAATTAGCCATATAATAAGTTATTTTTTTCATATATCTCTGGACATGATCAATGCACTCCATGCAAGATTCAACTAATAAATAATTTCTACTGTAGTCTTATATAATACAAACAAGGTGATCCATTTTTTTGGTCTTCACTTTGTAATTAAGACAGTGGACCTCATTCAAAGTCGGTCGCAAGCGCTGAGCGCTCGCAACCGACTCGATGTTCTGGTCCTGCACACGCGCAGCAGCTGCACTGCGCGTTCGCAAGCCCCGGAGCTAGAGAGAAACTCTCTCGCTCCGGAGCGCTCTACAAAAGAGATGGCTGTCGATGTTGATCGACAGCTCGCCCCGTTTTGTAGGCGGGCAGGGGGGGTGGTTTCCAAAACGGAGGTGTTCCTTAAGATCGCCTACCGTTTTGTGGGCGGCCGCACTGACATCATCAGTGATGTCAGTGTGGAGTTTCCTGCTCGATCAGATCAAGAAGCTCCATGCGGCTTGCGGTTGCCGAGACCCAACTTTAGGGTCTCGTCGCAAGCCCCGATGTGAACACCATCGCGAATGTCAACCTAGTCGGTCGCTAAGCTGTGGGTGGTAACCCACAGCTTAGCTAGTGACCAGGAGGCCGCACTAAAAAAAAGAAAGCAGCTGCCCTCATTCAGAACGAGCGCTCGCTTCTTGCGAGCACCTCTGAATGAGGGCCAATGTTCTTATTTGCCCATAATAGTTCAATGGTGGCTAAATAAGTAGATTCAGATGGTCTATTCCACTGTATGACCTGCTGTTTCATATAGTTCCCTACAGTGAATGTTAGGGGATGCATCTGGGAAATCGCTCGAGAGTAATGGAGAAATCAGACCTGAAGATTACATTGGAACCACTTTCTAATCATAAGGTGATGCCTTTTAACATAAATACATATACGTAAACATGGACTTAATAGATAGTACAAGTACAGTTGTATATATAATATCAGCAGTACAGAAATTACAGTATAAGTTATTTCTAAACTGTAACTTACATTCCACAGCCATCCATCCATTACATTACTGGAGTCTGAGTGTGCAGGTAACAGCTGTTCATAATAATGCTGGAGGAGAGGTGTATGATTGAAGCACCTCCTAACATGCCCATTCATGAATATACGCATGTATTGAAGTCCATTACAATAATGGTGCTTGAGTGTGTACTTAACTGCCATCATAATTCAGATGAGAGTAATGTCTTGGGGCACACTACTAATATCCACATAATATTTAGTGGATGTGAGTGAAAAATATATACAGTATTTGTGCGAAATTCTGCTATAAAAGACGTGTAAATAGTACAATATTTCAGTATATTGCCATTTTTTACTTCAAGTGTCCAAAGTTGTCATCCTACCTTCTACCTTTAATAATGCTTTTGTTACACTGCCTTGGGAGAGTGATCAAAATGAGAATAAAATATCTTATTTGCTATATTTCTTTACCCAGCAATTCCTCCTTTAACTGTCATGGTGCCTGAGCACCCAGGTATTAGCTGCTAACAAATAGACAGGAGAATGTAACCAAAACATCTCCTAATACAAATTCATAAACACAGTACTGGATCTAAATTTCAAAAGCTGGGGCTTATTACCTTAAGTATCACAAACCTCTGAACCATTATCTAGGAAAAATCAGGATAAAATAAGGCCAGCCCCCAAAACACGCAATATACACATATCACCCAATACATATTCTAGCCTGCCTAACAATACTCAGTGTCGGAAAAGCCCCACTCACATGTCAGTAAGCCCCACCCTTCGCAGATTTCAAGTATTGGGACTGACCCACTGAAATTGGTGCTGTTGAGAGGTGTTCTCCCACCTCCTGAGTGAATGCCATCATTAAGTTGTGCCAAGGGTGTGGATGGTAGGGAACACCATTACCTTAAATGTACGGCACAGCCAGAGTGTCCTCAGGACTGCCTGTACAAGCTGCAGTGGTACATGCACAGAGTATCCAAGGGACGCTCCAGGTGGGACTGCAGCAGTTATGTTCCAAGCCGTGGGTCAGTGATGGTGCCACCCCCAGGGCATTGCGCTCTGTGCAACGGCACCACTCGCACACACTTAGTTCCGGCCCTGATTGAGAGTAGAGATGCTCTAACCAGACATGTCTTCTTTACTGAAACTAGTTGCTGCTAACTGTTTCCATTTTATAACTATTAAAAAAAAAAAACCTAAACTCTAAAAACCCTTAAATTCTTAGGTCAAACAGGTTTGATCTTATTTGACCCAGTTCCACCATGGTTGACATTGATTTTTATTGCAAACAACAATTTTGAATCCAGTAGTACAGCATTTGTAGTTTAAACTTTTTTTATTTATCCAAAATATTTCAATATGGCCTAAGCAATATATTAAAAACACAAATATTCATGTGAACATGAACTGCAAACCTTGAAGACAAATGGAGAACAGGAACAGGGAAGCTTAAGTGTAAACGGTAAACATCAAACACAATTAGCTAACATGAACTGTGAAAATGAACTGCCAGCTGCAAATGGTGAACCACAGATTTTAATGGAGATCAATTGGAAAAATTTAACCTTTTTAGTATCTCTAATTGAAAGGCATGGCACTAAAACACTCCCATTATAATCAGTAGCAGACCTAGTCTGGCATAAGGGCCATGCACTGTCCCTTATATTGCTTCCTGCCTTAGGGCTTGATTCAGCAAGGAACGCAGTTGCTAATACGCATGCAATCGGCTGATTGTTGTGTTCTGCGCATGCATATGCACCGCAATGCGCATGTGTGAACCGGCCACTGCGATCGTGACTGCGAACAATTCTGTGAATTAGCAGCTCCACCATTTTGCGAGTGACAGCAATCTCACTCTGTGAGAGTGCTGAATCTGCCGTTAACCACAGGGTGTGATGGCATACCATATCTGTATTGCGCAAGGAATACGTCCATTAAGGCGTCAGCCTTAATGATTGTAATTTCATTGCTTTTTGGAGTTTGAGTGTCAGAAAATCAATAGGTTTTGTGAATTTTCAGATCATGTCTAAGCAGCCCTTATGGGACATATGAAACCGTAAGGTTTTTTGTCTATGGAATTTCATTACTTTTTTAAAATGTACTAACTATCAGGGTTTGGATGAGCAAACCGGGCTACCTGCAGGGGAGAAGGGCAACAAAATGGTACTCTAACACAGGTGGAAAAGGGGACAGCACACAGGAGGATCAGTTTGGGAGGTGCGAGAGTACGAGGTGTAGGCGCTTCCAGCGGGACAGTCCTGTTTTTCAGGGACTGTCCCGCCTGTGTGCCGCAGTGTCCCACGGTGGGGGAGAAGTTGGGGGGAGCACAATCCACTGCTCTGCATAGCAGAGCAGCGGGTGTGCAGGAGAAGAACATGCTGTATGCATCTGTTCTCTTAAGTAGGGAGAGCCTGGGGGCTGGCCAGCATCTTGGAGAGTGCTGGGCATGCCCTCCAAAGTGCCGAAAAAATGGGAAGCCACAAGGATCTGCCCCTTTTACAGCAAGCCATGCCCACTTTTCACGACCTGTCCCTCCTCAACATCTTTAAATGTTGGGAGGTATGGGTTTGGGAGGTGCAGAGTGCGAGATGACTGTAGGTGTGTGGGATAGCGGTAGTAGCAGTGGTGCAGTCCAGTGCCAGCAATGCAGTGCAAAAGGGGCATCAGTGGGCGACAGAGGGCTCCCTGGTAGTGAGTATACACTTGAGAAAATCAAATCAAGAAGTCACAGATGGATGAACGCAGCAGTGAGATCTACGCATTTTTGTTAAAATTTCAATGTGTATAAAAAAAAAAGCGTAGCTCCCCCACAGAAAACAACCAGCCCCGGGCTTTGGAGCCCCAGTACTGGTTGTGCTAAATACAGGGGACAAACAACATAGGGGGTCTCCTGTATTAAGCACAACCAGCACCAGGCTTTTGAGAACCTGTCCTGGTTGCCAAAATATGGGGACAAATGATGTAGGGGTCCCCCATATTTGGTGCAACCAGCACAGGGCTCTGAGCCAGTCCTGGTTCTGGAAATACAGGGGGAAAAAATGCATAGGGCTTCCCCTGTATTTCCCAAAACCAGCACCAGACTCCGTCTAGCGGGGGTGATGCCACAGCCAGGGGAGCCCTTTCACTGGGTCCCACAGCCGCAGAATCACCCCTGACCGCTAGTCAGCCAAGGCCGGGCATCCCTGGAGAGTTGGGGACCCCCCAATAAAGGAGTCCCCCTCCTCAGGGCACCCCAGGCAAAGGCTGATAGCCCGGGGCTATCTCCGGCACCCCTGGGCGGTGGGTGACGGGTTGATTATGTATAGTGTGGTGCATAAGAAAATATAAATATTATCTTTTGCAATAGTACTACAGATCCCAGCAGGCATCCCCTGCATGCTGGCACTTGAAGAACCACAAGTACCAGCAGGCAGGGTATTAAGGGCCTGCTGGCACCTATAGTACCCTTCGGCATCTTTGCCTGGCAGGCACCAACCCGCCAGGGCTTCGACAACTTCATCTAGTGGGCGGCAGCCTGTGAGCTCTTTTTCATGGCTGCTGCCCACCAGGACTTCCGGCGTCTTCGCCTGGCCGGTGCCATTCCACCAGGGCTTCGGTGTCTTCACCTAGTGGGCGGGAGCCTGTGACAGCTCTTTTTTGTGGCTGCCTCCCTATAGGACTTCTGGTGTCTTTTCCTGGAGGGCGCCAACCCGCCAGGGCTTCCACGTCTTCACCTAGTGGGCGACAGCCTGTGTCAGCTCTTTTTCATGGCTGCCAACCACTAGGATTTATGGCGTCTTCGCCAAGCGGGCACCAACCAACTAGGGCTTTGGCATCTTCACCTAGTAGGTGGCAGCCTGTGATAGCTCTTTTTTGTGGCCATCGCCGACTATGACTTCCGGTGTCTTTGCCCGGCAGGCGCCAACCCGCCATGGCTTTGGCATTTTCGCCTGGTGGGCACCAACCCGCCAGGGCTTCGGCCTCTTTGCCTAGTGGGCAGCAGCCTGTGTGTGCTGTTATGCATGGCCGCCACCCACTAGGACTTCCGGTGTCTTCACCCGGCGGGCACCAACCCGCCAGGGCTTTAGCATCTTCACCTGGCGGGTGCCCGCCAGGGCTCCTGGCATCTTCACCTAGTCTGTGGCAGCCTGTGTCAGCTCTTTTGCATGGCTGCCACCCACTAGGACTTCTGGTGTCTTTGCTTGGCGGGTGCCAACCCACCAGGGCTTTGGCACCTTCACCTGGCGGGCGCCAACCTGCCAGGGCTTCGGCGTCTTCGTCTGGTGGATGCCAACCCACCAGGGCTTCGGCGTCTTCACCTGGCGGGTGCCTACCCACCAGGGCTTCTGGCTTCTTCACCTGGGAGTGGTTGCCACCTACCCAGGGTTTCTATGGTCCTCTGCAGGTGCCGCCACCTCCAATGACGTCACAAGTCATGATTGGCTCACGGCAGCCATATTTGAAAATCAAAGATGGCCGACTTGAGCCAATCATGGCTCGCGACATCATCGTCAGTGGCAGCTGAGGGACCGGTGCCTGTTCAGGTGTAAGCGGCGAGCCTGGATCCGAGAGGATCTAGTACCCGCCAGCCATTCTGCCAAGTATAGTAGCGGCACCCATTTTAAAATTCAAAGATGGCAGCCGTGAGTCATGATTGGCTAGCGGCGGCCATCTTTGAATTTCAAAAATAGCGCTGAGGTGCCATTTTTGAAATGGGTGCTGCAGCCGTATTCGGCATAATGGCTGGCTGGGCCTGAATCCTTCCGGGCCAGGCCCACCGCCAATGCCCTCAATGCCGCCGGACCCTCCGCTGCCACCGCCGGACCCTCCGCCAACAACACCAGCTCCCCCGCCGACACCCGCGTACCCCACCGACAACCGCGACCTGCCGCCCACCGCTGATGTCTCCACCGCCGCATCCGGGTCCCAGCCGTTGCTTTGCCCGCTACCGCCCGCAAATGATGGCCATCTTGCTGCACCCAAGTAAAGCCACTATGACTTCACCTGCTGGAAGCTCCTACTGCGGCTGCACAACAAGTTGAAAAGTCCTATCTTTATAATGGCGCATTCTTGAGGTAATAGTTTAAAAACTGTTACTTTCTAATTTATGTGAACACCAAAAGCACGTACCCTGGCACAATAGCTACCTAACAAAACAAACACCAAGTCTAAATTTGCTCCCTACCCTGAGTTTTGCCTTCCCAAAAATCCCCCATAGAGAACAGCAGAAAAAGGATCCTAACTGACAATGGGCCTGATTCAGAGCTGCCCGTAAGCGGCCGCTCGTTCGTTCCTACAGATGTTTGCACAACTGCGCATGCGTACGGATTTTAATACGCATGCGCGAACCAGTCAGTGCGGCCAAAAATCGTGTGCTCGCTAAATAGCGAATGCCTGCTATTTTGAGTGACAGAATGAGGCGTTTGTGGGTGGTAACAGGGGAAGGTGCTTGAAAGCGGGGAGTGGAGATCCGAACGCAGCCTTGCTTAAAGGTCAAAACGGGCGTTTTAAGGGTGTGCATAATTAACAAAGCAGCGTCATTGACCACGTCACTTGGTTGTTTTATAGTCAGAACTGCTCGCATGATTGTGGTAGGAAAAACCAACCACAAGAATAGCGAGCAGTTCAGACGCCTTTCGATGTACTCAATTAATCTAATAAATAGCGGACATGACGTATGATGCGAGCGGCCAGGGGGCGTATTTTTCAAAATAACTTTCGCATGTTTTGTTCGCTCGTTCAGACATACAGGCCTGAACAGACCGCAAAGAGCAAACGGTTCATTTAAATAGCCAGCCCCTTTTTCTGAACGAGCGAGCGCAAATAGCGTCCGGCTCTGAATCAGGCCCAATGTCAGAAAAAAGTGACAGTTGGAGATTTAGATTACTCCCATGTCCTCATTTTTTATGTTTTTGACCTGAAATTTGGCATGCAGCACTGAGCGACAGTTCTACCTGGCCATGCCAAATTTCAAATCCATACCTCCTATAGCTTTTGAGGTGTAGCCCCTTGAACACCTTGCCCCCCCCTTAAGAATTCTCTATGGAGAAATCGTTTTTTTTAGATGCAGCCTTAATATAAGGGCATGACTGTTCTGGGCAGCTAAGGGAGAGATTGTAGTGGAAATAAAGGAGAATATAACACAAAAGATGTAAAATTGCAATGTTGATTAAAGATTCATTGGTAAAACATTTGCTTTTAAATTATTTTCAAACTCATATATTTTTTTACTATGGTGATATAATTGATAAACTAAATCCAAACTAAATGACTTGATCCACATTTTATTAATAATACCTTAGTGTCCACGAAACAGCTGCTCACAAAAGATACTCATACAAGCTCAAAATTCAACTGAACCAAGTTTGTTTGACCTAGTGACAGTTTAACCTAAATAACTTGTGGAGTTGAATATAAAATGGCAATTATGGAACATGGGCCCTCATTCAGACCCGGACGCAAGTGGCCGTTCGTACGTTCGGCGTACGTACAGACATATGTTAATTCAAGCACTCGCTCGTAATTCGAACGCATCTAAACATCCTCCCCAAACTCTACCGACCCCTCCTCTAACTAACGAGTGTGCCAAATAGCGAGCGCACATCCCCAATGTGGCTTGAAGGGAATGCACGCACATGTACAAACCGGAAGTGGGCCTGTCAGATTCCGATTACCTGCTCCTTTATTCTGCCTACCTCCCTCAATCGTATCATGCCAATCAATATATCAATTATCTTAATTGCTCTTTTTTTTTTTTTTTGGACAATGCAATAAACTTTACTCTTGTCCATGTTTGTGTTTCCCCGCAGAATACGTACGGCTTAAACATTCGCTTTTATTTGTCAAAATACATGTTTGAGCCAATTAAACATTTGTTTTATTTGTTTTTAACCACGCATATTTTCCTGGGTTCATTTCTTTATTTAAATTTGCTTACGCATGTCACTGCATCAAGCCTATCATAACTCTCAATAGATTTGTGGCCCTGTCGAACACATGACTCATACACTAACCAATAGAATTGGTCCTGTTAATTCCCCAAATACATTAGCCAATCAAATTTATTTTCGGGTCTTTATTAAAAATGATTTTTAGAAAATACACCATTGCCATCATGAGAGCCTCGGCATTCACCAGGCGCGAGCTGATGGTGTTAACCGAGGTCATGGACAGGCGGATCACCAGCCAGCCTCCCCCCATCACCAATAGAGAAAAGCGTTCCGCATATGCGGAGGTACGTGGCCACCTGCGTTCCTTCGGCTCACGCCGCCAGATCGGCCAGCTGGAGCGCAGGAGGTCCGACCTGCAACGGCGGACGCCCCACTTGCTGGCATGCTTTCGCATGCAGATTGCGGAAAGTAAGTTTTTGTGACTGTGGTTTTCATGTTTATCTTTGTACTCATATGTGCATGGCCATGTTTTCATGTATGTCCTATTTATTCATTGTACTCATATGTGCATGGCCATGTTTTCATGTATGTCCTCTTTATTCATTGTACTCATATGTGCATGGCCATGTTTTCATGTATGTCCTCTTTATTCTTTGTACTCATATGTGCATGGCCATGTTTTCATGTATGTCCTATTTATTCATAGTACTCATATGTGCATGGCCATGTTTTCATGTATGTCCAATTTATTCATTGTACTCATATGTGCATGGCCATGTTTTAATGTATGTCCTATTTATTCATTGTACTGATATGTGCATGGCCATGTTTTCATGTATGTCCTATTTATTCTTTGTACTCATATCTGCATTGCCATGTTTTCATGTATGTCCTCTTTATTCTTTGTATTCATATCTGCATGGCCATGTTTTCATGTATGTCCTCTTTATTCATTGTACTCATATCTGCATGGACATGTTTTCATGTATGTCCTCTATATTCTTTGTACTCATATCTGCATGGCCATGTTTACATATTTGTGTTGTCAAAAATTAGTGTTTAACTAGGTCTGGATTGAAAATAACCACAATTTTTTTCCCATCTTTTAGGGGCAGAGCGAAGACTACGGCATCATTGGCGTCAAAGACAGCGCTCTCGGCCCCTCTCCCCAACCCAAAGCCAAACATCCACACCCCAAAATTCCCGTATTTCCCCCTCCTCCCCAGCCTGCACAGACCCTGTTGACGATGTTTCGGGGCTCCTTCCCCTCCATCCCAATTCCCCCTCTCCTCCAACCACCCCTCTCGTAACTACCCCCTCCCCTGAATCCCAAATCACCACTCCAACCTCGTTGGGGAATGTTGGCACCTCCGAGGAGGATGAGGGAGTGGCTTCTGTAGCGGGCGTTATTTTGAACGGTATATTTTTTTTATTTTTTAGAAAAAACTGTTTGCATGTAATCCTGTGTCTGTGCCTTTTTTTGTGTGGTTTGTGAGAATTTGGTGTAGATTTCTTTTTGTCTTTACCTTTTACTGCTGATTTCCCCATACACATATCACACCTGTCAGAATCTGATGTTTTTTCTAGCAATTTTTGGGGTGTCCATTTTTGGGGCCTTGGTTTTTTGGGGTAATTCTGCTTTTGGTCACAATATTGTCATTTTTGGTTAGCTTTGTTTGGCTTGTTTTTTAATGTGGTTTCATTATTTATGTATTAAGCCCCACACTTTTCTTACCCACAGAGTAACAGAGGCGTTTGGCGGACTTAGCCGGATGCGTAGAACGGATGCGGGACTACGTCATCGGGCTGCTGGTGGTCCTTGACCATATGTCTGTCATCCTGCGTCCTTAAATTTTTTTTGTTCTAAAAAAATAGTTGTCTACAATAAAATTTTAATCTTAACGTTCTGTCTCATTCCTTGTCTCCAAATCTGAGATTGTTTACACTGACATAAGTAGACTCTTCCAGCAAGTATTTGCAATTATTGTCACTAAGATTGTGTGTTGTATTTTGTAGGAAAACAGGCACAAGAAACACCTAACAGTAACAATCTGATTGGCCTTTTTTTGTGTTTGACAATTTACATATTACTACATTTTACAGGTTCCAATTTGGGGGGCAACCTGCTTAGGCCGAGATTACAAAGCCAACTGATTGTACAGGATTCCTTTTGGTGTTGGTTTTGACCCAGAAAACATCTTTAAATTTAGCTCAACTTGCGTCATTACAGGATTACCCCTTATTAAATTTTAACGTGGGTGAACCTGGTTACACTTGCTTGTAATGGGCAATAAAATGACCGAAATTACACTCTCAAAACATTTATTCACAACATAACTAAAATAACAAAGTGTTCACTCACAAACAATACACACAGTGATAAACAAAAATTCAACCCATAAAACAACATATGAAAAAAGAAATAAAAAATCAAGAACTGGTTGATGAAGGAGCATGCCAACATGATTCCACAAATGTTGCGTTGCAAAATGGGTTCCAGAATATATATCCAATGTGTCCCCATGAAGGATTTTTTAGGGTAGCAGGAAGTAGTCATCGTTTGAGTCCCAAAGATTATGAAATCAAACAGAAGATGGGAAAAAAAAAATAATAATTAGATGTTCTCCAAAAATCCTTACCACATTGTGTCTAAACACTGTTGTGTTGCCAATAATTACCTAAAATATCTGGCCACCACATCATCGCGTATGGCCCCCCCACATACTGACCTCCGACCAACCTCGGGGGGGCCATCCTCAGGTAAGGCATCCTCTGGCTGCATTGGGACACCACTCCTTATGGCGATGTTGTGAAATATCCCACACAGGACCACAATTTTCGAAACCATATCCGGCAAATACATGAGCTCGCCACCAGAGCGCTGGAGGCATCTGAATCGGCCTTTTAAAAGGCCGATACAGTGCTCCACCACTTGCCTGGAGGCTGTAAGTGCGGCATTAAAATTACTTTGTGGCCCTGGTGTGGGAGCCAAATAAGGAGTGAGCAGCCAGGGCGTGCAAGGGTAGCCACTGTCTCCTGTGAAAAAGAAGTGACAACATCAGGATCACTGTGTATCAAGCTTAACATTGTTATGTACTAAAGGTCTCCACTTACCCAGAAGCCACGCATCACCAGCTTGTAGGTTGTTTAATTTGTGCCATATCCCTGATTGCCAGGTGACGAATGAGTCATGTGCACTTCCGGGTAATTTTGCATTCAGGGACATGATCTGGAGGGAGGCATCACATACCACCATTACATTCAGGGAGTGATAGAGTTTCCGTTTGCGAAATATGGCCTCCAGCCATGCTGGAGGCTGAAGTGGTATGTGAGTACCATCCACAACCCCTATGATGTGTGGGAAGCCAGCTATTTGGTAAAATTTGGCCTTGGCCACACTAAGGGCACCCATATCCAAAGGCATTTTAATAAAATGATGGAGGTGCTTGAAAAGGGCCTCCATCACTGCCCTCAGGATCCGGGAAAGGGAGGATTGGGAGATTCCCGCCACTATTCCCACCGTAGTTTGAAAAGATCCTGAGGCACAGAAATGTAACACCGCCATAAATTGCGTAAGTGGTGGTATTGCTGTAGGACTGTCAATTTGCCGCTCAAGGTCCCTCTCTATTAATGAGAGAGTGTCTATGATGATTTTGGGCGGAAGATGGTAGCGTCTTAACACCTCATCATCGGGCATTCCAAAAAGGGTGACACGTGTTCAATATATCTGGGGCCTTGCACGCCTACGATGTCTATGCCTGGGACGAGATTGAGGTTGGTCGGCTTCCGGGAGCTTGGTCAGAACAATCCGACCAAGATCAACCTGAAATGGCAAGATTTGAATGTAAGGCTTTTTTCCCCCAAAATATTTGAAATTTTACTTAGCTTGATGATACAATCCAATGATGCTTACATGCCGGGGTATTGTCATGATTGGCCAAACCTATAAATAATCACAAATAAACAATGCAACAATTTAGGGTGGGCATTTAGGAATCTAAATTGGGTGCAAGACAAAACATAAAAGGGGAGAAACACACATTTGGGCAAAGAGCAAAACGACAGTGCGCAGACTACCTCAATTTGGGCCCAAATGTATTAAACAAATGCTAAAGGGAAAACACAACCAATTTCATGGGTCTAAATAAGCATTTAAAAATGCGCTAATTAGTTTGCAAATACAAGTCACAATAGAAACAGATAAATAAGCACTAATTAGTTCGCAAATACAAGTCACAATAGAAACAGATAAAAATGCGCTAATTAGTTTGCAAATACAAGTCACAATAGAAACAGATAAAAATGCACTAATTAGTTCGCAAATACAAGTCACAATAGAAACAGATAAAAATGCGCTAATTGGTTCGCAAATATAGTCCAAAAATACTCAGATATAAAAACACGAATTATTTAATACATTTCGGACTCACAAAACCAAAAGTTAAAAGTGTAAGGTCAAACAAAGTTGCGTTAAAAAAAACATGAACATTTAATAAAGTGAAAAAATAAACTTACCAATAGAGAATATATAAGTCTCCGGATCAAAAGGTCGTTGGGGCAGAGCCAAAAGAAACCTAACAAAGGAGAAAATTTTAAACATTAACGAGCCAAAATTCACGAAAAGAAGGAGACACAAATTGAACAAAAGTTAGACGGCCAAAAACTTACCAAATAAATACACGCCAAAAAAAAAACCACCAGAAAAAAAGCGAACGGAAAAAAATTAAACAAAAAGACAAACCAAAAACAACTCCCAACAACGCCAGATCCAAAACCCGCCAACAATCCACTCCGACCAACATAACCTTCAACAACCAACAACCGCCACCTTGACTCGAGACGCCCCAAGCCATAAATAGTGTTTATTTTCCTGCACAAATTAAGGAGGGATCATAGGAACGCACAATCAATGATGCGGCCGAAAAATAAGGACACATGTATAAATACGTCACGAGCCAAAAAAAACGTTCTGGTGTATTTCTTGTTTGGAGATAAGACGTGGCTACAGATCAGGGAAACAATGGCCAACAGTCAGCCGGTAAGTATTTCAGGCATTTCAAAACAGTGATTAATTTGAAACATAATATAGTGCAAGTTGTGAAGCTTAAATTTCTCAACATTTAAACAAATAGGTGAGGAGTATGACATGGAAGAGGCTGCTGGGCCCAGTATTCCGGCCAAAGCTGGCAAAAAGAAAAGGCAGCTACAATTCACAAGAAAGGAGTTGGAGGTTTTGGTTCAGAAGTGTGTGGACATCCTGCCACAGGCAGACAGGAATATGAGTGCAAGCCAGAAGTGGAGAATGTGGGAGGAGGTAGCCAGTGCTGTCAATAGGGTGGGTGATTATGTCCGTCTAGCCCGGGATGTCAAACGGCGGTAAGTAAAAACTTGACCCCCCTAAAACCAAAACTCATTAAAAAAAAAGGATAATGGTTCCAATTTCACCCACAGATGGGCCAACTTCAAATATCGCCTGAAGCAAAAACTGGCGGACAGGGCTAGGCATGCAAGGGGTACAGGTGGGGGACCCACCCCTGTGTCATTAAAGTTGAATGATTTAGAAGAGCTGGCACAGGGGTGTGTGCAGGCTGTGGAGGTGTTTGGCGTGTCCAACATGGATACGGACATGCCAGACTTTGCGGCTCCTCATGTTGTCCAAGGTAAATATTGTGATGTCACCAACTCTGAAATGTTATTGTGCCAATATGTAGATTCTAATGTGACTCTTTTATCATTTTGCCAACAGAGACACAGGCGGATGAGTCTGCTCCAGAGGGGAGCCTTGGCCGCAGAATTTCTACTGGCTCTGCAGGGGAGGAACCAGTACATCTGGCTGAGGACCCTGGCAGAAGCCAGTCCAGGGCAATCCCCCTCGCAGGCAGTGTCCCTCCTCACAGAACTCAATTTTAAATCGGATTTCCATACGGAGATTCTGCAGAGGATGGACGCCAGTCTGGTACGGGTGGCTGGGGCCCTGGAGCAAAATGCTGTGGCCAACGTGACCATTGGTCAGGCCATGGCGAAAAATACCAGTACCAACATCCGCATCGCCAATGCCCTGGAGCAGTTCGTTCGCCAGCACATGGTGGAGCCGACCTCCCTTCCTGCCGGAACATCAGGATCCTCCACCTCTTGCACAACATCAGCCAATCCTCCAAATGTGCCTAGCCCTGTGCCTAGTCCAGAGGCCACAACATCTGCCTCTGGACGGGCCAGCCCGATGACATCCCGGACCCGGTCTGGCGCCCTCCCTCCCCCAGCCAAACGGGGGAAAAAACGTTGACAGCACTGGCTACTTTTCCCACACTCCTTCTGTGCTTGCCCCATATTCCTTTCTGGCCAAAACTTCCCTCTCCTTTCTTGTGAATTGTTTTTAATTTTTAGCTTTAAGTTGCCATACCTTTTATGTTTGCACAAATAAAAACATTTTAGGGAATAACACTGCCAAAAATGTTTGGGCCAAAAATGTGCATGAAAATGTTTTTATTTTCCAATAAATTTTTTAAAAATGTTCGACATTGTATTCTGACATTATTGTAGAAATGGTTTACATTTAATCCTGGCCCACAAGGCAAAAAAGAGCTCCCCCAAAATGTAAACGAAATAAAAAACAAAAGGGCTCTTTAAGGAACACTTTAAAATTTACATAAGGATGCAAATTGTCCAGGCAAAAGCAAAATGGAAAAAAACACACAAACATGATGACATTATTGTTACAATAGCCCAAAAACCAAATATCAACCAAAAAAAAATCACCAACAAATGTACGCTAATTGATTGTGTAATCCTGACATTAGCAGCTATGATTTCCACCTGCGTACGGTTTTGTGCTAACCCAAAAAACTGATTTCAAAACACATTACAAGCCGGTTTTCAATACAACACTAATTGTTTTTCTGACAAGCCGTGATTAATCGATGCAACATCGTGGAGGGTCGGGACGGAGGAGAAGGCCATCGCCAATGTGGTCGAGTAATCCAGACCCTAAGCTGTGCGAGCATTTTGAACGGAAAGAGGATCATCCAGTGACGTATGAGTTTGTACGAACACATTTGACGTTCGCATCTGATAATGTATGTACGCCCCAAAAACGCCTCGCCACGCCTGCGTTTTTCCATCTCCACCTCCGTCAACGCCCAAAAATGCCCTGTTCTGTCAATAACATTTGACATGTCACTTCCGGTACGCTATTTGACGAACGAGACAAAAAAAGCTCGCAATATGCCGTACGCACATGCGCAGTGTTACACCGACGCATGCGCGCTTTCTCAACATCGGAACGCAACGAGCGTACTGTTGTTAACAAGCGGCTCTGAATGTGGGCCTTGGTTAGCAAATGCACATGTTAATTACAACTTTTGGGAAATGTGTTATACATTACATACAGTATAGTACCTCAAATGCAGTGATGTAAATGGCCAAATATTCTCTGTAAATATGTATGTGCTATATAAATAACTGGTAATAAATAATAAATAAATGTCCCTTTAATACTGAATAGCCTCTAACAATAACTGAGTACATGCTGTACAGGTATTAACATATACTAACTAGTCAGAGCACTGTGACTAAATTCCCAATATATGTAGAGCATTACCAGGCCCAGCTTATCTGGTGTCCAGTGTAAAATGTACAAATGCTGTGTCTCTTAAATATGTGAGATATGAGTTAGGACTATTTGCAGCTTCTGTTTCATTCCTGTAGCATAAAGCAGCAACAGTGGCCAAAGTGTTTCCCATGTATTCAGACACCGTCACTTCTAATCCATGGACAAATTAGGCTATCAATTTAGTCTCAACACTTTACAGGCTGCTCTTTGGTGTGAATTTGGTGGATTATTAAGTCATTTGATTGATCAAAGTCAAAGTGGTTGAAAATCATTGTAAAAAACACATTTTCAGCCCGACCCACTGCAGCCACCAACCTGATCTTTTTCATAAAAATATACTTATAGCCAGATACATAAACCTGCAGTTGCTTAACATAGAAAACACCTGAAAATGAGGTGGCTATGGCAGGTGAGACAGCTCAAACCGTACTTATCTTACCTGTCTGTTTATAAGACAGAAGAAACTTGCTCCCCTTCCATAAGTGGCCATGTTATTTAGTGTCAGTCCCAGACCACCTAGGGATGCCCAGGCCAATGCTAAGTTGCATTGCTCTTTGCTGGTAAGTACCAGGTTTAAAAAAAAAATGTTCTCCCATTTTTAATTAATAAAGAATATACAGTATAAGGCCCATTTATTTGTAAAAATTGTATATAGACCATTTGCCCCCATATTTGTCTCAAAACTATATGTGTCTTATTAGTAATAATTAGTAATTGTAGTGCTGCCTTTCTAATTTAAAATAATAGTGCCACTTTTATTTTAATAACTTGTTTGCACCATTAAAATAGTAACATTGATTGTCCTTTGCCCCCCCACCCCCACATGTTTTCTGTACTTTAGTGGTTATTCTATACCATTATGCTTGATCTTGATCATTAGTCCATTGAATTAAAAAACAAATAAAACAGAGCAAATGTAATAGATGCAAATACTGTAAAGGCACAGCTACTTTATAGATGGCCAGCCAATCACAAGCTGTCTCTTATTGTATACAGTGAGAGACTAGTCGTGATCGTCTGCCTGTATTCCAGTGCTTGCTGGTATTTAAATAAATCCCTACTACTCTGAGCTTTAAGAACCTGGGGCATACGAGTACAAGTGAGTGTAGTTCTATGGGAGAGGTGGCTTACTATAAAGGATAGACAATCTCACAAAGAGAGTTATTTAATAAGATTGTTTAATTTTTTTATTAAATTATAATAGCGGTGATTCATATCAACAAACACAAGGAAATACATTATATGGAACCAATTTAATTTCTGTTATGTACTCATTGAGCATCCTAGTATACTGATTAAATCTAATTACATATGAGAAAGACAGTTTAATAATGGGTCACCATTTTAGTCATACAAGACTATAATAACATTCTACAGTATAGCGCTATGCAATAAGTCTAAAGATAGTGCTCTTTCAATATACACTGTTTGTTGGGAATTCCATAAATTATATATTCTGAACATTACTTATCTGAGTCAGCATTCCCTGTAATTCAGAGGAACGCTGATCCATGCTCCTATTTTGTGATATTGTATAACTTATGGAACACCAACCAAAACAGAGAATTTATTATAATGTAAAATGAAAAGATATTTATTTCAATTTGCTGCCAAAATAAAGTCCATTTTGGTAAGAAAAATAAAGTGTTTCTTTGCAAAGGAGCTAATGTTTGTGTAGGCTGTGGAGAGGAGATGTGTGAAGTGAGACCATTTCTTCCAAAGTTTGGAAGAAGTGATATCTACTAGTGCCCCTACTGATCAACCATTAGGCTAATTAGGCTGCAGCTTAGGACCCCCATACATAAGCAATTGATTGCAGCAATCATGCAATATGCAATCGATTGTGTATAAAAATCTTTCCCTTTTTCAATCGATTGCAGATTGCAGAGATGCCATAGGTTGAAAAAGGGAAAGATTTTTATACACAATCCATTGCAAATTGCACGATTGCTGCAATCAATTGCTGATGTATGGGGGCCTTCAGGGCTCTAAGAAAGATGCCACACTGTTGTCATCCAGGTAATAAAATGAAGATCTAATTAATTCTTTGCTGGCGGCAGCCACACAGCTAAAATAAAGAGCTATCCAGCCATTCCGAGGCATTATTGAGGGGAGATCTTAAAGTGAACAACAGATGACTGTGCGAATTTGACCGTGTAACTTACTATTGAAACCTTTTCTTTATGTACATTGTGCTGCAGTGCATTCAGGGCAGCCTGAAGAGCTGCATACAATTATCTTTAGAGTCTTCCTCCCCAGAAGCCAAAGTCAACTTTACAATCTACAAACATCATTAGATCATTAGATGCCAAGATCAAACATGCCAGCAGCATAACCTTCATTGCCTGCACATGTGCAGTGTGAATAGTGATTGCCTGAGCATGCATACGCACTGTTCTTTCTGTTTAGCACCATAACAGGGTGCGCTACTAGTGTATTTAGCCACAGGCCCTGACTGTGGTGGAACAGTGCCGAAACCAAACTTCAGTTTATCGAACAAGATTATTGAAATTACAAATATAGGTGGATATGATGCACTTGTTATTATCGTCATGAGCGATACACATAATCAAAATACTTATTCAATACAATGCTATATTTCAACTAATTTTTGTTTTTGTACGAGAACTTTTTTTTTAGCACCTTTAAATTAATATATAAAAAAGACAAACATGAGAAATTCAGAAAGGTGTCAACTTTGGTATTTATTAAAGCACAGCGATAAACACTTGTTTGTGCTGACACACTGAGGTCATTCACGCCTTCTGTCCCAGAATGCCCGGGAGACTCACAAATTTCAAGTAACGCTCAAAAAAAAGCCAGGAGGATTTTGCTGCATTTCAGTTTTGAGCTAAAATTCATCTGGATTACAGGTATATATGAGGTTATACAGAGATAGGGAGCCATGCCACTCACTTTTACTTGTACGGTATAATGCGCAAGGGCAAAAGTATATATTTATTTTGGGGAATATAAAGAACAGTGGATTGTAATGACCAATGAGAATTTCTTTACAGAATAAAAGCATCCTACATAAAAGGACATGTATTATTGATTTGGTTTCCTATTAGAGATGAGCGGGTTCGGTTTCCAGAGATCCGAACCCACTCGAATTTAGCAGATTCGAGTCGGATCCAAGCAGGCTCGGATGTTCCCGGCTTACTCGGATCTCTCAAATCGAGGCAAAACCATAGAGACGAAAACTCGCGGTTCGCGAGCTTTCGTCTCTATGATCAATGCAGTATATAAGGGACCACGCGATGGACACCATTTCATTCCAGCTGTGGAGACTGAACAGGGAGGTTAGGTAGTGTAGGGCTGTCTGCTGTGTTCTGGGCTGGTGACTACTGATCCATTCTGGGCTGGTGCTGTGACAGCTCTCACTATGCTGTCTGCTGTGTCCATCTGGGCTGTCTGTGCTGTCTGCTGTGTCCTGGGCTGGTGTTTTTCATGTCTGTGTGTCCATCTGGGCTGGTGCAGAACTGCCGATACATCTGGGCTGGTGCTGTGTCCATCTGGGCCCAAATTCTGGACTAAAAAAAAAAATATATATATATATATATATATATATAGTAAAAAAAAAATTAAAGTGTCTTTTATATTTTCCTGTGTGTGTGTGCGTGTGTGTGCGTGCGTGTTAGGCTTAACCGCAGTACCGCACAAGATCCAGCCAGCAACGCAAGTTGCAAGCTAGTGCTGCCCAACTCCAGTCGTGCTAAAAAAAAATCAACAAAAGTGTCTTTTATATTTTTCTGTGTGTGTGTGTGTGTGTGTGTGTGTGTGTGTGTGTGAGTGCGTGTTAGGCTTAACCGCAGTACCGCACAAGATCCAGCTCGCAATGCAAGTTGCAAGCTAGTGCTGCCCAACTCCAGTCGTGCTGAAAAAAATCTAAATCAAAGTGTCTTTTATATTTTTCTGTGTGTGCATGCGTGTTAGGCTTAACTGCAGTACTGCACAAGATCCAGCCAGCAACACAAGTTGCAACCTAGTGCTGCCCGATTACAGTCGTGATCAATCTGTGCTCTGGGCCCAAGTTCTGGAGCTGAAAAAAAATAAAATAAATTGTTTTTTTTTCTAATAATTGTCTGTGTCTGTGCGTGTTAGGCTTAGCCGCACAAGCTACAGTAACGCAACCGAGTGCTGTCCGACTCCAGTCGTCATCAATCTGTGCTCTGGGCCCAAGTCCTGGACCCGAAAAGCCCCCCCCAAAAATAGTGTCTTTTGTCTATTTATTTTCTGTGTGTGTGTGTGTTTGTGCGTGTTAGGCTTACACACACAAGATACAGTAACGCAACCTAGTGCTGCCCGACTCCATTCGTCACCAATCTGTGCTCTGGGCCCAAGTTCTGGACCCGAAAAAAAAAAATTGTGTATTTTGTATATTTTTTTACTGTGTGCGCACGACTGCACGTGTGAGAATTTTGTAACCGCACCTTGGCTACACTATTGGTGCTTGTGACACTGCTTCAAGACCGCAGAAAATATGCAGGGCTGTCACATGACAGCAGAGCAAGGCCAAGAACCACATGTTGTAGCTGCCACCAGCAGTCATCATGATAATGCAAGACCGTCAATTTCCTTGTCCTCTATGAAGGCCCATGCCTTCAATCCTCAAGGGTATCCCAACCATCATCTTTGCACAGTCCTCAACTCTATTGATAATTATATCAATCAGTTTTGAGCCAGCAAGCTGGATGCAACCTTTTGGCCCTTTAACTAGATGGAAAAAATCAATATTGTGAGCTGTGAGGTAACCAAAATTGACTGGAAATTAGTGGAAATAAATGTTATTGAGGTTATTAATACTGTAGGAACAAATAAAGGCACATTTTATGTGATTTTAGCAGTTTTTTTTTTTTTAAGAAAAAAATCCAGATCCAAAACACGAAAACAAAACACGGAGGTGAGGTTTTGGTAAAACCAATCCAGTTCCAAAACCAGGGGAGATCCAAAACCAAAACATGGGGGTCGGCACACATCTCTATTTCTTATAAATAAATCACACTTAAAAGTGAAATTTTGGCTCTGGTAATTTAATACATAAATCTGCTTCTACTCTGGTGTAATGATGATAACACGTAGGGGGTATATTTACTAAAGTGTGAGTTTTTAGAAGTGTAGATGTTGCCCATAGCAACCAATAAGATTCTCCTTAATATTCATCTAGAAACTTCTAGAAGATAATAGCTAAAATCTGATTGGTTGTTATGGGCAACATCTCAACTTCTAAAAACCTGCACTTTAGTAAATATACCCCTTATACACATTAGAAATCATCTGTTTTGATGACAACGTATATTACAGGTATAGAAATATGAGCATTTGATTTTGCAGAAGTTGTAATAAAAAGGTTTAATAGGGAAATAGAAGCATGTTTTGGCAGTATTAGGTTTAAAACTGGAATATGTCATAATAAATTCCTCTTTATTACATAGGAAATGTTGATCTTGACAGATACTTAATAGACACAGACAGTACTGGAAAGTACACTGTACATGAACATCTTGTTTTACCTTGTCGCTTAAACTCATTTTGCAATAATTACGAAGCTGAGTTACAAGCAGGTACCTCCGAGTCCCAAATGTTAATTAAAGGTCTAGACTCTGTGTCTCTGAACCAGCCTCTGGATATTTGTCCACGCAGTTTCATACCTCAGCCACACAGACAGGAAAATTAGAAAAATGAGTAAATCCGCATGCGCCGCAGCCAAGCCTTTTTCAATTAGCGTGGTTGGAGCTTGCACAGGAGGATCTGCCACAGAGGAAGAGACAGATTATTTGCTGCCGTCTTTCACTGAGGTTTTCGGCCTGAGGCGATGACATGTAGCTATAATCAGAGCTCAGCTTTCCACTGCTTGACGATTTCAATAAGGCCATGCACTCCTGCTGCTGTTACTGCTGACAGCACACCATTATGTTAGTGGCAAAGTGTTGAATAGACAAAAATTACTATAGAACTGAAAAAGTGTCATAAGTTTTTAACCAAAAACTAACCAAACACACTGCTAATTGGCAAAGTGTAACTGTAGTATTCCTAAACAAACCCTATTCTACACTCATGTATGACACACTCCCAGTGCACACTGATATGGAGAAGCAGCAGCTTCACATGTAACAAGATGCGGCTGTTTCTATGCCATGTCACCGGCCAGCACTCTACATGAGGTTACTGTGGGGGGTATTAAAAACACTGCATGAGTGACATTATTTATTTTTTTAGTGTTTTAGGTGCCCCCTAACCATTGGCGCCCCCAGCAAGTGTCTACTCTAAGCTCTCTATATGATAGTGCCCTGGCCACCGCATACTGGGATCTGTCTATTTGTAACCAGCTAAGTTAGTTACAGTTAAGTTACAATTTAGTTAAAAGCTGTGCATATACAAAGACAATTATACCTCACAATACATAGTTTCGGTAACATTTATTGGTTTGACATAAAAATGTGTAGTTGTAATTATATTTATTAGGTTGTAATTATATTAGCTTTAATAACACAATACAGAATGCTGAGCCAGGATACTACCTCGTTGCCTGGAAGGAATTTTTCCTGTTGATGGAAATTAGACTCTGCTTTGTGTTAGTGTTGTTGCTTCACCAATTTTTTTTTTTCTTGGAGAAGGGTGATCATTTTTGAAACTCAGAAACAATGTAACTATATGCTGTATGCTATAGTGTCATTGTTTTGAAAGTGGAACTTAAAATAAAACATTTTAAAATTGAAGCCTGAAGCTGCCAGTCTTTGATACTTCAAACATTCACAGTATGCTGGTAACACAGATTTAAACTTCCAGTTGCAATTTCATTAAAAAATAAGCAAAAAAAACAAAAATTGGTAAAAGAAAAAGTAGAAAAAAATATAAATATATTTTTATCAGTGGTGTCATGAGGGGGATGCAGGCTGCACCCGGGCTTCACCCTCGGAGTGTGACATCAACATGCTGGTTCCTCTGCAGTTGCAGGAGTCGGGCACTGCAGTGTGACATTCTCCTGCAGCGCGTGGCTTTTATCATAGAAGAGGAGCCGACAGCCCAGCATCTCCGATGATGCTGGGCTGCCCCCAAAGTGATGTAATCGGAATGCTTGTGAGGCAACACCCTTTACTTTAGGTCACGCCCACTTTTCAGGTGCGGGCGCAACCTTCAGCGTGCAGTGACACTTGGGGTAGTCAGAGTGAGCACCGGGTGTCACCAGACCCGGTGACGCCTCCGATTTTTATTATTCTGTATTCTACTAAGACATAAATTACATTGAACAGTTAGAAGGTCACTTAATCGCTATGCAAAAATCCTCTCTGTTGCTATTGTTTCCATCACTTTCACTCATGAGGGCTTATGTAATAGGTTGCAAGCTGCACCCACTGCGGGAACTCCTGCGAGTCTTCCTCTATTTTTAAAGTGGCAATCATTTTAGGCCTTCATTTGTACAAGGACACAATGCCTTGTCCATTCCACAATAAGACTTTGGGTCAAATTTATTAGCCAGCAGGTTGCAGAGTTTACAGATATTTTGTTGTTTTAGCGAAAACATTTAAAGCAGTAGGTTGTTAAAAGGCTTTTAAAAAATTGCCTTAAAACAAATTGCAATTTTAGATTTTGAAGCTAATCCATCGAAATATATAAACCACAGCCGATTACATTTGGCCCTGTGACTTTCAGAACTGAGCAAGGTGAAAAGGAGTCCACAGATTTGAGCTGGCAAGTAGAGATGTGTGCTGTATCCCATGTTTTGTTTTGGTTTTGGCTCTAAATAAAATTGTGTTTTGGTTTTGGCAAAACCACCCTCAAGTGTTTTTGTTCGGTTTTGGTCTTCTTTCAAAATTGATAAAAACAGCTAAAATCATGTAACTTGGATCTATTTTTGTTTCTATAGTATTACTAACATCAGTATAAATTAATTTCCAGTCATATGCAGTCAATTTTGACCACCTCACAGCACCTAAAATCATGAGGGAGGGACTAACATGCAATCCAAAACATACGAGATACGTCTTTTAGATCCGAGTTCCGAAGTTGTCAAAAAGACCCGAGTCAGGATTAGGTTTAACTCAGAACCCCAAAGTTTGGGTGAGTACAGTTTTCAGCAAAACTTCAGCCATTTATACCATAAAAGCATTACATACGTATGTCATATATTATGTTGTTTATGCGTGTGTGTGTGTTTTTTTTTTTTTACCAAATGGAACTGAAACAAAAAATCTGGGCTTATACTTCCATTGTGCAAGCTGGCATCCCCCACGTGCAGAATGACATTTACTTACATGGCACATAAAAATAAGAAAAAACAGCGCTTACCCAGATCAGGGAAACAAGTATTTATGCAGCAGTAAAAAAGAGGTTTTTGCTACCTCTTGACAACAGTACAGAAAGGGCAATATACTGTGCTTAAATACCCCAGTCCGGACATTAATTAAAGCACACGGAAAATATGTTCCTATACATAGAGTCTGATCAACTTTCTGTATTTCTTATAATACTATTTATATTGTTATCAGTATGATATATATATTCCTTTGGGGAGTGTATTTATTGGTATTTATGTCTATGTAAATTTATGTACTTTTTCTGACCATAAGTGCGGGTAATTAATTTAAATTAAATTAAATTAATGTCCTGACTTTAATATTTAAGCACAGTATATTGCCTTTTCTATACTTACATGGCACAGTGACAGCAGTAACTAATCTTTTACTTTATCTGGTCAGTTTTCCTGAGACAGCAGAGTAATCATTATTTACTTCTGCAATATTTTTTGAAGACTGCAGAGGCTAAGTGATTTTTCAGGATCGTTTTTAACTCTGTATATGCTCTATAGCATATGCACCTACAGGTGATTCAGAGATGCACAAAAATCAGTCACATCTCCACTTGCTGATGTAGGGTGGTAACAAGGCATTTGCAGAGAGGGTAAGTGAGGATGTGTAGACAGAGTTGTGTACATGCAGAAATCTGTTTAACTTCAGAAGGATCTCTTGCGCTAATAATAGAGCTGGTGCAAGTGTGCGCTGATGGCTATGAAACCAAGCATATGTATAGTGTTTGTGCGGTATCATAGATGCACACAACTCTGTTAAAGAGAGTATTCACATTTAGTTCTGTGCACGCTATGCTAATGCGGACAACTTGCCATTTACTCTTAATCAGCCCCATAGTCTCTAACACACAGTCAATTTCACCTGCAGTTTTTCTTTCTATTTTTTCACACCTTCTATATCAACAAGTAGTTGTATAATGCACAATCTGTTCATAGTTTACATAATATGCTAACGTTTCAAATTTGCGTAGATAATATTTTTACACTTTGCATAGTGCTGGGGTTTTGTGCGTATGTTTCTTCTTGAGCCAAACTTTTGATCTAAGTGACTTATTATTATATATATACTGACAGAGTCTTTCTGGTTTTACCCCCCAAAAAGTATTTAGTTGCATCTCACTTCAGAAAAACCATAACTAAAGTTTCTTACATAAATAATCTCAAAGCATGGATAAATAGCAAATTGCTCACATTTGCTGATGATAGAAATTTGGCTACAAATGTACAAGAAGAGCCTAACATGAGAAATTGTATTCCAAGATGAAAAATGATGCACAGAAATCTTTATTATTTATTCTTGATATTAATGTATATATTGTGCATTTTAATTCTAATATTTGCTTTCACGAAATATGGTATGTAACATGTGTGGCAAGATCAGGGTGAGGGTTCCGTCTCCTAGGGTAAATGGTTGCACTTGTCATGCAGCAACCAAGTAGTAATACACCTGTCTGTGGCCTTGGTACACATATCCACAGCTAGTTTTATTAGTAGCACAAAAATAAACAAAACATAAAAGTTAATTCTGGCCTGTCCGGCTCTAACTAAACAAAATTACTCCCTCTTTCAGAGTGGAAGGACCTACAGTAACATCCCTCTCACAAAACAGAAGTCTTTAACACAGCATTTACATTCACACTGACATACAACAGACATCTAGCCTGTTCCCCTAGCAGCGAGAGGCTGACACACCCATTTTCAGTCTCATATGTATCCCCTTGACAACTTTTGCAGTGTTTTTGTCACACATGCAATATAAAATTCATAGATTGTTGGGTTGATAAATAAACATCTATATTTGTAGCGTGCAAAGTGGCTTACTTACATTACATGTGATCATGTCTTATTCTCTGGTTCTCATTGTTTAACCTCCAAATATTTATAAATATTAGGACCAATTTGCAATTTAAATAGCTGGCAGTGAATCCCTGAAATTTGACCAAGTTTCATAATTTTCCAATAACTAGTGAGGACATCACTGGCTTCCAATTCAGTGTATGACACAATACAGCCTGGCCATCCCTTCAAATTCTCCTTAATCTGTATAAACCTTACCCACAACATCTGGGAAAGAAAAATAACGTCATGAAAATTTACATCTAAATTCTCCTGGAGGAAATGAACGCAAGTGTATAACACCTATTATTTGGCATCTCAGCATACAATAGACCCTATACCCTGGTTGCCCACTGTACAACAGTGACTATTTTGAATGTCCTGTTGGCTGACAGCAGTTCAAGTTTCTGTCACTGAACTCTTTATTATTATTTTATTATTAATATATGTTCCTAAACAATGCAGAATAAGAAGCATAAAGAGAAAAAGAAGAAAATTATGAAGTAATGCAAAAATAATCTATATGTCATAATATAAACACCAAGCCACACTCATAAATGGAAAAACATGTGCACAGGGCTCATACAGTATCATAGAGGCACAGAACACATCATATAAAGGATGATCCACAAATCAATAAACACTAAAAAATCTCATTACATATTTACAACTGTTAGATCACTTTTTTATGTTAATAATTTTTAGATTATACTTATATTACATTTTTCATCAGCTAACATTTTTTTTTTTCTATTGATTTGTTTGCAGCTATGCAGTCTTTGCCTATGCTGACTAACTGCTCTGTAAGGCAACCCTTTGATGTCATGAATGTGGAATGTCTGATTGTTACAAGCATGATTCAGATATTCTCATTAATATTTGGAACATTTTTAAATCAAAGGACAGAACAGATTATTCTGCCTCAGGCATGCTAGTCACTCAAATACGCAGAGTAGAATGAGATAGGCCTGAAATGTTACCACAATAGTAGGAATTGTCCCTGTTTGTAATCTCAGCACAGACAGTAGAAACATATGTTTCATTCACTAACCATGTGCGACAGTGCAACACATTTCCTTCAAGTGGACTAATAATTGGCATAGCAATTGGAAGAAAAGACTAAATGAACCCTAGGGTCTATCTGTATCTAATTTAGTATGTTATGCTGTTTTAGTTAGTGTTGTAACTGATGTGGCTCCCCTTTTCTGAGAACCATACTTTAATGTCCTTCAAGGTTGACTTAACCTTTCACATTTTAATTGGGTAATAATGCCTATACTGATGTACAAAAATGTATTTTTAAAGTAGTTTTAAGACTCATTATATGAAAGGATACAAAAGGATAAACTATTATTTTAAAACTTTAGCTCCAGGCAAATGTGTTCCGTTCTCTCTGAAGAATAGAAGGTAAGAAAAGAAAAGTATTTCATCTATTTACAATAATTTTGTAATACTTTTCAATAAATATTTGAATGTTTTATATGGCTTGTTTTTGTTTTTAATTGAGAAACTAAATAAATGAGTTAATTATCTTAATAAAACTTTAGGTGTAATATATTACTAGAAAGACATCATGCACCAATATGCTACAGATGAGTTGTTTGTAGTCCAACCAATCCATCCAACAGTGATCCAACAGTGACACAGATTAATGCATGAAAATTATTCAACCAGGTTTCAACAAGCATTTGATGATGGGATCTCTGGCAGCAGTTATAAGCCAGTACATTTTGTATTGTACTAATTAGGTGATGTACCTGTACTGTATGTCAGTTCATTACTTGGAAACTGTAATCTCACAGGGCTAAGATTTATTCCTATGATGTCTGTGTTTCCAAGAAAATCTAAATTGTATGCCACTGGAAATTTACAACATGGAATAGTGTTAATGAGTGAAGTTAAAGAGGCTTCTCTGAAATGAGATTCTATAATTGTATACTGCATTTGGTACCAACAGTAAAAGCAGGCATGGGAGGCCTGCTTCAGTGGTGCACGCAACTCACGAGGCAATGATGATGATCATATAGTTGCACCATTATTTGCAACTGCATGCAGGAAAATGTAGAATACTCTTGTGGCACATGCGCTACACGGAGCATACGCGCAAATATACTGCGATCGTGATGACAGTTTTAGTAATGGGGTCAGAAAAGTGATGAGCATTCCTGGTCAGTGACTGGGAAGTGGCTAGAAGTAAACACAAAAAATAGTCTGTCTCACGGGCGAGTTGTGGGAGTGTCACGGGTTTGTCAATGAAACTGACATAGACAGATGGAGAAATTGCACCTCCCATGGGGCAGGTGCATGTGTTGATGGAGCAAAGAAGAATTTTGCAGTGTATAGTATCTGGTAGCTTTGACTTTGAATGATCAGATCTGAAACCACAGCTATCCAACTTTTCATTCAATTAGCCAACTGCATTATTAAGTAACCTGCTAAATGATATGAATTATATGAATCCAACTTTTTCATCCAACTAAACAGCTTTTCTCTACAACTGAACAATTTTTTGATGTACAGAAGATAGTGGACACTGTGTGCCTAATTATGTATGTAAAAAAAAAACATATTACAAAATAAAAATAAAAAATGCTTAAGGTTGCTCCCCCACACAACCAGTTGGCACCAGGGCTAATTTAACAAGAGGTATAGACCTGCAAAAATATGTGTGAGACCCACCTCCAGAGTATAACCAGCCCTTGTGCCTAAAGCAACAGTAACCCATAGCTAATGCCCAGTGGAGGTAATAGTAATAAAAATAGGTGAACTACATGTCCTAGCATGGCATGCTTGCCAAACATGGTCATTGGGATAAGCTAGCATTTGGAGAACCACAAGTGCCAACTCGTCCTAGCACCAAGGCCAGCTGGTCCCTGTACTCCACCAAGGAAAAATGTAAATCAATACACATACACAGTTTATGACAGAAACACTTTAAGGTACACATTTTTGTTTTCAGAAATGTTTTATTAAATACTTATCTGGTCCAAAGGTCCTGAAGTAGTCCAAATGTATGCTGTAAAAAAGACAAAATTCACAAAATTATATTTTTAGAACTTGCCAGTGCAAGATATTCTAGTTAATGAGCTTTCTGCATATTTCATGAACATTTAAATAAAAAAATAAAAAAAGAATTATCTGTTTATTATTCAATTGCTTTTTCCAAACTGAGTAGAACATGGTTTGTAAAACATCAAATGTTTCAATTACAGATACTAGTCCATATAAAATAAACCTATGCCAAGTCAAATTAGGTAATTTTACTTCATAATAGATCTGACAAGAAACAAGTCTGTATAAACCAGAATCACGGGTGTGCCTTGGGTGATCTTACTCATTTTTAGCCTGGTATTTCACAGTAGTTGTATTATTCATTTTAAATATTAAGTTTCTGTCTCTATTTATCTGTCTGGAATTGGTCTGGAAATTGTCTGTTGTGTGATAAATTCATAATATGCAAATTCTATAGCATATGATTAGCCATAGTAGACTTTTTCTTGGCGATCAAGGCATTCCACCACAAGCGGTGTCTTCATTTGAAACAAAATCTTTAGAGTACAAAGTATGTTGTTTGTATAATGTTATATCTGGACAGCATGCGATGATCATTTTTAGCTTCCTAACATGCCACAGACCACAAATTATTAGGAATGATCATTTTCATTGCTGCTGTGTGTTTTGCAGTCTGTCATCTATTAAACATTGTATTAACAGACAGGCTAGAGAGGCATGAATATAATTGAATGGTCGAGAATAAACAACTAGGGGAAAAAATGACTTGAAGGATCTGAGGGTATGTACAGCTATAGAAGTTTCTAAACGCATGCTTCTGCTTTCTTAACAGATTGATGGAGATAACTTGTACCTAAATTAAATATTAGGGCCACAACAGTTATACAAATTTTCAACATGTCTGCCAGGAGAACTTGAAGGATTTCAAAAGAATGCTAGCATCTGATTGGATGGCTGTTGTACCTAATCAAAGTGCCATAGGATAGGTACAACAGCCATAGGATAGGTACAACAGCCTGTTATTCAATATTACTTGTTATTGATTTGCTTAAAAAGTAATGCCTAGATAACTGTAAAACTATAACTTTACTAAGCTCTACTAAAGTAATTTGTGGCAGTCTCAAAAACAAAATGAAGCCCAGCTACTGTTGATCGAAAGGACTCTTCTTATGGAAAGGTGTGTATCTGTCTAAAGCTGGTGTCGAACCTGGATGGTTGGCTGAGACCTAAATTGTAACAATAATATTTGCACGACGCCATTTTGCATCGTCCGCATGACACCATTTTGCATTGTCTGCACGATATCCCGTGTATAGCACTGTTATGATTATTAGCATCGTGCGTCTGCCACTGCCCCAGGTTAAAAGTCCTCATTATACAAATACGTACATTTATTACTACATATAATATGAAGAACCCCCCAAAAAGAACGTACCATGGCGTACTCCTCAAACACGTAGACGCAGAACGCATACTAGCGTCTTTTCTTAATATTCTCACACCGACACACTGCATGCTTACACATAAAGGTTCCCTAGCATGAAAGTTAATATTAGCGGTTTTACTTATTATCAATTATGTTGTGAAATGCAAATATTTGATATCTAGGGTTAAGTACATGATAAGCAGACCGTGTTTGGTGCTATTCTAAACCACTGTTTATTTGCAGATCTCCTGTTCCATCGGCAAGGAGATCGCAACAATCGTCTGCGAATTATGGATCATAGAGAGATAGGCAATGAAATGTACTCTGTAATGTAATGTTTATTAGCCAGTTTAGACTTGTTCTTTTGTGGGAAAATACACACAAAGAGCCGTTGGAGGGCTAAACCACTACTATACAAACTGACCTATGAACTACATCGTAACAGAAGAACCAGGAGGAAGAACCAATGGGATTATGCCAACTTGTTCTATTGTATTGCCTATCTCTGTACGGGTATATATGCAAGCATTCTATATCTGGTAGTTAGTTATCATTGTTTTTCTGTTGGCAGAGGTTTCATAGTTGATGCCGGGAAATCTGGATCCAGAGCGAATGCTTATGTATCAACTGTACCATGTATATGTATAACCTTTTGAGCTAAATTGTGTTTAGATTAGGGGTGTGCACCGGCCACTTTTCGTGTTTTGTGTTTTGGTTTTGGATCTGGATCTTTCTTCGTGTTTAGGATCTGGATTGGTTTTGCCAAAACCACCCTTCCGTGTTTTGGGTTCTGGGTTTTGTGTTTTGGATCTGTATTTTTTTTAAAAAAGCATAAAAACAGCTAAAATCTCAGAATTTGTGTGTTTTTCTGCTCAATAACCTTAATTTCCACTAATTTCCAGTCTATTCTGAACACCTCACACCTCACAATAGTGTTTCTATATCCAAAAGGTTGCACCGTGGTAGCTGGATGACTATGCTAAGAGATACGAGTGGGTGGCACAAACACGTGGTCCATCTAGGAGTGACACTGCAGTGGCAGACAGGATGGCAGTTTGAAAAACTAGGCCCAAACAGTACATAATTCAAAGAAAAAAAAGAGGTGCAAGATGGAATTGTCCTTGGGCCCTCCCACCCACCCTTATGTTGTATAACCAGGACATGCACACTTTAACAAACCAAACATTTCAGCGCCAGGGTCTGCCACACGACTGTGGCTGAAATGATTGGTTCGATTGGGCCCCCACAAAACAAGCTGGCAATTAATCTGTCCCTGCACAAACTAGCTTTACGGAGGCAAGATGTCATCCTCATCCTCCTCATCCACCGATTCCTCACCCTCTTCAGTGTGTACATCCTCATCCTCACAAAATATTAATTCGTCCCCACTGGAATCCACAACCACAGGTCCCTCTGTACGTTCTGGAGGCTGGTCTCCCTGGAAGAGTTGATAATTCATTTTATGAACATCATCTTCTCCACATTTTGTGGAAGCAACCTCCTACACATTTCGCTGAAAAGGATCCCGGCTGCACTAAACACTCGTTCGGAGAACACACTGGAGGGGGGGCAAGTCAGGTAAAATAGAGCCAGTTTGTACAGGGACCTCCAAATTGCTTCTTTTTCCTGCCAGTACAGGTACGGACTGTCTGACATGCCTACTTGGATGCTGTCACCGATGTAATCCTTTAACAGACAGACGCATGCTTGTCGCTGCTGCTTTAAGGATGCAGGTGCGGCTACAGCCCACACATTTCACAAAGACAGAAAAAAAAGAAGAATATTTTTATTGTTTGTGGAGCACACTTTGAGGGTGTCACCACCCTTTAACAGACAGACGCACGCTTGTCGCTGCTGCTTTGAGGACAGTATCATATGCAGTGACAGTAGACTTGTCAGAAATTGTTGGCACGTCCTTCAGTCCAGACCAGATGTCCAAACCGGCCCTTGACTTATGACACAGGCACACGCTTGGCGCTGCTACTGTGTTGATGCACATGCGGCTACAACGCACACAAGTCACAAACACATAAAAAAATCATTTTTTATTTTTTGGAGCACTTTGAGGGTTACACCACCCTTTAACAGACAGACGCATGCTTGTCGCTGCTGTTTTGAGGATGCAAGTGCGGCTACAGCCCACACAATTCATAAAGACAGAAAAAAAAAGAAGAATTTTTTTATTGTTTGTGGAGCGCACTTTGAGGGTTACACCACCCTTTAACAGACAGACGCATGCTTGTCGCTGCTGCTTTAAGGATGCAGGTGCGGCTACAGCCCACACATTTCAAAAAAGAAAAAAAAGAAGAATTTTATTATTGTTTGTGGAGCGCACTTTGAGGGTTACACCATCCTTTAGCAGACAGACGCATGCTTGTCGCTGCTGCTTTGAGGATGCAGGTGCGGCTACAGCCCACACAAGTCACAAAGACAGAAAAAAAAAGAAGAATTTTTTTATTGTTTGTGGAGCGCACTTTGAGGGTTACACCACCCTTTAACAGACAGACGCACGCTTGTCGCTGCTGCTTTAAGGATGCAGGTGCGGCTACAGCCCACACATTTCACAAAGAGAAAACAAAGAAGAATTTTTTTATTGTTTGTGGAGCGCACTTTGAGGGTTACACCACCCTTTAACAGACAGACGCATGCTTGTCGCTGCTGCTTTAAGGATGCAGGTGCGGCTACAGCCCACACATTTCAAAAAAGAAAAAAAAGAAGAATTTTATTATTGTTTGTGGAGCGCACTTTGAGGGTTACACCACCCTTTAGCAGACAGACGCACGCTTGTCGCTGCTGCTTTGAGGATGCAGGTGCGGCTACAGCCCACACAAGTCACAAAGACAGAAAAAAAAAGAAGAATTTTTTTATTGTTTGTGGAGCGCACTTTGAGGGTTACACCACCCTTTAACAGACAGACGCACGCTTGTCGCTGCTGCTTTAAGGATGCAGGTGCGGCTACAGCCCACACATTTCACAAAGAGAAAACAAAGAAGAATTTTTTTATTGTTTGTGGAGCGCACTTTGAGGGTTACACCACCCTTTAACAGACAGATGCACGCTTGTCGCTGCTGCTTTGAGGATGCAGGTGGAATCTAGATGGGATTTGGAACCGGGGACACACTACCTCCATCAATTGTCTAAATCCCACTGCACTAATGGCGGATACCGGATGCACGTCTAACACCAACATAGCAGTCAAGGCCTCAGTTATGCGTTTTGCTTCAGGATAACTGCTGTCGTACTTCATCCTCATCGCTAGGGACTGTTGGAGGGTCAATTGTTTAATAAAAGTAGTGGTGTTCCTACTACCTCTCTGGGATGATGAACAACTCCCAGCAGCAGCAACAGCACTAGGAGGAAGTGGTTCTTGATCTTTCCATATTTTATTTTTATCGGAGAAAGTTTGGTCTTCCATTTATGTTATATTAATATATACATGCGGCTAAGGCGCACACAAACACAGAAAATATTTATTTATTTTTGCTTGAGAGTAGTGCACTTTGTGGGTTACACCACCCTTTAAGAAATGAGCCAGCTGGCTCTTTACTTATGGGACACAGGCGCATGCTTGGCGCTGCTCCTTTGTTGATGCACGTGCAGCCACAGTGCACACAATTCACAAACACAGAAAATATTTTTTTAATTTTGTTTGGAGTGTACTTTGGGGGTTACAGCACCCTTTAACGGTCAAACAAGCCAGCCCTTTACTTATGACACAGGCGCACGCTTGGCACTACTTTGTTGATGCACATGCGGCTTCTGCGCACACAATTCACAAACACAGAAAATATTTTTTATTTGGTTTGGAGTGTACTTTGGGGGTTATAGCACCCTTTAACGGTCAAGCCAGCCGGCCCTTTACTTATGACACAGTCGCACGCTTGGCACTACTTTGTTGATGCACGTGCGGCTACTGCGCACACAATTCACAAACACAGAAAATATTTTTTTATTTGGTTTGGAGTGTACTTTGTGGGTTACAGCACCCTTTAATGGTCAAGCCAGCCGGCCCTTTACTTATGATACAGGTGCACGCTTGGCACTACTTTGTTGATGCACGTGCGGCTACTGCGCACACAATTCACAAACACAGAAAATATTTTTTATTTGGTTTGGAGTGTACTTTGTGGGTTACAGCACCCTTTAATGGTCAAGCCAGCCGGCCCTTTACTTATGACACAGGCGCACGCTAGGCACTACTTTGTTGATGCACGTGCGGCCACAGAAAAAATATTTTTTTTTTAGCACTTGGGCGGAGCACCTCTGATGGACAGAGCACCCCCTGGACAACACTACAGCACCCCTTTAGGACTGGGACACTGCACAGGACTTTGGAGTGGACACAGCCCCTATGGACAACTGACTGCACAACACAGTCCAGCCAGCCCCTATGGACTTTGAAGTAGTGGACACAGCCCCTATGGACAACAGCAGCACAGCACAACACAGCCAGCCCCTATGGACTTTGAAGTAGTGGACACAGCCCCTATGGACAACAGCAGCACAGCGCAGCACAGCACAGCACAACACTACTCTGCACTACACTACACTACACTACACAGCCCAGCCAGCCCTAACTCCCACCCTCCCTCTTCACTGTCCACAGTCGAGTGACAAAATGGCGCCGACGCGGGTACTTTATATAGGATCCAAAACCCGCGAGACCCGGAAGGCGGGATGATGACGTTTTGCCTCGATTTCAGATCCGAGTCAGGCGGGAAAAGTCGAGCCTGACTCCGATCGTCTTCGGATCGGGGGGGCTCGGGGGGGTTCGGATTTCAGAAATCCGAACCCGCTCACCCCTAGTTTAGATCAAGGTGTGTTGTTACTGAATGCTTTTTATATAATAATATTTTTTGTGCTTTGGAACCACAAACAAAGTCTGGAAATCAATTATTTTGTGTGCGACTTACAACACTAAATAGCGACATTTGGGTACATAGATTAATAGAAATTCATAGTTGTGGGCTCGTAGAGTGAGGTCACGCTACCAGCTCACACGGTAACACACGTTTATTGGTCTCTCACCAAAGGGTGGAGGCACCATACGCAGGAAAGAAAGCACTGCCTTCGAAAACCTGCTACCACTTGATGATGAGAGACCGCTATCTGTTATTGTGTGAGTTCAAGGAGCGCTGATTAGAATCCAGGGACAAGGAAGGAAAAGTTTGTTTTCTTTCAGTGTTAAAGTTTTGTGTTAAGGGGTAAGCCGCACAATAGCGTACGCATATTTCCTGTATTGCTGCCATGTGTAATTGTATGCATAGCGTGATTGCTTGTTAAGACCTCTGAATTATACTGCTATATTAAGGGAAAAGGTTTTATTTGTTTTCTGCACAGAAAAGGTGTATGTAATTGAAACGTGTGATTGTAAAGCGGAGGCTACTGTCTGGTTAAGCCTAAGTGTAAGTGGAGGCTACTGTCTGTTAAGCCTAATTGAAACTCAGCAGGTGCCTGACGGGGCCATACATACTACTGGGCCAGTGTACAAAGCAGGTACATTGTGGTTATTGAGAAACTAAGGGGTTTCTTGGTCTGACACCCATTAATCACAAAGTCCATTGAACAGTTATGTTCTTTGGGCAATGTGATTGAACCACATAGTTAGATAAACTGTGATTGTGAAGTGGGTTGTTGTGGGAGTGAAACTGCTGGCAAGGTTAGGAGTTATTGGAACTTTTAGATGCCACCAGCTGGGAGTAAACTGAAAGTAGGAAGCGAGTGGTGAAGCTTGGAGTTAAATTCACCAGAAGTAAAATAATTCGCTAGGTGTTTATTTTACTCCTCTTTTATGCACCTAGCAGGACAGTGGTGCATAGCGGGAAGAAGCGAGCGGCTGAAGCTTGGTTTAATGTCGTCGCAGGTAGAATAATTTGCAATAGGTAGTTATTCTGCTCCTCGTTGTGCAATCCGACTGTAACGCCTGGCGGGCTGACTGTGCATAATGGGAGGGAGTGCGTGAACGTAGCTCTCTGAAAATCGTTCACCAATTGAAATTCTCTAGAAATTGCTAAGCGTTTTCTCAGATGGGTGCGAGGCAATCTCTAGTAATGGTCGATGATGTGCTACTGATGGAATGGCCACTTGGGTCGGCCAGGTATGTCATGTTTAAAAAGTATTCTGCGCATGCTACTGCATACTGCGACATATGGTTCAAGATGACCAAGAAATGTGGAACACCTGTTCCTAAGATTGGTTGCTTTGATTCTGAGGTACTGAATAATGTTAGAAATAGTATATGTTTAGTGAAATCTCTAAAGAAAAGGATAAAGTTTAATGTTTGTTTGAAGTTGAGGCAGCATGAGGGGAGCATGTGGCTTAGCGGTGTGCACGTGATGCAAACTAGCGTCGCACGCACACGCAAACAGCATTGTGTGTGCGCCACAAAATAGCACGCACGCATGGCAAAGTAGCATTGTGGAAGATAATGTTAGTAGCACACGCACACCACCATCGCCCTATGTGGATGGGGGTGAAGGTACAGTCGATCTCAAAAATCATAAAAATGTAACAAGTAACTTGTACCCTATGCTAATTAACTATAAGGAACATGTTTATGATGCAGATGATGAACCTGTTGTAATGTCAGCTCTCTCCCATGTTGCTCAAATGTTAGATAAACCATCACAGCAAACACAGGTAGCTACACTGCTAGTACCAGAAATGGAGGTAGCCCCACCAGTGCAGGATGTATTAACACCCGCTTTAACAGTAGTGGAGGTTGCTAACACCATACATAGTAGTAGTAGGCTGAACCCTCAACCAGGTAATCAGGCCAAAGGTAGCATTGTGGCAGGCAACCATCCGGTCCAGACAATAACCGTTCCCAGTGGGAATCCGGACGTGCATGGTGTAGTGGCCACAAGGAAGGTAGCGATGCATTGTCCATGGACAAGAGCAGAGCTACATTCCATAATTACAGATTTCCCTGACCCTAGGAAAGAACTAGCAAAGTGACAGAGATTTGTAAAGGAATTAGGTAATGCTCATGAGCCAACCAACAAATATTGGCGAGTGGTATTACGGGCATGTCTTCCACACAACACTGATGTGAAAAAGTTTATCACGGCCTGTGTATTGGATGGAGATGGTCCCACTACTGATGAAGGTAATCAGGACAACATAGCCCGCATGTCACCCAGTTGACCATATATTTCCCAATAGTAGTTAACTGAAGTAATATTTTTATGATTAAACAGAAAGAGAGTGAGTCTGCAGCAGATTATTTCACCAGAGCACTGCAGACTATTACACAATACACAGATAAAGAGGACATAAAACACAACACACACCACAGGGAACTGACAATCACAGTGCTTATGGATGGTCTTAAAGACACTCTAAAGGCTAGGGTTCAGACCTCACTTCCTGGTTAGAGAGGAGTTATGGTAGACACACTCAGGGAATCTGCAATTGAACATGATAAAAACATCTTTAGGAAGAGAGAAATGTAGTGCGAGAAACTAATGGCTAAAAGTATTCAAGCTATGGAAGGAATGCAAATAACACCACAGCACTCTTATCACACACAGCCACAATATACTCATCCCATACAACCTCTAAACCCTTATCACCATACACAACCACAATCTTTTCACACTCCCCAACCCACACAACAACAACCTTTCAATACACGTCAATCACGAAGGTGTTATAGATGTAACAAGGAGGGGCACATAAGTAGGTTTTGTAAAGCTAGACCGATCAGAGCAGGAAGCTCCCTGGGGCTTACGAGTTCCCAGACCCAACCTTAGGATCTGTTTGTAAGCCCCGATGGTCGCGATGGTCTTGACCAACATGACCATTACCCATGTCGGTCGCTAGAACTGTGGGTGTTAACCCACAGCTTAGCGATCGACAAGGTGGCGGTCAATCAGGATGCAAGCGGCTGCCCTGATTCAGAGCGACCGCTTGCAACTAACGATCACCTCTGAATGAGGCCCTTAATCTCTTCCTTAAAGCCCGATCCGGTCATACACACAGAGGAAACAGAGCAGGCTTTCCTTAACCTTAAGGATAGTCTGACAAGAGCAACTGCATTGGGAATACCTGATTAGGAAAAAACTTTTGATTTGTATTGTACGGAAGCTAATGGTTGCGCAGCAGGTGTCCTCACACAAAAACATGGTGATGCAAGTAGGCCCGTAGCATACTACAGTGCACAATTGGACACTGTGGCAAGATCACTCCCAATGTGTTTAAGAAGTGTAGCAGCAATTGCTCTATTGGAAAGTAAGAGTGAGGATGTAGTATTGGGCCATGATATGATTGTTTATGCACTCCATGCTATATCTGCTTTACTGAATTCTGCCCAAACCAGACATGTTTCCTCAGCTAGATTCACAAAATGGGAACAAGCCCTAATAACACCTGCAAACATCACCATTAAGCAGTGCAGTAGGCTAAATCTAGCAACGTATTTACCATATGTGCCTCAGGATGCACAAAAGGTGGAGAGAGGTGAGTCACTGGCAGAAGGTGAGTTCTGCAGGTATATTGATGCACATGATTGTATGGAATACTTGAATCAGACCTTTACTGCAAGACCTGACATACGCAATATGCCTTTAGAAAATGTAGATGTGACATTTTACACGGATGGGAGTTGTCATAGACAAACTGACACTGAAGGACTGAAGGGTTATGTACAGGTTATACTGTTGTAAATAACGAAGACATCATAGAAGCCGAACCCCTTGGTCCACCTCATCTGGCCCAAGTGGCGGAGCTGGTGGCACTAAGAAGAGCATATGAATTAGCAAAAGGCAAATCTGTTAATATCTACACTCACTCTAGGTACGCCTTTGGGGTAGTACATGATTTTGGTGCTCTATGGCATCTAAGAAATTTTATCACAGCAGCAGGCACACCAATCACACATTCAAAACAAATAAAAGGACTATTGACAGCGATCCAAATGCCTAAGGCAGTGGCTGTCATTAAGTGTAAAGCCCATACATGTGAGGATGATCCTGTGTCACTGGGCAATAACAGGGTAGACAAAGCTATTAAATGGGCAGCAGGTTTAAGATTTAACATACCAGTTGAGAAAATTATGATGTTCCAAACGACTGATATGCAGAAATTAATTGAGATGCAAAATTTATGTTCCATTCAGGAGAAGGCAGTCTGGAGATCCAAGGGATGTGGGCAAGAGTCCTCTGGACTCTGGAGATATGGACAAGGTAATCCGGTGGCACCCAAGGCATATTACCCAAGCTTGGCTGAGGCAGCACATGGTCTGACTCACCTGGGAAATCAACATATGTGTAAGTTGGTCAGGGCATATTGGTGTGCCCCAGGTTTCTCTTCCCAAGCTGAAAAGAGGGCAATGTCCTGCTTGACATGCCTGAGGAAGAACGTTGTAAAAACAATACCAACCAACCCATCCCACATTCCTCCAACAGACGGACCTTTTCAGGTAATACAAATTGATTTCATTCAATTACCACCCTGCAGGAATCTCAAATAATTTCTAATTGGGTAGAGGCATATCCAGCTGCCAGTAATACTGCTGCTATTTCCTTCTAAAAAGATTGCTCAGGAATTTGTATACAGATACGGTATCCCTAGAATTATTGAAAGTGATAGGGCTACTCATTTCACAGGTGATGTCTTCCAGAACATGTGTAAGTTGATGGGTATTAATAGTAGACTTCATACCCCTTACCAACCGCAAGCCAGCACCAAAGTGGAGAGGATGAATGGTACAATTAAAAATTAATTGAGTAAGATATGGCAGAAACTGGACTAGGATGGCCAGAAGCCCTACCACTAGTCCTTCATAGCATCAGGACATCTCCCAGACCCCTTCTCAATCTGTCCCCCTTTGAAGCACTGTTTGGTAGACAACCTCATTTGATTATAAGTCCGTAGGAAGATTTGAAGAGTAACAATGAGGTAACTGTAAAGTATCTGATAACAATGAGTAAACAGTTGAAGCAGCAACAGCAGAAACTGAAATTGTTGTAACATGATATGCCAGAAACAAACTTTCATGTTGTTGAACCTGGAGAATTTGTTATGATCAGATATTTCTTGCATTCAGGTTGTTTGACAAATCGGTGGGAAGGTCCGTATCAAGTGTTGCTGACAAGTACAACTTCCTTGAAAGTAGCAGAGAGAGAGCCCTGGGTCCATTCCACTCACTGTAAGAAGGTCAACCAACCGGTGGAGAGCCAAGGCGGAGTCAAGACCGATAACGTAGACCTGTCAATTGTGAGCCTGTTCCAGGAGGGTTAAAAGTTGCAGTGAGACACCTGAGCTAAAGAAATTTGTAGATTACTGTTCCAGCAATGGAGTGGTGTGCTTGGGTTACATTTGTGTCTTTTTCCAGACTTTTCATCATCCTAGTTTGTTTTGGGATTTCTGGTTAGTGTGACAGAGGACAGATGACGGAGAGGGGAGATGATGGTGATATCAATGGAATGGAGCAGGGAGAAGGAGTGCTAAACCAATTGGGGGAGTATCTGAAAAAACCCAGTACAGTAATTGTTAAGAGATCTGTTAGCCAGGAAACTCAGAGACATGGTGAAGGTCTATCATCTGAGGAATATTGTATTTGTGAGATCTGTGGGTCCTTAATTGATGAGAGATGCACCCAACAGTGCCAACCTAAGTATAACTAGTATTGGGGTGGGTACCCTTTAGAGGATTATCATACCATGGTGGGCAAAGTTTTAAATTAAACTGACTGTTGGGTGTGCTCTCACGTGCCTCAGGGACAACATAATTTAGGGTTAGTGCCATTTCCATTAAATGTCTCTGAGGTCTTAGAATTACAACAATGGAAGATGCTGGATGGAAAATTTCTTATGTCCAAACCACCCCATTTTAAACTCCACCAGTACCACATAGATAAATCACTTTTATGTTTGAACATCACCAACTTCAACAAACCAGGAAATTGGGAGGTGACTGGGAATAACCACACGATTACCTTCTCAATAAGAGCTGATGATGAACCTATAAAATATGAACTTTTATGCTCAATTAGGTTAGGTGGGAGAAACTTCCGGTATCGACATACACTATGTAACACCAAAGAAATGGTTGGTAGGGTACCAGAAGGGTACTGTGCCAAGGTTATACAACCACAAACATGTGTTAGCCAGATGGGAGAACCTGAGATGGAATCATTTGCTAGGGAAATGTGTTTGATGAATATGATGCACCCTATTTCTTATTTTCTCCCCGATGATGTGTATTTTATATGTGCAAGGAAAGCGTATAAGTGGTTCTCTCCAAGTTCAGAAGGTTTGTGTTATCTGGGAAGGGTACTCCCAGAGGTTATGGTCCTTACACATGGTGAAATGCTTGGTATTCATAAAAACACACCATCACCATATCTTCACACACAGTATGAACACCGAGACAAAAGAAACATGATACCTGGTGATGTACATAAAGCCACACAGTTGATTAGTGAAACAACTGGCTTTCAAGTTTTAGTAGCATTGGATCCCACCAGGATCGCTCGGGGTACTTTAAGTTTAGATATATTCAAGATCTTGCTAAATTAATAGACAATATCACCGAGTGGTATGATGACACATTTAGGTACACAGTTAAGGAGTTACAGACCTACAAGAAAGAACTTGTGCAATATAGACTAGTGTTAAATTATTTAACAACTGTCACTGGAGGGTATTTGGTGACCTTAGCGACCCAATTTGGTGTAAAGTGCTGCATGTATATCACCAATAATACTATTGACCCCAAGGAGGTGATAGACTGGAAGATGGATGAAATTCTGCAGTTGAAATGGGAATTTCGGAAGAACCATAATGCTTCAGTGGCTGAAGTAGAGGAAAAGGTAGAAGAGTGGTTCTTATGGTTGAACCCTGTGAAATGGTTGTCCAGCCTAGGGGAGTGGGTCCAGGAACTGGTTGCTACTGTGGGTAAGCTCCTGATCCTTATACTGATTGTCATCTTAGTAATTGGCTTATGTGTCAGGTGTGTTCCTGCTGTGTTGATATTTGGAAAATGTAATGCTAAAGTAAACCATGAGAATGAAATCATGATGGTGGTAAGCAATGCTAGAATGAATACCAAGGTAAATGAAGAACTGTATTACAACCCTGAACTGGAATGTACCATCAGATGATGTATAGATTTAGCCATGTATGAAATCTATTATTAAATGTTATTTTAATATCCTAAATAATGTAAATCCCTATCCCCTTCAAGACTTCCTTTATAGGATTGGTGCATCCCCACATCTTTCCCATGGTCTTCCAAGATCCATGGTGAGCGTATAAGGGTAGTTTTATATCCCTCCCAGAGACACATTATTGATGGTTTAATGACCACATTGTGCCATGCCATAATATAAAATTAAATAATATGCAATAGTGTAAGCTTGAATAAAACTTTAAGACCAGAGTGTGATAACCTATTGTTTGCTATCAAAGGGTGGACTGTCGAACCTGGATGGTTGGCTGAGACCTAAATTGTAACAATAATATCTGTGCGATACCATTTTGAATCATCCACGCAACACCATTTTGCGTTGTCTACACGATATCCCGTGTATAGTGCTGTTATGATTATTAGCGTCATGCGTCTGCCACTGCCCCAGGTTAAAAGCCCTCATTATACAAATACATGCATTTATTACTACATATAATATGAACAACCCCCCAAAAAGAACGTACCATGGTGTACTCCACAAACACATAGAAGCACAATGCATACTATCATCTTTTCTTAATATCCCCACACCAACACACTGCATACTTACACATAAAGGTTCCCTACCATGAAGGTTAATATTAGAGGTTTTACTTATTATCAATTATGTTGTGAAATGCAAGCATTTGATATCTAGGGTTAAGTACATGATAAGCAGACCGTGTTTGGTGCTATTCTAAACCACTGTTTATTTGAAGATCTCCGGTACCATCGGCAAGGAGATCGCAACATGCGTCTGCAAATTATGGATCATAGAGAGATAGGCATTGAAATGTACTCTGTAACGTAATGTTTATTAGCCAGTTTAGAATTGTTCTTCGGCGGGAAAATACACACAAAGAGCTGTTGGAGGGCTGAACCATTACTGTACAAACTGACCAATGAACTACATCGTAACAGAAGAACCATAAGGAAGAACCAATGGGATTATGCCAACTCGTTCTATTGTATTGCCTATGTCTCTGTAAGGGTATATATGCAAGCGTTCTATATCTGGTAGTTAGTCACCATTTTCTTTCTGTTGGCGGAGGTTTCATAGTTGATGCCGGGAAATCTGGATCCAGAGTGCATGCATGCATATGTATCGACTGTACCTTGTATATGTATAACCTTTTGCGCTAAATTGTGTTTAGATCAAGGCGTGTAACTGAATGCTTTTTATATAATAATATTTTTTTGTGCTTTGGAACCACAAACAAAGTCTGGAAAGCAATTATTTGTTGTGCGACTTACAATGCTAAATAGCGACATTTGGGTACATAGATTAAGAGGAATTCATACAGGACATTCCCTTTAGCCACTTAAGATATATTGGAAGTTGGTTCTGGACTATAGATAGACAGTTAAAAGATTGACAATGTCTAGATAGACACCAGGGGCCAAATGTAATAGAGTGAGAGTTTAGAAAATGTGAGAGTGTAGCAGTAAAACTATCACACTAATACATTGATGGAGTTGTGTTTTCAAAACAGGAAACACCTAAATGAGAGTTTAAATCTTGAGAGTTTTTTGAGCCTAAAAAACATGCAAGTTTTCATATTCTGTGACTTTATATCATTGGCTGAGTTTAATAATGTGACAGTTTTCTCGTTTTCTCTCACATTTTCTAAACTCTCAACCTGTTACATTTGGCCCCAGATGTTAGACAGTCAATTTGTTGACTGGGACAAAAGATCAACAGGGACAAACGGTCGACACACAAAATGTTGACATGTAAGGTTGATAGGTACAAATGGTCGACAGGGTAAAAAGTTCGACACAAAAATTGTTCGACACATGATTTTTTTTTTAGGGTTAGGGTTAGGCACTTACCCCGACAATTAGGGTTAGGCACCATGAGGGAGGGTTAAGGTTGGGCACTTACAGGAGGGTTAGAGTAGATACTAGAAGGGATGGTTAGTGTCAGGCACCTACCTCGATGGTTAGGGTTAGGCAACAGGAGGGATGGTTAGGGTGAGTCATCAAGGGGAGGATTAGGGTTAGGCTAAATATTAAGGCTTGAAAAAAAAACATGTGTCGACCATTTTTGTGTCGTCCTTTTGACCCTGTTGACCATCTGTACCTATCGACCGTCTTACATGTTGGCCTTTAGTTTGTCGGTCTTTTGTCCCTGACAACCTTTTGTCTCAGTCGACCTATTGACTATCTAACATCTGATGTCTATCTAGACACTGTCGAACTTTTTATTGTCTATCTCTTAATCCACACCAATAGGAAGTATAGTGAGGAGTCAATTTCAGTTGTAGGTTTACATAAATTAGTTTTTTATTTACAAACTTTTCTTGTCAAAAAGTATTTTTGGATATTATCAGACACTCAGAAATGTGTGTGTGTATATATATATATATATATATATATATATATACCGTATATAGCTTGCAACTGTAAATGCAGGTAAATGGAACAAGGCAATCTTCTGTGACTAACAATTTGCAAACTTTTACTAATAAAGGGATCTCTGAAAAAAGACAATTTAAGTAAAAGTTTCAGGTTCTGCTAAAACATAAAGCCATATTCACAAACATTATGCATTATGAAGAGAATATCTTTTCTTGGAAGAATTTTATTTATTTTGCATCTCTAGCTAATTCACATATATACAACACCAATTTTTATCACAGCAATCAAATGCAAGTTTTAATATAAATTTCTATAAACGTTTCCTTCATTCTTTCATAAATATGGCTAAACATTGATTGTTTTATTTGAATACATTTTCTATGTCTAAAAAGATGGTCAAAGTAAGAAGAAAAAAAAAAATATATATATAATATATATATATATATATATATATATATATATAATATATATATATATATATATATATATATATATATATATATATATATATACAATCAGGTCCATAAATATTGGGACATTGACAGAATTTTCATATTTTGGCCTCTATTCACCACCACAATGGCTTTGAAATGAAACAAACAAGATGTGATTTAACTGCAGACTTTCAGATTTAATTTGAGGGTAATTACATCCAAATCAGGTGAACAGTGTAGGAATTACAATGGTTTCTATATGTGCCTCCCACATTTTAAGGGGCCAAAAGTAATGGGACAAGCTAAACAATCCTAAATCTAACTTTCACTTTTTAATACTTTGTTGCAAATCCTTTGCAGGCAATTACAGCCTGAAGTCTGGAACGCATAGACATCACCAGACGCTGGGTTTCATCCCTGGTGATGCTCTGCCAGGCCTCTACTGCAAATTTCTTCAGTTCCTGCTTGTTCTTGGGGCATTTTCCCTTCAGTTTTGTCTTCATCAAGTGAAATGCATGCTCAATCGGATTCAGGTCAGGGGATTGACTTGGCTATTGCATAAAATTTCACTTTTTAGCCATAAAAAACTCTTTGGTTGCTTTTGCAGTATGCTTCGGGTCATAGTCCATCTGCACTGTGAAGTGCCGTCCAATGAGTTCTGAAGCATTTGACTGAATATGAGCATATAATATTGCCCGAAACACTTCAGAATTCATTCTGCTGCTTTTGTCAGCAGTCACATCACCAATAAATACAAGAGGACTAGTTCCATTGGCAGCCATACATGCCCACGCCATGACACTACCACCACCATGCTTCACTGATGAGGTGGTATGTTTTGGATCATGAGCAGTTCCTTTCGTTCTCCATACTCTTCTCTTCCCATCACTCTGTTACAAGTTGATCTTTGTCTCATCTGTCAATAGGATGTTGTTCCAGAACTGTAATAGCTTTTTTAGATGTTGTTTGGCAAACTCTAATCTGGTGTTTTTGTGGCTCACCAATGGTTTACATCTTGTGGTGAACCCTCTATATTCACTCTTGTGAAGTCTTCTCTTCATTGTTGACTTTGACACATATACACCTACCTCCTGGAGAGTGTTCTTGATTTGGCCAACTGTTGTGAAGGAGTTTTTCTTCACCAGGGAAATAATTCTTCTGTCATCCACCACAGTTGTTTTCCGTGGTCTTCCGGGTCTTTTGGTGTTGCTGAGCTCTCTAGTGTGTTCTTTCATTTTAAGAATGTTCCAAACAGTTGATTTGGCCACACCTAATGTTTTTGCTATCTCTCTGATGGGTTTGTTTTGATTTTTCAGCCTAATGATGGCTTGCTTCACTGATAGTGACAGCTCTTTGGATCTCATATTGAGAGACGACAGCAACTGATTCCAAATGCAAATGTCACACCTAGAATCAACTCCAGACCTTCTACCTGCTTAATTGATAATTAAATAATGAGGGAATAGCCCACACCTGTCCATGAAATAGCTTTTGAGTTGATAGTCCCATTACTTTTGGCCCCTTAAAAAGTGGGAGGCACATATAGAAACCGTTGTAATTCCTACACCGTTCACCTGATTTGGATGTAATTACCCTCAAATTAAATCTGAAAGTCTGCAGTTAAAGCACATCTTGTTTGTTTCATTTCAAAGCCATTGTGGTGGTGAATAGAGGCCAACATATGAAAATTCTGTCAATGTCCCAATATTTATGCACCTGACTGTATATATATATATATATATATATATATCTTCCAATGGTTCGGCACTTGACACACTAAACCATGTAGATTTCGGGTACCTTCCTGTAAATAAGATAGACCAAAATTCCCCACTGAGCTGTATAGGTCCCAATGGAAAAAGATAGGCGGCACTCCGTGGTTGAAGTGAATAAGATTGTATTAAGTCCACAACATGGTAACACAAACAGTGGTCGACGTTTCAAGGCCAACACAGGACCTTTTCTTCAGGACGTATGTGTTTTTCACACATTCGTCCTGAAGAAAAGGTCCTGTGTTGGCCTTGAAACGTCGACCACTGTTTGTGTTGCCATGTTGTGGACTTAATACAATCTTATTCACTTCAACCACGGAGTGCCGCCTATCTTTTTCCATTGGGACCTATACAGCTCAGTGGGGAATTTTGGTCTATATATATATATATATATATATATATATATATATATATATATATATATTTCTAGTCCAGATTTGCTGCAAATTAATATATCAGTTATGTGAGTTGAAAAAAATATATCTTACAGATAATAAAATAAACATTTTTGTGACTACAGTATGGCTAAATATGTCAAAGGTCTTTATCACTAGCAAACCCCATCTTGCTCTCCTGCATAATATTTAATTTACTTTAACCTTCAGCCAGTACTTGCAAATTACGCTTGTTAGATTTGCATACAGAAGCTAACATACCAATGAGTTTATGTATTGCCAAAAACAGCAGATGTCTAGTTGGTAATATGACATTTCAGTGAGTCACATTTATGCTATTCATAATAAAAGCAGACTTATTGGGGAAAACACATCCTTGTGCTTTAAAGTCAGTCAGAATATTCTGGATCTTTGTAATAATAAAACAATTGATATGAGTATACAGTACATAATCGCAAACCTTAAATATAGTAATTGACTTACATGCATATGGAATTATGGCTTTTGGTACAGATTATCTCTTAACTTTTTAATTAATTTTAATTAAGGACAATGTGTATTTCATACAGGATATGTCCCAAGTACAACAGGATAATCATGTCTTATTAAAACACATTTGTGGTTTTTAATCAAGTACTTGTCAACATTGCATCATATTAGGTGCCCAAATGTTTGTTCTGAATATACAAATTGTGATCCAGTATTTGATAGCTTAGATAGAAAAATCAGGTCAGACAATGATGTGTAACTGTCAGGTGTGTGAAGTCATCAGACAAGATGGAAGTTGTAGGGATCCACTTTCATTTGCGTTTGCTATTCAGGCAGCTCAATTTACCCTTTCATGTCGACAAGAAAATTGTTAACAGAGCTGATCACTTGAAAATGAGGTACTGAATAACAACTGCTTGGTACTATAAGTCAAAAGCATATGGGCCTCCTTATACTGAGTTTCATGGATCTGAATAGAGAATGCTTAGCTAATTGCCGAGTTCACCTTTGTGGAATATTTCAAGTATATTGTCTGACACACAGAGCCTGTAAGGTCATATGAAGGCTGCGATCAATAGCTTCTGATCAACTATAACAAATGCAACCATACAATATTATCAAACATCTCAGCTCTAACAATATGGTGAACATTCCATTTTCTTTTTTGTCTATGTTACAACATTGCTTTTCATATTGCATCAATCTGTATTGCTGGTTTAGACAATCTTTGGTAGATGAATAGACTAAAGATGAGTGGTTCAGGTTTGGCTTGGTACGTACTGTCAAGTTCAGATCTGAAATTGAGGCCAAACATAATTTTGATGGGAATCTCAGATCTCGCTGTTTTGAGCTGAGAAAATAACATTTTCCCTTGTGTTCAAGTCGAACTTGATGGGAAGCGTCAAATCTGAACCACTCATCTGTAGCATAAACATAAACTCTTCTTCTACTGATTTAAAATAAAATGTGTATATGAGGGGGTCACAAAATGGTATGAAATATCCATAACCCAGTAATGGCAATTTAGTGAGTTGCTTTTTCACATATTTAATTGATAAAAATATGAGTGTATTGTGAATCCAATTACATGGAATGCAATCGCAGTAAATGCATTGCTGCAAAACACTTTTTTAACATTAGTTTAATAATATACCTAGTGCCCACTTATTTGTTTGAAACATTAAATGGAAAGCATAAAGCTTATACCAGAACCTCTTATAGTAGGCTATAAAAATGAAATTTGTTTTAATAAAAGTAGGCAAAGAACTGTACACATAGAAGTCCATCTGGGATTTTTTTAAATTAATAATATGACATATCATATTTAACTTAATCTGCATTGGTATATCCCCTGCTGTTTTATAATTCTGGATGGATGTTTTTCAAGCAATTTCCTGTTTCATTTACTCAAAAGGATTTTAATATAATCATCAAGTATGTTAATTAATGGAATGTTTCCATAATACTGTATGATTAATATATCATAAGAGGAAGTCTGCTGCTTTGGGATGCTTATGAATCCTTCAGGAAAGCATAGCACATAGACTTCAGATCCTCGTTAAATAAAAGAAAGTCAGAATTCTAATTGTTTGCAGACCACTGTGTATGTTGTAACAAATCTCCAATTTATTATGCAATCTCTTAACCTTGTTCATGTTTTCCTCTTATAACAACTGTAGATGGGACAAATGGGTTGAGTTGTCACAGGAAAAATGACTAAAAGGTAACCCACATTAGATATTGATCAGAAACTGACTCAAAATTTGCAAATCAATGTGTTCTGCTTGCAAATTAGGATTTGCTTTAATTTGCTCCACTTTGCTGGTTTCCTAGCTCAGACTGATCTTTACCACTAATTGTCAGCCATTTACAATCTCAGTTGGAACAGCGGGCAGGCGTACACAGTCAGTAAAAGCAATAGAAGGTGCCTAAAATCCAAACAGATCAGTTATAATATTTATTATAAAATCATTAATTAAAAAGTGTATGTTGGCAAAGAAAGGAAAGCCAGAACTAAGCAAAACCATACAATGCATGACTAACAATTACAAACACATGTGTTGTAGGTGGAGACAACCCAAGGTGTTCAACACACCAATAATGCAGGTATTCAACTCTCCTTTCTAAACTTAACTAACCATCATGGCAGGGAGGTGTTCCCATAAGAGTAGTGCAGCTCTCAACATAGTCCCAAAATTAGTGCACTCCAAACAAATATAAATGTAGACTTTAAACTTGCACCTGGTCTGCCAGTCTACCATTCTTTCCTGCCAACAGCATGGATCAGTTTACACCATACAAATCCTAACAAAACCTATTTATTCAGGACACTACCAACACAACTGCCACCAGGAGTTAAATAGCAAAAAAAAGCTGCAGAAGCCTCATCCCTGTGTGCGTACCGTGACAGTCATTTTGCCATGGCACGTGGATTGATGAGAGGGCCTTTCTCAGCTTCTCCAGCACCACTTCACGGTTTGGGCTGCACTGCTAAGACTGATGTAGTTGGAGGCTGAACATTTACCTCCAAGAAAGTTGTGACCCAAATTGTGTACAGGACCAGGGGCCATCCACTGAGTTGCTCTCTTGTGAAGGCTGAGTAACTTAAAGCCACACCTCTACATCATTACAACCAAATGACAAAGTTACCATACTATTCTGCTGCAATGAAATTCTTCATCATAAACCTGCCAGGAGAATCCTATACTGCCCTGATATAAAGAATGAGTCAAGTGCATTAAGCGACTAACAGTAGGGTATTCGCTGGAGTGAGTCTCCAAATAGCAAGCAGAGAAAAGATAAAAACCCACTAACCAGTTTGAGATAGACTTAAAAGCATTAATTCCAGTACCATCTTTAGCCGTTGCCCTCCTTCTTGAACTTGTCAGTCAATGCAATCACATCCACATAACAGCCTTTACATATGTATTCTTGTATTATCACAGTGAACTACACATAAATCTCCCTCCACACCACCATGGTCTTGACGTTCAGGCAGCCAGGGTGTGACATAGTATGACCACTAATTAATGCTGTGAGCAGGCCTAACTCCGCAGCCAGGTTCCCAGCCTTCAGAGTAAGGACCTGCATGGCGCTGTTGGACTTGGCAGTATGGCCCATCCAGTACCTGAATCTGCTGCCAGTTGAGAAAGGGACATACTGTATCAATGAAGCAGACAGGGCAGTGACAACATTGTGGTGGGGATATGATATGATAGTTGAACAAAGAGAAAAAAAGTGAGAAATAGAAAGGAAAGGAATAAAGGTAATAACAGCAAAGGAAAAGAAAGTGAGAAGGCAGACACAAAAAAACAACTGCAATTTCACCAGTAGCACAGAATGACTGGCAAGTGTACTTCCCTGAAGAAGTTTCACTGGACAAAGAAGCCTGGGCCTATCAAGACTAGAGATGAGCGGATCGGTTTTGACTCGGTTCTTTTTGCCAAAGCAGCACAAGTTCAAATTAGTTAGGATTTATCTTATTGGATATTCAAAATTATGATGCTGTTTTTGAGATCCAAACATAACCGAGTAACATTGAACGGCTCATCTCTAATCAAGACTCTATCATACTTGCCTACTCTCCTGGAAGTCGCGGTAGGCTCACAATTTTTCAGGTAACCCCTCGCACCCCCAGAACAGTAGGCAGATCTCCCGCAACCTGCCCACTTCCTAGTGTAGTGGGCATGAAGGGGAGATTTTCCAAGAAATTTGTGGGTCCGTAGGGAGGGGGCGGGGCTTAATGATGTGAATCTAATCATTTAGCCCCGCCTCCTCCTCACAGACCTGCAAATAGTGAGGATTTATTGTAATGGAGCAGGGCCTAATGACAGCTATACCCTGGCCCCGCCCGCCAATGCTGAGAGCACCAGGTCCTCTCTGGCTGCTCCCGGAAAGGACTACTTAAAAGTTGGTAAGTATGGACTCTATAGATTCTGACACCACACCCCTTAACTATCTGTATGCAAAATAATCGTGTGACCGGCATGAGTTCCAGCCCACATCCTCTTAGTTTAACTAACGTCATGCATACTCTGCTTTCAGATGTTCATCATCTTCTGATCACCTTTAAGTATGAAAAGAGTCAATATTCATCCTTATCAGCCCTCTAAGTATGATTATTAATACTCTCATCTGATCATGCTTACCCTGAAACTACTGCAAATACTAGTGCCAAGGGTTGCCTGTGCCTTAGGTTGCATACACACCATTACAATATCGGCACGATTTTGCTTATTGGAATGATGAATCGTATAAATCGCATAGTGTGTATGCACAATTGCGCGCTCCCGCTGGTTGTATGCGACGTCTTGTGATTGTCTGTGCTGCATATGATAAGGTGCCAATCGCACAGTGTGTACGGGCAAACGGACGACCATACGATTTGTTGTCCAATTTGGGCAATGTTGAGGTCTTCATATAGCCACTCCCATTTCCTCCCACAATTCTCTGCCTCCCCAGCATGGTGTCCGCTCCCTGGAGGCCTGAAGATGCAATTTCAGTTATTGTGCAGCCGCTGCAGCTCCTGCTTATACAACTGGTATGTGTGTGTGTCTGCATGTGTGTGTGTATGATTGATGCATGTATGTGTGTGTGTGTGTGTGCATTTGAGCATGTGTGTGTGTGTGTGTGCCTGTGTGGATCTGTATGTGTGCATGTATGTGTGTGGGTGTCTGCATGAGTGTATGTGAGTGATACATGCATGTGTGTGTTTGTCCCTGGGTGTTTGTAGTTTAACATTTTTCCCCCTTTATTCAAGGTTTTGATGTATGTGTGTGGGTGTCTGCATGAGTATGTGTGAGCAATTCATGCATGTGTCTGCATTTGTGTGTGTGTCTACATATGTGCGTGTCTGCATGTGAGTGTGTGTGAGTGATGCATGTGTGTGTGCCTCCATATATGTGTGTGAGTGATATATGCATGCATGCGTGTGTGTTTGTTTGTGTTTGTGCCTGGGTGTGTGTAGTTTAACTTTTTTTTTTCCCCTTTTTTTAAGGTTTTCATGTATTTGTGTGGGTGTCTGTATGTGAGCAGGGGCGCCGAGAGGGGGGGGTTTCGGGTACAGTTTACCCGGGCCCGGGCTTCCAGAGGGGCCCGGCAGGGGCCCGGCGGGGGCCCGGGTCTGGCACCGCCCCCCCCCTCACTTCCTCCCTCCCTCCCTCTGCAGCAGCCCAGCACACAGCTAAGTAGCAGCCACAGCAATCTCCTATGCCAGAAGGGGGGAGCGATCACACTGATCGTGCCCCCCACTGGCTTTGTGCCGGGCTGAGGGGCTCACAGCGCCCCCTCCACGGCGCGCAGCGCCGCCTCGCGGCGCTGCAAAAATCTTTTTTTTTCAAGGGGGCGTGGCCACGCCTCCTGAAATTAGGCCACGCCCCCTTTACCAGGGCCGGTGTGGCTCTCTACGCCCCTGTATGTGAGTGTGTGTGAGTGATACATGCTTGTGTCTGTGCCTGCATGTGTGTGTGAGTGATACATGCATGTGTGTGTTTGTTTGTGTTTGTGCCTGGGTGTGTGTAGTTTAACATTTTTTCCCCTTTTTTCAAGGTCCATATGCCTTTGGTGAAAGATGCTGATTTTGTAAATGAATTTATACAACGGTATCGTGACAATGAATGCCTTTGGAAAATACGGTCCAAAGATTACTGTAATAAAGAGAAGCAAGCCAGTGCTATTCAGAGATTGATATCCATTTCCAAGCCGTACTATAGTGAAGCAGATCCCAAATGGGTTAAACAGTAAATTCAAAATTTGAAAACCATTTTCTTAAAAGAACACAAAAGAAAGTTTATCATTGAAAACATCTGTGGCTGGCAGTGATGACATCTATATACCTACATTATGGTATTTTAATTTGATGAAATTTACCCTGGATCAGGGGGAACAAAGAGCATCGCTCAACTCATTTGACCTAATAGAAAGGGACGAGGAAGAGGATTTAGAAAATAGTGGCATGGAGATGGTAAGTAAAAAAAACAGCGCAACAGGAAAACAACATTTTATTTGGCAATAAAAGGTGTACATTTATATCTAATTAATACACTCCTCTTGCCATGGCACAGCCCCCACACCATTGAAGTATGTCATGTAGTCCTCCCGTGTCTGCTTTGCGTGAACACTGAGTGTTTGCAGACTTGAAAGACCCAGTGATGTCCACCTGTCCTCCACTACTGGTTGATCCACTTGATCAGGCATAAATGTTCTATTGGGCCTTTCCTGTTGGCTTTTAGAGTGTAGTAGGTTATGCAACACACAGCATGCCATGACAACCCAGTCGATCTTGTCCACCCTCAAATTAATTGGACCATGGAAAATGCAGATTGTATTGCTTAGAATTAGGGGTGAGCGGGTTCGGTTTTACTCGGATCTTTTAACGGCATTTTATCGGCTATCGCCTATCATGTGTTTTGGGTAGCCAATATAATAAATCCGAATTTGCGGTAAAGTGGCGATAAGAACCGAGTAAATCCGAGTAAAACCGAGCCTGCACATCCCTACTTAGAATCCCAAAAGCTTCACAATGCAGCGAGCTCTTGATAGTCTATAATAAAAAATTTGCCTCTCTCTGGTACGTGTCCTTTGGGGGTATAGCTTCATAACATTCTCGTGGAGACTGAATGCCTCATCAGCCACAAACACAAATGGTAATCCATGCTTATTTTGTTCCTCCGATGGTATGCTTAAAGTGTTTGACATCAGCTTGTCATAAAATTATGTCTGCTGAAAGGAGCCACTGTCAGAACATCGGCCATTCTTACCAATGTCAACATAAATAAACTGATAGTTAGCATTGACCACAGCCATCAGTACAATGCTAAAGAAGCCCTTATAGTTATAAAAATAAGAACCGATGTTGGGAGGTGGTGTTATTCTGATGTGCATCCCATCAATGGCTCCTCCACAATTCGGGAAATTCCACCATACATCGAATTCTTCCCCAATAGCTTTCTACTCCTCCATAGTTGTGGGTAACTGTAATTAAAAATATAGATATCAATGTTTTTTATTAATTACAAGTCAATTTCATGTCATATATATTTAAACAATTAATCATGTCATATTTAATTTTCCTTTCCAGCCATCTGCTTTGTCGACACCACCTGAGGATGCCTTGGAGTTGTCACTAGAAAGTGTGGTTCAAGTGTCAAAGTGACATAGTCAGAACGGTGGAGCCTATACCACCACGGTGACGGAAGAGGGTGCTCTGGCTGAAAATTCACAGCAACATGACAACGTGCAGATAACGTGTGAAGTGCTGACAGCAGCACAAAATGTTCTTCAAAAGCCCCCTGACGAGTGGGATGCTTTTGGAACAACAATGGCCTTTAAAGTGCGTTGCATGACAGATGATCAATGTTCCCACGCAGAGCGCCTTATTATTGATGTTTTTAGGATCGGGTTAGCTGGTCAATTAACGCAAAATTCAAACCTACAAGCAAGGCCAGCGCATACATTTATGCCACTGTCACCTCAGCCACAATCACATCCCCCAAACACATCTTCCAGCCACACCACAATTATGGTGGAGAGAGCAGCAGTACACATCGGGCCTCTACTCCCACACATTCCACTATTTATAGTGGTATGCTATATGGGTCACAGGATAACAATCATGGTCAGTCCAATTTTCAGCATATGTGATTTTCATTCATCTTTATAGCCCATGCTGTTTTTCCCAGATAAACGGTTATGTCTATACAATGTAGGGGCAAATGCTGGTTCAGCTAATTTTTGCCTTCCCAATTGTTGTGCACAGGCAGTCAAGTTTTTTATAGTGCTTTAATTTTTATTGTTAACGCTTTTATTTGGAAATATATGTATGTTTATACTATGTGGGACATAATGTCCTTTATTTGAGTTTGACAAAAAAACTAAGGCCCTCATTCAGACCCACTCGCGAGCGGCTGTCCGCTCGCAAGTGGCTCGATGGTCCCCACTGCGCATGCGCACGACGGAGGGAGCTCCGTCGTGCGCATGCGCGAGACCCGACTAGCGAAGGACTTTCCTTCGCTCTGAGTGTCTCATCAAAGGGGGCGTGCTGTCGATGGTGACAGACAGCATGCCCCCTTTGGTGGGCGTGCCTGCCAGATGGAGGCATTCCCAAGGGAACGCCTACCGTCTGAAGCCGGCCCCACTGACATCACTAGTGATGTCAGTGGGAGTGATTTTGGCTCTGATAGAGACAAAATCACTCCTGGCCTTGCGGTTGAAAAACCCAACCGCAGGCTTTTACTCGCAGTTCCGATGGTCGCGATGGTCAAGACCATCGCGACCATCATTTTGCACGCTCATATATGCTGTGGGTGGTGACCCACAGCTATACTAGCGTCCAGGAGGACGCTCCATATTAATGGAGGTGGGCCCTGATTCAGAGCGAGCGCTCTGGTCAGAGCGTCCGGCTCTGAATCAGGGCCTAAATGTGGAGCACTGGTAGTGCAATGGTTAATATATGCTGCATTGTTACACAGCTTGCAGAGTTTGAAATAAATGTCCTTATTTTTATTTACCTTGAGGTATTGCTGTTTCAACACATGTATCATGGCTTTACACGTCTCTGGGATGATAATCCTTAAAGCTTGCGGAGATATTAGAGATCCAAACTTTTGATCTGCCAGGGACCTTCCTGTAGTCAGGAAATGTAGGGTTACCACCAGTCTCTCCTCAGCAGTGATGGCCTTGCAGAACTTGGTATCTTGCTTCTCAATATATGGAGTCACCATAGCAAGCAGCTTGTCAAAGGTTTCATCATCCATCCTCATAAAATTCCTGAAGTCATATCGGGATTGTTCTCCCGAATCTCGGAGAGCAAAGGCATATGAGACATGGAGTCTCTCTGCAGTAGCCACTCTTTGGTCCAGCAGGCCCTCTCCACTCTCCTCCTCTTGCGAGCCTTCTGGATATCAGGGAGTGATGCCACGATACCAGCATAGGCAGCCACAGCTTGTTAGCAATAACTATCCATACTTTCTGAACCAAATAACCACTTTGTAGAACAAAGTAGAGCAGAAAGCTATGAAGAGCTTTCAGCAGGATAACCTAACCTCAGCAAATACAGAGCAATACTGCACAGATAAAATGGCATTTTTCCTATTTCCTTTTTTACAGCACAGCCCACTGTACACTGTACAGCCCATTATTCTAATTTCCAGGGGATCCTATGGACGGTTGTTCTAGTGTGTATAGTAGCAAAGATAAATCACATTCGATTTGATGATTCAACAAATTGTCAAGTCGTATGTAAAACTGGACAGTGTTTATGCTGAATTTAGGAAGTTCTGCCTTCAAGGGAAATTGGATATGAAATCGGAACAATTACAAGTCATTCAGGTGAGTACCCTACCCCTAGTTGGTCCATTATTTGAGATGTTTTACTCATATGCACAAATGTAACACTTTAGCTTGAGGGCACATTTTTTTAACCACAAAATTATTTTCTATATAGAAAAATCTGGCAGGGCATGCTGGGACTTGTAGATCCACATAGCAAGAGAGAATCAGATTACCTAAACTTGGTCCAGTGAACACACCATAAAATTTGACTTCACTTCCCTGAGAATATGTGACTGTTAAAGGCTCTATAAACTAGGGCTGAACAGGAAGAGAGGCTTTAAGAAAGGATGTGAAAAAGTCACCGCAAAGAACATTTACAGGCTATAAATTTGCTTGTTAATTTTGTGCTATCAGAACCAATTATAGTACACGTCTTTTCAAACTGCATGTAATGTATGATTGTTAAGGCACATGCAAATAATCTGCATATAGCAGATACACAAATAATGGGATTTTTTTTATTGCAGTTTACAGAAATTTGATCTTGATAAAAAGAGAGAAAATACTCATCCAGAACATCCATATTATCTTCCCTATGCAAGATGTGACTGGATATGTGCATGTGATTTTAAGCAAAGCAACAAGGAGCTGGCTTTTAATGACTAGTAAAATATTCCGTTCCATAATGCTAAATGAATGTCAGCTTGTCAGACAGCCCACAATGATGTGAAAGCAGAGTTATCTATAATTTGCCAGCATCTCTAGTGACATACATTTTTTCTCTTCTAGTTTTTGGATAATGGACAAGCCCTGTACAGTATATTCAATAACACAGTTTATACAATCCAAGGGAGTTGCTAGCCCCCGAGGTCTGATACCACTACCAAACTTGCCAGATTTTTGGTGACTCTTATCATGTCTATGTACATAGTGTAACCTTACACTATATTAACTTCGTGCATTATCTCTAATATTCCAAACTATTCACAATTAATTAATCAGAGATTTGTCACAACATTGTGCAAATTTGGCACATAATTGGTCATTTTGGTGCATTTATTAGATGCTGTAATCTCTGCTTCATATACAGCTACAGTACAGAAAAGTCACATAAGGGTACAAGCCATATATTCCTAATTTTCCTACTACAATTTAGGAGATGCTGGAGAAGTGGTGTAAAAAAACGTTGGCAGGGCTTGATGGTGGGATCTGAGTCATCTCATGGGACAATTGCAACTTTAAGCTCCACCCACCTCAACAAACCTTGATACTTAGGAACAGATACAATTAAACTTGATGTCTCATAGGAAAATTGCACAATACGATGAGACATACAATAGCTGGTAAGAAACATTGCTTATATTTGCTCAAACCCTTACAGAGGTGTGAGCAATAATTAGTAATGTTTTACCTACCGTACTACCTTGAAGGACAAAAGAGAAAAGAAAAACTCTCCTTTGTGGGGCACTCTTGTTATAGATAATAAATTTAACTTGTAATAAAGTATTCTTAAAATAATATTATATAAAAATGACCAACAAGTATGAACTAATATATTATGAACAAAAGAGTAAGGTTTCATACAAATCATGAAAAGGGAAAATCTACAGTATGATGAATATTTTTCTGGTAATTTACCTTTTCTATAAGTAATTTTCATGGTTTAAAAGCAGTTTAACAAATATCAACATACAGTATGTACATGCAGTGCTTGCTTGTCCATGGGATTGGGGTATGTTTTTTTTGCCATGACCCTAGGATGTCTACCTTAAGAAGGGGACCGACCAGCACATTGATTAGATAAGAGTATAGTGTGAGCACGCATGAGTGGTTAATGAAGGGTTCACATATTCGGTGTGTGTCTTGTCTTTTTTAAATATTTTACTTACAGTGACGATGCAGGAGCCTTCAGGCCCTTTCTGTCTGGGTATGTTGGTACTTGTGGTTCTCCAAGTGCTGCCATGCCATGCCAGAGCCGGCTTGCTGGGATTTGTAGTCCCACTATAAAGAAAAATATTTTTTACTATCTATTACACATTAACCATGCACCCACCACCACCAGGGTAGCAGTGAATAGCCCTGGGCTTCACCCCAGCCCTGGGGTATCCTCTGGTGGGAGGACCCCTTTTGGAGGGATCCCTACTTTCTTGGGAATCCCAGGGCTGGGGTGACCAGTTTGGGATTAATTAATGTGATGGTAGGGGGTTACTGGAATTTCCAGTACCAAAATGGGCTCAGAGCTCTGGGGCTGGTTATACTTTTGGCGGGGCATGCCAATTTTTTCAATTATTTTTTTTTTTACACAGTCAAACACAAAATCACTGCACAGATCTGACTGATCTGTGCAGCGCTTCAGCAGAACACATAGCTCACAGACAGGTCTATTGATTTTTTCTATTCTACTGCATATTTTGAAACATGATTTTTAGAAATTCCGTGAGTCGTATTCCTATCTATGGAAAGTATTTATGGGTTGGTTCGATGGTCTATTGACTTCAAAATAAGTGTTTTATCTATTTCTGTGCGGGATTGTGTTTTTGCACGCGTGTCTGCCTTCAGTAAATCTCCAAGTTGCGAATTCAGTGGAAACTCACATGGGAATACAAACTGGGCCAAACACAATTCTTAGTAAATGCTCCCCTTGGATTCAGAATTTGGACATTAGAATCAAGCTATCTTTCTTTGCATCAGAGCCAATGTTACAAAGTAATGGAAGTTTATTTTCAAGGTTTTCTCCAGTACAGACATTTTCAGTTTATTGCATCCTGTAACCACTCCAAAAACATTGAAGCTGTTTGAATAGTGTAAGCCTGCCTGTACAGTCAGAGTTTTGAACAAACTCTGCTTGTATTAAAACCTCGCTTTGATAGGCAAGTCAGTTATGTAGGGCTTCAAATGCTAACAAGCAAATCATGAAAGAAATTTGTCATAGTGTGTGAACAGTCAATGTTAATGGATTGCAATTGTCATGTAGTAGAACAGGTTTGATAAGTCGAAAGAGAGAGTTTAATCCTTGTTATGCAGTCTGCGACTCTCAAAGGGCTGTATATCAACTATGTGTTGGAACGATGTAAAGTGCTAATGAACTGTATATAATTTTAAAAACCCTAGAGATTAAACCAAATGCATACTAATTCAGTCTTAAACAAACACTTTGAACTTTTAATACAATTAATATATGATTTTTGTTAATGCACCAGTTTAGAATTAAAAAATGTTTATATTTTTAAATAGACATTGTGTTGCATCTACTACTCAATAAATTATTTAGCAGAGCTTTCCATATTAAGTACAAAGAAAGTAGTAATGCTGATTCATCATATCTTTGTGCTTTTTATTTTATTTGTTTAATCAATATTTATTTTGAACCAAGGAGCCAACATTGGAAAATGTAATTTAAACAGGATTTAACAGACAATGACATGTCTGACATGTCATAAATAACTGGTAATAATGTCAGCAATTGCTGGAGGCTATATGTCAGTGCTGGCATGCAAGGGAAATCCCTGTTGATGTCATTCTTATGACGTCACAGGATTTATCTTACTTAATGGGGAAGCCCAGACTTTCCCTATGAGCTGCGCATGACTCTCAGTTTGAGCACTATGTAAAGCAAATCTAGCTAACCTGTGGCTCTCCAGCTGTTGTGAAACTACATATCCCAGCATACCCTCCCTCCAATCAGCTAAAAGGGTACTGCCATATCTGTTGCAGTCAATCTATTTCAATCGCCAGAGCAGTCCCTATAGGATTCTATAGGTATTGCTATATTGCCAAATGTAACATGTTCCAAAGAGCTTAATACACTGTAGCTTAATGGAGCTTGATTTTCAATGGCCCCCTGTAACCTACAGTATAGGATAGAAAATTGCATTTTTCATTAATCTCCTGAAATGACCGCCATGTGCAACTTCGTAACTGCACATGCACAGTAGCTCTGCTGGTCCCAATCACTTTACTTTAAATGCTTCATAGAGATGGTCTCCTATCAGTGACAATATACATACCTGCAAGAATACATTTGTAATCCCTTGCAATATTAAAATAGGCAGCTTTAAGAATGTTACTGTTAGTTTATATATAGTTTTTGTGTGTATCTATGAATATGTATAGTTTGCCACATTGGTGTAATGTAATGTATACAGGTAGGTGCATAAATATTGGGACATTGACAGAATTTTCATATTTTGGCCTCTATACACCACCACAATGGCTTTGAAATGAAACAAACAAGATGTGCTTTAACTGCAGACTTTCAGATTTAATTTGAGGGTAATTACATCCAAATCAGGTGAACAGTGTAGGAATTTCAACGGTTTCTATATGTGCCTCCCACTTTTTGAGGGGCCAAAAGTAATGGGACAATCAACTCAAAAGCTATATCATGGATAGGTGTGGGCTATTCCCTCATTATTTCATTATCAATTAAGCAGGTAAAATGTCTAGAGTTGATTCTAGGTGTGACATTTGCATTTGGAATCAGTTGCTGTCGACCCTCAATATGAGATCCAAAGAGCTGTCACTATCAGTGAAGCAAGCCATCATTAGGCAGAAAAATCAAAACAAACCCATCAGAGAGATAGCAAAAACATTAGGTGTGGCCAAATCAACTGTTTGGAACATTCTTAAAAAGAAAGAATGCACCGGAGAGCACAGCAACACCAAAAGACCCGGAAGACCAACGGAAAACAACTGTGGTGGATGACAGAAGAATTATTTCCCTGGTGAAGAAAAACCCTTTCATAACAGTTGGCCAAATCAAGAACACTCTCCAGGAGGTAGATGTATATGTGTCAAAGTCAACAATGAAGAGAAGACTTCACAAGAGTGAATATAGAGGGTTCACCACAAGATGTAAACCATTGGTGAGCCACAAAAACAGGAAGACCAGATTAGAGTTTGCCAAACAACATCTAATAAAGCCATTACAGTTCTGAAACAACATCCTATGGACAGATGAGACAAAGATCAACTTGTACCAGAGTGATGGGAAAAGAATAGTTTGGAGAAGGAAAGGAACTGCTCATGATCCAAAAACATACCACCTCATCAGTGAAGCAAGGTGGTGGTAGTGTCATGGCGTGGGCATGTATGGCTGCCAATGGAACTGGTTCCCTTGTATTTATTGATGATGTGACTGCTGACAAAAGCAGCAGAATGAATTCTGAAGTGTTTCGGGCAATATTATATGCTCATATTCAGTCAAATGCTTCAGAACTCATTGGACGGCGCTTCACAGTGCAGATGGACAATGACCCGAAGCATACTGCAAAAGCAACCAAAGAGTTTTTTAAGGCTAAAAAGTGGAATGTTATGCAATGGCCAAGTCAATCCCCTGACCTGAATCCGATTGAGCATGCATTTCACTTGATGAAGACAAAACTGAAAGGAAAATTCCCCAAGAACAAGCAGGAACTGAAGACATTTGCAGTAAAGGCCTGGCAGAGCATCACCAGGGATGAAACCCAGCGTCTGGTGATGTCTATGCGTTCAGGCTGTAATTGCCTGCAAAGGATTTGTAACAAAGTATTAAAAAGTGAAAGTTAAATTTAGGATTGTTTAGTTTGTCCCATTACTTTTGGCCCCTTAAAAAGTGTGAGGCACATATAGAAACCATTGTAATTCCTACACCGTTCACCTGATTTGGATGTAATTACCCTCAAATTAAATCTGAAAGTCTGCAGTTAAATCACATCTTGTTTGTTTCATTTCAAAGCCATTGTGGTGGTGAATAGAGGCCAAAATATGAAAATTCTGTCAATGTCCCAATATTTATGCACCTGACTGTATACAGGGGTTTGATGATTGCAGTGGTGACAGTGGGATTATATAGTGGGAGGACTATGAACTATTGCTGTATCACTGGCAATGAAGGGGTGTCATTGGCAGTTTATGAAGTGACAGTTGGAGCTGGCAGGGGAGCAGTTATCCAAGGGGTCTTTAACTGCTGCTGACCCGAGGCGAGGAGGCTGTGCCTGGTGTTTGAGAGCTTGAAACCAGTGATTAATAGGAGGGATGCTGAGGTGAACGCTGCTAGACATTAGGGGGGGATCCGGAGAGTGAGTGCTGCCTATAACCTGGCATTGTGGAGGAGAAACATGAGAGTCAGCCAACCAGAGGGTATGAGGCCCAGCCCCCAGGAGGAGTCTAGTCAGCGCTGATGTGCCTGTGGAAGAAACAGAAGAAGACAGAGATAAGTCTAAAATGAGTCCTGTTGACAGGTCTCTTTATTACAGTAATACTATCTTTACATAGTGCATGAGTACCGGACAGCAGTTCAGCAGTCAATAGACTCACATCGCATTGAAGTTGATAGGTTGGTTGTACTGAGAGCATTAGATTAAGGACTACATGGGAAGTAAAGCGCTATTACATTCTTTCAAGCCACCAATATCTCAGAATATTATAGTGAGAGCTATGTGACAACACAACAGATATCGATATTGAGTAATTAGACATACTAACATTCAACACCGGCTCAGCATTATTATGTTTGCTCTCAGATACCGTAGACTCCTGCCTATTGTATTTATATTCAGGCATAATTGCTAACACTGCACCAATGATTATAAGAAATAACTCTACATGCTGTTGCATATCACTGCTAAAGCTTATTGCATGAGAAGAAACTAATTTTAGGAATTCCATATAAACCTGGATTTTACTACTTAACTGCATACTGCTCTACTAATATGTGCACCAACAAGAATGGCCATTCACATTGACTAATAAGAACAGCATATGAGAGGACAATCTCTTTAACCACTTGCCTGGCACAGTCGTATCAGATACGACCATACCAGACTGGGCTTTCCCTGACATGGACGTATCTGATATGACCAGTCATAAAAGCTCAGTGGGCGGTTGCGAGAAGATCATTTTATGGAAGCCGCCGTTCTCAGAGGGACCTTCCGGCTCCTCTGCATGCTAGAATATACCCACAGTGCCTGCCAATCACTCCTGATCGCAGTGATTCGGAATCCCAGCAGCACCCTCCTCCAAGCGGCTGCTCCTTCCTGCCAGTCACCGGGCCTTCCACTGTGAGTACCCGGCGACTTCAGAGTGAAGCAGCCGCCAGAGAAGTGTGGCCATCCGGCGCCCTCCCCCCATGCAAGTACCCGGCAGCTGTAGGAGTGAAGCAGCTGTAGGCGAAAAGCAGCCTTCGGTCAAGTGAAGGGCACTCAGCGCCTGCCTCCCATGATTACCCGGTGGCTGCACAGTGAAGAAGCCCCCGAGGAAGAGTGGCCAGCCAGCGCCTGCCCAGTCAGTACCAGACAGCTGCCGTTACTTCCGTTGAAGCAGCAGCCGCGGCCCCTGGTAGCCGTTGCTGCTGCTTTGTCCAGCCATGATCGGGCAGCCAGTTCACTCGCTCCCGGTGCAGGTTCAATGGAATAAGCAGCCTTGGCTCCTAGGAGCCACCGCGGATTCTGCGTTATGTGCTGCTGGCAGCACATCCATGCCTGCGCTGCTTCCTGCCCTGGGACCTCCCCCCTTCAGGCCGGCATATTTACTGCTGCTGTGTCTGCACTAGAAGCAAACAGCAGCTTTAGTAGCTCCGCCTCTGCCTCAATGTTCCCGATCACTGCTGGCCACAGTGATCGGGCAATGTGCATATACAAAATATAAAATGAGTATATATGTATATATATATATATATACACATATATATGTACATGTACATATATGTGTACATATCTATATGTGTACACATATACGCCTATATAATTATATATAAATATTTATATATATATATATATATATATATATATAATATACATACATACTCATTTTATATATGTCACCGTCACCCCTCATGTGCATGTGTGGGTATAGGTATATATATTTATGTTACACACACCTGTCCTTTTCCCTCCCAAGTACCACGTGTTTTGAAAAAAATATTCTATATTTTTTCAACAAATGTCCCCGAAGTGTTTTTTTTTTATTATCACATTATGTAATTAATAGCTATTTAATCATGATTTTACATTTTTGTTAAAAAATATATATTGAATTAAGTTTAAATAGCTGTTATTAACATAATTTGCTAATAAAAAAAATTGACAATTTTATAGCGGTTTTTGACAGAAAAATTTGTCAGTTAAGAAAACAGGTTACTGGTTATTGGTATACAATTTGTATAAAGTAATATTGTGATGATTTCATGCTTAATTGATAAATGTGTGAATGTTATTCTGAAAATGTTATGACTAATGCATTGCTCATTAACCCAACTCATCTTCGGCAGAATGGAGATTTGCAGTAAAATAAACTATGTTACCTATTCGTGTGTAATCCTGAGTATAAACATAGATGTTAAATTGAAGTGCATTATTGCTGCTGCATATTTATAAGTGTCATTGGTAGGCTAAAAGTCTGATATTAAGGTATAACTTGACACATAACAACTACTTAACAGCCAGGGGTGTTCCCAAGTCCACTCCAGTTATAGCATAAGGAAATACAAGACTTGGGTGGAGGCACTAAAGGGAAATAAATATAGAAAGGTTTATAGTAGCAAGTAAGGGAAAGAGAAAACCTGCTACACATTGGTAAAGGAATGTTAAGGTGCCGGGGGTCAGGATGCAGGGCGGTCAAAATCCCGGCACTGAAATTCTGACCTGCTGCCAGAATACCGGCACCGGATTCCCGGATAGATGCAGACGCTGGAATCCTGATAGCTGACATCCTGAATGTAAGTGTAGCAGGTTAGGTTTAGGCACCACTGGGGAGGTTAGGGCTAGGCTGCGGGGGGGTTAGGGTTAGGCACCACCAGTGGGAAGGTTTAGGGTTAGTCACGAGGGGGGAAGGGTTAGGTATAGACACCTAGGGGGGAGGGTTAGGTTTAGGCACTGTTGGGAGGTTTACAGTTAGGCTGCAGGAAGGGGGTTAGGGTTGGGATGTAGGAAGGGAGGATTAAGGGGTGAAGGGGGGAGGGTTAGTTTACTTATGGAGCCCGTGTCTAGATTCTGAGCATCAGGATGCCACTGTCTGTCTTTTGACCACCGGCATCCTGCTTGCCATTCTCACATATGTATTCCTTGATAAATAGCTCTGATAAATAATTTCTCATTGCTGCAGTATATTTTAAGAAATTATACCTATCAGGGTTAAAATGTAGGGCATAATACATATACCTCTTTCTAACTATTCCTGACTACTTCAGTACCAGTTCCCATGTCTGAAACTGGGTTGTCAGTTGGTAGTAATGTGTGTTGCAACACCATTGAGTCAGCGTATATGTAATTTTGCTTAACCTAAGGCCCTTCCATTGCAGACATTTATGCACAGATAGTGGGTGGGAATGGATATGGGGAGTTTCATTCATGCATGTATTTATATTTAGTTGCACTAAAGCACAATTTGCATGGCCAAACAATAATACCATATAAAAACTATTTACAATTCTGACATTATCATTTCATTACAGAATCACATTTATACTGTTGCGCCTTGGAAGGCGATGGACTGCAGATCTAACTCCCAACAGAATCGGTATGAAATACAGACAGTCGGGATCCTGGCTGTCAGAATCCCGACACATGTTGGTCGGAATGCTAACTCTCCCCCTCACCCTACCCTAACCCTAATCCTCCCTCTTTAGTTATATTCCCCGATATGGTTCACTTCCAACAGTAGCCAGAATCACATAATGACATATAGGCCTGTGAGAAAGCTGTTTTAATAGCAAAACGTGCGTCGACCGTTTCGCTGGTGCAATGTTCATCAAATTATAAGAACAATATGTCATTATGCCACATTAATAGTAATATACTTGGTAACACTGTATGTGATTATATTGGTGCCTGGAACCACAGTTATTCTAAAAACATAAAGAAGTTTAAAAAAGATAGATAACCAAAGCGCCAGTATTGGTGTGCTGTTAACCCCCCTCCTTGTGTAGATTGCAGCACGCCCACAGGGAATTTTTTCCACACTTACAGCAACAATACACATATATTTTTGAAAGCTTACTGATATTTGAGCCTTTAATAAAGGTGGTTTATAAATACACTACCTATTATAAAAACATATGTGATTCCGGCTGCTGTTGGAAACGAACCATATCGGGGAATATATCCTGAGTCAAACAAACAGGTTCATTCATAATACTTTTAGCAAGACAACTGCTCCAGTGCTATATACGCAATATCTTGAAGATACTGAGAGCTATATATTATTGGCCTAACCACATTGAGTTAGAAACGGTTCTGGAACAATTACTTACTATTACACGCAATGGTGGGAATTTACCCTATGGGGAGACCTGATTATATATTAAACAATTAAACATCACTTGCAATAATTACTGATGAGGAAACAGCATTTTAGCCAGCACTGTTATTAAATGATATTGGCTTATCTGGCTTTAACGTTACTTGAGAAATATGCTGCTACATCAGTAAATACTGTAGTAACTATTGCAATGTAGATGGTTAGATACAATGGGCCTGATTCAGAGTCGGACGATCTGACAGAGCGCTCGCTCTGAATCAGGGCCGTCCTTCTTGTTTTTCAGAGCGGCCTCCTGGCCACTCGCATAGCTGTGGGTGGCCACACACAGCTATAGCGAGCGGCCAGGAAGATGGTCGCGATGGTCAAGACCATCACAACCATCGGGCTTGCGATGAGACCCTGTTAGATCCGAAAGCAATCCCACTGACATCACTTGTGATGTCAGTGGGGCCGGCCCCAGACGGTAGGCGTTCCCATGGGAATGCCTCCGTTTGGGCAGCCACGCCCCCGGCCCGCCCACCAAAAGGGGCATGCTGTCACTCAACATTGACAGCACGCCCCCTTTGGTACGAGACCCGGAGCGACGGATTGCCCGTCGCTATCCAGGTCTCGCGCATGCGCGCGACGGAGCCGGCTCCGTCGTGCACATGCGCACTGGGGCACCATCGACCCGCTTGCGAGCGCACAGCCCAGTATGCCATGACAACCCAGTCGATCTTGTCCACCCTCAAATTAATTGGACCATGCAAAATGCAGAATTTATTGCTTAGAATCCCAAAAGCCACGCCCCCAGCCCACCCACCAAAGGGGGCGTGCTGCCACTCAACAACAACAGCACGCCACCTTTGGTACGAGACCCGGAGCGATGGATTGCCCGTCGCTATCCGGGTCTCGCGCATGCGCTTGACAGAACCGGCTCCATCGTGCACATGTGCACTGGGGTGTGGTGCATGCAATGTGAGTGCAATTGTGGTCGCCTTGCATTCAACTCTGCATCCATCCCTATATGTGTACATATTTTTGTAGTTCATTAAAATAAATAAAAACAGCTTATGTTTTTCCTATACAGTAAGTGTGCATGCATGGTATTTGCATGGTTGCTCTACTTTAAGCAGGTATAACTGGAATTCTTTTCTCCACATAGACCCTTGTTACAAATAGCAAAACTCCTAAATAGCTCATAACCCGTATAATTCAGGAGATGAACCCACAGCTCAGAAATAGGTCACATTCTAACATGTCAGACCTGTATATTTATCATCACTCAGTATTAATTTGCCACATGCGTGTAAGAAATGCATAATTTGAATCCAGATACAATGGCAGCACTAAACCAGCAGATTTTGGAGCAATGAGATCTACTTTTCTCTGTGTCATATGTTATGAAAGACTGCATACTTTTATCTGCATCATGTGTGAAATTAAATGAGGCAAATTACTTCACTCATCTATTGTACGCATATGCAACTAAATTATATAAAGAACTGTGTATCAAAGAGAAATGATCAACAACAAATCCCTGTGTAGTTCAACCCATATAGTAAAAGTTTAATTACAGTACTTCTGACTTGAGGCAAAATAAGATATAAGAAAACCATTTCAGAATCAATGGGGAGTAACCCTTGTGAAAACAATTTTGTAAATTGGAATGCAGATATATCATTAAACGTTTCTTGTTCTGTTTACAGGGGCGGTCAGGAAGCCATTGGTCAGACTCCCAACTCTGGAATCCTGACAGCAGTCAGAATCCTGGCTCCAGAATCCCGACCGCTGACATCCCGATGCTAAGTATCATGGTTAGGTTTAGGGTTAGGCAATAGGAGAGAGGTTAGGTTTCATCTGTGGGGGGAGAGCGTTAGCCTGCGGGGGGAGGGCTAGGGTTAGGCTGCAGGAGGAGAGGGTTTAGGTTAGGCTGCTGGAAAGGTGGGTTAAGGTTAAGCTGGCTTTACACTATATGTCGCATGATCCGACAGGTCTGACGGGCAATATCGTCTGCTGTTGGTCCATTGCTCCCGGCATCAGCAAGTGTGTATGCACTTGCCAATGCCAGTACCCCTACCAGTTGCCGTTGTGAACTGGATCGTGCTGGGTACACATCATTTAATGTGTACCCAGCATTAGGGGGAGGGTTAGGGGTTAGGATACTTACTTCATTCTGTCAGGATTCTTACTGTCGGAATACTGCTGTCTGAATTCTGACATCTGGCATCCCGACCGCCGGGATCTCGTACCCAACTCCTTTTACATAAATACTACAGGTTTTTATAAATTGTTAGAAGAAACTAATGTAGTAAATTAGTCAAAAACATTTTAGAGAAAACCAACTTTCACAAAAAGTTCCCTATCAGAACTGATAACATCACTGTGTCATGTCAGTGATATAACTTTTAATAATTCATGTATAGCTGTACTCTCACAAAAATATTTTTGGCCCACAAAATTAAGGTCTCCTCTGTGTATGGGACCCAGGTTTGCTGTAATATAATATTACATGTGTTATTTTAAGGTCTGAAAACTATTTTTCCTTTGTATACATTTAGTTAAATACAATATAGTAACCAACATAATTTGCTATATCATATAGTACAGTACAGTAATTTGCTATTTCATATGGTAAAGTACATGGGATTCAATATGATATACCGCAGCAGCATCCTGGCAGCAGTGAAGATCCTGATCATCCTAAGGTAAGTATAAACTAACCTAATCCCCCTTAACACTAACCCTCCCATATGGGTGCCTAACCCTAACCTGCCGCCCAAGTGCCTAACCCTAATCCGCCCTCTAAGTGCCTAAACCTAACCCCACCTTCCCCGCTGCCTAAACCTAAGTCCCCAGGGGTAGGGTGTCTAACACTAACCTCCCCCCGTGTGTGCCTAACCCCCCCTTCCCCTAGCCTAGACCTGGCCAACCTGTGGCTCTCCAGTTGTTGTGAAACTACAAGTCCCAGCATACCCTCACACCGATCAGCTGGTAAAGCATGCTGGGACTTGTAGTTTCACAACAGCTGGAGAGCCACAGGTTGGCCAGGCCTGCCCTAGCTTAACCCTAACCTCCCGATGGGTGCCTAGCCCTAAGTTACCCCCGGGAGCCCTAAACCTAACCCTCCCCCCCCGCGGCTGTCCGTGTACGACATCCCTTCGATCGGAATGCTGGGTGCTGGTCTTCCAGTGTAGGTACAGTGACAGGCATCAAGATTTGTCAAGATAATCCTTGCCGGGATTAAGCAGTCAGGAATCCAGCAGTCGGCATTGCGTCCGCCGGCTTACCGAATGTTTCCAAGTACATGGTGTATTTGGTTTTGAGTTATATATTAGAATACACAATTTAATATTACAATAAGTATGGCTCCTATAAATAGTGTTGACGCAATGATAGGTCACCACTCCTTAGAGATTATTGCATGCCAAGATGTTCATGGATAGGACTGTCTTATCTCCAGACCTACAGTAAGTCAAAGTTATAGAAACAGGGATCTTAAATATCAAATATTCACACTTTTTTTATGTTAGCAGTGTGGGACTGGCGGTCTTTTGCAGTACAGTACATCTAAGAAACAAAATAACACATTTGAAATCAAGGTTAGCAAGTTGGATTCTTCATTGCTTCTAGGCGGCCCCAATGTGGAGGCTTGAGATTTAGCAAATATGTGAGATCTCACTCGCTATGGACAACTCATGCGTGAGATACCCAATCAGCCACACACACGACACATACTAGCAGGTGAGTTTTTATCATTTATTTAATAAGTGGTTACACAATACTTTTGCCACATAACAGTATGGTTACAAGTATGCAGAGACCGAAGTATTTTCACTGTGGTAAATATGAAATACCTAAGTGTTATGGTATGCAATCGGGAAGCTGGCTGCCTTAATACCGGCAGCCGGCTTCCCGACTGTCATATCCCGGCGAGGGATGAAATGCCGGGCATCTAGATGTAGACGTCTGACATTTCCCCGACGCCGGGAGACAGGCGCCCGGCATTAGATCGAAGGGATGCCGGGCAACGCGAGCGGACAGCCGCGGGGGGGAGGGTTAGGTTTAGGGCCCCCGGGGGGGACTTAGGGTTAGGTACCCCCCCGGGAGGGTTAGGGTTAGGTTAGGGGGAGGGGAGGGAGGGTTAGAGTTAGGCACCCTCGGGTGGACTTAGGGTTAGGCACCCCCCCGGGGGAATTTAGGTTTAGGCAGCGGGGAAGGGGGGGTTAGGGTTAGGCACTTAGAGGGGGGATTAAGGTTAGGCACTTGGGGGGGAGGTTAGGGTTAGGCACCCCTAAGGAGGATTAGGGTTAGGGAAGGGAATTAGGTTAGTGAATACTTACCTTAGGGATGATCAGGATTTTCACCCATGTCAGGCAGCCACTGTTGGGATTCTAAATCATTCAGATTCCGATTTTTGTAGCGGGAGAAGGGCTGCCATCGTCATGTGAAGCTGAACCACTGTCAGGATGCAGCCTGGGATCAGCCGCTACTCACCTCTGCGCTGATGTCCTTGGGCTTAGGTGTCCAGACGCTAGGAGTGGAGGTGAGTGGTGACCCCCGGGGAACTTAGGTTTAGGCAGCGGGGAAGGGGGGGTTAGGGTTAGGCACTTAGAGGGGGTATTAAGGTTAGGCATTTGGGGGGGAGGTTAGGGTTAGGCACCCCCTAAGGTGGGTTAGGGGGTTAGGTTAAGGGCCGGCAGTGTTTCATACCGATCCCACGTGTTATTAGTATCTGTTGTGTGGAATTTTTCAACGTTAAATTGTTCCTGTTCCTTTGTCTTTCCTATGTCACTTCAAAGAGGCTAGTAGTCCCCAATCCCATCACATTAATTGGCACAGTGTAAATTCACAGTCACTTTATTAAACAGGAAGTCCTCAAAAGGGGGGATTCTTCTGATTTCTTTACCTGAATATAGCTTTAAGTAACACTTTATATGTCACATCAAATCAAACTATTGCAACAAATAGGATGTACATGCGTCACATATACACATTTCAGAATTTGTGAATTGAAATGACCAATAAAATGTCTAATGTAACCTATATGGGAAGACTTTCAATGAGAGTGCAACACTAACTTATGATTATGTAGTGTATGTTGTAGGAAACAGCAACCATGCTCCCTATATGCTATTTCTATACACTAACTCTACGCTTTACTACTATTATCACCCCAGAAACAGAACTATATCAGGTGTACTGTGTATTAGACCCTTCAGTTGCACACTTGCATACAATATGCATACAAATACAATTTATTAATCAGTTATACACCTTAGCCAGGCTAATCCTGAAAGTCCTGCATGACCAGGCCTTCGCCGCTGCACATTACGGAATGAAGAAATGAAAGGTGAGCTGACTGGTGAACTGGGTAACTTTATCTAAATAAACTCTAAGGGGTAAATTTACTAAGATGGGACTTCTATTAAGAAGTGATGTTGCCCATAGCAACCAAGCAGATTCTAGGTATTATCTTCTAGAAGGTGCTAGATAAATGAGAAGTAGAATCTGATTGGTTTCTATGGGCAACATCACTTCTTAATAGAACTCCCATCTTAGTAAATTTACCCCGAAGTGTTCCTATCCCTGACTTTCTTTACTGTAGAAGTCCTGGGCTGAGGGTAATTTTAGGAAGTACACTGGCAAAACTTGTTGCAGAAGTATAAACTGGTGTTGATGGTTTCTTTCCTGAAGATGCTTTATTTTGAGCAGTAAAGGTAACGTGTCACACAAGAGTCTGTAAAATCACCTGATCCTAAAATGCTGGAGCACAGTATGGTTACAAGCTCTGGAGCACACGCGCCAAAAAAGGGGGTGTGGTCTGTCATAAAGGGTGCATGGTCTTGTGGGAAATCCCATTTGCATGTCTCCATGGGTGTGCCCAGCATCCCTGGAGATGCTAGGCTGCTCCTGGAGACTAGTGCCTGTACTGTTGGCTCCTCCTCTGTGACAGGAGCTGAATGCTGCAGGGGAATGTCACATTGCAGCACCCAGCTCCTGTCACTGAGGAGGAGCTGACATTTTCTTGTGCAGCCCGCACCCCCATAGTAACACCATTGGTTGTGTATAAGTTTCCCTCTCCTGAGGTAATACTGTAGCTTAGCACTGCCTGACTAATGTTACATGCAGAACTAACTGTACCACAGCATTCAGGTATTTCCTTCCATGGTCAATTGTAATGTAAGCAACTAGAACTTTCTGAGAGGTTAACAGCTCAGCAACTCCTTGAACTAAGTGCTTGCTTGTCTCTCCTTAGCCTCTGGTTCAGTAACATATTATTCTGCCCCTAGGGATCTTTAGCTAGCTTCTTGGATCAGTTTTCTTTAGTCTCTATTCATTCACTTAATCAATAGTTCTCTGCAGGCTGAGAGACTGATTTTGGGCTGGTCCACTAAGCAACTCCCCACCTTCTGGGGACATTCGGCTGCCTCAGCTCACACAGCAGCTGGTTACTGTCAGGAGCCTTTTACCACTGTCACCGTCCTGCTCCCCGAATGTTTCCTCAGACTCTCCCTAACCAACTGCTGCTCATTTCCAACTGTCATATGTCTGACCCCCTGACACTGGTCATGTGATCTGCTCCTGACCTATTGAGCAGCTGCAGAGACTGCGGGAATTGTCTGTAATGACAGACATGCGCTTGATGATCAATGCAAGTGTCAAATTGTGCTGAATCTAGTGCATTTGACACCTACCAGGAGATAATACATCTCCCCCATCATAACACTTGCAGCCCTACTACATGCACATGAGTGGACAGGTCAGTGCTTCAGAAAAAATTAGAACAGCTATGTCCTGAAATACTCTGTGGTGTTATGGACATTCTTGTAGTCGGATTGGCTACAGGTTGTTGTATCCCCAATTCTTTTAAATAGGGTACAGATTGACAAAAAGGAATATGAAGACTGCAGGGCCGTAACTAGGGTGGTGCGACATGTGCCACTGCTCGGGCCTGTCAATTTTACATTTGTTGTTTATAAACATTCTCACTTGTAGCTTCCTTTTTTTTTATCCCCGGCATCTCCTGGCCACCTCTATCTCCTCCCTGGCCTTCTCCCCAAGCCTCTTCAGTCACATCCTCTTTTATTTAGACACACATTTCAAAATACTGGATTCACACTGTTTAGCAGTGACGTCTGGATAACAGTGGTACAACGGGATCTGTTCCCCTTTGTTATCATACGGCACAAATCCGATTAGTTATACCCCTTCCTCATGAGGCCACACCCCTTTTTTGGGTAAACATCTATTGTACCTATTTCAAAAATAGGGAGCGCCAATGCTCTTTCTGGCCCAGGGCACCAAAAAGTCTAGTTACGGCTCTGGAAGATTGCTGACAACAAGGTGATGAGAACAAGAAAGAAGAAAAAACTCTCTAATTGGGGTCACTCTTGAATGTAAGTAAATAGCTAATTAATAAATAACATTTAATAGGTATGCATTAAAAATGGCTGCCACAATACGGTAAGTATATCAGTAGCAATTTACAAGAACAAGACAAAACGAGACATAAAACATGAAAAAATTTAAATATATAGAAAGCAAGGTGAAAATAATTCTCAGCGGGGTGATGTCAGAGAAAAAAGAGATCACAAGTGTAATCTCATATATAATTCTCTGAGTTAGCCCACTACGGTATTAGTCCAATGACTGAATTATATCAAATAATTATAATGTGTGTTAAAAATAAAATTAGTAGGTTAAATAACCTCAAACAGCATCAACACATCGTTAATAAACAAGAACTCCACATGCAAATATCACCAAGAAGCTCCCACTATATACATAAAGTAGACACAATATTAAGGATATGTTTCAAAGGTAGAAAACAATGTGCATCATATAGATTGTTGTAGAGAGCTTTCTATGTACATATTCCAAAAGTAGCACGGTATATCTCTGAATCAAAGAAGAGTGTATGATATATGGAGATCTGTATTCCGAAAAATTGGTATAAATAGATCCCACCGTACTAGTTAATGAGGTAGACAGACCTAGAATAATCAGTCTATCGCCCACATGATATATACACTGAAGAATCGACAGATAAATTAAGTGCACATATGAGCATCAGGTGATATGAAGATATAATCTCTGCAGGTACCGCTGAAAATAGATATGTAGAGAATATCAAGCGAAGAAATTAAAGGAGTTATTCCCTATCAACGGTGTCAAGGCAGTAGCTGCTGCAAGTCATTATGATACTCAGAGAATGAAATGTGAGCGTACTGTCAGGCTCACCCAAGGGTGTGAATGAGTGAATTGAGCATCTGCTGTTAGGGCTGATATGAAAAAGGAACCTGGTATATAGAATAGTGCAGGAACCTATTCAAATCAGACTATAATGAGAGTGCTCATAGATAATAAGTGATCTAATTAAAAGATGGTAAACAAGACAAAGAATAATAAAGGCCACAGTATAATGCCGTCCCCAGTGCTGCTGCTAGTCACATTTCCCAACGGTAGTGGTGAGTAGTGAGAAGCATGGAGTCGTATACTCTGGTATGAAAGAAGTAAGATGAAGACTGCACTGCGACTCACACAGGGTAAGTAATGCTCTGTGTGCCCGTAGGGGTAGTGCAGAGCCAGTCACCTACACATGCAGCCGAGTAGGCACGTGCGTCTAGGAGTAAGAGAAGAGTGGTACCTGTATACCCATATGGAGGGCGGCAAGTGGTGGACTAGGTGTGCCAAACCGGGAGTCTGTCCATGTGTTGTGCTGTGTGGTCCCGCCTGTACACAGCTGGGAAACAGGCGGTGTTTCCCAGCTATGTACAGGCGGGACCACACAGCACAACACACGGACAGACTCGTGTGTGATAGACTGATTATTCTAGGTCTGTCTACCTCATTAACTAGTACGGTGGGATCTATTTATACCAATTTTTCGGAATACAGATCTCCATATATCATACACTCTTCTTTGATTCAGAGATATACCGTGCTACTTTTGGAATATGTACATAGAAAGCTCTCTACAACAATCTATATGATGCGCATTGTTTTCTACCTTTGAAACGTATCCTTAATATTGTGTCTACTTTATGTATATAGTGGGAGCTTCTTGGTGATATTTGCATGTGGAGTTCTTGTTTATTAACGATGTGTTGATGCTGTTTGAGGTTATTTAACCTACTAATTTTATTTTTAACACACATTATAATTATTTGATATAATTCAGTCATTGGACTAATACCGTAGTGGGCTAACTCAGAGAATTATATATGAGATTACACTTGTGATCTCTTTTTTCTCTGACATCACCCCGCTGAGAATTATTTTCACCTTGCTTTCTATATATTTCAATTTTTTCATGTTTTATGTCTCGTTTTGTCTTGTTCTTGTATATTGCTACTGATATACTTACCGTATTGTGGCAGCCATTTTTAATGAATACCTATTAAATGTTATTTATTAATTAGCTATTTACTTACATTCAAGAGTGACCCCAATTAGAGAGTTTTTTCTTCTTTCTTGTTTCCATATGATGTATACTCTCCGGGGAGCACCTCCACCCTGTTATTTTTTCAGGTCCCTACTGACCATAGGGTTTAGATTTTGACGATTGTGGATCTTTCTAATCATATTTCAACAATAAATCACATTGCTATTATCATATTATCCTGTGCTCATCTAAATTCCCCCATCCCCCTTTCCTTTGGTATTTTCAACAAGGTGATGAGACCAATGACAAATTCCGAGAACTGCATATAACTACCTTTCTATGGACACAATATCTTTTTTTACTAGCCTGTAACAACCCTCTACCACCACATTCATTCAGGAGAGACTCTGTGATTCAGGTGATTAGTGTGCATGTTAATCACTGCATAAAAGATTATGGGGGAGATGTATCAAGCAGTGTAAAAAGTGCAGAAGTGTACCACTGGAGAACTAGCCTATAGCAACAAATCAGCTTTGAGGTAACATTTATCAAGTTCATTCTATAAAATGTTAAGTAGAAGTTGACTGGTTACTAGGGGAAACTTCTCCACTAGTCCACTTCTCCACTGCTACAGATGTGTCCTGCTACATCTATGCCGATCACGTTACAAACGTGTGCATGCATCGTGCCATGCAATTGCCCGCAGCAGCATACGCTATGCTTTGGCACACACTGAGATCACACCATGCATTCCTATGGCAGTGCGGGTGCAAACACAGTGCCCATATCTGCTCGTGGGCACACGCCTAGTGCCATAAGTGGCACGATTTGCTGCATATGCAGCAAAGATGTAGAAGGACACATACAGAATGGGTATGAAGTATCCGTATCTCGACAGTGGCATCCCAAAGTTTCAACATCCCAACAGGGGCTTGTAATTATATTAACCCTACCCTATTCCTACCCTAACCCTCCCTTAGTGGTGCCTAACTCTAACCTCCCCCTGGGGGAGCCTAACCCTAACCTCCCCCCAGTGGTGCATAACCCTAACCCCCCCTGCCCGCATCCTATACCTAACCCTACTGGGGGTTTACCTAACTCTAACCCCCCCTAGGTGGTGCCAACCCCCCTCACCAGAGCCTAACCCTCTCTGGGGGTGCCTAACCCTAATTCTCCCCCTGGGGTGCCTTAACCTAACCCTTCCCCCCCCATGGCTAATGCTAACCCGTCCCCGCTTACCTTCGTTCAGAATGCTGGCTGTCGGGATTTCGACGTCAGGCTATAGATAGGCATTGGTAATTCGAGGCCTATCTATAATCTCGAGTCAGGCGTTCGATGTCGGGATTCCGATGGCCGGCATCCTGGCTGTCAGTAGATGCACTACATCCCGTATATACTGCTTGAGGAGGTTTTACTGCATTTTTTGGATTGATACATCCTGCTCTGATAAATGTTTAAAAATGAATAGTAGATAGAACACCATTATCACAGAAAAATATTTCAGTTTGCTGCTAAACCTCAAGCATTAACAATGGTATAATTTGAAGGATGATTCACCATGATTTTTCATTGAATACAGTATATTTTTAACTCTTCTTTTGGTTAAGTTATTTTATCTAATACATTAATGTTCAAATTAATTAAACAGTTAATTAATGTAAACAGTTTTGGCAAAAATTATTAAATATTGTAAGATTGATCATTGCTGGTTGTAAAACATCTCAAAAGGATATGCCATGAGAAAAGAGACTACTAGGGGGGCTTGGTGTTACCTGGAGAGCGAACACAGGAAACCAAAACAACCTTTCAAGTTTAATTTCCTCTTAAGAACATGAAGAAATAGCCTGTAATTAGTTTAATTGTTTGTAATTAGACTCCACAGGCAGCTTTGTAAGCAGGTAGAGGACTCAGTTGTAAAGAGTCAGAACTCTTATGAATATCAAGGGAGGTGACTAGCCTAATTAGAACCATTTTTGCAGACTAGGGTGTTTCCATTTATTTTAGCCAATGATGCCATTAGTGTGAATTCTCTAAGCAAGTGGGAAATTCATTGTGTCATTCTCTCTCTTCTTGTTATTACCATTACACTGGGCTCAGCACTTGCAATGTGCTAAAAATGGGTGGATCCTTTTTTTTGCCTAATGTTCTGCCAATATCCTTCTTCTGAATTGGAGCACTGATCCAGCAGTCACTCTGCTGTACTTTAATGGAGTCCCAGAACTGGAACATCAAGACATCAAAGGCAGCAGTGGCACGTAATTAATAAACTGAAATATTCATTTGTTTCTGCCTTACAGGCAATTTGACTATTTATTGTCACTGACTAATTTACACTTTGTGATTACTTGCTCTTACTAGTTGTGCTGGCTAGGAGGCAGGGTAAATTATGTTTTACACATGGTTACTAAGAAACAAATCCTATTAAAAAAGGATTAGAAGGCTAGTTGGTTCAAATACTTGTGCACAAACAGCTTAGGAGTGAGTATAATACATAGAGGGACCCCTAATAATGTAGGTGTAAAAAAGGTTTCATGTAAAAAAACAAATTAGCTGTTTGTAACTACTTATCTATTCAAGCAGTTTATACTTTCTGGGTCTAAGCATTAGGCATGGTATTAGTGAGTAGTAGCCTGATAAAACGGTAATGCAGTACTGACTATTTATAAGCTAATTTTATCCCATTTACAAGCTAATTATTAACCTATCAAATCCCAAAGTGCACACATTTAAAGAGAGTACTGTGTAAAATTAAATTTTCTGAATTCTAGATAGTGTTAAGCCAAAATTCTGTATGAGTAATTACTGCAGGAAAGTGTGATCTTATTAAGCTATAAGTTATCATTTTTATATAGAGCAACTTGTCAAAACGTGTCTCTTGTTTGAAACTGTCAACTGTATTCTTTTGAGCAAGGAAAGGTTCCCTAAGGCCTGGTTCACACGGGTGACTTTTCTTTTCTCTGTAACAGCAAGTAGTTATAATATAGATATTTAGTTATTTTATAGTATAACTGGTTTGGTGCTGCATTCTTCTTGTAATAAAAAAGAATGCTGAAGTTACTGGATCTGTGTGAATTTATTGACATTTCAATTTTAGTCTAAACTCTAAACTTAAACTCAATACATATTAAATGCATATAGTTATTATTATTACATTTTATTTATAGGTCGCCACAAGTGGTCCGCAGCGTCGTACATACAGCACTATGTACGAATTTCTAATTGCCACATTTATCCAGCTAATAAAAAATTAGGATAAGAAGGTGACAAATACAGAACCTCGTCAATCACCAAATGTTTATTAAACATATTCAAGTTCGTGTCAATGGCTAGTTCATATATATCTGGGTAAAAGTGATGGAAGCAATAGTATCTTTGTCCTATGACAAATATAAATATGAAAATAGTATGAGAAGGGGCAAAACACATCTGGATTGGCAAACCTGGTGAAAAGATAAGCACATGTCTATTGTCTATCGGTAGGGTTATTTTAATATTGTCAAAAGGACTATGGCAGTCTACACTAAAAAAATAGCAGCCTATATGCTCGGTTCCAACACATAGGTTAAGAAATTCTTATGCAGAAAAACAAAAACTGACATATACTGTGTCTACACATTTGAATTCCAATTTTAAAGGAAACATAAAAAATAAACATTTATTTTTAGTTTCTGTGCTAAGTATAACCACTTGTTATTATAGAGGGGGGGGTCAACGGCGGCTACTGTTTCATCACAATACAAATATATATATGCAGTAACCACTAGTATTGGAACAATATTTGAAAGATAACACTAAATGTTTACATTCATGTATCTTGTTTGAAATGATAGCTGGATATGTGGTAGGAACTTTGGGATAATTGACTCCAGTTATGAAGTTGCAATAAAGCCAGACTTCAAACAAAGTTATTCATTTTACAACATCATATGAACTCTATGATGTCAAATTAAAGTGTGCAAACATGTTAAAATGTAGAAATACATCATAAAGAAAATGGAAGGAGTTCACTGTGCTAATGTATATAGGAAATTAGTTTTATTTATTTTGTGAACTTCTATTTCTTCACATATCAACAGAGATGGATGTTTTGTGACTTGTCTATCAACTTTTGTAGCTTTAATTCAATTTGGATATACAGAATTGACTCACTGACTATAAACAAGCTAATAAACAGGTGTACCTTAACTGAATTGCTTTTATTTTTAAATGCAACTTTTAAAATCAATTTAAACTTTATTGATCCAAAAAAAACTAATGCTAACAACATGTGCAATATCGTCTTAAATAATGAGGAATTGTTGTGATGGTCCCCTTAGGGAGGGGATGCATGAGTGCTTATTTTGTGCTCATGGCCCATGCTGGCCCCAGCTGTAGTCACTACTGCCTAAATAGCTGGTAAAATAGAGAAAATAGATTACTGTAGTAAATGGGATAGCTGGTTTAAAGGACAGCATTACTGCCTTACAGCACTGAGGTCATGGGTTTGATTCTTTCCTTGGCCCTATCTCTGTGTTTGTATATTCTCTCAGTGCTTGCATGGGTTTCCCCATGGATCTTTGGATTTCCTCCCACACATTAAAAATATACTGGTAGCTTAATTAGCTCCTGAGAAAAAAAATTAACTAGTGTGTAAGTGCATGTACATGTGTTAGAGAATATAGATGGTAAGCTTAACTGAGGCAGGGACTGATATGAATGGCCAAATATTATCTGTAAAGCACTGCAGAATATGTTGCGCTATATAAATAACTGGCAACACATAAATAAAATAGGTAGTGCAGACTGTCACTTTCCCAGGATCATAGACTCTACAAGCAGATTTTAAGGATTGTGGTACAATTCTGCTCATTATACAGATCAGTGTTATATATGTTGTTAGCCATTCAATCTGTTATGCACACAGTAACAAAATAAATGCTTGACTGTATGTACCCCCAAACAATTATGCATCCAAGACAGTGCCATTTGAAATGTGCACAATTTTTATCATTTTTCAAAATGCTCCACCTGTTAAGATATATATATATATATATATATATATATATATATACATATATACATAAAATGCACACTTTTATAGGAGTCTAAGAAGCTATAAATTTAATTAATATAATTTTACTTTGAAGCTTCAAAGTACCAAAATTAACTACCAGTCAGGCTAACCTTTATTAGTCCTTGCACAAGACCATAAGGTGGTGCACTTAAAGGTATTTCACAGTAAATTATCAGTATCACATTAATTTAAAAGTACTTGCAGAGGGATATCTTCTAGCTGCTACTGTATGTATTGTATCATACTGTAGTTGCACAAAAGCAACAAGATTATTGACTATACTTTCCTTGTATAGTACAGTAGTTGTTATTTAGAAACTCTTGGATTATGCTTTACACCTCCAGAGGTTATGACAAAAGTCATGGGATAGATGCCTTATATCATGTAGGACCCCGTCTACCCCGGCAAAGTGTAGCAACTCAATGTGGCATTAATTCCACAAGTGGACAGAAGACCTCTAGAGAGATATTGACCCATGCCATTTGGATAGCTTCCTACAGCTCCCCGATATTTGTAGGTGCAGGATCTTAGGTGCGAATGGACCTCTCCACCACATCCCATAAATTCTTGATTGGAATCATGTTGAGTGAATGTGGTGGCCACACCCTTCGTCAGGACTTTCCAGAATACTTTTGAACAAATTCTGGACAACTTGGGACCAATGACACAGTGCATTATCCTGTTTGAATATTCCATTGTTGTGGGGGTACATGAAGTTCATGAAGGGCTGTTAATGGTCATCAAGCAATGTAACATAGGAGATACCAGTCAATGGCATTTTCAGGTGGACCAGCGTACCCAACCCATTGCATGTGAACACACCCCAGACTTTTATGGAACCACCAACAGCCTGCACAATGCGTTGTTGATAACTGGGGTTCATGGCCTCATGGGGTCTGTGCCACACCTGAACCTTACCATCAGCTCAAAACAACTGGAATTGTGACTCGTCAGACCACATCACATGTCTACAAGGGAACTCTGGTGGATCTTCTGCTCCCATATCCCATGGAAGCCAAAGAATGTTGCACTGACCTTCTGGATAAGCATCTGGTATCTCTTCTATTGAATGTGGATGTGATTTGAGCAAGTGTCGCTTGTCTGTTACCATGAACAATTCTGGCCAGATGCTGCTGGTCATGATCATTAAGCACCCATGGTTAGCCAATGTGAGATCCAGTGGGTGGTGATGCGTTCAATGAGGTATTCCTGGTACACATGTGACACCATAGATTGTGGAATGTTGAATGTCCGCACAACATCAGAAATGTAATGCCCTATCCATTGAGCACCCATACCCCGTTAGAACTTGATAATTCATGTCGCCTTGCCAAGAGCAGCCTAGCCAGTGTTCAAACAGACTCATAAGATGTCAGTTTACAACTGATGCAGGTCTTCGCATTTAAAAGATGTCACAGTACGGTAATGTCATCCACTATTACATACTGCTATCCCATTACATTTTTATTGTTTCTTCATATATATACATACACACACATATACAGAGAGAGATAGAGAAAGAGATGTGTAGTAGTGGCACTCAGAGGTTTCAATGAAAAACATGACAGCTGTCTTCCTGTGGTCAATGTTTCAGTGTAATCACATTTTCATCAGGACGAAAACGTGATAACATTGAAACGTTGACCACAGAAAGAAAGTTGTCATGTTTTTCATTGAATCCTCTGAGTGACGCTCCTGCATATCTCTATAGTTACAGCCTACATGTAAAGGATGTGTTTTTGCTGGCAACAGGGTCAAGAACTTTTTATATCAATTGAGCGCCAGAATTCTGAAATTATATATATATATATATATAATGATTTTTCATGCGAAGCTATATGTATATATGTATATATATATATATATATATTTAATGATGTTTCATGCAGTACCCACACAAATTATACATTGATACATTGATTTCTTTTTCAGAAGACTTTGTGTTTTCAGAAAATACCATTATTTTTTTTACTCATTCTAACGCATAAAAAAAAAAACCTAAAAGGCCCAAAAGGTATGTTTTATTGAAATTTCAAGAAAGATAGATAGATAGATAGATAGATAGATAGATACTGTGACACAGTTAGGTTAGGGGGTCCCTCTCCTGGGTAGAGGACTCCTTCCTTTCACACACAGCAGCTGGGAAACAGTACGCCAGACTGGATGCAAGTACAAGCTGGTCGGTGCCAGTCTTTATTGTACAATGTCAGAAACAAACATAAAGAAAACATAAACATAAATCCTAGCCCTGTCGGGGCACTAACTTCACAGGTAGTTCCCTCACTACCAGAACCTGGAAGGGTCTAATGCCCTCACCAGCAACAAGGGCACAGCACAACAGTTACAGTTAGGTTTTCAAGTGTCTCTGAGCAAACTCCATGTCTGCTCTCCCAGGTGAGACAATCAGCCCTCAACACACTAGGCTTATATTGGCCACTCTCAGGTGGAAACCCTAACAAGCCTGTTACCAGGCTAAGAGAACCAAAACCTGGAGTGGCAACGCGTCAGCATTGGCTAGCTGACTTCCTGGCCTGTGTTCCACTGAAAATTGAAAAGTTTGTAACGCCAAGAACCATCTCGTAATTCTCGCATTACTGTCTTTTATTTTGGACATCCACTTCAAAGGGGCATGGTCAGTGATCAATTTGAACTTTCTTCCAACCAAGTAGTACCTGAGAGCCTCTAATGCCGACTTTAGGGCCAACGCCTCCATCTCCACTGTGGCATAGTTTCTCTCATGTACATTCAACTTTCTGCTTAGATAGAAAATAGGGTGTTCCTCACCCTCCTTGTTCTGGGACAGGACCGCTCCTATACCTACTTCTGATGCATCGGTTTGTACTATGAATTCCCTGTCAAAATTAGGAGTCATCAGGACTGGTTGGGAACACAACGCTACTTTCAACTCCTGAAAAGCTTTCTCCACCTCAGGACTCCATTCTACCATGACTTTTTGTTTGCCTTTGGTCAGGTCAGTCAGTGGGACTGCCATGGTGGCAAAGTTGGGTATAAACCTCCTGTAGTACCCCGTAATTCCCAAGAAGGCTCTCACCTGCTTCTTATTCAGAGGCCGTGGCCAGTTGTGTATGGCATCAACTTTATTGAGCTGAGGCTTTATCAGGCCTCTGCCAATGGTGTATCCCAGATATTTTACTTCCTCCATGCCTCGACAACACTTTTTTGGGTTGGCTGTCAAACCTGCCTTATAGATGGAGTCCAAAACTGCTTGTACCCTGGGTAAGTGAGACTGCCATTCAGGACTATGAATGACCACGTCATCCAGATAAGCAGCCGCATACTGTCTATGGGGCCTTAGAATCCTGTCCATCATTCTTTGGAAGGTAGCAGGTGCCCCATGTAGCCCGAAGGGCAACATCTTGTACTGAAACAAGCCCTCTGGCGCTGAAAAAGCTGTCTTTTGTTTGGCGCTCTCGGTTAACGGTACTTGCCAATACCCTTTGGTTAGGTCAAGAGTGGTTAAATACCTTGCCGTCCCTAGTCTCTCAATCAATTCATCCACTCTTGGCATCGGGTAGGCATCGAATTTTGAAACACTGTTCAACTTTCCGAAGTCATTGCAGAAATGCACACTCCCGTCGGGCTTTGGAATCAACACAATGGGACTTGACCATTCACTATGTGATTCTTCAATAACCCCTAACTCTAGCATATTTTTAATTTCTTTCGACACCGATTCTCTTTGTGCTTCTGGCAACCTATAGGGCTTTAGATTAACTTTAACCCCTGGGTCAGTGATGATGTCATGTTTAATGACCGAGGTTTTCCCAGGTACGTCAGAGAACAGCACCCTATTTCTGATCAGAAACTCCTTGACCTCTTGTTGTTGAATTGCCGACAGGGTTTTTGCACTGTCACTTCGGGAACTAAGGGCCCTGGATTTACTGGAGGGGCTTGGACGGCCGACAGTGCCGTTCTATCTTTCCAGGGCTTTAACAGATTTATATGGTATATCTGTTCCGGCTTTCTTTTCCCCGGCTGGTAAACTTTGTAATTGACCTGCCCCACTCTTTCTAAGATTTCAAAGGGCCCTTGCCACTTAGCCAAAAGTTTATTTTCCACAGTGGGAACCAATAATAACACTCTGTGCCCAGGAGCAAAGCTGCGTAACCGAGCATTGTGGTTGTATACCCTCTGCTGTGCCTGTTGAGCCTGTTCCAGGTGCTCTCTCACTATCGGCACTACCGCAGCAATTCTCTCCTGCATTTGAGAAACATACTCAATCACAGTTTTGTAAGGACTAGACTGCCCCTCCCATGTCTCTTTGGCAATGTCTAGTAACCTCCTTGGGTGTCTCCCATACAACAAGTTGAAGGGTGAAAACCCGGTGGAGGACTGGGGAACCTCTCTTATGGCCAACAATAAATACGGCAATAAGTAATCCCAATCCCTACCATCCTTGTCGACCACCTTCCTAAGCATGTGTTTTAACGTCTTGTTAAACCTCTCGACCAGCCCATCGGTTTGGGGGTGATAAACCGAAGTTCATAACTGTTCAATTTTGAACAGGCGACATAACTCTTTCATGACTTTTGACATAAACGGTGTACCCTGGTCAGTTAGAATCTCCTTGGGTATACCCAGCCTGCTAAAGACATGAACTAGCTCTCTGGCAATGGTCTTGGTTGACGTATTGCGCAACGGGATCGCTTCCGGGTACCTGGTAGCGTAATCCATTTTGACCAGAATATACTGGTGTCCCCTGGCAGACTTCATTAAGGGTCCAACCAAATCCATTGCTATTCTTTCAAACGGCACCTCTATAATAGGCAATGGAACTAGTGGACCCTTAAAATGTGGCCTGGGAGCATGATACTGACACTCAGGGCAGGATGCGCAAAAGTCAGACACCTCTTTATGAAGCCCGGCCAGAAAAACCTCTGCATTATTCACTCAGTGGTTTTCTCTACCCCTAGATGGCCTGCCGTTATATGACCATGGGCCAGATCCAACACTGTTCTTCTGTAGGCTTTGGGAACTATTAGTTGTTCCACAATATCTTCCCCCTTCTTAGTCACCTGATATAACAAATCCTGACACATTGCCATGTGGGGATAGGACAAAGGACTATCAGGGTCTACGGGTTTACCATCAATTACTTTTACATTCTCCCTGGCTTTTACCAAAGTAGGGTCATTCAACTGCTCCACGGCAAAGACCTCTCTTCTGACCTCTAAATCAGGCAGATGATCACCTGGCCCAACAACACTTCCCACCTCAATGGGAGGCACATCAGTTGGCGGGCCACCGTCACGTTCTGCATTCTCTAGTTCACCAACCATAGTAGAAAAAGGGAATAACTCTGACTCAGAAGAAACTCCCTCCTCCACTACATCGACTACCTTCTCAAATGGATCGGGGTTGTTCACCTCTGGAACAAAATGGCTTTCCCACAACTTCCAGAAGTGAGCAAAGTCTCTCCCCAATATTGCATCGTACACCAGACCATGCACCAAACCCACAGAAAATATAGCAGAGCCACATGGTGTCTCGATGTTCACCTTGGCCGTAACATAATATCGAGTATCCCCATGTATGCAGGTCACACCAACAGTTTTCCCTGTATGCCTCAAGGGGTTCACCAGCTCAGCTTTTATAAGTGTCACCAAGCTACCAGAGTCTAACAGTGCCTCTACTTGGTTGCCATCTACAGTGAGTACACACATGTGCTTATCAGTCTCAGCCTGCCGGTCAGCCGTACAGGCTGTCTGTGCAAAGAAAGACCCTCTGCGGTAGACATGAGCAGTATCACATTGCATAGGTTCAGTTGTAAGTGAACAATTAGCGGCAATATGGCGAAGCCACCACATCGGAAACACTGAGTCATATTAATGTCTAGTCTTTTACGTGGCAAGAACCTTCCTGGCCTGGCAGGCCAGTCTCCAGATTCTACACCCTCAGTCTTAGGTACATTCCACCGCCCAGCACCCTTATCACCTGGAACAGTCTTACCAGTGTCTGTGGGAGTTCGCTGGTGCGCCATCGGGGCTCGGTGGGGCATACTCATCTGCTCCTCAGCCGCCACGTACCTCTCCACCAGCTCGACCAACTGGTCCACGGACTTAGGGTCTGCATGGCTCACCCACTTACGCTGAGTCACAGGTAATGATCGCAGGTACCGGTCCATCACGACCCTTTCCACAATCTGTGGTCCCGTCAGCATCGTGGGCTGTAGCCATTTTGAGGACAGATGGACGAGGTCATGCATCTGTGAATGTGGAGGCTTGTCCCTATGGAACTCCCAGCGGTGGACCCATTGGGCACGAACAAAGGTGGTGACTCCCAAGAGAGTTAGGATCTCCTGTTTTAGTTTTTTATAGTCCCTGGCATCAGCCAGGCATAAGTCAAAATATGCTTTTTGTGGCTCCCCAGACAAAAAAGGTGCCACCAGACTTGCCCACTGCTCCTTGGGCCAACTCTCCCTTTTGGCTGTTCTTTCAAATGCGGCGAGATAGGCCTCCACATCATCGCCCTAAGTCATCTTTTGAAGGAAGTGACTTGCTCGTACGGAGTGAGTGGGGGGGGGAGGATCAGTAGCAACATCTCTGGGCCGGGCGACCAGGTGCTGTAGCACCTCTTTTATGGCCTGGCAGGTTTCCTCGATGGCGACCTGTTGTTGCCTCTGGGCTGTCTCCAAGGCCAACAGTTGCACCCTGTTGGATTCCTGCTGAGCCCAGGTAGATTCCTGCTGAAGTTTGTTCGTCTCCTGCTGAGCTCAGGTAGATTTCTGCTGAGCTGCTGTAGCTTGGAGCAAGGCCTTAATCATGTCCTCCATTTTGTCCTGGGGTGTAGGTTGGAAGCTGAACCTTGCCTCTCTGAGCATTGGCTGACACCTCCTCTATGGGACTCCAAGGACACAGTGTTATTTCCACACTCACAAACTGGGTGTCTGTCACTTTAATTTTTAAATGGAAAGTTTTCCTCTTGCTGCAACTTCAGTGTGTGTGGGTGCCTGCATTCTCCACCATATTGTGACACAGTTAGGTTAGGGGGTCCCTCTCCTGGGTAGAGGACTCCTTCCTTTCACACACAGCAGCTGGGAAACAGTACGCCAGACTGGATGCAAGTACAAGCTGGTCGGTGCCAGTCTTTATTGTACAATGTCAGAAACAAACATAAAGAAAACATAAACATAAATCCTAGCCCTGTCGGGGCACTAACTTCACAGGTAGTTCCCTCACTACCAGAACCTGGAAGGGCCTAATGCCCTCACCAGCAACAAGGGCACAGCACAACACTTACAGTTAGGTTTTCAAGTGTCTCTGAGCAAACTTCCTGTCTGCTCTCCCAGGTGAGACAATCAGCCCTCAACACACTAGGCTTATATTGGCCACTCTCAGGTGGAAACCCTAACAAGCCTGTTACAAGGCTAAGAGAACCAAAACCTGGTGTGGCCGTGGGTGGAACCCTCCCTCTCCTCTCACCCACAACCCCAGGTCCCAAACCGGCTTTTCTAAAAGCCGAGACTCAAGCCTGCTACACTGCAGACTTTCTCCTGGAGGTTTAAAACACATAAGACAGGAATCTGGGACAAATGTACCTGCCACAGACCACTTTACCAATGATCCTATCACAACAGATAGATAGGTCATCATTATCTCTTCCCTCAAAATTCACCCACAAATCAAGTAAGAAGAGTACTGATTATTTTAACTTTTAAATGGATATTACAAAGGAAATAAATTTGTACGAGCATTCATTTTAAAGATACAGATACTAATAGCTTCATACTTTCCACTAGTTGTCATCTGAACATCTGAAAGGAAAATGTTACATATTCTCAATTTTTGAGATTAAGAAAGAATTGTTCCCAAGACTCAGCTTTTGAAAGTCAATCCCTTTTTATCAAAGATATTTTTAGATGAGGGTTATCAAGAAGAAAGATTGGAAGATGCCATATTAAGAGCAAAATCAACTGTAATAAACTGGTACCCACCTCTTGATCTCCAACTCTGTAAATCCCCTTGCCATCACTGAAATCTGGATTTTACCCTCAGATATGACCTCCTATGGCTCTCTCCTCCAGGGGCATCATGTTTTCTTACATTGCCAGGACGTAGTGGTGGTGTAGAGGTCCTGAGACCCTCCAGTTGCTTCTACCAACTCATACCCTCAGAACCATCTTTTTCATTCATACATTTGATCTGCTTGCTATTAGCCTCTTTTAACCTGTTCACCTTCGTGTAGCTGTCATCAATTATTCTACTTGCCCAATCTCCAAATTACTTGACAACTATGGTTCCTGGCTCCCCCAATTCCTCTCTTCAAACATTCCCTCCCTCATTTTAGGTGACTTCAATATCCCCATTGAAGTCCTCACTGACCATTCAGCATCTAAACTCCTTACCCTCATGTCATCATTTAGTATTGCTCAATGGACTCCCATGTGAGTGGACACTCAATTGATCTGGTCTCCATTGTGATATTTCTGATTTCACCAATTACCCATTTCCTCTCTTGACAATCATCTCTATTTTAACTTATCCCTCACCCATTCTTCACATCTGGCTCCCAAGGCTACCATCACTAAGTGTAATCTTGAAGCTACTGACACTATATCCTTATCCTCCTGCTCAACTCACTTTTTCCCCCATTGTCTCTCTCTCTTGCCCTGACCAAAACATTTGCCTATACATAGACTCCGTTACTTCTGCTATTGACTTTGTTACTCACCCTCGCAGGTCTACAGCTCAACCTTAGCATACCTCCAAAAGTGTTCACATACCACCAAGCATCAGTGGAGGAAAGCCTTTTAATGCAGATGTCTACTTTTTCAAATCTGTGCTCTCAACATCAGTGCTACTCTTTTTTCTCTCTAGAGAGTCTTATTTCAAGATCATTATCTCCTCCCAGTCCTCCAACCCCTGTTGTCCTCTTTTCCTATTTCAAATCCCTCCTGTGACCTTCCCCTACTCATCTTCCCACCTCGCTGTTCATTCTCAATATCCTCCACTCCCCCCTTATTTTCTCTACCATAGGTGACCCCAAAAGTCTGGTTCTTGGACATCTCCTATTCTCCCTCTATACTTCCTCTGTTGGTGAGCTCATCAGCTATTGTGGCCACCAATATCATTTCTATGTTGATGACACTCAGATTTAACTCTGCTCACCTTTCCCCCTCTCTCCTCACATTTGTATCTAACATTCTCTCTGCTATTTTCTCCTTGATGTCCCAACTCTTTCTTAAACTTAACATGTCTAAAACTGAGCTGATAACCCCACCCTCCTGAATACCCTCACTTCCCACAATTTCTTTATCTATTAACAGCACTACCATCTCCTCTAGCCCACAAGTGCTCTGCTTTGGAGTTTACCTTGACTCCTCCTTCTCCTTCAAATCACATATTCAGTACCTTTTGTACTACTGTTTCCAATTGAAAAATAGCTTCAAGATCAGACCCTTTATCACTCTGAAAGCAACTAAGACCCTCATCCACTCACTAGTCATCTCCAGACTGGACTACTCTAACCTTCTCTTATCTAGCCTTCCTGACTCCTATCTCTCTCCACTACAATCTGTCCTTAATGCTGCTGTCTGGCTCATATTCCTCTCCAAATGCACTACATCTGCCTACCCAAAACTACAAGCCCTTCACTGGATCCCTTTCCCCTTCAGAACCCAGTTCAAGCTTCTCACACTCACAAAGCCCTCACCCAAATATCTCCTAGTTACATGTATGACCTTATCTTCCTTCAAACTCCTGTCTGCCCACTTTGCTCCAAACATGAAAGTTGCCTCTCCTCCCAACTGATTACTTCCTCCCACTCCTTCCTCCAAGATTTTGCCTGTGCTGCTCCTTACCTTTGGAACTCTCTTCACATCTCTATCAGATGCTGCACCTCTCTACAAAACCTCAAATGGGTTTTCAAGACCCACTTCATTATCAAAGCCATCTAACTCTCATCCTAACCCACTGCTCCATGCTGTTTGCTCACTGTCTCTCCCATCGGTATGACCTCTGTCTTTCTGCCCCTCCATTTTAGACTGAAAGTTCTCACGAGCAGGGCCCTCTTCTCTCATTGCTTTTCCTTCCCTACATGTGTCATCATGCCAGGAAGATGATGGTAAAACTGCCAGCAGGCCAATGATTGCACTTGAAGAACCACAAGTGCTAGCATGCCTAGACATTAAGAGCATGCTGGCACTTTTACCATAATTTCCTCCCCACTGCCTACATTGGCACCTAACCCTTGGATTCTGCTGCACTATTGCCTAATTGAGTATTATGACTACCAATGCAGTATTGTTTATAGACCATGTCCATGTTCTGCAATGTTCTGTACTGTAAGTTATTTTTTCCTGGTTTTGTTAAAACTGTTTCTGTTTTTTGTCTGTTGTAAGGCGCTGTGGACCTCTTGTAGCATCATATAAATAAAGGTAGTAATAATAATAATAATAATTATTATAATAATTAGTAAGGTGGTCATTAAGGACTTTGATATTGCCTTCTTAAATATAGCTGACCATTTATAGATTTTCTAAATAGGACAATAGGTAATTGTGTTAAGTGGCAGATCAATTATGTATAATAGACATCCAAAAGACCACCTTATAAGAAAAAGGTCCCTTTGTATTAATCAATTATTTATAGTTAATTAGTTTAAATAGTAAGGATACTGAAATTAAACCTCTATATGCTCCTGCCTATACCTTCTAAAAACCTGCCTATACCTTCTAAAATTGACGCCATTTGCGTACGCAGTCATACAGTATATAAATGCCTTCAGACTTTGAGAAAATGTGTTCCAAAGCACAAAGGTTATTATTCAAGCAAAGCACAGATAGTTACACACTGTGATCTAAATACAATTTAGCTCAAAGATATTATACAGACCCAAGGTACTTTTATACATACGCACGCGCTCTGGGACCAGATTCTGCCATCAACAAGAAACCACCATCAACAGCATCAGCATGAAGACTGAAGACTGGGGTCAGAACACACATATATATATACCCTTACAGAAATAAACTATACAATAGAGAGGTTTGTTGCAATCCCATTGGTTCTCCATCATGGTGCTTCTGTTACAGGGCATTTAACAGGTCAATTCAAATGGACACAGACCAGCCTCCAACAGCCTTTTGTCTCCATTTCCCCCCCTCATGCAAACTTAAGCTGTTAATTTTACAAAGTACATTTTGGTGTTTTAACTCTCTACGGTCCATAAGTTGAGAATGCATATTGCGATCTTCACACAGATGATACCAGGAAGCTGTTGAGAAAGTGGAGATCAGTACAACACCAAACACGGTTTACATGTCATGTATTAAACCTTAGTTACCAAATAGCCTTTATTTCACAGCATTAGTAATAAATGGGTAAAACTTGAATCTTATACTTTGAAGCTATGGAACCTTTTACGTGAATGTGCAGTGTGTAAGTATTAGGGGTTTGGGAAAAGAAGCTAGTTAACTTGGGGCAGATGCATACGTACGAAGCTAAAAAACAGCATTCGCTGCGGGGTATTATGCATTCGCTAACGTGCAACATGTTAACAGCGCAACTGTGTGTAATGTGCGGTGTTTATGCATGTGAGTCTGCTTATGATGGATTTTATATATGTATATATATACAGTCAGGTGCATAAACATTGGGACATTGACAGAATTTTCATATTTTGGCCTCTATTCACCACCACAATGGCTTTGAAATTAAACAAAGAAGATGTGCTTTAACTGCAGACTTTCAGATTTAATTTGAGGGTAATTACATCCAAATCAGGTGAACGGTGTAGGAATTACAATGGTTTCTATATGTGCCTCCCACAATTGGAGCTGGTGCCTGTTGGAGGTTTCCTGTATTCTGTATATCCCTTATGAGGGTATACAGGTACTGTCTGGTTTGGGAGTCCTACAGTCTTCACTTTGCAGTACTTACTTAGGTGTCCCAAATGGTTGCAGTTAAAACATTTTTGTGAGCAGGGTGGATGAAAGGATTGTTGTGGGGGTTGAGCAGGGGGGAAAGGTGGTGGGTATGGGTAAGGATATTGAGGGAGAGGATAGTATGGGAATTGTGGTTGTGTGTGATAAGTGGGGTAGGGCTGTGTTTGTGGTGGTGTAGGATTAGTGAGGATGTGTAACTGTTCAGGTGCAGGTGTGGATGCAGGTGTGTCTGCTGGCTGTGATGTTACCGTCATTCCTTCTAGAGCTTGACTACAGACAGCCATTAGTTTCTCGCTCTGGGTCTCTCTCTTTTTAGAGATGTTCTTATATGGTTACTTAAGAGAGGGTACAAATTACTTGTTACATTTTTATGTGTTTTTTCAATAACTGTACCAGCACCCCCATACACATAAGGTGGCGGTGATGTGCGTGAACCACTGCCAATACCTTCCACAATGCTACCTTGCTGCACGTGCGCGCTATTTCGCGGCTCGCATGCATTGCAATTTAGCGCTGCTGGTGTACTTTCTGGCAATGCGTTCGCAATGCTAGTTTGCGTCGCTTGCACATTTTTAAGCCAAGCATCCTCTTCATGCTGCCACAATTTTAAACATTCGTTATGTTTTACCTTTTTCACTCGAGAACGCATCAGGCTGATGTGATCTCGGACATTATTCAATACATCTTTATCAAAATTACCAATTCTGGGAAATGGCCTAACACTCTTCATCATTATCTTAAACCATACGTCACAATTCCTTATTGCTTAAGCACCGTACTTAGTATGCCCAATACGACGGGACGATCCAAGTGGCGCTTCCATTAGCAGCACATCATTGTCTAACATCTCTATTGTTTGCGTGACTCCCACCTTGGGACAACTCCTACGTTTTTCAATAAAGATTTAAACTTGTGAAAGACAGTCAAGATACTTTCACTTACCTGTGGATGCCTCAGAATGAGGGTGTATCCACAAACCCTATGGAGGGACTCTAGACGCCTCCACTCACCTATGGGAGGAAGCTGCTCCCACACAGAAATCCCTTTTTGAGTACTTTTCAACTGCAAGGGGGCAGTTGATTTCGTCCACTCTCTCACCAGTTCACAATCATAGTTTATCCCAAAACTATGTGGTTCAATTATAGTGCTCAAATAAGCCTAACAGATCACACACACTGATTACTGAATTCTATAATCACACTGGGAGCCGAACCCTAACAAAAATAACAACCCATACACCTGCCTTGTGTAAAGTAAATGGTAAGCTGCTACCAAGTTACTAGGCCAACTCCTGCGCCTAGCACTTAAGGGTCCTATAATACCCTTAACATTTAAGTCCCGTGTTACACCCTAAACAAACACTCACAGTTCAACACTTTTTTTCTGCGCAGAAAAATACAGGTTAACCCAGTTATTGGCAACAGTTGATAATGTAAACTCAACGGCTTTGTTTAAACATGTGGCAGCACAACCAGAAATATGTATACGCTATTGTGCGACTAGCCACATACACAATAATGCGGCTACTACACAACCATATGACTTACCCTTAGCTGCGTACGCAAAAGTGTGTTTCTTGCTGCGCGCGCAAAAAAGCGACTCAGCCACGTACACAATACTTCGGCACCCTTTTTAGCGTGAAATTCTATCAACAAAGGAAAACAATCTTTTTCCTTTCTTGTCCCTGATTTCTAGTCAGCGTACCTTGACACACACGATAACGGGTAGCGATTTCTCAGCATCAAGTGGTTGCAGCAAACTACATGTAGCCACACTCCACCCTTTGGTGAGAAATTGATAACCGTATGTTTATCATGTGAATAGGTAAGTGACCTCACTCTGTGAGACCCCATCTAAGGATACTGAATTTAAAACTCTATACGCTCCTGCCTATACCTTCTAAAAACCTGCCTATACCTTCTAAAATTTGCGTACGCAGTCATACAGTAAATAAATGCCTTCAGACTTTGAGAAAATGTGTTCCAACGCACAAAGTATTATTCAAGCAAAGTACAGATAGTTACACGCTGTGATCTAAATACAATTTAGCACAAAGATATTATACAGACCCAAGGTACTTTTATACATACGCACGTGCTCTGGGACCAGATTCTGGCATCAACAAGAATCCTCCATCAAAAGCATCAGCATGAAAACTGAAGACTGGGGTCAGAACACACACATATATATATACCCTTACAGAAATAGACTATACAACTGAGAGGTTTGTTGCGATCCCTTTGGTTCTCCATCATGGTGCTTCTGTTACAGGGCATTTAACAGGTCGATTCAATTGGACACAGACAAGCCTCCAACAGCCTTTTGTCTCCATATTCCCTCCTCATGCAAACCTAAGCTGTTAATTTTACAAAGTACATTTTGGTGTTTTAACTCTCTACGGTCCATAAGATGAGAATGCATGTTGCGATCTTCACACCGATGATACCAGGAAGCTGTTGAGAAAGTGCAGATCAGTACAACACCAAACACGGTTTACTTATCATGTATTAAACCTTAGATACCAAATAACCTTTTTTTCACAGCATTAATAATAAATGGATAAAACTTGAATCTTATACTTTGAAGCTATGGAACCTTTTACGTGAATGTGCAGTGTGTAAGTATTTGGGGTTTGGGAAAAGACGCTAGTTAACATGGGGTAGATGCATACGCACAAAGCTAATAAACAGCTTTCGCATGCGGGGTATTATGCATTCACTAATGTGCGACATGTTAACAGTGCAACTGTGTGTAATGTGCGTTGTTTATGCATGTGAGTCTGCTTATGATGGATTTAATATATATATATATTAGGGGTGAGCGGGTTCGGATTTCTGAAATCCGAACCCCCCCGAGCCCCCCCGATCCGAGTCCGATCCGAATCAGGCTCGACTTTTCCCGCCTGACTCGGATCTGAAATCGAGGCAAAACGTCATCATCCCGCCTTCCGAGTCTCGCGGGTTTTGGATCCTATATAAGGTACCCACGTCGGCGCCATTTTCTCACTCGGCTGTGGACAGTGAAGAGGGAGGGTGGGAGTTAGGGCTGTGTAGTGTAGTGTAGTGTAGTGCTGCTGTTGTCCACTACTTCAAAGTCCATAGGGGCTGGCTGTGTTGTGCTGTGCTGCTGTTGTTAATAGGGGCTGTGTCCACTACTTCAAAGTCCATAGGGGCTGGCTGGACTGTGTTGTGCAGTCAGTTCTCCATAGGGGCTGTGTCCACTCCAAAGTCCTGTGCAGTGTCCCAGTCCTAAAGAGGTGCTGTAGTGTTGTCCAGGGGGTGCTCTGTCCATCAGGGGTGCTCCCCCCAAGTGCTAAAAAAATAATATATTTTCTGTGTTTGTGAATTGTGTGCGCAGTAGCCGCACGTGCATCAACAAAGTAGTGCCAAGCGTGCGCCTGTGTCATAAGTAAAGGGCCGGCTGGCTTGACCGTTAAAGGGTGCTGTAACCCCCGAAAGAACACTCCAGTCCAAACCAAAAAAAAAATTATTTTCTGTGTTTGTGAATTGTGTGCGCAGTAGCCGCACGTGCATCAACAAAGTAGTGCCAAGCGTGCGCCTGTGTCATAAGTAAAGGGCCGGCTGCCTTGACCGTTAAAGGGTGCTGTAACCCCCAAAGTACACTCCAGTCCAAACCAAAAAAAAAATTATTTTCTGTCTTTGTGAATTGTGTGCGCAGTAGCCGCATGTGCATCAACAAAGTAGTGCCAAGCGTGCGCCTGTGTCATAAGTAAAGGGCCAGCTGGCTTGACCGTTAAAGGGTGCTGTAACCCCCAAAGTACACTCCAGTCCAAACCAAAAAAAAATTTATTTTCTGTGTTTGTGAATTGTGTGCGCAGTAGCCGCACGTGCATCAACAAAGTAGTGCCAAGCGTGCGCCTGTGTCATAAGTAAAGGGCCGGCTGGCTTGACCGTTAAAGGGTGCTGTAACCCCCGAAAGTACACTCCAGTCCAAACCAAAAAAAAAATTATTTTCTGTGTTTGTGAATTGTGTGCGCAGTAGCCGCACGTGCATCAACAAAGTAGTGCCAAGCGTGCGCCTGTGTCATAAGTAAAGGGCCGGCTGGCTTGACCATTAAAGGGTGCTGTAACCCCCAAAGTACACTCCAGTCCAAACCAAAAAAAAAATTATTTTATGTGTTTGTGAATTGTGTGCGCAGTAGCCGCACGTGCATCAACAAAGTAGTGCCAAACGTGCACCTGTGTCATAAGTAAAGGGCCGGCTGGCTTGACCATTAAAGGGTGCTGTAACCCCCGAAAGTACACTCCAGTCCAAACCAAAAAAAAAAATATTTTCTGTGTTTGTGAATTGTGTGCGCAGTAGCCGCACGTGCATCAACAAAGTAGTGCCAAGCGTGCGCCTGTGTCATAAGTAAAGGGCCGGCTGGCTTGACCGTTAAAGGGTGCTGTAACCCCCAAAGTACACTCCAGTCCAAACCAAAAAAAAAATAATTTTCTGTGTTTGTGAATTGTGTGCGCAGTAGCCGCACGTGCATCAACAAAGTAGTGCCAAGCGTGCGCCTGTGTCATAAGTAAAGGGCCAGCTGGCTTGACCGTTAAAGGGTGCTGTAACCCCCAAAAGTACACTCCAGTCCAAACCAAAAAAAAAAATATTTTCTGTGTTTGTGAATTGTGTGCGCAGTAGCCGCACGTGCATCAACAAAGTAGTGCCAAGCGTGCGCCTGTGTCATAAGTAAAGGGCCGGCTGGCTTGACCGTTAAAGGGTGCTGTAACCCCCAAAGTACACTCCAGTTCAAACCAAAAAAAAAATAATTTTCTGTGTTTGTGAATTGTGTGCGCAGTAGCCGCACGTGCATCAACAAAGTAGTGCCAAGCGTGCGCCTGTGTCATAAGTAAAGGGCCAGCTGGCTTGACCGTTAAAGGGTGCTGTAACCCCCGAAAGTACACTCCAGTCCAAACCAAAAAAAAAATTATTTTCTGTGTTTGTGAATTGTGTGCGCAGTAGCCGCACGTGCATCAACAAAGTAGTGCCAAGCGTGCGCCTGTGTCATAAGTAAAGGGCCGGCTGGCTTGACCGTTAAAGGGTGCTGTAACCCCCAAAGTACACTCCAGTTCAAACCAAAAAAAAAATTATTTTCTGTCTTTGTGAATTGTGTGCGCAGTAGCCGCACGTGCATCAACAAAGTAGTGCCAAGCGTGCGCCTGTGTCATAAGTAAAGGGCCGGCTGGCTTGACCGTTAAAGGGTGCTGTAACCCCCAAAGTACACTCCAGTCCAAACCAAAAAAAAAATTATTTTCTGTGTTTGTGAATTGTGTGCGCAGTAGCCGCATGTGCATCAACAAAGTAGTGCCAAGCGTGCGCCTGTGTCATAAGTAAAGGGCCGGCTGGCTTGACCGTTAAAGGGTGCTGTAACCCCCGAAAGTACACTCCAGTCCAAACCAAAAAAAAAATTATTTTCTGTGTTTGTGAATTGTGTGCGCAGTAGCCGCACGTGCATCAACAAAGTAGTGCCAAGCGTGCGCCTGTGTCATAAGTAAAGGGCCGGCTGGCTTGACCGTTAAAGGGTTCTGTAACCCCCAAAGTACACTCCAAACCAAAAAAATATATATTTTCTGTGTTTGTGACTTGTGTGCACTGTGGCTGCACGTGCATCAACAAAGGAGCAGTGCCAAGCGTGCGCCTGTGTCCCATAAGTAAAGAGCCGGCTGGCTCATTTCTTAAAGGGTGGTGTAACCCACAAAGTGCACTACTCTCCAGCAAAAATAAAAAAATATTTTCTGTGTTTGTGTGCGCTTTAGCCGCACGTATATATATCAATATAACATAAATGGAGGACCAAACTTTCTCTGATAAAAATAAAATAGGGAAAGATCAAGAACCACTTCCTACTAGTGCTGTTGCTGCTGCTGGGAGTTGTTCATCATCCCAGAGAGGAAGTAGGAACATCACTACTTTTACTAAACAATTGACCCTCCAACAGTCCCTAGCGATGAGGATGAAGTACGACAGCAGTCATCCTGAAGCAAAACGTATAACTGAGGCCTTGACTGCTATGTTGGTGTTAGACGTGCGTCCGGTATCCGACATTAGTGCAGTGGGATTTAGACAATTGATGGAGGTAGTGTGACCTCGGTTCCAAATCCCGTCTAGATTCCACCTGCATCCTCAAAGCAGCAGCGACAAGCGTGCGTCTGTCTGTTAAAGGGTGGTGACACCCTCAAAGTGTGCTACACAAACAATTAAAATATTGTTCTTTTTTTTTCTGTCTTTGTGAAATGTGTGGGCTGTAGCCACACCTGCATCCTTAAAGCAGCAGCGACAAGCGTGCGTCTGTCTGTTAAAGGGTGGTGACACCCTCAAAGTGTGCTACACAAACAATTAAAATATTGTTCTTTTTTTTCTGTCTTTGTGAATTGTGTGGGCTGTAGCCGCACTTGCATCCTCAAAGCAGCAGCGACAAGCGTGCGTCTGTCTGTTAAAGGGTGTTGTAACTCTCAAAGTGCTCCAAAAAATCAAAAATTTTTTTTTAATGTGTTTGTGACTTGTGTGCGATGTAGCCACACTTGCATCCTCAAAGCAGCAGCGACAAGCGTGCGTCTGTCTGTTAAAGGGTGGTGACACCCTCAAAGTGTGCTACACAAACAATAAAAATATTCTTCTTCTTTTTTCTGTCTTTGTGAATTGTGTGGGCTGTAGCCGCACCTGCATCCTTAAAGCAGCAGCGACAAGCGTGCGTCTGTCTGTTAAAGGGTGGTGTAACTCACGAAGTGCTCCAAAAAATAAAAAACTATTTTTTTAATGTGTTTGTGACTTGTGTGCGATGTAGCCGCACTTGCATCCTCAAAGCAGCAGCGACAAGCGTGCGTCTGTCTGTTAAAGGGTGGTGACACCCTCAAAGTGTGCTACACAAACAATAAAAATATTCTTCTTTTTTCTGTCTTTGTGAATTGTGTGGGCTGTAGCCGCACCTGCATCCTTAAAGCAGCAGCGACAAGCGTGCGTCTGTCTGTTAAAGGGTGGTGACACCCTCAAAGTGTGCTCCACAAACAATAAAAATATTCTTTTTTTTTTTCTGTCTTTGTGAATTGTGTGGGCTGTAGCCGCACTTGAATCCTCAAAGCAGCAGCGACAAGCGTGCGTCTGTCTGTTAAAGGATTACATCGGTGACAGCATCCAAGTAGGCATGTCAGACAGTCCGTACCTGTACTGGCAGGAAAAAGAAGCAATTTGGAGGTCCCTGTACAAACTGGCTCTATTTTACCTGAGTTGCCCCCCCTCCAGTGTGTACTCCGAAAGAGTGTTTAGTGCAGCCGGGAACCTTGTTAGCGAAAGGCGTAGGAGGTTGCTTCCACAAAATGTGGAGAAGATGATGTTCATAAAATGAATGATCAACTCTTCCAGGGAGACCAGCCTCCAGAACGTACAGAGGGACCTGTGGTTCCAGCAGGGACGAATTAATACTCTGTGAGGATGAGGATGTACATAACACTGAAGAGGGTGAGGAATCTGTGGATGAGGAGGATGAGGACGACTTCTTGCCTCCGTAGAGCCAGTTTGTGCAGGGACAGATTAATTGCCAGCTTGTTTTGTGGGGGCCCAAACGAACCAATCATTTCAGCCACAGTTGTGTGGCAGACCCTGGCGCTGAAATGATTGGTTTGTTAAAGTGTGCATGTCCTGTTTATACAACATAAGGGTGGGTGGGAGGGCCCAAGGACAATTCCATCTTGCACCTCTTTTTTTTCTTTGCATTATGTACAGTTTGGGGCCTAGTTTTTCAATGCCATCCTGTCTGCCACTGCAGTTTCACGCCTAGATGGGTCACGTGTTTGTGCCGCCCACTCGTGTCGCTTAGCATAGTCATCCAGCTACCTCGGTGCAACCTTTTGGACATAAAAACACTATTGTGAGGTGTGAGGTATTCAGAATAGACTGGAAATGAGTGGAAATTAAGGTTATTGAGGTTAATAATAGCATAGGAGCAGAAAAACCTACAAATTCTGTGATTTTAGCTGTTTTTATGCTTTTTTTCAAAAAAATACAGATCCAAAACACAAAACCCAGAACCCAAAACACGGAAGGGTGGTTTTGGCAAAACCAATCCAGATCCAAAACACGAAGAAAGATCCAGATCCAAAACCAAAACACAAAACACGAAAAGTGGCCGGTGCACACCCCTAATATATATATATATATACATATATATATATACACATATATATATCATCCCTTACTAACATTTTTAAACTGCAATGCAATGTGTTATGGGCAGTGAGCTTCACTCTCAAACAGGGTGGAGACCCCATGCCAATTGCTGTTGCCATCCTGTCTGACAGTGAGTTTAAAAGCTTTCTTCTGCCTAATTAGGATAACTGTGTCAGTTCTTTTCAAGCAGATTTCTTACCATTGTTCATTCAGTCAAATTCAAGTGTCTGGGCCATATTACAATTGCCACAGCTACACCTGTCCACATGTGGGGTCTCTCCATTTACATGCAAAAACACCCTCAGTTCCTGGTGTATTGTCTTTTCTAATTACTTTTCTCAGGAAGCTGTTTTTTCTAGTTGTTTTGGTATTTTTCTATGCAAGGTTGTCCCCAGAATGGGCTTGTCATGGCTTCTAAAAGGATTACCAAAAACATTTCCATCTGTACTTAGCTAGTGAGTTGTAACTTAAAATGGCGCTGGACGGCCATTCGCAAAATGGCGTCGTGCAGATTCTTATTTTTAAGATGGAGTCTGGTTTCCATTCGCAAGATGGCGTCGCTCCAAGCTAAATTTACACTGATTCTGTCTCAGCCACTAAACCAGCTTCGACAATAGATTGGCAAAAATAACATTAGCTATTTAATATGTAATTTAGTCTTTCTAAAAATGACCACCTTCTTACCCTATAAAGACTCCTTAAAGATTGCACATGTGAAGTGTGTCACATTTGTTCACGTGATTCAGTCACGTGACATGATCTCTGGGCCTCTGTTGTTACATTAAGCTCCCCAACATCATAATTAAGCACTAGCGCTCAGCCTATGTTGACACGGTGCATTTTTGACAGGAGCGCATTTTTTTTATAGGTCATCGTATGCTACACTACTTATACATTTTATAGATCTTTAATATTGTGGCCACTTTTGGTTAGCCTGTGGCCTTTTTTAAAGTTTATGTTTTAAACACACATTTGTAAATATTTTCATTTATGATAATATTAGCCTTTTTGTTTTCAACTGTAGTTGGGAAGGCTCAGCAAAGCCTTTTTTTCCTAGGAAAACTCAGAACAAGTGGTTTATATAGGCCATTACTTGTAAATTTTTACTGTTGTGTAATTGAGAGTCTTTAGTTTAATGTATTCCATCACTATGGTATGGGAATTCCAAATGTTCGGACTATGGATCATCAGTTAGGGTGGTTAAAGCATCTGAAAAAAACAATTGGGCAATCCATGCCTAGAATGGAAAAATGTTTTGCTAAAAGGTGTTTATTAAAAGTGAATAAGATCATTGCTGATTCTAGCCACCCATGTAATTTTCTATTCTCTTTTATTGCCCTCACGTTTTAGGTGTATTGGGTGCTGTACTAGCAGGTTGTGGAATAGCTTTTTCCCAACTGTGATACATTTTTGTAATATGAAAGTGACAATACATTTGATTGATTACTTACTAACAGTTTCATAATATGAATGTGCAGACTGATTAAACCGGTCACTTGTGAGTTATTGTCAGAATATATTAGCAATCTTCAGCCATTTTTTGTAGTCTTACTGTGGTAATTTTCACAAAAATTATTGATTGGTTGGTCAAGTGCTACTGCCCTATCCAAGCACCTCCATTTGGCTCACACTATATGAACTTCATCTCATCAGAAGTGTTATATGAAATGTGTTGTATGTTTCCTGCTGGTATCCTGCTATCACCCACATTGGAAGTTTCATGATGTCTGGAGCTCCCACTCTCTGGGGTAAATTTATTAAGCGGCAGTTTAGAACTGCACACATCACTATGATCTGTGCAGGTTTTGTTTGTGTAAAAAGTAAAGAAATGGTTAAAATGTAAAAAAATGCATGGGGTCATCATCCAATTCCACACCCTGCCCTGGCCCTCTGAACCTGGCATGGTATTGGAAATTGAAAGGGGGGAAAATGGTGTTATTTTGCAATAATCAGCACTAAACGGAACCAGTCAATGTGATAATGCTATAGCAGAGAGACACACAGCATGGTGTCCTCATGTCATAATAATAACCAGTCCCAAACTAGAAACGCCAGGCTGAAAGCCTGGGGCTATTCCCCGCAGTCCTGGTGATTGTGGGTACAGGGTTAATAGTTAATTAAAAGTTAATAATATTTTTTTAAAAAGGTAACTTATACCCCTTTCAGACATATGACCCAGGAATTTCCTGCTCAGACCTGGGAATTTCTCCTGTGCAAAATCCCCGATATTTGCTTGAGACCCCCCTTTCACACTACAGCATCTACCCAGGAAATTCCCAGGTAGACCCCTTTCAGACATAAGCCAATTTTTCATATTACCTGACTCTCCTCTGCCATCTGCCCCTTCTAACCTATCCCCTCTCCGGCTGCCGCTGATGATGTCATCAAAGTGCAGCAGGCTGCCGACCAATCAAAATGCAGCATTTTTTTATTCTTTATTGTATTATTAAATAATTTGTTTTATTGCCCTGTTGGTCTAGCGGGAGTGCGGGTGGCCCGCTATGGCTGAGACCAGTAGGCAGTCTCCAGCGCAGGCAGTTGTCCCTGGCATCTGGCTGGGGTCCTGTCTCGCTGACTCGTTCTACAGCGACACAGCCACTGGCATAGGGGGTGGTGAGCGGTAGCGCTGAGCGTCCTATAGGACACTCTGTGCTACCAACACAATGTAAAAGCTGCTTGATGCAGCCTGGGAGTAGAAAATTCCCGGGCAGCACCATTCAGACATAAGCAGGGTCATTTCCCGCGACTTAAGTCCTGGGAAATTCCCTGATCGTAAGAAGGGTCGGCTACCCGGGAATGTGTAGGTACCTTTCAGACATACGCAGCAACTCAGGAATTTGGCTGAGGCAGGCCAAATTCCCGGGATTCTCGGTATGTCTGAAAGGAGTATTACAAGTCCCAGCAAGCCAGCCCTGGCATGATGGCACTTGTAGAACCACAAGTACCAGCATTCCTGAGACATTCAGAGCCTGCTGGCACTTGTCTGCCTGTAAAAAATCTTTAAATAAGGACAAGTGACACACACCGGGTGTTGTAGTACAGCGTCTTGGCAAAAAAACAAACCTGACAGACTGGCCCTGTAGAGATCCACGATGAAATGACAGGTCACTTGTGGACACTACCATAATTATTAATGGGGAAGCGCTGATTTATCATTATTTTATGGTTAGTTTTTTACTTTTATTTGCCTTTGCTTTTGATCAGAAAGATGAAATTCGACGACAAATACACCAGGGAAAACCGATTTATATCTACATCAGGTTTCAATTGAAGCTTAAACTTGACAAATAGAAATAGATATTTTTTAGGTAGCAGCATGCTGTCTATGTCCGTTGGTTACCGCCGGTTTTGGTTTAGATCCAAAATTTTTGCTTAGTAAATTTAGCCCTCTGAGTGCTATTGTGACATGTACTCCATATCTTCCTCTTGGGACTTGGTGAAATATATTTGATGCTCAATTGTCATTATTTACATGTACAGGTTTTTATTCCCTTTTTACTTTTAAATATTGTTTCCTTAAAAAAATACAATGCTATGGGCCTGATTCAGCAGTAGATACTAATGTGTTTGCAGCTGCGATTTTGCACAGAATGCAGCTGTGAAGATATGATAATGCCAGCCAATGCACACCCGGCATAAAGACGCCCACTGCTGCCTTCTCATATCCGTCCAATATTGCAGTCCTGCACAAACATTGGCACCATCGACTCACATCAAGAAGTCATGCAGCATCAACAACAGGTCTGACCAGCTGTAAACATTGTGGCCCTCCTGATGCTCTCATGCTGCATATACAATCCCAATGGCTATTTTATGCATGCCCACTGGCTGTGATGCTAATCTGCTGCTGTGCACTTTAAGATGCACCATCAACCGCACCAGTGGTCACACTACCAAACATTGCACCAGTCCTATAAAGGTGCAGACTCTCCATCTGAACCAGGGGCTGGCTGGCAACTTTTAGCCTGGGGGGCAAATGCATGCAGGTGGCCCTGGCAGAGGAGTAGCGTGTAGCCAGGGTGCCCAAAAGAACGTGCGTGCTATGGCGCCCCCCCCTCAAGTGTTCTAGGGAGGAGGCAGGTCCATATGGGATTAAGGTAAGGTAAAAATAAAGGTTAGGGGCAGCCCCCTGTCATAGTGCCCATATGCAGTGCCACCCTGTGCCACAGGAGAGGACACCCTTATGCAGGCCTCGAGTAGTGCCCCCAGTAGTGATCCCCCCTATGCAGTGCCCCTTGTGCCCCCAGTAGTAAGCCCCTTATATAGTGCCCCCAGTAGTGGTAACCCTTATGCAGTGCCCCTTAAATAGTGGCCCCAGTTGTAGTCTCCCCCTATGCAGTACCCCCACTATTGCCCTTTATATAGAGCCCCCAGCAGTGGTCCCTTGATGCAGTGACCCCAGTGGTAGTCCCCTCCCCCCTATGTAGTGCCCCTAGTAGTAGTCCCCTCCCCCCTATGCAATGCCCCTAGTAGTAGTCCCATCCCCTTGTAGTGCCCCTAGTAGTAGTCCCCTCCCCCCTATGCAATGCCCCTAGTAGTAGTCCCCTACCCTTGTGGTGCCCCTAGTAGTAGTCCCCCTCAGTAGTAGTACCCCCCTTGTAGTGTCCCCAGTAGTAGTCCCCCCCCTTGTAGTGCCCCCAGTAGTAGTAGTCCCCCCCTTGTAGTGCCCCCAGTAGTAGTAGTCCCCCCCTTGTAGTGTCCCCAGTAGTAGTAGTCCCCCTCTTGTAGTGCCCCCAGTAGTAGTAGTCCCCCCCTTGTAGCGCCCCCAGTAGTAGTAGTCCCCCCTTTGTAGTGCCCCCAGTAGTGGTCTTCTCCTTATAGTGCCAGACCCCCCACAGTAGACACACATAATATTAAAAAAAACACTTACCTGACACCCGCTCCTGCTCCTGGTCCCGCCGCCGAGATCAGCTCCTCCATCCGCCGCTTTGCATTATGGGAGTGACGCATCATGGGAGTGACGCATCACTCCCATTACCCACTGCAGGAGCCAGAAGATGTCTGGCTCTGGCAGTGGGAGCAGCAGCCGATGAGAGTCTATCTGACTCTCATCAGCTGCTAAAGCAAACACACAGCAAACACACTCTGTCCGGTCAGCGCTACACACGCGGTGCAGTCTGTGTCACAGTGACACAGACTGCCTGAGGCCCGCGGCCCGCATGACGCTGCGGCCCGGGGGGCACATGGCACCCTGCCCCCCGGCCCAGCCCGCCACTGGTCTGAACATTGCCGCCGGTGTCAGGGCAACTGCTGCTAAGGACTGCATCTAGTTAGCCAACCCCTGTCACAATCCAGAGATACCTGCTGAAATTGCCTCTCTCTGTGTCCTAATTTGCTATGTGGCTCCTGGCACTAACCAGCGTAATGCATGTGCAGTGCAGCTCAGATGCATGTGCAGACTGAAAACATCACCTGCTTGTGTCTTATATTCACACTGCATCCTCCTCATCAGCTCTTGTATCTTGATTTGCACAATTACATCTAGATTTTTGCCAAAGTACAGTACATGAGATTGCAGAGCAAGATGACAGTATTTACAGAGGAGGAGATGTTTGGGTGGAGTGATAGTAGTAGTAGTAGTAGTCATAGCAGTAGAATAGCAGCAGTAGTAGTAGTTTCAGTAGTATTAATAGTAGTAGTATTAGTAGTAGCAGTAGTAATAATAGTAGTAGTAGTCGTAGCAGCAGTAGTAGCAGTTGCAGTAGTATTAATAGTAGTAGTATTAGTAGTAGCAGTAGTAGTAGTAGTAGTAGTAGTAGCAGTCGTAGCAGTAGAATAGAAGCAGCAGTAGTTGCAGTAGTATTAATAGTAGTAGTAGTAGCAGTAGTAGTAGTAGTAGTAGTAGTAGTAGCAATAGAATAGCAGTAGTAGTAGTAGTAGCAGTAGTAGTAGTCGTAGCAGTAGAATAGCAGCAGTAGTAGTAGTTGCAGTAGTAGTAAAAATAGTAGTAGTCATAGTAGTAGTTGCAGTAGTAGTAATAGTAGTAGTAGTAGCAGTAGAATAGCAGCAGTAGTAGTAGTTGCAGTAGTAGTAATAGTAGTAGTCGTAGCAGTAGAATAGCAGCAGTAGTAGTAGTTAGAGTAGTAGTAATAGTAGTAGTAGTAGCAGTAGAATAGCAGCAGTAGTAGTAGTTGCAGTAGTAGTAATAGCAGTAGTAATGGTAGTAGTAGTAGTAGTAGTAGCAGTAGAATAGTAGTAGTAGTTGCAGTAGTAGTAGTAGAAGCAGTAGAATAGTAGCAGTAGTAGTAGTTGCAGTAGTAGTAATATTAGTAGTAGGAGCAGCAGTAGTAGTGGTTGAAGCAATAGTAATAGTAGCAGTAGTAGTAGCAGCCATTGGCAGATCCAGAGGGGGCAAATGGAGCGATAGCTCCCACAAGCAAAGTCCATCTTTGATCATCTCTCTGTGCACTAAACAAGTTACTGCACAGTGGCCCTGATTCAGAGCCAGTCGCTCTGACAGAATGCTCGCTCTGAATCAGGGCCGGTCTTTTTTTTTTTTAGAATGGCCTCCTGGCCGCTCGCATAGCTGTGGGTAACCACCCACAGCTATAGCAAGCGGCCAGGAAGATGGTTGCGATGGTCAAGACCATTGCGACCATCGGGCTTGCAATGAGACCCTTGTGGTAGGGTCTCGTGGCCCAAAGCCCCAGAGAGATTTCGGCTCTAATAGAGCCGAAATCTCTCACACTGATATCACTCGTGATGACAGTGGGGCCGCCCCAAACAGCCCCAGCTCACCCCCTTTGTTGCAAGATCCTGAGCGACAGAGTGCCCGTCGCCATCCGGGTGTCGCGCATGCGCATGACGGAGCCGGCTCCGTCGTGCGCTTGCGCACTGGCCCACATCGACCCGGTTTCGAGCGCACAGCACTTTCGACCGGGTTTAAATCAGGCCCAGTGTACACACACACCCCTGGAGTTAAATTTATGGAGATGGAGACACTTGAGCCTGATTGATTTGTTAGGCTGTGCTGTAGTGTGAACGCTGAATGGAGCTCCAAGGAGGTGGGGGAGGGCTGTAGTGTCTACTGTCTAGAAAGTTATTACTGTGTGCACCCAGCTGAGTTCCTGGCCTAGAACTGGGCTAAGGGAACACAGCTCCTGTACAAGGCAGCCAGACCAATCCAGGGATAGAAGCTACTGAATGTTCATGGAGCTGCTGAGGCTGAGCTGCAATTTGCAGACCGGTAATAACAGTCAGCAGCAACTGCAGGCATGATCCTGTCCACTGCACCATCTCTATTCTGCACACTCGTATGTACTCCCTGGCCTGCCTCACCCAGGTTGCAGGTTGCAGGTTGGCTGCAGATTTGAGCAACGAGCCAGGGCTGGCACATGGCTATTGGCACCTTCCTGTGCCTACTTTGAGCAGGTTCTGGTGCTTTTTATCTTGGGCATTGTGCAGGGAGAACTTCATGCGTCTGATTGCCTATAGAAATGTATGGGCTTTTTTCCACAGAAATCTATGGGCTTTTTTCCATAGAAATCCCAGGAGAGGGATCCTTCTGATTCCTCCTTCGCCCTGCATGCATTGGCCGATGGTTTATATATCAGCTTTTTATCTGCTAATAAGAAAAATAAATACAGAAACTGGAGTAATCCTTGTGACCACCAAAAAAATGTTTTTTTTTTATTTTTAACACAGGTAAAGGGGAGGAGTTGGGGCCAGAATGGGGAGGTGCCAGAACAGGAGAGCAGAGAAATTGGGATAAATTATTAAGTTACCCCCCCCTACAATAAACATCTAGATCCGCCACTGGCAGTAGTAGTAGTAGTAGTAGTTGCAGCAGTAGTAGTAGTAGTAGTAGCAGTAGCAGTAGAAGTAGCAGCAGTAGTTGCAGTAGTAATAACAGAGTAGTATTAGCAGCAGTAGAATAAGCAGCAACAGTAATAGTAGTAGTAGTAATAGTAGCAGTAGAAGTAGCAGCAGTAGTAGTAGTCATAGTAGCAGCAGTAGTAATAGTGGAATAGCAGTAGCAGCAGTAGAATAAGAAGCAGCAGTAATAGTAGTAGTAGCAGCAGTAGTAATAATAGCTGTAGTAGTAGAAGTAGCAGCAGTAATAGTAGTAGTGGTAGCAGCAGCAGGAGTAATAGTAGCAGTAGCAATAGTAGCAGCAGTAGTAGTAGTAGTAGCTGTAGTAGTAGTAGCGGAATAAGTATGGCTTAGGTCTGGCGGTTCAAATCCCGATGTCGGAAGACCAGAAGTGAAGATCCCAAAGGGCTAAGTAAATTAACTACCCCTAACCCACTCCCCCCCAACCCTCCTTTAGGGGTGCCTAACCCTAACCTCCCCCCTGTAAGTGCCTAAACCTAACCCTCTGGGGGGGTGCCTAACCCTAACCTCCCCCCAGGGGTGCCTAACCTTAACCCCCCCTTCCCCTAGCCTAATGCTAACCCTCTCAGGGGGGTGCCTAACCCTAAATCCCCCCAGGAAGCCCCTAACCTATCCCCCCCACGGATGTCCGAGCCCACCGCCCAGCTTATCTTCATTTGGTATATAGGGCATAGGGCTCCCGGCGTAGGGATAATGATAGGCGTCGGGATTTCGATGCCTACCTTTAGACCCCTGCCAGGATTTGACCTCCCCCCTAGTGCCTAACCCTAACCTCCCCCCTGTAAGTGCCTAAACCTAACCCCCCCTCCCCGCAGCCTAAACCTAACCCTCCTGTGGGGGTGCCTAACCCTAACCTCCCCCCAGGGGTGCCTAACCTTAACCCCTGTTTCCTCTAGCCTATTGCTAACCCTCCCGGGGGGGTACCTAACCCTAAATCCCCCCAGGAAGCCCCTAACCTATCCCCCTGCAGCTGTCCGAGCCCGCCGCCCGGCTTGTCTTCATTTGGTATACTTGGCATTGTGCTCCCGACATAGGGATAATGATAGACGTCAGGATTTCAATGCCTATCATTAGACCCCTGCCAGGATTTGACATTTGGGAAACTAGCGATCAGCATTTTGACCGTCGGCTACCTGACTACATACCGTAGTAACAGCAGTAGTAATAGTAGTAGTAGAAGCAGCAGTAGTAGTAGAAACAGCAGCAGTAATAGTAGTAGTAGCAGTTGTAATAGTAGTAGTAGCAGCAGTAGCAGTAGTAGTAGCAGCAGTAGTAGTAATAGTAGTAGTAGCAGTAGTAGTAACAGCAGTAGTAGTAATAGTAGTAGTAGTAAAAGTAGTAGTAGTAGCAGTAGTAGAAGTAGTAGCAGTAGTAGAAATAGTAATAGTTGTAGAAGTAGTAGTAGCAGCAGTAGTAGTAGTAATAGTAGTAGTAGTAGTAGTAGTAGTAATAGTAATAGTAGTAGTAGTTTTGTAGTAATATATAATTTTTATTTTGTGTAACCAGCTTATTGAAATGGAATAGAAAGTTTCATACGATGCATTTTTCGGGAGCACTACTGGTGGAAGTGCACACAGACTGTTTTATTTTCATAAAAACAATTGAATCTGATACCAACTCTTAGTGGGTGCATACAATTTTCTTCCACTACTTTAAATTATGGACATCTTTCTGTTTAATGAGAAAAGGGAAAGGTGTCATAAAACTATGTTTCTGCCTATCTTTAACAAGCTTTATGCATGAAGGAGTAAGGTTAATGAGAGAGGAAGAAAGGAATGAAGCAAACAAATAATAGGCTACATGTGAACACTATGGCCCTAATTATGAGTCAGATGCATACTGTACGCAGCCGCTTCTTATGGCGGCAGCAGCCTGCTTGCTACCTTATGCTAATACAAGTATCCATATATGCTGATTATCCATGTGTATGCATGTGCAGGCTGCCCACCCACTGTTTTTTCTGATTGCAGACATCATCATTAGTATCAGGACTTACACCCACTCCATGCCGGGTGCAAAAGATCCATCTAAAACAGGTGCACCATCGTTATCTGCATACTATGAACGAGCACGGATGTCTGCTTACATGCCCATGACATTCCCATGAGACAGATCAGTTCTGTGCAGGGACGGATTGGGGCTGCTAAGCAGCCCTGGCAGTCCTCCTGCACAACACCTGCACATGCACCCACAAAAGGGGAGTGGTCTTGCCAAAAAGGGGCATGGTCATGCCTCACAGGGGCGTGACGTGAGTGATGGGTGTGTGGTCTTGCTGCCTTCGGTATCCCCGGCCAAACTGAGCACCAGGAGAAGGAGCTGCTCGGTCGGGGTTTGCAGCCGGACCGGCCCATCTGGCTACAGGCCCTTCTGACATTTGCCAAAAGTGCCAGATGGGAAGTCCGGCCCTAGTTCTGTGCATTCACATTGTTTCTGAATGGCACCTGCCCAGAAACAAGGGTCATGGAAAGCGTGGTCCATGAACAACTTGCAGCCTCCATCTGACTGCATATTCAAGGTGCAATGCATGCGCAGTCATAATTGATTCGTATGGCACATGTGCAGTTTGATGATATATGTGAGATCCATCCACATTTCCGTTCAACTCCAAGATTTAGCTTGAGTTGCCCCCATTCTATGGAACTCATTCCCAAGCCCTACTCACATTCAATCTCCCCATCTTTAAACGTGCCCTTAAAATGTACCTTTTTATTAAAGAGTATCAGTCCTCCTGATAACTTTTCAAATTTACCCTCTACCTTTTAACCCCTTCTCCTTATTATATAAGCTTTTCAGACAGGGCCCTCCACCCTCTAGTTTCTTCCTTGTATTTTCCAGGTAACCAGTTCTCCGCTCCCTTGTATCTTTTGTGATAGAAGCACTGGAGAAGTCTGGGATGTCATTTATGTGTGTCCCAGATTCCTATAATATGTGTTTTACAAAAAAAAACAGGAAAAGTCTGTTATGCCAAACAGACCAGAAGTGTTGGCTTTTGGTAAAAGCCGGATAATGGGTCCTGGGGGTGTGGATGTGAAAAGAGAGGGAGGGCTCCATCCGCAGGCCATTTGGGTCTTTCAGTCTGAGAGTAGGCTGATTAGTAGTTTCACCTGGACGTGGCTCATATAAGCTGGATCAAGGTTTGGTTCATTGTCTAACATACCCTGGGGAAAACAGACACTGAGGTTTGGTCAGAGACACTGTGGTATTTGAATGTGCTGTGTTTGTGGTGAGGCAGTAGGCCCTGCCACTTGTAGAGAGGGAGAAACCTGTCAAGTTAATGCCCAGATGGGCTAGGTTTTAGGTTTATGTTTTGGTTTATGTTTATCAATTTGAACCAATAAAAACTGGTTCCGACCAGCTTGCACGAGATCCCAGACTGGTGTACTGTTTCCCGGCTGTGTGTGTGGGGAGGTGTCCATCTGCCCCAGGAGAGGGACCCCTTATCCCGGTCATATCACAAGTGGTGGAGAATGCAGCCAACACACACGGAAAATTGCAGCAAGAGGAAAAGTTTTGCATTGAAAATTTAAAGAGACATACCAATTTGTCATTTTTTCAATGTCAACCTGTGTTTTATGGAATCCATGAAGGTGGCGTCGGTAGATGTTTAGAGAAGCCAGATTCCGCTTCCAGCCTACACCTAAAGACAAAATGGAGGACATTGTTAAGGCCTTGCTCCAAGCTATGGCAGCTCAGCAAGAAACTAACAAAAGTCAGCAAGAAGCTACCAGAACTCATCCAGAATCCATCAGGGCTCAGCAGGAATCCACCAATGTGCAACTATTGGCCTTGGAGACAGCTCAGAGGCAACAACAAGTCACCATAGAGCAAATCCGCCAGGTCTTAAGAGACGTGGTCCAATAGCTAGTAGTCCAGTCTGGAGATGCTTCCACTGATCTTCCAACCAATACTCACTCCATACGGGCCAGTCACTTTCTGCAAAAGATAACCCAGAGTGATGATGTGGAAGCATATCTTACGGCGTTTGAAAGAACTGCAGAAAGAGAGAATTGGCTTAAAGAGTAGTGGGCAAGTCTTCCTGCCTGGAGAACCACAAAAAGCATACTATGACTAGTGCCTGGCTTATGCAAAAGACTATAATAAACTGAAACAGGAAATCTTAACTCGATTGGGAGTGACCGTATTTGTTCGTGCCCAATGAGTCCACCATTGGGAGTTCCAAACAGAAAAGCCTCCATGCTCTCAAATGCATGACCTCATCCATCTTACCACAAAATGGCTGCAGCCAGAGACTCAAACAGAACCACAGATCATGGAAAGAGTCATTATGGGTAAATATCTGCGATCTCTACCTGCAACTCTGCACAAGTGGGTGAGCCATGCAAACCCTAAAACAGCAGACCAATTGGTTGAACTGGTAGAGAGGTATGTGGCGGCTGAGGAACTGTTGATTGTGCCCCACCGAGCCCCGTTTCTGAAACAGAGATCTCCGGGATCACTGGTAAGACTGTTCCAGGGGAGAAGGGTGCTGGGTGGTGGAATGTACTTAAGACTGTGGGTTTGGAACCTGGAGTTAGGCCAGCCAGGCCAGGAAGGTTTCTACCCCATAATAGACTTGATAATAGTATGATTCAATGTTTCCGATGCGGTGGTTTGGGCCATATTGTTGCTAATTGTTCACTTACCTCTGAACCTATGCAATGTGATACCGCTTATGTCAATCGCAGAGTGTCTTTCTTTGTACAGCCAGCCTGTACTGCTGGCCGACAGGCTGAGACAGATAAGTAAATGTGTATAGTTACTGTAGAAGGCAACCGAGTAGAGGCTCTGTTAGATTCTGGTAGTCTGGTTACACTTATGAAAGCTGAACTGGTGAACCTCTTGAAGCGTAAGGGAAAAACTGTTGGTGTGACCTACATACATGGGGACACTTGCAATTATGTTACTGCAGAGGTGAACATAGAAACACAATGTGGTTCCGCGATAGTCTCTGTGGGTTTGGTGCATGGTTTAATGTGTGATGCAATATTGGGGAGAGACTCACTTCTGGAAGTTGTGGGAAAGCCAATTTGTTACAGAAGTAAATAACCCCGACCCATTTGAGAAGGTTACTGATGCAGTAGCAGAGGGAGTTTCTTCAGAGTCTGAGATGTTCCCCTTTTCTAGCATGATTGGCAAACCAGAGAATGCTCAGAGTGATGGTGGCTCACCAGGTGATGTGCCTCCCACTGAGATGGGAAGTGTTATTGAGCCAGTTGATCATCTGCCTGATCTTGAAGTCAGAAAAGAGATCTATGCCGTGGAGCAGTTAAATGATCCCACTCTGGTAAAAGCCAGGGAGAATGTAAAAGTGATTGATGGTAAACCCATAGACCCTAATAGTCCGTTGTCATATCCTCACATGGCAGTATGCCAGGATTTTTTGAAAGGGAAATATATTGTGGAACAATTAATAGTTTCCAGGGCATACAGAAGAACAGTGTTAGATCTGGCTCATGGTCATATAACTGCAGGTCACCTAGGGGTAGAAAAAACCACTGAGCAAAATTTGCAGAGATTTTTGTGGCCCGCGGTCCATAAAGAGGTATCTGACTATTGTGCATCCTGCCCTGAATGTCAGTATCATGCTCCAAGACTGCATTCTAAAAGTCCACTTGTCCTATTATCCATTATTGAGGTTCCAGTTGAAAGAATAGCTATGGATTTGGTTGGACCATTAATGAAGTCTGCCCGTGCCATCAGTATATTCTGGTGATAATGGATTATGCTACCTGGTACCCGGAAGCGATGCCATTGTGCAATACATCAACAAAGACCATTGCTAGAGAATTAGTCCATGTCTTTAGCAGGTTGGGAATACCTAAGGAAATCCTGACTAACCAAGGTACCCCATTTGTGTAAAAAATCATGAAAGAGTTAAGCCACCTGTTTAAAATTGATTAGTTAAGAACTTCTGTGTATCACCCCCAAACCAATGTGGAGAGGTTTAACAAAACTTTAAACACATGCTAAGAAAAGTAGTGGACAAAGATGGTAGAGATTGGGATTACTTATTGCCTCATTTGTTGTTGGCCATAAGAGAGGTTCCCCAATCCTCCACCGGGTTTTCACCTTTCGATATGTTGTACGGGAGACACCCAAGGGGATTACTAGACATTGCCAAAGAGACATGGGAGGGGCAGTCCAGTCCATATAAAACTGTTATTGAGCATGTTTCCAAAATGCAGGAAAGTATTGCTGCTGTGGTGCTGATAGTGAGAGAGCACTTGGAACAGGCCCAACAGCCACAGCAGAGGGTGTACAACTGCAATGCTCAGTTATGCATCTTTGCTCCTGGGGACAGAGTGTTGGTGTTGGTTCCCACAGTAGAAAATAAACTTTTGGCTAAGTGGCAAGGACCCTTTGAAATTTTAGAAAAAGTGGGGAGGTTAATTATGAAGTTTACCAGCCTGCGAAAAGAAAGCCAGAACAGATATACTATGTAAATCTTATAAAATCTTGGAAGGATAGAGCAGCTCTATCAGCCATCCCAGCCCCTCCAGTAAACCCAAGGTCCTTACTTCCCAAAGTGACAGTAGCTAAAACCCTGTCGGCAGTTCAACAGCAGGAAGGTAAGGAATTTCTTATCAGAAATAGGGTTTTGTTTTCAGATATACCGGGCAAAACCACAGTCATTAAACATGACATAATCACTGACCCAAGGGTTAAGATTAACCTAAAGCCTTATAGGTTACCAGAAGCCCAAAGAGAATCAGTATCTAAAGAAATTTAAAAAATGTTGGAATTGGGTGTAATTGAAGAATCGCATAGTGAGTGGTCAAGTCCCATTGTGCTTATTCCAAAGCCTGACAGAAGTGCGCGTTTCTGCAACGATTTCTGAAAATTGAACAGTGTGTCAAAGTTCGATGCCTACCCAATGCCTAGGGTGTATGAACTAATTGAAAGACTAGGAACAGCCAGGTATTTAACCACTCTAGACTTAACCAAAGGGTATTGGCAAGTGCTGTTAACTGAGAATGCCATAGAAAAAACAGCATTTTCTGCACCAGAAGGGTTGTTCCAATACAAGATGTTGCCCTTTGGGTTACATGGGGTACTGGCTACCTTTCAAAGGATGATGGATAGAATTCTAAGGCCCCATAGACAGCATGCTGCTGCTTATCTAGATGATGTGGTCATTCATAGTCCTGATTGGCAGTCTCACTTGCACAGAGTACAAGCAGTGTTGGACTCCATCTATAAGGCAGGATTGACCGCCAACCCAAAAAAATGTTTCCCAGGGATGGAAGAAGTAAAGTATATTGGCAGAGGTTTGATAAAGCCACAGCTTAATAAAACTGAGGCAATACAAAACTGGCCATGACCCCTGAATAAGAAGCAGGTGAGAGCCTTCTTAGGGATTACTGGGTATTATAGAAGATTTATACCCAATTTTGCCACCATTGCAGTCCCACTGACTGACCTTACCAAAGGCAAACAGAAAGTCATGGTTAAATGGAGTCCTAAAGCAGAGAAGGCTTTTCAGGAGTTAAAAATAGCATTGTGTACCCAACCAGTTCTGATGACCCCTGATTTTGACAGGGAGTTTGTTGTGCAAACTAATGCATCAGATGTAGGCATAGGAGCAATCCTGTACCAGAGCAAAGAAGGTGAAGAACACCCTATTTTTTACTTAAGCAGGAAATTGAATGTACATGAGAGAAACTATGCTATGGTCGAGAAAGAAGCATTTGCCATGAAGTGGGCATTAGAAACGCTCAGGTACTACTTGATGGGAAGGAAATTCAGATTGATCACTGACCATGCCCCTTTGAAATGGATGTCAGAGAACAAAGAGAGCAATGGGAGAATAACAAGGTGGTTCTTGGCATTGCAAAACTAAGTTTACAGTCGAACACAGGCCAGGGACCCAGCTGGCCAATGCAGATGCTTTGTCGCATGTTTATGGTTTGGGGGTTGCAGTTGTTCCACCCCACAGGTCAAAACAAAGGGGGGGATATATGATAGAAGCACTTGAGAAGTCTGGGATGGCATTCATGTGTGTCCCAGATTCCTATCATATATGTTTTAAAAAACTCCAGGAAAAGTCTGTCATGCCAAACAGACCAGAAGTGTCGGCTTTTGGTAAAAGCCGGATAATGGGTCCTGGAGGTGTGGCTGTGAGAAGAGAGGGAGGGCTCCATCCACAGGCCGTTCCAGGTGTTGGGTTTTTCAGTCTGAGAGCAGGCTGATTAGTAGTTACACCTGGAAGTGGCTCATATAAGCTGGATCAAGGTTTGGTTCATTGTCTCACATACCCTGGGGAAAACAGACACTGAGGTTTGGTCAGAGACACTGTGGTATTTGAATGTGCTGTGTTTGTGGTGAGGCAGTAGGCCCTGCCACTTGTAGAGAGGGAGTAACCTGTTTAGTTAATGCCCAGATGGGCTAGGTTTTAGGTTTATGTTCTGGTTTATGCTTATCCATTTGGCACAATAAAAACTGGTTCCGACCAGCTTGAACGAGATCCCGGACTGGTGTACTGTTTCCCGGCTGCTGTGTGTGTGGGGAGGTGTCCATCTGCCCCAGGAGAGGGACCCCTTATCCCGGTGCTATCACACTGTCTACACTTCAGTGACTCTGACTCTGTTTACTCACTCATATGTTGGATACAAGATCATGATTTACTTCCTCCATTCCTTGAAGCTACTCACCACTGTATGCGTCTGCTATCATCAGCATGTTGCCCTACCTTTGCCTCTGTTATTTTTACTATCCAGTTTGTGGTGTGATGGTAATGTTTGTTGAATATGTTATGTACTTATGCTTTGATCTCCGATTATTGTATTGAATTAATGTTCTGATTCCCTGTTACTGTTTGCTATGTTTACCCTGTACACTTTCTGGCACTTTATAAACACAAAGTAAATCATAATAAAAATAATAATAGTAGCAGTAGCAATAGTAATAATAATAATTTATACCAATAATAATAACAATATTCACAATAATTTCCACTTGCATGTCATATAGGGATCAATCCAATTAGGTGCGCATTGTGAGGTGAGAGTTGCTATTTTCTCTTCGAATTCGCATAGCAAATTCATTTTGCAATCTAATTAGCAACTCGCACTGAATCAATCAGACTGAGGGCCTGATTCAGATCTGCACGCAAAAAGCGTGCACTAGCTCCGAATCAGGGCGGCCGCATGTTTTTTAAAATCCTGCCTCCTGGCCGCTCGCTTTTGCGAGCGGCCAGGTGATGGTCGCGATGGTAGGGTCTCATTCCTGCAAGCCCCAGTGAGCTTTTGGCTCTAATAGAGCCGGAAGCTCACCACTGACGTCACTCGTGATGTCAGTGGGGCCACCCCACAAACAGCAGGCATTCCTTCGGGAATGCCTCCATTTGTCCAGCCACCCCCCTTGACCCGCCTACCAAATGGGGCGAGCTGTCGATCAACATCGACAGCCGCCCCTTTTGGATGCGAGCGCCAGAGCGAGTGATCTCTCGCTCACTCCAGAGCTCGCGCAGTTCGCATGCCGTGCATGCACACTGCCTATCAATCGACCCGCTAGTGAGTGCATAGCACTTGCGAGCGGGTCTGAATCAGGCTCTGAATTCGCATCTTATCATTTGCACCTCCCTGAGGGTGAGAGATGGAAAGAAAAATCTTTATTTTAAGTTTAAACTGTCGGGACACTGTGTTGAACCCCTTGGACACCCCCCTAATGACTAATTAGGCAATTGGAAGTTTCCAATTGGCTTAATTAGTCCAATAATAACATGTCATTTTGGAGGGTAACAAAAAAATCCTCAAATTACCCCAAAATCAACATTTTCTTTAGTTTAGGCACCCTAAATTTAATTACAATATTTTTTTAGTTGAAAAATATTTGGGGTTTTTTATAATTTTTTTCAATCTTTCAAGGTGCTCTCAAAGTACCCCAAAATCAACTTTTTTCCTACTTTTTTTGGCATTTTTCATTTACTTCATTTGAGATTAATCATAAAAAGTTTGTTTTTTATAATTTTCTTGAATTTAAAAAAAAAAACACAAATCAGCCATTTGACACCATTTAAAAACCTACAGTACCTTCCTAATGCCCACAAACAGCCTTCTATACTGTCCTGCTAACGAAATTATCCATTTTGGGGGATGGTCCCCCCACTTATTTCTGTACTTCACTCAAATCTCAATTGGCAGTCAATTCGCACCCCTCTGCTGCGAGTAGTGCGAATAGGCATTTTTAATTGGATTGGAGAATTCTCGGGAGTGCACTTCGATGCAAAGTCTGAGAGTTTCAAGAAACAAACTCGATACTCGCTATATGCACCTAATTGGATCGAACCTTTAGAATCAGGCCCAGTGCATGAATAAGTATAAAATATGTTGGGGAGATGTACAAAGATGTGAAAATTGTCAGATGCGCTATATAACCAGTGCTATTTGACACTTCCATCAAACAACCACATGTATAAAAGCAGATAATGAAGAGAGAACCTCTTTCCCCTATGGTACTGTATCTGCAAACATCTAAAAATGTTGCCGTCGCCATACTGTTGTGTGGCGACAGAAATCATGCACATGTTACTAAAAAAAGATAAGAGCATACTTGTGGCTTATCAGTTTTTAACATATCACCAAGCTTACCTGCTGGAATGTGTACAGTCCAGCATCGGTGTCCGTGGCAATCCATCAGCGCATTAGATCTTGCGATGTTTGTGAGATCTCGCACATACGCATTGTGGCCTGCCAGGAGGCAAGAAGCAGTACATCAGCACTAAGCTAATGTGCTGCAGGGCATGCAGGAATCACCGGAGGGTGCAATTTTCTCTCCCCCACTACGACGGCCAAGATGTTAGTACATCTCATTAGTATTGCTTCATATTTCACCTCCATTAGAGACAAAATAAGAATAAGTACTGCTATAATACATCTTCCCCATTCTCTTTATCACTCTCTAGTAAGGATGAAGTACTGAATGTTTTAAAGTGTACACTGTGATTAACAATTTTAGTATGTATGATGATTAGTGATTAAGGCCGGGATGTACTAAGGTTGCGGTGACCATTCCGCCAGTCACCGCAACCTTACTAATCACATATGTACTAAGTATCTCAAAGGATAGCTCTTGCGATAAGAGCTGCCCTTTGCGAAGCAGCCAACGCCTGGTGACAGGGTCTCTGTGGGACCCCACCCCTCCGAGCCACAGGAGCTTCCTGCTGGTCACCTGTGCAAGAAGCCCCAGGCTCCTCCTCCTCCTCCCTGCACCCGGAAGAAGATAAGGATGAGGCAGAGGACCCAGGAGAAGCACGGGCTGGCGACCATGGAGAGCAGGTGAGTGGGGGCCAGCGCTGGGCGACGGCGGGGCGGCGAGGTGGCAGCGAATCGTCGGGAACCTGGTGCGGTAAGATGCCCATAGGCTTCTATAGGGTAATGCCAGGTTTTGTCTGGTGTTACCCTCTGCACCGATAAAAATGCAGCCAGGTCTTAGTACATATGGAAATGCGGTAAAACCCCCAAAAAGTGGGTTTTTACCGCATTTTTCTTTTAGTACATCCAGGCCTAAGAGGGTTTGTGGTCAGCATGTCAATGGTCACAATGGAGACATTTATAATGTTGAAACTACGATGTCAGAGTTATGATGCAGATAACTAACATGTCGACATCTGAAATTTTTTGACATACAGAGTTCACAATGTTGATATTGCAAATGTCAACAAGTAAAACTCAGACTTTTTGCAAAACGCTGACAAAACATTTAGTGTTAGGAATCGGATTAGGATTAGGGTTATGGATACCATTACCATTGGACCGCTGTTTCCACAACTTGCGACTATATCATCAACCTATGACTAAAACTGCAGCCTTCGGGTTAAGGTTAGGTTTAGGGTTTGGTTTAGGTATAGAATTAGTTTAGGATCAGGGTACTTACCACGCCTGCATCTTTTGGCAGTTGCCTGTCTGTGACTTTATGCAAATGCTGCTACAAAGCACTTCCCTGGGGTACATTTGTGCGTCTGAATGTGCAAGGTCTGAGATGTCCACCATGAGCTTCTCTAGATATAATACCACCTGCTGCGTCTTTAGATGCCACCATCATTCCCATCATCAAAACTTACACCAGCCCTATGGCAGGTGCAGATTTTCCATCTGAGTATAGCCTCCATTGTAAATGATTAAGTATCTGTGTATGCAAACACACTCCCATAACACACCCATAAACACACCCATAAGATGGACCATCTCTGTGCACCTGAATTGTCACCTTCCAGGCACTGTCCCAGAAAGCCCAGCACTTTTCCAAGACATTTCTGATGCTGTGTGTCTCAATCACAACTATGCCTTTGTGGAACCTGTGTACTTACAATAAAAACAAAATTCATGGTAACTATAATAATAGATCCATAAATAGAAGTAGATCTAGACAGGGAAGATCCCATTTCCCCAAATATAGGGATACACATATAGATAGATCCCATCATCAGAGAATTAGATCTAAAGCCAGAACTGACATAATTGCTACCTTATTTAGAGGGAATAGAATGAATACCACTTCTATAGACCATCCCCCACCTCATAAGAACTACTCAAAAAACTCTTATCCTTTTCAACACAACAGAGAGAGGGATCACAATTATATACCCAAGACCAAACCTGTGGTCAAGGTACCCTCATTGGAAATACAACACAGAACAGGAACCCCAAAAATAATAAGATATTTAGAGCCAGAGGAACAAGAGGTGGGAGAGTGGTATCAACAAAAAAGAAAAATAGAACAAAAAAACAGATACTAAAATCGTCTAGAACGTCAGATAGATCTAACAAGGGTGTATTTAATCTTTCCTATAAAGTACTGACAGAAGCTCAGAAAAGCCTGTAGTTAAAAGGCCTTAAATTTGCCCCCTCATCTGAACCAAATCTATTCAATTTGTTCATGACGCTAAATAGGTACACTAGGAATCTATGTAGGAAATTATATTTTGCCCTTAAAAATTTGAAAAAACATCAAAACGGAGGCACACCCATCATTACAGACCATGACAGTTTGAATAGAGAAATTGTTTTAAATGAGGATGATAATAGACCGTTAAGTGAACTCCTTGATTTGTTAGAAGAGAGTACATATGCCTCTGATTTAGAGATACCGATTTTTGACATTGCTAGTACCCCCAAACAATTGATATGTAAACAGAAATCACAATTCTACCCTTTAAGATATAAAAGTCCACCAATAAATATATTTAATGAGAAGACTATGAAAGACTTTAAGAGCCTTTGTAATAAGCTCCATATGGGTTTCAAATATATGCAGAATCTTACTAAGACAGAAACTAAGGCATTAAAAGAAGTACAAAAAGATGGAACTATTATTGTGAAACCAGCAGATAAGGGGGGAGGGTTTGTTTTACAAAATACTTCTGACTATATTTCTAAGGCCCGTAGGCAATTTACTGATAATAGATTCTATACAGTACTAGATAGAGATCCCTCATCAGTATTTCAAAAAGATCTACATCAAATGTTGTTGACCTACCGAGAATTAGGCATTATATCCAAAGATGAATTTAGTTGTCTTTTTTGCACTTATCCAATCACACCTACCTATTATCACATTCCTAAAATCCATAAATCACTACACAATCCACCAGGATGCCTTATTATTTCTGGTATAGGTTCTTTAACTAAATTCATTTCATTTTCTAAATTTAATCTCTGGAATCGAGTGGGAACCAGATTTCCAATATTTTATGTGTGATGTATCTTCATTATATACTAACATCCCACATGAGCTTGGCCTTTTGGCAGTCGAAAATAGTCTAAGGGAGCTACAGCGCACATTCATTCTAACATCAATCAAGTATATACTCACTCACAATTATTTCTTGTTTAATGGCACATATTATTTACAGACCCTTGGCATGGCAATGGGGACCAGGTTCGCGCTGAGTTATGCGAACATCTATATGGGCGCATTCAAACAACACCATATATGGGATGGTGAGTTCGGTGCGAACCTGGTCCTCTATGCCAGATACATAGATGATTTATTTTTTATTTGGAGAGGGGATTCACATTCTATCACTCAGTTTGTTAATCATCTTAATTCTAACACATTTAATCTCACTTTCACGAGCACTGCACATTCTCATTCAATTATTTTTTTGGATATAACGCTTGCAGTCTCAGAGAATAAGATTGTTATATCAACATACACCAAAGATTTAGATTGTAACAACTACTTTGAATACACTAGCAACCATCAAAAGGCATGGTTAAACAATATCCCCAAAGGGCAACTGCGAAGATTGAAATGCAATTGCACTGATGATAACAAATTCAGGGAACAAGCGTTACAACTAATGGTCTCTTTTAAAGAAAAATCCTAACCGGAAAAGTTACTGGAGACAGCTTTTGATGAAGCCAATATGCTAGATAGACCCTCATTGTTACTATCTATTTATGAGAAAAAAGAGGCGAAAAATAAGGAACAAATGGTATCTGATGACAATCGAATAGATAGATCGATTAATCTATCTATTAAGTGAGACCATGGTGTGAACAAAATGTTAATTACTTATTAACAAAAGGTGTGTGATCATGCAGCCTATTTAAACGTTTCATGGGACTGCAAATCATTCCAGCCCTCCTTCTGAAGAAACCGGGAGTGTTGTCCCGGAGAAACGCGTTAAGGCATTGGGTTATATGCTGCTGCATGTGCATTTGCAAATGGAGATATACAGCGGATCACTTCTCCTTTTGGTCCATCTAACCGCTGAGACACCATCCCGGCTATGGCTTGATATTGCTCATTTTTGGCACCATACACCACACCTGTTGCTGCACAGACCATACCACATTTACCCTCTTCACAGACCTGGCGGTCAGGGTACATGGGCTGTGACCACACAGTGGGGATTCCAAATGGATAGCCTGTCGGGGTAAAGCGGACCTCCCACACAGCCGTGACCCACATCCGCACCGACAAACCTGGCGGTCAGCATACACCAGCTGAGAGTATCATCACGGAGATGCTCCAGCAATGAGTCGCCTAAGTTGGTGAGCCATAGGATAATGCATCTTCACACCACGGCCTCATTCTTCTGCTGGAGAGTTCCCAATTTAGCTATTGTCCACGGTGTTGGATCTTATTAAGGTACTATCCTTTCATTTAGTGGCACAGCCACCTACATCCAGTGTAACCCCCACATTCACTGGTTTTTATTCCTTCAATTGGAACTCTTTTACCATTGTGGAGAGAATTTGTTAATTGATCAGCTCTATTTCATTGCCAGCATATTTGCACATTGATACTATGTTTATCTTTTTATTATTTGCAACACTTGTTTATTAAATTGTTTTTATATTGTCTACTAGCGCTACCTTGTTTCTTTTTTCTTGTATTTCCCTTGGTGGAGTGCAGTTTCCACCCAGTGTAGCTGCTCTGTAGAGAATTTTTAGCTCTATCATTGACTTAGTTGCGCAACAATTTTTCTTTCTACAATCTGTGTAATGCCTGAGCTATACAAGTTTTAGGGATTTTCAGTAGCAAAAAAATCGCTCAACTCTGTGAACATCGGCTTTGCATACTATTAAAGCCAGTAACTTACACTGTTAAGATCAGGTACTATAGTTGCTTGGCCAGGAAATAGGGTTCCTTAATATCTACCAGACTATTACATGACAAATACTAGTTAGAAAGAAAATTATAGGGGAACTCCGCATTTCTTGATTGTGGACAATGTGGGGGTGGAAAGCAAGCTGCTGGCTACTGGGCCACATCTGAAGCTGTTTAGCATAGCTCTTATATTATTGCATTTTTACCTTATGAATATTTGCTGAACATGCTCAGTTCAGACAACCACCCACTTCCTATCTAGTCCTCTGCATACTGGACATATATGGTTTGATAGTTCTTGCACTAACTGCCAAATTATTGTGCTTATAGCTTATGTTCTAGTCTTTCTCATTGACTGACTCTCCCTGTACACTGACTGAATTCATTTGTGTGCAGGAGGACGTGTCTCTGGTTGCTTATAGGTCTCCAGCTACTGGAATTCATGTCTGATATTTATAGCAAAGTGACACTAGACTGGTTGACTTCTGAAAACATGAACGTTAGTGTTTGTGTGTGTGTGTGTTGTAGTGTATTTAGACTGTATTTAGATGGGTAATGTGAATGAATATTTAGACTTTGAACTGAGCACACCCAAGATGTCCTCAGCACCATTTGTAAATATGTAAAATGCTTAGGGTCCTATGTACGAAAGTCCGCATATAAATGCGGTTGTAGTTTGAAATTTTTGCCTAAATTTGTATTGTGAATTTAGGAAATATCACAGGGATTTATCAAAAATCATTTGCAGTGACTGAGCTTGCGATAAAGCTCTGTCCCTGCGAATACCCTCCACAGTCTTCTCACTGTATTTTTTGCAGAAAGTACAGTGAAAAGGTGTCCGCGCATGCGCCGCTGCATCACCAAACCCCAGCGACCACCGCCCGCAACCCCCTCTGCTTAGCTTTCACTTACCTCTGGTAATCAGTGCTCTGGTGATGTCCTCTGGGGCTCCAGTCAACTGGTCTCTCTGCTCCTGCACTGTGACCATGGTCAGCTGCTCTATGCAGAAGCTGGGAAACCAGCTTACCAAAGCCCCAGAGGACATCACCGGAGCACTGATCACCGGTCCCTGGATGCAGGTAAGTGGGGTTGTTTTTACTATTATTTTTCCAGTGATCAGCTTGTGGTCTTTTTAGCCCACAAAGCTGATCACAGGGATGGGTTCCTGGCTCTGCTCTACCTGTCAGAGCAGAGCAGGAGTCGAACTGTGGGAAACCCTGGATAGAGCAGTTTTTCATGAAAAATACTCTAATTGCCCTCTAAGAAATTTATATGACACTAAAATAATGCAAAAAGGGTGTTATAACACCCTTTTTCACATTTTTTTTAGTAAAAATTATATTGATAAATAGGGCCCTATTATGTATGCTACTGTATAACATCTAGACACTAGAAATTTGTATACATGGCAATGTAAAAGTTATCTAGTGTCCATCTTAAGACACAATAAGAAGAACATAGAGGTTAAATAGAAGAGAACATGAATCAAATAACAAGCATTTTCATATCATTTGGTAACTGTTTATTTAGGGCCTGATTCAGAGATGTTAGTAATGCAGCTGCAGTCACAGCAACTCTGGCAATAGTGATTGTGCGAATATAAAACTGCTAATCTCAGTCTTCCCTTTGTGTTCCACTGTGCGATGGAGCTTAGGAGCGGTGAGACGCCCACTTTCATTCGCAATGGAGATTGTAAACACACCAACATCAATGCAACATCGCTTGTACCATCGACATTTGCAGTAGCCTAGGGTCTACTCTAGTTACTCTCCTCTAATCCAGCTAAACATAATATCAGAAGCATGGATTTGCGACTGAGAACGCATGTAACTGCCCCTATGTGCAATTACTTTAGGTCACCTCCCAGTCTCCATCCTGATATGCCCAGGGATCACAAACACCTTCTCAAGTGTTAAGGTGCCTACACACATAGCGATGTGCTCACGATCCAACATCATGCACGATTTCCCTTGAAAACTCTCCTCTGCAACTCTGCGCATGATTTGGTGTTTGCAGTGTCCGATCTTCAAACGATTTATCCTGCATCCAGACCATACTTGCCTACTTTTGAGAAAGTATTTCAGGGAGATTGAGAAAGCAACACCTATAAGCACGGCGGTAATGTGGGTGTGTACTGCTACATCTGAGGGGTGTGTCATAAAATTGGGTCTGCATCGAAATGTAAACGGCCCCAAATAATGGGGGTAAGATGCAATCAGGGAGATTACTAGCCTCTTCAGGGAGATTGCTACTATTTCAGTCTGCCAGACAATCAGTTAGAGTTGGCAAGTATGAGTAATACTAAAAGCAGCATGGGCAAGGTACAGGGAGGGGCAGTAGAATGCTGGTAGCTGATCTTAGTAGTATTTTGGTGTAACAGTGTAAAAAGGGGGCACCAGCAAGGTGATTACAGTGCCAGCAATGCCTTCTGCAAGGTAAGGTGGCCCCTAGCATTGGTGGGGAGCAAGGGCGCCGAGAGGGGGGGAGCGGGTACAGATTACCAGGGCCCGGGCTTCCTGAGGGGTCTGGCGGGGGCCCGGGTCCGGCGCCGCTCCCCCTCCCTCAGAGCAGCCCAGCACACAGCGTGTGCTGAGCTGCAGTGGAGACTGCTCGTGGCTGCTGAGCAGCAGCCACAGCAGTCTCCTATGCCTGTGGGGTGGAGCGATCACACTGATCGTGCCCCCCCTGGCTTTGAGCAGGGCTGAGGGGGCCCAGAGCGCCTCCCTACCCAGCGCGGTTTTTTGGGAAGGGGGCATGGCCACCCCTCCTGCGATTAGGCCACACCCCCTTTTACCCGGGCCCGCCACGGCTCTCAGCGGGCCTTTTGGGGAGGGGGGCATAGGGGTTGCAGGAGAGATCTGGCAGCTGTCCCCAGTATATTTTGCTGTAAAAGTGTAACATGGGCACAAGCAGGATAACAGTCACAGCTGCCACCACTGCCTCCTGCTATGTGGGGGATGGGATGCTGGCTGTCAGTGGTATCTTTGTGAAGCAGTGTGACATGGGCATAGCAGGCTAAGGACTCCTGCTAGGTGAGGTGACCTCTGGCATAGGGGGGGGGAGGAGAGGCAGTCACACACATATACACACAGTCACACACATACATACTGTTACACACAATTATACATACATATGTACTGTACAGTCACACACATGTATATACATACTGTCACCCATATACACATATAATCACACACTTATACACAGTGTCCCCCTCCCTGTTACTACCATACACTGTGTACACTGTCTGCAGAGATCCTCTCCTCAGTCCCTCATGCTGCTTGTATGTACGATGCCACGTAGCTCTGCCCTCTGCCATGTAGCCCCGCCCCCTGCTCGGCGTTCTCCCTCTCTTCACTGTTTTGCTTCTAAGCTGTAAAATCAAAGGCTTGGGGGCCCGATAGCGGGTGGCCTGGGGCACTTACCCCCTCTACCCTCTCCTTAATCCAGCTGCTGTTGCTGCAATATCCTGCTCTCCTCCCCATCCCTCCCTTGCCCGGTTATCCCTCTGCCTGCAGCGCAGCTCCCATTACAGGGCACACATGCACCCCCTGAGCACTACTATTTAATATTAATTCCTTACCTTGCTCAGGCAGGGGGGAGAAGGAGAAAACGCCACTGCTGTAGCTGCCGCTTTCCTCGCTGAAGCAGGAGAGAAGTCTCGTCTCTGCCTGTGCAGTGTCAGTGACACAGGAGGCTCTGCACTGCTGCTTGCTGGGCGAGGCGGCCGACGCACAACCCCAAGGTGCGTGGCCATCCTATAGTTAGTACATGCTTCTGCCAGGTCCTGCTCCTGTCATATCCGGACGCACGAGTGCCCAGTCCGGATTTCAGACAGGGCTGTGGGGGATGCGGGAGGCTTGTTAATATAACGGGAGCCTCCCACGAGATGGGGTAGGGTTGGCATGTATGATCCAAACATTTCTCCAGTGCATTGGGTCCCAGATTGGCAGATCTGCCCTACAGCACAGCAGATATGACGATGCAATGTACAACCAGCAGGGACGTGCATCGCATCATGATCGTGAGTGGGGACTCACGATTTACTCACGATTTGGGCATATTTTACTCAATCTGTCGTTCCGTTGCATCAGAATCGGCCTGATCGTGTAAAATATCGCTATGTGTGTAAGCACCTTTAGAGATACCATACGCAATTGCGAACATCATGCACACATTGGTTCGTATGTACGCAGTAAGGATTTTCTAGACTTTTTGCACATGCGCAGTAGCAAAACATCACTCATCTGTGTTAATATCAGCACTGTGCCCATCTCTCAATGGCCCTTCTTTACCAAAAACAATGATACAAAACAGATTATTAAAATAAGCTTCAGTATAACACATTTTTTTATACCAATATCTCCTGTAAGTTATATAATATCAGTATCGATATCATTGTGATATCTTTCATTAATACATTTAAAAACATATCTCTTTAAAAACTACATGAGAAGCACATTTTCTATCTTAGATGTGTCAAATGTCAAGCATTACATAAAAGAACTTTGTTTTGGGTGAGACTTAAATGTACCATTAAAATGATGTTTTCCAAGGCAGATATTAAAGTGGATTCCATAACAGAGTGACACCATAGGAGGGGTCTCTGATTTTTCATTACTGCTTCAGCTCGTCAGACAGTGGCTAAATGTTTGCTAAGCTCCTTAGCCTTGGGCTGTGAGCAGGGAAAGTAAATCTGAAGACCTAATCACATCTGGAATATATCAGCTCTTCTCCTGGCTAGTATTACAGTAACCAATTATCTGTAGATCAGCAGACAGCAGAGACTTTAAAGCCCAAATTACTGAACGAGGGAGAGGGAAAAGAGAAGAGAATACAGGAGATGAAAAGGAAGGCTGTGAGTCTTATCGTGCTAATGAAATCAACCTGACAACCCTGCCAAGCTGCTGGGGCTTTGCAGCATCTAGTGAGGAAAGAGCACTCACAACAAAGGCTCCCAAGTCAAATAGTCAATAGGCACGCAGATATGAAAACTGCAAGAGGTCTCCTCAATGGTGATTTAAAGATGTGAAGGCTGCTGGTCACTGTTAACATGAATCTCTTAGCCTTTCAGGATAATGACATGTTGAAGTGTTTTGATCGGCGTGTCAAGATTTCCAGAATGCCCTTAGATGTGTGCATATGGGGCACCCCAAGTGCTCTCTAACATACAATTAACAAGACGAAAGTCAAACTTATTTATATCTCAGACAATTGTTCCTTCTTAGTTTTTCATCCTGTAATACATCTCTTGCCAAGTAGCCCAGATAACACATAACCAGAGCTGCATTGTGTAAGACTACAAAAACACCCGCTAAGTATTGTTTCTCATTTAAAAGACTCTAGTCTATTGTCATCCCCTTATTCTCTATACCATAAAAATAATGTAAGCATTTGGGGTTGAACTTGGATAACTGCAATGTGGACCAGTTTTAATAGAACATTTGCAGTGTTATTAAGATTAAGTTAAGATTTGCAGTTATTAAGGTGATTTGAAGAAGTTGCCTTTTTCCGCCATCATAAATGATGTGCTCTGCAAACTATTTTACCTTGTGAATTTAAAAGCTGTGATCTTGATACATTATATAACTTGGTGTCATGTATGATGCTAAAAAAATTTAGATTATGAACCACATCTCGCTTAAATTGTTGCATACCCCTAGTCCACTGGACATACTGTCTACTGTAAATGTATTGTGATTAAAATGTTCTTGGTCAAAACAAGAAAAGATATCACTGCAAAGTATTGGTAACTATCATAATTGGATCATACCTTTAAATAATGGGGTTTTATTGTTCTGGAAAACCTGTAACATGCTGTTTACTGTAAGAAATGAGGTAGGCCTGGAACCACCTCCTGTGAGCTGAGAGCGGGAGCCCTAACAGCCAGGGGTGTAACTAGGTATTTGAAAGCCCCATAGCAAAAAGTTTGTAAGGGCCCCTATGCAGAGCCATAACTAGACTTTTTGGTGACCTGTGCCAGGAAGAGCATTGGCGCCCCCCTATTTTTTAAATATGGAGATAACACACCCGGATAAGGGCCATGGCCTCATGGGGAAGAGCCAGGGAAGAGATAGGGGAGGCCAGGAGATGCTGGGGATAAAAGAAGAGGAATCTACAAGTGAGAATGAAACAGAAAATTTACAGACCCAAACAGCGCCCCCCTTCCCTGCGGTGCCCTGTGCCATGGCACTGGTCGCACCACCCTAGGTACGGCCCTGCCCCTATGCACCACCCAATGGTGAAAAATGTATATAACACATGTAACTTTGACAAGGAATAAGGGGCCCCCCTCAGCCCGGGGCCCCTTAGAAGCTGGACCCCTTGCACCCATGTTATCAGCTCTCATCTTTATATAACTGGGCAGGATCCCAGTGGTCTGAACAGCTCTATGTGCTATATGGAAGGGCTTGTTATATTAAATCAGTGTTGTCCTAAAACTATCTTTATGCCCTAAATACTACTATTTGCAATACTTTATTTATTATTGTCTGGCTCATAACAATTGCATTTCTTTCCCAATTTTAAATGGCTTGTTTTCCTAAAGTTTAGTATATCCCACTGAAAGTAGTGGGTAATAATTACTGCTTGCTGGTGGTGTAAAAAATAGTTCTCTTTCAGCCTACAGTGGGAACCCCGTCATATAAACACAATCTTTACACTTTGAAGCTCCTTAACACATACCTTCCTGCAGTACAAATTCTAATTCCTTTGTGTGCTCAGTCACTATTGTAGATATCTTACATGCCATTAGAAACTTACCAATCTACTTATTTCCTCTGTGGTCCTCCAATATCCTTGAGAAAATAATTGCCTATATTTGGCCTTATTTATTATTAACAGTTACTTATATAGCACCAGAAAACTCCATTGCGCTTTACTAAGATATTCAAACACACTCAGGGGTATGAAATGAGCTTCTGTGTAGATTAGCCACAGCTGCTGTTCATTCAGGAGTGAAATTCAGTATACACATACTGTGTATTATTTGAATGTCCCATAAACATTTTTTGATAGCAAGAACAATTTTTGGCTTTACTAACTGTTAGTACAAGAGGTGTAGACAGTGGGGTCGATGCATTTGGAAGTAAAATGATTATACATTACAGAGAAAGTGCACAGAATAATAGTGTATTTTTAGACTTGCATATATAAGGTGCATACACACAACGATTTTGTTACCAACGATTTTATGAACGATTTTATGAACGATTATCTGTCAGATTTTTTAAAGTGTAATGATCGATTTTTTTGTACTACAAACGATTTTTGCATATTCCCTTAATGAAAATCGTTATGTTGGTCAGTCTGACTGAACTACAAACTACAAACTAGAAACGTGAACGCGCATGAACGATAATCGTTAATCGTTTTAACTTAGAAAGTGAGTGATTTTTTCAACGATTGAACGATAAACGATATCGTTAGCGATAATCGTTATCGTTAATCGTTCAAAAAATCATTGTGTGTGTATGTAACTTTAGAGCAATAAGAGTGTGAATCAGTAGCATATGTACCTGGTATGTTACAAGTAGTCCTCAGCATTGTGTACATGCATCTGCCCAATGCTACAGGCAAAAGATATTCCTCGTAACAGATAGCTTACTTGCTATTCTGCATGGGCCAAGTATTGTGAACACACTCTTACAGGACGTTGTTTAAGGGCGGTGTGTACTAAGCATCGCATTGTGGATGTGATACATCACGCCACTTATTGGGTACATGCCTGCATTAATAACACCAGTATGTAGCTATAAATGCGATTATTATCACAAAGGATCGCTCTCCTGATAAGAGCTGTCCTTTGGATAGAAGAACTTTCAGGGTGATGAGTCTTTCTGCGCATACGCAGACTAATGCTCGCACCGCAGGGGGCACTGGGAGACATCTGATTGGATCCCTCTCAGAAGTAAATGCAAAAAGAAGCCCATAGGCTTCTATTGGGCAAAGCTTGGTACATATGGGAATTCTGCCAAAACTCAGAAAAATTCATTTTGGCCGCATTTTCAGCTTTAGTATATCCCACCCTAAGTGAGAATGGCCCTCCCATTCCTGTACCATATCTCTGGTCGTAAATGTAGATGAATTTGTATTTACTTGTTTCTGCATTCTTGCATTTGCATGTACTATTTTTTGAGCATACACATCAGGGCCGGATTAAGGTCTGTGGGGACCCCTGGGCAACAAACATGTGGAGGCCACTATTAAATGTGACAAACTGGGGGTATGCGCAATGGGGACCTTATGCAGAGCACCCAGTAGTGTCAGTGCCCACAGTGGTAGTGCCCCATATGCAGTGCACTCAGTAGTAGTGCCCCTTATGCAATACTCCCATTAGTAGTGCCCCCTGTAGTAATGGCCCCTGTATAAATCCCCCAGTAGTAATACCCATGTAGTTGTGCCCCCAATAGTAATGCCCCCAGTAGTCATTTCCCCTTTAGTAGAGCCCTCTGTTGAAATGCCCCCAGTAGTAATGCCCCTCTATTAGTGCCCCAATACTAATGCTCCCTCTCTAGTAGAGCCTCCAATAGTAATGCCCCCTGATTAATGCCCCCAGCAGTAATGCCTCCCCCCTGAGTAATGCTCCCAGTAGTAATTCCCCCCCAGTAATGCCCCCAGTAGTAATGCCTCCCCCCCTCCCCGAGTAATGCCCCAGTAGTAATGCTCCCCCCTGAGTAATGCCCCCAGTAGTAATGCCCCCCACCAGTAATGCCCCCAGTAGTAATGCCTCCCCCCTCCCCGAGTAATGCCCCAGGTGTAATGCTCCCCCCGAGTAATGCCCCCCGCCAGTAATGCCCCCAGTAGGCCGCTTGCACTAAAAAAAATAAAAAAATAAAGCTTATATTTATCTTAACCTTAGCCCCACATCCGCTGCAGTCCGCTCGGCTGCTCCTCTCCTCTGCACTATGGCAGAGACGTCATGACGTCTCTTCCATAGTGCTCTGCGTGAGCCAGAAGCTTGAGCTCATGTGAGCTCAAGCCTCCGACTCCGGCTGCCGCTGCGGGGAGGGAGCCGGGTGCCAGCTGGTTACAGCGGGCACCTGGTAAATGGAGCCTCCCTGCGGCGCCGGGGTTAGGTTGGCCGGAGGAGGCAGAACTGGTTCCGTCTCCACTGGTCCACTTTAACCCTGATGGGTGTGGGGGCCCTTAACATGTGGGGGCCCAGGGACGATCACCCCTGTCGCCCCCCCTTTAATCCGGCCCTGATACACATAGTGAATTTGAGCTGTACAAACTGGCGTACAATCAGCTGTACATCATCCTCACAGTGTTTTCTTTACATTTGTTGGAAGACATTTGGCTGAAATGTGGTAATGTTGGTGTCCTTTGGGAAAGTTTAAGTCCCCATAGGAACACTGTACTGGGGATGGAGGGATTTCCTAACACCAGGGGATAAATTTACTAAAGTGAGAGTTTTTAGAAGTGAGTTTTAAAAGTGATGTTGCCCATAGCAACCAATAAGATTCTAGCTATTATCTTATAGAAGGTGCTAGTTAAATGTTAAGTAGAATCTGATTGGTTGCTATGGGCAACATCACTTTTAAAACTGTTTTCTAAAAACTCTCACTTTAGTTAATTTACCCTCAGGACTTGTCCAAAGATGGATAAACCCTTCAGGGGCTTTCTTTTATATATTCTTTCAATAACATAAATGGTTAAATGCTGGACACTCTTAGATGCTATGGGCAACATCTCTTCTAAAACTCTCTTCTAAAAACTCTCACTTTAGTAAATTTACCCCGTATGCTCTACTGTGGTGTCCAAATATTTTGTTTTTAACAAAGCTTTCAATGGTATTGAATGTTATGTTTTTTTCTGAGAGGATTCTGTCAATTTTGCTGATGAATAAAGACAATAATCCTATAATTGTTGAGCATACACTTGGCACGTTAAGAGCCTTACAAAGCCAAATGTTTTCCAACAAAACACACTGTCTGACTTCTAGATACCTGTGCTGTGTACTTAAGAAAACAAGTGCAAGTGTCACAACTAGTGACAGGGATAGACTGACACAATAGTTCTGAGACTGACCCTTCCCAGATAGATTTGACACACTTAACTAGAAAGGTTTCATGGATGTTTTTTCTGGAGCAAAAGCTTCATAGCTGATTAGCAGTCAGTGTATCGGAGAGAAAGATGATGTGCAGCACTGTCAATATCAAACACAATTATTCAAAACAAAATCAGCTTAGCACAACTATTTAAACAGGGACAACACCCATGAAAATAAATTAAGCTTAATTGCCCTTAAAATGTGTATGGTTTATCCTGCCATTATTCTGTTTGATGTGCTTAGTTCTATTCATATGACAAGTATTCAAAAAGTTGCAGCATAAACATGCAGAGAGCAGCTGTTTTGCATGATTACAGGCTTCATTAGTTGGCAAATTTTGTTAGACTAAAAAAATTCATTCCTCTACCACATTAGTTATTTTGTGGCAAAACACACTAATACCCCTTTTCCACCAAAATTCCGGGTCTGACCCGGAATTGGAACAGAGTTCCTATCCGAATCAGACCCGGAATTTAGCCGGCACCGACTCGGGATATTCCCGAGTCGGCGCCACTCACACCGGAGTCGGGTCTGCATAGACCCGGCTTTCCCGGCGTGAAAGTGGACGCTTGGAAATTACGTCATCTCCAAGCGCCACTGAAGCCGGACCAAACGGCCAGCTAGCAGCGCACTCCAGGTCATCATGACACAGAGTGCGCTGTTCTCACAGCAGGGTTTCACGCGCTACACCCGTGTTAAACCCTGCTATTTACCTGGGTTGGACTTCCAGGTCACTCGACCCGGCGATGCAACCCTCTCCCCTTTTACACCAGGGAGCTGCTCGGGTTAACCCTGCAATAACCCGGGTTTTAGCTCCGGTGTAAAAGGGGTATTACATTTGCCTGAGTTACCTGATTTAAAAATAACAAGATGGCTACATCTCCATGGGATATAAATTTAGAATCAATAATTTCACCTGCATGCGAAAGCTGATGCTGCCTACGCACGGGACGATTTTCTTGAACGGTATGAATGATAACGATATCGGTCAATGATAAATCGTTCATATCATTAATTTTTATGCAGTGAATGATCTACCAACGACCAACGATGCGCGTTCCAGCATGAATGATAATGATATCTTTCATCGTCCATGCATGTAGCCCAACTTGGAAGATATCGTCAACTTTGCCTGTTCAGAGATGTGGCAGGATGACTCACTGAAAGATATCTTTGAATGATCTTTGAAAGATCTTTAAATGATCTTTGAACGATATCTTTGAACGATATATTTGAAAGATATCTTTAAAAGATATCTTTAAGTCGTTGGTGGTACAGATCGTACCGTGTGTATGCACCATTAGATTTCAGGGATGTTTAGCCTCACTTTCCTTTAAAACTGAGTTTTGGGGTGAGATGTATCACACAGTGAAAAGAGTGGAGAAGTGTACCAGTGGAGATGTTGCCCATAACAACCAATCAGCTTTGAGGTAGCATTTATCAAGTATATTCTATAAAATTATAGGTAGAAGCTGATTGGTTGCTATGGGCAACTTCTCCACTGGCCCATTTCTACACTTTTTTCACTGCTTGATACATCTCCCCTTTGATTTGTTAATGGTGCTCAGAAGTCCTCAACTACTCTACTCTAGTTATCTCTCTAATGCGGAAAGACTAGTAACAGGCACATTCATTATTAGGGGCTCAATGTGGCCACCCAGTATTCAACAAACTCAGAAGACAAAAAGTATTTGGAGTTTTAGTGCTGGGCCCTAAGCTCCTTACTCCTGGCCCTGATTCCCCTCTGGTAGTTTGCATGTGTGACCTCAGTTTATGTATATGTACATTAACAATGCTGGGTCAGTCTCGGCAGTGTAAAATTCTTCCACTACTAATTAACAGCAGCATAAACTGTGATAGGTATGACAAGGCTGGGTGCATTTTGGAGCAACCATCGAAGCACTACTGAATTGCTCTGATATTTTAGTAACCACCACTGCCACAACTCAGTGCCATAATGATGAAATGACTAGGCCCCTATGAGAGCTTAATTAAGACCCCATGGGACACTATGCAGAACATTGGTTTGGGACAGCCCACAAACTCCTTCTCTAATTGTCCTTGCCATAGTAGTTCCTTACAGTTTTTTGGGAGGGGATGTGGCCATGCCTCCTGGATTTGGCCATGCCCCCCAGTACCAGGGACCATCAGAGCTCTCAAAGGCCCATTTTGGAGTTTGGAGAGATTGCCACCAGCCACCATGATGCTGTGCCTTCTTAATGTTATTCCACTCTGTTCTATCTCTTTGATAGGTAGTTCAACAGAGGAAAAATTGATGAACTTCCAGCCATAGCACACAAGGGGGTCTATTTATTAAGCAGTGAAAAGTATGGAGAAGTTGCCCATAGCAACCAATCAGCTACTACCTATTATTTTATAGACTGTACTTGATAAATGCTACTTCAAAGCTGATTGGTTGCTATGGGCAACTTCTCCAATGGTTCACTTCTCCACACTTTTCATTGCTTGGTAAATAGAAGTGCTAATATCACCATCATAGGATGGATGCTGGCATCATTAGCAGCATGGTGGCTCCATCTACTGCTGCTACCAATTGAAGTATTAATAGAAGCATGGCAGAGCATCATTGCATGTTTTACCAGCCAGCTTACCCTTCTGCCATGCAGTGAAGAAGTGCTGGAGAAGCGCCAGTGTTTAAAAGCAATAGGCAACCATAGGAGTGGGAAGAAGAAATAGATGGCGGATACATCGGAAAGGTATAGCCAGTCTCTATGATATATAGAATATAAACAAGGGTTATACTAATATAGGTCACCTTTGTACAAACAGGCCCTTAGGTGAGAGGTTAGGTTACATACAGTAGTTGGTGATCTGGCTATGTTTTCAGTGCAATTATTTTTTAGCACCTAGGTAGGTTTGATGTAGGTATGTGCACTTATATTTCAACAGATGTCCTATAATAAAAATATTCAGGCACAAAAGTAACTCTTAATAAAGACAATCATCTGACTAATAATTAATAGAATGCAATGCATCTGGAGCTAGAGTAAATTAGAAGAAAAAATTCTAATGATTAATAAATAGGAACCAATTTTATATAAATGATAGTGGCTGCTCTCAGTATATCCCATACTGAAAAATGGCAAACAGGAACATGGTTATGTAAGAAGCAGCCAAGATATTGGTGGTGTTGAAACACCTACAGATCTGGCTCCTAAAGTAGTAGGCAAAAATTTTGAATTATATTTAGTTTTTCCATCATGCAAGTAAAGGTTTTTTTAAAAAAAAACCTTTTTCAATACCCACTGTGTCTGAGATATACCTTGGTCCCTTCTGTTCTACATGAGAAAAAGCACTAAGGGCTCTCTACTCATTATCATTTAATTTATACAAAAGCAGGTGAAACATTAAAGTTTCACCTGCTTTTATAGAAATTATGTTTTCTTGCCTTTCATCAAAAAGGTATTGCAGGAGATATTACAGATATCACCTGCTTACCTTTATACTCCCGAAATGGCCCACTGTCACCATACTCTAGAATAGTGACAGAGGGCCTGATTCAGAGCTGAACGCTCTGATCAGGGCCCTCCTACCTTTTTCAGGAGCGTCCTCATGGACGCTCGCATAGCTGTGGGTTACCACCCACAGCTATAGCGAGCGTCCATGATGATGGTCGCGATGGTCAAAGACCATCGCGACCATCGGGCTTGCGACGAGACCCTGCGGTAGGGTCTCACTGCCGCAGCCCAGGAGTGATTTTGGCTCTATCAGAGCCAAAGTCACTCCCACTGACATCATTACTGATGTCAGTGGGGCCGGACTCAGACGGTAGGCATTCCCATGGGAACGCCTCCGTCTGGCCGCCATGCCCCGGGCACGCCCACCAAAGGGGGCATGCTGTCAGTCACCATCGACAGCACGCCCCCTTTGGTGCGAGACCCCGAGCGACGTATTTCTCGTCGCTTACGGGGATCGCGCCTGCGCACGACGGAGCTCCCTCTGTCGTGCGCATGCACAGTCTCACAACATCGACCCGCTAGCGAGCGAACTTTGCTCGCGAGCAGGTCTGAATGACCCCCAGAATTCATTAAGCTCTGAAAATACAATATTTTCAGAGCTTGACTGCGGGAGCATTTGCCATCTTCCCTGTGGGAAGGAGTTCCTTGTTGCAAAGAGGGATCCTTTAGGATCGCTCTGCCCTTGACTGGTTCCTTCCACTTGAAACCAATGCTTTTGTGAGCTTCCGTGAACTCTAGGTCATGCAGGCGCACTAGTTTCACTGCTTCAAAAGTGAAAAGAGTCACATCTCCGAAAGCTGTGAAAAGATTTGAGGAGACAACTGATTTACGGATCTGAAAAATCAGCAGTCTGACCGCTCGCCGTGAGTTTAAATGATTGGGGGTAGCTTGGACCTCGATACATAACATAATGAATAGAGCCCTAAGTGTACATTTGTTTTTTTAATATAAATGATTAAAACATCAAAAAGTGCAGGATAAATCAAATAACTACAACAAATACTGTATATTCAGTAATGTTTCACTGCTGGGCAGTGAAACATTACTGAATACATAAGGTTGTTTAGTATAATGTACAAAAAATATATATTTATATCTTAATGATTTCTCCTGCGGTACCCACACAAATTATTCCTTGTTTCCTTATTTAGAAAACTTTGTGTTTTCAGAAAATACCATTAGTCTTTTTACTAATTCTATCACGTCAAAAAAAATAAAAAAATAACCTAAAAGGCAAAAAAAGTGTTTTTTATTGAAACTTCAAGAAAGAAACAAAAACAAGCATGATTTTTTTTGTCTCGTAAATACCACATATAAATATGTGATTCTGTTTTGCCAGTAATCCACCTTAACAAAATAGTAAAAACACAGGATTCTAATTTAATTTTCGCTGTCTTGATTTAAACGTTTACTATGTGTGGAAAGAATATGGTAGCCCAGGAAGGCCTGCCATTTTAAAATCTAGACAACCTACCGCATTAAATGAAGGTTCCCTTTTTTTATTTGACAGAAGATGAGGGAGATATGGACTTTAGATCCCCCCTCCATCTGTGAAAAAATGTTTTTCTTTTTTTCTTTTACATTTCAGTGCCATCAGCACACATGTGCAATTGGGAATCTTTTTTTGCAAATTGTAAGTAAAATTGTTCACACCTTGTCAGCCAGCAGCATTTATAGTGTAACAATAATAATAAAATGAGAACTATTATACAAAGGAATTAGTTATATTGGTCATTCACTACAATGGTTATATTGCTTACAATGGTTATATTTGGTGGATACTGAACATGAAGTACAAAGTAAAAGATAATATATAATACAAAAATCGACATGAAATATTAGAATTACACACTATATGAAAAGCAACATACGAAAATGATCTTGATAAATTAATGACCCACTGAGTCATCAGTACAAGGGATTGTGAAGGGATTATGAAGCAAGGCAGCCATCTTGGTGAACTATGTTGCACTGGGCAGAATAGGCAATGCCTGGAAGCAGTGTAAGAGGGAACTACAGAATAGTAAAGTGAGATATGACATTAAATAATCACAACAATCAGATGTAGACAACCAACAAACCAAATTAGGCAACTGTCTTTGGTGTACTAAATAGTTTGCAATGGGTGAGAGAAGCAGTAAATAGTCATAAGACACAAAACAACTACCAAGATACCCACTGAGATACTAGCTCCACATGTTAAATCCATAGACTGTCCATACTTGTAACATACCAAGCGAGGCAGCCATCTTGAGCACTACATAGGGTACAATGTGTAGGATAAGCTGTAAATTAGCATGACATACAAAGCAAGTAACAACATACCACCTGACTCACTATTTCATCATGTAGTTCATCCTATCCATGAAGGTACCAGACTAGCAGCCATCTTGGACTCACTATTGTACTAAATTGGGATACTGGGTTGGGTACCACATAAGCCTTCATCATGAGCTCTGGAAGAGCAACACTACCATGAAGCTTTTTAAAAAAAGTGTGCAGGATTACAGGCATTTGGAATATCTCTTTAGAACATAATTATGTGTAAGGTAGTCCTATGTTCCCATATTCTTCAATTGCTTGTAGATGTTTGACATGAATATACTTATTAGGAAATATTTTGCTGACATTTGTCTGTGGCGGAGGTACATTTGAGGTTAAAAAGGTACTGATGAGATAAACAAAAAAGGGTTTACCTCCATTTCACCACGACACTCAATGAGAAAATAGTTAACACTTTACTGTAACTTGCTCAAGCTGTTGAGGTTTTAAATGGAAGCAGATTGATGCCAGTGAACTGACAGGGACAGGCAGAGTGGGACTGTGGTTTGTGCTGCATTGCCTCAGATATGGGGTGACCATATGTCCCAATTTTTCACATTGTTCCACCCATCCCATTGGTTTACAATTTAGGCTCATTCAACAGATTTACCAATATTTTAACATAAAAGATTTGCAATATTCCAATTTTTGATAAATAAAACAAGTAATCATCACAAGAAAAATAAATATTATTGTTTAGAACAGTGGTTGTCAATCAGTGGAATGCGTACAAGGGTCAGACCCTACCGCCCAATCAGTGGTATGCGTACAAGGGTCAGACACTACCGCCCAATCAGTGGTATGTGTACAAGGGTCAGACACTGCCGCCCAATCAGTGGTATACGTACAAGGGTCAGACCCTACCGCCGTTGATGGGGTCATATTTTCCCCATGTGGCACCTTGCAGCAAAAGAAAATTCAGGTATACACTCTGAGCACTAAGAATACTTATAATCAAAACATCTATACTTATAATAAAGTTATAATGGTTGTGTCTATACATAGAAATTTTTTTGGATAAATGTAATCCTTTTCTCAGCATTTTTGTATGTGTGTTTATCTGTTCGGTTCAGCATCACGCAAAAACTACGGGATGAATTTGGATTGCTTTTTCAATATAGTATAGCTTAGTCTTCTGAAAGAAACTGATTTATGTATTATCTCAATTTGGCATCAGGGAGAGAAGAAATAAAGGAGAAAAGAAGACACTTGACACTCGGCGCATACAATGTGCAGACTCCTCAAGGCAAAAATGACAAGATGTATAAATACTAGCATTTGCCCACAGATTCGCTCGCATGGATATCTGTTATTGCTCAGCTGAACTAATTTCACAAAGACAGTAGTGGCAAATAATATTATGATGTATATTTTAAACTGTAGACATTGATCACAAAATGTCTTTGTAAACAATATGTGCAGTTTTTCCTTCAAGGATTAACACAAGGAGATGCTTGGGGCTACTAACTCATGAGCCATCCACGTAAAGCTGCCCATGGGTGAATCAGCTGGTCCTGAGATCTACGCCTGCACCAAGATATTGCAATGCACTCTTTTTTTGCGATTCCAGTTGTTGTTCACGTTGAGGCTGGCTTTCAGCTAATCATCTTAGTCTAGCTTGCTTAGTACTGACACATTATATAAATTTATTTAGGACTTACCTTTAATAGTGCCCATTCCAATGTGTATGGGCAGGGGGAGGTATGCTAATCCTGCAGAAGGAGTCTCACTTTCAATTGTACATTAAATACACACCTACAGAGGAAAACGGGGGGCTAGGTTGAGCTGCACACACTAATTGTAAACATAATAAGAGGTGCTACAATGCTAAGACTTGTAGTACAATGCAGAAAAAAGGAAATGCATGTGCAAACTCTAAGCACTAAAGGTGCCCATACACGGTGCAATATAGCAGCCAATCCGACGGATTGGTACGATATCGCTGCTATAACGTACCATGTTTGGACAGAATCGGAATCGGAATCTGTCCGACATCAGCAGAGTTCCCGGCAGCGGAAGCCCGACAGCGCTGGAAATTCCAATCGTGGATAGGTAAGTATTCTCTAACGTAACCTAACCCCCTAACCCTAGCCCTCCTTTGGGGTGCCTAACCCTAACCTCCCCCCCAAGTGTCTAACCCTAATCCCCCCTCTAACTGCCTAACCCTAACCACCTCCTTCCCCACTGCCTAAACCTAAGTCCCCTGGGGGATGCCTAACCCTAAGTCCCCCCCCGGGGGTGCCTCTCCCTAACCCTCCCTCCCCCTAGCCTAACCATAACCCTCCCGGGGGGGTGCCTAACCCTAAGTCCCCCCGGGTGGCCTAAACCTAACCCTCCCCCCCATGGCTGTCCGCTCGCGGCTCCTTGCATCCCTTCAATTGGGATGCCGGGCGCCGGTCTCCCGGCGGCGGGGAATTGCCGGGCATCTACATCTAGATGCCTGCCATTTCATTCCTCACTGGGATATGACAGTCGGGAAGCTGGCTGCCGGTATTAAGGCAGCCGGCTTCCCGATTGTATACCGTTTGGACATGATATCAGCCAGTGCACACTCCCGTGGGGTCGTACATCTTACTGCATGTTCACTTGATCTGGGGATGCGATGTATGATCCCATACAGCGCTATGCGGGAGGGGGAGGTGCCAGCATATTGTGTGGTTGGGCAGCTGATCGCTCCATGTGTGGGACCGCCCGATATGTCGCGTCCCAAGGTGCATATCGCACCGTGTATGGGTAGCTTAAGAAAACTGATAATGAAAACATTTATACTAAACTAACTAACATTTAACATGTAGTTTAAATAAGGTTCTTAGTAAGTTTGGCTAAAAATGTATCAATTATGGGAGGGTATCAGCGCATGCGTCTGGTTTATAGGAGATTGTGATGTTGGGCCCCTGGATCTCTTAATGGCCCCTGCCCAGCATATGGAGGTCCTAGTTGAGCTGGCTTGTGGTTAGATGATCATTAATCTCTACTAGACACAGAAGTTCAAGGCCTGGAACAGGTTTGTTGGTTAATTAATACCCCTTTTCCATTAGCCTCAAAATGCCAGGTTATTACATGACTCAACCCGTGATTTTGGTAAGTGGAAATGGCTCCACCCGGGTCTAGTAACCCATGGAAGCTAACCCTGCTAGTGAGAAGGTTTATTTCCGGAAAGGACCTGGGAAAGGCTTAATGTAAATGGGTAACACTGGTCATCAGATCTGGGACCCATTTACAGCACAGGGAGAGCTGCATTCCGGCACAAGGAGATGATGTCATCTCTAAGCGCCGGTACTGCACCCATTTGTAGTGTGAACAACCCCGATCAGCACCACAGTGGAAAACAGTTCTGTACTGGGTCAGACCTGGTTTGGAACTATGGGCTCAATTCAGACCCGCTCGCTAGATGCGATCGCACTCAGCCAAAGTATGCAAATCCTGAGATCCTACGGCAAGGAATTAGCATGCAACTATGTCTAGCGTGCAAATATTTAGATGCCCACCAGCCTGTTATAAGATGCCCACTGTCCCACGTCATCTCCAGGAAGTATATGCAACAATCGGTACCATCAAGTACCATCGGAAGCGAATGCAGCACTTGTGGTCGACCATACCCTACCGCAAGCACTGCGAGTGCTTCAGTGTGTAAAACAACCATGTGACGTGTACTATGACGTGTACTATGATGCACGCATCTGAAACAGCATTAAGATGCTCAGGGATGTCTGCGTTCACACCACCACTCCCCCGTTTCCATCGACCATCCCCTGTCACCACCCATAGATGGCTTGTCCTGTCACTCATTCTAGCGAGCTGTCTATGTGCAGCGAGCGCACGCTTCCCGATCACATGGACTAGTTTGCGCACACGCACTGGGATGCATGCGCAGATTGCAAATATCGGCAGGCTGCATGCGAACGCTGCCTAGAGAGCGGGTCTGAATCGGGCCCTATGTTCCAAATCTCGAGTCAGACCCAAGACTTAAGTGGAAAAGTGGTATTAGTGTGTTCCTATGCCCCAGACACAGCGATAATAATCCCTGTGGTTATTCCTTCCAGAGCGGTGCATTAAACTATTGATTCAACAGTTACATGCACCAAGCTCAGTTAGTTACAATGTGACCAATTAATCTCAAAAGCCAGTGGCTGAGTGGATGTCAGCACTTCAGCAGTGTGGTTACTATCTGAGTGTTACATCAGTGGATGTACTGCAATTACAGTGTAAACTCAAGGTAAATCTGCTAAAGTGAGAGTTTTTAGAATTGGAGATGTTGCCCATAGCAGCCAATTAGATTCTAGCTATTATCTTCTAGAAGGTGCTAGTTAAATGTTAAGTAGAATCTGATTGGCTGCTATGGGCAACATCTCCACTTCTAAAAACTCTCACTTTAGTAAATATACCTCTTACTCTTGTAAGCCATGGGGCCTTATTCTGAGTTGGTATTAAAACAAAGAAGAGCAAGTAACATTGCACCTACAAAAACACATGTTGCACTGCAAGGGATGCAGATACATTTATTATTTTTGCATGCACGGTAAATACTGGCTGCTTTTACGTGTAGCCCACAAATGCTGGACAGATTTTTTTTACACTACATTTTAGATTTAAGCTTGGACACACCCTTCCCAAAATAAAATATCTCTGCACATTTTAAGTCTGCACCTCCTGCAGTGCAACATGGTTTTGCCAAAGTGCAGTTAGTTGCTTATTTTTGCTTTGGTCCCAAGTCAAAATCAGACAGGCCCATAGTGTGATGGTAACCCCTCACCAGAAGTTCTGGCCAGGCTGCTGAGATTATTTTTTCTACTGAGTTCAGTGAATGAAGAAGCAAGTCTCCTGTGCTCATGCTTGGCATATAGATATTCCAAAATTTCAAGGATTTTTTGCTGATGATCATCTGACATTGATGCATATGTGGCAATACAACATTGATGCATATTATGGATGACAATCCATCGATTGTCCAACCTTATTGTACTGTACACCCTAGACCAGTGGTTCTCAAACTCGGTCCTCAGGTCACGTTTTGCAGGTCACCTAGCAGGTGCACAGGTGTAGTCATTACTCACTGACACATTTTAAGAGATCCACAGGTGGAGATAATTATTTCACTAGATTCTGTTAGGAGACCTGGAAAACATGCACTGTTTGGGATCCAGAGGACCGAGTTTGAGAACCTGTGCCCTAGACCATTAGTAGTACACCACTGGGTTGGTTCTGTCTTTTTTGATAACGCTGACTTATGGTAAATATGCACTTATATCCAAATATCTGTAAACATGAAAGAGTATGAAAATATAGGGACTATAAATATTTGAGGAAAATCCCCTTTGAAATTATTTCACTTGATCTGGATTCACATTTGAGAATGTCCAAGTGTATAGCAGTTTTAAAATACATGTAATCACTTGGTAATTCCACTGGTGATTCCATGATTCAAAGATTTCTGAGCATGCAGTCATTTCTTGTGTTGTAGTCCATTGTGATGCAGTGTTCTTTACATATACTGCTAGAGTGCTACAATTATTTGTTCTTTATTATATACATAAACCACTAGAGTCAGTGTGCTTTCATGCTGAAAAAATAAAGCCTTTGGTTCCATTAAAATTGCTTTTGCTCTTAAAACACACATTGTGGTAGCTTCTAAATTGAGTTTTAGTGTATTTAAAAAGCATACTTAAGTGGAAACTGTTACTAATTGGGTCTCATTAAGATCAAAGCTTGTCTAGAATATCTAGAAACAAAAAAACAAACTAATCAGACACATGTATCACAAACAGTAATAAAGTATAAATACAGCACAAATGAGAAACTGGGAAGTATAGTCTAAACTGTGTTCAGTATTCAATGTTAGGTAAACTCAGGACATCTGTATGGACAGGAAAGTAAATAATTGGAGACTTAATTCGGAAGGTGATATGCTTCAATTTATTCACTGGCAGTGATCATTTGTTATTTCATAGAAAGAGCCTCATAAATTAGCAGCAAGTAAGGTTTAATGCATATTATGAGTGATCACATAACTGATTATTAGGGGTAAATTTACTAAAGTGAGAGTTTTTAGAAGTGAGTTTTAAAAGTGATGTTGCCCATAGCACCCAATAAGATTCTAGCTATTATATTCTAGAAGGTGCTAGTTACATGTTAAGTAGAATCTGATTGGTTGCTATGGACGACATTACTTTTAAAACTCACTGCTAAAAACTCTCACAAATTTACCCCTTAGCCTATTAACAACATTTTCTTTATTAAACATTGCTTGGTTTGCCAAAGTTATTGCTACATGGTAACATATAAAATGTAATTCTGATAAAAAAATTAATGTACATTGAAACGTTACATTAGAATCTTCTTGCACCCATTTTAAAGGAGCCCTTTATTGCTTCTCTGTTGTGTTAGTGGATCCTGCTAATAACTTAAGATGGGTACATACTTTGCAGTTCACTTTTCAGATCAGATAAACGATTTGATTCTCAGAGTGCCTATTCGATTAGTGTGCACCCCATACACACTGAGCTTTTTTTTAGCTCCGTAGGTACTTTCTTCAAGGGGTCGGGAGGTTGGGCATTGCAAATTTTAAGCAAGACTACTAGATCCAGCCTTCCAATCCAACCGTTGCAGGAATGTTTGAAGGCATTTATCAACTAACACTCCTGCATACACATCTACGCCGTTGTCGAGCTGATCAGCCGTTATTGGGTGATCGGCACGATAATTGCATAGGTGTGTACCCAGCCTAACTCTACGTTCTTTAACACATCATAAGTTTGGATAGGTCAGAACACTCATAAACTAAAATATAATCTGCTGCTGTGAGTATTATGGGGATTTGATTGGACAGCAAAAAGCTTTTGTGACCATTGGAAATGCAACATATGATAATATGACCATTTTTAGATTAGAAATATATTTTGTAAAAAGCTATTAATACAGTAGAGCAGGTAATTTAGTAAAGTGTGCAAAATACACAGTAACAGAGAGCACTCTGTTACCAATTATCTTTGATTGTTGTAGTTGACCTACTAACAACAGGTGCTTGTGTGGCCCTTCTATTGTATATGTACACTAGGGGTTGTGTTTGTCTTTCTAATCTGTAAGCAAAATGCCTCTCCTCCAGTTGCAATGAATGTACAATACACATATTAATTAAAAACACCTTTGTCTGCCAAATTTTTCTATACAATCTATGAATTTCTAGCTTAATATGTATTTTTTTTTAAATAATACTATAGTGGGACACTATACTCTCTACAGTTATTAAACAGAAGAGGTCTTTAGTGCAGGGAACATGGTATGCACTAAGGGGGTGGGAGTGGATGCCCAGGGCATACCACCGCTCTGTTATGTGGCTGCTTCAGACAAGACCTCTGCCACTTACATCAAGTAATCCTCATACCTCTCCATAGTTGAGTAGCAGAGAATTTACAGAGGAGAGTGTGCAAAAAAAAAAAATATTAATAATGCATCAGTTAATGAGAGAGGTCAGAAGAAATGGTCCACTGGTTCAATCTGCCAGGAAGGTGACAGTAACTCAAATAATTATTTGGTACAACAGTGATATAGAGAAGAGCATCTCTGATGTACAGCACATCAAACCTTCAAGTAGATGGTCTTAAGTGGCAGAAGACCACAACAAATGCTATTCTTGTCAGCTAAGAATAGGATACTGAGAATACATTAGGCACAGGCTCACTGAAACTGCACAGTTGAAGATTATTAATTCATTGCCTGGTAAGACAAATCTTAATTTTCACTATAACAACATACAGAGGTATTGGCACACATTAGGCCCTTTAATATCAAATTAGAACCTTTTAAATACCACATCCTGCCTGAGTATTGTTGCTGACCATTTACATCCCATTATGGACACAGTCTACCCAGGGGTGGTTTAAGAGAGGAGATAGCCCCTGTGCAGTCTCTGTGTAAGCCCTCCTCTCTTGCCAGTGCATGCGCTAACTAGTCTCTGTTATTGTGCCACAGTCTACTGCACATGCGCTGTTCCCTATAGATTGTAAGCTGGTGAGCAGGGCTCTCTTACCTCTATGTCTGTCTGTTATTACCCAGTCTTGGTACTTTGTTCCCAATTGTGACGCACAATAGAATATGCTGCCAGCCTGAAACTAGCAGATATTGTGGCTACACACTGAGATATTTTACAGTGTACGGTCATGGTTTCTTCTCCTGTGAAGGAACAGGGGAAATGTCGAGTGGTTTGCCATGGCAGTGCATACACTGCTAGATGTGGCTGACCAATGATCGTATTAGTCTGGCATGTTGGAAGATTTCTCATACCCGACCGTCCAATCATCCCTGATCTGTCCGTCCAAAACACTATGCTGTAACTATAGTGTATACAATGCACAGAACTTTTAAATAATCCTCAAGTGAATTCTAACATGAGTGGAAAGTTGCTGCATAAAAAGCTGGACCCATTTAACTTTTCTTTTAATATCACAGATCTTTTATTTAACCTAACTTCTACTGACAAACCCATTATTTGTGGATGAGAGCCATAAAAAGTACAGGATTACACAAGTGCTTCAAGCGTATGTGTGATGTGTCACAGTTCTAGTTTTGGATGTGGGATACCAGAAGGTAGTTGTCTTAAAAGATAAAAGAATTTGAAGTTATATAGAGATGAAGGAATTTAGAGATGAATTAATAGCTTTTAAATAAATTGAATAATTAACAATATTGGCCAATATGTTACTTATTGAGATTGTCCATATAATTTAAATAATATTAAAATTCATGCATAATGTATACTTTGAAGCATTTGTTGTTTTAAAAGATTTTAATTGACAATTTGTTCTGAACATTTTTTTTCAGTTTGGTCTTTTCTTAATTGTTTAGATTATTTCTATGATCAAAATTCAATGGAGATATAAAATGTAACACATTTTTTTACATTGTTATGAAGGCAAATAAAATGTAGAGAATAAGATGCCATCATATTATGCAATACTTCATCATTAATATCAGATTGACAATGGAACTTACAGTCTAAGTGTCTAATTCTGAATTGCACGCAATTCCAAAGGTGGACAGATCAAGCAATTTTTAGCAAACCACTCATGTGTCATGTAGAGATGAGCAGTTTGGTTTGCTGAAACCAGAACACATGCAAACTTGGAGGTTTCCGAGTTGAATTGAGTCCCGGCTCTGATAATTTTTGGAGTTCCAAGTTGAACCGAGTCTAGTCCCGGGTCTATGTAAACAGGTCTGAATTACATGATTTTAGCTGCTTCTAGCAATTTTAAAGAAATCAAAACCAAAATCAAAGCCGAGCCAAAACACTTGAGGATGGTTTTGACTAGGGGTGTGCACCGGCCACTTTTTGTGTTTAGAGTTTTGGATCTGGATCTTTCTTCGTGTTTTGGATCTGGATTGGTTTTGCTAAAACCACCCTTCCGGGTTTTGTGTTTTGTGTTTTGGATCTGTATTTTTTTGGAAAAAAGCATAAAAACAGCTAAAATCAAAGAATTTATTTTGTTCCTACGCTATTACTAACCTCAATAACATTAATTTCCAGTCATTTCTAGTATATTATGAACACCTCACACCCCATAATTTTGTTTTTATGCCAAAAGGTTGCACCGAGGTAGCTGGATGACTATGCTAAGCGACACAAGTGGGCGGCACAAACACGTGGCCCATCTAGGATTGGCACTGCAGTGGCAGACAAGATGGCAGTTTGAATAACTAAGCCCCAAAAGGTGCTGAACATTGACTTATCATGTCATCCGTCGACTGCTGCTGCTCGGCACACAGGACAGGACTCAGGAGAGAGATGGGCGCTGTTGAGGCTGATAGGATGCTGTTCGTGGGGAATTTAGATCCCAGGGCAACCAAGGAGATCCTGTTCGAGCTGTTTCTGCAGGCTGGTTCTGCAATTAATGTTAAAATTCCAAAGGACAAGGATGAATAGTGAAAACAATTTGCTTTTGTCAATTTCAAACATGAGAAGTCTGTACCCTATGGAATGAGTTTGTTAAATGGAATCTAATTCTTTGGGAGTCCGCTGAAAATTCAAATCAGATCAGGAAGCAGCCATGGCTCAGCAGAAGCAAATAGCGCAGCCTACTCACCACAAGGAAATGGTGGGTGAAGAGAGCACCCCTGAAGGACAGAGCACCCCCTGGACAACATAGCACTACAGGCAGCCAGCCCCTATGGACAGGACAACAGCCAGCCCCTATATGGACAAGGACAACAGTAGCCAGTGAGCCCCTATGATTGTATATGGATAACAGTAGCCAGCCAGCTAGCCCCTATGGTCAGAGTCAGCAACAGCTCCCAGCTCCCTCCCTCTTCACAGTAGCCAGCCAGCAGTACTTTATTATTTAAGTAGTAACACACAACACTGAGCGACATTCAACAGCTCCCCACTCCCTAACTCTGCACACTTCACAGCCGGAATGAAAAATGGCGGTGATCATGGGACCTTTATAGAATCCAAAACCATGAGAAGCCGACAGTGGAATGATGATGTTTTGCCTCGTTTCAGGAACCGAGTCTGGCAGGAAAACCCGAGTTGGACTCAGTTCCCGGCTCGGATGGGAGGGGTTCAGATTCCAGAAATCCGAACCCACTCATCCCTAGTTTTGACAAAACTAAAACCATAATATTTGAGACTGGTTTTGCCAAAACCAAAAACAACAAACTAAAGTCCAAAACATTCAAGATAAGATTAAATACAAAGCATTTGCAGTTCAAAAATAGAATGTAGCCATCATACTAATAAATATATATCAAGTTTACCATATATGTAATTTGCAGAACACATACGATTGTACTAGATATATTATATTATACAAACAACCATACAAAACAATAGTAACTTCAGAGCAAACTAAGAAAAATATCATTTTGTACAGAGTATATAAAACATAAAAAAGCAGCATAAATAGTAGACCATAAGAATGTATTATCTTACATTTACTAAATGCAGTAAAAAGGCATATATAACTAAGGTAGATAAATATCAGTTGTAGTATATCTCCAAATCCATATACAACCCTGTAAGCTATAATCCAGGCAGCTCGGACTGATTTGATGGTATTTTGGCATATTTAGATTGTAGCCATCTCTGCCAAATCCTGTCATACTTGGATTCAGCTTTACGAGTAATATATAAACGTTATTCATGGGATATTGTCGTATTTACTAGGGCAACCAACACTTGAAAGTCTGGACCTGTAGTAGCCATCCAAGCTCTTGCAATGCAGTTCTTGGCCAAGGTGAAAAGATTAAGAATGTATTCTCCTGTCAAAAAAATATCCTCAGCCAAGGTACCAAGAGTAAAAACCACTGGGGTTAATACAGAGTGAGGTATATCTGATGAAAAAATCACTCCAATCACTTAACCCCAGAAACTATGTACCTTTGGACAAACCTTCATAAGGTGTCAGAAGGTCCCTTGGGAACTCATGCATTTGGCGCAAATATCATCAGCCTGACCCCCAATTTGAAGGAGGTGCACATGGGTAAGATAGGTTCTATGAAGTATGAATAACAGAATTTGCTGAAATCTGATAGCTCCACAGATTCTCTTGGACTACCAAGGGTCATAGGGCCTGATTCAGACCCACTCGCAAGCGGCTGTCCGCTTGCAAGTGGGTCGATGTTGTGCACTGCGCATGCGCACGACGGCGGGAGCTCAGTTGTGCGCATGCGCCAGAAGTGATGAGCGAAGGACTTTCCTTCGCTCGTTGTGTCTGATCAAAGGGGGCGTGCTGTCGATGTTGATTGGCAGCACGCCCCCTTTGGTGGGCGTGCCGGGGGCGTGCCTCCCTGACGGGGGCATTCCCAAGGGAACGCCTACCGTCAGAAGCCGGCCCACTAACATCACTAGTGATGTCAGTGGGAGTGATTTTGGCTCTGATAGAGCCAAAATCACTCCGGGCCTTGCGGTTGAAAAACTCAACCGCAGGCTCCGGCTCGCAGTGGCGATGGTCGCAATGGTCAAGACCATTGCGGCCATCAAACTGCACGCTCGTATAGGCTGTGGGTGGTGACCCACAGCTATACGAGCGTCCAGGAGGATGCTCCATAATTATGGAGGGCGGCCCTCATTCAGAGCGTGCGCTCTGCTCAGAGCGTACGGCTCTGAATGAGGGCCACAGTGCAATATTCATAACAAATTGGGCCAACCTCCACCTCCCATTTATGTTTAAGACCGGGTAATTAGATGAATGAGAAACATTCATAATAAAGGTATAAAGACACGAGAGACATTGACAAGGACCTAATGACAACAAAGTTAGCTTGAGCGCAGAGCCCTGTAAAGTAAGGGGTGCGCCTGCAAACTGAACATTTAAAGCATACCTAAGCTGTAAATGTCTATAGAATAGTATGGAAGGAAGATTAAATTCACTGACAATCGGGCAAATTATTTCAACATGGTACCATCAAAGACCTGTCTCAGTGATGCTATTCCTCTGCTACCCCATACTTTCCCAGCCTCTAAGGATAATCATTTCAGTAGTGCTTTAGCATTCCATAATGGAGTATCAAGGTCAATATCCATATAACCAAGAAGTTTGTGGACCACCATCCATATTTTAACAGCTTGCATAAGTAACCGGGGGCCTAGTCTGTATTCCTTGCCAGCCAAAAGGGCCTGCTAGGGCGTATGTCTCAGGGATGCTTGCATTACTAACAAAGTATGCAGAGCACTAACTGAGGTGTCCTGCAGCCAAAGCCTTAAATGTGAAAATTAAGCCGCATAGTAATAGAACTGAAATGAGGCAATGCCAGACCACCAACACATTTGGCTCTAGTAAGGGTAATATAACTGATTCGAGCATGTTTACCCACCCAGATCAGAGAGGAAATCAAGCCCGTGACCTTACAGAAAATTGATATTGGAAGATAAACAGGGGACTGATGAAAAATATATAGAAGTTTAGGCTGGACTACCATTTTGACCAGGTTAACTCTACCAGATAAGGTAAGAGGCAACTTGCTCTAAGACCGAGTTTTGGCCTGTGGCTGGACATTTAAGGCAATAAAATCTGATGAGGAGTTACTTATCCAGATTCCTAAATATTTAAACTTATCTACCCAGCGAAGAGGAAGTGACAATAAAGGGCAGGCTGGGCAGGCCCCTCGCAATGGAAGGATATGTCATTTCTCCTAGTTTGTGGATAGGCCAGAAAAATTTGCAAACATGAGCATCAACTGGAGGACAATCGGCATAGATGTGGAATACAGTAGTTAGACAAAAATAGCAATTTGTCATCTGCATATAATGTCACCCAATCTTCCCTGTCACCCAACCTAAGACCACCAATGCCTGGGTGTGTTCGCAACAAACAGGCCAACGGTTCTATTTTTAATGCAAACAGGGCTGGAGACAGGGGCAACTCTGTCTCATGCCCTTAGCTAGGGGAAAAGAGGGATAAATATATCTATTGATGGACACTCTAGCACAGTGAGCAACGTATAACAGCTTCACCCATTTTATAAACACTGGACCTATCCCAAAACCATTCAGGACCTCCCACAGAAAAGGCCACTCCACTGACTCAAATGCCTTAACTGCATCTAAAGAGACAATAGCCAAGGAGGACTCATCCCCATCGGAGGCCTGAATATGAGTATAAAGACATCTGATGTTAACCGCGGTGTAGGTCCAGGCATAAAACCGGTCTGGTCTGAGTGGACCAAGCTAGCTATTACCCTGTTCAACCTGATAGATAATATTTTTTGCCAATATTTTAGCATCATTAGGAATTAATTATATACTGTAGGATGGTAAGAGTCTGGCAACCTGGGATCCTACCGGGTTTGGGCAGTACTATTATCAATGCTGCTGACATGGAAAGGGGAAAAATACCTTCTTCAAACAACTTATAAAATTCCAGTAATTGTGGGACAAAAATTGAAGCATGTTTTTCAAATAACTTCATTGGGACACCATCTAGCCCTGGAGCCTTGCCCCCCGGAAAGGATCCAATAGCAGCCCCCACTTCTCTTCTGAGAAAGTGTCCAAGTATGCAGCATCTTCCTGTCAAGGCAAATCTATAGATGCAACATAAGACACCAGTTCAGCAGTTCTGCTGGACAACCCTCGAAAACACTGATTTAAAGTATAGCATTACCATCTTAGCTATGTCAGGGTAGTTGACACTGCAGTGCTACTATCATCAATAATCTCAGCCGCTGTATTTGAGGGACGTTGAAAATGAATCAAGTAGGCTAAGTAACTCCCAGTCCTATTGGTGTATGTATAATGGGAATGTGAGGAGAATAGCAACCTGCGACTAGCTTTATCCTGCAAGTGTGTCATCCAAGTTGCCTGAGAAGCCAGCCATTTGAGTCTAGAGGATTCAAGGCTTTCAATCAGATATGCCAGTTCCAAGTTTCAACATGTGGTCTCAAGCTCCAAATTTTTGTTTATGGAACACTTTAAGTTCAGCTACAATTTTTATTAATGTACCTCTTCGATAAGCTTTAAAGGCATCCCATGTCATCCCCACTAAGGCAGAACCTATAGTATCTGAAAAAAACACAAACCACATAGCTTCCAATTCCAAGCATGTTCCCATCTGTTGTAACCAAAATGAATTGAGCTTCCAAAATGTCTGCCCTTTTGGGCTAGCTAGGTCAATAATCATTGTCAGCAAGGAATGATCAGATATACCTCTTGTTTCATATTGTATATTTGAAATCATAGGTAGCAAATTATGAGAGACCAAGGCTAAGTCTATTCTTGAAAAGCAATGATACGTATAGGAAAAACAATAAGATTGGCACATATCAGGGTGTTTAATTCTCCAAAACATCAAGCCAGCCAGGGCAGCTAAATAATTGGAGAATCCACTTCCACTCTGCACTAGAGGTATATTTGACTCTCGCCATCTATCGAGGGCCGGGTTACACACATTATTGAAATCTCCAAGACATATTACTGATGTGGATGGAAAATTCCCCACAAAACCTGCAGCCTTTTTTAGTATCTCATACAAAAAAGGAGAAGAGATGTATATAGCTAGAATAAAGAGGGCAACTGAATAATCTTGCAGTCAAGAAACACGTATTGACCCCTCAGATCAGTGCACATTGAATTTAAGACAAAAGGGACTGTTTTTTTTTTATTAAAATATAGACTTCCCTGGAAGCTGACGTAAAAGAGGCATGAAATGCCCATCCCACTCACAGCCTTTTAAGGGAAAGCAGCATACTCCCAACTAAATGCATCTCAGTAATGCAAATTATAGCAGGGTCATATTGTTTCAAATGTTTAAGGACCAGGGAGCACTTGAGCTTATCGTTTATCCCTCTAACATTCCAAGTTAAAAATTTAGTCATGACATCTGAAATTTAATGGCAGCCTTTGTTGTATGTTCTGATAAACTGTCCATTAGTGCCCGCATACAGAGAAACCAAATGTATACAAAACCATGCCCACATGTGCTCTGCAATCTGCAAGCAAGGGGAGCCTCCTATAACATGTATTAGGCATCAAAGAGTTATACATTATAGAATTATGGTGATGTAGCCACATATAATAACAATAATAATATTATGCAAACCAGTCCAGAGACGTAGGGCAGAGGTGAGGCCTCAATAGGAACTAGAATAGACTACAAGCAGAGCCTGTACTGATCCAACCTTATCAAGAGTAACAAAAGGAGGGTCAGTCCGCATCTAGTGTTCTGTTGGCAGGAGCATATTGATCAAACCAAGCCATGGCTTCACTGGGAGTAGCAAAGAATTTGGTTTCACAGTTTGCTATCACCCGGAGCTTTGATGGAAACAACATGGCATAAGGCAAATTGAAATCACGTAGGCAATGTTTAATAGTAAGATACTGGGCCCTGTCTCTCTGAACCTCCATTGCAAAGTCAGGGAGTACAGATATACCTACTCCATTACGCTCAAGGACCTTTAGTATTGGCCAGATGAAGAAACACATTACAATCTGGAAAAAATTTAGCTATGAAGGTACGTGGAGGCACCAATGGTGGCAAGGGTCTGGTAGGGATATGGTGCACCCTTTCAACAGCAAACTGAGGAGTAAATGAATCCCTACCAAATGTATCAGTCAACTGATTTACCAGAAAGACTTCAGGGGCTGCATCCTCTTCTTTTTCAAGAAGGCCAATAAATCTTACATTATTCCATCTCAAGTGACCTTCCATGTCATAAATTTTGCTTTGCATAGTAGCCATCCGGGTGGATAGGGTATCAACCTGCTTCTTTAAGGGAGAGTGTGAATCTTCCATTGTGGAAATGTGAGTATCGGCCTCCTCGACCTCAACCCACTCCCGTATCCTCTGAAGGTCTTGACATAGTATAGAAAAATCTAATTGCACCTTTTCCATTTTGTCTGACAGTCTCTTTTCACTAGAAGTGATAGCCTCCAAGGCTTGTTTCAAGGTAACTTCAGCAGGAGCAGATGCCTCTGAGGCATCACAGGGTGAATTTGAGGCAGAGTCAGGAGGGGAAGGAGGCTCCTGAGAGGCACCCCCAGATGGTGGTTGTGGGGTAGAGTAGCGAGAAAATCTTTCTAATTTAGCTGCAACTGCAGCATGGTCAGACTTCCCCATAGTGTATGTAATAGAGTAGTCCAGGCAGTTTATGCAGAAATTAAAATAGAAGTGCTGATAGATTATGTCCCGTATATATAAACTAATGAGGATTGACACTTGTCTATATTAACTAGAGATGAGCGGGTTCGGTTCTCCGGGAACTATGGGGATCCGAGGCAGATCCGTGTCAACTCGGATTTTCACACCTGACTCGGATCTGAAAATGAGGCAAAATGTCTCATCCCACTGTCGGATTTTCACGGTTTTTGGATTCTATAAAAGGTCCCGCGATCGCCGCTGTTATTCATTCCGGCTGTATAGCGTGCAGAGGGAGGGAGCTGGGATCTGTTGCTTACACTGACCATAGGGGCTGGCTTGGCTACTCTTGTCCATATAGGGGCTGGCTGGCTTCTTTTGTTGTCCATATTGGGGCTGGCTGGCTACTGTTGTCAATATAGGGGCTGGCTGGCTACTGTTGTCCATATAGGGGCTGGCTGGCTACTGTTGTCCATATAGGGGCTGGCTGTTGTGCTGTGTTGTCCAGGGGGTGCTCTGTCCTTCAGGGTGGCTCTTCACCAACCCCCAGTGTGAGAAAAAAAAATTAGTGTTAGCCACACTTGTCATCAGTGCAGGGCTGCTGTGCTGTTGTCTGTTAAGGGGGCTGCTGCCTCTTTTCAGGGGTTCACTCTAGTGTTAAAAAAATAAAATAAACATTTGTTTTTGAGTAGCATGTTAGCCACACCTGTCATCGGTGTAGGTGTACAGGGGTGCAGTGCTGTTGTCTGTCAAGGGGCTGCTGGCCCAAAAATAAAAAAACAATTTTTTTTGTGTGCATCTTAGCCACACCTGGCTGTCACTGTCATCAGCGAAGCTGTGCAGGGGTGCTGTGCTGCTGTCTGTCAAGGGCTGCCCAAAAAATAAACAATTTTTTTTGTGTGCATGTTAGCCACACCTGGCTGTCAGTGACATTGGCATAGCTGCGCAGGGGTGCTGTGCTGCTGTCTGTCAAGGGCTGCTGCCCAAAAAATAAATACAATATTTTTTTCTTGTGCGTGTTAGCCACACCTGGCTGTTACTGTCATCGGCATATCTGTGCAGGGGTGCTGTGCTGCTGTCTATCAAGGGCTGCAGCCAAAAACATAAATACAATTTTTCTGTATGTGTATGTTAGCCACACCTGCCTGTCACTGTCATTGGCGTAGGGGTGCTGTGCTGCTGTCTGTCAAAGGGCTGCTGCCCAAAAAATAAATAAACAATTTTTGTGCATGTTAGCCACACCATCAGTGAAAAAATAAAAACATTTTTTAATTTTGATAAATATTTTTATTGCATTTTGTAAACAAAACCAGTAATAAAAAAACTCTTTTTTAAAAAAAAACAAACATGAATATTACAATGAAAACCTTTTTTTTAAGTTTTTGGGTTACAAAAAGTTTTTTTTATATAATCTTAAACATAGCAGAAATGTTATCCTAACAGCTTATTAAGTTACATGCTCTAAAAAAGTAAAGCCTATAATTACAAACCTATATAGACTATAGAGTGGACATCCTAAATTCTAAAACTGTTCTATTCAAAAACATAAACAAAAGCAAAGCAAAGATTATAAGTGTAGTGTGTTATAGTGTGTTATTATGATGTTGGAATGTAAAATTGGGTAAAATTGGGTGGACCACACATGGCTGATTGATCAACCATGGCGACAGGATTAGTGTCAAAAGGAAGAGGAGGTTGCAAACTGGGTGTCATGTTATGAGTTGGCCATATGGGGTATGTTGCTTTTAAGAGATAAAGCAGGTTATCAGTGGGCACATTATTATAGTTGTTGTTATTCTGGGTTGCCATTTCCTGAAGAGTGTTTACCAACAGACAGAGACTACCTATCAGCTCAGGCATAAACACTTCCTTAGGAACAGAGCTCTGCTCTCTGGAGGGAAGCCAAATAGGTGGGAGCCCCTGTTCCAAACATCTGAAGCTCTTCTCTCTCTACATCACCTATTATAGATGAAAAAAATTTCATTGGGGACATCTAGCTCCTCTTTCTGTACCCTGCTCACCCTTTTTGGACAGGAAGTCCAGGATGGATGGTTTGGAAGAAGAAGGCCTAGAAACAGATGGGGATTGTCATTATCAAGACCTGGTCCACCCAGTGGGTGTAGTCTGGGAGGTATTGGTTGGCATGCAGGCAGCGGAATAACAAATGCCTCCATGTTGTCTGTTCTCACTATTCTGTATTTCAGTTTGCGATTCAGGTAGGAATAAAGTCAGCTACAGAACACAGAATCACTGGATGTCTTAGTACATTCAGGCCAGATACAATCCATGAATTCCCAGACAGATTCTGGACAGATTAATCCTTTGCTTATGATAATCTTTGGTAATTCCTGGCAAAGGTGGGTAGCCAGACACTTTGAAGGCTGTAACTTTAAACTGCTTTATAGACAATATGTGAATGAAACCTTTCAACACTGCAGAACATGTTCAGCACCTAGAGCATCTTTTTTCATGTTTTCTGAGGCCTTTCCTGACTGTGAAGAAAGATTCTCTACACTGTAGTCTTCCATTGTGACTTTTAATGGTGATTTCAATGTTGTCCACTGGCTAAGATCCATCTCATCTTTTCCCTATGAAAATGAGACAATTCACATCCAGAAGGTGACTCTTATGTTTAGCCGTGGTGTCAGTCTCTCTTTTGGCAGAATTTGCACAATCTAGGTCTTGCGGGCACCATGATGAATCAGACAGATCCTCCAGGGTAAACATCTGATCTGGTGTTGTATCTTTTTCTATTAAACCTTTGTGTGTGAGTTTAGTCATCTGCCGCTTGTGGTGGAGCTCTTTTTCTGCTTTCTCAATGATCTCCTGACACAACATAAAACTTAAACCTAAAACTGAAATGTTGCATTCAATGCTCTGTTCCGCTTGTTCACATATCTAAGTAATAAGGTTAAGTGGACAGTGGGAACAATGGCAATTTGAAGGCCACTAACTAACGCTGTTTTTTTTTAATGTCCCTGTACAGGTTGGGAAAGTCTGTTACAGATGGTTTACAAAGGATTATTTAAGTCAATTGTTTATCTGTTTTTGGAAAGCACTCTTCCTGGTCCCCTTCTGGGATGAGAAAATCCACTCCCAGCAGTAGCATCAGCAGCAGCCATGCTCAAGGATTATTCTGTGGCAAGGACTGATGTGAAGGTATAAAACATTTTTTGTAAATGCCTCCTCCCCTCCCCTTCTCCCTCATAATTTTTCTTAAAAAAATAAAATAAAATGTTCTACCAATCAACCATTCCTGTCCCTGCCCTGCCTTCAACTACATACAGTACATACTCCAACTCACTCATGCCTCTCTTGAATAATAAAAGTGTTTCCTTATGTGCCATGTTTGAAGTTGAACTGCCATGTGTTTGTGCCGCTCACTGCTGCCACTTAGCTTAGTCAGCCAGCTAGCTTGGTGCAAATTTTGGGCCAAAACTGGAATGAAAACAATATAGTGAGCTGTGAGGTGGTCAAAATTGACTGGAATTGAGTGGAAATAAATGTTATTGAGGTTAATAATACTGTAGGAACAAAAAAAACACAATTTTATTTGATTTCAGCTGTTTTTATGATTTTTTAAGAAAAAATCCAGAACCAAAACCAAAAACAAAAAACAAAACACGGAGGAAAGGTTTTGGCAAAACCAGGGGAGATCCAGATCCAAAACCAAAATACGGGGGTCAAGTGCACAGGTAAATCAGCAGGGTAGAGACAGCTCATTTGTTTCATGCAGTTGTAATATTAATTGACATCACAGGCACTCTGGGCCTGATTCAGAACCGCTCGCAAGCACTACGCACTCGCAAGCGGGTTGACTGTTAGGCAGTGCGCACGTGAGCCCCGGAGCGAATGCGAAAAGAACTCGCTCTGGCGCTCGCATCCAAAATGGGCGGCTGTCGATGTTGATAGACAGCTTGTCCTGTTTGGAAGGCGGGGCGGGGGGGTGGCTGGGCAAATGGAGGTGTTCCTGCAGGATCACCTGCCATTTGTGGGTGGCCCTACTGACATCTCTCGTGATTTCAGTAGGTGGACTTTCTGCTGTATTAGAGCAGGAAGTCCACTGGGGCTTGCGGCAACAAGACCCTACCACAAGGGTCTCGTTGCAAGCCCGATGGTCGCGATTGTCTTGACCATCGCAAGCATCACCTTGCAGCTCGCATAAGCTGTGGGTGGTAACCCATAGCTATGCGAGTGGCCAAGAGGCCGCAACTAAAAAAAACAAATGCCCGCCCTGATTAAGAGCGAGCGCTCGCTTTTTGTGAACCCGCCTCTGAATCAGGGCCTCTGTCCAAAATGGTTCCCACAGGGAGAGTACACAGGAGAGAGGAATCACACTCACCGGGACCTAGATCAGTGCCGTCGAACACCCAGAGAGGTCAGTATAGGAAGGGGCAGCTGCACCATCATTTTAGGGCGAGTGACACCTGTGCAGGATGGGTTTACAGGATAGTTACCATGGTAGCTCCTGAGCGCAGCTGCCCACTCCATCGATGCCATGGCCATGCCCCAATCAACTTGGACTTGAGAAGAACATACAACATCATCACAGATTGAGTCTTGTTGAAATCAGAGGCAGTAATGCAAATTTATGTTCCAAATGAACCTTATACTGGGGGTAGGGATATCATCCTGAACCCATAAACAGCAACTGGATAAATTTACTCTATCAGTCCCCCACATAGAGGTTGACTCAATTAGAGGCAAGGTGTAGGTGATGCCCACAAGGTATAGCATTAAAATCCTGGCAACAGCACTCTACATTGCCACTTTTTCATAACTCATATATTTTCTTGTTACTTATTAGCACATTCTTGTATATTTTATGTTTTCATATTATGCTGATTGATATTAAAATCAGCTCTATTTTTTAGAAACTATATAATAAATTTTATGTTTCATGTTTCCTAGTGCTCTTCATTTCCTTTTGTGTTTTGTGTAATACTGTATGTCGAACTTGGCCTACTGACATAATAGTAATGCGATATAAAGTATCATAACTGTGTAGGCTTTAGAACTTTAAATATGATGGTAAAGTATTATGTTTAAAGCTATAAAGCTGACATGGTTACAATGTTTTATATCACATTACTACCATGTCGGCATGCTGGGTTCAACATACCTTTTCATTGTCGACATTCTAAATGTCGATAAGCTAACTACATTTTAATATGAGGTATACAAAAGGTTTGAACCTTGTTCAAAATATTGAGAACCACTGTGCTTTTATTTTAAAGACACTTGGAAATGTGCACTAATGATGTAGGTGAGTAGCATACTAAGCCTATGGATAGGGTTCAAGTGCACTGTAAATATGCCATACTAAGCCTATGGATAGGGTTCAAGTGCACTGCAAATATGCATACAACCTGCATATGGGTGAACATATGCATTTATTTCTATGCTAGCAATGTAAGAGTAGATGTGCCTGATTTCCATCCAACTGTACAACAAGCTCAGTATACACTTATTAAAGGTAACTTATTCTTCTTGCTCCAAAAAGCAAAATGTTGTTGCTGTGAACCTTGTGTCTTAGGCGCACCATGCTTTTGGCCAGTAATGGCAAGGATTAGCCATCATAAGCAAACAATTTGCCAATTCAGAAGAAAACAAACCCCTACACAATTCTTAAATACTGATTTGTGATGAAATTTGAAGGTCCAATATGTAACAGTTTAGATTACATTATACTGTATATACCTAGATTCTTACATACATTTGTAAATATAACCTACAATGCATATGCTTCACAGATATTTTCAACCAGCTGAAGTATCCGGCGTTGCCTGCGTATAAATCTTCAAGTTATTAAGTATTATTATATGATGTTGTTCAAATCCATCCAGTGGAAGGCCCAGAACAGGCTCCTGGGACTGGGACCTCAAAAACCTAGTATGTCTTCTAAGATCCAATGTTACTACTCTGTGAAGTTTTTATCTAAATTATGTGATGTTGTCCAAATCCATCCAGTGGAAGGCCCAGAAGAGGTCAAAGTTCTGCTCATAGCATTTTATTGTGAGGTCCAACCGGGACCCCAACCACTCCATTGGACATCCCAGACCAATTACCACCCCTCTGTGAAACTTTCATTCAAATTTATTCAGTGGAAGGCCCTGAAAGACTCCCATTGTAAAAGTTCTGCCCAGCATCCCCAGGTCAAAGTACCACCCAGTGTACTCCAACGGGACATCCGGCAAGGACCTCAACCCCCTACTATGTCTTCTGGGATCCAATAATACCATTCTGTGAAGTTTTTGTCCAAATCCATTAAGTGGAAGACTCAGAACAGGCTCCACGGGTCATCAAAGTTCTGCCCATGGTACTCCAATGGGAGGTCCGACCAGGACCTCCACCCCCTAGTATGTTTTTTGGGATCCAATGTTACTGCTCTGTGAAGTTTTCACCCAAATTATGTAATGTTGTCCAAATCCATCCAGTGGAAGGCCCAGAACAAGCTCCTTGGGTCAAATTTCTGCTTGGTGCACTCCGATATGAGGCCCAACCAGGTACCCAACCACTCCATTAGGCATCTTAAACCAATTACCACCCCTCTGTAAACTTTTCATCCACATCCATCCAGTGGAAGGCCCAGAAAGGCTCTCTGGGTCAAAGTTCTGCCCAGCATTCCCAGGTGAAAGTTCTATCTAGTGTACACTGAGATCTGACCAGGACCTCAACCCCATAGTATGTCTTCTGGAATCCAATGTTACCATTCTGGGCAGTTTTTATCCAAATCTATTCAGTGGAAGACTCAGAACAGGTCAAAGTTTTGCTGAGTGTACACCAATGGGAGGTCCGACCGGGACCTCAAACCCCTAGTATGTCTTCTGGGATCCAGTGTTAACACTCTGTGAAGTTTACATCCAAATTATGTGATATTGTGATGTTGTCCAAATCCATCCAGTGGAAGGTCCAGAAAGGCTCCCCAGGTCAAAGTTCTGCCAAGCATCTCAAGGTCAAAGTTCAGCCCATTGTACACCAACGGGAGGTCCGACCAGGACCTCAACCCCCTAGTATGTCTTCTGGGATCCAATGTTACCATTCTGTGAAGTTTTCGTCCAAATCCATCTAGTAGAAGACTCAGAACAGACTCCTGAGTCAAAGTTGTGCCCAGCATACACCAATGGGAGGTCCAACCGGGACCTCAAACCTCTAGTATGTCTTCTGGGATCCAATGTTACCACTATATGAAGTTTTTGGCCAAATTATGTGATGTTGTCCAAATCCATCCAGTGGAAGGCCCAGAACAAGCTCCCTGGGCCAAGTATCTGCTCAGCGCACTCCGCTGTGAAGTCCAACAAGGAACCCAAACACTCCATTAAGCATCCCAGACCAATTGCCACCCTTCTGTTTTTGTCCCAATCCATCTAGTGGAAGGCCCAGAGCAGGCTCCCCGGGTCAAAATTCGGCACAGCATCCACAAATCAAAGTTTTGCCCACCAACAGGAGGTCCGACAAGGACCTCAACCCCCTAGTATGTGTTCTGGGATCACATGTTACAACTCTGTAAAGTTTTTGTCCAAATCCATCCAATGGAAGGCTCAGAACTGGCTCTTTGGGTCAAAGTTTTGCCCAGCATACAACAACAGGAGGTCAGACCGGGATCTCAACCCCCTTGTATGTCTTCTGGGAGCCAGTGTTACCACAATGGCTATATCTTTAATAATTTTTGGCCAGACACACCCGAACTTTGAGGTTTTGAGTATAACTGACTGCTGTCTTGGGTCTTCCTGCAAGTTGGATCTCGGATCTAAAAAACAGATCTTGTGTGTTTTTTATTGTATGTAAATGCCTCCCTTGTGATTTCAGGCACCAAAATTTGTCAAAATTTACTTGAAATAACTGGAACTTAATGTTATTGATGTTAATAATGCTGTAGCAACAACCTTTCCAAATTACATATTTTTAGCTGTTTTTAAAGAAAACCACAAATAAAAAATCAAACCAATATACTTGAAAGTGGTTTGGCCAAAACAAAAACATGATGATGATTTCGAATCAAAACCACATCTCTACTTTTACAGGGCAGCTGTCTCTATTGCTCTCCTCCTGTAGAAACCCCTTCTCCTGGGTCACCTGATTCATAGGTGGCTGCATATACACCCTGGTACACTTGCTTGTGCGAAGGGTACTTGGTCTTCCTGGCCTGGTTACTGCTGCTAAAAGGGCTGTACATGTGGCCACACTCAACCCTTGCATCTTTCACCCCATCCACTGATCAAGTTGCTAGAGTGGGCTTTTCAGGTACAGCTGTTGGACCTGCTTAAAGCTGCAGTAGCCTATCCTGTAGCCACTGCTTTTTCCAGGGTCAGTTACACTCTTAGATTTTAGATGCTATATTTTCATGTCTGCTATAGATCCTCTCATTCCTGGTGGTGCTCATTCAGTGGAAGCAGGTTCAGATTCCGAGGGTAAGCTTCCATAATTGTGTGAGTGTCCTATTGGCACTACAACTAGAAGCTGCAGTTTTGGATCTTATTCCTCAGATACTGAGGGCCTGATTTAGAGCCGCTCGTAAGCTGCTGCTCGTTCGCTCCGAGTGATGTTCGCACATCTGCGCATGCGTATGGGTCGTAATGCGCATGCGCCAACCAGTCAGTGCGGTTTGGAAATCGTGTGTCACAAAATAGCGAGTGCCTGCTAATTTGAGTGACAGGATGAGGCGTTTGTGGGTGGTGACAGGGGAAGGTGCTTGAAAACGGGAAGTGGAGATCCAAACGCAGGCGTACCAAATGGTCAAAACGGGCGTTTTAAGGGTGTGCATAATTAACAAAGCAGCGTCATCGGCCACATCACTTGGTTGTCTCTTAGCCTGAACTGTTCGCATGACTGCGGTAGGAAAATCCAACCACAAGCACTGCGAGCAGTTCAGACGCCTTTCGATGTACTCGATTAATCTAATAAATAGCGGAGATGATGTATGATGTGAACGGCCAGGGGGCGTCTTTACAAAATAGCGAGCGCATATTTAATTCGCTCGCTCAGACATAGAGGCGTCAACAGACCGCAAAGAGCGAGCGCTCTATTAAAATATCCGGCCCCTTTTTCTGAATGAGCGAGCGCAAATAGCGTCTGGCTCTGAATCAGGCCCTGAGTCCCTCTGAGGATGTCAGCCTTGTTCAACTATGCACAGCAAGCATTGTAAGCTGTCTCGCGGTGATATGCCCCTTTGGGATGTATGCCTACAGTGGAGGAGGTGGTTCAGTGTGCAAATACAGTCATATAATTGGGCATAGGGGAGCGGACTCATGATAGAATCCACTTTGGCCATTACATGTGTATATTTATAGGTCAATGTGAAGGTTAAGGGGTTACTGTCTAACCAAGGCCATAGGGATATGGGGGAAGTTGCCTTAAAATCATAAAATAATTGGTTCAGCAACAAGTATTTTTTCTTAGCCAGCTATTTGGAGTTCCAGCCAACGGAATTCCTGAATGTGTTGAAGTTTCTTCATCTGATTTATGCCAAATATCACAAGTCACAAGTTTGATTTGGTACCCCAATAGGGTTATTTTGATGCTGCTAAAAGGGGGAGGTATCATCTTAAAGCACCCATTGCCTTAGTTCAGCATCCACTGGAGAGATGCTGCCGAACAAATGCTGGGGGTCACCCTGGTGACCCAGCACAAGCTGTGGGTAGGAAAGAAGAGAGCCATTAATTGTCAGTTAACGGTACCTGTTGAGGAGGAGAGTCATGCAGTCTTGTCTGGGCAATGCTACTGCATCATGCAGAGTGTACTGAACTCCAGCAGTGTAAGAGAAGGCACATTGTTCGAAGGAGGGTGTGAACATCTGCAACTGCCAACATTGTGAAATCCAATCCCCTAGTGACTGAGACAGAGGAGTTGCCTGTGAGGACCTCCCTGTTGGAAGTGGTCAGCAGTGACTGACAGGACTGGGGAAGAGGTCTGTACTCAGCGATGTTCCTCAGGACCTCAGGTGCTGATTGTCCTACATCTTCAGACACCTGGTATAGTAGTAATGTATCACACTCTGCGGACAAAGGAATACATTAAAGATTAAAGTACAGTCTAGGAGCCGGATGTCTCTGGGTCTTTGCATACGCAGGACCAGTTCTGTGCATGTGCAGAATGTGTCCTGCAATCACACTCACAGACCTCCCTAAGCTGCAGAAGTTTGGGGGCCGGAGTAGGGGTGTGGCTGGTCAAGTGACCAGGATCCGGAAAGGCAGTGGGAAGCTTCAGCTTCTGCAGCCAGACCAAAGGAGCAACTATCACAACCGATGGTCACGATGGTTGCGATGGTGATGCCAGGCTGAGACCTCGGTCACAGCGCTGGGATCACAAATGCAGCAAGGAGATGTTTGACACCTCCTGCTGCATTTGCATTTTAGTTGGGTGGAATTGCATAGCCACTTGTGTGTGGCTCTGCAATTCCATCCATATTGGAATCAGGCCCTTATTCAGTGATTTAAGGGACCTGCAACAATATTAAATAACACTGCAGTGAAAATTAAAGTGGCACTGTAACATAGTAAATAGACTATATGGTGCAATAGCAGTGACAATACCTCTGCAGTAGGGATGTGCGCCGACCCCCGTGTTTTGGTTTTGGTTTTGGATCTGTATCTCCTTGTGTTTTGGATCTGGATTTGGTTAGCCCAAAACCACCCATTGCGTGTTTTGGTTTTGGATCTGTATTTATTTATTTTTTAAATTGATAAAAACAGCTAAAATCACATAATATTGTTTTTTTGTTCCTACGGTATTACTAACCTCATTAACATTAATTTCCACTCATTTCCAGTCAATTTTGACCACCTCACAGCTCACAATATTGTTTTCATCTGGTTTAGGCCCAGAGTTTGCACCAAGCTAGCTGGCTAACTAGGCTAAGCGGCAGCAGTGGGAAGAACAAACAGTTGACAGTTCAACTTCCAACATGGCACATACAAAAACAAATGTTTTCATTAATCAAGAGGCCTGAGGGAGTTGGAGTATGTATGTAGTTGAAGGCAGGGACAGGAAGAGTTGATTGGTAGTAAATTTAATTAAATTTTTTGATTCTGAAGCAAATTTATGAGGGAGGAGGGCAGAGCATGGGTGAACAATATGTCCCATGTTTTGCCCACAAAATCAACTTGGAGGCTCAGAATATTTTTTTAAAATTAAAGGGGCATGCAGGAGATGCTGTCTGTGGCCATAAACATTTCTGGACATTTTTGGCATTCAGCAACCACATATCAAAGGATTGCAGCAGCAGTGGCAGTCCAACTTCCAACATGACACATCAGGAAACAAATGTTTTTATTATTCAAGAGGCCTGAAGGAGTTGGAGTATTTATGTAGTTGTAGGCAGGGAAAGGAATATTTGATTAGTAGTAAATGTAATTATATTTTGTTATTCCAAAGCAAATTTATGAGGGAGAAGGGGAGGCATTTAAACTCATTCACATCAGTCCTTGCCCCAGAAGAATCATTGAGCAATATGCCTGCTGCTGCTGGGAGTGGATTTTCATCCCAGAAGGGGACCAGGAAAACTATTAGTAGTACTTTAAATAACAATTGACTGTTAAACAATCCTTTGCAAGGGGGAGCAAGTATGACAGCAGTCACCCAGTTGCATAGCAGATCACCTATGCCATAAAATCTATGCTGGTATTAGATGTGCGTACCATGGCCCTGATTCAGAGCGTTCGCTCTGAATCAGGGCCCACCTCCATAAATATGGAGCGTCCTCCAGGACGCTCGTATAGCTGTGGGTCACCACCCACAGCCTATACGAGCATGCAGGATGATGGTCGCGATGGTCTTGACCATCGCGACCATCGCCAGTGTGAGCAGAAGCCTGCGGTTGAGTTTCTCAACCGCAAGGCCAGGAGTGATTTTGGCTCTATCAGAGCCAAAATCACTCCCACTGACATCACTAGTGATGTCAGTGGGGCCGGCTTCTGACGGTAGGCGTTCCCTTGAAAACGCCTCCATCTGGCAGGCACGCCCCCGGCACGCCCACCAAAGGGGGCATGCTGTCAATCCACATCGACAGCACGTCCCCTTTGATCAGACACAACGAGCGAAGGAAAGTCCTTCGCTCGTCGCGTCTCGCGCATGCGCACCATCGACCCACTTGCGAGCGGACAGCCGCTCGCGAGTGGGTCTGAATCAGGCCCCATATCCGGAGGTCGCAGGCTGAGATCATAATCGCGACCATCGGTGGTTGATGGTCTCGAAGGTGAATGGCGCTTGTTCACCAGCCAGGTGAGTAAGCCTCAGCTTACTCAGGCTGGCGGGCTTGCGAGGCCAGGGCACTGCGTCAGTCGACACAGTCCCTGGCCTTGCCACTTTACGGGAACGCCAGCCGTCCCCACCCCTGCAGTGTATTTTAAATGCCTCTGCATAGTAAGGGCTGCATGTGACTATGCAGGATTCAGTTCCAGCTATACCGAATGTTTTGGATTATTCTAGATTCTAGGCCCTGTGTTTTGGATTTTTTTTTACAAAGCATTAATCTATGTTCCTGTTTATATGGATACTAGCTGTTACCACCATTATTAAAGCTCACGGGTTCATCTTCACCCTCCTACATTAATTTGAGCCATTCACCTTTGTAAACTTTTCAGATAATATTTCACATATTTTGTGCCATACTCTAGTGCAGGGGTAGGCAACATGTTATGAACTACACATTCCAACATGCCCCGTCATAGATTTTCTGTTAGAACATACCAAAACGATGGCAGAGCATGCTGGGGTTTGTAGTTCCACAGCAGCTGGAGTGCCACAGGTTGCATACCCCCTGCTATAGTGTATTTTTGAATCATGCAGTCTGAGAGTTATAGACCAGATACTATTTTTGATTTGCTGTGCTTCACCACTTAAACATCACATTCACTTACAGTATTCCTGACTCTTCAGTGAATCACTACAAACACCCAATTTGTCATAACAGTCTACATTTGATTTGGGTGTGGTTGCGACTTCTGCTAGTGTGCTACAAGATTTATGATCTTTGTTTGGCAGCTTGTCTGGCCTTATTAGAGGATATGGTGAAGCGGTTACTAGATCTTTGTGCCCTATTAGATGGCATGGCATGAGTTGATGGCCTATGAGAGTCTGAATTAAGATAAGAGCGAGCTTGCTTGCTTTTAAAGGGGATTTATACAGGAGTGGTATGTCCAGGGCATCTCTCACTGGAGTCTTTGTGGGTGTGTCATTGTTTGCAAAACTATGTGGTGGGGCTGATTTATGCAAGATCTTATTAACTTATATAAACTCTATAAGCTAGTCTACAAAATTACTTCACCTCTACACAGTCCACACATAGCTTTACACATGTTCTCTTTCTACTCTCACACAACCCACTGACCCAGGCCTATGTTTTTGTGTGACTTGGTAAAATAGGCCACCAATAAACTTTGCAATCTGGCTGGACCAATCCAAAACAGGAATTTGGAAGAATTATGTTATTCAGACTTTGATCCACCCGCTTTTGGACTCTGCTTTGTGATTAATTTCTGGCAACAGTGCAATTTGTTGTGCACTTTTCTGCAGTCGTCTGGATAGCATAACAGTTAAGATGCCTCTGGTTCATTATCTGCCCATTGATGTCAGTTTGCTGGGGTCTACAATCCTCTCCTTTGGATCTGAGGCTGTGTGGTTGCCCAAGCATTCTGTTGGCCTTTTTCTGAGACCTTCCAGGTTGGTGAGCTGGTCCCTCCTTCATGATTTGCATTGGATGCCTGGTTAATTTTCTGGAAAATCCTTATTGGTCTTAAATCTATTTTATGCAAAGTCCAGTGGGCCAAGGTAGATCGGTTGGGCTGGTGTTGTTGTGTCACTTTTCAGGTGCATGGTGATTGCTAGGTGTGTCTTGTTCAGCTCAATGCCCCTTTTTTATTAATTTTCACCATCGAGCTGGTGAATTCATGCTCCTGCCTAGTTATTATTTTCCACTGTCCAAATACTAGTTTGATACAGTGTTGAAGAGATGAGCGCTTTTGGCCTGAAAATGAGTGAGTATGGCATGAGCTCTCTCCAAATTGGTACAGCCAATGTTGGACGGCTACTGAGATACCGATGAAGATCATTAGAATGCTGGGCCATTGGTGTTCTAGTGCTTTCAAGAAATAAACCAATGCAGACCTTCTGGTTCAAGATGCTTCCTACGTGCATTATCCTGGAGTTTTCATGCTTGATGCTGTTATTGGCGGAGGTTTCTCCTGTTTTTTCCCTTCTCAGACCCTGATCATTTGTGGCATCTGATAGTATTTTACCTTCCCTGACTAAGAGCCTCCAACTTTTCTTTTTATTTCTCTTCCCTTCCTGTAATCCACTCCTGGCTGCATATTGTTGTTTAGCTGGGTGGTTCTTTGTGCTGGGTTGTGTGATGTTTCTCCTATTCCAATTTGTTTAAACTTTGTCTCCTTTTATATTGGGTCTTGCTCTACCTCCACAGATGTGCATTTTGATAATCGATTTGCAGTGTTGTTCATATGTGTTCTGATTGGCACACTGTGGCCCGGACTATGGGCTAAATTCAGAGATGGAAGCTAATGTGATCACAGCTGAGCTTTCGTACACAATGCAGCTGCGAAAATATGTTAATGTTTGCAAAGATCACCTGAGCATTGAGACGTCCAATGCTGCCTTCTTACCTGAGAGCAATGAAGCATACCTGCGTAAATATCAGTACCATCGACACACAACGGCGGCCATCTTGCCCTTGTGGCAGATCTGACCAGTCGCAGACTCGGGAGTTTTCCTCTCACGCAGAGGACTCTCATGCTGCGTATGCACTCACAGTGTCTAATTTATACAAGTCCATGTAATGGCTTACACACATGCGCAGTGGTAAAAAATAGTGTGATCTGCGTACATAATCGCCAGAGCTGTAGCAAGACTTTTTAGTGCCCTGTGCCAGAAAGAGCATTGGCACCCCCCTCATTTTTCAAAGGGACATGATGCACCCAAAAAAGGGGAATGGCCTCATGGGGAAGGGCCAGGGAAGAGATAAGAGAGGCCAGGAGATCCTGGGGATGAAATAAGAGGAAGTTATAAGTGAGAATGATAATAAACATAAATTTGACATGCCCAAACAGCACCCCCTGACCTGTGGTGTCTTCTGCGATGGCACCGGCCGCACTACCCTAGCTACGGCCCTGGTAATCGCCATTGTGTTCATATCTGAATCAGTCCCTATGTCTCTGTTTCTCAGTGCTTTGTCCTTTTGTTAAGTGTGCAGGACCTATGCATGATTTTCTGTGCAAGTCTGCTGTAAGGTGTTCACTGGCTTCTCGTCCTGCATCATAGTGGTAACGATCTGGGCAGGTGGAAGTCTGTGGATTTGTTCCTGGCCATTAAGGATGATCTATTTTAGCTGAATGAGTGTTTCAGATATTTGAATGGTGGAGCAACCATTGATGAGGTTAGAAAAAAAGTTAATGGAATGTGGCTGTTGGCAGTTAAGTGTGGCAACAGAGTGATCTGGTGGTCTCCCATCATATATTGAGGTATAAATGGACTGGATACAAATACACTTAGTGGACAAGGCTCTCTGCTTATTTGTAGGTCAGTTTGTTTCAGTGGTTATGTCTGCTGTTGGTGGGGTAGTGGTGTTTTAGGCTGTTAATTTGTCTGGTGGTCGGCCATTCCAGAAGAGAACATTGTGGCCACATTGGTTGTAAATATGGTTTGGATCATCTCTCTTTTTAATGGAAGTTGTGAATATCACTTGCACATGGTGTTTGAGTCAATATGCTATTGGGGTCCAATAGGTAGTTAAAATTGAAAGGAGTTGGCAAACATGTTTGTGCAGGGAAAGTGATTATGAGCTCCCTTTTGTAGTTTTGGTAGTGTATTATGACTTAGCCTGAGCAGTTGCCTGTGCTTTCTCTGTGACACCTGATCCCAATGGCTGTAGTGGCTCCAGCAGCTTCAGGGTCCCGGCGGTCTGGTGAGTATCACTTCTGGTGGAGTCATCTAACAGAGCAGCATTCTGGTGTGTGTTCCTGCCCTATCCCTAATCACTGCACCTAATCCTCTCTCTAGTGCCTAACCTTAACCTCCCCCTAGTGCTAAACCTAACACTCCCATTCGGCAGCCTAACCCTGTTAGCCTAACCCTAATCTCGACGTGTCGACATGTTACCTTCGACATTTAAACAATGTCGACTTTGTAATTGTCGACAATATGGTGTTGACATTATGAATGTTGACATAATGACTACATCCCATGTAATATGGTACATGGACACACTAGAACATCCACTGTTAGTTGTTTAGTGCATCTCACAAGAAATTTGGTGTATTTTACAGATTAATCTGTTAACCCTTTTTTTATAACAATCACATGCAGCCAGGAATAAAGATTAGGAAGATCCATATCTTAAAGGGTAGAGGCTTTAATAACAAGTTGTGCATGAAGAGAGAGAAGGTTAGTTATCTGAATAGCAATGTCTGGACCCTCAATCTCTGATACATCCTGCAAACATGTGCCACCAGTGTAATTTATAGTCACAGTACAAAAGGTAACTATGGTTCTAGTATTCCAATAAAAGTTCAAAAAAGAAAAAAATATATTTCTAAGGTTAAGATTAAACTGAAATGTGCTGCAGAAATAGTGAGTGAATTACAATGTTTATGCTTGAAGAAGCCTTTATGCTTTACAATCTTCCTACAAGATAATTGCTTTAAAGTTTTACAGCACTTGGTTTTTATGAGTTGTTTTTTACTTGATCTTCAGAATTGACTCACATGGCTGGAAGGGGAGGCTGAGATGCATTAAATGGTCTTAAATCATGAGCTGTTAGGAAGTTGCAGCAATCAAAGCTCATTTGGTTTTACTTAATATATGACACAGCAGCTACTGTTCATTTATTGAAGCTGTCTGTGTGCCCTCTGAATGAAGTTCCTTGCCAAGAAATGGTTAAAAACAAATACATATGCTACAATTTAATAACCTCTTTAAGTGAATAAACTCTGTATCGTCAGAGGTCATCTAAACACATAAATGAACCAAACTTAACGTTACTAAACTTCATTAAAACTTCATTAAAATAATTTCACAAGACCAAAATGTGGTGTTAAATGTGAATGTTAGCTTTATTCAAATGACTAATATATGGTGGCAGAAGAAAGAACAGCAGGCTATTCAGCATCCACTTGAGTTAGGCAAACAGTACATGACTTATGAGGGCCAACTATCCCATAATTAATGGCAAGCATGAGATGACAACTTGCAAGGACCAACTATCCCTTTCTTAGCAAGTGGGAGGTATCTGCCATTCTGCCTTACATACAGTGACCACCTGTGACACTGAAGATGGTCGAGTCAGCCTAGAATGCACCCATCACTCCAATTTATTCCAGAGGTTCCCATGGGGTTAAGATCTGGAATCTGAGCTGGCCAGTCCATCTGGGTTACCGAATTTTCTGTATACCAGTCCAGCGTCACCCTGGAAACATGATAGGTGGCATTGTTGTCCTGATAAAAACTTTTGTTGTTTCCATAGAACTGCAAGTGCATGGGCCTTCCAAGTGTTCTTGTTGAAAACCGTGTGCAATGGTATGCATGGCATTCATTTCGCTTGCACGGGAGTGTCCAGTCACTTTTGTCTACATAGTGTACAACGCCAAGAGTGGCGAGTAATGATTGATGACCACACTACCATGCACCCAGGCAAAAACTGCAAAATATCTTCCAAGTCACAAACCATAATGTGATGTGAATCCAACAAGGACCTTTGGCACAGATTATTCTACCCATTATATACTACCAAGGCAAAGAGGGCATCATAATCTGTTACAAACTATGGACCCTGGCAACAACAAATTTGACCACATGCCACTAATTCCGAATCACCCAACCCCAAAGTGCTTTCTGTATCAAAAATCCCTTAATGATGTCCTTTTTACCATTCAGCTTAAAGCAAAAAAGGAAAGACCAGCAAGTTTGTGGGCCATGAAGGCCCTTGACCTTCCAGCAGCAAAAATATCCCCAACAAAGGACAAAAAAGGTGGTACTTTGGTTTACCTGATGATCTCCAAAGATTCAAAAAATGTTCCCATAGATGCCACAATCCTTGGTAATCCACCAATTTCCATTGGGTCACTAACCATTGAGCGAGGTCTTCCATGCCAGTCTGATAATCTGCCAACAATGAAATATAAAACTGTCACCAATCAACACCACAGCAGACACTAATTCTCAGAACCTAGACCTGATTCAGACCCGCTCGCAAGCAGACAGCGCTCGCAAGTGGGTCGATGGTCCCCCACTGTGCATGAGCCACCTCCAGCATCCGCATGCGCGAGACCCATCCAGCGACGGCAGCTCAGTCGCTATGGGTCTCGCTACAAGACGGGGCGGCTGTCGATGGTGAGTGACAGCTCACCCCGTTTTGTAGACGAGGAGGAGGGTGGCTTAGGAAGCCTGGCATTTGTGGGTGACCCTACTGACATCACTAGTGATGTCAGTAGTGGACTTCTTGCTCTATTAGAGCAGGAAGTCCACTCGGGCTTGCTGGAGCTGAGACCCTACCACAGGGTCTTGCCGCAAGCCCGATGGTCGCGATAATCGCGACGGACTCCAGGCTGCTCGCACAAGCTGTGGGTGGTCACCCACAGCTTTGCGAGTTGGCTGGAGAAAAAAAAAAACACACAGTGAGTGGTTCTGAATCAGGCCCCTAGCCCATTGCTGCCTAGAAAGCACATAAGCTAGCTAGCAATTTCTCCACACCATGGAGATGATGGGCTGAGAAAGATATGTTAAAGTGCAAGTACCAGTACCACCTGAGCAATATAACTGTGGATGCAGCACACTACTTCCTTGCCTGAGGTCAGGAGAAAAGAGGCATAACCAAAGGATGCAACCCCTGTATACCTGAAAACACTCCCCTTAACACAACACAGCCAATAATAAGTCATCCTAAACATCAGATGCTAAACCCCACAACTTAAAACCATAAAAACATTTATTAACCCATTTATTAACACTATCTGACCCTGACCTGAGTTTTTAAGGCATCAGGGCTATTCGTCCTTCCGTCATTTAATGCATCATGGTACCCAGTAACAGGAGCCCACAGTGGCAAGTAAGAAAGGAGAGCAATACCAGACTGGGGGAAAAAAGTACTTTTATAAATATTGTGTTGTACCTTAATTGCCATAGCTTTAGGCAACATAACTACATAATATGATTTAATGGGGTGTAGTATGGTGAAAGGGGGGGGGTTAGAATTTGGCAAAAGGGGGGGTTGTACTGTAGTTACAGAAGAGAGAATTCTATTTACACCTCTGACCAGGTCAGAACCAATTATTTTATTAATTCACAACATAAAGTAATTAGTTGTTACTAAAATAATAAACTAGTCTTGAGTAAGTACAGCAAAGGATGGAGAATAATTTAGGGTAAGTAGAGTAAGCATAGATTAAGAAAAAATGCTCAGGCTAGGGCAGATGGTTCCCAAATACGGTCCTCAAGGCTCCCCAACAGTTCAAGTTTTAGATATATCCATGGTTGAGCATAGGTGGTTAAATCATTTGCCTGAGGCACTAATTAAGTCACCTGTGGTCAAGCATGAATAACCTTAAAACCTGGACTGTTGGGGCGCCCTGAGGACCATGTTTGGGAACCTCTGGGCTAGGGTAAGTGAGAGTTTTTCGAAGTGCAGATGTTGCCCATAGCAACCAATCAGATTCTACTTAACATTTAACTAGCACCTTCTGGAAGATAATAGCTAGAATGTGATTGGTTGCTATGTGCAACATCTCAACTTCTAAAAGCTCTCACTTTAGTAACTATACCCCTAGGAGTGATTTCGAAAATGACAGAAAGATACACTTGAAAATGAATTCATGAATTGTAAAGACTGAAAGGCAAATCTTTCACCTCTTCACAGTTGTATCATATTTATATTTCTGAGTATGCCACCACACATAGTATCCTATTTCTAAGCAAAATCCAGTGAAAGTACAAGGTCTCCAATGATGCAGACAGCAATGGCTCAGGAATCTGTAGTCTATCAAGCCATAGAGAGAAAAGTTTAAGGGCTACAGTTTAAAAACACTGGCTTAGACCAATCAAATTCTTCTGTTACTTGTTCTATACTAGGAACAGTGGTTTGGTGCTTTAGGTGGTAAGAAAGGTTATAAGACATTTTTAACTGCTTTGTGAGGTCTTCACCTATAATGTCTCCTTTTTCTTAAAGTGAGACACGCTTACCGGATGCGACCAGGTCTTCAATTTCTAGCAGTAATGCCTTACTATCCCAAGATAAACAATCTGGGGTCAGGGCTTGAGGAAGGCAAAAGCAGAATCTGGGAACAGACCAAGGGTAGGAGACAGCAACAAGATCCTAAAGCTAATGTGTGTCAGCACAAAGAAATGTCGGTTTAGCTTCCAGGAATACAATTATCACAGGTACAGATGAAGCAGGCTAGCTGCTATTTTATCCCACATGAGCTATTGAGCTGAGTTCTGTATTCCATCCCACTCCTTAGAACCAAATCACAGCACCTTGGGAGAGATAGGCAGCATCGGGAAGAAAAGGATATTGTCAGAGTCTCCATAACTTCTGGTCTAGAAGCAGGGGGCCTGAGTGCAGGCCCTCTCTCTCTCTCTGGCAGTGCATGCGCAGTAGATTCTGACACCAAGCCAAAATTTACTGTGCATGCCTGGGTCTCCATGAAAATGGCATCCGCGCCTTTTTCCCGGGGACATCTCTACTGCGCATGCGCAAGTCACTGGGAAAATGGCCACCACCATTTTCCCTGTGATTTTTGCTGCTCTGCAGTGCAGGCCCAATGCTGCAGAGTAGCACTCTGGAGAGTGTGGAGAGGTAAGTATAACTGTATATAAGTGAGGGTGAACGGTGTTTGCCCCCTTGACCCATTATATATACAACATTGGCTAGCAGCTGGAAGAGCCATGACTTCGACATGCAGGACTTTAGCGTCAGTTGCTAAGTGCTGGCCGCAAATGAAGTGGAGAGTTCAGCTGCTTTGAAAACAGAGGTTGACTGAGAAGATCCTGTTTTTATCAAACAATCTATAATGAAATCTAGATTTTCTTCTCCATTATTTCACTCTCCTTGGAGACAATCAATGCTATACATGTTTATAGTCAGTCTATCATTAATCCTGTCTCTTAACCTTTCTCTGTGATCGTTCGCCCTATCTCTATTGTCATGCTTTCTTAAGGAGTCCTACGTCTCCTATAAGCTTCTAAGAAGAAATTAATCGCAGAAACTAACATGTATTTGTTTTTTTACTTGGATGTAAGTTATTTAGGGGCATATTTAATAAATTTTAAAAAAAAGAGTTTTCTACAGCATTTTAGCTGCAGCGAAAACCAAAGTTTTGTTCTCTCTATATTTCATTAGTCGAAAAGTGCTGAGATATCATCAATTGCTCTGTCTTTCAATTTTTCTTTACTTATCCTGCAAGCCCCATAGGTTTTAATGGGGCTGTGTCAGAACAGTATTTATATTAAAGATGTGCACGGACCCCTGTGTTTTGGCAAAATTACCCTCAAATGTTATGGAATGGTTTTGGCAAAACCACCATCAATTATTTCGGTTTGGATTCTGTTTTGATTTTGGATTTCTTAAAAATTCATAAAAGCAGCTAAAATGATGTAATTTGGTCTTGTTTGCATTCAATCCAAAACCGAGATTCTATTTTTAAATCTGAGTTTCCGAACCTACAGCAGACCAGAGACAGGATTTGATTCGACTCGGAACACCAAAGTTCGGGTGTATTTGGTTTTTAGGAAAACTAAACCGCACAGCTCAAATTATAGGTTACAGAAGCAAAGCTTCTCTCATATTTTCTGACAATAATAACTCTGGGAACAAGCGTTCTCTTCCTTATTTTCTCCCCTCCCCCAGCTCACTCTTCGCTCCCCTGGCTGCCTCAATTGCTTTTTTGCTCCCCCCAGCCAGCTCTGCCATCATCTTTTAGCATCACTGACCTGACTGTCGCATTTATAGTGGGGATCGGTTTGAAACACCGGCGGTTCAAATCATGACTCAGGAAGACGGCAAACGGAAGATCCCAACAGGTAAGTTTTTTCACTATTACTAACCCTCTCCCCCTCCTAACCGTAACCCTCCTTTAGGGGTGGCTAACCCTAACCTCTCCCCCGAGTGCCTAACCCTAACCCCCCCTGTAAGTGCCTAAACCTGACCCCCCCTTCCCTGCAGCCTAAACCTAAGTCTCCTGGGGGGGTGGCTAACCCTAACTTCCCCCTCAGCAGTGCCTAACCCTAACCCCCCTTCCCCTAGCCAAACCCTAACCCTCCCAGGGGGGTGCCTACCCCTAAGTCCCTCCCGGGAACCCCTAACCTAAGCCTCCCCCCCCGCAGCTGTATGCCAGGCGTCAGGCTCCCAGAGTAGGGATAATGATAGGTGTCGGGATTTCGACGCATATCATTACTCCCCTATCGGGATTGCCCAGTCGAGAAGCCTGTGGTCGGCATTTTGACCATCGGCTTCCTAACTGCATCCCATATAGTGCATGCAGACAGCTTTCTCAGATGCGAAAGATGTAAAGAATCTCCTCCCCGGGACAGCCCTTTGACACAAAGGCTGTCCTGGCACCTCACTAGATATAAATACGGCGGTAATTTGAAAGCAAAAAACTGCAGTTTCTAGAGGATTTTCTTTTTAAATAGACCCTTTACAGAGTCCAGTGATCAGAAGATACTGGTCATTTTGTAAAATATAAATCAATGTAAACACAGAAAGAGATTCAAACAACTGCACAAGCAGCACAACCTGTTAAGATGTGGTTCAATTCACTACATATGGACCACCAGAACGTTGTCTCCCTAAACTGATGAAGGCTTAAGACTTGTGATATAAGGCCTATAGGAACAAAGTATTATTGTTCATTGAGTATGATCTGTATATTTCATTTAAAGAAATTGTTGGTATAGGGAGCGCGCTACTGCGCTACCTCCATGATGCTCAATATTATGAAGCGTCTGTACAACTGCTATCTCTGCACAAAACATTGCTAAATAGCAGCCATAAATGATATTAATTGATAAAAACTCATGACGATGTTGCCCAATAATATTCTGGGCAACATTATCACTATTGCTGAATAGAACCTAAAGGGTTAATCACAAGAGCCCATTCCTATAACAATGTATGCAATGCTCTACAGAAAAAAAAATGTCATTCATATTAGTCCCTGCCCCATTAGAGCTTACAGTCTGAAATTCATAACACATATGCATTTACACATAGTCCAATGCAAACATACATGTTTTATAAATATACATGTATACCAGGAAGATATTATCATGCCTCTACAGGTCTAGAACTTGTGTCTAGCCTGAGAGTTATCAGTAATTAATAATAATATTAATTACCTGTCTTGGGTCTACTACTCCTGCGGTTCTATCTTCGTTCTATGCTTTGTAGTAAAAAATTGATTGACATGTGTATACAGACTTTATACTAGTCTGTATACCTGTATATTTATTTGCTATTATATTTAGCATTTACATATAAATGTTAAATATAATGCACATAAATATACATGTATACCGACTAATATATAGCCTGTATACACATGTCAATCAATTTGGACAGGCTGGAGATGTACTTACCCCGTTGGTGGTCACTGCAACCAGGGACAGAGACTATTCCAGAGTTCATGTTTGAGCATGCACAGAAGAACAAACAGAAGGTATTATTTTTGGAATCCCAACAACAATGTCTTCTATAACATTACTGGGCCCTCCATTAAGCATTCTGTGCATGCGCGGCTCAAACTTGGGCTACAGTGATTGAGCCCCACATTACTACACAGACGTGTAGTACTAAGCTCCATGAGGGACCTACTATTACCTGCTATGCCATCTACATACATGACTGGACTGTCCACTGTATGCTCCACTCCATCTCTGCTGCATGTGTATGTTCATCTTCCCTGACACCTACTCCATGTTTGTGTCTTACAAATCCTGGTGTTTTTTTTTTAGCCTTTTACTTGTGGATAGTAATCACTTGTCATATTGGTTACATTTAAACTACTAGCTCTGATTTGTATTATAGTGTGTTGCATTATGTAAGATAGTTAAACAAGATATGTGTTTTCTGTTCTACATTTTTGGATGATTTATCCATTTACATATTGTTATCTTTAGGGCTGTAGATACATGTCACAGTGATATAAACATCATAGGTTTCTATAATTACCTGTGCATGTTTTGTAGTTCAAAGCTGCTACTTTAGCAATGCAGTCTCTCTACACACCTGTGCGTGTTTTATGCTAATTTACAGTCTGAATCTGCTACATCATTGACATATTAATTGTTGATATAAGTTTTTTGTTACTTTTTCATTTGTCACAGTAATTGTATTTAAATTCCTGAGATGGCGATGAAAAAAAAAGGTATTGCAGCACTGACCACTGTGATACTTCTTACATAGGCTTCCCCATGCAAGCTTTTGGAAACACCCATCAATAAACCCTGTGTTTTACCTTGTTAATGGAACCTAAATCAACCTTAAGAAATTTACCACTATTCATGACCACACTACACCTCTGCTCAATGCTATATCTGCAAAGTGTCCTAACTACAATATATCTGCAAAGTGTCCGAACTACAATATGTTTACTTAGCCAATGAGCTTGCATCTCTTAGTGGCACCTGTGAGCCAATCACGGCACATGGAATGATCAAGAAGATAGTCTGAGTGTAACAGGAGAATAGGAACTAATAAAGATATTCCATGAGGAAGTGCTGCAGGAGGCAGCAGATACCAGGATGAAAAGACTACCCTAAATAACTGACTGTTGGGTAGTGGATTTCTCTGGAACACAGTGGAATTATCCCAGAAAAGCTGAAGGATGGAGAGTGGAGAGTTGATACACCCTCTGAGAGAAGTAGCCCTGGTGGCCTGAGGAGAGTTGCAATGTATAACTTTGTAGGGACTGCAAAGTAAAAGGGGATTATGTAGCATGGTGCCTAGCTTAGACCAGCATTGGGACAAAAGAGGTGAGACCAGTGCAGGAACTGAAAATGGGCACCTCTGGAGGATATCTGCATCCAATACATGATCCAAAAGGCTGCTGAAACACTTTCCTAGTCCTGAAGATACCGATGGATGCCAAGAGATCCATCTGGGATATCTTCAGTGCTGAAACAGTCAGTTCCATTATGTTTGCATGATTTCCAGTGAGCTTGCTCTTTTTTGAATTTGATAATATCCACAAGTCAATTGCATATTGTGGCTCGCCCGGCCAATCAGGAGTATGCACAGGGAGCCAATTGCGGCTCAACATATCATGGCTCCACCTCATCACTCCAGCTTTTATTAGCCGGTGAAATCAGGTACCAAAAGAGTTTGTCTGCAGTGAGGGAGCAGAGAAGAGCTTCTGATGACAGAAAAAAAAGATCCTGTTTAAGGCATGCGCCTCTTCTCAAGAGTTCCCTGTCTTGTGCAAGCTATTATCATTTTAATATTATGTGCAGTGCTTTGCTTACACCCACTCCACCAAATCGTCTCCATTTAGCCACTGTTAACATACCCACCACCATGTGGAAACAACACTGGGCTGTAAGTATTACATTCGGAATACAAATAGTCAGATTTATTTGGCTACAGTTTCAAAAATACCTGGAAAACCCATCAAACATCTCTTCAAGCAAAAGAGGTGCCTCTGACAGATGAGTTTACTTCAATTGTACATCACTGATCAATAGTATTAGTACACAGAAAATCTATTAAATCCTAACAATAACTCCTTGTAATTATGGGTGATGGAAATTGTTAAAAATAGGCAATATGCTTGAAGGTCTCCTGATGGATTATGTTGTTAGTACTGTGCAGGACAGAACATTGGCCTTACTAGGCACTCTGCGACATCCTCCTAGGGAGTGACACCAAAATAGCAGAACTACTCTGCTATTTTAGTGTCAACCTCTCTGATGGTGTCACCGAACGGCGAGCAGCGGTGATGCCTGCTTCATCCACTGTGCCTAGAGAGAGGCAGGAGACTGCCCAGGCCACGGAGTGACATCATCGAGAGGCGCTCCGATGTGTACCTGGACCATGCGGGATGGCGCGCTTTTCACATCGGTGGGGATATAAGGTAAGATTTTATTTTGGTTCTTTTTCATATTATTATTGTAATCGACAGCCTGAGGACAGGACCCTGCACGGTCCAGAAACGTTGCTGACTGCTGTTTGCATGATTTACATTTAATACAAGTCCTATTGAAAAATACTGCAGTGCCGAGCATGGTGTGTTTGATTGCAATACACCAATACATCTACCAGGACATTTATATATATATATATATATATATATATATATAGTCAGAGTGTGCAGTCCAGAATCTTTCCCTTACAATCCCCCAACATTACAAGAAAGGGGGGCGTGACAGGCAGTCACACCCCCAAAACATCATGCATCAGGTGGTATGGCTTCACTGTCACAAGGCCACTCCCCTTTCACTAGCACACATGCTTTTGGCACACCCAGAGGACCATAGGAGAGGTCACATGGTGAGTACAGCACACAGGATGTTTATCAACGCCAGTGACAACACTGGGACAGAAACTTTCCATATACCAAAATGCACTCATAACTACCAAATTATTATTTTAGTTCTCATTCCTAGTTACATTTGAATCTTGTTTTTACACGAATGTGTGTCTTTGTAACATGCAGTGAATCCCAGCTCTTACAGCTGCAATTAATTAAGGATTTTCTGATCTTATCCAAAATCTAGGCATAATTAAAATGTACTTCAAGAGAAGATTGACCTGTTCTATATAAATTATAATTTACATACTAAATAGATTTTACTTTAACATGATAGACACAGGACAGGACCTGTCCACTTGCTTAGTGAATGAGATTTAAGAAATAAAACTGGATTTACTGTATGTTGAGTGTCTGGGATGTAATCGACTAATGGGGAATAAAGTACTCTCTTCTTTAAAAATAGAAAGGAAGATTTTGGAAGCCCCCAAGGAGTTACCTACACTTACTAAAACATGAGGCCACATGCCAGGTGCTTTTAAAAAGAGCACAGAACTCTGAGCAAGTGACTATCATCATTATGTTTCATAATACAGGTGTGTTATTCCTTAAAATACAGAACCAGACTCGAGGTTGCACGTATTAGTAGATGTGTCTTACTGAAAATGCAGACATTCAAATGCAAGTATATATATTTACATATTGGGCAAAAAGGAATTCTAAATCATCTCAATGTATAAAGAAAATGGTAAGTATATTATTTTGTCCCTTTGGGATCGATGAGGTATATTCTAAAATAATTACAATAATGAAAGATGTAATATTTGATGTCAGCAGGTGACAAAGGTTAGGTTTTCTCTTACAGACTTTAAACATCTCATGTATATGTATGTTCTACCTAACCATGATTTCTGGATTACTAGTTCATCTACTGCAGTAATATACTCATCTCCATCTACCATGTAATATGTATAAGACTTACAAAAATAAAAAAAATATCTATTTTGGTTAGATAAACAAACATAGCTTTATTGTTTTAAAAGTTCTCCAGCATATCACTACTTTGACTTTCAGTAAATTGATCTATTTGAATGTACTTAACCTGATGTTCTAGACCTAAAACTGCATAACTACATATGTACTGTATGAAATAATATCAGCTGAACATTAAAATGGTACACACCCAATAATATATTATGTGTGACTAATTTTGTAATTTGTCTGGAGACAGCATCTCATGCCTTCGTGGAAGATAGATATGGATACCTCCTTCCTGGTGATTCATTACGCTGCCACAAACAGGAGAGATTGAGAAATTTGTGGGAATAGTCTTTATATATTACATTTTTGTTGTTTTGTCATAAAATGTTGCATTGCAAGTTTAAGATTAATTGTGTTTCATTAAAGGTACAAATAAAAGGGACAAGAACAGAATTTGGCTTCTTTAAAATATATTTGCAAATATGAGTATGATCTCTAAATGATAACCCATTAACGGGTAAAAATTTGACTTTTTACAGGAGACACAATTTTTACGCTATTCAGTTACAACGTGTGTTATTTCTCCATAGGAGCTAACACATTTTATTTCAGGATCCCCCCTGAACAGGTGAAAAGTTGGGGAAAATCCCTATTTTAAGGTTCAAATGTGAGAACCACTGGGACACTCGTCATAATGATTAATTAGGCACTTAGACATTTGGCCAATAATTACATCATTTTGGGGTGAATGCAGAATAATAGGGTATAAGATGTTGGACAGGTATAAGAGGGTGCTGTATGAATTAAGTATAATTTTTTAATCTTGCAGGTGGGAGTTACAGGTGTATTTTAACACACTTTTAAAAAGGGTTTAAAATAATACAAATATATACTTACAGGCATTTTTATGCACCCAAATTTATCTACTTTACTTTGCAGAAAAACACTTGCTTTCTATAATTTTTTACTGTTTTATAAAATGCATATATTGTAACAACCATTCGAAACATTTTAAGGATCCCAAATACTTTGCTTTTGGCCACTTACAGACTTCTATACTGTTATCCATTATTAGTTTGCATTTTTTGGGGGTACAGGCTGATTTCTCTATTTTTACCCACACTTAACGCAGGTAGAACCAGCAAGAATTATCGTGCAAAACTCTGCCTTTAGGGTGGACCGCATTTCTGGACAGAGCCTCAAATGTATCTTAAGGCCCCCATACATCAGCAATCTGAAAACCACAATTGAACAATTTGAAGATTTATTGCCCGATCTTAGGATTTCCCAATCGAGCAATCTGCGCCCATACACTACAGATCTTTTTCAGTGATTTGCAGATCGATTGCAGCAAACACAGATCTGGCAATTTTGAAAGGCCCATCATTTTGCTAGAAACGGTCTGCAAATCTGCTGATCATGGCCATACACTAGCAATCTACAGCCCCAATCCATCTGTGAAATCCAACATGTTGGACATTCTGATTAAAGAATTCCAATCACTTTTTGGTTGCAATCTGCGATCTGTGAAGCCCATACATTGCAGATTTTTATACACAATCGATTGCAAATTGCACAATTGCTGCAATCCATCTCTGATGTATGGGGGCCTTTAGACACAGTTATTTGCATCCCTATTCAGCTGCTTGCCGTCACTCAGACATCTGCAGGCACTAGTTTTGCTACGTCATTTAATACTACAAGTGTGCTGGTGTTGCATATTCTAACTAGTGCTTTGCAATCACTCAGATCAGCTGTTTGGATTTTAAAAAGTATGTTACCAAGTCTACAAGCTGCAGACCCTCCAACATGTCTCATTCCATTAGGTACAAAATGCTCTGCTCCTGGACTTCCCTCTTAATTTATGATTGCAGACACCTGTGTTGAAACACCTGTCTCAGCAGTTAACTAGTTCAACACAGGTGACTGCAATCATAAATTAGGTGGGAAATCCAGGAGCAGAGCATTTTGTACCTGATGGGAGGGGTCATGTTGGAGGGTAGGCAAGCTGCATATTCTAACTAGTGCTTTGCAATCACTCAGATCAGCTGTTTGGATTTTAAAAAGTATGTTATCCATTTCCATCTAGCAAGCAACATATTGTTCCTACATTTCTGCATAATGGAATTTATTTCTGTTAGCAAAGATTTAGATGTAATGACTTGATTGTATTTTGTATTACCTGGGTGGGGGATGTTGTTCAGTGATGCCTAGTTTATGGTAGGATACTGCTTGTGTTTACACAAGCCCAGTGCCAAATTTCTTCATTGATTAGTTAGCATTTGTGCTTAGCTGTAGCATGTCTCAATCAGACTTTCATTAAGTTTAGAATCAGTATAGAGTAGGGGTGAGCGGGTTCGGATTTCTGAAATCCGAACCCCCCCGAGCCCCCCCGATCCGAGTCCGATCCGAGTCAGGCTCGACTTTTCCCGCCTGACTCGGATTCTGAAATCGAGGCAAAACGTCATCTTCCCGCCTTCCGAGTCTCGCGGGTTTTGGATCCTATATAAGGTACCCACGTCGGCGCCATTTTCTCACTCGGCTGTGGACAGTGAAGAGGGAGGGTGGGAGTTAGGGCTGTGTAGTGTAGTGTAGTGTAGTGCTGCTGTTGTCCACTACTTCAAAGTCCATAGGGGCTGGCTGTGTTGTGCTGTGCTGCTGTTGTTAATAGGGGCTGTGTCCACTACTTCAAAGTCCATAGGGGCTGGCTGGACTGTGTTGTGCAGTCAGTTCTCCATAGGGGCTGTGTCCACTCCAAAGTCCTGTGCAGTGTCCCAGTCCTAAAGAGGTGCTGTAGTGTTGTCCAGGGGGTGCTCTGTCCATCAGGGGTGCTCCCCCCAAGTGCTAAAAATATAATATATTTTCTGTGTTTGTGAATTGTGTGTGCAGTAGCCGCACGTGCATCAACAAAGTAGTGCCAAGCGTGCGCCTGTGTCATAAGTAAAGGGCCGGCTGGCTTGACCGTTAAGGGTGCTGTAACCCCCGAAAGTACACTCCAGTCCAAACCAAAAAAAAAATAATTTTCTGTGTTTGTGAATTGTGTGCGCAGTAGCCACACGTGCATCAACAAAGTAGTGCCAAGCGTGCGCCTGTGTCATAAGTAAAGGGCCGGCTGGCTTGACCGTTAAAGGGTGCTGTAACCCCCAAAGTACACTCCAGTCCAAACCAAAAAAAAATTTATTTTCTGTGTTTGTGAATTGTGTGCGCAGTAGCCGCACGTGCATCAACAAAGTAGTGCCAAGCGTGCGCCTGTGTCATAAGTAAAGGGCCGGCTGGCTTGACCGTTAAAGGGTGCTGTAACCCCCAAAGTACACTCCAGTCCAAACCAAAAAAAATGTATTTTCTGTGTTTGTGAATTGTGTGCGCAGTAGCCGCACGTGCATCAACAAAGTAGTGCCAAGCGTGCGCCTGTGTCATAAGTAAAGGGCCAGCTGGCTTGACCGTTAAAGGGTTCTGTAACCCCCAAAGTACACTCCAAACCAAAAAAATATATATTTTCTGTGTTTGTGACTTGTGTGCACTGTGGCTGCACGTGCATCAACAAAGGAGCAGCGCCAAGCGTGCGCCTGTGTCCCATAAGTAAAGAGCCGGCTGGCTCATTTCTTAAAGGGTGGTGTAACCCACAAAGTGCACTACTCTCCAGCAAAAATAAAAAAATATTTTCTGTGTTTGTGTGCGCTTTAGCCGCACGTATATATATCAATATAACATAAATGGAGGACCAAACTTTCTCTGATAAAAATAAAATAGGGAAAGATCAAGAACCACTTCCTACTAGTGCTGTTGCTGCTGCTGGGAGTTGTTCATCATCCCAGAGAGGAAGTAGGAACATCACTACTTTTACTAAACAATTGACCCTCCAACAGTCCCTAGCGATGAGGATGAAGTACGACAGCAGTCATCCTGAAGCAAAACGTATAACTGAGGCCTTGACTGCTAAGTTGGTGTTAGACGTGCGTCCGGTATCCGACATTAGTGCAGTGGGATTTAGACAATTGATGGAGGTAGTGTGTCCTCGGTTCCAAATCCCGTCTAGATTCCACCTGCATCCTCAAAGCAGCAGCGACAAGCGTGCGTCTGTCTGTTAAAGGGTGGTGACACCCTCAAAGTGTGCTACACAAACAATTAAAATATTGTTCTTTTTTTTTCTGTCTTTGTGAAATGTGTGGGCTGTAGCCGCACCTGCATCCTTAAAGCAGCAGCGACAAGTGTGCGTCTGTCTGTTAAAGGGTGGTGACACCCTCAAAGTGTGCTACACAAACAATTAAAATATTGTTCTTTTTTTTTCTGTCTTTGTGAATTGTGTGGGCTGTAGCCGCACTTGCATCCTCAAAGCAGCAGCGACAAGCGTGCGTCTGTCTGTTAAAGGGTGTTGTAACTCTCAAAGTGCTCCAAAAAATTAAAAAATTTTTTTTAATGTGTTTGTGACTTGTGTGCGATGTAGCCACACTTGCATCCTCAAAGCAGCAGCGACAAGCGTGCGTCTGTCTGTTAAAGGGTGGTGACACCCTCAAAGTGTGCTACACAAACAATAAAAATATTCTTCTTCTTTTTTCTGTCTTTGTGAATTGTGTGGGCTGTAGCCGCACCTGCATCCTTAAATCAGCAGCAACAAGCGTGCGTCTGTCTGTTAAAGGGTGGTGTAACTCACGAAGTGCTCCAAAAAATAAAAAACTATTTTTTTTATGTGTTTGTGACTTGTGTGCGATGTAGCCGCACTTGCATCCTCAAAGCAGCAGCGACAAGCGTGCGTCTGTCTGTTAAAGGGTGGTGACACCCTCAAAGTGTGCTACACAAACAATAAAAATATTCTTCTTTTTTCTGTCTTTGTGAATTGTGTGGGCTGTAGCCGCACCTGCATCCTTAAAGCAGCAGCGACAAGCTTGCGTCTGTCTGTTAAAGGGTGGTGACACCCTCAAAGTGTGCTACACAAACAATTAAAATATTGTTCTTTTTTTTTCGGTCTTTGTGAAATGTGTGGGCTGTAGCCGCACCTGCATCCTTAAAGCAGCAGCGACAAGCGTGCGTCTGTCTGTTAAAGGGTGGCGACACCCTCAAAGTGTGCTACACAAAGAATAAAAATATTCTTCTTCTTTTTTCTGTCTTTGTGAATAGTGTGGGCTGTAGCCGCACTTGCATCCTCAAAGCAGCAGCGACAAGCGTGCGTCTGTCTGTTAGAGGGTGGTGTAACCCTCAAAGTGTGCTCCACAAACAATAAAAATATTCTTTTTTTTTTTCTGTCTTTGTGAATTGTGTGGGCTGTAGCCGCACTTGAATCCTCAAAGCAGCAGCGACAAGCGTGCGTCTGTCTGTTAAAGGATTACATCGGTGACAGCATCCAAGTAGGCATGTCAGTCAGTCCGTACCTGTACTGGCAGGAAAAAGAAGCAATTTGGAGGTCCCTGTACAAACTGGCTCTATTTTACCTGAGTTGCCCCCCCTCCAGTGTGTACTCCGAAAGAGTGTTTAGTGCAGCCGGGAACCTTGTTAGCGAAAGGCGTAGGAGGTTGCTTCCACAAAATGTGGAGAAGATGATGTTCATAAAATGAATGATCAACTCTTCCAGGGAGACCAGCCTCCAGAACGTACAGAGGGACCTGTGGTTCCAGCAGGGACGAATTAATACTCTGTGAGGATGAGGATGTACATAACACTGAAGAGGGTGAGGAATCTGTGGATGAGGAGGATGAGGACGACTTCTTGCCTCCGTAGAGCCAGTTTGTGCAGGGACAGATTAATTGCCAGCTTGTTTTGTGGGGGCCCAAACGAACCAATCATTTCAGCCACAGTTGTGTGGCAGACCCTGGCGCTGAAATGATTGGTTTGTTAAAGTGTGCATGTCCTGTTTATACAACATAAGGGTGGGTGGGAGGGCCCAAGGACAATTCCATCTTGCACCTCTTTTTTTTCTTTGCATTATATACAGTTTGGGGCCTAGTTTTTCAATGCCATCCTGTCTGCCACTGCAGTTTCACGCCTAGATGGGTCACGTGTTTGTGCCGCCCACTCGTGTCGCTTAGCATAGTCATCCAGCTACCTCGGTGCAACCTTTTGGACATAAAAACACTATTGTGAGGTGTGAGGTATTCAGAATAGACTGGAAATGAGTGGAAATTAAGGTTATTGAGGTTAATAATAGCATAGGAGCAGAAAAACCTACAAATTCTGTGATTTTAGCTGTTTTTATGCTTTTTTTCAAAAAAATACAGATCCAAAACACAAAACCCAGAACCCAAAACATGGAAGGGTGGTTTTGGCAAAACCAATCCAGATCCAAAACACGAAGAAAGATCCAGATCCAAAACCAAAACACAAAACACGAAAAGTGGCCGGTGCACACCCCTAGTATAGAGGCAGCCGTAGATGATGATGGCAGCCGTGTATTATAAGTACTAACTGTGTTATAACACAAAGTATAATTTATATAACAGTTAAAAAACAGTTGAACAAACATTGAACAACATCTACGACAAGGTAATTACAATATCATTCCTTACAAGTAGTTTGTGTGTTGTACATTTTTGAGTGTTTTGAAAAAATGTATCAGAAACTTATATTAATGATCTCACTCCATGGAATCATCTCTAAGACTACTACATCCTTTACTCTCCCTGCAGCTCTTCCTTCTGTACATATTGCTGCCTCATTACTTTCCTCTCCTCTTACAAACACATATGAGCTTTTAACTTATCTATACACACTGACCGTAACATCCACAACCTCTTGCCATAAAAAACATTCAGACAAATCCCACAAATATATTTATATCTCGCTCCTGTTGCTTCTATTAGCTGGTGACATATCTCCAAATCCAGGCCCAACCCACATGCCACACCCACAATGAACTATAAATCCAGCTAACCTTATAAACATTGCGTGCCTCCTTTCACTAAAATGTGCCTTATGGAATGCACGCTCTGTCTGCAATAAACTAACATCCATCCATGACCTATATATTTCAACTAACCTCAACCTTCTGGCAATAACAGAAACATGGCTAACACAATCAGACACTGTCTCTCCTGCTGCACTTTCACATGGTAACCTACACTTCTCACACACCTCCAGGCCTAGCATTTGTAAAGGAGGTGGGATAGGAATATTACTCTCCCAATCTTTCACATTCACAGTTCTCCCACAGGTACCTTCACTTACATGTACATCATTTGAAGTACATTCTATCAGGACTTTCACCCCTTTCTCTCTGCGAGTTGCTGCTATCTATCACCCGCCTGGGCCACCGCAACAATTTCTGGAACACTTTTCAGTCTGGCTCCCTCACTTCCTATCCTCAGACATCTCCACCATCAGTATGGGTGATTTCAATATCCCCATTGACAGTCCACAATCTCCTCATGCCTCCAAACTACTCTCTCTAACCTCCTCTCTTGGCCTCTCCCAATGGACTGACTCCTCTACTCATAAGGCGGGCCACTGCCTTGATCTTGTATTTACCAGACTATACTCAGTTTCTGATTTCACTAATGCTCCTTTCCCTCTCTCAGATCACAATCTTATCACCTGCACACTTTCCTCCATTACATCAACCTCAATGTCAGTGAAAGCAACCAAACCTCCTAAAACCCGCAGAAATATTAATGCAATTAACTTTCTACAACTATCTACCTCTCTACAACAACAACTCTCACCAAATTCTGCATTCACTTCTCCTGAGACTGCTGCATCACACCTAAACCAGATTCTAGTAAAAGCCCTCGATGAAGTAGCTCCAGTTACCCATCACACACCACGTAGACTTAGACGTCAACCATGGCATTCTAACTTAACAAGGCATCTACAAAAACTCTCACATAAAGTAGAACGTCAGTGGCGAAAGTCTCGCACTTCACGTGACTTCCTCACATATAAGTCTATCTACAACTCTTATCGTACTGCTCTGGACTATGCCAAACAAACATATTTCCAATCTCTTATCTCTGCTCAAGCCTCTAATCCCAAGTGACTTATTAATACATTTAAACTGCTTCTTACCCCTCCCTCACCCAAGCCACCTGCTACTATCTGTGCACAAGATCTTGCCTCCTATTTCAAGGACAAGATTGATAATATCCGAAATTAAATGTTATTCTCTTTCTCAGCTAGTGACCTACTCAATTCCCTACCTGAACCCTCTGGCACATTCTCTTCATTTGACCCCACAAATGAAGATGAAGTATCTACACTCTTCTCATTCTCCTACTCTATTACCTCTCCTACCCTCACAAATTAGTAAAGCTCTGTCTCCTGTGCTCATCCCAACCCTAACTAAAATTTGTAATCTCTCTCTCTCTACTGGCAACTTTCCATCACTGTTCAAGCACACAGTGATTACTCCTATTCTGAAAAAACAAAATTCTGACCCTAACACTCTCTCAAATTACCATCCTATCTCCCAGCTCCCATGCCCCTCCAAGCTATTGGAGAGACTTGTCTACACCCGCCTCACACACTTTCTTAACACCCACAACTTATTGGACCCACTTCAGTCTGGCTTTCGTTCCCAGCACTCCACAGAGACAGAACTGACTAAGGTAGTAAATGATTTGGTCACTGCTAGGCCATTACTCACTCCTAATTCCTCTAGATCTCTCTGCTGCTTTGACACTGTTGACCACTGACTTCTCGTACAAACATTACAATCCCTAGGTCTTAAGGACACAGCTCTTTCTTGGTTCTCTTCCTACCTATCTGATCGCTATTTTTCTATTCGTTTTTCTGATTCTGCCTCCTCTTCGCTACCTCTATCAGTTGGAGTACCGTAAGGCTTGATCTTAGGTCCTTTGCTATTCTCAATCTATACCACCTCTCTTGGCAAACTAATCCGCTCTTTTGGATTTCAGTACCATATGTTTGTGGATGATACTCAAATCTACCTATCCTCTCCAGATTTATCACCATCTGTATTGGTCCGTGTCACTGAATGTATTTCTGCCATTTCATCTTGGATGTCATCTCGCTACCTGAAACTTAATATTTCTAAAACAGAATTAATTATATTTTCACCGGCCAATAACGGTTATCAATCTGATCTCTTCATCACTGTTGATAACTCAACAATCCACCCCACCCCACAAGCTCACTGCCTCGGTGTCACCCTTGATTCTGGACTGTCCTTTGTTCCCCACATTCAATCTGTCTCAAAATCATGTTACATACATCTAAACAACATATACAAAATTCAACCATATCTCACACAAGACACTGCAAAAACTCTAATCCAAGCACTCATTATTTCCCGCATTGACTATTGCAATAGTCTCCTTACTGGTCTTCCCAAAAACAGGCTATCGCCATTACAATCCATTATGAATGCAGCTGCGAGGCTTATCTTCCTTGCCAAACGTTCATCGTCTGCTGCCCCACTCTGTCAGTCCCTCCATTGGCTGCCAGTTTTCTACCGTATTCAATGCAAAATACTGTTACTTACACATAAGGCCATTAACCGAATTACACCAACATACATATCTTCACTCATCTCAAAATATCTCCCAACCCGACCTCTCCACTCAGCACAAGATCTGCATCTCTCATCCCCGTGCATTACTTGCTCCCATTTACGGTTACAGGACTTTCTTCAGGCTGCACCCACTCTATGGAATGCCTTACCATGCACAATAAGACTTACCTCTAGTCTTCAATCCTTCAAGCGTTCCCTGAAAACTCACCTCTTCAGACAAGCTTATCAGATTCCAGAACTGACCACATAACCTTCATAGCTTCCATGTCTTATTACATCCCCTCTCACAGTCCACACATAACCTCACATATTGTCTTTCCTTCACATACTCCTGACATTTGACCGACATTCCTGTGTGACTGGATCATGCAGCCCACCAAGAAACTCTGCATTCTAGCCAGACCAAATTGCAATATGTAGCACCTATTCTTGTGTATCAATGCCTATTTCCCTATAGATTGTAAGCCTGCAAGCAGGGCCTTCTTACCTCTATGTCTGTCTGTTATTACCCTGTTTTGTTCTTTAAATGTTTCCAATTGTAAAGCGCAACGGAATATGCTGCGCTATATAAGCAACTGTTATTAAATAAATAAATATATAAATATTACTTTGAAATGCTTCCCTATTTGTTCTGCTATTACAGAGCATGTGTTGCTAGACTCAGTGGTTGCTTACCATCAGCTTCGTAATTCACATGGTGGGTATTATAATATGTTTTTACTCATGTCCCTGTTTGCAACTTGTGCCATTGGCAGCTGACTGCACCGACAAAGCCTTCCCTTGCAGGAGCTTTGCCCTTACTGATGGAGGTGTTAAGGCAGCTTCAGGGCAGATGTGTATGGGCTACTGGCAGCTGCTTCAACGTTCACATGGTTGTCCAGGTTATGACAAAGAATCTTTCTATTCTGTTAGCATCAGATTTTTGTGACCCTATATACACCCTGTAATTATCAGTGCCTCCACCCCAGTTTTATTCTACAAATCAATGTAGATCGGGTATGCTTGGGGGAACCCTCTGTAGTTATGATATGAGATGTCCTGTAGTTGGAGTGATGCCTCTCTTAGGGAATTACTTTTGGTGTAGATAATAGCGGTACAATTCTCCTTATTTTATTTATAGATATGTACTCCGGGCAGAGGTATCACCACTACTGTTCAGGTAAGTATACATATTCTTTAATTATTATTTTATAGGTTATGGTAGTGTTAACATCTTATATATATATATATATATATATATATTCCACTTATTTCAAGCACAGTGTATGTGTATCATGCATCAAAACATTTCAAACACCATATTCCTACAGTTACCATTTTACATAAATACTTTATATATACAGATTAGTAGTATGCCTGAACTGCCAGAGGGACAGAAATAGGATTATTCCTCACTTAAACTGCTTACCATTGCGAACAACACAACTATATGGTGATTTGAACATAAACAGTAGGTTAACAATATATTTTACATGCTCTCACTACTACTATACTTTAACCTATCCTATATATATTTATTACACAAATTATGTTGGCTTTGAGGTATTACTACCTCAATCCCACTTCACTTATAGTCTGTGTAACTTTATTTAGTCGCTCTATGGGGGTCATTCAGACCTGCTCGCGAGCGCAGGATGCTCGCAAGCGGGTCGATGTTCCCCCACTGCGCATGCGCACGATGGAGGGAGCTCCGTCGTGCGCATGTGCGAGACCCGGCGAGCGACGGGCTCTCCATCGCTCCGGGTCTCGCACCAAAGGGGGCGTGCTGTCGATGTTGATTGACAGCACGCCCCCTTTGGTGGGCGTGCTGGAGGCGTGCCTGCCAGATGGAGGCATTCCCATGGGAACGCCTACCATCTGAAGCCGGCCCCACTGACATCACTAGTGATGTCAGTGGGAGTAATTTTGGCTCTGATAGAGCCAAAATCACTCCAGGGCTTGCAGCAGCGAGACCCTACCACAGGGTCTCCGTCTCAAGCCCGATGGCCGCGATGGTCAAAACCATCGCGACCATCATCATGGACGCTCGCATATGCTGTGGGTGGTCACCCACAGCTATGCGAGCGGCCAGGAGGCCGCTCCATTTTCATGGAGGAGGGCACTGATTCAGAGCGAGCGCTCTGGTCAGAGCGTTCGGCTCTGAATCAGGCCCTATGTCCTTAGAATCTCTATAATACATGTAACTATTACACCTGTTAAAGTGATGGTTGCTGCTGTAAAGACATACTTAGGGGTAAATTTACTAAATATTGAGTTTGTGTGAGTTTTGGTGAGATTGCATTCTCATGTGAGTTTTGCCATTTTTTTCATCTCGCAAATTTACTAAAGACAAACTCGAGTGAGTTTGGAAGTGAGTTCTCTTTTTTCACTGTTAAAACTCGTGAGTTTGCAAACTTGAAAAAACTCAACATTGGCCAAAATAAGAAGTACTTTAGATGAAAAAGAAGCAACTCGCAAATTTATGAAGAATCGAGTTTCCAATCTCGTGTGAGATTGTAGCAAACTCACTGTGAAATAGTAGTTTGAAATAGACCACCTCCTGAGCTGCGAGTTTGGCAGAAACATACACAGATCAGTGTGATTTGTGTATGTTTCTGCCTGTATACCTAATATAAAGTGTTTTTATAAAAAAAACTTGACATAGGGTCCCCCCAAAAGCATAACCAGCCCCAGACTTGCCTGCTAGTCCTGGTTCCTAAAATTATGGGGAACAAAATGAATAGGGTTCCACCATAATTTAAGAACCAGCACCATGCAGCTGGGCTAGACCTGGTTTTAAATATATGGAGAAAAAAATGGTGTGAGGTCCCCCGTATTTTTAAAACCAGCTCCATACCCTTTCTAGCGGGGGGGGGTGATGCCACAGCCAGGGGAGCCCTTTCACCGGGCCCCCCAGCCGCAGCATCAGCCCTGACCGCTAGTCAGCCCAGGCCAGGGATCCCTGGAGAGTTGGGGACCCCTCCAATAAAGGGGTCCTCCTCTCCAGGGCACCTCAGGCCTAGGCTAATGGCCCAGGGCTATCGCCAGCACCCTAGGCCGATGTGTGTCGGGTTGATAGTGTTAGTGCCTAGTGTATAATCAATGGTTAAATATTGACTTATTTGTTAAACTACACATACCATCAAGCCTCCCATGCATGCTGGTATTTGGAGAACCACAAATACCAGCATGCGGGGCTTTACGGGCCCGCTGGCACTTGTAGTTCCACAACCAAAGCAATACGTAAATGAACACAATATACACCGTGAAAGTAACATTTTTTAATAACATACATGCACACTCACACTCACTATCACACTCACTATCACACATACTCACCTGGTATCCAAAGTAATCCATAGGAGTACCTATAAAAAGAATCCATACTCACCTCTCCTATGCGTAGTCCACGTCCTCTTCTCCAAGTAGGCATCCAAAGGGTTAAAATAAAAACACAATTGTACCCGAATCCAAGCGGACTGATCTCCATTGAAGTCTATGCTGGGATCCGCAACATTGTATCATTGATGTAACCACAAGGTTAAACACAATTAACCTTGCGGTTACATCAATGATACAATGTAGTGGGTGCCAGCATAGACTTCAATGGAGATTTCTAACCATGGAAGTCTATGGGGTGACACGCTGACCGCATACAGCCAATTAGTGAGCTGCTCCAACGGAGATGCCCGCTGATTGGCTGGTGGCTTCTTCAATGACGGGGCACTCGTGTGCCCCGGTCATTTGCACGGAGTAAAGCTATGTGTATACACATATACCTTTACTCAGTCTGCTTGGATTAGGGTACACTCGTGGTTTTTTTTAACCCTTTGGATGCCTACTTGGAGAATATTACGTGAACTACGCATAGAAGAGGTGAGTATGGATATTTTTTATAGGTATGGATTAAATTGGATACTAGATGAGTATGTGTGATAGTGAGTGTGAGGGTGAGCGTGCATGCATGTTATAGTAAAATTTTACTTTCACAGTATATGTTGTGTTTATTTACATATTGCTTGGGTTGTGGAACTACATGAGCCAGCGGGGCTGTAATGCCCCGCATGCTGGTATTTGTGGTTCTCCAAATACTAGCATGCAGGGGAGGCTTGCTGGCATGTGTAGTTCCACAACTAAAGACAATATTTAACCACTGATTTTACACTACACACTAACACTATCAACCTGGCACCCACCGCCCTACGGTGCCGGGGATAGCCCTGGCTATCAGCCTAGGTCAGGGGTGCCCTGGAGAGGGGGACCCATTTATTGGAGGGGCCCCCAACTCCCTGGCCTGGGCTGACTAGCAGTCAGGGCTGATGCTGAGGCTGGGGGGCCCGGTGAAAGGGCTCCCCTGGCTGTGGCATCAGCCCCCCGCTAGAAAGGATCCAGTGCTGGTTTTAATTTGAGGGGTACCCCTACACAAATTTTTACCCCAATAATTAAAACCAGGACTGGCCCTGCAGCCTGGTGCTGGTACCTTATTTACGGTGGAACCCTACTCATTTTGTTCCCCGTAATTGTAGGTACCAGGACAGGTTGGCAAGTCCAGGGCTGGTTAAGCTTTAAGGGGGGGACCCTATGTTAATTGTTTTTATATTATTTAACCTGTTTTCTATAGGTCTTAACACACAAGCAGCTTACACATATCTCACTGATATGTGCAGGCTGCTTGCTCGGTTGAGTTTGGAAGAGAGAAAACACTGCAATCTCGGGTGAGTAATCTCATCTAAACTCTCCTCAAACTCTCCTTAAACTCTCCTCTAAACTCTCCTCTAAACTCGCAATTTGGAGGAAAAAATTCGATTTGCTTCACCATCGAAAAACTTACTTTCAACTAAACTCACTTCATAGTAAATTTGCGAGTTGTTACAGGGAAAACTCACCCGAGTTTTGGTGAAGCAAAGTGAGTTTAAAAACGAAAAAACTCGACCAAACTCGATTCTTACCCCTTAATGTTCCTTGACCGTATACAACTCAAACAGGGGTATTCAATATGGAGCGAAAACTCAATTTTTGCGATGTTATCGCACCGATGACATCATTTTTACAGGTTTTGATTTTACACCGTATTGAATTTCAAAGACTTTTCGCAGGTTCGAAAAGTCTTTGAAAAAAAACAGGGATAACTTTTCACCACTGAATAGGTGGCGAAAAAAAGTGCAGAATTGGGGTTTAGGAGTGCAGGCTTAAAAAAAAATAGCCTGCACCCCTGGGAATGACATTTTAAAAAGAACTGTGTCAAAAAAAGTTTTTTAAAAAAATAGGGACACCCCAAAAATGAATTTAAAAATTGGGTGAAAAAAAAAATGGGAAAAAATTGTTTAAAACTAAGGAAATAGGCTCAGGGCTATTCTGTAAGTATGCGGCAGGTGTTTTCTAGAATAGGCTATTAGCGGCAGGTGCATATTTGCAGAATTTAAAAAAAAAGACTTTAGGGACTTAAAAATATGCTAGTACCCATTTTCATGTACCCCAAATTTGATGGGACCACTTAAAAAAATGAAAAAAAAACTTAAGTGCTCTTCTGCATCACTTCTTCAATGTCGGGAAAAAAACACCTGCTGCGGGTATTTAAATCCCCGACTTTCATTTGCAGGCTAAAATGGGGGTACCCATAGTGATCCCCCATGTTTTACAGTTTCAGGGGGGTCCTACAATTTATTCCAGGTAAATTGTATTAAGTTATGGAAAGTGATAAAGTGGAGAGTGATAAACGACCAGCCACTCATCTCCTAACTGTCATGTTACAGGCTGTGCTTGAAAAATAACAGGAACTGATTGGTTGGTCATTTATCACTCTCCACTTTATTACTTTCTAGAGCTTACTACATGTGCCCCATAATCCCTTTACCTCTCTAAATGTATCTTGTATTCTCTTCAGGGATAATTTCATTAATCTCCCCAGCTCTGTGGATTTATACCTGCTGCCCAATATAACTGCGCCTCCGAGTATCTAATGTCTAAAGCTGGGTCGGTATTAAACTGATGGAGCATAGAATCTATCTATGAGACCCTAAGTACTTGTTACTGCTAATGTCATCAGCATGTTTGTAAATGACAGGGAGCTATAATTGGTAGCAACCCACTGTGGGGTACATGCAGTGATTATAGTGGTCTTAGAAAAGTGGTGGAACTCACTGCCCCTCCTTGGTGCAATGTCAATAAAGGGACAGCACATCGAAAAAAGGGATGTGGTCTCAAAAGAAAGGGGCATGGCCGCAAAATAGTATTCCCGATACAAATTACACCACACAGTAGCACATTCTTGATTCACATTACACCACATAGTAGTGTCTTATTCATGTATCTTGTATCTTGTATTCTCTTCAGGGATAATTTCATTAATCTCCCCAGCTCTGTGGATTTATACCTGCTGCCCAATATAACTGCGCCTCCGAGTATCTAATGTCTAAAGCTGGGTCGGTATTAAACTGATGGAGCATAGAATCTATCTATGAGACCCTAAGTACTTGTTACTGCTAATGTCATCAGCATGTTTGTAAATGACAGGGAGCTATAATTGGTAGCAACCCACTGTGGGGTACATGCAGTGATTAAAGTGGTCTTAGAAAAGTGGTGGAACTCACTGCCCCTCCTTGGTGCAATGTCAATAAAGGGACAGCACATCGAAAAAAGGGATGTGGTCTCAAAAGAAAGGGGCATGGCCGCAAAATAGTATTCCCGATACAAATTACACCACACAGTAGCACATTCTTGATTCACATTACACCACATAGTAGTGTCTTATTCATGTATGACAAACAGTGCCCCTTTTACACAATGCTCACATTTGTGCCCCTTATACATAATGCCCACAGTAGTAGTGCCCCTTATTCAGTGCCCCCAGTAGTGGTAGTGTCCCTTATTCAGTGCCCACAGTGGTAGTGCCTCTTATGCAGTGCCCACAGTAGTGGTAGTGCCCCTTATGCAGTGCCCCCAGTAGTGGTAGTGCCCATTATGCAGTGCCCACAGTGGTAGTGCCCCTTAAGCAGAGCCCACAGTAGTGGTAGTGCCCCTTATGCAGTGCCCTTTGTAGTGGTGCCCCTTATGCAGTGCCCCCAGTAGTGGTAGTGCCCCTTATGCAGTGCCCACAGTGGTAGTGCCCCTTGTGCAGTGCCCACTGTAGTAGTGCACCTTATGCAGAGCCCCTTTATGCAGTGACCCAGGAGTGGTGCCCCTTATGCAGTGCCCCCTATTCAATGCTAGTAGCAATGCTATGCAATGCTAGTAGTAATGTCCCCTGTAGTAGTGCCCCTGTAGTAGTGCCCCCAATAGTAATGCCCCTCTTTAGTAATGCCCCCAGTAGTAGTGCCACCTGAGTAATGCCACCAGTAGTATTGCCACCTGAGTAATTCCCCCAGTAGTAGTGCCCCAAGTAATGCCCCCTGAGTAATGTGCCCAATAGTAATGTCTCCTGAGTAATGCCCCCAGTAGTAGTGCCCCCTGAGTAATGTTCCCAGTAGTAGTGCTCCCTGAGTAATGCCCCCAGAAGTAGTGCCCCCTGAGTAATGACCAATCTAGTTATGTCCCCTACTGTGAAGCTACTTACACACACAAAAAAAAAAAAACGAATACTTACCTTAAGCCCCGCTCCCGCATCCGCTGATGTCTGGTCCCACTGGTCCACTAGGCTGCTCCTCAGTCTGAACTATGGGAGAGATGTCATGCCGCCTCTCCCATTGCGCACTGCACACAGCGGGACCAGGAAGCCAGAGCTCATGAGTGAGCTCCAGCCTCCGGCTGCCGCTGGCGCTGCAGGGAATGAGCTGGGCACCCGCTGGTAACAAAATTTCAGCGGGGACCTGGCAAATGGAGCCTCCCTGCGGCACCGGGGTTAGGTGGGTCGGAGGAGGTGGAACTGGTTCCGTCTCTAAATAGAAATGACAGAATGCAGTTCCGCCCCGTTCCGGCCCACTTTAACCCCTCGGTAGATGTATCAAGCAGTGGAATGAGAGGTGTGCCATTGGAAAAGTTGCCCATGGCAACTAATCAGATTTGAGGTTGCATTTATGAAGTACATTCTATAAAATTATAGGCACAGGCTGATTGGTTGCCATGGGTAACTTCTCCACTGGTCCCTTCTCCATGCTTTTCACTGCTTCATACATGTACCCCTGAGGTAGTTATTCTCACCACCTCCAATACCAGCGAGGCTCACCTGTCTGGCAACAATTGCCTTACACTCAGATATCCAAGTCAGTGCAGCAACCAGCAATTAACCTTTCACTACTCGTCTCCTCAATACACTTGGTGGCTCAGTCACCTCCATGGGGACCCTCCACTACACCGGCAATTCGATCTGCAGCACCTGGTAGCTTTGCCACTTCACTGCTCCCTCACTGATTAGGTAAGCACCTCACTCTATGGTGATATGCCACCTAGCCACACACCCACACATGCTCCACTACCGTCCATCACCCGGCTGCAGCTAATATAGTGTCGAAGTTGAATAATTGAGTGAGACAAGTTCAGTTTAAAATTTAATCGCAGCGATGCCATCTTGCAAATGGCCGCAAGACTCCATTTTGGAAATGAGATCACAAGACACCATTTTGTGTGGTCAGCATTAATTCAAGTTATAACCCAGGAGCTAAGAACAGATGGCAATGTTTTTGTTAACCTACCAAGGGCAACGGGAAAAACCAGCCTTCTGAGTAGAAGTAAATAAGAAGAGACAATGGGTATTTTTACATACAAATTGGGAATCCCTGGATGCAGATAAAGTATAGTTGTGGCAATTGTAATATAATATCTACACAATTGGATTTGCCTGAATCCTAGACAAGATGGCTCCAAATCCCACAGTTTGAGGTGATAATACATTTGCATTTCACACAAGAGTCTGTGAGAACAAAAGAGGTTTTGTTTTCCTTTGAACACAGCAGGTGGGGGCCTGCTGACAGAGGGCATGTAGAATTACAACTCTCAGCCATCCACACTGCTGGATGTTCACTTCGTGTATGAGAGATTATGCACTTAAATCTCACCCATTAATAACTAGCGTCCTTATACCAAACCCTGAATACCCACACACTACATATTCGCACATAAGGTTCCATAAGCATCAAAATGTATGATTCAAGAAGGTTCAGTTAGTTTAAATGCTAAGAAATAAAGATATTTGTTAACTAAGGAATTATACAAGATAAACATGTCATTCTTGGAGTTGTTCTGATGCATACTCTTTCCAAAGTTTCCCGGTGCTATCGGTGAGGAGATCGCATTATGCATTCTCGAGTTATGGACCGCAGAACCTACAAGCAACCAAAATGTATATTTTAGATTCAACTGTTAGGATGCTAAAGGAGGTGTTACCAGAAAGACTCCGGCTGTTAGAGGCAGGGAAAGTCTTTTTGAAACAAACCTGTTAAATGTGTCGTTACATATGCTTCTCCTCTGGGAACCAATGAGATCAGCAGGAAGTTCTCCCTTTGTCCTGTTTCAGTCTGAGGGGGAATAAATACACGTGTCCAAACACTGGTTTGCCAGTTCTTGCTGAATTTTGGGTGAACGGAGGATATCTAGTCAGAAGTCTATCTCTGGGTCCGGAGGCGCAGCGTATGTATAACCGTACTTGGTCTGTATTATTTCCTTTTTACGCCTAAATCATGTATGTATAGACTGTACTTTTACCTGAATAATACTTGTGCGTTGGAACCACAGATTCCACTCCTGTCTTTATTTGCGGTTAAACTGCGTATGCAATTAGCATTTTGTTTAGAGGTTTATAGGCAGGTTTTGTCTTAGAGGTTCTAGGCAGGTGAATCTTAGAGGTTTATAGGCAGGTTTTGTCTTAGAGGTTCTAGGCAGGTGAATCTTAGAGGTTTATAGGCAGGAATGTATTAAAAGGTATTGACGAATTTAACAGTGGGGGCTCATCGGTTTATCACACTATCTGATACACGATAACACTCCGTCAGTCCTCTCTCAGCAAAAGGGTGGAGGCGCCTTTTGAAAGACGCATTAGTCTTTCATTACCACAGTGTTGCTGAGAGCGTACTGCCGGTTATTGTGTAGAGGAAGCGCTGATCAGAATCCAAGGACAAGAGAGAAAAAAAAAATAATTTTTTTTTTCTCTGTTGATAGAACCTTACGTTTAGAGGAGTGCCGCAGTATTGAGTATGCGGCTGAGATGCATTTTTGCGTACGCAGTTAAAAAGTAATTATACGCTTGTGTGGTAGTCGCATAATTGTGTATGCGGCCGGTCGCACAGTAAGCGTATACGCACTTCCGGTTCTGCTGCCACGTGTTTGAACAAAGCCATTAAGGTTTTCTTTTTTTTTTATATCTACCAATATCTGGGTTAAACGTTTATTTTCTGCGCAGAGAAAAAGTGTGTAACAGTGAGTATGTGTTGGACAGTTAAGGGTATCATATGATCCTTAAGGGCTAGGTGCAAGGGTTAGCCTAGCCGCTCGGTAAGCAGCTTACCGTTCAGTACACAGAGCAGGTGTATGGTTTGTTATTTTTGTTAGGGACTGGCTCTCAGTGTGACTGCAGTGTTCAATAAAATTTGAGCATTGTAGTTGAGCCGCACTAGGTGTGATTGTGAGCTGAGAGATAATAGTTGAGCGTGGCACATCTAGAAATATTGTCCGTAGGTGAGCATGGCGCATCTAGAAATTTCATCCGTAGGTGAGCGTGGCGCATATAGAAATTTCGTCCGTAGGTGAGCGTGGCGCATCTAGAAATTTCGTCCGTAGGTGAGCGTGGCACATCTAGAAATTTCGTCCATAGGTAAGTGAAAGTATCTTGATTGTCTTTCACCAGTTTAAATTTTTATTGAAAAGCATAGGAGTTGTCTCAGAATGGGAGCCACGCAAACAGTAGAAATGTTAGGCAATGATGTGCTGCTAATGGAGGAATATGATGAGAATGAGTGTTAGACCGTTTCCCAGAATTGGTGGTTTTGATAAAAATGTGTTAGATAATGTCCAGGATCACATCAGTATGGTGCGATCCCGAGAGAAAAAGATTAAGTATTTTGAATGTTTAAAAAAATATGGCAGCATGAAGGGGATGCTTGGCTTAAAAATGTGCAAACGACGCAAACTAGCGTTGCGAACGCATTGTCAGAAAATACATCCACGACACTGAGATGCAATACGGGCGAGCCGCAAATTGGTGCGCACATGCGGCAAAGTAGCGTCGTGGAGAGTATTGCCAGCAGTTCACGCTCACCTCCTCCACCTTATGTGGATGGAGGTGCAAGTACGGTTACCAAAAATACCAATAAAAATGTAACAAGCAACTTGTTCCCTCTCTTAAGCAACCATAAAGAAAGTGTTTATGATATGGATGATGAGCCTATTGTAATGTCTGCCATTTCCCATGCTGTGCAAATGATAGATGCTGCATCACCACAATCACGGGTGGTGCCGCCATCTCCATCGGTAACAGCAAGGGAAGTGTTAACACACTCTGCACCCATAGAGGAAGTTGTTAATACCATACGTAGCAGCAGCAGATTAAACCCCCAGCCAGGTAACCAGGTCAGAGGTAGCAACGCTGCCGGTCTGCATCCCATTCGGACAATAACTGTTCCGAATGGAAATGCAGATGCAAACGGTGTAGTGCCCACGAGGGAAGTAGTAATGCATTGTCCATGGACAAGAGCAGAACTGAATTCCATCATAAATGATTTCCCCAATCCCAAAAAGGAAATAGCCAAATGTCGAAGATTTTTGAGAAATTTGGGTAGTTCACATGAGCCCACTAATAAAGATTGGCGTGTAGTGTTAAGGGCCTGCCTGCCACACAATACCGACGTGACAAAATTTATCACGGACTGTGTATTGGATGGAGACGTTCCCTTAGCAGACCAAGTAAACCAAGGTAACATTTCCCGCATTGTGACTCAATTGGGTGTATATTTTCCAGTAGTAGTTAACTGGAACAAAATCTTCACAATTAAGTAAAAGGAGAGTGAAACTGCAGAAGACTATTGTGACCGGGCTCTGCAGGCTATCACCCAGTACACTGGGATAGAAGATATTAAAGATAGCACTCACCACAGGGGAATGATAGTCACGGTACTCATGGACGGTCTGAAAGACGATTTAAAGATTTGGGTTCAGACCTCACAACCTGGCTGGAGGGGACTTACAATAGATAACCTCATAGAGTCTGCCATAGAACATGATAAAAACATCTCCAAAAAGAGAGAGACCCAGAGCGAAAAACTAATGGCTGTCAGTATACAAGCTCTGGAAGGAATGACAATAACATCACAGCCAACCGACACACCTGCACCCACACACACACCTGCACCTGAACAATTACACGTCCTCACCAATCCCACACCACAGCAAACACATCCTTACCCCACATATCGTACACAACCACAGGTCCCATACTCATATCCCCCGCAATATCCTTACCCATACCCACCACCTTTCCCTCTTGCTCAAATCCCACAACAATCTTTTCATCCACCCCATTCAAAATTATGTTTTAACTGTCACCAAGTGGGACACATAAGTAAGTACTGCAAAGCGAAGAACACCACACAGGAACACGAGTTTCCCATGAGTTCATAGGTATCCCCAGTATCTTCTCCCAGGCCTTATATGACTGTTTATAATTTTTTTTCAACCTATCAATGGATCTGTTCTAATGTAAAATGTGGATGACTTATTGTTGTATTTTGGGTCATGATTAAATGATATTAAACTGTTGTGCTTTTTCTCCCACTCATAGGACACAAGGTTGCTAAGGATAAACGGCAGCCATGCCAGGCTGAGGTCGACTACTCGGAAAACTATCCAACCCAGCGGCACAGGCATTATTTAGAGCAGTAGCTATTAATAACAAGATTTAATTGCAAGAACCTGTATGCAGATACTATATCCCTAGAATTATTAAAAGTGATAGGGGGACTTATTTTACAGGTGACGTTTTCAAGAACATGCGTAAGATGATGGGTAACAACACTAAGATTATCCCAGACTGTCTTTTCCTTTATTTGCCCCCCTTTGAGATACTGTCCAATTAGGCAGCCTCATGTTAAAAATTGATAATGAGGTTACTGTGCAGGGTCTCATGAAGATGAATGAGAATAACCGAAATTGGAAGTGTTATTAACTAACATGTCTAAGGCAACCTGTCATGATGTCAAATCTGGAAGAATTTGTTATGATCCAAATTTTTTTTTAGCTCAGGTTGTTTGACTGATCGGTGGAAAGGTCCGTATCTGACGATACAGCACCCTCAAAGGGTGGCCAGGGAAGATACATGGATCCATTCCGCTCACTATAGGGAGGTTAACCAACCGGTGGAGATACAAGGCAGAGACAAGGCCGATAGCGTGGACCTGTCGATTGCGAGCTTGTGCCGGAAGGATTAAAAAGGTGACGGTGAGATATCTGAGCTAAAGAAATGTGTAGATCAGTGCTTCAAGCAATGGAGTGGTCTGCTGTGGTCATCCTAGTTTTTTTTTTTTTCCAGAGTTTTATTTTTTTTTGTCATGATGATCTGTTTGGGGATGCTCGGTGTCTGTGATGGGGGACCAATAAAGGAGATGTGAGCTGATGGCAGAGCTGATGGAGTGGAGTCAGGAGGAGGAGTGCTATACCAAATCAGGGGAGTGCCGGTCCAATTTCAGTACAGTAAATTGCTGTGAAAATGTGAATAACAATAATAAGGAAGAACTGTAATTCAATCCTGAGTTATGACGTAGTGTATAACAATGTAGCCTGAGTTTGAGTGGTCGTGCATGGATATAACGTTTATGTTGTTTTAAGTCATCTTAGGTAATGCAGTCCCAACCCCTTCCAAGGCTCTCTATATAGGATAGGTGCATCCCCACATCTTTCCCATGATCCCTTAAGGATCCGCGGTGTGCATATAAGGGCAGTTTTATGTCCCTCCCGGAGACGCATTATCTGAATGGTTCAAATTACCATAATGTGTCATACCATAATAACATTGAACGGTATATTCTCATGCATGGCTAAACAGATTCAAATAGCAGATTGTGATAGCATGTTGTTTGCTACCAAAGGGTGGACTGTCGAAGTTGAATAATTGAGTGAGACAAGTTCAGTTTAAAATTTAATCGCAGCGATGCCATCTTGCAAATGGCCGCAAGACTCCATTTTGGAAATGAGATCACAAGACACCATTTTGTGTGGTCAGCATTAATTCAAGTTATAACCCAGGAGCTAAGAACAGATGGCAATGTTTTTGTTAACCTACCAAGGGCAACGGGAAAAACCAGCCTTCTGAGTAGAAGTAAATAAGAAGAGACAATGGGTATTTTTACATACAAATTGGGAATCCCTGGATGCAGATAAAGTATAGTTGTGGCAATTGTAATATAATATCTACACAATTGGATTTGCCTGAATCCTAGACAAGATGGCTCCAAATCCCACAGTTTGAGGTGATAATACATTTGCATTTCACACAAGAGTCTGTGAGAACAAAAGAGGTTTTGTTTTCCTTTGAACACAGCAGGTGGGGGCCTGCTGACAGAGGGCATGTAGAATTACAACTCTCAGCCATCCACACTGCTGGATGTTCACTTCGTGTATGAGAGATTATGCACTTAAATCTCACCCATTAATAACTAGCGTCCTTATACCAAACCCCGAATACCCACACACTACATATTCGCACATAAGGTTCCATAAGCATCAAAATGTATGATTCAAGAAGGTTCAGTTAGTTTAAATGCTAAGAAATAAAGATATTTGATAACTAAGGAATTATACAAGATAAACATGTCATTCTTGGAGTTGTTCTGATGCATACTCTTTCCACAGTTTCCCGATGCTATCGGTGAGGAGATCGCATTATGCATTCTCGAGCTATGGACCGCAGAACCTACAAGCAACCAAAATGTAAATTTTAGATTCAACTGTTAGGATGCTAAAGGAGGCGTTACCAGAAAAAACAATGAGATCAGCAGGAAGTTCTCCCTTTGTCCTGTTTCAGTCTGGGGGGGAATAAATACACGTGTCCAAACACTGGTTTGCCAGTTCATGCTGAATTTTGGGTGAACGGAGGATATCTAGTCAGAAGTCTATCTCTGGGTCCGGAGGCGCAGCGTATGTATAACCGTACTTGGTCTGTATTTTTTCCTTTTTACGCCTAAATCATGTATGTATAGATTTCGTGTAACTGACTGTACTTTTACCTGAATAATACTTGTGCGTTGGAACCACAGATTCCACTCCTGTCTTTATTTGCGGTTAAACTGCGTACGCAATTAGCGTTGTGTTTAGAGGTTTATAGGCTGGTTTTGTCTTAGAGGTTCTAGGCAGGTGAATCTTAGAGGTTTATAGGCAGGTTTTGTCTTAGAGGTTCTAGGCAGGTGAATCTTAGAGGTTTATAGGCAGGAATGTATTAAAAGGTATTGATGAATTTAACAATAGCTCTGTTGCAGTGCTGGGGAGTTAGGTCATGTGCTCAGGAGGGGGGAACACCAGTCTGCCTTCCATAACAACTGCTCTTCTATTTATACACTCTCCTGTCTCAGCCGTGCCAACCTCTCTTTCCCACCTGGACCTACCTCGAGAACCCTCTCCTACAGTGTGAGCCCCATTATCCTTCCTATAGAGTTATTGTAAATGGATAAATTATACACCATTGTTATACCTTGCCCTGGTTGAGCTTACAATAGCTTATAAAACCATAAATATACATTTATAACTCCACAAAGGATAGATTCCCTTACCAATACACCTAAATTACCTCACATTAGCAACATATGTAATAATTAATATTATTTGTCTGCAGCAATACTTATACTCCAGTTACTATGGGGGGTTTGTGTCTACAATATAGGTGTATAGCCCTATTTACTAGGGTACTAATCCCTATTTGATTGATTATGTACCCACAGGCTAAATTTTGATGTTGGTTTAGTTGATTTAAGGTATGTTGGTGTTGATGGTGCGGCCTATCTGAGGTGGAAAAGAGTGGCCAATGCATACTAGTTGGGTATACTGTCCTTCACTGTAAAAGCTGCAATGACACCACCTTGGGGTCACAGACATTTGTAAATATATGATAAACTATCCATCATGCCTCTGCTCACGTGATCCTACACTACATAATAATGACCCCAGTTTTGGTCATATATTCATTGTCACGACCAGGGCTGTGAGGGGTCAGGGTCAGCGGCACTTACCTGTCTGGATGCTCTGGCGGGGTCCCTCTGGAGGGGTCGCAGGCATTTGGAGGTCTGCCCTGCATGCTACAGGGGTATGGAGGCAAAGTGTCCTGGTTCCTGGTGTGAGCATAGCACACTCTGGCAGTGCTGCAGCATGACATGGGCGCCGCCATCTTGGATTTGGTCAGGTAACTTTTCTCGACCAAGCCAGGCAGGGCATTCCGGGAGTCCTAGCAACCAATCCTGCACTTCCTCTGGGTGTTTAAGGGCTGAATTGCAGTCCTTTCATTGCCAGTGCAACGTTATTCCAGAGCCTAGCTGGGTGCTAGTTCTCTGAGCTCCTTACAAGTATCCTGTCTCTGCTGTGTTTCATATATTCTCTGTTCCAGGTTCCAGCCTCCAAGTCACCCTATGGACCAGCAGTGCTACTCCCTGCTACCACCCCTAGGGGGAGCCTTGCTTCTACATTCTGACAGACGGTGATCCTCTCTGACTACACAGTTACCTGTTGTGTGTATCCATGCTCCATTCTGAGTATACACCACCGCCAGTATCACTCCTCCTCTAGTGGGTCATCCATGAGCAACACTCCTCTCAGACCAGCGTCCTTTCAGTACCAAACGTCTGCCCTCATAACCTCTCCTGGATCCACCCCGGGTTCATTCCCGCAAGTGACATTCATGTGTTTTGAAATTAAGAGCCAACTCACCTGGAGGCACTGGCAAATATACAGTCCTGAAAACATTGGTTAATAGCAACTGAATCACGGGTGGTGAAATCGGGAGGTTGGCGATCCCCACCGCTGCAGCTGTGCGGCGGTGCCGGACTCATGAGACTGAATGGATGCTGTATGCATGCGTGCGGCATCCAATCAGTGACAGGAGTGGGCTGGGGGATGCCATGCAGGCACGCCTCCAAATAACGTCACATAGGAGGCATGACCTATGGTAATTAGGCCACGCCTTATTTTTCAGTCGCACGTGGCTATGTCGGGGCGCACTACAGAGAGCCGGCACAGAGTGCTCCGACCCCTGGAGCCCGTCCTGATTAATACAGTAAACAAATATTAACAGTTTATATAACTTCACCTCACACTGTGTTCTGCCTTGTGTACAATGCTAAACACCACCGTGAAAAGCGAAGTTATAAACACTAAAATGTTTAATATTTGTTTAGTGTGCTAAAATATACATTTCCCTTTTTTTCTCCCAATTTTACCCACGTATGTGAGGATACTGAGTTGCAGTGAGCGCAAGTATTGATTGTTATCATATCTTTTTCTGTACTTGGGATTTATTTTAATATTTTAAACAGTGTCTGAACACACAACATAGTGCCTCACAGCATTCTTAGTACTGGCACCCTAATGACATTATATTTTATCACAGTGCCTGAACACACAACACAGTGCCTCACAGCGCTCCTAGTAATGGCACCCTAATGACATTATATTTTATCACAGTGCCTGAACACACAACACAGTGCCTCCCAGCACTCCTAGTAATGGCATCCTAAAGACTTTATTTTTTAACACAGAGCCTGAAAACACAACACAGTGCCTCACAGTGCTCCTAGTAATGGCACCGTAATGACATTATATTTTATCACAATACCTGAACACACAACACAGTGCCTCACAGCGCTCCTAGTAATGGCCTCCTAAGGACTTTGGGAGTCATTCAGACCCACTCGCGAGCGGCAGTACGCTCGCAAGTGGGTCGATGTTCCCCACTGCGCATGCACACGACGGAGGGAGCTCCGTCGTGCTCATGCACGAGACCCGGCGAGCCAAGGACTTTCCTTCACTCGGAGTGTCTCATCAAAGGGGGCGTGCAGTCGATGGTGACTGACAGCACGCCCCCTTTGGTGGGCGTGCCAAGGGCGTGCCTGCCAGATGGAGGCGTTCCCAAGGGAACGCCTATCGTCTGAAGCCGGCCCCACTGACATCACTAGTGATGTCAGTGGGAGTGATTTTGGCTCTGATAGAGCCAAAATCACTCCTGGCCTTGCGGTTGAGAAACCCAACCGCAGGCTTTCACTCGCAGTTCCTATGGTCGCGATGGTCAAGACCATCGCGACCATCTTTTTGCACGCTCGTATATGCTGTGGGTGGTGACCCACAGCTATACGAGCGTCCAGGAGGACGCTCCATATTAATGGAGGTGGGCCCTGATTCAGAGCGAGTGCTCTGGTCAGAGCGTCCGGCTCTGAATCAGGGACTTTATTTTTTAACACAAAGCCTGAACACACAGCACAGTGCTTCACAGTACTCCTAGAAATGGCACCCCAATGATTTTATTTTTTGATACAGTGCCTGAACAAACAACATAGAGCGCCTAGAACTGGCACCCTAATGACATTATTTTTTAACACAGTGCATGCACAAACAACATAGTGCTGCAGAGCAATCCTAGAAATGGTACCTTAATTATGTTTTTTTTAACACAGTATCTGATCACACAACACAGTGACTCACAGTGCTACTAGTATTGGCACCCTAATGATGTTATTTTTTAACACAGTGCCTGAACACACAACCCAGTGCCTCACAGCACTCCTAGTAATGGCAGTGCCTCAGAGTGCTCCTATAGCGTTTTTTTTTTTAAGAACACTGTGCCCCTTTAACACAGTGTTCCTAATGGCGTTTTTACTTTAAATAACACAGTGCCCCTTTAACACAGATCTCCTAATGGCATTTTTTTTATTGCCTGAAAGTGTTGTTTTTTAAAACAGTATATACTGTATATGGAGAGATGGTGCTCAGGAGTGAGATTAATTTGAAAATGGCCATATGAAGTCTCTTTTAAACACAATTAATTTAATCTAAAATATGACATAATAAATAATAAACCCAATAATAATAAACAGTATAATAAACAGTATTCTAAAATACATATAAAGTAATACAATATTGAAAAATGGATGTATTTGTACTCCGTTTCACCAGATTTAACTAATAATGATATGGATTACTTGTGCCAATATAGATACATATATGTAACTGGACCAACTTATTGGTATCCGAAATGTCCTGAAGTGAATATAAAGTGATCCACAGTGATACAGGTAGCAGTATAAAGTTCTATGTGCACAGTCAATGGAAGGATTTCACTGGCCCGCAACAATCACCATCGGGCATACGTAAGGTAGCTGGTTATTTAATGATAAAGTGCCAGAGTGCTTCTGAGTAATGTCATTGAAACTCCACAATATAGAGAACTATAAACCAGAATACTTGAGCATTCCACTCTGTGAGATCCTGCTGCTACCAATAAATACCTCAGTGTCAATCCGACATAGGCCCGTATTCAATTTGAAGCATTAAGTCCGGATCCGCGTTAAGTTACCACCGATGACGTCATCATCGCTTGTTTTGGTTTTCCTCCGTACTCAATTTGAAAGACTTTCCGGAGTTTCCGCCTAGGTGGAAAGTCAATGCAATGTAATAGGCGGTAAAGTATCGTCTATGAATGGCAGGCGGAAAAAAGTGGTTTGGGGTTTTGGGGTGCAACGTTTCGGAAACCTCCCTGCAGCCTTCAGACAGCCTCCCAAAGATAATCTGTGTCAAAAAAACTTAAGGACACCTCAAAAATTAACTTTGAAAAAGGGGACGGAAAAAAAATGTTGGAGTACAAAGTTAAAAACTAGCGAACTTCACTCTGGGGGGGTCCCCAAGTATGCCCCAGGTGTTTTTTTGATTACAGGTGCTTGCAGCAGGTGGATTTTTCATGATTTTTCAACTTCACTTTAGCAACTTTTAAATATGCTGACCCCCATTTTCAAGTACCCCAAATTTGCTGGGATAAGTTATTTTCTGGAAAAAATACTCCTAACTACTATTCTGCCTCAGGCATAGAAAAACTCTATTTAGCAGCTATTGAGCCCATTTAAAAACACCAAATACCTTCAGCAAGCCAAATGGAGGGGTACCATAGTGAACCCCCATGTCAGAGCATTATTTGGGGGGTGACATGCTGATTTCCCCAAAAATGACAGTACTTTCCGCTTGTTACAGTATCGCCGGGTGCCGTTTACGCGTACTTTCAAATTGAATACGGGGTAAAGCGTGCACACACGCGATACTTTAATGCCTACAAAACAGGTGAAGTCGGCATTAAGTGCAGGCCGCATTAAGTTAACGCGGCTCGGCTCAAATTGAATACGTGCCATAGTTGTAATATGAGGCAACCACTCTGTGGGCTTTGGCTGTTAGTGGCTGGATCCTTTATTAGTAAGTGGTCACTTACTAAGACAGCGCCTATCTTTTGCTATACGTTTTTTAAAATAGCGCCTGGCCCTGTACACACAACAAAGTGCTTCACAGTGCTGCAGCCCACAGTCCACACCCTCTTCCTCTAAACTCTTGTGTGAAATGATGCCCGATCACAAGGGAGGGACTTTTATGTGCAATCAAAAAACGCAAGAACTGACGCGGGAAGATGACGCTGAGAAGATGATGTTTTGCTTCGTTTTGGGATTTGAAGTTTGCAGGAAGACCTGAGATCAAGCTCAGTTGGACTCAGAACCCCAAAGTTCAGGTATGTTCAGTATCCACAGAAATCGAACCGCACATCTCTAGTGTTATTATGGCATAGGCGAGATGTACTAAGCTCTGAAAAGTGATAAACTGGAGAGTGATAAACCTCCAGCTAATCAGCTCCAAACTGTCATTTTTTAAACACAGCCTGTAACATGACAGTTGGGAGCTGAGTGGCTACTCTCCAGTTTATCAATTTTCAGAGCTTAGTACATCTCTCCCAAGTTGTCACTTACATCTCTACCTTCTGTGCTAAGAGTAGAAACTAGAAATCCAGACTTTGTAGCAAGTAAAGAAACATTAATACTGTAAACTAATTTCCTAACTTCGATATCCACTTAAAACCTGTCACTTTAGTTTGCCTGACAGACAACCACCTAAAAGACATGATGCATCACATAATTCAGCTTTTAATTTTTGTTCTTTAAATATATTGAATCTCTCTTTGATAATCTACTATATTGGTATGTAAACTTTAAAATAATCTTATAGCTGAATTATATATGGTCTTGTGTAAATACCCCAGATAATGAGTAATTTCTTACAATCTCTCCAAAAATGCACCTAAAGGTTACATGCTTACCTTACCTCATTGTAAGGGACACCATCAGGGAGTGCTGATGTACCAGGCTCGGATCAGGGAGGGGCCTGCAGCATGCCAATGATCTCATCTGTGAACTGCTTTGGGCCACTCCTGACAGTGTCTGATGTTATGCTGTTGCATGGGAGGAGGGGAAGACAGGCAAGCTCTTTTTATTACATGCTCCTTTATTTAAAATTCATTTTTCAGTAAGGTCATTTCTGGTACTTGAACCTACAACCTTACACATTGCAGTCAGATCCCTTACACATGGAGCTATTTACTCCTCTGTCTTCTAGCTATACTGTATGAAGCTACTTGTAATTGTCAGTAAAAAACTATTACAACTAAGCAGATCTATCTATGTAGTATGCAGCCACACTTCCAATTCCCTGCAGACTGTGGTGGGCAGTAGTTAGATGGATTGAGGGGAATTTTTGCTTAGTATAAAGTACCTTATGTTGCACAGTAAGACAAAGCAAGATTATTGAAGTAAGATAAAAAAAAATAAAGATCATCATTCCTTTCTGTAAAGAGGGGCACTTGGTAATTTTCACATTGCAGGAGGACTTCAACTTTGCTGTCAGAGCAGGTGGCCTTCAGGTCTTATCCTATACATCCATTGGTACCCATTCTGTGCATTCATGTTGCAATTTAGCAGTTTTGCACAATTCTTAGTGCACTCTGAGTAATGTAATGAGAAGCTTCACATAAATGAAAACTATAAATTTGCAGATTAAAGAATAAAAACTTTGTCCACCTCACAACTCCCAACAATAATCACATTTCTAGTTTTGCAGGGGTATCTTCTTAGAGCATATAGTAGGTGGGCTCCTTGAAATGTGCTGGGTTGCCCATCTAAGTATTTTGTTGTGTGCATCCAGTGCAGATTGCAAATGACTGAGCACCCTTCCAGAAAACAGGGGCGTTCCCCTAAATACATTTTCTACATCCCTTTATTTTATCAAAATAACTAGCTGAAGTAACTGGCATTGCCTCGGTTTAAATCTTTAAGTTATTAAGTTAGGCATCCCAGACCAATTGCCACCCCTCTGTGAAGTTTTCATCCAAATCCATCTAGTGGAAGGCCCAGAACAGGCTCCCCGGGTCAAAGTTCTGCCCAGCATACACCAAAGGGAGATCCGACCGGGACCCTAACCCCCCTAAAAGCTGGGCAGGATTCAACTGGACCACCTCTTGTTGGTTTCATCCCAATCAGTGCAGGGGTGCTGGAAACCATAACCGGACAGACAAACAAACCAATGGATTTTACATATAAGATCTTACCCCAAAAATGTAAATCTAATTTTTTCATGTGGGCATATAATTAGGTGTATTCATATGCCAGGCCCAAACTCCTTAAGGACCACCACAAATTGACTCAGCACTTCCCATCAGAAGTCCACAAATTCATGAGCTTACCTATCTAAAAAAGCCAGTGCATTTGTGAATAAAATCCATGCATGGTGTCACAAAGCTGGATTTACGGTACTTAACTTTTGTAAATAATTGTTCCTGCTTTCATAATTAACTGTTGTTTTCAGTAGTTAGGGGACCAGAAATAAAGTAGAAATTGTTCATTGTGTGTTCACCAGACTTGGCTGTTATTAGCAATAGTGGTCCAGCTATGTTTGCATTCATGCGATTGAGCAAGCACCATCATTCAATGGCTGTGGGGCACTCTAAATAAATATACTTATTTATTTTTAAATTACCAACATATTCTGCACTGCTATACATTGGGCACAATTCTATTCACCGTGATGTAAATAGCGCCGGGAGATAGCTCCCGGAACTATTCAATTCATCGCGATGTTAGGTCAGGGAAGGCTCATTCTCGCACCTTAAACAGGGTGTTTAGGCGCGATAACGGGCATTCCCCGACCTAACTTCCCGGCGCGAGGCTGTTTTCCAGACGCGAAGGGCAGAAAACAGCCTGGCGCCGGGACTTTTGTCGGATTTCTGCTCTCATCCCCGGAGAGATGAGAGAAGAAATCATTAGTCGGACTTGGCAGCGCGGTGTATTGAATAGCTCCGGGAGCTCACTCCCGGCGCTATTTACATCGCGTTGAATAGAATCATGCCCATTGTATCTATCATGATCTAAAAAATTATAGCCAGTGACATGAAACCGACGTTAAGTTGGTCTTAAGATTATGGTCTAACAAGTTTGGGGAACAAGTGATACATAAGGTATTGGAATAACAAATGTTGCTGGTGGTGGGAAAACTATGTGGTTACTTTAAAGCAGAAGCATTATCAACCATCAATACTAAAGAAGCCACTTCTGTGCTCCTACAGTGGGGTAACATTGCTGTAATGAGGATAGAAAGTGGAATGTCTGATCATTGAATATATCCTGGTCAATGTAGAAATTATAAGACAGCTGCTGACCACTATTCATCATTCATTGAAGCTCTGTCCTCATCTGGTTCTGGAGAAGACTTTTACTTTTCTACTGCGTGGATGATCTTCAGTTGTCCACTGGCTCAGAGTAGTGATGTATTTAATATAGATGATCATAGACATAGAACACTTTTTCCATGTGTTCACAGACGTGTGGTGGCAACTGCTGTCAGCAAGGATACTGCAGAGATCACCAGGACAGAGCTGGCATCTTCAATGACATTTGAACTCACTGGATCCAGGAGCTGAACTGAGATGGTATTCCAGTAAATCTTCAAATCCACCATGTCCTAGGTTGGATGACACTCCACAGCACCACTGCATTCACATATTTGTAACTGTGTTTGTATTTGTAAGAAGTTGACTATGAGGAAAGTAGGTCACAAAGCTGACCTACAGGGCAACCATCTGCACCAGCTGCTCACATGCCAACATAATGAAATAAAATAGATTTTAATATATAATGATGTAAGTAACAGCAATTCAATGGAAATGATCACTACATCATTTTTTATAATGTAAAATTGACAGTGTTTCTAGTGTTGTTCAACAGTTACTGAAAAAACGATCTTTTGCTCTAATGAAATTTTTTTTTCACAAAATAATAGTTTCTATATATTTTTTGTCCAAGCCATAAGTATTACATTTTTTTCAGCTGCTATATTAAAAAGATTCTCTTTTGTAATAAAACATGAAATGCAGACAATACGAAAAAGACTCCCATAAAAGTACAAATATTAGTTGAGAATATGAAAAGAGCCAATTTATAATGCATTCTGGATCAATCAGGATTAAGAAGTCCCATTTCTGAAAACTATTCCATTTATGAACAGTAACATTTGCCAATCTGAAAGCACACATAAGGATCTCATACTGTTTCATTTTATTTCTAAACAGAACAGTGTGTGTAATACTTCAATCCATGTGCCTTGCAGATCTGTTAAAAAATTAATACATTCAAGAATAATTACAACATTAATTCAAAATGAATTATCTAAAGGCATAAACCAATTGACAAAATATGAAATAGTAAAATAAAAAACATCTCTGTTACCTTTCTGATTGCAGTCTATCAGACATATTTTCTGTACTGTTAAACAGAATGCAAAATTAAGGTTCCCTTAGGAATTTTAGGAAAAATATGCAAATCACTCAGTCGATTATTGTCAGTCAAAAGGTCTTGTAATGATGAGTGTGGTGGCATCATTTTCATTCAATGTCAAAATGTATTAAACATTAAAAATTTACTTTTTTGAAATACTGGTTGAGTCTCCCATATCCAAATATTCCGAAATACGGAATATTCCAAAATACGGAATTTTTTTGGCATGACTGAGATAATGAAACCTTTAATTTTTGATGGTTCAATGTGCACAAACTTTGTCTAAGGCACAAATTATTAAAAATATTGTATAAAATTACCTTCAGGCTGTGTGTATAAGGTGTATATGAAACATAAATGAATTTCATTTCTGTACACAAACTTTGCTTGAGCCACAAAATTCTTGAAAATATTGTATAAAATTAAAATATTGTATAAAATAGGCCCCAATATACACACATGAATGCATTATGTGTGTATATTGGGGCCTATTCCCAAGATATTTCATTATGACATGCAATTATTCCAAAATACGGAATATTCCGTTATCCAAAATACCCCTGGTCCCAAGCATTTTGGATATGGGAGACCCTGTAGTTGTATTACAGCAAAAATTAAAACATTATCTCGCCTTATAACCATATTGGGTTGTATGTGTCATTGTTCCACATATAACACATGCACTCTGAAGCTATTTGTTACACCAACTAAAGGCAACTGCCCAATAAGAACATACAAAGGGGTATATTTACTAAAGTGAGAGTTTTTAGAAGTGGAGATGTTGTCCATAGCAACCAATTAGATTTTAGCTATTATCTTCTAGAAGCTGCTAGTTTAATGTTAAGTAAAACCTGATTGGTTGCTATGAGCAACATCTCCACTTCTGAAAACTCTCACTTTAGTAGATTTACCCCAAAGTGTTTGACCAGGGATCCCACACAGCTAAGATGGTCACAACTTCACAAACTTTAAAGCCGTGGCCAGGGTCTTACATAGGCATCTGGACACCGATTGCAAAGTGAAAGATGTGACACAACCCCTCCACCCTCCATCATCCATATAATATTTGTTTATAGCTTTCCCATTTGTGCAATAAAGATATAAGGAGGGTTAATATACACTATAGAGATGTGGGACAATGGACTTAATGGACCTTAGGGGAAACTGAGAAGTAACAGTGGCAGGACAGTAGGTGTGTTGGGATGGGAAGGAGGGGTGACAGGAAGAGTGTAGTAGGATAGGGGGAAGAACAGGGGTGAGGACAAAGGAGCAAGTCAGGTCTTGCTGTGTATATGTAAAGATGAGGCAAATGATAAAAAAGTAAGGAGGCATGACCTTAGTTAGAGTGTAGAGAGGGGGCATGATCTGAAACAGAATCAATAAAGAGATGGCATTACCTTGTGGATTCCATCATCTCCAAGCAAGATGAAGGCAAAGCCATACCAAGCAGTCCTATGCAGGGCCGCAACTAGGGTTGTGCGACCAGTGCCACTGCAGGGCAAGGGGCACTGTTTGGGCCTGTCAATTTTCCTGTTTATTATCATTCTCACTTGTAGCTTCCTTTTCTTTTATCCCCAGCATCTCCTGGCCTCCACTATCTCTTCACTGGCCCTTCTCCATGAGGCCATGAACCTTTTTAAGGTGCATTATCTTATGTCCCTATTTAAAAATTGTGTGTGAGGGGGGTGGGGGGCGCCAATGCTCTCTCTGGCACAGGGCACCAAAAAGTCTAGTTACGGCTCTGGTCCTATGCATGTATAACTTTGGTGGTAGATGGGATTTTCTAAAACACTAGTCACATCCCTTCATGGCCTGGTCATGCTCCCTCTATCAGGCAAACAGATGATATTAATGCCATTTTATATTTCCCTGGAAATATGTTCTGCAGTATATAGTTAGAAAAATATGTGCTTTCTCTTTTTTATACCAATGCAAAAAGGTCAGTAAAGAAGATCGGGGTACTGTGGTGACAGGGGGCAGTTCCCAGTGTTCAATGTCCAGTTCTAGCAGTGATAGCAAGCTGCATGCTCCTCACTTCTATGGGGTCTATTTGCTAAGCAATGTTAGGAGAAGTGAAAAGTGAAGAGTGATAAGTGATAAGGTGCCAGCCAATCAGCTCCCAACTGTCATTTCTCAAACACAGCCTGTGAGATGGCAGTTAGGAGCTGATTGGCTGGCACCTTATCACTTTTCACTCTTCACTTTTCACTTCTCCTAACACTGCTTAGTAAATAGACCCCTAAATCTTCAGGGCCGATGTCACTTCCATAAAAATTTACAGATCCAGACCTCCCTGCAGTGTGTACTGTCTGAGTACAGCCGCTGGACCAGCCCAGTAAGATACAAAGGCTGCAGCCTGGCACCAGACATGGGATGCTCCATTCTCCCCTTTGATTGTCAAGAATCCGAACACCACTGTGCAGAGCAAATGTAGCTTAATGTATTGAATAATAATAAAGATTTAAAATGGGTCATTTGGGTAGCAGGCAGGCCCCTAGGGGCTGGCAGGCTGATCCAGGTGGTGCCCCCCTCAATCAGCATCCCTGGCTAGTGCCACCCTGATAACCCCTAGTTACGGCCCTGACTGCAGCACAATGATATGGAGACAGAAGGTGTAATGATGTAGAATGTACATTATTTGCAGCCAGGAGTTATTATACTATTTGAACAGTGTCTGATGACTGCAGTATTAAGGGTGTTAAAACCCAGTGTTGAGCACAAGGCACGTTACATATAATGTACAATATTCAAGCAGCGTAAGAGAGCATTTATTATACTGCCTACTTAGTGTATTTAAATGTATATAGAAAAGAAAAAATGTAACTATCATTTGGAGCCTGCAGCCTCGGGCAAGCTAAAGTCCATCTCTGAACGCTGACCACAGAATATCTAAAAATGTTTAAATGTATTAACTAGGTGCTTTTCGATAATAGAACTTTTATTAAATAGTCTTGGACAGTGAATTGAGTGGCAACGTTACCTGTTAAAGGAAATTATTAGTGTCTCATCGGCAGAGCTATTAACATGTTAATTAAGTCTTTGTTTAACCATATGCTCTGGGGGTCAGGACTGGATTATGGTTTATAGGCAGCTAACTTGTGTTTACAGTATATACAGTGGGGGCATATTTAGGGATCAGATCTATAGAATACCGGAATGCTGCATGTGAAGGGGAGGGGCTCCAGCCTGCACACACTCCCCTTTTATATGGATCAGCATCTTTGTGGGTGGTTGCTTTTGATCTGTCCATTGATCACACCGTCCCTTATTGGACCTTATTGGTCTAGATTCAGCACTAAATCTACTATGTATGGGAGCCCCCCATCTCCCCGCTGAACCTGTACTGCTGGGGGCAGTGGTGCCATGTCTTTTAGAGTTGGAGTTGGAGAGACAAAAGATAGTTGTGTGAAATCAAATTACTGTTTAACCAGAATAGTGTGGTGTGTAAAGGGCCCCATACACGGAGCGATATAGCTGCCAATCCGATAGATTGGAATGATATTGCTGCTATATCAATCAGTGTTTGGGTATATCGGCCAGTTTGCACACCCAGGGGATCGATCATCGCTCCTACAGATCTTCTATGCTGCTCAAGAGATCTGGAGAAGCGATATACAATCCCATACAGCGCTATGCAAGGGGGGAGGGGGGGGGCGGAATATCGGGCGGTTGGGCAGCGGATCGCTCCATGTGTGCGGACCGTTGGATCACCGGCTACAAATCTTACCATGTGTAGCCGGATTAACACAGAGGGGTCATCATCCCTAAATCAATATTCTGTTAATTCAATTAATTGATATATTTCAGTAGGGTTGAGCTCCAAATTGGGAATGCTTTGTCCTGATCATAAATGATTTGCGAAGTAATCCTAACTCATTAAAATGACGGAGGGGATTTCAAATTAGCCCTTGCTGTATTGTACACTGGAATTGTGTAAAAAAAGGGCTCTGTGATCTCATTACATGTGATCCTCTGATCATCTTGAGAGGAATGTACTTCTGAACCATCTGGTATGCTGTTATATTCCCAAGCACCTTTAGCGAAAGAGGAGTTGTCTATTTTAAGGCATTTGGAGCTAAAATAAACATTTACTTGCTTAAATAATCTTGCAAATACTTTCATCCTGTAACCATAAGAGTAGCACAAAATGCTATTGTGTTCTCCAGTTGTTTTACTGATAAACCCAATGTCTACAATTTCCACCTTCTGCATTTTTCCAAGTGAAGACTGGTCCATAGTAAGTGCCCAGTGGGGAATTAGCCAACAGCAACCAGTTTTTTTTGCAGCAGTGTGATACATATATGCATAAGTAAGTGGTTCCAGGCGCTGGTGGTAGGAACCTTGGAGAAGCAGTTATAGGTGCTGGTATAGGAACCTGTTGGTGGCAGCAAGTTACCCGACCATACAGGCCTGGCAACAGAGGGCTACAAGGGGTACAGTTGTGCCAGGCCCTGAGGTTGTAGGGGGATTTGGAGAGGTCCACAGATAATACTTTCCTGGATCACTGCCTGCACTGCTACATGATCAACAGGGCGTGTACAGGTACAGGTCGGGTCAGTATGGAGAGTCTGTATTAATGTAGCTTTATTGCAGGTGGGCAGCGCAATAAAAAAAATTTTGTTTATTGCAGCGTGTGACGTCATGACGTCAGCCAGCGCCACACTGGCCCTGGTAGCAGACAGTAGAGGATTTGCGTCGTGGTAAGCATTAGGGCTCGAGGGACATTGTGGGAGCTGGTTGGCCACTGGAGAGACACTGACAAGGGGCTGGTCACTGGAGGGACACTGACAGGGGACTAGCCACTGGTGAGACACTGACATTTACTAGGTTTAGACAAGCGTTATTGCTGAAACAGCAGGTGAACTAATTTATTTTTTACAAGAAAGATTGATTGACAGCAATATTATCCAATTGGGTTATGGAGGATTATGATAATTCTCACCAGACATAACTGGACTTTAACAGAAATACACAAACTAAAATATAATACATTTTTTAAAACACAAAGAACTCACCACCATTAACAATCACTTTATATATTTCTTTTACTATTTTCCTATGACTTTATCCTTCTCCACTTAAAATAGAGGATTAGGTTTAGGCTGCAGGATGGAAGGGTTAGGGTTAGGCTCTAGGAGGAAGGCTAGGGGTTATGGTTAAGAATAAGGGCATTACTCACTGCCAGAATTGCTGCAGGATGAGCTGGAAGTAATAATGATGTCACCGCTGGACCCAGAAGACATTGCTGGAGCCACCTGACCTTTGAACAAGGAAAGTCACTGCTGAACCACCACAAACTTTTTGTTGCAGGTTGTCTTTTCTATTCCAATGGGGATTGATGTCAGATTATGTTTAGACCTCTATAACGACCTTTAGTAAATACTAGTAATTTGACATGAAATATGCCGTCAATCCGTGGCAGTTTTCTGCAGGCTTTAAATTACACCAAATCCGCTGCTTAGTACATTTACCCTAATGTTTCCTTCCTTTACATTAAACATTGGCAGTTCAGATAAATGCTCATTTGCAGCTACAATAAAATTCATCTTCAAACCTTCAATATACTGTACTATTGATGTGTTCCTGGATATCACTAATATTTGTTGATATCTGCAGATATCAGTTTTTTTTTAGTAAAATTCAAGAAACTTAGGGAAAATTTTAGAATTTGCTTGACCTGAAATTTTTTTTTAAAGTACAAAATATCCCATGTATATATGGGCTCGGTTCTACTCGGTTCCGTTCGGTTCTTTTTACCGGATCTTATTGGGTTTCAGCTGTCACGAGTTTTGGATAGCCAATAAGATTCGGTAAAAAGAACCGAACGGAACCGAGTAGAACCGAGCCTGCACATCCCTAATATATATATATGTCTTGTATCATTGTATACTGGGCCTGATTCAGCAATGATCGCAGCTGCTAAAGCGTACGCAGATGGTCAATAGTTGCACACTGCGCATGCATCGCAGTGCGTAAATGCGTCACTGCGATTGTGACTGCTATCACAGTGACTACGCAGACCCATCGCAGAGTGATTGACAGGAAGTACAGATTGGGGGTGGTGACGGGGAGGGGTGGTCCGGGAAATACAGGTGTGCCAGTGCATTTGAACATCGTTGCAGGGGCGTGCATAAATTAGCCACTGCGGTGGCATACACAGCTTGAGTTCTTAGTGCGTGCAGGAAAGTTAGCAATTTAGTGGTAGGGCTACTTAAATGTGCAAGTGGCTCCAATGTACTTCGATGTTACGGATGTTGTGGCTGGATTGCAAGGTACTACAGATGTGCGAGAGGGGAAGTTGGCGCATCTACATGTTGTCCGTGCAAGTGCTTTACGATTGTAATCATTAGCATACTTTCGCAGCAGAATTGCATGCACGATTGCAGCCGCAATTGCATCAGCGATCCTTGCTGAATCAGGCCCACTGTACATAACATTAATTCTTTTTTTTTTTCTAGTTTGTTTATTGCATCATTGGGTCTTATTCAGCAAGGATCGCAGTTGCAAAGCTGCAAGCAGGCAACTTTGCAATTGTGATCCTTGCTATTATGCAAATACAGCAGGAGGTGTATGACACTCCTTGCTGCATTTGGGATCCCAGCACTGTGCGTCGCATGCTTGGATCACCATTGCGACCATCTGTGGTCGATGGTCGCGATGGTGGATGGCGCCTGGCCTCCGGCCAGCTCAGTAAGCCTCAGCTTACTCAGGCTGGCCAGCTTTCAAGCTCACGATACTGCATTGATCAAAGCAGATCCTGGACTTGCCACTCCAGGAAAACGGGGCTGACACGCTCCCTTTCCGGGAACGCTGGCCGACCGCACCGCCCCTTAAATGCCTCTGTCTGTCAATCAGGTAGAGACATTCAAGGGTCTGCGTGTGACTACGCAGGACCCATTCTGCACACTCGCAGCATGGGTCCTGCGCAAGCGCAGATTCCTGATAATTGGGAATATGCGATCAGCAGTGCGCTTGCGTGCTCTGCTGAATCAGGCCCAATGACTTTAAAATAGCAAAAACTGAGTAGGCTGATTACATTGCAAGATTGTCTACTAATGAAATAGACCAGGTTGATTCAAGTGTTTCTAAAGAACTAAACCAAAATATTGTATTAATTTATTTGTAATATAATCCCAAAAAATAAATGTATTGTCTTTAGTTTGTAAGGTGTAGGGTCTTTTATTTCATATTTGTTACTGTATTATTAAAAATCACAATTAGAAATGTTTCACCTTTCTTTGGCATTATTGTAAAACTTAGTCAGAATAATAACATAAACATCAGGCATGTGAATGGAAACGATTCTTCTCCCTAATTAACAGACGTAGTCAAACACTGACTGTTGAATTTGATACAAAATCTCTATTGTGAATGTCGTTAAGGTTGATATCACATGAACGCTTTTAAAGCACCATTTACAATTCAGCACAGAAGTACTATCAGAGCCCTGCAAAGACTTTAATGGATTTTCATATGAGGGAGTCACACACGTTGTTTCACTGCCTCTTAAAGAAAAACTGCATGAGAAATAGTCATGTAAAAAAATGCATTGCATAAGAAACAACAGCTCTCACTGTCAAACCAGTGTTTAAAGTGCTGAACACCATAGTGTTTAGTATTAAGCTTTTGTTTTGGGTGACTGCACTATAAACTACAGTATGCTTGCAGCCTGGAAAAGCTGTTTTTTATCATTTTTTTAAAGCTCTTAGTTTTTAGCAATGTGTGTTTGTCCTGCATCTACTACAACACTGACAACGTAAGTATTTTGTTTGATGGAAATAAGCGACAGCACATGTGTGACCCCACAACAATCTGGCTTTCTTTTTTAATCAATCAGCCATCTATTTAGCTGTATATGGATTAGAAAGAGCATAATACAGTTTAACATGACACTTTGTCAAGAGCCTACTTACTCTTGCTGCATTGCTCGCCAACTAACCCAACAAGCAGTCAGATTGCCTGGGCTTACAAGCAACTCTATTCTCATTGGTTATTTTATTAAAAATGATTACTTAAAAAACACATTTGGCTTGATGTTGAGTTGAATGAAGACCAGTATGTGGAGCATATATTGTGTGTTTTTACATCGGATCCAAGCACACACAAGTACAGGCAATGCGGAGTAGTATGCATTTCAGTTGTGCATTTCCACTTACAGCTGAAAAGGGCTGTAACAGGGCATTCCCACATAGGTATTGCAATGAGACTGTGTCATACAGAGTTAGACATAACTATAAATAAATATGCATATCAAGGTGGGTCTTTGGAATGGGTATGTAATGCCGGCTGTCAGGATGCCTCCTGTCAGAATTCCGACAGCGGCATCCCGATGGTTGGTATCCCGTCAGGGGTCGGGTAAGTATACTTACCCTCCCCCCTTTTCTCCCTAACCTCCCTTCTTGTAGCCTAACCCTAACCCTCCCCACCCCGCACCCTAACCCTACCTGTTAGTGCCTAAACCTAAGTTTTCCCCCTTCATACCTAAACCTAACCCTTCCCCCTTAGTGCATAACCTTAACCCCTCTCAAGTGGTGCCTGACCCTAACTTTCCCCCCTAGGGGTGTCTAACCCTAATCTCCCCCCAAAAAATCCTAATGCTAACCCCGCTATTTTACCTAATTCCCCCCCCCCCCCCGTGGCAAACACTAAGGGAGCCCTGGCTTAAATTCCTTCAGGCTGTCGTCCTCGTTGAATCAAACATCAGGATTAAGATAGGCATCAGTATTTCACTGCCTATCTTAAATCCCTTGTTGTCCTTCCAGCATCGGGATTGAGACCGGCAGCATCGTGGCCGCCGGTCTCATAACTACATCCCGTGTCTTTTGTACCAAGTATAGGCTGGTATAAGTCCTCTCTGATGATAATGTTGAGTAACAAACAAAGAACGGATAGGAGGCAGACACACCACAATGCTAATGACTCTGCATTATATCCCTTGCATGCAATGGGAGAGCACATACAGGGGGTCATTCAGACTTGCAACCGGGTCGCTCGCAACTGGGTCGATGTTTCCACACTGGGCATGCACACATCGGAGCCAGCTCCGATATGCGCATGTGGGAGACCCGGCTAGCGACGGGCGCTCCATCACTACAGGTCTCGCACCAAAGGGGGCGACCTGTCGATGGTGAGTGATAGCTCGCCCCGTTTGGGATGTGGGCAGGGGGCATGGCCAGCCAAACGGAGGCGTTCCTGATGGAATGCTTGCCATTTGGGGGCGGCCGCACTGACATCAGCAATGATGCCAGTGGGGAGCTTCCTGTTCGATCAGAGCAGGAAGCTTCCTGGGGCTTGCGCTTGATGAGACCCAACCTTAGGGTCTCGTCGCAAGCCCCGATGGTTTCGATGGTCTTGACCATCGCGACCATCACCCTGGTCGATCACAAGAGCTGTGGGTGGTAACCCACAGCCTGGCAATCGACCAGGAGGCGGCACTTAAACCTCTGAATGAGGTCCACAGTTTGCCCGATTTCTGTCCACCTCTGCATTATGCCAATTTGCTCTTTAAAACTTTCTTCATTTCAACCTATGTGCCATTTTACAACCATTACTTCCTCTGATCCCAGACAAGGTTTTAAGCCAGTCTCCAGGGATTCTCAGTCACTATTGTGGATAGTTCTTCTATTTTTTGGCATTTTAAAGCATAATGACCTTTGCTGCTGAGTTGTTTTTCACCCTTGCGCTGAGCCTTAAACCTTTTGGAATGATCACATTCTGTCCAACATCAATATGAGTCATTTTCTATACAGTACGCACACCCGTCATAAACTGTTTATTTCACAAGATTTTCTTTTTAGAAAATATCATTGTTTTTTAAATGCAAAATGGATTTTATAGCTTGGTTTAGCAAAATATGGAGCGCAGATCTGAAAATTCCAGTGAACTGATGTTTTCTACATTCCTAACTATGCTTTCCTTTGTCCACAGTCATTATGTTATGGCTCTTTACCAGCTATTCCTCTCTATCTTCCTGTTGTCAATTCTAGGTTAAGCACTGCCTGACTGTGGGATTTGATTCCAATGACAGCGAATAAGTCATATTCAGACAGGAAGTGGCAGCCACCATGCTCAAGCACCAGGTGTGTTTCATTTTCAAATAAAGTTATAGTTAAACCACAACTAATATATACAAATCCAGTTTAATGGTAAAATTCTTTTTGTAGCTATATGGCAAATTAATATTCTAATAATATGTTTTGATACGTTCATTAATGAAAAGTAGGTGCTATGCCTACATTATACAATTTCTTTACATTAGGTGGACTGTCCTCCCAGATACATTTCATTCTGTGCTTTAGCAAGTATCTAAATAATAAAATTCTCAGCACTTTTCCACTTGACTCTCACCTGAGGGCCTATGTATCAAACTTTTTTCATAAAATTATGTAGAACTGCAGTTTCTGCATCATTTTATGAATTGTTGCTATGTACTAATAGAACAATGCAGGAGATTTCACAGAGATCTCCAGAAGAGCGCTAATTAGCACTGCAGATCGAAGTCCCCATTATTATCAATGGGGAATACCAGGGGCGTCTTAAGAGAGAAGAGGGCCCGTGTGCACTCCCCGTGCTGGGCCCCCTCCTCTCTCCCCGGTTGCTGGCAGCCGACTGATGTGGCTGGCCAGCCACCGGAGCCTTAGTAGACTCCGGGCACTAGAGTGTGCCCGAAGTCTACTGCACATGTGCAGAATGCTGGAAAAATGGCCGCGGCGGCCATTTTCCGACGTTCTGTGCATGCGCAGTAAACTCTGGGCACTAGAGTGTGTCCGGAGTCTACTGCACATGTGCAGAACACCGAAAAAATGGCAGCTGCGGCCATTTTCCAGTGTTCTGAGCAATGCAGACAGCCGACACGGGACCACGGACAGGTAAGTTTAAAAAAAATATAGGTGCAGGGTGTGCTATGCAGGGCCCTCCTGGACATGGGGGCCCGTGTGCCCCGCACACACTGCACCCTTTATAGATACGCCACTTTATAGATGGTATAAACTGCTTAAGCCTATGGAGACTTACAAGCAGGAGGGAAATCTAATTTTATTCCCGCAGCCTCTGGCCGGCGGCGGAAGCTGACACTGATTACATGCACAGTGTCAGCTTCCCCCCGGATAAGTCTTTCACAAATGTGAAAGACTTCAACAAAATCCCGGGTATTTAACTTGCAAAGACAATGGATACCGCAACCGCTATCCCTGTGAGTTCCCCTTTGTACATAGTGGGGATATTTTCATTCAAAATGAAAATATCCGCCGAAAAATATGGATCCCTTAATGACTGTGGCAGTTCCACAATTATTAATATATAGGCATCTAACTGTTCTGCGAGATAGTCTTCTTAATAAGTGATGCAATGCCCTAACTGATCATGGGGATTGTATTTGTTGTAACCCAGCTATCACTAGAAGCTGAATACAGTGTTTGTCAAAACAGGGATCAATAGGGATCATCCACAATTTATATAACTATATTTAGGGTAATAATTATAATGAATGACATGCAGGTCATGGATGCAGTTTGCTGTATGATTGGTTAGTCCAGCATTTTTTTACAACTGTAATTACAATAATGACAGCATTAATCATACAGTAGTGCTCTTTTCATCACTGTTTTGCATACTTTATTTATTTGCCTATGATCCTTGATGACAGCAATGCACCATGGCCAGATTGTGTCCATAAGTTGTCATACAAGTGAGCAGGGTTTGCCACTGACAAATTGCACTGAATAAATTGTATGTCAACACTTGAAAAGGCTAGTTATAAAGCAGTGCTACTGCTATGCTCCAGAACACCATAATGTGTCACAGGGAAAGTAAGGCATGCATTTAATTATTGCGCTGATGAGTCATTTATAACAAAATATTAATTGGTGTCTTTCATCTAAGAAAATGATAACTTATTAACATATTGCATACTCCTTATGACAGTTGCACCAGCCTACTCTCTATGCTCTGAACTCCTTAACATTTGAACTGCTTCTCCATCAATTGCTTTTCTGGTATATTACATAGTGCTTATGGTGCAATTAGACCAAGGGTTCTCAAACTCAGGGCCTGATTCATTAAGGATCACTATTGCTAAAGCATAGGCAGATGGCTGATTGCTGATTGTTACGTACTGTGCATGCATAAGCATCGCAGTACGTGTGCAAAGGCACCACTGCAATCGCATTGCAATCACACAGACCACAGAGAGCCATCGCAGAGTGATTGACAGGCAGTGAGCATTTGGTGACGGGGGAGTGGTCGGTGAAACGCAGAGGCGTGTCTGTCCATTTGAACGCCATTGCATGGGCGTACCTAAATTAGCCAGTGCGATGGCATATGCAGCTTGAGTACTTACTGCGTGCAGTGAGGTTAGCAATTTCTAAGTAAGGTCAAGACTGCTGTAATTCTGCACGAGGGGTCGATGGTACTAGTCTAGATGTTGCCGATGTTTATAGAGGTTTGCAAGGTATTATGGATTTGAGATAGCGGTATTGGGAGGCAGTGGGTGTCTCTATGCTGGCAGTGCAACGGCATTGCGATAGCATTCATTAGCGTATTTTCATTATATATCGTTTGTTATATCGATATTTCATTCAGTGTGGACTCAATGTCCACTGCACAATATAATGAACGATTGAACGATAACGATATTGTTTTCTTTCAATCGTTCATTAATCGTGTAGTGGATATGCGCCTGTAGACTCTTGTCAAGTAAAAATAAGTGAAGATTGATCAGTGCATGAAAAGTGGTTCTGGTGCTTCTTCAACCTCTTGGGATGACTGAATCTTATTGGATTCAAGGGATCTAATACCCAAATTATGGACTGAAAATAAAGAAAGGTAATTATAGTGCACACTGGGAATGATTTAGACCCGCGAGCGAGCGCTATGCACTCGCGAGCAGGTCGATGTTAGACCACTGCGCATGCACACGCTGTAGCTGGCTCAGTCATGCGCATGCGCGAGACCCGGCTAGCGATGGGCGCTCCGTTGCTCCGGGTCTTGCACCAAAAGGGGGCAGCTGTCGGTTTTGATCGACAGCTCGCACTGTTTTGGAGGCGTGGCGTGGGGGTGGCTTCACAAACGGAGGCGTTCCCATGCGGATGCCTGCCGTTTGTGGGTGGCCCCACTGCCATCACCAGTGATGTCAGCGGGAGAGCTTCCAGCTCTATTAGAGCCAGAAGCTCTCTGGGGCTTGCGGCCACGAAACCCTACTACAAGGGTCTCATCGCAAGCCCGATGGTCTCAATGGTCTTGACCATCACGACCATCATCCTGGCCGCTCGCAATAGTTGTGGGTGGTCACCCACAGCTATGCGAGCGGCCAGGAGGCCACTCCAAAAATAAACGCCCTGATTCAGAGCGAGCGCTCTTTCAGAGCGTCCGGCTCTGAATCAGGGCCACTGTGTAGCTACCCATATTATTCCTTCATATTTTATGCATTTTATCTATGACAAAGAAAAAAAAATGCATTAACATTTTTAAGTGCTGAGTTATGATAACTATCTTACATATAGAAACTTGGGCCCTCATTCAGAGCCACTCGCAAACAGCAGTACGCTCGTTGCGTTCCGATGTTGACTAACCGCGCCTGCGTCGGTGTAACACTGCGCATGTACGTATGGCAGATTGCGAGTTTTTTTGGTCTCGTTCATCAAATAGCGTACAGGAAGTGACATGTCAAATGTGATTGACAGAACAGTGCGTTTTTGGGTGTTGACGGGGGTGGAGATGGAAAAACGCAGGCATGGCGAGGCGTTTTTGGGGCGTACATACATTAGCAGATGCGAGCGTAAAATGTGTACGGACCGACTCATACGTCACTGGATGATCCTCTTTCCCTTCAAAATGCTCGCACAGCTTAGGGTCTGGCTTACTCGACCACATTGGCGAGGGCCTTCTCCTCCATCCCGGCACTCCTCGATATTGCTGCGATTAATCGCGGGTGGTCTGAACAGCAATTAGTGGTGGATTGAAAACCGGCTTGGTATGTGTTTTGAAAGTAGTTTTTTGTGTAAGCACAAAAGCGTACGCAGGTGGAAATCATAGCTGCTAATGTGATGATTACACAATCAATTTACGTACATTTGTGGTAGTTTCTTTGGGTCTCAATTTGTTGTTTAGGGCCTATTGTAACAATAATATCATCATGTTTTTTTGGTTTTTACCTTTTTCTTTTGGCCTGTTGAATTTGCCTTGTTATGTTAAATTTGAAACGTTCCTTAAAGAGCCCTTTTTTTGGGGGGCATGTAAAATGTGGTTCTTGCCAGTTTGTGCCTTTTGGCCCAGGATTAAATGTAATCCATTTTGACAATAATGTGAGAATACAATGTCAGTTTATTTTTTTATTTTTTTGCTCAAACAAAAAACCACAAAAAAATCAATTTTTGGCAAAGTTTTTTTGCAGGTTTCATTTCCAAAGTTACAATAATTGGGCCAACATAAAAGATTTATGAAATGTAGAACACAAAATGAAAAACAATTCACAAGAAAGGAGAGGGAAGTTTTGACCAGAAAGGAATATGAGCCAAGCACAGAAGGAGTGTGGGAAAAGTCGCCATTGCTTTCACCGTTTTTTCACCCGTTTGGCTGGGGGAGGGAGGGCGCCAGACCGGGTCTGGGATGTCATCGGGCTTGCCTGTCCAGAGGCAGATGTTGTGGCCTCTGGACTAGGCACAGGGCTAGGCACATTTGGAGGATTGGCTGATGTTGTGCCAGAGGTGGAGGATCCTGATGTTCCGGCAGGAAGGGAGGTCGGCTCCACCATGTGCTGGTGAACGAGCTGCTCCAGGGCAATGGCGATGCGGATGTTGGCCCTGGTATTTTCCGCCAGGGCCTGACCAATGGTCACATTGGCCGCAGCATTTTGCTCCAGGGCCTCAGCCACCCGTAGCAGACTGGCGTCCATCCTCTGCAGAATCTCCATATGGAAATCCGATTTGAAATTGAGTTCTGTGAGGAGGGCCACTGCCTGCGAGGGGGATTGCCCTGGACTGGCTTCTGCAGGGTCCTCAGTCGGATGTACTGGTTCCTCCCCTGCAGAGCCAGCAGAAATTCGGCGGCCAAGGCTCACCTCTGGAGCAGACTCATTCGCCTGTGTCTCTGTTTGGAAAAATGAGAAAAGACTCACATTAGAATCTACATATTGGCCCACTAACATTTCAGAGTTGGTGACATCACAAGATTTACCTGGGACAACATGAGGAGCCGCAAAGTCTGGCATGTCCGTATCCATGTTGGACACGCCAAACACCTCCACAGGCTGCACACACCCCTGTGCCAGCTCTTCTAAATCCATCAACTCCAATGACACAGGGGTGGGACCCCCACCTGTCCCCCTTGCATGCCTAGCCCTGTCCGCCAGTTTTTGCTTTAGGCGATATTTGAAGTCGGCCCATCTGTGGGATACAATGGAAACCATTATCCTTTGCTTAAAATGGGGTTTGTTTTTAGGGGGGGCAAGTGTTTACTTACCGCCGTTTGACATCCCGGGCTAGACGGACATAATCACCCACCCTATTGACAGCAACGGCTGCCTCTTCCCACATTCTCCACTTCTGGCTTGTACTCATATTCCTGTCTGCCTGTGGCAGGATGTCCACACACTTCTGAATCAAAACCTCCATCTCCTTTCTTATACTGGGCCCAGCAGCCTCTTCCATGTCATCCTCCTCACCTATTTGTGTAAATATTCAGATTTCTCAAATTCACAACTTGCCCTATCTTATGTTTCAAATTAATCATTGAGACAAAATGCATGAAAGACTTACCGCCTGACTCTTGTCCATTGTTTCCCTGGTCTGTAGCCATGTCTGAGGTCCAAACAAGAAATACACCAGAATTTAAATGTGTTTTCGTGATGTATTTATACATGCGTCCTTATTTTGCGGCTGCATCATTGATTGTGCGTTCCTATGATCCCTCCTTAATTTGTGCGGGAAACTAAACACTATTTATGGCTTGGTGTGTCTCGAGTCGAGGTGGCGTTTTTGGATTGTTGGAGGTTACCTTGGTTGGAGTTTCTTGTTTGCGGATTAAGGAGTTGGCGTTTGGAGTTTATTTTGTTTGCTAGATTTGCGTTTTGATTTTCCGTTCGCTTTTTTTTTTTTTTTGCCTCGTTTCTTGATTTGGTAAGTTTTGTGAAGTGTAACTTTGGTTCAATTGGTGTCTCATTGTGTTTCTTCTTGTTTTTAATTTTTTGATCCATAATTTCATCTCTTTTAGGTTTTTTTTTATTTCGGACCCCAAGACCTTTTGATTTGGAATCTTATATATTTGCTCTTGGTAAGTCCATTTTTAACTTGTATTTGTGAACTAATTAGCGCATTTTTCTCTGTTTGTATAGTGACTTGTATTGCCGAACTAATTAGCGCATTTTTCTCTGTTTGTATAGTGACTTGTATTGCCGAACTAATTAGCGCATTTTTCTCTGTTTGTATAGTGACTTGTATTTGCGAAATAATTTGCGCATTTTTCTCTGTTTGTTTATTAACTTGTATTGGCGAACTAATTAGCGCATTTTTAAATGCTTATTAATCCAGTAAAATTGTTTGTGGTTGCCCTTTCGCTTTTTTGGCTTACATTTCAAACCATTTTGATGTACTGTGTGCAATGTCGTTTTGCTCTTTGGCCAAATGTGTGTTTCGCCTATTTTATGTTTTGTCTAGCACAAAATTTAGAAACATAAATGCACAGACTAAACTTTTTCAAATTATTTTTGGGATTATTTTCAGTTTGGACGTATCATGACAATACCCCGGCATGTAAGCAGCAATGGATGGTATCATCAAGCTAAGTTGTTCTTAATTTTCTTTTGGGGTGGGTCCAAAGCCTTACATTCAAATCTTGCCATTTCAGGTTGATCTTGGGCGGATTGTTCTGGCCATGCTTCCGGAAGCCGACCAACCTCAATCTCGTCCCAGGCGTAGGCATCGTAGGCGTGCAAGGCCCCAGATATTTCGATCATGTGTCACCCTTTTTGGAATGCCCGATGATGAGGTTTTAAGACGCTACCGTCTTCCTCCCAAAATCATCATAGACACTCTCTCATTAATAGAGAGTGATCTTGAGCGGCAAATTGACAGTCCAACAGCAATACCACCACTTACGCAATTTATGGCGGTGTTACATTTCTGTGCCTCAGGATCGTTTCAAACAACGGAGGGAATAGTGGCGGGCATCTCACAATCCTCCTTTTCCAGGATCCTGAGGGCAGTGATGGAGGCACTGTTCAAGCACCTCCATCATTTTATTAAAATACCTTTGGATATGGGTGCCCTTAGTGTGGCCAAGGCCAATTTTTACCAAATAGCTGGCTTCCCACACATCATAGGGGTTGTGGATGGTACTCACATACCACTTCAGCCTCCAGCACGGCTGGAGGCAATATTTCGCAACCGTAAACACTATCACTCCCTGAATGTAATGGTGGTATGTGATGCCTCCCTCCAGATCCTGTCCCTGAATGCAAAATTACCAGGAAGTGCACATGACTCCTTCGTCATCCGGCAATCAGGGATATGGCAAAAATTAAACAACCTACAAGCTGGTGATGCGTGGCTTCTGGGTAAGTGGAGACCTTTAGTACATAACAATGTTAAGCTTGATACACAGTGATCCTGATGTTGTCTATTCTTTTTCACAGGAGACAGTGGATACCCTTGCATGCCCTGGCTGCTCACTCCGTATTTGGCTCCCACACCAGGTCCACAAAGTGAGTTTAATACCGCACTTACAGCCACCAGGCAAGTGGTGGAGCGCTGTATCGGCCTTTTAAAAGGGCGATTCAGATGCCTCCACCGCTCTGGTGGCGAGCTCATGTATTTGCCGGATATGATTTCGAAAATTGTGGTCCTGTGTGGGATCTTTCACGACATCGCCATAAGGAGTGGTGTTCCAATGCAGCCAGAGGATGCCTTACCTGAGGATGGCCCCCCCGAGGTTGGTCGGAGGTCAGTATGTGGGAGGGCCATACGCGATGATGTGGTGGCCCGATATTTTAGGTAATTATTGACCAAACAACAGTGTGTATACCCAATGTGTTACGGTTTTTTAGCGTTCATCTTTTTTTATATTAATTCTTGCACCATCTTCTGTTTGTTTGCATAATCTTTGGCACTCCCACGATGACTACTTCCTGCTACCCTTCAAAAACCTTTATGTGGAAACTTCTGGAATATATTATGACACCAATATTGCAACGCCATATTTTTGAAATCATGTGGGCATGGACCTTCGTCAACCAGTTCTTGATTTGTTGTGTGTTTGTTTCGTGTTTTTGGTATGTGGTGTATTTCTGATTATCACTGTGTGTTTTGTTTGTGAGTGACCACTTTGTATTTTGATTTCTGTTGTGAATAAATATTTGGAGAGTGTAATTTGTTTCCTTTTTGGGCACGTTAGAAGCAAGTGTAAACAAACTCCCAAACGTTAATTTTACCTAAGGGGTAACCCAGTAATGAAGCAAGTGGAGCTAAAATGTAATATGTTTTCGGGGTACTAACCAACACACCAAGGAATCCTGTACAATCAGTTGCCTTCGTAAGATTGTCCTAAGCAGATTGGCCACCAAATAGGAACCTGAAAAATGTTGTAAACTATCATGTTGGCCACCCCAAAAAAGGAAAATGACATTGGTACTGGGAGGTGTTTCTTGTGCCTGTTTGCATTCAAAATACAACACACAATCTGTAGTGAGATTCTGTGGCAATCCTTGTTGAAGAGTCTACTTATCTCAGTGTAAAGAATCTTGGATTTACTAAAAATGCATGAGACAGAGCTTGAATTAAAACTGATTTATTAGGAAACAATTAGAAAAAAAAACAAAAAACTAATTCCTAAGGAGGACCAACAGATGGTCAAGGCCCTGCTGAAGCCCGGTGACCTGCTCCCGCATACGTGCCACACAATGACAGATTTCTGCCCGACGCCTCTGTTCCTCTGTGGGTGACAAAAGTTTGGGGATTAATAAATCTATAATGAAGCAACATTCTAAAAAAACACAAAACAAGCAAACCAAAACTTAAAAGCTTGAGGCCAAAAAAAACATTACACGGATAAAACCCAGCACCCCAAAATGTCCTAGGCCAAAAATACAAGGGCCCTAAAAAAATGCACACAGGTGTGATATGTGTATGGTGACATCAGCAGGAACAGGTAAAGACAACCCCCAAAAATACCCTAAGGCGACAGAAAGCCAACAAAAATGGGGACGACGCATGATTACATACAAACAGTTTGTGGTGCCCAAAATAAAATTAAAAAACATACCGTTCTCCAAAACGCCAGAGCCAGAAGCCACTCCCTGGGCCACCTCGGAGGTGGCTACATTCCCCAAACCTAGGGGCAGGGTGTTTGACGAATCCTGGGAGGGGGTATTTGGAGGAGGGACGGATGGAGGAGAGGGGGAATTGGGCTGGAGGGGAAGTAGACCTGAAATCTCGGCCACAGGGTCTGGGGAGGAGGGGGTAATTGAGGAATTGGGGGTTGGAGAGAGGGGCCGGGACCGGCGTCTTGTCTGGCCATGACGCCGTAGTCTTTGCTGTGCCCCTAAAAAATGAAAATAATATTGTGGTTAGTTTCAACAGGAATCCAAAATAAAAAAAAAAAAATACAATGACTAAATAGGACAGACATGAAAACATGCACAAGCAGATATGACTACAATGACTCAATAGGACAGACATGAAAACATGCACATGCAGATATGACTACAATGACTCAATAGGACAGACATGAAAACATGCACACGCAGTTAGGGCCCACAAGATAAACTTGAAAACCACAGTCCATAAAACTTACTTCCTGCAATCTGCATGCGAAAGCATGCCTGCAAGCGGGGCGTACGCCGGTGCAGGTCCGACCACCTGCGCTCCAGATGGCCAATATGTCGGCGTGAGCCGAAGGAGCGCATATGCGGAACGCTTTCGGCTATTTGAGATGGGTGGAGGCTGATTGGTGATCCGCCTGTCCATCACCTCCATCAGCACCAGCAGTTCGCGCCTGGTGAATGCGGCGGATCTCATGATGGCAATGGTGTTTTTTTGGAAAAATATTTTTAATAAAGCACCCCAAAAAAATTTGATTGGCTAATGTATTTGGGAAATTAACAGGACAAATTCTATTGGTTAGTGTATGAGTCATGTGTTCGACAGGGTCACAAATCTCTTGAGAGTTATGATAGGCTTGATACAGTGACATGCGTAAGCAAATTTAAATAAAGAAATGAACCACAGAAAATTTGTGGGGATACAAACAAATAGAACAATTGTTTAATTGGGGCTAACATGTCTTTGGAACAATAAAAGCGAAGGTTTCAGCCATACGTATTCTGCGAGCAAACACAAACACGGACAAGATTAAAGTTTATTGCATTGTGTTGAAAAAAAAAAAACAATTAAGCTAATTGATACATTGATTGGCATGATACGATTGAGGGAGGTAGGCAGAAAAAACGAGCAGGTAATCGGAATCTGACAGTCCCACTTCCGGTTTGTACTTGTGCGTGCGTTCCCTTCAAGCCATTTCGGGGATGTACGCTCGCTATTTGGCACGCTCGTTAGTTAGAGGAGGGGTCGCCTGAGTTTGGGGCGGATTTTTAGCTGCGTACGAAAATACGAGCGAGTGCTTGAATTTAAATATTTTTTTACGTACGCCGAACGTACGTACGCCCAATTGCGAGTGGGTCTGAATCAGGGCCTTGATTTTTGCTATTTTGGAAAGGTGAACTGATGACAATCCTAGAACCACAAAGTGCAATTTAAAAGAAATATTACACACATTTGTTTGCAGTTCAGTTTTTTTTATATTTCAAATAAAATTTTGGCAATTTTTACTTTATTATGTCAGAGGTTATAAACAAAACAGTTATATTTTCTCAAAAAAATAAGAAATGCATGATATTTGTGAGCACTGTACAGAAAAAGGACTCACAATAATGGGCCTCAGTCAGAGGTGGATGAAATGCCAATGTTTACGGAGCTGAGCGATTATCTTTGTACTGTGCATGTTTCTGAGTCACACTATACATGTGTCCCGATATATTGCCAATGGCAGTCCTAGTGAGGATTTGGCCGCAGAGTGATTGACAGTCAGCGAGCATTTGTGGGAGGCAACAAGGGGTGAGGAGTCAAATGCAGGCCTGTAGTGACCATTTTTGGGCATGCCTGTGACTGCATCTCTGTATGCAGTTACAATGGCTCTGGTGGCTGACTTTCTACGGACATTCTCAGCAATCATGTGGTTGCTCAGGGGTTCGATGGTATGACTGAAGTGTGACCGATACTGTGTCTTTGTACTCAAGCAGCATATTAGAGATGCTGCGGATGGGCATCTCTGTACAAACCCCAGCGGCTGTGATATTTGCATATTTTTTGCTGAACCGCTGCATACAGAATTGCAGTCGCGACAGGATTTGTGTGCACCTCTGAATTAGGCCCAATGTTGGAATGTGATCAGCTCAAAAGTTCTAAAAGAGGCTCAGCACAGGGGTGAAAAAAAACCTAAGCAGCAAATGTTTTAAAAATGGAACAGGAGAGCCATCTACACTAGGGGATATATTTAATAAAGGGCAGGTTTTTAGAAGTGTAGATGTTGCCCATAGCAACCAATCTGATTCTACTTATCATTTATCTAGCACCTTCTAGAAGATAATAGCTAGAATCTGATTGGTTGCTATGGGCAACATTTACACTTTTAAAAACCTGCACGTTAGTAGCTATACCATAGGAGTATAGAGTATATAATTGTGCATTATGTAATCCAGTCACAATGTAATAATAAAATAGGAGGTGCTACCCATGTTCTGTAAATAAGTTCAGACATAAACAAAGAATTGAGAATGGTGATTTCACATTGAGGTGCACATGCATTCATGTGACATCTGCAATTCTATCAGAGACTCATTTACTGTAATATTCACAGGAACTAATGAAGATAGTTTGTGATTTGTTTATATGTCTTTGTAAATATTAGATCATAATTTGACAGCCAACTATATACTTTCTTAAGTGTACAATGTTGAATTAAAAGCTACACCTAATTCAGACCATGATAGTCCTGTAAAATTGGTATGTCAAATAGGCTCAATGTTAACTTATACTAAATCAGCAGTGTGCATTGTGTAACGGGGAAATGTAATAGCCAGCGAGATGCAGGCATCAGCGCAAATCCAGCAAGGCTGTCCGATGTTTTAAAGTAGCAATAATTTAAAAGGCAAAAACAGGTTGGTTTTTCCTTTTAAATGAATTCTGATTTAAAACATCAGTCAGACTCAACAGATTCACACCGATGCCTACTCTATTACATTTATCCCACAGTATAATTACACTTGGCCTGATTCAGAGGTGGACGCAGAGTCAATGTTTGTGCAGTTGAGCGATTATTTGATACAGAGCATGCAGGTAAAGTCCTAGAAATCCCTATTGTGTATGTGTAGCTCTGAGTGTATGCAGAGATCATTGTTGCATACGCAGTCACACTCATTGGAGATGACAGTGGAAAGGTATGTGCATTCCTGGGAGGTTTCTGGGAGGGGGCCTGAAGTGAACACAAACAAGGCCATCTCATGGGTGTATTATGGGAGTGACATGGTTGTTTCGGTCCACTGGGAGATTTCCACTGTCCACGGACATTGAAAGTGAGCGTTTCAGAGCTTGCGATTTCTGGCCCTCGCAATTACAAAATAGGAAGTTTGAGACTAGCATTTACATATTATCACAGCCATGCATCCATTAGTGTCCACCTCTAAATCAGGCCCACTGAGCTAATTGTGATATCAGTTCATCATTGGCTGGTATATTACAATATCAGTTCACCATTGGCTGGTGTATTACAATATCAGTTCATCACTGGCTGGTATATTACAATATCAGTTCATCATTGGCTGGTATATTTTTACTCAGTATAATTACCAGCTTCTATAAAGCTTCATCTGATAGCCAAATGTATGTTGTCTATATTAAAAACAATCTTGTATTAGCAATTTTGTCTAATTGCTTAAAATTTTATAAGATTGTACAATGAGTTCAGATTAACTTGCAATTGTTAATATGTCAAAATATAATGTACACTTCCTTGTTGCCACTGCAGAGCAAGCACACTGCTCCCCTGATTGTGGTTATGGGTAGGGATGTTCATTGGCCATCAATAATTAACAACTAATCTAATGGTAAAAGCAGGGGCATATCTATGATGGGTGCATGGTGTGCGGTGCACACGGGCCCCTGGGTCCAGGAGGAGCCTGCACCGCACACTCTGCATCCATACTATCTATTACTTACCGGTCTGAGGTCCCATGTCGGGTGTCTCAGCCCTGCAAAAAATGCCGGAAAATGGACGCCGCGGCCATTTTTCCAGCATTTTGCGCATGCACAGTGAGGAAATCGCCTGGAAAATTGTGACTGTGCATTTTCCCAGGCAACCTGCGCATGTGCAGTAGACTCTGGGCACACTCTAGTACCCAGAGACTACTGATGCTGCGGTCAGCAGTCATACGCATCAGTCTGCTGCCGGTCATTAATAATAATGAGGACTGCAATCTGTAGGGTTGATTAGCACTTTGCTGGAGATTTCTGTGAATTCTCCTGCATTGTGCCATTAGTACATAGCTACAATTTCAGTTTCTACAAAATTGTATGTAAAAAAAAAAATAGATTGATACATAGGACCCTTTATCCCTGAACTTAGTATAGTGATGGCAAAGATCCAATTGATCTTTTGAGTAAAAACGTGGATCTGAAAAACCTAATATTTTACTGCAACATTTCCCATAATCACTTTAGCGAATGATTATCAATTATGGCATAAGTCACTACAGAATCCGGGCATATGCTGTGCAGTAATCAATGGTTCTTACATAAAATGGAGTTAAAGAGCAAAAGTTTCAACCATTTCTGGGTAACAGGTGGTCTTGGCTGACTAAAATACATATACACAGTTATAATGAAAATTGATGATCACTCAGGCTACAAAAGAATAATTTTATATTTAAATGAACAGCAAAATATTAATTATGAAAAGTGTATAGGTCATTTATCTTTGATGGTCACTGTAGACCCAAATACTTGGCTACCAATTTGACTGATGTAGGCCTAATTGACCCAATATTGGCATGCAATCATTGGCACTCTACACTCATTTGATATTTTTGTACCTAAGCCTCTTTGCCAGAGAGCAGCATGAATCATGAGAACAGTGTTTCTACTTGTAATCAATATACATAGTTATTCTTTCATGAGTTTTTAATCTTCAGAATTGTTTACTTTATAGTAAATCTAGTAGAATCTTATATTGGGATATTAAGTTTACCCAGAGCATGAATAACCTAATATGTTGGCTGCATCACTGTTTTGTAGTTTGGATAATTTTGTTGCATCAGCATAATTTTAATTTCAAAGCAGCACTTAAATCCTCATCAAAGAATTATCAATCTAAGTAATCTTCAAGCCTAGCTGAAATGATAGTAATTATGGATCATGACATTCATGAATCCATTAACCTTAACTGTGTAGTTACAATCTTTTTTGATCCTCGCAGTGATGACCCTGTTTCTGGACTGTCTGAAAGACTCATCATATAAAAGGACTCAAGTCACCCCATAAAAAGAAAGTATTTGCAACTGTTTCTAAAATAATTGGTCTTGTATTTAACATTAAGCAAAGCAGGCGCCATGCACGTAGCAAAGGTAGCAATTTACCTTCATTATATGTGAATCAAGATAGAGAACTTCAGGATTTTTTGGGGCTAATTACAAGGTGTTAATAGTAGTAATATAATGGCAGCAATTTTCATACTTTGCCCACACATATAATCTGTTTGAGTGCATTTTAGGATTGCCTCTGAGTTTATATAAAGCCAAATAAGTCTCAGAATATGTTCAGTAATTTAAATTTTACATCATGTCTCCATTTAGTGTCTGTTTTCTGTGATATGTGATTGTTAGTTAAAATGTAATGGCCAAAGGCAAGTCATGACAAGACACGTTAGGCCTCTTGCATCTTCTTCTTCACTGGCAACTTGCATTCCAAAAATGTCTTATTACAGACGGCTGTAAAAGTCATAACCAATTATTATACTAATATTTCTGCCACAATGTCCACACTTTTCTGTGTGAATGACCTGGCTAGCTTTAAAACTGTGAGTTCATATTAAAAAATACTAAAAACTACTCCCACTTTCCATTTCTTAATATTTCTCATAAAAATGTTTTTAAGTTTCTATTTCTTTCATTTTTTGTGTTTCTTTACTTTTACTTCTAATATCTATCATATGCTTTCTGCAAACAGACATAAAATATATTTGGTTAATCATTTATATTTAAAACTGGGTGAAGTCACCAACATCATTGTAATAATAATAATGGTATCGCTATCTGGAACTTTTATAAACATTATAATTACAGATGTGCAGTCCGGTTTCCTGAAATATGAACACAGCCAAACTTTGGGGTTCGAGTGCCTGTTCGGTTCTGCAGTCAGTTCGAACTATTTATCAATTTTTTTATCGATTTTCAATGATTTTTATGGAATCCCAAACCAAACCAAAACACTTGAGGGAGGTTTTGCCAAAACCAAAATACGATGATGTATTAAAATTAAAACCAAAACATGTTGTCCTGCCCTCCCACCACATACTGTACACACACTCTTCCATACCCACCCTCCCTATCTTCTTTCCCCTAACCTATTTTGGTTCCATACTCATATTATGTTACAAAATCTGAATTATATTTAAAAAAAATGTGGTGAGTTTTCCATGCGTTGGTCAAACATCTATACTTGCACGGTTATAACATAGACCTTGAGATTTCACCTAGTACAACATGAATTCCTACATTATTATTATTTTATGCATATTTGTATTCATTAAGACCAGTAAAAGCATCCAAACCACTTGCCTTCCAAAGTCAAATACAAGAGTTTTCATAATTGGCAACTGAAAAGTATAATCAAATTATCATACATTTTTTTAAATAATACTATCAGTGTTATATAATATATATAAAGCTTCCAAATACTATATTTTAGGCCTTTTAAAAGGACAATGAGGCTGACGTAGTTAGTTGTATATGTCCTTTTATGAGTAAAATGTGCATTTTCCTACTGTGCATGGTAAAAAATATCAGATTTTATACATTTTGGAAACATTGAGCTGGTGGAATTGGTTATCATTGGATGAATCAATAAAGAAAAGTGATCACTATAACTATAATGTGATATATTTTGTAATTTTTATTCTTTTGTTTTCTATAACTGATGAATAAAATAAATATATTTTTCTGTCTAGCTGCAAGTAAAAAAATAACTAATACCGTTTATTCACAAGTTTCTTGTATAGAGGTTGAACAGAAAATAAAAGAGCATAATGCTCCTAGTAAAAAAAAAAGAAAAAAAAGAAAAGAAAGAAAAAAATATATACAATAGCCTAAAATTTTAATTAGATCAAGGATTAAAGGAAAAATATAATTATTAGAGCATATGTTACAACTATAGGCTACTTGAAAGATAATTTTCTTCATTTAATTTGTACAATAACGGAAATCAATAAAGTTTGTTTATTTAATTTGCATGAGAAAGGAAGTCCAATGAGTATGCCAATTAAGATACTCTCTACAGAAAATCATATGGGGCAAATTAACAATATGAGTTGAAAGAAAAAAAATGAACTTAATACAAGAATGCTCTTGGCATTTCTAAATTTACTTGGCACTCTGGTTTTAATTTTTTTCTCTTGTATCATTTTGTAACATAGTTATTGAGATTGGACAAAACTGTTCTTTCTTAAGTTGTATGATGAACAAGTCGCTACATCTAGACAGAACGACTCCATGATATGAGCTGAAATGTAATTACAATAATGACTTCATTGAATTCCTTTGTTTATGTTGATTCTGAATATTTAGGTTCCGTGGTTTTAACTCAGGAAAGAATAAAAACAGTTCTAATTGGACTGAAGCCATTGGTAAACAGCCTCCTTCTTGTCTACAATAAATGTAAGAGGTGTGTCATTAACCTTTCTTCTTTTTATAGTTAACATTCTGTGAAATGTTCCCTGTTTGGACATTATTGATAAATAATATAAATAGGTATTTTTACATACTTCAAACAGAGTTCAGGATTTAAACTGTATTAACTTAAACGTAACATGTTGCAAAACCTAAGATACTCAGTGTGTTATAAAATTATAATAGAAGTAGTATTATTATTGAGCTATGTAAGGTGGATAAAAAAAAGTTACTATTAGTGCTGTGTAGAGCTTTACCTAAAGGTTATGAATAAAATACATTTTTATGTCTCTATTGTTGTTCATGGGCATTTGTAATTGATGGTTACATTCTGAAAATTGACAGTAATTGGAACAGTATACACTTGTAGGCTATAAGAAGGTACTACAGTCCTATACAAATAATTCTAAATAGCAGTAAAAAGCTAATTATAATCAAAATGTTGCATTTATCTCAAAATGCATTTCAGAGTTAATTAAATATATTTGTTTACATCTTAGGGGTATATTTACTAAAGTGCGTGTTTTTAGACCTGGAGTTGTTGCTCATAACAACCAATCAGATTCTAGCTAGTATCTTCTAAAAGTAGAATCTGGTTGGTTGCTTTGGGCAACAACTCCACTTCTAAAAACCGGCACTATAGTAAATGTACTTTGTATTCAAATTCTACTTTTAAGTTCTCAACAGTATTTATAGGAATTTCCAGAACCAGAGTGGTCAAAACAGGCTCTGCAACCCCAGGGGAGTAGTATGGGCAAAGCAGGTGGAGATTGTGCTTCAGGTGCCAGCACCTTCTCGGGGCACTGCCCAGGGGACTTTAGTAAAAAATTTTGTGCTGCAGAGCCATAGGTTACATTGGTATACAACCACCAACATAATACAATTAAAGTAGAACTTAAACCATATTCATGGTACCTAAAATCACCTTAAGACAATGGTCAATGGTCATGCACTATGCATGACCATTTCAGTATTGGGGAGAGGGGGACAGCATGTGACCTGTGCAATGTAGATTTCCTAAATGCTGCTTTCCTTGTGCAATGACATGTCCTCTGTTGGCTGGCTTCCCCATTCTAAAGGCTGCTCTCTTTTTTCATTGGTGCAATTTCATGGGCACCTAACCATATTCAGCCAGTGCCCTAGTCGACACTGCCACTGATGTTTACTTTTATAGTACTTGAGTTTATCCCCACATGATAGCCACATCTACTCACCTGGCACAAGTCAGGTGGAGAGGTGGTATTTAAGCATGCATGTGCTCCGAGTACCTTGACTCCATGTTATGCCTCTGAGCACATCTCTGGTACTACTGTAAGATGGCAGCACTAGAAACTGCATGCTGGTTGGGGTGCGAGAGGGGGGAAGCAGGTTTTAATGGGGGGACTGTGTTTTCCCAGCTTAGCACATGCTGCTGTGTGCTGGACTGCAGTGGGTCAAGAGAGAATGCTGCCACTGATAAGCAGCAGCAGTCTGCTCTGGCTGTGCAGGGGGGTAATCACACCTGGATTTGTCCCTGGCTGAAAGGCACATGGCACTATTATTTTTGTGGAGGGGTGTGGCCATGCTTTCTTATATCAGGCCACACCCCTGAAGTACCTGGCCTCAGCACAGCTCTTTGTGGCCCTGCAATCTGGGGTTAAGTATTGCAGTCAGACCACCATGGGCTTCTTGCGTAGCTCTGTGTGATAAAAGCCAGGGTCTGAAGAGGTACCCGGATTCATGCTCCCTGGCGACCATGTTGTAATGACTTTGCAATGTTGTGTGTCAGGGGAAAGGAGCCAACAGGAGAGTGAAGATCAAGAAGAAGGCAAGTAAAATAGGTACTGGGTCAGGAAAGCACAATATATATGGGGAGGTATCTATAACATATAATGAACATATTAAAACTTTAATATATATTAAACCACAGAGATTAATTTTGTTTTGCTAAGTAGTGTGTATTAGCCATAGTAGCTGGGTTTACTGCATAATACGTATATGCTAGAATTTTTTTTACGATCGTCTAACGGCCGAAATATACATTTTTACCATGGGCCTAGGCAAAAACCATCCATGCAAAAACTCAATGTTTAGGAAGCCCATGGCCTTTTTTGCAAGTGGTGTTTTTCAAAACATAATCTTTTGCATCCGATAATTTGTCGGGAAGCAAAATAATATACCACTGGCTGAATCACATTATTTCACACTAGCAACTTGCCCCGGCTTCACATGGGAGCAATTTAGAATTTACGGTGATAGTCTTTTTTAACCAAGGTCTTATAAGATTGCCTTGTAGACAACATTAGTCGTTATTCCTCCTGCCATCAACACGAAAAGTTTGGGATTTTATTGTGACATGCAAAGGGCCACGTAATATTGTCCATGACCAAAACAGCCATGTTGAGTGGCTGTCTGTTAAAGTTACAAGTGGCCACTGCAAGTAAGCCATCTAGAACCCAGGCTATGAGGTCTTCCACCACTAGCAACCGCCCGTTGTTCCCTTAGAGGTAAATTGCTCATCTGTACTAAGACGGCCGCCTGGACTTACTGCTCAGAGTAGTAGCAGCTTACAGTAGTGTCAACTGGAACCCTGAAAATAAAAGAAGGAGCCTTGTATTGGAAGAGCAAATAATGGAGAGATTTGTCTTGAAAGCCGATGGTGTGAAGTGTGCCAATTATGCGGCAAATGTGCTGATGGTGCGACTTGTGTGAAAATGAAGCGGCAATAACCATTGATAGACAGTGAATGGATATGCTGTGGCTTTGAGAGCCAATGATATGGCGATTGTGCTGATGATTTGGCAAATGTGCCAACGGTGAAGCTTGTGTGCCGATGGTGTGGCAATAACCATTGGTAGACAGTCAATGGATATGCTGTGGCTTTGATAGCCAATGGTCCGGCCAATGGGCAGATGGTGTGGCAAATGTGCTGATGGTGCTGTTAATGGGCTGATGGTGTAGCAATAGCCATTGGTTGACAGTCAATAAATATGCTGTGGCTTTGAGAGCCGATGGTGCAGCAAATGTGCGATGATGTGGCAAATGTGCTGATGATGCGGCAAATGTGCCGATGGTGTGGCAAAGGCCATTAGTAGACAGTTAGTAGATATGCTGTGGATTTGAGAGCTGATGGTGTGACAACAGTGCCGATGATGCAGCAAATGTGCCGATGGTGCAGCAGTGGGCATTAGTAGACAGTTAGTAGATATGCTGTGGCTTTGGAAGCCTGTGGTGCAGCAAATGTGCTGAGGATGCAGCAAATGTGCTGATGGTGTGGCAACAGCCAGAGATAGGTTGTTAACGGTAAATGCTGTGGCTTGGAGAGCCAATGGCAGCATGGACATGTAGGTGCGGCTTGTTAGCCGTAGAAGAAGCTGAAGAACCGGGAACAGCACGGAAGCTGTTGGTGTGCAAAGGTGCCGAAGGTGTGGCAAAAGCCGATGGAAGAAGTAAGTATTTGGTGCTGCAGCTAGGGGAGCCTATGGCAGCATGTTGGTTTAGATGTGGCTAAGAACCTGTTGAGAAGCTGGAGAGCCAGAGGTAGCATGGATGCCACTTTGGGAAAGCCTGAAATCTGTACCACATGGAGGAACAGAACACTGACCATGCAGCCAAGGCGATGAAACTCACAGATACGCTATAGTTGGCGATGCAGCAAAAGTCCAATGAGTACATTAAATAAGGCAGCACCAATCACGCAGCACTGTGGACAACATGTCACTTCCTGAGGCGTGCCGATTGCCTAGTGACAGGAGAAACTGGAGTAACCTCATCCTGACCGGGTTACCTGCTTGAAGGATACAAGTCATGACCGTGACTTGTAACAGTACCCACCCCTTGACGCGGGGTTGAAGAACCCCCAGAACCTGGTTTGTGTGGAAAAACTTGAAAGAATTGTCTTCTCAACCTGGAAGCATGTAGAGCAGTCTCAAGAAGCCAGGAGCACTCCTCTGGACCATAGCCCTTCCAGTGGACTAAGAACTGCAGATGACCTCTGGAAATTCTAGAGTCCAAGATCTTCTCCACTACAAACTCATGTTGGCCATGGACCACAATGGAAGCAGGCCTGGATGAGAAACTAGGTTTGAACTTGGCTGAAGAGAAGACCGGCTTGAGTAGGGAACAGTGGAAGGTATTATTGATATGGAGAGAGTTAGGTAGTTGGAGTTTGAAGGCTACCGGATTTACCTGTGAAATGATCTGAAATGTACAAATAAACCTAGGACCCAACTTCTGCATAGGTTGGCGGAGCTTGATGTTCTTAGTGGAGAGCCAAACCAAATCACCCCTCATAGATCCATATGACCCCCGATGTTAATTTGCCACATTTTTTGAATGGAGAGATACTTTTGGCAGGCTTAGATGGACCTTACTCCAAATCTGACAGAGCTGGGAGATGGAAGATGTTGTTGGTAAACAGGAGTCAAAAGTGTTTGCCTCAGATGTTGCCATGTAACACAAAAGAATGGGGATACCAAAGATGCAGAATTACATTTATTGTTAAAAGCAAACTCAGCATGTGGTAGATAAAATACCCAGTCATTATGACACTTAGAAACATAGCAGCGTAGATATTGTTCCAAACATTGGTTAACACACTCAGTTTGTCTATTAGACTGTGGGTGGTACTCTGAAGAAAGGCTAAGGTCAATACAAATGGAAGTACAGAACTCTCTCCAGAACTGTGCCATGAATTGTGTTCCTCGATCCAACACGATATCCCTTGGTAAGTCATGTACCTGATAGATGTGTTGAAGAAACAGGCCAGAAAGTTCCTTGGCAGAAGGAAGCTTTGGCAATGGTATGAAGTGTGCCATTTTGCTAAAGCGGTCTACCACCGTCCAGATCACAGAACATCAAGCAGACATTGGGAGGTCGATGATTAAGTCCATGGCGATGTGGGTCCATGGTTTCCTAGGTATAGAAAGTGGAAGTAACAGACTTGAAGGAGATGTCCAAGGTTTCTAATTTCGGGCACAGACTTCACAAGCCAGGATAAATTCACACACATCATTGGTCAATGAAGGCCACCAAACAGAGCGGGAGAGCTACTCTAAAGTCTTACTGATGCCTGAGTGACCAGAAACTTGACAAGCATGGAAATCCAGTAGAACTGCTTTTCTAAACTTCTCTGGAACAAACAGATGACCAGAAGGTTTCTCAGGAGGTGACTCTTATTGACATGCCAAATGAAATCAGCCTGATTTTGGGCGATGGCACAATGGAAGGAGTCTGGAATGATAGCTTCAACTGCCCTGTTGACCTGTTGTATAGGTTCAAAACTCCTGGATAGAGCGTCAGCCTTGATGTTCTTTGAACCAGGATGGAAGGAGATGAGAAAGTTGAACTGGGCAAAGAGTAATGCCCAACGTGCTTGCCGCAAGTTCAACCTTTTAGCAGACTGAATGTAAGACAGGGTATTGTGGTCAATAAGAACTAATCTGGTGTTTGGCCCCCTCCAGCCAATTTCTCCAGTCTTCAAAAGCCCACTTAATCGCTAGCAACTCCCAATTTCCCACATTGTAGTTGTGTTCAGCAGAGGAAAATTTGCGAGAAAAGAATGTACATGGTTGCAACTTATCATCACAAGGATTTTTCTATGACAAGATGGCTCCAACTTCTGATGCATCCACCTCCAGGACAAATGGAAAGTCAGGATCAGGATGTCGGAGAACAGGTGCCTGGGTAAATGCAGTCTTGAGAGCTTTGAAAGACTAGATAGCCTCAACTGACCAATTTTGGGTATCCGCTCCTACTGGTGACTTAGAGGAATGGATTAACCCTTTAGCCAAAGCAACCTCGATGTAATCTCTCTTTGCTGTTTCCTCCGGTACAGAAAGGGAATACAACCGACCTTTGGTTAATTTGGCACCAGGGATAAGATTAATGACACAATCATAGGGCCTATGTGGCGGAAGGACATCTGCAAGTTTTTTAGAAAAAATATTGGCGTAATCTTGGTACTGAGGTGGAATGGCTGGAGGAACCTCGGCAACTGCAGTTAGAACTGACTGAACAGGAATGACCAAGTAATGAGTTTGACAGGCATGACCCTATTTGACTATCTCTCCAGACGGCCAGTCAATAACAGGATTATGATCCCTAAGCCAAGGAAGAGCAAGAATGACAGCAGCCAAGGGACAATCGAGAAGGTAAAAGGACAACATCTCTGAGTGCAAAACTCAGACTGACAACCAGAGAGGAGGTGTTCTAAACTTGACATGACCTGAAGAAATCATAAAGAAGGCATCCACGGTCTGTAATGCCACATAGGTTGAAGGCAATCTGAAGGCCCAAATTTGTGGATCCCCCTGAAGGAAAGAGATTACCAGTCCCACTCGTTGCAACTGCATCCCTGAAGAAACTAGACAAAGTCTAAAATAAGGCTTGCAACTCTCGCGGAAGTTTAAAAATTGTCTGTGATCAACAGAAAACCAATCTGGCAAATTAATTTTAGGTTCTTGGATAGGAACTGGGAAAACAGGAGTATGACTCATTTCAACCCATAATGAGAGTTCCTGGACCTTCTGGGTGAGAGCTTGAATTTGAGCTGCAAGCACCTGGGCAAAATTCTGTCCCTGTTCCATCTTTCCCTCTATTTGGCCAACTATAATTTTGTGGTTACCAGTGACCACTCCAAGTAAGCCGTCTAGAACACAGGCTACGAGGTCTTCCACCACTAACAACCGCCCATTGTTCCCTTAGAGGTAAATGGTGCGGCAATGGCTGTTAATAGACAGTTAGTAGATATGCTGTGGCTTTGAGAGCCGATGATGCGGCAACTGTGCCGATGATGCGGCAAGGGCCATTAGTAGACAGTTAGAAGATATACTGTGGCTTTGGAAACCAATGGTGTGGCAAATGTGCTGATAATGTGGCATATGTGCCGATGGTGCGACAACAGCCGGAGATAGATTTTTAACAGTAAATGCTGTGGCCGATGGCAGCACAGAGGTGTAGGTGCGGCTTGGAAGCCATAGAAGAAGCTGAAGAACTGGGAACTGTATGGAAGCTGTTGGTGCGGCAAAAGTGACGAAGGTGCAGCAAAAGCCAACGGTAGAAGTAGGTAGTTGGTGCTACGGCTAGGGAAGCCGATGGCAGCACGCTAATGTAGATGTGGTTAGGAAGCCGTAGAGAAGCTGGAGAGCTGGAGGTAGCACGGACACCACTTTGGGAAAGCCAGAAATCTGTACCACGAGGAAGAACAGAACGCTGACCATGCAGCCAAGCCGATGGAACCCACAGATACGCTATAGTTGGTGAGGCAGCAAAAGTCCAAAGAGTACAAATAATATGCACCACCAATCACGCAGCACTGTGGATGACACATCATATCCTGAGGTGTGCCGATCGCCTAGTGACAGGAGAAACTGGAGTAACCCCGTCCTGACTGGGTAAACTGCTTGAAGGATACAAGTCGTGACCACGACATTTGTGACACTGTCCCTGTGCTTTATTTATTGTCATGCCAAAGCAGACTCTTACTGGGCTTTGGACCTATTTGAAATTAAAGAATAATTTTTCACATATACTAATATACTGTATGAAATAGGAATGAAAAAAAGGAAAACCTGAATTTTTGTATCAGTAGACAGGGCTTACACAATTTTTCTGGAGAAACCGGATAATAAGTATTAATCTCTACATGATATAAAAAAGCCCATTGTTGTGATATATCTTTAAAGGTTTAGGCAGCGTAAGCGAAGAAAGTGCTCGGACATCTGTTTTTTCATTGACTTGCTTCACTAAAGTCATCAGTGCTCAGCTCCCTATGGTCATACATTAATGTTTCATACACCTAAACCTCCCTCGACAAATGCTCTATAGAATAGTGAAAACTGCACCAAAATCTGTCCAGTGGTTCTTGAGATTAGCCCAAACAAACAGATGCCAACCAGGGATTTTATTTTATACTAGGTATAGATACACAGCAAGAAGATTCGGCAGCAGTGGTTAGTGCCTGACTGAAGAGTTGTGAGTTGTTCATGTAACACCGACATCCAGTAGTATGATTTGATTTTCAGCTATCTATGTTCTACTGCAGCAGAGCTTCCATCTTATTGTATTACAGCATAGAATGAAATTTGGCCTAGCATGGCCGTCCCGTTCTTAGAAATAACTAGTGACCCGCCTAGGCTTTGCACGGGAACAATTTCATCTCGAAACAGCCCCTTGCATATCATAACAACCTACACCATGTCATCACAGTTCCCTGCATCGCACAACAGCCTCCTGCTTCTCACTACTGCCCCCTGCATTTCACCACAGCATCCTATATTTTGCCACAGCCACTTGTATATCACCGCAGGCCCCTGCTTCTCACTTCTGCTTCTTACCACAGCCCCCTGCATCACACTACTAGCCTCTGCATCACACCACAGGCATCTGTGTCACACCACAACCCCTTGCTTCCCACTCCTGCCCCCTGCATCTCACCAATGTCGCCACAACTCCCACTGCTGCTGCTGCCCTGCAGCAGGCTGGGGCTCAGCCACTGGGATGTGCTGGGAAGGGCAAGAGGATCATGGATAAGAGATTTGTACTGCATGGTGTTCTGATGGTTGTTTGTTTTTCTTAAATTCCTGATAGTTATACCTCCTCTGTCTCATTCCTAGCTATTGAGACTGTGTCAGGGCATCTTCATGGGTTTGCTGGAGTAAGATAGAGCAAGTAACTCTATACATGGACAAATACATACTTTTTTTGCATGTGGATAAATAATGGCTGCTTTTGCATGTAGCCTACAAATGCTGGACAGATTTATATTTAAACTGGAATTAAGATTTCAGTTTCAATACACCCCTCCCAAATCTAAATTTCTCTCCACATTTTAAATCTGCCTCACCTGCAGTGCAGCATGGTTTGACCAAGATTCACAGTTACTTGCGCTTTCTTACTTTATTCCCAAATCTGAATCAGACCCTCTGTCTGCCTCAGTGGTGATCCTGCTCCAGTCCCTGACTACCTCCACTCTCTAGGCTGCTGTTAGGCAACAGGCCACATTGCCAGCTCTGATTGGTTCTCACTTTGCTGTTTCAGCACTATGGGCAGCTACTGTGCTTGGTGTGAGATTAGATTTTTTTCTGTGACTGCTTCAGTAAAATTGTCACTGATCGGCTCCCTTTTGTCACAGATGAATGGCTCATACATATAAACCTTCCTCAATCAGTGCTGTATAGAATAGTGAAAACCCCATCAAAATCCATCCAGTAGATCAAGAGATTAGCCAAAATAAACAGACAGACCCCAGAACCGGGAACTTTATGTTATATATATAGAGATGTACTATTTTGGAGAAATTGCTAAATCACAAGAATTATATGATACTTTTTTGTAATACAAAGTTTATATACTGGAGTTTATGTGGAAGTGAGAGTCATCTACTGATCATAAGTCACTATAGTACATGGGGCATTACTTTGTAAAGAAGACCATTATTTTTAGCATTTTTTATAGTGTACCACAAAGTTCTGCATCACCATGCAGAGCAATGAACGAGCTAGACAAATTACCCAAACTTATATAATGATGACCAACAGTCACGTTGACTGACTATCATGACAAGATTGCAGTTATGTAGTTTTAATCTATTAGAGCAGCTTTGCAAAATAACATATATTATAGATGGTGTCCCTGACATACTAGAGAAAATAAAAAGCATACATAAGATTAGTGAAAATGAGTTTTCACCACATGAAATATAGCTTATCACTTCCTCAGGCATATATACATATTAATGTATTTATATTGTAAAACAAATAACAAATTATAAGAGAGAAACACAAGATTTCTCACTATGTAGAAACTAGCACAAGTTCCAGTCCCTGCAGGAGGAAAGATTAGTGCATAACTGTAGGTTACTAACTAATCTGCTTACTAGATTTCTGGAAATACAACTCAATAAAATATGTTTTCATTTATTAAAACGGTGTAGAGAATTTCAATAACAAATTAAACCCATGATAAAGTCCCACATATTTTCATACCTATTCAACACCATCAAAATACTAAATATAAGAAAGACATTTACAGGATTTAACACACAATTGCATACTTTAAAAAATGTTATACAGATTTTAAGAACTTGCACAGCCTTGTTACATGCAGTTTGCTTGTTCAACATCATTTTATGGTGTGAAAAGCTTAGATGGTGGATCCAAGCTCTGAATTTTATTATGGTAACTATTACAAGTCAACCACTTACTAAAGACACAGCAAATATAAAACAACTGTGCACATCTTCACAACTGTATTCATTAAAACATTCAGTCAATTTACCTTTTCCACCAGCCAATACATTTAGAAATAGCAGGAACTAAAAAATTTTCCGCCTCACTATTAAAGTTGTTGTGCATTTTGAACATCAAAGCTATTCTACAGGAAGCAAATTATTTATAATTAGGCTATATGTGTTAAAAGCTTTGCCAAATAAAATAAACTAATTTGTTAGATTGTTTCAAGGCAAGCCATAAAGAGAAGTTTGCTCTCTTGGCTTTGAGGCATTTTGATTGAACTTGAGCTGAAGAGTACTATGAGCCACCTTTACATGCCAAAAGTGTCTTTTTTATACAGTATTTATACAGTATCACTTAAAAAGAAAATTTTACACTTTAATAACAGCCGGCAAATGTCTAATTTATATTATGTTACTAGTTACGCTCAAATAATATTTGTGTATGTAGTGTAGTACATGGTAAAAGCTGAGCCAGGGAATGCCCTTTTGGTTGAACGTCTGTAGCAACTTTTTACCTTTTATAGTTAAACTAAAATTGTTCTTTTAAACTTTCCTGATTAGACTACCATAAATATAGGCATGGTAAGATTAACTATTGGGTGGATGGACTACAGTTCCAGGCCTCCACATAAAAATAGGCCCATCATAATGAAGGTATGATGGTGAACAGCTGCCTAGCTGGCCACACAGTTAGCCATAAATAATAAAGATTAACATTATTTTTCTAGTTTTCTCACAAAATTATGCATTTTATCTATTTTTATATATTTAGGGAGACAGTGGGACTAATAGTGATGGGACATGGCGTATTTATAATGGGTGCAGGGTGTGCGGTGCACACAGGCCCCTGTGTTCAGGGGAGGCCACACCACACACCCAGCACCCATAGTTAGTTATACTTTTCCACAGATTCCGGTGTCCTGCTCTGCAGCGCCAGACCGACGGTGCAGAGCAGCAAAGAATCACCAGGAAAATTACAGCGTTGGTGACTCGTGCATGCGCAGATAAGATCTCCCTGGGAAAATGGTGCGGGTAACATTTTCTCGATGACCCGCGTATGCGCAGTAGATTCTGGCATGATACCAGAATCTACTGTGCTGACAGAGAGGATGGGGCCCAAACGGAGGCTGCACACGGGCCGCTTCCTCTCTTAAAATATCCCTGTGAAAGGGTATTCACACCCACGTGGCTCTGGCCACACCCACACAGCACTGGTCACAGCTCCTCCCTTTCTCAGTATAGGCCCTTGTATATTTTCAGCCCCAGGCCCATGTGGCCCTTAATCTAGCCAAGAATATAGGCCATTTTGTTTAATTAATATGAACAATATAATAATCATATTCCATTGCCCATATGTATGGGATAAATATTTGTTATCAAATTTTCTCATTTAATTATACTTTTTATACAGTATTCACAACAATTAGTAATGGCTGAAATATACATACAGGAAAAGTTGGAAAATAAACTTGGAGGAGCCAAATTCAAATGGGAAAAGCAGCAGATCAGCATCAAAGGGGATTTACTATATAAAAATGACATTAACATGCTTGATAAAGCTCTGGGGTCAAATCCCAGTGTCAGCTACTTGTGACCTTGGACATATCACTTTGTCTTCCCATCTCCCGGGCATCAATTACATTCAAACAGTAGTGCTTAAAACTGTATGTGGTATATAAGATAATGTTACTAAAATAATATATGAATTTATTACATATCATCAGGAAACAGTATAGAAAACCATGTCACATTTCCTTTAAGACTTATAGGCTATATTGCTTATTGATTTGTATTATGTTGTTAGATTACATTGATTTGCTCATGTTGAGCTGAAAAAAACCATGGCTATAAATTCAAATTGTTGGTTTTGAAAAACAAATTTTATTTTTATCTGTAGAACATGAAACAAGTAATAATGGCCAGGATTTACCAACTCCATATCATCTTGCTCTGATATTAGTATTTGCTGTTTTTAACCAAGTATTCAAGTGCTGGTGTACCAACCAATAAGGAAGTGAAGAATGTCTGTAACTGCACAGAGAAATGAATGCTTTTAACCTGTCTACTAATTCCAGATGTGCACAAGTGCCGTGCTGTGACTTGATGAGCCTTGTTATCTAAAGAGCATTTATGTCAAAGGAGACAAGAAATTCTCTTCTGTAAACAGGAAAATGGTGAAGAAAAAGGTTTGCACAGTTGCATACAGATTCAATACAAGTTTGAATACATTTTCTCAAAGAGAAAATGATTACAACGGTTCTGTGTTATATGGAATTTTAAGTGGTCTCTCTCTGAAGACAAATCCGTCCAAGTGGCTACTGATTGGTGAAAAATGCGTGTTTTGCAGCATGTATGCAGGCCGAATGAAGACATGTCAATAATAGCCAGAAGATTTACAAGCTACAGTTTGGTAAATTACATAAAGGGTGAATTTAAAAAAATAACAAAGGCAGTTGCAGTTATTTTATATGATACTCTGCAATTTTATTTTTTTTTAAAGTGATTTTAAGTTACAGTAATCAACTCACTAGATGGCATTGTTTTATTTCCTAAAATACATATTATTTATTATTGACATGTCATGTGTAATTTACACAGTTTAAGTTGGGGCTAAGGGGTTGATTCGGCGTAGGAAGAAATTGCAAGGCTGCACGCAAGGAGATTTGCAATTCCGTCCTTGCTAATATGCAAATGCAGCAGGAGGTTATGACACCCTCCCTCCCTGCTGCATTTGCGATCCCAGCATTGCGACCAGGGTCGCAGGCTGGGATCACCATTTTGATCAATGGTTGCGATGGTGGATGGTGCCGAGTAAGCAATGGTTAAATATGACCAACTCTACCCATTTCCGGGAACACCAGCTGTCCCCGCCTCCACACCGCCCTTTAAATTTCTCTGCCTGTCAATCATGCAGAGGATTAGTGGGGGCTGTGTGCAATCACACATGACCTGTTCTGCACATTGGCAGAACGAGTCCTGCGTAAGTGCAATGCTGAATCAGCCCCTAAGTCTGTATGATTGTTAGATTCCATTGCATACCTCCCTATATTTTTAACCACCAAATGGGTATATGTAGGGTCAGTGCTTTTTGTCTATGAAAAAAAGAATTGGTACTATGAAATAAGGTACTAGTACTCACCTAAACTGCTGAAGGTCCTGCGTACAGGTTAGTGTCTCCCTGGTATCACTTACGAGATATTGTACCTGTGAAAATTCCTGCTGTTCTCATTGCAAATACAGTTACCAAAAGCCCGACTTCACAATGGGTAAAATAACATCATTACACAAGTTTTGTCTAATGTGTTTGTATGAAAGGTCAATTTAAAAAAAAAAACACATGGGGGAAGTTAGGTAGCAGGACATGTGTGAAATGGAAGAGAGCTAAATAGTGCAACACATTCAAGGACGTTGAGATGTACATTTGGGCCAAACAAAGTTGCATGGAAGTCAGCTGATTCTCTTCTCGTAGCTATAGATGTGTAACTGGGCAGCACCTAGGCTGTTGCAACTGGCATAAATTTAGTGTGTCATGGACGTGTAGACAGAATTGTGGTATAGTCAGAGGTGAGTATGTGAGATGTGTTAATTTCTAATGGATCTTTTGCACTTAGGCTGAATTTGGCCTTGAGTGTACTCTTCTCCAACTATATCACATAGCAGACAGCTGTCATCTCAGATTTTTTCATAGGATAAAAATTCCGTAAAATTCAAATTTGCAAAATACAATGTGAAAAGAGAGATTCCATGTAGGGGCACAGCAAACAAGAAACTCGAAGACTGTTAATGGAACTTTGCACCTCTGACAAATGGCATGTTCTGCTGCAAATTTTGTAACAAATTCACTCATATCTAGCTGTAAATATACTATAAAGCAATATTTTCTCCTTTTAATGTTTGGTCCATTTGAAATAGACCAAATACAAGTTTATGTGGAGTGAATCTTCTATGCATAGAAGAAAGACACTAATACTTGATAAGCCTGGCTCTAACAGGCCACTCTATAAAAGGAGAGTGCATGGAATTTTTTAAACTATCAGGGACCAAGTTAGCTCCACCATACCCCTGAAAAAGTCATACTGCATACATTGGTGTGAATGGATGAAAAGCGTTGGGTGACTATTTGGATTGATGATTATAGATGTCCCATATCAGATTTTTTTTAACAGATAAGGTGCACTATGATGTTTCCTTCACTTTTGAGCATTGAAGATCCACTTTGAAGAGTTGGGGGACGAAATGCTGTTTTACATGCTCTGGCTCAGATAAGCTATAAAGGTATATTTTTTGGTACTGGGTAAACTTAGCATAATGTTTGCTGCATATACAAACACACACAAACACACACACACACGTATATACAGCATGTATATATATTTATTTATATATATATATATATATATATAATTTTATTCATTTTGGTGTAATATTTTGAAAATATTGCCCAAAAAGCAGCCTTGGTTTTTAAGTATTCTAGATACTGCTGAGGGCTTTACAAGTCGGACTGTCCCCCTAATACTGAGGAGGATACAAATATATCCCGGCGTTGCCCGGGATTTTAACAATGTTTGTTTACACATCATTCCTCCAACCAACCTCTCCTTAGGCAGGCCTCACGAAAAGTGTGACAAATTTCCCCATCAACAGTCCTAAGGTCTTTGAAGGAAATGTAAAGCAAACTTCGGAGATAGAAGCATTCAAAATTTGTAGAATGTACAGTGTAAACATGGCCAAGAGCTTCTGTTGCTCTGATACCAGGATGACCATCTACAGCGACTCACTGTTTTCTGCACAGAAAAACTTTTGGAGAAGCATTCCGTGTGTAATATTTTGGCAGCTCGCAGTACAGCAGGGTCCTTGCAAAGTCATCATTTTGACACAGTTGGAAGAAAGAAGTATATGTTGTTGCATAATTTGGTATAGTCAGAGAGCTGAGAATGCTGGCAAAGCCTGCTAAAGCTCTCTTCGATAATAGACATTAAGATCATGACAAAACATGACAACACAAATCGCTTGCTCCAAGGCCCTACCCATATGCCATGAGGCACCAAAATGAGCGTCCAGCAAAAATTGTGGTTTTAAATTAATTAAAAATGAACAGTAATTAATTTCAATTTAAAAAATTTTAGTTGCCTCCGCCGTGTTTTAATACGCTCGTATGTAAAATGTAATGATCTTCACTTGACATTAAAAGAAAAGATAGAAAAGAAAAAATAGTAGATAAGCTGAATCCTTTTGTAATTCCGTACCTGACCTGTTGAGGGCGAATGTTATGCAAAAATTGTGTTTTTTAATTAATTAAAAAGTAACAGTAATTAAATTTGATTTAGTAGAGAAGATAGAAAAGAAAAAAATAGTAGATAAGCTAATTCCTTTTGTAATTCCCTACCTAACCTGTAAAGGGCAAATGGTATGCAAAAATTGTGTTTTTTCATTAATTAAAAATTAACAGTAATTAATTTCGATTTCAAATTTTTTCAGTTGCTTCCGTCGTGTTTTAATAGGCTTGTATGTAAAATTTCACGATCGTGGCTTGTAAATTGTGGATTTGTATAGAAAGACAGAAGGACAAATTTTTGCTTTTATATACACACGTATGTGTGTGCATCGCCGCTGTTGGGCCTTTATTTAAGATACTTTCTCAGCAAGTTTCATTTGAGTGTCTGCTTCCTTTATTTTTCTTTATATATATATATATATATACACTATATATATATATATATATATATATACATATTATATATATTTATATATATATACAGTCAGGTCCATAACTATTGGGACATTGACAGAATTTTCAGATTTTGGCCTCTATTCAACACCACAATGGTTTTGAAATGAAACAAACAAGATGTGCTTTAACTGCAGCCTCTCAGATTTAATTTGAGTGTAATTACATCAAAATCTGGTGAACGGTGTAGGAATTACAACAGTTTCAATATGTGCCTCCCACTTTTTAAGGGGCCAAAAGTAATGGGACTATCAACTCAAAAGCTATTTCATGGACAGGTGTGGGCTATTCCCTCATTATTTAATTATCAATTAAGCAGGTAAAAGGTCTGGAGTTGATTCTAGGTGTGACATTTGCAGTTGGAATCAGTTGCTGTCAACTCTCAATATGAGATCCAAAGAGCTGTCACTATCAGTGAAGCAAGCCATCATTAGGCTGAAAAATCAAAACAAACCCATCAGAGAGATAGCAAAAACATTAGGTGTGGCCAAATCAACTGTTTGGAACATTCTTAAAAAGAAAGAATGCACCGGAGAGCTCAGCAACACCAAAAGACCCGGAAGACCACGGAAAACAACTGTGGTGGATGACAAAATAATTATTTCTCTGGTGAAGAAAAACCCCTTCACAACAGTTGGCCAAATCAAAAACACTCTCCGGGAGGTAGATGTATATGTGTCAAAGTCAACAATCAAGAGAAGACTTCACAAGAATGAATATAGAGGGTTCACCACAAGATGCAAACCATTGGTGAGCCACAAAAACAGGAAGACCAGATTAGAGTTTGCCAAACAACATCTAAAAAAGCCATTACAGCTCTGGAACAACATCCTATTGACAGATGAGACAAAGATCAACTTGTACCAGAGTGATGGGAAGAGAAGAGTAAGGAGAAGGAAAGGAACTGCTCATGATCCAAAACATACCACCTCATCAGTGAAGCATGGTGGTGGTAGTGTCATGGCGTGGGCATGTATGGCTGCCAATGGAACTGGTTCCCTTGTATTTATTGATGATGTGACTGCTGACAAAAGCAGCAGAATGAATTCTGAAGTGTTTCGGGCAATATTATATGCTCATATTCAGTCAAATGCTTCAGAACTCATTGGACAGCGCTTCACAGTGCAGATGGACAATGACCCGAAGCATACTGCAAAAGCAACCAAAGAGTTTTTTAAGGCTAAAAAGTAGAATGTTATGCAATGGCCATGTCAATCCCCTGACCTGAATCCGATTGAGCATGCATTTCACTTGATGAAGACAAAACTGAAGGGAAAATGCCCCAAGAACAAGCAGGAACTGAAGACATTTGCAGTAGAGGCCTGGCAGAGCATCACCAGGGATGAAACCCAGCGTCTGGTGATGTCTATGCGTTCCAGACTTCAGGCTGTAATTGCCTGCAAAGGATTTGCAACAAAGTATTAAAAACTGAAAGTTAGATTTAGGATTGTTTAGTTTGTCCCATTACTTTTGGCCCCTTAAAAAGTGGGAGGCACATATAGAAACCGTTGTAATTCCTACACCGTTCACCTGATTTGGATATAATTACCCTCAAATTTAATCTGAAAGTCTGCAGTTAAATCACATCTTGTTTGTTCCATTTCAAAGCCATTGTGGTGGTGAATAGAGGCCAAAATATGAAAATTCTGTCAATGTCCCAATATTTATGGACCTGACTGTATATATATATATATATATATATATATATATATATACATTTTATATATATATATATATATATATATATATATATGCACACACACAAACTGCACTAAGCAGTATGAAAAAAAATACATGATTAAATATGCATTGTCACAGTAACTTACTGTGGCAATTATTAGCCCAACATGAAAAATCTGGCTTTAATTATTCATACGGCTCCATTCTGTGCATATCATGTTGATTTTCGCAGGCCTTAGCTTTTAACATAGCATTACAGATAACGTTTTCCCTCTCTTTTATAGTCTTCCACCCTCTTGACCTTTAGATATTTTTTAGCTGCATGCAGAATTCAAAGAGAAGATGCCATCAGTATGTAACCAAAGCAGAAGATATTCATAATTGTGGAGGCCAGTAGTTCAGCTTCAGTGCGTGTAGCAGGGCTAAATAAACAATTTAGATAGAACTGTAAGCCATTTTAAATATACTGAGGCTTGGACGGTATGCTTTTTAAGTCGTCTCCCAAATACTGTAAAAGTTCAAGGATAGGTTGAGTTCATCTATATCACTATGTTTTTATTTAACTTGTGCCTTCTTTAAATATTTTTTATGCAAATTAAACTGATGTCAATTACTCATTGAGTCCCTTGAAATCAATCTGAATAAATATAGAGGGGACAGGGAAATTTACCATTTCTTCAAACATTTATTTTGAGAATTAATTAACTGTAAGAGGTCTAAAACGTGGAAGCGCAATTGGATTGGGATAATTCCGATTGGTGATTTGCCAGGCAGAAATCCTTTGAGAAATATGAAAATGGATACTTGTCTTCAATGTATTAATAATACCAGTCATAAGAAGGTAATATTAATACCATTTAAAATCTACGATAAATTAGGACAATAATATACTTATGAATAAATACACATACACACCAGAAGCCTAGAACATTCACAGATTGTTTTTAAAGAATTATAACATCAGACACGTTATATGTTTGGTCACAGATTTTTTGTGTATAATAAAATCAGTATTTGTCTTATATATGTTTGTGAATAATGTGGCACAGTTTACATGATGCACTGCAGACTGTTAGAACTGTGACAGACATCACCGACTCCTTAAGGTGGGTACACACCTGACAGATATATCTGCAGATCAAGTGATCTGTAGATATATCTGCAGATGAGGGTCGTTCATACACACTGAACGACCATCATCTGCGTGCTGCAGCGGATCCCGGCGGGTAGGGGTGTGGCCTAATCGTGAAAGGCGTGGCCACGCCCCCTTTTAAAACAAAAACCAACATTTGCGGCGCTGTGGAGGGGGGCGCTGTGTTCCCCTCACCCCGTCGCACAGCCAATGGGGGGCGCGATCAGTGTGATCGCTCCCCCCTTTGGCATAGGAGACTGCTCAGGCTGCTGCTTTAGCAGCCTTGGACAGTCTCCCAGTGCAACCCAGCACATAGCAGCGTGTGCTGGGCTGCTGTGGATGGGGAGTTGTGCCAGACCCAGATAAGTAGTACCCGCTCGCGGCTACCCGCCTGCCGATCGATCTACTGATCACCCGTACACACTTGCCGATGATCAGATATGTCAGCAGACATATCTGTTCATTGGCTGTGCAGCACAGCCAATGCGATATGTCTGTGAACGACGTTGTTCACAGACATATCGTCTGTACACACTGGCCGACGGGGGCATGGTATATTGGGCGATCAATTGATCGGCCAATATATCGGCCAGTGTGTACCCAGCATTAGACTGTGTACACTTCTGTGTGATAGACCTCTCATGGCATATGCTCTCCCATATCTGTCTCTCTCACTCTCTCTCTCTCTTCTGTTCTAGTATACTGTGATTTTTAAAATACCTTAGTTTAAGATGTTAATGTTCATGGACATAATAGCTTTATTAGAAAAATAAGAATGATCAGGTAAGGCCTGGTGGGCGCAACATTACATGAAAAAAGACTTTGATCAAGACAAAATTAAATGATAAATGTTCTATATCCAGCATTCTAACCAGCTGCTGTTAAGTTGAATTTCCACTATGTAGTTTTGTGATGGTTGGTAGCATTGTTTATGCCATTCAAATATCCTCAGGTATAGAATGGTGTAAAATGCTCATCAAGCACATATTTTGATTTCCTGCTCATCAACCTATTATATTCTTATATTTAGGGTACTGTCGCTAGATTGGAAGATGCAGGTTGGGAACCAGCAATGTTTGTGACATCATGTTCTATAATATCTGTTAATTCTTTCTCTGATCTCCATGTTAATCCACATTTTACATCTCTTTTGTCCAAAATAGACTTATGGGTAGTTGACATGGGGAAGACGGCAAAGTCAGTATCTCAGATGTCAGGTGGATAAACTGTCTTAATCTTGGCTTTGTCGTTGGACTTGTGGTGTTAGTGGAAGCAGGTTGGAAGGATTGATCCCTGATGGTGTTGCATTTACTTAGTAAGGCAGAATTCATTTTCTCAAAGAGTTAATAAGCAGCAATCATAGACACTCACACATAATTAAAAAGGCATGAAAAGTATAAAGTATAAATGTAAAAACAGGTATCAAAGTCAAGTACAATTTTCATAGTCAATATGTGATATGGATCCTGGGAACATTATGCAGTAAAGTAAAAAAAAATAAATCCAAGTAAAAATTAGCTAATACATATAGATATTTCACAATAAAATCAAATAGATTTACTGTATTATTTGGGTGTGAAATAAATATCCTACATTTGTGGTCCACTGGTTATAGAGATGTGTACTGACCCCCATGTTTTGGATTTGGTATTGTATCTGGATTCATCGTCATGCTTTGGTTTTGGTTTTGGTTCTGGATTTTTTTTATTTGTAAATTATAAAAAGTTTTTAAAAACAGCTAAAATCATGAAATGTTTGAAATTCAAAACCCGAAATTCGGATTTAAATTCCGAATTCCGAACTGCTGGAAGAACATAACCACAATTCGAATTTATCCAAATCTCCTAAGGAGAGTAAAATCGCAACTCGGATCTGTCCGGATTTAGGAAATTCGGGTGGATTCTGATTTCTGGAGAACCAAACCACACATCTCTAGTACAAACTGGGGTCACCAGTGCTGTACCCACCCACATTTGAATGTGCAAGTGGCATATTAGGAGCATAATAAAGAGCTGGAGGATGTATGGGGAGGAAGAGTTGGTGGTAAAAAGTACCTGGGCCCTGGGCTCGTTTGTACACCATCTGAGCCGGATTGTATAGATAATGAAAAGTTAAGAGTTATTTTTTTTGTCACTTACTTCTTTGCAACTTGTTATTGCCTGTTATGTAATACTTAACCTTGGGAGCTCCAACAACCCAATAGCCGTACCTGTTTCCTCAACTATGGCCAAGATATTGGTTGCTATATACAAACTGTCTATTTTCATCTAATCTTGTACAGATTCAGTCCCTTATTTGATGAAACCTTCTCTCTTAACTAGAAACATCTCAAGCACATAAAAAATTTGGTGAGCACGGCAATCTGCATTATAACTACAGTAGTGACAACTAGTTCTCAAATGTAATATGTGATCAAAAACATTCCTCTCAGCAGCTGCTGGTTTTGTGCTAGCACAGAGAGCAAAACAAAAAGGATCTGAACACTTACTTGTGAGGATATATAAACACCTGTTTTTTTATGTAATGGATTGTTTAAGGAATCAGGGGTTAAAAGGGTGGTGGTTTCTTTAGTTTTACAGTGTTGAGTGATAGGGTTTGCCAGCCTATCATGGTTAGTGGGTGAGTATGTTAGGCAGTTTTCCAATTGGCAGGAAGAACATCCAGTTTGTGATACCCCAAGACAAGACTGGCTAAGTGTCACACAGAGTTTTCATTTGCTTTCATAAAGTGTTGCTTTCAATGTTCTGTTATTTGTCCCCTCATCTTCATATTTCCTCATTTATATCATTCTATTCTCATCATCCTATTTCTCTTTCCTGCAGTTTATTTCCCTTAGTGCAGCCCCTGAAATTACAGTTTAATCCTCCTCCCATTTCCGGCACCAGCAGCCATGCCCTGTCCCAGCTGCAATGCTCTCCTTGTCCGGTGCTTGATTAGGGCTGCCTGCTTACCTCAGCGGACCAGGCCACTGATCACTACCATCACTGCTCACTACCTCTAGGGTTGCTGGGATCACATTGCAATATTTGGATTCCATACTTGGCTCCTGGGGGTGCCAGGAGTCAAGTGGGTACCTCCCAGCCTCCCCACCTCCTGCAGCTAGACTGCCCTCTAAGACATGCATTGGCCCCACCCACAGTGTCACGGTGGCCATTTTAGGTGGCGATTGTGATAATGAATTCTGCGTCCCCACTGTCCCCATGGTGCAATGCTTAGGGGGGAAGCATTTCAATTATAGTGTTCAGCAGCTACTCATAAATAATAGTGGGGGATCCTTTCCTGGCCAGCTCCTTTTCTGAGCAGCACTGCTGTGTTTCCCAGTGTGCCAGTCTGTAGCTATAGTTTTTTTGCCTGCTATTGTAAACAGTCACTGGGACCACTTACTGTTGGCAGGTGATCTTTCAGCACAGCAGGCTACTGCTTCTCTTTGTGTGGCGCTGGACCATGTTCACCCATGGGCTCTGCCTACCCTGCCAATTTGCACACATTGCAGTTAATTACTGCACATGCTATTCAAGAGGGAATTATCCATTTCTACCATCACCGCAAGTGGCCTGCTCCCCTCCTTTCACAGTGTGGTCAACATATTGCTCACATCTTGCACATGTCCTGTTATATAGCCTACAGGTGCTTAATTATATCCAAGCACTGCCCCACCAACCCATGTTTCTTCCCATCAGACTATAGCAGTGATGCCGCTACCTACTCCTTTTATCCCTTAACTCCCCCGCTTCATTTCTACACGTTTCCCACCCCACCTTGTTATGTTTCACTCACATTGATGTTCTCAGGGTGCAGAACTTCAGGCTGCATCACTGGCCGGCTCTTGTCTCTGAAGATACAGTGTCTTTGAGGCAAGTCATGGTGGGTGCACTGCTCAACGAGGGACATTCCAAAGCACCCGTGGATGAGGTGGCTCTTCCATCAATGTCTGGATTTGGTGAGACTGCTCTTTTCCCCCTTGAATTCCAAAGCTTTTGTCTGGCATTAGCAGTGATTCATATAGCTAATCCAATCCCACAAAATTTGGTGCAGCAATTTATGGGTAAACATAGAAGCCATAAGGTGCCTAGCATTGCTAGTAATGGTAAGAGCTCTGCTGAGCAGCGGGATGTTTTGAACGGTGTTCAATCAAAGGTGCGAAAGTACATCTGCAAAGGGCAGTACATTTTTAGGTGTTATCCATGTTGCTAAGTGGACTCTAGGTTTTCCTATATTTTTCTGGTGCCGCAATGGTAGAGGGTTGGAGAAGTTACCCTCATTGACTCCCGGGAATAAATGTTTTCACAACATATTGTCTGGAGTCCTGGCTGGCAGACAATAAGATTGTTTTACTTATATGCACATGACACATGGCATGTACATGGCTGCTAAAGGTTCCGTTTAGTACCATTATGATTAAAGTTTCCATAAAAACAGAAGGGCCAGAAGAATTTGAGCTTCGGCTTTAAGGATGTGAAAGTTTGGCTGGAAGTTATTTACCAGTCTAGGCTTCCTACTGAGGATTTACATGCTCTTTTTGGGCCGGCTGGATATTTTTTTTTTTACCACCACAGGACAATAAATGCTACGTGCTTAACAACTCGCAGTATGGTAAATGGACAAAATGCAGGTATCTGCATTTCTGCATGCTCTGGGGACTGTGCAAAGAAATGAGGGTCATTGCCCAGGTAAAGAAGAACCGTGAGGCAATGGCGTCACTAGGGGGTTGCGGGCCACACCTGGGTGCCACCCACCGAGGGGTGACACTAAAGAGTCGACTCCTCAGTGACATGAGTCAGGTGCTGCACTGTAGCATTACATGCAGCACTCGGCTCCTGACACAGTGAAGCAGTTGGCACTGTGCACATACTGGTACCCAGGGGCAGCCGGCATCCTCCTGAGTGACTAAAATGGGGGTTCGGGCCACGAGGCCATGCCCCTGTTTTGCACTACATTCCAGATTTCAGGCCGCACCGGGTGTCACCAGGGGTAGTGACGCCACTGCCGAAGGGTGTTCCTAAATAAAAATACCTCTCTGAGAGATTGTGTCTTTTTGCTAGTTGGCTTAGTTGCTAATCCCTTAAGAGTGAGGCACAGTTTTTGTTACGATTTTAGGGATGGTTTATTACCTGTTTTCCAGTCAGTGTCTGTAGTTGCAAGGTGTAACTTTAAATCCACCAGGGATTTCCCTGTAATTGTGAGATCCAAGGTGTCATTTTGAGATCCAGTATTAGTTCCTGCACATGCTGATTCATGTGTCTTCCCTGTTATGTTAGTTAATAGTTGCGTCCATAGGAAGGGCAGTTTCAATGGCTTATTTGCATTGATTGTTCCCCTTTATCCAAGTTTCAGATTAGATTGCTTTCCATAGTTAGCTACTGGCACATCTATTAAAATCAGTGCTGCAGCAGTGGGGATTTTAATTGACTCCATTAAAAAGTTTGGTCATTTTAGGTCTAAAGCTTATAAGATTTATTTATGTTGGGATAAGTTTCCTAGTTAAATGTGCTTCCTACAAGATTTTTTTTGGAAACCCAAGTCATTATGCTACCTTTCACTTTGGGGGAATTAAGGCCCTGATTCAGAGCCGGACGCTCTGCCCAGAGCGCTCGCTCTGAATCAGGGCCCATCTCCATAATTATGGAGCGTCCTCCTGGACGCTCGTATAGCTGTGGGTCACCACCAACAGCCTATACGAGCGTGCAGGTTGATGGTCGCGATGGTCTTGACCATCGCGACCATTGCCACTGCGAGCCGAAGCCTGCGGTTGAGTTTCTCAACTGCAAGGCCCGGAGTGATTTTGGCTCTATCAGAGCCAATATCACTCCCACTGACATCACTAGTGATGTCAGTGGGGCCGGCTTCTGACGATAGGCGTTCCCTTGGGAACGCCCCCGTCTGGGAGGCACGCCCCCGGCACGCCCACCAAAGGGGGTTTGCTGTCAATCAACATCGACAGCACGCCCCCTTTGATCAGACACAATGAGCGAAGGAAAGTCCTTCGCTCGACGCGTCTCGCGCATGCGCACGACGGAGCTCCCTACGTTGTGCGCATGCGCAGTGCACACCATCGACCCACTTGCGAGCGGACAGCCGCTCACGAGTGGGTCTGAATCAGGCCCTAAGTTCATTACAATTTTTGCCCTCACAGAGGTTCTTGTGATTTTCACCTTCATATAGTCACCCAAAACATTTCACTTTCCTGGTTAGGTTTTATATTAACTTTTCTGGAACCTTTCATTACAAGAGTGACCTCGCAATTCTTGTCGTGTGTGGTTTTTGGGACACCCTTACATCTGCTGGGCCAGCAGGCATCAGTTAGCTGGTAAAGCTTCTCAGTTGTTGGGTGCTCAGGATGGCTTGGCATTAAGGGGATGACATTTGGGACCCAAGATTGGGTGGTGGTACACTTAAGGTCTAATGATTTGGGCATTTGTAAGGCTATAAAGCTAATTAACCTAATTAAGGTGCACCTTCAAGTGCTTTTCATTCAAAGGCCACAAGTGGGTATAGTTTGGTCAGAAATCATCTCTTGGAGGAACTGGAGGGGTGTCACGCTTGGCGCTGGGGGAGTGGAAACTCTGGGTCCGGGTTGCGGGAGGAAACAAAGGCGAGGGGCCTGGATATATGTTCTCCTCATCCACAGCTCTCGAGTGTTGATGAGACCTGGGCAATGGTGCGGAGTCTAACCCACAGGATGGTGTTCGCCAGTGACCCCTCCAATCGGGATTTGGGCTTAGCTGCACCCTGTGAGCAGGTCGCGGTCCTTTGACCAGGTACCCGAGCTCAGTGGGAATTGGAGACACAAACAACCGTGGCCCTAATAAGAGATGCCTAAGGTTTAAGGCACTGTGGAGTGATCCACAAACAACGTAAAGAAGTCTGGCAATACTGTAGCACAAAGTTCACTAGTGACACGTTTAACACACAGGCAGATATGGTAATTCACTGTTGTATGAAGTTCACTAGAGGCTCGTTAGCACACAGGCAGCTGGTAATTAACTGTTGCACCTGGTTCACTAGAGACTTGTTTAGCACACAGGCAGATGGTAATACACTGTTGCATGAAGTTCACTAGAGACACGTTTAGCACACAGGCAGATGGTAATTCACTGTTGCACAAGGTTCACTAGAGACACGTTTTAGCACACAGGCAGATGGTAATTCACTGTTGCACAAGGTTCACTAGAGACACATTTAGCACACAGGCAGATGGTAATACACTGTTGCAAGAAGTTCACTAGAGACACGTTTAGCACACAGGCAGATGGTAACTCACTGTTGCACAGGGATCACAGTAACGTCTTGGCACACAGGCGGAGATGGAACACACTGTAGAGGAAATAGAACGCCAGGAACCTGGACCGGAACTCAACTAGGGACTAGGAGACAACCGTTGTTCAGGCAGTTTGCAGAAAGGTGGAAGCAGGCTATATACCCCACAGAACCCTTTGATAGGTGCACAGCGATCAGCTGACGCTCACCTATCCCAGGCCATAAGTACAGTCACATGGGCCGACTGACATGGCGGTGCCCATGCCGGGAACCCCGAGTCCAGACACCGGACCGCCCGCAGTCCTCTACGCATGGGGAGAATGCTCAGCGTCCTCTCAGCCGCCGCGCCAGCTGCCCGACCGCCCGGGAGATCAAAGGAAGCCGGCGAGGAGGTAAGGCTGCGCTGATCCCCGGCAGAGCCCTGACAGTACCCCCCCCTTTCAGGGTGGGCACCGAACACCCCATAGGCTTATTTGGAAATTTCCTATGGAAGTCTCGGACCAACTGTGGAGCATGCACATCGGAAGCCTTGACCCAAGCCCTTTCTTCGGGACCATAGCCCCTCCAATCGATGAGGTATTGAAGAGTATTAAACTTAAGGCGTGAATCCAAGATCTTCTCCACTTCAAACTCCGTACCCTGTAAAGTCTGTACTTGAGGCAATTTGGGAGGAACAATTTGAAATCAATTGAGCACCAGAGGACGTAAAAGAGAAATATGGAATGTATTGCAGATTTTCATTTGTGGAGGAAGTTCCAACTTATACACTACTGGATTGATTATCTTAATGATGCGATAGGGGCCAATAAAGCGTGGAGCAAGTTTCATCGTGGGTACCTTCAAACGAATGTTCTTGGAAGATAACTAAATCCTATCCCCAACTTTTAAAAAGGGAACAGCCAAACATTTCCTATCTGCAAATCTCTTGTAATTCTTTGAGGATTGTACCAAGGAATGGTGAATCTTATTCCACAGGGTTGAAAATTACTCAATCTCCTTGACTGCTGCCGGAACTTCTACCGCTGGAAGATGTTCGAAGTCAGGGACTCGGGGATGTCTACCGAAGACAGTGAAGAAGGGTGTGGACTTGGATGACGAATGATACTTAAAATTGTGAGAAAATTCTGCCCATGGTAGAAGGTCCACCCAATCATCCTGAGAAGATGATACAAAAAGCCTGATGAAGGTCTCAAGTTCTTGATTAACCCTTTCGGTTTGACCATTCGTCTGAGGGTGGTATGCTGAGGAAAATTTTAATTTAACTCCACATGTATTGCACAGGGCTCTCCAAAATTTGGCCACGAATTGGACCCCACGATCAGAGATTATCTCCTTAGGGAGACTGTGTAATCTGAAGATATCCCAGATGAATATTTTAGCCAATTGAGGAGCCGATGGAAGACCAACCAGAGGAACAAAATGTGCCATTTTTGAGAAGCGATCCACGACCACCCATACCGTATTGTGTCCCTTGCATCGAGGTAGCTCGGAAATGAAGTCCATAGAGATATGAGTCCATGAGGAGAACTGGAACCGGTAATGGGCGTAATGGACCCATCACCCTCCTGCGAGGTGTCTTATGCTGCGCACATTTAATACAGGACAGGACAAATTCTCTGACATCTCCCTTCATGGTGGGCCACCAGTAGGAACGTAGTAGGAATTGGTAAGTTTTAGTGATTCCTGAATGACCAGCAAATAACGAAGCGTGAGCCCATGTCAACAGTTTTTTACGTAAACTGGGAATAACAAAAAATTTTCCCGGAGGCGGAGAGGATATCTGTGTAGGAGCGAAAACAATTGGATCAAGAATTGGACGTATCTGCGGATGGTCCTCTTCCTCTACCATAGTCATAAAAGAACGGGAGAGAGCATCCGCTTTTTTGTTTAAAATGCCTGGGCGAAATTGAAGCCTTAGATTGAACCTCAAAAAAAAAAGAGACCATCGGGCCTGCCTGGCATTCAATCTATGAGCAGTTTGTAGATAAGTTAGGTTCTTATGGTCTGTAATGACCACAACTGGAAATCTAGCTCCTTCCAGAAGATAACGCCATTCCTCTAGTGCCAAGCGTATAGCTAATAGTTCCTGATCTCCAATAATATAATTTTTCTCTGCGGGAGAGAATTTCCGGGAGAAGAATCCGCAGGGGTGGATCTTCCCATCTTCAGCGATCTGAGACAATACGGCCCCAATTCCAACAGAGGATGCGCCCACTTCTACCGTAAATGGTTGATCCAGCTGAGGCTGGCAGAGAATTGGGGCTGTGGAAAATGCAATTTTAAATTTTTTAAAAGCTTGTATTGCTGGATCAGGCCAAGAGGATGGGCTGGCTCCCTTCCTTGTGAGAGAAGTGATAGGAGAGACCAATGTGGAGAAATGTGGAATGAACCTCCATTAATAATTTGCAAAACCCAAGAAACATTGAGTAGCTTTCAACGAAGTAGGCTGAGGCCAATCGGCAATAGCTTTCAGTTTATCAGGGTCCATTTGAAGAATTTTTCCAGAGATTATATGCCCCAGGAAGGGTACCGAGGTCTGATTAAAGAGGCATTTTGACAACTTTCCAAAGAGACGATGATTTCGGAGACGAGACAACACTTCTAGTACATGCCAATTATGGTCTTGTAAGTTTGTAGAAAAAATTAAAATATCATCGAGATAAACTACCACAAATTTATAGAGAATGTCCCGAAAAATCTCGTTGACGTAGCCTTGAAATACAGCTGGCGCGTTACAGAGTCCAAAAGGCATTACCAGGTACTCGAAGTGTCCATCCCTAGTATTAAAAGCGGTTTTCCACTCATCCCCTGCCTTTATTCGAATTAAATTGTAGGCCCCGCGTAAGTCTAGTTTGGTGAAAAACTGAGCTCCTCGGACCTTGTCGAAAAGTTCGGAAATCAAGGGTAGTGGATACCGATTCTTTATCGTAATTTGTTTTAGGCCCCGATAATCTATACAAGGGCGGAGCCCTCCGTCCTTTTTTCCTACAAAGAAGAACCCTGCTCCAGCAGGAGAGGATGACGGCCGGATAAATCCTTTAGCAAGGTTGTCCTTAATGTACTCTGCCATAGCGGTAGTCTCAGGAACAGATAATGGATAAACACGGCCACGAGGAGGGGGTCTTCCCCGGAAGCAGGTCAATAGCACAATCCCATGGTCGATGCGGAGGGAGTTTATCTGCCGCTTGTTCGCAGAATACATCAGCGAAATCCTGGTAGGGTTCTGGTAAATTGGACTGAGAGGGACCCACAGAGATAGAGGGTGGAGAGAACATCTCGGATGGACAGGTAACTGTGGTTAACTTTCGCAAAGGAACCACCTTGGTCAAACACTTCTGTAAACAACTTGATCCCCAGGACAAAATTTGCATCTTATTCCAATTGAACACAGGGTTGTGCTTTTTTAACCAGGGTAGCCCCAACACCAGCTCATAGGGAGATTTAGGTAACACAAATAATTCCAGCCATTCCTGATGAAGACATCCAATCTTGATGGATACTGGATGGGAGAGAGAAGAAAGAGATTCTCCTAGCACTGTTTTACCATCTAAGCCGGAGAGTACTAGTTTATTGGGTAATGGAATGACAGGAATACCAAGAGTCCGAACGAGAGTATCTGAAATGAAATTGCCTGCCGCTCCGGAATCAATTAGAGCTTTAACCCTCTTTGTCCTGGACCCATGGGAAAGCGACACTGGTAGAAGACTGTCTGTTATTTGGGATGACTTGGACATAACCCCTAACTGAATGCTCCCTACTTCAGTCAGGGTCTCGCATTTCCCGCAAGCAGAGGACAATTCTTCAAAATGTGGTCAGGAGCACCACAATAAATACATAATTTATTTTGGAAACGCCTGTTGCGTTCTACAGCTGTAAGCTTGGACTTATTGACCTGCATGGGTTCTTCTTCACTACTAGGAGAGAGAGAAGACTGGTTCACAGGAGGAGTATGGACCTGAAAGCGTTCCCCCCTGCCTCTACTAGCCCAGCGTTCCCGATGGCGAAGGTCGATCTTGATGCAGAGGGAGATGACATCAGCAAAGGACTCCGGTAAATCTCTGGAGGCCAACTCGTCCTTCATCCTTTCTGATAGTCCATGGAGGAAGGATGCCTTGAGAGCTTCCTCGTTCCACTTTAGCTCAGATGCCAGGGTTTGAAACTGAACTACATACTGACCAACAGATCGGGTCCCCTGGCGCACACGAAGCAAATCGGATGAGGCTGAAGCGGAGCGGCCTGGTTCGTCAAAAATCCTTTTAAATGCTGAAACAAACCCTTCATAATTTGACACAATGGGGTCAGCTCGTTCCCACAGGGGAGAGACCAAGTCCAGAGCAGCCCCGGTCAACAGGGAAATAACATATGCCACCTTTGCTCGAGAGGTGGGGAAATTCTGGGGGAGACATTCAAATTGGATCTTGCATTGGTTAATAAACCCTCGGCACCACCTGGGATTACCATCAAATCTTTCCGGGGTTGCCAACTGGAGACGAGATTTAGATCCCGAAGCCCCTTGAGGCAAAACAGGTGGAGGGGGTGCAGCGGCTGCAGCTGGTGGAACCGGGAGAATAGATACCAATGTAGTTTGGATCGAGACCAGCTGTCTAGAGAGCTCCTGCAGGTACTGGGCCACTTGCTGTTGGGCTGCCTCCTGGTTATCCATCCGAGAGGCCAGGTCCTGAATGGACCCTGTACCTTGGGACCCAGCGGCTTCCATTGTGCGGCCTGATCAAACTGTCACGCTTGGCGCTGGGGGAGTGGAAACTCTGGGTCTGGGTTGCAGGAGGAAATGAAGGCGAGGGGCCTGGATATATGTTCTCCTCATCCACAGCTCTTGAGTGTTGACGAGACCTGGGCAATGGTGCGGAGTCTAACCCACAGGATGGTGTTCGCCAGTGACCCCTCCAATCGGGATTTGGGCTTAGCTGCACCCTGTGAGCAGGTCGCGGTCCTTTGACCAGGTACCCGAGCTCAGTGGGAATTGGAGACACAAAAAACCGTGGCCCTAATAAGAGATGCCTAAGGTTTAAGGCACTGTGGAGTGATCCACAAACAACGTAAAGAAGTCTGGCAATACTGTAGCACAAAGTTCACTAGTGACACATTTAACACACAGGCAGATATGGTAATTCACTGTTGTATGAAGTTCACTAGAGGCTCGTTAGCACACATGCAGCTGGTAATTAACTGTTGCACCTAGTTCACTAGAGACTTGTTTAGCACACAGGCAGATGGTAATACACTGTTGCATGAAGTTCACTAGAGACATGTTTAGCACACAGGCAGATGGTAATTCACTGTTGCACAAGGTACACTAGAGACACGTTTAGCACACAGGCAGATGGTAATACACTGTTGCAAGAAGTTCACTAGAGACACGTTTAGCACACAGGCAGATGGTAACTCACTGTTGCACAGGGATCACAGTAACGTCTTGGCACACAGGCAGAGATGGAACACACTGTAGAGGAAATAGAACGCCAGGAACCTGGACCGGAACTCAACTAGGGACTAGGAGACAACCGTTGTTCAGGCAGTTTGCAGAAAGGTGGAAGCAGGCTATATACCCCACAGAACCCTTTGATAGGTGCACAGCGATCAGCTGACGCTCACCTATCCCAGGCCATAAGTACAGTCACATGGGCCGACTGACATGGCGGCGCCCATGCCGGGAACCCCGAGTCCAGACACTGGACCACCCGCAGTCCCCTACGCACGGGGAGAATGCTCAGTGTCCTCTCAGCCGCCGTGCCAGCGGCCCGACCGACCGGCAGATCAAAGGAAGCCGGCGAGGAGGTAAGGCTGCGCTGATACCCGGCAGAGCCCTGACAAGGGGTTCGCAATGGGGTGCAGCCTTAGGCAGGGTGCAAAGGAAAGTGTATATGGCCATCTCTAGGTTTGTGCTGGGTTCACTATATCCTCACTTAAAGATAGAAGAGTAGGGTTTTTATAAGCAGGATGGGTTTCATCTTGATGGGGAGTGGTTGCTAATTTTTTTGAGAATCTTTTTTCTTTACATTAGGAGGGATTTAGGGGTCACAAGGAGCAGTGGGCAGTGGTTCTTGGAACCAGGCTTTGGCTGAAAGCAATGCTCCTCGGCGGCCTCTTATTATCAGCAGTTAGGTGGCACTCCCATTTTGAGAATGGCTCAATTGTCTCTACCTCAGGGGACCACCTGGTCACTATCACAGGGAGTTGCCAATGCTATGCCAATTAAAGGGGTTGTGGTACTGTCCGTTCCTGGCAACACTGGAGTGGATGCAACCCCATTTATTTAAATATATTTATCTGGCTGTGGCCAAAGTTAGCACTGTCTTTTCCTGCCATCCTTGCATAATTTCAATTAAAATCTATTTCAATATATTTATCTGTGACCTCTTTAGTCAGCAATACAGTTGCCTCTGTGATTATTTTAAATTAATGTGTTAAGTTAAAGTGTGGATTAATAAAACCACTGGGTGAGTTATAAGCCGAATAACCTTGACAAACTGCATATTACTTCATGTTGCTGTTTTGAATTCCTTTTACTTTGCAATGGAAATAATGCAGAATATTAATGATATGGAGTAAAATGGGACAAATGAAAACAGGTATTTGGGCACTGATGATGATTGATGATGATGATGACAAATTTAGTAACGCAGTTATATAAAGGTGAAAATTTTGTTCTACCTACTCTATGGCGCAGAACTTGATTAAAATCCATAGCAATGCATCATGACAATGTGAGTAGTAAATGCAAAATCTGCATTGCTCTATCGGTACAAAATATGAATGTAAGGAAGTGTCATATACAAAAGAGAAAATAATGTAATTACAGTTACTAATATGTAATGTATACAAGCAATGATGTATCTATACACAAATCCACCAGAGCCCGCAAAATATATAGTATGTTTCTTAAGAAATGTGTCTCGGAATGCATCCAAAGTTGATTGAGTAGCTTCTCTTCGGAGCATGCTACACTTACATTATATGAACACACCACTAAAGTATTCAACGTATGTTTCCCTACTGCCCATTCCACATTTCCAGGCACAAGGTGCACAAGTTTAAGATGCCCCCAAATCTAGATTGGAAATAATTTGATATTCATGTCATACATCTACATCACAAACAATTGAAATACGTCCAAACCTAAATTGAGTCCTATATGCAATTCAGGTCTAACTCCTACTTATTTTGCAATTGGTAACTCCAGTTCACTTTCCCTACCTTACTATTTCACCTTTAGTGGTTTGAACAGAACTGACTTAACAAAATATGCAGTTTGTGAGTTCTGTCACCTTGCCATGATTTACCTGATTGGTTCCATCAGCACAGAGTTTTCATTAATATTTTCAGGTTTTACATATTAGTTAGTAGTTCTGATCCAGCCATTATTGTCAGGAGTGGAGGTGAGTGGTATCTGAGTATTCTCCCTGGGGTCTGCTAGGGCTCCTATGCATGCGTCCTGGTTTCTGGGGTGCCGAGCATGGGCACAGCCATGTTGGTCCATATCACCTGACTAGTCTCTCCTAATGGTGGTCCTGTGGTCACTCAGATGATCCTCTGATCCAATGACCAGCTACCCAGGGGTATTTAAGTTTGACTCCAGGAACAGGAAACTGCTGTTCAACTTCGCTGTTCATTGTTTCCTCAGTGTGTTGCTTCAGCCTACTCACTGTTCTCCAGTGTTACTTGTATTAGCTTCCAAGCTAATTCTCTAGTGTGTTACTTTAACTCTCTCTCAGTACTCCAGTGTTTCATGTTTCTATTCCTGTGTTGTTTTTTAGTGTGTGCTTAGCTCTCTTGCAGCCTCTCTGTGTTACTGTGGTGTCAGCTTTCAAGCTAATTGCTAGTTAACTTTCAGCTTGACCTCTAGTAATCAGTTCATCCCCTGTGTTCAAGTATTCAGTTCATCTCCTGTGTTCAAGTATTCAGTTCAACTCCTGTGTTCAAGTATTCCATTAATATCCTTTGTTCAAGTATTAAGTTATTATCCTGTGTTCAAGTATTCAGTTCATCTCCTAATGTTCAAGTATTCAGTTAATCTCCTGTGTTCAAGTATTCAGTTAAACTCATGTGTTCAAGTATTCAGTTCATCCCCTGTGTTCAAGTATTCAGTTAATCTGCTGTATTCAAGTATTCAGTTTTTCTCCTGTGTTCAACTATTCAGTTCAACTCCTGTGTTCAAGTATACAGTTCATCTCCTGTGTTCAAATATTCAGCTCACACGCTGATCTCCCGTGTTCAAGTACACAGTTCATACACTGCTCTCCTGTGTTCAAGTATTCAGTTCATTTCTTGTGTTCAAGCATTCAGTTCATCTCCTGTGTTCAAGTATTTAGTTAAGCTCCTGTGTTCAAGTATTCAGTTAATACCCTGTGTTCTAGTATTCCGTTAATCTCCTGTTCAAGTATTCAGTTCATCTCCTGTGTTCAAGTATTCAGTTCATCTCCTGTGTTTAAGTATTCAGTTCACATGCTGATCTCCCTTCTTCAAGTATACAGTTCATACGCTGCTCTTCTATGTTCACATATTCAGTTCATATCCTGTGTTCAAGTATTCAGTTTGTCTCCTGTGTTCAAATATTCAGTTCATCCCCTGTGTTCTAGTATTCAGTTCATACACTTGTCTCCTGTAATCAAGTATTCATTTCATTTGCCGATGTCCTGTGTTCAAGTATTAGTTCATACTCTAATATTCATTTTAATATAGTTTCAGTCTTCCTGCCACTCCCAGGTACCTGTCCAGAGGGCCACGACCTGCTCACTTGGTGCAGAGAACACAAATCCTGATTGGAGGGGTCACTGGTGAAGACCACCAAGTGGGTCAGACTCCGCGCCTCTGGGCAGGTCTAGCCAAACCTGGGTTTGGCCGCAATAGGCAGACCTGGTCTGTCACTTACCTAGTTGTTCCCTAGCTCCTTAACACCCTGGCTCTTGTCCTCACCTGAGGAACTTCCATGTGGATCATGACATATTATATAAATGTATAAACCTGTGTCAAATCTATTATCTCACTCCTAGGGGTATATTTACTAAAGTGAGAGCTTTTAGAAGTGGAGATGTTGCCCATAGCAGCCAATTAGATTCTAGCTATTATCTTCTAGAAGTTGCTAGATAAATGTTAAGTAGAATCTGATTGGTTGCTATGGGTAACATCTCCACTTCTAAAATCTCTCACTTTAGTAAATATACCCCTACTGTTAATTTGAAAAAATAAATGTGTTATACTTTAGTTAGTGTTTAATCATTCATTATTTATGAAGAATGATCTTCACACCAATAGTTAAGACTATTCATTTATAGCTAATTACTAATTTGTAAAACTGAATTCTACTTAATTTAAAATTCCACAATTAACATTACTATGCTACTGGAATTTTGTGCTAATATTTTGGTAAGAAACAATCAGGTACCTAACTTCAGCATACGGGTTAATATTAGGGAGAAGTTTTCAAATATTGTAAACATGGGCCTCAACATGGAAAATTCTTTATATCACATCAGTCGCAGGCAATATGTTAACATAAAACCGAGTGACTCTTAAAATGGAAACATGAGGGTAGCCGGTTAGAGAACAACAAAGAAAGTCAAAGATCTTGTGGACTTTAATTATCCCATAAGGCTTCGAAGATCTGAATAATGATAGGTTGTTACCCCCAGATGAAACCAATTATGGTATTAGAAATAGCTTCTTATACAATTTATTACTAACCTTTGGAAAGCGATGAGATAAGGTTGAAAGTCTTTCAATATGTAACACAGTTAATTTATTATCTGAGATGCAAATGTATACTAACATTTAATATATCTGATAGACCAAAAGGAGCAATAACATTGACATATTAATAGATTTTCTTAAAAGAATAGTTTAAAAAACATTTTCACTCAACTCTTTAAAAAAGTTTATCTAACCTTCATTCAAAAGTATATTATACAGTTATCTTTAACAGCACTGTTCATGCCCAGACTGGAGATCTGGCAATTTTGACACCAATCTCGGCAGGGCTATTGAACTAACTTAACCACTTACTTGGCGATGTCGCATGGGATGTGATGGCAGGCAGGTGGGCTTTCCCTGCTGCTGTCACATCCCATGCGACTGCAGGCTCTGCTGTTCTCCTGCACTCTGTAAGATAAAATACTTTCCTTTTCCTGAAGGGGTCGGGCTATGATGTCGGCGGTCAGTGACCGCCGACATCACATGCTTTTTGTGCGCCCCAGACTGCCTTGCAATCAACATTCTGGGGATGTAATTTAGAAGGCCAGCTGGAGAGTGACTGGAAGGGAACTGAAGTTCCCCTATGGTCACCAATCTCTGCTAAGACAGAAGGACCGATGTGTGATAATTAGCACTTCTCTATCCTCCTGCTCAGAGGGGACTGATCTGAGTTGCATGCTACACGTTCCACTGCACTTTGCAATAAGGTGAGGGGGCAGGACTACCTATGACATAGAGGAGGAGAAATTATAGCGGTCGGGTGGGGGAGGGGTAATTTTTTGGCACTGGGGGTGGGTTATGCTGCCCCACAAAACGAGTTATTTTGGCTGGGGGGAATATATAATAAAATAAAGAATGATATATACAATGACACATGGAGAGGGGGTTCCACTGACTCTGGGGGTGAGGGTGGTTAATGCAGGGGATATTTTGCCACAGGGGGGCTATTTCTGATCAGGAGTGATTTATCAATAGGGGTCTATGGACATGGGGGGTGAAAAACACCCCCTAGGTATATATTTTTTAAATAAAATGTTTAAACATATTTTTAAAAATGCATTCCATAATGTTTGAAATAAAAGAAAACTATTTGCCCATTTTTTGAGAAAAAAATATTGTCAATTAAGTGGTTAATATATTGGTGAGCTGATAGTGCTGCTCAGCTTCAGTCAGCTTACAAGCATTGCTTTAAATAACATAGTCTTGTGTCAAAGCCCATGAGCTCTCTGCACTTGACCTCATTAATATATACGAGGCCAGTGGTGCAACTTGTAGATAGTCACAATTTTTTAAATCATTACTATCATAATACATTTTGTGGATTCTAATACTCCAACCTGAATTTGTGCTGGCAATCACAGAGGCATAAAAAAATCCCCTGTTATGATGCACAGGTAAGAGTCTAATACACTGGCACATGTCTGTCTTGAAAGTATCTTTAAATAAGCAGACATTTGAATTAGGTAAGCACGATGATGCTAGTGAATATGTTAGTGTCCCTTCAAATTCTTTTCTGAGTTGCATGCCCACCCCTATAGAGTGATGCTTCCAGTCAGTTGAAGGAAGTGGAGCAGAGGAAGAGGCTAAACCTAGTAAGAGACCATGAGCAGCCTGACATTAATTAATCTTTTGTTGACACAATCAAGTTCTCAACTCTTTGGCTGAGATGCTGGGGTCCTGGGATGATGCCCCTCTTGCCACCTGTTAAGGTAAGAGGCAGTGGGATGTGGGTGGCATTTCAGTGAAGAGGGATGCTGCCTAGGGTGCCCACAGGACTCAAAAATGAATTAACATGAATCCATTTTCAGTAATGTCTTGTGAAGTTGCATCAAGCTATGAAAACAGTAATGCTACTAAATCAAGCTTGGCCTTCAGAAGACCCAGAAACTTCTTATTAAAATCACAAAACATTTAAAATAATAATACTGTGAGGGAAATTTACATTTAAGGTAGGCTTAGTGCAATGACTAACACAATACCAGGCATTGAGATCACTTCCAATCTTTCAAACAGGTCAGCAGTGAATATAGAACACCTCCTATTTGCCCTAAAAGTCATGATGGCAGGACAGTACCCTAAAATTCTGACTGCTCTGCCTAAACAGGAACAGTTGGGAGTTATGAAAATGTGCATTACATATGAAGTTATGACAATTTACTTTATGGGTAGGGGTAAAGAGTTTACAATTGTCTAATAAGCATAATAGGACATTCATCCCTACTTTTGAAAAAGCATTTTATAGAGAATGTGAAAGCAACACCAATGAGCGCGGTGGCAAAGTGGGCGTGTACTGCTACATCTGAGGGGCATGTCATAAAATTGATTTACATACAAATGTAAATGAGCCCCAAAGCAGTTATTAAGATCTGCTTGTTGATTAAAACACACTAATACTTTTTTTTAGAAAATACATGTAGCCAAAGGGATCATTGTGCCTCAGTGGCAATCTATAATGGATGCAATGTGTGCGGGGCACACGGGCCCCTGGGCCCTGCACCGCACACCCTGCACCCATATTATTTTAAATCCACCTGTCCGTGGTCCCACGTCAGGTGTCAGCACTGCTCAGAACACCAAAAAATGGCTGCCACGGACATTTTTCCGGTGTTCTGCACATGCGCAGTAGACTCCGGGCACACTCTAGCACCCAGAGTCTACTGTGCATGCACAGAACGCCGGAAAGTGGCCACCGCGGCAATTTTTCCAGCGTTCTTCACATGCACAGTAGACTTCAGGATCACTCTAATGCCTGGAGTCTACTAATGCTCCGGTGGCTGTCAGCCATGTCAGTCGGCTGCCGGCCACCGGGGAGAGAGGAAGGGGCTCCGCACGGGGAGTGCACAGTGGCCCTCTCCACTCATAAGATGCCCCTGTTGTGCCTTATAACCAATGCAAGGAAATTATACTAATGTCCCCATTTGAACGTATATATCTGTTTTTTTATATATATATAAGAGCTTCATAATGGGAGTAAGGTGCAATCAGGGAAATTGCTAGACTCTTCAGGGAGACAGGGAGATTTCTGCTATTTCAGGGAGTCTCCCTAACAATCAGGGAGAGTTGGCAAGTATGATCTAGTATCTTATAAATGTCCAGGCCTATGGTTCTAAACGGTAGAAAATAAAAATACAGTGTTAATAAAGTTCAATCAACATAAGTAAAGAAACACAAAAAAACATTACTTTATATGGTATGGTCATAAATATAGAACATAGACAAGGCCTCCAATAAAGTACACATATGCTGAATCCCCTGTAATAGTCAAAGAACAAAATAAATTGCATACTTCATCGGCTGAATATATATATATATATATATATATATATATATATGCATATATATATATATATATATATATATGTGTGTGTGTGTGTGTGTGAATATATAAAAGTGCCTAAAGGGAAAAATTACAAAAAAGTACATTTTCATTTTTCCACATTTCACCTTTCAAAGCCCATAAAAGTAAAAGATATTAAGTTGACTATGATACCAAAAGAAAATGATTTAAATAAAAAATCCCAGCACTGGCAATACAGTATAGAATAGAGAAAATTATTGTCTGACCTCCTGATGTGAGAATTTGACATGGTAGTGAGAGCGTTAAATATCTCTGTATTAAAATAACATTAATTCCAAACATGACTCCAAAATGTCTACTGAAACAAAGTCCTGCATAACACTTTCTGTCTTCAGCCATATCTTTTTAATTATGGAGCAGCATCAGAGACTCATTGCAGGCATCTCTTATTATTGATTGGCATAGAACAGATAAAAGGAAGTTAACATATGTTTAAGTGTTCAATGATTTCACTTTACACACTGTTTCACTTAAGTCATGCTACAACATGTTAAATAATTGCATCATACCAGCCTTGTGAAATACATTTTTATTACATGCACATCTAATTTGAAGGTTAATGGCACAATACTGGTAGTCACACTAGTGAGTAAGCTATATGGGAAATCACAAGAGCACTGAATCTCCCCATAATGTATCTTGTTATTGTTCATTGTTCCACTTACAAAAGCAATTATCATCCCTCTTGGTTTATGATGTTGTAAACTTTGTTTTATTGCAACAATGAACAATAGTTTATTTTACTGTTAACTTCATTTTAATGCACTATTCCATGGTTTACGCTTTGTGTAGGCTGACATTTGTTAATGCTTTACTTATTTTATTTTGTTCTGAAATTTGTTTTACAATAAAACAAGGATTATTTTGTAGGGTTAGGTTTAAATGAAAACAATTTAGATTTATGATTGTAGTACTATTTCTAAGCCATACTGTGCTTCACAGTTGAGTATATTCCTTTATACTTAGATTTTATTATTAGATCATTTCAATTAGGTAAGATTTCATTGGTACATGAGGAGATTGAGGTTCCCAAAAGTAATAGTGTAAAAATATTCATGTGCAAATGGGTTGTAGTCAATTTACCGACGGCCAGGAAGCTGTCTGACTAAATCCCAGCATTGAAATCCCGAGTTGGGACTAAAGATAGGCGTATAAATCCCGACGCCTATCATCTATTCACCAAAGCATTTCGCTAATGACCCTTGTTTAAGCTTATTTTGTATTTTGTACTGTAAATGTAAAGCACTTTGAGTCCTTTAGGAGAAAAGCGCTATATAAATAAAATTATTATTATTGTTATTATATTTAGCCCGACGATGGAATCCTGACAGATGGCTTTCCGAATGAAGGAAAACCGGCTACTGTTAGATGTTAGCTCTTAGCTGGGGGGGGGGAAGGGTTAGGTTTAGGCACCCCCGAGGGGAAATAGGGTTAGGCACCCCCTGGGGAGTGTTAGGGTTAGGCTGTGGAGAAGGGGGGCTTGGGTTAGGCACCACTGGGGGGAGGTAAGGGTTAGGCACCCCGCTGCGAGGGTTAGGTTTATGGGGCGGAAAGGGGGGTTAGGTTTAGGCACCACAGGGGGACTGAGGGTTAGGTACCACCCCGGGAGTTTTAGGGTTAGGCACCACTAAGGGAGGGTTAGGGTTATAGGGAGGGAGAAGGGTAGGATTAGCTTACTTACCTTAGCCATCGTGATTCTTCATGTTTGGGCTTCCGGCACTGGTATTTCACCCGGCAGCTGTTCAGACTCCGGGATTTCATACCCTACCCATACAAATATACATTTACTTTCATTATCTAACTTTCAACAGATCAATTAAAGTTAACTGCTGATTAATTATTTTGGATAAATGGAATTGCACATTTTCACTTTCAGATCCTCATTTACAATTACCCATAACAAAGAAACACTCATAAATATATATATATATATATATATATATATATAAGTTTCATATAGCTCAAGATATATGCAGCTGAAAATAGAGTGCATTGTCGCATTCTTGTTAGGCCTGATTTAAAGTTATAAGCTATTGCCACCACAGCTGTGATCCTGTATGCATCTGCTGTGCAAAAATATGCAGATGTCGCATACGCAAGGATATGTATTGAGACGTCTACACTCCCCATTACCTCCCCCAAATGCTCCCTGACTGACAACCACACTGCAAATAAATACTCGCTGTGAGTGACTATGGTAATGTGCCTTGACGCATGCACAGTGAGACTGGATCATAAGCAGCTTCTGGAATTGTTCTTGATGGAACAGCCCAATGCAAGTTGGACTTCACTAAAAATGAATATTACAGATGGGGTAACAAATCAGGGAACCTACTGGTGTCTATTGGTAACCAGCAATGCCGTAAATGTTATATCACCTCTGTGGTAGACCCTATAGCTGGGGGAGTGTTTTTAACCACCCAAGATGGTCGCACTTTGATATACATCATACTTGGGTGGTTGAACATACTCGGCTTTCTGCCTCATGCATCACAACGCACACCAAGGCGTGCATAAATCTGAGTGCAACTGCACACCCAAGAGTTGTAGTTCATACAGTATATGTATATTTTTGAGAAGTGCGCTGACCCCCATATTTTAGTTTTGGATCTGGATTTATTTTCATGTTTTGGTTTTGGTTTTACAAAACCACCCTCAAGTGTTTTGATTTTGGTTTTAAATCCGGATTTTTTTTAAATGATAAAAAATTTTTAAAAACAAATAAAATCATGTAATTTTTGCAATCCAAAACTCAAAATGCAGATTTAGGGTCAAATGTAATAGGGTGAGAGTTTAGAAAATGTGAGAGTCTTCTCACACTTTTTAAACTTGGCCAATGCAATAGAGTCCAAGAACAAAGCAACACAGCAAACTCACATGTTTGTCAAACTAAAAATTATCACGATTTAAACTCTCATCCAGATGTTTTCCCATTTTGAAGATACAACCTCGACCCATGTAATGAGTGTGAGATTTTACTGCTAAACTCTCATATTTTCTAAACTCTCACCCTATATTACATTTTGCCCATAGAATCCAAATTCCAAACTGCTGGAAAATCAGAACCATGACTCAGATTTATCTTTATCTCCACATGAGATTAGAACTGCGACACGGATATTTCTGGATTCATGAAATATCGGTGGATTCAGATTGCTAGAGAACCGAACTGCATATCTAGTGTATGTATATATATATATATATATATATATATATATATATATATAGATGTGGGAGGTGTGTGTCCAAACTCAATTCTAAATTGCAGTGTAAGAATAAGTTGTCTGGTACTTCTGGGCTACATGCAAAAGCAGCCTGTAGTTTCATGGCATGCAAGAAAAAAATGCTTTTGCACCCCTTGTATTGCAACATGGTTTTGTCCAGGTGCAGTTACTTGCTCCTTTTTGCTTTACTCCCAAATCTGAATCAGGCACTGAATTACAGTCCAGTGTCAGAGTGTCTCTCTCTCTCTCTCTCTCTCTCTCTCTCTCTCTGTCTGTCCTGATAGTCTGTTTCCCAGTGATATGTGTGAGTGAGTCTGTATTTTTTGTCTGACTAACAGGCCTGTCAGTCTACCTGTCCTGTAGGTAAATCTGCACAGACCATGTTGTTTTATGAAGCAGAGTAGGAATTCACCATCAATCATGCATAAATATGTAAGTTTACATTATGAAGCAGCTCAAATCAGCTAGGTAACCATTAAAACATAAAACAATAAAAAAATGCAGTTATTGGCATAACCCACATGGTGGATGCAGCAATAACTCCTGTTTCTATGGTAAATGTATATTGCTGCATACTTGCTGCAATGCTGAACTTACCTAAAACACAGTGGGGTAAATTTACTAAGCTGAGCGTTTGGGAGAGTTTGCAAACTCTGGAGAGTTTGGCCATTTTTCCCATTCTCAAATGTACTAATGTCAAACTCGGGAGAGAGATCTCCTTTGCTACGGGAAAATACTGGAGAGTTAGCAATTCACCATCGGCAAAACTTGAGAACCTTTTCACTGGTGAAGATAGGATTCTGGAATTTACCAAGCAGAGAGTTTCGAAACTCTCATGAGATGGGCAAACTCTCCTGTAAAAACTCGTGGAAAAAAATACATCTGCCTGTGATCTGAGAGTTTGGCAGAATCATACACAGATCGCTATGATCCATGTATGTTTCTGCCTGTAAATATAGAAAATACATTTAAATATCAGAAAAAAAATGACATAGGTCCCCCCCTAAAGCTTAACCAGCCCCAGGCTTGCCAGCCTGTCCTGGTTTCTAAGATTACGGGGAACAAAATGTGTAGGGTTCCCCTGTAATTTAAAAACCAACACCAGGCTGCACGGACAGTCCTGAAACATAGGGGGGAAAAAATTGTGTAGGGTGCCCCCTATATTTAAAACCAGCACCAGACCCAAAACGGCCGGCTGTAATGCCACAGCCCGGAGACCCTTTCACCAGGGCTCCGGGTCCAAAGCATTAGCAGCCCAAGCCGGTCAGGCCATGCCAGGGATCTCAGGGGAGGTGGGGATCCCCCAAAAAAGGGGTCCCCCCTCTCCCTTAACCCCAGGCTTGGTCTGAAGCCTGGTGCTCTTACCCGCACCCCTGGAGCGTTGGGTACGGGGGTAATAAAGTGGGGAAATATAATTAAACTATTGTGTTTTACAGTGGAACTGACCAGCTTGAGCTGCTAATGTTTTGGACCCGGAGCCCCGGTGAAAGGGTCTCCGGTCTATGGCATTACAGCACGGTCGTTTTGGGTCTGGTGCTGGTTTTAAATATAGGGGGCACCCTACACAATTTTTCCCCCCTGCAGCCTGGTGTTGGTTTCTAAATTACGGGGGAACCATACACATTTTGTTCCCCGTAATCTTAGAAACCAGGACAGGTTGGCAAGCCTGGGGCTGGTTAAGCTTTAGGGGGGGCCCTATGTAATTTTTTTAACCACTTTTAACCCTTTTTTTACAGATACAACACAAGCAGCTTACACATATCTCACTGATATGTGCAGGCTGCTTGCTCGGGAGAGTTTTGCAGAGAGTGAGTCATCTCCTGCAAACCCTGCTACTCGGCAGAGAAATCTCGTTCTGCTTCACCATTGATCATCTCACTCTCAGCTAAACTCCCTTCTTTGTAAATTTGAGAGTCTCAGGAGCTTCAAATCACCCGAGTTTAGGTAAAGCTAATCGAGTTGAAAAAAATGCGAACTCTCCCAGACTCGATTCTTAGTAAATTTACCTCACCCTGTATAGTCTATGCAACTAACTTTTATTGCAGGTAAAAAGTTATTTTATAGTGTGAACATATTTATTACCCTTTTAAATATACTTTTTAATCTCAATCTTATTAGTTAAGCCTATGTGAATAAGCAAAGCTTTGGGGCTCAACCATTCTTGTAAAGTATGTAAAAAATTTAACTACATAAAAGTGTCTGTTTTAGGCTTTTTGTAGAATGACTATACCTGTAATCTGTTATGTCATGGATTGGTTTCAGGATAACATGTCTATCATGAGTACAACTGCTTTACCGGCTTTCAAGTTGCTTGTTTCAATGCAGTGATGCTGTTAGTATATCCACCTCCCTCTAAAATGCCATTGTATTAGCAAGCTGAGGCCCCTTTATTAAACATAAATATAACTTTCCATGCAGAAGACTCTAAGAACTTGAGTCAGATATTCCAACTCTAGAATTCAATAATTGGTACGATATGTTGGAACAATTCCTAAATTACTTTCTGCTAGGGATCATTTAATTCAATTCAGGTTCCTCCACGGGTTATGTTATGAGCCAATAAAGTGATCTACCCTCTCCAAAGGCATGTCTTTAGGTTCAGTTGCCCCTACAAATGAGAATAATCCTTAGCCTTTTATTTGATATTAGAAAGTAAGATCATTGTAGTGGAGAGGCCCTTTGGTTCCTTTGCTTTTTTACTGGTTAAACAAATAAATTAATCCATACTCTTTACAGAATAACGTACCATATATGAATACTGGTTTTCTGGACACATTTAAAAACATCTGGACCCCACTAAAGGATTGTTCCACCACTAATTACTCTCTCTTAGCATGAGGTTCCTCTAATATATTGTTGTTTATATCACAAAGTTATATCAATGCTAATTGTGTATTGAATAAATGAATGACTATGACTCTATGGGGGTAATTCCATTAGGTATAAATTTTGCTGTAAAGTTCCAAAGACTTATTGAACTACAGTATCTTCTATTTTTTCACTGTTATGTTCTCTAGCTGACAGTGGAGCTGGGGATGTAAGAGGGAGATCAGCAGATCTGTGGGGACCTTTGGTACCTAGGAGAGAAATTACATTCCAAGGGTAATTACTCCCACAAGTCCCCAAGTTTATGCCACACATAATGCTCTTCCCATGCTGCCTGACACCTCACATTACGAGTAACCTGATGCAACTGGAGAGATGCAGGATTTGTGATTAATTTATTTGCTGTCAGGCATACTTAATATCAGCTGTAACCCAGAATGAAGTTTGGTGGCATTTAGGTGGTCTAATGGCATGTGGGGTTGGTCAGATAGAATGCATATAAGGACTGGTGGACATGTAACAAGCTTGTAGGGAGGGCTGATGGCATGTAATTAGCATGTGAGGAGGTCTGTTGGTATGTAAGGGACCTCTAGGGATGATGGCATGTAAGGGGCAAGTGTTGAGGTCTAATGCACATGTAGAGAGATCTATTCAGCATGTTGGGATTAGTCAGCATGTGAGAGGGCTGATGACATGTGGGGCATTTTAGACATTTTGTGAGGAGATGTGAGAGACATATTGGGATATCTAAGGACATGTGGGAAGTCTGACGAATAGAGTTTTATATTTTGTTTTAAAAAAAGTTACATCTTTTATTATTATGTGAACACTAGGGTGCATACTAAACCCTTTAAGAACAAACATGTTTAGGTCAGTGTGTGTATGTGGGGGAGGGAGGGAGGACAGGCTTCTGACCTGAGTCTTTGCCCTATATGAAAGAAAGCCTAGTATCACCCTTGACATGAAATATGATGTTGGATAGAAATTAAGATATGAAAACAGCAGAATTGTTTCAGGCTAAATTTGGAAAAATTATTTTTCAGTAAATTTATATATGTAAAAACACCATAAACTTAGAACAAGTGTTTAACAAAGCAATAGCAGATAATGTGAGTTTAGAATGATAACAAATGGTATACATAGTTATAAAGATTAACTAACCTGCAAAATGTAATTCTAATTGTTATAATGTTTTCTAGCAATTTATGTTTAGGTGTATAGAAATTATCCTATAAGAATAGTTATCATTCAATCATGTTTCACGTTTTGCTTTATACAACACATTTTGATGTATGTATAAATGTATTGTGAAATAGAAACCAAAAGTCTAAAATCTACCTTTGATCTTTTATTATTATGTAATTCAAGGGCATTCCCAAAACTTGATAATCCATTTGGCAAAGATCTTCGGCATTCTGCCAAGCATCTATCCTTATATTCCATGCAACCACTTTTATTTGCCAAATGGGTGTGTAGCTTGACATGTCTGCATAGAATGCTCTAATTACATGATCCAAATCACAACAACACAACGAACTACGTTTTTTCCCTCTAGTTGAATATCTCCATCTGTGTTAAAGTTTCTAGCCCGTATGGCATTGATTTGAGATACAATGAAATCTCCAACTTATCTGGTGGAACCTGTTTCACGAATTTACAACATTGCTCAAACAGCATGATCTACATACATAGAAAACTGCATAGCTAGTTGTAATAAATTCAAAACGTTGAATATATACTGTGTAGTATAAAATTTCTACTCTATATAGCCAGATAGCATTTTTAGAGCAGTTCCAATCAACTGGTAAAATGTGTCATCTCATAAGTTTATGAGACTCAGATCACTTTCAGTAGTGCTCCAAGCCATATATACTCTAAAGTGGCCTATCCATTAGACGACTTTCTAAACGACGCGACCAAAACCAGGAGCGTGCACACTGGGTCCTCGCCAATGCCGACTATCTGCTGAACATGCCCGTCAACCTGACGATGTTCGTCAGGTTTGGCATGTTCTCAAAAAGGAGGTTGGTCTCCTGCACTGAAAGATGTTCAGTGAACGCCGTTCAGTGCGGGCACCACACCCGGTGACCTGAAGCACGGAACGCTAGACGTCAGCTATCTACTATTCACTTAAATGTTTTGTACGACACTGATCACAGAGCTACTTATTGTTCACTCTGAAGTCCTATATTGAAATACTGTTCATTCCTTTGGTTAAAGAAATATCCCTCCTAGTACCTATTTAGACATACAGTACATTAACAATAGGGAAAACAATGAATGCTACCATTTTGTTTTTAGTTTACTTCCAGCACATCAATTACCTCCAAATACCTTGTGTTCAACATTCTCAAAACCATAAATGCTTTTCTCTGGGTCAATGCTAGTTGTGCTGCTGATAGTGGCCACTAAGGCTTCCGCTTGTAAATAAGAGGCAATATTTCCATATTTGAATTGTCATTTATATAAGAATTCACATGCAACCTTATGTGAGGAAGGTATTTATGGCTAATGAGGAAATTAAATAATGTTTCCCAAAATTAATTAACAGTGCATAATCTCAAACGGGACTATTCTCATTAGACACTGTAAATATAGGCTTCTATAGTATTGCAATTCATTTTGTATATGAGGTACGAGGAATAAAAGTTGTGTTTGAGTCATTGGCCAAGTCATTGTGATGCAATGGGGGCTCTGTAGGAAGGTTTACTTGAGTGTAAAAAAAGTCATTGGGGAATGACTGCTTTGGAGAAGCCCAATATTTCTGATAGCTAAGTTGAGTGCAGATGTATTCTAGCAGCTCAATTTTAACTAGCATTTTATATCACACTTTACCAGGTTGTTATTCTCTACTTCTACCAAAACATAACCATATTCACTTCATTGGAGTTAAATGTCAAAATATATGGGTGGAAAATAGCTTAACTATCACCTATTTGATTGTCTTATTATAAGGCTGCTAATCTGGATTTTGAAACTATTTAGTACAAAATATCATATGAGCTTACTTTTGGATGGTAGATCTATGTTCACTCAGCTGTTTTCAACTTGATTATTCTAGCAAGTGAAGCATTGTACACACTGGACGATGTGTGTACCCAGCAATGTCAGATGCGGTGGACCTGGCAGGAGTGCCAGCATCGGCATGTGCATACACATGGCAATGGCGAACGATGGCAGGGAGGGAGCAGGGCCATGCTGCATTCAGCAGCATGGCATCGCTAATGATATCCCCAGATTGGACTGCATGTACAGATGACTGGGGATGTCGTTAATGACCCGCGGGAGCGGGCATCGTTTGTCGGTAAGTGCATACATACTGGACAATTTGAACAATATATTGTTGAAAGATATTGTTATTGTTCATATAATGCAAATGGATCGTCCAGTGTATATGTGCCTTTAGACATTAGAGGTAATGTATCATTCGAAGTTGTAGCGGGTGGATCTCACACTGTATGTCCCCCGTGCTACAGTGGTACCAGTAGCACCTAGTGCTAGTAATGAAAACTTTTTGGGATCCCCACACTTTTTGTCATCCTTGATTAACCCCCGACCCCCCAGGAGGTTCGTTGTTTCAAAACCGGTGGTACTGTATCTGTGGTAGCATGGTTTAAAAATTAAAAATTACCTTTTAGTAAATACTATGGTTTTGACCATGAACACGCCGTCAATAAGCAAGCTGATCTCAATGGTTTCTAAACCCAGACGAAATGTCTCAATGTCCCTCACTCTCAAGACTTATTACTCAAAGTATAAAAGTGGTTCATCCATGCAGTATTTTAGGAGAAAAATATAAAGTTTAAATAAATGAAAATAATCACTCAAATGTGTTAGTTAAGCTGGTCACACACTCGACCAACTTACATCCAACCAGCCAACTTGTTGATTGGTTGGAATGAAAATCTGGTAAGGAATGGGAGTAAATGATGATCAGCAATTTGCTCCTAAATGCCAGAAAACAGATGAAATGGTCGTTCAGACAAGTTTGTTAAATGTTTGATCTAAACAATTTGTTCAGACAACAGTTTTTTCCATTTTCCGGCGTTTGGGAGCAAATTGCTGATTGTCATTTGCTTTCATACCTTACCAGATTTTCATTCCAACCAATCAACTAGTTGGCTTGTTGGATGTAAGTTGGTCTAGTGTGTGGCCAGCTTAAGTCATACCTTTCACTTTTCACTCTTTCATAAATAGGCTTATTTCTGCAAAATAAAATGTGCTGCATGGCCATATATTTTGCAGTTCATAATTTACCCCTAGCACATTCAGATTATTGTAGACCTCATTTGATACCTGTTTGATGTTTTAATTACAGTAGAAACAAACACAATATATATATATATATATATATATATATATATATAATTTAAATCAACATTCTGAAATCATGCTGGGTGAGTCAATTGCTGTCAAAGTTCTCAGCATTTAATTTAGGAATTGGATTTATGTCTGCAACATCATGTCTTGAAGTCTTGAAGTCTAGGGAATGCAATTCATGTAATTTTCTTTTACTTCATAAAGTTGCTGTCTGTTTCCTTGAACTGTCTGACCTATGCCCATGTGTTTAAAAGAGCTAAATGACAGTTTGGTGGAAAATATACACATAATCATATGTATTCAAAGATAAAAAATTGTACTAGAAAAAAATTCCAAATGTTTCATTTCTATGGAATAAATGTACATATTTCTATAGAAGTCAAACCATTAAATTTTCTTTAGATAGAATCCGCATGAATATACACTGCTGGCTATACAGTTATCATTAATCATTGCATCATTCTCAGGAATGCCAGAAAATCCCATTTGCAAATGATAGCTATCAGCTTGTGTGTGCAGTCATCTCCCTTAACTCACAGATGTGCTTATTTTGGCAACCCATGTGTGTGGCCAAATTGGAGCAGTAGCTTTCATTTAGTGCTTGGGTCATGTGACAGGATCAGTCACCTTTCAGAAGAATGATACATAGGGCAAAAGTAATTGTATAGCTGGGGATAAATGGCTATGGTGGGAATAATGCTACATGAGGACATACATATTGACTGGGTTCTAAGTTGTTAAGGGGGATAATAATGCTAAATAAATGGCTGCATAGGTGCATACCTGCTACAAGAGGATATAAATGGCTGCAGGGGTGATAAATAGCTACATGAGGGAAGATTTTTTATTAAACGATAGTAGGCGAGATGTATCAAGCCTTTGAGAGAAGCAATGTGGAGTAGCACAATGCAACCAAATAGGCTTCTTACTGTTTTAAAAATTGTGCTAGATAAATGACAGTTAGAAGCTGTTTGGTTGCTATGGTCGGTATGCAATCGGGAAGCCGGCGGACGTAAGCCCGACAGCTGGCTTCCCGACTGCTTTATCCCGGCGAGGGTTAAATGACAGGCATCTAATTCAAGACGCCTGTCATTTTACCGATACCGGGAGACCGGCGCCTGGCATCCCGATCGAAGAGATGCCGGGCACCGCTGTGGACAGCCGCGGGGGGGGAGGATTAGGTTTAGGGCTCCCGGGGGGGACTTAGGGTTAGGCATCCCCCCGGGGAACTAAGGTTTAGGCGGCGGGGAAGGGGGGGATAGGTTTAGGCACTTAGAGTGGGGATTAGGGTTAGGCACTGGGGGGAAGGTTAGGGTTAGGCACCCCTAAGGAGGGTTAGGGGGGTTAAGTTAGGTTAGTTGATACTTACCTGGGGACGATCGGGATTTCCAGCCATGTCGGCCTGCCGCTGTCAGGATTTGTACTTCGTATGTATTCCACTGTGGTGAACTTCTCTACTTTTTTTCTCTCCAAAGCTTGATACAACTCCCCACAATATGATTAAATGAGGTATATGTGTATAAGGGGGAGAGTGTTGGGTGAGAATGATGAAGATGGATAATGTTGAATGGGGTAATTGATAAAATGGGAGCATTAAGAATTTAATACAGAGGTTCCCAAAGTCCACTATTACAGTCCACGTTTTCGGGATATTGAAGCTTGAGTCCAGATGGTTAAATCAAATAGATTGAGGTACTAATTAAGTCACCTGTGCTCAAGCATGGATATCCCTAAAACGTGGACTGTAATGGCGGACTTTGGGAACCTCTGAGTTAATAGATGGAAGCTGCAGTAATAAGACAAATTAGGATGAGAAATGAGGTAAGGATCTTTAAGAGGGCATTAAATAATAATAATACAGGGAAATAAAATATTGACGGAAAAGGGGATGGTGATTGAGGGAAATAGGTGATGAGGGTGGAGAGAGATACACCATGGAACTAAAAGGCCAGATTAATGCTTTTAATTCCAGTTATTTACATATCATTTGCATATTCTTATCTATAACATCTGTTAGGATCAGTGGCGGCTCCAGAGTTGGGGCTGTAGCGCAGTCCAAAATTCAAATACGGGCCACACCAACTGTGTGGAGTCCCAGCCAGCGATGTTTGGGGTGGCAGTTGGTGTGGCTCCCCTTTTTGAATTTTGGACTGTGCCACCTCTGGAGCCGCCACTGGTTAGAGTTTATGTAAAGCTGAAATGATACTTAAACTGGTGTTAGATGGACCTTACTTGTCTTAGAGCATAACTTCTTATGGGTTAAGGGAACCTTAAACATCTGTTGTACCACTCGTTGTCCAGAATCCAAATCAAATCACTCAACCATACCTACAAAGCTCTCAGTGACAAAGTCTCTCAATAAATATCAAATATTATCTCAAAATACTCTCCCTGACACCTTTTTCGATCTAACTCTCACCTGCACTTCACCTTGTCTCTGTACCTCTCACTACCTCCTACAAGACTTCTCCCAAGCTGCTACCCACTTTTTAAATTCCCTACCAAGCTTGATCAGACTTTCCCACATCCTTAAAATTTTTAAATGCTCTCTGAAAACCATCTCTTTATTACATATTACTCTAATTCCACCTATACTTCCCATACCAATGAACCCCTAACTATCCAAAACTCCACCCTAAGCCATACTCAATCCACTTAATGATGTCACTGACTTTAAGGGAGTGTTAACTTTTAGGCAGTTCCCAGTATTTTACCTGCCGCCCATGTAGCAACTAAGAAGCAATTATCCACCAGCTGTACTTGTAGCCATGAACTGACCATTTTGCAAACTTGCAGTACAGAAGTATTTTCCTATATTGATGAAAAGAATTACACTAGTAAGCTCTCTGTGAGTTGACTGAGTAAACTTCTTCATACTGCACTACAAATTCACAATACAATGAACTGCTTGTGTCCTGGGCTATCAGAAATGCCATGGTCACTATTTGCTATATGGGAAGTTGCAAAGGCATAAAACAGGGGCTGCTGTGGTCTAAAGTACAACAAAGCAACACTGGAACTGAAGGTCTTAACTGAAACCACATTTCTACCTCTGTTGTTACAAGTTGTATTAACTAAAACATACTCTTTTTCACTTAATTTACTGCCGAAGGGGACAAAATAAAGCCCATTGGACATGATAAATGTACTAAATGGAAATAAGGTACAAAAATGGTAATAGCAGAGAAAATCCCTGTATGTAACATTTGTCAATATGTACCAAATGGTTTACCTGCATCTTCTGCCTGCAGGGGCTAAAGTAGGCATGCTTATTGGTGCTAACGTAGGCACCTATGGTGGCACTACAAGAAATAGGTATTAGTAAAAAGAAAAAGGCACTTACCGTAGGGCTTTTTCTCTAAAGCCAAATTTTTCAGAAGCCATTACCTTCTTCTCCTTATGTGAAGAGTGTGATGTAAGTAGGAAGTGTTGCAAAATCGAATGTATGGTTGTCAATAAAGATTTTTTTTCTCTTGTTTACTGCTTTAATCGCACATGCATGTACAACCAAAATGGCGCTATTCACCGATGAGGTAGCTTATCGCTTACCCACTCCGCCGTGCCCTTTCTTCATATATTCTACAGTAATAGCTTTCTGTTTTGCCATGATAATAGGCATAGCAGGAGCAGAATTAACACCATGGTATGTGCAGTATTAATACATTTACTCTAGACCTTGTTGACTGAGGCCTTCTTTGTATGGGGAGGTTTCAGGTATGAATGACCACCGGATCTACGTCCGGCAGTTCAAATCCTGACGCCAGAATACCGTCAGCAGTGAAGATCCCGACATGTAAGTACAGTAACTAACCTAACACTCTCCCCCCCTAACTCTAACCCTCCCTTTGGGGTGCCTAACCCTAACCTCCCCTCTAGTGCCTAACCCTAACCCCCCCATAAGTGCCTACTCCTAACCCCCCCAGTCCCCGCAGCCTAAACCTAACCCTCCCGGGGGGGTGCCTAACCCTAACCTCCACCCAGTGGTGCCTAACCCTAACCCTCCCCCACGCGGCTATCTGTGCCCATTGCCTGCGCGGCTTACCTTAGTTCGGTATGCCGGGCGTCGGGCTCTCGGCGTAGGGATAATGATAGGCATCAGGATTTCGAATTATATCATTAGTTCCCTGTCAGGATTGCACAGTCGGGAAGCCGGCAGTCGGCATTTCGTATGTCGGCTTCCTGACTGCATACCCTCTGTAGAGATATAAGCATCTCTGGTCATAAACAGATGCCTGAAACTACCAAAGAGAGGAGTATGTGTCATGCTGCACAGCTTCTTCTGCTCAGTATATTATATAGCCTTAGATGGCAACTGTATTATGCACTGAGTATTCAAGTGAGTGCTGGTAGGTTGATAGAGCCTGATATAAGCTGTGCACTGGGTACCAGGAGTCTGTAGCTGTGCCAATGGGAATGTGAATACAGAGGAATAATGTCACCTCTCTTTATATCTGACATTTTTGTCTGATTGCAAAATGCAAAGAACCAACTCTAGGGAACTGTACTGTACTTTGAACTACAAAATATTCACAGCTGGGTCTATTCTCCAAGCCATGTAAACTGGAGCATTATAACAGTAACTATATTGTTACATTTATGTAAAGGTACTCTCAATTATTTATTTGGTTACTATGTTGTAATGAAGCAGCATAAGAAAGAAAACCAGTATAATTCCCCTGTACTGTATGATAACAAAATACTTATTTTCTTTAGAACAGGGAAATATTCAAGCTATACTTTATTACTGTATCTAGTGATCTGAGCTTGTACATAAGGAAGTATACTTTCTTGCAACGGCTATATTACATCCAAAAATGTGACCAAGCCAGTTATCAGTGACCTTAGATTAAGGAAGAAAAAAAGACATCTTCCACATTTAAAATATATTCCTCTTTTAATATCCTTCTTTTACAAAGTAAATATTGTGCTGTACTGTAAATACTTTAGTACATAGGGGTGGATTTGCTAAAGTTTCTAAAACAGACAACTGATTGTGTTTCCCATAGCAAGCAATCAGATTATGTCGATCATTATCTAGAATGCAATAGAGAAATAATAGACAGAACCTGACTGGTTGCCATTAGCTACAGCACCACTTTTCATTTATTCTTTTCATTTTCAGAAACCTTAGTAAATGTACCCCAGATACAAGGAAAATATTCAGTTCAGCAACGTTTTGGCCCAGCAGTTCGAAAGCACACATCTGAACAATAATATGTCTTGTTGCCTGTTAAATACATTCACATCACAAAGCCCCAGCAATTCAAACTGTACTTTGTTCAGAGACAATGATTTTTGGATCTTACATTGGCACACAAAGAGGTGGATGCAGACGCGGCCCATCTTTTGGCAGTCGCCTGTCTGTGACTTTATGCAAAAGCCACTACAAAGTCCTTTCCTTATGTACATCCATGCATATGAATATGCAAGGACTGAGACACTCACTTTCAGAGTCTGTAGATGTTGTTATACCACCATGTCTGTCTTTAGACTTCAACATCGTCACCTTCTCAGATCCCGGCCACTTCCTGCCTACATCGCAATTCATCACATCATTGTAGCCTCCTGCCCACGTACCATTGTGCAGCAAGGTGGCAGGCCATGATAATGCAAATCATGTTGCCATGCCACTGCACTTGCCTCTTGGACCTCCTCTCCCATCCAAATAGTAGTATGATTCTACACTTAGAGGTCAGGCATGTAGAGAGCTGGTCCAGGCTCCAGTAATTTCCAGGGGGTGGCCTAATTGTGGCAGGCATAACTACACCCCCCCCCCAGATAAAAAATAATTGCGTGCTGAACAGTGGCTTATGTGGACACATCTGTAGTATACAATTCTTAATATAAGGTATTACTGTTGCATTAAAAACAATGTCCCCACAATTTATAATTAGAGATGTGCATTTAATAGACAATTATCTGTATACTTCTTCCTCTGATTCAATGTAATCCATAAGTAGAGTAAATAAAAAAAAACCCTGTTAGAATGACAAATAGCTCACAAATTCTTCCCAACACCAAGGGGTCTATTCATCATAGCTAACAATTATGATGAGTTAATGAGTCATTGCTCAATGAGATCTCCTACATACTAGCCAAGCAGCCAATTAGGAGTAGTCTCTTACAACGCTAAACTAATCAAGGATAAAAAATCACTCTAAATTGGCTGACCAAATTAAGTTTCAGTTTTTAATAAACTCTATTATTTTTTAACTGCTTACATGAGGTTTGAGCTAAATTGCCCATCAAAATCAGATCTAAAAAAACGTGCAATTTTTCTGGTAGTTTTGTGTGCGGATTTGCATACCTGTTTTATGAAAACATTTGTTTGGCAATTTGAAACTGTGTGTTTTAAAAATAAACTGTTTTATGTGCACTTTGGTCATTAAGAAACCTCACATTGTCCAAACTACACCAAAAATTGCCAAAAAACACACACTTTAGTAATTTTCCCTCATGGACTTTCCATGGAATCATAGGCTGTTTGAACAAGATTAATACTTCACCTCTGTGTACTATCCACAGGCAGTATACATTTAATTTATTATTTTTAGGTGAGGCTTACGGGAAATACCGGCGCCAAATCCTGACAGAATCGGGATCCTGGCACCAGAATCCCGACCACCGGCATCCCGAAGGTAAACATTGGGTGTTAGGGGGAGGGTTTAGGGTTAGGGTGCGGGATTAGGGATAGCCATTAGGGGGAGGGTTAAGGTTAGGCACTGGGAGGGTTAGGTTTAGGCTGCGGGAAGGGGGAGGTTAGGTTTTGGGACTAGGGGGGAGGTTAGGTTTATGCACCGGGGAGGGAGTGTTAGGGTTAGGTGTAAGGTTTAGTCTTACCTTAGTTCCCTTATGGGTGTTGGGATTCTGACTGTTGGGATGCCACTGTCGGTATTCTGACTAGCCGGGATCTCATACCCAAGGGGAGGGAGAAGGAAGACACATCTTTCGCTCTCACTGTTTGCGATGACCACTGGTGTAACTAAGGGGTCATCTGGGTGTGCACTGGACCATCTATAAGCAAGATAGCCATATATTAAATTGAATTACTGTCTGCTGATGTGGGACGCCCAGCCAGGACCAGGAAGACTTAGACTAGTATCTGCAGTACCCATTCTGCAGAAAAGAGTAGGATGCTCTCTGCATAGCATATACGGGGAGATGTAAGAAGAGGTGGTCAGTGGTGTAGGAGCAATGGATGCTATCCCTGCTGCAAAACAAAAAAAGTCTGCCTGTTTACAGGTAGTTCCGTGGCCTGGCCGGCCTGCCCAGCACAAATGATAATGTGGGCAGTGCAGCTGTCTGCTTGGCCATGGCCGCCTCTGATTCAGTTTCAGGTGTTTTTACTGTGTGGCGCTGCATGGTGTACATCATGACATGTTCACACCACGTCGCACAAAAAAAGCTGAGAGCGGAGAGGAGCAGACAGGCTGTCAAAGAAGAATGACAATTAAGGGGGCTGGGGAAGGGGTTGGCTCTTGAGATGACACAGGCTGGATAGACAGGAGGCTGGAGTGACAGGGGGCATAAGGCAGGAGATACATGGGGCAGGAGATTGGAAAGACAGGGAGCAGGAGGCTGGAGAGACACAGAAGGCTGGAGGGCACATAGGGGACAGGAAGCCTGGTTGAACCTCTGTTGTATGATGATGACATTGGTTATATTCCTACACAAAATGGCATCTCCCGGACCATGTGATCTCCTACATGAATAGTAAATACTGATTGAAGACACTGATTGATTAAAGGGCTGGGCCCCAAACCCTGCGCCAGTCTCTGCAGTAACCATGGGATATTCATGACCTGAAGCAACACCTCTGACGCCATAATCTGAGTTCAAAGGGGCATCTGGGAGCAAAGTTGCCTAACAATAATTCATGGGGCTGGCGGAGTTCCCCAGATGGTGCAGGGAGAGGAATGTAAAGAAAAAGGATAGAAAAGAGCAACAAACTCCTTCAATTTATTACACCACAGACATTTCAGCACTTATCTCCATCCATGAAGACATGAACAAAAAAGCTTTGTAAAAACCTCCATAACCTTAAATATATGAATTCCTACCTATCTATACATCCTATATGTCGCTATTTAGCGTTATAAGTCGCACAAGAAATAATTGCTTTTCAGACTTTGATTGTGTTCCAAAGCACTAAAAGATATTATTCACCAAAAAGCAGATAGTGACACACCTTGATCTAAAATACAATTAGCGCAAAAGATTATACATAAACAAAGTACAGTCAATACATTACGCAGGCACTCTGGATCCAGATTTCCGGCATCAAAGGTGAAGCCTCCGTCAACAGAAAGAATATGATGACTAACTAACAGGTCCACGGTGCTTGCATATAAAACCTTGCAGAGATTAGGCAATACAATAGAAATGAGTTGGCATAATCCTATTGGTTCTTCTTCTTGGTTCTTCTGTCATAGTTCAGTTGATACAATGGTAGTTCAGCCCTCCAATGGCTCTTTTGTGTATGTTTTAACTAAGCAATAGACACTACATACAAAGTACATTCTAACACATAATTCTCTATAATCCATTACTTGCAGACACATGTTGCGATCTCCTTGCCGATGGAACCAGAGATCTGCAAATAAAATGTGATTTAGAATAGCACCAAACACGATGTGGCTACTACATACTAAATCTTAGATATCAAATACATGCATTTTATAACATTATACAGTAACGAATAAACCTTCTAATATTAGCCTTTATACTAAGGAACCTTTTAGGAAATTTGTGTATGTGTGAGTGTAAGAGAATCTTGCGTAAAGTTGCTAATATGCGTGGTGCATTTATGTGTAGAGTGCTTATGATAAACAGCGCAACTGTGCATAATGTGCAGTGTTTATGCATGTAAGTCTATGTGTGTGTGTTATGCATGTAAGTCTATGTGTGTGTGTTATGCAATTCAGTGTATTTATGATGGATTTAATATATATATTATCCCTTTCTAATATATTTTAAAACTATAGTGCAAGGTGTTACAAGCAGTGAGGTTCACTTTCCAGCAGGGTGGAGACCCACAGCCTACTGCCGTTGCCACTTCGTCTGATAGCGAATTCAAAGGTTTTCCTCTGCCTATTTAGAATACACTTGTCAGTACTTCTTAAGCAAACCTACGGCCATAGTTTCTAACTTCTCATTCAGACAAATTCAATTGTGCATATCAGTGGCTGGGTTATATTTCAATTGCCACAGCCACACTTGTCTGTATGCAGGGCTTCTCAATTTATATGTAAAACACTCACAGTATCCTGATGTATTTTTTTTTATTACTTTTCTCAGACATGTATACAGAAGCTGTTTCTCAATACTAACTAAATCCTGCATGAATATTGTATTTGTCAGTGTGAGAGTGTTCTATATTATTCACTATTTAGTGTTGTGCGAATGTGTGGATACATGTGCACACTGGGTGCGTGCGCACGCAATGGTGCGTCGTGGATTATACCAACATAAATCGGACAGCGTACGACCAAATCGTCCGATTACAGTTGAATTGCGGTCGCATGCAATTATTCGACTTTGACAAATAGAACACACTTAAAACCACACCTCCAAAAACAATAAGAAAAGCTAATCACATGATGCTTCACAAGCTAGCCCCTAGACTTGATGTTTAATATATTCTATTTTTATTTTATTATTCTCTTCTCCATACATTAAAAGGTTACAGCTGTCATAGGATTCTAGGAAGCCTATTTTAATTACTTGCATTCTCCCAAAACTTGAACTGTTATTGCTAGCCTGAAATGATAATTCTTTGAATAAAGTATTTTTTCAATATAAAAAGGTTTTTAAATATTTTTTTAAAACTCTTTATTTGTAAAACGGAAACAGAAGGAGACATCAGCAGTAAATAATAATAGACAATCATAGGTGTTTCCTTTGTCTTTTGTGGTTTTTTGAAGAACTGGGAGGGAAGGGGCTAAAAAAGAGGGAGGAGGGGGAGGGAATCAGGACACAACATACATAAGTCAGAATTCAAGAAAAATATTAAAAAAGCATGAATACAGTCTATATCAAAAATATATAAATAGGATGGTAGATCGTACACAGGGCCTGATTCAGCAAGGATAAATATTGTGATTGCAGCTCCGTAATCGCATGCAGGTGTGCTGTGAAAATATGCTAATGAATGCAATTGCATTGCCGTCGGACTACCAGCATAGAGACATAAACAAACCTTCAAAAACATCGGTCACATCGAGTACCATCGGCCCCTCATGCAGAATTACAGCAGCCCTGACCTTACTTAGAAATTGCTAACTTCGTTGCACGCAGTGAGTACTCAAGCTGCATATGCCATCTCAGTGGCTAATTTATGCATGCCCCTGTAACGGCGTTCAAATGCACAGACACGTCTGTGTTTTCCCTCCTTCAACACCCCCAAACGGTCACTTCCTGTCAATCACTTTGTGATGGGTCTGCATAGTCATCACAGTGTGACGCAGTGGAGCCTTCGCAATGTGCAGTATGCAACAATTGGCCATCTGTGAGCATAATCGGACTTGAAGGTGGCAACAAGCATGGTCAGCAAAAGGAGCATGTACCATACTTGCCTACTCTCCCAGGAATCGCGGGAGGCTCACGATTTTTCGGGTAACCCCCCACGATCCCAGAAGAGTGAAGTGGGCAGGATGAGGAGATTTTACCTGAAATTATCGGGTCCGTAGGGAAGGGGCGGGGCTAAATGGGCAAATTGCATAATTTAGCCCCGCTCCCTCCTCACGGACCTGCGAATCACGGGGGTTTTCTGTAAAGGGGGTGCGGCCTAATATTGTCTATCATCTGGCCCCTGCCCCCCGAAGAGGAAAGCAGTAGGGTCTCCTCCTGCTGCTCCCGGAAAGCTGCCCAGAAATGTAGGTAAGTAAGGCATGTACGTTACGGCTCTCTCTGTGATACCAGGGAGCCCATATGTCAAATTTATGCCTGATTCAGAGCTGAACACTATTCCGATGTTCACACAGTTGAGCAATTATTGGTGGTCTGTGCATGCAGCCCAGCCACATTGTGCACACGCTGCGAATGAAGTGCGAAAGCATACGCTGTGAGGATTCACTCACAATTGACTGTTCAGAAGAGACCATTTATGTGGGTGGTTACGGGGAGTTCCGGCCAAATGCAGGCATGTGGGGGCCGTTTCCTGACCGTGTAGTAGCCAGAGTCTGCGTCCAGCACACACAGAATGAACCTCCAGCATCCCAATTACCACAGCGACCATAGAATTACTCGAGCTGTCGATATTTTGAAGATCTGCATACAATGTCATGTTTGTGTACGCAGTTGCTACGAGGACTCCGATGGGTGTCTCAATACAAAATCTGCCGTCTGTTGCATCAGCATAATTTAACTACTGCGATCCATGAGGGTATGGAGTTGTGTATGCATTACCGGCAGTCTCTGAATCAGGCCCAGTGTGTGAGTTAAACACTCGCACTCTATTAACCTTGCGTCAGGCGCAGCTGGCCTGACAGGCGCCACAAAGCTGTTCTCGCTCACCTCTCACCGCAAGGGGGTGCAGGTGCCTGCCCCTCCTAGTTCCTTCTTATCTCTAGGTGCTGTTTGAAACCCCCCTAGTCAGTTTTCCTGCCGCCTGCGTGGAGTGCAGTAGTGACCTTCCTGGCCTCGCAGGCTCATTGCGCCCGAACTCGTTTGACTTTTGAAGGTACGTATTTCTTTTTATTTTCTCACAATTTTGTGTATTTTGCTCATTCTATGAATGAAAATTACAAATGTTGTGGGTATTTTGCGGAAATATGTAGGTTTGTCCAGGGTGGCCTCTTAAAATTTAGTATTTTTTGTTTTACTTACTTTAAGGTTAATAAATGTGGTTTTGTGATTCAGATTTCCATATATTCTCTCTTTGTACATCCTAATGAAGGTCACTGATCACTTTAAGAGCGTTAGTATTGAGTTAATTAGGTGCTAATGATGATTTTATAACAGGCACCTGTCAGGCGCACTGCGCCCGAACATGGGAGTACCAGAGGTGCGCCTGATGCAGGGTTAAATTGCACGAGTTGGATCCTCACAATGGCAAAACATCTGGATGTGTGTTTCAGTTTCACTGTGCATGTACTAGTGGCTGCACATATCTACACAGACTGCCTGGCAACACAGTAAGTTAAACCTTTCCACTACGACTTATATTGCCAGGGAAGCACAGGCCCTGTAGTTTTTTTTTTTATAAATTGCTGTGATAAGTAATTTTATTATTGCAGCGATTAGGCACTAATAAATCATCCTTGTCGTAACACATTGATGAATAGAAAAAACAAGGGCTGTAATTTACCTCCAGACAATTTGGCAAATATAGCAGCTGGTACTGCACTTGGTTAAACATGCCATTACTTATGATTGTACACTTTACACATTTGTATAAAATGCTGTACGAATAAATTAGACATATTGGGTAAACTGTCATAGAGCGGGATTTCCCAAACACGCTGAAGGCACCCTAACAGTCCAAGTTTTAGGGACTTCCATGCTTGTGCACAGATGTTATAATCGAAGTGGATGAGATACTAATTAAGTCATCTGTGCTTAAGCATGGATCTCCTTAAAACCTGGACTGTAAGGGTGCCTTGAAGATCGAGTTTGGGAACCAATGAGTGTTGATTTGGCAAAGACTATGATCTCTGTAAAATTCCATTCTTGTGTGAAGTGAGTGGGTGTATAATAATTATACTTCACAAACAAGAAATGATTTTACAAATTGTATGTCAATTTTGGTTTCGTAAAACCACTTGAGTCTGTTTTTCATATCTGTAACTGCAAACATGAAAGGGAATTTGATGTTTTTCAGACAATGCTGGGGAATTTTCTGCTGTGGTATGGCATATGTGTGTATGCATGAAACATACTAGTATGTATTAGTCAGAATGATCATTAATCTAAAACAGAATTCCAAAGTTCCTCAAGTGCAGTCATTTTTTGTGACTATAAAACCTGGTGCTGATACTTACATCACATGACTACTGCTGTCCGAAATCCTTGTTTTATACTAGCAACTTTTACAAGTATTTGCTTTTTACCATGAGTCACATAGGTTGTGGTCTGATTTTTACAATAGCCATCAGTTTGTATTATTTACTTTCTATGCTAGCCATTTTGACTTGGGTCTACGTTTTACACTAGCTTCCAAGACTGAGGTCTACTATTTAACACTAGTTATCATGACTGGAGTGTGCTTTTTATACTAGTTAATAGAATGTGATCTAGTTTTCATACTAGCCCCCAGGACTGGTCAGTTTTATATACTAGCCTACAGGACTGAAGTCTGCTGTATACACTAGCCACTGTGACTGAAGTCTGCTTTATACACTAACCACTGGGACTACCTTTTATTCTAGTCACCTGAATTCTTGATCTGAATAGACAGTTAGTGTTAGCAATATAGCATAAAAAGTGGAAGAAGTGAAGGTCCAAGAATTGTAAATGTGAGGCTCATACACAGAGGCATAACTAGGTATTTGAAAGCCCCATAGCAAAAGTTTGTAAGGGTCCCTATGTACCACCCAATGGTGAAAAATATAACACATGTAACTTTGACAAGGAAGATGGGCCCCCCTCAGCTCTGGGCCCCAAAGTAGCTGCACCATTTGCACCTATGGTAGTTACGCCCATGCTCATACACTTTTATACAAATACATAGCCATCAGGAATAAAAATCTATTATTATGTATATGGCTTCAAGAATCACTAAACTTAACATGCAAGAATTTTACATGCTTATTAGATACAAAGAGATGTGAGTTTGTAGACGTGGGGAGGCATTTATTTAATGCACACCATTTTTATTGTATGTAAAACTGACCACACACAATACAAGCCAGTATAGCAGTGTGGTTGTTCTCAATTCCCTAATCACAGCATTTTCTAGCTCCAAATCAGCAATTAATACATATATTCAAAATTTCTTCAGATTTTGATTTAGAAGGTTGGCAAATCTGGTCATCCAATGGAATGTGATATTACCCATCAATCAGAATGTTTGACCACTCTTATGATCATTAGCTGAATGATTAGCACCATAGTGTCCATATTTGCTACCAATCTGGTATTAGTATCAATGGGCCTGATTCAGAGTTATATGCTAATGCATCAGCCAGTGGAATTTGTATTGAGACGCCCACCGGAGCCCTCGCAGCTGCCTGAAACTGCGTACACAAGCGCAGCATTAGACGCAGATACTTAAAACATTGATGCCTCGAGTGAGTATAAGGTCATTCAGAATGCCTTTGGTAACTGAGATGCTGAAGCTTTGTTCTCTGCATGCGCAACATATCAGGAGCCCGATGTGAGGAGTAAGCACTGGGTGACGGGTAGAGAAATGGCAGCAGTAGTAGGCAAGATTAACCCATTGTTTTACCACCTGCGGTATTGCAGCATCTGTGGTCAGCTTAATGTACTACTGAGAGCTTTATGGCAAAAAACAGTCACTCTCTGCTCCAAAGCAATGCAATATAATTACAGTGAAATATAAAGCAGCTTACATTCTCTCAAGGTAAGGGAACATATTTTAAGGTGATATAGTCGAATCCATGTTAAATAATTGAATAGTGCATCAATCTGTTTTCATTTTTCTTTATTGCATTCTGAAAATTACTCTCAAGTGCCATAATAAAGAAGACTTCAACAAAATAGACAATAATATATTAAAGTCTTCCTTACAGTGAAAAAGTCTTAACAGGGATGACCTAACTGGAGTGTCAGTAATATTAAGCAGATAGGAACAGGTTATGCCCCAGCTTAAGAACATTGTACATGAAACTTTGCAAACTATTCATGTCCAATATACAGCAATTTGCCACTTAGCTCAATCAGATATTGTTTTATGTCATTATATGAAACTGGTTTTGCCTTTGTGAACCAAGCATCAGTTTTGAATTATAAACAGACAAGAAAATTAGACATATTCAAATGGAAAGCATCAGGTTTTTAACAGCTCAGTACAGTTGCACAGTTACACCAGAAAACTGTCTGCCAAGCCATTCACCACCAAACAAATCATTCAGAGTGAAAACAGATATATGGTATGAGTTTCCAGAGACTATTAGCTAAATAGTCATAGTTTTTTAAATAAATATTACAAAAAAGCTGGTAATAATATTCATATTGCGGCAATAGCCAGAATCAGGTTAATGTTGACATTAATTACAGAAGTTAAAAAAGACCAAAATAACTGCCAAAGGAAAATGAAGGGTACATACAACATGTAAAAGCAGTGGTTTAATGAAGATATATAGAACTATAATAAAAGACCAATCAAAATGTATTCAACTTCTTTGAAGGCAATAGTAAAATTATATAGGAAGTTGCTAAGAGAATATAGCAGAATGTATCAAAATGATACAAAGTAAAATTGCAATGCTCAAACTACTATGGGGGAAATCTACAAAGCCTTGGAGAGAGATAACGTGGAGAGAGATAAAGTACCAACCAATCAGCTCCTGACTGTCATATTACAGGTTGTGTTTGAAAAATGACAGTTAGGAGCCGATTGGTTGGTACTTTGGGGTAGATTTGATAATGCTTGGATAGAGATAAAATTGTGAGAGATAAAGCACCAACCAATCAGCTCCTAACTGTCATTTTACAGGCTGTGTTTGAAAAATTAAAGTTAGGAGCTGATTGGTTGGTACTTTATCTCTCTCTACTTTATCTCTCTCCAACGCTTAGTACATCTGTTCTGTAATGAGAAACCAGTTTAGGGATGTAATGGTTTTCATCATCGCAAATTTTTAGATCAACACCCTGGAATATGTTGCATTGCGCATGTGCTGGAAAGAAGAGGAGCACGCGCAGTCATCCAAACCAGAGGCAATGCTCAATATACAGTAACTCTAGAAAACAAAGCAACATTTAATAATAAAACAACCCCCCAAAGAAACCTATGAGAGCTGCTTATGCAATTAAAGAGAGCGGTAAACAAATTTGGGGACATTTGGAAATTACCCATAAAAATTTAAAGGGGGCTAACCCAAAAATTATTTTTGATAGCCTCTCTTGCCAAAACAATGGAAATAAATTGGGAAACAAAATGCAAATATAGAAGACTCATGCACTCCTAATACATGTTTGCCTAAAACAAAGTGTGACAGCACTACATGTACACATACAATTGTGGTTTGAAATCATACCTCTCATTTACACTATCTGAGGCTGGCAATAAATAAAGACATTTGTTGTGGTGTATTTTGATTTTTTCATTGATACATACCAAAATGTATCATTTACAGTCATTTTCTATTGTATGCAGAAGATGTTTTGATATTAACTATATATTTAACCCAATACAATTTCATGATACTTGATTTTTGCATATTAAATACAAAAATCAATATATGTTGATTTTCTTTCCCAAAAACGAGCTTGTTACATCGGCCAGTTAGTTTAAATTATATTATGACTGGGTTTTCTTTAAGCTACACTGCAACCCATGCCCACTGTAATCCTTACCTGGGCCTCTGCTGGAGTGTCCTCTCTCTGTCACTATAGTGAGAACCGTTGCATATCTCCATCTTAGGTCAAACGTATTGTAAAGAAGCCCCACCCCCTAACTGGAACCCAGGTACCTTCTGCTTGCAGCAAATTTACAAATTCTGTAATAAAGATCTATCATATCAATTCTGTTAAGTAAATGCAAATTGTGACGAGTAAGAGGTGAGTATAAGGACCAATTACAAGCTGTCATTTCTGGCTAGAAGGTGCTGGCCCTTTAATAATCTATGACTAGGTAATAGTGTGTATAAATTAGATAATTGTCAGCCTATTTGCCTACTTCTGGTCTCTCTCCTCAGGGAGACCCCCACAGCATAGATACAGCTGACTGGAGGAGTGGCGGGGAATTACGCTTTTCTCGGGCTGATTGAGAGGAATGGCGGGACCAACATGACTTTCATAGAGACACATCATATTGGCCCTGACTTGTCCCAGTTTATCAGCAATTCACAGCATTATCCTACTCATAGTGTCCACTATGCTAGGAAGAGGGCCTCCTACAGTTCCAGGGGTCAGGGGACCTACCCACAAATTTGAGGGTCTCCTGCAACCTCTGGGAGAGTAGACAAGTATGATTTTCAGTTAGCATAAATTACAACTTCTTATGTATCTACTATCAATATAAAAATCTTTAACTACATGCAAGTATGGTTCACATTTCTTAAAGCACTTGGGGCCTATATAATAATAATCTCGGAATTTGCGAGATTATAAAGTATCTGTATCGCAAAGCATATTTTCATTTTTCATAAAACCACTGTCCCTGCTAGTTATGTCCCCAGCATTTTGTAAAAGTCTTTCTTCTTTCATCTGAAGATGGCATAAACAAGAATAATAATTGGGACTGCGATATGCAATGCTAGTTAGCACTCTGCCAGAGATTTCTGTGAAATCTTCTGCATTATTCTATTAGTACATAGCAACAAACAGACCCTTTAATGTCAAATATCATTGACTATATTACTGTAAGCATGAGGAGCTGTGTAAGCAGGAGAGTAGTGACGGTGACTCCGGTGGAGCATAAGCTTCGGGCACAGGGTGCCATCCAGGGTTCCGGAATTCATGGGTGCTATTCAGCATGATGGCCGCCTGTTAGTTTTATCTCAGTTTGTTTGCTCTATATCCTAAATAAGTTATGGATCCGAGATCCATTTCTACATTTCATGCACCCTCAAGCTGCCCACATTGCCTCCCCTCCAGCCCTCCCTCCTCTGTGAACATCTTTTGTCATCTCCCCTTACCTGTCAGATTGATTACATTCACTTCTCACCTCTTTTATTCCCTCCCCTCTCTGCCCAGTGTTTGGCTCTTTGCCCCTGTCCATTCCTTTCTTATTGGCTTCTGTCACCACCCCTCTCCTTTTCTTATTGGCTTCTGTCACCTCCCCTCCCCTCACTGATCGGTACTTTCCTCTCCCCTCTCCTCTTTGATCCCCTTGTTCCTTCTCTCCTCATTCATTCATTGTGCTTCAATGGACTTAAAAGTGACACATCTGAGGTATAGTCCTAAACTTCAATTATAAGGTATTAGATTAAAAAAGTCACTGCTTTGCTATTTAAAGTAATGGATGTGTTCCCATGCATTACCCCGTGGGCTGGCCATACCTCACTGGCACAGTTCAGTACAGGGAGGAGGGGGGGCGGTATGACATGTACTTTCTCCGGGCGCAATGGCTTCACGTTACTCCTCTGTCTGTAAGCTGATATGAGAGAGTAAGGAGACCACAAGCTAGGAACCAAGGTGATGTTCAACATTATTGCAGTTGGGCTTCAAATTACACTTTGCTACGGTTTTGGAACCGACCCAAACGAGGTGGTTCCAACCTAATAGCTAACGCATTATGCATATCTGTTATTTGTTGGAAAATTGTAACAAAGAATTCCTATTTCCTTGAATCTTTAGTGTATCCAGCTTAACAGAAGTATTGGACATCTATTACTATTTTTATTACATTGCTATTATAGTGATAGGCACATTCAAGAAAGAAACTGAGGGCTTTTACAGACCTTATGGGGAGATTCAGTACTGCACATCATGGTACAATACTGTAGTCCTTCATTGCTAATTTTCTTGTGAGATGTAAGTAAAATTAGAGATGTCACTGTTCTCACCCGAATATTCCAGCAGGCACTTTGCAGCTATTACTTAGAATTGAATTGCCCACAAAAACTGTACATCAAATTAAATAAAAAATGTTACAGACCAGAGAGACACTGACACATTTGGACACTACTGAAATGTGTTGGTCTAGCAGTGACTTACCTTGTCCTGTCAAAGCGACATCTTCAGTGGGGGCTTTCAGGTCCCGGCAGTCATGTGAGGAGCAGTTCCGGCGGAGACATGTGAGGAGCAACATTCTGGTGAATATTTTCCTGCTATATTTTACCCTAATCTTTACTCCTAATCCTAGAGCCTAAAGCTGGGTACACACTGACAGATATTTTGGCCGATCAATTGATCGGCCAATATTTCTGGTGCCCATCAGCCAATGTGTACCAGCAATATATCTTTGAGCGACATCGTTCACAGACATATTTCGTTGGCTGTGCTGCACAGCCGATGGACAGATATATCTGCATATATATCTGTCCATCGGCAATTGTGTACGGGTGATCAGCCGACTGCTAATACACATGCAGCAGTAGCCACCCCCAACCCGCCACCTGGCCAGCGGGACCTGCGTCTGCCTGGAAGATGATGGTCGTTCAGTGTATATGAATGACTATCATATATAGATATATCTGCAGATCACTCAATCTGCAGATATATTTTCTAGGTGTGTACCCACGTTAACCCTCCCATTGACCTGCCTAAGCCTAATGTCGACATTCTTAGAATGTTGGGAATTCTTACTTTGACATTTCAGATGTCAACATGCCCCGAGTCCCCCTCTTTCAGCTCATTGCTATGCACTAGGAGCACTGCAATGTGCACTTCTGTGCATTTTCTAATGGATGGATGAGTGGGAGCTTGCCAGATGAGGAATGAGGTAGGCCAGACAAGGAATGGGGTGGGCCGAGGAGGGGTGGAGCAGGCCAGATGAGAAGTGGGATGAGGGTGTGGAACAGTCATTTGGGATGCCTAATCAATGATACTGCTGATGCAGGAGCAAAGTGGCCTGAGCCACCCACGCCGCTGCACAGGAACTAACTGCAGCTGTTACAGCTGGGTCTACATTTTGAACTTGATCTTATTGAACGATGCTTATCTGCAGGATATGATGATTGGCTTCTGTCCTGGAGCTGCGCTGCTGTGATTGGCTTGAACACCTCTGACACTTTATTTAAATGTACAGAAAAGAAAAAAATCAGTGGAGAGAGGGAGAGCAGCAGGGGGGTGATAAGAGAAGAGAGAGAGATTAAGAATTATCTAGGGGGATAGCAGGGAGATTACACCCAAAACAGAGTGGATTAGCTGGGGGAAGATGAGAAAGAGAACAATAAGGAAAAGAGGGAGAGCTGGTGGAGAACAAAAAGATAAAAAAGGGAAAGAGAAGGAGATAAAGCTAAAGGATGAAGGAAAAAGCACATGGGACAAAGGAGAGCATGGGAGGAAATATAGCTGTTTGGATGGGAGAGGAGGACTGAGAGTCCTGGAGTCCATTAACATAATTTCTAATGTCAAGATCAAAATCTCACTTTGACCCACCCTCCACCATTGCCTCCATCAAAACCTACACTAGATTGTTTGATGACTCCATGTCCAAATATTCTCAAGCTACGTCTATCAAGCACCATAATTTGTCTAGAATAGAACTACAAGCCCTTAAAAATTTGAGTAAGGATAGAGGCATCATAATATGACCAGCGGACAAAGGAGGTGGCATTGTACTGCAGGATATCCATGACTACAGAACAGAAGTAATGCTTCAATTAAATAACTCAGAAGTGTATGAAAAACTTCAGATAAATTCTACCAAGCAGTTCCAATTGGAGCTGACAGGTATACTACAAGAGGCATATACCAACAAGCTTCTAGATGCAAAAACATTAGAGGCATTGCAACAACCCTACCCAATTACCCCAATTTTATACACGGTCACTAAGATACATAAAAATGCCACCAATCCCCCTGGGCAGACCCTTTAGATCTGCCCGGGGCTCTTTGTAACAGCCGATATCACAATTCTTGGATACCATTATTCAACCTTTGGTAAGCAGACAACTGACATATCTTAGAGACACTACAGCATTTCTTAATCTTATCAATGATGCAATCGGGGTGACGGCAAATACAATCATGTGTGCTATTGATGTATAAGATCTATACACCTGCATCCCTCATGATTTGGGACTTGCAGCAGCACGGCATTTTCTGTCTCAACAAGGCGACACGGTTACCCTCACCCAGGATCTGATTATCCTACTTCTGGAAAAAATTCTCACAAGAAACTTTTTCTGTTTGATGGCAAATTTTATATATTGTACAAAAATCCGGGTGTGCCATGGGATCAGCCGTCTCACCTTCTTATGCAAACATATTTATGTTTCAACAAGAAAAAGCCTTGTTTTTTTAATCTAGTAACATCCGACAATATATACTGCTGTATACACGATATATTGACAATCTGTTCCTGTTATGGGATGGTGGTCCTACCCTATTTGTGGATGCTATGGAAAGTATCAACAATTCTAATTCACCAATCAAACTTACATATAGATGGAGTAACATCACCATCGATTTTTTTGGATGTATCCATTGATCTGAATAATAGACAGCTTTCCACTAGAGCATTCAGCAAACCCACGGACCGAAGCACTCTATTGCAGTACAACAGTCCTCATCCACCCCCTCTCAAACAGGGACTACCCGTATGTTAAGAGTAGCTCGCTTGACCAGTAGCCAAGAAGAATTAGCAGCGCAATTGGACAAAGTCATTATAAGATTTAGAAATAGAGGTTATAGACAAAGACAACTCTCTGTTATTAAACAACAAGTCCTAAACATGGACAGATCCTCATTACTGAATCCCAAGGAACAGAAAAGTAATAAGAATGATACATTTACCTGGATCACATCGTTTGATACCAGCAGTGCAGTTATTCCACAAGCAAGTCGGCCTCTATGGCCAATATTGGCTAGTGACAAGGAATTACCATCTTTCCAGAAATCCAAACCAATGACTTGTTACAAAAAAGGCGAAACATGAGGGATATATTGGTACAAACTGATATAACCAATCTAAAATGAGACAACTTTACTACCTCACTGGGCAGAAAACCAAGGTGTTATCGCTGTCTATCATGTGTTACCTGCAGCTATTTGCAAAGTGGTACCACATTCCAATATCCTCACGCAGGCAAAACCTTTCATATCAAACATGTATTGTCAATCATGCAACTCAACGCACGTCATCTATATCATCAGATGTCCTTGTGGGCTTTACTATGTTGGCATGACTTCCTGAAATTTCAAAGAACGCATGGCTCTTCATAGGTCAGCTATCAAAGCTGCCCTGAGTAATAAAACTATGGATCAACCAGTAGCATCCCACTTTAAAGAAAAACAACATCAGTTGTCATCTTTAAAGTACAAAATTATTGATCACGTTCTGGAAAATATATGAGGAGGTAATCGGGTGAAGTCCCATTTAAAGTTGGAAGCCTCATGGATCTTTAAATTAAATACTGTGGACTTAACGAACACATTGCATGGAATAGTTTATCTTAATTTATTTTTTGATGCATATGTAGTCTCGTTGATAATTGGAAGTATAACATCATATTAATTGAGATGTCGGCAGTTGGTTTAGCATTAGCATCATTCTATTTATGTGTTTTTATTGTGATAATTAATTATATTGATACATTGTCTCACTGTATGTTCTTCTCACTTTATGTTTACAGCCACAGTCGGGGAAGCAGTATAGGTTGCCATTGCAACTGCCGGGGATAGAGGCGATGACATCATTGGGATGTCTCATCTCAATGGTTGTCTCATCATCTCGTGGACCCGATGCGGCTGCTGTGTTCACTGTCTTGTCCGAGGTGGGGGATATAAGGTAAGCTACTTGTTGTTTCCTTTTTGTCTATGTCTTCCTGACGACGGGGCATGGGAGCCCGAAATGTTGAAGTAAAGGTTACTTAATTATCAATCTGCAGTGCCGTGCATTGATTCACTCTAAACGGTGATTCGTCTTCTTTTGTATATATATATATATATACATATATATTATCAGCTTTTACATCATGTGGATGGCCAGATGTGTGTTCGTTGTTCACCTGAGGAAGAGATGGCACCAAGATGCATTATGCAGGCAAGGCAAGCTGGTAGGGGCAGTGTGTTGCTCTGGGCAATGATCTGCTGGGAAACCTTGTGTCCTGGCATTCATATAAATATTACTTTGACACATACCATCTACCTAAACATTGTTGCAGACCAAATACATTCCTTCATGGCAACAGTATTCTCTGATGCCAGTGGCCTCTTTTAGCAGAATAATGTGCCCTATCACACTTCAAAAATTGTTCAGAAATGGTTTGAGGAACATGACAAAGAGTTCAAGGTGTTGATTTTGCTTCCAAATTCCCCAGATCTCTATCCGATCAAGCACCTGTGGACATAGGCAAAACTAGGGATGGTCCGTGGGTGCGCCAGACCACCCATTAGCCTTGTTCGCCGTTCAGCTGCTGATCCGACACTTGTAGTAATGTAAGTAACTGCTGCCTGGTCTGGAATGTGTTAACCAGACTGCATTGCCTGCTCCTGACCAGGAGGACCTTTTGCTCCCCTGCTCCGCCTTCCCTGCATACACCAATGGGAGCCAAGCAGATGTAGGAGCGTGTGCGATGTGACATCAAGACGCTCGCTTGCTCTGCACCTGCGTTGCTGTGAAAAGGAGCTGAGGAGCTCTGCAGCTTAGATCAATAACATTCTATTGTGTATATATACAGATCATCTAACTATAACCTATATTATGAAAGCAAGATAAATATTTTTTGTGTAACAGCATGCTAATATATGCCCTGCATAACCTAATAGGAAATAGGATACAGCATATACAATTGGAAACAAATGTTTCAATATATTACGATAAACAGAAACAATGTATCCCACTGAGAGTTGTTGATACAGTGTATTGTGTTAATAAGAGAACACCACAGCTAGAAATGATCTGTTTAACAGACCCTGTTCCTTGAAATTAATTAGTGTGGTTTCAAAACTGCATTAATCCAGAGGGAGTTCACTTACTATCTGGGATGAGCCTAATGCCCTAGCTTTTCATAAGGAATAAATAAGCACATTCATATAGACACACCCACATATTTGTTGAATTATCCCAGGGAACTCTTAGGGTGACAATGTCATAAGCACCCTAATAATAAAGCATATATACCAAGGATATCCTAATACCTATTTTACACCAAAAACCCGGGTCCGTCCTGGGTTTTCAGACATGGTTTCAACCCAGGTCAGACACCATTTACACAGCACCATCGATTTGGGTTATTCTCAGGTCAGCCACATTCACACTGAACCTGGGTCTGCCCTGCTAAACTTGTGAGGTCATAAAAAGTGGGAGGTGACTGCTCCACAACCACCTATTGGCTCATTTTAGGCATGACCCAGGTTGGATAACTCAGGTTGCGCCGTTTACACTGTACCATTAGACAGGTCCACCCTGGGTCCGACCATGGTAGCTACCTGGGTTGGATTGCCAAGTCACTTGACCCAGGTTATTTTACACTGAGCTGCGACCCGTGTAGACCCAGCAAAAACCCAGGTTTTTGATCTGGTGTAAAAGAGGTATAACTGTGATATATCTACAAAAATTAGATATTGGGCATAACAACTAGATTACTGCTATACTTATTTACTCAGACATTCTGAATAAGAGTTTCACTTGCCCTTTCACTTTGTTCTAATTGTATTATACATAAAGGACACATTGATTACATATACACATATTATAACAAATTGTAAACCCAGGGCAATGGGACTAATTAATTTATTCACTAAGTCACGGTTATCTATTACCAATGTACTGTCCATACAGGTGCCCACACACATACCGATGTGCACACGATCAGCCGATGTGTACGATTTCCCTTGAAAATCTCCCCGGCAGCTCTGCACATAATCGCCACACGATCTGCGCACAATTTGGTGTCCAATCTTCCAACAATCTTTCCTGCAGTCAGACTTTTACAGTGCATCACCTCCTAGATTGTCAGATCTGCCCTACTGCACGGCAGATCGGAAGATGTGATGTGCGACCAGTGGGGACGCACATCGCATCATGATCGTGAGTGATGACTCAGGATTTCCTTATGATTTTGGCATATTTTACATGATTTCTGTCATTCCAATGCATCGGAATCAGCCAGATCGGGTAAAATATCGCTAAGTGTTTGGGCACCTTTAGAATCACTTACACATGGATAAGTGGATGAGAGCCACAGATACTCATAATATCATATAGCACATTAATATGGTAGCAGCACATAGCGTGTCAGTCTAGATTTTAGTATATCACTTTTCTAACTTTGCTTTCACCATCTTTAAATTTCTTTACTGGTGTTTAATATTTCACTGAACAAGGTTTTGAAGAAGTATTAATAAAAGTTGTTTTTTATTCATTTGAGATAAATTTATTTTGTTTGTGCGCCATCACAGGACATTTCTTTTTTCCTCTCCTTGGAACTTCATGTATATGGTTCTTCATATTGTCCTCGGCAGCACCCCCACCCAGTAATTTTTTGACTTGACTATATGGAATTGGGGATAACTGATTTACTAATCGCTAGTGCAGTGGTCTCATTCCCCTTCTCCCTTGACTTAGCACATGTAGGATTCCTCTCAGGGTCCCTGCTCTCAACCACCCTGTAACGCCCCCTCAGTGTCTCTGCCCTCGCCCTCCCTGTAACTCTCCCTCAGTGTACCTGCCCTCTGTAATACCCGTTACACCAGAGCTAAAAGCTGGGTTATTGCAGGGTTAACCCGGGTAGCTCTTTGGTGTAAAAGGGGAAAGGGTTGGATTGCCCGGTCGATTGACCCGGCAATCCAACCCAGGTAACTTGCAGGGTTTAACACGAGAATAACCCGTGAACCCTGCAGTGTAAATGGCGCAATCCGGGTCATGGTGGCCTGGATCATACTGCATGCCTGCCGATTGGCTGGCTTCATGGCGATTGGAGATGACATCATCTCCAAGCATCCACTTCAATGCCAGGAAACCTGGTCTCTGCAGACCCGGCTCTGGTGTGAACTGCGCAGACTCGGGAATATCCTGAGTCAGCGTCAGGGAAATTCTGGGTCTGATCCAGATTGGAACCCTGTTCCAAACTCTGGGTCAGACCCAGAATTTTGGTATAAAAGCGATACTATTCTTCCTCAGTGTCCCTACCTCCACCTTCATCTTCCCTGTAACTTCACCTCAGTGTCTATGCCCTCATACTCCCTGTAACTCCATCACAGTGTCCCTACCATCACCCTACCTGTAAGTACCCCTTAGTGTCCCTCACACTCCTTGTAACTCAACCTCAGTTTCTCTACCCTCAAAAGTGATGAATTGCGGACATGTCATGAGGACATGCCCCTGCCTGGTTGGCCATGCCCCTGCATGAGCATGCGCACCAAAGGTGTGCTCAAGAAAGCCCTGTCCGCACCTCAGTGATCTGCTCTGCCCCTGATGTGTCGTAAACTAATAGCGATAAGGTTAGAAATCTTTGCTGCCTAAATAATTATCACAAAATATAGTGGCAAACATCCAAGGTAACATAAGTTATGGCAATGGGTTGGAACTGGGACCACCCATTACCAAATGTCTAGTTTTGCCTATGCCTGTGGGATGTGCTGTAAAAACAAGCCATGCAAGCGCCACCTCGCAGCTTACAGGACTTCAGAGGTCATGTGAAGTCCAAGTACAGGTCAATGGAATGGAGCTCCATACACCACCAAAAAAAAACTTGTGAATGTTATATTTGAAAGAAAAAATATTTTAAAATGGATAAATATTTGCTTTAGGGTGATGTGGTTTAATGTACTGTAAGCGTAAATGTTATTTCCATATTAGCATCTGCGAGTGAACATGGATTAAAATAAGCATTACAGTACTTGAAAATAACTAGTAATATGAAATGTGTCAACTGATAATGTGTAATAAATAATAGTATTTGAAAATAGTAATAAGTGAAATAAGTAACTTAAAAAATTAATTGCACATCTCCTGCGCTCCCCCCCCCCCCCCTTCTCTCTCTCTTTTTTTATCTCATTCTTTTCACTTTAATTAGGAAATAAATATTATGTACACAATTCATATATAGAGATCCTGGTTCTGAATTAGATGCATCTACGGCTGCTTTTGCATATGGCCATGGCAGTCTACTTACTTGATTATGCTAATGCAAGAATCTGCCAGTGCATGCTGAACATCAAAGCGTCTGCATGTGGAATGCCATCCCGCTGTTTCTTTCCGTTAGCTGCTGCAACTGCCATCATTAGTATACGGACATGCACCCAATCCATGCTTGGTAGAAAAGATCAATCTGAAACAGACATTCCATCTCCATCCACAAAGTATGAAAGCTGGTATACACACCCACAACACTCCCTTGACACTCCCACTAGAACAGTTCCCTGTGGCCCTCATTCAGACCCGCTCGCAAGCAGGTTGATGGTAGGGCACTGCACATGCGCCACATGTTCCACGCACGTGCGCAAGCCCCGTAGCGAATGAGAATTTCACTCGCTTTGGGGCTCGCTACAAATGGGGTGGCTGTTGATGTTGATCGACAGCTCGCCCCGTTTTGTAGGCGGGGAAGGGGGGTGGATGGACAAATGGAGGCGTTCCTGAAGGAACGCCTGCCATATGTGGGCGACCCTACTGACATATCTTGTGATATCAGTAGTGAGCTTCCTGCTCTATTTGAGCAGGAAGCTCACTGGGGCTTGCGGAAAACGAGACCCTACCACAAGGCTCTTGTCGCAAGCCCGATGGTCGCGATAATCGCGACCATCACCTGGCCGCTCGCAAAAGCTGTGGGTGGTCACCCACAGCTTAGCGAGTGGCCAGGAGGCCAGTTTAAAATAAAAAAGCGGCCGCCCTCATTCAGAGCAAGCTCTCGCTTTTTGCTAGCACTTCTGAATGAGGTTCTGTGTCCGCATGGTTGCTGCTCAATTATCGCACAGATATTTTTGTTTCATGGGAGTAGTGGTCTAATCTCTGTATGTACGAATGCATATGCCTGAATTAGTGCATGTGCTGTCGCCTATTTCATCTTTGGCGCATATGCACTTTGCTGAGATCCGCAAGGTGTGTCTGCAAAGTCAATTTCATCCAACTGAGAATCAGTTCCCACACTGCTATTACTTGATCGATTGCAATCTTGTTGGAATCACATTGGTTTAGATCAGTTTTATTGGGACTCCAAGTGGACTTGCAGAATTTGCTTTTGGTGTCCTCTGATTGTAACATACAGTATGCAACACATTCTATTAGGACAGTGCAAAATTACTTTTGAGTCCCAACTAAAAATAGAAAAATGTTGATCATCGTGTTTATGGTTCTGTAGTCTTGGTCAATAGTTTTTAGTTTCCATTTAGGTTAAAACCAGTGTTCTGAGTCCCTCATGTCTAAAGGGGCATACAAACTAGACTAAATGCTCCATGAGCGGTATCATTAGTGTTTGGCCTTGATCTCAAGGGCAAACAAAAATGAGCATACACACTGAACGATATCATTAATGATATCATTCAATGACTTCATCCTGCACTTCCACAAACATGCAGTTCCTGATGATATTGTCAGATTGACCTGCATGTTCGAACGACAACAGACATCGTGATCGACCCACAGGAGCAGGGACGGTTCTGGGGGCGGGCTAACAGGGCTGTTGCACGGAGCGCCGGCATCTAGAGGGCGCTGCTGAGCCACCCTGTCATTTTCAGGCTTTTTTTTTTTCATTATAATTTCTGGCCGCCGGGCAGCTGCTGCTACTGGCTGACTGATTTATATAGCAGCAGCAGCATACTCAGAGTCTCGGAGGCTGAGCCTGAGAAGTTCCGCCTCCTTGAGCTCTGCTCTCATGGTTAGGTCTATACTAGAGACCTCTAATGGACCTGTGACGTCCTTTCTCCACATAGGATCTAGCATCAACCATGGCAGTGGTCTGGGAGCATCCTGCCCGGGCATGGCTGCTTGCAACAAGGAAGTGTGTGGGAGGATGACAGCAGTACAGAGTACAGAGACTACACAGCCGACTGGAAGGAGAAGACCAGCATTAGGTAAGCATTTTCTTTAACTAGTGTACTGCTGTAAGTGATGAAGTGATGCTGGTTCTGGGGTATTGGTAAGAGGGGTTAGTGTGGTGCTGGGGTGTTGGTAGGGGGGGAAGTGTGTTGCTGGTGCTGGGTTGTTGGTAAGGGGGGGGAGTGTGCTGCTGGGGAGTTAATAAGTGGGGGGAGTGTGCTGCTGGGTGTTGGTAAGGGGGATAGTATGCTTTCTGGGGTGTTGGTAAGGGGGATAGTGTGCTGCTGGGGTGGAAGTAAGGTGGAGGAGTGTACTGCTGGGGTGTTGGTAAAGGGGGGGGTGAGTGTGCTGGTGGTGCTGGGGTGTTGGTAAGGGGGGGAGGAATGTGGTGCTGCGGTGTTGGAAAGGGGGTGGAGTGTGCTGGTGGTGCTGGGGTTGTTGGTAAGGGGGGGGAGGAATGTGGTGCTGGGGTGTTGGTAAGGTGGGAGTGTGCTGGTGGTGCTGGGGTGTTGGTAGGGTGGGGGAGTGTGGTGCTGGGGTGTTAGTAAGGGGGGTTGCTGCTGGGGTGTTAGTAAGGTGGGGGAGTGTTGGTAAGGGGGGGAGGAATGTGGTGCTGAGGTGTTGGTAAGGGGGAGGGAGTGTGCTGGTGGTACTTGGGTGCTGCTGGGGTGTTGGTAAGAGGGGGTGTGCTGCTGGGGTGTTGGTAAGGTGGGGGGTTCTGCTATGGTGTTGGTAAGGGTGTGTGTGTGCTGCTGGGGTGTTGACAAGGGGTGGAGTGTGCTGCTGGGGTGTTGGTAAAGGGGGGAGTGTGCTGCTGGGGTGTTGGTAAGAGGGGGGTGTGCTGCTGGGGTGTTGGTAAGGGTGTGTGTGTGCTGCTGGGGTGTTGGCAAGGGGTGGAGTGTGCTGCTGGGGTGTTGGTAAGGGGGGAGTGTGCTGCTGTGCTGTTGGTAAGGGGAGGGGGAGTGTGCTGCTGGGGTGTTGGTAAGGGGGTGTGCTGCTTGGGTGTTGATAAAGGGGGGATTGTGGTGCTGGGGTGTTGGTAAGAGGGGGGGCAGTGTGTTGCTGGTGCTGGGTTATTGGTAAGGGGGGGTGTTGCTGGGGTGTTAGTAAGTGGGGGGAGTGTGCTGCTGGGGTGTTGGTAAGGGGGATAGTGTGCTGCCGGGTCCGATCTGGGTTTTTAGACATGGTTCCAACCCAGGTCAGACCCAGGTTAGATATCATTTACACAGCACCATAAATCTGGGTTATTCTCAGGTCAGCTCCGTTCACACTGAACCTGGGGTCTGCCCTGCTAAACTTGTGAGGTCATAAAAAGTGGTGCTCCACAACCACCAATCAGCTAATTTTAGGCATAACCCAGGTCGGATAACCTGGCTTGTGCTGTTTACACTGCACCATTACCCAGGTCCACCCTGGGTCGGACCCTGGTAGCTACCTGGGTTGGATTGCCCGGGTCATTTCACCATAGTTATTTTTCAGGGACCCTTTTACACTGAGCAGCGACCCAGGTAGACCCAGCAATAACCTGGGTTTTAGCTCTGGTGTAAAAGGGGTATAGATCTGCACTACCACCTAATAAGAGATTAATAATGTACCCCACCAACTAGTCAGCTTCCAATTGATCCTCACAATGATGTCCATCTTTGTTGCCATTTAAAGTTAGGTAACTACATTTATTTGCTGGTTATTTAGTACAGAACAGGCAGACAGAATCCAGGAGAAAATAGATGCTTATAGCAGACCCTTTGGCTCCAGCATGGGCATCATGATATAATCTTTTGTGGGGTTGTTGTGCAGTCACTATACACTGATTGAACCTACAGTATGTATTCTGTTTACAAATTCCCATTTTCTTAGTGTTCATAGAAAAGTTAAAGGCATTTGTTTTACCTGTATACCAGTTATGAATTCTGACATTTCCGTGACTACAAGAGAAAAGATCAGAGATACATACACCAACTCTACAGGCTTTGTCACTGTTTTCTTCTTGATGTGACAACCATATTTTTCTAGATGGATAACATATGCAGTTCGTTATCATATGGAAACGTTTGGTATATATTTATATGTAAATTAACACAACAAAGGTCAAGATAAATTATTGCTGTATATGCAAACAGGGAACAGCTATATATAAAACACCAAGGATATAATAGCAGATCAAAATAAAAAAAGTAACTTCAACTGTGAGTTTTAGTGAATGCCACAATATGTATTTCTAGCATTGGTGCAGACTTAACGTACACCTATTTAATTTTATTCATTTTGTTATATTGTATATTGTAGACAAAATTATTGCATTATCATGTACAGTATAATTTATTAACCTTTATTTATAGAATATTTGCACATTATTTATTAACCTTTATTAATAGTGTTTACCAGGGGCATATTTAGAGAGGAGGGGGCCCATGTGCATTCCCCATCCAGGGCCCCCTCCTCTCTCCCCGGTGGCCGGCAGCACACTAACGTGCAGACCGGCGACCGCAGCATTAGTAGACTCTGGGCACTAATCTACTGTAGACTCTGTGCCCAGAGTCTACTGCGCATGCGCAGGTTGCCGGGAAAATGGCAGCGACGGACATTTTCTGGCATTTTGTGCAGGGCTGAGACACTCGAAGCGGGACCTCGGAGAGGTGAGTATTAGATAATATGGGTGCAGGGTGTGCTTTGCAGACCCCCCTGGACACAGGGGCCCGTATGCATCGCACACCCTACCCCCATTATACATATGCTCCTGGTGTTTACAGATTAGGTATTTCTTTACAGAGAATATTTAGGGGTCTATGTAATAAGCCTTGGAAAGAGAAAAAGTGGACAGAGATAAAGCATGAACCAATCAGCTCCTTTCAGTCATTTTTCAAACACAGCCTGTAACATGACAGTTAGGAGCTGATTGGTTAGTGCTTTACCTCTGTTCACTTTATCTCTCTCCAAGTCTTAGTACATGGACCCCTTAGTCATTCACATCAGTCCCTTCACACTGATAAGGGTTCATTTTATCAGAAGTCATTACCTAATGATTTTTTTCAGGGACTAACATCATTTAAATGGATTATATATTATTTAGTGTAAATTTAACATTAAGATCATAATTCGTGTAACTTTCATCTATGTGGTGTCAGGGGTGAGCCAGTAAAGAGCCAAATTGTGGCAGCTGTCTCAGGCAGCGTATTGTGGGGGAGCAACAACAGAAGAGATCGGCGCCGGCAATGTTCAGGGTCTGATCCAGATAGGAACCCTGTTCCAACTCTGGGTCAGACCCGGAATTTTGGTGGAAAAGGGGTATTAGTGTTATTTCTCTTGTTGGTTGCCCTAATAATCATACAAATTTAAATATTTTTCTTTTACCCTGGATACAAATGTTTATGGCTGCCTGCATAAGGGATGAGAAGTAGCTTGTTCAGTTGTTGCCTCTGGCAGTTGTAGTGCATACCCCTAACTTGTAAAGTATATACTATTATTATTCCATAACTCTTATTTGTTGTTGTTGTCTATATTGACATAGAGCTTTGTTTGTTGTCAGTTATTTTAATGACATTGGTGGTTATTACTACATTTTCAAATATTTTGGCTGAATTTCAACATCTGTTACCCTTGATTACATTTAACAACACCCCTGTGATCCAGCACTACAAAAGGAGACAAGCACTGAGGAAACACAAGACATAAAGAGAATGTAATTGTGGGAAAATCGGTTGAACTTTAGTAGAGTGCATGATTTTCATTATGGCATTTCCCCAGAGCAGACTGATTGCATGCAGATATCTAATAAAACGTTACATAAATGGCAGAGCATCACTAAGACACCGATTAAATAATAACTCACCAGGTTAGCCGATGTTGGTTATTAAATTGACATGATTCTCATTGTACTGCCAAACAGTGAAATACATTAATGAAAATCTAATGCAATTTATATGCATTTATAGTTTCAGGGGTTAACATAAAGGAACTATCAGCCACCTTGGTAGTCAGATAGTTATGGATGTATAAACCGTGTTATTAATTCTGCAATAATTAAATTGCTCAAATAATTTCTATCATATGTGTATAAGCAAAATAAAGAATCTTACATGAAAAATAAAAATCAGCATTATTTATTATTATTATTATTATTATTATTATTATTATTATTATTATCATCCTTTATTGATATGGCACCACAAGGGGATTATTATTATCCTTTATTTGTATGGCGCCATAAGGGGTCCGCAGCCCCTTACAAAGTACTAGAGATAAAAAGAAGATGAAAGACCACAACAAGAATGTAATAAACTGTATTATTCTAATATATTAAGTGTGCAGCATGGAAAAGATTGTAAACTCATGAGGACAAAAATCTGTTTTCATGTTTGGCAGTATAAATTACTGTAATAAATAACATTCTAATAACACTGAATGTACGTTTGGACAGATAGATAGATAGATAGATAGATAGATAGATAGATAGATAGATAGATAGATAGATAGATAGATAGATAGATAGATAGATAGATAGATAGATGCAGTGCACGGAATACCAGGTATACCTATACTAAGGAGAAGGAGCGTGACATGACGGGTTAATCCTCCTGCAGGATCTCTATAATATTATGATTAATGAGTGCTAATGCTGTTATTACATCCTCATTGAGGACGCTTCCTGCCTCCCCCCTGCCCCTTGTATAAGGAGAGGCTGTAGAGGTGGAGCGGTGGGCAGGCTTCATGACAGGCCCTGGGGACCGGGGCGGGACTGCGGGGACAAGCCGCCGCTGCAGAGGCTGCTGGAGCCGCTCAAACTCAACAGCCGCTTCCCCCAGGAGTTTGTCTTTCATCTCGCCGCTGCTGGCGCCTGCAAATAGCCTGATTCCGTCTGCAGCCTCCCCCTCCGCCCCAGCGCCCCCTCCCCTCCCTCCCCTCCCTCCCCTCCCTCCCTCTCCTGCTGCTGCTGCTGCCTACTGACAAAGCCTGTGCACCCAGTCTGCACTGATCGGCGGCTGCCATACCGCTGCAGAGGTGGGCGAAAGTTATTATCCTGGAGAGGAAGGGAAAAATCAGAGCCCTGAAGTGTGTAATTGGTGCTGGGGCCAGGGGAGTCATCATTAGCTGATATAAACACTTTACTCTTCCTGCAGCTGATCTGCCCCCAGTCTCCTATCGTCTGACCCATGCTCTTCTCATAGAGTGGGGACTATCTGGCTGTAGATCATTGGCTCCTGCTAAGTCCCAGGGTTAAAGTACCTGCCACTTACTTAGATCTGTCTGGGATGCTTAATGCCAACACACAGCGGTGCAAGCTGAAGACAGAGGAGTCTCAGGACGATTTCAATTGATTGTCTGGAGATAATCCCAGCAGACTCTTCAATGTCACCACAGCAAGACCAGGACGTCTCTAACTGGTCATCGTCTAAGAATAGGTTAGAGCTTGTCACTGTTTAGGAAAAAAAAAGTCATTATACGTTTTACATTGGGCCATAATCATTGAAAATTATCTTTATAAATCATTCATCACATAATAGAGAAAGATAAGAGCAACCAAATAAATCAACTCTGTAAGCAATTGCGATACAATGACACAGGGTAAACAATAAATATTATCAGAACTAATGAATATTGAACAAATGGGAGTTTGAACGCTGTGTTCTTAAAAGCACTGTTTGTCTCCAATTAAGCTCTAGCTATAAAACGTCTTCTCTTATAAAGACATATGTTATGTACAACTCTACGTTTCAAGGTTAGCGACATCAATAGGGGTATAGACAGGGTAGAGGCTGCTGTATGTACACAAATACAGCCTATGGGGAAACAGTTGATATGTATAAGCATATGAATACAACAGCAGCTTTTAGGACAAATATCATACATGTGTATATCTCCATAGCATTATTACTGAGATGAAAGATAAAGCTGACAGGCAGGACTCCCTCTGCTTTTATTGTATTATCTCTGCTCGTATAAATGCACCCCTTTCCCTGTATAACGCCTCTGAATATGTTGGCAAACTATAAGTAATGTAAAAATAATGAGAATGATAGTAAATACAACAACACTGGAGTAAGAATAAGATACAATCATTCAGTCAGCAATTTTACAACTTCAGGAAAACATCTGAGTTCGTGTTTTGATGCAGTCAGGAGTTTTTACTCTAATAACCCAAGCTGTCAAAAAACGTATTAGTATACTAGCAAACCCCCAATATCCCCCTTACATAACCCCCTAGTGCACACAGACACTGCAGAGCAAGTTATACTATCAAAACCCATAACTGATTGAGTTATGTCAATAAAATGCTGCAGAGCTGCAAAAAAGTTTAATTGATTCAGAAAAACTGAAAACTTTGTGATGTTACCCTATACAAACAGAAAATAATGAAGAGGAAACGTTATATATGTGTCCTGTGTTGATTTCTGAACTTTTTAAATCAGGGACTTTAAAACCGAGAACCGAGTACAGTGACAGACACCTCAAATTGCTGCAATGCTGCTTTCACCATGGCATGGGAGAAACGTGACGATATAATAAACGAAGGGCCTAAATATATTGTATCAACAAATGTCATTAACTACCAGCTCTCTATACTCATCTTATACACAAACCTATCTGTGATAGCAATTGTATCATGATACATTTCATTATAGAATACAATTATCATACACCTTCATATTGTCCCTCATAAACCGATCCTGGCCTAATATAAGTGTATCGGAATGCTTGCATTCGCATAATTACAGTCCAATATAGTAAGACAGAATGTTTGGGCTAAATGTATTACATAAATAATCACTACTGAACAAAGGATAGTATTCTTGTAACCTGTAGATATTCAATTCGACTGTAATAATGTCTGATATGTCTTAAATTACTGCCGAAGAGTGAGCAATATACTTAGCACTCTCCTTACCATGACGAGAGAGAGAGATAGAGATATGTTCTACTTGTGTACACCTCTCTGATCGTATTTCCACCACGGATTACTGATTAATTGACAGTAATATGGGACTCAATTACATTTGAACAGTATATGGTTATTCCACGAGTATATAAGGTAATAGGATTTTTTTAGTAAGGGTGGAGAAATAATATATTAATATGTTAGGCATTACGAGCTATAAAACATATAGGCTATGGATCCAAGTACATCATATCTTTCTATAGACTGTAATTCTGTATGTAAGTACTGCTAAATTCTTGGAACTTGAACTACCAAGAATTATACTGGAGGGGAGTTGACTATTATCGTGTAATTAATTGGAAGATTGAATGTTAGGATATGGTAACACATTAGTCTAATTGCTCCAAAGAATGATTATGCAACAATTATGGGATATTATAATTGTGGTATAATTAAAGAATTCATTAATCATGTGAAAACAGCAATTATTTTTCAGACTGTTTTCTGATAGAACAGATAGGCACGAATATTTTAGCATATAATATTACTGCGGCCCCCACTTTAATTGGGCAATGTATGAATTGTTACAGTGGCTTTTTGGTACATTGTTATTATTTGATGCTACGGTTGTTAAGCATGATACTGTTCATATACGAATGTAATATCAGCGTGGGAAAGTCCAGTTTAATAGCAATTATTTCCCTTTGCTACATATACACATCTAATGCACTTATAATCGCATTATAAATCCACTCTTCTCTTAGGAAATAAGTGATGTGTAAGCTAATTACACATTGCTGACTGACATGTAATAATATGTCGTTCTATTGAAGATCATTGAGTCTTTACACAGCTATCACGGTATCTTCCTCACAGTCCACTTACATCAAAGGCACCAGGCGACTGCACTCCTTGTAATCAGATATCAAATTTATCTATATCACTTCAACGTCAAAATGATACTTAAAATGTTTACATGTAGACACATGAAGACATTACAAAGAAAGAAGTCTTTAAAGCGGAGACTAGAAAGAGAAAATTGGTTATATGAGCTTCCTCTTCATATAATCAAACTTAATTACCCAAGTGACTTTTCAGTTTCTTGTGATTACAGCCCTACAGGTATCACTAATAACACAGCACAGTTTGCAGCCTATGTAATTAACTCCCTCTTTTTTTTGTAACAAAAACAGTTCTAAAAATCAGTGCCATAAAGGAGGAGGAGGAGGAGGAGGGGGGTAGCAAATCAGGAGGCAGGCTAGGCACGTCACAAGTCCGGGCGTTCCCTGTTGGCTGTCACAGGAGGAATGAGAAGGTTTATTGCGTTTCCCTACAGTGTCTGCCTTCGGAGTGCTGCTGGGGCTGAGCGCTGAGTGCAGCCACAGAGCGGGGATACTACTCTCATCAAAGGGATCTGGGCCAGGAGGGGGACTTGTGTCTGCTCCCCTAAACAAACATGTCTTCCCCAAGGAGAATAAAGGAGGATTTAAGCTCAGATGAAGAGGGCTCCGTGCACCCCATCCCATCTGACGATCACAAGATCAAGGTTTCCAGCCTACCATTCAGCGTGGAAGCGCTCATGGCTGATAAGAGGATGCCTAAGGAGGTGTCCCATCTACGTGGCTTGGAGCTCCCAGGAGCTAGTGGCCCCTCCAGACACCTGCACTTGGGGATCGGGAGCAGAGAAAGCCCCAGTCCCCCTGAGCTTACCAAAAACTTTGAAACTTCGTCTGTGAAATCGGAAAACTCTGAAGATGGGGCAGCTTGGGCAAAAGAAGGGGGCAGCTACTCCCCCCCACCAAGTAAGTTCAGACTGAGACGTTCAGACTGAGAGATGCTCTGCAGCCCGGTGCCATAGCGATGTGTATCTGCACTGCCTGTCTCTGGTTACAGTCCACCTATAGGCTTTTTCATCTGGCTAATTACACTTGTCTGCTTTGCATGAGCTCATATCAGTCCCCCATAACCAGGCTCATTGTGTGCTGTGTGCATATTGTGATTACAGCAATATACACGTCACTTTTAGTAGCTGATTCATCCTGCTTCTGCTGGAGGGGACATACTATACCTCATCTCTTCTCCCTACAGCGTGGCAGCGAATGGGTTAAGTCGTAGTTAGCTGTTTTGTGCATACATGTTACTGATCTGCCCCTTGCTAGCTCAAAGCTCCTAAAGATCAGTCCAGCAGCATGTTTGCTTTGTGTATGATTGATAATCTCTCTTTAGTTTGGACTAGACGTATACTATATGACCAGAACCACATATACAGCGCTGTAGCCTATTGCAATGCTTTATTACAATAAATATGTAAATGCACAGAGAATATCAATATTTACTTTTAAAGCGGAATACTCCAAATGCATAATATTAACCACTTTATCCGCTGTATGCTATAGTTTTATCCATTAGTACACATGTACCACTATATAATGAAGAATACATTTAGGAATGCTAACATTTTACCCAAAGGGCTATGCCCGCTGCTTAAATGCAGGTGAATCAATGCGTGACAGTCATATCAGAAGAGAGAAATCCCCGAGACACTGTAGTATCAGTTTATTGCCGCAGCCCTGCAGCTCATAGTTACACATGTATTTAGTTGGTGTCAGGCCACACACTGCTCTAGCAGATGAGAATCATGGGATCCGGATGTTTGTTTAAGATCTTCATGGTATCTTCAGATGAGTACTTCAATACATGTGTTTGCATACTATTTAAACAATACAGGGACTGTTGTGAACGTTTGTGGTGCAATATGTCACTGAAGAGAGACAGAAGTCTCGGTATGCTTCAGATGTCATACATTCAATTCATATTAACATTATACGTAGTAATTGCAATTATACATACTACACACACACACACACACACACACACACACACACACACACACACACACACACACACACACACACACACGATCTTAAGTGCGAACTATTCAGTGGCAGCATATTCAATTCAAATTAACAATTTCCTCCCCAGAGTCATTAACATATTACTAAATATCAACACGTACAGATGTATAAAGTCACACCAATTTCCTTAGCACTCTATGCAAACACCGTTTGCATTTTATTAATCTTTTCCTCTTCAGTTTTAAGGAGATTGTGGAAATATGTAATGTTAAATTGGCATATTCAGTTTACAGTAGAACGATGTCAGATTGCACACCAATCAGAATCTATACACTTGCATACTGCATGCAAATAGTGAATATCTAGTATGGTCCGCGTTCCTATAGACAACATAAAATGTGACTTGTGTCCGAAATATGATCTAGAGCTAAAGCAAAGGACAGTTGACAGTATGACATGCAGCAGGCATATGGCATTGAAGTGCATGAGGTGTAAGCCAAGCAACAGAAGGCTGCTTTGGTTATTAGATAAGTGTGAGCTTGAAGAGCATAGGTGAAGCACCTGCGTCTCTGGAGGTTACACGTCTCTATCACTTATATAGTTCAGTGTGACAGGCTGAGAATGGGTCTGTCTCTAGGGGAAGATGTGCGTCCTGATGAGAGTGTCACACACATTTGCAAATGAAACAAGCAAGGAATCCCTGCTTTCATAGAAAGCATTTCCCTCACATCAGTAACTCCTGCTGGCCTGGGAATACCTCTGTACTTTTTCTTCTAAACAACACAGATTAAAAAATAAGAATATTCTTTAAAATAATCTTTAGATAGTTCTGTAAATATAGACTGACATGGTTTGTCCCATTTATGCTGAAGCATATTGTCATGCATTCCAGCACATAGAACATCGTACCTATATTAAAACAGAATTATAGGTTTTGTGATCTTACTGACAGTTTTTACTGGCATATATGAATTTACACAAGTGTGATTTTAAATATCCTCTTATTATTTTCACATATGCATAATCTGCTCCAATATCTATATATTGATATTTTGTTATGGTTGTTTAAAAGTTAATTTATGATAAGAAAAAAATAATAATTTTAAATGTTCCTTTACAGGATCTGGCAATCAGTTCTTGTTAAATAATTCACACATATTACTGTTAATGATACATCACAATATCTAATTGAGATTAAGTTGATGGAATGAACTGGAGAAGAGAATTAAAAGTGATTAAATAAAAGCAGGTTACTAATAAAGTTTTAAGAACAGATTAGACTGTAAATCACCATGGAATGTGATTAAATTTAAAAGCTGTCACCATAGTGAAAAAAAAATCTTTTGATACTGTTGGTTCATTCCTGTGTGGTATAAATAGCTGAGCACAGTCAGCCTAAATTACTAATGCATAGTTAATTTATTTAAATCCTTAATAGTCAATATGACTCGATGAGTCAGTATTTAATATAGTTATTAACTACAGGTAACCCTTTGAGAAAAGCATGTCTATATATACATCACTTTTCTAAAGTATATCTAAAAAGAGTTTCATAAACAACAGAGAACTTGTATAGCCCATTAACTGAGAACATCAAAGTCTAGAACGGTGCAAAAGTAAAAATAGCCATTTAGTAGCAATAAAAATGTTACATTTTAATTATGTGACTGAAAGGAAACTACTTGCATAGTGATATAACACTAGTATCCAATTTCCCAAATCAGAAGAAAAAAACACCATTACATTGTACGTCAATCATAACCCTTCCATTGATTGATAATTCAATGTGATTCTATATTGTATTTAACTCTTTCAGGATTCATGACTGTTAAAATAATTTGCATACACAATAACTAAGCAAAAAATAAACTTGTTAAAAATCATACAATCACCCAGCCATTACTCTTGAGGAGGGAATGAGATGGATGTATGCTATAAAAGATATACGTTGTAAGGGATTCTTGCTCTAATCCAATGTGTTTGTGTTTGCCCAATTTCGTTTACGCATGAACCAGCTCGCTTGGCACCCTCGTGTTGAGTTATATCTTGGACAAGTATAGATGTATGTCATTGCTATAAATGCTTGACACTGTACGTTGATAATATGTCAACATTAGCCTTTGAAGTTGTATTATGTAAAAAAATTTAATGCATAGATGGCTAACATTAAAAAAAAAAAAAAACACAACATACTTAACCAGGGCAGAGCAACTACCGATCGCATTGGTCATTTTATAAAATGAAGAGTCGAAACCTTGTCATCTCGAATTACAATTAATAGTAATTCTAGTTAATAGAGCTGCTGAAATTAAATTTACCGCATCTTAATATTTGGGTCAATATTGTATTCTTGGTGCATTACTGAAAAACTATTTCTGAAACATTTTTTTGTTATTATCCAAGACACTGAATATTTTGTGATTTCACGTTGTGCATGCTTGTGATACACCTTCCTAACCGACTGTATTTTGCAGGACACCTGAGCCCTTCCACCTGCACCTTGAGGAAGCACAAGACCAACCGAAAGCCCAGAACTCCATTCACCACATCGCAGTTGTTGGCCCTGGAGCGAAAATTTCGCCAAAAGCAATACCTCTCCATTGCAGAAAGGGCTGAGTTTTCCAGCTCACTCAACCTAACAGAGACTCAGGTCAAAATTTGGTTCCAGAACCGAAGGGCCAAAGCCAAAAGACTGCAGGAAGCTGAACTAGAAAAGCTTAAGATGGCAGCAAAACCCTTACTGCACCATGGCTTTAGTTTACCCTTCCCCATTAATTCACCTATCCCAACTGCATCATTGTATGGATCATCTTATCAACTACACAGACCGGTCCTTCCCATCCCACCTGTAGGACTCTACGCTACTCCTGTTGGATACAGCATGTATCACTTTTCTTGAGACGATGCTAAGAATAAGGATATTAACTAGTCTATAAAGTGCTTGATGGGTAATATGCCAACCCAACCTTGCACAAAGGCCTGAGACTGTGCTGGTCACTCTGTGGATTACCTTTTCAAAAGACCCTGATTTCAGAAGTGCCTTATAGCCTGCGCTGCACATAGGAAAGCAATAAAGTTGGACACTGAGAAACTTTCTGTAGGCAAAAGGGGGCAACAACACTATTGCCCAAATAGTAGTATTATGTTTCTGTTTGAGCCTAATCATTTATTTATAATTTGGATGTATAGATCTTACTATTAAATCTGCATTTGCCTTAAACGATAAAGGACGCTGATGTAAAAATGTACATAGAATGCACAGTCCAAGAATTAACCAAAGAATGGACATTTTAATGCCTATAATCAATACATAGGTGCTATATCTGAAATCTCAGCATCACAACTAAACAATACCTGGTACACAACAGGTACAACAATAAGTGGCTCTAGAATAGCCCTATATAATGCCTTACCGTCATCAGGGGGAGCATATATGTGAATTGTTTGTATGTTTCTAGTACAATGCCTTTATTAACAAGGAGCATTTTATATTTTACTAGAAAAAGACAATATAGGTCAGGTTAAATATTAAATCAAGCCCATATACGTGCCTTAGCAATTAATCCTGCCACCTCAGCTCAACCATAGATCATTATTTCACCACATCGTTATAGTAAAATTGGGTATCTATGATTTAAAATAAACAAAATACATAATGTAGCACAAAGTATTTACTATAGGGTTAAATTACTTTCATATTTTTTGTTCTACCTAAACCTTTATAACGATTACATCAGTGATTACTTTCATCACTAAGCCATTTTCAAAGTGTATTATCAAGTCTAGAAATAAATAATTAACAATTTCTGCATTAAATGAATCAAATGTTTTTGTTTTAGAACCTGTTATGCAATATTTGATTTGTTTTATTGCTGATGCACATGAACCACTGATCACCCGTTAATTTTTTTTCCGCTATTATTGTCCCTTTGAAAGGGTCATCGTGTAAAATGGTATATATTTTATTGAAGAGTTATAATTTCATATATCTCTTATTTGTAAGTAAATTAAAATCTTATTACTGTTTAAAAAGTGTTGTATTCGTATGTCTTGATTTTGGGTGATATGAATGTTTTAGCAGCACAGTGTACATTATTGTTATTCTATATTCAATTGATAAAGTTAATATTTAAAACAACATTGGTTACAATCTTTTATATAATAATAATAATAATAATAATAATAATAATTAATTTATATTATCCTTCTACCTTTCAGTAATGCATAGGAAAAAAAAATTTTTTTCCACATTTTAATTTATTTTCACCTAAAAAGTTGTAATCTTTATTAAATAAATAAAAAATAAATAAATACCTTTTTTTTCCTCCAACTAAACGGACTTCACTATTTTTACTAGAGAGGAATTTCCCGTGAATAAATGTTTGGATGAAAAACGTAAATCTGAGTTAAACTAGTTAAATGAGCTTTTGCACTAAAAAATATCATAAATAATACACACACCTCTACTTATCTATTGAAAGAGTATCTTTATAATATAACCCTGTTAGACACCACATCGATATTTACGTTTCCCCAAACTGAAAACCTAGCACTGGGATCAATTTATTATAGAAAAAGCATGTATACAACATAACAGTAAGCGTTCTACAGACAAATCAAAGAGTAACGTTTCAGCAATATCATGTATATCTGTAACGCTACATAGTATTCAGGTTACATTATTATCAAAACTAACAGTTTGAAATCAATAAATGCTTATATCCCACAGCTGATCCTTAGCTAGTGTTACATTGAATACTACTCCCTAATCAAGTCAGGGTCTGCTTACAGTGGGTAAAACAAATCTGCAATACCTACTACTGTATATCTGAGCACAAAGTATCTGTTGAATTATGTTAAATAACATTTTCAATAGGTAATCCTATGTATTTATGTATGTATGCATGTATGTATGTATGTTACCACACACACAGAGACATATATATTCTATAAGAAAATCATAAGAGACCAAACAATTAAAGTGATACTGAATGTGTGTTTAATTTGCATCCTTTGATCTTGGTTTCCCTGTGTGGTTCTCAGCCAGTCTGCGTGATTTGGAGACTAACATATATACGAGTCTGTAAGGTCCCTGCTCCAATTCATATTACGCTATAAACATACTGTTTGTATTTTGTGGTTTTGTAACATAACCACTCCTGAAATGCTTCTCATCATCTCAATTAGAGTTAGAAAAAAGTCCATCTATTTCTTCCAGCATCACTCGATCCCCAATCAGTTCCATTTTCTGACATGATTAGAAATGCATATGATTAAAAGCCTTTAATCTGCCAGTGCATTCTTGTCTTCATTTTTTCCAGCAGCTTGTCATTTTAATAGTCTCCATCAAAAACACCGTGACCTCACTCATAACTCGCTATTACTTATTCATTTATTTAGTAATGATGCTCTTAGATGACATGCTATTTTTAATTGAAGTAAATCGCTTTATGGACTTTGATGACAGCTGAATGAAAATCAGAACGCATCTATGAAGCGATCTATGAAGCGATCTATCTGATGCCTGGAGGGGCAGCCGCGTAATGTGTCTTGTCAGTGTTTGAGGATGACAACACTTTTTTTCCCTCAATTTAATACAATACAGATGAATCAGAATACGGAAATGTCCAAAATAATGATCTTGAGAATAAATTATATTTAAATGTCTATCTATCTATCTATCTATCTATCTATCTATCTATCTATCTATCCACACACATGTCTATAATATATATATATATATATATATATATATATATATGATATAACCTGAAATAGCTGCCACGTACTGCCGAATGTCAGTCCACAAGGGAATAAATCTCCGTAGCAGACCTAACAAATTAACATTTATTGGCAAAAAAAAGTCAACACCAGGCTTTTATGATTCTGTGGGGGGCTATCAAACCTTTCCTCCAATGAGAAGTATTGTCTGCTTTCCCCCACCCCCTGGACGCTGCCTGCGTGAAATGATATGAAAGAGGACCATTTAACCTGCAGTAACACCAATTCCCCAGACACATAGATTTATGCATTGAACTGTGAAGAAAAGCACAACTCTAAGCAAATGGACCATTAACAGCAAAGTCCTACAAATAGGCCAAGAATAGTACCACTTTTATTGCAGCGAGAGGGTGCTGAGTAACACAACAGGCTATGAAGTATTACCAAATTGCCAGCATCTGATTAAATCCTTGGAAATATTTGGGAGGAACCTATGTTTTTCGGCGTTGGCTGAAAACTCTATTTATATTGCAACCATTATGAAGTCACTAGGGAGAAGACCAGTTTATTTGTGCTAGATCTTGGGGTAAATTTACTAAAGTGAGAATTTATAGAAGTAAGTTTTAAAAGTGATGTTGCCCGTAGCAACCAATCAGCTTCTACTTAATATTTAAATAGCACCTTCAAGAAGATAATAGCGAGAATCTGATTGGTTGCTATGGGCAACATCACTTTTAAAACTCACTTCCTAAAACTCTCACTTTAGTAAATGTATCCCCTTGTGAGCAATTATAACTCGATATGAAACCTTGACATACAATATGTATCATATATATAAACCCCTGTCGGACCAACAATATAATGTACCAAGCTACAATATCTGAGATACATATAAATTATGCGAACTTGGCAAATCTATGTTTGCCAGCTTTTTGCCCAACCAGCCACAGAATGTAAAATATAATGATTGTCACAGCTAACTGACAGGAAGCTGTCACACAGCAGATACCCCAGTCTGGCCAAAGCTACGGGCTTTAGTAAATAACCCCCTTATAAAATGCCACGCACATCTGCAGTATACAATTGTCCCATGAGCATCACACACAGCTATCTCAGTATTATGTACAAAGTTATACAGATCGTGATCTAGAGGTCATGTATAAGTGAGTAAGTATACAGTATTTTAACACGTATTCAAGCTAAACTACGTACTTCCAGTGAATGCAGCACAGCCATGGCCCACAGATCTGCTCTTGGAGAACCAACAGGTAAGCCCCATTGCAGAGAGTGAGGCTTTTCTCCTGGAGTTCATCTCCGGGAACAAGGGAACTGTATTATTGGTTTCTATGAGGCATTGATGATGAGTATGCATAAAACATTTTATTGTATAGTCTATAATTTGAAAACCAAACAAATCCATATAATACTCCTATGCAACTGTAACAGGGACTCAGGGAGAAGAAAAGTCAGGACATAAATGTCCCATACACTATACTTGCTGTATTTACCAACCCCCCATTCCGTTATTATGACCAAGACCAAGAAGAGATGAGACGGCTACTGCAGTGCCCAGAGACGAGACAGTGTCAGGGGGGGCTGAGAATGACTGACAGCTGTCATGTTGCACAGACAATACATTGGGAATAATAGTATATTATCATTGTACCGTGCTTTCCTGTGTCACATTACATATTATCTAATGACAATAGTAGCAGAGACTGTCACATTAGCAGTTATTATAAGTGTACAAATTTATGGTAAAATTTCTTTCCAGTAAGATAATGGCCTGTGCTGGCCCAGGTCTGATAGGAACGCGCAGGGCTATGGGAATGCTGCTAGCTCTGATCAGACACTGTTCCACTGTATTACTAGTCCTGTACTATCCAGCATCTGGCTTGCTACCAAATATTTTTCTCGTTACATGAGCAGTTTTCTTCCACATTTTTACCACAAGAAAGAACAAACATGAGACCAAAAAGTTTCTCATTTAGAGACTGAGAAGAGTGAAGACGTCCCGTCATCTGTGTACAGGATTAGGGTGTGGTAAGGGATGCTCTGCTGGCTGCCTCGGTCGCCTCCTGTAACTCAGCTGTACTGGGACAGTGGGAAAGCTAATTGGCATCGGACAAGTGGAGGTAGTCTAAATATTTTTTTGCATATACTGCCCATCATTCAGTGGAATATATGATATACAATAATATTTGTACCTGCTAAGAAATTTCATTTATTCAACTGTAATAATGTGTCTGATATGTATTAAATTACTGCCGAAGAGTGAGCATTATACTTTATAAAGGCATTGTCATTACCATGACGAGAGAGGAGAGACAGAGAGAGAGAGAGAGAGAGGGGAGAGAGAGAGAGAGAGAGAGAGAGAGAGGGGGGAGAGAGAGAGAGGGGAGGGGAGAGAGAGAGAGGGGAAGAGAGGAGATACGGAGAGGGAGAGAGAGAGAGAGAGAGAGAGAGAGAAGGGGGAAGAGAGGAGATACGGAGAGGGGGAGAGAGAGAGGAGAAGGGGGAAGAGAGGAGATACGGAGAGGGGGAGAGAGAGAGGAGAAGGGGGAAGAGAGGAGATACGGAGAGGGTGAAAGGGGGAGATAGAAGAAAGGGATAGAGAGAGAGAAAGAAGAATGGAAGAGAGAAAGAGAGGGAGAGAGAATGGAGAGGAAAGGTGGGGGGGAGAAAAGGGGAGAGAGAGAGAGAGAGAAAGAGAAGAGAGAGAGAGAGAGAGAGAGAGAGAGAGAGAGAGAGAGAGAGAGAGATGTAGAACACATAAATTAGAAATAGATGAGAGTACAGTATAAGCTTGGAGTACCGATGAGTTACAGGGGAGAGCAGAGAAGATAAAAAGGGGATAGAATAGAGAGAAAGAATTATTGAGAAAAAGGAAGGTAGGAGAGACAGAACAAGGGAAAACAGTGATTAGAAAAGGTGAGAGAGAGGGAAGCGAGGAGAGAGAGAGAGAGAGAGAGACAAGAGAAGAGACACAAAGAAACAAGAATGTCAGAAACGGGGACAGAGACTGCACTGCAATCTTTAATAACTTATTAATGATGTATTCAAAGATAATCCTGCCAGTTTGCTTAGTGCAGAGGCAATGTTAGTAAATCATAGTGACTTCCATATCTTCATTTATAAATGATCACATTATGGAATTTTCCCTGTCTGCAAATGGATCTAGGTTCCCATATAACCAGCATGTTTGTTTCAATAATACATTAATCAAGTTCTCCGGTGGGACAATATTCTACCCGTGTGATTTGTGCAGCCTAGTCCTGTAATATGGAGATCCTATTATAAATATAAATGCAGAATGCATATACACATAGTATATGTTTAAGAAACGTATCTATGGGTAATGTATACAAAATAGAACTGTAAAACATGTTAAATAGTGAGTGAGAATATTGCATTTTAAGCCTTTAAATGTAACTTTCTAAGGGTGAGAGAATGTTTGAACGGATCTAATTTTCACAATAGTTTTGTTTGTGCACTGTATACGTTTATATGAACTATTGCATATGTACTACAGATTATTCCTTGTATTGCCAAATACTATAATCTCGTTCAGACCATAAGCCTTTGTACAGAATGTGAAACATCGTCGTAGTGGTTGCATATAATATAAACAAGTAACACAATGCAGCCTTTATGTTACAATGATACAATAACAAGCAGGACAATATAATAACATTTTGCAAGTAGTGTTTCAAATCCCATTATCCTGCCTTGAAAACATTATAGAGATGGGAAATTCTTATCTAGGTGCTTCCAAGTCCAGGTGACAGATCGCTCGGAAAATATTACCTGTTATAATTTGTAATTTATCAGAATTTAGATTGCACTATTATGCAGTGAAGGTGTAATATTTAGGATGGCAAAAGTCGCACAACTGTGTATTCCCTTAACAAGAACTATATAAATATATATATATATATATATATATATATATATATATATATATATATATATATATACTCAAACATATATACATATATATTTATATATATATATATATATATACACGAAAATATAAACACATATGCATATAGATGTATACACACAAATATACAAACACACCTCGATATAAATGTATATCCACACAAATACATGCATATATATATATATATATATATATATATATATATAAAGCTCTTGTTTTAAAGCTGTATTTAATATGTCTATATATATATATATATATATATATATATATATATGTCTATATATATATATATATATATATATATATAAATAAATATATAGACATGTATATAGTAGTCCGTAGACCACATAATCTAGTCTGAAGCTGGGTCTATAGTGAATCCTCAAAGTGGATGTGGAACACGTGCAATGGGATCTAGTTCAATCGGTCTTTAGATGTGTTTTCCAGGCCAAATTCAGTACCCTTGCATTAAAACAAGCCGTATGAATAAGAAATGTCTCTTTGTATTAACCTTTTCTCAAATGAATAAAATCCCTCTTTTGTAGTTTACAGGGAAATAACGGTTCATAAAGCTTCGCCCCGGTATTTTTCATCAGCTCATGTGTACTTTTAAGAGGGGTTACAGCAAGTTTGCATGGGAAACACGCGTTCTGAAATATTTCCAGAATACAAATAATATTTAACAACGCTCTTAAAGGAAATGAAAATACGGTAATGGACCTTACAGCTAAAGTTCAGCTAGTTGGCAAAAGACGTCCACTTTAAAACAATGCTTTAAAATCTTTTTTAAAAAAACACAACAGCCTCAAAAAAAGGAACATAATTCATAAAATATGCTGCTCCTATTAATATGCAATGAAGTTAAACAGAGTTTAATGATCCCAGTGAAACAACAATGAAATAATGGCAAGCACTAGAATTCTGGCGTGTATCATGCACAATGGAATATATATATATATATATATATATATATATAGCTCTATCTATCTATCTATCTATCTATCTATCTATCTATCTATCTATGGATAAATATATATATATATATATATATATATATATATATATATATATGTGTGTGTATGTGTGTTAGTTACTGTGTGTATACATCCTGTACAGTATGTATGTATGTATGTATGAATGTATGTTTACAAGTGTCTTTCTGTGTGTATATATATTGCATAATCTATCTATCTATCTATCTATCTATCTATCTATCTATCTATCTATCTATCTATCTATCTATCTATCTATCCTCTATCAAAAGACGAAAAGACCGCTGCGCTGCAGCAGATCCCTACGGGGATCATCTATTAAGATCGAATTTAATCATGACAGGACATCAAAGCACGGAAAGGTTGCAAACTATTGCTCCGATACGGAAATCATAAAAAAAACAAGAACATACCTAATAAACCTGGATAGACCTTTTGTCTGGGTTAGATTTAATTTGCTTGATGAAAGAACCTTGATATCACTGTATTACAAACAATTATTATTATAATTTCAAACAAGCTGATGTTTTCCATTACTATCGGCTTCATCTTTGAAGTTACACCTCATAATTTCCTAAATTAAATAAATCATTTTAACTTTACACTAGGAGCCTTTTAATGGCAAAGAAGGAATATCATTATCTCATTGAAAGCCAATTGCGGTGGCTCCAGTTTGGCTGTAGCTAGGGGCAAAGTGCCGCACCATAACAAGCATGCTTTATTAGCTTCCCATAACTCTTGACAGAGTTTTTTTTTATATATATATATATTTTCTTTGATTTCCTCTTGTTTTAAAGCTGTCCCAACCTTTAATTAGGACCTAATATGAAAAGCATTATTTTTTAATGCTGTGTAATTTAGCAAAGGCAGCAAGCCAACTTAACAATGGTTTATTAGTCCTGGGTGTTTTGCTGAAGGAAAGAATGCTATTTCTGCCCCATTTTCATGGGTTGTTGCACTAATTAATACAGTGTCTCAAACTTCTAGGGCTGTTTTTTATGTATGGAAGCTTAAAGGGTGAAAAGCTTTTTAGAAGTTCACCTCACGCTGATATATATAACTTTCTACGAGTTGATACCTGCGGTTGCGAGTGATCCACCAGCAGACCAGGGACCACGGAAATATCCCTTATGCCTCAACCTTCTATACCTACGTCAGATCATGATTCCTCTGGTGACCAAGCACCGTGAAACAATATTATGGAGCATTGTGCACACATAGAACATTTTAGTACATTTATGTTGTGCATAAAATGCTGTCCTGTTGTTTTATTGTGGCAGTACTGTACCTGTCCGGCAGCCAAGGGGTTAATGGCAGCAAGGTCACCAGCATGAGCTCGTCTGACTACCATATCGAGAACAATGTAATACATACCAGATTTTACAACATTAAATTGAATACATGGCTATAAAAATATTTATTATCATATGTTTCTCATAGGAACCAAAGTACTGTACTTTATTTAGGGACAGACTAGAAGTGCAGTAAAATGGTCTATTTAGCGATTAATACATACTGTTTCAATAATAAGAAATATAAGAATAGGCACAAAGTTAACATAATGAAGTGAACAAAAATGTTCATTAGTATATTCTGATTATTTATTATTAGTTAAATATTTTTTCTTATTTTACCTTTACATGTAAAAGATGACACCTGGTACCTAATTTTATAAATCCAGAAACCTGTGAACATTTCATAAAAATAAAAAAGAAAGTTGATGGGCTATTTAAAATAATAATACAATTAATTAAGGTACAAATTAAAACGGAAAAAAAAATTGTGGAACCTTATGCTTTTATTGTTGCTATAAATGAAACAAATCTAGAACAGAATATAGTCTCCACAATACAGTACACTGAATAGAAACACTAGAGTGTGGGAATAAAAATATTACATTAATAATGAAAACAAAACATATAATCTTGCTCACACCCAAATTGGTAATAGACAGTTATTCTAGCCAATAAGATATTATTATCAAACAGTGGCAGTTTTAGATAGTAGATTAATTTATTGTCTAGGTAAATATTAAATGTACAAACACATTCTCTTGGTATAATCATAGCAGTAGCTAAGTAGGGCATTAGCCCAGTCAACCTGTTGTTGTATCTCATGATGGAAATAAATATTTGCTTTAATAGCTGCAGTATTACCTGTTTACCCTTTCCTCCGCTGACACTGGGAACCTTTATTTAAAAAAAGTGGAGGAGGTTAATTCGATAGACATTATAATGACTGCCACTGTAGAAAACCAGAATAATGATGAGTTATGTTTATCTCTGTGTGATTGGTTCACAAATTGTAAGCATACTTGTTATAAATGGAAATGTGTTATCCCAATAGAAAATTAAGTGCAATCTGTACAAAATTAAGCACACAACATATTTGGGGATATATATCTAGCATTGGAGAGAGATGAAATGGAGAAGTAAGCAACCAATCAGCTTCTAACTGTCATTTATCTAACACAGTCTTTGAAGTGACAGAAGCGGATTGGTTGCTTTGGACAACTGCTGTACTTTATCTCTCTCAAAGGCTTGATACATCTCCCCCATTGTCTTATACCATGAATGCAGCAAGTACCCACAAGTCACAACATTACATAAACGACCAAGCAGGTTGCCTATACTTGAGTCCTGTGGATCTGGCTCAAAATTTACGACCAGCTTCCAGCCTCCAATCATAACCCCCCACTACCTGCCCCTCAAATAGAGATCTACAGTTTCAGCATCTTGTACTTGGAAATTAATGTGACCCACTTACCAACTACTCACAAATGAGCTAATTGAGCAGCTTTGCAATAGTCTGTTCCAACCATGTACTATGACTTGGAGTACAATAGGTGTTATGATGTTCAATACCAGGCATAATAGTGACAAGGGGAAGAATAGCAACTTTATTGTGAGGCATAGTAGCCCCAATATATACCAAAATAATTGACCCAATGTCCAGCATAATAGTACCAATGACTATAATAGTAGCATGAATAATAGATACAATGTGGAGAAAAATAGCACAAATATGTAGTGTAATAGCTCCAAAATTGAACATAAATATTATTTATTTATTTATTTATTAACAATTATTATATAGTGGCAGTATATTCTTTTGAACTTAAAAAAAAGGAAGGTGGTGGGGTGTACACTGGCGCTCCCAGATTTGCATCCTGAATGATTCCTAGTTGTACCCAAGGACAACAATAGAAGACAACTGAAAATAGCAAAAAGAAAGAGACCCTGAAAGCACTACTAATTACTCAAGAGATTATACAAATTAAGCTTCCTCAAGACCCTCAAGGTGCTACTAAACACCCAAGAGATCATGAATGTAAGTAAAACTTCCCTTAAGCTGGGTACACACTGGATCGATGGGTCAGCATTTAGTCCGATCCACCGACCTGACGATTGGTAAGTGTATACACACTTACCAATCATTTCCCGATGTGCCGAGCTTGGCAGCTCAACCTGGGGGAGGGGCATTTAAATTACCTGCCCAGTTGAGCTGTCAATTACCACCGGGTCCCTGCAACAAGTTTAAGGGCAATCGGTGGGTCGCCCGTTCACACTAGCATATGGTCAATATATCTTTCATATATATCATCAGCCATCTGCTGTGCAGCACAGCAGATTGGATAAGTCTGTGAACGATGTCATTCACAGACATATCTGCTGTACACACCCGGCGAAGCACTATACTGGGGCAGATGTATTAAGCTCTGGAAAGTGATAAATTGGAGAGTGATAAAATACCAACTAATCAGCTCCTAACTGTCATTTTCAAATACAGCCTATAAAGTGACAGTAGCTGATTGGTTGGCAGTTTATTACTTTCCAAGTTATCACTTTCCAGAGCTTAATACATCTGCCAGGATGTCCTTTCAATGGAATGACCAAAATATATGCCACGACCAGGAAGTGATGTAGGTGCTGTGCACATCCGGTTTCCCAGGCATTCCTTTGTCAGTGTCACTTGGTTGCCAGGGGTGGCTAAAGTCATGCCTTGGTTGCCAGGGGTAGCTAAAGGTGGCTAAAGTCATGGCTTTAAAATCACAGCTTTTCTGCTCTAGCAACAAAGCAGGTGTGATGAATTTCTGATTTTCAGATCAGTCTCTGAAAGGTTCTTTCACAGGGGTGTATTTATAATGGGTGCAGAGTGTGCAGTGCACATGGGCCCCTGGGTGCAGGGGGACTCACACCACACACCCTGCACACATATTTAGTTATACTTACCTTTTTGCAGATTCCGGTGTCCCGCTCTGCAGTGCCAGAACAGTGCTGAAGAGTGGCAAAAAATCATGGTGAAAATGGTGGCGGCCATTCTCCCTGTGATTTGCGCATGCGCAGAAAAGATGTCCCTAGGAAAAGGTGCGGGTGCCATTTTCTCAGAGACCTGCACATGCATTGACAGAGAAGAGGGGGGCCCAAATGGAGGCTGCATATGGGTCCTCTCCTCTCTTAAAACCCCCCTGTGCAGAACTAGGCAGTGGAAGGGATTATTTTTGGCTTCAGTGAATAAATGTTGCAAAGGATACAGAATCTTAAAACAGATAATGTAACTATGACATTTGTTAAAGAACCGAGAATTGAAGTGATGATCTCAGCAGATTTGGATAAATAGGAGAACACTAACATCAAAGATACCAGCAAGTCAGGCATTAAACAAGACATTGAAATCAGCTTAAAACCAGATACCAGAGATACACATGAGTGCATGGCAGATGAAGTAAGGTGCTCAATCAGAGAAAACAAAGGTAAAGCACCTGTGCACCTCTCGTATAAAGCTAACATAATCAATATACGTGAACCTGGGAAGAAGTATCTGACTTACCAGAAGGGGAGGCTAACAGATGGATAGAGGCATCAAGGGAAGGAATGCTGACCATAGCTGATGACCAGTCATGGATACTGGCTAGGCTGCAAGTAGGAAGAGAAACCATTTGCTGGAGAGAGACATCAGAGACTATCTAAAAGGAAGGGTCTCATGGATTAAGGCCCTCATTCAGAGTCGATCGCTAGATACAAGCGGTCACTCTGAATGAGGGCGACCGCTTGTGGTGTGAAGTGCGGCCTCCTGACATCTTTGCTGATGTCAGTGGGGCCGCCCCAAATGGCAAGCGTTCCGTCGGGAACGCCTCCGTTTGGCCGGCCACCCTCCCTGCCCGCCTCCCAAACGGGGCGAGCTGTCAATCACCATCGACAGCTCTCCCCCTTTGGTGCGAGACCCGTAGCAACGGAGTGTCCGTCGCTAGCCGGGTCTCATGCATGCGCACGTCTGAGCCGGCTCCGACATGCGCATGCCCAGTGGACAAACATCAACCCGGTTGTGAGCGCCCAGCGCTCGCGACCGGGTCTGAATAAGGCCCTAAGTCTCATCTGTTGAGAAGGGATGTTGAGATATTGCAACAGACTGAAATTTACTAGATGGAGTAATTATGCTGGAGGGACAGAAGGTCGTGCTATTACGAAGTGTTATCACTCTGTATACAGTTATGCACTTGGTTGGTGTTACAGGATTGTTCTAGAAGAAGATGCTAAAGTAATGCTTTTGTTTGTGTGTGTCATGTATGTATGCTGTTAAACCAAACTAGTTTCTTTTATAAATAGTTTTACCACAAAGAGTTTCATAGTGTGTGCCTGCTGACAGCCTATGAAAGAATATTTGAATTGGTAAATAACAACCTCTTTTAGGCAGTACATAGATGGTAGGTGTTTTTATATGGTTTATATAGATAAATTCATATTCTTTTTTAGTTAGTGTACCCTTCTGTAGATACATGTTTAAACATTTTGGAAGTTTGTCTCTATCCTAATGGTGGTTTCTGTCTTTGTAGTTTCTGGTATGTGTCAGCTTCTTAAAGTTATCTATTAAGCTCATTGGTGTAATTGGTCCTCAGGGGTGTATCTAGGGGTCTGAGCGCCCCTGGCAAAATAAGGGACTGGCGCCCCCCCCACCATATATATATATATATATATATATATATATATATATATATATATATATATTATATATACATATATATATATATATTATATATACATATATATATATATATATATATATATATATAAATAAGACAAGTAGAGAGAACTGTGGGGTTTTTTTGTTTAGCAATCTACACAATTTTTTTCAGTAAAACTTACCCAAAGGTGCCATCTGTCCGCTTATGCTGGGTCTTGTTGCTGCACCTGTCATGGTCAGAAGATCAGTGTGCATGGGGTGGGGTTCGAGGGAGCTGGTCACTGCTGCGGGGTGGACGGGGCCAGCTACAGCGGCAGCTCATACCGGGGGGGGCTCTACTGCTGTCGAGAGAAGGGGGCTGGCTAGGCTACAGCAGCAGCTCACACTGCGGGAGGGGGGGTTGCAACAGTGCAGCAGCTCACACTGCTGTGGGGTTGAGGGGGCTGACAACAGCAGCAGCGCTGAGGCTGCACAGAGGCAGAGCACACATCACGTGGGTGGAGCCGGAGCTTGATAGAGGCAAGAAGTAGGATTAGAAATGAAGCCGTGCTGCAGTTCCTACTGAAAACAGGCACTGCTGTTATTAGACAGATGGCTGTACGGGCTTCATAGAGGTGAGCAGCAGGATTGAAAATGTAACCACGCTGCAGTTCCTAACTAATCAGGGCACTGCACTGCTGTTACTATACTGACGGCTGTACGGGCGGCGATCGCTCCCCCCACTCAAACTCCCCTCATCTTCAAGTGCTGATGGTGACTGAGAGAACAACAGCAGCACTTTTGACAAGCAGTACTATTGGCCGTGGGTAGCACTGCCAGGTGGCGCCGGCGCCCCCCCTCAGCTGGCGCCCCTGGCGAGTGCCATCCTGGCCAATAGGAAGATACGCCCCTGTTGGTCCTACTCATAATTGCAACTCCACCCCCTTTGCTGCATTGCTTGGTAAAAATGTCTGTAATTTGTCAATTGTTTTATAGCAGTTTTCTTATTTACTGAGGTTACTGTTATTTCTAAGTTTTTCTAAATCCTCTGTGATTCATTTAATCACTCAATAAAACTGCCCTTTACCTGGGCTGGGTAGAAGGAGAATTTGTTTTGTATAACTTTTGATTTTATTTGTTCTGAGATGGCATCATCTTTCTCCTTTATTGCAAATTTTTTTTTTACTTTTATTTTTCTTAAATATTTTTGAGTGTCATTGAAGGTATTCAAGGGGTCTAAATTGGTGGGATGGGCAAATTTAAAGCCCTTACTTAACAGACTACGGGCCTGATTCAGACCCGGACGCTAAGCCGTGATTGCTTGCTGCCAAAAGGGGCCGGGTATTCAAATTCCGCGATGGCACTGTGTGGCGTAAGGACGCCCACTATGTCTACGGCAGTGAGCAAATGTTGGTGTATAAAGACGCCCACTTTCCTTTCTTAACACACGTCATCTCCAGAAAGTGTATGATTAATCGGTAACATGGATAGCCATCTGAGCTGCACCCAGTGCTTGAGGTAGACACTATCCCGCCGCAAGTACTGCGATCAGTGCTGACTGAAATACAACCGGGTGACATGTACAATGACGCCTCCATGATAATTATGCACGCCCTTTAAATGCCATTTTGATGCCCAGACACGCCTGCATTTGCAGCACCACTCCCCCGTTCACAAGCACCTTCCCCTGTTACCACCCACAAATGGCACTATCTGTCACTCAAAGTAGCGCTCAGTCTTTGTGCTACGAGTGTCTGGCTTGCGTGCGCACACTGCGATGCATACGCATGCGCAGACAGGATACAATCGCTCATAGGGAGCAATCGCGGCTTAGCGTCTGGGTCTGAATCAGGCCCTATATTCTTCTTATGTGAGTTCCCTTTCACTAATGTTGAAGATTTTACTTTCTTTATTGATGGAAGGTATAGCAAATCTGCAGGTAATCATTTCAATACAAATCCCAGCAGCTGTGACATTTGCATATTTTTGTACAGTAGCTGCATACGGTATCATAGCTATGACGGCATTAGTGTACAACTTTGAATCAGGCCCTAAGTGCTTTAAATGTGGGTGAATGGGGCATTATACATTTTTTTTCTCATTTGTTTGATTTGGTTCTCTTTATCTACTTTTAGGATTTGTGTAAAAATCTGAGGTAGTTTTAGGCCAAATTTAAGCAGAAATGTAGAAAATTCTGAATGTTTCACAAAAATTTTCAAGCACCACTGTACATGTAGTGCAGGACATTTAAAAGAATTCCCAAAGATATGTATGATTGCAGAAACATTTAAATCAGTATGACTTTACATATGTGACACCCATTGACTTGACATGACAACCCTTTAGAAAGCATAGACTTTATTATTATCTTATTATATTAATATGCAAGATTTGTGTTCACCAAAATAATTAAACAACCTAGAAGCTGAAGGGATGTGGACACGAGTCTACAGGGCTCCAAAAATATGGGCACAGTAGTACAGTAGCTCCCATAGCATTCTTTCAAGCCTGGCAGAAGCTGCACATGGGCTCACTCATTTGGGTAAAGAAGTTATGTGTAGACTGGTATGCATACGGTAATGCATAAGGCTTCTTTTCTCAAAATGCGAGATAGGCTGCTCTTTGCCCTACCTGTGTGAAGAATACAGCAAAAGCAGTACCATCTTATAAATCTCACACTCCTCCTACAAAGGACACATTCCAGATGATACAACACAACTTCATTCAAGCAGAATAACGTTGTTAGGATCCACGGCAACGGATCATCTTGGTTGCATTTCCCATCCATAGTTGCAACTGAGACACTTCATCATGTCTTGGTCCATGTTCCGGCTTTTGCAGGCAGCTGGAAACCTCCAAACTCTGAAGGAGTGTAGGGAAGTTAATACTGGCTGTACTGACAATGTCCCACAAACAAAAGGAAAGTATACACTCAACCTGACTAAAATTATATATCCACACATCAAACAAATCATAGAAGTGTTCCCAATGAAGGCGCGACTCATGAAGCTCAAACTTTAATACAGGAATCTAAGGCATATCAGTTCCTTGTGGTTGTATTACCAAGACAGTTAGTAGAACTATGATACCTTCAGGTATGTTGCTAAAGAAGTACAAGTATTTAAAACAGAATTAATCCAGCATAGAATGGTATTGAATTACCTAATGTCAGTGACTGGTGGATCTTGTATTACCTTATAGACAAAATTTGGGACAATATGTTTTACATAAACCACAAATGACGAAGATGATCTTAAAAAGGTAATGGATCATAAAAATTATGAAATATTACAAATTAAATGGGATTTTTCGAAAACTCATAATGTTTCAATGAAACAGGTAGAAGATATAGTAGGATGATTCTATTGGTTAGACCCTGCAAAATGTGTTTTAAGGAATTGGCACATGTGTAAAAAGAGTAATGTCTACATTGGGAAGACTTCTGCTGTTAATATTGGCAATCCTATAATTTTATATATTTTTCCAAAACTATAGCTTTCTTTATAAGGTGTGTTAGAATTATGGGCCTTATTCAGACCTGCTCGCAAGTGCTATGTGCTTGCAAGCGGGCTGATTGTTAGGCAGTGGCAACGCGCGGCGTGCACACTGCACATGCGCGAGCCCCGGCGTGAGTGAGAAATCACTCGCTCCGGTGCTCGCATCCAAAAGAGGTGGCTGTCGATGTTAATCGACAGCTCACTACATTTGGTAGGTGGGTCGGGGGGGGTGACTTGCCAAATGGAGGCGTTCCCGAAGGAACACCTGCCGTTTGGGGGGGCCCCACTGACATCATGAGTGATGTTAGTGGTGAGCTTCCAGCTCTATTAGAACCAGAAGCTCACTGGGGCTTGCAGGAACGAGATCCTATCACAAGGGTCTCGTTGCAAGCCCGATTGTCACGATGGTCGCGACCATCACAACCATCACCTGGCCACTCGCAAAAGCTGTGGGTGGTCACCCACAGCTATGTGAGCAGCCAGGAGGCTGGATTTAAAAAAACATGCGGCCGCCCTGATTTAGAGCTAGTGCTTGCTTTTTGCGAGTGGGTCTGAATCAGGCCCTATGTTCAAGAATATCAACAACCAAACCAGTCATCCAAGTAAAAAAAAACCAGATGTTAGTTCCAGTAAAGTATCACAATACAGATATAGACAATCTCTAATATGATCCTACATTGAATTATGAAAAGGGTGATAGTTTATTATATGTACTATCAAAGGGTGGGCCGTTAAAGTCAAATATTAAAACTGAATGAAGTACAATATATGTTCTAAATATTATTTTCATTATATGCATCATTTCTAATTTCTATAAAATTTGTAAATCTGTATATTGATGTTTAGATTTATTTTAATCAGCATTTGATGATAAGGATTGTTTTGTGTAAATACTGTATATCTGCCGCACATATAAATGTAATATAATAGATACAATGTTTTTAGATCCATATATTTAGAAATTTAGCCATGTATTGATTACACTGTCTCTGCCCCTAAAACTGATTAATCTCCACATCCATGATAATGGAAGACAAAGTTATGGTGTTATATTGTTACATGAAGATGTTATATGTTAGCATGATGATTCTATGATATAATATGATGTTGTTATTAGATATTAAAGGACTATATGCTGGTATGATTGGACTATAAGGTCAAATGGTGCTGTATGATAATATGAGGGGGTTACATGGTGACAGTGGTGACAGTAAATTGATATTTTGAGACAGTTTAATAATATTAGTGATAAGATGGGCTACATAACTGCATCCATGTGGACAGGTAATTTTGGGACATGTTGGGCCTATATGGAAGACTGTGTTATATAGTGACATTATAAATGTTGCATTATAGAAGTTACGGTGATCTAAGGCAGATAAATGGTGAGATTACACGCTGATGACATAACATGAGCCATGTCAGTACTATACTGTGGAATGATGGTTCTATAGGTGACCTGAGGAAGGTAATTGTTACTGTATATGATAAGGCTATATGGTGGCATATTCGGGCTCTATATATCCAACACATAAAAAATGTGGAACATTCTGTAGGTGAGATACATTTGCAGCCATTCTTCCTATTCATATTATAGAATGCTATTGAGCATGCAATTAAGAAAAGAACCTTTATAGAGTATAAACCCATTGATTTCACAAGCAAGAAGAATCACACAATTCTTGATAATAATAATAATAATAATAATAATAATAATAATAATAATAATAATAATATTCTAATCTCTAATTATACATAAGGGCTGTAATTTACCATTACAAGTTAAATATAATTACTATTACCAATCAATACATACAGTATATTGTAAAAGCATAATTACTACTTTAATGCTTGTGGGTGTATACAGTTTTAGATGCCACAATTTCTATGAATTATGAAAACAAATAAAACTCATACTATACATAATTTCTTTACATATTTTTTTAATTTAATAACACATGACTAAAAGTGTTAACCACAGTATTCCAAATTTATAAAGAAACTAAAGTGTGCTATAACCCATTAGAATTTCCCTCCTTCACAGATAATTTAGGTAAACAGCAGGCCACAAAGATTTGTAACATTTTGGAGAGAGATAAAATGTAGAGAGATAACATACCAAACAATCAACTTCCAACTGTCATTTTACAGGTTGTGCTAGAAAAATGACAAGCTGATTGGTTGGTACGTTATCTCTCTCCACTTTATCTCTCTCCAAGATTTGAAATATTTCCAAGGATTGATTACATAATATGAAATTCTGTGTTAAGACATTTATTAGCAATCAGACAGCCAATGGCCATTGTCCCTAATAGCCCTTCCTCTATTTGTTAACTTCCCATCCCGACATTCATGCATACTTGCCAACATTGTAAAATAATTTGCAGCAACATCTCACCAGGAGCACTGCTAGTGCGTGTGTGGGAGCAGATGGGGCACATGATGGGGGTGGCAGCCCTGTTGTTGAAATAGTTAATTGGTGGCAGCTAGTTCCTTCCTACTCTGGACCAGATGCCTGCACTGCACTGGAAATATCCAAGTATCCCCTCCCTGTCTGAGATCCTGAATCTACACCCCCCTCTTATTCTATACCCTGCCTGTCTAGACTCTAAGACTCTTCTTCCTTCTGTGCCTGTCCAAAATCATGCCCTCTCACCCCATATCCCTGTCCCCCTCCTCTACCCTGGCTGTCTTTTATAATCTAATCCCTCCTATCAGGGTGGTGGTGTGTGCTTTAATACTGTCTGGGGTGGGGGTGGTATATCAATGTTGTGTGTATATTAATATTGTGTGCATGTGTGTGCAAGGGGTGTATTATATAATATTATTATAATTGGGTACTGATGGTCTCTGTATTATATGGTGGGCACTGCAATGCTCTCTGCATTATTTGGCAGTCATTGTGATGCTCTCAGCATAATAAAGCGGGCACTGCAACACTCTATGCATTATCTGGAGGTAAGTGTGTTGTTCTCTGCATTATGTGGCTGGCACTGATGGTCTCTGTATAATATGGTCGTCACTGCTATGCTCTCTGTACTATATGGTGGTGACTGCAATGTTTGCTGTATTAGAAGGTGGTCACTGCAAATCTTTGCATTACCAGGCAGTCAATGTGATTTTTTATGCATTATATAATGATCACGGCGAAGTTCTCTATATTAGACTAAATGGTGATCAATACAATGCTCTCTGCATTATCTTGAGGTTATAGTAATTTTCTCAGTATTATATGGTGGTGTGAGCGTAGTTTTGAGAGCTGTACTACTTCCTTCGATGTATCTGGAATCAGCAGTAGCTTACGTTTCAAGACAAAGCAAGCAGACAAACAGACAACCATGGTTGGAGAACAAATCAGACACAGACAGCGATGTAGTTACACATCATAGCACTGCGTAGACCGCTCTGGGGTTTGGTCCGAGTGCTGGCTTTATTTATAGGGGTCTGAAAAGATTAGTCACCATGAGTCAGCTTTATTCATTGGCACAAACAACTTGTTTGTGCCCCCCTAATACTGGCTGGACATATAGATAAGATAAACATAAGACATTACGATGCATATTCTTGTCGTTATCCTCGCCTGCCATCTTGTCAGCATCTTCTATCTTGTTATCTTCAGACTGTCCAAGGGTCTCCACCCCTGATAGTACTTTATCTTCTCTACTCCAGACTGTATGGTGATTAACATGTTTTTCTGAAACTTCAAACTTATGTAACTTTTAAAATCACTCTTAAAGTGACATACACATAGATAGAGCATTTAATAATCTAATTAAGCATCCTACGCTAACAGTGGTAATCATAAAATTTTCTGCACTAGCAGTCATTGTGATGTTCTCTGTATTATATGGCTGTCACTGTGATGGTGTTACTGCATTATGTGGCAGTTACTGTAATATACTCTGCATTATTTGATGGTCATTGATGCTCTCTGCAGTATATGCTGGTCATTGTGATGCTCTCTGTATTGTATGATGGTAATTGCAATGCTCTGTGATTAGTGAGGTAGCATAGTACAGGCATTGAGTTTTGAGACAGGTGAGCCTGCATGCTCCATTGAAAACTCTAGATACCCAAGATCCATAGATAAAAATGTATCAGGCGCTGGCACCATAATGTAACAGGACTAATATGGATTTTTCTCTCATTCTACATACATTTCAGTCTTTACAATGTTGACAACTGTTTCCAAGCTAGCCAAGGGTAAATACTGTCTACTAGAGGAGGGGTATCAAGCAGAGTATTTGCCCTGGGTGACAGATAGCATGGCCTCACCCCTGTATCTCACTTTTGCGAAGGTTAGCACATCAAGCAATAGACCAGTTTGCTGATCATTTGTGAACTAGAATTCTCATCAATATATTTTTACTAACCAAGGCTTTATTTTAATTGTTTGCAATGTGATAACTACTGCTATTTAATATATATTACCTTTTACAAATTGAAGAATAAAATGCCCATATTGCCAACTTCCCAACCACTACCAGACTTTCTGATTTTGCTGCTTTCACCAATACCCACATTTACGTATAAGCAATGTTGAAGTGAAATTAAGTGTAAAACTAGTTTCACTGCAGTGTAGACCAATTTGCAGAGGTGACATTTTACAGATATGCAAACTTTATTTCCACTTAAGCCTCACAATTCTGTAGAATGCCAATCTATATTGTCTTTGTAAATTTACGAAAAGAACATATGGGCCCTCATTCAGAGCTGTACGCTCTGAGCAGAGCGCACGCTCTGAATGAGGGCCGGGCTCCATTTTCATGGAGCGTCCTCCTGGACGCTCGTATAGCTGTGGATCACCACCCACAGGCTATACGAGCGTGCTTTGTGATGGCCGCGATGGTCGAGACCATCGCGACCATCGAAATTGCGAGCCGGAGCCTGCGGTTGAGGTTTTCAACCGCAAGCTCCGGAGTGATTTTGGCTCTATCAGAGCCAAAATCACTCCCACTGACATCACTAGTGATGTCAGTGGGCCGGCTTCTGACGGGAGGCGTTCCCGTGGGAACGCACCCGTCAGGGAGGCACGCCCCCGGCACGCCCACCAAAGGGGGCGTGCTGTCAATCAACATTGACAGCACGCCACCTTTGATCGGACACAACGAGCGAAGGACTTTCCTTCGCTCGTCGCGTCTGGCGCATGCGCACGACGGAGCTCCCTCCGTCGTGCGCATGCTCAGTCCATAACATCGACCCACTTGCGAGCGGACAGCCGCTCGCGAGTGGGTCTGAATCAGGCCCATAGAGGCTAATGCAAAGTTAGTAGGAAACTGGGCATAAACTATAGACGGTTACATGCCACTTGCATCCACGTTCTAAACCATTTTTGTATATGCCACAAAAGCTGTTGCTATATATCTCCTAAGGATGGCACTCCGGTCTCTAATTGGTGTTATGCTAGGGTGCTCAGCATCTGCAAGAATACAGTGATATGTAGAACCAAATTGCGGCACTCATCCGGACTGGTAGAGAATAAACAAATCACGGTCTCTTATTCCTAACGAATAACTTTCAACTACATACATACTCCAACTCCCTCAGGCCTTTTGATTAATGAATACATCTGTTTCCTGATGTGCCATGTTGGAAGTTAAACTACAACGTGTTTGTGCCACCCACTGCTGCTGCTTATCTTAGTTAGCCAACTAGCTTGGTGCAACTTTTTGGTCTAAACTGGATAAAAACAATATTGTGAGCTGTGAAGTGGTCAAAATTGACTGGAAACGAGTGGGAATTAATGTTATTGAGGTTAATAATACTGTAGGAACAAAAAAAGCCCAAATTATGTGATTTTAGCAGTTTTTAGCAATTTTTGAAAGAAAATCCAGATACAAAACCAAAAGCAAAACATGTGAGGGTGGTTTTGCAAAACCTAAACCAAAACCAAAACCATGAAAGTTAATCCATATCCAAAACCTAAATACGGGGGTCTGCACACATCACTACTTCAGAACCCTGTTTCTGACATAAGAATTTGTATTTGCTATATGAGAGTAGAACCAAAAGGGCATATTTGGCGTGATTTTGCATTATTTGTATGTGAAGTGCAAATTCATGCATCAACCCAAAAGTGTATCATCTTACCACAACATTCTTCCAAATAAAAAAAAATATATATAATTATGCTCTCCACCATTTAAGGTGACTAAAGTTGCATGTTGTGAAATTTCAAATTTCTCAGTGTTCAACCTTCATGATAGAAGTTCATGTCCAACTCAACCAGTAAAGGAACAAAGTAAAACAGTGCACTCTGGTGTAAAATAAAAGCAATTTTTTCCAAAACATTTTTTTAAAACAATTACAGATAAGGCCTGATTCTAAGTTGGACTCAAGTCCAAAAGTAGATGCATCCAGATATTATTAGGAGATTGCACATATTCATAGAAAGGTATCGCAGACTGCACATACACTGCACCATATACACTGCATCTATCACCTTGACAGATGATTCCAGAACGGATGGTTCACTCCGTGAGTGGGAGTGTTGTGGGTGTGTAGCCTGACTTACGCAAGAGATGGGATGCCTGTTTCAGATAGATCTTTTGCACCCAGTATGGGTGGGTGCAAAAGCTGATACAAATAATGATGACTGTGCATGGAAAACAGTCGGAGGAATGATGTACATGATAAAGATGGCCAGATACTCACATACAGGGATAAATACTTGCATTAAGATAAGGAAATAAATCTGGCTGCCATGGATTCTTGCACTCAAATCCACTTTGTGGATCAAGTCCATAGCGCAAACTGAAGGGGTATATAGATGGCGATAGATAGTAGCACTCACCTTATTCAGGATAGAATTCCTCCTTGATTTATTTAATTACAAAATGGTATCCTTGGTACAGGAATAAAATGTGCAAAGCAGGTTTTCCTTTTCCTTTTAAATGTAATAGTTTTATTTTATTAAATGTAACAAAACTACTCTGATGGGGGATTGAAGCAAAGGCAGATGCAGATTTAGGGATGGGGGTTATTGAGCAGAGCCCTGTCCCCTCCTACTGGGTAGTTCCAGCCATTCACCAATTACCAGACTGGTAAATACCAGTGTCATCCATACATCAGTGTGTGTGCTACTAGTTGTGACATTGCATGGCTGCATCTTGCAGCTTAGAACAGAGGATGTTGCTCAACTGATCCTGTTTGCATTTAAAACTCAATGAAAGTGGCTGGGCAAGATTCTATGCCATGCACAACCTGACAGTGAGTAGCCCTATGCAACCTGACCCTAGTAGGAGGGGCAAATGTTTTGATTGCTCTCCTCAGGATCTGCCCCTGGATTGAAGGTGGAATATGAAATGCCCTGGGACATCCAGGGAACCAATGGAATAACCTTTAGGTTATTTGACATTTGGGTAGACCAAAAGTGTAACAAAATTATTCTAGAAAAATTTGCTGTTATTTTTATATGAGTTATGTTGCTGTGAAAGTTCATGTAAATTTTAGTCTGTGTTATATGCGCAAATCTATGACAATGTGATCTGAACTCCATGTTTGCTCCCCTTCCATGTATTGGCCATTTCATACTGTATTTGTACATTTTAATTTGACAGAATTATTAGTCTATGACTAGCGCCGGAATAACAACAGTCAATTCGTTCAGTTGTACAGTGTGGTTAGGGTAGGACTGGAAAACTAAATTATGCTGGCAGAATGTGCACAATTTTGTGGATCTCTATTGTATGAGTTAGTCTCACACATTTGACTGTGATTAGCATATTTTAGGATTGAAAAATGAGGATGCAACCTCATTTCTTTAGCTGCTAAAATGTTTTTCTCCCATGATTTAGAGAAATCTAAACCCAGAACAAGTAATTTTCTACTCATAAAATTGGCAAACTTGTACACCAATTAAGATCTGGGAACATTACTCTCATAATAAAACTATTTTTAAAGTGAACACATACAGCCATGACTTGTTCCTCTAGTATTAACTTCAAAGACGTAATCACATACTGATCATCACTGGGGACAAACCCCTCTACTGTTAGAAACATACCTAAATATTTCAGCATCCATGTAAATTGAATATAAACAGATAATCAAAAATAAACTGTGGAGTGGACACACAAAATGGCCTAAAGCTAATTACAAATTCTATTTCTTAGTATTGGGTGCCTCATTTTCCACTGGTATTCCTAGATTTCCACTAAGACACATGGGTTAGTGGAACATGCTGGTGGTGTATGTGGAGCAGTAGACTGATATAGAAGTTGGGTGAACTTGGTATGTGCTGAGTAGCAGGGCCAGATTAAGGTCTGTGCGGGCCCCTTGGCAAAAAGCATGTGCGGTTCCTATTAAATATGGATGCAGTGGGGGTATGCGCAATGGGGACCATATCGTTCATAAGTGGTACATTGACAAACAGCGATAAGCTAAGCTCAGCACTGATTGTTAAACTCTGAAAGGAGGACATAACCCCTTTAGTGAGTGTTAAAGGGGTTATGTCTCATTGTGAAATGGGGACCATGGGCTTTACATTAAAAAAAAACAGACACACACACATGAAAAAAACACACAATATACACCCACAGGAAAGAAAACTCATATAGACACTCACATGAAATATTACTCACCAGTTGCGCAATCTTATCCACATTACACCGCTCTTAGGGCCTAATTCAGACCTGCTCGTGAGCGCTGAGTGCTCGCAAGCGGGTCGATGTTGCCCAAGTGCGCATGCGCACGACGGAGGCGGCTCCGTCGTGCCATGTGCGAGACCTGAATAATGACGGCCAAGCCGTCGTTATGGATTGACAGCACGCCCCCTTTGGTGGGCGTGCCGGGGGCGTGGCTGCCCAGACGGAGGCGTTCCCATGGGAACGCCTACCATCTGGGGCCGGCCCCACTGATATCACTAGTGATGTCAGTTGGAGTGCTTTTGGCTCTGATAGAGCCAAAAGCACTCCAGGACTTGCAGCAGCGAGACCCTACCACAAGGGTCTCATCGCAAGCCCGATAGTCGTGATGGTCTTGACCATCGCGACCATCATTTTGGCCGCTCGCTATACCTGTGGGTGGTCACCCACAGCTGTGTGAGTGGTCAGGAGACCGCTCCAAAAGGTAGGAGGGACGGCCCTGATTCAGAGCGAGCGCTCTGTCAGAGCGTCTGGCTCTTAATCAGGGCCTTAGTGCCCCTGATTCACATTACACCACATAGTAGTGTCCCTTATTCATGTTATGACACACACCAGTGCCCCTTTTACACAATGACCATAGTAGTGCAGATTATACACACTGCCCAGAGTAGTAGTGTCCCTAATACACATAATGCCAACAGTAGTAGTATCTCTTATACCATGCCCACAGCAGTAGTGCACTTTATGCAATGCCCCCAGTAGTGGTGCTTCTTGTGCAGTGCCTCTAGTAGTGGCAGTGCCCACAGTGGTAGTGCCCCATATGCAGAACCTACAGTAGTGGTGCACTTTAAGCAGTGCCGCTAGTAGTAGTGCCCCCAGGAGTGGTGCCCCTTATGTAGTGCCCCCTATGCAATGCCCCTATTAGTAGTGCCCCCAGTAGTCATGCCCCCAGTAGTAGTGCCACTTGTGGTAGTGCCTCCAATAGTAATGCTCCAGTAGTGATGCCCCCTGTTGTAATGCCCACTGTAGAAATGCCCCCAGTAGTAGTGCCCCCTGTAGTAGTGACCCTTGTAGTAGTGCCCCCAATAGTAATGCCCCAGCAGTAATGCCCCCAGTAGTAATGCCCCCTTTAGCAGTGCCCCCAGAAGTAGTGCCCACTGTAGTAATGCCCCCAGTAGTAGTGCCCCCAATAGTAGTACCCCCAATAGTAATGCCCCAGTAGTAATGCCCCTTTTAGTAGTGCCCCCAGAAGTAGTGCTCCAGTTGTAATGCCCCCTATAGCAGTGGCCATAGTAGCAATGCCCCCTGTAGTAGTGCCCCCTGTAGTAATGCCCCCTGTGGCAGTGCCCCCTGTAGTGAAGCTACTTATACGAAACCCCCCACAATACTTAGTTACCCCCACGTCAATCCAGCTGGCCACTCCTTGGAACTATGGGAGAGATGTCATGACTCTCCCATAGTGCACTGCAAGAGCTGGAAGCCGGAGCTCAGGTATAAGCTCCAGCCTCTGGCTTGTGCTGTGGGTAGGGAGCCAGGTGCCCATTGGTAATAAAATGTCAGTGGGCGCTCGGCTAATGGAGCATTCCAGTGGCACCTGGGCTAGGTGGGCTGGAGGTGACGGAACTGGCTCCATCTCTCGCTCTGGCCCACTTAAACCCCTGATGGGTGTGGGGGTTCCTTGTGTGTGGGGGCCCCGGGATGACTGCCCCTGTCACCCCCCCTTTAATCTGGCTCTGCTGAGTAGCCAAACTATTGTGGCAGTTGTATGGACTTGGTAGAAGGTAGAGATGTGGACTGACCCCCATGTTTTGGTTTTGGTTTTGGATCTGGATCTCCCCTGGCTTTGGATCTGGACTGGTTTTGGCAAAACCTCACCTCCGTGTTTTGTTTTCATGTTTTGGTTTTGGCTTTGGATCTGGATTTTTTCTTAAAAAATAAAAAAATCTACTAAAATCACATAAAATAGGCCTTTTTTGTTCGTACAGTATTAATAACCTCAATAACATTTATTTCCACTCATTTCCAGTCAATTTTGACCACCTCACAGCTCAGCAATCGTGCTTTCCAAAAATAAATAGACAATTGACTTAAATAATCAGTGGTCAATTGGACAGTGGGTACAACAGCATTTCTGAGGACATTAATAAAGTTTTTTTAATGTCCCTGTACAGACTTGGAATTGCTGTTCTAGCGAAGGGGAATCTTGAAGGGATATGGTAGCGAGGACACAGGACCTTAATTAACTGATGAAAACCCACTGCAGTAAAGGTGGATACTGGACGGACATCTAATACCAGCATAGTTGTTATGGCATCAGTAATCTGCTGTGCAAATGGGTGATTGCTGTCATACTTGTTTGCCCTTGCAAATGATTGTTTGACAGTTAATTGTTTTTTTGGAGGATATGCTACAATTAGTCTTCTTCCTGGTCCCCTTCTGGGATGAAGATCCACTAACAGCAACAGCAGCAGCAACAGGCATAGTCATCAAGGATCCTTCTGAGAAATCACAAATAGGAGTCAATTATGCTTCGAATACCAACATTGGATGCAGCAGAACTACTTCCAATGATGAATGAGGATGTTGATGATGCAGGTGTTAGTGTTGGAGATCAAAGGCGCTTGGAACTCACAGAGAGGGAGCAGGTAGATGACACTGGACTTGTTACATTTTGAGTTTTGGAACTTGGCGATGTACACTTTGATATTTGATGAATTTGCTCCAAGTGACGTAACAAGGAGGAGGTTCCTAGGTGGTTTAGGTCCCTCCCTCTACTCACTCTTGTATGACAATGGGCACATATGGCTTGACAACTGTTGTCCGGATCAGGATGGAAATAATTCCACACGTGAGAAGTAGATTTTTTTGTCTTTTGTCCCGGCATGACAACAATGGGCTTTGGCTATTTCAAACCATGGGCAACAGCTGTTGCCTTACTTACACAAAGGACATCCTCGGCATCAACATCCTCATCACCAACATCTTCATCATCAACATCCTCATCATCCTTAGCGTCTTCAACTACCAAAATATCCTCCTTCTCCATGTGCAATTCCACAGAAGCATCCTCAATGACTACATTTGCAAGATGTTTACTGCCCTTCCCCACATTTACAGAGGACACACAAATGTTGGAACTTGGAGGATCCTCCAGTACACTAGTATTTAGGTCTGGCTCACACATGGCAACCGTGGACACACTTGCACTCTCCTCGGGGATTTGTGAGTTCGATTTCTCAGGGCACACAGTTGGTTTTCCCAAAGCTGTCTTAACAACTTTCACATTTTTAATTGGACCACCACCACTACTACTACTACAAGCAGAAGGGCTATCAGCAGTCTTCATAAAGAAAGAAGGCCAAGCCCTTATCCTTTCCTTGCCACTTCATGTAGTGAATGGTATATTGACAATTTTTTGTCAATCTAAAGGCAAATATCCTTTCAATTTTTTTTCTTAACTTCAGTAAAACTTCCTTTACCATATCGATGGTGTGACTTAAGCCCTGGGGCATGGGCCTTCATAGAGGATGAGGAAATTGATTGCCTTGCACTGCTAGTGGCAGCTACAACATGTGGTTCTTAGCATTGCTCTCCTGTCCTGTAACAGCCATCCATATTTTCTGCAGTCTTGAAGCAGTGTCACAATCACCAATAGTGTAGCCAAGGTGCAGTTACACAATTCACACACATGCAGTTGTGCGCACACACAAAAATATTAGATAAAAAGACAAACAATGATTTTTATTTTTTGTAAGCTCCAGAAGAACTTGGGCCCAGAGCACCGATTGATCACGACTGGAGTCGGGCAGCACAAGGTTGCAACGTGCGTTGCTGGCTGGATCTTGTGCGCTACTGCGGTTAAGCCTAACACACACACACACACAGAAAAATATAAAAGACACTTTGATTGATTGATTTTTTTTGTTTTTAGCATGACTGGAGTTGGGCTGGTTCTTGTGCATTGCTGTAGTTAAGCCGAACACCCATGAGCACACACAAAAGAAAAAAATATAAGACACTTTTATTGTTTTTTTTTGGAGAGCGACCGGAATCGGGCAGTACAAGTTTGCAACATGCATTGCTGGCTGGATCTTGTGCACTACTGCGGTTAAGCCTAACACCCACGAGCACACACAGAAGAAAAAATATAAGACACTTTTATTGTTTTTTTTTGGAGAACGATTGGAGTCGGGCAGCACAAGGTTGCAACGTGCGTTGCTGGATGGATCTTGTGCGCTACTGCGGTTAAGCCTAACATGCACCCACGAGCACACATAGAAGAAAAAATATAAGACTTTTATTGGTTTTTTTTGGAGAACGGCTGGAGTCGGGCAGCACAAGGTTGCAATGTGCATTGCTGGCTGGATCTTGTGCACTACTGCGGTTAAGCCTAACAAGCACGCACGCACACACAGAAAAATATAAAAGACACTTTGATTGTTTTTTGTTTTTAACATGACTGGAGTTGGGCTGGATTTTGTGCGCTACTGCAGTTAAGCCTAACATGCACGCACACACAGAAAAATATAAAAGACACTTTTATTGTTTTTTTTTGGAGAACGGCTGGAGTCGGGCAGCACAAGGTTGCAACGTGCGTTACTGGCTGGATCTTGTGCGCTACTGCGGTTAAGCCTAACATGCACGCACACACAGAAAAATATAAAAGACACTTTGATTGTTTTTTGTTTTTAACACGACTGGAGTTGGGCTGGTTCTTGTGCCCTACTGCGGTTAAGCCTAACACGCACGCACACATAGAAGAAAAAAGTATAAGACACTTTTTTCTTTTTTTTTTGGAGAACGGCTGGAGTCGGGCAGCACAAGGTTGCAACGTGCGTTGCTGGATGGATATTGTGCGCTACTGCGGTTAAGCCTAACACCCACGAGCACACACAGAAGAAAAAATATAAGACACTTTTATTGTTTTTTTTTGGAGAATGATTGGAGTCGGGCAGCACAAGGTTGCAACGTGCGTTGCTGGATGGATCTTGTGCGCTACTGCGGTTAAGCCTAACACCCACGAGCACACATAGAAGAAAAAATATAAGACACTTTTATTGTTTTTTTTTGGAGAACGGCTGGAGTCGGGCAGCACAAGGTTGCAACGTGCGTTGCTGGCTGGAATTTGTGCGCTACTGCAGTTAAGCCTAACATGCACGCACACACAGAAAAATATAAAAGACACTTTGATTGTTTTTTGTTTTTAACACGACTGGAGTTGGGCTGGATCTTGTGCGCTACTGCGGTTAAGCCTAACAAGCACACACACATAGAAGAAAAAAGTATGACACTTTTTTCTTTTTTTTTTGGAGAACGGCTGGAGTCGGGCAGCACAAGGTTGCAACGTGCGTTGCTGGCTGGATCTTGTGCGCTACTGCGGTTAAGCCTAACACCCACGAGCACACACAGAAGAAAAAATATAAGACACTTTTATTGTTTTTTTTTGGAGAACGATTGGAGTCGGGCAGCACAAGGTTGCAACGTGCGTTGCTGGCTGGATCTTGTGCGCTACTGAAGTTAAGCCTAACATGCACGCACACACAGAAAAATATAAAAGACACTTTTATTGTTTTTTTTTGGAGAACGGCTGGAGTCGGGCAGCACAAGGTTGCAACGTGCGTTGCTGGCTGGATCTTGTGCGCTACTGCAGTTAAGCCTAACATGCACGCACACACAGAAAAATATAAAAGACACTTTGATTGTTTTTTGTTTTTAACACGACTGGAGTTGGGCTGGATCTTGTGCGCTACTGCGGTTAAGCCTAACACGCACGCACACATAGAAGAAAAAAGTATAAGACACTTTTTTCTTTTTTTGTTTGGAGAACGGCTGGAGTCGGGCAGCACAAGGTTGGAACGTGCGTTGCTGGATGGATATTGTGCGCTACTGCGGTTAAGCCTAACACCCACGAGCACACATAGAAGAAAAAATATTAGACCCTTTTATTGTTTTTTTTTGGAGAACGATTGGAGTCGGGCAGCACAAGGTTGCAACGTGCGTTGCTGGATGGATCTTGTGCGCTACTGCGGTTAAGCCTAACACCCACGAGCACACATAGAAGAATAAATATAAGACACTTTTATTGTTTTTTTTTGGAGAACGGCTGGAGTCGGGCAGCACAAGGTTGCAACGCGCATTGCTGGCTGGATCTTGTGCACTACTGCGGTTAAGCCTAACATGCACGCACGCACACACAGAAAAATATAAAAGACACTTTGATTGTTTTTTGTTTTTAACACGACTGGAATTGGGCTGGATCTTGTGCGCTACTGCGGTTAAGCCTAACACGCACGCACACATAGAAGAAAAAAGTATAAGACACTTTTTTCTTTTTTTTTTTGGAGAACGGCTGGAGTCGGGCAGCACAAGGTTGCAACGTGCGTTGCTGGATGGATATTGTGCGCTACTGCGGTTAAGCCTAACACCCACGAGCACACACAGAAGAAAAAATATAAGACACTTTTATTGGTTTTTTTTGGAGAACGATTGGAGTCGGGCAGCACAAGGTTGCAACGTGCGTTGCTGGCTGGATCTTGTGCGCTACTGAAGTTAAGCCTAACATGCACGCACACACAGAAAAATATAAAAGACACTTTTATTGTTTTTTTTTGGAGAACGGCTGGAGTCGGGCAGCACAAGGTTGCAACGTGCGTTGCTGGCTGGATCTTGTGCGCTACTGCAGTTAAGCCTAACATGCACGCACAATCAGAAAAATATAAAAGACACTTTGATTGTTTTTTGTTTTTAACACGACTGGAGTTGGGCTGGATCTTGTGTGCTACTGCGGTTAAGCCTAACACGCACGCACACATAGAAGAAAAAAGTATGACACTTTTTTTTTTTTTTTTTGGAGAACGGCTGGAGTCGGGCAGCACAAGGTTGCAACGTGCGTTGCTGGATGGATATTGTGCGCTACAGCGGTTAAGCCTAACACCCACGAGCACACATAGAAGAAAAAATATAAGACACTTTTATTGTTTTTTTTTGGAGAACCGCTGGAGTCAGGCAGCACAAGGTTGCAACGTGCGTTGCTGGCTGGAATTTGTGCGCCACTGCAGTTAAGCCTAACATGCACGCACACACAGAAAAATATAAAAGACACTTTGATTGTTTTTTGTTTTTAACACGACTGGAGTTGGGCTGGATCTTGTGCGCTACTGCGGTTAAGCCTAACACGCACGCACACATAGAAGAAAAAAGTATAAGACACTTTTTTCTTTTTTTGTTTGGAGAACGGCTGGAGTCGGGCAGCACAAGGTTGCAACGTGCGTTGCTGGATGGATATTGTGCGCTACTGCGGTTAAGCCTAACACCCACGAGCACACATAGAAGAAAAAATATAAGACACATTTATTGTTTTTTTTTGGAGAACGGCTGGAGTCGGGCAGCACAAGGTTGCAACGCGCATTGCTGGCTGGATCTTGTGCACTACTGCGGTTAAGCCTAACATGCACGCACGCACACACAGAAAAATATAAAAGACACTTTGATTGTTTTTTGTTTTTAACACGACTGGAATTGGGCTGGATCTTGTGCGCTACTGCGGTTAAGCCTAACACGCACGCACACATAGAAGAAAAAAGTATAAGACACTTTTTTCTTTTTTTTTTGGGAGAACGGCTGGAGTCGGGCAGCACAAGGTTGCAACGTGCGTTGCTGGATGGATATTGTGCGCTACTGCGGTTAAGCCTAACACCCACGAGCACACACAGAAGAAAAAATATAAGACACTTTTATTGTTTTTTTTTGGAGAACGATTGGAGTCGGGCAGCACAAGGTTGCAACGTGCGTTGCTGGCTGGATCTTGTGCGCTACTGAAGTTAAGCCTAACATGCACGCACACACAGAAAAATATAAAAGACACTTTTATTGTTTTTTTTGGAGAACGGCTGGAGTCGGGCAGCACAAGGTTGCAACGTGCGTTGCTGGCTGGATCTTGTGCGCTACTGCAGTTAAGCCTAACATGCACGCACAATCAGAAAAATATAAAAGACACTTTGATTGTTTTTTGTTTTTAACACGACTGGAGTTGGGCTGGATCTTGTGCGCTACTGCGGTTAAGCCTAACACGCACGCACACATAGAAGAAAAAAGTATGACACTTTTTTCTTTTTTTTTTTGGAGAACGGCTGGAGTCGGGCAGCACAAGGTTGCAACGTGCGTTGCTGGCTGGATCTTGTGCGCTACTGAAGTTAAGCCTAACATGCACGCACACACAGAAAAATATAAAAGACACTTTTATTGTTTTTTTTTGGAGAACGGCTGGAGTCGGGCAGCACAAGGTTGCAACGTGCGTTGCTGGCTGGATCTTGTGCGCTACTGCAGTTAAGCCTAACATGCACGCACAATCAGAAAAATATAAAAGACACTTTGATTGTTTTTTGTTTTTAACACGACTGGAGTTGGGCTGGATCTTGTGCGCTACTGCCGTTAAGCCTAACACGCACGCACACATAGAAGAAAAAAGTATGACACTTTTTTCTTTTTTTTTTTGGAGAACGGCTGGAGTCGGGCAGCACAAGGTTGCAACGTGCGTTGCTGGATGGATATTGTGCGCTACTGCGGTTAAGCCTAACAACCACGAGCACACATAGAAGAAAAAATATTAGACACTTTTATTGTTTTTTTTTGGAGAACGATTGGAGTCGGGCAGCACAAGGTTGCAACGTGCATTGCTGGATGGATCTTGTGCGCTACTGCGGTTAAGCCTAACACCCACGAGCACACATAGAAGAAAAAATATAAGACACTTTTATTGTTTTTTTTTGGAGAACGGCTGGAGTCGGGCAGCACAAGGTTGCAACGCGCATTGCTGGCTGGATCTTGTGCACTACTGCAGTTAAGCCTAACATGCACGCACGCACACACAGAAAAATATAAAAGACACTTTGATTGTTTTTTGTTTTTAACACGACTGGAATTGGGCTGGATCTTGTGCGCTACTGCGGTTAAGCCTAACACGCACGCACACATAGAAGAAAAAAGTATGAGACAATTTTTTCTTTTTTTTTTTGGAGAACGGCTGGAGTCGGGCAGCACAAGGTTGCAACGTGCGTTGCTGGCTGGATCTTGTGCGCTACTGCAGTTAAGCCTAACATGCACGCACACACAGAAAAATATAAAAGACACTTTTATTGTTTTTTTTTGGAGAACGGCTGGAGTCGGGCAGCACAATGTTGCAACGTCCGTTGCTGGCTGGATCTTGTGCGCTACTGCAGTTAAGCCTAACATGCACGCACACACAGAAAAATATAAAAGACACTTTGATTGTTTTTTGTTTTTAACATGACTGGAGTTGGGCTGGATCTTGTGCGCTACTGCGGTTAAGCCTAACACGCACGCACACATAGAAGAAAAAAGTATAAGACACTTTTTTCTTTTATTTTTTGGAGAACGGCTGGAGTCGGGCAGCACAAGGTTGCAACGTGCATTGCTGGCTGGATTTTGTGCGCTACTGCGGTTAAGCCTAACACCCACGAGCACACATAGAAGAAAAAATATAAGACACTTTTATTGTTTTTTTTTGGAGAACGATTGGAGTCGGGCAGCACAAGGTTGCAACGTGCGTTGCTGGCTGGATCTTGTGCGCTACTGCGGTTAAGCCTAACACCCACGAGCACACACAGAAGAAAAAATATAAGGCACTTTTATTGTTTTCTTTTGGAGAACGATTGGAGTCGGGCAGCACAAGGTTGCAACGTGCGTTGCTGGCTGGATCTTGTGCGCTACTGCAGTTAAGCCTAACATGCACGCACACACAGAAAAATATAAAAGACACTTTTATTGTTTTTTTTTGGAGAACGGCAGGAGTCGGGCAGCACAAGGTTGCAACGTGCATTGCTGGCTGGATCTTGTGCGCTACTGCGGTTAAGCCTAACACCCACGAGCACACACAGAAGAAAAAATATAAGACACTTTTATTGTTTGTTTTGGAGAACAATTGGAGTCGGGCAGCACAAGGTTGCAACGTGCGTTGCTGGATGGATATTGTGCGCTACTGCGGTTAAGCCTAACACCCACGAGCACACACAGAAGAAAAAATATGAGACACTTTTATTGTTTTTTTTTGGAGAACGATTGGAGTCGGGCAGCACAAGGTTGCAACGTGCGTTGCTGGATGGATCTTGTGCGCTACTGCGGTTAAGCCTAACACCCACGAGCACACATAGAAGAAAAAATATAAGACACTTTTATTGTTTTTTTTTGGAGAACGGCTGGAGTCGGGCAGCACAAGGTTGCAACGAGCGTTGCTGGCTGGATCTTGTGCGCTACTGCAGTTAAGCCTAACATGCACGCACACACAGAAAAATATAAAAGACACTTTGATTGTTTTTTGTTTTTAACACGACTGGAGTTGGGCTGGATCTTGTGCGCTACTGCGGTTAAGCCTAACACGCACGCACACATAGAAGAAAAAAGTATAAGACACTTTTTTCTTTTTTTTTTTGGAGAACGGCTGGAGACGGGCAGCACAAGGTTGCAACGTGCGTTGCTGGCTGGATCTTGTGCGCTACTGCAGTTAAGCCTAACATGCACGCACACACAGAAAAATATAAAAGACACTTTTATTGTTTTTTTTTGGAGAACGGCTGGAGTCGGGCAGCACAAGGTTGCAACGTGCGTTGCTGGCTGGATCTTGTGCGCTACTGCAGTTAAGCCTAACATGCACGCACACACAGAAAAATATAAAAGACACTTTGATTGTTTTTTGTTTTTAACATGACTGGAGTTGGGCTGGATCTTGTGCGCTACTGCGGTTAAGCCTAACACGCACGCACACATAGAAGAAAAAAGTATAAGACACTTTTTTCTTTTATTTTTTGGAGAACGGCTGGAGTCGGGCAGCACAAGGTTGCAACGTGCATTGCTGGCTGGATTTTGTGCGCTACTGCGGTTAAGCCTAACACCCACGAGCACACATAGAAGAAAAAATATAAGACACTTTTATTGTTTTTTTTTGGAGAACGATTGGAGTCGGGCAGCACAAGGTTGCAACGTGCGTTGCTGGCTGGATCTTGTGCGCTACTGCGGTTAAGCCTAACACCCACGAGCACACACAGAAGAAAAAATATAAGGCACTTTTATTGTTTTTTTTTGGAGAACGATTGGAGTCGGGCAGCACAAGGTTGCAACGTGCGTTGCTGGCTGGATCTTGTGCGCTACTGCAGTTAAGCCTAACATGCACGCACACACAGAAAAATATAAAAGACACTTTTATTGTTTTTTTTTGGAGAACGGCAGGAGTCGGGCAGCACAAGGTTGCAACGTGCATTGCTGGCTGGATCTTGTGCGCTACTGCGGTTAAGCCTAACACCCACGAGCACACACAGAAGAAAAAATATAAGACACTTTTATTGTTTTTTTTGGAGAACAATTGGAGTCGGGCAGCACAAGGTTGCAACGTGCGTTGCTGGATGGATATTGTGCGCTACTGCGGTTAAGCCTAACACCCACGAGCACACACAGAAGAAAAAATATGAGACACTTTTATTGTTTTTTTTTGGAGAACGATTGGAGTCGGGCAGCACAAGGTTGCAACGTGCTTGCTGGATGGATCTTGTGCGCTACTGCGGTTAAGCCTAACACCCACGAGCACACATAGAAGAAAAAATATAAGACACTTTTATTGTTTTTTTTTGGAGAACGGCTGGAGTCGGGCAGCACAAGGTTGCAACGAGCGTTGCTGGCTGGATCTTGTGCGCTACTGCAGTTAAGCCTAACATGCACGCACACACAGAAAAATATAAAAGACACTTTGATTGTTTTTTGTTTTTAACACGACTGGAGTTGGGCTGGATCTTGTGCGCTACTGCGGTTAAGCCTAACACGCACGCACACATAGAAGAAAAAAGTATAAGACACTTTTTTCTTTTTTTTTTTGGAGAACGGCTGGAGACGGGCAGCACAAGGTTGCAACGTGCGTTGCTGGCTGGATCTTGTGCGCTACTGAAGTTAAGCCTAACATGCACGCACACACAGAAAAATATAAAAGACACTTTTATTGTTTTTTTTGGAGAACGGCTGGAGTCGGGCAGCACAAGGTTGCAACGTGCGTTGCTGGCTGGATCTTGTGCGCTACTGCAGTTAAGCCTGACATGCACGCACAATCAGAAAAATATTAAAGACACTTTGATTGTTTTTTGTTTTTAACACGACTGGAGTTGGGCTGGATCTTGTGCGCTACTGCGGTTAAGCCTAACACGCACGCACACATAGAAGAAAAAAGTATGACACTTTTTTCTTTTTTTTTTTGGAGAACGGCTGGAGTCGGGCAGCACAAGGTTGCAACGTGCGTTGCTGGCTGGATCTTGTGCGCTACTGAAGTTAAGCCTAACATGCACGCACACACAGAAAAATATAAAAGACACTTTTATTGTTTTTTTTTGGAGAACGGCTGGAGTCGGGCAGCACAAGGTTGCAACGTGCGTTGCTGGCTGGATCTTGTGCGCTACTGTAGTTAAGCCTAACATGCACGCACAATCAGAAAAATATAAAAGACACTTTGATTGTTTTTTGTTTTTAACACGACTGGAGTTGGGCTGGATCTTGTGCGCTACTGCCGTTAAGCCTAACACGCACGCACACATAGAAGAAAAAAGTATGACACTTTTTTCTTTTTTTTTTTGGAGAACGGCTGGAGTCGGGCAGCACAAGGTTGCAACGTGCGTTGCTGGATGGATATTGTGCGCTACTGCGGTTAAGCCTAACAACCACGAGCACACATAGAAGAAAAAATATTAGACACTTTTATTGTTTTTTTTTGGAGAACGATTGGAGTCGGGCAGCACAAGGTTGCAACGTGCGTTGCTGGATGGATCTTGTGCGCTACTGCGTTTAAGCCTAACACCCACGAGCACACATAGAAGAAAAAATATAAGACACTTTTATTGTTTTTTTTTGGAGAACGGCTGGAGTCGGGCAGCACAAGGTTGCAACGCGCATTGCTGGCTGGATCTTGTGCACTACTGCAGTTAAGCCTAACATGCACGCACGCACACACAGAAAAATATAAAAGACACTTTGATTGTTTTTTGTTTTTAACACGACTGGAATTGGGCTGGATCTTGTGCGCTACTGCGGTTAAGCCTAACACGCACGCACACATAGAAGAAAAAAGTATAAGACACTTTTTTCTTTTTTTTTTTGGAGAACGGCTGGAGTCGGGCAGCACAAGGTTGCAACGTGCGTTGCTGGATGGATATTGTGCGCTACTGCGGTTAAGCCTAACACCCACGAGCACACACAGAAGAAAAAATATAAGACACTTTTATTGTTTTTTTTTGGAGAACGATTGGAGTCGGGCAGCACAAGGTTGCAACGTGCGTTGCTGGCTGGATCTTGTGCGCTACTGCAGTTAAGCCTAACATGCACGCACACACAGAAAAATATAAAAGACACTTTTATTGTTTTTTTTTGGAGAACGGCTGGAGTCGGGCAGCACAATGTTGCAACGTCCGTTGCTGGCTGGATCTTGTGCGCTACTGCAGTTAAGCCTAACATGCACGCACACACAGAAAAATATAAAAGACACTTTGATTGTTTTTTGTTTTTAACATGACTGGAGTTGGGCTGGATCTTGTGCGCTACTGCGGTTAAGCCTAACACGCACGCACACATAGAAGAAAAAAGTATAAGACACTTTTTTCTTTTATTTTTTGGAGAACGGCTGGAGTCGGGCAGCACAAGGTTGCAACGTGCATTGCTGGCTGGATTTTGTTCGCTACTGCGGTTAAGCCTAACACCCACGAGCACACATAGAAGAAAAAATATAAGACACTTTTATTGTTTTTTTTTGGAGAACGATTGGAGTCGGGCAGCACAAGGTTGCAACGTGCGTTGCTGGCTGGATCTTGTGCGCTACTGCAGTTAAGCCTAACATGCACGCACACACAGAAAAATATAAAAGACACTTTTATTGTTTTTTTTTGGAGAACGGCAGGAGTCGGGCAGCACAAGGTTGCAACGTGCATTGCTGGCTGGATCTTGTGCGCTACTGCGGTTAAGCCTAACACCCACGAGCACACACAGAAGAAAAAATATAAGACACTTTTATTGTTTTTTTTGGAGAACAATTGGAGTCGGGCAGCACAAGGTTGCAACGTGCGTTGCTGGATGGATATTGTGCGCTACTGCGGTTAAGCCTAACACCCACGAGCACACACAGAAGAAAAAATATGAGACACTTTTATTGTTTTTTTTTGGAGAACGATTGGAGTCGGGCAGCACAAGGTTGCAACGTGCGTTGCTGGATGGATCTTGTGCGCTACTGCGGTTAAGCCTAACACCCACGAGCACACATAGAAGAAAAAATATAAGACACTTTTATTGTTTTTTTTTGGAGAACGGCTGGAGTCGGGCAGCACAAGGTTGCAACGAGCGTTGCTGGTTGGATCTTGTGCGCTACTGCAGTTAAGCCTAACATGCACGCACACACAGAAAAATATAAAAGACACTTTGATTGTTTTTTGTTTTTAACACGACTGGAGTTGGGCTGGATCTTGTGCGCTACTGCGGTTAAGCCTAACACGCACGCACACATAGAAGAAAAAAGTATAAGACACTTTTTTCTTTTTTTTTTTGGAGAACGGCTGGAGACGGACAGCACAAGGTTGCAACGTGCGTTGCTGGCTGGATCTTGTGCGCTACTGAAGTTAAGCCTAACATGCACGCACACACAGAAAAATATAAAAGACACTTTTATTGTTTTTTTTTGGAGAACGGCTGGAGTCGGGCAGCACAAGGTTGCAACGTGCGTTGCTGGCTGGATCTTGTGCGCTACTGCAGTTAAGCCTAACATGCACGCACACACAGAAAAATATAAAAGACACTTTGATTGTTTTTTGTTTTTAACATGACTGGAGTTGGGCTGGATCTTGTGCGCTACTGCGGTTAAGCCTAACACGCACGCACACATAGAAGAAAAAAGTATAAGACACTTTTTTCTTTTATTTTTTGGAGAACGGCTGGAGTCGGGCAGCACAAGGTTGCAACGTGCATTGCTGGCTGGATTTTGTGCGCTACTGCGGTTAAGCCTAACACCCACGAGCACACATAGAAGAAAAAATATAAGACACTTTTATTGTTTTTTTTTGGAGAACGATTGGAGTCGGGCAGCACAAGGTTGCAACGTGCGTTGCTGGCTGGATCTTGTGCGCTACTGCGGTTAAGCCTAACACCCACGAGCACACACAGAAGAAAAAATATAAGGCACTTTTATTGTTTTTTTTTGGAGAACGATTGGAGTCGGGCAGCACAAGGTTGCAACGTGCGTTGCTGGCTGGATCTTGTGCGCTACTGCAGTTAAGCCTAACATGCACGCACACACAGAAAAATATAAAAGACACTTTTATTGTTTTTTTTTGGAGAACGGCAGGAGTCGGGCAGCACAAGGTTGCAACGTGCATTGCTGGCTGGATCTTGTGCGCTACTGCGGTTAAGCCTAACACCCACGAGCACACACAGAAGAAAAAATATAAGACACTTTTATTGTTTTTTTTGGAGAACAATTGGAGTCGGGCAGCACAAGGTTGCAACGTGCGTTGCTGGATGGATATTGTGCGCTACTGCGGTTAAGCCTAACACCCACGAGCACACACAGAAGAAAAAATATGAGACACTTTTATTGTTTTTTTTTGGAGAACGATTGGAGTCGGGCAGCACAAGGTTGCAACGTGCGTTGCTGGATGGATCTTGTGCGCTACTGCGGTTAAGCCTAACACCCACGAGCACACATAGAAGAAAAAATATAAGACACTTTTATTGTTTTTTTTTGGTGAACGGCTGGAGTCGGGCAGCACAAGGTTGCAACGAGCGTTGCTGGCTGGATCTTGTGCGCTACTGCAGTTAAGCCTAACATGCACGCACACACAGAAAAATATAAAAGACACTTTGATTGTTTTTTGTTTTTAACACGACTGGAGTTGGGCTGGATCTTGTGCGCTACTGCGGTTAAGCCTAACACGCACGCACACATAGAAGAAAAAAGTATAAGACACTTTTTTCTTTTTTTTTTGGAGAACGGCTGGAGACGGGCAGCACAAGGTTGCAACGTGCGTTGCTGGATGGATCTTGTGCGCTACTGCAGTTAAGCCTAACATGCACGCACACACAGAAAAATATAAAAGACACTTTTATTGTTTTTTTTTGGAGAACGGCTGGAGTCGGGCAGCACAAGGTTGCAACGTGCGTTGCTGGCTGGATCTTGTGCGCTACTGCAGTTAAGCCTAACATGCACGCACACACAGAAAAATATAAAAGACACTTTTATTGTTTTTTGTTTTTAACACGACTGGAGTTGGGCTGGATCTTGTGCGCTACTGCGGTTAAGCCTAACAAGCACACACACATAGAAGAAAAAAGTATGACACTTTTTTCTTTTTTTTTTTGGAGAACGGCTGGAGTCGGGCAGCACAAGGTTGCAACGTGCGTTGCTGGCTGGATCTTGTGCGCTACTGCGGTTAAGCCCAACACCCACGAGCACACACAGAAGAAAAAATATAAGACACTTTTATTGTTTTTTTTTGGAGAACGATTGGAGTCGGGCAGCACAAGGTTGCAACGTGCGTTGCTGGCTGGATCTTGTGCGCTACTGAAGTTAAGCCTAACATGCACGCACACACAGAAAAATATAAAAGACACTTTTATTGTTTTTTTTTGGAGAACGGCTGGAGTCGGGCAGCACAAGGTTGCAACGTGCGTTGCTGGCTGGATCTTGTGCGCTACTGCAGTTAAGCCTAACATGCACGCACACACAGAAAAATATAAAAGACACTTTGATTGTTTTTTGTTTTTAACACGACTGGAGTTGGGCTGGATCTTGTGCGCTACTGCGGTTAAGCCTAACACGCACGCACACATAGAAGAAAAAAGTATAAGACACTTTTTTCTTTTTTTGTTTGGAGAACGGCTGGAGTCGGGCAGCACAAGGTTGCAACGTGCGTTGCTGGATGGATATTGTGCGCTACTGCGGTTAAGCCTAACACCCACGAGCACACATAGAAGAAAAAATATTAGACACTTTTATTGTTTTTTTTTGGAGAACGATTGGAGTCGGGCAGCACAAGGTTGCAACGTGCGTTGCTGGATGGATCTTGTGCGCTACTGCGGTTAAGCCTAACACCCACGAGCACACATAGAAGAATAAATATAAGACACTTTTATTGTTTTTTTTTGGAGAACGGCTGGAGTCGGGCAGCACAAGGTTGCAACGTGCATTGCTGGCTGGATCTTGTGCACTACTGCGGTTAAGCCTAACATGCACGCACGCACACACAGAAAAATATAAAAGACACTTTGATTGTTTTTTGTTTTTAACACGACTGGAATTGGGCTGGATCTTGTGCGCTACTGCGGTTAAGCCTAACACGCACGAGCACACATAGAAGAAAAAAGTATAAGACACTTTTTTCTTTTTTTTTTTGGAGAACGGCTGGAGTCGGGCAGCACAAGGTTGCAACGTGCGTTGCTGGATGGATATTGTGCGCTACTGCGGTTAAGCCTAACACCCACGAGCACACACAGAAGAAAAAATATAAGACACTTTTATTGTTTTTTTTTGGAGAACGATTGGAGTCGGGCAGCACAAGGTTGCAACGTGCGTTGCTGGCTGGATCTTGTGCGCTACTGAAGTTAAGCCTAACATGCACGCACACACAGAAAAATATAAAAGACACTTTTATTGTTTTTTTTTGGAGAACGGCTGGAGTCGGGCAGCACAAGGTTGCAACGTGCGTTGCTGGATGGATATTGTGCGCTACAGCGGTTAAGCCTAACACCCACGAGCACACATAGAAGAAAAAATATAAGACACTTTTATTGTTTTTTTTTGGAGAACCGCTGGAGTCGGGCAGCACAAGGTTGCAACGTGCGTTGCTGGCTGGAATTTGTGCGCTACTGCAGTTAAGCCTAACATGCACGCACACACAGAAAAATATAAAAGACACTTTGATTGTTTTTTGTTTTTAACACGACTGGAGTTGGGCTGGATCTTGTGCGCTACTGCGGTTAAGCCTAACACGCACGCACACATAGAAGAAAAAAGTATAAGACACTTTTTTCTTTTTTTGTTTGGAGAACGGCTGGAGTCGGGCAGCACAAGGTTGCAACGTGCGTTGCTGGATGGATATTGTGCGCTACTGCGGTTAAGCCTAACACCCACGAGCACACATAGAAGAAAAAATATAAGACACATTTATTGTTTTTTTTTTGGAGAACGGCTGGAGTCGGGCAGCACAAGGTTGCAACGCGCATTGCTGGCTGGATCTTGTGCACTACTGCGGTTAAGCCTAACATGCACGCACGCACACACAGAAAAATATAAAAGACACTTTGATTGTTTTTTGTTTTTAACACGACTGGAATTGGGCTGGATCTTGTGCGCTACTGCGGTTAAGCCTAACACGCACGCACACATAGAAGAAAAAAGTATAAGACACTTTTTTCTTTTTTTTTTTGGAGAACGGCTGGAGTCGGGCAGCACAAGGTTGCAACGTGCGTTGCTGGATGGATATTGTGCGCTACTGCGGTTAAGCCTAACACCCACGAGCACACACAGAAGAAAAAATATAAGACACTTTTATTGGTTTTTTTTGGAGAACGATTGGAGTCGGGCAGCACAAGGTTGCAACGTGCGTTGCTGGCTGGATCTTGTGCGCTACTGAAGTTAAGCCTAACATGCACGCACACACAGAAAAATATAAAAGACACTTTTATTGTTTTTTTTTGGAGAACGGCTGGAGTCGGGCAGCACAAGGTTGCAACGTGCGTTGCTGGCTGGATCTTGTGCGCTACTGCAGTTAAGCCTAACATGCACGCACAATCAGAAAAATATAAAAGACACTTTGATTGTTTTTTGTTTTTAACACGACTGGAGTTGGGCTGGATCTTGTGCGCTACTGCGGTTAAGCCTAACACGCACGCACACATAGAAGAAAAAAGTATGACACTTTTTTCTTTTTTTTTTTGGAGAACGGCTGGAGTCGGGCAGCACAAGGTTGCAACGTGCGTTGCTGGCTGGATCTTGTGCGCTACTGAAGTTAAGCCTAACATGCACGCACACACAGAAAAATATAAAAGACACTTTTATTGTTTTTTTTTGGAGAACGGCTGGAGTCGGGCAGCACAAGGTTGCAACGTGCGTTGCTGGCTGGATCTTGTGCGCTACTGCAGTTAAGCCTAACATGCACGCACAATCAGAAAAATATAAAAGACACTTTGATTGTTTTTTGTTTTTAACACGACTGGAGTTGGGCTGGATCTTGTGCGCTACTGCCGTTAAGCCTAACACGCACGCACACATAGAAGAAAAAAGTATGACACTTTTTTCTTTTTTTTTTTGGAGAACGGCTGGAGTCGGGCAGCACAAGGTTGCAACGTGCGTTGCTGGATGGATATTGTGCGCTACTGCGGTTAAGCCTAACAACCACGAGCACACATAGAAGAAAAAATATTAGACACTTTTATTAGTTTTTTTTGGAGAACGATTGGAGTCGGGCAGCACAAGGTTGCAACGTGCGTTGCTGGATGGATCTTGTGCGCTACTGCGGTTAAGCCTAACACCCACGAGCACACATAGAAGAAAAAATATAAGACACTTTTATTGTTTTTTTTTTGAGAACGGCTGGAGTCGGGCAGCACAAGGTTGCAACGCGCATTGCTGGCTGGATCTTGTGCACTACTGCAGTTAAGCCTAACATGCACGCACGCACACACAGAAAAATATAAAAGACACTTTGATTGTTTTTTGTTTTTAACACGACTGGAATTGGGCTGGATCTTGTGCGCTACTGCGGTTAAGCCTAACACGCACGCACACATAGAAGAAAAAAGTATAAGACACTTTTTTCTTTTTTTTTTTGGAGAACGGCTGGAGTCGGGCAGCACAAGGTTGCAACGTGCGTTGCTGGATGGATATTGTGCGCTACTGCGGTTAAGCCTAACACCCACGAGCACACACAGAAGAAAAAATATAAGACACTTTTATTGTTTTTTTTTGGAGAACGATTGGAGTCGGGCAGCACAAGGTTGCAACGTGCGTTGCTGGCTGGATCTTGTGCGCTACTGCAGTTAAGCCTAACATGCACGCACACACAGAAAAATATAAAAGACACTTTTATTGTTTTTTTTTGGAGAACGGCTGGAGTCGGGCAGCACAATGTTGCAACGTCCGTTGCTGGCTGGATCTTGTGCGCTACTGCAGTTAAGCCTAACATGCACGCACACACAGAAAAATATAAAAGACACTTTGATTGTTTTTTGTTTTTAACATGACTGGAGTTGGGCTGGATCTTGTGCGCTACTGCGGTTAAGCCTAACACGCACGCACACATAGAAGAAAAAAGTATAAGACACTTTTTTCTTTTATTTTTTGGAGAACGGCTGGAGTCGGGCAGCACACGGTTGCAACGTGCATTGCTGGCTGGATTTTGTGCGCTACTGCGGTTAAGCCTAACACCCACGAGCACACATAGAAGAAAAAATATAAGACACTTTTATTGTTTTTTTTTGGAGAACGATTGGAGTCGGGCAGCACAAGGTTGCAACGTGCGTTGCTGGCTGGATCTTGTGCGCTACTGCGGTTAAGCCTAACACCCACGAGCACACACAGAAGAAAAAATATAAGGCACTTTTATTGTTTTTTTTTGGAGAACGATTGGAGTCGGGCAGCACAAGGTTGCAACGTGCGTTGCTGGCTGGATCTTGTGCGCTACTGCAGTTAAGCCTAACATGCACGCACACACAGAAAAATATAAAAGACACTTTTATTGTTTTTTTTTGGAGAACGGCAGGAGTCGGGCAGCACAAGGTTGCAACGTGCATTGCTGGCTGGATCTTGTGCGCTACTGCGGTTAAGCCTAACACCCATGAGCACACACAGAAGAAAAAATATAAGACACTTTTATTGTTTTTTTTGGAGAACAATTGGAGTCGGGCAGCACAAGGTTGCAACGTGCGTTGCTGGATGGATATTGTGTGCTACTGCGGTTAAGCCTAACACCCACGAGCACACACAGAAGAAAAAATATGAGACACTTTTATTGTTTTTTTTTGGAGAACGATTGGAGTCGGGCAGCACAAGGTTGCAACGTGCGTTGCTGGATGGATCTTGTGCGCTACTGCGGTTAAGCCTAACACCCACGAGCACACATAGAAGAAAAAATATAAGACACTTTTATTGTTTTTTTTTGGAGAACGGCTGGAGTCGGGCAGCACAAGGTTGCAACGAGCGTTGCTGGCTGGATCTTGTGCGCTACTGCAGTTAAGCCTAACATGCACGCACACACAGAAAAATATAAAAGACACTTTGATTGTTTTTTGTTTTTAACACGACTGGAGTTGGGCTGGATCTTGTGCGCTACTGCGGTTAAGCCTAACACGCACGCACACATAGAAGAAAAAAGTATAAGACACTTTTTTCTTTTTTTTTTTGGAGAACGGCTGGAGACGGGCAGCACAAGGTTGCAACGTGCGTTGCTGGCTGGATCTTGTGCGCTACTGCAGTTAAGCCTAACATGCACGCACACACAGAAAAATATAAAAGACACTTTTATTGTTTTTTTTTGGAGAACGGCTGGAGTCGGGCAGCACAAGGTTGCAACGTGCGTTGCTGGCTGGATCTTGTGCGCTACTGCAGTTAAGCCTAACATGCACGCACACACAGAAAAATATAAAAGACACTTTGATTGTTTTTTGTTTTTAACATGACTGGAGTTGGGCTGGATCTTGTGCGCTACTGCGGTTAAGCCTAACACGCACGCACACATAGAAGAAAAAAGTATAAGACACTTTTTTCTTTTATTTTTTGGAGAACGGCTGGAGTCGGGCAGCACAAGGTTGCAACGTGCATTGCTGGCTGGATTTTGTGCGCTACTGCGGTTAAGCCTAACACCCACGAGCACACATAGAAGAAAAAATATAAGACACTTTTATTGGTTTTTTTTGGAGAACGATTGGAGTCGGGCAGCACAAGGTTGCAACGTGCATTGCTGGCTGGATTTTGTGCGCTACTGCGGTTAAGCCTAACACCCACGAGCACACACAGAAGAAAAAATATAAGGCACTTTTATTGTTTTTTTTTGGAGAACGATTGGAGTCGGGCAGCACAAGGTTGCAACGTGCGTTGCTGGCTGGATCTTGTGCGCTACTGCAGTTAAGCCTAACATGCACGCACACACAGAAAAATATAAAAGACACTTTTATTGGTTTTTTTTGGAGAACGGCAGGAGTCGGGCAGCACAAGGTTGCAACGTGCATTGCTGGCTGGATCTTGTGCGCTACAGCGGTTAAGCCTAACACCCACGAGCACACACAGAAGAAAAAATATAAGACACTTTTATTGTTTTTTTTGGAGAACAATTGGAGTCGGGCAGCACAAGGTTGCAACGTGCGTTGCTGGATGGATATTGTGCGCTACTGCGGTTAAGCCTAACACCCACGAGCACACACAGAAGAAAAAATATGAGACACTTTTATTGTTTTTTTTTGGAGAACGATTGGAGTCGGGCAGCACAAGGTTGCAACGTGCGTTGCTGGATGGATCTTGTGCGCTACTGCGGTTAAGCCTAACACCCACGAGCACACATAGAAGAAAAAATATAAGACACTTTTATTGTTTTTTTTTGGAGAACGGCTGGAGTCGGGCAGCACAAGGTTGCAACGAGCGTTGCTGGCTGGATCTTGTGCGCTACTGCAGTTAAGCCTAACATGCACGCACACACAGAAAAATATAAAAGACACTTTGATTGTTTTTTGTTTTTAACACGACTGGAGTTGGGCTGGATCTTGTGCGCTACTGCGGTTAAGCCTAACACGCACGCACACATAGAAGAAAAAAGTATAAGACACTTTTTTCTTTTTTTTTTTGGAGAACGGCTGGAGACGGGCAGCACAAGGTTGCAACGTGCGTTGCTGGCTGGATCTTGTGCGCTACTGCAGTTAAGCCTAACATGCACGCACACACAGAAAAATATAAAAGACACTTTTATTGTTTTTTTTTGGAGAACGGCTGGAGTCGGGCAGCACAAGGTTGCAACGTGCGTTGCTGGCTGGATCTTGTGCGCTACTGCAGTTAAGCCTAACATGCACGCACACACAGAAAAATATAAAAGACACTTTTATTGTTTTTTGTTTTTAACACGACTGGAGTTGGGCTGGATCTTGTGCGCTACTGCGGTTAAGCCTAACACGCACTCACACATAGAAGAAAAAAGTATAAGACACTTTTTTCTTTTTTTTTTTGGAGAACGGCTGGAGTCGGGCAGCACAAGGTTGCAATGTGCGTTGCTGGCTGGATCTTGTGCGCTACTGCGGTTAAGCCTAACACCCACGAGCACACACAGAAGAAAAAATATAAGACACTTTTATTTTTTTTTTGGAGAACGATTGGAGTCGGGCAGCACAAGGTTGCAACGTGCGTTGCTGGATGGATCTTGTGCGCTACTGCGGTTAAGCCTAACACCCACGAGCACACATAGAAGAAAAAATATAAGACACTTTTATTGTTTTTTCTTGGAGAACGGCTGGAGTCGGGCAGCACAAGGTTGCAACGTGCATTGCTGGCTGGATCTTGTGCACTACTGCGGTTAAGCCTAACATGCACGCACACACAGAAAAACATAAAAGACACTTTGGTTGATTGATTTTTTTTGTTTTTAGCATGACTGGAGTTGGGATGGATCTTGTGCACTACTGCGGTTAAGCCTAACACGCACGCACACACAGAAAAATATAAAATACAGTTTTTTTTTTTACTTTTTTTTGAAGTCCAGAACTTGGGTCCAGAGATGGACACAGCACAACCCCAGGACACAGCAGACAGCTCAGATGGCTCAGCAGACAGCACAGTGACAGTGACAGCACTGTGACCAGAGACCAGAATGGATCAGCAGTAGGGGTGAGCGGGTTCGGATTTCTGAAATCCGAACCCCCCCGAGCCCCCCCGATCCGAGTCCGATCCGAATCAGGCTCGACTTTTCCCGCCTGACTCGGATCTGAAATCGAGGCAAAACGTCATCATCCCGCCTTCCGAGTCTCGCGGGTTTTGGATCCTATATAAGGTACCCACGTCGGCGCCATTTTCTCACTCGGCTGTGGACAGTGAAGAGGGAGGGTGGGAGTTAGGGCTGTGTAGTGTAGTGTAGTGTAGTGCTGCTGTTGTCCACTACTTCAAAGTCCATAGGGGCTGGCTGTGTTGTGCTGTGCTGCTGTTGTTAATAGGGGCTGTGTCCACTACTTCAAAGTCCATAGGGGCTGGCTGGACTGTGTTGTGCAGTCAGTTCTCCATAGGGGCTGTGTCCACTCCAAAGTCCTGTGCAGTGTCCCAGTCCTAAAGGAGTGCTGCAGTGTTGTCCAGGGGGTGCTCTGTCCATCAGGGGTGCTCCCCCCAAGTGCTAAAAAATAATATATTTTCTGTGTTTGTGAATTGTGTGCGCAGTAGCCGCACGTGCATCAACAAAGTAGTGCCAAGCGTGCGCCTGTGTCATAAGTAAAGGGCCGGCTGGCTTGACCGTTAAGGGTGCTGTAACCCCCGAAAGTACACTCCAGTCCAAACCAAAAAAAAAATTATTTTCTGTGTTTGTGAATTGTGTGCGCAGTAGCCGCACGTGCATCAACAAAGTAGTGCCAAGCGTGCGCCTGTGTCATAAGTAAAGGGCCGGCTGGCTTGACCGTTAAGGGTGCTGTAACCCCCGAAAGTACACTCCAGTCCAAACCAAAAAAAAAATTATTTTCTGTGTTTGTGAATTGTGTGCGCAGTAGCCGCACGTGCATCAACAAAGTAGTGCCAAGCGTGCGCCTGTGTCATAAGTAAAGGGCCGGCTGGCTTGACCGTTAAGGGTGCTGTAACCCCCGAAAGTACACTCCAGTCCAAACCAAAAAAAAAAATATTTTCTGTGTTTGTGAATTGTGTGCGCAGTAGCCGCACGTGCATCAACAAAGTAGTGCCAAGCGTGCGCCTGTGTCATAAGTAAAGGGCCGGCTGGCTTGACCGTTAAGGGTGCTGTAACCCCCGAAAGTACACTCCAGTCCAAACCCCAAAAAAAATTATTTTCTGTGTTTGTGAATTGTGTGCGCAGTAGCCGCACGTGCATCAACAAAGTAGTGCCAAGCGTGCGCCTGTGTCATAAGTAAAGGGCCGGCTGGCTTGACCGTTAAGGGTGCTGTAACCCCCGAAAGTACACTCCAGTCCAAACCAAAAAAAAAATTATTTTCTGTGTTTGTGAATTGTGTGCGCAGTAGCCGCACGTGCATCAACAAAGTAGTGCCAAGCGTGCGCCTGTGTCATAAGTAAAGGGCCGGCTGGCTTGACCGTTAAGGGTGCTGTAACCCCCGAAAGTACACTCCAGTCCAAACCAAAAAAAAAATTATTTTCTGTGTTTGTGAATTGTGTGCGCAGTAGCCGCACGTGCATCAACAAAGTAGTGCCAAGCGTGCGCCTGTGTCATAAGTAAAGGGCCGGCTGGCTTGACCGTTAAAGGGTGCTGTAACCCCCGAAAGTACACTCCAGTCCAAACAAAAAAAAAATTATTTTCTGTGTTTGTGAATTGTGTGCGCAGTAGCCGCACGTGCATCAACAAAGTAGTGCCAAGCGTGCGCCTGTGTCATAAGTAAAGGGCCGGCTGGCTTGACCGTTAAGGGTGCTGTAACCCCCGAAAGTACACTCCAGTCCAAACCAAAAAAAAAATTATTTTCTGTGTTTGTGAATTGTGTGCGCAGTAGCCGCACGTGCATCAACAAAGTAGTGCCAAGCGTGCGCCTGTGTCATAAGTAAAGGGCCGGCTGGCTTGACCGTTAAGGGTGCTGTAACCCCCGAAAGTACACTCCATTCCAAACCAAAAAAAAAATTATTTTCTGTGTTTGTGAATTGTGTGCGCAGTAGCCGCACGTGCATCAACAAAGTAGTGCCAAGCGTGCGCCTGTGTCATAAGTAAAGGGCCGGCTGGCTTGACCGTTAAGGGTGCTGTAACCCCCGAAAGTACACTCCAGTCCAAACCAAAAAAAAAATTATTTTCTGTGTTTGTGAATTGTGTGCGCAGTAGCCGCACGTGCATCAACAAAGTAGTGCCAAGCGTGCGCCTGTGTCATAAGTAAAGGGCCGGCTGGCTTGACCGTTAAGGGTGCTGTAACCCCTGAAAGTACACTCCAGTCCAAACCAAAAAAAAAATTATTTTCTGTGTTTGTGAATTGTGTGCGCAGTAGCCGCACGTGCATCAACAAAGTAGTGCCAAGCGTGCGCCTGTGTCATAAGTAAAGGGCCGGCTGGCTTGACCGTTAAGGGTGCTGTAACCCCCGAAAGTACACTCCAGTCCAAACCAAAAAAAAAATTATTTTCTGTGTTTGTGAATTGTGTGCGCAGTAGCCGCACGTGCATCAACAAAGTAGTGCCAAGCGTGCGCCTGTGTCATAAGTAAAGGGCCGGCTGGCTTGACCGTTAAGGGTGCTGTAACCCCCGAAAGTACACTCCAGTCCAAACCAAAAAAAAAATTATTTTCTGTGTTTGTGAATTGTGTGCGCAGTAGCCGCACGTGCATCAACAAAGTAGTGCCAAGCGTGCGCCTGTGTCATAAGTAAAGGGCCGGCTGGCTTGACCGTTAAGGGTGCTGTAATCCCCGAAAGTACACTCCAGTCCAAACCAAAAAAAAAATTATTTTCTGTGTTTGTGAATTGTGTGCGCAGTAGCCGCACGTGCATCAACAAAGTAGTGCCAAGCGTGCGCCTGTGTCATAAGTAAAGGGCCGGCTGGCTTGACCGTTAAGGGTGCTGTAACCCCCGAAAGTACACTCCAGTCCAAACCCCAAAAAAAATTATTTTCTGTGTTTGTGAATTGTGTGCGCAGTAGCCACACGTGCATCAACAAAGTAGTGCCAAGCGTGCGCCTGTGTCATAAGTAAAGGGCCGGCTGGCTTGACCGTTAAAGGGTGCTGTAACCCCCAAAGTACACTCCAGTCCAAACCAAAAAAAAAATTATTTTCTGTGTTTGTGAATTGTGTGCGCAGTAGCCGCACGTGCATCAACACAGTAGTGCCAAGCGTGCTCCTGTGTCATAAGTAAAGGGCCGGCTGGCTTGACCGTTAAGGGTGCTGTAACCCCCGAAAGTACACTCCAGTCCAAACCAAAAAAAAAATTATTTTCTGTGTTTGTGAATTGTGTGCGCAGTAGCCGCACGTGCATCAACAAAGTAGTGCCAAGAGTGCGCCTGTGTCATAAGTAAAGGGCCGGCTGGCTTGACCGTTAAAGGGTGCTGTAACCCCCAAAGTACACTCCAGTCCAAACCAAAAAAAAAATTATTTTCTGGGTTTAGCCGCACGTATATATCAAATCGATATAACATAAATGGAGGACCAAACTTTCTCCGATAAAAATAAAATAGAGAAAGATCAAGAACCACTTCCTCCTAGTGCTGAAGCTGCTGCCACTAGTCATGACATAGACGATAACATGCCATCAACGTCGTCTGCCAAGGCCGATGCCCAATGTCATAGTAGAGGGCACATACAATCCCAAATGGCAAAGTTCAGGAAAATGACCTTGAAAAAGACATTTAAATCAGCTGAAGAGAAACATAAACTTGCCAATATGCCATTTACGACACGGAGTGGCAAGGAACGGCTAAGGTCGATCCCTAGTATGTTCATGACTAGTGGTTCAGCTTCACATGACGATGGAAGCCCTCCTCCCACTAAAAAAATCAAAAGAGTTAAGCTGGCAAAAGCACAGCGAAGAACTGTGCTTTCTAAGAAGATATCACAAATCCCCAAGGAGAGTCCAAGTGTGGTGGTGGTTGCGATGCCTGACCTTCCCAGCACTGGACGGGAAGAGGTGGCTCTTTCCACCATTTGCACGCCCCCTGCAAGTGCTGAAAGGAGCACCCACAGTCCACTTGCTGATATGCAAATTGAAGATGTCACTGTTGAAGTACAACAGGATGAGGATACTGGTGTAGCTGGCGCTGAGGAGGAAGTTGGCGAGGAGGATTCTGATGGTGATGTGGTTTGTTTAAATCAGGCTCCGGGGGAGACAGTTGTTGTCCGTGGGATGAAAAAGCCCATCACGGTCATGCCTGGGCAGAAGACCAAACATTCCACCTCTTTGGTCTGGCAATATTTCTATCCAAATCCGGACAACAACTGTCTTGCCATATGTACCATATGTAAAGGTGAAATAAGTAGGGGTAGGGACGTCAACCACCTAGGAACATCCTCCCTTATACGGCACCTGCAGCGCGTTCATAAAAAGTTACTGTCAAGTTCAGAAACTTTGGCTAAGACCGTAAGCAGTCCAGGGACACCTAAATCCCGTTGTCCTGTTGTATCCAAGCGCCTGCAAACCACACCGTCAACTCCCTCCTCGTCAATTTCCTCCTTAGTCAGGATCGGAAGTAGTCCTGCAGGCCATGTCACTGGCATGACTGACTCTCCTATCCGGGATTCCTCTGGAGGATCCTGCATTGCTACGCCTACTGCTGCCGCTGCTGCTGTTGCTGCTGCTGGGAGTCGTTCATCATCCCAGAGAGGAAGTAGGAACACCACTACTTTTACTAAACAATTGACCCTCCAACAGTCCTTAGCGAGGAGGATGAAGTACGACAGCAGTCATCCTGAAGCAAAACGTATAACTGAGGCCTTGACTGCTATGTTGGTGTTAGACGTGCGTCCGGTATCCGCCATTAGTGCAGTGGGATTTAGACAATTGATGGAGGTAGTGTGTCCCCGGTTCCAAATCCCGTCTAGATTCCACTTCACTAGGCAGGCGATACCGAGACTGTACAGAAACGTCAGAAAAAGTGTCCTCAGTGTCCTGAAAAATGCCGTTGTACACAATGTCCACTTAACCACGGACATGTGGACAAGTGGAACAGGGCAGACTAAGGACTATATGACTGTGACAGCCCACTGGGTAGATGTATCACCTTACGCAGCAACAGCAGCAGCGTCACCAGTAGCAGCATCTCAGAAACGCCAGCTCGTTACAAGGCAGGCTACGCTGTGTATCACCGGTTTCAGTAAGAGGCACACCGCCGACAACCTCTTAGAGAAACTGAGGGAAATCATCGCCCAGTGGCTTACCCCACTTAGACTCTCCTGGGGATTTGTGATATCTGACAACGCCACCAATATTGTGCGGGCATTACATCTGGGCAAATTCCAGCACGTCCCATGTTTTGCTCACACAATAAACTTGGTGGTGCAGAATTTTCTGAAAAGCGACAGGGGCGTGCAGGAGACGCTTTGGGTGGCCCGAAAAATTTCTGGCCACTTTCGCCATTCAGCGACTGCGTGCCGAAGACTGGAGCGCCAGCAAACACTCTTGAACCTGCCCCGCCATCACCTGAAGCAAGAGGTTGTGACGCGGTGGAACTCAACCCTCTATATGCTTCAGAGGATGGAGGAGCAGCAAAAGGCCATACAAGCCTATACATCCACCTATGACATAGGCAAAGGAGGGGGTATGCACCTGACTCAAGCGCAGTGGAGAATGATTTCCGTGTTGTGCAAGGTTCTCCAGCCCTTCGAACTTGCCACACGTGAAGTCAGTTCAGACACAGCCAGCTTGAGTCAGGTCATTCCCCTCATCAGGCTTTTGCAGAAGCAGCTGGAGAAAGTGAAGGAGGAGCTAAGACGGAGCGATTCCGCTCGGCATGTGGGACTTGTGGATGAAGCCCTTCATTCGCTTTGCCAGGATTCCAGGGTGGTCAATCTGTTGAAATCAGACCACTACATTTTGGCCACCGTGCTTGATCCTAGGTTTAAAGCCTATGTGGTGTCTCTCTTTCCGGCCGATACAAGCCTGCAGAGGTACAAAGACCTGCTGGTGAACACACTGTCAGCTGAAGCGGAACGTGACACGTCAACGGCTCCTTCTTCATTTTCTCCCGCAACTGGGGCTGCCAGGAAAAAACTTAGGTATCCTAAGCAACCCGCTGGCGGTGATGCAGGGCAGGCAGGACCAAGTTTGGACATCTGGTCCGGACTGAAGGACCTGGCAACAATTTCTGACATGTCTACTGTCACTGCATATGATACTGTCACCATTGACAGAATGGTGGAGGATTACATCGGTGACAGCATCCAAGTAGGCATGTCAGACAGTCCATACCTGTACTGGCAGGAAAAAGAGGCAATTTGGAGGCCTCTGTACAAGCTGGCTCTATTTTACCTGAGTTGCCCCCCCTCCAGTGTGTACTCCGAAAGAGTGTTTAGTGCAGCCGGGAACCTTGTCAGCGAAAGGCGTAGGAGGTTGCTTCCACAGAATGTGGAGAAGATGATGTTCATCAAAATGAATTATCAGCTCTTCCAGGGAGACCAGCCTCCAGAAGGTACAGAGGGACCTGTGGTGGTGGATTCAAGTGGGGACGAGTTAATACTTTGTGAGGATGAGGATGTACACACTGAAGAGGGTGAGGAATCGGTGGATGAGGAGGATGAGGATGACATCTTGCCTCCGTAGAGCCAGTTTGTGCAGGGACACATTAATTGCCAGCTTGTTTTGTGGGGGCCCAAACGAACCAATCATTTCAGCCACAGTTGTGTGGCAGACCCTGGCGCTGAAATGATTGATTTGTTAAAGTGTGCATGTCCTGTTTATACAACATAAGGGTGGGTGGGAGGGCCCAAGGACAATTCCATCTTGCACTTCTTTTTTTTCTTTGCATTATGTACAGTTTGGGGCCTAGTTTTTCTAACTGCCATCCTGTCTGCCACTGCAGTGTCACTCCTAGATGGGTCACGTGTTTGTGCCGCCCACTCGTGTCGCTTAGCATAGTCATCCAGCTACCTCGGTGCAACCTTTTGGACATGAAAACACTATTGTGAGGTGTGAGGTGTTCAGAATAGACTGGAAATGAGTGGAAATTAAGGTTATTGAGGTTAATAATAGCATAGGAGCAGAGAAACCAACAAATTCTGTGATTTTAGCTGTTTTTATGCTTTTTAAAAAAAAAATACAGATCCAAAACACAAAACCCAGAACCCAAAACACGGAAGGGTGGTTTTGGCAAAACCAATCCAGATCCAAAACACGAAGAAAGATCCAGATCCAAAACCAAAACACAAAACACGAAAAGTGGCCGGTGCACACCCCTAATCAGCAGTCACCAGCCCAGGACACAGAAGACAGCCCAGATGGATCAGCAGACAGCACAGTGACAGTGACAGCACCGTGACCAGAGACCAGAATGGATCAGCAGACAGCACAGTGACAGTGACAGCACCGTGACCAGAGACCAGAATGGATCAGCAGACAGCACAGTGACAGTGACAGCACCATGACCAGAGACCAGAATGGATCAGCAGTCACCAGCCCAGGATACAGAAGACAGCCCAGATGGATCAGCAGACAGCACAGTGACAGTGACAGCACCGTGATCAGAGACCAGAATGGATCAGCAGACAGCACAGTGACAGTGACAGCACTGTGACCAGAGACCAGAATGGATCAGCAGTCACCAGCCCAGGACACAGAAGACAGCCCAGATGGATCAGCAGACAGCACAGTGACAGTGACAGCACCATGACCAGAGACCAGAATGGATCAGCAGTCACCAGCCCAAGACACAGAAGACAGCCCAGATGGATCAGCAGACAGCACAGTGACAGTGACAGCACCATGACCAGAGACCAGAATGGATCAGCAGACAGCACAGTGACAGTGACAGCACCGTGACCATAGACCAGAATGGATCAGCAGACAGCACAGTGACAGTGACAGCACCGTGACCAGAGACCAGAATGGATCAGCAGTCACCAGCTGAGGACACAGCAGATAGCACCAGCACCTCTCCCAGCCCTACACTACCCACCCTCCCTGTTCAGTCTCCACAGCCAGAGTGAAATGGCATCCGTCGCATGGTCCCTTATTTGGAAGATATATACATTTATCGGAAAAGTCACTCTCACTTTTACCACTATTGGACTAATAGTCCTAACATAGAAAGACAGATATCAGTAACATTCAATATAGATTCATCTAGCCCTCCTGCGAGGATGCAGTCAGGAAGCTGATGGTCAAAATGCCGACCGCTGGCTTCCCGACTGTCAAATCCCGACAGGCGTCGAAATCCTGATGCCTATCATTAGACTTACCCTGGGAGCCCGACGCCTGGCATACTGATCGAAGGTAAGCCGGGCGCAGACAGCCAATGGGAGGGAGGGTTAGGTTAGAGGCTCCCGGGGGGACTTTGGGTTAGGCACCCCACTGGGAGGTTTAGGGTTAGGCTAGGGGAAGGTGGAGTTAGGGTTAGGCACCCCTGGGGAGAGGTTAGGGTTAGGCACCCCTGGGGAGAGGTTAGGGTTAGGCACTCCCCTCCTGGAGACTTAGGTTTCGGCTGTGGGGAAGGGGGGGTTAGATTTAGGCACTTAGAGGGGGATTAGGGTTAGGCACTAGGGAGGGAGGTTAGAGTTAGGCACCCCTAAAGGAGAGTTAGGATTAGGGGGGGTTATGTTAGTTAATACTTACCTGTACAGCTGTCAGGATCTTCACTGGTGCTGGTCTTCCGGTGTTGGGATTTGAACCGCTGGACATAGGTCTGGCGGTATTTCATACCGATCCCCTCCTGCGCCCAAGATAGCAATTCAATAGTTTTTTGGGAGTCCAAACTAAATGGACGCCCATTGGAGCAATTCAATTGTTCCTCGGTTAGAAGCTATGGGTTTAGTCGTGCAAAGCAGAAAAACCTGTCTAAAGTACTGTTTTGGGAGCCCAAAGTGCTGATTTATCACACATTTCTGCTTGCCATCTTGGGAGGCTGCAAAAAGAACAGAGCAATAATTGACTTGCACCGTCGGGCACCCAAAAGAAATTTACACAGTAAAAACAATTAAATCTCCACCTAAGAGTTAATTCCTTTTTTACATTGCAGTGTGGAGCAGTGTCACAATCAGATGTATTATTCAGAAAAAAACTTATACTAAGGTGAAAGGATGGAGAGAGCTTTTTTTATCGCCATTCCTTGCTGTATGCAAGGGCAAACAGCCATTTTAATCTGCAAAAACCCTTGAATTTATTGCCACCGCTCAGGGGGCAGATATTGGGTATCATCCTACAATGTTAATTAGATGAATTTTGCACCATCCAGCAATGCTTTTGCAGAGGAAAAAAATTCTAATTTAAGTCATAACTGAGCCTAAAATGAGCAGCATTATAGGAGAAAGGCTGAAATGTGTAATTCAATGAAAGGTTTGGTTCTAAACTTAATGGAGGTTTATTACTGATGCTTGCATTTACAGGATTGTACATTGAGCTCATTTAGATTGCTTTAAGTACTCTGATCATCTCATACCCTCCTTATACACCCCAATGTCATCAAATATAGCAATAATCCCAGTCTAAAAACCCTATGCCCACCACATATTGCCAAACCCCTCCCATACATAGCACTATTTATAGTATAATAAAAAAAAATATAAACTATAAATCATGATTCTTATCCATTTCAAAACAGTGCCCACCATTTACACATATGTACTCAGCATGTAGTCTTATTCTCACCACAGTCCAATTTCTACCATATTCAGTAGCTTATCACAACACAAACCAATGCACTCCATGTAAGTCTATGTTCCATTGCAATCATAACCCCATATACACTATACACACAAACAGATGATGCTTCTATGATCCATGATGACAATCATATCTCCAAGAGGCAGCAGAGACAAAGTTCTTGCAATACATCCTGATGTCTTATGTGACTCCCCGTTCTCCTCTATTGATCTAGTTTCTAAAGGTTCTTTACAATAATTAATTCAGAAAACCTCCATCTCCATATACTATCTACAAGCCATTTAGTTTACTGATTGACAAAATGAGAGGTATAGGGACTGGAGAGGGAGTTCAGGTGCTTATGTTTTCTTTTTTTCCTGCTCATATTATACTCACCATTTGAGTTATTGAACCTAAATAGAAGTTTCAAAAATACTACCCCTCTGGTCTCTGGGAGCACAGTTTTGGTTCATAAAATACAGGGAATCCATCTAATTTTTTTCAAAATATTTTAAGAACAAGGACTGGGCCAGGAGCCAGCAGCTGGTTATGCTTTTTATTTTTTTTTCATTCATTATTTAGATCCTTTTTAAACACACATGCAGCCTGCACATATCTCTGTGATATTTGTGGGCTGCTTGTAATGGAGAGTTTGGCTGCGGTCAGACTCAGGGAACTCAGGTGAGAAATCACAATCACAAACACCATCGAAAAACACGCTCTCAGCTAATCACGATTCTTTGTAAATTTGAGAATTTCAGCAGCCTAAAATCCAGCGATGCAAATCAAGTTTCTTATCGGGCAATCTCGATCAGACACGAATATAAGTGAATTTACCCCTAAGTCTACATGTGTCACCTTCAAAACAGGCAAATCAGTTCACATAAACAAAATTACAGATGTGTCCTCACACATCTTTTGTGCAGTCATGCTAAAAGCCCCTCTCGGTGTCAGGGGTGCTGAGAGGGAGGCGGAGCAGGTACAAATTACCCGGGCCCGGGCCTGCATGAGGAGCCCGGTGGGGGCCCAGTTCCGGCACCGCTCCCTCTCCCACTTACGTCACAGCAGCCCAGCACACGATGCCGTGTGCTGGGCTGCACTGGGAGACTGCTCGCGGCTGCTAAAGCAGCAGCCAGAACAGTCTCCTATGCCTTTGGGGGGAGCGATCCTGCTGATTGCGCCCCCCATTGGCATTGCGCCGGGCCTGGCATTAAGCAGCGCTGCAAAAATGAAATTTTTCTTTTTCTAAGGGGGTGTGGCCTCCTGCAATTAGGCAATGCCCCCTGTCACCTGGGCCCAGTGCAGCTGTCGGCATCCCTGCTTGGCATATCAGGTCCCTTGCTACTCTGCTAGCGTTGTGCATCTTTTGTTGCAAAAAATGCCTCCAAATCGCAATGCGATGTGATTAGGATGCACCAGCAGACTGTGCTGATTAATTTGATATATCTGTGTGCGACTGAGTCTCTAAGGGCTCTATTTATTAACATAATTTTTACTAAAATAAAGTGAAAAAGGGTGTTTTCACACCCTTTTCACATTATTTTAGTTTCACCTGTAGTTATTACAGGGCAATTGAAGTAGAATTAGTAAAATTCTACTCCAACCCCTAGTATCACTTATTTTTAGTAAAGCAGATCGCATTTCCCATAATTGTAATGGGAAATGTGATCCGACCACAGTTACTAAAAATAAATTGTAAAAAAATACCGGGGGAAGCCCTGTGATAACAACGCCACCTGGAGGTGGCGTTATCCAGGGTCTCCCCCGGTTACCGGGCTCCCACTCTGCTCTAACGGGGAGAGCAGAGGCGGGAGCCGGTACCAGCAATCAGCTATGTGGTCTAAGCAGACCGCAAGCTGATTACTGTAAAAAAAATAAAAAAAATAATTAAACATTTTTTTTTTTTACTTACTTGAATCCAGGGACCGGTGATGGCTCCTCTCCGGTCAGCTGGTCTCCCATAGTACACTGGGGCCCCGTCATCAGGTGATCGGACCCAAGTGCAGTATGGGAGATCACCTGATCGAGAAGCCCGGAGAAGATCACCGGAGGCCAGGAGGTGCAGGTAAGTGTAATGAAGGGGGGGGGGTCGCGGGGGTCCGTGATCGCGGGGGGCGGGGCTTAGCGCCGGGGGTAGTAGCAGTGGTCGGTTGGCGCATGCGCGGGCTCTTAGTAGCAGTATTTTTTCCGAAAATACCGCGACTAGAGTGCGGATGGGATCCGCAGGGACAGAGCTTTATCGCAAGCTCTGTCCCTGCAAGGGATTTATAGTAAATCCCTGTGATATTGCCTGAATTCGCAATGCGAATTCACTCGGTAATATCACACTACAATCCGCATTCAATATGCGGATTGTAGTAAATAGCACCCTAAATCTTTATACAAAAGTGAACAATGTAGCAGCCACAGATTCTTTCATTCCAAGTTCCATTGTGCTACATATACAAACTCAGGTGCACACAGTTATACAAGTGTCACAATAAAAGATGGCTGAAGCTAGCAGAGTAGCACGGGACCTGGCGGCTCACTCACACCAGGCAAGTCGATCTATGTGGAGTATTGAAGATAGATGTATGAGGACACAACTGTAATCCACAGTTTATAGGCCATGTTTACTTGGACTTGGGAAAATAGCTAGAGTAAACCCAAGGCTACAGCAAATGTTGATTGTGCAAACAATGTTGTGTCAGTGTTGGAGCCTTTACAATTTCCATCACAAATGCTCAGACCACGGACCCTTAAAGTGGGCATCTCACTGCTCTTACACTGCATCGCACCATCAAGGACAAAGGAGAGGCTGAGATTAGCATTTGCCCTGGCCCTATGTAGCAGTGTGCGACTGGTGCAAAGCACAGAGCTCTGAGGGAAGCACTGTCTCTACTCCAGGGCCCTTGCTTCTGATGAGCAGGGTGCTTAGAATGGAACCCTGCAGCCAGGATCACTGCTGAGGTGCCGACGGAGCATCTCTTAGATGTTCTGGCATTGTGCTGCTGATTAGAGCATCCTCAGAATACTCCAATCAGCACAGCCCTTACTTTTGCTGCCGTCCCAATGAATTGATGTAATGACAACATGCACCCGACGTCATGACGCCATAAGGGTGTTACCCTATAGAAGCACAGTCCTCCCACCCTTCCTGATTTCAGCAGGACAGTCCAGTGTTTCGGGTACTGTCCGCTGCAGCTCTGCTTTGCTAAGCAGAGAGCAGCAGTGCCGGTGAAGTTGAATGGATGCCGCACGCATGTGTGCAACGTCCTTTCTGTGTAGGGAGATGGCTCGGGGAAGCCCAGCTGCTAATGGAGTGCTATGCTTACCCCCAGCATGATGTAATATGGGAGCCATGCCATATGAGCACGCACCTAAAATGGCATCATCTAGGGGCATGGTCTATGAAATTAGGCCACACCCCCTTTTTGACCATGTGCTGGGGGACTGCGGGTACCAAACAATAATGACACAGGGAGCTACTCCACCTGGAACCGGCCCCGGTGCTGTGACTGATGTTTGACCGATGGTGCATCATTGTACCAAAGTGGTGGGTTTAAGACGGCACTAGTGTGTGACTCAGTACAATTCCTGCGGCTGCGATATTTTCATATTTTCACACAAATGGCGCAACGGAATTTGTTGGCATCTCTGAATCAAGCTCACTGACACCTTCTTGAGACCTGAAAATAAATGCAAAGATATTTAACATCTTTTTAAACTCATCTCTAATAGAGATGGAGCCAGGATCAATACTTCTTATGGGCAGCCATGACAGAAGGCACAAGTTTCATCAGCCTAATAGCCAAATCCAGCAATCAGAAAAAGGATCAGTGACCAGTATAGAAAGAGAAAGCTGCAAACTCTTTATTTTACTTTACCAATGTATAAAGAATGCATTTTCAAGACATGGGAATATATTTGTGTTGTATTTGGCAAGAAAAGAGCAATAAAACTTTTATTGTAGTTAGAATGAGGACACAGATAGAGTGAATATACTGTATGTAAGTAATATAAAAAATAAGTCTCTGTATTTGCTCTGAGTACGACAGCAGGAAAACAACTGAGATGAACATAGTAGTACAAATTACTTAGGAAAATTGTTGGTTCAACACTACCAGCAAAAATAAAATCTTTTGTTTAATGATACTCATGGGATGCAAAAATTCCATATTTATCACACTGATAAATGAGAATTTAACTATTACTCAGAATAGCTTGTTATTGTTATCTGAGCAATCAGAGAGAAGAATGTGAACCGACACAAAATTAGGTGTATGAGTGAAGTCTTTAATCTATAAACCAATCAAAGAATGATTAAGTTAAATTACAGCCACTGTATCACAGCAAATTCTTAGGGAAACTATTGTCATTATAACGGTATGTCACTGTTTTTCTTAATGCCTAAACTTTTACTCTTAGATCTTGCCACAATACTTAAGGTGTGTCAGCATTATCTTGTGACCATTAAATGTATATTGATTTTACTGACAGTACTCATGTAAGTAGTGGTCTCTTCAACAGCCTTCAGTTGAGGAGTGGTCCCATGAGCTGTCCTATAATATATCGCTGTTACCATAGTAATGTATTCTGTGTATGCCTCACACTAAAGTAATAAAGTATATATTTTATTTTTTAATAAATACTTCTTCATATGCAGTCTAGCTGATTACATTAATGCATGTCACTCATTGCTTACTCCAGGTTCTCTGTTTAATTAAAAGCTTACAAGATTGCCAGCATGTGCACAAATCTGCTGCATATTTTCCTCTCTGAAATACACATTGTGGAAAAAAGTAGACACAGCATGAAGTCACCCAACAGTTGATGGCTTCCACTAGGCATGAAAACACTACCCTAACAGAAAACCCAACAACTTAACCCAACTGACCACGGAGACATGATTGGCGGTATTAGGTCACAGCTTTTATTAATTGAATTTATAATAACATGGGTGGCCAAGAAAGCATTTTGTTACAATCAGCGACAGTGAACACACTATAGGGCTGATTCTGAGATGGAAGCTTCTGCGGCCACTTTTTCCTATAGTCGCAGCATTGTACTAACTTTCATATGTTTATGCAACAATCTGCCAAAGTAAGTTTCAGATCTGTGCATTTGAAAGTCCAAGCCAGGCACGCCTACTTCACGTTAGTCTCTGCTCACACAAGATGTGCCAGGAATGCACTTACTTGCTACTTCGGATACCTTGGACCGGATTCAGGCCTTTGGATGCAGCAGAGATGCTAACATATGCTAATGCCACAGGAGGTGTCTGAGGACAAAAGATGCCCCATGATGAAATTGTAGATCTGAGTGCTATGTCCGATGATTGGCATTGGATCACTATCATGTCTAAGGCTATTCATAATGGCCATTGCAGCTTCGTAGCCGAAGACACAGACAAAGGAATCAACACTCCTAGAAAATGTGGGCAATATGATCCTGTTTTCAGGAAACGCTGGTGGACGATGCCCACTCCCCGCCCCCATACCGGACATGCTACGGCTTAGGGGCACTGCGACCATAGGCGCAGAAGGAGATCTACACTGCGCATGTACAAATATCCAACAATAAGAGTTGTATGCAAACCATCTGGGCCCTAGCTCTAGAAAGATTCCCTGGTCCCTCCTTCAAAGAGTAAATACTCTGCAATAACCTCATTTGACAATTATAATAAGCAATGCTTTCCTGCCAACAGCCAGATTCTAAAAGAACCAAAGCCAGTCATCCATGTGATTTTAAATCACTAATCAGAGAGAAGTAAACAACTGCTCTAAGAAGAAGCAGAAGACTGTCGCTCTAAGGTGCATAGCATCCCACCTCTACAGATGGGCATTCAAAATATATGTATAACACCTACACAACACTAATGGTGAGATGTTTCATGTATTGCAGTTTGATTATGATACATGCATTTGCATGCATACTGGCATTTTTTAATGCTGGTATGCATGAATACTTAGTTCCTATATAGAGCTGTCGCAATGAAAAATATACCTTTCTATTTATGACCTGGGAATCCTTACTCACATGTGCAACCATTGGATTCCTCTCCTGGGGTTTTCGTGTAAATAAATCTATAGGCTTATATAGGCAATGCCATCTATAGATGCTTTCTCAAATTTGCTGTATATGTGCATTTTATGGGGCTGCGCCATGGTCCTGCAGTAGATATATCTAAAATCTGCTGTGGTCCATGTTATGGCATTCCACAAGTATCTAACTGTATGTCATGTGTCCAGATACCTCCTAAAATGGTAGTTCTCAGAGGTTTTACCACATTTTAGACTTTGATAGATCCTGCCATAAAAAAACCAATATAGCCACAGTGGCATTCACCATGTACCTCAACCTGTCGATGACCACTTTGCAGTGAGGACACCTACAAACCCTACTCAGAAACACATCTTACCCAAACACCATCACATAGTCATGCTGAAACTGGAAGACCTGAATTGTTGGCCTTAATGAATAGAAAGAAGTCAATTAGTTTCCCACTAAACATAAAGTTGCCACAGCAGTGGCAAACCCAAGAAACGGACTGAAGGAGGAGATAATTTACTAAGCATCAATGTTGGGTTTTCTGTCAGTTTTCCATTGATTTTGATAATCCACTTATTTACTAAAGGCAAGACCATCTGTATGGTGCAGAAAATACAGAATATAGAAAACTATTTAATGTGGGTACTCTATCAATGCTTGCGTTTCATTACAAGTGCAGAAAACTGAGATTTACTAAGTATTGGCTTCAGAAACTGATAGACACTAACCAAAAAAATTATGGAAAAATGCCCAAATAAAAGAATACCAACTGAGAGGAAGGTTTGTGTGCAAAACACATTCCATTGGTGAAATCTTCATCATGATGCCTATAAAATGGACACAAGCATGTAATGCTCAACACTTATATGAGATATGCAGCACTCTACCAGTTGACTAGATAAAGCCAGTAAGAAAAACAGGGAAACACATTAGGTAATGCTGAGTCTATGCAAGCTTAAGTTCTTTTGTGGGCAGTTGAACCTCAGTACTTTGTATGTTTATAAGGTCTTACAAATTATTCTGATTGTGCCTGAATCATAACAACTTATTGAACCTGTAGGATCAGTTAAAGCTAGACACAGCTAGATCACAAACCATATTAGGATGCAATAGCTGCTATCTGCTCTGCATTGACACTGAATCCTTCCAATCAGTGACCTCTAGAGGGGTGGGCATAAGTAAACTTATGTTATCCTACTATCTCTCCCAGGTCTTGGCCACCCTGAAGACCATTTTCTACTCCTCAATCTAATTATCCAGCCAGAAGTCACAGTGGCATTAAATAGGGGTAGCTTTCTATAGCCTCACAGGGATGCATAATGTCTGGGGAGTTATAGACTGCACACAAATTGGGCTGAGTTTGTATAAGAAGTTTGAGCAGATTTAATGCCAGAGGGATGGATGTTGGGTATGCTCTCTACATTATTTTCCAAGCTTTGTAAGGTATCACATATATATGTATTGTATATTTAATTTTTTAAATATTTCTAGAAACACAGGTGATTATGGCTATGGCTGTTACTCCTGGCTTTTGACTGCATTGTTGCTTCCACCGACTACTACTAAGCATAAGTATAATGGGACCCAAAAATTATCTGGATCAGTGACACTTTTTGGACTATTAAAGGTATCTGGATAAATCTGGTAGTGTATTATAATATAGTCCAACTAAGGTATCAGATATTATGCTCTGCTGCTCTATACTGCATAATCTAGTATTACTTCATTCTCCTCCCCTGGTTTATGCAGTAGACAAGTAACTCCCTGAGCACAGAATCAAGGAACCAAGTGAGGGATTCAATAATTACAATTACTTCACATGTCAGTATTTTTTCCCTTGCTGTTTGTTGTTTGATATGATATGATATGATATGAAAATATTAAAACATGTACCTTGTTCTTGTTTTGTTCTGTGCCTCACCATGAGATTGGTGTTAGCAGTTTTTAATTAAATAAAAAGTTCTATTTATAAAAGGCAAAACAGCTGCAATAACAAAATTGTTTTATTGTTACCAAAAGAAATTACCACAATATTGGTCTCTTTTGCATTTTTGAATAACATCACTGTAATAACATTACAAAACTTTTTTGTTCTAAATAATCTCAAAAATAGTAAGTGAATATAGGTTTGGCTTGCATAGGATCAAGAATGAAAATTAAAATTATATTTTCCTTTTAGGATATGAAGAAGGGTGTATCTTCATGGTGTCTTACTGTATAATCACTTCTAGTGTGGATACCATGTTTGGGCAGAGATAGTGGTAAAAAAACTTGTTGGTGGTGTGCTGCATTTTTTTGTGTATCTTGTGTTCTAATATATGCAGAAGTTTTGGCATCTATTGCTGTGCACAACCTATTAAGGTGTTGATTAAAATTCAAAATTCATGTGGTTATGCCTCCTCATCTGCCATGACATGTTGCCTTATTTGTGTAAATATAAAATACAAAGCCAGCTATGGCCTCAATCATGTCCATTGCAGGATCTCTAACAAGTGTTGCCTGTGGAGCAGGGGTATGATTAGTAGACAGTCCTTCTGTAGGTCATGCAGGTGGAGACAAAAGAAATACCTTGATGTACTTTCAATCAATAGAGACATAAAAAATACCCATTTACTTTGTACAGGGTTGCCAAGAGAAATCTTGGGCCTGGTACAGCAACATCCCTAGGCCCCCACTGGAGGAGGTGTAGCCACAGCATGTTGAGGTCAATGCTGCACCTCTTTGAGGGGGGGTGTCTCGCACATGAGGAAACCACTCACAGCAGCATGATAATAATGAAATGTTGAAGTCCTGACCATATATTGATCTTTACTTGAGACTAACATTTTATACAGTATATACATCTCTTCTTCTTAGAGGCTCAAATGTCTGCAGCTTTTAAAAGTCTGTAGGATTTGGTCCTAGTGACATCAGCATCAGTTTATTTAGTGTGTTCTGCTTCATGTGATTCCTTAAACTGGTTTTAACTAGTTTTAGTGTAGAAATGTTTAGAGAGGCCTAGATACTGCCAGATTGCTTTTCGGATACAAGTAAATTTTTTTTAAGAGCTGACCAGATACTGCCCCACTTGCTATTTGGACACAGATAGCCAGCCACACCTGCTAACTTGACACTGATGGCAGCACTGCCCAGATATTGCCCCATTTTCTGGCTGGAATGATAGCCAGCCCACTTGCTCGTAAGACACAGAAGGCCCAGTAACACACAACACGTAGCCCCTGAAACGCAGAGTGTCAGTGTAGAGCGACTTTTGGCAACATCAACTTTCCCACAACCGTTCGGTTTTGCTATTCAATTAGGGGACTGAAAATGGCATGTGCATAGTGTCAGCTTCTGGAGCCGGCCAGGGGCTGCGAGAGAGAGATCAAAAGATCTCTCTCCTGCACCCGGAGTCCTCATAGGCTTACAGCAGTTTACACCATCTGAAGATGGTTTAAACTACTGGGGCAAAACTCCAAAAGGCTTCGATTTTTGAAGTTTGGTATAAAGGGGTTAGATTGTAGTCCCCATTGATAATAATGGAGGCCGCAGTGCTAATTAGCACTTTGCCAAAGATTTTTGTGAAATTTCCTGCATTATGCCATTAGTACTTCAGAACAAGACATAAAAGTATGCAGAAACTGCAGATTCTGCATAATTTTATGTATAAAACAGCTTACTTCACCTCTCCTCCATAAGTCTCTCAGCTTCCACTTGCTATGGCTAGCTGATGTAGGCTGCTTCAACTGTGCACCATGTCTGGCGAATCCTCTTCATACTAGTATGCACAAAGCAGTGGTGTAAGTTCATACCAGGTGCATGGAGGCAAGATAGTGGTTGCTGCCCCCCTACCAGCAATCCAACCCCCACAGCAAACAGAGACACATACCCGCATCACCAACATCCCAACCTTAGCAGCACCCAGAAACAAACTCCCCCTTTAACACCCAAACCTCAGCAGCACTCATAGTATCTCTCACCTCGATTTAAGCAGCACTGAGGGGCCCATTTATGAATGATCGCATTTGCAATGCAATATGGGCATGACATTACTGCCCATGATCACATTGCAAAATGCAATCATAGCACCTGGATGTATTATCTGGCACACGCAGGGACAAAGGCTCCAAAAGGATCTCGTCCCTGCTATGTGCCTGGACTGCTGTCATGGCTACTGTGCATGTATAGTCCCACTGACTGCACATGCGCAGCAGCCATTGCCGGGGGAAGGCTTCTATGGAATCCTCTCCTGATAAGTTTTGCGATGTGTACCCCATTGGCTTTAGCTGTGGAGGCCAAACTTGGCTTTGCTTCCCCTATAAAATCATAAGGGAAAAGTGGCTGCCAGTGGGAATGGAGTAATTGCAACAGATATCGGAGATATCTGCTGCGTTCCCTCCTTAATACATCTGACGGAAACTTAATATTTGCGGTTAACCCCCAAAAACGTGTGTTTTCAAGGATTAAGCCACAACTATACAATGATAAATGGGCCCCACAGAGTTACACTCACTGCCCAACCATCACCCCAGCAACAACCTGACACACTCCCCCCGCTTAGCAGCTTAACCCCAACATGACCTATAGACACCATTACCAGCCCTACCAACACCCCAGCAGCACCCAGAGACACAACAATGACCTCTTTCAACACCCCAACCCCAGCAGCACCCAGAGTTACCCTCCCCCTTGACCAACACCCCAATACCAGCAGCAGTTACATCCCCCACCTAACACCAGCAGCAGTAACACACTCCCCCCTTACCAAAACCCTAACACCAGCAGCACTTACAAGTCTCCCCCTTACCAACACCAGCAGCACTTATAGTACAAGTCTCCCCCCTTACCAACACCAGCAGCACTTACAGTACAAGTCTCCCCCCTTACCAACACCATCAGCACTTACAGTACAAGTCTCCCCCTTACCAACACCAGCAGCACTTACAGTACAAGTCTCCCCCCTTATCAACACCAGCAGCACTTACAGTACAAGTCTCCCCCCTTACCAACACCAGCAGCACTTACAGTACAAGTCTCCCCCCTTACCAACACCAGCAGCACTTACAGTACAAGTCTCCCCCCTTACCAACACCAGCAGAACTTACAAGTCTCCCCCCTTACCAACACCAGCTGAACTTACGAGTCTCCCCCCTTACCAACACCAGCAGCACACTAGTTAATGAAAAAAAAACTTCCTTACCTGATGCTGGTCTTCCAGTCCAAGATGGCTCTATAGTCTGTACTGATCTCAGCCTCCCACATAACTGTCACAACAAGCAGCCATGCCGGGGAAGCTCCCAGAGCAGAGCTGAAGGAGGTGGAGCTTTTCAGGCTCAGCCTCTGAGGCTGCTGCTACTCCTGCTGTATGTCTGGCTGCCTAAATGATGACCTACCTGAAGTTAGAGGGTGCTGCCAGGATTGCCGTGCAAAGAGCCTGGAAATAGGTGCCTGCTGAGAGAATCTCGCAAGATGATCAGCTCTGCAGCGGCACATCCTGCAAAGCATGTTAGTGACACAGACACACACAGTTTGTGACAGTCAGTGACAGACACATAGACAGTGCAGTTATTCCCCCCTTCACCCGAACTGATGCCCGTCGCTGCCGAGAAGATTTAGTAAAGGCAAATTTAAAAAAAGTGATGGACTGCAGGCGGCCCAGGCCCCTGTCGTGCCCGTGCCTGGGTAATCTGTACCCGCTCTCCTCCCCCCTTGGCAACCCTGGCCCTGGAAATAGTTTCCTACTTTGGCATAGCTGGAACACTATTTGGAAAAGCTTTTAAATATACATATATAGAACTGTAATTTTCTTATGGTAGAGACCTTTGCGGAATCGGTATGAATCGATTCCCGGCAGCTCCTGGCTGACAAAAGAAGAGCTCCCGGCAGCGGAAGCCAGACAGCGCTGGAAATCCTAATCGTCCCTAAGGTAAGTATAAACTAACCTAACCCCCTAACCCTCCTTAGGGGTGCCTAACCCTAACCTCCCCTCCAAGTGCCTAACCCTAATCCCCCCTCTAAGTACCTAACCCTAACGCCCCCCTTCCCCGCTGCCTAAACCTAAGTTCCCCCCGGGGGTGCCTAACCCTAACCCTCCCTCCCCCTAGCCTGACCCTAACCCTCCCGGGGGGGTGCCTAACCCTAAGTCCCCCCTGGGTGCCCTAAACCTCCCCCTCCGCGGCTATCTGCTTGCGGTGCCCGGCATCCCTTCAATCGGGATGCCGGGCGCCGGTCTCCCGGCGTCTGGGAAATGTCAGGCGTCTACATGTAGATGCCCGGCATTTCACCCTCACCTGGATATAACAGTCAGGAAGCCGGCTGTCGGTATTAAAGCAGCCGGTTTCCCGATTGTATACCGCCTTTGCAGCCTGACTACCAATAAAGGACCTCATAATTGAGAACAAGATAAGATGCCATGACCAGGTTCTCATGAAAACACAAACTCACATTATGGCCAGATTTAGTTTGGGATGTCTGCCTTTCCTCCTCTGACCGCAACTCCACCTCCCCAACCTCTGGCTCCCTATCCTCCTCCCCCCAATAATCTATGCTAATATAATAATAATATGTGTCTGCCCATTTGTTCCAAGTTGGCTCAAAAACTACTGAACCGATTTTCATGAAAACAGCATAATTTTGTAGTGAAAATTCCTAGAAATATCCTGCACTTTGTTTCATCTAGTTAAAGGTGAGCATTGCAATAACAACAAAAAATTATTGACATCATCAATGCAAGAGATAGTGTTAGGATCCGTGACAGCGGATAATCTTGGTGGCAGGTCCCAGTTATATTTGTCACTGGGACACTGCATCATATCCAGATCCATGTTCTGGTTGTTCCAGGCAGCTGGATTCCTGTCTTGTCTGTATTTAGCTCATAGCCTGTCATTCCTGTCTGTCTGTGTGTTGGTCTCAGTTGCTCACTAATCACGATCTGTATGTGTGCAGCTCAGGTGCACACTAGCCTGTGATTAGGAATAGCTCTCTGCAGGAAATGGCTTTGATTGGACCCTGTATACCTTAAGTTCTGGCAAGCCTTTCACTCCATGCTGGTGATATTGTCTGACATGCTATGTTTGTTGGTCAGTTCTCAGAAGCCTGAGTTCTAGCCGGTCTCCCTAGTTCTGCAGTTCTGGCATCCTGTACCTGTCTGTTGGATCTGTACCTGCCAGTGTGTTTTCCAGCCGTGTATCCATCTGTCTATGTTCTCACAGTTTGGACTCTCCAAAGCAGTTACTCTGCCATTGCAGTTCATCTCTCTGCTGCCTGCGGCATCTCCATACCACAGCCACTTCTGCCATGTCGGTCTGGTTCCAGCTATTCCTACCTGCAGTGTTCTCTACCTCGCTGCCTTCAGTCTGTGTTCCTGCTGCATCTGAGTGCTCCTGTCTGTCATCTGGTTCCTACACCTCGGCCTAGGCTGCATCACAACTTGTACACCTATTTTCTCTCAAGCCGCATCTTGGCTATCATAGCTGCACCCTCGGTCTGCAAGGTTGCATCACTTGTACATCAGTTGGCTCTCTAGCCGCATCTCGGCTGTCATAGCCACACCTCGGCCTGCAAGGCCTCATCACAGCCTGAACATCTATCGGCTCTCAAGCCACATCTCGGCTGTCATAGACACACCTCGTCCTGCAGCACTTTGGCTCTCAAAGCAGCACCAGGGCCCTCAAGGCTGATCTGTGTTGTTTCTGTCATACCTCAGCCAACAAGGCTGCATCTTGTACCTAGTCCTTGTTTGTTTTTGTATGTCTGGTTTATTTCTGTTATTGGCCTGTCTTGTCCTTGTCAGTTATCTTGCCTGTTTAGCCTATGTTTCTTATTTGCCAGTCCTGTCTGGTCTAGTCCTCTCTAAATCCTGCAATAACACAGTTCAGGTCACTCCTGCTGCACAGCTTGTATTATTTGTCACCTTGCTCCTTGTCTAAACAACCCAGCTGCCCCATAAGTCCCAAGACATTCCTGAGATCTTGTCATCTGTTGCTGCTTGAGTACTGAGTCCATATCATCAGTTCTTGTACCATTCACTCGCAGTCGCACTCCAGTTCTTACCAGTAGTGGAAGGACTGCCACTCCTTATCTCTGTTGTGTTCTTGGTCAGCAGTCCTGCAGTCTCTCATTGGTTGTGTAAGCCTCTACTGCTGGAGGCATTAGTCCAGGCGGCCACCTAAGTACCGGTGTGTAAATAAATCACTAAGGAATCAGCGGGTGGCTGTTATTGGTGGAAGATCCTCTCCCTGGCTCTAGAGGTCTTACACAATCGTGAGAGAACCGTAGCAGATAGGCTTGGCACCATGTGCATGGCCAGTAATGGGTGGGGACTAGAGTTGCTTTGGACCTGCGTTCACTTGAATAGGATAGGATATATAGCAGTCTGTGCACAGGGCACACAGTGACATTGGTGTGAGTGGTGGGTGAAGACGCCGTTGCCACCAGTCTGTATAGCACTGCTGATCACGTGGGCCACTCCCACAACAGGGCCTCTATGCAAAACCATACAACTATAACACCTAAAATAAAAAAATGTTGGTGGAAGCGAAATCATTGTGAGGGAAGCCGCGGACAATAACTAATAACAAATAATACAGACAAGATAAACAAACACTGATAAAGAAAACCTACCCTACCACCACACTCTAAACAAGCAGACCACATGCACAAACAAACAAACACATTCAAGACAAAAATAATATATTAACAAGAGACAAGAAATATGACAAACATTAAACTAGGATAAGACAACAGTAAAACAGAACAACTTACAGCATCAATCAGAAATTGCTTTAGGAACAATTAGAAACTCATCCATACTACTGCAAAGCTTTCATACTACTATCATCCACCTCACTACACCCTATCAGCATTTTATGGCGGGTTGGGGCATAAGGGGTTTGTAAAATCAAAATAGCTTGTGATATGTTTAAACCAATAGAAAATGAATTGCTTTTCAGGTTTTAGTCGGTTTACTATGGATCTTCATTAGATTCTGGCAAATTTGCTGGTCCATTTGAGGACAGATTTTATCTGAAAACAATAAATCAACAGACATATTAGACTACATATTAGGCATTGACTGCAGATTTCTATTGATGGTCAAAAACAATGAATAGTAAATAATTTTTTTTACACATTAAACCACCGTCTACGGCCATTGGTTTCCAATTGTCTACAAAAAATGCATAGTAAATATACCCCTTAGATTGTAGATTATTTATCACGGTATGCATGGCCTAATGGGAAATGGATTGGATCTACTAACTTACCCAATAATTTGCCAACAAACAGCTATTTGGATACTTTATCCCCAGCTGGTGAAGAATGCACAATGTGCATGGCAACGATTGGTTGGAGGCACATTCAAATAACTACTTCAGCACAATAAAGAGTACATATTGAAACACAGAGTGATACTAGCATGCAAAGAGGGGAATAAGAGAGGCAGATACTAAAAAAAAAGCACTGGTACTATTAGTGAGAAAGACAAACCTAAAGGAGATAAAAGAAAGAACAAACAATACAGTGGAAGCAGAGGATTGTTGTTGTGGTGAAGTATTTATTAAAACTGTTGGATACAAGGACGTCTTTACTCAGTAAGTCAACATATCTAAACAGCACTGTTTTCAGCAGATTTACTGGGCATTCATTGTTTAATAAACCCAGTGGGGCAACACTCAGCAGGAAATCCACGTCTCTTTCCCTGGGTGTATAATTGTTTTCCTGCAACAAATGCCTCTGTAATTATTTATTTAGTTAAAAGTACAGAATGACAGCTGTGAATGACAGCTCCTTAATACTAGTCCATACAGTACATAAACAGGGACAGGCTCTGGAGCTGAATGGCAGCACAAGCTCCAGGTCAGAATACAAGCTAAATGTCAGTAACAAGTAGACAAGGGTGGTGACAAACAATCCAAGTCAGTAGCAAGTGATCTCAACAACAGCAAACAACAAGTACAGGCAGGGCCAGATTAAGGTATGTGGGGGCCCCAGGGCAACTTAGCTGTGGGGGCCCCGTTCAAGCCACACAGAACCGAGCCTACCCCCCCTAAAAAGAAGGCCCACACAAAACCACATACCCTCCCCCTACATGAAGATATGGGAAAACACACATACACATAAACAGTATGCACATACACTAACACCAGACTCTCCAACATGACCCCTTCCATCCGGCACAAAAAGCTCTGCTCCTGGATTCCTCTCTTAATTGATGATTGCAGCCACCTGTGGTGATACACCTGTCTCATCTATTAACAAGCTCAACACAGGTGTCTGCAATCATTAATTAGGTGGGAAGCCCAGGAGCAGAGCATTTTGTACAGAATGGAAGGAGACATGTTGGAGGGTACATAACACATATATAAACATTAACACATATATACACAGTATGCACACTAACTGAAATGCACAATATCACATACATACACACATACATACACACACACTAAAACAGTACACTACACATACGTACTTACTTACACTTGATGCAGCAGCTGCTGCTTGCCTGTTACAGGACTACAGATTGCAAAAGGACCCGGGCACCAGGCTCCTCAATTCATTAGGCACGCGATGTAATAACACAATTCGCGGGCATAATGGGGGCGGGGCTTGTCATATTGGCTCCTCCCCCAATGCGGCCACTGGGGGGGGATTTATGTGCTACTGGCTACTGCAAAAAGCTGACCCCCTCTCCAGACATAGACAGCTGATGCAGCAGGACTGACTGTGCTGCTGCATGCAGTCTGTCAAACAACCGCAGCTCCATAGCCTATACCCGGGAACAGGTGCAGCTGGACACCTGTTCCTGGCAGGGTCACATTGACCCTGTGTTTGGGCCCCTCTGTGTGTGGGGGCCCAGGGATGACCGCCCCTGTCACCTGCCCCCTAAATCCAGCCTTGAGTACAGGTATGGTAATAAACAAGTCAAGTCAGTAATCAGATAAGCAAATAGACAAATGATGAAAATAGCAAAATAGGCTACTGCTGAAGCACTACATAGTAATGTGCACTGGGCAAACTTTTACATTTAGTACCAATAATACAAAGAACAATATTATAAATATTAATGGTTCATACACACAGTCAGATTTGACATGTGTGCAACGATGCGCGTTCCCGTTTGTCAGATAGCGATATCTGACATCTGATGTGTTTGCAGTCAGTTTTGGATGATTTCCATTCATTTTATTACAGTCAAAACTCATTCAATCGTTCAATCATTCAATCGTTTGCAAATCGTTTGCAAATCATTCAATTGTTCAATCGTTCATCTGACACATCTGACCGTGTGTATGCACCATTAGTGATAAAGAGACAAATATGGTGAATTTACAGTTTACACATAACAATTGTGATCAGGTGCAGATTAAGTGCCAGAAGATCAACATGAACATCATCATCATCATCGATAACAGCATAAGATATATTAGCATATACAACTAATGTATTACATGTCTGTGGTCTGTATCGTATTACTTGTTGAACTAATTCTCCCCCAATCCTCTCCGGCTGTCCTGGTTGGGTGGCATGAGAAGGGAAATCTCATTGCTGATCTGGGCAACAGTACGCCCCTTAGTCCCCAGAGATTCTGGTGCAGTGCACCTGCTGCACCACTGGTGGTTCCACCCCTGTCTCCAGTGCATATTTGCTTGGTATGATTTTTAAACAATGTATCTAAAATGCCAATTATGAAAATTTATTCTGGGCTATTAAGCAGTGCATAAAAGTGTATATTCTAGATAATAATGACTTATATCAAATTCAAATTTGTCAATGAGATATGTATCAGTTATGTGTACATATACAGTATATATTTATAAAGATTTAGTTGAAAGGACAAAAGTTAATATTTATAAGATAACATATTTTTAACTCTACTCTGTGTACTGGGCAACTAAATTTCTTTCCAATGACTTTGTAATGCCTCAATTTGTAGATTATATTATGTTTATATCATCAAACAATACAAATGATTACTGAACAGAACAAAAAACATGAAAAAAAGGATCCCTATTTTCAAATAATGTTTGCCTTCCATAAAGTCATTGTATTTTATTTTCCATGTTAGGAGGCATATCACTGGTTGTAAAAATATTCTTTACAAATTACAGAGCAATTTTATTAAGCACATTTGCCAGCCATTTCCTGGATTTGCTTTAATGATATTACAAGTCAATGGCTTATAGACCTTGTTCAGAGAAGCATAAAAATATGGAACCTTCATATCCAGGAATGGTAGTACAGTTGTTTTTTGTAGAATCACAGCTGAGGAGTGAGGAATAGGATTTGGTACATACACAATCATATGTTTGGAGTATGCTTTATAAGTTGAAATTCCTTATTTACTATTTTGATGAATGAGGTTTCAGTAAGTGCCCACTAAGTGACAATTACATTTTGCACTACAATTAAGGAGAAGTTGTGTTATACAAACAATTAGTTGCTTTGTTTGCATAGCTCAGGACAAGAGACATGTGCTCAACCTTCTACAGCAGAGTGGGTGACTTGTATAGGGTTATCCATCCTTTTCCAGACAGTTATAGGAAAGCTATCTGCAGATAACAAGTCTGGTTTGTCCAACTTGCACGTGATGCATTTTAACAACCACGCAGATTACCAAATTAGTTTGTAATGATAACATATTACAACAGATACCTGAAGAACTCCAATACTACACAACAGCTGCTAGCCTGATGACTAGAGATACATCTTTGTACATTCAGTTTGTCATCAAATTCAGTCTATCAACCAAATTTGTTTTGCTTTGGCCAATTTTCTTATTCTGATATTGTGAGTCAGAAAATCTTCAGTATAGATATAAACCTATTTTGAGATTAAATGGTTTCTATGATTCCTATATATTCCGTATTTTTAATTGTGTTTTTATACTTACCGTTTTTATTTTACTACTTTTTATATATATTTATTGCACTTTTTATTATTCTCAGGAAAAAGGGTATGTTGAAATAATCTCATGGAATTGGTTATCATTTCACACTTTGATCCGGGATTGCGGCATTTATTCATTGAGAATATACTATGTCACCATGGCAACATGGCATGTCACGTCTGGGTGATACCTGAAGTTCATTACACCAAGGAGGTAAAGTCTTCTGACTCCCTTTTCTCTGTGAGAGGTGAAGATGCAAGTCATCACAATACTAAAAACCCTGGGACTATGATGACATCATCTGCAAGTGACGGGAACCGTGATTCACATGAAGCCCACACGAAGGAGATCTTCCGTTCATTACACCATGGGACTGGGACCTGTATTGTGTTAGCTTAGATATATCAGCCTTTACTTGTATATTATTTATGCTGGTTATGGGGTATGTGCAATATGTTTGTGAATTAGGACTGATTAGAAGTGGTATTTATATGAGAGATGTGAGAGCTTTTCCTTATACCTTGACAAAGATTCGCTGGAATCGAAACGCGTTGGTGGTGGGTGCACAGTTGACATTGGATGGACTCTTAAGCTGTTCAAATACTTTCTCTGGAGGTCTGGATCATACAAAGTCCACAGTTCCAGTAATTGGAACTATACATCCAGGAACTGTGTTAAAGGTTTTACTCAATAAATATTCAAAAAGGAGCTACTTGTCTATCTTTTGGAAAGTAGTATAAGAATTCACCTTTTGTCGGGATCTAAGAAATGTCTATTTGGAAAAGAAACCATTATAGGTTTGTCTTATCATCAGGATAAAGTCAGTAGGGTATGCCCTCCACTTCTTTTGCTCACTAAGGTGTGATCATTACATCTATATGTTTGAGACCTCTTCTTCACCAGTGGAAGAGATTCTAAAGACACCTTTATATACAGGGTGTATATCCACAGCCATATGAATGGGGTATGTAACCCTATCTATGATTATTGGGCACTTTTATGTTTTTTATCATTCACCAATATGAATACATGAATGTGCAATATTGTTTCTGTATAATTTTGTTTTCTCAACATATGAATGTTCCTCTGATATATGAAAAATACTGAGGGTCCTCTATCAACTACTCAAGAATTATTTTGATTGAAATATGCTTCTACAGTTTTTAAAGGATTGAGTATCTTTCAAATAATGTTCATTGTATTGTATCATTGATTATGTGATGCTGGATTATTCTTTCTGTACCAGCGCCATCACTTTTAGAGTACCTTTGTTTTCAGTAATTATTGTTCGAGTGTGGTGTTACTTGTTTTCTCTGAATAGTGGGTAGGCAGCAGGAGGATAATGAGGGATCATTTCAAATGTCATTTTCTCTTTGTACTGTAAGGAAAACATACCCTACTTGTTTTTATTTATCTACAAATACCTTTTTTTATATATATATATATATATATATATATATTATAATGTATTGTCATACTGCATTGTTAATGAATGTCATGTGATAACTGTGTGATTGATTAACACTGGTATAAATACCAGTTAATTTAGAACTCCCCTATACCTTGATAAAGACCACAGGATGGTCGAAACATGTTGGTAAAGGGGAACATTACAACTATCCTGTGACGCACAAGGAGGAACAACATTCTGGCTGGTGGTGTACCCGGGTTTATTTAAAACCACTGCTTGATTTGAGGCCCTGTTTGTCTCACAGCGCATCTGGTAAGGGTGTATTTTTGGCACCTGTGATTTTTCTTGTATTAATAAAAGGTTTTATGCTATATTGTTTTTCTCTCTATTTTCCTATATATGCATTGGGAGTGGTACTTCCTACATTGGAAATCTTGAGAGACAACATTAAGCCTGAGAACAATAGGAAGGTCCCTGTGGAGTAAAGAATCTATGAGTGACTATGAACTTTTAACCTCAGTCTCCATATTCCAATATTTAACATTTTCTAATAATCCAAGGCATTTATATGAGTCATCTTTATTTTTCTTTTGCACAGGCAGCAGGAATTTATTTTGTGCACTGAGAGTGCACCCCCCTCTATTTTACAAAGATATAGATGGGGCCATTGAAACAGTGCTGATCTTGCACTTTGGTTATTCACCAAACAAACAGACACCAATGGACTGGACAATAACACTAAAAATCATGGTAATTCTATACAGATTTGTACACAGTGATATTTTTTTTTACAACAGAATTCACAAAAATAGTGGGACACTGCACCTCCTCTAGATATATAATTTTAAAAATATTTAAACTTTATTATTTATAATTATAAATTGTAATATACAAAAAAAGTAAGATGAGGTTGCAATGCTAGTGACATGCATTACTTTTACAAATCTGCACAATTTAGTCTACCCAAAGTCCAAAGATGTTGAGAGCACCAGTTAAAACAGTGCTGACCTTGAACTTTAGTTTCCCTTATTTATTTATTAACAGTTTCTTATATAGCGCAGCATATTCCGTTGTGCTTTACAATTGTAAACATTAATAGAACAAAACTGGGTAATAACAGACAGATTTATAGGTAGGAAGGCCCTGCTCTTCAGATGAACAAAATGGTAGGTCTGTCAACCACCATTTTCTTTTTAATGAGAAAGGATGGGAATAGATTGATATAATTTCTTAAATAAATGAATGCAATCTGCTCCAACCAACCACAGTGAATATATCTAGAATCATTCAACATAAGATTATGCAAATGAGCTAGGGGCAGTTTTGATTTTTTTTATTGTACTGATACTGTTGGCTCAACATAAGATGATGAAATTTGAGTACAAGGGTTTGCAGGGGTAATTAAAATTATCAGTGATTTAATTGTATCAGCTCAAAAGAAAAGATTATTTTCATTTGATATTTTAAATCTAATTTTAACATTCAAACAGACAAGGCTGAGCTAGGTGGGAAGGCACTACAAACCAGCGGCCACATGTGGAGTAAAAGGTAACTGTAGTGCACCTACCTTTTTGAAGGATGGTGTCCTAACTATGCTTGGGTACCTGGGCACTGTACTTTAAGGAAGTGTTTGGACTGTGCCTGAGTAATTGTGGTGAGTCCTTCACAGCATATGCAGTGCCTAAAGGGGGGGAGGGCATGCTAGTCACACCCTAATTTAGTAGAAGTATTTTACTAGAGCTAAGTGTTTTGGAGTGTCTTTTTGGCCACCCGCTTAGACATTAAAATCTGCTCATTCAATTAATAAAAGCTGCGACCTTTAATCCAATGCAGTTGTCTCAGTGTCTTTATTTTTAGTATGATAAGTTCGTTAAGAGGTTTATTATTATGGTTAATTATTATAAAGTGATAGACTCCTTATAACATTAGAAGCATAGAGACTCCACATGATGTCTTTGCTCATCTCTGTTGTCTATGATATTAGTTGATTTAAGGCCTGATTCAGAGATGTACACTAATGCTGCAGCTGCTGTTAATTTGTACGCAGTGGCTGTGCAAAAACATGCAAATGTCACAGCATTTGTACTGAGATGACCACCATCATCTGTTAACAAATCAGTCGATAGTTGGCCTTCCGAGTAACCTATAGTTGCGCAGAATGGCTGCGGGAATTGATACTCCAGTGCTATTTTTACTGCATATAAGACACTCAGCCAAAATTGTCACATCCGGGTTTGAGTCACCGCCCCTCGTTGTCACCCACAAATAGCCCCTGCCTGCCAATCACTTTGCGGATAAATCCTCACTGCGAGTGACATCGATAATGAAACTTGATGCATGCACAGAACATCGATAATTGCTCAACTGCATAAGTATCAGCATTGTGTCCACTTCTGAATCAGGTCCTAAACCAGAATTGTGTAAAAATGAATATTTGTCTGGAGCATTTACTTAGAACAATGCACCAGTCATCATTATTTGAGGTTAAATTGATGTTTCCTTAATATTAACAAGGCTACCATCAGATATTGTGGGACCTGGGACTGATAACATTGGCAGGGCCCCCCTTCCCCCACTACCTTATTCCTTCAAAAAAAAATTGGCCCAAAAATATCAAGCCTGCCCTCTTATGTGCGTCCAGCTAATCTCACCTTATGTGCGTCCAGCCAGCCCCCCTTTCTGTGTCCAGCCAGCCCTCCTTATGTGCATCCAGCCAGGCCCCCCTTATGTGCATTCAGCCATACCCCTCATGTACATACAGCCAGCCCCCCTTATATGTGTGTCCAGCCAGGGCCCCTTATATGTGCAACCAGCCCCCCTTCTGTGTGTGTCCAGCCAGCCCCCTTATGTGTCCAGCCAGGCCCCCTTCTCTGTGTGTCCATCCAGCCCCCCTTCTGTGTCCAGCCAGCCCCCTTTCTGTGTGTGTCCAGCCAGCCCCCTATATGTGTCCAACAAGCCCTCCTTCTGTGTGTGTCCAGCCAGGTCCCTTTAGGTGTCCAACCAGCCCCCCTTCTGTGTGTGTCCAGCCAGGTCCCCTTATGTGTCCAACAAGCCCCCCTTCTGTGTGTGTCTAGCCAGGCCCCCTTATGTGTCCAGCCAGGCCCCCTTATGTGTCCAACCTGTCCACCTTATCTGTCCAGCCAGGTCCCCTTATCTGTCCAGCCAGCACCCTCTTCTGTTTGTGTCCAGCCAGCCCCCTCTTCTGTTTATGTCCAGCCAGTACTCCTCTCCTCCACTTTCACAAGCACAGCATGTTTAACTTATCATCTGCTGCTGTGCTGTCTCAGTGACTCCTCTGCTGAGACCCGGCCCCTGAACACAGATGCACCTGCATGTGTTCCCGGGCAGCCGGAGCAAGACTTTTAGAGCCGTGGAGGTGTCCTAGTGCCCGCCGGCTCAACTTAATGATGGTCTCCGTAAAAGGGAAAAAAAATGCTAGAAACAACAGGGGGGTGGAGCAGTCCCCCACTTCCTGCCAGGTGTCCGGGCCCGGGACTCCAGTCCCGGCAGTCCCCCCTGATGGCAGCCCTGAAAATTAATATTGATTCTATTCCTTTCTTCCCATTATTTCAGCACAAAGAACAAACAATCAAACATATACTGGCAAGCATACACTAGCATAAAATGGAACAGAGTTTTCAGTAGAGTAAAGGATTAAAATAAGGAATTACTATGACAGCACATAAAACTCTTCCCCATCTTTTCCAATCCAGACATGGCAGATACAGTCACAACTTATACGGAAATCAAAACGGTACAGGTAAGAAACACATTAATATTTGTTTCAGTTGGCAATACAGGTGGATCCCCCAGTCTGGTTTCATACCACAAAGTCCTACCAAACGAACAATACATTTGACATTGAAGTCTAGAGGCAAAGAATCTATATAACCCTAAGATAACTGAAAAAAGAATGCCGTTCAAGACTCTTTATGTAAAGTATTGTCCAACCAATCCATAAAGAAGGCATATAATAACTTGGCATTGAATAGGGACAAAGATGGAGGATCCTTTTGCACCCACATATGTAATATACACCTGTTCACCACTGCAGACACTATTAACTGCAACTTTTTACTTTCTCCTACAAATCTAATAGAAGCTGGAGGTATTCCCATTACAACCCACTCAGTAGAGAGGGGAGATAACATAATAAACAAGTGGAAGCAAAAAGAGCAACCTTTCTCCAAAAATAGTGAAGGGGGCTTTACCACAGACAACGTAAAAAAGCAGCTTGCATTACATTTGAGACACATAGAATAATCAGATAGACTTATAAGAAATCTGTTGAGGAGATAAGTAACCATTATAGATATTACAATACATATCTTGGTACATACTAGATGACAAGACCAAATGAGAGCCAGAGAGATTTCCGGAACCCTGTCCATGGTAAGTGGGGGGGATGACACTAACCAAGAGGATAGTACCATACGTATCTTAGGGCCTTATTCAGAGATGTAAACTAATGCAACCGCAGCTGTGAATTGTTGCACGTTGGATGTGCGAAAATATGCAAATGTCACAGCCACAGGGATTTGTTGGAGATGCCCACCGCCGGATTTGCAAATCAAACTGACTGCGTACAAAGATGCATCAATGGTTGCAGATCAGTCAAAAATCAGTCTTCTGAGTGACCATATGGTCATGAAAAATGGCAGCGGGAACTTCGATGCCTTAGCCATTTTTACTGCATTGGGGATATCAGTCGCAGGCTGAGACATGCCCTAAAACAGTCGCGACATGCCTGCGTTTAAGTCACCACCCACCATTGCTATTCGCAAAGAGTCTGGTAATCACTTTACAAATGTATCCTCACTGTGAGCACCAATGAAGATGAAGCTTTACGTATGTGCAGTGTGACTAACACACATGCACAGATCACCTATAATCACTCAACTGCATAAACATTGTCCTACATCTCTGAAATAGGCCCTTAGTATGGTTAATCGGAGTATGTAATAATCTATAGTGAAGGGAGATAGCCTTTGTCCAGCCAAAGAGCAGGCCAATAATGTGTCCAGTAGGTTAGACCAATTGTGAGTAAAAACGGTATGACTCACTGAACTCATATAGTGCTGGGCCTCAAACAACTTTAAGGTCTGAGATGGTGGAATAGAATAAGTCTCATGAATGTCACATATGCTAGGGAACCCATGTTGTTTTAATGCCCACTAGGGCATGGAGAGTAGAAATATCCTATACAGGCCACAAAGAAAAAGACAGAGAGGCTTCTTCAAATCTGGGTTTACAACTAATGGTAAAAGCAAGGAGTGGTGACTAAAAAAGATTCCAGCATTTACGGGTAGAATGCAGAGTAGCATGCCCAGGCCAGGATGAGGAGAGGCAATTAATTTAACAAAAGCTGCCAAAGCAATCTGAATCCCTTTCACTGTAAACCTACCATGAGTGAATCCCAGTAGGTGGCTGGTGAGAATGTAAGGCAGAATGGTTTGGAGATGATTGGCTATAATTTTGGATAAAATGTTAAAACCTTGGATTATTTGGATTGCATTTTCGGCCTACAGGAAGCCTCCAACTAGGGACTCTTAGAGTGATTAGGAATCACTATAGAATGGAATTTATTCAAATTCTGGAAAGGAAGTTGATCCCTGAATATGCCCTACAAAGGGGATGTCAAAATAGGCACTATGTTGGGTTTGGAATTTTATTATATTTTCCAGAGAAGCCACCAGAACCTGATGATATATTGTTATGGAGCTGTGAAATAATAGATGTTATTCAAAAATTCCTGCTGAGAAGAGGTATGTAACGCAACTGCACCTTTTCCATCAGGCAAGGGTGCGGAGAGGGATGCTTAGGGACAGCTGCATAAAGGGACTCATAATAAGTATGGAACTTAGTAAGAATTGCAGGGATAGACAGAACTCACAGTGAGGAGTCCGGATCTATGATCGCTTTGAAATAATGTTGCCGACTATGCATTCTAGTCATGGTAGCCAGCAAACACCCAGCCTTATTACACCAACTGTAATATTGATTCTTTGCATAGTCAAAAAAACCCTCCAGAAGCTGTTTCTGTAAATCATATTGTGTTAAATGGTCAACATTCAGATCAGATACATAAGTTTCATAAGCCCGTTGCATAGCCACATGCAAATCATCATATTTAAGATAATATTCCCATCTTCTCCCAGGCTGATAGGCAATAATATGGCATTTGAGCATCATACTAGAGGTAGCGATGAGCAGGTTCGTGATTTCAAAATCCGAACCCCCCCCAAGCCCCCCCCGATCTGAGCCGGGAACCGAGTCTGGCTCAGGTTTATCCGCCAGACTCGGTTCCTGGAACGAGGCAAACGTCATCTTCCTGGTGTCGGATTCTCGCAAGACCTGCACTTTGCACATTTTGTGCCTCCCACCCCACCATCTTCACTCCAGTCCTGGAGAGGGTAGCGAGAGGACGCATCTCTCTAGTGTCTGTGGGAAAGTGGCATGGCGTAGCGGCCTGCTCTGCTGTATCAGTCTGGGGGTACCTGCTCTGCTGTATCAGTCCAGTCCAGTGGTGCTGTGCTGCTGTATCAGTCTGGGGGTGAACTGCCCTGCTTTATCAGTCCAGTCCAGTGGTGCTGTGCTGCTGTATCAGTCTGGGGGTGACCTGCTGTGCTGTATCAGTCCAGTCCAGTGGTCCTGTGCTGTATATTCAGTCCAAAATGTTTTACAGGGGCTGCCATGTGTGGTGTAGGACTACAGTGCCCTGTGCTGTGTATTCACTACAGTCTCCAAATAAAAAGGGGTGATTTAATTAATCCAAATAATTTTACAGGGTCTGCTCTGTGTGGTGTAGGGGTATGCTGCCCTGTGAGGATATTGGTGTAGCTGGCACTGAGGAGGAAGTTGACGAGGAGGATTCTGATGGTGATGTGGTTTGTTTAAATCAGGTACCGGGGAAGACAGTTGTCCGTGGGATGAAAATGCCCATCATCATGCCTGGGCAGAAGAACAAAAAATCCACCTCTTCGGTCTGGAAATATTTCCATCCAAAATCGCACAACTGTCTTGCCATATGTAGCTTATGTAAAGGTGTAATAAGTAGGGGTAAGGACGTTTACCACCTAGAAACATCCTCCCTTATACGTAACCTGCAGCACGTTCAAAAAACGTACCTGTCAAGTCAAGAAACAGTGGCTAAGACCGTAAGCAGTTCAGGGACACCTAAATCCCTTTGTTTTGTTGTATCCAAGGGCTTGCAAACCACACCAGCAATGCCCTCCTCATCAATTTCTTCCTCAATCAGGATCAGAAGTAATCCTACAGGCCATGTCACTGGCATGACTGACCCCTCTCCTATCCGGGATTCCTCTGGAGGTTCCTGCATTGCTATGCCTACTGCTGCCGCTGCTGCTGTTGCAGCTGGGAGTTGTTCATTATCCCAGAGAGGAAGTTGGAACACCCGTACTTCTTTTACTAAGCAATTGACCGTCCAACAGTCCTTTGTGAGGAGGATGAAGTACGACAGCAGTCATCCTGTTGCAAAGCAGATAACTGAGGCCTTGACAGCTATGTTGGTGTCAGACATGCGTCCAGTATCCGCCATTAGAGCAGTGGGATTTAGACAATTGATGGAGGTAGTGTGTCCCCGGTACCAATTCCTGTCTAGCTTCCACTTCACTAGGCAGGCGATACTGAGAATGTGCAGAGACATCAGAAAAAGTGTCCTCAGTGTCCTAAATAATCTGGTTGTACCCAATGTCCATTTAACCACGGACATGTGGACAAGTGGAACAGGGCATACTAAGGACTATATGACTGTGACAGCCCACTGGGTAGATGGATCACCTTACGCAGCAACAACAGCAGCATCACCAGTAGCAGCATCTCAATAACGCCAGCTCATTCCAAGGCAGGCTATGCTGTGTTTCACCGGTTTCGGTAAGAGGCACACCGCCAACAACCTCTTAGAGAAACTGAGCGAAATGATCTCAAAATGGCTTACCCCACTTAAACTCTCCTGGGGATTTGTGATATCTGACAACGCCACCAATGTTGTGCGGGCATTACATCTAGGAAAATTCCAGCACATTCCATGTTTTGCTCACACAATAAATTTGGTGGTGCAGAATTTTTTTAAAAATGACAAGGCCGTGTAGGAGATGCTTTCAGTGTACCGAAAAATTTTGGGCCACTTTCACCATTCAGCAACTGCGTGCCGAAGACTGGAGCACCAGCAAACACTCTTGAACCTGCACTGCCATCACCTGAAGCAAGAGGTTGTAATGCGGTGGAACTAAACTGTCTATATGCTTCAGAGGATGAAGGAGCAGCAAAAGGCCATTCAAGCCTATACCTCCATACCTCCACCTATTACATAGGCAAAGGAGGGGGTAGGCACCTGACTCAAGCACAGTGGAGAATGATTTCCGTGTTGTGCAAGGTTCTCCAGCCCTTGGCACACGTGAAGTCAGTTCAGACACTGCCAGCTTTGTCAGGTCATTCCTCTCATCAGGCTTTTGCAGAAGCAGCTGGAGATAGTGAAGGAGTAGCTAAAATGGAGTGATTCCACTCAGTATGTGGGTCTTGTGGATAAAGTCCTTCATTCGCTTTGCCAGGATTCGAGGGTGGTCAATCTGTTGAAATCAGCCCGCTACATTTTGGTCACCATGCTCGATCCTAGGTTTAAAGCTTATGTGGTGTCTCTCTTTCCAGTGGACACAAGCCTGCAGAGGTGCAAAGACCTGCTGGTGAAAACACTGTCAGCTGAAGCGGAACGTGACACGTCAACAGCTCCTTCTTCATTTTCTCCCGAAACTGGGGCTGGCTGGAAAAAACTTAGGTATCCTAAGCAACCCAATGGCCATGATGCAGGGCAGGCAGGACCAAGTTTGGACATCTGGTCCGGACTGAAGGACCTGCCAACAATTTCTGACTTGTCTACTGTCACTACATATGATGCTGTCACCATTGACAGAATGGTGGAGGATTACATCGGTGACAGCATCCAAGTAGGCATGTCAGACAGTCCGTACCTGTACTGGCAGGAAAAAGAGGCAATTTGGAGGCCCCTGTTCAAACTGGCTTTATTTTACCCAAGTTGCCCCCCCTCCAATGTGTACTCCGAAAGAGTTTTTAGTGCAGCCGGGAACCTTGTCAGCGAAAGGCGTAGGAAGTTGCTTCCACAAAATGTGGAGAAGATGATGTTCATCAAAATTAATTATCAATTCTTCCGGGAAGGCCAGCCTCTAAAAAGTACAAAGGGATCTGTGGTGGTGCATTCCAAGGGGGACAAATTAATACTCTGTGAGGATGAGGATGTACACAACACTGAAGAGGGTGAGGAATTGGTGGATTAGGATGAGGACAACATCTTGCCTCTGTAGAGCCAGTTTGTGCAGGGACAGATTAATTGCCAGCTTGTTTTGTGGGGACCCAAACAAACCAATAATTTCAGCCACAGTCATATGGCAGACTCTGGCGCTGAAATGTTTGGTTTGTTAAAGTGTGCATGTCCTTTTTATACAACATAAGGATGGGTGGGAGGGCCCAAGGACAATTCCATCTTGCACCTCTTTTTTTTCTTTGCATTATGTACTCTTTGGGGGCTAGTTTTTCAAACTGCCATCCTGTCTGCCACTGCAGTCCCACTCCTAGATGGGCCACGTGTTTGTGCCGCCCACTTGTGTCGCTTAGCATAGTCATCCGGCTACCTTGGTGCAACCTTTTGGCCTAAAAACAATATTGTGAGGTGTTCAGAATAGACTGGAAATGAGTGGAAATGATATTGAGGTTAATAATAGCATAGGAACAAAACAAAAACAAATTCTGTGATTTTAGCAGTTTTTTTGCTTTTTTCCAAAAAAATACAGATCCAAAACCAAAACCAAAACCCGGAAAGGTTGGTTTTGGCAAAACCAATCCAGATCCAAAACACGAAGAAATATCCAGATCCAAAACCAAAACACGAAAAGGGATTGTGAAAGGGATTATGATAAAATCTGTGAGCAATGCGATTTATAGAACTGTTCTGAAATCCGGTGCACACCCCTAATTAGAGGTTTTATAAAAGAGGACAGGGTCCTCACAATGGTCTATATTTTTCAGCAGTAAATTGCATCCAGTTAGACTTGGGAAACTGATGGAAAGGCACAGAATAGCCAATGAAGGATGAGAATCTCCAGACCCCAAGGGACACATAGGTAATTTGGTTTGAATGATAAGAGAAATTGGTGCGTAATCCAAAACAACAATACCGTGTATATCTGCAATAACCACAATGGAAACAAAATGGTCAGACATGGGGTAAATTTACTAAGAATTTACTAAGAATCGTGTTTGGTTGAGATTGCATTCTCGGGTGTGTTTAGTCTGTTTTTTTGACTCGCAAATATACTAATGTCAAACACGGACGAACAATGAGGAATCAAACAGCCAAATACAAAAAATACAACTAATTACACCATCAAACCAATTCTCTAGTACTATAGAACTCGCAAATTTATTAAGAATCGTGTTTTCAAAGTTGCATGTAAAATGTGCAAACTCACATCAAAATACACTTTTCAAATAGATTTCCTCCTAAACAGTGTGTTTTGCAAAAACATACACAAAACAGTGAAATCCATGAATGTTTTTGTTAGATTTTAAGTAAAAAAAAGGATTAATTAAAAAAAACTATGTAGGGACTCGAGTATAAACAGCACTTGGCTCTTTGAGCTGGGATGTGGGGATAGCCCCAGCATTCAGCCCAGGCTTGGGGTCCACTGGAGAGGGGGACCCCTTTATTGGGGGGTCTGACTAGTGTAGGGTGAGAATGCTTTGGCTGTGGGACCCCCTCAAGTGTGTCCCCCAGCTGCAGCATTACATTCCCACGCAGTAGGGGAGCCTGGTGCTGGTTCTAAAGATACGGGGGACATCAACACCATTTTTTCCTGTATTTTTAGAACCAGGACCGACTCACAGAGCCCGGTGTTGGTTCATTAAATGCTGGGGACTCCTACACATTTTGTTCCCCATTTATTTTCAAACAGTGTAACCTCAAATAGCCGGGGCTGGTTATGCTTTTGGGTGGGACCCCACACCATTTTTTTCAATATTTTTGACACCTTAATTTAAAACATAATACACACATGCAGCCAGTCACAGATCTGTGCAGGCTGCATGTTTGGGTGTGTTTGGCTGTGGTCAGACACAGGGAACACAGGTAAAAAACACAATCACATACACCATCAGAAAACACGATTTCGAAAAACATGATTCTTTGGAAATTTGCGAGTTTGGTTTGGACAAATTTGAAAATTTTCATGCGAAACAGTTTGTGTTTAATCTTGCCCAAACACAATTCTTAGTAAATTTACACCAAACAGAGAATTGATTCTGGAAAAATATCTATGAACCTGGGAGTGAAAGGTATGCTTCCTATCAGTTTGGTTAATGAATCCCCAAACATCACAAAGGACATGTAAAGAAGTTAAAAGACACATGCTTTTTGAGACCGACCCCAAATGAGGAAGAGTGGATCTACATTAATCCAATACAGTATCAGGCACACCATTAAAATATTCCCCTAAAATCAAGTTTAGAGCAGCCCTCTGTAATGATAAATTAAAAATATCCCTTAAAAATGTAATCTACCTTCTCAGCATGGGCTCTATTTACTACAATCCGCATATTGAATGCGGATTGTAGTGTGATATTACCGAGTGAATTCGCATTGCGAATTCAGGTAATATCACAGGGATTTACTATAAATCCCTTGCAGGGACAGAGCTTGCGATAAAGCTCTGTCCCTGCGGATCCCATCCGCACTCTAGTCGCGGTATTTTCGGAAAAAATACCGCAACTAAGAGCACGCGCATGCGCCGACCGACCACCGCTACTACCCCCCCACCGATGCTATGCCCCGCCCCCCGGCGCTAAGCCCCGCCCCCGCGATCGCGGACCCCCGCTACCCCCCCCTCCCCCCCCCGCGACCCCCCCTCCCTTCATTACACTTACCTGCATCCTCCTGGCCTCTGGTGGTCTTCTCTGGGCTTCCTGATCAGGTGATCTCCCATACTGCACTGGGGCCCGATCACCTGATGACCGGGCCCCAGTGCACTGTGGGAGACCAGCTGACTGGAGAGGAGCCATCACCGGAGGCCCGATCACCGGTCCCTGGATTCAGGTAAGTGAAAAAAAAAATGTTTAATTTTTTTTTCTTTTTTTTACAGCAATCAGCTTGTGGTCTCTTTAGACCACATAGCTGATTACTGGTACCGGCTCCCGCCTCTGCTCTCCCCGTTAGAGCAGAGTGGGAGCCCGGTATTATCACAGGGCTTCCCCCGGTATTTTTTTACAATTTATTTTTAGTAACTTGCACACAGATCACATTTCCCATTACAATTATGGGAAATGCGATCTGCTTTACTAAAAATAAGTGATACTGGGGGTTAGAGTAGAATTTTACTAATTCTACTACAATTGCCCTGTAATAAATACAGGTGAAACTAAAATAATGTGAAAAGGGTGTGAAAACACCCTTTTTCACTTTATTTTAGTAAAAATAATGTTAACAAATAGAGCCCAAGCATGTAAGAAAAAGCCTTCTGTGGAGAAATCAAAGATTTGTCCAGCAGCACATAACTAATTGTACAATAACACCGCTGCCATAGCTGGCTATGGTAGGAAAGAGTTTTGGTAAGTTGGAAAAGACAAAAGAAACTCTGCTGTGCAAGCACTCCTAAATAGAAAATTCTAAAATATTACTTTTAATGTAGTATATTCTAAAAGTAGTTGGATTTCACATATCATCCAACTAACACCTATACATATAAGACATACATTATATAAAAGGCAGATATCACAATCTCAACAATGATTTATTCCAATATGATTGTCAATATCAATGTTTGCACATGCATAACATGAAAAAAACAAAAAAACAACAAAAAACAAATACAAAACAATTTCACACAGGATTGCTGTCTCCCTATGTAAGGCAACATTTTCAACAATATACACACATGAAATCTGCAGATAGCAATATCATAAAGTCTCAGCACATAGAATCTGCAAATAGCTTGAAACATCTAGTTGTACCCTTCACATCATCAAATCCTATTCAATATAAGGAAATATCAGTAATAAGGAAGGTCATATATTCAGAGGTCTTTTTATACCTAAGTAAAGATTGATTATTGATATCCCACTCTGGACATAGATCTTTTAAGCTGAGTGCAGTGTATATCTGTTTGTTTTGAATTTATGTTGATAGAGTCAGCTATCATACACAGCAGCTCGCGAATCCCAGGTGTCATCATCTCTACTCAGTGCGCAGATACCTTTTTCTACTATTCTCTGATTCTATTATACTGACATGGTATCAACAGCAAGAGGATATAGATGGGACTACTAGATCTCAGAACACAAATACAAGATAGGGCAAATACTGCATTTGCTGAACTCACTACCAGCACCCGACCTAAACACAATAGTGATACTTTCTGTGATACATTCCTAAAATTAGAAAAACTAATAACCTAAGAAACAAGAATATGGTGGGACACACATACCTTAAAATGGTACACATACAACAAATTAATACCTAAAGGTCTACATATCAAGGAACTACCCACCCACAATCAAGAGGACAAAGATTTTATGAACAAGTGGAATGACACTCTTGATGAATGCTCACATAAGCTTATACAATTACCATTCAAAAGAACTTCATGACCTAGACATTGAGATCACAGCCCTAGATCACCTTCTAGAACCATACAAGGGTGATGAAGAATTCATTACACTATCAAACCTGACAGCAGGTAGAGTATTCAAAACAGAAGAAAAATGGATTGAGATTAAGAAAAATACAATTTTGAGGGACAAATTCAATAGTAAGAAATCATCATCTAGGACAATTAAACATAAGAATGCAAACCCTACATTAAAAAATACAAAACATCATACTACTGAAAAACATTCCTGCAAATGCGTTACACTGATATTTAAAAAATTCAACCTAAGGTACCAGCAGTATATGTCTAAGCTGCACAATCATAAGAAACCCCCTAACTACATTAAGAGATCTGTATCTAGAACATTCATTTGAATTCTCCACATATAATTCAGAATCTGAAGTATCCTTCTCAATACATGAAACAGAAGAAGATATACACTACGAACACTTAGCCAGGTTATCAATAGACAAAGGTTGGACCAACAGTGATAAAGATACAGTAGACTTTCCCTTACCAACAAACACAATACCTATCACAGTGACTCGCAAAGAAACACCTCAAACATGTGTTCCCCAAACAGGGTTTTTTTTAGGGGAACATCTATGCCCCCAAGTAGAGAGATCTGTAAAGATGCTCGATATAACCAGAAAAATGGGAAAAAGAAAACTAGAGGCACTAGAAGAGGCTGCAGGGGAGTAGAAAAAAGCAAAAATACTAAATTGAACATTCCCAATCCATCAGGACAAGGTATATTCAACCTTAGTGACACCCCTCTATCAGATGATCACCTTAAAATATTGGAAAAATGATTAAAATTTGCCCCAGCAAATGACATGAGCAAGTTTCAAACATATTTAGATCTATACAGATTTAAGAGAAAACTAACACTTAAAAAATATTTTTCCACAATAACACTGGTAGAGATAAGGAACAATATCTCCACAAATCAGAACACACTGACGAATCTGAAACCCCACTCAACATTTTACCCCAGTCATATAACAGGTCCACACATAGAAACATTCACAAAAGTGGTGGAAAAAGATATTGAGCACATTAAATACAGTAACCATACTCATAACCTGACAAAAAAAGAAAAGACAACTTTACAAGAATTACAAAACCACCATTCAATCATTATCAAGCCAGCTGACAAGGGTTAAGGTATTGTAGTCTTAAACAAGTCTGACTACATAGAAGAGGCTCACAGATTACTAGAAGATCAAACAACATACAATAAATTAAAACATGATCCAACAACACAATTCACAAAATAACTTGCCATTCACTTGCAAAAAGGAATCCGTGAAGGTGTACTAACCAATCAGGAACAAAAATTTATAGAGAATCAACATCCAATCATTCCAGTATTTTATTACTTGCCTAAAGTGCACAAGAATCCACTTAAACCCCCAGGAGGACCCATAATATCGGGCATAGGATCCCTTACTTCGAACCTGTGAGAATTTCTAGACACCTTACTTTAACCTTATGTCACTAAGCAGACTGCATATTTAAGAGATACAACACACATTCTCAACATTCTACAAGATGTTAAGTGGGATGACCAACTATGGTTAGTAGCCACAGATATTACATCCCTATATTCAGTTATAGATCATGAACAAGGGATTAACAGTATCAAATACCACTTGGCTAAAGATAATTCAATCACAGAAACACAGCGCCAATACATCCTTGACAGCATTCATTTTATTCTCAAACACAACTATGTGTGGTTTAATAACCAATTCTACATCCAAACCACAGGCACTGCAATGGGTACGAGATTTGCCCCAAGCTATGCCAACCTATTTATGAGTTGGTGGGAGGACCACAACATTTGGTGCAATCATGAGCTTGGGGCAAATCTAGTACTCTAGAAATGGTATATTGACTATGTATTTTTCATTTGGTGAGGAGATGAAAGCACCCTGAGAGATTTCATTTCAACCATAAATAATAATACAAATCACTTAAAGTTCACCGCCAATTTCAGTAAAAAGCAGGTTGAATTTTTAGATCTTAACATATTCATAGAGGGCAATACAATACACACAAATACATTTAAGAATATAGTAGATGTTAACAGCTATATCCTGTCTACCAGCTGGCACCACCCAAGCTGGCTTAAAATGATTCCCAAAGGATAGTTCCTAAGATTGAGGAGGAACTGTTCAAAAATAGAAGACTTTAGAATACAAGGACAAGATCTAAGTACACAATTTACAGAGAAAAAATATGAGAGGATAGAAGTGGAACAAGCACTCAAAGACGTAGAGTGTAGAGCTACAGATGACCTTTTGAGGTACAAAGAAAAAGAGAAAGGTAGAGATAGACAAGAACTTTTATTTATAACACAGTACTCCAAACAAGCAAAAGAATGACAACACATTTTGAAGAAAAGATGGCCTATCCTACTGGAAGATGAATCACTAGCAGGATGTATACCACCTAGACCTGCAATAGTTTATAGAAAAGCACCAGATTTGAGGCAGAAGATAGTTCACAACCATAACCCCCCAGTCCACTGAAACAAACCACTATTGATAACGCACCAAGTAAAGGTATTTTCTATTGTGGCACCTGTCTAGGTTGCACCAATGCAAACATGAGAAGTACTAAACCTACCACTGTGTTTAAATCCAGCACCACTGGGAAAACATACAAAGTAAAAAATAGGATGACCTTTAACAGCAAAGGGGTGATCTACATGCTAGAGTGTGATTGCCATAAACAATAAATAGGCAAATCTAACAGATAGTTAAAAAACACATGTGAGTGAACACATTAGACATATTAAAAGAGGAGTAGAAGAGCACAACCTCTCCCAACATTTCAAGATACATCACAACAGTGACCCGAGATCACTGAGATTTTTAGGTATAGAGGAAGTCGCACTGAATTTGAGGGGGGAGATTTTAATTATAAAATAAACACAGCAGAACTCAAATGGATGTAAGAATTGAAAACCTTTGCTCCGCGAGGACATAATTTGGATAATGAAATAAAGGCTATTATCTGCAAGAAATAAACACATGTGTTTGATAACATACACATCCAATACATCTGTCCAATAAAAATGCCCTCCTTGATTACAGCACTGTGGTTTTACTAACATACTGTGCATCTGACTCAACAATTAAATTACCATTACTGATTGCTGATTTCAATTTAACATCAAGACTTTTATCTAAGCATACTTTAGCTTATTCGACTGTAAATCTATTTCTACTACCTTTAATTCAGGTCACATGTATCATATGTGTTATTATATATCTATTTCTCTGATAAAAACTAAAGTTACTGTGAGTCTGAAGGAGACTTTTGCACACAAATTGACTGACAGTTTTTGCTCTCTATAACAACATGGGAACAGAACAACCAATCGCATTGAATCAATTAATTATGCACCTATCAGCAAAGAGAGCTTCCCTTTATCTACCTGCAAAGGACTATGCAGAATTATACACCACTCCCAGAAGAAGGCTTTTCAAAAGCTGAAACGCATTGGAGGACATCTATAACATTTGGTACATTGGCTCCAGGAGACCCACTACTTTAAATCATTTACCGGACAGTTACATCACAGCCGCGACCACGTGACTGCACCCGGAAGTCGCGGCCAGAAGCAGACTCCAGAAGGACGCGAGCCGGCGAGGGGAAGGAACGGTGAGCTGATGGATCCAAGGAGGTAAGTTTATCTCATATCGGAGGGGGCGTGCGACGTCTGGTTTAGCTAGCCACAACCGCACACCCCCACCGTAGGCAGCAGGTCTCCACCGTGGTGCAGTAGCGGGTGATCGTCTGGTCATTCAGACGTACGGCTGCTGCCTGCCATCGGTGTTAGACACTCAGTCCGTGAGAATCCACCTATTCTATTTAAATTCCCTACCCCCATAATCAGCACATTTCAATTAGCATCATCCTGTTCTATACTTAGTAATCAGGACTAGATCCTGTATTACATATATTACATAACGCAATGTGGATGTAGATCATTAACTGTATACATCGGTTTCTATTTCTATTTTGCATTTTTATGTGTCAAGTGTATATTTATGCAAATATTCAGAGGTCTTTTTATACACAAGTAAAGATTATTGATATCCCACTCTGGACATAGATCTTTTAAGCTGAGCGCAGAGTATATCTGTTTGTTTTGATTGCAATCCTACAGAAACATATTTGATACATTGCACATGTATTTGCACTAATGGATACTGTATATTGCAAATATTGCAACAATGGTCTACTGATTTAAATACAACTTTGAATTGAACTAGGGCATCTATGAGTGGCACATAGGTCTGTGTCCCAATATATTTCAATATTTGTTATAACTCTGGGCTTCATTCAGAGACGCTCGTAAGCGGCCGCTCGTTCGTTCCGAGCAATGTTCGCACATCTGCGCATGCGTACGGATTGTAATACGCATGCGCGAACCAGTCAGTGCGGCTGAAAATCGTGTGCTCGCTAAATAGCGAATGCCTGCTATTTTGAGTGACAGGAGGAGGCGTATGTGGGTGGTAACAGGGGAAGGTGCTTGAAAACGGGGAGTGGAGATCAGAACGCAGGCGTGCCTAAAGGTCAAAACGGGCGTTTTAAGGGTGTGCATAATTAATAAAGCAGCGTCATCGACCACGTCACTTGGTTGTTTTATAGTCAGAACTGCTCGCATGATTGCGGTAGGAAAAACCAACCACAAGAATAGCGAGCAGTTCATACGCCGTTCGATGTACTCGATTAATCTAATAAATAGCGGACATGACGTATGATGCGAGTGGCCAGGGGGTGTTTTTTTCAAAATAACGACCGCATGTTTTGTTCGCTCGTTCAGACATAGAGGCGAGAACAGACCGCAAAGAGTGAACGGTTAATTTAAATAGCCACCCCCTTTTTCTGAACGAGCGAGCGCAAATAGCGTCCGGCTCTGAATCAGACCCTCTGTTTTTCTTTACATCTATTACCTGCAGACAATCTCATTTGAGTATTTCTCTCATTGAGTGTCCTATGCTTTCAGTATGACACTCAACAGTAGAAATGAAAATTGAGTAAAGCCCCTGTTACACTGTTGTTTCCAAAGGTAAACTATTCTCTGGTAATCTCTCACTCCTCACAGATAGCAATTTGCAGAGGTGAGGAGCAGCAGAATGAGGAGTAGTAGATCTATACCCTGACCTTCCTTATTACTGATATTTCCTTATATTGAATAGGATTTGATGATGTGAAGGGTACAACTAGATGTTTCAAGCTATTTGCAGATTCCATGTGCTGTGACTTTAGGATATTGCTATCTGCAGATTTCATGTGTGTGTATATATCCTGTTGAAAATTTCTCCTTACATAGGGAGACAGCAATCCTGTGTGAAATTGATTTGTATATGTTTTTTTGTTTTCTTAGTTTTTTTCATGTTATGTATGTGCAAACATTGATATTGACAATCATATTGGAATAAATCATTGTTGAGTATGTCTTATATGTATAGGTGTTAGTTGGATGATATGTGAAATCCAACTATTTTTAGAATATACTACATTAAAAGTAATATTTTAGAATATTCTATTTAGGAGTGCTCACACAACAGAGTTTCTTTTGTCTGTCTTTTCCAATTATTATATTTAACTCTAGCAAGCACCGCCACTGCCGTCATAACCTTGGTTATTTTCCCCATATTATGCAAATTTGCTACAGGAATAGTGGTTTGTTGATACTTGATACACATTATACTTAACAGGAACTTTTTTGCCTGTGAGTCGTTATTCCCATCCTTCCCTTTCCTTATTTGTATATACATATTATACTGAGAATACTCTATGGTTTCTTACATGTCCTGGCGTTGCCTCTGGATATCCTTGCATATGTGTTATCTCTACTAAATGACATTTAACTTGTTTTCCATAATCTCACATATGTGCAACAAGCAGGGGCGTATCTATAATGGGTGCAAGGTGTGCGGGGCACACGGGCCTCTGGGTCCAGGGGGGCCATGCACCGCACACCCTGCACCCATAAGGTTACGTACCTCTCCAGAGTCCCACGTTGGGGCGGGAGTCTGGTGCTGAAAAAACGACAGGAAAATTATCGCGGCGGCCATTTGCTCATGTGCAGTACAGGGAAAATGGCCACCGTGCCCCGTGACCTGCGCATAGTCTATAGACTCTGGGCGCACTCTAGTGCCCAGAGTCTATAACTCTGGCGCTGGCCGTGCACAGCTCAGTGCGCTGCCGGCTGCCGGGCAGAGAGGAGGTGGCCTGAGCCGGAGACTGCACACGGGCCCCCTCCTCTCTAGAAATGCCCCTGCAACAAGGCCACTCAGGAGCCATGACATTTTGGATTATGCTGATGTGATGCATGGTGTACTGTGATCACCAGAGGGGCAGGTTTTCTCTCCCACTCCAGCGACTGACATTAGTACATACTGATATTATAACCTCCTGCTCTGCTACAAAAAAGTGTAAAGCAGGAGCTAGTATGTCCCTGATAAATGGGGCTCATGATCCATTATGAGCCGTTACACAAGCAGCAATTGTATTTTGTTTGCCTGACATTCAGAAATCTCTGATAAATGAAATTTAGATGGCGTTGGTTCCCGGAGCCCCGCTCCTTCCTATGCGAAAGAGTGCTGGATTATGATGAGGTATCCGATCCTTCAGCCATCTCCTCACTGCGTGCCCTATGGCTCTGCTCATGCGTGAATTAAGGTCACACATGTGCAGTGTTCTGGATCAGATACTGTTACTTTGGTCTCAAAAGAAAGGGGAGTGGTCACACAATAGTATTTTCAATTCAAATTATGCCACACAGTAGCACAATCTTATTCACATTACACCACACATAGTGCCCCTAATTCACATTACACCACATAGTGTTCCTTATTCATGTTATGACACACAGCAGTGACCCTTATACACAATGCCCACAGTAGTAGTTCCCCTAAAACACATACTGCCAACAGTAGTAGTGCCCCTTATACAATGCCCACAGCAGTATTGCCCCTTACACATAATGCCCACAGCAGTAGTGCCCCTTATGCAATGCCCATTGTAGTGGTGCCCCTTTTGCAGTGCCTCCAGTAGTGGTGCCCCTTATGCAGTGTCCCCAGTAATGGTGTCCCTTATACAGTGCCCACGGCGGTAGTGCCCCTTATGCAGTGCCCACAGTGGTGGTGCCCCTTATGCAGTACCCACAATGGTAAGTCCCTTTATGCAGTGCCCACAGTGGTTATGCCCCTTATGCAGTGCACCCAGAAGTGGTGACCCTTATGCAGTGCCCCCTATGCAATGCCCCCAGTAGTAATTCCCCTGTAGTAATGCCCCTTGCAGTAATGCCCCCAATAGTAATGCGCCCTGCATTATTGTCAACTGCAGTAATGCCCCCTGCAGTAGTGCCCCCTGTTGTAGTGCCCCCCGTAGTAATGCCCCCTGTAGTAGTATCCCTTGTAGTAGTGCCCACTGTAGTAATGCCCCCTGTAGTAGTGCCCCCTATGGCAGTGCCCCCAGTAGTAGTCCCGTGTGCAGACACAAAAAAGAAAAAGAAACAACATTACTCACCTTAAACCCCGCTCCTGTGTCTGCTACCATCTGGTCTGCCTAGCTGCTCCTCGGGACTAATGGAGAGACATCAAGATGTCTCTCCCATAGTGCACACTGTGGGAGCTGGAAGCCAGAGCTCAGAAGTGAGCTCCAGCCTCCGGCTGCAGCTGGCACTGCGGGGAAGGAGCCGGTCACCTGCTGGTAACAAAATCTCAGCGGGTGCCCAGCAAATAGAGCCTCCCTGCAACGCCGGACTAAGGTGGACCAGAACAGACGGAACCGGTTCCATCTCCAAATAGAAGTGACGGAACGCAGTTCCTCCCTGTGTTGTCGCACTTTAACCCCTGGTGTTAGGGAATCACGGGGATAGCTGCTTTCCAAAGAAGCTGTCACCATACAGGAGCAATACTGAATTGCTCTGGTAGTTAAGTAACCATCACCGCAACTTGCAGCGAGTTGGATACTTAATTATCGGAGGCCTATTGGTAATAAATAGGCTCCAAAGTTATTTTTTTTCTAAAAATATGAATAGCTCTTTTAATCAACTGAGCAAGATGTATTCAAGGTAATAGTCAACAAGAATTTTAAAATGTGTTTTAATAGATTTAAGGTGCGATGCTGAAAGTCGTGAAGATATCCTGTATCTTGAAATCCTCGATAACACCTGTATCCATGCATGGTATCAAATCTATTAATTTTAAATACTTGACAGAAATGGTAATATCTGTTTAATAGGATGTCAAAATACTGTATGTTAGATATGCATGGGTTATATATTTACAGTAATCATGGCAATTAAGTACAAGTTGCTGGTCATGGGCATTCATTTTCCTCGTGAGTTTTATTTATTCTGCAGCACTATTATTTTCACTCCAGCGAGTTATGGGCCATTGCTTACAAAGTTTTTAAATCTCGCCCCTGCAATGTGGAATTCCGTACCGAGTTATCAATCACCCAGATAGATTTTTAAGGCTTCTAATTAAGCAGTTGTAATTGCTCATGCTATTTTTCCCCAATAATTGTTCACCTTACTTGATTACAGCCCTAAAGCTGGTCATCAACTATACAATTTTCTGTCAGATATCTGTCCAATCTGGTTAGTTGGAATGAAAGCCTGGTAATGTATGGGAGCAAATGACAATCGTCTATTTGCTCACAAACACTGAAAAATAGGCAAAAATGGTTGTTCAGACAAATTGGTTAAAACACACAAATGTAACCAATTTGAACAATTTTTTGTTTGTCCTTTTTTCAGTGTTTAAAACCATATGATCGACTGTCATTTGCTCCCATACATTACCAGGTTTCAATAAATTAGAAATAATGTTAAGTTTAGGGAAAGCTACTATGGAGATGGCATTTAGAAAGGAACTTCCATAATAATATGTTGCATTGTAAATTTTCCAAAACATAATTTAAGTAAATTCTTTACTAAAAAGGCTTAAGTCTCACAGGCAGTTTCAGCATAGCCAGCTAGTGCAATGCTGAATGCAGATTCCCGATTATCATACAGAAAATATTGATATTTATAGTGAATTCATATAATAAAAGTAGATAAAAATCAAATCCATAGTATATTTATTATTTAATTTAATAGTAAAAAAAAGGGAAAAATAGGTGAAACACACTAATTTTCTTCACCACTTTCCTTTGTTACTTCCCCAAATACAGTTGTCTGTTAAACTCCCTGGTCCCCATTTGAAAATGTTACTGTCCTGCTAGTCAACAAGATGACAGGAAAAAGTAGATCCTTAGATTCTGCACTGAGGGTGTGATTCAGCATAGGCCACACACAAGCAGCTTTGCAATTCCGTCCTTGCTAATATGCAAATGCAACAGGGGGGTTCAGACACTATGGACCTGATTCAGACCCGCTCGCAAGCAGGTCAATGGATGGCCATTGCGCACGCGCAAGCCCCGGAGCGACTGAGAAATTCACTCGCTCCGTGGCTCGCTACAAATGGGGAGGCTGTTGATGTTGATCGACAGCTCGCCCCATTTTATAGGCGGCAAGGAGGGGAGTGGCTGGCCAAACGGAGGCGTTCCCAAAGGAACGCCTGCTGTTTGAGGGCGGCCCTAGTGACATCACTAGTAATGTCAGTAGTGAGCTTCCTGCTCTATTAGAGCAGGAAGCTCACTGGGGCTTTCGGGAATGAGACCCTACCACAAGGGTCTCGTCGCTAGCCTGATGGTCACGATGGTCGCGACCATTGCGACCATCACCTGGCCTCTCGCAAAAGCTGTGGGTGGTCACCCACAGCTTAGCGAGCGGCCAGGAGGCTGTTTTTTTTAAAAAAAAGCAGCCGCCCTGATTCAGAGCGAGCATGAGCTTTTTGCGAGCGGCTCTGAATCAGGCCCTATATACCTTACTGTCCTCGTCCAAATCACAGACACTGTTTCAGTCACAAAACAAAAAATTATTTCCTGTTGTCACCTTACCTCCACTGACTTGTCATATTCCCAGAAAACGCCCCTCCTTCCATCCTACACACAGAAATATATTTAATTTGCCCCTCTCTGTTTATTACAGTCCTTTGTACAATCATTGCACTTCCATACCCCTAAATAGTAAGACAACACAGCAAACAAAAAGGAAGAAAAGAAGGATAATGATATTTCTTCATACCACTACATTTGTTAGATGTTGTAACATTATTGCATACGGTAGTTAATTCACTGAAATTAATCTGCTGTTCCATGGGCTCAAAGTCCCAGTCAGTTAGAAACAGCGGTGTAACTAGGGGGTGTCGAGTGAGGCTCGTGCCCTGGGCACTGTGGTAAGCCCAGCAGAGGGGGGCGTCACTGCCAGGGCATCATACCCACACACCCACCCTCCCCGCGCCACCATTGTGTCCTGATTTCTTTAGCCAGCAGGCAAATGTGCTGTGCCTGCTAGCCTACTGTTGGCTGTGCTGCCTGTAGGGGGAGCTGCAGCTGAAGTGTACAGCCCTCCCAGTCTCCTTACCAAGCTCTATCCTGACAGAGACTATAGCTGCTGTCTGCAGCGGGTGAGGAATGATTTTTCCTTACCCAGTGCTCTCTGTCTCCGCTCTCCGCAGTTGGGTTATAGGGCTGGGGGAGAGACGCCAGGGGGTGATGGGTGGGTTTTGCTAAGCTGCCGTGGGGGGGATGGGGGGCCTCATGGTTGGTGTGTTCATTTTTTGTGTGGGGAGGGGGGATGGGGTGGGCTGCTGGCTGCATTTGTGTGAAAGAGCTGTGTGTGTCTATGTAGGCTTTCAGTGTGTGTGTGTATGTGTCAGTGTGTGTATATGTGTCAGTGTGTGTATATGTGTCAGTGTGTATATGTCAGTGTGTATATATATATATATATATATATATATATATATTGTCAGTGTGTGTATGTATATATGTCAGTATGTGTGTATATGTATCAGTGTGTGTGTATGTGTCAGTGTGTATGTGTATATGTGTCAGTGTGTGTGTGTGTATGTCAGTGTGTAGGTGTATATTTGTCAGTGTGTGTGTATGTGTATATGTGTCAGTGTGTGTGTGTATATGTCAGTGTGTGTGTGTACCTGTGTCAGTGTGTGGCTGTGTGCTGAGAGACAACCTGGGGGGAAGATGATGGTGTGACTGAGAGATGACACAGGGGAGGAGCTGATCGAGTGACTGAGAGACGACTCAGGGGGGAGCTGATCGTGTGACTGAGAGATGAAGCATGGGGAGCTGATTGCATGGCTGAGAGATGGTGATGGTGTGCCGAGAGATGATGCAGGGTAGAGGTGACGGTGTGCTGAGAGATTATGTGGGGGCAGGTGATGGTGTGTTGAGAGATGACATGGGGGGGTGATGGTTTGGCTGAGAGACAATGTAGGGGTGATGTGATGGTGTGCTGAGAGATGACACAGAAGGGAGATGATAGTGTGCTGAGAGTTGATGTAGGGGGAGGTGATGGTGTGCTGAGAGATGATGCAGTGGGGAGATGATGGTGAACAGAGAGTTGACATGGAGGGAGGTTGATGGTGTGCTGAGAGACAACGCAGGGGGGAGATGATGGTGTGCTGAGAGATGACGCAGGGGGGAGATGATGGTGTGCTGAGAGTTGATGGGATGGTGATGGTGTGCTGAGAGAAGATGCAGGGAGGGAGATGATATGGGGGAGGTGATGGTGTGGCTGAGAGAAGATGCAGGGAGGGAGATGATATGGGGGAGGTGATGGTGTGGCTGAGAGAAGATGCAGGGAGGGAGATGATGGTGTGGTTAAGAGACAATGCAGTAAGATGATGATGTGGCTGAGAGATGAAGGGGGAAGGAAGTTACACAGGGGGCACGAGTCTAGTTGAATTGCTGTTGTATGATGATGACCTTGTTAATATTCTTACACAAAAAGGCATCTTCTGGATGATGTGACCTACAGTACATGAATATTGAGTACCAACTGAAGATGCTGTCGTCCCATGGAGGATACATTTCTTTAGCGGTTCCACATTGTTAGAAAACACCATATAGGTAAGGTGCATATGGAATAGAAATGAATGTGACAAGAAATGGGTGGCGTGTCATGTTGACATGCCCCATTTTCAGGAGCCATGACCCTTTCTGCATGTGACCATGCCCATTTTTTTGGGCGCCCGACTTTGGCTCACAAAATATGCTTTACTGTATGGTGGGGGGGGGGGGCACCAATATTAAACTTGCCCTGGGCTGTGAAAACCCTAGATACGCCACTGGTCAAACATCACATACACAAAGAGAACTCCTCCTCACAGTAAATGCATGCCCCAGCAGTTCTAGAGCTACAAGCACCAGCAGATCAAGGATGCTATGTCTTTTATTTCCACAACTGGAGAACAAAAGGCTGAATAACACTGAGCTGCTTAATCTGATCACACTAAATTGCTCCATCACCAAGGGTTATTTCAAACTTATGGTGCATACACTCGGTATTATAAAAATGCACGATATGAACGATAATGATATCGACCATATCATTATCATTCAGATCATTAATTTTTTGGTGCCTACCAACCCTCAAATGACCAGGCGTGTGTGGGCATGTATGGACAATAACAATATCAACCATCGCCCGTGTATACATAGGGACCCGCGAGCATGATCGCGGGTCAATGGCCCGTCTTTGGTAGGTTGGTGGTGTGCTGGATGAACAATAACAATCATCCAGCACACGGGGAAGGTGCAGGATGATCAGTCAGCGATATCGTTATCACTGATTGATCATACCGTGTGTACGTACCATTATCTCTACTCACACACAATAATATTTTTTGGTCCTGTACTGGTGGGGAGCTGACTGCAGTCAGATTCTGATACCCACTCAAGGGGCTCCTGTGAGTCATTTAGCATCAGTCATGTGAGGATGAGCACCAAAAGCAAAAGCACAAATACATAATTCCAATTTCATAATTCCATGGACAAAAGTCCACGAAAGATGATGTTTGTCCATGAAAAATTAAGTTTTGCCTTTTTTTGAGACCCATAATATGGCGGGAAAAATCAGAACTTGGTGGGAAAATCCGAAACGATCCGAGCCAGCACATTTCTAATTTTAATAAACCAAACTTTATTGACATACTTTTGTAATACAAAATGTAACTAAAACAGAAAGTAGTTGGACAAATGTCCATAACAGAATTTAAATAACTGTCTCATAATACAACATTTCTTACTAAGCTGCAGTTTACCACGTAATGGTATTTTACTGCTCATCTCATCTCTTGTAGCGAGAGGTATGGTGTGAAGAAAATTTACTCCTGCAGTGTTTAGCAATGGACAACTTCTTACTAGCTTCCAGTGTGTATATGCTGCCAAAATTATAAAGCTTATCAAGAATAATGAAAGAAATACAGAATACAGGGTCTGATTCAGAGCCGGACGCTCTTTCAGAGCGCTCGCTCTGAATCAGTGCCCGCCTATTGTATTTTTAGAGCGGCCTCCTGGCCACTCGCATAGCTGTGGGTAACCACCCACAGCTAGTGCGAGCGGCCAGGATGATGGTCGCAATGGTCAAGACCATCACAACCATCGGACTTGCGACGAGACCCTTGTGGTAGGGTCTTGTTGCCGCAAGTCCCAGTGGACTTCTTGCTCTTACAGAGCAAGAAGTCCACCCACTGACATCACTTGTGATGTCAGTGGGGCCGGCCCCAGATGGTAGGCGTTCCCATGGGAATGCCTCAGTCTGGGCAGCCACGCCCTCGGCCTGCCCACCAAAGGGGGCGTGCTGTCACTCAACATCGACAGCATGCTCCCTTTGTTACGAGACCCGGAGCGATGGTTTGCCCGTTGCTATCCGGGTCTCATGCATGCGCACGACGGAGCCGCCTCCATTGTGCGCATGCGTGCTGGGCCAACATCGACCCGCTTGTGACTGCTCAGCGCTCGCGAGCGGGTTTGAGTCAGGCCCACAGTATGGTTGAGTCTAGTGTTGGGAGTCCTATTCCTGGGTTCCTCTAAACACTTCCCAAGTTTAGAGTTTGGGATTTTACACTGCCATGCTGTTAGGAAAGGATTTGCAATTGAGCTCACAGGGAAGATCCCAGTTGGCCAACTAGCCTATGTGGCTGCCTGTAAAATGGGTCACTTTTTTTTTATGTGTGGCCCCGCAACTAGTAGTGTTGCCCTTAAGCATGACCAGCAGCCTGCTAAATCCTGTCAAAGCAAGCACTGCAGCCCATAGAGGAGCTATTAACATCATGAGAATATTAGAATGAAGTATGCTCTTGCACTGTCTCCTCATTGTGCATACATGCTGGACATTAGGACACAGAGTCTGCAGGGAGGTCCATCCTCCAAACTGATGTGCTATGCACATGTGATTACAGCTTTCTTAGTTCTGTGTGAGAGTGTCACAGTTGAAGACAGATATCTTCCACTTAGCTCCATGTGAGAGACCTGATTAATACCTGCATAAAAGTTTTTCCAGCATCGCACCACTACTGATAAGAACCATACACATTTACCACCTGGTGAGCTTTATAGGACCTCCTTCCCCTGAAGCTTTGTTCCATTACCAGTGTGCATTTAACAGTGAGTATGACTGCACCTATATTTCAATAGACCAACAACCACTGGTTAAGTAACTGGGCTGTTCATAGTTTGAATAGTTAGGTTGGAACTTTAGTCCTTATATCATGAGACAGAGCTCCTCTACTGTTCCCACCCAGATTGAGAAGAACTGGGCCACACACTGACACTGGTCCTGTTGGTAAGCAGACAAACTGACAGTGGTACCCAAGCATATTAAAACTTTACTATTACCAATCCCAACACTCCATTGGGCAGCAGCTCCTGGCAAAGGATGACTTTCTACCCCAAACAAACCCAAAGCAGCTCCCACAGGATGGCCCCCACACCCAGATGGGAGCAGATGACTAGCCTGAGGGGTCATGGGGACTGGGCTCAGGAGTGCTAGACAATAGGGGAGCTCAGGGGTGTCAGAAAGGGGGTGATAATCCTGTGTTAAGAGGTCAGCAGTGGGTAATGGAGGCTGCTGTAGGTTGGTGGGCACTGGGTAATTTCTATGCTTGGTTACATTGCTGTAAGTCTGTTATTGGAGGGCTGTAATTACCATTGTGACATCTGTTAAAGGTAAAGGTGTGGGTGTTACTAGGGGTGAAACAATTTATTGGCTGTTTCTGGGCTCCACTGGGTGGAGGTGAGGATATTTTTGATATTGGGGGGGAGGATCATCTCTGTCTATTTGCTGGAGGTTTTTGGGACAGTACAGTCTTGTGGGGGGGCTATTTGGAATGTTTGGACCACTAAATTACCATGCATATTGAAACCAACAGCTTCCACACAGGTGTACTAATCCCACCTACTTTGGTGTTGATACCACCTATAGTTGAATTGATGACCAACGCGTGAGGCTATTACTATAAAAATTTCCATGGCCACTATTAGTTCCCAAACCACCCCGTTATGATACAATGTGTGAAAAAAATCCCTTTCTGAAGGTCTACTGGAGAGGAGCATATAGGGTCTCATTAGGTAACCTGTGGTGTATCATAGTCTCAAATCCATTGGTGAGTTACAGTATGTATGTGAATAGGATTGTGTTATTTTACAAATATGCAATTTTTAACCAACCTCAATATTTCTTTACAGGTAAAAATTTTACTTAAGAGTGTAGGCACATTTATCATTACTTAGAATGATGCTCATTCATACAAAGACTCTCTTTACAAGCATTTTACAGCTTTTCTTTAAATCTGTACAGCTCAATCATATTTATTTCTTAACCTTCTTCATGGATTTCCTTTTTACTTTTCTTCTACATTGTTATTTGATTGTGACATCTCGATCTTTACAAAAAGTGACGAGTAACATAAAAATGCCAAACACTGTAAAACGAGATGTTCATATTTAAAAGTCAATTTGGCAACAGAAATCACTTTCCTTTGAAGTTAATCACAAAGTGATGTTTTGGACTCTCCTTTGTGTATACAGTCATGCCAACTAAGTGTTCGCACCATTCAAACTAATTATGGGTTATTTGATTATGGTAATAGTATTAATGTATTTAATGTGATGTTCTGTCACTTTTTACTGATTTAACAGTTCACATTTTTTGTAACTTTAATAAAAGCTAATCTAGTTTCACTGCAAAAAAGTTGTTAACTGTTATTTTTTCTGTGATTATAGGGCTAATTCTGATGCAAGCAATCTCGATGCTCGTGGAGTTAGGTGATTTTTTTGCTACTGCGTGTGCACAAAAATCCCTAAAAACTTGTACAGTGCATGTTTCCCGCAGAGGCTATTTGTGACTGAGATGCACAATATCACAAATGTATTGGGTATGTGCTAGGCATTCCTGGGTGGTAACTAGGAGGTGGCTCTTAAGAGGCAAAAAATGGTCCGTGTTATGGTGTCTCTGAAGTGGTTGCATACACAGATGATTAATTGCTCATATTGGAGGCACCTACCATAAGGTTAGTGTGACCAATGGTGTGCCCGATGTTGGCGTGTAAAGCTGCATCAAGCTATATTACAGTATCTAAAGACTCTCAAAGTGAGCATTTCAGCCGTTACACATTCTTATGCAGGCTTGTCTACCAAGGGAAGGGCTGCTGCTAGCAATAGAATAAAGTTGCAAGAACAGTACTACAGCAAAAGACGCTAAAGTGGACGCAGCACTCAGAATCAGACTCTATGTGGTATATTTGCTAAAGTGCGGGTTTTTACATGTGGAATTGTTGCCCATAGCAACCAATCAGATTCTAGCTATTATCTTCTAGAAGGTGCTAGATAAATAAGTAAAATCTGATTGGTTGCTATGGGCAACAACTCCACTTGTAAAAATCCGTTCTTTATTAAATATACCCCTAAAAGTCCACTTATATATTTTTTTTAAATTGTTTTAAATTGTAAGTAAGAAGAATTGTGATGATTCAAATGTCTGTCTAAATAAGGGAAGAAATAATCATCACCAATGGAGCATTCCGAAAGACTATTTAAACTCACAACTGCTACAAGCAGAATGTATCCACTTGAGTTTAGCAAATTTCCTGCATGTGATTAGGCTGCTGTGACTGGGACAAATAATATAACAATGCACATCACCGCAGTTGTGGTTGCCTCAGGGTGCTTCCAGAAGTAATGTAAAGCAATGACAAGCTTGCAGCAGACAGCCTTTAGGGGCTGTATACGTGCTGTATTAGATGAGCTCATAAAATAGCAATGAGAGAAACACTATCACAGAGCTTTGATTATACCGTTTAAGTACCTAAAATAGCTCATCCTTAACTTTTTTCAGGAAAAACATGGAACAGAACAGGATGTAGTGTGTTGTCGACAAACTAGTTTTATCACTGACAATAATTCAATTACACAGAAAATTTCTCAAAACAAACCCAAGTGACACAACCAACTGGGGCAACATAAATTCTCCATAATTATACTGCCAAGGTGAAAAATGTCACATAACATACTCAGTGCCTTTCTTCTTGCATCCATAGAGACATTAGATGGGAAGCTATGGAAACCATGGGAAACACCCTGGGGCTCCTATTTACAGGTGAATTAAGATGAAAGGATAGTGCTGGAAGCCATGAACCCCCTGTGCTGCTGTATTAATGACTTACTACTTTCAACATTTCAATAGTGGTGTTCAGTGATGGGACATTTTAGCTTTTTTCATTTTCTGATGTCAAAGGTTAACATGATATGTGGAACATTTGGAACTCCTATAAAACAACTTAGGACCGACTGACCCATGTTCAACTGCTGTTCACATGGAACCCTTCTCCACTGTGGCCTTCAAAGTTCTTGTTAGAATATTTGCTACTCTAGGTATCATATGTTAGCGTGTTTTCAGCATTATTGTATACATTTACAAACTGACTTGTAGAAAAATGACTAAAATAAACTGTATATATCCTGACTACAAAATATGTTTTGTTACACTTTTCCCCTGTAAGCAAAATAAAAATCCCATGTTTGTAAGTAGCTTTGTGTGTAAATATTCCATATGCTGGGCATACATTATACAATTATCCGTAATTATCCGTGGTTCTCCCAGATAATTACACTATGTATTTGTGCAACCATTTGGAAATATTCATAGGTCGAACATGTGGAATCATACAGCATGTCTGTCCGATGGCAGTGTATGAGCTGCGGCTGCAGACTGACAGACATTTACTCTGTTGTTTCAAAGGAGAGGAATGGGGAAATGTCTCCTCCCCAGGGGAGGAATGCAGATAACGTAGCCACACACTGGGACATATCTCACAGTGGGGGAGATGTACTAAGCCTGTTGGTCTGACAGACATGTATGCCCAGCAACAGTAAAGCAAAATTTTTACCATCTCTATGAAAATTTGACCTCTAGTCCATTGATCTATTTGAGTTACTGTTACAAGTCCAGTCCAGGACTTGTCTCCTGCCAGTATTCCTCCTGCTCCTGACCATGCTTCTAGGTTGCTGGTTGCTAGGAGACCCAGATGTCAGAGGATTTCACATGTTTCCTCCTAGTGTTGCCTGATTGGCAGCTGATCCTATTTGAACTTCCTGGACTGTCGCCACCCTGTCGGCTATAGAGTTTTCATGAGGAACTTTTGGTTATGCAACTTGCTATCTGTGCATCCAGACTTCCAGTTATATTTTCTACATGCTGCGTGTATTCTGCTCACCGGCTTTTAAGTGACCCAAGTACCCTGGGTCCAAGCAAAGCTGTCTCCAGAGCCCTCCAGGCCATACAGCTATCCTGCTTCTATACCACGTTTCAAGTAACGCTGTCTGCAGGCCCCTCCAGGCCATACAGCTATCCTGCTTCTATACCACGGTTCAAGCATCGCTGTCTACTGAGCCCTCCAGGCCATACAGCTATCCTGCTTCTATACCACGGTTCAAGCATCGCTGTCTACAGAGCCCTCCAGGCCATACAGCTATCCAGCTTCTATACCACGGTTCAAGCATCGCTGTCTACAGAGCCTCCACGTCATGCAGCTATCCTGCTTCTTTACCACGGTTCAAGCATCGCTGTCTACTAAGCCCTCCTGGACATACAGCTATCAGACTTCTATACCACGGTTCAAGCATCGCTGTCTACAGAGCCTTGCAGGCCATACAGCTATTCTGCTTCTATACCACAGTTCAAGCATCGCTGTCTGCTGAGCCCTCCACGCCATACTGTTATCCTGCTTCTAAACCATGTTTCTAGCTACGCTGTCCACTAGGCCTTTCAGGCCATACAGCTATCCTGCTTCAACACCACATTTCAAGCACCACTGTCTACTAAGCCTTTCAGGCCAAACAGCAATCCTGCTTCAACACCGCAAGGGGTGCTGGGAGAGATTCGATCACTCTCACAGCATTCTCCTGATAGAAGCCCTTAGGATACTATAGGGTAACGCCAATCATGAGATGGCATTACCCACTGCAACTAAGCCCTGGAGTACACCGGCTTGGTGCATATGAGAATTGTGGTCAAACTCACATTTCAGGGTTGACAGCATTTCTCCCTTTGATGCATCCTGCCCAATATCTCCATAGGAGCTGAGTGATACTGAGATTCCTGGTGATATTGCTGGCAGTGGTTAAGCCTTTCTGCTTCACCCAGTCTTTGGTGCATCACTGAGCTTCACATGTATTCAGGGGAACTGGGAACCCTACTTTGGGATTCTGATTTCATTTAAAAATAATAATATAAATAATAATAATAATAATAATAATAATAATAATAATAATAATAATAATAATAATTATATTATAAAATGTAAAAACATAAAAATTTTAATTTAAATATATATGTGTATGTATGTGTATATATATATATATATATATATATATATATATATATATATATATATATACAGTCAGGTGCATAAATATTGGGACGTTGACAGAATTTTCATATTTTGGCCTCTATTCACCACCACAATGGCTTTGAAATGAAACACACTAGATGTGCTTTAACTGCAGAGTTTCAGATTTAATTTGAGGGTAATTACATCCAAATCAGCTGAACGGTGTAGGAATTACAACGGTTTCTATATGTGCCTCCCACTTTTTAAGGGGCCAAAAGTAATGGGACAAACTAAACAATCCTAAATCATCTTTCACTTTTTAATACTTTGTTGCCAATCCTTTGCAGGCAATTACAGCCTGAAGTCTGGAACGCATAGACATCACCAGACGCTTGGTTTCATCCCTGGTGAAGCTCTGCCAGGCCTCTACTGCAAATGTCTTCAGTTCCTGCTTGTTCTTGGGGCATTTTCCTTTCAGTTTTGTCTTCATCAAGTGAAATGCATGCTCAATCGGATTCAGGTCAGGGGACTGACTTGGCCATTGCATAACATTTCCCTTTTTAGCCTTAAAAAACTCTTTGGTTGCTTTTGCAGTATGCTTCGGGTCATTGTCCATCTGCACTTTGAAGTGCCATCCAATGAGTTCTGAAGCATTTCACTGAATATGAGCTTATAATATTTTCCTGAAACACTTCAGAATTCATTCTGCTGCTTTTGTCAGCAGTCACATCATCAATGAATACAAGGGAACCAGTTCCATTGGCAGCCATACATGCCCACGCCATGACACTACCACCACCATGGTTCACTGATGAGGTGGTATGTTTTGGATCATGAGCAGTTCCTTTCCTTCTCCATACTCTTCTCTTCCCATCACTCTGGTACAAGTTGATCTTTGTCTCAACTGTCCATAGGAAGTTGTTAACTGTAATGGCTTTTTTAGATGTTGTTTGGCAAACTCTAATCTGGTCTTCCTGTTTCTGAGGCTCACCAATGGTTTACATCTTGTGGTGAACCCTCTATATTTACTCTTGTGAAGTCTTCTCTTGATTGATGACTTTGACACATATACACCTACCTCCAGGAGAGTGTTCTTGATTTGGCCAACTGTTGTGAAGGGGTTTTTCTTCACCAGGGAAATAATTCTTCTGTCATCCACCACAGTTGTTTTCCGTGGTCTTCCGGGTCTTTTGGTGTTGCTGAGCTCTCCGGTGCGTTCTTTCTTTTTAAGAATGTTTCAAACAGTTGATTTGGCCACACCTAATGTTTTTGCTATCTCTCTGAAGGGTTTGTTTTGATTTTTCAGCCTAATGATGGCTTGTTTCATTAACAGTGACAGCTCTTCGGATCTCATATTGAGAGTCGACAGCAACTGATTCCAAATACAAATGTCACACCTAGAATCAACTCCAGACCTTTTACCTGCTTAATTGATAATGAAATAACGAGGGAATAGCCCACACCTGTCGATGAAATAGCTTTCGAGTTGATAGTCCCATTACTTTTGGCCCCTTAAAAAGTGGGAGGCACATATAGAAACCGTTGTAATTCCTACACCGTTCACCTGATTTGGATGTAATTACCCTCAAATTAAATCTGAAAGTCTGCAGTTAAATCACATCTTGTTTGTTTCATTTCAAAGCAATTGTGGTGGTGAATATGGGCCAAAATATGAAAATTCTGTCAATGTCCCAATATTTATGCACCTCTCTCTCTCTCCCTATATATATATATATATATATATATATATATATATATATATATATTGGCGATATGGGGTGTCTTACTCAGTAGAGTGGTCAGTGGTGCAGTGTCAAAATAAGGGTCACAAAGCTTGTCCAGGTTAACAAAAACATGCGGGTGCTTTAATATTGTCACTGCACTATCTCACTTCAACTCTATCTATAAGGACAGCACACATTCTCAAGGTCTCAATGTCCTTTCTGCGTCCTGAAGGTATGGACACAGGCCTACTTGCCACCACTGGCCTCCAGGCTCACTGGCCTTCTTGGCTTCCACAACCCCACCTGTGCTGTATCCTCTGGGCAGGACCTTCCAGTCCAACTCAGACTCAGTGGGAAGGTTATCGCTTGGGAGAGTTAACTAATATCTATCACTGTGGTAGCCCTTTATAGAAAGGGCATTTTACTACTTAATAAATAAACCCATTAATATTTGTAATAATTTCACAGTATAAAACCAACCAGCTGGCGGTCATATTACTGCCTCCAAAATTATTAGAGGGAACAAAATACATTATGACATTATGACATAACCTATAACACTATGCACCTTACTTTAGAACTTTAGAAGTAATGCCTTTTGACTTTGTTATATCATATGAGTTATGTCTGGAAGTTGTGGCTTGTGCAGAATCGATATGGCAACTAGAATGTCATCCCAACTATCAAGCGCAACAGAATACGCACCATTATATAAGTAAATGTTAATGAATAAATAATCCATAAATATTACATTGTAAGCAACCTCTGTGGATTTCTTAGTTACATTGTGTTGTAGATGGCTGATAGGAAGTGACTTGGCTAAATGCGATTAAAACAGGAGAAAGCTTAAGGCCCCCATACATCTGCGACGGATCATCGTGATGTAGCCATGGGATCAGAAACATGATCTGACAGTCAGAAATGTCGACCGACGGCCATCGATGTTCCATGATCCGTCGCAGGATCGGTGAAATTCTACATATTACAATTCACCGATCTGCCAATCACGATAATTTTTTGATTGTTATCGGCATATCTGTGACATCCAACATGTTGGATTTCAGCGATCTTGCGATGCCGGGTCGCAGGATCGCTGCATCGCTACCATCCGTCGCATATGTATGGGGGCCTTTCCTCCAGAGATAGTAAGTGATATAAATTATTATAACACACCATGTACTGTAAAGTATCACAGATATAGTAAATTGCCTTGGAAGTTTTAATCAAAGTACAGAAACTCCAGCCTTTATAAAGTGACATAATTATTTATTGACTTTTAGTGTACAGTACATGGTTATTATATATACAACCTTTAAAATTCGGGGCACAATCTTTTCAACACCCCTTTGTATTATAGGATTTAGCTATAAACTATGGTTTTATTGTTATCACTGAAGCTTATAATTTGTAATGACATTTAGATGTCTTTAGCAGTTGTAAAGCTGTCAGTGGTATATTATTTAAGAAGTCATGAAATGTTTTCACAATGGGATAGTCCTGGATGGAATTTATTCATTACATTAGTTGCAGTTACATTTTTACAGAGCTTGTCAATATTGTAACATGTTACTCATAGAAAAGCTCTATGATTAATACATTTACCAAATAGATGTTTTGTTAATGTAAACATTAAGTGAACAAAAGTTTTTCTTGATGTTATAGAACTTTAAAATCTTGTGTTGAGCATTTGTGCACAGAGATCAAACTGTCTTACAGGAGAAGGTACCAATAAAAAAAGAGGAGATTGACAGGTAAAGAGAGGAACAAACAAGAAAGGCTACTGGTGGGTTACAACAAATCCATTATGTGGCCCTGTCAGGTACAATCAGCCGCCTACATTACATACTGATTCCCAAATAAGGTACACTCCTGGAAAATATCACCGAAGCTGAACAAACAAAAATATTATGAGCCCATAGTACCATGACTTCAGAAATGCTCAATCAGTTGTGAGCGGCAATATAATAGGCCTCAATATATATATATATATTAGGGATGTGCAGGCTCGGTTCTACTCGGTTCCGTTCGGTTCTTTTTACCGAATCTTATTGGCTATCCAAAACTCGTGACAGCTGAAACCCAAAAAGATCCGGTAAAAAGAACCGAACGGAACCGAGTAGAACCGAGCCTGCACATCCCTAATATATATATATATATATAGACACAATGCCCTTACATTGTGCTAATTTTTCAACAATAGCAAAAGAGATTTAGAAAAATCTAAACTCAGAATTACGTGGCTGCACCTTTCTCTATATATCTCTGTTAGACAGATATACAATAGATAAAACACCACAAAAGAAGAGAAGGGGCTCTCACTGAAACAGTATAAGTTTGTATGTATTATAAAACAGTTGATAATAACAGGAAAAAGTCCACGTTTTAGATAAGAAATGGCAATAGTAGTGCTCCAATAATCAGTTCTTAGACATAAAGGAAGACAGTAGGTATCCTCTCCTTTTCACAGATGTTTTGGAGTTAAAAATTCTGTTGATCTTTAATGTGATATTAAACTCAATTATCCAGGATATACGTTCCTTCCTTCAGATGGTGCTGAAAGAAACCCTCACACCAAAAATACACCCCAAAAGAGCGCCAATAGGCCACTATCAGTAGTAGATAAAACACTGCCACAACAGTATTAAAAATGAAAATATTTATTCTATAAAAACTATGATTTCCATTTGGAGCTTACATTAATTTGTAAAATCACAGAAACAGATGAAACCCAACGCGTTTCGTCCCTTTGACGGGACTTCATCAGGGGTATATCATCATGTGACTGAGTCACAGTCCTAATGTTAACCAGAAGAACCACAATGCAATACTCGGCTAGTAGAGCATGTGATGAGTAAGTACACTTAACTTTTAGATCCACTGGTTGGGTGTGTCTAAACCCAATGTGGCATAACACTCCTCAAGTGTACTGCTAGAATCAACTCAGCATGATGCAAGTGAGTTATATATATATATATATATATATATATATATATATATATATATAATCCCCTTAGGCCTTATTAAGTCTGTTTGTTTTTATAAATGACTACAGTGTAGCTGTGAAAGGGGTAATGATGATGTGTAAAGGTTGTTGACCTTTAAGTCAAATCTCTTTATTGTCTAGTTTTTCAAAGACATTTGTATCACATATGATCACATACAAGCTATTGATATTCAATAAATGTACTGACCTGTCATTTCTCGTTCCTCAGTTACAAAAGTAATGCCAAGCATTTAGATACACTTTTTAAATGTAAAGCAAATGGAAAAAAAATACATTTATGGAACATTACATCTGACTCATGGGGGTAAATTTACTAAGATTCGAGATGGTCCCGATTTTCAAAGTGATTTATCTCCCTGGACCTCGCCAAAATTCTGGTGATTTAATCCCTTTTCTTTTACCAAATTTACCAACAGGCGATTTGAGGCTAAACGAGTTTGCCGATGGTGATGCAGAACGAGATATCTCTCCCGAGTAACTCGTTTTGCAGGAGATTACTCACCCTAGATTGCAGTGTTTTCTCTCTGCAAATCTCTCCCGAGCTAGCAGCCAGCACATATCAGTGAGATATGTGCTTGCTGCTTGTGTATTAAAACTTGTAAAAAATAGATAAATGTTTTTTTTTTAAATGACGTGAGGCCCCCCCCAAAAAAACACTAACCAATGTGTATGTCGCTTTAAGAAAGATTTCAAGAGTTATGCAAGTCTGAAGTTTCAGAAAAACATGTTATTCACCAGTCAGTCTGGAGTGAAGAAGATAAGCATTATTAAAGAGACAGTCTAGGATGACCACCCAAAAGGACATAACAAGATGGCAGGCGAGACAGAAGATTCCAAGATATTACAAGAACATGCGTCATAATGTCATATGCTTTTCTTATCAGTATGTCCAGCCAGTATTGGGGTGCACAAACAAGTTGTGTGTGCACATAGCTGACTCATGGTGACTAACCTGTTCCAGATTGGTATAAATAAAGCCGCACTTGTACTGTTCCTCAGAGCGGTCTACGTAGTGCTGTGATGTAAAACCTGCATCGTTGTCTGTGTCTGATTTGCTCTCCAACCATGGTTGTATGTCAGTCTGCTTGCTTCTTCTAGTAACGTATGCTACTGCGGAGTCCAGACACATCGAAGGTAGAGTTACAGCTCTCAGAACTAGCCTCACACTGGCATCCACATTCCAGCCTCCCCGTTCAACTCTATTCTTCCCCAACCCATCCCACAGGCCTAAGCCTTCATCAAAACTTATCAAACAAATCTTAAATGCCGCTAAATGTCAAATTGCTTAACATTGGAAACACTACTAATCCCTATTTTCCAGCCACCAATAACCCTGGTTGGTCTATTTTCCATATGGAGCACATCACAGCCACTCTTCATGACACTCCTGATCACTTTTTTAAAATTTGGTCTCCATAGACCACTTTGAGGCCAAACTGCCTTTACAAACCATTTAAAACTGATTTCATTTGGAACACCTGTACCATGACACAGCAGGACCCCCTTACCTCCTTTGGCTTTTTTTTTATTCTCCTTTTCTTCTTTCCTTCTCTCCTTATTCCCTGAAGAACACACTCCAAAATGTGTCTTCTTTTGACTAGTCTAATACTGAATGTGTTTCTTTTTTCTTTTATATACTGTATATATTAACTGTTTAAGATGCCTTTATGTTCAATGGTTATTGTTTATTGTGAGCTTGTACCCTCAGCTTATCTGATTTTGTTGTGAAACTATATTATTGCTTCTCTTTTTCTGTATTTAACATTTTTAATATAAATACTATTTAAAAAAATATTGTAAATATTCTTAAAATATATTTTAGCTGGTATTATTTGTAACATATTGCAATGCACATGTAGTGGTATATAGGTTCTAGAAGTTAGATTAATAATCTTATTCTTAGACTTTCACATGCAAAGAGCCGGGAGAAAATGAAACAAATGCAAATAATATACCTATTTGCTCCTCTTGATGGTAATGATAACAATCATGTGTTTCTCCTATAGCATAAAAGATTAAACACAGAAATGGTTGACAAATAAACAAGACAAGTCAACAAAAGGATGACAGCACAGTAAATGCCAGGCAGTCTTAATAACTGCCTAAAAGCAAATTTCACTGCATGTAGCTAATAGTAGACAACATATAAACTACAAAACATCCTATGTGTCTCTAGAGTAATTTATTCCCTGCGCACGACAATGAAAAGAATGACCAAAGGAAAAGCCCACCACAGGGATCCTTACTACACAGACAAGACAGTCTTTCCTTCTCCATTCAATTTAAAAACAACAGACAAGTAGAGACATGTTTCCCATAGCTGTGTCTGTACACCATATATACCTAATGAACTGGCATTCCCAAGTAGTACTCAACTTTGATGTCTTTACTGTATAGCAGGAGGGACAATATGATCTTTAGGCACAAAAATAGTGTTATTGCCATTATTCCAAACTTAGTAAACGATCACAATAGGAGCAAATCTAAAGGGTAAATTCTGTCCTAACACACTAGCTTAATTTACCTTTTTTTGGAGTGCAGGCAGATTTGCATTTTTTTCTCAGATCACCCACCAAAAAGTTATTTGCGAAAATGGGCAGATACCCGATAAGGGTCTTGTTTTGATGAAGGGTTCAATAAGTTTTCATGTGAAAACTTATGGGTATATTTACTAAAGTGAGAGTTTTTAGAAGTGGAGATGTTGACCATAGCAACCAATCAGATTCTACTTATCACTTAACTAGCGCCTTCTAGAAGATAATAGCTAAAATCTGATTGGTTGCTATGGACAACATCTCAAATTCTAAAAACTCTCACTTTAGTTAATTTACCCCTTATTGTTTTACCATATCTAATAGAATTCCCCCATCAGTAAGTCAGTGGCTGCCCTACCTATCTTTAAAAGGAAGTTTCATGTTTCCCACTCTTCACAACCAGTTACATATTTGTTTTGATAAATCAGGCCAATTTATGCATTTACTGTATTGCTATGGTTTTCAATTAGATGTATTAGCTATATTTTAATACTACAAAGTTCTAGAATACAGATACTGTACATGCTGTGTTTGCAACACCAACCAGGATAGTTAGAGGGTAGCAACTTAAATTCAGTACATATTCAATGACATCAGTAGTAGTTCATTAAAAGTAAGTGTTCTTCTACAATTGTGATTAGTACTGACAATCAAAACTAGGGGCCAAATGCATTAGGGTGAGAGTTTAGAAAATGTGAGAGTTTAGTAGTAAACTCTCACACTGTTACATTGGTCGAGTTGGGAATGGGAAACCATCTGGATGAGAGTTTACATCGTGAGAGTTTTTTGAGTCTGAACAACATGCGAGTTTGCATATCTTGGACTCTATTACATTTGCCGATTGAAAAAAGTGTGAGAAAACTCTCACATTTTCTAAGCTCTCACCCTATTACATTTGGCCCTATATTTTGCTGTTGAACAGATTGAACCAATTGAGTTTTGGAAATATTTTTTTTAAGACCACTAAATGCCTCATAGGGTAAAATGGAATAAATAAGAAGCCACAAACTGCAGATTAAACTTTAAAAAGTTCTACAAATGGCAAATGGTGTGATAACTACAACAGTATTGTAGGCTCATAAATTTCTTGTTCTGGATAAAATATTCACCACCAAATTAAAGCGCACATTTTCTGTTAATAAAAGTAAGTCTTATTTTATTACAAAAATGAAAACTGGCAAACTTACGTTACATATGGTATTATGATTCTGAAACATATTCAGGAATAATTTTGTAACCCTGAGGCCTAATTTTAAACAATAATGTTATACAATCTGTTGTTAGTTTAACAGTCATAAGTGTTGGTATGCAAACCATTTGCAAGCAGAGTTATGAAACAGTTGCTGTCTAGAGCACAAACTCTTGCATTACAATCAGAGGTTTTATCAAATGCTGTTTAAAAATGGTTACTTGCTCTACTACTATACACTCGGATTATGCACTCACCACACAAGATGTGTAAAGCACAATAGCAGTCTTATGCAGGGGTGGTTTAACTGAAAATGGGGCCCATGTGTAGTCTTCTTGTGGTTCACTCTCTCCGGTGCATGTCCCAAGTAAACTATAGTACTGTGCCAGAGTCTACTGTGCATGCGCTGGTCTCCAGGAACATGGCATCCATGCAATATTCCTGGTGATTTCAGTACTGCATATTTGAAGATCTAAAGGAACATAGTGCAAGTACCATTTTTCCAGTGATTTCAGAACTGCACATAGAAAGATCTTTGGGAAATGGCACCTGTGCCATTTTACCAGTGATTTTTGCAGTGCTGATGGAGGGGTAAGTGGCATGAACGAGTGCAGGGAGTGTATTGTTGTCCTTCTTGGACCCAGTGCCCATGTGCACACCCTGCATCCATTATAAATACACACATGGTCTTATGAATAAAAAGGTGGGAAAACAAATATCCCTACTTTCTGCTTTTTTTGTGCAGTACCCAGGAAACATACCACATTTAGTGGGAGAAATATTACGCCTTGAAGAGAGATAAAAAGGAGAAGTTACCCAAAACAACTAATCAGCTTCTGTAATTTTATAGACCAAGTTAGATAAATGATAGGTAAATGATTGGTTGCTATAAGCCAGATTTTATTACTTAAATGATGGCCAAGAAGAAACTAAAACACTCAGCTCTAGCCTATCTATTCTTCTAAAATGGGGGGTTACTAAAGTTTCCACCCCCTTTATAGGTGCAACGTGTTCTGTGAAGGACTCACCACCCTTTACTATAGCACAATAATTGTGCCTCCAAAAAGATAAGCACCCAATATTCTACCACGTAGGTGATACATACCTGCCACCCTTCAAAAGGGTAAATGCCCTACAATGACCACTTATGCCACACATGCCCACTGGTTTGCAGCGCCTTTCTGCCAAGCTGCACCTCATTAAATAGCGTATTGACTAGAATAATAAAGACAGACAAACAAAGACATGAACATGATTTTGGGTAGGAGGGAGGGACTTCAAACTGAAAAGAGACAGAATGAGATTCAAACAAACCTTATAGTGCCGTAATTAAAACTGTCCCTAACAACCCTGTAGGATAAAAGGAAAAAATCTGAATCTACCTAGTAACTGGTGACTATTACTAGCCAATCACGAAAAAAATATAAGGACTCTTATATAGCCTCAAGATTATACAGCTCTAATCTTATAAAATACAGATATTTTTTATTAGGTCAGTTAACAGACATATTAATAAAACTTACAACAAATGACAGCTCTCTGAGTATATGTGCGGCCATTCGCCATCCACAGTGCATTGTTGAATGGTCATATGTGTCCAATTTTATTTCACCAGCATGTGTAGCTAAGATGTAAAGTAGTAAAATAGTTAAACAAGTGGTCTTAGTACCACTTTTATGTTGATTGTTATATTTATGCATAGTTTGATATTCCATTTAAACTATTCCATTGTAATTTCAATAAAGTTTAGTTAAAAAGGAGAAGTTTGAGAACTGACATTTTGAGCCTTTGAGAGAGGAGAGCTGAGGACACCATTAGGCAGCTAAAGAGATCAGCAACTGAGAGAGATAAATATAAGAGTGGGGAGAGAAATAAGCAGAAAACAGGAATAAGCGAGAGAAAGAAAGAAGAAGAGAGTGATGGAGCAGTGAGACAGAAACAAAAGCAAAACAGAGTCAAACTGAGAATAGCACATTGTCAAATTGGGGCTGGGTATGGGATGCTAGTGCTCAGGATCCCAGCAGTATCTCCATGCCGGCATCCTGACAGGGTTAAGATATCGACACCTGCCGGTAAGTACCCTAACCCTACCGCTAAACCTAACCCTCCCTCCCCACTGCATAAACCTAACCCTCCCCATGCAGCCTAAACTTTAACTCCCCCCAGCAGCCTAAAACTAACCCTCCCCCCTGCAGCCTAACCCTAACCCTCCCCTTAGTGCCTAACTCTAACCCTTTAACCCTAACCCATATTAATTACCATTGGGATGTCAGCAGTCGGGATGCTGGGATCGGGAATAATAAATAGAAAAAAATGTAAATCAAATTTTATACCCAAGTGTGCCTAGAACTTGTGACCCTATATGGAGTACTGAGATGTATTCACCCACTAGACCACTTATTGACATAAATGTAGCTTCTAATTATCTCTTATAGGTTTAATACTGGTAACTGTGTACTTAATGTTTTCATGTCATTAACAAGGGTGATTACTATTAGTGCAATCAAGGAATGATTATACTATTGGTTGTTGCTGGTTTAAATAGAGTCTACCGGATATTCAGGTCATTTATTGATACCCTCTGAAGAACCTGTCACGGGGAACAGCACTGAAATGCGTTGTGTTGTGACTCCAGCAGCTCCCATTTGAATGATTCACTGGCATTTGCACTTTGGAATTGGACTGCCCTATTTAAAAGCCATCTCCATGCTGGCTGTGCTAAGGAACTAAAGCAACACTGATATGAACTGTGCTGCTGACTGACGATTGGGGGTGGCATGAGCATGTGCTCTGCCCACACTGATTGCAAATTTTGGATCCACTCTTCGTGGTCCTAATGTATTGACTACATAAAATGCATCCACTGTAAATAAGGCCAATAATGTCAAAGTGACTGTGTAACAATTAGGTAGCAATGACCAGGTTTATAAAGAGAGTTCCAATATGTGGTGCCTTCACAGTTGGTTCAGGTTTCTTTAAATTCTGCAATCAGTTTGCAGTGAAACAACCCCAATTATGTAGAAAGTGAAGTGGTTCAGTAGTAGGGTTTACCTATCAAATAGTAGTCACTGTGTGCTTTGTCTTTGTATTTAGGATTCCTAAGCTTCCAGCTGAGGGATTGTTGTCCCTGGGGATAGGGGGCACCATTTTCTTGGGTGTCACCACTTCCCTAGGGATTCCAGCCTTGGGCTGACTAGTTTTGGGCTTGTTGATGTTAAGGTAGGGGGACCCTATGCTGTGTATCTCACTGCTGTAGTGTTTCCCCCTCCCTACTGGTTGTGCCTAGTGCTGGTTGTTATTGGAAATTAGGGGGAACCCTATGCCATTTTTCCCCTTATTTTCCAATACCAGCCTAGGCTCAGAGGTCCTGGCTTGGTATTGATTTTGGGGGAATCCCACACTATTTTGTTTCCTGAATTTCACTTCTATTTGCTGTCAGTTTTGGTTTAGGACCAAAAGCAATGGTTAGTAAATTTACTCCATAGAGTTAATTAATTTGAATAGAATAGCTTCTATTCCACAGTGGATTCAATAGAAACTGCTGCCAAATAAAACATGCCATTGTTGATTGTCAGTTTAGACACCAAAATTGCTGCCTAATAAATGCTACCATACTTACCCCTTTCACACAGAGATATTACTGGGGATAGTCAGGTCTTTTTTTTTAATGCAAAATGGTCTACACGAATCCAAATTACCGGGGCCTTAACACTGGGTTATTTCCGGGTCTGATCTGGGATGCCTGTGGTCTGAAAAGGGTGCACCCTAGGTTATTTCACCATGGTTAAAGTAAAAGGATCTCATTGGTGGTTCCTGACACCCGCTTTCATTGCTCATCCTTGTGAGCCTGTAACAAAAAGTCAATTTCTAATGACTCAAACCTTTGGCAGGGTTGACATGGGTTCTGTGTGAAAGGAGTCAACCCAGGAATAACCCAGAACCAATGTGCAGTGTGAAAGGGATATAGGAGCTGTGACCCAGGTCCAATCCATGTTCAATAACTTGGGAAAAAGTAGGGTTAAAGCCCCGACTTTGGTCTGAAAGTGATATTAGCCTTTTGAAAGGAAGTTTTTTTGGAAACCTTTTCGACACAGGTACTTGTGGCCTTTAAACATCTAAAATTGAAGAAGATTAAGTTCAGTTTAAATTTTATGAAAATATTATCCCTTAAGAACATCCAGAAGGATAAAGGTCTTATAATGAAACACGCTAAATAGGAGGGAGGGTGGCATAGTCCTTCTAGATATTGCAGATTATGAAAAGGAGGTATTTTTACAACTTAAAGATTCTAACACATACAGTCAGGTGCATAAATATTGGGACATTGACAGAATTTTCATATTTTGGCCTCTATTCACCACCACAATGGCTTTGAAATGAAACAAACAAGATGCGCTTTAACTGCAGACTTTCAGATTTAATTTCAGGGTAATTACATCCAAATTAGGTGAACGGTGTAGGAATTACAACGATTTCTATATGTGCCTCCCACTTTTTAAGGGGCCAAAAGTAATGGGACAAACTAAACAATCCTAAATCTAACTTTCACTTTTTAATAGTTTGTTGCATATCCTTTGCAGGCAATTACAGCCTGAAGTCTGGAATGCATAGACATCACCAGACGCTGGGTTTCATCCCTGGTGAAGCTCTGCCAGGCCTCTACTGCAAATGTCTTCAGTTCCTGCTTGTTCTTGGGGCATTTTCCCTTCAGTTTTGTCTTCATCAAGTGAAATGCATGCTCAATCGGATTCAGGTTAGGGGATTGACTTGGCCATTGCATAACATTCCACTTTTTAGCCTTAAAAAACTCTTTGGTTGCTTTTGCAGTATGCTTCAGGTCATTGTCCATCTGCACTGTGAAGCCGTCCAATGAGTTCTGAAGCATTTGACTGAATATTAGCATATGATATTGCCCGAAACACTTCAGAATTCATTCTGCTGCTTTTGTCAGCAGTCACATCATCAATAAATACAAGGGAACCAGTTCCATTGGCAGCCATACATGCCCACACCATGACACTACCACCACCATGCTTGTCTGATGAGGTGGTATATTTTGGATCATGAGCAGTTCCTTTCCTTCTACATACTCTTCTCTTCCCATCACTCTGGTACTAGTTGATCTTTGTCTCATCTGTCCATAGGATGTTGTTCCAGAACTGTAATGGCTTTTTTAGATGTTGTTTGACAAACTCTAATCTGGTCTTCCTGTTTTTGAGGCTCACCAATGGTTTACATCTTGTGGTGAACCCTCTATATTCACTCTTGTGAAGTCTTCTCTTGATTGTTGACTATGACACATATACACCTACCTCCTGGAGAGTGTTCTTGATTTGGCCAACTGTTGTGAAGGGGTTTTTCTTCACCAGGGAAATAATTCTTCTGTCATCCACCACAGTTGTTTTCCGTGGTCTTCCGGGTCTTTTGGTGTTGCTGAGCTCTCCGGTTCGTTCTTTTTTTTTAAGAATGTTCCAAACAGTTGATTTGACCACACCTAATGTTTTTGCTATCTCTCTAATGATGGCTTGTTTCACTGATAGTGACAGCTCTTTGGATCTCATATTGAGAGGCGACAGCAACTGATTCCAAATGCAAATTTCACACCTAGAATCAACTCCAGACCTTTAACCTGCTTAACTGATAATGAAATAACGAGGGAATAGCCCACACCTGTCCATGAAATAGCTTTTGAGTTGATAGTCCCATTACTTTTGGCCCCTTAAAAAGTGGGAGGCACATATTGAAACCGTTGTAATTCCTACACCGTTCACCTGATTTGGATGTAATTACCCTCAAATTAAATCTGAAAGTCTGCAGTTAAAGCACATCTTGTTTGTTTCATTTCAATGCCATTGTGGTGGTGAATAGAGGCCAAAAAAAGAAAATTCCGTCAATGTCCCAATATTTATGCACCTGACTGTATAAAAAAAAACTTATTAAAGACTCCACAGAGATGTTCCTGAGAGAATTGAGAAGCTCTTAAAGACATGCATGTTGATAATGGGACATTGAAAGTAACCAAGCCTGAATTTTTTTATAATGTTAAACCAGTAGTTCCAGTGATATATGAACTTCCCAAGGTGCAAAAGGACCCGATTAATCCCCCCGGCAGACCTATTGTGTCAGGGTAAATTCCTTCACAGCCAACATGTCTGAATTTATAGATTTTCATCTCCAACCTTTAGTCCTGCCAACTAAGTCACAGTTAAAAGACACCAGAGATGTTTTTAACATACTTAAGGATCTCCAATGGGAAGAGGATTTTATTATGGTTAGTGCATAAGTCATCTCCCATTATAGTATCATTAGACATGAACAGGGTTTAGAGGGGGTTGCATCTTTTTTTTAGAAAATCAACTCTGGAGTCAAAATTACAGGAACTTTACAGGACCTTTTATTGAAGGGGATTGATTTATTCTTCACCATAATTATGGTGAAGATGATTGTTATCTGCAGCAATTTGGGACCTCTATGGGCACTAGGTTTGCCCCTAGCTATGCTAACATCTTCATGGGGATATGGGAGGATGAGTTAATTTGGAGTACTAATCCCCATAGGGTAAATGTAGTGTCCTGGTCCCAAAATATAAATGACTTATTTTTTATTTGGAAGGGCAAGAGAACTCTTTTAGAGGATGTTTGTAAATGAATGATAGGAGTATTAAATTAACTTTTGATATACAACTTGAGGTGATCAATTTTTTGGATGTTATCGTATATATAGAAGATGGAAAAATACATACAAAAACTTATCAACAATCAACTGACTCTCTATTCTATATCAATTCAACTAGCCATCATCATACTCAGTGGCTGACCTCCATACCTGGAGGGCAATTTAAAAGATTAAGAATACATTGTTCTAATGTGGATGTTTTTAAGGAACAAGCACTTAAGATGAAGGAATCATTCCTAATTAGTATAAGGAAGGCTTGATATTAGCTGAAGATGTTATAGAGACAACATACTCATATTAAAACCTAAACTCCTGAAAAATGAAAGATTTCCAATAGGCTTTTATATTGAACTTCACTTTGCAATATAAGGAAGTTGAGCATAGTTTTTAAGAAACATTGTTCAATATTACAGTGGGACCCCTTTTTAAGGAAGGTAATTTCACCCAAACTGGTGCACATTTACAGGAAGGCAGCTAACCTTAGAACTAAATTAGTAAAAAGTGCATATTTGGGTTCTGGGAATAATATCATACAGTTTAATTCAACTAGTTTCCATAGATGTGTCCTATGCCTGGGATGCAGAAATATAAAGAAATCTAATATTAACAGGAAGGTGGTGGAAATAAAAATGAATGGCAGCAACATTAATTACAAGAGTTTCTAACATGTAACATGAAAAATGTTGTATATGCCATTGAGTGCAATTGTTGGAAGTTCTACATAGGACGCACCTCCAGAAATCTAAAAATGTGGATTTATGTGCACCTCATAGGGAATATCCGAAAGGGTCTGAACTCCCACTCTTCATCTGTTCATTTTAAAAGCATGCACAACTGTTCCACTGAAGAGATAAAAAAACTTTTATGGAATTAAGGCAATCAGGGATTTCGTTAGGTGTAAGGATAGTCAGTCTCTACTTGCGAGGGAAAAAATAAAATGTATTTTTAATTATAAAACCCTTGTGCTCTCAGGATTTTGAGGTGAAATGGTTTTTATAATATATTCCTGAAGATTCTTGTATCTATTTTATTTTACTTTTTAGACTTGTCTTTTTATATGTTTTTTTTATATGTGTTTAATATATTATTTTATAAATGCAGTGGCCCCTTGCACACATAAAATTTCACTTTTAACTGTCTTCATTTCATATAGATAAACCTTCTATTAAGTTTTGTTTAATGTCTTATCTTAAAATATTATTCCATCAAGGTGCTTATATATCTCACTTTATTTATAAGAAGAACTTTCTGATGTATCCATGGCAATGTGATACATTGCGATATCTCAACAATCGGCTAAGGGAACCAGAAGAATGTCATCCGGAGGTATTGTTAGTCCGGGCTGTTGACAGCCACACTTTGGAGTGTCACTTCCAGGATCTGGGAGAGCTGCGTGCCGGGCAGATGGGACATCACTTCCGAATCCGGTTGGAACACTCCACATTTGGCCAGGTGGATACTGGGAACAATATAACTTCAGGCAATTTGACCGGAAGTTAGGACAGGACCAGAATGGAGACTATACAAGTGTATTAACACTCCGCACATGTTATGAACTATGGGCCTGATTCAGCAAGGAACACAGTTGCTAATATGCACGCAATCGGTTAATTAATTTCCATTGCACATGCGAATGCATCGCAGTGCGCAAACTAGCAATTGTGATGGGATCTGCATTTGCAGAGGCTAGGCAGACCAAGAGCAGGGTGTATGACAGGAAGTGCCTTTTTATGTCTGGTGATAGAGGGTGGTCAGCCAACTGCAGGCGTGCCAGTACGTTTCAACGCCGTTGCATGGGGGTGCATAAATTAGCCACTGCGATGGCCTACGCAGGACACATAGCAAGCGCAAAAGTTGGCAATTCCTTAGTGAGGTCTGACCTGCCTTAACTGAGTGTATGGGTCCGATGTTACTCGATGTTACTGATTGTTTCGCTATGTTTCCCTAGCATACAGATGTGAGTAAGGGGAAGTGGGCGTCCTTATATCAGGCCATGTTCGCAATGTGAATGCAAACATTTACATAGCACCACTGATATTATCAACTGCGGTGCGTGCATATTAGCAGAAATGCGTTCCTTGCTGAATCAGGCCCTATATACGGACTTATGTGTTATGCATGGTATGCTTAAATTGTCATATATTGATTAATTATTATATAGTTGATTTGGTGATCTTGTCCCATACACCTTGAAAAAGAAACACGTTGGTGATGGGACAGTGGGCCTATATGGACTGACTTGCTACATTGGGGCCAAATGTGACTGTGGTGTGTGGAAGTTCAGAATCTACAACTTCACCTCAGGTTAATTTTTTCTTTTACCATCTGCTCCACATACATTGTAGCAGCATCACCAATAGTAGTTTGCTCTTTATTTTAAATAAATATATTTTGATACAACCTTCGTTCCCTTGGTTTTATGTTGAATATACTGGGAGGAAAAAAATATGGATCCATAGTGGAAAAAAAGACCATTTAAAGAAACCTCTATGTGTACATTGAGGATGATATTTGTGTGAGTAGAGTACAAACTTCCATCATCTATGTTACCATATTTGAAGACAAAGAAACCTTTATGAGCTTCTTTACAACTTTTCTTATAGTGAGTGGGGTATGCTATCCTGCCTATCGTTGGGGTTTGATTTCGCCCATTTCATCTTTTTAATGTACTATTTTATATATACCACACTAGTATTGGTTTTTCATGTTTTTTATTTATTTGTATCGTGGATGATTCTCTGATGGACTGATATAAACCTAGAGGATTTCATCAGCTTTTCTACATATCCAGATGCCATATAAAGTCTGAGTACTACTTTCTATTATTTGATTGCACCTAGGGACGTAACTAGGGTGGTGTGTCCGGTTCAGTAGCACAGAGTGCAGGATGCCCTGTGAGCGGGCCCAGCTGCCACCGCAATCTCTATGTACTGGGCGCCCACTGTGATGTACTGTATGAAGCAGTAGCACTGGTCCCAGTTCATTCACTGCTCTCCAGGACTTCCGGTTCCAGCAGTGCACTTTGTGTGTGTCCTCACACAGGCCCGGTGACAGGGAGTATGAATCTGAGGGGCCCTGAGTGCTCAGGGGCACGAACAGCAGCTGTGGGTCTTGGCTAATATTAAATAATTAAAGTTACCGCTCCGCTGGCCTCCCATCTGGTAAGTAATAATATTTTCAACCCCTGACCTCAATACCCCTTCTAAGTGGCCACGGCGCTGCGCATAGTGCGTCATGACGTCACTGTGCATGACGCGGCTGTGCCAGCCCTCCCTGTGTTCTTGATCTGCCACTGCAACATCCATCCATCGAGGAGCAGGGAGGCCAGGAAGTAGAAATGACAGCCACCGGTCTCACAGGCTGCACAGTGCACATGTGCTCCGCACCACCAGTCCTCCACTGTCTGTCCACCGGATAATTGTAGGGGTAAGTGCCCGGGGAGAGGGGTTAACTGCTAAGTAATGAGGCCGTGGGGGAGGGGGAAGGGGTTGCTTGCCCGGGGTTAGCTGCACAGCTGTGTGTCTGTGGAAGGGTAGTTTGCCTAGACCCAGGGTACCATGTTAGTCATGTGGCCCTGGGGGCTGGTTGTCTGGGGGGGAGGTTAAGTGTTCAGTAATGTGGGCTCGGTAGGGTGGGGTTGTCTGGGTCCTACACTTTCATCCTGGCTCCAAGAATTTTAGAAAAATTTGTCAGGCCTTGAAATATATATATACTGTATGTAGTCTACATATCTATATATTAGGGGATGCATTAGGAGATGGGTGGTCATTAGATATATATCTGCTTTAAGGCAGTGGTCATTAGACAAGGGTCTGCATTAAGAGTGGGGGGTAATTAGACAAGGGGCTACATTGGGATGGGGAGGAGTTAATTAGAAAGGTATCTGCACTGGGTAGGAAGTAAATAGACAGGTATCTAAATTTAGGCTGGGGGTTGTCAGTAGACAGGTGTCTGCCATATGCTGGGTACACACTACACAATATCTCTAATGACTATCTTCATTTGACTTTGGTTTTCTGTTGGGTACAGTGGGGTGTGGGACGCCCTCCCTCTGTATCAATATTGTGAGTTACTGAGCACTACATTTATTATCGATCATTCACCTTGGTGTTGATCTCCATTCCCCCCCCCCGTTTCTCTACACATACCCAGTCCCAGCTATTATCTCTTTTTCCCCCCCACTGGGTCTGCTCAACCATACTTACCATATTTATGATTGAGATTATTTGTTAATAAATTAATACTTGTCAGTTCATGAGAGTCTCTCAGACTCACTTATTCTCACAGATCACCATCTATACACCATCCACGGAGCGCAGTCCCGTTTATGATACATGTGTGTTTGCGCACATAGGTCATTCCTAGTTACAATTGCTACAATTAGACTTGGGGTAGTCTAACATTGAGATCTGCAGCACCTTTTTGCTTACTCATATTCCCTAAATAGAAGCAAGCGCCGATCTAAACTTGGGATGTGCAGGCTCGGTTTTACTCGGATTTACTCAGTTTTTATCGCCACTTTACCGCAAATTCGGATTTATTATATTGGCTATCCAAAACACATGATAGGCGATAGCCGATAAAATGTTGTTTAAAGATCCGAGTAAATCCGAGTAAAACCGAACCCGCTCACCCCCCATTTACAGCTGTTTATTTGTCTGTACTGACATGGCCGGAAGGAGGGTGGAGTGTCTGGTGTTATACAGAGCTGGGGAGAGCCTAGGGGCAGCCCAGCATCTCCGGTGATGAAAATTGGGGTGTACCGTGAGGCTACAGAATTCCTCACAAGACCACATGTCTTTTTTTGGCAAGCACCTATTCCTATTTAAAAAAAAAAAGGGGGGGGGGTGCCAATGTGCTTTCTGGTACAGGGCACCAAAATGTATAGTGATGGCTCTGATTACACCATCCATACCAGCGCTTTCTCATGTTCAGAATATTATTTGTGATTTATTGTATGTGGGAGTGTGGTGACACTTTTTTGTCTGAATAGCGGGTAGGCAGCTGGTCTGCACACCAATAAGTTATCCATTTGTTTATAAATTTATGGTAACTACAATCAATCTGTGGAAGTTTCTGGTGGTTTCTAAAGGACAGAGGGCCTGATTCAGAGCCGCTCGTAAGCGGCCGCTCGTTCGCTCCGAGCGATGTTCGCACAACTGTGCATGCGTATGGTTCGTAACCAGTCAGTGCGGTCGGAAATCGAGCGCTCGCAAAATAGCGAGTGCCTGCTAATTTGAGTGACAGGATGAGGGGTTTGTAGGTGGTAAAAGGGGAAGGTGCTTGAAAACGGGGTGTGGTGATCCGAACGCAGGCGTGCCAAACGGTCAAAACCGGCGTTTTAAGGGTGTGCATAATTAACAAAGCAGCGTCACTGGCCACATCACTTGGTTGTTTCTTAGCCTGAACTGTTCGTGTGATTGCGGTAGGAAAATCCAACCACAAGCACTGCGAGCAGTTCAGACGCCTTTCGATGTACTCGATTAATCAAATAAATAGCGAAGATGACGTAGGATGCGAGCGGCCAGGGGGCGTCTTTACAAAATAGCGAGCGCATGTTTCGTTCGCTCGCTCAGACATAGAGGCATCAACAGACCGCAAAGAGCGAGCGTTCAATTTAAATAGCCGGCACCTTTTTCTTAACGAGCGAGCGCAAATAGCGTCCGGCTCTGAATCAGGCCCAGAATCCATTTAGCCCAGAGGGTTTTGCCTATAGGCATTGATTTTGTAACTGCACTTGTACCATAAAGGAAGCTCCGTCGTGCGCATGCGCCAGACGCGACGAGCGAAGGAAAGTCCTTCGCTCGTTGTGTCCTTTGGTGGGCGTGCCGGGGGCGTGCCACCCTGACGGGGGCGTTCCCACGGGAACGCCTCCCATCAGAAGCCGGCCCACTGACATCACTAGTGATGTCAGTGGGAGTGATTTTGGCTCTGATAGAGCCAAAATCACTCCGGAGCTTGCGGTTGAAAACCTCAACCGCAGGCTCCGGCTCGCAAATTCGATGGTCGCGATGGTCTCGACCATCGCGGCCATCACAAAGCACGCTCGTATAGCCTGTGGGTGGTGACCCACAGCTATACGAGCGTCCAGGAGGACGCTCCATGAAAATGGAGCCCGGCCCTCATTCAGAGCGTGCGCTCTGCTCAGAGCGTACGGCTCTGAATGAGGGCCTAAGTTAGTAGTATTTTTCCATAACCAGTTTGAGGAATATTAATAACGCATATGAAGAGACTATGGCGCTGAGTTCAGAGCAAAGTAAAAAAAAGCAAGTACAGTAGCAATGTACCTGGACAGACCATGCTGTAATGCTAGGGGTGCAAATACATTTAGGATTGTTGCATGCAGGGTAAATACTGGCTGTTTTTGCCTGTAGCCTACAAATGCCGGTTTATTTTTTTACACTGTAATTTAAATTTACGTTTTGACACACCACTCCCAAATCTAAATCACTGCACATTTTACATCTGCCCCACCTGCAGTGTAACATGGTTTTAGCTAGCTGCAAACTGTCTTTTTTCTCTGCTTTGCTCTAAACTGGGAAAATCAGCCCATGTATTGCAAGTTCGTCATGAACCACATGATGCCTAATTCAGAGATGAATGCAGTCTGCGTCTGCAAAAGAAGTGCTACGATGCAGTGGCCGCAGCTTTTTCCCATGCCAAGTCCCTTTGTGCTTTGTTTACAGACTCTGTCACCCACAGATATACAAGTGTTGAATATCAAATTATTCAGTGCAGTATCCTGGAGCATCTCAGTCACATCACATTGTGACCAGGGGCGGATTGGGCCCAGGGACAGCTTGCGATAACGCTCTGTCCCTGCGAATCCCCTCCGCAGCCTTATCACTGTATTTTTCAGAAAAAATACAGTGACAAGGTGTCTGCTCATGCGCCGACCGGCCGCCGCTACCCCCACGACCGTGACCCCCTGATAGCGCCCACCCCCTTCCTTAATCTTATTTACCTCTGGTGATCAGTGCTCCGGTGATGTCCTCCATGGCTCCGGGTCACAGTGCAGGATGGGAGACCAGCTGACCGGAGCCACAGAGGACATCACCGGACCACCGATCACCGCCCCTAGACTCAGGTAATTTTTTTTTACTTTTTTTGATTTTTTTTAGCAGTGATCAGCCTGTGGTCTGTTTATACCACACAGCCAGGCTTGGACTGGGCTGCCGGGGAATCGGGTAATTCCCCGGTGGGCCCCAGGGTGTTGTGGCCACGCCCCTTTCCGTGAGGGGGCGGGGCTTAGCGGGTCACGAGCGGGGGGGTGGGGGTATGCTGCTATGCATGGTCTGGCCCTGGGTCACTCACTTTCCGAGTATATCACTGTCGGAGTATGACAGTCAGTCCCTTACTGTGCCTGCAGGCAACAGCATCCCCGTGCAGTGCACCAGTGAACTTTCCCCTTCCCTCTCTCACTGTCCACTTCCTCGTGCAGAGACTAAGCTCCGCCCCCGCCAGCCAACAGGGAGCTGCTGCTGATGTTAAAGGAGAGTAGAAATGCTGCCTTGGTAACAGGGAAGAGGGGAGATTTCCATGCACAATACGTCATTTCACTCTGAAAAGGTAGCCCTCATTTTCATCATATCATTGTGTGTGTTTAAATTCATTATATATAGATATATATATATATATATATATAATCATGGGTGAAGAAACAGCAGCACTCCGGGAGTCTCTTTAAAACAAGTAGAATCTATTTAATCCATTATATGGGATAGCAGCGATGTTTTGGGGTAGTGTCACCCCTTTATCAAGGTGAATAATATGGCGGGGTGTGTGAGCCCGGGAGGTTCCTTGGACAGTGGTCAGTGTTTGCCTGGTGGAATATGTTACAATATCACATGGTGACCATGTAACTGTGGGCTGGTCACCTTTATAAGTGTTCTACCTACCAGCTTCAAGTAAGCTTTTATGTGAGCACCATATACTGTCATCATGATTTTTTAGGTAAAGAAACCTTGAAGTGATTTAAACACATTGTTCACAGGTAACAATCATGTGAGCATTGATTACTACTACGAGACACTGTGTGGGGTGTTATAATTTCTGTCTGACACCTGAGGATTATTTGTTGAAGATTTGTTGTCTCTTCTATGGTTTCCTTCTGAGGTCCTACTAACAAGTTACCTGTTGTAGATTAATCTCTAACACAGTTTTTATATATCCTTTGTTTTCATATCTACGGAGCCATTATATCCAACAATATAAGAAGACTCATTTCTCATCTGAAATTCATACAGTGAACTTACATTGGAAAAAGGCTGGTGCAAGGATTGTTTGTCATATTTTGTGTTTTTATAAGTATTGTACAAGTTAGGGTCACTTGTTATATGACATTTCTAAGCTGCCTATCTAGTTGCGCTTTGGTATAGTTTTTCCAAATTTTGATTCTGCTTACAGCTTATGAATGTACAAGCAGAATCAACGTACTGTAAAGGGCTGCAAAATGAGCAAATGCTTATTATTGAATTCAGGGCCTGATTCAGAGCCGCTCGCTGTTTGCGAGCGCTCACTCTGAATGAGGGCGGGATTTTTTATTTTTATTTTTTCTCCTGCCTGCTCGCTAAGCTGTGCGAGCAGGCTGGCGATGGTCACGATAATCGCGACCATCAGGCTTGTGAGGATACTCTATGGTAGGGTCTCAGCTCTTGCAAGCTCGAGTGGACTCCCTGCTCTAATCACTAGTGATGTCAGTAGGGCCGCCCACAAACGCCAGGCATTCCTAAGGGAACGCCTGCGTTTTCCTAACCACCCCCCCTCGCCGGCTACAAAACAGGGCGAGCTGTCAATCAACATCGACAGCCGCCCCGTTTTGTAGCGAGCCCGGAGCGACTAAACTTCAGTCGCTCTCTGGGGTTCGCGCATGCGCATGCCGAAGGTGGCACATGCGCAGGGGGTAAACATCGACACGCTTGCAAGCGCTGTGCGCTTGCGAGTGTTTCTGAATCAGCCCCTCAGTCCATAGAATGCTTAAGGTAGTAGGGAGATGTACTACTCCTTGGAGAGTGATAAAGTGGAGAGTGATAAAGTACAAACCAATCAGCTCCTAACTGTCATGTTACAGTTACGTGTTATGGAGCATACACACGGTCAGATTTGTCAGACTTGTCAGATTTGTCAGATGAACGATTGAACGATTAAACGATTTGAACGATTTTACCAAAGTTTTGAACGATTTGAACGATTGAACGATTTTTGACTGCATTAAAATGAATGGAATCGTCCAAGTCTGACTGCAAACACATCAGATGTCAGAAATCGTTATCTGACCATCGGGAACGCGCATCGTTGATCGTCCATCGTTCAGGCATGTCAGATATGAACAATTTTCCTTCAGATATGAACGACTGAACGATTTTTAAATCGTTATCGTTCATATCTGAAGGAAAAATCTGACCGTGTGTATGCACCATTACGTGTGTTTGAAAAATGAATTGCGAGCTGATTGGATGGTACTTTATCACACTTATCCTTATCACTCTCCAAGGTTTAGTACATCTACCCCACTGTGATAGGGTACGTTTTCAGTTTTTCTTGTCTAGATAATCCTTCCCTTTGAAGCACATTGTTTTGAAGCCCAACAAGTGTCGGCAGGGGTGCACAATTTTGTATCTTCTAAAGAACACACCAAGCAGATTGAAGCACTCCTTGCTGAGTACAGGCTAAGGACATGGAGCATCTAGGTATGCAGCCACATGTTCAAGAACCTAATGCAAATCCTTTAATATTATGTCAGCATTCTGTATGTCGACATTCATAATGTTGACATTCTGACAATTTTGACATTCTGTATGTCATATTGTGAATGCTAACATCCTGAATGTATACCGTTGAAATTAATGAAGTAGCCGGTCAAAGGCTGTTTTTCTTTAGTTTTTTTTTATCACTATGTGCATTTCCAGTCAGATCTGCAATCCAGAGAAAGTAGACACATTCATTTTCTGTGAGCAGCTTCAAAAATTATATGTGGGGATGCACCCATGAATGTACTAAGGAGACAAGTTAAAAGGGAATACATACGAATTACCGCCGGACACAAATCCGGTGGTTCAAATCCCGACAGCGGCAGGCCGACACGGCTGGAAATCCCGATCGTCCCCAGGTAAGTATCAACTAACCTAACCCCCCTAACCCTCCTTAGGGGTGCCTAACCCTAACCTTCCCCCCAGTGCCTAACCCTAATCCCCCCTCTAAGTGCCTAAACCTAACCCTCCCTTCCCCACTGCCTAAACCTAAGTCCCCCGGGGGGGTGCCTAACCCTAAGTCCCCCACGGGGGTGCCTAACCCTAACCTTCCCTCCCCCTAGCCTAACCCTCCCTCCCGGGGGGATGCCTAACCCTAAGTCCCCCCCAGGAGCCCTAAACCTAACCCTCCCCCCTTGTGGCTGTCCGCAGCGGCGCCCGGCATCCCTTCTATTGGGATGCCGGGCGCCGGTCTCCCGGCATCGGTAAAATGACAGGCGTCTGGACCTGTAAAAAAAATAAATAAAAGTGTATTTTTTGTGTGTAATATTTTGCTGTGTGTGTGCGCATGTTAGGCTTAACCTGACAAGATCCAGCCAGCAACAAAAGTTGCAACCTAGTGCTGCCCGACTCTAGTCATCATCAATCGGTGCTCTGAGCCCAAGGTCTGGACCTGTAAAAAAAATACTGAAATTGTCTTTTTTTGTGTATTATTTGTCTGTGTGTCTGCGTGTTAGGCTTAGCCGCACAAGATCTAGCAAGTCGGCAACACAAGCTAGTGCTGCCGACTCCAGTCGTCATCAATAGGTGCTCTCAGCCCAAGTTCTTGAGCTGAAAAAAAAATAAAAAACACCTGGCTGTCACTGTCATTGGCATAGCTGCGCAGGGGTGCTGTGCTCCTGTATGTCGAGGGGCTGCTCCCCAAAATAATAAACAATTTTTGTGTGTGTGTGTGTCAGCCACACCTGACTGACACTGTCATCAGTGTAGCTGTGCAGGGGTGCTGTGCTGCTATCTGTCAAGGGACTGCATGAATATTGCAATGAAAACTTTTTTTTTAAGTTATTGGGTTACAAAAAGTTGTTTTTGTTAAATCTTAGACATAGCAGAAATGTTATCCTAACAGCTTATAAAGTTATATGCTCTAAAAAACTAAAGCCTATATTTACTTACGGGAAGCAATCGGGAAGCCGACTGCCTAAATACCGGCAGCCGGCTTCCCGACTGTCTTATCCTGGCATGGGTGAAATGCCGGGCATCCAGATGTAGACGCTCGCATTTCCCCGATGCCGGGCACCACGAGCGGACAGCCGCGGGGGGGAGGGTTAGGTTTAGGGCTCCCAGGGGGGACTTAGGGTTAGGCACCCCCCCGGGAGGGTTAGGGTTAGGCTAGGGGGAGGGAGGGTTAGGGTTAGGCACCCCTGGGGGGGACTTAGGGTTAGGCACCCCCCCGGGGGACTTAGGTTTAGGCAGCGGGGAAGGGGGTGGTTAGGGTTAGTCACTTGGGGGGGAAGTTAGGGTTAGGCACCACTAAGGAGGGTTAGGGCTAGGGGGGTAAGGTTAGTACATACTTACCTATCCACGATTGGGATTTCCAGCGCTGTCGGGCTTCCGCTGCTTCTAACTCTGCTCCTGTGCGGCCAGCGGTATATCATACCCATTCCTTATTTACAAACCTATATAGACTGAGTAGACATCCTACATTATAAAACTGTTCTATTCTAATACATAAATAAAAGCAATGATTATAAATCTAGTATGTTATAGTGTGTTATTATGATGTTAGAAATGAATGTAGAAGGCCAATATTTGGGTGGACTACACATGGCTGATTGATCAACCATGGCGAGTGGATTAGTGTCATAAGGAAAAGGAGGCTGCAAAGTGGATGTCATGTTATGAGTTGTCCATATGGGGTATGTTGCTGATAAGGGATCAGGCTGGTTATCATTATCAATGGACACATTATTATTATAGTTGTTGTTATTTTGGGTTGCTGTCTCCTGAAGGGTGTTTACCAACAGACAGAGACTGTCTATCAGCTCAGGCATAGGCATTTCCTGAGGAACAGAGTTCTGTTCTCTGGAGGGAAGCCAAATAGGTGGAAGCCCCTGTTTCAACATCTGAAGCTCTTATCTCTCCACATCATCTATTATAGATAAAAAAAATGTCATCAGGGACATCTAGCTCCTCTTTCTGTACCCTGCTCACCCTTTTTGGACATGAAGTCCAGGATGGATGGTTTGGAAGAAGAAGGCCTAGCAACAGATGGGGATGGTCATTATCAAGACCTGGTCCCCCCAGTGGGTGTAGTCTGGGAGGTATTGGTTGGCAAGCAGGCAGTGGAATAACAAAGGCCTCCATGTTGTCTGTACTTACTATTCCGTATTTTGTGATTCAGGTAGGAATAAAATTGGCTACGGAACACAGTGACAGAATCACTGGATGTCTTTGTGCATTCAGGCCAAATATGATCCATGAATTCCCAGACAGATTCCGGACAGATGAATTCTTTACTTGTAATAATATTTGGTAATTCCTGGCAAATGTGGGTGTTATAGCCAGACACTTTGAAGGCTGTAACTTTGAACTGCTTTATAGAAAAAATGTGAATGAAATATGCAGAACATGATAGAGAAATCCCTTGAAGTTCAGCACCTAGAGCATCTTTTTTCATGTTCTCTGAGGCCTCTCCTGACTGTGAAGAAAGATTCTCCACACTGTAGTTTTCCATTGTGACTTTTAATGGTGACTTCAATGTTGTCCACTGGCTGAGATCCATCTCATCTGAGAGTTGGGTTTTCCCCATGCAAATGAGACAATTCACATCCAGAAGGTGACTCTTTTGTTTAGCTGTGGTGTCAGTCTCTCTTTTGGCAGAATTTGCACAATCTTGGTCTTGGGGGCACCATGATGAATCAGACAGATCCTCCAGGGTAAACATCTGATCTGGTGTTGTATCTATTTCTATTAAACCTTTGTGCATGAGTTTAGTCATCTGCCACTTGTGGTGGAGCTCGTTTTCTGCTTTCTAAATGATCTCCAGACACAACACAATTTATAACTTAAACCTTAACCTGAAATGTTGCATTTAAAGCTCTGTTCCGTTTGTTCACATATCTAAGAAGTGGACAGTGGGAACAATGGCAATTTGAAGGCCACTAACTAACTGTTTTTTTTAATGTCCCTGTACAGGTTAGGAAATTCCTTTACAGAAGAGAAGGTTTGCAAAGGATTATTTAAGGCAATTGTTTATCTGTTTTTGGAAAGCACACTTCCTATTCCTGGTCTCCTTCTGGGATGAAAAAAATCCACTCCCAGCAAGCAGGCATGGCACTCAAGAAAGAATTCCCAAGAAAGACACAACGTAAGACTTAAACCTTAATTCTGAAATGTTGCATTTAATGCTCTGTTCTGCTTGTTCACATATCTCATATGGTTAAGTGGACAGTGGCAACAACGGCAGTTTGAAGGCCATTAACTAAATCTGTTTTTTTTAATGTCCCTCTACAGGTTGGAAAATGCCTTTACAGAAGGTTTGCAAAGGATTATATTTAGTCAATTGTTTTTTGGAAGCACTCTTCATGGTCCCCTTCTGGGATGAAAATCCATTCCTAGCTGCAGAAGCAGGCACAGGATTCTCAAGAGAGACACAGCGTAAGGCCTTAAATCAGGAGTAGCCAACCTCGGTCCTTGAGAGCTCATGTTTTCCAGATGACCTAGCTGGTGCACAGGTGTATTCATTACTCACCAAAACATTTAGAAAGATCCACAGGTGGAGTTAATTATTGTAGTTTTGATTCTGTGAGGAGACCTGGAAAACATGCACTGTTGGTAGCTCTCAAGCACCAGGGTTGGCTACCCCTGCCCTTAAATCATAGATCTTACACTTGTCCACATATCTGTGCTGGTTAAGTGGCACTTCGAGGTCACTAACTAACTATGTTTTTTTATGTCCCTGTACAGGTTGGGAAATGCCTTTATAGAAGGTTTGCAAAGCATTATTTGTGTCAATTGTTTATTTTTTGTGGAAAGCACTCTTCCTGGTTCCCTTCTGGGATGAGAAAATCAACTCCCAGCAGTAGCAACCATGCTCAAGGATTCTTCTGTGGCAAGGACTGATGTAAATGTACTGTATCACATTTGTTTTGTAAATGCCTCCTCCCCTTCTCCCTCATAAATTTTCTTTTGAATCAAAAAATTACATTAAATTTACTACCTATCAACCCTTCCTGTCCCTGCCCTACCTTCAACTACATACATACTCCAACTCCCTCAAGCCTCTCTTGAATAATAAAAGTGTTTCCTGATGTGCCATGTTTGAAGTTGAACTGCCATGTGTTTGTGCCGCCTACTGCTGTAGCTTAGCTTAGTCAGCCGGCTATCTTGGTGCAAATTTTTGGCCTAAACAAGATGAAAAAATCATTATTGTGAGCTGTGAGGTGGTCAAAATTGACTGGAAACTAGTGGAAATAAATGTTATTGAGGTTGTTAATACTGTAGGAACAAAAAAAGGCAAATTTTATGTGATTTTTTTAGATTTTTTAAGAAAAAATCCAGATCCAAAACACGAAAACAAAACACGGAGGTGAGGTTTTGGCAAAACCAATTCAGTTCCAAAACCAGGGGAGATCCAGATCCAAAATCAAAACCAAAACCAAAACACGGGGGTTGGAGCACATCTCTAGTTTAAATGTGTTTTTCTAAATACACAATATGATAGCAAAAGTAAAAACCATTGTATGCTAAAATGTAACAAACATGTCATAGTAGATTATATATTTACTTTTATATTATATGTTTATATTTATCTGTATTAAGATAGAATCCTTCAAAGTGCTTTACAATTAGAAGCAAACATAAGGCGAGTTATGTCAATAAATCCGATGGCTGCTGTGTGTGGTGTTGTTGATTGTTTTTGTTTGGTTTGCTAAACTGAAACTGCGTCTATTTTTTTCTCTAGGAAATCTCACTGCTGTATATTATGTTGTGTATATGTCCAAACAATTTCTGTAATGTGTCTGAGGCTGTTGCACTCCAAGCAAACCTCTTTGTTTTGAGTTATTTCCATTTATAAAAATAAAAATAAAAAATATTTTTCCCCTTGTCTAAATAAAAAAAACTGCAGTCTTTTCTAATTAAAATTAAAAATATTTATAATTTCAAAAAATGTGTATTCAGACTAGTGAGTCCTCCCTCATCTGTACCCCAAAACAATTCTTGCAAACGAAACATGTTCCTCCTTATGCATGAAAACAACTGTCAGTGTATTTTTTGTAAAGAATAAACTATTTTTTTTAAAAATGCATATGCTGGGCGTACACTATAAAATTATCTGTCAGATATCTGTCCAATCTGTTTGGTTGGAATGAAAGCCTGGTAATGTATGGTAGCAAATGACATTCTGATAGATAATTGTATAGTGTATGCTCACCATGAGTGACAGTCTGTGCATTGGTATCACCCATAATCTGCACTCCAAATTAATTCTGGCAAAGGAGACCTGTTCCTCCTAGTGCATGAAGACAATTGCCAGTGTTTGTCTAAAAAAAAGAAATTATCTTTAAAAAAAATAGCTTAGTGTGTTTTCCTTCGAGTGTAAGCAACGGTGTGTGCATTGGTATCCTCCTCCCATCATCTGCACCCAAAAACAATTCTCAAGTGTAAAAAAATAATTTATTAACTGGTGTAAAAAATAAAGTCTACATTCTTTTAATAAAACTGCATGGTAAAGGTAACCGTCACTCCTTTCCCTATTTCACTGTTGTATATTTACTTGGTGTGGTGGCAGTAAAAGTTGAACAACAGTAACTTTTCTCCTGTCCTGGCATCAAAAATAATACCAGTCATGGATCAGTTGATAGAAGAGCAGGAGCAGCAACCCAGTACTAGTGCTGTGACTACTGCCAGACATTGTACTTCAACATCTACTAAAGGTGGTCAAGGGGAAAGAAGGTTTAAGAAAGAAACCTAAACAATATTTCACAATTTGTAAAAAAAAAAACATCACCTTTAACAATAATGGAAAAAATTAAGATTTCCAGCATGCCAAACACCACATGCAGTGGCAAGGAAGATTCAGACCATGGCCATTCTTTGCAAGTGGTGGTCCTGCTACTGCTGTTTCATGCACTGCACTAGAATGCCTATTGCAGAAGCCAGGGTCAAACACAGGCAGGCATCTTCTGTAACCTCACATGCAATGCCATTTTTGACCTGAGTCTAGAGGCGTCACCTTTAAAAAAAGACAAACCAGGGCACAAAAAGAACACTAAGACTAGATCACTTAGAAGAGTCAAAGGGTGTCCACAAGTGTTGTGTGTGAGTCTGAGATTGTAATTCCACAGAAGCTTCTCTCCACTATTTTTGCATGCTCTGGAAATGTTAGGATGAGTAACAGTAAAAGTAATGATGGTAACACAGAAATTTAGGATGCTACTGTGGATATTTGTGTATCTGACGCTAATGAGTATGCTAATGATGAATGTGTTGGACAAGAATAAGTTAATAAAATTCAGGAGTAGGATGTTGTCTAAGTCAAAGTAAGTCAGATACCAGTGGCAGCAAATCTTGCCAGTGATAAGAAGAAGAAGGCCATTGTCATGTCTGGGCATAAGATAAAAGAAAGCCACAACTTTTGTGTGGAGTTATTTAAACCCAAATCCTGACAACATTTATCAATCCATTGGTGCCATTTGTGAGGCCAAATTAAGTAGAGATAGGGACTTTAACCCTCTAGGAATATTCTGCCTGCTACATTATTTGCAGAGAGTTTATTCAAATTATATAGGAAAACCTCAAAAATCCTGTCAAATAATAACAAGCAGTCCAGCATCAGTACTAACAGCATGGATATATACCAGCACATGCAATCTCCAACACCAACATCATCATCTATCACCTCATAAATAATCAGAGGTAGACCTCCTTCATCAGTTTGTGAAGACTGACTCCGCCCCTATCTAGGATTTCCAAGAAGAATCCTTGCATGCTAGGGCTGCTGCTGAGGGTGAATCTTCATCCTAGAAGGAGACCAGGAAGACTAGTTTCAACAACAATTGACTGTGAAACAATCATTTGCTATAGGAAGCATTATTGCAATCATCCAGTTGCACAGCAGAACACTAAAGCCATGACGGCTATGCTAGCATTGGATCTGTGACCATTATCTGCTATCAATGCATTTGGTTTTACACAAATAGTTGACTTCCTGTGTCCTTGCAACTAAATTCCATCTTGATTCAATTTTACAACAGTAGCAATTCCTTTCCTGTACTTTGTCCTTAAAAAAACACTTATTCTTGGTTTAGAAAATGCCTTTGTATCTACTATACACTTAACTACACTATATGTGGACAAGTCATTTCCGATGACACAAATAACATTGTATGTGCATTACAACTGGGTGAATTTGAACAAGTACCATGTTTTGCACACACAATAAACTTGGTGGCTCTAAAATGTTTTTTTTTATTTTTAAATTACAGCTTCATATTACATGCAATATGCTGTCTGCTGAATTTCCTTCATGCCAGCAGTGAAAATGAAAAAAAAACTGACAACATTATATAACTCATTCAAGGCGGGATGTACTAAGCATACCACAGTTTATTACCATGGTATGTACTGATAAATGTGATTTAAATCACAAAGAACATCTCTCCCGATAAGAGCTGTCCTTTGCAATACCCTCGGATAGATGGACATCCGGGTTTAACACCCAGAAGTCCCTCTGGTGTCCTTCTACATATGTGCAGAAGGACGCCAGCACCGTGGGGGGCAGATGGGAGAGATCCAGTTGGATCCCTCTCAGGGGGCTGAGCAAAAAGAAGCCCATAGGCTCTTATTGGGTAACGCCACCTGAAGATGGCGTTACCCACCGAGTTTGAGAAATGCTGTAAAACACCTGAAAACTGCATTTTCATGGGTTTTACAGCATTTTTCACTTTAGTACATCCTGCCCTCAGTGATTAGGCAACTCCTAAGAAATGACGTAACACAGACCCTAAAGACAGTAGTACTGTGGAATTATTTAGATACTTTTAGATGCATCACTTGCACTGAAAGACTCAGTGGCTTATGTAACAGTGTGAGATCTGGCGCCGCTGCCGGAATTTATGCAAGTTTAAAGCAGCAATCATTTTAAAGGCAAAACCAGCTTGGTTTTGCCTTTAAAATGATTGCCACTTTAAATATGTTTCAGACATAAATCAGGTAAAGTGTCCCAAATTGAGATTTTTGGGTGGTAACCGGGGTGCGACTAGCAAGACCTGGGCATGTCGCAGACATTTTGCAGTCAGTGACTTTGTCTTTCACCACAGTTGCACTTACACTGACGGCCATGTTCATATGGGTAATCTGTGCCTCCATATAGTTGATGCAATGTTCGATGGTGTGACCAATGGTGTGGCCGATTGTGCATCTCAATGGTCATCTCTGTATGAAGTCCATCATATGTGACTTGCACATCAGAGGTGCTGGTGGTGGTTAGTCCACACATGGTACAGCTTAACTAGGTTTCAGGTTTATTTAAAAAAAATTTGCATTTGTTCAAGATTTGTGGTATCTTTAGTATGACTATTGGGTTACAACAGCAGGGTGAATGCAAATATAGGGTAAATCTTTTCTACAGTTTAAAAAGCCCATAAAAAACTGAAAACTTAGATAATTTAGTATACACAAAAAGAACAACCTTTCTGTCCTTCTCCTCATCCCATTGGAGGAAAATCTAGAATTTGCGTAGATATAAATATTTATTTGTGATACTGGCACATTACCAAAAACAATCATTCTAAAGCTTTGGGGCTTATTCATCATCACTTCATTTTCCACAAAAGCAGGTGAAAATGAATATTTCCACCTACAATTGCAGAAATTAAGTTATCGGGCTATTCATTAGGAAGGTAACGCAGGGTTATCACAGAATTCATCAAGCTCCGAAAATACATTATTTTCGGAGCTTGATTGCGGGAGCATTCTCCATCTTCAGATGGCGAGTGCTCCTGCTACCTGGTCACGAAGAGGGATCCTTTCGGCTCTTGTACGTCACACATGCACACTAGTGTCACTGCTCGCGAGACAGCTGATTTTCGGATGAGCTTTCTCCGCGCCAGAGCAATTGCCTGCGGTGAGTTAGAATTATCGGGGTCTGTTCGGACCCCGAGAAATAACATCATGAATAGACCCCGTTATCATGTAAGATCCATCAGGAATCATTTTCTTTTTGTACCAGTTCATTATTTTGCATTATATAAGTTATTTAGTTTTTAGGTAGACCTAGGGCTAACTTTGTTGACAAATCTAGTAACATATACAGTATTAGTTTGATGGGTCTTCTGCTTGTGCTTCTATACTGTGCTATGGGAAACCCTTGTTACATCTCTCCACTGATTAGACAAGATTTTTATTTCAATTGCAGAAAAACCTATTACTTCAGCACTGGAAGCACATGGCATTCACTTGGAATGTTGTTTGGCGTGAGCAAGGTGCCAGCAACTAAATTAAACTTTTCTTGGCTACTTCTCTGGATTTTGTAGCAGGCTCCATGTTCTGCCACTTACATACAGAGGAGCTAAAAGACTACCATTCTGCCATGTACTTACAACAGGTGGTGAGAAAATTGTCAGGTTAATGGTAAACATTTAGGGGTTTATTTAATGAACTATGATGTCATAAAATCAACAACTTTTTGTGTTTTTTTTCAGTACAATTTAAAGCAGCAAGTTTTTAAAGGCAAAAATCAGCATTGTTGAAAAATAAATATTTTCTGCCCCAAAATGCCTAATTTTGCTTTTATAGATTTTGCTGCTTCATCTCTCATCTCAAAAACTGACTTAGGGCTTGATTCATTACCGATCGCAACAGTGATTACGCATGCAGATGGCCGATTGTTGTGCATTGCGCATGCATATGAATCGAACTGGGCGTGCGCGAAAGCTCCACTGCGATCGGACTGCGATCGCAGTGACTATGCAGATCCATCACTGAGGGGTCTATTTGCTGAGCCTTGGATAAAGATAAAGTGAACAGAGATAAAGTCCCAACCAATCAGCTCCTAACTGTCATGTCACATGCTGTGTTTGAAAAATTACAGTTAGGAGCTGATTGGATGGGACTTTACCTCTGTACACTTTGTCTACATCCAAGGCTTAGTAAATAGACCCCAGAGTGATTGACAGGAAGTGACCATTTGGGGGTGGTGACAGTGGGGTGGTTAGCGAAACGCAGGCATTCCAGTGTGTTTGCATTACAGGGGCGTGCAGAAATTAGCCACTGCAATGCCATAGTCAGCTTGTGCTTTCACTGCATGCGATGAGGTTAGCAATTTCTGAGAAAGGTCTGACCTTGTGCAAGTGTGCGTGAGGCTCAGATGGTACTTGATGTTACAGATGGTTTTGCAGACTTGCTAAGTATTACGGATGTGTGTAAGGTGAAGTGGGCGTCCTTATGTTAGGCTGCGATAGCAATCATTAGAATATTTTTGCAGTGGGACTGCGTGCGTAAACACAGCTGCGATCGCAATAACGTTCCGTAATGAATCAGGCCCTTAGATCAGCAATTTTGTCAAATTGCAGCTAATTAAATTTACTCCTTTGGATAAGAGTGAGTCTCCCATTGGATCTATGTTTGGTTGAAAGTAACACACATAAATATTGTATTACTTGTTCAAAAAGGAGTTTTAAAGTTTAATGTGTAGGTATAATGTATGTTTAGTGCACATTTCAGTTGTTTATATATACATTTTAAAGAATTAGATATAAAGCTGTAATTAAGTGACAATTTTGATTAAAAAGTCATTGTAAAAGAGAATTTTGTTAACTACGTATTCCAATTTATTTATTCTTAGTAGAATCTTATCAAACTGAATTGAAACACTGAAATCTCCTAAATGAGAGACTTTAGGGGGTATATTTATTAAAGGTCAATTTTGGTCAATGTTTGGTCGATTTTGTGTTTCAATGTCTAAATTACACATTTACTTGGAGATGATTTTTTCACATTGTTTAAAATTTTTTGTAAAAATCATCTGTGTGATTTATACCCTGAAACACGAAATTTACAAAAATTTACCAGAAATCGACCAAATATCGACCAAAAATAGAACAAAATCGACTTATAGTAAATATACACCTAGGTGAAAGTTTGCTCATCTGTTTTCATCTCTCTTTTGGGTATCTTATCCACTTTTAGTTGAAATTAGGTAACACATCTGAAATCACACCTTCCTTCCACTAACTGGTAACTAAGGAGAGGCCATAAAAAGTAATTTAGTCATTTAGAATTCTGTAATCCCTCAATAATAAATCTGAAAAGCCATAATAAATACCACTAATAGGTTAATAGAATTTAAACAAATAACGCATACCTTTAAATGTAATTTCAGAAACCATTGTTCCCACATACACTGTTTATTAGATCCATCACTAAATTGAGGACATTGTTATATAATGAAAAAATTTGCAATCTTTTCTAAGGAACAAAAAATACTGAATCAGACTATTTTTTATCAAGTTCACTCTCTCATACAGTAAGTAAATGAAAATGATCTTAACAGTAAATACAAAGCTCCCTCTTGTGGCCTTTAGTAAAATGACAGTATGCTCGGGGAAATAAATATTTAAAGTACAATGAAGAACAAGAAGTGCAAAGCAAAGAGATTATCCTGTAACATCGCTAGCCCTGAAGAACTGGCTTATTTAATAATGCTAGTTTCAACCCAGAATGTAGACACAGGGCCTGATTCTGATGTGGACGGCTTTAGCATATTAACATGTGCAAAAGCAGCAGGAGGCATCTGTAGTAGATGGCGCCTCCTGCATGCTTCAGTGATCCGCAGCGGAGTCTGAGGATGCAGCCATCGGATCACTTGCATGAACATTGACTATCTGAGTAACCCTCAGGTTATGCAGGATGGCCTGTGGTTTTACGCTACTGCGGCCAGGAAGTCTGCGTCGGTAGACACAGACCATGGCCTCGGCACTCCCACAAAATGAAGCACCTCTGTTTTGCAGAACAGACTCAGTCACCACCCCCTACCTTCCTCAAAACAGCCTCAGTCTGTCAATCAGTCTGCGGCTCAGGGGGCACTGCGAGCAGTCATGCAGGCTACACTTTGCACATGCGCAGAACTGGTCCTGCACATAAGCCGCACCATCGGATTTGTATGTATATCATCGTATTTGTATTTATACCATTGGGTTTGTATGTATACCATTGGATTTGTATGTATACCATCAGATTTGTATGTATACCATCGGATTTGTATGAATACCAGTGGGTTTGTATATGTATACCATCGGATTTGTATGTATACCATCGGATTTGTATATTTACCATCGGATTTGTATGTATACCATCGGATTTGTATATATACCATCGGATTTGTATGTATACCATGCAAATCAGGCCCACAGTTTGTCAGACTAATCCAAGAACTAATAGTTATGTGTCCTTACCTATTGAGCAAAATAAAACGTTCAACTTGCTTGAGTGTTGAGAGGGGAAAGTGTACAAAATACCCAACCCAAAAAATTAATTTAAAAAATCTATTTTTTTTAAGTATAAGATACGGAATATGTGTGCGCTATATAAATAACTGGTAATAATTAAATAAAATATGTTTTTTCTTTAATATTATTTTTCTCTTTAATAGATAAGTAAATGAAGCAGAAAATAATTATCAAATCATGCAAACAGACTAAAGCAAAGTATCATGATTAAGCAAGATTTACCACATAAAATACAAAAACAACAAGCACCATGTAAAAAAATAAATACAGTATATACTTTCACTATAACAGTTCCAAATGAATATCTCTATAAAATAAGAGGGAATTTTGTATACATATAAATTACCTATGTTCACATATTCTAGATATATTGATTGATTGAGTAAATTAAAATAATTATATAACACATATAGGGAAAGATGTATTAAGAAATGGGCTGAGATGTTGAATAATCGCGGGAGGGAACTCCCAGAGCTATTGAATTCAGTGCACTGTTTGGTCCCGACTAAATGATGTCTTCTCGTGCCCTCCTGAGGGTGCGAAGTGGAAATCGACTAAAGTGCTGGCCACGCGGCTGTTTGCCTACTTAGCGCGGTGCTAACGGCCTCAAGGCCAGCACTTTAGTCGGAGAATGCAGGTTCTCATAACTAAAGATCCAGGTTAAGTCGCGATAACCAGCATTCTCCGACTTAACATTGCGATGAATTGAATAATTACGGCAGCTCCCTCCCGGAGTTATTCAGCATCACTTTGAATTGAATCACGGCCATAGATAGAGATAAAGTGGAGAGAGATGAAGTACCAACCAATCAGTTTCTAACTGTCATTTTTAAACACAGCCTGTAAAATGGAAGTATTTAAGTACTTTATTTCTCTCCACTTTATCTCTCTCCAAGGGATGATACATGTCCCCATAAGATATTATTAATGTAATTATTAAGCAAGTGATAATAGTACAAATGATGCAAATATGCTTGTAAATATGCTATTTAACATTTGCCCCAAAAATAAAATACATACTTTATGTTTAAAAAAAAACAAATATGTAGGTTAGTGATTGCCAAAGTGTGTATGTGTGTGTGTGTGTGTGTGTGGGAGGGGGGTAGTGAATTTCTTTAGGTGGACGCTAATGGAGCGTACACACTAGACGATATGCTCCCTGAGCGATATCGTCTAGTGTGTCCCCGGCAGGGTGTGCTCAATGTCGTTCATGACATTGAGCACACCCACTGAACGATATCATTAATGATGTCATTCAGCGCCGGACTCTCTTCCCCATTCCATAACATGCAGCAACCGGACAACATCGTCAGGTTGGCCTGCATGTTAACCCGATGAACGATAATGACGAACGACCCGCGGGAACGCGCGTCGTTGTTATCGTTCAGCGTTTTTATGTTAAAAATGGACAATAAAATGGACAACTGAACGATAACGATATCGTTATCGTTCAGTCATCCACTTTAATCGCCCAGTGTGTACGCTCCTTAAGAGACAGGGAGACAGCTAGTGTGGGGTGGGGGGGGGTGCACTGGTTGGAAAAATATACTGAGTATATAAGAATAGAAACAGTGTACAGTATATGTTTCGTTACTTACTATTAGAATCAATGCTCAAAGTATAAAGGTGAAATGTTTTCTATGTAACAAAGCATAACACACCTGTTATATTATTTACTTCCTCATTTATATCTCTCTCTATATATAGAATTTTTTCAGTACTGTAAATAAAATATTTGAAGTGAAAAGCACAATATAGTGGTGTGAATAGCAAAGAGAAAATAAAATGAACACATAATGCATATACTAAATGCACATATGGATATATGTGCAATATGTTCCTTCCATTGTGGGTAAGTCAACAGCACCTCATGAGAAGTCACTGACTTCAGTATGCTACATATCACCACCTGATTAAGAGTTGAAGCATAGCTACAAGGAGATGAGCCATACCTGTACAGGAAAAGATTCAAGATTCCAAGGAAATACTATTTTATTTTTATATTCTTCTTTTTATTATTTTTATAATTTTATCAATGTGGCAGCTTGATGAATAGTCCCATATACTATAAAACTGTTTAACTGCTTCCTCATTCTTACTTATTCTATAAACACTTTATCTATCTCCTACTCAGTATCTTCTGTGTCAGTGGGAAGGATCCAGATGTATTTGGCCAATTAGAAGCAGTTGCAGACAGTCATCATCACCATCACTGCAAATTTTGCACTAGGGTTCGCGCACCTGCAATATATTGAAATGTATAGGAAAGAATCCTGGACTGCTCACCCTGAACAATGGGAGGTGCTACCTGTTGAGACTTTTATTGTAGGCACAGAAACAGACAGATCACAGGTGCACAACTCCAAATTACTGATTATATATATAAATACATTTTGCAATAGAGGTTTTTAGCATAATCATGGCCAAGGTTATGGGCCTACCCACCATATCCAGGTAACCTCTGCAGGGTAGGTCCCTAACCTACTAGAGTTCAAATCCAGAGTGCAGGACACCCCCAAGCCAGCTTAGCCGAGCCACGCCAGGGCATTGCTCTAATGAGAAAAGTGAAGTGTGAAGTAATATATTGAAATGTCAGGTGCATATACATCTCTATTCTTGACTGGCAAAGTCGCATTAACAAGAACACGCCTTTACTGTACTTGGTCTAAGTGTAAGGACTGGAGTCATAAGCACAAGGTGCATATGAATCTGCATACGCATAGAAGAGTAAAACTTTTTGTACACATGCACAGTAAAAAACAAACTCGTATTTTACACAAAAAGCGATATACATCCACATTTACATGAGCCCACGAGTTCTAATAGTGAAACTTCAAGTGGAAAACATTTTTTAATTAGCTATTGTTGTTTGTAAGAATCAATATTTCAGAAATTTTGCTGAATAACTGGCTTCATTTTTTTATTATCTATGTAGTGGATGTATTCTTATTGTATGGTCTTTTATATTTTATATTCTAAAGGATTTTACTTTGTTTTGCACTTACAATTTTTTTAAAAGCTCTGAATAAACTCTCTGACAGTTCATCTGCATGTGTTTGCTTATATTGCAAATTGCCTTGCTCTGGCCACTAAGGATATTTTTAGCTTCCCAAAAGACATCAGGCACATAAATCAAATCATATTCAACATGTAAAATGTATCTCCTTTCACTTGTATAAATAAGCTTATAAATAAACCGACATTTAGGGAGAAATTTATCAAAGCTGGAAGAGAGATAAAGTGGAGAGAGATAAAGAGAGACAAAGTACCAACCAATCAGCTCCTCTCTGTCATTTTTCAAACACAGCCTGTAAACTGACAGTTAGAAGCTGATTGGTTAGTACTTTATCGCTCTTCACTGTATCCTCTCCAAGCTTTGATAAATCTCCCCCAGTTTCCAAAATGCTACTAATATTATTCCCTATCTGACCTGAAAACTATATAAAAATAAATTAAAATCAGTTCAATTAGAAATAAAGAAAAATATTTCCGGTGAAAATAAAATATGCCAAAACAAGAAATTGGTGGTGGAAATATCAAAACTCACATAATTAAATTGTTAAAGATTGTAATTACATAATGCAATATGTACAAATGTGCTTTAACCAAAAAAAAACATTCTACAGTTAACATCACTCAGACATTTTGAGCACCTGTTTGATTTACATCTTGGAACCTGGCGCTTAGACAATGTCATTAACCTGCATAAAGTGGTAGCGGAAAGATCACATTCCCAGCTCAATAATCCTGCTAAGTTCTATGAATACTGCCTATAGTGTTTATAGAGATAACACCTGCACTGGTGAAAGTAGCAGTTCAACTGTGTCGGGGTCTTAGAATAGGGAGGTCAACATAGTGGCTGGTGACATTGTCACTTTTGACCTCCTGACCAGATACTGGTAGTAATGCATCATGAATCCTGAAGATTGGTGCAGGCAAATACAATGTGTAAGCCCCAGGCTCCAAGAGTTAAACCTTTGTGTCATTGGCCTAAGTGTCATTTGTATAAATGTATTTTACAATAGTAAATAATATGCATGATTGCTTGCTATAGGTTACAGGATATTTATCATGTTACTAAATAAGATATGTTCATGTTAATTTGCTGAGATGAGAAATGTGGCATCACAATTAATAAAAACAATATTTTTATTGTTTTTCATTTATATAAAGTCTATTTTCCTACTTTGTTTTTGTGCCATGATCTTAAATTGTAGTAGAATTCTTGTGAATGGCTCTTATCAGTAAGACTGCAGGAAAAGGACAACAATCTCTGAGCAGACTGCAGAACATATAATTTATAAGAGTTAAATACAAATCACGAAGGACAGTGCCACAGCTTGATTAACTTTTTTTCCCACAATTCCTTTCCAGAAACTAGATTAAGTAAAAGAAATGACCAACTGTGATGTAACTCATAGACTTGGCCACCAACCAGTGTCCCAATGGTTGATATTCAAAGACTTTAATCTGTAGGCCCAGAGGACAATACCATTGCCTTTCCAATCAAAAGTTAATCAAACTACCAGAGGAGCTTGTTCCCACACAGTTTACACAGTCTGAATATAGTTTGAAGGCCTGAGTTGAACATGTCCAAGCCAATTAAGATTTGCACCATCAAATCCAAATTATTTGCTAGAAAGAAATCACTTCCAAGTTCATATTCAATTACAAACTCACTCATTCTGTAAAAGCACTTTGAGATAAAAATGTTCAGCCTGCAGTGAGAACCATCTATGAGTAATGGAAGACATCTGTAAGTTTGATGGCCTTCAAACCCGAAGACTCTGTTGAATTACCTCTCACTTGGGAGTGTTCAGTTTCCTTTAAGTTTCTTTAGGTTATACATACCATATGTTCTTTGGTCAAATTTTTTAACAATGTAACAAACAACGCATATTTTGGTGTGACAAATTTGAATTCTTATCTTTGATTGTAGCCATTCATCTCAGCTATCCTGATAGCTAGTGTTTTACCCAGGTGCCAGAGAAGACACCACCATCCTCTTTAGGCATCACAAAAGATTGTAAGGGGAATATATTTTACTCCTCTACTGTATTAAAAGTAGGGGTGAGCGGGTTCGGATTTCTGAAATCCGATCCCCCCCGAGCCCCCCTGATCCGAGGCCGATCCGAGTCAGGCTCGACTTTTCCCGCCTGACTCGGATCTGAAATCGAGGTAAAACGTCATCATCCCGCCTTCCGGGTCTCGTGGGTTTTGGATCCCATATAAGGTACCCGTGTTGGTGCCATTTTCTCACTCGGCTGTGGACAGTGAAGAGGGAGGGTGGGAGTTAGGGCTGGCTGGGCTGTGTAGTGTAGTGTAGTGTTGCAGTGTAGTGTAGTGCAGTGTAGTGTTGTTCTGTGCTGTGCTGTGCTGTGCTGCTGTTGTCCATAGGGGCTGTGTCCACTACTTCAAAGTCCATAGGGGCTGGCTGGACTGTGTTGTGCAGTAAGTTGTCCATAGGGACTGTGTCCACTCCAAAGTCCTGTGCAGTGTCCCAGTCCTAAAGGGGTGCTGTAGTGTTGTCCAGGGGGTGCTCTGTCCGTCAGAAGTGCTCCCCCCAAGTGCTAAAAAAAATATATTTTTTCTGTGTTTGTGAATTGTGTGCACTGTGGCTGCACGTGCATCAACAAAGGAGCAGCGCCAAGCGTGCGCCTGGGTCCCATAAGTAAAAGGCCGGCTGGCTTGTCCGTTAAAGGGTGCTGTAAGCCCCCAAAGGGCACTCCAAACAACAAAAATATATATATTTTTTTGGGTTTGTGAATTGTGTGCGCAGTAGCCGCACGTGCATCAACAAAGTAGTGCCAAGCGTGCGCCTGTGTCTCATAAATAAAGGGCCAGATGGATTGACCGCTAAAGGGTGCTGTAACCCCCAAAGGGCACTCCAAACAAAATAAAAAAATATATTTTTTTGTGTTTGTGAATTGTGTGTGCAGTAGTCGCACGTGCATCAACAAAGTAGTGCCAAGCGTGCACCTGTGTCCCATAAGTAAAGGGCCGGCTGGATTGACCGCTAAAGGGTGCTGTAACCCCCAAAGTACACTCCAAATAAAATAAAAAAATATTTTCTGTGTTTGTGAATTGTGTGCGCAGTAGCCGCACGTTCATCAACAAAGTAGTGCCAAGCGTGCACCTATGTCATAAGTAAAGGGCCGGCTGGCTTGTCTGTTAAAGGGTGCTGTAACCCCCAAAGTACACTCCAAACAAAATAAAAAAAATATTTTCTGTGTTTGTAAATTGTGTGCGCAGTAGCCGCACGTGCATCAACAAAGTAGTGCCAAGTGTGCGCCTGTGTCCCATAAATAAAGGGCCGGCTGGATTGACCGCTAAAGGGTGCTATAACCCCCAAAGGGCACTCCAAACAAAATAAAAAAATATATTTTTTTGTGTTTGTGAATTGTGTGTGCAGTAGTCGCACGTGCATCAACAAAGTAGTGCCAAGCGTGCGCCTGTGTCCCATAAGTAAAAGGCTGGCTGGCTTGTCCATTAAAGGGTGCTGTAACCCCCAAAGGGCACTCCAAACAAAATAAAAAAAAAATATTTTTTGTGTTTGTGAATTGTGTGCGCAGTAGCCGCACGTGCATCAACAAAGTAGTGCCAAGCGTGCGCCTGTGTCCCATAAGTAAAAGGCCAGCTGGCTTGTCCGTTAAAGGGTGCTGTAACCCCCAACGTACACTCCAAACAAAATAAAAAAATATTTTCTGTGTTTGTGAATTGTGTGCGCAGTAGCCGCACGTGCATCAACAAAGTAGTGCCAAGCGTGCAACTGTGTCCCACAAATAAAGGGCCAGCTGGATTGACCGCTAAAGGGTGCTGTAACCCCCAAAGTACACTCCAAATAAAATAAAAAAATATTTTCTGTGTTTGTGAATTGTGTGCGCAGTAGCCGCACGTGCATCAACAAAGTAGTGCCAAGCGTGCGCCTATGTCATAAGTAAAGGGCCGGCTGGCTTGTCCGTTAAAGGGTGCTGTAACCCCCAAAGTACACTCCAAACAAAATAAAAAAATATTTTCTGTGTTTGTGAATTGTGTGTGCAGTAGCCGCACGTGCATCAACAAAGTAGTGCCACGCGTGCGCCTGTGTCCCATAAATAAAGGGCCGGCTGGATTGACCGCTAAAGGGTGCTGTAACCCCCAAAGGGCACTCCAAACAAAATAAAAAAATATATTTTTCTGTGTTTGTGAATTGTGTGCACTGTGGCTACACGTGCATCAACGAAGGAGCAGCGCCAAGCGTGCGCCTGTGTCCCATAAGTAAAGGGCCGGCTGGCTCATTTCTTAAAGGGTGGTGTAACCCACAAAGTGCACTAGTCTCCAACAAAAATAAAAAAATATTTTCTGTGTTTGTGTGCGCCTTAACCGCATCTATATATCAATATAACATAAATGGAGGACCAAACTTTCTCCGATAAAAATAAAATAGGGAAAGATCAAGAACCACTTCCTCCTAGTGCTGAAGCTGCTGCCACTAGTCATGACATAGACGATAACATGCCATCAACATCGTCTGCCAAGGCCGATGCCCAATGTCATAGTAGAGGGCACATACAATCCCAAATGGCAAAGTTCATGAAAATGACCTTGAAAAAAACATTTAAATCATCTGAAGGGAAACGTAAACTTGCCAATATGCCATTTACGACACGGAGTGGCAAGGAATCGCTAAGGTCTTTCCCTATGTTCATGACTAGTGGTTCAGCTTCACATGACGATGGAAGCCCTCCTCCCACTAAAAAAATCAAATGAGTTAAGTTAGCAAAAGCACAGCAAAGAACTGTGCGTTCTAAGAAGATATCACAAATCCCCAAGGAGAGTCCAAGTGTGGTGGTGGTTGCGATGCCTGACCTTCCCAGCACTGGACGGGAAGAGGTGGCTCTTTCCACCATTTGCACGCCCCCTGCAAGTGCTGAAAGGAGCACCCACAGTCCACTTGCTGATATGCAAATTGAAGATGTCACTGTTGAAGTACAACAGGATGAGGATACTGGTGTAGCTGGCGCTGAGTAGGAAGTTGGCGAGGAGGATTCTGTTGGTGATGTGGTTTGTTTAAATCAGGCTCCGGGGGAGACATTTGTTGTCCGTGGGATGAAAAAGCCCATCACGGTCATGCCTGGGCAGAAGACCAAACATTCCACCTCTTTGGTCTGGCAATATTTCTATCCAAATCCGGACAACAACTGTCTTGCCATATGTACCATATGTAAAGGTGAAATAAGTAGGGGTAGGGACGTCAACCACCTAGGAACATCCTCCCTTATACGGCACCTGCAGCGCGTTCATAAAAAGTTACTGTCAAGTTCAGAAACTTTGGCTAAGACCGTAAGCAGTCCAGGGACACCTAAATCCCGTTGTCCTGTTGTATCCAAGCGCCTGCAAACCACACCGTCAACTCCCTCCTCGTCAATTTCCTCCTTAGTCAGGATCGGAAGTAGTCCTGCAGGCCATGTCACTGGCATGACTGACTCTCCTATCCAGGATTCCGCCGGAGGATCCTGCATTGCTATGCCTCCTGCTGCCGCTGCTGTTGCTGCTGCTGGGAGTCGTTCATCATCCCAGAGAGGAAGTAGGAACACCACTACTTTTACTAAACAATTGACCCTCCAACAGTCTTTAGTGAGGAGGATGAAGTACGACAGCAGTCATCCTGAAGCAAAACGTATAACTGAGGCATTGACTGCTATGTTGGTGTTAGACGTGTGTCCGGTATCCACCATTAGTGCAGTGGGATTTAGACAATTGATGGAGGTAGTGTGTCCCCGGTTCCAAATCCCGTCTAGATTCCACTTCACTAGGCAGGCGATACCGAGACTGTACAGAAACGTCAGAAAAAGTGTCCTCAGTGTCCTGAAAAATGCCGTTGTACCCAATGGCCACTTAACCACGGACATGTGGACAAGTGGAACAGGGCAGACTAAGGACTATATGACTGTGACAGCCCACTGGGTAGATGTATCACCTTACGCAGCAGCAACAGCAGCGTCACCAGTAGCAGCATCTCAGAAACGCCAGCTCGTTCCAAGGCAGGCTACGCTGTGTGTCACCGGTTTCAGTAAGAGGCACACTGTTGACAACCTCTTAGAGAAACTGAGGGAAATCATCGCCCAGTGGCTTACCCCACTTAGACTCTCCTGGGGATTTGTGATATCTGACAACGCCACCAATATTGTGCGGGCATTACATCTGGGCAAATTCCAGCACGTCCCATGTTTTGCTCACACAATAAACTTGGTGGTGCAGAATTTTCTGAAAAGCGACAGGGGCGTGCAGGAGATGCTTTGGGTGGCCTGAAAAATTTCTGGACACATTTGCCATTCAGCGACTGCGTGCCGAAGACTGGAGTGCCAGCAAACACTCTTGAACCTGCCCCGCCATCACCTAAAGCAAGAGGTTGTGACGCGGTGGAACTCAACCCTTTATATGCTTCAGAGGATGGAGGAGCAGCAAAAGGCCAATCAATCCTATACATCCACCTATGACATAGGCAAAGGAGGGGGTATGCACCTGACTCAAGCGCAGTGGAGAATGATTTCCGTGTTGTGCAAGGTTCTCCAGCCATTCGAACTTGCCACACGTGAAGTCAGTTCAGACACTGCCAGCTTGAGTCAGGTCATTCCCCTCATCAGGCTTTTGCAGAAGCAGCTGGAGAAAGTGAAGGAGGAGCTAAGACGGAGCGATTCCGCTCGGCATGTGGGACTTGTGGATGAAGCCCTTCATTCGCTTTGCCAGGATTCCAGGGTGGTCATTCTGTTGAAATCAGACCACTACATTTTGGCCACCATGCTCGATCCTAGGTTTAAAGCCTATGTGGTGTCTCTCTTTCCAGCCGACACAAGCCTGCAGAGGTGCAAAGACCTGCTGGTGAACACACTGTCAGCTGAAGCAGAACATGTCACGTCAACAGCTCCTTCTTCATTTTCTCCCGCAACTGGGGCTGCCAGGAAAAAACTTAGGTATCCTAAGCAACCCGCTGGCGGTGATGCAGGGCAGGCAGGACCAAGTTTGGACATCTGGTCCAGACTGAAGGACCTGGCAACAATTTCTGACATGTCTACTGTCACTACATATGATACTGTCACCATTGACAGAATGGTGGAGGATTACATCGGTGACAGCATCCAAGTAGGCATGTCAGACAGTCCATACCTGTACTGGCAGGAAAAAGAGGCAATTTGGAGGCCCCTGTACAAACTGGCTCTATTTTACCTGAGTTGCCCCCCCTCCAATGTGTACTCCGAAAGAGTGTTTAGTGCAGCCGGGAACTTTGTCAGCGAAAGGTGTAGGAGGTTGCTTCCACAAAATGTGGAGAAGATGATGTTCATAAAAATGAATTATCAACTCTTCCAGGGAGACCAGCCTCCAGAACGTACAGAGGGACCTGTGGTGGTGGATTCCAATGGGGACGAGTTAATACTCTGTGAGGATGAGGATGTACACAACACTGAAGAGGGTGAGGAATCGGTGGATGAGGAGGATGATGACGACATCTTGCCTCCGTACAGCCAGTTTGTCAGGGACAGATTAATTGCCAGCTTGTTTTGTGGGGGCCCAAACGAACCAATCATTTCAGCCACAGTTGTGTGGCAGACCCTGGCGCTGAAATGATTGCTTTGTTAAAGTGTGCATGTCCTGTTTATACAACATAAGGGTGGGTGGGCCCAAGGACAATTCCATCTTGCACCCCTTTTTTTTCTTTGCATTATGTACAGTTTGGGGCCTAGTTTTTCAAACTGCCATCCTGTCTGCCACTGCAGTGTCACTCCTAGATGGGCCACGTGTTTGTGCCGTCCACTCGTGTCGCTTAGCATAGTCATCCATCTACCTCGGTGCAACCTTTTGGACATAAAAACACTATTGTGAGGTGTGAGGTGTTCAGAATAAACTGGAAATGTGTGGAAATTAAAGTTTTTGAGGTTAATAATAGCATAGGAGCAGAAAAATCAACACATTCTGTGATTTTAGCTGTTTTATGCTTTTTATAAAAACAATACAGATCCAAAACACAAAACCCAGAACCCAAAACACGGAAGGGTGGTTTTGGCAAAACCAATCCAGATCCAAAACACGAAGAAAGATCCAGATCCAAAACCAAAACACAAAACACGAAAAGTGGCCGGTGAACACCCCTAATTAAAAGTCAACTGACACTGAAATGCCTTCCACTACGAATGAGTAATATAATGCCAATCTTACAATCTGCGGCATAGCAAGCTTGAAACCAAATAGTATGACACAAAAATGAAATTTCTTGAATCTGAACAATTGTTACGCTGGGTACACATTAGATGATGTGTTCCCAGCACAAAATCGCCGGCGATGGGACGGGCATGCAGCAAGTGCATACACAATTGCTGATGCCGCGTCCAACGGGGGAGGGACATGCCATTCTGTAGCATGGCATCATTATCAACATCCCCCTGTTGGCCCTGCAGGAGGGCCGACAAACTATGGTGCTAGACACCCATGGGAGCATGCATATCATGGGTACACACTAGACAATGTACCCGATATGTCGCTTTGATCCATGGGATTGGACAACATATCATCTAGTGTGTACCTATCATTAGACCAAATTTGACTAAAGCTAACTAACACCACACTTTGATCACAATCAGTATAGGAAACAGTTCCAAAAATATAGTGTATTGTTAAACCCCTTTCAACCCAAATACCTGGACATCACTCTACATACCAGTGTCTGCCAATACTGCTACAAATCTAACTGAGCATGCTGCATCAGAAAATTACTCTAACTACAATCCTGAGTTTCTTGGCAGCATGATTTTCCACTATAGCCAGCCAAATATAATTGCCAGGCATGAAAGTCCTCACATATAGCAGCAGTCAATCTCCTAAATGATTGGGATTTTTTGGCTCTCATTGTCATCAAGCACCATTTATGGAAAAAGTCCATCCCATATGACACAGTCAGCAAGTGGAGTTATTTAAATGACCTGACAAGGACTTAAGCAACTTGAAGTTGAACTCACTAAAGTCTAGAACTCTAGAGTAACCCTTTTAAAAATGGTTTCACGCAATAAAAAAAAACATTAGTCCAGAATCTATTTCTATGCCCCAAAATGTTTAAAACATTTTTTTTTTAAATTCAGTAATGGAACTCGAACATAAAGCTTAATACAGAGTTCGCCGCAAAATGAGTGTAAATTCCATTAATAAAAATATTAAAAGTGTCGTATTTTTTACCACACTGCAGAACTAATCACATCTTGAGATGCATTTGGCTCTGCTTCTGTGACAGGTGCACTACATTTAGAACAGATGCAAAACTACTGTATTTACACCCATATGCAGAGATCTTCATCTCTTCATTAGAAGCATACTATATGCGCTATATATGTTTGTGGCAGGTGTATTTGCATGTAACCCGATCATAAATACATGTAGAGGGGTTGATACAGAGGTGGACTAAGAAGCTGCGATTGGAATTATATATTGTGTGGATCCAGGGGCAAATGCAGGATTTGTAAGGGAGGGTTTCTTCATATGTATGTATGTGTATATCATTATATATACAATAAGGGCATAGTCGTGCCCTTATATTAAGGCTGCATCTACAAAACTGCAATTCTCCCAAAGAGTATTCCGGAGGAGGGTGCATGGTGTTTAAGGGGCTACACTTCAAAAGCTATTAGAAGTACCAAGCTGTAATTTGGCAAGGACGGGTAGACCTGTCGCTCAGTACTGCATGCCAATTTTCAGGACATAAACATAAAAAATGAGGATTTGGGAGTAATCTAAAGTTCCAACTATGACTTTTTTTGGACATTCTCAATTGCTGTTCTCTATGTTTTTTTTTTGGGAAGGCATAACTCAGGGTAGGGGGCAAATTTAGACTTGAGGTTTGTTTTATTAGGTAGCTATTGTGCCAGGGTACATGCTTTTGGGGTTCAGGTAAATTAGAAAGTTACAGTTTTTAAACTATTACCTCAATAATGTGTCATATGCAGGCTTTAGCAGTGGTGGGGTCGGGGGAAGGAAGCTGGCGTTAGCTGCAGCGGGACCCGGGGGAAAGGTGTTTGGGGGGGTAGCGGGCGATAGCTGCGGCTAGGACCCGCGGATGGTAAAGGGCCTTAGCGGCGGTGGTGTGGGGGTGGCAGTGTGGTAGACAGTGGGGCAGGCTTTAGGACCTGGGGGAAGTAGCAGCACACAGATGCAGGCTCAGATACGGTAGATCCGTGATACCTGCTTCTGTGTTGAAAAAAAAGTGTAGCCCTGCCCCCCAAAAAACAACCAGTACCGGGCTTTGGAGACCAGGACTGATTGTGCTAAATACAGGGGACAAATGATATAGGGGTCTCCCCGTATTAAGCACAACCAGCACCAGGCTTTTCATAACTGGTCCTGGTTGCCAAAATACAGGGGACAAATGATGTAGGGGTCCCCCATATTCAGCAAACTTGCACTGGGCTCTGAGCCAGCCCTGGTTCTGGAAATACAGGGGGAAAAATGCGTAGGGTCCCCCTGTAGTTACCAGAACCAGCACTGGACTCTTTCTAGTGAGGGGGTGATGCCACAGCCAGGGGAACCCTTTCACCAGGCACCCCCAGCCGAAGCATCACCCCTGACCACTAGTCAGCACAGGCCGGGGATCCCTGTGGAGCTGGGGACCCCCCAATGAAGAGGTTCCCCTCTTCAGGGCACCCCAGGCCCAGGCTGATAGCCCGGGGCTACCCCCGGCACCTGGGAGTGGTGGTTACCGGGTTGATTGTGTAAAGTGTGGTACAAGTAAAGTGTTAAAATATTGGCTTTTGCTGTGGCACTACAGTTCCCAGCAAGCCTCCCCCGCATGCTGATACTTGAAGAACCATAAATATCAGCATGTGGGGCATTACGGGCCTGCTGGTACCTGTAGTTCTGCAGCAAAAGCAATATTAAAAAAGCTACAGAACACACACACCATAGAAAAGTACAATTTTATTAAAACATACATGCACACACATGTACTCACACATGTACACTCTATCTAACATACTCACCTAGTATCCCTGCATCCAATCTGTCCTTTTCTCCAGTAGATAATCCTATGGATTACCTGTAATAAAAAATCCATACTCAACTCCTCCTATGCGTGGATCTGTCCTCTTCAGACAATCCCGGGTCTTGGCAAAAAAAAAATGGAAATACGTGAACCCTCATTCATTAGTAGTGCTCTTAGAGAACACTAAAACCCGAATGACAGCTCTGCCGGGATTTCAGTTCAGAAATCCTGGTGCAGAGCGCTCATTGGCTGGTAGAGGCGAGCCTTCCGCCTCTCAGCCAATGAGCTGTTCACCATTGACTTCACTGGTGAGAACCGAGCATGCCCCTTTCAAAAATGGCACCTCAGCACCATTTTTGAAATTCAAAGATGGCCAACATGAGCCAATCACAGCTCGCAACGTCATTGACCCGCCTCCTTGGCTGGCTTATATTCAGCCAGCATGAGGTGCCGTCCACTCAGTCTGTCAGCCAGGAAGCTGGAGAGATGACCAGCTAAAGCAAGAGGACGCCGCTTAAAGGCTGCCGCCCTCCAGGTGATAATGACGTAGAAGTCCTGGGGGAAGTGGCAGCCATATAAAAGAGCTTTAAGGCTGCCGCCCCCCAAGTGAAGGTGCGGTAAAATGAAATACTTTAAAAAATTGTGTCTTTTTAAAATTTTAATATTTCTTTTGCAGGGGTACTATAGGTACCAGCAGGCCCTTAATGCCCCGCCTGCTGGTACTTGTGGTTCTCCAAGTGCCAGTATGTGGGGATGTCTGCCGGGACCTGTAGTACTACTGCAAAAGACAATATTTATATTTTCCTATGTACCACACAACACAATCAACCCGGCACCCACTGCCCTGGGGTGCTGCGGATAGCCCCGGGCTATCAGCCTGGGCCTGGGGTGCCCTGGAGAGGTGAACCGCTTTTATTGGGGGGCCCCCAGCTCCCCAGGGATCCCTGGCCTGAGCTGACTAGTGGGAGGCCTTGTGAAATGGCTCTCCTGGTTGTGGCATCACCCCTCTGCTAGAAATAGTCCAGTGTTGGTTCTGGTAAATATGGGGGGACCCTACAAATTTTTCCCCCTGTATTTCCAGAACCAGGGCCAGCTCAGAGCCCAGTGCTGGTTGCGCTGAATACGGGAACCCCTCCGTATTTTGGCAACTAGGGCTGGTTCTGACTAGCCTGTTGCTGGTTGTGCTTTAGTACAGGGGACCCCTACGTCATTTTCTCCTGTATTTAAACACAACCAGGACTGGCTGTTAAAAGCCCGGTGCTGGTTGTGTTTTGGGGAGGGAGGCACTTTTTTTTATTTTACACATTCAATTTTTAACATAGATGCGTAGATGGATCTCACTTCTGCGTTCGTGCATCTGTGACTTATTGATTTTATTTTCTGAAGTGCATGTGTACTACCAGTGAGTCCTCTGTCGCTCACTGATGCCCCCTTTGCACTGCACCGCTGCCACTGCTCTGCACTACCGCTGCTGCCACTACCCTGCACTCCTACAGCCGTCTCGCACTCGGCACTTCCCAAACCAACCTCCTGTGTGCTTTCCCCTCTTCCACCTGCGCTAGTGTACCATTTTGTTGCCCTTCTCCCCTGCAGGTGGCCCGGTTTGCTCATCCAAACCCTGATACAGTAGTTAATACATTTTAAAAAAGCTATGAAATTCCATAGACAAAAAACCTTATGGTTTCACGTGTCCCATTAAGGCTGCTTAGACATGAGCTGAAAATATACAAAACCTGTTGAATTTCTGCCACTCAAACTCCAAAAAGCAATGAAATTACAATCAATAAGGCTGATGCCTTAATGGATGTGTTCCTTGCATACTACAGATATGGTATGCCATGACACCCTGTGGTTAACTGCAGATTCAGCACTCAGAGAGTGAGATTGCTGTCACTCACAAAGTGGTGGAGCTGCTAATTCACAGAATTGTGTGCACATTGGAATACACACATGCAGTTTATGCATCTGAGGCCTGAGTAGTTATGTGGCACACACATCTCATTCACTCTTTCTTCCTCCATCTTTACCACTCTGTCCCCCTAACCATGCCACTCTGTCTTTCCCCTCCCATCCGCACCACTATGTCTTCCCCTCATCTCTGCCACTCTTTCTTCCTCCATCTGCACCACTCTGTCCCCCCCAACCATGCCACTCTGTCTTTCCTCTCCCATCCACACCAATCTGTCTTCCCCCATCCCTATTGTGTTTTCTCCCATTGTGCTAGTCTGTATTCCTCATCCACACCAACCTGTCTTTACCCATCTGTGTGGCTTTATTTTCTGCATCCATGCTACACTGTATTCCCCATTCATGTTGCTCTGTTCCCCCAAACTGTGCCACTCTGTCTCCCCCCCATGTGCACCACTTTTTTCAACCCATCTGCATTACTTTGCCTCGCCCCCATCTGTACTGCTTAATTTCCCCCTCTGCATGCCTTTCTGTCTGCCCCATCCGCAACACCCTGTCTTCTCCCCCATCCACCATACTCTTATCTCATTTGCACAGTTCTATATTCTGCTCGGACCTCAGTTGCATAGACTGCATGTGTGTATTCCAATGAGCACACAATTCTGTGAATTAGCAGCTCCACCATTTTGTGAGTGACAGCAATCTCACTCTGTGAGAGTGCTGAATCTGCAGTTAACCCCAGGGTGTGATGCATACCATATCTGTATTACGCAAGGAACATGTCCATTAAAGCGTCAGCCATAATGATAGCAATTTGATTGCTTTTTGGAGTTTGAGTGGCAGAAATTCGAGACGTTTTGTGAATGGGACATGTGAAACCGTAAGTTTTTTTTGTCTATGGAATATATATATACATATATATATATATATATTTACCACCCACATGCCTCTCACACATGGATAGTTACATTATTACACCCAGGCACTAGCATTGCAGATTACACACACAGACACTCGCATTGTAGATTACACTCAGACCCTCACACTGCAGACTACACACAGTCACTACACTGCAGACTACACACACTCGGACTACAGACCATCTACCCCCACATCCCATGGCTGGCAGGTACATGTGGTGCCAGTTGTTTGTGGCAGTGCTAATTTACCTGCTCTCTGGACTTGAGCCGATGAGAAGTGCAGTGAGTGACATCACTGGCACTCAAAGGCACATTGGAGCTGTCAGGGAGGATCTGCAGCAGCACCTCCCCTGTACTGCTCAGCCATCTCCATGGCACAGCGGAAGCTGTCCATTCGGAGCTTGCAGAGCGACCCGATGACACAGAGACAAAGCTCTCTCTCTCACTTTAAAAAGAAATGAATAATTGTGCACTTCAAGGATGGATTGGCCTGGCAGGCGAGGTTTCAAGGTACTCAGAACCCCCCCCTGCGTGTGTTACTGTGTGGATCGTATAGTGTGTATGCCCGATTGCGCATGCATGCCAGTTGTTCATTGCTTCTTCCCATTAGCTGTGCTGCACAGCAGATGGGTCGATGCAATGAATGATGCCATGCTGCTAAATACTGGATTGTGTAGTGTGAATGGCACGTCTAATATAACATGTCATCACGTTGTTCCTTTGCTGGGTACACACATCGTATAGTGTGTACTCAGCTTAAGCCAGAACTACCTCCTTTCTTAAAGAACAATGGTGAAACAGACTACTCTGCCCAAAGCTACTTTTACAAAGTCATGTACATTATAACTGAAACATATCCTGTGCTGTCTGCCTCAGAATACAATAATAATTTAGTGGGTCGGACATCTTGAAAAATTGACTCATCAAATGGATTGTCTTGAAAAAACAAAACCCTTTAATATCAGCATAACTATAAAGAGAAATAAAATAAAAACATCTAACACTATCTGTTCTGCTCAGTGTGAATGTGCATTTATTTACACCCACCAGCAATGCTAGCACACATACTTGTGAAATGACAAGGTATTAGCCAAGATATTTGATTTATCATCTGTTTAACCTTCAAATAATTTCACGACACTGCAGTGTTGGATACTTTTTTGCTGCTTATGATGGAAACTGGCCACATTCTAGAGTTTTCAAGTCATGATGTTAACATTTATTAAACTTCTCTAGTGTCACCTTATACACAGTGTTTTTCTAGCACGTCATATGTGTTATGGACAGCTGATAATGTTATCTCATTTCCTAAGCCTATATGCAGATGGTTGAACAGGTGATTACTCAATGCAAGCTACAGGGTATATTATAAGAAAGTAGTGAATTAAACTATTAATATGAAATGGTGTGCTTAGAGGTATACAGAGAATTATACTGTTATTGGCCCAATCTATATATGAGAAAACATGTTTAAATTATAGTATATTTCAGGAAATTAGTTGGTACAGATGTAGATATTATTAAGGTTCCTATAGATTTATTTAACATGTTGTAATCTACAGTATCTGTTCATTCTTCTGCTTTTGACATGAAAACATGATGGACTTAAATTAACAAATGTTTTGGGTGTAATTTGTTTTATTGTTTCACTATGTAACACATTTTTGTCCTTGGGTAGTAGGTGCTGTTTCTTAATTGCTTTTGTCTCAAAAGTATGGAAAATGGTATTTATTCCCCTCAAACTTTGCTTTTGTGACCAGGACATTTTATACTTTTAAATTTACCTATTTCAGATGAGAAAAGGGTTATTTTGCAATTTCTTTTACACAATGTGAGAAAAAATTAACATATGCATGAAAATTAACATAGAAGTTGTACAAACATTACCACAGAACAATTAGAAGTGAGAAGCTTTTCGAGATTTATGATTATACAGTACATCACTTTCACAAATCAGCCTCCAAATGTAGTCTCCCATCATGTTATACTGCCCTTGGTAGCAGAGTTCAAACTCTAGTATAACCTGGTGGAAGCCCTTGCCATGCTCCTCTGACTGTGCTCCATGTTCTCCTTGAATTTCTCAAGAATATGGACTTTGAGGGACATCCTGCACCCCATTGTGCTAAAGTTCTTCACCAAAATATCAACCATCGCCACTGTCACGGCCAGGGTATTTCAGCATGGCGCTAGGCGAGTGTTACCTGTGAGGTCATTGTGGTGCGGGCTGTCTGGTGGCGGAGCTGGTGTCTGGCGGGGGGCTTTGGCTGCGTGCATTGTTGTGCAGGCCTGTTGTCACTCTGCGCAGGTAAGGCCTGGCGGCGTCTTCATTCCATTTGGCATGGGTGCTGCCATCTTGCCTTCTGGCCATGTGATGCGGCTGGCCAATCCTGGTGAGTCACATGTTCCCTCCGGCCAGTAACAGCACGGCATGGGGTATTTAGGAAGGATCAGTGCCTTCCTTCTTTGTCAGTGCAACGTGTATCTCAGCCTAGCTGAGAGGGAGTTCTCTGTGCTTATCCTGTTCCTGTGAATTCGCTGTCTGCCAGTCTGCCTGTCAGCTCCTAGCTCCTACTGGACTACCCCGCTTCCTCCATCACCCTTGCCCATACCTGAGTGCCTGAGCCTGCTGACATCCTGCACTTCAGTTCACTACCTGCATACCTGGCTTGATTATTTTCAGTTCACTACCTGCATACCTGGTTTGATTATTTTCAATCTCACTACCTGCACACCTGGACAGCTCTACTTGTTTCTACTTGGACATTAACCCTTTTACTCCCACCACATAATTCTTGTGCACATTTATATATTCCTGGACTTTTATTTACTGCCACATTATATGTCTACTCAAGTACTTATTAAAAATCCTATTTTATTTTCAAATCTGCTTCTGTGATCGCTCCTGCTACCACCCTGGGTCCACAAACAACCCAGAACATAACAGATTGCACTGGCCCCATGGAGCCGGCCATGGATCAGGAGTCAGGAGTATATTTGTTCCGGTGCATTTGTGGTCATTTAGAAAATCTGGAAAACATGCAGCATCAGATGGCTCAATTTCTGCAAGAGATGTCCAAGTGACAGGATAGTTTTCAAACTTCCTTTTATACCCCTGAAGTACCAGCATCTACATCCGCATCAGCATCTGGGAATACAGGAGGCAGATCATCTCCCCGCTTACATCTTCCTTTACAAAAATAAATTTGACGGCAATCCTAAACTCTGCCGAGGATTCCTAAATCAGTGTGACATACATTTTACCCTGCAGCCTGACAACTTTCTAACTGCAAGAACTAAAGTGGCTTATATAGTCTCTCTGTTATCCGGCCAGGCCTTGGAATGGGCTTCCTCACTCTGGGAGCGCTCAGATCCATTGCTGGATAATTATGCAGGCTTTGTGCCATCCTTCAGGAGGATTTTCGATGAACCTGGGCGTACTGTATCAGCATCATCAAACATCATGACACTGAGACAAGGGGTCCGTCCTGTCAGTCAATATGCCGTGCAATTTCAAATTTTAGCATCAGAGCTCAAATGGAATGAGGAAGCCCTCACCTCGACCTTCTAGCATTGGTTGTCAGACCGACTAAAGGATGATCTAGTCACTCGAAAGCTTCCTACTAATCTGAACAACATGATTTCGTTGTGTATCAAAGTTGACCTACGCTTCAGGGAACGTCAGGCTGAAAAAAACAGAACTGACTGGCAAAGGTCATTTACCCCCTCCATTTCTACCCGTCCCATTCCTTCTCCTACTGAAGAGGAGCCTATGCAGGTGAATCATACACACCTCTCCAAAGAAGAATGTCAGAGAAGAATGCAAAAGAACCTCTGTCTGTACTGCAGATAGTCCGGTCACCTGCTGATCTCCTGCCCCCGTAAACCGGGAAATGCCAAATCCTAACTGACCCTGGAGACATCAAGTTAGGATTTATGAGCCCGTCTCCAAAAATTAAAGATTTCACGATTACCCTAGCCTTGGATCTTAAACCCAAACCTGTCTTTGCTACTGCTCTTCTCGACTCGGGAGCAGCCGGAAATTTCATAACATCTAGTTTCATAGATAAATTTCAGATTCCTTGTTTGTCTCTCAACCATGCCATCTCTCTGACCTCTATAGACAGACGCCCTCTAACTAACGGGATAGTCACCAAAGAGACTCAACCAGTATTGGTCTGAATTGTGGCACTTCATTCTGAGTCCTTAAAATTCTTGGTGATATCAGAGGCCTCTCAAGAAATTGTTCTTGGTCTACCCTGGTTACGTCAACATAATCCCAGGATTGATTGGAGTTCTATGCAGATTCTGTCATGGGGTATGGACTGTCAGAAATCCTGTCTTCCAAAAATTCGACCTGTGAGAAAGACAGTTCCATTAGTTTCTTCTGCCATTCCCATGGAATATCAGATGTTCACCGACGTTTTCTCTGAACAACAAGCAAATATCTTACCCCCTCATAGGGAATGGGACTGTCCAATTGAATTGATACCTGATAAGATACCACCTCATGGTCATACCTATCCGCTGTCCTGAGACTCAAGCCATGACCGAGTACATCCGGGACAACCTGGCAAAGGGGTTCATTCGCCCCTCTACTTCACCTGCCGGAGCTGGGTTTTTCTTCATGGCAAGAAGAACAGTGGTCTAAGACCATGTATCGATTATCGAGGCCTTAATGACATTACGGTAAAGAATCGATACCCTCTTCCCCTGATTACAGAGTTGTTTGATAGGGTCAAGGGCTCTGCCATTTTTTCTAAATTAGATCTGAGAGGGGCTTACAACCTCATTCGTATCCGAGCTGGCGATGAATGGAAGACCGCTTTTAATATGAGAGATGGACATTTAGAGTATTTAGTAATGCCTTTTGGATTGTGTAATGCCCCTGCTGTCTTTCAAAGTTTCATTAATGAGATTTTCCGGGATCTGTTATATGTTTCGGTTGTTGTCTATCTGGATGACATACTGATTTTTTCACCCTCTGTGGCTAAACATCAAGAACATGTTAAAGAAGTTCTGACCCATTTGAGAGAAAACCACCTTTACTGCAAACTGCAGAAGTGCGTCTTTGGAGTGCCCAGTGTACCTTTTCTCGACTATGTAATATCTGGCTCCAGTTTAGAAATGGACCCCAAGAAGGTACAAGCAATTCTGGATTGGACCCAACCTCAGACACTGAAGGCCATCCAGAGATTGTTGGGCTTCACCAATTATTATAGATGCTTCATTAAGGGATTTTCTACACTGCTGGATCCCATTACAGCCTTGACCCACAAAGGTGCTAATCCTGCCCAATGGTCACCTGAGGCAGAGTCTGCCTTTCATCTTCTAAAACAGGCCTTTATCTCAGCACCAGTTCTTTGACAACTAGATCTGGACAGGCCTTTTTTGTTGGAAGTAGATGCATCATCTGAAGCTGTGGGAGCAGTCTTGTCTCAACGTTATGAGGACAACCGAGTCCATCCGTGTGGGTTCTTTTCTAAAAAATTCTCACCTGCCAAAAGGAACTACGCCATAGGTGAGCAAGAACTACTAGCTGTAAAGTTGGCATTGAAGGAATGGAGATATTTGCTAGAAGGTGCCAAGTTTCCATTTGCTGTATTTATGGACCATAGAAATCTCGTATTTCTCAAAAACCTCCAATGTGTGAGTCCTCGTTTGGCCCGCTGGGCAATATTCTGTGCCAGGTTTCAGTTCACCCTGACCTTCCGGTCTGGAGCACTTATTCAGAAGGCTGATGCCCTATCGAGATCTCTCCTCTGTGATGATCAATCTGAAAATCAAAGCATTACCCCTGTCTTGGAATCAAGAGTTTTCGCCGCATTACAACTTCAGCCTCCTATGGGAAAATCATTTGTGGCCCCGGAATTAAGGAAGCAGCTTCTCACTTGGGCACATTCCTCTTGCTTCGCAGGGCACTCAGGCACTCGGAAGACCTTGGAGTTCCTGAAAAGACACTATTGGTGGCCTTCTATGAAGGCAGATATAATGGAGTTCATCTCTTCCTGCTCCTCCTGTGCCCAGCATAAATCATCACGACAAGCTCCAGCTCGGGAATTGCTTCAATGACCTACTCCATCACGTCCATGGACGCATCTCTCCATGGATTTCATCACAGACCAGCCAGTCTCTCAAGGTTTCAACACTATCTGGGTTGTAATAGACCGATTTTCTAAAATGGTCCTCAATATACCGTTGAAGAAGATACCTTCTGCCCCTGACCTGGCACAGTTGTTTGTCCAACACATATTTCGTCTACATGGCCTTCCTGCTGAAATTGTCTCTGACCATGGTGTGCAGTTTACTGCAAAATTCTGGAGGGCTTTGTGCTCTGTTCTTCAAGTGAAGTTAAACTTTTCCATGGCCTACCATCCGCAAAGCAACGGCTCCACCGAGAGAGTTAATCAAGATCTAGAGACTTTCTTAAGAATTTTTATGTCATCTTCCCAGGACAATTGGGCTGCCTTGCTGCCGTGGGCTGAGTTTGCAGATAATGCTTCCTACCACTCGTCAACTAACCAAACGCCATTTCAGGTTGTATATGGCCTTCATCCTCGTGTTCCCGAATTCCGAAGCCTGCCTGTTTTCAATGTTCCGGCCATGGAGGACACGGTGCGGAATTTTGCTGCCATCTAAACTCAAGTACGGTCTGATTTGTTGAAGGCATCCTCTCGCTATAAGACCCAGGCCGATAGAAAGCGTAGAATAGTTCCACGCATGCAAGTTGGAAGCCAGGCCTGGTTATCCACCCGGAATCTTCGTCTGAGGGTTCCTTCTATGAAATTTGCACCACGCTTCATTGGTCCCTTCTCCATAACAGAAGTCATTAATCCAGTGGCCTATCATCTACAGTTACCCCCATACCTAAAAATCCCTAATTCCTTCCATATTTCCTTATTGAAGCCCCTGGTCCTGAATAAATTCCATAGTGCTCTACCTGCTTCTCCTCAAGTCCAGACGGAGAGAGGAGTTGAGTTTGAGGTCGCCCAGATCTTGGACTCTCGTCTACACAGAGGTCATCTACAGTATTTGCTGGACTGGAAAGGTTATGGTCCAGAGGAACGTTGCTGGACCAATGCTCGTGATGTCCACGCTCCCACGCTCATCAGGAGATTCCATTCTGCCCATCCGGAGAAGCCTGGCGAGTGTCCTGAGGCCTCCCCAAAAGGGGGGGTACTGTCACGGAGAGGGTATTTCAGCATGGCGCTAGGTGAGTGTTACCTGTGAGGTCATTGTGGCACGGGCTGTCTGGTGGCGGAGCTGGTGTCTGGCGGGGGGCTTTGGCTGTGCGCATTGTTGTGTGGGCCTGTTGTCACTCTGCGCTTGTAAGGCCTGGTGGCGTCTCCATTCCATTTGGCATGGGTGCCGTCATCTTGCCTTCTGGCCATGTGATGCGGCTGGCCAATCCTGGTGAGTCACATGTTCCCTCCGGCCAGTAACAGCAAGGCATGGGGTATTTAGGAAGGGTCAGTGCCTTCCTTCTTTGCCAGTGCAACGTGTATCTCAGCCTAGCTGAGAGGGAGCTCTCTGTGCTTATCCTGTTCCTGTGAATTCACTGTCTGCCAGTCTGCCAGTCAGCTCCTAGCTCCCACTGGACTACCCTGCTTCTTCCATCACCCTTGCCCATACCTGAGTGCCTGAGCCTGCTGACATCGTGCGCTTCAGTTCACTACCTGCATACCTGGCTTGATTATTTTCAGTTCACTACCTGCATACCTGGTTTGATTATTTTCAATTTCACTACCTGCACACCTGGACAGCTCTAATTGTTTCTACTTGGACATTAACCCTTTTACTCCCGCCACAGAACTCTTGTGCACATTTATATATTCTTGGACTTTTATTTACTGCCACATTATATGTCTACTCAAGTACTTATTAAAAATCCTATTTTATTTTCAAATGTGCTTCTGTGATCGCTCCTGCTACCACCCCGGGTCCACAAACAACCCAGAACATAACAGCCACATAGTTTTCAGCCTTGTGATTGCCCAGAAAGCCCCAAACCACTGTGATAAAGCTGGTCTACTCTAAACAGTATCCTCATTCTGAGCAAGCATCTTTGGGAATTCCTTGCACTGCAGAATCTTTCTAACCTGTGGTTCCACAAAAACACTAGCTTTGACTCTCGCCTCAGACAGTTTAGGGGAAAAGTCTTGAAGGTACTTGAAGGCTGCTAAATCCTTATCTAGAGCTCAAAAAAATTGTTTCATAAGGCTCAACTTGATGTGTAGTGGAGGCATCAGCACCTTCCTGGAGTGGCTCCCACTTGACGTCATTCATTCCCACATAAAACTCTGTCCGGTGTGGCCAGTGTCATCTGCTGTAGTGCACCTTGGTGTCCCTGCTGTTCTATAGGTAAAGAAAGTCGGGAAAATTGGTAGGCATGCAGCTGAATGCTCTATCCAGATGACAACGGTAATGTACACCCAGCTGATCCCTGGTGAGCTTACTGTTTGCAAAGACTCCTGGCAATATGATGCAGGGGTTGGAAGTACAGAGTGTTATCGAGTTCCCCTCAGGCAGAGTTAGACTGCTCTGCAGCCCCCGTGATGCAACTGCACTGAAATATCAGAAATATGCTGGAAAAAAGGAATATTTCAAATATCTCTGACCAGGTTGCAAAAGTATAGTTTGTGGGGAATAATTGTAATTTTCTATACTCTTGGGCATAGGGCAATTAGGAAATAACACTTCAAACACAAGAACAAACAAAAAATAAAATTTGTTACATTATGTTTTCAATAAAGAAAAAAATAAGATAAAGGTACAAACAAAGATATAGAACCTTATGTAATAGGCTGCAAGATGCAGGAACTGGAGTGAGTCTGACAATTTAGTCCAAAGATTTAAAGTGGCAATATTGTAAAAGGCAAAACCATATTGTTATGCCTTTTAAATTATTGACGCTGTAGATCTATGGGATAATTTTGCCTGAATCAGACAGTTCCTGCAACTTGGGATTTAGGGCCTGATTCAGATTTGGGAATAGAGAGAGAGATCTCTCTCAACTGATCATCTTGGTGAAACCATGCAGCACTGCAGGTGGGGCAGATTTAAAATGTGCATGGATGTTTAGATTTGGGAGGAGTGTTTCCAAACTGACATCTAAATTGTACAGTAATTATAATGCTGTGCATTATTTGTAGGCTACATACAAAATCAGCCAGTATTTACCCTACATGCAAAAAAATTTATGTATTTACACCCCTTGCATTGCAATATGGTTTGTTCAGGTTCACAGTTGAGAGAGATTTCTCACTCTATTCCCAAGTCTGAATCAGGCCCTTAGTCATTAGGTCAACAATGTCTACCTTGTTAAAATGTGTTGACATTGTCAGAATGTCAACATTAGGGTTAGGCTATGCGGGGAAAGTTGGGGTTGGGCTGCAGGGTAAGGTTAAGGTTAGGCTGCAGAGGGGGTTTAGGGCTAGGCACAAGATGGATGGTTAAAGTTAGGGGTAGGGATAGCTGTAGAATACTTAACGGAATGCTGGAGGTTCAAAGGTCTGACCCTGAAGGGATAAGATGTCCATTTGTGTTGAATTACCTTTTGAGCAACAATCAAAATAACTGTCAAACAGGGAAATAATTTGAGGCCAGTTTGTACATTATAACATGGAGATCGGGTCCCTTGTGAGAAACTCAGCCTAGTATCCATACAGAGGCTCTGCACTGTCTTGTTTACATTTTAAGCAGGAACCTGACTCATCAGATACAAAATGTTTCCTCTGAAAGGGATAATTATAAGCCCTGCAAAGTACACTGTGTATACAAAAGTGATTGGACAAGCCCGTGCAAGCTAAATGCATGCCATGCATATCATTGTGCATGAGTTCCAAATGGCCACTAATGTGACAGTTTTGACAAGAACACTTCTTTGGGAGGCCCATGCACTTGTAGTTCTATGGAAACAACAAATATTATTATCAGGACGACAATGCCACCTGTCATGTTTCCAGGGCGATACTTTACTGGTATACCGAAAATTTGGTAATCCAGATGGACTGGCCAGCTCAGAGTTGAGATCTTAACCAGACTGAGAACCTCTGGGACGATTTGGAGCGAAGGGTGTGTTTTAGGCCGACTTGACCTTCTTCCGTGTCACAGTTGGTCACTGTACTTAAGGCAGAATGGCAAAACATACCGCCTGCTGTTGTCCAGGCACTTGTTTGCAGTTTTTCAAGAAGGGTGTCTGCAGTAATCACTGCAGATGGTGGACATACAAAGTACTGACATCAATAAAATCTTTTTGATCTATTTGCTGTCAGTGTCCAATCACTTTATCTACATACTGTAGTGACATAAGCCTCTTGTAGAATAGTTAAGCGTAAATTTCATGGTTTTATTGTACTATTTCAGTAGAATATCAGAGCCAGTCTAACCAAGGATCAGTGAACCCAAGGCACCACAAGTCCTGACCCAAAGATCAGAAGTGATCATCTAAATGAGATACTCATATAACAATCAGATCTTATAATTATGTTTTTTTTTTTTTAAAGTGCAATATTGACAGCTGGTACTTTCAGGGTATTGGTTTTGGAACATGTGTGTATAACTGGTTGTATAGCTGGTTGTATGGCTGAGTTGTAGGTACACACCAGCAGATGCCCTGAGCTAACGAACAGCCCAGTACTTAACCAGTGGGGAGGTGTATTCTGCCGGATGTGAAATGTACAGCCTTAATTATAGTTATGAATACACATCAGTTAGTCACAGGGTCTCTCTGAGCTAAGTGGAAGATGTCCATCTTACACTGTGGTGCTCCAACACAGAGTGAAAAGATAGTGCCACGCATGCACATAAATAAATAAGGTCAGCTTGCCATCTTGGTTAGGGAATTTAAGCATTCCTGTAGGAACTAATATGGAGTCTGCGCCTTAGAGCTCTCCAGCTTTAACATGTGAAGGTAAATGTCAGTGCTAAATGTTAAAAATGGAGATACATAAAATGCAGCATAATAAACTCTCTCAACTGTTGGGATTTGTAAAAAGTGCCAAATCATATGATATTCTGTAACACTGCAAGTGAAAACATAGTTTCGGGCGTTTGTAACAAAGCTGCAGTGGAGTAGTAGTAAAACAGGACTTTCTAAATCCTGATTTACAAAATTAGATTGGCCCAGGAAAACTAAATAGGACCCGAGCAAATTGGCACAAAGGCCCAATGTACCCAATGGCAGGGCTTCTGACTCATCACAATTAATTTCATATCCAGCAAAAAAGTTCTGAATGTGTTGATTGCCCTTCCCTTTCTGTGTCATGCCTGTCTGTCTGCCCCTCCATTTTAGAATGTAAGCTCTCAGGAGCAGGGATCTCTTCCCTCATGTGCTTCTCTATAAATCTTCTTCTACTCTTTACTCCCCATAAGAGCACCTAACACATGACTGCCAACTCCTGCCTGCTTGTTGTGAGTGCTTTAAACGCTATTGCAGAAATGTATATAAATCGTGTCCTTGTCCTGCACTGTAATGTACTGTAAGTTACTTGTTTCTTGTTCACCTATTAGTTCTATGTACTAAGTAAGGCACTGTGGAACACTTGTGGCGCAATATAAATAAAGGATAATAATAATAATAATAATAATAATAATAATAATAATAATAATAATGATGGTCAAACCTCACTCATATAGCTGAAGTTCTCGTACACTAAATGGTCATGTGCCCACCTGCAATCAGCTGTGCACATGCCTGCTTCCCTCAGGCAGATTTTCATTAAGTGCATAATGGCAAAGGATGCAGTTTCAGTCTCTGTCACTGACTCACTGGGGTAAAAGTAATAGGCCAACAAGTATGAAAAATGTGCGAGAGTACAATGATGATCCTGTGACATTAGAGTAAGTGTATGTAATAGAATGGGAGTACATGATAACTCACCAGCATCTATCATTCTGGCTGCCACACAATATGCCCACCAGATGTTTTTAATTTTAAACATATAACTTGCAACATGTAATAGACAATAAGTTGTAAACTCGCAGTAAACTAGCAACAGTAAACTTTCAAATCAATAGACATCCCCCAGGACAGCATAATTAATGAAAATCTGCATCTGGGGGCTATTATCATACATAAGTGGTCAATGTAGAACTTATGTAAACCATATACTGTATAAACCTGTTCTGAGCCCATTTCACTTTTGTGTGGCTGTAGTGATGGCAGTTAATTTCAACATGAGCTGTATTTGTCAGGGCTCATTTCTCTAATTGTACTGGAGGAAGGTGCTGGAACAATACCAGATACAGGGTCCCATTAGGGTATGGGCCAGACATATCTATAGATCATGGATGCCCTGGACTTTCTCTCAGATCAAGAGTTGGTTGGCCACAGACTCCTTTCAGTCTGTGAGCTTTAGGGTTTTAGGGATTACACAGGCTACTTTTTCAAGGCATAAAACTCAAGTGTTAAGTGGCTATGGCATACATATATTGCCCTCCCCAGTCATGAGTTAGGTTTTCAGGACCTTAAGGTTACCATCTGTCACGACCCTGTCTAGTTTTCATCTTTTGACTGTAGACTTACCCCTGCCAACTGTCTCATGGATCTGTGTGTGTAATCTGCCTGGGAGATCTGCTATGATCATGCAGGCTGCAGCACATCTCTGTGTGCTTTTCTCTCCACAGTGATTATTCACCTGGACCCTCCCCTGTCTGTGAACACTGCTAGCCTTGATTGGAATCACAGGTGTAGTTCTGACTCTCAGTACTGCAGAGATGATTGCTGCCTCTGCATGTTGTGCCCTCCACCACTCAGAGTCCTACTACCAAACCACCTGTCCATATCCACCAGGTTATAAACACCCTCCACTGATAGCATTCTGGGCCTGAATACCTCATTACTTCCTGTGGTATATAGTTTGGGCTACTTCTGAGTACAAGGGTATCCCAGGCTCCTGCTCCTACTGGTTCCTAGATCAGTTCATCAAGCAACTCTGCTTACAGCAATACCTGGCAAATCCAGAAGTCCTGCTTACAGCAATACCTGGCAAATCCAGAACTCCTGCTTACAGCAATACCTGGCAAATCCAGAAGTCCTTCTTATAGCGATACCTGGAGCATCCAGAAACCCTGCTAGTTCCCAGGCCAGTGCAACTCATGTGTTTCAGCATCAGCTATAAGTGAGTTCCTGTGCCCCTGACCTTAGCCTTGTGCTCCGCTACTTGCCCTACTCCTGGTTGGTCCCTGACTCCTTGCAAACCTGCACTGTGTTACCCTGCCTTGCTTCCTGCTGTGGATCAACTCCTGCTCCTTCTACCTACCCACTCCTCCCTGAACCTTAAATTCCCAAACCTACCTATTCCTTCCTGAACCCGTTTCCAAATTACCCAATCCAGCCTGAACCTTAGTTCCAACCTTTTGTCACAGCATTTCTGGATTACCCTGTTTAGCCATTGCCACATCACTCCAGTCTGGAGTCAAAGCCCAGTCCGGAGTCAAAGCCCAAGTTTTTCAATTCAATCCATTTTACTCCAGTCCAGAGTCAAAGCCCAAGTTCTTCAGTTCAATCCATGTCACTCCAGTCCAGAGTCAAAGCCCAAGTTCTTAAGTTCAATCTACGTCACTCCAGACTGGAGTCAAAGCCCAAGTTCTTCAGTTCAATCCACGTTACTCCAGTCCGGAGTCAAACCCAAGTTCTTCAGTTACCCATTCCTCTCTACTCCAGTCCGGAGTCAGAGTCAAGTTCCAAGTTCACCAGTTCAACTCAGCAAGTCTTCATGCTGGTCCAAGTCCAGTTCCTCCAAGTTCCTGTCATTTATCATCAAAGGCAGTTCTCACTGGCATATAAGTCTTTGCAATAGAGCTATTTACTTCATCTGTGATTCCTGTCATGCCAGTCTCAGCTGAATCCAGTTCATCACCTGAGTCAGGTAACTCTCAGACACCAAATATGACACCTTCTATAGGCTATATGGGAAAGATTTCTGGACTGCACACCCTGTAATATATATATAATGGGAGGTGCTACCTGATGAGACTAATTGCAGGCACAAAAACAGACAAACCTCAGGTGCACAACTCCAAATTATTGATAATATATAAATGCGATTCAAATCCAGAGCGCAGGACACCCCCAAACTGGCCCAGCTAAGCCGCCCCAGGGCACCGCCATAGTAAGAAAAGTGCAGTGTAAAAGAGATAGTTAAGAGCAGCCACAGCTGCATATAAAGAATGAAAATAAAAAAGTGAAGTACATATATAATAAACAAACAGTGAAGGGTTAAAATGTGTTATAAAAGAAAAATGTGTTATAATGTGGTGCCCTGAAACAGATCAACAAAGGCAATCCAGGGGTACCCACGCCCCAAAAATGAACCGAAGTTGCACTACAGTATATAACTTGTAGGACTTACCTAGAATTGTGCCTAATACCAGTGTGCATATACTATACCAGACTCCATGCTTTTAAACCAATAAGGTATGGGTGCTAATCCAGACTGAGGGCGTCTCCTTTCCCTCAGGTGTGCAAAAAAGCACATTAAATACTCCTTTTATAACACATTTTAACCCTTCACTGTTTGTTTATTATATATGTACTTCACTTTTTTATTTTCATTCTTTATATGCAGCTGTGGCTGCTCTTAACTATCTCTTGTACACTGGGGCGGCTTAGCTGGGCCAGTTTGGGGGTGTCCTGCGCTCTGGATTTGAATCCTAGTACGTTAGGGACCTACCCTAAAGAGGTTACCTGGATGTGGTGGGTAGGCCCATAACCTTGGCCAAGATTATGCTAAAAACCTCTATTGATTGCAAAATTGTATTGCATTTATATATTATCAATAATTTGGAGTTGTGCACCTGAGATTTGTCTGTTTTTGTACCTTCTATAGGCTCTCAGGATTCCCTAATGTCCTTTGAGCCAGTGATTTTGCTCATAATGCGCTAAGAGCACCACACTTGAAAGGGAGTGCTTGTAAACATATGCACCTGGTCTGTGATTTAAAACTAAAAATTATGAGTTATACTGGACTTTGTCATGATGCCTATATCCTGCACCAGTCAGCCCTGTGGAAGAATTTTGAATCCTGTGAGATGCCAGAGGGCTTGCTTCTAGGTATGTAGTGCTTGGTGTAATCTCTAACAATGCCTTCATCTATACCTGGTATGTTCAAGTGTGTTACTCAGAGACCTCTAATGAACTTTTTTTTTTTTTTTATAAAACCATTGTTTTTTTAGTCTAATCACAGTTACTAAATGAATTCAGCAACTGAATTTTGTCTCATTTAACATATGATAGGGAATACACACCTTTGCACCAGCTAGAATATTTAGTTAGCTTAACTGTTAAAGGCCATTGACATACTAACTTCAACACCACTGGTTTACCTAAAAAATTAAGTATGTTTTTTTAACAGGTGATTCAGGATATGGCTGTCAACCCTGGCTTAATACACCTCTGTTGAGCCAACATGGCCCTGCCAGCATAAATACAATGAGATGTACATAGCCACTTTGGAATGTGATAGAAAGCACCTTTGGACTATTGAAGAGCAGGTTCAGGTGTCTGGATAAGTCAGGTGGTATATTGCTTTATGCTATATACTTCATAATATTGCCCTAAGTAAAGATAGTGATGATTTCAGCAATATTGAATCATATCGATAAAACAGGAATATGTGGATGTACATATTCATTCAGCAACTCATAAACGTGTGCATGCTTATGTTACTTTCTTTTCCTGCACTGCAATTTAGGGCATATAGAAAATTATTGAGAATTTATATATAGTTGTGCGAGTTGCAGAAGACAACACCTGTTGAATGGCCTTAGGCCTAGGGAGCATGAGGCCTTATTTTATATCTAAAAGCATATTAATTGATGTATTAAAAAGTGTGTAGAGATTAGTGTTTTATTTCCCTTCAGGTGTGGTTAACTGCGGATATATATATATATATATATATATTTATTTATATATAGGCTGAACTGCTATATATATTGCTCTAGCAATAAGAATAATAGGCTTAAAATGTATAAGTTTTAACATATACAGAACATCTGACAGTAGCAGGTCTCAGTATTTATACAAACAAATGAGCTACTGTAACTGAGATAGCATTTAATTGCAATAATGAAGGCTACATGGGCGACCATGACAGATTTCTACATGGGAACAATAAGATAACATGGAATTATGTCATTATTATGTCTTGGGCATAGATAGCCAATAAAGACTTAGGCCCTGATTCAGAGCCGTTCGTTAACAGCAGTACGCTCGTTGCGTTCCGATGTTGACTAACCGCGCATGCGTCGGTGTTACACTGCATGTGCGTACGGCAGATTGCGAGTTTTTTTTGTCTCGTTCGTCAAATTGCGTACAGGAAGTGACATGTCAAATGTGATTGACAGAACAGCCCGTTTTTGGGTGTTGACGGGGGTGGAGATGGAAAAACACAGGCGTAGCGAGGCGTTTTTTGGGCGTACATACATTAACAAATGCGAACGTCAAATGTGTTCGTACCAACTCATACGTCACTGGATGATCCTCTTTCCCTTCAAAATGCTCGCACAGCTTAGGGGCTGGATAACTCGACCACAGTGGCGATGGCCTTCTCCTCCGTCCCGGCACTCCACGATGTTGCATCGATTAATCACGGCTTGGCAGAAAATCAATTAGTGTTGGATTGAAAAACGGCTTGGTATGTGTTTTGGAAGCAGTTTTTTTGGATAGCACAAAACCGAACGCAGGTGGAAATCATAGCTGCTAATGTCTGGATTACACAATCAATTAGCGTACATTTGTGGGGGTGTATTTTGGCCGCAATGTGTTCGTTTTTGGACTATTGAAACAATAATGTCATCATGTTTAGGTTTGGTCCCTCATTTTGTGTTTGCAAGGTGATTTTTCCTCCTTAGGTAATGTTTTAAACGTTCCTTAACGAGCCCTTTTTTTTTAATGTGTAATTTTTTATTTTGAACGTTGTTGGCTTGTGGGCCCGGATTAAATGTAACCCATTTTTACAATAATGTCAGAATACAAAGTCGTACATTTGTGGTAAATTTTTTGGTATCCACCCAAAAAAAAATACACATATTGAACTCCAACATTTTTGGCAGTGTTCCACAATATTTATTAATTGTGCAAACAATAATTTTTGGGTAAACGTAAATGCAAAAATTAAAAACAATTCACAAGAAAGGAGAGGGAAGTTTTGGCCAGAAAGGAATATGAGGCAAGCACAGAAGGAGTGTGGGAAAAGTAGCCAATGGTGTCACCGTTTTTTCGCCCGTTTGGCTGGGGGAGGGAGGGCGCCAGACCGGGTCCGGGATGTCATCGGGCTGGCCTGTCCAGAGGCAGATGTTGTGGCCTCTGGACTAGGCACAGGGCTAGGCACATTTGGAGGATTGGCTGATGTTGTGCCAGAGGTGGAGGATCCTGATGTTCCGGCAGGAAGGGAGGTCGGCTCCACCATGTGCTGGTGAATGAGCTGCTCCAGGGCAGTGGCGATGCGGATGTTGGCCCTGGTATTTTCCGCCAGGGCCTGACCAATGGTCACGTTGGCCGCAGCATTTTGCTCCAGGGCCTCAGCCACCCGTACCAGACTGGCGTCCATCCTCTGCAGAATCTCCTTATGGAAATCCGATTTAAAATTGAGTTCTGTGAGGAGGGACACTGCCTGCAAGGGGGATTGCCCTGGACTGGCTTCTGCAAGGTCCTCAGCCGGATGTACTGGTTCCTCCCCTGCAGAGCCAGCAGAAATTCTGCGGCCAAGGATCCCCTCTGGAGCAGACTCATCCGCCTGTGTCTCTGTTGGAAAAATGAGAAAAGACTCACATTAGAATCTACATATTGGCACAATAACATTTCACAGTTGGTGACATCACAACATTTACCTGGGACAACATGAGGAGCCGCAAAGTCTGGCATGTCCGTATCCATGTTGGACATGCCAAACACCTCCACAGGCTGCACACTCCCCTGTGCCAGCTCTTCTAAATCAGTCAACTCCAATGACACAGGGGTGGGACCCCCACCTGTCCCCCTTGCATGCCTAGCCCTGTCCGCCAGTTTTTGCTTTAGGCGATATTTGAAGTCGGCCCATCTGTGGGATGAAATTGGAACCATTATTTGTTTTTGGATTTGGTTTTTGGTTTTAGGGTGGTCAAGTGTTTACTTACCGCCGTTTGACATCCCGGGCTAGACAGACATAATCACCCACCCTATTGACATCCATGGCTACCTCTTCCCACATTCTCCACTTCTGGCTAGCAGTCATATTCCTGTCTGCCTGTGGCAGGATGTCCACACATTTCTGTATCAAAACCTCCATCTCCTTTCTTGTGAATTGTGGCTGCCTTTTCTTTTTGGCAGCTTTGCCCGGAATACTGGGCCCAGCAGCCTCTTCCATGTCATCCTCCTCACCTATGTGTGTTATTTTGGAGAATTGTCAACTTCACAACTTGCACAACATTTTGTTTCAAATTAATCATTGAGTCAAAATGCATGAAATACTTACCGCCTGACTGTTGTCCATTGTTTCCCTGGTCTGTAACCATGTGTGAGGTTCAAACTAGAAATACACCAGAATTGTGTTTTTGTCTCGTGACGTATTTATACATGCGTCCTTATTTTGCGTCCGCATCATTGATTGTGCGTTCCTATGATCCTTCCTTAATTTGTGCGGGAAACAAAACTCTATTTATGGCTTGGGGCGTCTCGAATCGAGGTGGCGTTTATTGAATGTTGGAGGTTACGTTGGTTGGAGTTGATTGTTGGCTGGTGTCGGAGATTGCGTTTGTTGAAGTTTTTTTTTTGGATTTATTCTTTTTTTATTTTCCGTTCGTTTTTTTTCCAATTTGAATTTTTTGGTCGTTTCCAGTTTTGGTAAGTTTGGGGAAGTCTAACTTTGGGTCAATTTGTCTCTCATTCTGGTGTCGATTTTTCAAATAAGTTTTGCCCGTCATTTCATCTCTCTTAGGTTTTATATTGGCTCTGCCCCAAAGACATTTTGTTCCGGATTCTTATATATTATCTCTTGGTAAGTTCATTGGTTAAACTGTTTAGGAAATGTTCTTGTTTGTCTGTACGCAACTTTGGTTGGCCTTCCACATGTAACGTTTGTTTTTGCAAATTCGAACTCTGTGTTTTTTTTAAATTTATTTATGTGGCGTTGTTGTGACTTGTATTTGCGAACTAATTAGCGCATTTTTACTACTTCCTATTGTGACTTGTATTTGCGAACTAATTAGCGCATTTTTACTACTTACTATTGTGACTTGTATTTGCGAAATAATTAGCGCATTTTTACTACTTCCTATTGTGACTTGTATTTGCGAACTAATTAGCGCATTTTTACTACTTCCTATTGTGACTTGTATTTGCGAACTAATTAGCGCTTTGTGAATTGTTTATTCATCCCTTAAACTTGTTTGTGTTTTTTCGGGAGCATTGGTTGCTTACATTTGGCCTCAATTTGACGTAGTGTGCGCAACGTCGTTTTGCTCTTTGCCCAAATGTGTGTGTGTCCCCTTTTCTGTTTTTTCTTGCTTAAATTTTTGATAAAGACATGGCCAGCATAAAATGATGTATATTTTTGTTGTGATTATTTGCAGTTACAACATATCATGACAATACCCCGGCATGTAAGCATCAATGGATGGTATTGTCAAGCTAAGTAAAATTTATTTTTAATGGGTGGGGTAAAAAGCCTGACATTCCAATGTTGCCATTTCAGGTTGATATGGGTCAGATTGTTCTGGCCCTGCTCCCGGAAGCTGACCAACCTCAATCTCATCCCAGGCATAGGCATCGTAGGCGTGCAAGACCCCAGATATTTCGAACACGTGTCACCCTTTTTGGAATGCCAGATGATGAGGTTTTAAGACGATACCGTCTTCCTCCAAAAATCATCATAGACACTCTCTCATTAATAGAGAGTGATCTTGAGTGGCAAATTGACAGTCCTACAGCAATTCCACCACTTACGCAATTTATGGCGGTGTTACATTTCTGTGCCTCAGGATCGTTCCAAACAACGGTGGGAATAGTGGCGGGCATCTCACAATCCTCCTTTTCCCGGATCCTGAGGGCAGTGATGGAGGCACTTTTCAAGCACCTCCATCATTTTTTTCAAATGCCTTTGGATATGGGTGCCCTTAGTGTGGCCAAGGCCAATTTTTACCAAATAGCTGGCTTCCCACACATCATAGGGCTTGTGGATGGTGCTCAAATACCACTTCAGCCTCCAGCACGGCTGGAGGCAATATTTAGAAACCGGAAACACTATCACTCCCTCAATGTAATGGTGGTATGTGATGCCTCCCTCCAGATCCTGTCCCTGAATGCAAAATTACCCGGAAGTGCACATGACTCCTTCGTCATCCGGCAATCAGGGATATGGCACAAATTAACCAACCTACAAGCTGGTGATGCGTGGCTTCTGGGTAAGTGGAGACCTTTAGTACATAACAATGTTAAGCTTCATACAGAGTGAGCCTGATGTTGACTATTCTTTTTCACAGGAGACAGTGGCTACCCTTGCACGCCCTGACTGCTCACTCCTTATTTGGCTCCCACACCAGGGCCACAAAGTGAGTATAATTCTGCACTTACAGCCACCAGGCAAGTGGTGGAGCGCTGTATCGGCCTTTTAAAAGGCCGATTCAGATGCCTCCACCGCTCTGGTGGCGAACTCATGTATTTACCAGATATGGTTTTGAAAATTGTGGTCCTGTGTGGGATATTTCACAACATCGCCATAAGGAGTGGTGTCCCAATGCAGCCAGAGGATGCCTTACCTGAGGATGGCCCCCCCGAGGTTGGTCGGAGGTCAGTATGTGGGGGGGCCATACGCGATGATGTGGTGGCCAGTTTTTTTAGGTAATTATTTGAAAAAAAACAGTGTTGATACCTAATGTGGTTGGGTTTGTTTGAGAATATTTAATTTTTGGTTAATTTTTTTCTCCATCTTCTGTTTTTTAACATAATCTTTGGCACTCCAACGATGACTACTTCCTGCTACCCTTACAAAACCTGTATGTGGACATTTTGGGGATATATTCTGGAACCCTTATTGCAATGCCATATTTGTGGAATCATGTTGGCATGGTCCTTCGTCAACCAGTTCTTGATTTTTTGTTTTGTGATGTGGTTTTTTTGGTATGTGTTGTATTTGAGATTATCACTGTGTGTTTTGTTTGTGAGTGACCACTTTGATTTTTCAGTTATGTTGATAATAAATGTTTTGAGAGTGAAATGTTGTCCCTTTTTTGGAACGTTACCAGCAAGTGTAACCAGGTTCACACACATTACATTTGACTAAGGGGTAATCCAGTACTGACGCCAGTTGAGCTAAAATTTATTTTTTTTTCAGGGTCCAAACCAACACCAAAAGGAAGCCTGTGCAATCATTTTGCTTCGTAAGATTGGCCTAAGCAGCTTGCACACCAACTAGGAACCTGTAAAATGTAGAAATATCTAATTGTGACTACACCAAAAAAGGGAAATCAGATTGTTACTGTTAGGTGTTTCTTGTGGCTGTTTGACATAAAAATACAACACACACTCTTATTGTCAAAAATTTTAAATCCTTGCAGGAACAGTCTACTTATGTCAGGGTAAACAATATGTGCTTTTGAAAAAACGAATGAGCCAGAACGTACCTCCAAAAATAACAATTTATTTACATAATGGGCCAAAAAAAAAAAACTACTCCCTAAGGAGGACCGACATACGGTCAAGGACCACCAGCACCCCGATGATATTGGTGTGCATCTGGGCCACACAGGCGGATAAATCGGCCCGACGCCTCTGTTCCTCTGTGGGTGAGAAAAGTGTGGGGATTAATACAACAATAGCGAAACCACATTAAAAAAAAAAAAAAAAAAAAAAAACTCCCCAAAAAACATTTTAACAAAACAGCAATAAAACTCATCAAACTAAAATGGTGTAGGGCAAAAATACAAGGCCTGTGTCCAAATTCCGACAGGTGTGCTATGTGTATGTTGAAAACAGCAGTTACAGGTTACGGCAATCGCCAAAAACCCCAAAAGTTTTGCCAAAAACCCCCCCCAAAAAAAAACACCCATGATTACATACAAACAGTTTGTGACGATAAAAAACCGCAAACAAAAACATACCAGAAGACCCAACGCCAGCTACAGAAGGCCCTCCATCGTCCTCCTCGGAGGTGGGTCCATTCCCCAAAGATCGGGGCGGGGTAATGACCGACTCCGGGGAGGGGGTCATTCTAAGAGGGGTGGTTGGAGGAGAGGGGGAATTGGGACGGAGGGGAAGGAGGCCAGAAAAATCAGGCTGAGGGTGTAGGAAGGCTGGGGAGGAGTGGGGAATAGGGGAAGGAGTGGAGTTGGAGTGTTGGCTGGGGGTTGGGGAGAGTGGCCGTGATCGTCGTCTGGCCGGACGCTGACGGCGTAGTCTTCGCTGGGCCCCTAAAAGATGGGAAACAAATTGTGGTTAGTTTCAACACAAATCTGCGGCCAAAAACAATTTCAAATGCACCCCCAAAAAAAAGAAAAAAACAGATATGAGGAGAATGAATAAATATGAAATACAGGGAAAACATGGCCATGCAGATATGAGGAGAATGAATAAATATGAAATACAGGGAAAACATGGCCATGCAGATATGAGGAAAATGAATAAACATGAAATACAGGGAAAACATGGCCATGCAGATATGAGGAGAATGAATAAATATGAAATACAGGGAAAACAGGGCCATGCAGATATGTGGAAAATGAATAAATATGAAATACAGGGGAAACATGGCCATGCAGATATGAGGAGAATGAATAAATATGAAATACAGGGAAAACAGGGCCATGCAGATATGAGGAAAATGAAAAAATATGAAATACAGGGAAAACATGGCCATGCAGATATGAGGAAAATGAATAAATATGAAATACAGGGAAAACAGGGCCATGCAGATATGAGGAAAATGAATAAATATGAAATACAGGGAAAACAGGGCCATGCAGATATGAGGAGAATGAATAAATATGAAATACAGGGAAAACAGGGCCATGCAGTTAGGGCCGCAAAGACAAACATGAAAAACAAAATCCATTAAACTTACTTTCAGCGATCTGCATGCGAAAGCATGCCAGCAAGCGGGGCGTCCGCCATTGCAGGTCCGACCACCAGCGCTCCAGCTGCCCGATATGGCGGCGTGAGCCGAAGGAGCGCAGGCAGGCCCGAACCTCTGCATATGCGGATCGCTTCTCGCGGTTGGTGATGGGTGGAGGCTGGCTGGTGATCCGCCTATCCATCACCTCCGTAAGCACCAGCAGCTCGCGCCTGGTGAATGCGGAGGCTCTCATGATGGCAATGGAGTTTTTCATACAAATCATTTTTGATAAAGTGCACCCAAATTTTATGATTGGCAAATGTATTTAGGAAATTAACAGGAGCAATTCTATTGGTTAGTGTATGAGTCATGTGTTCGACAGGGCCAGAAATCTGTTGAGACTTATGATAGGCTTGATGCAGTGACATGCGTAAGCAAATTTACATAAAGAATTGAACTCCAGGAAATATGCGGGTAGAAAAACAAATAGAACAATTATTTAATAGGGGCTAACATGTATTTTGGCAATTAAAAGCGAATGTTTAAGCCGTACGTATTCTGCGGGTAAACACAAACACGGACATAAATAAAGTTTATTGCATTGTGTAAAAAAAAAAAAACAATTAAGCTAATTGATATATTGATTGGCATGTTACGATTGAGGGAGGTAGGCAGAATAAACGAGCAGTTAATCGAAATCTGACAGTCCAACTTCCGGGTAGTACTAGTGCGTGCGTTCCCTTCAATCCACTTCGGGGATGTACGCTCGCTATTTGGCATGCTCGTTAGTTAGAGGAGGGGTCGCCTGAGTTTGGGGAGGATGTTTTGATGCGAACGAAAATACGAGCGTGTGCCTGAATTTAAATATTTTTTTACGTTCGCCCAACGTACGAACGGTCACTTGCGTCCGGGTTTGAATGAGGGCCTTAGTACGTACAAATATTAATTGGATTGATTGGACTAATTGGATTAATTGAATTTATAAACAAAAATAAGGTATAAATATGAGCAGAGAAAGAGGGAGGGGGAAGCAGTCGGAGAACAGAGGAGAGAGCACAGAACAAGGGTTGGGGATGCCATTATGTATGTATGAAGTATTGACAGACTGCTATACTGCTATTCTGTACTGGGTGTCACAAACTTCTTTTAAAAGCATCCCTACTGCTGTTGGTATAACCTATGTTTTTTTGTTGTAAGTCTGCATTGGCAAAAAATATGTATGATTAAGCTGTCTTTAAGTAAAAGCATTATCATTTATTTTTAGAATCTGTATTTTCATCAGTACTTCACATGTAAGTCATTATGGAAAGCCCTTACAAACTGGGTAACTTATTACCTGTAAATGTACTATATTTCTATCCTTTGTTTTACACTATAGAGGTTTATTAAATACTGTGTGGTAAAGTATTGTTTGAAATAGTTGTGTTCAAAATTATGTCAATAGTAATAGTAACACATTTATGTCATAATTAATCCTATAAAATGAGACTATGTTTCATTTATAAGTTACAGCAAATATTCCACCAAATGCCATGTCAAACTTCTTTACATACTATGATAATGTGTCATTTACAGTATATTCTTGTGCAAGCTACTATTTAGACAGTTCAGAAGCACAAAATAACGAACAAATTAATACAGTTTAGAGAGTTTAAAAAAAACAACACAATATAAACATAAAATATTGTGGGGGACATTATTTTTTTGGGTTCAGTTTCAATGTCTTACCTACACCTCTACTCTGTCCTTCACATACTATATACTATGCCTCAGTGGTTTTGTGAGAGCAGAAGTAGGTGGTGTTGTACTGTAGTTTGGTTACTTGTTGCTGAGGTGGATGGAGCTGGAAGAGTTTCTAACTGCAACACATGCTCTCTATGAACAAACCCTAATTGATTGGTTTATTTTGGTTACGCGCATATCAATGGATGAGGCCATCTGTATTCTTGTGGCTTGTGCTGCCGCATTTGCATGTGCCATTTTCCTTAACTTGGATGCAACACACTTCATTTGTGAAGTTTGTTTCAATTTGTATTTTTTTAAAGGATTCTAAAGAACGGGTCACAGATTCCATTGATGGCAGGCTTGTAGTGGGTCGGGCTGTCATTGGTTCCTGTAATTGTGTCCTCTTGTGCTGTGTTGTCTTCAGGCACTTATTTCTCTGATGGCTGGATCACTGTTGAAATTATATGTGATTCTCCACCCAAATCCTCTATAACAACAGTTGGGAGCAGCTTTGCATGAGGTGATCTTGAAAAGACTAAACAAAATGTAAGTAAATAAGCATTTTTCTCCTAGTATACAATCTGCAAAGTACTTTATGTACTTACATTTTGTTTATACTGTGTGTGAAAAATATTTTTCCAGCTTTCTTGATACAGCACCTATTAACCACATGAAAGAAGGTACATCAAACAAGGACTTGACTTCTCATTTTTCCAAAAAAGGTGCCTGGGTATTTGTACCATATTAATGTCATATATAAACAATGTGAAGTTCGGTGTCACTCCAGTCTTAGAAATAACTTTCCTGAGACAAGATTGATGTGCAACGTTTCAGCGCTTTAATGTGTTTTTGTCAAGCAATACAATATACATTGAAAAGTGCTACTCACCAGAATAAATACCCCCTGTCACCCTTGTTGCTAGATGCCACTTCCTCATATACTGCCGACTCTGCATGTCTCACAGGAAGTGACGTCAGCACTCTCCGTGACTAAGCAACGGAGCAAACAAAATGTAGTGTGCAGTGATCTAAATTCAATTAAATTCAATTCAGCTTTATTTGGCCAAGTATACATAAATACATAAATATACAAGCAATTGGATCAGGGTTAACACATCCCTTGAGTTCACAACAACAATACCAAAAAATCATACCACAGCAACAGCCCACCCATCCCCTCAAATATTTAACACCATGATAGCCTGTGGAAAAAAGCTATGCAGATGTCTAGAGGTTCTAACCTGTTGTGACCTATACCGCCTACCCGAGGGCAACATTTGGAACAGATGACAACCTGGATGTGTGTCATCTGTCACAATATTACCAGCTCGCATACTAATCCTGGGTAATTATAGATCTTGAAGGGGGGGAAGATCAATACCAATGATCTTTTCCACAGCCCTAACCACTCTCTGCAGTCTGCTCTTCTCACGTTCCGTAATAGAGCTATACCAAATGATAATTGATGTACAAAGAACAGACTGAATTATTGTTGAGTAAAAAAGAACTAACAATTCTCGTGGCAGATTAAACTTCCTGAGCTGACGCAAAAAATACAGCCTTTTCTGAGCCTTCTTTACAATGGAGTCAACATTTGTTCCCCACTTTAGATCCCACGAAATCACTGACTCCAGAAACCTAAAAGCCTCAACCACAGACACCACTGATATCAGCAGGAGACATCGCAACTGGCCGCCTTCTGAAATCCACTATAATTTCCACCGTTTTCTGTGGAATTAGCTCCATATTGTTCTCCCCAAACCAAATGGCCAACTGTTCCACCAATACCCTATAAGCAGACTCATCACCCTCTCTAATAAGGCCTATGATGGTAGTATCATCTGCAAATTTCAATAATTTCACAGACGGCTCACCAGAGGTGCAATCGTCTGTGTATAATGAAAAGAGCAGTGGCGAAAGGACACATCCTTGAGGGGCCCCTGTGCTAATTATTCGACCTCCAGATGTAAACCCACCCCACCTCACCTGCTGCTTCCTGTTCTCTAAGTAATTAATAATCCATTGACACATCGAACCAGGAACCCCCAAACTAACCAGCTTAGGGTAAAGTTTTCCTGGAACAATTGTGTTAAACGCTGAACTGAAGTCAACAAATAAGACCCTAGCATATGTTCCCAGCAAGTCGAGATGTTGCAGGATAAAATACAGCCCTAAATTGACTGCATCCTCCACCGACCTATTTGCCCTATAGGCAAACTGCATAGGGGCCAAAAGCGGGCCAAATAAAGAAGTCAAAGCGACTGGTCTGTAGTCATTAAATCCCTTAACAGGGGATTTCTTATGCACCGGAATAATCGTAGCACACTTAAAAACGGATGGAACTACACACCGTTCCAAAGATCCATTAAAAATCCCTGTAAAAACCGGGCCAACTGTTCAGCACAGATCTTTAGGCTAGATGGTGACACACCATCTGGGCCAGGTGCTTTCCTGGTCCTCAGCCTTCTGAACTTTTTAGCCACTTCAATCTCCTCCACCCTCAAGGCAGATGAGCTATCTGTGCTACATGGTGGAGGAATACCAAAGGACCTGCCTATTTGACCTCAGTCAGAAACAGAGAGAGGCAACAAATCCGGCTTTTCAAACCTACAGTAAAAATTATTTAATTCACCTGTCAATTCCTGGCTCATGACAGAATTGGGAGATGTCTTCCTGTAGTTAATAATATCTTGCAGGCCTCTCCACATCGACACAGCTTTTCGGCAAAACACTTTTTTGTCACCCTGATCTCCTTAGTCAAGGTGTTCCTGGCCTGATTATACAGGATCCTATCCCCACCTCTGTAGGCCTCCTTGGTACGGAGAAGCTGCCTGAGTTTACCAGTAAACCAAGGTTTATCGTTATTAAACGTGCAAAAGGTTTTTATTGGGATACACAGATCCTCACAAAACCTGATATACGATGTTACAGTATCTGTTAAATTATCCAAATCAACAGTTCCAGCTTCAAACACACTCCAATCAGTGCAGTCAAAGCACGCCTAAAGTTCCCCTTCTCTTCCTCAGTCCATTTCCTCACTGTCTTAGCTACAGGCTTAACTGATCTAAATTTCTCCCTGTACGTCAGTAACAATTGAACCACACAATGATCCGAAAGACCAAGAGCAGAATGAGGAATGGAGCGATAAGCATCCCTTAAAGTAGTGTAACAGTGATCCAAAATATTTTTATCTCTCGTCGGGCACCTAATATGCTGCCTATACTTAGGTAACTCCCGACTCAAATTGCTTTATTAAAATCCCCCATAACAATTAATAGAGAATCAGGGTACTGACGTTCCATATCCATAATAGAAGCTGCCAAATGCTGCAGTGCCCCATTCACACAAGCCTGCAGAGGAATATACACCCCAACCATAATAAAAGAAGCAAACTCCCGCGGAGAGTAAAATGGCCTACAGTTAATAAAAATACACTCCAAATGAGGGCTACATGACTTGTACAATACCACAACATCTGTGCACCAGCCTTCATTAACGTAAAAACAAATCCTACCCCCTTTGACTTCCCAGATAATTCCATAATATGATCCCCTCTATACAAATGAAAACCCGGCAACTGTAAAATTTCTTCAGGGGCAAATTCCTCTAGCCAGGTCTCAGTAAAACATAAGACAGCAAATCCCGAAAATGCCCCCATTTGACGTGCCAAGGAGCAGCAGCAATTCATCCAGTTTGTATGTCAAAGAACGAACATTGTATCGAAGCTGGATAATTGGATGAGACAAGATCAGTTTAAAATTGGATTGCAGCGACGCCATCTTGCGACTGGCCGCAAGACTCCATCTTGGAAATGAGATCACAAGACACCATTTTGCGAATGGCCGCCAAAGCGCCATTTTAGATAAACTCACACTTTAGTACATGTGGCGATATTACTATTAGCATCATGTGATTGCATCTTTCACCATTTCTCATACACACATTAATACGCACAATTGCGCTGTTAACTAGTCGCATATTAGCGAATGCATCCTGTATGAAAACGCTGAATATTAGCTTCATGCACATGCATCTGCCCCAAGTTAACTAGCGTCTTTACATCAAACCCCACATACTCACACATTACATATTCACATACAAGGTTCCATAAGCTTTAAGGTATAAGATTCAACTATGCACATTTATGATAATTGCTAGGAAATAAAGATTATTTTGTAACTAAGGTTTTATACGTGATAAGTAAGCCATGTTTGGTATTGTACTGATGCGTACTCTCTCAACAGTATTCCGGTAATATCGATGGAGAGATCGCAACATGCAGTCTCAACTTATGGACCGCAGAGACTTCAAGCAACAAAATGTACATTATATGAACAACTGTTAGGATTTGTATGAGGCGGTAAACCAGAGACCACCAGTTGTTAGAGGCTGGACTGTGTCTATTTGAACCAACCTGTTAAATGCCTTGTAACATATGCCCCCTCCTTTAGGACCAATGGTATTAGCAACAAACTTCTCTATTGTGTTGTTTATTCCTGGGGGGTATAAATATGTGTGTTCTGACCCTGGGTTCCTAGTTTTCGTGCTGAATGCTGATTGATGGGGGTTTCTTGCTGATGCCTATATCTGGACCAGAGAGTGCTGCGTATGTATAACTGTACTTGGGTCTGTATAATTTCTTTGCGCTAAGATTATATGAGGATCATAGCGTGTAACTGCTGTACTTTTACTTGAATAATACTTTGTGCTTTGGAACCACAGGTTCTAGGTCTGGAGTCTTTATTAACTGTATGACTGTGTACGCAAAATAGCATCATCCTTAGAGGTTTATAGGAAGGATATTAGAAGGTATAGGCAGGGGTATTTATAAGGTTCAAAGGCAGTATCATTAATTGGCTAACAGAACTGCTGGGAGTGCAGACTTGTATCCTCTTCTCCACCTGACCAGCACCCCAGCTCTCCTCCCTCTTCGATGCTTCCTCCTCTCCCGCAGCCCCAGCCTCATCCCCTGTCTGCTTGGCTCAAACACCTCACCAAACTTGTGGTGGGTCACAGCCTCTTCCAATCCACAGGTGGTCTCCATTCTCATAGCCCCTGTCCTCCCTCCACATAATTTGCAAGGAGCTACCACATCCACCTCACCGGGTACCTCTGCTCCCCTGCTCCTGCCAGTCCCACTTCCAGCTGCACTACGGGTCACCACTCCTCTACCTCCACACACAGCCTCTGCCTCCCGACCATCCGATACAGGTCATTGCGCCACCGGCTCTGGGTCCCCACACCTCCGCCTCCTCTTTGAGCTGCTGCACCCCGACCTCTGATTCTGGGTCACCACAGCGCCAGCTCCGGGTCACTGCATAAACTAACGTGTATTGATAGAAACATGTTAACAATAGTGCATACACTGAAACACAATAACAATTGCAAGCAAAGATTAAAAACCAGTGTGGTTAAACACAATGCAGGCATGCTGTTACACTTGTGTTATTTGTGGAGTCGGACTGGAGTTGCTGGTTGGAATCGGTTCTTGAGCGCGAATCTGAAAACTGGATGTTCTGGATGGCCAGTACTGAGGAATTGGCTGAGACCCAGAACAGATGTGCGGAGTCTAACACATCGGTGGTTTTCATCAGGGACCCCCGCAAAGGATTTTTGGCTTAGCTGTGCTTGGGTTTTCCTGTACTGGCAGCTGGCAACTGAATCTCTGGGAAGGAACCGAACTGGACAACACCAGGATAGAACTGATGGTATAGGATATTAGACTAAAACTGATGGTGCAGTATAGTAGACTTGAATTGATTGTGCAGGATATTGGACTGGAACTGATCACAAAGATGTAACTGGGCCCTGGAGCCAGTTGTGCAGTGACATGATAATCTGCACATAAGATAAATCACAGGAATAACCGCAGGAACTCTGATGAAATCACACAGCTAGGCTGAGGACAATATTGCACTGGAAAGTGATCAGTGCTCAGAGAATCCGTTTTATACCCCTTGGAGAGCAGCAATTGGCTGCAGATGTCAAGTGACAGCAAACTGGTCTCCTGTTGGTGGATAAACAGTCACCTGATTCAGACTGTGATGGTTGCACCCAGCAGCTAGCACTGGAGAGAATACTGCACATGGAAGCTGGGGAGACTGCAGCGGTGAGAAGAAGCTGCAGATGGAGGGATTCTGTCATAGAGTCAGATCATAGAGCGGGGATCCAGGTAAGTGACCCAGTGGCTGCAGTGCATTTTGTGATAGTACCCCCCCCCCTTTTAGAAGTGGCCTCAGGATGTTTCTTAGCCTTGTGAGGATATTTGTCATGAAAATTCCAGATCAACTGTGGAGCATGTACATCTTCAGAGAAGACCCATTTTTCCTCTAGTCTATACCTTTTCCAATCTATAAATTATTTGAGATGACCATGGCGGATATGGGAATGCAGAATCTTTACTCCTGTGAACTGCACTCCCTTCTGTGTCTGGACTTTAGGAGACTTCAGAAGAGCAGCTTGGAATTGGTTGGCAATGAGAGACTTCAGGAGTGAAATATGAAATGAGTTTGTTATCCAAAAAGTTGGTGGTAAGTTGAGTCTGAATTCCACTGGATTAATTACCTTGATGATAGGAAAATGCCAGATGAATCGAAGAGTGAATGTCATAGATGTCACTCACAATCGAGGGTTGCATGTTGACAAGCAGACTCTGTCTCTGACTTTTAAACTAGGAACAGCTCTTCTCTTTCTGTCCACTAAGATCTTGTAGTGTACGGATGACTTCTTCAGAGCATAGTGCACCTCCTTCCAGATTTTTGTAAACTCCTGAAGAGAAGTTTTAGCTGCTGGCACATCAAAGGCAGGAAGAGATTGGAATTCCTGGTATTCAGGGAATAAACCATGAGGAAAGGCATGGAGCCAGAAGAGAAATGATATGAGTTGTTATGGGCAAACTCCACCCATGGCAGAAGTTTAACCCAGTCATCCTCAGAGGATGATATGTACAGACATAGGAAAGTCTCCAGGTCCTGATTTACACACTTAGTCTGCCCATTGGTCTGGGCATGAAAGACCATGGAGTACTTTAACTTGACCTGGGGCAATGAACAGAGAGTCCTCCAGAATTTATCAACAAACTGGACTCCTCTATCTGAAATTATCTCAGTCAGGAATACTAGGAGATGGAAAATTTCTGAAATGAATGACTGGGTCAGACGAGGGGCTCAAGGATGTCCAGTCAGAGGGACAAAATGGGCCATTTTAGAGAAATGGTCCACAATCACCCAGACTCTATTGTACCCTCCAGAAGTTGGGAGATCAGTCATAAAGTCCATGGACACATGGGTCCAAAATCACAAGAGGTCTATCTGGAACTTGACATGAGAGCTTGTGTTGGGCACACTTCACACATGATTATACCAAAGCACATACATTTTGCCACATGGATGGCCACCAATAAGATTGGTTAATACACTCAAAGGTCTTTTGAGCTCCTGTGTGCCTGGAAAATTGAGAAGCATGAGCCCAGAGGAGAAGTTTTTTCACAGATTAGGTTCCTCGAAGGTCTTCCCAGGTGGTGGAGTGGAAGTTAGCTTTGTACAGTAGATGCAAAGACTGCAGGATTTAGCAGAGGGTAAAGTTCAATGGTAGCTTAGACTTCATCAGGGCACATTGAACGACAGAGAGCATCGGCCTTGCCATTCTGTGATCCAGGTCATAAGTGCAGCTTGAAATCGAAACGAGAACAGAACAGCACCCATCAAGCCTGTCAGCAGGTTCTTATGGTCTGTGTATATGGAGATGGGAAACTGTGCACCCTCCAAAATATATCACCATTCCTTGAATGCCAGCTTGATGGCAAGGAATTTTTTCACACCTATTGGGTAATTCTTCTTAGCTGGTGTGAATTTTTTGGAGAGGAAACCGCAAGATTGTACTTTGTTTTCTTCTGATTTCTGGGACAGCACTAAACTAACCCCTTCTGAAGATACATCCACCTCCAGGATGAAAGGATGAGCTTAACATGGTTATTTCAAGACTGGAGCAGAGATGAAGGATTGCTTCAGGAGCTGGAAGGCTGACTTGGCATCAGGAGGCCACTGGGCTGGATAAGCACCTTTCTGGGTGAGGTCAGTGAAGGCTGACTTGGCACACAAGAGATGTTGTAAGGGTGCAGAGGGACTGACAGCTGTGGGGGCAGGCAGCAGGTGTGTGGGACAGTGGCAGCAACAGGGCCATGCACAGAAGCATCAGCGGGTGACAGAGGGACTCACTGGTGCTGGGCATGCACCTGAGAAAATCAAATCTATAAGACACAGATAAAAGGAAGTATCAGTGAGATCCATCCATGAATTGTTTTAAAAAATGTGCAATATAAAAACAAATGATGTGCCCCCACAGCACAACCAGCATCAAGCTTTGGAGCTCCAGTGCTGGCTGTGCTAAACACAGGGGACAAATGACATAGGGGTTCCCTGTATAAAGCACAACCAGCACCAGGCTATTCCGAGCCAGTCCTGGTTACCAAAATACATGGGGCAAATGATGTAGGGGGTCACCTAAAAAATACCTGAATTTCCAATAGAGAAATCCCGAGGGAGGCATGGAGTTTAAGGGGCTACACCTCAAAAGCTATTGGAGTTACGGAGCTGAAATTTGGCATGGGCTGGTAGAACTGTTGCTCTGTGCTGCCTGCCACATTTCAGGGCAAGAACATCCAAAATAAAGACTTGGGAGTAATCTAAATTTCCAACTGTCAGTTTATTCTGACACTCAATTAGGACCACTTTTCTGCTGTTCTCTATGGGGAATTTTTGGGAAGGCATAACTTAGGGTAGGGGGTGAATTAGACTTGGGGTTTGTTTTATTAGGTAGCTATTGTTCAATGGTAGGTGCTTTTGGGGTTTAGGTAATTCAGAAAGTTACAGTTTTTAAACTATTACCTCACAAATCCACCATTATAGAGATAGGACGTTTCAACTTGATGCGCAGCCTCAGCAGGAGCATCCATCAGGTGTACTTACTGTGGCTTCACTTGGGTGTACCAAGATGGCAGGTCAATGCAGGCAGTAGCGGCAGTGGGCTCGGGGGAAGACAGCAGCCAGAAGCTACAGCCAGACCCCAGGGGGGCAGCGGGCGTTAGCTGCGGCCGGTACCTGGTGAGCATTAGCGGCGGCGGTGGTGCAGGTGGCAGGACCCGGGGGAGGTAGCAGCAGACAGATGCAGGCTCAGATCTGAAAGATCCATGATACCTGCATCTGTGTATAAATAAACACAGAAGCATTAGTTGTTCATGAGCAAGAGCTATATATACATGCACCCTGTTTCACTCACTCCAGCTCTTGGACAGTCAGCCCAATGGTCATCACATACACTGTAATCACTTATATCAGTATCATCTATATAGCCCAGTGGTCACAGTTCCTTCTGCCTAAACAAACTTAGAGTTCTCATACCAAACAACATTTGACCCAGATGAATCGGGACACCCGAAAATGGAGCATGACCTGATAGTAAAATGGGCATGGCCTGATGGCACGCCCCCCTTTACATCACTAAGGGTCGAGATGCTGGGCTGCCCTGGGCTCCCCCCGTACTGTGAATAGATGCTTTGTGCATGCGCACAGCATCTATTCTTGCTCTGCATACCTGCTGCTCTGCGATGCAGAGCACCGATGTGTGCTTCCCCTAACTTCCCCCCCACCGAGGGACACTACGGACCACAGGTGGGACAGCAGGACAGTCCCAGAAATACGGGACTGTCCTGCTCAAGTTGGGAGGTATGAGTTCTGACTGACAGGAATAAAGTAAAGGGAAAGGAGTGATCATGTAAGCAATCACTGAACTATTTAGCAATTGCAGACACAAACTCTAAAGGAGCGTACACACTAGACGATATGCTCCCTGAGCGATATCGTGTAGTGTTGTCCCCGGCAGACTGTGCTCAATGTTGTTCATGACATTGAGCACACCCACTGAACGATATCATTAACAATATTGTTCAGCGCCGGGCTCTCTCCCCCATTCCCCAACATGCAGCAACCTGACAATATCGTCAGGTTGGCCTGCATGTTTACCCGATGAACGATAATGACGAATGACCCGTGGGAACATGCATTGTCGTTATCGTTCATCATTTTGGTGTTAAAAATGGACAATAAAGTGGATGACTGAACGATAATGATATCGTTATCGTTCAGTTGTCCACTTTAATCACCCAGTGTGTACACACCTTTATCTGATCCTGGCATTGCCACAATGGTAAATGGCCCAGAAAAATCATTCCAACTCACCATGAACAGTAGCATAAGGTATGATAATTTTCCAGGCCATAACAAAAACAATAATAAATAGGCCCATTAGAGTGTAACAGTTAGGTAGCAATGTTACTCACCATTCTCTTTCTAATACACTTTTATTCATTATTAACTCTTCCTTCAATAATCAACTAGTGGGCAGTTTCTTTGACTGTAGCCACTGAGAGTAATCTTGTAATTGTGGTCAGTGGCATAGTCAGGGGGTTGTAAGGAGAGTAATCGCTTCTCCAGCTGCAAACTAATGCCTAATTGGTGCATATTCCAGTCCCAGAGGCGCCTGTTCCCAAGTTCCTAGCAGCCTCATAGTTGTTATGTAATGACATTGCACAGCTGCTGGTAAGAGGCTGGCAAGTCACCAGCATTAGTACTGCAGAGAACTGGGGGGCATCAATGTAGTTGAAGCAGACAGAACTGCAGGATAACATGTGTGAGGTAAGATAATGTGTGTTTGTCTGCAGGAGGGGGTTTGGGGTTGAGAGTGCTGTACAAATCATAGGAACTGGGGTGGGGGAGAGTGGACAATGCAAAACATGCATATAGAGGAGCACAATACAGGATGTACAGATGGAGGTGTGGCGGCAGAATACATAGACATGAAGCGGTGTACACTAAGAGCAGTACAGATGAGAGGATGGAATGGGCATATTTTCTGGGGATGAAAATATAGACACGGCAAATTGTAGACCATGTGGAGCTCAGGGTGAAAGTTTCCTTTGCCCCCCTCCCCACCCCTCCAAAAAGGAACACCACTGGCTTGTTTTAGTGAAGTTGCACAATGTAAAGCTATGTTTTAGTGCAAATTTGAAACACTGTACACACGGAATACTTGTTGAGTTACACAGATCTTGAACTTGGCCCTTTGAGTTTTCAGTAGAAGATCTGGGTCTTTATTGTGCAAGTGAAGTACAGTAAAGTCATGAAGATGCAAGTTAAGCATGTATCTTTTTGAGATGTGTTTTATATTGAATATACAGAAATTAAAATGAGAGATGAGTGGTTCAGTTTTGACTCGGATCTTCCTGCCAAGTTCGGTTCTCAGACTGAAGCAAAATGTCATCTTTCATGGACATCTTGGCACAGAAGTCCGTGAAAGATTAAGTTTTGCCTCGTGCTGGTGATGGTCTTGAAATACATTAACAACCACCATTAGAGATTTCTTGGTGAGTTACCATACTGTACCTCTGGCCTATGGAAATCTTGCTTTGAGTACATAAAATGCCAAGTGGAATGATGTTGTAAAGTGAATTCAATCTCCCTTTACTGCTCCAATTTCACTAAAATACTATCCCCTACAGTGGCAAGGCAAAATAATGCAGTGGACTCGACACACTGAGGCATGCATGAGTGGCTCTTCTTCCTTACTCATGAATGCTGGATGATGCCCCTTGGTGCAATGTCATCAAGCCTGGCATTCTGGGAAGATAGAGGAATAGTCTGGACCAGACATATCCTAGTGGTGGCGGGCATGATCTAGCAGTCAATCCTTGACCACACTAGTGAGTGCGGTTAGCTCCTGGCTGCCAGACTACATGGCAATGGTGGGTTGACTGTGGCTGTACCCTCAGGCCACAGCACCCTGGGCAAAAGCCCTGTCAGCCTGTTCGAACTGCCCCTTGATATAGAATATAATAAAATCACACAGCCTCAAGTTGAGTGACACTGTGGATTCACCTAAGCTGCTAGTGAAGCCTCATCCCAAACAAATGCTGTTCTTGCAACCTAGAAATGATGTGGCCTTGTGAACCAATGCTATTGGTCCATGCAATCCTTTGACTAGCCTAATGTGACTCAGCTGAGGGGTGCTTTCTACCCATATCACTCATAACCATATCACTCCCCTCTCTTGTTGATCATGGTGATCATTACAGCACAGATTAGTATTGATGCGGTAAGTGATACAACGGGAGAGAAAGACCTTGTTCTATTACCCTTAATATTTATTAGTATTTCTCTAGACATGTCTTTCCATAGTAAATTGATATTCTTTTTGTGTGGTGAAAGTGTCTTTTTCTAACATTATAAGTTGATTTTGACCAAGTGATATTATGGCATCATGGGTTTGATTCAGGTTGTACGCTACTGCAGCTGTGATCCCCTACACAGCTGCTGTGTGAAAATATGCAAATGTTGCAGCTACCAGAATATGTATTGATACACCCACAAGTGTCTTTGTAAAACCAAGCATCTGCATACAAAGATGCAGCATTTGATGTTAGCAGTCCTTAGTAACTCTACGGTCATGCGGAATGGCCATGGGAACTGAGATGCCTGAGCCATATTTCTTGCATACAAGATGGCAGATGCAGTATGTGGCTCAATATATATAGACATTTTTAGGGTAATAAAAATATCAGCAGCCTTGAGGTAAATACCTAAAGGTGTTTCCCACAGCTCAAATAAAACATAAGTAATAAGGAACAATACTTATCCCACTAATCCACATAAAACACAGAGGACCTCATTCAGAGCCACTCGCAAAATGCAAGTGCTTGCTCTGAATGAGGGCAGCCTCATCTCTAAAATGAGCCAGCCTCCTGGCCGCTCAATAAGCTGTGGATGACCACCCACAGCTTTAGCGAGCGGCCAGGTTGATGGTCGCGATGGTCAAGACCATCGCAACCATTGGGGCCTGCGAAGAGACCCTTGTGGTAGGGTCTCGTTGCCACAAGCCCTGGAGTGCTTTCGGCTCTATCACAGCCGAGAGCACTCCCACTGACATCACTTGTGATGTCAGTGGGGCAGGCCCCAGATGGTAGGCATTCCCATGGGAACGCCTCCATCTGGGCAGCTATGCCCCAGCACGCACACCAAAGGGGGCGTGCTGTCACTCAACATCGACAGCACGTCCCCTTTGTAGCGAGACCCAGAGCGATGGCTTGCCCGTCGCTATCCAGGTCTCGCGCATGCGCACGATGGAGCCGATGTGCACGCCAGATGCGCTCCGCTGATGCGCACGACCGAGCACTCAGCGCTCTCGAGCGGGTCTGAATCAGGCCCGGTGTACCATAAAAGGATGAGGCCTAGAAGAACCTGAATAATGGCACCTAAAATGATTGGCTAGTACCCTATCTAGCTTATGCAAGTGCACCTGTGAATGGCAAGAATCACTGTCACCCCTAGACAAGATGCTGTCCTCAGCTGCAGCAAGCCCAAGTGAGCTTTCGGCTCTATTAGAGCCGGAAGCTCACCAATGACATCACGAGTGATGTCAGTGGGGCTGCCCCCAAACGGCAGGCATTCCGTCGGGAATGCCTCCATTTGGCAAGCCACCCCCCCACCCCGCCTGCAAAATGGTGCGAGCTGTCGATCACCATCGACAGCCCCCCCTTTTGTTGTAAGCCCCAGAGCGAGAGAATTTCAGGGCCTCTACATCGACCCGCTTGCGAGTGCATTGGCGCTTGCGAGCGGGTCTGAATGAGACCCAGAGTCCACAATGACATTCTGTAGTAGTAGATTCCACTCTTTTCACTCCCTCGATTTCCACTCCTTTCACTCCTCCCAAAAGTGGGGGTCATTAACAGAGGACCAATGGAAAAGATGAGAAAAGGTGCATATAGTTTTACACAATTTTTAATAACAAGTGTACATAAAATAGTTTTAAAATATCTGTACAAAACTCTCCCTATGTGTGTATATTGATACAAAAGCAGGATTCCGGCAATTACTGGATATAAAAGAGAACTGTCAAAGGGCAGCTCTTAATTGCACAAGATGTAAAACATCTGGGCACCGGGATTTAACTGGTGGAGCCTTTATACCAGATCATCACCTCCTGGCTCAGCTGGACACCCCTCGGACTCCAACGCGTTTCGATCCTCCACGGGTCTTTATCATGGTAAGTACAAGTTCTGTTTTGACTTACATTGATAGAGAATGTCATTGTGGAGTCTGTCTTTTTTATGTGGATTAGCGCCAGTGGGATGAGTTTTGTTCCTTTTTGCGTTATGTGACTTGACCCCGAAAACGTTAGGAAACGTCTGCGTTTTTAGCCAAAATTTCCGTTACCACCCCCAATCGCTTCCTGACTGTCAATCACACTGTGAATAAATGCTTGCTGCAAGCAACTACAGTAATGTACCTTGCGCATTCGCCGACGGATGATAATCGCTCAACTGCAAAGTTATCTGCATAGCGTACAACTTTGAATCAAGCCCCATAAATGACTGTAGCCACCACAAACACCTTTGTAAATACTCTGTTCTTTACAGCATAGGACCTGGGTACAAATTGTCTTCCATCTGCAGTAACCAAATATATTATTATTGCTAGTCCAACATACAAGTAAAATGCAAATGCAGCAGAAGGTGTCTGTATGAAATAGACACCTCCTGTATGCATCTGCCATCTGAGTGCAGTGTCTGCAGATGCTGCTTTTTATCACTATCACAATGGTCACTGCCCTTATATAGTGGCCCCAGTAGTGGTTCCCCCTATGCAGTACCCCCAGTAGTGTCCCTTATATAGTACCCCCAGTAGTAGTCCCCCTATGCAGTGCTCCAACCCCTATGCAGTGTACCTTACATATATAGGACAAAGACACACAAAAAAACACTTACCTGAATCCTTGCACCTGCTGCTGTCCGCTCTTCCATCCTCCCAGCCTGCTCTGCACTATGGGATAGACGTAATGACATCTCTCCCATCACCCACTGTGGGAGCCGGAGGGTGGAGCTCATGAGTGAGCTCCAGCCCGGCTCCAGCAGTGAGCGCAGCAGCCAATGAGAGTCTGTCTGACTCTTATTGGCTGCTAAAACAAACACACCGATGCCAGGTATTACGATTGTACTACCTGGCGCCGCCAGCGGTATTTGTTTCTGTGTAGTGCAGACCGCTACACTAACCATTGACAGGTGATGGGGAACAGCTCCATGAGCCACCCATGGCCGGTAGGTCATGGGTTGAAGACCCCTGATCTAGAGAGTTGTCCTTCTAACTTGCTTACAGCTATTTCTATCTTATTTACTTGAAACTATTATTTTAACCAAAGCTGTTTACAATACCAAGAAAAGTTGGCACAATGCATTTCACCTATTATTGGATACCTGTACTTATGAAATGTTTATTTTTGCTTTGAGTCATCTTTAGAACCCCCTGATGAGTTTCTACAAATGATACAGTTTTGTCACTTAATGAGCAATATCATCAGATCTCTTTCATGAAATAAGTAACAGATGTGGCCAATGTTTCTACTGAAATAAATATTCCGTTTAACATTTTATATTACATCCATTGAGCAGTGCCATGTCATTACTCTTTATGCTTTGAGTCACATGAAATTCACTATAACATACCATCCAAATCTAAAAGCATGTTCTTACTTTATGAAATGTGACTTTTTTTTTTTTTATTATTATGTTTTCCATTAAGCCCTATTTTACTGTGCCAGACAATTGTCTCTAATGTTTTGACAAATGAACTTTCACTATAAAGTTGTCATAACTGACCATACTCACCCAATTACAACAAATACAGGGTACTTTGTGGAAGTGAAAGCAAAATAAAACAAGGATGAATGTTCCAGTCTACTTGATGATCATATGTACATGTACCATTGTACTAAATCTCTTTAGAAGTCATCTCTTGCTCCTTTGTGAATATAAAGTGCAATACCCCTGCTGCCGACACTTTATTAGTCAAACATTCCAAACTATGCTTTACAAGAAAGCTCTAAGTGGATGCAGATGCTATTTTAGAAGTCACTACACTGACATGCATCCAAATAGTTGTCCTCATATTTACAACGTCACCTCATTTATTGGGTTGGGTTTAACCCTGCTAAATTCAGTTCTCCACCCTGCAAACTGTAATGTTGATCTGGGATGGAAAGTCTACAATAAATCAAACTCAGTGATTTTTTTTGCCATCAAATATTTGCCAAAAATAGTGTGATAGAACCAGAGGCTTCATGTAAGGCTGTTTCTGAGACTTTCTTTTGTTCGTTTTGAGAAATGTGTATTGTATAGATTATTATATTATTGCTATTTCCTGTATAGGATTGATAAAGTGATATGAATACTATTTTATGCACTGATCCTTACCTAATTTTGCTATTTCTGCCAAGTGACTAAGAAACCATGCAGATCTCTCCCAATAGCAATGTTTGTATGGAATTGTTAAAGTACCAGATTGTGATAGGAAATTATGGCCCTCATTCAGAGCCGTTCGCTATTTGCGGTCGTTCGTTTAAAAACAAGGGGTGGCTATTCAAATGATCCGTACGCACATTGCAGTCTGTTCACACCTCTAAGTCTGAACGAACGAGCAAAACATACGCTCGTTTATTTGTTAAAAACGCCCCCTGGCCGCTCGCACCATACGTCATGTCCGCTATTTATTAGATTAATCGAGTACATCGACCAGGGTATGAACTGCTCGCTATTCTTGTGGTTGGTGTTTGCTACCACAAATTTGCGAGCAGTTCTGGCTCTAAAATAACCCAGTGACGTGGTCAATGACGCTGCTGTTTTAAATATACACACCCATAAAACGCCCGTTTTGACCTTTAAGCACGCCTGCGTTCGGATCTCCACTCCCCATTTTCAAGCACCTTCCCCTGTTACCACCCACATACGCCTCATTCTGTCACTCAAAATAGCAGGCACTCGCTATATAGCGTACAAACGATTTTCGGCCGCACTGACTGGTTCGCGCATGCGTACTAAAAAGCGTACGCATGCGCAGATGTGCAAACATCGCTCGGAACGAGCGTACTGCCGCTAACGAGCGGCTCTGAATGAGGGCCTATGTTTGTAATACAGAAATCTAGAAGCATACCATTTGACAACAGAAAACAATGTACAAGTACATCAAGTCTAACCCTTTATTGTTTTGTTTAGTTGGTTGAGATATCTTTTATGATATTTGAGTTTTTCCCCTAATATTTTTTACTTTTTGATAGAAATTTGTTTGTCTAAAACAGAGGTTTCCAAACTCTGGCCCTGATTCAGAGCCGGACGCTCTGACAGAGCGCTTGCTCTGAATCAGAGCTGTCCTTCTTGATTTTTAGAGCGGCCTCCTGGCCGCTCACATAGCTGTGGGTGACCACCCACAGATATAGCGAGTGGCCAGGCAGATGGTCGCGATTGTCAAGACCATCGCGACCATCAGGCTTGTGACAAGACCCTTGTGGTAGGGTCTCGTTGCCGCAAGCCCTTGAGTGCTTTCAGCTCAAACAGAGCCACAAGTGATGTCAGTGGGGCCGGCCCCAGATGGTAGGCGTTCCCATGGGAACGCCTCCGTCTGGGCAGCCATGCCCCCGGCACGCCCACCAAAGGGGACGTGCTGTCATTCAACATTGACAGCACGCCCCCTTTGGTACAAGACCCGGAGCGACGGTTTGCCCATCATTATCCGGGTTTCGCGCATGCGAACGACGGTGCCGGCTCCGTCGTGCGCATACGCACTAGGCCAACATCGCGAGCAGGTCTGAATCAGGCCCTCTTGTCCCCATTGCACCTTAGCAATCCAGGTTTTAAGAATAACCATGCTTGGGCACAGGTGACTTAATTAGTACCTCATTCAGTTTGATTTAACCATCTGTGTTCAGTCATGGATATCCTGGACTATTAGGGTGCTTTGAGGATTCAGTTTGGGAACCTCTGGTCTAAAAGCATTCTTAAATTCTTTTACTGCAAGAGTTGCTACTACATCTGCTGGGAGATGATTAAATGGATCTAGTGACCTTTATCTTTCATTCTTCGTCTCTTTACTTTTAAAATATTTATCTTGTTGTAGATTTTTATTTCTTAAAAAATAATTCCTTAAAGTCTAACAGTACTTTTCTTATATATGAATATGTCACCTCTCTACTATCATCTAAGTTATACATGTTCAGCTCTCGAAGTCTTTTCTGGTAAACTTTATTGCAGCTCATGTACCATTTTAGTAGCCCTTCTCAGAAAAGTTTTCTATTAAAATCAGTATTGTGTTGGATAGGAGGAGAGATAGAGGGGGGGTGGCATGTTGTTGGGGGAGTGGAGATAGATGGGGGTGGCATGGTGCCGGGCAGTTTATGGGCTAAATTTACTAAGTGGTGTATTGTAAATTGTAAACAGTTTTGTGACAGTTTTGTAATCTGCTGATTTCTTAAGGCCAAAACTGCAGCAAAGCCGCTAAGGTAGTGCACTATGGAAGAAAGCTGTAAGTGGATGCAGACTATAAACAGAACTGAATAGAATAGTGAGCAATGATTTATGAAGCAGTGGTTTTCAAAACTGTCATAAGACTGTGGGCCGGAGAAACCGGTGTGGAATAGAACACACCATGTCTGATTGTCATTTACAAACTGACGGAGATCGATGGCAGATGTAGCTCAGCTTAGACACCAAAACCCCTGCTTAGTAAATGCTATGAATTATACACAGAAAGTAATGTCAATTGATGGCGGTTTCTGGTGGTTTGTAAATGACACCAAAATCACCGCTTGGTAAATTTTGCTTTATGATTCAAGGAAACAAGGAAAAGTATGAAGGTCGAGTAATTACGCAAAGGGGGTTGTTTGGACTCTATGGCCCGTATTCAATTAGTTTCGCACCCACTATACTATTTCGCATGCCAGACTTTTCACCTATATCACGTATTTTAGCCACGGAAAACTTATCGTGCACGCCCCCGCTGTTCGCCATATTCAATTCCAAAAGACGAGAAAATGGAGACACGCGAATTCAGAACAGGCGAAAAGTGGTGTCAGAATCGGGGAAATCAGCCTGAACCCCCAAAAAGATGCAGAAACATTGAGGATCAATGTAGTAGTGCCCGATTAGCCCTGATGAAACAGTTTGGGGTACTTAGGATCGTACAATTGCCTCTAATTAGTGTCTCTGCACAAGTGGTGAAGAATAGCATAAAACAGTATTTGTAGGATAAAATAAGTAGTCCAGTCAAATTTGGGGTGCTTGAAAATAGGTGCTAGCATATATAAAAGTCGCTAAACTGAAGTTATAAGAAATGTAAAAAAACGCACCTTCAGCAAACACCTGCAATCAAAAAAACACCTCACCCATACTTGCAGACCCCCCAAAAGTCTATTTCGCTACTTTTTAAGTTTATACCCCCAGTTTGCACTTTTTAAACCCTTTTTTCAATGTGTTCTTTTTGGGTGCTCCTCACTTTTCTAAGGGTTTTTTCAACAGTGGTTCCCCACCTTTGCACCACAAAATATCGAATTTAAACTTTTTTCTCCACCTATTCAGAGGAGAATCTTTTTCGCCTATCACATTGCATTGCATTTTCGCGTACGCGAAAAGCGGATGGAATTGAATACGGCGATACTTTTCCGACAGGCGAAAAATCGCAATCGGCGATACTTTTTTGCGGATCTCGGCTTTTTGCTTCTAATTGAATAAGGGCCTATTTTGGTTCAGAACCCATGCACATGCATGCATGCAATCTTGTTTTTAAAAAATGAATAAAACATTTGGATTTCTGCCCTTTTTTAATTCACGTCTGAGCTACGTGCTCCAAACATTTACTACAGTGCTCATTGGCAAACCCATGTTTGCCAAGGAAATAAAAATGAGGCAGATATAAAAATGTGCGGAGAGATATATAGTTGGGAAGGGGTGTGTCCTATCTTACTTCTTAACTTCAGTGTATAAAACAAAGCTGGCCAGTATTTGTTCTCTACATGCAAAAGCAACCAAAATTCGGGGCTCCACTGCTTATGACATGTAACTTGTGAAAACTTTCCATAAAAATGAATAGGGCCATGCTGATAGGTCACAGTTCCCATGCTCTGACCAATAGAAGATGGATTATTATAAGATGGAAGCTGATAGTTGTGTGATAACATTAAACATTGCTAGCTGATAACATTTCCCTTACAATTATGGTTGTGCTATAACCAATTATAGGGCTTTTGGTATCAAAATTCTGTAAACCCTTGCCTGTTTTTATGTAATTCCAACTCGATCATTGCCCACCATTGCCACCACTCAAAAGATCCTTATGTATTATGTTCTTGTTTTGTAGGATATCCTAGATGTAATATTGGGAATATCAAGACTAAGGGCCCCATTTATCAGTGAGTTTTATCATTTACAACAAGTGAAAAAACGCGTTGCATATGATAATGGTGCTCCAGCGAGTCAGCTCCCAACTGTCATCTGTTTGAAAAATGACAGTTGGGAGCTGATTGGCTGGAGCACCATTTATCATATGCAACAAGTTTTATCACTCGTTGTTAGTGAAAAAACTCGTTGATAAATCAGGCCCTAAATCTTTTTCTCTGATAATAGCTTCTGTTGATTCACCTTTTTCTGTAATGCGATCACAGCTGCGCTTTTGCATGGAACACAGCTGTGAAAATATGCTAATGCCTGCCAAAGCTCAGCTGGCATAAAAACATCCACTGCTTCTTTCTCATATCCATCGCTCTTCTGCGTAAACATCGGTACCATCAACGCACATTGGCCAGCCAAGCAGCCCTTGCAGCAAGTTTGACCTTCTCAAATACAGCAGCTCTCGTGGCACACAGAGAGCTCTCATGTTGCACATGCAAACGCAATGGCTAATTATGCACGCCAAAAAAAAGAAATTTAAACGGACAGACAGCCTGCGTATTTTTCTGATCACCCCCGTTACCACCCATAAACACTGACAACCTGTCATTCACTTTGTGATGTATTACTCTGTGCATCTATAATCACAATGCAATTGCTGCACATGCGCAATGAACCATATATGCATGCGCAATGGCAATCGCTCAATCTGCATAAATATCGCCATTGCGTCTGCTCGTGAATCAGACCCATAGTATATACCTATAATATAATATACAGAACATACACTATGTAGTTAAGCACTAGAAGTGAATTCAAAATACAAAGCCCTATCCATGAATTGCATTGTTTTAACCTATAATGACCCTGATTTGATAATTACAGCCAACAGCACTTAGCTGGATATCACAATTTAGCAAAAGTAGAATGTTTCCTGAATAATTCACAAACCAAACAATTAGCTAATTTCCACTACTAAAAAACTATGGGGGGAATTCAATTCAGTGCGATGTAGAATAGCCGTGGGAGGGAGCTCCCGCAGCTATTCAATACACCGTGCTGTTTGGTCAGCTAAAGGATTTCTTCTTGCACCCCCCTGGGGATGCGAGGAGAAATCCTACAAAAATGCCAAACGCGCAGCTGTTTGCCGGTTTAGCGCGGTGCTAACAGCCGCGCACCCGGCACTTTAGTTGGAGAATGCCGGTTACCGCGCCTTAACACCCAGATTAAGTTGCGAGAACCAGCATTCGCTGACTTACCTGCTTCCCGACAAGGCACACAGCGCATTGAATTGAATCGCTGCAGGAGCTCCCTCCCGTGGCTATTCATCATCGCGCTGAATTGAATTCCCCCCCCAATAACTATAATAATGAAATAGTGACAGTGGTAATAGCTTGTGATTTGTGTTACCATTTGGGCTATATTATTATATTATTATGTTAATAATGTTACTATGCAAAACATTGCTCATATAAGATCAAAAATATCCTTAGACTAAAAAATAAAATATTTGGAAAATTATTCTTGGAAATATTCCTGTTAAAAATGAGTACATATTAAAGTTGTTTCTAATATAACTACTTTTGTAATGGAGAGTTTGTGAAGTTAGTTTGAAAAGCAATTACATGGTACTAGTTCAGGTCCTACGAATTGGTACCACATATACCCAACTGTTACACAGGGAGAACACAATCTAGGGAGAGTATTTTTAAAAATTAATTACTAATTAAAATTAAATATATGAAATATACTTGTAATAATATCAAATTAACATGATAAAGAAACTGAAATAAATTCCTTAACAATATATTACCTATGCAAAGACCAATATTATAAATAACAATATTCTTTAGAACTATACTAATCAAAAGAATATATATAGAATATTCTAACTACATAATAAATAGGAATGTGAATTCCACAATGAATAGCAACCATAAGCTCCCTACCCTATGAAGTGATAGCTCATAACGAAGATGCCTAACTATCTTATTAACCTGAATAAAGATGCTGACAATGGAAGTGGAATGAAAAAGTTCACAGCTGTATTGAACATGGAAACAATTTGGGTGGCCAACAAGGCATTGCTTACATAGGTCTAGCCCACAATAGGATTATTAAACTTGTGGCTAACTGATGGCTTCTGACGCAAACTGAATTATGAAAGGCTACACCCTCCTTTTTTGGCTTAGTACTATTGATCCTAACCTCTAGGAAGAAGCCCAGGTCCCTCCTTTAGGGAAGAGACAACTCTCCCTATAAAAGAAAGGTGCCCATTGAACTACCGCTTGCGCCCTATTGGGCAACTGAGAAGCAATGCTTTCCCACCTGACTGTGCATCAACTGAAAAGCAAAAGTTAATGACACCAAACAAAAAACACAACAAACAACACAAACACAAACACAACAAATTGGGCAGGGATAGGTGAGGAAATTCTCTGACAAAAAATGAAGTGCTCACTGCTTACTCTAAACTAAATATAAAAATAAGGCCTTCCGCAAGAATGCCTGTGCTAGGCTACTAACTCACCCTAAACCTGTCAATCACCCACAGGCAGAATATTCTTCATGAATCCATATTCATGATATTTATATAACAGGGGCAATAAATGGACACTTTGGGGTATATTTACCAGAGCCGTAACTAGACTTGTTGGTGCCCTGTGCCAGACAGAGCATTGGCACCCCATCCCCCCATTTTTAAAATAGAGACATAAGATAGTGCACCTGAAAAAGAGCCATGGCCTCATGGGAAGGGCAAGGGAAGAGATAGGGGCAGCCAGGAGATGCTGGGGATAAAAGAATAGGAAGCTACAAGTGTGAATGATAATAAACAGGAAAATGGACAGGCCCGAACAGCGCCCCCTGCCCTGCGGTGCCCTGTGCCATGGCACTTGTCGCACCACTCTAGTTACGGCCCTGATATTTACTAAAGGTCGATTTTAATAAATTTTGATCAATTTAAAAAAGATGAAAATCAATCAACATCGATGTTGTTTTTCTGTGGCTATATCTCGCATTTACTAACAGACAATGGTTAAAATCGATTAATACAAAAAGGAAGCAGAATAAAGAATTTTTGCTGTTTGGTTATAGGGGAAGATATACTAAGCTCTGGAAAGTGATAAATTACCAACCACTCAGCTCCTAACTGTCATGTTACATGGTGTGTATGAAAAATAACAGTTATGAGCTGATTGGTTGGTAGTTTATCACTCTCCAATTTATCACTTTTCAGAGCTTAGTACATCTGTTGAGTAGACACAGATCTGATCACTGAGCATTTTCTGCAACAGCTACTTTCAAACACAATGATACAAAATAGGAGGTCAGTGCTGGGGGCAGTCCTATGAAAGACAAGGTAATTTTTAAATGTAATGGTACTACAAAGGACATATAACCCCAAACCCAGATTAGTCTTGCCTTCACTTTCCAGATAGTATATTGCATAATTGTTCATATCATATTTATCGGCTCAAAGCAAAGTCATTGAGGAATGCCGCATTACTAAGTAAACATTACTGGTATCTCAAAAAGGTACAAAGAATGACTAGTAACATTATAGCAGTTATTTACAATTTCTTGTTTCTATGAATTAAAGATTGCTTTCTTAAAGCCTGCATTCGAACATTTTCAATGCTACTATTTTCATCTCTTTAAACATTATTTATTGATCATTATATATATATATATATATATATATATGTTTGCTATTTGTGGGGAACTAGCATATATTATTATCATACTGAACAAATTACTAGTAAAAGCATGTAAGTTGAAACCACTGCTGTAAGGAGCCTTAAGCTGTTGTCATGTTAAGGCTTGAATTAATAAAAAAAACTTTTAAAGAGGTTAGAGTGCAGAGCTTTTGGACAAATATGTCTTACGTAAAGAGTGACGAGTTAGTGCCTGCTTGCACGGACTACCGATGATGGTCAATAACGACCATACGTGGCCGCGCATCAACCATCGTTTGGTCGTTTGCAGGGGCTCAGACTAGCACTTCTACTACATTGGTTACAGCATGGAGTCTGGCAATGTAATATGCACATCAGTCAGAGGCACAATAACAGGTAAGTCCTGCTAATATTTAGACTGTGTAGTGCAGCTTTGGTTCATATTTGGGGTGTGGGTCCCCCTAGATTGCTTTGCTGATCTGCTTCAGGGCACCGCAGTATAACACATTTTCCTTTAACACATTTTAATACTTCACTGTATGTTTCCTTTATATATATGTATTTCACTTTTTTATTTTTATGCTTTATATGCGGCCAGCGGCTGCTCTTAACACTTCACTTTTCTTATTAGAGCGCTGCTTTGGGGTGGATTGGCTGGGCTAGTTTGGGGGTGTCCTGCGCTCTGGATTTGAGCCTTAGTATGTTAGGGACCTGCCCGACAAGAGATTACCCGGATATGGTGGGCAGGCCCATAAGCTTGGCCAAGATTATGCCAAATACCTCTATTGTATTTACTGCAAAATGTATTTATTTATATGTAATCAGTTAATTTGGAGTTGTGCACCTGTATTTCTTCTTTGTGTAGGGGCCAGAAGCTGTCAGATTGAAACAAGTACAAATCTGACAGCTTATCTGACCATGTGTATGCACCATAACACTGCTGCTGACCTTACTTTGGCCAATATACCAGAACTGACCATTTGGCACCAGCATACAGTGGCTTGCAGTCTGTATAGAGATCTCTCCCCTATGGAACTTAGCAACCTATCCCATCTCAAGTTATTTTTGTTGATTTTAAAAATAATATTAATGAACTCAGAGCTTGAAATAACAGTCTTATCTAACCAGTTACAAAATCTGGGTGATTGAAAAAAAAAAAAAAACGTGAATGAATTACACAGAGTTAATATCCAGTTTGTTGCATAACTGTTGGTATTGCTTTTAAAAGAAAGCAATATTTTTAGCACTTCTTGAAAACGTGATTACTTTTGCCAACAAATTATTAGCACATGTCTGACAGAAAACTTTAATAACTCATTCTTTGAAGAGGCCGATTGCTTTCTTGGATGTGAGGAAATAATATAATTGTTAGCATCATGGTTACAAGCCGCAAATATCTAACTTACCTAAGTGTTCCATTTCCACATGTTACAAACTGAATTTGAAGCAAATGCTTATTGTCTTTGGTGTTGGGTTGTACTGCAAGGCAACCTGTATCATTTCATTTGATTTTTTTTCCTGAGAAGGTTGGATTATGAAACATTCTCTGCGACTCACTTCATAAAACAGGTTGATAACATTGATAAAAGGTACTGTAGCTTACCATATTGTTGGATATTAAACATCTGTTCCTTTCTATTCAGCATAGGCGATATTGAAAGCATGTTACCGTTGAAACACTTAATATGTATTTTAACGTATCTAAAATATCTTAAAACTATTTTGAAGTAAGATCAAAATGCCGCTGCAATGTATATTATTATTGTTTAAGCAGGACAAATATTATGTGCACATAACATGTGTTCTACCAATACAGCAGCACTATAGTATAAAGTTGGCCAGCAAATGAAAGAATAACCTTTGCACAGAACCATGACATATTAAAAAACATAAAAACATAAAAAAAAAAAACATTAATCATTGTATCAGGGATTTATTGGCACCGTCATGTCAATGATCAAGGCTGGCAACACGTAGATTTGGCGCATACATTTGGGAATTTTACAGATGAGAAAGGTTTTATTTAGTATTAGTATTAGAGATGTGCAGTTCGGTTTTACTTGGATTTACTCAGATATTTTTGGATCTCAAAAACGGCATCATATTGGCTGCCCGGCTGTCACATGTTTTGGATAGCCCAAAAAAGAAATCCTAACTAAATCAAACTTGCGATAATTAGGCGATAAGAACCAAATAAAACTGAACCCGCACATCTCGAATTAGTAATGTATCTGATTTAATTGTATTCTCTTTGGGCATATATACATTTCTATCATATAAATTTTTTCTGCCTGTATACGTTTTGATTAGATAATAGAATAAAGTGTAAAATATTTAGACAAAAAAATAGCATAATAAGCACAATAATAATGTATCAAAGTTAAATAAATATAAAACCTCTTGGGCATTCGTCTTCTAACCTATTTAATGGTGACATGACCGTTTCTTCACAGGAAACAATGACTAGTTTTTTCTTCCTTTTAATTTATTGCAAATGGGTGGTAAAATGTTTTTGAAGTAGTATGTAGAATAAAATAACTTTAGTTTATTGGGAAGATAAATCTTATATTATTTGATTAAAGGATGATGGTAGTTTGAAAAGTGCTTGCGCTCCTAGCACTCAATCGCTCCTGGGCTAACCCAATGCCATATTAAGGGCCACATGAGCTGAAAATGATCATGGGTCATTGTGAGAAGTGGAGGAGCTGTGAGAGAAGGCAAGTCATTGTGCTGACATTCAGAATGTCGACAACCGTAATGTTGACATTCGGAATATCTACAACCCGAATGTTGACGTGGTCTGAATGTCAACATTTAGAATGTCTTCAAGGACAAAATGTCGACAGTAAATATGCTTCCATTCACAATGTCAACATGGACATAATGCATAGTTGCCTACATTTGCTGTCTCTTCCCCAGGAGAAGCCCTGGGAGGAGAGGCAGGTGGGTGGTGATGGGGGCAGGGCCTGATTATTTGCGCCATTTAAGCCCCACCCCTTCACAGTAAAATGCCCGCGATTTGGCTTAAATTTAAATAGGGGCGGAGCCAAATGACGCAAATCACGTCAATAAGCCACGGCCCCTGAACAGACACCCGCGATCACTAGGAAGTGGGCAGAAATGGAAGAAATGCCTACCCTTCCGGGGGTGCGGAGGGTTGCCCAAAAAATTGGGAGCCTCCCACGATAACCGGGAGGGTAGACATGTATTACATAATGTTGACAATGTCATAATGTCGACATTGTGAATGATGACAGGAGAATGTTGACAGTCCATTTTAGTGTTTGGGTTAGGCTGCAGTTAGGGTTAAGGAGAGGGTTAGGCTGCGGGTTAGGGTTAGGGTAGGGTTAGGGTTACAGACACCTTAAAAAATGCTATGCCAACATGACGTCTGTCAACATTCTAGCAAGCAACAACAGCGTGATTCCGAACAAGATCTCTAATATATTCTCCATCCATATTAACAATTGCTTACTTTTTCTCTGTTCAAATTGCTTGGCGCAAACAAATTGGTGTGAATTTGCTGTTTGCATAACATGCAGTACATTTACTAGATACTACAGAAACCCTAGGGAATTACTACAATAAATATTTTTCTCTCCCTATAAACCCAATTGCACCATACACAATACACAAAAGGTGCGTTTGTTGCAATGTCAATTTTTTGCTAATATCTACATCTAAGATTGCAGAGTACTAAGATAGATATTTCACCTTTTTGTTATATTAAATACCAAGAGCAATAGATACATCTTATTTATTCTATCTATATTGTGGTTCATATAATAGAACTCCCCTACTTGGCCACAACCATATAGATTATAGGACAGTTCCCTGCCCATAGGAATGTGTGGAGAAAAGGCCAAATATGAGATTCAATTGTGTTTGATACTTTGGGATATTGGTAATACATTTTAATAAATTAAATTAAAGTTAAATTTAAAAATGTATATGAATTATAAAGAGAGCTCCACAAAGGAGTCTTTCTTTCTCTCCTCTTGGACTTGACTGTTGAAATTGGACAGACCAGCCTCAATTACAATACAGATAATACATTTTATTGTGTTTACAGTAGAGCTCTACAGCTGAAACTCACTATTATTTTTTGTGTGCATGACAATCTCAGTAGCCATTTAGGTCAAGGAACACACTGAACTCTGGGCCTGATTCAGAGCCGCTCGTAAGCGGCCGCTCGTTCGCTCCGAGCGATGTTCGCACATCTGCGGATGCGTATGGGTCGTAATGCGCATGCGCCAACCAGTCAGTGCGGTCGCAAATCGAGCGCTCGCAAAATAGCGAGTGCCTCCTAATTTCAGTGACAGGATAGGCGTTTGTGGGTGGTAACAGGGGAAGGTGCTTGAAAATGGGGAGTGAAGATACGAACGCAGGCGTGCCAAACGGTCAAAACGGGCGTTTTAAGGGTGTGCATAACTAACAAAGCAGCGTCATCGGCCACGTCACTTGGTTGTCTCTTAGCCTGAACTGTTTGCATGATTGCGGTAGGAAAATCCTACCACAAGCACTGCGAGCAGTTCAGATGCCTTTCGATGTACTCGATTAATCTAATAAATAGCAGAGATGATGTAGGATGCGAGCGGCCAGGGGGCGTCCCTACAAAATAGCGAGTGCATGTTTTGTTCGCTCGCTCAGACACAGAGGCGTCAACAGTCCGTGAAGAGCGAGCGTTCAATTTAAATCGCCGGCCCCTTTTTCTGAATGAGCGAGCGCAAATAGCGTCCGGCTCTGAATCAGGCCCTCTATTCCTTGCTTCTCCCCTTCATCTACTCATCCCACATTCACTGAAGTTACTGAAAGTTTATCCCTGCTCCAGTGAGCATATTGTTCACTCCTCCCCCTGCTGCCCTTTGTTCCTGCCTCTTGAGCTTCCTGCATTCATAGGTACACCATTTCTTCTTCACGCCCCTCACCCCCTCCTTCCCATGGGTGCTCATGGTCTGCCCCTCCAAACTCATCAATCCTCCTTCACCTACTTTCTTATCCCCCATGTTATTGCTGGCCCCCCCTTACACCCTCTGCCCCAAAGCCTGCCTCTTTTTCCCATCACCTCCTGATTTTGGTCCTTATCTTTGTCACTCATGTTCTACTTTCCCATTGCAGCATGTTGACACCAATCCCCCATCTCTTATGGGTACCCTTTCCCTCCCAAACTACTTCTCAGTTCATGCCCCACCTTTTAATCCCCTCCATAGGGTCTTATCTCTTCTGTCCTCTTCCTGGCAGCCTGTCCCTGGTTCATAAATAATCCCATTTGTCCTCCCAGGGTTCTCTGTCCCTGCATTTGTGCAAGTGGACCCTCACTGTGCCAGGAGACCTCTTCTCAGCTGGGTCCTGTCTCCATAAAGAAGTGTGTACCCCATGCTGGGCTCCCTGTCCCATCCAGACCTGTTTTTGAGGCCCTGTGCTGCATCCCTATGCCCCTTTTTCAGGGTTGTAAACCTGGGTCTGTTTGGTGTTTACTGCCTTAACTTGGGTGCATCACCTACCCTGTTTTGTTTCCACAATACTTTTTTTCTTTGTCAGAAGCAGTGGCTTGACCCTCTCACAGAGCCGCAACCCTGGCCTCATGGTGGTGCATCCCATGGTTTGCCTCCGCTTTCCTAAGTAAAGTAATCTGGATGCTATCATCACTTGAGGACTTCTGCTTATGCCTCTGTGATTTATTTTGTTAGCTCCTGAATGTTGCTGCTGTTAGCTCCCTTTGGCTGCTGTTCTTGTCCCTGTAGGAGGACAGCATCATGTCTAGGGGTGACAGTGATTCTTGCCATTCACAGGTGCACTTGCATAAGCTAGATAGGGTACTAGCCAATCATTTTAGGTGCCATTATTCAGGTTCTTCTAGACCTCATCCTTTTATGGTACACCGGGCCTGACTCAGACCTGCTCGAGAGCGCTGAGCGCTCCGTCGTGCGCATCGGCGGAGCACATCTGTCGTGCGCATCAGCTCCATCGTGTGCATGAAAGAGACCTGGATAGCGATGGACAAGCCATCACTCCAGGTCTCACTACAAAGGGTATGTGCTGTCAATGTTGAGTGATAGCACGCCCCCTTTGGTGTGCGTGCCGGGGCATAGCTGCCCAGACGGAGGCATTCCCATGGGAACGCCTACCATCTGGGGCCTGCCCCACTGACATCACAAGTGATGTCAGTGGGAGTGCTCTCGGCTGTGATAGAGCCAAAAGCACTCCAGGGCTTGCGGCAACGAGACCCTACCACAAGGGTCTTGTCGCAAGCCCAATGGTTGCGATGGTCTTGACCATCACGACCATCTTCCTGGCCGCTCGCTATAGCTGTGGGTGGTCACCCACAGCTATACGAGCGGCCAGGAGGCCACTCTAAAAATTAAGAGGGAAGGCCTTGATTCAGAGCGAGCACTCTGTCAGAGCGTCCGGCTCTGAATCAGGGCTTCTGTTCCAATTCAATTCTCATTCAGGGAGTTCACTCACAGATCCATAAAGTGTATTTACCATGGCCATCTTCATGGATATCTTCCTGGTCAATGAGACTGTTAAACTTATTAAGAAGGCACAGAAGGAAGGGAGAATGGGTAAGGTGGATTTCTGTTCTTACTCCTTCTGGTTTAGCGGCATGTATATTTTCGCTGCTTCCTACCTCAAGTCTTGACCTTCTGAGTTTCTAGAGGTTGTCAAACAGTTTTACCTGATTAATTATGCCATGCTTTCATATGCTTTTTTTATGTATATTGAGGGCATGACTTAGCAGAATGGGCCAGTGGGGTATGCCCTTTTTGGTTCTCAGTGGGCTCCTGCCTCAATTCACCCCTCAGCATAACACTTTCCTTAAGGAAATAGAAATGTAATATGATAAAAGAAATGACAACTGAGAACAATATGGTAAGAAAAAAACAATAATAATAAGATTGCTACTAACAAAAATCTACACATGAAGGGTTGGACAGCTGGATGCACAAAAAATAAAAAAAGGAAAGAAAGCAAGAACAAGAAAGAGTAAAGGGGTGCTGGGGCTGTCCGGCTAGTGCAGTCCAAGTAAAAAGTGTCTTAGGAATCTCTGAATAGAGATATGATAGGGGGGATGCCGTGAATGTCCCGATTGTGGGGATTCTGGCTTTCAAAATTCCAGTGCCAGAATCACACCATTTGTCAGAATCCTGGCACTGGCATACTGACTATCGGAATCCCAAAGGTAAGTAGCAGGGTTAGGGGTTAACATTAGGGGTTGGGGTTAGACACTACGGGGAGGGTTAGAGTTAGGCAATAAGTGGGGAGGGTTAGGTTTAGGGTGCAGGGAGGGGGAGGTTAAGTTTAGGCACTAGGAAGGGAGGCTAGGGTCAGGCACCAGGGAGGGAGGCTTAGGGTAGCGAGAGGTCGAGGTTTAGGATACTGACTGACAAGTGCTGATATTCTAATCCTGTGAGGAGTGCTGGCATCCCATACCCATCCCATGTTAAGGAGAAAGAGATCTGAGTTATATACAGTATGTATATAGGAAACTTAACAAGTAGGGAGGTGCTGGTAGCAGGGATGTGCAGTAAGGGTAGGCAAGGGAGATATAAAAATAATTAGAATATTACAAATAAGATATTTATAACTTCTATATATCTTCTATTTTTTGTAGTCATTTATTATAGTAACACTCACTATCTTTGTGGAGCTCCATGGGACTGCAGGGAGATGAGAGATGAGGCAGCAACAGTTCAGCCTTGCTTCTGTATAGTCAGACACTGCTTGCAGAGCTGGGGGCGGGGCCACACCACAGGCAGTACGCTTCACAGAAAGAGAGCTAATAGAGGCATGCCTCTGAGTATGGGGGGAGTACCTTGAGCACTGATGTACACTTTTCATGTGTCATGTGACCAGGAAGTGCACTGCAGTGTTTAGAGATCAGTCAGCAGTGAATGGACAATCTGGACATAGGACATTCCAAACAGTAAAAGAAGGGATCCATGGGTCTGTTCACATAACCATAATTAGATTAGTGTACAAATATCTGATTTTATACATTAAGGGTTAGTTTTAAGGAAATGGAGGAGAAGTTTTAGTGTGTCAGAGGCCGGTAAAACATGCTCAATTGTGGCAAAAGATTGGGCATAATGATGGAGCTGTAGGTGGCGTACATAAAAAGTTGGATTGTGGTATATTATATTTGTCTTTTAATTGCTGAAATGAATACATAATACCACCAGGATCGAATACGTCCTGGATCCTAGCTATCCCAGCTTCTCTCCATTTCAAAAATGTATTATTGTGTAGGCCAGGTACAAAATTCAGATTTCCCCAGATTGTGACATACTGGTAGTGAGATGTGGATGGCTAAACCTTTTGTTAAGGGCCAACCTTATCATGATTAATTGGTGTCATGAAAATTTATATTGCTGAATATGATAGGGGGTGCTTGGATGTTGGATCGTTTGTATCAGAGTACCAGTGGAGTATGGGTGAAATAGTTCACCATCTAGTGTCAGATTAAACTTGGTAAAATAGGAAATAATTGGCCAAAATCTGAGTGTAGGGATTTAGATATAGGGATCACAATAAAGACAAATAAGCAGCCAGGAATCCAAATTTCCCAAGGGCTTTATTTGGTCCTATGTGAAAGTTTTTTATGGTGAATTATAATAGAACCACAGGGGCTGAATCCCTGGTTGATTGAAAATGCTGCATTAGTGTCAGGACTATGCAGATATATTGAATGTCATCCCCAGACAAACCCAGTTTTGTCTTCATGCACAATATCTGGGGCAGTAAATTTGAGTCTGTAAATGAGTATTTTGCTTTGCCCCTCTACAAAATAAGGTATTAATGAGCTTTTTATGACCTTACCATGAGGAGCTAGGGCCTTCCAAATGTGGTATGTCACAATGGCTTCACTGTGCACTTGGATCCAGAACTGAAGTAAATTGATTCACTTCTTTGTTTGTTTTATCTATATGACACAGCTGTGTGTCTCATGTGGCCAACAGATCCACTTCTGTCTCCTTTATGTCCTTTTGGGTATTACTGACACTACCATCTGTCAATCTTTGTATCTGATTTAATATTGTATTTCAGTTACTTTTATATGGTAATCTTTGTTTAACCAGCGGCTTTGTTTGTTTCATTTATGTGACACTGCCGTTTGTCCCTTGTTGCCAGCTGATCCACTTTGTGTCCTTTATTGGCTTCTACTGACCACACTGTGTGTCCATCTCAGCTTTCAATTATTTAGCATAGCATTTTAAAATGTATATACTGGAGGTTATGTTCTTATACATCTTGGATTTAGAGCACCTGTATCAATGTGGTTATCATGTTCTTTTGACAAATGATTTAGGGTACTTTTTAGGTAGAATTGAGTAGATTGATCACCTATGTGGTTAATCTACACATTCTCTCACTCCACCTAGCTTACACTGTGCTTTTTGACCTTCAGTATTTTTATTTTTATGAGTATAGATATAATTGTGATAGCACACACTGCAGAAGTGACAGGACTGTTTCAGATGAAGCAAATTGTAATCAGTTTGCTAACCAGGTTTATTTTTTTCTTTGGCTCTGAGCTTCCAGTAAAGCCTAAGGGATGTCAGGCTCTGCTAACACAGCTAACAGTCCATGCTCATATAAGCACGATGCAGGATCAACTGAGCTGTTTCAGTTTTTTTTTCTTTGATTGCTTAATGGTTTGGCACCTTTACAGGCAATATATGGACAGATAGCATGGACTACACAGGCCATTGAAGAAAGCTACCAGGTGGTAGTGGAAGCAGCTGTCTGGCAATTGATCCACCCATATATATATATGAGTGGATCATTTTTGTCTCAGTTAAGTTCAGATCTGAAAAACAACTCTGGACTAAGAACTATTTTCTTTTTAATAATATTTTTTTGCAGCTAAGAGGGACTGCAATGGAGTCCACTATGGCCCCATCATATGCAAACCTCTACATGTAAATGAATGAAAAACAACACATTGTGGCAAACTTTTTTCACCATACAGATTTTTATGTATGTTATATTTAATGATTTGTTTTTGATATAAACAGGGGGAACTGAGCTCTTTACCAAGTTTATTGACCACTTGAAATCTCTTGAAGCCACCATCAGATTTACGCTCACATATAGGGAAGTGACTGTCTATTATCTTGATGTATGTGTATCAAAAATGGTAACAAATTTGCCACCAATATTTACAGAAAGCCAAGAGATAAAAACACTTTACTGGCAACAGATAGTTTCCATCCATTACCACTGAAGAGTGGTTTGCTTCAATCTCAACTATTGAGAGTAGTATGTATCACCTCCGAGTGTTCTGAAGTTCTACTAGCCCTCAAGGAAATTGGTAATAAATTCATTGAGAGGGCTTATTCCTCTAAAGATATTGAAGAGGCAATCTCCTACTACAGGACTCTTACACAATCACAAGCTTTGATAAGCAAAAATCAGAGTGACCTGTCTAATAGACTCATGTTTATATCTAAGTATTCCATTAAATCTAAACATATTCATGATATGGTACTTAAACATTGGCACATTATTCAATCTGTTGTGACCAATTGACATTTATCCCAGGAGAAACCTGTTTTTCTACAAAAGGAGTAATAATAGCAAGGTCATAGTGACAAAATCTGACATCCACGTAGAACCAAGTCCTGGCCCTGGTTTGCTGAGTTCAGAATTCATATTTAGAAACCAAGTCTTGAAAAAGTCCCGGTTTTTGCGGGACGAAACGCGTTGACGTCATCACCCAGGCATCTGAGGACTGCTCACAGCAACATTGCCACTTTTTGTCTGGTATCCTGGATGATATATAAAGAACCATCCATCTGTTCCGGGAGCACTGCTAGCCGCACATGGCATTTACCATACAGATCCACCTGTTCTCCCGCTGCATGGCAAGTCGGCCTCATTCAGCTGCGACTCCATAGAGAGCAGTTAAGTCAGGACGGATGGTAGTGTGGATCCAGCCACTCACAGCATATTACTTGCTCCTGGTCACTACTTGCCGGATTACGATCACCGCCTCACAGACATTTGGTCTCCCATTGCACGGCAGCTGATATTACTCAGCCGCGGCCACACAACAAACAGACAAGCCAGGACGGCTACCAGTGCGGACACGGCTATCCAGAGGTAGAGGTATTACCTTTTCCGCCTTTCCACTGTATATTCTTCTATTCAACTGCACTTCACTCTGGGACGCCAGTAGTGATTGTCATATAGTGGCGGAATTCAGCTGTTCTGACTATTTTCACAAAAATTAATTTGCTACTTTTTAGCCACATTGTTACAACAGTGGTTTCCTTCAGAGTGTTATGCTGTGAAACCTCAGTCCAATGATACTTCTTCTGCATTTAGCAATATATTACAGCCCAAGAGTTATATATTGATTTATTTATTTGCTTTTATGTATTTATAGGATTCATTTCTTCATGTGCACATGATTGTAATTTTGGTATTTATATGCAGATTAAATTGTGTTGATTAAAAATATTAATTTTATTTACAAGGCCTCCTGTTTATTAACAGATAGCAAACCCATTATAGACATTTATACAATTTTCAATATACCAGTGCATAGCGCAGTATTGATTTGTTTTTCCTTTGCACATTGCTATAAAGACTATTGTCTCTGGGTTATTGACCATAACCTTAATACTTGCAGCTGGCACTGATTGCTTTATTTATTTTATAATTAGCGCTGGGATTTTTGCAGTTCTTTACTGCAAAACAGTATTTTTTCTTCCAAGGAGAAAATGTAATAGGTCCAAGTTTTGTGTGTGGGACAAACTTGGACCTTCTCCCACATTTAAAGGTCTGAGTTTGTCCCACATCTCAGCAAATGTAATAGCCTGCAAACATGTGAGTTCAAGGCTATTACATTGTGCAAGTCTGTGTGAGTTTTCCCATACGAAAACTCAGACCTTGTAATGTGACTTTCATTACAAGGTCCAAGCTATACAGAAGTTATACAGAAGTTTTCATTAAAGATGTGTTGGCTCAGTTTTCTGAAAACCGAGCACACCTGATCTTCCAGGGTCCAAGTGAATCCGAGCAGTGGCTCAGGTATTCCTGGCTTGCTCAAATTCCAAATTGTGGCAAAACATCATCATCCTGGATTTGGATTCTCGCTGGTTTTGGAAACTATATAAGTCCCTCACGCATTGATTTCACAGTGACTTCAGTCTATGCTAACATGTCCAGTGGCAGCTGTGTCCATCCTCTCCAACTCCAGTGGCTGCTGCTGTGCTGTGTCCACTCCAGTTCCTGTGTCCAGTGACTGCAGCTGTGTCCATCCACTCCCTGTGTCCAGTGTATGCTGTGCTGCTGTGTCAATTCTCTCCACTTCCAGTGGCTGCTGCTGTGCTGTGTCCATTCCAGTCTCTGTATCTAGTGGCTGTGCTGTGTCCATCCTCTCCACCTCCAGTCGCTGCTGCTGTGCTGTGTCCACTCCAGTCCCCTTAGTGTTAAACACTGTTAATATTGGCCAAGCTAGATTTACATTACAGCAGATAACAAATCATTGTTTATTATTTTTTATAGTGTAGGAATTATTATATTATTATTACTAGACTAACTGTCACACAGTGGTGCTGCACTGTGACTCCACAGGCCATACCCTACTGTGATATAAGCAGAGTGACTCCACAGTTGTCATTTGCAGAAAAAGTTTTAAAAAATTAATGTAAAAAAAAATTGTTTATACAACCTGTCTACGCTGTGTATGCAGTGCATTTGTTCATCTACATATAATAGTGTTGTGTCTCTCCACACAGTGTGAGTTGCACTGTGAATTAAAGTAAAAAAAAAATATTATCTTTAATTGTTGTTTGTACTATGTCTGTGCACTGTCCCCCAGTGCGTTTTTGTTTATGTACTGATATGTGCTGTGACTGCATGCAATGTCAGCTGAGCTATGGATTGAAAAAAGTAGAAAAAAAATAATTATTTCTATTGTTGTTTGTACTATGTGTTTTTTTATAACTACATATAGATAACGATCATTTGAAAGAAGAGCAGAAGCAGCAACCAAATACTAGTGCTACAGCTGCTGCCATCAGACATCATGACGAATCTGATACTAGTCCTTCAACGTCATCTACTAAAGCATCAGGGCATTTGAAATAAAAAAAATCAACATTTTACGGTGGTAAAGAAAAAAATACCTGTAATAAAGAGAAAGTTTATTGCAGAAAAATATTAAATTGCCAACATGCCATTCATCTCAGCTGCAATGAAAGGTTCATGCCTTGGCTTTTATTTATGAGTGGTGGTTCTGCAACTGCTGTTAGTGAGGCATCATCTTCTATCTCATGACGATGTGTAGAAGAGGTGTCAAAAAAAATTAAAACTGGAAAATCGATGCTAAAAAAAAAGTAAAATAAGTAGAACAAACTGTGTGTTCAGAAATGTCTCAAATCTCTGAGGAGAGTCTAAGTGTGTGTGCAAGTGCTATGTGTAAGCCTGACCTGAGAAAAAACTCCTTCCTCTATTTCTGCATCCTCTGCCAATATGGTGATGAGCAGTTCAAGTCAAGGATCCCAAATGCTGGCATCCCATATGTATTCCTTGAGGATGCTATGATAGAAGTACATCAGGATGAGGGCGATATTTATGTAGCTGATCAAGTCGCTAATGAGGATGTTAATGATTAGGATGTTTATTATAAGGCTGTTCTTTGTGTAAGTGAGGCACCAGTGGAAGCAGTTCTTGCCTGTGATAAGAAGAAGGGTATTGTCATGCCTGGGCATAACACAAAACAATCCACCTCTTATGTGTGGAATTATTTTTTCTCAAATCCAACAATTGTCTTTTTATCTGTAGTGTTTGTAAAGTCACGGTAAGTAGATGTAGGGTCTTAAACCATCTAGGAACCTCCTCCCTGTTTCATAATTTTCAGCATGTGCATGAAAAGTTTTTGCCAAAATCAGAAACATATGCTAAAAAAGTAACAACAAGCAGTCCAGTGTCAGCTAGCTCCCTTCTCTTTACTAGTTCCAAGCACCTGCAATCTCCACAACCAAAACCTTTATCATTTATATCCTCAATCATGATTGGAATGAGTCCTGCATCCAATTTGATAAGGATAACGGAGTCTTCCCCTATCCAGGATTCCTTAGAATAACACTTGAGTGCTAGGCCTGCTGTTGCTGCTGGGGGTGGATCTTCATCCCAGAAGGGGACTAAGAAGACAACTATTAGTAGTATTTTAAAAGACAATTGACTATACAACAATCTTTTGATAGAGGGGTAAGTATGACAGCTGTCCCCCAGTTGCACAGCAGATCACTGATGCCATGATGGCTTTGCTAGTATTAGACAGTGAAATTATAGAAATTGAGGATGATAGTGTAGAAGAAGTGCAACAGGAGTACATATTTGTGTACTTTCTGATGCTCATGAGGATGTTGATGATGAGGATATTGTGTGTGTATTAATCATCATACCAATGGCAGCAGTTATTGCTCATCATAAAAAAAGCCATTGTCATTCCTGGGCATAACATAACAAAAGCCACCTCTTGGTTTTGGATTTATTTTAACCCAAATCTTGACAATGATTAAGTGCTTGGTTTGCTAAACTGTGCGTGTCCTTTTTAATAACCAACATAAGGATGGGAGGGCCCAAGGATAATTCCTTCTTGCACCTCTTTTCTTTGCATTATGTGCTGTTTGGGGTAATGCTTACTGACATTTTTAAACTTTATTAAACTACCATCCTTTCTGCCACTGCTATGTGGTAATAGCAGTGATGGCTCCAGAGGTGGGGCTGCAGCACAGTTTAAAATTCAAATAGGGTACCCACACCAACTGCCTGCGAGTCCTGACTGGCGATGTTTGGCAACATTTGGAAGGGCAATTGGTAAGGCTCTCCTATTTGAAGTTTGGACTGTGCTGCAGCCCCACCTCTGGAGCCACCACTGTTTCATAGATGTCCTATATTTTTTTTAAACTGCTGTAAGTTTGTGTCCCACTGCTCTGTCGTATACTTTAACTAGCCAGCTCATTGCAACCTTTGGCCTATATTGATGAAAATTATTGAAAAATATATTGTGAGTTGTGAGGTGGTCAAAATTGACTGGAAATGACTGAAATTAATGTTATTAAGGTTGATAAAACTGTAGGAACAAAAATAAAAACACGTAAGTTAATTAGGATCCAAAACCAAAACACAGGGGTTCAGTGAACATCTCTAGGTGTGAGTAACAGGTCAGTCAGATATCCATGAAGTCTTCTGTGTTAAAACAAATAGTTTTTTTTGATCCAGTCACTGGGTCCCCCGGCCAAAGCATTATCACCCGACCACTAGTCAGGCCAGGATGGGAATCCTTGGAGAGGTGGGGACCCCCCAATAAAGGTGTTCCCCCTCTCCAGTGCACCCCAGGCCTGGGTTGATAGCCCAGGACTATCTTCGGCATCCCTGGGCTTTGGGTGCGGGGTTAATTATGTAAAATATAGACTAAATAATATTGTTTTCTACAGTAGAACTAGAGGTCCAAGCAAGCCTCCCCTGTATGCTGGTACTTGGAGGACCAAAAGTACCAGCATCTCTGGCTTTAAGAGCCCACTAGTACCTCTATTTTACCTTCAAAATAAATATTAAAATAAAGACAGGGCACGGACACCAAAGGTTGTAATATTTTATTTCACATGCACTTACTCACTCATATTCACCTACAATACTTGTAGCCATTCACATCCTCGTAACATCCATGACTCCTGTAAAAAAGAAATTCAATACTCACCTATTACTAGTGTAGATCACATACTCCTCATTCCATGTAGGCATCCAAGTGATTAAAAATAAAAGTAATGCACACCCAATCCAAGGCAGACAGGAGGAAGTAAATGTGTTTACACACTTCCTCCATGCGAATGAGCGAGACCCGGGTGACTCCTGTCATTAGAGGAGCCACCAGCCAATCAGTGGGAGCCTCCATAGGAGCTGCCTGCTGATTGGCTATTAGCGGTCAGGCTGTCTGTCAAACTTTCCTCCATAGACTTCAATGGTGGGAAAGTGCCATTGTAGTCTATGGTGGGAACTGCAACAGTGTATCCTATGATGGGAACTGCAAGGTTAACCTCTATTAACCTTGTGGTTCCGAGCATATTCTAAATTTTTCCCTGGTTGAAGATAGTTTTATATATTATACTGTATAGAATAGTGTAATGGTGAATACACACGGTGCGATCTATACCACCAATGACTTGAAAGATATCTTTCAAAGATATTTCAAAGATATCTTTCAGTAAAGTATCCTGCCACATCTCTGTATAGGCAAAATTGATGATATTGTCCAAGTTGGCCTGCACGCATGGACGATGAAAGATATCTTTATCGTCCATGCGGGAATGCACATCGTTGGTCGTTGTCAGGTTGGTGACTGCAAAAAAGTGAACGATATGAACAATAACGATATGAACAATATCGTTATCGTTAATATCGTTCATGAAAGACATACCGTGTGTACAAACCATAACTCTCTCATTCTGCATTTCTCATAACAACTGCATCATTCTATGCCACTGCTACCCATGAGAAAGCCAGTAATTTTATTAGCTGTCTATATAACTTGCTTTATATGGCTTTCAAGTTGTGTGCCAGACATCCCTATGCTCTCTGCTGGCTTTCTGCTCCCCTTGCCAGTGCTAGTCAGGTAGCTGATTCGTGAAGAATCTAGGATGCTGGCCTAAGAGAAAATAGGGCAGTCTGAATCTAAATGTGAAAGCTGAGAATTTTCAATTAGTTTACATAATGCACTAAATTGTAGTTACCCAACCAAGTGACAGCTACACTAATATTTTAAGGAGTTTGGTATTAAATTCAGAGTGGCTTAACATTTGGAGAGTTATACAGCAATTTGGTGTGCACATAATATTTAATGTCAGCAGGATGGTGCTCTTCTGACACGCAGAGCTGCGTATGCAATAGCAGTGGCCAATTTATGCATGCCCATGTAACGGCATTTAAACGGACAGACAGACCTGCGTTTTTCTGACCACTCACCATTACCACCCCCACGCAAACAGAAGGACATATAAATGCCATGTAGATAATGTCTTGGTCAGGAACTGAATTCAGGACTGCAGGGCTGTGAGGCTATACTGCAAACCACTACTCCAATTTAATGTCCCAAACATGTTTTAATGATCAATAATATGTCATATTCTTGCCATTTATGTACTAGGGCCACTCATACATATATAAAAAAAGGAAAACAACAATACTGTATCTGACTTCTAGTAGAATTTGACACAATTTGAAATGTTGCTCATGATTGAAAGCATTGATTGAACACACATTTACACCTTGCCCAACTGTCAGTGAAAAGCAATAACATACCACTTACAGTATGACTTGTGAAGCAGAGCACACCAGATTAATTCACACATCATTTCCATGATTCCTTTTAAATGAAAGCCATAAAGTAAGACTTTTTGTGACTTGCTTATGGCTAAACATACAGAACATCCAGAACTCGGAGCAGTGTCATTACAAGGGGTGTGCGCCGACCCCCGTGTTTTGGTTTTGGATTTGGATCTGTATCTCCTTCAAGGTTTTGGATCAGGATTTGGTTTTGCAAAACCATCCCCAAGTGTTTTGCTTTTGGTTTTGGATCTGAATTGAAAAAAAAAAATGATAAAAAGTAAAAAAAAAAGCTAAAATCATGTAATTTCTTTTTTTTTTTTTTATTTATTAACAGTTTCTTATATAGCGCAGCATATTCCGTTGCGCTTTACAATTGGAAACATAAATAGAACAAAACTGGGTAGGAACACACAAATATATAGGTAGGAAGGCCCTGCTCGTAAACTTACAATCTAATTTATGCAATCCAAAACCCGAAATTCGGATTTAAAATCCAAATTCCGAACCGCAAAAAGATCAGAACTGCGACCCAGATTTAACCGGAGCTCCTCAGGAGATAAGAACTGCGACTCCGATTTACCTGGATTCACGATATTCATGTGGATACGGATTTCTGGAGAACTGAACCGCATATCTCTAATCATTACATGAAAATGTAATTCACCTTCAGTAGTGAGGCATAGTGAACATTTTTGTAAAAAGAAAAGAAAGCTGCTTACAGTAAATATCAGAAATGATGTAAATATGTGTAGCTGTTATTTTGGCATCACATATAGCCACCAGATAGTGCCATATTAGGTTTTTTGATGCCATGAGTAACTAACAACAATGTTACACAGTTTAACAGGGCTACATTTTTACCCCTCAATTATACACGACCCATGTTCTATGTAATCATTGATGATAAAATACAAATAGTATGTACATAGGGCTTGATTCAGATGTGGATGCAATGCTGATATTTACGAAGTCAAGTAATTATTGTCCGACTGCGCATGTGTCATGGTTGTACTGCACATGCGCCAAGATAACTTAAAGAAGCCGCTCGCAGGAAGACACTGACATTCAGGGACCATTTAGGGGTGGTTCCGGGAATGGTGACAAAAGTGAAGATGTGCCAGGACCAGTTTTAGGGCATGTCTCAGCTTACTAGTGCAATCCCGCACTCAGATATCTCGGTGCAAGTGTGTCAGTTCCTGCGACCATTCTATGCGACCATACGGTTGCTCAGGTGGTCATTTATCCAAGGATCTGTGACCACCGCTGTGTATTTGTATGCACCTGTTTGGATCTGAGAAGCCACTGGTGGGCGTCTCAATACATTTCCAGGCAGCTGCAGCATTAGCATATTTTCACACCGCCTCTGTGTACGGGTTGCCGCTGCGATTCCATTGGTGTACATCAGGTGCTTAGTACTGCGTAATACTGAAAGTGCTCCTTCTTTTCTTCTGTCTGCTAAATGAAGATCTTCATGTGACCCAAATATTGTCATGTGTGAAGTATTATTATATATATAAATAAGTAAATAAATACTTAAGTAAAAATATGCTATCATTATTTGTTAAACGTATTAATTCAGATCAATGTGTTTTTGCACTGTACATGCATCTGAGCCAAGCATACACAATTTTGGGCAACAACAGGAGATCCAGAGGTGTACACATGTCAGTTGCATTACCCCTTGCAGCTATGTGGGTGCCACTGAGTGGTAACTGGGCATTCGCACATAATCTAAATTTTCTGAGGCGTGTTGTGTTAAGGTGCCCACACATATACCGATGTGCTCACGATACGATTTTATGGCCAATTTCCTCATGAACTTTCACGGGAGCTCCCTTGCCGTCGTGATCACGATTTTGGAAAAAAGACACCCAATATGTCTTACGATCTCACGATCTATCAGATCGTACGCATCGTGAGATTGGACATAACAAATCGTGAGTTGAAAAAAAAAATAAAACAGGCTCTTGACTATTGGAGGGAAATTTAAATAGTCATAACAATGGGAGGGGCTAGCTTGGGAGTATAAAAAAAGCAGGCACCCTAAACTCTGTACATTCTGCTCTGCTACTAGATGAGGCTAGGTGTATTCCTGCTGAATCCTGTACATTGCTACTGTGCTCTTTGTATTTGGCTTGCCTTATACAAAGTTTATTCTACCTGCAAGTGTGTGCTACCTACCTGTATTCTATCCTGTTTCTGAATTCTGTACTGATGCGTCCCTATCAGTATAAAGTGTTGGTCGCTGAAGCCGGGGTCTGGGAGATTAGGAAGAGGGCCCAGCGAAGAAGGACGAGAGCATGCTGGACCAAGGAGTGGCTGCTACAAAGGGATACCCACTCTCACATGTCCCTGCTGATAGAGATCAAGGAGAACAACCTGGAGGACTATCGGAACTACCTGCGCATGGATGACGCCAGCTTCCAAGAATTGCTGCATCTGGTGACCCCCCACATCAAGAGACAGGACACAAGGTGGCGGAGGGCAATCCCTGCTGAAGACAGACTGGTGGCTACCCTGAGATACCTGGCTACAGGAAGGTCACTGGAAGACCTAAAGTTTGGGACACTCATCTCACCTCAGTCCTTGGGCATCATCATTCCGGAGACCTGGAAAGCCATCGTAAAAGTGCTACAGTACCAGTATTGCAAGGTAAGTTTAAAAAAAAACACCACACATTGGTTTCTTGTGCAAAGAAAAATTTTTATATTTATTTTTTACTCAACATAAAGCAAGAAATTGCCTTCTTTTAGTACAATGTGCACTGACCTGCAGGCAACTGAAAGTGTGCACTAAACTGTGTGCAAAATACTTTTTTATTACAACTTTACAAAAGAACATTATCACCAAATTTTATGAATCCCAATAGGTAGCTGGCTGTATGTGATAGGGTGGGTCAGACGCCAGTTTGAACAGGCCAATATACACATGGCACAAGTACACATTGTGGCCCCAGCTTCCAGCTATGTGTACTTGTGCCATGTGCGTAGTGACCTTGTTCAAATGGCGTCATCACCACCCTATCCCATGCAGCAAGCACCGATTGGAATTCATAAAATTTGGTGACATTAAAAGCAAGTAAAAAAAACCAACCAAATTAAATATCACCAAATTTTATGAATCCCAATAGGTAGCCGGCTGTATGTGATAGGGTGGGTCAGATGGCAGTTTGAACAGGCCAATACACACATGGCACAAGTACACATTGTGGCCCCGGCTTCCAGCTATGTGTACTTGTGCCATGTGCGTAGTGACCTTGTTCAAATGGCATCATCACCACCCTATCCCATGCAGCAAGCACCGATTGGAATTCATAAAATTTGGTGATATTACAATATAGAAAAAATTTACATCTCTGTATATTGGGGCGACTCATCTGCTGCATCCAGCAGAGCATTATACAAGGTGGTGCTGGTGCTTGGGGTGCTTGGTGGGGGAGTAATATCTAACTGGGCAGGGGGGGGCGGACATACCTATTTGGGGCAGGGGAAAATAGCATTGGATCTGCATTGTATGTCGAATTTGAGATATTTTTGCTCATACAGCGACTCAAGAGGTCGTAGTTTAACCGTAAAAAATTTCGTTGGATATCTGCATCCAGATTTCTCAATGTGCTGTTCACATGAGCTGTGAAGTCATCAATTGCATCTGGGGGTTTCTGCAGCAGCCGTTCTGCGTTTTGTAAAAAATAGTACTCTCGTTCTGTAAAATTCTCCTTTCTGCCTTTTTTTTTCTTTTTTTGGGGTTGTTGCGAAGATGAGGGTCCAGGTGGAACTTGACTTTCCACTTGTGTGCTATTCTCCGGATCACTGTCGCCACCGAGCAGACTGAGGTCCGGTGTTGATGTTAAATCAGGGTCTTGGGTGGGAGTCTATATAGGGAAAAAAGATATAAAAAATATTATAGTCATGTTTTAACATCTTTTTTCCTATTTTTACAGTTTCCTAACACCGTGGAGTAGTGGACCAGCATCGCGGAAGATTTTGAACAATGTTGGAATTTCCCTAACTGCGGAGGAGCCATCGATGGGAAACACATCCGCATCAACCCACCTGCCAACACCGGATCATATTACTACAACTACAAAGGATTCTTCAGCATCATGGCAGTGGTGAATGCCAACTACGAATTTCTGTTTGTGGATGTCGGCAAGAATGGGCGTGCTTCAAATGGTGGGTCTTTCAGAAAGACGGCTTTCTACCAGAGACTAGCCAACAAAACCCTCAACCTGCCCTCACTGGACCAGACAAAGCACGGCCTTAATTATGTTTTCGTTGCAGACGAGGCATTTGCATTACATGAACATGTGATGAAGCCATTTGCACACAGGGGCCTGACCAGAGAGAAAAGGATGCACCGGGTACGGGCACGGCGCATTGTGGAAAATGCGTTTGGAATAAAGAGCAACCGCTTCCACATTTTCCACACCACCATCAATCTACATGTGGAGGAGATAGACTGGGTTTTGATGGCGTGCTGTGTGCTGCACAACTTTCTGCGAAGAAAATGTACTCAACGAGGACCAGTCCCAGCTAGACCAGAAGATGTAGGACCACTGGAGGACATTGGACATTTGACATCTGTGTCTGCACCAACAACTACAACAACATCCACCGCACGTGCCAAAGAAGTGAGGGAGGAGTACATGACCTATTTCAATGGACCAGGTGCTGTACCATGGCAGGAGGACTGTCTGTGAACTACTGACTAAATTGGACATTTGGGATTTAACAACAAAAACATTAAGGATTTTGGTTTAAACTGTGTCACTACTTACCAAGACTTCTGCAACCTCCTCATCTCCCTCACGCTCCGACATCAAGATGATTGATTCCCTTTGAGGCTCTTGTTCACTGATGAATGACATCATTTGGTAGTACCACAGCGCAGGAGTATATATTTCATCTGTAGCCGCTCCTGATTTTTTGGAGTCATCCACTTTCTTTTTTTCTTTGATGTATACTGTCCTGAGATTTTGTGTCTTTTGCCGTACAGTTTTCAGGTCTGCATCAGATATGTATTTTTTTGTATACACCAACAGTTCCTCGAGTGCGGCCAACTTCTGCGACTTATTGTGGTACTTCCGAGAACTGATCTTCCACAGACAGTCTTTCGAGTGCAGGATTTTAATGAATCCTGTAATGAATTCACGTTCTGAATCCATGTACATTATCTACGAATAAGAAAAAAAAAGACATTTAAATATTTGTGTATATAGTTTTGTAAAATGTAATGTTGTTATAGTTCACATTTTTAATGTTTTAATATTTTCTTTTTTACAGGTTTTTAAAGGTTTGTTATGGTATTCTAATCATGTTTTCTTTTACAGGAATGTTATGTGTTTATTGCTTGGTAATATAATGTTTTACTTTGACAGTATGGGTTTTCCACCTTTGGGCCTGTCGTTGTGGTAGAACTACAGATCCCAGGATGCCCAAAAACAGTTTCAAAGGTGGGTGGCAGGTCATCCTGGGATCTGTAGTTCCACAACAGCTGGAGACCGAAAGGTAGAAGACCCCCAGCTTGAAATAATGTATGTTTTTAAATGTAATGTATGGTGTTTCTTTGTAAAAAATGTGTTTATTTATTTATTTGAGGTATTACACACATTGGTGGGCAGTGGGGGAGCTTAATGCATGACCCAGCCACCGCCCGCCTCAATACGGCGGGCGGTGGCTGGGTCATGCATTTATTGCCTGGGGGCACACATTGGTGGGCAGTGGGGGAGCTAAATGCATGACCCAGCCACCGCCCACCTCAATACGGCGGGTGGTGGCTGGGTCATGCATTTATTGCCTGGGGGCACACATTGGTTGGCAGTGGGGGAGCTTAATGCATGACCCAGCCACCGCCCACCTCAATACGGCGGGCGGTGGCTGGGTCATGCATTTATTGCCTGGGGGCACACATTGGTGGTCAGTGGGGGAGCTTAATGCATGACCCAGCCACTGCCCGCACCAATACGGCGGGTGGTGGCTGGGTCACGCATTTATTGCCAGGGGACACACATTGGTTGGCAGTGGGGGAGCTTAATGCATGACCCAGCCACCGCCCGCCTCAATACGGCGGGCGGTGGCTGGGTCATGCATTTATTGCCTGGGGGCACACATTGGTGGTCAGTGGGGGAGCTTAATGCATGACCCAGCCACTGCCCGCCTCAATACGGTGGGTGGTGGCTGGGTCATGCATTTATTGCCTGGGGGCACACATTGGTGGTCAGTGGGGGAGCTTAATGCATGACCCAGCCACTGCCCGCCTCAATACGGCGGGTGGTGGCTGGGTCATGCATTTATTGCCTGGGGGCACACATTGGTTGGCAGTGGGGAGCACATATTGGTGGTCAGTGTGGTTGTATTTAACCTGTACCAATACTCACCAAAAATTGTCCAAAACAAGACTTCAGTGTGCAGGCTCCTCAATGTGCGACTGTCTTGCTCCATACACGATGCTGCACAAGATGGCGATGGGGCATGTCCAGGCTTCTGTTAGTCAAGATCCGCATTGTGTGATGAATCGTACGATTCATCGTGAGGAAAAAAACCCTCACGATCGGCGTCCATCGGGTTCATGGTTGGCTAATCTGCACTACAGCACGGCAGATCAGAAGATGCGATATACGACGAGTGGGGACGCGCATCGGCATCGTGCTCGTGAGTATAAACTCATGATTTGTACTATTTTCTCCCGATTCATCGTCACGATTCGTCGAAATAGGCCACATCGTGTAAAATGTCGCTATGTGTGTGGGCACCTTGAGCAGCACTGAGGGCTAATCAGAGTTGAGTGTATGCAGAGATCTCTCTGATCTCTCTTGCACTAAGGATAGGACTAGTCCAAATACATGCTGATAGTGATGATGGCTACTTCCACAAGCCGATGTACAGTATAAGGGTAGTGCTAGTGCATATATATATGGACAATTCTGACAGATGAAGAACCACATTTATTTCCAAGCATGAAATGCAACTGCATCTGCTGCCAGCTTGCTGGCAACTCAGGGCCAATGTCTAAAACCCATAAATGCCCATGAAATAAAACATACACAACTTTCACACTCCAAAGTACAGCATAAGGGAAGAAAATACCTACAAAATAGGACAAATGGTCATCTGGACATAGACTTTTAGTAAAATACTATTGAACTGGCAATAGGTGAGATATATCAAGCCTCTGAGAGAGATAAAGTGGAACCCTTTTGGAATCATATTAATATTATTTAGATAATAATGAAACAGTCAATTAGGAGCCCATTATTAAAGATGAGCAGTTTGGAATACACCCGAACTATAGGGTTCTAAGTTGAAATGAGTCTCGGCTTGGATCGCTTTTGGGGTTCCGAGTAGAACTAGTCCGGGCTCGGGTTATCCCACAAGTAATTTTTGATAAAATGTAAGTCCCAACTTCATGATTTCAAAATTGACTGGAAATGACTGGAAAGGAATGTTATTGATGTTACATGACTTTAGCTGTTTGTATCAATCTTTTAAAGAAATCCAAAACCGAACCAAAATACCTGATTGAGGTTTTGCCAAAAACAAAGCCAAAACCTTTGAGGGTGGTGTGGCCGGTGGCCGGCCAAACGTGTATAATGGCAGCTGCGGCACTGAAGGGGTTAACACCCATGCTGCAGCACCATTTTTAAAAGGACAAAAGACGCCAGGTGACCATTGTAAATGTGTACTCTGCGCTAGGTGCCGAGTGTTTAAAAAAATAAAAACTTATTTAAAATGGTATGTGCAGCACTGAGCCAGGACAGCAGGTCCTGGGCTACAGTGCTGCAGGGTGAAAAGCCTGATGCTGTGCACATGCATGAAATGTGAATGTATTTAAAATGACATGACAAGCTTGTGACTGTAGGAAACTAGATGCTGGTTGTGATTTCCAAGCAGGAAGTCTGATGAATATAAAGACCTGTTGTGGTCAGTGAACTACCGGTGAGCCCTGGCTGGAAGGTTTCTGTGTGAAGGTGTGAATAGTGTCATATGGCTAAACCCTACATTTACAGCACTTCCTTTGAAAAGACAATTTGTTTGTTTTTAAGAAGCCCCTTTTGAGATACTTCCATTGGGAAGGATGAATGTCATTTACTATTTCCTGTGAAATGTTATATAAACATTTTAAGAGACAGTTGTAATGTATGATAAATCAGTTTGTGTTTAGGTTTGGGTGGTAGATTAGAAAGGAGGAAATTGTAATATGCTCCTTTGAAATGTAATATGTGTTAAATTATATTATGTGAGGAATCATGATTGGTTGAGAGGAACACAGGGCGGATTTACCCCCCTGTGATATTGTGTGTAAGAATGATATCAAAAGAGGGCCTGTGAGTCCTGTATTTGTACAACCCTGTTTATACTTTGTGGAGAAGAACTGCTGATAAGATTCCTGTATGCTAATTTCTCCCTACTTTCAGAAGGTTGAGTCTTTTTTAAGACTTTGAGCAATAAACATCTTGCCTGACTTCAATTGCATCTTAATCTTGCGACCAACAGAATTGCACCAAACGCTATTCTGTTCTCCGGCTGTTCTGGGTAAGAGCTCAGCGTCTCCTAGTTAAAGCCCTCTGCCAGCTACCGTGCAGACCTGGTCCATTGCGAGGGATCAGGAGGAATCAGCCGACACCAATCAGGGGGTGTGTCTGCAGCTAGTCAAATGCATATGCAAGCAGAAGCAGTTCCAGGTGCCGAGGTAGGAGCCTGGGTTTTTGAAAGCGGTTCCGAGTGCCGATAGGAGGAGCTTGGTGGTGGCAGCATCGTTATGCCCACGGCGCAGTGGGCGGAGTTAGTGACAGGTGATCACTGATGGTAAGCGGGAATCCCTGATACCCCAAGGTCAAGTGGGGATCGCAACCTTCAACCTGTGATTGGGAGTCCGGGATGGAAGCCATCCAGTCACAGAAATTGGTGGCATAGCGGTGGGATAATCCCAGGCTATGCCACCAATTTCTGCTCCACGAGAGGTTTCTGTCCTCCCTGAGCTCACCTTAGGACTACTGCGTTACGGTTTGACAGGTGTACTGCCCCAGTCAAACTCCCTACATGCCACTGTCCCCAGAACGGGTCACCCGATGAAAGAAGCCAAGTTACTCAGGAGAGGAGTAACTGCAGTTCTGGAGAATGTGCAGTATGACTGATTATAGTGGAATGGAGTTGCATCAGATGGAGGTGGAAAGTGTGGCCGGCGCAACAACAGACACCCCTCAGAACGTGGTGAGAGCAACAAGTTCCACCCCCTCTCGCAGCAGTTATTTTTCCCAGCATTCCCCAGCATGGCAGGGATCCCAACAAATGGATACCCTAGTGGATTGGCTAGCGGAATTGGGAGAAAGGGCAACAGAGCAGGAACGTATGCTAATCATTCGGATGTGGCATGACGAGCATGCACCACTGTCTGTGGTACCCCAAGAACCATTACACACTGCTGCACCGGGATCAGATCATATACAGTTTGCCAAGTTTGCAGACAGCAGTGAGGACATTGATGGACATTTGAAAGTATTTGAAAGGACTTGTAAACTACACGATTTAACCAAGCAGGAGTGGGTGAGACACCTAGTGCCCACACTGCATGGAGAGGCCCTGGAGGCCTATCGAGGAGTAGCCACCAAGGACTGCAGTGACTATGAAGAAGTCGTAAAGGTCCTCCTACAGCAATACTTTGTCACTCAGGTTTGGGTGGTAGATTAGAAAGGAGGAAATTGGGTGACTCCTTTGAAATTTAATATGTGGTTAAATTATATCATGTGAGGAATCATGATTGGTTGAGAGGAACACAGGGAGGATTTACCCCCCTGTGATATTGTGTGTAAGAATGATATCAAAAGAGGGCCTGTGAGCCCTGTATTTGTACAACCCTGTTTATCCTTTGTGGAGAAGAACTGCTGATAAGATTCCTGTATGCTAATGTACCCCTTCATTCAGAAGGTTGAGTCTTTTTAAGACTTTGAGCAATAAACATCTTGCCTGACTTCAATTGCATCTTAATCCTGCGACCAACAGAATTGTGCCAAATGCTATTCCGTTCTCTGGCTGTTCTGGGTAAGAGTTCAGTGTCTCCTAGTTCAAGCACTCTGCCAGCTACCGTGCAGACCTGGTCCATTGCGAGGGATCAGGAGGAATCAGCCGACACCATTCAGGGGGTGTGTCCGCAGCTAGTCAAATGCATACGCAAGCAGAAGCGGTTCCAGGTGCCAAGGTAGGAGCCTGGGTTTTTGAAAGCGGTTCCGAGTGCCGATAGGAGGCGCTCGGTGGTGGCAGCATTATTACGCCCACGGCGCAGTGGGCAGAGTCAGTGACAGGCGGTCACTGATGGTAAGCAGGAATCCCTGATACCCCAAGGTCAAGTTGGGATTGCAACCCTCAACCTGTGATCTGGTGTCCGGGCTGGAATCCATCCGGTCATAGGTGGTTTTGCCAAAACCAAAACACATGGGTCCATGCACTTCTCTTCTATTCATTAACTAATATTTGCAGAATATCCTCTGCTTTTGGTGGGTATCTACAAATATCAAGTATCCCCTCAATGTTTGTACAGTGAATGGTGCAGACCTCCATTTTCTATGCAAAAGTGCCCCTCATATTTTTATGGGGGCTGTTATATTGTCAAATATACCAAACAAAGCATTCTGGAGCTTGGCTCATGAAGCGAACGTCGTATTTGGTCAGCACTAGTGTACTAGGAAAAGTGAAGTGATCGTATTAGTGATCACTTCACTTCTAACACATTGCAAGGACAGGCTCTTTACTGAGCCATTATCCCTGCATGTGTTTAATGATGCATTTTGGATGATCCATAATTTCTTACTGCCACGATAAGCAGCGATAAAAATTATAATGATTAGGTCTAGACCCCAATAATTAATAAATATACCCAGTTAATGAGAACAGTGGTTAAAGGCTGTGTCAATTGAAGAAAATAATTTATGTCACGAAGTTGGCTGTCAGTGTGATTATGTGTGCATGGCTGTAATAATTTAATCAGACACTTTGGAGTTCATGCAGTGCAGGGTTCAAATGGGTGTAAGTTACTGTACAGTACACCTGAAATAAGTGTAAGCAAAATGTATCATATTTTTGCCCTTGTGCATAAAATTTCCAGCAGCAATCATGTCTGCAACTGACGCATAACCCAAGTTCCACCCATAATTCCAACTACTTCTCTTACATGCAAAAACAGCACTTGATATTTGGCGGTATATTTACTAAAGTGAGAATTTTGTAGAAGTGGAGATGTTACCCATAGCAACCACTCAGATTCTAGCTATTATCTTCTAGAAGGTTCTAGTTAAATGTTAAGTAGAATCTGATTGGTTGTTAAGGGCAACATCTCAATTTCTAAAAATTCTCACTTTAGTAAATATACCCCATAGCATCTTTTGTAACTGCTTAAACCCTATTAATACAGCAAAAACAAAATGAATCAAAATAATATTGGCTAAATGCCCTCAGAAAAGCTCACAATCATCAATATCATCATCATCATCATCATCATCATCATCATTATCATCCTGTATTTTGACCTACCCCTGACCACCCAAAAATTATGAATCTATTTCAGGAGTATTTTCATCTGTTTTCAGATCTTCATGCCTTTAAAATTGCATGAACTTGCTCTTACTGTACTTACCTATTGTTAGAATGCATCAATTCCACCCTGTTGATCCTGGTGCAACATGATGGAGACAGGTGGAAATGGCAAGAAATTCAAAATATGAGTTGTTGGATGTGTTTAATTACTTTTTTGGGCATGTGCAAAGTAGCTTCATGTCCGATACATTCAACAAACTTAGTAGTGCTCACTCTGCATGAGCCCCATTGTATGTAATTAGCAGTTAACTAGAGAAAATCAGAGAGATAAGTCAGGCAATCTAAGGAAAGAAAAGAGTGCCTACTCCATAATCAGACTGGGTCAGATACATGATCTGGTCATTCATAAACAAGAAGCAAGAGTATGAATGCCACTCAATATGCAGGCAACAAGAGTGTATAATAATCGGCCTTAGCTAGCTTCTGGTAGTCACCGGAAAGTTAACCTCTTATTGTCTGCATCAAAGAGTAGTAGTTGTAAAACCTGATAGAATCATCTTATATTATACAGTATATCTTAACTGAAATATCCATCAATAGCACCACAATTTTCTCAGTCTCCCAAGCCTATTGCCTTGGTATTACTAATGAATCTGCCCTCTGCTTCATGCCCCACATGATGTCTTCTTTACAGTCCTGTCACCTCCAGCTTAGAAATACAAATAGAATGTACCCTTTCATATCTAAGATACAACCAAAACTCTTAAAAATTCTCTCATCAACCTCTGCCTAGATTTTTGTAATCTTCTACAATTTATTTCTCTCACCCACGTGTCACTACTTCAATTTGTCCTTATTGTGTCAGCAAGACTGATTGTCCTTTCTGTCTGCTCTACATCTGCTGCAATACTCTGCAAATCCCTCTACTGCTTTCCATATCTTCCAGTACACAATTTCAAATTAAACTCCTTCCCAAACAAAATCCTCAATACCACCACTCCCTCAGCTAAAAAACCTCTTCTTCAAACACTCTGGTGTCTTTTTATCAAAATAGTGACAAATGGGGGTGCGTAGCTTGATAGCAGTAACAAGCAGCTGCAGTTTCTGGGATATTCGAACCCCTATGTAACCAAAAATTAATTTTCTGGACTTTTACTGCCACTAGGAGCCAATTACCATGCCATGAGGTGGTCCTTATTTACTTTGGAGATGCTCCATGGCCCTTCCGACTGATCCATACTAGGCCCTTGGCCCTTCCGACTGATCCTTACTAGGCATGCAAAACTGTGGCCTAAATATACCGAAACTACCTTCCCCACAGTGCTCTAGCTTGTTTTGGCTTACCTGACAATGCTGCTCTCTAATCAGAGAAGACATCAGGCCTTGACATTAGTGTTCCAAACCACCCAGGTTGTCGGAACTATCAGAGGTATGCACTATCCCATCTGCAGTGCAGGTATCATCTTGGAATGGGGGAGCCACTTTCAATCTGTACCTTGTGCCTCCTTCACAGCACTGGACTGCTCCAGCTTATCAGGGGTTTACACAATCCAGCACCCGCCCTCCCTTCCTGCTTTTATGTCCTCCTGGTGGTCAGTTAGCAGCATCACCAGCCTTCTTCATACAAGGATCATGTAATTGTTTAACAGTTATGTTGCTATCACCCCACCACCTATACTAGTCTACACCAAACAAATCATATCACCTCAGCATTGGCTATGTCTGGCATGTCTGACATTTTAGAACATCAGACAAACAATCAATTTTTTAACACAGTGAAGAATAGGATCCACAGATTTTCTGAATCAGCTCATAAAAGTTATTAAATCATCCATGTTGCTGAAATCTTGTTGACTAGTGTAATTATTTGCATGCAGCTTTTCCTGTGTTTGCTTTATATGCAAAAGCATCCAACTGTAAATGAGCTCTTTATATTTAATATGCCCTTAAAGGCACTAACAAGCTGCTATGGCCTCTCTAGATTCAACAATGGACTCTAGAGCATTTGGGCCATTGCTAGGCTGCAACCAACAGAGAATGGGTTAGTGCAGTGGTTCCCAAACTCGGTGCTCAAGGCACCCTAACAGTCAGGGCCGTCTTGAGGCATGTTCGACCAGTGCGGTCAAACATGGGCACCACCCTATAGAGGGCACGCCCCTCCCAACATCCCAATTTCAGTGGGACAGCACTGTCCCACCGTTCCACCCATGGGCCGACAAAGTGTCCCACAGGTGGTCTGTTCAGGAGGTTGGGCACCCCCACCGCCGCAGATGTGCAGTGGTGCAGGACCCTGGAGTTGCTGAAAGGATGCTGCGCACATGCACGTAGCATCCATTCAGTGGCAAGAGAGGTCTGGGGGGAAGCCCAGCTAGTGACGAAGTGCTGGGCTCGCCCCCAGCTTAACGTTACATGGGAGGCGTGCCATGTGGGCACGCCCCAAATAATGTCATTTAGGGGGTGTGGCCTATAGTAATTATGCCATGCCCAATTCATGCACGTCTGGGTGCGACGACTACCCATGCTACACAGGGTGCGGCTACCCCTGGAGCCGGTCCTGCTAACAGCCAGGTTTAAAGGATATCCATGCTTGAGCACAGATGGTTAAATCAAATTGACTAAATACGCCAGCTGTGCTCAAGCATGGATATCCTGAAAACCTGGACTGTAAAGATGCATTGAGGACCGAGTTTGGGAACCACTGGGTTAGTGTATTATGGAGGCCCAAATTCATTTAAAGTCAAGTGGAGGATCTTGAGCAATAATAATCATTCTTTTTTTGCACTGCTTTTTTTATGGAAAAAGGTTCCAGTACTCAGAAAAAAGGTTCCGGTACTTAGAAAAAGGTGCTGGTACTCACCTAAAGTTACAGGCTTATACAAGATGTATAGCAGCTTCCATACTGTGGATAAGTGTTCAAATGATTCATTTCTGAATGATTTTACAGAATTATTCTTGTTTCTAAATTAAAAATAGGATTGCACTATAAAAGGTGCAGGTAGAGTATTTCTGTATACCCCCACAACAAAGCCTAACTTTTATTAAAACTTTAGAACTATATTATTTTTAGCTTTACTAAATATAAAAAATTTAATTCTACATTCTAATCTTTATCTTTTGATCTTTTTCAGCATAGACATGAAATTAATGTTGGTAAGATTCTCTCATTAAATGTGTCTTTTCATCTATAAAAATTAAACACAAAAAAAGATCTTTATATAATATTGTCAAATTATATGCTATATTCTCTAAACTTGCTGCAGCCACTCAACGGCCAGAAGGTGGCAGACCTGTCTAGTGTTTTAGTTTCTGAATGTTTTTTATGTGTAAGTGTTATATAAGTCAGTTTTTTTTTTTCATTTTAAACATGTACCGGTATTTGCAAATTATTGATTTTTTTAATGTTATTTTATTCTTAATTTTTTTTCATTACATTATTCTTAAAAATTAAAATATCATACATTTGTGTGTTACAGAAATTATTTTTAAAAATGTTTTTCTATTTTTCTTAGTACCATTCTAAAAGAAAATGATTCTGTCACTGTGCGATAGATTAATAGGTAGATATATAGAGTGCAGTGACATATCTGGGCATTTCAGCACCTGAGCAGCAGGAAGCTAAGTGCCTCTGAAGATACCATACAAGATGGACACAGCAGGTATACAGTCCCCTCGACCTTTCACTACAGGCGGCTGCATTGGCCCTGATAGGAAAGGACAGGATTTACTGTCCTGCGATATATTTGCTTTGTCCTACAATTGCCCGCAAATGTTTGCAAATTGTGCAAGGGGATTTTTTGCCTTAAGTGTTCCCAGTGGATTGGGAAAACAAAAGCAGAATGGGAACCGTGCATCTTTATGAAACAAATTGTTCCACAGTGAAATTTGATTTGCAGAAAACTTCACTGCAACTTTGCACATCTCTGGTTAACAGATAGATAGATAGATAGATAGATAGATAGATAGATAGATAGATAGATCGATAGGTTATAGAAAGAAAATATATAATGTTACAATATTTTGCACCCCCATGTTCATCATTATTTGTGTGAACAAAAAAGATTTAAAAATGTTAATTTTATGAGACTATTCTACATACATATATTCTATTCTGTGTACTTGTATAAAATGTTTAATTTGATATCATACTTCTAATAAGAGAATAATAATTATAATTAGAGATGTACTATTTGGTTTTGATTTTGGATCTGGATTCATCTTCATGTTTTGATCCTGCAAAACCACCCTAAAGTGTTTTGGTTTTAGATTGAAAAAAAATCGATAAAAGTTGATTAAAAATTTATAAAAATCGATAAAAATAACTAAAATGTCCAAATCCAAAACCCAAGTTTGGTTTTTAAATCCGAGTACTGAACCGGCAACAGATCCAAACCAGAGCTCAGTTTGAACCAGGACACAAAAGTGAATCCAAACCTTGACCCGGTTCTACTTGGAACCCCTAAATTTTGGTGTTGTCGGATTTCTGAAATCTCTAAAAAACCTTCAATATTCTTTACGTGCTGGGGAGACAATTCTTTTGTAATTACAATACACTATATACTTTCACTACTCCTCCTTATACAGTGAATGTTTGAGTAAAACTGAAGTTGATGGGAAAACATTTGTTTAATTGTCCAGATGAAGCAACAGACAAATCCCTGGCTACAACAGGTCAATAATTTTGTTTTAGAAAATGAACCAATAAATAAAAACATGTTTCAATTACTGTACTGATTGTAATAAATTCACAAATAGTACACTCCGATATATATTTAAGCTTTCTTGAGTACAGAGATACCTTAAATTATGGTAAATGCTGCTTATACAAATTGAGCAGTGTAAAAAAGACAGCGGGCAATTACACTAATCAAATGTCTAAACTCAATAGGACAGTGAAGATTCAATATTCGGACTGGCTCCATTAGCCTAGTTCCAGCACTGGCCTGGTTCCAGATCCGAGACATACTCTCAGCATCAGTCAGTTTTACTTCTGGTGCTGCTACAAGTAGCTCTATATTCATCATCCAGCTGTTTTACACAAGCTCCAGCAATGGACATATTTGTAAATATAATATAATAAATATTATTTAACAGATATATAATTTAATTACGTAATTGGAGTTGGATTTGAATGTTAGGGAATTGTCTATTTAATATTAATTTTGCTTTCATAATTCTGCACATTTTTAATTAATACCCTTAATTTACCCACCCATTTGTGAGCCTATTATGGTAGTTTTTTAGTTGTTCACATAACAATATTGGGATATTTTTCAACTAAGGAGTTAATTGAAGCCTGAATGGGGAAAACTCACGGGGGGCATAGCATGATTGGAGAGAGTGCTCCAAGTGCCAGTGGGGGGCACAGCCAGGTGTTGCATGAAATATATTTTTGTAAAAAAAATTAGTGATTGCCCTCGATGATCAATATCTGAGTCCCTGTGAGTCGCAGGACAATGATAAGATGGCAGGAGTGACACATCTATATACTGCCTTTTGTCATATAGAGGCAGCATGCAATATTTGTATTTTCCCAGATAGTGTAGCTCTTCCTTTCTCCCCTTTTGTGTGTCTCTCTATATCCCCACCTACTTTGCCCATACCACTCACTTTTCCCTGTGCGCCTCACCACCAACTGTTCCTCTTGCCCTGTACTTTCTCCATCCACCACTTTCTTCTTTCAATCTGGACTCCTTACCTTTTACCTTACTGCACCTATTTTGCCAAATTTGCTAGAGACTTGCTGGCAGCCAATCAGTAACATGTTGGAACCTGTGAATGGTAAGTGCAATCTACTAATTATGCCCTATATAGCTGGCAAATCTTATTCAATGTCTGGCTGTTTCCAGGCAAATAGGGTTATTCCTTAAACAAATATTTAAATGTGAATATTATTAATTCGAGATGTGCAGTTCCTGAAAAATTACCACACCAAATTTAGGGGTTCCAAATTTAGTGATTCCAAGTCAAATTGAGACCCAGCTCAGAACACTTTTGGAGTTCCCAGTAGAACCAAGTACCAGTTTGGGTCTACTGTAAATGTATAGCTCAGATTTAAAAACCTAATCTCGGTTTTAGATTAAATGTAAACATTTCCAAACAGGTCCAAATTACATTATTTTAGTTGTTTGTATCAATTGTAAAGAAATCCAAAACCAAACCCGAATCTGAACCAAAACAGGGTGGTTTTGCCAAAAGCAAAACATTTGAGGGTGGTTTTGCCAAATCCAAGTTCCACACACAGCTCTATTAGAGTACTCTATTAGAGTAATATTAATAATTATTAATTTAATATCAGGGCTTGTTGCAGGTAGGAAGGTGAATTCATTACATGTGGGTGTTATTGATCTATTGTTGATGCTGGTTTGAGAGAGGAAGGCCATAGGTTTTCACTTATTGCTATATATTTCATGTACCTATCTATTTTTCCATACAGGGCATGAATAGTACAGGATATAGATGATAAAAAGAGTTATGAAATGAACAACAACAATAGGTAGTGAACAGGTAGTATTCTGCCAACTGTCCTGATTCTGGTGGTGCAGTGCCAAAATTGGAAGATTGAGTGACTGTGTGCTCAGTCAGCAATTTGCTGGGAGAGTAAATGAAAAAGTCAGACTAGTGACTCTAGAGTGAAACCTTGAGGTAGATGTGGGGTTAAATTATCCTGCAGCCTGGAGAACTAAGGAACCTCCCAAAAAAGTCCCAAGTAGTGCTAGTGATGATATATTTGTACTTTGGCAAAGGGAAAAAAAACCTGTACTAAGTAAAGCCCTAGTTTAGAAACTCTTGTTTAATAAGGACTCTAATAAGGAGTGATGAATGAGAACACACTCTCATATTGTGTCGGAGAGTAAATAAATATTTGAAATGGACCAAGATATATAATAAAGAATATAGAAAAGTTTATTTAAATAGTACAGCAATATCTGGGTGATCAATATTTCACTTCAGAATAATTGGTAAATGCTTTGTCTGCTGCATGTTTATTTATCAAAGAGCAGATACAAATTTGTAATGCAAAGACATAGAGGCATAACAAAAATTAAAAAAAATAAAAAATATATATATATTTTACACACACATATATATATATATATATATATATATATATATGTGTGTAAAAAAAAACACATCTGAACCAATCAAATATAAAGCAGCACCAAGTAATACAAATTTAAAAACTCTGACACAATAGATAAAAAAATATAATAAAAATGAGAAAATATGGACAAAATTAAAAATAATTAATGATACTCAGATAATGATATTCAGATAATTGCTCAGATACTTGTAACACATTTCTCAGTGCTCAGACTGGTTCCTCAGGCAATGATCAATGAGAGATTGGGCCAGTCTCATGCATGCTGCTAATGGGTTCGGTATGGGATGCCTAACCCCTAACCCTAATCCTCCCCCTAACAGAAGTACTTACCGTCAGGATGGTGGCACCGGGATTCTGACAGGTTTCAGGAATCTGGCACCGGCATTCTAAGCGCTGGCATCCTGACTGTCAAGATATTGACAGGATCCTGCTGCCAACTTCCCAATTTAAGTGGGTGGCCAGGAGATTAGATGATATAATTTGCATTGAACTGCATTAATAGGGCCCCACTACCAGCCATTACAGTGCTGTGAATTGTAGCTGTTTACAGTGAAATATGCGGCTATGATGGAGTATAGAGTGACTATTTTAGCCAGTTGCACCAATAGTGATGACAATTTGCTGAGAACCAGCAAAACTTTGAACCAGCGAAGCTTTGAATTGTGTGTTGAAGTAGGGTGGCACAGTAAGCTCATCTTAAGACAGGTTTAGTGCAGAGTGATTAAATTATTTCAAAGATGTCTATCCAAATCTGCAGCATTCAAGTCATACAAGCAGGACTGCTTAAACTCCTGGCTTGCCCAGGAGCTGTGGGTAGTGTGGCCACATGAGGGGGTGCAGCTACAACTGTCTCTTAGATTTCTAAATGTATGTGCTGTGCACCACCATAATGACAAAAGTTCTGGGGGGAGGGGAACAGCATAACGGGAGCATAGATATGCATCCCTGCAATCCTGGGCCCCTACTTAGAGGTATATTTACTAAAGTGAGAGTTTTTAGAAGTGGAGATGTTGCCCATGGAAACCAATCAGATTCTAGCTATTATCTTCTAGAAGGTGCTAGTCAAATGTTAAGTAGAATCTTATTGGTTGATATGGGCAACATCTCCACCATAGACCCAGCACCAGGTAATCACGACCCACTCCCTGCATACAAGCCAGGTCTTCTAAGTGTGGAACATACTGGAGCTGATGTAGAGTTGGATGTCACTTAAGTCTAAAAGGCAGATGTAAATTGCATTAAAAAATATGTATTTTGTTCACTATGCATAGTATAAAAAATACACATTTTTCAGCAAGATACTTCAAAATCATAATATAGCATGTCAACACTGATGTCATGTCGACAATGTTGAAATCTCAATAATTTATTTTTAGTTTCATTCTATCTCTAGCCATAACACTAACCCTAATGGTAACCTTAATCCTAAACGACATGTTAACATTATGACAAGTCGACATTTTTCTCAATGTTGACATTTTGCATGTTTCGACATTAATCTATACCATGTCGACAGTGTCACTGTGACCTTTTGGTAGGGGAAGGTGGGGCTAGTTGTTACAGAGGCAAGCTGTTATAATGAATCTAAAACCACACCCACGTCGTGCCCCGGCTCTTTCGACTGGGAACAAGTTTGAACATGTTACCGTCAGTGCTCAGTGAAACCTACCTAAACAAACTCATTTTTATTGTTCCAAAGTAATATTTTTCTCTTAGATTTGAAGTTGCATCTTGGCTGGACTGTTAATGGTAAGGGTTTATTATTCATTTTGTTACATTAACAGGACATTAGTGTATGTATTATCATTGTTATAATCGTGAAATGAAGCACGGAAATCGAACTATGGCCATCTTGGTTATCTGACGTCACATGGGGCAAGAGGTTACGCAATATTGGAGGCAAGTAGAAACTCACTGACACTCCCTTTAGAGACCAGCAAGAACTAAAAGCAAATATAAGAAATGAAAAAAGAGACAAAACTACAGAAAGTTAAGATATCTTTACCCTGGAATGAAGGCAAAAATAAAAAGACTAAGAATATGACATCAAAATCTAAAAAAAGACAGTAGCCAAAACATTGTCGAGTTCTGAAGACGAGTGTTTCTGTATAATAAATTACAATCTGTCAAAACCTGGGCATGAGTGGGTCCAGCATATTGCATGTGAAAGGTTGACTCATATGGCTTGTGTAAGAAGTGATGCAGTGTCATTTACTTGCACTATCAGAATCAGAAATTGGCAGTGAAGATGATGAGTGATGTCTGTCATTGTCATCAGAATATGTACCAAATATATGCCAAATGTGATTTTGTGATAAACGTACAAAGTTTTCTAATGAACGCTTTTTATATCAAGATTTTGTATAGATTATTTCATTGGTAACAATTTTCCCCAAACCCATAACAACTTACCCCGGTTGGGGGCAGATTGTTACGATTATTTTTGTACCAAAAATATGTTTTTAATTGTTTATAATAATTATTGGATATAACTTACACCCAATATAAATAGAAGAAAGAATACTGTTTTGTTTGTAATTTTTCTATTTGGCTGTGATTAAAGATTTTTGAGTTACTTTAATTTCTTTATTTTGTAACAACTAGCTCCACCTTCCCCTATTAACATTCTGAATGTCAACTATTTGACTGGTGACATAGTGACTGCACTGGTGACATAGTGACTGCACTATAGTAACTACTACTAGGGGAACATTATACTAAATTGTGAATTAGAGATTACATAGAGAATATTAAAAGAAACTTAGCAAAAAATATTATAACTATAAGTGGAACAATACCATAGATATAAAAAACTAAAATAAGCTAAGAACATAATTATTCACAACAGATAACACAAATAAATAAGAATATTCATTGGAGACAACAAAGGATTACTGTATAGGTGGACAACTTACCTTATTATTTAACTCACATATTCTTATCTAATATCACTACTATATTTTATATTCTCCCTGCTCAAAATTCTAATTATATTTTAAGGTATAATAACACAACATACAACTAAGATTAGATACATTATTTGGAAATAAAAAATAATGAAGTACAGTATGTTATAGAAGTTTAAAGAAACCCCTACTTTCCTCTTTCTTTCCTTAAAACTGATATATTTTAGGGGTATCAGTAGCACTGCCATCTTACTGGAATTGGAATCATAAGAATAGACATTGGACAAAAATATATGAATTTTTCCAGATATCCCCATTAAATTATTTTTAATTGTCTTTTAACAAATTGGATTGTGAGTGATCATTTTCAGTGAGGGATTTAATTTTTTGTTTCTACGGTAATTTGAAGTCTCAATTATTGTTTTCAGAGTCCAACTAGTACCACAAGACGTGATGCATAGTAGCAGTGGGATCTTACAATGTACGATGTAAGCCTAGATGTATCTGTAGTTTGTCTTAAACAGATTGCGCTTTAGTTTTTTCAAAAACGGCACACATCAGATGTGCTCTGAATACCACATCCAAATATCCCCCTATGTGTTGTGCTATAAGCTGCATCCAGTGTGTGGTGATTTGAAAACCCAATGCAAAACCACTGGTTAATAAATCATGTGTGTGTGGTTGTTTACATAAATCACACTTGTTACCCATGAGGACAAACACTTTTTGTTGTATTCTTTTATCATTTGCTTTTTTTGCGAGCTGCTATTAATCGTTTGCTAAGTAACACGTGAGTAGCATGGTAGCCAGAGTTCCATATGCTGTAGTCAGTGTAGAGGCTTTGTAATGCAACTCTTTGCTGCAAGGTTAATCATAGCCCTCTTCACTCACCTGATTTACCTCCTCTTTCTGCCATCATGTAATCACAGAAGAGCTTCCTGACTGACTGGCTATGACTCAGAGATCAGGTAGACCCTACAGTACTCAAGAATGTGATAAAATGCAAATGAGTTCTAGTTGAGAGACCTAACTTTGCGGTTGCAGCCATATGATTCACACAGAGAAATTTTGCAAATGGGAAGCTGAGTTATAGAAGTTATAATTAAAAAAATCATAGATATCAGTTTCATATTACTTTGGATGCTTAAATTTACGATATAAAATAGCAATGAGTAATAGGTGTTTAACTGAAGGAAACATTTAAATATTGTAAGTATTTGTATTTTGTCAACATAAATTAATTTCAAATTGCTACGAGAAACTCCTGCTGTCACTATATAAACAGGTGTAGTAAAAATGAATCTTATATTTTGACAAAGATCCCTTGAGGTTTGAAACTGGCAGATGTCAAGATTTTTGTTTCCGCAAGCAGGACTGCTCTGTCTCTGCTACATACAACTTTTCCCCATGACTAACTGGACTAGATTTTAATTTGATGAAGGCTCTCTTTCCTGTTTCCTACTGTTCTTTTTATCCATGGGTGATGCATCCATAGATTAAATTTACTTTCATAGCGTGTCCACAGATTTCTCACAGAGAGGTTTAGCAAATCAGAATTATGAAGACTATAATGGTGTACGTTAATGGAGTACTGCAAAGTGATTGCCATTGTGGATAAGAACATCTACAATAACATAAAAATAATCATCATACCTATTTTGGATGCAGCCTTGTACATAATGGGCTTTTTTAGAAGTCTGTGAATGTCTGTTTTTTTTAATAAGATGCCTCATTCCATATACACATTTTTGTGTGCTGTTCACTTGCACCTGGTTAGGCAGAATCATACTTGTCAACTTTTGATATCCTGGAGGTCTGATGGGAGGAATGTCCAGGTTGGTAAGGTGGAGCTGTGATTTGCGATAACACGGCCTTGCATCTCACAACATGATTTCCTGGCATTACATATCTGGGGGCAGCCCACAATGAATTCATTTATAGCAAATTGGACTGTCTCACTCACTTCACTAAAGAAGTGGCAACTACAGGAAGGTTACTCTTCTACTGGTAGCTATGAGTAACCCTCCAAAGTCTACCAGGGACGTCTAAGCATGCTGCATGCAAAGTAGTGTTCACATTACTGGGTCAATTAGGGTGAATTTACTAAGAATCGTGTCTGGTCTGAGGTTACTTGAGTTTAAACACAGATAGGATCGACCATACTGTACACAAGTTGTTTTTTTTTAAATTCGGAAATTTACTAAGCTCTTTTGTTTGTCTGGATTGTGTTTTCCGATGGTGAATGGGATTGTTCCTACCTGTATTTCCTGCCCGTGTTCCCCTAGCCCAACACTGCAGAACAAGCAGCCTGCACATATCGGTGAGATACATGCAGGCTGCTTGTGTGTAATTATGTTTAAAGAAAGGGTTCATTAAAACATAAATGACGTGGGGTTCCTCCCCAAAAGCATAACCAGCCCCAGACTCCAGGAGCCAATCCCATGTCTAAAAATATGGGGGACAAAATGTGTAGGGGACCTCTGTATTTTATGAATCAGCATTCGGCTCTGAGAGCCAAACCTGGTTTTAAAAATACGGAGAAAAAATGGCGTGGCATTTCCTGTATTTTTAAAACCAGCACCAGACTCACAACCAATCAGTGGCTGCTTACTCTAGAGGGTCCTCTGATTGGCTGGTGGCCCGGTAACTGATGTAACCCACAAGGTCTCTGTCATTTGCCATGGAAGAGATGTAGAGATGTATGTGGAAACACATACATCTCTTAAATGCCCGTGGGTCGCATTATTCATTTGGGACTCTACTGGAGAAGAAGACTGACCTGCGCCAGGAGGTAGGTGAGTATTTAATTCTTTTTTTAAGGATAATCGTGGATTTCTACTGGAGAAGGGGACTGATCATCAGGGAGAAGGTGAGTATGTTATGTGTGTGTTTTGTATGTAATACTTTCTACGGTGTGTGTGTGTACTGTCATTTTTTGACTATTTTATTTACATTGGGAGTATAAATGCCGGCCACCTGCTGGCACTTGTAGTTCCATAAGTGTCAAGGGCAGGCACTCTGGCATGAAATCAGTATGTAATGCTGGTGGGTGTTTAGCTGCCAGATCAAATACCAACAGCGGCAGCCCAATGGATTGAAATCAAACTGCAGCAGGTAAGTACCCTATCCCTCTCCTCTTCCTACACTAACCCTAACCTTCCCTATGTGGTGCCTAACCCTAACCTCCCCCTGTTAGTACCTAAAACTAACCCCCCCTCCCTGCACCCTAACCCCCACCCTCCCAGGGGTGTGGCTAACCCTAAGTCCCCCCAGGGGTCCCTAAACCTAATCCTCCCCCTGCGGATAAACGCTAAAATACCCGGCTTACCTTTGTTCAGTATGCCGAGTGTAGGGATTTTGAAGTGGGCCTAATGAAAGGTGTAGGGATTTTGACACCTATCTTTAGTCCCATGTCAGGGTGTCAGTGTCAGAATATCGTCAGATGGGATTGCACCGCTGGCAATCTGACTGCATCCACTCTGGCACCTGTAGTCCCACTGTAAAAAACAATAGTAGCCAATTAATATTAACATTATTACCCCTGCACCCACTAGCAAGGGGTGCAGGAAAGAGCCGTGGGCCTCAGCTCAGCCCTGGGGTGCTCAGTAGAGGGGGATCCCTTTTTCGAGGGAGTCTATACCTCCCCTGTGATTCCAAGCCTGGGATGATTAGTTTGGGGTGTTAATGCTTTGGATAAAGGGTCCCCTTGCTCTGGCATTACATTCCAGCTATTTTGAGTCTGATGCTGTTTTTAAAAAATACGGAGAATCCCACACCATTTTTTTCCCATATCTTTAAAACCAGGAATGACTCACAGAGCCCAGTGCTGGTTCATAAAGTATGGGGGACCCATACATATTTAGTCCTCCATATTTTAAGAACCAGCACTGGCTCCTGGAGCCAGGGCTGGCTGTGATTTTGGGGAGGAACTCCATGTCTTTTTAATTTTTTTTTAACCCTTTATTTAAGTCATTAAAAGCAGAACCATACACAGATCACACTGATTTGTGTATGTTTCTGCAAGACACGCTGTTTCGGAGGGGTCTATGTCAAAATGTTATTTTTTAACCGAGTTTGCTTAGATTACACCCGTGATTATAATCACAAATCTTGGTAAATTCCCATATTTTATTCCTGTCTATGGAAAGTACTGCTGTATTCAGATGATGGCATATTCTTTTCTATTTGTATTTTCAGGTGCATTTTAACTTTGGATTTGGAAAATACATAAAATACATGTTTTTGCCAAAGTACATATCTGTGATTGTTAAAATACCAAAATACTCCTGTGACTGTACTCTTGGACAAACTGTTAAGGCTCAGAGCAAACAGTGGGGGGAAAACTCTTGCACAGCCTTGAGGGCTGGAGTATCTTGGCTAGATGCAGCTGTATAATGGTGGTGCAGCCTTTGGGTTGGTAGCACCCACTGGGCTAGTTGAGACCTGTTGGCCACTGAGTGGTGACATGACCTTTGGGCCGGTCGCAGCCTCTGGGCTGGTTGAGGCCTGAGGAACAATAAGCTGTGAGGCAGCCTTTGGGCTGGATGCTGCCTTTAGGGCAGAATGACTTGGCAAGAGGATGCTGAGGTGCACACAGTGTTGCCACATTGACACCAGCGGTTGTACACAGGGTGTGTACACAGGATGCTGAGGTGTGCTTAATACCGCCGAGATGACACCAGCGGTATACACAAGGTTGACACAAGACGCTGGGTTGCGCACTCGGAACACTGAGTGCGGGCTTTGCCGCCTGGATGACACAAACGACAGCTGGAGCAAATGCAAACTGTACCACCTGGATGACACAAACGACAGCTGGAGCAAATGCAGACCATGCTGCCTGGATGACACAAACAGCAGGAACAGGGAAGCAGGCTAGGTGCTGGAAACTCGACTGTGAAAGACCAAATCAACAACCGGAAACACGTGAACCCTATCACCGGCAAGGTGTGAAGTGCTAGCTGGAATTTAACAGAAACAGGGCCTAACCAGAGCAAGTTTTCCTTATGACAGCTTATTGAGCACCTGGGCTGTGTTCAGACAGGAGAATCAATCAGTGTGTACCTGATAGTGCACACAGACAGGCAGTAATTAGTGTAGAGGCTCAGCAGCAACCAATACTGGAACTGTAACAATATGCTGCTTACCACAGATCCTAACAAGACAAAGGAGAAGACTTCAGCGAACACTTGTCTGGTGTTCACCCCACACAGCATTTGCAGTGCAGCGGCTTATGACTGTACCCCCGCTTGACGAGGGGTTAAGGAACCCCTAGAGCCTGGTTTGTTTGGAAAGTTCTCAAAGAATCTTCTCTGCAAGGTGGGAGCATGCAGAGATCTTTCTGGAACCCAAGAACGCTCCACTGGTCCATACCATTTCCAGTGAACAAGGAACTGAAGATGTCCACGAGAAAATCTAGAGTCTAGAATCTTCTACACCACAAACTCTTGGCAGCCCTGGATGAGCACTGGTGGAGGTCTGACTTGTTGTCTAGAAGTGAACCTGGAGGAAAAGAACACTGGCTTGAGGAGAGAACAATGAAATGTGTTGTTGATCCTAAGGGTCTTTGGTAACTTTATCCTGAAGGCTACGAGATTAACCTGGGCAATGATGCAAAACGAGCCGATGAACTTTGGCCCCAATTTCTGTGACCTCTGGTGCAAATTAATGTTCCTGGAAGATAGCCACAGCAGATCATGACTCTGAAATTACACGGTCTCCAATGCTTTTCTGCGTATGCCTTGGATCACCCAGATGCTTGAAGGAGAGCATAGTGTACCTTCTTCCATACTGACCATAGCCTTGACACAGAAGAAGAAACATGAGTTCCAGTAGTAGAAGGCTCGAATGAATTACTCCTAGGATGTGTTCCATAGGTGCATTAAAACATAGAGATGGAGGATGCAGAATGGCAGGAGTTCTTGTATGCAAATTCTGCAAAGGGCAGAAGTGGAATCCAATTGTCTTGACATTTGGAAATGAAGCATTGGAGAAACTGCTCCAACAACTGATTGGCCCGCTCCATCTGACCATTGGATTGTGGATGGCATCCAGAGGACAGGCTGATGTTGATACCCAGATCAGCACAGAATCATCTCCAAAACCGGGCAACAAACTGCGTACCATGATCTGAGGTGATATCTACTGGAAGTCCATGGAGCCTGTGGACATGGTGGATAAATAGTGTAGACAACTCCTTAGTAGATGGTAACTTGCTCAAGGGAGCAAAGTGCACCATTTTGGAGAATCGATCTACAATTGTCCAGATGAAAGAGCAACGTGAGGACACTAGCAGATTAACAATAAAGTCCATAGCAGTATGGGACCATGGCTTAGAGGGTGTAGGAAGAGGACACAGCAACCCTTGAGGAGGGGTCCGGAGAGTTTTATTTCTTGAGCAGACATCACATGCCAAGACGAATTCCTGAGTGTCCCGTGACATGGACTGCCACCAGACAGAATGGGGAAATCAGCTCCAGAGTTCTGGCAATGCCAAGATGAACCCCTGTCTTGGAAGAATGAAAATCCTTCAGCACTTCCTTGCGCAGTCTCCCAGGGACAAAGAGCTAAGAGAATCTGCCAAGGTCCAGGTCACAGCAAAATGGATTCTGGAAGTCTGCATGATATTCTCTTCTGAGGCCCTTGGAGGATGAGTGGTGGAAAAACTTTGAGACAGGGCATCCACCTTGACATTCTTAGATCCCAGTCTGTACGAGATCACATAGTTGAATCAAGTAAAGAACAAGGCCCAGCGGGCCTGTCTTGCATTCAGCCTTTTAGCAGTTTCAGTATAGGCAAGATTCTTTAGGTCCATGAGAACTGTCACAACATGATTAGCCCCCTTCTGCGACAGGATAGCACCTACTCCAAGTTCCGATGCATCAACCTTGATAATGAAGGGAAACTCAGGATTGGGATCCTGGGAGACAGGAGCTTACACAAATGTCTTCTTCAAGGTTTTACAGGTCCGAATAGCCTCAGGAGACCAATTCTCAACCTCCGCTCCTTTCTTTGTTAAGTCCACAATGGGTAACACAATCGAGGAGAAGGACTTAATGAACCATCAATAGTAATTAGCAAAGCCCAGGAATCGCGGGATGGCCTTCAGCGTAGTGGGTTGTTCCCAATCCAAGATGGCTGTTACCTTGCCAGGGTCCATAAAGAAGCATTGCGAGGAGATTTTATATCCCAAGAATGATACCTCCTTCACGTCAAATTCGCATGTCAGGGCTCAGCCGGGGATCAGCTCTCACTTACCATCCTGCCAGCTTCCTCTGACATCCCATGCAGTTGAGCGGCTGGCACAGTGGTGGGGGAGAAGCTGAGGATTCTCCCTGCATGCAGTGGTCTGCAGGTGGTCCGGTGTCGGGGATCACAGTTCCTGACATGGGCGCCGCCATGACAGTTGGCCCATGTGACAGAATCTTTGTCCCTGGATAGGTGAGTGGTCAGCTGATGCTGTGCACCTATCACAGGGTTCCCCTGGGTATATAATCATCCCGCAGGTTACAGAAAGTTGCCTGAACAACGGTTGTCTCCTAGTGCCTTATAGTTGAGTTCCCAGTCCAGGCTCTTGCTCCATCATGTCAGCAGCAGCAGTGTGTTACCATCTCTACCTGTGTGCCTCCCATCTCTGGTGATTCTCCGTGCAGCAGTGTTTTACCATCTCTACCTGTGTGCCTCCCATCTCTGGTGATTCTCCGAGAAGCAGTGTGTTACCACCTCCACCTGTGTGCCTGAACGTCTCTGGTAATTCTCTGTGCAGCAGTGTGTTACCACCTCCACCTGTGTGCCCAAATGTCTCTGGTAATTCCCTGTGCAGCAGTGTGTTACCACCTCCACCTGTGTGCCCAAACATCTCTGTTGACACCCCCTGTGCAACCGTCAATTACATCTCTACCTGTGTATCTAACATTTCAAGTGATCTCCTTGTCAAGTGTTTAATCTATGTCCTAAACCTAATTATTGGTAATATTGTTTAGTGCCTTATGCCAGGCATTTTCTCCCAGGGCCACGGTTATCTGTGTCTCCATTCCCACGGGGCTTGGGTACCTGGTCAAAGGACCACGACCTGCTTACATGGTGCAGCTAAGCCCAAATCCCGCTTGGAGGGGTCACTGGCAAACACCATCCTGTGGGTTAGACTCCGCACCTTTACCCAGGTCTCGCCAACACCCAAGATCTGTGGATGAGGAGAACATATATCCAGGCACCCCATCTCTGCTTCCTCCCACAACTAAGGCCCACAGCGTCCCATACATCAGCTACAGACGTGACAGTTTGTTCAGGCCCAATGGAGGCTGCGGGGTCCCAAGAAACTGGGTTCCTTCAAGAGTTCACCTCTCGGATGGACAACCAAGAGGCGGCCCAACAGCAAGTGGCTCAGTATTTACAGGAGCTCTCGAGACAGCTGGTTTCTATTCAAACTACACTGGCCTCTATTCTTTTGGCTCCTCCGGCTGCAGCTCCTACACCCCCTTCTCTGGTTCTACCTCAGGGAGCTCCGATAACCAAACCCCGCCTCCAGCTGGCAACCCCGGAGAGGTTTGATGGCAACTCTAGACGGTGCAGAGGATTTATAAATCAATGCGAGATCCAATTCGAATGCCTTCCCCAGAACTTCCCCACTTCTCGGGCTAAGGTGGCATATGTGATCTCACTATTAACTGGGGCTGCATTAGGTTGGGTCTCCCCTCTATGGGAATGGGTGGACCCCATCGTGTCCACCTATGAAGAATTTGTTTTAGCATTTAAAAGAATTGTCGATGAACCTGGTCGCTCTACTTCAGCGTCTTCAGATCTACTTTGTATATGTCAGGGAACCCGATCCGTAGGACAGTATGTTGTCCAGATTCATACCCTGGCATCTGAACTAAAATGGAATGAGGAGGCCCTTAAGGAATCCTTACTTCATGGACTTTCAGAGAGGATGAAGTACGAACTGGCCTCTAGAGATTTGCCAGAATCCTTTGCTGATGTCATATCCCTCTGCATCAAAATTTACCTTTGTCACCGGGAGCGGTGGGCTAGTAGAAGAAGAGGTGAACGTTTTCCAGCCCGTTCTCCTTCTACAAGTCTGCCATTGCCCTCTTCGGTTAGTGAGGAGGAACCTATGCAAGTCAATCTATCCAAACTCACTCCTGCGGAACGCAATAGATGCTTCCAAAATAAATGATCTATCTATTGCGCTGCACCTTACCACATATTAAAGAATTGTCCTCTGCTTGCGGGAAATGCGAGACCCTGACTGAAGTAGGGAGCATTCAGTTGGGGGTCATCCCAAATATCAGTCTTCTACAAGTGTCGCTTTCCCATAAGTCCAGGACAAGAAGGCTCAAACCCTTAATTGATTCTGGAGCTGCAGGTAACCTTATTTCAGAAAAGTTAATCCAAACTCTAGATATCCCAATGGTTTCTTTACCTAGTAAATTATTACTCTCTGGTTTAGATGGTAAAACCATTTTGGGGGCATCTATTTATTTTCTCTGCCATCCCGTATCTATCAAAATAGGATGTCTGCACCAGGAAATGCTGGAGTTTTTTGTGTTGCCCGAATCCTCCTATGAACTAGTGCTAGGATTGCCCTGGTTAAAAAAAACAACCCTGTTTTTGATTGGGATAAAATGCAAATCCTATCCTGGAGTCCAAATTGTTTTCAGGGATGTTTGACCACAGTAATTCCCGTACGTAACCAAACAATGGTTACCAACTCTGCTGGGAAATCCTCCTGTTCCGAGATTTCAAAAAAAACCCTCTCGGTCCTATTTACCAGAGATCTATCAAGACTTTGCTGATGTGTTCTGTGAACAAGCGGTGGATAAACTTACTCCGCATCGACCATGGAATTGTACCATTGATTTGCTTCCTAGGAAGACTCCTCCATGTGGCCATGTTTACCCCTTGTCCGTTCCAGAGACTGCCATCATGGCAGAATACATAAAAGAAATTCTTGCTAAACTGTTCATCCGGCTATCCTCCTCTCCTGCCGGGGCCGGGTTCTTCTTTGTAGGGAAAAAGGATGGAGGGCTCTGTCCCTGCATAGACTATCAGGGCTTAAATCAAATCACAATAAAGAACCGTTACCCCTTACCTCTAATTTCTGAACTTTTTGACAAGGTCCGAGGGGCTCAGTTCCTCACCAAGTTAGATCTGCGTGGGGCTTATAATTTAATTCAAATAAAGGCTGGAGATGAGTGGAAGACCACGTTTAATACCAGAGACAGGCACTTCGAGTACCTTGTAATGCCATTTGGTCTTTGCAATGCACCAGCTATATTTCAAGGCTATGTAATATAATGAACAGAGTGGTCCGCGCTCCAGGTCTTAGAGGGTATGTCTATAAGGTGTGTGAGGAAAGGAGATTAGGGAGCAAGATAGGGGGAAAGCAAGAAAAGTGGGGCTATGGTGGTGCTGCACGTGGAACAGGAGTACCAGATCCTGTTAATTGCAAGTTGGACGAGGGGGGTTTACACGTGCGCTCCTGTATGTGGATACATGCTGCGAGGGGAGTAAAAAAGGGGGGGGTTTGTGGGAGAAATGTATGTATATATGATGGTGGGGTGAGGGGTGAGAGGAACGGGCTGGGGGGGGGAAAAGGGGGGGGAGGTGACAGGGGAGGGTAGGTGGGAAAGCGGAATATGGGTGGTTATGTAGTAACAATAGATGGCGTGTATTGGTGTTTGTCTACTGTGTGGGTGTTGTTAGTGTGTAATGAAAAGCCAGACACTTGAGATCGAATCCAACCTGTTTATTGGTGAGTCACAGTGCTCCCCAGGCGGTATCGTGAATGAGATTGGGGTTGAGTGGCGGGTTAAGTGATTTCCTGGTCAGGGAGTTGGTGAGCCCTTTTAGGGGGCTCCTTTCCGTGCGGCCCTTACTTCTGCACGTCCCCTCTGCTGGACCTATGGTCACAGTCTTAGAGGACCAGGATAGTGATGATGTCTATGATAAAGTCCCGTGAAGTGGCAGTGGCGGCGTCCCACACTGATGAAGTATAATGTTTTTTTGGGCTGGTGATAATGTTAAGGCTCAGAGTAAACAGTGGGGGAAAAAGTCTTGCACAGCCTTGAGGGCTGGAGTATCTTGGCTAGATGCGGCCGTATAGTGGTGGTGTGGCCTTTGGGCCGGTAGCAGCCACTGGGCTGGTTGAGGCCTGTGGGCCAATGGGTAGTGATTCGGGAGGTATCCCAAGAGCCTCCACTATGACCTTACAAGGACCAGCACTCCCAACTACTAATCCCCAGTGTGGTAGAATTTGTCAACATTCATGTCAATATTCAGAATGTCAACAACCAAATGTTGACATGTTATGAAAATTTACATTAATATGGAAGGTTGACATGTCAAATGTCGATATTCACAATGTCAACATTGACAAATTTCAACATTCCCAATATTTCGACATGGTGAATGTTGGCGAGTGGATTTCTGTTCCAGAGCTGAGTATGCCTGATCCTAACCCTAAACCTGACCCTAACCTTAACTCTAACCCTAGCAGCACAACCCTAACTTTAACGTTTACCCTAAGCCTAACCCTAAAATCACAAAAAAAGGGCTGTTGACATTCTATTGGCGACATTCAGAAAGTTGACATTCTGCCATGTAAATGTTCTTGTGTTGACATTCTGAGGGGTATATTTACTAAAGTGTGGGTTTTTACAAGTGGACCAATAAGATTTATCGAGCACCTTCTAGAAGATAATAGCTAGAATCGGATTGGTTGCTATGTGTAACATCTCCACTTCTACAAACCAGCACCTTAGTAAATTTACCCTTGAATGTTGACTTTCTGAATGTCAAAATTATGAATGTATACCACTAATCCCATATATAGTTCTCTGACATATTTTTGGTCCTTCATTAGTCTACTGCATATTTGGTCAAAAAACAAATATATAAAACAAACTTTGAGACTTAAAATATTTAAACATAATCGTAATAAATCATGCACAATGCAAATTAGTTATTGCAATTACAATGGAAATCATATTCACTGGTATAACCACCTTCATATTGAGACAATACCTTTAAAGAACTTGACATTATTAACTTCAGTAAATATTCAAAAGTTCCTTTATTATTTAAATACTTTTCAACTATTGCTTGATTTTAATTCAATCTAACTTTGTACAAAATGAGTCTAATGGTGATAAATATATTTGCATAAAATTAGTCCTTGAACATTTAATAGAAAAGAAACAATAATGTTGTTCAGAAATATGAACTTTAAAATGGGATGATTATTAGCAAGTGTGTGTGTAGCATTTATTCTGTGTGGTTTGCTCATCTACGTAATACCATGTTTAAAATAAAAGCATAAAAGCACCTTATGTGAAAAACATTATTAAAGTATTTCAGAATCTGTATGGAGAGGATTTTGGAAGGAATGTAGGATCAATGTAGGATCATAGGTAGGAAAATAAACACTGAGCATAATGATTATTCCCATTACTATGCATGTACACAGTAGTTCAGCTCTGGTGCATGTATGGTGCTTTGGTGCAAAGCAGAGAGAAACACTAGAGGTCTATGTACTCAGGCAAATATGGATAAAGTGTTGAAATATGTCACTTATTCCTCTATATTGCATTTGAATATAGAACCCATAATTTAGATCGTGAATTTGCCAGTTAATGTTTCTAAACATGGATGCTAATTGTCTAGTCCAGGCCTGGACAACCTGTGGCTTTCCAGCTGTTGAGAAAGTCCATGCGTGCTATACCAGCTGATTGATGGAAGGGTATGCTGGGACTTGTAGTTTCACAACAGCTGGAAAGCCACAGGTTAGCCAGGCCTGGTCTAGCCCATCATTCTCTATAACAAACACTTGGCTTCTTACTTGATATAATTCCCACATATCAGACAAAATGCCTTGCCCAACTGCTCACCACCAAGTACCTATGTGTGGTGTGCCCACTTATTGAATATCGGCACTTGGACAAGTCCTGTGTAATTTGGTGCCCATTGAGTAAACTCTGGGCCTGATTCAGCAAGGATCGCAACTGCGATTACGCATGCAATAGGCTGATTGTTGCATTATGCGCATGCATATGCATCGCAGTGCGAGTGCGCAATCCAGCAACTGCGATTGGGACTGCGGTCTACTCAGATCCAACACAGAGTGATTGACAGGAAGTGCCAGTTGGGGGTGGTGACGGGGGGGTGGTCGGCGAAACACAGATGTGTCAGTACATTTGAACGCCGTTGCAGGGGCGTGCATAATTTATCCATTGTGATGCCATATGCAGCTTGGCCTTTCACTGCGTGCGCTGAGGTTAGCAATTTCTGAGTAAGGTCAGACTTTCTGCAAGTGTGCGCGAGGCTCCAGTGGTACTTGATGTTACCAATGTTTCCACAGTCCTGCAAATTATTACGGATGTGTGTAAGGTAAGGTGGGCTTCCTTATGTTGTGCTGCAATGGCATTGCGATAGCAGTGGATTAGCATATCTTCACAGTGAGACTTTGTGCGTAATCGCAATTGCAATTGCAGTTGCGATATGTACTGAATCATGACCTCTGTTCTGAATCATAAGGAACTGCTCTCCAGAGAGGAGTGGTTAGTGTATGCGGCATATAGACTTTTGTTCCCTGGCTCTGTATTGTTGGTACCATCCTCCTTCATGGGCACATATTTATAAGGAGCATTAAGGATTGTGGTCATATATCCTTCATCACTGCTTAGGCATTTGCTTCGTAACTATAACCAACCCTATAATTGGTAAGCACTTATCCGGAGCATACTCTTTTTTATACAAAAAGAATATATATATATATATATATATATATATATATTTATATATATATACTGTATATATGGGTATATATTTACTAAAGGTCAATTTGAATTGAGTTTGATAGGTTTAAAATCAACCATAATTGATCAACATGAATGTTGTGTTTCTGGGGCTAAATCACACATTTCCTACTGCTAAAAAAAAATTGTCTATTAATATATGTGTGATTTAGCCCCAGAAACACAATATTGATACTATTGGTTGATTTTGATTGATTTTATATCAACTAAAATTGATTAAAATCGACCTTTAGTACTCCCTAGTGTTAACTACTATATCTACATGCACAATCTGTTTTTTTCTTTGGACCTAACTAAGAATGTCCAATTCACCTTAGTGACTTTTATGTTCACATACTGTAGCTGGGTTACATTTGGGCTTAATGTGCACAGTTAGGGCCCTTAAAGTGTATGTTACAGCATTGTCCTGTGAATAACACTTATTAATGGCAATGTCTCTCACGCAAAATATAAGTGCTAGTATATGCAAAAATGTTTTGTTCTTGACAAAACATAGCATATGGCTTTCCCTGCAGAAGATAGGCATTGCTCACACTTGTACAGGTTTCTCACCTCACTCTCGATATGGCACTACAGGTCCTACCAATGTCCTTCTGCTTGTGGCCATGTAGCATACTGATTTGCTCTGCAGCCATTCTCTCTGACTGTTGGCCTATCTTCTTATGGCGCACAGGCAGTATGTACTCTTATGGCTCACAGGCTGTATGTACAAGGGCCACTCTCCTCTCTGGTCTCTCTCCTGTGTCATGCAGACTCCCCTGCACTAATGGAGTCTCACTTTCTCTGAACTCAGCTGCATCTCTCTGGGTGCTATTAATGCACACTGCTCCTTACAGTCTGTCAACTAAGTACCACAAGCTGTTCTGATCAGCAGAGGGTGGCGGCCAGTCTGCCCCTGCGTGGGGCCGGAAGTGCTACCCAATTGTTGTGAGCCTTCCGGCATTGTGTGAGAGTTGACAAGTATGGTTTTGCCACATCAGTTAATGCCATCTTCAGATGTCGTCAACCTCTTTATGTCTATGGACGTATTTTCGGAGGACAGAGCTCTAATAATCCCTCTCCTACAGTCTCTGATTAGCTCCAGTAACTGACACTGAGCCTGATTCAGAGATGTATGCTAATGCAATCGCAGCTGCAATTTTGCACGGAATGCAGCTGCAAAAATAGGCCAAATTTTCCAAAGCTTACCCAAGCATAGGGACGCAGACTCCTGCCTACTCATATCCGTCCGACGTCATGCACCAGCGTAAACATCGGTAACATCAACGCAGTTTGGGCAGCATATGCAACAAGTCTGACCTGTCTTAAACACAGCATCACTCCTGACACGCAGAGAGCTGTCATGCTTTGACCGAGATCACTATAGCAAGTTTATGAACTCTCTTGTAACAGCATTTAAACAGTCAGACACACCTGCGTTTGACTAACCACCACCTACTACCTTCCCCAAACGCTGACTACCTACCACTCACTTTGCGCATGAATCCTCGGTGTGAGCATAATTGCAAAACAACCGCTGTGCATGCACAGTGAGGCTTACATGCATGCACAGTGACAAACAATCGCTCGATCTGCGTAATATCGGCTTTGCATACATCTGTGAATCAGGCTCACTGTGCGTATACACAAGGTCAGAATCTTAAGAGAAGACATTCAAATATGTGAGAAACTCCTCCAATGTGCTTGGGTTAAAACTTGCAGGGATAGGGGTTCTCATAACCGCTGTCCCTGCAAGTTACTTTTAACACTTTAGCTTAACATGAAAAAATCCATCACAATATGGACAATTTTTTTTTTAATACATAAGCCCTGTAGTCACTAGCTAGCACTGTAATTGGGCATACAGTATGTTGATAGTGTGTGCTATTTTTGAACATTAGATGGCAGACATAACATGAGCTAAAGCATGACTCGTCATGGACTTTGCTTTGAATTTACGATAAGGTTAAATCAAACATGATAATACTGTATGCTAAGTCTATGTCAGAGTTGTTTATATCAATCTGTACCAAAAAGGAGCACAAACAACTAAACAGCCATTATATATATATATATATATATATATATATATATAATATATATATATGTCTCAGATTACTTTGGAGCACAAAATACATCCCGTATCGTAGGCCTTAGCAAATAACTATGCAATGTATGCAATTGTGTGAAATCACATTTTTGTGTTTGGAGAGGAAGAAAAAAAAAGGTGCCTACAAAGTTGTTCAGGAGTTGCTGTAAATAAAAGCCAGAAAAGGGGTTAATGGAGGAAAACCAAGTGTATTTCTGCTTGAAAACAAGTGTTTTAATCATCAGAGTTGGATGTGGTGCAGAGCAAGATACCTTTTGCAAGTACAATTAAAGGGACAGTTACTGTGATACATGCTGGTAGTTGTAGTGCCACACCTGAAGTGTCAAGAAAAGTGGTTGCTGTTTTGAGAATACTTTTCAAAGCAAAATGTGATATAGTAACACAAGAAAATCTTGGTTGGGTATGTGATGCCAGCGTTCGGGATCCCGGCAGTTAGAAGCGTGACGCCGGCATCCAAACCAGGTCAGAATAGCGACGCCCCAGGTAAGTAATCCTAACCCCTAACCCTCTCTCCCCACAGCCTAAACCTATCCCTCCCCCCCACAGCTTAACCCTAATCCTCCCCCTAACCCCAGTACTTACCTTCGGGATTCTAATAAGTGTCGGGATTCCGGCATCATCATTCTGGCTGCCGGAATCCCAGTGGTCGGCATTCTGACCACATCCCATTCTTGTATATACTGTGAGCAGGTAAAATATGGGGAATAAAAAGAAGCATGCTCCCAGAAGAGGCAGAGTTTCTGCAAGTGTTCAGTCGCACTTACGGGAGTCTATAGTCTGGAAATAAAACAATTATGTTGCAAGGAGGTGATTTAAAGTTTTTTTTAACTCCTCTGTAATATGATGGAGGTTAACTTGTTTCAAGATGCTGTGTTGCAAAGTGATGTTCCACAGAGAGAAATCTAAAATGCAAATGCAGGGTAAAACTAACAGCATGTATGGTCAGTGTATGGTGCCGGATCTACAAGGAGAAGACTATGGGCCTAATTCAGAGCCGGACACAATTAGCACTCGCTCGTCCAGAAAATAGGGGTGGCTATTCAAATGAACCGTTCGCTCTTTGCGGTCTGTTCACGCCTCTAGGTCTGAACGAGTGAACAAAACTTGAGGTCGTTTTTTGGATAAATACGCCCCCTGGCCGCTCGCATCCTACGTCATGTCCGCTATTATTAGATTAATCAAGTACATCGACCAGCGTATGAACTGCTCGCTATTCTTGTGGTTGGTTTTTGCTACCACAATCTTGCGAGCAGTTCTGGCTATAAAATAACCCAGTGACGTGGTCAATGACGCTGCTGTATTAATTATGCACACCCATAAAACGCCCGTTTTGACCATTAAGCACGCCTGCGTTCGGATCTCCACTCCCCGTTTTCAAGCACCTTCCCCAGTTACCACCCACATACGCCTCTTGCTGTCACTCAAATTATCAAGCATTCGCTATTTTGCGAGCACATGAATTTCGACCGCACTGACTGGTTCGCACATGCGTATAACGATCCGTACGCATGCGCAGTTGGGCAAACATCGCTCGGAGCGAACGAGCGGCCGCTTACGAGTGGCTCTGAATCAGGCCCCATGTCAGCATGGAAGAATTTGACCATATATACAAAGTTTTGCATGAAAGACTGTTGTATTATGAGCACATATAAGACTTAAATAAAAAAATCCTCTTTAAAAATATAATTTAAACAAGCGGAAGAAAATAAGAACTAGAAATTAAGGGGGTATTCAATTTGGCTGCAAAAAGCCGATGGCGTCATTTTCGCCTGTTTTAATTATCCCCTTATTCAATTTCAAAGATGTTTTGCTGCTGCGAAAAGTCTTTGTTAAAAAACGGGGATAACTTTTCACCATGTTTTACATGGCGAAAACAGTGCAGAATTGGGGTTTAGGCTTGCAGGCTTAAAAAATTGCCTGCACCCCTGCGAGACTCCCCTAAAAGTTTTCTGTGTCAAAATTTTTTAAAAAAAGGCTTCAGGACCCCCCAAAAAAGGTACTTTAATTTTGGGGTTATAAAAAAAAATTGGGGAACAAACTTCTAAACTAGCAAAATTAATTCAGGGAGGGTTCCCAAGTATGCGGCAGGTGCTTTCTTCATTGCGGGTGCTTGCGGAAGGTGCATTTTTGAAGAATTTTAAAAAATGACTTTAGGGATTTAAGATTATGCTTGCACCCATTTTCATGTACCCCAAATTTGATGGGACATGTTATTTCCCCCCCCCCAAAAAAAAACCTAAGTACTATTCTTCACCCCTTCTTCCTAAGCTGCATTTATGCACCTTCAACAGCTATTAAAAACCCAGACTACCTTCAGCAGCCCAAATTGGGGTACCCATCGTGATACCCCATATCTGGACATCTTTAGGGGGGTGCCAAGGACATTTCCCAAAAATTCCAAGGATTTTTCAATACTTTTCCGCCGGCTCCCGTTTTCGATGATTCCTAATTGAATACGGGGATAAAGCGGGTGTAATACTTTATCCCCGTCAAAAGCTCCAATGTGGAGCAAAAAGTCCAGCATGGACTTTTTGCTCCAAATTGAACACCCCCCTAAGACTCTTAAAGAGACAGACCTTAAATTGGAGGGTGTGTCTGAACTCCAAGAGGAGGCAGAAGTGTTGAAAGAGTCTAAACTGAAAAGGTAACATGAAGACAATGTGCTTTTTGCAAATAATGAGCAACATATGGAATTGCACCAAAGCTGTGTGGTACTTCAGCAGTAAGTGGAAGTATTAAAAGAGTGTGTAAAGAGATAGAGTGATGCACTATGCACACAAGGAAAAATGCCAGTATTAGCTCTGGTATTGAAAAATAATACTCTTTAATTGTGTCCACACAAATAAAACTTGCAGAGTGTGAATTATACTACTTTCAGACATAAGACCCGGGATTTTCCTGCTCAGTTCCAGGTTTTTCACCTCAGCAAAAACCCAGGTTTTTTCTCGAGACCCTCTTTTACACTACACCTGAGACCCAGGAAATTCCTGGGTCAACACCATCAGACATTAGCCGGGTCTGCCCTGGCATAATACCAGCCAGGCTGCTCTCATGTCACACTCATATAAACACATACATGTCATATACACACAAACACACACATGTAACACTCATACACACTCACACAATCACACACCCATTCTCCAGCCACAAGAACTCACAACAACAGGAAGCATCTCTGTAGCTAAGGTGCGCCAGCTGCCTCTACACACTGCAGAATGGTCCGGACACCTTTTTCCAATCCATCGGGTAATTGGTCTTCACCTTTTGTTATAAGGGCTGTCAAACCATGGATTCTCTCCCCAAATCCAGTGCTGACAGTTTTTATCTACTATAGGAAGACGACCCACCCCCTTCGGGCAGCCCTCCCCTCTCCAGACAGCCCCGTCCCCTTCAGGCTGCTTTGAACAACCAATCACATGCCTCTAGGTGTGACCAGAGAGTAAAATCCCAGGTTACACCATTCAGACTTAGGGCCTGATTCAGACCCGGTTTCTAAGCTGCGCTCGCTCGCTAGGGGTTATTATTGCACATCTGCCCATGCATATGCATCAAAGTACGCATCCATGAACCAGTCACTGCGGCTGGTAATCGTGCACTCACAGATTGGACACAACTTTGAGTGACAGTGCCGTTTGTGGGTGGTGACAGGGGAAGGTGCTTGTGAACAGGGGAGTGGATGTGCGAACGCAGGCGTGTCTGAGCGTCAAAATGGAGTTTAATGGGTGTGCATAATTAGCAAAGTAGCGTCATTGAACACGTCACTTGGTTGTATTTTAGCCTGAACTTATCACAGTGCTTGCGGTGGGGTAGGGGCTACCTCAAGGGCTGCAAACAGCTGCGATGTCTCTCGATGTTACTGATCATTCATACACTTCCTGGGGATGACGTGTGTTAAAAAAGAAAAGTGGGCGTCTTTATACACCAGCGTGCGCTCACTGCCGTCGCTCTATAAGACATAGAGGGCTACCTTACGCCACACAGTGCGATCGTGGAATTTGCATACCCGGCCCCTTTTCGCAGTGAGCGAGCGCAGCTTAGTGACCAGGTCTGAATCAGGCCCATAACCCAGATTGTCTACCCAGGACTTACTAGGTAGACTATCCCAGGTAAAACCCTTGTCAATAGAAGGGGAACTGATCCGGGAACATGTTCCCGAGTTGGTGCCTTTCAGACAAGAGAGACCAGGGTAGTTTGGCCAAGCCCCGGCAAAAACCTGGGAATCTCAATATGTCTGAAAGGTGTATTAGAGAGAGATTGTCTGACTGAGAAGCACCATGAATGCTCTGGATCAATAGACACATATCTATATATGCTGCATACTCACACTCAGTGGAAAAGAGACAGATCTGCAAGAGAAATGGAAATAGTTTGTCTTTAAGCAAGTTTTAAAGAGCAAATGCAGATATTTTAGTCCAACTTGGCTATGTCCAATGCAACATCAGAGTGCCTGGCTGAGAGAAATGTGTTTCTGGAGGAAATTCAGCATGAAACAACATAACAAAGTAAAGTTTTGTAGAAAGACCCATGTACGTGCTGTGGTTGAGATGTTACAAGGAGTGAAAATGTCTATCAAGTGCATAGTAATCGTCGCACAATCTGCAGGTTAAAAAAAGAGAAAAACAAGAGCTTCAGCATAAAATAAAAGTTGCAGAATTTGAAAATGCTGAACAAAAATGGGGATGTGTTAAATTTGAAGTTATGGAGATCAATTTTCGGTCAACGCAGAACAACATGGAAAGCGCATAGGGGAAAATTTCACAACTGGAAAATTAGCTTTCTGCGACTGAGGAAAAGTTCCACTTGGAAGTGAGAAAAGTAGTGAAGGAAAATAATTTGGCCTACACTCTGGAATGTGATTCTGTTGATACGATTGATACATTTTTAAGGTGATGGGTCTTACTTCCCAAAATAACTTGTTATAGAAAATGAAATGCCTTGCAGTGACTTTCAGCTTCCCATTATGTCTAAAGATGTGCAGTCCTTTCCCGAGGGTTACAGTTTTCAATGACAAAGCTATATTTATAGTTAGTTATATGGAGTTGACAAATAAAAATGTTGACATTTTGTCCCTTGAGGTAAAGGTAAAAGACATTCAGAAGACTACAAAAATGTCCATGGTTTCTCAAGATAAGACTCTAATGGTGTCATGTGATCAGAATGATATGAATATGACTAGGTCACAAACTTGTGCAGTTGAAAGCAAATTCTTGCAGGACGTTTATGTTAATTGCTTTGTGAAGAGTTGAACTCCTGCACATAAAGAAGCACCTTCTCTATTGATGAATAAAGTCAGAAGTAATAAAATGGAAGATAAATCAGTACTGTGTGAACTCCATATAAAGAATATCTAACAAGCCCATGCAGCAGAGGAACACAAGGTTAAGGATGTTACTGTAACCTCGGTCATAAAGGTGTAAACGTATTTGAAAGCAACTGACAGATCCTTAGAAAGATACTTTAAGCTCTAAATGCCTAAAATTCTGTCTAATAAAGAAGTTGGAGTACTGGAGAAAAAAATCAAAAACTATATACCTAATGCAAAATGTAAAGGATTTAGCCAATGAGTAGAAAATGACTGTCTTGAGAATGTTGATGCTTCATTATTCAGAGAGTCTGCTCTATGAAAGCAGTCCCTGAATCTGAAATCTGATCTTGAGCTGAGCTACTGTAGGTTCCGCTTCCCAGCTCAGCAAACTTCAGAAATTGAGGAGATAGTGAGAGCGCTTGAGAATGTAGCAGCAGTGTAGACTCCTGTGAGAGGAAATGTCACAATCAAGAGGTGTTTGGGAAATACCTGCTGCCCCAATGCTGCAAAAGTTAATGGCCACAGATGATGTGGAATAAATGGGCCAACTGGCTACCAGAGATTTGGGTAGAACAGCTGGTACCTTATTTGACAGGGGAGGTACAGCATGTATACATGGAGAAGGACCAGGCAATTAACTATTAACAGCTGAAGACAGCGTTACTTGCACTTATTGGGGTCACAGGGCTGGACAGGACCCAGAGGTACCATGTCTGGTAATAGTCCATGGACCATTTGGTCTAAGCTCAGCTGACTGACATGAAAAAAATGCTCAGGAAGTGGTTGCATCCATAGAAGCATACATCTTCCCAGATGATAGAGATACTGGAAATAGACAATTGCATACAGGGTTTGGATAAGGGACTACAAAGGTGCATGCTGCAGAGTGATCCACTGTCGCTTGAAGACTTGGCCACCATGGTCATGAGATATGATGCTTTGAAGCACATGTCTAACCTGCCATTGTTTGTTCTGAGACATATGCATCAACAAAGGACTATGGAATATTGGTACCGGTTGAAATCCTGCTGGGTACAAAGAGGTAGTAAAAGCTTTGCCATTTCCAGTCTGCTATGAATGTGGGGAACCTGGCCATTTGCAGGCAGTATCCTATTCTACAGAAGCCCATGGACTTTTTACTGACTATGGTGGGAGACTAAGCTTCTCAAGCTGTTGTACAATGAGTCCATCTTCAGGGAAGCCATGTTTATATTGGATTACTGTCCTTGTTTAAAACCAACCTGTTCGGGTCTAATAGATTCCGGAAGTGAGTTATCCTTGTTATTCAGCTCAGTTGTGCTGGAAGCTATAGTCACTGGGGTACTCAATAAAGGTTGTGTTCTTGGAGCTACCAAGAAGTATAAAAGAATTCTCCTACCAGTCACCATCAAGGGCAGATGTTCACAATGGTGGTAGCCATTGCTCCCAAATGCCTGTATCCATTAATTCTTGGCAGAGATTTTACCCTATTTAAAAGGGGCCTCAAAGAGCATGTCCAGTTGGACAGGTTGGCAAATGAAACACAGACCGCATATATACATCTTTGAGGGGGGGAAGATAAGACTCAGGAGAGGATACTGCTGAAATTTTTCTGGCCATGGATATTCATGGCAGTAAAGAAGTACAGTACTGTTTGGTTCTGTTCCATGTGTCAGAAGTGCTGTCAAAAACTCATCTATAGAGCACCCCTTGTCCACATTCCAGTGGTCCAAGTTCCATTTGAACACATAAGTATGGATTTATGTGGCCCTTTGGAAAAGTCAACTTGGGGACACCAGTATGTCCTAGTAGTTATAGACTATGCCACTCTGTTCCCAGTGGCAATGCCCTTGTGAAACAATAAATGTAGCACAGTTGCTAAGGAAATTCTCCTTGTGTATTCTTAGCTGGGAATCTTAAGGAAATCCCAATGGACCCTTTATGTCCCATCTAAAGATGGACCTTTGCCAGTTGTTAAAGGTAAAGACATTGTATACCTGAGTTTACTATCCACAGACTGATAGACTGATGGTCTGATCGAAAGCTTTAATAGAACACTGAGGTACATGGTAAGGCTATGTACCAAGGACCTAGCTGCCGATGGTTAGCATTGTGCATATGCATATGCATTGCAGTGTGCATGCGCGAACCACTGATATCGGTAAGCATTCGCTTGCTTTGTATAGACTGCCCAGCAGAGTGAGAGACAGGAGAAGCAGTTTGTGGGTGGTGACAGGGGCTGGCCATTAAAAACGGAGGAGTGGAGATGCGAACGCAGGCATGCCTGAGCGTCTCAATGCCATTTCAGAGGTGCATAATTAAGAGTGTCATAGTACAAGTCACATGGCTGAATTTTATACTGAAGTGCTTGCAGTGCTTGTAGCAGGGTATGGTCAACCACAAGCATTGCGATCACATCCGATGTTACCTGATGTACCGATGGTTGCATACACTTCCTGGAGATGATGTGTGCAAGTGTATGTCTTAAGACAGGCTAGTGGGCGTCTGCATACACAATGCGATCGCACACCAAGACATAGTGGGCGTGCTAATGCCTTGCTGTGCAATCACCTGCCTTCCCAAATTTTGCATACGCATCGTGCAAGCCGGTCTGAATGAGGTCCCAAGAGTGAAGAGTCTGGGTTACCCTCTTGTTATAGGCAGGCTTTGTTCCATTTAAATATTTGTATGGTAGATAACCAAGTGGTACTGTTTCCTGGATATCCATAAGGAGGGTTGGGAACAGGACAGCAGAGTCCTAAGGAACCTGACATGGTCCAATTTGTGACTTAGCTATATGAAAGGTTGGGGAAAATTGCATCAGTAGTGCAACACCATCATCAATAGGCACAGTAACGTCAAAAGAGTCACTATGCCAGGACTGCTGTAGTTGATCTCTCCAACCCAGTGACAAGGTATTGGTCTTGGTGCCCACTCAGGAGAGTAAGTTGTTTACTCACTAGTAAAACCTATAAGAAGTAATCAAAGCTTTGGGGCCCATCACTTATAGGGTCAGGCAGGTAGGGTAGGAGGAAGGAAGAAAAGGCTTACCATGTCAACTTCTTGAAACCCTGGTAATTGGTCAATACCATAGTTAGACCGGCAAAGGTGCCAATAGGGTAAACTCTGTTTTCAGATCAAAGACAGCAAGAAATAGTACAATGGTGACAATATATGTTCTCAGCCCTTCTTGTGCATACCACTCTGATAGACCATGATATCATCACCCCTCCTGGGGTAGTTGTTAAGGAAAGATCCTATTGTATTCCTGAGGTGAGATGAACGGCAGTAAAAAGGAAGTGCAGAAAATGCTAGAGTTGGATGTGATGGAAGAATCCATCAGCAAATCGCACAGCCAAATTGCATTGGTGTTCAAACCAACTGAGCATACATTTCTGTAATGACTTCTGCAAATTAAATGAGATCTCCTGGTTTGAGAGCTATTCCTTGCCTCGGGATGATGAGTTAGTCAGGAATCAAGCCAGCAGTCATTATTTGAACTTACAAAGGTTACTGGCAAATCTCACTTACTCCCTGAGCTAGAGCTGAGACCGCCTTCTCTACACTTGATTGACTATTTCAATAGAAGGTCTTGTCATTTAGTTTTTATGGGACTCCAGCTACTTTCCAGTGGGACATAGACAAGCTTTTAGGACCCCATAACACCAATTTACTGACTTACTTGAATGGTATCATCATTCACACACAGGATTGGGAATCCTATCTCCCAAAGGTTGAAGCTGTACTAGCAGCCTTACATGCTAATGAATTAACAACTAATCTGGATAAATGTGATATGGGTATACAGGAAGCCAAATACTTGGGGAATTTAGTGGGTCAAGACCAGGTAAAATCACAAATGATTTGTAAGTCATTTTGCCACTCAGAAATGTTACTAAAGACTTATCTCAATCATCTGGCATGGATCAAAGTGACTGAATCAGTCTGGCTTTATTTATGCACAGTATGCTCCTCTCTGGTGCTACAGGCACCTGACTTCAAACAGAAGATAATTCTACAAACAGATATCTCTAGTGTGGATTTATGGATTGTACTGTTCCAAGCAAAAGAAGGTGAAGATGGACCTGTTCTCTATCTCAGTGGAAAACTGTTCCCCAGGGAACAAAGGTAAACTATGGTAGAATAAGAGTGCTTGGCCACCAAATGGGCCATTATGTCCTGCATTATATTCTACTTGGCTAAGAGTATACATTCGTAAGAGATTACATGCCCCTTCATTGGATGCACACAAACAGGTAGGTCAACGTTAAGGTGACCCATTGCTTTTTGGCTCTTCAGCCATTTTTGTTTTTAATGGAGCACAGACCAGAAGTTCTACATAAAAATGTACATGTCCTGTCTAGAAAGATTGCATTCTTCGCAAAATCTGTGCCCCCTACATGGCGATACCAGGGAGGAGAGATATGTGCCAAAAGGAGCTCAGTTCCGTGGATTTCTAGTGTTATTCGACAGGCTGTGAGCTGTGGATAAGAAACACACAGACAGAGACACAGGTGGGCAAATCAGCTGTGTGTTAAATAATTAGTGCTTTGATGGAGGTAATTAAGTGTGTTGTATTGTGGTGGTGGGTGTGACCGATACCACTTAGTAGCTGGTTTATAACTAGCTGGTCTACATCTAATGTAATGTACTGCTTTATGGAGCTGAACAAGCACCATGACATCGCACATTAGTTATTGCCCATTTTCTGTCACATTTTATTGCATTTATGTATATTTAACTTTTTCCATATTACTGTACATGCTGCTTCCTGTTTCTATGTCCTTTACAGTATAGTGCATATTGTGTGACTTATAGTAATGTCCAGCGCTGGGATATAGTGTTGATCCCAGTGCAGATGTCCTGCAGTCTGAGGAGATGTATCCCAGATGGGACGTATCTCAGCGAACTGTTCCCAGCGGTTGGTGACATTTGGCGCCAACTGTGAGCTGGATGCACCTCGGGGACCAGCAGCCATTTGAATTTGGAGCCAGCTGCAAGCCAATTATGGATTTCGGATCAGCAACCAATAGAAAGTGGCCACGGCAAGCCAATCACAACTCTCCATGTCATGGCTGGCCCTGCCCGCAGCATCTGATCTCAGATGCCACTTGGCAAAAAAGTCAGTTTGGCGGTGGTTGGCAGAGAATGTAGACATCGTGGGAAGTTCTCCGGCAGTCCTGGAAAAGGCCAGAAGATGTACTAATTTACTTATTATTCCTTGAGACTGACAATAATACATTTACATATTTGGCATATATGAACCAACTCAACGATTGCCCTGTTTAGAGAAACAATATAAATTTTTGCCATGACATGTATTTTATCAATGAGCTATATATAAAGTGCTGTGATTCCTTTCATAAGGGAATTGGTTTCAGATAGTGAATACAAAACTCATTCCCCAATCCATAATCAGTCAGTTCAACATGGTAATAAATTACACATAGTTATTATGTGAGGATTACTATCCAGGGACATATTATTTGTTATTTTCCCTGATAATATCATTTAATAAACACCATTTTTGACTGACAGTCAGATCGAATAGGCTCTCATTAATTGGAGAATTGGTCACAGTACCCGCTGTCTAACAGGACACAATTAACTACAATCAGAGGACCTTCTCTGGGGGAAGTATATTTAATTTAGACAGTGTGATACATAACATATTAATTGATCAATATTTATACATGGAGAATCTAGACTGATATGTCCTTGAAAGCAACATATTTGATTTTAAGTTTATTATAATTGTTCATTTAATTGTTTATGTTTCACTGGCAATATTTTAATTGTACTATTAAAGGTTATATTTTAGGCCACTGTTTGGATTCCCCAATTGATGAATGTAGATATATATTATATTGACGCTCATGAGTGCCCCACATAGGAATACTTTGTTTTCTTTTTTCTTTTTACAAGAGATAGCGGAGGCCAGGAGATCCTGGGGATAAAATAAGAGGAAGCTACAAGAGAGAATGATAATAAACCAAAAATGTACATGCCCAACAGCGCCCCTTGCCCTGCGGTGCCCTGTGCCATGGCACAGGCCATACTATCCTAGTTACGGCTCTGTTAAAATAGGCAGTCTGCAGTTATACTTCAGCACAGTCATGTCAGTGTATGTCTGTCTCTTGAAAGAGCATGCATACCAGCACACACCAATAGAGGCAGACAGGAAAGTGGGGGTATGTTATGGTGATGACAGGTGGAATGAAGCCAGCCAATACCTGTACTTACTGACAGCATCTGAGTGCATTTTCCTCTGATGTACGCTGGCATACAGGCATCATCAGCCAAGTCCCTCTAATTCAGCTTCTCAACCAGCAGGTACTTTTACAGGGCACTCCTGCCTGTGCAGCACAACATGGTGCGTAAAGGAAAGAAAGGAAGTGACGTGGCTGGATCTTACTGTGGAGTGCAAGGGGCACTTAGGTAAATTGTAGGTTTCATCCATTGCAATAATAAGCAAGGGGGGGGACACGGTACTTCATCCCTGGGACTGTGGATAGCTCGCTTACCTTTTCTGTGGGCCTGAACTAGGGGTGTGCACAGGCCACTTTTCGTGTTTTGTGTTTTGGTTTTGGATATGGATCTTTCTTCATGTTTTGGATCTGGATTGGTTTTGCCAAAACCACCCTTCCGTGTTTTGGGTTCTGGGTTTTGTGTTTTGGATCTGTATTTTTTTAAAAAAAAGCATAAAAACAGCTAAAATCACAGAATTTGTGGGTTTTTCTGCTCCTATGCTATTATTAACCTCAATAACCTTAATTTCCACTCATGTCCAGTCTATTCTGAACACCTCACACCTCACAATAGTGTTTTTATGTCCAAAAGGTTGCACCGAGGTAGCTGGATGACTATGCTAAGCGACACGAGTGGGCGGCACAAACACGTGGCCCATCTAGGAGTGACACTGCAGTGGCAGACAGGATGACAGTTTGATAAACTAGGCCGCAAACAGTACATAATGCAAAGAAAAAAAAGAGGCGCAAGATGGAATTGTCCTTGTGCCCTCCCACCCAACCTTATGTTGTATAAACAGGACATGCACACTTTAACAAACCAATCATTTCAGCGCCAGGGTCTGCCACACGACTGTGGCTGAAATGATTGGTTCGTTTGGGCCCCCACAAAACAAGCTGGCAATTAATCTGTCCGTGCACAAACTGGCTCTACAGAGGCAAAATGTCGTCCTCATCCTCCTCATTCACCGATTCCTCACCCTCTTCAGTGTTGTGTACATCCTCATCCTCACAGAGTATTAATTCGTCCCCGCTGGAATCCACCACCACAGGTCCCCCTGTACGTTATGGAGTCTGGTCTCCCTGGAAGAGTTGATAATTCATTTTTATGAACATCATCTTCTCCACATTTTGTGGAAGCAACCTCCTACGCCTTTCGCTGACAAGGTTCCCACTTTTGGAGTACACACTGGAGGGGGGGGCAACTCAGGTAAAATAGAGCCAGTTTGTACAGGGGTCTCCAAATTGCCTCTTTTTCCTGCCAGTACAGGTACGGACTGTCTGACATGCCTACTTGGATGTTGTCACCGATGTAATCCTTTAACAGACAGTCGCACGCTTGTCGCTGCTGCTTTGAGGATGCAGGTGCGGCTACAGCCCACACAATTCACAAAGACAGAAAAAAAAGATTTTTTATTTTTTGTGGAGCGCACTTTGAGGGTTACACCACCCTTTAACAGACAAACGCACGCTGGTCGCTGCTGCTTTGAGGATGCAGGTGCGGCTACTGCGCATACATTTCACACACAAACACAGAAAAAGAGATTATTTTATTTTGGTTGGAGCGCACTTTGGGGGTTACACCACCCTTTAACAGACAGTTGCACGCTTGTCACTGCTGCTTTGAGGATGCAGGTGCGGCTACAGCCCACACAATTCACAAAGGCAGAAAAAAAAAAGAAGAATTTTTTTATTGTTTGTGAAGAGCACTTTGAGGGTTACACCACCCTTTAACAGACAGACGCATGCTTGTCGCTGCTGCTTTGAGGATGCAGGTGCGGCTACAGACCACACAATTCACAAAGACAGAAAAAAAAGAAGAATTTTTTTATTGTTTGTGGAGCGCACTTTGAGGGTTACACCACCCTTTAACAGACAGACGCACGCTTGTCGCTGCTGCTTTGAGGATGCAGGTGCGGCTACAGCCCACACATTTCACAAAGACAGAAAAAAAAGAATTTTTTTACTGTTTGTGGAGCGCACTTTGAGGGTTACTCCACCCTTTAACAGACAGACAAACACTTGTCGCTGCTGCTTTGAGGAAGCAGGTTCGGCTACAGCCCACACATTTCAGAAAGAAAAAAAAAAAAATAAGAATTTTTTTATTGTTTGTGGAGTGCACTTTGAGGGTTACACCACCCTTTAATAGACAGACGCACGCTTGTCGCTGCTGCTTTGAGGATGCAGGTGCGGCTACATCACACACAATTCACAAAGACAGAAAAAAAAAGAAGAATTTTTTTATTGTTTGTGGAGCGCACTTTGAGGGTTACACCACCTTTTAACAGACAGACGCACGCTTGTCACTGCTGCTTTGAGGACAGTATCATATGCAGTGACAGTAGACTTGTCAGAAATTGTTGGCACTTCCTTCAGTCCGGACCAGATGTCCAAACCGGCCCTTGACTTATGAGACAGGCGCACGCTTGGCGCTGCTACTGTGTTGATACACGTGTGGCTACAGTGCACACAATTCACAAAGACAGAAAAAAAAAGAATATTTTTTTATTTTTTGTGGAGCGCACTTTGAGGGTTAAACCACCCTTTAACAGATAGATGCACGCTTGTCGCTGCTGCTTTGAGGATGCAGGTGCGGCTACTGCGCATACATTTCACACACATACACAGAAAAAAGATTATTTTATTTTGGTTGGAGCACACTTTGGGGGTTACACCACCCTTTAACAGATAGATGCACACTTGTCACTGCTGCTTTGAGGATGCAGGTGGAATCTAGATGGGATTTGGAACCGGGGACACACTACCTCCATCAATTGTCTAAATCCCACAGCACTAATGGCGGAAACCAGACGCACGTCTAATACCAACATAGCAGTCAAGGCCTCCGTTATACGTTTTGCTTCAGGATGACTGCAGTCGTACTTCATCCTCCTCGCTAAGGACTGTTGGAGTGTCAATTCTTTACTAAAAGTAGTGGTGTTCCTACTTCCTCTCTGGGATGATGAACAACTTCCAGCAGCAGCAACAGCATTAGGAGGAAATGATCTTTCCCTATTTTATTTTTATCGGAGAAAGTTTGGTCCTCCATTTGTTATATTGATATGTACGTGCGGCTAAGGTGCACACAAACACAGAAAATAATTTTTCATTTTTGTTGGAGACTAGTGCACTTTGTGGGTTACACAACCCTTTAAGAAATTAGCCAGTCGGCCCTTTACTTATGGGACACAGGCGCACGCTTGGTGCTGCTCCTTTGTTGATGCACGTGCAGCCACAGTGCACACAATTCACAAACACACAAAATATTTTTTTATTTTGTTTGGAGTGCCCTTTGGGGGTTACAGCACCCTTTAACGGACAAGCCAGCTGGCCCTTTACTTATGGGACACTGGCGCACGCTTGGTGCTGCTGCTTTGTTGATGCACGTGCAGCCACAGTGCACACAATTCACAAACACAGAAAATATTTTTAAAATTTTGTTTGGAGTGCCCTTTGGGGGTTACAGCACCCTTTAATGGACAAGCCAGCTGACCCATTACTTATGGGACACAGGCGCACGCTTGGCGCTGCTCCTTTGTTGATGCACGTGCAGCGACAGTGCACACAATTCACAAACACACAAAATATTTTTTTATTTTGTTTGAAGTGCCCTTTGGGGGTTACAGCACCCTTTAATGGACAAGCCAGCCAACCCTTTACTTATGGGACACAGGCACACGCTTGGCGCTGCTCCTTTGTTGATGCACGTGCAGCCACAGTGCACACAATTCACAAACACAGAAAATATTTTTTTTTTTTGTTTGGAGTGCACTTTGGGTGTTACAGCACCCTTTAATGGTCAAGCCAGCTGGCCCTTTACCTATGACACAGGCGCACGCTTGGTGCTCCTTTGTTGATGCACGTGCGGCTACTGTGCACACAATTCACAAACACAAAAAAATTTATTTTTTTATTTTGTTTGGAGTGCCCTTTTGGGGTTACAGCACCCTTTAATGGTCAAGCCAGTCGGCCCTTTACTTATGACACAGGCGCACACTTGGCACTACTTTGTTGATGCACGTGCAGCCACAGTGCACACAATTCACAAACACAAAAAAATATATATTTTTATTTTATTTGGAGTGCCCTTTGGGGGTAACAGCACCCTTTAATGGACAAACCAGCAGGCCTTTTACTTATGGGACACAGGCGCACGCTTGGCACTACTTTGTTGATGCACGTGGGGCTACTGCGCACACAATTCACAAACACAGAATTTTATTTTTTTTTTTTGCACTTGGAGGGAGCACCCCTGATGGATAGAGCACCCCCTGGACAACACTACAGCACCCCTTTAGGACTGGGACACTGCACAGGACTTTGGAGTGGACACAGCCCCTATGGACAACTAACTGCACAACACAGTCCAGCCAGCCCCTATGGACTTTGGAGGAGTGGACACAGCCACTATGGACAACAGCAGCACAGCGCAGCACAGCACAGCACAACACTACACTACACTTCACAGCCCAGCCAGCCCTAACTCCAACCCTCCCTCTTCACTGTCCACGACCGAGTGAGAAAATGGCGCCAACGCGTGTACCTTATATAGAGTCCAAAACCCACGAGACCCGGATGGCGGGATGATGACGTTTTGCCTCGATTTCAGATCCGAGTCAGGCGGGAAAAGTCGAGCCTGACTCGGATCGACCTCGGATCGGGGGGGCTCGGGGGGGTTCGGATTTCAATAAATGGCTTTTCTAATACATAAAATATAATAAAAAGGTTAAAACACCACCTATCCACAAATTACTTTTAGATGCTGTGTTTATAAATTAAAACAATTATCAAAATAATTTTTAAGCACCCCCTTTGGCATTATAATTTGTTTTTATTTATTCTATATTTGAACTGTTTGCTTAAATAATAAGAGAATTTTTACCACAAATAAGATAGCCTTTCTACCCTCTACAATTACTATGTACTATTCAGTAAATTTAAATTTCAAGCACATTTATTTTACATATAAACCTACTTGTAAGAGAAATAAAGGTCTTTATTGTACTTCTTTTATATATAATCCCTCTGGTGCTATTGATCAAATGAATGGAGAAAATTACTAGTAATTTCCTTCATTACCAACACAATGGATGCAAACAAAATCACAGAAAGGTTTTGCAATTCAAAATGTCTTTGTTCTTTTTACTTTTTGATAAAAAAATTATATTGCTGTTAACATACATGACGACACCCTCAAGTAAGCTTCGACATAAGTTATTGTTCATATAAAAAAGCCACTTTACATAAAACATTTAATTTCTCCATCTATAATCTCTATTGTGCATTTGCATTCATTTAATCGTTTCCATCTTTAGCACTAGCATAAACTGTCTCTGCATGGGACCTTTTTAAACTTTTGCAAACCAGCTTAATTTAACAACAATACAATATTAACAGGATTTAAGTGCACAGTATTATGCTACATGTGTACTGAAAAGATATCTGATTAAAAAATAAATCCTGTAAAAGTGTTTAGATATAATTATGTTTAGTTAAATGGGTGAATTTAGTTCTTTCAGTGTATCTAAATAGCTTACTGTGTTAATAACACATGAAACACAATGTATATAATTTTAAATTCACCAGATAGGTTTCATACGTTACACTATTTTAAAAACTATTTTATATAATACTGTGTGTTTTTTAGTTTTTTAATTGAAAAACAATGTTGAAATACACCTTTACAGCTTTCTTACACAGACATAAGGGATAAGGCTGCGCTTCTCACACTTGTCTCCCAGTGTCTGCTATTGAGAACCTGTATTCAGGGATACTCCCTTCCCTTCAAGATATACTAGTTGAAAAACACACAATATTGTTCTCAGCGCTTACTTTAGACAATAATTTAGACTATGATAAATGGTACACATAATCCTATGTGGATAGGTACAAAATACAGTCTACACTATTTATATCAGAAACTATTCTTTATTAAGTAAAAAAAATAATTAATAAAAAAAATAATTAGGAAAAATAATAAGTAAATACTATTGCATGAGTATTAGTAGACTTAATTACGCCTGATACCGGTCACAACAGACAGACAAAATAGATATGTATGGACCAAGGCCCTCATTCAGACCCGCTAGCAAGCGCTATGCGCTCACAAGTGGGTCGATGGTGGGGCACTGCGCATGTGCCATGTGCGCACTGCGCGTGCACAAGCCCCAGAGCGAGAGAGATCGACAGCTCACCCCATTTTGTAGGCGGGGAGGGGGGGAGGCTTGCTAGACTGAGACGTTCCCGAAGGAATGCCTGCCATTTTGGGGTGGCCCTACTGACATCATGAGTGATGAAAGTAGTGAGCTTCCGGTTCTATTAGAGCCAAAAGCACACTGGGGCTTGCAGCAGATGAGACCCTACCACAAGGGTCTTGCCGCAAGCCCCGATGGTCGCAATGGTCAAGACTATCGTGACCATCACCATGCCACTCGCTAAAGCTGTGGGTGGTCACTCACAGCTTAGCGAGCAGCCAGGAGGCCGGCTTGAGAAAAAAAAGCGGCTGCCCTCATTTAGAGCGAGCGCTCACAATTTGCAAGCGGCTCTGGATGAGGCCCAAGTCTTAAAAGATCAAAGAAGAAAAAGAAAAATAGATAATAAAAATATCTGTAGTATGCAGCAAGAGTCAATGTCCGTAATGTATTCACTTCCAAAGAAAACTTTACTTACCTCTGTAGGGATCTCCTGCTGCCGGCCTTCCGGCATCGGTATTTAATCCGACGAGACCCTTGTGGTAGGGAATTTCATCCGCCGGGCTTAGGTCCGGCGGTATGACATACCAACTCCGCACTGGGATGCGTCTCGGATGTACTCACCCCCATAGATTCAGCTCTAGGATGGCGGGTCCTGGTTAGTAGGGGCTGTTACAGCTTTCCCATGTATGAGACAATAATCAAAAATATCTAAACAGTAAAAGTGAAGTTCTTCTCTAATACCACTTTTTTTGTACAGTATTGGGCCCTTTTTTAAGGGAATGCACCCATTCATATTGAAACACCAGTAAAGTGAAAGAGAGAGGGAAGGTGCACAGTACAGCCTTGGAAGCTTTTCAGTGGTATAGCAGGTTGGGTACAGGATGCCAGCGCTGGGGATCCCAGCAGTCAGAATCCTGATGCCGGCATTCTGACAGGTTCACAATCCTGACACAAAAAAGGTAAGTATACTCTCCTTCCCATACCCCTAACCCTCCCTCCCCGCAGCCTAAACCTAATCCTCCCCCCTAGTGCCTAAATCTAACCTCCCTCCCTTGTAGTCTAAACCTAGCCCTCCCCCTAGTATATTATCCTAACCTTTCCCCTAGTGCCTTAAGGCCCCCATACATCAGCAATCTGAAAACCACAATTGAACAATTTGAAGATTTATTGCCCGATTTTAGGATTTCCCAATCTAGCAATCAGCACCCATACACTACAGATCTTTATCAGTGATTTGTAGATCGATTGCAGCAAACACAAATCTGGCAATCTTGAAAGGCCCATCAATTTACTAGTAACGGTCTGCAAATCTGCTGATCATGTCCATACTCAAGAAATCTACAGTCCCAATCCATCTGTGAAATCCAACATGTTGGACAATCTGATTAAACAATTCCAATCACTTTTTGGTTGCAATCTGCGATCTGTGAAGCCCATACATTGCAGATTTTTATACACAATCGATTGCAAATTGCACGATTGCTGCAATCCATCTCTGATGTATGGGGGCCTTAACTCAAACCCTCCCCCTAACCTCAATACTTACGGCATTGGCATTCTGAGCACCAGCATCTAGACAGCTGGGATAATATCTACATCCCGGTATAGCATCTCCATGTAGTACTACTATGTATGATGAGGTGTGACTATGTCCCCAATTCACCATGCACTGTTAAAGTACCTTTCCCAGAATTTGTCATGGCAGGTCTGCTGGCCACATGCTGCTTATTGCCATATAACTGCAGATTCAATCAAAAAGGAGAGGACAAACCAATCACACTGGAATTGAATTTGTATATTCATCTATTTGTTCTCCCCTATCAATGTCAAAATACTTCTCTTTTTGATCTATATAGATTTCTCCTTAGGATAAGAGTTATACAATAGGAGTACTACTACAAACTTGTACAGGATTAACAAATAACCAAAGAGAAAGAGAGAGAGAAAAATCCAGTTGCAGTGCACTGACAACTATAATGATTAAAATATAACCTTTATTAGTTCATTCTAAATGCAATCTCTATGAACTCCATTTCTTAAAACAGCAAATAAAAGTAGAAATAGAAATTGTGCAACCAATAAGTAATGAAACAGTGATTAAATTTAAATAGTAAACAGGTTCCATTTCCACTATTCTCTGGTAGGAAGCCATCTGCACTCTACCTTCCCTGGTGATTTTATAATACACTATTACCAGAAGCATTTTAACCCTCATGTTCTATTGCTTTTTTTGGTAGGAGGCTAATTGTTACTTGTATATGGCATTTTTCTCATATGTTTAGTAAATGTTATTGACACTATGAAATTGTTCAGTTTTACTGTTTGACACGAGCAGACACCCTGTTCAAATGTCTGAGAAGAACTCCATCTGAGTATATAATTATATAACCTCTTCAAACTCACTTCTTGTAAGTGTAATACTGTAGAGGGGTATACATAGTAATGGTGTTGCCCCCATGCTCAGTCATGGATGGTGTTATAAGGATGTTGGGACACTTCCATTAGTTACATTTTGCACTCGGAAAGTTTTTAATAATTGTTTGCTTTAGAAATACTGTATTATATAATATTGTTGTATTGAGCTTTTTAATATATATATATATATATATATATATATACATATATATAATTTAATAATATATATTTGCACACTTACACTAATCATGTCCAATGTCCAATTATCCAGTAGAGTGTGAATGGTACAGAATTTTATCCATTGAGATAAATGGCCCCTAGCCTACAGGCATTCAATTGCACTTATTATGCATCTGCATTCTATCAAGAATGTAGTAAATTTAAGTACAATGATTACCCTGACATATCAGTTAAAAAACAATCCATAAACATTAACATTCCATCTAAATTAAGCTGGAATTTTGTGTCAGCTGCTTCAAACTGTAATCATAAACAACATTCTATAACACATGAAATCATTTAGAGCTAGTTAGATTTGTAATTAACTTTTTGCTGAATATTTGATTTTGAGTTTTATAGTACTGTAGGTACTCTAATTAATGAAATGAATAACATATTGTCTCAGCCAGTAACATTCGAAATTTAGATGCAATTTTGTTTATACATCACAAACCATCTTGACTATTGTCAATTTAGCATAACTTTATCATTTCCATATTCTCATATCCAAACTGTAAAGCTCCAAGATTTATTTGTTACCAGCTCAATTGCCAAAGCTTGTTTTGTATGGTTTTCTAAGCAATCAGGCACATAAGATTAGAATGAGTTCCAACTAGAGATGTGTGCGGATGCCCGTGTTTTGGTATTGCTTTTGGAAAAATCAACCTTAAATATTATGGTTTTCATTTTGGCATTGGTGCTTGGTTTTGGATTCTTTGAAATTGATAAAAAGAGCTAAAATCATGAAATGTGGACCTGTTTACAATCCAAAATCTAAGATTCAGTTTTTATGGCCGAGTTCCGAATTTATTGACCCGAGCCACGACTCAGTTCTACCCGAAACCCTAAAAGTGATCCAAGTCGGGACTCGATTTGACTTGGTACCCAAAATTCAGGTATGTTCAGTTGCAAGGAAAACTGATCTGCACGTGTATACTTATAACCACTGGACACATTTGCTCTATAATTTAATAAATTTACTGTAATTCCAGTCACCACTAGTGTTTTCAGTACCACAATCCAGATTAGCGGGTTGACCTTTCCAATGGATGTATCATCACAAGTCATGCATCAATGTGCAAGAAAACTTCCCTCTGTCATTCAACACAAAAATTTAGAACAACTATGGAAATAATGGAGCAATTATTATTATTATTATTATTATTATTATTATTATTATTATTATTATTAGTAATAGTAGTAGTAGTAGTAGTTGCAGTAACAGCAGTATTAGTAGTAGTAGTAGTAGTAACAAAGTTGAGTTAAATGATTAATAGTTTGATAAGCAGAAGTCCAGCCCCAGAAAGCAAAAGCCCTGAGATTGAATCATGACAAATGTGTGTGTATGTGAGTATATATATATATATATATATATATATGTATATACTGTATGTATATATATATATATATATATATAATAAACACACAGACCAGAAATACTTTTGCTAGCGCCGCAAATCTGTGTGTTTCTAGCAGATAAAAGGATAAGGATTTTGCTCATAATTTGATTAAAACATTGAAGCTGCAGCTCATCGTCAAGGGACCCCAATTCTCTTGCATAGAGCCTCTGTGGAGGCTGCTAAGGTCAAAAAGTACAGGGATGAAAGCAGAACTTGCTATACAATGATAACAAAAGTAAATTACAGCTACTATGCAATGCACCACTAAATTCATCATGCAAGGCTATACTGTTTATTATGGTAATTATGTATTCAATATAAAGGTGACCGAGCCATTTAAAAATTAAAAGTAGGAAAATGTAAATGAGATTTCTGTACAGATTACGCATAAATATTACTAGATGGATTTTGCTGTCACAAGACCCTTTGTTTGCAATTTACTCAAAAGCAGGACCTGCTGTGATTATTGATGGAAGACACAGTTGTAGTGGGGGAATTTACTGCAACCTAGAACGTAAAATAGATCGAAATGTTTCACATGTAATATTGCATGAGTAGCTTACTAACTTCTCTACACTTCAGGATCCTCGTATCTGATTTAATTACATTTATTTTCTTAGTAAAACAGTCAACCTTTATTTATCGTCTGACATCAGCTGTCTTATTTAGATAACAGAGCTGTGTCATTATAAAAGGAGTTACTTTAGCAGGGTACACACTGACAGATATACTGGCCGATCAATAGATCAGCTAATATATGTGGTGCCCGTCGCCCAGTGTGTACCAGTGATATGTCTGTGAACGACGTTGTTCAATAACTGTAATCTATATATTAATTGAAGAAAGACGACTTTTAAAAGTGACATATTTCTATGATGCTGTTGTCTGAGCAGGAGACATGTGGCAAAACATCCGCTCACCATTTACAGTGCACCACCATTCTCTCTGGAAAATGGGACAGTTGGTGAACTCTCCCTGTGCACCTGCTGGGTGACCTGGAACATGTGACCTGTGGGTGGTCTGGAAACTGACAATTATTTGCAGCCATCTTGCGGAGACTTCAATTGCGAATGCTGTGTTATTTCTTTATTCACTTCTCCATGCTTTGTTTACACCAAACATGCCTAGCGGCAAGCCTCAAGGTTGTCAATGTGGTGGAACCCTTACAGGCCACCCAGAGTGTGCAGTTCAAAAATAATACAGTCAAAAATATTATTGTTACAACCAACATATAGCAAAATCAACTGATATGCTGCTTGAATTGGACATGACATATTTGCCGTAATACTACTCTTTGGGTCCTATGGACATGCATGGTCTGAACTGTGGTGGCCTACACTTCATTGTAGAGTAGATTAATGGTCATTTTTCAGACTGCTGTCACAATGTGGTTTGTCCACCATATTCAGCAGAACTCATTATGACAAATACCCTCAAATTACGGACTCATTATCTTCATAATATCCTCAGTAACTAATATCCATAATATCCTCCATAACTAAAGTGGGATTCTCTAGTGTTGAATTAATGTAATAGAAAAATAGTTCCACATCTTTTACATCAACTACATTGTTTTATATAATTCAAATACTGCAAAAATTATGAGAAATGTTAATAATGTAGTTGTATCTTAACTATTAGTATCTCAAACATTTATTACATCTAAAATCACAATATTGATAAATTGGTTAAATTCATAAACATTTCATAAATAATCCAAAATCACTTATTACAGTTTCATGTAACTGCTCAGATGGAGAATCCCTTTTAACACTACTACTGTAATTATCTGCTGTTCATGCCAGGGGAATAACTTAATTATTATGTAGTGTAATTGTATCTGTCTCAGGAACTTTCTCAATGATGAAGCTCAAGTAAAATAGCAGGGTGTTCTAGGCACAATTTTAAAGAGTACTTGTTTATCCACAAGTAGTCAAAATATCACATATACAGTAACTTATATTAAGATCAGAAATAGTGACAAAAACTGTTATGTTTCACAAGGAATGATTAGGAGCATCTATCCTTTGATTTAGTTATAAAGGGCTACTTTATCTCAATTTAAGTTTACTAAAGTTTCTTTAAAAATCTATCATTATAAGTGACATAAGGTCCAGTAACATATATAGACTAATATAGATCTATACATAATACAATAAAGATCTATAATTATAAGTGACATAGGGCCTGATTCAGAGCCGGACGCTATTTGCGGTTGTTCGTTCTGAAAAAAGGGGTGGCTATTCAGATGAACCATTCACTCTTTGCAGTCTGTTCACGCCTCTATGTCTGAACGAGCGAACAAAACTTGCGGTCGTTTTTCTGGAAACTACGCCCCCTGGCCGCTTGCATTCTACGTCATGTCCGCTATTTATTAGATTAATCGAGTACATCGACCAGCGTATGAACTGCTCGCTATTCTTGTGGTTGGTTTTTCCTGCCGCAATCTTGCGAGCAGTTCTGACTATAAAATAACCCAGTGACGTGGTCAATGACGCTGCTGTATTAATTATGCACACCCATAAAACGCCCGTTTTGACCTTTAAGCACGCCTGCGTTCTGATCTCCACTCCCCGTTTTCAAGCACCTTCCCCTGTTACCACCCAGATACGCCTCCTCCTGTCACTCAAAATAGCAGGCATTCGCTATTTAGCGAACAAACGATTTTCGGCCGCACTGACTGGTTCGCGCATGCGTATTACGATCCATACGCATGCGCAGTTGGGCAAACATCGCTCGGAACGAACGAGCGGCCGCTTACGAGCGGCTCTGAATCAGGCCCTTAGAATCCATTAACATATAGAGACTAATAAAAATCTGTACATAACAAATACAATAAATATATGTGACACATGCAGGGTATGTATCAAAGCTTGGAGAGAAATACAATTGTGAGATATAAAGTACCAACCAGTCAGCTCCTGTCATTTTTCAAACACAGCCTGTAAAATATAAGCTAGAAGCTTATTGTTTAGTACTTATATATACTAATCCAGATAATTATGTACATAAGAAATATCTTACTATACACTGGGCTTTATTATAACAGCTTAGATCACAAATCATACCAGTGATACAAATTACTATGTAGCAGCAGATCGTGCTACAAAATTAACGTTTGAGAATTGTAACTGACTTTATGGATACATTGCATTATAGGAGCATAATACCATTTAATTGGAATTTATATCTGTTCTGTAGCGCAAATCTTTCATACTATTAAAAGATTATTTAATGTGAACAGAGTAATTTAGCAATTCTGAATTCTTATGGAATGCCCTTCTCAGATTACAGCCTCCCCTTATAATTTACAATATGTTTAAATTATTACAGTTATGGAAGGATTTTGAAAATACCCCCTAACTTGCAGAACAGCGTGACAGCTGACATGATACACAGATTTTTTTTTCTTTTAATCACTTTGTTTTCTTTCTTTTTCACATCTTTACTTTGGTTTTATGTTACGCTTTGCACATATTTTATTTTGATTAATAAAAGTGACGTTTTAATGATCTATAGAGACACTGTATACCCATAGGACCCACTTTGCTTTCTAATTTTTTATATACATATATATATATAAATATATATATATAAATTAATTAAATAAATTAATACCATGCCCAATAGTGCATTAGTAATCCCCTCCAACACACTTACCGGATCTGTACAATACTGTTAGAGGCATACACCTCTACCTCCTTAAAGTGATGCAGCAGTGAAATCTCTGCTGGTCTAAGTTGGGGAAGTGGCCAGCATGTAGGGAAGAACAAAACATGTCAGAGAGGAATGGAACAGGATAGCTGATTCATGTGGGGACAACCACCTGGATACACAGCAATGGTCAGGCCACTTAGCCCTGACATGCTCCAGACAGCAGCTCAGTTTGCTCTTTGTGAGGAAATGAAAGGTCTCTTGACAATGAATATAATTATGTCTCGTTTCCCACATCATCAGAGCCTGATTAAATTACTTTTTTATCCCTGATGTCACCTTACTGAAAATGTGTATACCTATGATTTATTAAGGTTATGATCCACAGGTGTGAAATTTTGTGATGTATATGATATGTGCTCTGTGCTGTATAAACCAGTGTATAGTGTGACATTGGCCATATTGTTTAAAATAGTTAAAAGACCAAGTTAGCCTTTGGAGCTGCAAGAGTTATTTGGCAGCAAAGATAAGGTCAGTGTGAAACCTCATGGTGCAATTGAAGCATAAAGGCACCTTCTCTACAGGGAGTCAACAGTCACCAACTGGAGGGCACTCAGCATCTACCACCATTAAGGGAGGACACTGAGTTAAGTATTAACATTTTCCCACCTATCACAATCTGGCTACCACCCCTAATCCACCCACCACTAGCTCCATCACCATGGGAATAATGAATGGAATATATTAAGTATTAAACTCTGTTGATGTGTTCGTGAATTGGTGACTAGAAACTGCTCTTCCGTCATCTGTGTATGCTGCTTTATTTGAGCACAACACTGAAACATCAGGTACTCTGGACACTCTCTCATCTGATCCCTTATTTTTTATCCTACAATGCTTGGCAACAGGGAATCTTAGGGGTTAACTTTTTATACAGACAGCAGAAGTGTCATTCTATTTTTCTTTTCCGCCTTGGAAAAACTGCCAGGGATTCTCTCATCTATCATTCACTGTCCATGTGACACATGATTGGATAGCAGAAATTCCTGGCAGTGTAATACTGGGCACCTTTATCTCTTTTTAGACATGTATAACAAGCAAAGGGGTTTTTTCTAAATATTTATATGCATAGTATAATATAATGTATGGCATTTTTTGACATAAGTTTATATTTTCTTTACAAATAAAGACATATATGGGTCCAATATAATTAAGAATTTCACTGCTAATAAGATATTTAAAAATACAATTGCACCAAGTCAGAGTTACATGCAAGTTGGCCACAATTACACTCACACTGCGTGCATGGAGCTATTTGTGGATATTCACTTACATGCTGAGTTACACACATATATGCGGCTGTACTGCCTCTATCCATTCAAATGTTCAAATAGCCATCATCATTATCAGCGTGCACTTGTACCTGCCATTTTCTGAAATCTGGTGGATGACTGTGTATGCTCAACTCAGAATAGTTCTCAAATTTTATAGGAGTTTTAAGCTACAAATATTTAAAGAGTCATATTAATTTGTATTTCTGCTACTTTCTGCAAAGTCAGTTGCCTGCATAATGAGATAGGGTTCCCAGGCATCATTAGCATATGTCAAGCCCACCTAGGACCTCTTTGCTCACAGTCATATAATCCAAGGATGTGCTATAGTGAAGAATCATGTAGAAGCATGACTCCATTTTGTGTTCAAATGCTAAGAAAAAATTATATTCTGTATGAGACATTTGTGCCTCATTCCTTATCTATCTTGTTGAAGCTGAATAATTGCCTGAGACAAGGTCAGTTTAAAATTGAATCGCAGCGACGCCATCTTGCGAATGGCCGCAAGACGCCATCTTAAAAATGAGATCGCAAGACGCCATTTTGCGAATGGCCGCCTAAGCGCCATTTTAGATAAACTCACATTTTAGTACATGTGGCGATAATACTAATAGCACCATGCTTTTGCATCTTTCACCATTTCTAATACACACATTAATACACACAATTGCGCTGTTAACTAGTCGTATATTAGCGAATGCATAGGACTGTGTATGAAACCGCTGTTTTATTAGCTTTATGCGCACGCATCTGCCCCAAGTTAACTAGCGACCTTATATCAAACCCTGAATACCCACACATTACATATTCACACATAAGGTTCAATACGCTTTAAAGTGTATGATTTAAGTTGGTTCAGTTAGTTTAAATGTTGAGATATAAAGATATTTGATAACTAAGGTATTATACATGCTAAACAAGTTGTGTTTGGAGTTGTACTGATGTGTACTCTTTTTACAGTATTCCGGTGTTATCGGTGGGGAGATCGCATCATGCATTCTCAAGTTATGGATCGCAGAGCCTACAAGCAACAAAATGTATATTTTTGGAACAACTGTTAGGATGTTGCAGGGGGTGTGAAGAGGAAGATCCCCAGCTGTTAAAGGCAGGGAGAGTCTATTTGAACTAGCCTGTTAAATGTGCTGTAACAGATGCTTCTCCCCAGGGAACCAATGACACCACCAACAAACTTCCCTATTGTCCTGTTTATTCTGGGCGGGTATAAATATGTGTGCACAAATGCTGGTTCTCAGTCTTCATGCTGAACGCTGTATGACTAGGGGTCTCTTGCTGATGCCTATCTCCGGGTCCGGAACCGCCTGCGTATGTATACTGTACTTGGGTCTGTATAATTTTCCTTTTGCGCCTAAATTGTGTCTTGATCAATTGCGTGTAACTGTCTGAACTTTTACCTGAATAACACTTGTGCTTTGGAACCACAGATTCCACGTCAAAGTCTTTATTAATGGTATGACTGCGTATGCAAATTAGCGTCATCCTTAGAGGTTTATAGGAAGGGTTTTAGAAGGTACAGACAGGGGTATATAGAGGTTCTGATCCAGTATCGTTAGTTGGGGGCTCATAGTGAAGTCACTTACCTGCTCACACGGTACATACGTTTATCGATATTTCAGCAAAGGGTGGAGGGGCCACATGCAGGGTTTGCCTGCAACCGCTTTGTGCTGAAAGATCGCTATCCATCTCCATGTGAATCAAGGAAGCTGACTAGAATCCAGGGACAAGAGAGGAAAAAGTTTGTTTTCCTCTGTTGATAGAACCTTACATTTAAAGGGGTGTCGCAGTACTGTGTATGCGGCTAAGTCGCAGGTTTGTGCATAGCAAAGATGCACTTTTGCGTACGCAGTTAAAAAGCCATTATACGGTTGTGTGGTAGTCACATTATTGTGTATGCAACTGGTCGCACAATAGCGTAAACGTACTTCCGGTTGTGCTGCCACATGTTTGAACAAAGCCATTGAGGTTTACATTTTTTTCTATTACCAATATCTGGGTTAACGTGTATTTTTCTGAGCAGGAAAAAAGTGTGTAACAGTGAATATTTGTTGAACAAAGTTAAAGGTATCATATGATCCTTAACGGCTAGGTGCAAGGGTTAGTGTAGCCGCTCGGTAAGCAGCTTTACTGTTCTATACACAGTAGCAGGTGTACTTGTTGTCTTTGTTGTAGAGAGGTGCGTGAGAGTAGCCGACATATAAACTCTCATAGGTGTGGAAGTTGCCTTACTAAATCTTATCCGGGTGTGGAAGTTGCCTTTTTCAAATCTTATCCAGGTGTGGAAGTTGCTTTACTAAATCTTATCCAGGTGTGTGGGCGCTGCCGACTTAAATCGTCCACAGGTAAGTGAAAGTGTCTTGATTGTCTTTCACCGGTTTAAATCTTTATTGAAAAGCATAGGAGTTGTCTCAGAATGGGAGCCACGCAAACAATAGAGATGTTAGGCAATGATGTGCTGCTAATGGAGACGCCAATCGGCCCATCATATCATGCATACCAAGTACGGTACTTATGCAATAAGGTATTGTGATTTATGGTTTAATATGACGAGGAAGAGTGTTAGACCGTTTCCCAGAATTGGTAGTTTTGATAAAAATGTGTTAGACAATGTCCGGGATCACATTAGTTTGATGCGCTCCCGAGAGAAAAAGGTTAAATATTTTGAATGTTTAAAACTGTGGTAGCATGAAGGGGATGCGTGGCTTAACAATGTGCAAATGACGCAAACTAGCGTCGTGAGCACATTGCCAGAAAATACATCCGCGACGCTGAGTTGCAATACGGGCAAGCCGTTCACGCTCACCTCCCCCACCTTATGTGGATGGAGGTGCAAGTGCAGTTACCAAAAATACCCATAAAAATGTAACAAGCAACTTGTACCCTCTCTTCAGCAACTATAAAGAAAATGTTCATGATGCGGATGATGAGCCTATTGTAATGTCTGCCCTTTCCCATGCTGTGCAGATGATAGATGCTGCATCACCACATTCACGAGTGGTGCCGCCATCTCCATCGGTAACAGCAAGGGAAGTGTTAATGCCCTCTGCACCCGTAGAGGAAGTTGTTCATACAATACGTAGCAGCAGCAGACTAAACCCCCAGCCAGGTAATCAGGTCAAAGGTAGCAGCGCTACCGGTCTGCATCCCATTCGGACAAAAACTGTTCCAAATGGAAATGCAGATGCGAACGGCATAATGCCCATGAGGGAAGTAGTAATGCATTGTCCTTGGACAAGAGCAGAACTAAATTCCATCATAAATGATTTCCCCGATCCCAAAAAGGAATTAGCCAAATGTCAAAGATTTTTGAGAAATCTGGGTAGTTCACATGAGCCCACTAATAAAGATTGGCGTGTGGTGTTAAGGGCCTGTCTGCCACACAATACCGACGTGACAAAATTTATCACAGATTGTGTCTTGGATGGTGACGTTCCCTTAACAGACCAAGTAAACCAAGGTAACATTTGCCGCATTGTAACTCTATTGGGTAAATATTTTCCAGTAGTAGTTAACTGGAACAAAATTTTCACCATTAAGCAGAAAGAGAGTGAGACTGCAGAAGATTATTGCGATCGGGCTCTGCAGGCTATCACCCAGTACACTGGGATAGAGAATATTAAAGATAGCACTCACCATCGGGGGATGATAGTCACAGTACTTGTGGACAGTCTGAAAAAGAGTTTAAAAACTCAGGTTCAGACCTCACAGCCTGGCTGGCGGGGACTCACAATAGATACCCTCATAGAAACCGCCATTGAACATGATAAAAACATCTCCAAAAAGAGAGAAGCCCAGAGTGAAAAACTAATGGCTGGATGTAAACAAGCTCTGGAGGGAATGACGGTAACATCACAGCCAACAGACACATTTGCACTTGCACACAGACTCACGTCTGAACAACAAACACAATTCTATTCCACTAACCCGATGCAACCACAGGTCCCAGGCTATCCACCAACTTCGTATCCCCCACAATACCCTTACCCTCTCTATCCTTACCAATATCCACCACCTTTACCCTCTGCACAAACCTCACAACACCACATGTCTTCACCCGAAACACGAACATGTTTTAACTGTAAACAAACAGGACACTTAAGTAGAAACTGTACAGTAAACGGAGTAGGGATCCCACATCAGGGAAGACCTAGATATCCCCATAAGGGATATGCACAGAGGCCAGCAAATGTTCAGCAGGCACCAGCTCTAATTGTAGCCGTAAATGCTTTATTGGAGAATGGTAGCCAATGCTAGGGATAAGGTCATACCTGTAGTCTACAGATGGTCAGGTTTACAGGAAGTACTAGGGAAGAACTGGTCATGATGGTTGATGTAGCTGCTACTGAATATCCTTTTCTTGTAGACACTGGGGCGACCAGGTCGGTGATAAAATCTCCCGTTAATTTGCAGGTGACCAACGAGACAGTACCAACAATGGGTGTAACATGTAAAGTGGAACATTATCCTTTAACAAAGTCCACAGAGGTTTACTATTGGGCCGTTGCATACCAGGCATTGTTTTCTCCTGGCTGCTGCGGCTCCTACTAACCTACTGGGCAGAGACTTGTTATGTAAGATGGGATGTGTTATATATTGCACCCCTGATGGAGTATTTTTAGATATCCCAGAGAGAATGGTATACGAGGTGCAGGATATGCTAGACACTCCACAAAGGATAATGTATCACTCTACCGTTTTAAATGAAACTCCATCACAGGTAGATGAAATGTTGTCCCGAATTCCAGATTCCCTTTGGACTAAAGATGGAAAGGACACTGGCTTAATGGCAAACGTAAGCCCAGTAATGGTAAATTTAAAAAGCAGAAGGCAAGCTCCAAAAATTCCCCAGTACCCACTAAAACACGAGGTAGAATTAAGGGTTTTTCCAATAATTGAGTGATTATTGCAACAAGGAATTTTAGTTCGTACAGCTAGTGTAGCCAACAGTCCCATCTTTCTGGTGAAGAAGAGTGGTGGGAGGGGTTATAGGCTGGTACAAGACCTTAGAGGTGTTAATAAGGTAGTAGAGAGCCAATTCCCTGTATTGACAAATCCAGCTGTCATTTTGATGCAGATCCCACCAAATGCTCATTTTGATGCAGATCCCACCAAATGCAACCCATTTCACTGTCATTGACCTCTGTTCAGATTTCTTCTCTGTGCCTCTCCATCCTGATTGTCAGTATCTATTCACATTTACATACAGAGGTGTACAATACACATGGACACGATTACCCCAAGGTTTCATAGACAGCCCCAGTATCTTCTCCCAGGCATTGCACGACTGTTTACAATCTTTTCAACCTGCCAATGGATCTGTTCTAATACAATATGTGGATGATTTATTGCTATGTTCTGACTCGTTTATGTCATGTTTGAATGATACTAAACTTTTGTTACTTCATCTCTCACAAACAGGACACAAGGTGGCTAAGGACAAACTACAGCCGTGCCAATCCAGAGTAAACTATTTGGGACACTGCCTAACCCAGGGGTTATGACACCTCACAACAGATAGAATCCAGGCCATACAAAACATGACACTGCCGCAGAATCAACAGCAAATTCATACCTTCTTGGGAATGTGTGAATATTTTAGAATGTGGAAATCAGGTTTTTCTATTTTGGCCTTACCTTTACAGGAATTAGTCTCTTCCTCAAAGCCCGATCGTGTCATACACACAGAGGAATCAGAACAGGCTTTCCTTAAACTTAAGGATAGTCTGACAAAAGCTCCTGCATTGGGAATACCTGATTATAAAAAACCTTTTGATTTGTAATGTACGGAAGCCGATGGTTGTGCTGCAGGTGTCCTTACACAAAAACATGGTGATGCCAGTAGGCCCGTAGCATACTACAGTGCCCAATTGGACACGGTAGCAAGATCACTCCCCACCTGTTTGAGAAGTGTAGCAGCTACCGCTCTATTGGTGAGTAAAAGTGAGGACGTAGTATTGGGCCATTATATGATTGTCTACACTCCCCATGCTGTATCTGGTCTGTTGAACTCAGCTCAAACCAGACACGTCTCCTCAGCTAGGTTCACCAAATGGGAACTAGCTCTAATCGCTCCTGCAAATATTACCGTTAAATGTTGCAGTACACTGAATCCAGCAACATACCTACCATATGTACAACATGATGTACAAAGGGTGGAAGGAGAGAAGTTGCTGGCGGTAGGTGAGTTTGGCAGACATAATGATATGCACAATTGTATGACATATCTGAATCAGACCTTTACTGCTAGACCTGACATACATGACACACCTTTAGAGAATGTGGATGTAACTTTTTATACGAATGGGTGTTGTCATAGACAAACAGACACAGGTGAATTATGTACAGGATATGCTGTTGTAAATGATACAGACATCATAGAAGCTAAACCTCTTGGTCCTCCTCACTCAGCCCAGGAGTTAGTAGCACTAACAAGAGCGTGTGAACTGGCAGCAGGCAAATCTGCTAACATTTACACTGACTCGAGGTAAGCGATCGGGGTGGTGCACGATTTTGGGGCTCTATGGCGTCTGAGAAATTTTATGACAGCAGCAGGCACACCAGTTGCACATTCCCGACACATAAAACATCTTTTAGAAGCAATCCAACTGCCCAAGGCAGTGGCAGTAATTAAATGCAAGGCCCACACATGTGAAGATGACCCGGTGTCACTGGGCAACAACAGAGCTGATGAAGCTGCAAAATGGGCAGCAGGGTTAGAAATGTTTCCTCCAACTGAAACAATTATGTCAATTCAAACTATTGATATGCTGAAATTAATTGAGATGCAAAATTTGTGTTCAATGCAGGAAAAATCCATTTGGAAGTCCAAGGGATGTGGGCAAGAGTCCTCTAGGCTCTGGAGGGACGGACATGGTAAGCCAGTAGCCCCCAAGGCATATTACCCCAGCCTGGCTGAGGCAGCACACGGTCTTACTCATCTAGGTAAACAGGGTATGTGCAAGTTGGTGAGGGCATACTGGTGTGCACCAGGTTTTTCTTCACAAGCAGAGAAGATAGCAATGTCTTGTCTGACCTGCTTGAGAAAGAACATAGGGAAAGCGATCCCTACCGAACCGTCCCACATTCCACCGACTGATGGACCTTTCCAGGTGATACAAATTGATTTCATCCAATTACCACCCTGCAGGAACCTTAAGTATGTATTAGTGTGCACAGATGTATTTTCTAACTGGGTTGAGGCCTACCCAGCGGCCACTAATACTGCTGCGTGTACTGCCAAGAAAATAGTTCAGGAATTTGTATGCAGGTATGGTATCCCTAAAATCATCGAGAGTGATAGGGGTACCCATTTCACAGGTGATGTTTTTCAAAATATGTGTAAGCTGATGGGTATTAATAGCCAACTTCACACCCCCTACCGACCGCAAGCCAGTGCAAAGGTAGAGAGGACGAACGGGACAATAAAAATAAGCTAAGTAAAATCATGACTGAGACTGGACTAGGATGGCCAGAAGCGTTACCTTTGGTCCTACATAGCATAAGGACCACTCCTAGACCTCCACTGAATCTGTCCCCATTTGAAATATTGTTCGGTAGACAACCTCATTTGATTATAAGTCCACAGGAAGATCTAAAGGGTAACAACGAGGTAACTGTGAAGTATCTTATATCAATGAGTAAGCAGTTAAAGCAACAGCAGTAGAAACTGAAATTGTTGTCTAATGATATGCCTGAAACGAACTGTCATGATGTTGAACCAGGAGAATATGTAATGATCAGAAATTTCTTGCGTTCAGGTTGTTTGACTGATCGGTGGGAAGGTCCGTATCAGGTGCTGCCGACGAGTACTACATCTTTGAAGGTGGCTGAGAGAGATACCTGGGTCCATTCCACTCACTGTTAAAAGGTCAATCAACTGGTGGAGAAACAAGTCGGAGACAAAGCTGATAGCGTGGACCTGTCGCTCGCGAGCTTGTTCCGGGAGGATTGAAAAGGTCGTAGTAAGATACATGAACTGAGAGAAATTTGCAGGTCTTGTTGTGACAATGGACGGGCCTGCTGTGTTCATTTTCATATTCTGTTTTAGAGTGTTCACCATCCTGGTCAGTCCGGGGATATCCAGTGTCTGTGTTGGGGGACCGATTGACGAAATGGGAGCTGATGGCAGTGCTGATGGAGTGGAATCAGGAGGAGTGCAATGCCAATCAGGGGAGTGTCTGACCAATCTTAGTACTGTTATTGTTAAGAGAGCTGTCATTCCGGATACTCGGGGAAGGTGTGGAGGTTTATCGTCTGAAGATTCCTGTATTTGTGAGCTTTGTGGGTCCCTAGTTGATGAGAACTGTATCCAATGGTGCCAACCTAAATATAATCCGTACTGGGGTGGGTATCCTCTAGAGGATTATCATAGCATGGTAGGCAAAGTGTTAAATCAAACTGATTGCTGGGTGTGTTCACATGTGCCACAGGGACAGCATAACGTAGACTTGGTGCCATTTCTGCTGAATTTCACAGAAATTATAGAATTGCAAAAAGGGAAAACATTGGATGGAAAATTCCTCTCATCCAAACCATCTCATTTCAAACTCCATCAATTCCAAATAGATAGATCACTTTTGTGTCTAAACATAACCAACCCCAATAAACCCGGGAGTTGGGAAGTGACGGGGAATAATCAGACGAAGACCTTCTCACAAAGAGCGGATATTGAGTCCATAAACCATGATCTGCTGCGCTCCATTAAGTCTGGTGGGAAACATTTTAAGTATCGGTATACATTGAGTTCCACCAAAGAAATTATTGGTAAGGTGCCAAATGGTTATTGTGCTAAAATAATACAGCCAGAAACTTGCATGTACCAGATGGAAGAACCTGAAATAGGATTGTTTGCAAGGGAAATGTGCTTAATGATAATGATGCATACCATTCCTTATGTTCTCCCTGATAATGTATATTTCATCTGTGAATGAAAAGCATATAAATGGCTCTCCCCAAGTTCCAAAGGTTTGTGTTACCTGGGAAGAGTAGTCCCAGAAGTTGTGACCCTCACACATGTTGAAATGCTGGGTATACAGAAAAACACACTGTCACCATATCTTCACACACAATATGAACACAGAGGCAAAAGAAATATGGTACCTGGTGATATACATAAAGCCACTCAGTTAATCAGTGAGACAACTGGCTTTCAAGTTCTGGTCGCATTGGACCCCACCAGGATCGCTTGGGGTACATTAAATTTTAGATATATCCAGGAACTTGCCAAATTGATAGATAATATCACCGAGATGTATGATGACACATTCAGGTATACAGGGAGAGAATTGCAAGCGTACATGAAAGAACTGGTGCAACACAGGCTAGTGTTGAATTATTTAACTGCTGTTACTGGAGGGTATTGCGTAACATTGGCCACCCAATTTGGAGTAAAATGTTGCACCTATGTCACCAATGATACCAGTGACCCTAAGGAGGTGATAGACCGGGAGATGGATGAAATTCTGCAGCTAAAGTGGGAATTTCGCAAAAACCATAATGCTTCAGTGGCTGAAATAGGGGAGAAGATAGAAGGATGGGTTTCATGGCTGAACCCAGTGAAATGGTTCTCAGGTCTAGGGGAATGGGTCCAGGAAGTGATTGCCAGCGTAGGCAAATTCTTAATCCTTATACTGATTGTCATCATAATAATTGGCATATGCGTCCGGTGTGTTCCTATTGTGTTGAAGTGTGGAAAATGTAAAAACAGAGTGAAATGAAAGAATGAAACTATGATGGTGGTCAGTAATGACAATATGTATACCGAGGTAAATATAGAACTGCATTACAACCCTGAACTAGGAAATGCAATCGTTTGATGTATTATATTTAGACATGCATAGAATGTATTATTGAAATGTTATTTATAGAACACCTCAGATAATGTAAAGTCTCAACTCCCCTTCAAGATTGCTATTATAAGAGTGGTGCATTCCCAAACCTTTCACATGATCTTCCAAGATCCGTGGTGTGCGTATAATAGTAGTTTTATGTCCCCACTCAGAGACACATTATTGATGGATTAAGAACCACCTTGTGCCATCCCATAATAACACCAAATAATATGTAAATGTAAGCCTAAATTAAATTCTAATAGCAGATTGTGATAGCATGTTGTTTGCTATCAAAGGGTGGACTGTCGAAGCTGAATAATTGGCTGAGACAAGTTCAGTTTAAAATTGAATCGCGGCGACGCCATCTTGCGAATGGCCGCAAGACGCCATCTTGAAAATGAGATCGCAAGACGCCATTTTGTGAATGGCCGCCTAAGCGCCATTTTAGATAAACTCACATTTTAGTACATGTGGCGATAATACTAATAGCACCATGCATTTGCATCTTTCACCATTTCTCATACACACATTAATACACACAATTGCGCTGTTAACTAGTCGCATATTAGCGAATGCATAGGACTTTGTATGAAACCGCTGTTTTATTAGCTTTATGCGCACGCATCTGCCCCAAGTTAACTAGCGACCTTATATCAAACCCTGAATACCCACACATTACATATTCACACATAAGGTTCAATACGCTTTAAAGTGTATGATTTAAGTTGGTTCAGTTAGTTTAAATGTTGAGAAATAAAGATATTTGATAACTAAGTTATTATACATGCTAAACAAGTCGTGTTTGGAGTTGTACTGATGCGTATTCTTTTTACAGTATTCCGGTGTTATCGGTGGGGAGATCGCATCATGCATTCTCGAGTTATGGATCGCAGAGCCTACAAGCAACAAAATGTATATTTTAGGAACAACTGTTAGGATGTTGCAGGGGGCGTGAAGAGTAAGATCCCCAGCTGTTAGAGGCAGGGAGAGTCTATTTGAACTAGGCTGTTAAATGTGCTGTAACAGATGCTTCTCCCCAGGGAACCAATGACACCACCAACAAACTTCCCAATTGTCCTGTTTATTCTGGGGGGGTATAAATATGTGTACAGGAATGCTGGTTCTCAGTCTTCGTGCTGAACGCTGTATGACTAGGGGTATTTTGCTGATGCCTATCTCTGGGTCCAGAAGTGCCTGCGTATGTATACTGTACTTGGGTCTGTATAATTTTCCTTTTGCGCCTAAATTGTGTCTTGATCAATTGCGTGTAACTGTCTGAACTTTTACCTGAATAACACTTGTGCTTTGGAACCACAGATTCCACGTCTAAGTCTTTATTTATGGTATGACTGCGTACGCAAATTAGCGTCATCCTTAGAGGTTTATAGGAAGGGTTTTAGAAGGTACAGGCAGGGGTATATAGAGGTTCTGATCCAGTATCGTTAATCTATTCTAGCTCTTAGGAATGTATTCAAATAGAAATAACTTATGTTAGACAATTAAGACTATATTAGAGTGTGTCCATCCTTTGTATTCAAGTCTGAGTTGTATGCAGGGCTGTCTCTAGGGGTGTTCAACCAGTGCGGTCACACAGGGGCACCACCCATAGAGGAGCAGCACCCTTCCCCAGCAAACTGATTTCAGTGGGACAGTATTGTCCTGCTGTTCCTCCCGCAGGCCGAAGTGGCCCACGGGTGGTCAAATCGGGAGGTTGGGGACCCCCACCACCGCAGCTGTGTGGTGGTGCCAGACCCCCAGAGTGTGAATGGATGCCTCGCACATTTTACTTATGGGAGAGGGCTGGGGGAAGCCCAGCCATTCACTGACGGGATAGGGCTCGGGGAAGCCCAGCCAGTGACGGTGCTGGGCTTTACCCCCAGCCTGACGTTATTTGGAGGCGTTCCATGTGGGCACACCTCCAAATAATTTCACGTAGGGGGCATGGCCTATGATAATTAGGACATGCCCCCAAATTCGGTCGTGCTTGGCTTCGCCACACGCGATGCTAGGGCGCCTTCTCGAGGGCTGGCACAGGGTACTCCGAACCCTGGAGCCAGCCTGGTTTTATGACAGGAAAGTTAAGAGATTATATGGTCCTATTGAGAACAATGGTGTATGTTGTCAAGAGACTGCCTTATACCAACGATGCATTGTCTCTAAGACTAGCCATAGCTAATAAATCCCTTGAGAGATGTCATATAGATTTATAGATATAGATAGTAGTACTAATATTTGTTTATTGATAAGTTAGGCAATACTGCCATCTTCTGACGATGTATGTAATGTTTGGAATATGCTAAATATATTCATATATATTTTAATTAGGTAGATAAGAAAATTAGTTGCACATGTGCACTCTGGATTTCTTTGTCTGTATGTAAATTAGAGTCCTTTAAAAGTAGTGACTTTACTCAGAATAAAGTTAGAGTAATTTTGGCAACACACAAGCTTGTTGTTTCCTATCTCTCTCCGGCTGACAGCTATGCATGCATGCTTAAGTGTATCTGAAGACTGACAACTTGCTTGAACTCAAGGAACAGAGGGGTTACAACAGCTTCTCACTTTATCAGATGTGTCTACTGTCACTTTTATCCTCAACATTCCTCTAGTCATCCCAGCAGCTATACTATATACAGTACGTGATGTGTTTATATACATTTCTCAGCATTGCATTATTTGTGATTCATTGTGTGTTCTCAGTGTTCACTTGCTTGTTCAGGAATACAATTTATTGTCTCTTATGGGTTCTTTGCTTTACTCATAATATTGTGGACTACCTACCATAAAGCACCTGCATCTTATCAATGCATTCTCAAAATACTGTTCTGCTTCTGCACTTATGAGTCTATTCTAATAAACAGATTTGATAAAGCAATTTATAAGAGAACAACAAGAATGCTTTGTCATATCCTATCAGCTCTTTTCATGTTTGAGTAGTAGACTGAAATACCCTTGGATTTCTGCAGAAGTATATCAGCACTTTAAATGGCACTGAATGTAGAATAGCCAGAGCATGCTTTAAATAGAATGGAAGACAAAAAATAAGAATACAGTAGATACCTTTAAGCTAAGGAAAGATCTCTCTGGAACATATGTAGATTTACTAGGATATCCTTGACTTTTTATTGCCTAAGGGTAACCTTACAGGCAAAACATTTCTCTCACTATCTATTCTTCAGTTTACATTATTCCTTCACATAAATGTAACACTGGTATTTATATGCCTTTTATCTATCCCCCAAGCCTTGCGTCTAATTACGCCACATTGTGTTAATATGCTTAACGTTTGATTTGACCTTTAAGAAAAAAAAAAACGTTATGTCATGAAAACCAAACACTTATAATCTGTGTATGTTGTGGCTAAAAAAAGCCGTCAAAAAACATATTTAGAATATAGTGTCATTTTTGTTGTCTTTCCAAAACTTAGTAGCAGAATTATTTATATTATACTGTAGATGAACAATTGAATGATTTTTAATTTTAGTAACCCAATGTTATGCATTATTTTTATTTATAAAAAATATATTTTATGTTTAACCTAATATTTTTGATGATTTTTGAGTCACATTGAAAACTACTGTAAGTCTTATTCTGTAAAATAAACACCATGGTAAGTAAAAAATCAAAGCATACAAAAAAAATCTTCTTTAATTGCATTGCAAATAATTATATTCCTAATCTCCCTTTAGGAGATTTAGGAGATTAAGAATATAAGTATGACAACCTTGTAAGCCTGCTATAAGAGGCTTATAAGGTTGTCATACTTTTTATTATTAAAAATGATGCTAGGCTGAACAAAATGGAGCCAAATGCTAATAATGTAGTTGTCCACAGACATAGATTTTTAAGGGCCCAGGAAGTATATCCTACATATATTGGGTATTACTCTGTGGTTGTGTTGGTAACAAAATCTGTGTACCCTTTTCTGGCAAGGATGTTGCCAACTCCAATGAAGAAAGATGTGAGACCTCCAAACAGGATATGATCCAATCAAAAGAGACACTTTTTAGGGGATATATTTATGACTAGGAGCAAGGACAGAAACAACTTTCCAATTAAGGGGTCTATTTATTAATAGTCCACAGAAAAGGAGATTTTATATCACTTTTCATTGAACATTGACCTGAAAGACTTATTTATTTTATTATGCACCTTGACCTACACATTTACCTGTTCAGTATTCTAGTTGTAACATCCATTTAGTTCTAGTAAATAGTAAATCATAAAAAAAGCTAATATGACAGACATGATGCAACAAAACTTTAAATACTAGGTACTCTATGTTAAACACTATGTAGAACTTTATTGAAACAGTTACAAATATCTCATTAAGTATGCAACAAATTTTAGATCTTTTGAAAAACACTGATGAAGATGATGATGATGTTGATGATGATGATTTTTGAACATCTTTAGGGGGGTATTCAATTTGGAGTGAAAAGTCCATGCTGGAATTTTTGCTCCACATCGGAGATTTTCCAGGGATAAAGTATCAGGCGCATGCTCGCTTTTTCCCCGTATTCAATTAGAAATCAAGGAAAACGGGAGCCCTTGGAAAGGTAAGTATTGCCAAAAAACAGGAATTTTCGGGAAACATTTCAGGGACCCCCCTAAAGATGTCTAGACATGGGTGATCACTATGGGCACCCCCATTTTTACCTGCTGAAGTAAGTTGGGGTTTCTAATAGCAGCGGCAGGTGCATATTTGTGGTTATGACGAAGTGGTGAAGAATAGCATTTAGATTTTTTTTTTTAAATAACAATTCCTATCAAATTTGGGGTACATGAAAAAAAGGGTGCAAGAATATTTTTAAGTCCCTAAAGTGCATTTTGAAAACTCTTCAAAAATGGACCTGCCGCTACCACCCGCTTTCTTTAAAACACCTGCTGCATACTTGGGAACCTCCCCTGAATTAATTTCGTTATTGAAAAACTTGTTCCCCATATTTTTTTTTTTTAACCCCAAAATTAAAATCATTTTTTTGGGGTGTCCCTATTTTTTTTAAAACTTTTTTTGGGGGCTATTCCCAGGGGTGCAGGCTATTTTTTTTAAGCCTGCACCCCTAAACCCCAATTCTGCACTTTTTTTTCGCCATGTAAAACATGGTGAAAAGTTATCCCCATTTTTTTTCAAAGACTTTTCCCACCGGCAAACAGTCTTTGTAATTGAATATGAGGATAATTGAAATATGCGAAAATGACGTTATCGCCGAATCCGAATTTTCGCAGCCAAATTGAATACGGCCCTTAGTCCAATTAATACAGAATTATACAATGTATAATTTTATTCAATCCTGAAGTATTTCAACCCTTTAGTAGGATATCCCATGATTGCATGTGTGTTGAAGGTTATATAGAGTCATTGATCCTTGCAGAGGTGTAGTTCTGATTGACACAATATGAAACAATTATATAATGAACCTCAGTGTGCTTTTGTGGAAACTATTATCCCTTTCCTATGTATGGAAGCTGGTATCCAAATATGCACTATTATGAATAAGGAAGGATTTTCCGCTGCCAGAACTATAATAGCAATAGCAATAAAGTAGCAATAAAGTATTAGCGTAAGTTATCACTTTACCTTTACTCTTAACCAAGATTGGGTCTTATCAGAGCCACTATCTTGGCAGGTCAGTTTTAATAAATGGGTAAATCATTTCTTTTTCCCACTGTATGCAGTGACAAGAAATTATATTTAGCAAGGAAAATATGTAAAAAATTATTGTATTTCACTTTCTGTCAGTCCTCTCCCTGGCTGACTTTCTACACTTACTATATTCTTTCTCTTATGCTGCTTCTCTACCTGTCATTTCTCTCTCCAACCAAACCTCTTCGCTATGCATATTTTTGTTGCTTCATATATTGTCACTTCCATTTTCTAAGCTGTCCGCCCCCCCCCCACACACATTCACACATACATAATGTAAAAACAGCAGTTTCTTGAAGATTTTGATATCAATGCTATGTACCAAAAGCTGAATGCAGGTGATACTGGACCTGATTCAGACCAACTCACTAGATGCGTTTGCTCGCTCGCTGCGTATGCAAATTTGGGAAGGCATGCAATCACACGGCAAGGTATTAGGACGCCCATTATGTCTTGGTGTGTGATCACTTTCTATATGCAGACGCCCACCAGCCTGTCTTAAAATGGCCACTTGCGCACATCATCTCCAGGAAGTGTATGCAACCATTGGTACATCGGGTACCATCAGATGTGATCACAGCGCTTGTGGCAGACCATACCCTACCACAAGCACTGCATGCTCTTCAGTGTAAAATCCAGCCAGGTGACGTGGTGTACTATGACGCTGCCTCTTAATTATGCATGCCTCTGAAATGGCGTTGAGATGCCCAGGAATGCCTGTGTTCACACCTCCACTCCCCCATTTTTAATGGCCAGCCCCTGTTACCACCCACAAACGGCTTCTCCTGTCACTTACTCTGGCACTGGTATCACTGTCTAAACCTCAGTTAGATCATACCAACTATTGCTGGCTGTGCGCAAGATCCAACTATACCTCTCACCTGCATCAGCTGTGTACAGGGCTGTAGAGAGCATGGCCGGGCCTAGGTACTGACAAGGGGCATGGCCTATTGTAAGGAGGTGTGGCCAAGCCCCTTACAAAAAATAAAAATCTAGTATCTGCGTACACTCCACAGGGAGGCGCTCCTCAGCCAGGGGCAGATGGGGGGGCACAATCACTGTGATCACTCTCCCCCTCTTATCAGTTGCAGATAGAGGAGACTGCTGCTACTTCAGCAACAGCAGCAGTCTCCCTGTAGTCACTGCAGCCTAGCACACAGCAGTGAGAGGGTGGAAGGGGGAAGCTGTGAACCCAGGCCCCTACAGCAAGCCCGGCCCAGGTAACCAGCTGGCTAGTCTGAGTTACAAGGGTGAGGGGAGGGGATCAGAAGGCAGGTGAGGATTTCAGTAAGGCACAGGTCATCCAGTCTATAGAAAAGGGGGTGTATCCTTACCTGGGGGGGATAAATAAGGTGAGGAAGGGCAGACCTTTCTTTCTCTTAGATCCTATTTTCCAAGTGATCCACCTACATTTTAATATGTGGATACATTTGATGAGTATGCTATCTTAATTTCATTTGAATGCTATTTTCTCATGTGTTTCCTTCCAACAGGTGAGTCGCAGCTCGATGGGATGCAGAGCTCCTTGGCAGCTCCAAGTCACGCAATAATACTTAGCAGGTTATTATCTGGCTTATTTTGCCAGATAAGCGAGATTGACATGACCTCAAGGGTCGACCTGGTTGTCATCTCAAGGAAGGGCCAGTGCTAAGTCAATTAAAGGAAAGTGGTACTGCTCAAATCAGTTGTGCAGGGGAGGGATATATTTTCCCGCCCCCATTTAATAAGTTAAGTATCAAAATTGTACTGTTGTCGATGGTACGCACTGCTTTTTCACCACCCTTAATTACCAATTCTAAGTCAATCAATAAATTTGGCTGTGACCTCTTTAATAGCATATCCGTTGTCTTAGGGCCTGATTTAGCAGCATACTTAATTGCGATTGCAGCTGCAATTTCTTGCAGGACGCAGCTGCGAAAATATGCTAATGCTTGCAAAACCACAGCCAGCATAGCGAAGCCCACTGCTGTATTTTCATATCTGTCCAACCTCACTTTTCTGCATATACATTGGTACCACCGACGCACATCGGCCCGTCACGTAGCATTTACAACAGGTCTGACCAGCCGCAGAAACTACAACACTCGTCGCATGCAGTGTGTACTCAAGCTGTGTATGCAATCAGAGTGGCTAATTTATGCACGTCCATGAAACTACATTCAAATGGACAGGCATGCCTACGTTTTATTCTGACCAGTCCCTCGTCACCACCCCAAACGTTGACACCCTGTCAATCACTGTGTTATGCATTCTCTTGTTTGTCCATGATTGCAATGCGATCGCTGCACACGTGCAGTGCGGCTTGTACGCATGCTCAATGGCTAACAATAACTCGACTGCATCCATAATCGCTCTTGCATATTCTGCTGAATCAGGCCCTGAGTCATCATTTATGTAGAGTATGCACAGAGGCATGGGAACATTGAAAAAGTGGTATTTTAATTTACAGAAAAACTGGTGGCCAAAAGGAAAACTGGTGGCATAGAAAGCATGAGCAAACAGCTCATGCCCAAAAATTACTTACTATCCAAGCAGCAAGACAGGGTTATAATCACTCTCCATGGGCAACATGGTCGCCACCTGCTTTCATTTTTAACTCCTTGGAAGGGTGGTGTCCAAAAACCCCTGTGCTGGTGGCATCAATGAACTACCCCTTACAAGGGAATGTGCTGCAGACCATGGGATTTTACTATAACTGCATGTAATGTATGTTGTGTGAAACAGAGTGATTTCTGTAATCTTGGCTCCAGATTTAAAGATACAGTAATTTAAAAGGCAAAACGGTTAACTGCCATATTCACCTTTTTTAAGCCTCATCAATCACCACTGTTCTTACACCTCCACTAATCCAATCACCACCATTACTATAGTACTGCTGTTCCTACACCTCCAAAAATAATGAGTCACAATCTCTGACCACAACACATGCACTCTGGACCAATATTCAGACACATACTCCACATACTGGACACTCAGATCAAATACGAGCAGCCTTCCACCCAAACTCAATTTCCTATCAAAGCTTTCACCTGTAGGAAAAGAGACAAACAAGCAACAAGTAAAAAAATCAAAACAGCACCCAAACACACTTCAAAACCATGGGACCTCAAACTGAAACCCAACCACTAGGCTATTATAAGGGATTGAGAGAGGAGAGGGAAATAAACATGCAATATACATTCCAGACACCACAAGATAATCAGGGTCTACGCAAAGAAAATACCTGAAAATCTCTACAGGTCCTCTTGGAAAACAGTGGCAAGCAGGAGGAACTGTGAGTTTTTTCATGTAGTAAATATCAGAAGCCAACATATCAGCAAAGATATATTTATTAAAACTATTTACATTTTTGCTGTCCCTACCTCAGCAATGTAGCACTAAGAGACAATGCTACTGTAAATTAGTATTTGAACAGATGAGTCTTTATAGAGAAGCAACAGGGCCTTGAAATGGGTTCAACAATACCAAAATAGGGCTGTAAGGTGCATGAAGCAGACCCGGTTATGTGAAGATTGGATCTTGCACATAATTAAATCAGGGCCCACTAGGATGCTGCTGAAAAGCAAACTAGAATCCCTAGAAACCTGAAAGGCCCCAAAGGTGACCAATGCTGTCCTGGCTTACCTGCTGCCAGAGTGCCTCTATACTCCTCATGGGCTATTAAGAGGAGGTGACTGCAGATACTGCTGGTAGCTGGGTCCATCATCCTCTGTGTGCAGCAGCGGCTGAGAGTGGATTCCGTTGACCCAACAGGATGAAACATCCCTCTCCCTAGTGGCAGTGGGAATGGAGGTAATATTATTTGTAAATACCAATATTGTTTTTTACAGGTTAACTACTGGTCCCAGCAAGCATGTCAGGCAGGGGCGGATTGGGAATTGAAAGTGGCCCTGGAAAAAACTGTGAAAGAGGCCCTAGGTGCAAAACACCATGCCCACAAGCAACTCCCCCTGTTTCAGTCATGCTGGGGGCATGCCTACCACTCCAGGAGCTGATGGGTATGCCCACAGTCCCTCTCTCCAATGACTAAGCACAGCAAGCATGTGAATGAGCATTTTCTTACCTATATGATTTCTCTGCAATGGGGAACCTCTGAAGAAATTGATCCTCCCTGGACAGGCAGTGTCTTGAGTTGGTATTTGCTATTCATGCACGAGATCCCATGGTCTGGAAGCCGCCTGTATGTGTCACAATAAAACCAATGTAATTATCATGCAACAGAGATTCAACCAGATAATAAATGTGGGTTTCCCATATCAAACAATTTTATATTAATAAAACATATTTGCTCATTTGGTACCATTTGCATCAGTAATATTATTTAATTAGAATTGTTGTCTTACTGATGATTACTGTTCCCCAGTTGTTTCTTCTAATAGTACCAGCAGTCCTACCATCCTCGATGTGTGTCTCCAGCACCATCACCTTAGTGTGTCCCCAGACCATACCCCCATGTGTCTTTTCAGCACCATCCTTCTCTGCCTCCCCAATACCATCATCCTGCGTCTCCCCAGCCTCATCATCCTGTGTCTCCCCAGTGCCATCATCATGCTGTTCCTGCCCTAGCACAGAATAACTCTCCTCCCCGCAGATCATCATCTCCCCTTAGCACAGAATAGCCCCCTCCCCACTGATCATCTCCCCTTAGTACAGAATAGCCCCCCACACACACAGAGATAATCTCCCTTAGCACAGTATAGCCCCCTCCCCCACAGACAGATCATCTCCCCTTACAACAAAATGACTCCACCTCACAATCATCATCTCCCCCCTTGTATAGCAGACCCCCTCTCCCCCACAGAAAGACCATGTCCCCTTGGCACAAAATAACCCCACCCCACAAAGATCATCTCCCCCTAGTATAGCAGACTCCCCCCACAGAAATATCATCCCCCCTAAGAACAATGAGCCCACCCCACACCCACAGTATAGCAGCCCCCCTCACCCACAGAAAGACCATCTCCCCTTGGCACAAAATAGCCCCACAGGAAGATCATATCCCCCCTAGTATAGAAGACCCCTTCCCCCTAGTTCAGCATCTCCCCTGCAGATCTCCCCTCCCCCTTAGACAGATCAACTCCCCTCCTTCTTAGACAGATGATCTCATTCTCCCCTTAGCAAGGCGGCAGGCCCCACCCCAGACACCTTGAGTCCAGCCTGTCTTCATCTCCCAGCCGGCCCCATTGCCCTGCTGCAGCTAGCCAGATTGTCTCCTCTCCGCTCTGCCCTCTCCCCAGGCTGTGAAATTAAACTTGACACTTCACAGCCTGGGGAGGAAAGAGTGGAAAGGAGACGATCGGGCAAACAGAATGCCTGTGTGGCCTCGGGCCATGCCACCTTCTTCTCTTGAGTCCTCCGCTGTGTGTGACACCGACAGCATGTTGGGTTGGGTTTAAATAGGCTACCGCTGGCCTTTATTCTCGTGAGAGAGAGAGGCTAAGGCAGGGGCCAGACAGAGCTGACAGGCAGCCGGGTTCCTGTGAAAGTCTGTACAGGAGCCGGCGCACAGGCAAATGCAGAGGGAGTTTCCGTCTGCCTGGAAACCCCCCTCCCCAGCCCACACCATGACCACAATAGAAATAGTAATATAATAGATTGTTACTAATGCAGCATGTTCTTCTCAGTATCACAAATGAAATAATTAGCACCACCTGTGGATCTTTTAACTTGTATCAGTCAGTAATAAATAACCTGTGCACTAACTAGAAGATATGGAAAACATGCACTGATAGAGATGCACTGCAATAGAGCCCAAATATGTCCAGGGCAGTGCTAGGTTCTTCTGCTGCTCCTCCAGGCTCCCGGACATGCTACGATAGTCTGAAATGGTGCCCACATCTAAAATAAATAGGTTCAGCTCAGGCAGGATGGCACTACTGACACATCTAATGGCTTATTGTGATCACTGGTCCTGTATATGCTGGAATTAATACACACAATACACTTTGTATGATGCTTATTAAAGCTGGTTAAGTACTAATTCTGCCCACTTCATTGACTGGCCACACTCACTCTAAAATTAAGCATTTGGAAACCCCCCTCTCTGAAAATCCTGCGTTTCCCACTGCGGCGGGTGACATAAATAAGGGGGCGGGGCCTCACAGAAAAGTGGTCCCTTAACCATTCGGCCCACCGGGATTCTTCCCACAAAAAATACCTGCCAAGCCGCCCCTTATGTCAGGCCATGATGGTACTTGTTGAACCACAAATGTCAGCATACTCAGGCATCAAGCGCCCACTGGCAACTGTAGTCCACCTCTTAAAACATATTAAACAAATGAGAGGGCACACACACTGTAGAGAAAGATATTTTATTAACTAAAGACTCCTCCACACACCCTTGTCCATTATTTATCCAGAATCTTAGCAAAATTAAAAATTATGACCTTCTAGCCCGACGCTGAGAACTTTCACTTGGTCAGTGACAGTCGATAGGAATGAATAGGATCGGTCTCTGGCAGGCAGCACTCTCATTGACCCTTGCTGTGCAGTTTTGTAAAATATGTTAGAAACAGTACTGTTTCCATGCACTTGGACAAAATGCTTTCTGAAATTGTCGCACATCACATTAGAAAGTTTGAGTACTGAATGTTCGTATTTGTGACTGTTTACTTTACTGCCCATATAGGATTGGCAGCCAGTCAGGGCTTGTTATAGTGCACTGCCATCTGCATCCACTGCTATTGTATACTGTAGTTGTGTACTGCATGGTGTGGACCTTCTTTTATCTTAATGCTGAAACCCACAGCTTTTTCGCAAGTTCTACATGCCTGACTTGAGCCACAGTGTAAGAGGACACATCTATAGTTAAAACTGCCTTTTGTATAAGCTATCTCACCTGTCACAATAACCTCTGTTTTCTTGCCCTCTTTACCTTTGGTTTGTGAAACTGCAGGTTAACAAATCTATACTTGTCTTACATGCAAAATATGGGGATGTCGATATGGAGCATGTTGGGTTTGAAAGTTTTTCAGGAATTTATTTGTGGTTTTATGGCATTTTCAAGTACACCCACAGACATAACAATAAGCATGTTTACCTCTAAATCAGCCCATTCACTTCAAGCAACTTGGAAGCAGTATTTGGAAAATACCTGGACCCAGTGGTTGGTCAAGTTTCTTCAGCACCCAAGAAACAGCGTCAGTGACCGGTACCTAGTGGAAGTAGACTCCTATGTCTACACCCAAGGAGGAGGTAGGGGCTTCTCAAATGACCCCAAAAAGGATATGTTTACAACTAATGTCTTCTCCGGGGTTGGCAATGCATCAGATATATGAGTATAAATGTCACTTAGAGCCTGATTCAGAGGTGGACACAAATCCCTTTGCTGCTATGAGTCCATACATAACAGTTGTACAAAAATATACAAATGTCCCAGGCAACTGGAAACCCTCCTTATTTTGCCTATGACGTTTCATGGATATGTCATGCCTGAGGAAACAGACATGTTATGCCCAAAGCAGATAATTCCCCAGCCTATCCTTCAGCCCTATTCTGCCAAGACCAATAGTAAAGCATTATATTATTAGTCTACGGAAAATCACGCAATGCATTCCGATTTTGAGTTTGCGTCCAACTCAAAATCAGACTCTATGTGTGCTCCTGCATTATTGTCATATATAATTGAAATATGTTTCATATCTGAATTATATATTAATCAATATATATGTATATCTTCCTGCATTCTTGCAATCTATAATTATGTTGTATGCCTGTTTAAAATGTGAATATATATATAGTATGGAAGCAGATATGTTATGCCCAAAGCAGCTGCAAAAAAGAACATAACTTAATCACACAAAATGAACAAAATGCCCTTGAACATTATCTTATTTTTCCTTTTAATTTACTTTTACTGCTATTTATTCCATAGTGGCAATTATTCAGTGTTTATGTGAAAATATATATATGTATATCACAAACACACACACCAAGAGACCACTGTTAGTATAGTATTTTTAGGAAATTCTCATAATCAATTATAAAATATATACTGCGTACATAATAAAAACTTTAATAATTGCTTCTGTGAAATATCCTAAATGTTGTTTTCCTCCTCTTGGACCAATCTTAATTCTCCTGAAATTACACCCATGCAGCAAAACCAAAAAAGGCCAACAGGCCACTCATTGTGTAATTAATTGATAATTAATAATGATAAAACATTGGAATAAAAATAAAGGCAGTTCTTTTTGTTAAAACCGTAAAGCGGTAGCATAGGGACTACATTATAGTGGGTGCAATGGCGTCTGGAAGCTTTGGGGGCCCACCTCTGGAGTCAACCTCATCTGCACTCAGTTCACACCAGCATCAGTGCCCTGGCTACCAAAGAGAACTGAATGAAGGGAGTGGGCAAATGACCCAGGTCCCCTCTCTCAGTGGGGCAGTGTTCTCACACAGAAAAATCTTGGTTCAGTCACAGGAATTATGCAGAGATATGTAAGTGAACAATCCAAGGACCATACCCTGGAGAAGTATAAGGTAAAATGCAGGTATATATAGCATAACTAGTTTTTTTTTATAAGTCTTTTTAATGGAATGTTTTTCTAAGCTGAATAAATGTAGCCTTTCTAGAAATCGTCAAATGGTATCATATTATGATTATTACCCCAACATTAATATACTTAATAATGGTCTTTCCTCTTGGGATGTTTTCCTCCTCTTAGGACACCTCGGTGACTGATCTTATTGAGTCACTGGACATTTTGTGGTGATTTCCCAGTACTTATCAGGAGCTCACACTCAAATTTGGGTGAGGTTGGATGACTGTGGACCCCCAGTTAAAAGGTTCAGTGCTGTGCAAATTGTTTTATTTTTTACATGGACCATTAATAATTTTATTTGACACTGGCCACCTGCAACTTCCCCCACTACACCCTATGGTGCCACAGCACCCAGTTTGGGAACCACTGAGCTAATAAGTACCGTAGAGGCTTGGAGCATCTGAATTTCTTTACAAAGTGGATGCAAATTTTACATTCTACTATATTTTTTTTATTCCATCCGCTTTATATAAATGTGCAGCTTCTCCTTCCCCTATTGTGCATTCATCATTTTTCTATTTCTGTGAAATGAGACATTGTAAGCTGACTTTTTAAGCACTGCTCCAGCAGTTCTCATGTATTTGATTAAATGGTTGTGTTTTTCACACTTTCACCCAATCAGAAGCAGTCATCATTATCAACATTAAAATTGGTTCAGGGGCAGAGCAAATAAAACTTAGACCCCTCCAAGTACACCATACTGTTACTGTACTTTTTTGTGACTGCACCCCCGTTGACTACAACCGCACTGCCCACGATTGCATGCCCATTACAGCCCACTCCCTAGTCCCCTAGCCACTAGTCATACAAGTCATACATGAGACATACTTGTATCGTAAGTTGAGCTTTTACTGCACGTACATCATGATGGTGGTTTTAGTGATATTTTGCACTCAGAGTACAGGTGACAGTCAGTGAGCAGTTATGGGACATAACATGGAGTGGCTCGTCACAAGCATTTTGTGGGCATGTCTTGGCCAGTGACTGCGTTTGTGTATGCAGTTGCAGTGACTCTGGTGGCTCACTCCCGAGGACATTCTGTACCAACATAACTCAGAAGATCAATGTGTGACTGATGGTGCGTCTTTGTACACAAGCGGTGAATCAGAGATGCTGTCAGTGAATGTCTCTTTACAAATACCAGTGGCTGTGGCATTTGCATATATTCACAGTACTCTGTATGGATATGTGGCTGTGATAAGACTAGCATCCACCTCTGAATAAGGTCCTGAGTGTTTAGGTTGAAATTTTAGTGTCACTCTTTAAATGGATACTTAAGGGGGAATTCAATTAGCTGCGGTACTTTACCGCTGGCTAATTGATCCCTTGGGCTAATTAAATTAGCACCGAAGATAGCATTTATCGGGGGCATAGCCTAATCGTGGGCGGCATGGCCACACCCTCTAAAAAAAGTATTACCAGCGCTGTATAAAGAGGGGGGCGTGATCCCCTACACCCCCGCACAAGGAGAGAAGACTGCTGCTGCTTAGTGGCAGCAGTCTCCCGAGTCCTATTGCATCCCAGCACACAGCAGCGTGTGCTGGCCTGCTAATAGGTAAGGGGGCGGGTGGGCGGTGGAGGGTAGGGAAGATGAAGTGTCGGATCCCTCAAACAAGTCAGCCAGGGTAAAACCCCTCTTGGCAATAAAATGGAATCTAATTGAGTTGCCCGAAGGCAATTCAAGCTTAAAATACCATTTTATTTTCCTGAAAGGAATATCTGTTTTTTGGCGAATACACATAGGATCCGTGATAAGCTAATTGAATTCCCCCCTTAGTACTTAACAACATGTAGTCACTGGCTTAAGCTGGCCATATACTAGACCAACTATTGGAATGAAAGGTATGGGAGCATTTTGTTAAATGTTTGATTTAAACAATTTGTTAAACAACAGTTTTTGTACATTCTCTGGGGTGTGGGAGCAAATGGTTGATTGTTATTTCCTTCTATACCTTACCAGATTTTCATTTCAACCAACCAACTAGTTGGATGTAAGTTGGTCCAGTTTAAAAGTTGCCTAAGCTATATGCACATTGGTATATTTCTTATTGCCTGGTTCTAGAGCTACGCCACTCATTCATTTGTTTCCTGTTCATTCTGCTTTTGAAGCATTGCTATATAGTTTCTTATTAGCCTATTACTGTGGTTTGACATTTCACTATTTTCATTTTTGTTTTAATTACTTCTTTATTTTTATTCTCTGTACAGGTTGAGTTTGCAATATCCAAATATTCCGAAATACGGAATATTCCAAAATACGGATTTTTTTTTGGCATCACTGAGATAATGAAACCTTTGATTTTTGATGGTTCAATGTACACAAACTTTGTCTAAGGCACAAATTATTAAAAATATTGTATAAAATTACCTCCAGGCTGCGTGTATAAGGTGTATATGAAACATAAATGAATTTCATTTCTGTACACAAACTTTGCTTGAGCCACAAAATTATTGAAAATATTGTATAAAATTACCTGCAGGCTGTGTGTATAAGTTGTATATAATACATAAATGTATTCTGTGTGTATATTGGGGTCCCATTCTCAAGATATTTCATTATGATATGCAAATATTTCAAAATACGGAATATTCCATAATCCAAAATGCTCCTGTTCCCAAGCATTTTGGATATGGGAGACTCAACCTGTACCATGTGTTGGTGTGGGATGCAGTCAATATCCCGACCGTGAGAATTCCAGTGCTCACAATGCCGGATTCGGAATCCTGACACTTGTCAGAATCCCAAACGCCAGAATCCCAAAGGTAAGTAGCGGGGTTGGGAGGAGGGTTAGCGTTAGGCAGGGCCGGATTAACAATGGGGCGGATGGAGCTACAGCTCCAGGCCTCCCATTGAAAATAGGCCCACAGGATACAAGGACTGCAGTGCAGGCAGGAAAAAAAAAAAGATTTTTTTTTTCCTGTCACCACCGACAGCCCAGCTGACTCACTTATCGGCTCACTCACCTCCCAGCTCACTCACTTACTGGCCGCCCGAAGCTGAGCCCATTGTCACCCCCAACCTCTCCTCTCGGCTGCTCGACCTAAGCCCCGCCCACTACAGCCCGCCGAAGCCCCGCCCCTATGTGCCTTAAGCTCCGCCTCCTGTACATCCTACTGCAGAGCTGTGTCCTGTGACTGTGCACCAGACCAATCGCCTAGTTCAGGAGGGAAGGCACTTCAGCCCAGCATGTCACATTCCACAGGTCAGTGTAATGTTTGGCCCCTGTGTACAATTTATGTATGCTTTGTATATATATTTGTTTTGTATATATATTTATTTACATGGCTATATATATGTGTGTGTTAAATTAGGTGGGTACAGGAGCATATAATGTATATATATATATATATATATATATATACAGTATGTGTAGGTATATATATATACATACATACGTACAGTATGTGTATACATATACATATATATATATATATACACACACACACACACACACACAGTAGGTGCTTGTTCAATCCTAGGAAAGACAGAGGGGGCACTCCGGGACTTGAGTGCACAATGTATTTACTTGCAAATGACCAACGTTTCAGAGCCAACCTTGATAAAAGAGTTGGGTGGGCTCTGAAATGTCGGTAATTTTCAAGTAAATACTTTGTGCATTCAAGTTCCGGAGTGCCCTCTCTTCTTTCCTAGGATTGAACAAGCACCTACTGTATGAATATTCCTTGGGAGGGCACCTGGGCACCCTGCCTTTAGTTTGGACTGTGAGTCCCGATTGATTTTGTGTGATATACTGTATATATAACATATATATATATATATATATATATATATATATAACACACACATTGGTAAATAGAGAGGGTACAGGAGCTTGAGGCACACTTATGGGGACTAAAGTGGGTGTGGTATTATATGTCGACATTCATCATGTAGACAGTGATGGAATGCCGACATATCATCCCTGTTGGCCCACTAACATGCTCCTGATGGCTGTAGCAGCTCCAGCGCGGCTTCCGGGTCCCAGCAGTCATGACCTCTGCTGCTCCTGCCTTCCGATGAGTATTACCCCCATCCCTAAACCTAATCCCTACCCCTCCCTGAAGTGCCTAACCCATTCCTCCCCCTGCAGCCTAACCCTAACCTTCCCCTAGTGCCTAACGCCCCGGCACAGCCTAACCCTAATCCCTACCTCTAACCCTCCCTATAGGGCCTAACCTTAGCCACGCCCCCCCCAATCTAACTGTAACCTCCCCTAATGCCTAACCCTCCGTGCAGTGTCTAAACCTATCCTCCTCCCCCGCCGCCTAGCCTTAACCTTCCCCTAGGTCAGGGATGGGGAACCTCAGGTCTAGGGGCCGTATAAGGCCCGCGGAGTCATTTGGTCTGGCCCTCTGAACTTTTCTCTGCTAGTCTCATCTGGCTACCAGGGTGCCTAGAATAGCACCCTGCAGCCAGAATCGATGCACCAGTGCCGCCAGGAGCCCTTACAGCTCCCTGGAAAATCCTTAGGATGCGCCGGGCATAGCTGTAATTGCCAGGGATTGTGGCCCCGCCTCATGTAATGTCACATGGAGGGAGCGTGGCCTGCACCTGGCCCGCGAATAATGTTATAAAATGGCCCTTGGAAGAGAAAAGGTTCCCCTGCCCTAGAGCCTAACCGGAATCGGTATGAAATACCGCTGGCCGCCTGGCCGACAAAAGCAGAGTTCCCGGCAGCAGAAGCCCGACAGCGCTGGAAATCCCAATCGTCGCTAAGGTAAGTATAAACTAACCTAACCCTCCATAGGCGTGCCTAACCCTAACCTCCCTCCCAAAGTGCCTAACCCTAATCCCCCTTCTAAGTGCCTAACCCTAACCCCCCCTTCCTCGCTGCCTAAACCCAAGTCCCCCGGGGGGTGCCTAACACTAACCCTCCCTCTCCCTAGCCTACCCCGTGGCTGTCCGCTCGCGGCGCCCGGCATCCCTTCGATCGGGATGCCAGGCGCCTGTCTCCCGGCATCGGAGAAATGACAGGCGTCTAGATATAGACGCCCGGCATTTCACCCTCGCCGGGATATGACAGTCGGGAAGCCGGCTGTCGGTATTAAGGCAGCCGGTTTCCCGATTGTATACCGGCCTAACCCCCCCACACACACAGTCATTTTTAAATTAACTTTAATGTCAACATAATCAATATTGACATTATGACTGTCGGCTTGTATAAAACACACTAGAATACATTTAAGTAATCAACGTCTCAGAACTTGTATTCATTATTTCGTCAGGATTAGCAAAATGACAAATACAAATTCTGAAACATTGCTTACATAAATGGGTCAGTGTGTTTTATACAAGCCGTCCAGAGTGTCACACACACAAACAGCTGGCTCCAGAGCGCCCTGTGCCGGCACTGCCCCATAACCACATGACGTCATGCTGTCGTGTAGAGGGGCCTGGGCCACTGGCACCTGGAAGTGCAACACTGCCCAGAGCATCCGGAGTAGGCTGCAAAGACTGCAGGGTGTCTGTCTGGGCAGTACTGCAGCAGTGATACTGGCTGCAGGGTGCAAGCACCGTGCTAGCCAGTAACAAAGGCCATAGGGTAGCGATGGTGCTGCAAACAGAGCCCTGCGCTCTGTGCAGCATCACCGGTCGCATACCTGCGGTTATGGCACTATATGCAGTCAAAATACACCCACAACACAGGCCACACCCCTATGTAAATCACAGCTACACCACACTAGTCACAACCCCACATCACCAGTCACACTTCTGCAGCGCTGGTCACACCCCCTGCAGCGGCACACAATAGGCCCTTCATAACTTTCAGCTCCAGGCCCATGTGGACATTAATCTGGCACTGGCGTTAGGTTTAGGCACTAGGGGGGGTAAGGGTTAGTCACTAAGAGGGGTGAGTTAGGATTAGGGTGCGGGGAGTGGGAAGTTAAGTTTAGGCACTACGGGGGGAGGTTAGGGTCAGGCATCAGGGAGGGATGGTTAGGGTTATGGTAGGGAGAGGGGGAGGTTAGAATACTGACCAATAAGTGTCGGTATTCTTACCCAGTCAGAATGCCGGTGTCAGGATACCAAGCTCGGCATCCTGTATCTATCATGTTGGTGTTGATCCTTCCCACACTGGGTTGCTAGCTTAGTGGAGGGAAGAAGAGGGAAGGAAGACAATAGGTATGCATTTTTTGGGGTTATAATGGAAACTATCCTTCTGTGGGTTTAATAATTAAAGTTACTGTAGTTATAAATATTTATTTAATGTCATAGCATATTTGCCTCACTATTAGAGCATCAGTGCCCACTGCTTGTAAATACTGCCATTGGGTTTACTTGCTTGACTTACAGGCACAAATTATTCATCTGCAGAGGTGTATGGACAACACACACCAATCTTTGGATTTGCTGCAGAACAGCATTTTCAAATGTTCTTTTTTTCAAATCTGAACATTTAACCAAAATAAATTCATATAAAATAATAATTATATATTTTTAGTTTTATAATTAATATTTATTTATTGCTTACATTTGACTGGTACTCTGAAAATGATTTTGTTTTACACAGATAGAATGAATGCATGTTTCGTACAAAGGGCATGATTCAGATATATACGCAATGCCGATATTTACACATTGTGCAATCAGCGGCCGCGTCTTAGCAACAATGCGCACGCGCTGCGATTGAATTGCGATCAAATGTGACTACGGTTACAGTGAGAATTTATTCGCAAGTGATTGATAGACAGAGGTCGTTTTGTGGGAGGAAACATGGATTGGCGACAAAGGTACTTTGACATCAAAGACAAAGGGTCAGTGACTGATACCCAGTGTAAGTAGACTCCTATGTCTACACCCAAGGAGGAGATAAGGACATGTACTGTACTGTATTTACAAATATATAAAATGTATACAAATTTTTCTTCTCTGGCACTGACAAGTCATCATATATATGAGTATAAAAGTCACTTAGGCCTGATTCAGAGGTGCACACAAATTCCTTTGCGGCTGCAATCCCAAACGTAACGGGAAAACAAAAATATGCAAATGTAGCAGCCGTTGGGAGATGCCCACCACTTGTGTACAAGGATGCATCATTGGTCGCAACATCCTGTGCACCCCTATGGTTGCTCTGAATGTCCATCTGAAAAAAGCCACTCGTTCTCTCTAAGGGCTCTATTTACTACAATCCAAATATTGAATGCAGATTGTAGTGTGATATTATCGACTGAATTCCCGGCACTAAGCCCCGCCCCTGCGATAGTGGACCCTCCGCGACCCCCCCTCTCTCTTAATTACACTTACCTGCACGATCCGGGCCTCCGGTGATGTCCTCCATGCCTCCGATCAGGTGATCTCCCATACTGCACTGGGGCCTGATCACCTGATGACCGGGCCGCAGTGCACTATGGGAGACTAGCTGACTGGAGCGAGGACATCACCCGGAGCCCCGATCACTGGTCACTGGAGTCAGGTAAGTAATACATTTTTTTGACAATTTTTTTTTCTTTTTTTTACAGTAATCAGCTTGCGGTCTGTTTAGACCACACAGCTGATTACTGGGACCAACTGCCGGCTCTGCTCTCCCCGTTAGAGCAGAGTAGGAGGCTGGTAACCGGGGGAGACCCTGGATAACGCCACCTCCAGGTGGCGTTATTATCACAGGGCTTTCCCCGATATTTTTTTACAATTTATTTTTAGTAACTTTGGCCTGATCACATTTCCCATTACAATTATGGGAAATGCAATCTGATTACTAAAAATAAGTGATACTTAGGGGTTGGAGTAGAATTTTATGAATTCTACTCCAATTGCCCTGTAATAACTATAGGTGATAGTAAAATAATGTGAAAAGGATGTGAAAACACCCTTTTTCACTTTATTTTTGTAAATATAATGTTATGAAATAGAGCCCTAAGCCATTGTGACTCATGCTCCATGCAACACAGATGTTTGCATAGTACAAAAAACATCAGCCAAATGCACAAACATCAGCAATCCATCCCTGTATCAGGGTCTTAGAAGTACAATAAGACAGTGAATTCAATGGTGCAATCTTCATTATTTAGTGGTTTTATGGGACTATATCAAGGCATAAATTGTTCAGTGTCCTGGAGTTATTGGTATTTATATTTGTTTACACATAGGGTCTGATTCTGAGTCGCACGCTAACCACATGCAATGCTGATGTACATGTAGTTGGTCAATGTTATAATAAGTACCGTGCACACATCTGAGTTGCACTGTGCATGCGTCCTGCTTATTACTGCATGGAGACACAGGACAAATTCTGGATTTTATATTTTATAATCCAAAAAATGGAAACAATTCAGCTCACAATTTCAGTATAAAATATTGTGCCATTAAAAATAATAAAAATTAAACAGAAAAAAAAGAATAAAAGCATAAAATATAAAAAAAAGTGTAATAAGTCTCACAGTATATGCAGGATTTCTGGAGGGGGGTTTCCAAATGCCAGTCCATGAAGAGGGCATAATTAGCACTTAACCAGCTTTAATATGCGTCATACAAAGTGTATTGTGTGTCATAATTCCAGCGATCACAGCAGGGGTGTATCTAGGGTTCCGAGAGCCCCTGGCAGAGTAAGGGACTGGCGCCCCCCTACTAGCAGTTAGTAAAGCGACACCATGTTGGCTGTACGGGTGGCGATCACCCCCTCTCCCCTCCTTCATCGTCCAGCAGTGATGCTTCTGACTGAGAGATCAGCAGCAGCACAGACTTTTGACAGACAGAACAGTGTGTATGTGTGTACTAAATAAAAATACACCTTACCTATATGGTGGTTTCTCTGCGATGGGGAACCTCTGAAGAAATTGGTCCTCCTTTGGCAGAAAGTCGGTATTCACTATTCATGTAGGAAATCCCATTTACCGGAAGATGCCTGTTTGTGTAGGAATATAACCAATGTCATAATCATACAACAGAAGTTCAACCAAACTCATGCCTTATGTCCCCTCCAGCCTCCTACCTGTGTCACTCCAGCCTCCTGCTCTGTGTCCAATTCATCCATCTGACTTTCAAGCTACATGCCCTGTGTCTCTCAAGTCTTGTGCCCCGTGTCGCCTCCAGCCTCCTGCTCCCTGTGTTGCCTCCTGCTCCAAGTCCCCACCAATGTTCTGTGTCTCCCCAACCTCCTGCCCAATGTCGCCTCCAGCTCTGTCATCTTCAACCTCCTGCCCCATGTCCCTTCTAGCTTTCTGTGTCATCACCAGCCTCCTGCTTTATGTATCATGTCCTGCCCCATGAACCCCCCCCAGCCTCCTACTCCATTTTGCCTCCAGCTCACTGTGACATTCCAGTCTTCTGCTCCCTGTGTCACCTCCTTCCCCATGTCACTTGAGCTTCCTGTCCCACTCTTTCCTTCCTCTGCTACCTGTCTTTCAAGTCTTATCCGCCCCTCTGTATTTCCAGCCTCCTGCCCCCCACTATATTTCCAGCCTCCTGCCCCCTCTGTATTCCCAGACTCCTGCCCCCTCTATATTTCCAACCTGCTGCCCCCCTCTGTCAATCTTGCCTCCACCACCTCCTGCTCCCCTCTGTAATTTCAAGACCCCCCCCGACCCGCGCCATCTTACCTGCTTACTCTTTCTGTCTGCAGCCTGCATGTTCCTCTCTGTAGCCTGTGTGGGGCCGAAAGCTCTTCTTCCAGGCACAAAGTGTGACATGATGTCCTGGCAGTCCTGGAGGTAGGAGGAGCTGTCACGCCACCGAGCGGTGCAGGGCACTGTGGGTCAGGACAGGAATTAATGGGAGAGACAGGAAATGAGCCGGGGAGGGGGCAGAGCACTTGGGACAGACAGTGCAGCGCTGCCCAGTCAGTGCCACCGCTGTAAATGTAAACTGTATTAGTAGCGGTGCACCTGGCAGGATAGGAACCAGGCACACCGCTACCAGTATTCATGTAAAAAACTACTGCCTGTGATCGGGGGTTGTGGTGGCCGGTTCCCCCTGCAGGGTATGTGTGGTTGTGGCGGCCGCACCACCATAGTTACTGCCCTGGATTGGCACTGCCGGGTGGCGCCCCCCCACCAGCCGGCGCCCCTGGCAAGTGCCATCCCGGCCAATACGAAGATACGCCCCTGGATCACAGTAAGCCATTAAATACGGCAGTAGGGCCATCCTATGTGAGCTGAAAGTATTTATTTCAGATGTAGGCAACATTCCAAAGCACTGGAGCAAATCCGGGAGTCAGGGGGAGCAGCAGAAGTATGAAGCACTGCTCTGGACATACAGATCTGCCCAGCTATTTCCTTGTCGCTGGCACTGCTAATTGTGCTACGCACAGCGTGAGGTGAATACCTGCGATCAGATGCGTGCACTGCGTTCATGCCCGTGCCTTCATAGGAATGTATGGTGCGATCGCAGTGTACACCTAAGTGTACCATAGCATATGCAGGTGCAGTAATTGCATGGGGCGATGCATGCACAACTTGGCATATCTGTATATGTACAGGGTATACAATCGGGAAGCCAGCTGACATTATACTGACAGCCGGCTTCCCGACTGTCATATGCCGGCAAGGGTGAAATGACCGGCATCTAGATGTAGACGCCACTCATTTTATTGATGCCAGGAGGCTGGCGCCCGGCATCCCGATCGATCCCCCGGGAGGTTAGGGTAGGATAGGGGGAGGGAGGGTTAGGGTTAGACGCCACCAGGGGGGAGGTTAAGGTTAGGCCCCCCCCCCGGGGGACTTAGGTTTAGGCAGTGGGGAAGGGGGGGTTAGGTTTAGGCACTTACAGGGGGGATTAGGGTAAGGCACTAGGGGGGAGATTAGGGTTAGGCACCCCTAAGGGAGGGTTAGGGGGTAGGTTAGGTTAGTTAGTACTTACCCGGGGATGATCGGGATTTCCAGCTCTATCAGGCCGACGCTGCCGGGACCTCTTCCTCTGTCGGCCTGACGCTGCCAGGATTCAAACTACCGGCCATGCGGCCGGCAGTATTACATACCGATTCAATGTACAGGGTTGGGTACAGCATCCTGACAGTCGGATTGCCAGCTGTTAGATTACTGACGCCAGCATCCCAACAGTCAGAATTCTGACACCCGAAGGTAAGTCTCCTTACTCTAACCCCTAACCCTCTCCCTCGCAGCCTAACCCTAACCCTCACACCCCTGCAGCCCAACCCTAACACTCCCCCTAGTGCCTAACCCTAAACCTAACCCTCCACCTAACCCTAATACCTACCATCGGGATACTGGTCCTGGGCTTCCGACTGCTGTTGGGATTCCGGCTCTGGTATTCTGAGCACCGGTATCCCCACTGCCGGTATGTTAACTACATCTCTTAAGTACATATTAGTATTGCTGTGCACTGGATAGTGTACTATTATATGGTATTAATAAATAACCCTATTGATGGTCTATAGCAGTGCACCCCTAACAGTGCATGTTTTCCTGGTCTCCTAGTTGGTATACAGATGCACTTATTACTGACTAACACATGTTAAAAGATCCACAGATGGTGTTAATTATTTCATTTGTGATACTGAACATGCAACACTAGTTACATTCTATTATATTACTATTTCTATTGTAATCACGGTGTGGGGGCTGGGTAGGGGGGTTTCCAGGCAACCAGAAGTCTCCTCTGCGTTTGCCTATGATGTTTCACACATATGTCATGTCTGAGGAAACAGATATGTTATGCAGAAAGCAGATGATTCCTCTGCCTATCCTTCAGCCCTATTCTGCCAAGACCAATAGAAAAGCATTATTTTATTAATCTACGGAAAATCACGCAATGCATTTTGATTTTGAATTTGCATCCAGCTCAGAATCAGGCCCTATGTGTGCTCCTGCATTATTGTTATATGTAATTAAAATATGTTTTATATCTGTTTTATATATTAATATTTAAATATGTGCTATGCATCCTCCTGCATTTTTGCCATCTATAATTATGTTTTAAGCCTGTTTTATATGTGTATCTATCTATATGTATATAGTATGTAAGCAAATATGTTATGCCCAAAGCAGATTATTCTTATGCCCGCCCTTCAGCCCTATTCTGCCAAGGCAAATAGAAAAGCATTCTTTTATTATTTGTACTTTAAGATATCATTTTTTATCCAATGAGTAATTTAGGCATTGGTACAAATCATTTTAAATGCGTCCCAAAGGTTGTTTTATGTGTGTTTTATGTATCAATCCATATATATATATATATATATATATATATGGTATGTGTTTATATATGCAGTATGTGTGCTCTCCATTCTTGCCATATACATATATGTAAAGATCTAGTTATATAGATAATAAAGTAAATAGTTTTACATGCGTTATATGTGTTATAAAATATACAGCCTATAGCAGTGGTCAAATATGTCAATGACCATAACAACAATCAGTGCACAATGTACTTTAGTTAAAATATATTTTGTCATCGGGCTTTTTTGGTATTCTTATTGATATCCTTTTTGATATTCTTATCGATTGAATAGAAAAACTTTTATCTTTCCAAGGATATTTTTTGATTATTATGTTTTAGTATTCGCTGCTCCATATCTACTGAATATTGATCGTGCCTTGAATTGACTAATATGAATATGACAGTTGCAACATTGGACTGCAAATTTGAAGAAGAAAAAAAGAACATAACTCAATCACACAAAATGAACAAAATGCCATTGAACATTATGGCCCTCATTCAGAGCCGCTCGTTAACAGCAGTACGCTCGTTGCGTTCCGATGTTGACTAACCGCGCATGCGTCGGTGTAACACTGCGCATGTGCGTACTGCAGATTGCGAGTTTTTTTGGACTCGTTCCTAAAATAGCGTACAGGAAGTGACATGTCAAATGTGATTGACAGAACAGGGCGTTTTAGGGTGTTGACGAGGGTGGAGATGGAAAAACGCAGGCGTGGCGAGGCGTTTTTGGGGCGTACATACATTAGCAGATGCGAGCGTAAAATGTGTACGGACCGACTCCTACGTCACTGGATGATCCTCTTTCCCTTCCAAATGCTCGCACAGCTTAGGGTCTGGATTACTCAACCACATTGGCGATGGCCTTCTCCTCCGTCCCGGGACTCCACGATGTTGTTGAGATTAATCGCGGGAGGGCAGAAAAGCAATTAGTGTAGGATTGAGAACCGGCTTGGTATGTGTTTTGAAATCAGTTTTTTGGGATAGCACAAAACCGTACGCAGGTGGAACTCAGAGCTGCTAATGTCAGGATGACACAATCAATTTGCGTACATTTGTGGGGGTTTATTTGGGCAGCAATTTGGTGGTTAGGGCCTATTGTAACAATAATGTCATCATGTTTTCAGTTTCGCACCATTTTATTTGTGCCTCTTGAATTTGCCTAATTATATGAATTTTTAAACGTTCCTTAAAGAGCCCTTTTTTTTTTTTGTTTGTTTTGGCCGAGTTTTGCCTTTTGGCCCAGGATTAAATGTAACCCATTTGTACAATAATTTCACAATCCAATGTCATTTTTTAATTTCCAATTTATTGCTCAAACAAAAAAACTTATTTTTTAAATTTTGGGGACATCTTTTTTGCCCAAAGATATGTTCCAAAATCAAACAAATTGGCCCAACATAACTGTTGACATAAACATACAACAAAAAAATAAAAACATTTCACAAGAAAGTAGAGGGAAGTTTTGACCAGAAAGGAATATGAGCCAAGCACAGAAGGATTGTGGGAAAAGTAACCATTGCTGTCACCGTTTTTTCACCCGTTTGGATGGGGGAGGGAGGGCGCCAGACCGGGTCCGGGATGTCATCGGGCTGGCCTGTCCAGAGGCAGATGTTGTGGCCTCTGGACTAGGCACAGGGCTAGGCACATTTGGAGGATTGGCTGATGTTGTGCCAGAGGTGGAGGATCCTGATGTTCCGGCAGGAAGGGAGGTCGGCTCCACCATGTGCTGGCGAACGAGCTGCTCCAGGGCATTGGCGATGCGGATGTTGGCCCTGGTATTTTCCGCCAGGGCCTGACCAATGGTCACGTTGGCCGCAGCATTTTGCTCCAGGGCCTCAGCCACCCGTACCAGACTGGCATCCATCCTCTGCAGAATCTCCGTATGGGAATCCGATTTGAAATTGAGTTCTGTGAGGAGGGCAACTGCCTGCGAGGGGGATTGCCCTGGACTGGCTTCTGCAGGGTCCTCAGCTGGATCTACTGGTTCCTCCCCTGCAGAGCCAGCAGAAATTCGGCGGCCAAGGCTCCCCTCTGGAGCAGACTCATCCGCCTGTGTCTCTGTTAGGAAAAAAGAGAAAAGCCTCACATTACAATCTACATATTGGCACAATAACATTTCAGAGTTGATGACATCCAAAGATTTACCTGGGACAACATGAGGAGCTGCAAAGTCTGGCATGTCCGTATCCATGTTGGACACGCCAAACACCTCCACAGGCTGTACACACCCCTGTGCCAGCTCTTCTAAATCTGTCAACTCCAATGACACAGGGGTGGGACCCCCACCTGTCCCCCTTGCATGCCTAGCCCTGTCCGCGAGTTTTTGCTTTAGGCGATATTTGAAGTCGGCCCATCTGTGGGGAAAAATGGAAGCCATTATCCTTTGGTTTAAAATGGGGTTTGTTTTTAGGGGGGGCAAGGGTTTACTTACCGCCGTTTGACATCCCGGGCTAGATGGACATAATCACCCACCCTATTGACAGCAACGGCTACCTCTTCCCACATTCTCCACTTCTGGCTTAGACTCATATTCCTGTCTGCCTGTGGCAGGATGTCCACACACTTCTGGATCAAAACCTCCATCTCCTTTCTTGTGAAATGTGGCTGCCTTTTTTTTTTTGGCCGCTTTGGCCGGAATACTGGGCCCAGCAGCCTCTTCCATGTCATCCTCCTCACCTATTTGTGTAAATTTACAGAATTCACAAAATCACAACTTGCCTAATCTTATGTTTCAAATTAATCATTGATACAAAATGCATGAAAGACTTACCGCCTGACTCTTGGGCATTTTTTCCCTGGTCTGTCGACAAGTCTGAGGTCCAAACAAGAAATACACCAGAATTTGAATGTGTTTTCGTGACGTATTTATACATGCGTCCTTATTTTGCGGCCGCATCATTGATTGTGCGGCCCTATGATCCCTCCTTAATTTGTGCGGGAAACGAAACACTATTTATGGCTTGGTGTGTCTCAAGTCGAGGTGGCGTTTTTGGATTGTTGGAGGTTATCTTGGCTGGAGTTTATTGATTGCGTAGAAAGGAGTTGGCGGTTGGAGATTCGTTTGTTGGTTAGATTTGCTTTTTTATTTTCCGTTATCTTTGTTGGTTTATATTTTGGGACCTCGTTTCTTGATTTGGTAAGTTTTGAGAAGTCTAACTTTTTTTCAATTGTTGTTTCATTGTGTTTCTTATTTTTTGTAATTTTTGGATCCATAATTTCTTCTATTTTAGATTTTGATTATTTTCGACCCAAAAGACCTTTTGATTTTGACTCTTATATATTTGCTCTTGGTAAGTCCATTTTTTATCATGTATTAGCGAACTAATTAGCGCATTTTTAGTAGTTACTCTTGTGACTTGTAATAGCGAACTAATTAGCGCATTTTTAGTAGTTACTCTTGTGACTTGTAATAGCGAACTAATTAGCGCATTTTTAGTAGTTACTCTTGTGACTTGTATTAGCGAACTAATTAGCGCTTTTTGAGTAGTTACTCTTGTGACTTGTATTAGCGAACTAATTTGCGCATTTTTAACTGCTTAATAATCATTCTAACTTTTTGGTGGTTTCTCTTTCGCTTTTTGTGCCAACATTTCGACCCATTTTGATGTACTGTGTTAAATGTCGCTTTGCTGTTTTGCTAAATGGGTGTTTGGCATATTTTAACTTTGGTCTAGCACAAAATTTATAAACAAAAATGCACAGAGTGAAATGTGTCAAATAATTTTGGTGTTTATTTTCAGTTTGGACGTATCATGACAATACCCCGGCATGTAAGCAGCAATGGATGGTATCATCAAGCTAAGTTGTTTTAATATAGTTTTGGGGTGGGTCAAAAGCCTTACTTTGAAATCTTTGAATTTCAGGTTGATCTGGGGCGGATTGTTCTGGCCATGCTCCCGGAAGCCGACCAACCTCAATCTCGTCCCAGGCGTAGGCATCGTAGGCATGCAAGGCCCCAGATATTTCGAACACGTGTCACCCTTTTTGGAATGCCCGATGATGAGTTTTTAAGACGCTACCGTCTACCTCCCAAAATCATCATAGACACTCTCTCATTAATAGAAAGTGATCTTGAGCGGCAAATTGACAGTCCAACAGCAATACCACCACTTACGCAATTTATGGCGGTGTTACATTTCTGTGCCTCAGGATCGTTTCAAACAACAGTGGGAATAGTGGCGGGCATCTCCCAATCCTCCTTTTCCCGGATCCTGAGGGCAGTGATGGAGGCACTTTTCAAGCACCTCCATCATTTTATTCAAATGCCTTTGGATATGGGTGCCCTTAGTGTGGCCAAGGCCAATTTTTACCAAATAGCTGGCTTCCCACACATCATAGGGGTTGTGGATGGTACTCACATACCACTTCAGCCTCCAGCACGGCTGGAGGCCATATTTCGAAACAGGAAACACTATCACTCCCTGAATGTAATGGTGGTATGTGATGCCTCCCTCCAGATCCTGTCCCTGAATGCTAAATTACCTGGAAGTGCACATGACTCCTTCGTCATCCGGCAATCAGGGATATGGCACAAATTAACCAACCTACAAGCTGGTGATGCGTGGCTTCTGGGTAAGTGGAGACCTTTAGTACATAACAATGTTAAGCTTGATACACAGTGTTCCTGATGTTGTCAATTCTTTTCCATAGGAGACAGTGGATATCCTTGCATGTCCTGGCTGCTCACTCCTTATTTGGCTCCCACACCAGGCCCACAAAGTGCATTTAATTCCGCACTTACAGCCACCAGGCAAGTGGTGGAGCGCTGTATCGGCCTTTTAAAAGGCCGATTCAGATGCCTCCACTACTCTGGTGGCGAGCTCATGTATTTGCCAGATATGGTGTCGAAAATTGTGGTCCTGTGTGGGATATTTCACAACATCGCCATAAGGAGTGGTGTTCTAATGCAGCCAGAGGATACCTTACCTGAGGATGGCCCCCCCGAGGTTGGTCGGAGGTCAGTATGTGGGGGGGCCATACGCGATGATGTGGTGGCCAGATTTTTTAGGTAAGTTTTAACAAAACAGTGTTTATACCTAATGTGTTTGTGTTTGTTTGCGAACATCTAATTTTGTTTTCTTTTTTTCACCATCTTCGGTTTGTTCACATAATCTTTGGCACTACAACGCTCACTACTTCATGCTACCCTTACCAAACCTGGATCTGGACATTTTGGGAATATATTCTGGAACCCATATCGCAACACCATGTTTGTGGAATCATTTTGGCATGGTCCTTCCTCAACCAGTTCTTGATTTGTTTATTTTTATTTTTGTTTTATTGGTATGTGTTGTATTTGAGATTATCACTGTGTGTTTTTTTGTGAGTGACCACTTTGATTTCTCAGTTATGTTGTGAATAAATGTTTGGAGAGTTAAATGTTCTTCCTTTTTTTGGACGTTACCAGCAAGTTTAACCAGGTTAACACACCTTTCATTTGACTAAGGGGTAATCCAGTACTGACGCCAGTTGAGCAAAAATTAAATATGTTTTCAGGTTCCCAACCCACACCAAAAGGAAGCCTGTCCAATCATTTGGCTTTGTAAGATTCGCCTAAGCAGCTTGCCCACCAACTAGGAACCTGTAAAATGTAGAAATATCTAATTGACACTACACACAAAAAGGGAAATGACATTGTTACTGTTATGTGTTTCTTGAGGGTGTTTTACATACAAATACAAAACCCAATCTAATTTTTAAAAAATGCAAAACCTTGCAGGAACAGTCTACTTATGTCAGGGTTAACTATCTTTGGTTTTGAAAAAACGAATGATGCAGAACGTATATTAGAAATAAACAATTTATTTGGAAAAAGATAAAAACAAAAAAAAACTACTGCCGAAGGATGCCAGACAGCCGGTCAAGGGCCACAAGCACCCCAATTACATTTTGGCGCATGTGTGCCACACATTCTTCGACCTCTTGCCGACGCCTCTGTTCCTCTGTGGGTGAGAAAAGTGTGTGGATTAATCAAACAATAGGGAATCCACATTAAAAAAACAAAAACACAACAAAATCACTCCAAAACCAAAATTAAAAAAAAAGGGGTGCTGCAAAAATTACAAGGCCTATGTAGAAATACCCACAGGTGTGATATGTGTATGTTGAAATCAGCACGAAGAGGTAAAGGCAAACTGCTAAATCACCAAAAAACAACCCAAAAATCACGAATAAAGGAACGACACATGATTACATACAAACAGTTTGTGGTTAAAAAAAACGCGAAAGAAAAACATACCGGTAGTCAAAACGGCAGATCCAGAAGTCCCTCCATCTTCATCCTCGGAGGAGCCTTCATTCCCCAAAGAACGGGGCGGGGTTATCACGGACTCCGGGGAGGGGGTAATTGGAAGAGGGGTGGTTGGAGGAGAGGGGGAAGGGGGACGGAGGGGAAGGAGGCCCGACAGTTCCGGGAGAGGGTCTTGGAAGGCTTGGGAGGAGGGGGGAATAGGGGAATTATTTGGGGTGGAGTGTTGGCTGGGGGTGGGTGAGAGTGGGCGGGACCGCCGTCTGGCCGGACGGTGACGGCGTAGTCTTGGCTGTCCCCCTAAAAGATGTCAAACAAATTGTGGTTAGTTTCTGGCCAAATCCTGGCCAAATAACATTTTAAAATCACCCACCACCAACAAAAAACATGCAAATATGAGTAGAATGAATATATCAGCAATAGAGGGAAAACATGGCTATGCAGATATGAGGAGAATGAATAAATAGGACAGACATGAAAACATGCACACGCAGATATGATGAGAATGAAAAAATAGGACAGACATGAAAACATGCACACGCAGTTTGCCCCACAAAGACAAACATGAAAACCACAATACATAACACTTACTTTCCACTATCTGCATGCGAAAGCATGCCAGCAAGCGGGGCGTTCGCCGTTGCAGGTCAGACCACCTGCGCTCCAGCTGGCCGATGTTGCGGCGTGAGCCGAAGGAGCGCAGGCGGGCCCGTGCCTCCGCATACGCGGAACGCTTCTGCCGGTTGGTGATGGGTGGAGGTTGACTGGTGATACGCCGATCCATCACCTCCGTTAGCACCAGCAGCTCGCGCCTGGTGAATGCGGAGGCTCTCATGATGGCAATGGTGTTTTTCTTAAAAATCATTTTTGATAAAGTGTGCAAAAAATTTCTGATTGGCTAATGTATCTTGGAAATTAACAGGAGCAATTTTATTGGTTAGTGTATGAGTCATGTGTTCGGCAGGGCCAGAAATCTCTGGAGAGTTATGATAGGCTTGATGCAGTGACATGCGTAAGCAAATTTAAATAAAGAAATGAACCCCGGGAAATATGCGGGGATCCTCAGCAATAGAACAATTGTTTCATTGTGGCTAACATGTTTTTTGAGCAATAAAAGCGAATGTTTAAGCCGTACGTATTCTGCGGGTAAACACAAACACGGACAAGAGTAAAGTTTCTTGCATTGTGTTGAAAAAAAAAACAATTAAGCTAATTGATACATTGATTGGCATGATACGATTGATGGAGGTAGGCAGAATAAAGGAGCAGGTAATCGACATCTGACATGGCCACTTCCGGTTTATACTTGTGCGTGCGTTCCCTTCAAGCCATTTCGGGGATGTACGCTCGCTATTTCGCACGCTCGTTAGTTAGAGGAGGGGTCGTCTGAGTTTGGGGAGGATTTTTAGATGCGATCGAAAATACGAGCGAGCCCTTGAATTTAAATATTTTTGTACGTACGCCTAACGTACGTGCGCCCGCTTGCGAGTGGGTCTGAATCAGGCCCTATATTCTTTTTCCTTTTAATTAATTTTTAATGCAATTTATTCCATAGTGGCTATTCAGTGTTTTTATACAGATAATCAAAGAACTGTAATTATGTGAAAATATGTATATGTATATCACAAACACACACACCAATAGGGCGCTGTTAGCGTAGTATTTTTTTTAGAAAATTCTCATAATCAATTATAATAAAATATACTGCGTACATAATAAAAACTTAAATATATATTGCTCATCTGAAATATTCTTAATGTTGTTGTCTTCTCTTGGGATATTTTCCTCCTCTTGGAACCAATCTTATTTCTCCTGCAATTACACCCATGAACCAAAACCAAAAAAGGTCAACATGCCACTCATTGTGTAGATAATAATGATAAAACAATGGATTAAAAACCTCATCCAAATTTGAGTGTGAGCTCCTGATAAGTACTGGGAAATCTCAACAAAATGTCCAGTGACTCAATAAGAGATCAGTCACCGAGTTGAGGAGGAAAACATCCCAAGAGGAGAGACCATCATTAAGTATACTAACATTGGAGTAATAATGATCATAATATGATACCATTTGACATATATTTTAAGACAATTTCTAGAAAGGCTACATTTATTCAGTTTAGAAAAATATTCCATTAAAAAGACTTATAAAAAAAAACTAGTTATGCTATATATACCTGCATTTTACCTTATACTTCTCCAGGGTATGGTCCTTGGATTGTTCACTTACATATCTCTGCATAATTCCTGTGACTGAACCAAGATTCCTGTGACTGAACCAAGTAATTATGCTATAAATAAATGATCTACCCTAAGAAATGTATTTTATTTTAAGCATTACTTAAAGTATTTATGTAAGGTATTTGGTTTCTTAACCTGCACATATGTGTAGAATTGATTATTTAAGTAGCAACTTGGCATTAGTGAATAATATCGGGTTGAATAATCATTTATAAGCATATGTACAACTGATTTCTACTCATGGAACACTGGGCTTGATTCAGAGCTGCTTGTAAGCGGCCGCTCACTCGCTCCGAGCGATGTTCGCACATCTGCGCATGCATATGGGTCGTAATGCGCATGCGCCAACCAGTCATTGCGGTCGGAAATCGTGTGCTCGCAAAACAGCGAGGGCCAGCTAATTTGAGTGACAGAATGAGGCGTTTGTGGGTGGTAACAGGGGAAGGTGCTAGAAAACGGGGAGTGGAGATCCAAACGCAGGTGTGCCAAACGGTCAAAATGGGCGTTTAATGGGAGTGCATAATTAAAGCAGCGTCATCGACCACGTCACTTGGTTGTCTTTTAGCCTGAACTGCTCGCAGTGATTGCGGGAAGTAAAACCTACCACAAGCACTGCGAGCAGTTCAGACACCTTTCGATGTACACGATTAATCTAATCAATAGCGGAGATGACGTATTATGCGAACGGCCAGGGGGCGTCTTTACAAAATAGTGAGCGCATGTTTCGTTCGCTTGCTCAGACATAGAGGCGTCAACAGACCGCAAAGAGCGAGCGCTCAATTTAAATAGCTGGCCCCTTTTTCTGAACGACCGTTCACAAATAGCGTCAGGCTCTGAATCAGGCCCACTTTCCTGATTCAGAGGCGGACGCACTGACAGAGCGCTCACTCTGAATCAGGGCCGTCCCTGCTCCTTTTTGGAGCGGCCTCCTGGCCGCTCACATAGCTGCAGGTTACCACCTACAGCTATAGCGTGCGGCCAAAATGATGGTCGCGATGGTCAAGACTATCACGACCATCGGGCTTGCGACGAGACCCTGTGGTAGGGTCTCGCTGCCGCAAGCCCAGGAGTGCTTTTGGCTCTATCAGAGCGAAAAGCACTTCCACTGACATCACTAGTGATGTCAGTGGGGCCGGACCCAGACGGTAGGCATTCCCATGGGAACGCCTCTGTCTGGACAGCCACGCCCCCGACACGCCCACCAAAGGGGGCGTGCTGTCAATCACCATCTACAGCACGCCCCCTTTGGTGCGAGACCAATAACGACGGCTTTGCCGTCGTTATTCGGGTCTCGTGCATGCGCACGACAGAGCTGCCTCCGTCGTGCGCATGCGCACTTGGGCACCATCGACCCACTTGCGAGCGCTCAGTGCTCGCGAGCGGGTCTGAATCAGGCCCACTGTGTGAGGAATGGACTCTAATGTCTTGTCACTGCAGAAAGCTTAACAACTCTGCTATGACATCTTGTGTTCTTTTGATGGCCCAGAATACCTTGCAGGACTGGCATTCTGGTGTGCTAAATACAATAATGCTCAGGTGAATTTATATGTCAACTTTTGCCACTCTTTTGATATGTGTGCACAGAGTATACTAATGTGTGCCAGATTCTTGTGGAATATAATTCTATGGATATACTACAGTACATTTATAACCTTCTTATTATCTGATGAGGAGATCAAGAGCAGTTCGAACTTCTTACATTTATCAACTACTTATGGCAGAAGCCGGCTTATACCTCTTATCAAAATTTATTGATAACATTAAAAGAAGAAAATGGTGGTAAGGAAAAGGGGGCAGACAGATCAATATATAATCAGGTAATACTACAGGTTCTGCAACCACAGTAGCCTTAATACTGTATGTCAAAACAGGGTGTATTCATTCAACCTCAAAAGTCACAACTAGAAGGCAACATCTCCTCTACATCCATGCCAATAGGGTGAGACCCATTTGGTAAGATTAAGTCACTGGCCTACAGAATAGAGGCTAATAGCCGATATGTCACTGTGAAGGATGGGAGTACCTGTTTGTACACCACAAACTCTTAGATCTGCCAGACCCACTGCCATGAAACTGTAAAGAGAAAGGAAAAATGGGAGGGAAGGTTATCAGCAAGCAAAGATGCCTGAGTCCCTGCAGACCAGATATATAAAGACTCCTAAGGCCAAGCTCCACATCCCCCTAGCTGACTGACTGGCTATTCACAATAGTCACAGCAGTTTCATCACAAGGAGCTTTATTCCAGCCTAAAAGCCTTGGCTCTGCATCAGTGTTTAAGTATGAATGGTTTTCTCTTAGCCTTAAATATTTAAACTACATTCCAAGTATGATTGCTTTCATCCTACCATTCAGTTACTGTATTCTGGCATTGACTTTATGGATGCTTGTTGATGATGAATTGACTACCAATTTTTAATACAATAATAGTCACAAAATGCTGCTCTCAGCTTCTGATCCTTACTTAACAGGTCTGATTGTAGCTGTACCTAGGGCTCTTCCTTGATCTGGGCTTCCTCTTTGCAAAGCCTGAGGCCGGTGCTCTCCACCACTTTCTATAAGGATGGGTGCACAGCACTTAATTGTATTGAACTTGCTGTCCTGTGACTTCAGTAGTTGGTATTTAATTATGTAATTCATTATGTACTACATTCATACATAATGTTAATCATTACATAATTCTCAATCTGGCTGTTGCATGCTGCCAGAGTGTTAGACATATAACCTTGCTACAGTTTTCTAGTGTGCTATTATTGCATCATCCTCATGTGTATGATCTCTGGCTTAATCAGAACTTTTTTCCTGTACAATCCCTGCATTTTACCTTATACTTCTCCAGGGTACGGTCTTGAATTGTTCTTGGACACCTCTCTGCATAATCTCTGTGGCTAATAAGGATACTGCCTTTGAACCTTATAAATACCCCTACCTATACGTTCTCATATCCTTCCTATAAACCTCTAAGGAAGACGCTATTCTGCGTACGCAGTCATACAGTAAATAAAGACTCCAGACCTAGAACCTGTGGTTCCAAAGCACAAAGAATTATTCAAGTAAAAGTACAGCAGTTACACGCTATGATCCTCATATAATCTTAGTGCAAAGAAATTATACAGACCCAAGTACAGTTATACATACGCAGCGCTCTGGACCAGATGTAGGCATCAGCAAGAAGCCCCTCGCCAACCAGCATTCAGCACAAAGACTAGGAACCCAGGGTCAGAGCACACATATTTATACCCCCCAGGAATAAACAACACAATAGAGAAGTTTGTTGCTAATACCTTTGGTCCTAAAGAAGAGGGCATATGTTACAAGGCATTTAACAGGTTGGTTCAAATAGACACAGTCCAGCCTCTAACAACTAGTGGTATCTGGTTTCCCACCTCATGCAAATCCTAACAGTTGTTCATATAATGTACATTTTGTTGCTTGAAGTCTCTGTGGTCCATAAGTTGAGAATGCACGTTGCAATCTCTCCATCGATATTACCAGAATACTGTTGAGAAAGTACGCATCAGTACAATACCAAACATGGCTTACTTATAACGTATAAAACCTTAGTTACGAAATAATCTTTATTTCCTAGCAATTATAATAAATGTGCATACTTGAATCTTATACCTTAAAGCTTATGGAACCTTGTATGTGGATATGTAATGTGTGAGCATGTGGGGTTTGATGTAAAAACGCTAGTTCACTTGGGGCAGATGCGTGTGCATGAAGCTAATATTCTGAGTTTTCATACAGGATCTTATGCATTCGCTAATATGCGACAAGTTAACTGCGCAATTGTGCGTATTAATGTGTGTATGAGAAATGGTGTAAGATGCAATCGCATGATGCTAATAGTAATATCGCCACATGTACTAAAGTGTGAGTTTATCTAAAATGGCGCTTGGGCGGCCATTCGCAAAATGGCGTCTTGCGATTTCATTTCCAAGATGGCGTCTTGTGGCCAATCACATGATGGCATCGCTGCGATTCAATTTTAAACTGATCTTGTCTCAGCCAATAATCCAGCTTCGACACTAATCCAATACTTTTCTGTGTGTGAACACTGCCCCTGGTCCCTTTAGAGAGGGGACCTGTATCATGTGCCTCTCCCCTTTATTCAGTTCTCTTTAGCAGCCAGGGCACTACTGCTGGTTGTGAACTGAGTGCAGAATAGGTTGACTCCAGAGGCAGACCCCCTTAGCTTCCAGACCCCATTGAAATAGCATCCTTTGCACTCACTAATGACATTATGAAGAAAAAGAAGTTTAGGACAATATCGCCAGGGTTGGACAATGGAAATGGAACAGCCTGATTAGGTAACTCTGCAAAGCTTGTTTAAATTTAATCTGTATGGTTCATACACTACTGCTTTAAGATTTTAACCAAATGAAAATACTTTATCTTTGGTATTTTCTAATCACTCATCATATTATCTTGCTTGAAAGTAAGAACCAATAATGCCTCTCCTTTAAGTGGGTTCCTAATTTTAGCAGGTTTTTGGTTGAGACAAACTGTACCAATTGTCAAGGGACTAATAAAAGGAACTGGCTCACTATTTGGGCTGAGCCACCTCAATAATATATTTACAAAAGAAAATCTATGCACTCACAGTTATCAATCCAGCAGCAGTGGTAGTCTTCTCAACTAGATCCAAAGTCCATCCTTTGCAAGTGTACACTTTATACATATAATAATGTAAAGAAAGGCACTCACCAGAATTCTAATTAGCATTACCATCCCACATTTGGGATGGTGCCGCAGTGATCATGACCCCAGTGATGGGTGGAAAACTCGGTTTGTGGTTTTTCTGCTATGCATTATTAAACACTGCTAATTAGAAGTCTAGTCAGTGCCTCGCTATACATGATTTTATATATATATATATATATATATATATATACATTGGCCACGTAGATATATGCTAGCTAACAGTATTATTAATCAGACCACACGGAATCTATGGCCTATAATCCAACAAGATAAAGAACTTAAAAGCCTCAACGAACTAGGATACTTTCGTGTCTTAAAAGAGGCAAAAACCTTAGGGACCATTTGGTTAAATCTGATATTACTGAGCTTGTTAATACATCTTGAAATACCCAAAAAAAAGGGGGTAGTTGCCACAAATGCACTGGTTGCATCACATGCAGCCATATGATCTGTGGTAAATATTTCACACATCCACATACGGGTAGAAAGTATAATATCAGATTTCCATTAACCTGTTCTAGTTCTTATGTTGTATAATTGATTAAGTGCCCGTGTGGCCTTTATTATGTAGGCAAGACCATCCGCTCATTTAAGGAGCGAATGGCCTTGCATAGATCTGCCATAAGATCCGCACTGAGTGGTAGACCCTCTGAACAACCTGTGGCCCGTCATTTCTTTGAGAACAAACATAATACTACTGCTCCCATCAGATGCTGTTTTAGTGATTGCCTCAGCACAGTTTTGAAAATTTATACTGGGTAAATTACAACTACTGCTCCCATCAGATGCTGTTTTAGTGATTGCCTCAGCACAGTTTTGAAAATTTATACTGGGTAAATTACAACTACTGCTCCCATCAGATGCTGTTTTAGTGATTGCCTCAGCACAGTTTTGAAAATTTATACTGGGTAAATTACAACTACTGCTCCCATCAGATGCTGTTTTAGTGATTGCCTCAGCACAGTTTTGAAAATTTATACTGGGTAAATTACAACTACTGCTATACTAAGAGCAATTTATCTAAAGGAAGTTAGGAATGTATTGTGAATCTTTGTTGGCCTCCCCCCTTCTCACAAATTGTTTATCTTAGACTTTATTGCATCCCAATTTAGTGTGTGTTAGAGCTTTCGGGGTGGGGTCCCAATCAGTGAGCACAGAGACACATGTTTGTAACTTTAGATATTACTGCTGCCACAGGCTGCATAGCCGGTGGCTGCCATAGTCTGTGTTAAGATTCAAAGTGTTCTGATTATAAGTGTAAATACAATTTGATAACTAAGTCGGAGTTACGCTGGAGGAAAACTGAGGGAAAAGAAACTCAAAACCAGAACAATTTCTGAACAACAAGAAGCAACATACTTATGTGATTGAACAAAATCAACATCTTCTGCTGTATGCATATCCAGGCAACTACTTACTGCACTCACTGCTTGGACACTGCAAGTGCTCCCCTGTCTGTGTGCTGCTCTTGTTGATTGATCTTTGTTGATCAGAACACTTCAGACTGGATCAGCTCGGGTACATTGTAATTTTGTCCTCATTCATTTTGTATTGCCTTTTCCAATTGTGTCACATCTATCCACTTTAATCATTTGTTTAAAAACTAATTCCTGCACCCACTACTCACATACCTCTCCTTTATATATCACTTTTGGAGCTGTGCTCATACATTAGCAGCACTGTTCTTTACATGTATTTTTGAACATTTAACAACTTTAATCCACACTGACTCTATATCTCACAGCCTCCACTCCAGTTTACATCTCAATTATTACCTTGTCCACAGCATGAACACCCTTACTTCACACAACCCCCATATTCTATGTCCTCATAATCCTCTACTTTATCCATCCCTCTCTTCCCCCTCCTGTTTCCTCCACTTGCTGTTCTTCCTTTTTTTCTCTCATCAGTCTGCTTCCAACCCTCTGCTTCTTTCCCCCACCTCTCCTATACCTCCACTCTCAACCACCTCCCTCCATGGTCTTGTTACCCCACTACTAAGCCCCATTCCCTCCTCGTTCTGTCTGTCACCTCCAGGGCTGCCAAGAGAAATTCTGGGCCTGGGTACTGCAACATCCTGTGGGACCACATCATGTATGGCTGCACCCATTTGTGAGTGGGTCTAGCATGTGAGATGCACCCACTCACAGGAGCATGGCATAGCACCCAGCAGCTGGAACTAAAGTAGTCACTACTGTATTAGGATGGCGGGACAGTCCCATAATAGCTGCATTTCTTGTCAGGCTGTATATAGATGCTAAAATGTAACACACAAATTAAAGTGCTTCTACTTTACTTTGTACATCTCTCATGTAAATAACACAAACAATCTATTTTCTATCATAGAGATAGATGTATGAATGACTTAATTTTTACATAACATCAGGTCATCTTATACACACACATTCCGCAGCACATATCCTAACCCACTGCTCCATGCTCCTTCTTCACTATCTACCCCTCTGTGTCGCCCCTGTCTGTCTGCCCTTCCCCTTTAGAATGTAAGCTCTCACGAGCAGGGCCCTCATCCTCACGTGTTTCTCCTCCCCCTACTTATAGTATCATTTACTCCTAACTCCCCCAAATGGCACCTAACACCTGGTTGCTCATGTCCTGCTGCTTGTGTTTTGCAGTTGAGTTTATAACCTTGTCCTTGTCCTGCATTGTTTTGTATTACTATTAACTGTTTTTCTTGTGTGCTCATTTATGTACTGTGTAAGGCGCTGCGGAACCTTTGTGGCGCCATATAAATAAAGGATAATAATAATAATAATAATAATAATAATAATAATAATAATATGGCTAATTTAAGACATATGATAATTGATCAGGTTCTTGAAACCCCTCGTGGGGGTGATCGACGTAAAGCTCTATTGTGTTTGGAAGCAAGGTGGATATATATGTTGGATACGGTCAAGCCAAAGGGTTTAAATGACCATTTATCACTTGCTTCATTTGTTTGATTAGGTTCATCTCTATTTCCAGCATATATGTTTGTTTCGTTTGATATACGTCTTTCAAATTTATTACCACATAGAAATGTATTGAGGTCTTTAGATGTACTCTTTGGTATGTTATCCTAACAAGATCTGCTCTCTATAGCATTAGTTGATTAGATTATTCTACGGCTAACTAGTGTTTATTTCTGATTGTATTATTCGGTGACTGTTTTCTTCTCTTTGTGAGTATCCCCGACAGCTAAAATGGACACTCTAGAACATATTCCAATTGTTAATTTATATATTAGTGATGAATCACTTATCTATGCTAGTTGACTTATTATAGTTATGTTTGAATTAGGGGTGTGCACCGGCCACTTTTCGTGTTTTGTGTTTTGGTTTTGGATCTGGATCTTTCTTCGTGTTTTGGATCTGGATTGGTTTTGCCAAAACCACCCTTCCGTGTTTTGGGTTCTGGGTTTTGTGTTTTGGATCTGTATTTTTTTTAAAAAAAGCATAAAAACAGCTAAAATCACAGAATTTGTAGGTTTTTCTGCTCCTATGCTATTATTAACCTCAATAACCTTAATTTCCACTCATTTCCAGTCTATTCTGAACACCTCACACCTCACAATAGTGTTTTTATGTCCAAAACGTTGCACCGAGGTAGCTGGATGACTATGCTAAGCGACACGAGTGGGCGGCACAAACACGTGACCCATCTAGGCGTGAAACTGCAGTGGCAGACAGGATGGCAGTTTGAAAAACTAGGCCCCAAACTGTACATAATGCAAAGAAAAAAAAGAGGTGCAAGATGGAATTGTCCTTGGGCCCTCCCACCCACCCTTATGTTGTATAAACAGGACATGCACACTTTAACAAACCAATCATTTCAGCGCCAGGGTCTGCCATGCCTACTTGGATGCTGTCACCGATGTAATCCTCCACCATTCTGTCAATGGTGACAGTATCATATGCAGTGACAGTAGACATGTCAGAAATTGTTGCCAGGTCCTTCAGTCCGGACCAGATGTCCAAACTTGGTCCTGCCTGCCCTGCATCACCGCCAGCGGGTTGCTTAGGATACCTAAGTTTTTTCCTGGCAGCCCCAGTTGCAGGAGAAAATGAAGAAGGAGCCGTTGACGTGTCACGTTCCGCTTCAGCTGACAGTGTGTTCACCAGCAGGTCTTTGCACCTCTGCAGGCTTGTGTCGGCCGGAAAGAGAGACACCACATAGGCTTTAAACCTAGGATCGAGCACGGTGGCCAAAACGTAGTGGTCTGATTTCAACAGATTGACCACCCTGGAATCCTGGCAAAGCGAATGAAGGGCTTCATCCACAAGTCCCACATGCCGAGCGGAATCGCTCCGTCTTAGCTCCTCCTTCACTTTCTCCAGCTGCTTCTGCAAAAGCCTGATGAGGGGAATGACCTGACTCAAGCTGGCAGTGTCTGAACTGACTTCACGTGTCGCAAGTTCGAAGGGCTGGAGAACCTTGCACAACACGGAAATCATTCTCCACTGCGCTTGAGTCAGGTGCATACCCCCTCCTTTGCCTATGTCATAGGTGGATGTATAGGCTTGTATGGCCTTTTGCTGCTCCTCCATCCTCTGAAGCATATAGAGGGTTGAGTTCCACCGCGTCACAACCTCTTGCTTCAGGTGATGGCGGGACAGGTTCAAGAGTGTTTGCTGGCGCTCCAGTCTTCGGCACGCAGTCGCTGAATGGCGAAAGTGGCCAGAAATTTTTCGGGCCACCCAAAGCGTCTCCTGCACGCCCCTGTCGCTTTTCAGAAAATTCTGCACCACCAAGTTTGTTGTGTGAGCAAAACATGGGACGTGCTGGAATTTGCCCAGATGTAATGCCCGCACAATATTGGTGGCGTTGTCAGATATCACAAATCCCCAGGAGAGTCTAAGTGGGGTAAGCCACTGGGCGATGATTTCCCTCAGTTTCTCTAAGAGGTTATCGGCGGTGTGCCTCTTACTGAAACCGGTGATACACAGCGTAGCCTGCCTTGTAACGAGCTGGCGTTTCTGAGATGCTGCTACTGGTGACGCTGCTGCTGTTGCTGCGTAAGGTGATACATCTACCCAGTGGGCTGTCACAGTCATATAGTCCTTAGTCTGCCCTGTTCCACTTGTCCACATGTCCGTGGTTAAGTGGACATTGTGTACAACGGCATTTTTCAGGACACTGAGGACACTTTTTCTGACGTTTCTGTACAGTCTCGGTATCGCCTGCCTAGTGAAGTGGAATCTAGACGGGATTTGGAACCGGGGACACACTACCTCCATCAATTGTCTAAATCCCACTGCACTAATGGCGGATACCGGACGCACGTCTAACACCAACATATCAGTCAAGGCCTCAGTTATACGTTTTGCTTCAGGATGACTGCTGTCGTACTTCATCCTCCTCGCTAAGGACTGTTGGAGGGTCAATTGTTTAGTAAAAGTAGTGGTGTTCCTACTTCCTCTCTGGGATGATGAACGACTCCCAGCAGCAGCAACAGCAGCAGCGGCAGCAGTAGGCGTAGCAATGCAGGATCCTCCAGAGGAATCCCGGATAGGAGAGTCAGTCATGCCAGTGACATGGCCTGCAGGACTACTTCCGATCCTGACTAAGGAGGAAATTGACGAGGAGGGAGTTGACGGTGTGGTTTGCAGGCGCTTGGATACAACAGGACAACGGGATTTAGGTGTCCCTGGACTGCTTACGGTCTTAGCCAAAGTTTCTGAACTTGACAGTAACTTTTTATGAACGCGCTGCAGGTGCCGTATAAGGGAGGATGTTCCTAGGTGGTTGACGTCCCTACCCCTACTTATTTCACCTTTACATATGGTACATATGGCAAGACAGTTGTTGTCCGGATTTGGATAGAAATATTGCCAGACCAAAGAGGTGGAATGTTTGGTCTTCTGCCCAGGCATGACCGTGATGGGCTTTTTCATCCCACGGACAACAACTGTCTCCCCCGGAGCCTGATTTAAACAAACCACATCACCATCAGAATCCTCCTCGCCAACTTCCTCCTCAGCGCCAGCTACACCAGTATCCTCATCCTGTTGTACTTCAACAGTGACATCTTCAATTTGCATATCAGCAAGTGGACTGTGGGTGCTCCTTTCAGCACTTGCAGGGGGCGTGCAAATGGTGGAAAGAGCCACCTCTTCCCGTCCAGTGCTGGGAAGGTCAGGCATCGCAACCACCACCACACTTGGACTCTCCTTGGGGATTTGTGATATCTTCTTAGAAAGCACAGTTCTTCGCTGTGCTTTTGCCAGCTTAACTCTTTTGATTTTTTTAGTGGGAGGAGGGCTTCCATCGTCATGTGAAGCTGAACCACTAGTCATGAACATACTAGGGATCGACCTTAGCCGTTCCTTGCCACTCCGTGTCGTAAATGGCATATTGGCAAGTTTACGTTTCTCTTCAGCTGATTTAAATGTCTTTTTCAAGGTCATTTTCCTGAACTTTGCCATTTGGGATTGTATGTGCCCTCTACTATGACATTGGGCATCGGCCTTGGCAGACGACGTTGATGGCATGTTATCGTCTATGTCATGACTAGTGGCAGCAGCTTCAGCACTAGGAGGAAGTGGTTCTTGATCTTTCTCTATTTTATTTTTATCGGAGAAAGTTTGGTCCTCCATTTATGTTATATCGATTTGATATATACGTGCGGCTAAACACAGAAAATAATTTTTTTTTTGGTTTGGACTGGAGTGTACTTTGTGGGTTACAGCACCCTTTAACGGTCAAGCCAGCCGGCCCTTTACTTATGACACAGGCGCACTCTTGGCACTACTTTGTTGATGCACGTGCGGCTACTGCGCACACAATTCACAAACACAGAAAATAATTTTTTTTTGGTTTGGACTGGAGTGTACTTTCGGGGGTTACAGCACCCTTAACGGTCAAGCCAGCCGGCCCTTTACTTATGACACAGGCGCACGCTTGGCACTACGTTGTTGATGCACTTGCGGCTACTGCGCACACAATTCACAAACACAGAAAATAATTTTTTTTTGGTTTGGACTGGAGTGTACTTTCGGGGGTTACAGCACCCTTTAACGGTCAAGCCAGCCGGCCCTTTACTTATGACACAGGCGCACGCTTGGCACTACTTTGTTGATGCACGTGCGGCTACTGCGCACACAATTCACAAACACAGAAAATAATTTTTTTTTGGTTTGGACTGGAGTGTACTTTCGGGGGTTACAGCACCCTTAACGGTCAAGCCAGCCGGCCCTTTACTTATGACACAGGCGCACGCTTGGCACTACTTTGTTGATGCACGTGCGGCTACTGCGCACACAATTCACAAACACAGAAAATAATTTTTTTTTGGTTTGGACTGGAGTGTACTTTCGGGGGTTACAGCACCCTTTAACGGTCAAGCCAGCCGGCCCTTTACTTATGACACAGGCGCACGCTTGGCACTACTTTGTTGATGCACGTGCGGCTACTGCGCACACAATTCACAAACACAGAAAATAATTTTTTTTTGCTTTGGACAGGAGTGTACTTTCGGGGGTTACAGCACCCTTTAACGGTCAAGCCAGCCGGCCCTTTACTTATGACACAGGCGCACGCTTGGCACTACTTTGTTGATGCACGTGCGGCTACTGCGCACACAATTCACAAACACAGAAAATAATTTTTTTTTGGTTTGGACTGGAGTGTACTTTCGGGGGTTACAGCACCCTTTAACGGTCAAGCCAGCCGGCCCTTTACTTATGACACAGGCACACACTTGGCACTACTTTGTTGATGCACGTGCGGCTACTGCGCACACAATTCACAAACACAGAAAATAATTTTTTTTTGGTTTGGACTGGAGTGTACTTTCGGGGGTTACAGCACCCTTAACGGTCAAGCCAGCCGGCCCTTTACTTATGACACAGGCGCACGCTTGGCACTACTTTGTTGATGCACGTGCGGCTACTGCGCACACAATTCACAAACACAGAAAATAATTTTTTTTTGGTTTGGACTGGAGTGTACTTTCGGGGGTTACAGCACCCTTTAACGGTCAAGCCAGCCGGCCCTTTACTTATGACACAGGCGCACGCTTGGCACTACTTTGTTGATGCACGTGCGGCTACTGCGCACACAATTCACAAACACAGAAAATAATTTTTTTTTGGTTTGGACTGGAGTGTACTTTCGGGGGTTACAGCACCCTTAACGGTCAAGCCAGCCGGCCCTTTACTTATGACACAGGCGCACGCTTGGCACTACTTTGTTGATGCACGTGCGGCTACTGCGCACACAATTCACAAACACAGAAAATAATTTTTTTTTGGTTTGGACTGGAGTGTACTTTCGGGGGTTACAGCACCCTTTAACGGTCAAGCCAGCCGGCCCTTTACTTATGACACAGGCGCACGCTTGGCACTACTTTGTTGATGCACGTGCGGCTACTGCGCACACAATTCACAAACACAGAAAATAATTTTTTTTTGGTTTGGACTGGAGTGTACTTTTGGGGGTTACAGCACCCTTTAACGGTCAAGCCAGCCGGCCCTTTACTTATGACACAGGCGCACGCTTGGCACTACTTTGTTGATGCACGTGCGGCTACTGCGCACACAATTCACAAACACAGAAAATAATTTTTTTTTGGTTTGGACTGGAGTGTACTTTCGGGGGTTACAGCACCCTTTAACGGTCAAGCCAGCCGGCCCTTTACTTATGACACAGGCGCACGCTTGGCACTACTTTGTTGATGCACGTGCGGCTACTGCGCACACAATTCACAAACACAGAAAATAATTTTTTTTTGGTTTGGACTGGAGTGTACTTTCGGGGGTTACAGCACCCTTTAACGGTCAAGCCAGCCGGCCCTTTACTTATGACACAGGCGCAAGCTTGGCACTACTTTGTTGATGCACGTGCGGCTACTGCGCACACAATTCACAAACACAGAAAATAATTTTTTTTTGGTTTGGACTGGAGTGTACTTTCGGGGGTTACAGCACCCTTTAACGGTCAAGCCAGCCGGCCCTTTACTTATGACACAGGCGCACGCTTGGCACTACTTTGTTGATGCACGTGCGGCTACTGCGTACACAATTTACAAACACAGAAAATATATTATTTTTTTAGCACTTGGGGGGAGCACCCCTGATGGACAGAGCACCCCCTGGACAACACTACAGCACTCCTTTAGGACTGGGACACTGCACAGGACTTTGGAGTGGACACAGCCCCTATGGAGAACTGACTGCACAACACAGTCCAGCCAGCCCCTATGGACTTTGAAGTAGGGATGTGCAGGCTCGGATAGGTTCGAGTTTGCACGTGGAGTTCGGATTTTTCCCTCCAAAAAAACGGAACTCAGAACGAGGCAAAACGTCATCTTACATGGACGAACATCATCATTCCTGGTCTTTTGTCCAGGAATGATGATGTTCGTCCATGTAAGATGACGTTTTGCCTCGTTCTGAGTTCCGTTTTTTTTGAGGGAAAAATCCGAACTCCACGTGCAAACTCGAACCTATCCGAGCCTGCACATCCCTACTTTGAAGTAGTGGACACAGCCCCTATTAACAACAGCAGCACAGCACAACACAGCCAGCCCCTATGGACTTTGAAGTAGTGGACAACAGCAGCACTACACTACACTACACTACACTACACAGCCCTAACTCCCACCCTCCCTCTTCACTGTCCACAGCCGAGTGAGAAAATGGCGCTGACGCGGGTACCTTATATAGGATCCAAAACCCGCGAGACTCGGAAGGCGGGATGATGACGTTTTGCCTCGATTTCAGATCCGAGTCAGGCGGGAAAAGTCGAGCCTGATTCGGATCGGACTCGGATCGGGGGGGCTCGGGGGGGTTCGGATTTCAGAAATCCGAACCCGCTCACCCCTAGTGATAATGTTGTTATTTGGGCACCTTATTAACCTCACTGGCACTTTTTTTTCTTTAAATGTTGCTGCATTGACATACATTCAGTTACCCCTGAGGAAAGTCTTGATTGACTGAAATAGGCATTGGGTTCAAATGTGATGTGACATTTTCTAGTCTTGAGTTGCTAGCTTAGGGGAGAGAAGGAGATTAAAGGAAGACAAAAGGTATGTTTTTTTGGGGGTTATAATGGAAACTATCCTTATGAGGATTTAATTAATTAAGATTAGTTATAAATATTTATTTAATGTCATAGCATATTTGCCTCACTATTAGAGCATCAGTGCCCACTGCTTGTAAATACTGCCATTGGGTTTACCTGCAGGATTTGCAGGAACAAATTATTCATCTGCAGAGCTGTATGGACAACACACACCAATCTCTGGATTTGCTGCAGAACAGCATTTTGTAACCTTTTTTCCTATGTGAAAATTTTAACAAAATAAAGTCATATAAAATATTATCGATTTTTTAGTTTGCAAATAAATATTTTTTTGCTTACATTTGACTGGTACTCTTTATACAAAGAGCCTGATTCAGATATATACGCAATGCCAATATTTACACATTGTGCGATCATCGGCCGAATGTGCATGCATCTTAACCGCAATGCACATGCGCGGCGATTGAATTGCGATCAAATGTGACTACGGTTGTAGTGAGAAATTGTTCACAAGTGATTGAAAGACAGAGACTGTTTTGTGGGAAGTAACACGGAGAGGTGACTAAAACGCGGACATGTCGTGACCGTTTTATGGGTGTATATTTGTCTACATCTGCTATCCCGTATGCAGAAAATATGGCGCCAGTGTCTCAGATCCTGCAGCCATTCCGGGCGACCATAGGATTACTCAGATGGTTGATTATTATCGAATGATCTGCAACCACCGCTGCGTGTTTGCACGCAGTGGTTTGGATCTGCAAAGCCGCTGGTGGCCATCTCTATTCATTTCCTGGTGGCTGCATGCAGTAGGATATTTTTGCACAGTAGCTGCATACAGGGCCGTAGCTAGGGTAGTGCGGCCAGTGCCATGGCACAGGGCACTGCAGGGCATGGGGCATTGTTTGGGCCTATCAAATTTCTGTTTATTATCATTCTCACTTGTAGCATCCTCTTATTTCACCCCAGAATCTCCTGGCCTCCCCTATATCTTTCCTGGCCCTTCCCCATGAGGCCATTCCCTTTTTTTTGTGCATTATGGGCCTGATTCAGACCCACTCGCGAGCGGGTCGATGTTGCCCAAGTGCACATGCGCACGACGGAGGCGGCTCCGTCGTGCGAATGCGCAAGACCCGAATAACAACGGCCAAGCCGTCATTATGGGTCTCGCACCAAAGGGGGCGTGCTGTCGATGGTGATTGACAGCACGCCCCCCTTGGTGGGTGTGCTGGGGGCGTGGCTGCCCAGACGGAGGCGTTCCCATGGGAACGCCTACCGTCTGGGGTCGGCCCCACTGACATCACTAGTGATGTCAGTGGGAGTGCTTTTGGCTCTGATAGAGCCAAAAGCACTCCAGGGCTTGTGGCAGCGAGACCCTACCGCAGGTTCCCGTCGCAAGCCCGATGGTCGCGATGGTCTTGACCATCGCGACCATCATTTTGGCGCTCGCTATAGCTGTGGGTGGTAACCCACAGCTATGCGAGCGAACAGGAGGCCGCTCCAAAATGGAGGAGATACGGCCCTGATTCAGAGCGAGCGCTCTGTCAGAGCGTCCGGCTCTGAATCAGGGCATAAGTCATTTTTAAAAATGAGGGGGGCGCCAATGCTCTTTCTGGCACAGGGCACCAAAAAGTCTAGTTACTGCTCTGGCTGCATATGGGATCAATGCTGCGATTGCATTTGCATATCTGAATCAGCCTACAACGTGAGATGGCAGTCAGTTGCTCAGTGGGCCAGCTACTGTAAAATCTACTTAAGCTCAGTATGCCATTTCTACACATACATATATGTGCAGTACTTCTTTTCTCTTTTAACAAGAAAAATCCAGGGGCTGGAGGGGAGGCTGCTGTTATTAGGACAGACATGAGGATTATTTTATGTTCTACATGGCTGCTCAGACTGCATTTGTGTATTAATTAGCAGCTCTACCATGTTATGTGTGACAGAATTCCCACTCCATAATATGCTGAATATGCAGCTAACAATGACATGTGATGACATATCATGTCTGCATTGTGCAAGGAATGCTTCTGTTAATGTTTCTGCTTAATGGTCAGAATTGCTTTTCAGACAAAGGGCCAGATGTAATAAGCTCTGGGAAGCGATAAATTGGAGAGTGATAAACCACCAGCCAATCAGCTCCCAACTGTCACTTTTCAAACACAACCTGTAACATGACAGCTGGGAGCTGAGTGGCTGGTGGTTTATCACTCTCCACTTTATCACTTTTCAAAGCTTAGTACATCTCCCTTTGACTGCAAGAGTTTAAATAGTTATCTTAAATTTGCGATCCTGTGTAAAGGGGCCCATACATCTGACAGCTATTGGGGTAATTCCCCATTCTTCCAAACCCTCGGTCGGGGCAGCAGTGAAATCCATCATGTTGGACAATCCTGATTCCCCTTTCAGACCTGGAAATAGTCAGTTTTGGCAAGTCAGGGATATTTAACATGCTGTATTTTGCTGATTCCCTGACAGATCGAATTGGTATTGGCATCCTGTAGATGTATGACCCGTATTAGTGTTAGCAGCCTTAGATAAGTTAAATAATTAGGGCTTTTTGTTTATGGAGTTTTAAAGATTTTTGTTCAGTCAAAATATTTATGATTTAGAAATGTTTTAATGTTAGACTATTTATTTGATGTACATGCCAAAGGTCATGAAGTTATTTAAGGATTCAGAAAATCTTTCTATTTTTCTATCTTTATTTTTAATTATTCAATGTTTTTAGTGGCATGTGTTCAGTAACAAAGAGCTGGCCCTAACCAATTTGGTGCCCTATGCAAGATTTTGGCTGGTGTCCCCTAGCAGATAATCCCATCACACTACATTCTAGAGACAATCTCCCACCTCTTCAAACATGATACATGATATTCAGTTTTCACTTACCTCCTAGGTGTTCCTCCCTTTTCTTTCTTCATCTTCTTTCTTTCTTTAGGAGTCTGGCAGAGGACATAAAATTGTGATTCATTTGCCCCCATTTTACAATATCTATTACATCTCCCTTGCGATAGATAGATAGATAGATAGATAGATAGATAGATAGATAGATAGATAGATAGATAGATAGATAGATAGATAGATACATGTACACACACATACAGCACACACACTAATCCAGTTGCTGTCCACCTCACAGCACCACATAATGCCCCTTCACTTCCTGCCTCACAGAACAGCAACATACTGTAGCACCCCTGGCTTCTTCCAGTACCACTTTTCCAGCACAGCACCCCTGGCCTCATCTAGCACCCCACATCAAAAACAGCATCATATGGTGAGAGCAAAACGGTCTCCAGGGGATCCAGCCCTGCCTTTCAGTGAAGCCTTGCAGACACTGCCGGATGCCCCCCGGGGTTAAGTATCATGTACATGCGAAGACGGACCGTCGCGCAAGCGCATTAAACAGAAGCCTGTCGCTGGCAGTGTTAGACAGAGGACGTGGCCGGCGAGGAAGACTTCGTTGCACCTCGCCAGAGAGGTAAGTATTGATAAACACCAGTGGCATTTCGTTTGTATCACTGCCATGCTATACAAAAAAATGCTGCTGGTGTTTAGCTTTGTTAATAAATGGGGTCCTTATACCGGGTACACACTAGATGACTATTTGTCATCCAGATATAGTATGGCCCCCGACATCACTTCGTCGCTCAGTTGCTCCCGGCATCAATAAGTGTGTATGCACTTGCCGATGCTGGGTCTCACTGCTAGCAATATCTCGCTGGGTACATATCGTTAAGTGTGTATCCAGCTTTAGACTCACTATCTTTAGGGCCAGGGAGGCCGTCACGCCCACCCCTGCTTATATTTCCAGCTCCTGGACCATCCCTGTTGGACTTGGTGGGCTCTGGGCAGCTGATGGAGGTGGAGCCATGAGATTTGAGGAGTCACTGCGGTTGGGCATGCATAGTATGCCCTCCAATGCCCATTTCACTTGCCGCAGCCCAGTGAAGGAACTAGTGAGTGGCGGACCCAGGTGCAGACAGCAAGCAAGGGAATATCTGCAAGCACAGTAGGTGGGAGGCCGAAAAATGCATGTGGACGCATGGGGAAGGGCGTGGCCTCACAGCACATAAGGTATCAGTAGCACCAAATATTGCAGAGGGCGTCGCAGTGAGGGCCGTATAATTCAGAGTGCATCATAGTGAGCGTCATATAATACAGAGGAACCATATAAAGCAGAGTGCATCATAGTGAGCATCATATAATACAGAGGCACCATATAAAGCAGAGTGCATCATAGAGAGCATCATATAATACAGAGGCACCATATAAAGCAGAGTGTGTCGCAGTGAGCACCATATAATACAGAGGCACCATATAATACAGAGGCACTATATAAAGCAGAGTGCATTGCAGTGAGCACCATATAATACAGATGCACTATATAATCCAGAGTGTGTTGCAGTGAGCACCATATAATGCAGAGGCACCATATAAAGCAGAGTGCATTGCAGTGAGCACCATATAATGCAGAGGCACCATATAATCCAGAGAGCATCGCAGTGAGCACCATATAATACAGAGCCACCATATAATTAGGGGTGAGCGGGTTTGGATTTCTGAAATCCGAACCCCCCCGAGCCCCCCCGATCCGAGTCCGATCCGAGTCAGGCTCGACTTTTCCCGCCTGACTCGGATTCTGAAATCGAGGCAAAACGTCATCTTCCCGCCTTCCGAGTCTCGCGGGTTTTGGATCCTATATAAGGTACCCACGTCGGCGCCATTTTCTCACTCGGCTGTGGACAGTGAAGAGGGAGGGTGGGAGTTAGGGCTGTGTAGTGTAGTGTAGTGTAGTGCTGCTGTTGTCCACTACTTCAAAGTCCATAGGGGCTGGCTGTGTTGTGCTGTGCTGCTGTTGTTAATAGGGGCTGTGTCCACTACTTCAAAGTCCATAGGGGCTGGCTGGACTGTGTTGTGCAGTCAGTTCTCCATAGGGGCTGTGTCCACTCCAAAGTCCTGTGCAGTGTCCCAGTCCTAAAGAGGTGCTGTAGTGTTGTCCAGGGGGTGCTCTGTCCATCAGGGGTGCTCCCCCCAAGTGCTAAAAATATAATATATTTTCTGTGTTTGTGAATTGTGTGCGCAGTAGCCGCACGTGCATCAACAAAGTAGTGCCAAGCGTGCGCCTGTGTCATAAGTAAAGGGCCGGCTGGCTTGACCGTTAAAGGGTGCTGTAACCCCCGAAAGTACACTCCAGTCCAAACCAAAAAAAAATTATTTTCTGTGTTTGTGAATTGTGTGCGCAGTAGCCGCACGTGCATCAACAAAGTAGTGCCAAGCGTGCGCCTGTGTCATAAGTAAAGGGCCGGCTGGCTTGACCGTTAAGGGTGCTGTAACCCCTGAAAGTACACTCCAGTCCAAACCAAAAAAAAAATTATTTTCTGTGTTTGTGAATTGTGTGCGCAGTAGCCGCACGTGCATCAACAAAGTAGTGCCAAGCGTGCGCCTGTGTCATAAGTAAAGGGCCGGCTGGCTTGACCGTTAAGGGTGCTGTAACCCCCGAAAGTACACTCCAGTCCAAACCAAAAAAAAAATTATTTTCTGTGTTTGTGAATTGTGTGCGCAGTAGCCGCACGTGCATCAACAAAGTAGTGCCAAGCGTGCGCCTGTGTCATAAGTAAAGGGCCGGCTGGCTTGACCGTTAAGGGTGCTGTAACCCCCGAAAGTACACTCCAGTCCAAACCAAAAAAAAAATTATTTTCTGTGTTTGTGAATTGTGTGCGCAGTAGCCGCACGTGCATCAACAAAGTAGTGCCAAGTGTGCGCCTGTGTCATAAGTAAAGGGCCGGCTGCCTTGACCGTTAAGGGTGCTGTAACCCCCGAAAGTACACTCCAGTCCAAACCAAAAAAAAAATTATTTTCTGTGTTTGTGAATTGTGTGCGCAGTAGCCGCACGTGCATCAACAAAGTAGTGCCAAGCGTGCGCCTGTGTCATAAGTAAAGGGCCGGCTGGCTTGACCGTTAAGGGTGCTGTAACCCCCGAAAGTACACTCCAGTCCAAACCAAAAAAAAAATTATTTTCTGTGTTTGTGAATTGTGTGCGCAGTAGCCGCACGTGCATCAACAAAGTAGTGCCAAGCGTGCGCCTGTGTCATAAGTAAAGGGCCGGCTGGCTTGACCGTTAAGGGTGCTGTAACCCCCGAAAGTACACTCCAGTCCAAACCAAAAAAAAAATTATTTTCTGTGTTTGTGAATTGTGTGCGCAGTAGCCGCACGTGCATCAACAAAGTAGTGCCAAGCGTGCGCCTGTGTCATAAGTAAAGGGCCGGCTGGCTTGACCGTTAAGGGTGCTGTAACCCCCGAAAGTACACTCCAGTCCAAACCAAAAAAAAAAATATTTTCTGTGTTTGTGAATTGTGTGCGCAGTAGCCGCACGTGCATCAACAAAGTAGTGCCAAGCGTGCGCCTGTGTCATAAGTAAAGGGCCGGCTGGCTTGACCGTTAAGGGTGCTGTAACCCCCGAAAGTACACTCCAGTCCAAACCAAAAAAAAAATTATTTTCTGTGTTTGTGAATTGTGTGCGCAGTAGCCGCACGTGCATCAACAAAGTAGTGCCAAGCGTGCGCCTGTGTCATAAGTAAAGGGCCGGCTGGCTTGACCGTTAAAGGGTGCTGTAACCCCCAAAGTACACTCCAGTCCAAACCAAAAAAAAAATTATTTTCTGTGTTTGTGAATTGTGTGCGCAGTAGCCGCATGTGCATCAACAAAGTAGTGCCAAGCGTGCGCCTGTGTCATAAGTAAAGGGCCAGCTGGCTTGACCGTTAAAGGGTGCTGTAACCCCCAAAGTACACTCCAGTCCAAACCAAAAAAATATATATTTTCTGTGTTTGTGACTTGTGTGCACTGTGGCTGCACGTGCATCAACAAAGGAGCAGCGCCAAGCGTGCGCCTGTGTCCCATAAGTAAAGAGCCGGCTGGCTCATTTCTTAAAGGGTGGTGTAACCCACAAAGTGTACTACTCTCCAGCAAAAATAAAAAAATATTTTCTGTGTTTGTGTGCGCTTTAGCCGCACGTATATATATCAATATAACATAAATGGAGGACCAAACTTTTTCTGATAAAAATAAAATAGGGAAAGATCAAGAACCACTTCCTACTAGTGCTGTTGCTGCTGCTGGGAGTTGTTCATCATCCCAGAGAGGAAGTAGGAACATCACTACTTTTACTAAACAATTGACCCTCCAACAGTCCCTAGCGATGAGGATGAAGTACGACAGCAGTCATCCTGAAGCAAAATGTATAACTGAGGCCTTGACTGCTATGTTGGTGTTAGACGTGCGTCCGGTATCCGACATTAGTGCAGTGGGATTTAGACAATTGATGGAGCTAGTGTGTCCTCGGTTCCAAATCCCGTCTAGATTCCACCTGCATCCTCAAAGCAGCAGCGACAAGCGTGCGTCTGTCTGTTAAAGGGTGGTGACACCCTCAAAGTGTGCTACACAAACAATTAAAATATTGTTCTTTTTTTTTCTGTCTTTGTGAAATGTGTGGGCTGTAGCCGCACCTGCATCCTTAAAGCAGCAGCGACAAGCGTGCGTCTGTCTGTTAAAGGGTGGTGACACCCTTAAAGTGTGCTACACAAACAATTAAAATATTGTTCTTTTTTTTTCTGTCTTTGTGAATTGTGTGGGCTGTAGCCGCACTTGCATCCTCAAAGCAGCAGCGACAAGCGTGCGTCTGTCTGTTAAAGGGTGTTGTAACTCTCAAAGTGCTCAAAAAAATCAAAAAATTTTTTTTAATGTGTTTGTGACTTGTGTGCGATGTAGCCACACTTGCATCCTCAAAGCAGCAGCGACAAGCGTGCATCTGTCTGTTAAAGGGTGGTGACACCCTCAAAGTGTGCTACACAAACAATAAAAATATTCTTCTTCTTTTTTCTGTCTTTGTGAATTGTGTGGGCTGTAGCCGCACCTGCATCCTTAAAGCAGCAGCGACAAGCGTGCGTCTGTCTGTTAAAGGGTGGTGACACCCTCAAAGTGTGCTACACAAACAATTAAAATATTGTTCTTTTTTTTTCGGTCTTTGTGAAATGTGTGGGCTGTAGCCGCACCTGCATCCTTAAAGCAGCAGCGACAAGCGTGCGTCTGTCTGTTAAAGGGTGGTGACACCCTCAAAGTGTTCTACACAAACAATTAAAATATTCTTCTTCTTTTTTCTGTCTTTGTGAATTGTGTGGGCTGTAGCCGCACTTGCATCCTCAAAGCAGCAGCGACAAGCGTGCGTCTGTCTGTTAGAGGGTGGTGTAACCCTCAAAGTGTGCTCCACAAACAATAAAAATATTCTTTTTTTTTTTCTGTCTTTGTGAATTGTGTGGGCTGTAGCCGCACTTGAATCCTCAAAGCAGCAGCGACAAGCGTGCGTCTGTCTGTTAAAGGATTACATCGGTGACAGCATCCAAGTAGGCATGTCAGACAGTCCGTACCTGTACTGGCAGGAAAAAGAAGCAATTTGGAGGTCCCTGTACAAACTGGCTCTATTTTACCTGAGTTGCCCCCCCTCCAGTGTGTACTCCGAAAGAGTGTTTAGTGCAGCCGGGAACCTTGTTAGCGAAAGGCGTAGGAGGTTGCTTCCACAAAATGTGGAGAAGATGATGTTCATAAAATGAATGATCAACTCTTCCAGGGAGACCAGCCTCCAGAACGTACAGAGGGACCTGTGGTTCCAGCAGGGACGAATTAATACTCTGTGAGGATGAGGATGTACATAACACTGAAGAGGGTGAGGAATCTGTGGATGAGGAGGATGAGGACGACTTCTTGCCTCCGTAGAGCCAGTTTGTGCAGGGACAGATTATTTGCCAGCTTGTTTTGTGGGGGCCCAAACGAACCAATCATTTCAGCCACAGTTGTGTGGCAGACCCTGGCGCTGAAATGATTGGTTTGTTAAAGTGTGCATGTCCTGTTTATACAACATAAGGGTGGGTGGGAGGGCCCAAGGACAATTCCATCTTGCACCTCTTTTTTTTCTTTGCATTATGTACAGTTTGGGGCCTAGTTTTTCAATGCCATCCTGTCTGCCACTGCAGTTTCACGCCTAGATGGGTCACGTGTTTGTGCCGCCCACTCGTGTCGCTTAGCATAGTCATCCAGCTACCTCGGTGCAACCTTTTGGACATAAAAACACTATTGTGAGGTGTGAGGTATTCAAAATAGACTGGAAATGAGTGGAAATTAAGGTTATTGAGGTTAATAATAGCATAGGAGCAGAAAAACCTACAAATTCTGTGATTTTAGCTGTTTTTATGCTTTTTTTCAAAAAAATACAGATCCAAAACACAAAACCCAGAACCCAAAACACGGAAGGGTGGTTTTGGCAAAACCAATCCAGATCCAAAACACGAAGAAAGATCCAGATCCAAAACCAAAACACAAAACACGAAAAGTGGCCGGTGCACACCCCTACATATAATACAGAGGCACTATATAAAGCAGAGTGCATTGTAGTGAGCACCATATAATACAGAGGCACCATATAATGCAGAGAGCATCGCAGTGAGCACCATATAATACAGAGGCACCATATAATACAGAGGCACTATATAAAGCAGAGTGCATTGCAGTGAGCACCATATAATACAGAGGCACCATATAATACAGAGGCACTATATAAAGCAGAGTGCATTGCAGTGAGCACCATATAATGCAGAGGCACCATATAAAGCAGAGTGAGTCGCAGTAGGCACTATAAAATATAGAGGCACCATATAAAGCAGAGTGCATCACAGTGAGCATCATATAATACAGAGGCACCATATAAAGCAGAGTGCATCATAGAGAGCATCATATAATACAGAGGCACCATATAATGCAGAGTGTGTCGCAGTGAGCACCATATAATACAGAGGCACCATATAATACAGAGGCACTATATAAAGCAGAGTGCATTGCAGTGAGCACCATATAATACAGATGCACTATATAATCCAGAGTGCGTTGCAGTGAGCACCATATAATGCAGAGGCACCATATAATCCAGAGAGCATCGCAGTGAGCACCATATAATACAGAGCCACCATATAATACAGAGGCACTATATAAAGCAGAGTGCATTGTAGTGAGCACCATATAATACAGAGGCACCATATAATGCAAAGAGCATCGCAGTGAGCACCATATAATACAGAGGCACCATTTAATACAGAGGTACTATATAAAGCAAAGAGCATCGCAGTGAGCACCATATAATACAGAGGCACCATTTAATACAGAGGTACTATATAAAGCAGAGTGCATTGCAGTGAGCACCATAGAATACAGAGGCACCATATAATACAGAGGCACCATATAAAGCAGAGTGCATCACAGTGAGCATCATATAATACAGAGGCACCATATAAAGCAGAGTGCATCACAGTGAGCATCATATAATACAGAGGCACCATTTAAAGCAGAGTGCGTCGCAGTGAGCACAATATAATGAAGAGGCGCCAATGCAGAGAGCATTGCAGTGAGTGCCATATAATGCAGAGAGTCCCGTAGTGAACACCATATAACGTAGAGAACATCAGTGAACCACATATAACTTATAACAAAGATAATATGAACACACCCCTCACACACACAAACAGATAGATTTGTTACTCCCCCCCCACACACGCACACACTACATTAATAAACCACCCCACCACACAGAGTAAACCACACTCCAACCCCCTCTACCAGAAAAAAACCAAATACACCTATGCACAGGGCATAATGCATTAATGATCTCAAGTACACAAGTTTGTTACTAAAGGTCCAATAGTATGATAAATGACATAAAAACTTGAAAAAATACAAAGGTATATGAATTATTTGTTTGTTGTAATTCTCAAAATATACATTTATTCACATCACTTCAGAAAAGCACAATATAGTATAATATTAGCACCTGCTACTGGTGATATTCATTAGCTCGATGGTCAGATAAAGCAGTACTTTGACATAGTATAGTTTTGAAGTCAAAGCATAGTACAGTAGTCAGATAATGCAATACTTTCACATAGTGATGTTTAAAATGAAAACCTATGGTGCTTCTGACAGAGCCAGAAGCTCTCCGGGGCTTACGACAAGTGAGACCCTACCCTAGGGTCTCGTCATAAGCCCCGATGGTCGCGATGGTCTCTGACCATCGCGACCATCACCCGAGCGGTTGTTAGAGCTGTGGGTGTTAACCCACAGCCTAATGACCGCAACAGAGGCGGGCGGTCAGGATGCAAGTGGCCGCCCAGTTTCTGAGCGACCGCTTGCATCCTCCAACCACCTCTGAATGAGGCCCTTAGTGCTTCCAATATGCAATATTGAAACAGGCTTCCTAGTTTAAACAGTGATAGCAAGAAGTTTAGTGCGTGCAACATGCAACATTGAAACAGGCTTTCCAGTTTAAACAGTGATTGTAATAAACCTGAGTAACAACAGATGCAAAGGTTCTAATAGTTATCTAAGAATATTGGTAAGCTATGTGGCCTTATATATATGTACTAAGCTGGATACAAAGAAACATGTTTTAGAATTTAAATGGGTAAATCCACGGGCATACAAAACCTTATGGTGGGGTGTTACGTGCTGTACAGCCACGGACACCCTTGCTGCTGCTGCTGCGCGTTTCGCAGCACTGGCTTTGTCACGGAGGAGACCATCAGGTTTTGTATCCCGGTGGATTTACCCATTTAAATTCTAAAACATGTTTCTTTGTATCCAGCTTAGTTCCTTGATAGCCAACGCGTTTCGATTTGCCTTAACAAAGATTATACTGCAAATCAAAACGCATTGCAAATCAGGAACCAGGTGAATAGGACTGCTCTACCCATCGGGATTCTTTTGATGCAGAGACGTGGGATGTCCCTAAGGCATTCCAAATGTCCTAGGGATTTGCCTGGAATGCCTATGCCTATGGCCGGCTCTACAGTAACAGATAATGACAGAATGTTAGAAACAGGTGCAGGGAAAGGGATCTCACTGAGGGAGAGATGCATAAAACCTTTGAGAGAGATAAAGTGGAGAAGTTACCCATAGCAACCAACCAACTAATCATTTGTTTCTGATATTGCCCATTTTTAGTTGCACAAATGTATTCAGCTGCACCGCTCCCATCCATTCGCTTACTGAAGTGTGATCACTATCCAGATTTATGCTAAAGATCCATCTGAAATCAGACAATGGGGGGAATTCAATTACCCCGCATAATTTACTGTCAGTAATTAACAGCAGTAGCCTCGAGCTTTAATGTCCGGTGCTATTCAACTAGCCTCCCATATTTACCCGATGGCCTTGTTAACACATATTAAACACATGCATTAACATGGGTTATCAGGGGAAAATGCACAGGATCCATGAATAGTTGAATCAAACCCAATATCTTTGTATGCTCAAATCTGCATATCCCATCATTCTGTCTACACTCCCATGACACACCCACAGAACACTGAGCCAATTTGCACTGCTAAAGCAAACTTGCCCCCATATGCAAATTGAGATATAACTGAGTTGTTTACATCTCTGGATAGCCTATAGCTGCTCATAGTTGTGTATGCACAGGCACTGAGCATGCACAGTTCTACAAAACCACAAGATCCAGCTGCATAATGCAGTTGCACACAATTCCCCCAGTGATCATGGTAAAGGAATAATTGGCAACAGTTAGTGAGTATTGCCTTAATTGAGGCTGTAGATGTATTTGCTACTTAAGGAGTATTGCCTTAATTGAGGCTGTAGATGTATTTGCTACTCATTTGGCTAAAGTGTAAATATGCCTGGCAGAAACCTGGTGCATATGCTACCAATTCTCATTTCTGCCTGTTTGCTCTGCAAAAGGAGCATAGGCCCTCATTCAGAGCCGTACGCTCTGAGCAGAGCGCACGCTCTGAATGAGGGCCGGGCTCCATTTTCATGGAGCGTCCTCCTTGACGCTCGTATAGCTGTGGGTCACCACCCACAGGCTATACGAGCGTGCTTTTTGATGGCCGCGATGGTCGAGACCATCGCGACCATCGAAATTGCGAGCCGGAGCCTGCGGTTGAGGTTTTCAACCGCAAGCTCCGGAGTGATTTTGGCTCAGAGCCAAAATCACTCCCACTGACATCACTAGTGATGTCAGTGGGCCGGCTTCTGACGGGAGGCGTTCCCGTGGGAACGCCCCCATCAGGGAGGCACGCCCCCGGCACGCCCACCAAAGGGGGCGTGCTGTCAATCAACATTGACAGCACGCCCCCTTTGATCGGACACAACGAGCGAAGGACTTTCCTTCGCTCGTCGCGTCTGGCGCATGCGCACGACGGAGCTCCCTCCGTCGTGCGCATGCTCAGTGCATAACATCGACCCACTTGCGAGCGGACAGCCGCTCGCGAGTGGGTCTGAATCAGGCCCATAATTCAGCTGATTTTGCATTTGAAGTAAATGTGGTGCATGTACTGCTGATGAGAAACAGGCCAAATCTGCACGTGTTTAGCCCCTCCTGGTGAAATCACATCACTTTATTATTTATAGAAATTTAAAATATTTTGTGAATGCCTATGCAACTCGTCCTGTGTATTGAATACTTTGCGGAACACTTTGTGGCTGATGGTCATTTAAAATAACCCTTAGTGGTAACTAAGGGCTTATGTGCTCATTGGAGTGTGATTCCACTACTTTTGTAGTATTACAACTAGAGATGTGTGGATCCAGTTCCCAGAGAACCGACAACAGCTGAATTTAGGGGTTCCAAGTTGAATTGAGTCCGAGTTCGGAATCACTTTGGGTTTCCAAGTTGAACCGATACCCAGTTCAGTTTTGCAGTTAGTTTGAAACTCGGATTTAAAAACCAAACTTGGGTTTTGGATTACATGTAAACATGTCCAAACATGTCCAAACATGTCCAAACTACATGATTTTAGCTTTTTTTAAAACTTATTTAAAAAAAAATGCAGATCCAAAACCAAAACCAAAACACGTGAGGGTGGTTTTGCAAAACCAAAACACGAAGGTGAATCCAGATCCAAAACTAAAACACAGGGGTCTGCGTACATTGCTTATTACAACTCATGATGGGGCATATTTATCAAAATAACTGATGGACTAATTAAGACTCTTGTGCTCAAGCATGGCTATCCTTGAAACTGGACTGTTAGTGTGCCTTGAGGACCATGGTTGGGAACAACTGATCTAGGGGGTTCTAAATATTTGCAGGTACCACCCGAAAATAGCTGTTTTCTGGGAATATCCAGCAAATATTGAATGATAAATAGGCCCCTATTTCTTCCACATTTAATGTAAAAAGAAGAAAATAAAAATGAATGAAGCCCTATTCAATGGTGCTGAAAAAAAGAAGCTCTGTGTAACATAAATGAGAATTCTTGCAGCTATCTTTAAGAAGATTAAGAGCATAGTCAGAGCACAAATCAATTCTCTTTTTATCTACTGCTTCAGCAGGAAAGGGCGTAGAGACCTTTCATATGTGTCTGGTAATGAGTTGTGCTGATACCACGCATATCTTTCCCAAGTATAAGTACAATAATCCATACTGAAAATAACAGGTTGTTACATAGACTATGTGAACTCATTTATTTTTAATTTATTGAGCTACATTTTTGCTTTTCACTGCTTACACTTTCTACATCCCAGGATAAGAACACAATTTACAAGACTGGATAGATCATGGTAGTACTACATACAGTTGCATGGAAAAATTAATATAGTAACTCCAATACAAATATGCATGTCACATTTGAAAATGACAGAAAATAATATAAAACCTTGATACAATGGAAAACTATTGTGTGTGTATATACTGTGTATATATATATATATATATATATATATATATATACTGCTAATTAAATTCTTCTATTGTATTGTTTCTGTAATTCACACTTGCCTGTTCAATTCCAAAGTAAAAACTGTTAGTGCCTTTCACATTTTTCTACATTTCTGGAGGGGATGCAGTCGGGATGCCGACGGTCTAAATGCCGACCGTTGGCATCCCGACTAGCTAATCCCGGCAAGTGTCTAATGACCGGCATCAACGCCTATCTTTAGACCTATGCCAGGAGCCCAACACCCGGCTTACAGATCAAAGGACAGCCGCCGGGGGGAGAGGTTAGGTTAGGGGGTCCCCGGGGGGGCTTAGGGTTAGGCACCCCCCTGGGAGGTTAGGGTTAGGCTAGAGGAAGGGGGGTTAGGGTTAGGCACTTAGAGGGGGTTAGGGTTAGGCACATGGGGGAAGGTTAGGGTTAGGCACCCCTAAGAGAGGGTTAGGGTTAGGGGGGGAGGTTAGGTTAGTAAATAGAAAAAATACATACTTGTTGGGATCTTCACTGCCGGGCTTCCGCTGTCGGGATTTGAACCGCCAGCCATACTGATTCCAAAAATTGGAATACTTTAGCAGACAGTTGAGTTTGTTTGCAAAAACTACTGGACAATTTTACCCATTTGCTTCTGATCAAATACTTTACAGAATTCCTAGTGCAAAGTATTAAAATCCATACACCAGTATAAACAAAATCCAATGATAATAAGTATTATTATTATTTAAGCAAATAAATTCAGAAACTCTTGTACAATTTAATTACAATGTAAACCTTGCACAATGGCCATAGGCTACATCAGGCTTTTTCAGTGTGGAACTCTGGCTCAGGAGCCACTAATACCCCTTTCAAACTGCCAGCAATAACCCGGGTTATTTCACATGAACACGAAGCAACCCGAGTTATTGTGAAGTGTGAAAGGACCTAGTTGAAATAACCCAGGTAATGAGCAAGGTTGAACAGAATCGGTATGAAATACCACTGGCCGCATGGTGGTTCAATTTCCGGCAGTGGCAGCCCGACAGATGGACAGATCCTGGCAGCGGCAGCCCGACAGCACTGGAAATCCTGATCGTCCTCAGGTAAGTATATGCTAACCTAACCTAACCCCCCTAACCCTAACCATCCTTAGGGGTGCCTAACCCTAACCTCCCCCCCAAGTGCCTAACCCTAATCCCCCCTGTAAGTGCCTAACCCTGACCCCCCTCTTCCCCGCTGCCTAAACCTAAGTCCCCCGGGGGGGGTGCCTAACCCTAAGTCCTCACGGGGGTGCCTAACCCTCCCTCCCCCTAACCTGACCCTAACCCTGCCAGGGGGTTGCCTAACCCTAAGTCCCCCCCCAGGTGCACTAAACCTAAACCCCCCCTGTGGCTGTCCACTGGCGGCGCCCGGCATCCCTTCGATCAGGATGCCGGGCGCCTGTCTCCCGGTGTCGGGAAAATGACAGGCGTCTAGATATAGATGCCTGTCATTTATCCCACGCCGTGATAAAGCAATCGGGAAGCCGGCTGTTGGAATCACGTCAGCTGGTTTCCCGATTGCATCCCGGTTGAACACGGGTTCAACTTGGCTCGTGGTGCAGTGTGAATGGGTAACCCAGGTCAATGTGACCCGGGTCCCATTCACAGCATAGGAAGGGCTAGGTGTTGGAGATGATCTCATCTCCAAACTCCGGCTTGGCATGTTATGGCGTCATCAACCTGGCAATAAGCCGGGGTTGGGCTGTCAGTCTGAAAGGTATCTCACCCGGAATGCATCGGGAATGCGGTGTGAGAGTGTTGTTTTTTTTATTACCATTTATTTTCTTTAAATAAATATTTGTATCTGCTGCTATCATCTGGGCCAGCTCTGGGTTGTGCATTCAGCATTACCACCTATGTCTGCCCTGAGTCACCAACATAAATATGATTCTTGAGCTGCAGATCAGCAAAGGACAGTCTCCCTACTACTACCCCCTTTCTATTTCCTCATCCATCCCCAATGGCCCAGGGTGAGCATCTGCACTGCATCTTTCCTCCACTAACAACAAACAAATAGGAAAAGTGCTTTTTATACAACTATAGCAGGCATGCTAATATTCCACTGTAATATAAAATTGTTTTTTATGCATATATAATACATCAAAATAAATGCCACATGTTAGAGCTGAAATCACATGAATAAACTTAGGTTATGGTGATTAAATAAGCAGCACAATGACTGTCTTAAAAACTGATAGCACTTATGTATAATGTCTATTTGGAACCATTGAATTAAGACAGAAGATTGTATCCAAAGTATATTCTGGGACAGTATGTCTCTTGAAGGCTAATCTGTCAAGTATAGTTACAATGTTCCACAATAGGACCACACCTTACCTTAAATGCACTTTTCTCGCTGAGCTCCAAAAATCGTATCCTGGCAAGACTGTACGCAGTTAATGTTGGACATGAGGCAGTAGTCTGCTATAGTGGGCTATAAAGGTGATATATATATATATATATATATGTACCCAGAGTGACCTGTTAACGCTGGATCGGCTCACAGTAGCCAATACCTGGTAGGCCTTGTGTGTGTTTAAGATTATATGCTATTATGATTGGCTGTTTTGGTCACCAGAGTTCTCCCGCAATGTACTGTGGCCCTGATTCAGAGACGGACGCTCTGAAAGAGCGCTCGCTCTGTATCTTGGCTGTTTTTCTTTTGTTTTGTGCAGCCTTCTGGCCACTCGCATAGCTATGGGTGTGCACTCAAGTGTTTGCAAGCGGGTCTGAGTCCGGCCCTGTATTCCCAGATGATTGGTACTCCACAATGGAACGCAAGCTGTGTCAAATGGTCGTCACGATGGTACAAAAGCTGTGTCAGACCAAGGGGCAAATGCAGGATTTCTAGAGGGGAGTTTTCAAATGCCAGCCCAATCCATAAAGGGGGCATGATTGGCACTTAACAAGCTATAACCTGCATCATACACAGTGAAGTGTATGTAATACCTCTGACATATAAAGGACCAGCAATCACAGTAAGCTGTTAGATGTGGCAGTATAGTCAGCCATCCTGAGATGAATTTTTTTTCAGGATCTCAGCACCATTACACAATGGTGGCTCTGTGGAGCACCGGAGCAGGCCCATGATTCTTTAGGTATGTACACATTGGTCTCCTTATACACTGGATAGTGTATGCAATACAGTACAGGTTGAGTCTTCCATATCCAAAATGCTTGGGACCAGGGGTATTTTGGATAACGGAATATTCCGTACTTTGGAATAATTGCATATCATAATGAAATATCTTGGGAATGGGACCCCAATATACACACAGAATACATATATGTGTTATATGCACCTTATACACATAGCCTGCAGGTCATTTTATACAATATTTTCAATAATTTTGTGGCTCAAGCATAGTTTGTGTACATACATGAAATAAATTTATGTTTCATTTACACCCTATACACACAGCCTGAAGGTAATTTTATACCATATTTTTAATAATTTGTGCCTTAGACAAAGTTTGTGTACATTGAACCATCAAAAATCAAAGGTTTTATTATCTCAGTCATGCCAAAATTATTCCGTAATTCGGAATATTCCGTATTTCGGAATATTTGGATATGGGAGACTCAACCTGTATTAACAATTAACACTAGAGCTTGTCAACACAGTATAGGCTGTAGAGAAGAGGATCTAAAAAACTAAATATTTAGGTATGCAAAATAGCTCCGTTCTGGCCCATATATTGCATATTGTGCTGTCACTAGTAAAACCATATTATATATTACTGATACTGTGGTCATGATTTGAGTCACTGGCCGGAGAGGGGGTTTCTGTGCAATTGGAAACCCCCTCTGCATTTGCCTATAACACGGCCTGTGTCCTTTGGTGGTGTACCTGGAGTCAGCATCCAGTGTTTTGCAGGCTGGGATATGAGCCACTTCCTGAGTTGTGCTTTTCACAGCACAATTTGAATGAGTATTATTTTTTATTATTCTGTAAATATACCTCTGAGTGACGTCTTATTTTTCCATGTATGTGTTTGTGTGTGTATTTGTGTGATTCTTTTTTATTTGACTCTGGTTATTCTAGTTAGATATTTGTGTTGTGTGACTTTTGTGTAATTGATGGTTAGGGACTAGGGGGATCTGGTTTAGCCCATGTTGTGCCTTGACAAAGATACTTGGTTAGGATCAAAATGTTGAATCTGCTATTTGCTACTAAGATGTTTTAATAAACTATAATATTTTAAAATCTGGTTAGGGCACCCCTCGTTTCTTTCTAAATTTGGGATCTGGGAACAACAACCGAGCTTCAATATTTGTCACACAACAATGACTGTTATAAATATATGAGTTTGAGCCTGCCTCAGGTCTTTCTATCTATCTATCTATCTATCTATCTATCTAACTATCTATTATATTAATCTCTTGCAAGTGTAGTTGCTTTTGATGCTGAGCAGGCCTTAAGATCCAAGCCCTGTAGCACTTTGGCCTGTCCAGAGACTTTCTCACAGGCATTACAGTTCTTTATACTCATCCATCAGCGAGAGTCATGGTCAATGGTGTCCCCAAGACCTCGTTCAGATTCAAAATAGCACTAGGCTGGGCTGCTTTTTCTCCATTCTAATGTTAACTTTAGTGATGCAACCCTTGGAGTCCATTATATGTTGCTCCTTTAACATAAGGGTAGTGGAAGTGGGGGATTGGTAGTACAATACCTTAGTATTTGTTGTCAATATATTGTTGACCCTCTAGCAACCTGGATTTTTTTTGAAACCATGGATTTTTAGTTTATATTATTCAGATATATTATGAATTATTTGATGCCCGAGGCAATGTAGTCAAAACATTCTCCCTGTAATCAGTTATCAGTATCTCCCATTTCATTTATTCCGAGCCTCCTGTTCAATATTAGATTTGTTCTACATACTAATTTTGAGGCTGATCAGGATCATTGTGATCAAAATGAAGATCCTCTCCAAACTTCTTTATCTTTAACACTTTCTATTAGATTCCCTGTAAAATAGCAATGTAACATTTTGGAAAAATATGAACCTTAAAGTGTAATTTATATACAGTGGAATGTGCCCACATCTTGTCATGTGTATTGACAGATCTCCAGGGACAGTAATAGAGAAAAAGGTGGTAAGTAGACCCCAGGCCAGCATGTTTCATGATCATAGTATTGTGGGAGGGACCCACCATAGAAATTATGAGTGATTCTCATATTAGGAAACCAACTAAAATACAGATCTCCCATATCCCATCAATCATTCAAGTTTATATTGGACTTACAAAAATCCTATTTTTTTTTGCCATTATAATAAACACAGAATAAGATTGATAAGAGGTCATAGAACCAATAGTAAAGTATTAAATTAAAAATGAATGGTGAAATGCAAGAGGGATTAATTTACCCACACCCCCCTGATGGCGTCATGTTGGTGAATAGCACAGGAAGCGTGACGCAGGGAAAAAAAGTGCATTACACCCTTCCCAGTCTTTTGGGGTAGAGTCAAACTGGGGTTGTCCATCTCACTATTCTAATCTTAGGAAGCAAAAGTTATTTCTTTGACAAAAGGTGATGATTTCTGTTTTCTCCATTTTATTTTACATTACTTATGTTTGTTGTGTAACTTTGTTGTAACAAATTTATTGCAATTTTTATGAAAAGCATTGTTTATATTTTAACTTGTTCATAAATTGTATATTATTAACCCTTCTTATAGAACTACAGCTGCTAAGGAGAAATAAATAGCTCATGTTACTAATAATGTAATATCAGTATGGCTGTGATAATTACTAATTGTGTAAATAGACTGATGCAGGGTCGTGTTTAGGGGTTTGCTGAATAGGTGCAGCCTAGTTTTCCCCACCACCAAGTGGCCTCCACTACCAAAAAGCAGGAACATATGATATTTTGCTATTGCATGCTAATATTGTTTTCTTTTTGTCGGTGCCACCTGGCGGTAACCCAGTCCCACATGAAGCTGGAACTACTGCGTTACAGTGACTCTTCCTATTCTCTGCTTTTCTACTTCATGTGACATTGTCACGTCACACATCGCAATGTATTGACTCTGTGGGAGTGAGAAATAAAAGAGCACTGTAGTCTTGCAAAGACTAGAGAGAAAACTGAAGAAAGTAAGAAAAGGAAAATTAAGAGAAGAAAAGAGAACCAGAGCTAAACTATGTATTGCAGGAGCGAGAGATGGAGTCACTGAATGTCATATGTTACAAAAAATGGTGGAGTGAAGAAGGCTGAATGATGTTTATGCGGGATGTAGTCAGGAAGCCGGCGGTCAAAATGCCAACTGCCAGCTTCCCGACTGTGAAATCCCGGTGTGGGACTAATGATAGGTGTCTAAATACCAACGCCTATCATCAGCCCCACACCAAAATCATGACGTCTGGCATACTGATTGTAGGTAAGCCGGGCGTCAAGAGCACTTAGCCATGGGTGGGGGAGGGTTTGGATTAGGGACTCCTGGGGGGATTTAGGCTTAGGCATCCCCCCAGAATGGTTAGGTTTAGGCTAGGGGAAGGGAGTTAGTCAGGCACTACCGGGGGGTGGTTAGGTTTAAGCACCCCCCCGGGAGTGTTCGGTTAAGGGTACGGGGAGGGAGGGTTAGGTTTAGGCACCCCTGGGGGTAGGTTAGCTTTAGGTACCACTAAGGGAGGGCTAGGGTTGGGGTGGAAAGGGGAGGGTTAGGGGTGTTACTTACCTCAGTCAGGATCTTCAGCTGTCGACCTTCCGACGTCAGTATTTCATCCGCCGGGCTTAGGTCCAGCGGTGATTCATACCGATTCCATTTGTGCATATGTAAAAAGTGTGTGTGTATATATATATATATATATATATAATATATATATATATATATAGGGGAGGGGAGAAGAGTGGACCAATGATCACCGCGACTGTACTACCTCACTCTATTGAGAATAGTAAATTATATTTTAAGATAAATAAGCGTCAATGCTATTATTTCCATTTTTGTTAATGAAACATTTTGAAAAGTGTCAGGAAAGTAAATTTATTAGTATCACAATGTAATGTTTTCTTCCTCTATATTATACAATATATTTTAAATGTGTATATTTTCCCTTGATAGTTTCCTTTCTATTTACAGTACGTCAAGCAAATTCCAAGTACAATATTTCCAAAAATGAAAGAAAGTGTATTAATATAACATCATGCCATCAGTCATAAGAAAACACGCAAAAATGCTGTATACTCATCATGTCACAGGGTACTGCAATCATGAATCAGTCACATAGTACAGCAGACAGCCGGATGGTCATTTCACTGCCAACATGCACCTTCATCACGGGCCATAGTGCTGCTTATTAGTTTAGTAATATTGCATGCTTCATAAAGGCAGAAGACATCCTAAAATGTTGCTTTTGAAAATGAAAAGCATAATGGAATTTCCAAAAGAAAAAGAAAACTTATCAAAACCAATAAATTATGTGTATTCCAGTCTACCTGGGTGACAAAATACATATATTCCCAATGAGTAATAAATTGGACAATATAAGACCAAGGATTAACTCTTTTTGACTTGGTACAAAGAGCCCCCACAGCTTTTCAGCCTATTGAGGCCTCTAAAGTCCTTTCCTGACCCACAACTGTTGCAGAATTGTGCCATAAGTAAAAGTATAAACTTCCAGGGGCTGTAAATGGTGATTAGTGGCAGGATTACTTTATAATACTAGGATTTTGTGTATTGATATTTTAGGAAATTGAAAGTGATTAATATGAACCCCTACAGTTAGGAGATCAGAGTGGTCTGTGGATCATTATCTTAATGAGAAAGCATTAGCAGCTGAGAGATGTATATATTTTATATCTCCTCCAATGACATTTGGTAGCAACTATGGGGATATACTGTATTTTAATACTTGTTTCCTTGTGTGGATTGAGACTGGGTCATACCTGTCGACTTTCTGGCTGCTCCTTCCGGGAGGTTCAGCCAGAAGGGCAGAACGAGGGGGGGCATGGCTGGGACAAGGGGGAGTGGCCGGGTAGGTGACAACACTTGGGGTGGGGGCGGGGTCATGCAATCGCATCAGTTTGGCCCCGCCCTCGCTACACAATGCCAATAAAATAGGCAGGGCCAAAATGACACTGTGGGGGTTGCAGGGGTTATTGCGGGGGGATAGGAGGGGTGGGCAGCAGCCGGGATAATTGCCTGCCTTCTAGGGAGGTCGGGAGCAGCACCCGATTTTCGGGAGTCTCCCGACCAAATCGGGAGGGTAGGCAAGTATGGATTGGGTACTATTGTTGCATATAAAGCTGCTTCCCTCTCTGGATGAGACTTTGACAGTTTTTATGAGAAAAAGTATTTTAACATTAGTTTTTTTCGTGTGGATCAAGACTGGTTGTTAATAAACTTGCAAGTTTTTTCCTATATCCCTATCTCTTGCTTATTGTTTCGAGAAGAAAACTACTTCACAAGCGTTGGCAGGAAATCACAAACTAATCTGTATGCTTTAAATTATTAGAAAATAAGAAACAGACTGAAGACCATTTATATATCTTTATTTTTTCAGCGCTGGAGGACACATTATTTTTGATAAAGAGACATTTTTTCAGAAGGTTGAACTGTTTTTGGTGTATTTTTGGCTACAGAATATTTGAAGCGCCAGGTAATAAGATTGGTCATTCAGATATTTACATAACTGTAGCTTCTCATCCGATTTTAAAATTTGTTAATGATTGCAAATTGATTTGGTAAATGCATTTGCTTTAGTATCAAACTGTGTTGTGATGACTAATCTCTTAGAGATGTCTTTGGATTTTTGAACTTTGGGCTATATTTTCTAAAGTGCGGGTTTATAGAAAATCAAAATCAATATATTTATATTAAAAATGATTATGCAGAGAATTGTAATGTTAAATAGTTTATTACCACTCGATTCCACAAACTGAAAATTAACACTAAATAACTAGAAAAACAAACTTGAAGAAAATCATCATTTAAGTCTAGTTAAGAATAAATCTAACATGTGCTTGCCTAGGAACCAATGCCATAATGAAATCTCACAGACCATCACTTCTTGTTCAAATAGACTATGTCAGCTGATGAATTGGCAAAGTACAGATCCTAAAAACTGCTGTACACAGCATCCCACTGTCACTATGTTGCAGACCACTGAGAGGATTTGTACAGCATAGTGACAGAGACTTGCGATGCGTTGTTGAGTCTTCCAGAACCTGGTCCAGGCAGCCTTATCAGCACTTTCACCTCATCCAGAGAAAGCAAAAAACATGGTGACTTCTGAAGGCTGGTTTATCTGTTTTCTGCCTGATCTTGAAATAAATCACACAAGAATGGTTTATAGAGTGAGGGTTTATTTAATTCAATTAGCTTTATTGAGTCAGTTAATGAACAGATGTGAGTTAGGGATTTATGTCACAGAGAAGCTTTGAAAAACTATGAGAAAAAAAACAGTTTATTTAGAAATAAATTTGGCTATTTTCTGTATTACACGGAAAATAAAATGTCTACTACTGAGAAAAGTGCACTATGCTGTTGTGTCTAAGCAAAACAAGTAAATATATAATTTTATACTGTATAAGTAGGAAATAAATGACAATTATTTACCCTGTATTAAAGAGCCTTGCTGTATTAAAACATACAGAGAATAAAATAAAAAAATAATAATACAGTTAACATAAAAAGATAACTCTACTCAAAGGGGGTTTCCAGTGAGTATATTTATTAAATGTTAGTAATACGCTTTTACTATTTTTTTTGACAGATATAGGATTTCATCCAATTACTTAAAGGCTACTGCTAGCTCTCACTGAGTATTGCCAATGATAGTCATTGCTGGGGCTCTCCATGGGAAAACGTATTTGACAAGGACAGTGGTGGTAATTTTTATTATACTTATTTAAATATAAAATAAATGATAGCAGATAGATTGCACTTGCACTGCATATGTTTGGGGACATTTCCTCATTAAAATGTATGATGCGTACAACTTCTCACCACCTTTTGAGGTGTGAACTATTTTGAGCTAATTTGTCACCTACTGTATGCACATAATAATGCATGATAACCTCATAGATTTGAACAAATATATTGTATTTTTCGTGGTCACTTTCACTCTCTTATTAGGAATAAAATTGGTTGCAATCATGATGGTTTTCACAAGTAAATTTGCGCAAAAGCATGAATAATATACTAATTGCATCATGCAAGGTGTATAGTACACAGTGCTTGCAGACTTTTCAAAATCCCTCCAGGATAGTGACGGATGGGGGACATGCCACCACAATGACATCAGTGTGGCTCCATCAACAATTAGTAGCACTTTAGAGCAGACGGTGTGACTATGATAAATCAATTTACATCAAATCCCCAGGAAGTAGACAGCATGCAAGAGACTGGCCAATTTTTTTGGGAGTGGGAGAGCTCCCCAAAATATGGGACTCTTCTGGACAATCCAGGACAGTTGCACATATAATAGAACACTAATCTACACTGGTACCTACTCTTGTTGAGATTCGTTATGCATACAAATGCTTGTAGGCCCCCCCAATAAAATCACTATTAAATAATTTGTTATATCTGATCTAGTAAAAGGGGGTGCTATCATTTGACAATTGGTAGATTTTAAAGTGACAAAAATAAAAATAATTGCTGTAGATTGGTGCACTTTTAGTAAAACATAACTTTTATTTTCCAACTTCTAAAAGTCTTTATTTAGGTAATAAAACAGTGAAATATAAAAGGATAGAATAGTGTTTTTCGAAGAAAGGAATTTAGTGTAATAAAAATACTGTATCCAAACCCCTTGGAACTCTTGTATTGACCTAAATAATTTATATTCTTGTTGAAAAAACATTAGTATTCCACAGACCACAAATATTTTGTTTCCAAAATGAATATGTGAGTTTTTCTATAAAGTAGAAATTGATGAATTCACAACATAAGTCCTATTTTCTCATATCTCTTGTATCAATGTGTTCTGAAGTGAATACCTAATAATACCTTATCAGCAGTGTTCTATATATTGGAGACAGAGAGTTATTTTTCTCCATAAAGATTCAGCAAAAATTGAACAGTCTCCGTTTATAAATATCAGACTGAACATTCCATAACTAGTTACTATGTCAGAATATCTGATGGATGATTATTCTTAAACAACACACTCCAAATTAGTAGTTATTCAGATATATTAGCTTATATTAGGTTATATATGCACTGTTTGGGGGTGGAGTTGGCCTTTAGGAGTCTATATTAAGATGATTTATGATGACTCGGCCCTCTTTGTGTGCTGACTCTAGGAGAGGGACATACTAACATTCTGCTGTCCTGCTGGTGTGCATTACCAGGGCCGGCTCTAGGGGTGTTTGACCAGGGGAGCCACCCATAGAGGGCGCACCCCTCCCCAACATCCTGATTTCATTGGGACAGTATTGTCCCGCTGTTCCACCTGTAGGCCGAAGTGGCCTGCGGGTGGTGAAATCAGGAGGTTGGGGACTCCCACCACCACAGCTGTGCGGCAGTGCCGGACCCCAGAGACTGAATGGATGCTGCACGCATGCGCAGGGCATCCATTCATTGATGGGAGAGGGCTGGGGGAAGCCCAGCTAGTGAGGCTCCCCCCAGCCTGACGTTATTTGGAGGCGTGCCATGTGGGCACGTCTAAAAATAACATCACATAGGGGGCATGGCCTATGGTAATTAGGCCATGACCCCATTTTGCTGTGCACGCGATGTGAGGGTGCACTTTGAAAAGCTGGCACCGGGTGCTCCGAACCCTGGAGCCAGCCCTGTGCATTACACATAAAGTTTTGTTTCCTTCTCTTTGCCTTCCTTCTCTCTGCATATTTCTCTGGCATTTCTTTATATTGATGCTCTACTGTTCTTCTCTATCTTTCCTTTTTTTTCTGCTCCTCCCTTCTTCTGCAGGCAATGCCCTGCCAGGCCATAGTGGTCACCCTTCCTGGCCGCTACCTCCAGTCAATGTCTCCTGGTATGCTTGCTTCTTAGGTGCATGCTCACTGAGCCTGCCTTCCATCCCTCTTTCCACTCTTGGTCTGTCATCCCAGCTTCCCTGTATGTCCTTCAATCACCATTGCTACAGAGTTGTGGCCCTATTGTGAAATCATATCTATGACCCTGGTATCCTTGAACTGCAGTGCTGGTGCAACCCAAGCCTGGCTCCCTTCCCCCTTTTGGTCCTTGGTTGGTGTCATATCTGAGTGGACATGGCTGCATACATGGCCCATTGCTTGTTAAAGAAGACTCTTACCCTAGTGTTGGCTCTGGCAGCAATCCACATTTGGTGGTAGCAGTGCCAGCTGTTGTGCCTCATATCCAGGTGCCTCAATACCTCACCCTCTAGACAATCTGTTCTCCCACTGGTGACTCTTTACCCACAGGGTCCGGCGGGCTCCCACATTAGGTTTATTTGGACACCTTCCCAGGGTTATGCATGCTCTCATTTCTGATCCACTTGTAGTGGCAGGATCTTTGCTGTCTCTAGTCTGTGTACTGACCCCCTTTGCCACCACCACTTACCTATCTTCCTCACATAGGGTGCTGCCCAGATGTGCCCCCCAATTTTAGTAAACTGAAGGCTCATATGGCTCCTCTGACATGTAATGTGCTGCAATCCCTGATCCTTTTTGGCCCTTGCACTTCTTTGGCATCCCTGTCTCCCTCTGATGTTTCTTTCCAAGCGTACCTTTTCTTCTTCTTCTTCTTCTTCATTGTTAAGATTCCTAGTGTAGTCTGGATGTCATGCTCAATAGTGCTCATGCTGTCCTCCCTCCATGCTCGTAAGTGTCAACATTCTTGTCTCTGCACTGTGGGTTCTCTTACTCTTACAATTTCCTCTTCTTGCTTTTCCTATTCTGCCTCTTACAGTCCATCTAGTAAAATTCCTGAGTGATGAGAGTAGCAGTCATAACAGGTCCGAGCATGACCAGGGCTCTTGATGTCTGGCTGCTGCCCTCTCAAGTGCTGTTGGGAAGTAGTACACTGTAGAAACACCATGGTGCTCCATGTCTTACATTAGGGGGTCTGTAACAGGAATCGCACTGGCTGTTTTGTGAACATGTCTACAGTTATGTCTAAGAGGAAGAAGGCCCTTAATACTACAAGAATGAAGGGTGGCATGGGTGAGAACTCCTATAAGTTCTACCACAATTGGCTTGATGGCGCTTATGTTTTTATGGCTCACCCTGGGGAGTTTGCTAATGTGATCTGGTATCTGTACCTAATCCATAGCCTATGATGAGCTTTTCACCATAAGCAAGATGAATTACACATGCTGTATTTCAAGTGAAAATATGTGGAGGTCTGGTTAGAGGTGATGCAGCTTGAATGGTCTCCCCCTTCATTTAATAATTTGCAGCCAATACAAAGGGCACAGGCAAGGGTAAGTGCTAGTCGTGTCAGCAATGTTTGCCACCTCTGTGTCTGCTGTAATGGGTCCCATCGCACAAAAGACTGTGCCCATAATCCCAGTGGCACTCCCTCAGCCCCTGCTGTTTAGTAAGACTACTTTTCCAATTCAGGTCAAGGATTTTATTTCATTGGTTGGACTTGTACCTAAATCAGTCAATTTCTGCATCACTCTGTGATGTTTTTTTTATTTTCCCATCAACAGGCAAGGGCATAGTCTCCAGCCCCACAATTTGCAATCCACTTATAACGTGCTCCTAGTTCTACAGGAGTGAGTGATGAAGTAGGTCAGTTTAGGTTGCATGGCCTGGCCTTCTTGAGTTCCTCTTTTCACATATTTCATGCCATCTCCAGTAGGTGTTGTTCCCAAGAAAAGTGCCTTAAAATTATGGCTATTCTGAAATCTCTCTTACCTGATGCCATTCTGCATTAGCTTTATTGGGTGAAATATCAACTGTTCAATTTGACTCTTGAGCTGGTTATTGCCATGGGCCCTGGCTCCCTTCTGAATAATATTGATGTTGAGTTGGCTTTTTGGCTGCTGCTGCTTCACCAAGACTCATTTTGTTTTATGGGTTTTAGGCTGTAGGATGGTTTTTATAAGGACATATAGTTGTCTATTGTTTGGTCTTCTTTCTGTGCATTTTTTCAGCACTTTAGCATTTTTTCCATTGTGGCATGTGGTAATTAATTACCTCAAAGACTTCCTTGTCATAGGCCAGGCCTCCTGTCTTCACTGTACCTTTATAGTTTCCTTGGTCCTGACTTACTTTAATTATTATGGTGTCCCGATTGCTGCTTATAAGATTGTAGGGCCGGTAGGGCAAGTGACCCTGCTTTCCTATCTTGGCATCAAAATTGGTATTTTTGTGTGCTGTAGGCTTCCTATGGATAAGGTGGAGCACTTGCAGATAATCCCTATGGTAGGGTCTTTAGCCGTTTGCTCTAACATGTTACAGATGCAACCAGTTACATTGTGGCTGATTGCACTACAAACGTGCACACACATCGTGCCATGCGATTCCCCACACCTGCATACACTATGGTATGCTATGGTGCACACTGTGCAGTGCACGTATCCTCTCGCGCTATGTGTGGCGCTATGTGTGGCAAGGATACAGCGGGGCATATCTGTACCATGGAAATCCATCATCCTCACAATTTTATATATGTCTCCTTGAAAAATAAGCATAACCTGGTCATCCTTTCAGTGTCTCCTCCAATGTCAAGTTTGCAGTTGCATTTGTATATGGATGCACCTGCGGTGAAAGGTTTTGGAGCTTCTTGTAAGGCTCCTGGTTCACTGCTCCTTGGCTTGGGGGACTGGACTAGGGAGGATTTGTTCAGGAATCTCCTGCTTTTTGAACTCTCTCCGATTGTGTTGGCCCTAGAACTTTGGAGTAAGCATGTGTGCAATCACAGCATTGTTATATGAGGCAGTTATATGATTTAGAAAATAATGAGGCTAAAATTACTGTAGATATAATTCAGACTAATATGTTAGTTTGCTATCACTACAATTACTACTTCTGTGTGTCCTACTGGGCAGCAGCTGGGAATGAGCAGACATTGTGTTTATTATAAATTTAGGATGTTGTAAAGATAGTTCCATCAACATTTTGCTATGGGGTCAAGACATGTCTAATTTGAATTTGTGTAGGATGTTTCATACCTGTAGATCAATGATTTATCTATATTATTTTTTTGTATATGTTATAGATTTTTGTCTGCTTGTAACTGAAAATACTGAAAATAAATATTTTGCATTCACAAAAAAAACTTTATGTGCAAGATATTGTATAGTTGTAATTTCATTGCTCGTACAGTAAACTCTGCTTTTACCACACTCTACTGCAACCATGAGTGAGATAAGAACAAAACACCTAAAAAAACACTGCCTTGAATGCCAATGTCAATGAATGACAGGCACATGTTGGATTATTTGCCTTTTATGTTTCAGTAATTATACTGTCAAGAGTTACTTACCATACACTTATCACTTTTAATACCCATTTAATTTGAGATCGTCTTACTGTTACTTAGAAAATAATGCATTTTAACATCTTTGTAAGTCACATTCTGGAGTAAGTTCTATAATAGGCAGTTATTATGTAACAATAACATGAAAGCATAATTGGTATGCTCATGTTAGACAATAGGAAATCCATGCATTAACTTACACTGTGGTTTAGTACAAAAACCTCTTTTCTGAACTCCGGGTTGAAATTAGGGGTGAGCGGGTTCGGATTTCTGAAATCCGAACCCCCCCGAGCCCCCCCGATCCGAGTCCGATCCGAGTCAGGCTCGACTTTTCCCGCCTGACTCGGATCTGACATCGAGGCAAAACGTCATCATCCCGCCTTCCGAGTCTCGCGGGTTTTGGATCCTATATAAGGTACCCGCGTCGGCGCCATTTTCTCACTCGGCTGTGGACAGTGAAGAGGGAGGGTGGGAGTTAGTGCTGTGTAGTGTAGTGTAGTGTAGTGCTGCTGTTGTCCACTACTTCAAAGTCCATAGGGGCTGGCTGTGTTGTGCTGTGCTGCTGTTGTTAATAGGGGCTGTGTCCACTACTTCAAAGTCCATAGGGGCTGGCTGGACTGTGTTGTGCAGTCAGTTCCAAAGTCCTGTGCAGTGTCCCAGTCCTAAAGGGGTGCTGTAGTGTTGTCCAGGGGGTGCTCTGTCCATCAGGGGTGCTCCCCCCAAGTGCTAAAAAAATAATATATTTTCTGTGTTTGTGAATTGTGTGCGCAGTAGCCGCACGTGCATCAACAAAGTAGTGCCAAGCGTGCGCCTGTGTCATAAGTAAAGGGCCGGCTGGCTTGACCGTTAAGGGTGCTGTAACCCCCGAAAGTACACTCCAGTCCAAACCAAAAAAAAAATTATTTTCTGTGTTTGTGAATTGTGTGCGCAGTAGCCGCACGTGCATCAACAAAGTAGTGCCAAGCGTGCGCCTGTGTCATAAGTAAAGGGCCGGCTGGCTTGACCGTTAAGGGTGCTGTAACCCCCGAAAGTACACTCCAGTCCAAACCTAAAAAAAAATTATTTTCTGTGTTTGTGAATTGTGTGCGCAGTAGCCGCACGTGCATCAACAAAGTAGTGCCAAGCGTGCGCCTGTGTCATAAGTAAAGGGCCGGCTGGCTTGACCGTTAAAGGGTGCTGTAACCCCCGAAAGTACACTCCAGTCCAAACCAAAAAAAAATTATTTTCTGTGTTTGTTAATTGTGTGCGCAGTAGCCGCACGTGCATCAACAAAGTAGTGCCAAGCGTGCGCCTGTGTCATAAGTAAAGGGCCGGCTGGCTTGACCGTTAAGGGTGCTGTAACCCCCGAAAGTACACTCCAGTCCAAACCTAAAAAAAAATTATTTTCTGTGTTTGTGAATTGTGTGCGCAGTAGCCGCACGTGCATCAACAAAGTAGTGCCAAGAGTGCCCCTGTGTCATAAGTAAAGGGCCGGCTGGCTTGACCGTTAAAGGGTGCTGTAACCCCCGAAAGTACACTCCAGTCCAAACCAAAAAAAAATTATTTTCTGTGTTTGTGAATTGTGTGCGCAGTAGCCGCACGTGCATTAACAAAGTAGTGCCAAGCGTGCGCCTGTGTCATAAGTAAAGGGCCGGCTGGCTTGACCGTTAAAGGGTGCTGTAACCCCTGAAAGTACACTCCAGTCCAAACCAAAAAAAAATTATTTTCTGTGTTTGTGAATTGTGTGCGCAGTAGCCGCACGTGCATCAACAAAGTAGTGTCAAGCGTTCGCCTGTGTCATAAGTAAAGGGCCGGCTGGCTTGACCGTTAAGGGTGCTGTAACCCCCGAAAGTACACTCCAGTCCAAACCAAAAAAAAATTATTTTCTGTGTTTGTGAATTGTGTGCGCAGTAGCCGCACGTGCATCAACAAAGTAGTGCCAAGCGTGCGCCTGTGTCATAAGTAAAGGGCCGGCTGGCTTGACCGTTAAGGGTGCTGTAACCCCCGAAAGTACACTCCAGTCCAAACCAAAAAAAAAATTATTTTCTGTGTTTGTGAATTGTGTGCGCAGTAGCCGCACGTGCATCAACAAAGTAGTGCCAAGCGTGCGCCTGTGTCATAAGTAAAGGGCCGGCTGGCTTGACCGTTAAGGGTGCTGTAACCCCCAAAAGTACACTCCAGTCCAAACCTAAAAAAAAATTATTTTCTGTGTTTGTGAATTGTGTGCGCAGTAGCCGCACGTGCATCAACAAAGTAGTGCCAAGCGTGCGCCTGTGTCATAAGTAAAGGGCCGGCTGGCTTGACCGTTAAAGGGTGCTGTAACCCCCGAAAGTACACTCCAGTCCAAACCAAAAAAAAATTATTTTCTGTGGTTGTGAATTGTGTGCGCAGTAGCCGCACGTGCATCAACAAAGTAGTGCCAAGCGTGCGCCTGTGTCATAAGTAAAGGGCCAGCTGGCTTGACCGTTAAGGGTGCTGTAACCCCCGAAAGTACACTCCAGTCCAAACCTAAAAAAAAATTATTTTCTGTGTTTGTGAATTGTGTGCGCAGTAGCCGCACGTGCATCAACAAAGTAGTGCCAAGCGTGCGCCTGTGTCATAAGTAAAGGGCCGGCTGGCTTGACCGTTAAAGGGTGCTGTAACCCCCGAAAGTACACTCCAGTCCAAACCAAAAAAAAATTATTTTCTGTGTTTGTGAATTGTGTGCGCAGTAGCCGCACGTGCATCAACAAAGTAGTGCCAAGCGTGCGCCTGTGTCATAAGTAAAGGGCCGGCTGGCTTGACCGTTAAAGGGTGCTGTAACCCCTGAAAGTACACTCCAGTCCAAACCAAAAAAAAATTATTTTCTGTGTTTGTGAATTGTGTGCGCAGTAGCCGCACGTGCATCAACAAAGTAGTGCCAAGCATGCGCCTGTGTCATAAGTAAAGGGCCGGCTGGCTTGACCGTTAAGGGTGCTGTAACTCCCGAAAGTACACTCCAGTCCAAACCAAAAAAAAAATTATTTTCTGTGTTTGTGAATTGTGTGCGCAGTAGCCGCACGTGCATCAACAAAGTAGTGCCAAGCGTGCGCCTGTGTCATAAGTAAAGGGCCGGCTGGCTTGACCGTTAAGGGTGCTGTAACCCCCGAAAGTACACTCCAGTCCAAACCTAAAAAAAAATTATTTTCTGTGTTTGTGAATTGTGTGCGCAGTAGCCGCACGTGCATCAACAAAGTAGTGCCAAGCGTGCGCCTGTGTCATAAGTAAAGGGCCGGCTGGCTTGACCGTTAAAGGGTGCTGTAACCCCCGAAAGTACACTCCAGTCCAAACCAAAAAAAAATTATTTTCTGTGTTTGTGAATTGTGTGCGCAGTAGCCGCACGTGCATCAACAAAGTAGTGCCAAGCGTGCGCCTGTGTCATAAGTAAAGGGCCGGCTGGCTTGACCGTTAAAGGGTGCTGTAACCCCCAAAGTACACTCCAGTCCAAACCAAAAAAAAATTATTTTCTGTGTTTGTGAATTGTGTGCGCAGTAGCCGCACGTGCATCAACAAAGTAGTGCCAAGAGTGCGCCTGTGTCATAAGTAAAGGGCCGGCTGGCTTGACCGTTAAAGGGTGCTGTAACCCACAAAGTACACTCCAGTCCGAACCAAAAAAAAATTTATTTTCTGTGTTTAGCCGCACGTATATATCAAATCGATATAACATAAATGGAGGACCAAACTTTCTCCGATAAAAATAAAATAGAGAAAGATCAAGAACCACTTCCTCCTAGTGCTGAAGCTGCTGCCACTAGTCATGACATAGACGATAACATGCCATCAACGTCGTCTGCCAAGGCCGATGCCCAATGTCATAGTAGAGGGCACATACAATCCCAAATGGCAAAGTTCAGGAAAATGACCTTGAAAAAGACATTTAAATCAGCTGAAGAGAAATGTAAACTTGCCAATATGCCATTTACGACACGGAGTGGCAAGGAACGGCTAAGGTCGATCCCTAGTATGTTCATGACTAGTGGTTCAGCTTCACATGACGATGGAAGCACTCCTCCCACTAAAAAAATCAAAAGAGTTAAGCTGGCAAAAGCACAGCGAAGAACTGTGCTTTCTAAGAAGATATCACAAATCCCCAAAGAGAGTCCAAGTGTGGTGGTGGTTGCGATGCCTGACCTTCCCAGCACTGGACGGGAAGAGGTGGCTCTTTCCACCATTTGCACGCCCCCTGCAAGTGCTGAAAGGAGCACCCACAGTCCACTTGCTGATATGCAAATTGAAGATGTCACTGTTGAAGTACAACAGGATGAGGATACTGGTGTAGCTGGCGCTGAGGAGGAAGTTGGCGAGGAGGATTCTGATGGTGATGTGGTTTGTTTAAATCAGGCTCCGGGGGAGACAGTTGTTGTCCGTGGGATGAAAAAGCCCATCACGGTCATGCCTGGGCAGAAGACCAAACATTCCACCTCTTTGGTCTGGCAATATTTCTATCCAAATCCGGACAACAACTGTCTTGCCATATGTACCATATGTAAAGGTGAAATAAGTAGGGGTAGGGACGTCAACCACCTAGGAACATCCTCCCTTATACGGCACCTGCAGCGCGTTCATAAAAAGTTACTGTCAAGTTCAGAAACTTTGGCTCAGACCGTAAGCAGTCCAGGGACACCTAAATCCCGTTGTCCTGTTGTATCCAAGCGCCTGCAAACCACACCGTCAACTCCCTCCTCGTCAATTTCCTCCTTAGTCAGGATCGGAAGTAGTCCTGCAGGCCATATCACTGGCATGACTGACTCTCCTATCCGGGATTCCTCCGGAGGATCCTGCATTGCTACGCCTACTGCTGCCGCTGCTGCTGTTGCTGCTGCTGCTGGGAGTCGTTCATCATCCCAGAGAGGAAGTAGGAACACCACTACTTTTACTAAACAATTGACCCTCCAACAGTCCTTAGCGAGGAGGATGAAGTACGACAGCAGTCATCCTGAAGCAAAACGTATAACTGAGGCCTTGACTGCTATGTTGGTGTTAGACGTGCGTCCGGTATCCGCCATTAGTGCAGTGGGATTTAGACAATTGATGGAGGTAGTGTGTCCCCGGTTCCAAATCCCGTCTAGATTCCACTTCACTAGGCAGGCGATACCGAGACTGTACAGAAACGTCAGAAAAAGTGTCCTCAGTGTCCTGAAAAATGCCGTTGTACACAATGTCCACTTAACCACGGACATGTGGACAAGTGGAACAGGGCAGACTAAGGACTATATGACTGTGACAGCCCACTGGGTAGATGTATCACCTTACGCAGCAACAGCAGCAGCGTCACCAGTAGCAGCATCTCAGAAACGCCAGCTCGTTACAAGGCAGGCTACGCTGTGTATCACCGGTTTCAGTAAGAGGCACACCGCCGACAACCTCTTAGAGAAACTGAGGGAAATCATCGCCCAGTGGCTTACCCCACTTAGACTCTCCTGGGGATTTGTGATATCTGACAACGCCACCAATATTGTGCGGGCATTACATCTGGGCAAATACCAGCACGTCCCATGTTTTGCTCACACAATAAACTTGGTGGTGCAGAATTTTCTGAAAAGCGACAGGGGCGTGCAGGAGACGCTTTGGGTGGCCCGAAAAATTTCTGGCCACTTTCGCCATTCAGCGACTGCGTGCCGAAGACTGGAGCGCCAGCAAACACTCTTGAACCTGCCCCGCCATCACCTGAAGCAAGAGGTTGTGACGCGGTGGAACTCAACCCTCTATATGCTTCAGAGGATGGAGGAGCAGCAAAAGGCCATACAAGCCTATACATCCACCTATGACATAGGCAAAGGAGGGGGTATGCACCTGACTCAAGCGCAGTGGAGAATGATTTCCGTGTTGTGCAAGGTTCTTCAGCCCTTCGAACTTGCCACACGTGAAGTCAGTTCAGACACTGCCAGCTTGAGTCAGGTCATTCCCCTCATCAGGCTTTTGCAGAAGCAGCTGGAGAAAGTGAAGGAGGAGCTAAGACGGAGCGATTCCGCTCGGCATGTGGGACTTGTGGATGAAGCCCTTCATTCGCTTTGCCAGGATTCCAGGGTGGTCAATCTGTTGAAATCAGACCACTACATTTTGGCCACCGTGCTCGATCCTAGGTTTAAAGCCTATGTGGTGTCTCTCTTTCCGGCCGACACAAGCCTGCAGAGGTGCAAAGACCTGCTGGTGAACACACTGTCAGCTGAAGCGGAACGTGACACGTCAACGGCTCCTTCTTCATTTTCTCCCGCAACTGGGGCTGCCAGGAAAAAACTTAGGTATCCTAAGCAACCCGCTGGCGGTGATGCAGGGCAGGCAGGACCAAGTTTGGACATCTGGTCCGGACTGAAGGACCTGGCAACAATTTCTGACATGTCTACTGTCACTGCATATGATACTGTCACCATTGACAGAATGGTGGAGGATTACATCGGTGACAGCATCCAAGTAGGCATGTCAGACAGTCCATACCTGTACTGGCAGGAAAAAGAGGCAATTTGGAGGCCCCTGTACAAACTGGCTCTATTTTACCTGAGTTGCCCCCCCTCCAGTGTGTACTCCGAAAGAGTGTTTAGTGCAGCCGGGAACCTTGTCAGCGAAAGGCGTAGGAGGTTGCTTCCACAGAATGTGGAGAAGATGATGTTCATCAAAATGAATTATCAGCTCTTCCAGGGAGACCAGCCTCCAGAAGGTACAGAGGGACCTGTGGTGGTGGATTCAAGTGGGGACGAGTTAATACTTTGTGAGGATGAGGATGTACACACTGAAGAGGGTGAGGAATCGGTGGATGAGGAGGATGAGGATGACATCTTGCCTCCGTAGAGCCAGTTTGTGCAGGGACACATTAATTGCCAGCTTGTTTTGTGGGGGCCCAAACGAACCAATCATTTCAGCCACAGTTGTGTGGCAGACCCTGGCGCTGAAATGATTGATTTGTTAAAGTGTGCATGTCCTGTTTATACAACATAAGGGTGGGTGGGAGGGCCCAAGGACAATTCCATCTTGCACCTCTTTTTTTCTTTGCATTATGTACAGTTTGGGGCCTAGTTTTTCTAACTGCCATCCTGCCTGCCACTGCAGTGTCACTCCTAGATGGGTCACGTGTTTGTGCCGCCCACTCGTGTCGCTTAGCATAGTCATCCAGCTACCTCGGTGCAACCTTTTGGACATAAATACACTATTGTGAGGTGTGAGGTGTTCAGAATAGACTGGAAATGAGTGGAAATTAAGGTTATTGAGGTTAATAATAGCATAGGAGCAGAAAAACCTACAAATTCTGTGATTTTAGCTGTTTTTATGCTTTTTTTCAAAAAAATACAGATCCAAAACACAAAACCCAGAACCCAAAACACGGAAGGGTGGTTTTGGCAAAACCAATCCAGATCCAAAACACGAAGAAAGATCCAGATCCAAAACCAAAACACAAAACACGAAAAGTGGCCGGTGCACACCCCTAGTTGAAATATAACAAAATGGATAAACTTCAGTATTTTTCAGATTGCTTGGGTTCTCAAACATCTGCTTTGATTTCTCCCAATGTAATAGATGTCTATCTCTCATGAAAGCTCTGATGCCAATTGTATAAAAGGGCGCACGGATATAATTCAAACCATTTGAGAAGCGACACCTTGATTTTTGTGCCCTGTGTCAGCCTACCCCCAGAGCGCCAGACATCATGACGTTCAGCACATGACATCTGAAGCAAGGGCCTAGTTATGGCTCTGACTGCAAAAAATAATAAACATGAAAACTGCTGGAAAACCCACCAGAAACTAGATGTAGATTTAAGAGAGGAGATTGCCAGAATTGCCGGTCATTAAAAATGCAGGATTATGACGCCTACAGTATAAAAGAGGAACTAAAACCTGCCTCATACTGTGGGTATTGTAATACTGCTATTACTGGAAATCAACTGGGGAATGTGTGCGCTGGCTAGGGAGGACTGGTTGTTGCTGTATGATGTTGCACACATGTGCTACAATCTTTCAGTTTAAAAAAACCTATATATTGAAGGCGGTATCATGCCCATAATTCCACTTGTACACACGGGGGTACTCACCAGTGGTGTATCTATCACTATGGCAGAGAGTATTTTTTATTTCATTAGAAGACAAAATATTTTAGACAGTCATTCATATACTCATTGATGTGTGCTTTTTGTTGTTCTTTAGATGGTGAACTGTTCTTTAGATGGTGAACTGTGTACTGAACCATGGGGGAATGTAATGATAGATTTTTTCTGTTAGAAAAATGTTTATGGTTTACAATATATACAGTATATTATACTGTACATTGCATAGCATAATGCTTGCATGTGCCACCCAATTTGCATTAATTATAAACCATGTGTTAGGCTCGTAATTGTTAACATAAGGAAATTATTAGTTACTAGAAGTGTTTTAGGTGCAAATCCCTTGCTATAATGACCAGATGGCTGAAAAGTGATTTACAATAAGTTCAGGTTAATTACATCATTCCGAGATGGAATTTAACTACACTGACAAATTCTGAAAATGATGTATTTTCATAGATTGTTGAATTAGAATATTAGTAGGTCCGCATACTAGTGTACGGTGACTGCATTCTGCTTCAGTGTAGAATATTTGAGTGAAATTTTACAGTTACAAAGACAATAATTTGAACTGTTACTTCAATCTGTGTAAAAGAAGCAAAAAGTAAGATTTCTATATCTGTAAATAAATGATGAATAGACCCTAAAGACTACCTGTCAACATTTGTGGACCCATTATAACAATGCTCTTCAATGCAAAGGCGAGTGTGATGCAACAATGGATGATCTATTAAATTGTGAATATCTCGTTGTTCCAAATGGTGTTTTCCGAAAAGTAGGTTTTATCCTATATTGTGCCATTTTTATGGTGTATTCACTTGACACCAAAAGCAGCATTGCTTTTAGCCTCTGTTTTTATTTTTTAAAGCCCCAAAATGAATGTTACATTGAAGAAAACAATGACTTCAGGAGTCCTGGGGAGGGATTGTCTGTGACACGGAGCTTGAAGTGTTAATATCAGGACACATCCTCTGAAAACTGAACTTACCAGACTGATGCTGGGAGAGAGGATTGTCCATGTCCTGCATCCAAGTGGTTTATGTACTAAGCCTTGGAGAGAGAAAGTGGATGGAAATAAAGTACCAACCAATCAACTCCTGGACTCCAGTCATTATTCAAGTCCAGTGTCTGACATCGAAGGCATTTCCGATTCCAAAAACTGCTCTGGTCCTGGAAAACGTAGATAGAAGAGATTTCATTAAAGCACCTAGGGCCTCATTCAGACCCACTCGCAAGCGGCTGTCCGCTCGCAAGTGGGTCGATGGTGTGCACTGCGCATGCGCACGACGGAGGGAGCTCCGTCGTGCGCATGCGCCATACGCGACGAGCGAAGGACTTTCCTTCGCTCGTTGTGTCTGATCAAAGGGGGCGTGCTGTCGATGTTGATTGACAGCACGCCCCCTTTGGTGGGCGTGCCGGGGACGTGCCTCCCAGACGGTGGCGTTCCCAAGGGAACTCCTACCGTCAGAAGCCGGCCCCACTGACATCACTAGTGATGTCAGTTGGAGTGATTTTGGCTCTGATAGAGCCAAAATCACTCCAGGGCTTGTGGTCGAAAAACCCGACCACAGGCTTCTGGTCGCACTGGCGATGGTCGCGATGGTCAAGACCATCGCGACCATTATCCTGCACGCTCGTATGTGCTGTGGGTGGTGACCCACAGCTATACGAGCATCCAGGAGGACACTCCATTTTTATGGAGGACGGCCCTCATTCAGAGCGTGCGCTCTGCTCAAAGCGTCCGGCTCTGAATGAGGGCCCTAGTTTCAACTTTTGCTTCAACTAGACCCAAAGGTCTTGATACAGTCGTCAATTTCAGACAGCATTGCAATCACAACATATGTTCCTAAACCATCTGAACCACTTGCCATACCATCTGTTGAGCTTGTTTAAGAACCAATTGTCATGGACAGAGACTCAGGGCCTGATTCAGACCCGCTCATAAGTGTCCACGCGCTCGCTGTAAGTGATGGTCGCACAACTGCGCTTGCGTATTGTTTCGCAATGCGCGTGCGCAAACCAGTCTTTGCGGTCGGAAATCGTGCGCTCGTAAAACACAGAGGGGCTGCTATTATGAGTGACAGAATGTGCCGTTTGTGGGTGGTAACAGGGGAAGGTGCTTGAAAATGGGGGAGTGGTTGTGCGAATGCAGGCGTGCCCAACGGTCAAAACGGCATTTAATGGGAGTGCATAATCAGCAAAGGAGCGGCATCGATCACGTCACTTGGTTGTCTTTTAGCCTGAACTGCTTGCAGTGATTACGGGAAGTAATTCCTACCACAAGCACTGCGAGCAGTTCAGATGCCGTTCGATGCTCCCGATTAATCTAATAAAAACAGGAGATGACGTGATTTGCGAACGGAAAAGGGGCGTCTTGAAAAAATAGCGAGCGCATTTAGCGGATGCTCGCACAGACATAGAGGCGTCCTCACACCGCAAAGAGCGAGCGCTCAATTTAAATATCCGGCCCCTTTTTCAGAGCGAGCGGCCGCAAATAGCTTCCGGGTCTGAATCAGGCCCTCAGTTCATAAAATTTCCACACTGCTCCCTTTGCCCCTATTTTTATAACCTGATCTGGAAGCTCCATTTCAAAAGTCCATGACTTCTAAACCCTCATTGTAATACTATCTTGCACCCAAACACCTGTTATGTTTATTCTAAAAAAAGAGAATGTACAGATGTGCCCTCACACACCTAGCCTTAATATGCTATGTGGCACGAGTGCACTGCCTGGTCCCATGCAACCAACTTATTTCCTACCTGAAAATGCATCTTAGTTGCAGTCAGATGCATAACACCAATTCTGTAGACTGTGCTGATAAATTTAATATGCAACATTTGTATATCTGTGTGCGTCTGTATATGGAGCAAATCTGAATTTAGCATGATGTATCTTTGACCTCTGATGATCAGCTGGATGGGACTGCTATTATTATATTGAAGAGCAAGGCTCCCTGCTGGACTCTGCCAGGAATTTGACAAGGTGACAGTTTTCAAGAAATTTTTTTAACTTTATGGTACCCCTGTCTTATGTAGGTAACTTAGCAGTGGTGAGAGCTGCAGACCCCCCCCCCCCCCCCTTGGTGCCTAGCTCACTGGCCAGTGAAATTTATTGATGGAATTACAACAAATGGACTTGAATGGATTCCACTGTGTGTAAATCAGTGCAATTTTTTTTGTGATTCAGGAGGGGCCGTAGTTGCTAACCCTGCTCTCACCTGGTCATGCCTCAGCATATCATCTCCTGATGAATAATAGCTTAGGTTCAACATCTTAAGCTAGGTACACACTGGGAGATATATTGTCCATTCAATAGAATGGCCGATATATCGCGAACACGTCAGCGGATGTGGGTGTAAATACCTTAGTTGCAAGTGGTGCAGCTGCTTTGGGTCCCGGAGCTGAGGGGGGCCCATCTTTCCTGTCAAAGTTACATGTGTTATATACATTTTTCACCATTGTGTGGTACATAGGGGCCTTACAAACTTTTGCTATGGGGCCTTCAAATACCTAGTTACACCCCTGCCCTGAAATGTTTGTGAATGATGTTATTCACAGACATATCACATCTACTCTGCAGCACAGAAGATGGCTGATATATCTGCAGATACTGTATATTGGTGTATCTGGCTGTGTGTATGGGCAGTCAACTGACCCCCCGTACACTTGCTGCAGGGGCCACTGGTGACTGACAGCTCAAGTGGGCAGGCAAATTCAAACTGGAGATGTGTGAGCTCGGTTTTCTGAACACCAATCCCACCTCAACTTCCTGGATCCAAGTGAATATGAGCTCCAACTTTGGATTCCAAATAGAGGCAAAATATCTTCATCCCAGTATCGGATTCTTGCGGGTTTTGGATTCTATATAAGTCCCTCCAACTGTGATTTGGGTGCCATTTCACACTGACTCCAGTCTGTGCTATGCTGTGCTAACTTGTGTCCAGTGGCTGTGTTGTGTCCATTCTCTCCACCTGCAATGGCTGCTTCTTTGCTGTATATTAAAAAAACAAGCACTAAAATATAGCATAATAAATATTCATAAAATCACAGGTATAGAAGAATTACCAATTATAAAATTCAATGTTTATAGTCTTTAGACTTAGTATGGAAGTGGGGGTAAGCAATGGGATTGATGCAAATAGAGTATGTGGTTGTAAGGTTACCACTTGACGTAACTTTCCCTACCTGCATGTGGATCTTCCTTCCTTCCTTGCGACTGGCTATAGAAGCACTTTCTTGTTTCTACTGAGCTGCTTAGTAACAAGTGCAGGAAACTATTTTTCTTACTTATATTGCTTCTGTGCTGTGTCCACTCCAGTCCCTGTGTCCAGTGGCTGCTGCTGTTCTGTGTCCATTCACTCCCTGTGTCCAGTGGCTGCTGCTGTATCCATCCACTTCCTGTGTCCAGTGGCTGCTGTGCTGTGTCCACTCCAGTCCCCTTAGTGTTAATATTGGCAGAGCTAGATTTATAGTACAGGCAAATAGCAAATCATTGTTTATTATTTATTATTTATTATTAGTGCAGGAATTATTATTACTAGTCTGTCACACAGTGGTGCTGCATTTGACCCCGAAGGCCATACCCCACCGTGATATAAGCAGTGTGACTCCGCATGGAGGGAGCTCTGTCGTGTGCATGCGCAAGACCCGCATAGCGACGGCCAGCCGTCACTATGGGTGTCTCACCAAAGGGGGCGTGCTGTCGATGGTGAGTGACAGCACGGGGTGTTGCTGCCCAGATGGAGGCCTACCATCTGGGTCCAGCCCCACTGACATCACTAGTGTCTACTAGGGAGCTCCATCATGCACATGCGTGAGACCCGGCGAGCGACGAGGAATACATCGCTCGGGGTCTCGCACCAAAGGGGGTGTGCTGTCGATGGTGAGTGACAGCACGCTTCCTTTGGTGGGCGTGCCGGGGTCGTGGCTGCCAGACAGAGGTGTTCCCATGGGAACGCCTACCGTCTGAGTCCGGCCTCACTGACATCAGTAATGATGTCAGTGGGAGTGATTTTGGCTCTGATAGAGCCAAAATCACTCCTGGGCTTGCGGCAGTGAGACCCTAAAGCAGTGTCTCATCGCAAGCCCGATGGTCGCGATGGTCAAAGACCATCAAGACCATCATCATGGCCACTCGCTATAGCTGTGGGTGGTCACCCACAGCTATACGAGCGGCCAGGAGGCCGCTCCATTTTTAGGGAGGAGGGCCCTTATTCAGAGCGAGCGCTCTGGTCAGAGCGTCCGGCTCTGAATCAGGCCCTCAGTCCTTTGACTTTTAATTATGAGTGGTGGTTCTGTAACTGCTATCAGTGAAGCATCTTCTTCTGTCTCTCATGACAATACAATCCCAAAAAATTTAAACTGGAACAGCAGTGCTGAAAATGACACTAAGGCAGGAGAACAAACTCTGGGGGTCATTCAGACCCGCTCGCGAGCGAAGGATGCTCGCAAGCGGGTCGATGTTGGGCGAATGCGCATGCGCACGATGGAGGAAGCTCCGTCGTGCGCATGCGCGAGACCCGGCGAGCGACGAGGAATACGTCGCTCGGGGTCTCGCACCAAAGGGGGCGTGCTGTCGATTTTGAGTGACAGCACGCCCCCTTTGGTGGGCATACCGGGGGCGTGGCTGCCAGACGGAGGTGTTCCCATGGGAACGCCTACCGTCTGAGTCCGGCCCCACTGACATCAGTAATGATGTCAGTGGGAGTGATTTTGGCTCTGCTAGAGCCAAAATCACTCTTGGCCATGCGGCAGCAAGACCCTACCGCAGGTCAAAGACCATCGCGACCATCATCATGGCCGCTCGCTATAGCTGTGGGTGGTCACCCTTAGCTATACAAGCGGCCAGGAGGCCGCTCCATTTTTAGGGAGGAGGTCCCTGATTCAGAGTAAGCGCTCTGGTCAGAGCGTCCGGCTCTGAATCAGGCCCTCTGTGTTGATCAGAAATGTCACAAATCCATCAGGAGAGTCTATGAAGCCTATTTATTAACTTTATTTTTACTAAAATAATGTGAAAATGGATATTTTCACTCCCTTTTCACATTATTTTACTATCACATGAATTTACTATTGGGCAATTGGAAATAATTTGCAAAATACTACTCCAAACTCTAATGATCACATATTTTTAGTAAGCAGATAGCATTTTCCATACTTGTAATGGGAAATGTGATCTGCCCAGATTTACTAAACATATATTGTGAAAAAATACTGGAGGAAGCCCTGTGATAATAATGCCACCTGGAGATGACGTTATCCAGGGTATCCCCAAGTTCTCTGACTCTAACAGGCAGAGCAGAGCCAGGAGCTGACTCCTGTGATCAACTGTATGGTCAAAATAGACCACAAGCTGATTACTTTAAAAAACAATAGTTAAAAAAAATCACTTACCAGGGATGTCCTCTGGGGCTCCGGCCAGCTGGATTTTGGGCTCCTGCACTGTGACCCTGGTCAGCAGCAGCATAGAGTAGATGACCTGGGTCACAGTGCAGGAGCCAGGGACCAGCTGACCACAGTCTCAGAGGATATCACTGGAGCACCGATCACCAAGGAAAGTGTAAGCGGAGTGGAGGAGGGGCTGCAGAAGGTCAAGAGAGGTATTGATACCCCTAAATCTCTATACCTAAATGTCGCTATTTAGCGCTGCAAGTCGCATAAGAAATAATTGCTTTCCAATGCAATTGTGGTTCCAAAGCACAAAAAGTTATATTATTCAATGAAAAGTATAGCGTGCTGTGATCTAGACAATTTGCACAAAAAGCAAGTAAATACAAAGGTACAAGCTGATACATATGCATGTGCACTGGTCCCAGTATACAGTCATCAATCCAGAACCCTGTGGTCACCCAAGGAGAATGGCTGTATACTATAATCAGTACTCAGGTTATATACCTTACAGAACAAAGAAACTAGTTGACAGATTTCCATTGGGTCTTGCTCCTGGACATTCTGGTACGATGCAGGTCATAGGTCAGTTCATACAGCATCACTAGGGGTATATCCCAGTTCCTCAGACATTGCTTTGTGTGGTTTTCCTGCCGAAGAACTGGTTTAAACTAGCCAAAGACACTACATACAGAGATATACATTCTAACCACTAATTTCCTATAATCCATAACTTGCGGACACATAATGCGATCTCCTTGCCGATAGAACCGGAGATCTGCGAATAATCAGTGATTTAGAAAGGTACCAAACATGACATGCCTACTAGTTTCTGTACCTTAAATGTAAAGCATTACATTTCACAACATAAGCGTTTGCTGATAAAACCTCTAATATTAAGCTTAATGTGAGGGAACCTTTTTATAAGTGCATGCAGGTGTGAGTGTGAGAATATTGTGTACTTTTGCTAGTATGCGTTGTGCATTTATGTGTTTTCTGCTTATCTGTAGGCTTTGATGTACAGCGCTACTGTGCGTTGTATATTTTATATGTATTATATAATGTGCGTATAGGTTTTGATTGGACTTTCAACAATATGCCGTAGTTATACAGGGAATCAGTATGATATCGTGGTGGCCGCATGGCCGGGAGTTCGAATCCCGGCAGTGGCAGCCCTACAAAACAGCAGAACCCGGCAGCGGAAGCCCGACAGCGCTAGAAATCCTGATCGTCCTAAGGTAAGTATCTACTAACCTAACCTAACCCCCATAACCCTAACCCTCCTTAGGGGTGCCTAACCCTAACCTTCCCCCCTGTGCCTAACCCTAATCCCCCCTCTAAGTGCCTAACCCTAACCCCCCTTTCCCCGCTGCCTAAACCCCGGGGGGGTGCCTAACCCTAACCTTCCCCCGGGGGTGCCTAACCATAACCCTCCCTCCCCCTAACCTAACCCTAACCCTTCTGGAGGGGTGCCTAACCCTAAGTCCACCCCCCAGGAGCCCTAAACCTAACCCTCCCCCCCTGTGGCTGTCCGCTGGTGGTGCCCGGCATCCCTTCGATTGGAATGCCGGGCACCGGTCTCCCGGCATCGGAAAAATGACAGTCATCTAGATTTAGATGCCTGTCATTTAACCCTCGCCGGGATAAAGCAATCGGAAAGCCTGCTGTTGGGCTTACGTCAGCCGGCTTCCCGATTGCATCCCGTTAAGCAGACACACTACATTAATAATCAAGTATAGCATCGTACCTTATGGTATTGTGCTGACGACGCAAAATGGCATTGTCAGAGGCGAGACAAAATGGCGTCGCCAGATATTAATTTAAAAGATTTGGTGACAGCCAATCATCCGGTTTCGACAGAAGCTGCAAGAGGGGTGGTGGTCACGTGGTGTGAGGTTGCAGTATCCAGCAGCAGTGCATGCACAGGCCTGTTCTCCCTGTATTTATTCTGAATAATACAGGGAGAAGTGTGTGGATGGGATTCACAGTGACAGAGCTTTATCACAAGCTCTGTCCCTGCATGTGAATGTCACTACATCCATGTGATATTTAATAAATTCGCAATGTGAATTTGGATGGAAATATCACACTACAAATACATTTTAAATGCAGATTAAAGAAAATAGGGCCCTAAGTATGTCCGCAAGTGCAAGTGTGAGCCTGAGCTTTCTGTACTCATAGTGAATTCTCCTTCCTCCATTTCTGCACTCTCTTCCAATGTGGGGATGAGTAGCACAAGTCAAGAAGTTGTTGTTTATGTAAGTTAAGCACCAGTGGAAGCAGTTCTTGTCTGTGATAAGAAGAAGACCATTGTAATAACTGGGTAAAAGATGAAAAAACTGACCTCTTATGTGCAAAATTATTTTTAGCCAAATCTGGACAACAACTGTCTTGCCCTCTATAGTGTCTGTAAAGCCACAGTAAGTAGAGGTAAGTACATGCTGTCACCCAGTTGCACAGCGGATCATTGATGTCATAACAGTTATGCTAGCAATAGATCTGCATCCAATATCTGACGTTTTAAGCAGTGGGTTTTAGACAGTTAATTGAGGTCCTGTGTCCCTGCTATCAAATCCCATCTAGATTTAACTAGAAAAGCAATTCCCCACCTGTACATGGACGCTAAAAAATACCGTTGTACCAATTGTCCACTTAACCACAGATATGTGGACAAGCAGAACAGGGCAAACTAAAGATTACATGACTGTGTCAGCCCTCTGGGTGGGTGTTTTTTCTTCAGCATCATGAACAGCAGCAGCAGCATCTAACAAACACCAGCTCATTCAGAGGCAGGCTAATCTCTGTATCACTGGCTTTACTGTGAAGCATACCAATGTCAACTTCTATGATGCCACAAATATTGTGAGAACATTAGAGCTGGGTGGTTTCAAACATGTCCCATTTTTTGCTCACACAATCAAATTGGTGATTCAGAATGTTTTGAAAGATAACAGGGCTGTGCAGATGATGCTGTCTGTGGCTCGAAAAATGTTGGGACATTTTCAGCATTCAGCAGCTGCATGTAAAAGATTGCAGCACCTGCAAGAATAGTTTACTTTGCCCTGCCACAAGCTGAAGCAAGAGGTAGTAACAAGGTGGAATTCTACCCTTTATATGCTTCAACGGATGGAGGAACAGCAAAAAGCCATCCAAAGCTACACAATGAACTATAACATAGGGAGAATGTACCTTACTCCAGCACAGTGGAGAATACTTTCCGTGTTCTGCAAGATGCTGAAACCCTTCAAAGTTGTCACATGTGAAGTGAGATCAGACACTGCCAGCTTGAGTCAGGTGATTCCCCTAATTAGACTTTTGGAAAAGCAGCTTGAGTAACTGAAAGAAGAGATTAAACGGAGTGATTCCGCTAAGTATGTCAGACTTGTAGATCAAGTCCTTTATTTGGTTTGCCAGGATCCAAAGGTTGTCAGCATCTTAAAATGAGATCAATATATTTTGGCAACCATCCTTGATTCTAGGTTTAAGCCATGCAACGTGTTTTCTTTCTAATGGACACAGACACGTGACACAGCAACGTCTCCTCCTTCAGTTTCTCTGGCAAATGTGCCTGCCAGGGAAAAACTCAGCTTTCCTTAGAGACCCACTGGTGATGCAGATGAGTCAACACAACATTTTGACATATGGTCAGGTCTATAAAAATTTCAAAAATTAGTGACACCCCTACCCTGACTCCATCTGATATGGCCACCATTCAAAGAATGGTTGAGGATTATTTTAATTATAGCATCCAAAAAGGCATGTCAGACAGTCCATTTGACTACTGGCAGGAAATAAAGGCAATTTTGAGGCCCTTGCACAAACTTGTTTTGCTTACTTAAGCTGCCCACTGTCCAGCGTGTTCTCAGAAATAGTTTTCAACATAGTCAGGAACCTTGTCAGTGATCGGCATAGGAAACTACTTCCTCTAAATGTGGAAAGGATAATGTTTATCAAAATGAACTACAAATTCCATGAGGAAGACCTTTACCAGCAATCACGTCAAAGTCCAGAAGCACATGTAATGGTGGATTCCAGCGGGGATAAATTAATATTGTGTGAAGATGATGTACACACTTATGAGGGTGAGAATGATAATGGTGATGACATCTTGCCTATGTAGAGTCAGTTTGTACTTGGAGATCATTGCCAGTAATGTCAGCTGCCCATTAGTAGCTAGTTTTGTGGTAGCCAAAACAAACCAATCACTTCAGTCACAGGAGGCAGTCTCTGTTGCTGAAGTGATTGGTTTGTTAAACTGTGCTTTTCCTATTTATTATGCAACAGAAGTGTGGGTGGAAGAGCCAAAGGACAATTCCATCTTACACCTCTTTACTTTGCATTGTGCACTGTTTGTGGCATTGATGACTGTCTTTTTGCAAAGATGACAAACATTTGTATAGTTTAATAAATGGTAATCCTATCTGCCACTGCAGTGCTACTCTGTTTTCTAGATGTTCCATGTTGGAAGTTAAACTGCCACAGTTGCTGAAATCTTTTAAATGAGGTTGCTGAATGCTGAAAATGTCCAGAATTTTTTATGGCCCTTTAAAAAAAAATAATAACTACCAAGTAGCTCTACTGGTACAGGGACTGATGTGAATGGGAAAATTTTCTCTGTAAACTGTTCCCCTCCTCCCTCATAAATTTACTTCAGAATCAAAAAATGATATTAAGTTTACAAATGAATCAATCTTTCCTTCATTTCCCTGCCTTCCACTACATTTACGCAGTTGTAATTATTAATTAATTTCCGCCCTGGCAGTCTAGTGTGTGCTCTCCTTCCAGCAGCCCTGTGTAAAATGGCACTTGAATCACTGTGAGAGGGACTTTTAGCGATTCCAAAACCTATGAAATCCAATGCCAGGATGATGATGTTTTGCCTTGATTTGGAATACAAGCCTGGCGGAAAAATGTGGGCTGAGACTCGGATCCCGTTGGATCCCCCTCCTCCTTTTTAATTTTGCTTCAGAATCCAAAAATGTAATAAAATTTACAACAAATCTATCTTTCCTTTCCCTGCCTTCCACTGCATACATACTCTACCTCCCTTGGGCTTCTGATCTAGTTCTTGATTTATGAAAACATTCTTGGTTTCTAATATGGGGTTGTATAGTTTATGAAACTGCCATACTGTCTGCCTCTGCAGTGCCACTCTGTTTCCTAGATGTTTTGGAATTTGAACTGCCACAGATGCTGAAATCTTTGACGTGCTGAATGCCAAAAATGTCCAGAATTGTTTATGGAGACAGACAGCTTGGCCTGCATGCAACTTTAATTAAAAAAAAATTCTGAACCACCAAATTTATTTTGTGTGCAAAACATTGGACATGTCCACCCCATTGTAATGGTCTCCCCTCCTCCCTCATAAATTTGGTTTGGAATAAAAAAAATTAAATTAACTTTACAAACTATTTAATCTTTACTTCCTTTTCCTGCCGTCAAGTACCTACATACTCCATCTCTCTCTGGCCTCTGACATAGTTCTTGTTTAATGAAACTGCCATACTGTCTGCCACTGTAGTGCCACTCTGTTTCCTAGATGTACCATGTTAGATGTTGAACTGCCACATGTTTTTGCTGTCCACTGCTATCACTTAGCTTAGTCAGCCAGCTAGCTCAGGGCAACATTTTGGCCTAAACTGTATGAAAGCAATATTGTGAGCTGTGAGGTGGTCAAAATTGACTGGAAATGATTGTTAATGAGGCTAATAATAAAAAAACACAGAGCCAAAACCAAAATATGCGAGGGCAGCTTAGGCACAACCAAAGCCAAAACCCGACAGCGAATTAGAACCAAAACCAAAACTAAAACACGGGGGTCGGCGTACTTCTCTAATTCAAATGCCCGCCCAGTTGGGATGTATAGCTTGTATAAAAATGCATATATAACAAGACAGTTAAACAGTATATTAATCTATATATTATATGGCAAAAATTTAGATCATCGAGACAAGACACAGATAAATTTTGGGTCAATAAAAAAGGGGAAGATGTTTAATATTGGGGACAAAAATTGGAGAGTATTGGGAGATGGAAAAGGAATAAGTACACAATTAGGGAGATTGTGGTTTTGCACAAAAAGACAATCATAGAAATGCAGTGTATGGACCAGAAGTAATAAGGGACAATAAAATATTTTAGTTCTAAAGTTAATTAAAGTTAATATTCTACACAAAGGAGTCAGATGATTAGTATTTGTGGACAAATATGTAAGATGGCTAATGCATACTTGCCTACAGGTATATTTAATTTCTTCCCTCTGGGAGAATGCCTGGAGTGCAGATGTAGGTTGCCACTGATGGGGGTGGGGCTGGGCACTAAATGTTATTACGTCCAGTCCCATCATTGCATAATTCCACGGGTGTATGGAGGAGTGGGGCCAAAATGAGGATAATCACCTAATTTATTTCTCCAACATTAATCCATACTTACCTACAGTACTCTCCTAGAATGACCAGGGGTGTATTTAAGTATTGGTTAATGTAGAAATATTGCAGAATATTTAGGGAAAAAATATGACCAATATTTAAATATTCTAATCAGTATATTCCATATGAAGTCATTTAGGCTTTTCTGAAGAATACACTTTGGAGATGGTTTAATAAAGATAAACATAAATGAAAAAAATCATTTTAAATTTGCAAGAAAAAAAATTAATTAGTACAGTGCAAGGCTGGATATATTCACTTCAGAAAGAAAACTGACTGCACTGACTGTATGCTTATGTAAGTCAGATTAGCAACTGGTTTTTGCTTACTTGCAGCATTATTGGTAATATTCATTAATAATTCACTTGAAATACCTAAGCAATAAAATGTTAATTGGATGCGAGTTTCACACCACTAATCATCCCACAGAAATATATTAATATGTAAATTATTATTATAATAAAAGGATGTGTATACCACAAAGACATGCACAGTATAAAAAAACAAAACATGTAAAATTGAATCATGCTCGTTGAGGGAGAGGCAGTTTCTTTGGAATCAGCCGTGTATCAGCTATTCTGAGTCCGGATGTGGTTTCTCATTATGGATGTGTTAATTGGCCCTGCTCCCTATGGAGATTGTTAGTCACCAGCTTGATCCCTTACAAGCATGTGGCTGTAGTAGTTTAGAAATTAACCTGTAATACTGACAGCTGGAATGTTGGAAATGGAAGCTCCGTGCTGTTGTGATTATGCTCCTGATGAAGGTGCTTGAATGCATGGAAACGTATTGAGCTATTGATTAAGTTTATCAGGGGGATATCATCTGTTAGGGGAGAAACCACATCCGGGCTCAAAATAGCTGATACATGGGCCGATTCCATAGAGATTCAGGAGAAACTGCCTCTCGCTCAATGAGCATGCACAGCACTAACTGCACAAACGGACCATCACTAGTGCTAGATCACTACAGTGGTCTATTCATTTAGTGTGGTTCATAGGCATGCACAATACAAGGTGCTGCCATTATACCACAGACAAGTGAATTTAGATTTGTGCCAGACTAGGCAATTGAGCAGAGCAACTGCCAGACTCAAGAAGCAACAGTCCCATAACAGATGTTAGCAAGTTCCAGGTAACAGTACAGAATTGCTGAATGACAGGGCTACCACCAGGTGTGATTAAAAGTACCAATCTCTCTGCATGGACATGTACCAACAAGAGTAAAATTTTATGAGGTCTCCTTGACAGCAACACTAATAGAGGCCTGAGTCTGATGGCATCGTAATCTTCACTGTCCAACAGCATCCCCAGATCCCAAGCAGTTTTATCAGGAACTTGGTAATGGGAGGCCGGGTCCAGGATTTAATGATAAGGGGCAGATATGTTACCTTTGCAGCAACCTGAATAAATACATTTGGCCTGATTCAGAGATGTACGTTTATCCAACGATGAACATACATCTCTGATGGTTAGGGGTCTGCGTCTGTACAAGACTTGTTCTGCACATGTGCAGAATGGGTCCTGTGATTACATTCGCAGACCCCCCCAAGCCGCAGCATAATTGATATGCTGTGTCATTTGGGGGTGTGTGGTTGTTCACCGTTCCCATTTTCCAGGAGGGATGATGCGAGGATCTGCATCAGCGGACGCAGATTCCTGGCCTCTGAAGTGACAAGCACCCATTCAGGCTACAGGATGATTCAGCTTCCACAGCCTCACCAAAGGAGCAGTGCAATGGTTGCGATGGTGCTCACAAATGCAGAAAGAAGGTTTCTGACCCTTGCTTGTGTGCAGCTCTGCAATTCTGGGCCTGATTCAGAGATGGACGGAATTGCACAGCTGCACACAAGAGGCTGTGCAATTCCGTCCATTCAAAATGCAAATGCAGAAGGAGGTGTCAGAACCTCCTTGCTGCATCTGCGTGATCGCAGTGCTGCAATCGAGATCACAGCCTGGGATCACCATTGTAACAATCTTGACCATTGGTTGCGATTGTTGTCCCTTTGGCCAGGCTATGGTAGATTAAACTTACCGCAGCCTGACCGTGTCCTGGCAGCTTGCAAGGCCAGGAAGTAAGCACTTCTGTGGGGACAAAGGAACTCTAATGCAAATTAAGCTCAAAGTAATTTTGAATCTTAGATTCTATGAGTTCTTGAAAATGTGGGAGTTTCAACAACTTCTCATTCAACTGCCAGGACATCTCCTACTTCATCCTTCCAATAGGCCAAAAGAAGTTGAGAGAATGGAATGGTCAGAATATGGCCAAGAATGAATGGAAGACTGAAGGAAAATTTGAGTCAGGAGGGCACATCCCAGAATTAAGCTTATAGGGCAGTGGTTCCCAAACTGTGCACCTTGGCACCCTGGGGTGCTTCAGGACACCTGCTGGGGTGCCTTAGGTTGGTGGTCCAGCACCAAATTAAATTATTTATGGTCAATGTAATATAATGTAAATATGTGGACAAACAGAAGCTCAAACCTGTCCACCACCACATAACTGAACCTAAGGATGACAGGTCAGCACAATTTACTTCACTTTACTACTTTCTGAATTTCTCAATAACAAACTTACAGCTTAGTGGTGCCGTGAAAACAGTGCTGACACTCTAGGGCGCCGTGATTTAAAAAAGTTTGGGAACCACTGCTATAGGGGAATAAGTATAATGTGGGTGGAAATAAAGAGTAAAATTCCTAATTAAAAGCCCTTCAAATATTAAAAGTCCAGCCTTGTGCTTACACAAAACCCGAGAAACTGTCACAAACAGAGAAAGGGTTACTTGTCCTGAATTGTCAATAGTCGGTAAAATGACAGTGTTAAAATTCATGCCATTGAGAACCTTACCCTTTCGAAAGAAGTGCAAGTCATTAAAAAAGCAGTATGGCCTGAGTTGGGAGCATATAAATTAGCCAAGGTAATCTCATCATGACTCTGACAACAGGATGTATCGGCATTCCGAGTCTGATTTGGAGCCTGTCACAACAAATAAGAGGGAGCTTCATATCATTATGGCAAAAGGGAACCAGATGAAAAGATACTTTAATGATTCTAAAATAAAGACACCAGCTCTGGGAGGGAGGACTAGGGGATGACTAGAAAATTAGCATTATCATAAAAGTCCAGCTGGAAAGGTGAACGAGATGGTGTCATTATAAGCAACCGGAGGCCTGGAAATGTCAGCCAGTGAGTGCCTAGAAGGAGATCGCCAAACCACACACAACATGTAACAGGTATCTATCTAAGCCTGCATGAAGCAACAGGTAAGTGAAGGCAAGGGGAGGATGTCTGCCCAGGAGATCAACCACCACAGACAGACCAGACAGTGAGGTCACAATGCACAGCAGTAGACAGACAAAAGGTGGAATTTCTAATGAATAGAGAAAATAAATGTCCCAGTGTCACTAGAGCAGTCCCACCTCCCCTGCAGCCTTGGGGGGAACAATAAATCAGGTCACAGTTTTGAAGAATAAAGGCAGTACACAGGTCACAGGTGCGATGAAGGGGTGTGCACTTACCACAGCCTCCAGATACAGGTGACAAGTCTTTCAACTACAGTTGGGAGCAGGAGCCAAGCCTAGTTAATAGGAAGCACTGCTACATCTGATATAGCAGACCCCGACACATCTGTGAGATGTTGAGGAGCAGGCAGCACCTCCTAAGCAAACTGACAGGTCCAGAGAACAGACCCAAGACCAACCGAATATGGGTGGGCCGCTCAGATTTAGCTGCAGCTTCCTGGAGCCTTATTCACTGCTCTCCTATTAGTGTTTACTGATATATTCCTTATTTAAACCAGGAAGTCCTGATTTCTGGCCTGATGGCTTGCAAGGACTTATGTTCTTTGCCCTGGTTTGGTTTATTTTTTTTTGTCCATGTATGTTTTTTTTTCTCTTTTTTTTTATTATTACTTTGTACTCCCTTTTCTCATCCCAGCAGTGTCACAGAGTCTCTAGAGCTTTTACTATTACAAATGGTTATCTTTTCAGCAATATGTTATGTTTCATAACCTGTGGCTGTATGAACCTTGGGTATATATTTACATATTTCCATGTATTACTAGCTGGAGTACCCAGTGTTGCCCAGGATTTTAAGAATGTTTGTTTACACATCATCCTCCAACAAACGTGTCCTTAGCAGGCCTCACAAAAGTGTGACAAACTTCCCCATCAACAGTCCTAAGGTCTTCGAAGGAATTAGGACCTGTAACGATGTAAAGCAAACTTTGGAGATAGAAGCATTCAAAATGTGTTGGATGTACAGTGTAAACACGGCCAAGAGCTTCTGTTGCTGTGATACCAGGATGACCATCTACAGCAACTCCCTGTTTTCTGTGCATAAAACTTTCCCTGAAGCATTCCATGTGTAATATTTTCGCAGCTCACAGTACAGAAGAGTCCTTGCAAAGTCATCATTTTGACACAGTTTGAAGAAAGAAGTCAATGTTGTTGCGTAATTTGGTATAGTCAGACAGCTGAGAATGCTGGGAAAGCCTGCTAAAGCTCTCTTCAATAATAAACATTAAGATCATGACAAAACATGACTAAACAAAACGCTCACTCCGAGGCCCTACCCATATGCCATGAAGGCACCACAATGAGCATACAGCCAAAATTGTGTTTTTTAATTAATTAAAAATTAACAGTAATACATTTCGATTTAAAAATGTTTTAGTTGCCTCGGCCGTGTTTTAATACACTCGTCTGTAAAATTTCACGGTCTTGGCTTGTAAACTGTGGATTTGTATAGAAAGAGAGAAGGACAGACAATTTTCGCTTTTATATAGTATATTTGCATTGTCCCTGCCTCCTAAATTTTAAAACTTAACACCACTGTATTTTCTGTATTAGCCTCGGCCACTTATAATTCTAAGAAATATGGTGTGGTTACCCTTATTAGGAAACAATTGGCCCCACAAATTCACTTCTCCTATTCACACCCATCGTGAATATATACAATCACTTATGTTAGTAAAGCAAGTGAGAGGTTTGCAATATGTAATTTGTACACTCCTAATCAGTTTTCCAGATGGTTTTTTAAGGTTCTATTGGGTAAAGTATGCCCTTATATAGACTTTAACATGGTTTTCTCCTCTTACATGGATAGACAGCAGCCTCCTTCCAGACAATAAACTGCCCCATCCCTAGGCTTCGCTTCCCTGGCATTGGAATTATGCCTGATAGATGTGTGGTGAGTACTCCACCCTACTGATAGAAAATTTACTTGTTTGTCTGCTGCCCACGCCACACTGTACCACATAGACTACACATTACTTTCAGACTCTTTGCTTTCCAGAGTGGATAACACAGGTATAGAGCCCATCAGATTATCTGATCATGCACTAATTTGGTTCACGCTGACTCCTTTGGGATACGGGATCCTATAAGCCTTGGAGATTTCCATTTTACCTAGCCAACTCAGTTATGTTTCGTAATATGGTGTGAATATACAATGAATAATGCAGATCATATAGATAACTCGGCTTTATACTGGTAAACCACCAAATCTGTTCTAAATATATAGATATAGATTGTTCAAAATTGTACTTAAAGGCCCAGGCAGAACATACTGAATCATTCAGAATATTCAAACTTGATTCAAACCCCACCACTCGTGAGGCTTACACATGGGATAGGGTGCACTTCAGTGGTGTTCAGGATCAGGCTGCTGCTCGCCAGACCTTTCAGAATCACTGCCACTTTTATAAACATGGCAATAAGCCAGGGAGGCTGCTGTCTAATCTGTTGCATTCCCATTCCACCCCTTCTTCTATTACCTCACTCATGACACCTTCTGGCACTGTGGGCCAGATTCAGAGCTCGACGCTCTGACAGAGCACTCACTCTGAATCAGGGCAGTCCCTTCTCCTTTTTGGAGCGGCCTCCTGGCCGCTCGCATAGCTGTGGGTGACCACCCACAGCTATAGCGAGCGACCAAAATGATGGTCAAGATGGTCAAGACCATCGCGACCATCGGGCTTGCGATGAGACCCTGCGGTAGGGTCTTGCTGCCGCAATCCCTGGAGTGCTTTTGTCTCTATCATGGCCAAAAGCACTCCCACTGACATCACTAGTGATGTCAGTGGTACCAGCCCCAGACGGTAGGCGTTCCCATGGGAACGCCTCCGTCTGGGCAGCCACGCCCCAGGCACGACCACCAAAGGGGGCGTGCAGTTAATCACCATCGACAGCACGCCCCCTTTGGTGCCAGACCCATAATGACGGCTTGGCCATTGTTATTCGGGCCTCGTGCATGCACACGATGGAGCCACCTCCGTTGTGCGCATGCGCACTTGGGCACCATCGACCCGCTTGCGAGCGCTCACGAGCGGGTCTGAATCAGGCCCTGTGTCCAGAAAGGGGAAGGACATTGTTAATTCCTTTGGGGCATTTTATACTTATTTATATTCTGATCCTGTCATAGGTCAGAAGCAAGACTTCTGGGATAAACTGGTCTTGCAGACCCTCTCCCCTGAGCAAGCAGAATCCCTTACTGTTCCCATCACTCTGGATGAGGTTTCCAATGGTATTAAAGGTTTAATGGCAGTTAAAGCTCCCGGCACAGATGGATACTCATGGGAATTCTTTAAAGTCCTTTCCTCCCATGTATGCTCTCCCTTGGTATCATTTAATAATGCTATTCTTTCTGAAGCCTCTATACCTTTACATTTTAACTCTGCTATACTTAGGGTTCTGCCCAAGCCCGGTAGAGATGTCACACTGCCTGCTTCCTAAAGGCCTATATCCTTGCTTGATGTGGACTATAAGCTATACATAAAAATTATCTCTAATAGGATGAAACTTTTATTACCTGATGTTATTGGTTCAGATCAGATTGGATTTATCTGGGGTCACCACTCCACTGTAAATATTCCCAAAGTGGTTTCTGTGCTGCAGTCGACTGTGGTCTCATCTCGCCAACAGGTTATTATTTCCATGGATGTGGAGAAAGCATTTGACTTAGTCATCTGGGATCACCTGTACTATACTTTGATGAAATGTGGTTTACCTACTAAATGTATTTCCTTATTGAAAGCTTTATACACTGCCCCTTCCACCCAGGTATCAAGCAATGGCTTCCTATCTGCTCACTTCTATGTACACAGAGGCACTCATCAGGGTTGTCATATTTCTCGCCTTTTATTTGTGATAGCCCTGGAATCCCTGGCTGTAGCACTACTTCAGTCACATAGCTTTACAGGTATACATATTGGTTGGCCCGAGCTTAAATTGTTACTATTTGCAGATGACATGCTCCTATTTGTTTCCAACCCCGCTTCATCTATACCAAGTATTATTTCTCTGTTAGCCCAGTTTGGATCATTTGCAGGATATAAAATCAGTTTACACAAATCAGAATTGATGCCTCTTGTGAATATCGCAGCAGCGGATTTGAGGGATTATGCATATCAACATTTTCATGTTACAGCCTCCCATTTCAAATACTTAGGTATTAATATTCCTGTGGTTACCATATTCCTGTGGTATTCCTGTGGTCCCTATATTGTCTTAATTACACTCCTACTATTGCCCAACTGACTAAATTGCTGGATGCCTGGAAGATTTTTCCCCTGTCCCTACTTGGTAGAATCGCATTACTTAAAAGTGAAGCTTTTCCCAAATTATCTTACTCTATACAAATGCTCCTGATTAGCATGTCACTAGCAGACATAAAAACCTGCACCAGGCTCTTTACCAAATTTCTGTGGAGAGATGGCAGACCCCGGTTGGCAGTGAACAAGTTACTACTTCCTAAGTCTCATGGACGGTTGGGGATCCCCGATGTTCTCAAATTTACTAGGGCGGTGCATTTTAGGTATATTGGTGATTGGTTGTTGAGCAGGGAAACATATACCCATGCGCCTACTGAGGTAGCTTTGTTTTCACCTTACTCAGCTGCTGCTTTGTTGCATACTCCTAGAAAATCTATTCCAACTCACATATTTCATAATATCTTATTTCATGATACCTATTTGGCATGGAGAGCTATTTGCACCAAACTATCTAGACCCTATATTGCCTCAAAGTATATCCCTTTTACTGGTAATCCTATGCTCCCACCAGGACTAGATAACTCTGGCTTTTGCCAGTGGAAACAGAAGGATATTGCCTTAATCAATGACATTCGACCCAGGTGGAGTAATTATCCCTTTCTCTGCCCTCCATACTGATGCCCATATTCCACACAGACAATTCTATATGTACCTTCAAGCCACTCATTATGCTCTCATATCCTTTCTCATGCTACATCACCTGGCTGCTCGCTAAAGCTGTGGGTGGTCACAGCTTAACGAGTGGCCAGGAGGCCTGACTGAAATAAAAAAAATGCCCTTCAGACCTGCGAGCTGCCTCCGGCAGCGAGCGAGTCTGAATCAGGGCCTAAGTATCTTACCACAGATCAGGTGGGGAGCTCGCATGACAAGGTATGGAAACATACATTTTTATCATGGAGCTGAGACCTGACTACTGTTACTTCCATGGACTGTTTGTTGCATACTTATGATTCTACTCTTACATTTTTGTGCTATTCCTGGCTACAAGAGGTTTGCATCAAAACTATTAATAGAGCATATATCTCGTAGGCTCGCAGGAGCTTCATGGTGCAACGGGAGCCGAGTGATTGCTTAAAATGTAGGAGCCCGAATGTTACATTTTTCCATTTTTTCTGGACATGCCCTAAGATCGCAAAGTTCTGGGGTAAGGTAATGATCTTTATTAACTCTATTTTGGACCTAAAACTTTACAGTGATCCACTGGCCTTATTATGTGCTACCTTCACATACTGGGATTTGGGCCCTGATAAATATCGCATAGTCCCATTACTGACTGTCATTGTCACCGTAGCTAAAAAAGTCATTTTATGTGCTTGGACCTCCCCTTCCCTTTTTGGGAACGGTTAAGTCTATTACGCTCCAGACCCTGTATTGTGATAGACAAGCAGTTTTCCCTGCACTGGAAACAGGGGTTACATCCTTTTACAAAAATGGGGCGCATACTCGACTCCCCTACACAAGCTCAGATTTTTAAGGTGTTTGAGACTACCTCATGGTATTTACTCAGACAGTTATCTTGAATGATACGGAAATTCTTATGTATTGTATTTCCTTTTGATCAATTGTAAACCTGAATGTTCCTATATATAGTATGCTCAGGGGACATGTTCTGTACATCACCCTGATATTGACCACATATTCTCTCTTCATTGATTCTACTACAACACTGCCTTTTTTTCTTTCTTCCTCCACCTTCCCTCCTTTTTTCTAATATTTGTATTTTTTGCTGTTATCTTTGTGTTTTGATCCAGATATCTATATGTATTGTTTCTTTCTTTGGATATTATAATATTGTCCATGGGCTATTTTTGTAGTGTTATACAATTATTATTCGAACTGGGACTATGGACCGCATTCAGACCCGCTTACAAGCACCTATGCTCTCGCAAGTGGGTCGATGGTGAGCCCCTGCTCTCGTGCAGCGGCAGCAGTGGGCGTGCGCTAGCCCCGGAGTGAGTGAGAAATTCACTCACTCTGGGACTCACTACAAAAGGGGCGGCTGTTGATGTTGATCGACAGCTCGCCCTGTTTTGTAGGCGGGGAGGGGGGGGGGTGGCCGGACAAACAGAGGCATTCCTGAAGGAATGCCTGCCGTTTGTAGGCGGCCCTACTGACATCAGCAGTGATGTCAGTAGGTAGCTTCCTGCTCTGTTAGAGCAGGAAGCTACCTGGGGCTTGCGGGAAACGAGACCCAACCCCAAGGGTCTCGTCGCAAGCCCTGATGGTCGCAATGGTCTTGACCATCATGACCATCACCTGGTCACTCGCTAAAGGTGTGGGTGGTCACCCACAGCTTAGCGAGCGGCCAGGAGGCCGGATTTTAAGGAAGAAGCGGCCGCCCTCATTCAGAGCGAGCGCTCACATTTTGTGAATGAGGTCCTATATTTCTACTTCCCTAATGTATGTTTAGAGGCTGAATCTACACAACAGTTTGCTTTTTCCATGTTACCTTTGTATAACTATTACACATTGTAATTTACTGTTATTGATGTCTGCCTGTAATATTTTCCATTTTTTCTGTCACTTGATTTTTGAAAATCCAAATAAACAGATCTTTAAAAAAGAAAAATGCCAATATGAAAGTACATCTGCTGAATAGACACTTCCCAGTCTCTGCATAGGAATGCCCAGCACATTTCCAATACATCTCTGATACTGTGCTTCTCAATCACAGCTGCACCTCTGTGTGTACACACCAGGGGACAAAGACAAGTTTTTACAGGTTTTCACGCATGCGCAATAGCAAAATAACACCCAACTCCATGAACATCTGTATCGCGTACCACTAAGTATCAGGCCCCGATATAGCAGCAAAGATAACAGAAAAAGACAAAAATGGATGGAAAAAAAGAAGAAGAGGAAGAGAAACAGGGAGATTGGACAGCTGAGATTGTATTATAATATACATGTCACACTTTTATATAAGTAAATATACTTTTTTGTGCTTATACAGTATTTCTGCTTTGTGATTATAAGTTTTAATACATCCTTGCTATAGTAACAATCTTACAAAAAGCTGTATGAAAGTTGGATGTTATTTAAAGTGGCAAAATAAATGAAGTAGGCATGCTTCACAAATAAAGTATAAAGATGTGTTCAACATGATTATCATGAAACAGGATACAGATAAAGTCATTAAATGACACTATGCCCTATATTTCACAGCCAGTGGTGGGTTCATGTCAGCAAAGGTAGAGCATCAAAGGAATGTTAAAAGATGGACTAACTTGTAATGACCACAATCTGGAATAACATTTCTAAAAGTAGGAGTTTAAATAAAAGTGCAATTAAAAATTCTTCCAATAGAGCAAATGAGCTTATCTATAGTCCCCAGCTTTGCTGGAAAATGAAGGAGAGGCAGTTTGGTTAGTAGACATTTTACAGCAGAGCTGGAGACTACAGATAAGCTTTTTTATTGAAACCAGTTTTAATTGTGTTTTCCATTTTACATATATATTGAAATTAGTTTTCTAGTCTTGATGACTTTAATGTCATATGACATATAGGAATTTCTTTATTAAGACTATTATCATACTATACATTGTTTTTGCAGTTGACAGGTAGACAATACCTGGTTATTACAGTATATACCGATCTGCCCAGCTATTTTGTTGCTCATGGTGTGGCATGAGTCATGCCATGGACTTGTGGCATGGCGTGCAGGCCTCTGAGTTGCACCATGGACTTGTGGAATACCGTGGTATTCTTCAACAAAGGATATGCTACGGCATGTAATACAGTGCTTAACCACTGGGTGGCGAGTGCTCCACTTTTGTAATTGCATGTAGTACAGTGCTTAACCGCTGGGTGGCGAGTGCTCCACTGTTGTAATTTGTACTGAATGCCTTGTACTGAATGCCATACTGTTAAACTTACAGTAAATTGGATGGATATCACATTCACATTCACAGCATTTGCATGTTCGCACAACCAATACTGTATTTTTAATGTCACATAATGTACATACAGTACAGTACTGTACCGTACAGTAAGATCTTATAACAGGATGCAAATCACTGCACATACAGTATTGTACATATGGTACGGTGCAGTAACTGAACAGTAGAGAAGTTGTCCGAGTTGTTGTCACAGTATAACCGATACAGTAGATTAATGAGATGCACGCACAGCTTTCACTGAGATGGGATGAATTACAGTATGACAATTTTTTTTATTTTTATTAAAAACAGCAGCGGGAGGAGTGCACAAGGATGAGGCCGCTCTGTGCAGTTCACTGTAGCTGTCGTGTGGGCTAGTGGTTAGGTGATCACTTTGGTAGAATTATGGTCCCGGGTTCGATCCCTGGAAAAGAATATATTGTACCGTATATTTTTTTTTATTGTCACTGTCTGCTCTGGACACTATAGTGAAACTACTTTAGTAGTGTTGTACTGTAATACTGTAGTGTTGTTGTTTAAAAGGCTGCTTAAAAGTAAGACATTACAAACTGATTGTGTGTTTAAATAGTGCAAAACTTTCGTCAATGTCTGCGCTGTGGTGGCTGTCTGCTTTGAGGGGTTGCAATGGGATTTCATGCACATGCGCAGTGGAGGGGTTACAATGGGATCTGTAGCGCCAGGAGAGGGCTCTGTATCACAAACTGTGCACCCAAAGCGCAAAACGCAAGCATGCGACAACATAGATGCGGTCTCGGCCTTACACACGATAGCTACGTCTCTTGGACTGTGTCTGAGAGTGGTTTCTGACTGTGAGAGAGTGCTCTGTGTTCAAAGCTGACTGTGCATTTGAAGCGCAAAAGAGCATTGCATCGCAAACTTATGACAATGGTGATGCTGTTTCAACCTTGCACACTAAGTACGGTAGTAGTGGGATCTGTATGAGAGAGCTCTCTGTATTACACGGTTGGCGCTATGGTGGCTGTCAGCCATCTGCGATGGATTAGAAATGGAGGGGGTACAATGGGATCTTTGGCGCCAAGCCATACACCATGTAGCGCTATGCTATCACTGAGCATGCGCAGTTGGCTGTATTACTGCAGTCAGTATGCTGTTGAATTTCCATCTCTGGCGGGCGCATGCCCAGTAGGAGGGTTGCGATGGGATTTCTGGCGCATGCCCAGTGGGCCGAGAGTCATACACAGTGCATCAGGTCCCTTCCCCCAAAGCAAGCAAGAGCCTCTCATTACCATAATAAAGGATGCTTTGTTAATCCATTTACTGTAAGCAGTCAGCTCTGCCCTAGTGTCCTGAAAAATGCTACGAATAGTGACCATTGCCAAGGACAGCATCCCCCGTCTGCTAGGACAACTAGTGTGCCACTATGAATGTGCCTGTACTGTATATTAAAAACTGACGGTGCCATTGAATTTAGCACCACAGAATAGTGATTTCATAACTGCAGAAACTGGTAGTGAATGGACTGTATAGAATGAGAGACAGGGCTCTGTATCACAAACTGTGCGCCCAAAGTGCAAAACGCAAACATGCGACAACGTAAATGCGGTCTCGGCCTTACACACGATAGCTACGTCTCTTGGACTGTGTCTGAGAGTGGTTTCTGACTGTGAGAGAGCGCTCTGTGTTCAAAGCTGACTGTGCGTTTGAAGTGCAAAATAGCGTTGCATGGTGATGCTGTTTCAACCTTGCACACTAAGGGCCTGATTCAGAGCCACTCGTAAGCGGCCGCTCGTTCACTCCGAGCGATGTTTGCCCAACTGTGCATGCGTTCGGATCGTTATACGCATGCGCGAACCAGTCAGTGCGGCCGAAATTCATGTGCTCGCAAAACAGCGAATGCCTGATAATTTGAGTGACAGAAAGAGGCGTATGTGGGTGGTAACAGGGGAAGGTGCTTGAAAACGGGGAGTGGAGATCACTACGCAGGCGTGCTTAAAGGTCAAAACGGGCATTTTATGGGTGTGCATAATTAAAACAGCAGCGTCATTGAGCACGTCACCGGGTTATTTTATAGCCAGAACTGCTCGCAAAATTGTGGTAGCAAAAACCAACCACAAGAATAGCGAGCAGCTCATTCCCTGGTCGATGTACTCAATTAATCTAATAAATAGCGGACATGACGTAGGATGCGAGCGGCCAGGGGCGTAGTTTCCCAAAAAACGACCGCAAGTTTTGTTCGCTCGTTCAGACCTAGAGGCGTGAACAGACCGCAAAGAGCGAACGGTTCATTTGAATAGCCACCCCTTTTTTTTAATAGATGACCGCAGTAGACCATTTAACATAACACAAGAACAGGAACCTTATTTAGGATTGTATGCTTTATTATAGCTTTGATACTTGTTTTTTAACAGCCAATAATTTGATTTTGACTTTCATCCTAGCACATCATGTTAAACAACTGAGGAACAAATAGGAGGGAAATTAAACAATCAAAGCAGGATGTACAAATTGAAAACAAAACTTGCAGGGAGTGTAGGGTTAATTCTGGAGCAGGGAAAGCTAAAGCAGGTGATGCAGCTTTTAGCCAATCAAGGCTGACTAGGGGCAGGTGGTCAGGATGGGCCTATTTATGTGTTGTAAGGAGAAGCTCCAGCCTCTTTCATCAAGACGGTTGCAGTAGCTTGTGTTCTGTAGTAGTATCTGTGCATTTGTGTATTTTTTGCTCTTTATACAGACGTGTCCTCTTGTATCTTTGCCACTGATGTTGCAAATCGCACCACATATAGCAGGAGTTGCACTCCCGTGATCAGGTACACATATAGTGGGCCTGATTCAGACCCACTCACAAGCGCTATGTGCTCACAAGCGGGTTGATGGTTGTGCATTGCGCACGTGCAGCATGCGCAATGCGCATCCGCAAGCCCTGTAGCGAGAGAGAAATTAACTCGCTCCGGGGCTCGCTACAAACGGGGCGGCTGTCGATGTTGATCGACAGCTCACCCCGTTTTGTAGGCGGGGGTGACGGGGGTGGCTGGACAAACGGAGGCATTCCTGAAGGAATGCCTGCCGTTTGTGGGTGGTCCTACTGTCAGTAGTGAGCTTCCAGCTCTATTAGAGCCGGAAGCTCACTGGGGCTTGCGGCAGATGAAACCCTACCACAAGGGTCTCGTCGCAAGCCCGATGATCGAGACCATCGCGACCATCACCTGGCCGCTTGCAATAGCTGTGGGTGGTCACCCACAGCTTAGCGAGTGGCCAGGAGGCCAGGTTTTTAACAAAAAAGCGGCCGTCCTGATTCAAAGCGAGCACTCACTTTTTGCTAGCGGCTCTGAATCAGGCCCTTTGTTTGCACCTGCGATCAATAGGATTGCATTGTGCAGAAGATGCCCCAGCCTGGCATACCATGGAGCACATGTGCGCAGAAAGTCGCATGGCGCGATGCATGTGCATGTTTGCCGTCAAAGCTGAAAACATGAAAGAGGACACATCTGTATGCTCCATCTGTCTGTCTGTCCCTGTACTCTTTCTTCCTTTCCATTTTTCCACCTTCATTTCAATTCAACTCTATCTTTCTCCCATTTCCCCAACCCCATCTTCTCTCTGTTCTCCATATTTACCTTTCTTTTTTTCCCTCCTTTCTCCTTGTTTTGTCACTCCCTTATAAAATTCTGTATTGTTTCTGACTTTGGTTGCTGTGCTCCACAATGAGGCACAGCAGCTGTTCATTGAACCCTCTGTGCTTCCAGGATGCCTTCAGTGTCCATGCTGTAGCACACTGCCTGCTCCCCCTAGGCCTTTGATGTTTTCCACACACAATGTCAGGGCTCCCTCTCCTTCCCCACCATGGATCTCATTAGTTGGGGTCAGCGGTGGGAGGGCAGTTCAAAGTAAACTGCAGAGGTGCCTGCTTCTGGTGGGACTGATGCCTCGGCTCCTGCACATCTCACCCAGTGCTCACTGCGGGCTCATGGGTGACCTCCTACTGCACTCCTGCCACTGCCCACTCTGTAACTGAATATCCTTAACCCCCTGGGTGCTGGTCACAACTGTTCTACTGGGGGTGGGGCCTCCACAACAGCTTCCATGACTCTGCTCTTAGAGTTGTCAGTGGCAGGTATTTTTAATATGAGTACCTCCTGTGTGCTTCCCAGCCAGGTTGATCCCCCATCAGAGCAGCAGTTCCTAGGGTTACTGACAGTGTTACAGTGGTTGGTGCTTGTGCCTGCTGCTCTGATTGGCACTGTGGTATCTATATGGCCCCTTGTTGGCACACTTCCTGTTGTGACCCCTTTTTGGCACTGCAAACCTAGGCTCTGACCCTTTGGAACCTTGAATGGTCAGGGGAAGAAAAGATAGCTTCCTCCATGGGGATCTCTGAATTCTTTGATCAGTCCTTGCCCCTGTTTCTGATATATTTAGGGACTATGGACCTCATACAGAGGCGGTTGCAAAAAGCGATCACTCTCTCTGAATGAGGGTGGCTGCTTCTTTTTTTAGTGCAGCCTCCTGGTCACTAGCTAAGCTGTGGGTTACAATGGTCAAGAGCATTGCGACCATTGGGGCTTGCGACGAGACTCTAAAGTTGGGTCTCGGCAAGCGCAAGCCCCAGGGAGCTTCCTGCTCTGATCGAGCAGGAAGCTCCCCACTGACATCATTGCTGATATCAGTGGGACCACCACCAAATGGCAAGCGTTCCATCGTGGAATGCCTCCATTTGGCTGGCCACCCCCCTTGCCCGCCTCCCAAATGGGGCGAGCTGTCAATCACCATCGACAGCTTTCCCCCTTTGGTGTGAGACCCATAGTGACGGAGCGCCCGTCGCTAGCCGGGTCTCACGCATGTGCACATCGGAGCCGGCTCCAACGTGCGCATGCCCAGTGAGCAAACATGGACTTAGTTGCGAGCACTCAGCGCTTGCGACCGGGTCTGAATAAGGCCCTTTGTCCCACCTCCCAGTTGCTGCTCAAGTTGATGTCCCTCCTCCTGTGTTGCCATTTGCCCCCCTGTTTGGAATGACTTCCTACCAGGCCTCCCATGGACCAGCCATTAACACAACTGCCAGCTGTCCTGGCTAGCAGATGTGTTAACCTGTCTTCTCCTATAGTATCGCAGTTTCCAGTCTCCTTTGGTAGTGGCTGGTTCCGGTGATGCTAGTGCTCCGATGCCTAGTCTGTCTGGTGCCAGCATCATGGTTCTGAGTCATTTGACTCTGCTGAGCCAGCTTCCAGTGGGATGGTCAATTGGCATGATTCTGGTAAGTTGTCTTTTCACATGGATCTGTCGCTCTCCTCTTTGTTGTCTTCTGATAGTGATAACTGAATTGAATTTATTTGTTATCATCAGCAAAACAAGTTTGACAGACGAAGTTACGTTACACAAAACAAGCTAAAAACAGTGAAATAGCAATCCATGGTAGAGGTTATTACGGACAGTTACATAAAATAATGATGATGATTTAACTAAAGAGATACATTCATAGCATTCAGCATGCGCACAGCAGATGAAAGAAAACTATCCCTCAAAAGATTCATGAAATGGATGGCTTGGATCCAATATGATACTCTTGGTTCTCTTTAGAACCCTAAGCCCATAAACATCATGAATAGTTGGCAACTGCACGCCAATGATTTTACCAGCGGTCCTAGCAACCAGTTCCAGTGCACTCCTTTCACTTGCTGTGCAGTTTCATTACCAGACATTAATACCAAATGTCATAATGCTCTCAATTGAGCATCTGTAAAAGTTTAACATGGTTACTTTACTAACTCCTGAAGCCCTCAAAGACTTAAGAAAAACAAGCGCTGTTGCGCAATTTTAATTAGGGAAAGTGTGTTTAAAGACCATGTCAAATTTGACGCAACCTGGATACCCAAAAATTTCAAAGACTCAACTGTCTCAACATCCTGAATGCTAATAAACACTGGCAATTTCTGCTCTAAAAATCTCCTACGAAAATCAATTACCAGTTCTTTTGTCTTATCGCCATTTAGGAGCAAGTGATTATCACCACTCCAGGAAACCAGTTTTTTTATCTCTTTTCTGTAGTGGGACTCATCAATCCCAGCTAATTAACCCAATGACTGCAATATCATCAGCAAATATAATGATTTTCTCAGAATCAGAAGTCGACCTGCAGTCATGGGTAAATAGCGAGTATAATAAGGGGCTGAGAACACAACCCTGGGGAACACCAGTTTTAATTAACACTTCCTCCGACACAGCACCTCCAATTCTAACTACTTGTGGTCTGTCAGTTTAAAAATGTAAAATCCAATTACAGATAAACCCACTTAAACCTAAGTCAAACAACTTAGTTGTTAGTGAGATGGGAATGACCATGTTAAAAGCAGAACTAAAATCGGCAAAAAGTATCCGAACATAAGAATCCCTCGCTTCCAAATGAGCTAAAATAGAGTGCAATACTGTAAGTACCACATCATCAGTACAATGATTTTTCCTATATGCAAACAGCAAAGGATCAAAATCTGCTGGGAAAGAAGATTGAATAGGTCTTAATACCAACCATTCAAAGCGGTGCTTTCTAGGGAGAAAGGGCAGGGAGAGGAGTAGTTCAAAACCTAAAAGAACTGGCTGGCTTCTATGTATTTGTGGCCTGCTATTTGGAGACCTGACCAGCTGAGGCTAATAACATTTTACAGTCCTTCCATATGATTCATGGCATATATCAGAAGAGTACCATGTATTGTTTTTATGATGAGCAGTTTCAGTGTAAGCAGGACTTCCTCATTGTGATCTAATTCAGCATCAAAGATGTGGAGGTCTGTCTAGAAGTCACTCAGCCCAGAGAGGTAGGCACCGATTGGTCAATGAGGCCTGCCCCAGTCCCTTGACCCATGTTCAGGGCATGGCATCTGCCTGGGCAGCCGATGCTTTGCCGATAATAGTGGTCAGTTTCAGTGATGCCAACAGTGTCCCTTTCATCACTCATTCCTCCTCTGCAGGGCCGAGTGTGTGGGTGATGCCTCCTGCTACATTACCATATCTGCAAGGGTTGCAATTGCAAAGCTACCTGCGTGCACTACACACTACAGTACAGTCAGGTGCATAAATATTGGGACATTGACAGAATTTTCATATTTTGGCCTCTATTCACCACCACAATGGCTTTGAAATGAAACAAACAAGATGTGCTTTAACTGCAGACTTTCAGATTTAATTTGAGGGTAATTACTTCCAAATCAGGTGAATGGTGTAGGAATTATAACGGTTTCTATATGTGCCTCCAACTTTTTAATGGGCCAAAAGTAATGGGACTATCAACTCAAAAGCTAATTCATGGACAGGTGTGGGCTATTCCCTCATTATTTCATTATCAATTAAGCAGGTAAAAGGTCTGGAGTTGATTCTAGGTGTGACATTTGCATTTGGAATCAGTTGCTGTCGACTCTCAATATGAGATCCAAAGAGCTGTCACTATCAGTGAAGCAAGCCATCATTAGGCTGAAAAATCAAAACAAACCCATCAGAGAGATAGCAAAAACATTAGGTGTGGCCAAACCAACTGTTTGGAACAGTCTTAAGAAAGAACGCATCGGAGAGCTCAGCAACACCAAAAGACCCGGAAGACCACAGAAAACAACTGTGGTGGATGACAGAAGAATTATTTCCCTGGTGAAGAAAAACCCCTTCACAACACTTGGCCAAATCAAGAACACTCTCCAGGAGGTAGGTATATATGTGTCAAAGTCAACAATCAAGAGAAGACTTCACAAGAGTGAATATAGAGGGTTCACCACAAGATGTAAACCATTGGTGAGCCACAAAAACAGGAAGACCAGATTAGAGTTTGCCAAACAACATCTAAAAAAGCCATTATAGTTCTGGAACAACATCCTATGGACAGATGAGACAAAGATCAACTTGTAACAGAGTGATGGGAAGAGAAAAGTATGGACAAGGAAAGGAACTGCTCATGATCCAAAACATACCACCTCATCAGTGAAGTATGGTGGTGGTAGTGTCATGGCGTGGGCATGTATGGCTGCCAATGGAACTGGTTCCCTTGTATTTATTGATGATGTGACTGCTGAAAAAAGCATCAGAATGAATTCTGAAGTGTTTCAGGCAATATTATATGTTCATACTCAGTCAAATGCTTCAGAACTCTTTGGACGGCGCTTCACAGTGCAGATGTTCAATGACCCGAAGCATACTGCAAAAGCAACCAAAGAGTTTTTTAAGGCTAAAAAGTGGACTGTTATGCAATGGCCAAGTCAATCCCCTGACCTGAATCCGATTGAGCATGCATTTCACTTGATGAAGACAAAACTGAAGGGAAAATGCCCCAAGAACAAGCAGGAACTGAAGACATTTGCAGTAGTGGCCAGGCAGAGCATCACCAGGGATGAAACCCAGACTTCAGGCTGTAATTGCCTGCAAAGGATTTGCAACAAAGTATTAAAATGTGAAAGTTAGATATAGGATTGTTTAGTTTGTCCCATAACTTTTGGCCCCTTAAAAAGTGGGAGGCACATATAGAAATCGTTGTAATTCCTACACCGTTCACCTTATTTGGATGTAAATACCCTCAAATTAAATCTGAAAGTCTGCAGTTAAAGCATATCTTGTTTGTTTAATTTCAAAGCCATTGTGGTGGTGAATAGATGCCAAAATATGAAAATTCTGTCAATGTCCCAATATTTATGCACCTGACTGTATATGCCTGCATGCAGCTTTGCAATTACGATCCTTACAGAATCAGGCCCTGTGACCGCACTCCCCTCTCGGATGATGCAGAGGTCCACCTGCACTGCACATCACATCCAGCTGGCTATGAGGTCTGCCCACACTGTTCCTGCTCTGTGCTCTCAGTGTGTTTATTCAGCATGCTAGCACTCAGGCAACATGTCAGTGATCCCTCCAAAACTCAGTATGGGCACAGCCATTTTGGATTCAGAAGCTCATTCAGACTAAGATGCTAAGCTGTGTTCTCATGCAGCTAAATGGGGCTGGGTATGCAAATGCCACGATCGCACTGTCTGGTGAATGGACGCCCTCTATGCCTTAGAGTGCGATGGCAGTGAGCGCACGCTGGAGTATAAAGACGCCCACCTTTGTTTCACAGCACATGTCATCTCCAGGAAGTGTGTGATTAATCGGTGACATCGAGAGCCATCGGAGCTGCACACAGCGCTTGAGGTAGACCCAAACCAACGCAAGCACTGCAATCACTGCAGACTGAAATACAACCAAGTGGCATGTGCAATGATGCTTCTTTGCTAATTATACCATACTTGCCGACAATCAGATCCAGCCTTCCGGGAGGGAGCTGATTGTCGGCTAACAGCGGAGCGGTCATTAGGGGCTAAGCCGGGGGCGGACCAGCCAGTTGGTGGTACATTGGGGGTGGAGCCGGGGGTGGAGCTGCATGATCGCATCATTGTGGCTCCGCCCCTCTTCACAATGCCGTTATTTTCGGCAGTGTGAAGCAGGGGGCGGGGCCGTGCTGACGCGATTCAGCGCAAATCGCGTTACCGGCTCCCCCGCTGCGGGGGTTTTGTAATCTTTTCAGGGGGGGAGGAAGGGAGGGTCGGAGGCTTCCGGGATGCTTGCCTGCCTTTCTGGGGGGCCGGGAGCGGCACCCGAAAATCGGGAGGCACCCGGCCAAATCGGGAGGGTAGGCAAGCCTGAATAATGCACACCCATTAAACTCCGTTTGGATGGCCAGACACGCATGTGTTCGCAGCAACACTCCCCTGTTCACAAGCACCTTCCCCTGTTACCACCCACAAATGGTGCTGTCACTCAAAGTAGCATCCAGTCTGTGTAGTATGAGTAGAAGATTCCCGGCTGCAGTGACTGGTTCAGGCATGCGTACTTTGACGCATACACATGCACAAATGTGTGATAATCACCCATAGCATGCGTTCGCACCTTACCGAATGGGTCTGAATCCGGCCCTCAGTCACCTGACTCTCCTCCACCACTCAGAGTACTGCTCTCAGACCAGGTGATTGCAGCATCCAATCCCTGGGGTTCCACCACTTTAACACTTTAATTCCATTTTCTGACTTCTCCACATGGCCAGTACAATGTCGCTTCTGCTGAGGTTACAGCTCTGTGCTCAGCTCCCAGGTACTCTGTATCTGAACGGTTCCAGTCTGTATCATTCCAGTTTCAAGTCTGGTTATCAAGTCTCTAATTCCATCTAGTACTCCAGTCTAGTTTATCCACAAAGACTTGTTTATACTGTAACAACCTTCATCTGTCCCAGCCAATAACTCCATTCACTGGTCCCAGCCGATATCTCTAAACATCAGTTTCAAACCGATCCAGTACTTCAATTCATGAACATCAATCTCTGGACCTGATTCAGACCTGCTCGCTAGGCTGCGTTCGCTCGTATCCGGATGATTTTAACATTGTGCGCATGCGTACGCATCACAGTGCACAAACCAGCGCAAGAGATCAAGAAGTGCTTGCTCGCTGCATATATACAGCCCAGCAGAGTGAGTGACAGGAGATGCCATTTGTGGGTGGTGACAGGGGCTGGCCATTAAAAACGGGGGATTGGAGGTGCGAACACTGGCGTGCCTGAGTGTCTCAATGCCATTTCAGAGGCATGCAGAATTTAGAGCCAGCGTCATAGTACACGTCACCTGGCTGGATTTTACACTGAAGAGCTCACAGTGCTTGTGGTGGGGTATGGTCAGCCACAAGCGCTGCGATCACATCCGATGTTAACCGATGTACCAATGGTTGCATACACTTCCTGAAGATGACGTGCGCAAGTGGGCGTCTTAAGACAAGCTGGTGGACATCTGCATACACTAAGCGATCGCACGCCAAGACATAGTGGGCAAGCTAATGCCTTGCCGTGCGATCGCCTGCCTTCCCAAATTTGCATACGCATCGAGCGAGCAAACGCATCTCGTGAGCGGGTCTGAATGAGGTCCTCAAATCGATCCAGTTCTTCAATTCACTAACATCAGTTCCAACCTGACTGTCTCCAAACATCAGTTCCAATCCGACTGTCTGCAAACATTGATTCTAAACCGATCCTTCTTCATTAATTACATATTATTGATTCTCTTTCATTGATTCTAAAACATTGGTTCCAATTCAATCCTGCTTCTTCAATTTCATATAATCAATTCTACTACATCGGTTTCTATCTGTTTCTACCACTACAGTTCCTCCAGACCCAATTTCCACCTTTAGGCTTATCACCTCCAATAGTTCCACTGCCACCTATCTTCCCTCATTGCATGAGGAAGTCCTGGCGCAAGCCACCCAGATTCAATCACACCTTCCTAGGCTCCACTACAGTCTCCCACACCTGTTCCAACCAATTCCAAACCTCAGGCATGACAGTTTGTATTGGCCAATTGGATCCAGCTGTGGATCAGGCAATAGCCACAGGATTTGCACAAGACTTTGTAGCACACATAGAACATCAAGAGGCGGCACAGGCTTATGTGATACAGTTCCTGCAAGAGCTTACCAATTGGCTGGATAATATCCAAAATGCACTTGGTGATCCTGGGGCATCCAGGACAGTCTTCCAGAATCCATCTCCATCAGCTCCTACAGTTGCACCCCATTTTCAACTGTTTATTCCAAGCAAACTCAGTGGCACTTCTAAAGCAATTTCTCCTGCGAAGGCAACTCACCCTTTCAATTGCTCTCGGACTTCTCAGTCCGCTATTGCTCTTAAACCTGAACTTCTAGGTAGTCCTTATCAACTTTTAGAGCAGTTACAAGGCCTCCACACCAGAATTTTTTTGATTATTTCTGAGTTCCTTAGTGACACTCCTGACACAATTAAGTCTTCTGCTCCATATTCTGTGTCTGTAGAGATTTTTGTAACAGACTCTCCTAGAGCTAAGGTTTCTCCTCCTAAGCAAAATAAAGTGAGTCACTGGAGTTACCTGCACCCCAAGCTCTTTGTGGCTGAATGCCAGTGGTGCAAGGAATCTCTGTCTATACTATGGAAGTTCAGATCAATTCATTAAAGTCTGTTCCCTTTGCAAGTCAAGCAATGGTGACAAGTGTAAGTGTCACCATGTTTATGTCTCCAATTCTTTCTGTGTGACATATGCAGTTCCAGGTTCCTCAGCCTTGGACAAGGAGTTTATGACTCCTGTCCAAAAGGAGCTTCAAATGTACAATTCAGGTCTTGTAACAAGAAGACCCTACTCCAAATTTGGGAATTAAAAGAGTATGTCCAAGTATCTCATAATCAGAGCGACATCTGATTCTTCAGCCTCAGGAGAGACATCTGATTCTTCAGCCTCAGGAGTGCCATCTGATTCTTCAGCCTCAGGAGAGACATCTCATTCTTCAGCCTCAGGAGAGACATCAGATTATTCAGCCCCCGGAGGGGTGTCTGATTTGCCAGCTTCAGAAGAGGTATCTGATGTTCTGACCCCAGGTGGGTTATCCAATGTTCTAGCTCCAGAAGAGGCACCCAAGCCCTTAGCTATGGCAGGAAAATCTGATCTGCCAACCCCAGACATGGTATCCAGTGCCAATATGTCAGGTGGGATTCATATTGCCATGGAGGCAGTCATGGACTCCTGTCAGCCACTTCCTGAGAGTGTCATTGTGATGTCGACCAGCATGGTTTGGGTCCTAGATAAGCCATCTGAACATCCGGATTTTGCCTGTTCTGGATCTAGCCGGACTCCACTTCCTTCAGCTCTTACCATTTCAAGTTCCTCCGGACCTTCATCCAGTTCCATCCATCAATTCGAGATCACCTTTGGATCAAGCCGGTTAAAAAAAATCTGATTCTAATATGTTTTTGACTCCTTCAGTTCCAAATGATTCAAGTTCCTCTGGACTCCATCCGGTTCCATCCATCTGTCCAAAGGCTCCTTCAGTTACAACTGATTCAAATTCCTCTGGATGCAATCTGGATTCCACCTGTCTGTCCAAAGTCTCCTTTAGTTCCAACTGATTCCTGTCCCTCCAGACTCAATCCGGTTCCATCCGTCTGTCCAAGGGCTCCTCAGGTTCCAGCCAGTTCAAGAAAATGCTAATCCAATTTGATTCAGTCTCCATCAGTTTCAACTTATTCAAGTTCTCCTGGACTCCAGCTGGTTCCACCCATCTGTACAAGTGCTCCTCCAGTTCTAGCCAGTTCAAGAAAATTAAATTCCATGTTGGTTCAGTTTCATTAGGTTCCTACCAATTCAAGTTCCTCCAGAACCAATCATGTCTGTCCAAAGGATCCTCTAGTTCCTGTCGGTTCAAGAAAATCCAATTCCAATTAGTTTCTGCCTCCTCCAGATCAAGCTGGCTCAAATTACTACAGACTCAATTCAACTCCATCTTAGGCCGATATCAATTCAAGTATCTCCTTACCCAATCCAGTTCCATCCGTTAGTCTGAGTAGTCCAGTAGGGACATCTGAGTGTTCTCCTGAGGATATCACCCTGTTGGATGACAGTTTGTTTATCACTTTTTTGACTCTTGACTATGTTTGAATTCTGCCCAGTCAATCAAGACTTCTAGTATGGTTCAGGTTGAAGAAAGGACATCTGAATATTGGGGTTCTACCCATTCTGGTTCTAGCCAGATTCCACCTCCTTCATTTCCACCTGGTTCAAGTGTCCCTGGACTCCATCTGGTTCCACCCATTTGTTCAAAGGCTCCTTCAGATTTTAGTCAATCCCAGTTCCTCTGAACCCAATTTGGTCCAATCTACTGGTTTGAGTAAAGCACTCCAGTCCTTCCCAATTGGCCAAAGATTGCCTATTGCTCAGCCCTCTGTGGCATCCCTGCCTTGGCAAAATCAGGTTTTACTTGACTAGTATATTAAAAACCTTCAATCTGTCAAGAGATTAGACATTTAAAAGTCTATAAAAAGCCTTTAGACAATGGATTTGAAAGTTGCATACACTTCCTTGACTCCTTTTGGCAGCTTCTCTGAAAGTACTAAACTCCTTGATTCATCATCCACTCACTCTTCTAAATATTCATTCAATACTCAGTTTTATGATCCATTGCTTTCCAAGCAAGATCAAACATTGTTAGATCAATAAATCAGGAATCTCAGGAATTACAAGAATAGGAATATTCTAAAACAATTCAAAGACAACAGCCTGTTGACTTAAGTACAGTATGGGTTATTTTTCCTTCATTCATCCTCTGACTCCTTTGGATATTACAGTCATATGAATGCATCATCAGACTTAGACGCTGCTTTTTCCAGGAAAAAGAATCCAATGCTCACTATGGATATGGACTCTAATTCTGATGGTGAGTTTATAGATGACTCAAGTTACATTATGGGGGGTTCTATTCTTCCTAGTCATGTATTTTCCCAGGCAGAAGATGATGATGGATGGTCTACTGACAACAGAGGTCTTACTTTGAAGATGAAAATGGGAAGAATTTTGAGGACTTCAGTTTGAATATGTTTATGAGTTCTTCTGGAGTCCACCAATGAAGGAAGGGGTACTGTCACGATCCTTACAAATTTTTCCCATATTCTATTAGTTTCTCCTATATTTTATCTCTATGGTGTTTGTTCCAGCTAGCGCTGAGGTCCGCTCAAGTTGTGACTGCACATCACTCCCCGATGATGAAGAGGTCCACTTGCTCTGCACATTGCATCCAGCTGGCTATACTGTTCTTGCACTCTGCTCTCAGTGTAAATACTCAACATACTAGCACTCAGGCTGCATGCCAGAGTTCCCTCCGAAACTCAGTATGGGAGCAGTCATGTCGGATTCAGTCACCTGACTCTCCTCCACCACTCAGAGTACTGCTCCCAGACCTGATGATCTGAGCATCCAATACCTGGGGTGCCACCACCCCTATAAATTCCATTTCCTGACTGGCCCACATGGCCAGTACAACATCACTTCTGTTGAGATTACAGCTCTGTGCTGAGCTCCCAGGTACTCTGTATCTGAAGGGTTCCAGTGTGTATCATTTCAGTTCCAAGTCTCATAATCAAGTCTCCAATTCCAACTCCAGTCTGGAGACTTGTTCATAACTACTGTACCTCCATCGGCCCCAGACAATATCTCCAATCATCGGTCTCAAACCGATCCAGTACTTCAATTCATCCTCTCTGGTCTCAAACTGATCCAGTAATTCAATTCACTAAAATCAGTTTCAACCTGTCTCCAAACATCTGTTCCTGCTTCATCAATTCCATATAATTGATTATACTACATCGGTTCCTACCCGATTCTACCACTACAGTTCCAATTCAATTTGCAGTCTATTAAACTTGTTGCCTACTGTCCTCGCCTTTGGGCTCATCACCTCCAGTAGTTCCAATGCCACCTATCTTCCCTCATTGCATGAGGAAGTCCTGGCGCAAGTCACCCAGATTCAATATGCCTTCCTAGGCTCCACTTCAGTCTCCCACACCTGTTCCAGCCAACTTCAACCCTCAGGCATGACACCTACCACCAGGCTAACCTATCTTTAGCTCAAGATTGACACTGTGATGAGTACTAACACTTGCAGGTTGAGAAGTTTTTGAAGCTTCTGTGGGATTTGGGAGTGTGGGATTCTTTTTTGTGGGAATTCAATGGAGTGTGTATTTGTCACTCCCCTCCGTTATCTAGTGGTCAGCTTCAATTGTTCATAGAGGCAACTGGTTCAAAGGGATTTGATGCCTTTTTTAAGGGTTGGTGGTGTACTACACCTTGGCTGGCATCCTGGAAGGCACATAGTTTTACCAAAAACATTTTATTGCTTGAACTTTTATCGACTATTGTCACATTTGAATTGTGGCATATGGTGCTGATTTATAGGATAATTGTGTTTTGGTGTGACAAGTTAGGTGTGGCCCAAGTAATCAATCAGCAGAAAGCTACTTCACTCCCTGCTGTATGGCTACAAGTGAGGCTAGCCTTGCACTGTTTGGCCCTTTCATGTCTAAGCAAATCCCTATTGTTAATGACTGTGTGGCTGACACTTTGTCTTGTTTTAACTGCTGTGATTCCGTGCAATTGCCCCCCATGCTGCCATCTTCAGGGATTCAGGTTCTTTTATTTGAGGCCATGGGGGAGAAAATATTATAGCTACCCTGTGATTCTATAGGGTGGCTTGACAGCATTGGTTGCCATTTAGGGACTCGTAAGCGGCCGCTCGTTCGTTCTGAGCGATGTTTGCCCAACTGCGCATGCGTACGGATCGTTATACGCATGCGCGAACCAGTCAGTGCGGCCGAAATTCATGTGCTTGCAAAATAGCGAATGCCTGATAATTTGAGTGACATGAATAGGCATATGTGGGTGGTAATGGGGGAAGGTGTTTGAAAACGGTGAGTGGAGAGCAGAACACAGGCGTGCTTAAAGGTCAAAACGGGTGTTTTATGGGTGTGCATATTTAAAATAGCAGCGTCATTGACCACGTCACTGGGTTATTTTATAGCCAGAACTGCTCGCAAAATTGTGGTAGCAAACACCAACCCCAAGAATAGCGAGCAGTTCATACCCTGGTCGATGTACTCAATTAATCTAATAAATAGCGGATATGACGTAGGATGCGAGCGGCCAGGGGGCGTATTATTTCAAAAAACGACCGCAAGTTTTGTTCGCTCGTTCAGACTTAGAGGCGTGAACAGACCGCAAACAGCGAACGGTTCATTTGAATAGCCACCCCTATTTTCAGGACGAGCGAGCGCTAATTGCGTCCGGCTCTGAATCAGGCCCTCTGTCAGCACAGAAGTAAGAGGAGGCTTTATGAATGTGGCAGGTCCGCACTGAGGTGGTTAAAGTATTAGCTGGTGTAGTGTTTTTTGTGCAAATTCATGGGGAACCCAATTATACATTTTCCCTCTTAACTTATAAGGCCCTTAATGGTTAGGTGAAGGAGTCTCTCCCATTGACCGACAGTAGGTGACAAATTGATGTTAGTTACATCAATTGAACGTGTGGTGACTGTAGCAGTGAAAGAATTTGAGTCCACCCTTCAGCCTTGTGTTTGCTGGGGCATTCTGCATTTGCAAATTAATCACACCATCATGTTTGTGAAAGGGGCAGGCTTCCCCATATTTTAGTCATACATGTGGAAGTAATGACCTTGATTACTGCAAGTCTGTGAATCAGATGTTGGGTATCAAGGAAGAATTTTGCTGGTTGCTGATTCCTGGGTGGGTATATATGTGGTTTGGTCTGATAACATTTTTAGGTGGACTTGGTAGTGATCAGTTAGATGAGGCTTGTCAGAAGGTCAATTCAGCAGTAGACCATTTTGTTCTTGGTTCTTGTGACTCGGAGGTGTGTCATCCCCTGTTACACTATGATGCCACTCAATTATATCAGCATGATAGGTGCACTTTTCTGTTGAGGTCCTTGGCTTTTTTTTCTAGTTGAGGGGGGGAGGGTATTGTGGTGTTGTGGAGTTTGTTAGGCTGGTGGCTATCTTGTATAATTAAGTGAGTGCACATAAGCATTTTATTGTTGAAATTTCAGCAGTAAGAATATTTTTTATACCATATGTAATGGGGGTCTGGTAATAGTCTGATTTCTGATGGAGCAGGCACTTTTTTTCAAACATGTTGCACAGGGCTGGTCCCTGTTCTATAGAACCTCACTGTTCTATAGATTATAGGTGACTGGAAAGCACCTGCTTCTTTGTGCTTTGGTTCACCACTAGAATGTTTTTGTTCTTTTTTAGTCAACTGGGCATTCTAAATGTAACACTTTTTAAAATATTTACAAATATACTATAAAATAGTATTGTTGAGAGTTGTTTTTTCTTATAGTTTGTAGTCTTGTCTTAGTTAAAAGTTTGTCTCATCTTTTGTCTGCCGTGCATTTTTTTCTGTCATGTCAGTGTTTGTGTGTGCATGTTTGGTGTTTGTGAAGAGAGTGGTGTTAGTGTAGGTTTTATTTATCTGTGTTTGTCTTGTGTGTCTTATTTGTTAAGATGGAGGGTGAGAATAGAAGAACAAGAGAGTAGGACAGGGAGGCTAAGGTAAAGGAGCCTGTGCAGGAGGTGGAGCAGGAGTCCAAATCAGATGAGGAGAGGGAGACAAGGAAAACAAAGTCAGGATGTAATGTCCATTTTGGTTTTGAAGAAAATGTGGCCCTGATAAATGCTATGGTCCCTAATTATGATGAGTCATTTATTTGGGATTAGATGCTGTCAATGCTGTTGGACATTTTAAGTGAAGTAAGTCCCAATATGGGAAGTGCTTCTTAATTTACTGGGAGTCCCACAGGGAAGAGTAGGTGGTCCTCCTGCATCCTGCTCACTTAATAGTGAAGTGTGCAGGATGAAGAGACTAATACTGGGAATTGCAAGTTCATGAGAAGTGGGTGAGACCAATAAGAAGTCATTTTTGGCCAAGCACCCTCTGCATAGACTCGCAATTCGTGGCATTATGCCATGAGTGAGTGGGGTCTAGTGACACAGAGTCAGACACACCAACATATGCCGTCAGCAGCATCTCCCTCCAGTTTTGTGAATTTTATATGAGAATACCTCCTCATGTGTGACACAGCATCTTTCCTCTCTATACCTACACACTCCCAATGGTATTATACAATAGTATACATTGCATGTTCAGTCCCCATAGCAAAATTTTATGTAAGTCCCGTCTATGCTATTTTACCCTCTCAGGGGGCCCTACTTGATAAGCAAACGCAGACCTGGTGCAGGTATAATAAAGTGCTTCACCATGCCGGCACTGTCCTCACTCATACTCAGAATAGCATTGTCAGGCAAAATTAAAAATCTTCTGCGGTAGTGGTTTTCCACCACTGCATAGTACTGGGTACAGTGTGGACGGCGGTTCGATTCCCGGCAGCGCCTGGCCAACAAAAGCAGAGTTCCCGGCAGCAGAAGCCAGACAGCACTGGAAATCCCGATCGTCGTTAAGGTAAGTATAAACTAACCTAACCTAATCCCCTAACCCTAACCCTCCTTAGGGTTGCCTAACCCTAACCTCCCCCCAAGTGCCTAACCCTAATCCCCCCTCTAAGTGCCTAACCCTAAACCCCCCTCCTTCCCCGCTGCCTAAACCTAAGTCCCCCGTGGGGGTGCCTAACCCTAAGTCCTGCCCAGGGGTGCCTGACCCTAACCCTCCCTCCCCCTAGCCTAACCCTAACCAAGACTGCAGAAAATATGGAGGGCTGTCACATGACAAGAACCACATGTTGAAGCTGCCACCAGCAGTCATCATGATAATGCAAGGCCGTCAACTTCCTTGTCCCCTATGAAGGCCCATGCCTTTAATCCTCAAGGGTATCCCAACCATCATCTTTACACTGTTCTCAACTCTATTAATAATTATATCAATCAGTTTTGAGCCAGCAAGCTGGATGCAACCTTTTGGCCCTTTAACTAGATGAAAAAAATCAGTATTGCGAGCTGTGAGGTGGTCAAAATTATCTGGAAACGAGTGGAAATAAATGTTATTGAGGTTATTAATACCGTAGGAACAAAAAAAGCACATTTTATGTGATTTTAGAAGTTTTTTTTATTTTTTAAGAAAAAGATCCAGATCCAAAACCAAAACACGAAAACAAAACACCAAGGAAAAAAATCCCAAACCAGATTCAAATCCAAAACCAGGGGAAGATCCAGATCCAAAACCAAAACCAAAACATGAGGGTTGGCGCACATCTCTAGTGTTTTGTTTTCGTGTTTTGGTTTGGATATGGATTTTTTCTTAGAAAATCATAAAAACAGCTGACAGACGGCTCTCTCAGCCAATCAGCATTAAGCCCGCTCAAAACAAAACCTCGCAACTCGAAGAAGGGGTTGCAAGGTTTTGCCTCGGGTCAGGGATCCAGGCCAGGCAGGGAGATCCGAGCTGCGCTCGGATAGCCCCAGATCCCCGAAATTCGGTTGGCTTCGGATCTCTGAGATCTGAACCCACTCATCTCTAATAATTAGGGCCTGATAGACATAAATTAGGTGTATGCTGCTTGCAGGGCCGCCATCAGGGGGGGACTGCCGGGACTGGTATCCCGGGACCACACACTCCGACAGTGAGGGATGGCCCGTCCGCTCCTAACAACTATGCTCTGGGCCGGGCCCCATGCTCCAATCAGTGGCTTTCCATGCTGCAACAGAACAGAAGTGCGGTGAGGAGGAGAAACTAATTAAATAAATAAGGGGTAGGAGGAATCTTTCCTTAAGGGCTGTCCCATCTTCTGCCCACGGCTTCTGGATCTCCTCTCAGGGTGTCTCTCTGGGCAACGCTGGGGGCAGAGGCTCCTTCCCTCGTTCCTGGCATGCAGATCCTCCGCGCTGGTCTTCCGTGTCTTCTGGCACTTCTCTGGACAGCCCGTGGTGAGTGGGGTTTTCTTGATACTGTGCCCTTCAGTCCTCCCAGCCATCCTCGGTGGCAGTATTCCCCTGGTCCTTTCTCCAGCAGCCTGGTCTTGTGCGGAGTCCACGGCGGGTCCTTCTCCTATGCCGGCAAGCAGGGACAGGCACCTCTCTACTCCGCTCTCAGCACAGCACAGGTGCATCCTGCCAGTAGTCACCAGCAGGGGTGAGCAGGTGGGTGTGCGTGTGAGGGATCCGGCAGATAGGCAAAACAAATGTCACCCATGTCGTGCAGACAATACTCAGCTCCTACAGTGATTGCTTCTGCAGGTATCGGCTGCACTTCACCCTAACAGGGCAGCAGGTCCTGCGATCACTCTCCTTTACTCTCCCCACCGCAGGGATCCTCACAGCAGATTCCTTGTTCTTCCTGCTCCACAGGCAACAACTCTCTCCTTCATCAGCTGTGCCAGTAACCCCTGGTCCGGTCAGAGCTGCCCCTCTTTCTCAGTAGCAGCTTCAGCCCCCCATTTGTTAGGGGCCCCTAGTGTAGCCCACCCCTAGGGCCCTCTGCCCTGCAACTTAAGGGGTCAATCAATGGGGGTCCTTTTTTGCAGACTCACTCAGTTACTAGCCAGCTGACAATTCTGCTTCCTGGGCAGTGCAGGATGAGTAGCCCCAGGGAATCACAGGGTCACCTACAGTTCATCTGACAATTACAGTTAATGGGTCTGTGTTATCTGTATAGTAAAAAAATTGGGGCACAAATTTGGGGGTACCACACATATATATATATATATATATATATATACATATTACACATTAAACCACATTTGCTCACAGGAGCATATGCCCAGGTGCCCTCCACCCTCCACACAACAAACTTGTGAATATATAAACCATGACCGTTTGCTCTCTTAGGACTTATAAAGATCAATTAATCATGGTATTAGTGGCTCGTTTGCTATGACAGTTTTCCTCCCAAGATTTATACTTGATAGATCAAAGGCGCCACTTATAGCGTGATTTATTGATGTGAATAAGTCCTAAGAGTGACACTTGTCCTGGTGTATGTATCTATGTAAGTGTATATATATTTATATGTGTATATACATATATATATATATATATATATAAAAATATATACACGTATAGAATTAATCACCCTGTGGTTGACAGGTGGGTGAGCGAGGGAGGATCCCACTCCCTCCATAGACACTGCCCCTCAGCAGACCCGCCCCCATTATGGCTGCTACCAGCCGGCAGGGTGGGGGGGCCCTGTCTATTTTTTTAGTCCCTGGCCCCACAGTTTCTGATGGCAGCCCTGGCTGCTTGCATGAAAAATAAGTATCTTCACCTGTATGCAGAATTGTGCACATTTTGCGATGATCCCGTCCCCTATGTTTATGCTTGGCTTGCTAATAGTCATAATCATCAGTGCCCACAAACAGACGTTTATAAGCTTACATCCAAGTTCCCATAGCACACATTTACATCACTGTAATTTGCCTATGAGAGAATGCAGTATTACAGTCAACTTTTCTTTTGTAAGTGTAGATGTAACTGAAAACAAGTTGCAACTTAGGCAAAGTTATATTTCAGTTTACTTAGGGTCAATTTATGATATAAATAAGCAGACTCAGTTTTAATTGATTTACCTATTTCTATGTCATCTATTTAAAATAATAGAGCCTAAGATACGATGTCTGTAATAATAAAATATTGTGCCCACACAATTTTTGAGACCTCATTATGGTATATTCTAGCAAAGACTTCAATCATTTTGGGAAACGGTTTATAAGATTTGAAGCATACAGTAAGATCACAATCAGCACCTATTCAAGATACCATAGGACAAGACTGATTCTTCCACAGTGCTTGAGAAAAGCCTAAAATGAGATATGCAGGATTCTGGGTAAATTTCAAACTACTGTCATATCATTAACTAAATTATGGCATTTGTTCATAACTGTCCAACTAGATCAAATTGTTATAGCCTTACAATGCTTCATGGATCCTGAGCAGCGACACTGATCTGTTAGTAATGTCTTTATTTTGCAATACAAGCAATGATGAATGTTATGTAAGTAGTACTAAGCTGTGCAGTGAGCAAACTGATTTAATATTTCTGCCAGAGGAGCACATACAATGCATTGCAGAAAAATGTGTTCCAGGCACATCCAGTAGAGGTTAATAAAATAAATATGCATCCCTAACTGTCCTCCAGCATATAACCCTCTGGTGATACTAATGAAACTATCTCCAAAATTATTAGATTTAAAATTTTCTTGAAATGTTTTTGTTGGAGCAACCCAGTAGCAAATAAAAAATAGAATAATCACATACAGGGTAATAGAACTTATAGTTCCCTCGAGGTTTTTTTTCAAACAATTTGTTCCGAGAAACAAACATAATCTTTAACATTACTAATCTGAACAGACTTTTCCTTTTTAAATGTATATACTAGACATTGAATGTAAAATATAAATTTCATGCAGTATTATAAACACATAGGGCCTGATTCAGCAGTGCATGCTAGTGCACTGCTGGACACAGATTCCCGATGTTTTGGAATCGGCGCAAGCGCATGACTGGTTCTGTGCATGTGCAGAAAGGGTATGCAATCCCGCTTGCAGAATGGTAGCAGACTGTCAGTGATTGACAGTCTGCTGCCGTTTGTGGGTGGGGAGGGGATGGCGCCATTTGCGGGGAGGAAAGAGACCAGGATCTCCATTGGCTATTTAACTTAAAGAGTCACTATGCCATAGGAGTGCTGTGAGGCAGTGTGTTCAGGCACTGTTAAATTACCATGTAGTCCACAGGCCGTTTGTGGGTGGTAACAGGGGCAGGACTCTAATAACGGGGGAGTGGAGGTACGAACGCAGGCATGCCTGAGTGTTTCAACACCATTTCAGAGGCGTGCATAATTATCAGCCAGCACCACAGTATACATCACATGCCTGTTTTTACACTGAAGTCTTTCCAGTGCTTGCGGTAGGGTAAGTCAACCACAAGCGCTGCAATCACTTCCGATTGTCCTCAATGTAACAATATTTCAATACAGTTCCTGGAGATGACGTGCGCTAGTGGGTGTCTCTACATAAGCTAAGGGCGTCTATAGACACAAAGTGATCGCTCGCCAAAACAAAGTGGGCGTGCTTATGCCTTTCCCCAAGCGAGCGCCTGCCATGCCGTCACTTAGCCAAATTTGTATGCGCTGGGGGTGAGCGATCGCATCTAGAGAGCGGGTCTGAATCAGGTCCTCATTGTACACAAATATCACCAAATCTTCTAGAAATTGTTACTATTAAAAAATTAAATATAAAACTTGTGTGTTAAAAAATACAATGTGACACCATTACTTACTGCAAGGCACTGTGTTTTGTGTTTTGTGTTTGTGAACTGTTATAAAAAATTAAGATAAAACCTGTGTGTTTTAAAAATATAACATCATTAGGGTGACACCATTGCTTGGGCGGCTAAGCCTAACATGCACACACACACTGAAGATAAATTGACAACATATATTTTAAATTTTTTTCTTGATGATCCACAGAACTTGGGCCCACAGCACCGATTGATGACAACTGGAGTCGGGCAGTACTAGGTTGCGTAGCTGTATCTTGTGCGGCTAAGCCTAACATGCACACACACAGAAGATAAATTGACAATATATATATATATATTTTTTTTATGACGATCCACAGAACTTGGGCCCAGAGCACCAATTGATTACGACTGGAGTTGGGCAGCACTAGTTTGGGTTGCTGTATCTTGTGTGGCTAAGCCTGACATAAACACACACAGAAGATAAATTGACAATATATATATATTTTTTTTTTCTTTTGTCGGTCCAGAGCTTGAGCCCAGATGGACACAGCAGACAGCACAGCACCAGCCCAGATGGATCAGAACCAGCCCAGTTGGAAGCAGCATACAGCACATCACCAGCCCAGATGGATCAGCACCTGCCCAGATGGACACAGCAGACAGCATAGCACCAGCCCAGAATGGATCAGCACCAGCCCAGGACACAGCAGACAGCACCAGCACCAGACAGCACAGCACCAGCCCAGAGAGAACAGCACCAGCCCAGATTGATCAGCAACAGCAGATGGACACAGCAGACATCACAGCACCAGCCCAGAATGGATCAGCACCAGCCCAGGACAAAGCAGACAGCACAGAGTACAGCACAGCACCAGCACCTCTCCCAGCCCTACACTACCCAACCTCCATGTTCAGTCTCCACAGCCGGAGTGAAATGGTGTCCGGCCGCGTGGTCCCTATATACTACATAGATCATAGAGACGAAAGCTTGGCGAGAGGCAAGATTATGTCTCTATGGTTTTGCCTCATTCGGTTCACGTTCAGTTCTCACCCCGGATCTCAAAATTCAGGTGGGTTCGGATCTCTGAGATCCAAACCCGCTCATCTCTAATAAAAAGCAGCCTCCATGAAAACCTTAGGGGCTGCTTTTGCAAGTAGCAACAGGAGACTGCAGCAGTTATATCTTCTGTGGTCCCTGCCTGTATACATTTGGGGGCTACTTATCATTTGCGGGTATGCCCCTCACCATGCTGCGGCCACACCCCCTCCAGGGTGGCACCATGAAGTTGCTGCATCAGGGCCCAAGATTTCTGTTGGCAGCCTTGCGGGTGTGTGGGATAGTGTGACTATGGGACTTTTTCCTTTAGTGGAGGGTGCGAGGTTCAGTACCTTCTTCCTCATGTATCAGGTGGTGGGTTGTGGGGTCAGATGTGTCCAGGTGGCTACTGAGAGCTGTTTGGGGAGGGAGAGGGCAGAGGGCCTGATTCTGACCCGCTCGCGAGTGCTGAGTGCTCGCAAGTGGGTCGATGGTACCCAAGTGCGCATGTGCACGTCGGAGGCGGCTCCGTCGTACGCATGCGCAAGACCCGAATAACGATGGGCAGGCTGTCGATAAGGGTCTTGCACCACAGGGGGCGTGCTGTCGATGGTGATTGACAGCACGCCCCCTTTGGTGGGTGTGCCGGGGGCGTGGCTGCCCAGACGGAGGCGTTCCCATGGTAACGCTTACCATCTGGGTCCGGCCCCACTGACATCACTAGTAGTGATGTCAGTGGGATATCAGAGCCAAAAGCACTCCTGGGCTTGCAACAGCGAGACCCTACCGCAGGGTCTGGTTGCAAGCCCGATGTTCACCATGGTCTTGATCATCGCGACCACACGACAGCTATGCGAGTGGCCAGGAGGCCGCTCCAAAAAGGAGCAGGGATGGCCCTGATTCAGAGCGTGTGCTCTGTCAGAGCGTCCGGCTCTGAATCAGGGCCAGAGGTCTAGATGCACATTCCTGCTCATAATAAATAAAAAAAAAAAATATATATATATATATATATATATATATTTATATATATATAAAGTATTGTCTTTTTATGTTTTTTCTTTGTGCGTGTTAGGCTTAGCTGCACAAGATACAGCAACGCAACATAGTGCTGCCCGACTCCAGTCATCATCAATCTGTGCTCTTGGCCCAAGTTCTGGACCCGTCTATTTATTTTCTTTTTGTGTGTGTGTGCATGTTAGGCTTAGCCACACAATATACAGCAACAACGCAAGTTTCAACTTAGTGCTGCTAGACTCCAGTCATCAATCTGTGCTCTGGGCCCAAGTTCTAGACCATCAACAAAAAAAGTGTCTTTTTTTGTCTATTTTTTTTCTGTGTGTGTGTGCATGTTAGGCTTAGCAACAACATCTACCAAAATACAGCTGATACAGAGGCAGGCTACTCTTTGTAAAACTTGTTTCACTAAGAGGCATACCGCTAAGAACCTCTTAGAAAAACTCAGGGAAATCATTGCTAAATAGCTTACCCCACTTAGACTCTCCTCGGGATTTGTGATTTCGGACAATGCCACCAATATTGTGAGAGCATTACATGTGGGCAAATTCCAACACGTCCTATGTTTTGCTCACACAATTAATTTGGTGGTGCAACATTTTTTTAAAAATTACAGGGGCATGCAGGAGATGCTCTCAGTGGCCCGCAAAATATCCAGAGATTTTAGACATTCGGCAACCGCTTGTTGAAGATTGCATGACCAGCTGGTACTGTTAAATTTGCCCTGCCATCAGCTGAAGCAAGAGATAGTAACTTGGTGGAATTCTAATCTCTATATGCTTCAGCAGATGGAGGAAAGGCAAAAGGCCATCCAGGGCTATATAACATAGGCGGTGGAGGGGGAATGCACCTTACTCAAGCACAGTGGAGAATAATTTCTGTGTTGTGCAAGGTTCTCAAACCCTTTGAACTTGCCACACGTGACGTTAGTTCAGACACTGCCAGCTTGAGTCAGGTCATTCCCCTCATCAGACTTTTGCAAAAACAGCTGGAGAAACTGAAGGAGAAATTGAAACGGAGCGATTGCGCAAGGTATGTCAGACTGGTGGATCAAGCCCTTGATTCACTTCACCAGGATCCAAGAGTCGTCAATCGATTGAAATCTGAAATATATATTTTGGCGACCATTCTGGATCCAAGGTTTAAGTCCTACCTTGTGAGTTTTTTTCCAACAGACCGAAATCTAAAACTATGCAAAGAGCTGTTGGTAAAAAAATTGTCAGCTGCAGCCACACGTGAAACGCCATCATCTCCTCCTTCAGTTTCTGCAGCTGCCAGGAAAAAACTAAATTTTCCTTACAGAATGCCTGCTGGTCATGCAGATCGTTCACCAAAATATGACATCTTGTCAGGCCTGAGAGAACTGCTTACTAGTGACATGTCTTCTACCGTGACTATGTGTGATACGGTCTCCATTCACAGAATTGTGGGGGACTATTTCAGAGGTAACATCCTAATAGGCATGTCAGACAGTCCCTTTCAGTACTGGTAGGAAAAAGAGGCAATTTGGAGTCCCATAAACAAACTGGCTTTGTAGTACTTAAGTTGCCCACCCTCCAGTGTGTACTCCGAAAGAGTTTTCAGTGCAGCTGACAACTTTGTCAGTGATCGGCGTAGGAGGTTACTTCCTGAAAATGTGGAAAAGATGATGTTCATTTAAATGAATTACAAATTCCACGAGGAAGACCTCTACCAACAATTACATGATAAAATTACAGAGGTGCCTAAGGTGGATTAATATTGTGTGAAGAAGAGAATGTACACACTGATGGGGATGATGAGGACAAGGACGACGACAACTTGTAAATTAAAGCCAGTTTGTGTATGGGATAATTTTCATTTTCATGTCCAATGCACATTGGCATCTTGTTTTAGGGGGGTCCAAACAAACCAATCATTTCAGCCACAATTGACAGCCCTTGTCGCTGAAATGATTGGGTTTTTAAACTGTGAATGTCCTCTATCGTATACAACATAAGGGTGGGTGGGAGGGACGAAGGACTATTCCATCTTGCACCTTTTTCCTTTCCATTATGTTTTGGTTGCGGCATTGCTTTCTGACATTTTAAATTAATGTTATGGTTGGTTTAGGAACCAATGATTTGTTTTTAAATTAATTTATTATTAATTTTACAGCCAGGGGCTGCACAAGCTATCAACTATCAATTCTTCAATCCTCAAGGGTATCCCAACTTTGCACAGTCCTCAACTCTATTAATAATTATATCAATCAGTTTTGAGCCAGCAAGCTGGATGCAACCTTTTGGCCCTTTAACTAGATGAAAAAAAATCAATATTGTGAGCTGTGAGGTGGTCATAATTGACTGAAAACTAGTGGAAATAAATGTTATTGAGGTTATTAATACTGTAGGAACAAAAAAGGCCCATTTTATGTGATTTTAGCAGTTTTTTTTATTTTTTAAGAAAAAATCCAGATCCAAAACCAAAACCGTAAAAAAAAACATGGAGGTGAGGTTTTGGCAAAACCAATCCAGATCCAAAACCAGGGGAGATCCAGATCCAAAACCAAATCTCTACTTGTTATCTGAATTTACCAAGCTCCAGAATGTGATGCATTCAAGAGCTTTGTCCCAGTAGTTAATGGCATTAGCCCGTTACAGCCCATAGGCTAAATTTTGCCAAAAGTACAGATACTACACTCTCTACTCATGCATGCATGGTCAAAAGACTGCCCATGCACAGTAGTGCGATTAGCTCCCAAACTAGCAGTGTAGGAATTGCAAATGCAATCCCTTCACTACTTACATACCAAAAAGTGTATTACTTCCTTTGTATGTTTGCATTTCTTTACAAAAAAAAGACACCAGTAATGGTAGGCAGAAATTAATGCTGTCTAGTTGAATACTTATTAGAAGGTATGGTTGGGGAGAGGGATGAACAGAGTATGGCAGTATGTGTGGGGGGTAGGGTGTATGACAGAATGGTGGGGGGTCTGGCAGTTAGGGGAGGAATTATGGCAGTGTGAGAGGAGAGTCTGTAAGGATGTAGGGGGTGGTATGGCAGTATAGAAGGAGAGTCTTGTAGCATGGAGGGTGGTATGGCAGAATGGGTATCAGCAAGAAGGGGGGTGTCTGGCAGCAGGGAAAGGGGGTGTCTGACAACAGGGAGGGGTTATGTCTGGTAACAGGAAGGGTTACCATCTGTGGTGGTACTGGCACATGGGGGAGGGGTGTCCTGAAAGCGTGTCCTGAAAGCAGGGAGAGAGGAAAGGGGGTTTCTGGAAGCAGAGTAACTGGAAACAGGGAGAGATAGGTGGTGCTCTGCACTCCTTATAGCGAATGTCCGAAATTGGGGGTGTGGTCTAATTACAATAGGCCATGCCTCCTTACATGAAGTTATCTGAGGGGTATGCCCGCATGGCACGCCTCCAAATAACGTCAGGCTGGGGGGAGCCTCACTAGCTGGGCTTTACCCAGCCTTTTCACAGCACTGAATGGATGCCGCGCGCATGCGCGCAACATCCATTCAGACTCCAAGGTCCTGGCACTGCCACACAGCCGCGGCCAACCCCAGATTTGACCACCCGTGGCCACTTTGGCCCACAGGTGGAACAGCAGGACAGTACTGTCCCACTTACTTCAGGATGCTGGGGAAGAGTGCGCCCTCTATGGGTGGTGCCCCTGTTTGTCCACTCAGGTCGAACACCCCTAGAGCTGGCTCTGGGACAGACACACCTGTCCTCACAGTATACTAACTAGCACACACAGTAATAGTGTAGCTATGGCACTAATCTCATCTGTATGTATAGTGCTAGGAATCTCCTCTGTCTACTGTCTGGGACTCTGGGTGTGATGAGAGGTACCCAGGGATGAGGCCAGGGGCCCTACCTCAGACCCACACTCTGCTCAGAAAATCGTGATGTATGCCGCGCCGCCAGCCCTAGAACTGCAGTGAGGGCGGAGCGAGTCATTCCTGTCTCAGCTGTGCCTCCATATGTCATCATCTCGTGAGATCAGAGGCTCCGCGGCGGCTGTGTTTGTGGTCACTGTGAGGGAGGAAAGAACATTAACATACCGGAGAACTTCCAACTCCTCCTACCCGTGTCTGTGGTGGTATAGTTGATAACTATAAAAAAACAATTTTAAATGAATGCAAAACAAAACAACCTTTAGACGGGCGGGTACTGGTGTGCTCTGGGCTCCCCTGGCATGCCTGGGCCAAGGTACATTGTACCTGTCCCTCCCCCCCCTTTGGTGCCCATGCACACCCCCCACACTGCACACACCATCCTGGACCCTGGGGCAGACTGACCCTATTACAAGTGGTAAGCAGCACATCACATTGCACACCATCACACACCCTGCTGGCATCTTGCTTACATCTTGGCATTCTTTGGATGTGCTGTTGCTGATGAAAGGGGAATGCTGTGTGTCTGCATGCCATCAATATGGTCTTAGGTAAGAGGCGTAGTGGAGAATAAGTCCTTGGGATCCTTCCTTCAGCTAGGTTTTGGCCTGGTGGCTCCATGCAGGGGACATTTCTGTTCCTTGCAGTGCCCTCTGCTGGCTGCCAGTTCGGCATACCGATCAAAGGTAAGCTGGGCGCCGGGCAAGGACAGCCGCTGGGGGGGAGGGTTAGGTGTCAAAGCTCCTGGGGGGACTTAGGGTTAGGCACCCCCCTGGGAGGGTTAGGCTTGGGGAAAGGGGGGTTAGGGTTAGGCACCCCTGGGGGGAGGTTAGGGTTAGGCACCCCCTGGGAGACTTAGGTTTAGGCTGCGGGGAAGGGGGGGTTAGGTTAATGCACTTAGAAGGGGGTTAAGGTTAGGCACTTGGGGGGGAGGTTATGGTTAGGCACCCCTAAGGGAGGGATAGGGTTAGTATACTTACCTTATTAAGTGATCGGGATCTTTACCTCTGCTGGGCTTCCACTGTCAGGATTTGAACCATCGGCCAAGCGGCCGGCGGTATTACCTACCACAACCGCTAAAATATATTCCAGATTAGTTGTTAAATAAATTCTAATTTTCTTTATTTATATATAGTTTTAGTGGTAACTATGAACATTAGCATTGTGAATTCTACAATAAGTGTGAATTTGTATACGTACCTGTATGCTACTGTGCTACCCTAATACACATCAGGGCCAGAACACTTTTACTGTGGGCCTGTCTGCTCTCTTCTGTCTGCATTGTTTTATGTTCTGTTAAAGAACTCAACAAGGGAGATTTATTAAAGTTACAAAAGAGTAAATGTGTTGCCCATAGTAAACATCAGATTCTAGGCAGGGCTAGATTTACAAAAGGTTGATTTTAATCGATTTTGATCAATTTAAAATTGATGAAAATCAATCAACATCAATGTTGTGTTTCTGGGACTAAATCACACATTTACTAATATCTAAAATAAACAAATAAAAAATTGTCTGTTAGCAAATGTGTGATTTAGCCCCAGAAACACAACATTTATTTTGATAAATTTTCATTGATTTTAAATCGATTAAAATCGAACTTTAGTAAATATATTCCCAGGTATCATTTATCTTGTAAATTCTGTAAAATGATCAGAAGTTTAGGATTATCACTGACCACGTTAGGCCACATCAATGCTAAACTGCATATATTTCCAGGCCCATCCCTCCACTCCTGTATTCTGTTCTCCCTAATTGGTGTTATTGCCCCTGTCCCAGGCATCCAGGTAGTATTATCTGAAAAGTCTTGTAATAGCAATGAGCTATTATCTTAAATATACATGTGGCTGTTGTTTGACCAGGATTGAACTGAACTTGTTTTGTGCTTTTCTTTAACTGCTGCTCCGTCTTTTGTGTTGATACCTTAATTAAGGTAAATTAACCCAATTATTAAGTATTCACCGGATGAAAGAGACAATGAACAAAGTACTGACACAAAAAGCCTTTATGTATGGTCTCGGTCTAAAAGTGTGATGTTTAACAAAGCTAAAGAGAATACATACACAATAATCATCTATCCAACTTCGTAGAAAAGTGTCATTTTTCTGGTAGCTATTGGATAGTGACCAGTGTCATTTATAAAGCATCACTTACAGTAAAATGTTATGTACATGTGATATAATACTAACAAGTATTGTTTATGGTGCAGAAGTTATAGCTGTGTTTAGAAACTGTTTGCACATTGGCTGTTTGTGTATTACTAGATATTAATATCTTATTTTTTTAATAGGCTTTGGTCTTTCTCTGTCCTTGATGCTGGGAAAACTCACAAAGCTAATATCCTGAATTTGTCCCTTTCATATTTAAATTAATTTCAGGGAATAGACTGGCCAAATGTGGAGGTGTCCATGTACAGTGTTCATTGTGTGAAACCTAGTTTGTTTTCCTTATGGAAACACTTCTATAGTCATTGTGGTCATGGTCACAGTACCTATGGGGCACACATGTATGTACAGAAACCTATTAAAGTAACAGGGTCATACACACATATCTAACATTGACAAACATATGGATTGTCCAGTGCTGAGAAATATGTCATCTGTTATTGCAGAAATCACAGCTGCCTATGAACAAGAATAGCTATTTTTCTCAAAAATCATTTGCTCAGAGGGATAAAGGGGATAAAGGGAATATGAGGCACTCATGTTTCTGCAACATAAAAATTAACTTGAGCTACAATTTCCTTCACATGTGATATTTAATTTAACTAGTTAACTGTAGATTATATAATCAATATTAAAACAAAACCTATAACCTGACTATCTATACTACCTACAAAAAAACAGACAGCTGCACCCCCAAGCATAGCTGCCTGTCACTTTAAAGGAAAATCTCTATTTTTAAATAAAGTTATTGTTGAAGGAAAGCATTCTGCGCTGTCTGCTCATTGGTTCTGAGTCCCTATAGTAACAGAGGTGCAATACACTGCACGTGGTACTCCAACCCAATGTGCCTTCTGTGCATGTGTGCTTTACTGTGCTTTTTTCTTCCTCCATCCTCTGGACAGATAGGACGTACCCATGAGTCTTTCTCCTAGAGACTGTACCATATGGACACACATTGCCACCGCATATCACTATGTCACCACCGTTATGTGTACTACAAGTACCACTGCCACCTCTGCATATATTCCATGTGCAATACCCCTGTCACTGTACACCACCTGTATTAACCTGTTCCAGGCTGGATCTGCCTTGTACTGCATATTCCTGAGTTATGCTGCATTAAATCTGTGTAATATCATATCCTGCTGTTCTCTCTGGTTAATAAACCAATCCCTGGTTAAGATATTCATCGCGTAGACTGACCTCCATCCCACAATGCTGACACCTATCAACATAGGTTCTGCCAATAGTTTTTGGGGGTTTTACAGTTAAGGTAAGGGTTTAGTTTTGGTTTAGAGTTATGCTGTGGGTTGTTTTGTGCTGGTTTTTTGTTAATAATTGAGTATACTTTATGATGGAGAGTTGGAGTTATTGCTAAATTATCCTTAGCACCAGGGGCATTGCAAGAGAGGAGGGGGTCCGTATGCAGTGTCCGTCCTGGGCCCCCTCCTTTCAGTCTGGCAGCCTGCAGTGCACTGAGTATTTGGTGCCACACTGATGGACTCTGGGCAATAGAGTGTGCCCAGATCCTATTTTCCTGGCAATTCTCCCTGTGTTTTCCATACTGTGCATGCGCAAAATGCTGGGAAGATGGCCGTGGCGGCCATTTTTAAGGCATTTTTTAAAGCGCTGACACCCACACCGACGTGGGACTCTGGAGTAGTAGGTATAATGTGGGTGCAGGGTCCCAGAGCCCTGGTGCACCGCACACCCTGCACTCATTATAAATATGCCCCTGCTTAGCACCATGTCTCTAACAGAAATGATATTACTGAAGAATAAGCTATTTACAGCAGATACATGTCACAACATTGTAAAACGACATAAATCTGCAGAACTGTGGTGAGCAGAATGGAGACAAGTGTCCAAATGTAATAGGGTGAGAGTTAGATAATGTGAGAGTTTAGCAGTAAACTCCAGTGGAGGCTCCAGAGGTGGGGCTGCAGTGCAGTCCAAAATTCAAATAGGAGAACCACATCATCTACCCTTACAAATGCTGCCGAACATTGCTGACCATGACTCACTGGCAGTTGGTGTGGCTCTTCTATTAAAATTTTGGACTGCGCTGCAGCCCCACCCCTGCAACTGCCACTGGTAAACTTTCACATTGGTTGAGTTTTATCTTCAAAATGGGAAAACATCTGGATGAGAGTTTATATCATGTGAGTTTTTTTAGTCTAAAAACATGCGAGTTTGCCTGTTCTCAGACTCTATTACATTGGCCGAGTTAAAAAAGTGTGAGGAAACTCTTACATTTTCTAAACTCTCACCCTATTACATTTGGCCCAAGATATATTTCACCCATGTGTGCCAAAATTATTTTCAATTGAAAGTATCAGCATTAAGTATATAGTGATACACTGATAGCATATAAGTTAACCATTACCACTGCTTCCACCAATAGATTGCTATGATTGTTCAAAATTGCAGCCGTCTAAGCACAGCAGCACTGTACATACTATACCTCTTTGAAATAATGTTTCTGCATCATAGACAGGGCTGCCATCAGAAGAATATGGGGGAATAGATATTTAAGAACCCTGGGCTATAATGAGGACACAAATGGCTTTTTATTCAATGGAAGAAGATCACAGCCGGGATCATCAGTGCTGGCAGTCTGTGTGCGGTGCCCCATGTGTGTTGACATGGATGAATTGAAGCCACATTTGGTACTACCCCAATCCACATGTGTGCCTCTTACCCCCACCCCTATATGCTCCTCTGCAACCTTCCCATGTGTGCCTATGCTCAGTGGCTAAACATGTTTATTTGTACTGCTAAGTGCTATTGTATGCTTGAGCTCCCTGATGAAAATGTACTGAGCTGCATTGAAACATTTTTTTTTATCCCTGCCTCATGTTTTGGTTTTACTCCATGAGTGCCACCTGAATCTATCAGCATAAGCTTCTAGTCCAGGTTTTGTATAAAAAAATATTCCAACGAATGACAGATTTAATATATTGGCAGATTTAATATACCTTTCTACAAAAAGTGGGTCGCTCTACTCAACAACTGTTTGATATTATGCTATTAGTTGTGGAGGAGGTAACCAGAGAACTCACTGATATTAGATCAAACATCAACAAAATTGAGGATACATAAAACCAATACTGGTGGAAGACCATTCCAACAACTAGTTATTACTCAAGTTGAGAAATACTGCAAAGACTTAATTACATTTAAAAAATATAAGTTGGATAAGGTGATTCAAGACTATCAGTGCCAGCAAATTTATTTCTGGTTAACTGGAGTCCATGCATCACAAGTTGGCCAGAGGTATAACTTTTGCATAACAATCGAGGAATTATAAATCACAATTTTTATACTTCAGGAGAAGTGACTTCATCCAATAGTGATGCTGACATTATTGCCTCTGGAACTACCAAGGGACCTTTGAGCATTTGTACGAGAGTCAATTCCACAGATATGTTGAAGGTCTATCCGCCATGAGGGGAAGAACGTGATGTAAAGGCTTACGCAAACTGCTGATATCAAGGAAGAAATAATATTTAATTATTCATTGAGTACATTATCCCCTGCTGAGCTGCAAATGCTTAATAAAGGACTTAATTTTATCTTCACCTGCCCCTTTGACAGCTTTCAATGGAAGGTAGAGCACTTTAAATTAGAAAGACAACTATGTCTACATAGTTTTTCTCTGTTGATATGCTTCAGTCTCAGAAAGACCAGGTGATTACTGAAAAGGTTCCTACCTCTTTGAAAAAACTTTCATGCTTTGACCCTGTTTCTTATAATTCCTATATTAGAATATTTGTTTGAATGATAGAAGATCAGGTTCAGAATACATCCATGAACCTTTAAATTCCAGAATGGATATTAAAATATGGACATCAGATAAAGAAGGGGTCATTGTGGTCCAGGATTTATCTGAGTAGCAAAGACAAATTGGATAGCAATTGCCAGATTGAGAGGTGTATCAGACTGTGCCACACAATCCTACCACCCAATAAAAGGAAGAACTGGACTTGATTTTGCAAAGAGCAGTAGATTCTAATACTATCACAAATGAAGTAAGGGATGCATTAACTACCACCCATCCAGTTATGCTAATTCTCTACACAATTCCTAAACTATACAAGGATCCATTGCATCCACCAGGTAGGCCGATCACCTTGGCAAGGGATACTTTATACCAGCCAGTGGCTATATGCCTGTATTATTTGTTACAACAATGTGTCCAAGCTAAACCATCATATTTAAAATGCACCACCTCCATTCTGTTGAAATTACAAACATTGGGCACTTTACCTGAGAACTGCACTATGTGCACTATTGATGTAAAAAATCTGTATATATGCATTCTGCATGGGGCAGTTTTAGATGCTGGCAGAAAGCAAATTATGGGCCTGATTCAGACCCACTCGCGAGCGGCTGTCCGCTCGCAAGTGGGTTGATGTTATGGACTGAGCATGCGCACGACGGAGGGAGCTCCGTCGTGCGCATGCGCCAGACGCGACGAGCGAAGGAAAGTCCTTCGCTCGTTGTGTCCGATCAAAGGGGGCGTGCTGTCAATGTTGATTGACAGCACGCCCCCTTTGGTGGGCGTGCCGGGGGCGTGCCTCCCTGACGGGGGCGTTCCCACGGGAACGCCTCCCGTCAGAAGCCGGCCCACTGACATCACTAGTGATGTCAGTGGGAGTGATTTTGGCTCTGATAGAGCCAAAATCACTCCAGAGCTTGCGGTTGAAAACCTCAACCGCAGGCTCCGGCTCGCAAATTCGATGGTCGCGATGGTCTCGACCATCGTGACCATCACAATGCACGCTCGTATAGCCTGTGGTGGTGACCCACAGCTATACGAGCGTCCAGGAGGACGCTCCATGAAAATGGAGCCCGGCCCTCATTCAGAGCGTGCGCTCTGCTCAGAGCGTACGGCTCTGAATGAGGGCCTATGTACAATCCATTATACAATGGGCCAAATATTGATTCTTCATCCAGCTTCTTGAGCTCATAGCAACTAGATATTTTTAAAGGTACAATGGATCAATCTTCCTACAATGCATGGGTTGTGCAATGGGGTCAAGCGTAAAATTTTCATTTGAATATAGCCATAATAAACTCCATTATTTAGATGTCTCTTTAAAAGTGATTGACCAACAAATTGTTACAAACATTTTTAATAAAACAAACAGATTACAACAAAATTCTACTGGCAACAAGTTACCATGCAGTACCTTTAAAACAAGGATTGCTGTATTCCCAAATGTACATGTCTGGAGGATTACTAGTGATCTTGAGAAGTTGAAAGTAGAGCTGTCTAAGATGGTTGAGAAATTCTTAATGAGAGGATACCCATTGAAAGCATTGATGAATTCTAAAAGAAAAGTATTATAGCTGTCTAGTGATAGAACATTCAGTTCACAAAATACTAAAAATACTTCTGATAAATTTGTGTGGGATAACTATTTTAATTATTCAAACCCTAAGATGAATAAAATCACCAAATCTTTGTGGCCCTTGGTGTCTACTGACTTGGCTATACCATCTTTATGTAATACAAAATTATGACAGCCTACAAGAGGAGTCGCAACCTATGCAACAAGCTAGTTAAAACTTATATTACCACATTAGTTAAAGCTAATACTGGCAAACAACCAACACCACATTTTTGGTAATTTGTACCGCTTGTCAATATATGGTAGCCGGGAGTTATTTTTACCATCCGTTTTCTGGAAACAAAAAAATGAAGGCATTGTGTCACTTGAAGTTACAGATATGTGGTTTATTTGATCACCTGCCCCTGTGGTAAATCATATGTGGACAAAAGCATGGCTTCCCATTGATCATCCATCCATGCGGCATTGACATCTGACCATAGTGAACAGCCAGTTGCCCTGGCCCACCATTTCTTAGAGACCAGACATAGTTTGGCAATCCTTTGTTATCAGTTCATCGATCAAATACTTTTTTGCCATGAGGAGGGGACCGATCCAAAAAACTTTTACAACTGGACAGTCATTAGATCCATTGCCTGGACTCTGTGCACCTATTTTTTTCATTACTTCATTATTTTTTTGGTTTCAGAGATGGTTTTATTGGTCTGTATATTCTCTTTATTGGATTTGGATTTCTGTTGACTTTGTTTACTTATTTGATTACATATTTTGTTGCAAGTCATGAATATACAGTGTTGCAACTTGTTTCCTACAGTGGTATCGTATTTCCTATTAGTGCTTTGATTTAACACTATTTACCAATTGTTTATGCTGTACAGACTTTTACATTTTGCTCTCTATATTAGTGCACAGCTCAGCTAGAATATACTTATGTGTAGTTTGATTTTTCAATATATTCACTCATTGTGTTGTCATATGTTTATTAGCAGCAGCTGCTATGCATGGCCTCACAAGACCTCTCCTATAGTTTTGGTTAGTGATCGGAAGAGGATGCAGGAGCCTGATGGGATACAAGTACCAATATACAGGTATTTAAGAGTTATGTGTTATTGTATGTTTGAGCACCCTGACAAATATGTACTGAGCTGGATTGAAATGTTTTATTTTCAACCCTTGTCTCTATTTTCAACCCTTGAGTGCCACCTGCTTGAGGACTGTATATATCATCTACCTTTCTATGAGAGTAATAGGAGGGCACCATGACTCATAAATCAAGAAGGAGAGTGTCACTGGTGTAGTGGATTGATATGTATAGATGTACGCAGACCCTCATGTTTAGGTTTTGGCAAAACCATCCTCAAGTGTTTTCATTTGGATTTGGATTTTTAAAAATATGTATAAAAACAGCTATAATCATGTAACTTGGACTGTTTTTCCAGTCATTCCCAGACAATTTTGATCACCTCACAGCACATGAAATCATGAGGAAGTAAATGCAATCCAAAAAACGCAAGATCCATTTTTTAGATCCGAGATCCAAACTTGCTGAAAAGACCTGAGTAATGGGTGATCCCCAAAGTGATCCAAACCGGGACTCGATTGTTTGAACCCCAAAGATTGGGTATATATAAATACATGTATATATACACACAGACACAATTATCTTTTAGTGCACTTGAGAAAAGTGCCTTAAAAATTTAGCTTACCACTTGTGAACACGCAGATTGGAATAACCCTATGACCACAAAGTATAAAGGGGATGCTGTCATGATGATTCCAGTGCTCAGAATTCAGGCGCCGGCATCCCGACCATGGAATCCTGAAGGTAAGTAGCGGGTTTGGAGGGAGGGTTTGCATTAGGCAAAAGGGGGAGGGTTACGGTTAGGTACTAAGGGGGGAGGGTTAGGTTTAGGGTGTGGGAAGGGGGAGGTTAGGTTTAAGCGCTAGGGGGGAGGGGTAAGGTCAGGGTAAATAATGGGGTAGGGTTAGCATACTGACCAACAAGTTTTGGTATTCTAACCCTGTCGGGTTGCCGCAGTTGGGATTGTGACTGCCAGGATCCTGAGTGCCGGCATCCTGTATCCATCCCATATAAAACACCTACAGATGGGCCCAGCTAGTTTGTTGCTCCATAAGCCATGTGCCATGCATCTAGAACCACACAGTATGCATTGAGTCATGCCACACATAATGTTTTGTAAGGGAACGTTGCATTTCACTGGAAAAAAGTCATAACGTGTAATACAACTTTTTGTCCACAAGGAGTCACTTTTCCTAAACTACACAGTCAATGCGTCAGATTTCCAATGCATTTTCTGTATCACCACCCGATGATTGGCGTATGAAGTCTCATGCTGTAGTAATGCACATGCTCAGTGGAGCCGGTCAGGAGTCACACACAGTGCATCCCAGACTTAGATACTATAGTGATTTCATGACTTCGAAACTAGTAGTGGGATCTGAGTGAAAGATAGGTCTCTGGATTCCAAATTGCCCAGTGGAGCCGCTCCATATGCCATGTAGCGCCCTGCTAGTCATGCTATGCTGTGGCATATGGAGTCTCATAGTACTGTGCATGCCCAGTAGAGCCAGTCGGGAGTCACATACAATGCATCCTATATCCTATCCTATATAGTAATTTCATGACTTAGAAACTAGTAGCAGGCTCTGTTTGAAAGAGGGGTCTCTGTATTACAAACGGACTATGTGTTTTAAGCAGCACACTTGTGTCACTGTCGGCTATGTCCTAGACTTAAATACTATAGTGATTTCATGACTTAGAAACTAGTAGTGGGGTCTGGGTGAAAGAGGGGTCTCTGTATGATAAACTGACTGTGCATTTTAAGCTGCACACTTGTGGCACTGTCGCCACATTGGTGCTGTGGTGGCTGCCAGCTCCGGAAGTTGCACATGGGATCTCCGGCATGTGCCCAGTGGTGCTGTGCCATACGCCATGTAGCACCTTGCCAGTCGCGCTATGCTCTGGCATATGGAGTATGCAAATCCGGCAATCACACGGCAAGACATTAGCATGCCAATTATGTCTTGCCATGAGATCAAGGTATGTATTTAGATGCCCACCAGCCTATCACAAGATGCCCACTTTCCCATAGTAAAACATGTCATCTCCAGGAAGTGTATGAAACAATCTGTAACATCGATTAACATCGGACCCATATGCAGCACTTGTGGCTGACCATACCCTACCGCAAGTACTGCGGGTGCTGCAGTGTGTAATTCAGCCATGTGATGTGTATGCTGAAGCTGCATCTTAATTATGTGCACCCCTGAAATGGCATTAAGATGCACAGACACGCCTGCATTCACACCACCACCCCCCGTTTCCATCGACCACCCCCGGTCACTACCCACAAACGGCTCATCCTTTCATTCATTCTAGTGAGGCATCTGTGTACAGGGTGTGCACACTTTGCAATCACATGAACTAGTTTGTGCACATGCACTGCGTCATATGCATTCGCAGATTGCATACATCGTCAGGCTTCGTGTGAACGCAGCCTAGCAAACGGGTCTGAATCAGGCCCTCAGATCATTAGGTTATCTGTCTTCTGAGTAGCCCTATGGTCACACATAATTGCCTCTTTTACTGAGATGCCGTAAAAAAAATTTTGCATTTAGGAACACAGATGCATTTCTTACCACCACTTCCCATTTCCTTTCATAAATTTGCTGTGAGCGACTATGGTAATGTGTCTTGATGCATATGCAGTGAGACTTAGATGCATGTGCAGATTGCTGATTATCACTCAACTGCGAACACATGAGTATAGCGTACAACTCTGAATGAAGCCATTTATTAACCTCATCTGTCAGAAATGCCCTTTTTCCCCCCAGCGTATTGATGCATTACACTGGGGAACAAAAAATATATATTTTTTCTTGCCAAGGATTTAAGATCGGTTTGAGAGTACTCGCAAGTCCTATTTTCGCATTAGAACTTTGCTATAGCTGAATTGGCTCCAGTTTTCAAATTAATGAAATTTTATAAAATTCAATTATTTTCTCCATTTGAAGTATCTTACTAGTCTATGCCTGCTTTACTTAACAGAATTGACTTAGTTTTGCTTTTTTAACAACTACCCTCTTTCATCAATAACAAAAATTTGTTTTGTTTGTGATAACCTAGCTGGTAGTCATGTTTGAGACACATGACACATTCAAATCTCCTCATTAACACTGGGAGGAGGCATGGAGGTGCATTGCTGAGCCTGCTGGGACATTCTCAGACCACAACCACGCCTCCTCCCAGAATACAGGAGGAGCAATAGAGAGGACCGAGTGACGCAGTTATTACACCTTCTATTCCTTTGTTCGGCCCTCTCTCTGTCCTACTACAACCAATTTCCCACCATTTGGGCTTGTTTTGTTCAGTACGTTGTTCAGGCTTTTGTTAGGAGTTAGCACTGAATGTTTGAAACAAAACATTCTTGCCGTAAAAATGGGTTCTTCTCGGAGACGGTATACTAACAAACCTGTTTTTTTTTGTTATATTTGTGGCAAATATAGTGTTGCAAAAGAAAGAAAAAATATAACTGTAAGTCAGCAAGACAAGATTTGGGTGCCTCACAAAGTTTGTAAAACCGGTGTGGAATCACTCAACAATTGGACTAAAGGTGATCGAAAAGGGCTTAATTTTGGCATACCTATGATGTGTTGTGAGCCAAATGATCACTTCAGTGACTACTATTTTTGTGCTATAAATGTGAAGGGTGTGAATTGATTTAAGAAACGCAAATGGGAATACCCATGTATGAATCCTGCAAAACAACCAATACCACATAACGAAGATTTACCTGTACCATCATTGAGTTCTATGTGCGAAGTTGAATGTGATGATGTGGAAATGTTACTTTCATCCAGTGCAGTGACAACACAGATGAAAGTGAGTTTGAAGAAAGTTCCTCTACTCCAAACAAATTTTCTCAAAAGGAACTAAGCGACTTAATTCGTGACTTGAATTTATTGAAAAAAGGACCTGAGCTTTTAGCATCCAGACTTCAAGAAAAGCACTGTCTTGACCGGATTTTACTATAACTTCGTATCGAAATAGAGAGCAAGCCAAACGCCATTCTTTAGCAAAGATAACAATCTTGTGTAATGCAACAATATTCTGGAACTTCTCCAGGTGATGGACTTACCAGAATATTGAGCAAAAGACTGGCGGCTCTTTTTGGATCATTCTAAAAGGAGCTTAAATTGCGTATTACTGCACAATGGAAATAAATTTGCATCGATTCCTATCGGTCATTCAACAAAACTTAAAGAAGAGTATGAAAATATCAAGTTAGTCTTATAAATATTGCTTATTCTCAGGATCAGTGGTCTGTTTGTGTCGATTTAAACATGGTAAACTTTCTTCTTGGGCAGCAAACTGGGTATACTAAGTATCCTTGTCACATTTGCTTATGAGATAGTCATGCAAAGCAAAAGTACTGGTAGCAAACCGTATGGCCTCCAAGAGAAGTTATAACTGTAGGAGAAGCCAACATCATTCATGAGGCCTTAATTGACAGGAAAAAAATCATACTGCTGCCTCTCCATATCAAACTGGGTTTAATGAAACATTTTGTAATAGCATTGGACAAGTCAGGCGATTGTTTCATGTACATCTGTCGAACATTTCCATCTCTTAGAATTGAAAAAATTAAAGGCAGGAATTTTTGAGGACCCACAGATATGGAAACTGGTGAAGGATCCACATTTTACCACATCTATGACTGAAACCGAATCTGAAGCATGGCTGAGTTATGTCTCTGTCATTAAAAATTTTTAAGCAATCACAGGACAGACAAGTATCATCAATTAGTCCACAACATGCTAAAATGTAGGTGCCAACATGAGTCTTAAAGTACATGTTTTGTACAGCCATTTAGATCACTTCTTCTTTCGGATTTCAGTACCATATGTATGCAGATGATACTCAAATCTACCTATCCTCTCCAGATTTATCACCATCTGTATTGGTCCATGTCATTGAATGTATTTCTGCCATTTCATCTTGGATGTCATCTTGCCACCTGAAACTTAATATTTCTAAAACAGAATTAACTATATTTCCACTGGCCAATAGCAGTTACCAACCTGATCTCTTTATCACTGTTGATAACTCAACAATCCACCCCGCCCAATAAGCTCGCTGCCTTGTTGTCATCCTTGACTCTGAACTGTCCTTTGTTCCCCACATTTAATCTGTCTCAAAATCATGTTACATGCATCTAAACAACATATCCAAAATTCGACCATATCTCACACAAGACACTCTAATCCATGCACTCATTATTTCCCGCATTGACTATTGCAATAGTCTCTTTACTTGTCTTCCCAAAAACAGGCTATTACCATTACAATTCATTATGAATGCAGCTACGAGGCTTATCTTCCTTGGCAAATGTTCATCATCTGCTGCCCCACTCTGTCAGTCCCTCCATTGGTTGCCAGTTTTCTACCGTATTCAATACAAAATACTATTACTTACACATAAGGCCATTAACCAAACCACACTAACATACATCTCTTCACTCATCTCAAAATATCCCAACCCGACCTCTCCACTCAGCACAAGATCTCCGTCTCTCATCCCCACGCATTACTTGCTCTCATTCACAGTTACAGGATTTTCTTTGGGCTGCACCCACTCTATGGAATGCCTTACCATGCATAATAAGACTTACCTCTAGTCTTCAATCCTTCAAGCGTTCCCTGAAAACTCACCTCTTCAGGCAAGCTGATCAGATTCCAGAATCGACCACATAACCTTCAAAGCTTCCATGTCTTATTACATCCCCTTTCACAGTCCACACATAACCTCACACATTGTCTTTTTTCACATACTCCTGACATTTGGCCGACATTCCTGTGTGACTGGATCATGCAGCACACCAAGAAACTCTGCATTCTAGCTGGACCCAAATGCAATATATAGCACCTATCCTTGTATATCAATGCCTTTTTCCTTATAGATTGTAAGCTTGCAAGCAGAGCCCTCTTACATCTATGTCTGTCTATTATCACCCTGTTTTGTTCTATAAATGTTTCCAATTGTAAAGCGCAATGGAATATGCTGCACTATATAAGAAACTGTTAGTAAATAAATAAATAAAAAATAATAATCCGACTAGTACTGTGGGTAAGGAATTTCTATAGACAAAAAGAAAAAAAGTTGTTTTAAAAAAAAACATATTAAAACACAGACCTTATCTATACTTTATGTGAGGATCATGCACTGTAGTTTACATGAATGTATGATGGCCACCTCTAGCATCCCCACTTAACACTGTCCCCTAATGTGTATCTGTCTAATGTAACACGTACATTTTACCATTGGGTCTGATTCTGACATGTATCCACAGCTGCAATCCCGCACACAGCTGCTGTGCGAAAATATGCTAATCCTGTACTTAGCTGGAAATGTATTGAGACACCACCAGTGGCTTCACAGATCTAAGCAAGTGCATACAAATATGCAGTCACAGATCATTCAGTTATGGGCCATCCGAGTATATCTATGGTCATGCAGAATGGTGCCTGAACTGAGATACTGGAACCACTTTATCTGCATTTGGGATTGCAGGTTCTGACATGCCCTGAATATTTTCAGGACACATCTGCATTGTTTGCCACCACTCCCAGTTACCACCACAAAACGGTCCTGACTGACAATGACTTAGTGAAATAATCCTCACAGAGAGCAGCATTGCAAAGGTACCTTTGCGCATGTGCAGTGCGGCTATGACACATGTGCAGTCAACTGATAATCGCTCAAATGCCTAAATATCGGAATAGCGTACATTTCTGAATCCGGTCCATTGGGAGGTTATGCTGCAACCTGAAGGTGGTGAAGATTTTAAAGAACTAAAATATGCTCCTTATATCTTGGCCCTTATAACTGTTTCAGGTACAAAATACACATATTAGGGTTCTTTGTGCCTGAGAGAATTATTTTATCATTTTATAATGAATATCTGATATTAATTTTTTTTTTCACTATGTGAAACTATGGGCCTGATTCAGCAAGGATCACAAGTGCGATTACGCACACAGACGGCTGATGGTTCCATTCTGCGCATGCATATGCATCGCACTGCGTGTGCACAAAGATTCCACTGCGATCGGGATTGCGATTGCAGCGAGTATGCAGACCCATCGCAAAGTGATTAACATGAAGTACCATTTGGGGATGGTAATGGGGGGTGGTTGGCGCAACGCAGGCATGCCAGTGTGTTTGAATGCCATTACAGTGCAATGCATAAATTATCCATTGCGATGCCATATGCAGCCTGAGCTCTCACTGATTCCCAGGATGTTAGCAATTCTTGAGTAAGGTCTGACCTTGTGCAAGTGTGCGTGAGGCTTCGATTGTATTTGATGTCACTGATGGATTTGCAGTCTTGCTGAGTATTACAGATGTGTGTAATGTAGGGTGGGCATCCTTATGTTGTGCTGCAAGGGCAGAGCGATCACAGAGGATTAGCATATCTTTGCAGTGAGACTGCGTGTGTATTCACTATTGCAATCGCAGTTGCGATCCGTACTGAATCAAGTCCTATGTGAATCATTTTGAAAAATATTTTTACCTAAATAATGCTTAAAATGTTTACACTAATAAGCTACCAAAAGAAATCCCCATCTCTTATGAAAATAATCCAAAAGTCTTCTGCATGGACTAAGTAATAAAACAACTATGCCTATTTGAATTGCTGTATTTCAAAATGTGCAATTTGGTCTGCTCATGAAGGGACAAAAACCCTAAAGTGTTGAAGTGACTAATAAATCATTGCTCACTCAGAAAATGCTGTTTGGGATTATAAAGCTAAAATCGGTTTGCTGTCAACATCACTTAAAAGAAACATAGCAACAAGAACATTTTAAGATTATATTTGTAAAATGTAAAGTGAAGAACAATCCAACTGGAAAAATTCTCATATCAAAAAAGCATCTGTTTTCACAATGCTAAATCTATATTTTAGCTATCACGATATCTATGTCTTGTGTTGAATCTTATTATTTAAAACACTAAAACTATTCTCATTATATATTTGGCTTCAAATGTACAGAAGATATGACATTTTACCATTGGAATTCTACTCAACAAATAGGAGGATGGTATTACTGTAAGTCAACTTTATTTTCCAAATATAGAATTAATTCTGGTATTGTATGTGTTTGTCACTCTTCGACATTCTAACTTCATTCCACCCCACTAAAATTACCATAACCTCCATTACCACCACAACCTTGGAACCAGCGTTAGATCCTGAGCATAAAAAGACTATTTTAGATGAGGAGCTTTTATCCCCATAAGGTAGTAATTAAATATGCAGAAAGAGGCAGATTGGCCTTAGTCTTCACTTGAAGTTTTCAGTGGGATGATAGCTCATTGGGTTATTACAGATCTATTTCTATTACATATAAAAAAATTAACCCAGCATCCTCATCTAGGTAGACAGGGCACAATGTGGCCAACTCTGGCTTTTTAGTAGCCAATGCTGGTGATGACGTCGTTTTGCTTTCTGGTAGCTGACCTTTCCCGAGCAACCAGGTTCCTTACTATTTGAGTTCCGCAACTCAGCCCAGGGCTGATCTATCCCTACTTTCTGTCCCTCCCTCCTTTCTTCCTCTCACACCACTCTTCCCTCCATAATGCAGTATGTTCTCCACTCTCCTTTGTCCTACAGTGCATCAGTCTTCATACAGACTAGACGATGTGCTGTATGAAAGATATTGGTGAAAGATATCCCTTGAACTTTCTGTAGTGCAGAACAAATGATATCGGGTGTACACACTGAAAAATATCTTTAAAGATATCTTTCAGTGAAGTCATCCTGCCACATCTCTGAACAGGCAATTCTTGATGATATTGTCAGATTGGCCTGCATATACAGATGACAAAATACATTGTTAATGACCCGTGGGAGCACTTGGTTGGTCATTCACTGCATACACACTGAATGATATGAACGATATATCATTGAACGATATCATTATCATCCATATCATTCATAAATATTGTCTAGTATTGTGTATGCGGCTTAAGTCTATGGTTTCTTGATTACTGCCATTCACCTTTTCATATCATGCCATTGTTGCTTTGAATTGCTATCCTGCCATTCAGGCCTGAGTACATAAGGCTCTGGTGTGCCAAGACAAACCCTAATGTTGAATGCCATCTCTGTGCATACCTGAAAAATTACCATAGGTGCAAGCAGTCTGATAACCTGACAGTGTCATTGAGTATTCAGGAAAAAAAAATATCTTAAGCTAATAAAAAGAGATATACCTTTTGGGGGCACTATTATTTATGTATTTGTAGAATTTGCTAATTAAAACATATATTATATCTCACTTTCTTTAAATTATTAGGGGGTATCCAGACTATTTTAAATGATTAACATATGCTCAAAAATTAGTGTCAAAATGCAAATAATTTCAGAGACAGAACTTTGTCTACCAGTGAAAATAATAATATATGCTCTATTAATATTAGATCAGAAATCTCAGAGACAATTTGTCAGAAAATAACCCTATAGAGCAAATCATTTATAATCATGTACACATCATGTACACATACCACAATAGGCAGTGTATAAACACTAAACAAATTTGTTAAACAGCATAGCTATGGTGTTCTCAGGTATTTACAATCACAGAGAGTGAGTACAAACTGTGAACAGATTTGTAAAACAGCAAAGATACAGCACTAGTACCCCAATTTGACAATACATATCCATATGAAGCATATATATAAATACAGAGAGAAGAGAGAGAGAGACAGAGAGAGAGAGAGAGAGAGAGAGAGAACACAAATGTAGGGAGTACAAAGTAAGAGTTTTATAGTAGTAAAATGTACTCAATGTGCTCAAATGCATCTGAAAACCGGTAGCATTCAGCATTTAAATAGCTCAGCCTGAAGGTGTCTGCATTGTTGTTACCAGAATACAGCAGGCAGATCAGTACTCCCAGCTTCCACTCAGGTCAGCACTGTTACAATTCTTGGAATGGACCTCTGCATTGGTCACGCTGTAGGACATAGGCAAACTAAATTTAGTTTGTACAAGGGGCTCCAAATTGCCCTTTTTTCCTTCCAGTATTCAAAAGGACTGTTTGACATTCTGTTGATGCTTATTGATCATGGATGTGGTGTGAATAATTTTTGGAAATTCTTTTAAGCCTGACCAGATGTCATAATGGTGTTCACTCTGGCGCGCTGTTTAGACACCTCCGCACCAGTAGTGGGTCAGTTTTTTTCCTATAAGCAGAATTTGCAGGAGAAACTGAAGCAGGAGAAGTTATCACATCTTGTGCCACTTGAGCTCACAACTTGCTTAAACCTAGGATCAAGCATTGTTGTTTAAATTTAGTAATCCAATAGCAAGATGTTGCAACCCCTTTGGCCCTGGCAAAGCAAATAAAAAACTTGATCTACAAGTCCAATAAACTTAACAGAATCATTTAATTTCATTCCCTCCTTCAGCCTCTCTAGCTGCATTTCCAGTAGTTTTATTAAAGGAATCACCTGACTTAGGCTGGCACAGTCTGAACTCACTTCATTGGTTGTAATTTTAAAGGGTTTCAGTAGCTTGCATAAAACAGTATTCTCCACTATGCTGGAATAAAGTAAATTCCCTCTCCTCTCCCTATGTCATGGCTTGTTGTGAATGCTTGGATGGCTTGTCACTGTTTGCCAAAGCATATAAAGGGTGGAATTCAACCTGGTTACTACCTATTGCTTTAGTTTAGTTTGGCATGGCAAATAGAACTGTTCTTGCAGCTGATGCAAACTTTTGTATGTGGTTGCTGAATGCCAAAAATATCCAGAATTTTTTTGGACTACAGAAAGCATCCCCTGCACACACCTGTCATTTTTTTAAAAAAATCTCACACCCCTGACATTTAAAACAAAAATCTGAACCACCAAGTCTATTGTGTGCTCAAAACATGGGACATGTTCAAATTCATCCAGTTGTTATGCTACTTCAATGTTTATTGCATTATCAGAACTGACAAATACGGAGTAGATTCTTAGCATAGTAAACTATCACATCCCTGAGTTTTTCCAACAGGTTGACACCAGTATGCCTCTTAGTGAAGCTGGTGATACAGAGAGTAGCCTTCCTGTGTATGCTCTGGATTTGTGTGTTAGATACTCTGCTGTTCAAGGTGATACATGCGCCCAGTGGGCTGTCAGAGTCATATAAGTTTTAGTCTGACCAGTACCGCTTGTCCACATATCTGTAGTTAAGTGGATACTCAGTATGATGGCATGCAGATCTAATGCTAGCATAGCCATCATGGCTTCAGTGATCAACTGTGCAACTGGATAGCAGTTTTCATACTTGCTATTTCTTGCAAATGATTGTTTCACAATGAACTACTGGTTTTCTTGAGCCCTTTCTTTGATGAAGAATCACCTCCAGCAGCTGAAGCAGCAGCCCTATTGCACAAGGTTTCTTTTTGGGAATTCTGGATAGGGGAGGAACCATTTAGACTTTGAAATTGGGTGCAGTAGGACTACAGTACCTCTGATCATTTATAACGAGATTGATGATGAAAGTGGAGATTGAATGTTCTGGGATCTATCCATGCTGCTGGTAGCAGATGGTTGACTGCTTGTTATTATTTTACAGGATTTTTGAGATTTGCTTAATAACTTGCATGAACTGCAAATTACATATTAGGGAGGAGGTTCCTAGATGGATAACATCTTACCTCTTTTTACTTTGGCCTCAAAAATGTTACATATGGCTTGATAAATGTGAGGATTTGGGGGGGGAAATTTCCAAATGAAAAAGGTGGCTTTCTTGGTATTATGTCCAAGAATGACAATGGTCTTCTTGTCACTGGCAAGAAATGCTATCATTAGTGGCTGACATACTTTGATACAAGCAACATCCTCCACCTGAAATGTATCAACATCTTCTTGTCCAACACATCATCAACATCCTCATTAGCATTAGATACACAAATGTTCCCCTCATTATGTGCACTTCCACAGTAGCATCCTTAATTTTTATATCATCAGCATTACTTTCTACTACTACTCATTCTCACAATTGCAGAGGGTGCAGAAATTGTGGAAGGAGACTTATCTACAATTGCAGTTTCAGATATTTCAGACTCACACATAGACTCACTCATGGACACCCTTAGACTCTTATGAGGGATCTGTGAAGTTTGTGAACACACAGTTTGTTCTTCATCCTTAGTGTTATTTGTGCCTCTGATTTGCCTATATTAAAGGTAATACCTCTAGACTCAGAGAGAGAAGTTGTTGTATGCGAGGTTCCAGAAGATGCCTGACTGCATTTTGCTCCCAGCTTCCTCAATAGGCATTCAAGGTCATGTAACAGCAGTAGTAGGTGCACTACTCACAAAGGAAGGCCATGGTCTGGACCTTTCCTTGTCACAGTGTGTGGTGTATGGAATTCTGTGAATTTCATGCTTTTTGGCAATACATTTTCCCTTTTAATTGTTAAAGGTGATGTTTTTTTAATATTATGAAATATTGTTTAGATTTCAGGTGTCCTTTTTTAAACTTTCTTTCCCCTTGACCACCTTTAGTAGATGTTGAAGTACTATGACTGGAAGAAGTCACAGCACTCGTACTGGGTTGCTGCTCCGGCTCTTCTATGGACTGATCGATGATTGGTTTTATTTTTGACACCAGGACAGGAATAAAGCTACTGTTGTTAAACTTGCCTGCCACTACAGCAAGTGAATATACAAAATGAGATATGGAAAGGAGGGACTGTAACCTTTTCTATGTAGTTTTATTAATATAATGGAAATTTATTTTTACACCAGCCAAAAAATTATTTTTTTAAATTGTTTTGGGGTGCAGATAATGCGGGATACCATCTCACAGACTGTCACTGGGAGGAAAGCATACTACAGATGTGTCCTCTTATGTCTAGCTTCTTAAGTTTAGACTAACCTTTCCACAGATGTTAAAGTACTGTGACCCTTGTATCCAGCCCATCTGTGTCACCCATGTTTGTCTGCCCCCTCCCCTTTAGAATGTAAGCTCTCACGAGCAGGGCCCTCTACCCTCATGTGCTTCTCCTTCTCTTAATCATACTCTAATTTACAACAGCACCCAACCCTTGGTTACAGACACCATGCTGCTTATCTAAGTGTTATGCTGCAATGTATAAATCATGTTTCAGTCCAGCATTGTTTGTACTTTTAAAATAATTTTTTTGTGTGCTTATTTGTTTATGTACTGTGTAAGGTGCTGCGGAACCCTTGTGGCGCCATATAAATAAAGGATGATAATAATAATAATAATAATAATAATATGCCATGGAGCACAGGATGCCTGGTGTGAGTGAGATGCCAGGTCCAGTGCAACTCAGCTAGCTTTGGTGTCTTTCTTTCCAAAAATGCATCTTAATCACATGAGATGAGATGAGATTAGGATGCACCAGGAGATTCCACTGATTAATTTGATATGCAACACTTGTATATTTGTGTGAGTCTGTAAATTGAACTTGGTGTGAAATAAAGCTGGGGCTTCTGCATTGTAGCACTTCTTGTACCGATTCAGAAACTCAGTCACTACAGATATATACAAGTGTTGCATATCAAATTAATCAGTGCAGTCTCCTGGTGCGCCCTAGTCATATAGCATTGTGACAAAAAAAGATTGCTTAGGAGGAGGGGCCCTAGTTTGCACACCCTAAGCAAAATGTGAGGTGCTACATGCTGAGACTAGTAGTGCTACAAGCTGAAAAAGAGAACAAATGCAAGTGCACACTCTAACCATGCTAAATCTAATAATAATACCGCTATATTGCATCAAAGAGGTTCTTAGCATAAAAATGTCCATAAGTATGGGCCTGCCCACCACGTCCAGGTGACCTCTATCAGGCAGGTCCCTAACACTCCTATGGAACAAATACAGGGCACTGGACCCACCAGGCCAACCAGCAGAACCACCCTATGGCATCACACTAGTGTGAGATTACAAGTGAAGGTTAAATAAAATCCTATGTGTTAAGTCTTACATAAGTAAGAGGTTATAATTAAAAGTGTATGAAGTGTTACATATATTAAAAAACAAACTAAAGAAGTGATAAGGTGTACATTATGATGCCATGAATTAGTTCAGCCATACCAGCCCAGAGAGCCCCACGTCCCAAAACCAGTCCCAAAACTAACACACAGCATATATATAGTAGGTCTTACCCTCATTGTGCCTTATTAAATGTGCAGTCTTGGAATGCAAAGACTCCTTGCTAATTAATAACACCCAGAAACAGGTGGAAGGGGTGCTAATCAAGGTAGAAGGAGTCTCATATTTCCAGTGTATATACATCCCGCACGCAGGGGGGGTTTCCGAGTACGTAGAAACCCCCCCTGCCCGTTGATCCATAGCCGGTGAGCAGCTAAACTTTTATTATTATTTGTTTTTTAAGAGACACTGGCTGTAGGGGGAGCTGCAGTGCGCAAGCCCCTCCCAGTCAGTTCCGATAGGCTGGGGCACCATGATCGGATGAGAGCACCTGCCGCCTTGACACTGTCCAGTGTCCACAACTGCCAGGGCTGTGGATTCCCGGAGCCGGAAGACTTAGGTGGGGGTGCATGCAGCCGGATATTTACTGTATAAGGTGACTGCTGTGTATCTATGTGGGGAGAGGGAGGGGCCGGGTCTTGCGGGCGGGCGGGCGGGCGGCGGCATGCGGGGATAATATATTTATTAAATGATGCCATTTGACTACTGTTTGTATATGCTGGGGGGGTGGGTGCGGGACGGCAAGTGGCATGGCAGTGGAAATTATGCCATTCGACTGCTTTATGTATCTGCTGTATATGTTTCCCGGGGGATGGTGGGAGGATAATATTTACTAGATGTGATGCCAGGTGTCTGCTGTATGTTTTTCCAGGGGGGAGGGGGTGTGGGACAGGATAATATTTAGATGATGCCAGGTGCCTGCTGTATGTTTTTCCTGGGAGAGGGGGTGACAATATTTATTAGATGATGCCAGATGCCTACTGTATGTTTTTCAAGGTGTGGGGGGGGCAGGATAATATTTATTAGATGATGCCAGTTGTCTGCTTTATGTGTTTCCCGGGGGTGGGTGGTGGGAGGATAATATTTATTTGGAAACCCCTCTTTCAAAATCCTGCGTTTGCCACTGATATACATACATACACATAATACAGAATGCACAGGGGGAGGGGCGCTAGATTGCACACCATAAGCACAATGTGAGGTGCTACCTGTTGAGACTAGTAGTGCTACAAGCAGACAAAGAGAAAAAAAAGCAAGTGCACAAAGATGGCCATAATTATGGGCCTGCCAACCACATACAGGTGACTTTTATCAGGCAGGTCCCTAACACTCCTATGGACAAAAAAAAGATGCAAGTGATATGTCAGCGCTAGCACAGTCACAAACACTGGCAATTGTTTTCATTCACTACTAGGAGGAACAGGTCTCCTTTGCAAGAATTGTTTGCTGTGCAAATAATGGGGAGATACCAACATGCACAGTCACTTACACTGGAAGGAAAACAGAATATGCTAACTTTTTAAATAATTAATTTTTTTCCCCAAACACTGGCAATTATATTTACGCACCAGAAACAGGTCTCCATTTTGAGATTAGTTTTGGGGTGCAGATGATGAGGGGGATACCACTGCACACAGAACAGTTAAATATGCTGTGTCACTTATCTCAACATACACTTCATGAAATACAGTAAACAATATTTTTTAATGGAATTATAAAAGACACAGGAAACAAAATAAAATTATGTTGCAATTTTTTTTATAATCGAAACAAGGAAACAAAGAGGTCCACAGCCTCAGAAACAGTATTCTTTGGACAGATAAACAATTTACTGCAGTGATGGTGCAGGTTCACTTTAACAATCAACAGCAATCAACACACCACACAGAGTAGCCTGTTTGTTTGTAGTGTGTGTGTGCAGTCAGCAGTGTGACAAACACACCTACACTGACAATGATGCCAGCAGTAACCCTTCCCAGACACCTAACTCATCTACCTACAGTACTACTACTTTCTTTTTTCTACACTGATTCCTATTTCTAATGGTACCTTTATGTAATTACTTTACTGGTGGCCAGGATGCCGGCCGTTGGAATCCCGACATCAGAATCCCGAGCAGGGACTTAAGATAGACATCGAAATCCAGATGCCTATCCTTAGCCAGATGACGAAATCCCGACAGTCGGCATCCCAAATGAAGGTAAGATGTTAGTCGCGGGGGGAAGGTTAGTTTTAGGGGCCCCAGGGGGAGATTAGGCTTAGAAACCCCCTGGGGAGGGTTAGGGTTAGGCTACAGGGAGGGGGGTTAGGCTTAGGCACCCCCAGGGGGAGGTTATGGTTAGGCACCCCCTGGGGAGGTTATGGTTAGGCACCCCCTGGGGAGGTTAGGGCTAGGCACCTCTAAGGGAGGGTTAGTTTTAGGGGGGAGGGAGGTTCAGGGTATTTACCTCCATTGTCGGCATCTTCAGCCTTCGAGGCTTCGGGCGTTGGGATATGAATCGGCGGCTAATCAGCTGCTGGGATTTCATACCCATTCATTTATGGCACCCTGATGGCATGGCAATCACATTTATTTTACAACACAGTGCTCCAACCAACAGTTCCACACCCTCTCCCTCCACACTGCTGTGTGAAATGGCACCATATCCTGAGGGAGGGATTTTTATATGCAATCAAAACACTCAAGATCCGACACCAGAAAGATGATGTTTTCACACAATCTGGGATCTGAATTTGGTGAGAAGACCCGAGTTGGGACTTATATCCACTTGGAAGTTTGGGTCTGTGTGATTTCTGATAAAACTAATATAAATACAAATTAAAACTAACCTACATCCATTTAATTTACTACTTCGTGGTTGTCAGAGTTCAGCCGGGGATCGGTCGTCCCTTACCGACCCGCTGGCTTCCTCTGACTTCCCGGGAAGTCGGGCGGCTGGCGCGGTGACTTGGGAGGAGCTGAGCATTCACCCTGTAGCTGTGCTGTCAGGCGACCTGGTGAGTGGGGATCGCAGTTTCCTTCATGGGCACCGCCATGACACTTTCCCTATGTCAGTACTTCCTTCCCTGAGTGGCCCGGCTGGTCAGCTGACGCTATGGGCCTATCAGCAGGCTTCCAGGGGTATATATCCGGCTCCTGTGCTCCAGGTAGTTGCCTGAACAATCATTGTCGCCACTAGTGTAACTAGAGGAGTCTAGTTCCAGGTTCCTGTGCTTCCAGTGTGTTTCTTCCAGAGTTTCTGAGCTATCTCACCACAGTGCCTTTACTATCAACAGCCTGTGTGCAAGTTTAATCTCCATCTCTCCACAGTGCCTTTACTATCAACAGCCTGTGTGGCAGCTAACCTCCATCTCTCCACAGTGCCTTTACTAATCTACAGCCTGTGTGCAAGTTCAACCTCCATCTCTCCACAGTGCCTTTACTAGTTCAACCTCCATCTCTCCACAGTGCCTTTACTAATCAACAGCATGTGTGCAAGTTAACCCTCCATCTCACCACAGTGCTTTACCATCACAGCCTGTGTGCAAGTTAACCCTTCATCTCATCACAGTGCTTTTACCATCACAGCCTGTGTGCAAGTTAACCCTTCATCTCATCGCAGAGCTTTTACCATCACAGTCTGTTTGCAAGTTAACCCTTCATCTCATCGCAGTGCTTTCACCATCACAGTCTGTGTGCAGGTTAACCCTTCGTCTCATTGCACCCTAGTGCATGATCTCCAGCCGGCAATCCGGTATATACTTCATGGGATATCCAGCTGTTACCTCAGCCTACCAATAGATCTCCACACCTCTCTAGCCAGCACCTCAAGTGCCTTTCTCCAGCCAGGAGTTCTATCCCACTAACTACGTGCCTATTCCAGGCATTACCCTTGGGCCACGGGTGTTTTGATGTTCTGTTCCCTGCAGGCCTTGGTCACCAAGTCAAAGGACCACGACCTGCTTACGGGGAGCTGCACAAGCCCATATCCCGCTTGGAGGGGTCACTGGCGAACACCTCCTTGTGAGTTGGACTCCGCACCATTGACTAGGTCTAGCCAATGACCAAGACTTGTGGATGCAGAGATCATACGTCCAGGGAAGAAAAACACTCTATATCTAGTGTAAGAGCCTAATCTCTGCCAGTTCCACATGTACCTGCTGATGATGATGATGACATTGATGTCAAGCCACAGTAACAAAAAAAAAGGGTCTGTAAAACTTGGTGATTTTTTCCTACAGATAGACAGAGGCTTAATCTGTGATGTCACAGTACACATCTGACATGCTTTCCTACAGATAGACCGATGCTTAATCTGTGATGTCACAGTACACATCTGACATACTTTCCTACAAATAGACAGAGACATAATCTGTGATGTCACAGGATACATCTGACATGCTTTCCTACAGATAGACAGAGGCATAATCCGTGATGTCACAGTACACATCTGACATCCTTTTCTACAGATAGACAGAGGCATAATCTGTGAAGTCACAGTACACATCTGACATGCTTTCCTAAAAATAGACAGAGGCTTAATCTGTGATGTCACAGTACACATCTGACATCCTTTCCTACAAATAGACAGAGACATATCTGTGATGTCACAGTACACATCTGACATGCTTTCCTACAGATAGACAGAGGCATAATCCGTGATGTCACAGTACACATCTGACATCCTTTCCTACAGATAGACAGAGGCATAATCTGTGGTGTTACAGTACACATTTGACATGCTTTCCTACAGATAGACAGAGGCATAATCTGTGATGTCACAGTACACATCTGACATCCTTTCTTACAAATAGACAGAGGCATAATCTGTGATGTCACAGTACACATCTGACATGCTTTCCTACAGAAAGACAGAGGCTTAATCTGTGATGTCACAGTACAGTTGATCATATGGTTTTAAACACTGAAAAAAGGACAAAAAATTGTTCAAATTGGTTAAATTTGTGTGTTTTAATTCTAACCAATTTGTCTGAACAACCATTTTTTGCTATTTTCCAGTGTTTGTGAGCAAATGGACGATTGTCATTTGCTCCAATACATTACTAGGTTTTCATTCCAACCAGCCCGATTGGACAGATATCTGACAGAAAATTGTATAGTGGATGCCCAGCTTTACTGTATCAACCCTACGTATTACAGTCACATACATTCCATCATAGCAGGTGTTGTTGGGATGTAGTTAGTATCCTTGCTGTCGGGATGCTGGTGCTCAGAATTCTGGCTTTGGCATCCTGACAGTAAGAACTGGGGTTAGGGGGAAAGTTAGGGGTTAGACAATAGGGGGAGGGTTAGGGTTAGGCACTAGGAGGGGAGGGTTAGGTTTAGGGTGCAGGTGGGAGGGTTGGGATTCTGGCTTCAGGATTCTGATCGCCGAGATCCAGAGCGTCGGCATCTTGTACCTATCCCGTGTTGACTACTACAGTATGATGTTGTTCACTACAGTACTTCATACTCAAATGGAAGTTTACATTTTTATGATTTAGCTATTAACTCGGTTAACTTACATTTACTATTAATCTGTCCAATTCACTAGTTCCTCTTTCTGACTTTATTATAAACTTCCAATATGCTCAAAACCAGCATTACTTGGTGAACTAAATACAATGAATATATGTATATATATATATATTATATAATATTTATATTATATTTATACTTCTGAGCAAAGTAACCTATAAATAATAATATCTTCTGTGACAGTGACCTACATATTTTTTTAATAAAATGTGCTAAAACTCAGGACACTGTTATGAATAAGCATTGTTCTATACACATAGTTAATAGCCGGTAGCCCTGAAGCATATTTTTATTTTCTTGCATTGCATCAATATGACTCTACATTTATATAGGAAGGATAGTCATTGTCCTGACAACTATTGACAGTGGACTGATAAGCAAGATCAGAGATAGGTCGTATAGTGCAAACTAGGTTATGATGAATGTAGTAGTGTTTGATAGTATCTGCAATAATTTAATCTGAGACCATGTCTAATAAAGGTGTGAAAAAACATGCCTTTACCAAATGTCTATGAAAAACAGTGTAATTATTATATGTTTATAAAAAATCAGGATGAACCATTTATTGCAAATAGAAATCTTTCAAATAAAATAAGTATACTTTAGAGACAAATATCACAAGCCAGTGTTTAAGAATTTGTATAGAACATTAAATAAATCATTCATTGCTTTTTTGCACACTTACATAGAAACATAGAATTTTATGGCAGCTAAGAACCAGTTCGCCCATCTAGTTTACCCATATTTTAACCTTACAGTAACCTCAAACCCTATTTATTCGTTAGATCTTTGTTAGGATATCCTTATATCTATCCCAAGAATTTTTAAATTACTCAACTGTATAAGCCTCTACCACCTATGATGTGAGACTATTGCACTTATCCACCACCCCATCTGTGCAGTCGTTTTTCATCACATTTCCTCTGAACCAACCTCCATCCAGTCTTAGAGGGGTATTCAATATGGGAACGAAAAGTCCGTGATTTTTCAGGGATAAAGCATCGGGCGCGCGCCCGTTTTATCCCCGTATTCAATATAAATTCTACGAAAACGGGACCTGGCGAAGTGGGATTTGCGATAAACTATGAAATTTTCCTGGAAAAAATTGTAAGACCCCCCTAAAGTTGTAAAAACATGGGGGATCACTATGGGCACCCCCGTTTTAGCCTGCAAATGAAAGTCGGGGATTTAAATAGCCGCAGCAGGTGTTTTTTCCCGACATTGAAGAAGTGTTGCAGAAGAGCACTTAGGTTATGTTTTTCATTTATTTAAGTGGTCCCATCAAATTTGGGGTACATGAAAATGGGTATTAGCATATTTTTATGTCCCTAAAGTAAGTTTTTAAAAATTCTGCAACTATGCACCTGGCGCTAATAGCCTATTCTAGAATACACCTGCCGCATACTTGCAGAATAGCCCTGAACCTATTTCCCTATTTTTAAAGACTTTTTTCCCATTTTTATTTTTCACCCCAATTTTTTAATTAATTTTTTGGGGTATCCATATTTATTTTTTTTTTTTTTTTTTTTACACAGTTCTTTTTAAAATGTCATTCCCAGGGGTGCAGGCTATTTTTTTTAAGCCTGCACCCCTAAACCCCAATTCTGCACTTTTTTTCGCCACCTATTCAGTGGTGAAAAGTTATCTCCGTTTTTTTTCAAAGACTTTTTGAACCTGTGAAAAGTCTTTGAATTTGAATACAGTGTAAAACTAAAACCTGCGATAATGACATCATAGGTGCGATATTAACGTAAAAATGAGTTTTTGCTCCATATTGAATTCCCCTATTAGTGCATGTCCTCCTGTTCTAATACTTCTCTTCCTTTGAAGAATATGTCCCTCCTGCACCTTGTTAAAACTTTTTATATATTTGAAAGTTTCTATCATGTTCCCCTTTCCCTTTCTCTGCTCCAAACTATACATATTATGATCTTTTAGTCTTTCCGGTTAAGTTTTGTGATGTACAGTAGGCCATGCACCATTGTAGTTGCCTGTTTTTGTACAGTCTCAAATGTATTTATATCCTTCTGGAGATATGGCCTCCAGAACTGAACACAGTATTCTTGATGAAGCCTTATCAATGACCTATACAGTGGCAATATTACTTCTTCCTTTCTGCTACTGATTCCCCACCCTATGCAACCAAGTAAATAACTTGCCTTTCTCATTGCTTTGTTACATTGCTTACCTGCCCACTGCCCTTAAGTCACCTGCTATAGTGACTCCTAGATCCCTTTCCTCCTCAGTAGTGTCCTTTATAGTGCCGTTAACACTTTATTTAGCTTTCGGTTTTTGAGATCCAAGTGCATGATTTCATTTGGCATTAAACTGTAGTTACCATAGACACAAGAAACATTGTTATCTTGTTTAATTTTTTTTCTGTATAAAATCTTCTAATTTGTAATGTTATTTTTTAATGTTTAACATGTTGTTTAACTAGAAAAAACCCAACATATTTATTTCCAGGATTCACATGCCCCATCGTGACTGTGTGAGCTTGCAGGGGCAGAAATGCGCTTATATTACAAAGGGGTGAAGTCCCCATTCTCAGTCATAGGCTACACAGCGCCTTACCTGTTAGGTGCCCAGACTGGTCACCTACTGGAGCTTGTTACTGGGAAGTGGGGAGTCCAGCTTTTCCGCTGATTTCCGAGAGTGGCAAGTGCCTATTATGTTGGATTTATTTGGCTCCTTTGACCTTTTCACTGGGAAGGCATCAGGTCCTCTGACTACTGCTCAATATGCATGGGTCCTTTGTGCTATGGGTGGGACAATGGGTTTAAGAAAAATAACGTAAAAGATTGGTGCACAATCTGTCTAGTCCTTATGCAAACAATGGAATCTGCCAATGTTATTTCAAGTTACTGTATTGGTCCCTATGAAGCTGGAAATGTTTTTACAAACATAGCATGTTACTGCATACGTGAATGTTTCCTTCACTGTGCAGATAATTGTTGGGAAAAAGTGCCACCCAGGACACCCATTCCAGGAAAAAATTTAGAGATAGCAATACATGACATGAACCATCGGAATTTATGGATGCAGTGCAGGTGAAACCTGTGCTGTGTGCGGTGGTGTGATGAGCGCGTGCAGTGCTGTAGTTTTGGCAGAGGCTGGGGTTGGTGTGAGTGGGGACCAGCGTCCGCTTAAGTGCCGCTGCTGCCATTCAGGTGTCCGGATTGGGGCAGATGTAGATGCAGGTGGGTTCAAGATGGGTAGGTGCACAGGTGCCTTCACTGCTTCAGAGTCTGAGAAGCTGAGTACCTCACCTATTGGAGGTACTGAGCTTCTCAGACTCTGAAGCAGAAAATCTATATTTTAAAGACACTTTATCTGATGCTGTGGGGAATGACACCCTTGAAGATTTATTTTTCACTCTTTTGAAATTGAAAAAGAAGGAATTAGATTTCCATTTACACGGTGTTAATCTTTCAGAGTATCACCATGAAAAAAAAGATCCCGAGGAGGTTCAGAGTCCACAATGTACCCACCATTGGTCTCCACAATGTGGATTTTTGCCACCGGTGGGTGGCAATATTGAACAAATGTTCCCTGGACCTGATCCTTCTTGTGATTGAGGGATCTGCCAGGGAACTGAATGTAATTCATGACAAAATAACCATCTTTGAAAATACCCATCTGCCTTCCCTTACTTTTGATAAAACTAATAAGTGGATGGAAAGACTTAATATCCAAGTAGAAACTTATAAGCAAAATTTGATAAAATTTAAAAAAGAAAAATTAGCAAAGGTCAACAAAGACTACGATGAGCAAAGTGTATATTCATGGGCTACTGGATGCGCTCCATCCAAATTTCGTGCTCAATATAACATCACCTCTAGGAGACAACAATACAAAGATATTGATACTACTAGCGATAACAATACTTCAGCTAGTGATCAGGATATTGGTGCTTCCACCTCATCACAGAAACCCCCTTTCGGGGTTACACCCGGGCTGCCCGGGTGTTAGGAAGAGGCATCATATGAGACGCGGGGGCCAGAATGAAAGGAAGAAGAATATACAGAAAGAGAATTTAGTTGTAAATCTTTCGTCATGGACCTTAACTGTAGCTGAGACTGAATTGCTTAACCATGGCCTTTCATTTATTCCCACCAACAAATTTGATATGTTCAATTGGAAAATTGACTGGTGGAAATTTAATAGGAACTTAAAACTTAAAGAACATTTTGGAAACAGTTTGGCTAGTGAATTGTGTAGAGAGAAAGGTCCTATTAAAACCAAATCTACCTTTGAACCTCAATCACTCAATGCATCCATTCGATGTTTCTCCCGTATAGTCGACCAGGAGGTGTGTGGTGCAATCCAAGAGGAGAAAAATACCTTTTCCAACTGATCTACTTGGCATTTTCAATCACTCAAGTCTTTACAGGATGATTTCTCCATGTTATACGCCCCGCTGATAAGGGTGGGGCAATTGTAATTTTGAATACCATTGACTATTGTAAATAAATATATCGACAACTTAATGAGCAAGAGGTCTATAAATGTCTAGATCTTGACCCCACTGGGATCTTCAAACAAGAACTTGATATAATTATACAGGAAGCTGTAGACCTGAATTACATTTCTGACAAAATCAGATCTGGTTTGATTACTGAGTATCCTGTTACTCCGTTAGTGTACTCCCTTCCCAAAGTTCATAAAAACATTGCCTCTCCCCCGGGTAGACTCATAATTTCTGCTCAAGAATCTTTATTCCAGCCTATTTCCAAGTATTTGGACTTCTACCTTCAACCATTGATACAACAAGAAGCCTCTTTTCTCAAAGATACAATTTCTTTGCTTCTCAAACTACAACAGTTGAACAATTTGCCATCCAACATGCTGCTGTGTACCATTGATGTTGTGAATTTATATACAAGCATTCCACATCTTGAAGGTCTTACTGCAATGTCTACTTATTTAAATGAGAATCCTTCTTATTCTGGCCCAAATATTGGACTATTTTTGGATCTACTCAGGTTGACACTGAGTAGAAACTACTTTTTTTTCGATGGAAAATTTTTCTTCAACTGCAAGGATGTAGTATGGGCTCTAATGTTTCTCCATCTTTAGCGAACGTCTTCATGTTTAATATTGAGAAACAACTGTTCTTATGTAATCCAGATTTTTCCAAACATCTCATTTTTTATACATGCTGCATCGATGATGTATTAATTTTTTGGTCTGATCAGCTGAAGAATTCAATAACTCGATGCAGAGCATTAATCAACAACACCATACCATTAAATTTATGTGGGAAAGTAATCCTCATCAAGTACACTATCTGGATGTAAATATCAGTTGGGATGGATGCTCTCTCAATACAAACCTGTTTACAAAGATCACAGACAAAAACACTCTCCTTCATGGAAAAAGCCATCATCCTGTTGCCCTTAAACATGGACTTCCTTACTCGCAATTTTTGCGCATACGACGCATTGTGAGTGATGAAACTGAAGCTGTAAAAGAGATGAAGTACATGTTGGATAAATTCCATCAGCGGGGATACCACTTGAAGGATCTTAATAGAGCTATGAACAAAGCTCTGTCGATCCCCAGGGAAGTAAGTCTCACAATTAAGAGCCCCACTGATAAGAACAGTAACAACATGATTTTTGTGAATACATTCTCTACTTTGAGCCCTCAGATTAATTCAGCTGTTAAAAGAAATTGGCCATTGATTACAAGTGACCCGTTATTAAGTCCATTAAAGAATTCCAGAGTGATGTCTGGTTATCGTAGGGCTAGAAATTTGAAAGACTGCTTAGTGAAAAATGACATCACTGGGTTTATCCAACCTGTTCCGGTCCCAAATTTCCTTTCTAAGAAACCAGGCTGCTACAAATGCCTGGGATGCACGATGTGCCAATATATGGAAACTGGAAATTATATTGTACACCCACATTCTGGTAGAAGGATCCTAATTAAACATGTCCTCATGTGTACCAGTTCTTTTGTTGTGTACTCTATTTGATGCCCCTGCGTATTACTTTACATCAGCAAGACGGTGTGCCAGTTTCGGGAACGCATGGCGCAACACCGTTCAGCAATCATACTGGCATTAAATGGGCATGAAATTGACCAACCTGTGGCCCGCCATTTCCGAAATAGCAATCACTCACTTGCCACGTTAAGCTACAAAATCATAGACCATGTTCCACCATTACCGCGAGGAGGCAATAGAGAAAAACTTCTCCTACAATGTGAAGCAAAATGGATTGACCGGTTAAATTGCATGGCACCATTTGGCCTAAATGAAAGCTTGTCTTTTACTTGTTTCCTTTGAACACATATCTATGATCACCTTCTGCAATTTTTATGTGTAATTTTTTTTTTCTGTATGGATGCCTGGTCTTGTATTTGTTTATGTTTATTTGGATACCTTGGTGATGGGCTGTTGCACTTTGTGCATCCTGAGGGCAGCTCAGACGGACTGACAACCAGCATTGTCTGGTGATGTAATTTTTCCAGTCTCGCGCTTCCGGCTTGCCACACGTCTCGTAGCACCTGGGTGAGTGTTTATGTTTGTATGTATATATATGTGTATTTGTTTTATCACTAGTTGGTCCCTGAGGAAAATCTCAAAATAAAGAGATTGAAACGTTGGAATACAACTGACCTGTTGTTTCATCTGTTGTGAGGTCCTGTGAGTGCCGCCAGTATATACATATTGTTCGGTGAGATCTTATCTATCCGGGGAGGGCACCCAGGCAAGTAACCTTCTGCTGTTTAATTACTGGGAGTGCTGGACGTTGAGATTACTATATATATATATATATATATATATATATATACAGTATATATATATGCATGTGTGTGTATATATGTATATGCATGTGTGGTGTGTATATATATATATATATTTATAAAATATATATACAAACACCACCCCACCCCACCCCACCCCAAAAATCATGCGCATGGCCCTGCTGACTGTATCCATGCTCCGGGATGGCTGCAGCGAGCAGATGGAAATCCCGGCCACTCAGTGCTCCACCCATTAAACAGTGAGTAACCTGGTGTGTCGGGGCAGTGTCTGCTGTGCACATGCCCAGGCACACCCAGTCCCTGTCCTGCTTGGCTGCCCATACAGACAGAGCCAGATTTAGACCTAATGGGGCTCTAGGCAAAACACCAGTTTTGGGGCTCCCTCCCTCAAACAATCCACAGCACTATATTTTATTTTCTGACTCATGCCCTTGTACAGCACCCTGATGAAAAGGTCTGCTGTGGCCGTGAAATGTCAGCTATGTATGTATTATGGGTCGGGAATAGGATGCCTGCACTCAGAATCCTGACACCAGCATCCCAACAAGGTTCAGATACCGATACCTGTTGGTAAGTATCCTAAAGTTACCCTTAACCCTCCCTCCCCGCAGCCTAAACCTAACCCTCCCACCACAACCTAACCCTATCCTTCCCTTCAGCAGCCTAACACTAACCCCTCTCAGCACAGAGCCCTCTCCCCTCACAACAAAGACCCCCTCTTTCCTTTCAAATTTGGGGATTTCAATAAATAAATTTAGAATGGTGTGGAAGAATGTCTCACAAAATACCCTAATGTTTTCTAAATATCGATTCACCTTGTTTAGAAAAATGAGTATTGAGGGCTAAACTATAGCTTTCAGATTTATCTTTTTTCTTTGAAGATATCACTCACTTCCTCCATTGTTTTGTTTAAGGGAAGTAACTGATTTGCTGGTACTTAATCTCTCCTCTTTATCTCTTTCTCTCTCTCTCTCAACGCTTGATACATCTCCCCCTCTCTACTCACTCCCTCTCACTAGCATTGACAAAGATGCAGTAGTCCATTGCAATGGACCATTGAAAGTTTGGAATGTGTGGTGTGGGGGCCAAGACTAACCGATTAAGGAAGCAAGATAGCGCTGACCCAGGACTATATGCACTCAGAGTTTACTAACTTTTTGTGGACCTTTAGCATCTATGTGGTAGGCAGGCTATATTCACAACTGTTATGCTGTTACCTTTATTGATTTTACCATTGTTTGTATGTGCTGGTTTTATATATATATATATATATATATATATAAACACGGCAGAATGGACGGCACTCATGAGACTGATAAAAATATAAATAAGACCATGACACCGGTCGGCATGCAGTCAACGTTTCAGGGACCTCTCCCTTTTATCAAGACCAACAAATGACATATAAAACAGACAATAAATACCTTAGTGTGACACCCCAATGAATCGATCAGCTGCGCGGCACCCGAGTGGAGACCTGATGACGTCACTGGCGCGACCAAGCGCCCATGTTCCAGGCATCTCCAGGGGGCGTGGCTAAGCTCCGTGCACCATCACCATGGTGATGCATAAACAAATAACGCTGCAATGCAACAAGAAATCAGTTGTAAATTACCAAGACATAACAATGAATACATACTGTTGATTCTAACTACAGTACATGACATACCAATGGCACTGAAACTACCTAGATCTAAAAATAGAAAAAACCAAAGTATTCAAAAGGGATAATAACTAACTGCATCAGAGGCTGAACTCCATGATATGAATGCAGGGCAAGAATAGACCTAATAAATACAAAACCTAAACAAAGAGGACACAGACCTGAAAAGATTATAGACATATCACAAAAAACAAGTAAGGGATGTTCCTTCATTGAGTCTCAAAGGATGAACCGTTTGTAAAATGTGTATCCATTTCGCCTCTCTTTGGAGAAGGGCACGTCCTCTGTTGCCACCCCTGGGATCTGGGGGGATCCAATCGATCATTTTATAACGAATGGTTGGCAAACTATGTTGATGCTCCCGAAAATGTCGAGCAACAGGTAAGTCAGTGCCCCTACCTTCAAGGGCTGTTCGTATACTGGATCTGTGGAGAGCCATCCATTCCTTCATTTGTCTTGTGGTCTTACCTACATATAGTAACCCACACGGGCATCTAATGTAGTACACTATGTATCTGCTAGTGCAGGAAAGGGGATAGTTGATGTTATACTGTTTACCTGACCTGGGATGATAAAAATGACTACCCACTTCGAGAAATCTACAGATGATACATCCTGTGCAACGATAGTTGCCTGCTTTCCGAGTAAGAAAATGGATCGGTTTAATGTCTGTATGTTTAGTCACATCGTTATGGACAACAATGTCCTTAATGTTCCTGCCCCGTCGGTGTGAAGGAAGGATATTTGAATTGTGTAACGCAGGTAAAGAAACATCCTTAGAAATAATGGGCCAAATAGCTTTGGCTGACTTAATCAATTCATTACTGATCGAAGAATATTCTTGTGTCCACACTATTCTGTTGGATGGTTTGTTTTGAACCTTATGTTCTAATACCTCCGATCTGGATAATGCTTTAGCTTTAGCTTTAGCCCTGTGCAAGGTTTTGTAATGATATCCTCGCTTGAGGAATTTTAACGACATTTCATCCATTGTTGAATAGCATCTACTGTCTCACTGCAGATCCGACTTATCCTGAGAAATTGTGAGTAAGGAAGGGCATTTTTAAGAAATGGTGGATGATAACTCCCACATTGCAAAATTGTGTTTCTATCGGTAGGTTTATAAAACATGGAAGTGCATAGATGTAGCGAGCTGGTCACCGAAACCTGAACATCCAAATAATGTATTGAGTCAAAGCTACAGGAGTAGGTAAATTTAATGGATGATTCTGTCACATTAATAGATTCCATCAGACTGACAAAGTCCTCTCTAGTCCCCTTCCAACAAAAAAAGATGTCATCTATGTATCTACAGTAGCCAGTAATTTCGTTGGAAATGTTACAGTTGTTAAAGAAACATTGTTTTTCAATTTCAAACATGAAAATGTTCGCATAACTAGGAGCTACGCAAGACCCCATAGCGCAGCCTGATCGTTGGATGAAGTATTTGCCGTCAAATAAAAAATAATTGCGAGTTAATGTCAGTTCTAATAGCTGTATAAATAACTGTTTATCCGGTCCCACATAATCTTCATTTTCTCCAATAAATCTCCCCACTGCCGCAACACCCAAATGGTGCGGAATGCTGGTATATAAACTAGCCACGTCAATGGTACACAATAGCTGTCGAGGAGGTAATGGAGAAAGAATCTCCTATTTATTTAGCAAATCTGTGGTGTCTTGCAAGAATAAATGATGTTTCTGTACTAGCGGCTGTAAAAAATAATCTAAATATTGAGAGATCACATAAAACAGGGAATCTCTTGCAGCAATTATGGGTCTACTGGGTGGACTAGACGCGTTCTTGTGTAATTTGGGAATCGTGTAAAGAACAGGGGTCTTGGCCATTCCTGTACCAGGGCTAATCTGGTTTGATGTGTGATAATGGATTGCTGCTCTGCTAATAATAAAATTTGATCCAGTTCTTTTTTAAAGGCACTCGTCGGGTCATTGGGTAGTCTCTCATATACTGTAGAATCCTGCAACTGTTGATATATTTCCTGCTTATATTTGGATACATCTTGAATAACAATACCGCCCCCTTTATCCACTGAGCGAATAACGATGTCTTTGTACTCACCCAAGTTTTTTAGGGCTGCTTTCTCCATATGGGTGAGATTAGGGTGGCTTCCAGTGTCGTTAATAATCGATTCATTGATGGTGACATCCATAAATTCTGAAAAGGATTTAATATTTGCGTTAGAGGAGAGAGGTGTAAACGTAGATTTTTTATAAAAAGGCAAAGGATCTTTTTGAACTGATGTAGGGCCAAAGTACTCAGCCAGCTTCACTCTTCTTTCAAATTTAAACAAATCAACTTTGTTTTGAAAGGCATTTGGATGGTATGTGGGGACAAATGACAAGCATTTATTAAGTACTTTATGCTCCTCTTGAGTGAGAATACGTGAGAATAAATTGAAAACTATGTCCTCTTGTTGAATGCCTTTCTTGGCCTTCCTCGCCCACTGACCCCCACGCCGGGTGCAGTTTCTTGTGTAAGGTCTAAAGTAGCCCTCGTTGCTACCCCTAAAGGGGGCCTCTGGTGGCTGCTGGGGGGAGCTCTGTTTACACATTCAGGATCACTAGTGGATGCAGCACCACTCGAATTATCTGTGTCAATAAATTGTTTCTTTTGTTCTCTGAATTTAGGTTTATGGTCTCTGTTAGGTCCTCTGTTATAGGCCCAACTGTACACCTTGTGTTCAGCGTAATCCCGATTGACCGTTTCAAGTTTAGCTTTTTTAAAAGCAATAAGATCAGTGCGATATTTCTCTATTTGGTTAGACAATTTGCCGAACCAATCTTGTGAAGTATCCGATGTAATCTTAGACATATAGCTGGATTCAAACAAAGTAATTTTTTCTTTAGCAAGATTAAGTTCTCTTCTTCATTCCTCTATCACCAGTAAAATTAAATCAAAAGAGCATTTATTTAAAATTGCTGCCCATCGATGACAAAAATCAGAATTGTATCTCCCAATAGTGGGGATGTTTCTTATACGAAATCCATGAGGTATTTTTTTGTCTCTGTAGTAATCCGAGAGGGATACCCCATGTAGGAAAAAATCCACCTCCCGTTTCTTTAACTTTGGTAAATGGGACAGCAATTGCTCAATGGTTTCCTCGCCTGCAGTACTGGCTAGATTGTCATTGAAGATAATATTTTCAGCCTCCGAATCAGTGAAACTCAGTGTGTCACCTGCCAAAAGGGTAATGTTGCTGAATCCAGGTGTATCCTCGACATTCGTCATTGCAGCAGAAGAAAATACCTCCACCAAAGTCACAAGCAAGTGACAACACTGTATGATAAATCAATTAAATGGGTGCCTTGTTAATCGTGGGGACACTCGGTCATAGTGTCCACACAAAACACAATAAACCAAAATTACCGGCACTCCTTTCCTCCACCAACTGCCCTGGTGCCAGTCCTCTATAAATCCATAAACACGGCAGAATGGACGGCACTCATGAGACTGATAAAAATATAAATAAGACCATGACACCGGTCGGCGTGCAGTCAACGTTTCAGGGACCTCTCCCTTTTATCAAGACCAACAAATGACATATAAAACAGACAATAAATACCTTAGTGTGACATCCCAGTGAATCGATTAGCAGCGCGGCACCCGAGTGGAGACCTGATGACGTCACTGGCGCGACCAAGCGCCCACGTTCCAGGCGTCTCCAGGGGGTGTGGCTAAGCTTCGTGCACCATCACCATGGTGATGCATAAATAAATAACACTGCAATGCAACAAGAAATCAGTTGTAAATTACCAAGACATAACAATTAATACATACTGTTGATTCTAACTACAGTACATGACATACCAATGGCACTGAAACTACCTAGATCTAAAAATAGAAAAAACCAAAGTATTCAAAAGGGATAATAACTAACTGCATCAGAGGCTGAACTCCATGATACGAATGTAGGGCAAGAATAGACCTAATAAATACAAAACCTAAACAAAGAGGACACAGACCTGAAAAGATTATAGACATATCACAAAAAACAAGTAAGGGATGTTCCTTCATTGAGTCCCAAAGGATGAACCGTTTGTAAAATGTGTATCCATTTCGCCTCTCTTTGGAGAAGGGCATGTCCTCTGTCGCCACCCCTGGGATCTGGGGGGATCCAATCGATCATTTTATAACGAATGGTTGACAAACTATGTTGATGCTCCCAAAAATGTTGAGCAACAGGTAAGTCAGTGCCCTTACCTTCAAGGGCTGTTCGTATACTGGATCTGTGGAGCGCCATCCGTTCCTTCATTTGTCTTGTGGTCTTACCTACATATAATAACCCACACGGGCATCTAATGTAGTACACTACGTATCTGCTAGTGCAGGTATAGAGAATGAATAAATATATTTAAAAAACCTTTATAAATAATAAGAAACCCATAATTAAAAGGAATCTAGCAAGTATAAGACATATAAAAAACATGACAGGATGCAATAAACTATAGAAAATGCATAAAAGTGGAATCAATTAAAACAGATTTTTTAAAACAGGTTTTTAAAAATAGTTTAAAGAAGGTGGGGGGAGTAGTCAAAATCACATTATAGAAATGGAGCTATTTCATAATAATCATTTAAGCCATTAGGCAACATAGGCCCTCATTCAGAGCCGTACGCTCTGAGCAGAGCACACGCTCTGAATGAGGGCCACCCTCCATAAAAATGGAGCGTCCTCCTGGACGCTCGTATAGCTGTGGGTCACCACCCACAACCTATACATGCGTGCAGTTTGATGGCCGCGATGGTCGTGACCATCGCGACCATCGAAACTGCGAGCCTTAGCCTGCGGTTGAGGTTTTCAACCGCAAGCTCCGTAGTGATTTTGACTCTATCAGAGCCAAAACCACTCCCACTGACATCACTAGTGATGTCAGTGGGCCGGCTTCTGACGGGAGGCGTTCCCTTAGGAACGCCCCCGTCAGGGAGGCATGCCCCCGGCACGCCCACCAAAGGGGGCGTGCTGTCAATCAACATCGACAGCACGCCCCCTTTGATCAGACACAACGAGCGAAGGAAAGTCCTTCGCTCGTCGCGTCTGGCGCATGCGCACGACGGAGCTCCCTCCGTCGTGCGCATGCTCAGTGCAGAACAACGACCCACTTGCGAGCGGATAGCCGCTCGCGAGTGGGTCTGAATCAGGGCCATAGTATTAAGCTCAAATATCCAATACATTTCTCTCTGTGATAATTTAATGGCTAAATCACCTCCCCTAGGTCCTAAATTGACAAGTTCAATTCCTTTAAATGTGAGGAATTCTGGATTAGACTTATGATGTAATTTAAAATGTCTTGAGATAGAATGACTTTCAACCTTATTCTTAATATTCCTCACATGCTCTTGAATATGAAGTTTCAAATTTCTTTTCGTCTTGCCAACATATTTTAAACCACATGTACACTCTAATAAATAAATCACCGAGCAAATGTTACATTTCATAAAATGTTTGATTGAAAAGGTGTTGGAATCATTAAAGTTTGAGAACGTCTTCCTGTTGGGGTGGAGATATTTACACATATTGCATTTCCCACATTTAAAAGAACCCACACGCCTAATCAGAGTGTTACTTTGTCGGTCCTTCTCTTTTAAAAGACTGGGGACTAAGATATCTTTCAGATTTTTTGCTTTTTTAAATATGATAGTAGGTTTCTCTGGCAAAATATCCGTTGAATCTGGGTCCAATTTCAAAATTCCCCAGTGTTTATTCATCACCTGTTTGATTCTCTTATCATCAGTGTTGTAATGTGTTACAAAGGGAATAATTTCTCCTCTCTCTTCCTTTACTTTATATTGCATGAGCAAAGAGAAAGACTGCGCTCTAGAGTCTATGCCGGGACATCAGTTCAAAACATACAATGGAATAAAAACAGCATCTTTATTATTACTTTGATATACTCCCTATATTTAATTCTATACGAGACTTTCCATAGAAGGTTGGACATACCTTATCTGGTCATTTATATACGAGACCTTTCTCACTACTAAGGATCTCCAGGGTCACTAGTATCATCATTTTCAGTGTTTCTATATTGGTACACTCCAATATAGATTGGTTAACTATACCTCTTTGTGTCATTCGTGTATATATTTATTGTCTTAATACTGAGAGTCTGATCAACTCTCTTGCATGTAATTTATTGTGTATACAATTTTTGAATTGGCGTATAGCCTTATTACAATAAAATGCTGTTTTTATTCCATTGTATGTTTTGAACTGATGTCCCGGCATAGACTCTAGAGTGCAGTCTTTCTCTTTGCTCTACTCCAATTAATAAGGTTGACATAACCTTATTTGACTGCTGAATTATTGTCAGATTTTTCTATTCTATTGGCGCTAGGTTTTTTTCTTTATTTATATTGCATGAGGTCCTTTCTTTGGAGTGTCTCAGTCTTATTTCTAGCTTTGGAGATTAGTTTCTCAGGATAGCCCCGTTCCCGAAATCTCTCCGAATATATATCCAATTGTTGTGAACAAACTCCTGCTTCAGAACAATTCCTCTTTATATGGTGAAACTAAGAGTAGGGAAAATTATCCTTCCATCTTTTGACATGGCCACTTTTATAATGAAGGCAACTGTTAGTATTGACAGTTTTAATAAAAGTCTTAGTCTCAATTTTGTTCCCTTTACCTTCTAAAACTATGTCTAAAAATGCAATCTCCTTTTTCTGTGTATTGGAAGTGAATGTGAGATTAAAATCATTAACATTGATATAATTAAAAAATTATTTTAAAACCTTCTCATCTCCCTTCCAAATAATGATAACATCATCAATATAATGTTTATAAAAATGGATGTTATCTTTAAAAGGATTGTTGGCAAAAATGAAATCTGCCTCCCAGTTACCCATAAGTAAATTCGCATAGCTGGGTATGAAAACTGTGCCCATAGCAGGATCACAGGTTTGTACATAAAATTGATCTAAAAATGTAAAATAATTGTGCGTTAAAACAAATAAGATCAGATCACAAATAAAATCTTTATGTTGTATGGACATCTCTGGGTCTTGTTCTAAAAAATCTCTACAAGCTCTTATGCCTTTATTATGTTCTATACATGTGTAAAGTGATTTGACATCAATAGTGACCCATAAAAAATCACTTTCCCATTCCATTGTTTGTATATAGTTTAAGAGACTTGTAGTGTCTTTTAAATAAGATGGCAGCTGTACTACATATTTTTTTAAAAAAACCTCAATGTATTTTGATGCATGTGAAGTCACAGAGTCAATACCCGCAACAATGGGTCTACCTGGTGGATTTCTTGAATCTTTATGAACTTTAGGGAGGTGGTAGAATATGGGAATCACTGGGTTAGATAACATAATGTACTGGTATTCATCCTTGCTTAAAATCCCCTTGTGGAAACCTTTTACTAGTGTTTCTCTTAATGAATTTACAAAGCTTTCTGTAGGGTCGGATGGGAGAGGTTTATAGGATTTTTGATCAGATAAGAGCCATACAGCCTCTTTAACATAATCAGTCCTATTCATTATCACAATCCCTCCACCCTTGTCCACTTATTTTATTACAATATCTTAATTTTTTTGAAGATTTTTTAATGCTTGTTTTTCTTTGGGATTATTATTATTCTTAATAGAGCTTATAGCATCAGTATCTATTAAATGCTTCTTAACCATTTCATGAAACATAGAGTTATTAGAGCTCTTAGATTTAAGTGGGTAAAACTTAGAAGTGGGTTTTAGACCTGACTTAGAAGCCTCATAATTTGCCACAACTGCTGTTTCTTTACATAGAAAATGCCTCTTAAGTGTAAGTTTTCTAGTAAATTTATTCAGATCTAGAAAAGTTTGGAATTTATTACTTCTCTGATTTGGTGCAAATTTGAGACCTTTTGTTAAGAGAGATAACTCTGGTGTAGAAAGTGGGTGATCTGAAATGTTAAAAATTCCTTGCAAATTAAGGTCTAATGATCTAGGTATGGGTTTCTTCTTTTTGAGTCTCTTTCCGCACCCTGCTTCTTTTTAATGGAGAGGCGGGTCGTGACTGATTCCTGAACATTGTTCTTTTTTATGTCCTTTGCTGATATGGCGTCGGAGCAGGGGATAAAAATCATTGTCATTATCCGAGTTCAATCTTGTTAATGTTGAAACCTGTTTCTTAAAGGTAGCCCCTCCCTATCGAGCGGGCTTGACTTAAATCTTGGTGTATTCATTTTAGATTTTTTTGGAACTAAATTCCATTCCTTATAGGTTCGATTATGTGACATGGACCTATTATTACTCCTATAGAAATTTTTTGGGCAACTCCAATTTTTTATCTGGTTATTTTCATAGTCAAATTTATCTCTGAGAAATTTTTTCTCTTTTATTTTTATAACGTCCTCCTCAACCTTTTGTAGTTTTATTTGTAATACTACTTCATTCTTTTTATAGTCTTCTTTCTCTTTATGGGCTGAGATATTTGATTCTTTCAGTTTGATTTGGTGTTCTAGACTCTCCAATTGGTTTCATTTTTCCTCTACAATCAATTTCATTAGATTGTTAGCACAATCATGAAGAGTTAGATCCCATTTCTCCATGATGGGAGGGTTATTTAGACCAAAACTTGGAGTTTTTTGGATACGTAGGCCCCTAGGTACTCTATTAGCTTTTAGGGAATATTCTAAGCCTTGTATATCCCACCATATATATATATATATATTCTGTATGTAGACCGGCACTCCACATCAATCAACCAATGGTACTTGCCTGGGTGCCCTCCCCTGGTAGAAGTAGTATCCCCATATCACAAGGAGAAAAAACAGGCGGCATTCACACGACTTGCAAAAAATTAAATCACTAACAGGTCATCCATTTAATGTTCTGACCTATCAATCTCCAAACCAGAGATTTTCCTCAGGGACCATATCAAGCATAACAATGACACACAAACATTATATACTCAGCCAAGTGCCACACACCGAAACGCTGATGCCGGGGGGGGGAGATGATGTCACAGGTGTGCGACGCTGCATCAGCGGAATGATGGATGATATCAATCTGGTACATTGATCCATTAAATTTACATATCAAATTGTTCCAAAGATAGTATACTTTCTCAATGTGGACATTAGCAGGGCATGCTGGTTCTAGTAGTGCTAGTTGGCATTACCAGAGGTGACTCTCAGGTAAGCTGGCTCTCAATTTGGATGCATTTATGTATGTGCCTTTATCATGAGACTTTACTTGTGCCAAAATATATATGTGCCTTTATTATGAGGCCTTATAATTGGTGTATGTTACATTTGGGGTGAATGTTGGGAGTAGGGCCCCCAAGGCTACTCTGGCTGGGCCTCCTCAGGGCATCACCACTTAATACACATAGTTACTTTTCACATCACCTTTTATGTTCGTTTTTTTATTCATGTAATTTTTTCGCATATATTTTAACCTCTTTTTCAACACTTATTAACTACTCACACACATCTATACTTTACACTGCACTGTCACACTTTTTCCATTTTCATGTGATGCCCAGGGGGGTCCTGGGCTGGATGTTTTTTGGGGTGCTCTGCTCCCTGTACGTGAACCCCTTAGTGTTATGGACTGCTAGTGACAGAGAAGCCGTGATGTGGCCTAGCAGCTTCCCATGTATTTGCAAATGCATGCAACCAATATCTCTGTGTTCTATTACCATAAAGTGTTCATATATTGTTGCAGGTATAATTCAGTGTGCTGAGGAACAATAGGGGTTAAACCCCCTCCCTGTTCTACTTGGTATGACCCCTCCCTTTCATGAACATGAAAAGTACTACCAGATTGATTGAGCAGCTGCCATTTTTTTGTTTGTTGTCATGAGATGCATGAATGAACCATCATTAGCAGGGCATGCTAGTTCTAGTAGTGCTAATTGGAGATCCCAGGGGTGACTCCCAGGTAAGATGGCTCTCAATTTGGATACATTTATGTATGTGCCTTTATTATGAGGCCTTACATTTGCCAAAATATATATGTGCCTTTATTATGAGGCCTTATAATTGGTGTATATTACATTTGGTGTGAGCATTTGGGTTTAGGTCCCCCGAGGCTCTCTAGCTGGGCTTCCTCAGTGTATCACGACTTAATACACATAGTTACTTTTCATATCACCTTTTATGTTGTTTTTTATTCATGCAATTTTTTCACATATATTTTAACCTCTACTTGCACACATCTATACTAGACGTCCCTAAGTGTGGAGGGCCTGGGGCGACCACCCCTGCCACACCCCTATAATCTGATTCCAGATTTATGATTTGGAACCATGTTTTCGCAAGGTACACAATTGTGAATTTGAGCTAAAAGGGTTCTTATAAAGTTCAAAATCTTACAAGCGCTTGGGAAAGGGAAAAACTGGGAGACCCTGAGCACTGGTACCAATATATTAGGATAGAGATAGAAATACTCCACATAGGGAAAGTTTCAGGAATTTATTGTTATCAGATATGTCATATCTGTGGAGGTGCACCCATGAGAGTAACAACAGTTGCAAAGAAAAGAAAAAAAGTACTCTCTTTTTTGTTGGGGTACAAAGTTCTACCTGCGCTGTTAATAAATCTTAACTTTTAATAATTATATGTAAAAATGTAATAGTATATATATCTGATAATGGTCATAACCTACATGAATTATGCATTCAGGTACTAGATATCCTTTATCCTAGATAGACCACCAACAATTTATTCTGAAGACTACAATGGTATTAGGCAAGGTGAAAATGTATTGGTTAAATAATACAATTCATCAAAGAGATGTCATCTCTGCATATGTTAAATGGACACAGTCCAACCACAAACTAATAGCAGCTTCTTATCAGCAAATCTCCATCTCACCACTGGGGTCCGTGTGGTTACAAATTTGTAGGCTGTAATCCACTAGATGCTACAACTAAAAATCAAACACAGTAGTAAAAAAAATTGCAGACAACAGATCTAGTTACTATATTTTGTTAATAAAAAGTAATATGCTTATTGCTCATATCATCATTCTAATGTGTTACTGGAAAATATATGTCATCTTAGAAACAGTAACTTCTCAAAATGTATCACTCCCTACATATGTGAGATAGATTGTTACACATAGTATTATACAACTTGTTACAAGAAGAAGAATTATAAACAATCATTTGCATGTAAGCAATCTTATAAACCACAGATCTGGACCACATAAATATGTCAATAATGTTCAATATGTGGTGAGAGCAAGTTGTGACAGGATCACCAAATTTGGCGCTGGTGAGCAGCAGATTCTGTGTGGGACAGGAGAGATCCACCCACACAAAGAAGAAAATGGTTTTGGGAAAATGCAGAGGGGCTGCCTTGTGGAAAGAGCTCAGGTAGGGCTAACGAGGCAGACATACAGTCAGGCTGCATGTGGAATCAGTCTAAGGAGGACTGGCAGCTACAGAGCCCAGTGTGTCTGGAGGCCATGGGGGGGCCTGAGTCCAGTCCTAAAGGAGGCAGGGAGGACCAAAAAACTCAGACTGTACATTGAAGGACATTGAAGCAGCTAAGCTGCAGGCTAAGGTAGCCAGTTCCAATACCTGTAAGAGACAGGGAAGGCCACCAAGACTGGCTGTGTTTTGTGTAGTTGTGGTGCCAATCTGGTGATAAACATGCAGAGAAGCTGGCAGAGACTTTAATTGCAGACAAGCTGCCTTAAGGTAATTAGGGGCAAAGAAGTGAGTCAGTGCCCTAAAAGGGGCCTAGGCATTTGTTATTTTCTTTCTATAGTATGCTGACATTAAAGCACTTTTCTTTAATTTATACCTGAAAAGATGTGTGGACCCTGATTGAGCACCTTAGACACTGCACCACTGACACCCATCTACCAGCTAATTATCTGCATGGGTGCCGAGAGGGGGGGAGCAGGTACAGTTTAACTGGGCCTGGGCTTGCTAAAGGGGCACGGCGGGGCCTGGGTCCAGCATCGCCCCCCTCCCTCACAGCAGCTCAACACACAACTTGTGTTGGGCTGCTGTGTGAGACTGCTCGTGGCTGCTGCAGCAGCCAGAGCAGTCTCCTATGGCTATAGCTGATCACAATGATCACGCCACCCCCCTCTGCTTAGTGCCGAGTGATGTTTTTTTTTCTAGTTTTTTTTCAAGGGGGCATGGCCACACCTCCCATGATTAGGCCACGCCCCCTCCTTTACCGGGGCCTGGCCAGGCTCTCTACGGCCCTGATTACCCCAAGTCATCACAAAGAATTAAGAGTGAACGTTTATCACAGTCACTTCAAAGAACTATTGTGGTCCCGCACTGTAGATTTATTTTCTGAATCCTGAGGGTAGTTTATATATGTAGTATATATTAATAGATCTATATTACTCCTCTAATAAGTGAGTGGATCTACTCCTGGAGGTGCCCCCAGACCATATTCTGTTCATACAGCATATATATCATAAAGAGAAAAAGAAAGACAAGATTATCTGGTCCAGTGCACTAATAGGTCTCAGTATAATTCTAGTAATATGATGTCCTCAGAGAAATATATAAAATATAGCTTTTATTAAATTATTTAAAACATATAGTCTAGTCCAATGTTGGGGCGAAATATAAAATAAGTAAAGAAAAAAAATGTGAAGATTTAATAAGAAATAGTGATTTAAAACACTTCCAGTTACTGCCGTTTAATTTAAATCCTATTACTATGGTTTGTTTCAGCAATATCTGTATCTCTATCATCACTCCTATCTGATGGGTGACATGTAAACCCAGTAGCGATAATTTCTCAATATATATATATAGAAATCTAATATATGAGGGACTCTCCTATCATATTGTTATTATTATCTCTTATTATGGCAAAAGGTGCTCTATAGTAAGGTAAATTGTCAAATAGCTTTTATTATAATGACAATAAAGATACTCTCATATATAGTATAATGTTGTGGTTTTGTGTTTATTCCCACTGCTCCCATATATTAGATGCCCAAGAGAATACCTACTAATATTTTTAAATCCACATTGCACTGTACCGGTTTATTGGAGACAACATGCATTAATTAGTGTTTTTAGTATAATCCGTGCATCATCTGTAATGATCATGTGCACATAAATTTGGTAATTATGTATTATACTGTTATGCACAATCAACCAGAAATGCATGCAGTACTGTTAAGAAATGGCTACAATTGTTTCTTAGTCGATAAGTAGCAGAGAGTATCCAATATATTAATTAGCAGTGAGTCACAGTCGCTCTCTGTGCTTCACTGTTATCAAAAATGTGTGTTGCACTGTTAAGAAATGGTTACAATACTATCTTAACACTTTGTTAATAAGTGAAAAAGAGAGTGAGTCACAGTCGCTCTCCGTAGGCAATGTAAATATATGCGAGCTGTACAACGTATCTTCTCTGATTACCAGCATTTAAAGAATCAGTTAGGATCCTAAACACTTAAATTGGGTATCTATGTCGCCTTCCCATACGTCGGTGCAGTGAACTAGTAGTCCACATACAATTGTATGGTTAACCGGCAGCTGACGCGGGTTTTGCCTGGGGCTGCTTTTTCAAGGCACTGGAAGTGTTTTAATCACTATTTCTTATTAAATCTTCACATCCTTTTTTCTTTACTTATTTTATATTTCGCCCTACATCTGACTATACTATATGTTTAAAATAATTTAAAAAAAACTATATTTTATATATTTCTCTAAGGACATCATATTACTAGAATTATACTCAGACCTATTAGTGTACTGGACCAGATAATCTTGTCTTTCTTTTTCTCTTTATGAAATATATTTATCACAGTCAGTGTATCAGGTAATTATTATAGAAAAGATGGATAGTATTGCGCAGATAAGATACTTTTCAGTGTTGTGTGGGGCAAATGCCTGCTATACCCCATATACTGAAAGTAGTTAGTGGGGCATGAGCGGATCCACCTCCTATACAATGACAGTCAATGGCATCTGCTGTTTGTCCAGCCAACCTCACTGAGAGTCTGATGAAATCAGTGCAAGCTCCCTGGTAGAGTGGCAAGAAAATGAGAGTGCCAGATATTTGAGAATCACATGTAGAAAGTGAGATGGAGGTGTTCTGGATACTGCTGCCCTATATGTTAGGATGTGCCTCAGTGAATACCGGGTGAGCAATCCCAGACACCCAAATCCCACAGGAAGGAATATAGTGGGAGCCCGCTAGTATGCAGACACACACTCTCATCCCATTGTTGTCTAAGACAGTGCAATGGGTGGCCCAGTATATGTGAGGTAATTCGTTAGTGTGTCATCAGAGGAGTCCCTGTGTGTACAGCAGGGTTCCATAGTCAAGACACATGTTTCACCGGAATAGTGGCTTTTTAATTGAATCTTCTAAATCAAATCCTTTAAGATAATTCCAGTCATCATATTTCTATACAATTCCTAATAACTGGTACTGTAGTATTATTCAGAATATTTTGTCTTTTTCTATAATTGTGTAAATTTTTATGTTGTTTAACTATTTTATTTATGTATATGGATGCAATATGATGTAACATTTATTTATCGTGACATCGCACGAATACATAAAATGTTGGATCTAATTAATATTTTTAGGGGTTTTTTATGCTTACAGTAGATAAGCTCTTTTCATGTAAAGACAAGTGTTGATGCACGATTTATATAATTGGCTGATATTTATGTACACTGATATCAATATTATTTATACAATGATTTGCAGATTTTATCAATAACATCATATCTAGATGAAAAGTGTGAAGACATGTAATACTGTAATTCAACCATGGAAAAGCCTAACACATTTCTATTATTTGTATACACATTTTGTAGTTTAATTATATGCATTGAATGCAATAAGTAAATAAAATGTATGTTTATCAACTAACTTTATTATACCAGCGCCTGAAGTTAGGGACACTTATGAACAACTTTATTGATAATGATCAAACTCTGACACAGACCAGGAGTCAGAGCTTTCTGTGCTTTAGAATAAGAATCTCCACTCACTCTCTCTCACTAGCCTTGACAAAGATGCAATGGAGCATCAAAACGTGTTGGGTGAGTGTTGTGAAGGGCCAAGACTACCCTATTAAGGAAGCCTGGATGGCATTCTCACCCAGCACTACATGAACACAGAGCTGGCTAAATTTTTATACCCACCACTGCTATACTGTTACTTTTATTGATTTTTAACATAGTTCTATACATGCTGGTTATTAAAATGTATATATATTATATATTCCAAAACTATATGTACTAATATAAATGCTATATTTTTTCACATGTATTCTTTACCATGGATCTCATTTAAAATGCTTGAAGTATCCTGTAGTTACAAATATATATTGTGATGGGCTTTTGCATTTTGAACGTTCTTTCTAGATTGGGTGTCCCTGGAAGCACTTTTTTTCAACCTTTATTTTCACAGTGAAGGAAACATATACTGTAGCATATATGTTTGCAATTCATTCCAGATACATAGGGACCAATATCATGATATAACACCACTGGATTCCCTTGATTGTATAAGGACTGGACAGATTGTGCACCAATCTTTTACATTCCTTTTCTTATACCATTTGTTTTTTTTTAGAATTTGGTGGTTTTATAACTTGTAAAAGTGGTTGAGGTAATTTACTGGTGTGCCCTGCTAGCCAGCGGATTAGTTCTGCACTGGGCCAGGAATTCGTTGTGCAGGCAGAGTCTGTTAGGGAAGTTGTCCTGCTATCACAGGTGCCAGCTGGCAGCATTGCAGTAAGTCGGGGTGGATCAGTGGTGGGCTCTATCTCTGCTGATCCCATTGCTGCATCAGTGGCATTGTTCTCCCTTGTTATGGCTCTGGTCAGCCAGGAAATAGATTTTGCTCTAAGTGTAGTATTTGCAGGCTTGAAAATATTTGCTTGTAGAGTGATTCCTATGGGACATGTTTTATTTTGGCAGGAAGCATGAGGAGTCTACTGTTGTACTGATGTTACTAGGCTGTATGGGATGTAGTTTGGAAGCCGATGGTCTAAATGCCGATCGCCGGCTTCCAGACTTTCTAAACCTGGCATGGTACTAATGACAGGCATTGAAAATTCGATGCCTGTCATTAACCAGATGCCAGAAGACCAACGCCCAGCATACTGAACAAAGGTAAGCTGGGCGCCGGGTGTGGGCAGCCATGGGCTGGAGGGTTAGGTTTAGGGCTCCCGGGGGGACTTAGGGTAAGGCACCCCACCTGAGAGGCTTAGGGTTAGGCTAGGGGAAGGTGGGGTTAGGGTTAGGCACCCCTGGGGGGAGGATAGGGTTAAGTCTCCAGAGGGGGTGCCTAGGTTTAGGCTGCGGGGAAGGGGGGGTTAGGTTTAGGCACTAGGATGGGGAATTAGGGATAGGCACTTGGGAGGGAGGTTAGGGTTAGGCACCCCTAAGGGAGGGTTAGGGTTAAGGGGGGAATTAGGATAGCGATAACTTAGGGATGATCTGGATTATCACCCTTGCCGGGCTGCTGCTGTCGGGATTTGAACCTCTGGTCCTGCATCTTGGGTAATACCTACTACACCCGGCTGTATCATTCTATCAGATTGGCTGTGGAAATTGAGATGGGTCATGGTGTTTTTGGAAGCCTTTTTGACACAACAAACCATTGAAAGCAACTGATGAATGATGGATGTCATATTTTATTGAAGCACCTGGGGTAGATTGCTATCCCAAAACATGTTGTTGCTATTTTATATTTGTATAGTCTTATTGTTGGTACTGATAACTGCCATCCTTTCCTTGTCACCATTCACTATACATTTGTTTGTTGGTGTCAATAAATAATATCCTGTTAACCAAAGTTATGTTATGTTAGTGACCTGGCTTGTTTGCTGAATGGCCTCTTTCTTCCTGATATTTTCAAACACTCAAAATAGGGTGATTTGGTGGAAGGCTGAAATATTTGTGTCCAAAAGAGGACAATATATAATTCATGTTTGTAAATGTTATCTGAAATTCATTTAAAAATGTTTACATTTTAATTATGTACTTTAAGTTAAGTACTGAATAGCCCTATGAGGTGAAGTAAATTAGGGAATAACACTATAAATTGTTTTAAATTGAATTACATTTTTATTGAATCTTGTATAGATATACACTGTATTAAATGTATGAGCTAGAAATCAACATCTAGTGCATTTGTTTTGTTATGGTAAAAATAGTGAGGACAAATTGTTAAATGCAGAACATGTAATGGAAATATGTGATGGTATAGGTGTCTGTGATTCTATGACAGGCTGGCCCATGTCTGTCACCTAGGTTGAAAGGAACATTGCTATAAAAGATCTTGCTGGTTTGATCTCCCCTGGTGCAAAAAAGTATAGAACATTTCTCCTTGATCTACTTTATAGTGTGACACAAAGGTAACTACAAGTTCAATTTTACCATGACATTTTCAGATAGTAAGACATTCATGTACAATAGAACAACATAGTATGTGTGTTTAATTTTCATCATAAAGTTTAGTGTCTTTATTATTATTATATTTTATTTTTATGGCACCACAGTAGTTCCATAGCAGCATACACATGGATAAGCATGCAACAATGTTCTATACATACTGTAAGTACATCAGACAGTAACAGATGAGTTTACAAATGTATATACAGTATTATCAAGAAGTAATTACATTCTACAGGGGATATAGAAAAAAAAGAAAGTTTTAAAGGGATGTTTAAATGGATGTAGGCTGAATGAAAGTCTGACTTATAGTGGGTGTCATGCCAGAGGTTGGAAGCAGTGCAGAATAAATACTAAGAAGAGGTGATAGTCATTAGTACAACAGAGTGGGTGAAAGAGAGTGAGAGACACAATGATGTCTGATGAAAGAGTAGTTTAGAGTTTTTGAAGGTGAATGATAGGAGTGTGAACTTGATTCTGTATAAGACAGGGAGTCAGTGGAGTGATCGGCAGAGGTTGGCAGCTGAGGGGAAGCGGTGAGAGAGGAAAATAGGGCTTGTATTGTTGTTGAGCATGGACTAAATAAGGGAAAGGTAGGAGCTTGGCAGGCCAGAAAAGAGGTTACAGTAATAAAGGCAAAATATGATAATGTGGATGAGAATTGTAATACATTTCAGGATGAGGAATGTTTTTCCTTGAAATATTACAGAGGTGGAGGTGGAAGGATTGGGAGATTGTGAGGGTTAAAGGAGAAGACACAGCCAAGGATGAATGTGAAAGATTGGATGTCAGAGGGGAAAATCATTTATTTCAGTTTTAGTTATGGTAATCTTTTTTTTTTTTTTCTAATATCTTTATTCACTTTCCACATTTTAAAACAAGTAGGTAACATGAACAGTATTACAATCCAATGTTCTTAGACCAAAAGTCATTAAAGATAATAAGATTCCATTAATCAATTATCAAATAAGAAACAGAAAGAATAATATGATCCAATATTCTTCATAGCATTTCATTTTATACAGTTATTTTGATCACATCTAATCGACTTAATATCCCCATCCATTTTATCTATAAACCACAGACATAAGAGAAAGAAGAAGGAAAAAGCGAAGGAAGAAAAGAGGAAAAAAAAAGAGAGATCACAAAAGGATTTCTCTATAAATCTTCTCTTCCCCCTTCTTCCTCTACTCCTCCCCCTCCATCCCTCCCCTATCCTCCTATTCTCCCAGAAAATCTTTAGGTGGATCCCCCCCAATAATTATTTTTTCATACCAATTTGAATTCTGAAAGCAATTATCCAGTTGCATTTTTAGGTCCATTAGCAGTGAATTAATAAATCCCTCCCATATATCAAACAACCTTTCAATATATTTCCCCCTCTGAATAGCCGCTTCTATCCATTCCATCTGAAATACAAAAAATAATTGACTCAAAAATAATGACAGCGATGGATGTTTAGATTCTATCCAATTTTGTAGTATACACTTCCTTGCTACTAATGAAATTATTGTAAGCATTTCCCTGCTTCCTTTATTATATTTTAAATCTGGTTCCAATATCCCCAATTTTGCCCATTGTGCTGTCCCTGGAGTATAATCAATTAGGTGCGTATAAGCAAACTTCAGCACCTGTTCCCAAAATTTTTTTATCTCCTCACACTCCCATAGGCAATGGTATAATTAGGCATTAAATATTTTACATTTTTGACATTCATTTGTCTCTGCAAGCCCCATGTTATATCTCCTTTGTTCATATATTGTTGCAGGTATAATTCAGTGTGCTGAGGAACAATAGGGGTTAAACCCCCTCCCTGTTCTACTTGGTATGACCCCTCCCTTTCATGAACATGAAAAGTACTACCAGATTGATTGAGCAGCTGCCATTTTTTTGTTTGTTGTCATGAGATGCATGAATGAACCATCATTAGCAGGGCATGCTAGTTCTAGTAGTGCTAATTGGAGATCCCAGGGGTGACTCCCAGGTAAGATGGCTCTCAATTTGGATACATTTATGTATGTGCCTTTATTATGAGGCCTTACATTTGCCAAAATATATATGTGCCTTTATTATGAGGCCTTATAATTGGTGTATATTACATTTGGTGTGAGCATTTGGGTTTAGGTCCCCCGAGGCTCTCTAGCTGGGCTTCCTCAGTGTATCACGACTTAATACACATAGTTACTTTTCATATCACCTTTTATGTTGTTTTTTATTCATGCAATTTTTTCACATATATTTTAACCTCTACTTGCACACATCTATACTAGACGTCCCTAAGTGTGGAGGGCCTGGGGCGACCACCCCTGCCACACCCCTATAATCTGATTCCAGATTTATGATTTGGAACCATGTTTTCGCAAGGTACACAATTGTGAATTTGAGCTAAAAGGGTTCTTATAAAGTTCAAAATCTTACAAGCGCTTGGGAAAGGGAAAAACTGGGAGACCCTGAGCACTGGTACCAATATATTAGGATAGAGATAGAAATACTCCACATAGGGAAAGTTTCAGGAATTTATTGTTATCAGATATGTCATATCTGTGGAGGTGCACCCATGAGAGTAACAACAGTTGCAAAGAAAAGAAAAAAAGTACTCTCTTTTTTGTTGGGGTACAAAGTTCTACCTGCGCTGTTAATAAATCTTAACTTTTAATAATTATATGTAAAAATGTAATAGTATATATATCTGATAATGGTCATAACCTACATGAATTATGCATTCAGGTACTAGATATCCTTTATCCTAGATAGACCACCAACAATTTATTCTGAAGACTACAATGGTATTAGGCAAGGTGAAAATGTATTGGTTAAATAATACAATTCATCAAAGAGATGTCATCTCTGCATATGTTAAATGGACACAGTCCAACCACAAACTAATAGCAGCTTCTTATCAGCAAATCTCCATCTCACCACTGGGGTCCGTGTGGTTACAAATTTGTAGGCTGTAATCCACTAGATGCTACAACTAAAAATCAAACACAGTAGTAAAAAAAATTGCAGACAACAGATCTAGTTACTATATTTTGTTAATAAAAAGTAATATGCTTATTGCTCATATCATCATTCTAATGTGTTACTGGAAAATATATGTCATCTTAGAAACAGTAACTTCTCAAAATGTATCACTCCCTACATATGTGAGATAGATTGTTACACATAGTATTATACAACTTGTTACAAGAAGAAGAATTATAAACAATCATTTGCATGTAAGCAATCTTATAAACCACAGATCTGGACCACATAAATATGTCAATAATGTTCAATATGTGGTGAGAGCAAGTTGTGACAGGATCACCAAATTTGGCGCTGGTGAGCAGCAGATTCTGTGTGGGACAGGAGAGATCCACCCACACAAAGAAGAAAATGGTTTTGGGAAAATGCAGAGGGGCTGCCTTGTGGAAAGAGCTCAGGTAGGGCTAACGAGGCAGACATACAGTCAGGCTGCATGTGGAATCAGTCTAAGGAGGACTGGCAGCTACAGAGCCCAGTGTGTCTGGAGGCCATGGGGGGGCCTGAGTCCAGTCCTAAAGGAGGCAGGGAGGACCAAAAAACTCAGACTGTACATTGAAGGACATTGAAGCAGCTAAGCTGCAGGCTAAGGTAGCCAGTTCCAATACCTGTAAGAGACAGGGAAGGCCACCAAGACTGGCTGTGTTTTGTGTAGTTGTGGTGCCAATCTGGTGATAAACATGCAGAGAAGCTGGCAGAGACTTTAATTGCAGACAAGCTGCCTTAAGGTAATTAGGGGCAAAGAAGTGAGTCAGTGCCCTAAAAGGGGCCTAGGCATTTGTTATTTTCTTTCTATAGTATGCTGACATTAAAGCACTTTTCTTTAATTTATACCTGAAAAGATGTGTGGACCCTGATTGAGCACCTTAGACACTGCACCACTGACACCCATCTACCAGCTAATTATCTGCATGGGTGCCGAGAGGGGGGGAGCAGGTACAGTTTAACTGGGCCTGGGCTTGCTAAAGGGGCACGGCGGGGCCTGGGTCCAGCATCGCCCCCCTCCCTCACAGCAGCTCAACACACAACTTGTGTTGGGCTGCTGTGTGAGACTGCTCGTGGCTGCTGCAGCAGCCAGAGCAGTCTCCTATGGCTATAGCTGATCACAATGATCACGCCACCCCCCTCTGCTTAGTGCCGAGTGATGTTTTTTTTTCTAGTTTTTTTTCAAGGGGGCATGGCCACACCTCCCATGATTAGGCCACGCCCCCTCCTTTACCGGGGCCTGGCCAGGCTCTCTACGGCCCTGATTACCCCAAGTCATCACAAAGAATTAAGAGTGAACGTTTATCACAGTCACTTCAAAGAACTATTGTGGTCCCGCACTGTAGATTTATTTTCTGAATCCTGAGGGTAGTTTATATATGTAGTATATATTAATAGATCTATATTACTCCTCTAATAAGTGAGTGGATCTACTCCTGGAGGTGCCCCCAGACCATATTCTGTTCATACAGCATATATATCATAAAGAGAAAAAGAAAGACAAGATTATCTGGTCCAGTGCACTAATAGGTCTCAGTATAATTCTAGTAATATGATGTCCTCAGAGAAATATATAAAATATAGCTTTTATTAAATTATTTAAAACATATAGTCTAGTCCAATGTTGGGGCGAAATATAAAATAAGTAAAGAAAAAAAATGTGAAGATTTAATAAGAAATAGTGATTTAAAACACTTCCAGTTACTGCCGTTTAATTTAAATCCTATTACTATGGTTTGTTTCAGCAATATCTGTATCTCTATCATCACTCCTATCTGATGGGTGACATGTAAACCCAGTAGCGATAATTTCTCAATATATATATATAGAAATCTAATATATGAGGGACTCTCCTATCATATTGTTATTATTATCTCTTATTATGGCAAAAGGTGCTCTATAGTAAGGTAAATTGTCAAATAGCTTTTATTATAATGACAATAAAGATACTCTCATATATAGTATAATGTTGTGGTTTTGTGTTTATTCCCACTGCTCCCATATATTAGATGCCCAAGAGAATACCTACTAATATTTTTAAATCCACATTGCACTGTACCGGTTTATTGGAGACAACATGCATTAATTAGTGTTTTTAGTATAATCCGTGCATCATCTGTAATGATCATGTGCACATAAATTTGGTAATTATGTATTATACTGTTATGCACAATCAACCAGAAATGCATGCAGTACTGTTAAGAAATGGCTACAATTGTTTCTTAGTCGATAAGTAGCAGAGAGTATCCAATATATTAATTAGCAGTGAGTCACAGTCGCTCTCTGTGCTTCACTGTTATCAAAAATGTGTGTTGCACTGTTAAGAAATGGTTACAATACTATCTTAACACTTTGTTAATAAGTGAAAAAGAGAGTGAGTCACAGTCGCTCTCCGTAGGCAATGTAAATATATGCGAGCTGTACAACGTATCTTCTCTGATTACCAGCATTTAAAGAATCAGTTAGGATCCTAAACACTTAAATTGGGTATCTATGTCGCCTTCCCATACGTCGGTGCAGTGAACTAGTAGTCCACATACAATTGTATGGTTAACCGGCAGCTGACGCGGGTTTTGCCTGGGGCTGCTTTTTCAAGGCACTGGAAGTGTTTTAATCACTATTTCTTATTAAATCTTCACATCCTTTTTTCTTTACTTATTTTATATTTCGCCCTACATCTGACTATACTATATGTTTAAAATAATTTAAAAAAAGCTATATTTTATATATTTCTCTAAGGACATCATATTACTAGAATTATACTCAGACCTATTAGTGTACTGGACCAGATAATCTTGTCTTTCTTTTTCTCTTTATGAAATATATTTATCACAGTCAGTGTATCAGGTAATTATTATAGAAAAGATGGATAGTATTGCGCAGATAAGATACTTTTCAGTGTTGTGTGGGGCAGATGCCTGCTATACCCCATATACTGAAAGTAGTTAGTGGGGCATGAGCGGATCCACCTCCTATACAATGACAGTCAATGGCATCTGCTGTTTGTCCAGCCAACCCCACTGAGAGTCTGATGAAATCAGTGCAAGCTCCCTGGTAGAGTGGCAAGAAAATGAGAGTGCCAGATATTTGAGAATCACATGTAGAAAGTGAGATGGAGGTGTTCTGGATACTGCTGCCCTATATGTTAGGATGTGCCTCAGTGAATACCGGGTGAGCAATCCCAGACACCCAAATCCCACAGGAAGGAATATAGTGGGAGCCCGCTAGTATGCAGACACACACTCTCATCCCATTGTTGTCTAAGACAGTGCAATGGGTGGCCCAGTATATGTGAGGTAATTCGTTAGTGTGTCATCAGAGGAGTCCCTGTGTGTACAGCAGGGTTCCATAGTCAAGACACATGTTTCACCGGAATAGTGGCTTTTTAATTGAATCTTCTAAATCAAATCCTTTAAGATAATTCCAGTCATCATATTTCTATACAATTCCTAATAACTGGTACTGTAGTATTATTCAGAATATTTTGTCTTTTTCTATAATTGTGTAAATTTTTATGTTGTTTAACTATTTTATTTAGGTATATGGATGCAATATGATGTAACATTTATTTATCGTGACATCGCACGAATACATAAAATGTTGGATCTAATTAATATTTTTAGGGGTTTTTTATGCTTACAGTAGATAAGCTCTTTTCATGTAAAGACAAGTGTTGATGCACGATTTATATAATTGGCTGATATTTATGTACACTGATATCAATATTATTTATACAATGATTTGCAGATTTTATCAATAACATCATATCTAGATGAAAAGTGTGAAGACATGTAATACTGTAATTCAACCATGGAAAAGCCTAACACATTTCTATTATTTGTATACACATTTTGTAGTTTAATTATATGCATTGAATGCAATAAGTAAATAAAATGTATGTTTATCAACTAACTTTATTATACCAGCGCCTGAAGTTAGGGACACTTATGAACAACTTTATTGATAATGATCAAACTCTGACACAGACCAGGAGTCAGAGCTTTCTGTGCTTTAGAATAAGAATCTCCACTCACTCTCTCTCACTAGCCTTGACAAAGATGCAATGGAGCATCAAAACGTGTTGGGTGAGTGTTGTGAAGGGCCAAGACTACCCTATTAAGGAAGCCTGGATGGCATTCTCACCCAGCACTACATGAACACAGAGCTGGCTAAATTTTTATACCCACCACTGCTATACTGTTACTTTTATTGATTTTTAACATAGTTCTATACATGCTGGTTATTAAAATGTATATATATTATATATTCCAAAACTATATGTACTAATATAAATGCTATATTTTTTCACATGTATTCTTTACCATGGATCTCATTTAAAATGCTTGAAGTATCCTGTAGTTACAAATATATATTGTGATGGGCTTTTGCATTTTGAACGTTCTTTCTAGATTGGGTGTCCCTGGAAGCACTTTTTTTCAACCTTTATTTTCACAGTGAAGGAAACATATACTGTAGCATATATGTTTGCAATTCATTCCAGATACATAGGGACCAATATCATGATATAACACCACTGGATTCCCTTGATTGTATAAGGACTGGACAGATTGTGCACCAATCTTTTACATTCCTTTTCTTATACCATTTGTTTTTTTTTAGAATTTGGTGGTTTTATAACTTGTAAAAGTGGTTGAGGTAATTTACTGGTGTGCCCTGCTAGCCAGCGGATTAGTTCTGCACTGGGCCAGGAATTCGTTGTGCAGGCAGAGTCTGTTAGGGAAGTTGTCCTGCTATCACAGGTGCCAGCTGGCAGCATTGCAGTAAGTCGGGGTGGATCAGTGGTGGGCTCTATCTCTGCTGATCCCATTGCTGCATCAGTGGCATTGTTCTCCCTTGTTATGGCTCTGGTCAGCCAGGAAATAGATTTTGCTCTAAGTGTAGTATTTGCAGGCTTGAAAATATTTGCTTGTAGAGTGATTCCTATGGGACATGTTTTATTTTGGCAGGAAGCATGAGGAGTCTACTGTTGTACTGATGTTACTAGGCTGTATGGGATGTAGTTTGGAAGCCGATGGTCTAAATACCGATCGCCGGCTTCCAGACTTTCTAATCCCGGCATGGTACTAATGACAGGCATCGAAAATTCGATGCCTGTCATTAACCAGATGCCAGAAGACCAACGCCCAGCATACTGAACAAAGGTAAGCTGGGCGCCGGGTGTGGGCAGCCATGGGCTGGAGGGTTAGGTTTAGGGCTCCCGGGGGGACTTAGGGTAAGGCACCCCACCTGAGAGGCTAAGGGTTAGGCTAGGGGAAGGTGGGGTTAGGGTTAGGCACCCCTGGGGGGAGGATAGGGTTAAGTCTCCAGAGGGGGTGCCTAGGTTTAGGCTGCGGGGAAGGGGGGGTTAGGTTTAGGCACTAGGATGGGGAATTAGGGATAGGCACTTGGGAGGGAGGTTAGGGTTAGGCACCCCTAAGGGAGGGTTAGGGTTAAGGGGGGAATTAGGATAGCGATAACTTAGGGATGATCTGGATTATCACCCTTGCCGGGCTGCTGCTGTCGGGATTTGAACCTCTGGTCCTGCATCTTGGGTAATACCTACTACACCCGGCTGTATCATTCTATCAGATTGGCTGTGGAAATTGAGATGGGTCATGGTGTTTTTGGAAGCCTTTTTGACACAACAAACCATTGAAAGCAACTGATGAATGATGGATGTCATATTTTATTGAAGCACCTGGGGTAGATTGCTATCCCAAAACATGTTGTTGCTATTTTATATTTGTATAGTCTTATTGTTGGTACTGATAACTGCCATCCTTTCCTTGTCACCATTCACTATACATTTGTTTGTTGGTGTCAATAAATAATATCCTGTTAACCAAAGTTATGTTATGTTAGTGACCTGGCTTGTTTGCTGAATGGCCTCTTTCTTCCTGATATTTTCAAACACTCAAAATAGGGTGATTTGGTGGAAGGCTGAAATATTTGTGTCCAAAAGAGGACAATATATAATTCATGTTTGTAAATGTTATCTGAAATTCATTTAAAAATGTTTACATTTTAATTATGTACTTTAAGTTAAGTACTGAATAGCCCTATGAGGTGAAGTAAATTAGGGAATAACACTATAAATTGTTTTAAATTGAATTACATTTTTATTGAATCTTGTATAGATATACACTGTATTAAATGTATGAGCTAGAAATCAACATCTAGTGCATTTGTTTTGTTATGGTAAAAATAGTGAGGACAAATTGTTAAATGCAGAACATGTAATGGAAATATGTGATGGTATAGGTGTCTGTGATTCTATGACAGGCTGGCCCATGTCTGTCACCTAGGTTGAAAGGAACATTGCTATAAAAGATCTTGCTGGTTTGATCTCCCCTGGTGCAAAAAAGTATAGAACATTTCTCCTTGATCTACTTTATAGTGTGACACAAAGGTAACTACAAGTTCAATTTTACCATGACATTTTCAGATAGTAAGACATTCATGTACAATAGAACAACATAGTATGTGTGTTTAATTTTCATCATAAAGTTTAGTGTCTTTATTATTATTATATTTTATTTTTATGGCACCACAGTAGTTCCATAGCAGCATACACATGGATAAGCATGCAACAATGTTCTATACATACTGTAAGTACATCAGACAGTAACAGATGAGTTTACAAATGTATATACAGTATTATCAAGAAGTAATTACATTCTACAGGGGATATAGAAAAAAAAGAAAGTTTTAAAGGGATGTTTAAATGGATGTAGGCTGAATGAAAGTCTGACTTATAGTGGGTGTCATGCCAGAGGTTGGAAGCAGTGCAGAATAAATACTAAGAAGAGGTGATAGTCATTAGTACAACAGAGTGGGTGAAAGAGAGTGAGAGACACAATGATGTCTGATGAAAGAGTAGTTTAGAGTTTTTGAAGGTGAATGATAGGAGTGTGAACTTGATTCTGTATAAGACAGGGAGTCAGTGGAGTGATCGGCAGAGATTGGCAGCTGAGGGGAAGCGGTGAGAGAGGAAAATAGGGCTTGTATTGTTGTTGAGCATGGACTAAATAAGGGAAAGGTAGGAGCTTGGCAGGCCAGAAAAGAGGTTACAGTAATAAAGGCAAAATATGATAATGTGGATGAGAATTGTAATACATTTCAGGATGAGGAATGTTTTTCCTTGAAATATTACAGAGGTGGAGGTGGAAGGATTGGGAGATTGTGAGGGTTAAAGGAGAAGACACAGCCAAGGATGAATGTGAAAGATTGGATGTCAGAGGGGAAAATCATTTATTTCAGTTTTAGTTATGGTAATCTTTTTTTTTTTTTTCTAATATCTTTATTCACTTTCCACATTTTAAAACAAGTAGGTAACATGAACAGTATTACAATCCAATGTTCTTAGACCAAAAGTCATTAAAGATAATAAGATTCCATTAATCAATTATCAAATAAGAAACAGAAAGAATAATATGATCCAATATTCTTCATAGCATTTCATTTTATACAGTTATTTTGATCACATCTAATCGACTTAATATCCCCATCCATTTTATCTATAAACCACAGACATAAGAGAAAGAAGAAGGAAAAAGCGAAGGAAGAAAAGAGGAAAAAAAAAGAGAGATCACAAAAGGATTTCTCTATAAATCTTCTCTTCCCCCTTCTTCCTCTACTCCTCCCCCTCCATCCCTCCCCTATCCTCCTATCCTCCCAGAAAATCTTTAGGTGGATCCCCCCCAATAATTATGTTTTCATACCAATTTGAATTCTGAAAGCAATTATCCAGTTGCATTTTTAGGTCCATTAGCAGTGAATTAATAAATCCCTCCCATATATCAAACAACCTTTCAATATATTTCCCCCTCTGAATAGCCGCTTCTATCCATTCCATCTGAAATACAAAAAATAATTGACTCAAAAATAATGACAGCGATGGATGTTTAGATTCTATCCAATTTTGTAGTATACACTTCCTTGCTACTAATGAAATTATTGTAAGCATTTCCCTGCTTCCTTTATTATATTTTAATTCTGGTTCCAATATCCCCAATTTTGCCCATTGTGCTGTCCCTGGAGTATAATCAATTAGGTGCGTATAAGCAAACTTCAGCACCTGTTCCCAAAATTTTTTTATCTCCTCACACTCCCATAGGCAATGGTATAATTAGGCATTAAATATTTTACATTTTTGACATTCATTTGTCTCTGCAAGCCCCATGTTATATCTCCTTTGGGGTAATATGTATCCTCTATGATATATCTTCAAATTAATTTCTCTATATGATATTGATTTTATAATTTGATTAGAGTATTCTAATGTTTTTAATATCCTATCTTCTGATACATTCAGAAAAGTATCTTGCCTTCTTCCTACCCCTTTTTTTTTCCATGAGAGTATCTATTAAATTTCTTAACAGATTATAATATAGTGTAATTGCCTTTTTCCCTATTACTTGTTGGTTGAGACTTTTATCCAAGTTGTTATTAATATCTTTCTCTACCAACTCTTGTAATACCTCCTTGGCATAATGCATAACTTGAAATATGGAAAATTGATCTTTTGCAGGCAATTCATATTTTCTCATAATTTCTTCCATCTTCATCATTTTACCAGTCTCCAATTTTATTGAATTTCCTACTTTTGTAATTCCTTTAGTTTTCCATTGTTCAAATACTTTTGCTGTCTTTCCCCCTTGAAATGATATAGTATTAACAAATGGCAAAAACAGTGTGTATTTATCATTTATCCCTATTTGTTTTCCTACAATTTTCCATGTTTCCCATGCTGTCATCAATAGTGGATTATTTTGTATTTCCATCGCTATCTCTGATCTTGAATTATGTAAGAATGATATGAGTGACCTATCTACAATAAATGCTTGTTCAATCTTTGATATGTATCCAATCCCTTATATACCTAATTATACTTGCTATGTTATATCTTTTGATGTTCAGAAAGTTTAACCCTCCTTCTATTGCCTTTTGATGAATTTTAATTAAAGCTATACGGGATCTCTTATTAGCCCAAATAAACTTCCTAAATTCTTTATTCAGCATTTTTACATCTCTCTCAGATATCAATACTGGTAGGACTTGTATTGGATATAATATTTTTGGAAATATGATCATCTTAATCATATTTATTCTTCCCATATATGTTAGAGGAAGATTTTACCAATTCTTCCAGTCATTTATGACCAGTTTAACTATTTGTCCCATATTAAGATTGTATAATTTGTCTATATCCTTTGGTATTTGTATCCCTAAATATTTTATTGATGTAGTCATCCAATTCAATGTTGGACCTCCTGTCCACCTCAGCTTACTTTCTTTATGAATTTGAAGTGCATTTGATTTATCCCAATTAACTGAAAACCCTGAGTGCTCCCCAAAACATGATATAATTTCAAATATATGTGGTATAGATTTTGATGGGTTTGAAACGAATAATAAAAGGTTATCCGCAAAAGCAAGAAATTATAATTTCATGTGTTCCTACTTTTATACCTTCCACTTTAGTGCAATTATTTAGTGTTCGTATCAGTGGATCTACAGCAATATTAAATAATAAAAGTGATAAGGGGCATCCCTGCCTCATGCCTCTACTCATTAACAAAGGTAAACTATTAGTGTCATTAAAGATAATAGTGGTTTTTGGTTCTGTATATATACATTTTATAAATTGTGCAAAAATATGACCAAACTCCCTGTGTTCAAAAATAATTTGCAAGTGATGCCATGATATTTTGTTAAAAGCTTTTTCTGCGTCAAAACTTAATAGTACATTTGGTTCTTTAGGGTAATCAATCAGTTTTGATGATTTTATAGTGGCTATAGCTGTTCTAATTCCTTTTACCGAGTATCGATTTTGTGTGAATCCTAATTGATGTTCCGTTATAAGTGAAGGTAGAATATTTTGCAATCTATTTGCTATAATTTTAGCTATGTATTTAAAATCTTGATTTAATAATGTAATTGGCCGATATGAACTTACTTCTTCCTTTGGTTTTCCTACTTTTGGAATTATTATTGTGTTAGCAATATTAAATTGTGGATAATACAAATTTCCTTTATACATTTTTTGAAATAACCTTGTCAAATATGGTACTAATTGTGGCTCTAACATCTTATAAAATTCCACACTAAATCCATCTGGACCTGGAGTTTTACTAATTTTGCTTGCTTTTATTACTTCTCTAACTTCCTTCTCTGTGTTGTCTTCATTGAGACTCTCTCTTTGTGATTCAGATAATTTCGTTATTTTTGCTTGATTAAGAAATAACTCATGTTGTAATTTCTGAAATGGCATTTCTTTATATAGGTTTTCATAATAATTAAAGAATATTTTCCCTATATCTGAATTTCCTGTATATAACCTTCTTGTCATCTGATCTCTAATAGATACTATTGACTCTTTTTTCCCCTTATTGTAGATTCTCAACATATTGGCTAACATTCTCCCTGCTATCCCACCCCATCTAAAATATTTATTCTTTATATAATCTATTTGAGTTATGGTAATCTTAAGGAAGTAGAAGGTTATCTTAAATGAGATAGTCCTTAAACAATTGGTGATATTGGAGAGTGTGGACAATAAGAGGTAAGAGGAACAGAGGTAAATTATGTGGTATTGTAGACTAAAGTAGTTAATCAGCTCCCAAGGGAAGAGGTAAAGAAGGAGAAGAAAAGAACAAAGAACATGTCTTTTGGGGATGATGACATGAATGTGAAGAGTAGGGTAAATGAATAATGAGAGTGTACTGCAATTGAGGCTGATGGAGTGGAAGATCAGTATAGAAAAGTGTGCCTTAGATTTGTTGTTCTTAGGGAAGCCAGGTTCAGTGGAATTAAGAGATGATACACCAGATTGGAGTTTGTATAGAAGGCAGTGAGTGGAGAAAAATGAGCTGGGGTAGTTGAAGACAACCAGCTCAAGGATTTTTAGAGGATAGGGGAAGAGAGAGCTTGGGTGGTAGCTAGATAAAAAACAGGATAAAGTGCAGAGGGTTTCTTGAAACTATTGACAAAGGCTTAGTGGATATTTTATTATGCCTGCTCTAAATACCTTCTATATACCATCCCTACCACAACTGCAGGTGATGAGAGTCAACTGTACCCAGATTGTTTGGCCAAGATGCTGGATTAGTAGTGCTGGAGGGCACTTATCTGCAGTGGCCCTGGCTTCCCCCAAAATACATAACTTATATTGTAGATATCTGACAGCTGTTTATTTCTACTTGTAAACGCCAGATTTCCTCCCTGCCTTAGATGCTCTCTCCTTCCATTCTTGCTCTATATGGAAACAACATTTCTAACTTAGATCTTCAAGTTGTCTTACTCCAGGAGCTGAGTGTCTGTATAAAATGGACGTCCCCTCCATTTATTTCATTAGGTTGTGACATACATCTGACCAGCATCTCCTCCCCATTACCTAATAGTATTTGTTTTCCCTTCTCTTAACCACTTGCCTAGCATGGCCACATTTGTTGTGACCACACCAGGCTGTGCATTATCTGTTCTGGTCACCAACAATGTGATAGATTAAACAGTGTGGATGGCTGCTGGAAGAGAATCCGCCCACACTTCCTGTCCCTCTGCTTCCCTGCACCCTCACCCAGTGTCTGTCATGCTACCAATCACTGCTGATTGGTTAGCACAACAGGGCCCCCCATATGTTCTGATGGTGGTGATCTGATGTTCCGATGTTTGAAAAAAAAATTTTTTTTACAAATATTAAAAAATTTATATATATTTTTTTATTAAATAATTTTGGATAAGTTGAAATACATGTTCTTCACCTAATTCACTCTTTAAAAAACTGACAATTTCTGAGCGGTTTTTAGAATAAAAATTTGTCAGTTAAGTGGTTAACAAGTTAACACATGTATCTGTTACTGTGCACTGGTAATGATTAACAGCCTCTGCTCCAGTGGTTGTGTTTTTGAGTATCCCAGTACCATGGGACTGTGAGTACTGCTGTACTGTGCATCTGTAATGCTTACTGTACATTCTTTTTTCTGGAGTTTTTGTGTGTTTCCACTCTTCTCTTTTTCATACTGTATCATTATTGCTTTGCAAAGTTCCTTAAATCATTTCTGAACAATTTTTGCAGTGTGGAGGGTGCATTATATTGCTGAAAGATGCCACTTCCATCAGGGAATACTATTGCCATGAAGAGGTGTTCTTGGTCAATGTTTATCTAGGTAGTACATGTTAATTTAACATAAACATGAATGCCAGCATCCATGTTTTCATAGCAGAACATTGACCACAGCATCACAATGGCTCTGCCAGCTTGCCTTCTTCCTATATTGCATCCTGGTGCCATCTCTACCCCACATAAATGATGCTCAACCACCCAGCCATCAACTTGTTGTAAAAGAAAATGTGAATTATCTGGCCAGGCATCCTTCTTCTATTGCCCCATCATTCGCTTCTGACATTCATGTGCTGATTGTAGGCACTTTTGGTGGTGGACAGGGGTCAGTATGGGCATTCTGACTTGTATGTGGCTATGCAGCTCCATATGTAGCAAACTGTGATGCACTGTGTGTTCTGACACCTTTCTTTCATAGCCAGATCTAAATTTGTCAGCAATTTATGCTACAAAAGCTCTTCTGTGGGATTGGACCATATGAGCTAGTCTTAGCTCCTCTTATGCATCAATGAGCAGTGGATGCCTATGACCCTGTCTCTGACTCCCCACTTGTACTTCCTTGGACCTCTTTTGGTAGATACTGATCACTGCATACAGAGAACATCCCACAAGACCTATTGTTTTGGAGATGCTCTGACCCAGTCGTCTAGCCATCACAATTTGGCCCATGTCAAAGTCACTCAGATCTTTACACTTGTCAAGTTTTTCCTGCTTCCAATACATCAACTTCAAGAACTGACTGTTTACTTGCTGTCTAATATATCCCACCCATTGACAAGTGCAATTGTAATGAGATAATCAATGGTATTCATTTTGCCTGTCAGTAGCTTTAATATTATGACTGATTGGTGTATATGTTAGGCAGTGAGTTTTGCTATGTTGCTCCTCTTACCTTCACTCATACTGTATATATTATGTAACATGTGCTGCTCAAACAACTATTGTTGACCTAGTTATTCTTCATTATTTACTTACCTAACTTGGAGGTTCACAGCCTTGTTTAAACACAACCCTCTTATTTCCTGACATTCCTCATATGACCTGAGGTGCTTGTAAATTTCTTTAAAATACTTAGGTTTATGGACAAATTCTTGTCCAAGCTATCTACTTAGAGATCTCACTCTAAAATGAATTCATAAAAAATGTATACAATGAAGACCACCTGCAGCAAGAAGGGACCCTCATCTCCTCCATCTTTACAAATAAAGGTCCCCATAGAGGAACCTGACTCTCATCTAAATCTTAGACTTATACTCCTGCGATTCCAGATACAGCTAGCATGGCAAAATAACTTTACTTTTAATATGCCTATTTTGTGTTAACATTTGGAACATTTTAAAAATGCTATTGATGTTATTATAACTAAATTAAATGACAATGCATCTAGTCTGGATTTATTAGAACAGAAAGATAGTGGTAATAAGGATGCACTTGCAACCTTGCAAAATTTGAATGATCATCAAACACAAAAAATTAAGTTTCTTAATGACAAACACAATTACCCCAAAAATAGAAACTATAGGAAAAACCTGAGGTTCATTGGTCTCCCTGAACAAATCAAAGATAAATATTTTTTTTATTATCTTAGCATTAATCTCATCTGGCTCCACAGGCTGTATATGGTGTTCTCACATTGACTTGGGCTGGAAAGAGAGGGAGATAATACATGGCCAAGCCCTGTAATAGCTAGATCTGTGGGTGAAAGAACAACTTTTGGCTGCATATAGGAAATTGAAATCACTTACCATTGATGACCCCTGTAAACTCATTTTTCGAAAATGACTTTCTTTCTGTGACAATGCAACTGACAACCCCATGCAGCTTATGCCAAAGTAACGGGTGGTTGGGCACCATATCGTGTAATGTGTACTGACCACCCAATATGTCGGCCCATCGACGGTGCGGTTGTCTGTCGCATTGCTGGGCAGAAACATTGTTAAGTGTGTACCCAGCTTTAGAAACTGCTCTCAAATAGATTATATATAGATTATATTTTTTTAATGACAAGATACCCCAGTTAAACCTATTTAAGTTGCAGTAGTCAAACATTACGGTGGGATACATTCCTAATGTGGTTATTTCCAATCAGGCACTGCAACTATGATACCATAGAAATTGTATTTCAAATAGATTTATTTATGCTGATGCCACCCTGGAGAGGGCTTTCTCCTGGAGATTTAACTCACAGCCTTCCTCTACAAACATGTTAAGTACTGACGTGTTATGAACAACCGGCTCCGTATTTCTGTACAGAAAGTTTAGCATACCAAAATAAATGGGCAGAATTCTTATTGTCCATGACATTCTTTTGTTAAACAACTATTTTTTCTATTATGACATGGCAGCCTACCCCTTTACTTTGTGGCATAAAACATGACTCACTCATTTTGGGCATTTTATAGAATGTTCAACTAAACAACCTCTTACTTTGTGGTCTACTGTGTGCTTGAATGGCACTAAGTCATTGCCCCTTTTCAAATACCATTTTTTTTATCTCAAAATTATGTGAGACATGTGGCATGGCACATTTACCCACTTGGTTGGTGTAATCCATTTGATTCTTTCATCTTATACAGCCTCCTATTAGCAAAGATATATTCACCCACTATATTTTTGATTGAATTCTTTAAGTAAAAGCTAGAATTGAACTTGTTAAATGGTTAAATTACTTATTTGAATTTTCCTATCAATCTCTCCCCACAGCTACATATGCCAACATATTCTTGGTTATATACCATCAGGTTTACCTCACCCCCTGTCATCGCTTTAAAATTAGGCTCTCAGATACTCATTCCTGTCTTAAGAGTATCTTAGAAACAGCCGGCCAGATCAGGGCTGAAAGGTAAGCAGGAGATATCCATGATATCTCCTGCATTACCTTTATAGTGAATGGCCCCAATACTTAATTTCTAAGAAAGAGGAGAAAATGATAATTTTCCCTGCTTTTGTAGAAATTAAGTGATGATGAATAGACCTTCAAGTCACGTGACCAACCATGGTAAGTGTTGTTAGGCAAAATTGAGTTTCCTCTCCTTATTACTGATGTTGTCATATAATTCAACAGATTTTCTAAGGTAAATAGGGTAATAATTTATTTTCAGAACAAATACACATCAGACTAACACAACAGGATTTTAAATAAAACCACCCTTCATATCTACACAACTTAGTTATGCTAAATAATAAATACTTCATTTCAGTTTTTCACAAGTTTAGCAAATGTTTGATTCTATTTTCATTGTATCCTTGTTCTAAGTATCTATCCAATAATTACATTCTCAATGTCCTTTTATAGTTCAGAAAATACAAGTGTCATCTTCCTAGACAAGTGAAATTGTTAGCCATTTAAAGCTGTCAATTCTTTCCATCGCAAGCCATATTTTTAATGATGCTTGCTTGCTATTTTAAGCATTTACAATTTATAAATAATTGTTTTAATGTAGTCAATAAATTGTCATGAAGAACTAGTTGATTAGAACTGCTTTTCATTCTCTGCCAATAAATGCTGCTCCATACACACATATGGCTAGGAATATCAGTTGTTCCTTTTTTCCAAGAATTTTACTGATTTCTTTTAAAAGAACAGTCCAATTAAAAAATTTATATTTTTGTTTCACTGTGAAAGCTATAAGAAAAATCTTGCTTTTTATTATTTATATTTTTCTAATTCTTCTTCCTGCTACTAATGATTTATAATTATGTACAGTGTCATTCACATGGTACACTTCCACCATCTGCATTCACATGACATGTTGACTGAGGTCCTTTCAATAAGTACACATATTCAAAAAAAGGTTTAAGATCCTTTAAAAGGAATAAGTCGGCCATATTTTCACTTTTTTAGATATCAAATTTTGTATTAGATCTCTAAAATTCAGTTGCTATTCACTGGAGAGAAGTGCATGGCTGTTCACACATTGTTAAACGTAGATAGTTTTTAATCTAGGCAAGTTTGAAATCAATTCAAACTTCTCCAAATATTGTATCACATTGTAGGCTGTATATGGTATTTACCAAGTCAAGTGTCATAAATGCAGCCTCATTGACATGTTAAAGCTATTGAATTAATTTGAAAAAGATTTTATAAGATCTTCTTGATATTTGGAGACCAGATCTTCAGTACTATGTCACCAATTTGTGTTCTAGTATAGTCATCAAATTTAAAATTTGAGTAAATAAATTGTAAGCACTTAGAAGCAATAGAAAATGCTGATTTAGCTAAAAAATGACTGAAACCAGGTCCACAAAAAAACCACAATCATCTTTAATGATGTGTTAGCATCCAATTCAAGACACAGGTCTTCTCTGCTTTGTCTCTATTAAATATTTCGATACAGTGGGTCCATGTTTGAATATCCATACTTGAAACAATGCATTTTGTATTAGAAAAAAGAACAGACCACTTCTCCAGAAGTGACTGTGTTTTTACAGAAAATGACTTAAAATTTGCTGGTCCTATTTCCTTTGAATTTGATCTTGCTTGAAGAATCTTCCTCCTCCTTTCAGAATTTGCAGGATCTTGAGATAAGTACAGATACAGTATGTAAAGATGAAAAACATGGTCTTAGGTTTTCAGCTACTGAATGAGCCTCACTTGAATATTTTCTAGATTCAATTATATTCTTTAATGCTTCACTAATACCTGGTAAATGTTTAGATTTTGGGTGAGCATCTTTCATTCTTGAGCTCTACCTGGTGTCACTTAAACTATGCAAAGAATTTGCAATTTATTTCAACAAGTGTAATCTACCAGGGTTTAAAATATAATGTACAAATAAATTATTTACTCCAAACAATTTCTTGACATTGGCAACACACAATGATGCATGTACACCCACAAGTGCCATGGAATGAGAAACACAAGGGAAAAGTTTAGAAGTTGGACATTGTTCATCCATACAGTACAAGCTCTTACTCATTGATGCCATGACAACAATATTTCTGCAATCTGTCACCCAGTTTTGTTGAAAAGAGTCAATATTCAATTAAACTCTTTTGAGTGACCCAAAGTGTTGCCACTCAAAGTTTTGCCATATCAAAAATCAATAACATTCTGTTCTGTATGTGAAACATCTGACTTGAAAACACATATCACAAATAGATTGCCTCTTCCATCTTTTGATAATATGGTATCCAGAGTATTTTCCACATCGATTTAGAAATTAATATTGTATTTCATTTTTGCTGACTATATTTTCTTAAGTGCACAAGCAAAAGTACATTGTCATGTGATACCAACTCCAGTGTACAAGGAATTTTGCATTGTTTATAGTAAGGTTCCAGTCCTTTAAGAGCTTCCTCTGAATGACATATTGCTTCATGCCAAAGAGTGAAGTAAGGCAGTCTTGCTTGTAATGCATTAAATTATTTTTTTTCCTTTCTAGATTTCATTGTTATAGTTAAGTCCATGTCCTCTAAGAGACATCTGTGGTTTTCTCCAGCACCAATATTGTACCTTGTGTTGACTACCATTTTTGCAGTCAATAGTATAGTTATTGTCACTCGGTCTTTAATGGATCAACTCCTTTTCTGCAATGAAGACTGGGAGTATATTTACTAAACATCAGATTTGAAATCTCAGGAGTTTCGCTGTATTTTATTGGTGGGATTGCATCCCATTGATTTTCTAAGCTCAAACCCACCACAGAACTGCTGAGAAACCACACTTTAGAATACAATTGAATATCGAAGCATCATCAATGTTTTTCTATTAGAGTTATAGAAACCCCAGATTAAAACAAACCACAAATCCACTGATAAATCCACCAAAAAAAAGTTGGTCATTGTGACAGAGGAGAGAGTTTGAAAAGCATGCTGTTTGAGCAATGAAGTCAACCAGAAGGACAGGAATCACCATACACCTAAAATTAGGTCAATTATTATGCATTAAATAAGGAGGCAGATAACATTTATACTTTTATTATGGGGAAAATACTATTTGATTAAAATATTAGTGTGGAATTTATTGTTTAAATTTACAGTATTATGAGAGCAATAATAATTAATAACTATATTAAAGGGGCTTTATTAATTGTTAAATGATGTTTAAAAATATTTTTATGATGGGGCAACAGTTATTATTTTACAATGTGAGCGCAATTTATATAGTCAAAAAATAATAAATGTCAGCCTTTATTTAAAAGCTGAACTTGAAACCAAGCAATAAATGCTACGTGCAAATGAGCAAGACTTATAGATCAAAACATTGAAATATCAATGTTGAAGACTATGTAAGCAAAACATTGAAATAAGGGACTAAGGGCCTTATTCACCACCACACACAACTGTGATTACGCATGCAATCGGCCGATTGTTGCGCGCTGCACATGTGTATGCATCGCAGTGCGCATGCGCAAACTAGCTATTGCGATAGGGACTGTGATCGCAATGACTATGTAGACCCATTGCAGAGTAATTAACAAGAAGGGCCATTTGTGGGTGGTGAAGGGGGGGTGGTCGGGCATGCCAGTGCATTTCAATGCTGTTGCAGAGGCTGCATAAATTGTCCACTGTGATGGCCTACGCAGTCTGAGGTCTCATAGCGTGAGTGGTTGTTAGCAATTTCTGAGTAAGGTCAGGGCTTGTGCAAGTGTGCATGAGGCTGCAATTCTACTTGATTGTACCTATGGTTTTGCAGTCTTGCTAAACATTACGGATGTGTGGTAAGTAAAGTGGGCATCCTTGTGTAGTGCTGCGAGAGAATAGTGACCTCAATATATTATCATGCTATCACAGTTGAACTGCATGTGCAATTGCACATACGCAGTTGCCTACGGTAGTGAATCAGGCCCTAAGTGTCTGTTTCAGATGTTCATGCTAATGCAGTAGCAGCTGTGACTTTAAACTTTTGGCGTAACAGATACCCTGTGGTTGCTCAGTATGTCAGACATACTTAGTTGCTGGTACCAATGGAACTGCATCTTCCAACGCAGTCCCTGAAACAGGCATGTCCCCAACATGCCCACTGATACAACTTCTGATGAAAGCAACCATAACAGTCATGGACCAGGAACATCTATAAGAATTGCATGGATCTCCATGCAATTCCACTTACATCTCTGACCTCATCTCCCTTCACACTCCTGCCCATCCACTTATTGTAATGCAGTCCTAATGGGCTAAAAATTTCAGTGGATCTAAAACAATCACAAAATTGTCTGCTGTGGTCAGTGGGCTGATGATGCCTGTGTGTGGGTCTGAAGTAAGTGTTGGTTTCTAAGATCATTATAGTTGAGGTGAGCATCTAATGTCACAGTGAGTCTCATGTGGGCTACTGGGATCAGATGAAAGAGGGGCCAGTGTATGCTATTACTGATTGAAAATTACTAGATAAATATAGTTGCCACCTTGACCCAGCTTTCAGGTACCAGATAAATGCTTATGGTGACTGCTGGCCACCCTTCGGTCATCTGTTCAATGTCAGACTGGCTTCAGTCTCTTGATTGGCTCAGCTCAAGTAGTCACAAACTAACACACACACACACTTAGTCTTCCCACATGCAAATAAAGGACACACACATTTAGTCACCAGTCACCAAGACTGTTCAATTCCCCATAGGGTCAGCCACCATCTTCCCTCCTATCACTCACTGCACAGAACAAATGTTCCTTCTCCTGATCATGTTGCCAGAAACACAGTCAATTTTTGACATGTCATTTAATGGGACCTGCAATCCTCAAAATCAGAATATGCAACGGGGTTGGAGCTCCCTCCTCTGTCACCATGCACTGGGCTATGTGGTGCAGTATGTGCAGGACTATATATTTTAATTTAACAAAAATATTTAAGTGGGTGAAACAGACAGGTCCATGTCCCCTAGTCAATAAGCTGTCCTTACTACTTGCAGGACATGCTGTTTTAGTAATCAGCAGGAGTATATTTAAACCTGAGGGGGCCCATGTGCAGCAGTCCCCCTTCTCTGAGCTGAAGGTAGGTCCGCATCTTGCTTTGCTCCGACAAGTGAAGCAGGTCCCTCCTTCTACATAGTGCAATGATCCCATTGATATTAGAGAAAATGGCACATGTGTACAAGAGAGCTAAGCCTCTGGCATAGTGCCAGAGTCTTTGCTTTCACTGCACAGTTCCATCTTTCAGCAGATGTCACTGAGAAGATGGCACCATAGCGGACGAGCAAGATAAGTATACTTTGGGTGCAGGATGTGTGGTGCGGATGCCCCTATCCACCACACACCCTGCACACATTATAAATACATGTATGGCAAGCGGAGAAGAATCCTGTTTAATTCTCTCGGATCTGCTTAACTGCATGAATTAAAAATATTAATGCTAATAACTACTAAATATTATATAATACTAACATTTACTTATATAGTGCCAGCAAATTCTATTGTGCTTTAAAACTGGGGTGCAATATTTGAGAAGTATTTTGCATGAACTTATATACTGTACAAACTGAAATACAAAAACAAGACAATGGTCTACCTATAACTTTTCATATTCTACTAAAGCATAATATTTAATAATTTCTTAAGAAAAAAAACCTGTTGAATATTGTTGACAAAAAGTGGAAGTCTTAAAGTTCGGTCTACTATTTTCACATTTCATGGTTCACTTAGTTATCAGCTGAAATGGCAAAGGATTAATTCTGTGGAGAAAACCAGTTCATCTGTCATCAAGACACATGTGACTTTCATATTCGTGTTAAAAATAAACTATAAAAATACCGTAACTCAACACTTTGTTTTGTTGTTTGTTACAATTTAACCTGTTAGTATATGTCCCTTATGCCATGTACAAATTTCATTTTATGCAATTTATGCAATCCATTTTCATCAATATACTTTATTCAATGTTATTTTTCTATTAGACTAAAGAATTTGTATTCTTCAAATTACACCCAAACATATTTAAAAAGCACATATGCTTAAAAATTACAAAAAAAGTAAATCCTCTTATTTTAAATTTGTGGTGGGCAGTTCATCATGTTGTACTGAGGAATGTTTTCTTTTTTATGTGTACCTGTAAATCTTTTTGCATGAATAAAAAGTTCATATGAGCTTTTAATAACTAAAATTATTGCCATGCAGCCTTGTCCTTCACTTATTACTTAACCTCAAGGGCAATAGTGAAAATCTTAGTAAATTATCAATATGCAAAAAACATCACTAAAAGTAATTTTGGAGCTAAAATACTGGTCTTTTTGAAACCTTGTAGCTCTTTTAAATATTTGGCTATTATATTATTTGAACTTGAGATTTAGTACTTGCATCCTCACATATTTTGGGGCCCCAAAACTTTAATATCAGGCCATCATATTCTTTCTGCTATTCTTTTATGATTTTCCTTATCCTCTGTACTGTACATTGTCACAACTCAATTTAAATCTTAGAATTTTTCATTGCAAACCAGGAGAATCTTTAAGTCATGTTAGGGTATGTGCTACTGAAAATACATATATAAGAATACAATTTTGCAGCTGCACTTTTACTCTACTGTAAATCAGACCATTAATGTTTGTAATAATTTCACTGAAAAATTAGTTACCTAATTTGATAAATGTAAGGCTCACAAAGAAACAAGGTGGCAAGTGCCTAGTGGCTATTATTTTATAGTACTCACATTGATGATAAAAAAAATATATTATTTACTAATTAATAACTTTGAAGCACCTTCTCAAACTTTCATCTGCTACGGTATGTGCTGCTTGTTGATCCCAGAGATATTGTACAGAAGAGGACTCACTGATAGTAATTGGGCAGGAATCATTCAGAGCTGGCATCAGACAAGTTTTTAAGCAGAGTTGAAAATCAAATGTAGAACAGAATGTCTGTGGTTTTATAAAATACTAGTAAAAAACCAATGCAATTCGTAGAAAATTATATTATAGCTATTGGTCCAAGAAACAGTCTCTATTGTAACAGTTGAAGAAAACATTTGTATATTTTATATTGTTAATGTAACCTCAGACAGAATTTGGTACACCCAGTAGGCATATGATCATACTGTGTCTTTTGATGTCAAGCCAATAAATGTGTTTGTAGTGTGAGAAGAATTGTGTGCCTCTTCCCGACAGCTGAGAAGCCATCATACACTAGTGGAGTATTCAATGACAGACCATCAGTTGCAACCTCCATCTATCTTAAGCCTGTCCCTACTCATTGGTGTTGGAGCTTCTTATGTCAGTGTGACATGTTCAGTGCCCGGCTCCCCCACAACTCTCTGTCTCACTACTCCCTGGCACAGCCCTAGCCTCAGCTCGGACCCATGCAGCAGTTCTGGCACATCCACTCATCAACAACTTCCCGTCTCACTCCTACCTGGGGACAGCCGTAGCCATGGAGCTATGCAGCAGTCTAGGCACCCCCCACAACCACAACTCTCCGTCCCACTCCTCCCTGGTGGCAGCCCTAGTCGCGGACCCATGCAGCAAAGTCCTCAGTGGCTGGCCTGAGGAGAAGTATTGGTGGATGTCAACAAGGATGCATTGAACGGTGCTGTGGGTAAGAGGCCATGGGAGGTAGGAGCCTGGGGCACCAGCGACTGAGTCTGGGGGGGCAGATCTTTGGTGGAGCAACTTCCCAGCATGTGATGCAGTCAGTAGTAGACTGGGCATTTTGGGATTTGTAGTCCCACCACAGTGGCAGTCTTACAGTATTTTGACTTAAATTCAGTCCTCAATGCCCCCACGTCAGCTGGTTTTCCTCTCCATCAGGATTATCAGTAGGGCTCCCCACCCCACATCAGGTGGCTTTTGTCTCCTTCAGGAGAACTCTGAGCCTTATGCTATTTGCACCATACAGGTCACTATCTTATCTGTGACTAATGCATACAGAGGTGTCCACATACATCTATCCTCCATGCGACACATAACGTGTGAGTGCAGAGTGACTCAGTAGCACAGAGCATCATTTTGTGCACATTTTTCCCTTCAAATTCGTCTCATTTGCACGGCATGCCTATATTCTGTGTGTAACTGCTACTGTGGGTATATCTGCTTGTGAAATGCTAAATTAGTGTCAGCGGCTGTAACGAGGGGGGCACCAAAATGTAACTTGCCTCCGGGCGTCTGCAATGAACTTACGCCACTGGGGGAAAGTACAGTGAAGTATAGGAACCACAGGCATATTCTAAACTGACGGAATTCATATTCCAGCACAGATAAGTAGCCTTAATATAAGGCACATATAACAAGCAGGGATTGCCATAGAAAACACTATACTTATGAAATAGTACTTTGTCCCCAGTTGCTAGTGCTAAACAAACTTGACTACATAAAAAAATGTCAAACAGATACAAGAGAGAAACTCTCTAAAAATGTTGTTATTAGTCAGATACAAACAAAGGTTACAAGTCTGAATATTAAATATAAAATGAAACAAATATAAAGTCTGAGAAACTAACATACTACTTTGTTCTAATACAAACAAATATACTAACCACACTGCATAACTAAATAAACAATAATTGACTTACCTTTTTCCTGGATCAATAAAATTGTGGAAATATAAAACATGTATTGAGAATATAATAAGGAAAGAGATATATGCAATCAATAAATAAGACAAGACACAGTGGTCATTTATTTTAAACATCACTTTATTTCTAAACACTTTTGTCACATATCTATACTATCATTTTATTGTTTCATGTTTGCAACATTTGCATACTGTTTTAAAAATACTAAAATAAAGGTTATATTTCAATAAAGATAAAGATACAAATAATAAGAAAGCAATAACTAATTAATTCCCAGAGTGCACCTACAGTTCTCATTCTTTTTTTATGAAAAATTTTGTTGACACACCCAGTATGTGTAAGAGCTACACCACTCTCTTTGGGTATTAGAAACTGTAACTGTTAATCTGTTATAATTTGGTAACTGTATACAGATCTTTATTTAGGACAACAGCGCTATCTGAAAAGATCATAATATAACTGTGTTTTCCTTTCAACTTCCCTAGTCCAATAGTTTTGCATTCTTCACCCACACTTTTTTCTTGCCTCACAATGCCACAGGGGAGTTCACATTATAATATTAATTTCCATTCTATTTCAATGATACAATTTATTTCAGTAATAAACCTAGTGCCCCCATCTCACTAGGTGCCAGAGTTGGGGAGACCGAGGGACTGAAAGTACCTCACCCTTTCTCTAAAAATACTCTTTTTGTTACTTTAAGCTGACATCACTGCCATGGGAACAGCCCAACTGATGCTCAGGCTCCCCACTGAAGATTAGTGCCGAAAGGGAGAAGGTAAATTATTGTTTCTTTATTATGTGATTACATTAATTATTTTTCTAAAGTGCATTTTTATGTTTAAACAAAGCAGTTTCACAATAATAATACATTGTACATCAAACACCAATTTATATATAGATATACATATAGATATACAAACTGTAGTAAATGTAATGTGCATTGCCTAATATTATAAATGTTATGTAACCTGTATTTTCATCTTCTATTCAAAAACCATTGAATAAAATATATACGTTTGAAAAAATCATGAGAAATACTCCCACAGTTTACATATTTCAAATAAATAGTTATTTTATTACAAACATGTAATTAAGATGTTTCATAGGGGAAAAAAAACACTTTTCATTGATAAATCAGTGGGGATCTGGTTTAATTTATATACTTATGTTTTATTATCACACTTTATCACTCCGTGTAAATACATGATACATATAAATGAATCAAGTGCAAGTTAGCTGCCAAAAGATGAGGTACAGTCTGTAAATTCCAGCTGGGTATACAAATATAAACTCATTAAGCTGATCTCTCCAGCTGTAATGACTAAGAACACTGGCTATCCCAGCTATTAGGAAACAGTACTCACTATATCAATCTTTCTCAATTAACAGACGAAAATACACTTTATTTTATTGGCCTTTTCTTTTTTTCACAAGAATATTGTTACAAACCATCTATATTTACTTTTGAATCATAAACATTTATTATTCTGTGTTAACCAGAATGGAATTTAAATTGTACACTTTGGGGTATATTTACTAGAGGTCGATTTTGGCTTTTTGGTATATTTATAGGACATTTTCTGTGTGCTTTACAATTCGGGGATTTACAAAAAGGCAACATCAACTACAAAATAGACTATAAAACTGAATCCTGACCAAAATATATCATCGTCTAAACATCGATACTTTCACAAAGACCACTACCAGAATCTCTCATTTACTAACAGTCGGATTGAAAAGCGACTTAAAATCGATTGAAAAGTCCCCAAATAAATAGGCAATTAAAAAACAAGTGCTTTTAAGTTATAAACACCATTATATTGGTAGGAACTTAATTATGATGCCTGTAAAACACAAACTACACTTAAAAAAATAGAAAATAAAACACACACTCCCAGGCAGACACATAGATGTACTGACAAAGACTAAAATAAAATTAGACTAGACAAAAAATAAAACAAACTTCAAAATGACAATAACAAAACAGAAATTTACAGGAAATCACCTTTTTAAGCACCTATATGAAATCACCAGTCTCCTGCTAAACACTCCTCCCTCCTTTCACTTCACAAAACACCCTTTAAATTTGCTTGGGTGTGTGCCAGCATTTTTATAATGAGTTCACTAGGCAATAAATTATAAAGAACACATAGTTTGAAAGAGGGGACTCCACTCTTTCCAACAAGGGTGCCCCCATCTCACTAGGTGCCAGAGTTGGGTAGACCGAGGGACTGAAAGTACCTCACCCTTTCTCTAACAATACTCTTTTTGTTACTTTAAGCTGACATCACTGCCGTGGGAACAGCCCAACTGATGCTCAGGCTCCCCACTGAAGATTAGTGCCGAAAGGGAGAAGGTAAATTATTGTTTCTTTACTGATCTAATAGAGTAATAATAATAATAATAATAATAATAATAATAATAATAATAATATTGTAATTACCTGAAATGTATAGTTAATTTAGTGGAAATGCAGATTTGCCAACAATACGTTAAAACATTTTTCTACTTCAGGGTCCATAGGGGTCCACAGGGTGACCTTGGGGTATAGCTGGATCCTGGATCCTCGGGCACCACGGAGTTAAAGCTTTCAGCTGCTCCCAGGATGCACTTGGGTCCAACCTCCCCTATACCCCGCCCCCGAGCCACAGGCACCTCAGTTTTAGATGGTGCCCGGCCGGAGTCGGGTCACCCTGCGGGGTGGGCTGCTGGAGCAGCCCCCTAAAGCTTTTAATTTTTTATTTAACTTAGTTAAATTTATTTATTTATTTTTTACTACAGTTTTTCTACAGAGCGGCAGCGCTGGGCTGTCTGTACAGACGCCCACGCTGCCGCTCCTTCTCTCTGCTGGCGCCGCGACACCAGCACTGAACTGGGGATCGCGGCGGGGGAAGCCAGAGTCTGTACTAGCCGGACTCTGGTTTCCCCCGGGACTGCTGCCGGAAGACGCCGGGGAGATCAGGTAAGCCGCGCACCGCTGATTAGCGGCGGTGCGCGGGTTCCTTTCAAATGCAGTCCCATGCCCCCGGTCTAGGGGACAGACCGGGGGCGCTAGTGGTGGCGGCGGGCCCCCCCTCCAGCGGAGGCATACCCCGCCAGACCACTAGACCACCAGGGTAAATTAAGCGGCAAGCGGGATGCCGGCAAGCCCTGGGGTTAATATGCTAGCCAGGGGAGGAAGCCTTCCCTGTCTAGCAGCTCCTCCCCTCAGCTCAGCGCGCCTTTCAGCTCGTAGTCTGGCGTCGCTGAGCTGCAGCTACATGGCCACTCCTCCTCTGAGGTCTCCAGCGGCCATTTTCTCTGTGGCAGCGTGGATACTCTCAGGGAGCACGCGGACCGGTCCCCCTGTGTACCTCTCCCCTGCAGAAGGACAGTGTACACAGCACTATAGCCCTCCCAGACACTGAATCTGGGCAGGTTTATTGTAGTGGAAAGGTGCAGTGAGTATATCTTCCTGCATGGTATGTGACTTTTGCTAGTGCTGCCTGTCTGTGTCTTTTTTCTACTTACTGTCAGCCTGTACCTATCCCTTTCCTTCTCCTACAAGCCCTACAGGTGTGCGGGGGAAGGGTGTTTCTACTGACCTCACCTATATAGATCACGTATTTGTGAGGTCCGTCACATACAGTTGTGTGCTACACGGTGCCATATTGTGGGCTGTTGTTCAGCACACTGGTGAGTGCGCACGTTTTCTTCCTAAGTCATGTCTGAGGAGGAGATTGAGCACTCCGGGGCTCCAGCATTGTTCTCCTGCAGGCGCTGTTCTGCAGGAGTGGATAGGGAGGATTTGTCACAGGACGGCCTGTGCGGACGGTGCCAGGCGGTCCCTGGTACGTCTAAACCTCCCATTTCGCAGGAGCCACCATGGGCGATGTTTTCCCAGGTGCTGGTGTCCATCGCGGACCGTCTGTCGGTCCCGACTGCCGCCCCTACTAGGGCGTTGCCCCAGCCTGCCATCCCCCATTCCCCGGGTGTCCCACAATTATTGCAGACTCCCCCGGGGTCTCAGCCTGTTGGTCCCTATGCGGGGTTGCCAATGTATATTCAGTCCACCCCTGTGGCACAGCCGGCTGTGGTGCCGTTTCAGGCTCCTGTGACAGCTCCTCCACCCTGGGTGGATGCGCTTTCCCACACTGTCCAAGATTTGGCGGCAGCATCTTCGGCTTTTCAGTCGATGTTGCGCAGTGACGTGCCCTCCAGGGCGTCTAAACGCTCAGTCATGGCACAGGCTGCGCATCTTTCGGATTCTGAGGGGTTCTCGGATGATGGTGAGGTACAGGATGACTCAGCCTCAGATGCCTCAGTCCAGGAGGTAGACACTAAGTCTTTCATCAATGTGCGGGCTCTGGTTAAGGCGGTGCAGGCTATTCTTCTGATTGAGGATGAGGCACCCGCTCCCAAGTCAAGGTATCCTAGTTTTAAAAAAGCTAAGGTTACTTCTACAGCGTTCCCCTTGTCTGATCAGTTGACTGATCACATGGCGGTGGCCTGGCAGACGCCCAGTAAGCGTTTCCTGCCACAGAAACGCTTGGTGTCCAATTATCCATTCCCGGAAGCGCATTGTAAGAAATGGGAAACTCCGCCTGCAGTCGATTCCCATGTAACACGCCTCATCAGGAGTGCTACTTTGCCATTGCCGTCTATATCCTCGCTGAAGGATCCTACGGACAGGAAGGTGGAGACTTGTCTAAAGTCTATTTATTCTCTCTCAGGGGCTGTAGCCCGGCCGTCCATGGCCATCTCCTGGGTGGCCAAGGCCATTGAGGGGTGGGCCAACGCCTTGGAGGACACGTTTACGGATGAATCTCCGGACGTCCAGAGGGCGTTGTTAGGACAGATGAGAGATGCCGCCTCCTACATTGGAGAAGCATCTTTGGATGCTAGCCTGTTGACCTCTAGGGTTTCGGCGGCAGCAGTGTCTGCTCGTAGATCCTTGTGGTTGCGGTCTTGGAGAGCAGACGCGGATTCAAAGAAAGGCTTGGAGGCCTTACCTTTTAATGGGGAATTACTATTTGGTCCGGACCTGGACAAAATAGTAGATACCCTGGCAAAATCCAAGTCAGCCTTCCTCCCTTCAGCTACTACACCTGCTAAGGTCCGGAGCTCGGCGTTTCGTTCTTTTCGGGTTCAGGGCAAGGCAAAGGGTCAGTCCTTCCCGAGGCAGTCCGCACCCAAGACCGCCTCAAAGCCAAAGAAGCAAGCCTGGAGTGCTAGGCGCCCTTCTTCCAAGCCAGAAGATAAGCCTTCTGCGTGATGGGACGGGCCTCCCTCTGGGGGACCCCAGAGTGGGAGGCCGACTTCTTCAATTCGCCCAGTGCTGGAACAATACCACCACGGATGCCTGGGTGCGAGAAGTGGTCTCCCAGGGGTACGCCCTGTCTTTTCGGCACAGGCCACCTTGCCAGTTTTTTTGCACAAGTCCTTCTCAGGACAAAACCAAGGCCTTGCAGGTTCAGGAAGCCATAGAGGCCTTGCTGATGGCGGGGGTCATTATACCCGTACCACAGTCTCAACGTGGGATGGGGTATTACTCTACGCTGTTTCTGGTGCAGAAACCCAATGGCTCTCATCGCCCCATCCTCAATTTGAAGTCCCTGAACAGGTTTCTCAGGGTTCCCAAATTCAGGATGGAAACTTTGCGTTCCATCATACTGGCGATGGAACCGGGGGATTATATGGTCTCCCTGGATATCCAGGACGCCTACCTCCATGTGCCTATAGCAACATCGCACCAACGGTTTCTGCGGTTTGCTATTCTCCACAACCACTACCAATTCAGGGCTCTACCCTTTGGTCTCTCCACGGCACCAAGGGTATTTACCAAGGTGATGGCGGTCATGGCGGCTCACCTTCGGAGCCAGGGGATACGGTTGCTACCGTATCTAGATGACCTCCTCTTGCTGGCAAGCTCCCCGGAGGTACTGATCCAGCATCTCCACCTGACGGTCGCTTGTCTACAGGTGCACGGCTGGTTGATCAACTGGAAGAAATCCTCCCTCATCCCATCACAACGGATGGTTAATTTGGGGGCCCTGCTGGACTCTCGTCAGCAACGGACTTTTCTGACTCCAGAGAAGGTCTCCTCCTTACAGCTGCAGATTCACAGTTGTCTGAGCAGTGGCAGAGTGTCGGTGCACTCAGCGATGAGAGTTTTGGGGTCCATGGTGTCAGCATTCGACATGGTGGAGTTTGCCCAGTTCCATTCCAGGCCCCTGCAGGGGCTGATTCTTTCAGAATGGAACGGATTGCTACACAGGATCCGCTCTCAGATGCTGGTGTTGTCCTCGGAGGTGCGTCTGTCCCTAGCCTGGTGGCTGCAGACAGCACATCTCCTGGAGGGGCGCCCCTTTTGGATCCCAGAATGGGTTCTGCTCACGACAGATGCCAGTCTCCGGGGTTGGGGGGCGGTGACAGGCTCCTTGTCACTTCAGGGTCATTGGTCGGCGGAGGAAGCGATTCTTCCCATCAACATCCTGGAACTGCGGGCAGTATACAGAGCCCTGCAGTCGTCCGGCACCGCTCTTCATGGAAGGGCCGTTCAGGTGCAGTCGGACAACGCCACCACGGTGGCGTACATCAATCACCAGGGAGGGACTCGCAGTCGAGCTGCGATGTCGGAGGTGTCCCACATCCTGGCTTGGGCGGAGCGCTATCTTCCAGCTCTCTCTGCAGTTTTCATCCCAGGAGTCCTCAATTGGGAGGCAGACTTCCTCAGCCATTACGATGCGCATCCCGGGGAATGGTCGCTTCATCCAGAGGTATTCCAACTACTCGTGGACAAGTGGGGGCTGCCAGAGCTGGACCTGATGGCGTCCTGTTACAATCACAAGCTGCCTGTGTACGGGTCAAGGACAAGGGACGCAGGCGCAAGTCTGATAGACGCGCTGTCGGTGAAATGGCTGTTTCAACTGGCTTACTTGTTCCCTCCGATATCTCTGCTGCCTCGGGTCCTGCGCAAGTTCAAACAGGACGGAGGCACACTGATCCTGGTGGCCCCAGCGTGGCCCAGAAGGCGTGGTACTCCGATATGTGGAGCCTGTCCATCGACGCTCCGTACCTCCTACCTCAACGGCGGGACCTGTTGTCTCAGGGGCCCTGTCTTCACCCGGATCTGGGTCGACTATCTTTGACGGCGTGGCTCTTGAGACAGCCGTCCTGAGGTCTCGGGGCTTTTCTAGCTCCGTTATTACCACCATGCTGAGGGCGCGCAAGCCTGCTTCCGCGAGGATCTATCACAGAGTGTGGCACACTTACTTTCAGTGGTGCGAGGCCAGAAACTATGATCCCCAGGTGTTCCGAGTTTCGCGTATTCTGGCTTTCCTTCAGTCCGGTTTGGACTTAGGATTACGTCTTTCTTCACTGAAGGTACACGTGTCTGGTCTGTCGGTGTGGTTCCAGCGCAGGATCGCTGCTATGCCGGATGTACACACCTTTTTCCAGGGTGTTTTGAGAATCCAGCCTCCCTTTGTGCCACCTGTGGCCCCGTGGGATTTGGCGGTGGTTCTTAGGGCCTTACAGGGTCCTCCTTTTGAGCCCTTGGAGTCAGTGGAGCTCAAGTGGCTAACTTTTAAAACTGTTTTCCTCTTGGCAATTGCTTCTGCCAGGAGGGTTTCAGATTTGGGGGCGCTTTCTTGTCGTCCCCCTTTTCTGATTTTTCATCAGGACAGAGCGGTGCTTCGCACTCGTCCTGATTTCCTGCCTAAGGTGGTTTCCAGGTTCCACATTAATCAGGAAATTGTTGTACCAGCCTTTCAGTCACCTGATCTTTCGGCTGGGGAGACTTCCTTAGACGTTGTAAGGGCACTCCAGGTTTATGTGGACCGGACTAGTTCTGTGAGGAAGTCGGATTCTTTGTTTATCCTCTTTGGTTTTCACAAGAGGGGTTGGCCTGCCAACAAACAGACTCTAGCCCGTTGGCTTCGTTCTGTTATTATTGAGGCTTATATGCAGGAGGGTTTACCTGTTCCAGCCTCTGTTAAGGCTCATTCCACTCGGTCCGTGGGCCCTTCTTGGGCTGCTAGCCGTGGCGCCTCTGCTGTTCAGCTCTGTAAGGCGGCCACCTGGTCTTCCATTCAGACCTTTATGAGGTTCTATGCGTTTGACACCTTTGCCTCTCAGGATGCATCCTTTGGGCGCCGGGTTCTCCTATCAGCACAGGAGCGTCCCCGCCCTTAGTTGGACTGCTTTGGGACATCCCCAAGGTCACCCTGTGGACCCCTATGGACCCTGAAGTAGAAAACAAGAGATATGGTAAGAACTTACCTTTGTTATCTCTGTTTCTACGAAGTCCATAGGGTCCACAGGGCACCCGCCCTGATGCACCTGGCTTCATATGGGCTCTGTGACTGGTCACCGGTTTTCCGTCTCCCATTTCTGTGAGTATGGTTCTTGTGTGTTCCAGTCTTCCTTCTCTCTGTTTCGTCTCCTCCTCCGGCCTGGGCTGCTTACCAACTGAGGTGCCTGTGGCTCGGGGGCGGGATATAGGGGAGGTTGGACCCAAGTGCATCCTGGGAGCAGCTGAAAGCTTTAACTCCGTGGTGCCCGAGGATCCAGGATCCAGCTATACCCCAAGGTCACCCTGTGGACCCTATGGACTTCGTAGAAACAGAGATAACAAAGGTAAGTTCTTACCATATCTCTTGTTATTTTGTATGCTGTTTCCTGGTAAAATGTACCGAAAATAAATATTTCAAATACTGCAATTTTTTTTGTCCTAACAGCTAAGTTAGTACATTAAATGTAATGAATTCAGGGTCCAGAATACTATATTTATCCATACAGTAAAATGCATATGTAAGCTATATCTAGTTTATTTAGTAATCTCTCTCCTTATCTGTCATATCTGCTGCATGTTAATTTTTGTGTTTGGCTGTCTTCCGACAGTCAATTTAGAAAATAAATGCCCTCTGGCTTTGTTACTGCACAGCTGCCATGTTGTGTGGCCAAAATCACAATTTCACAACTGCAGGCTAATTAAAATTGTCATTTTAACTAGATTTTGAGTCAATTAAGTGGTTTCTCTAATAGAAAAGTAACAGTATTTTCCCTATGCATTTTAGGCATCTATTTATGAAAATAAATACATCAGTAATGCAAGAAAAATTAAAACTGGTTATGTTGGATGAGGAGCACCCCAGTGCGCCCCCCGGCCTCAAGCAAACAGGTAACCGAGCAGGCATCTAGGACCAGCTGAAACTCAGCAGGAGGCCTGACCTCTGACATGCACTCAGGGCCGGTACAAGGTTTCCTGGCATCCTAGGCAGAACTTCAGCCTATTGCCCCCCCCCAAAAAAAATATGTGTTGTGTGTCAGTAAGTGTAATTTTACTTCACTGTAGACAGTATAATATATACTGTTATACTGTCTACCACACCGTTACACTTATTGACACATATACACTTAATATAGAGTGCTGTTATATATATATATATATATACACTGTATATATTGCATACTGTACTTATTAAATTATATTCCACTGCAGAGAGCTCTCATTCCAGACCAGGCTCTCAGCCTGGACTGCATCCATTCTCGAGCAAAGAGGGAAGTACAGAGGCAGCTCAGGGGGCCGGTGATTGATTTATTGGCTTGAGCACTGCAGGTGGCAAGTGATGTCAGTGCTGATGCTGACACAGTAGGCTGGGGCAACCTGACTGACCACACCGGATACAGGGTGGGGGCCGGGAAGTGAGGAGACAGAGTGCAGCACTGCCAATGCACACAGAGCAGTCACTAACAGAGCGGTGGCCGCCCCTGGCTTTACAAGTGCCACGACCGCTGTGCAGACTTCACTCTTAAGGGCTCTACTTATCAAATTTATTTTAACTAAAATAATGTGAAAAAGGGTGTATTTTCACACCCTTTTCACATTATTTTAGTTTCACCTTATTTTTTCAATTAGTGTTTGGAGGACAATTCACAAAATTATCCTCCAAACTATTCAATTCGCATTTTTTAAGTCAGCAGATGGCATTTCCATACTTGTTATGGGATATTCAATCTGCTTAAATTTAACAATGTCAAATTGTAATAAGTAAGGTACTCAGCTTTGCTATATCTTCGCCATCCTCAATGCAACACTTGCGATAAGCCTGTAGTTGCAGGCTGAGAGGAGGAACTGTACAGATTACATGAATAGACCCCAGAGATCCTTTTAGCTCCATCCCTCCCCCTCTCTTCCCCTCTCTCATGCTGTGGCTGAGTACAACGCAGGCAGAGGAGCAGAGCTGTCCCTGTACAAGGGGATGAGAGCAGTGTCCGGTCTGTGCTATCCCTTCAGCCTCCCCCACTCTCCCCCTCTCTCCTGCCGTACACAGAAGAGTTGTGGAGATGAGACTGCAGTGTCCGTACTCCGCTCTATGTTATGCTTTCATCCCCCTCCCTCTTCTGCCCTGCTATTAACAAAACAGACAGGAGAATTGTCAACTAGTGTGTTTACCTCTGATCTTTTCAGCCGGCGCATGCACAGTACAATCCCTGTCCCACTGCCTGTCATTATGGGTGGCGAGTAACTCCCTCCAGTGGCCGGTGCCAATAGGCACCTGACTAAACCTGCCTAATGGTAGCGCCAGCCCTGCATGCACTACTGCACATGCGCACCTTGGACCTCATTCAGTCTCTCACTAGATGCGATCGCTCGCCCCCAGCGTATGTAAATTTGTGAAAGTGACGCCATGGAAAGCGATCGCTCGCCAAGGCATAAGCATGCCCACCATGTCTTAGCGAGTGGCCAGCGTACGCCCAATCGCACAGGCAGAGCTGCCCACCAGCACATGTCATCTCCAGGAAGTGTATTAAAACATTGGTACATCAAGGACAATCGGAAGCGATTGCAGTGCCTGTGGTTGCCTTACCCTACCGCAAGCACTGTGAGGACATCAGTGTAAAAAAAAGGAATGTGACGTGTACTATGACGCTGCCTGTTAATTATGCACGCCTCTAAAATGGCGTTGAAACACTCAGGCATGCCTGCGTTTGCACCTCCACTCCCCCGTTATTAGTGTCCTGCCCCTGTTACCATCCACAAATGGCCTCTCCTGTCACTCATTTTACTGGACTGTCTTTGCTGGGCTAGTGAGTGGCCTGCGATCACACAGAGTAGTTTGCACATGCGCAGAACGAAGCATGCGCATGCACATACGCAAACCATTGGGCCGCTTGCGAGTGCACAGCGCTAGCGAGAGACTCTGAATGAGGTCCCTTGTTCACTCAACTTTCTTCCCTAGAGTTCTTAGTGAATGGACTGCAAGTACCCAAAATTACCACCAGTACATTAGAGGGGCATAGTACTACTAGGGCCTATGCCGAGAAGGGATGGAGCTGTAACCAGTGCTGGAAGAGTATGACCAGAGGCAAGTGTGTGTGTACACCCCATACATTATCACCCCCGCTGTCTCCCTAAATACATAAAAATAGAAAAATGCATAATTTTGTAAGAAAACCAGAAAAACAAATTTAATACAGGATGTAGTCAGGAAGCCGACCGCTGACTTCCCGACATAGGACTAATGATAGCCATCTAAATACCAACACCTATCATCAACCCCATGCCAAAATCCTGTTGCCCGGCATACCGAACATAGGTAAGCCGGGCATCGGGACCTGTTAGCCATGAGGGGGGGTAGGTTTAGGGACTCCCGGGGGGGACTTAGGGTTAGGCACCCCCTGGGAGGGTTAGGATTAGGCTAGGGGAAAGGGGGAGTCAGGAACCCCTGGGGAGAGGTTAGGGTTATGCACCCCCCCCGGGAGAGTTAGGTTTAGGCACCCCTGGGATGAGGTTAGGGTTAGGCACTAGGGGGGAGGTTAGGGTTAGGCACCCCTAAGGGAGGGTTAGGGTTAGGGAAGGAGAGGGAATGGTTAAGATACTTACCAGGCACCACTGGGATCTTCATCTGCCAGACTTCCGACCATCTGTATTTTATCTGCTGGGCTTAGGTCCAGTGGTATGTCATAATGTCTGACTGAATCACCAGCTAGGCAGCTGGACTTCAGCATGCTAATGATGGGCCTATGTTTAAGTGGAGGCCTGAAGCTGTAGCTCCATTAAGCCCATTGTTAATCTGGTCTTGATCCTCCAGTGTTGTTACCACTCTGATGTCTGACGCACTATAGCACATAACAATACCCTAAAGTTCCAGGCTGCACCAATATTACTATTTGTGTACCTGTTATATGTCTGGGTCTTATGCTACATATTGTTCTACCAGGTTAAATAAACACCTAGTTAAGCTGTACCTAACGTGGACTAAAAGTCACCAGCACCAAACAACTGCACAACACTTCTAACACCTTATAAACTGTGTCCTCGTATTTTGACTGATATCTAGTAGGACTATTTACATAACCTTAATTGCACCCAGTGTCATTCCTCTGTGCATCTTTGCTACTGCTATTTACAGATTCTATAAAATGATGTTTGGAAAAGGCATGATGCAGGTTGGCATTGGAGAAGACCTTTCACAGCTATAATCATTGGGTAGGTGGCATGCTTCTTTTTGCTACTTTTTACTGGTAGACTAGGCCATCTGAACATATGGAGAAATTATGATGTCCGGTTTTGGAGGAAGCAGGATGGAAGGCTGTGATGCATTTGGGGGTGTAGTACATGGAGGTCTGGCTGGAGGTTAAGACCCCTAGGAAGTAAAGGCTTATTCAGTGTTTGTCCTACTCCCAAATTGGTGTTGCTAATTATGTGATTTTTGAGTCAACTTGTAGAGAGGCTCATAAGTTGTTTGATGATGCCCTGGGGCTGAATCATAGTTTTGGCCAGGGGACTATATTTAGTTTATTGCGTTTGCCTTTGGTGTCCATGCAGTATATGGGTTTAAATTTTGATGGGTGTTTTTATGTGGAAAAATGTTTACTCATGGACTTTGTGGTTTCCTGTGCCTATACTGAGAAATTATGTTTATTTTTACAATGGTGCCATCATGCTGGCACTGGTCATGTTGGCATTGCACAGTAGCTAGATTACTTTATTTTCATAAGATCCAAAGACAATTGGATGGATTCTGCACAGGACATTCCTCTAATATATAACTGTAATAATTATGTTAAACAAATACTTATATTAAAATGATATACAATTAATAATTCAGTGAAGTAGTCAGTGGTGCTCCCTAGGGACAGTCCATTGATACAAAGGGGAAAATTAATAGAATACTCTTTGCTAAACATACTCTTTTGTGAAGGTAAATATGTTAAAAGTTAACTTTTAATAAAGGTACTGATAAAAGGAATATGTGTGTCAAATATGTATATAATAAAAAATACATTTTCACAATATATGCAAATGTTTTTGTTTTAATTCTGTGCATGTGAAATAGTACAAATTCTTGCAAAAATAATTGTTTTTATGTGGACTAAAGTACTACACATAGATCATCAGTACATAAGTCAGTGTTCCTTTGAGTTAGAATCATATGGAGAGCAAAACTAGTCCTATCCTTGTTGTTAGTATGTATCTAGAAACATTTGCAGCATGAACACATTTGAAACAAATCTATCCATTTTGTTAATCGGTATCAAGATTACAGTGCACCATAAGTAGTCTGTCAGGGGTAATCAAATAAGTCATCTCCTTGTAATTATCATATACAGTATCCAGACAAAGTTGCTACATAAGTATTTTTGAACAAATCTTTCCTTATAGTCAGTACATTTCAACATTAACACATCATGCACTTATATGGACTAACAACAATTACCTTAGTAATACTTATACAGCATATATGGGTTTGACTAATAAAGTATTATGGTAAATCATATATAAAAAGAATATTGCAGTAACGGAACAGTTGATACAGATGAAATGATAGACCAGTGTGTCTGATTCTTTTGGTTTCTACTGTCACACTGTCATGATAAATCAGAGGATGGTGGATGCGAGAACCAGATGAGGCTGCCAATATGAAACAGGAAGATAGTATTTCTACTTTCAGTAAGTTCGCAGCTAATATGTCCTGATATCAGAAGACATTGCAGGACATGCAGTGTAGTGTGGCTCACTAATAAGAGATTTACAGAAAATTCAAGGTGATACCTGGTGGAGAGATTATTCAGAATGAACTCAAGTGTGGGTCTACAGTTTGTGATGTGACGAAGCCCCCAGGTGATACATGCGTCATCCATCTTTCACCGTGCCACCAATACTGATGGCACACATGAACATAAATAAAATGTAAAAACCTGCATAAATTGTGAACATTTATTTTTTATTATATAAATATTTGACAAACAAATTCCTTTTATCTGTACCTTTATTAAAAGTTAATTTATAACATATTCATTTTCTCCAAAGAGTATCCTTAGCAAAGAGTCTTCTATTCCTTTCCCCTCCTATGATTTCTTTTCATAGGCCCTGGAGGAAGTGATGTCTGTGCAGTTGTCATTTTTTCCGAGTAAACTTTGTTTTGGGTCCTAGGTGTGTGCCGGGGGTGGAGGATAAGTACAGTAGAAGGATACCACTTCTTTGTTTGTCCTATTTTGATATAGAGGTTGATACTTGTGCTGGTTGTTGCCATCTGCCAACTGATAAAGTGGCAAAATGACAGGAGCAGATTAATGTTTGTTTGGGGGTTCAAAGACTTCAGTTATGCACTGAGGGCCTGATTCTGACCCGCTCGCGAGCGCTGAGCGCTCGCAAGTGGATCGATAGTGCCCAAGTGCGCATGCGCACGATGGAGGTGGCTCCATCGTGCGCATGCACGAGACCTGAATAACGATGGCCAAGCCGTCGTTATGGGTCTCGCACCAAAGGGGGCGTGCTGTCGATGGTGATTGACAGCATGCCCCCTTTGGTGGGCATGCCGGGGGCGTGGCTGCCCAGACGGAGGCGTGACTAGTGATGTCAGTGGGAGTGCTTTTGGCTCTGACTGAGCCAAAAGCACTCCTGGGCTTGCGGCAGCGAGACCCTACCGCAGGGTCTCGTCACAAGCCCGATGGTCGCGATGGTCTTGACCATCGCGACCATCATTTTGGCCGCTTGCTATAGCTGTGGGTGGTCACCCACATCTATGCGAGTGGCCAGGAGGCCGCTCCAAAAAGGAGCAGGGATGGCCCTGATTCAGCGCGAGCGCTCTGTCAGAGTGTCCGGCTCTGAATCAGGGCCTGAGTGCATCACATTATTCTCATGGGGAGTCTTTTTTTTCCAGAAGTTAGAGATGGCCACGGCCAGGGCATGTAAACCACATCATCACATTTCTTTGTCTAAAGAGATAAAAGATTACCTTCCGGTGGGCCTGGTTTTTGGTCTGTTTTATGAATACCTAATAATCTTTATACCCTAAAGTCACTATTTAGCGTTGTAAGTCACACAAGAAATAATTGCTTTCCAGACTTTGAGTGTGGTTCCAAAGCACAAAAAGTTATTATTCACATAAAAGCATTTTGTTACATGCCTTGATCTAAAATACAATAAGTGCAAAACATTATACAATCACAAGGTATAGTCGATACATATGCAGGCACTCTGGATCCAGATTTCCGGCATCAAAGGTGAAGCCTCCGTCAAAAGAAAGAATATGATGACTAACTACAGGACATAGAATGCCTGAATATATACCATATAGAGAGTGGGCAATACAATAGAAAGGGTTGGCATAATCCCATTGGTTCTTCCTCTTGGTTCTTCTGTTACGATGTAGTTCATAGGTCAGTTTGTACAGTGGTAGTTCAGCCCTTCAACGGCTCTTTGTGTATCTTTTCCCGCCGAAGAACAAGTCTAAACTGGCTAATAAACATTACATTACAGAGTACATTTCAATACCTAACTCTCTATGATTCATAACTTGGAGACACATGTAGCGATCTCCTTGCCGATGGAACCGGAGAACTGCAAATTATCAGTGGTTTAGAATGGCACCAAACATGGTCTACTTATCATGTACTAAACCCTAGATATCAAATACCTGCATTTCACCACATAATTGATAACAAGTAAAACCTCTAATATTAACATTAATGCTAGGGAACCTTTCAGTGTATGTGAGCAATGTGTAAGTGTGGGGAGATTAAGTAAAGACACTCGTATGCATTTTGCATCTACGAGTTTGTGTAGTACAGTATGAAACATGCTTTGTGGGGTTGTTCATTTTATATGTATTAATAAATGTATGTGTTTATATAATGAGGACTTTTATCATAGGGCAGATGCACGACGCTAATAATCATAATATAGCGCCGTACATGGAGGTATCGTGTAGGCACCGCAAAATGGCGTCATGCGGACAAAGCAAAATGGCATCATGCAGATATTATTGTTACAATTCAGGTCTCAGCCAACCATCCGCCTTCATCAGTTTCAATGATTAGAGAATGTGGCCTTCATTGCCAGAGCCTAAAGCTACCCTGCAGCATTTACAGATTTCAGGACTTATACTGTGGCCTGGTTTGATTGGATGTTTACTTTGGATGGCATAATCAGGAAGGAAAGCCAGTTCAGAACATTTTGTTGTTGTTTTTTGTTCGGGAACATTATCAGAGAGATCACTGTAAGGCTTCCATGTCTGCAGCACTGGCAGGGTTTTCCTTCTTTTGTAAGATTCCTGATCCTACAAAATCTTTTGTTCTTCAAAAGATCTTATGGCAGGGCAAAGAATGTGTCCACCTTTGTGAATTTGTGCATGATTGTTGATTTTTAGTTGTTGCAGGAGTTAATAGATGTTATAGGTGGTTTAGCTTCAACAATTTTCAAAGCAGCTTTGTTTTGTTAGTCTTTTTCTGTTGCTTTTTTCTGTGTTTTTCATGTTAGTTAGTTGGTTGCTTCCAGTAAATCATTGGTTTCTTTTGGTTTGCTTCTACTGTACATGATGTTTTGGTTAGTAATTCTTCTTCTTTGTAAGTTGTGTAAGTCCAAGACTTAGGGGATGTTGGGGTACATTTGCTGCGTATACTGATGTTTTGGTTTGCCTGCAGAGTTTGCAGCGGTATTTATTTAGTCATTGCATAGTGGTGTTAGGTTTAGATGGTAAGAACTATGGCACACAATCATATAGGATAGGGGCTGTGACTTGTATAGTAGCTGGCAGGATCTCTCCCAAGCTCTTGGGAGGTGGCAATCCTCTCATTATAAGTCTTATACAGATGTGTCCTTACACATCATTGTTGCAGTTGTGCTAAAAATACCCTCTCAAAGCGCCAGGTCCCATGAGACTCAGCTACCTCCATGCATCTTTTTTGAGTCATTTTTGCCAATAATGCATCTAATATGCAATGTGGTGCTGATTAATCTGATATGTGAAACTTTTATATCTGTGTGTGCCTGAGGACCTGATTCAGACCTTCTCGCTCATTGCTGGCCGATTTTTGTGTCCTGCGCATGCGTATGCACCACATTGCGCATGCGCAAACCACTGTGACAGATCAGGAAGCACTTGCTCGCCCAGCATAGACAGCCCAGTTAAATGAGTGACAGGAAAGGCCACTAGAAACGTGGGAGTGAAGGTGCGAACGTGCATAATTAAGCATGCCTGTGTGTTTCAATACCATTTCATAGGCGTGCATAATTAACAGGCAGCGTCATTGTACACATCACCTAGTTGTATTTCACACTGAAGGGATCGCAATGCTTGTGGCCAGGTATAGTCAACCTCAAGCAGTGCGAGCACATCCAATGGTGCTCGATGTACCAATGTTTTCATGCAATTCCTGGAGATGACGTGCACAAGTGGGCATCTTACGAATGGATGGTGGGCATCTGCTTACACAAAGTGATCGCTCACCAAGACATAGTGGACGTGCTAATGCCTTGCTGAGTGATCGACTACCTTGCTGGGCATGCGCTGGATTTGCATATGCTGGGAGCGAGTGATCGCATCTAGCGAACGGCTCTGAATCAGGCCCTAGTCTTTGAATCTGTATACAAGGTGCTACAATGTATGCAGCCACAGCTTATTTCGGCCAAGTTATGTTGAGCTTCAGATACAGACTCAGGTGCACACAGATATACAGGTGTTGCATATCAAATTAATCAGTACAGTTTGCTGGGGCAACGCCTGATGCTAACAGAGTAGCATGATATCTGGTGGCTCAAGCATGCCTGGCAAGTCATGCTGCATGACATGTTGAGGTTAAATGTATAAAGACACATCTGTATGTGCTGCAATAAGTTGCAGCTTGCACTCCCTGTGTCAACCTAAAAATGTTGTTTACCCAATGGTTATTGAAGGACTACCATTCAATAAGTGGGGTTATGCAGAGATTTTTTAATTTTTCCTCCTGGGGCCCGCAATTCAGCCTTCTTTGACTTTATGAGTTTTGTTCTTCACTAGGCTTACCTGTTGTCTGCTTCTCCCGGCTAGGCTAGGTTTGTCTGTTTTGTCAATGTCTTGTACTTGATTGATTATGGTATGGTTACTTACATTTAGAGTTTTGTTTTGTTCACAGTTGAAGAGGATAAAGTTGGGTAGGTTTGGTTTGTTAATCACTAGTACACCTATTGGGCTGAGTGAAATTTTTTGTCTCAAAGTGCTGAGATTTTTATGGGGGGCACAAAATATGCTGTTTTGGGTTAGAGGTTTTCATTGTGAGGCTCTGTTAGATTAACTTGTGTCAACTTTTGGTTGGTGATAATAATGGGCAATTGAAGAGTCTCAAGTTCATTGTGAGGTTGAAGATGATTTTGGAAGGGATTAGTACCAGATGGTCAGAGGTGCAGATAGTTTGGTTGGAGGTGGTGCCTTGTTTGGTGTGACAGGAAGCACAAGGCTCGGAATAGGGTTAGAAGAAAAGTTGTCCCTGTGTCTTGGTCTGTTTTGTCTTTCAGGGTGGCACGATGGTCTGGCATGGCTTTTTTGGTCAGGATTTTGCAAAGGTATTTTAGGCCTGATAGGGTTCATCTTAATTCTTGGGGTTTAGGGTTTTTCATTAAGGACTCATTGTTTTTTTTTTGAGTAACCTAGCTTGGTCAGGTGGCAGGTCAGGGTCTGTTGGAACCTGGCTATGGAGGGAATGCCATTGCATCTCAGTGGCCAATTGTTGCACAAGGAGGCATTCTGAGGCACTTACCTTTTAATATATGGCATGCTTGTCCTGCCCAGTGTGGGACCTGGTTCTTTAGGTCTGGAAGCATTTGGGCTATGCCCAAATGAGGGGAGGGGAGTGTTCTGCAATGCAAGTGTGTCAGTAGGGGGATGTTGTAAAGCATCCCCAAATTTTGTAAAAACTCGATTGGCTAGAGCAATGCCTTCTTTGCCACCTTTTTTCTAGTATAAAATTTATTAATAAAAGCTCTGACCTTTTATGCCAAACTGTGGTATCTGTGTCATTATTTCCTTTAGATAAGTGAAGTTAAGAATAGTTAATAGGAGATATACGAGCGCTAAAAAATAATAAAAATATATATAAAATATGTGTAGGAAAATGCTGATGTTATGTTTTAATAGTGATTTTATGTGTAGATAGGAAAGTGAAAATAAAAAAATAATAAAAATGAAGCACTTTGTATTAAGATTACAATTTAAAAACATATGTATTTGTAGAAGTGTTTGGCTACACTTCCAATTTTGTCTGTATGTCTTTATATTTTATGAGAAGAAATTGCAACACTTTGATGTTTATAGCTCCTTTGTGGCTTATTGTGAGGAGAGTCCTTCAGTCTAATACAGCGGTGTATACGGCAAGCAAGCCTTCCAGCGGGGCCAAAAGATTGGAGGTACTAGAAGTGAAGTAAAAAGTTGCCAAACCAGTGGCTAATCTATCTATATATATATATATATATATAGATTCAAAGGACTTGCACTCACACCAATCTTAGCAAGCCAATGTGGGGGTGCCACAAGGATTTTTTAGAATCCAAAATTAGAAAACGATTGTCATAGACAAGGGCACTCTCCATACAAAAAACGCTGTTTATTTAGGCTATATATTGCCGTCCTTGATACAAAAATGTCAATCTTCCAGATATATGTCTAGATAAATGTCGTCAACGTTTCGATCCCTGACGGACCTTCCTCAGGACATTACATCATACAGAAATTGAAACAATTGAGTCATCTATCACAATAATATCTGTGAAAAAAAAACAAAAACAGAAACACACAGGCTTAGTCTCTCAGGCTTCAAAACTCCGTGGCAAAAAATAAAAAAATTAAAAACTAATAACAAACAAAGTTACCCAATTGATGTGAGATATACCATGACACAAAATTTCTAAAAACTTAAAAATAACTCAAAACAGAAAACACAAGTATGCTAAGTAATATAGAAAATATACTATACTGTGTCATAATCTCCATAAGATAAGTGTACCACACAGAACACTATTTTAGTATATATGCATATACCTTCATCACATACACAACATATAAACACAAAGAAAGGGGCAAGTGACAATAATCGCTACTGCAAATCACTAGTGACTCAAACAGAATATATGCAGTTATCAAGTTACCCCTAGTCACTATAACACCAATTACTAATGCAACATATACAGTGAGGAATATACCTGAATCAGGTAATGAAAAACAATCTGCGCAGTCACACTCTGCAGTTCACAGGGACCAGCACGTATATAGAGAAAAAAAATCCAATGGTCCAGTGCAGCTAAATAACAGAAAAGGATACAAAGACATTAACATGTCACTGGACAACCTGCGTGCCCGCTAAGGTCACGTAGGGAACGTGACGAGTGTACTTACCAACACGGGACAAAGATGCAACCTGCAAACACTCTCTCTCACTTAGAACGCATGCTTCCATGTGACGCCAGTGAGCATGCCACTAGACAAACCATCCCGCTGTTTAAACCTGCAAATCCGGAAATACGTCAAGTGACACGCACGGCATCGTGTTGGTTTCCTTCTTTGCCATAGAAACGCACAAGCTTGCGTTCCATATCAACTCTGAAAACACCAGCTCTTAAAGTCACATCAGCCCCACCTCTGTCACATGTATATAACCCGATGTCAGTACAATCCACCTGTACAGAAAAAGTGTCATCCTAGACAAAAACGTAAGATGTCTCTAGCAGGCTCAATTACTATGCCTGCCTGCCTGCACAACATTTGCCACGGGGCTGATTCATTCAAAACTAAACTATATTGGCTCTACCAAACTGGAACCAAATCTTAAACCATCACTGCCCACATAAAATAATTAGTACCCAAAATACCAGAACAATATAAAAAGATACGCAAGTTCAGTGGTACTAAAGCCACGTGTTGAAGCCCGAGACCAAATGCCCATACCAACACCAGCAAGACCTGTCGAGATGACCAAAATATTAGATAGTGGCTTTTACTTATAATCACAGACCTAACCAACTCAGTAGCCCACATGTGAAAATATATATATATATATAAATAAATAAAAATAACCCCAATACATGCAAAAATAAATATTGTGAGCAAACAAAAGAATGTAAATAGTTAAATAAAATAAATAAAATGAAATAAAATAAATAATGCAAAATGAAAATACAAAAATAATAATCAAAAAACAGTGAATAAAAAAACATGCAAAGAATCCAAAACACAGAATCCACCAAATATTAACAAGAATACTGATGAAAGAAACCACACCCCAAGGCACACCACAGAGGGGAATCAGTGCCACCATAATACAAAAGTGTTAAAGAAATATATTAAGTGAATTGTAATCATTAAGGCCCTTAGGGGCCACAGTGTCCAATCGATGTATCCAGTAGCTTTCGCGTTGTTTCAATAACTGAAGTTTATCGCAACCAAATCTTGGAGGAGGAATCCAATCAATGAGCTTACATTTCAGACTTGCCACCTGATGTTTTTGGTCCAAAAAGTGTCTAGCTACCGGCTTATCCGAGGACCCAGAGCTTAATGCTGCCTGGATGGAGGCCCGATGGTTCGCCATACGATCTCAAAATTTACGAGACGTAAGACCCACGTAGTATAGTCCACAGGGACAAATCAAAATATAAATCAAATAATCTAATGCGCAATGTAGATAGTACTTGATGTTAATTTTCTTGCCTGAATGGGGATGTGGGAAAGAAGGACCAGTCAGCAATGAAGTACATGTGATGCAAGAAAAACAGGAAAAGCTTCCAGGTCTAGCAGTCATAATGTTCTGAATAGAAGTGTTATCATTCGGGTAGATTGTAGGGCGCAACAGCAGCTGCTTAAGACTCGGTCCCCCCTTGTAAGCCATCATAGGAGGTCCTGTGTGTTTAAATGGTAATTGTCTGTCGCTTGACAGCCCTGAGTGTGGTCCTGTCTCTTTAAGGCAGGACCCAGTTTCATGTTTAAAATGTACGCAAGCTTGAGCCCAGGGATGGCAGATCAAGTTCATTTATCTGAGAATCAGTGTAGGGACTGGCTAGATGGGAATGACCGTGAAGCGGTGGTCAGCTTAACAAATTATTGCAATATTTTGGTACCAACATTCCCTATGTTCAAAGGAGTTGCAGTTTGAAAAGCATGTGAGTGCCGAGTTTGTATGATATTTTTTATGTAGATGGTGTGGTCACATACCAAGGGCACCCCAGATGGTTGAGTGCCGTGGATTGAGCCTGTCATGTATATATATATATATATATATATATATATATATATGTTTGTTGGTGAGTATCTTTCACAGCTGTCAAGGTAAAGCTGCCATATCTTAAAAATTTGCAAATCTTATATATAAAATAATTGGTCTGTTTGTTTGTCTGGTTATGCATTTGGACACCGCCCACTGATTGGGATGAAACCAATGTAATGTGGATCAGTTGGATCTTGACAAGGGTTTAAGGGGGGTTAGGGATCTGGTTGGACCTCCCGTTGGTGTTCACAGTGCATACATTTGAACCAGGGAGAAATTCTGAATCTTCCACTGGATGGATTTAGACAAAAACCCTTTTCGTCTGTATGTTTCTCTCCATGTTAGGTACATGCCATCATCATAGCTTTTGACCTTTGCATTTCGTCATCTCTACTTACATCTTACAGCAGCCATTTTGTCCTATCCTATGCCACTACTTCTTTTACTATAATTACTGATATGCCGACATGTTCTCGCTCCCACCCCTCCCCCTTAGCCTGCACACTACACAACATTGACACAGACAGATACACACAAACACACACACATTGATAGAGACAGACACACACACTGACACATGCACTCACCAAAAAAAAAACATAAATACAGAGCCAAACTACATAAAGCAGTGAGCAATCATTTATTAAATATTATCCTCCCCCCCCCAAATACATACAGCAGTGATCAATCATTTATCAAATATTATCCTTCCCCCAAATACATACAGCAGTGATCAATCATTTATCAAATATTATCCTCCCCCCCCAAATACATACAGCAGTGATCAATCATTCATCAAATATTATCCTCCCCCCCCCAAATACATACAGCAGTCATTAATCATTTATTAAATATTATCCTCCACCCCAAATACATACAGCAGTCATTAATCATTTATTAAATATTATCCTCCCCCCCAAATACATACAGCAGTCATTTGGCTTTGGCTTACCAAAAGGCAAATACATACAGCAAGGAATCCTCTGGCATCATTTTGTAAAGATAATCCCCCCCCTATCCCCCCTATCCCCCCAGCACCTAAATATTATCCTCCCCCACTAGGCCATCTGCCCCCAACCTGCAAATACATACAGCAGTGAGTCAGCCTCCTACATCTTATTATAAATAATTCCCCCCGGCATCCCCACCTATCTCGTGCAGCTCCGGGACTCGCTGCGCTAGCAGTAAAAGACAGAGAGTCCCTGGCAGCAGGTGCTCTCTCACAGTGCCGGCCGGTCACAGTGCCCTTATGGGAAGTGACTGGGAGGGGCAGCTCCCCCTACAGCCAGCCCAGGCTTTGCAAAAAAAAAAAAAGTAATATTGTTTAGCAGCTTGCCGGGCCAGCGGTGATGGAGCAACGGGCAGGGGGGGTTTCTAGGTACTCGGAAACCCCCCCTGCATGCGCAGGTGCTTTATGCAGCGCCCTTTAAATAGTGGCCCCAGTTGTCCCCTATGCAGTACCTCCAGTATTGCCCTTTATATAGAGCCCCAAGTGGTAGTCCCCCCATGCAGTGCCCCTAGTAGTAGTCCCCTCCCCTTGTAGTGCCCCCACTAGTGTTCCCCCCTTGTATTGCCCCCAGTAGTGCCCCCCCAGTAGACACACACATAATAAAAGAAACAAAAAAACAAACACTTACCTGAATCCCCGCTCCTGCTCCCGCTGCCGCTATCTGCTCCTCCATATCCCACTCTGAATTATGGGAGAGACATCATGTTGTCTCTCCCAATACCCACTGCAGGAGCCAGAATTTGGAGCCTGGCTCTGGCAGTGGGCACAGCAGTCAATGAGAGTCTGACAGACTCTCATTGGCTGCTATTTAAAACAAACACACTGCTGCCAGCACCGAAGGCTGTGTGTTTGTCACTGTGTAGTGCTGACCGAACTCCACTAGGTTAACACCTGCCATGTGGTAGTGAGTTTGATTTGATTTGTGGTAGATTTGTCATTAATGTCTCAATATTCACCAGAAAACAATTACTAAAACATGCACACAAGACTGCAATACATGCATGAGCAATGAAGAAAGCATTTATTATGGACTGTTTCTATTAATTTCAGTAGGGATTCTATCTTTGTGCATTTTGTATTTGCAACCTGTAATAATTATGCAATGAATATTTATACTGATAATAATGACTAAAGTGATTAATACAAAAGCACTGAGAACAATTCCAGCATCCCCGCACTTCTGCCCCACATACTGAGGATGCCATCAGCATCCCTGCACTGCTGACACTGCCGGCACTCCATTCCTGAGTACACCACCAGCACCCCCACTCTACCGACACCAGTGACACTCTGCACTGAGGATACTGCCAGCACCACCGCACTGCTTCCCCCTGTACTGAGGACATGGTTAGCACCCAAGCACTGCCGACACTGCTGGCACTCCCACATTAAGGACACTGCAGATACCCCTGCAATGCCGACACCACCAGCACCCCCACACTCAGGATGTCGCTCAGGATTCTTCCAACACTGTCATACTGCTGGCACCCCTGCACTGAGGACACTGCTGGCACCCCTGCACTGCCAACACCGCTGTTTCAGTAAATTCACTAGAGGTGTATCCAACCCACACTGTATCCGACTTGCACAGTATCCAACCCACACTGTATACTGAACTGTATAGGACCTGCGCTGTATCCAACCCACACTGTATCACGCACTGAAAGCAACCCACACTGTATCCAACCTGCACTGTATCCAACCCACAATGTCTCCCACATTGTATCTGACCTGCACTGTATCCACCCCACACTGTATCCGATCTGCACTATAAATTGCACTGTATCTGACCCACACTGTAGCTGACTCATACTGTACCCTGCACTGTATCCAACCCACACTGTACCCCCCACTATAATAGACCCGCACTGTATACCGCACTGTATCTGAGCCGCACTGCAATTGACTCACACTGTACCCCACACTATATCCAACCTATACTGTATCCAACCCACACTGTATCCCGCACTATATCAGACCTGCTCTGTATCCAACCCACAATTTATCTGACCTTCACTGTAAACTGTACTGTATCTGACACATACTGTATCCTGCACTGAAACCGACTCACACTGTATCCAACCCACACTGTATCCAACCCACACTGTATTCGACGTGCACTGTATCCAACCTACACTATAAACCGTAATGTATCTGACCCGAATTGTATCCAACCTGTACTATATCTAACTCACACTGTATCTGATCTGCACTGTATCCGACCCACACTGTACCCTGCACTGTACCTGCCCACACTCTTTCTGTCCCATAGGTACGGAACATTGTTTTTAAGGTTGGGGAGATTTGGGGGAACAGCTCAAACAAAGGCTGATTGATCGGGGCTTAACATGGGCACAGAGTGCCAGTCATCAGTGGCCCAGCATCCCCATCAGGGAAATACAGATTGGGCACTGGGAATAGGCATGTGCTGGGGGCATGTGCACTTGTGTAGGGGGCATTCATGTCTGTTGTTGCTATTTACACATCGTTTAGGTTTTGTTTGTTTGCTGCTTGTTAACTATGACTACTTGTTTTGAGCAAGGATATTCCACGCATGATTTTTAGTAAATTTCTGTGTTGTATTGTTTTCTATTGAGTGTACTTGTGAGTTGGTTCGATTGGTTATTGCTAATACATTACTAATTTGCAAAACATTTGTAAACAGAAACAACTGCCGTGTATTTGTGCCGCTGCTCTTTTGTTTGCTTAGTTTAGTCAACCAGCCTTTGGTCTATGTTGGTGAACAATATTGTGAACTGTGAGGTGGTCACAATTGACTGGAAATGACTGAAAATTAATGTTATTGAAGTTAATAATACTGTAGGAACAAAAAAGGTCAGCATTTATGTGATTTTAGCTGTTTTTATGATTTTTTAAAAAAAAATACAGATCCGAAACCAAAACACGAAAGGGCAGTTTTGGCAAAACCTGATCCAGATCCAAAATACGAAGGAGATACAGATCCAAAACCAAAACATGGGGGTTGGTGCACATCTCTAATGAAAATACAGTCACAACAAAGAGATCTGAAAGCACACTAACAGAATAATTACAATTGCTAATCACTTAAATCTATAAGGCACTTAGGGTCTGATTCTGCAAATGATTCTGTATGATACCCCCCTGCTGCATTTGCGATCCCAGCACTGCGACGGAGGCAGGTTGGAATCACCATTGCGACCATTGTGACCATCAGCGGTCGATGGTCATGATGGCGGACGGAGCCGGGTGGCCAGGCAGCTGAGTAAGCCTCAGTTTACTCAGGCTGACCGGCTTGTGAGCCCAGAAGACTGCATACATCCATGCAGTCTCTGTGCTGGCCACTCCCGGAAAACGGGACAGACACGATAAGTTTCTGGGAAAACATGCCATCACTGTCCCCACACCACCCCTTAAATGCCTCTTTCTGTCAATTAGGCAGAGGCTTTCAAGGTCTTGCATGCGATTGAGCAGGACCCATTCTGCACAGTCACATGCACTGCTGAATTAAGCCCTTGATCAGTATCAAATATTTTTTTCAACTAAATACAGTACATAATGAGAAAATGAGAAATTAGAAAGTTTCCATGCAAAAGGGGAAAATATAGCTGTAAAAGGAATTGGTCTGATCTGTCTGTGTCACAAGATACTAAATTCATATTCAAGGTATACTCTATATCAATATCTTTGAAATAGTTTACAATACAGGGCTATGTTAATTTCAAAGATCAAGCATTTTTAAATAGCAGGGAATTAAACACCAAACAACAGCACCCTAAACTCCACTGCAAAATAGAGTTTCAAAAAGAAGAAACACAATCTCATGGAGATGGAAATAAGTATGCTACTGAATGTCAACCTACCATAAATGGTATGTGGAAAAGCATTGATCACTACAACTTACTTACAAAATCCATAATGGATATACCATATGAGTCGTAGAACTGCAAGAAACACAATGTGAACCATCTGAGAATGTTTAGCTGGTAGACGTGTTTTTTCTACCCAGGTGAACAATGCACCAAATTGGTAGACAGAGCAACAAGAAGTGTTTAGATAGGATGTACGACTGATAGAGCAAATCAATTCTATGAAATAGTTGAACCTATTAACTATGTTGCTGTACAGTTTTTCAAATCTACAGGAATGATAAATCACTCAAGAAACATAATTGTGAAGGTCAACTGGAGTATGAAAGGGTCACGATCTTACTGATGTTTATTTTTGGTAGCAGGCTAATCCTTTTACAACAGTTATGTTCCAATATTTATTGTATGTATGTTGGACCAGTGGTTAAATCTACAAATGTGATATAATTTTGTAAGGCAGTTAACAAAAAGAATACAATTGCAACACCTAGAAATAAAAACTACATGCCTGTAGGATGAGTCTGAAGAAGATAAATGGAACATGAAATAGAGTTTGTATATTTAGGAATTAATTACCTTATTTGGGATATTTGGTGTAATTAAGCAGCCTTATAAGATAGATCTACCACACCCTCTTGCAGGGAAGATTCACCAGCAGATCCCTGTTAATCCAGTGAGAAATAACAAACAGATGGATAAATGTCTTGTTTTGTATTCAGATTGGCTGATATTTTATGAGCTAGAGGAGGACAAATGCAATGTATTTAACAAAATCATGGTAAAATTTAGAGATTAAAAATCTTCTAAATGTCACTAATGCTGCCCATCCACTTGTAGGTGCAGGGACGAAGGCACGATTACAACATCGTAATCGTGACATCGTCTTCCTAGGGGTGAAGTGCATACACTGAACGTACAGACATTCAGTGTATGCACAACAATCATCCCCGAACTTGGACAACCTGACGATGGTCATCATGTTGACCGTCATGTTCGGGTGATGATAGATGTTGGAAACGATCAGCGGGCGTGCGCCACGCTGGTCATTTGAGACATTTAAATGCCTGATTTGCAGGTGATAACTGAGCGATTGCACGATTACGATGTCATAATCGTGCAATCGCTCAGTATTATTGGCAAGTGGATGGGCACCTTAAGGAATGAAGGAGATGGAAGCTTTCTGCTCATTTGTACAATGTTTATTGAAGAAATTGTGGAATTAAATAACTTGAAGAATATGAAAACTTTTATTGTTATTTATTGTATTTATTTTGGAACACTGCCATCCCACACATATATTTTATTGCATTTTTTTTATTAATACTGTTTAGATACTTTTATAGTTTCAGATTTTAATTCACCTTAGACGTGATATTTTGTGGAGTTGGCCCTGACCCAATTTGCTCATCGTAAAGTAAAATAAATCTAAGTATGAAGTCTTGTTTTACTTTTAAACTTTGCAAATTCATTTGTCTTGCTTAATATCAGAACAAAGAGGAAAAGGGGTAAGCATATTTGCTTGGCTGTTAAAAAGTGCATCATGCACTCTTTATAAACTAAAAGGCCTTAAGTAGCGCTTCTTTCCCTTGACACTTATTTACCCTGAAGTCCCTGCCAGAGAAATGAATATGTAAACAATTCAAATTTGTATTGTATTCCACTTCACTACATCAGCTCTTTTCATCAGACCTCAAGTATATATATATTTAGCTACTGATTTACTTTTACTGACAGAAGCTGATGAGTTAGAACATATCTTAAACACAAATGGGAAACATGCCCCAGATTTTCTAATAAACAAAACAAACAATGTTATTAATTTGTGCATTTTATTGTATATAATATTTTCTTAGTACATACAGCAATGACATTTGTTTGAGCATGGTCCACAATATCAAATATTTGATTAATTCATAGTTATCAACATTTTCTCATTTACTGTACTTCAAAAGTCTCAGGTTTTAGATATTTGTCATTGCCCATTTTTGTCTTCTGATATCACACAATGAAACTGTTCTTTTTCTGCCTTTTCGATGTTATTATTTCCACCTAGTATTATTTTCTGATATCTTTGATGGTATTCATGGAAGACGAGAATTTCAAAAGCAAAGAAATATGTTATATTTTACTTGAAACGTTAAGAACTGTGACATGATTGGGACTGTTGAACGAACAGCAGCAAAGCACCCTTGGAAACTATTTTAAACCATATTTAAGCATGCTATTTTGTCAATATTAATTTAGTATTTTTAGTTTTATACCAATTTTAGTAATTTTTGTTTTATACCAATTTTACTTTCTTCAGGACTTTTGTTGTACTACAAAACCAGCAATCCTTAGCAAATAATGGTTACCAAAGCTTGCTAAGAGTTGTAATTTCATAATGTCCCCTTTTTTACTTTACGCTATTATCCTGCCAAAACAAAACTAATAATAACAATCATCCCACTCAATTTTTGCATGCAGACATGCACACAACTATTTGCTTGGGAAATAAGTTACAATCTGGCATATATATATTTGCTATGCATTGTCCATTGCAAAACAATAACTTGGATTGTGCACAATATCTAATGTAATTGAAAAACAAGAAGCAAATCATCCCACTTTCTCCTTAACAAGACTGAATTTTAGTGCACACTGGAATCACTATTATTATTAAATGAATACTAAATTATTAATCAACATAGTTATAATATTATTCAATTTTGTAGAGGAAGGAAAGTAGTTCACGGTACACCATACATTCCATGTATGGGAAGGTGTACTCCCAGATACCAGACTATAATTTCTAGGAATAAAAATTAAGTATCCAACTGGAGACACTCCGTTTCTTAAATTAACATTTTTTAAAACAACAAATTTTATTATTGTTCGTTAAACTTGAGCCTTTATCATCCTAACTTGAAAGAGTATTAAAAGATGGTTTAGGGAAAAGAGTTCATGCACAGAGTTGAAAATTGTCTAAATAAAACAAATGTAATAAATAATAATAAATAATCTGTAATTTCCAGGAATCATGTGGGAATGGCATTGTTTTAGCATCAGGACAAATTACCAAATGCAGGTCTCTCTGGCTTCTGGCAAACAAATGCAGTTCCCATTATTCTCAATGGCCACTGCAGTCTGAAGCAATTTATCGAGTTCCAAAAAGGTTATCTTTTCAGAACTTCCCACATCGACTAACATCATGTTTAATAATGACAGCCATTTAGTGGCATGTGCCACTCTTTATAAGCTTTTACTCTTTCATTTCATTATAAAACAGTGCTTAATAATATTGGTAATAACATGCCTTAGTTGTTCCTTGTGAATTGATGGTTGGTGGGTATGGTGACCAGGGTAAAGTGCACTTATAAATAAATGAGAAGCATCATAGAGAGTAATTTCATGTACACTGTGGTCTAGTTTGTTGTGGCAGCACTATTTAAAATAATTTTATTTATTTACATGTAAACTCATATCTAATTTACCGAAGCTCCCCTGAAGTCCACAGATTTTTAATAGAATGCAAGTTCAGTATAAACAGCCCCAATATTTATCTGGATGAGGGGAACATGTCAAAGTTGGATCTAAGGGAGTATGAAAGTAAGATGCAGATTACAGTGAGTGTATTGTCTTGTTGGAATTACCAAGGAGCCCAAATGTGTTTAAAAGTAGATGGGCTTCCATTTAATGTATAATAAGCCTACAATATATAAATCTGCTTCCACTGTGTCAGGTACTCATTATATTAAGCTTTATTGTATGAAGTGGCCAACTTATTATTTTCTTACGTATTTGTTTGTTACCAATGATTCAGATTGTTATATGATTTTACTTATGTAAAAAGGTTGTTGTTTGAATTAAAGCTTTAGTTGTTGACCTAAATCCTTTCTGACTGTCTTTGTGTATAATTGTTAGGAATTCTCTTTGACAGTGAAATCACTTGATATGACACTTTAAATCTACGTCAGAGCCTGTAGTTTAGAGGGAGCATACTCAGGGCCATTTTTATGTTCTACAAATAAAATATTCTGCTTCTTAGAAATAAGATAAAGATTAATAGAAAGAAGGCAAAAAAACTATTTCCACTGCATTCATTATTTGATCTATATTGCAGAAAGACACATTTTTTTTAGATAACTGTAAATGGCTATAATATGAAAACATGTATTGTATTCTTTCAACAACCTCTCTATATTTATATAGCAAATGTATCTAATAGATAAGGCACAAAATAAGCACACAATATAAAACATATAAAATTAAAAAAATATATAGATAAAAAGAATGGTTGCTCTGTTTATATTTAAAAATATACACATATATAACCAGAACTCAGCTCTTAAGGTGCATATCCACTACACAAGAGTGGAATGACAGTACGATTACAACATTGTAATCGTGCAATCGTTCATCATCCTGTGCAGCGGATATTGTGCCCACACTGAACAATATGTCATTCAGTGCAGGCACCCTCCCTCATTCCCATACATGCACAAACTGTTGATATCGACAGTTTGGCCTGCATGTTCAGGCGATGACAAATGCAGACAACGACCAGAGGTAGCGCGTATCGCTGGTCATTGCCGGCATTTTACTGCACGATTAAAGGACGATTAATGAACGATTGAGTGATAACATTGTTGTAATCGTTCAATTGCTGATTTTTTTTTTTATCTAGTGGATACGTGCCTTTATACTAACAATAGAAAGACCTGGAATGTAAAAAAACAGACAATAAAAAAAAACAATAAGAGCGCTGCTCTTGAGTTGCAAAGCAAAAATGACAAATTTTTATTATCACGATATCACATAAAATTATAAACATAACACTCTAACAACTTATCAAGAAATGTATAAATAATCATTTGCGCACTCACACTGAAAGAGGGCTGCTCGTGCCAAGTTTTCACCAACATTAAATCTGTGGCCACAGACAAATTAAAGCAAAAAAACAATATACAGTAGAACTTAAGCATGCAATAGATAGTTAATAATGGTATTTTCTGTGTTTGCATGTAAAATGTATGCGCAGGAGACTCACGTGCATCAACAAAGTAGCAGTACCAAGCGTGCGTCTGTGTCATAAGTAAAGGGCTCATCTGTTAAAGGGTGGTATAACCTCCAAAGTGCGCTCCACAAAAAAAGAAACAATTCTTCTTTTTTTCTGTGTTTGTGTGTGAAATGCACAGTAGCCACACGTGCATCAACAAAGGAGTAGCGCCAAGCGTGCGCCTGTGTCATAAGTGCATAATGTGCGCTCCACAAAAAAATAAACAATTCTTCTTTTCTGTGTTGTGAATTGTATGAGCTGTAGCCGCACATTAAACAACAAAGGAGCAGTGCCAAGCGTGCATCTGTGTCATAAGTAAAGGGCCAGCTGGCTCAACTGTTAAAGGGTGGTGTAACCCCCAAAGTGCACTCCAAAAACAATTCAAAATTCTTCTCTTCTGTGTTTGTGTGCACCTTAGCCGCACGTATATATCAATATAACATAAATGGAGGACAAAACTTTATCCGATAAAAATAAAATAGGGAAAGATCAAGAACCACTTCCTCCTAGTGCTGAAGCTGCTGCCACTAGTCATGACATAGATGATAAAATGCCATCAATGTCATCTGCCAAGGTCGATGCCCAATGTCATAGTAGAGGGCATATAAAATCCCAAATGACAACGTTCAGGAAAATGACCTTAAAAAAACATTTATATCATCTGAGGAGAATATGCCATTTACAACACAGAGTGGCAAGGAATGGCTAAGGTCTTTCCCTATGTTCATTACTAGTGGTTCAGCTTCACATGACGATGGAAGTCCTCCTCCCGCTACGTTAAGCTGGCAAAAGCACAGCGAAGAACTGTGCGTTCTAAGAAGATATCACAAATTCCCAAGGAGAGTCCAAGTGTGGTGTTGGTTGCGATGCCTGACCTTCCCAACACTGGATGGGAAGAGGTGGCTTTCCACCATTTGCACACCCTCTGCAAGTGCTGGAAGGTGTTGAAGCTGGATAATTAGCTGAGACAGAATCTGTTGAAATTAAAATCTGCACAATGCCATTTTGCGAATGACAACAAGACGCCATTTTGTGAATGGCCACTCAGCCCTATTTTAGTGAATCTCACACATTATAAGTACATACGGCGATGCTATTATTTAGAGTTGTGCGATTCCCATGAAATAGAACAATGTTAAAAATCCTCAGTATACAAATACATACATTTACTGAAGCATATAATATGACCAACCCTGCAAAACATGTACCACGGTGTACTTCCCAAACACGTAGATGCACAACGCTAATTAGCAACTATACATAATATCCTTACACTTACACACTGCACACTTACATAAAAAGGTTCCCTAGCATAAAGGTTTATATTCAAGGTTTTATTTATTATTCAGTATGTAATAAAGCGATTGTATTTAAGATCTCAGCTTTAGTATATGATAAACAGACCGTGTTTGGTGCTATTCTAAACCACTGTGTATTTGCAGGCTTCCGGTTCCATCGGAAAATAAATCACAACATTTGTCTGGGAATTATGGATCATAGAGAGATAGGCATTAAAATGTACTGCAGCCAGTTTAGACATGTTCTTCAGCAGGAAAATGGACACAAAGGGCTGTTGGAGGCTGGACTGTGATCATACAAACTGACCTATGAACTGTATTGTAACAGAATAACCAGGAAGAAGAACCAATGGGATTATGCCAACTTGTTCTATTGTATTGCCTATCTCTGCAAGGGTTTATATGCAAGCTCCCTGAATTTGCTAGTCAGTCATCTTTTCTTTGCTGTTGACGGAGGATTCATAGTTGATGCCGGGAATCTGGATTCAGAGCGCCTGCGTATGTGTTGACTGTACCTTGTGATTGTATAATTTGTTTGCACTAATTGTATTTAGATCACAGCGTGTAACTATCTGCTTTTTGGTGAATAATATATTTTTGAGCTTTGGAAACACAATCAAAGTCTGAAGAGCAATTATTTCTGGTGTGACTTATTACGCTAAATAGCGACATTTTAGAGTGTATAGATAGGCAGGAATCAATAGTTGAGGGCTCATAGAGTGAGATCACGCTGCCAGTCACACGCTAACACACGATTATCGATCTCTCAGCAAAAGGGTGGAGGCACCATACACAGGAAAAAACGCATTGTGCCTTCGAATACCTGCTACCACTTTGTTGCTGAGAGATGACTATACGTTATTATGTGAGTTCAAGGAGCGCTGATTAGAATCCAGGGACATTGGAGGAAAAAGTTTGTTTTCCTCCGTTGATAAAATTTCATGTTAAAGGGGGAAGTCGCACAATAGCGTAAGGGTAATACTATGTTTTGTGTAGCGGTTGCATTATTATGTATGCGACTAGTCGCACAATAGCATATATGTATTCCTGTATTGCTGCCACGTGTTTAAACAAAGCCATTGAGATTGCATTGTGATATTGATAGCGTGATAACATTGTTGTAAGTACTTTAGTTGGTGCTGCCATAGTCTGGAAAAACGTGTATTTTTCTTCGCAGGAAAAAGATGTGTAACAGTGAATGTGTGTTGGTAGGGGTGACATGTTCCCTAGCTAGGGGTATCGTAAGACCCATAGGGTGTCGACCTAGTGGCTTGGTAGTAGATACCGAAGTCTATACAAACAGCAGGTGTAGTTGTTGTTTTGTTGTAGGTATCGGCTATCAGTGTGATTGCAGCATTCAGTGATCAGTTAGGGTTATTGGGCATTGTGATTGAACTGCACAGTTGTGGCATATTGTGATTGTGAACTGAGCAGTGGTGGACGAAATCACTGAAAAGGGTAAGCATTATTGGAATGTTTAAATTCTAGCAGTGCAAAGTACTCAAAAAGGGCTTAGGTGCGTGGAAGCAGCCTGGTTATTCTTCCGTAGGTGTGTGCACGCATCCTGTTAATATTGTCCATAGGTAAGTGAAAGTAGCCTTGACATTCTTTCACTGATTTAAATCTCTATTGAAAAGTTTAGTGTTATTTTCCCAAGATGGGAGCCAAGTAAACGGTAGAGATGTTAGATGATGTGCTGCTTTTGGAAGCGCCGATCGGGTCGGCACGGCATATTATGCATACTAGGTATGGTGCTTATGCAACTAGGTACTGTGATGTATGGATTAAAATGATGAGAAAGAGTGTGAACTGTTTCCCAGAATTGGCAGCTTTGATAAGGAGGTATTGAACAATATCTGAGATAGCATCTGTATGGTGCCCTCTCAAAAGAAAAAGATAAAATATAGCAACTGTTTAAAGTTATGGCAGCATGAGGGGGATACGTGGCTTAAGGGTGTGCATGTGACGCAAACCAGCATCATGTGCACGATACAGGGGAGTGCGCACGCAGCGCTAAACAGTGTTGCATATGCACCGCAAAATAGCGCGCATGCACAGCAAGGTAGCATTGCAGAAGGTAAAGTCAGTAGTTCACGTGCACCACCACCACCCTATGCAGATATGGTGGAGGTACAGTTGATGTAAAAACTCATAAAGATGTAACTGGTAACCTGTACCCTCTCTTGAGTAATCACAAGGAAAATGTTTATGATGCGGATGATGAACCTGTTGTTATGTCTGCCATTTCCTATGCCGTACAAATGTTAGATGTTCCATTACAATGAGCACAGGATGTGGCCCCATCCTCATCAGTGGTAGTACAGGAAGTGTTAACATCTGCCATACCTGTAATGGAAGTTTTTAATCCTGTACGTAGCAGTAATAGACTGAATCTCCAGCCAGGTAACAAATAGAAAGGTAGCAGTGCAGCCAGTCTCCATCCTGTCCGGACAATAACTGTTCCCAATGGGAATCCAGATGCGAATGGTGTGGTGCCCACAAGAGATGTAGTGATGCATTGTCCTTGGACAAGAGCGGAACTAAATTCCATAATGACTGACTTCCCTGACCCTAAGAAGGAATTAGCAAAATGCCAAAGATTTGTGAAAAATTTGGGTAATGCTCACGAGCCAACCAATAAAGATTGGCGAGTGGTGTTAAGGGCATGTCTTCCACACAATACTGATATGAAAAAGTTTATCATGGACTGCGTATTGGAGGGAGATGGTCCCTTAACAGATGAGGATAACCAAGGTAACATTACCTGCATAATAACTCCATTGGGTGTATATTTTCCGGTAGTAGTTAACTGGAGTAAAATTTTCACCATAAAACAAAAATAGTGAATCTGCAGAAGATTACTGTACTCGAGCTCTGTAGACTATCACCCAGTACACTGGAATAGAAGATATTAAAGATAGCACTCACCATAGGGAAATGGTCATCACGGTACTTATGAATGGTCTTAAAGACAATCTAAAGACCTGAGTCCATACCTCTCTAACTGGCTGGAGGGGAGTCCCTGTAGAGACACTGAGGGAATCTGATATTGAGCATGATAAAAACATCCTCAAGAAGAGAGTGACCCAGAGCAAGAAGCTAATGGCTGTTAGCATTCAAGCTCTAGAAGGAATGAATATACCATCACAGCCACCAGACACACATGCACCTGCACAACTACACACCCTCACCAATCCTACATCACCACAAACACAGCCCTACCCCACTTATCACACACAACCACAAATCCCATACTACCCTTACCCTCAAAATTCATACTCACACTCACAATCTTTCTCTATCACCCAACCTACACAACAATCTTTTCTGCCACCCCACTCATGAAGGTGTTGTAACTGCAATCAAGTGGGACATGTAAGTAGGAACTGTAAGTTGAAGAGGGTAGGACCCCCTAACCAGGGAGTACCTAGATTTCCATATAAGGGATATAAGCAGAATGAAGGGAATTTGCCAAAGTCACCTGCTCCAATCATGGCCCTAAATGCTGTATTGGAGAGTAAGAGTCAACAATATGGGTCAGGTCATACCTGTAGTCTACAGTCAGTCAGGTTAACTGGGCATTTAGAGAAGAACCTGTAACATTAATTGATATAGCTGGTACTAAACATTCTTTTCTTGTAGACACAGGGGCAACCAGATCAGTGATAAAATGCCCAGCTAATTTACAGGTGACCAGCGAAACAGTACCAGCAATGGGTGTAACAGGTAAAGTGCAACATTATCCTTTAACCACATCCACAGAGGTTACTATCGAGTCATTGCATACCAGGCATTCTTTTCTCTGGGCAGCAGCGGCCCCTACTAATCTACTGGGAAGGGATTTGTATTGTAAAATGGGATGTGTCATATATTGTACCAATGATGGTATATTTCTAGAGATCCCAGAGAGTTGCACACGAGGTCAGGGATATATTGAACACTCCCCAAAGGTTAATCTATCACTGTACTGGTTCAGGTAAAAATCCATCTCAGGTAGATCAAATGTTATCCCAAATACCAGGTTCACTTTGGACCAAAGATGGACAGGACACTGGATTGATGCAAATGTAGCTCCCATAATGGTAAATCTAAAAAGCGTTAGGCAAGCTCCAAAAATTCCCCAGTACCCATTAAAACAGGAGGTAGATATAGGGGTTTATCCCATAATTGAGCGGTTATTACAACAGGAAATTTTAGTCCGTACAGCAAGTGTAGCCAACAGTCCAATCTTTCCTGTGAAAAAGAGTGATGGGAGGGGTTATAGGCTGGTACAAGACCTTAGAGGGGTTAATAAGGTAGTATAGAGCCAATTCCCCATAGTGCCGAATCCAGCTGTCATTATCATGCAGATCCCACCAAATGCAACACATTTCACTGTCATTGACCTCTGTTCTGCTGTTCTGCTTTCTTCTCTGTACCTCTTCATCCTGACTATCAGTACCTATTTGCTTTTACATACAAGGGTATACAATACACATGGACACAATTGCCCCAGGGCTTCATAGACAGCCCCAGTATCTTCTCCCAGGCCTTACATGACTGTTTACAATCTTTTCAACCTGCCAATGGATCTATTCTAATACAATATGTGGATGATTTATTGTTATGTTCTGATTCATTTATGTCATGTTTAAAACTTACTAAACTTTTATTGCTTCATCTCTCACAACAAGACATAAGGATGCTAAGGAAAACTACAGCCATGCCAGTCCAGGGTTAAATACTTTGGACATTGCCTAACCCAGGGGTTACCACATCTGACCACTGACAGAATCAAAGTCATACAGACCATGACAATGCTGCAGAACCAACAGCAAATCAGTACCTTCCTGATAATGTGTGGATACTGCAAAATGTGGATCCCAGGTTTTTATATTTTGGCCTTACCATTACAGGACTTAGGCCCTGAGACAGAGCCGGACGCTCTGACAGAGCGCTCGCTCTGAATCAGGGCCGTCCATCTTAATTTTTAGAGCGGCCTCCTGGCCACTCGCATAGCTGTGGGTGACCACCCACAGCTATAGCGAGCAGCCAGGAAGATGGTCACGATGGTCAAGACCATCATGACCATCAGGCTTGTGATGAGACCATTGTGGTAGGGTCTCGTTGCTGCAAGCCGAGGAGTGCTTTCGGCTTTATCAGAGCTGAGAGCACTCCCACTGACATCACTTGTGATGTCAGTGGGGCCGGCTCCAGATGGTAGGCGTTCCCATGGGAACACCTCCATCTGGGCAGCCACGTCCCTGGCACACCCACCAAAGGGGGTGTGCTGTCACTCACCATCAACAACACGCCCGCTTTGGTACGAGACCTGGAGCGACGGCTTGCCCGTCGCTATCTGGGTCTCGCGCATGCCCATGACGGAGCCGGCTCTATTGTTCACATGCGCACTGGGCAAACATCGACCCACTTGCGAACGCTCAGCACTCACGAGTGGGTCTGAATCAGGCCCTTAGTCTCTTCCTCAAAGCCTGATCGTGTCATACACACAGAGGAATCAGAGCAGGCTTTCCTTAATCTTAAGGATAGTCTGACAAGAACACCTGCATTGGGAATACCTGATTATGAAAAACCTTTTGATTTATACTGTACGGAAGCTAATGGTTGTGCAGCATGTGTCCTCACACAAAAACACGATGATGCCAGTAGGTCCGTAGCATACTATGGTGCACAATTGGACACTGTGGCAAGATCACTCCCAACATGTTTAAGAAGTGTAGCAGCAACTGCTCTATTGGTCAGTAAGAGTGAGGATGTAGTATTAGGTCATGATATGATTGTTTATACACCACATGCTGTATCTGCTTTACTGAATTCTTCCCAAACCAGACATGTCTCCTCAGCTAGGTTCACAAAATGGGAACTAGCCCTAATAGCACCTGCAAACATCACCATCAAATGGTGCAGTACATTAAACCTAGCAACGTATTTACCATATGTGCAACAGGATGCACAAAAGGTGGAGAGAGGTGAGTCGCTGGCGGAAGGTGAGTTCTGCAGGTATATTGATGCACATGATTGTATGGAATATCTGAATCAGACCTTTACTGCAAGACCTGACATACGGGACACACCTTTAGAAAATGTAGATGTGACATTTTACACGGATGGGAGTTGTCATAGACAAACTGACACTAGAGAGTTATGTACAGGTTATGCTGTGGTAAATGACGAAGATATCATAGAAGCCAAACCTCTAGGTCCAACTCACTCGGCCCAAGTGGTGAAGCTGGTGGCACTAAAAAGAGCTTGTGAATTAGCAGAAGGTACATCTGCTAATATCTACACTGACTCTAGGTAGGCCTTCAGGGTGGTACATGATTTTGGTGCTCTATGGAGTCTGAGAAATTTTATGACAGCAGCAGGCTCACCAGTCTCACATTCCAGACATATAAAAGGACTACTGACAGCGATCCAATTTCCTAAGGCAGTGGCGGTAATTACGTTTAAAGCCAGCACATGTGAGGATGATCCGGTGTCACTGGGCAACAACAGGGCAGATGAAGCTGCTAAATGGGCAGCAGGGTTAAAAGTGAATGTGCCAATTAACCAAATAATGTTTCAAACGATTGACATGCAGAAATTCATTGAGATGCAAATTTTGTGTTCAATTCAGGAAAAGGCATTCTGGAGGTCCAAAGGATGTGGGCAAGAGTCTTCTGGAATCTGGAGAGATGGACAAAGTAAGCCAGTGGCCCCCAAGGTCATACTACCCAATCCTGGCTGAGGCAGCAAACGGTCTGACTCACTTGGGAAATCAAGGTATGTGCAAATTGGTGAGAGCATACTGGTGTGCACTGGGTTTTTCTTCCCAAGCAGAAAAGAGAGCAATGTCCTGTTTGACCTGCTTGAGGAAAAACATTGGGAAAACAATCCCTTCTGAACCATCCCACAGTCATCCGACCAACGGACCTTTTCAGGTAATACAAATTGATTTCTTCCAATTACCACCCTGCAGGAATCTAAAGTATGTATTAGTGTGCACTAATGTGTTTTCCAATTGGGTTGAGGCATACCCAGCTGCCACTAATACTGCTGTGTATACTGCTAAGAATATAGTTCAGGATTTTGTATGCAGATACGGTATCCCTAAAATTATTGAAAGTGATGGGGTACTCATTTCACAGGTGATGTCTTCCAAAACATGTGTAAGTTTATGGGTATTAATAGTAGACTCCACACACCTTACCAACCGCAATCCAATGCCAAGGTGGAGAGGATGAACGGTACTATTAAAAATAAATTAAGTAAGATCATGGCAGAAACTGGACTGGGTTGGCCAGAAGCACTACCACTTGTCCTTCATAGTATCAGGACAACGCCCAGACCCCCACTCAATCTGTCCCCCTTTGAAATACTGTTTGGTAGGCAACCTCATTTGATTATAAGTCCACAGGAAGATTTGAAAAGTAACAATGAGGTTACTGTAAGGTATCTAATAACAATGAGTAAACAGTTAAAACAGCAACAGCAATAACTGAAATTGTTGTCACATGATATGCCTGAAACAAACTGTCATGATGTTGAACCTGGAGAATTTGTTATGATCAGAAATTTCTTACACTCAGATTGTTTGACAGAATGGTGGGAAAGTCCGTATCAGGTGTTGCTGATGAGGACAACATCATTGAAAGTGGCAGAGAGAGATACCTGGGTCCATTCCACTCACTGTAAGAAGGTAAACCAACTGGTGGAGAGACAAGGCAGAACCGAGCCAGATAATGTAGACCTGTCAATTGCGAGTCTGTTCCAGGAAGGTTAAAGGTTACAGTGAAACACCTGAGCTAAAGAAATTTGTAGATCATTATTTTCAGCAATGGATTGGTCTGCTGTGGTTATCTTTGTGTTTTCTCCCAGATTTTTCATTATCTTGGGTTGTTTCGGGATCTCTGGTTTCTGTGACGGAGGACATAGGACGAAGAGGGGAGCTGATGGTGATATCAATGGAATGGAGTTTGGAGAAGGAGTGCTAAACCATCCGAGTCAGTATCTGACCAAACCCAGTACAGTAACTGTTAAGAGATCTGCTATTCTGGACACTCGGAAACAGTGTGAAGGTCTAATGTCTGAGGATTATTGAATGTCTGAGTTCTGTGGGTCCGTAGTCAATGAAAGATACATCCAACAGTGCCAACCTAAGTATAACCAGTATTGGGGTGGGTATACTTTAGAGGATTATCATACCATGGTGGGCAAAGTTTTAAACCAAACTGACTGTTGGGTGTGCTCTTATATGCCTCAAGGACAGCATAATGTAGGGTTAGTGCCATTCCCATTGAATGTCTCTGAGGTTTTCGAATCGCAATGAGGGCATGCACTGGATGGAAAATTTCTTAAGTCCAAACCACCTCATTTTAAACTCCACCAGTACCAAGTAGATAAATTACTTTTATGCTTGAACATCACCAACTCCAATAACCCAGCAAGTTGGGAGGTGATGGGGAATAACCAAATGATGACCTTCTCACTAAGAGCTGATAAACCTATACATTTTGAACTGTTACGCATAATTAGGTTGGGTGGAAGACACTTCCGGTATAAATATACACTAAGTAACATCAAATAAATGATTGGTAGGGTACCAGAAGGATATTGTGCCAAGATATTACAACAAGAAACTTGTATGAGTCAAATGGGAGAACCTGAAGTAGTATCACTTGCTAGGGAAATGTGTGGGTTACTGATGTTTACTATTCCCTATGTTCTCCCCGATGATGTATATTTTATATGTGGTAGAAAAGCATACAAGTGGCTCTCTCTGAGTTCTGAAGGGTTGTGTTAACTGTGAAGAGCAGTCCCAGTAGTTATGACCCTTAGACATGGTGAAATGCTTGGTATTCATAAAAACACACCATCACCATATCTTCACACACAGTATTAACATAGAGACAAAAGAAATATGATACCTGGTGATATACATAAAGCCACACAGTTAATTAGTGAAACAACTGACTTTCAAGTTTTGGTAGCATTGGATCCCACCAGGATCACTCGGGGTACACAAAATTTTACATATATCCAAGAACTCGCTAAATTAATAGATAATATCACCGAGATGTATGATGACACGTTTACGTATACAGGTAGGGAGTTGCAAGCTTACAAGAAAGAACTGGTGCAACATAGACTAGTGTTAAATTATTTAACAGCTGTCACTGGAGGGTATTGCGTAACTTTGGCCACCCAATTTGGTGTAAAGTGTTGCACATACATTAAAAATAACACTATTGACCCCAAGGAGGTGATAGACCGGAAGATGGACGAAATTCTGCAGCTGAAATGGGAATTTCGGAAGACCCATAATGCTTCAATGGCTGAAGTAGAGGAGAAGGTAGAGGAATGGGTTTCATGGTTGAACCCAGTGAAATGGTTCTCCGGTCTAGGAGAGTGGGTCCAGGAATCATTGCTAGAATAGGTAAACTCCTGATCCCCATATTTGTTGTCATCATAGTAATTGGCTTATGTGTCAGGTGTGTTCCTACTGTGTTGAAATATGGAAAATGTAAAGATAAGGTAAACTGAAAGAATGAAATTTTGATGGTGGTTAGAAGTAACAATATGAATACTGAGGTAAATGTAGGACTACATTACAACCCTGAACTAGAATGTACCATCAGATGATGTATAAATTTAGCCATGCATGAATTAGGTTATTAAAATGTTATTTTAAAACATCTTATATAATGTAAGTCCCTATCCCCTTCAAGATTTCCTTTATAGGATTGGTGCATCCCCACATCTTTCCCATGATCTCCCAAGATCCACGGTGTGTATATAAGGGTAGTTTTATGTCCCCCCCTGGAGACACATTATTGATTTATTAAGAACCCCCTTGTACCATCCCATAAATAACATGTCATAGTGTAAGCCTAAATTAAATTTTAAAATCAGAGTGTGATAGCATGTTGTTTGCTATCAAAGGGTGGACTGTCAAAGCTGGATAATTGGCTGAGACAGAATCAGTTGAAATTAAAATCGGCATGACACCATTTTGCGAATGGCAATAAGACGCCATTTTGCGAATGGCCGCTCTGCCCCATTTTAAAAGTTTATATTCAAGGTTTTATTTATTATTAAGTTTGTAATAAAGCGACTGTATTTAAGATCTCAGGTTTAGTACATGATAAACAGAAAGTGTTTGGTGCTATTCTAAACCACTATGTATTTGCAGGCTTCCAGTTCCATAAGCAAAGAAATCGCAACATGTGTCTGGGAATTATGGATCATAGAGAGATAGGCATTAAAATGTACTATGTAATGCAGCCAGTTTAGACTTGTTCTTCAGTGGCAAAATGGACACAAAGGGCTGTTGAAGGCTGGACTGTGATTCTTTCCGGCCGACACAAGCCTGCAGAGGTGCAAAGACCTGCTGGTGTAAACACTGTCAGCTGGCAGTGATGCAGGGCAGGCAGGACCAAGTTTGGACATCTGGTCTGCACTGAAGGACCTGGCAACAATTTCTGACATGTCTACTGTCACTGCATATGATACTGTCACCATTGACAGAATGGTGGAGGATTACATCGGTGACAGCATCCAAGTAGGCATGTCAGACAGTCCGTACCTGTACTGGCAGGAAAAAGAGGCAATTTGGAGGCCCCTGTACAAACTGTCTCTATTTTACCAGAGTTGCCCCCCCTCCAGTGTGTACTCCGAAAGAGTGTTTAGTGCAGCCGGGAACCTTGTCAGTGAAAGGCATAGGAGGTTGCTTCCACAAAATGTGGCGAAGATGATGTTCATAAAAATTAATTATCAACTCTTCCAGGGAGCCCAGCCTCCAGAACGTACAGAGGGACCTGTGGTGGTGAATTCCAGCGGGGACGAATTAATACTCTGTGAGGATGAAGATGTACACAACACTGAAGAGGGTGAGGAATCCGTGGATGAGGAGGATGAGGACTACAACTTGCCTCCGTAGAGCCAGTTTGTGCAGGGACAGATTAATTGCCAGCTTGTTTTGTGGGGGGCCAAACGAACCAATCATTTCAGCCACAGTCGTGTGGCAGACCCTGGCGCTGAAATGCTTAGTTTGTTAAAGTGTGCATGTCCTGTTTATACAACATAAGGGTGGATTGGAGGACCCAAGGACAATTCCATCTTGCACCTCTTTTTCTTCTTTGCATTATGTACTCTTTGGGGCCTAGTTTTTCAAACTGCCATCCTGTCAGCCACTGCAGTGTCACTCCTAGATGGGCCACATGTTTGTGCCACTCACTTGTGTTGCTTAGCATAGTCATCCAGGTACCTCGGTGCAACCTTTTGCCTAAAAACAATATTGTGATGTGTGAGGTATTCAGAATTGACTGGAAATAAGTGGAAATTAATGTTATTGAGGTTAATAATAGCATAGGAGCAGAAAAACCCACAAACTCTGTTATTTTAGCTGTTTTTATGCATTTTTTTTTGAAAAATACAGATCCAAAACACAAAACCCAGAACCCAAAAAACGGAAGAGTGGTTTTGGCAAATCCAATCCAGATCCAAAACATGAAGGAAGATCCAGATCCAAAACCAAAACACAAACCATGAAAAGTGGCCAGTGCACACCCCTAAAAAATAAATATAACTATATATATATAAATATATTTATTATAAGGGCATAGTTGTGCCCTTATATTTAGTCTGCATCTAAAAAAACAGATTTCTCCATAGAGAATTCCGGAGGGGGGGGGCAGGGTGTTCAAGGGGGCTACACCTCAAAATCTATTAGAGATACAGATCTAAAATTTGGTATGGCCAGGTAGAACTGTCACCGGTTGCTGCATGCCAAATTTCAGGGCAACAACATAAAAAATTAGGATTTGGGAGTAATCTAAATCTCCAACTGTCACATTTTTCTGACATGCTCAGTTAGGAACCCTTTTCTGCTAGTCTAGGGGATTTTTGGGAAGGCAAAACGCAGGGTAGGGGCTAATTTAGACTTGGGGTTTGTTTTATTAGGTAGCTATTGTGCCAGGATATGTGCTTTTGGGGTTCAGGTAAATTGGAAAGTTACAGTTTTTAAACTATTACCTCAAGAATGTGCCATTATAAAGATAGGACTTTTCAAATTGTTGTGCAGCCGCAGTAGAAGCCTCCAGCAAGGGGTGTATGTATTGTGGCTTCACTTGGGTGTACAAACATGGCTGCCTTTTAGCCTGAATAGATGCTCCCTCCCATGATGCTGATTTTTTCTGTTCCTACTGCTGCTGCTGGTGCGGGTATTGGGGCATACACTCAACTGTTTGTGTGGGGCCCTGAAAGAGAGGTGATGGAGGCTCCTTGTCCCCAGAGATGACACTCCATTCCTGTTGGGTAGTAACTATTTCCCCTTTGTGGAACGGACCCACATACATCAGATATGACAGCGAACATGGGGGCATGGCTTGCAGTGTGAAGTTTGAATCGGGGCACAGCTTGTAATGGTGGGAATGAATCGAACTCCGGGAGGCGCCCAGCGATGACAGCAGAGAGTCCGTGGCTATACAAGACCAGGTCTGATGGGCTGGAAAGCTGAGAAAATGGCCCTCACTGCACCCCACCAGGGGCCACAGGAGCGCAGCACCCCGATTCAGTGACCCCAGAGCGCTGCCCACAGGGGACCCTGTATCCTGTATCCGGGGAAAGAGTGAGTGATGCCAGAGATCTGAGCCGCCCTCCCCTCAGCAGCGGTGGCACCCTCCCGCCCCAGCAGACAATTTATGGGGGGGAAGCAGAGCTCAGCCTCCCTCTCCCGAGAACAGTTCCCTGGGGTGTCCTCTGATGACTCAGCCATGCCCCCACCCTCACACTTCGGACATTACCAGCTGGGCGGCGTGATGGGTCTGTGTAGTTGCTTGGTGAGTGATGTGTCCGGCCTGGATCCCCCCGCAGCTGGCCTCCCCTTCGGCCTCTACTAGGCTGGGCCCAAATCCAACAGAGGAGGCAGCTTTGGTGCTGAGGAGAGCCCAGGGGGCCTGTACCTGGGTCCATGGGCCTCCCTCACAGACAGCCTGCAGCTCATCCCGAGGTGGATCGGAGCACAGAGCGGTGACTACCTTGGATGCCCTGTACCCCCTACTCCTGTGTGTGTGTGACACCCTGTACCCCCTACCCTGTGTGTGTGACACCCTGTACCCCCTACCCCTGTGTGTGTGACACCCTGTACCCCCTACCCCTGTGTGTGTGTGATACCCTGTACCCCCCTACCCCCATGTGTGTGATACCATGTAGCTCAAAACCCCTGTGTGTGTGTGACACCCTGTGCCCCCTACCCCTGTGTGTAAAAAAAATTCCTACAGCGGAGCTGTCATTCAGGCAGTAGTGTCCTCAGAGGACACTACTAATGTCCGTGGACCGGGTAATTCTTTTTTTTATTTTGCCAAGACCCAGGATTTGCCTACTTTGGAATGAAGAAGACAGATCTACGCATAGGAGGAGGTGAGTATGGAATTTTATTACAGGTACACCTTTACATTACCTACTGGAGAAGAGGACAGATTGGCTGCAGGGATACTAGATGAGTATGCGAGATAGTGTGTGCATGTGTGAGTACATGTGTGTGTGCATGTATTTTTTAATAAAATTATAGTTTTCTGCGGTGTGTGTTTCTTTTTTAATATTGCTTTTGTTGTGGAAATACAGCTACCAGCATGCCCGTAATGCCCCGCATGCTGGTGTACTTGTGGTTCTCCAAGTACCATCATGCAGGGGAGGCTTTCTGGGTACTATGATTCCACAGCAAAAGCCAATATTTATATTTACAAATGCACCACACTTGAATATTGTATATATATATTATTTCAACTTGATATTCCAGTATCTTACATTTCAAAGCAACTATAATGAACTGGTATTTCAAGTACATATACAGTATTACAGTATATATATAGTTAATCATAGAAAGATGCAGTCACCAGGGCATATAGAGGCAATAACAAGCTTTAATGCTTACTTAACCATATTGGAGGGTATGCAGTCAGGAAGACCTAATCCTGATAGCTGGCTTCCCGACTGCTTAATCCCGGCAAGGGTTAAATGACAGGCATCTAAATCTAGACACCTGTCATTTTACTGACACTGGGAGACTGGCGCCTGGCATCCAGATTGAAGGACAGCTGCGGGGGGGAGGGTTAGGTTTAGGGTTCCTGGGGGGGACTTAGGTTTAGGCTAGGGGAAGGGGGGATTAGGGTTAGTCACCCCACGGGGGACTAGGGTTTAGGCGGCGGCGTAGGGGGGGTTAGGTTTAGGCACTTAGAGGGGGGATTAGGGTTAGGCACTGGGGGGAAGGTTAGGTTTAGGCACCCCTAAGGGAGGGTTAGGGGAGGGAATTAGTTTTAGTCAATACTTACCTTAGGGATGATCGGGATTTTCACCCATGTCGGGCAGCCTCTGTCGGCGTCCGGCGGTAAATATTACTGATTCCTTTTGGAGAAATGTTGACATTTTGGTCAGTCATGACCCTTCTCTAGACAAATATCCATACATCAGTGCAGCAACAGCAGCATAATTGTAAGTAGAACAGCATCACAAACCACCTTACCTGAGCCTCCCTAAGTAGCCATCATTTCAAGGTGTCAAGCCGTGGTATGCATCTGGACTGGAAGTGGAGTGCATTCCACCAGTTGGAATGCATACTCCAAAACTGGAAGTGCACCCGAGATATAGAAGTAAACCCAAATATTTCTGAAATGGTTATGTAAGCATTAAAGCTTCTTATTGCCTGTATATGCTCTTGTGAGTGCCCCTTTCTATGATTGACTGTATCTACCTGGACCAGGATTGGTTTCAGTGGGGAGCACCCCATTATTTATTATATGTGAGGATGAGAGTGCAGATTTATCTGGCTACATTTGAGAGTTAATATCGCATTTGGATGTTTTCTCTATATCTTGCACCCATCATTGAAAACAGAAGTTGCCTTCAGGTGTATGAAGCATGAATGGATTGAACTGTATTTAAATATCCTGGAGATTTAAATGGAGCTTTTTAATATTTTTTTTAGGGGGATTTTTCCAAGTCAGGCTATCTTTGGTGTACCATCTAACTATGCAATTTGTAGTAAGCTGTACATTCCTTGCAGTTTCTGTTTTAATATATATGTGCATCCTATTTTCTATGGTGAAAATTATGATTTAATTGCTATTGAATGTGTTTTTGGTTACAAGATGTCTCAAAGTAGAGCATTTATGCAGATGAAGTACTTATGTGTGAGGCAGAGAATCTCTCATCACTCACAGATAATGATGCCGAGAAGGTGTATTTTGATCAAATTGAGTTTAATACTTTGTCTGCTAAGACACCCACTGATGTCTATAATAAAATATTGAGACTTAAATGCAGGGAGACAGATTTGGTTCTTCATGGCCAATTCTTGTCTGAGTATCACAGGTCAAAAAGGACACCTTGGGGCTTCAGAGTTTGCAAAGTCCCCACTATCGGCAGGACCAGTGCTGCCTTTTGCACCAAATGGTGTGGAGTTCTAAATAAATGCTTGTTGGACCTGATCCTGCTGGTAGTGAAAGAGGTTGGATATGAGCTAATTAAGGTATGAGAGGAATAAGAAAGTTAGAAACATCAGGACTTTTATTGTTAACATCAGATAAAACAACTTATTGATGCGAGAAATTGAAGACACAGATAGTGTTCCTATAAGAGGGACTTGATAGCATTCAAGAAGAAAAAAAGTTGAGTACAGTAAACAATGATTATTCTAATCACCAGGAATATAGGTGGCTGTCTGGTAACCTTGTGACCCTCCTAAACAACAAAAAATGGCAAGACAAAGGGCAGCTTTTATGGTTGATACTACTTCATCTCAGTCTGCCTCAGGCAGTGAACCCTCTAACTCACTCCTGCCTAGGTTTTATTTAGGACAGCTGCAGACAACACAAGGGGAGTTAGAAGTTCTAGATGGAGGCTTCACACAAGGAGAGGTTATTTCAAGGAGAAGGGGCATAAGGAATTGGATGTAGACTTAGTGTTTCATTTATCTAGTTACCAACTTACACAGACAGAGACATCACTTTTATCTTTGGGTCTGTCATTTGTGCCCTATGTGAAACATAACAAGCTCAACTTGATGATAGACCAGTATAAATTTGGTTGTAAATTAAGTTTTGTGAATTTTTTTTTGATAAGTATTCGGCTATGGGTCAAATGGATAGATCTTGTTTTCAGAAGCTGGGGTAATTTGATCATCAATCGAATAATGCAAGTATTCGTACATTCTTGCATTTAATGATCCAAGATATTGGGAAGACCAGGCCTAAGTATCAATATGACAATTTAACTACTGAACAGAGACATGCCTTATGGTCCTTAAAATTAATACCTTGATTACGATTCGCCCTGCTGATAAGGGTGGGTCAATCAAGGTTTAGGATTGGGATGCTTATGATCAGGAGGTCAGATGCCAATTGTCTGATGTTCTGATCTACAGGAAATTATCTGAAAATCCTATGCCTAGGATACAGAAATTGATTAGGTCTGTAATTGATAATGCTGTGCTGTGCGGGAGGCTGGATGAGAAGGTCTCAGAATTTTTACTGGTGGAGGCACCAGCATGTCCAATCTTTTACACCTTACCAAAAGTTCACAAAAAACAATGGTTAATCCACACGGTTGACCCAATATTTTTGCCCAGGGATCTCTCCTCCAGCCACTTGCACATTTTTTAAAAAAAAATTAAAGATATCTCTGATCTTCCCGATGATTTAGACATGTCATCATTTTACACGATTATCCCACACGAGCATCCCACATGGCTTATAAGTAATTTACTACAGTTGAGGTCCTTTTAGGATCCACCTGTAGAATTTATGTTGGATCTTTTGGATTTAGTTCTTAAGAATAATAACTATTGCTAATTCTCATGAGTCATAACTTACCTTACCACCTTGAAGAATGCTCCTTTCTTCTGGCTTCTTCACCTCCAGTACTGGCTGCTCCTCATATGCCGCGGCTCCTCGAAAGGAAAAAAAATATATTGCACAAGGGTTGGGGCACATGATTTTCTGGGGGGTTCTAATATATATATATATATATATATATATTTATATATATGTGTGTGTGTGTGTTTCTTAAACCCACATATATATAATATATTCACTATATAGCAAACATGTATATATTATATAAAACACACATATATACACAGTAACACATACATACACATATATACATTTTAACATATACATCCACATATATACACACTAACATAAATACACATATATACACTCTAACACATACATACACACTAACACATACAGATACATACATACACATGCTAAAACATATACATACTTATTAATTACATTTTGATGCAACAGGACATTGCTAATGAGGGCGGGCACTTCGTATCATTAGGTCCAACCTCCTACAAAAAAGACAGGATTAGAACGTGTAAGGGTACAGGGCTTGCCGCATTGGCTCTGCCCCATTGCATTCAGATGCTGAAGAGGAAAATTGGCTCATGGGAAGTGAGGGGTAGTGAGGGATGTGCATCAGGGGTAGGAGCGGGTGCATGCCTCTACCCATTCTGCCAGTGTTTGGGCCCAGGACTCCAGGCCCAGCAGTTCCCCCTGATGGTGACCCTGACTGCAGAGAAACAAATACAAGAGATGAAGGTGTGGTTTTAGCACTATTGAGGGCTGCGTTACCAGAACAAAGAAATGGCTGAATGATAAGGCACGCAATAATTGGATATTCTTTGTAAATTGCTGTGGAATAGGAGTGTGCTACCTAAATAACTGGTAATGATTAATGATTGAATGAATGACTGAATGAATAAATTAATTAATTAATTCAGTGGGGAAGAATTACTAGTGTGTGAAGATAATGAAAAATTACATCTTGCCTCTGTAGAGATTCTTACCAGTGCAGTCAGCTGCCCATTGGTAGCTTGTTTTGAGGGGCTCAAACAAACCAAGCTGTTAAAAAAGTGGAAGTCTCTGTTTTAATTTATTAAAAAGGACTATTTTGCAGAAGCTGAGTAGAGAAAAGGCATTAACAGAGCACCATAAAGATTGATTGATTGATTGATTGATTGATTTAATAATTAAAACTAACATGTGTGAGGCCTAGATCAAGAACTGTAGCCTGTTTAAGAGAGCAACTGAACAGAAAAAAAGACATAAAAGAATAGAAGAATGAAAAATTGATTGATACTGTCCCCAATGCCCCCAATGTTAAATAAAATTTTTCAGAATCAAAAAATTAAATAAAATTTACAAACAAATATTTATTCCTTCCTTTACCTGCATTCAACTGCATACATACTCCACCTCCCTTGGGCCTCTGATCTAGTACTTTATCAATGAAAACATTCTTGGTTTATTTTTACGGGGTCGTATACTTTATTAAACTGCTATCCTGTCTACTACTGCAGTGCCAATCTGTTACCTAGATGTGCCATGTTGGAAGTTGAACTGCCACAGCTGCTGAAATATTTGACATGCGGTTGCTAAATGCATAAAATGTTCAGAAATGTTTCTGCCCACAGACAGCATCTCCTGCATGCCCTTTTAATTTGTAAAAAAAATCTGAACCACCAAGTACATTTTGTGGGCAAAGCATGGGACATGTTCACCCAATTGTAATTATTAATTAATTTCTGCCCTGGCAGTCTACAGTGTGCTCTCCTTCTGGTGGTCTTGTGTGAAATTGTGCCCAAAACACCATGGGAGAAACTTATATTGAATCCAAAACCCATGACATTTGATGTTGGGATGATGATGTTTGCCCTGATTTGAAATCTGAGCCTGGTGGGAAAATCTGAGCTGGGGCTTGGATCCCAAAAGATCCCTATAGTTTTGATGGGCTCAGTTGTCAGGAAATTGAGACCACACATCTTTAGTTCTAATACTCCTCCATTGCTTATAAATTTGCTTTGGAGCAAAAAATAATATTAAATTGACTAAATTAACAATTTGTCCTTCCTCCTTTACCTGTCTTCCACTACATACATACTCCACCTCCATTTCTATGTGCTGTCTGTTTATCCATGATCTAAGCATATCTGTTAAAACAATTTATCTTGTTCATATTTTTTTTAACTTAAGTTTTCTTTGGAATAAAAATATTAAATTAAATTAACTCTAATCAATTCTTACTCTTTTTCCTGCCTTACACTACATATATATTCTTCCTCCCTTGGGCTTCTGATCTAGTTCTTGATTAATGACAACATGCTTTGTTACTATGGGGTCATAAAGTTTATTAAACTGCCTTCTTATTTGCCAATGCAGTGCAACTCTTTCTTAGATGTGCCATGTTTGAAGTTGAACTGCCATAGCTGCTGAAATCTTTTACATGTGGTTGATGAAGGCAGAACATATCCAGAAATTGTTCTGTCCACAGACAGCATTTACTGCATGCCCCTTTAATTTTTTTAAAAAATTCTCAGTCACCAAGTCTCTCCACTGGGGCAAAAACTGATGTAAATGGAAAATTTCTTTGTAAACTGCTCCCCTCCTCTCTCCTAAATTTGCATCGGAATCCAAAATTTTAATTAAATTTACTACATATTAATCCTTCCTTTCCCTGTCTTCAACTACCTACATACTCCATCTCCCTTGGGCCTCTGATCTAGTTCTTGGTTAATGAAAACATTGTTGGTTTCTTTTCATGGGGCCGTATAGTTTATTAAACTGCCATCCTGTCTACTACTGCAGTGCCATTCTTTTTCCTATTACCAAGTAATGTCCTGTATTGGCGCTAATATAGTTTTCCACAGTACTTTCCTTAAAGATAGGTTTGCCAACTTTTTATGCAAAGATTCCAGTGAGCGCTGTATTTCCACTTTGATCAATAACTCCAACTCCCAATATTGGTTCTCTCAAAGAGAAAGAAATAGCACAATAGTGTAATATTGCCAAAAAATTATACACTATTTATTCAACATAATGCACTCACATGAAAAAAGACATTTAAAAGCATATCACCACAAAAATGGTAAAGATTTGGAGGTCCAAGTCGTGCTTCCGTCCAAACTCGTGCCCAGATGTTATAAGGACCAGGGACTGGAGACAGGATACCACCAACAATCTGATTATCCACCACTGCTTAACACGTTTCGGACTATGTCCTTCCTCAGAAGCATGGTGGTAGGTCAAATGATGGGCCTTTTTATACCCCTATGTTGTAAAAGTCCTCCTATGAGCCTGTCTTACCACTTCCCGCTACTTTCGCAGCCGCATGTGGCGTCGATCTCTCCGCGACCGGAAGTGACGCGGACACAGGCGCACCGGAAGTAACACTGCTGCCTCAATGTTCTAGAGGAAAGCAGTAAACATTGTTCAGAAAGCTTCCACGTGTCAACTTGCGTTCCAAACGGCCATCTTATGCCGGTATTAGCGGGTGACCATTAGTATTACATGCAGGACTTCCGCGTTCCACCTTGAGTTCCAGCGGCCATTTTAAATCAGAAGTCACGGATCCTTTTCATTATATGGAACCATAATGGAAATATAATATACTTTCCAAACTGCAAGGTTTTTGGTCCATAGCCATATATCAAAATATAGACAAATACAGAAAAACATATTAGAAGATCCAAATCTCAAATGAAACATTAAAAATAACGTTAAAGACAAACAATATATTAAAAATATGTAAATATATATGGGAGAGGAAGGCAAGAAATAAGGGAATAAGTATAAAATCAAATAACCATTTTTTAAAGATTAATAAAAACTATAAAAACTATAAAAACCATTTGATCTCAAAATCGCCATTTAGGCCATGAGGAATTAAGGTTTTTAATTTATGTATCCACCACATCTCTTTCTGTGCTAATCTGACTTCTAAATCTTTACTATGCCAAGATGGGTGGACCATATCAATACCCCAAAAAGCCTTTAGGCAATTTACATCTGAATTATCTTTATTTTTGAAGTGTGCTGAAACTGTATGTGTTTCCAGCCCTTTTTTTATATTATATGTATGCTCAGCAAGTCGGATTTACCCTACATATATGGTTGGAACCGATGGGTACTTAATATTAATGAAGTCATACTCTGATTTTTTAAGGACTCCATTAGATAATGCCTCTTCTGTTAGAATCTGCAATTAAGGACAAACTAGTAAGGAGCTCGATAGAACCTTGTAAAAGGACTAGTACTAGAAGCCAGGGCTTCTATAGATGTGGTTTCTGTGTTATGTGCTGACAGATTAAGGGTATTAGTAAGGTCAAAGGTTTTGAGGTGAATGGGATTAAATATGATATTAAGGAGTTTATAACTTGTAACTCCAAAAATTTTATTTATGGTCTAAGATGTGAATGTGGTTTCATTTACATCGGAAAAACTGGTAGAAATTTGAAAACCCGACTTGCTGAGCAAACATATAATATAAAAAAAGGGCTGGAAACACATACAGTTTCAGCACACTTCAAAAATAAACATAATAATTCAGATGTAAATTGCCTAAAGGCTTTTTGGGGTATTGATATGGTCCACCCATCTAGGCGTAGTAAAGATTTAGAGGTCATATTAGCACAGAAAGAGATGTGGTGGATACATAAATTAAAAACCTTAATTCCTCATGGCCCAAATGGCGATTTTGAGATCAAATGGTTTTTATAGTTTTTATAATTTTTATTAATCTTTAAAAAATGGTTATTTGATTTTATACTTATTCCCTTATTTCTTGCCTTCCTCTCCCATATATATTTACATATTTTTAATATATTGTTTGTCTTTAACATTATTTTTAATGTTTCATTTGAGATTTGGATCTTCTAATATGCTTTTCTGTATTTGTCTATATTTTGATATATGGCTATGGACCAAAAACCTTGCAGTTTGGAAAGTATATTATATTTCCATTATGGTTCCATATAATGGAAAGGATCTGTGACTTCCGATTTAAAATGGCTGCTGGAACTCAAGGTGGAACGCGGAAGTCCTGCATGTAATACTAATGGTCACCCGCTAATACCGGCATAAGATGGCCGTTTAGAACGCAAGTTGACATGCGGAAGCCTTCTGAACAATGTTTACTGCTTTCCTCTAGAACATCAAGGCAGCAGTGTTACTTCCGGTGCACCTGTGTCCGCATCACTTCCGGTCGCAGAGAGATCGATGCCACACGCAGCTGCGAAAGTAGCGGGAAGTGGTAAGACAGGCTCATAGGAGGACTTTTACAACATAGGGGTATAAAAAGGCCCCTCATTTGACCTACCACATCTGAGTAAGGATATAGTCCAAAACGCGTTAAGTAGTGGTGGATAATCAGATTGTTGGTGGTATCCTGTCTCCAGTCCCTGGTCCTTATAACATCGGGCACGAGTTTGGATGGAAGCATGACTTGGACCTCCAAATCTTTACCATTTTTGTGGTGATATGCTTTTAAATGTCTTTTTTCATGTGAGTGCATTATGTTGAATAAATAGTGTATAATTTTTTGGCAATATTACACTATTGTGCTATTTCTTTCTCTTTGAATGAACTAATATTGGGATTTGGAGTTATTAATCAAAGTGGAAATACAGCGCTCACTGGAATCTTTGCATAAAAAGTTGGCAAACCTATCTTTAAGGAAAGTATTGTGGAAAACTATATTAGCGCCAATACAGGACATTACTTGGTAATAGAATTCTGTTTGTGGAGTGTGAAGCATCCATTTATTTGTCCTGTAGGCAGCGGTATAGAGTGTGGAGCGCAAGGGGGGTTTCTTTCTTTCAGTGTATTCTTTTTCCTAGACAAGCCATGTTGGAAGTTGAACTGCCATGTTTATGTGCCACCCACTTTTAAACTAGAAAATAAAACAATGTTTATAGCCAAGAATTCCTCACAAGGGCTGACAAGAAGTCAAGGAAATTAGAGATGGAACACAGCCTATCTTACATGAACAAATATTATATATCAAATAATTTAGGAGGCTGACCCACTGGCCATACTACCCCCCACCTTCCTTTATATTTGCTTTGGAATCCCAAAATTAACTTACATTTACTACCAATTAATCCTTCCTTCCTTTCCCTGCCTTCAACTACATACATATTCCATCTCCTTCGGGCCTCTGATCTATTTTGTGATTAATGAAAACATTCTTGATTTCTTTCTATGGGGTCATATAGTTTATTAAACTGCCATCCTGTCTGCCAGAGCATTGCCACTCTCTTTCCTAGGCATGCCATGTTGGAAGTTGAACTGCCACGTGTTTGTGCCTCCCTCTGCTGTTGTTTAGCTTTTGTCCAAAACTGGATGAAAACAATATTGTGAGCAGTGAGGTGGACAATATTTGGTGTCACCACCCTTTGCCTTCAAAAAATGCATCAGTTTTTCTAGGTACACTTGCACAAAGTCAGGGCTTTTGTAGGATTATAGTCAGGTGTATAATTAACCAATCATACCAAACAGGTGATAATGATCATAATTTTCATATGTGGGTTGAAACACAGTCATTAAATTAAACAGAAACAGCTGTGTAGGAGGCTTAAAACTGGGTGAGGAAGGTCCAAATTCTGCTACAAAGTTCAGATTGTGGAAGACTGTTTCATGTCAAATGTCATGGCTAGACTAAGCACAGTAACAAGACACAAGGTAGTTATACTGCATCAGCAAGGTCTCTCCAAAAGCAAACTGGGGTTTTCGGAAGTGCTGTTCAAGCTCTTTTGAAGAAGCACAAAGAAACAGGCAATGTTAAGGACCGCAGATGCAGTGATCGGCCAAGATAACTAAAGCTGGGTACACACTAAATTACTTGCAAATGATGCAATGTTGTTAACAATTTCCCCTGAACTCCTCAGAACTCCTTGACTAATTATATAGTGCATACATACTGTGCAATTTTTCCAATGACCAAACAATATATTGTGCATCATTAATGATTTCGTTCGCTGTCCAAAACACCTGATGACAATCTTTAAGATATCCTACAAATTTAAATAGGGGTCTGTACTATTGACAAATATGCATTTACAGATCAGTGAGAAGACATAGGGGGTCTCCTGTTTTTAGCTCAACCAGCACTGGGCTCAGCGAGCCTGTACTGGTTTTGGAAATACAGGGGACAAAATGAGTAGGGGTGCACTGTATTATCCATAACTAGCACTGGATTCTTTCTAGTGCGGGTGTAATGCCACAGCCAGGGGAACCCTTTCACCAGGTCCAAAATATTACACCTAGTCAGCCCAGGCTGGGGATCCATGGGGAGGTGGGGACCTCCCCCATTAAAAGGATCTCCCTCTCCAAGGTGCCCTAGGCCTGGGCTGATAACAACACTGAAGCATTGTGGAGGTTCCTTGCAAGTTTCAGACTGTATTTCAGCAAACAGAGTTAGGGATTTGGTCAGGATTAATGGTGTCCTCAATGTACATTTGCAAAATGGGTGCTGCGATATTGCATGGAGGTCCCGAAGCCTCTTCCTGATTGACAGTCATAAGCATTTTGGGGGTGCTTCAGAAGCATGTCATCCCCATTTTCTGGGAGTGCCAAGGCCAGGGTCTACATACATGGATCCTGGTCTCACAAGCTGCCAGGAACAGTCAGGCTGTGATAAGCTTCAGCTAATGCAGCCATGCCAAAGGGACAACAATCACAACAGATGGTCATGTTTGTTCTGATGGTGATCCAAGGCAGTGGAATCACGCAGATGCAACAAGGAAGTGTCTTATACCTCCTTCTACATTTGCATCTAAGATGGATAGAATTGCACAGACGCTTGTGCGCGGCTCTGCAATTCCTTCCTTCTCTGAATCAGGCCCAATATGCGATTGTGTACTCAGCAGATGGGACGACACAATGAAATTATGCATTGTGTTGTCCATACACACTTCAAGATGTGGTGTATGACAGCTCAACTGACATTTCATGCTGCATTTAGCAGTATGGTGCCATTCATTGCATTGTCCCATTTGCTATGCAGCGCAGCAGATGGGACGATGCAATTAATAACCTGCTGGCGTGAGCATTCGGGTGTACACACTATGTGATCCATACAAAATTTAATTCTAATCCCCATCAGAATGATACATTGTGTGAGGGCTCGCATAGTATGTACCCAGTTTGTGCTAGTAAGCATTGTGTTAATGTATTTATTTATTGTTTTCATATACAGCAGTGCCAACATATTATGCAGCACTTTAGAGAGTACTGCATTTAATTATTTACACCTGTCACTGACTAATGGAACTTACAGTATAAAATCTTTATTACATAACACTCTCTAAGGTTAATTTTATCATAATTGTTTGTGCTACAAGAATGTATTTGATTGGACTGTGGGAGGAATCCAGAACAGTGGTAGGAAACCAACCAGAACTCATGGAGAACATTAAACTCAAAACAATAGTAACCTGGTAGAAATTAAGTCTATGGTCCCAGATAAGACAGCAATACAAACCAATGTACCCTGCAACACTATTTAATTAAATTCAGTAGGTTAGCATAAATAATGCTAGGTATTTGTGGTAGTTGCACTTTATAAATTTAAGAGAATTGAAGATCCCATCTTTTCATCTTGTCATTCTGCCCATCAGTCTAATTTTAGTTTAACTCACTTATTCACGTACATTTACTAAAAAACTCAGTGGTAGTGGCTAGACCTTCTATACTTACACTACCACCAGTAGTCTTTTAGTTTAGAAGTTAAGAACGTGTTAGACCATCTCTAATAATGGATCTCTTAATGCCTTTCTTCAGGCAAAAAAAAACATTCCAGAATGTTGTCACATCACTAAGGTTTTGTAGGTTTAATTCGGGACTCTTGCTTTTGCTTTGGCAGTAGGAGACTAGACAAATCTGGAGGCCTACCTTAAGCTAATTCTCATGGGTCCAGTAGTAGTGATTAGTGTCAGGATTGCAGAGAATGAAAAGAAAAGCAGGTCTTGTGCTTATATTACTTTTGACAGACTGCAGAGCATGTAGAGATACTGGATGCTGCACATGGCTGAAAGCAGATGGCAGGTGATGTAGGACATGTGTGATATCACACCCACTGGGATATGTGTGATGTAATGCAATTAAATGAAGACTGAGAGCCTGATTCAGAGTTGGATGATATTCATGCGCAGCTGAGATTTCTTATTGATTCGCATAGTGAAAATATGCAAATGCACATTCAGCATTCACCTTCTGTAATAATGTGTGACAGGCTGAGCAAACAGTTCCATTATCTGAGAACAGTGCAAATTCATTGGTGGTTATGAACAATACACCATTGATTAAATATAGGTGGAAAGCGCTGCACAGACACACAAGGAATCAAAAGAAGTTTAATAAATCACTATTTAATAAACAGTAATACACAATAATATACCTCCAGTCTACTAATACTAAAAGGTTAATGTCTGGAATAGCATGGTACACTGCTAACATAAATACACAATGTAACAATACCAATTGATACAATTAAAGATATCAAATATGTCGTGGATAAAAATGACTGAATAGTCCCTCCTACATAAAAATAAAGTCACTAATAGGACCGTAATGTTTGTCCATAGAAAGAAGATATTTGTTATATGCTTATGAGCCACACTCTGAATAAAGCAGTGGTGGCTTTGCTAGATGAATGAGGCAGGACAAATGATGGCTGTTAGCTAACGAAATGTCCACATATATTGCACATACCCACAGCGTTTCCTCAGGTAGACAGATCTGTCCCTGCCGCAATGGATATATCCTCCGGCAGCACAGTGGGATCGCTGTTCCTACCAGCTGTATAATAGCCCTGCGGTCAGTGCTAGGACCCGTCCCCTCCTGTGGATATGTCCGTGCTGCACCAGTGTGAGCTGCTTCCTCACAGCCAAAGTCTGCTGTGTTGTAGAGAGGAAGTCCTACACCGCACAGGGTGAGTGGGTCACATCAGGAGTGTCAGCTAACCGACAATGCGGAGTAGCGGCGCTGGTGTGAGCGGCTCCACGGGACAGCAACAACAGCTAGATTAAATCTAGACAAAAAAATATTTTGTGATGGTCAAAATATCATAAAAAATAACATACACATTTAATCGCTGGGCATTGTCTATATGCGCTTATATGTGTATTATAGAAACATACGTTTAACATTAATAGATCTAATCTTGTATCTATATCTCTCTGCTCTATATAAATGGCTTGAGAGGAATTAATAATTCCTTGTATTTATTGTCCTTGTGGCTTCCTCACTCTCTTACAAATACACTTTCTATATCATCTTTGCGATAATTTAAATATGTATTTGGTTTGTATTAAATGAGTGTAGTTGATTGGGTCCTGAAAATTAATTCATAATTCTAAACTCTCTCACTATAGTATAACACGTCAAATTATTTAATTTACTATTTATTTTTCATCTGGATATATGCTTTTGGGAATTGACATATGTATATACATATTTATACACATATTGTATTTTACGGGAATATGTATTTATATGCATATGGTCATCTCAATGTGAATGTTTTTTATATTTATTTTATATATATATATATATATATATATATATATATATATATATATATTCTGTTATGTATTCCCTCTTATGTGCTTGCTGCTGGAACTATTGATGCTAATGGTGGATTAGTAATTAGCTGCACCTGGTATGCTATTTTTAGCCTGGGAATTAATCAACTACCGACAGGTGTTTGAGCCCAACTACAGGCTATTTAAACCCCATTGTGGACATGGACAAGTTATCCGGCCTTTTTGATTAAGCCGCTGCTAGCGGTGAAACGCGTTAAAGGGAACACGACTGTTCAATTTGTACACTCCCACATCTCTGGAGCTGTTGTTTGCTGTCCCATGGAGCCGCTCACGCCGGCACTGCTACTCCGCATTGTTGGTTAGCTGACACTCCTGATGTGACCCACTCACCCTGTGCGGTGTAGGACTTCCTCTCTACAACACAGCAGACTTTGGCTGTGAGGACACAGCTCACACGGACATATCCACAGTAGGGGACGGGTCCGAGCACTGACCACAGGGCTATTATACAGCTGGTAGGAACAGCGATCCCACTGTGCTGCTGGAGGATATATCCATTGCGGCAGGGACAGATCTGTCTACCTGAGGAAATGCTGTGGGTATGTGCAATATATGTGGACATTTCGTCAGCTAACAGCCATCATTTGTGCTGCCTCATTCATCTAGCAAAGCCACCACTGCTTTATTCACAGTGTGGCTCATAAGCATATTACAAATATCTTCTTTCTATGGACAAACATTACGGTCCTACTAGTGACTTTATTTTTATGTAGGAGGGACTATTCAGTCATTTTTATCCACGACATATTTGATATCTTTTATTGTATCCATTGGTATTGTTACATTGTGTATTTATGTTAGCAGTGTACCATGCTATTCCAGACATTAACCTTTTAGTATTAGTAGACTGGAGGTATATTATTGTGTATTACTGTTTATTAAATAGTGATTTATTAAACTTCTTTTGATTCCTTGTGTGTCTGTGCAGCGCTTTCCACCTATATTTATTCTATTTTTACTGTTGGGAAGATTGGCAATTATTCCCAGGTGGCAAGCGGCAGCATATATCACCTATATATTTTCACCTGATAAGTGACTGTTTGGCCATAAATGACCAGGAAGGGGGGAATAGGGGGATATAGTTTGAGCACAGGATATAATATATTGGATATAATTAGTCAAAAGAATAATGAAAATCCACAATTATAAATATCAAACCCTAGTATAGGTGTCAAGCAAAAATATTGTAAAGTGTGGAGGTGCTCCCCATGAGAGTATAGATAAACGGAGTATGGGGGAGAAGAAGAAAACTCTCTTGTTGGGGGCACTCGAATGTAAAGGTTATAATAAGAATAATATATAAAAAATAACTTTTATTAGATATATTTTAAAATACCAAAAACAAGTCTGAGCCTGTTACTTATTGGCATTACTGTTGGAATAACAGCTATAAATTATCACAAGCAGAACACGAACATACATAGAACATAAGACAACATATAATACAATACTTATCACAATTATGTGAAGCTAAGTGAAATATTACAAATAGGTCTATAATTCTCTGTCTCATACAATATTGAGACCTATATAAAACATATACTAGTTCAATGACCTCATAATGTCGTCATAGCACAATGGCTAATCAGAATTATGGCAGAAGCATACAAGGAAATCTTCTAGAAAAGAATGAGATAATAACCATACAATATTCAATACAGGTTACGTGAGATATCACAGCACAATAACACTGAACAGTAATCAGAGAAATACAATGATAAGGGGGTCAGATGAAATAATAGCTGACCCTGCAAATATCAAAATGAATATAAGTAAATCACAGGTTGTAATGAGAGGCAGATCACACGTAGGTCGCCTGTGATGCCACCCAGGTACTTGTAGACAGTAAGGTTATAGGAAAAAGTAAAGCTACTCCTTTATGTGGAGTTTACAAAATAGCAGCTGCTGCATGCCATTGTATAACCATTGAATGGCATGTGAGCGTACTATAAAGGTACTCCCAGGGTAGGGAATAAGTACAATGAGTATCTGCTGTTGGACTGCGTTAAAAAGAAGGTCCTGGTGTAAACATTGCAGGAACCTCAAATAGGCGCACCCCAATGAGAGTACTCATAGAGACAATAGTTATCGTAATGAAATAACACAGCATAGGTTTGCGATCTGTGCTGCTGCCAGTCATATACCAAAGGTAGTGGTGAGTGGTGGGAAACCCAGATTGCATATGCAGTGATAGGAAGAAAGAGTATGAGTGTAGCTGCACTATGGCTAGTACAGGACAAGTGGAGCTCTGTTGCCCTAAAGGTATTGCAGGGTCACAAACTTGTCTCTGTTAAATAAAGCCACTCAGTGCGCTAAAGAAAGTGTAGTATGAAAAGTACCTGAGCGCTCACCTCCATGGAGCCGGTGTGTAGTATAGAAAATCTGCCACTAGGAGAGCCTGTCAGTATGCTGCCATGATGAATCCCGCCTGTACACAGCCGGATTCGTGGGTCTGAGATGCGCGTTTCACTGTCGCTTCCTCAGTCAGATGCATGTGGACTGTGATACACAGGTGATCTTTAACCTGCGTTGTGACCAATGGGAGAGCAGGTGCTGTGTGTTGCAGATGCAATACCCTTGTCAATAGGTCCAAGTGTTAACTCCCTCTATTGGTCCACAGCAACAGGAGGGAGTGAGTCATAGGAGGGGGGAGTGTTTGGGTTAGATGAAGCTCATAATGATCAGGCTAACAGGCTAAGGTGGAAAACCTGACTAGTAGCTAAAGTGTCTGTCTTGCAGCAAAAATAGTTATGCAAAAATGCTAATACCAAACATACAGATATATAAATAGTAGATATAAATAAGTGTGTATAAAGTGATTAGAATAATGAAAATGTCACTTCCTCAGTCAGATGCATGTGGACTGTGATACACAGGTGATCTTTAACCTGCGTTATAACCAATGGGAGAGCAGCTGCTGTGTGTTGCAGATGCAATACCCTTGTCAATAGGTCCAAGTGTTAACTCCCTCTATTGGTCCACAGCAACAGGAAGGAGTGAGTCATAGGAGGGGGGAGTGTTTGGGTTAGATGAAGCTCATAACAATCAGGCTAACAGGCTAAGGTGGAAAACCTGACTAGTAGCTGAAGTGTCTGTCTTGCAGCAAAAATAGTTATGCAAAAATGCTAATACCAAACATACAGATATATAAATAGTAGATATAAATAAGTGTGTATAAAGTGATTAGAATAAAGAGAATGATACCAAAATAAAAATAAATAAAAATAAAAATTAAAAATATTAAAGATAAAAATAAAAATAAAAATAAATAAAAATAAAAATAAATATAAAGATAATAAAAAATAATAATAATAATAATAATAATAATGAGTAGATAATAAATAATTAATAAATATATGAATATGAATGGTGATGTGATGACAGTGATATATTCTAGAAAAGTGTATACAAATGTGAATACAGATTGTGTGCAGAAATACCTTGACATAAGTTGACATGAAGTATAAGGTAAATACCAAAAGGATATGTTGGATGTATAGAGTGATCAGGAATTAAGGTTATAAAATTGATGAAACATCAAAGTGATGAGAACATGGCTAAGATAAACAAATGAGAAGACAAATGAAAACAGTGTGGGGTAATGAGTATTCAATAATAATGCTGAGATATGTATTTATACATAGAGAATAAGTGTATGTTGAGATGGTGGGAGAGAAAAAAGTGTAAAAAAATTTAAAAAAATATATATTAAGAAATATGTGAAATATCAAGTTTAAGCATTGGTCACTAAAATACTAAAATGATGTCTGTGTTGGAGTTAAGCTTCCAATGATCGTCCATTGCGGCTTGCATATAAAAATTAGTCAGACATGACATAAGTTTTAATGAAAAAAGACCTCTCAGAGAAAGATACTGTAGTTGATCATTTCATTGAGTCCATTAGGGCTCACAGTATTGAGTCTAAAGGTCCAGTTGCTTTCCCTCTGTAGTAATATTTTTGTCAGGTTGCCACCTCTTATGCCCAATCTAATATGTTCTAGCCCAAAGGCTTTCAGATCTTGTGTTGTTCCATTGTGGTATTTTAAGAAGTGTCTGGCGACAGATGTCAGTTTCTTCATTTTAGTGAGGTCGCTTCTTGCATTTTTGATATTCCCCACGTTCTAAGATTCTCTGTTTAAAGATGCGACTTGTCATGCCTATGTACCTAAGGTTGCAACTGCACTCCAAGCAGTATATAACCCCCATAGCATCACAGTTGATAAATTGTGTTAGCATGATAGTCTGGCCATATCTATTGATAACGTTATCTTTTTTGGTGATATAGCCACAGGCTTTACACTTACCACATGGGTAAGTACCTTTTAATTTCATCTGCCTTCTGGGATTTCCTACAAAATGGCTCTTTACCAGTCTATCCCTGAGATTTGGGGATCTTCGCCAGCTAAAGGTGGGTTTACTCTCCAGAGAATTTCTCAGATCATCATCCATGAGTAAGACATGCCAATGTCGTGTGACGATTTCCTGCAATTCTCGCCACTCATTACAGTAATTTGTAATGAAACGTACTTGGTTTTTTGTTTCACTAGATTTGTTGTTGGAGAAGATCAGGGTCTGTCTATCCATTTGAGAGCCTGGTATTGGGCACTCTTAATCATTTTCCTACTATAACCTCTGCTTAGGAGGCGTTCAGAAAGATCTTGACTTTTGCGCAGAAAGGTCTCATCAGTTGTGCAATTTCTTCTGAGTCTCAGAAACTCACCCTTAGGTAAGTTTTTGATAGTAGGCGGAAAGTGAGCACTACTGCAATGAAGAAGACTATTCGTAGCTGTTTCTTTTCTGAATAGTTCTGTTTGTAGGTATCCATTCTCATTAGTAAAGAGGTGAAGATCAAGAAAGGTGGCATTATCTCTGCTAAAGGTATATGTAAGTTTCAAATTTATTGAGTTTTTGTTCAACTCCAGGATAAAGGTAAGTAGGTCGTTCACATCTCCCTGCCATATCATAAAGATATCATCAATATATCTTAGCCAGGTGGTTATATGGCTGGTAAATCGTTCATTCGACTCTTTGAAGACAATTTCCCTCTCCCACCAACCGAGGAACAGGTTGGCATATGTCGGTGCACATGCTGCACCCATCGCCGTTCCTCGGATTTGGAGGAAGAATTTGTCATCAAATGTAAAGAAATTTTTGTAAAGGATGAACTCCAATAAATCCAGTAAGAACTCTTTAAACTCGTCCATCCCCTCCATCTGTAGGAAATATCGAATTGCTGAGATGCCGATGTCATGTTGGATACTCGTGTACAAAGATTCCACATCTAAAGTGACCAATAATTGGTTTTCTTCAAGTTGTACATCATGTATCTTTTTGAGGACATCCCTAGTATCTTGGACATAGGATGGTAAGGTATCGACGTGATGTCGTAAGTGTTTGTCTAAAAAGATACTGGCTTGTTCAGATAGTCCCCAGATAGTGACTGTTTGGCGCCTGATATATTGTATTCACTACACCATTGATGCACCAACAGTCACACCAGTTACCCATCACAAAGTTTTTGAGTCGAGCAGTGTATCTATCCCAAATTCTTCAATAAATGGGATGCGATATGTCAAAGAGAACAAAGCCGAAAGCATTTACAAGCCTGTGACATTCCCATAGCATGCCCTTTTGTTGGCCTCTTTTTGTATCCACGTCAGTTCACCTCCCAGTCAACTCCCAGAAACACACACGATTTGCAGTGGCCTTTTCTAATGATACCGATCCTGTACACAACTGCAAAAGCTTTCATACAGTTAGGTTCATGCATGCGTAGTATGGTTTCTTGGATATTTCAAGCAGTAGCAAAACATTTCTCAACTGTGCAAATATCAGAACTTCATACACCTCTGATTCAGGGCCTGAGTCAGATGCAGAATGCACTTGGTAATGCACTTGGTATTGAAAATAGCTGGAGACTGAGGGGCCTATTTACTATGCCTTGGATGTAGATAAAGTGAACAGAGATAAAATCCCACCCATTCAACTCCTAACTGCAATGTCACAGGCTGTGTTTGAAAGATGACAGGAGCTGATTGGTTGGGACTCTATCTCATTCACTTTATCTCCATCCAAGGCTTAATAAATAGACCCCTGAGTCAGGAACATGAACTTGAACAGAAGCAGGAGCAACCAATGCCAGTAGCCATGATACTGAGAAAAATAGGAGAGCAGTGTTGTTCTGGCAATGAGCATAGTGACTGACGGCATTTAAATAGGGTGCTCCTTATACCTATTGGTCAGGCAAGTCATGTCAGTGCACCTGGGAACCTGGTTGGTGAATGGATTCATGTGACTGAAATCCAAGATGGTAGTAGTCATGCACTGCAGCAGTGGGAATAGCCAGAGAGACTGCCAGGCCCAGACATGGATGAGCAAGTCCAGCCCTCATGGCCAAGATGGGCATGGATGGCCATGAGATGGCACAGCCGGTCCTGGTAATGGGAGTGAGACCCCAATGTGTGACAACTGCTAATAAAACTAACATAAGTAAATCATGCAAATGTAGCAAAATACCATGACTGTTACAAGACGACATAAATACATTGAATTTTGGAAACAGTATGCCAGCTTTAAAAGTGTAGTTTCCTATGTGATATATAACAACCTGTCAAATAAAATGCACTGAATATTTAGCACCCTAACAGTGTACATTGGGCATAATAGCAATCACCATATTTTGTTGAGTTGCACTGTGCTATTGTACTATGTCATGTTAGTATTTATTTAAATAGTGCTTAGAGGTACATCTTTTAGACAGAAAATGGAAGATCAAATGGCAAACCATAATACATTTTGAATGCAAGTGCTAAAGCTACTTGATCCTTATTTGAACTTTACACAGTTTACAGCAGTTATGAAAAGTTAAATTATATGTAAAATTAAATCAAAAACAAGTAGTGGACATGAAAATCTTTTAAAAACACCATAGCCGTAGATGAGTATTTGGTCATTTAGACTCTCAATATTAAGGAAATTTGTATTGTTTTACCAGAGATCCATATACTGTACATCCATTTGTGGCAGCATATGGATACTAAAATCTATTATTAATGGATAATATTTTAAAAATCACTGTAAAGAAGGAAATTAGCTATTCCATGATTCCCACCAAGGTACCATAGGAATATTCTACAAATTATGTTTAGCAACTTTTTTGAGATGAGACACAATAATCGGATGCAGAAACAAATTTTAATATTTTAGTACTTGGAGTGACAATGGAGCTGACATTATTTTCAGGGTTTGAAGCAATCTTATTACATATTTTCTGTGATTGTTTGTCACTCTGAATGCACTTGACATTCCTATTCCACTAAGGCATCATCAAAATTATATCTATGGATTTTCTGGAAACTACAGGGCACAGTAGAACATTTCTGCAAATGAGAACAACATTTTCAGTAGAGTGCTATGGAGCACATTCAATTAGCCACAGGATTAACTACACAGCTGACAGCCTGAACTTATTCAATTAGGTCATAGGTCCCAAAACATTTCACCGATTTTTCCTCACAGCCTCAGGAGCTACAAGGAAAAATCTGTGGTAAATGCAGTCTCTGGGGTGTCACACAACTGGAAACCCATTAGATTCCAGAGTTGTAGGTGGAATCTATGCGTTATCACATGAAAATGACAATTGAATAGCTCCAGGTGTCAAACCAGGAGCTTGTCCCTGTCCAGTAAACCCCACACTTAACTGAATATGTCCCTATAGTATACAGTATAAAGCAATATCTTTCTATGACATTACTACAATGGAGAAAAACACAGTTCTGTGGTAACAATAAATGCAGGAAGCAAGCTGTTTTCTTCATGATGTATACATACTGTATGTTATGTAATCATCAATTGCTTACCAGTGTTCCATAGATCTATAGTTTCTTATGCCAATTCACTGTAAACTCAACTCTTTTGTAACTTTGTCTTCTACTAAATCCCAATTTGCTTTCAATACCCTCTTTGATGCAGCTCACCTGGGTCCCAAAGTAAATTTAATATGCACTTGTTCGTCCAATATAACATAGGTAATTATGAATACTTCTTTAGTAGTGTTCTTCAAACATGGACAAATAGTGAAGTGGGTCTGTGCCTTTTATATTATTCTCAATGCTCTCTCTTTGGTCTCTTTTATATTTGTTCACCCAACTCTCTAGAAACAAACCACATAATTATTTTTCCTGCATGTCGTCTTTTGATAAAAATGTCATATATGTCTGTAAGACTGCTCAAGCTATTCAAGACAGTTTACAATTTAATGACTTCTTGTAAATTATCCACTCACAATGGTAGTTTCAGGTTTTAACCTGAGTTATGCAATTCATTTATGCTTTATATTGACTTTGTATTTGAAGTATGTGTCACTATCATTTAGCCACACTATAAATTATATATTAGATATGAGACTCACAATCATACACACAACATATTCATTCTATCCACGTAATGGCTGTTCTATACATTCACACAATAAAAGAAGATAATCATATACCATTAGAAGCAAAATATAAATCACAGAAACAAGGATACTTACTGTATATCCCAATATATTACACACAGGCATTTGTGATGTTACTGTACATATATATTCTTGTTACCATAACAAACTTACATGTAACAGAAAAGGTGTATCAGATGGTACAATACATAAACAAGTTTTTTTTCCATAAATAAGCAAGCATAAAGCTTAGACCAACGAGCGCTCACAAATAATCAACTGTATATCACTCTACACAGTATAAATCTATGTATGTCGTGGTTCCCCACATCGATCAATAAAAAAACATTATTTAGATGAATGGGATATATAAAATTACAATAACTGATCAGTCAAGAGTATAAAAGTATGTTTCATTTTAAGTACAGTTCAGACAGAGCAGTCCAAATGTACACTAATTAAAATAAACGAAATAAATGTGCAGTATCAACAATGGGTAAATAATAAAATGAAATTCAACTTAATTGGATAACATCCAGCATAATCCACTAACTCAGTGGAACTATTTGTTGCATGGCACTCTATATGCAATATATCAATGAATATAGATACAATGAGCAGAAACTTGCACGTGACACATAAGGGAGGGGAAGGAAAGTGGACAAGTGAGGATGATACAGTTGTTTATGTATAAAAAAAGGGGGGTGTTTAGGATATTCCAATCGATTTGCAATTATTTGATAATGTCTAAAATAGCAGAGTCTTGTGGTATAAAAATAATGGACCATATAACTTAAAAGATAAGTGCTGTAGTGGTACATTATTCTTGATGCACCATGTATTGTCCATGTCCTGTAGACATCAGGCTAGAATGAATAGTATAGTCCAATATGCAAATAAGTATCAGTCCTGAAAGGCACTTGAATCTGGATGGCCTGGTCTGTGGGGTAAGGGTATGGGTGACCCAGGCTCTGCACTAGTCAAGGCCCCGACAGTTTGCTTCACTGTTGCCTGGATAAGTGCTTGAGGTGTCCTCACAGCAGTGTACCTTGTCAGCCTGGAGCAAAACGTGAGCGGGGGCAACTCACGAACACCCGCACCCGGGATGGTAAGCCCGCTGACGGTGTGGTGGGTGCCCTAACTCGCTGGGTCCCCCTTGTACATACAGGCTAATAGGCGTGCCTGACACCGCCACAACCGAGGGTAAGAGCCTCAGTGACAGCAGGGCAGGTGGATGCCATTCGCCAGAGATGGAAGGGGATGATAAGCTTACCAGTTGATGTGAAGATAGGCGTCACTGGCAGGGATCCTTACCAGCTAACTCCGGCAGCTAGTGGCAGCGTTCGTGTGTCACGAAGTTGTTCCTTGATCCCGAATTCCACAGGGGCTGATGTACACTTGGCGGTCAGTGTGCGTGTCTCCAACGCGTTTCAGCCAATAATGGCGGCCTTTTTCAAGGATACTGGTCAGTCATAATGTATCTGTATTTGTATACTTGGAAGCCTCTCCTCCGATCTCCTCCTGATTGGAGGGAACTGATAAGCCGTGCCTCCTGGTTGTCATGGAGGCACGGAAAACATACTGCTTGAGAGCAGTACGTGCAATGAACCACAGTGAAGGGACACAAAACAGTGATTTGGAGAATAGATCAGACAGTGGGAGGGAAAATGGACCCTTGTTGACATCAGGAGCCCAAGAAAACCCCTGTTGTTCAAAACTATGATTAAAAAGGCTATTGCACAAGCATTCCCTACTGATAACAATACCCCTAATAGTTAATATTACACAAGGGTGTAATGTACCTGCCTGGAAACCCAGGATCTCAATATGTATAAAAATATATAGTACAGACCCCATAGAGCCTGTCTATACCGTTAAGTACAAGGGTAAACCATGTCTGTAATTAATCCACATGCATACTATGTTATATAGTCCCCTTGTAGATACTGGACTTCTATCAATATATTTATTGCTCAGTGGGAAGTATTGGCTATGTTAGGATGTCAGAATGGGGTCTAACTGCGGTGATGATTCATAGCAGAAAAGTATAGTTAAAAAGGACATAGCCTAATATAGGCAGCATATAGGTTCATAAAATGGTCTGGATCTCTAGATCCACATTAAGTCCTAGGGGGGATATTGTCTCGAGATCGATTATCCATTTGATCTCTTCTCTACTTAGTTTCTTGTTGTAATCTCCTCCTCTCCAACTGGGTTTTACTAGTTTGATACCTATGAATTGTAGCTTGGAGGCATCCCTAAGGTGCCGGGTTTTAAAATGCAATGACACGCTATGATCTTCAAATCCTTTCAAGATGTTCCTTCTATGCTCTCCTATTCTTTGTTTTAAGCTTCTCATGGTCTTCCCAATATATTGTTTGCCATATGGACAGGTGAGAAGATATATCACACCCCTGGTAAAACAAGTTATCATATCATGAATCTTGTTGGTGGTACCTGTACTGTTTGACTTGAAGGTTAGAGTAGGTTTCGTATTCTTGTAATGAGATGTTTTACAGTTCAGACACCTCCCACAGTGGAAAAAGCCTTTATTCTTCTCCGTAGAGATTGAGGTTTGAGTTAAACTTGATGGTGGTTGGTGACTGAGGACCAGTTTCTGCCTGAAATCTGGTGCTTTTTTGAAAATCACTCTTGTTTTTTTTGGTAAAACCTGTGCCAGTACTTTGTCTTTCGTAAGGATATTCCAATGCTTACGTAAAATGTGTTTAATCAAATTAGATGAAGAGTTGTATTCAGTGATAAAGCATAAATTGAACATGTCTTTATGATCGATCTTGTCAATATTGTAGTTAAGGAGTTTTTCTCTATCTCCATCCAAAACTGTCTGAAATGCTTCTTGCACTAAACTCTTATTGTATTTTTTCTGAAAAAATTGCTTCTTTAATTCGTTCCCTTGAGAGATGTAATCTTGTGTATTGCTGCAATTGCGTCACAGCCTGGTGAATTGGCCTTTTGGTATATTCGTGAGCCATTGTGGATAGTGTTCACTGATGGACAGAATAAAACTGTTAACATCAACCTTCTTCCTAAATGTTTTGGTCTCCAGCTTCTGATCTTTAATGAATATTTCCAGATCCAAAAAGTGTACTTTTTCTTTACTGTAATCCGCTGTAAAGATAAGGTTGTATGTATTGGTGTTGAGGTGTTTCAAAAAATCAATCAGTGAATCTTCAGATCCTTCCCAAATGAAGATGATGTCATCTATATAGCGTCTCCATAGTACCAAGTTCGCTCCCGTCGCTTTATTGTTCCAAACAGACTCCTCCTCCCAAACACTCATGAAGAGGTTAGCGTAACTGGGAGTGAACTTGGTACCCATCGCGGTGTCTTGTAGCTGTAACACGAAATGACCCCTGAACCAGAAATAGTTATGATTTAAAATGAACTTGATTCCCTCTAGTATGAAAATGATTTGTTCTGTTTTTAGAGTACTGTCCTTCTTAAGGATGTATTCCAAATTCTTCAACCCATCATGGTGGTAAATAGAGATATATAATGCAGTAATGTCGCAAGTAACCAGCCATCTTTCTTTGTTCCAGCTGATTTTCTTGAGTTCATTCAAAGTGTGTGTGGTATCTTTCAAATGTGATTGTTGTACTTTGGCCAGTGGCTGCAGAAAGGAGTCAATGTAGTGTGATAAGTTGGAACTGATAGAGCTAATCCCGGACACAATTGGCCTACCTGGTGGTTTGGTGGGTGTTTGTGTATCTTCGGTAATATATAGAACACCGGTATGACCGGGTGGGTGTTGTAGATAAAATCCTTCTCATTCTTAGTGATGATACCTTTTTCATGGCCGTCTTTCAAGAGTATGAGTAGCTTTGCATTGTAGCTTGTTGTGGGGTCTGAGGGGAGTACTCGATAGGTAGACTGGTCTCCCAATAATCTTTTGACTTCTTCATTGTAATCGGTTATATTCTGGATTATGATACCTCCCCCCTTGTCTGCTGGCTTAATGATGATCTGTGATGATTTGTTGTCCTTAAGTTCTCGTAAGGCCTTCTTTTCTTGTTTTGTGATATTCATATGTTTCTTCTTCTTCCATATGGAAAACCATGTTCCAGATCGTCCAATACTAGTCTCTCGAAAGTACCAATATACTCCCCTCTCATGTGTCTCGGGTAGAATGTGGATGGTGGGCGTAAATTGGTGTGTTGATATTCATCTTGATTTCGGTTTATTTGTATAGCTTCTCTCTCCCCTGGTTGGTGTACGAAATATTTTTTGAGGGTCAATTTCCTTGTATACTTGTGCACATCAATATACGTGTTGAATATATTGGGTGGATTTGTTGGTGCGAACTTCAGTCCTTTACTGAGCAATTTGATATGTTTAGCAGTAATTGGGAAATAGCTTAAGTTGAAGATACCTTCTTCTTGTGCATTTGGACCTTCTTCTTCCTGATTTTGTTGCGGTTGTTCTTGTCGTGTTCTGCCTTCCCCTCCTCTACATCCTCTCCTTCTTCTTCTATCTTTCTTTTCCTTCGTTTTGGAGTTTCTTTTTCTAAGATATGGATTTCTCTTTGAGGCTTTTGTAGGTGGCATTTCTTCTCTGATGGGGTGAGGCAGGCTGTTAGACCTGCCTCCATTGCTAAAAAAATTCTCGCTCCATACAGTAGAATTGGGATTTGGTGTAGACTGGAGTGATCCTGAGGCCAAGTAATTGGTATTTTCCAACATGGAGCAGTTATTGGTCCGTAGTCTTACAGATTCACATAATTCTTGTGTGAAGGTGTCCAGTCATGTGGTGTTGGAATCTGACTGTTGGTTTTCTGGAGGTTCCCTTTGTAATGCATAATTTAATCCCTCCTTCAACACTGTAGTGTCCTGTTCACTTCTTGGCTTGTAAATAATTGTTGACTCCTCCTTATCCTCTTCTGACATGTGAACTTCCTTTTCTCCATGTGTATGTGTCACAGCTTGTCCTTTTTCTTTTCCCATACCATTGATCTTATCTTTGTTCAGTAAAGTCATATATTGTTGATAGGTGATGTTAAGTTTCTTGTAAACCGGTGTATCAACGGCTGAGTTCCTAATGTTCCTAAGAGTGTCATATTTAGTCTTCTTGTGAGATTTTGTTAGCTTCTTTCCATTGGGAAGGTTTAGGGTTCTGGTTTTGTGGACCCTAATTGTTTCGTCAGTATCTCCCCTTTGATCTCTATGTATTTTGGCAATCTTGCGCTTAATTATCTCATTTTCATTCCTTTCAAATCTATTTTTTGTGAGATTCACTAATGTCTTGAAACCTTCTTTCTGCTGATGTTTTTCGAGCATAGTGAATGTATCTTTAATGGTGCTTTCTAAGCATTCTAACTTTTTGTTCTGAGTATCTACTTTTAGTGTCAACAGTTTAATACAGCAGTCTTTTAATACTCCTTCCCAAGCATTCATAAACCTTATATTATCTAAATTATGTGATGGTGTTTTAGATATTTTCAGACCCTTGGGTATGAGGTTATGTTGAATATACCATTTCAAGGTGTAATTATCCCACCATAACTTGTTCTCTTTGTTAACCAGTTTCTCTGAAGTGAGAAATGTTTTACTGAAAAGAGCTTCAGGATTGGCTGTGTGCTCAGTGGAAGGTTATTAAACACATTGAGTGCTTTGTTGTTTCTATTGGACCTAATGTTGATTAATTCCATTCTGGTGGCTCCCCAGTCCATGATAGTGCCACACAATAACCCGTGTGGTTAGGAACAAGTAATAGAAAAATTAGGGTATGGGCCGTCTAATCAACAGAACTTGGTAATATAAATCGGAGCAGCTAAATGGTCGGGTCACTACTCAACCTAAAAGTCAACACATAAATAAGCAAGCATAAAGCTTAGACCAATGTGCGCTCACAAATAATCAACTGTATATCACTCTACACAGTATAAATCTATGTATGTCGTGGTTCCCCACATCGATCAATAAAAAACATTATTTAGATGAATGGGATATATAAAATTACAATAACTGATCAGTCAAGAGTATAAAAGTATGTTTAATTTTAAATACAGTTCAGACAGAGCAGTCCAAATGTACACTAATTAAAATAAACGAAATAAATGTGCAGTATCAACAATGGGTAAATAATAAAATGAAATTCAACTTAATTGGATAACATCCAGCATAATCTACTAACTCAGTGGAACTAATCGTGGCATGGCACTCCATATGCAATATATCAATGAATATAGATACAATGAGCAGAAACTTGCACGTGACACATAAGGAAGGGGAAGGAAAGTGGTTTATGTATAAAAAAAAGGGGGGTGTTTAGGATATTCCAATCGATTTGCAATTATTTGTTAATGTCTAAAATAGCAGAGTCTTGTGGTATAAAAATAATGGACCATATAACTTAAAAGATAAGTGCTGTAGTGGTACATTATTCTTGATGCACCATGTATTGTCCGTGTCCTGTAGATATCAGGCTAGAATGAATAGTATAGTCCAATATGCAAATAAGTATCAGTCCTGAAAGGCACTTGAATCTGGATGGCCTGGTCTGTGGGGTAAGGATATGGGTGACCCTGGCTCTGCAGTAGCCAAGGCCCCACAGTCTGCTTCACTGTTGCCCAGATAAGTGCTGGAGGTGCCCTCACAGGAGCGTACCTTGTCAGCCTGGAGCAAAACACGAACAGGGGTACCTCACCAACACCTGCACCCGGGATTTTAAGCCCGCTGACGGTGTGGTGGGCGCCCTAACTCTCTGGGTCCCCCATGTATGTACAGGCTAATAGGTGCACCTGACACTGCTGCGACCGAGGGTAAGAGCCTCAGTGACAGCAGGGCAGGTGGACGCCATTCGCCAGAGATGGAAGGGGATGATAAGCTTACCAGTTGATGTGAAGATAGGCGTCTCTGGCAGGGATCCTTACCAGCTAACTCCAGCAGCTAGTGGCAGTGTTCGTGTGTCACGAAGTTGTTCCTTGATCCCGAATTCCACAGGGTCTGATGTACACTTGGCGGTCAGTGTGCATGTCTCCAACGCATTTTGGCCGATAATGGCGGCCTTTTTCAAGGATACTGGTCAGTCGTAATGTATCTGTATTTGTATACCTGGAAGCCTCTCCTCTGATTTCCTCCTGATTGGAAGGAACTGATAAGCCACGCCTCCTGGTTGTCATGGAGGCACGGAAAACATACTGCTTGAGAGCAGTACGTGCAGTGAACCACAGTGAAGGGACACAAAACAGTGATTTGGAGAATAGATCAGACAGTGGGAGGGAAAATGGACCCTTGTTGACATCAGGAGCCCAAGAAAACCCCTGTTGAAAACTATGATTAAAAAGGCTATTGCACACGCATTCCCTACTGATAACAATGCCCCTAATAGTTAATATTACACAAGGGTGTAATGTACCTGCCTGGAAACCCAGGATCTCTATATGTATAAAAATATATAGTACAGACCCTATAGAGCCTGTCTATACCGTTAAGTACAAGGGTAAATCATGTCTGTAATTAATCCACATACATACTTTGTTATATAGTCCCCTTGTAGATACTGGACTTCAATCAATATATTTATTGCTCAGTGGGAAGTATTGGCTATGTTAGGATGTCAGAATGGGGTCTAACTGCGGTGATAATACGTAGCAGAAAAGTATAGTTAAAAAGGACATAGCCTAATATAGGCAGCATTTCGGTTCATAAAATGGTCTGGATCTCTAGATCCACATTAAGTCCTAGGGGGATATGGTCTTGAAATTGATTATACATTTGATCTCTTCTCTACTTAGTTTCTTGTTGTAATCTCCTCCTCTCCAGCTGGGTTTTACTAGTTTGAAACCTATGAATTGTAGCTTGGAGGCATCCCTAAGTGCTGGGTTTTAAAATGCAATGACACGCTATGATCTTCAAATCCTTTCAAGATGTTCCTTCTATGCTCCCCTATTCTTTGTTTTAATCTTCTCGTGGTCTTCCCAATATATTGTTTGCCACATGGACAGGTGAGAAGATATATCACACCCCTGGTATCACAAGTTATCATATCATGAATCTTGTTGGTGGTACCTGTACTGTTTGACTTGAAGGTTAGAGTAGGTTTTGTATTCCAGTGGAGCACATGCTCCAGGCACCTGGTCCAGCCAGGGCGCTTGAGATCATCATCTGATGAAGGGAAGAGCACCTGCTGAGCTGAGTATGAAACACATAAAGAGATCAGTACCTCCAGACAGGGGGCAGGGTGTGGGTGGAGTGTTGCTTGGGCCTCCACCCACACCACACCCCTAGTGTGGATGCACTGATCTATTTATGTGCTTCAGGCTTAGCACATCAGCAGGTGATCACCCCCAGTCAAATGGCTGATCTCTGATGCCCTGCAACAGTAAGGACAGGGGGGGAGGAGATCTGAATAAGGGGGAATATACTTGTGTGTGAAGGGAGGGGAGCTTTAAGTGGAAGAGCTGTGTGTGTATGAGTGTATGCAGGGGCTGGTCTGTAAGAGGAGGAGAGATCTTTTGTAGGGGGAGGACTGTGTATGTGTGTGAAGAGAGGGATCTGAGTGAGGAGAAGATCTGAGTTAGTGGTAAACGCTGTGTGAGTTAGTGGGAGAGTTGTATAAGGGGATGAGAGCTGTGGCAGGATCTGATTGAGGGGTATTGTTGTGTGTGTTTGAGGGGAGAAGATATGTGTGAGAAGGGGGAAGATCTTAGTGAGTGGACAGAGCTGTGTGAGAAATCTATACACTGTATGTATTTATATATACATTAATATTTAGCCCCAAGGTAGAGATTTGCGTAGGGCCCTGTGGGATCTTAATCTGCCTCTGATACTGAACAGAAGGCAGGAAGGGTGGAGCCACATGCAATAATGAATAGGGAGGAGGAGGCAGTCTCCTCCCGTCATAACTCCCTGGCTTCTCCTCTTTTCCACCTGTGAGGTGGGTCCCACCTACCACCCTGGCACTGATGTCAGCCAGCCTGGTTTGCATGGAGGAGAGAACAAGGTGGCTGTGTCCCTGCTGCTGAGGGGAGGCCTGAGCTGGGTGCTGCTGCTGCTGAGAGCCTGGGTCATGGCACCCATAACTGGGAGAAGCCTAAGTGGTGAGTTTGGTGAGGTCATGCCTGACTATTAGGGGCACTACTATGGCTTGTGTATAAAGGGCACTGCTGTGGCATAATGTGTAAAATGGACACTACTGTGGCATAACATAAATAAGGGATTGTTAGGCATAATGTGAACAATGGACATTACTGTGGCATAATATGAACTGTGGGGACTACTGTGTAGCATAATCTAAAAATATAGCCAAAACTGTGGCATAATGTGTGGCATAATGTGCATTGTGGCCATTATTGTGTAACATAATGTGAATAAATGGAACTACTGTGGCGTATCATGAATAAAAGACATTAATGTGTTGTGTAATAAGAATAAGGGGCACTACTGTGTGGCATCATGTGAATTGTGGGCACTACTGTGTCGCTTATTTTTAATTGGAGGGATTTATTTAGTGGGTTAGAATATATCTAGTGCTCAATGCCCCAGTTTGATACTGCCCATAATGTTTTTTTAATTTCCCTTTAATTTGCCACTACATGCTGGACATGCCCCTACCTGGCACACTTGGGGGGTTGGGACATGGTAACACACACATGCTCCAGGCGCCATGGCTATATGTTACACCCCTGTGTGTGTATGTGTACTGTATGTATATGTATCACAGATTCCACTAGGAAGAGTATAGATGCGTCCTCATTAACTTAGATTTTATGCACCATATAGTGAATAATGTTTGGTGTTATATGAACACTCGCCAAGGGTAGCAATTCATACAATTCATGCATTTCTCCAAATGTTGTATCTTATATGCATCATAGCCACATACAAAGTCATCCAGAGTGTACCAGGGGCACTAGATTAGTACATTTGTTGCAAAGAAATTGGTATAAATTCACAGATTAATCTTAATGATAGTGGTGGTAGGGATGGTGCAGTCACTCATATCAGAACTCATGTACATGTAGTGTTATCCCTAGTAGTCAATTTACCCTTGCATTGTACAGATGTGTCTTTATGCAACTAGCATGACTTAGATGATCTGAGAGTAGTAACGTACTGTATATTTCTTTAAGTTTTGCATATTAAATGCATCACAGACTTGGAAACAGTGTACTAGAGATGCTAGGCTATGATTTTAACCACACAAGAATAGGTTGTTCACACCTACAGAGTTATAGATGGAACAATGGAATTTGGCATAAGGAACACTTTTGCACATATTCAGATTCAGTTGCATACAGATGTACAAATGTTACAAATCACAACATTTGTACTTGTCTGTGTACAGTACAAGACAGCTTTGTTGCTTCAAATAGTTTTATTTGTGCATAAAGGATGCACAATTTGAGCAAAGAGCCTCTCAGTGCAGTCAAGTCACCCATGACCTGGCATGCTGAGAGGGGCTATTTGGAGCGACATGAGCAGTGTATGAGGACACATCTGTACTTTAGTCACATTAGTGATCTGGATAAGATGCTGTAACCAGTGTGTTAAATAATTAATTTCTACATAGGCATATACGTTTGTAACACACAACCTTACTAGGCCCCATTGAGGTGTGAAGAAGATCATTGTATTCATATAGTTGCAGTCTAAGCATAGAATGGTCAGATATAACATTTTGAGGTAAAACAATACATAAATATTGAGGCCTAGCTTGTACCTGTCATTACTATCAGAGAAATATAATGAGCCATTCATAGCTTATATGTGTTATCAGTAGACAGCCACTTTCCATTGAAAGATTTGTAGAGATGCTAAGCATTATAGGTAATCTGAGACTCTACACAAACTACACAAAGGAAGTTTTGAAACAGAGTTTATCTCCAGACATACTAGGATACACCATTACTGTATTTCTTTGTCTGAGTATATGTAGTGCTTACAGAGCATGTGCAAGGGAGATAAGTTTGGCCAATGCTATGTTGTACCAATCAGTGGATATCTAGTATGTAACTAATATGGGCTTTATATCCAGAATGCCAACACCCATATAATAGGGTATATAAATCAGAGGTAGACAAAGGATCTAAGCTCATGCATGGATCTGAGACTGCAGTAAAATGCCTGCAATGTAAATTGAACTACCTGGGCGTTATTGAAACGTGGGCTCCCCAGAGAGAAGATAAGATAAAGTACATCTTATGTTGGAGAAGATCAATCATCTGAATACCTAGACAAAAGTTGAGTATACTGTATACTTTGTATGTTGTATGTTAATTGTTTGTTTGTTACTTGTAAATAAAGTGTGTTCATTTGTATTCACTCAAATGGTCACGTGTGTGTACTATTCATTTCAATCAGAACAAAACCCACCGTTATGCAGATGCATATTTAAAGAAAAAGATGCTTGGTGCAATTAAGTCTGTAGCACCCCAAAAGGGTGTCTTTGGCATGAATTGAGCAAAGGTATATGTGGACATATTGGTATGTATGAGGCAGATCTAGTCGCCGGCTTCCTGACTGTCATATCCCGGCGAGGGTGAAATGCCGGGAATCTAGATGTAGATGCCTGACATTTCCCCGATGCCGGGAGACCGGTGCCTGGCATCCCGATTGAAGGGATGCTGGGTGCCATGAGCGGACAGCCGCGGGGGGGAGAGTTAGGTTTAGGGCACCCAGGGGGGGACTTAGAGTTAGGCACCACCCCGGGAGGGTTAGGGGTAGGCTAGGGGGAGGGAGGGTTAGGGTTAGGCACCCCCCGGGGGACTTAGGTTTAGGCAGCGGGGAAGAGGGGGGGTTAGGGTTAGACACTTAGAGGGGGGATTAGGGTTAGGCACTTGGGGGGGAGGTTAGGGTTAGGCACCCCTAAGGAGGTTTAGTGTTAGGGGGTTAGGTTAGTTTATACTTACCTTAGGGATGATTGGGATTTCCAGCGCTGTCGGGCTTCCGCTTTCCGGGCTCTGCTCATCTGTCGGTCAAGCGCAGCGGGAATCAAACCGCCGGCCATGTGGTCTGGGGTGGGAATGAATCATATGTGTTTGTCCCAGACACCATTAAAAAAACAGTGTTAGCTCAGCATTAAAAACACATTCATCCTATTAATTTCTTCTCATAACACATCCTCATGCTACAAATACACATTTTGCTGTCCAAACACAAGCTGTTACATTATTGCACACAGAAAATAGATACTATATTGAGCTACATCACAAGTACACCAATAGTAGCACATATGAAACCTATATGACTCCATAAATATACATAATCTCCATATATTACTCATTGCACATACAGTAGCACAAAATGTATACAGCATATTGTGCTATATAAGATGTCACCACATGCAAACTTATAACATATTTTTTTATGTATTACAGCAATACACGTTACCCAGTATGTATAACAAACACCACTGTTCTAGTATTCACACTGTAGCCTCAGTATTAGTGAAACTCATGCATCACATAAATATCAATAGCAACAATATCCCAGCATTATTGTTCTGCTCTCATAACAATCACTGCTGAATCCTTATTATCAAGCATATCTATCAATATCAATTATCATCATCATCATTGTTTATTTTTCTATTGTCAAATTAACAATTCAGCAAGAATATAAATTCATGGATGCAATTAACAGAATAAATTGCAGAAAAATAAATTATCCTCATAAAATATACCCAGTATATGTTAATATACAGACTTGTATGGAATAAATTACTCATTGTGTAAATCCTTGGTGGTGGAGGGGATGATGGAGAGAAAATAGGAAATTGAGTTTTCAATGTTAAGAGAAAGAACCCAGGATCTTTGTAAGTGGGAGGAGCCCTGTATATAGGGAATTGTATTATTTCAGTGTGTATTTTCCTGTGGTCAAAGCAAGTGAGTATGCAAAAGACTATGGACCTCATTCAGAATCAGTCGAAGCGGCCGCACGGTCGTATGCCACCGATGTTCGCTATACTGCGCATGCGTAAAGTTCGCAATGCGCGTGCGCAAAGTAGCCGCTACGATCAGAAATTTCTCTCTCCTTAAACACAGCCAGGTCGGTTGTTTGAGTGACAGATTGAGGCGTTTATGGGTGGTAACAGGGGAAGGTGCTTGAAAACGGGGGATTGGAGATCCGAACGCAGGCGTGCCTAATTATGTGATCTGCGTTTTATGGGAGTGCATACGGTTTATGGGAGTGCATAATTAACAAAGTAGCGTTATGGCACATGTGACATGGGAGGTTTTTACACTGACATGATCGTAGAGCTTAAGAGAGGGTATGGTCAACCTTAAGCTCTACGACCAGTTCCGATGGTTCACGATGGTCTCGATTAATCCTTATATGCCCGGAGATGACGTGCAATGCGTACGAGAAGGGGGCAAATTTTTTTTTATTCCGTCCGATTCCTCCCCTTGGTCGGCCAGCTACCGATCCGAACTTAGGGACGCAACTTGAGAGGGAATAATGGAATAATTTGTATATCCAGCCCCTTTTCACGTACGACCGTGTGGCCGCTTCGACCGACCCTGAATGAGGTCCTATGTGCTTTCTTGTCCGAAGTTTGTATCATATGTTTTCAGTCTAAACCACTAAATATGTGATTGGGAGTGTCCTTAAATAAAGGTACCAAAACAATATTGCCATTCACATGGGGAAACACAACCATACAATTTGTTCACTAACTCTGCTACAACCTCAATAATCTGTTCAATTTGCTTAAATTTAACTAATATTTTCAATTTTTTTATCAAAACTTTATCAAGAATGTGTTGCAAATTTACAAACAATCTAACTAATTTGATGAGCCTGTTCAATAACCTCTTTGGATCAATTTCAAATTTCCTTCATGAAACTTTGTTTTCAAAATGTTTTATTTACTGGCTATAATGTGGATACCAAATCTATATATTTTATAGCTGAACAGTAATTACCACTTATGACTTGGCTTGCAGCCATATGTGCTTTTTGATTTTCAAAAACATCTGACTGCATATCTCTATTCTGTACTAATGTAATTTTGCTTTTATACTCTTAAAAGTCCTGTCTAAATTACCATTGCTCTTTAACCTAGCCTCATATACTCTCTCTTCTAACATTGTCTATTATGGAATTTAATTTCTGCACCCATAAATTGACCATAACTATTCCACTTAATAATTAACTACTGTTATTTGTACATACATATTTAGCGACACTGTCATTGTACTTTCACCTACTGTACATGGAAGCAAATCTACTGCACTGTTTCACACAGCCTCCGTTCTTACTTTAACTTTCCTTCTTTTCTACCCCTTATTTCCCTAATCCACACCATGACCACCTTTTATTCAACTCCCCTCTTCACTCAGTGTCCACATAATTATTTACTCCAACCCCTGATCCCTTATCTATCCTCAAACCATATTATCTTCCACCCCTCTGCGTCCCATACTTTTCTCTCCTGTTCATCTTTTTTCATTTTCTTCTCCCCCACCATGATGCTACTATGCAATCACTAAGCCCTGCTCCATCCCTCCTCTCCCTGTCACCCTTCTCACCTCCATCCTGCTCACCACTTGCACCTTCTCTTCTTATCTCAAGTGCCTGCACCTTCACTACACTCTCTTCATCTCTGTCCCCCAAATTAATTTCACTCCCATGCTACAGCAATTTTGATAAGCTCATTTACATCTCTCCCACTAACTTAGTCCCTCTCCTGAACTCTCTGGAATGCCAGATCTGCCTGTAACAAACTGGTTCCCACCCATCAAACTTTTCATCTCCTACTCCCTGAATCTTCTAGCTTACATCAAAACCTGAATTTTCCCCACTGACACAACTTCTCCTTTGGCTCTCTTCTCTGGGGCCTCACATTCTCTTGCATCTCCTGGTCTGGGGATCACCATGGTGGTCTGGGGATCACCATGGTGGTTGGTCTATCCGTCAGTTACTTCTACTCTCAGAACCGTCCCTTTCATTCTCTACATTTGAGCTTCATGCTATTCGCCTCTTCCAACCTGTTCACCTCTGAGTAGCTGTCACTTATCGTCCCCTTGGCCCTCCTTCCAAATTCCTTGAAAATTTTGCTTCCTGGCTCCAACCTTCCTCTCATCAGACCTTCCTGTCTTCATCATAGGTGAATTCATTATTCCTATTGATGTCCTCACATAGTCCTCTGCCTTTAAGCTATTTACCCTCACATCATCATTTGGTATCTCTCAATGGACCTTCTCACCCTCCCATGTAGGAGGACACTCACTTGATCTGGTCTTCACTCTTTGCTGTGATATCTCTGATTATATCACTTTCCCATTATCCCTCTCTGACCATCACCTCCTCTCTTTCAGCTTATCTTTTACCCCTTCTCCACCGCTGCCTTCTAAGGTTACCCTCAATAAGTGTAACCTTGAGGCTATTGAAACCATATCCTTATCCTTCTTGCTCAAATTACTTCTCTACCCCATATCTCTATCTCCTGCTCTGAACAAGCCATTTCCCTTTACAATATCTCCCCTTTCTTCTGCTTTCTCTTGACTATGTTGCTCTGTTGATCATTACTTACCGTTGCAGACCCACACCTCTACCCTAGCACATTAAATGCACTAGATACCTGCAAAGGTGCTCACAAACAGCCGAGTGACAGTTGAGAAAATTGTGTGCCTATGCTGACTTTCTCCATTTCAAATTTATGCTCTCAGCCTACAGTACCACCTCCTAAAGAGTCATATTTCAACTACCTTATCTCCTCCCAGTCCTCAAACCCTTGTCATCTCTTCGCCACTTCCAACTTCTTCCTCTGCCTCCCTACTACTCAACTCCCCTTCTCACTCTCTGCCCTTGACTTTACCACTCACTTCACATCTAAAATTGACTCCAAACGTCAGGACATCTCATCCCACCAGACTCTCGGCACCCTAACCCCTACTTTCCCAGACCAACCTCTCCCATTAATCTTACTAACTCTGACATATGTCTCTGCTGGCACTCAATGTAATTAAGAAGCTGCATATATGTGTGTGTGTATAAATACAATAAAGTAAAATAAAAATGTATAAAAATAAATAAAAATTCATATTTTAACATTTATGTAGTAAGCCAATATTGGTTGTATTAATTGGCAGCACTTGCAAAGTTTCTTATTACTTTTGTGCTTTGAGACCTCAAGCATTGGATTTTATTTGTTGAACAGTAAGAGCTGAGTAGTGGTCAAGGCTGAGTGCATTTTGGAGGACAACAGCAGGGGTGTTTTTAGGTAGAGATGTGCACTGACCCCCCATGGATTGGTTTTGTCAAAACCTCACCTCCGTGTTTTGTTTTTCGGTTTTTGGTTGTGGATCTGGATATTTTTATTATAAAAATCAGAAAAACAGCTAAAATCACATAAAATTGGCCTGTTTTTGTTCCTACAGTATTAACCTCAATATCATTTATTTCCACTCAATTTTGACCACCTCTCAGCTCACTGTATTGTTTTCATCCAGTTTAGGCCCAAAATTGCACAAAGCTAACTGGCAGACTAAGTTAAGTGGCAACAGTGGGTGGCACAAACACGTGGCAGTTCAACTTCCAACATGGCACGTAAGGAAACAAATGTTTTTATTATTCAAGAGAGGCCTGAGGAAGTTGGAGTATGTTTGCAGTTGATGGCAGGGCAGGGGTTGATTGGTAGTAAATTAAATAAAAATTTTTGATTTTGAAGAAAATTTATGAGGGAGGGGAGGAGGCATTTACAAAAAAATTTGACACATTCAAATCAGTCCTTGCACCAGAAAAATCCTTGAGTGCCATGCCTGCTGCAGCTGGGAGTAGATTTATTCATCCCAGAAGGGGACCAGGAAGACTTCTAGTGGTGCTTTCCACATGAAAAAGCATTTCCCAACCTGTAAAGGGACATTAAAAAAACAGTTAGTTAGTGGCCTCAAAGTGCCACTTAACCAGCACAGATATCTGGACAAGCATAAGATCTATGATTTATGGCAGGGGTAGCCAACCCTGGTCCTTGAGAGCTACCAACAGTGCATGTTTTCCAGGTTTCCTCCCAGAATATAGTAATAAATAATTACATGTGTTGGTGAGTAATGAAAACACATGTGCACCAGCTAGGTGGTCTGGAAAACGTGAACTGTTAGTAGCTCTCGAGGACTGAGGTTGGTTACCCCTGATTTAAGGCATTAAATTGTGTCTTTTTTGAGAATCCTGCACCTGCTTTTGCGGTTAGGAGTAGATTTTCATCCCAGAAGGGGACCAGGAAGAGTGCTTTCCAAAAACAATTGACTTAAATAATCCTTTGCAACCTTCTAAAAAGGCATTTCCCAACCTGTACAAGGACATAAAAAAACAGCATTAGTTAGTGGCCTTCAAACTACCATTGCTCCCACTGTCCACTTAACCATATCAGATATGTGAACAAGCGGAACAGAGCATAAAATGTAACATTTCAGATTTAAGGTTTAAGTCTTACTTACTTGGGAATTCTTGAGCACCATGCCTGCTTGCTGGGAGTGGATTTTCATCCCAGAAGGGATGGACATTGTTTTTTCTTCCCAACGGACTCAGATCTGAAGAGAAAGAGATATGTGTTATTAACTACTGGCAGGAAAAAGAGGCAATTTGGGGGTAATTTTAGTTTTACTAAAGTTACTAAAAATGAAAAGTGTTCATGTTGCTCTTAGCAACCAATCAGATTGTAGTTATCATTTCTCTATTGCATTCTACAAAATGATAGACAGGATCTGATTGGTTGCTATGGGCAACATGAACACTTTTCATATTAAGAAACTTTAGTAAATAAATATACCCCTTGGAGGACCTTACACAAAAAACTACCTTTGCTTTACTTGAGCTGCCCACCTTCCAGTGTGTACTCAGAAAGAGTTTTGAGCATAGCTGGGACTGACAAGGTGTCAAGGTGTCAGTGATCGGCCGACACTAATCCATCAAAATGAAATACAAATTCTATGAGAAAGACCTTTACCATCAATTACGTGCGAAAATTACAGAGGCACCTGTAATGGTGGATTCCAGCGGGAACAAATTAATATTGTGTGAAGAAGAGGATGTATACATTACCCCAGACTATACCATCACCCAAGTCTATATTGTCATTCCATTCTGTGCTGTGTACAAATTACAACTGGATTGGGGATTCATTGTCCACTTTAGTGGATGTAAGCTCCATTTTAGTCCATATCATCACCACACCCCCTGCACATCTTCTGACCTGGGCTACAGGAGAAGCATCTGTACTCTGGAATATGGCTGCATGGTGTTGTCCCTCTGACTCACTGACAGACAGCAGCACAGCACCCCTGCGCACCTACATTGCTGACAAGTGTGGGTAACATGCATGTAGAATTTTTTTTTTTCTTCACACTGGGGGTGGGTGAAGAGCACCCCTTGAAGAGGCAGCAGCCCCTTGACAGACAGCAGCACAGCCAGCCCCAATGGACTACAGCCAAACAGCCCCTATGGACAGGACAACCAGCCAGCCTCTATATGGACAACAGCCAGCCCCTATGGACATTAAGCAACACAACTGTTGCGAGCCCCTATGCACAGCACAGCTCCCTCCCTCTTCACTCTCCACAGCTGGAATGAAAAATGGCGGTGATTGAAAGACCTTTATAGAATCCAAAACCCACAAGAATCTGACAGCGGGATGATGATGTTTTGCCTCGTTTTCAGATCTGAGTCAGGCAGGAAAACCCAAGTCGACTTGGATCTAACTCAGATCCCCTAAGTTTGGGTGTATTTGGTTCTCAGGGAACCGAACCCGCTCATCTCTAGTTTTAGGTGTCGGAGCTTCTAGGCACTACAGTAAAGGCTGTCTCTCCACCACCTAATTGTACTATGTAATTTTTTCGTTTATAAGCCTATAGTTTATTATAATATAATAAGAAAACAAACCATGAGCTATGACATTAAATTTTATTTTTCATTATGTATACATATTTACATAGTGGAAAAGCTTGCATTGTCGACACTTAGTGTAGATATTTTGTTGTCACTAGAAATTTTAAGTTTGCCAGTAATAAAACAAGCATTCAATTAATGCCCCCTAACAAGTTGCACCGATAGGCATGTGCCTCACAAGTCTAATAGTTACTTCTCCACTTATATTAAGCATTCAAGGTAATAGCCACTGTTGCATATCAGTCCAAGCAGGGTAAGAAGTTTGAAAGGAAAACTAATCAAACAGCAATGCAGATAATGTTCAAATACAGCTTGGATATAAAGTATTAGAATTAGGGGTGTACACCGGCCACTTTCCGTGTTTTGTGTTTTGGTTTTGGATCTGGATCTTTCTTCGTGTTTTGGATCTGGATATGTTTTGCCAAAACCACCCTTCCGTGTTTTGGGTTCTGGGTTTTGTGTTTTGGATCTGTATTTTTTTTTTAAAAAGCATAAAAACAGCTAAAATCACATAATTTGTGGGTTTTTCTGCTCCTATGCTATTATTAACCTCAATAACATTAATTTATACTCATTTCCAGTCTATTCTAAATACCTCACACCTCACAATAGTGTTTTTATGTCCAAAAGGTTGCACCGAGGTAGCTGGATGACTATGCTAAGCGACACGAGTGGGCAGCACAAACACGTGGCCCATCTAGGAGTGACACTGCAGTGGCAGACAGGATGGCAGTTTGAAAAACTAGACCCCAAACAGTACATAATGCAAAGAAAAAAAAAAGAGGTGCAAGATGGAATTGTTCTTGGGCCCTCCCACCCACCCTTATGTTGTATAAACAGGACATGCACACTTTAACATACCAATCATTTCAGCGCCAGGGTCTTCCATACGACTGTGGCTGAAATTATTGGTTCATTTGGGCCCCCACAAAACAAGCTGGCAATTAATCTGTCCCTGCACAAACTGGCTCTACGGAGGCAAGATGTTTGTGGAAGCAACCTCCTACTCCTTTCGCTGACAAGGTTCCCTGCTGCACTAAACACTCTTTCGGAGTACACACCGGAGGGGGGGCAACTCAGGTAAAATAGAGCCAGTATGTACAGGGGCCTCCAAATTGCCTCTTTTTCCTGCCAGTACAGGTACGTACTGTTTGACATGCCTACTTGGATGCTGTCACCGATGTAATCCTCCACCATTCTGTCAATGGTGACAGTATCATATGCAGTGACAGTAGACGTGTCAGAAATTGTTGGCACGTCCTTCAGTCCGGACCAGATGTCCAAACCGGCCCATGACTTATGACACAGGTGCACGCTTGGCGCTGCTGCTGTGTTGATGCACGTGTGGCTACTGCGCATACATTTCACACACAAACACAGAAAAAAAAGAATTGTTTATTTTTGTGGAGTGCACTTTGGGGGTTACACCACAATTTAACAGACTTATGGGACACAGGCGCATGCTTGTTGCTGCTCCTTTGTTGATGCACGTACAGTGCACACAATTCCCAAACACAGAAGAAAATGTTTTATTTTTGTTCGAGTGCACTTTGGGGGTTACACCACCCTTTAACAGACAGATGAACGCTTGTCGCTGCTACTTTGAGGATGCAGGTGCGGCTGCAGCCCACACAATTCACAAAGACAGAAAAAAAAGAATTGTTTATTTTTTGTGGAGTGCACTTTTGGGGTTACACCACCCTTTAACAGACAGATGCACGCTTGGCACTGCTGCTTTGAGGATGCAGGTGCGGCTATAGCCCATAGCCAGCCGGCCCTTTACTTATGACACAGGCGCATGCTTGGCGCTGCTCCTTTGTTGATGCACATGCAGCCACAGTGCACACAATTCACAAACACAGAAAATAATTCCTCCACCATTCTGTCAGTGGTGACAGTATCATATGCAGTGACAGTAGACATGTCAGAAATTGTTGGCACGTCCTTCATTCCGGATCAGATGTCCAAACTGGCCCATGACTTATGACACAGGCGCACTCTTGGCGCTGCTCCTTTGTTGATGCACGTGCAGCCACAGTGCACACAATTCACAAACACAGAAAATATTTTTTTATTTTGTTTGGAGTGTACTTTGGGGGTTACAGCACCCTTTAACGGACAAGCCAGTCGGCCCTTTACTAATGGGACACAGGCGCATGCTTGGCGCTGCTCCTTTGTTGATGCATGTGCAGCCACAGTGCACACAATTCACAAACACAGAAAATAATTTTTATTTTGTTTGGTGTGCACTTTGGGGGTTACAGCATCCTTTAATAGAGTAGCCAGCCGGCCCTTTACTTATGACACAGGCGCACGCTTGGTGCTACTTTGTTGATGCACGTGCGGCCACAGTGCACACAATTCACAAACACAGAAAATATTTTTTATTTTGTTTGGAGTGCACTTTTGGGGTTACAGCACCCTTTAACGGACAAGCCAGCCGGCCCTTTACTTATGGGACTCAGGCGCACGCTTGGCGCGGCTCCATTGTTGATTCACGGGCAGCCACAGTGCACACAATTCACAAACACAGAAAATAAAATTTTTATTTTGTTTGGAGTGCACTTTGGGGGTTACTGCACCCTTTCATGGTGAATCCAGCTGGCCCTTTACTTATGACACAGGAGCATGCTTGGTGTTACTTTGTTGATGCACGTGCGGCTACTGCACACACAATTCACAAACACAGAAATAAAAATTATTTTTTTGGAGTGCACTTTAGGGGAGCACCCCTGATGCACAGATCACCCCCTGGACAACACTACAGCACCCCTCTAGGACTACAGCCTATATGGGACACTGCACAACACAGTCCAGCCAGCCCCTATAGACTTTGGAGTGGACACAGCCTCTATGGACAACTGACTGCACAACACAGCCCAGCCAGCCCCTATGACAGCAGCACAACACAGCCCAGCCAGCCCTAGCTCCCACCCTCCCTCTTCACTGTCCATAGCCGGAATGAGAAATGGCGCCAACGCGGGAACCATTTATAGAATCCAAAACCCGCGAGATCTGGAAGGCAGGATGATGACGTTTTGCCTCGATTTCAGATCCGAGTCAGGCGGGAAAAGTTGAGCATGACTCGGCTACGACTCGGATCGGGGGGCTCGGGGGGGTTTGGATTTCAGAAATCCGAACCCGCTCATCCCTAACTAGAATGACCCTGATGACTGACAGGCACAAAGAAGAGTTCAGCAAGTGCAGCAGAAAAGGCAGAGTTAAGGTCACCCTGTAAACAGTTTAATGTGTAGACATGAGGTTATACTTAGGCTTACCATACTATTCCTTTAACCCCGAGACACTTATGAATTTCACAGGTTCTCTGGCTGGTTAAAACCAGGTGAAATGCAGGCTCAATATCATCCACAGAACCGGTGTAATTCATGAGTGTCCTGGTTTATAGGGATAGTATGGTTATCTTCTATAGCATGATTTATCCAAGAAGTAGTGTTCAAATTTAGGCTGTATGTAAAATGTAAAAATTATTATGCCAATATTTTCTAGCTTTATGTGCTACAGAACTGAAAGACAAAGGGGGTGATAGAGAGTTGGTCACAAAATAATTTATGTATATACTGTACAAGCACCCGCAATAACTGCCCATATCTTGAAATATGTATGATGCATTGGCGGCATATGCACCTGGTTTATGCCAGGCATATGTCACATACACTTACACACTTGTCATTAACTACTTGATTTGCTTTCAAAATAAAAAAATCACTATTTGGCATAAAAAACCTTAAATATTAATACGGTAGGAAGAACATAGTCGTATACAAAAATAGGAGAAAAATTTGCTAAAACAGGCACACAAAGCATAATATGTACCAGAGCAACAAATAAAACAAATATTGGAATCTGTGATGTAATCAGCCCATCACAAGCATTTATCTTGTGCTGGTAACTGTCATAATCATCAGTACATTTGCATATGCCCCTGTCCACCTGCAAATATTACAGACTGTATATGTCAATTCTCAGACTTACATGCATATGGCTGCTAGCCTGCATGTGTTTGCAATTAAAAATAGATTTGATATACTCTATTTTAGAATGCCCTTCCTTCCGCTGTCCTATCTCTCTTAACACAGGCTGGTGTAAGTGCCCAAGGGCTTGATTCGAGAATCTGAGCATGCGAGTGTGAGAATGGATCCTGCTCAATCACTTGCAAGCCTTTGTATGCCTCTGCCTCACCGATGGTCGCGATGGTGATCCAAGCCTGCGATCTACGTCGCAGTTCTGAGCTCGCAAATGCAGCAAGGGGTGTCATACACCTCCTGCTGCATTTGCATTATTGCAAGGATTGCAGTTGCAAAGCTGTCTGCATGCACCTTTGCAATTGCGATCCTTGCTGAATCAGGCCCTAAGTCAGACAAGTGAACAGATTCAGATGTCCATTATTAAATATGCACAGAGGACAGTTAACAATTACTGATTCTGGCCAGTATCACATGGGCATCTGAATATTGCTGAGCTAAACCCAGTGATATATTTTATTTTTATAAATTGTGGCAATAAGGGATTTTGTTTATTACCATGATAAACACCCAAAAAATTTGACATATTGCAACACATCGGTTTTTCATGAGAAATGGTAGTATCTTATGTAACAATTTTCTGAGAGTAATGTGATATGTTTAGAATTGCACCCATTATCCATTGTGTCCCACTGCCCTTCTGCCCAGATTGATGCTGCACATTAATTAGTCAACTAAATTGAATTCAACAGCATGGATCTATCCTAAAAATATACACTTTCCTTCAGCAAAAATCTGTCACCTCTGATTCCACTGTATTATGTGGAAACATGACCAGCTGATTAATCAAAACTGGCATTTGGTAGATAAACTAAAAATCAGCAAATTGGTTCAATTCATTAAGTCGGATTGTCTTTAGTTAGTAAAATACAATGAGCATTATCAATATAATGAAATACTGTGAATATACATGTAACTTACATTTTAATCATGGTGTACTAATATATAAATAAATTACATTATAATATATATATATATATATATATATATACACAGACACACACACACAGAGTGTGTGTATATATATATATATATATATATATATATATATAAACACAATCCAGCACTCACAATAAAGGCGTCTTGCTTGCTCTGGCGACCTCCTAGCAGAGAACGGCGTCCCGCAACATAGAAACAAAATGAGGCGGCACTTGGAGTCCAAATATCAGTGCAAAAAATACTGATGGTTTAATCAAGCATATAACATCATCAACGTTTCGAGGACATGTTCCCCTTCATCAGGATAACAAGAATAGACAGTAATAAAAACACAATCTTAAATACCTTACCCCACCGGAAGTATGTTCACCTCCTTCGCGCTGACTCAGATCCCGGAAGTGACCAAATCACATGATGAAACCAGCACCACCTGACCGGCGCCTCTGTGAGGTGATGCGGCGTGCTGTATGTCTACATCATCTAGGCTGGCATGTTGCCATGGTAGCCCTCTATACAAATTAGGGGTGAGCACCGGCCACTTTTCGTGTTTTGTGTTTTGGTTTTGGATCTGGATCTTTCTTCGTGTTTTGGATCTGGATTGGTTTTGCCAAAACCACCCTGCCGTGTTTTGGGTTCTGGGTTTTGTGTTTTGGATCTGCATTTTTTTTTAAAAAGAATAAAAACAGCTAAAATCTCAGAATGTGTTGGTTTTTCTGCTCCTATGCTATTATTAACCTCAATAACCTTAATTTCCACTCATTTCCAGTCTATTCTGAAGACCTCACACCTCACAATAAAGTTTTTATGTCCAAAAGGCTATGCTAAGCTACACGAGTGGGCGGCACAAACACGTGGCCCATCTAAGAGTGGCACTGCATTGGCAGACAGGATGGCAGCTTGAAAAACTAGGCCCCAAACAGTACATAATGCAAATAAAAAAAAGAGGTGCAAGATGGAATTGTCCTTGGGCCTCCCACCCACCCTTATGTTGTATAAACAGGACATGCACACTTTAACAAACCAATCAGGGTCTGCCACACGACTGTGGCTGAATTGATTGGTTCATTTGGGCCCCCACAAAACAAGCTGGCAATTAATCTGTCCATGCACAAACTGGCTCTACGGAGGCAAGATGTCATCCTCATCCTCCTCATTCACCGATTCCTCACCCTCCAGTGTTGTGTACATCCTCATCCTCACAGACTATTAACTCATCCCCACTGGAATTCACCACCACAGGTCCCTCTGTACATTCTGGAGGCTGGTCTCCCTGGAAGAGTTGATGTTCATAAAAATGAATTATCATCTTCTCCACATTTTCTTTGAAGTTACCTCCTACGCCTTTTGCTGACAAGGTTCCCTGCTGCACTAAACACTCTTTCGGAGTACACACTGGAGGGGGGGCAACTCTGGTAAAATAGAGCCAGTTTGTACAGGGGCCTCCAAATTGCCTCTTTTTCCTGCCAGTACATGTACGGACTGTCTGACATGAATACTTGGATACTGTCACCGATGTAATCCTTTAACAGACAGACGCATGCTTGTCGCTGTTGCTTTGAGGATGCAGGTGTGGCTACAGCCCACACAATTCACAAAGACAGAAAAAAAAGAATTTTTTTTTTTGTGGAGTGCACTTTGAGGGTTACACTACCCTTTAACAGACAGATGCACGCTTGACGCTGCTGCTTTGAAGATGCAGGTGCGGCTACTGCGCATACATTTCACACACAAACACAGAAAAAAAGAAGATTATTTTATTTTGGTTGGAGCGCACTTTGGGGGTTACACCACCCTTTAACATACAGACGCATGCTTGTCGCTGCTGCTTTGAGGATGAAGGTGCGGCTACAGCACACACATTTCACAAAGACAGAAAAAAAAGACACATTTTTTTATTGTTTGTGGAGCGCACTTTGAGGCTTACACCACCCTTTAACAGACAGACGCACGCTTGTCGCTGCTACTTTGAGGATGCAGGTGCAGCTGCAGCACACACATTTCACAAAGAGAAAAAAAAGACACATTTTTTTATTGTTTGTGGAGCGCACTTTGAGGGTTACAGCACCCTTTAACAGACAGATGCATGCTTGTCACTGCTGCTTTGAGGATGCAGGTGGAATCTAGATGGGATTTGCAACCGGGGACACACTACCTCCATCAATTGTCTAAATCCCACTGCACTAATGACGGATACCGGACGCACGTCTAACACCAACATAGCAGTCAAGGCCTCAGTTATACGTTTTGCTTCAGGATGACTGCTGTCGTACTTCATCCTCCTCGCTAAGGACTGTTGGAGGGTCAATTGTTTATTAAAAGTAGTGGTGTTCCTACTTCCTCTCTGGGATGATGAACAACTCCCAGCAGCTGCAATGCACTAGGAGGAAGTGGTTCTTGATCTTTCCCTATTTTATTTTTATCGGAGAAAGTTTGGTCCTCCATTTATGTTATATTGATATATACGTGCAGCTAAGGCACACACAAACACAGAAAATATTTTTTTATTTTTGTTGGACACTAGTGCACTTTGTAGGTTACACCACCCTTTAAGAAATGAGCCAGCCGGTCCTTTACTTATGGGACACAGGCGCACACTTGGCGCTGCTCCTTTGTTGATGCACGTGCAGCCACAGTACACACAATTCATAAACACAGAAAATATTTTTTATTTTGTTTGGAGTACCCTTTGGGGGTTACAGCACCCTTTAATGGACAAGCCCGCTGGCCCTTTACTTATGACACAGGCGCACGTTTGGGTGCTACTTTGTTGATGCACGTGCTGCTACTGCGCACACAATTCACAAACACAAAAAAATAAATTTTTTTATTTTGTTTGGAGTGTACTTTGGGGGTTACAGCACCCTTTAACAGACAAGACAGCCAGCCCTTTACTAATGGGACACAGGCGCACGCTTGGCGCTGCTCCTTTGTTGATGCACGTGCAGTCACAGTGCACACAATTCACAAACACAGAAAATATTTTTTTATTTTGTTTGGAGTGTACTTTGGGGGTTACAGCACCCTTTAACGGACAAGCCAGTCGGCCCTTTACTAATGGGACACAGGCGCATGCTTGGCGCTGCTCCTTTGTTGATGCCCGTGCAGCCACACTGCACAACATTCACAAACACAGAAAATATTTTTTATTTTGTTTGGAGTGCACTTTGGGGGTTACAGCACCCTTTAACGGTCAAGCCAGCCGGCCTTTACCTATGACATAGGCGCACGCTTGGTGCTACTTTGTTGATGCACGAGCAGCTACTGTGCACACAATTGACAAACACAAAAAAATATATATTTTTTATTTTGTTTGGAGTGCCCTTTGGGGGTTACAGCACCCTTTAATGGTCAAGCCAGCCGGCCCTTTACTTATGACACAGGAGCATGCTTGGCACTACTTTGTTGATGCACGTGCGGCTACTGCGCACAATATTCACAAACACAGAATTTTTTTTTTTTTTTTGCACTTGGGGGGAGCACCACTGATGGACAGAGCACCCCCTGGACAACACTACAGCACCCATTTAGGACTGGGACACTGCACAGGACTTTGGAGTGGACACAGCCCTTATGGACAACTGACTGCACAACACAGTCCAGCCAGCCCCTATGGACTTTGGAGTAGTGGACATAGCCCCTATGGACAACAGCAGTACAGCACAGCACAACACTACACTACACAGCCCAGCCAGCCCTAACTCCAACCCTCCCTCTTCACTGTCCAAGGCCGAGTGAGAAAATGACGCCGACGTGGGTACCTTATATAGAATCCAAAACCCGTGAGACTCGGAAGGTGGGATGATGATGTTTTGCCTCGATTTCAGATCTGAGTCATGCGGGAAAAGTCGAGCCTGAGTCGGATCGGCCTCGGATCGGGGGGGCTCGGGGGGTTCGGATTTCAGAAATCCGAACCCAAACACCCCTAATACAAATACATAAACAAAGACACTAATCACAACATATAACATATAGCACCATAACTAACGGAAGAAACATCTAAAAATTTACTTGAGTGTAAAACACAGTAAATAAAGTGGCTTTGCCAGCTGTCATAAATGCATATACATATAATCATCCAAAAATCCATATGAGGATGTCAGATATGTCATCAGCTTTACATAAATAAGTGAAAGTGCAACGTGCAATGTACTATCTAAAAACTGAATATAGAAGTGTAAGGCATAATATAAAAAACAAATCCTATGTGACTAACCTAAGATGTCATACTAGACAAATGAAAACCTCTGCAAAACGTGAATCACTAAAAACCAACTGAAGATAACGTGAACAAAAATGACACAGTGAAAAATATAAATACATATAAAAAATGAATGTGATTACATAAGTGATCATCTATAAATCGTTAATAATCAATAATATAAATGAAAATTACCATAACACCAAAGCGAGTGTTACAAATTGCTCAATGACGCCGACACGTATTGTTGATTACCTAATGATCCTTCATGTGATTATAAAAAATGTCTAGATGACATATTGCAGCAAGCTGAGAGTGAGGGCATTATTTCAGAGATGATTTGTAAAAAATTGATTACTGAATTTCCTGTAGTGCCTTTATTCTACATAATTCCTAAGATCCACAAGAACCCACAGAGACCCCCCGGCAGACCTATTATCTCTGCCAGGGGTTCTCTGTGTGAATCCATTGCGGTTTTTGTGGATTCTTTTATACAACCATGCATACAGGATACATTTTCTTATTTGCGGGATTCTACCACATTACTTTTAGCATCTATGTCCAGTGTACCACAGGATACTATGTTGGTTACACTTGATGTCACAAGTCTCTACACCTGCATCCCCCATGGAGCAGGGATCAAGGCAGTAGAACACTTGTTGGTGAATAACCCCAAGTATGAAGGTCCTGATATACAGTTTCTCCTGTCTCTACTTGACTTTACATTGAGACATAATTTTTTCTATTCAATGGAGCCTTTTACAGACAAAGGACTGGGCGTGCTAAGGGTTCTCCAGCTGCCACATCGTTTGCAAATTCCTTTATGTGGGAAGTTGACAAAAAGCCTTTTTTTTGCGAATACTGCCATTTCTATTCAGATTTTGCTATATTATCATTACATAGACGATTTACTGATTTTTTGGAATGGAGACTTTAATGTGCTATTAGAACTGGTTAGAGCACAAAATGATTCCCCTAGCCCTATTAAGTTAACCATTCAATTTAGTGACAGGGAAAATAATTTTCTTGACATTAATATAAAAATTGTTGATTCGTGTATACAGACTTCATTGTTTGTAAAACCAACAGATAGAAACACGCTTTTGCGTTTCAACAGTTTCCACCCGCGGTCTATCATTAGTGGGTTACCGTTTTCACAGTTTCTTAGGGTATGTAGAACAACTAGCGATAAAGGTGAAACTATTAAACAATTGGACATTATGACTAACAAGTTCCTTGATAGAGGATATCCAATGAAGTTGTTAAAACAAGTGAGGACTAAAGCCCTCAGCAAAAATAGAGAATCATTGCTTAAGTCCAAAGATAAAAAACAACTCACAAATACAGTACCTTGGATCAGTGAATTTAATAAGAAAAGTAGCCAACTATCGTCTCAGGTTAAACGCTGGTGGCCCATGATAGCCACGGACCCTGACATCTCCTTGTTACATGGTACTCGGGTGATGCCCAGTTACACCCGCAGCCGTAACATTAAGGATTATGTCATGAAAACAGATATATCTTCTTTTAAATCGAAGGTTACTAAGGAGCAATTTTTGGGTAGAAGAAATGGCTGTTTTAATAGGAGCATTTTGCAATGCCACCTAAACTATCCTTATAAAGATAATCACTGAAATTCTGAAAAAATATTTTATTGTCTCCATAGTTCATACAGAGCCCTATGGAGTACATTTCCCCAAAACAGTTCCATTAAAACTTTATAATAAAGATACTATCATTATTATCAGTTGTTTATAAAGTGCACACATATTCTATTGTGCTTTACAGAGTATAATAAAAACTATATTAACATTTTATAAACCTCAGAGAGATATAGAGTGGAGAGAGATTAGGGCCCTCATTCAGAGCTGCTCGTAAGCGGCCGTACGCTCGTAGTTATCCGATGTTGTTAAACCACGCATGTGTCGGTGTAACAGTGCGCATGTGCGTTTGGCTTTTTGCGATCATTTTTTCAGTCATTCGTCGAATAGCGAACAGGAAGTGACATGTCAAATGTGATTGACAGAACTGTCCATTTTGGGGCGTGACGGGGGTGGAGATGGGAAAACACAGGCGTGTCGAGGCGTTTTTTGGGCATACATAAATTATCTGATGCGAACGGCCAATGTGAATGGAACAAGTGTTACGTCACTGTCTGATCCACTTTCCATTAAAACTGCTCGCTCAGCTTGTGGTCTGGTATTCTCTACCGCAATGACGATGGTCTCTTCGTTCTTCCCGTGGCTCATCGATGGTTTCCCGATTTATCAATTGAGGCCTCAAAAACAATCAGTTTTGAATTGCAAAAATGCTTGTAAGGTGTTTAGCAAATAGCCTTTTTTTAGTAGCAAAAAACCGTACGCAGGTGAACTACTCAGCTGCTAATTTCTGGGTTAGACAATCAATTAGCTTATTTATTTTCAATTTGCGTGTTTTTGACAAATTTGTTTTCTTCTTTTTTTAGGGCAACAATATTGTACGCATGTTTGTTGTTTTTCTTCATTTTTTAGGGGCCAAGAAAACAGTCGTCCTTTTGTTTTTTGCTAAGTGTTAATTAAAACTCATAAATTGTTTTTAACCCTTGTTTTTTTTATTCAAAAATAATGTTTAGATTTCTGTTGTATTGTTTGTAATTTTGTTTGTGGGATTACATTTTAACCAGTTTTTGAATAAATTACTAATAGAATTGAGCAGATTTTCAACAGTGTTTTATTTTTTGTTGTTTTTAAAAAAAAAAAATTTTGGGAAATAATAAAAACTTGATAACATAAAAACAAACAACAAATGATTTTAGAAACACACAAACAAAATAAGTGGCATTTGAAATCCACAAACAAACACAATTAATAAAAAATTCACAAGAAAGGAGAGGGAGGTTTTGGGCATTAAGGAATATGGGGCAAACACTGAGAAGGATTATGGGAAAATTAGCCAGTGTTGTCATCGCCTTTTGGCCCGTTTGACCGGGGTAGAGAGGGAGCCTAAACGGGTCCGGGATGTCCTTCTGCTGGCCTGGCCAGAGGCAGATGTTGCCTCTGGACTAGGCATAGGACTAGGCACATTTGGAGGGGTGGCTGTTGTTGTGCCAGAGGTGGAGGGTCCTGATGTTCCGGCAGGAAGGGAGGCCAGCTCCAACATGTGCTGGTGAAAGAGCTCCTCCAGGGCATTTGCTATTCGCACGTTGGCCCCAGTATTTTCCGCCAGGGCCTTAGCAATGGTCACGTTGGCCGCAGCACTTTGCTCCAGGGCGTCCACCACCCATTGGCGTCCATCCTCAGCAGGATCTCGGTCTGCTGATCCGTTTTAATATTGAGATCAGTGAGGAGGCCCACTGCCTGCGAGGAGGAATGCCCTGGACTGTCTGCCACAGGGTCCCCAGCCGGATCTACTGCTTCCTCCCCTGCAGAGCCAGCAAAAATTCTGCAGCCAAAGCTCCCCTCTGGAGCAGACTCATCCGCCTGTGTCTCTGTGATAAAAAAGAGAAAAGAGTAACATTATAATCTAGATATTGTCCCAAACACATTTCTTAGTTGTTAACATTACAACATTTACCTGGGGTAACATGAGGAGCCGCAAAGTCTGGCATGTCGGTATCCATGTTCGACATGCCAAACACCTCCTCATCCTGCACACACCCCTGGGCCATCTGCTCCAAATCTGTGAGCTCCAGTGACACAGGGGTGGGACCCCCACCTGTCCCCCCTGCATGCCTAGCCCTATCAGCCAGTTTTTGCTTAAGACGATATTTGAAGTCGCTCCATCTGTGGGGTAAAAAGTTGTCATTATTCCTGCAGTATTTGGACCTGTAAACACTTTTTACAAAAATGTAGTTTTTACGTACCGGCGTTTGACCTCCCGGGTTGAACGTTCAAAATCACCCACCCTATTGACACCACTGGCTATGTCATCCCACATTTTCCATTTCTGGTTTGCACCCATATTCCTTGCTGCCTGTGGCAGGTTGTCATTGCACATTTGCACCAAAACCTCCATCTCCTTTCATATGAATTGTGGCTGCCTTTTTTTTTTTGTTCAGTTGGCCTACTAGGCCCAGTAGCCTCTTCCATGGCATCCTCAACACCTTTTTTTAAAATGGGATTAAAATTTATAATGTAAAATGTTTCCAAAATTATTGTTAAACAAAATCCTTTTGCCCAAAAAGAGAAATACTTACCTGGCGCCTCTTAGCCAGTGCTTTGCTGCTCTGTAGTCATTTTGGACTTTCAGGTCTCACTACAGCAGACCGATTTGGGCTTTCAGTGATGTTTTTATACATGCGTCAGCATTATTCAGCCGCATCATTGACTGTGTGCTCCTATTGTCCGTCCTTAATTTGAGTGGGAAAATAAAGACTATTTATGGCTTGGTGTGACTCGTGTCGATGTGGCATGTTTTGATTGTTGGAGGTTTTGTGCTGGAGTGGATTGTTGGCTTATTAGTAGAAGGAGGAATTTGTTTGTGCGAGTTTTTTGTTTTTTTCTAACCTTTATTTTCTGTTGGCTTTTTTTTTATTGTTTGGCTTTTTTTATTGGATTTTTTGAGTAAGTATTTTAAAAAACCACCGTAAAAAATAATTGTCAATAGTTTACAATTTTTTGTAATTTTTTTTTATTTTTTTACAGTTATTTTGGCATTGCCCCAGTGACTTTTTTGAACTTTGGGATATTTGTCTGTTTTTGGTAAGTGTTTTTGGTTTCATGAATTTACAAATTCGATGTGTTGATCTTAGCATATGTTTCGCTAAGTAATGTTGTTTATTTTCAGTGAACAATCATGTCTCAACACTAAATGTAGCATACTATTTTGCGAACTAATGTGTTTTGATTTAACTCTAAAAGTAGCGTACTATTTTGCGAACTAATGTGTCTTGATTTAACTCTAAAAGTAGCGTACTATTTTGCGAACTAATGTGTCTTGATTTAACTGTAAAAGTAGCGTACTATTTTGCGAACTAATGTGTCTTGATTTAACTGTAAAAGTAGCGTACTATTTTGCGCACTAATGTGTCTTGATTTAACTGTAAAAGTAGCGTACTATTTTGCGAACTAATGTGTCTTGATTTAACTGTAAAAGTAGCGTACTATTTTGCGCACTAATGTGTCTTGATTTAACTGTAAAAGTAGCGTACTATTTTGCGAACTAATGTGTCTTGATTTAACTGTAAAAGTAGCGTACTATTTTGCACACTGTGTCTTGATTTAACTATAAAAGTAACCTAATATTTTGCAAACTAATATGTCTTGATTTAACTGTAAAAGTAGCTTACTATTTTGCCCACTAATGTGTCTTGATTTAACTGTTAAAGTAGCATACTCTTTTGCGCACTAATGTGTCTTGATTTAACTGTAAAAGTAGCGTACTATTTTGCTAACTAATGTGTCTTGATTTAACTGTAAAAGTAGATTACTATTTTGCGAACTAATATGTCTTGATTTAACTGTAAAAGTAGCGTACTATTTTGCCCACTAATGTGTCTTGATTTATCTTTAAAAGTAGCGTACAATTTTTCGCACTAATGTTTTTAGATTTTTTCAGTGTAAAATCATGTCTTACCACTAAATGTATCATACTATTTTCTGCACTAATGTGTGCTCCCTTCTCAATTTTTTCACAAAAAGAATTTGTTTCCAATCCTTTTTTTTAAATTAATCTTAAACATATTTTCTACTTTTGAAATGTAGGTTGTTCTTCACATGACACGGCCCAGGCCTGTAAGCATCATTGGATTTCTTAGATAAGATAAGTATATTTTTCTTTTACAAAAATGTAGTTTTTACGTACCGGCGTTTGACCTCCCGGGTTGAACGTTCAAAATCACCCACCCTATTGACACCACTGGCTATGTCATCCCACATTTTCCATTTCTGGTTTGCACCCATATTCCTTGCTGCCTGTGGCAGGTTGTCATTGCACATTTGCACCAAAACCTCCATCTCCTTTCATATGAATTGTGGCTGCCTTTTTTTTTTTGTTCAGTTGGCCTACTAGGCCCAGTAGCCTCTTCCATGGCATCCTCAACACCTTTTTTTAAAATGGGATTAAAATTTATAATGTAAAATGTTTCCAAAATTATTGTTAAACAAAATCCTTTTGCCCAAAAAGAGAAATACTTACCTGGCGCCTCTTAGCCAGTGCTTTGCTGCTCTGTAGTCATTTTGGACTTTCAGGTCTCACTACAGCAGACCGATTTGGGCTTTCAGTGATGTTTTTATACATGCGTCAGCATTATTCAGCCGCATCATTGACTGTGTGCTCCTATTGTCCGTCCTTAATTTGAGTGGGAAAATAAAGACTATTTATGGCTTGGTGTGACTCGTGTCGATGTGGCATGTTTTGATTGTTGGAGGTTTTGTGCTGGAGTGGATTGTTGGCTTATTAGTAGAAGGAGGAATTTGTTTGTGCGAGTTTTTTGTTTTTTTCTAACCTTTATTTTCTGTTGGCTTTTTTTTTATTGTTTGGCTTTTTTTATTGGATTTTTTGAGTAAGTATTTTAAAAAACCACCGTAAAAAATAATTGTCAATAGTTTACAATTTTTTGTAATTTTTTTTTATTTTTTTACAGTTATTTTGGCATTGCCCCAGTGACTTTTTTGAACTTTGGGATATTTGTCTGTTTTTGGTAAGTGTTTTTGGTTTCATGAATTTACAAATTCGATGTGTTGATCTTAGCATATGTTTCGCTAAGTAATGTTGTTTATTTTCAGGGAACAATCATGTCTCAACACTAAATGTAGCATACTATTTTGCGAACTAATGTGTTTTGATTTAACTCTAAAAGTAGCGTACTATTTTGCGAACTAATGTGTCTTGATTTAACTCTAAAAGTAGCGTACTATTTTGCGAACTAATGTGTCTTGATTTAACTGTAAAAGTAGCGTACTATTTTGCGAACTAATGTGTCTTGATTTAACTGTAAAAGTAGCGTACTATTTTGCGCACTAATGTGTCTTGATTTAACTGTAAAAGTAGCGTACTATTTTGCGCACTAATGTGTCTTGATTTAACTGTAAAAGTAGCGTACTATTTTGCGAACTAATGTGTCTTGATTTAACTGTAAAAGTAGCGTACTATTTTGCGAACTAATGTGTCTTGATTTAACTGTAAAAGTAGCGTACTATTTTGCGCACTAATGTGTCTTGATTTAACTGTAAAAGTAGCGTACTATTTTGCGCACTAATGTGTCTTGATTTAACTGTAAAAGTAGCGTACTATTTAGCGAACTAATGTGTCTTGATTTAACTGTAAAAGTAGCGTACTATTTTGCTAACTAATGTGTCTTGATTTAACTGTAAAAGTAGATTACTATTTTGCGAACTAATATGTCTTGATTTAACTGTAAAAGTAGCGTACTATTTTGCCCACTAATGTGTCTTGATTTATCTTTAAAAGTAGCGTACAATTTTTCGCACTAATGTTTTTAGATTTTTTCAGTGTAAAATCATGTCTTACCACTAAATGTATCATACTATTTTCTGCACTAATGTGTGCTCCCTTCTCAATTTTTTCACAAAAAGAATTTGTTTCCAATCCTTTTTTTTAAATTAATCTTAAACATATTTTCTACTTTTGAAATGTAGGTTGTTCTTCACATGACACGGCCCAGGCCTGTAAGCATCATTGGATTTCTTAGATAAGATAAGTATATTTTTCTTTACACATTTGTCTAAAACAATAACTACCTGGCTTACCATTTCAGGTTGATGTTGGTCGTATTATATTGGCCATGGTTCCAGAACCCGACCAACCTCAACTTCATCCCAGGTGTACGCCTCGTAGGTGTGCAAGGCCCCAGATATATAAAACATGTGTCACCCTTTTTGGAATGCCAGATGATGAGGTATTAAGGCGATACCGTCTGCTGCCACAAATCATCATAGACACTCTCTCATTAATAGAGAGTGATCTTGAACGGCAAATTGACAGTCCTACAGCAATACCACCACTTACTCAATTAATGTCGGTGTTACATTTTTGTGCCTCAGGATCCTTTCAAACCACTGTGGGAATAGTTGTGGGAATATCCCAATCCTCCTTTTCAAGGATCCTGAGGGCAGTGATGGAGGCCCTTTTTAAACACCTCCATCATTTTATTAAAATGCCATTGGATATGGGTACCCTTAATGTGGCAAAGGCAAATTTTTACCAAATAGCTGGCTTCCCACACATCATAGGGGTTGTGGATGGCACTCACATACCACTTCAGCCTCCAGCAAAGCTGGAGGCTATTTTTAGGAACTGCAAGCACTTTCATTCACTGAATGTAATGGTGGTATGTGATGCCTCCCTCCAGATCCTGTCCCTGAATGCCAAATTCCCCAGCAGTACACATGATTCCTTCGTCATCCGGCAATCAGGGATTTGGCACAAATTAAACAACCTACAAGCTGGTGATGCGTGGCTTCTGGGTAAGTTGAAACCTTCTGTTGAAACCAATGCAAAGCTTGTTACACAATGGTTCTGATGTTTGTTTTTATATTTTCACAGGAGACAGTGGTTACCCATGCACGCCCTGGCTGCTCACTCCTTATTTGGTTCCCACACCAGGGCTACAAAGTGAGTATAATTCCGCACTTACCGCCACCAGGCAGGTGGTGGAGCGCTGTATCGGCCTTTTAAAAGGCAGATTCAGATGCCTCCACCACTCTTGGGGTGAGCTCATGTATTTGTCAGCTATGGTTTCCAAAATTGTGGACCTGTGTGGGATATTTCACAACATTGCCATAAGGAGTGGTGTCCCAATGCAGCCAGAGGATGCCTTGCCTGAGGATGGCCCCGCCGAGGTTGGTCGGAGGTCAGTATGTGGGGGGGCTATACGCAATGACATTGTGGCCAGATTTTTTAGGTAATTATTTTCCAAAATTAAGTTAATTGACACAATGTAGACATGTAAGATTTTAATGTTCAATTTTAATTTTTTTCTTTTTTCTTTTTTCTTTTATTCCATAAAATTACCATAAAAAATTATGCCTACTACCTGATCCCAAAAACTGACTTCATGTGAACACATTGGATATAACTTCGGGAACAATGATTTCTTCGCCTCATTTGTGGAATCATGTTGGCATGCTACTTCTTCAAACAGTTCCTGATTGTTGTTTTACTTTTGTTGTTTTGGGTGTGTTTTGGGTTTTTGTGTGTGTTTTCATTGTGTGAATTCATTGTGACAAATCACTTGGTGTTTATTATTTGTGTGCATTAAACTTTTTTTTTCCGTTAAACAAACATTTCCTGGGTAAATTACAAGCAAGTGTAACCTGGTCAAAAAAAGGCAAACTTGCTTAATGTCTAATCCTGTAATGTGTTCAATTGTAATCTTTTTGACCCTGCTTTGTGGCTAAAAACAAACAGCAAAGGTATTATGGTGAATCAGTCTGTTTGCCAATGTAGCCGAAGCAGCTTTGGTTTAATTTTACATTACCCTCTAAAAAGAACACACTATTGTTGCTGTTAATTCTACAAACCTATTGGTATTGTTAGGTGTTTAATGTGCCAGCTTATATACTTACTTTAGCTTTCTACAATCCAATTTTCATTACTTAAAACATCATGGTAAAATAGTAGACTTATGTAAGGTTCCTCAATCTAAGATTTATAGACAAGGAATGAGACTTAAATAAATCAAAATATATATATATTTTTTTAATTTTTTTGGTGAAAACAGAAAAATGAGTGGTGAAGGAGTGCCAACAGATGATCCAAGACCACTAGCATGCCAACTACATGGCCCCTCAAGCTCTGAAAGCCGGCATATATTTCTTCATTCTGCCTCTGGTCCTCTGTGGGTTTAAAAAATGTGGGGATTACTAAAATGACACCTTAATTTATATGTTACCAAACAACTTAAAAATCAGACAATACCAAAAAGCAAGAATAAAAACATCTACAAAACAAAAGTAATGCCAAATGCAAAGATTGTTGTAATAAAGAAAAAAAAATTTGACATCAAAATTCAACTCAAAATAGGGACAACTATGCAAAAATACTACATTTGTTGTTACTGTAAACAAGAAAGACACAAGTATGAGTGTTTGCACAGGTGTCATATGTGTAAGGGGGAAACATCCTAGACATTGTTTCACAAAGATATATATCCAAAACATTAGAACTACTTTACAATTTTGAACTGCACAGGCAAAAGGACAACATCACCCAAAAAACAAAAAATCCAGAAGCAACCATAGTTTAAAAGGGAAACATACCGGGCCTAATGCTGCCTGGGCCAGGTGCACCAAAATCGTCCTCCTCAGAGGTTGGCCAGTGCTGCACGGAGGGAGGAGGGGTGATTTGGGAAGACGTTGAGGGTGAGGAAAAGAGAGGGGGGTGGAGGGGAGGGTGTGGAAAAGAGAGGGGGGTGTAGGGGAGGGTGAAGTTGGAGGGATGGGAATGTGAGGAGAGGGAGGGGCCTCATGGTCTGCAAGGTCTGGGGTGGAGGGGGAATTTGGGGAAGAGTGGGGAGAGGATGTTTGGGTGGGAGTGGGGAATAGGGGATGAGCCTGACGTCGGTGACATTGGAGACGTCGTAGTCTGCGCTCAGCCCCTAAATGATGTTGAAAAATTTATATTATTACATATTTAAAATTTTTAATCTAAAATTTACACACAAAAAAAAAAACTGGGCTATACGGGAAACATGCACACGCAGGTATGTCCAAAATAAAGAAACAGGGCTATATGGGAAACATGCAAATGCAGGTATGTCCAAAATAAAGAAACAGGGCTATACGGGAAACATGCACACGCTGGTATGTCCAAAATACAGAAACAGGGCTATACGGGTAACATGCACACGCAGGTATGCTTACATTTTAAATTTTGTAAAAAAAACCACTTACTTTCCATGATTTGCTGACGCAAATAGGCCAACAGGCATGCGGATCGGTGCCGGAGATCGGACCACCTCCTTTCCAACTGTCCGATATTTCGGCGGAATCCGATCCTACGTAGACGGCGCCGCACCTCCATGTAGGCAAGCCACTTGCGGAGGTTAGTGATGGGGCCCATGGAGTTGGTTAATCTCCGGTCCATCACATCAGTGAGGACCAGGAGTTCTCTGCGACAAAAAGCTGCGGCTCTCATGATGGCAGTGATTTTTTTTACACCAAACAGTTTTAATAAAGGTCCAAGAAAAAAATTTGATTGGCTAATGTACTTTGAAAATTAACAGAAAGCATTCTATTGGTTATTGTATGAGTCATGTGACCTACACCCTCACAAATATAATGTGAGTTATGATAGGTTTGATGCAGTGACATGTGTAAGCTAATTTAAATATTAATAAAAAAAGATGAAAAATCTGCATATAAAAAAACGCAAAACAATAGTAGCATTCAAACAAACTTTTAATTTTGAACAACCATCCCCTTGGTCCAACCGTACGTATTCTGCGGAATCAATGACACACACTAACAATAATAAAGTTTATTGACATTGAAAAAAAAATCGATTGCAAACATGTGAATACTAATTAAGGTAATTAATATAGTGATTGCGATTAATCAATTCAAGTATGTTTGCGGAATGAAATAGCAGGCAATCGAAAACTGACAGGGCCACATCCGGAATTGACTTGTGCGAGCGTTCCCTGCAACAAAAGAGGGGATGGACGGTCGCTATTTAGAACGTTCGCTAGCTAGAGGAGGGGTTGGGAGACTATGGGGTGGAAGATTAGCTGTGAGCGAACATACGAGCGAGCGCTTGATTTTACATTTTTCCGCTCGTACGCCGAACGAGCGAATGGCCACTTGCGTCCGGGTCTGAATCAGGCCCTAGGTACCAACAAATCAGGTGCCTGTCACTTTACAGTAGTTTTTGTGTAATGCCGGAATGAACAACCAGACAAAAAAAATTCTGAAAAAAATATTTTTTTGTCTCCATACTTTATACACAGTGCTAAAGAGTACATTTCACCAAAACAGTTCAATTCAAACTTTACAATAAATAAAGATACTATCATTATTACCAGTTGTTTATAAAGTGCACACATATTCTGTAGTGCTTTACAGAATATAATAAAAACTATATTAACATTTTATAATCAAAATCCCTTGGTAATGCCACGTAAACCATCCTTACAAAATAATCACCACATGTTCAAAATTATAAAATTTTATACTTAGGAGAGATATAGCAAACCTCAGAGAGATATAGGGCTTCATTCAGAGGCGGCCATACATACTACGACCGCACGGCAGCCTCGATGTTTTTCCAGTGCGCATGCGCATGAGGGAGCCGGCTCCTTCGTGCGCATGAGTGAGACCTGCTACGACCGACAGCGCCAGTCATAGCATGTCTCTTTCCAAAGGGGGCGAGCTATCGATGTTTATTGACAGCTCGTCCCATTTGGAAGGCGGGCCGGGGGGTGGCAGCCCAAATGGAGGTGTTCCCATGGGAATGCCTGCCATTTGGGGGAGGCCCCACTGACATCACTAGTCAGTGGAGAGCTTCTGGCTCTGACAGAGCCAGAAGCTCTCCGGGGCTTATGACAAGTGAGACCCTACCCTAGGGTCTTGTCGTAAGCCCCAATGGTCTATGACCATCGCGACCATCACCCTAGCGGTCGTTAGAGCTGTGGGTGTAAACCCACAGCCTAACGACCGAAACAGAGGTAGCCGGTCAGGATGCAAGCGGCCGCCCAGTTTCTGAGAGACCGCTTGCATCCTCCGACCACCTCTGAATGAGGGCCATAGAGTGGAGAGAGATTAGGTACCAACAAATTAGCTGCTTGTCTCTTTACAGTAGTTTTTGTGTAGTGCCAGAATGAACAACCAGACAAACAAAAATTCTGAAAAAAATAATTTTTTTGTCTGAATAGTTTATACACAGCGCTAAAGAGTACATTTCTAAAAAACAAACCATTAAAACTTTATTATAAGTGTAGATAATATCATTATTTCCAATTATTTATATAGTTCACACATATTTTGCAGTGCTTTTCAGAGACAAGTAGCCAATTCATGTTTGTTGGGAACCAATTAATCAACCAGGAGTGTGAGAGAAAATCAGAGTAGATAGAGGAAACAAAAACACAGGGAGAATATCAGGGTAAGGTGGGAATCGAACCCACAACCTCTTCGCTGGGAGGCACAGCATCTGTGCTGCCCACTATAATAGGAGCATTTTACAACATGTATAATAAATCTATAATAGAATTCCCTTGGCAATACCACCTAAACTATCCTTATAAAGATAATCACTGAAATTCTGAAAAAAATATTTTTTGTCTCCTGTTAGAGTGAGTTTTTCCGGTGTCCGCGCCACCTCCACTCCTCTCTGAGGGTCTCATAGTTACACAAAATCTCCTCCTCATCCATAGTGATGGTTATAATTAATTATAGGAATATGACACAATATTCTCCTCTTTAATCTATTTTCTCTGTCTGATATTGCTGACCTCCTAGATTACTTTATTAATCTTCCACACAGTCTTTTTACGTTTTCCGTCCTTTACCATAAAACACCCAGACAGAGAGTTGCCATTGTTATGCTATGCATAACAACCAAAGCTCCATGTGAGCTAAACATGCAAGCTATTACCGGGCCAATGCCACCCAAATATTCCTTGACAAATCTATCAAGTCCCCTGCATATCTTACCCATAATGTATCATTGCATATTAATTAAACCTTGAAATCATACTCAGTTATCTATACACCATATACATGATATAAAAAGTATTTTACTCCATAAATGAGAATTGCATGATAATAGATGATTTACATATGAATAATACAAATGATAATATAGTATGCAGTACAGTACATAACCTCAGAAGTGATTTTCTAACTTTAATCCCAGTAATGAATTAACCCTATGCAGTTGCTAAATAAACTTCAATGCAGATTCGATTTAATCTTTCACTAGTATATAACCTTGTTCATGCAAATATATGTATATATGTTTATATGTATGTGTGTATGTAGGAAACTGTATGCATGTGTTATATATATTTTGCTATCCTCTGTGTACGTGTGTATAAGAATGTGTTATAAGAAAGCACATGGCTGGAAGTATGTGAGAAGTGTACATGCGTGTGTGTAGGGGTGTTATAAGAAAGCACATGGCTGGAAGTATGTGAGAAGTGTACATGCGTGTGTGTAGGGGTGTTATAAGAAAGCACATGGTTGGAAGTATGTGAGAAGTGTACATGCATGTGTGTGTGTGTAGGGGTGATACTATAATTAAGGGTAAATTGTTGCCCCTGCACATCCGGCGAGACTACTTGTCTATAGATAAATTGTGGAGGGCAATCTATCAGAGAAAAAAATTATGTGTGTATGGATGTGATTATGTGAAAATACATGTGTGAGTATAGAGAGAGAGTGTGCTATGTGTAGCCATGAGGTCATCCTTGTGTCTTTGTGTTGCTATGTATGTGGAGTGAAACCTCATGGCAAGGCCTGATAGCCTGTGAGCTGTAGCTGAGACAAAGAGAGAGAGAGAGCATTTAAGATTCATTGTCTTATCTAGTGTGAGTGTTAGCTCTTATACATAGGCAGGACAGGAAAGTTTAGGCAATAGAGTTATTATAGAAGACAAGTTATTATAGAGGACAGAGTACCTTGTACAGTCAGAGGTCCAGTGAGCCAGGTGTGTGTCTGTGTCTTGGATGGGAATGGCAGAGAGAGAGACTGTTGTTTTTGGCTGCTACCATTTATATACCTCCTCCCATCATGCATTGCACCAGCTAAAACCCCCACACATCCACATTGTCTGTAACAAGAGACTCTGCTAGGTGGTATATCCTGTTTTAGCTCCTATTACAACCATGTCTGTTCCTTTGTTTAAGCTTTGAGCTATTTAAAATCTAAGTCTTCTGGCCCTTGCATGATGGCACTGAGATAAGTTAATATTGGAGCTCTTTCACAGTCCCCCTGTTGTCGGAAATCCGACACTACAAATTGGGAATATACTTCACATTACTTCCCCCTACCTTCCCATTCACTTCTGTAGTTGTACATATTAAACAAAAACAACCATTTAGGAGTCAACATCATTACAATAAACAGATACAATCTTTCAATCAACATATTCTTAAAAATGTGTGTGTATATATATATATATATATATATATATATCTCAAAGTCCTTCTAGTCAAAATTTCAAACAATTCTTTAAAATTTCAAAAGTTATGGGGAGATAAAAAAACCTCTGTATTCCTTGTTGTTCACAGCAGGAAAACCCCCCCCGAAGAGAAAAAAAAGTAAAAAAAAAAAATAGTCCCGGAAATTATGTTGGTATCTTGGTGGTCCACTACCCCCCCCCCTCACCCTTAATAGTTCCTCATTTGTCAACTTTTAGTCTTTAAAAGATCTTCCTTGTATAGTTTTACTGTGTCTTGTAGTTGTGCATTCAGTCTTTTTATCTTCCGGTAGACAATTATTAACCCAATGTACATAATCAATACTAAAAAGATGAAAACTATTATGGGGTGTATAAGAAGGTTGAAGAATGATGTTGCCTTTGGACTGTATCCAAAGATACTTTCCCACCAAGATACTTTAGAGTCTTCTTCAAATGCATGTATAATATTTGTTATTTTGGTGGCATCATGGTCCAGTTTGATAGTCGCTTGGTTCTCATTCTTCTTTAGTTCCTTCAGGATGTCATCCTCTTTCCCGAAGTCGAGAAGCCAGTTCTTGAGTTCTGTACCAAAACCGAGTGGAATCTTTTGAAGCCTCACTGGGGTGTCTGGGCGAATGTCTAGTCGCTTCTCTGGGGTCACTGGCGTTCTTCCTCTCTCATCTGCTACATCGATACCTAGAATGGGATTAAGGGTACAATACACTCCTCGGAGGAGAGTTCCTCTTTGCGTGCAGTTAGTAGCATATACAGTATATGAGTCATTTTGTAGTTGATACCAGCACCAGTATCCTTGTCCCAGGTATTTTAAGTTAGATGATGGTTTTGGACTAGCATCCATTAAGCATGATCCTTCAGAGTCCCAGCACTGACGTCTGAGAACCCTTTCATGATCTCCTTGACACAATATGGCATCCTCTCGTCTCCAACAACCATCTGTATCAAATAGATACGGATTCAATCCTTCATATGTTAAAATGTCAGATTGTAGACGTGGATGGAGAATTGTCTCTCCAGACATGAGAATGCCCAAATTCACTGCAGTGTACCCTTGCTTTTCCTTACCTGAAACAGGAGCTAGGGAAGAGGCAATACATGTCAGGTTCTGACAACCATGCCACTGAGTGAGCCACCAATTTGTGTGATTCAATGCAAATGAAGGGACAAATGGTTTTATCCGCTGTCTAAGGTTGAATGGATAGTGACCATTATGGAGGGAAGATATTGTGTGTTTCAGATTATCTGAGAGTTCACTCTGAACCTGTGTACATGCCAGAGCTAAGTGTGTTCCATCTTGTTCTGCAATTAAACCCACTACCAAACCCCTAAACTTTTCTCGAAGGGCTAAAGATAGAGAAGTTGTGGCATCTATGTGAGAATGCTGTAAGTTTTGAAGGATGTGATCTACATCTAATTGGGTCTTTATTCCTTCTCCTGTATGTTGTGCCAGACTCCCAAGTTTACTCCTCAGAACTTCTAAGTCCATGGTATTTAGAGTCCCTAATCCTAATGCCCCTCCTCCCAAGAATGTGGCAATGATATCTCTTTTGTTCCTACTTTTCCTAAGTTTCAAGCCATCTCTTCTTGCTTCTTGTCCAGATTCTACCCAACCCTTTAGCATGTCTATTTGGTTTCTCACAAACCTTTCACATCTATGGTCCCAGTGATCTACTCTGAAATCCTCTACTGAAATCCTCCAGGTATACAATGCAAACTTAGCATCCGTTATTATTTTCCATGGAGAAGAGAGTTGGGGAGCAATTATATCTGCTAATTTATGGGCAGGGATTCTACAGGCATCTAAGTGTGGTTTCACTGGTTGTAGATTTTCTGTCTCATAAGGAATTCTGACTATAGTCACACATATCTGTCCTCTCCCTTCAAACAGGTACCACTGGTCACTATCCCCTGGTTGTAAGGAAAGGAATTTTATAGGTTTTATTTTGGAGAGGTAAACCCACTGTGAAAACGTCCAACACCCTTCATCTACTGCTTCACAGAATGGCCATTTGAAAGGTCCATCTATTTTGATATCAAAATTGATATCTCTACCACTGGGGTCCTTCCAATCAAAGGACACATATCTATTCCTGTACTCCTCAGTCATAGGGGTACCATCCATCAATTATGGGGGTGTCTATACCATTGCAAACTATATCACATCTCCATGGATTCACGTCAGACATTACCATTTGTTTGTCTAGTTCCCAATGAGCATAGGTGATAAAATAGTACTCAGTAACTTCTGTTGTACACCTATCTCTCATTATGGATATCATAAAAGATCGTATGGATGGTGATCCCTCTATCTGAGTGTATTTAGGGCTTTTGGCATCGGTTCTGATTTTCAAAATGACTGCTCTGTACAAACATTCCATGTCTACTGATCCAACATGATCATTCCATATTACTAGGCCTGTGCTGCTGCAGTTTAATTTCAGCATCATGACACTGGTTTGTAAGTAATCTGTGGGGATGTGTCCTTGGGCGTATTTGGATTCCCTTGTAATTAACAGTCTGGAATCTCTTAACATACAATATGCTTTCATAGTACCTATAATGGGTATGGGTCTATCGAAATATGTTCTAACACGTAACTTTTCCTGAACATAAGATCCTATAAAGGTGGCTTTAAGAATATACCAGCCATCATATTCTCCCCCTGTGGTGTCTTCAGGGTACAAGACACCATCTCTAGTACACACAACTTCAGTGACATTACTAATTGTTTTCCTATATGGATGTAAATGTGGGTCCTTTGAAACCCATCGGATGGATTTAACGGGCACTGAATCAGTGTCTCTAAAGTGGGTGTATTCTTTCAAGCATAATGTATGTAATTCATATTGAATAGCAGACACATTTTCTACTGGTGTATAGTGTTGAACTTTACCATCAGCAAAACCCTCTCTCCAAAATCCATATAAATACCATTGGCCTGATACAAAGGTGTCTGGATTTTACCTTCCTTACATTCTACTGTTAATAGACCTGACTGATTAATAGGTTCAGATGTCATATCATTTACTTGCGATGTTATATTTAATCCCCCCTTGTTGCTCTTGTTATTATGAGGGGTAACAGATCCTACCAGTACCACACCTACCAGTACTACCAGTATCCGTAAGTTTAGTTTTTTTAGAGGGCATTTTACCCTGCACCTCCTTTGGGAACTGGGGAAACAGCTTCTCTTTCTGGTTCCATGATCTGCTAAGAAAGAAGGCATGAGTATAGTTCTTTTTAAGGCAGTTTAGGTATAACCCTATGTGGAATTTCAAAAAGACCTGTCTCCTGTTTTATGTTTCCTCTTACCCTACCTATTGATTGAGTACCCTGGCACCTTATTGGGCTGGAGAGGTCCTGGTGGTCTTTGCCTGGTCTATATGGACCCAGAGAACCTTGCGTCTCCTTTGAGAGTCTCTCTTTGTAGTTACTGGCCTTTGGACCTTCAACATGGTATCACCCATTGTTTCAAGGACTTGATATGGTCCCTCCCAGTTTGCATCCCAAGGACCTGCTTTACGGAAAACTTTAACCATTACTAACTCACCTACAGAGGGCATAGGTGTCTCCCCCTGTAGATAGGGTTTATGCAGCCGCATAGCTGCATAAGGCAACAGTCCCTTGATATTATCTTGTACCTGTTGCAGGAACACATCTCTCGCGATAGCATCTTTCATTGGGTTTGACAATTGTGGCTCATTAGGGAAACAAAGTGGCATTTTGCGACCTGTCATGAGCTCAAATGGAGTGATCCCTGTGGTGGATGCTTCCGTAGCCCTAATACCCATGAGTATTGCGGGTAAGGCTGTTTCCCAAGAAGAGCCCTTCTGCAACAGTGACTTAGCTAACCGGGCCTTGATGGTCCGATTCATATGTTCCACGACCCCGGCTGATTGGGGATGATAAGGAACATGGAAGCGCTGCCTTATGTCCAGAAGTTCACAAAGGGCTTTCAGGACCTTGCCAGTGAAATGGATCCATTGATCAGATTCTATGATCCTAGGGATACCCCAGCGTGACAAAATCTGTTCCCATAGAACCCGTGCTGTAGTGGACGCTGAGTCATTCGCTGTAGGAATGGCTTCTACCCACTTTGAGAACACGTCAACTACTACCAAGGCATAACGACAATTTCGGCTGCCAGCTGGTAGTGGTCCTATGAAGTCTATTTGTAAGGATGACCAGGGCCCCTCTGCAGGAGGCACACGCTGTAACACTGGCTTAAGTGTTGGTGCCCGAGGGTTGATTTGGGCACACACCAAACACTGTTGGGTGACATTTTCTACTGTTTTGAACATTCCTGACCAGTATAATTTGCTCTTTAAAAGAGAGAAAAGTTTATCCCGGCCAGGGTGTCCAAGGAGCTGATGATTAAGCCTTGTCGGTTCCACTTGAAGATGTGAGGGTACTGCAGGGAGAGGTTCTAATCCTTCTCCTGGTGAGTTGCACAGTATACCCTGTCTTATAGACCAGGGATCTTGTGGTGAAATTCTGTGAGTCATAAGAACAGCATCTTTTGCCTGTTCCTCTTCAAATGACACCAGTCCTTCTTCAAGGACTTTTCTACGTGCTGCCACCTGGATTGAGGGCAAAGTTTCAGCATCCAGATCCCGAAAGATCCCAGATACTGCTGCCATTTTTGCCGCTTCATCCGCTGCTTTGTTACCCATGATTAGGGGATCGCTCCCTTTTTGGTGTGCAGACACTTTGATGATTGCTGCATCATCGGGATGGGTCTTACCCCATTCCCAAAGTTCCTTTAAAACTGAAACGTGTGCCAGAGGTTTATTCTGGCTGTTCACGAATCCACGTTTTTGCCAAGTCTCAAGATGTAATGTGAGAGACCGTACTACATATGAGCATATATAGTGCGTCTCCCAGGGGGGTGGATGAAGAGTGCTTCCTTCACTGCCTCCAATTCTGCACATATGACCCATCAAGATGAAAACGTGACCCATCAACAAAGATGATTCTGTCATCAGGGTGCACTACCTGTCTAAAGAATGGTGTAGTAAAGGAATGTGTTACCTGACCACAATCATGTTCAGTTCCAGTTGTGTTTAACAACTGGGAAAGGACATACTTAGCCTTATGACAGATTTTGATATTCCTTCCACTGAGGACCATTATCCACCTCCCAAACCTCTGTTGAGAGACTCCAGGTAGTGTGTCCCGAAGTAGGAGGGTTACTGGAGAGTGTGGTGTTTGCACATTGAGCTGCCTGAACCCTACAATATGCTCAGTCACTTTGACAGCATAATGAATGGCTGCAAGTTGCTTTGCACACTCATCAAAACCTTTTTCAACTGGTGAAAGGAGTCTTGAGAAATATCCAAGAGGTCTTATCCTTGTTCCCACCTCTTGAAGGAGGACCGCTGATATAGACTCTGAACCAGCATGTGCTTGGATGGCCAAATCGCCATCTGGATGTGGGGTAGCTAATACTGGGGCGGAGGACAAACTTCTTTTAAGTGTGGTGAAAGCTTGCTCCTATGTTTCCGCCCATCCCTGCAATGATGGTTTTTCACCTCTGAGTAATTCATAGAGGGGCTTTGCTTTGGTAGCAAAGTCCTCTATGAATTCCCTCATGAAGTTTGCAACACCCAGGAACTTACGTAAGTCCTGCAGAGTGCCTGGCTTGGGTAGTTTTATCATTGCTTCCACGCGGGCAGCCATGATACCCTTTGTTCCGTGGGCAATCTTAACACCTAGGAATGTTACCTCTGACCTAGCCAGGTTTGCCTTGTGAGGACTCAGCTTCAGTCCTGCACGTGACGGGAGGCCTAACAATTCCTGTAAGAGGGTTATGTGTTCCTCCATGGTCTCTGTATGAAGGAGTAGGTCATCGACATACTGTAACAGGCATTCTGGGCATGAGAAAACACTCAGCACTGCTGCTAATGCCTGATGAAAATAAGTCGGGCTACTATGTAACCCTTGGGGTAGAACACAGAACATGTATTGCGTATCACGTACAGTGAATGCAAATTTGTACCTGCAACTTTCAGTCAAAGCTATGGAAAAAAATCCATTAGCCACATCAATGGTTGAGAACACTTGGCTTTTGCCATTTATCCTCGCCATTATGTCTGGTGTTTCTGCAACTACCTGTGCTGACATGGGGGTGTATTTGTTCAGAACCCAGAGATCAATTGTGAGTCTCCACGTGTTCGTATCCTTCTTCTTTACAGGCCATAAAGGATTATTGCACTTTGAATTTCCCTTTATGACCACTCCCCAATCTTCTAAATCTGCTACAGATTCTACAACAGATTCCATAGCTTCAGGGGGGAAGCGATATTGCCGCTGTGGCGGTGGATCTGGCCCTTGAATGTCTACCTGGACATCAACCATTCTTCCACAATCATTTTTATCTTGTGCCCATAATTCTGGATACTTGTACACAATAGATTCAAGGTCTTTGTTGTGAGAAACCTCTGGCCATTTATGGACAAGCATGTTGTTTTTGACATTTATGTGTATGGGTGAGCTCAGAAAATGCCGTTGTATGACACAAACCTTTGATTTTCTGGGACCCCTCCATACCATACCATTTGCCAGATCCAGAATCCAGCCATTTTGTGTCATTACATCAGTTCCAATGATGTTATCGGATCCTGTGTAATACCACATTGGGATGTTTAATGAGAAATCACTGCTGATTTCTACATGGACCTCATTAATTCTATGAGCTCTCACCCCCCCTTGTTCGTGATCAAAGCCGATCACGATACACTGAGGGCTATCTGGGTCTATATCATGATCCACATTGGTAATTGAAATTTCAGCTCCAGTGTCGAGCATGATTTTTAACCAAATGTTTTTTATTTTTGCCATGATATGGGGTCTCCCTGAAGGATCCAATATGAGGTTACATATTGGTGACAGATCCTTTGGGATCCCTGACCTTCAATCCATCTGCATCAGAATTCCTGTAGGAACGTCTGTGGTACAGACTGCTACTTCTTTTTGTTGTGCGGTCTTTACCTGTGGAGCAGAATTCTTTTCTGCTTGCACATTTACAGTTGCCACACTTTTCTGTAAGTGTGGGATGGGCAAATGTTTTGTCCGTACGGAATTACTATATCGCTTTTTGAAGCCATTAGTATTTCCTGATTGGACAGGGAATTGTTTAGGACAATCTCTTCTTATGTGTCCCTTCTGTCTACACCTGTAGCAAATCAGATTCTCAGTCTCCGCTGGTGGAGCAGAAGACTGAAATACTGTTTGACCATGTTCACGATATGCATGGTGGCGTTCTTTCCTTATGCCTCCGTGCATATCATGTTCCCTAACTTGGACAGATTTCTTAGAACTCAATAGTTCTTTACTGAAGTCCTCAATTATTCTGGCTGCACCTGCAATTGTGGTTTCCCTTTCCGCCATTGTGCGCAGATTGACATTTGTGTATGTGAATTTTTCCACAAATGCGCGAATCATGCCTGGTGGAGTATGGGATCTATGGTCATTGGTTATAGTCCTATACATGGCTTCAAACCTACCACATAGAGCTAATTGCTCATGCTGTATGGTGGGTTTAAAGTTAGCAAGGATGTTGGGAGTTACTTCCTTATGACCTGTTGTTAAAATCATAAGTGCAGAAAGTCTTTCCTCTCTATCATGGTAACAGCCATTTTTGGGGGCAGAGTCCCCAGTGATGTTATACCTTTGACTGAGATGAATGGGTAACCACAATTTGAACAAATCCATGCGATCTTCTGGGGCTACACTAAGTTGTGTGCAATGTCCCTCAAAAATATTGCATGAAGTGAAGGGATCTAAATTACCATCATATTGTGGAAATTCTCTTTTGAGATCTAACAGGATTTTTGTTCTCTTTATATCATTTCCTTGAGAAGGTTGATTAAAAGAAAACAAATCATTTTTCCTATTGTGGGCTTGTACAGAGCTAGAAGTGGCATCTAATACTTCCCATCCACTTCTATTCTCTTGTACCCCTGAACCAATAGTATTTTCCCCCGTTGTTAATGGGAATTCCAGTGTACGTACCACTGGTAATGCAGGATAAATCATAGGGGTACTTAAACCCTGCTGATCATCCCTGATATCAAGTAGTGTTGCATGAGGTGCCATATCCGATGAATTTGATTGGTTCCTTGTTGCACCACTACTTTCCCTGTTATATACACAAACCTGTTTTGTGGGTATTGATCCGGTGAGATCAATCCGTGGATTATTTGTAGACAAATTTTTGATTGCCTTAGAAAGATCAGTTATTAAACCCAGCATATTCATCATCATTTGGGCTCTACTATCCAGATCTTGTTGCATCTGTGCCATATGGGCCTCAGTAGTAGTCATTTTCTCATCTGCAGTATTAAGTTCAGTGCATAACTGCGCAATTTCAATTTCTCTTTCTGTGCATTCTTTACAATTGTCTTTCTGATCTAGCATTTTTTCTTTTTTAGTCAACATGCTTCTAGCTAACATTTCTGCATGCTCTGGTGTCCAAATTATGTCTTCATAAACTTCTACTAGTTTAGCTAACATTTTTAATCTTTAAGATTTGTTATTAACATTCCATCTATCATTACAAAGTTTATCCTGACTATAAACCTGATCTAACAATTGTGACCACAGATTCTCAGCTGATGTGTAGCTAGTTGGTAAAACTGGATTAAACATGCTGTCTTTTGCTAGCTTCTTAATGGTAAGAAAATCCATATCTACCTGAGTTATGACCAGTGTATTACTATTTCTGTCTGTATAAATGGAAATGAAGTCCTCAATCCTGGTTCAGATTGGAGAATTTATCTTACAGACCTGAGATCATCCAGCGAAAGTTGCAAACTTACGCCTTACTAGAGATTCCCAGTGCGCGCTGTCTGCTCAAAATTCTTACTGCGTCGCTTACGCCGTACCCGCTAGACAACTTTCGAAGACGTGCTTCTGTAGGAAATACAGGTTAGAAATGTTTTTCTTTACAGGGTCAGTAGGAGGCTGCCCTGAAAAAAAAAAAAAAAAAAAAATAACCAGAATAAAGTGTTCTACATGAGTTGGTCACAAGTAGATATTCAGTTAAGGAGAGAAGAGAAAAAAAAATTTGAAAATGTGTTATAACATTCCTTATAAAATATCTCAAGTTTGTAATCAATCAAACCTAGTGCTAACTAACTCTCAGTTCCCTAGTCCAGCTAGAGAAAGAAATGTTACAGCATTAACCATAGGCAGAATACTATTACGTTTTCCCTTAAGAATATTTCACTAAGATATTAAAGATGTTTTTGTGTAACCATTATAGCAAATATAAAAAATTCTCTGTTTCTAATTGTGATTCTCCGTGGCCTTTGGAGATCACAATTTTAAACAGGCTTGTTCGGGCGCCATATGTTAGAGTGTATTTCCGGTGTCCGCGCCACCTCCACTCCTCTCTGAGGGTCTCATAGTTACACAAAATCTCCTCCTCATCCATAGTGATGGTTATAATTAATTATAGGAATATGACACAATATTCTCCTCTTTAATCTATTTTCTCTGTCTGATATTGCTACATCTGTGACCTCCTAGATTACTTTATTAATCTTCCACACAGTCTTTTTACGTTTTCCGTCCTTTACCATAAAACACCCAGACAGAGAGTTGCCATTGTTATGCTATGCATAACAACCAAAGCTCCATGTGAGCTAAACATGCAAGCTATTACCGGGCCAATGCCACCCAAATATTCCTTGACAAATCTATCAAGTCCCCTGCATATCTTACCCATAATGTATCATTGCATATTAATTAAACCTTGAAATCATACTCAGTTATCTATACACCATATACATGATATAAAAAGTATTTTACTCCATAAATGAGAATTGCAAGATAATAGATGATTTACATATGAATAATACAAATGATAATATAGTATGCAGTACAGTACATAACCTCAGAAGTGATTTTCTAACTTTAATCCCAGTAATGAATTAACCCTATGCAGTTGCTAAATAAACTTCAATGCAGATTCGATTTAATCTTTCACTAGTATATAACCTTGTTCATGCAAATATATGTATATATGTTTATATGTATGTGTGTATGTAGGAAACTGTATGCATGTGTTATATATATTTTGCTATCCTCTGTGTACGTGTGTATAAGAATGTGTTATAAGAAAGCACATGGCTGGAAGTATGTGAGAAGTGTACATGCGTGTGTGTAGGGGTGTTATAAGAAAGCACATGGCTGGAAGTCCGTGAGAAGTGTACATGCGTGTGTGTAGGGGTGTATAAGAAAGCACATGGCTGGAAGTATGTGAGAAGTGTACATGCGTGTGTGTGTGTAGGGGTGATACTATAATTAAGGGTAAATTGTTGCCCCTGCACATCCGGTGAGACTACTAGTCTATAGATAAATTGTGGAGGGCAATCTATCAGAGAAAAAAATTATGTGTGTATGGATGTGATTATGTGAAAATACATGTGTGAGTATAGAGAGAGAGTGTGCTATGTGTAGCCATGAGGTCATCCTTGTGTCTTTGTGTTGCTATGTATGTGGAGTGAAACCTCATGGCAAGGCCTGATAGCCTGTGAGCTGTAGCTGAGACAAAGAGAGAGAGAGAGCATTTAAGATTCATTGTCTTATCTAGTGTGAGTGTTAGCTCTTATACATAGGCAGGACAGGAAAGTTTAGGCAATAGAGTTATTATAGAAGACAAGTTATTATAGAGGACAGAGTACCTTGTACAGTCAGAGGTCCAGTGAGCCAGGTGTGTGTCTGTGTCTTGGATGGGAATGGCAGAGAGAGAGACTGTTGTTTTTGGCTGCTACCATTTATATACCTCCTCCCATCATGCATTGCACCAGCTAAAACCCCCACACATCCACATTGTCTGTAACAAGAGACTCTGCTAGGTGGTATATCCTGTTTTAGCTCCTATTACAACCATGTCTGTTCCTTTGTTTAAGCTTTGAGCTATTTAAAATCTAAGTCTTCTGGCCCTTGCATGATGGCACTGAGATAAGTTAATATTGGAGCTCTTTCACATCTCCATAGTTCATACACAGCCCTATGGAGTACATTTCCCCAAAACAGTTCCATTAAAACTTTATAATAAAGATAATATCATTATTATCAGTTGTTTATAAAGCACACACATATTCTGTAGTGCTTTACAGAGTATATTAAAAAATATATTAAAATTCTATAATAGAAATCCCTTGAAATTGATACTTAAACCATCCTTACAAAAATAATCACCACATATTCAAAATGATAACATTTCATACTTAGGGGAGATATAGCAAACCTCTGAGAGATATAAAGTGGAGAGAGATTAGGTACCAACAAATCATCTGCTTGTCTCTTTACAGTAGTTTTTGTGTAATGCCGGAATGAACAACCAGACAAACAAAAATTCTGAAAAAAATAATTTTTTGTCTCCATAGTTTATACACAGTGCTAAAGAGTACATTTCACCAAAACAGTTCAATTCAAACTTTACAATAAATAAAGATACTATCATTATTACCAGTTACTGTATGTGCATTTATGGCAGCTGGCCTAGCCACTCTATTTACGGTGTTTTACACTCGAGTAAATTTTTAGATGTCTCTTCCGTTAGTTATGGAGCTATATGTTATATGTAGGGGTGTGCATTGGCCACTTTTCGTGTTTTGAGTTTTGGTTTTGGATCTGGATCTTTCTTCGTGTTTTGGATCTGGATTGGTTTTGCCAAAACCACCCTTCCGTGTTTTGGGTTCTGGGTTTTGCGTTTTGGATCTGTATTTTTTTGAAAAAAAGCATAAAAACAGCTAAAATCACAGAATTTGTAGGTTTTTCTGCTCCTATGCTATTATTAACCTCAATAACCTTAATTACCACTCATTTCCAGTCTATTCTGAACACCTCACACCTCACAATAGTATTTTTATGTCCAAAAGTTTGCACCGAGGTAGCTGGATGACTATGCTAAGCGACACGAGTGGGCGGCACAAACACGTGACCCATCTAGGCATGATACTGCAGTGGCAGACAGGATGGCAGTTTGAAAAACTAGGCCCCAAACTGTGCATAATGCAAAGAAAAAAAAGAGGTGCAAGATGGAATTGTCCTTGGGCCCTCCCACCCACCCTTATGTTGTATAAACAGGACATGCACACTTTAACAAACCAATCATTTCAGCGCCAGGGTCTGCCACACAACTGTGGCTGAAATGATTGGTTCGTTTGGGCCCCCACAAAACAAGCTGGCAATTAATCTGTCCCTGCACAAACTGGCTCTACGGAGGCAAGATGTCGTCCTCATCCTCCTCATCCACCGATTCCTCACCCTCTTCAGTGTTGTGTACATCCTCATCCTCACAGAGCATTAATTCATCCCTGCTGGAATCCACAACCACAGGTCCCTCTGTACGTTCTGGAGGCTGGTCTCCCTGGAAGAGTTGATAATTCATTTTATGAACATCATCTTCTCCACATTTTGTGGAAGCAACCTCCTACGCCTTTCGCTGACAAGGTTCCCGGCTGCACTAAACACTCTTTCGGAGTACACACTGGAGAGGGGGCAACTCAGATAAAATAGAGCCAGTTTGTACAGGGACCTCCAAATTGCTTCTTTTTCCTGCCAGTACAGGTACGGACTGTCTGACATGCCTACTTGGATGCTGTCACTGATGTAATCCTTTAACAGACAGACGCACGCTTGTCGCTGCTACTTTAAGGATGCACGTGCGGCTACATCGCACACAAGTCACAAACACATAAAAAAAATAGTTTTTTATTTTTTGGAGCACTTTGAGGGTTACACCACCCTTTAACAGACAGACGCACGCTTGTCGCTGCTACTTTGAGGAGGCAAGTGCGGCTACAGCCCACACAATTCACATAGACAGAAAAAAAAAGAAGAATATTTTTATTGTTGGTGGAGCACACTTTGAGGGTTACACCACCCTTTAACAGACAGACGCACGCTTGTCGCTGCTGCTTTAAGGATGCAGGTGCGGCTACAGCCCACACATTTCACAAAGACAGAAAAAAAAATAAGATTTTTTTTATTGTTCGTGGAGCGCACTTTGAGGGTTACACCACCCTTTAACAGACAGACGCACGCTTGTCGCTGCTGCTTTAAGGATGCAGGTGCGGCTACAGCCCACACATTTCACAAAGACAGAAAAAAAAAAAAGAAGTTTTTTATTGTTTGTGGAGTGCACTTTGAGGGTTACACCACCCTTTAACAGACAGATGCACGCTTGTCGCTGCTGCTTTAATGATGCAGGTGCGGCTACAGCCCACACATTTACCAAAGACAGAAAAAACAAAAAATAAGTTTTTATTGTTTGTGGAGCGCACTTTGAGGGTTACACCAATCTTTAACAGACAGACGCACGCTTGTCGCTGCTGCTTTGAGGATGCAGGTGGAATCTAGACGGGATTTGGAACCGTGGACACACTACCTCCATCAATTGTCTAAATCCCACTGCACTAATGGCGGATACCGGACGCACGTCTAACACCAACATAGCAGTCAAGGCCTCAGTTATACGTTTTGCTTCAGGATGACTGCTGTCGTACTTCATCCTCATCGCTAGGGACTGTTGGAGGGTCAATTGTTTAGTAAAAGTAGTGGTGTTCCTACTTCCTCTCTGGGATGATGAACAACTCCCAGCAGCAGCAACAGCACTAGGAGGAAGTGGTTCTTGATCTTTCCCTATTTTATTTTTATCAGAGAAAGTTTGGTCCTCCATTTATGTTATATTGATATATATACGTGCGGCTAAAGCGCACACAAACACAGAAAATATTTTTTTATTTTTGCTGGAGAGTAGTGCACTTTGTGGGTAACACCACCCTTTAAGAAATGAGCCAGCCGGCTCTTTACTTATGGGACACAGGCGCACGCTTGGCACTGCTCCTTTGTTGATGCACGTGCAGCCACATTGCACACAATTCACAAACACAGAAAATATTTTTTTATTTGGTTTGGAGTGTACTTTGGGGGCTACAGAACCCTTTAACGGTCAAGCCAGCCGGCCCTTTACTTATGACACAGGCTCACGCTTGGCACTACTTTGTTGATGCACGTGCGGCTACTGCGCACACAATTCACAAACACAGAAAATATTTTTTTTTTTGGTTTGGACTGGAGTGTACTTTGGGGGTTACAGCACCCTTTAACGGTCAAGCCAGCTGGCCCTTTACTTATGACACAGGCGCACGCTTGGCACTACTTTGTTGATGCACGTGCGGCTACTGCGCACACAATTCACAAACACAGAAAAAATATTATTTTTTTAGCACTTGGGGGGAGCACCCCTGATGGACAGAGCACCCCCTGGACAACACTACAGCACACCTTTAGGACTGGGACACTGCACAGGACTTTGGAGTGGACACAGCCCCTATGGAGAACTGACTGCACAACACAGTCCAGCCAGCCCCTATGGACTTTGAAGTAGTGGACACAGCCCCTATTAACAACAGCAGCAAAGCACAACACAGCCAGCCCCTATGGACTTTGAAGTAGTGGACACAGCCCATATGGACAACAGCAGCACAGCGCAGCACAGCACAGCACAACACTACTCTGCACTACACTACACTACACTACACAGCCCAGCCAGCCCTAACTCCCACCCTCCCTCTTCACTGTCCACAGCCGAGTGAGAAAATGGCGCCGACGCGGGTACCTTATATAGGATCCAAAACCCGCGAGACCTGGAAGGCGGGATGATGACATTTTGCCTCGATTTCAGATCTGAGTCAGGCGGGAAAAGTCGAGCCTGACTCGGATCTGCCTTGGATCGGGGGGGCTCGGGGGGGTTCGGATTTCAGAAATCTGAACCCGCTCACCCCTAGTTATATGGTGTGATTAATCTCTTTGTTTATGTATTTGCATAGCAGGCTACCATGGCAACATGACAGCCTAGATGATGTACACATCCAGCGCGCCACATCACGTCACGGAGGCGCCGGGCAGGTGGTGCAGGTTTCATCATGTGATTTGGTGACTTCCAGGTTCTGAGTTGGCGCGAAGGAGATGAACATTTGTCCGGTGGGATAAGCTATTTAAGATTGTGTTTTTATTACTGTCTATTCTTGTTATCCTGATGAAGGGGAACATGTCCCCAAAACGTCGATGATGCTAAACCATCAGCATTTTTTCATTGATATTCGGACTCCGAGTGCCACCTCATTTTGTTTCTATATATATATTTATATATATATATATATATATATATATATACATATACATACATACATACACACATACTTATATATATATATATATATATATATATATATACATACATACATATGGTGTGTCACCGACCCCCGTGTTTTGGTTTTGGATCTGTATTTTTTCTAAAAAAATCATAAAAACAGTTTTGGGCCTATGGTATTATTAACCTCAATCACATTTGTTTCCAGTCATTTCCATTCAATTTTGACCACCTCACCGCTCACAATATTGATTTCAACCTGTTTTAGGCCAAAAAGTATTATCGAGCTAGCTGGCTGACTTAGCTAAGCGACAGCAGTGGGCAGCACTAAAATGCGCCAGTTCATCTTCCAACATACCACATAGTGGCACTGCAGTGGTAGACGGGTTGGCAGTTTAATAACTATACAACCCCATAGGAAGTTTAAAAACCAAGAATGTTTTCATTAATCAAGAACTAGGTCAGAAGCCTGAGGGAGTTGTAATATGTTTGTAGTTGAAGGCAGGGAAAGGAAGGTTTGATTAGTAGTAAATGTAATTACATTTTTTTATTCCAAAGCAAATTTATGAGGGAGGGAAGGAATTTCCAAAACATATATTTAAATCATTCACATCAGTCCTTGCCCTAGAAGAATTCTTGAGTGCTTCGCCTGCTGCTGCTGGGAGTTGATCTTCAATACCAGAAGGGAATCAGGAAGACTACTAATAGTAGTAAAATAAAAAAAGGGGAGCAAGTATGACAGCAGTCACCCTGTTGCACAGCAGATCACTGACGCCATAACATCTATGCTGGTATTTGATGTGCTTCCAATATCTGCCAATAATGGAGTGGGTTTAGTCAATTGTTCCCACTACCAAATCCCATCTAGATTCCACTTCACTAGAAAAGCAATTCCCAGCCTGTACAGGGACATTAAAAAAAAACTTAATTAGTGTCCTCCAATATGCCATTGTACCCTTCACAACAGATATGTGGACATGCGGAACAGAGCAAACACAAGATTACATGACTGTAAACAGCTCACTGGGTGGGTGTATTGCCTTCAGCTGCACCAACAGCAGCAACAGTATTTAAGAAACAGCAGCTCATTCAGAGGCAGGCTACTCTGTATATACCGCTGACAACCTTTTAGAAAAAGTCAGGGAAGTCATTGCAAAATGGCTTACCTCGCTTGGCCTCTCCACAGGATTTGTGATTTCTGACAATGCCACCAATATTGTGAGAGCATTAAAGTTGGGTGAATTTCCAAAATGTCTTATGTTTTTCTCATGCCATCAACTTGGTGGTGCAATTTATTTTTTTAAATGACAGGGCTGTGCAGGAGATGCTCTTTGTGGCCTGAAAAATTTCTGGACATTTTTGCCAATCAGCAGGTGCATGTAGAATATTGCAGCACCTGCAAGAATTTTTGAATTTCCCCTGCCAACCGGCTGAAATCAAGAGGTAGTTACAAGGTGGAACTTCACCCTTTTTAGCATATGGAGGAACAGCAAAAAGCTATCCAAAGCAACACAGTGAACTAAGACATAGGAAGAGGAGGGGGAATGCAACTTACTCAAGCTCAGTGGAAAATACAATCCATGTTATTCAAAATACTGAAACCCTTCGAAGTAGTTACCTGTGAAGTGAGTTCAGATACTGCCAGCTTGAGTCAGGTAATTTCCCTAATTAGACTGTTGGAAAAGCAACTTGAGAAACTGAAGGGGGAGCTGAAACAAAGGAAGTATGTTGGACTTGTAGATCAATACCTTTATTCACTTCACCAGGATCCAAGGCTTGTCAGGACCTTGCAATCGGATCAATACATTTTGGTGACCATGCTGGATCCTAGGTTTATGTCATACATTGTGTCACGTGATGCAACGATGGCTCCTCCTTCAGTTTCTCCAGCAAGTGCAGCTGTCAAGGAACAACTAAACTTTCCCAAAAGACCCACTGTTGATGAAGATGAGTCAACACAACCAAGTTTTGACATCTGGTCAGGTCTAAAAGAATTGCCTACAATTAAATTAGTGAGACCTCTACCAAGACTCTATCTGATACGGTCACCATTCAAAGAATGGTTGAGGACTATTTTTAATGATAACATCCAAATAGCCATGTCAGACAGTCCATTTGACTACTAGCAGTAAAAAAGGCAATTTGGAGGCCCTTGCACAAACTGACTTTGCTTTACTTGAGCTGCCCACTCTCCAGTGTGTACTCAGAAAGATTTTCAGCACAACCGGGAACCTTGTCAGCAATTTGCATAAGAGGCTACTTCCTCAAAATGTGGAATTTGTAGTTAATTTTGGTGAACATCATCTTTTCCACAAGGAAGACCTTTACTGCCAATTATGTCAAAATATTACAGAGGCACCTGTAATGTTGGATTCCAGCGGGGACTAATTAATATTGTGTGAAGAAAGATGATGTAGACACTGATGAGGGTGAGGAATAAGATGATGATGGCGACAACATCTTGCCTTTGTAAAGCCAAATTGTGCATGTAGAGATCTTTACCAGCAATGTCAGCTGCCCATTGGTAGCTTGTCTTCTGGGGGCCCAAACAAACAACTTCATGATTGAGGATATTGTTGATGAAGGTGTTGGTGGTGAAGATGGCAGGTGCTTGGATATACAGTAGCAGAGAGAAGGGAGCTGGCTGATGCTGGACTGCTTGTTGTTACATTTTTAGCCAACGTTTCTGAATTTTACAAAAACTTTTTTGGTGAATGCGCTGCAGATGACGTAACAGAGAGGAGTTTCCTAGATGTTTAAGATCCCTACCTGTTCTTACTCTGGCTTTACAAAGGGTACAGATGGCTTGACAATTGTTGTCCAGATTTGGGTAGAAATAAATCCACACATAAGAAGTGGATTTTTTTGTTTTGTGCCCAGACATGACAATCGGCTATTCCTTATCATGGGCAACAACTGTTTCTTTGACTGGTGCCTGATTTACACAAACAACATCCTCATCAACACCATCATCATCATCAACATCCTCATCATCAACATCCCTATTTGCATCAGCTACTCAAATATACTCCTCAATACTTTACGAATTATACACTGCAGTATGGTGAACCTACAGAGTCACTCACAATAGGGGCAGCAGCATCACAGTGTTTTTGATACAATTGGGGGGTATGGCATACAGTGTCACTGTGTGGGGTACAGCACAAAAAATACTTAGTACTTTTTTAAACTTTTTTTCATTTTTTTAAAACTTTTAGTTATTCCTTTTTTTTTACAGCCCATGGATGGACAGCACACTAAATGTACGGCACAACCTTGTACAGCACACCCCTTTATGGACAGCACAGCGCATGCCCTGGTTTAGCAAAGCAAAGATAAATAACACAGCCCCGTGAACAGAGCACAGCACACCCTGCCTTGATTTGACAACACAGCCCAGCACAGCACACCCCTGTATTGGACAACACAGCCCAGCACAGTGCACCCCTGTATTGGACAACACAGCCGAGCACAGCACACCCCGTATTGGACAAAACAGCCCAGAACTGCACACCAATGTATTTGACAACGCAGTCCTCCTTGGATGAAGCACAGCCCTGACAGCCCAGGACACGGCAAGCAAATGGTGCCGGTCACCACGGAGAGGGATTTATATACAATCCAAAACCCACGTGAATCCGACAGCAGGATAATGTCTATAGATTGTAAGCTTGTGAGCAGGGCCATCATACCTATATAGCTGTCTATTATTACCCAGTTTTTTTCAATTAATGTTTATAATTGTAAAGTGCAACGGAATATGCTGTGCTATATAAGAAACTGTTAATAAATAAAATAAATAAATAATGACTTTTGCTTCATTTTTGGATTCGAGTTAGGCGGGATCCCGGCCCAGATTGCAAAGTGTGGGTGGGTCCATTTCTTAGAGAACTGGACCCGCTCATCGCACACATATATATATATATATATATATATATATATATAATAAATCCTATGGTTTGGCACTCCAATAGTATGATAATATGGCCCTCGTGCCCTCCGCAAATATGGATACACAACAACAAAAAAGAAGAGGCAGAGGCACTGAGGGTCTTAAGCAAAGAGCAAAGATAACGTGTATTGTCACTGTGATAATACATGTTATCTTTGCTTAAGACCCTCAGCACTGCTGCCTCTTCTTTTGTTGTTTATATATATATATATATATATATATTTACACACACACACACATACATACATAGATACGTGTACAAATATATATACGCTGATAGGTAAATATTTAGATATAACAGAGTATAAAATATTGCTTGAATGTTTACATACAAATACAGAATTAATGTCATATTTCTATTGAGTTACATACTGCAATAAGACATTCCTCCTTGATTCCTGTTACATACATGTATTCTCTTTCACCTAACCTCAATGCGCCATATGGTACTAGATGCTCCAAGAGGTTCAGCGTAGTGTTTTTTAAGTTTTAAATTTAAAATTAAATATTTGCATTGAAACACCACTCAAAGTGTACAGGAGACGCTGGGCTGCAACGATAACCACACAGGATTAATTTTAAACACAAGGCTACAGATGAAGCACACTGGAACTTGGCATAAAAACAGCTGCAAAAAAGCCAAGGCTGCTGCCTCGTATCACTTCATACACAGATTCAGACAAAGTTGCACACAGATGTACAAATGTTGCAAATCAAATTGATCAGTGCATTTTAGAAGAGTAGTTTTGTTGCTTCCAGTTGTTTTATTTGTGTGAATAAGATGCACATTTTGAGCAAAAAAGACGGTCAGCATGGCCGATTCACAGGGAACCTGACACGCAGAGAGGGGCTGTTTGGCGCACCTAAAGCCGCAGTGTATGAGGACATATCTCTAGGCATTGTTAATGTTTGAAGTTTTAATGAAAACAAACAAAAAGCATCTAAGAATGGGTGAGAAAGAGGAGATGGCATTAAAGAGAAGGGGAGTTGTAACGTATTATGTGTGTATCCCATATTGCCAATCAGTAGTCTCTGAAGATCTATCAGAAGTACTGTACTCTCGGTTATATGCCCTTTACAGTTCTAACCAGTTATATCTAATTCTATAAACTGAATGTGAATTTCTGGCAGATAATAGTATATCTCTACCATGTGCCTTATAAATAGGGAGGCCAATCCCAGGACTGAAAAAATGAGGCAGGATTTGCTTCCCTATTTTTAAAGTCTCCCATATGTAACAAGTCTCTCATTGTTATCAGGTGTGACATATCTTTTATATTTCCAATATTTTTGTATTAATGCTTCAACTTAATTTTGTACATTGGGAAATGGTGATTTTATATTGTATTAAATGGAGGGATGTGGGAACTGCCCATGGAGCTACCTTAACTTGATGCTTTCATATAATGATGATATACAGTATGCCAAGACATGTTTGACAAAAAGTGGCCACCATATATGTTGGAAGTATTTGCAGAAAGTATGGTATGCTCAGTATAATTAACCTTTTCAGCAACTGAAACCTGCCTCACCTTGTGATAGTGGGCACTTCCATGTATCCAAGTCTCTGAATAATATTGGGATATGATTGAAAACACAAAAACGACACATTAATGGCTGGATTAAATTAGCCGCGATAAGCCACATTTATGCAAAAAGTTTTTCGCTTGTGCGAAGTTTTAGCACAAATGTGGTTTGTCGTGTATATTGTGGTATCCTATTAGCCACAGTTTTTCTGAGGTGCGAAATCTCATTAGGGAAAAGTCGTAAAAAGTTAAAACATTTTTACCATCTCAGACCAGGTGATAAGCTGTGCAAAATTCTTATTTTGGGATAAAAATGTCTGGACTTGGTTCAGAACCCTTGGAACACCCATTTTAATGTACCCCCAATTTAACTGCAGCATTTATTTTTTCCCAAAAAGTATTGTTTCCTTTAATTTTATCACAAATACATGCAACAGCCAATTGACAAAAATTAAAAACCACAAATCCTTTGATTATGGTCACTAAAACACTTCTACACTATTACCCTATCTTAGTTTAACTTTTTTGGGGGTACAGGCTGATTTCCCCATTTTCGCATATAACACATTGAAATGTTTTCGGGTAATTGCCACTTTGCGTCTTTTGCAATAGGTTTGCGCAAAAAATGGCAGATGGAATAGATGCGAAAAGTGACACATTCAAATGAAAAGTGCGCACAGTTTTTGCATGCGAAAACTTAGCATTTTCTCATCTAATTGAATTCCCCTCTAAGTGGTTAAAAAACATTCCTAAACTTTTTATGATACTGTACCTGACATCTATACATGTAGATCCAGTGGCTGTGAAAGACAATGAGTTCCTTCAATAATCCCAAATATTGTATTTCTTAATATTAGTTAGAGGCCTGAACATTGTTACAGGTGACAATTCTAGTATAAAAAATACCAGACCTCTGCATCTATTACCATTTTATATATACACGTCTCCACTATGGGACAGGGAATGTGCATATTTATTTAAGTACATGCCAGTTATCTATTTGAGATCCCCCTCAACATTTGAGGACCTAAATCTAATGTGTGCAAAGAGGAAGTCATAAAGAACCAGTGTGTTCTATTAAAGGCTTTATTGACATCTGTAGATAACAGCATGATATTTCTGTAGTCTCTCGGCCACTGAATCTCTATGAATGTGCATACGCAGCATCTTCATGCATCTTTATTCCATTGCATCCATGAGGGCAGGAGAGACTCTGAGACTCTAACCACAGCCAGAGCCATTTCAGCACCCAAAATAACCGCAAGTACCCTATGCCATAACTAATATATAGTAGGATACCAGGGCAGCCATCCACTCAGTGCATTTGCCTAGCTCACATCTGGTGCACTACAATGCCCAGCATTACCCTAAACTCCAGGCTGCAATATTCCACTAAGTTTGCCGACCACTGTTACACTTGTGATATCCCTGTGATATTTGTCATTTGCTGTTCTACCAGATTACAATTAATCTCTGAATTTGTTGCGCATACCACATGTAGACTAACCGCCACCAGTGTTAAACACACTTACCATCAATACCCAGGGGTGCCGAGAGGGGAGGGAGCAGGTACAAATTATCCGGACTTGCTGCAGGGGCCCAGCGGGGGCCTAGATCCGGCACCACTCCCCCTCCCTCTTAAGTCAAAGCAGCCCAGCACATGCTACTGTGTGCTGGGTTGCACTGGGAGACTGCTTGTGGCTGCTAAAGCAGCAGCCGGAGTAGTCTCCAATGCCTATCGGGGGGAGCGATCACGCTGATCACACCTCCCATTGGCTGAGTGCCGGGCTGAGGGGCACACAGCGACTTTCTAAGGGGACGTGGCCACACCTCCCGCAAAAACCCACCTGGGCCCGTCGCTGCTCTCGTCAGCTGTGTCATTACCTTGGCCAACATATGTGTATCTTTGGGTAAAGCCTCTTATCTGGAGGACTACTATACTAAGCACATTCCACTACTCATGTCTGTGACAGCTTTATTCTGCTACTACTATCTGCTGTTACCATACTACTATGCTAACAGCCTGAAGTGATGATATCATAGCACTAGGAGTATTGGGATTTGGTCAGAATCCCTAAAGCTAGCTATGGCTACTGGAAGAATGGAGAGGCTGTTGCAGGACTTTACACTGGTTATACAAAGATGAAAGAGGTTCTTTGCAGATGACTACACATATGGTCATAGTAGTTGTCATAATTTGGTTTACCTGAGGCTAACAGGAGCAGCAAATGACTGTGCAGGTAGGGATGGCGTGAACTGTCTGAATGATATTAGGGACAGCATATGGCTGCACAGGAGACAGCAGTGAGGTGGAATTGCACTGGCAGCTGGAAATCACAAAGCAGTGGTATATTCTTTAGGTTGAACACACAAAGGGCAAATTTTACTAAGCCACGGGTTCTGAACCCTGGCGGTTTGGAGGCGGTTTTGCTATCCACTGATTTACTAATGCCAAACCACTCCTAAACAGCCATCAAAGCACACTTTAGAACAGAATAGAACAGAACTGAATACCAAAGCACCATCAATGTTTTAGACTATAGAAAGAATAGAATAGAATAGAAACCCCTGATTTATCAAGCAGGGGTTTTCAAAACCACCATAAAACTGGCAGCAAACCCACCGAAAAAATGTACTATCCTTAGACAAGCGTGTTTGCTGAAACAGCAGGTAAATTAATTGATTGTAATAGCAATTTTGACAGGAATAGCATCCAAATGGACTATAGAATATTATGCTGTCTCTCACTAGACATGACTGGTCTTTAACAGATATACAAAAGCAAATAACAATATAAAACAAAAAAAACACAAACACACAATCACACTGCACTCACACACAAAAAGAACTACAGGACTCAAAAAAACTGACTATGTGGAAAACACAGCTCAAATAGACAAATACAGACCAAGAAACAAACCAACTTATAAAAAAAATCATCACAATTAGCAATCACTTTATTGGGGTATAATTAATAAAGTGAGAATTTTTAGAAATGGAGATGTTGCCCATAGCAACCAATCAGATTCTACTTAACATTTAACTAGCATCTTCTAGAAAATAATAGCTAGAATCTGATTGGTTGCTATGAGCAGCATCTCCACTTCTAAAAATGTAGTAAAAATACTCCTACATCTTTCTTCTTATACTTTTCTACAACTTTCTCCTCCACTGTTACTACTTACAGACTCACAAAGTGAAACCTACTGTACTTGCCAACTCTCACTGATTGATAATACTATTTAAGGGAGTTTCCCTGACAATCTCCCTGAGGAGTCTAGCAATCTCCCTGATTGCACCTTACCCCCATTATGTAGTTGTTACATATAAATAAAATCATAGATATATACATTCAAATGGGATCATTAGTATTATTTCCCTGCATTGGTTATAAGGCACAATGATCCCTATGGCTACATGTATTTTCTTAAAAGTATCAGTGTGTTTTCATCAACAAGTGGATCCTACTAACTGCTTTGGGGCTCGTTTACATTTAGATGTAAATCAATTTTATGACACACCTCTCAGATGTAGCAGTACATGCAGGGGCAGAACTATGGGAGACAATGGAGGCACCTGCCGCCGGGCTCCAGCTATGAAGGGGCACCTCCTCCACTGACCACAATATATTCACCCCACTTATGGCTGTAACTATGTACCCGGAGTGTACGGCCACAGCCGCCCAATACATGGCACCACTTCCCAACACCTGAGAAGCCACCATACACTAGTGGAGAGCTCCATGTCAGACCATCAGCTGCTGCCTTCATCTATAGCCTGTCTGCATGTGAATTGCTACATTACAGTGTCAGCGGCTGTGACCTAATTATAACTTGCCTCTGGACATCTGGGATGAACTTACGCCACTGAGTACAAGTTCACTTTACCACCGTGCTCAAAGGTGTTGTTTTCACAATCTCCCTGAAATGCTTTTTCAAAAGAAGGCAAGTATGAAGTGAAAGTAGCCGGCTGTCTGTTTTTTATGATGTCAGGTGAATACTGTTTCTGCAAAAGCACAATTAAATGAATATGAATAGAATAGCATTTTATCCACTGTGGTCTGTTTCTATGATAAAATAGTTTGCTGCTTTCTATAACAAATAGAGTAACACAAATGAGTGACTATCAATAGAATAGCTTCTATTTCACAGTGGTCTGTTTCTATGATGTAAGGTGAATGTTCTTTCTATAAAAGCACTATTAAATGAATATGTATAGAATAGATTCTAATATGCAGTGGTTTCAATAGAAACCACAATGAAATAGAACAGAAACAACTGCCAAATAGAACACAGCAAGGTGGATTGTTGTTTAGAAACCACCCGGGATCGACGGGGGAGACAGTTTAGATATAAAAACCGACCCTTAGTAAATGCTGTCAATTAAAAATAGATTTCTGGCAGTTTCTGAATGACACCAAAACTGATGATTAGTAAATTTAGCCCTAAGAGGTGTTAAATACTTGTGGCTGATTGGCACAGCAAGCTGGAACAATTAACTTGTAATCACAGTTAGCTGGAACAACACTGGAGAAGTCAGAAATGCAGAAACACTAGGAGCATTGCAGACAATGAAGGCCAATGTCAAATGCAGTCTTTCACTCATTTCCCTATTGAATCAAGATTATACTGTACACACCATAGAGGCCAAGCTTGGTAAAGATGGTTGACCCTTTGAAACGGTCAAACAATTTTGGAGTTAGCTAGAGAGGCATTAATTTTTGGTTGTGATGTCCTTGATTCCACGGTAGTCAATACAAGGATGGAAACCCCCATTCTTTTTAATGAATAAGAAACCCGCTCCTGCTGAAAAGATTGAAGGACAAATGGACTTTCTCTCTAGCTTCTCTTAATGTGTTTGGACATAGATTTGGTTTTGAAAAGAGAGAGGGGATAAACCCTTCCTCTGTGGGCATTTTCCACAGTATTACATTAATTGGACAATCCCAGTTACAGTGAGGAGGTAACAATTTAGCAGTTTGTTTATTGAAAACATACTGAAACTCTGCATAGGCAGAATGAATGGATGGTTTCTCCAGTAGAGAGGGTGTAGATGCAGATGAATGAAGAGTATCGACTGGTTTGAAACACTGTCCCACAGTCGAGGATCCAAGGTTAAGATTTGAGGAGACGCCCAGTCAATTTGTGGCTTATGCAACCAATGCAGTCCAAGTTTGAGTTGACTGGAGGCTTTTAGAATAACTAGGAGAAATATAAACTGTAGCTCTCATTTAGAGAGGTTTACAGGCAGGGTTTGTTGAAGAATGTTGTTCCTGGGTATTCATATTCTATCCACCACTTAAGATAAAGGAGAATGAGGACTGGAAATAGAGTTCAGAGGCAGTGCTAATTTGCTTGTCAAGGTGGCTGAGTTGAAATTACCATGTGCTCCAAAGTCAATCAAAGTAGGCAAATACACATACCCAGTAGAATATTTTAAAGTCACTGGTATGAAACAATCTTGCTTGTTGGGAATACAGGGAGAGTGTATATACACTTCTAGCTTGACCTCACCACCATCAACTAGAAGCAGGCATTTCCCAACCTTTTAGGACATGAACTCAAGAGATGGTCAGAACTGACACTGTAGAGGCAAAACTTCTCAGGAAATCATCACTGCCGTTCCTTAGGCATAAGACTAGATTAACTTGCATGTATTCTTCTGCACTGTTTGATGTAGGGTAAAATATTGGAGACAGCCGGATTTGGGGCTTTCCATTATACTAATCTCCTGAGCCTTCTTTATGAAGCGCAGATCTTCCCAGTTGAATAAGGAGATTAGTTTATCCAGGTTAGTGGGAAGTTCACAAGCATCCTTTCCATATTTGATAATGTCAGATAAACATTGCCAGAAGACAGCAAACAGTGCTTCATTGTTCCCTTGAAGCTCAGATAAGTGTCCAAAATTCAACCACATATTTGTCCCAAAGTTTGTGACCCTTCATAGAGAAGCAGTATATCAGATGCTGAGAAAGTCATCCACACAGGCTCATCAAAGATTATCCAAAAAGTGGATAAGAAGTTAGCATAATTTTGGGATCAAATTGCTCCCATAGATGAGATGCATATGACACAGAGCTTACCTAGTGAGGAGATAAATGACATGTGTAGTTTTGGTCCTCAAATGAATTCTGTATTGCTATAGCAAACTGATAGGTTTTAGGACATAATTCACTGGTGTTGGCAGGCAGAGACTGGATGGCATTGTTCCATTTGTTCAGAAGTTGAGGATGATGCTTGAGTTGCCAGCATGACCTGAATAGCATCCATGCAATTAGACAGGTTCTGACTTTGTTTCCAGTCTGCTAGCCAAATACTGGACTGGATCTACTTTTGGGGTTTTTTCTCCTCTGAATCTATGGCCAGCACAGTACTAACTATCATGGCACTAGGAGCATTGGGATTTGGGCCAGAACCAATGAGGCTATCTGTGGCTACTGGTACAATGAAGGACTTTACACTGGCTGATTGCAGTTGTAACTGCAGGAATAGGTTCTTTGGAGGGAATGAAGCAGATAACTGCAGAGTAGATTGCTGAACACAGTAGCGTTCACACGATGGGCTGCCTGAGGTTGGCAGTAGCAGAAAATAACTGTGTAGGTGCTAATGCTAAGGACAGCAGCTGGAGGATATGCAGTGAGGTGGAATTACACTGGCAGCTGGAAATCTCAGCAAGGTGGTGTAGTTTGAAGGATGAGCACAGTGAGTTGGTAAATACTCGTGGCTTATATGTACAGGAACTCAAAATTACAGTGAGCTGGAACAATACTGGTGAATTCCAGGTAGCCAAGAAGTACTCTGGAACCTGGAGCGAAGGCATGAAAAACCATTGCCAGTATTGGAAGTTTTCAATAGGGTGCACCTGCAGCTGATTTGCCTGGCCAAGTATGTGACTGGGACCTAGGAACTGTGTGTTGGCTGGCCACATGATGTTATTTCAGAGTGGAAGCACCTATGATCTACAAAGGTAAGTAGAAGAGGTGACTTGGGGTTATCATAAGTCACTGCCAGAGTTGGTATCTTTGGGCAGAGGAGCTTTCATGAATTGCTTAAAAATTAGGAAAGGAGGCTGTGGGTAAGCCTTGTTGTGGGAGGTAGGGCATTCCACAGAGTGGATGTATTCAAGAAAAGTCCTGAAACTAGTAATGGGATAAGGTGATGAGTATGCATGTTTGCAGAGTAAAGGGGTTAATATGTAAGCTATTTTGAGAAAAAGGAAGAGATGTATTGTATGCTGGTCTAGGTTAGTACAGTAGAAGTATTATACATTGAATTTGGAAAATTACTGGCAGCCAATGTAAGGACTGTCAGAGCAGAGCATCAGTAGAATAACATTTTGCAACAAAAATCAGAACAGCAGATCCAATTAAAATAGACTTTATGGGTAAAAATCCAAGGTCCACTACTTCCTGCTCATTCTCCTTGACCTTGTTGCTGCTTTTGATACTGTGGACCACCCTCTTCTCCTGCTAATCATTCGCTTCATCAGTTGGTTTGATACTTCCCTCTACTGTCTGTTCTCCTACCTTTCTAACTGTCCTCTCTTTAACATCTCTCACGATTCCACTTCTCCCCCACTTCCACTACCAGTAGGTGTCATTCAAGGTTATGTTATTTGATCTCTTCTATCCTCCTTTTATATGTCCTCTTTAGGTGAGCTCATTAGCTCTTTTGGCCTCCAATATCATCTCAATGGTGATGACACTCATTTCATTCTTTCCTCCACTAACCTATCCCACTCTTTCCTCACTGAAATCTCCAACTGTCTCTCTGCTATTTCCTCCTGGATGTCCCAGTGCTTTCCTATACTTAACATATCTAAGACTGAGCTGATAGTCTTCCCACCCTCCTGAGTAGCCTCACCTCCCTCAATTTCATTATCTATTGACAGTACCTCCATCTTTTTTAGCCCGCAAGTGCGCCTCTCCTTCAAACCACACTTCCAGTACATTTCTCTGTCCTGCCATTTCCATATCAGAAATGTCTCCAGGATCAGACCCTATGACCCAGGCAACTATGACTCTTATCCACTCACTGGTCATCCATAGACTGAACTACTATAGCCTCCTGTTATCTGATCTCACCATCTCCCACCTCTCTCTACTTCAATCTAACTTCATTGTTGCTGCCTGGCTTATCTTCCTCTCCAAACATACTGCATCTGATCTCCCCTCTCCTGTGGGCCTTCCAGGCACCTCTTCCCTTCAAAACCCAATTTAAATTCCTCACACTCACTTACAAAGTCCTCACCCAATTGTCTTCTATTTACATCTCTGACCTCAACTCCCATCACACTTCTCCCCACCCACTTCACTCCATAAATGAATGCCACCTTTCCTCCCAGCTGATTACTTCCTCCCACTCCTGCCTCCAAGTTTTTGCCTGTTCTGTTCCTTATCAATGGAACTCTTTCCCTCTCCCGATCAGACTTTCAACCTCCCTACAAAGCTTCAAACAGCTTCTCAAGACCCATTTATCAAAGCCTTTTAGCTATCATCCTAACCCACTGCTCCATGCTCACTGTCTCTCTCCTTTGTGTCACCGCTGTCTGTCTGCCACTCCCCTTTAGATTGTCAGCTTTCACAGGTAGGACCCTCTTCCCTTATGTACTGTTCCTTCCCTCGCTTTTACTGTCATCTCCTCCACACTGATAACAATGGCACAAATCCATTGCGTTCAGCTGGCACTGCTTTTTTGGGTATTATGACTGATGACACAGCAATGTTTAGAAACCTCTAGTCCATGCAGGTTGCAGCAATGTAAATAAACCTTGTAGTCCATGTTCTGCAATGATTTGCACTGTAAGTCTCTTTTTTTCTTGTTTTGTTGATACGGTTTCTTTTTCAACATACTGTGTAAGGTGCTGTGGACCTTGAGGTGCCATATATGTAAAGGATAATAATAATAATAATAATAATAATAATAATAATAATAATAATAATAATAGCTATTTCAACAGTCAAGGCAGAAGATAATGACTACATGAATTAAAGATGTTTGCAAATGAAAACAACTAAATCATCTTTCTTGAATAATTGAGATTTATGGTGTACTGATAAACCCCAATTATTACCTTACAATCCAATCTTGCAACCACTATACATGTATTTACTTATAAAAAACACAATTCTTAAGATTTTTTGCAATAATACCAATTTCATGTTTTCAATGCACTTCGGGGGTCATTCAGACCCGCTCGCGAGCAAATGACGCTCGCAAGCGGGTCGATGTTTGCCGCATGTGCACGATGGAGATGGAGGTAGCTTCGTCGTGCGCATGCGCGAGACCCGGCGAGCGACGAGAAATACGTCGCTCGGGGTCTCGCACCAAAGGGGGCGTGCTGTCGATGGTGAGTGACAGCATGACCCCTTTGGTGGGCGTGCCGGGGGCGTGGCTGCCAGACGGAGGCATTCCCATGGGAACGGCTACAGTCTGAAGCCGGCCCCAATGACATCAGTAATGATGTCAGTGGGAGTGATTGTGGCTCTGATAGAGCCAAAATCACTCCTGGGCTTGCGGCAGCAAGACCCTACCGCAGGGTCTTGTCGCAAGCCCGATGGTCGCGATGGTCAAAGACCATTGCGACCATCTTTTTGGCCGCTCGCATATGTTGTGGGTGGTCACCCACAGCTATGCGAGCAGCCAGGAGGCCGCTCCATTTTCAGGTAGGAGGGCACTGATTCAGAGCGAGCGCTCTGGTCAGAGTGTTCAGCTCTGAATCAAGCCCTTTGTTCCACAACTCACTGATGTCCACTATATTACAACACTTCAATTTATTATATAAAATCTCATTAACCTATGATGTGTGAGTCATTTTCTCCAGGAATACTATAGAACAGTGATTCCCAATCTTTATCTTCAAGGCACACCAACAGTCCTGGTTTTAGTGATATCCATGCTTAAGCACAGATGGTTAAATCATAACTGAGGTACTAATTAAGTCACCTGTGCTCAAGTATGGCTAGCCTTAAAACTTGGACAGTTAGTGTGCCTTGAGGACCATTGTTGGGAACCCCTGCTATAGAAGTAGACTTCTTGCAATGAATATGGTGTGGATTATTATTAAATTATACTCTTATTAAAGTAAGACATAATTAAATATAATAGATATATTTATGTGATAATGCTGACATTTATTATTTTTTTATTTTTTCTTCCATTAGTACCTCTATGTATTTACCATTGCCACATTTACATCCAACTATCATTTTTGCACCTTCACTACTAATACCTTCATATATAACCTATTGTTCATTTGAGCTAATAATTTTAATTTCTTTGGAAATAAACATCCAGAAGTGAATAAATACATAGAAAATGTATTCAAATTTTTTTTTAAAGTACGGTAAAAATATTTAGATTTAAATATCTATTTTATGAAAAGGTCTATATTTTTTTATACAAATTCAACAAAATAAATTAATTCTGTCCTCCATCAAGTCAATATTTTGCAGGGCATTTCCGGAAACAGCAGGCTGCTGCTTTTATATCAAGACTGTTATTGGCATTACAATTTAATACTGGATGAAGCTATCGATCACTGAAAGGTCTGTTTAAAGTTCTGTTTTCTACATACATTTACAAGCTCATTTAGGTTGATCTTTAAAACAGATTCAATTACATCTCAGACCAATTTACAACAGCATCATGCTGTAACAGTGCTTTGTTGGAGAAACTATACAGCTGGATGTTTGCTCACTTCGTTATCAAATGACTACTATACATTAGTACTCTGCACAGCTGACTACTGATCCTTTCTTGGGACAGTTAGACACATTGCCACAGCCACAAACAGACTGTGTAATTTCAGTCAGGATGACTGATGCAAATCCAGATGTAACAGTGCTTTGTTGGAGAAACTGTATAGCTTGAGGTTTTCTCACTATGTTATAAAGAAATTACAATAGATCTGCACTCCTTGCGGCTAACTGCTAATTCAGGTTTGCATGATCTTTACCATACTGCAACAACTGCGCATTATTTTATTAAAAGAAAACTGTCATGTAGCAGATAAAAATATTTTATCATAAGTCACATCACGTGTATATCATGGGCCCCAGGTTATTGAGGTCTCCATTTCAATCTCTCTCTCTCTCTCTATATATATATATATATATATATATATATACATACATACGGCGGGTAAAATAAGTATTGAACACATCAATATTTGTCTCAGTAAATATATTTGTAATGGGGCTATTGTAATGAAATTTTCACCAAGTCTCAGCAACAACATATGCAATCCAGACATGCAAAGTAATCAAACCATAGATGTCCATAAATAAGTCATGTGTAATAATGTGAAATGTCACAGGTAAAAAGTATTGAACACATGAAGAAAGGGAGGTGCAAAAGGCATGGAAAGCAAAGATACCAGCAGAAATCTATCAGTAATTAGAAAGTAATCCTGCCCCTTGTTAGTGCAAATTAATATAAACTGGTTCAGTCCCAACTGATGGCCTATAAAGAGGTGTCTCATTACCAAAGTGTCACACAAGAAACATCTCATGATGGGTAAAAGCAAAGAGCTCTCTCAAGACCTTTGCAACCTTATTGTTGCAAAACGTACTGATGGCATTGGTTACAGAAGGATTTCTAAACTTCTGAATGTTTGAGTGAGCAATGTTGGCGCCATAATCCGGAAGTGGGAAGAACATAATTTCACCATAAACCGGCCACGACCAGGTGCTCCTCACAAGATTTCTGACAGAAGAGTGAAAAGAATTATCAGAAGAGTTGTTTAAGAGCCAAGGACCACTTGTGGAGACCTTCAGAAAGACCTGGAATTAGCAGGTACAATTGTTTCAAAGAAAACAATAAGTAATGCACTTAACCACCATGGCCTGTATGCATGCTCACCACACAAGACTCCATTTCTGAAGAAAAAGCATGTTGAAGCTCGTTTAAAGTTTGCTGCACAACATTTGGACAAGCCTGTGAAATACTGGGAGAATATAGTCTGGTCAGATGAGACCAAAATTTAACTTTTTGGATGCCATAATACACACAATGTTTGGAGGAGAAATGGCACTGCACATCACCCCAAAAACACCATTCCAACAGTGGAGATGGGAACATCATGGTGTGGGGCTGTTTTTCAGCATACGGTACTCGCACACTTCATGTGGTTGAAGGAAGGATGAATGGAAAAATGTACCAAGACATTCTTGATAAAAAAGTGCTGCCATCTACCAGGATGCTGAAGATGAAATGAGGGTGGACATTACAGCAAGACAATGATCCCAAACACACAGGTAAGGACACTCTCAATTGGTTTCAGAGAAAGAAAATAAAGCTGTTAGAATGGCCCAGCCAATCACCTGACTTGAATTCAATTGAAAATCTATGTAAGAACTAAAGATCAGAGTTCATAGAAGAGACCCACGGAACTTTCAAGATTTGAAGTCTGTTTGTGTGGAAGAATGGGCCAAAATCACACCTGAGCAATGCATGCGACTAGTTTCTCCATACAGGAGGCATCTTGAAGCTGTCATTACCAAAAAATGCTTTTGTACAAAGTATTAAATACATTTCAGTAAGCGTGTTTAGTTATTTTTCCCAGTGTCATTTCACATTATTATGCATAACTTAATTTATGGACATCTATAGTATGATTTTTTTTGCTTGTGTGGATTGCATGGGTTGTTGTTGACATTTGGTGAAAATTTCATTACAGTAGCCCCATTACAAATATATTTACTGAGAAAAAAGTTGATGTGTTCAATACTAATTTTTCCTGCTGTGTGTGTGTATGTATATATATATATATATATATATATATACACATACATTTGGAAAAAATGTGCATTCCTCATATAGTTCAACTCTTTAGGTGCTTAATCCTGTGATTGTCCTGGTTTGTTTACCAGGACCATAATATCTCCAAAAGTAAACAGGGCACACTTGTTTTTCTGCGTAATGAAGTTTTATTTTTATTAACACTTCAAAAAGACGTTTACAAATTTAATATTTTGTTCAAACCACCTCCAATTGCAACATTTCTGGAAAAAATATCACATTTCAAACAGCCAAATGCCATTATGGCCCTCATTCAGAGCCGTTCGCTATTTGCGTTCGTTCGTTCAAAAACAAGGGGTGGCTATGCAAATGATCCGTTCGCACATTGCAGTCTGTTCACACCTCTAAGTCTGAAGGAGTGAGCAAAACATACGCTCTTTTATTTCTTAAAAACGCCCCCTGGCCGCTCGCACCATACGTCATGTCCACTATTTATTAGATTAATCGAGTACATCGAACAGCATATGAACTGCTCGCTATTCTTGTGGTTGGTTTTTCAACCGCTATTTTGCGAGCAGTTCTGAGTTAAAAAAAACCAAGTGACGTGGTCATTGACGCTGCTATATTAATTATGCACACCCATAAAACGCCCGTTTTGACCTTTAAGCACACCTGCGTTCGGATCTCTACTCCCCCGTTTTCAAGCACCTTCCCCTGTTACCACCCACATACGCCTCATTCTGTCACTCAAAATAGCAGGCCCTCGCTATATTGCGTACAAATGATTTTCGGCCGCACTGACTGGTTCGTGCATGCGTACTAAAAACCGTATGCATGCGCAGATGTGCGAACATCACTCGGAACGAGCGTACTGCCGCTAGCGAGTGGCTCTGAATGAGGGCCAATGTTTGCAAAACAGGCCTTAGCTTATAGCAACTGCATCTCTATAGCCACCAGGAATTCAAAACTTGCATATCAAGCACTTTTTTATCAACGCTGTCACAATAAATTATTAGGCCAATATACTTGCAGTCCCATCATAATGTCCACTGTCATGTCAAAGTTTTGGGCCTATTCAAAGTAGGGATGTGCAGGCTCGGATAGGTTCGAGTTTGCACGTGGAGTTCGGATTTTTCCCTCCAAAAAAACGGAACTCAGAACGAGGCAAAACGTCATCTTACATGGACGAACATCATCATTCCTGGACAAAAGACCAGGAATGATGATGTTCGTCCATGTAAGATGACGTTTAGCCTCGATCTGAGTTCCGTTTTTTTGGAGGGAAAAATCCGAACTCCACGTGCAAACTCGAACCTATCCGAGCCTGCACATCCCTAATTCAAAGCCTTTTTTCAAGACCACCATCATAATCCAACACTATTGTTACTGTGGAAATGTGTATAGCAAAAAAACCAACATACCATTGCCTTTATTCCCTTCATCTCCCTCTCATTACTCTCACCTGTGTAGTTGGATAGCATACACACCAGGAGTGTGTGTAACAAGAAGGGAGAGAAATGATACATAGCAACTGAAGAGAGCTTTTAGGTCAAGGTTTCTGTAGCTCAAGGGCGTATCTATAATGGGTGCAGGGTGTGCGGGGAACACGGGCCCCTGGGTCCAGGGGGGCCCCGCACCGCACACCCTGCACCCATTTAATTACTTACCTCTCTGGAGTCCCACGTCGGCGCGGGGGTCCGGCGCTGTAAAAAACGACTGTAAAATGGCCGCCGAGGCCATTTTCCTGTCGTTTGCGCATGCACAGTACAGGGAAAATGGCCGCAGTGGCCATTTTCCCGGTGACCAGCACAGCTTCTGTAGACTATGAGTGCCCAGAGTCTATAACTCCGACGCTGGCCGCGAACAGCTCAGTGCGCTGTCAGCCGCTGGACAGAGAGGAGGGGGCCCATGTCGGAGACTGCACACGGGCCCCCTCTTCTCTAGAAATGACCCTGCTGTAGCTCCATTGTATTTGTCTAAGTGTTTTGTGTGAGTTTGTATATTGAGCCTTTTTGGGTGTGACCAGCACAGGAAGTGGTCAAAACCCATTGTCTGATGTGCAGGCAAGGCACTTTTTGTTAACATGCTAATGGACCAAGCAAACTGGGTTCTGGGCAGTGATCAGTCTATGTGTAATATAACAAATAACAAATATATATATCACATGATAAATAATAAAACATACTCTAACACCACCCAATACTTTCTTATCTTCACTCGCAAAACTGCTCCATCAAACTACAGACCTGATAAAATTCCACTGTCTCAGCAGTGCTGGCTTGAGTGAGTCACGGGTCATATCTCATCATGGAATGAACTTCGCAGACATTTATCACTTGCTTTAATGAATTTGCATGTGTGTCTCAGGTTGCGGCCTATCAGCCATTACTCCCCTCAGCTCCAGCTTCCCCTGATCTCTAGAGCGGTCAGATACCAGGTGTGGTGCCGAGTGACGCGCTGAGGTTTATACCTGGTGTCTGCTAAGACGTCCATGTGCTCGCTCTTTGATGTGGTTTCTGCAGTTGCAGTCATGGACACAGCCATGGCAGTCTATTTTCACCTGACTAGCCCTTTACCCAATGGTAGCATTGGTTGCTGTCAGCTGACAGTGTCCTCCAATGGACTGCTACCTTAGGGTATACCAGGCTCTGGACAACAGGAAGCTGCCTGTTCAATGTTGTTGCTTCCAGTGTAAACTTGCTATTGCAGCGATCCAGGTTCCAAGCTCCGTTCTCTCTAGTGATGTGTTCCTAGTGCGTTCTACGGTGTGTTTATTATTATTACATTTTATTATACAAGTGGTCCGCAGTGCCGTACATACAGTAAAGGGTACACAGAACATTACATTACAATACAGTAACCAAAATATAAAAAGAACACAAGTAACAATTAGCAACACAATTCTCCAGACACAGTACAGCTCTGAAGGTGAAGGCTGTCATAGAAGTGCTAGAGAAGAAGGCTGTGAGACTGTGGGGAGGAGGACCCTGCTCCTAGGAGCTTACAATCTAGGTGAGAGGGGAGACAGACAGATGACATGAGGCATGAGTGTGTAGCGAGGGACCTGAGTGCAGGAAGTAAGCAAGGTAGAGATGGCTGAGGCGGGAGGGACAGAGACCTGGTAACATAGTTATGTGGTGGAAGGGTATGCTTTGGTGAACAGGTGGGTTTTCAGTGCACGATTGAAACTCTGCAAGGTTGGGGAGAGCCTGATGAAGCGAGGAAGCTCATTCCAGTAGAGGGGGGCTGCACAGGCAAAATCTTGGACATGAGCATGAGATGAAGTAACCAGGATGGAGGAAAGGTAACAGTCATTGGCAGACCGGAGTGAGCGGGAGGGAGTATGTACGGAGATGAGGTTGAAGATGTAGGGAGCAGTAGAGTTAGAGAGGGCCTTGTATGTGAAGGTGAGGAGTTTGAAGAGGATTCTGTAGGAGAATGGGAGTCAGTGCAGGTTTTGGCAGAGGGGAGCAGCAGAAGTGAAATGGCGGGAGAGGAAGATAAGTCTAGCTGGAACATTGAGAACAGACTGGAGGGGGGCAAGATGACAACAGTAAGGAGAAGGTTGCAGTAGTCAAGCCGAGAAATGATTAATGAATGAATAATCAGTTTGTTAGCATTCTGGGAGAGGAAAGGCCTAATGTGAGCGATGTTGCGTAGCTGGAACCGACAGATTGAGCCAGAGATTGAATGTGGGGGGTGAAGGAGAGAGTGGAGTCAAGGGTGACATCCAAACAGCGAAGTTGGGTGACAGGGGAGATGATGGTGTTGTCAACAGTAATAGCGAGATTGGTTGGAGTTGATACTCTATTAGGGGGAAAGATGATGAGTTCAGTTTTGTCCATGTTGAGCTTCAGAGAGAGCTCTGACATGCAGGAAGAGATGGCGGAGAAGCAGCTGTATACCTGAGAAAATGTTGCTATGAGGCCCTCCTAGGTGTAGTCATTCCCCTGGAACAGTTTATTTTACTGGCATGTAGGTGGCCAATTTTAACCTGGCATAGACATGTCAGGAACCTGGAGATTGCCATTGGAGGGATTGCAGTGCTATGATAGTATTTATGGGGTTTCCTGATGCCAAGCACTCCAGGTGTGTGGACCATGGAGGAAACAACTGTTCTGAATGGTGCATGGCTGTGTGTGGCTACAATTGGGGAGGAGTCTCTGATGCATTTTGTCCTCAGGTCACAATTTTCTCAACTTGACTGGAGCTGACCTAGTCTGCTCCCTTTATTTCCCATAACTAACACCTTTTATTTATTTATTTATGAACAGTTTCTTATATAGCGCAACATATTCCATTGCACTTTGCAATTGTAAACATTAATAAAACAAAACTGGGTAATAACAGACAGATATATAGGAAGGAAGGCCCTGCTCGCAAGCTTACAATTTATAGGGAAATAGGCATTGATACACATGGATAGGTGCTATATATTGCATTTTGGTCCAGCCAGAATGCAGTTTCTTGGTGGGCTGCATGATCCAGTCACACAGGAATGTCAGCCAAATGTCAGGAAGATGTGAAAGAAAGACAATGTGTGAGGTTATGTGTGGACTGTGAAAGGGGATGTCATTACATATGGAAGGTATGAAGGTTATGTGGGCGGTTCTGAAATCTGATCAGCTTGCCTGAAGAGGTGAGTTTTCAAGGAATGCTTGAAGGATAGGAGACTAGAGGAAAATCTTATTGTGCATGGTAAGGCATTCCATAGAGTGGGTGCAGCCCGAAGAAAGTCCTGTAACTGTGACTGGGAGCACGTAATGCATGGGGATGAGAGACGCAGATCTTGTGCTGAGCGGAGAAGTTGGGTTGGGAGATATTTTGAGATGAGTGAAGAGATGTATGTTGTTGTGGTTTGGTTAATGGCTTAATGTGTAAGTAAAAGTATTTTGTATTGAATACGGTAGAAAACCGGGAAACAATGGAAGGACTGACAGAGCGGGGCAGCAGACGATGAACATTTGGCAAGGAAGATAAGCCTTGCACCTGCATTCAAAATGGATTGCAATGGCGATAACCTATTTTTGGGAAGACCAATAAGGAGGCTATTGCAATAGTCAATGCGGGAAATAATAAGTGCATGGATTAGAGTTTTTGCAGTGTCTTGTGAGAGATATGGTCAAATTTTGGATATGTTTTTAGATGTATGTACTGTAACATGATTTGAGACAGATTGAATGTGGGGAACAAAGGGCATTTCAGAGTCAAGGATGACACCAAGGCAACGAGCTTGTGAGGCAGGCTGGATTTTCGAGTTATCAACAGTAATAGAGAGATCAGATTGGTAACTGTTATTGGATGGTGGAAATATATTTAATTCTGTTTTAGAAATATTAAGTTTCAGCTGGTGGGATGACATCCAAGATGAAATGGCAGAAAGACATTCAGTGACACCGACCAATACAGATGGTGATAAATCTGGAGAAGATAGGTAGATTTGAGTGTCTTCCGCATACAGATGGTACTGAAATCTAAAAGAGCAGATTAGTTTGCCAAGAGAGGAGGTATAGATTGAGAATAGTAGAGGACCTTGGACAGAGCCTTGCAGTTCTCCAACTGATAGAGGTAGCATAGAGGAGGCAGAATCAGAAAAACAAACAGATAAAGAGTGATTAGATAGGTTGGAAGAGAACCAAGAAAGAGCTGTGTCCTTAAGATCTAGGGATTGTAGTGTTTGTATGAGAAGAGTGGTCAACAGTGTCAAAAGCAGCAGAGAGATCTAGAAGAATTAGGAGTGAGTAATGGCCTTTAGACTTGGCAGTGACCAGATCATGTACTTCCTAAGTCTGTGCTGTCTCTGTAGAGTGTTGGGAATGAAAGCCAGACTGAAGAGTTTCCAGTACATTGTGTGAGTTAAGAAAGTGTGTGAGGTGGGTGTAGACAAGTCTCTCAAGTAGCTTGGAGGGGCATGGGTGCTGGGAGATAGGTTGGTAATTTGAGAGAGTGTTAGGGTCAGAATTTTGTTTTTTCAGAATGGGAGTAATCACTGCATGCTTGAACAGTGATGGAAAGACACCAGTAGAGAGAGAGATTACAGATTTTAGTTAGGGTTGGGATGAGCACAGGAGACAGAGCTTTACTGATTTGTGAGGGTATAGGATCTATAGGAGAGGTAATAGAGTAGGAGGATGAAAAGAGTGTAGATACTTCATCTTCATTTGTGAGATCAAATGAAGAGTGTGCCAGAGGGTTCAGGTAAGGAATTGAGCAGGTCACTAGCTGAGGAAGAGCATACCATTTCATTTCGGATCTTATCAATCTTGTCCTTGAAATAGGAAGCAAGGTCTTGCGCACAGATAGTAGCAGGTGGTTTGGGTGAGGGAGGGGTAAGAAGCAGTTTAAATGTATTAAAAAGTCGCTTGTGGTTAGAGGCTTGAGCAGAGATTAGAGATTGGAAATATGTTTGTTTGGGAACATCCCGAGCAGTACGATAAGAGTTGTAGATGGTCTTATATGTGAGGAAGTCACTTGGAGTACTAGACTTTCGCCACTGATGTTCTACTTTACGAGAGCGTTTTTGTAGATGCCTTGTTAAGTTAGAATGCCACAGTTGACATCTAAGTCTACATGTGATGGGTAGCTAAAGCTACTTCATTGAGGGCTTTTACTAGAATCTGGTTTAGGTATGATGCAGCAGTCTCAGGAGAAGTGAATGTAGAAATTTGTGAGAGTGGTTGTTATAGAGAGGTAGATAGTAGTTGAAAGTTAATAGCATTAATATTTCTGCAGATTTTAGGAGGTTTGGTTGATTTCAATGACATTGATGTAATGGAGGAGAGTGTGCAGGTGATAAGGTTGTGATCTGAGAGAGGGAAAGGATCATTAGTTAAATCAGCAAGTCATACCAAGATTACATATGTTTAAATCCACACATGATTATATGAAGCTCTAAGCAGAGTATAGATGTACTGAGCAGGATGAGAGATGAAAATCACATACATTTAAACCCACACATGATTGTATGATGCTCTAAGGAGAGTATAGATGTACTGAGCAGGATGAGAGATGAAAATGACATACCTGAGGGATGAAATTAAATGAACAGATGATTAGTCCATACCCATGCAGGATAACTGTTTTCATAACTGTTCAGAAAACACACTTGATTTTAATCACACTTTATGCATAACCACATCAAGCTGCAACTCTCAACAAGCTGCTCTCAGGCCCATCAAGAGCCACGGCGGGCCCGGGTAGCATGGGGAAAAATAAAAAATGTCAGCGCCACTGAAGCGGCACTGCGTGCTGGCGAGGGGGGCACTCTGAGCCCCCTCAGCCCGGTGCAAAGCCAGGGGGGACACAATCAGTGTGATTGCTCCCCCCCACAGGCATAGGAGACTGCTGTGGCTGCTGTTCAGCATCCACGAGCAGTCTCCCCCTGCAGCTCAGCACATGCTGGGCTGCTGTGAGGAAAGGGGGGGCGGCATCACACCCGGGCCCCCGCCAGGCTCCTCAGGAAGCCCGGGCCCAGGTAATTTGTGCCCGCTTCCCCCCCCTCAGTGCCCCTGGCTGCCCTAAGACTGATTGTTAAGAAATAGTGTGGCAGATTAAGACACTGGCCTACATCTGAGCCAGTTGGTCAGCTGTTTGGATCAATGGACATATATTGCACTAAGTTTAAGTAAACAAGCAGTATGGCACTATAAGCTATGCTTCAGTGAACCCCATCAAAAGCACAGGCAATTATTATTGCTAGCAAGTCATACAAAAAATTTAAATACGTTTAAATCCACACAATTGTATGAAGCTCTAAGCAGAGTATAGATGTACTGAGCAGGATCAGAGATGAAAATCACATACGTTTAAATCCACACAATTGTATGATGCTCTAAGCAGAGTATAGATGTAGTGAGCAGGATGAGAGATGAAAATGACATACCTGTGGAATGAAATGAAATAAAAAGATGATTAGTCCATACCCATGAAGGATAACTGTTTTATTAACTGTTCAGAAACCACACTTGATTTTAACCACACTTTATGCATAACCACATCAAGCTGCAACTCTCAGCAAGCTGCACTAAGACAGATATATTTTCCTAGACCAGCTGATTGATTAGAATGTCTGCAGGGCGGCATCATAATCTAAGAATGATTCAAACCAAGGGCATATCTATAATGGGTGCAGGCTGTGCGGGGAACATGGGCCCCTGGATCCAGGGGGGCCCCGCACACCCTGCACCCATAGTGTTACTTACCTCTCCGAAGTCCCACGAGCCAAAAAGTTTGGTTATTCCTCCGTTCCAATTATATCGCTGCCAGACTCCACTGTGCATCCTTATCCACAAGCATGTGGCACAGGAGTTTCTGTAAAGTGCGTACAGTTCACAGAGGAAGTGAAACACTGCTCTCAAGCAGGCACTGAGCAAAGAATCAGACAAAGAGCTGTGTACAATACTTGACACATTACTCTGGGTCAGTTACACTCCCGGTTTCATCAGAAGGTAGAATGAATGTTTGTGTCTCGGCAGGGTTTATATAGTATCAACTATTCCCTTGATTAGGGTTAAACACTTGCAGCTGTATTTTAATCAAGTTCTAACAAGGTATAATCAATTAGGGATACAAATGCTCAGAGAAGTACTCCTATTATTTTTTGCATAATTATATCTCACCATAGATGCATAAAGTAAACGAAATAAGTCATAAAATAAAATAAATACAAACATACAGTTAATGTTATATAATATTCATAATAATATTATATAATGTTATGTTTTGGCTGTTCCAAGGGTCTTTAAATAAAAAGTATTATCAAGAATAAACTAATTGTGTGTGAGGATAATTGAAATAGATTCTAAAAGAAAATCATGTACAGTGGCTTCACTGGAGTCATTCTGCCCTTGAAAAAAATATATTTAATTAATACAATTCTTTTCAAGTGTATTATGTGTGTGAATAGAGAAGGTAGATTTTACTGAAAATAAAAAAATATAGATTTGATATCAAGTGATATTTGACACCATTCTAAGAATATGCATGGTGTCTTTAATACTCCATTGAGGACAAGTGACCTTGAAAAAAATGATCTATGAAAAAATAAATATAGGGCATTATATATTTTTTCTTTTATAATATAATTATGTCTTGCTTACTTATTTTTGTACCTAACCCACTTACTTACCTTCAGGATGCCGGCAGTCAGTATGCCGATGTTGGTATCTTGATCCCTTTGGGATGCCGGTGTCGGCATTCTGGCAGGCTTTGGTATCCCGGCATCGGTATCCTGATGGCTACCACCCATCCACTGGAATCCCCTTTATATGCATATAAATCACAGCTGTACTTAGTTACAAGTTTGAATCACTCCAGATTATGCTGGGCCCTTGGAGACATTTAATTCAGTCAGCTGGTCTAGCAAAATACATCATCATGGAGTTTACGGGGGATACAAGATGCAGACTAGGTTAGATCTAGTCACTTTGATAAAGTCCCATCGTCAGTGAATCCATTCCCAACGAGGCTATGCACAGTTGGGAATGGACTTATTTCCTCAATGGTCAACATGGCTCGTGTGTTTAGCATCAGAATCAACACTGTCAGTTAAACATACTGTTTCTTTCATCACCTACAGGTAACAGTCATTTGACATGCTTTAACAGTGCCAATCTACTACATCATTGTTATGCATCTTATCCTAATGGGCTCAGGGATCAGCTGGTCAGGTTTATTTTAGACTTGCTATAATTGCCATCTGCATTGTACTAATAACTGCTTCCAAACTCATTGTTATGCTAACATGCTACTCATTTACTAACAAGTTTTAACATCTCATCATTTTGGCTGTTTTATACAATTGCTGGACTACAGTTTACTACTATCTCATATACTACCATTTAGCCTTATTAAGTCATCTTTACCAGGACACTTACAAAATGACATATGAATATTTGGTTGTTCAAACTGGTTTCATTTACTTTATCCATTTATTGCTATTTTTCTTCCCGTCCCAATCTCTATACATCTGTTTTTATTTATTTTTTTTCTGGTACATTTTGTAGGGACTTTTTTGTTATTTAATTTATTTGTCTTAGAGTGACTATCACTCACAATGTATTTTAGACATTTAATAAATTGTGTTCATTTTTTGTTATCAGTCATCCTATTTTGTCTATTTTCTGTAACCTGGTGCATGTGTTTCTTATGTTTTTTGTATTACTATATAGAAAATTGACATACATGCATTAAATGCCACAGCCTCCATGCAAGCAAACATTTTCATCTCATTAAGGCAATGCAATTTTTTACAAATGCCCTTCACACTTGCCATTGCCTTGAATGATAGAGAACTATTTAGCAATTAACACAACATTATATTTAAAGCTTTTAGTGTGCTCATACTGGGACAGATTCAGAGCTGCATGCAAGTCAGCTGTAGACAGTTACACTATATATAATAAAACATAAATGTTACTTAGCTATAGACACAACTGTCATGTGGAAGGAAGAAACCTCTTGCCAGCAATTACTGGTCTTTTTAAATGTATGTACTGGAATTATGATGGCTGCATTTTCCTGGAGATGGGGCTTGCATTTGTTTTACTGGCTCTAGCCCCCTAGAAAATATAGCCCCATGCTGAGCAGCCCAAGTTTGGTTGGCACTTGGCATGGGCACCCCATGCTACCGGTTTCCCTGGTGTATGTAGCCACCATGGTTGGCATAGCCTAGGGCTGGTATTGGCAATTCAAGGGGAACCCAGGCTTATCAGTCCCAGATTTTGACAATACCAGCCTGGGCCAGCAGAGCTAGAACTGGTTTTACCTTAGGCGGGGATGCACTTGTTTTGTATTTTTTGTTTTTTTAATTGGTAATACACAGTAAGAGGCATATATTCCCTACATAACACATAAGGTGTGATAACATGCACTTACTGTAATTGGGCCCATTATTTCCCCTTATTACATGTATCCCCATATACATCTCAGTTTGCATACAAATGAAGTTCTCCTTTTTACTGGGCATGTGCAATATAGAAAAACTTTTTCCATGTTTGACTTATGTCCCTAAGCCCCTCTGTGAGCTTTTTGCTATTTTGACCCCTAACAGATGATTTCATGAATGCTGGGCTTTAAGGTGTTCACATTCTCATGCATCTTCCTATTAATAGAGTATTACATCTAGAGTATTGAGTTTAAACATAAGAAAAATCTGTGAGAAAATGATTTTCTAGGATACAGTTATTATTATAGAGTTATTTCTATTTCCCAAGAGATACAACTCAGCTTACTGGTTTCCTTCTTCCATTTAAAAGCAGTTACAGACAAATCAGCTCACTAGAGTCTCCTGCAGGACATATTCCCAAGGCCACTCTTGTTCTACTTTTAGTTTATAGTTCTTTATATCTCTAAATTGTTCTAGCAAAACAAGTCTAGTATCCAAACAAGTTTTTGGAAAATCATGTAATACCTTTCTGTTTCTACACAAGTTTTTTTCTTATAGAATGTAAAGAGCTAAATGCTGGGTAGTTATTATATAATTTCCTAAGTTCTGCCAATTTATCTCTGCCACTTACAGATCCTCATACACCTAGCGTTTATCTGCCATATGGCGCAAGGCTTTGTCCAGTCACTAATATTGGAACTGACATTTGCCTTTTTATCCAAAATAGTGAATGAGATACACCCAGAAGTACATGAAAGATGGTTGCCCCTTTGGCCAGGCTGTGTAAGATGAAGCTTACCTCAGCCTGGCCAGTGCCTGGCATTTACGAGGCCAGGAAATCTGCATCCACCAATGCAGACCCTGGCCTCGTCCCTCCCAGAAAAGTCCTGTACATGCGCATTCCTCCAACAACTGGAGATGTGTGCAAACCATCAGGTTAGCGTACATCTCTTAATCAGACCCTATATACCTTAACTAAAAGTGTGCAAACTTTACTTCTAATCTGCTGGATATTCTTGGGTTCTATGGGTACTTTTGTACTAGAGTATAATGTATATACTGTACTCAAGCTGTGGTTGTTGGATTCTCTGCAGTTGAATGACTTGCTGCTGTCCCATTTCCAAAATGTTAGTAGAGGTGTTGAAAGCTTTGAATGCTGTGATCACTTATGATAATACTGCAATGGCAATCACGATTCATTAATGCTTAAAGTTTCTGTTCCAGACATACTATATTCCTTTATACTACAAGAAGATTGATAGCATGTTAATCCTGGATTTGAAAAAGAAAGTCAGGGGTAGTATTACTGGGCGCACACAAAGAATTAAATCAATAAAATAAAACTTTTATTAGGTATTAGACTAAGATTATCCCAGGTCAAAGGGATTTTGCAGTGAAATATAAAGGTTAAAAAATTACAAAACACAGATTGATGATACATGTGTAAGTGCAAATAAAAAGGAAAATTAAAGATAATGTGAAGTACATATAATGTAAAAAGTGAGGTCCACTCTTAAATCTTATTCCATATAGGGTAATATCGTGACTAGATGTAATGGGAGTGTATTATAATAAGACACTTCAACAAGACTAGGATATTAATTGGATAAACCATTGGTTCCCAAACTGTGTGCCGTGGCACCCTGGGGTGCCTCGGGTTACTTGCAGGGGTGCCTCAGGTTGGTGGTCCAGCACCAAATCAAATTATTTATGATCAATGTAATGTAAATATTTGGGCAAACAGAAGTGCAAACCTGTTCACCACCACATAACTGAGCCTAAGGATGACAGATAAGCACAGTGTACTTCACTTTACTACATTTTATTTTGAATTTCTCAATAACAAACTTAAACTTAGGGGTGCCGTTAAAACAATGCTGATACTCTAGGGCGCCGTGATTCAAAAAAGTTTGGGAACCACTGGGTTAAAATATTAAATATAACTCACCTGTTATTGTCTTATAATTCCTGTCTATGCCAATGGTGAAGTTTAATTAATTACTAAACTCCCAATATTAATGGGTGCATAAAATAAAAAAAGGTGTCAGGAAATCAGTTATTATTATCAAATGAAAATACGGATTTATTAATGGTGTGTTATTATTCTCACACCTCAAATCTCATTATTCATCAAGATGATCAGTTGTTAGTATTGGGTTAATAAATCCGGATATAAATATCATTTTACAGATTTAAATATTTAGTGTTTTGAAATAAATTAAATCAACACCATAGAATATAGAGAATAAGTATTGTATCTAGAAATTCCCAATAGCATACATACAAACAATCATACTCATGAATGTTGCAAACTTAGTTGCAATGTCAAAGTAGTAACTGATAGAAAATATCATTTAGTTGCTACTGCTGGCATATATTGATTCCATAGCAGATTTTGCTATGGTTCAGGATTCATTTAGCCATAGGTGTATTGTCACCTCATATATATTATGACTGCTAGGAATATTCACAGTTTATTAAGATATTGTTATTAGTGATATCACAGTCAGTATAGAAATAAATGTGGGAGGCTTCTCAGGTTATTACACTTTGAATTGATCATGTATATATTGTCACTTAATAATGCTAATTTTCAGATGGTTTTAACTATTGTATGAGATGGTGTTTGGCTGATTGGAAATTATTCCTTGTCAATTTCCTCAGCTATATGGTGTGAGTAACAATCAGAGCCACTTCAGAATATGTACAAGTAACAAACTAGTACAGATATTCATTATTCTCAATAGAGAGCATCGTGGACCTGCTACTACGCCGACGCACATGTTTTACTGTCAACAACAATTTTTCCTTTTCAACTCCACGATTCAATTTGGTGGACCAGGGCTGGACCCCCAAGATTAAATATATTATTTATTTGATTATATTTGGGGCCTAACGTTTATAAGATTCAGTGTGCAGATACTCTTCTTCCCTCTGTCCTCTTCATTAGCATGTTAATCCCACATCTACAGTAGAGGTCATATTTAATAATATACTGTAAGAATATGTGAGCAAAGAAGAGTTTATGCAATCATCCCAAAGCCAAACAGAGCTCTCATGCATGGTAAAATCCTGGACATTGATATAAGATTTGACAAACTTACTGACTGCCTTTTGGTAAGCTATAATGCATTACCTCTTGTGGGTTTTTAACATGATCTGCTTCTTGTGAGGGGTTATGAATGCTATCTGTCTAATATGTAGTTTGTTTACAGCACAAATAAGGCTAACATGGATTATTTCCCTGTTTTCGGATAACACTTGGCACATGAAAAGGATGCCCATTTGTATTGTGTGCTCTAGCAGTTGAGCTACATTGAGTTAAAAAAAATTACCTCCTCTGTGGATGATTGTTTCCAATTCTCTAAGCACCCTCTTAATTTACCAAGCATTACTTACTTGGGAATACACCTTAGACTGGATTATGCCTGACTTTTTCTAATTATAAGTAATTTATGCAGTTCACAGAAACTTGTAATAAAAGTCTCATTATCATACATCCTGGCTTAGTTGAATAACATAAATTTAAGACAGTTCAAAGTAACTAAATTAAGTTCTGCCAAGGATTGCTAAATTAGAGATAAAAAAAGTCCAAGATCTAATTTATATTTGTACATTTAAATTTGAGTAAATAATTGGAAGCTAAATTATTTTATGAATTTGTCTAACTAATTTAAGGATGTTTCCAATATAAAAATATAATAAAAGCATGCACAGCAGGACCTCTGCATCACAATCTTGGCCTAGCTCATGAATAGTTACCAGATAAATACTTAGAATTATTTTGTCAGGAAAAAAGAAATATAATATACTAGACAGTTCTCAGAGCTCAATACCTGTTTGAAAAAAGTTAAAGCATAACTTTTAATGAGTATAATTTAAAGTAAGTATTAAAAAGTAGTAGAGGGAGTTACTTCTGAACACTAATTGTAATCCTTAGTATGAAACCTACTATTCTCTTCAACAATGGTATTTAACAGAAGACACAAACACTAAAACTGCAAGTTTGAAAATAACTGCACAAGTTTTTTGTAAAAAAAAATGTTTAAATATCCATAATGGGAAATTGTACATTAATTGAACAACAAGTGATGTATTATTCCAACAACTCACCTCTTGAAAGAAATTACCGATAATGAATGTGGAGAGTTATTTTCTGCTATAATTTTGTTCTCAAACATAAAAATATCCCTTGTATTAAAAATAAGGTTAAAAAAGCCGGGCTACAATAAAATTATTATAAATAATATATAATGATGAATATAATAATAATAATGCATATACATTGAAATTGGCAGCCTCCTTGGACAGTACAACTTTTTAGTGCAGATAAATCTGGAAAATTATAAAAATCCACATATAGTACATACAATATGGTAATTTAAAAGAGTTAGCAATAATGTGTACTAGAATGAGCTATAAATTGTGCTCTTCAAATGTACTCTTTATTGTAGTGTCTCCAAGTGAGTGTATTCCATCCAAATATGGTTTTACTTTCAAATAAACAGAATAAACAATATGTGTAATATGTTCACACAAGTGTAATTATGAGTAGTTAATTGGTATGTATACTTCAAGCAATGTTGCAAATTTATAAAACCATATTGCACTGCAGGTGGTGGAGAGAGATTTAGATTTGTGAGGTTTGTGTCCAAACTCAAAACTAAATTGAAGTGTAAAGTGAAAGATGATCAGCATTTGTGGGTTACATGCAAAAGAAGTCAGTATTTACCCTGCATGCAAAATTTAATAAATGTATTTGTACCCAGGGCTGCCACCTGAAATTGTGGGGCCCGGTACTAATAAAATAGGCAGGAAAGCATAGGGCAGGGAAGGCTGAACCTTATTGGGGGAAGGCAGGGTAGGAAAGGCTGGATTATGGGGGAGGCACAGGGTAGGGAGGGCTGTTAGGAGTAGGGGAGAGGTAGAGGGCAGGGGAGGCTGTCTGGACTTGGGGGGGTGGAAACGCAGTGAAAGGCTACTGCATTAGGAGGACCTATGTACTTACCTATGTACTGACTTCAGCTGGTCCGGAGAGAGTGGGGGCCTTGGTTGCAAGGCCGCAGCAGTGCAGGTATGCACCGGCACCCAGCTAGAAAGTGTCGGTGGCACTTCAAATATGGCACTGACCGCGAGCCAATCACAGATCGCGGACCGACAACCAATCTGGAGCGGCCGCTGCTGATTGGCTGCTTGCGGGACAACCAATCAGGAGTGTCAGCTTCTGATAGGCTGTCGTTCTGCAAGCAGCCAATCAGGAGTGGTTGCTCCTAATTGGCTGCCGGCTGGCAACTTATTTGGAATGCTGCCTGCGCAGTGCTGAGTCTTCTGCCTGGCTTCCTGTATAATAATGACCAATCCATTAATACCGACATCTGGACCCCCTCTCTCTCCGGGCCCAGGTCAACAGGCCCAGCAGTTCCCCCCTGATGGCGGCCCTGTTTGCACACCTTGCATTACAACTTGCTTTGCCCTGGTGAAAAGTTACTTTTATTTTGCTTATTTTTAAACTCAGAATCAGATCCATATTCTCTATGCAATCCAAGCTTTTGTTGGACTAGATGAGTCAGTGTAATTCTGTCTGACTATGTGTAATTTTTGTGGAGTACTTATCTCAATACGTTCCATGTTTAACTGCAGTACAGAGGGACAAGGAGGCACCCCAGCTGTGAGGTCTTACAAGATGTATATTCTAACATTGGGCTATCAGAGTAATTCTGAACATGGAACCACGAAGTGACAGGGAAAAGAAAGGGCAACTGCTATAAATCCCCCAAAACATTATGTTCTGGTAGGGAGTCAAAACAGATTTTGACTAATTTAGAGATAAGCCAAGCTTTTCCAAGGTAGACAGAGTCAGATATTGGTAACTGATTAATAAATCAAGTATTGAATGTGTCGGCAGCATACTGTCCAAGTACACTATGCTGCAGACACCTTTCTGATAAATTAGAGACACAGCTGCTTTCATTAAACATGTGAAGGTGTAATGTGCTACAAAGAGTCCAATACCACTACAGTCCACTGAAACAGGCAGTCTCTCTAATAAAAAATGCTAAAGATGCCTGTGGTTGGGGTGAACTGACACCAAATGGAATCCACACTACTGTATAGGTCTATTTTGAAGCAAAATTAATTTCTGGCCAATAAAGGGATATTTGCTAACCCCATTCTGAACCTTTTTTTTGTATGCATGCATTCAGTGCCTTCCCATTTGGCACTGGTCTGAATGACCCATATGAATATTTTATGGGAAATAACAACTCTACCTTCCTTGCTGTCAATCTGTAGACAATATCTCATCTAGCAAAAGCTGCAATTACTGTAATTGAACAAAGATATATTTTGGAATGGGAAGTGAATCAGGGGAAGACTCAATCTGTTTGAAATTATTTTTAGGAGCTGTCTTTTTAAGTCACAACCTACACTCCTTGTAGTAAGCCTTGACTTTGCCTATGAAATTTGGGCAAAACAGGTCTACGTCTATCAGATTGGGATTGTCAAGTGGCCTTGGGGCTAAACCCTTTATTCTAGCACTGATTAACCAGTGAGCCTTTTGCTAATACTGGGGGTGGCTTTACTAGTGGCCATGAGTATGATATATTTGGAGGCTCTTAATGCCAGATTGATTAATCCCTATTTTATGCTCTATCAAGAACAGAATCAGTTATGTTTATCTTAACATTTTGTCTAAGGTGTCCCTCTTTGCCTTATCCAACAATATGGTTAACTTCAGGGGTAAATATTGTGGGTAAGTCTGTGAGCTCTGTATGATTCATTTGTCCTCTTTGATAATGGTTGCTCTAAAGGCCAGCTGGGCAAACTGCATACATACATCAGACTTCTCACTTATGGGCTGAAGTCGGACGCAAAATGACTGAGTTTGTGTAAAGCAATGGAAGCCTGCTTAACTACCTTATGCTATTGTAAGTTTCCATAGGGTTAATGTAAAGATCCATGTGGCTTCAATTGGGAAGCTGCTTCGCCCAATGTTCTTGCATCCACAGCTGCAACCATCATCATTAGTAACGGTACTTGCACCAGCCCCATGGTAGGTGCAAGAGATCCATCTGAAACAGGCTACCCTTCTCCAAACAGTATGTATGATGTAAAATAGTATGGAACTCTAGCTACACAACCACAACAGTCCCATGAGACTCCCACAAGACATAACAGTTTCATACAATCACATTGTTACTACCCCTTTAGCTGTCTCCAAAATGCCCATTTCACACAAAGAAAGATCTGACCAAGATGCCACCAACTCTGAAAGATGGAGATATGTACAAATGCGAGAATTTGCTTCTACACATGGGCTATAATCTGAAATCACGATTTGTGGCCTTAAAAAGAGATCCGTCTGACTAAGAATCAGACCCTTAAGGTACATAATTATCTTTGGACAGAGGTACTGTGCCATGCCAGCAATGGGTATGAGAATTGTGCATGTTTCAGACACTGGTGCCTGCTTCAAGAAAGGAAATATAAATTTTTGCCAACGAGTTGTCCACTATCTGTTGGTTTTCCCCAGACAAAAAGAAAATTGGAAGGTCATAGATTCTTGCAAACTCCTCTTCCTATACCCCTTCCACTATGGTCTTCTATTTGCGATTGTTGCTTGTGCAGTGACCTGTGGGTATCACTCCAGAACCAAATAAGTAACCTAAATAATTATCCTTGCCCTGTGTCTAACTAGGCAGACACCTCACTCTTACTAAATCAGAAGGAGTAACAATGACCAAATTTGTGTGACATGTTTATGAGATTCACATTTCACAATTGAAGCTGAAACCCTGTGGGTCATAAATATGGAGATTTTGCATTTGGAAAGGTCATTGATATTGATCAATTTAAATCAATCTAATCAACCTTTAGTCAATTTTCCCCCTAAGAATTGTTGAGCCTTAACCATTAGATGTAGGTGTGTGTGTACCATCCAATAAATTCAAGACATCTGCAGGTTTATACCTGAATGCTATTTGTAGCTGTTTGTAGTGCTGTAGCTTCATTATTACGTTTTCTGGCTTCCTAATTTAACTTCTTTAAGTGTATGCACTAAGTGTTTTTTCTCAATCAAACAACATGGCAAACCACCTGGTCAAATAAGATGGAAAATATCTGTTTATACCATACATTAGTTTCCTGCCCATTGTCACTCTGTATCACACCTGGGTATTTGAACAAAGGGTGGCATAGGAGGAAGAGGGTGGACAAACAATCAGGCTCCAATACCTACAGATGACTGCCCCAATGCAAAAGAGCACCAGGCCCCCCTGTGGTGCACAAGAAAAATAGTGTGAAACAGTAGTGCAAGCACTTGTGGGACTGCTATTACAAACATGCACTCAAAGCCCATACCTGTAGTTGCATGGTGTCATTTCTGAAAATACAAGCACCAACATGCACATGTGTGGTCCCTTTAGTATAAGAAATAATTCATACTACAGTACCTCTTCCTATAGACAATATATAATTGTGGTTCTTTCGAATAGTCACCACTATTAAAAATAAATAATTGTAACCATTAATAATATGTGCACTGTAGTTTTGGTAATATTACTGCCCCTGTATATGTTTTTATTTAGTTGCGTTCCTAAAAAATACTTACTGTACCTGGAATCGTTATTTAAAAAATAAATAAATAAATAAACAAAAAACATATATATAATGTGACCTGCTCGTGAAGAGCTTTACAACACCTCCCCCATGTCTACAAGAAGCATCTGATCGCACATACATTTATTATTCTAACACTGAAAAACCACATTGCTTCAGGGAGAACTATTTAATTATCATTTTTTGAGCTCTGAGTCCAAATTAACTTGAGGTGTTATTGTAATAGTAATTACATGGACCAGTTGCATGATTTCTTCTGTATGCAGAACCAGCAATGTAGATGATATCAGGAGTAATTATGTAGAGCAGGACTACTGATGCAAGATCTTGGCAGCTAATTAATTTTTTTTCTACTAGTGTTACCATAAATGCATCCTCATAATGAACTGTAAACATTTACATGATACAATTTTAATATCAAATTTGCTCTGCAAATATTAACTCCGTAATGTGTCACATCATGTTCATATCATGACAAAAATCAATCTTATTTATACTGTTACCTTTAGACCAAGTTCTCAGTGGAATGCAGTGGAAATATTGCACTGTGACAGATCTGAATGTTACATCTCCCAGCAACTGGAGTGCACTTATTTTCAAATCCCTCAAAATAGATTTTGTATTTTTCATTAGCTCTGATCAGTTTTGTGATTTGTGATAAAGTTACTGGTTGCTAATTCCATTATATTTTTTATTGTGAAGGATGTTATATGTGATGAAAATGAATGAAAAAATGAAAATGAATGAAAACATTTATTTTCTTGATCCAATGTAATCTACAGAAGAGAAAAAAAAAAAGAAAAATGAACTACTTAGTACTATATGAGCTCCTGCACAAATGAGTTAATGTTTGGAAAGTTTTCCTTCTTTATATACACCCAAGCCAATCAGGTACAGTCTCTCATTACACACAATGAGACAACTCATAATTGATTGCCCGAATGAGTACTGGAGCCAATATTAAGTAGCAAGGACTGGCATTGGAGGGGACAGTGTTTTTTTTTCATGTATATTTTTATTTATTTACTTACAAATAAAAAAAAATGCTGGGAGGTTTGTGCTATCTCATCTGTCACAAACACCTCTTCCATTTGGCGTTTTTTTCCTGCCGGTTTATATAATTGGTGATTTGTATTTTAAGCATGTTAAAAATCAGGAGAGCAATATAAATGTTGCATTCCAAAATATATGATTTTGAAATTAAAAAGTTTACAGTTATAACTTATATTATTATTAATAAATTATAACCAACAGGCAATTTTAGCCCCTAAATTTCCTCATCTTAATGCCTTCATCATGTGACCAACTCTGAAATAGGGTATTTGCTTACAATCACTTTCTAGGCATGTATATGCTACTCTATCTGCAAAAGCAGGTATTCACAAAGTAGAAAGGATGTACCAGAAAACCTGTAGCCCTCCCACTAGTGAGCCAAGTGGAAATTATCTGGAACACATGAACCATTGCTGAGGGCACAAAAAAACAAGACATTTATACTGTTTGTGGAATATCGGCAATATATTAAATTAGGAGCGATTTTTGTTGCCTAGCACTTTCATGGAACATATATTTAATTAATGGGATAATGTTTTAAATAGGGTGTCAGCCTACAGATGACAATGTTTATTGACTTGCACATTATCTCATGCAACTTTTACTACAAACATGCATTGTTATGTATATATATATATATATATATATATATTTATATACTCAGACTGAATTCTTTATATTGTAAATGAATACAGCTCTGCTACACTGACTACCTTTATATTGAGATAATTGTTTTATTGGGATGCAGTCAATATTCCGGTGTGCGGGATGCCAGTGCTTAAAATACTGGTGCCGGAATCCCGACACCTGTCAGAATCCTGGTGCTGGTGTCCCGAAAGTAAGTAGTGGGCTTAGGGGGAGGGTTAGGAGTTAGGCATTAGGTGGAGGGTTAGGCACTGGGGATGGAGGGTTAGGGAGAGGGAGTGGGTTAGGATACCGACCGGCAGATGTCAGTATCCTAACCCTGTCGGGATGCCAGCATCAGGATTTTGGCTGCCTGGATCCTAAGCACCGGCATCCCCTACCCAACCTGTTTTATTTTGTAGTCCAGGGCTATAAAAACATACAACACTACTTGAATGTATGATGTATACAGAGAACGATAGGGAATTTAAAGTGGCCCTGGAAACAAATTTTAAAGTGGCCTTATGTAGGTGGGAACAAATCAACTGTAGGCTGGACAAACACAAGAGTAGACAGGATTCAAATACATTTCCATAAGTAAATAAAAGAACAAAATACATCACATTGCCTCAACTATATCTAAAATTAAGGGCATTCTAATGATATACAATACAGAGAGTATCATTGTGACTGCCACACAATACAGAGAGCATCTTAGTATCCACCATACAATAGAGAGCATCCCAGTAACTGCTAACACTAAAAAAATTGCAGTAAGATGACACCCCCATACCCAGGGCCCTGGACCCTGATGTGTGAAAATCTGCACTTGCACCAAGTAAGCTGCATGGTGCTGATAGGCAAGAGCATTTCTGTTTATTTGTACGGCCATTATAGTAGAATAGAAAGCAATTAGGAGCCCTGGACTAAAGGTTTCTGAATGTGTAATTGTTTAGTCTCATTCTGATAGCCATCCTTTACATTCCATTACAAATGTATGAAAAAAAATGTATCTTTTTGTTTTATATACATTCTGTTTTTCTTACCTTTGCTACTTTTTTTTTGTGTAGTGTGTTTTCAGTGTGCTCACAAAATATGTGGTTGCTTTTGTTAAAGGAGTAGCTTCACCACAGGCTTTTTTTCTAGTTATTGTCAATTAGCTCTTGTTGAATAAATTATAATATGTAAAGTTCTAATGAAGAGATTGAGCCTGTTGCAAGCCCCAAGTCAAAGATTTGTTAATATTCTCTGGTGCTGTATGCAGGTTGAATTCTGTAATTTTATGATATTTAGATCTATTTTTGGGTAATCAATTTACATATCTATTAAAGGTTCAAAACAAATTCTTTAAGAAGTCATAATAATGGTACAATTTATATTCACCTATTTTAATATTATTAATATGTGAAGACGCATGTGCAAAACAATTATGCATACCATTCATTCCCTATATAGTTTTTATGATCATGTGAAGTGCACTGAAGTTTTCTGTAATGTTTTATGGTTTAGAGAAACTGTAGAGCAAGATGCAATGTGAAAAACAGAATGCAAGTGCTAGTATAGTATACTGTACATGTTAGTTTATTAGAAGCAATGGTTTGTTGCCACCCCTGTTTATATGTGTTGAGTTATAGCCTTTGCTATTTAAATGTACAAACAGAAATTGAAATACAAAATACTTTATGGAGAATGAAACTCACCATGTAATATGACAAACTTAATTTCATGGACTGGTTATGCTATGTTGGCAGCTCAGATAAAAGTGATATATGTGTATTTCATACTTGCCTACTTTTGAAAACTAGTTTCAGGGATGATCGTAGTTGGTAACAGAATGTGCCGTGCTTCTGCTGAGGGGGCATGTCAAGTCCCACCCAGGGGGCATGTCTAGCTCCACCTATGGGCATGTCTATTATTTAGGGGCGTGTCCTGCAGTGGCAGGTGAAAACTATATTACTAAGAGCAGCATGCCACCAGAGCTAGTTTTTCTATGGGTATCATACTACCAAAGGCTGTATAGTCAAATATCATGTGTTAGTTATGATGTGATTGATGGTTATGTTGTATCTGTATATAATATTATAGCATGGATTCAATCAGGCTGAAAAATTATAAATAATAAAAAAAAGTCAAAATGATGTGCCTCATTTGTTTCTTGTACTTAATCTTAACACACAGAAAGACATCATATCACATAACTACCACATATAAAACCTGAATGCATTAATTTATTGCCTATCCTTCTACCACATGTCTTCCTTTACTAATCCCATCACTCAAATTGAATCTCTACCCACTAGTTCTTCAGCCAGGTCTACATATCTTATCCCTGGTAATCTAATTAATGCTCTCAATGTGCTAAATGAAATGGAGGTCAGGCCCAATAAATATCTAGAATACTTTATCAATGCTCTTAGGTGCTGATAGCCACAAGAACTTAACCTTACTGATTGCACATTATAGATATGTACTGCCTATTTTCTACTTTATATCAAATTTGTTTATTTGAAAATGAACATGTCTTAAATAAAATAAATAATGCAAATATTAACAGAAGTATGATACTTAAATAACTAACAAACAATTAAGGCTTCAATTTCTAACAGAAAATACGGCTTGAAGAAAATATTTTAAACCCGGTTTTCTCCTTAAAATAACCTTATACCGTATATTTAAGGTAATAAAACAGCAAAAAACCGTGCTCAATTAACTAAAAAAAATTTTCAAAGTTCAATTACTAAGCTTAGCATGTAAACCATATAAAAGTAAACAATGTTTTATAAAGTGCAGTCTTAGTGAGACAAGCTACTAAGTTTAGCTGGCCTCAGGGCCTGATTCAGAGCCGAACGCTATTTGCGCTCGCTCGTTATGAAAAAGGGGCCGGATATTTAAATAGAGCGCTCGCTCTTTGCGGTCTGTTGATGCCTCTATGTCTGAGCGAGTGAACGAAATATGCGCTCGCTATTTTGTAAAAACGCCCCCTGGCCGTTCGCATCATATGTCATCTCTGCTATTTATTAGATTAATCGAGTACATCGAAAGGCGTCTGAACTGCTCGCAGTGCTTGTGGTTGGATTTTCCTACCGCAATCATGCGAACAGTTAAGGCTAAGAGACAACCAAGTGACGTGACCGATGACGCTGCTTTGTTAATTATGCACACCCTTAAAACGCCCGTTTTGACCGTTTGGCACACCTGCGTTTGGATCTCCACTCCCCATTTTCAAGCACCTTCCCCTGTTACCACCCACAAATGCCTCATCCTGTCACTCAAATTAGCAGGCACTTGCTATTTTGCGAACACACGATTTCCGACCACACTGACTGGTTGGCGCATGCGCATTCTGACCCATACGCATGCGCAGATGTGCGAACATCGCTCGGAGCGAACGAGCGGCCGCTTACGAGTGGCTCTGAATCAGGCCCTCAGTTCCCAATGGAAATAAGCAAGGTTTAAGACGTACTTTAGACCAGTGTTTCACAACTCCAATAATCAAAGAAACCTAACAGTGCATAATTTCCATAATCCAGTGTAATTACAGACTGACACATTTTTAAAGATGTCCAGGTTGTAATTATTTTAGACTATTTTTTTTATTTTGACAATTCTGTAAACCTTAATACTGTAGCAGCAATCAAAATGTCAGAAGAAAACAAGACATTATCTTAGGGGTTACGCTGATGTGATTTCCGCAACTGATAACCTGCAGACTTTGCTTTAGACAAAAGCTATTTGGAAGGTTTGAACTGATGACAGCTTTAGTCTGTAAACAAATTTATTTAGCATTGCAAGAGGCTTTTTAGTGTTCCCTCTGTAGCCAGTTTCCCTCTGAGCTCAGTCTTAACTTTACGAAACAACCTGAACACATGTTCAATTTCAGTGTTGCTGTGTGGGAGGACCAAGGGAGATTTGGCCATACTTGATAACAAAGCACATTTTTTGTTCCCTGTTGTTGGATGGGTGACCATGCTTAGTTCATGCCAATTGCTATCCACTCTTTCAACACCTTCTTCTGAGCAGTGTTGTAAAGAGGACTCAGGCAGGTCATAAACACGATATTCAGAGAATTCTTCGTGCACTTTCTGCATCATGGTATTGTCTACTACTTGCGGAAAGCGTTGTGCAAGCAATTCAATATATCCGAATTGTGCTGCCAAACTGTTTTTATAATCAAATACTTTCATAGCTTTTACTACATCATCATTTAAGGGACATTTGTTTTTGATATATGTAAGAGAAGAACAATAAAAGTTTCTCACTTCTCGAAAAAAATTTGCAACTACTCTTGGCTCTAGTGAAGAGCAGGTTCTTACATAGTTACTGGCTGTAAACCCAATAAATAGTTCTCTGTCCCCCAATTGCATTTCTGGATCACAAAAATCTATGGCCAGAAGTGCTTCTACAGTATCGGCAGCTTTAATTACGGTGGGTTTCACCAACTTAAGCAGAAGTCTCCTGTAAAAATCCACTAGGCACTAATGCAATTTGTGGATAAAAGGGGAACGGCACTGGAGTACTGTATTGGTCTCATTGAATGTGCAAAGCACGGCATGAAGGAACAGAACATATAGCTCAGTAGCTGCATCCTCAAACATGTCACAGAGAGCTCTACTCCTGGCATTTTTCTCACAGTTTTCTGACTGGAAAGATGACTTCAGTGCTGGGAACATTCTCAGCACTCTCTCAATGCAGGAATGCATACTGAGCCACCTGGTTACCCCGTGTTGATGTATTTTAGCATATTCACTGTCCACAAAGTCATTGATATCTTTAAGTGCTTGAATTATTTTAGCACTAAACCTAAAGTAGGTTGTAAGTTTGTGGAGAAAAGCATCAGCATCAAAGGAGAGCTCATTGTTTCCCTTGTTTGCAGCAAGGTGCACAAGATGACATGGACACTCTTCTGTAAACACGGAAGGACTCTTCTGCTGAATTAAAGTTTTTACAGACCTGTGTCTTCCCATGTTTACAGATGTATTATCTAAACAAAGACCAATGCAATTTTTTCAGGCAATTCCTTCTTTTTTAATAACCTCATCAACTGCATTCACTATATTAATACTTGTGGCAATATTGCATGCAACAAGATCTAAAAGTTTTGGCTTAACTTTTCCATCTGTGTCAAAATAGGACACTAATATGGGAAATAATTTCTCCTCTGATTCATTGCCACCATCCAGTGCTAAAGTAAATGGCTGGCACTTCAAGGCCTCTATAACCGGCTTTGTGCAGTGTGGGGCAAGAGCATGATTAATAATTGCACTGGTTTTTGTTCTCCCACAACCATATTTCTGCACTGCAACCTCACTTGAATTTGGCATCATAGCCCTCATCAATTTCCCTACGTGATCAGAGGCAGAAATAGGTATAATATGTTCAATCAGAAAACCCGTGAAAAGAAGTTCAGCATGAATGACTGCATTCTCGTCATGAGAAGAAGTTAAGAAGCTATAACCATTTTTTGACTTGTCTCACAAGCTTCTGATTGTTTTCTATGTTTTGCACTGTCAATGTGGCATTTACAGTCATTCACACCACCATGTTTTTTATCAAAATCACTGTTACAGACTGTGCAGTAGGCAGAATGTTTTCCACGTGATGATTTCTTTAATATTGGATAACATTTTGATAATTTGGGGGTGAATTTACAGTAGTATTTCTTTTTTTAGCAGGTACTGTTTGTGTTTCATCCTGCTCCTCTCTATTACTGGAGCAAGGATCTGCCTGTTCATCACAGCCAACTTCTTGGCAACTTGTACTTGGATTTTGAATGTCTATAATACAACAGTCACTGTCATCACTACTGTCTATGATGCATTCAGGAGAATCAAGTCTTCTTGACATAGATGTACTTTCCTCACTTGTCTCTGGTTCAGGGGGCTGTAACTGTGTGTCACTTTTTTCTGCAAAAAAATTCCGGATATCCATAGTGTATGTTTTTTTCAGATATCAAATTTATAAATGCTATATATTCACAGGGAACTCAACAGTCCTTTTGTTTTCAGTATATCTACTGTTAAGTCCTCTGCAAACAAATGAAAAAACAAATTGTTTTTCATATTCTGCATATGCACAGATCATTATAAATTTTAGAAATAAACTTTCTGTAGTAGCTGTACAATCAAGGATTCTTCTTTTAGTAATTATAAAATAAAAACTGCTGCTGGGATTTTGACCGCCAACATGCCTGGTTTGCATACCCAACCCAACCCGGGAAATCAAATCAGTCCATGTGTATACATCTTCACATGTTTTTAGTTATTAGAGGGCCTATTTTTACCTACTTTTGTAAAACATAAGTGTTGGCCCTTTCACTAAACAGCTAACACAGAGATTTCACTGAAATCAGCTAACCTGTCAACCCCAAAGCGAATCTTGTTCCCCCCAATACTGGACCTCCTTATTTCCCAAGTCATCATACTCCAAAAATACATAATTTTTAGAATTATATTGAGAGAACGGAGAGCATCCATTCTTCAGCTGGCGTCTGTTCTCCATACCCTACTACCTTCTATGGGAAGGAGGTCCGGGTTGTGAAGAGGGCATGGGGCTCTTTGTGCACATGTGAGAGCCCCAGTTCACATAAGTGCACTAGCACAGCCCAGTCAGATTCGTCAGTGCTAATTTTCACTGCTACAGGAAGCAGCAGTGAAAAACATCGCGGAGACAGATGATTTTCGATCCACTGTTTCCGCACCGGAGCAATGTTGAATTGCTTCGGTGTTTTAGTATCCACCATTACTACTCATAGCATGTTAGAAACTAAATTAGCACTGCTAACCGACAGTGCTTGTTGAATAGACCTCTAAGAGTAATACGGGCAGATGAATAAAATAAAAAAAATCACACAAATAAAACTCCATAGTTGAAAATAAAAAAACACAAAAAAACATAAAACTTACTTATAAAGGGCTTTGCCTCTCGTTGTTGCTGTGTTGCAGTGCAGGAATTTTGAACAAGGAACAGGCTCTGTAATACTATAAGAAACCATCTAAAATTTTAAATCATTATAACAAATACCTATTTTACTGACAATTATCTTTACATATGCTGCCAATATAGTTAATATGACCTATTAATTTAAGCAATAGGCCTCAAATCTGTTGAAACCTGGTGTTTTGGTCAGATATAAGATTGATTAAAGGGTTGTCAGAAAAACTCTCTTCCTATTTCAGAAGTGTCCTATTATCGCTAACACCATCTCATAATGGTGACAAAATAAGAAAATCAATAACTAGGTAGAGACATTGGGTCTCATTCAGACCCGGTCACAAGCGCTGAGCGCTTGCAACCGATCGATGTTAAGGCCCTGCGCACGCACAGCACCCGCACTGCATGTGTGCAAGCCCCGGAGTGAGAGAACTTATCTTGCTCCAGAGCTCACTACAAAAGGGGCAGCTGTCGATGTTGATGTGATGTCAGTGGGGAGCTTCCTGCTCGAACAGAGCAGGAAGCTCCCTGGGGCTTGCGGTTGCAGAGACCCAACTTTAGGTTCTCGTCGCAAGCCCCGATGGTCTTGACCATCGTGACCATCACCCTGGTTGGTAGCTGAAGCTTAGCGAGCGACCAGGAGGCCGCACTAAGAAAAACAAGTGGCGGCCCTCATTCAGAATGAGCGCTCGCTTCTTGCGAGTGCCTCTGAATGAGGGCCATTATGCTTTTTTCAATATGAATTTGACAAATTTTATTTAAATGTATTTTTATTCTTCTTCGTTTTTAATCTTTAGTATTGTTTAATAAATGTAGACCAGGATGACCACATTTACAGCAAATCTGTTTCAGACTTGGAACAAGGATTCAGATTGGCTGGTGAAGTGGTAAGTTGAACCTTTATGCTGGCTGACCTAATTGTCAGGGAGCAGAGTATCACTCATCTGAAGCCAATTTTTATTTTTGGTAAAATGTGGTTATAAAAGGTATAAAAAATAAGCTTCAGATTAGAGAAAGATAGATTGTAAGCTTGCATTGAGGCTGATTACATCATCCTCTACTGAGACAGCTTTTGCCAGTCACATCTGTTAATTTATTCTAATTCTATTAAAAGCCCTTCCCTTGGAGTACAAGTGTGCATCTGACTGGGCAAGGGCTAGGACACTCACTGCTAGCACCATCTGCTTGGCAAGTTAGGGTTCCTAAGACTGAGGGAGAGCTCCATTCATTAGACCCAATATGCATCTTTAGGGAATGGGTATGAAGTCCCGCCGGGTGAAATACAAACAACAGAAGCCCAACGGTTAGAGATCCTGGAAGGGACAGCAAGTATATAACCCTTCCCATCTTCCCCCCCTAACCCTAACCTCCCTGGGGGGTGCTTAACCCTCCCCCTGATGGTACCTAACCCTCCCCAGGGTGGTGCCTAAAGCTAACCCGTTCCTCCTGCAGCTACAAGCTAACAGTGGCTGGCTTACCTTCATTCAGGAACCTCTCTATAGAGATTCCGGTGTCTAGATGGGCATCGGCATTTTGACACCTGTCTGTAGACCCAAGTCGGGATTTAGATGCCGGCATTTTGACAGACAGCTTCCCGGCCGTCGGTCTTTCAACTACATCCTGTCTTTAAGGCCTTAGCCTCATAGGCTAATGAGTGCTTACACCTGCATGGGTGTTTTAAAAATGCTATCAGTCTGGACAGAAAGTGTCCCTTTACCTGGAGAGCAAGCTGCTGGCTTGCAGAGTGACACCATTACTGCGTGAAATGATTGTTATAGTGAATTGCTGTTTTGGTGAGTTGGACAGTAGGCCCATCTCACAAATAGACGATTCAATGCAACATGATGTTAAATAGCCCAGGGAAGGAGTTACCAGAGCTGTTTTATTCACAGGATTTCTGCTTGCACCCTCCTGAGGTGCGAGCAGAAATCCAACTTACAGTATGTGCCAACCGTGATGTGGTTTTCTGGCTTGGAGCAACTAAACACCCAGCTTAAGGCGAGGTAACTGGCATTCTCTGATTTAAGTGGTTTTGGTTGGCTCTTTCCCGGGCCCATTCAACATCGATCTGAACTGAATCGCCCCCATAGAGAGGGAAACTTTATGTATAGTCAGAGCTGGACAGGTTTGGGTTTATAAGTTTTATTATTACTTGCTGCAAATAAAAATGGCTGATGCTATTTCTACCAAATACACTGACTGGTGAATCACTATTTGGGCAGCTGTAATTAAGTGCACTCATCTACCCCAGGAAACAGCTTCCATAACCCAATCTATTTATAATATATACAAATATACTGCTCCCTGAAATAAATATACTGCTCCTGAAATAAATATATCCCCCCAGGAAAAATATACTGTCCCCTGAAATAAATATACTGCTGCTTTATATAGAATATTCTGCATTTTGTTGTTAATAAGGGATGCAAGACATTGTAAAGGAATAATATAGAAAATAGAATGTAAGCTCCTCTCACGAGCAGGGCCCTCTTACCCCTTCTGCTTTTCCTTCCTTAAATATTACTCTCTGGCACCTAACCAACCCTTGACTTCTACCGGCCTGCCGCTTATTTGTGGGCTATGACGGCTGTTGCAGCAATGTTTATATACCATGTATTTGTCCTGCATTGTGTAAGTCACTGTTCTCTTGTTCTGCTCACTTGTTTATGTACTTTGAGCCCGATTCAGCAATGCAGTTGCTAATACACACACAAATGCCCGATTGTTGCGTACTGCACATGTGTATAAGAGACTAAGCAGACCAATCGTAGAGTGATTGACAAGAACTGCCGTTTGGGGGGTGGTGATAAGGGGGTGATTGGCTGAACACAGGCATGCCAGTGCATTTGAATGCCATTGCAGGGGCGTGCACAATTATCAAGTGTGTTGCCATATGCAGCTCGAGCACTGACAACGTGCATGAGGATTAACAATTTCTGAGTAGGATCTGGGCTTGTGCAAGTGTGCGTATGGGTTCGGTGTTATTGTTTCACTATTTTGCTATGGTATACAAATGTGAGTAAGAGGAAGTGGGCGTCCTTATGTTTTCTGAGATAGCATAGCGGCTACATTAATTTGCACATCACAACTCATTATCGCAATGAAGCTGCGTGCATATCAGCAAAATAGCGGTCCCTGGCGAATCAGGCCATTTGTTAAGCACTATGGAACCATTGTTACACCATACAAATAAAGGATAATATATACCTATTGTTTATTTAGCAATGTCATATACATTATCTGCCTATAGTAAATGTATCTAAGATATATCTGTTTTTATTTTATATCTTTAATTATTATTTACCTTTCCATTAAAGCAAATGAACAGTATATGATAAGGAATCTATATTTGAACCTCTATATACTCCTTCCTGTACCTTCTAATATCCTGCCTAAACCTCCTAATATCCTGCCTATACCTTCTAAGGATGATGCTAATTTGAGTACGCAGTCATACAGTAAATAAAGACTTCAGACCTGGAATCTGTGGTTCCAAAGCACAAGTATAATTCAAGTAAAAGTTCAGTCAGTTACACGCAATTGATCCAGACACAATTTGGCACAAACGAATTATACAGACCCAAGTACAGTATACGTACACAGCGCTTCCGGACCAGATGTTAGGCATCAGCAAGAAACCCCTTCGTCAATCAGCATTCGGCAAGAAGACTAAGACCCAGTGTTGGAGCACACATATTTATACCCCCCCAGGAATAGACAAAACAATAGAGAAGTTTGTTGCTGAAGCCATTGGTTCCCAAGGGGGATGCATCTGTTACAGAGTTTTTAACAGGCTGATTCAAATAGACCCAACCCAGTCTCCAACAACTGAGGGTCTCTGGTTTCCCGCCCCATGCAACATCCTAACAATTGTTCATATAATACACATTTTGTTGCTTGAAGTCTCTGTGGTCCATGAGTTGAGAATGCATGATGCGATCTCCACACCGATAATACCGGAATTCTGTTGAAAGAGTACGCATCAGTACAAAACCAAACACGGCTAACTTAGCATGTATAAAACCTTAGTTACCAAATAATCTATATTTCACAGCATTTATACTAAATGAACAAACTTAAATCTTATACCTTAAAGCTTATGGAACCTTGTATGTGAATATGTAATGTGTGAGTATGCGAGGTTTGATATAAAGATGCTAGTTAACTTGGAGCAGATGCGTGCGCATAAAGCTAATGAACAGCGTTTTCATATAGGATCTTATGCATTTGATAATATGCGATTAGTTACCAGCGCAATTGTGCGTATTAATGTGTGTATGAGAAATTGTGCACTTAAATCTCACTTAAAGTGAACACCTAGCAGTGTGGAATGCTGAGCATCTTGCGGCCAGTCACAAGATGGTGTCACTGCGATTCAATTTTAAACTGATCTTGTCTCAGCCAATAATCCAGCTTCGACAATGAGATGATGCACAATACATAAATAACTCACTGGAAAAATCTTTGCACATTGAGGCTCTCATTCAGACCGGTCGATGGTGGGGCACTGCACACATATGCCACGTGCATGCACATGCCCCGTAATAAGTGAGAAATTAACTCGCTTCGGGCTCGCTTCAAACGGGGAAGCTGTCAATGTTCATCAACATCTCGCCCCATTTTGTTGGCAGAGAGGGGGGGTGGCTGAACAAACAGGAATGCCTGCCATTTGTGGGTGGCCCCACTGACATCACATGTGATGTCAGTAGTCAGTTTCCTGCTCTATTTGATCAGGAAGCTCACTGGGGCTTGCAGCAGACAAGACCCTACCACAAGGGTCTGGACGCAAGCCAGATGGTAGTGACCATCACCTGGCCATTCGCAAAAGCTGTGGGTGGTCACCCACAGCTTAGCGAGCGGCCAGGAGGCCTGTTTAAAAAAAAAAAAAGCGGCCACCCTCATTCAGTGCAAGCGCTCGCTTTTTGCAAGCGCCTCTGAATGAGATCCTGAGTCCCCTCACAGTCATTGATAAATTGTTTAATCAAGCACGTACAATGTGCAAACTAGAGAGGGTGCAGGGTGTGGTCATTGTGGTATGCAGGGCATGGAAATGCTTCCCCCTCTGAACATTTTTCAACAAACACTAATCATTGGAATCTATTGTTTGAGGCCATTTTATGGTTAATATCTGGCTTGCCTACCCTCCCTATATTAGCAGGAGGCTCCTGAAAGTACAGCTGCCTGTTAAAAAGAAACATATAAATCATATATTGACTTGTTAACCATTAAATGTCCTTAGACAATAATTGCCAATGATTAGGGCCAGCTGTATTTTTAGTTCCCTCTGATTGTGAAATATCATATATCCAGATTACAGTCAGAGGGAACAACTGCACTCTGAAAGGGCACTCACTGACAGCCATCCATTTATTGGCTGTCAGTGAGTGCACTTTCAATGTGCAGTTATTGCCTGTGACAGTCAGCACCCAAACAGCCATATAATATATATATATATATATATATATATATCATGACTCATGACGCATGTGACACAGGTCTCAATGGCCGCTTCAAATTATATTTTGTGAGGCCACCACAGATCACACACCTGTCTCTGCACACAGTGCAGCGCTGCTGACCAGTGAGTGCAGCGCTGCTGACCAGTGAGTGCACTGCTGCTGACTCGCCTCCGATCCGCTCTGCTCTGCCCGTTGCCACCGCCGCCGCCGCGCCCAAGCACACTCCGTCCATGTGCACTGATTGCTGACTAGCAGGCCACCGCTACCCACAACCTCGCGGTGGCAGGTCTTTAAGTATCATGGCGTCACACATTGTGACATCATGACATGTCCGGTTCGCGCATGCGCAGTCCTAGGGGGTTAAGAAATCTGGAGTTTAGTTAATGTTTGTGGGGGAGTGGGAGGGATAATTAAAAAACGGGAGACTCCCGCTAAAATCGGGAGGGTAGGCAACCCTGGTGTATTTCAATGGTCTCCTTTATGAAAACATGATGCAGAGCTTTCTTCATTTAGTCATATATTTATGGACAATACTGTATGTGAATTCCTGGCAGTGGTGAAAACAAAGCAAATCAGATATTGCAATTTAGTTCCAGTGACTGATTGGATGGGGGTCATGTGCTCTGGGCTTGAAAGGTGTCAGTAGGAGCTGTTGGAATCCATCTCTCTTCTCCATGCAGTCCCAGGGAGCTCCACAAAGCTGGGGAGTGTTAAATATGTAAATGATTACAATAAACAAAGAAGATGTTTATCTTCTTTGCATTATTCTAATCATTTTTATATCCCCTGCCTACTCTAACTGCATGTCCCTGATATATAATCTACTTGTATAGTCTGTATGTGTGTTATGTGCAAAGGATATTTTGGAAAAACAGTGGCAGCAACAAGATGGAATTCATGCAGACAGATTTTACTTCTTGATGTGCCAGTGGTGAGAAGGTTATTGTAGTCCCATTCAGACAGTATATAACAGCTGTTTTTTGGCATAGAATAATGTTTCTACAGTATCAATTTTGGATGATAGCTCATTTAAAAAAGTCCCATAAAGTGCAGTATTAGTAAGGTAAAAAGATTTTCCACTTAGGGGAATATTCAATTGGGCACAAGGTTTAGCAAGGAAAACACCTCACGCCCCTCATACCAAATTTTGGATTACCACAGGTATATGCGCTCCTGAAACCTGTGGTATCCAATTTAAAAAAAAGTGGTTGCTTAAAAAAAAAGAATAAAAAAATACACTTACCTGCCTAGTGGTCTCCGGTGGTCTCTGTGGCTCCCTGTGGCCTCCCCTCCATCTTCTCACTGGGAAGGGGGCTGCTGGGAGTCCCAGGGGCTGCTGGGAGGCTCCAGGGGCTGCAGGGAGGCACAACGGCTGCCGGGATATGTAGTTCTCCCAGCACCCATTACGGGTGGCATACTTACACTGGACACACACACACTCCGGGGGTCACACACACATACTCATGCACACACATACTCACTCATAAACACTCACACACACTCACACATGCTGACAAATGCACTGCTGTTGCAGGAGACCGGGTCCAAACACTGGATGTAGAAGACAGCACTTCAGAAGGTGAGTATTACTGACTAATTAAGCTAATTGGAAACTTCCAATTGCTTTATTAGTCATTAGGAGGGGTGCCGCCGGTGACCCAGAGCATTTCCTGACCTTTTTTCCTAAAATTATTTAATTTAGGAAAAATTGGTCATGCTTTGGAGGAGCGCAAAAAGAACCCTCCTGATGCTCAAAATAGGAAAAAATGCGCACCTAATTGAATAGAAAAAATCCCGCACCTGCAGAAAAAAACCCTCGCAGGTGAAGAATTTTTGCTATTCTTTCCCCAAATTAAATATGCCCCTTAGTCTCAGATGGATGAAGATACTGTTGCAAATGGTACAAGTAGACTATAGAAGTCCCACTAATATGTTAGTTAAGATGGCATCCTGCAGTATGTTGAAAGTACATCTTACTGGTAAAAGACAATTCTTTAATGGGGAATCTTTCATTAAGTCTTGTAGATCCACTTATCAGAGTGAGGGATGTGTGTCACTCATATGTTGTGCTCTGTCTGTCTGCTGGCTGAGAGTTTGCATGTGAATATTGATGCTAATATGTAATATCAGAGACTCCTCCAGTAGGAGGGTTCTGGTAACGAAAATATGAAAAAAGGTTGTCCCCTCTACAGTGATGACTGCAAGAGAGGTGAAAACTCTAGATCTCAATGGTAAGGAAAGTTGTGTTAATTAAGCATATCAAATTGTAGATAGTTCAGGTAGTTATGTACAACATGTTTGCAAGGGTAAGTGTTCGCGACATCTGCTTGGCTTAAGTGTTGGTGATGTATGCTACTGTTGCCACCTGATATGCATCATGTGCTCTACATTAGAGGTGGAGTACATAGGTGGAGTCATTTATGCTTATTTTGAGACCAACTCTACATGAACCCATGCATCAGACTTTTATCTCCCCTTCCCAAGATGGGCAAACAGGCTGACTAAGAAGTTAGGCAGAGACTGTAGCTACTTATTACATTGTAGGAGTTATGTAAATCCAACTGCATGGCATAGCCCACCAGAAACAGTAGAAGAGTTAAGGCTAATCTTGGAAACTGATGAGGGGAGGCCTTCCCATGTGCTGTGTTGCATTCACATGCTTCCTGGACTTTGTCAGTGTGAACAAAGGAAGTTGCATGCTGTGAGTTTGATGAACAGGAGTCTCACATGCAGCATTATAAAAAGAGATCAATTAGTTATCAACAATCATGATGTTGATGTTAATGCAACTAAATATTTTTATTACATACAATGCAGGAATGAATTCTAAGGATTTCTGAACAAATGTCACTGAAAAATATTTAGTTTAAAAAAAAAAAGTCTTCCTACAAACATGAGGTTCAGCTATGGGCACAATATATCCACCAATTAATCCCAATCTGTACCTTTAGTGGTGGGAGTAGGGATATTATTTCTGTCTCAACCATGACTGATATGCTAAACACATAGCAGTGTCATGCTGATGTAGAGATGAATCTCAGGTGCACAACTACAAATTATTGATAATATATAAATGCAATAAAATTTTGCAATCAATAGAGGTTTTTAGCATAATCTTGGCCAAGGTTATGGGCCTACCCACCACATCCAGGTAACCTCTTTAGGGTAGGTCCCTAACGTACTAGGATTCAAATCCAGAGCGCAGGACACCCCCAAACTGGCCCAGCTAAGCCGCCCCAGGGCACCGCCATAGTAAGAAAAGTGCAGTGTAAAAGAGATAGTTAAGAGCAGCCACAGCTGCATATAAAGAATGAAAATAAAAAAGTGAAGTACATATATAATAAACAAACAGTGAAGGGTTAAAATGTGTTATAAAAGAAAAATGTGTTATAATGCGGTGCCCTGAAACAGATCAACAAAGGCAATCCAGGGGGAACCACGCCCCAAAAATGAACCGAAGTTGCACTACAGTATATAACTTGTAGGACTTACCTAGAATTGTGCCTAATACCAGTGTGCATATACTATACCAGACTCCATGCTTTTAAACCAATAAGGTAGGGGTGCTAATCCAGACTGAGGGCGTCTCCTTTCCCTCAGGTGTGCAATAAAGCACATTAACTGGAGTATATGGGAAAGATTTCTGGACTGCATACCCTGTAATATATATATAATGGGAGGTGCTACCTGATGAGACTAATTGCAGACACAAAAACAGATAAATCTCAGATGCACAACTCCAAATTATTGATAATATATAAATGCAATAAAATTTTGCAATCAATAGAGGTTTTTAGCATAATCTTGGCCAAGGTTATGGGCCTACCCACCACATCCAGGTAACCTCTTTAGGGTAGGTCCCTAATGTACTAGGATTCAAATCCAGAGTGCAGGACACCCCCAAACTGGCCCAGCTAAGCCGCCCCAGGGCACCGCCATAGTAAGAAAAGTGCAGTGTAAAAGAGATTGTTAAGAGCAGCCACAGCCTCATCAGGTAGCACCTCCCATTATATATATATATATTACAGGGTGTGCAGTCCAGAAATCTTTCCCATATACTCCAGTTAATGTGCTTTATTGCACACCTGAGGGAAAGGAGACACCCTCAGTCTGGATTAGCACCCCTACCTTATTGGTTTAAAAGCATGGAGTCTGGTATAGTATATGCACACTGGTATTAGGCACAATTCTAGGTAAGTCCTACAAGTTATATACTGTAGTGCAACTTCGGTTCATTTTTGGGGCGTGGTTCCCCCTGGATTGCCTTTGTTGATCTGTTTCAGGGCACCGCATTATAACACATTTTTCTTTTATAACACATTTTAACCCTTCACTGTTTGTTTATTATATATGTACTTCACTTTTTTATTTTCATTCTTTATATGCAGCTGTGGCTGCTCTAAACTATCTCTTTTACACTGCACTTTTCTTACTATGGCGGTGCCCTGGGGCGGCTTAGCTGGGCCAGTTTGGGGGTGTCCTGCGCTCTTGATTTGAATCCTAGTATGTTAGGGACCTACCCTAAAGAGGTTACCTGGATGTGGTGGGTAGGCCCATAACCTTGGCCAAGATTATGCTAAAAACCTCTATTGATTGCAAAATTTTATTGCATTTATATATTATCAATAATTTGGAGTTGTGCATCTGAGATTTATCTGTTTTTGTGTCTGCAATTAGTCTCATCAGGTAGCACCTCCCATTATATATATATTACAGGGTGTGCAGTCCAGAAATCTTTCCCATATACTGATGTATAGATGATATTATGATGATTGGCAGCACAAATGGTGTAATGGTTAGCATTACTGCCTCACACACTAATTGTGGGCTGTGGGGTTTTTTTCCACTGCGGCCCTATTGGAAACTTTCTGTTAACAGTGGAGAAATATATGTACAATACTATTCTCCCAAAACATTATAATTTACTAATCATTGATAATGACCTGACAAAAATCTTAGACAACAAAATCAACACCTGACAAACTTGTACACACCCATTGAAATCACAAATTAAAACTGACCCTAACATCATTGGATGACACATTAGTTAAACTTGTAATTATATACAAAAAAAAACAGAATTAACTGACAGATATAACAAATTCCAGAAGATAAATCATATGAAGTGAACTATATGACCTCAAGACAGCCAAAACAGAGGATCCCAGAGCATGTTGGTAATATTGGCAATGCAAGATCAACTCAAGAGTGATTCCAACCTCTATCATGACATGACAGAAAAATAATGGACCACCTAGGTTTAAATTATTGGGCCAGATAGCACTCATGTTATAAGCCTTCATAAAACTTCTAAGGAAACGTGGGTAAGCATTGTCACTAGGCACAAAATTATACTACCATCCTATTAAGTACTTATGGGATGATGTATCAAGCTTTCTAAAAAGAACAATTGGTGAAACTGCTAATACTGTAGCAACCAATTATTATATTTATAGAATGTACAAAATACATTATAGCTAAAGCTGATTGGTTTGCCATGGGCAACTTCTGCACTTGTTCTCTTTAGATGGTTTCATACATGTCACCCTTAGATTGAGATACATTATAATGTGGGCAATCCTGTGAAGGATAGATGAGCAATAATATTTGATCTGAGATGACACTTGTGTCTTAGGATGTAGACATAATGTCAATATTTACAATGTTGACATTTGTAATGTCGACATCACTATGTCGACAGTTATGTCAACATTTAACAAATTGTCAGGCGCAGAATGGGGATGAGTAGGATGTGATGGCGCTGTCTCCAGTTGTGCACAGAAAATGTGGGAATAATGTTTAAGGAATACTTATCTGTAGGTATCTATTCCTTCATTGTTATAAGGTGATTTTCTCACACATGTGATTTTCATAACATGTGAAAAAGGGAATAAAACAATAACACAACATGTGTAGTATAGTTTTGGATCAGAATGTTATCATAAAGATGTACGAGATCATTGTCAGCGCACCTCACTTACATGTAAGAGCATGTGTTAAAACTTCTAAAGGTATCTTTAAGTATATTCTGCGCTGTTCACTTAGCAGTAATTCCTAATTGAATAAGGGGTATAGCGTACCCGAACTTACACCTTTTGCAATATATATGCATATATACGGGTTTCTTTATAGGTGATGATTCCTATTAAAGGTAAGCCTGGCCCCAGGGAATGTTGAAAGGAGTGACATACTCGTACTCACGTTAGGGTAGATGTTTTCAAGCACGTAGCAGTTTATTTGTGTAGGTAATCGCTCTTAGCTGAAGAAATCCTCCATATTAAAATATAACTTTTAATATTAAAAAAAAAAATTATTTACATGTCATCCCACATATAGCTAGGGAAATACTATATCACAAGTAAAAAGTATGGGTCTGTGCTGCACACTCAAAAAGACTGATAAGCAGATGGGTCCGGTTCTTATCCGATTAAAATGTGTAAACAACACTTACCTCAAAGTGAGGGTACAGTACAGGATCCCCAAATAAAAAGACTCCCAAACCAATGCATTTTGACGTGTATCACGTCTTTATCAAGGTCCTGGGAGTATTGTCCTGAAGCTTCTTTATATAGGGGCTTGCACTGGAATGACTATGGTGGCACTTCCAGTTCCGGCCAGCGTACATGCAAACGCATTCCAGGACTCGCGGGCATCATATTTCTTTTCTTTATTCTTAATACTGCTGCCCATGCTGTAGAAGGTTCTTTTTTTTATCCTGCGGAGCCCTTGGCTGTCTTATAAACAATCTTTTCAAAAACTTCCTGTTTTCTCAGCACATGCTGAGGCAGTAGGGAAATGTATTTATTTTTCTCTTCCATTTTGATTTGTCTCAAAACAGGAAGTCCATTACTGCGTCCCTTGTGTGTATCACAGGAAAGATGGGATTTGTAGTTTCCTAAATGACCGATGATCTGGAATAAAATAGGGATAATTACTCCAAACTATAGAGGATTTAATATAGTTTACTGCAATCTGGAGGATGATATGTAGGAGCAAAAAGAAAAACAAAAATTGGGCCAAATAACGAGCTACGACCTACAACATAAACAAATGAAAAATTATTTAAGGAAAACTGGTATCTGTTACAAAAGGACCCCATATTGAAAAAAATAATCCCGGATAGACCCACCTTTATATACAGGAAAGCCAAAAACTGGTGAGAAGCATGTTACCGGTCGCTTCTAGGCAGGTGAATAGAACAAAAGGATTTCACCTGTGTGGCTTATGCATAGCATGCAGAAATATAAAGGACACTCAAAATAAATACAATGAAATTCAGGTGAATGGAGTAAAATTTAAGATTAGAGACTTCATCACATGCCATACGTCAAATGTGGTTTACATGGTGGAATGTTCCTGCGGACATGCATATATAGGACGGACTACAAGACCACTCAAGACCCGCGTAGCTGAACACATAAGAAACATTAAGAAAGGACTAAAAACACACCATTTGTCTAACCACTTTCTCACATCCCACCAATGTTCAGTAGGTCATGTCAATAGATTTATAGGCCTCAAACATGTAAAACCGATGTGGATGGACAAGAATACAGAGAGAAACCTAGCGGTTGCAGAGATTAACTTATTTTCAATCTAAATACTCTCAACCCTAGAGGCCTGAATCAGGACTTTGAATTTAAGTGGTTTTTGTAGAGATATTAAATATTCAAACCCTGGAATCCACAATTTTATGATTTAATTATCATTTAGTAACCCCTCTTCTTGTTTATTGTTTTAAATTTATATTATCCATTTGTTTGTAAAATGTCATTTATGATAACATTATCAACTAGGTTTTATAATTTTAACCATTCTTACAATGTATATTGTAATACCTATCATCCTCCAGATTGCAGTAAACTATATTAGATCCTCTATAGTTTGGAGTAATTATCCCTATTTTATTTCAGATCATCGGTCATTTAGGAAACTACAAATCCCATCTTTCCTGTGATACACACAAGGGAAGCAGTAATGGACTTCCTGTTTTGAGACAAATCAAAATGGAAGAGAAAAAGAACTACATTTCCCTACTGCCTCAGCGTGTGCTGAGAAAACAGAAAGTTCTTGAAAAGACTGTTTATAAGACAGCCAAGGGTTCCACAGGATAAAAGAAGAACCTTCTACAGCATGGGCAGCAGTATTAAGAATAAAGAAAAGAGCTATGATGCCCGCGAGTCCCGGAATGCGGGCGCGTGCACGCTGGCCAGGACCAGAAGTGCCGCCATCTTCATTCCAGCGCGAGCCCCTATATAAAGAAGCTTCAGGACAATACTCCCAGGACCTTGATAAAGACATGCTACATGTCAAAACGCATTGGTTTGGGAGTCTTTTTATTCGGGGATCCTGTTCTATAGCCTCACTTTGAGGTAAGTGTTGTTTACACATTTCAATCAGATGAGAAAAGGACCCATCTGCTTATCAGCCTCTTTGAGTGTGCAGCACAGACCCCTACTTTTTACTTGTGATATAGTATTTCCCTAGCTATATGTGGGATGACATGTAAAGAATTTTTTTTTTATAATAAAAGTAATATTTTAATATGGAGGATTTCTTCAGCTAAGAGTGATTACCTACACAAAGAAACCACTACATGCTTGAAAACATCTACCCTAACGTGAGTACGAGTACGTCACTCCTTTCAAAATTCCCTGGGGCTGGGCTTACCTTTAATAGGAATCATCACCTATAAAGGAAGCCTTATATAAGCATGTATATTGCAAAAGGTGCTAGTACGGGTACGCTATACCCCTTATTCTGTTAGGAATTACTGCTAAGTGAACAGACCTTTAGAAGTTTTAACACGCGCTCTTACGTGTAAGTGAGGTGCGCTGACAATGATCTCATACATCTTTATGATAACATTCTGATCCAAAACTATACTACACATGTTGTGTTATTGTTTTATTCCCTTTTTCACATGTTATGAAAATCACATGTGTGAGAAAATCACCTTATAACAACGAAGGAATAGATACCTACAGATAAGTATTCCTTAAACATTATTCCCACATTTTCTGTGCACAACTGGAGACAGCGCCATCACATCCTACTCATCCCCATTTTTTACCTAATTGCTAAAGAGACCTTAAAGGGAAGGTCTGCAAGTAAGACATAGGCTACAGTTTTCCGGAGTGTTAGCACCGTTTTCTCTTTCCTCATATATCCAATTCTAGAGTCATGTGCAGAATGTTGACATGTTCACAGTGTTGACATGTGAAATGTTGATATGTGAAATCCCAAAATTCTGCATGGACTGGAAGCAGAGGGTAAGGGCTAGGCACTAGGGGGAAGGTTAGGTTATGGGAGGTGAGGTTAAGATTAGGCAGTAGGGGGATGGTTAGGGTTAGGGGTTAAGGTTAGTCATACTTACCACACCAGAGGCATTGTAGGAAACCACCAGAAGTCAACCTGGTGTCACCTTCATACTTTGATTACACAGCTGGAGTCCTGGATCCGCCATACCAGATGAGTCACTGCTAGACTGCCAGGAATGTTTTGTCTGCATTCTAATCATGGAGACATTTCATTTGTGTTGACATGATGAATGTCAACATGGTCAATGTCGAAATGCTGCATATCAACAATACAACCATGTCAACACTCTCATGTCAACATTGGGAATGTTGACATGATGAATGTCAACAAAATATACCACACCCATGTATGTTAATCAGTGGAGCTAAAGTACATCATATACCCTGAAGCAGTGCATACCACCTGTTATTATAACAGATAAGTTTCAACTCTTTGTTATACTACATAGGCTATTGATACAGCAAATACATCTGCTTATTTCTTATTGAATGCAGAAAACTATTACAATTGGTGGATTGAGAGATTTGCATTGGTACTGACATGACACCTACGTCATGGTCAGAAATATACTTACCACATTGATAACTCCCACTGATAACTCCCACATCACCTATCTACATACAGCATGGATAAATATCTGATACTGATATTTTTGTGACAAGTTACAAATATAAAAAAGGACAGACAGAAGTTGTCTTGTTATTGCACACAGAGTTTAAAACATAAGCTGATAAACCAAACTAATACTATATTTACACACTTTGATGAGAAAAGAATAGTGATTATTACCAAGCGCAATACAATACACTGATCACAAACTATGGGATAGTTCTAAAATACATGACAATAATTTTTAATCTCCAACTATATCCAAATATATACCACAGCATAACATTGGTTATATAAATGTAAGTATGTAATATTACAAAACCTGTGAAAAAATTATTAATGTCCATCGTAGAGGCTGATTTACACCTGATACACTGAAATAGATGAAAACTAATTTCAGCAAGCAATTAGCCTTACCCTATGTATTGTGAATTCAACAACAGTATAATATTGGACAGAAATTTAATTTGAATACTTCCAACGTATTAATGTTACAATTAGCATATAATTAACAGCTGCAACCTGAACAAATCAGAGAAACAGTGTATTCAATACATTTATGATACTTTACATGCCAATAAAATAGTATCAAACAAAGGTTAGATAATAATATAACACTGCTTGGAATACAAAAATGTTTCAATAGCTGTGTGAAAGCAATTAAATTCACATGAGAACTTGTATCTTCTGTGAGACAGAAATGTATATTTATTATAACAGCACATGATATTGATCCTCATATAGTTTAATGAAAGACAGTGATAACAATGTAATTACTTCATGAGATAAGCAAACAGAGACTTAGGGGTAAACTTACTAAGAATCGACTCTGATCGAGTTTGTATTCTTTTTTAAACTTGATTTGCCTCACCAAAACTCCAGTGATTTTTTCCATTATTAAACTCGGTAATTTACTAAGAAGTGAGTTTAGCTGAAAGTGAGTTTTCTGATGGTGAAGCAGATCGAGATTTCTCCCCCGAGTAGCAAGTTTAGATGAGATTACTCACCAAGATTGCAATCTTTACCAAACTCGAATCTTAGTACATTTACCTATCATACTTATAAATACAAGATAATCTGTTAATCTATATAATATTGGATAAAGTAAAGGAGACTTAATATACTGAATTAAAATAATTTTCAAATATCTGTGCAATAGATCTACAACCATATCTGCAAAGTATAGTAAAGTGGATAACACACATACTTCTGTTTTTGTCTTTTTAATCTATTATATCTTACTTCATGAGTACTTCTAGCTGTTGCTTTTAAATACTTTGCAAATAAATAGTAAGGATCGAAAAATTTATATTTTAATACATATTGAGCTTTGAGGGCACCACAACAACTGATCTCATGGGGACCGATTCTGGGATCAATTCAGTTGTTTTCACTGGTGGCTGCTAATGACATGCACCCAATGAAGCAATTCAATTGTTGCTCCAATAGGGTGCAAACAGCCACTGGCGCCAGCATTGCTGGGCACCCTAACCTGGACTTTAGACAGGTTTAGCCATATTACTCAGCTAATCCGGTCTAATTACCAGCAAAGAGCGCGATAATTAATGGGCACCCAAAGCAATTAAATTGCAACATTGAGTGCCCATTAATTATGAAATAAAAAAAATGAATCACCTCCTTTGAGTTACATGGATCTCTTATGGACATAAATGGTGAGATTTTGCATACAGTATATGTGCAGAAGAGACTACACAATTTTGCATTTACCCGTCCTATTCTGAGCCAGACACAAATTGGCCAGATCTGTAATTCTGTGAAACAAGGCGTCTTGGGGCATGAACTTAGTAGTGGAAAAGCAAGCGCATTGTCATGGGTATGTATCAAAGCTCTTTGTCATTGTGAATTGTGCATATCGGGAAAGGAAGCCTGTTTCTGATGGATCACCTAGCAAGCGGCCGGTATAAGTGCTGACACTACTGATGACAGTTGTTGAGGCTGGTGTAAATTCAATGGGTGGCACAGGTTTCCACTTGCACACACACGAATCCCCACATTAGCTGAATGGACACACCCATTAGCATATAGTAGCAAAACAGGCTCCTGCAGCTGCCCGCAACTACAGCCAGTTTGCAGGTGACTCAGAATCAGACCCTGGTGTTTTTGTACAACAATGTTATAAACCAGAGAGAGTCGCAAAATAGTCACAATTTAGATACTTTGAGAGTTTGAGATTTCAACTTCACAGGGACATTTTTAATACATTTCCCCAAAAATAATTTATGATTGCTGCCATATGAAATAATAAAAAGAGAGAGTTTTTTGGGTGTAAAATGCAGGACATAATAAATATGCCCCTATATGTAATTCAATCAGTTAAAACAAAAACTAGTTTATTAGCTTTATATTCAGTAGTGTCTGTTTTATTCATTTCTTTTTAGGGTATCTAATCTTGCTGATCATATTTTTTACATAAAAACAAGTATAATTTCAACTATTACCCAATGCTTGTGTTTGGAGTTTGGATATATATTCACTTAAAGCAGGGTACACACCTGCATGATATAGGCCTGATTTGGCTAAATCGGAATGACGTGTTGTGCAGTGTGTATGCCCAATTTGCGCGCTTCCACATTTGAATGCGATATCGTGTGATTGGCCGTGCTGCACATATTAAGGAAGGACTCAACAGTGATTGTTCCGTTGTTCATTAAATCTTTTAAGTGTGTACAGGCAATCATGCAATATCCAGGGTCAAGGCAAATCGCCCTGAACATCAGCATGATTGCCGGTTGTTCAGGTGTGTACCCAGTTAAAGACTGTCATATATAGTAGGCATTGAGGTGGTGTTAATTTATATTAATAATAAGTAAATATAAATATAATATAAATATAATTTTGTTGATTTTTCAAATTTACATACATATTATTAATGTAGTTAAAGTTTTTAGTAGGCTTAATACCCTGTAAGAACATACTGTTCCTGAACATGTAGTACTAAATTGAAAGGGCCGAAGCAATCTTTACACCAGTATTTCCCAACTTCACTCCTCAGGGAACGTACGATAAATAATTAGTACCATCTTTGGATCTTTTAATACTCATCATGTAATATTTACAGAAACTTACTACAATGTAATTTTTCTACATTTTAAATAGTTTACATTAAATAATAAGTTATAAAAATCAGAAAATAAGAATATTCACTGCTCTGAGTGAGATTAGAGAAAAGCTGATTTGTTCATTGTTAAGTACTAAAAAATGTCACATTTTCAGCTATTCAAAGTTCCTGTGAGAAATATTTAATATTTGGGAATTCCTTGGTATTTAGGGACAGATGGCATATATGATGTTAGCATGCAATGTTTTAGGTACCACAATCAGCTGCCAACTTTTCCTCTGTACAGCATTCACTTTGATTGACAATTAAAAATTCAGGAGTGCAGTAGAGCCATTTAAAAATAAAAAAGGTCAAAGTTGATGATCTCTGATGAGTTAAACATATTGTTAAGATCCGGCAATGTCCTTGCAAAAAAGCATCTGACCTAGGGCAAGTTTATATTTAAGCCTGTATACTATATAGTTCCTTGCTTATCAGGGCAGAAAGATAACCAGTGGTGGCTCTGAGCTACTGCTGACTGATTGAATCATGATCTAGAACATTATTGGAGTGGAATATGGTAAATCAAACCTGAAAAATGTCTCACAATTAACTAGAATGTAGAATTTATGCTTGTGTTATTTTTTTTTTAGTTATACTGTAGCATGGACTATATACATATGAGATGTTTTTTAAATGTAAGGAATGCACTTTGGTAAATGAATCAAATATTGATTCTATACAAACTGCACTGATGCATTCAGGATTACTGGTATGTGTAAATCCCCGTACACACTGGACGATATCCATGAATGATATTAACGATAACGATATAATTGAATAATATATCGTTCATATCGTCCAGTGTGTATGCACTAGGAGATTAACGATGCACGCTCCTGTGGGTAGTTAATGATATCTCCAGTTGTCTGTACATGCAGCTCAATCTGAAGATATTGTTAATTATGCCATGCTGCTGAATGCACCATGACCTTGCCCCACCCCAATGCCGTTGTTCGTTGTTGCAGGCATCAGCAAATGTGTATGCATTTGACTTTTCTGCCCCCCCCATGCCGGGTCACTGACGAAGTTGCTCCGTACACACATCTTCCAGCAATATGACTGTTATATATAAAGTGTAATTTATGTATGAGCAGATTTATATTTTTATTACATACATAGTATGTGATATAATTTTCAGATTAGAGCCGTATTCAATTTGAGCGGACCCGCAATACTTTTTTGCCTCCCAGGACTTTTCACCTACTTCACCTGTTTTGCAGGTGGAAAAGTATCGCGTGCGTGCCCGCGTATCGCCGTATTCAATTTGAATGTATGTGGAAACGGGGCCCGGCAAAACTTAAACAAGCGGAAAGTATTGTCAGATTTGGAGAAATCAGCCTGACACCCCCAAAAGATGCTCTGACATGGGGGTTCCCTATGGTACCCCCCGATTTGGCTTGCTGAAGGTATTTGGTATTTTTAAACAGGCTCAATAGCTGCTGAATAGCGTTTTTGTATAAGTGGTGCAGAATAGTATTCAGGAGTTTTTTTTGCTGAAAAAACTTATCCGAGCAAATTTGGGGTACTTGAAAATGGGGGCCAGCATATTTTAAAGTTGCTAGAGTGAAGTTTAAATAATCGTGAAAAATCCACCTACCGCAAGCCCCTGCAATGAAAATAACACCTGGGGCATACTTGGGGACCCCCCCAGAGTCAAGTTCGCTAGTTTTTAACTTTGTCCCCCAACATCTTTTTTTTTTGCCCCCAAATTCAAAGTGATTTTTTGGGGTGTTCTTAAGTCTATTTTAAAAAAAATTTGACACAGTTTACCTTTGGGGGACTGTCTGAAGGCTGCACGGGGGTTCCCGCAACGTTGCACCCCAAAACCCCAATTCTGCACTTTTTTCCACCTGCTATTCATAGGCAAAACTTTTCCGCCTATTACATTGCATTGACTTTCCACCTAGGCGAAAAGTCTTCAAATTTGAATACGGAGTAAAGTCTAAACAGGCAATAATTACGTAATCGGCAAAAGTTTCCGCCAAAATCACACGAAAACAGCTTTTCGTTTCAAATTGAATATGGGCTTATATATGCTCAAATTTGTATGTACAATTGACATTAAAGAGTGTATGTTTTAAACGTCAAAACTAAAATATTCATATGTAACGTAGAGTAAAAATATATGGTGCTCAATGTCACACAGATATTCCATTGATCCTCTGTTACAAATTATAGTGTTACCTGCCCAATTCATTACAGATATTTCAAGCTCCATCAACATCCTTAGAGCAGTTTCCTGATGGGATCTACCTCAGATCAAAAAGCTGATACTGCAGCTATTATAGTTAAGGTGGCCATACAGTATGTAATTATCGGCTGATCGGCCAAGTAATTGCACAGTGTATGGCTACAACCGAGCACAAGTTAATAGATTATTTGTGCTCATATATACTCACCATCAGACATATAAACCAATTATCTGAAAATGTTTGACAATGGTCTGTTTGTCTGTATGATGGTGACTCTATCTGACAGTGTATGACCAATTTAACTGTCACATTTTTTGTGTCGAGTTGGGTATGGGATATGATCAAAATACCGACAGTGGCATCCCTACACTCAGAATCCTGCACCATGAAGGTAGGTATGCAACCCTAACCCTCCCCATTAACCCTAATACCCTCCCACTGCCTAACCCTAATCCTCCCCTAGTACCTAATCCTTACCCTAAACCTAACACTCCCCCTAACCCTAAGACTTAACATTGGGATGCTTGCGGAAGTTATTCTGGTGCCTGGATTGCGATTGCTTGTGGGATCCCAGCACCAGTACTCTGAGTGCTGGCATCCCAACCACCAGGATCATAACTACATCCTTTTGTGTCAACTATTCTCTTTGCTATATGTACTGTGGCAGGACTTTGTATCCCATTGTTACTTGGAACTCATTCCTTATTGCTCATTTTGTTTTCATTGTATATATGCATATTTTACTGCAAATGTGTGAATCTTTCAATAACAAAATATTTGCGGAAAAAAAGAGTTGTCGGTCACTGGGAAGTTTCTAGTCACCAGGAAGTACAAATATGCCAGGACTGGGCAGATCAGGACCAAGAGCCCCCTCTATATATAGAGCAATCCATGGATGTCCAACGGGGAATTTCCTTGGTAGCTCAGTCCTTGACTTTACACCTACCATGATAATCTATTGCAGAGGAGAGAAAGAGAGCATGGTGGAAATATTAGTTAGTTGAACACCCCAATTATTTCATTTAGATTTTATAGCTAAGTAGTACATATCCTCTGATATATTGTCGGACTTTTACTTGCTCTTTAAGTCAATGGAAGTAAAAATACTCCATCATCTTAATAAAACATACTGTCTACTTGCTAAAGCAAATAATGTGGCATACAGTAGCTATTCCAATTGGGAGTATGTAGCCTACATTCCATTTATCAATACAAGAAGTCAGCCTTTACTAAGGCTGAGTGATGATGAGAAATCTTTTTTAATTTATTACCCTACAAGACGTAATGGCTTGCGTGTACAGCTTGTTTACTTGTGGATTGTGTTTGCATCTCTTGAAGAGGGGAAAAGTGAAAGGAATAAAACTAAATAATTAAATTGTGCTAAGTCTACAGAGAATTTCCTTCAAATAGAAGCACTGAAAATAGATTGAGACAAATGAGGGCACAGTTACACTTCCCAAGGAAAAGAGCCATTTACGTAGAAAAGAAAATAACCTATCCCTAACATATATTGATATATTGTGTATGTAGAAATGACTCTAGGTTCTAGACACATGGAGACATTTATAAAGGGAAAGCACAGCATAAATGTATATCTTGCTTATTTATACCTATGAAAGGCTTAGATTTGTCCAATACTTTCTGCTGTATAAGTATTGATTGTAAACTGTGATTACAGCTGTATATGCAAGTCCAGTTCATAGCATAACAAGTATTGAGACTCAAGGTCAGGGCAGTAGAAAACATTAAGCTTCAGCTATAGGCTATATGGTTTTCAGTCACCTTGAGACTGTGTGACATGAAAGGCCTGTTTCTATATTATGACTACCTGACTTGAGGCCACTGGATGCCTCCAAAACTTTTGTGGCCCTCTGTTGAAGTTACATAATTTAAAACAGTATTTAGCCATCAAGCACAAGCCCACGAAAATGAAAGCCCCTACACAACTTTTTTTTATTTCTTTTTTTTGTAATATCAGATGCCCATTGTTGCACATTAAGGGCCTGATTCAGACCCGCTCGCGAGTGCACAGCGCTTGCATGCGGGTCGATGGTCCCCCACTGCACATGCGCACACCAGGGCCGGCGTGGGCATGCAGGAGACCCGGCCAGTGACGGGCGCTCTGTCGCTACGGGTCTCGCACCAAAACGGGGTGGCTGTCAATTGTGATTGACAGCTTGCCCTGCATTGGAGGTTGGCAGGGGGGTGACTGGCCAAACGGAGACGTTTCCTCTGATTGATCACGCCAAAGGTTGCACGGACCTGCTCGGGGAAGCCTGTGGTATTCAATTCCAGTTTATTTACCTTCACGGACAACACCCGGCAATTGCAGTGTTACATCAGTGGTGGATTTGCTATTTACCAGCGTGTTAGCCATTTGCATACAGTTCAGCTCTCTTTGAGAACACTGCAGGAGTCACAGACCATTCGGCTGACTTGTGCGGCTGTTGTGCACCGCCCCGAGCTGGGTAGAGGCGTCGGTCTCATTGAACTCTGTGGACGGAGCCTCAGCATACAGGACGGACCGGAGTTCCTATGCTGAACACTTCAGCATAGCCTGATTGTCTAATCAACACCATCTAAAAGTGGTAAGCTATCCACTATAATTAATACTTGTGACTTTTTCATCATAGTCCACAGTACGTACAAGAAGCATTTGACTCTTTTACAGTTTCCACGTCTTTATATTATATACTGCAGTGATCAAATAGCTTGATTATACCATCTATCTGTGGCTACTCATATGGAACACTGTCAATTACTGTGTATTGCACCCTGATGGAGACATTGTTTCACATTTAAAGTGTCTTTGTATCAATGGAATTTTCTCTTTCCCTGCAACACATTTGGAGTATTGATACTAATTAATATACGGAGGACTCTTTATCTATTTTTATTTATTTTTGGATCGCTCTACATGTCATTGGGAATAATCTTACAGTTTTTATATAAGAATTATTGTCTGTATAGGCTGAATTACACTTATCCTCTTTTTTATATTAATACTTTATTTATTTATTTTATGTCTTAAAATTATTTTATACAGATACAGGTTGAATAAATATTTCTATATTATTGTTGCGATTGATATAGCGCAGTTCCTGGTTCATATATTTTTTGTTCCCGAAAGAATGCCTGCCGTTTGGGGGCGGCCTCAGTAGTGAGCCTCTGGCTCTATTGGAGCCGGAAACTCACTGGGGCTTGCGATGGACAAGACGCTACCACAAGGGTCTTGTCGCAAGCCCGATGGTTGCGATGGTCGCGACCAGTGGAGTTTCCTGAGTCTCTTCAGACTAGGTTAGTCGGACACATAGCCGAAGGCTGCTATAGTCAAGATTAAAAGTGTTTAGATTATAAGTGTTATTAGAATTTGATAACTAAGATGGTGTTATGCTGGAGTTCTTATTAGCCATATGCACACCATGATGTGACTCCTCTCTTCTTCTCATCTACAGGTCATTTTCCACTACTGCTCCCATCAGATGCTGCTGCCTTTGTTTCAATAGCTCAGCTTTGATAAAAAGTTTTAGGTAATTTTCCACTATAGCTCCCATCATACTGTATGCTGCTGCCTTTGTTTAAATAGCATAGCTTTGAAAAAGTGTTTTAGGTAATTTTCTGCTACTTTTATATAAGCAGCTATAACTCTGAATTAAGACAGTGATTTATTGTTAATCTGAATCTCTTGTATACTCCCCTCTCGCCATTTACTGCATCCCATTATAGTGTGCTTAGTATTGGGGCTGGACCCTTATTCAGTGGAAATTCAGACACATGTTTGTAGCTATACTTATTAGTGCTCAGATAGGCTGCATAGCCAAAGGCTGCATTGTTAAGAATCAAAGGGGTAAATTTACTAACAATCGTGTTGGTCCTGATTTGTTCCGTTTTTAAATATGTATAGGAACGATCAAAATTGGGAGTTTTATTTAAAATTAATACTGGGTATTAACCTAACTGTTTGTTAGGATCATATTTTCCGATGGTGTATTTGATCATTCCTGAACGTGTTTAATCCTCGTGTTTTCTACCAGTGTTTCCCTCCCAAACAAGCACCCTTCACATATCAGTGAGATATGTGAAGGTAGCTTGTGTGTGTGTGAAAGTGTAATAAAGGATTAAATGTAAAAAAAAATGATGTGGAGTTCCCCCACCCCAAAGCATAACCAGCCCTGGGTTCTTGACCCAGTCCTGGTTCTTAAAATATGTGGAAAAAAAGCAGTAGGGTTCCCCTCTATTTTATGAACCAGCACTGGGCTGCTGAGCCAGTCCTGAATTTAAAAATAGGGGGAAAACAATTGCATAGGGTTCCCCCTATTTTTAAAACCAGCACCACACTAAAATCTGGCCAGGGTGTAATGCCACAGTCAGGGGACCCTTTCACTGGGTCTCCCCGGCCAAAGTATTATCACCCTGAGCTGGTCAGCCCAAGCCAGGGATCTCAGGGGAGGTGGGGACTCCCCAATAAAGGGGTTACCCCTCTCCCAAGCACAGGTGGAACTACAGGTGTCAGCATGCCTGCCCTTTGACACTTGTGAAACTACAGCATGGCCAAAGCCAGGATTAAAGAACAGCCAAGTGTTATTGGCACGGCAGGTGATGGCATCTGTAAACACCGTGGCCACAGTGGCTTGAAGCTGCCACACTCCAAGCCAGGATGATCCCTCAGTGAGGACCAGGACTTAGGTCTGAAGACCCTGCAAGACATGGGGTAAGAATAACGTGAGCTTACAGTTACCTACCACAGTGCTAAACTGGTCAGAACCCATACCATTACCAAAAGAGCTTAAACATTGCAAGTTTTTTTGTTGTTCCAATCATTTTTGTTTTTGTTTATCAATTATATTCTGCTTATTATTTTTTTTTGTTTTTCATTATATGTATTTTTTATTTATACTTATTTCAATTCTTCCCTTTTTTATTATTCTTCTATTTTACTTTCCTATTTTTAACATATACTCCACTAATTAGCTCTCAGCATTTTACTGACTAATCATCTAAATATGCAGCTGCATACTTCCTGTGGGGCTGAAGTAACTTATTTATAGCCCTCTGGAAAGTTGCTGGGGCTCCATGTAAACCAAAAGGCAGCAATTTGCACTGGAACAAACCCTCTGGGATAGAGAAGGCTGTTTTTGCTTTAGCAGTTTCAGTCAAAGGAATCTGCCAATACCCTTTTGTCAAATTAAGAGTGGTGAGATACTGGGTTTTTGCTAGATTCTCCACCAGCTCGTCAACTAGGGGCATAGGGTAGGATTTAAACTAAGAAACTTTATTTAACTTGCGAAGGTCATTACAGAATCGTAAAGCCCCAAAAGGCTTAGGAACCAAGACAATGGGGTTATTTCATTCACTGTTTGACTCCTCTATGACCCCTAAGTGTAGCATCTTCTCCACCTCTCATTTTATAACTGCCCATTTTGCCTTGGGTATGCGATAGGGTTTCTGCTTTATTATCGCCCCAGTAGGAGTAAAAATATCATGCTGTATGATTTGGGTCTTTCCCAGAATAGCAGAGAAAACATAAAGGTTTTGTGTTACTAAGCTCCCCGCTTCCTTTTTTGGCTAAGACTGAGGGTGACCTCCATGGGTCCCTGACAGTCTGGGGTTTTCTTTGCCACTAAAGAGGACTGACTGGCACTTTCTTTTCAAGGTACCACTGCCTCTATGTGTTACAAGTCGCGGTCACGACTTGTTTCCTTCCAGTGACTTACCTGCTTCTCTCGGTGCTGTTCTAGTTCCGTCGATTCTAGTTCTGTTGGTTGTTAGGAAATTTGGATGCCATCATGTGTTATCCACAACATGTCTTGATTGGTTGCATTCCCAATTTGTGCATGCTGACTATTTGCCGCCTTGCCGACTGTGGATCTTTTGGCTCTGCTGCATGGTCAGCATTCCTGTAGCTGTCTCCTATTTCACTGTGTCCAGCAATTTCAGCTTCCCAGCTGCACCATCAGCTCCCAGGCTGCTACCGGCTTCATTGCCGCTCCATCATCTTCACAGCTTCACCATCAGCTCCCAAGCTGCAACCACTTTTGTTGCTGCTCCATTGGCTTTGCAGTCACACCATCAATTCCCAAGCTGCTACTGTTTTTGTTGCTGCTCCATTGAATTTCAAGCCGCATCTCACAACTGGCTCACAGGTCAAACTACCATCTCTCAAAGCCACATCTTACCACAGTCTCTCCAGCAACACTACTGGCTCTCGAAGCCAAATCTCACCAACTGCTCACAAACCACACTACCAACTCTCAAAGCCACATCTTACCACCGGCTCACAAGCCACACTACTGGCTCTCACAGCTGCATCTCACCACCGGCTCACAAGCTGCACTACCGACTCTAAGCCGCATCTCACCACCGGCTCACAAGCCACACTACCAGCTCTCAAACCCACATCTCACCACCAGCTCACAGGCCGCACTGCCAGCTCTAAGCCGAATTCTCAACACCGGCTCACAAGCCGCACTACTGATGCTAAGCTGTATCTCACCACCGGCTTGTCAGCCACACTAGTGGCTCTCAAAACTGCATCTCACCACCAGATATACAGCCACACTACCGGCTCTAAGTCGCATCTCACTACCAGCTCTCCATCCACAGTAATGGCTCTCAAAGCCACATTCCACTACCGGCTACCTAGCCACACTACCGTCTCAAAGCCGCATCTCACCACTGGCTCTCCAGCCACACTACCAGCTCCCAAAGCTGTATCACTGGCCTCCAAACCACTGCATCTACTCTTCAAATTGTACTACTGGCTTTAGCCATGGCATCGGTGCTCATAGCTGTGCCTTCAACTTCTTAGCCATAGTACGGACTTTTCTCCAAGTTTCCAGTGTCTTATGCTATTCTCTGGTTTCTGAATATAACCAGTGTAAACCTCTACTACTTCGAGTAGTAAGTCCAGGCGGCCACTTCTGGTGAACCTCTTCCAGTTCTAAGGGAACAGCGGGTGGCTGTTAGTAGTGGAAGACCTCACTAACCTGGGTTCTACAGGTTTACATGGAACATCCTAGGATTCCATAACACTATGATCTCATAAGTGCCTCACCATTGAGCATACAATTTGCTTTCAGTATTTAGCACAAGCACCAGCAGTACCTTTTCTCCTGGTTTGAAAGACTGGTCAACTGTGGTAATGTCATAATTGCGTTTCTGATGCTGTTGAGCTCTGTCCATATGTTTGTTCAGCAGTGGTGCAATCTGTTTTAACCGGCCATAGAATTTGGACACAAACTGAATGATATTTGGATCCTGGTATAGCTGTTGCTCCCACCCTTCTTTTAATACATCTAAAATCCCTCAAGGTTGCCTCCCATAGAGGAGTTTAAGGGACTGAACCCCATGGAGGATTGGGGTACCTCACAAACTGTAAATATCAAATAAGGCAGGAGTAGATCCCAATCTTGCTTTTCTTGTGACACTGCCCTCTCTATCACCTGTTTAAGGGTCTGGTTAAAGCATTCCACTAGGCCATCCATTTGCAGGTGATAAACTGAGGTTGTAATCCTATCTACCAGTAAGAGTCAGCACAAATCTTTCATCAATTTAGATACAAAAGGGTTACCTTTATCTGTCAGAACTTCTTTTGGTATTCCCAGATGGGAATATAACATCAATTACTTTCGGGCATTAGTGTTAGATTTCAATTTACGTAGCAGGATGGCCTCCAGGTACCTTGTGGCATAATCTACTACCACTATTATGTATTGATGCCCACAAGCAAATTTTTCCACTGGCCCTATCAGATCTATACCAATTCTCTCAAAAGCTACAGAAATGACAGGGAGGGGTACCAAGCATGCCTGAAACCCTGGCTGAGGTGCTGTCTTCTGACATACTGTACATTCCAGACAATGTTTTTATAATGAATGCTGGGCCAGAAGAATCTTAACTGAATATGCTGGAGAGTTTTCTCCTCCCCCAAATGGCCTCCCAACAGGTGTGTGTGAGCCACCCTCAACACCAACTGCTGGTGTTTCTGGGGAACCAAAAATTAGTCTATTCTCTTGCCCTGCAAATATGTTACATGATATAACAAATCATTTTTCAAAGCAAAGTATGGTACACCTTCTGCTGGTAAAGCCATGAGTATTCTACCATTTATCTCTACAACATTTTCAAATGCATTTATCATGTTCCCATCATTCTGTTTGCCTTGGCCAAAGTCCTGCAAAGACACTTCCTTGCCAATGGGAACCCACTGTGCCTCAGTCTCACTCCCCTCCAGTTGCTTACTGGCTGAGGAGGGGGTTACTGCCACCAAACTTTGGGACAAATCAGAGCTTGGCTCTTGGGACACCTCTGACCTGGACCGTCTGCTGTCATCATGACATGTAACCACCTTTTGTAATAATGGAAATTCCCAACCTAGGATCAATGGGTAGGTTTGTCTGGCAGCTACTACCTTCAGAGATCATCCTTTTATCACTATCTGGAGGTGCACTCTGGGGCATTCTTCTACATCGCAATGTATACATGTAATCTTTACTAGGGGTAGCACCTGATTAGCCCAGGTGGAAACAGGATGGCAGAGATGATGGTTAATTCAATGCCAGTATCCACCAAGGCCCAGACCTCCTAGCCTTCTACTCGCACCATCAAATGAAACAAGGTGGTTTGTGCCATAGAAGTGCTTCCAGTAGTCATGCTGACCACTGGTCAAGTTGTTTTTCCAGCACTGCAGTCCTTTGGCTTGCCCTGCTTTGGGCAGTCCCAGTGCAAATGACAGCGCTTGCCGCAGTAAAAACACATTGTTGGAGGTGGGTTGTTGGCTTTAACAACTGAGACCTGGGTACTGGCTGGAACCCCTGCTTGGCTTTGTTCAACTTCCCAATAGTCAGGTACTGTTCAACCACTACTGCTAACTTCTCAAATGTTTGAGGATCAGCCTGTAGGGCCCACTGTTGCTCCACACGGTCTAGTGCTCACATAGCATGGTCCAAAGCCACCATCTCTACTTAACACTGAGCAGAGTTTTATCCAGCTGCAACCATGCCTTACTCAGGCTGGCTAATTGTGCTAGCTGGACCCTTGGAAGCTCAGAGGAGTTCAGCCACCATTCCTGAAACTCCTGAGCTTTGCTCTGGCTAGTCACTCCAACCCTGATGAGTATGGCCTTTTTCAATTGAGGATAGGAGTTTGCCTCAGTCACATTTAAATCAACATATGCTCTCTGAGTTTCCCCTGTGAGACAAGGAGCAATTTTGGCAGCCCACTCCTCCTCAGGCCATTTTAAATGTTCAACAGTATGCTCAAAGGTGTACAGAAAAGCTTCAATGTCATCAGATGAGGCAAGCGTCTGTAACACCTCTCAGTCATGCCCACCTTTCCTCATTTCAGTTAACTAAGTATGTAATAACTGAATTTGAGTTTGTTGACCCTGGATCCGGTCACTCTTGCTGCTATATAGTATCCAGCAATGTCCCTGTTTGGGTGCCAAATGTGACAAGAATCACATAAACTGGGTAAACTCCAACAGATGTTTCTTTTCTCACCACAGGCAGATATACAGGACAGTGCAGTGTTCATAGGCAAGATATTATAGCAGGTACACAGAATCTTCCAAACAGCAACACAGATCTTTCAGTGGACCCTCATATCCAGGGTCCCTAACACTAGTCACCCCCAGGCCTATAACCTGGGTGACTAATTCACCGTCAGGATCACTGTGGACCTGAACTGACACAACTTGCTTTAAAGTAAGATGACAGGTGCTGCTAATTAGCCTTGCTTGTGGCTTACAATAGAGTTCAGGAAAACCTGGACTGGATCTCATTACTATACCATTTATTGCTTCGTTTCTGCACAAACCTGCTGCTCCATATTAACCTCATGTGAAAGAAGGCTATCTCTGTCACAATATATATATATATATATATATATATATATAGTGTGTCAATACCTGCTGAGTTTAAATGGTTCAATGAGTCAGATTCTGAAATAAAGGATCCACTGTGCAGTGGGCTAGCAGTGTTTACCCTATGCATAAATGATTGATGTGTCGTGTCATAAAATCCATAGTGATGCTCAAAAATAAAATGGTGATACTATCATTGTGTGAGATTATCTGCAGCAAATTGATAGCTTGATAAAGGTGGATTGATACTGTTATGGTGCTGCTGTCGTGCGAGAGTATTTGGAATGAACTAATTAATAAGGTTGGATTTACTGATATTGGTGGATCTGTGCTCTTAATAAGTGTCACAGTTGCATGAATGGTGTGGATTCAGGTGGATTATAGTATATAATGATGGTCTGATTATTGGAACATGTTAGTTGCATATGATAGTCCTGATTTCATTATCAATGTTAAGGCCATTTGGTGCAAAGATTTTAGAAGAATCATCCATTCGAGATCCTCTTTGTTAATTTGTTTTAAGTAGTCACCTCTACTCCAATTGGGTTTGACCTCTTTTAACCCAGTGTACCTTAGAAATGATGGATTGCATTGATGGTATTTCATAAAGAGTATGGATATCAGGAGCAAGCTGTCCCTTTTCTACTGTTTCTAAACTGTTTGTTAATCCTTGCTTTGAGAGGTCTTATTGTCCATCCAATGTACTGCATGAATCAGTGGCATTCTAAAAAATATATAACTCCCTTACTGTGACATGTCAGTTCTTCTCTTATTTGGTGTGTCCTACAAGTGACAATGTGATACTGCGGGTTGGTATGGTGCTCCTGTTTTTAGTGGTTTTTCATGCCTGACTAACTCGGCAATAATAATAGAAGCCTCCTTAGTTTGATGTGATTGTGCACTAATTGCTTCTAGGACTGGTGATTTGCAGTATACTTGTAGACTTGGCTAGCTTGCTGATGATATAGGGTAATATATGTTGTCTGTTGTGTTGGTGTCTTGCCTTTCCTTATATTCCTCAAAATTTGGAATGTATGACTGTCTGTGGATGTGTCATTTTTCTCAACAAAATGTGCTTTCAGTTGTTCCCCTTGTCCTTCAAAGTTGTTAATTTTGGAGCAGATGCATCTCAAATAATTTAATTGTCTGACTAATATGCTTTTAAACCACTTTGGCTTGTGACCACTGGATGCTAAGATGAAGATATTTACATTGATAGTTTTATAGAAGATGTATATCTGTATTCTAAATTAGCTCAATGAAAATGTTTAACTCCAGGAATTCTACTTTATATTTGCTGTAGTTGGTGGTGAACCTTAAATTACTGATGTTGTTGTTAATGTAGGTGATGAAGGTGGTGACAGGATTAGCTGCCTTTCCAATTGAAGACTGTCATCTATGTATCTAGTGCAGAGGACAAGGTTTGCCACAAGCTTATGCTGGGACCAGATGTGGCTGTCCTGCTAGAAGAGATTAGCATAGCTTGGGGCAAACTTCATACCCATGGTGGTGCCTGTCTTCTGTAGACAGAATTAATTCTTTGACCACACATAGGGCCTGATTCAGCAAGGATCGCAACTGTGATTACGCATGCAATTGGACGATTGTTGCATTTTGTGTTTGTGTATGCACTGCAGTGCATGTGCATGAACCAGTCACTGCAATTGCGACTGTGATTGCAGTGACTACGCAGACTCATCATAGAGTAATTGACAGGAAGTGCTGTTTGTGAAATGTAGGCATACCAGTGCATTTGAATGCCATTGCAGGGGACCACATAAATTAGGCACTGTGATGCCATATGCAGCTCGAGTACTCAGTACGTGAAGATGAGGTTAGCAATTCCTGAGTAAGGACAGAGCTTGTGCAAGTGTGCGTGAGGCTCTAATTGTACTGGATGTTACCAATGGTTTTGCAATCTTGCTAAACATTGCGGATGTGTGTAAAGTAAGTTGGGCATCCTTATGTTGTGCTGCGATGGCTAAGCAATCGCAATGTATTAGCATATCATCGCAGTGAGACAGCGTGCATAATTGTAGCTGCGATCACAGTTGTGATCCATAATGAATCAGGCCCATTGGATTGTGGTCATGTCTGGATCTTAATCAATCACAGTGTACAAGGATGTCACGTCACTTGTGATCAGCCATAAATCTATGTCCCATGACATGTGCTGTTGTTTTTTAAAAGTGTTGTGTCTTTACGTAGAATTGTAGAAATTTTTCAAAATATTGTGAGAGATTGTATGCCTGATATGAAGGGTTTTTTTTGGTGTTTTTATGGGGTTCTTGTGAATTTTGGGCAGGTAGTCAAAAACTGAAATTATGTTGTATGTCTAGTGTGTGTGTTGCTTAGTTGTGAAACTGACAGTCCTTAAATCTTCTCTCAGTAGAGAGTGTAGAGTTTGTTCACAGTATTGTCATGTGCACACATTTGCCATATTTGCACAGTATCTGTCTCCTCCCACAATAACACAACATAGTAATGGAACATTGAAATCAACAGTAGTATGTATTATCAGCATCATTGTATAACATTGTGTCAAGAAAACTGCTCAGTGCCGACATTCTGCATACTGATTAACAGACTGTTTGGCCAATTAAATCAATACTTTAACAACCAATCATGCAGAGTCAGGTCCAAAATGGAGATATCAGACACCTCAAACTTACTCCAGTACTCACTATTATACTCCTAGAGGAAAGTCTCTCAGCCAAAATGCATTGGTGAACAGACACTATACCATTCAAATACTTTGAGAGAATCTCCCTCCAGCAGCGACAGTTAAATGGAGCATCATAGTTACATGACCAGCACCCAATGCACCACAAGACCAGAGTACCCTGAGGTACTCAGTAACTCATAGAATGCACCATAGCAGTAGCAGACTGAGAACCCAGCAACCACCAGGTGGAAAGCTGGTCACACAGCAGCAATGGCATCTCTTACTTCAAAGAACCTGGAAAGCCAACTGGGGACCAACTGACTGCAATATTGTACCATCACCATCATGGTGGGTGCACATAAGATATCGGTATTCTACACAGCAAGGAGCCACAGTAGTGGAGAATATCAACAGACCAGATGTGCATGGTGAGTCTGCACACTGGGCCTGATTCTGACCAACTTGCGAGTGCCGAGCGCTCACAAGCAGGTCGATGTTGGGCCAGTGCGCATGCACACTATGGACCCGGCTCCGTCGTGCGCATGTGCAAGACCCAGATAGCGATGGGAAAGCCGTCGCTATGAGTCTCGCTACAAAGGGGGCGTGCTGTCGATGGTGAGTGACAGAACGCCGCCTTTGGTAGGCGAGCCGGGGGCATGGCTGGCCAGATGGAGGCGTTCCCATGGGATGCCTACCGTCTGGGGCCGGCCCCACTGACATCACAAGTGATGTCAGTGGGAGTGCTTTTTGCTCTGATAGAGCCAAAAGCACTCCAGGGCTTGTTGGCAGACGAGACCCTACCACAAGGGTCTCATTGCAAGCCCGATGGTCTTGACCATCGCGACCATCTTTTTGGCCACTCGCTATAGCTGTGGGTAATAACCCACAGCTATGCGAGCGGCCAGGAGGCAGCTTTAAAAAAGATAAGGAGTGAAAGAGCGTCCGGCTCTGAATCAGGCCCACAGATCACTAGTGGCTACATCTCTGTGTCACCTCCCATAGGACTCCACCTAGGCAACATAATAACCCACATACTACAGAATATCTATACATCATGAACCAGTGAGTAGTAAGACAACAAATAACAGACACATGAGATGCCACTTTGAACTTTTATTGCATCGAACCAGGTTCTGTGGCAATTTAAGGCCTGATTCATAGATGGACTCAAAAACCATTGCAGCTGCAATTTGTCATGGATTGCATTGCAAAAATATGCTAATGACTTGCTGTCCAGTTCTTTGAGATATCCATTGCAAGCAACACACATTTGCAACTCACGTGCAAAACTGGAAACAGTGACCATAGATAAGGTGGCCATCAGCCTTCTGAAAAGGTCTAAGCTGTTACGGACATTGTGGGTCTCCAGATATGCAGAGGGTTCTCCTGCTGCATTTATCAATACAGTGGCTAATTTATGGATGCCCAGTAAAACAGTGTTTACATTTTATGTCATGCATGAATACCTGTCACTGACTTTGCAAGTGAATACTCTGTGTAAGCATATTCACAATTCAATTGCTGTATGTGCACAATGTGGCTTATGCGCAATGGTAAATAATCACTCAATCTGTGTAAATATTGACATTGTGTCCATCTCTGAATCAGGCCCTCTATGCACTTATGTCTAATGCAGAATGCTGTACAGGCTCCACTGATGCCAATGGCAAACTCAGGATTTCAAGAAGGTGGTCCATTCATATACAGTAGTTTTTGGGACAATTAATAAAAAAAATACTTTCCACAATAATCTGGCAAGAGACACTGTTTCACAATGAACTTTCTCTCTAAATTATATATATATATATATATATATATATATATATACATACAAACAGGTCCATAAATATTGGGACATTGACAGAATTGTCATATTTTTTTACCTCTATTCACCACCACAATGGCTTTGAAATGAATCAAACAAGATGTGATTTAACTGCAGACTTTCAGATTTAATTTGAGGGTAATTACATCCAAATCAGGTGAATGGTGTAGGAATTACAACGGTTTCTGTATGTGCCTCCCACTTTTTAAGGGGCCAAAAGTAATGGGACAAACTAAGCAATCCTAAATCTAACTTTCACTTTTTATTACTTTGTTGCAAATCCTTTGCAGGCAATTACAGCCTGAAGTCTGGAATGCATAGACATCACCAGACGCTAGGTTTCATCCCTGGTGATGCTCTGCCAGGCCTCTACTGCAAATGTCTTCAGTTCCTGCTTGTTCTTGGGGAATTTTCCCTTCAGTTTTGTCTTCATCAAGTGAAATGCATGCTCAATCAGATTCAGGTCAGGGGATTGACTTGGCCATTGCATAACATTCCACTTTTTAGCCATAAAAAACTCTTTGGTTGCTTTTGCAGTATGCTTCGGGTCATTGTCCATCTGCACTGTGAAGCGCCGTCCAATGAGTTCTGAAGCATCTGACTGAATATGAGCATATAATATTGCCCGAAACACTTCAGAATTCATTCTGCTGCTTTTGTCAGCAGTCACATCATCAATAAATACAAGGGAACCAGTTCCATTGGCAGCCATACATGCCCACGCCATGACACTACCACCGCCATGCTTCACTGATGAGGTGGTATTTTTTGGATCATGAGCAGTTCCTTTCTTTCTCTGTAGTCTTCTCTTCCCATCACTCTGATACAAGTTGATCTTTGTCTCATCTGTCCATAGGATGTTGTTCCAGAACTGTAATGGCTTTTTTAGATTTTGTTTGGCAAACTCTAATCTGGTCTTCCTGTTTTTGTGGCTCACCAATGGTTTACATCTTGTGGTGAACCCTCTATATTCACTCTTGTGAAGTCTTCTCTTGATTGTTGACTTTGACACATATACATCTACCTCTTGGAGAGTGTTCTTGATTTGGCCAACTGTTGTGAAGGGGGTTTTTCTTCACCAGGGAAATAATTCTTCTGTCATCCACCACAGTTGTTTTCCATGGTCTTCCGGGTCTTTTGGTGTTGCTGAGTTCTCCGGTGCGTTCTTTCATTTTAAGAATGTTCCAAACAGTTGATTTGGCCACACCTAATGTTTTTGCTATCTCTCTGATGGGTTTGTTTCGACTTTTCAGCCTAATGATGGCTTGCTTCACTGATAGTGACAGCTCTTTGGATCTCATATTGAGAGTCGACAGCAACTGATTCCAAATGCAAATGTCACACCTAGAATCAACTCCAGACCTTTAAACTGCTTAATTGATAATGAAATAACGAGGGAATAGCCCACACCTGTCCATGAAATAGCTTTTGAGTTGATAGTCCCATTACTTTTTGCCCCTTAAAAAGTGGGAGGCAATTATTGAAACCATTGTAATTCCTACACCGTTCACCCAATTTGGATGTAATTAAACCTCAAATTAAATCTGAAAGTCTACAGATAAAGCACATCTTGTTTATTTCATTTAAAAACCATTGTGGTGGTGAATAGAGGCCAAAATCTGAAAATTCTGTCAATGTCCCAAAATGTATGGACCTGACTGTATATACTGTATATATATGTTTGTATGTATGTATGTATATATATATATATATGTCATAATGATGCCCAGCACTCCGGTATTATAACTTTGTAGTAGTGCTATGGTGCCCTACTTAGGTGATGGCACACCCATTATTCCGCATAAAGGACCATAGATTACAGCTATAAGTCTGCGGAGTGCCGCCTCATTTCTATATATATATAATATAAGGCTGGCACTCCCTTGCTACTGAATGCATGACACAGCGTCCAGTGCCATCCTATTACCTCTCACGGGTGAGAGAAAATATGCATATGTAATGCAGGTGGCACTCTGGACATCTTAGAATACAAGAGTATAAACCTGCTGATGTAAATCAATGTTTCAGAACTTTATTTTACATTCTTTTGTCAGGATATAAAACCCTGACAATATCCTGACGAAAAAACGTAAAATAAAGTTCTGAAACATTGATTTACATCAGCGGGCTTATATTCTTGTATTCTAAGACATCCAGAGTACCCTCTGCATTACACACATATATATATATATATATATATATATATATATATATGTATGTATATATATATTTAATGAGATTATCTAAAAGCACTGTGAAATGGCCATATATCTGCACAATGGTGTTAAATACTGCATGTAACTAGAGATGAGCGGTTTCAGTTCTCCGAGAACTGGACCCACCCAAACTTCGTATTCCAAGGTGAGATCAGAGTCCAGCTCGAGTTTTCCTGCCTGACTTGGATCCTGCTGTCGGATTGTCACGGGTTTTGGATAATATAAAGGTCCCCGCGATCTATGCCATTTTCACTCCAGCTGTGGAGAAAGAAGATAGCAGACGTTTAGTCAGTGTGTGTCCAGTTGGGGTCTTGGCCTGAAGGCTGCTGCTGTTTTGTCCATAAAGGGGCTTAGGCTGCAGTATATAAAGGGGGGCTTCCTTCAGAGAGTGCTACAGCTGCTATGTCACTTGTCCTGTCAATTAACTGTGGCTGCTGCTGTGTTGTTGTCCTGCCCATCAGGCTAGGGCTGCAGTCCATAAAGGGGTGTTGTGTTGTCCAGGGGGAGTGATCTGTCAAGTAGGGGTGCTCTTCTCCAGTGTAAAAAAAAATAAAAGTACTTTTTTTATTTTTATTTTTTTCTGTGCGTGCATTAGCAACTTAGCTGAGCTTTTATTGTTTGGTGAAACTGCCGCAGTTTATCATCCATGTATTTGTAATGCTGCAGGTGGTCTATCTGCATTCGGCAGGGGTGCCTTGTTGTCCATTTATTTATTTATTTTATTAACAGTTTCTGATATAGTGCAGCATATTCCGTTGCGCTTTACAATTGGAAAAATAAATAGACCAAAACTGGGTAATAACATACAGATATATAGGTAGGAAGGCCCTGCTCGTAAGCTTACAACCTATAGGGAAATAGGCATTGATACATAAGGTTAGGTGCTATATATTGCATTTTGATCTAACCAGAATGCAGAATTTCTTGGTGGGCTGCATGATCCAGTCACACAGGAATGTTGGCCAAATATCAGGAGGATGTGAAAGAAAGACAATGTGTGAGGTTATGTGTGGACTTTGAAAAGGGATGTAATTGGTTGGGAGATATTTTGAGAGAAGTGAAGAGATGTACGTTGGTGTGGTTTGGTTAATAGCCTTATTTGTAAGTATATGTATTTTATATTGAATACGGTAGAAAACCGGCAGCCAATGGAGGGACTGACAGAGCGGTGCTGCAGACAATGAACATTTGGCAAGGAAGTTAAGCCTCGCAACTGCATTCATAATGGATTGTAATGGCTATAGCCTGTTTTTGGGAAGACCAGTAAGGAGACAATTGCAATAGTCAATGCGGGAAATAATGAGTGCATGGATTATAGTTTTTGCAGTGTCTTGTGTGAGATATGGTCAAATTTTGGATATGTTTTTTAGATGTACTGTATGTAACATGATTTTGAGACAGATTGAATGTGGGAAACACAGGACAGTTCAGATTCAAGTATGACACCTAGGCAGTGAGCTTGTGGGGCAGGGTCCATAAAGAAGGGATGCTGTCTGTGTTGTTCATCAAGGGGCAGCTGCCTCATTCAGGGGTGCTCTTCCCCAGTGTCCAAAAATATAAAAGTGCTTTTTTGTGTGTGTGCATTAGCAAGTTAGCTGTGCTATTATTGTACAGTGACACTGCCGCAGTTTAACGTCCACGTATTTGTGACTCTGCAGGTGGTCTGTCCGCACTTGGTAGGGGTGCTTTGTTGCCCATAAAGAAGGGGTGCTGTCTGTGTTGCTCTTCAAGAGGCTGCTGCCTCATTCACGGGTGCTCTTCCACAATGTAAAAAAATAAAAGTGAAAATAAATTAATATTAATCCACAAAAAAAAAGGATTTTTTGTGTGTGTGTGCATTAGCAACTTAGCTGCGTTATTGTTGTATGGTGACACTACCACAGTTTATCGGCCAAGTATTTGTGACTCTGCAGGTGGTCTGTCCGCACACAGCAGGGGTGCTTTGTTGTCCATACAAAAAGGGGAGCTGTTTCTGTTGTTCATCTAGGGGCTTCTGCCTCATTCAGAGGTGCTCTTCCCCAGTGTAAAAACAATAAAAGTGAAGGGGACCAGGAAGAAGACTACTTTTAGTAGTTTAACAAAACATTTGACTGTCAAACAATCCTTTGCAATGGGTCCTTTGCAATGGGCTGGATAACTTTGTTAGCTGTGGCCATTTAGCAGCCTTAAGAGCTGGTAAATCCTGACTGGTCGTGGCCAGTGGGCCAGAGAACATGATGCAGCCTTTGGATTGTGGGGAAGCCTTGAGGGCTAGTAGGTCTTGGCTGGTAGTGGCCTGTGGGCCAAAGAACAAGATGCTCCCTTTGAGCCATGTAGCATCCTTGTTGGCTGGTAAGCCTGGGCTAGTAGTGGCCAGTGGGCCGAAGAACAAGATGCAGCCTTTGGGCCGTGTTGTAGCCTTGTGGGCTGGTAGGTCTTGGCTGGTAGCGGCCTGTGGGCTGAAGAATAAGATGCAGCCTTAGGGCTGTGTAGCAGCCTTGTGTACTGGTAGGTCTTGGCTGGTAGTGGCATGAGGGCCGAAGAACAAGATGCGACCTTTGGGCCATGTAGCAGCCTTGTAGGCTGGAAAGCCTTGGCTAGTAGTCACTGAAGTGTGGCTTGTTCCGCCGTGTTGACACAAGCAGCTGTATGCTGGATTGTGTAATCTGGACGCTGGAGTGTGATTTGTGCTGCCGGGTTGATACAAGTGGCACTCCGCTGTATTGCATACTCTGGATGCTGGAGTGTGGCCTATGCCGCCGGATTGACACAAATGGTAGTATTTTGGATGGCATACTCAGAACCCTTGAGTGAGGCCTGTGCAGCTGGGTTTACACAAGCAACAGTACACTGAGTTGCATACTTTGGACGCTGCGATCCATGCTGCCTAGATGACACAAACAGCAGGATAAACAAAGCTGACAGGAGGAATGGGTAATCGACTGAACAAACAGGAGACTAAGCCAGAACCAGAATCACGAAACAATGCTATGCCAGGCATCGGAGAAGCCTTTGCACCAGCAGGAAATCGCCACAGAAGCCAATCCAGAACAGACCAGGGATTATGGACAACTGATGAGGAGAAGTTCAGCGAACAATCACCCAGATTTCGCCTTGCCTTGCGTTCGCAGTGTGGCAGTTTGTGACAGTATGACAGCAGTCACCCAGTTGCACAGAGGATTATTAATGCCATAACAGCTATGCTGGTAATAGATGTGCATCCAGTATCCACCATTAATTCAGTGGGTTTTAGACAGTTAATTGAGGTCCTGTGTCCCCTGTACCATGTCCAGCAATTCCCAGTCTGTACAAGGACACTAAAAAAAACCTTATTAGTGTTCTCTGAAATGCCATTGTGCCCACTGTCCACTTAACCACAGATATGTGGACAAGCAGGACAGGGCAAACTAAAGATTACATGACTGTGACAGCCCACTGGGTAGGTGTATTGTCTCCAACAGTGCAAACAGCAGCAGCATCTAACAAATGCCAGCTCATTCAGAGACAGGCTACTCTGTGTATCACCAGTTTCTCTAAGAGGCATACTGCTGAGAACCTCTTAGAAAAACTCAGGGAAATCATCACAAAATGGCTTTCCCTGCTTGGACTCTCCTCGAGATTTGTGATTTCTGACAATGCCACCAATATTGTGCGAGCATTACATCTGGGTGAATTTGAACACATCCCATGTTTTGCTCACACAATTAATTTGGTGGTCAACATTTTTTTAAAAATGAGAGAGGCATGCAGGAGATGCTCTCGGTGGCCCAAAATATTTTGGGACATTTTCAACATTCAGGAACTGTGTGTCAAAAAACTGCAGCAGCAACAAATACTGTTGAATTTGCCCTGCCATCAGCTGAAGCAAGAGATAGTAACTAAATAGAATACTACCCTCTATATGCTTTAGCAGATGGAGGAGCAGCAAAAGGCCAGCCAAGGCTACACAATGGCCTATGACGTAGGGAAAGGAGCAGGAATGCACCTTAGTCAATTGCAGTAGAGAATGATTTCCGTGTTGTGTAAGGTTCTCAAACCCTTTGAACTTGCCACATGTGAAGTTAATTCAGAAACTGCTAGCTTGAGTCAGGTCATTTCCCTAATCAGACTTTTGCAAAAGCAGCTGGAGAAACTGCAAGAGTAGCTGAAATGGAGTGATTCCGCTAAGTTTGTCTGACTTGTAGATCAAGCCCTTCATTTGTTTCACCAGGATCCAAGGGTCGTCAATCTCTTGAAATCAGATCACTATATTTTGGTGACCATACTTGATCCTAGGTTTAAGTCATACCTTGTGTCTTTCTTTTTGACAGACATAAATATGAAGAGATGCAAAGAGCTGTTGGTGAAAAAATTGTCAGCTCAAGCGGCACATGACATGGCAGCATATCCTCCTTCAGTTTCTGTGACTGCCAGGAAAAAACTAAATTTTCCTAAGAGACCCATTGCTTCTGATGCAGATCAGTCAGCAAAACCTAATGACATCTGTTTGGGTCTGAAAGAACTGCCTACAATCAGTGACATGTCTACCATGACTTTGTCTGATATGGTCACCATTCAGAGAATGGTGGATGATTATTTTAGGGATAAAATCCTAAGTCAGACAGTCTATTTCACTACTGGCTGGAAAAAGAAGCAATTTGGAGTCCCTTACACAAACTGGCTTTGCTTTACTTCAGTTGCCCATCCTCCAGTGTGCACTCTGAAAGAGTTTTCAGCTCAGCCGAGAACCTTGTCAGTAATCAGCATGGAAAAGATGATGTTTATCAAAATAATTACAAATTCCATGAGGAAGACCTTTTACCAGCAATTAAGTAAAAAAAATACAGCGGTGCCTGTAATGGTGGATTCCAGCAGGGACAAATTAATATTGTGTGACGAAGAGAATGCACACACTGATGGGGATGATGATGACAATGATGACATCTGATCTTACCTATGTTGTAAAGCCAGTTTGTGTATGGGATAATTGCCACCAATGTCCACTGCACAATGGCAGCTTGTTTTGTGGGAGTCCAAACAGACCAATAATTTCAGCCACAAGTGGCTTTCCTTGTCACTGAAGTGATTGGTTTGTTAAACTGTGAATATCCTGTTTCATATATACAACATAAGGGTGGGTGGGAGGGTCCAAGCACAATTCCATCTTGCACCTCCTTTTCTTTGCATTATGTGCTGTTTGGTGCATTGCTGCCTGACATTTTTAATTTTATGGTTTATGAATGTCCAGAAATTGTAATGGCCACAGACAGCATCTCCTGTATGCCTCATTCATTTTTTAAAAAAAATTCTGAACCACCAAGTTGATGGCATGGGCAACTATGAGCAGCAGCACAGAACATCTTCCTGCCAGAATGTGTGCAATAAAGTGCAAATACAACTAATACAAAAAATGTTTGTGTATATTGGTCACATACAGTACATACATAATTACATGGTACATACAGTGCGTAAAGCAGGCCGAGGTAACCTGAAGCACGCCTCATGTTGTTGACGAATAACTACCAGTAGGCCCAGCAAACATAACAGATGCTGAGAGTTCTAGTTCAGCTGGAGAACTACAGGCTGCTTTCCTCTGATGTAAACAGCAAGTCTTGGACCCATTGTCCCTAACAACCTCCTTGAGTACAAAGTAAGCATCTGTTTACAGTATGTTCTAGCAGCACCTCCACAAGCAAGGCCACCTCATTTCTATTAGATGTATAAAAATTAAAAAAAACTCCTCCAGATCAAAGATGACTTTTAGGAACTGAAGAACTTGATCTTAGATTGACCTTCCCTCATAATTTTTTTAAGAATCAAAACATTCAAATAAATAAATTAAAAATGAATAAATCCTTCTGTCCTTTCCCTGTCTTCAGTCCATAAATATATTCCAGAAAAGGAATATGCCCGCTCTCGGTTTTACCTATATCATACTTGGTACCAGCAGCATGGCAATATTAATGTTCTAAAAGTAAACAAAACAGAAAAACTTTTGCTATTACAATAATATATTGCAAATTTCTGTGTGTGCAGCAAATAAAACAAAGGGGATTTTGTCATGATTTGATTAAATCATTAAATCCTGCAGCCCAGCATCAAGGGACCCCATTTTTCTGCAGGTCCCGAACACTAGCATATGTGCCCAGCACATAACTACTGTACATTGCAGTTAAATGTACTCACCTCCTAGATACAGAGGGGCAGATCTATACATGGGCTGACTGTTAGCTTTGATCAAATCATGACAAAATCCCCTTTGCTTTATTTGCTGCACACACATAAATTTGCAGTATATTATTGTTAGCTCTGATAGCAAACGTTTTTCTGTTTTATATACATTTATGGCATTAATATTGCCATGCTGCTGGTATGAAAGGGTAAAATCGAGTGCGGGCATATTCCTTTTCTGTTTTGTTTCAAAATGTTGCCTTGTGTTGTGCTATCATGGCAGCTTTCAATTAAGGCTATAAAAGGCCTAGTTGGGTGTGGCTAACAGCCAGCCCCTGTACAGATGTGCCCCTCTATATCTAGGTGGTGAGTACATTTAACTGCAATGTAATGGTGTGCTGGGCATATATTCTAGTGTTAGGGACCTGCAGAAAAATGGGGTCCCTTGATGCTGGGCTGCAGGCTTAAGTGCTTTGATCAAATCATGACAAAATCCCCTTTGTTTTATTTGCTGCACACATAAATTTGCAGTATATTATTGTTAGCGCTGATAGCAAAAGTTTTTCATAAATATATTCCAACTCCGTCGGGCCTCTGACCTAGTTAAGGAAACATTCTTGGTTTTTAAAATCCTAGGGGTTGTATAGTTTATTAAACTGCCATCCTGTCTACCACTGCAATGCCACTCTGTGCCATGTTGGAAACTGAACTGCCACATGTTAGTGCCGCCCACTGCTGTCGTTTAGCTTAGTCAGCCAGCTAGCTGGATGCAACCTTTTGGCCCTAAAATAGATGAAAAAAAGCAATATTCTGAGCTGTGAGGTGGTCAAAATTGACTGGAAATTACTCTAAATAAATGTTATTGAGGTTAATAATACAGGCCCAAATTATGTGATTTTAGCTTTTTTTATGACTGTTTAAAAAAAATGCAGATCCAAAACAGAAAACAAAACCAAAACATGCAAGGGGCAGTTTTGGCAAAACCAAATCAAGATCCAAAACACAAGGAGATACAGATCCAAAACCAAAACACGGGGGTCGGCGCATATCACTACTTGTAACACAGTTGTTGGTGCTGGTGGTGGTTAGTCCACATGAGATATAACTTTCCCAGTTCTTAGATTATTGAATCAGGTTGAATCAAGTAGCATATGACACAGAGATATCCAGGTGTAACAGCAGTATACAGAATATATAAGTAATGGCAGACTGGAGCTTAAGGAGTTGTTGTGTGTTGTAGTGTGCATGGCATGACTGTGGTAAATACACTGGTGGATGGTAGCATTGGTGCCCTACATACTAGCAGTGGTGATACAGTATACATGCTGTTTGGTATTGTAGCTCTGTATGGCTGTTTGTTGTGAGTATCCTGAGTTGGGCCGTTACCATGGAATGCTAGAGACAACGACACACTGAGACATTGTGCATGCATAGTAGCACATGTCAGAGGCCAGGGCTGTCTAACTGACTCTGACAGGTCCTTGTCAGGGTACTGGAAGGAGGCAGCACTAGAGTGCACTCCTTCTAACATGACCACCAACTTTTTCCTTACATTTCAGTCTGCCCATCAGCTTTCCTCTCACATTACCTAACATAACCCCTGACTGAATTAATTTACCTCAAATGCCCCATGCTGTCCTCCTGCTTTTTCCTTAGCTGTCATTCTGCTCACCAGCTTTTCTCTCATATATACTCCTCTATACATCATACATTATTCCCACATGCTCCTTTGCCCATTAGCTTTTCTGTCACATGCCCCTCAAAACCCTCCAGATTTCATTTCACTTGTTCCCTAGCTCTCTACCCACCAGCTTTTCTATAGCATACCTGGCTGCATACAGTTTTTCTTTTAAATGCCATCCCGCTCACCATAATTTATGTCAAATGCCTCATCCTACCCACCAGCTTTTATATAACATGCCTTTTAGTTTTCATAAGCTTTTATCAAATGACACTCCTTGACCAACACATATTATATTACATGTTACCTCCTGCCCACTAGCTTTTCCTTCACATGCCACTTTACACAGCTATTAGTTCCAAAGCAAACAGGCATTTCAAGCACAAACCTCACTACCTACCAGCTTTCATCCATTACTGATTGCAACTGCAACAGCGTATGCAGTCAGACGATTGTTGCGTACTGCGCATGTGTATGCATCACAGTGCGTGTGCATGATGACTACACTGCAATTGCACTGTGATCACGCAGAGCATGGTAAGCCATCGCAGAGTGATTGACAGGTAGTCAGCATTTGGGAGTGGTGGCGGGGGAGTGGTTGGAGAAACACAGGCATGCCTGTCCGTTTGAATGCCGCTGCATGGACATGCATAAATTAGCCACTGCAATGGCATATACAGCCTGAGTACTCACTGCATGTGATGAGGTTGCCTGGTGCCAACAGTATTGCCTTGACTGAGACATTCTTATGCAAAGTTTTATATAATGTATATGCTCCTTTTACAAAAAAAAGCTTAGCGCATTAAACTTTTGGTGACGAAAACAATTTTTTTAGCTTTAACTCAGTAAAGTCAGGGCACATTCATATTATTTAATGAAGGCACCAGGGAGCTCCATAATTAGTTTCTTAAAATATAAGCTACAGTATATAAAGATCATGGGTTGTATTCAGTTTGTACTGAGCAGTACTGCTTTGGAAATGACTTTTAACAGCAATACACTCTTAGGAGTATACAACAATATGACAAGACAAAATTAATTTCTTATCTCTTTGTGGCAACTGTAGATGCATGTAGTAGTCATTAAAACAGATCACGGTTGATGCATGTATTGTAGTACACATATAGTTGATAGGGATTAGCTAGGGAGTAGCTAGAATAGGTTTGCTTAAAGCTTCTGTTCTTAAAATGCCACAACATTTTGCTTGTGGTTGTGATCCTTAAAAAATCGAATGAAAAATAGCAGCGACAGTTTTCTTGCCAGCAGCACTAGAGTTAGTGTTTCGCAAAAACATGTCAGATAAAAGAAAAAAACAAACAGTTCAACTGTTTGATATTTAGCAATACAGATTTTCAAAGTACAGTATATCACTGATTACCGTGATGTGAAATAACAATCTAATCATGAGAGCTTTTTAACATAACTTTTTTTTATCATGTGACAGTAAATTAAGATCATCTTGTTGTCTTTGTGGAGTCACCTTAGCAAAGACAGCCTCAAGTGATGCAAGTAGTGGAAATGCAAGGATGAATCATGCGTTCATTAGCTAAAGAATACTGCTAGACCAGCCAGTGCAAGGATTCTGCAGCTGAGGTCTGCTTACAGCTAAATGCATCAGTACAATACTAAATATAGATTCTGGAATAAAAACAAGTGCCACATACACACAAGAGTTTACATCTATGGGTCAGTGCTGCTTTGTAGTCTAGTGCTCTTCTAAAATGAATTAACAAAGTATTACTATGCTTTTTTTCCTGATAATGACACTGACATCCAAACAGGCAGAAAAAGCTACAGGTAAAGGGCAGTGAAATGGTAAAAATGATCACCTTAAAATAGCATTTTCCTAAAATTTTCATAGACCAATTAAAGCCAGCAACAGCAAAGTAGCATAATTAACCTAAAATGCTCCTGTCATTTATAAGTCACAATTGTATTTTGTAAGTAAGGGTGCTGGTCACAGAGATTAATGAGTTAACTGACTGTTTTGTCAATATGCTTAGGAAAGAGTTTAAGGTATGTACTGAAGAATATGATAGAAGCAGGCATCTGTGCCTATGTGCCATTTATGTCAATGCAGAATGTCAGATTACAGAGTTATAATTATAAGTTTTATATTTAAGAAAATATGTAAAGTATATATGAGAAAAGACCACTTACTTCAGAATAATTTGCATGTAATCCTTCAACAAATAGGTCCCAGTGGTGTAGTATGGTAACTGTAGATACACTTACATGGTGTCATTAACACCTCATCCTCAGGCTCTCAATGTGGAGCAAATTCTTTTATCACTATTATATTTTAGGTACACATTTGGAAATGGTAGAAGCAAGAGGAGGTAATGAGAACAAAATAAAATACCAATACTACTATATGTAATTACAATTTATATACTCAGTGACTGTAAATATGCATGTAAAATATTCCCACAGTGTAGTATTTCAGTATGTTCTTCAATAAGCAAGAACAGCATATATGACTAACGCATTAATGTTTGACCAGGTCAGCTTTATTCCAGAGCTGTGATGGCTAGTCTTCCATTGTCTAATGTCCACTGACTTAGAGTTATTAGGTTTCATTATGTGATGTCATCCAAATCCATCCAGTGAAAGGCCCAGAACAGGCTCCCCATGTTAAAGTTTTGGCCAGCGTACACCAAAAGAAGGTCTGACTGAGAAATCAACCCCCTAGTATGTTTTCTGGGAACCAATGTTACCAATCTGTGAAGTGTTCATCCAAATTATGTGATGCCATCCAAATACATCCAGGCAAAGGCCCGGAAAAGGCTCCCTGGGTCAAAGTTCTGCTTGGCACACTTCATTGTGAGGTCTGACTGGAACCCCAATGACTCCATTAGGCATCCCAGACCAATTTCCACTGAAGTTTTCACCCAAATTCATCCAGTGGAAGGACCAGAACAGGTTCCCTTGGTCAAAGTTCTGCCCAGCATCCCTGGGTCAAAGTTCTGCCTAGCGAACACCAGTGGGAGGTCTGCCAGGAAGTCAACTTACTAGGATATGTCTTCTGGGATCCAATGTTACCACTCTGTGAAGTTTTCATCCAAATCCATCCATTTTATATATATACGATGATGTTATATAAGATGATGTATGCAATATTGGCAAAAAAAGGGTAGGTTAGTTGTGAAACAGAAAAGCAGTGCAGATTGCTAAAAGAATAAAGATTTGATACACTTACATGGTGTCATTAACACCTCATCCTCAGACTTGGATGGGCTCTCAATGGGGAGCAAATTATTTTTTCACTGAGGACAACTAGGATAACCCCTGCCACTCACCAGTCCTTAGAAGGACGTTTGAGGAGTTCAATCAAAGCTATTTATATTTTAGGTATAAAGTTGGAAATGGTTGAAGCAAGAGGAGGTAATGAGAACAAAATAAAATTCAATACTACTATTTGTAATTACAATTTATATACTCAGTGACTGTAAATATGCATGTAAAAAATATTCCCACAGTGTAGTTTTTCAGTATGTTCTTCAATAAACTAGAACAGCATATATGACTAACGCATTAATGTTTGACCAGGCCAGCTTTATTCCAGAGCTGTAACGGTTAGATGTCCACTGACTTTAAGTTGTTAAGTTTTATTATGTTATGTCACCCAAATTCATCCAGTGGAAGGCCCAAAACAGGCTCCCCATGTCAAAGTTTTGCCCAGCATAAACCCAGTGGTAACTGACGGGCTCCGCAAAGGCTTATGGTAGAGCTGCTGTGGCTGGGCTTGCACAGCAGCTCCCCTGTTGGCCAGCAGTAGTGGAGTGGGAGTAAATAAAGGGTGGCAGCCCCTAAAGGGAACAAAGGGACTGGCCCAGTGGGAACTGGCCCAACATCCCAAGGTGTGTGTCTGTGGGGGTGTGCTGGACATTAGGGTGTGCCTGTGCACACCATGCATCCTCCATGTGCACTCCAATGCTGGTATTATATGGTAAACCTTAACAGTTTTCACTGCACTCTGTGGCTTTCTCAAAGGGCCGCCAAGTACAGTGAAATGCACTTTTATGGAGCAACCTTACTTGGGTGCTTGCATGAGACTGTGATATAACTTTTAACATCTAACACCAAAAAGCTAAAAAAATGCCTGCTACCAGTAATCCCCTTGGAGTCATGACTGCAATTTACACACAGCCAGCATTAATTAAGCAAAGGAGTATACACTGTACCATCTGTAAATCCCAGCTGCAGAGCTTTCTGCATGAATGTGGGAACACCAGGTCCGCTGCACCACCTATGTGTGGAAGAAATGTGCACTCACATCGGTACTGTAAAGACTAGTCACCATGGAATGGACAGATCATCCAGAGCAACATTATCAGATACTACAGAACACTACATCTGCAGGTTAACTGGAGTAGTACCCTACTAAACCAGTGTACAGTTCATCAAAAGCCTTTAAATATGGGTTAGCTGTCTTCTTTCTGTATATGTTCTCACTTCTGCTTTGATACCTCCTTTGGAATTGCATTGCCTTTGGAACTATCGGCATAATCTGCACTTTAACTTTTATAACAGCGATATCCAGTCACCCATGGATACATTGTATCAGCTGGACATCTATCTTCAAAAACAAGTACTGTGATTTTATTTACGGTTTGTGACATAATATATCCCAGCTGCTGAGTTTAGATATATTTGACATCTGTTTTATTCATGTAACTTCATTATTTGTGATATATATTCATGTGCCATAGCATACATAAATGTAACACATGCTTTTTAGTAGATTGGTTGTCTATATTAAACATATGTGAATTTTTATGACATTTATGGTCTAAATAAATGTACAGTATGTAGCACCATCTGTTTTCCTTTAAATTATTTTAGCATTAAAGACTGGGCATATTCTCTCATGGGTGTGCAGCAGCTTTTGTTTTTATGCCCACTATTGAAACAATTGTACTCACCTTGCACCCGGATTAATTTTTGTAAGTTTATTTAAAAAAACACTAAGGTTGAAGAACAAACTGTGTGTTCACAAACCTCACAAATCTAAGTGTGTCCACGAGGGCTATGTGTGAGTCTGACATTTTTGACACTGTAATCCTAGAGATGCCTCCCTCCACCATTTCTTTCACCCTCTGCAATTGTGAGGATGAGTAGCAGTAAAAGTAAAGATGGTGACATAGAAATAGATGATGCTACTGTGGAAGTGCAACAGCATGTGGGGGGTATTTGTGTATCTGACACTACTGATGAAGAATGTGTTGGAAAAGAAGAAGTTGATAAAAATTTAGGAGAAGGAAGTTGTTCCTGTCAAATTAACTCAGCCAGCAGTAGCAGCAGTTCTTGCCTATTCTAAGAAGGCCACTTTCATGCCTATTAATAAGACCAAAAAAGCAACCTCTTTTCTGTGGAATTATTTTTACCCAAATCCTGACAACATTTGTCAAGCCATCTGTAATGTTTGTGAGGTCAAAGTAAGCAGAAGTAGAGACATTAACCTTCTAGGAACCTCCTCAATGTCATTTGCAGCAAGGTAATTCAAATTATCTGGTAAAAATCCTGTAAATAAAACCAAGCTGTCCAGCATCAGCTACCTACAGCATGAATAGATAGCAGCACATGCAATCTCAACCACCAACTTCATTATCATCAATCTACTCATTAATGATTAGAGAAAGTCCTCCTGCATCCAATTTGTGAAGATTGACTCCTGCCCTACTCAGGATTCCCCAGAAGAATTATTGCATGCTAGGGCTTGCTGCTGGAGATGAATCTTCATCACAGGAGGGGACCAAGAAGGTTAGTAGTTTCAAACAACAAATAACTGTGAAACAATCCTTTGCAAGAGGAAGTAAGCATGAGAGCTGCCATCCAGTTGCACAGCAGATCCCTGAAGCCATGGTGCATGTGCTTGAATTAGATCTGCATTTATTATCTACTATCAATGCATCTGGTTTTAGACAGTTAGGTGAGGGACTGTGTTCATGCTAAAAAATTCCTTCTCAATTCCATTTTACCAGAACAGCAATTCCTCGCCTGTGCCGAAAGTCCATGCAAAGTTAACCATCTGTCATTTTGCAACATCTTTGCAACTTTGACAATGTTGACAACTGTACTTAGATGAAGAAAAAACACACTCTAAAGGTTAGATGGTGCTGGTGATACTCCAAACAATACAATACAGATATGCCCGAGTTCACTATGGCTGATCGCACCACAAACGTGCTCACGAATCGCGCTATGTGCCATGACATATAGCGCATCCCCAACTGCAGGAGTTCATCTCCATTGAAACCTATAGGGATGCTATAGCGCATCCTCGATCTCAGGAGTGCATCTCCATTGAAACCTATGGAGATGTGAAAGTGCATCTCCATTCGTGGTAGTCCAACTCGTGCTACGCATGGTGTGAGATGCTTCACTATGGACAAGGATGCAGCTGGGCATATCTGTATATAATAAGTGCACATCCAGTAAATAAGGGTTCTCTTTTAGACTCTGTCTTTCAATTGTATTATGTGGCCTTTATGGAACCATATATGAATTCTTTTAGAAGTTGTTTTCTTGTACCACCCATTTCTTGAATTCTCATGTGGTGTGACTATATGGAAAACAAAAGACAAAGGTGGAAATTGTATTATATAAAGTGGTCATATATAATCTTCAGAAAATTGGATTGATGTCACACCAAACTCACATCATAATGGAGCAAGGTAAAAATATATAAAGGTATCTTTACACCCTATGTAATGGTCATCCATCAAACAATGATATATGCACCGTTATCCACAATCAGGAGGGTCACAATGAAATATGCAGTTTTCCACAATAAAAGCGAGAATCACGTACCCTTACTTACAAAGGAATATATAGAGATGTACACATCAAGGTATCTTTAATCATAGGTTTTGGACACATTCATATTGACTTCAAAACCCTGTAGTATGGGTAAAATAATCACGTACCATACTCACAATGTAGACTACTGAGATGAGCACATTAAGGTTTCTTTTGTCATTCTTCCTTTGTTACTTTCTTGCTAAATTTCCCTTATCCCCAATAACAGATGTAGGGGCAAAAGCAATAAAGGGAAAAAGCGGCCTAATCAATTTTCAAGTATTTAATAAAAAAAAACAAATAACACAAATGAAACCCAACATTTTATTTCCACAAGGTCAGTCTATTGAGGCATTCATTGGAAAAGATGTTAAATGCCGTATATAATCTGTAACAAGGTTGCAGGGTCTGGACCTTTCCTTGTAGGTGTACACGGTTCCAAAGTGTTCCAGATAGAGATGTCCAGTGTGAATAAAAACATCCCCTAACCAAAGTGTTTTGATTTCTAAAAAATCTTTGTCAAGGCATAGTGGATTCAGTTACTTCCCTACTATAAATGCCACCCCTTAATTCCCTGAAAATAAATACATGAGGCGTTATTTAGATTCCCTCTCTGTCCTGCATATTCGTACATTCTCTGTTGGTCTCAATGTCCAATATATTGTTAATCCATGTTCCTCCATCTCACTGCATGGGAAGAGCAACGGTATCTCTATTGGATGTGACATCCTACCCAGAATCCCTCTGCATGTGACACATAGTCACATGATGTAAGGGCATCTCGATTGCAATGTTTGTTTAACTGTTGTTACTAGTCCCATGTAGAAGTCAGAGTTTGGGAGGGGATTGACTGCCGCATCCTGAGTTTCCATAGTGACAGCTATCACTATCTTTAAGTGGATGTGAGACTGGCATCCATGGAGTTAAAAACAGATTCTCTTAAAAAGTTCTTAGAATCAATATAATATTTCACTGTCCATATGCTAGTAGAGGATAAAAATAAAAAATGAATCAATAATAATGACTTCAATATATTTAATACTAGTTTGAAAACCATTCATAAGGTATATCCTTAAAAATGTTAAGTGACTAGTAATCCCATATAAATAACCAAATAAAAAGAGGCTAAAGAAGATCATATAAAAAGTCTATAAAACATGTAATTTGGTCAACAATACTAAAAAAATTCATAAAAATATCAAACATTAAAAAAATCATCATAAAAAAAAACTATCCTCAAAATCCGAATTAATTAAAGATTTATTTAATTTCTTTCTTCGCTAAAAGGCTGTGACTATCCTTATATCTTATTGAGTTTGCAACAGCTCTAATCACATAGAAGTTCTTAAATTTCATTTGTAGAGCAATTATATATGTGTTTTTGAAATGTGCCGAAAGTGAATAAATTATGAGGCCCTTGCAAATATTATGCAAGTGTTTTATGTGTATTTTGAGGCTTTTAGTGGTTCTACCAATATAGAATTTATTGCAACTGCACTCTATTGTGTATTTTAAATTTTTGTATTGCATGTAATAAACTTGTGTATTTTTACCTTATTATTTATTTCAAACACTTCCATTTTTTTTACTGTCAAAGAGGCATATTCAGTTGGGCATGTGGTCTAGTGAGGAAAAAACCTTGTGCCCCTCGCGCCCAATTTGGGATTACCGCAGGCATGCGTACTCCCGATACCCATGGTATCCAATTAAAAAAAAGTGGTCACAGGGTTTTCAGCTCTGAAAAAACCAGGGCTGCATAAAAAAATAAAAAATAAAATATTACACTTACCTGTCTGGGGTCTCTGGTGGTCTCCGCTGCTCTCGGTGGCCTCCCTTCTATCTTCTCACTGGGGAGTGGGCTACTGGGAGTCCCAGGGGCTGCAGGGAGGCACAGTGGCTGCCAGAAGATGTAGTTCTCCCAGTGCCCATTCAGGGGGAGACATAAATACACCTGGGGGGACACAATGGAGGTCACACACATGCTGACACACACTGCATACTAGCCACTGCTGCAGATGCAATACTGGATGCAGAAGAAGATGCAGAAGACAGTGCTGAAGAATGTACGTAATTAAGGACTAATTAAGCTAATTTGGAAACTTCCAATTGCTTCCAAGGGGGGTTCCTCTGGGGTTCCAGAGCAAGTCCCACAGATTTTTCCTAAAAATAATGATTTTAGGAAAAATCAAACTTGCTCTGGAGGTGCGTGAAAAAAAAACTCCCAACGCTCAAACTAGAAAAAAACACACACTAATTGAATAGCAAAAATCCTGCACCTCCAGGAAAATCCTCGCAGGTCCAGGATTTTTGCTACTCTTGGCCCCAATTGAATATGCTCCAAAGTGTTTCTTGACATTCCTAGGCATACACCACATCTATGAAAGCCTTTTGATGTAATTTCCTTGTTATGGTTTTCAACACCTACTTGGGCACTTTTCACCAATTTTGTTTTTTAAGTTTGCGGCTTTTCAATATATACAAATTACTTTTTGAGACATAATATTCCCTATAATGGTGTCCTTTTGTAGAATTGATTAGTGTTTTTTTAGAATATGCTCTACTTCCTCATACTGGGAACTAAATCCAGCGACAAATGCCCACTGGAATTTCTCATCTTTAGGATGTTTCAATTTTGATTTTAATAACTGATCCCTTTCTGTATACAAAGCAATTTGTAAATAATTTATAACTTAATTTTCCTTGTAACCGCAGCTCAAGAATTAATCTTTCATTTCTAATGCTTGCTTCTGGAAGATGGTTGTATCTGTACAATTTCTTGTGTGTTTTTAAATTGACCTCTGAGAATAGAATTGTGCCAATTGTGATGGTGTCAGCTGTCCCCATGGATATACATCTGAGTATCGGTGGGTTTCTGATAAGTTTTTGTTTTAATTAAACCCTCCTCCACATATCTAAAAAGTTGATACTAATGTGTTGGCTATCGAATGGTAACTTGACATTTCTATTATTATTATTATTATTATTTAAAAAAGAACAATAAAGAAGTATATCTCCTTTCCATATAAAAACACATCATCTATATAGCAAGACCAAAACACTAGGTTCGCCTCATATGGGTTATTCTTCCAAATAACCTGAATTTCCCATGCACCCAAAAAAATATTGACATACCTAGGGGCAAACCTAGTGCCCGTTGCAGTTCCAATTTGTTGGAAATAAAATGCGTATATATTAGGGATGTGCAGGCTCGGTTCTACTCGGTTCCGTTCTGTTTTTTTTACCGAATCTTATTGGCTATCCAAAACTCGTGACAGTTGAAACCCAATAAGATTCGGTAAAAAAAAACGAACGGAACCGAGTAGAACCGAGCCTGCACATCGCTAGTATATATATATATATATATTTATATATATATATATATATATATGTAACACATATTGAAACAATATCACACAATTGATAGCAAAAAATTACCAATACGTATCTAAAAATCTAAAAAAATACAGACGCCAAAAATAGAAAGTAGACATTGAAAAAACACAATAATAAGGATGAAGATAAAATCTTAAGGATATATTCCTAAATTGTTGGTAAGGAACCTGTGTATAAATAAAGGATGTGTTTAAGAGGCTTCTGTTGTACTATGGATTATTTTGTTTGATTGTGAACAATGAGATGATGCACATATTGTTCAAATACAATGCTTTCAGAGTCAATTAGGATATGTAGTTCAGTTTGAATTAAATTGTTAGTTCAGAAGCTCATTAGAGCTTGTAATTATATATCGGCTGAAAAGGTCTTAGTTATGCCGGAATAATATAAATATTTTAGTTTTGTAGAAAAAGAACGAGCTCACCCGTTTATGTAGTAGCTGCACAATATCTCAGGGATATCCTTTCTTTTTTGGGCAGATCAGTAATTTGGAACTCAATACGGTGGAAACATTGTAGTGATTATTCCTTAGTAGGTAAGTTTGTTTGAAATGTCCGTTGGGCTGCAGCGTCTGCAATCCACTGGGGCTCACAGCAGGATCCCTGTTTGGAAAGTGTGCTGATGGGTGCCCCATGGATCTTTGGATGGTAAGGCAGCTTGCACCGGCTTTTCTGTGAACCTGTAGCTTGTAGGCAGTGTGTAAAGTGGGGGATTGCTCCGTGCTTGGTGTCTAGAAAAATTTATTCAGCCTTATGGTCTGGAACAGTAACTCAGTTTCTGGACGAATTGCTCAATGCATTTCTGTGTGTACTCAAACTTTCATCAGGAGCATGGTTAGGTTAAGGAGAATCAGTCTCTTTATACGATCAGACTTAATTTACATAATTGGAATAGTTTCCAGCTGTGTTGTTAATCACAGTTTGAAGCTGGGCTTCAATTGAAAAATACTTTGATTGGAAAAACTTTGTACTGAGTCTAAAAACCTGAGAATATGAAACTTTGCAGCAGCTTTAAATCTCTCACCACATATTATTGCCTGAAAGCATTGTATTTGAGCAATATGTGCATCAGCTCATTGCTCACAATCAAACAAAAGGATCCATAGTACAACAGAAGCCTCTTAAACACATCCTTTATTTATACACAGGTTCCTTACAAACAATTTAGGAATATATCCTTAAGATTTTATCTTCATCCTTATTTTTGTGTTTTTTCAATGTGTACTTTCTATTTTTGGCGTCTGTATTTTTTTAGATTTTTTAAAATTCTTATTGGTCATTTTTTGCCATCAATTGTGTGATATCATTTAATATGTGTTACATACAGTCAGGTGCATACATTTTGGGACATTGACAGAATTTTCATATTTTGGCCTCTATTCACCACCACAATGGCTTTGAAATGAAACATGCAAGATGTGCTTTAACTGCAGACTTTCAGATTTAATTTGAGGGTAATTACATCCAAATCAGGTGAACGGTGTAGGAATTACAACAGTTTCTATATGTGCCTCCCACTTTTTCAGGGGCCAAAAGTAATGGGACTATCAACTCAAAAGCTATTTCATGGACAGGTGTTGGCTATTCCCTCATTAATTCATTATCAATTAAGCAGGTAAAAGGTCTGGAGTTGATTCTAGATGTGACATTTGCATTTGGAATCAGTTGCTGTCAACTCTCAATATGAGATCCAAAGAGCTGTCACTATCAGTGAAGCAAGCCATCATTAGGCTGAAAAATCAAAACAAACCAATCAGAGAGATAGCAAAACATTAGGTGTGGCCAAATCAACTGTTTGGAACATTCTTAAAAAGAAAGCTCATAACACCAAAAGACCCGGAAGACCATGGAAAACAACTGTGGTGGATGACAGAAGAATTATTTTCCTGGTGAAGAAAAACCCCTTCACAACAGTTGGCCAAATCAAGAACACTCTCCAGGAGGTAGGTGTATATGTGTGTAAAAGTCAACAATCAAGAGAAGACTTCACAAGAGTGAATATAAAGGGTTCTCCACAAGATGTAAACCATTGGTGAGCCACAAAAACAGGAAGACCAGATTAGAGTTTGCCAAACAATATCTAAAAAAGCCATTACAGTTCTGGAACAACATCCTATGGACAGATGAGACAAAGATCAACTTGTATCAGAGTGATGGGAAGAGAAGAGTATGGAGAAGGAAAGGAACTGCTCATGATCCAAAACATACCACTTCATCAGTGAAGCATGGTGGTGGTAGTGTCATGGCGTGGGCATGTATGGCTGCCAATGGAACTGGTTCCCTTGTATTTATTGATGATGTGACTGCTGACAAAAGCAGCAGAATGAATTCTGAAGTGTTTCAGGCAATATTATATGCTCATATTCAGTCAAATGCTTCAGAACTCATTGGACGGCGCTTCACAGTGCAGATGGACAATGACCCGAAGCATACTGCGAACGCAACCAAAGAGTTTTATAAGGCTAAAAAGTGGAATGTTATGCAATGGCCAAGTCAATCCCCTGACCTGAATCCGATTGAGCATGCATTTCACTTGATGAAGACAAAACTGAAGGGAAAATGCCCCAAGAACAAGCAGGAACTGAAGACATTTGCAGTAGAGGCCTGGCAGAGCATCACCAGGGATGAAACCCAGCGTCTGGTGAGGTCTATGCGTTCCAGACTTCAGGCTGTAATTGCCTGCAAAGGATTTGCAACAAAGTATTAAAAAGTGAAAGTTAGATTTAGGATTGTTTAGTTTGTCCCATTACTTTTGGCCCCTTAAAGAGAGGCAGGCACATTTAGAAACCGTTGTAATTCCTACACCGTTCACCTGATTTGGATGTAATTACCCTCAAATTAAATCTGAAAGTCTGCAGTTAAATCACATCTTGTTTGTTTCATTTCAAAGCCATTGTGATTGTGAATAGAGGCCAAAATATGAAAATTCTGTCAATGTCCCAATATTTATGCACCTGACTATATATAAGCACTTAGATTTTATGTTTATCTTTGTATTAAATTAACCTTTCTTTTATAAAATATTGTCATTGGTGGTGTATAAGCGCAGCCAAATTCTCATGTACTGTATAGTTTTATGAAGCATTTTGCACTTTCTTCTTTGTCTGGCAGCAGCTTTTACACATCATCAGGCCACTTAGGGAGTGCCACTATTCAAAAGTAACATTTCCTTGTTGGAAATAAAACTCATCTTTAAAAATGAAAAAATTGTGTTGAAAATAAAATTGATAACTTTTATTAAAAACTCCTGTATTTGAGGGTTGTAGTCCAAATTATGCATATAGTATGTTACAGCCTCTATACCCTGGTCATGCTGGATGATAGTATATAAAGAGCTCATGTCAGCGCTAACAAGGATGTAGTCACTCTCCCAATTAAAATCCTTTAACTAAATTAAAATGTCTCTCATGTCCTTTAGATGTGACTTATTACAAACTACTAGCAGTTGAAGATAAAAATATATGAATTGTGATAAGTTTGCCACCAGAGATTCTACCCCTTAGACAATTGGTCTACCCGGGGTATTAATGGGGTCCTTATGGATTTTTGGTATTATATATATTACTTGAATAGTTGGTTTGTCATTATAGAGAAATTTAGATTCAGAAGATTTCAGGGTTCCATTTTCCGAGGGATCCCTTCTTAATTTCTTATAAGTACCACCCTCCGATAGTTGTTAGTAAACTTCTCTCTCATAGTTTTGGGTATCCAAAAGGATATTACCACCTTTTTCTACTGGTTTAATTATAAATCTTTGTTTTCTCTTAGATACTTGAGGGCCATTCTATCTTTATTCTAACCAAGCTAGAAAACCTTTTTAAATCTGAAATATAAAACACACAGTTAGTAGACAAGAGTCTGGATAATATCATGTACAAATTGGAAAAAGTCTTCTAAGGGAAAGTCATATTTTGTGGGAGGTGGCCACTTTAGAAAAATACTTATCCCATTGAATTATCCCTAAAAGCCTTAGAATAGATAAGAGATTCACTATGGCCACCACTAAGTTTATGAATAAATGGTATGCAATCATGAAGGATTGCTCCTTTGCACTTATGAATTTAATCATAATGGAAAGAGGGGGAGAACTGAAGAAATTATAGGAAGAAATAGAATTGAATAAATCGTTATTATCAGAATGTGCAGATTTACCAGAAGTTAAAATAAAGTATTTAATCTAAATTAATAGAGAATCAACTAAAATAAAGGAAACTAAAGAAATTCAATAGGGACAAAAATTATTTTATTGCTCAAATAGAGATAGAAGAAAATAAAAGTGATCAGGAGGCAATAGAAGATTATGATACCCCATTTTTAACACCATATATCATCAAATATGGGGAACCCAGGAAGACAACCAATTCTTTCAAATACAATAGGAATAAAAGGAAGGAACCTCAGATAGAAAGAGAAAAGGAGAGGAAGACCTATGAAAATAAAGATAGGAATAATAGAAAAACATCCCATAAATATTTGGAGGATGGGTACAACAAGTCAGATTTCTAACCATCAAGACCTTTACACACCTTCAGGTCAGAGAGAAATATCTCAAACAAACAAATTTGACCCCTTATTGGATCTTCCAATAAAATCAGCACCCAAATATTTTTTAGAGAAAGGAGGAAAGACCCCAGATAACTTACAAAAGTATGAGAAAAAAAAGGGGATGCAAGAAAACAAATAAAATTAAATTGAAAAACAGGAAGAAAAAAATTTGACAGATTAATCAAATTCCTAAAAAGGAGAAGTAAGATGTAAACAAAAATGAAGTTAAAATATTTAATCTAAGCTTACACACATTAAGTAAGTACGAAATGTCTCTATGAAGTAAATGACTCAAATATGTGCCTTCTACTATGATCAACGAATTTGAGATATATGTGAATGTCAAAAAATAAGTAAGAAAATTAATGATAATGATAAAGAATTTTTTTCTTAGTAAAGAAGGAGAAGAATGTTTGAGTGAGATGGAGGATGGGTCCACGTCCACATTCAAGCCCAAATTGATGTTCTTTCTTTTATACATGAAGGGATGTTTTATTGACACCTTCTCAGTGCAAGTTATGGAGGATATAACAAACCTTAATGATAAAAAAATTAGTTTCAACTTAATGTATAAAGAGAGAATGCCCCCCAAGGATCTAAGAGAAAACATAGATTTAATAATTAAACCAGCGGACAAACGGGGTGGTATAGTCATTCTAGATACCCAAAACTATGAGTATGAAGTTTACAAACTACTATCAGAGGGTGGTACCTATAAGACATTAAGATGGGGACTCTTTTCTCTTTGACTTGAAAGCACTCATAAATGTATACAAGGGAATATGAACCCTGAAATCTTCTGAATCTAAATTTATCTATAATGACAAACCAACTATTCCAGTAATATATATATAAATATATATATATATATATATATATTATATATAGATATATATATATATATATATATATATATATATTACCAAAATCCATAAGGACCCCTTATTAATCCCCTGGGTAGACCAATTGTCTCAGGGGTAGAATCTTTGATGGCAAACTTATCACAATTCATAGATTTTTATCTTCAACCAATAGTAGATTATAAATCACTTCTAAAGGACTCAAGAGACATTTTAAATAAGTTAAAGGATTTTAATTGGGAGAGTGACTACATCCTTGTTAGCACTGACATGAGCTCTTTATATAATTTCATCAAGTATGACCAGAGTATTGAGGCTATAACATCCTATCTGCATAATTTGGATTATAGCTATCAATTACAGGAATTTTTAATAAAAGGTATCAATTTTATTTTACATCACAATTTATTTATTTTTAAAGGTGAGTTTTATCTCTAACAAATTGGAACTGCAGTGGGCACTGAGTTCACCCCTAGTTATGCCAATCACCACTGTCCGCCAACATCCTTAGAGGCTTGTCCCAGCCACTAACTTGCCCTATGTTTTCCCTGATCTTACACTTTGTTCAACAGTTAGGAAACTCATCAAGCAGTTGAACACTGGTTAGGCACTCAGGATCCTGGTGGTCAGAATCCTGACACCAGCATCCTGACAGGGTTAGGATACTGACATCTGCCGGTAAATACCTTAACTCTACCCCTAAACCTAACCCTCTCTGCAGCCTAAATGTTACCCCCCCACAACCTAACCCTAACCTCCCCTCTACAGTGTTGACTTACTGCAGATCATGCTTACAGGTAACCACTGGATGTAGCAGGTAGTTTTAATTAGTGCAGGGACAGGCAAGATGTTGATACTGGCAGCAGGCAGAGTAATGATAAAAAGTCCAAGTTCAGGGCAAGTGGCAGGCAAGAGAGTGTCCAATAAACAGGCTAAGATCCAAGGGCTACAGGTAAACATATGTAGTCAAACAGTCAATACCTGTGAGAGTGTGATATATAAAATGTCAAGTATTGTTCTAGGCTCTTGCTTACTATTGTGTTAACTATTTCTTCTGCCCATAGTACTGTAGTTCATAAGGTCACAGGATCAAACCAAATGAGGGTATTGTAGGATTGTGTAACAATACTTCAGACATCTAAATGCCAGGCAGGTGATAGCCATCCTTCAGAGGCCTGAAATCTCTGGCATGCCTCTTCTCCTCCCAAAATAGGGAGCCCATTGGAAATATTGGAGAATAAAAAGAAATGGTGTCTTTTCAGGCCAAAATATATTTTTGACACCAGTAACCTCTAATGAATTCACCCTCTAAATAGGTTTCCCAGCAGTCATGCCTACAGTAAAGGTAGGCTGTTTGTTTATTCCTTGTTTGTACTGCGTATTTGATTTTCTCTCTGGTCTGTACTTTGTGGCTGTATTGTAGAATGTTTTGCCCTGCACTGTGATTTTTATTGTTTCAATGCTGTTTCAAAACCACTCAAAAATATTTTTTTTTTCATTATTTAATAAAGTTTCAAAATAATTTTTAATAATACATTTAAATAATATATATATATATATATATATATATATATATGGGATGTTTTGCAAACCCCCAGCCATGTCCATAGGCCCTCATTATATAATAACTTCCCACCTCCTATATGACCCCCACAGCCTATTAGTACTAAATAAAGTCCCAATTTTCTAAACCAACCCTTCCCCCTTTAAAAAGGCCATTTTTCTTTGCCCCCTTCTCCTCCTACCCTGTCACCAGTATGTTTTATTTATTATTATTTAATCACCACCCCCACATAGTCATACTGTCAACAGTGTCAGACACTACTGGGGTGTCTCATTTGTGAAGGTGACATCTCTGATTGGCCTGCTGGATGGCTTGGCAATCTTTGTCAGTCACTGTCACTGCTGCTCCAAAGGTCTCTAGTGGCCATCTTTCTGAAGCTTCTATAAATCATGACTAACAGTCCGCTGTGCTCCAATGCATGCTCCCTTTCCTAATAGAGTGCCCTATTTAAGTCCCTCTCTGCAACAGCACAAGGGTCAGGTCCTTGTTTGCACTTGTTCTGAGTGTCTGACTGCTGCAGTTTACTCTAGTTATTCACCTATGGACACTCTGCTGGAATCTCTCAAGTGCACCAATTGAAGTGAAGTGAACCTCCCCAACTCAACAGCATTTACTGTGTACTCTCTCCAGCTCACCAGTGTCTCATGTGAATATTCTGCTTGAATTTCATCAGCTCTACAATGTATTCTGTATATACACTGATGTTCTGAGTGCTATCCTGACATATCTAAAGGATTATACCATTGGGCTCAGAGGTTCTCTGTTATATTTCCTCAGTTGTGTTAATCCTGTTCTCCTGATCATCCTAGAAATAAATACACAGTTCCCTTTGGCGCTGAAGAGAGAATATTGCAATGATCAATGGGTAAAATTAGCCAGCAGCTGTTATTAGAGGGTTGCCACCATCTGTAATCAGAGGAAACACAAAAGAAAAAACATACAACAGTGCTTGGCATTCAATTATGTATAAAATGTAATACCACAAATTTATATATAAAAGAGGAATCAATCACAATTTATTACATACACATAAACAAACATATATAAAAAATACATAAAAAATAATTATACAATGGTACCAGTCAATTATATCTTGGTGCAAGTAGTACACATATGTAGCTTGCTCTAATTGCACAGGTAAAGATGTTAATCCTGAGTTGAACAACTGCACAAGCTCCAAGTGTCCCGAAAAATTGCAAATTATTTGAACTCAAATGTTCCCAAAAGGAAAGCAAATTTAGGGCAGACCTCGCAAAGTATTGTGGCAATGGCAGTCTTAGATATCAATTTATATGCATAGAATCGATGGTATTACACTCACCCGCTGTGTTATCTTATCTCGGGCACCTGGTGGTGGTTACCCTTTTGTGGTTACAATAGATCCAAAGGTTTACAGCCGCTATGTACAGGCAGTGTCCGGACGGCAGATGCACATGATACACACCGGCCGGCTGTGTTCACGGCAAGTGGACCTGCAGCATCAATTCCCAGTGAATGTCAGAGAAGATCAAATTATGGAGAGAAGATTGAAGATTACTCTCAGCAGCGGGGGTTATGTTAACCTGTCCTCCATATGAAGCTAGGATCGCTGAAAGCTGCTACCAGAGTGCGGCTGCTGTAGGGTAAATGAGCTTAAGGAGTAGGAATGTTCACAGCCAAGCTCAAACCTTATCACAATGTACCACTGCAATTCTAAAGACACTAACTAACGTGTTTCTCCGCACCCGGCGGTTTCGTCAGAGGTATGTCTGAATAGTTCTCCCATGGGATGTGTCTTATATCCCTGTAAGCGTGGATTTTTGGAAGGATAATGACCTACAGCTGGTTGTAGTAATTGATTTGTAATCCAGTGCTAAAGAGAAAGAGCTCCTTTTGCTCTGATATGGTAAATATGGTTGTTCTCCATAGTAGCACATAGAGCACATATTCCAATACAAAACACGTATTCATTTAAAAAACATATGCTTATACAAACAAACCCACCCACAGCTTAGCTTGCGATCAGGGTGATGGTCGCGATGGGTCATCACCATCACAACCATCAGGGCTTACGACCAGACCCTAAGGTTGGGTCAGGGCACTCGTATGCCCCAGGGAACTGTTAAGCAGGAAGTTCTCCACTGACATCATCAATTATGTCAGTGGGGCCGCCCCCAAACGGCAAGCATTCCGACTGGAACGCCTCTGTTTTCCCGGACATTCCTCTGGCCCGCCCAGCAAATGGGGTGAGCTGTCACTCAACATCGACAGCTCGCCCCGTCTGCTACGAGACCCCTAGCGATGGAGCACCCGTCACTAGCCGGGTCTCGTGCATGTGCACAACAGAGCCGGATCCATTGTGCGCATGCTCTGTGGTAACTATCAACCCGGTTGCGAGCACATCGGCGCTTGCGACCAGGTCTGAATGAGACCCTGTGTTCCCTCCAGCCCCGTCATTTCAGCCTCTAGTCCTCTGTGTACCCTCCAGCCCCCCATCATTCCAGCCTCCAACCTTTGTCATTCCAGTCTTCAGTCCCCTGTGTCCCCTTTAGCACTTCATCATTCCAGCCACCTGTTATTTTAGCCTCCTGTCAACTCCAGACCCTCATCATTCCATCCCTGTCATTCCAGGTTCCACCTCTCTGGGTCCTCTCCAGTCCCCTGTCATTCCAGCCTCAAGTCCTCTGTGTACCCTCCAGCCCCCCATAATTTCAGCCTCCAAACCCTTGTCATTCCAGCCTTTAGCCCCATGTGTCCCCTCCAGCCCCTCATCATTCCAGCCTCATCCCTCTGTGTCCCCTCCAGCCACGTGTTAGTCCAGCCTCCTGTCCCCTCCAGCCACTAATCATTCCAGCCTTCAGCCCTCTGTGTCCCCTCCAGCCACCTGTAATTCCAACCTCCTGTCCTCTCCAGACCCTCATCATTCCAGCCTTCAGCTCTCTGTGTCCACTCCAGCCACCTGTCATTCCAGCCTCCTGTCCCCTCCAGCCCCTGATCATTCCAGCCTTCAGCCCTCTGTGTCCCCTCCAGCCCCGTGTCATTTCAGCCTTCAGAACCCAGTGTCTCCTCAGCCACCCGTCATTTCAGCCTACAGCCCCGTGTCCCCTCCAGCCCCCCTGTCATTCCAGCCTTCAGCCCCCTGAGGAACCTCAACAACAAACTCATTCCTCAGCCCCCTCCAAATTACCTTCATTTTTGCAGCCAGAATGCTCCTTTTTTCTTTAGTTTGGTGTCAGTCCTGCAACTCCTCCCATGGCAGCCGGTTTGTTGTGTGTTGCCTGCTCCTCAGGCTCTTCAGCTCTTCCTGTGCACTTGACACATAGCACGTGTCCCTGTAGAGAGCCATCTGGGGCAAGGGGGCATGTCCTAATCATGGGAGGCATGGCCACGCCCCCTTATGGAGATTTAATTATTTTTTGCAGTTGTGTGTTATGGGAGTAGATCACCCTGATCACCCCTCCTGGATCCTCTACTTGCTACTGTGCTGTGTACAGTACAGTCAGGTGCAAGGTTTCTTGGCACCCTAGGTGCAAGGTTTCTTGGCATCCTAGGCATTTCTTCAACCTTACGCCCCCCTCGATAGCTATACAAGCTCTTATACAGTGCAGCCAGTAGTGCTCCCCCTTTGCAGTGCCCCCAGTAGTGCCAGCAGTAGTGATCCCCCTTGCAGTGCCCACAATATAGTGCCCCCCTGTAGTGGCCCCCCAATGCAGTGCCACCAGTAGTGGTCCCACCAATGCAGTGCCCCCAGTAGCAGCCCCCCCAGCAGTGCCCCTAGTAGTAGCCCCCCCAACAGTGTCCGCAGCAGTAATCCCCCCTATGTAGTGCCCCCAGTAGTAGTCCCCCCAGCAGTGCCCTTAGTATTATTATTACTGATCAGTAAGGCTGCAAACATGTAGGCTGCATTAGATTCAAAGTGTTAGATTATAAGTGTAATTACAATTTAATAACTAAGACGCAGTTACGCTGGAGCTCTTATTAGCCATACGCACACCATGCAAAGACTGATCTGACTTTTCCCTTTCTCTGGATTTCAGGTAATCTGCTACTACAGTCCTCATCAGATGCTATTACATTAATTGTTATTGCACAGCTTTAAAGATTTTACTCTAGATAATCTGCTACTACAGTCATCATCAGATGCTGTTACATTGATTGTTATTGCACAGCTTTAAAGATTTTACTCTAGGTAAATTATCACTACTGCAATATTAGGAGCAATTTCTATAGAGGAAGTTAGGAATATTTTGTGAATCTGTGATGATCTACTCCCTTCTCACAAACTGTTTATCTTAGACTTTATTGTATCCCAATTTAGTGTGTTGAGCTCTAGGGGTGGGGTCCCAATCAATGAGCACACAGGCACATGTTTGAAACTTTAGTTATTAGTGATCAGTAAGGCTGCAAAGACATAGGCTACATTAGACTAAAAGTGTTAGATTATAAGTGTAGTTACAATTTAAAAATTAAGACGCTGTTACGCTGGAGATCTTATTAGCCACATGCACACCATGCAAAGACTGATCTGACTTCTCCCTTTCTCTGGATTTCAGGTAATCTGCTACTACAGTCCTCATCAGATGCTGTTACCTTGATTGCTATTGCACAGCTTTAAAGATTTTACTGTAGGTAATCTGCTACTACACTCTTCATCAGATGATGTTACCTTGATTGCTATTGCACAGCTTTAAAGATTTTACTCTAGGTAATCTGCTACTACAGTCCTCATCAGATGCTGTTCCCTTGATTGCTATTGCACAGCTTTAAAGATTTTACTCTAGGTAATCTGCTACTACAGTCCTCATCAGATGCTATTACTTTGATTGCTATTGCCCAGCTTTAAAGATTTTACTCTAGGTAATCTGCTACTACAGTCCTCATCAGATGCTGTTACCTTGATTGCTATTGCACAGCTTTAAAGATTTTACTCTAGGTAATCTGCTACTACAGTCCTCATCAGATGATGTTACCTTGATTGCTATTGCACAGCTTTAAAGATTTTACTCTAGGTAATCTGCTACTACAGTCCTCATCAGATGCTGTTACCTTGATTGCTATTGCACAGCTTTAAAGATTTTACTCTAGGTAATCTGCTACTACAGTCCTCATCAGATGCTGTTACCTTGATTGCTATTGCACAGCTTTAAAGATTTTACTCTAGGTAATCTGCTACTACAGTCCTCATCAGATGCTGTTACCTTGATTGCTATTGCACAGCTTTAAAGATTTTACTCTAGGTAATCTGCTACTACAGTCCTCATCAGATGCTGTTACCTTGATTGCTATTGCACAGCTTTAAAGATTTTACTCTAGGTAATCTGCTACTACAGTCCTCATCAGATGCTGTTACCTTGATTGCTATTGCACAGCTTTAAAGATTTTACTCTAGGTAATCTGCTACTACAGTCCTCATCAGATGCTGTCCCCTTGATTGCTATTGCACAGCTTTAAAGATTTTACTCTAGGTAAATTATCACTACTGCTATATTAGGAGCAATTTCTATAGAGGAAGTTAGGAAAATTTTGTGAATCTGTGATGATCTACTCCCTTCTCACAAACTGTTTATCTTAGACTTCATTGCATCCCAATGTAGTGTGTTGAGCTCTAGGGGTGGGGTCCCAATCAGTGAGCACACAGATACATGTTTGAAACTTTAGTTATTATTAGTGATCAGTAAGGCTGCAAAGATGTAGGCTGCATTAGATTCAAAGTATTTGATTATAAGTGTAATTACAATTTAATAACTAAGACGCAGTTATGGTGGAGTTAAGCTGGAGGAAAACTGAGGGAAAACATCCACAAAGCCAGAACACCTTCTGACCGACATCAAGCAACATATTTATGTGAGTTTCCAAATTCACCATCTGCCGTTGTATGAATACCTAGGACTCTCCTTGCTGTACTCACTGCTAGGACATTGCAAGTACCACCCTATCTGCGTGCTGCTCCTATTGGTTGATCTTTGTTGTTCATAACATTTATGACTGGATCGTCTCTGTACATTGTTATATTTCCCCCTATACTACAAAAAATCTCGTTTGTATTGCCTTTTTCTTTTGCGTCACATATGTTCACCTTAATCATTCTTTTAATAACTAATTCCTGCACCCACTACTCACACACCTCTCTTTCACTTTTCTATATCACTTTTGTAGCTGCACTAATACATTAGCAGCACTGTTCTTTTACCTGTATTTCTGAACATTTAACTCCAGTTTTCATCTCACTTATTACCTCGTCCACAGCATGAACGCGCTTACTTCATACACCCCAATATTCAGTGCCCACATAATCCTCTGCTTTATCCATCTCTATCTTCCCCCTCTTGTCTCCTCCACTTGTTGTCGCCCCTTTTTTCTCTCATCACTCTGCCTTCCAACCCTCTGCTCCTTTCCCCGCCATTACTGTACCTCCACTCTCAGCCACCTCCCTCCCTCCATGGCCTTGTTATCCCACCACTATGCCCTCCTGGTTCTGCCTGTCATCTCCAGTGCTGCAAAGAGAAATTCTGGGCCCAGGCACAACAACAACCTGTGGCCCACAACATGTTGGGCATGGCTGCACCCATTTGTGTGTGGGTCTAGCATGTGAGATGCACCCACTGATAGGAGCATGGCATAGCACCCAGCAGCTGGGATTAAAGTAGTCACTACTGTATTAGGATGGCGGAACAGTCCCATAATAGCTGCATTTTAATCTGGATGTACTGTATTTAGATGCTACAACACACAATAATTAAAGCGCTACAACGTCATTTTGTACATTTCTCATGTAAATAACACAAACAAAATCTATTTTCTGTCATAGAGATATATGAATGAAGGACTTAATTTTGACATAATATCAGGTCATCTTATACACACACATTCCGCAGCACATATCCTAACCCAATACATAGGCAAACGCAGGGGGGGTTCCATCTTCCTGGAAACCCCCCTCCCCAGTCCACACCATGACCACAATAGAAATAGTAATATAATGGAATTTTACTAGTGCTGAATGTTCTTCTCAGTATCATAAATGAAATAAATAGCACCACCTGTGGATCTTTTAACATGTATCAGCCAGTAATAAATACACGTGTGCACCAATTAGGGGATTTGGAAAATATGCACTGTTAGGGATGCGCTGCTATAGAGCCCAATATTTACATATACTGTATGTCCAGGGCAGTGCTAGGTTCTTCTGCTGCTCCCCCAGACTCCCGGACTTGCTCCCATGCCCTGGAATGGTGCTCACATCTAAAATAAAAACATTCAGCTCAAGCACGATGGCCCTTCTGCCGCATTTTAATGGCTTACTGTGATCTCTGGTCCTGTATATGCTGGAATTATGACACACACAATACACTTTGTATGACGCATATTAAAGCTTGATAAGTTATAATTATGCCCTCTCCATGGACTGGCCACACTCACTCTAAATCATGCATTTGGAAACCCCCCTCTAGAAATCCTGCGTTTGCCACTGCAATGCTCCATGCTCCTTCCTCATTATCTACCCCATCTGTGTCACCCCTGTCTGTCTGCCCCTCCCCTTTAGAATGTAAGCTCTCACGAGCAGGGCCCTCGTCCCTCATGTGCTTCTCCTCCCCCTACGTATAGTATAATTTACTCCTAACTCCCCACAACAGCACCTAACACTTGGTTGCTTATGTCCTGCTGCTTGTGTTATGCAGCTATGTCTATAAACCATGTCGCTGTCCTGTATTGTATTGTACGGCTAATAACTGTTTTTTTTGTGTGCTCATTTATGTACTGTGTAAGGCTCTGAGGAACCTTTGTGGCGCTATATAAATAAAGGATAATAATATTAATAATAATAGCCCCCCCAGCAGTAATCCCCCATATGTAGTGCCCCCAGGAGCAGTCCCTCTCAGCAGTGCCCCCAGCAGTAATACCCCATATGTAGTGCCCCCAATAGTAGTCCCTCCCAGCAGTACCCCTAGTAGTAATGCCCCTCTATACAGTGTCCCCCAGTAGTGGTCCCACCAGTGTGCAGTGCCCCCAGTAATAACCCTTGTAGTACCCCCAGCAGTGCGCCTAGTAGTAAACCCCCTCTATGCAGTATCCCCCAGTAGTGGTCCCACCAGTGTCCAGTGCCCCCAGTAGTACCCCCAGAAGTGCCCATAGAAGAACCCCCAGCAGTGCCCCTAGTAGTAATCCCCCTTTATGCAGTGTCCCCCAGTAGTGGCCCCACCAGGGTGCAGTGCTCCCAGTAGTAGTCCTCCTAGCAGTGCCCCCATTAGTATTCCCCCCTGGCCAGACACACACACATGAAAAAAAAACCTCCACTTACCTTAATCCCCACTCTGGCATCTGCTCCTCCATCTGGCTTCCTCCCAGGCCAGCCCACTCTGCATGATGGGAGAGACGTCATGATGTATCTCCCATCACCCACTCCGAGAGCCGGAAGATAAAGCTCATGAGTGAGCTCCAGCCCAGCTCCGGCAGTGGGTTCAGCAGACAATGAGAGTCGGACTGACTCTCATCGGCTGCTAAAATAAACACACAGTTGCTGGTGCCGCTGGCTGTGTGTTTTTTATACTAGTAGTGTAGAGCGGCACATAGCAATCCAGCAGCGCCCTGCAGTGGCCGGCGCTCTTAGGCAGCTGCCTAAGTTTGCCTAGTGGTAGTGCCAGCCCTGAGTCCAGCCCTCTTAGTGTTAAACACTAACTGTAGTGTTAATATTGTCTGAGCTAGATTTACAGTGCAGGCAGATAGCAAATCATTGTTTATTATTTTTATAATGCCTGAATAATTATAGTAGTCACACAGTGGTCCTGCACTGTGCCCCTGCAGTCTATACCCCACTGCGATATAAGCAGTGTGACTCCACAGTTGTCATTTTCTGAAAAAGTAAAGAAAAACAATAAGTACTGTGAATGTATGCAGTGACAGCTGAGCTGCACATTAAAAAATGTGAAAATAAATAAGTTATTTTATTGTTTGTACTACGTCTGTGCGCTGCTCCCAGTGCATTTTGTTCACGTACATATAAGCACTGTGAATGCACGCAGTGTCAGCTGAGCTGTACATTTAAAAAGTTTAAAAGTAATTTATTCTATTGTTGTTTGTACTACTGTACGTCGGTGTGCTGTCCCTCAGTGCGTTTTGTAAATGTACATATAATTGCTGTGACTGCAAGTATTGTCAACTGAAAATAAATAATTTCTTATAATGTTGTTTGTACTACATCTGTGCATTGTCCACCAGTGCTTTTTGCTCACTTACATATAAGTGCTGTGAATGCACGCAGTGTCAGCTGAGGTGCACATTTTAAAAGGGGGAAAAAATATTTATTTCTATTGTTGTTTGTACTACTTCTGTGCGCTGTCCCCAGTGCATTTTGTTCACGTACATATAATTGCTATGAATGCATTCAGTGTCTGTCAACTGAGCTGAACATATAGAAAATGTGAAAATAATTTATTCTATTGTTGTTTGTACTACGTCTGTCTGCTGTCCCCCAGTGCATTTTGCTCAGTTACATATAAGCGCTGTGAATGCAGTGTCAACTTAGCTGAGCATTTAAAAAAGTGGAAAAAAATATTTATTTCTATTGTTGTTTGTACTGTCCGCAGTTCATTTTGTTCACATACATATAATTGCTTTGACTGCATTACGTGTCTGTCAACTGAACTGCGCATATAAAAAATGTTAAAATAAATAATTTCTCCTATTGTTGTTTGTACTACTTCTATGCACTATACCCAGTGCATTTTGTTCACATACATACTGTATAACATTGAGGATGCTATGGTAGAAATGCAACAGAATGAGGGGGATATTTGTGTAGCTAACACAGGTGATAATGAGAATGTTGATGATGATTATGTTCTTTGCGTAAATGAGACACAAGTGGAAGCAGTTCTTGCCCATGATTAGAAGAAGGCCATTGTCTTACCTGGGTAGAAAATGAAAAAATCCACTTCTTATGTGTGGAATTATTTGGACCCAAAGCCGGACAACAATTGTCTTGCCATCTGTAGTGTTTGTAAACCACGGTAAGCAGAGCTTAAACCATCTAGGAACCTCCTCCCTGTTACAACATTTGAAGAGTGTGCATGAGAAGTTTTTGGTAAAATCATAAACTTATGTAACAATTAACAAAAAGCATTCCAGAATCAGCTAGGTCGCTTCTCTCTGTTATATTATGTGGTATATTGCTGTGTTGTTTTTTCATTGACATCACTTGTGCTGTCAATGACAATAAAGTATTATTATTATTATTATTATTATTATTATTATCCAAGCAACTGCAATCTCCACCACCAACACCTTCCTTATCAATATCCTCAATCATGATCAGATCTAGTCCTCCATCCAATTTGATAAGCCTAACTGAGTCCTCCCCATCCAGGATTCCTCAGAAGAATCCTTTAGCACTTGGCCTGCTGCTGCTGCTAAGGGTGCATATTCATTCCAGAAGGGGACCAAGAAGACTACTACTAATAGTAGTTTTAAAAAACACTTTGATAGAGGAAGCAAATATGACAGCTGTCACCCAGTTGCACAGCGGATCACTGACACGATAACAGCTACTGAATGCGAGTTTTAGATCTGCATCCAATATCCGCCATTAATACAGTGAGGTTTAGACAGTTAATTGAGGTCCTGTGTCCCCGTTAACAAATCCCATCTCAATTCCACTTCACTAGAAATGCAATTCTACATCTGTACATGGACATTAAAAAACCTAATCAGTGCCCTCCAAAATGTTGTTGTACCCACTGTACACTTAACCACAGATATGTGGACAAGTGGGACAGGGCAAACTAAATATCACATGGCTGTGACAGGCCACTGGGTGGTTGTATTACCTCATTCAGCAGCAGCAGCATCTAACAAACACCAAATCATTCACTGTGTATCACCGGCTTCACTACATACCGGTGTTAACCTTTTACTAAAAAAAACTCAGGAAAGTCATTAAAAATGGCATAACCTGCTTGGACTCAGGATTTTTGATTTCTGACAATGCTACAAATATTGTGAGAGCATTACAGCTCGGTGAATTCGAACACATATAACTGTAGTGCCTCCACGCAGTGTGAGCTGAGTGTGTTGCAGTTCATGGTCATTTTTTGTTGTCTTTGATCAAAATCAAAATTCTAAATTTTATTGTGTGCATTATCCCTCATACTCAGACTCTCTGGTGCTAATAAATGTAGTACAAGGCAGTGTTACACAGTGTTGGGTGGAAGGGGGTGTAGTATGGCCAGCAGGTCAGTCTCCTCTTTTTTTAATATACAGTAGGCTGATTTGGAGTTAGTTACTCTGCAATGCAACTACTAAGATTCTTGACTTCTCTTTCTACACTTTCGAGGATTCTGTGGCTACTGACAATATATTCTTTAATGGCATTAAATTTAGTTTTCTTAATCAATTATTAATTAATAAATCAATCAATTAATTAATGCACAACTTACATCCATTTGGGTGCTGGTTTTCTAATAGCATTTTCCACTTCTCTGCTTTGTTTTTTTTATAGCAGTAATAAAATAATGATTAGTCAATCAATTATTCAATCAATCTCTCTTCTAATTCATACTCCATCTCCATTTTCCTGTACTGCTCTCAGGCCTCGGATCTAGTTCTTGATTAATGAAAACATTCTATAGCATGGGATAGTTTATATTAAACTGTCATCATGTCTGCCACTGCAGTGCCACTCTGTTTTTTAGATGTTCCATGTTGAAAATTGAACTGCCACAATATTGTGAGCTGTGAGGTGGTCAAAATTGACTGGACATGACAACATTAATATTATAGAGGTTTATAATACTGTAGGGACAAAAACAGGCACAAATGATGTGATTTTAGCAGTTTTTATCATTTTAAAAAAAAATACAGATCCAAAACCAAAATCCGTGAAGGCAGTTTTACCAAAACCAACTCACAAAGTTAATACAGAGCCAAAACCAAAATGAAAACCCGGGGATCAGTGCATATCTCTACTCTATATACCTAAGCCTAAACAAAAAGTTATAATGTTGACATTCTGACATAATGACATGTCAACATTACTTCCATGTCAACACTGTGAATTTTGACATGTTCAATGTTGACATAACATGCATGCCGACATTCTGAATGTCGACATAATTACTTCATACCCAGTGGTTAGTCATTCTATTTTATAGGATAACTCTTTTTGTTCTATGAAAGAAATGCAAATAGAGAAAAACATTAATTACATATTTTATTTATTTACAGTTATTTACTGTAAACCAGACAACTTTATATTGTATTCCTTGGCAATTTACAGAGAATAGTTAGTCATTCACACCACTCCCTGTCCCAGTGCAACTTACAATAATAGTTCCCTACCACATATACACACAATAGTGTTAATTTTTCCCGGAAGCCAATTAACCTACCTGTATCCTATATTTGGATTGTGCGAGAAAACAGGAGCACCCAGAAGAATTTAGTGAAAGCACAGGGAGAACACACAACACCACACAGTTAACACCTTAGTGGGATTTGAACCAAAGACCTCAGTGCTTTAAGGCAACAAGCTAACCATTCCACTACTTGCTGTCCCCAGAGAGATAGATAATTTTGTTTATAATCCTATTGAAAAGTGTTTTTCTAATGTGCATTTTCCTATAACGTCTGAATGGCATTGCTTTGAAATGAACTCTATTTACAGAGACATCACATGCAAGCATTTTAAAAGGGAGCTCTATTTATTCTGTATTCCTGAGAGTGCTTCACTTAACTCCTATAAAGCTGCTTAAACAATATGTGTAACAGAATGGAGGTTGACAAGTAATTAATACCATACTTCTCTCAGTATCAGAGTTGACACCCTAAGTTCTCATTGGAGCTTTGTCATTAAGAAATGCATCTCATTCTATAGTCTAAGAGCTTGATGATTTATGCACTATAATACAGTATGTTTATTCAGGTTGGGTACTGGTTTCCGGTGGTTGGGATGCTGGTGGTCAGAACACCGACAGTGGCATCTCAGCAGTCAGAATTTCAACAGGATAATGTAAGCAAGCTAACCCTAACCTATCCCTCCCTCCACACACACTAACCCTTCCCTCCCACAGCCTAACCATAATTCTCCCCTGCAGCCTAACCCTAATCCTCCCCCTAACCCTAACACTTACTTGGTCAGGATTTTGGGGTCAGGATTCTGACTGCTGTCAGGACTCTGGCACTAGTATATTGACTGCTGGCAACCCAACCACCATGATGCTGACTACTTCCCATTTATTCATAGAGGCAAAATTTTTTTTTCCTATTTCTTGCATTAATTGCATTTACATACATGCAATATTGCACATTACTTCGCTCCCAACATCCCATCACCTTTCATTGCTGGCAGCCTCTGTTTGTGGGCATTACTCTAAACAATTCCATACTGACTTGTGTTTTCAATATGCCTGGCTTTCTTACCATTATGCGATACCCCTCTATTGCAGAGTATCCCTTAATGGGATAAATAGCTCCTTAAATTGATAATTTATTAGTGACTGTACATCAATCTGGGTTTACCATAAACTCGGTGCTGCAAATAAGTATGGCCAGTACTTTAGCACATTTTCAACCAAGGCATAAATACTTATATATTGTGTTGTTTTTACCTGTTTATCGATGTGTAGCAGTACTACAGTTACTGTTATGAATTTGTTAATTAACACTGCTGTACTTTCTTGGAATTGACTGTAATTTAAGAATTGTTTATCAGAATAAATGGTTTAGTGTTTTATTAATAACCAATAGCTACTATTCATGTAGAGGTAATAATGTTCACCCTCCGGTAGAAATGTAGTAGTCTTAAAGAAAGCAATGTCTATGCCATCTAGCTAATGACTGATAGTTGGCCATAGATCCCATCACTAGGTTGGTCTTGTTCTATTTGGGGAGTGGTTAATTGATAGGTTAGTAGTTTAGCTATATGCCTACAGTATAGTAATAATTTGACAGTGTTTACAGTGTGCGGTCTGCCAAAAACCTAAGCTACAAAAGTATCATTTTAAGCCTGAGAAAACTTGATGACTCATGCAAGGTCATAATAAATCCAGAGCCTCTGTGTTTGCATGCAAAGGCGTAACTAGAACTTTGTGGGCCACATAGCAAGAGCTTCAAAGGGCACCACAGAGGTAAAAAAAAGCATATATAATTGCCCCCACACAGAGCCTATTCAAATTATGCCACACAGAGCCATTCAGGTTATGCCACACAAAGGCCACTCAAGTTATGCCACACAGTAGTACCCCTTATACACATTATGCTATGCAGCATTAGTGCCCCTATATATAATGCCACACAGTAACACCCCATACATTACATAGTAATGCACCTTTACAGATTTTTCCATGCAATAGTAGTGTCCCTTACACATTATACCTCCCCCCAAGCAACTCACCTCCCCATGTCCCTCCAGCCACCTCTCACCTTCACCAGTGTGCCATCAGCAGCCAGTAGGTGTGGATTTGGGGCTGGGCCATCTGCTAATTACAGCTGGTGCACTGGCAGGCAGCAGCAGATATGCGTTCCACAAGCTTCATTGCCTTTGACCTGCGGTGCTGTCTGTCCATGACTGCCTGCCAGTGTGCAAGGGGCCAGCACCAAATCAACATCGCTGACACCCAGGCCCCCCTCAACAGCCTTGACTGTACTGACCCACCTTGTGTTTGTGACTGGGTGCAGGGGAAGCAGCAGGCCACAGAGGCATCTTGGGCACCCCTTGCACACATGGTAGGTACACCACTGTTTGCATGCATGTTAGCAAACAGTGAGGTCCTTTTTAGGATCAACAGAATGGGGTTATAGGTGACGACAATTTAAACAAATAAAGTCTGCAGGTGTTCTTCAGGGTCCAGTCTTAAATTCGGGCAATGCTGGGCAGCCTAGTTAGTATAAAATACTGTATACATTTAATGGACTGTTTAACAGAGAATATTTACTCATTCACATCAATTCCTGTGCCAGTGAAGCTTACAATCTATATTGAAAAAAAAAAATTGATATATAACCCAGACCTTTACTTGTTAAAGGACAGACTACTGAGCCTAATTCAGTTGTAGACACTTTCTGGATCTTCTACTAACAAGAAAAAAATTATGGTTTATAAATGAAATGAGCAGCAAACATTGGGCCTGATTCAGAGCCGGATACTCTGACCAGAGCGCTCACTCTGAATCAGGGCCCTCCTCCATTAAAATGGAGCGTCCTCCTGGATGCTCGTATAGCTGTGGGCCACCACCCACAGCATATACGAGCGTGCAAAAAGATGGTAGCGACCATCGGACTAGCGAGGGAAACCCTGCTGTCGGGTTTCCCAGCCACAAGCCCTGGAGTGATTTTGGCTCTATCCGAGCCAAAATCACTCCCACTGACATCACTAGTGATGTCAGTGGGGCCGGCTTCAGACGGTAGGCATTCCCATGGGAACGCCTCTGTCTGGCAGGCACGCCCCTGGCACGCCCACCAAAGGGGGCGTGCTGACAATCAACATCGACAGCACGCCCCCTTTGGTGCGAGACCTGGAGCGATGGAAAGCCCGTCGCTCGCCGGGTCTCGCGCATGCGCACGACGGAGCTCCCTCCGTCGTGCACATGCGCAGTGGGGAACATCGACCCACTTGCGAGCGTACTGCCGCTCGCGAGTGGGTCTGAATGACCCCCATTGTCTTCAGATCAAAGTAGGAAATATGTACTGGCAACATAAAATCTGGGATATAAATGTAAGGTGATATGAGATCCCAATCTATCCTATCCAGGCAATCTAGCTCATATGCCTCATAGGCCCAGTATTGTAGTCCTAGTCAGGTGTCTCTTAGGTGCAACCAAAGGTGCTCCCTTTGCTACCTCCAACCTGATGCCATCCATTATTCCCTACAGAGCATTGTAATATATTTCTCATAACGAGCAATTCATAGAGCTAATGTAACCAAGAACAAAAGATAGTCACTAGAAATTAAAATGCTCTTCAAAGTTTCCAGATAGTCCTCCCATGTATGCTAAGTGTAGTTGATCTCAGTACATCCAACTGTGCAGACGGTTTCTTGGATCCAAATTCTCAAAAACCATATACCCCTAATTATTAACAGCTGCTCTTTTACCATGTAAATAACTGCTAAACTATCAGATATGAATTGGTATTCCAGAATGTGAAATTATAAAGCAAACATTAAGCCTTGTATTAATTTTTACCCCAAACATTGTAATAAAAAACCAATGGTATGTAGTAAAAGAAATGTAATCAGCAACATTGTAAAAAAAAGAATCCAGTAACTGATTTCACTTAAATTTTCCAATTTTGTTTCTGCTAAAATGATTGACCTTTAACACCGATTTCTCAGTTGTATACAAAGCTAGGAAATGTTATTATAATAAATTTAAATGACAGAAAAAATGTGCAACATCCTCAATATCACTTCAGATATTAGACTAATATGAGATTTCTTAGGAAGCAAGTAGGTCAAACAGGGAAAGAAATCATATAAAAGTGAATGTGCCTCATGCTGGGTAAAGCTCCATAAATAAATTACAGAGGGGCTGCTCTACTGGTTCCCTGGGGGTTACAAAAATGCATATATTTGCCCTTAATATATCTATGTCTTTTATATTCAGCTTTTGGACTACTTTAAATGCAAACACATTTATGAAAGTCAATACAGTAAGTCTGTGGGAGATACGAGATACGGTCTGATTATAATTATACTGATATTTGACTCAATACTCAGGGTTGTGCATGACTTTTAAATAGAGAAAATATTTTGTTTTAGCAAACATTAAGTAATTTTAAATGATTTTTAAAATGTACTAACAAGTATGTAAATTATACTTTACAATATATTTATGTTGTCACATTATATTTACTAACATTTATAATAATATATTGTTCTCTATATATACACTATTAAGTGACAAACTATATAATAATTGTATTTGTTCCTAGGAGGCAGCTGCATTCAATGAAATAGCTGTTGCATTACCCTTATTACACAGGGATATAGAGAGGGGTTGTGATGGTACAAAGTACCTAGCCTGAGCATCGCTCAGGGGTCCAACAGAGGCTGATTCTAGTGGTGGCAGAAGGGACCCATTGAGAACCGTATCTGAGCCAAATTAAAGGCTGAATAAAGTTAATGCTTGGACCAATTTCATAATTATGCTTCACAGGGTCACACTGTTACACAATCGGAACAGCATGTACAGGTTAGCGACTTTCCAAGAACCAGCCACCAGGATCCAAGATGAGCCTTGTCAGCCCTGTTTAGTACAACAGAAGGACTCAGGACCTGATACAGACCACTCACCGTCACCCACAGCTATGCGAGTGGCCAGGAGGCCGTCTTTTTTAAAAAAAGGGATGCCCTGATTCAGAGCGAGCACTCTCAAAGAGCGTCCAGCTCTGAATCAAGCCCTCAGTTCAAATTCTGACAACCACAGACCAACAAGGATGAAAATCCCAATCATCCCAAGGTAAGTATTCACTAACCGTTTCTACCCCCAAACCCTCCCTTTGGGGTGCCTAACCCTAACCTCCCCCGTAAGTGCCTTACCCTAATCCCCCCTCTAAGTGCCTAAACCTAACCCCACCTTCCCTACCACCTGAACCTAAGTCCCCCAGGGGGGTGCCTAACCCTAACTTCCCCCTGGGGGTGCCTAACCCTAAATCCTCCCTTCCCCTAGCCTAAACCTAACCTCCTGGGGGGGTTCCTAACCTTATGTCCACCCCGGGAACCCTAAACCTAACCCTCCCCCCCACGCGGCTTTCCGTGTCCGTCGCCCGACTTACCTTCCATCGGTAAGCCAGGTGTCAGTCTCCCGGCTTAGGGAAAATGACAAGCGTCGGGATTTTGATGCCTGTCATTTAACCCTTGCTGGGATTATACAGTCGGGAAGCCAGCGGTCGGAATTCCATCCAACAGGGTAGCCTTATTTAAAAAATGGGTTTACTCAGAATTGGATTCACGAAGTTATTGTTCTAAGTTAATATTTTAATATTATTAGTACCACATGTATATACAGTAACTGTAATTTATTAACTTTTGAGCCCCCCACCGCCAATATAATGCATAATTTTTGTATATTTTACTGCTTTCAAATTAAGTGATATTTTGGTAGGTCAATTATATCTGTAAACAGAGAAACTATTTTGCAATGTAAATCAGCCAATGAAATAATTTAGGGCTGGTCAGTACTGTACAGCTCTTCATTTGATTTGAAACTAAATAATCTCCCTGAACTGATAAAGCATTCCATTGCTTAGTATTTATTTTTGCTCTGGATGTTTTAGCAACAGATGTTTCATTTTGGTTTTTTCCCAGCTTTTCGGTAAAGACAAATTGCAGAGGATTTATTTAACTGATTGCATGCTAGTGACCCCAATGCATTTCGCTGCGCTGCTTTATTTTCAGTCTTTACAGAAATCTGTCTTTCTAAAAATGGAATAAAAACAAAAAAGGCTGATCTGAGAGAGTTATATCTCTTTGCTGTGTTTTCTCTATGTAGTCATTACAATAGCTTTTTTTTTATAAATATGACATGACACTATAAGCAAAAATGTAAAAATCCTGATAACATTTAAGAACATCAGTTAGGCGTATTCCACTAGGTGTATTTTTCAATACAGCTCCTTTGAATTAATTTCATTTCTTCATCCTTTATATTCATGTGTAATTAGTTTTGAAGTCGGCTCCACATCCAAGTGTAATAGGTTACACGAATGTTCACATAGGTAATTAGAATGTTCACAGCAGCACAGATTATTTTAGGATAGAAGTGTGCTAATGGAATATATAATAATATAAGTGATAAATCGCGAGTGCATCAGCAGTTGTGTACATCCGAAATGTTTGTGAACGACAACATTCCCAAACAGATCAGGTTGGCCATGCAGCACAGCCGATGCTGATATATCAGAAAGGTACAGTATATCTGTGCATCTGCATGTGTGTATGGCAAAATCAATATCTTGTGGCAGATAATCGACAGTCCATTTCTGACTAAAGGGTCTTTGTACTAAGCCTTGGAGAGAGGTAAAGTGAACAGAGATAATGTACCACCCAATCAGCTCTTAACTGTCATTTTTCAAACACAGCCTGTAAAGTGACAGTTAGGAGCTGATTTTTTGGTACTTTATCTCCGTACACTTTATATCTCTTTCCAGGCTTAGTATATAGACCCCTAATTGAGGACATTTAGACATGTGACAGGGGCAGGGTAATGATTTATGACTTGTTTGTCTGTATAGACATCAGCTGCCTAGAGAGTCTTGTTCTGGGCGTTGTGTCCTCTGCAACAAAGTCTATTACTCCATGCAGAGGGCCAGAGAGAAAGCAATTTCCCATTAGACTATGCACCACAGATCATGTGGAATATGAATTAAAGGAATTCAGAAAGTTGCAGAATTAGTTATAACAGAAGGAGCTTTATTCTCCAACAAAATAGCTCTGTAAAACTGTCATAGGAAGATTGTGGGGTCAGATAAGCCACTATATAAATAAAGTTATTGATAGAGTACATTGCTTAACTAGCTGCAAGTACAAAGTTATTGATTTTTGGAACATATCAAAACAGTTAATATAAAAAACATGAAGTCAACTTTCTTTTTATAATACTTATCATTTATGTATCACTGATCACTTTGGCATTTGTAGTATATATTACCTTTATATTCTATCAGGGTTCACACTAATATAATTAATCTAATTTTTAGTTGTTTTACATTACATTTCTTTTATGGAACACGAACAGAGCAATGAACTACTATATATGTATGTATATATATATATATATATATATATATAAAATTTCTTTTTTATTTTTTTTAGCTGAAAATAAGATGTCCATACATCATGTGATAAATATTTTCAAAGGCATTTTTTTATAGTATACATATAGACGATATAGAAATGTGAAGTGTTTCACGGATAAAGTCAAATTTGAGTAACTTGTATATTTATAGATTTTTATTGTAAAAATTTGTTTACATTGTTCCATCATATAGACAAATTCACAACATGGTAGTGGATGAATGCTGTCAGCCAAACTTGGTTTTGTACTCAGAGTGAATGAAATTGACACATTTTTGTGATCTAATCCCTATTCTAAGTTACTTTATATACAGTATGAGGAATTATATTTAGACAATAAACTGCTGTGTGAGATAAGTGAGAGGAGCTGCAGCACTGTAGCTGTTTCACAGAAAAACCATATTCTGGGCATTTTTAATACAGTTATACTATATGTTAAGAAAAATCATGGTATACTTTGTCAACATTCATCATGTCAACATGGTGAATGTTGACCACATTAAAATTCCTTATGTCAACACTGATTAGAATGCCAACAAAATGTCCCTGGTGGTCTAGAGGTAACTTACCTGGTGTTGTGGATCTGGCTGTGATGTACTGATGTCTTCCATTGCTTCCTGTGGCACTTCCGGTGGTGAGTATGGATAACCCTAACCTCTAACTCTACCACTTCCTCTAGTACCTACCACTAACCCTTTCCTCCCACAACCTAAAACTAACCTTTCCCATTGTGAACATGTCAAAATTCTGCAGATGCTGACATCTTCAATGTCAACATTTTAACAATGTCGATGTCATAACTGTTAACATTGTGGTGTCAACATTCTGTATAATAATATTGAATATGTTGACCTTAAGACTACATCCTTTTAAGAAAATATCTGTTACATCATTATAACTTGATTCAAACTCTATAGAATAGCTGTATCAACTAGATATTGTAGTCCCAGCATAGTCATAAACTTTGTTGCAGCCTATTAAATGATTTTTCAGAAGTTAAGTGTCTTGTAAAAGTAAATTCAACCCCCTATAAAATCAAGATTTTTTTCTGTATTACAAACTACAGTGTCAATACCAGGTGTCAGGGACACCATTGGCCTGCCTCCAACACTTAGCAGGCCACTGATTGCTGGTCTACCAATTAAAAAACTTAACAGAACCCAACTGGGCTCAGTCTCAGGCTAGAGTTGACATAATACCTCTCTCAGGTGTTGCCACTAACACCAATGAATCATGGGGAAATCAACCATCAGCCACTGGAGGACGCCGCTTGCCACCCAGAATGACAGAATGATTGTACTGTGCAATGCATGCACCATCTGAACAGGTAAGTTACACATACTGCTATCATCTAATTGACAGTTCTCCTGTCTGTGTTGTAAAAAGGAGAGGGGGAGGGAGAGGGATGAAAGCATAACACAAGATGGACACTGCAGTCTCATCTCCACAACTCTTCTGCCTGTGTTGTACATTGTATGGCAGGAGAGGGGGGAGGCTGAAAGAATAATACAGCCTGGACGCTGCTCTCATCCCCTTGTACAGGCACATATCTGCTCTCCTGCCTATCTGTACACTCGGCCATGACATGGGGGTGTGTGGGGTGGGGTGCTACAAGCGTTTCTGGGGTCTATTCATCTATTCATGTCTTCTGGACTGTTCCTCATCTCTGCCTGCAAGTTAGTTACAGGCTTATCACAAGTGCTGCACTGAGGGAGCCTCTGTACTAAGATAGGGAAGATGTCACAACGTTGGGTACCTCATACGTTTTTCACAATTTGACTTGTGAATTTGAGCAGATTGAATTTCCCATAACATGTATCCTCCAAACACTATTTGATAAATTAAGATGAAACTAAAATAACGTGAAAAGGGTGTGAAAACACCCTTTTTCACATTATTTTAGTTAAATAAATAGAGACCTTAAATGTGAAGTCCACATGGTGGCCGTGGCACTTGTAAAGCCAGCCGCAGCCACCACTCTGTCAGTGACTGAAACAGTGTGCTGTGGTACTGCTGCACACTGTCTCCTCACTCCCTGGCCCCCACAGCCACAGCGTCCACCCTGTATCTGGCATGTTCAGTCATGCTTCCCTAGCCTACTGTGTCAGCGCCAGCGCTGACATCATGTGTCACCCACAGCGGTCAATCCAATGAATCAATCGCCCACCCCCTAGGCTGCCTGTGTACTTCTCCCTTTGCTTGAGGAGAAGAGAATGGATGTTTGGATCGAGAGCTGCCTGCAGTGGAATATAATTTAATAAGTATGTAATATTATATTAAGTATGTAATATTATACACAGCACTGTATATTGTGTGTATGTGTGTCAATAAGTGTAATGGCTAATAGTGCTGTAGACAGTTTTTTCTGGGGGGCAATAGGCTGAAGTTCTGCCTAGGGTGCCAGGAAACCTTGCACCGGCCATGATCAGCCTGCCACTATAAGAACCTGCTCAGTGCACTCCTCCAGTGACTGAGTATATATTGTATTCTACGAAGGTGCTCCCACTCTAGAATTGTACTCTCCAATATAGTTTTCTTCCAGTGTTGTTTAAACTCTTTTGTGAGTCCTCATATCAGTTAAGGAACAAGGAAACAACAGTGCTATGCATATTCAATATTAGTAAGTATAAACTCTCTGAAAATGAAATGCAGATTCTTAGAAAAGGACTAAAATTTGCCCCAGCAAACAAAATGAAAAAAATTGATACATTTAGAGGGTCATTTAGTAAATTCCATCCAAAAATTAGAGGAACAAGAGATTCGTTATACAGTATACTGTACCTGTTAAATTATAGAAGAAAAAAATGGAACATTACACGGCAAAAAAGATCAGCATTAAAATCCCTAAGTGAGAATAAAGACATTGTGATCAAACCAGCTGATAAAGGTGGAGAAATTGTCATCATGGACAGGACAAAGAAGCATTGAAACAACTACTGTATATGACAAGAAACATACCTACCATGGAAAAAAGATCCAAATAAAGAAATTTTGCTATCACTTATACCACTTCTAAAGGTATGTTCTGGATGTTGGAATACTTAAAAAAAATTATTTGAATATCTATACCCAAAATAATCCCATCATACCAGTATTTTATCACTTGACTAAAGTGAATAAAAACTTAAACCACCCACGCAGAAGACCAGTAGTAGCAGGAATAGGATCACTTACTGGCTTTGTGGACAATTTCCTTCACCAAACAAAAAGGTCACTTAAAAGATACCACACAAACTTTAAATACTCTAGATGAAATTGAATGGGAATAGAATTATTTAATAGTAACATGATATAAAATCACTTTAAACATGTATAGGCGATACCACAGACTGTGAGAACATGAGGAAGAGACAAGAAAACTGCTTGGGATTGGAACAAATACAATTAGACTTCATCATGAAAATTATTATATTTATTTTGATGCAGAATTATATTTGATTTAATGGTAATTTATATTTACAAAACAAAGGTACAGCAATGGGAACAACATTTGTATCATCATATGCTAACATGTTCCTGGCACAATGGGAGATAAATAACATGTGGACCAACAACCAAAGTCTCAGAGATCTGAAAACATTCATATAATATTTAAAAAAATCTAAAATCAATTTACACATTACCAATGTAATCAGTAAAAAAAGTATTAATCTGACCAGTCTGAAAGGGGTTTCAGCTGGGTCACACCCAGGATGGATGCATGTCCAATTCCTGGCTGCAGCCCACATTTGCAATGTGAAAGGGCTATTAGAGAACTGAATTGAGTATAACTACTCAAGTACAGAACGAAGTGATAGAAGAAAACAGATATCCACTATTCAACTCTAACTTCTCTGCACAGAGTTGACTATTGGAAGATAGCATAAAAATACACTGGCACATTCTAATGGTTGATGAAGAACTTCAATCTATCTTACCCAATAAATCAAAAATTATCAATAGAAGGGCCCCAATGATCAAAACCACTATAGTGAAAAGCCATCTAAAGGAAAGAAAGATACAACATCTAGAACATGGCTGGAATTGAACAGCAAAGGCTTCTAACATGAGAATAAATATTCTGAAATCTGTTAAGAAAGCTATTTCAAAACCCCAAAAATAAATAATACCTGATAATGGATAAAATCATCTGTCATAGCACAGGAAGTATTTATCTTCTCAGCTGCCCCGAGGCTTACAATACATAGGTAAGACCAAACAAAAGCTACATGTAATAATTCAAGAATACCTCTGCAACAACAGCAATAATCAATATAACCACAGTATACCAGAACATTTTAAGGAAGTGCATAATAGTAATGCATCATTATTACAGTTCATAGGATTGAAGAAAGTTGCTACTCAATGGCGAGGGGGTAAATTAGAGCAAATCTTAGCAAGGGAAGAAGCCAAAAATGTCACGGTTTTTATATTCTGTAGATCTGGCTTGGGATCCTTAGGTATGATGGATGTGCGTAGGAAACATGGAGGCTTAATAATACTTTGTCTCATGGGTATAAACAGAAGTGAAGGCACACTAGTGACAATGTAGGAACCACAGGCTAGTGATATGCATGTGTCAGGAACCGTGCTCACCTTCGGGACTGTGCTGCACTGTTTTGGCGGGGGTCCTGGCCTGGAATCTCATGGAGAGAGCTGCCAGCAGGTCCCCAGCATGGCAGTGGTCTCAGGGGCCTGGAGCTCTGTCAGCATTCCCTCTGGCTCTGGACACACCGTGGTCATGTTGGCTCCTGTCCAGCTAGGTATGTCTTTGGAGGGTCCTCACTGTGCCGGTGCTAGGGGGCTTGGGGTTCTGGTGGCATTCCCACTGGCCCTGGACACTGGGTGTTACCATGTTAATCCTGGTCAGCTGACAGGTCAGCAGCCACCTGACAGCATCAGCCAATCCCAGTGAGGCACAGGGTATAAAGCCTCGCTCCTCACAGCATTCAGTGCCTGAACTTCATTGCTGACATGTGCATTGTTTCTAGCTCCCATGCTAGTTGTGCCAGTCACTCTGATGACTCCAGCTCCAGTGTATTCTCCAAGGCTAGTTTCACTCCAACTCCAGTGTTTTCTCCAAGTCTGGTTGCACTACAACTCCAGTGTATTCTCTAAGTCCGGTCTCACTACAGCACAAAGTATATTCTCCAAGTATGATCTCACTACAGCACCAGTGTATTCTAAGTCTGGTCTCATTCAATTACCAGTGTATTCTCCAAGTACGGATCCACTCCAGTCACAGTCCAGCCCAGTGCTTATCATAAGTGCTGCTTTTAGTCCTTGCATTCTGATAACACGCACGCATATTGTCCTGTTGCTTATTCCATCTATGAGGAGGACTTATATACAACCATCTCTACTGCAAACCTCCCATACCACCAGTGAGCAAGTAGCTGAGACTCTACTAAGCAGTCTTGAGTCCCCAGTCCTGACAGCATGGATACTTAACTGGAACTGGAGTGAACAGACCAGGTTCACTGGCTGACCCCTCACCTAGTGACCAGGGATGGCCAGCAAGACCAGGAAAACACTCCAGAGACAAAGGTGAACTCCAGGAGAATAAAATTGTACTTGTAGATTGGAACTCAGAATTCAGGCCAGGAATCAGAGTCTTATGTAGTCCAACCTGAGAAAGCTGCAACTCTGATACTGCTCTGACACAAGATCTGGAACTGGAACCCTGTGAGGAACTTAGTAACTGAGAGTCAGGATTAGTAATAAAGTTTATTGAACATCTCAGTGTACAGAATGTATATTGCACACTGGACCCTAGCCCTGGAACCAGCATTCTTCTCTAAACCAGCCAAATACAACAGCACACAGCACAGGGAAACCAATATAGGGTCAGCACAATATTATAACCAAATAATCTGAATAACCACAGGGCACAGAGTAATACATTATTGTAACTTTCATGCACTGTCCCAGCGGCACTGTTATAGAGCAGAGTCCACAGAGATGTACAAATGACAGGTCTGTATGCAGCATGGAAGCTGCAGTATAGGCAGATAGAATGCAGATAAAAACAAATGGACAAGTCGCAATGCAGTGTGAAAACCGCAATACTGGCAGAAATAGCTGAGGATGATAACCAGCGAGTTGTCTACGAAAAAGCAATGGAAGTCATAGGAGACATGATATCAGAACACACGGAATGAATTCTGGGAAGGAATCACATTGTTCAGGCCATGTGCTTGCTCCAGGTGCAGATTTATAGCAGACAGTCCATTGAAGCAGAGGTAAAGATGAACACCGCTGAGCTGCTTAGGTAATTACAATGGAATGTTTCTGTATAGGCCTGGATACAGCAATGAAGGAGTTTCTGAGTTTGTCAGAAAATGCTAAGACTCAGATTTGTGACAAAAATGGTATTGAATTTGGAACAATGGAACTGAATAGTTTGAACGTAGTTCTTGAGATCATCCAACTGAATTGGTTAAACCATTGATATAACTATTTCCATGCAAAAAAATCAGTAAGTTTATGACAACTCCTACAAAAGAGCATTATATTATGATATAATTAGTGTGTTTCACTGTATACATCCCTGTTGGGTGTATCAAAGTAACCTGGTCTTCAGTAACCACTTTATTTTTTAGTAGATTTTTGGGTTATTTTAATCTCACAGGTAGGTTTAGCTATAATAACATTACTTCTGGACACTAATCAGAATTATAAATGCAGAAGAATTTAATAACACTGTACACAACACATTAGTCAATGAGAATTATTTTGCAACATAGTTAAGCCCTTTAAATAGTAGCCTAATATTATGAACAAATATAATATCTTTATATATATTGCCAAAAAAAATGTGGAACAAACTAAGGATAAGATCTAACACAGAGGTATACTAAAGTGAGAGTTTTTAGAAGTGGAGATGTTGCCAATAGCAACCAATCAGATTACAGCTATTGTCTTCTAGAAGGTGCTAGTTATATGTTAAGTAGAATCCGATTGGTTGCTATGGGCAACATTTCAATTTCTAAAAACTCTCACTTTAGTAAATATACCCTGTAGATTCACATATATATCATTTCTCAAATAGATCATATGAAATACCAATTATAACTTATAGCCACCTTTGCTTTTTCAAGGTGAGACTACTACTAAAAAATCAACTTTCTCAATTAATTATTCAAATATGCAGATACATGGTACTACTGTGATGCTTGAAAGTTTGTGAACTCTTCAAAATTTTCTATATTTCTGCTCAAATTTAGCCTAAAACTACCTCAGAATTCCACACAAGTCCTAAAAGGATATAAAGAAAACCAAATCAAACAAATGAGACAAAAATAGATGTGCTCATTTTTTATTGAGGAAAATGATCCAATATCGCATATCTGTGAGTGGCAAAAGTATGTGAACTTTTGCTTTCAATATCTGGTATGACCCCCTTGTGCTGCAATAACTGCTTCTAAACATTTCCGGTAATAGTTGATTAGTCCTGAATATTGGCTTAGAGGAATTTTACCCCATTCCTTCGTACAAAACAGCTTCAACTCTGTTATGTTGGTGGGTTTCCTCCCATGAACTGCTCGCTTCAGTTCCTTCCACAACATTTCGATTGGATTAAGGTCAGTAATTTGACTTGGCCATTCCAAAATTTTAATGTATTCTTCTTTAACCATTCTTGTGTGCTTTGAGACGTTGTCTTGCTGCATGACCCACGTTCTCTTGAGATGCAACTCATGGACAGATGTCTTGACATTTTCCTTTAGAATATTCTGGTATAATTCAGAATTCATTCATGCAGCAAAACAGGCCCTAACCATGATACCACCACCACCGTGTTTCACAGATGGTATGAGGTTTTTATGCTCAAATGCTGTGTTTTCCTTTCTCTAAACATAACACCTTTCATTAAAGCCAAAAAGCTCTATTTTGGACTCATCTGTCCACAAAACTCTGTTCCAATAATCTTCTGGCTTGTCCAGGTGATCTATAGCAAACTGCAGACGGGCAGCAATGTTCTTTTTGGAGTGCAGTAGCTTTTTCCTTGCAATCCTGCCATGCACACCATTGTTATTCAGTGTCCTCCTGATGGACTCATGAACATTAACATAATGTGAGAAAGGCCTTCAGTTGCTTAGAGGTTACCTTGGGTCTTTGATGTGCAGTCAGGTGAGGCAGGTTTTCAGAGCCTTTCCTGTCATACTTAGGTATACTCTATTTTTTTCTTATAATTTTTATAGTCAAAACTTTGAAGAAAATATTATAAATATCTTCTTTGTATTATTGTAATAATTTGTATAGTCCATACTTTGGAGTAATAAGTCTATGGCAGTTGAAGCACTGCCTCCCCATTAATATTTTCTGCACATCCCTGATCAAAACTCACCAAATTTCCAGCACTATATACTGGTGCACCTTTGTATAATGCCTACATGAACCATCGGGTTCACATAGATATGTGTAAATCTGGCTCTGATACTAGCCAGTGCCCCTTCAGCCATTTACCTCACCGCATGTCACTGCCTTGGGTTCCTTTGTGACCTTGCAAACTATTAGATGCCTTGCTCTTGGTGTAATCTTTGTTGGTCGACCACTCCTGGGGAGGATAATAATGGTCTATAAATTTCCTCAATTTGTAAACAAAATGAACCAAAGTTGCACTACAGTATATAAAACACTGGTATTAGGCACAATTCTAGGTAAGTCCTACAAGTTTTATACACTGTAGTGCAACTTTGGTTAATTTTTCAGGCGTGGGTCCCTCTGGATTGCCTTTGTTGATCTGTTTCAGGGCACCGCATTATAACACATTTTTCTTTTATAACACATTTTAACCCTTCACTGTTTGTTTATTATATATGTACCTCACTTTTTATTTTCATTCTTTATATGCAGCAGGAACTGCTCCTAACTATCTCTATCACACTGCACTTTTCTTACTATGGCAGTGCCCTGAGGTGGCTTAGCTGGGCTAATTTGGCGGTGTCCTGTGCTCTGGATTTGAATTGTAGTATGTTAGGGACCTACCCTACAGAGGTTACCTGGATATGGTGGGTAGGCCCATAACCTTGGCCAAGATTATGCTAAAAACCACTATTGATTGCAAAATTTAATTGCATTTATATATTATTAATAATTTGGAGTTGTGCACCTGAGATTTGTTTATTTTTGTGCCTGCAATTGTTCTCATCAGGTAGCACCTCTCATATATATTCAGGGTGTGCAGTCCAGAAATCTTTCCCATATACTCCATTTAATGTGCTTTATTGCACACCTGAGGGAAAGGAGACACCCTCAGTCTGGATTAGCACCTTATTGGTTTAAAAGCATGGAGTCTTGTAATGAATATGCAGACTGGCATTAGGCACAATTCTTGGTAAGTCCTACAAGTTTTATATACTGTAGTGCAACTTTGGTTAATTTTTGGGGTGTGGGTCCCCCTGGATTGCCTTTGTTGATCTGTTTCAGGGAACCACATTATATCTAGGGGTGTGCACCGGCCACTTTTCGTGTTTTGTGTTTTGGTTTTGGATCTGGATCTTTCCTCGTGTTTTGGATCTGGATTGGTTTTGCCAAAACCACCCTTCCGTGTTTTGGGTTCTGGGTTTTGTGTTTTGTATCTGTATTTTTTTTTAAAATGCATAAAAAAAGCTAAAATCACAGAATGTGTTGATTTTTCTGCTCCTATGCTATTATTAACCTCAAAAACCTTAATTTCCACTCATTTCCAGTTTATTCTGAACACCTCACACCTCACAATAGTGTTTTTATGTCAAAAAGGTAGCACCGAGGTAGATGGATGACTATGCTAAGCGACACGAGTGGGCGGCACAAACACGTGGCCCATCTAGGAGTGAAACTGCAGGGCAGACAGGATGGCAGTTTCAAAAACTAGGCCCCAAACAGTACATAATGCAAAGAAAAAAAAGAGGTGCAAGATGGAATTGTCCTTGGGCCCTCCCACCCACTCTTATGTTGTATAAACAGGACATGCACACTTTAACAAAGCAATCATTTCAGGGCCAGGGTCTGCCACACGACTGTGGCTGAAATGATTGGTTTGTTTGGGTCCCCACAAAACAAGCTGGCAATTAATCTTGCCCTGCACAAACTGGCTCTACGGAGGCAAGATGTCGTCCTCATCCTCCTCATTCACCGATTCCTCACCCTCTTCAGTGTTGTGTACATCCTCATCCTCACAGAGTATTAATTCTTCCCCGCTGGAATCCACCACCACAGGTCCCTCTGTACGTTCTGGAGGCTGGTCTCCCTGGAAAAGTTGATAATTCATTTTTATGAACATCATCTTCTCCACATTTTGTGGAAGCAACCTCCTACGCCTTTTGCTGACAAGGTTCCCGGCTGCACTAAACACTCTTTCGGAGTGCACACTGGAGGGGGGGCAACTCAGGTAAAATAGAGCCAGTTTGTACAGGGGCCTCCAAATTGCCTCTTTTTCCTGCCAGTACATGTACGGACTGTCTGACATGCCTACTTGGATGCTGTCACCGATGTAATCCTTTAACAGACAGACGCACGCTTGTCGTTGCTGCTTTAAGGATGCAGGTGCGGCTACTGCCCACACATTTCACAAAGAGAAAAAAAAAGAAGAATTTTTTTATTGTTTGTGAAGCGCACTTTGAGGGTTACATCACCCTTTAACAGACAGACACACGCTTGTCGCTGCTGCTTTGAGGATGCAGGTGGAATCTAGATGGGATTTGGAACCAGGGACACACTACCTCCATCAATTGTCTAAATCCCACTGCACTAATGGCGGATACCAGACGCATGTCTAACACCAACATAGCAGTCAAGGCCTCAGTTATACATTTTGCTTCAGGATGACTGCGGTCGTACTTCATCCTCCTCGCTAAGGACTGTTGGAGGGTCAATTGTTTAGTAAAAGTAGTGGTGTTCCTACTTCCTCTCTGGGATGATGAACAACTCCCAGCAGCAGCAACTGCACTAGGAGGAAGTTTTTCTTGATTTTTCCCTATTTTATTTTTATCGGAGAAAGTTTGGTTCTCCATCTATGTTATATTGATATATACGTGCGGCTAAGGCGCACACAAACACAGAAAATATTTTTTTATTTTTGCTGGAGAGTAGTGCACTTTGTGGGCTACACCACCCTTTAAGAAATGAGCCAGCCGGCTCTTTACTTATGGGACACAGGCGCACGCTTGGCGCTGCTCCTTTATTGATGCACATGCGGCTACAGTGCACACAATTCACAAACACAGAAAATATTTTTTTATATTGTTTGGAGTGCCCTTTTGGGGGTTACAGCACCTTTTAACGGACAAGCCAGCTGGCCTTTTACTTATGACACATGCGCATGCTTGCCACTACTTTGTTTGTGCACGTGCGGCTACTGCGCACACAATTCACAAACACAAAAAAATATATATTTTTATTTTGTTTGGAGTGCCCTTTGGGGGTTACAGCACCTTTTAACGGACAAGCCAGCCGGCCTTTTACTTATGGGACACAGGCGCACGCTTGGCGCTGCTGCTTCGTTGATGCACGTGCAGCCACAGTGCACACAATTCACAAACACAGAAAATCTTTTTTTATTTTGTTTGGAGTGCCCTTTGGGGGTTACAGCACCCTTTAGCGGTCAATCCAACCGGCCCTTTATTTATGGGACACAGGCGCACGCTTGGCACTACTTTGTTGATGCACGTGCGGCTACTGCGCGCACAATTCACAAACACAAAAAAATATATATTTTTATTTTGTTTGGAGTGCCCTTTGGGGGTTACAGCACCCTTTAACGGACTAGCCAGTTGGCCTTTTACTTATGGGACACAGGCGCACGCTTGGCACTACTTTGTTGATGCATGTGTAGCTACTGCGCACACAATTCACAAACACAAAAAATATATTTTTTTATTTTGTTTGGAGTGCCCTTTGGGGGTTACAGCACCCTTTAGCGGTCAATCCAGCCGGCCCTTTATTTATGGGACACAGGCGCACGCTTGGCACTACTTTGTTGATGCACGTGCGGCTACTGCGCACACAATTCACAAACACAAAAAAATATATATTTTTATTTTGTTTGGAGTGCCCTTTGGGGGCTACAGCACCCTTTAATGGACAAGCCAGCCGGCCTTTTACTTATAGGACACAGGCTCACGCTTGGCGCTGCTCCTTTGTAGATGCACGTGCAGCCACAGTGCACACAATTCACAAACACAGAAATTTTTATTTTTTTTTAGCACTTGGGGGGAGCACCCCTGATGGACAGAGCACCCCCTGGACAACACTACAGCACCCCTTTAGGACTGGGACACTGCACAGGACTTTGGAGTGGACACAGCCCCTATGGACAACTGACTGCACAACACAGTCCAGCCAGCCCCTATGGACTTTGAAGTAGTGGACACAGCCCCTATGGACAACAGCAGCACAGCGCAGCACAGCGCAGCACAACACTACACTGCACTACACTACACTACACTACAACACTACACTACAATACACAGCCCAGACAGCCCTAACTCCCACCCTCCCTCTTCACTGTCCACAGCCGAGTGAGAAAATGGCGCTGACGCGGGTACCTTATATAGGATCCAAAACTCGTGAGACCCGGATGGCGGGATGATGATGTTTTGCCTCGATTTCAGATCCGAGTCAGGCGGGAAAAGTCGAGCCTGACTCGGATTGGCCTCGTATCGGGAGGCTCGGGGGGGTTTGGATTTCAGAAATCCGAACCCGCTCACCCCTAATTATAACACATTTTTCTTTTATAACACATGTTAACCCTTCACTGTTTGTTTATTATATATGTACCTCACTTTTTATTTTCATTCTTTATATACAACAGGAACTGCTCCTAACTATCTCTTTCACACTGCACTTTTCTTACTATGGCGGTGCCCTGGGGCAGCTTAGCTGGGCTAGTTTGGGGGTGTCCTGTGCTCTGGATTTGAATCATAGTATGTTAGGGACCTACCCTACAGAGGTTACCTGGATATGGTGGTTAGGCCCATAACCTTGGCCAAGATTATGCTAAAAACCTCTATTGATTGCAAAATGTTATTGCATTGATATATTATTAATAATTTGCAGTTGTGCACCTGAGATTTGTCTATTTTTGTGTGTTAAACACCTCAGGCTATTCTGTGGCTACCACCTCTCAGTGTATCACAGCTGTATAGAAATGTGCCTGCAAGCAGATACGCACAGTGCGTTCGCACCCATGACTACACAGGATTGCTTGGTGTGATCGCTGTGTGTGCCATAGCATACCGTAGTGTACGCTGCTGCAGGTAATCACATGGCATGAGTGTGCGCACATTTGTAGCGTGATTGGCAAGGATGTAAGTGGACACATCTGTACAGTACCTCTTTTGCTGTGCTTCCCATATAAGCAAAATCCCAGGGCTTCCCATGCAGTTACACAGAGTATTCTATACAGTATTTTTATTGCGAACCAGTTGGCTCTTAATATACATTTTCAAATTCATTATTATTTATTGGTCTTCAATTTCTTGGCTTCAATCTACAAAGATGGAAAATATTACCTAGCCATTGGTTTTTATTGAGTCTCTGTATGTGTATCAGTAAAAAGGTCAGCCTATATGGATAAAATACCTGAATCTGAAGAAAAGCAGTGAAAAAGAAGACAAAAGAGCATTCTTAGATAATAAAAGATGAATTTATATACATGTATAAGAAAAGGCTACAAAGTAATATCAAAATTGTATTCCAGTGGGTAGGTTGCGGACTACAGATAGACAGTAAAAAGGTCAACAATGTGTTACAAATTCCGATGCCTACCCCATGTGACACCACATGAACCCAGCCAGTGAGATCTTCTGCCAATAACAACCACCCGTTGTTCCCTTAGAACTAGGATACGTTCACCGTTACTTAGGCGGCTGCCTGGACTTATGCTCGAGGTAGTAGCTGCTCACATGGAGATACAGGGGAATTCAATAGGTAGAGAATGTACAGTTAGGACTGACACAGTTGATGATTATAAGGATATCGATGGTACAGATGTTGTGAGAGTACAATTTGTATTATTGGGCAATAGCTTGGGAGACGATGGTGTGGCAGCTGTGCCGATGGTGCAGCAATGGGGCTAATGGTGCAGCAATGATGCCAATGGTGCAGCAATGGTGCCAATGGTGCGGCAATAGCCATAGATAAACAGTCTAGGGTTAGCAAACGGCTCTGAGAGCCAATGGTGCGGCAACTGTGCTGATGTTTCCGTTGTTGGGGCAATTGCCGTAAATAAACAGTCTATGGTTTGATAATGGGTTTGAGAGCCGATGGTGTGGCAAGTGTGCCGATGTTGCAGTGATGGTGACGATTTTGGGGCAATTGTCATAGGATGAACATTGGCAGCACGGGAGCTCCTGGATGCAGCTAAGTAGCCATTTGGAGATTGGTGGTAGCACGGAAGCTACTTGGAGTGACTAGGAAGCTGTATGGTGAACGTTGGCAGCATGGGAGCTGCTGGACACAGCTAGGACGCCGTTTGGAGATTGGTGGTAGCACGGAAGCTACTTGGAGTGACTAGAAAGCCATGTGGGAGTTCAGTGCACAGGAGAACAGGAACAACCTGACTCTGCAGCCAGGCTGAGGGAACTCACAGACACTCTATAGTCGGCACAGGTGCAATAGATCAGTGAGTCTAAATAGGCTGAAGTCCCAATCAGGTTTGCACTTGTGGAAAACACATCACTTCCTGAGGCATGCCAATCTCCTAGCAATAGGAAGAACTGGGGTAACCCCATCCTGTCTGGGCATACTGTCAGAAATTGTCAAGTCATGACCGTGACTTGTAACAGTACCCCCCGTTGACGTGGGGTTGAAGAACCCCCTGAAACTGGTTTGTCTGGAAACTCCTGAAAGAAACACATCACTTCCTGAAAGTGTCAAGTCGTGACCGCGACTTGTAACACAATGTCTAGATATACACCAGATGTCGGACAGTCAATAGGTCGACTGGGACATAAGGTCGACAGGGACAAAAGGTCGACACACTAAATGTCAACATTTAAGAAGGTCAACAGGTACAAATGGTCAGAGCAATAACTAGACTTTTTGGTGCCCTGTGCCAGAAAGAGCATTGGCACCCCCCTCATTTTTCAAAGGGACATAATGCACCCAAAAAAGGGCCATGGCTTCATGGGGAAGGGCCAGGGAAGAGATAGGCGAGGCCAGGAGTTGCTGGGGATGAAATAAGAGGAAGCTACAAGCAAGAATGATAATAAACAGAAATTTGACAGGCACAAACAGCGCCCCCTGACCTGTAGTGCCCTGTGCAATGGCACCGGCCGCACTACCCTAGCTACGGCCCTGCAAATGGTGAACAGGGTCAAAAGGTTGATACAAAAATGGTCGACACATAATTTTTATGTTTTTTTTAGGGTTAGGCATTTACCTGATGGTTAGGGTTAGGCACATAGTAAATCGTGTAAGATTAGAGAAGCAAATCAGCTATGCACAGATCCATCATAGATTCTATTCATCTTCTTGATGGTAAATTTGTTTACCAAATCCAGAAAATCTGATCAAGTTCCTCAATAATGTCACTTTTTTATGTTTTCCTACACCCCATCTTTTCTGAATTGTTATATAAATATTGGATGGAAAAGCAATTTCGATGCAACTATGTCAAATTGCTAAGTCCTAAAAAATAGGAAATTCAGTTGATTTATTTGAAATGATTTGATTTGCAGTGTGAATGACTGAGAAGAGGATGAGCAGCCCAGTTAGCATCTTATAGATAGGTAATAAAGAGTGATGGTTTTCAGATGAATCCTGCATTACCAATATGTATGTATAGTTGGAGTAGGGATATTTTGACTGAAAGAAAAAAAACGATATATATAATTTATACATTTTAATTCAGTGAGTTTACCTCTCACCCATTTACTAATTAAGTGCAGTACTAGTGAGTGGTATATATTTTATTGCACTATACTTTGGGGCCTATTTATCATCACTTAAACGGCGATTCATTATTAGGGGTCCGATAGTACCACCTATTATTCAGCAAGCTCCGAAAATGTAAAGTTAAAGCTTGCGAGAACAAACTCTATCTTTAGATAACGCTGGTTCTTGGAGCCCTACTCCTATCTATGGGAAGGAGGTCCGCGGTTGCAAAGAGGGATTGATGCAGATCCCTCCACAATCTTCTTGTTGCTTCCCTAGCAGCTTTGTGCATGCAAGACCTCTGGTCACACATGCACAGCAGCCGACAACGGGGAGGTAAGTAAAGCTGCCATCCGGCCCCCAATGATGAATAGGCCCCTGTATATTATGACATTTTAATAATTTTTATGAGATAAGATAAAAGTGCTTTGCACCTCTACATAAATCAACTTTTTTTGCATGACACATTATTGTCTTCCTTTCAACAGATAGATCATAAAGAGCAGCATAGCTGTACACTGGTTAGCATTCCTGAATCACAATTGAAACTACTGTAAGGTACTGCAAGTGTGAAGTTTGTAGATTGTCACCATATATATAAATCACTCCATACAGTATTTACTTTGTGGAAATTAGAGAAATTCAAATACAGACCCAAACAGACATAGGACCTCATTCAGAGCCACTCACAAAATGCGAGTGCTCGCTCTGAATGAGGGCGGCCAGTTCTCTGTAATGAGCCGGCCACCCACAGTTATAGCAAGTGGCTAGGTTGATGGTTGCGAAGGTCAAGACCATCGCGACCATTGGGGCTTGTGATGAGACCCTTGTGGTAGGGTCTCATCTGCCGCAAGCCCCAGTGAGCTTTCGGCTCTAATAGAGCCAGAAGCTCACCACTGACGTCACTCATGATGTCAGTGGGGCCACCCCCAAATGGCAGGCATTCCTTCGGGAACGCCTCCATTTGGCCAGCCACCCCTCCACCCCGCCTACAAAATGGTGCGAGCTGTCGATCACCATCGACAGCTGCCCCTTTTGTAGTGAGCCCCAGAGCGAGAGAATTTCTCTCTCACTCTGTGGCTTGCGCATGCGCAGTGATGTTGCTTGCCCATAGCAGTATCATAATAAAAACATTTGTTTCCTGATGTGCCATGTTGGAAGTTGAACTGCCTAGTGTTTGTGCCACCCACTGCTGACACTTAGCTTAGTCAGCCAGCTAGCTTGGTGCAAATTTTGGGCCTAAACTGGATGAAAACAATATAGAGAGCTGTGAGGTGGTAAAAATTGTCTGGAAACGAGTGGAAATAAATGTTATTGAGGTTAAAAATACTATAGGAACAAAAAAGGCCCATTTTATGTGATTTTAGCTGTTTTTATGATTTTTTAAGAAAAAAATCCAGATCCAAAACCAAAAAACAAAAAACATGGAAGGGAGGTTTTGGCAAAAACCAATCCAGATCCAAAACCAGGGGAGATATAGATCCAAAACCAAAACCAAGACACGGGGGTTGGTGCACATCTCTAATATATTGTAATGGTTATGTTTTGTACAGTATATTGTAAAAGTGATGAGGGGCAGAACAGTAAATCACTTGGTGACAAAGCTACATTTGCTGACGCCTATCTGGCTTCCTAGGCCCTTTTTCTTATACACATTGTATTCATAACCACTTAAATTCATATATATTGTAATTAAAAATAATGTTTTATTAAAATAGTCCATGCAAGAATATTAAAACTTACAGACTAATGTCTTTAACTTCAAAATGTAATTTTTATCCACATGACATAGGCCTGATGGTAGTGCTCACCTTTCCTTCTCCAAACAATCTGAAAGGGGATTCATCAGAAAAAATAACTTTACCCCAGTCCTCAGCAGTCCAATCCCTGTACCTTTTGAAGAAAATCAGTCTGTCCCTGATATTTTTCCTGGAGAGAAGTGGTTTCTTTGCTGTCCTTCTTGACACCAGGCCATCCTCCAAAAGTTTTCATCCTGTGTCTTGCCAATAGTAAAGCATCCTGACACCATTCATGTGTGGGGTTGCTTCTCAGCCAAGGAAGTGGGCTCACTCACAATTTTGCCTAAGAACACAGCCATGAGTAAAGAATGGTACCAAAACATCCTCCAAGAGTAACTTCTCCCAACCATCCAATAATAGTTTGGTGAAGAACAATGCCTTTTCCAGCATGATGGAGTACCTTGCCATAAGGCAAAAGTGAAAACTAAATGGCTCGGGGAAGAACACATTGAAATTCTGGGTCCATGGCCAGGAAACTCCACAGACCTTAATCCCATTGAGAATTTTTGGTCAATCCTCTGGAGGTGGGTGGACAAACAAAAACCCACAAATTCTGACAAACTCCAAGCATTGATTAGACAAGAATGGGTGGCCATCATGCAGTATGTGGCCCAAAAATTGATTGACAGCATGCCAGGACAAATTGCAGAGGTCTTGAAAAAGAAGGGTCAACACTGCAAATATTGACTCTTTCCATAAACTTAATGTCATTGCCAATAAAAGCCTTTGACACTTATGAAATGCTGGTAACTTTACTTCAGTATACCATAGTAGCATCTGACAAAAGGTCTTTAAACACTAAAGCAGCAAGCTTTGTGAAAATCAATATTTGTGTCATTCTCAAAACTTTTGGCCATGGCTGTACATTAAAGGAATCATTATACCAACAAATAACATACAATGACAAGAAACAGAAGGTAAAGATGGCCCTGCTCATTTTCAGTTACAATCTAAGAGGTGTGGGGCACACTTGACATATAAGGTGGTAAAGTAAGTATCAGTTGTCACCAATGAGGAAAGTGCTGTTAGGCAGAAGCCTTTTCAGAACAATTTTAAAGCATCTGTTGGCTATTGCCTTTTCTCTATAGTTATGGGTGGTATTTTATGGATGAACTGACATGAGATAGAAAGATTAGCTATGTTTCTGGTATATTTTTTTGGCATCAAACCCTCTGCTGGCCAGGACATTTGTTCCCAATGAAGTTGCTGTTGCCACCAAGGTGCAATCACCAAAAAATCATCAGAGATTGCAACATCAGTGACAGTTCTACTTTCTGGATCCTGCTGATGAATGCATACACCATTCCATTAGATCTTCAGAAGAAACATGTCTTTTTTGCATGGCAGGTAGGGCACAGAGGTGATCATCCATCTCTAATCATCTCTAATTGCTGCACGTTGTAGCATTTCATTTCACTTTTGCCTTTTAAATTAGTTGGCTAAAATTAAGATATTTCTATTTATTCCATAATATAACATTAAAGAAAACAACCACCCTTGAATATAGTTTTCAAGTCTACACAATATACAGATTATAGACAATTTCAAATGAGCACTTCCCCTTAATTTCTCTGTTAAATACGTGCAGCTCACTTTAATATATGATTTACACAGACCTAAAACATAATTATTAAAAAATTCCCAATGTTACTCTTATAAATCACATAGCATAAGTCTGGCTCTGCAGTTAGGAAATTCAATCTAGGATGACATCCTCACTTATTGGAAAGGTTAATAGAGTGACATCACTTTTATGACATGTGAAGAAATATTTAGCAATTGCTGAAAATACATTTTTACTGACTGTGTTATTATATTTACCATTTAATTCCTTAAGTGAACATGAAGTTAAACCCACATATTGCTTCAGACATCTATTCCGTGCTAACTTACGTAAATGACATTTTGAGTGTTACAATTAATGAAGCTCCTGACAGGAACATTTCCCAAGGACAGAACATCTTAACTCCTCAGAGATAGTAATATGTACATAGCATTTTTTACCTGCTGCAACACATATGAATATGCCTGTAGATGACAGCAGTGTTTGCTTTTAGGTTTCGCCAATAACTCTGAATAAGCTTCAAGGCAAATATATAAAACTAGTGTTTGTATATTTACTCATAACTAAATTTCAACCATTCAGCTGCAGAAAAATGAATAATATCCCATACACTGACATACAAAGAACGTTTTGTTATTATGTTATTTTGCAAATGCATGTAGCTATTAATATTTATACTAATGGCAAAACATAGTTTCTGTTTTTTGTTGGGGTTTTTACATAAAAACTATTTTGCAGTAAAAAGCATGGACCGATAATTATGGCTTCACTTTAATGTATTTCATATCAAGTGGTAAACAAGGGCTTAGCCTTCAGAACATTTTGTGTAGATTTACCATTGAATCTAGAACCAGAGTTTTTTTTTAAACTCAGGATGTGTGAGCAAGATAAAGCAACACAGAAAGTCATATATTCCTGGATGTAACATTACGAAATGTGCAGTTGGCACTGAATTTGTGGCACCATTTGGATAGTAAGAAATGTTTTTCTCTGATTTTGGGTGAGTCAGGCACTCTGTATAAATAAAGATCTACACCATCATCATCATCATCATCATCGTCTATTTCTAACTAGCCACAAAACTGTATAGCCTCTGACATTCGGTGTCACTGTACATTTCATAGTAATGCTAAGGACATACAAGGATGATGGAGACGGTGCATACATGAACAGAGGGTAGATGAGACCCTGGTAGTATAGAATAGAGGGAGCTAATGGGTTATGAGAGAGTACTTGCAACATTGAAGACTGGGAGAAGATCCTGGCTGGGTGGGATAGGTAACCCCAAAAATCAGGAGCAGAAAGTGAGAGGTCTTAGATGTGAGAGAGATGATATTTAGAGCAGAGATCAGTCAGTTTACAGGCAGCTCTGAGAGGGTATGGTGGAGAGTAGATGGGATCAGAAATGTATCAAGTAGAAGTGTTGCTGAGGGCTTATTAGTAGAGATGTGTGCTGACCTCCCTGTTTTGGTTTTGGATCTGGATTTATCTTTGTGTTTTGGTTTTGGTTTGTATCTGGATTTTTTTTTTAAACAGATAATTTTTTTTAAAAAAACAGCTGAAGTCACGTGAATTATGTGATCCGAAACCTGAAATTCGGATTTAAATTCCGAATTCCGAACCGTGAAAAGATCAGAACCGTGACTCAGACTTACCCGGATTCACAAAATTTGGGTGGATTCGGATTTCTGGAGAACCAAACTGCACATCTCTACTTATTAGATAAGAGTTAGCTTAAATTGTGCAACTGTGGTGAAGCAAGAGATGAATATCAGCCTTACTGGAGAATTTACAATGGATTGTAGATGAGTGAGGAAAAGCCAGATAATATATAGCTTCTGTAGTCAAGGTAGGAAATTATAAGATAATGAATAAAGGTTTGGTTAAATAATGATTAAGAAAGGAGCATATTCTGGTAATGGTTGGAAGTAGAACACTAAGGGCCTTATACAGAGGTGGACGCTTCTGCAGCCACATTGCATCTGTTGCTGTAGGGGAGTCTGCTCCTTAATGTAAATGCTAGTATCAGTCTTCAGATGCCACTAACAGTCGCATCATTGAAACTTGCACCTGAGCCATAGCAGGTGCAGTCACTCCATCTAACTTAGGCCTCCTCTGCCTGCGGCTGTGTACTCTTTCACTTAAACTCCCATAACAAAATCATGTAGCAGACCATTTTTCATGCATTAATAGCCAGCTCACACTCACTACCCAGGAATGCCTTGAACTTTTCCAAAATATATCTGATACCGCATGTATCAATCGCATATATGCCTTTGTGCGTATGTACAACTAGATGTATAGTGTAAAGCTGAGGGCAAGAGATGGCACCAAGGTATTGGGCATGAGGGACTGGACTGATTGTGATATTGTCAACAGTGAGAGAGACATGTGGAAGAGTAAAGACACTAAGCAGGAGAAGATCAGTTTCAGATATGAGTAGAGAAGAGAATCACGGGATCCTGATCTGTGGGATCCCGGGATTACAAAAATGGGGCAGGATTGGCTTCCCTAGACATGAGTGATTTTAGTTAGTATTTGTAAAACCAAGTGGAGAGGGCTTAGAGAAATGGTGTAAAAAAAGAAAAAGAGCGTTCAGGGGAGGAGAGGTATTTATGTGTCATCTGCCGAAAGGAGGCAGTGAATCATATTAGTTTCCCAAGTGAAGATGTATAAAGAGGGAAAGCAGAAGAACAAGAAGAAGAGATACTGGATGGAAGTAAACCTTAACTATGTCCCACTTGTTATTCATATTTCTTTCGAGAGGGACTACTGGCATAAAGAAAGCAATTACTGTATGTAAGGCTTGTCACCAAGCAGGAAGCTGGAGAAGGTGTCTTGGTAACACTGAAAATAATGGTCACTAAATTAAGTATGAAAAAAAGAGACATTCAGAGACAATGTGAAGTATATCTATAACTCTTCCTTTGTGAATAAACTTTTTTATCTCTGTATGTGCTTTGTGAATTTAAATAAAATCAGGTACAAATCCATTCATTAACTGTTAGATATACCACAGGCAGAGAAAGCCATTCCATTGGAATTTTCCAACATGGGGCCTGGTTCAGAGATGGAAGCACCGATGCTGAGTCTTTGTACACAGCGGCTGTTCTATAGTATGCAATACATGTCCGATTTTGGGGCCAGTTTCAGAGATGTACACTACTCAGATATTTACATAGTTGAGCGAATATCGGTAGACTGGACACGCACCAAGGTACCTCTGTGATGCCGCTGACAGAGAGGATATTTTCACACGGTGATTTACAGTCAAGGACTATTTGGGGTGTCGCAGCAGGGAGTGGCAGCAAAATCACAGGCTTTTCACGGCCATTTTGGGGGCATGACACAGCCTGCATCTGCGACCCAGAGTGGTTCCAACATCGCAGTTACAGGTGGCCATTCTCCTTGATCATGGGGATACTCAGATGGCCAATTATTGATTTACTGGTGCACATTTGTATGCACTTGCTTGGATCTGTGAAGCCGTGGGTGGACATCTCAATATATATCTTGCCAGCTACAGCACTAGCATATTTTCACACAGCGGCTGCGTGCGGGATGGCAGCTGTGAATGCATTGCGTACATCTCTGAATCAGGCCCTAGGACCAGAGTTGATTAGAGGAGGGATAAAAAAGCACATTTCTCCTCTTAACATACTTCCACCAAATGCTGGTAAATCTGTGATAACACATTTACCACTTTTTTTGCAAGTGCTGTTTTCTGATATTTGTGGGAAAATTACAAAAATATCCTTGTAAGTAAATGATGGTTGCTCTATTGTATTAAATCACAGTTATGTGTTCCTAGCATCTGCAATTTCAAATATTTTAAATATTAAGTTTGTTGATTATTCAGTAAAAATGTTTGTGCAAAATTAGGAAAGTAGAATAAAAGAGAGTGCACAAACAAAATACAAATGTATACATACTGTAGTTTTAAACACAAATAGTAAAGAATAGAAAATATAACTTGGAAAACAAGAACTGCATAACAAACTTCTTGCATGCATCACTACTGGACACAATATACCTGTAATCTGCTTGGGGCTACTGTTTCCCGATTGTATACCATACGAATCGATATGGAATCCCGGCTGCCGCATGGCCGGCAGTTCGATTCCTGGCAGCGGCATCCAACAGATCAGCAGACCTCGGCAGCAGAAGCCCGACAACGCTGGAAATACTGATCATCCCTAAGGTAAGTATAAACTAACCTAACCTAACCCTAATGCTCCTTAGGGTTGTCTAACCCTAACCTCCCCCCAAGTGCCTAACCCTAATCCTCCCTCTAAGTGCCTAACCCTAAACCCCCCTTCCTCGCTGCCTAAACCTAAGTCCCCCGAGGGGGTGCCTAACCCTAACCTCCCCCCAGGGGTGCCTAACCCTAACCCTCCCGGGGGGGTGCCTGACCCTAAGTCCCCCCCGGGTGCCCTAAACTTAAACTCCCCCTCCACGACTGTCCGCTCGCGGCGCCTGGCATCGCTTCGATTCGGATGCCAGGCGTCTGTCTCCCGGCGTTGGGGAAATGACAGGCGTCTAGAAATAGATGCCCAGCATTTCACCCTCACTGGGATATGACAGTCGGGAAGCCGGCTGCCAGTATTAAGGGAGCCGGTTTCCCGATTGTATACCGTACACAATGCTGAAGCAGCTAAGTACAGGAAGAGCCTATGGCATGGAAATCTAACATGATCTGAAGTTAGGTACACCAGTAATAATTATAGAACTTCACTCACATACATAGCTGCAAATATACTGTATATGTTTTAATTGTATTTGCTATTTAATAAACCAATCATGTGGTCAGTTGAGTATGCCAAGGAAAATACAGGTTATCTGATCTTGTCTGCTTGTAAACACGTTTTCTATTGTGCTTACACCGCAAAGAGCATCTTCAGGGATCAGTAATTCTCCCAGATGTAAAAGCTATGCTCATCTCCAGCACATATGGCATTTTATTGGCTAGAGTTTTCCTCTTCTGGAATAATGTAGGAGGCTGAATATAAACAGTGACTATACGGTATCTAAAACTATCATTATGTCTATATTATAAGAAGCTATAGACAACATCACTGCTCATGTGCATATTTTGCCATCGTCACATATCTGTACAATTACTATATGGAACAATTTTGCCCATGCCACTACGTCACTTTGTCTTTCTCCTAATTATTGAGATACACCATCTTGCTTTGCTTTCACATCTTATTGTCCCACTTAGCCTGAATTGATGCTTGCTGTATTACACAAAATGTGCATTTCACAGACACAACAGGGACAATCTGAAACTAGAGCAGATGGAAGAAAATACAGTCACAGCCGCATTAGCTGCAGCAGCCATGAGTAAACATGTTACAGTTCGCCTTCTGTGCTCTGTGTTCAGAAAGGTCTCACTAAATTATATCCTAACAAACATGGAAATGAGAATATGGTAGCAAAATAGGTTTATTGTTTGCAAAGTAAAAGGAAAATGCAATAAAATAGGAAACAGCAATTGTTGCAAATTATTACTATATTTATTTTGTATAATAAAATTATTGTGCTTTATTTAAAGCCTTCCTGGTGATAAAGCCATTTGTATTTGTCAGTGACTAGTCGGAAGACACGTTAAAAGATGAGAGTATCTTATAGCTTTATTGTGTCTTAAGCTCTGTAACATTTTAAATTGATGCCACTGGTTGAGCCTGATGTACAGTAGATACATTGATAAGCATATATCACTCTCTTAAGTAATAACTTCAATAAACAATTGTTTAAAATGACATAGTTTGGTTTAATAAAAATACATGCAGAGGAAATTATTTTTTAACCAGAGAATACATTAAATAGGATATGGCATTGTACAGGTTGAGTCTCCCATATCCAGAATGCTTGGGACCAGGGGAATTTTGGATAACGGAATATTCCGTATTTTGGAATATTTTCTTTTAATAATGAGATATCTTAGGAATAGGACCCAAATATAAACACAGAATGCATTTAAATATTATATACACCTTATATACACAGCCTGCAGGTAATTTTATACAATATGTTCAATAATTTTGTGGCTCAAGCAAAGTTTGTGTACTAAAATGAAATTAATTTATGTTTCATATACACCTTATACACACAGCCTGTAGGTCATTTTATACATTATATTTAATAATTTGTGCCTTAGACAAAGTTTGTGTACATTGAACCATCAAAAAGCTAAAGTTTCATTATCTCAGTCATGCCAAAAAAAATCCTTATTTCAGAATATTCCATATTTTGGAATATTTGGATATGGGAGACTCAACCTGTATATTGTTGAGATGATAATGTATTAATGTATGTTGCATACATAATGATTTTATTTAACAAAAAAGCAAAGTACAATTTAAAAAAACCTGATCAAAAGAATACTGTGATTAATATGGTCAAGTGGTACGTACAGTACATAAAACACTAATGCTGGCCATACACTGTCAGATAAAAATATCTGTCTGACCGACAGACCAATTTAAAAGCAACAGATATCTTGCCCATACACTGACAGATAAAAATATCTGTCTGACCAACAGACCAATTTAAAAGCAACAGATATCTTGCCCATACACTGACAGATATTTTAACACAACCAACAGATTTTTTCAAACAAAAATCTGCCAGGCTCTGTCATATTTTTGTTCCCTCACAGGGGAGGGACAAAAGAATTTGCACTTTAGCAACTATAAAATATGCTGACCCCATTTTCAAGAACCCCAAATTTGCTGGGCATAGTTATTTTCACCCCAAAAAAATTCTAAATGCTCTTCTGCATCACTTTCTTCAAAGTCGCATTTATTCACTTGCCGCTGCAATTATAAACCACGACTTCATTCAGTAGTTATAAATGGGGGCCCCATAGTGATCCCCCATGTCTACACATCTTTAGGGGGGTCCCTAGAATATTTCCCAAAAATTCCCGTTTTTGTTGAACCTGTAAAAAAAAGTAGCAAAAATTTACAAAAAAAATGACAGCCAGTGGTGGTTTCTAAAAATACGGGGAACAAAATGTGTAGGGTTCCACCGTATTATAGAAACCAACACCAGGCTGCAGGGACTAGTGCTGGTTTTAAATATAGGGGGCAAAAAAGACATGGGGTACCCCCTATATTTAAGACCAGCACCAGACCCAACCGACCGTGGTGTAATGCCACAGCCCGGAGACCCAATCACCGGGGCTCCAGGTCCAAAGCATTACACCCCAAGTCGGTCAGCGCAAGCCGGTGATCTCGGGGGAGTCAGGGACCCCCCAAAAAAGGGTCCCCCCTCTCCCGAGCACCACAGGCTTACGCTGAAGCCTGGGGCTCATCCCCATACCCCTGGAGCGGTGGGTATTGGGGTAATAGGGGGGCCAAATAATGTAGCACTATTGTACTTTACAGTGGAACTACAAGTGCCAGCATGCCTGCCATTTTGCACTTGTGGAACTACAAGTGCAAGCAGACATGCGGCACGTGTAATTTCACTGTAAAATGAATAGGTAAAAAAATCCAAAACACGCCCAGTATAAGTTTATTACATACACCTACCCATTCACACATACTTACCTATACCAGATGTTCTGTCCCCTTCTCCACGTAGAATATCCAAAAAAAATGGACCTGCAAAGAAAGATTTCATACTCACCTACATCCAGCGCTGGTCTCCGCAGTAATCATGGGTGTTTAAAAACAAAAAAACGTCCTTACCCGATCCACGAAACACAGCTATGTGTATGTGTGTTGTCACACATACACATAGCTCCCGAATGGCAGCTCTCGGCTCTTCACGGGGCATTGCAGTCCCGTGAGCCAATCAGCGGCAGCGCTCACTGTAGAGCGCCCGCTGATTTGCTCCGGCAACTGACAGTTCCCACGTGGGCTGAGTCACACCACGTGGGAACTGTCAGTAGCCGGAACCAATCAGCAGGCTCTCTACAGTCAGCGCGACCGCTGATTGGCTCACGGGACTGCAATGTCAGAACAGCGCTGTCTTACCATCTACTCACTGCCTAGACTTCAACTAATCTATGACGCCGGAAGTGAACAGCGGCTACCCGGAAGTTCGTCGGCTCAGCGCACAGCTCTGCAGTCGCTGGGGATAGAAAGGTGAGTACATGCACATGGAGAGAACTGGGGGAAAAGTTGATCGCTCGGGCAGTGACCGCATACACTGCCCGATGCGGCCGACTACAAACTTGCAAATATCGCATCAGTCCGACATGCTGGTCGATTCGGCATGCCAGACCGATCGATATTTTGATATTGGTCGCCCCCACACACAGTACAATTATCGGGGCGATCCGCGGATATCGGCAGGATCGGCCCGATAATTGTATAGTGTATGGCCAGCATAAGACATATTTATAAATGTAAATAAAATTGAAAATATTATGACAAATGTACACAAAATAAATAACTGCATAGGAAAAAGTCAATTGAAAATGCTCTATGTCCAACTCTTATTTGAAACAAGTGAGCTATTGGCATGTACAGTAGGTCTAGTGAATTGATTTTAAACGTCTTTCTTTCAAGGAGTTTGTGTTCCCATATTTCCACTTTTCTGCATTCATTGCACTTTTACTAACCTACACAATTGCCTAACAAGCTCAATTGGATCAATTACATGGGTTAATGCTAAGGCTATATTTGACAGTGAATTGCAAGGTGTCTCTTAAAAGGAGCAAGGTGAGCCAGACCAGAGGCTGAATAGCTGTAGCAGTATCAGTTATGTACTTTTTTCTTTACTCTAAACTCTGTCATATACAGTAATAGAGCACTAATACTGAGAGGTGGTCCAAAACATTTAAATTACCCTGTACAATCTGATAAATAAAAAATTGGGTAAAATCGTTTTATACAATGTAGCCCTTGTACCACTAAAGGCTTAACGTATGATTCTCCACTGTCATAGATACTGATTATAGCAACATACTTGTGGAAACTTGTGTGTCCATGGGCATCATAATAAAATGATTGGAATCAGAACACAGTTGAACAACAGAGTCAGGTAGGAATGTCCAAACTTTTATATATACAGTCATTTCTCGAATTCTAGCAGAGTATTAATAACATATTGGAGAGTATCCTTTCATACTGTAACAAATTGCATATTAATTTAGATTCTAAATCAGGTTGATTAACCTTTACCTGGACTAGATATGGAAATCAAAGATTATATTTACTCAGACTATACAATGTAGAGTCAAAATGATTTTTTGTTTCACGTAACCCACATATTTACTTTATCAAAAGAAATGAAATATATAGTAAATACATTCATTCATTGTTGTTAAAATGATTAATTTATTGTCACTTTAATACAGAACCTAACCCTTATTATGCAGAGAAATATAGGTTAGAGAAATAAAATCTGCATTTTCTGAAAAGCATGCTCTGCTCCCATTTTTCCATTTAGTCATCACTGAATTAACCCTTATTGATATGCCATGCGCCCTTTTTTTGGGGCCTGCTTGGTAGCTCACAAAACATTTCCAACTATTAGAGTATAGGCCAAAAGTGTGGCTGCCCCTGCTTTATGATGACAACTAATAACTGGACACATTCTTTTGCAATCACATGTTGGTACTTGTGTACTTTACGGGCTCATTGCAGAGAGAACCCAAGTGTCCTACACTCATTATTATTAGCAATCATGGTATTGTCTAAATCCCCTTCACGGAGAGGACCCTGACATCATCAGCCAGTGTCCGGCATCATTCCAAGTGTCCAGCGTAATTTCCTACCATCCAAGTGGGCATAGAGGGGGAAAATAACTTTGTGGTGAGCGTAGCAAGCCACCAAGCCCAAAGCGTGGTGAGCGCAGCGAGCCCACGAGGGGACAACTTTCTTCTTTAGTTTTGGACAACTTTCGGTACTTGTGTACGTAAAGTACACAAGTACCATTTAAAACATTCATTGGGTTCTCTCTGCAATGAATCTGTAAAGTACACAAGTACCCACATTTTTTAGTATTCTCATATGACTGTGATAAATGCATAATTTTCAGTTCATATAAGGTTGTTTCCCTGGTAATATAGTAGAATAAAAACTAATTTTATTTATACTACATAAGGCCAACAGATAATATAGGAAATTATTAGAGATCAGGTCTCAGAGAACCAACAACAACCAAATTTAGGAGCTCCAAGTCGAACCAAGGGCTTGATTCAGACCCGCTCGCGAGTGCTGAGCGCTCGCAAGCGGGTCGATGTTGGCCCAGTGCACATGCGCACGACGGAGACGGCTCCGTCGTGCACTCGTGACCCGGATAGTGACGGGCAAGCCGTCGCTCTGGGTCTCGCTACAAAGGGGACGTGCTGTCGATGTTGAGTGACAGCATGCCCCCTTTGGTGGGCGGGCCAGGGGCGTGGCTGCCCAGATGGAGGCATTCCTATGGGTACACCTACCGTCTGGGGCCGGCCCCACTGACATCACAAGTGATGTCAGTGGGTGGACTTCTTGCTCTGTAAGAGCAAGAAGTCCACTGGGACTTGCGGCAATGAGACCCTACCACAAGGGTCTTGTCGCAAGTCCGATGGTCGTGATGGTCTAGACCATCGCGACCATTATCCTGGCCGCTCGCACTAGCTGTGGGTGGTCACCCACAGCTATGCGAGCGGCCAGGATGCCGCTCTAAAAATACAATAGGCGGGCACTGATTCAGAGCGAGCGCTCTGAAAGAGCGTCCGGCTCTGAATCAGGCCCCAAGTCCGATTTCGAAATCACTTTGGGGTACAGAGTCGAACCAAGTCCCAGTTCGGAACTCAGATTTAACAAATTAACTTGTGTTTTGGATAGCATGCTAACAGGTCAAAACAAGGTCATTATATGCTACAATATCATGCTACTGACTTTCTATCTATCTGTCTATCTATCTATCTATCTATCTATCTATCTATCTATCTATCTATCTATCAGATTTTCTCTAAATTCTAACATAATCAAAGCTGAACATGTTAGCATGTTGATTTTTCTCTATTATCCCACCGCTCTTCTCCCCTTTTTTTCTCTTGATTACCTATTCAGTTAACATTGTTTGAATACAGTAATTAGTGTCAATGGGATGATATTTTTATTTTCTCTTTTTTTTATTAATCATTGATTTCTGTATTCATCCCAGGTTATAAATAATATACATTTTCTAGTGATGTATACCATTATATATAATGATTTAATATTTAGAATCAGAGGTGATTAATGATCAACAAGGTTCCGATATTCTGTACAAGATTTCTATGTTTAATAAGTAGCCAAAAGAGTCATAGGAAAATTAAGGTCAATGTCTAATCTAGAAAGCAAGAATTAATCATGCAGGATTTATGAACAGATGTTTAATCACCTCTGGGGACAGCTTCTTAAACGGTCTTCTACAAAAATACAAGTTACAAGGTCACATTGCATAATGATCACCCTTACGTCCAGGTCAAGAATAACACATAAATGTGGATATACTGTATGAAGACTCAGAAATGATGATCATATGAATTTTATTTGCATATCATGATGGAACTTGTTATCTTTCATTTCTGCTTATAAACCATGATTTACTATAATTTGCGGAACCTAGCTTTTATGTAGCCCCGAAACTTCCTACAGTATTGGCAATTTTCAATACACCATGCTGACAACAAAGTGATTAAAAGCTAAAGATGATTTAAATATGTAAATTTTATTTTCTTGGTGTTGGCATATTAAAAGCATACGTGCCTTCACTGCCAGAATGTCCGGGAGACTATGAATCTCGGGTGACTCTCCGGACCCTGGGAAGAGTAGTGAAGTATCTCAGACTCTCTGCCCTGCTGGAGACAGCTGCTCATTACCTGAGTTGATTGGATTGGTGTGCAGTGTAAAAGGTCTGTGTCCTACTATACCTGTGGCCAGTAGCGGATTTACCGCTAGGCAACCAAAGCGGACGCCTAGGGCCTGATGGGACCCAGGGGGCCTGCGACAGGGCTGAATAATGGTGGAACACAAGCTCCACAAAAAATGCATAAGCATAAGCTGGCTGAATACTCCCTGCAGGCTGTCAGTGATTAGACAGTCGCCGGGTGCCGGCTCCAGCACTCGCCTGAGGGTGTGCGGTTGCATCAGTGATGGGGAGGGAGGTTAGGAAGCACTATCCCCGCACTATGATCACAGCGGAGCACCCAGCAGTAACTGCATTTGGAGAACAGCTAGGGGAAAATGTGGCTCCGTCCTCACTGAGATCTGGATTCCCCCCTCTGTCCTTCCTTCTCCTCCTCCCTGTCTCTGCCCTCTCTTGAGTCCTGTCTGGGCTTCTCACAGGGGGCGATGTGTCATGACTGAAGCAGCCCCTGCACAGTCAGCAGCCTGCCTGCCCCTCCTGTAAAATGACAGATACAATGCACCGTGCAGACCCTTCTCTTATGGCTGTGTACACTGGCAGAAAATGATCCACACAGGAGCAAGCAGCAGGCATGAGACTGCTGGGGGTCTGGAGTCAGCCCCAGCCATGGCTAGCTACTGCACCAATGTGCTGCCGAGACCCCGCCCCCTCCCCTGGCCTGTTGTATTCTGGCTGCTCCCCTGAGCACAGCATCCAGTGCAGGCAGAGGTAAGTTCCTGGGGTGTGGGGGCTGTGTAAGCTTATTCATGTTATCTAAGGGGGAGGGGTAATACTAATAATAACTGGGGGGTGAGGTGGGATAGGGGGGAGCCTGTAGTAGTGTGTGTATAGGGGGTGTATACTAATGTGACCTGGGTTGGGAGTTGTAGTAATGTGTGAGTGTATACTAATATTACCAGTGGGGAGAGTGGTGGGTTGGGGATGTAGTAATGTATGGGGGATGTCTTCTTGTATACTAATAACTCCTGGGGTTTGGGGGGTTGCAGTAATGTGTGTGTGTAGGGGGAAGGGGGTGTACACTAATATTTTCTAGGGGGTGTTGTGGGTTAGGGACGTAGTAATGAATGGGGGTGGTCTTCTTGTATATTAATAACACCTGGAGTTTGGGGGGGTGCAGTAATGTTTGTGTGTAGGGGGAAGATGTAGTAATGTATGGGGGGTTGTATACTACCCATGGTATGATCTGTTTTTTTTTTTAGTGTGCTCTGTTTTTCATTGTATATTTAGATATATCTGTACTGGGGGCCATCTCCTGGATAGTATGATTTCTGCTAAACTGATTATTGATGCTGTGTATTGATATGCTGTGAACCTGGTTATAATTTTCCTATATGTACATTTGTCTTATGGTTGTGTATAGATGCCCTTTAGTATTTGTACCATAAAGGCCACCACAAGAAGAAACTTGTCCACTCGCCACGCTTTGGGCTGGTTTATATTTCCCGTCCATTTACACGTGGATAGTAGGGAATGACGTCACGTTGGACAGTAACTGATGACGTCAGTGTACATCTACAGAAGGGGATCTATTCACAACCTTTGTCTTATGTTATGGCTGTCATGGCAGCATATGCATCATGTTGTGACATCATTGTTAGGCACAGCTGATGCTTAATATGTTTGTTTGCAATTCTAATTGAAATACTGATTTTTTGTGTGTTTCTCAGCACATTGTGTAAAATATTAGGTAAATTTAGTTAGGCACAAGTCTTTAAAAAAAAAAGAATAGGTCCATCAAATTCAAGTTTAACCTGTGAAAATTAATAATTTACCTCATGGGTTGAAAATAGTAATTGTATCTCCCAAAAAATGACCATCATATAAACAATAGCCCTGATGTGTTGTCCCAAACTGGGTAAGGCTTACATAAAGTAAAATGGGAGTGCCATGCCCTCTTAATGGCCCTATTTAAAAAATTGTGTATGTGGGTGGGCACCGATGCTCTGTATGGCACAGGGCACCAAAATGTCTAGTTACGGCTGTGGCTGCAATGACTACCCACACATTCCTGATGGCAGGGCTGTAAACAAGAGAGTGCTTACTGCCTGTCTGTCAGTGCAGGGACACAGTTCAATAAATCAGCTCCGGCTATACAGTAATACAGTATATACAGGGCAGGCTGCACTGTGACTGTGTGCTATGCCCAGCCTGTGTCCCCGCCCCCTTCAGTGCTCGCATGGCTCCCCAAGAATAACCAATTCCCTCCTGTCGATAAGCAATGGGAAGGAGGGAGGTCTGAGAGGTGCTGCTAGGCTCCGCCCTCTATCCCAAGACTCTGCCCCCTTATCTAGGTCTTCCATGCACACATTCACAGCAAAGTTGGGAGGTAAGCATTGGGTTTTAAAAGGTACAGTCATCTGCTATTATCATTACTAAAGTGTAACCATCCAAAAAATATTTTAACCGGTATTTGTGAACTTTAATTGGTTTGTCAGTTAAACTAGTCTGTGTACTGATATAGGGGCGTATCTGGAATGGATGAAGGGTGTGTAGTGCACATGGGCCCCAAATCCAGGGGGGCCCTGCACTGTACACCCTACACCCATATTATCTAAAACTTACCTCTCCGAGGTCCTGCATTGGGTCTCTCAGTGCTGCTCAAACCACTGGAAAGTATCTGCCGCTGTAATTTTATCAGAGTTTTGCACATGCGCTGTGAGGAAATTGCTGGGAGAATGTTGGTCGCCGCAATTTCCTGGTGATCTACATATGTGCAGTAGACTTTGTGCACACTCTGGTGTCCAAAGTCTACTGATAGTCTGATACTGTAGTGGCCAGCCAGCCGCATTAGTCATCTGCCAGCCACTGGGGTGAGATGAGGGGGCACGTGATATGGGATGCACATGAACCCCTCCTCTCTAAAGATGCCCCTGAAAACCCCTGTATATGTATAAGACCCCTGGAGCCTCATATACTGCGATTTTCTGCCTATAACAACCACATGTTGTTCCCAGAGAGTTGAATACACTCACCAGTACTTAGGGGGCCACCAGCACTTAAGCTCAGGCAGTAGGGGCTTATTCAATACAAGGTTGATCACAGGATATTGGCTGGAGTGGATACTTTACAGCATCAGGGTAATTGCAGAATCAGAACCAGCATCCACAGTGTTAATTGCAAGACAGTTAATCTGGATAGCAAACAGGTAAATTAGCAGACAGCCACAATTATCCACACAGCAAGACTTGTAGCAGCAGTACAGTATCCACCACAGCATATATATATATATATATATATATATATATAGAGCAGAAGGTGCTGCACTCATGGACCAATATTGAAGTTTACAGAGGTGATACAGGCGGAATAACATTTCAGTTTTTTATAACTGTCTTCAGAAAACACAGAACATACAAAAAACACATACCTTAAATATCCCATCACCAATCACCAGGTGGACAATTAGCGGTGTTTCTACTGCGTGGTCATCGTCACCCCTCCCGCTGTATGCGGCCACGGAAGATGATATCACCACAATCGATGCACACCATGTGACTCCCCTGACAAGCGTTGAGAGATCGCATTTTGACCCTGTTTCATATAATCCCTCGATTAAGACATTCATGCGGTCACTGGATCATGATGTGGCATTACAGCTGAAAGAACACACAGGCTCGCATCCTAACTTAACCAAATTGGAAAGAGAGGCATTAATATCTTTGTCCAAGAATTCGAACCTGACAATCCGCCCTGCGGATAAGGGGGGGGTCAATTGTCCTACAGGACACCCCGGATTATGTCATGGAAATTAATATACAACTCAGTGACTGTAAAGTTTATTGCAAATTGAGCGGTGATCCTACTATACAGTTTAAGCAGGAACTTAAGGAAATTTTGTTATCTGCTAAGGATCGCTTTGTCATTGATGAGGAGCTGTTTAATATTTTGATTCCACAATTCCCAATTACATCGGTGATTTATACCCTCCCTAAAATGCACAAGGGAATTTTACCACCACCCGGGCGCCCGATTTTATCAGCAAGGGTGTCGCTATTTCAACCAACATCTATATATTTGGACTCAATATTGCAACCATTAGTACAAAATCATGCCCCTTTTCTTTTAGACAGCAATTCCTTACTTAATAAGCTAAAGTCATTTGAGGTCTTTACTGAGAATACATGGTTCATTACAGCTGACGTGTCTAGTTTATACACCATTATACCCCATTCTGAAGGCCTAGATGCTGTAAAACAGATGTTAATGTTTAGCGGTTCCTTTACTTTGAACCAAATCGAGATATATCTCAATTTGTTAGAAATAATACTAACCAAAAATGTATTTTTGTTTGACCATGTGTTTTACCAACAAATCACAGGCTGCGCCATGGGGTCCTCAGTGGCTCCGGCGTATGCCAATTGTTACATGTTTAAAGTGGAGGAGGAGTTGTTCTTTAAGAATAAGGTTATCAGTGATGATATCGTATTTTACATGCGCTTCAATGATGATCTCCTTATCTTTTGGAGAGGCACTGAAGATAAGTTTGTCCAATTGATTGCGACTCATAATGCCACTGCTAGCCCTGTGAAACTTACGTACAAAATGAGCCAGGATTGTATTGACTTCTTAGATATCAGATTAATCAGGGAAGGCAATAAACTTATTACAACATTATTCTCTAAACCCACGGACTGTAATACATTGTTATAATTTCAAAGCCGCCATCCCTATAAATTTAAAGCAGGCCTTCCGTATTTCCAAATGCTTCGAGTATATAGAATTAACAGTGATAAAGTGAGAGCTTCCCATCAGTTGGTTGATATGATATTAAAATTTGCCCAGAGAGGTTATAATAAACACCAATTGTTAAAAACCAAGGACAAGGTCCTGGCATTGAATAGGGATCAACTATTATGTACTAGAGTTGATACTGGTATAAAGAATAGAATCCCATGGGTAACTCGCTACAATGTACATTCACCAATGATCAATAGTACATCAAAAAAACTTTGGCCTATAGTGGCAACAGACCCAGATCTCGGTTTGGGCGATGTGAATCTTATGCCCTGCTACTCTAGGGGTAAAAACCTTAAAGATTTATTGGTGAAAACTAACTATAGTTCTAAAGATACATCCGGCCCTCTGCACTTCCTGGCTATGAAACAACATGGATGCTATAGATGCTCATGTGTCACTTGCAAGTTCCTTATCCCGGATAGTACATTTTACCATCCACACACGGGTAAGAAGTTTGTAATACAACATCATCTTACATGCAATAGCATGTTTGTGATATATCAAATAATTTGTCCCTGCGGTTTCTCTTATGTAGGGAAAACGCAGCGCAAATTTAAGGAAAGGATGGCTGGACACCGGTCTGCAATTAAAGCAGCCATTATCAATGGAACAAGTGACTAGCCCATAGCGAAACACTTTCAGGAGCATAAACATACTTTAATATCACTAAAATATCGGATGATCGACCATATCCACCCCTAATATGAGGCGGTGATCGTGGTAGACTATTATTAAGGAGAGAACCATAGTGGATTTTGAGGCTAGATGTTTTACATCCAAAGGGTCTAAATGATGATATCTCTTTTGTTGGTTTTTCTTAAACCTCGGTGCATTGCTGTAAGTACATTGGTAACAGGTATCGTCACAGGTTAGCCTAAAGTTCCCTTTGGGTGTATTAGTGATGATATGCTACCATTGATCGAACTAGCATTAATCTAATTTGGCCTAATTGGTTAATTTGGGTACTCCATATTGAGGGGCAGTGTATATATATATATATAGGGTCTTTATATCGTGTAATAGTGCAAGGTGAGAATATCTTATGTCATGATCATATTAAGTGTATAGCACTATGTTACTAATGTTTACTGATTGGTTGTGACGAGATCCATACGTAGTTTCTGTACTTACCAGTTTTGTTTCCATCTAAATTAGTAGTGCTAAATTAGTAGTGTTATTTTTAGATGTGCCATTTTTACTTCTATATGATCATGTTACGATATGTGTATTTTGTAATATGCCTTTGATTACTGAGATTTGCTCACTTGTTACATGGTTGCTTAGCAACGCTTGTCGGGGGAGTCACGTGGTGTGCGTCCAGGGGTGGATTGGGCATTACTTTTTGCGGGGAAAATCCCGGTGGGCCGATTGGTTGTGGGGCCGCTTCTTATTTGAGGCCCCGCCCCCTGATTTGCGTCACCAGGTCCCAGCCGGCTCCTGTGTGTTTTACACAAGCAGCCTGGCTGCCTATCAGTACTGCCTGGCCGTGCCTTAGCCTCTCTCGCGAGAAGAGAGGCCAGCGGCCAGCATCCTATCAAGGCTCCACCCAGCGTACAGTCGGAGTGAGGTGAAGTGGCGCAGGACCACGGGTGACAGCGTGGCCGCGGTGAGGGTAAGTTGCGGCGGGGATGGGGGGCCGCCTGCCGGTCAGAGCAGTCTTTCAGCCTGATCACATCCTCTCCACTCTCCCCTCCCAAGGCTGTGAAGTGTCATGTTTAAGTTTCATTTCACAGCCTGGGGAGGGGGCAGAGTGGAGAGGAGACAATCGGGTCTGGCTGCAGTCTAGGGGGTGGTGATCTGTCTGTGGGGGAGGGGGGGTCTGATATACTAGGGGTGGGGCTGGAGAGATGATGATCTGTCTGTGGGGGAGGGGGGTCTGATATATTAGGGGTGGAGGAGATGATCTGTCTGGGGGAGGGGGGGGTCTGCTATATTTGGGGTGGGGGAGATGATCTGACTGTGGGGAGGGGGTGCTCTGCTATACTATGAGTGGGGGAGATGATGATCTGTCTGGCGGAGGGGGGGTCTGCTATACTAAGGGCGGGGGAGATGATCTGTCTGGAAAGGGGGGTCTGCTAAACTAGGGGTGGGGAAGATGATCTGTCTGGGAAGGGGGGTCTGCTATACTAGGGGTGGGGGAGATGATGATCTATCTGGGGAAGGGGGGGTCTGCTATACTAAGGGCGGGGGAGATGATCTGTCTGTGAGGAGGGGGTCTGCTATACTAGGGGTGGGGGAGATGATGATCTGTCTGGGGGAGGGGGGGTCTGCTATACTAAGGGCTGTGGAGATGATCTGTCTGGGGATGTGGGACTGCTACCTTAGGGGTGCGGGAGATGATCTGTCTGGGGGATGGGGGGTCTGCTATACTAAGAGCGGGGGAGATGATCTGTCTGGGGATGGGGGTCTGCTACCTTAGGGGTGGGGGAGATGGTCTGTCTGGGGGACGGGGGGTCTGCTATACTAAGGGCGGGGGAGATGATGATCTGTCTGGGGATGGGGGTCTGCTACTCTAGGGGTGGGGGAGATGATCTGTCTGGGGGAGGGGGGGTCTGCTATACTAAGGGTGGGGGAGATCTGTCTGGGGATGGGGGTCTGCTATACTAGGGGTGGGGGAGATGATCTGTCTGGGGGAGGGGGGTCTGCTATACTAAGGGCAGGGGAAATGATGATCTGTCTGTGGGGACGGGGGGGTTGATCTGTCTGTGGGGAGGGGGGTATTCTGTGCTAAGGGGAGATCTGTGTGTGAGAAAGAAGGGCTATTCTGTGCTAGGGCAGAAGGATGCCACTGAGGAGACGCAGGAGGATGGCGCTCGGGAGACGCAGGAGGATGGCACTGTGGGTGGATGGTGCCGGAGAGAATTGGGGGTGGCACTGGAGAGGCACAGGGAGATAGCGCTGAAGAAACACACGAGAGGGGATAGGTTGGAGACACACCAAGACGGTGGTGCCGGAGACACACATATAGGACGGTAGGAACGCTGATACTATTAGAAGAAAACACTGGGGCACAATAATCTTCAGTAAGATAACAATTCTAATGAAACCATATTCTGATGTAAATGGTACCAAAGGAGCAAATATATTTTATTAATATAAAATTGTTTGATATGGTAAACCCACATTTATTATCTGGTTGAACCTCTGTTGCATGATAATGACATTGGTTTTATTGGGACACATACAGACGGCTTCCAGTCCATGGGATCTCGTGCATGAATAGCAAATACCAACTCAAGACACTGCCTGTCCAGGGAGGATCAATTTCTTCAGAGATTCCCCGTTGCAGAGAAATCATATAGGTAAGAAAATGCTCATTCACATGCTCGCTGTGGTTATTCACTGGAGAGAGGGACTGTGGGCATGAATATCAGCTCCTGGAGCGGTAGGCATGCCCCCAGTATGACTATGACTGAAACAGGGGGAGTGGCTTGCAGGCATGGTGTTTTGCATCAGGCCACACCCCTTTACACAAGGCCACACCCACTTTTGCGGCGCGCGCCTTAGGCGCGCACACCGAGGACCGCTTTCACGGATTATTCCAGGGCCACTTTCATTTCCCAATCCGCCCCTGTGTGCGTCGATTGTGGTGATATCATCTTCCACGACCGGATACAGCGGGAGGGGTGACGATGACCACGCTGTAAAAACGCCGCTAATTGCCCACCTGGTGATTGGGGATGGGTTATTTAAGGTACATGTTTTTTGTATGTTTTGTATTTTCTGAAGACAGTTATAAAAAACTGAAATGTTATTCTGCCTGTATCACCTCTGTATACTTCAATATTGGTCCGTGAGTGCCGCACCTTCTGCTCCATATCTCCCCTTGTTGTGGGGGCACCCGGCAAAAATGATTTATTCGTGATGAGTGCCGGTCCTGTGCTGTTATATATATATATTATATATATATATATACAGTTTCACATGTCTCATTGAGGTTTCTTAGACATGATCTGAATTTTCACAAAACCTACTGAATTTCTGACACTCAAACTCAAAAAAGCAATGAAATTCTGATCATTAAGGCTGATGTCTTAATGGACATGTTTCTTACACAATACAGATATGGTATGCCAGAGGTGGTTAAATGCAGATTCAGCACTCTCACAGAGTGCGATTCCTGTCACTCACAAAATGGTGGAGCTTCTAATTCACAGAATTGTGTGATCATTGGAATACACACATGCAGTCTATGCAACTGAGATCTAAGAAGCCTTAATGGGACATGTGAAACCATAAGGTTTTCTGTCTATGGAGTTTCATTGCTTTTAAAATATTTATTAACTATCATGGTTTGGAGGAGCATACCGGGCCACCTGCAAGCGAGAAGGGCAATAAATGGTACACTAGCGCAGGTGGAGGAGGGGCCAGCACACTGGAGGTGTTTTGGGGGTGCAGAGAAAGAGACGGCTGCAGTGGAGGGCTGCAGGTGTGCAGGACAGTGGCAGCAGTGGGGGTGCGGATCAGTGGCAGCAGCAGAGTAGTGCACAGGGGCATCAGCGAGCAAGAGAGGGCTCACCAGCACTGGGTTATGCATCTGAGAAAATAAAATCAATAAGACACAAATCAGTGAGATCTATCTATGCACGTATGTTATAAATTGAATACGTGTAAAATAAAAAAGGACATGGTCCCCACCCAAAGCACAAGAAGCCCTGAGCTTTTCACTGCCGGTCCTGGTTGTGAAAATAAATGGGACAAAAATTATAGGAGTCCCCTGTATTTTCCATTACTAGCACCAAGCACTTTCAATGGGTCCCCCAGCCAAAGCATTAACCCTTACCACTAGTCAGTCCAGTCCAAGAATCCCTGGGGATTTGGGGACACCCCCAAGCTTTTTAGAGCCAGTGCTGTTTGTCAAAATACATAGGGGTCCCCTGTATTTAGCGCAACCAGCACTGGGCTCTGAGCCAGTCCTGGTTTTGGAAATACAGGAGGAAAATTTTAGTAGGGTTCCCCTGTATTTACCAAAACCAGCACCAGTCCCTTTCTATTGAGGGTTAATGCCACAGCCAGGGGAGCCCATTCACCGGGTCCCCTAGCCAAAGCATTAACCCTGACCGCTAGTCATACCAGTCCAAGGATCCCTGGGGAGCTAGGGACAACATAATTTAGGGGTCCCCTGCTCCATGGTGCCGGGGATCACCCCGGGCTGATAGCCCGGGGTTATCCCTGGCACCCCTGGGCAGTGGGTGCTGGGTTGATTGTGTATGTGTGATGTTAAATATTTTTCTTTGCAGGTGAACTGCGGATCCCAGCAAGCCACCCCTACATGCTGGTACATCGAGAACCACAAGTACCAGCATTCAGGGCATTAGGGACCACTGGCACCTGACATCCACCTGTAGAGAAAATATAAAAAAAAACACAATACACTTTAATAATGTAATATTTTATTTTTCTGCATCTTCACCTGGGGGACGCTGGCCTTTAAGCTCTTTTGCATGGCCACCACCACCCCAGGGCTTCAAAGTCTTCACCTGGCAGGCACCAAACTGCCAGGGTTTTGGCATCATTGCCTGGTGGGCAACAACCAGCCAGGGATTCCTGCATCTTCACCTGGAGGGTGGCAGCCAATTAGCTCTTTTTCACAGCTGCCACCTCCACAGGGCTTCTGGTGTCCTCTTAACCTAGTGGTCAGTAGCCTTTAAGCTCTTTTACATGGCTGCTGCCCACTAAGACTTCCGGCATCTTTTTTCTTCAGGAGCTCTTCACTGCTCCCTCCCGGCCATCGGTCTGCCTTGCCACCTCCTCATGCTGGCTTATACTAGCCAGCCAAGGGGGTGGAGTGATGACATCAAGAGCCATGATTGGTTCACGGTGGCCATCTTTGAATTACAAAAATGGTGCTAAAGCACCATTTTTAAAAAGAGCAGCAATGTCGAACTCTGTGATGATGTCATGAGCCATTATTAGCTTATGGCAGCAATCTTTGAATTTTATAAAGGGCGCTACAGTCCCATTTTTGAAATGGGCTCTGCTGCCAAACTCTGCAGAATGGCTGGCAGGGACTTGATCCTCTCAGATGCACCGCCGCCACTGAGTCCCGCTGCCGACAATGACACCTGCACCGCCGATGCCGCTGATGGCTACACCACCACCGGGTCCTTGTCTGGCTAACTCACACACCATCGCCGGGTCCCCGCCACTGCTACCACCCGCTACCATTGCCGCGTCCCAGCACCGCTAATGCTTGCAAAGGACAGCCATCTTGGTACACCCAGGTGAAACCACGGTAAGAACATCCCCTGCTGGAGGCATCTACTGAGGTTGTGCAACAAGTTGACACTATCTGTATAAAGTGACATTTGTGAGGTAATAGTTTAAAAAATTTAACTTTCTCAAAACCCCAAAAGTACCTACCTTAGAACAAGAGTTACCTAATAAAACAAACCCCAAATCTGAATGTGCCCTGTACCCTGACTTATGCCTTTCCAAAAATCTCCAAAGAGAACAGCAGAAAAGTGGTCCTAATTGAGAGTGTCAGAAAAACTGAGAATTGGAAATTTAGATTACTCCCAAATCCTCATTTATTTTTTTTGGCCTTAAAATTGCAACAGTTCTACCCGTCCATGCCAAATTTTTCAGGTGTAGCCCCTTAAACACCATGTCTCCCACCCCCCAGGAATTCTCTATGGGAGAATTGAAGTTTTTAAATTCAGCCTTAATATAAGGGCCCTTATAATATATATATATATATATATATATATATATATTATAACAGCATCTACAGAGTTAATTGCAGGCCAGTTAGTCTGGATAGCAAACAGGTGATTTAGCAGACAGCAACAATAATCCATACAGCAAGACTAGCAAGTGTAGCAGCAGCACAGAATCCAACACAGCATATATACAGTTTCACATGTCCCATTAAGGCTTTTTAGACATGGGGTAACTTTACAAAAGTTTGATTTGGCATTTTGCGTAAATTTGAGGTGTGATTTTCATTCGATTTGTATTCGATTTTGCATTTGGGTTTTTATTAAAGGCCAAATCGAATGTAAATTCGAATTTCAAATAAAATTTTAGTCAAATCAGCCTCAAATCGAACATCGGGAAAACATTGGTGCTTTTACATAGCTCAACAAACAAAACCATTATTTACTATCATTCGATTTGAAATCGAACTCAAAATCGGACTTCAAATTGAACTTCAAATCACCAAATGAATAGACCTGCTCCATGATTTTGATTTGAGCATGAGCAGGTCGGATTGACACAGATACAGGCAGACATCAGTGAGATGCCTGCATGTATCTGTAAACAGTAAATACAGAGTTAAAACTTAAAAAGAATTGATGTGAGGTCCCCCCAAAACAGAACCAGCCTGGACATTGCAAACCCAGGTCTGGTTGACTAAGTACAGGGAAAAAATTGCATAGGGTCTCCCTCTACTTAGTTCAACCAGCACTGGGCTATGGGAACCAGTGCTGGTTCTGGAATTACAGGGAAAAATTTGTGTAGGGTCTCCCTGTGATTCACTGAACCAGCCCTGGACCCTTTCTAACTGGGGAATGATGCCACAGCCAGTGGAGCCCTATCACTGGGCCCCCCAGCCGCAGCATCAGCCCTGACCACTAATCAGCCCAGCCCCAATAAAGGGGTCTCCCTCTCCAGGGCACCCCTAGCCTAGGCTGATAGCGCAGGGCTATCCCCGCCACCCCTGGGCGGTGGGTGGCGGGTTGATTGTGTTAGTGTAGTGTAAAATAGAAGAATAAATACATTATCTTTACAGTAGAACTGCAGGTCCCAGCAAGCCTCCCCCGCATGCTGGTACATGGAGAACAACAAGTACCACCATGCAGTGCATTAAGGGCCCACTGGGACCTGTAGTTCACCTGAGAGAGGCGGGGCCTGACCTCTCTCAGCCAATGAATGCTCAGACATGGACCTTCAAAGGAGGAAGCCGCATCTGAGCGCTTCATTTGGGAAAGAATAATCATCCTTACTAGGATGGTTATTGCTTATTGCGAGGGTCGGGTTTATCATGTTGTTATTTTAAGAAGGCTATCAGCCTAGGCTAGGGGTACCCTGGAGAGGGAGACCCCTTTATTGGAGAGGTCTCCAACTCCCTAGGGATCCCTGTCCTTGGCTGACCAGCAGTCAGGGCTGATGCTGTGGCTGGGGGGCCCAGTGATAGGGCTCCCCTGGCAGTGGCATCAGTCCCCCATTAGATAGGGTCCAGGGCTGGACCAGTGAGTTACAGGGAGACCCTACACAAATTTTTCCCTGTAATACCAGAACCAGCACTGGTTCCCATAGTCCAGTGCTGGTTGAACTAAGTAGAGGGAGACCCTATGCAATTTTTTCCCTGTGCTTAGTCAATCAGACCTGGGTTTGCAAAGTCCGGGGCTGGTTCTGTTTTGGGGGGGGGACCTCACATCAATTTTTTTTTTACTTTTAACTCTTTATTTACTTTTTATGCAGGCATCTCACTGGTGTCTGCATGTATCTGTGTGAGAACGAACTGCTCATGCTGAAAGTGAAAGCATGAATAAGTTCTATTCTGTCGAGGATTTGCAGTTCGGTTTGAAGTGTGATTTGCCATTCGATTTGTACACGAACATGCCAAATCGAATAGCAAATCACTCTTAAAAACCGACTCAAATTTAATTTATTTTGCAAATCGCAAAACAAATCAAACTATAGTAAATCTGGCAAAATCACTTGTTTTTCAACATTTGATTTGAGTTTGTTTGAGAAAAGCTAAATCACACTTCAAATTGACCATCAAATAGACCTTTGATAAATTTACCCCATGATCTGAATTTTTACAAAACCTACAGAATTTCTGCCACTCAAACTTAAAAAACAAATGAAATTCCGATCATTAAGGCTGCTAATTCACAGAATTGTGTGCTCTTTGGAATACACATACAGTATGCAGTCTATGCAACTGAGGTCTGAGTAGTTATGTGGCACCCACATCCCACTCAGTGTCCACAATCTTCCCATTCAGTCACCACAACAATTCCATTGGGTTGCAACATCCTTCTCACTCCATACATCTATCTCATTTAGAATACACATTCAGCTCCCTAATTGCTAAAACTTTTATACTCTGTCTATGCATGTACACTTTCTCCCCTATTGTCAGGACTGTGACTATTTCAGTACATAAAGATAGATTACTTTTTCCAAAGTTCCTTTGTGGTCATTGGATGAGCTACCTGCTTGCTGGCATTCTTCACATACAGGGAATAGAGAGTTAAACTGATCATCTGTTTCCAAGGTATTGTCAGGTTGTGGGATTCCTAGATTGCTCATTATTTCAAACCTGATTCCATTTGGGTCACATGTTCTGAACTTCCTATGGATCACAGACCTCTAGTATAAAGCCTGTTACTTACTGTCTCAGTGTCTGTGCAGTTACTTTCAGGTCTTTCTTGGACTCCTGCCAGATCCCTGCTGTGCCTGTGGGTTGCTGTGGACTTTGCTATATCTCTGCTCATGTTCTAGCTTAACTTCTGATGCCAGTTACCAGCCGCACTACAGAGCTCAGCCTAGTAGGCCTGCCTCCTCCCAGGAGTCTCAAATGTCGGCAGCTGTGACACCTATACACCTCCATGCTGCTTTATCTTCACCAAACCCTACTGCTGTGTGGACTCCCAACTGTGCTGGTCTGTATTCCCTCATCTGCACCAATCTGTCTTTCCTCATTGTCACCGCCCTATCTTTCTGCTTCCATGCCAATCTGTTTCCTTACATCTGCACCACTACCTTCCCCCCCAGCCATGCCGCTCTGTCTTACCCTCATCTTTGCCACTTTTTCTTCATCCTTCTGCACCACTCTATCCCCCCCACCTGCACCACTCTGTCTTCCCCCACATGCACACCAATTTGTTATCCCAAATCCCTACTGTTGTGTGTTCTCCCATTTGTGCTAGTCTGTATTCATCCACACCAATCTGTCTTTATCCATCTGCACTGCTCTGTCTTCCCAGGTCCATGCCACTCTGTAGCATGCAATACATGTCACTCTGTCCCCCCCAAACCATGCCACTCTGTCTCCCCATCTGCGCTGCTGTCTTCCCCCATCTGCACAACTGTTTTCCACCCATCTGCATCACTTTGTGACCCCCCATCCACACCCCTATTTTCGAGCCATCTGAATCACTTTGGTTTTCCCCATCTATACTGCTTAATCTTCCCCCTCTCCATGCCTTTCTGCTCAGGCCTCAGTTGTATAGACTGCAGGTGTGCATTCCAAAGAGCACACAATTGTGTGAATTAGCAGCTCCACCATTTTGTGAGTGACAGCAATCTCACTCTGTGAGAGTGCTGAATCTGTAGTTAACCACAGGGTGTGATGGCATATCATATCTGTATTGTGCAAGGAACATGTCCATTAAGGCGTCAGCCTTAATGATCAGATTTTCATTGCTTTTTTAAGTTTATGTGGCAGAAATTCAGTAGGTTTTGTGAAATTCAGATCATGTCTAAGAAGCCTTAATGGGACATGTGAAGCCATAAGGATTTTTGTTATGGAATTTCATAGTTTTTTTTAAATTTTTTAACTCTCAGGGTTTTGAGGAGCGAACCGGGCCACCTGCAGGGGAGTAGGGCAACAAAATTGTACACACAGGTGGAAGAGGGGCTGGCACACAGGAGGTGGTTTGTAAGATGCAGAGTAAGAGACGTCTGCAGGGGTGAGCTGTAGGCATGTGTGGTAGCAACAGCAGTGGGGGTGCAGAGCAGTGGCAGCAGAGCACAGGGGCATAAATGGACAACAGAGGGCTCACCAGTACTGGGCATGCACCTGAGAAAATAAAATCAATAATTCCCAGATGCATGGACGCATCAGTGAGATCCATCTATGCATCTATGTTAAAATTTGAATGTGTAAAATAAAACAAAGATGTGCCCCCCCAAAGCACAACCAGCCCTGAGCTTTTCACTGCTGGGACTGGTTGTTAAAATACAGGGGACAAACTGCGTAGGGGTCCATTATATCTAGCACAACCAGCACTAAGCTAGTCAGAACTGGCCCTGGTTGCCTAAATATGGAGGACAAATAATGCAGGGGTCACCCTGTACTTTGAGCAACCAGCACTGTGCTCTGATCATGTTCTGGGAATACAGAGGAAAAAATCAGAAGGGCCCCCCTGTATTATCCATAGCCAGCACCAGACTTTTTCTAGTGGGGGGCTAATGCCACAGCCAGGGGAACCCTCTCCCAGGGCCCCCAAGCCAAATCATTAATCCTGACCACTAGTCAGCCCAGGCCGGGTATCCCTGGAGAGCTGGGTACACCCAAATAAAGGGGTCCCCCTCTCTAGGGCACCCCTGGCCTAGGCTGATAGCCCAGGGCTATCCTCAGGACCTTTGGGCAGTGAGTGCTGGGTTGATTGTGTGAATTGACCCCCCCATCCCCCTAAAGCACATCTAGCCCCAGGCTTTTCACGGCCAGTCCTGGTTGTGAAAATAAAGGGGACAAAAAGCATAGTATTCCACTATAAGTAGCACAACCAGCACTGGGCTAGTCAGAACCAGCCTGGTTGCCAAAATACAGGAGACAAATGACTTTGGGGTCCTCCATACTTTGAGCAACCAGCACTGGGCTCTGATCCAGTCCTGGGAATACAAGGGGAAAAAATTAGTAGGGTCCCCTTCTGATTGGCTCATGGCCACCATCTTTGAATTTCAAAAATGGCGCTGATGCCCCATTTATTAAATAAGCTCTGCTGCTGAACTCTGCAGAATGGAAGGTAAGGACTGGATCCTCTTGGACCCAGGGATGTGCCAATGCCCGCAAATCCACCAGTTTCCCGACCATTGCTGGGTCCCACTGACGCACGCAGCTCCACCGTTGACACCCGTACTGCCACCTCTGACACCCATGCTGCCGCTGACATCCATGCCGCTGCCACTGATAGCAACACCACCACCACCACCACTGATGACCACACAGGTGCTGGGTCCCAGCCACTGTTACCACTTGCTGACATTGCCTGGTCCCAGTGCAGCTAATGCCTGCAAATGACAGCCATCTTGGTGCACACAAGTGAAGCCACATTGAGTACACCTGCTGAAGGCACCAACTGAGGCTTTGCAACAGATTGAACTTCCTATCTGTTTAATGGTGCATTTGTGAGGTAATAGTTTAAAAACTGTAACTTTCTAATTTACCTGAACCCCAAAAGCACCTACCTTGGAACAATAGCTACCTAATAAAACAAACCTCAAGTCTAAATTCGACCCCTACCCTAAGTTATGCCTTTCCAAAAATGCCCCATAAAGAATAGCCGAAAAGTGGTCCTAAATGAGAGTGTCAGAAAAAACTGACAGCTGGAAATTTAAATTACAACCAAATCCTCATTTTTTATGTTTTTGCCTTGACATTTGACATAAAGCACCAGGCGACAATGCTGCCCTTCCATGCCAAATTTCAGCTTAGTACCTCCAAAAGCTTTTGAGGTGTAGCCCCTTAAACACCCCTTAAACACCATACCCCACCTCCAGAATTCTCTATCAGAGAATTAAGTTTTTTAAATTCAGCCTTAATATAAGAGCACAACTGTGCTTTTATTATATATATATATATATATATATATATATATTTGAATAAATTGTAATGATGTGTATGCCAGGATCCAAAATGGCCACCGGGGTTTTTTTATGGCAGCATATTGTGATTTTATTGCAATTTCAAAAAATTATATTTGGACTCCCTATAAATATATAGGAATTATTAGGGTTTAGTTTTTAGATGACTGTTGCTCCCCATATCTGTTCGGCGTTTTGTCATTTTGGAGCAGTTTGGTAGGAACCTTCATATAAGGACAGCAGGGATGCTATTTTCAGCAGGACCGGAAATAACATCCGGATCGGATGTTAATGCACCACGCCATTTAATTAGTTCCCTCACTAAATGTTAATAAAGAGGAACCTCAGTATGAAGGTATAACGGGGACGCTTTTTTTGGCTGGACCGGAAGTGGACGGCAGACCGGTTAGCCATGTCGCTTATTTGGTGTGGGCTTGATAGATGTATGGTTTCGGACTAATGGAGGGGGAACCATTGTGGTCCAGCCCTGTGGGGATGTATTTGGTGGCCGGACCAGAAGTAATAGCCTGACCGGAAGTTTTTAAGAATTTTTTTGTTTACAGACAAAGATCACAGGATTACTGTTTGTTCTTATGTCAATATTAACAAAGCGATGTCATGATAATATTTTTAGGTATAGATTTTGTGCATTAGAGAGTTATTTATGTTATATTTGTGAATGTGTACAGTATGTTATGGTGAGTGAGGGTGGCTCCTCCCAGCAATTAGGTGCACCATATTCCACTGGGTATAAATATCCAGGAGGAGAGTTATAGACATCCAAGCCTTGAGGAAGATCAGAGTACTGATTGAAACGCTTTGGCGGCATTGGTGTTAAGCGGTTTATTCTGACCAGACCAGAGGAGGACAGTGCCATTCCATCTGAGAGATTGGTGTATTACTGCGGGCATGGAGACTACTCTTACATGCACTATAAATCACTGGATTCTGGTAGGAAGCCACCTTCACCTTTTTTGGATGTACCAGCTGTGAAAAATTGCTACATTTATTTGAAGTCTTTTGGATTTTATCATCTGGCTATATCTTATTAAATATTCCTTGTTTTGGAAAAGTATATTCCTGCTTTAAGCGTGACTGTTTTACCATCTATTATGGATGTAGGGATAATGTACACCTGAATGGACCATATACATTACGATTGGTTCACGTTGTATACACCCCTATATATCCACCTTCAGACATTGAATTATTGTATATCTGAGTGGATTATATACATCTAGATATTTGTTGTTGAAAACATCTGCACTAGATTGTTTTATGTCCCCACATGTTCATAACCACTGGATTACACATTTTATATCTATTACACAAAGTACCTATTGTGAATGGAATTCAGGTTCAAAAAATTGGGACATCACACAATTAAGATAAGTAATTACCATACTTTAAAGTGAGCGCAGAGTGGTATTCTCCAAAAATTTGTTTTCATAAATTAGCAAGCCCCAGGTGTCGCCCACATCTGCTTAATTATCAAATAGTCCAGGTAAGCAAACACAAAGAGTCTGAGGTGTGCTGAAGGTTCCACCAGGAAACCAGCACCACTGACAGGAGGTGAAACAGCAAAGGATTGTGACAGTGTTGAAGCAATCAGTTCCTTATTTTTTGTATTAGTTTGGTAGTATGAGCTTGGCCATAGGCAACTTTTACTGGCATCCACTGAAGACTGTTGTTTACATAATGCATTTGGTTTCCACTTGATATAGATTTAGGGGGAGATATATCAAGAGTGGATGAGTGCATCAATTATCGTATTTTGGATGCAATGCATTCCAACACTGATCGCATGCATACCAACATTTATTAATGCCATATGAATCTAGATTTAAGCAAAGGACAGCTCTCCCAATAAGAGCTGTCCATTGCAGTGTTGGAACTTCTGGGTTTATTGGATCATATTCTGGAAAGTTCCTGAAAAGAAGCCCATAGGCTTTTATTTCACAGCTTTCCAAACTTTGTGCATAAGGGAAATGCAGTCAAACCTCTGAAAACTTCAGAATCCTAACAGGGGCTAGGTAAGTTTCCTAACCTCCCCCCTCCAACCATAACCCTCCTTTCCTGAATCCTATTCCTAACCCTCCACACCCCGCACCCTAACCCTCCCGATTACTTCTTAAACCTAACCCTCCCTATTAGTGCATAACTCTAACCACCCTGGTAGTGCCTAACCACAATCCACCCCCTGGGGTGCCTAACCCTAACCTCCCACCCCCGCAGTCTTACCCTAAAACCCCTGTGGATCCTAAACCTAACCCTCTTCGCCCACAGCTAACATCTAACCTGGGCCGCTATACTTACGATCGGGATGCCAGCTGTCGAGATTCAGGTGTCGGCATTTCACCTGATGGGATTCCGGCAATGGTGTTGCAGTCGCAGGTTGGGATTCCGGCGCTGGAATTTTGCCCGCCGGCATCCCGATCATAGGTAAACTGAATATATCCTCAATAATTAACACTATGGCATGACAAGGTGACCACAAAATAAAATGTCTAATAAAATGCTATGTACACTTTTTATTATTATTATTATTATTATTATTATTATTATTATTATTATATAATTAAAGCACAAGCAATGCAAAATTACTGGTTTTAATTTTGCTGAAAATGTGATAAGTTGTAAATGGAGCATTTAATTAAATTCCTTACTGTGATATAGAGCCCTACTGTGCCATTCCATAGATATTCTTACATTAAATATAACTTAATAACCTACAATGAATGATGGCTTCAATTTTTACCAGTGATTTCATTATATTGAATAGATGTCAATTATATAAGGTAGGAAATGTCGGTAAAATGATAGTTGAAATGGAGCTGTCATACACACACGCTTACGGACAGAGCACCTACTCCATAAATTACATTTTTATTTTATTTGTGGTGGTTTGGAAAATCCTATGAATTGCTTGTATGTGCAATGAGGCAGATGGTATATGTATTTTCAATGTATTCTTCCTGCTGAGACTGACAAGTCACATCTGTAATGTTGAAAAAAAATTATTTGGTAACATATCAAATTAATTTTGAGTAGCTACATTGGACAGCATAAGCATATACAGATATTCATTGCTAGCTTTTCTAAATTTAAAATAAAATATTTATAGTAGAGATGTTTGGTTCGGTTCTCTAGAAATCCGAATCCACCTGAATTTCGTTAATCTGGATAAATAAGAGTCACGGTTCTGATCTCCTGAGGGTATCCGGGGAAATCTGAGTTGCAGTTTTGAACTTGTCGTGGTTCGGAATTCGGATTGCGTAAATTACATGATTTTAGCTGTTTTTTAAAAAATAAAAGAAAAATAATCCAGATCCAAAACACTTGAGAGTGGTTTTGCAAAACCAAAGCACGAAGATGAATCTAGATCCAAAACCAAAATCAAAACACAAGGGTCAGCGCACATCTCCGTAATACAGTCAATGTTGCATCTCCTGTAGTAGATGTCAACAATTGAACTTAGATACATTATTTCGGTTCCCAAATAGATGCATTTCATTTTATGAAGTTTTAGGACTCTTACAGACAAATTTGCAACTGAACATAAACACATAATTGCCTAATAACAACCCACATATGACATAATTAGGTAGAGACAATACTAGGAGAGCAACACACACATACACACTTAGTGAACATAAACCATAACCTTCAATTTAAAAATACATAGACATTATCGTGGTTGGCAGTCTCCTTGAAAGGAACACCTGTTCAGTGTAAGTGGATATAAAGAAATAACACAAGAGAACAAAGGGCACCACTAATAATGTTTTAAATGAGACAAAAGAAAGAAAATCATTTGCCATAATAATTGCATATGTGCATACCAAAATCCAAACAATATGTTGCTTTTCATATACTTTGCTTCTCTTTATCCTGGAGATCTTGGGTGGTAGGTATCAAGGGGGTTATGGGAGTCAGCATAGCACAGTGAAATCATATTTCTTTAATGTTATATACAGTATCTCAAAGGAAAGAAAGATAACACAATAGTGTAGTATGTTGCAAACAGTAATATGTTGTATCATTTTGTACCTATGCACAGATTTCTTAAAGCATAGCAAATTAATCCAGATTCTCTCTGGGTACTCCTCATAGCAGTCTGGGTTTAGATCATTTTTTTTAATCAAATATCCATGTACCTCCAATAAGATGTAATGGCAATAGTGTGATACTGTATAGCAAGTTTAATTCGCACATACTGTATATAGACGTATATAAAATCTAGAGATGAGCGGGTTCGGATCTCAGAGATCTGAACCCACCCAAATTTAGAGATCCGATGCCGGATCTCAAACCGAGGCAAAACCTCTCAGATACGAAATCTCGCGGCTCACAAGCTTTCGTCTCTGCTTTATAAGGAGTCCGCATTGGCGCCATTTCACTCTGGCTGTGGAGAGTGAACAGGGAGGGTGGGTAGTGTAGGGCTGCTGCTGTCTGCTGTGTCCATCTGCTCTGGTGCTGTCTGCTGTGTCCATCTGCTCTGGTGCTGTCTGCTGTGTCCATCTGCTCTGGTGCTGTGTCCATCTGGGCTGGTGCTGTCTGTTGTGTCCATCTGGGCTGGTGCTGTCTGCTGTGTCCATCTGGGCTGCTGTGCTGTGTCCATCTCGGCTGGCAACATGCTGTTTGTGTCATCAATCGCTGCTGCCTCGATCAGGGGTGCTCCGGGACCCAAGTTGTGGACCAAAACAAAAAATCTGTATAATAAAAAGTGTATTTTTTTTGTGTGTGCGTGTGCGTTAGCCACACTTATTATGAGACAGCAATCTAATGCTGCCTGTGTCGTCAATTGCTGCTGCCTCGGACAGGGGTGCTCCGGGCCCCAAGTTGTGGACCAAAAAAAAACAAAACCTATATAATAAAAAGTGTATTTTTTTGTGTGTGTGCATTAGCCACACTTGTTATTATCATCAGACAGCAACCTAGTGCTGCCTGTGTTGTCAATCACTGCTGCCTTGGTCAGCGGTGCTCCAGGCCCCAAGTTGTGGACCAAAAAAAAAATCTATATAATAAAAAGTGTATTTTTTTTGTGTGTGCTTGTGCGTTAGCCGAACTTATTATCAGACAGCAACCTAGTGCTGTCTGTATCGTCAGTCATTGCTGTCTCAGTCAGGGGTGCTCCAGGCCCCAAGTTGTGGACCAAAGAAAAAAAACCAATATAATTAAAAGTGTATTTTTTTTGCGTGTGCATTTGCGATAGCTGCACTTGTTATCAGACAGCAATCTAGTGCTGCCTGTGTCATCAATCACTGCTGCCTTGGTCAGGGGCCCCAAGTTGTGGACCAAAAAAATAATCTATATAATAAAAAGTGTATTTTTTCTTTTGTGCGTGAGTGTGGGTGTGCGTGTGCGTTAGCCGCAACTTGGCAACACTATTGCTGCTTGCTTGGTGACTCTGCTGCCACAGTGAATATGGAGGGCAGTCACATGACAGGAGAGCAAGATCCACATGTTGTAGCTGCCGGCAGCATTCATGATGATGCAAGGCCATCAACATCCTCTATGAAGGCCGATGCTCCAGGGCTTAAGTCAGGCCATGGACATGGAAAAGCAACTTCTTTTACTTTAGTAAAGAAAAAAAAATCTAAAACCAAGTTGACTTTAGATAAACAAAAAATTGGCAATATGCCATTCACTACATGAAGTGGCAAGGAAAGGATAAGGCCTTGGCCTTTATTTATGACTGGTGGTTCTAGTGATGATAGCCCTTCTGCTTGTTGTAGTAGTGGTGGTACTATAAAAAAAATGAAAGTTGTTAAGAAGAAGATGAGTAAGACAGCTCCGGAAGAACCAACTGTGTGCTCCGAAAAATCACAGAGAGTGCAAGTGTGCCCGTGGTTGCCATGTGTGAGCCAGACCTTTCAAATAGTGTACTTGAGGATCCTCCTTCCAACATTTGTGTGCCCTCTGTAAATGTGGGGAAGGGCAGTCAACATATTGCTGATGTAGTCATCAAAGATGCTTCTGTGCAATTGCACAGGATGTTGATGATGAGGATATTGATGTTGAGGATGCTGTTTGTGTAAGTCAGGCAACAGTTGTTGCCCATGGTATGAAAAAGCCCGTTGATGTCATGCCAGGGCAAAAGACAAAAAAATCCACTTCTCACGTGTGGAATTATTTCCACCCAAATCCGAACAACAGTTGTCAAGCCATTTGTAACTGATGCCTAGCAAGAGGGAGCAGAGGTAAAGACGTTAACCATCTAGGAGCCTCCTCCTTGTTACGTCACTTGGAGCGCATTCATCAAATTCCAAATTGTATGGGGCCAAGTTATAAAACTTAACAATCAGTCCAGTGTCACCTACCTGCTCCCTCTCTGTGGGATCCAAGTGCGTTTGATCTCCACCACCAACACCTGCATCATCAACATCCTCATTTGTCATTAGAAGTAGTCCTGCTGCATCCAATGTTATAAGCATGATTGACTCCTCTTCTATCCGTGATTCCTCAGAAGGATCCTTGATGACTACGCCTGTTGCTGTTGCTGTTGCTGCTGCTGCTGCTGCTGCTGTGAGTGGATCTTCATCCCAGAAGGGGACCAGGAGGAATACGACTTGTAGTATTGCAACCAGGGATGTGCAGGCTCGGTTCTACTCGGTTCCGTTCATTTTTTTTTACCGAATCTTATTGGGTATCAGCTGTCATGAGTTTTGGATAGCCAATAAGATTCGGTAAAAAAAAACGAACGGAACCGAGTAGAACCGAGCCTGCACATCCCTAATTGTAACCAAACAATTAACTGTCAAACAATCCTTTGCAAGGGTGAACAAGTATGACAGCAGTCACTCAGTTGCACAGCAGATTACTGACGCCACAACAGCTATGCTGGTATTAGATATACTGTACATCCAGTATCACCAGTAATGCAGTGGGTTTTAGAGAGTTAACTGAGGTCCTGTGTCCCTGCTACCAGATCCCTTCTAGAGTCCACTTCGCTAGAATGGCAATTCCTAGTCTGTACAAGGACATTAAAAAAAACCTTTTTAATGTCCTCCAAAATACCGTTGTACCCACTATCCACTTGACCATTGATATGTGGTCAAGTGGGACAGGGCAAACTAAAGATTACATGACTGTGACAACCAACTGGGTAGGTGTATTGCCTAACCTAGATGAAAAAAATCAATATTGTGAGCTGTGAGGTGGTCAAAATTGACTGCAAATGACTGGGAATTAATGTTATTAAGGTTAATAATACTGTAGGAACAAAAACAGGCCCAAACCGGTTTTTATCATTTTTTGAAAAAAGATCCAAAACCAAAATCAAAACACACAAGGGTGGTTTTGCAAAATCAGATCTAGATCCAAAATACAAAGGAGGTACAGATCCAAAACTGAAAACAAAAACAAAATACAGGGGTCGGCACACATCCTTAATAAAATCCAAGTATATAAACAATAAAGATTAATCGCTTATCTGAGATCTTAGGAGAACATCAGGAAATGTATACACCTTGGCCAAAGGAATGTTCACAAGGGATGTCCATCATAGAGTATTCAGTGGTAAGTCCCAAAAGGAAAGTTGCTATGGTTCCAACCCCTAGGCGGTAGCACCACTTGCCCACCCCTAGATATGAGCCTGCATATATCTACTAATAATAGTTTAAATTGCTTTCATTTTAAATTATATTAATGGTTACTATCTTCTTAATGTTTGTTATCTTTGCTGTGGCTAACATCTTGCGTGCATGCTTTCTTAGTTCTCTTACTTACAGTAGTTACCCCCATTGTAAAACACAGGGGTTTTCCAGTTGCCCAAAACCCCCAAATAAACAAGCACAAATGCAAACACACAAAATGTCCCAGCCAGCAGCTTGATTCATGATCACAATAACAGTAATATGGTTTTACCAGGGCCTGTGGGCTGCAACCCCTCCCCACGGGCGGTGATTCAAATACCGGCATCAATTAAGTACATGTCAGTGCAGGGGAAAGCTTCACTAACCCTCCCAAAGCCACTTATGCATATTGTCGGGTCATATGATGTTACAACGTGCAACATCACATAAGTGTCGCCCTATCACCGGTCCACACCCAGAATGAAGCAGCCTGACTGTGTCCTACCAGTTGGCTCCATGAGGGCTGCCTGACCTTGGACCATCCTTCTGAGGTGTCAGAATGGGTTAGTGCTGCTGGCTGCCTGGTTGCTGCTGATCGGGGTCACAGAAAATAAGTATTGCTGGCTGCTGCAGTGCTGCTGATTACCAATATGCAGGTACTGACAGGATTTAAATATATATACATTGGTTACAGCTCAATATCTAGTTACAGCTTAGAATTAACGTTTCGATTTGATCACAGACCTTTCTCAAGACATGTGATCCATATTCAATGATAAATTCAACTCATATGCAGACATAGATCATAATACATCAGGGTAGCAATCACCTACACACCCCACTAGGCCCTGATGTATTTTGACCTATGTCTGCATATGAGCTGAATATATCATTGAATATGGATCGGCCCCTATTAGTAAGGTAAGGTCTCTCTTTTTAGATAGCTATTAGTAAGGTAAGGTCTCTATTTTTTTATGTATAGAGATTTCCCATTCATTACATAACTATGTTACCCATATGCTCTTTAGGTGAGTGGTTTCACATTTGTCTCATCAATTTAGTGCCATTTTCTTTTCCCGTTATATTATGGTTAACAATGGGTGTTTCCCTTTGTTCATTTGTAGACTATAACATTAAGTGAAGAGGGGAAAGAGATTTAGACTTTTGAAAGTATGCTCTAGTCACCCCTCTCTGTACAGGCCACACCTCCTGTGCAGACCACACCACCATAGGCAAAACTGGGGGGTGGTGTGAGGGTGCACAGGACCACCCATTAGCCCAGTTCACCGATCCGCTGCTCCCTGGCTTTCCCACCCACCGCCATCCAGGGCAGGTCCCTACAGTGGCCGACAGCCATCCTGCACCCTCCCATGCCCACTGCCATGATCAGAGCTCAGCTTCGGTTGGGCAGCTCTATTGTACAGTTTCTGTGCAGCTTACCTTAAAGAAAATGGCAATCGGGGCATCCTCCCACAAGCAGCCAAACAGAGGAATAGCAGCCAGCAGGTAAATGCTGGCAGCCGTGGTGACTGCTGGGGGGTGGGGGAGGTTGGAGTATACTGCACAGGGCTTGGGGGGGAGGGGGGGGCTTACTGCACAGGGCTGGTGGGGGAGATTGGAGCTGACTGCTCAGGGCTGGGGGAGGTTATTGGAGCTGACTGCACAGGGCTGGAGGAGGGGTTGGAGCTGACTGAACAGAGCTGGGGGGATTGGAGCTCACTGCACACAGCTGGGGGGATTGGAGCTGACTGCACAGGGATGGGGGAGTTGGAGCTGACTACACAGGGCTGGGGAGAGGTTGCAGCTGACTGCTCAGGGGGCTGGGGGGGAGATTGGAGCTGACTGCAAAGAGGACTGGAGGGAGGTTGGAGCTGACTGCAAAGGGCTGTGGGGTGGTTTGGAGTTAACAAAGGGCTGGGGAATGACACTGAGACACAGTGGAGTGGGGGAATGGGGCTGAGAGATGCACACTGGAGCCCTGGAAATGGGGCTGAGAGATGCACTGGGGTAGAGAGATGCACACTGGGGCTGGAGGAATGGGGCTGTGAGATGCACACTGGGGCCAGGGGGAATGGGGCTGAGATATACACACTGGGGTTGGGGGAATGGGACTCAGAGCCACAGGTGGGCCTGATATTGGAGAGACGCAGGAGGTCCTGGTGAGAGACAAGGGGGCCTGGAGCTGGAGAGACATGGAGGCCTGGAAATAAAGAGTCACAGAGAGCACGGAGAACCATAGAGGGGCCTGGGGATGGAGATATTGGGGGGTATTGAGTAACAGGGGAGCCTGGAGAGACACAAAAGTTTGATCTGGGAAATTCACATTTCTCCTGCACAAAAACTTCTGTTACTACACTATATATTATCTGGTTATGATGATGACAAGGGTTATATTTCTACATAAACAGGCATCTTCCAGACAATGTGATCTTCTACATGAATAGTGAATACCGGCTGAAGATGCTGCCCAGTGAGTCTCAAATTCTTCAGAGGTTCCCCATTGCAGAGAAACCACCATATAGGTAAGAAAACACTTTTAAATTGTCTGTGGCCCCAAAAACCCGCCAAGGGGTGACACCAAGGTGACAGGAGCCGGATGCAGCACAGTAGCATTAAGTGCAGCATTTGGCTCCTGACAGTGTGAGGGAGCCAGCACTGCACAGTGCTCACCTGCACCTCTGGCACCTCCACACACCGGACAACTGGGGTTCGAGCCGTGAGGCCATACCGCCTTCCTGAGTGACCATGCCCCTATCCACGTAAATGCACCCCCTTTTCAGCACACACAACATCCCTCTCCACACCGGGTGACACCATGGGGAAGGACGCCACTGGTGTGTGTGTGATAGAGTTTTTTTTCTCCCAAGAAACAGTAACACAATATCTGACATGGTGCTAAAACTGGGACCACCCATTACCAGATCTCTAGTTTCGCCTATGCATACCACCACAACACTGGTCATACACTCCATATCACTAGTCACACTACCTTCAATGGCACAGAGTAGGCCCTTCATAAATTTCAGCTCCAGGCCCATGTGGTCCTTAATCTGGCACTGGATTTTACCATAGCAGTTGCCAAAACATGTAGTATAATGGTTGGAAAAATACACAGTACGGTCTTCTACTGATTATACTGTGCTATGTACAGTATGTTTATTTATTACTAGTATTTTGGACCCATCATACGGTGGGTCGCTAGTTGTTTTTCCCAGCATTGCAGGATGTTGTTGCCCTGTCCCTAATTCTGCTCCCTTCATACTCCAACCATCTTCCTGTCTCTTATCACTGTCCTCCCATCTCCCTGCCTTTCATTTCTGCCCCCCTCACCCCCATCACACTGACTCTCATTTCTGTCCCCTCATGCCCCAGTATCCCTGTATGTCATCTCTGTCCCCCTCATGTTCCCCATCTCTAATCATCTCTGTCCCCTTCACCACCATCTCCCTGTCTCTTTTTTTATATTGTTTTTATTGATCAAAAGAATAAACACGTTACACAACCATAGTTGACATGGAAATTAGTATAAAATAGCAGCACAAGACCACATTGGTTTACAATATTGTACAGTATATCATAGCAGAAGTCCATTAGAATACTAAGTGAAGCAATATATTCAGCATAGCATAATAAGAATGCATTAATAGTATAGAAAATTATATTAGCACTCGTTCATTATTGGAGAATACAAAATCACTAAAATGGAGGTGATCCCCTTGATAGTACCTCTAAGTTGTATCATGTGGTAGGGCTAACAGCTTTCTTGAGAAATTTTCTAGTGGGAGACGGAAGCCTACGTACAGTATATAAGAAAGCCAAATGGAGAAAATGTTCTCAGCTCGGGATTCTTCATCTAATGAGCATTCTAACCAATCCATTTGATATAAGTACAATAATCTAGGTAGTATAATGGAAATTGGGATGGGATCAGGATGTATCTATTGAGATAGAATCGTTTTCTTTGATGCCGCGGCAACACAAATTAGTAGTAAACAAAGGCTCAGAAAACAAAGATTATTGTCTGAGATGGTATTGTAATCCCAAGAGGCCCAACTCATGTGAACCTTACACATAAATGGTGTTTTAAATTCAATATTAATATAGTTTTTGGACTTGGTCCCAAAAGGTTTTAACTACTGTGCAAAACTATATACAATGAATCAAATCAACCTCAGGTACTGTACCTCACATTTAAAACAGTCTGAGTTATCAGAGATCCCCATAAGAAAGTGTAATTTAGGTGTATAATAAGCCCTATGTAGCAATTTATAGTTAATTTTGACATAAGAGGAGGAGACCAGCTGTTTATTCAATTGTACACAAGATCCAATAATCTGTTTCAAATCTGTTCCTAAAGAGGCTTCTTTTCATTTAGCTATCCCAGTAGTTAGCGTGGTCAAATCAATCTTACATCTAACATGAAGATAAACTAGAGAGGTGGGGACTGGGTTTCTGGGTTTTGGGGTTTCCATCATTCCATACAATCTAAGGAGCCAGAAAGGCCATCGGCTGGGAGCTGAGCAAGTAATTGGTTCATATAACAGCGAATGTGAAAATAAGCAAAAAGGGGAATATCCAAATGAGGGTACTTCTCTTTTAGCTGAGATAAAGTGAGTGTTATCAAACAATCTATATCCAAAAGATGATATACAGATTGATTGCCCTGGAGGTGCCAAGACCAAATACCCTCGCTACCCTCACCATTTTGAAAATCAATATTAGAGACCAGCGGGAGGAAAATGAGAAAAACATAAACCAATCCTCTTATTAAAAGTGTGCCAAGCAATACATGGGGTGACAAGGAAAGGGTTATTAAGCAGATTAGAGGATATGCGGCCAGAAGAAAAGTGCAGTATACTCACCAAATCAATCTGCGGGCAGAAAGCTTGATCTGTTGCCTTATAAACAAAGTTATTACTTCCATCTATCCATTCCAAAGTGTATCTATAATTTGCTGCTAGGGTGTAGTCCTGAATACAAGGTAAATTATTACCTACAAAAAGCAACGGCTGTTGCAGTTTAAATAGAGAAATACGAGGCTGCTTATCGGCCCAAATGAATTTAGTCAATGCCATGTTATAACTTTTTTATCATGTTTAGGCATTAGAAAGGGGAGCATTTGGAGTGGGTAGAGGAGGTGGGGAAAGGATACCATTTTAAACATGTGGCAATGTCCTAATTAGGAAATAGGGAGGTGCTTCCATTAAAGAAAGTCAGCCAACATTTGGCTTTTAAAAATGGTATTTTGGCAGCATATAGGGCCTGATTCAGAGCCGTTCGCTATTTGTGGTCGTTCGTTCAAAAACAAGGGGTGGCTATTCAAATGATCCGTTCGCAAATTGCAGTCAGTTCCCACCTCTAAGTCTGAACGAGCGAGCAAAACATACGCTCGTTTATTTGATAAAAACGCCCCCTGGCCGCACGCACCATACGTCATGTCCGCTATTTATTAGATTAATCGAGTACATCGTACAGCGTATGAACTGCTCGCTATTCTTGTGGTTGGTGTTTTCAACCGCTATTTTGCGAGCAGTTCTGAGTTAAAAAAAAACAAGTGATGTGGTCAATGACGCTGCTGTATTAATTATGCACTCCCTTAAAACGCCCGTTTTGACCTTTAAGCACGCCTGCGTTCGGATCTCCACTCCCCGTTTTCAAGCACCTTCCCCTGTTACCACCCACATACGCCTCATTCTGTCACTCAAAATAGCAGGCCCTCGCTATATTGCGTACCAACGATTTTCGGCCGCACTGACTGGTTCGCGCATGCGTACTAAAAACCGTATGCATGCGCAGATGTGCGAACATCGCTCGGAACGAGCGTACTGCCGCTAGTGAGTGGCTCTGAATGAGGGCCATAGTTCTGATAGTGAGAGAGGTATTCTCATTCCTAGATAAGTTAAACAATCTTAGGCCCAGCAGAAAGGAAACAAGTAAACCCCATCCCTCCTTAGCAGCAGTACGAAGAGCTAAAGCTGCTACTTTAACAGGATTAAAAAGGAACCCTAATATTGAATTAAAATCCCTAAGAGTGTCTAAGACAGAGGGTATTGCTAGTTTAGGTTCAAAGAAATACAGTAAAAGATAATCAGCAAAAGCTGATACTTTAATGTCTAATAATCCAATCTGGATCCCTTTCCAATTAGTATCCCTAATCAACGGGTCTAGTACAAGATTAAATAATAGCAGGGGTAACCTTGATGTATACCCCGGTATAGCCTGAAGGAGGGGGGGTCTTAAGACCATTAATGGTCAGAAAAGCAGTAGGTTGACAAAATAGCATCTGAAAAAAACAAATAAATTCTGGGCTGTATTGTTGTAGATGAAGCCCTCATAATATATGGTTCCAGGAAACGCGATTGAAAGCCTTTTTTGCATTACAGCTGACTATGGGCCTGATTCAGAGCCGGATGCTATTGGTGGACGGTCGTTCTGAAAAAGGGGCCGGATATTTAAATTAAGCGCTCGCTCTTTGCGGTCTTGATGCCTCTATGTCTGAACGAGCGAATGAACCATGCTCTAGCTATTTTGAAAAAAACGGCCCCTGGCCGCTCTCATCATACGTCATCTCCGCTATTTATTAGATTAATCGAGTACATCGAACGGCGTATGAACTGCTCGCTATTCTTGTGGTAGCATTTTCCTACCGCAATCATGCGAGCAGTTCAGACTAAAAGACAACCAAGTGACGTGGTCAATGACACTGCTTTGTTAATTATGCACTCCCTTAAAACACGTTTGGCACGCCTGCGTTCGGATCTCCACTCCCCGTTTTCAAGCACCTTCCCCTGTTACCACCCACAAATGCCTCATTCTGTCACTCAAATTTACAGGCATTCGCTATTTTGCGAGCACACGATTTCCGACCGCACTGACTGGTTGGCGCATGCGCATTACAACCCATACGCATGCGTAGATGAGCGAACATCACTCGGAACGAATGAGCGGCCGCTTATGAGAGGCTCTGAATCAGGCCCTATGATAGCGTTGCTATTAGATAAGCTATGAGAGTGCAGCATAGCAGCTGTAAGTAAACGTATATAATGGACTGAGGTCCTTCCTTTAACAAACCCATTCTGAGCAGGGTGTAATATATGAGGGAGAGTTAATTGCAAGCATTGCACAATTAATTTAGTGAACAACTCGAGGTCCTGATTCAGTAAAGATATTGGGCGATATGATTGAACAAGCATTGGGACTTTGCCATGTTTTGGAAATACTACAATCCTAGCATCAGTAAAACATCATGGGAATGGATTGCCCTCCATTAGGGAATTGAATCACATCAGTAAATGGGGCATTAGATGTGAGGCCAAGATTTGAAATTACTCAACTTCCAGGCCATCTGGGCCAGATCTCCCTGTCTCTTATCTCTGTCTCCCTCATGACCCTGTCTCTAATCTCTGTGCCTTTCACCCCCCATGTCCCTCTCTCTTATCTTTTTCCCGTATTACCCCACCGGGGGACAAGCGCTGTTAGGAACGTACTGTTTCCTCCTGTCAGCATTTGCAGCCTGCATCCCTCCATTAACAGAAACCTCCCACCCAGTGGTTGTTGACTGCAGGTGCTGACAGAGAGCAACAATCCTGTCATAATAGCACTGGAGGACAAGACACAAGTGAGGCTGTACAACAAACAAAAATATCCCTTGCACAGTGTCCACACTATAGATATAGATAGAAGTTTACCTAAACCAGTTGATTGAATTAAAACTAGGGGTGTGCACCGGCCACTTTTCGTGTTTTGGTTTTGGATCTGGATCTTTCTTCGTGTTTTGGATCTGGATTGGTTTTGCCAAAACCACCCTTCCGTGTTTTGGGTTCTGGGTTTTGTGTTTTGTATCTGTATTTTTTTGAAAAAAAGCATAAAAACAGCTAAAATCACAGAATTTGTGGGTTTTTCTGCTCCTATGCTATTATTAACCTCAATAACCTTAATTTCCACTCATTTCCAGTCTATTCTGAACACCTCACACCTCACAATAGTGTTTTTATGTCCAAAAGGTTGCACCGAGGTAGCTGGATGACTATGCTAAGAGATACAAGTGGGCGGCACAAACACGTGGTCCATCTAGGAGTGGCACTGCAGTGGCAGACAGGATGGCAGTTTGAAAAACTAGGCCCCAAACTATACATAATGCAAAGAAAAAAAAGAGGTGCAAGATGGAATTGTCCTTGGGCCCTCCCACCCACCATTATGTTGTATAAACAGGACATGCACACTTTAACAAAGCAAACATTTCAGCGCCAGGGTCTGCCACACGACTGTGGCTGAAATGATTGGTTCATTTGGGCCCCCACAAAACAAGCTGGCAATTAATCTGTCCCTGCACAAACTGGCTCTACGGAGGCAAGATGTCGTCCTCATCCTCCTCATCCACCGATTCCTCACCCTCTTCAGTGTTGTGTACATCCTCATCCTCACAGAGTATTAAGTCGTCCCCGCTGGAATCCACAACCACAGGTCCCTCTGTACGTTCTGGAGGCTGGTCTCCCTGGAAGAGTTGATAATTCATAATATGAACATCATCTTCTCCACATTTTGTGGAAGCAACCTCCTACGCCTTTCGCTGACAAGGTTCCCGGCTGCACTAAACACTCTTTCGGAGTACACACTGGAGGGGGGGGCAACTCAGGTAAAATAGAGCCAGTTTGTACAGGGACCTCCAAATTGCTTCTTTTTCCTGCCAGTACAGGTACGGACTTGTCTGACATGCCTACTTGGATGCTGTCACCGATGTAATCCTTTAACAGACAGACTCACGCTTGTCGCTGCTGCTTTGAGGATGCAAGTGCGGCTACAGCCCACACAATTCACAAAGACAGAAAAAAAAGAAGAATATTTTTATTGTTTGTGGAGCACACTTTGAGGGTGTCACCACCCTTTAACAGACAGACGCATGCTTGTCGCTGCTGCTTTGAGGATGCAAGTGCGGCTACAGCCCACACAATTCACAAAGACAGAAAAAAGAAGAAGAATTGTAGCACACTTTGAGGGTGTCACCACTCTTTAACAGACAGACGCACGCTTGTCACTGCTGCTTTGAGGATGCAAGTGCGGCTACATCGCACACAAGTCACAAACACATTAAAAATATAGTTTTTTATTTTTTGGAGCACTTTGAGAGTTACACCACCCTTTAACAGACAGACGCACGCTTGTCGCTGCTGCTTTGAGGATGCAAGTGCGGCTACAGCCCACACAATTCACAAAGACAGAAAAAAAAAGAACAATATTTTTATTGCTTGTGTAGCACACTTTGAGGGTGTCACCACCCTTTAACAGACAGACGCACGCTTGTCGCTGCTGCTTTGAGGACAGTATCATATGCAGTGACAGTAGACTTGTCAGAAATTGTTGGCACGTCCTTCAGTCCGGACCAGATGTCCAAACCAGCCCTTGACTTATGACACAGGCGCACGCTTTGCGCTGCTACTATGTTGATGCACGTGCGGCTACATCGCACACAAGTCACAAACACATTAAAAAAATAGTTTTTTATTTTTTGGAGCACATTGAGGGTTACACCACCATTTAACAGACAGACACACACTTGTTGCTGCTGCTTTGAGGATGCAAGTGCGGCTACAGCCCACACAATTCACAAAGACAGAAAAAAGAAGAATATTTTTATTGTTTGTGTAGCACACTTTGAGGGTGTCACCACCCTTTAACAGACAGACGCACGCTTGTCGCTGCTGCTTTGAGGATGCAAGTGCGGCTACAGCCCACACAATTCACAAAGACAGAAAAAAAAAGAACAATATTTTTATTGTTTGTGTAGCACACTTTGAGGGTGTCACCACCCTTTAACAGACAGACGCACGCTTGTCGCTGCTGCTTTAAGGATGCAGATGCGGCTACAGCCCACACATATCACAAAGACAGAAAAAAAAAGAATATTTTTATTGTTTGTGGAGCGCACTTTGAGGGTTACACCATCCTTTAACAGACAGACGCACGCTTGTCGCTGCTGCTTTGAGGATGCAGGTGGAATCTAGACGGGATTTGGAACCGGGGACACACTACCTCCATCAATTGTCTAAATCCCACTGCACTAATGGCGGATACCGGACGCACGCCTAACACCAACATAGCAGTCAAGGCCTCAGTTATACGTTTTGCTTCAGGATGACTGCTGTCGTACTTCATCCTCATCGCTAGGGACTGTTGGAGGGTAAATTGTTTAGTAAAAGTAGTGATGTTCCTACTTCCTCTCTGGGATGATGAACAACTCCCAGCAGCAGCAATAGCACTAGGAGGAAGTGGTTCTTGACCTTTCCCTATTTTATTTTTATCGGAGAAAGTTTGGTCATCCATTTATGTTATATTGATATATACGTGCGGCTAAAGCGCACACAAACACAGAAAATATTTTTTTATTTTTGCTGGAGAGTAGTGCACTTTGTGGGTTACACCACCCTTTAAGAAATGAGCCAGCCGGCTCTTTACTTATGGGACACAGGCGCACGCTTGGCGCTGCTCCTTTGTTGATGCACGTGCAGCCACAGTGCACACAAGTCACAAACACAGAAAATATATATTTTTTTGGTTTGGAGTGTACTTTGGGGGTTACAGCAGCCTTTAACGGTCAAGCCAGCCGGCCCTTTACTTATGACACAGGCGCACGCTTGGCACTACATTGTTGATGCACGTGCGGCTACTGCGCACACAATTCACAAACACAGAAAATAATTTTTTTTTGGTTTGGACTGGAGTGTACTTTGGGGGTTACAGCACCCTTTAATGGTCAAGCCAGCCGGCCCTTTACTTATGACACAGGCACACGCTTGGCACTACTTTGTTGATGCACGTGCGGCTACTGTGCACACAATTCACAAACACAGAAAATAATTTTTTTTTTGGTTTGGACTGGAGTGTACTTTGGGGATTACAGCACCCTTTAACGGTCAAGCCAGCCGGCCCTTTACTTATGACACAGGCGCACGCTTGGCACTACTTTGTTGATGCACGTGCGGCTACTGCGCACACAATTCACAAACACAGAAAATATATATTTTTTGGTTTGTAATGTACTTTGGGGGTTACAGCACCCTTTAACGGTCAAGCCAGCCGGCCCTTTACTTATGACACAGGCGCATGCTTGGCACTACTTTGTTGATGCACGTGCGGCTACTGCGCACACAATTCACAAACACAGAAAATAATTTTTTTTTTGGTTTGGACTGGAGTGTACTTTGGGGGTTACAGCACTCTTTAACGGTCAAGCCAGCCGACCCTTTACTTATGACACAGGCGCACGCTTGGCACTACTTTGTTGATGCACGTGCTGCTACTGCGCACACAATTCACAAACACAGAAAATATATTATTTTTTTAGCACTTGGGGGGAGCACCCCTGATGGACAGAGCACCCCCTGGACAACACTACAGCACCCCTTTAGGACTGGGACACTGTACAGGATTTTGGAGTGGACACAGCCCCTATGGAGAACTGACTGCACAACACAGTCCAGCCAGCCCCTATGGACTTTGAAGTAGTGGACACAGCCCCTATTAACAACAGTAGCACAGCACAACACAGCCAGCCCCTATGGACTTTGAAGTAGTGGACAACAGCAGCACTACACTACACTACACTACACAGCCCAGCCAGCCCTAACTCCCACCCTCCCTCTTCACTGTCCACAGCGGAGTGAGAAAATGGCGCAGACGCGGGTACCTTATATAGGATCCAAAACCCGCGAGACTCGTAAGGCGGGGTGATGACGTTTTGCCTCGATTTCAGATCCGAGTCAGGCGGGAAAAGTCGAGCCTGACTCGGATCGGACTCGCATCGGGGGGGCTCTGGGGGGTTCGGATTTCAGAAATCCGAACCCGCTCACCCCTAATTAAAACAAGGGAAATTTTCTTCAAACTATTCAGCAAAGAAGTAACAACCTGCACTGTAAGCTTGAAAATATAAACAAGTATAATAATAGTCAAAAAGTCCATCATAATTAAGTCAAAATTTATTTATTATAACAATATCAATAGAATGCAAAGAAAACACATAACAGGCTAAATAGCCATAACATTCCCCCTACTCATTATAAATTGTATAAACCCACATTTGTGATGCAATTGGTGTAGTCAGCACTGTAAGAGAGCTCAAATGTGCCTTGTGCTGGCTGGCAGTACCAACAAGTGCAGCACTGACTAGAGCGTCCTAAGGGAGACTGTACAGGCTGCAGGGTTCCTGTCTGGAGCTAAAGAATGCTCTGGCGGTGTTGCAGCAGAAATCCTGGCTTCATGGTGCCATTCCAATCACCCTGTTAGCCGTGGGGCAGCACCGGTTGCAAACCCTTAATTGTGTTCTTGGGTGTAGTAGTAAATAACCTTTATTTCTGCAAAGTGCAGGTGCATGTAAAACTGCTTTTGCTAGTTTAGAATCAAGTCAATACATACATATACAATATTAAGCCAATACTGTACATCTTACAAATTATTTTCGACTGGTAGCAGCCTTCCACAGGTTTCCAAGTTCTAGCTGTTGTTATCCGGCATTTTATAAGTAAGGTCCTTATTGACTTCACAATCCAAAATATATAATTGCACCAGCAGTTATTAAACTGGTAAATAAAGCTGCCCATACACATACCGACTTTTCATCCAATTTGGCCGATTTCGACGAATCGTGACGACAGATCATGTAAAAAATGGCCAAATCATGAGTTTCTACTCTTGATCACGATGCTGATGTGTATCCCCACTCGTCGTACCTCGCTTCTTCAGATCTGCCATGCTGTAGGGCAGATTAGCCAATCTGGGATACAGTGCATTGGCTGCAAGATAGATCTTTAGTCAGATTGGACAGTTTTAACTCCAAATCATGACCATGACTGCCTGGGGAGAGTTCAGGGAGAGTTCAGGGGAAATCGTGTACATCGGATGATTGGGAGCAAGTCGATATGTGTGTGGACACCTTAACTGTCAGTAGGAGATTTTAGATGGCTGTCACTGGATCTTCAAATGTAGTACAAATGCTGGCGGATTTCAGTAAACAAAATGAGAAGTAGGATTGTACACTTTAGGTTCCTGACTATTTTCTGTGTCAAAGACACTATTATCAAAGGATCAGCAAGCAATCATTGCATATCATAGATTGTTATATTATAATACTAAGTAAATGTCTTATATGTTCAAGTTGACGCAGTGCAGGTTGTTACTTATTTTCTACAAGTTAGACTATGTCTAAAAGTCTCAGTCAGTGATATCTATGAGGGGAGGGAGGGCACAAGGAATCCTTGCAGCTAGACATATACTGTATCCCAGGGCTGCCATCAGAAATTGTGGGGCCCAGGACTGTCATAACAGGCAGGGCCCCCTTCAACCTTCATAAACCCCCACCACTTCCCACAACCCCCCTTCCCCCGCTACCGTACCTATACACAATAATATATATATATATATATATATATATATACTGTGCATGTTTTAGTTAAATCAGAAACCACACACACTTTAACTTACCTCGCTCGCTCCATACTTCTTCTGTCAGCCTTCAAGCTCCGGGCGGCTCTTCAGTCCTCGCACCACTCGCTCTCTGCAGCTCCTCTGTCATTCAGCGTTGCGCAGCGTGACGTCACGCGCGCCTGCTTCAGGGAAATTTGAAAAACTTTATTGACAGCAGTGGGCACTGCTGTTTGGCCAATCCAGTAAAGTGGGAAGCGGAGCGGGAGGACGGCTGTCGGGCCCGGCTGGGTGAGGTGCCTGACAAGTCACTTAACTGTGACTAATGTGTGGCGGCGGCGGGGCCAGGTGTATAGTAGAGGATGCCGCCAGGCCTGTCACAGTGCCACTTGCGGCCAGGGGGTTAATAGTGGCGGGCAGTATGTAGCAGGCGCTGGGCGGGCCCCCTGAGTGTCCGGGCCCGGTACTCCAGTAGCGGCAGTCCCCCCCTGATGGCGGCCCTGCTGTATCCTCAGAATCACAATTAAAATAATAATGTGTCAGCCAATCAGTGGTGTGTTCATCCCAGACACCTGGAGGAAAGTTATAATTTGGTGCCCTCCCTTGTCACAGTCACTGTAAAGTAGTAATTTGCATGCAGACAGGATATAGATAGACTAAGGCAGCTGCTGATGGTCTGACATAGAGCTCTCCACTAGTGTATGGTGGCTTCTCAGGTGCCGGGAAGGGGTGTCATGTATTGGGCGGCTGTGACGGTACACTCCGGGTACATAGCTACAGCCCTAAAGGGGGGCATCCACTACACGATTTTAGCAGGCGATTGAACGATAATGACGTCGCTGTCGTTCAATCATTTAAAAATCATTCATAAATCGTGCAGTGTTTGGTCGTTAACGATCAACGATGCGTGCTCCCGCTGGTCATTTGATCATCTTGTCAGTAGAATGAACATGCAGGTCAATTTCACTTGATCTATTAAAGATAGTTTGCTAAACGTTTGCAAATCATTTGCAAATCGTTCAGACTGAAAGATAACATTTCAAGGGAAAAAATCAAGGGAAAATCGTTTAGAGATTGGACAGGGAGTAGATCGTCTAGTGGATGTGTCCCTTTAGTGGGGTAAATATGTTGTGAACAGTGGAGGAGGTGCCCCTTTAGAACGGGAGCCCGGTGACAGGCGCCTCCATTGTCTACCATAGTTCTGCCCCTGGGTGTATCGGATCTATCATAAAGACATTATTGCTCTTTAAATATAGGAGTCTGTCATGATATATTTAAAAAGCAAGATATTGTAAATATATTATAATAATGTCATTATGGTAGATTAGATGCACTTCCAGTGCTACGGAAATAATCATAATAATATATATATATATATATATATATACACACACACACACACTGTGTCTGTTTGTTTTGTTTTATTATTTCATTGTAGAGGTAATATAAGTACCAGCAGGCCCTTAATGCCCCACCTGCTGGTACTTGTAGTTCTCCAAGTGCCAGTATGTGGTTATGCCTGCTGTGACCTGCAGTACTACTGCAAAAGACAATATTTATATTTTCATATGCACCACACAAAATAATCGATCCGACACCCACCGCCTAGGAGTGCTGGAGATAGCCCTGGGCTATCAGCCTGGGCCTGAGTTGCCCTGTAGTGAGGGACCCCTTTATTGGGGAGTTACCTGCTCCCCAAGGACCCCTGGCCTGGGATGACTAGTGGTCAGAGGTGATGCTTCAGCTGGGGGGCCAAGTTAAAGAGCTCCCCTGGCTATGGCATCACCCCCTGTAAGAAAGAGTCCGGTGCTGGTTCTGGTACATACAGGCATTTTTTCCCCCTGTATTTCCAGAACCAGGACCGGCTCAGAGCACAATGCTGGTTGCGCTGAATATGGGGGACCCCCTATGTCATTTGTCCACCGTATTTTGGCAACCAGGACTGGTTCTGAAATGGCTGTTGCTGTTTGTGCTTCATACAGGGGACCCCTACATCATTTGTCCCCTGTATTTAGCACAACCAGTACTGGCTTTCCAAAGCCCGGTGCTGGTTGTTGTTTTTGGGGAGGGACCACGCCACTGTTGTTTTTTTATAAAACAGAAGCACAGACAGGTCTCACTGACCCGTCCCTGCTTCTGTGTTTATTTAAATACAGGTATCACAGATTGTTGAGATCCGAGCCTGCATCAGTCTGCTTCTACCTCCCCCGGCTCCTGCCACCTGCACCACCACTGCACGTAACACCAATGAGTTCCAGCTGCAGCTAACGCCTTCTATCCCCCAGGTCCAGCCGCAGCTTATGGCTGCTTCCTTCCCCTGAGCCACCACCACTACCACCCATACTGACCTGCCATCTTTGTGCACCCAAGTGAAGCCACAGTGAGTACATATGATGGAGGCTCCTACTGAGGCTGCACATCAAGTTGAAACTTCCTATCTCTATAACTTTCTCAATTACCTAAGCCCCAAAAGCACCTACCCTGGAATAATAGCTACCTAATAAAACAAATCCAAAGTGTAAATTTGCCTGCTACCCTGTTATGCCTTCCCAAAAATCCCTCATAGAGAACAGCAGAAAAGTGGTCCTAATTGAGTGTGAGAAAATACTGACAGTTGGAAATTTAAATTACTCCCAAGTCCTAATTTTTTATGTTTTTGCCCTGAAATTTGGCATGCAGCACCAAGCGACAGTTCTACCAGCCCACGCCAAATTTCAGCACCATATCTCCAATAGCTTTTGAGGTGTAGCCCCTTAAACACCATGTATCATCGGAATTTCTCTATGGGAAAATTCAATTATTTTCGAGAGGACCCCTACATCGCTTGTCCCCTGTATTTTGGCAACCAAGACTGGCTCTGATTAGCCTGGTGCTGGTTGTGCTTAATACAGGAAACCCCTATGTTGTTTGTCCCCTGTGTTTAGTACAACCAGCACTAGTTCTCCAAAGCCCGATGCTGGTTGTGCTATGGAGGCATGTAATTTTTTTTTATATTACACATTAATTTCTTAAAACAATACATGGATGGATCTTAGTGATGCATCCACGCATCTGTGTCTTATTGATTTAATTTTCCCAGGTGCATGCCCAGCACCAGTGAGTCCCTCTGTCGCCCGCTGATGCTTCTATGCACGCCAGTTGCTGCCACTGCTCTGCACCTCCACTGGTGCCACTGCCCCACACATCTGCAGCCTGTCCCTGCAGCTGTATCTCCCTGTGCACCCTTAAAACACCATCTGTGTGCTGTGTGCTCCTCCACCCGTGTTAGTGTACCTATTTGTGGTCCTTCAGGTGCCCAGTTTGCTCGTCAATACCCTGATGGTTAATAAATTATAAAAAAGCAATGAAATTCCATAGAGAATCCCTTTAAGGCTACTGAATTTGTGCCACTCAAACTAAAAAAAGCTCTGTCTCCTCCCCCCATCCATACCACTTTTATCCCATCTGCACAGCTCTATTTTCTGCTTAGACCTCAGTTGCGTAGACTGCAAGTGTGTATTCCAATGATCACACAATTCTGTGAATTAGCAGCTCTACCATTTTGTGAGTGACAGCAATCTCATTCTGCGAGAGTGCTGAATCTGCAGTTAACCACAGGGTGTGATGGTATACCATATCTGTATTGCGCAAGGAACACGTCCATTAAGGCATCGGCCTTAATGATTGTAATTTCATTGCTTTTGTTAGTTTGAATGGCACAAATTCAGTAGGTTTTGTGAAATTTCAGATCATGTCTAAGAAGCCTTAATTGGACATGTAAAAGGTTTTTTGTCTATGGAATATATATATATATATATATATATATATATATATATATATGTAGCACTGGTGGAGGTGTATCGGATCTATTTAAAGACATTATTATCTTGCTCTCAAAATTTTAATTTATCATGAATTTGGGAGGGGGCTATGGGGGTGGGGAAGGTGCTGGGGGTTATATTTTTAAAGATTACATACCTCATCACTCTGTCATGTAACGGGGAGGGCGATATATTTAAAGAGCATATGTTTTATCACTCAGTCATGTTATGGGGGGTGATATATTTAAAGAGCATATATTTTATCACTCTGTCATGTTAAATAATTTAACATGGCAGAGCGATAAAATAAATGCTCTTTAAATATATCATCCCCTAACATTACTTGGTGATAAAATATGTGCTTTTTAAATATATCAGTCTTCCCCCCCTCAGCACCTACCACCTAACATGGCAGAGTGATAAAATATGTGCTTTTTAAATATATCACCCCCCTCGCCCAGTCCCCACTCCTACCCCCAGCAACGACCCAACCAAACCCTCATAGGGCTTAGCTTGCACTTGACAGACTTACTATAATGTTTTACTGCCAGTCTTTCTGCCACAGCCCACAGAGCCACTGCTTATCTCTCCCGGCCACTCTCACCGCAGTCAGTGTGTGACAGCCACCGCTGCCGTGCTGGTTTCACGGCACGGTTTTCACTGCCAGCCACAGGTGCCTTGCAGTATCGCGGGCTGTCAAATGCTATGTGATGTCCGCGACATGAGACCATAGAGTGCAGTCATGGAGGAGGAGCACCGCTGATGCTGACTGGTGCTCAGATCAGCTCCTCTGTTTTGGAACTACTTAAAGCCAGACAGTCAGTAGGACATGATGGAACGGCCGGGACCCAGGTGACAATGGAGGAGGTGCCCCCTTTTGGGCTGGCACCCGACAGCAACTGACTCCATTGTCACCGGGAGTTCCGCCACTGCAGCCAATATTGAATACACCAACTATCTGAAAAATATGCACTGTTATGACTAAGTTGGGAAATCACTGTTAGTGGGGCAAAATGCTGTTGCAACAGCATGGAAATGCCGGTAACTCAACCTCGGACTCATGAGTCTACTGTAAGTGCAGCATTTAGTCACGCGTACTCGTGTCATGAGTTGACTCATGGCTAATTGAATTAAGCCCATGATGTTAATTATTAATACTGTATTATACACTATCCAGTGTCCAGTGAATAAAATTACCAATGTATACATATATGTCCATGGCTGGTGCTTGGTTCTTTAGCTTAACCCCCATACTCCTAGACTTTCTTAAATGCTTCATATAGTGGGCAACATGAACTGTAGAATGGTGCCCACATCCAGAAAAAACACTCAACTCAAGCCAGGAAGTCTCACCGTGATTACTGGCTCTGTCTATGACTGAAGCATTACATACACTGCACATTGTATGAGGCAGACTGTGGGCCAAATGTATTAGGATGTGAGTTTTTCGCACATATGGAATCACACCTTGTCCTGCCTTTAAAAGTTGTGAGCATGACACAAAATTTACGTATGTAATAGGTGGTGATATTTCAGCTATCTACGCAGTTCACATACGAACGTCTCACGATGAAACTCACAGGAAAAGGCACAAATTGTAGACCAACTGGAATGTGATTTGCATTTCTCCAAGCACACTGACACAAACAAATTCACCCATTGGCAGGGCAAAGTCCCTTGATAGCATCATACACACTATATAAGCCCCAGAGGCACCATTTTGTGCTTTGATAGGGAGTAAGGAGTTGGATGCATGACAGGAGACAGGAGGATTTTGGGAACATTATATGCAACATGTCAGGCAGGAGAGCTGGGGGAGTTTAACAAAGGCAGGAGGAGGTGATTGTCAGGTAGAGTCACAGTCAGGAGGAGGCAGCTTTGTCTGACCAGGAAGCGCAAGAGGAGGATGATGACACAAAGGTGGAGTCTGCTGGTTCTTTGCCTGGGAAGTGGGTGCAATATTCGCTTCACCTATGAAGAAAATTCTGCACAGGTACATGCTATGGTATCAATGTTCACACATCTCCTGGGAGAACACACACACTGTATCTCCCTGGCCAGAAAGAAACAAATGTGGCTTGGCAACACAGATGCTGTTAATGCTGCCATTAGCTGCAAACATGACATTTACATTGTAAAGAAGCGTTTCAATGATATAAAACGAGTGTTAAAGAGCAAAATAGTGGATGAAGTGAAGCAGTCCCGCAAGACCGATTGTGGCCGTCACATCCCCAAACACTATACATCTTATGAACAAGAGCTCAAACAAACCATTCCCCCAGAGATCCTACCTGGGACTCATATTGAGGATACAGACAGATCTCCAAACCCAGTCCCTATTGGTGAGTGACATTACAATACTCATATTACATACTTGTACATGCATATTTTTGTTTCCTGTTTGTAATGCTCTATTCCTTTACAATCATCTGCTGCTGTAAAACAGCACATACCAGTATGCAATATTATTTACGTTTCTAACTTAGTATTATTATGTTTGTGAGATTCAAAACCAGAGTATTTTTAGTGGTGCATTTTAATTTTAATGTCCTTCCCTTTTTTTGGGTTCACTGTTCTAAAAATTTAAGATGAACATGGAATTGTCCAAAGCATAATGTCTTGAATTGTTCCACAGCTGCTCCAGGGAGGAAGAATTCTTCTTCAAAAAAGCCTCATGCACATGTGGATAAACATGCTGCAGGTATGTGCTGAAACAGAAATCCAACACATTAGTATGTACCTTAGCATGTATTGAGGAATTAGCCCAAAAGCAAACACGCTTTCAATAGTCAACTAGATGTAAATCATCTAAACTTTACACATGTATCTCATGTTGCCACAATCAGAACTTAATTCTGGGGTGAAAAAACTGTGCACCCCCCCCAAATTTCAAACAGTGAAATAATAAACTTTACCTTTTTTTTAGGTCCATCACTTCCACATGCACAACTCACGAAATTGAATTAGTCACAGTAGCTCCTGTCATGGTTGTGGATGAAGATACAGAAGTGGTTAATAACAACAACCAGCAAATTATCCGTACAACATCAGAGCCTACACCTACACCTCCAAAAACCAAAAACCCCTTCTGTTGATGAGATAGCTTTGTCCCTTGACAGTTTTAGAGCAAAGCAGGTTTACTTTATGGAGAGACAAACAGAACAAATGGAAACCATTAACTATGTTCTTAAAATGTTGTGTGTATGTATTTCAGGAAAACCGAACCGAACATCTCTGCTTGATAGGTTTAAATACTTCTTTATCCTTTTAACCTACAGTAAGTTCCTTTTGTTTAGATGCAAGAAGAAAATTCTGTAAAAATAAACATATTTATGTTATATACAACTTTGTATACTCTTACATCTACATCATTTTTAAAAATATATTTTATTTGATTAAATAATAAGTTCTGAGCATTGATTTGCAGAACTGAAACTATTGGTTTAAAGTCACAAACTGCTCTGTGAAGGTAATCAAGGGAGAGTCATGCAACTAGTTATTTGTTTTCAGCTGTGAATGTATTCCACCCTCTTAGCACAAGTGAATAAGGGGCCTATGCATTACTAATCATGGCAGTGCCACAAATATTATCAGGCCATATCACAAAATACTTTTTTATTTGTAACCAAGGGGTCTATCTACTAAGCATTGTTAGGAGACAGAGTGAAAAGAGATAAGGAAGTGATAAGGTGCCAGCCAATCAGATCCCAACTGTCATTTTTCAAATACAGCCTGTGGGATGTCAGTTGGGAGCTGATTGGCTGGCACCTTATCACTGATTTATCACTTTTCACTCTGTCTCCTAACACTGCTTAGTAAATAGACCCCTAAAGCATTCTCTCTATGTACAAAAATTAACTCACATGGACAATAGTAAGAATAACAACTATCCCTGTGAGTTACACTTTGGCCACACCAGAGGAGTCTTTCACATTTTCAAAAGACTCCTTCTGAGAATCCAACACTGGGCATGTGCACAGTGGTCCTGAGTCAGTAAGGATCACAACTGCAACAGCGCTCTTTAGACGGCTGATTGTTGAGTATGCGAATGCATCGCAGTGCGTGAAGGCTCCACTGTGAGCACATTGCAATCACAGTGACCACGCAGATCCATGGCAGAGTGATTGACAGGAAGTGACAGTTTGGGGGTGTTGATGGGGGATGGTCGGGGAAACGCAGATGTGTCAGTGCATTTGAACGCTGTTACAGGGGCGTGCATAAATTAGCCACTGCGATGGCATACACAGCTTGAGTACTCACTGCGTGCAATGAAGTTAGCTATTCCTAAGTAAGGTCAGGGCTGCTGTAATGCTGTGTGAGGGACCGATGGTACTCGATGTTACCAATATTTGTAGAGGATTGCAAGGTATTACGGATGTGAGATAGCGGTAGTGGGAGGCAGTGGGCATCTCTATGCTGGCAGTGCTATGGCATTGCGATTGCATTTGTTAGCATATTTTTGCTATACAGGCCCAGTGTCAGTTTCCGGAATGGTCAGTGGCAGTGAGAGATGGATCGAGAATAGAGGATGGCATAACTAGAAGAGGCCAAGCAACCAAACTCCGAAAAGTGACACTATTTGAAGTATGGTATGTAGGAGTCAGACCATAGTCTCCATTGCAGTCTACACAAGATATCTGTGAAATATTGTGCATTAGGCTATTAGTAGATTGCAATAATTCAGAAAAATGTTACAAATACCACTTTTTCTACATAATTTTATGGAAAAACATGATACATAGGCCCCTGGAAGAGTTGTCTTTGCAGTATTTATCTTTGCCAGCCTCCATCCTGGCAAAGTTTATTGCAAATGACAGTTTTCAATGGGTAATTCTGTGGTGCTTCCTATCATGAAGTTTAACATTTTTCTGATCTTGTGAAGAGTGGTCTGACAGCCTAACGTGCAAGACCCTGATTTCAGTAGCTCCTGCTTTGTGACTGAATAAATATTATTTTTTGGGGAATTCCTCACCAACAAGTTTACTAAGCGCTAAACTCCTAGCAGATTACTTAACTATTCAGAAGTATCCCTGTTAAGGACTACTTCTCACCACTGTTTCAGGGGCTTCTTTGTGCCTCATCCAGTCCTTTGGGGACCCCATAGCTGTCAGTACCTCCAACCATGGAATCTATGAATCCCTCATAGATTCATAGATGCTAAATGAATCCCTCTTCATATTCCCAGTACTTATTTTCAGTCAGAAAGTTTTGCCCCATCCATTCCAAATTTTCAGGATGTTGTGTACCCTTACAGGCCCTTCTATGTACATGACACCTCAATTGTCCAGGTGTCCTATACTTTCTCATCCCCACCTCTTTTTTCCCCCATGCCCTTCACCTTGTTTATCTCCCACTGGCACATCCCTCCAATCTCTGTGCCACCCCTCTCCAAGGCACCATTTTCCCTCATTCTAGCCAAGCTGCTATTGTCTATTCAGTCAGTGACAGCTCTTTTTTCCCCTGTCCTGCTGTTGTTACATTCTCATCCACTACTGACATCTAACCCCCTTCCTATTACACATAATGGCCCTGCTACATGGTTTTCTCTAGCCCCTCCCTGGGATGTGGGGGATTTTCTCTAGATTTACTCTTGTTCCCTCCTTTACTATGCCATTCATCTTTCTTTCCATTAATGTTAAGGGACTGAATACCCCCAAAAAAGCATTCTATACTGCTTTCTGCCCTTAAGAAGTCACAAGAAAATATTGTTGTCTTGCAAAATACCCATTTTTCCACTCCAGACCCCTCCCTCCTAGGAAAACTTTTATCCCAATCCTTATACTTCTACTACCTCTAAATACAGATGTTATCCTTGTCAGCAATATTGTCCCACTGTCAGTTCAAACCACAGTCTCAGACAAAAATGGCAGATAGCTCATCCTCATTGGCACCTAAGGCCAACTACCTGTTACACTAGTCTGCTTTTTATGACTCAGGTCAGATTTACTTCTTACAACATCAGTTTCCCAAAATTGACAAACATGCCCAAAACCACCAGCTGCTAGGCTGTGACTTTGATATGATCTTGGATCCTGGTTTAGTTAGGTCCCCTCCCTATTTTGCCCCATCTTTGACCCCTACCCACTTCTATAAACTGGCAAAGAAATGTTTATCTCCCCTAAAGAATCTCACATGGTAAACACTTTTTATTTCCACCTCCCTGTAGTTTACACTCATCATTGTTTTCATCTTAGACTTCCATCTCACCTTAAAGTCTATAATGCAAACACTCACCCATTAGCCTGGATTGATCACTGTGGTGTTTCCATTCAACTTGGCATTGCTGACCTACCTGTGCAGCAGGCCCACTAGTGATTGGATGATTCTCTTCTCCTCCGTCCTTCCATTTGTTGTGACTTCTCTGGCTCTCTTATAGAATATTTCTCTCTTAATAATTTATTTAACATGGCTCCTTTAGTTTTGGGAAAACTCATTGGCATAGCAGCTGCTAAATATTAAGAGGAAAAAGTGCTTGTAAAGTGCTTAGAATCACAAATCCATTTGCTTCTCTAACAGCTTCAAGTGTCCTTTCTCCTGGACCATCTCGCAAAACTGTCAGCCATCCAGGTAACCTTAGTGCAGTCCTGGCCAGAAAAGCTGCTATATCCGAGGAAAATATCACATCAACCCTGCTCTCCATGAAAATAGCCTAAACTATTGGCCTAGATGGCTTACTGCAGTTTTGGCTCAAGGCTGTGCAAGTTGAATGGCCACACTGGGGTGTAACTTCATGGGGGATACAGTGACCACCTAGGGTTGTCACCTTGACTGGTCCAGAATTTACAATGCAGCCCTTTCTGCCCTGCTGCTCCACCCTGCCACCACTTCCACTAGGCCCAGCCTCACATGTAACTCCTTCCTGCTACCCTGTCACTATGACTCCTCACATACTGCTCCACGTCAACTCTCCTGCCACTCTGTCTGGCATCACATGACTATCCTCAATGCTTCCCAAGCACTCTCCCCAGACTCAGATGATGCTATGCTCCATCCTTATACCATAAACTCTTAGCCTCAGTCCAGATAAATGGATGCTCCTGTCCTCCTTTCCCAAACTCAATGGGACCAGACCAGTCAGGACTTCCCCCTTTCCCCTGTATTATTCCCACTTATCATTGAACTGCATGCCTCTAAGACAGGTCTAACCCTGACATTTCGGGTATCCAGTTGTCTTCATGTAATCACAAAATTCCCTTAAATGCCAATGACATCCTGTTGATTATAACAGAACCCTTTACTTTTCTTTCCAATTTATTTTTACAAATTCCATTGCTTTTGAAGCTTTTCTTATTTCAAAATCCATCCATCCAAATCCATCCAACCAAAATTATGTTCTATTTATCCCCCACACACACAACAAAATGATACAACTATTAAAATGTTATATACATTTTCATCTGACAGAGCTACTTAATGAAATATCTGAGGATAATGCTGTATAAATTTGTACATGGTTTATTCATTGCAAACTTCTTCCCCTCATTGCCAAAGTTAAGTCAGACCATGGAGGAACCAGCACATTTCCTGGATTGGTTGCATTACCGCAATCAAAATGAATGTCCGCCCATGTTTGTTCTACCATTTTTCAAACCCTTCCCATAAGAAGTTCTTTCTATACTTCAAAAACTAACAATGACATTTATTTGGTCTGAGAAGAATCCAAGCTTGCATTCTTTATCAATTCTCTGTGGTGGTGGCCTAGGCATACCAAAATTTGCAAATAATATTACTTGCCCAGACTGAACTAATGTGTACAGTGGCATTCACCTCCAGGCACCAGAGTTTGGGAATACATGGAGACTGCAGTGTTAATCTGTCTTTCTGTCAGCTCTGTCACAAATCGGGATCTTATCATTTCTTACAGACTCCTTCATTTCAGATTTCAAGACACCTCTGAGACATTCCAGAACCATCCCCTAATTCACCTGTGTGCTTACCTTGTTCATTAGACCAATGACTCTGAACCACTCCCTATTTAAACCAGCACTTGGAGTGTCTGAACAAGTTTATTCCTTCCAGGATATTTCTAGGCTCCAGGTCTCAGTGTTACTGATTTCTGCTTCTCGTGTCCTCCATGAACAGTGTTACCAGCATTTCTAGTGTTACCTGCTGTACCAGATTTCCTGTGTTACCTGTTTACCTGCATTATCTGTTACTTCTGTGGACTCTGTTATCTGCACTCCAAGCCACTATATTTCAACCTCAGCTACACCCGTTCCACTGCAATACCTTCCTCCAGCATCCACAGAGCTGGCATTACCTTCCATGGCTTACTATCATCTGCCACTATGCTACACCACCAATTTCCATTACTGTGGTGTCTGCCCTGGTATCCTTCGATCTCTTGTTGCTCTACTAGTACTGGGACACTACATATCAAGCCTTATCCAGTGCTCTGTTGTTATCACTGGGCTCACTGCATGTCTACTTCTGGTTAGAGTTTACACTATTGTACTGACTGGGTATTGGTCTCCCTGTGCTGTGTGTTGTCTGGGGCTGGTGCTGAGGAAGGTATGCAGGTTCCAAGGCTGTAGTTAGTGTGCAGAACACAGTATTAGCTCCGGCATGACTGGCAGATCTGTATTCTTGTCCTGGTCCCTCAGAATCTGAGTTCCAGTTCCAGGTCTTGCGTCAGAGCAGTACCAGAGCACTTGCTTCCTGCCGGTACTATATTTGCCAGTTTTTCTCCATGTGGAACTTCCCATTGCCCTCGTCCCCCCCCTTTTTATTCTAAACTCCATTTCTTCCTAATGAAAATTCCACCTTAGGTTCTCTTTTTGTTATTATATTGATTATATTGTTTAACTTCTGTCTCATGTTGATTGGATTGCGACCTGTTTATGCCTATTGTATTTTTGTAAATTGACACGTTATTCCTTTGGTGCTTTCAATAAGCTAACATAAAAATAAAAACTCTGATTTCATGATGGTGTTAGCTAGGATAGCAGTGGGCACCGGAGCTATCCATCATTGCTCCAGCACAGAGACAGCTGATCTGAAAATCAGCTGTCTACATGAATGTTTGGAATGCTACTTTCATAGCAGTGAAAATTACCACTGCTGAGTCTGACTCGGCAGTGCTAGTGTGCCTGTGTGAACTAGGGCTCACATAAGCACACAAAGCCCTGGTATCTGGTGCAAGGAGCTAGACAGTGATGGAGGGATCGGAAAAAAATGAGCAGGGTACAGCAGCAAATGCCATCTGAGGATGGCGAATGTTCCAGCAGTGAAGCTCCGAAAATAATGTATTTTCGGAGTTTGATGAATTTACGTCCCCATACTAGTGATTGGGAGTGAAAGATAAGCAGGAGATATCAGTCATATCTCGTTCATTACCTTTATGATGAATGGTCCCTTTATGTAATTTCTACAAAAGTAGGTAAAAATGTTAATTTTCACCTACTTTTGTAGAAATTAAGTGATGATGAATATGGTCCTAAATATGGACTAATATGACATACAAATATTACTTTTGTACAACAACTATTTACATAGGTATTATTCATCACAGAAAGTCATTAAATGCATTAAGAACAAAAAAATAGCTTTAGTTCTTTTGCTTTACTTTTTACAGAATAATCCACTTTGTTAACCTACTTCAAAGAAAATAAAATAAGCATCCATAAATCCATTACAGACATCAAGGTTACTGCAGCAGATATACAGCTGAATCATTTTTGTTCTTAACTGCTTATAGATCAGTATAATAAACTATATCAGGTACATCACTTTATAAATATTATCAAGGAAGGAGTGATAAACAAAAACATACTGTAACCTGGGCAGTGCATACAAATGATGCAAATGTATGGGCTGAAACCATAAAGTATATGAGAACTTGCACAGCCTATGATAGAAATATTTGAAACATGTGAAAGAAAATATAATCTTGATTGACATATACACAACATTTTAATAGTTTAATGAAAATATATCTACAATGATTGAGATGAGTATCCTATATAAATTATATAAATTATTATAGATGTAACTATCATCCAAGTACTATGTTACACACATCAAGGTGAACGAGAATGGACTGTTTGTAAAGATTATTGATGCATGGCCAACTGACATAAAGATGACAAGCAATTATGGTTTTAAAGTAACAACATTTTACAGCAGATGAAACAAGACTAAATATTGTTACATCAAGAGCAGTCTTTAATACTCTCATTTACTATGATTCTTTAATATTCGTATTTGATTTGATACAGTATATTGCAATGATGGACAATGCTTGATGAAACAAGACATGTAACTTCAATATCTGAAGCTGCAATTACACCAGACTGTTTGGAAAGCCATTTGGATTGACTGACATTTGCATTGACTGACAGCTACATTTAAAAAAGAATGCAGATATATTCTACTCTAACACCTGATTCTTTTCCTCAGAATAGTGTGTGGGAATTAAGTTGACAGTTATAAAATGGTTATACAGCACCACCATATCTCATCGCTCCTGTGATAGATAGTGAGACAGGTGTCTCCGTGCAGACACCAAGAAGCAGGCACACAGTCACAAATCAAGAATATTAATAGCCATTTATTTTGTGTTCTTGTTTTATTTATTTCACCAGTAATATTTGTAATATTTGTATTATAAATAATAATAGCAACCATACCTGCATAACACATTTTCTCTAATGACAAATCAGATTTGATTAATCATTTTAACCCAAGGTATGAAAACTAAATCTCAAAAGCATTTTAAACACCATCTATTTTTTTGAGCACCTTTATAGACCATTTCTATGGCAGGAGCCTCTGATTTATGATACTATAGAGCTCATTCATTATAAATGTATTTTTTAGAATGCCTCCTTATTACCAACCAGGCATATTCTCTGCACCAAAGAGCATTATAATGTATCATTTGCATTGTATGCTGCATAACTTATAACAGCACCATCGCCACCAAAACATCATATAATTATGAATTACTGTAATAGACTTAAAAGGACAGGCAATGAAGGATTTACACTATAACCCTTAAAGTTGAATTTTGTTTTTTCTATGTTTAAAGGAGGCTTACAAAAAGGGAAATGCACCTTGTAAATACTGTTCCAAGAGTGTATCTGTATGACCACGAGTGCACCTAAAGAGACCATCAATCTCAAGTTTCCTCTTAACAGTTGATCTATCTCCACTTCACTTAAATTAGTTCAGCAATGCAGAAATTGACTTGCACTTTACAGATCAACAACTAATTATTGTTTGTAATGGGTGTATTCTTACTGCACATTTGCATCTTTATATGCAGGTGTAAGAATTATCATAAGTGGTCTACAGAGGTGTTTGGTTAATAACTAAATCCTCTAAATGTTCTGAAATTTACATCTCATCAGAAATTAATTTCCCTTTCTAACAAAGACACCTGACTCTTAGTATAATTATAGCCAGCCGACTACAGACAGTTTACAAAATATTAATTATAGTAATTGGGTGTGCAAGGGGCAGAAATAAGTTCTTAATGTTTAAAAAGTCTTGGGCAGTATAATTATCACATTCTACTTCTGGATATCTGAATAATGACTTTCTAAATATTCATGCAGACAAGACCTTTGATAGAATCTTTTGGTGTCATATACTACAAAAAAACAAAAAAAATCCATTATTGTATGCTTTCCTTTCATAATTATTATTATTACGCTTTATTTATAAAGCACTTACATATTACATATACCTGTTCAATAAGGGTGATCCTCACCCAAAAAATTGTTTACAATGACATGAAACAGAATCTAAAGATGACCCTGCCAAAATACAGTTACGAACTTAGAGATGTAGGGAACATTTTATAGTGTACATAGTGTCGGTTAGTGGAATAACAATTGTAGCAGTTGAGAAAGTGTATATGGCTTTTGTGAGCAGGGCCAGATTAACAATGTGGCAGATGGAGCTACAGCTCCAGGTCTCCACATAAAAATAGGCCCATTGTCATGACAACATGATGTTGACTGGCCATCTGCTCTCTACATGGTCAGCCATAAATCATAAGTAGTAAAATTGTATTTCTATTTACCTCACAAAATAATGAATTTTTGTTATTTTACATATTTATGGAGATATTGGAGCTGAGCGTATAGAGGTGTACACACCCACATGGCACTGGCCACACGCACACAGTACTGGTCACACCTCCTCTTCTTCTCATAATAGGCCCTTTGTCATTTTCAGCACCAGGCCCATGTGACCCTCAATCCGACCCTGTTTGTGAGGCAGCAACATTATCAGCCCATCAATAATAAAGCATCTATTGGTGACTGATATTAATGTAAAGTTACTGGGTGTGTGTCAGGGTCGGACTCAGGAGAGACAGAGCAAGGTAAACTCATTGTTATTGATTCTTAAAAAAACAGTTAGGTGTTGGAAACCACAATTGTCCTTCACTACTTATCTCAGATGAAACTACAGTACTTCTCGTTCTTTAGGAGACTTTTGGTTTTGTGCTACACAGGCACTCTTGAAGTTATCCTCCAGCTTAGATTAACTCTGTATAGCACAATGATTTGTTTTGTAAGTATCATGCTTGATACAAATAAAGAAAATAGATTCGAACAGAAAAACAAAGGAGTGGAAGAAGAAGAATGGCATGTGCAGGTGTGAAAAGTGCACTGGAGAAATAGTGTGTGGGGGGGCTGAATGTAGAAACATGTAGATAGAAGAAATTTGAGAAGAGATATCACCAGCAGGCCCAAATGAGGCCAAGACCATCTATCCCACAATTTGTGGAACTTCTGTACTGCATTTCTACTTATATACACATAACGTGTGCGATCAATCCTGTCATTAACAAAGGTCTGCAACTTATGGATATCAGTGACATTTAGGGCAAGCCGCAATCTTGCAATAATTACTTTACACATTCTCATAACATATTTGTACATAGTTATGTTAACGAGGTGTTCAACATCCAGCCAACCAGACATAACCTAAGATCAGCAGAAAGTAACATAGGAGCAGTATATATAATATTGGAACAGACCTGAAGCAAAAATTCATGAATGTTAAGACAAGCCCAGAGCAAGTGCCAAAAATCAGAGTCAGGGACATGACACTTAGGACAGGTGTGTATGGCCATGAGCACTCATCCTGACCAGGCTTCCAGGGCCTATGACCTACAGTATGTAGTAGAAAGTAATGCATTTGTTGGAACCAGACACATGGAGAATTATACTTAATTGAGTAAAGAATTTGAGCCCACTGATTGCCCATGAGAGAACCAACATCTGCTTCCAACTTGCACCTAAGTGAGTTGAGAGCTTTAGGCAAATATCTGAAGTTAAGGTCAAAGTAAAGGAAGTAGATAACTTTATTAAAACCTGAGAAGCGTAGTATTTAGTAGGGAGGGGAAGATCAAAAGAGGATGGTCACCAAGTTGAGCATGCACAGCATGACAGAGCTAAATATATCTAAAATAGGCAGAGATAGGGGAGCCCAACACTGCTTTCAGTTTTTTATAAGATTGTAAAATGCCATTATGACATACATGACCAATATTAAAGGTGTTTAATATTGTCAGAGATGAATAAGCCCAACACAGGATAGGAAGCATTAAATCAAAGTGGGATCTTTGGGTGCACCCTGTCCCCCAAACAGATCCTAAGCAAAATATTAGACTAAGGATGCCTTACACAACAGTGGAGTAGAACCCTGCATTGCCTTACAAATTAAACTAAGACCTGCAAGGGAGATAGAGGATACCTATTTGCCCAGCAAGGAACCCCACCAAAGTGGACCCAACACAAGCACTCAGCCATTGGAACAAGTGAGCAAACTGAGAGGCAAATCAATGAAGTCTCAAGGAGACTTAGGGAGGGTAAGGCAAGCAGACAATTTAGAATAAAACAAACCCACTTTTCTCTACAGAGAAAGTATGAAACAATGCAATCAATGCCTGAAAAAACTTTTTGGGGTATTTAAATAGGAGAATGTTTAAAAGCATACAAATATTTGTGCTGAGTGACCATCTTAAATACAGTATGGCCTATGACTGTAAGAGGCAACTTATTAAAACATGTCTTGATTGTTTAAAGTCAGCATTAATGATCTGAATGTTATGAGATACAAAGTTAGCTGGGTTTGGAGAAATAAAGACACCTACAGTAGGTACCGAAAGAGAGCCCATTGCAAGGGACATGGTCTACCATAGATCTAGGTATCTGAGCCATTAATAGGAAAATACTTTGACCAATTAACAAGGAGTCCAGAAAAGCCACCAAAAATCCTCAATAACATGGAGGAGACTGTCCACCAAGCCGCCTGCATTAACCATAAACAAAAGCATGTTATTTACATAAAGGGCTATAGTATCAATCATGTAATCAGCTCTCAAACACTGAAAATTAGCGTCAGCCAAGATTAGACAAGCCAAAGTTTTAATGGCCAATGTGACCAGTACAGGGGAGATAGGGCAACCCTGATGGTAACATCTACTCAAACTGAAAGGGGAAGTAACATGGCTATTAACAGAGGCCCATTTTATTGGGGAAGAGTAAGCAAACCCTGGAAATAAACTGAGGATCGAATCTGAACCCTGCCATGACCTATGAGAGATAGCACCATTCAACAGAGTCCAAAGCTTTGACGGCATTAAGAAACACCACCACTGCCCTTGAGTCCATCCAATGAGGCAACCTGAGGTGGTAAAACAGATGATGCAGATTCTGAGTGGTAGACTTACCAGGCATAAAACCAGTCTGATCAGCATATACAATAGTATCAATCATAGAAATAAGCCCATCCCAGTCTCAAGGAAAGCATTGTGAGTTACAATGTGGTGAAAGATAAAAAATCGTTTACATTTCCAGTAAACCTCCAAAGAGACCCCATCGACCTCAGCAGCCTTGGAGGCTGGAAAGGAGGTGAGAGGGGGCATCCAAAAACCTCATGTCATCCACTGACAAGCAGAGCAAATAAACCTTTGCTAACTAGACTCGGAGTTAGGGAACAGAATTTGTTGCCTTAGTGATTGAGGAATAGTAGCCAGGGACTTGTTCAATTCACTACCTGAACCCAGTGATATGTTCTCATCATTTGACCCCACAAATAAAGATGAAGTATCTACACTCTTCTCATCCTCCTACTCTACTACCTCTCCTCTTGATCCTATGCCCTCACAAATCAGTAAAGCTCTGTCTCCTGTGCTCATCCCACACTTAACTAAAATCTATAATCTCTCTTTCTCTACTGGTATCTTTCCATCACTGTTCAAGCAGGCAGTGATCACGCCTATTTTGAAAAAACAAAATTCTGACCCTAACACTCTCTCAAATTACCATCCCATTTCTCAGCTACCTTGCCCCTCCAAGCTACTGGAGAGACTTGCCTACTCCCACCTCACACACTTTCTTAGCACCCACAACTTATTAGACCCACTTCAGTCAGGCTTTCACTCCCAACACTCCACAGAGACAGCACTGACTAAGGCAGTAAATGATATGGTCACTGCCAAGGCTAAAGGCCATTATTCACTTCTAATTCTTCTAGATCTCTCTGCTGCCTTTGACACTGTTGACCACTCTCTTCTCATACAAACACTACAATCCCTAGGTCTTCAAGACACAGCCCTTTTCTTGGTTCTCATCCTACATATCTAATCGCTCTTACACTGTTCGCTTCTCTGATTCTACCTCCACTTCGCTACCTCTATCAGTGGGAGTACCACAAGGCTCAGTTTTAGGTCCTCTGCTTTTCTCAATCTATACCACCACTCTTGGCAAAATAATTAGCTCTTTTGGATTTCAGTATCATCTGTATGCGGACGATACTCAAATTTACTTATCCTCTCCAGATTTGTCACCATCTATGCTGGTCCGTGTCACTGACTGTCTCTCTGCCATTTCATCTTGGATGTCATCTCGCCACCTCAAACTTAATATATCCAAAACAGAATTAATTATATTTCCACTTGCCAATAGTAGTTACCAACCTGATAGCTCTCACTGTTGACAACCCGACAATCAACCCCACCCCGCTCGCTGCCTAGGTGTCATCCTTGACTCTGAACTGTCTTTTGTTCCCCACATTCAATCTGTCTATAAATCCTGTTACATGCATCTAAAAAACATAGCCAAAATTCGACCATATCTTACGCAAGACACTGCAAAAACTAATGCCCTCTTTATTTCCCGCATCGATTATTGCAATAGTCTGCTTATTGGTCTTCCCAAAAACAGGCTTCCCCACTACAATCCATTTTGAATTCAGCTGTGAGGTTGCTCTTTCTCACCAAATGTTCAGTGTCTGCTGATCCACTCTGTCAGTCCCTCCATTGGCTGCCGGTCTTCTACCGTATTCAATTTAAAATACTTACACTCATGCATAAAGCTATTAACCAAACCACACAAACATACAACTCTTCACTTATCTCAAAATATCTTCCAACCCGACATCTCCGCTCTGCACAAGATCTGCGTCTCTCATCCCCACGCATTACTTGTTCCCATGTACGGTTACAGGACTTTTTTCGTGCTGCACCAACCCTGTGGAATGTCTTACCACACACAATAAGACTTTCCACTAGTTTCCAAACAAGCGTTCTCTGAAAACTCACTTTTTCAGACAAGCTTATCAGATTCCAGAACTGCCCACGTAACCTTTTTATAGCATCCCTATCTAACTCTCTTCTCATAGTAAACACCCATCGCATCTTCTCCTTCTTCAATTTAACTTCCTCCTAACCCTAGACCAACTTTCCAGTGTGATTGGATCATACAGCCCACCAAGAACATTTGCAATGGGTCTGGACCAATTTGCAAAATGTAGCACCTATCCTTGTGTATCAACAACTATTTCCCTACAGATTGTAAGCTTGTGAGCAGGGCCCTCTTACCCTTATATATGTCTTTTACTTATGTCATGTATGTATGTCTTTTACAACTCAATAAACTATTAATGTTGATTCAAATTGTAAAGCGCAATGGAATTTGCTGCGCTATATAAGAAACTGTTAATAAATAAATAATAAATAGTACTGCAAAAAGGCATTAATTATACCCCCTGCCAAGAAGTGCATCATGCATCCAGCATGCAGGGGACGCTTGCTGGGACCTCTAGTTCTTCAGTAAAAGACAATATTATTCATCTTTTTTAATAAAGATTCACCCTGGCACCCATCACCGAGGGGTGCTGGGGATATCCCCCTGCTTTCAGCCCAGGCCTAGGGTGACCCAGGGAGTCCCCACCTGGGCCGTCTAGTGGTCAAGTATAATGCTTTGACTGGGGGACCCGGTGAAAGGGTATCCTGGCCTTGGGTGCTTTTCCAACCAAGCCTCAGCCTCCTATGGCATTATACCCCCACTAGAAAGACTCTGGTGCTGGTTGCTGAGAATACGGGGGACCCCAACTCATTTTATAAACACAGAAGCCTTCACAGATCTCACTGTTCTGTGAAGGCTTCTGTATAACTCAGACCTTGTAATGCAAGTCACATTACAAGGTCCGAACTTTCATAGGAGAAAACTCACACACACTTGTACAATGCAATAGCCTCAAACTCACAAGTTTGCAAACTATTACATTTGGTAAGTTGTGGGACAAAATCAAACCTTAAAATGTGCGAGAAGGTCCAAGTTTGTCTCACAAAATAACCTCATACCCTATAAAATTATTCCAGGTGAGCAGACAGAGCCCCCTGGGAACCCTATTTACAGGCATGAAGAGGATCATAAATACAGTATGAAAATGGAGGACAAAGAATGAAGACAGTTCACACCCCACTATTATCACCCCACATGCTAAGGAGACAGATCACAGGGGAATAAAATTCTGAAGCCCAGGGCAGTACCAATAGTAAGTAAAATCAAAAGAATAAAGAGAACTGCAACTTGTACCAGAATAAAATACCACAATACTGTACATGGTAAGAAAAATAATAAACTAACCCGCCCCTCATATCCTGTTAAACTAAGGTTTACCTTGTCCCTAAAATAAACTACCTAAACCAGAATCCTAGAACGCCACTGACCACTAAGTCATGAAAGGGAAGGATCCATGGAGAAAGCCACAGGAACACTGCTCATTAAGAGAATGTCAGCAGCAAGTGTGATTACTACCTAAAAGTCACCAAACAAAAATTGTTACAGAAACAACATAAAAAACTGTTTATAACAGTATATCAATAAACAGTAGCAGCATATTACTAGAAGGGACCATCCACCAGCCCCACACATACAGTATATTTCAGTAAAGGCTCAGCAACTGCAGAAAAGTCAGCAATGAGGCCTTAGGTGCTCTTCCAACCAAGCCTCAGCCTCCTATGGAAAGTTAAAAAAGTAGTTCCGTCCACCACCACCAAGAGGTGAGCAGGAAAGAGCATAGAGCAATGGATCTGCCTGTGCCTCAGCTTTCTCTTGATTTGAATGAACAAAGGCCCTGATTCAGAGCCAGACGCTATTTGCGCTCGCTCGTTCAGAAAAAAGGGGTGGCTATTCAAATGAACCGTTCGCTCTTTGCGGTCTGTTCACGCCTCTAGGTGTGAACGAGAGAATAAAACTTGCAATCGTTTTTTGGAAAACTACGCCCCCTGGCTGCTCGCATCCTACATCATGTCCGCTATTTATTAGATTAATCGAGTACATCGACCAGCGTATGAACTGCTCGCTATTCTTGTGGTTGGTTTTTCCTACCACAATCTTGCGATCAGTTCTGACTATAAAATAACCCAGTGACATGGTCAATGACGCTGCTGTATTAATTATGCACACCCATAAAATGCCCATTTTGACCTTTAAGCATGCCTGTGTTCTGATCTCCACTCCCCGTTTTCAAGCACCTTGCGCTGTTACCACCCAAATACGCCTCCTCATGTCACTCAAAATAGCAGGCATTCGCTATTTAGCGAACAAACGATTTTCGGCCGCACTGACTGGTTTGCGCATGCGTATTATGATCCGTACGCATGCGCAGTTGTGCAAACATCGCTCGGAACGAACGAGCGTCTCTGAATCAGGCCCAAAGAACAACTCTTTAGACTTTGATGGCAAAATCAGGATAAACACTCAGACCAGAGAGACACCAACTGCCCGTGAATGAATTGTGAGTGACATGAGCATGTTGCATACACTGACACATATTAAGTGTTTGGCAACTGGGGAAATACTCATTCGGTCCTCCATAGGACAATTTGTTAAAGCTGCATGTGGCAGAGATAAGTTCCAGCTTTGCCAACTGCCAGTGCTCAGGCAGCAAAGGTATTGCACCAGCAGCACATACCAGACCACTGTGCTGCATATTGGAAAGAGTGCTGGGAAGGTTTAGTTAGGGGGGGCAAGAGGAGTAGGGATAGGGTACTTACCTGCCCCATCGGGATCATCTCCCTTTGGGCTGCCTGCATCAGTTTATGACAGATCTGAACAAACCTAGTATCTGGACAGATACTAGCATTTTTTGAAGGTGGAATCCTTGGCAGACATGTGCCTGATGTGAGCAGTGGAAATTATTGATTGCTAAGAAAGAAGGATAACTTTCTATTTTAACATTGGGCCTGATTCTGATGTGAATGGTATTGCATAGTTGTAGGGAAGCAGCTGTGCACCGTCCAACTAAAACGCAAATGCAGCAGGAGGTGTCTTTAGGAAATAGACACCTCCTGCATGCATCCGTGATCTGAGTGTAGCGTCCATAGATGTTGCTTCAGATCACTATCACAATCATCACAACCATTTGGCTGTGATGGTCATTGCCCTTGGCCAGTCTGTGTAAGCAAATGCTTACTCAGTCTGGCTGTCAAAACCCCTCTGCCAGCAGACATTGAAAACTCGACAAACACACTGTGACCCAGGAGAAATATGTAGGGAGGTCGCACAATCAGACAGTGGACACAAGAGAGTCTGCACCAACTTGAGTGATCCAGGAACAGATAAACAGCAGCCACTAGCCTCCACACTGGAATGCAGCAGCAGAGCAGGAAGAACTAAGAACTCAGACCCGGGACACCAGAGGACATGAGCAGCAGTCGGAAAAAGACTGCAGAGTACCAGAATCCAGCAGAGGTGAACCGGAGACTAAAGTCCTCACTAGGGGATGTAGTTATCAGACTGGCCTTCAAGCAAGAAACACCAGGAATACAATCCAGGAAACTGTGGGCAGCAGAAGCTGCAATCAAGCTTGTTCCAGGGAAGTCAGGGAAAACTCCAGGACCTTCAGCAGAATAGAATGGACAGCAGGATATGTATGTGAGAGCAGGCAGAACATGCCCTACGCCATGCTACTCTAAGACACACCCCATCTAATTAACTAATTAACTTATTTAACTTATTCCTAGAACCTTTGCTCTAAGGTTTTCCTTTTATTTGAATTTAAAGGCACCATTATTGAGGTTGAATAATTACAAGTGTCAGCATCATTAACAAGGTCTTGATCATCTTGAATCCTGTTAGTTCAATCTATATAATTATACTTGTAATTATACTGCATTTTGTTCTATTACAGTAAGGGGTGTGCACCGGCCACTTTTCGTGTTTTGGTTTTGGATCTGGATCTTTCTTCGTGTTTTGCATCTGGATTGGTTTTGCCAAAACTACCCTTCTGTGTTTTGGGTTCTGGGTTTTGTGTTTTGGATCTGTATTTTTTTTTTAAAAAAAGCATAAAAACTGCTAAAATCACAGAATTTGTGGGTTTGTCTGACCCTATGCTATTATTAACCTCAATAACATTAATTTCCACTCATTTCCAGTCTATTCTGAACACCTCACATCTCACACTATTGTTTTAAGGCCTGATTCAGACCCGGTCGCAAGCACTGAGCACTCGCAACCGGGTCGATGGTGGCCCACAGCGCATGCACACGACGAAGCCGGCTCCGTCGTGCGCATGTGCGAGACCCAGCTAGCGATGGGTACTCCATCGCTCTGGGTCTCGCAACAAAGGGGGCGAGCTGTCGATGTTTAGTGACAGCTCGCCACCTTTGGTGGTGGCTGTCCAAATGGAGGCATTCCCATGAGAACGCCCAGGGTGGTGGCTGCCCAAATGGAGGCATTCCCATAAGAATGCCTGTCATTTGGGGGCGGCCCCACTGACATCACAAGTGATGTCAGTGGAGATTCTGGCTCTGGGGCTTGCGGCCACGAGACCCTACCACAAGGGTCTTGTCGCAAGCCCGATGGTCGCGATGGTGTTGACCATCACGTCCATCATCATGCCCGCTCGCTGTAGCTGTGGGTGGTCACCCACAGCTATGCAAGTGGCCAGGAGGCCATTCTAAAAAAAAAAACCTGGCCCTGATTCAGAGCGAGCGCTCTGTCAGAGCCACCATGTCTGAATCAGGCCCTTAGTCCAAAAGGTTGCACCAAGGTAGCTGGATGACTATGCTAAGCGACACGAGTGGGTGGCACAAAAACGTGGCCCATCTAGGAGTGACACTGCAGTGGCAGACAGGAAGGCAGTTTGAAAAACTAGGCCCCAAACAGTACATAATGCAAAGAAAAAAAAGAGATGCAAGATGGAATTGTCCTTGGGCCCTCCCACCCACCCTTATGTTGTATAAACATTACATGCACACTTTAACAAACCAATCATTTCAGCGCCAGAGTCTGCCACATGACTGTGGCTGAAATGATTGGTTCGTTTGGGCCCCCACAAAACAAGCTGGCAATTAATCTGTCCATGAACAAACTGGCTCTAAGGAGGCAAGATGTCATCCTCATCCACCGATTCTTCACCCTCTTCAGTGCTGTGTACATCATCATCCTCACAGAGTATTAATTTGTCCCTGCTGGAATCCACCACCACAGGTCCCTCTGTACGTTCTGGAGGCTGGTCTCCCTGGAAGAGTTGATAATTCATTTATATAAACATCATCTTCTCCACATTTTGTGGAAGAAACCTCCTATGCCTTTCGCTGGTAAGGTTCCCGGCTGCACTAAACACTCTTTCGGAGTACACACTGGAGGGGGGGCAACTCAGGTAAAATAGAGCCAGTTTGTACAGGGGCCTCCAAATTGCCTCTTTTTCCTGCCAGTACAGGTATGGTCTGTCTGACATCCCTACTTGGATGCTGTCACCAATGTAATCCTCCACCATTCTGTCAATGGTGACAGTATCATATGCAGTGGCAGTATACATGTCTGAAATTGTTGGCACATCCTTCAGTCCAGACCAGATGTCCAAACCGGCCCTTGACTTATGACACAGTAGCACACTAGGCGCTTCTACTGTGTTGATGCACGTGCAGCTACTGCACATACATTTCACACACAAACAAAGGAAAAAAAAAGAATTGTTTAATTTTATGTAGTGCACTTTAGGGGTTACACCACCCTTTAACAGACTTATGGGACACAGATGCAATTTTAGTACTGCTCCTTTGTTAATGCACGTGCGGCTACTGCGCATACATTTCGCACGCAAACAGAAAAAAAAGAATTGTTTATTTTTTGTGGAGCACATTTTGGGTGTTACACCACCCTTTAACATACTTATGGGACACAGGCGTACACTTGGCGCTGCTCCTTTATTGATGCACATGCTGCCACAGTGCACACAATTCACAAACACAGAAAATCATTTTTTATTTTGTTTGGAGTGCACTTTGGGGGTAACAGCACCCTTTAATGGTCAAGCCAGCCGGCCCTTTACTTATGACACAGGTGCACGCTTGGTGCTACTTTGTTGATGCACTAGCGGCTACAGCGCACACAGTTCACAAACACAGAAAAAAATATTTTTTTATTTGTTTGGAGTGGACTTTGGGGGTTACACCACCCTTTAATAGACGAGCCAGCCAGCCCTTTACATATGACTCAGGTGCATGCTTGGTGCTACTTTGTTGATGCACGTGTGGCTACTGCGCACACAATTCACAGACACAAAAAAAAATAATCATATTTTTGTAGTGCACTTTGGGGGTTACAGCACCCTTTAATGGACAAGCCAGCCGGCCCTTTACTTATGACACAGGTGCACGCTTGGTGCTACTTTGTTAATGCACATGCGGCTACTGCACACACAATTCACAAACACACAAAAAAAATATATATATATATATATATATATGCACTTTGGGGGTAACAGCACCCTTTAATGAACAAGCCAGCCGGTTCTTGATTTATGACACAGGTGCATGCTTAGCGGTGCTCCTTTGTTGATGCATGTGCAGCCACAGTGCACACAATTCACAAACACAGAAAATAATTTTTGATTTTTGTTGGAGTGCACTTTGGGGGTTACACTACCCTTTAAGAGATGTGCCAGCCGGCACTTTACTTATGGGACACAGGCGCACGCTTGGCACTGCTCCTTTGTTGATGCACGTGCAGCCACAGTGCACACAATTCACAAACACAGAAAATATATTTTTATTTTGTTTAGAGTGCACTTTGGGGGTTACAGCACCCTTTAATGGTCAAGCCAGCTGGTCCTTTACTTATGACACTGGGCATGCTTAGCACTACTTTGTTGATGCACGTGCAGCTACTGAGCACACAATTCACAAACACAGAAATTTATTTATATTTTTTTTTTTGGAGTGCACTTTGGGGGAGCACCCCTGATGGACAGATCACCCCTTGGACAACACTACAGCACCTCTTTAGGACTACAGTCTTTATGGGACACTGCACAACACCGTCCAGCCAGCCCCTATAGACTTTGGAGTGGACACAGTCCCTATGGACAACTGACTGCACAACACAGCCCAGCCTGCCCCTATTACAACAGCACAACACAGCCCAGTCAGCCCCTATGGACTGAGAGGACACAGCCCCTATGGACAACAGCAGCACAACACAGCCCAGCCAGCCCTAGCTCCCACCCTCCCTCTTCACTGTCCACAGCCAGAGTGAGAAATGGTGCCAACGCGGGGACCTTTTATAGAATCCAAAACCCGCGAGATCCGGAAAGTGGGATGATGACGTTTTGCCTCAATTTCAGTTCCTAGTCAGGTGGGAAAACCCGAGCCGGACTCGGTTCCCAGCTCAGGTCGGGGGGGCTCGGGGGGGTTCGGATTTCAGAAATCCGAACCCGCTTATCCCAAATTACAGTAAATTATACAATAATAGAATCTTTGAGTGTTTAAACTTTTTGACTTGTAGTTATAGAAACATTTACAAGCATTAACAGTAATGACATTTTCCATCTATATATTTCATCGTGACATGCCCAACATTATGTAAAATTTGGAAAAGATAATTGCCAAATGCAGTAAAGATGATGACCCACTAGAGCAATTTATGGCCCTGATTCAGAGCCACTCGTTAACAGCAGAACGCTCGTTGCGTTCCGATGTTCAATAATCGCGCATGCGTCGGAGTAACACTGCGCATGTGCGTACTGCAGATTGCGAGTTTTTTGGGACTCGTTCCTAAAATAGCGTACAGGAAGTGACATGTCAAATGTGATTGACAGAACAGGGCGTTTTAGGGTGTTGACGAGGGTGGAGATGGAAAAACGCAGGCGTGGCGAGGCGTTTTTGGGGCGTACATACATTAGCAGATGCGAGCGTAAAATGTGTACGGACCGACTCCTACGTCACTGGATGATCCTCTTTCCCTTCCAAATGCTCGCACAGCTTAGGGTCTGTATTACTCGACCACATTGGCGATGGCCTTCTCCTCCGTCCCTGGACTCCACGATGTTGTTGCGATTAATCGCGGGCGGGCAGAAAAGCAATTAGTGTTGGATTGAGAACCGGCTTGGTATGTGTTTTGAAATCAGTTTTTTGGGATAGCACAAAACGTACGCAGGTGGAACTCAGAGCTGCTAATGTCAGGATGACACAGTCAATTTGCGTACATTTGGGGGGGTTTATTTGGGCAGCAATTTGGTGGTTAGGGCCTATTGAAACAATAATTTCATCATGTTTTCAGTTTCGCACCATTTTATTTGTGCCTCTTGAATTTGCCGAATTATATGAGTTTTTAAACGTTCCTTAAAGAGCCCTTTTTTATTTATTTATTTTTTTTTGGCCGAGTTTTTGCCTTTTGGCCCAGGATTAAATGTAACCCATTTGTACAATAATTTCACAATCCAATGTCATTGTTTAATTTCCAATTTATTGCTCAAACAAAAAAAGTTATTTTTAAAATTTTGGGGACATCTTTTTTGGCCAAAGATATGTTCCCAAATCAAACAAATTGGCCCAACATAACTGTTGACATAAACATACATCAAAAAAATAAAAACATTTCACAAGAAAGGAGAGGGAAGTTTTGACCCAAAAGGAATATGAGCCAAGCACAGAAGGATTGTGGGAAAAGTCACCATTGCTGTCACCGTTTTTTCACCCGTTTGGATGGGGGAGGGAGGGCGCCAGACCGGGTCCGGGATGTCATCGGGCTGGCCTGTCCAGAGGCAGATGTTGTGGTCTCTGGACTAGGCACAGGGCTAGGCACATTTGGAGGATTGGCTGATGTTGTGCCAGAGGTGGAGGATCCTGATGTTCCGGCAGGAAGGGAGGTCGGCTCCACCATGTGCTGGCGAACAAGCTGCTCCAGGGCATTGGCGATGCGGATGTTGGCCCTGGTATTTTCCGCCAGGGCCTGACCAATGGTCTCGTTGGCCGCAGCATTTTGCTCCAGGGCCTCAGCCACCCGTAGCAGACTGGCGTCCATCCTCTGCAGAATCTCCGTATGGGAATCCGATTTGAAATTGAGTTCTGTGAGGAGGGCCACTGCCTGCGAGGGGGATTGTCCTGGACTGGCTTCTGCAGGGTCCTCAGCCGGATGTACTGGTTCCTCCCCTGCAGAGCCAGCAGAAATTCGGCGGCCAAGGCTCCCCTCTGGAGCAGACTCATCCGCCTGTGTCTCTGTTAGGAAAAAAGAGAAAAGCCTCACATTACAATGTACATATTGGCAAAATAACATTTCAGAGTTGATGACATCCAAAGATTTACCTGGGACAACATGAGGAGCCGCAAAGTCTGGCATGTCCGTATCCATGTTGGACACGCCAAACACCTCCACAGGCTGCACACACCCCTGTGCCAGCTCTTCTAAATCCGTCAACTCCAATGACACAGGGGTGGGACCCCCACCTGTCCCCCTTGCATGCCTAGCCCTGTCCGCGAGTTTTTGTTTTAAGCGATATTTGAAGTCGCCCCATCTGTGGGAAAAAATGGAAGCCATTATCCTTTGGTTTAAAATGGGGTTTGTTTTTAGGGGGGGCAAGGGTTTACTTACCGCCGTTTGACATCCCGGGCTAGACGGACATAATCACCCACCCTATTGACAGCAACGGCTACCTCTTCCCACATTCTCCACTTCTGGCTTAGACTCATATTCCTGTCTGCCTGTGGCAGGATGTCCACACACTTCTGGATCAAAACCTCCATCTCCTTTCTTGTGAAATGTGGCTGCCTTTTTTTTTTGGCCGCTTTGGCCGGAATACTGGGCCCAGCAGCCTCTTCCATGTCATCCTCCTCACCTATTTGTGTAAATTTACAGAATTCACAAAATCACAACTTGCCTAATCTTATGTTTCAAATTAATCGTTGATAGAAAATGCATGAAAGACTTACCGCCTGACTCTTGGGCATTTTTTCCCTGGTCTGTCGCCATGTCTGAGGTCCAAACAAGAAATACAACAGAATTTGAATGTGTTTTCGTGACGTATTTATACATGCATCCTTATTTTGCGGCCGCATCATTGATTGTGCGGCCCTATGATCCCTCCTTAATTTGTGCGGGAAACGAAACACTATTTATGGCTTGGTGTGTCTCAAGTCGAGGTGGCGTTTTTGGATTGTTGAAGGTTATCTTGGCTGGAGTTTATTGATTGCGTAGAAAGGAGTTGGCGGTTGTAGATTCGTTTGTTGGTTTGATTTGCGTTTTTTTTTTCCGTTATCTTTGTTGGTTTATATTTTTGGGACCTCGTTTCTTGATTTGGTAAGTTTTGTGAAGTCTAACTTTTGTTCAATTGTTGTTTCATTGTGTTTCTTATTTTTTTTTAATTTTGGATCCATAATTTCTTCTATTTTAGATTTTGTTTATTTTCGACCCAAAAGACCTTTTGTTTTTGACTCTTATATATTTGCTCTTGGTAAGTCCATTTTTTATCTTGTATTTGCGAACTAATTAGCGCATTTTTAGTAGTTACTCTTGTGACTTGTATTAGCGAACTAATTAGCGCATTTTTAGTAGTTACTCTTGTGACTTGTATTAGCGAACTAATTAGCGCATTTTTAGTAGTTACTCTTGTGACTTGTATTAGCGAACTAATTAGCGCATTTTTAGTAGTTACTCTTGTGACTTGTATTAGCGAACTAATTAGCGCATTTTTAGTAGTTACTCTTGTGACTTGTATTAGCGAACTAATTAGCGCATTTTTAGTAGTTACTCTTGTGACTTGTATTAGCGAACTAATTAGCGCATTTTTAGTAGTTACTCTTGTGACTTGTATTAGCGAACTAATTAGCGCATTTTTAGTAGTTACTCTTGTGACTTGTATTAGCGAACTAATTAGTGCATTTTTAACAGCTTAATAATCATTCTAACTTTTTGGTGGTTTCTCTTTCGCTTTTTGGGCCAACATTTCGACCCATTTTTATGTACTGTGTTAAATGTCGCTTTGCTGTTTTGCTAAATGGGTGTTTGGCATATTTTAACTTTGGTCTAGCACAAAATTTGTAAACAAAAATGCACAGAGTGAAATGTGTCAAGTAATTTTGGTGTTTATTTTCAGTTTGGACGTATCATGACAATACCCCGGCATGTAAGCAGCAATGGATGGTATCATCAAGCTAAGTTGTTTTAATATAGTTTTGGGGTGGGTCAAAAGCCTTACTTTAAAATCTTTGAATTTCAGGTTGATCTGGGGCGGATTGTTCTGGCCATGCTCCCGGAAGCCGACCAACCTCAATCTCGTCCCAGGCGTAGGCATCGTAGGCATGCAAGGCCCCAGATATTTCGAACACATGTCTCCCTTTTTGGAATGCCCGATGATGAGGTTTTAAGATGCTACCGTCTACCTCCCAAAATCATCATAGACACTCTCTCATTAAAAGAAAGTGATCTTGAGCGGCAAATTGACAGTCCAACAGCAATACCACCACTTACGCAATTTATGGCGGTGTTACATTTCTGTGCCTCAGGATCGTTTCAAACAACGGTGGGAATAGTGGCGGGCATCTCCCAATCCTCCTTTTCCCGGATCCTGAGGGCAGTGATGGAGGCACTTTTCAAGCACCTCCATCATTTTATTCAAATGCCTTTGGATATGGGTGCCCTTAGTGTGGCCAAGGCCAATTTTTACCAAATAGCTGCCTTCCCACACATCATAGGGGTTGTGGATAGTACTCACATACCACTTCAGCCTCCAGCCCGGCTGGAGGCCATATTTAGAAACAGGAAACACTATCACTCCCTGAATGTAATGGTGGTATGTGATGCCTCCCTCCAGATCCTGTCCCTGAATGCTAAATTACCCGGAAGTGCACATGACTCCTTCGTCATCCGGCAATCAGGGATATGGCACAAATTAACCAACCTACAAGCTGGTGATGCGTGGCTTCTGGGTAAGTGGAGACCTTTAGTACATAACAATGTTAAGCTTGATACACAGTGTTCCTGATGTTGTCAATTCTTTTCCATAGGAGACAGTGGATATCCTTGCATGTCCTGGCTGCTCACTCCTTATTTGGCTCCCACACCAGGGCCACAAAGTGAGTATAATTCTGCACTTACAGCCACCAGGCAAGTGGTGGAGCGCTGTATCGGCCTTTAAAAAGGCCGATTCAGATGCCTCCACCGCTCTGGTGGCGAGCTCATGTATTTGCCGGATATGGTGTCGAAAATTGTGGTCCTGTGTGGGATATTTCACAACATCGCCATAAGGAGTGGTGTCCCAATGCAGCCAGAGGATGCCTTACCTGAGGATGGCCCCCCCGAGGTTGGTCGGAGGTCAGTATGTGGGGGGGCCATACGCGATGATGTGGTGGGCAGATTTTTTAGGTAAGTTTGAACAAAACAGTGTTTTAACCTAATGTGTATGTGTTTGTTTGCGAACATCTAATTTTGTTTTCTTTTTTTCAACATCTTCGGTTTGTTCACATAATCTTTGGCCCTACAACGCTCACTACTTCATGCTACCCTTACCAAACCTGGATCTGCTCATTTTGGGAATATATTCTGGAACCCATATCGCAACGCCATGTTTGTGGAATCATTTTGGCATGGTCCTTCCTCAACCAGTTCTTGATTTTTTTTTTTTGGTTTTTTTTTTATTGGGTATGTGTTGTATTTGAGATTCTCACTGTGTGTTTTTTTTGTGAGTGACCACTTTGATTTCTCAGTTATGTTGTGAATAAATGTTTGGAGAGTTAAATGTTCTTCCTTTTTTTGGACGTTACCAGCAAGTTTAACCAGGTTAACACACCTTACATTTGACTAAGGGGTAATCCAGTACTGACGCCAGTTGAGCAAAAATGAAATATGTTTTCAGGTTCCCAACCCACACCAAAAGGAAGCCTGTCCAATCATTTGGCTTTGTAAGATTCACCTAAGCAGCTTGCCCACCAACTAGGAACCGGTAAAATGTAGAAATATCTAATTGCCACTACACACAAAAAGGGAAATGACATTGTTACTGTTATGTGTTTCTTGAGGGTGTTTTACACAACAATACAAAACCCACTCTAATTTTTAAAGAATGCAAAACCTTGCAGGAACAGTCTACTTATGTCAGGGTTAACTATCTTTGGTTTTGAAAAAACGAATGAGGCAGAACGTATATTAGAAATAAACAATTTATTTTGAAAAATATAAAAACAAAAAAAAACTACTGGCGAAGGATGCCAGACAGCCGGTCAGGGGCCACAAGCACCCCAATTACATTTTGGCGCATGTGTGCCACACAATGTTCGACCTCTTGCCGACGCCTCTGTTCCTCTGTGGGTGAGAAAAGTGTGTGGATTAATCAAACAATAGGGAATCCACATTAAAAAAACAAAAACACAACGAAATCACTCCAAAACCAAAATTTAAAAAAAAGGGGTGCTGCAAAAATTACAAGGCCTATGTAGAAATACCCACAGGTGTGATATGTGTATGTTGAAATCAGCAGGAATAGGTAAAGGCAAACTGCTAAATCACCAAAAAAGAACCCAAAAATCACGAATAAAGGAACGACACATGATTACATACAAACAGTTTGTGGTTAAAAAATACGCAAAATAATAACATACCGGTAGCCAAAATGGCAGATCCCGAAGTCCCTCCATCTTCATCCTCGGAGGAGCCTTCATTCCCCAAAGAACGGGGCGGGGTTATCACGGACTCCGGGGAGGGGGTAATTGGAAGAGGGGTGGTTGGAGGAGAGGGGGAAGGGGGACGGAGGGGAAGGAGGCCCGACAGTTCCGGGAGAGGCTCTTGGAAGGCTTGGGAGGAGGGGGGAATAGAGGAATTATTTGGGGTGGAGTGTTGGCTGGGGGTGGGTGAGAGAGGGCGGGACCGCCGTCTGGCCGGACGGTGACGGCGTAGTCTTGCCTGTCCCCCTAAAAGATGTCAAACAAATTGTGGTTAGTTTCTGGCCAAATCCTGCCCAAATAACATTTTAAAATCACCCACCACCAACAAAAAACATGCAAATATGAGTAGAATGAATATATCAGAAATAGAGGGAAAACATGGTCATGCAGATATGAGGAGAATGAATAAATAGGACAGACATAAAAACATGCACACGCAGATATGATGAGAATGAAAAAATAGGACAGACATGAAAACATGCACACGCAGTTTGCCCCACAAAGACAAACATGAAAACCACAATACATAACACTTACTTTCCAATATCTGCATGCGAAAGCATGCCAGCAAGCGGGGCGTTCGCCGTTGCAGGTCAGACAACCTGCGCTCCAGCTGGCCGATGTTGCGGCGTGAGCCGAAGGAGCGCAGGCGGGCCCGTGCCTCCGCATACGCGGAACGCTTCTGCCGGTTGGTGATGGGTGGAGGCTGGCTGGTGATACGCCGATCCAGCACCTCCGTTAGCACCAGCAGCTCGCGCCTGGTGAATGCGGAGGCTCTCATGATGGCAATGGTGTTTTTCTTAAAATTCATTTTTGATAAAGTGTGGCAAAAATTTCTGATTGGCTAATGTAGCTTGGAAATTAACAGGAGCAATTTGATTGGTTAGTGTATGAGTCATGTGTTCGACAGGGCCAGAAATCTCTGGAGAGTTATGATAGGCTTGATGCAGTGACATGCGTAAGCAAATTTAAATAAAGAAATGAACCCCGGAAAATATGCGGGGATCCACAGCAGTAGAACAATTGTCTCATTGTGGCTAACATGTTTTTTGAGCAATAAAAGCGAATGTTTAAGCCGTACGTATTCTGCGGGTAAACACAAACACGGACAAGAGTAAAGTTTCTTGCATTGTGTTGAAAAAAAAAAAACATTAAGCTAATTGATACATTGATTGGCATGATACGATTGATGGAGGTAGGCAGAATAAAGGAGCAGGTAATCGATATCTGACATGGCCTCTTCCGGTTTATACTTGTGCGTGCGTTCCCTTCAAGCCATTTCGGGGATGTACGCTCGCTATTTCGCACGCTCGTTAGTTAGAGGAGGGGTCGTCTGAGTTTGGGGAGGATTTTTAGATGCGATCGAAAATACGAGCGAGCCCTTGAATTTAAATATTTTTGTACGTACGCCTAACGTACGTGCGCCCGCTTGCGAGTGGCTCTGAATGAGGGCCTATGTTTTCTTACCTTATGTATTACACCTGAAATATTTATATTATAATAATTAACTTACTAACAGTGCTGAAACTTTTAGTTTTGGGTATATTTCAAACCCGATGTACAACGATGGGTATCAATGATGGATTGTAGTCTAAAAAACTTGCATTTACTTTGCATTGGTTTTGACTGTCATTTAAAATCCAACGTCAATACCCGTCGGATTTCAAACACCTATGCTGCTGCAGTTTTAATAGCAATCCCATCGTCAATCTGCTGCAGAGGTGATGTGCAGAGATGTTTGTTAGTTTAAAAGTTTAACTGGTTAAAACAAATGTGTGGGGTCCCACCCCCAAATCTATAACAAGCCCCGGATTTCTAAGCCTAAATTGATATTGTAAAATAGGCTGGAAAAGCATAGGGTTTCCATTATTTTCCAATAACCAGCACCAGGCTGAACCAGTTGACACTATAGCAGGTTAAAACGAGAGATGTGGGCAGACCCCCGTGTTTAGTTTCTAAATCATTGTCATGTTTTGCTTTTGGTTTTGTCAAAACCATCCGCAAGTGTTTTGACTTTGGCTTTGGATCTGGATTTCTTAAAGAATTTATAATAAATTTACAAAATCATGTAATATGGATCTGTTTTTATTAATTTCCAGTCAATTTTGATCACCTCATAGCTCACAATATTGTTTTCCCCCATATGGGCCAAAGGTTGCAGCAAGATAGCTGGCTAAACTATGTAACAGAACAGCGACACAAACACATGACAGTTAAAAAGTATAAAGCACATCTAAGAAACATCGCACAGCAGTGGTAGACAGGATGGCAATTTAATAAACCACAGTTTCTCAAACTCGGTCCTCAGGACCCAAAACAGTGCATATTTTCCAGGTCTCCTCACAGAATCACAAGGAAAATAATTAGCCCCACCTGTGGATCTTTTAAAATGTGCCAGAGAGTAATGAATACACTTGTGTACCTGCTGGGTGACCTGGAAAATGTGACCTGTGTGGGGTCCTGAGGGCCAAGTTTGAAAACCACTGTAATAAACTTTAGAATGACTGTAAAACTGACTGTATATAATGTTTTAATAAGTCAAGAACTAATAGCCTAAAAGTAAAAGCCTAGTAGAATACAAAATATAATATATTACAAAATGACAGGCCTCAGGCCAATAGAAATTTATAAATTTATGTCACATGCTCTGCAATCTTTTGGGATATTGGGTGACTTCTTGAATAATATCATGGCCATTTATTCTAACACTTCAGCCAGGGTTTCTCTAAATGGCACACCTTATGATCTTTTTTTTCCTCTCTAATGATACCAGACAGGGTTGCCCCCTGTCCCCTTTAATATTTGCCCTAGTGATCGAGCCTTTAGCTTCCCACATCTGATTAGAACCTAGTATTCAAGGAGTGCAGGTCAGGAATATCACCTCTAAAATTTCCATGTTTGCTGACAATGTCTTGCTTACGCTGTCTCAGCCAAGGATCTTTCTACCCAACCTTTTTGCTTTTCTAAATCATTATGGTGCTCTATCTGGATATAAAATGTACTACTCCAAGTCAGAGGTCATGTTGCTACTTGTCTCCCATCAGGATGTTGAATCCCTTAAATACTTTTATAGCTTTAAATGGCAAAGTAAAAAAAAATCAAGTATCTTAGATTTTTCTGACCTCTAGATATGACCAGCTATACCAGGAGAATTTCCCACAGCTATTCACTTAGCTCCAGGCAGACTTGGTCTCCTTGAAACAGCTCATAATCTTGTGGCTGGGCAGGATCATAACTGTCAAAATGAATATTCTTCCCAAATGGCTCTATTTGTTCCAAAACCTCCCCATAACGGTTCCACTCTGCCTTTTCCATAGACTCCAGAAATATATTAATCATTTTATTTGGCAAGGCAAACCCCCTAGGTTATCTTCATCTTTTCTCAAAAAAACAATCTCCAGGGGTGGCAGGGGGCTTCTCGACTTTAAGCTTTATTATCTGGCCTCACACTTTTCTCAAATTGCCTTCTCATACTCCCCACCTGGTTCAACCTCATGGCTCAACATTGAATCCAGCTATATACATTTCCCAGATGTGTCCTCCTTATGGAGCCTCTGGAAGCAATATTGTCCTCCCTCCTCTACCCTCCTACTCACCCTTAAATTATTTTTACACATTTGGACCCTATATTCTGTTTGATACTCTGTTACCTCCTCTATATCCCCCCTCACACCTATAAGTAATAATCATGATTTTCCACCAAATATGCATATCACTAAAATTAAATAATGGATTGCAGTATCACTTAAATTTCAAGCTGATTTAAGTTCACATGGAGTCTGGCTTCCCCTCTCAGATCTACAATTAAAATCCCCTACCCAACTTTTCAACCCATTCGAACACCTTCAAATACACTCTGAATCGCTATTATCATGTAGGATTTAAGTATTGTTTTTGCTGCAGTGTGCTGGGGGGCAAATCTCTTTTTTTCTGTGTTCAGAGTAAACCCCGCCCTTTACAAGCACCTGTGTTATGCAATTAAGCTGATCTGAGCAACTACCATTTCTTTTGCAAGTTTGGAGAGGCATGAAGGCAGTCAGCATTAGGAGGATGTGCTGATGCTTAAAGTGCCATGTGGAGGTTTTTTGGGGTACATCCAAGGTGAGTTAGCTCTCAGCTTTTATATATACTGTTATCATGCAGTACATCAATTGTAATTATATGACCCAGAGTGGGTGCTACTATTATGTAGCAATAATTATTTTGGGGTGAGCATTTGGGAGTGGGGCCCCTGGGGGGGTTCTGACTGGGCCTTTCTCATGGCATCGCCATTTAATTCACATAGAATACTTTTATCACTTTTCTATTTGTTTGTATATTATTTATGTCATTTTAATTCTTTCTCATTTCATTAACACTTATTGATTTATATTTACACATCTTTTCTTTATACTTCACTATCACCTTTTTCCCTTTTTCATGTGATGCCCTGGGGATGGCCCTTGGTTGGAATTTTTTTGGGGTGCCTTGCTTCTCGGACGTGAACCCCTTAATGCTAGGGATGCCAGTATAGAGGAGCCTTGACGATTGGCCTAGCGCTTATTCATATATTTGCAAATGTATGTAACTAATACCTCTGAATCGCTATTATCATGTAGGATTTAAGTATTGTTTTTGCTGCAGTGTGCTGGAGGGGGAAATCTCTTTTTTTTCTCCCTTCAAATACACTGTTTACACTCCCTACCACAGGTTTCAGGTCTATAGTATCCTCTAGGATGCTGCTTCCCCTGTCTGCAATCCCCATGAATCTTCCTGGGAGGAGGACCTTGGCCTGATGCAGAAGCCTGGGAGAACATAATACTGGCAATTGCTAAATCCTTAATTTCCACTCGCCTGAAGGATACTTCTTAGAAGCTATATTACCACTGGTATTATACTCCAGTGCGGCTCTCCAAAATGTTCCCCTCTATTACACCCCTCTACTGGAGGGACTGTGGTTTCTGAGGTACCCTCGCTCATGTCTGGTGGTCCTGTCCTATCCTAGAACCCTTTTGGACTTCAGTTCACACACTTCTGTCCCACCTCCTGGAATCTCCTATAGCAAAAGATCTGTGGATCTTCCAACTTGGTATCCCCCCCTCCTGATCTCTCTAACTATTCCATCATGCACTGTCCCAAGTGTTAGTTGCTGCTAAAATTCTCATAGCCTTTAATTGGAAGAACCCCCACCCACCATTTCTCACTGTTTTAAAATCACATATTTGGCATGTAGCATCAATGGAAAGTATTACTTAATACCTCCATGATAGGGTACACTTGTTCTCTAAGGTTTGGGCCCCCTGTCTCTCATATGAAAGTGCTCACTCACCCTTGTCCATTCTATCCACCATCCCCACTTGACCCATGCATGATGTCCCAATATGCTCTACCCACTGTGATAGAAGTACTGGTAAAGTGGTCAATGGCAGGTACACTTGTCCTAGGTTTTTGGCCTATGTGTTCTAAAAAACCCCAGGAGAAGTCTGTTTTGTAAGCAGACCAGAGTATCGGCTTTTGAAAAAGCTGGTTTGGGCCCTGGGGGTGTGGATGTGAGGAGAGGCCACTCCAGGTAATGGGCCTTTCAGCCTGGTAGCAGGCTCATTAGGGCTTACAGCTGGAACTGGCTGATATAAGCTGTGTTTAGTTGCCGCTGAGTGTATCACACCTGGGGATGTAGGCATGCAGGCTAGCATGTCCAGAGACACTGTTTTGACAAGCCTGTAAGTACTGTGCATGTGCTGTTGTTGATGGTATGGGCAGTAGGCCCTACCATCCTGGTAGTGAGGGTACCTACTGTTTAGTTATTGCCCAGATGGGCTAGGATTTTGGTTTATGATTTGTTATATTCATTTGGCACAATAAAGACTGGCACCGACCAACCCCAGACTTGTGTCCTGTTTCTACGGCTGCTGTGTGTGTAAAGAGGGAGTCCATCTACCCCAGGAGAGGAACCCCTTTCCCAACTGTGTCACAAGTGGTGGAGAATGTGGGCAATCACACATTGAAATTGCAGGAAGGAAAATTTTCCGTTTAAAATTTAAAGACACCAATTTGTCAGTGTTGATATAAAGTTGTGTCCTTTGAAGTCCATAGAGGTGGCATCCGCAGATGCTTAGGGAGGCCAGATTCTGCTTAAAACCTACACCCCAGGACAAAATGGAGGACATTGTTAAAGCCTTGCTCCAAGCTACGGCAGCTCAGTAGGAAATGAACAAAATGCAGCAGGAAGCTACCAGAGCTCAGTTGGAATCCACCAATGTGCAACTGTTGGCCTTGGAGACAGCCCAGAGGCAACAACAAGTCGCTATTGAGTAAACCCGCCAGGCCTTAAAACAGGTAGTACAACACTTGGTAGCCCGGACTGGAGATACTTCCCCTGGCCCTCTAACCCACACTCGCTCTATACGAGCCAGTCATTTTTTACAGAAGTTGACCCCGAGTGGTGATGTGGAGGCATATCTTATGGCCTTTGAGAGAACCGTGGAAAGGGAGAGTTGGCCCAAGGAACAGTGGGCAAGTCTTGTGGCACCCTTCCTGTCTGGAGAACCACAAAAGGCCTACTCTGATTTATGCCTGGATGATGCCAAGGACTATGAAAAGTTAAAAAGGGAGATCCTAAACTGCTTGGGAGTCATCTCCTTTGTTCGGGCCCAATGAGTCCACGACTGGGAGTGCCAAATGGAAAGACCTCCACGCTCACAGATGCATGACCTCGTCCATCTAACCACAAAATGGCTGCAGCCCAAGACGCTGACAGGACCACAGATTGTGGAAAGAAATGTGATGGACCGGTACCTTCGATTGCTATCTGTATCTCTGCACAAGTGGGTGAGTCATGCAGACCCTAAGTCCACAGACCAGCTAGTCGAACTGGTGGAGAGATACGTGGCACTTGAGGAACTGTTGAGTCTGCTCCAGCGAGCCCCATTGGCACAACGTTGAACTCCCATCGGCACTGGTAAGACTGTTCCGGGGGAGAAGGGTGCTGGGAGATGGAATGTACCTTAGACTGAGGGTGAGGAACCTGGAGACAGGCCAGCCAGGCCAGGAAGGTTCCTTCCCCATAAAAGACTAGATTATAATGTGATTCAGTGTTTCCGATGTGGTGGCTTCGGCCATATTGCAGCTAATTGTCCACTTACCTCTGAACCTATGCAATGTGATACTGCTCGTGTATACCACAGGGGGTCTTTCTTTGCACAGACAGCCTGTACTGCTGAACAGTGGGCTGAGATTGATAAGCATATGTGTGTACTTACTGTAGAAGGCAACCGTGTAGAGGCTCTGTTAGATTCTGGTAGCCTGGTGACACTTGTGAAAGCTGAGCTGGTGAACCCATTGAAGCATAAAATAAAAACTGTTGGTGTGACCTGCATACATGGGGACACTTGCTATTATATTACTGCAGAAGTGAACATCGAGACATCATGTGATTCTGCGATAGTCTCTGTGGGTTTGGTACATGGCTTAATGTATGATGCAATATTGGGGGGAGACTTTGCTCACTTCTGGAAGTTGTGGGAAAGCTGATTCTGCTCAGAGGTAAATCACCCTGACTAGTTTGAGAGGCTTACTGATGTAGTAGCAGAGTCAGAGATGTTCCCTTTTTCTAGTATGATTGGTGAACTAGAGAATGAGGAGCATGATGGTGGCTCACCAAGTGATGTGCCTCCCACTGAGGTGGGTAGTGTTGTTGATCCAGTTGATCATCTGCCTGATTTAGAGGTCAGAAGAGCCTGTGAAATTTGTTTAGCACCAGGGGTTTCCACAGGGAGACATGGACGGAAATGGGATTTTCAGATAAGGGGGTAGTTGAAGATGATAAGCCATGGGGTTAATGACTTCTATGATGGAGAAGGGCCCGATGAAGCATGGAGCAAATTTCATGGATGGCACTCGAAGTCGTAGGTTCCGGGTGGACAACCAGACCTGGTCTTCAACCTGCATACGTGGTATTTTCCTATGCTTCTTATCCACTTGAAAATTATAACGGGATGACGCCTTCTCCAGGTCAGTAAGAACTTGAGATCAGATTGAAGAAAATTTCCGTACAGTGTCTTCTACAGCTGGCACATCAAAGACGGGCAGGCTTTGAAATTCAGGGACCTGAGGATGAAGGCCGTAGACCACTTGGAATGGTGTTTGATTCGTGGAAGAGTTGTAGGAGGCGTTATGAGCAAATTCAGCCCATGGCAGCAATGCAGACCAATTGTCCTGGGAAGATGTCATAAAAATCCTCAGGAAGGTCTGAAGATCTTGATTGACAATCTCAGTGGAACTGTTGCTTTGTGGGTGATAAGCTGTAGAAAAATGTAGCTTTACTTGCAATACGGAACATAAGACTCTCCAAAATTTTGCTGTGAACTGAACACCACGGTCAGAGACTATCTCAGCTGGAAGACCATGGAGACGGAAAATATGTTGAACGAGCAAGTGAGCCAGGTCAGGGGCAGAAAGCAATTTCTTTAGTGGTATGTAAAGGACCATTTTAGATAATCGGTCTACTATGACCCAGATGGTAGTGAAACCTTAAGAATTCGGCAGATCCGTGATGAAGTCCATGGAGAGATGTGTCCATGGACGTGATGGAATAGGTAGTGGCAATAACTCACCAGTCGGTGCCTGATGTGAAGATTTATGCTTGGCACACAAAGAACATGGATGGCCACCAATAGCCTCTCTTTAAAAATTCCAAGGTCTTCCGGGTACCTGAGTGACCTGCAAAGCAAGAGGAATGAGCTCAGGTGAGGAGCTGCTTCCTTAACTCCGGGGCCCAAAGGACTTCCCTGTAGGAGGCTGTAGCTGTAAGGTGGCGAAGACTCTTGACTCCAAAACAGGGGTATTTTGTTGATTGTCTGATTTGTCATCACAGCGGAAAGATCTGGACAGGGCATCTGCCTTTTGATTAAGGGCTCCAGACCGGAAGGTCAGGGTGAACTGGAACCGAGCACTGAAGATTCTTGAGGAAGAGCAGATTTATATGGTCCGTGAATACAGTGAAGGGAAGCTTGGCCCCTTCCAGCAGGTATCTCCATTCTTTTAAGGCTAACTTTACTGCTAAAAGTTCTTGTTCACCAATTGCATAATTTCTCTCAGCAGGAGAAAACTTCTTGGAGAAGAACTCACAGGGTGAACTCGATTATCGTCATAACGCTGGGAAAGAACTGCACCCATGGCCTCTGAAGACACATCCACTAGAAATGGCCTATCCAGATCTGGTTGTCGAAGGACTGGAGCTGAAATAAACACCTGTTTTAAAAGTTGGAAGGCAGTCTCTGCCTCAGGTGGCCATAGGGCAGGGTTAGTGTCTTTTCGGGTCAAGGCTGTAATGGGAGCCAACAATGATGAAAATACTTTAATAAAACGCCTATAGTAGTTGGCAAACCCAAGCAATCTCTGGATGGCTTTCAATGTTTGATGACAGGACCAATCCAAAATCGCCTACACCTTCTTGGGGTCCATTTCTAGACTGGAGCCAAAGATGATGTAACCAAGGAATGGCACAGAGGGAACCCCAAAGACACATTTCTCCAGTTTGCAGTAAAGGTGGTTCTTTCATAGACAGGACAATACTTCCTTCACATGTTCATGATGTTTTGTTACAGAAGACAAGAAAATCACTATATCGTCCAGGTAAACTACAACTGAGACATACAACAGGTCCCAGAAAATCTCATAAACAAAGCCCTGAAACACGGCAAGGGCATTGCACAACCCAAAGGGCATCACAAGGTATTCAAAGTGTCCATCTCTAGTATTAAAGGTGGTCTTCCATTCATCGCCAGCATGAATGTGGATGAGATTATATGCCCCTCTCAGATCCAGTTTTGAGAATATGATGGACCCTTTAACTCTGTCAAACAATTCTGGGATCAGGGGAAGAGGATGCCAATTCTTAATCTTTATATCATTGAGGTCCCGGTAATCTATACAAGGTCTTAGGCCTCCGTCTTTCTTTCCAACGAAAAAGAAGCCAGCTCCAGCATCAGGGGTCTAAGGTCGCATAAACCTCTTTGCTAGGTTGTCCTTGATGTACTCTGACATGGCTTGAGTCTCAGGCATGGATAGAGGATAGGTGCGACCACGGGTGGCATCTTGTCAGGCAGCAGCTCGATAGGACAGTCCCATTCTCTGTGGGGTGGTAAAATGTTCACCTGTTGCTTGGAAAAAAACATCAGAGAACATCTGGTACTCCTCGGGTATAGCTGGAGATGGTAACGGAGTTGTCTTTCTTACAGGTCGTATTTTGAGAAGACAGGATTTCTGACAGTCAGTTCCCCATGAAAGAATCAGCATTGAACACCAGTCTATCCTGGGATTATGTTGGCATAACCAGGGTAGTCCCAAGATGATTTCTTGAGAAGCCTCTGGTATCACTAAGAATTTTAAATACTCAGAGTGGAGTGCCCCAACATGAGCTAATAATGGTTGAGTTTGCTTGGTGACCCATCCTTTAGCTAGTGGACATCCATCTACAGAAGTCAGGGAAATTGCTTGCTTGAGAGATGAACAAGGAATCTGTAGTTTATTAACTAGACTGGAAGTCATGAAGTTTCAGGCTGCTCCAGAGTCTAATAGAGCAGAGATGAAGACAGGGTTGGGCTTGAGATCCAAAGCTAAGGAAATCTTGAAATCTTTAGTGTTTGGGGATGGGCGAATAATTCCTAACTTGATGTCCCCAAGGTCAGTTAGGAATGGGCATTTCCCGACTTGCGGGAGCAGGAGGCCACCATGTGAACCGTTCTCCGCAGTACAGACAGAGATTTTTTAGCATCCTTCTCTGACGTTCCTCTTTGGAGAGATGGGTTTGGTTCACCTGCATGGGCTCCTCATCTATAGGAGGATGAGGTGGACGGGTAGGCAAGGGAGATGTAAATGACCTTTGCCGGTCAGTTCTGTGCTTTTCAGCCTGATGTTCTCTGAAGCATAGGTCAATTTTGTTGCAGAATAAGATCATATAATTTAAATTGGTAGGAAGCTCTCGGGTAATCAGATCATCTTTTAATCGGTCGGACAGACCATGCCAAAAAGCTGAGGTGAGGGCCTCCTCATTCCACTTAAGCTCTGATGCCAAGATTTAAAACTGTGCAGCATATTGGCTGACAGGACGGGTTCCTTGTCTCAGGGTCATGATGCTGGATGATGCTGACACTGTGCGTCCAGGTTCATCGAAAATCCTCCTGAATGAAGATACAAAGTCTGTATAATTATCCAGCAGTGAGTCTGAATGCTCCCAGAGTGGGAAGGCCCAATCCAGAGCTGAGCCGGTCAGCAAGGATATGATGTATGCCACTTTGATTCTAGCGGTGGGGAAGTTATCAGGTTGTAACGTAAAGTGTATATCACACTGATTTAAAAATCCACGACAGAGCTTAGGATTGCCATCAAATTTGCTTGACATGGGTAGATGTAGATGATGGGATACCCTGGTCCCTGAGGTTTGCAGAGTATCTTAGCGTTTAGACATCTCCTGTAGGAACTGGGCCATTTGATGTTGCATAGCTTCCAGATTTTCTAAACGACCAGCAATACAGCAAAATAAATCCACTCCAGACTCCTGTTCCGTGCCCGGATCCATGTGGTCAGTGCAAACTGTGAGGTTCTGTATTTGTTATGGACCCGGGGTGGTAATAGGAGCAGACACAGAAGCAAACTTAAATGAAAAAGTGGAGTTTTTAATAAGTGACTTAGAAGACATGGGAATGGCAAATGAAAAAGTCCAGGTATAGCACTAAAGTGCACTTGATAACTGTAGTGGGGGTTAATGGGGAAATGTCCAGATAGTGACAGGCAGGAACAGTCCTGTAAATAAGTATGGTGAGCTGAAAACAGAACGCAGGTTTGATGAGTTGTAACTGAATGCAGGTTTGGTGAGCGGTAACTGATGCAGGCAGAGGTAGTGAAGTCCAGCTGGGAGTGAAATGAAGCAAGGTGCAGGGAAACAATAGGTTCAGGTACTGAGGCAGGTAAGAAGGTATTTGGAGGGTGCAGGGTAAGTCCAGCAGGTTGGAGCAGGCAAGGTTCAGGCTAGAAGCATATAACAAGCAGGCAGATAAGGCACAGGTACTCTCTCTCAGCCGCAGCTGAGAAACATGTTGCACTGGCAAAGGAAGGAAGGCTCTGGACCTTCCTAAATACTCAGTGCCATGCTGTGACTGGCTGGATTGAGCACATGACCTACCAGGATTAGACAACCAGAATCACATGGCCGCAGGCTAGATGGCGGCACCCATGCCAATGGAATGGAAACACCACCAGACCTCACGAGGCCTAGTGACAATGTGCCCACACAGAACCATGCGCAGCCAATGCTCCTCACCAAACACCAGCACTGCTGCCAGAGACCAGCTGCCATAACGACCTCACAGGTAATACCCAATGACTTCCATGCCGAGAAACCCTGGCTGTGACAGTGGTCATTCATAGTACAGATTGACAGTCTCACTTGCCCAGAGTACAAGCAGTGTTGGACTCCATCTATAAGGCAGGTTTGACAGCCAACCCAAAAAGTGTTGTCTTGGGATGGAAGTAATAAAATAACTTGGGTACACCATTGGCAGAGGTTTGATAAAGCCACAGCTCAATAAGATTGAGGCAATCCAAAACTGGCCATGACCACTGAATATGAAGCAGCTGAGAGAGCCTTCTTAGGGATCACTGGGTATTATAGGAGGTTTATACCCAATTTTGCCACCATTGCAGTCCCACTGACTGACCTTACCAAAGGCAAACAGAAAGTCATGGTGGAATGGGGTCCTGAAACAGAGAAGGTTTTCCAGGAGTTAAAAATAGTGTTATGTACCCAACCAGTTCTGATGACCCCTGATGTTGACAGAGAGTTTGTTGTACAAACCGATACGTCAGATGTAGGCATTGGATCGGTCCTGTCCCAAAGCAAAGAGGGTGAAGAACACCTGATTTTCTTCTTAAGCTGGAAATTAAATGTACATGACAGAAACTTTGCTACGGTTGAGAAAGAAGCATTGACCATAAAGTGGGCATTAGAGACTCTCAGGTACTACTTGGTGGGAAGAAAGTTCAGATTGATCACTGACCATGCCCCTCTGAAGTGGATTTTAGAAAACAAGGACAGTAATGCAAGAATAACGAGATGGTTCTTGGCATTACAAAACTTGAAATTTATGGTAGAACACAGGCCAGGAAGCCAGCTAGCCAATGCAGATGCTTTGTCATGTGTCCATTGTTTGGGGGCTGTGGTTGTTCCACCCCACAGGTCGAAACAAAGGGGGGGATATGTGATAGAAGCACTGGTAAAGTGGTCAATGGCAGGTACATTTGTCCTAGGTTTTTGGCCTATGTGTTCTAAAAACCCCCAGGAGAAGTCTGTTTTGTAAGCAGACCAGAGTATCGGCTTTTGGAAAAGCCCTGTTTGGGTCCTGGGGGTGTGGATGTGAGGAGAGGGAGGGCTCCATCCACAGGCCACTCCAGGTTTTGGGCCTTCAGCCAGGTTGCAGGCTCATTAGGGCTTACAACTGGAACTGGCTGATATAAGCTGTGTTTAGTTGCAGCTGAGTGTCTCACACCTTGGGAAGTAGGCATGCAGGCTAGCATGTCCAGAGACACTGTTATGACAACCCAGCAAGTACTATGTACGTGCTGTTGTTGACAGTGTGGGCAGTAGGCCCTACCATCCTGGTAGTGAGGGCACCTAATGTTTAGTTATTGCCCAGACGGGCTAGGATTTTAGTTTATGTTTTGTTATATTCATTTGGCACAATAAAGACTGGCGCCGACCAGTTTGTATGAGAACCCTAGACTTGTGTCCTGTTTCTACGGCTGCTGTATGTGTAAAGAGGGAGTCCATCTACCCCAGGAGAGGGACCCCTATCCTGACTGTGTCACACCTCTAATATTCTTTACTGTTGGCCCTTTCTTGCCTCTTACTGGTCATCACTTTTCTTTTCTCCTTATACCTACAACACGTGACATTTCGTCTCCTTGGTGTTTTCAGACCACTATCTAATATGCTCTGACACTTTTTCTCTCCCTGTAGTCCTGTAACCCCTGTACCCTTCTTCTTTTCTCCAACCCCTTCATTTACTTTATGTGTAGTGATTATTCTTGTATTCACTATGTTTTATGAAAATTTACTCACTTTTATTTACTTTCTGTATTCACTCTTTTTTTTCACCTTGTTGTTGACCTGTATCTGTAAGCTCTTTAAATAAAAAACAAAAACAAGAAATTGATAATTGTAGAAAGTAGAAATTTATAATTAATTAATAACAAACTTCTCCAACCAGCAAATCACAGGCCCAATCAATTCATACAGATACAAGATACAGATACAAGAAAAAGAACATTAATGCATATGACAAGTGGCTGTACAGAATGAGATGTATGTTGTTGCCATGACCTCTAAACTAGACCTGAGAAGCTGGACCTGATATTTCAACATCAACTTAAGTATAAAAAACTGAAATTAGCAACTCAGATGATCTGTTCTTGTCATAGTCAATTAGTGGGAATTTAAAAGAGGGTCTCATTACCAGAGGGGACCTATTACTGTTTCCATAAATTCGGTTTGGCTGAGATAATCTGCTGACCTATTTATTTACCATAATAATTTACATGTATTCATACTGTTGCCATCACTATTCACATTCACTTGTAGCCAAGGGCCTGATTCAGCTTGAAAAGCAGTTGCTAACTTGTGTGCAATTCTGTAGGCAAGTAACAGGCAAATATATGCAAATGCTGTATTTGCAATGCCATTGCATGGCTAACATACACATGCCCTCTGCCTACACTCACATTCATAACTCCACCCAAACCAGGCCAAACATTGGACACATTGAAGGACATCAAACCCATACCCAGCATTGCATAATATCAGACCTCACAAACTGATAACTTTCCAGGTCACATGGAAAGTTCAGCCTAATATTATGCAATGGCATTCAAATCCACAAACATGCCTGCATTTCCCTGACCCCCCAAACGCTCTCTGTCTGTCAATCAATCTGCTAAAGCCCTGCATGGAGTCCGTGGTGTCCATGCGATCACAATGGCAAGTTCCGCACGCTTACTGTGATGCATACGCATGCACAGTACGCAACAATCGACCGATAGCATACACTTTAGCAACTGCGATCCAAGCTAAATCAAGCCCCTATTCTTAAGTGATCAGAATTGCTAACAGTGTTAATCATCCTCATAGTTGGAAGATGTCATTCTCCTTCTCAGCACCCTCATCACTTTTGTTAATATCATCATCACGCAATATTAGCTCATCCCCACTGGTATCCACCATTACAGAAGTCTTCCTCATAGAATTTGTAGTTCATTTTATAGAACATCAGTTTTTCCAAATATTTTGGAAGTAGTCTCCTATTCTGAATGCTCACAAGGTTCCCTGCTGTGCTAAACACTCTGAGTACGCACTGAAGGGTGGGCAGCTTAGGTACACCATAGCTAATTTGTACAAGGGGCTGCAAATTGCCTTATTTTCCTCCCAGTATTCAAAGGGAATGTATGAAATGCTAATAAGCACATTAAAATTAATGTTATTCTCCACCATTTTATTGATGCTTTTTAAGTCAGATTCAGTCACTGTAGAGGTATCAATATATGTGGGCAATACTTTTAAGTCTGACCAGATGTCATAATTTTTCACTCTTGTGCAATGAGTTGACTCATCATCAGCAGCAGTGGGGCTTTGGAAAAGGGCAGTTTTGTCCCAGCAGCACCATTTGCAGGAGAAATTGAAACAGGAGACATTGAGTCATGTGCCACATGAGCTGATAAATTGCTCGTAAGGAGTTCTTTGTCTCTCTTAAGATATGTGTAAGTTGGAAAAAATGACTTTACATAGGACTTAAGCTTAATATCAAACATGGTTGTTGAAATGTTGCAAACCCTTGGATTTTGGGGAAGCAGAAAAAGAAAAATTGATCTACATACTTTGCAGAATCGCTTTGCTTCATCTCCTCCTTCAAGTTCTCTAGCTGCTATTTTAGCAGTTTACTTATGGATATTATTTGACTAAGACTGGCAATGTCTAAATGCACTACATTGGTACAATTTAAATGGTTTTAGTAGCATGAATAAAACCGAGAGTATTTTCAAGTGTACTGCAGCAAGGAAATGTCCCCTATCTCATTATCTCATTACTTGATTTGAATGTTTTGATGGCTTGTTGCTGTTCCTCCAGTCACCATCTGGTTGTCATGCCTGAGGGTTGGTCTGGGCTAAAACAGGTGTGAGAAGCTGAAGAGGAGACTAGAGAGGTGTGAATAAACCTGGGTGGTTTTAGCCAGGACTTCCTCATGTATTGCTGTGAGCAGGTAGAGAAGCTGCAGAGGATGATGGACCTGAAAGCAAAAACAAGAATGGAATGTGGTTATTAAACAGCAGGTTGGAATGAGAACTGGAGATGATAATACTGAATGAATGAGCAGAATTGGATTGGGACCGATGATGCTGGATTGAGAGTTGGATTGGTTTGAGACTAATGTTGATGATTTGAAGAACTTGAGGGATTTGAATCCTTTGTTGAAGAATTGATGAACTTAATCAATTTGAGAGTGATGTTGAAGAATTGAGGAACTTAATTGATAAGAGTTCAATGTTGATGAATTGATAAACTTGATCAGCTGGAACCATTGTTGATGAATTGAAGATCTTAATTAATAGAGAAGCATTGGATGAGTCCAATGGTTGGAGGTATCAGCTGGAACTGATGGTGGCTGTAAGAACAAGTCCCATTGGTAAAAACCAGACTGGTGTGCAAGATGGTATAGGATACTTGTTTACCAGATATAGGAACTGGATATAATGGACAGGGACCATCCAGATACAACGTAGCTGGGAGCTCAGCACTGAGCTGTAACTTCAACAATAAGCAACACTGTACTGGCAACAGAAGCCAGTCAGGAAATGGAATTTATATGGGAAGATCCCTAAGGATTGAGTGCGGCAGTCAGCTGGTCTGGAAGCAGCACTCTGAGTGGAGGAAGAGCATCAGGTGACAGAGTCCAACATGGCTGTGGAGAGCCATCTCCATGATCAGTGACAGGACACTGAGCATACAGGGCAGGAGCAGTACAGACAGACCTTAGCACCAGTCAGGAGCAATATGCAGCATGAGCGGACCTCTGTGCTGTCCTGGACAGGCACCAGAGAGGTAAGAAATTGGTTTTAATTGTCCAGAGAGTGTCACTAGTTATTTCCTCTTGCTACAGTTGGTGGCATGGCACTGTGCCAAATGTAATGTGCCAATTACTGATAACATATAAATGCAATAAAATTTTGAAGTCAATAGAGGTTTTTAGCATAATCATGGCCAAGGTTATGGACCTACCCACCATATCCAGGTAACCTCTTTAGGGTAGGTCCCTAACATACTAGGGTTCAAATACAGAGCACAGGACACCCCCAAACTAGCCCAGCTAAGCCGCCCCAGGGCACCACCATAGTAAGAAAAGTACAGTGTAAAAGAGATAGTTAAGAGCAGCTACAGCTGCATATAAAGAATGAAAATAAAAAAGTGAAGCACATGTATAATAAACAATCAGTGAAGGGTTAAAATGTGTTATAAAAGAAAAATGTGTTATATGCGGTACCCTGAAACAGATCAACCAAAGCAATCCAGGGGGAACCACGCCCCCAAAATTTACCAAAGTTGCACTACAATATATACAGTGACTTGTAGGACTTACCTAGAATAGTGCCTAATACTAGAGTGCATATACATTACCAGACTCCATGCTTTTAAACCAAAAACAAAGGGGTGCTAATCCAGACAGAGGGCATCTCCTTTCCCTCAGGTGTGCAATAACCACATGTTTTGTTTGGCTGTTTGTATTAATATGATGAAGCACCACATATACAGATGGAGAGAATTTTATAACATGCAGTCCCAAAGTCCCATATGCTAGGGAAGCGTACCCCATGGAATGTTAGATAGAGTTATATTTTAGTACACACCACAAGTGGTATATTCTGGCTCCACTCATGGCTTGATGCTATTGGTGGACATCAGTATAAATTCTTCAGAGTATACACTAGACCTTATGTTTTGACAAAGGCTCCCGAGTGAGCCGAAACGTGCGTTGACCCTAAGGGAAGTGTGATTCTCCATTTTTATTCCATGAGGTATGGTGCCTTGAATATTTTGCTGGATCAACATTGTGCTCAGGAATTTTTTACCTCAGGGAATAAATTGTTCTTTTATATAAATTTTATTATTCCAGTCGTTTTTATTTTGGATGGTGTATCAGCTGTATACATGTTTACCTCTTTTAATGAACTTGTGAAATTGAATAAACCTTTTTTTCATTAAAAAACGTGATTGGTGAATACTGAGGTATATCTTGGGTTTGGGAACGCATGCCCCACCTCTATGATGTTTGGAGTAATCAAGTTAAAAGAAACCTTGATACAGTATGCAATATCATCTTGATTAGATTGTGAGTTCTGGGTATGCGTTTAATATAAAGATACCGTTTATGTAATTCCCTACTTGCCACTAAGTGAGTGATGGTATGCAGCACCTTTGTCTAAACTGTGTGGACACATTTGGGTGAAGAATTATTCTTAAAGAAACATTTCAAAGAACACATCCTGTCTCCTTTGTGAGTGGGGTACGCTTCCGTAGCATATGGGACTTTGGGACTGCATGTTCTAAAATTTTCTCCATCTATATATGTGGTGCTACTTCATATTAATACACTGATATCTCTCTTTACATACTGTATGTGCTTTATGGAGGAGAGATACCACACCAACAATAAACAGAAAGAAGGATCTATCATGAAGATAGACATTCCAAAGGGTTGTGCAGTATATTTATATTCTGTATTTATTTTTATTTTTTTCAAGCACCTGTTTGTGTATCCCCTTTTTCATTCCTAGTATATATGACATCATTGTTTTGGATGTGGTGATATCCATATAGGATTAAGGGCTCCTTTGGGCTGCTCTGTGCAGATCGGTTGAAACCCACTACACGTCATTGTTTTTGCATGGCAAATTAAACTTTTCATGCTGCTGCAGCAATTTTCTACATGCAGTTGCAGAATGCCAAAAATGCCCAGAAAATGTATGGGCCACAACCAGTATCTCCTATATGGACCTGTTTATTTTTAGGAAATTCTGAAGCACCAAGTTAAAACATGGTACAAATTCAAATTGACCCAGTTGTAATGCTTGTACAATGTTACTTGCATTATAGGAAATTATAAATCCTGAGGAGAGTCTTTGGTGGGGTAAACCATTTTGTTTTAACACCCCTGAGTTTTTCCAACAGATTGACACTTGTATGTTTCTTAGTGAAGCCAGTGATAAATACAGTACAGTAGCTTGCATGTGAATGAGCTGGCATTGTGTGTTAGATACTGCTGTTGAGGGTGATACACCCACCCAGTGGACTTTCACAGTCATGTAATCTTTGGTTTGACCAGTTCAGCTTGCCTACAAATCTGTAGTTAGTGCAGTGGCATAGTTGGTGCAGTGGCATTTTCTAGGCAACAAATAACTTTGTTTAAAGTCCCGGTACAGGTGAAGAATTGCTGTTCTAGCATAATAGAATCGAGATGGAATATGGTAACATGGACACATGACCTCAACTACACATCTAAAACCAGATGCATTAATGATGGATATTGGATGCAGATCTAATGCTAATATAGCCGTTATGGCTTCAGTGATCTGCTGTGCAAGAGGATAGCGGCTATCATACTTGGTTCCATTTGCAAATTATATTTTCACAGTCAATTGTTTAAAATTACTACCGTAGTTTATTGGTCTCCTTCTGTGATGAAGATTCATCCACAGCAGCAGCAGCCCTAGTGCTCAAGGATTATTCTTGGGAATCCTGGATAGGGGGAATCAGTTTCCATTTGCAATTTGGATGCAAATTGGATGCAATAGTATTATCTCTGATTATTAATTAGCAGGTTGATGATGAAGGTGTTTGTGGTGGAGATTGCATGTGCTGGGATCTATCCATTCTGCTCATAGCTGGTGCTGGACTGTTTGTTATTATTGTACATGATTTTCTAGATTTTGATAAATAATCTGCATGAATTCGCTGCAAATTATATAGCAGGGAAAAGGTGCCTAGATGGCTGATGCCTCTACTTAGTGTGGCACTATAAATTCCCCAAATTCCTTGCCAAATGTTGTTAGGATTGGATTAAACCAATTCACATGGAAGAGGTGGATTTTTCAGTCTTTTGCCCAGGTATAACAATGTGCTTCTTCTTATCAGTGGCAAAAACTGCTGCCACTGGTGGCAGACTTACTTTGACACAAACAAAATCATCATCCTGAATTTTAGCAACTTGTTCTGGTCCAACACATTCATCATCAACATCCTCATTAGTGTCAGATACACAATTATCCCCCTCATCTTATTGCACTTCCAATGTATCATCCTTAATTTCTATGTCTAAACCATCATCATCACTATGTTTTCTACTACTCACATTTGCAGAAGGTTCATAAATGGTGGAATGAGGCTTCTCTATTATTGCAGTGTCATAATCCAAAATGTCAGACTAACATAGCACTCGTGGACACTTCTTATGAATCTGTGAAGTTTGTGAACACACATTTTATTCTTTAGCCTTAGTGTTATTTTTGTGCACTGATTTGCCTGTTTTAGATGTGACTCATCTAGACTTACAGTGAGAAGGTGGTCTATGCAAGGTTACAGAAGATGCCTGTATTTGTTTGTTTGTTAATAATACAAGAGAGCTGTCACTGGCAGTTATACTCCATTAGATATATAAATACACACAGCTGCTGTCGATATAAAGGTGTGAAACCTCCATATAGAAAAGCCAGGGAACTTTTTGTTGCTGCACTTGTGTAAGTAAATGTTTTGTTTAGAAACTCCCAAAGCTCTTCAATCAAACAGTAAAACATTACATTTATTAATCTACATGAGTAAAACAAAAAACAGTACACCAGATATGCTCAAATACCAGTAGAGTACAAAAACCTATTCTTTTAACTGCTGACATACATGTAATCTAATAAAAAAGGAAATAAATATATAAATTTAGCAGTATGTCAGAATGGTGTTATATATGTCCTAACATTAGATACCTGGATAATGCTTAGTGAAGAGTGCAGTCTTGTGTAAGCTAAGGTAAAGACAGTATGATGTTGTATTTTCAAAAGTGGGAGAGGGACAGGTATACCGGTATACCCTGTTAGGGAATACACTAGAAGATGTGTAGTGCATTTGATGACCAGCCCGTGTTCATGTCACCGCAATGACCTGTGATTGTAGCACATTTTGAGTGTTGTTAGTTGGCTGTATCCGGATCTGTGTGAAGTCTCTAGAAATCTATGAGGTATTTTACATTGCTGGGACCGGTCTGTAATACACTGCACCTAGTAATCGTCGCAGGCTCAGGTCACTGTGATATACTGTGTATATACAGCATTGACTCAGAGTTAATAAGCAATCCCTTAATCCCTAGTTATTAAGTTATGTAAAGTCTGTGAGTATACAGAAGCTGTATATTAGATCCCCAGTGCTTTTGAGACTGGTTTATCCACAGTGACAGCTGTTAAGAGTGTAAGCCCTTGGCCGGAGTGCTTATTCAGGTATCAGCATATCTTTATGTTTTTAAGATCATAATACAGGTAAAGTAAGTTGGCACTTGGCCATTGGGTATCCAGGGAGCTAGAAACCACTCTCATACTGGAGCTCTCCAGTAGTAACTGTTACATGGTTATTGACATAGCTCAGCAGTAAACATGAAGGGTCCACTAAACCCAGAATCCATAGTCTGTATTTAATTTGACATACAAGAATGTTCCTTTGCCTGGATATTAAACTAGCTTAATGTGTTTCAGTGCTTCATGCACATTTGTCAGAAGTCCACTTTAAGTAGGGTAAAAAGGATATATACAGCTGAGTCCATTATTTAATTAATTAGCCAGTCAGTTCCTCTTTTTAAGGCCCTGTGAGTAAATAAATTTAACCTTTAAGAGTTTCCATGTCATGAAAACTTAAAAATACGTGTGTTCTGTATATAACTGAACAATTTTGTTTACAATGATAGACTCATAACTAAAAATAAAATAAATAGAAATAAAGGTAAAAAAAAAGATAAAGATAATAATAATAATAATAATAATAATAATAATATAATAATAATGATAATAATAATAATAATGAAAATCACATAGGTTAAAAATTAGGAAAAACGATATCACAATCTAGGGTTAGGAAACATATATTTTCTTAGGGCAATTTACTAAAAGAGTAATGGTGCATACACACGATCAGATTTTTTCTTCAGATATGGACGATAACGATTTAAAAATCGTTCAGTCGTTCATATCTGATGGAAATTCGTTCATATCTGACATGCCTGAACGATGGACGATCAACGATGCGCGTTCCCGTTTGTCAGATAACGATATCTGACATCTGATGGGTTTGCAGTCAGACTTGGACGATTCCATTCATTTAATGCAGTCAAAAATCGTTCAATCGTTCAAATCGTTCAAATCGTTCAAAACTTTGGTCAAATCGTCCAAATCGTTTAAATCGTTTAATCGTTCAGTCGTTCATCTGACAAATCTGACAAGTCTGACAAATCTGACCGTGTGTACGCGCCATTAGAAGCTCTTATATGCATTTCTCAGTCTATACTTGCTGGGTTGCAGAAAACTATAATAATCCAGTTTAATACACTGAAAAATTCAGAATTATATAAACTCCACCAGTAGTCATCTATTGATTTATTGTTATTAAATTCCCATTATGTTCTTCCGTACCTTAGGATTTAGGAGTTCAAACTAAACAGAAGAACTTCTTGGACCATAGGAAAGACGAGAAGAATAGAGGATTATAATGAATTTCTATACTGTATTTTTCAAGGAAATGGGCTCATGGCATGTTGGGATGTGCAGATACCATCAGAGCAAACTCTGTGCCTGATTCATTACGAATCACTATTGCGATCAAAGCTGCGATTACGCACGAAGTCCACTGCAAAAATATGCTAATGTTTGTAATCGCAATGCCATCCAAGCCTAACATGAAGACGCCCACATCCCCTTACTCACATCCATAATACTTCACAAAACAGTGAACCCATCGGTAACATTGAGTACCATCGTAGCCTCAGGTACAGTTGCACAAGGTCAGACCTTGCTAACCTCGTGGAATGCAGTGGGAGCTCAAGCTGTGTATACCATTGCAGTGGCTAATTTATGCATGCCCCTGTAATGGCATTTTTAAACGGACTGACACACCTGCATTTCACCACCCGCAAACACTCACTTCCTGTCAATCTCTCTGCGATGGATCTGCGTAGTGTCTGTGATCTCAGTGTGATCGCAGTGAGCACTTTGTATACGCACATTGTGATGCATATTCATGCTCAGAAAGCAACAATTGGCCATCTGCATGCATAATCGTAGTTGCAATCTGTAATGAATCAGGCCCTCTGATAGGAGATAGCACACATTCTGGATATCAAAGTACATCTCAACTATAAAGTTCTACGTTTATGGATCCAAAAGGCCTCTGTTAAATTTTTTTTGTTAAATCTGTCCCCTCCTTTTTCTATTATCTGAATATGCTCAAACCCTCAGAACAAAAACCTTCCATTGACCTCAGCCAATGTGCAGCAAGTGATTCCTTTGTGGGGCACTCTTTTATAATAAATTAATTGATATAATCGATTTCAGGAAATATACATAATTGCAATATAACTTTTAATCAGTTCCTTGTTTAAAGAGATTAGGGATTATTTTCACTCTGAGTGTGAGTGTGAAAATATGAAAGAGTGACTCTGTCATATTTTCACACTCAGGTTTTTGTCTGAGTATATTCGATTACAGGGAGAACATCCAGCTATATACAAAATTTGGTAATTATTAGAATGTACTAAATTGCTGGTCTATAAATTGAATTACATTTTTGTCCTGGGCAGGATATTATTTGCGTTTCCTATGTTCAAACCCTATTAGCATCATGTATTCACACAAGAGCAGCTCAGAAAATTTTTTTCTTGCCTGTCTGTGTTTGTCCCTGGCTATTGTAATAGGCATTATAGTGTTTGAAGGAGCAGTAGCACAACCACAACTCACAAAGATAGGTCATGGTCTGAGCTTTTCCTAGCCACCGAGTATACTTGTTCAAGATGTACAATGACTCGTAGCACTAGTACTGGGTTACTTCTGTTCCTCTATTGACTGATCCATGATTTACTTTTACACCAGCAAGTAAAGCTGGTGTAGTTGAATTAACTGCCACAACACCAAATGAATGTACAATGAGATATCAAAATAAAGGACTGGTATCTTTACCATGCAGTTTTATTAAAAGATGAGATTTTTTTAGACACCATAATTTTTTTTTTTTTCTGTGGGATGCAACTGACAGGGACACCACACACAAAAGTACAGTTATAAACTCTGCCTTTAAAAAACAGTATTCCCTTGACACAGTGTATATAATTTAAATTGAATTATAAAAGACCTGAGATTTTAGTAGATATTACCAAAATTAATTTTTTGCACATATAACTTTCGGGGGGCAGCTGACAGGGATATTACAGTACAGCCAGGGAACATGCAGTAATGTATGCTGCCTCTCAAAAACACACTATTCCCTTGAAATGTGATTTAAAGTGAATTATAAAATACTTGGAAAAATGTCTAATTTGAGGTGCAGCTCACTAAGTCATAGCATGGTATTTTATGGACAGCTAATCTTCGAATCACACCAACTCTGTACTCAAACACAATCAGTGCTATTTTTCAGCAGGAACCCAGGGCCTGATTCAGAGCCACTCGTAAGTGGCAGCTCGTTCGCTCCGAGCGATGTTTGTCCAACCGCGCATGCGTACGGATCATTATACGCATGAGCGAACCAGTCAGTGCGGCCGAAATTCATGTGCTCGCAAAATAGCGAATGCCTGCTAATTTGAGTGACAGGATGAGGCGTATGTGGGTGGTAACAGGGGAAGGTGCTTGAACGGGGAGTGGAGATCCGATCGCAGGCGTGCTTAAAGGTCAAAACGGGCGTTTTATGGGTGTGCATATTTAAAACAGCAGCGTCATTGACCACGTCACTGGGTTATTTTATAGCCAGAACTGCTCGCAAAATTGTGGTAGCAAAAACCAACCACAAGAATAGCGAGCAGCTCATACCCTGTTCGATGTACTCGATTAATCTAATTAATAGCGGACATGACGTAGGATGCGAGCGGACAGGGGGCGTATTTTCCCAAAAAACGACCGCAAGTTTTGTTCGCTCGTTCAGACTTGGAGGCGTGAATAGACCGCAAACAGCGAACGGTTCATTTGAATAGCCACCCCTATTTTCTGGACGAGCGAGCGCAAATAGCGACCGGCTCTGAATCAGGCCCCCAGTTCCTCAACCTCTCATTAATATAGGTTTTCTCTTAAAGTCCCCTTTCGAGTGCCTTCTTTTCTAAATACTATATACATGTATAGAATATATATTTATATATATATATATATATATTTATATATATAGTAACATGGGGGGTTGAAATGAGGACTCCAGACAAGCAGGTACTCGATGAATCAGTGTCTTTTTAATGGCAGCAAACACTGCACCTTTGCATATGTGAGCATAGGCCTGGATACACACAGGCACATAACAGAAAATAAGTAAATAAACATAAATGTAAATGCCCCAGCACCCCTTGTGCTTAACAATCAGCAGTTATAATATCTGTGGACCTTCCAAGTCCTGTCACCCTAATGCTAACCAGCACCCCAGGCATATTGCCTGGCCAGCTTGTCTGGCTTCAGGAGCAATTAGAAATAGGTGTGTGAGAGCTTTAAACCCTTCCTGTGCTGCTGACTACCTGCTGGCCCTGGGCAACCTGGCAAACAAGGAGTTCTACATTTCCAGTTTGAGCAGTGCAGCCCAGAAAATTTCTATTGTAGGTGCAGAATGTGCCGGTCTTTTTCTCCTCTCCCTTGGAGGGAGCTGATCCTACCAGAATGTTGGCAATTCAGGTGAGAGACCACCCCTCTCACCACAATAAATATATACTGTATGTACAATATATATATATATATATATATATATATAAAACAATAAACGCTGAAAAAGTGTACACAACAGAAATGCAACAAGTTCAAAGAATCCACAAAAGGTCCAAAATGTCCAAAAAAGTGTCCAACAGAATCCAAACAAATGTTTAAGTGCACTGGAAAATCCAAGTGTAGGACGACCTAACTCCTTGGCAGGATCCACACCACCTCCTCCAATCTGAAATACAATAAATGATAAAGGCACCTCCTAGTGCAATAGAGTGCAAATGTCACCAATGTGAATTAAATACAACTTATACAGTAAGTGAACCCGCGCAATATCTCAAATTTCACGTAGGTCCACACAAAGTCATCCACAGTATGGTTTTTTCATGGGTTTAATAGTACTCATTTTTACTATCCTTATTTTCCCAGGATTTTAGCAGCTGCAGAGGATGTACCTCATGTATTAACATACTGCTTTTATTCTCATAACTCCAGGTGGCCAGCAGCCACAGATATATCGCAAATCTACATTAATTATTTTCTCTGAAGGATCCAATAACATGGCATCTTTCAAATATCCTCCATGAAATGGCACAGTAAACTTTGCAGCAAATTGTATATATATATATATATATATATATATATATATATATGTATATATATATATTGTTTTTCCAATGTTCAGCCCCCAGTAGCTCCACCGAAAGTTTCTGAAACTATTTTCCCAGAAAAATAGCCCCTGTATACAAGTGACAATATATACTGCAGTGTACATAAATGTCCTTGTGAAAAACAATTGTAGGTAAGTGCAGCTCAGTTCAGGATCACTTCTAATAAAAATGCACAAGAGCTTGTTTGCACTGGATTGCAGGTGCTACTAGTATCTGACAAACACACAGTGACTGTGACAGTAGCCGATTTCCATGCAGATTACAGTTGCTGCTAGATAGTCCTAGAGAGACATACATGGTGACAAAGATGCCTGCAATCTGTTACATCCTCCCACCCACTATATCTACTGTATCTACAACTCTCTTCTCTAATGGCATCATTATGGCATCAATTTTAAGCACAACTATAGCCCACACCCTCTCCGTACACTCTACGGTGTGAAATGGTGCCTGATCACAAGGACGGGACTCTTATATGCAACTAAACCCGCACAATATCTGAGATTTCTGGAAAAATAATGTTTTAGGTAATTTTGAGATCCAATCTTGGCAGGAAGACCCAAGTAGGGTATTGGTTTTCCTTGGAAACACAAAGTTCTGGTGTTTTCAGATTTCTGCAAAACCAAACTGCTCTAGTGAAAGCACAGCCTGTGGTCCCTCTGCCATGGCAAGCAGTCTCAAACTGGTCAGCCCAGGGCTGGAATCCTTAGGGAACAAATTTGAATGCAAGGAGATGTAATTTCAGTGGGCATTCCTAATGGTAACAGGGAAATGGCTAAACAGGCCCATGTTGTGGTCAGTGACTGCAGCTTTTTACTGCAGTTGCACTGATTTTGGTGACCAAGTTCAGATGGTATGCAGTCGGGAAGCCAGCAGACCTAATCCCTGCAGCCGGCTTCCCGACTGTCATATCCCGGCAAGGGTCTATAGACAGGCATCGATATGCCAACATCTGTCATTAGACATACGCTGGGAGCCCGACGCCCGGCATTCCGATAGAAGGGCGCCGAGCGCGGATAGCTGCTGGGGGGAGGGTTAGGTTTAGGGTTCCCAGGGGGGACTTAGGGTTAGGCATCCCCCCGGGAGGTTAGGTTTAGGCTAGGGTAAGGGTGGTTAGCATTAGGCACCCCCGGATGGGACGTAGGGTTAGGAACCCCCCCCTGGGATTTAGGTTTAGGTAGCGCGGAATGGGGGGTTAGGTTTAGGCACTTAGAGGGGGGGTTAGGGTTAGGCACTGGGGGGGAAGGTTAGGGATAGGCACCCCTAAGGGAAGGTTAGAGGGTAGAAATAGGTTACTATATACTTACCTTAAGACGATCGGGATTTCCTCCTCTGCCGGGATGCCGCTGTCAGGATTCCAACTGCCGGGCATGGGTCGGCCGGTAAATCATACCGATTCTTTTCAGATGGACATCCTGCTCCTCCATGGAGCTGGTGCACTGGTCAATGGTGCAACCAATGTACGGCCAATGGTACATTTTAAAATGCAAAGCAGCAGATTAACACTTCAGCCGGTGGGCATCTCTGTACAAATCCCATAGGCTACAGCAACAGCATAAAGACACAATCGCACTGCAGAAAAAGAAGCAGTCGCAGCTGCATTAATGTGCACCACTGAATCAGGCCCTTTAATTCTTTATTATTATTTATTGAAATAGAATTGACACATGTAGTTATAAAAAAAACTGGAAACAGAAAAAAATTAGATCTTTCAATACACAGCTTACATTTATGGACGTATGATCATTCCTATACTCAGTTTACTGAGTACACATAAATATATATATATTTTTAGTCCGAATCAAAAGAAACTAGGATCTTCACATTATTTTCAATTTCATTACATATGAATAACAATTTATAATACATAATGCATAATTCAGTCTTGTCATGAAGTTTTATATTATACTATACTATAAGAAAATAAAGAAAAATTATTAAATCCTGCTCACAATGACTTGTCATCACAGTTACTAAAATAAACCCTGTACTATTGCAAACTTAACTTGTTATTATCATCTTTGCTACAGGACTGCATTATTGCTGGTATCTGTCACACCTGCTAAAACTCTGTGCTATTGTTAATAAAGCTGTCACAATCACCTATTTTCAGTATTTTTCCTGCTTATCTACACTACTATATAAAAGCCCAGCTACTTGCTTATTCCTGCTTATCTACACTACTATATAAAAGCCCAGCTACTTGCTTATTCCTGTTTGACTTACGTCTTACATTTGTTTTGTAGTTGGAGGAAATTTGATACGATATTTTATACCATATACCATTTTATACCATATAACATTTGTTTTGCTCCAGTTAGGCATATATATGCAAATTGATCGATACGACCTTAGGCTGAAATTTTGACGTATTTCTTAAATGTGGGGCAATCGGAAAACCTCATGAAGTGACCATGATATGAAGAAATACAAAAAAGCTATCATCAAATAATGTATCCATATCTGTGTATTTTTAGTGAATTTCAAATTCTATACACCTTATAATCCTTGCTACAGTATTGTACAGTCAGAACTGGATTAAGGCTTTGGGGGGCCGGGGCACTTAAGACTGGTGGGCCCTAAAGACCATCATTTGTGACACAGGGATTGTGTTGTCATGCGCAAGCCTTTGGTGCTCACATGGAAAGGGGGCATGGCTACACATCATGCCCCCATTTTATGTCAAACTGGAGGTGTGTAAATCACATCCCCAGTTTCACATAGAAGATTAGAGTGTTCCCTCCCTACCATTCACTCCGAATAGTATGCAGGGAATGGTAGGCAGGACAGTTCTGCCAAAATTGGGGTGGTTGAGGGGGTATGCATACATTTGTGGATTGTTCCCCTTCAATAAATGTACCCTGTCTTCATCAGTTACTAATCCACGTGGACATCGACTGGGAATTTTAACCTATCGATGTCCAATAATAACCTCCAAGAGCCACTATTCCTGAAGCATGGTGAGCATAGTGAGCACGCGAGGGTACAAATTTCTTCTGTAGGTGACATGGAACTGCACTTCTGCCCTCCACGTCATGTCTCGTACATTCACTGAAGGGGATCTAGACAAACCATATGCATACTTACATAGGGTGGGATGTATCAAGCATGGCATTTTTAACACCGTATGCATTGTGACTATTTACGCAAAGGACAGCTATTCCGATAAGAGTTGTCCTTTGTGTTGTGAGGACTTCCAGGTTTATTACCCGGGAGTCATCCTGCACATGTACTGCCATGGGGGACATTAGGAGGAATCCTATTGGATCCCTTTTGGGGAGTCATTCTATAGGCAACACCATTTATAGAAAGGCATTGTCTATCGGGTACAAGCTCTGGAAAGTTTTGCTTTCTGAAGCTTGATACATACTGTATGGGGAATTTGGTCAAACATCTGAAAACAGAAGTTTTCAGAGTTTTGACCAAATTTTGCAAATAGTACATCTAGCCCATAGTCACACACATATACACATACATATATACAGTCACTCATATATACAAATACATAGTTACACACATGCACACATAGATAGTCACATACAGTACATAGTTACATACTTATTCACACATAGTCAAACATTAATACACAGATATACAGTTACACACTAATACACACATGTGATAACCCAATTTGGGTTCCGTATCAGTAAGCAGGTTATGTTAGGTGTGATGAAATGTGCAATGCTTGTTTGCTATTCACATCTGGTTCCTGTCTCGGCTGGGAATCCTCAAGATTATTCAAGGCAGATACCCACAATAAGATGAGGCTGAACAGACCTGATCCTCATTTCTTAATCTCAGCACCATCAACAGCTATCTCGGCTCCTATCCAGCCCCCAACTGCCAATCACTCCGAAAGGGGAAGGCATATGATTGCCCCCTGCTGATGCTGCTTTCCTCCGGCAGCTTCCTTTGTGCTCCATGCCAGGCAGCTCTCCCACAGCTGCTGCTGTCTCTCCTCACGATGCTTGAGGCTCCCCTCACAGCACGCTCCCTAAGGTAAGTCGAGCCTCTCCCCTGTCCCCTCAGGCAGCACTCTCACCCAGTTGCCAGGAACCAGTGCTGTGCAGTCAGGTTCTTGCCGCAGATCACCTCAGAGCAAACTACTGCTGCCTCATGGCTGCTCCCTCAGGACAAACAATGGACCACTGGGCAGTCCCATTTATCTCCACCATCCGGGTTCCGCTGCATGCGCCAGCTTCTCTCCCGCTAGGGGCATGTGCTGCCCAGCAGTTACTGAGGCCACTCAGTACACAGGATGGCAAAACAAAGCTCCCCTGTTAAGTCTAGTGGGGAAGTCCTGGCCTCGTGCCCCTCCATCTATTAGTTCATAGCAGAGTGTAACTGTCCATAGTCCCAGGGGAGGGAAATGGGGACAGTTTTTGGGCACAACATGAGGCATGTGAATGCCAGTACTGGGCACGGTATGATATAAAATACAGTTTGCTGATAACATCAATGTACTGTATATATAAGTGTTTTACACTAAAAGGGCACTCAACAGTGATACTCCCAGAACTAGTGGTATCACACACATACAGTCACACATTAATGCAGTCACACTCCTATACACACACATAGTCACACACTAATACACAAATACTTATACACATAAATATAGTCACATACACACAGTCACACATATTTATAAAACACACATGCATACATACAGTCACAGACATTTATACACACAAAGATATACACACACATACATAGTCACAGACACACATACACACAGTCACACACATTTATACACACATGCATACATACAGTCACAGACATTTTTACACACACATAGATATACACACACATACATACTGTAGAGTCACAGACACATATTTATACACACACATACATAAACAGATTTACAGACCCTCCAACATGACCCATTCCATTAGGTACAAAATGATTCCCCCAGAACTAGGGGTATCACATCCTACCCCGCTGAATCATGCATGTACTCACGCATGTTCCTCAAGTACCTTACAACAACAAAAAGTCTACATTTATTAAAGGATTAATCTATTGCAGTACATTTACAGGTACAACATGAACATTTTCAAAGTTAATTTTACACACATATACAACAATACATTACAGCCTGTAACTGATGGGTAGAGTTCCCTTTATGTCTCTTCCCTGACTTGCTACATGCTTGTTTCAGAATTGTGGCTATCTCTTTAGAGCTTATCGTGATGTAATTGCAGTCTGGGTAATGCCACTCTGGGAAGAGATTCGTCCCTGCTTCCTTATCTGTACTTGGAGTGTCCATAGGGATGTCAGGTTTAAACTTCTGTAGCTGAATCTGGGCAATTGGTTTCAGGAGGTTCCGATTCTTCTGCTGTGGCCATGTGGTTCACCCTTTCGTTGTCTATTTCTCATTCAGCGGCCTTTGAATTTTCCTGATTAAAGTAATTTATTCGAGAAACAATGTCCTCCGCTATAAATTTGCTCTCGAGTTCTGATTTGGGAGAAGGTTGTGGCCTGATTTCATTCTGCATCACTGTCTCTCTCTGTTTGTCCCCTAAAGATTTGTCTATTTTGTCTGATGGTTTATTTCCCACCTGCTTCTCAAGGTCTCTTTGGCAATTGCGTGGAGAACTTCTTTGTTGTGAATATCGCCAATATCCCTTACAATCGGTGGCATATCGGCTGCCTCGTACTGGAAAACCACCTGGACCGGTGACATTTGCTGCTTGCATACCTTTCACTCCTTGGACCACATCAAACTCTACATTCTCTCTATCTCCCACACTGCAGAGGTATTTCCTGGGATTGTTCTTTTTGATAGCTGTATAGTGGACGAACACGTCTTCCTTGGTGTCATCTCGGTTGATGAATCCATACCCGCGTCTCACATGGAACCAGACAACTTTTCCTGAAACCTTCCCATTATGGACCATAGGATCAACATCTACTATGGCGGTTAATTCATTCTCACTTGTATGACATGGTTTGCCATAGCGGAGCTGTCATTCTCCATTGGTAGTTTTTATTCTTGTTCTCCCCGAGGCTTGGTATCCATCCTCGGGGCCTGGGAGTTTAAATTCTCCATCCAATTACAATTTCTTTCAATATGTTCAGGTTTTTGACATTGTCGGCAAATTGGATGACCTTGAGGGTCGAATTGATCAGTTGGCCTCCTTCCATCCCTTGGTGTTGGTTGCCACCACTCATTATCTATTCTTCTCCTCTCTCCTCTCCATCTCAGCTCAGAGGCATCAGAAGTCAATTTTTTGGTCAAATTACGGACTTCTTTACAGACGTCAGCTAGGCCTTTGGCCAACGCATTCATCTGACCTTGTATATTTTTCAAAGACTCAGTAGTAGAAGTTTGAATGCTTTGTATGATTGGTTATTTGAGGGTCAGGACATTCCCTATCCCCAGACCTGGATTCAGAACTGGACATGGTGATTCTTGGAATCCTGGCATTTCAGGGAAATCAAGCTCTCGGGTAAGTGTAGGGCCAACTACTTGAATGGCCTTTTCCTTGAAGTCCAAAAAGGAATGATCTGGCAACTGCATTCTTAACATGTGCAACTGGGATCTTGCTCCTTTTGAACTAGTGCCTTCAATAAATTGGGACACCAGGGTTTCACCCGTATCCCTAATCTCTTCAGCATCCCTTGCTTGAATGGCACGCAAGGCTTCCTGTAAACTTAATGCACAGTCACAGAAAGTTTCTCCCGGCAATTGTTTTCTAGAGTAGAATTTGGTTTTTAGTTCTGATAATGTTCAAATTTCAAAGGCAGTGGCAAGCCAAAGTTAGATTTGATCTACTCTTCTTTTTTCTTCCACAGGCCATGAGGTGACTTCTCAGAGTGCCACCCTTTTTAACTGTCCAATCCGCACTTCAACTTGTTGTTGTTCGCTTAGGGGATAGAGTCGGAACATTGCTTTGATTTTGTTCTTAAATTCAGTAAAGGTAGTCCCATCTGCTCCATGGATATCTCCAGTGTATGTTGGCAACCATGGAGCACCGAAATAATAAGGTAGTGTTATAGGATTGAATGCTCCTGGTGCTCCTGCTCTGGAGGCATCTCCCATTGCTTGTAGTTCTCGCAACATTTTGTACTCTGTTTGACTTTGGACTCCACTGAATCTTGTGATGCCAAAAATTGTGATAGGTTCCGTATCAGTAAGCAGGTTATGTTAGGTGTGGTGAAACGTGCAATGCTTGTTTGCTTACCACATCTGTTTCCTGTCTTGGCTAGGAAACCTCTAGCTTATTCAAGGCAGATACCCACAATAAATTGAACAGGAGGTGAATTTATTCACACATTACAATTTCACAAAGATTGAATTTGTGCAATATAAAGTTAAATCAACCATCCACAATACAGTAAATGTATACAGGCATTTGACAACAGTAAACATACTCTGGTCCTCTGGTAATTATATTTAACTGGAACACTTCGTTCTTGTGCTGTGAACAAATTAGTTAGTTTTATACTTACAGTGTACCAAAGTAACCACACACTTAATGCAATAGTACTACTAACCAAGTATGCATAACAATATATGAACTCGTTAGTCCCCAAAAGTCTGGCCTTAACCCCCTTCGTTGGTGCACTTTTGAATACTCAGTGGGTTTGTCTATATTAAAACTTTCTGATGATTGGTAATGCTTGTGACTGCTGCACTGCCACTTTATGTTGTCCCTTATGCTGGTTCTGATACTGACTCTTGGAAGTTGCAAGCTCGGGCCCGTGAATTCCTTTCTTTTATTACACTGTCACTGTCCCCGACAATTACTGACTAGTCTTAGTCTGAACATGATCCTGCTTCTATTCACATATCTTTGCAGCATAGGTTAAGTCATATGAGACTATACTAATCACGTGCAATTGAAGTGAATGAAGTGCTACAGTTCCCTGTTTAATGTTTAATTAGAGCATAGAATTCAGTGTCCAATTAACCTCCTATAGGCTGTGTAAAGGACCGACATGCATTAGCCCCTGAAGAAAACAGTTCTGGTGAACCTTCAATGTTTCCCTGTAGACTTTTACTTCAGGTATTGATGTTGCTGAGGTAATGATTACTCATGAAGGTTTGGTTAACACTGAGTAAATGTAATTAAACACCACAGTGCTAACAGGCTGGGATAAATTAAGCTGCCTCACAGTCATGGGAAATATGTCAGCCTAGTCTATTAAGTGTTGTGCTGAGGTGCAATGAAGATGTGGCTGAACAGACCTGCTCCTCGTTTCGCAATCTCAGCACCACGAACAGCTCTCCCGGCTCCTATCCAGCCCCTGACTGCCAGTCACTCTGAGAGGGGGGAAGGTTTATGGGTGGCCCCTGCTGATGCTGCTTCCTCTGGCAGCTTCCAGTGTGCTCCGGACCAGGAAGCTCTCTCACAGCTGCTGCTGTCTCTCCTCACGATGCCTGAGGCTCTCCTCACAGCATGCTCCCTGAGGTAAGTCCAGCCTCTCCCCTGTCCCCTCAGCCAACACTCTCACCTGGTTGCCGGGAACCAATGCTGTGCACCGATCACCTCAGAGCAACCGGCTGCTCCCTCAGGACAAACAACAGACCACTGGGCAGTCCCCTTTATCTCCTCTGTCTGGGTCCTCTGCACGCGCCGGCTTCTCTCCTGCCAGGGTCGCGTGCTGTCCAGCAGTTACTGAGGCCATTCAGTACACAGGAGGGCAAAATAGAGCTCCCCTGTTAATTGTAGTGAGGAAGTCCTGGCCTCGTGCCCCTCCATCTATTAGTCCATAACAGGGTGGAACAGTCCATAGTCCCAGGGGAGGGAAATGGGGACAGTTTTTGGGCACAACATGAATGCCAGCACTGGGCAGAGTACAATATAAAATACAGTTTGATGATAACATCAATGTATATATAAGTGTTTTACACTAAAAGGGCACTCAACAATGATACTCCCAGAACTAGGGGTATCACACACATACAGTCACACATTAATGCAGTCACACTCCTATACACACACACATAGTCACACACTAATACACACACACTTATACACATAAATATAGTCATAGACACACATATACACAGTCACACATATTTATAAACACACATGCATACATACAGTCACAGACATTTATACACACACAAACATACACACACATACATCATCACAGACACACATACACACAGTCACACACATTTATACACACATGCATACATACAGTCACAGACATTTATACACACACATACATGTACACACACATACATAGAGTAACAGACACACATTTATACACACACATACATAGACAGACTTACAGACCCTCCAAGATGACCCATTCAATTAGGTACAAAATGCTCTATTCCTGGACTTCCAACCTAATGATTGCAGCCACATGAGTTGAAACACCTTTCTCATGAATTAACCTAGTTCAACCAGGTGACTGCCATCATACATTAGGAGAGAAGTCCAGGAACAGAGCATTGTGTACCTGATTAAAGGGATCATGTTGGAGGGTAGGCAGTTATACAAACACATAAATAAATACAATCTCAGACACACAAATACACAGCCACATACTTATACACACACATACATACACTTATACACATACATATACACACAGTCACAGCCACACAAACATACAGCCACATACATACACACACTTATAGAAAAACATATATATGCACAATATTGATTCCCCCCCACTCTCTCACCTTACAGGGTACATTACTCATCTGCAAAGTAGCTCTTCTGCCCCCTCCTCTTTCCCATGCTGCTCAGCTGACCTGGCACTGACAGAGTGCCATGTAGCCCCATCCCCTGCCCCTTCTCCACGAGGCTTACCTGCCTTTCCAGAGGGGCGGATGTGGCACCCAATTTTTGGAAGTGTCCTGGCCGAATCAGGAAGGTAGGCAAGTATGCAGTATATTGTACATGTATATATATATATATTGTATATCATACATATCTTGGAGTGAACAACTTTGTTATCATTCATTAAAATGTGTTATTTTGAAAAAACGTTTATTTTTATGCAATGACAGAGGATTTGTCTTTCAAATTACACAGGCTCTCCTACAGTATGTGCGTTCCTGTCAAATAAATATCACAGTTGCTGAAGACAATTATTGATACTTATATACTTTTATCTTTGGAGACAGTTATTTACTTGAAAATGAATTTCATCATTCAGTAAGAATATAAAAATGTAGTATTGTAAATAAATAGGTAAGGTGCCTTATGTCAAAGTGGTGCTTTTGTAGATCTGTTTAAAACACATAAAATCACGAATGTATAGCTTATGTTGGCAGTTCTGAAGATAATGCACTCATTTTATCACCTTTATCATATGTTGATATTGTTGTTTTTATATTTAGTTAGAACGTTGTGAAAATACAGCAAAATATTCATTTCTGCTTCTCACGTCGGATTGCTAACTGAACTTTGCTCTCGATTGCTACCAGCACTTACCATGGCTTGTTAACTGTGTACTGCTCATGCCTGCTTTGACCTTGGCCTGTTACTGGACCTTCTCAAGCCCACTACCTGCACCTGACCTCAGATTATTTACCGACCTTGTCTTGCCTGCTGCCAGTCTCTGATTTAATATTTTTAATTTGACTGTGCTCTTGTCTGCAACCTGTCTGCAGCATTGTTGACCCTGCAATTAGTCTGTCTAAATACAGCACATAATGTATCCTTCCCAATACCTTGTTAACTATTAGGGGTAAATTTACTAAAGTGAGAGTTTTTAGAAGTGAGTTTTAAAAGTGATGTTGCCTATAGCAACCAACTAGATTCTAGCTATTATCTTCTAGAAGGTGCTAGTTAAATGTTAAGTAGAATCTCAGATTCTACTTAACATATGGGCAACATCGCTTTTAAAACTCACTTCTAAAAACTCTCACTTTAATAAATTTACCCCTTACTGTCTGTCTGGCTCCTACTGAATTCCATACACTTCTTCTACTCTGCAAAACCGAGAGATAATAAATCCCTACTACCATTAGCTTGCAGACCTGGAAACATATATGTTTGCTGCAGGTGAAGACCTTGGGAAGTGGTTCCTGGGGTCTTATTATCTCACCATGGCTATTGCCCTAAAAAGTTATACATATTTTTCAATTTATGGATGAGAAAGCCTTTTAATTAATGAGTCATTTGTTCTTAACCTGCCAGTCCAAAAATGGAGGACCACAGTGATTACCAAGCCTTTGCTACAAGGGTCAAGATAAAATTCCTATACAGGGGCCAGTACAATATGCTTTTGTTCATTTTTAGTTTTCTGGTCATGATGACAATCTAAAATTGAGTTATTTTTCAGCCTGTAGTTTTCAAGTCCAAAGATGTCATATAAAATATACTGTATATAGTAATATTAGATCCATTCCATTAGGTGAATGTTTTCTTCCTTGCTAAATACAACTGTCCACATGATGGAGAGAACAAAGTGCTTAAATGATGTGGACCTGGATATGAAGCATAGCTAAATCTAACACAACTGCTGTACATTTAATAATTATAGTAACAACCTTATACATAATGCAAAACCACAATATAAGGGCAACAGAGAAATGAAGTCCTAATTTGCTGTAATTCCTACTGCTTAGGTCAGTGTTGGCTAACCTTGACACTCCAGCTGTTGTGGAACTATATATCCCAGCATGCCCTGCCACAGTTTTAGCATGCCCTAATAGCAAAACTGTAGCAGTGCATGCTGGGTTATGTAGTTCCATAACAGCTGGAGTGTCAAGGTTAGCCAACACTGGCTTAGGTGGATATGTGAGAAGTGCCTATAATTATAGATCACAGTATGCTCAAGTGAGAGGACAAACACTACATCCTACTACTGGGCAGTGAAACCTGCACTGGAATTTCCTCAGATGGACTGAGATTAGTCCTGTAAAATAATTGGTAGGTAGTGTGTTGGCAGTGTAATGTCAAGTATTTGCTTCTGATGAAGCTGATGGTTACTACCTCAGCGATACACATTAAGCAGGTCATTTGAATGTACAGCTGCACTTGGATTCCCCTAAATTGCGATACTCATCCAGAACCAATACAAGAACTTTTCAACTTTTGGCCAGTGAAAAAGCCATTAAATCTGCAAGTATTCCTTGCCAACAAGGACTGTATGGACTTACTTTCCGTGGACTGGCGATATAATAGCCCTTCCTAAATGGTAAATATGGATTGAACACAAATGTATTTTCGTGCCAGAGATATTATTATCTACAATACAGCAGTTTACTTTTGGAGTTTAAAATTCATTGTGTATCTGTTTTTAATTATTTATTTACCTATATATATATATACCTATGATTATTTGAATATACATTAATTAACTATATTCTTATATATATTTTTAATGGGATGCGGTCAATTTCCCAACCAATCCCCACGCCTGAAGCCCATCACCTGTCAGAATCCTGTTGCCGGCATCCCAACCACCAGAGTCCCGAAAATAAGTAGTTGGGTTTAAGGGAGGGTTAGCATTAGGGTTAAGAGTTAGGGTTAGGCACTAGAGCGAGGGTTAGTGTTAGGCACTAGGGGGAGGGTTAGGGTGCAGGGAAGGGGAGTTTAGGTTAAGGTACTAGAGATGGATGTTAGGTTCAGGCGTCGGGGAGGGAGGGTTAGGGTAGGGAGAAGGGGAGGGTAAGGATACCAACTGACAGGTGTCAGTATCCAAACCCTGTCGGATGCCGGTGTCAGGATTCTGACCACCATGATCCCATGCACTGGCATCCCGTACCCATCACATTTTTAAGATATGATTACAAATCCATCTATTTTTAAAATCAAGCCCCACTATATTCTTGTTTTAATTTTTTTGTGATGTTCTTTTCTGTTTTTCATTGTCTTATCTAAGTTTAGGCCTATTTGGTGTATTTGGCAGTGCCCTGTGTGGATCACTACTTTCCTTTTTTTTTTGTAGTGTCAAGCACACTATGCTAATACAGTAGTAATGTTACTTAAGACATTGTATTTGTGTTGGCAGTATAAATTAAAACAAGGAGCTTTAGCATCATGTTTCAACTTATACTGCCGACACGATTGCAATACTTCTACTAACATTAGTACCTTGTTGGAATACTATGCTTGACATTGCACTGCCATTATAGTGATTGTCAAGACTGTGAAAGTCGGTATCAGACCAATCACAAAATAAAAATCCAGGATTTAAAGATATTCATACTTGAACACAGGTTATTTAATTAGTGCTACAGTAATTATGATTTAACCATCTGTTCTCAAGTGAGGCGAAAAATACTGCATCCTACATGGCTATCCTTAAAACCTGGACTGATAGGGTGCATTGAATACAAAGTTTTTTAAACAGTGCCTTAATGGTCACATTGCCTTAAGAGTAAACACAGGAGACTAATCTGTTGCAAGTTAAAGTAACACAAGTGTAACCTGAAGTAATGAAAAGATTCTATCTTTAGTTGTAGTTCAACTTCTACACGTCCTTTTATAACACCAGCATTAGATTTTAGATGTGCAGTGTACTTAATAACAGCCCATCTACATCATGAGGATTTTGTATATCTCCAGAGATTATAAATCTTCATTGTTTCCACAGTAGTCATCATGCCAATTGCACTGTAAGATTCAGAAGACAATATGAACAGCTTTCTTCCTTTCTGACAGAGTACTTGCATGACTAACTGTGCACATCCACTATCAGACCAAAAAACGACTGCACGATTACAACATTGTGCTGTGCCTACACTGAACGATCAGTCGTTCACTGTAGGAACATCAATCATTCCCTAACATGCTCAACCTGACGTTATTGTCAGGTTGACCAGCTTGTTCGGCCAATGATTGATGTCGGAAACAACCAGCGGGAACGTGCATCGCTGGTCGTTTCCGAAATTAATGTGCATGATTCATGCATGTTTCATGAGCGATTGAACGATAACGATATCGTTATCGTTCAATTGCTCAAAGAAATCGGCAAGTGGATGTGCACCTTAAAGGACTAAACTAAAGGACTGGTTAGTTCATTAACTTGGACTGAATACTGTATACATAAGATTAAAAAAAATTCTAAGTACCTATCCTGAAGTCAAATTCCTTTTCTCATTTCTGAGATAAGATGCCTTGACATAAACATTAACTATTATAAATCAATACAAACAGAGCATTATGAACAGTTATATATTTAAACATTAGCTTAATCACAGTAAGTAACATATATTTAAGATATCTAATAATTACAATTTCTTATAAACACATTTACAGTAATTCTCCTACTTCATTAACATTTTGAAACACTAACATGGAAATACATCATTTACAATTTCTTGCTATATTTGTTACATTTTGGTAGAGAAGAGACCAAATAATCAACGAATGGAGCCAATACTAAGTTTCTATTTTTAAATGGTACATAGAAACACAAGCCTACTCAAGAGCAAAAAAACTGTACGTCTCAACTTACAAAGTACATCTCCTGCAAGCACTTTCATAGGTAATGATGGGTTTGAATGAAAGACAAGCTAAGCAATAATTGTACCACAATTTCTGATAGAGATTTGGCTACTCTAAAAATGATCTAAAATTGGCTTGTGATACCAACTATAGTCATTCATTGTGCAGATTACTGATACAGAGTGGGACTGTGCATGCATATTAACAATTATTACATCTCCATCCATATGTAGATTCTGATGTATCTTGTAGTTATACCTCCTTACACTTAGAGAGGCAGAACTGAGGCTCACATGCAAGTAAATGCAAATGAATCTCATGAAGACCACAGCAAAGAAGCATATGCACCCATCATGAGACAAATATCTTGCGGGTCCTCATCCCTCGGTACAAAACATGCACTGATGATGATGATGATGATAATGATGATCGCCCACTACTTGTTATTGGCTGAGTGCATCTTGATCCTGACACGGATACTATTATCAGTTTCGTCATCAGCAGAAAAGCAACTTTCCATTTGATACTTTTAAAGGGTAAAAAACAAAGGATGTTCATATTTAGTACTTTTATTTTATTTTTATGTTTGCATTTAAATGTATTTTGCATTGTCAATGGGACTTTATTATTTATTATTAACACTGCCCAGAAACAGACAGACAGCCTTGTTTATCTAATACTTCATTAATATCCTATATACTGGGTATTGTAGTTTTAACAATTGCTAATACATATCACTTTCAAATTACATCAACTGGGCTAAAACAAAGGCAAATACAATATATAAATGTGGCACATATGCTACCGTATTCTCCTGGCATTTAAACCTCATACATATACTATTGTTTTCTGCTGGTTTAAACAAGGCACCTATGTTACTCTTGCAGAGCTGAATACATCTTGAGGTATGTCCAGCTTGGCAACCTCTTGTTCCTGTTTTATACCTGCCTTTTTTTAGAGTTGCTGAGAGAATTTTTGGTATGTGCTTCTTTGATAGAGGATTGGCCAAAAAAAGTGTCAACATTTATTTCATAATCTGTCTTTACTCCAATAACCATTTATATAATTGCCTTAAACTCATTTTGTTGTACCTCATGAGTTACTTCAGGCTAATAAATGTCTAGAAACTGTTTGATAATGTACCCCATCTGATTATTTACACTATTACAAACAAATGATTTAGTTTTTTTATTATTATTTTATTTTCTACATATAGGAGTGTCTTTTCTAAAATAATCTGTTTAGTATTTGAATACCACTCTCCGAAATTCTAAATACATTGAACTGCTATTATCATACTGTACATTCATGTCAGGCACCAATGTTTCCTGGTTCTGGAACACAGTATTAGACTACAATTTCTGTTCCCCATTATTCTTTCTCATTTCATAAAAAAGTCAAACATACAACAGTGGCTTATTTAGAGCATTTTGCAGTGTGGATGAAAATCCAAAAACTCTAGAACATCACAACAATGTCATATCAACTTTCAGATTCAAATTACTTTGAATGGGATCAAGTCATGTCACTGGAAGTTTGTTGATTTGGGACAGGAAACCTGGACAAAACACACAATAAATATATCCGCACAGATCCCACTATAAACCTATAATATCCTATAAACATCAACACCAGAAGGTGCAAGCAGGAATACTGCATAGATATATACAAAAAGCAAAAAGTATTCCTATAAGGGGAACTCTCGGACTGACTTATTCCTCATACATTTCTAAAATATTGTATTATATTGTAATTCAAAGATCCAAGTATATCCAAATTTCTGTATGTTCTGATCTTTAAAACATAACTTTTAAAATTGGTTCCTAAAATAGATAAGAACGCGATAAATAATATGTGAAAAAATAGAAAACGCACTATAACAATATTCAATAAAATCTATATGTGTATATGTGTATTCAAATTATTTTCCAAACATGATTGCCTCAATGTCTTATAATTGATGCTTTCTAGAATATCGCAGTCAATGGTTTCTCAATACAGATCGGTGTCTTCTGGTAATAGTGGTTCACCATATATTATACTGTATGTCGTGCACAATCAAACTGTAATTTTGTTGCTGATTCCATCTGGCTTGAGGATATACTGTAAATACACACCAATTGGTTGCACTACTGCATTTATGTCATATGGTATATTTAGACCACATACAATGTTTTTGTCTTAGTATATCCTATATTGCCTCTTAGGTTATTAATCAATCAATATATAAATATCCACAGTATTTGTGATTTTCTTAAAACCTTTTACTCCTATTTACTGCCCTGGGTCATTTTATAAGTCTTAGGGGTAAATTTACTAAGATGAGAGTTTTTAGAAATGGAGATGTTGCCCCTAGCAACCAATCAGATTCTAGCTATTATCTTCTAGAAGGTGCTTGTCAAATGTTAAGTAGAATCTGATTGGTTGCTATGGGCACTTCTAAAAACTCTCATCTTAGTAAATGTACCCCTTAGAGTGTGTTAATTAGTGGTATCTTCTAATTAGCACCTTTCTTAATGATATTGGTGGGAAGATCCCTTATCCATTTAATTCACAGTATTATCCACTCCCTAAAAAGTATATTGTAATCCCCCACTAAAATATATTTCAGCATAACTGCCAATATTAAATCTGTGATCTGTATAGAAGGCTCTTGTGGGTTAGTATGTAACATCTAATTAGTTATACTGGGTGGGGTACAGATTTTGGAAGGTGCACTCGCCCTATGGGTGCGATGCTAATGTGGCTATGTGTCGTGATCTGTGTGTGGTTGATGTCGAGTAGGGAGTAATGGGGTGTGGGGTGAGGAGGGTCAGGTGGAATGGAGGTGTGGGATGAAGAAATAAAGACAGACAACAAACTGTGTGGCCAAATGATTTATTGGAATAGTCACAATGCTAATCCTGTATGGTCCCAGGCAACATTGTGAGGGTTTGCGATGTGGTGGAGGGTGTGGATGGAGACTGGGGAGATGGGTGGACCCTTTTAGGGGGCTCCTTTCCATGCAGTTCAGTTGACCAGCACGTTACCCCTGCTGGACCTTTGGTCAACAGTCTAGGATGTCTCAGGTGATGTGGAGGTGGTAGGGGGGTGGTGATTGGGTCGGCAGCAGGTGTGGCAGTTGTGGATGTGCCCCCTGGTGGCATCATCCCACGCAGGGGTCAGAGTCTCGAAGTCACTTACCTATCGGTAGGATTTGAGTGGTTGTTTGATGCCTAGGATGCTGGTAGATGGTGCTTGAAGTTTTCTGTTGCAGGGTCGGCAGTTCTTGGGTTAACTGCTGCAGTGTCAGAGGTAGGAGGATGCTGGTTAAGTGGGATAGTAGGTCTGTTTGGAATGGTTGCTTGCTGGTGTACTGTGGTGCACACCCCATAACTCCCTACTTGACACCAACCACAAACAGATCACGACACATAACCACTTTAGCATTGCACCCATAGGGCGAGCGTACCTTCCAAAATCCCTACCCCACCCTCTTACAACGCAGGACCCGGTACTCCTGTCATCAGGAAGGTGCAGCACCCCATAAACAAATACAGCACATGCACACCCCATCTGCCCATACAGCAGAGCACAGTTCTACCCCATCATTTATAATTAGTAATACTGTTTCATATGCATCACACACTATCTCCAAAGCTATACATTGTATTCTATCTTAGTGCATATTATTATTGTATTCCAAGCCAATTTTATTCAAATATATGGGGTTTATAGACAAAATGTTGCTTGTTGGGTTAATCTTCAAACACTTTATGGATGTCAGCAACATTTGTATTTTCATTGAGCTTTTACTCCATTTTAAGGAGCCCTGGGTCATATTATAAATCTTGTGAATTATTGTTGAATTTCTAAATAGCACTGATCCACTGATATTATTTGGGAGGTAATACATTCCGTATTAACCTCAGTCACAACTGTAATTCTCTGTCTAAATATATTTTAGCTCCATGGTCAGTATTAGAACGAGATTTATACAGACAGCTCTCATAGATTGGTGCGTAGTACCCTTTTATCACATGAGGTATACAATCACCACATTATCATTCAGAATATTCATATAGATAACATGTTTGGAAATATCTTAACACTGCAGAACACACTATTATGTGGGTACTGTGTGACCACCTGATGCGCATTTTGCAAATAGAATCATCATAGGAGCAACTTGTCTAAAGGTTGTGAAAATCCTTTATTATGGTTAAATACCATTCACCAATCCTGCCACTGATTGACTGTACTGTTCCCAATGGGTATTGCCTATCAGCCTTCTAATTTGCCGCTGTGCAGCATTCAGTGTAAGTGTATTAAGAAAACTTGGTGCTTGTCTAATACATTCATTAACCAATGAGCCTACCTGTCAGTCTCCTGATTGGTTCCCATTCAATCACAGTAGTAAACATAGAGAGAATGCAGTGTTCCTGTCTAGCAGGCAAAATAATCATTACCTCTCAGCTTCAATTTGATTCCTGTTCATTCTCAATGTAGATCACGTATGAGGCTGTTGATTCTAAGGCCTGTTCAGTTATTGCTCCTAAAATAATATTTATCTCTGAAGTGAAACATAATTATTTTTACAATAAAGCATTTAGTGGAACATCATTAGTAATGGTCTGTGTTAGTCAATCCATCCCTCGTTATTCATCTTCGGGTAGGAGAAGGAATTATTAACAATTGTGGCTATGGAACATTTATTATAATTTGGTCCAAAATCTTGAGGAATGTAGTTTTATTCCAGAATGATCCTACAAAACTTCACTCAAAATATGGGGTCCATGTAAATTCTTAGTGTTATAACTCAAAAATATATAATTTATAAAAAATCCACATCAACTATCTACTGTTAATTATGTAACTCAAATACATTCTTATTAATCCATTATTAGTGTGTTTAAGTACCAATATAACCTTAAAGTGTTAATACTATATTAATATTAAATGAAGTTAAATGTGAAAAAATAATAATATGAAAATGTGATAAGTGAATAACAGTACAACACTTATGTACCATTGCAATATATTGATCTACTTCATAACTAATTAAATAATTTGTATAAAAATAGTAAATCTGATTTGCATCATATACAGTCCGGTCCATAAATATTGGGACATTGACAGAATTTTCTGATTTTGGCCTCTATTCACCACCACAATGGTTTTGAAATGAAACAAACAAGATGTGCTTTAACTGCGGACTTTCAGATTTAATTTGAGGGTAATTACATCCAAATCGGGTGAACGGTGTAGGAATTACAACAGTTTCAATATGTGCCTCCCACTTTTTAAGGGGCCAAAAGTAATGGGACAATCAACTCAAAAGCTATTTCATGGACAGGTGTGGGCTATTCCCTCATTATTTCATTATCAGTTAAGCAGGTAAAAGGTCTGGAGTTGATTCTAGGTGTAACATTTGCATTTGGAATCAGTTGCTGTCAACTCTCAATATGAGATCCAAAGAGCTGTCACTATCAGTGAAGCAAGCCATCATTAGGCTGAAAAATGAAAACAAACCCATCAGAGAGATTGCAAAAACATTAGGTGTGGCCAAATCAACTCTTTGGAACATTCTTAAAAAGAAAGAACACACCGGAGAGCTCAGCAACACCAAAAGACCCGGAAGACCACGGAAAACAACTGTGGTGGATGACAAAAGAATTATTTCCCTGGTGAAGAAAAACCCCTTCACAACAGTTGGCCAAATCAAGAACACTCTCCAGGAGGTAGATGTATATGTGTCAAAGTCAACAATCAAGAGAAGACTTTACAAGAGTGAATATAGAAGGTTCACCACAAGATGCAAACCATTGGTGAGCCACAAAAACAGGAAGACCAGATTAGAGTTTGCCAAACAACATCTAAAAAAGCCATTGCAGTTCTGGAACAACATCCTATTGACAGATGAGACAAAGATCAACTTGTACCAGAGTGATGGGAAGAGAAGAGAAGGAAAGGAACTGCTCATGATCCAAAACATACCACCTCATCAGTGAAGCATGGTGGTGGTAGTGTCATGGCGTGGGCATGTATGGCTGCCAATGGAACTGGTTCCCTTGTATTTATTGATGATGTGATTGCTGACAAAAGCAGCAGAATGAATTCTGAAGTGTTTCGGGCAATATTATATGCTCATATTCAGTCAAATGCTTCAGAACTCATTGGACAGTGCTTCACAGTGCAGATGGACAATGACCCGAAGCGTAATGCAAAAGCAACCAAAGAGTTTTTTAAGGCTAAAAAGTGCAATGTTATGCAATGGCCAAGTCAATCCCCTGATCTGAATCCGATTGAGCATGCATTTCACTTGATGAAGATAAAACTGAAGGGAAAATGCCCCAAGAACAAGCAGGAACTGAAGACATTTGCAGTAGAGGCCTGGCAGAGCATCACCAGGGATGAAACCCAGCATCTGGTGATGTCTATGCGTTCCAGACTTCAGGCTGTAATTGCCTGCAAAGGATTTGCAAAAAAGTATTAAAAAGTGAAAGTTAGATTTAGGATTGTTTAGTTTGTCCCATTACTTTTGGCCCCTTAAAAATTTGGAGGCACATATAGAAACCATTGTAATTCCTTCACCGTTCACCTGATTTGGATGTAATTACCCTCAAATTAAATCTGAAAGTCTGCAGTTAAATCACATCTTGTTTGTTTCATTTCAAAGCCATTGTGGTGGTGAATAGAGGACAAAATCTGAAAATTCTGTCAATGTCCCAATATTTATGGACCTGACTGTATATTTTATAGTTTTGTGAAACACCATTCACTCCCACGCTCACTCAGTGACACAAAAGCAAAGCCCAAAACCTAATACACATTAAAATGATAAAAAAAATTTATAGAAGTATTCATCTATCCAAAAACACATTATAATGGACAAATTCATTAAGACCCATTTGTTGCAGACCCCCCCGAGAAGACAAGTCAAATTGCATTCTCCTGTAACTACTGAGTTATATTGTCACCTGAAATGCCCAAATGTAATCTTTCTACCCAAAATGCCTTCAGTCCATATGGGCTCATTTGGTGGACATCACAAAAATGTCTTGAAATAGACATTTGTTGCTTAACCTTGTCTCAGTCACTTTTAGCATTTTGATGGTTCCTACGTGCTCCAAAATGTATTGCTTTAAATGTCGGGTAGTCATGCCTATATATATTTTGTTCCAAACTAAATGATGTTCTTGGTCCAAGAACCTTGGCCAAATCAGAGTTCAAAGTAAGTATTGAGCAGTGTCTACATAGTATCTCCTGTATTTCCTTGCATTTGACACAATAGTCTCCTATAAATCTGACCACTTCTGATTTGTCACATTTCTTGTGATTATATAAAAGAGAATTACTGTTCTTTTTACTGGCCTCATATCATCTCCCTTTAATCTCCCTTTTACTATATATTTACTACAGTATATCCTCTACTGATTAATCTGTCATTGAGCTTTTGTGCTTTCACTACAAACTGCAGGGGGTCCAAGAGTGCCTCTTAAAGGAATATTTTTTCCTTTTTGTACAGGATCCCAGGAGCAAGCTGTATGCTGGCCTGTAAACAAAGCTGGATGGCTTGATTATACTATTTCTCATGCAGACCACTGGTTATAGCAGAGACTGATGCAACAGAATACAGGTTATCAAGATAGCCCATGGTAGTAGTAGTATATTTGTAAATCTGGAACAAACCACAATAATACACTAGAGCCAGGCATCGGAAGTGCAACTGGAGTAGGCAGTTGGAGATACTGGCACTGGGTGGTATAGCACAATAGAAGCAAGCTGCAGGAACTTTAGAATTAGGTGCCTGGTGCACAATTGAGGCAGGATGCAGGAGTGTATGAGGACTGAATGCTGGGAAGCAATACTAGTGCAGGTTTATGGAAGAGGTGTAGAATGCTGTGAAGCAAATAATGAGCAGTAACTGGAACAGTTGCAGAATGCTATGAAGCAAATACTGCACAGGCAACTGCAACAGTTACAGAATGCTGTGAAGCAAATAATGAGCAGTAACTGCAACAGTTGCAGAATACTGTAACGCAAATACTGATCAGGTAACTGGAACAGGTGCAGAATTCTATGAAGCAAATATTGAGCAGGTTACTGGAACAGGTGCAGAATTCTATTAAGCAACTACTGAGGAACAGGTGCAGAATGCTGTGAAGAAAATTGGCATTTTTAAAACATGCTGCACAAATCGCTGGAAATCGGAAATCTTGACAAATCGCTCATCATTACATTTCTCCCAATGTGACATTGTGGTTATACAGTTTTTTGGACAGTTAAATAATTATTGACAGGTCCATAATATTTAAATGGAACTAAGGAGTTATCAGTTATTTCATAATTAATGTTATTTCAAAATAAAGTATAAACTTTCCCCAGTGTCAGCACAATTGTAGTACAAAATATCCTAAATTTATTGTATCTGTGAAATACACACTTATTAAAGGACCAAATGAAGGATATTTGCAAGATCAGTACATTTAGAAAATACAACCTCCACACTTAGTACACATTTCTATCTTACTCCTATTAGGTCTGAAGAACACATCCATTTATGTCTATATTTTCTCAGTAGTCAGCATTTTGAAAAAAGTGCAGTACACTTAATATTTGTTTTTCAAAATCTTACATTAGCTAACTGAAGGTTCTAAAATTCTATATGTGCTATGAAAGTTCAATTGAAATGATTAGTCTGTCTCCACACATGTAGGTTACACCTAGTAATAAAGGAGTAAAAACAAAAATGGGTTTACGCCTTAATGAGGTAAAAATACATAAACATAAAAAAACATAAATCAATAATATTAAATTGCAATTAAATGTCATGGTTATTTAGTATTTTATTGTCATACTATAAAGCAGTGCTTCTCAAATCCAGTTCTCGGCACACATTAACAGTGCATATTTTCCATATCTCCTTGCTGGTGTACATGTGTATTCATTACTGACTGGTACATTTTTAAAGATCCACAGGTTATTCTAATTATTTAACTTGTGATTCTGTGAGGAGACCTAGAAAACATACACTGTTAGTGTGTTCTGAGGACTGGATTTGAATAGCACTGCTGTAAAGCAATTTACTGTGTAAAAAAATGGTTATTCACATTTAGACACATTTGTTTTTGCTTAATAGGAAGATATCAGTATTATGATATTGTGATTTTAATCATTCAAATCTAAAAATAATTATAAAATGGTAAAAAAGGGAGTACAGCATGATGAAGGATGTAAACATTTTCATATACTGTATGTACATGCTGTAGGGTATTTATGCTTTCCCATTTCTATTCTTCTTCTAAAAAGTCTGAATCTAAATTTTTGTACACATGCATAGCATGGAATTGCATACAGTTGATTTATGCCTATTTAGCAGCAAGGATTCTCAGTAGAACTGTGGAAAAGTGAAAATATACAATAATACATTGTTCTATCATGAGATATGCAGTTTGCAGTGAGAACACACTTGTCAATGGAAAGGAGCCTGTGGATTCATAACCAGGCTTATGTAGATCAATTTCTTTGTACATTTACATAGTTTACCATACTAGTTTTTATTGGTTTAGAAATATTGCACTAAACAATACAAGTATGTATCTAAAATGACACTTATTCTAAAATAATAATACCTCAGTCTCAACTCGTGAAACAACATAAAGAACATGTTCTCATTCCAAAAACTTGATGCCATTTTAAATCAGATATTCGTATTTTAACTTTCAATCCTCTGACTTTGAAAAAATATGACAGGCTTGTGATGAGCACCACAAAACCCACAGTTAAGTTGTCCATCAATAAATATTTTCAATAGGTGGTAAGTAATATACTGCATGTGGCAAGGGTTATGGGTTATGTTCCATCTTGTCACAGAAGCTGCTGATGTAATCCATTCTCTTTATGAAATACAGTTTGGTACATCAATTACATCAATAAAATTTTTTAATTGATTGTCAAAGACTAAAACTTATAAAACAAATTTAAGCAGCAGAAAGTGTTATTAAAATACAATTGTTTTTGAAGGTACATGTAACCTTAAATACAAATCCAGAAATTTCAAAGCATTGTGTCTTTTACATTGTAAGTAAAACCTTTTTATGCAAAACGTTATGCATAATTTTTATAATTGTGTTCTAGTTTTCCTGCAATATCTTTTCTTGTACATTGTATTTATTTTATTAAATTCAAAAATGCATGAAACATCTACAAGAACTATCAATTTGTACTGTTTTAATTAGACAGGTGAAAAACATTGAATATAATATCTAATTAATTCTAAATTGATTCACCTTATTAATGCAAGCAATATATTATATTTTAACATAACAATGCAGTAAGTTATCATGAGTACATAGGTGAATCAAAACTATTGAAAGAGTAACTTTTTGTTAGATATTCACTAACATTATAAAAGCTATAATGTACAGATGTGTCTTCACTTACTGGTTGTGTGTTCATCATAAAGTGTGAGATGCCCTATGCAACTGAGAAATGACGAGAGGAGTTGTGCTCCATATTTTTTCTATTAATTCTGAATTTTAGTTATATTATAAGCGCAGTGTACAGTGTACTAGAGATGCTAGACTGTGACTATAATAGCACAGGAATTGCTATTACACATGTACAAAGGGATTCAGTTACTATACTGATGAAGGGTATTTTGGCGGTCTGAATACCGGCGCCGGCATCCTGTCCGCCGGAATCCTGAAGGTAAGTAGCGGGGCTAGGGTTGGGCACTAAGGGGAGAGGGTTAGGTTTAGGGTGCAGAGAGGGGAAGGATAGGTTTAGGCAATAGGGGGAGGTTAGGTTCAGGCACTGGGGAAAGAGGGTTAGAGTAGGGAAAAGGGGAGGGGAGGGTTAGGGTACTGACCAATAAAGTGTTGGTATTCCAACCCTGTCGGGATTATTATTGCCAGAATCCTGAACGCTGGCATCCCGTACCCATCCCATGTACAAAATCCCAGATGAAGCACAACGGAACTTGGTGTGAGGAAAAGTCACTGCCACTCTCATCAGAGCCCTTTTTTACACAGATTTAGATTCAGTTTGCATGGGTATCCTCCAGGTACTCCAGTTTCTTCCTACTTTCTAAAATACTGTTAAGTTAACTGGCTTCTGACAAAAAATACTTCAAGTTTTGTAAGCTTCAATGGTGACTGATATGAATGATTCAATATTTTCTGGAAAATGCTGCATAATAGGTGTGTGCTATAAAATAACTATAACATAGCTGTCTTCAAAAAGAAGCATTGAATGAAATGCAATCAATTTCCATTTATACAAAACATGTTCTATCTGCAAGTTTTTTGTTAGTAAGTAACTCTCACTCCAGGACCATTTGGTGCTACATGGATTTAGGTAGTACTAGACATTATATAAAATTATATAAAAATCTAACAATATATCAACTTATTAACAGAAGTAAAGTAGATGAGGGCAATAAGGATGTAGCCTTCCAGCAATGAAACTGTGGCTCAATATGGTTTCCAGCTGCAAGTAGTTATAATTTCCTATCTAGAAACCCCTATGTGACGGACGCCTTTCGACTAGGCCGGCCCTGGTCACGGGTTAGCGCTTTTGGACTCCCACTCACTGTCAGTGACCGTCTGTCACTGACTCCGCCCACTGCACCGTGGGTGTGTAACGATGCTGCCACCACCAAACTCTACCATCGGCGTTTGGAACCGCTTTTTACGTACAATCAGGCTCCTGCCTAGGCACCTGGAACCACTTCTGCTGCGTATGCGTTTGACTAACTGCGGACACACCTCCTGTTTGGTGTCGGCTGTATCCTCCTGATCCCTCGCAATGGACCAGGTCTGCACGGTAGCTTGGCAGAGGGCTTGAACTTGGAGACACGGAGCTCTTACCCAGAACAGCAGGAGAATGGAATAGCATTTTGCGCAATTCTGTTGGTCGCAGGATTGAGATATAATTGAATTCAGGCAAGATGTTTATTGCTCAAAGTCTTAAAGAAGACCCTCCCTTCTGCCTGAAGGGGAATATCACACAGAAATCAAACAGCAATTCTCCACAAAGGATTTCCAAAGATGTACCACATACAGGAATCTTATCAGCAGCTCTTCTCCTCAAAGAAGTTACAGGGTTGTACCCACACAGGCTCACAGTCCCTCTTTTTATGTAATTCTTACACACAACATCACAGGGGGGCAAATCCCCCCTGTGTTCCTTCTAGCCAATCATTCTATCTCAGAAAACATAAATAAATGTCTTACATTTCACAGAAATTAAATCAATTTCCTTCATACCACCCAAAAACATTTGGTTTCCTAAGCACAAACTGAGTTAGCATACATTATACTGTCTCCTAAAATGTTGATATACCATTTCACAGGAAATGGTAAATGACATTCATCCTTATCAATCACTTTGGCATTTCCAACCTTAACACATTCAGCTTTTAGAAGTGGCATCCAAAAGGATCTTCTTAAAAACAAATTGTCTTTTCAAAAGGAAGTTCTGTATCTGAAGTGTTTGGCTATATGACACCATTCACACCTTCTCACAGTAACCTTCCAGCCAGAGTTCACTGACCACAACAGGTCTTCCTATTCATCAGACCTCCTGCTAGTTTCTGAAGCCACAGAGGCTGGTCATGTCATATACAGGCATATATTCAAGAAGTGCATTTTCTCTACAAAATATACATTTAAACCATATAGTGCATAGCCTATTAAACATACGTTGCTTCAAGCACTAATGCATTGCAGATCAGCTGCAGCGCATTACAGCAATACATATATACTTTAATACAGTTTATTATAAACCATGTGCAGTGTGCTTTTACACTGTCCTTTTAAAAATGGTGCAATGGCATGAGGGTTAATCCCCTCAATGCCTTGACAGCCATTTTAATCACGTGTGGTCAGCCTCTGGCCACACTCTATTTATTTCATGGTGCAGAGCTATATTAAGGGGTTTTCCAAAAGTAAATAAAGCCTCTACCAGTGATTGCATTGAGAGAGAGTTCAAATGCCAGCTGTTGGGATACCAGCTCTCAGATGTCTGCACTGGAATATTGACATCAGTCTCAATCCTGGCACCGGCATCCCAACAGTAAGTAGTGAGGTTAGGGTGTGAGTCATGGTTAGGTACTAGGGAGGAGGGTTAGGGTTAGGCACTATTAGGGAGATTAGGTTTAGGGTGCAGGGAGGGAGGGCTGGGGTAGAGGTTGGGTTAGGGTACTTACCAGCCATTTTTTCAGGAAATAAAGTTCAATAAATTGAACACCATGAAAAAACACATACAATAATCATTTTAATTAAATCTGCATCTCCATGTAGTTCAATTCAGTGGTGGTTTATATTGAGAGATTAACAACATTGTACAATTGCAAGGTGCAACAAATGTTGCAAGGACAAATAGATAATGGTGAGGTTGTTACATAGCTTCTGGAGATAGGCACAGAAGTGATACTCACAAAAAGAAACTATTTCTATTTGTTATGTGTGCTCTTCATGAATTCCTGTCATGGATTTTAGAAATATATTCATGTGAATATGATACAATATATGTAGGGTATATGGATATGTTAATATTAACTTATTGGTGTTGTAATTGTTTTAAATAAATTAATAAAAGTTATATATTTTAATGCATTGATGTGACCAGTGCACCATTACACAATTTATTTTCCTTATATAAATTACTTCCACAGAAAAAGAGTGGTACCACACAGAACTTTATAATTCTTTAATTAACTTGTTATATACCAACATTTTGCATCTGTATGATATAATATACCATATACTACGTTGGTGGTGCTCCCAAAGCCCAAAATCTATCATTCAGAACCAAAGAGAAAAGTAGGGCTGGTTGCTGGGGAACTCTTGTATCAAAATCTGTATAAAATATAACTTTTAATAATAGATATTAAAATATAAGAAGGTCCCCACACTGTATCCGGTTGGTTTACAATATTAGATATGGAGAATGGCGAAATGATTTTTAGTTACTTATTTGTTATTATGTTTTATTATTTATTTAATACAAGGGTATCAATCTCCAGCTATAGTATGTCAGAGAAATTTGACACATACATCAATTGTATAAGGAGATGATTACACCGATATGCTCCCTGATGGTTAATTGACAAATTCATATGTGTGTGGGAACAATAATGAAAAAATGATATGATGTCTAACCATTTTCCCAATTCACGTCCTATATATTTTACCTACAGCACCTGATATTCCCTGGTAGTCTCCCACTCAAGTACTAATCAGGCCAATACTTTATAGCTTACAAGATCAGACAAGATTGGGCATATATAGTGTGGTATGGCTGTAGGTATACTGCCAAGCATAATGGTGTGAAATGCCCTGGTACATACACAGCTATAGTGTATGTAGGTCTATCTCATAAGAGGAGTCCACTTTGTAGGATATACAGAATCCAAAGAAAGTATTTGCTTGTAGCATACTTTACATACATACATAGATCATACTCATACATAAATTGCAGGTTAATACACATGTCTTATCTAATATTTGTTCATATCCAGATTAAGTGCCCTCTAACATACAATGAGCTATGTTGCCTTTTAATCAGTGAGTTATGCCCATCAAATATATTAACCATATAGAGAGGTAAACATACTTGGGACCAAAAACCAAAGAGAAAATCAGTTGTTTCTTATATTATATCATATGGCTATGTTCAATTTTTACAAGGTTTATGAAATGACATAAATAATCCTATTGTCAAAGTTAAGAATTTTAAGCACCTTGTGCATGTAATAATTTTACTCAAACTGGCCTCTAAAATTCCACTGTGCAGTTGGGTATTTGCTACAATGTATTACCTTATTGCAGTGGTTCCCAAACTTTTTCAAATCATGGCATACTAGTGTATCAGCATTTTTTTCACCCCTGGGCCAAACATTTCTTATTGAGAAATTCAGCAAAAATAAAATTAAGTAAATTATGCTTACAGTATATGTCACCTTTAGGATCAGTTATGTGGTGGTTGAAAGGGCTACGCTTCTTTTTGTCCACATATTTTTTTCGATTGGCAGCCATTAGCACTGGTTTTGCCTATCACACTGACTAAAAATAATTTTATTTGGTCCTGGACCACCAACCACCAACCCGTGGCACCCCTGCAAGTATCCTGAAGCACCCCAGGATGTCACAGCACCCAGTTTGGGAAGCACTGCTTTATTGCATTAATCTGGGAGCTTCTCCTATTATCTCCCTCAGGGATGTGCAGGAGGAGTGAATTGGTGTATTGGGGTGGTTTACATTTAATCACCAACTGGTAGCTATACATCTGGGAGTCAGGAATTATAGTCAGATATGTATAACAAATATTTTTCTTCAAAAATGAGTAAGCTAATATAAAAATAATATAATATAAAGCCTAGAAAAGGTACAAGGATGCTTATATAGAATACCATTTATTATAAATGCAATACATGCTTTAATAAATTCATAGATAAAAACAATGCAACAAAGTTGTTTATGTAATTCATTGTCACCCTGCTGTCTCTGTGTATTACATTGTATATATTATCTCAAAAATACCAGCGCCACATAATCCCCCTGCTATTTTGTTACTACACTGTGTGTACTTTATTTTCTGCAAAGGTAAGGATAGTTCTTATAGCTTAAATGATGGAGATACTTGGTAACTGAAACCTTAACAGCACATTACAGGCAAGAAGACATTCTATTTGGACAACAAATACAAAAAGACAAAACGCTACAGTGCTGCTATTAGTGCAACTACAGTTAATTTAGGACCCATAAAAGAATGATTAGAGCAATAGGATCTGTGCAGATCACTTCAGCTTTGACTTGGTGACATTATCTTTGTATGAACATGGAACTGTGACATTATCTTTAAAGGACAGTGTTCCATAGAGAGAGGAGCACCCAGAGTCTATGTATGATGAGTTTCTAAGTACTTTTCTCTTCCTCAGACTACCTTCTTCGTTTAATCGTTCTTCCTGTAAGAAAGAAGGAAACACACAGAGTGGCACAAATATACTCAGGAGATGCCCAGAAATAAACACAAGCTTTAGTGAAAGAAAAGATTTGAAAATATATTTCCTAAATAAAAGTGTTTATCATTATAATTGTTATGAATTAGTTTAATCCTTCAAGCTATCATAGATTGCCCATTTTAAACTTTTGCTGAAATAACTTCCTTATGTGTTAAGGTGATTTATGTGGATTATTAAAAAGGTTTTCTACTTACTTCCATTTAACTTTTCTGACACTGGTTAAAAAGGAAGCTAAGTTACTGGGAGGGGATGTAGCTGGCATCCTGGCGCACAGAATGGTGGTGACTACAAATCTGACAGTATTAGGGTTAGGTTTAGTGGTTAGAGTTAGGCACTAGGAGGAGGGTTAGGGTTATTCTCCAGGAGGGGAGGGCTAGGGTTAGGCTGAGGGGGGGAGGGTAAGGGTTAGGCTGTGGGAAGGGTGGGTTAGGGGAAGGGTTACTTTACTTTCCTTCATGTGTCAGGATTTCAAACCTTTTGGATTCCGGCAATGGGATTCTGGTCTCCATCATTGTGTGCGCTGGGATTGCATACCTCTGTCATTGTATGCACTGGGATTGCATACCCAACCCCACTGGGAGATTTACTAAAATGCAGTTTTGATTGTGTTTTTAAAATGGCTATATAATGAATGTGCTTTTTAGACACGAAAACACAGTATTTATTAACCTGCAGGTTGTATACAATCATATCTGATGTTTTGAATTTGCAACGTCTGAAACCTTGCGTTTATAGCAAAACACTAGCTTTCACATTAAACCTATAAACACACAAAAAAATCAGAATGGCATTTGCATAGTCGCTTCCTTTTGTAAAGCTCTGTCCTCCATACTTTAAGATGGAGGGTTTAAGAATACACATTTGTCATATTGCAGCATAATAGATATTTAGCAATCTATTAATATGTACATTCAAAGGCAACCAAGCAGTTGTATTGCATTTAAATCAATCTGGAGGATTCATTTTGTTTTCTCATTGCACAAGAACTATAGTCATTGCAAATACAAAACTACCTTTGTTGAGAATATAGGCAGAAAAATGCAATTTCTCTATTAAAACATCAACATTTATTATGCTTGCTATATCAGCTGTAGTACAGAATAGCTGTAGATGACACCAATCCTCAGAAACAGAAATGTATCTTTTTATAGGGATCGTATTGAAATGGTATGCCATTTAAGCATAAACTCACTAACGTGTATCATCGTGTTACCATATAACAACCATCTAAAATACAATGTAACTTAACTTCTAAGAATAAAGACACAGACAACAGTGTTGACATTTAAATATTTTGTAAAATTTATTTTTCACAAGTCATTACATTTTAGACTATAAGTCAATACTAATAATGGTGACGGCACAAAGAGAATGCACAGAACAATAACAACCAAACAGCTCAAACAAACACACACACACAAGCCAAGCATTGGTGATCAACTCAGATAGAATATGTTACTGGCAATGGCGCTCTATTAAATAAATTCTTAGACCAGAGTTCAGCTGCCAATCAAAGAAGGTAGTGCAGTTTCTCCAAAAAAGCAATATAGAACAAATTGGCTGCGCAGTCTAGTCAATTAATAACAATAAAAAACATTTAATGATATATCTCAAAAAAACAATCATAGTACATGTTCAATTAACCATAACCAGCAGTCTAGCACAGCGGCATCGGCTGTCCTGCTGTACAATAATGAAATTTACAATCTAAAATGCAAAATATGAAAAATATATATAAACAAACAAAATTTTTTTTTGAGAGTAAATGTTGATAAAAATATTCCAATTAGCTGTGTAGCTAAGTAGTTGTAGTCCTGGAACTATAACACTAATGTTCACTTGTAGATGGCAAAATAAATGAGTGATGAATAATAGTGTTATATTCTTGGATAGGTGCCGTGATTGTCACAATAAATTCCACTGGTGTTGAGCTGCTTACATATCTATGAATGGAGCGATATTAGATCCCAATAGAGGACTGTAAGATGGTATTGTTGATATTAATATCTCACCTTTCTTCAGTCTATAAGGCACTGTAGTGTACAGGGCAGTTTCTAGGGTCTGAGGCTCCCAGTGCGAGCAGTCAAAATGCGCCCCCCCCTTCCCTCAAGAAGCAGTAATATTGTGGGCGTGGCCTAATCATGGGGGGTGTGGTAACACAAGAAGGGAGCGTTGTCTTGAAAAACCACAGAATGTCAGCAGCTGTGACTACTGAGCCCAGGGGTGGCTAACCTGTCAGAGGCAAAGCGCCTTTGGCGCGCGCTCAAAAATTGGGGTGTGGCCTAGCTGTCACAAACCCACGCCGCACTTGTGTGTGCATGCCTTTGGTGTGACATTTGCAGAAGTATGACCTTGTATCACACCCGTTTTTAGTAAGGTTGGGGGTCGAGCCCAGCACATTGAAGATACAAGCCAGATCCACATAAAATACTCTGTAATAAGCCAGGTCCACATAAAATACACTAAAAAGGCCACTTAGGGATTACACTGCAACAAACCACTTCCCACATAAAATATATTGGAAAAGCCAGAACCACAAACTATGTTTTAAAACCACACGTGCCCCTGTATTTATGCCCCTTATGCAGTGCCGACAGTAGTAGTGCAGTGCACCCAGTAGTAGTGCCCCCCAGAGTGGTGCCCCCTATGCCATGACCCCATTAGTAGTGCCCCATATAGTCTTGTGCCCCCTGTAGTCATGTCCACATTAGTAATGTCCCCAACAGTGATGTCCCCAGTAGTAGTGCCCTGGTGCCCCCAGTGGTAGTGTTTCCCCCAGCAGAAGTGCGCCCAGAGTAATGTCCCCAGTAGTAGTGCCCAGGTGCCCCCAGTGGTAGTGTTTCCCCCAGCAGAAGTGCCCCCAGAGTAATGTCCCCAGTAAACAAAAATGGCAGCTGCTCAATCAATCTAGCAGTACTAATCAGGTGCATGAAAGGGAGGGGTCATACTAAGTAGCAAAAGGAGGGGGATTTAACCCCCTATTGTACCTCAGCACACTGAATAATACCTGCAACAATATATGAAGACTATATGGTCATAGAAATTCAGAGATATTAGTTGCATGCATTTGCAAATACATGGGAGGCTGCTGGGCCACGTCACGGCTTCTCTGTTACCAGCAGTCCCTAACACTAAGGAGTTCACATCCGGGGCGCAGTGCACAACAAAAAACGTCCAGCCCAGGACCCCCCAGGGCATCACACGAAAATGGAAAAAGAGTGACAGTGCAATGTAAAGTATAGCTGTGTGTGAGTAATCATTAAGTGTGGAATGAGAGGTTAAAATATATGTGAAAAAATACATGAATAATAAACAAACATAAAAGGTGATGTGAAAAGCAACTATGTGTATTAAGTGGTGATGCCGTGAGGAGGCCCAGCCAGACCAGTCCCGGGGGTCCTACGCCCAAACGCTCACCCCAAATGTAAAATATAACAATTATAAGGCCTCATGATAAAGGCACATATATAATTTTGAAAACAAGGGGAATGAAGGTAGCGCTAGTACTAATCCTATTAGGTTGCTGCCTATAGAGGAAAGGGTTGGGGATCACCTTCCCTAATATGGTGCGTATCAAAAAGAAAGATCCTCTGGCACCTCCTATAGGTTCCGTATATGGCAAATTAAATAGTAATCACAAATTAGTATTAAAACAAATGGTTTATTTTAAGACACCATGAGCATGCTTATGTATGGTGATATAGAGCAATGTAAGATAGGCTTTAGCCAATAAAAAATTATACAAACTCACTAACAACATATAACATAAAACAGATACAGTGATAGATAGGAGAACAGACACGCTATATATGCATTTTACTCTGTTCCTAGAATCCTTTTAAAGATAGTCCAAATATGAGGAGTTAAGATATATGCAGATATCCTCCTAAGTGATATAAGTCTCAAGTGATAGTTCCAAAATGTATATGCACATGTGCTTACCGCACTGGATGATGTTCCTCCAAATAGTGGCTTTTTCGGGAGGTAAATCAGTTTATAGTAGTTTGCCGGCAAACTTGGGGTGCTCTACGTATATGGACGTGAACCAGGTCCCCCTCAACTGTCATCAACGTGTTTCACCTACTACTAGGCTTCCTCAGGATGGTGTGCGGATGTCCTTCTTACTGACCTATTTATACCTCCTCGCTCTGTATTACCCGCTCTGCCGCATGCACTTCACTTCCGGCCGGCGGCTCCACTGTGATCGCGTCACTTCCGATTATTCTCGATCGTTGGATGGGGCAGTGCCGGTCTGGCGTCAGCTTCCGGTCCGTTGTGTCATGCGGTCACACGTCACTTCCGCTTCACGATCGTGGAGTGCACACGAGCACGTGGCTTTTATTCCTATTTGAAGTCAGCGCTTTCCTTATAAATACACAAGGGATAGGATATCATTAAAATGTCACATGTTGTTCATCATTCTGGAATCGGCTTCACTGATGGCGTCTTCTAATTTATGTTTGAAGTAATATAGAGTGACTGGACAAGGGACATACGACGAACGTAAGAAACAAACATCCTATATATTAAGAGCTATACATACAGGGCAAGTGTTTTCTCATATACAGTATAAGGGGAGATTATTATAGTAAGCTATAGACAAAAGTATAAGGTTAGAAAAATAGTCAACTATAGATGTAGGTTTAGGATTTGAGGAATGGTGTCAGCTCGAAATCAATATTAAGGCCATGAGGTTGTAGTGTTCCCAATTCAAAAATCATTCTCGTTTCTTCCTTGAGTAAGCAATCATCTAGATTCCCCCCTCTCCAAGGAGTTGATACCTGTTTCAGACCCACAAACATTAGTTCTGATGGATCGCTCTTGTGTTTCTCCTGAAAATGTTTGGAAACGCTGTGATTCTCTTTGTTATTCCTTATATTATTCAAATGTTCATTTATACGCACAGACAATTTACGGATCGTCTTCCCTATATACTGATAGCCACAAGGGCAAGACAGTAAATATATCACTCCTTTTGAGTGACATGTCAATTTTTGTTTTATTTTATAATTTCTCTTCGTAGTATGAGATATAATCTCCACAATAGGTTTGGTATGAACAATCAAAAATCCTAATTGAACAATTCAAAGAAAAAGAATACGATATGGATAAACTAAAGAAGGATCGAGAAGAGGTAGAATTATTGGAAAGAAGCACCCTTCTACAATACAAAGACAAAAAGGAGACCACACAAGGAAACAATGTACTATTCATCACGGATTTTTTAGGACAAAGTGGACTCCTGAAAAAATCCTTAAGAAGACACTGGCATATACTGAAGGCCGATGAAGGACTCATGAATTTTCTACCCAAAATGCCTAAAATTGTTTACAGGAGAGCCCCTACCATAAAGAACACTCTAGTAAGAAGCCATCTTAATAAGAAGAAAGGAAAAGGGAGAAACACATGGCTACAGGGAAATACCCCGGGATTTTACAAATATGTGGAGGGTGTAGTGCATGTAAAAAAACCAATAGCCATACTACCAAACCTATTGTGGAGATTATATCTCATACTACGAAGAGAAATTATAAAATAAAACAAAAATTGACATGTCACTCAAAAGGAGTGATATATTTACTGTCTTGCCCTTGTGGCTATCAGTATATAGGGAAGACGATCCGTAAATTGTCTGTGCGTATAAATGAACATTTGAATAATATAAGGAATAACAAAGAGAATCACAGCGTTTCCAAACATTTTCAGGAGAAACACAAGAGCGATCCATCAGAACTAATGTTTGTGGGTCTGAAACAGGTATCAACTCCTTGGAGAGGGGGGAATCTAGATGATAGCTTACTCAAGGAAGAAACGAGAATGATTTTTGAATTGAGAACACTACAACCTCATGGCCTTAATATTGATTTCGAGCTGACACCATTCCTCAAATCCTAAACCTACATCTATAGTTGACTATTTTTCTAACCTTATACTTTTGTCTATAGCTTACTATAATAATCTCCCCTTATACTGTATATGAGAAAACACTTGCCCTGTATGTATAGCTCTTAATATATAGGATGTTTGTTTCTTACGTTCGTCGTATGTCCCTTGTCCAGTCACTCTATATTACTTCAAACATAAATTAGAAGACGCCATCAGTGAAGCCGATTCCAGAATGATGAACAACATGTGACATTTTAATGATATCCTATCCCTTGTGTATTTATAAGGAAAGCGCTGACTTCAAATAGGAATAAAAGCCACGTGCTCGTGTGCACTCCACGATCGTGAAGCGGAAGTGACGTGTGACCGCATGACACAACGGACCGGAAGCTGACGCCAGACCGGCACTGCCCCATCCAACGATCGAGAATAATCGGAAGTGACGCGAACACAGTGGAGCCGCCGGCCGGAAGTGAAGTGCATGCGGCAGAGCGGGTAATACAGAGCGAGGAGGTATAAATAGGTCAGTAAGAAGGACATCCGCACACCATCCTGAGGAAGCCTAGTAGTAGGCAAAACACGTTGATGACAGTGGAGGGGGACCTGGTTCACGTCCATATACGTAGAGCACCCCAAGTTTGCCGGCAAACTACTATAAACTGATTTACCTCCCGAAAAAGCCACTATTTGGAGGAACATCATCCAGTGCGGTAAGCACATGTGCATATACATTTTGGAACTATCACTTGAGACTTATATCACTTAGGAGGATATCTGCATATATCTTACCTCCTCATATTTGGACTATCTTTAAAAGGATTCTAGGAACAGAGTAAAATGCATATATAGCGTGTCTGTTCTCCTATCTATCACTGTATCTGTTTTATGTTATATGTTGTTAGTGAGTTTGTATAATTTTTTATTGGCTAAAGCCTATCTTACATTGCTCTATATCACCATACATAAGCATGCTCCTGGTGTCTTAAAATAAACCATTTGTTTTAATACTAATTTGTGATTACTATTTAATTTGCCATATACGGAACCTATAGGAGACATATATAATTTTGTCAAATGTAAGGCCTCATGATAAAGGCACATACATAAATGCATCCAAATTGAGAGCCAGCTTACCTGGGAGTCACCCCTGGGAACTCCAACTAGCACTACTAGAACCAGCATGCCCTTCTAATGCTGGCTCCTTCATAATAAAATGTTTTCCATTCCCCTTTTCACATTACTCCAAACTACACTCCATACCCAATCACACCCTCCTCACTCCCAAAACATCACCACCACCAGAAGAAACATTCTAATTAACACCACTAACAAACACACACAAATCATCACCATCACCATTACTAGCAGGAAGAGCGCACCTTACCCCCCCTACCCCCATACTTAGCTAAACAGCTAATTGGAATATTGTTATCAACATTTACTCTCAAAAAATTTTTTCTTGTGTCTTTATATATATTTTTAATATTTTGCATTTTAGATTGTAAATTTCATTATTGTACAGCAGGTCAGCCAATGCCGCTGTGCTAGACTGCTGGTTATGGTTAATTGAACATGTACTGTGATCGTTTTTGTGAGATATGTCATTAAATGTTTTTTATTGTTATTAATTGACTAGACTGCGCAGCCAATTTGTTCTATATTGGTGATCAACTCTCCTTTACCTTCAACCACTGGTCCAGGTGGTATAGCCATTTCCCATCCAGGACAATTGGCTGTTTCCTTACTCCACTTTAATGAGAGTGCACCCACTAAGCCTAACTATTAACATAAAGTAACTCCAAGTATCGTTCTTTTCTGCCAAGCAAGGCCTAAACCGATGTGCCGCCACCATAACTCAACCCTGTAAAAAGAAACACCTAAACTAGCAGAAAATTTGCCAGACCTGCAGGACTAAAATGGACACCATCTCCACGAAAACAAATGTGCATTGCGGAATTGAATAAACACCTGCTCCACTACACCACCACCATTCACCACTACACCACCATTCTCCAACATGTACCTCACCACTGCAGTATTTACCTTCCTCCTAGCCACATCCAACCGGGCACCAGAACCAGCACACCTCCAAACACTCCTGTGGACAAAGAAAAACCACAACACTTGCAGGAAGGCAGGGCTTCTGCTATCAAATGGATCGAATGACAATAGAGTGCAAATCCAATGCAGTTCGCTGACCTAAATCATTCCCAATGATGGTGGAGAGGGAAAGAGTTGTCTGCAATTGTTGCACATAATTAAATATAACTTTTATTAGTCTTTAAAATATGTATATCAATGATACAGTCCATGACATTTTAAAAGAAAGAAATTGAAGTGTTATATAGGTAAGAAAAAGTGTAATTAAAATAGATTCTTGGTATCAATACAGGTCTGTTTTTTAATATTTATTCACAATATATGATAGCATCCTGGATATCTATATATTATTATTTATTTAATCTATAGCAATAAATAAGTATTTAAACCAAATGCCACTGTGTCAGTATTAGTTAAAACATTAATTATAGCACTGCGTTGAATGGAGTTCATATATGTCCACAGAGCATAACATAAGTAGATATGTTCATTCCCACACAGATGCAGCATCTTATAATATGGAAAGAAAAAGCACCAACACAGCAGTTGAACCACATACACACCATACATGGCAAAAACGTAACAAAAAGGGGGGAAGGGGAAGGGAACAACGTAGGTAACCAGACTTGAGGCAAAAAACCTAAAAAAAAAAAAAAACGGAGTAAACTAACCATCATGCCATATCATATCATTCAGAAGCCAATTGGGCCTCCGGGGGAAAAAATGAAAAAATCCTCACAGACTCTCACAGTAGGTCGGCGAGTGGTTAGGCCTCCGGTGAGCTACAATGGAGTAAAAATAGCTATGAATATAACATCGGAATGCAGCAGAACGCCGCCGACAAAGGGATTGGATATCCCTGTCGGATAAGCCAGCAGAAGCCGCAGATTTAGCAGCTCCTATTCTAAATGAGTGATTACCGAACTTGCCTGGCTCGAGCTCTGAAAAATCTAAACAATGCTGCAAAAACATGACAAAACTGGTATTTCGTAACCGGCGATACATCCTAGTGCTTCAACCAAGCCCCATCCCATCGCCATGCATCTGCTCAAAGGTGCACGACAGCACCACCGGATATACTGCAGGAATGGGATATGGACTGCAACATGTACTGGAGCACTGTATAAGGCCTAGCATCGCTTCCAGGTATACAAATTATGTCCGCAATAGTGAGTGGTGGGTTAGCCCTCTTAAATGGGGCAACTCATGGGTGTTAAGCTTAACCGCAATAGCGCACAAGAGCCAGCCAGCAACACAAGTTGCAACTTTGTCCTGCCTGACTACAGTCGTGCTCCAAAATAAACTCTGGGGCTTCTGGAGCTGACAAAATATCAAAATCATCATTTGTCTTTTTTTCTAATATTTTTGTGTGTGCACACGACTGCACGTGTGTGAATTTTGTAACCGCGCCTTGGCTACACTATTGGTGACTGACACTGCTTCTAGACTGCAGGAAAAATATGGAGGGCTGTCACATGACAGGGGAGCAAGGCCAAGAACCACATGTTGTAGCTGCCGCCAGCAGTGCAAGGCGGTCAACTTCCTCAACCTCTAGGAAGGCCCATGCCCCAGGGCTTAAGTCACGCCATCGATATGGTAAAGCAAGTTTTACTGAAATTAAGAAAATATTTGCCTTTAGATAAACAAAAAATTGTCAATATGCCATTCACTACACGAAGTGGCAAAGAAAGGATATGGGCTTGGCCTTCTTTCTTTATGAAGACTGCTGATTCTGATAGCCCTTCTGCTTGTAGTAGTAGTGGTTGTGGTCCAATTAAAAATGTGAAAGTTGTTAAGACAGCTTCGGAAAAACCAACTGTGTGCCCTGAGAAATCAAAATCTCAAATCCCTGAGGAGAGTGCAAGTGTGTCCGCGGTTGCCATGTGTGAGCCCGACCTAAATACTAATGCACTGGAGGATCCTCCAAGTTCCAACATTTGTGTGCCCTCTGTAAATGTGGGGAAGGGCAGTCAACATCTTGCATATGTAGTCATTGAGGATGCCTCTGTGGAATTGCACATGGAGGAGGAGGATATTTTGGTGGATGAAGGCGCTAAGGATGATGAAGATGTTGGTGATGAGGATGTTGATGCTGAGGATTTCCTTTGTGTAAGTAAGGCAACAGCTGTTGCCCATGGTTTGAAAAATCCAAAAACCCATTGTTGTCATGCCGGGACAAAAGACAAAAAAATCTACTTCTCACGTGTGGAACTATTTCCATCCCAATCCGGACAACAGTTGTCAAGCCATATGTGCCCATTGCCATGCAAGAGTGAGTAGAGGGAGGGACCTAAACCACCTAGGAACCTCCTGCTTGTTATGTCACTTGGCGCGCATTCATCAAATATCAAAGTGTATGTCACCAAGTTCCAAAACTCAAAACGTAACAAGTCCAGTGTCACCTTTCTGCTCCCTCACTGTGGGATCCAAGCACCTTTGATCTCCAATACGAACACCTGCATCATCACCTACATCCTCATTCATGATCGGAAGTAATTAAAAAAAACAATTGACTATTAAACAGTCATTTGATAGAGGAAGTAAGTATAACAGCTGTCACCCAGTCTCACAGCGGATCACTGACGCCATGACAGCTGTGCTAGTATTAGATGATGAAATAATAAAAAATGAGGATGATAGTGTGGAGGAAGTGCAAAAGGAGGATGAGGGGTAAATTTGTGTCCTATCTGACGCTAATGTGGATGTTGATGATAAGGATGTGGTTTGCGTAAATCAGCCACCAGTGGCAGCAGTTCTTGCTAATGATAAAAAGAAAGCCAGAAAAGCAACATGGAATTATTTTAATCTAAATTCTGACAACAGTTGTGAAGGTATATGTTCCATTTGTAAAGTCAAAGTTAGCAGAGGAAGGGACGTTAACCATCTAGGCACCTCCTCTCTGTTACATCATTTGCAGCAAGTTCATGCAATTTGTATAACAAAATGATAATTTGTAAATAACAAGCAGTCCAGTATCAGCTACCAGCAAGTGGACCATAACATGCAATCATCACCACCAACACCCTCATCATCAACCTCCTCCTTAATAATTGAAGGTAGACCTTCCAAAAAATGTTTTGTGGGGCCCAAACAAATCAAGGAGTTCAGCGACAAAAGTGTCAGTCCTAGTCGCTAAAGTGCTTGGTTTGTTAAACTGTGCATGTCCTTTTTAATATCTCACATAAGAGTGGGTGGGAGGGACATTTCCATCTTGCACCAGTTTATTAAACTGCCATCCTGTCTGCCACTGCTGTGTGGCAATGTTTCATAGATGTCTGATATTTTTTTAAACTGCCGTGCTTTTGTGCTGCTGCTCTATTGCTTACTTTAGCGAGCCAGCTCGCTGCAGCCTTTGGCCTGTAGTGGTGAAAAATAGTGAATTCAGTATTGTGAGCTGTGAGGTGGTTAAAAATGCCTAGAAATGCCTGAAAATCATTGTTATTAAGGTTAACAATACTGTAGGAACAAAAACAGGCCCAAATTATGTGGTTTTAGCTGTTTTTATGATTTTTTAAGAAAAAATGCAGATCCAAAACCAAAATCAAAAGACGAAAACAAAACACGGAGGAAAAAAATCCAAAACCAGATTCATATCCAAAACCAGGGGAGATCCAGATCCAAAACCAAAACCAAAACACGGGGGTCGGCGCACATCTCTAATTATAACATATCTGGTGTATTGCGTATTGCGCTTATGAATAAGTTTATGTGGTGCACTACGGAAGTTGCACCAGTTGTTCATTCATTTTTTATTGTTGAATAAATTGATTACTTTAATGCACTATGTCTACATGATATTTATGTTTTACATGTAAATGAGAGTACCATCGACTGGGACCAACTGACATATACAGGACCCCAATATCAGCATAATTGGGAAGTATTCCATAATTCTTATTTTGGCACCGTGCGCACTTGAAATGTCACAGTAATATTTTCATTACATATATTTCGAGTGTCTTGGGGTGATACTTATTTGAAATTTTATCTGCAGCCATATCCAAGTGCCGTAGGTGCCCAGGATCACTGCTAATCATATTTTGTGTTCCCACCTGCCAGAGTGGCCTGAGGGGCTAATTCCGTGAACGACAAAAGCGCATCTGCAATCCCAATCTGTATACCAGGCACATGTCTGGACACAAACTGGATATTAAGCAGCAGGCAACACAGAACAATTCATGCTAGCAAACGAACAAACAGAAGAAAGGATGAATTCCGAGGTCAAGTGCCAGGTTGTAGCAATAAAATCATACTCACGTTACCCAAGCTGTCCCCCAAGAGTTCTAAAGCAGCCACAATGGGGAACAGCTCAAGCAATAGTATGTTCTTAGTGAAGCCCTATGCAACCCACGTCAACAGGCAAAGTGAAGCGCACCACGAACCACTGAGGTAAACGTAAAAAGCCAGTTGCGACAGCAGCGTCAGTAAAATTGGAGCTGAGTGTTACTGCAGTAGTACTCAGCCACTTCCCTATGGGGAAATAGCCATAGCCAGCGCCACATATGACCAAGCGTATAGGGGATGCCATCTTACAGAGATCCGCCACAGACAGCTGGACGGCTGGGGCAGTACCAGATTCGGCACGGAAGCAAGCCTTTTCAGGTGAGGCCTCCTTTTTTTTTTAGATATTCAAGGCCATTCAAATGTTCCTGAGGGCGGATTACAGGGTAGCACACTGCAAATATAAAGTAAAACCGCCTGCTAATTATGGTAGGAGCAATATGCCTCCTCACCTGTGCCCCCCCCCCAGAGCAGCAAGATGCTTGCCAGCCAATGGGCCCAGCTGCATCTGAACATGAGAAGGCAATGGGGAAGCAGCAACTGCTGATGACTGATCAATAGATGACCCAGGCGTGGAAGACTGGGATGCTAGTAAAGGGGGTCAAAAAACGCTGGCCCAAGTGACTGCGTATGGAGGGCAGCAATAGCAGGAGCTGGGTCAGGAAAGGGGGTGCTACAGCCACGGGAGACAATGCACCCGGCGCAGGTATTGCCACCAGGGGAGTAGCGATGGTGGTTCCAGAGGAGCATGAAGGGGCACCTTCCAGAGTTCCAGAATTCATGGGGCACTACATAGTATGATGGCCGCCTGTTAATTTTATCTCGGTTAGTTTACACTATGCCCTAAATAAGTTACGTATATATATGTATATATGTATTTATATACAAACAAATAGTGGTGACCGGCGCTATAACTGTAGATAGAGACGGCTAAATTGTCCTTTCCTTAAAACCCAATTAGTCAGATGAGAAATAAGGTTACACTCCTCTTCTCTCACAGTGGCTGCTAGAATGATCTCCAAGATAGGACCGTTGCTCAAGAATGTCCAATAAAACAGTGTTCAATAATAGTGAGATGTCAGCACCATCTAGTGTAAGTTCTTCAAAAGGTGACTTTAAATAATGTCCAGTCAAAAACGAGACCCTTCTGCAACTCTCAAATCAGGATGGCGTGATATTTGGACACAAAAAGAAAAAAATATAAATTAATGCTGTGATGTACATATATATATATATATAATATATATATATATATATATATATATATATATATATATATATATATATATATGTGTGTCTCCAAGCCAAAGTGTATGTGCCATTTGATGATCTATTGCAACCTATTTCAAACAAGTGCAAATATGCAAGCAGCATCCACAAAAGTGCAAAATGGAAAAAAAGTACTTCACCACAAATAAAGTGCACTGTGTTAAGTGCAATTCTTTGCAACAGGTACCACTCCAGCAATCAAAAAGAATAACGTGCATATAGGCATACCAGAGGACTGTCACGATTTTGTCCTTATATTCGCCATGTCACTCAAATGGATTTGCAGGTAAGAATAGAAATAAGGTACCAATGAGTAGTAAATTTAAAACCACATTTAATAAAAAATAATAGTAACATACATCTAAGACCAGAATGATCAGCTTATCTGGTTAGGACCAACAGCAAGAGGATATGGACCACCAACACCAGAGATACCTCAATTGATGACCCAGGTGTGGAAGCCTGGGCTGCTAGCAAAGGGGTCAAAAAATGCTGGCTCAAGTGACTGCATATGGCGGGCAGCACTAGCAGGAGCTGGGTCAGGGGGGGGTGCTACAGCCACTGGAGACAATGCACCTGGCGCAGCTATAGCAATTAGCAACCAGGGGAGTAGCGACAGTGGTTCCAGAGGAGCATGAAGGGGCACCATCCAGAGTTCCAGAATTCATGGGGCACTACATAGTATGACGGCCGCCTGTTAGTTTTATATCGGTTAGTTTTACACTATACCCTAAATAAGTTACGGATATATATATATATATATATATATACACACACACACTGTATATATATATAATATATATATATATATATTTTTTTTCATTATTAGGAGACCTGTAATAATAATAATGGTGGTAGACAGAACACAGTTAGTAGAACTCACATTAATTTACGTGCAATGTATTTTTGCGAACTAGGAGCATAGCTGAGAATGGAGCTTCCCATAGGTGTTCTCACTCCAGTGATAGCTGCTTGGGGCAGTGATTGCAATAATAAGCTGTGTACCCAGTAGAATTTCACTGTAGCATATGTGCTCTATCAATTTTTAAGTTAAATGCTCAGAATACAGTATATAATACAATCTCCTCTACTGACTGATAACAATAATTCAAAGGAGATAAAAGCTAGATCCTAGTTGCTATACATAAATAAAGCAGCTACCCCTTCATATCAGATAGCGCATCACTAAAGCATTGTACTCCCCCAATGGGACCTCAATGCCCAGCATAAAACTGCCACTGTTCGCTGCAACTGTTTTCTACCAGTAAGAGGGCATAATCAGCACTTAAACCACCTATAATATACATCATACGAATGTACTGAATTAAATAATTCTGGCATATACAGGACCAGCAAACACAGTAAGCAATTGTATGTAAAAGTAGAGCCATCCTGTCTGAACTGAATCTTTTTATTGTATATGTGTGCTCCATTATAGATCATTTGAGCATATTGGGGAATCTGGAGGAGAGCAGGAAAAGAAACCGTGCACTGTCCTGGACATAGATGTACAGATTGGTCCCCTTATGTACTGGATGGTATATTATTCAGTATTAATAATTGATCCTAAAGATAGCCTATATCAGTGCACCCTGAACAGTGCATGTTTTCCAGATCTCCTAGTTGGTGCACAACTATATTCAAGACTGGCTTTTCAATTTTTTACTACTGGCTGACACATTTTAAAAGATCAACATGGACTGTAGTGAAAGTTATTTCATTGTGACACTAAGAGGATCCTAAAAATCATGTAACTTTAGAATTATATGCTATTTATATTGTGGTCATCATGGTGGGGGTGGGGGAGGGGGTTTCAGACAAGGCAACCATAAATCTCTCCTGAGTTTGCCTATGGTGCTGGCCACTGCAGCCACATAGATGACATTGACCAAGGGCATTAAGGACTGAGGAGGAGCACCCCTCCCACACACTGGCACACCTTCCACTAAGCTGCAGCAGCAGCAGCCTGAGGGAGGATAGAACTATCAATAGGGGAACCACCCCTGCAGCCCCAAACAACATGGGGACACTGGTGGAATCAAACTCTTGCCTCTCAGAACCATGTGTAAAATATGTGCCTTTTCTTCTGGTGGTTTGGCGTGCATTTTTGGAAAAAAACATCCTAATAAATATGAATCCTTTACAGGTTGGCGCCGCGGGGTGTTTAGGCAATCATGAAGATTTTTTTGGACTGTGAAGAACTCCTGTATAGCTACAGTCATATCTGGAGCAAATACAGCTTGGGTCACAATTCCACAGTCTTAGTTTCTTAGGCCACCTCCAGTTCATTCATGATTTGTTTAAAGTTTCTGTTCCTCATTAGCCAATTTAGTAATTTATAAATCCTGTAGTCAGATAATTTTTAGATTTTATTATATTTTTGTTTAGTCCCACATTTTGATTTATATTTGTGTGTGTGTGACTATTTAAAATCACAGTCCAGGGTTGGTCCTTGCTTTATCTGAGAGGGAAGGGGTTTATTTATTAAATGGTGTTATCTGCATTTTTGCCAACAGAATTTAAAACAGCAATTATATTATTATAAAGTGCAAAACCAGTAAAAAAAAACCCACAAGGTAAACCCAGGCCAGAGTAAAATAGAGAGCAAGATACCAGTCCCAAGGAGAAGAGAGATCAAAGTATCAGGCTAGAGGAACAGTGAGAGTACAGACACAATTCAGAGATCAAGGAAGAGTCAAAGAGTGTTCCAGTTGTCAACTGCTTGTACTGTCACTTTGCTATTATTTTATTATATACACTTTAATGATGAGGAGGAAATGACAGGTCTTTAATGCATATTCTGGGAATCCTCCAAGTTTCCGTAATTGGTCAGTGTCCATTGCATATACTACAGCAGCACACCCAGTGCTATTTTCCAGTCTGTTTGAGACAGCGGTACTAACTTTCATTGCCCTACTCTACTGGGACCACTCTGCCCTCATCCAATTTATAACCATTCACTTTAAGCAATATGCACTATTAAGTGAATGTTTGCAAATTTATAACCATTCACTAAAGAGTGCATATTGCAAATGTTTAACCATTCACTAAAGAGTGCATATTGCAAATGTATAACCATTCACTAAAGAGTGCATATTGCAAATGTATAACCATTCACTTAAGAGTGCATATTGTTTAAAGTACTACAGTACTCTTCCTATTTCACTAAATTTTTCCACATCTACTGAGGAACAGTATATATTGGCATTGTGTTAATAAGCATTTGCACTCACACTGAGCATACTGCATGCCACTACAGGAACTCTCTCCATACTGACTTAATACTACAGTTCCTACAATCCTCATTAGCTTTGGCTTCAACATCTTGCAAGGTAGTTACCATTGTTTAGATGCTATTCAAGACTATTGCTGCTCAATTAAATCTTACTCTGGATATACAGTACCATTATTATTGCCACCTTGCTTTCTTTTCTTTGAGATAGGAGCATATTTGAATCTACAATGTACATTTGCCCATTTGCAATATTAGAAATAGTTGAATGCTTTATATACACACACAGGACAGAGAATGAGAAAAATGTCCAGTATGCAGAAATCTCAGTTTATCAGTAAAGTATCTGGCTGTTGTTAGTAGAACTCAAGGTTTATTCTGGTGAGGGGAAGGTAGTTTTTCCATACTGTAGCATCAATTTTATGTGACTTTAACCTTCTCATTACAGTGTATTCTAAGTATTGACTGAGTTATACTGGACAAGTGACAGCCCTTTTTGTGAAGATCAACATATATTGTATCAAGACTTAAGTAAATACCTGAGCCGCAATGGCTTCAGCATTGAAGACACATTTGATTGTGACAGTTGATCACCAAGTGGTAGTTAGAGAGAGAGAGAAGGAAAAAAGAGACATTTTATTATACTGTTCTATACTGGCACACTTCAAACTCTGATTAAATCTCTTTTAAACCTTTTTAATATGTTTTCCAATATTTTTTCTTTATCAGTTGATTGGGTGAATTAACATCCCAACTTTTGGATTAACTTTCAAATAGGATGAGAGAATATTTAACTTTTTAATTTTACCTATTTTATTTTGCACTTAAAGTGGTTGGCTATTAAGTTATATTATATATGTCAAATTGGTGTATTTCAAAACAGTTTGTATACATTTGCTATCCTATATTGTAGAAAAAAGTATTTAAAAGTATGAAAAATTTAAATTGCTACATAAATATAACAAAACATAATATGAATTTTTCTATATTTATGTTTTGTAGTATTTACATATTTTGTTTTAGCTTTTTTGTCGGTTTGCTATAACTTGTAAAATTCTAAAACATTTAAAAATGAGGACTATATGAGGTAAGTAATTTAGCCATTAAATTGGAATGTCAGCTTACTTTTCAAATATTTAAAAGCTTCAATTGTCAAGAGAAAAAATGCATGATGATTTATTTTTAAACTGTACCTTAAAGTGCTAAATTAGGTAGTCCTAAATATTTTATATAAATGCTATATGAAGGAGCTGATTTGCGTGAAGTTCAAAGAAGCAATTTACAAATACTGTATATTTGCTCCTATGTCATTGCCTGAAGGTATTCTGTGAGAAAATTATAAGTAAAAATCAAATATTCAGTATGCAGAATTAAGGAATAGATTTGAAATGATTACTTGTTCTTTCCAAAGCAAACAGGTTCATCTAGAATACAATTATTACAAATAAGCGATCTCCACCTCCAGTAAATGATAGTCTTCAAAGTGGCACAATCCAAGTCTGTGACTTGAATCGCTTGGTAAACAAACTGCTGAAATATAAAGGAATGCCTGCGTCCCCTGTCACTGCTCATTTCCATTTAGCAACTCCATGTTGCCTTTGCTAAACAATGGTGCAGGCACAATGGAATAAATAGGACGTGGAGCGCTAGTTTGATCAAGTAACCACAACGTAATTACCATAGGCCACGTCACCTAAATGCTGCTATTTATGGGTGTGCCTGAATCTCACACCTCCCACTTAATGTCAGGCTCGGGGTGAGCGCACTACATCTGTAGCTGGGCTGCCCCCAGCTCTCTCCCTGCACTGAATGGATGCCATGCACATTAAGCTGATGGGATTGTGAGCAGGCTCAAGTCCGGCAATTACAGCACGCCTAACAGACAAGCACAGGAGACAGAGTGATTGCTGGTGCAATGTCGGCCCAGCTCCGACGGCTGCCTTAACAGCACGGGAAGCCAGATCTACCATTCGCTACATCAGTGTACATGATAAACTTGCCAATTAGTCATCTGCAGGTACTTTGTGCTAATTTCATTGTGACCATTCAGCTTGTCTAATATTAATGATTCCTATGGACAATGCTATGGAACTTTAAATAGGACCAATCATCACGCTATTGGAGCCAAATATTTATTCAATCCAGTATTTCAACTAAGTGATGTGTGCACACACAAGGGACTTTTAATTAGTATTTTTACTATTCTTTATTGTTGTATTATTTTTCGTGTTTTTTATTCAATATATTTTTATGCATATTGCGAGAGATATACAGTATATGTCTTAAAAGATCTTATTCATGATTAAAGATAATATTATTTATATTCAACAGAGCATTGATTGCTATACATATTTTCTGCCATCTCACAATCAAGAGATATACAGTATATTAGCGCAGTCTGAAGTGTATTTTTTATTTAGTTTGTTTTATTTGTATTTACAAATCCCATGATAAAGAACTTGCTGCTGTAAACTAATTAATTTATGATGTATTGATATATAGAGAATTAATTGGTACTTTCTTGATAAGCACCAAGATCAATAGATGGTTCATAATGCATGTTATGTATAATAATAACGTAAAAATTTGCAAATTATGAGCAATGTTGCCTTATATATGCCATGAAACACAAGCAACACTACACTTAAGCTGGCCACACACTAGAACAACTTACATCCAACCAGCCAACTTGTTGATTGGTTGGAATGAAAATCTTGTAAGGAATGGGAGTAAATGATGATCAGCAATTTACTCCTAAATGCCAGAAAACAGATGAAAATGGTCGTTCAGACTAGTTTGTTAAATGTTTGATCTAAACTATTTGTTCATACAACAGTTTTGGTCCATTTTTCAGCGTCTGGGAGCAAGTTGCTGATTGTATTCCTTACCAGATTTTCATTCCAACCAATCTACTAGTTGGCTGGTTGGACAGATAATCTTTAGATGTGTGGCCAGCTTTAGACACTTTTCAGGCTTCAAAAACATGTTCTTTATGTATAAAAGATGTCAAATGGATAATGTATATATGCTTGGTATCTGGGACTGCTTGACCTGTGTTTCCACAATAGCTTGAGAGCTACTAGTTGCTTTTCTCTAAATTACTATGATAATCTAACTTTATCAATTGTATGTGAACTGGAAAAAAAATAATAGCATGAATAACAAAACAAATGCCCAAATAACCAACCACAGGGGCATAATGACAGCTGTATATTCCCAGCTTCAGGAGCACATATGTATACACATCAAACAACAGTGCAGATTAGAGATAACAGTATGAACATTAAAGATAAAAATAAAGTTAGTTATTGTAACTGTGCAATAAACTGTTGTATGATCCAATTTTTAATTTATTAAACCATAGATTCTTGTTTAATCCTTTCATGCATAAAGGCCACTACAGTGGACAGCTGTTATTAAGTCATTATCTCCTATAGAAATGAGACCCCCATGTTTTGGTTTTGGATCTGGATTCATATTTGCGTTTTGGTTTTGATTTTGCCCAATCACCCTAAAAGTGTTTTGGTTTTGGATCTGTTTAAAAAAAATATTGATAAAAACAGCTAAAGTCTTGTATTTTTTGCAATCAAAAACCCCAAATTCAGGTTTCAAATCCCAATTCTGTTCTGTGGAAAGATCACAACTGCGACCCGGATCTATCCACATCTCCTATGGAGATACGAACCATGACCCTGATCTATCTGGATTTTGACATCACTAGTACTTGGTGTCTTCTTATTTGGACCTCTACCAATCTTAGAAGGTATGCCACCTAGTGGCAGCTTTTAATTCCTACAAAAACAATAAGGTCAAAATAGAATGACTGAAAAAAGCTCACCAGCACTGAGCACCTCGGGGATGTCTGTAAAATCCTTCTACTCAAAGTTAGCAGGGGAGGAACAAAAATTCAAGTAAAGTATTGTTTATGGCATAATATGGTACATATTTTGATTAAATACTCAATTTATTATTTCACAGTTGATGTAAAATCATATGTCCACTACAGTGGACATCATGCCATACAAAGATCTATACTGCATGCAAGGCTTATTCTGGCTTATAGGCCTAACCTAAATATTAATATCTGGAGAAAACAAAAACAATACTAATAAAGCAATACTACCACAGCTGCTACTAATGAGGATAATTTGAAATAATTTACAAAACAGTTAAAATAGCATATAATGATACATATAAGGCTATATATGCCAGTTTTGACAGCTGAGTACCTTATATGTATCATTTTATGTGTCAGCACTGAGATCACTACACTTCACATTGCATAACATTATCAATTAGCAGACAACAGAACCTGTCTTGTGAGGAAGAAAAAATTAATAGAAGCTAGGATGGTGATAAAGAAGGGGTCATACCAGTGGCATAACTTGGGTAGTTGGAGCCCAGGGCAAATTTAAAAATGGAGCCCCCCCATGTGCGCACGACAAATAATAGGCGTGGTCAAAAGGGGCATGGTATTATAAAAATAGGGCATGTCAACATGACACACATCCCTTTCTTGTCACTCTGAACATTCCTTTCCATTCCATATACACCTTAATACAGTGAACCTTATACAGTCCCCCTTATGCATTGCCCACAGTAGTGGTCCCCCTTATGCAGCCCCTTATTAGTTCCCCTTATACAGTGCCTCCAGTAGTGGTCCACCTTATGCAGGCCCCCAGTAGTGCCCCATATACAGTGCCCCCAGTAGTGGTCTGCCTTATGCAGGCCCCCGGTAGTGATCCTCCCTATCCAGTGCCCCTTATATAGTGCCCCCAGGAGTAGTCCCCCCATGCAGTGCCCCCAGTAGTGGTCCCCCTATGCAGTGCCCTTAACATAGTGCCCCCAGTAGTAGTCCCTCTTATGCAGTGCCCCCAGTAGTGGCCAGCCAATGCAGTGCTACAGTAGTAGTCCCCCCCAGTAGTTCCCCCAGTAGATGTCCCCCCAGTAGTGGTCCCCTTGATGCAGTGTCCCCAGTAGTATTCCCCCCCAGTAGTAATCCCCAGTAGAAGTCCCTCCCTGATGCAGTGCCCCCAATAGTGCAGACAAAGACACACAAGTTAGAAAAAAAAACACTTACCTGAATCCCCGCTTCGGCTCTGACTTCTGCTCCTGCTGCTGTCCACACCTCAGTCCTCCCAGGCTGGTGCACTCTGCATTATGGGAGAGAGGTCATGAGATCTCTTCGATTAGCCACTGCAGGAGCCAGGAAGGCAGAGCTCATGAGTGAGCTCCAGCCCAGCTCTTGCAGTGGGTGCAGCAGCAGCTGATAAGAGTCAGTCTGACTCTCACTGGCTGCTGAAACACAAACATTTGTGTGTGTAAATGTGTAGTGCGACTGTGCTCACTGCGGTCTGCACTACACTGGCTAACTAGGACAGGCCGGTATCGTGGCCAGCAGTGCCCCCCGCACTGCCGGTCCCATGGTGCCAAGGGCATAAGACCCAGCGGCCCTGCCCTAGTTACACCACTAAATCCTACATTTCTTTATTCATGTTTTGAATGTCTGAGCAATCATTGCGGGAACAGCAGAGGTCCTGCCTATTTAAACTGATCCTTTTCCCTTCTTTGCAGTATTTGCACAGAAATTAGCAATCTCAGAAGCACTGTTGTAGACAAGGGTTTAGTCAAGGTCTGTTACATGTCTACTCCAGGTTCTGGTACAGTATATCTTTGCCATCTGCCTATACACAGTATAGGCAGGTAGCAAGGGTAAGACAATAGCAAGGTCTGGAAGTGACGCAAAGTGAATACTGGTAATCACCTAGCACCAATTGATATGCCCAACCCTGATTTATAGCATTATATTCACATCCATAAGAAACATTAAGCAACTTGTACATGCACAGTTTGACTTCCACAATTATGGGAACTGAAATTAAAGTTTCCTTTCAGCAGTTTTACTGAATATATGTTGTCTGAATCACCTAGCCAATGTAGTCTAATGGCACACAAGTATAGATTAAATCTGCTGGGACCCTGATGAATGGAGCAAACATTCTGACACTAAGCCCCTCCATGAAGAATGCTAGGTACTGCAGGCTTGGTAGGATATTGTTTCAAATTAATTAATCATAATGGGTGAACATACCTTCTCTGATAATTCCCACAAACTAACCTCTAGACTATCACCTTTATGTTTAATTAGGAAGTACAAATGTTTTTTTTATTAATGCAGGAAATCTTTTCTGCCACAAATGTATTTTGCACTTGTAATTTAATGGGTTATATAGATGTAGGGATTGCAGAGGATGATTATGACAACTTTATTTGATATATTTGAAATGTTGGATGTAATCTCTGCATAAAATGCAGTGGTTGAAGTTTCTATGTGGTTAAAAAAGTAACAGACAGTACTAACATTGGCTAAATTCATTTATTTGCAAATTTAGGTAAAGGTTTTAGGGCTTCAATATTTTGGTGCTGGAAGTCACTTTTTAGCTGCTTATATTTTGTGTTTTTGTTTTGCATTTCAATGCAGTATTTTTATTTTCTTTACATTAAATAAGAACTTTTTAAAAACAAACAGAATTTATTCAGAGTCAAACATATTAATCATAAAATTTAAGAGTGTACATAGAGTGACATTTCAAAAGGCAAATGTAGGCAAAACATTAACATAGGACAGCACTGTGCCATTGATTCCTCAACTGACCATTTTCCCATTATAATAAAGTGATAATGGGGCAGGCAGCATGACTGACCACATAAGAAAGAAGTGGAAGAGAATGAGTAAGGGTGGGGGACTCCAAAAAAAGTCTACATGATTACCAATGCAGATGAAGAGTCCAAAGTTTTGTCAAAATATTTAGAAATGGTTTATATTATGCTAGTCGTGTACTCCATCCAATAGGTGTACAAAATGCTGTTGATTAATAACAGAATTGTAAACAGGCCTGACTTTTTTCTTTCAGACACAAGTTTGCAGTAGAGTTTATACTGTACACTATGTCTGATTAATTTGTTTTGGGGTCATTAAGCCTGATGAGACTCCAAGGGGTACAAGAAAGAACTTTGGGGGTTGTGGGAATACTGACTAGGAAAATTGAGAATATCAAATTGTGCACATTTGCCAGATACCTAAAAGTTTAGTGCAGCTATACTAAAACTGAAGGAATGACCCTGGCAAGGGGCAGCTCCACTAACATTTCTCAGAGGAATCTGGATAATCCTTATTGGTACATAATGCCACCTATATAGTAAATCATAAGTATATTCCTTTATTCTTATGCAGATTGAAATGGATTCAGAATTTTCTATGATTTCCATCCAGTCATCATGGTTGAGACTCTTGTCAAGTCATTCTTCCACGTAAGTACATCAAATTTAAAGTTGTCAGATCAGAGAATAGGGGGAAGATCTTGCTCTTTGTGGAAACTTGTCTTAAGTACTACAAATCCATGACTGTGAAAGCTCTCTGATTTATAATAATATTAAAATTTGGACAAACTGATAAAAAAATTATTTTGAATTAATTTCTGAAAAAAATTGCCTCCCACCTACCAAGGACCACATGAGGCCAATTTTAAGGTTGATAGAAATTTTTCATTGTTTTAAAGTGGGGTTCATGTGACATGCAAAGACACTATTATCCTGATCCCAGGTTATTAACAATTGAGAGACAATCCAGTGATCGGACAATGCATTGGGTATTGGGATGGGAGCATAGTAGCCAAAGGAGTGTGAAATCAATAGCATCCTCAGACTCTCAGACTCAATTTTGCTTCCAAATTCCAGCTTGGCTAGAACTGTGTAATAAGATGTATTGAAGGTAATGTAATTTAAAATCAGGTATGCTGAGAGCTTCCCCTTTTGGGTCTCTGTAAAACCCCTATACAATTGGGGAATCAATGCATGGAACAGTCTAACAGAATTATATAATCCTACAAGAATAGAAATGGACACTTAAAAAAGATAACACCAATAGTTAACTAGATTATTTCTAAATTAATGAATTGGAGACCTCATGCTAGAGGACTTTCATGGTGTAGAATATAGACATATATGTGATGGAATCAAAACTGGAAAAATTCATCAGAATCAAATAGCCCAATAAAAATTCAAAAGGACACTAAAATTATGTGACATCAATAGTTTTATTACAGTTAAAATAATCTTGATCCCAAGGTCTAACATGAGGGGATGGCATTACAGGCAGGTCAACAGCCAGCCATTGACAACTCAGAAGTGGTGGCAAAGGACATTGATGTGAGAATATTGGGTTTATGTTTACCCTTGTGTCTGTCATAAGACTCACCATAACAAAGATGTATATTTATAGTGGCATGGTAACCCAGTAATTTTTAATGATTCATGTATTCACAGAAGTGTACAACACCAAAGGTACAAAACTACCAATATTAACTGCAAAGTAGTATCAGCCACACAAAAAAATGCCCTGGTTTCTATGACTGATGTCAGGCCTTGTTTACACTGTAGTTTGAGCAGTGCACTAATTTCTTACCAGCACCATCCAGGTGGGAATATATTCAAAAGGAAAGAGACGTTCTTGCAATGTTTTGCTGGGTGCTGAATCTTTGAAGTGGTGCTCTTAGGGATATACAAAGAAGGAAAATATGAGTATTTTGGTGGATGTGCTCTTAGAAATCTACTATAGTTCAATCTGTACACCTGCCTCTCCATCTTTATATCAGCTAACGCCCTACCTGACCCACTCCAATCCTGCTTTTACCCCCTGCACTCTGTGGGAACTGCCCTGACCCTAATCAAAAATTAGCAAAAGTTGACCATCCACTTCTCTACTCTCTTCTTCACTTGATACCCGTGATACAGTCCTCTCTTGGTTTTCCTGCCATCTCTCTAAACATTCCTTTTTCATTACAACCCCCACCACTTCTTCACGTCATCTCTTGCTCCCAGAAGAAGTCCCTCAAGGAACTGTCCTAGGTCCCTGACTCTTTCAATCCATACATCCTCAATTGTTGAATTTATCACTCTTCTGGTTTTCAATACCATTTTTATACTGATGACACCTAGCTCTATCCTCTCCCAACTTTTCCCCTTCCCTCCTCTCACACATTTTAAACTATCTGCTTACTCCTATTGGGTGTCCCAATGCTTTATCAAGTTTAATATATCCAAGACCATACTTATTGATTTCCATCCTTCTGGTGTCACCACCCATTACCTTCCCACCTCCACTGTTGACAATTCCACCATCTCCTCTGTTCATGAAGTCAAATGCCTGGGTATCACCCTTGATTTGCCTAAATTTGACCCTTCTTCTCCCTTGATTCCACCAGAACACTAGTTCAAACCCTCTCTCGACTCAACTACTGCAACCTTCCAGCCTTGCTGCTCTTTCCATCAATAGCTTGTCACCTCTCCAACTCATCAACTAGACTGACATTTCTTTCATGCCACTCTGTCTCTGCCTCCCCTCTCTGACAATCTCCCTAAACTTCTCACCTTAACCTTCAAAGCTATCTCACTCTTTTCTCCATATTACATCTCCAAGTTAATTTCCCTCCACCCCCCTCCCTATCTTTGGTCAGTTGTTGACTGCCGCCTTTACTCCCAACTAATTACCATCTCTTCCTTCCATCTTCAAGGGGTAAATGCCTGCATAATGAAGGCATTGGCAATATCCTGGTAAGTTTGCCTGATGTTTTAAAGGGACTGGTTCTGGATTTTAAATGATTGCCCCATTAAAATATTAGGCATACTTGCAAGAAATTCACTGATGTCGGCATCAAGCAAGCATACCCATGAGAATGCTCCCGTGATACTCTCTACCTATGGGATGCTCTCCTGTGTTCTATTAGGCTCTCCACTAATATCCATTACTTTATGCGTACCCACAAGATCTACTTATTCACAATTTCTGTGGTGGATCTCTGCCTAATGCGGTCTTCACGCCCACTTTGCTAATTTCTGTGTTTACCCAGTACTCCTACTCCCTCCCTTTCCCCTTTAGAATGGTAAATTCCATTCCCCATTATCTCAGTCAGCTGGTTTGAGTTACAATTGTTAAGTGTTAGTATTATTCCCACATTTCTAACACTGTGGTTGCATTTGTACTGTTTCTGATTATTATGTGTTTTATGGTCCCAAATGATGCTTTTTATATTTGTTTATAAAATATTGTTACTTAACTGCTATGTGTTTTTGCTCTGTATGGCACAGCAGAAAATTGTGGCACCATATAAATAAAACTTAAAAATAATAATAGAGATGTGCACGGACCCCTGTGTTTTGGTTTTAGATCTAATTAATCATAGTGTTTTTGTTTTGATTTTAGCTTAACCACACTCAGATGTTTTGCTTCAGATTTGGTTTTGTTCAGTTTTACATTCCTTAAAAATTGATAAAAACAGCTAAAATCATGTAATTTGGACCTGTTTACAGGCAATCCAAAATCTTAGTTTGGTTTGTCAATCTGAGTTCCAAACTTGTGGTGGAATGGGGGCAGAGGCAAACTTTGTGAAAGAATTGGGCAGAGGCACACTTATGAAACTTCTGTGTGCCTCTATTATTGTGCAAGCAATACGGCATGGCAATGGAAGCAGTTTCCATTTCACTTTACTAAGAATTACGCTTTTCATGGGTCACGGTATGTCAGACCCACATGAGACTGGACACATGCTGTTTGACTGTAACAAATAGAAAACTGATGGCACACAAAAAGCTCTGTCACTTTTATCATCAGCATGTTTCAGTATCTGAAGTAGCAGGCAGTGACCCATGAAATGTGCAGTACTTTTGAACCTGAACTTGACATAAGCCTATGAGATGTTACCTGCTTATACCTGTATAATACCTCTACTTTGGAATTGTCGAGCCATTCACTCTCTCTTTTACCATTACTGATTTATTGTCCCTAACATAGAAAGACAGATATTAGGAACCTTTGAATTCAATATAGATTCATCTAGCTAACCTGCACCCAAGAGTTAATTCTTTGTTACATTGTTAACCCCAATGGGATTATAGATTCCCCTTACAACTCACAGTAGCAGTAAAATGAATTAGATTAACTCTATTTAGATGAGTGGTAAGGACCTTACCTTCAACCAAGTGATCTCTGCAGTACCTTCTTTAGTGTTGCATTGACAATCGTAGGAGTTTAATATCAAATGTTGCTTTTTGTGTACAAAAAAAATCACAGATATTGCACACATTGTTTTCAAAAGGCATGAATGTTGCTGCTGTTATTTTCTGTTATAGTATTAACAGGTAATTATTACTTACAATTCAGTTTTATACTTTATATTCACAGATTGTAATACATAATGAAGGTAATAAGTAACACTATTATTATTCTTATGACTAAAGTATTTGTCATCTCTTAGTTCCCACACACAACTTCTATGCCTTCATGTCTCCCACACTCTTAGAATTTATGACAACAATATACTTTTCTTGTTTTTTTCACCATTTTGTTCTCTTTTCTAGAGCATATAGATGGTCTATTCTAATGACTGCATAATCATTCCTAAAATTTGACAGCTGTCAGAGGCTAGCAAATGTGCCAACACACGTTTCACTCAGTTCCTTTGAGAAGGCAAGTGGATCTGTTGAAAAAGCTGCCACATTTAAACCCTCGAAGGCCAATCATAGTGGGAGTTAAGGTGAATATCAACTACACGATAAATTGGGCGATTTGAACGATAACGATATCATTATTGTTCATCATTTGCAATATCGTGCAGTGGATATGCCGTCAATGACCATCGCTCATCGCACGAACCTGATGATATCATTCAGTGTGGGCTCAATGTCCACTGCACAATATGATGAACGATTGAACAATACCAATATCACTATCGTTCAATCGTCCCTTAGTTCGTGTAGTGGATACGCAGCATTAGTTTTGCATATCTCTTCCCTGCATGTTATGTCAGTGTTTACTACATCTTTTTGGTTGTCTCTAGCCGTATTTCTGTGGACGTAGTATTATTGATGAGAAAGGATTATTTAATAATACAATGTTGTCATTAGTAGTCATTACATTCGTTTTTATGTATGAATTGACAGACTTTATATTTGCTATCACTTTCATAACACCCCCTATCTTGTTTTCTTCTGGTGATCTTGTCCAGTTTATATTTATTTTAACTTCAAAATTCAGCTAAATTACTGTTACTTTTTAGGATATGCCAGTGCCTCTGTAAAATAGTTTGAAAACATCTCCACTATTTGCAGAATGTGCCTATAAATCTGGTCTTTGTCATTTTTTTTGCATATTTTTTAGATTTTGTGAAAAGTAGTAATTTTCTATTTATCTCTTTGTTTATAGGTTTCTTTCATGTATTTGTTGCTTTAGCTTCTCATCTGGAGTATATTCATTAGCTCTTATTTCAAATGATGACTCTCACGTACAGTTTTTCCTGGTCCTTAACATGTCCCCTTTGTGTATGCTTTTCAAGGTTCATGGATAATGGGAACTGGATGCATGTAGGATACTATTCATAGCAGTCTGTTTGCAGTGCTCACTGTCATGAAGGAACAGTACATTCATCAGAGATGGAAATTTTCAGGTTAGGAATGGAATGCTATTTCTGCTAATTTCTAATATCAGTTTCCCAAATCATCTATATATTTCTATACTGGAGATGTGCGTGGACCCCTGTGTTTTGGTTTTAGCAAACCACCCTCAAATGTCATGGTTTTTGTTTTGGCAAAGTCAGCCTCCAGTGTTTTGGTTCGGATTCAGTTTTGGTTGTCTTCAAAATTGACAAAAACAGCTAAAATCAGTAATTTGGACATGTTTACATGCAATCCAAAACCCAACATTCGGTTTTTAAATCTGAGATCCGAATGTACAGCAAACCCAAGCTGGGACTTAGAACCCCAAAAGTGATCCGATCCAGGACTTGATTTCACTCAGAACCCCAAAGTTCAGGTTTGTTTGATTTTCAGGAAAACCTAACCTCACATCTCTAGTCTATGTACAAGTCACTCAGAACCCCAAAGTTCAGGTGTGTTCGGTTTTCAGCATTTGTGTGCTTGGGGTATTAGTAATTAACATAATTAAAGATGAATACTCTCTCCTACCACTTGATGTATAGATGTTGTTCCATTGCTGTCCCTAATGGTTTGGAGGAAGAACCTGTCAACAAAAATATAAAGTAGTTTTTAGTTAATATGAACATTGATAATGTGTGGAATTGATTTAATTCATTGCTTTGTCCCATGTTTAAAAAGTATTTTGTAGTTTTCATTCCCACCTGATGATCGATACTGAGCAATCCAAATAAATCTGGTTTAGTAAAAAAATATCTAGATTACAGATATCAAAGAAGGTACAAAGATAAGGACAAACATTATAACATTTTCATCTGGTAAATAACCAATAGTTCTATTATAAAAGAACCCCTAAAGAACACCTAATAGTGTTAAGTACACAAAGTTAAAATAAATACACAGAAAAATAATTAACATATAACTCGAAAAACTTGGTAACATTGCCTAATAACCAACATTATGACATTAATGAATAGCAATACCAAAATATATTGACAGATATATTGGTAATAGTATATATATGTATAACACTAGGTTGTGCAAACATAAAAGACTGCCCTTTTTACAACATGAGTTCTACCCAAGAAAGAACTGATAAGCAATAGCTAAATAGGTAAAAGTGGTGTAAAAAGATTGGCAGTAATAGAATGAAACTGTACATACTCTAAAACAGTAAAACTTCCCTTTGGTGTGTTCTCCAAACTAGGGGCCTGATTCAGACCCACTCGCAAGCGGCTGTCCGCTCGCAAGTGGGTTGATGTTGTGCACTGCGCATGCGCACGACGGCGGGAGCTCCGTCGTGCGCATGCGCCAGACGCGACGAGCGAAGGAAAGTCCTTCGCTCGTTGTGTCTGATCAAATGGGGCGTGCTGTCGATGTTGATTGACAGCACGCCCCCTTTGGTGGGCGTGCCGGGAGCGTGCCTCCTTGACGGGGGCGTTCCCAAGGGAACGCCTACCGTCAGAAGCCGGCCCACTGACATCACTAGTGATGTCAGTGGAAGTGATTTTGGCTCTGATAGAGCAAAAATCACTCCGGGCCTTGCGGTTGAAAACCTCAACCGCAGGCTCCGGCTCGCAGTTTCGATGGTCGCGATGGTCACGACCATTGCGGCCATCAAACTGCATGCTCGTATAGGCTGTGGGTGGTGACCCACAGCTATACGAGCGTCCAGGAGGACGCTCCAGAATTATGGAGGGCGGCCCTCATTCAGAGCGTGCACTCTGCTCAGAGCGTACGGCTCTGAATGAGGGCCTAGGTCATAACTTTGTAAAATAAACCTATAATACAATCATAGCGCAGCATATAAAGCTGTGAGGAGAAAACACAATTGATAGGTAATCTGGGAAATGACTATCCCAATCTCAAATATGCTTACAAGAGCTTTGTTCATATGGAGCCTTTTCAATAAATTATTTGTGTGTAGTCTAAAAAGGTTTAATTTTGTGTTATTTGCATGGATGTATATAGATAAACGAAGTGAATCCAAACATTGTTATCTTTATAAAAACACAGATTTATTATTAGTACATAAAGCATCAAACCAGCGAAAGATCCTAATAGGAACTGTACCAGTTATAACAAAAAGGGGATTCTGAACTCTCCCACTTGCATCAAACAAAAGTCTCTGGGTCTGATTCATTATGGATCACAACTGCAACAGCGTACGTAGTCTGCTGATTGTTGCATACTGCACATGCATATGCATAACAGTGCGCGTGCGCGATGGCTACACTGTGATCGCACTGATCACGCAGAGCATGGTAAGCCATCGCAGAGTGATTGGCAGGTAGTCAGTGTTTGGGGGTGGTGATGTGGAAGTGGTCGGAGAAACGCAGGCATGCCTGTCTGTTTGAACACTTTTGCATGGGCGTGCATAAACTAGCCACTGTGACTGCATACGCAGCTTGAGTACACACTGCATGCAACCAGGTTAGATCTGTTGTAATTGTGCGTGAGGGGCCGATGTTACTCGATGTTCCCGATGTATACGCAGGACTGCAAGATATTACAGATGTGAGATAGCAGTAGTGGGCGGCAGTGTGGACGTCTCTATGCTGGCTGTGTGACGGCATTGCAATAGCATTCATTAGCATATTTTCGCAGTGGGTCTGAATGCGTAATCGCAGCTGTGATCGCAATAGCGATCAGTAGTGAATCAGGCTCTCTGTCTGGATAAGTCTTTATTAGCCTACAATGGGCAGTCTGCTCTGAGGAGGAAATATGTCTCGAAACACATTGGTGCCTTTGGAGGATCCAATCAACTTCCTACTAACTTCACAACATTAATTAACCTTTTCTCATCAACAACACTACATTCCCATGAATCACTGCTGAAGATAACCACAACAATGGCATTACATGCAGGGAGGAAATATGAACACTACCTCCCATTACAATTGGCCTTCAGGGGTTTAAAAGTCTCAGCTTTTTCAACTGATCGGATTGTCTGGGCAACTGAGAGATACATGCATTGGCATGTTCACTAGCCTCTGACACTTGCCAAACTGTATGAAAGATATTGCAGTCATTAGATTATTAGAATAGACAATAGGGAAAACTATATGCTCCAGAAAAGAAAAAAGGAAGAAACAGAAAATAAAATGAGAAAAACTAGATCATGAATGAATTAAAATGGTATGTGTGACATAAAAAATATTGTGATTGCGAAATAAGAAACAACTACTTTATACATAAGAATACTAAAATTGTTACTTATCACCTTTTTTATGTAATCCAAACTGGGAAATTAGGGCCTGATTCATTACCGTTCGCAACTGCAATTACGCACGCAATTGGCCCATTTGTTGCCTTCTGTACATTCATCGCAGTGCACATGCACGAACCGTCCACTGCGATCGCAGTGACTATGCAGACCCATTGCAGAGAGAGTGACAGACCGTGCCATTTGTGGGTGGTGATGGGGGGGTAGTTGGCGGTATACAGGCATATCAGTGTGTTTGAACGCCGTTACAGTGCATAAATTATCCACTGCGATGCCATACGCAGCCTGAGGCCTCATAGTGTGCGATGAGGTTAGCAATTCCTGTGTAAGGTCAGAGCTTGTGCAAGTGTGTGTGAGGCTGCGATGGTACTCGATTGTACCGATGATTTTGCAGTCTTGCTAAACATTACGGAATGTGTGTAAGGTAAAGTTAGCATCCTTATGTAGTGCTGCGACGGCATAATGATCACAATGGATTAGCATACTCCCGCAGTTGAACTACGTGCGTAGTCACAGCAGCAATCGCAATTGCAATCCGTAGGGAATCAGACCCATAAGTTAGAAAGCTTTAGTGCAAATAAAAATTACCTATTATCAGTATGACAGAAATTGATAGCAGCAACAATCACGCCTATTGAAAAGAATGTCCTCAATATCTTATTATTTTGCTTTGTATACAAAACGCAACATTTAATATTAACCTCCTTCCAATTATCAGTGCAACACTAACAATGGTACTGAAGAGAGCACCAATTGACGGGGTTAACATCAAAACTATTATATCTTGTCTTCAATCAATATCTTCTTACTGTACCTTTGCCTATTAAAGCTACTGGGGGGGAATACAAATACTTATGGGATGGCGGCGTTCAGGATATCGACGTTCGAGATGCTGGTGTTGAGAATCCAGATGCCATTATCCTGACAGGGTTAGGAAACTGACACAGTAGGTATTTTAACCCTCCCCCTCTGCCTACCCTAACCCAAACCCTCGCTCCCCAGTGTCTGAACCTAACCTCCCCACTTGGTGCCTAAGCCTAACCTCCCCCTCCCTGCACCCTAAATGTAACCATCCCCCTTAGTGCCTACCCTAGCCCCCCCTTTGTGCCTAACTCTAACCCCTAACCCTCCCCCTAATCCCACTACTTACCTTCAGGATTCTGTCAGTCGGTATTCTGACTATTTTGGGGACTCCGGCGTCAGCATTCTGACCACCGGAATCCCAGCAGTCGGGATATTGACCACATCCCAGGGAATATACTGTCTTAATATTGAGAACTAATTAATCCCCCATATTTTAGCAGCATATTTTTGAATGTGGATAGCAATATAGCTAAATAAACACAACAAATGTGCTATCCATGTTTGCATATTAATCACTGTATTCAAACAACAATTTGTATAGCTGGTTATCTCCTAATATGAATACCTTGTCATTCTATTCATTATATGTAAAATAGAACTCATTGCACTATGAACAGATCCATAGCTAAGGCGGTGAGACATGTGCCAAAGGTGACTGCTGTTGCCCATATTAAAATGGAGGGGCCACCAGTGTTCCCTCTTGCCCAGGGCACTAAAATGTCTAGTTACAGTTCTGCTCAAACATCTGTTAGAAAATGGTGTCTGTACAGGCTTAATGATGGAGCAGAGTAATTGTACAAACTAGCGGATGACTTACAACTACAAACAGCCCAGTTGCTTAACCAGTGGAGTGGCTTATTGAAGAAGTCATGGGTACACAGCAATACTCACTGGTAGGATGGAGTATTGAGCAAAGTAGTTTGTCATACAGCTAGCCAGCTGGTAAGTGTATGTAGGACGTGGGCAGCGGTGCAGTATCACTCTGGAAATGCTCTTGGAGCAGGTAAATCACAGGTTTCACTGGAGCTAAGTGTTAGATACAGTAACAGTGTAATACTGATACACTCATACACATTGACAAGATGGTGCTTTGCATGCGCAGTATTAGGTTTGGTGGTCATCTTGGTTAGGGATTTAAGCCTTCCCATAGGAATTAACATGGAGTCTGTGCAGTAGCGCACTATTAGACATCTTCATTTTGTATAGTACATCAATATTAAAGGGGAGAAATATCAATGTCGGAAGAGAGATAAGGGGGAGAGAGATCAACCAATCAGCTACTGTCGTTTACAGGCACAGCTTGTAAAAGAGAGAGAGCTGCCCTTAAAAAACATGACAATTCCATAGATAGGGGAAGGGATGTGACAAAACTAGGTTGAGAGGTAATATATCTTAAGTGTCAGCAAGATGTCAAGACTTAAATCCTTAGTATATGGCAGGTGCAGACTGCCTATCTTCAGTTTACCTTCTCCTCTATACCACCTCCTCCTTCTCTAACCCCTCCTACCTGGCAGGTGCAAACTGCCTATATTGTGTATAGCCCCTCCCCATTATCCACTAGCCACTCCTACCTGGCAGCTGCTGCAGACTATCTTCTGTGTAGCTCCTACCACTCCTACCTGGAAGGTGATGCAGTCTTCTAGCTGTCGATGTGGATGGGGGTCTGCTGTGTCCAAATTCTCTTCCTAATTATCAGAAGCTTGCCTGTGTGTTCGAATGCTGCCTGTCTCTGCTCTGACCATGCTATCTGTTGCCCTTCGCAGACATCCAGGACCCTGAAGTATAGCCTGGGTGTAAAACCTCCTCCTCCAGCAGGGGATGCGATCCTGATGAGAGGAGGGGGTGTGCAATCCAGTCTGGGAATATCTTCCTCTGGTGTAGGCATTATGTGTACAGAAAGGCAATGACATTGAGAACAGTGGGAGGATGAAGCAGACAGGGCCTTCATGCAGCTTTCTAGTTGACTTACACTAATCATACGGATTCAGCTCTGTATAAAACAGATTTGGAATTAAAAATAGTAACAGTAGCATTAAAAACATCCATTTAGGAATGTAAATAGTTTAATGAACTTTCCCTTACCCAGATAAGATAAAAGGAGAAAACTCTGTTATCTACAGTAAATATGTGAAATGTCTCTTACCACAGTTTAGCTAGAAATGTGTGCCCCAATCCAGTCAAGTTGGTGATTAGAGAGCAAATTTCCAAAGATTAATCAATCTTCGTCCAATAAATATTTGTAAGGTGCAACCGATGAAAGAAAGAAAAATAAACATTGTAATATATTTTTAAATGTCTGTAAATTTCATACAGTACATCATTAATTTCCTGTCACACATGAATGTAGTAATGGTGTAAATCCTTCCAAAATGATTGACAGTCCTCTAAACAGAGTACACAATCAAAGAAATACATAGAAAGCAATATATAATTTTAATTGAACATTTTAGATGGCTATCAGTTGAACATGACAATTATACATTGTAACAACAGAATTACCAATCTGTCTTTACAGCACTTTATAATGACCTGTTTATTAACTAGTATGAAGGGAAGTATTGTGCAGGCACTGGACACATTTATTATACAGTGATAGACCATTTTTGATTATGCAACAAGTTTTCTAGTGAGAGATCAGAAACATTCAAGATGTGTAGTTCCAGTTGTGTAGCTAGGTTCTCTGTAACCTGGAGAAAAGATTCGGTGTCTGCCCCCTTCCTTCCCCAGTAGATAAAACTCACACTCTACTTTTGTGACTGCCATATAATGCAGAGAACATCACAGTGACCACTATACAATACATATAGAATCACAGTGACCAACATATAATGCAGAGAACAAAACAGGGACCTCCATATAATGCAAAGTACATCACAGTGACCATCATGTGATGCAGTCAACATAGCAGTGACAATATATATTGCAGAGATCATCACACTGAGGGCCTGATTCAGAGCCGAACGCTCTGACCAGAGTGCTCGCTCTGAATCAGGGCCCTCCTCCCTCAACTTGGAGCGGCCTCATGGACGCTCGTATAGCTGTGGATTACCACCCACAGCTATAGAGAGTGTCCATGATGATGGTTGCGATGGTCAAGACCATCGCGACCATCGGGCTTGTGACGAGACCCTGCGGTAGGGTCTCGGTGACCGCAAGCCCTGGAGTGATTTTGGCTCTATCAGAGCCAAAATCTCTCCCACTGACATGTCAGTGGGGCCGGACTCAGACGGTAGGTGTTCCCATGGGAACGCCTCTGTCTAGCAGCCACGCCCCCGGCACACTCACCAAAGGGGGCGTGCAGTCACTCACCATCGACAGCACGCCCCCTTTGGTGCGAAACCCATAATGACGGCATGGCCGTCGTTATTCGGGTCTCGCGCATGCACACGACGGAGCTCCCTCCATCGTGCGCATGCGCAATTCGGCACCATCGACCCGCTTGCGAGTGTCCTGCGCTCGCAAGCGGGTCTGAATCAGCCCCAGAATGCAGAGAACATTAATGTGATCACCATATAGTCACGAGAGCAACAGTGGTCACCATATAATATATAAAGCATCAGGGATTCCCAAAACATATATATATTAAATAATACTAATGAGTGTGACTATACAGTACTTTTGATCATCTTTATAATATCATTCCCTCATCAATTAACCCTTCTTCTAAAGGTATTACCTATTTTAGTATCTTCGTAACAACCCAATTCAATCTAATTAATATCATTAACCCCTTTACAATAAGTATCAACACAATAATTACAGTAGCTCTAGCATCCAATAATTTCATTAATGTACATTAACCCCATTATTATCTCTCTCAGGGCGGGATGTACTAAGCATGGCATCTGTGATGCCGGATCAACCTACAATTATTGGGTACATACTGGTGATAATATCACAGGTATCTAACTAGAAAATCGCAAAAATTATTAAGTTAAATTTTATTATGTGATGTTGTCCAAAATCTAGCCAGTGGGAGGCCCAGAACAGGCTCCCTGGGTCAAAGTTCTGCCAGGTGCACTCTGCCGTGAGGTCCGACAGGGTCCCCAACTACCCCATTAGGCATCCCAGACTAATTTCCACTCCCCTGTGAAGTTATCATCCAAATCCATCCAGTGGAAGGCCCAATACCAGACTCCCCGGGTCAAAGTTTTGCCAAGCATCCCCGGGTCAAAGTTTTGCCCAGCATCCCCGGGTCAAGGTTTTGCCTAGCATGCACCAACTGGAAGTTGAACTGGAACCTCATCGCCCTAGTACAGTGGTGGCAAACCCTGTGTCACAAGCCGCCACGCTGCCAATGATGTGCGGGGTGAATGCCGGACAAGAATTGTTTGAAGTCTCCTCTCTCCTCCTGTTAGGATCTGTGGTTAGCAGCATGTTGTTTGCAGTTGCAGCTTGCAGTTCCAGTCTTGGTTTCTGCTGAGCCTCTGCACTAATTACTGCCTGTCTGAGTGCACTATCAGGTGCACACTGATTGATTCTGAACACAGCCCAGGTGCTCAATAATCTATCATTATGGAGACTAGCTCTGGTTGGGCCCTGTTTCTGTTAAATTCCAGCCAGCCCTTCACTCCTTGCCGGTGAAAGCATTTCTCGTACTTCCGGTTGTTCCAGTCTCCTGTTTTCCATTCGAGTTCCAGAGCCAGTCTAACTGTGGTTATCTACTGCTGTTTGTCCCATCCAGGCGGCACAGTCTGTATTCCACCTGCTTGTGCAGCTTGTGTCATCTAGGAAGCAAGGTGCGCTTCTTCCACCTGAACCGCTAGTCTGTGTCGAGCACCAGTGTCAACCCGGTGACATTGACCGCAACTCAGCGGTCCAAAGGCCTGATTCAGAGCCACTCACTGCTGGCGAGAGCTTGCTCTGAATCAGGGCTTGTTTTTTTTTCTCCAGGCCGCTCACAAAGCTGTGGGTGATCACCCACAGCTTGTGCAAGCGGGCTGGAGTCCATCACGATGATCGCGACCATCGGGCTTGCGACGATCCCCTGTGGTAGGGTTTTGGCTCCCGCAATCCTGAGTGGACTTCCTGCTCTAATAGAGCAGGAAGTCCACTACTGACATCACTAGTGATGTCAGTAGGTCTGCCCTCAAATGCCAGGCGTTCCTTTGGGAACGCCTTGCCCAACCACCCCCCTACCTGCCTACAGAATGGGGCGAGCTGTCACTTACCATCGACAGCCGCCCCATCTTGCAGCGAGCCGCGCAGAGACTGAAACTCAGTCGCTCGTCGGGGTTTGCGCATGCGCACGCCGGATGGGGCACATGCGCAGACCATAAACATTGAGCTGCTAGCACTGTGCGCTTGCGAGTGGCTCTGAATGAGACCCCAAGTGTGCAATCCAGTGCACCATCGCCTGTGTCATCCCGGCGACACTGGTAGCGACTCAGTATCCTCAGTGTGCAATCTAGCGCACCGTTGCCAGGGTCATCCTGGTGGCACTGGTAGCAACTCAGCATCATCCTGCCAAGTCATTCTGCCCTCAAGGCAACAACCAGCCCAGAGGCTGCTACCGGCCCAAAGGCCGCATCTCAACTCATAGGCCCACAGGCCTCAAACAGCCCTGAGGCTGCATCAATACTTTTAGGCCCTTAGGTCTCAACCAGCCCAGAGGCTGCTACTGGCCCAAAGGCCACATCACAACTTATAGGCCTACAGGTCTCAACCAGCCCAGACCCAAAGGCTGCATCAACAACCAGCCCAGAGGCTGCTACTGGCCCAAAGGCCGCATCACAACTTATAGGCCTACAGGTCTCAACCAGCTACCGACCCAAAGGCTGCATCACACTTTACCAGCCCTCAGGCCACAACCAGCCCAGAGGCTGCTACCGGCCCAAGGGCCGCACCACAGCTTACCGGCCCTCAGGCCTCAATCAGCCCAGAGGCTGTGACAGGCCCCAAAGGCTGCATCACAACTATACGGCTGCATCTTGCCAAGATACTCCAGCCCTCAAGGATGTGCAGGACTTTTTCCCACTAGTGGCTCTCAGCCCTTAACACCCTGGCACTCCAGCTGCTGTGGGACAACGTATCCCAGCATGCACTGCCAGAGTTTTGCTATTAGGGAATGCTAAAACTGTGGCAGGGCATGCTGGGATATGTATTCCCACAGCAGCTGGAGTTCCAGGGTTCGCCACCACTGCCCTAGTATGCCTTATGAGATCCAATGTTACCACTCTGTTAAGTTTTTATCAAAACTCATCAAGTGGAAGGCTCAGAACAGCCTCCCCAGGTCATAGTTTTGCCCAGTGTACACCAATCGGGAGGTCCAACCGGAACCCTAACCCCCAAAACCCTAGCCAGGATCAAACTGGGTCACCTCGTGTTAGTTTCATCCCAATCAGGCAGGAGTGTCCAAATGCATAAAAGACCAGATGAATGAACAAACAAATAGACCAATGAATTTTATTTATGGATTACACCATCAAAAGATGCCATTAGTTATTAGTAGATAAGCTCTGAAAAACAAAGATTTTTGGAGCTTGATGCATTTGGCCAGATCACAGTCCCCATAGACTTCTATGGTGACTGTTGTGACAGAAAAGAGAAGGATCACAGTAGAGATCTCCAATATCTGCTGCAGTACCATCTTAATACAGTTTTCAGAGGACTTGCCACAAAAAAGCTTGATTTATCAGCCACATAATTTGTGTGAAGTACACAAATATAGTAGCCAAGTCATATAAATATTGCAAATATATTTGTTATTACACAAAAGCTGTAGTTGTCTCAAAATAAATAAGATTGGTTAAATTATTCTTTGTTTAGTCAGCACATAACAGAAGTTCTGAGATGGGCCTAGCCATGATACAATAGAGTAGTGTAGTTCAATAAGGGGTTAATCTCCACTTTTTAACCTCTAAAAGTGTTTTGCCTTGTAGAAAATGCTATTCACTGCTTTTGACAGCATTCGACCACCAGACATTCAGTGCTGTAGTGCCTGAGGCAAGGAAAGTACACTATGCAATCCATGTAATGTGTAAATCATTCATTTAGAATTTGTAAAATAGCATACATTTATTCATACATTTGTATGTTATCTTTCATTTCAACTTAGAGTTATAAATGTATCCACTGTATACTGTCAAATCAATAATAAAAACATCTTGCTATACTATTACATTTTTAATGAGTAATATAATCTGTAAAATAATAGTGTGACATATGCTGTTAATTTTATGAATCTAGAGTGTATATTTACAAAAGTGAGGGTTTTTAGAAGTGGAGTTGTTGCCCATAGCAACCAATAAAATTCTACTTATCATTTATCTAGCACCTTTTGGAAGATATAAGATAATAGCGTACGCAGGACCCACTCTGCGAGTGTGCAGAATGGGTCCTGCGTAGTCTCACGCAGATCATTGAATGCCTCTGCCTGATTCAAAGGTAGAGGCATTTAAGGGGTGGTGCAGCGGCAGGCTCAGCCAGCGTTCCCGGAAGCGGGGACGTGTTCCCCCTTTTTCCGTGAGTGGCCAGCCCAGAATATGCGATAATCCATGCAGTGTCCTGGGTTCGCAAGTGGCCAGTCTGAGTAAGCTGAGACTTACTCAGCTGGCCGGAAGCCCAGCGCCGTCCACTATCGCGACCATTGACCACCGATGGTCGCAGTGGTGATCCCAGCTTGTGACCTTCATTGCAGTGCTGGGATTGCAAGTGCACCAGGGGGTGTCATACACTTCCTGCCACATCTGCATAATAGCAAGGATCGCAATTGCAAAGCTGCCTGCGTGCAGCTTTGCAATTGCCATCCTTGCTGAATCAGGCCCAATGTTAGCACATAGGGAATGTAATAATAGCCTTTCTTCCCCAACCCTATGCTATCCTTTCTCTGAACCAAGTTGTTTTCCTAACAATTTTCATCAGTTAATCCACAATACAGGCTGCAATTGAACTATAATCTTGACCTTGAATATGGAAATACTAAAAGGCGTATCTATAATGGATGCAGAGTGTGCAGTGCACATGGGCTCTTGGGGCATGGTGTGTCCCAGCGCCACTTCCCCCTTCACTGGCAGAAGGTATGGGGAGGTGCTGTACATGGGCCTTCGCAGGCATTAATACATATCTAGGAATTGAGCAAGCATGAGTTGTTTGGTGAATGTTTGAAAAATAGCAATTGCAAACATATAAAGTTACACTTTGTACAAACCTGAACAACGGTGTGACCCAGTGATGCAATGAGTGATGTAATGATACATCACGTGCGCCATACATACTGCAGCGCATACATACAGTATATGTGGTAGCTTTCTTTTTACACTAAAGCTGGGTACACATTGTAACGATCCACTGATCCAGCAACAGGTCGATATGTTGTATCAATATATCATGTTTACGTGTACGCTGCATGATCTGTCATACAATGACGCGATATATCGTTATATGGTTAATGTATCCAAATTGTGTCATATATCGCATTGTCCCATCTGATGTACAGCGTGTACACACAACATGATGGTCGTGCAGAGTGGTCACATGTAGCGTGATTGCATGACAAATCGTGTTGTGTGTACCCAGCTTTAGAATTAATCTAAGATACACCCTTTTCCAACAATCTGTTTGCCCATTTTAAATTTGCCCTCTGTAGTGCAGAATAGTTTTGCCAAGGTACCAGTGAGCTTACAAGTCTTAGTATTGTGTCTTTTATTATATCTGGTTTGTTGTCTTTTGTCCTTGTATTATAAATGTATGATTTAAAGATGTAGGACATGGACATACCTGTCTGTCAGCTAACTCCCTCCAAAACCCCCACCTTTAATAACCAGAACTGGAGGTAACTAGAAGTCTAGGAGTCAGTGGCATCACAAGGAGGGTGCGGGGGGTGCGGCCCGCACTGGGTGTCACCCTTCAAGGGGGTGACACCAAAGACAGCAGCACACACACCAGCAGGCCACACCCCATTCACACCCCATTCCCCGGCACCACTGCACCCCCGACAACCCCAAACGGACTGGCCCTGCACGCCGTCGCCGGGGGTCACTTCATGCCTCCTCTCACTGCGTCAGGCATCCAGCGCCACACACAGACACAGAGCACAGAGAATCTCTCTGTGCCTGTGTGTGTCTCTGGACGCTGGCGGGGATGACGTCACCATGCATGAAGACACGCCGGAGGTAGAAGAAGAAGGAGGTGTGTGCCCGGACATGTGAAGAGAGGTAAGTAGTATTGCACAGGGGAGGGGGCACTGAATAAGGGGCATTACTGGGGCATTCTGGGGCCACTGTGTAGGGGCACTACTGGGGGGTACTGTATGGGGGCACAGTATAATGGTACTACTGACTGGGGGCACTGCAAAAGGGGAGCTCCTGGGGGTATTGTATAATGGGCACTACTGGGGGCATTGCATAAGAGCACTTCTGGGGGTACTGTATAAGGGCACTACAGGGGGCACTGCATAAGGGGAGCTCCTGGGGTATTGTAAAAGTGGCACTGCATAAAAGCTCTACTGGCGGTACAGTATAAGGGCACTACTGTCTGGAGGCACTACTGGGGGCACTGCATAAGAGTAGCTCCTGGGGGAATTGTATAAGGAGCACTACTGGGGGCACTGCATAAGGGGCACAGCGTAAGGGGCTTTAACACAGGAGGCATTGCATAAAGGGCTATAATACAGGGGGCATTGCATAAAGGGGCACTACTAAAGGGGGAACTGCATAATGGGCACAGCTACAGGGGGCATTGCATAAGGGGCACTACTACTGGGGCATTGCATAAGGGGCATTGCTACAGGTGGCATTGAATAAGGGGCAATACTACTGTGGGCATTGTATAAGGGGCACTACTGTGGGCATTGTGTATAAGGTTCAATAATGTGGTCATTGTGTAAAATGGGCACTACTGTGTGTCAGAACATAAATAAGGGACACTACTTTATGGCGTAATGTGATTCAGGGGCACTATGTGCGGTGTAATGTGGATAAGATTGTGCTACTGTGTGGCGTAATTTCAATTTTTTGATAGTATTGTATGACCATGCCCCTTTCTTTCGAGATCACACCCCTTTTTTGCACCACACGCCTTAGGCGCACACCGTCCTTTTATTGATAAATCGCAGAGGAAGAGGGGGGTCATTCCACCACGTCTCTAGGACCACTTTAAGTACTGCTTCAAAGAATATCGGGTGTGGCATCATCATGCCCACCTGGTGCACCTGGCATTCTGGGAGGAGCACGTTAGAACTACAGGCCTCAGGGCCTGATTCAGAGCCGGATGCGTTTTTTTTTTTTTTTTTTGGTGCGTCCTCCTGGACGCTCGCATAGCTGTGGGTTACCACCCATAGCTTATGCGAGCATCCATGATGATGGTCGCAATGAGACCCTGCAGTAGGGTCTTGCTGCCGCAAGCCCTGGAATGATTTTGGCTCTATCAGAGCCAAAATCACTCCCACTGACATCACTAGTGATGTCAGTGGGGCCGGACCCAGGGACCCATGGGAACGCCTCCGTCTGGGCAGCCACTCCCCGGCACGCCCACCAAAGGGGGCGTGCTGTCACTCACCATCGACAGCACGCCCCCTTTGGTGCGAGACCCCGAGCGATGGCTTCCCCGTCCTCGCCGGGTCTCGCGCATGTGCACGACGGAGCAGCCTCCGTCGTGCGCATGCGCATTTGGGTACCATCGACCCGCTTGCGAGCGTCCTGTGCTCGCGAGCGGGTCTGAATGAGACCCTCAGTGTGGTAATACCTCTTATTATGTTTAAAATTAAGATTTACAGCCCAGCCCCCACTTTATTCCTCTGTATATGTGTGTATTTAATGAGCATTTGAAGGTGAGACCCCCTTCTCTTGGGCTAGCACTCCTCCCATCTACCCCAGGTGATTTTAATTGGTATGGGTCCATTACATTGCTGTACACACATTTAAATGGGCTCTATTAAAGGTAAGTCCTAAATGTCAGTATTAGGGATGTTAAGGACCCACCTTATGAGGTTCACCCGTAGGTGGGCAAACATCTTCAGCCAAACATGTACTAAGAATCTTACTTAAAAACTATGTTAATTGTTGGCATTTATTATATATATTTTGATCATCACAATTCTTACTGCTTAGCATTTGCACCTGCATATTTTCAGCAATAAAACTACAGGTCTCAATATGGTCAGTTTAAGATTAGCATGTGCAGCCCAGCGCCCATTTTTTTCCTCAGCTTCTTAATTAGACCAATTTTCCAAAGTCTGTCTAAAGCAATTGGGTAATCTGGTCTTTTAAAGTCTCATACCAATTTCAGACAGAAAATTGCAAAAAACTAGGCTTTTACCCGGCATTTGCATGCCGGGTTGTTTTGCCAGTCCCTGCCTGTACCCCCTTCATACAGAGGTGCAAATTACTAATACCTCTTTTCCACCAAAAACCCAGGTCCGACCTGGGTTTTTGGACATGGTTCCAACCCTGGTCAGACCCAGGTCAGACCCATTTACACTGCACCTTTGATCTGGGTTACTCCCAGGTCAGCCCTGTTCACACTGAACTCAGGTCTGCCCTGCAAAACCTGTGAGGTCAGAAAAAGTGGGAGGTGAATGCTCCACATCCACCAATCCGCTCATTTTAGGCATTATCCAGATTAGACAACCTGGGTTGCACCGTTTACACTGCACCATTACCTTGGTCCATCCTGGGTCCAACCCTGGTAGCTACCTGGGTTGGATTGCAGGGTCACTTGACCCAGGTTATTTTTCAGGGACCCTTTTACACTGAGCTGCGGCCCGGGTAGACCCAGCAAAAACCCAGGTTTTTGCTCTGGTGTAAAAGGGGTATAAGTCATACATGTCTACCCAGTAATTTGGTGATTAACTCGAGTATAGCTTCTGTCTGAAAGGGTCAACCCGGGTTTAAATTCCCGGGACTCCGACCCTGATATATTCCTGGGTCGAAGTCCCGAGAATTTCGACCCAGGTTGACCCTTTCAGACAGAAAAAAAATGTGTTGATCAGTAAATTAACGGGTAGAAATATATGACCCGGTAATTTGGTTGTCTGTCTGTAAGGGGTATTATACTCACATTTCAACCTCCTGCTTGTGTGGTCATTCAGGGCTTTTCTGTAATACCACTTTTCCATCTGACTGCCAGGCAACACCCGGGATTATGGTCATGCGACTATCTCGGGTACAACCCGGTTGAGACCCCACACAGACAGGTGGCCTGACCCGCCACTAATACCAGGTCGATGATGCCATCGGCATAACATGATGAGCTGGCACTTGGAGGTGATCTCATTTGCAAGTGCCAGCTCTTCCTATGCAGAGAATGGGATCTGGGTCGCATTGACCGGGGTTACCTGTGCACACTGCATCACAAGTAGGGTTCAACCCTTCTTGTGGCCAGGGTTGAAATGCTCAATCCATCTTATTTGAACCTGGCCTTTTCACACTGCACATTAACCTGGGTTGCCTTGCGTTCACGTGCAAAAACCCCAGTTATTGGAGCTAGTGGAAAAGGGGTATAAGTGAACACACAGAAAAAGAAAAAATATCTGTTGCACTGGGGAAACTTATTTAGAGTCGCTCAGTGGTGTATTCCACTAATATCATAATAAAATGTTGATTCTATATCAATTATTGGATAGGGGGTCCTACCACAGACCTATGACAGCACACATGTTATGATAGAGAGAGAAAAGAAGTCTGTACTTGGTGCACTATAAATAAAAAGTAACCCCCCTTAACTCTATAATGGGACCTTAGGTTACTAATTGACTTAATGTCTAGGATGTACCCACCCTATACTGTCCATCAAGTGGTGTACCTATCTGAATCAGTGCATCCACCCAAGTATTGGTAGTATTCATGGACCTACTTGGGAAAACCCTAGTGTATTGTGTTTATGTAGCTTATTTTCTGGTCCTTACCATCTCTGCTTCCTTGTGTTACTCCACCAAGAAAGTACATTCCATCAATTACATAAAATAACAGCTTTATCTTGGATAAATGACATCTATTAACAGTAAAGTCTTTTCAATTGTAAATCAGGTTCACCAACATAACATTTGCATGCATATACTCAATCAATTACTAATGCAATACATTGGTACACACATGAATAAATGTCATGACACTATTTTAACTCTGAACATATCTTTGCAACATATTATTTCATGAAGGCTAAAGGTGCTTACACACTTGGCGATGTGCTCACGATCCGACATTGTGTCCAATTTTCCCTTGAACTGTCCCCAGCAGCTCCCCGGCAGTCGTGGGCACGATTTGGTGTTAAAAATTTCCAATGTGACAAACGATCTATCATGCCTCTTAAATATTCCAGTGCATCGTGACTGAGATTGTCAGATCTGCCCTACAGCACAGCAGATCTGAAGATGCAATGTACGACCTGCGGGGACGAGCATTGGCAACGTGATCATGAGTGGACATATTTTACACGATTTGTCGTGACGATGCATAGGAATCGGGCAAATCGTGTATAATATCACTAAGTGTGTAGGCACCATAACAGTTATATTGTTTGGTTAATTTTTCTAAATAACTTTGTATAATTTGAGTACAGTTCACACTTATCTCCAGAAGTGTTTATAACGGACTTCCAGTGGTTTCTATGTTCCTGCTGTTAAAGAGTTACCCAAACCAATTTCTCAGGTTTAATATTTATATAAAGACTAATCCACTGGCAAGATTATAATAGAGGAATGTATTCTCCAAAGATCCTGTATACATATAGTTGTTCCATTCTGGAGTAAATTACACTGACATCTACTTTTTCTATATTATCCACTCTGGAAAACCCAGTATATCTCTACACGAAAGGTACACTCAATAGTCTCAAGGTCTGGTATATATATCAATATCTCCTGTTATGGAGATTCCTTCAATGAATGCTGTGTGGTGAGTACTTGGTATGCTCCAATCTGTTTAACCCCTTTAGCGTTGCTAACCCACTCCGGACCACCGCTGTCTTTGCTGTGTTAACTGCCAGGCATAACATGAAGACAAGGACCACATTTTGTCTTGACAATTCCCTCTATGCAGCTATCTTTCCTGAGAATTATAACCCGGGACAGCTTCACTACAGCAGATCTGTCACTCCTCTTGCTGCTCTTAGCTACACTGCTGCCTCACCTTGCCATAGACACGCCTCTCTCCATGAATGCAGCCAACCAGCTGCAGAGATGTGCCCCAACTCTGCCCCACTCACACCCATGAGTTGCGCCAAGCACTCTGTGCTTCTCCACCTCCAGGACCACTTCTGCAGCTCCGCATGCCGAGATCTCTGCAGCGATGCCCTCTCTCTCCTTTCGGCGATGATGCTCCACTACCTGTCAGCGGTAAGTTTCATTTGCTGCCCACTGCCGCTGATGCCTCCTTTCTGTCTCTATCACACTGCACCTGGCAATCACCATGGCCATGCTACCTGGGTCACAGGAAGGTGGGCACTTGAGGAGGGGAACTCCAGAGTAACTGTCAGCTGCTGCTGACAGCTATTCCTGACAGGAACCAATTCACTCCTACATGTATCACTCCGCCCATGTTAAACATGGGCTACCTGACTGCAGCTCCTGCCTGCCAGTTCTGGCAATTTCACATATAATGCACACTACTTAAATATATACATAAACATGTACATTATGAATTTAATGTACTGTAACATCTCTACACACATATACCTTATTTATTTAAGCAATTACATACCTAACTTACCTCAGAGTGCTATGAAATTAATATGTCAAAGGTATACATGTAAATGATTTTTCTTTAACCCTAAACTAGAGTTACACAATGTAACCTTCATTTATTACATTTAAAATCAGTAAATTCTCATAAAATGCAGCAATAAAATATATTTAAAGATATCTTAATCTCTTTAAAATATAGTTTAAAGAACATGTAATAGATAATATATACGTGATTATAAATTGTATAAAACAATTTGATCAGCAGTGTACCCCTATGTTGTAACTTATTATTATGATATATTTAGGGGGAAATTCAATTAAGGGCAAATCTGTTCGCCCAGCCGAATCTGTGCTGCAGGCACCATGCTTTAAGGCAGTGGGATCTCGCACAAAAGTGTTCGCAACACCATAAGGGAGGGGTCACTTTGGTGCGACTCAAGCATTCATCTGGCCGAGCAAAAGGTTCATTTAAATGCTGCGGCAATGGCAATTCGCACCCTTCACTGACAATTTAATTCCCCCTTTACTGTATGTTAGTGATCTGTTGATGAAAGAATTGTATCTTACATTATGGTAGAAATCTCCTGGATTAAGGAAATTCTGATGAGTTAGCTATTTAATTAAAAAAAGTTTATAGCAACATACTGTAGCTACCATTGAATTAAATAGCTACAGTATCTCATCAGCATTTCCTCTGGCGACACCCACCGAGGTCACACAACTTTTCACAATAGGCGACTGATCATTTTCAATCCCAGGCCCATGTGGCCCTTAATAAGGCCCTGTAGACTCTGGGCCTGATTCAGAGCTGGACGCTATTTGCGCTCGCTCGTTCAGAAAAAGGGGCCGGATATTTAAATGGAGCGCTCGCTCTTTGCGGTCTGTTGATGCCTCTATGTCTGAGCGAGCGAACTAAACATGCGCTCGCTATTTTGTAAAGACGCCCCCTGGCCGCTCGCATCCTACGTCATCTCCGCTATTTATTTGATTAATCGAGTACATCGAAAGGCGTCTGAACTGCTCACAGTGCTTGTGGTAGGATTTTCCTACCGCAATCATGCGAACAGTTCAGGCTAAGAAACAACCAAGTGACGTGGTCGATGACGCTGCTTTGTTAATTATGCACACCCTTAAAACGCCCGTTTTGACTGTTTGGTACGCCTGCTTTCGGATCACCACTCCCCGTTTTCAAGCACCTTCCCCTGTTACCACCCACAAACGCCTCATCCTGTCACTCAAATTAGCAGGCACTCGCTATTTTGCGAGCGCTCGATTTCTGACCGCAATGACTGGTTGGCGCATGCGCATTACGACCCATACGCATGCGCAGATGTGCGAACATCGCTCGGAGCGAACGAGCGGCCGCTTACGAGTGGCTATGAATCAGTCCCTCTGGCCCTGATTCAGAGCCGGATGCTCTGACAGAGCACTCGCTCTGAATCAGGGCCGGCCTTCTTGTTTTTTAGAGTGGCCTCCTGGCCGCTCGCATAGCTTTGGGTGACCACCCACAGCTATAGCGAGCGGCCAGGAAGATGGTCACGATGGTTAAGACCATCGTGACCATCGGGCTTGCGACGAGACCCTTGTGGTAGGGTCTCGTTGCCGCAAGCCTCAAAGAGATTTCGGCTCTCACAGAGCCGAAATCTCTCCCACTGACACCACTAGTGATGTCAGTGGGTGCCGCCCCCAAAAGGAGGCGTTCACATGAGAATGCCTCCATTTGGGCAGCCACTCCCCCGGCCCACCCACCAAAGGGGGCATGCTGTCACTCAACATGGACAGCACGCCCCCTTTGGTACGAGACCTGGAGCGACGGTTTGCCCATCGCTATCCGGGTCTAGCGCATGCGCACGACGGAGCCGGCTCCATCGTGCGCATGCACACTGGACTGGGCCACCGTCGGCCCGCTTGCGAGCGCATAGCGCTCACAAGCGGGTCTGAATCAGGCCCTCTGTGTGCTATCACAGCTCATAATTGTATTGATTTAATATACAGTACTACAATATTTACAGTGTAGACCTTTATGTTCATGCTGTATTCTCAACAATTAATATTTCCTATATATACAGATTTAAATTGCTGATATACCAATAAGAACTATCTATTGCCATAAATATGACTATATAAAAGAGAACAATGCAGGGTAGGTGTGTGTTTATGTGTGTGCGTGTGTCAGTCAATTGTGTACTGACCTGATTACACTGACATTTTCAGACAGAGAAGAAAATTAAAGAAATTAGTTTTCATTATTTTGATTGCTACTCTGAACACAGAGGGGCAGCAGCTGCTGGCTCAGCTTCAGTCAGTTTAAGGTAGATCACATAACATAGCAGGTTTTCCCTTTTATGATTAAAGCTGTCAGGTAATGAGACCTGGTCCATCGTAATCCCCTTTTTTGTTTACTGTTGTATTTATATTCTTTACTCTTTTAGAGGATGGATTAGGTCCATCTGTCAAATACTTGTTACAAGAAGCTTAACATGCCTGTAATCCTCCCAAATGAAAAGGATGATCTGGAATACCTACTGGACATTAGCTTTAAAACACAGATTTAAATTAAGGCTTCCTCTGACTATACAGCAATGTTCAGCAATGAGTGACTGGCCAGAAGTAATGGTGCAGTGATATCAAGTACGGTCTCTTGATTCATACTGTAAGCACTAACATAATATTGCTAAAATCACGTATGATAATGAGATTTTCATATTCTTATATATAAAAAAAAAATTATCATAAAGTTGAGAACCCCCCCCTTACAGCTCCCTAAACCTAACCCTCCTGTGGGGGTGCCTAACCCTAATGTCCCCCCCAAAAAAACTAACCCTAACCCCGCTGGACTCCCTAATCCTAACCCCCCTGCGGCTAGTTCTAAGGGTGCCCCGGACTTACCTACGTTCGGGATGTCGTCCTTGGCGTTCTGGCATCAGGATTATGATAGGCGTCGGTATTTCAACGCCTATCATAAATCCCTAGCCAGCATTCCGCTGTCGCATTTGTTTAGCAGTAAACTCTCACATTGGTGGAGTTTTAGCTTCAAAATTATTCAATTATTCAGGAGTTATTACTAACTATACTTCAACCTGGGAAAGACTGTGATGTGATTTTTCATTTCTTATCATCCACAGGTAATCTAACTACTGCTCCCAGCATATCTTGCTGCTTGGTGTTTCTATTACACAGCCTTTAAAATTGCTAGGTAATCTAACTATAGAGAATTTCATATAGTTTTAAAATCTGTATGAAGGCAGGAAATTACTCTGTATCTGTGTTTGTGGGTTGTCCTCTGACCATTTGTTTATTTGCTTGCTGACCCTTTACTGTTTGGGGAGGGGTAGAATCAGTGTGGACACCTGGCTTCAGCCATATTTATTACTTACATCTTGGACTGCTAAGCCAGGGCTGCGTTTGCAAGAGTGCTTATATTTGAAGTGTAACTAGAATTTTTAAATTGAAGCTGGAGTTATTCAGGAGTTAAACAGTAGGAGAACAGAAGAAACTAACAAATCAACTATTCCTGCTATTAAGGACTGTTTTTAAAAACCACAACACTTCCAACATACCTATGGATTGTGCCTGTACCTGGATCCCCAATGCTGCTCCCATCCCTCCTGACCTCCTCATGCAATCTGCTTATCCACTTCAACTATGCCATACCCAATGATGCAGCAAGTTGAACTTTCTAATGGACCTTGGTTGTGGCCCCAAATCTTGAGGCTTGGGGAAATTTGGATCAACTCATTGTCCTTTCCTCTTAAGTTTAAACTAACCTTTCCATAAATGTTATATTACTGTCACCGTTGTATCCAGCCCATCTGTGTCGCCCCTGTCTGTCTGCCCCCTCCCCTCAGAATGTAAGCTCTCACGAGCAAGACCCTCTTCCCTCATGTGCTTCTCCTTCACTCGATTACACATTAATATACAACAGTACCCCACCATTGGTTGCCGACACCATGCTGCTTATCTAAGTGTTATGCAGCAATGTATTAATCATGTATCTGTCCTGCCTTGTTTGTACTGTTAATAACTGTTTTCTTGTGTGCTCATTTGTTTATGTACATTGTAAGGCGTTGCGGAACCCTTGTGGCGCCATATAAAGGATAATAATAATAATAATAATAATAAAATGGGAAAACAGAGTTTAAATCGTGACAGTTTTTGTAGATTTGCCAGTTTGCATGTCCTCGACCTTTATTACATTGGCAAAGTTTAAAAAGTGTGAGAGGTTACTGCTAAACTGTCAAATTTTCTAAACTCTCACCCTATTACATTTGGCTCTATATTTGAAGGAACTTAGTTACAATATATTGCTTTCAGTCCTCATCGGCTGTCTTTTTTTTCTATTTCCCATATAGATAATTCATCTTCATACAGTGATTCTTCTAAACAAACAATTTTTTTTTAGTTTGCTAATTTTACTAATAATAAAAAAAAAATCTTATTTTAAATGTGACTAATTTTGTAATATATCTATTTAAATGTGAACAGGTATACACTTAGAAAGTTATAAAATAGCATAGGATCAAGGAGCACAGAAATTATATTACATTGTTTAAGCCAGGTTTCAGATTTCAGCTTTGTTCATGGCTTTAATAAGTGTAATATTGTATAAGAATTATTGAGCATTAGTATTTCCTTTGGTAAGAAGAGGTAATAGAATCAGCTGACCATTTACCAGTTTGAACACGGTTTCTCCTCTGAATGAAGCACGTTGTAATGTATTTGACATTTTCATCCATTGTGTTATTCTAAATATAGCTTTTTTTCCATACAATTATTGATCATGCAACTAGAGTTTGACAGTTTAATATATTCTTTGCAGCACACTCATTTCTGTATGTGCTGCCAAGTAATTACGCAGTTTCAAATGACAATTTAAATTCTTTGATATAGAATGCTGCTGTGCTTGAAACTTAATGATTGTGCCATTTCTCCTCACCTACTTTTTTGTTTAAATTGATTTTTAATTGGCTGCTTAATTTGCACTGCCTGTTAAACTTTGTGTGTATGTAATGATTACTGTCAATCTGGTCATAAATAATGGCTTGCTAAGTAGTAACTAAATAACTAATTGTATCTAGAAATAGTCTAATACATAAAATATTTATCCCAGACCCAATAGATGTCAAATCAATTTGAACTTCTGGCTATACATTGTATGCTTGTATGTCCATTTACTGCACCTGTTTGATCTCTAAATGCAAGCCTTTAGTATTACCCCTTTTACACCAGAGCAAAAACCTGGGTTTTTGCTGGATCTACTCAGGTCGCAGCTCAGTGTAATACCCCTTTTCCACCTAAATTCCGGGTCTGACCCAGAGTTGGAACAAAGTTCCTATCCGGATCAGACCCGGAATTTTGCCGGCGCCAACTCGGGATATTCCTGAGTCAGCGCCGCTCACACCGCAGTCGGGTCTGCATAGACCCGGCTTTTGCGGAGTGAAAGTGGTCGCTCGGAGTTGACGTCATCTCCAAGCGCCACTGAAGCCGGACCAATCGGCCGGCTAGCAGCGCACTCCAGGTCATCATGACCCAGAGTGCGCTGTTCTCACAGCAGGGTTTCATGGGCTACGCCTGTGTTAAACCCTGCTAGTTACCTGGGTTGGATTGCCAGGTTACTCGACCCAGCAATCCAACTCTCTGCCCTTTTACACCAGGGAGCTGCCCAGGTTAACCCTTCAAAAACCCAGGTTTTAGCTCCGGTGTAAAAGGGGTATAAAAGGGTCCCTGAAAAATATCCCAGGTCAAGTGACCCAGCAATCCACCCCAGGTAGCTACCAGGGTTGGACCCAGGATGGACCCGGGTAATGGTGCAGTATAAACGGTGCAACCCGAGTTATCTGACCCGGGTCATGCCTAAAATGAGCTGATTGGTGGTCATGGGGTATTCACCTCCCACTTTTTATGATCTCACAGGTTTAGCAGGGCAGACCTGAGTTCAGTGTGAACAGGGCTGACCTGGGAGTAACCCAGATCGAAGGTGCAGTGTAAATGGGTCTAACCTGGGTCTAACCAGAGTTGGAACTATGGGCCTAAATCAGACCCGTTCGCGAGCGCTGAGCGCTCGCAAGCAGGTCGATGGTGCCTTAATGCGCATGCGCACGACGGATGGAGCTCCATCGTGCACATGCACGAGACCCGCATAGCGACAGCCAAGCTGTCGCTATGGGTCTCGCACCAAAGGGGGCATGCTGTCGATGGTGACTGACAGCACGCCCCCTTTGCTAGGCGTGCTGATGGCATTGCTGCCCAGACGGAGGTGTTCCCATGGGAACGCCTACCGTCTGGGTCCTGCCCCACTGACATCACTAGTGATGTCAGTGGGAGTGCTTTTGGCTCTGATAGAGTCAAAAGCACTCCTGGGCCTACCGCAGGGTCTCGTCGCAAGCCCGATGGTTGCGATGGTAATGACTATCGCGACCATCTTTTTGGCCGCTCGCATAAGCTGTGGGTGGTCACCCACAGCTATGCGAGCGGCCAGGGGGCCGCTCCATTTTTAGGTAGGAGGGCCCTGATTCAGAGCGAGCGCTCTGGTCAGACGTCTGGCTCTGAATCAGGCCCTATGACCAAAAACCCAGGTCGGACCTGGGTTTTTGGTGGAAAAGAGGTATAAGTGTGACAGGTAAAGAAATGCAAGCTTCTCTCTTTTTGCATAGCATATATATTATGCACTTTGATTGTGCAGTAGAACACAGAGCTGTTGGAGCTGGAATGGAAGCATTGAAGAGGAGCTGGCCATGGGAGGTGAGTAATCAAGGGCACTGGTGGGGGCACTGTGTATACCATACACAGGGAACTATTGGGCATATTGGGGGCACACAGTGTGGCATATAGGGGAAGTACTGTGGGGCATATTAGGGGGGCATTTTGGGGGAAGATTGATCAAAGTAGGAGGGTTTACATTTTATTAGAGGGGGCCCCCACAATTTAGTTACCCCAGGGATCCCTACAAGCATTAAATAGGCCCTGATAGCAGCATTAATCATACCTACTCCAACAACAATCAACACTCTCCTGATTGTCAAATGCTTTCTCTGCTGTAGACAGGTAGGGGTAAATTTACTAAAGTGAGAGTTGTTAGAAGTGGAGATGTTGCCCATAGCAACCAATCAGATTCTAGCTATAATCTTCTAGAAGGTGCTAGTTAAATGTTAAGTAGAATCTGATTGGTTGCTATGGGCAACATCTCCACATCTAAAAACTCTCACTTTAGTAAATTTACACTGTAGAGCAGGGGTTCCCAACCACGGGCCTCAAGGCACACTAACAGTCCAGGTCTTAAGGATAGCCATACATTAGCACAGGTGACTTAATTAGTACCTCAGTTATTTCGATTGAGCATCTGTGCTCAAGCATGGATATCACTAAAACCAGGACTGTTAGTGTACCTTGTGGACCGAGGTTGGGAATCACTGCTGTAGAGAGAGCAGTGGAATGGCAAGAGGAACCAGATTGAAGGTGTAGAAGAAAGCAACACTCTCACTACAGTAACTTGTAGCTGCTTCTTTCTCTAATGAGTATATGTTACTACTTCATATCCCCTGGCTGGTTGAACTTGTTACTAATATCTGCCATTAGGAAAGGGAAGATGTATATGAGATATATCTCTTACTTGCAATCCAATTCCTATTACAACTATGAGATTATGGGGTCTATTTACTAAGCAGTGTTAGGAGACAGAGTGAAAAGTGATAAGAAAGTGATAAGGTGCCAGTGAATCAGCTCCCAACTGTCATCTCACAGGCTGTGTTTGAAAAATGACAGTTGGGAGCTGATTGGCTGGCACCTTATCACTTTTCACTCTGTCTCCTAACGATGCTTAGTAAATAGACCCCTTTGAGTATAAATGCTTGAAATCATTTCAAAGTGGTTTTGAGAATTGGTTTGACTAATTGGTTCTAAAGTTTGAAGATTCTCTCTAAACTTTAGATTTGAGATGTCAATATTTCAACCTAAAATCGAGATGAACAGATGTGTATAATATATTCAGTGTTTTTCTGGGTGAACAGAGAATTTGAATTTTGAACTCAGAGTATTATTCAATGTTTTAATTAGAAACACATTAAAAACTCAGTAAAATCCAAATACACTCAAACAGGCATTAAGGTAATGTGTAAAGCTGCATACACACACAACGATGTTAGTAACCAACGATTTTAGTGAACGATTTTCGTTCAGATTTTCCCTTGAAAAAGTGAAGGAAAATCGTTCACTAAAATTCATTGGTTACTAAAATAATGAACGATTTTCAAAAACGATGAACAATTTTTTAATCATGCATACAGTGAATGGAAATCGCTCATCGCTTAACGCTCATTCTGCACAACATGAATGATTTTTTGAACAAAATGTCAGTCAGAATGGATGATGAACTACAAACTACAAATGTAAATGCGCATGAAAGATTATCGTTCAGCTTAAAAAGATGAACGATTTTACAAATGATTTAACGATAATGACGTTGTTATTGTTAAATCATTCAAAAAATCGATATGTGTGTACGCACCTTTAGAATTTATTTTAATGTCTTTAAACTGCAAATGTAAACCTCAAACCTGGGTTGTTTCAGTACAATTTTGCACCTGCTCCAAAAGTTTGAGCACCAACATGTGGGTAAGAGGAGCTAAAGGAGGGAAGGTGACATCTTGGAGAAAGGAAAAACACCTACCCTCCAACATGACCCCTTCCATGAGGTACAAAACACTCTGCTCCTGGACTTCCCACATACTTTATCTAAATATATTTTGGGGTAAAAGGTAAAAAAGTTCCCTGACCCCTGGTCCAAAGAGTTGCAAACAGGGGCAGATTTAGAGGTGGATGTTACATAGATTCAGACACAATTGACCAATGTTTTTATATCTGTACATCTGCAGGAGCCACACTGTGCATGTGCAGCTCTGGTCCTGTGTTGTCAAACACAGTCAGTTGATTGACAGTCTGCAGCCATTTGGGGTTGGGGAAGGATAAAGCATGTAAGAGCTGTGCATGCACAGGAGATGCACTGCACATGTGCAGATCTGGTCTTGTGTTATCAAATGCAGTGCAGCAGCAGATATCAGACAGACTGGGTAAGTAAATCAAATTTAAAAGTTAGAGTTGTCTATAAAATTACATATACTTCAAGTGACAGACCTTAAAATGTATGAAAATCTGGGACCCTTTGACAGATTCTGCCATGGCACAGTCACAAATTGAAACAATGAGTTATCTATAGTCAGGGGCAGATTGGCTAAAGACTTCAGCGGGAACTTTCCCAGTGGGCCGACGGCTCAGGGGGCTGCTGGCTGCACATTTGGTTATATATATATATATATATATATATATATTAAACTTTTTTCTTTGGCCCTGAGTTGGCATTTCTAGTACAGCAGCGGCATCAGGCCATAACAGAGCGGGGGGGGGGGCGGTCCAGCCAGAGTACAGGAGGAGGGTGGCCCCCACTTTCCCTCCCATTTCCTCCCTCCTCACTCCCCCTCTTACCTCCTCCCCTCTGCTTGATGCTGGGGCTTTGACGTCACAATCTACTGATCAGCCCCCGGGGGCACGAAAACCAGAAAAGACAGAGGACCTGGCCTGCTGCTGCCTGTTTATGCTGTTGTCAGGCATGCTGCTCCGGATCTTCTCCATCACTCGTTGGGCCAGAGCTTTGCCCCTGCTGTGCTGAACTGTGTTACCGATCACAACAGGATCGGTGACTGGGTGAGTCGCTCACAACATTCTCTCTCTCTTCTCCCTCTTCTCCCTGTCTCACTCTGCTCTCACTCTGCTCCATGTCTATCTCTCTCTTTTCCCTGTCTATCTCTCACAGCTGTCTGTCTCTCTCTCTCACTCTTCTCCATCTCTCTCTCTCCTCTCCATCTCTCTCTCTCCTCTCTGTCTCTCTCTGACTGCTCTGTGTCTCTCTCTCACTGCTCCCTGTCTCTCTCTCTCACTGCTCCCTGTCTCGCTCTCTCACTGATCCCTGTCTCGCTCTCTCACTGCTCCCTGCCTCTCTCTCTCACTGCTCCCTACCTCTCTCACTGCTCCCTGTCTCTCTCTCTCTCAATGCTCCATGTCTCGCTCTCGCTGCTCCCTGTCTTGCTCTTACACTGCTCCCTGTCTCTCTCACTGCTGCCTGTCTCTCTCTCTTCTCTCTGTGTCTCTCTCTCACTTCTCTCTCTCTCTCTCTCTCTCTCTCTCTCTCTCACTGCTTCCTGTCTCTCACTGATCCCTGTCTCTCTCTTTTCTCCATCTCTCTCACTGCTCCCTATCTCACTCTCACACTGCTCCCTGTCTCGCTCTCATAATGATCCCTGTCTCGCTCTCACACTGCTCCCTGTCTTGCTCTCACACTGCTCCCTGTCTTACTGCCTGTCTCGCTCTCACACTGCTGCCTGTCTCACTCTCACATTGCTTCCTGTCTTGCTCTCTAACACTGCTCCCTGTCTCGCTCTCACACTGCTCTCTGTCTCTCTCACACTGCTCTACACTGATGTACTATAAGGGGAAATCTGGTAAAACCCCAGAAAATGCAGTTTTCGGGGGTTTTACCGCATTCCGCATATGTACAAAGCACTGGAATGCAGTGCATTCTAAAGCTTCATCCCGATGGGTAATGCCATCTTCAAGTGGCATTACCCAATAGAAGCCTATAGGCATCTCTTATTGAGATGCTCCACCTTTGGAGGGATCCAATTGGATCCCTCCCATCACTTCCCCCCCCCGCAGCCTGCGGCCTTCTGCACATGCGCAGAAGGTCGGCAGAGGGAATTTTGGGTGTTAAACCCAGAAGTCCCTCTGTGCAGAGCCATCTCAAAGGATAGCTCTTATCAGGAGAGCTGTCCTTTGCGATACTCTAGGTACATACCATGGTAATCAACCGTGGTATGTACCCAAAGACAGGTGAGATGTATCGTATTCACAGATGCAATGCTAAGTACATCCCACCCCTTGTCTCTCTCTCTTCTCCCTGTCTTTCTCCATACTCACCTTCCAGTCCTCCAGCATCTCATGGTACCCTTCTCTTCCTTAATTGAACATTGACTTTATAGCTACTACATGTTGATGACATTGCTTCCAGACCATGTGATCTCCTGCATGAGTAGTGAATACCGACTTAAGACACTGCCTGTCCAGAAAGAATCAGTTTCTTCAGAGGTTCCCCATTGCAGGGAAATCATGTAGGTAAGAAATGACTCATTCACATGCTCGCTCTGTTTTTTCACTAAGGGACTAAAGGCATGCCCATCAGCTCCCGGTGTAGAAGGCATGCCCCCAGCATGACAAACCGGGAGGAGAATGGCTTGCAAACACAAAGCCACACCCCTTGTCACAAATCATGCCCCCTTTTTCAGAGCACGCAGAAAGCGTGCACACCTAGGGCCACTTTATATTCCCAATCCGCCCCTGTCTATAGTGCATATAGAAGTGTAACTAGGGCTGATCGTGTCAAGGGAAAATACAAATATTCTTTAAAATACTTATTGGTACTGGAAACACAAACTACTGTAAGCAAATGAGAGCAAGGCAAAACATCAATATGACACAATGAATAACGGGAGGCAGCCGGCTTCCCGACTTTCTTATCCCGGCATGGGTGAAATGCCGGGTGTCTAGATATAGAAGCCTGCATTTCCCCGATGCCGGGAGACCGGCGCCCGGCATCACGATCGTAGTGATGCCGGGCGCTGCGAGCGGACAGCCGCGGGGGGGAGGGTTAGGTTTAGGGCTCCCGGGGGGGACTTAGGGCTAGGCACCCCCCCGGGAGGGTTAGGGTTAGGCTAGGGGGAGAGAGGGTTATGGTTAGGCACCCCCGGGGGGGATTTAGGATTAGGCACCCCCCCGGGGGACTTAGGTTTAGGCAGCGGGGAAGGGGGTGGTTAGGGTTAGGCACTTAGAGGGGGGATTAGGGTTAGGTACTTGGGGGGGAAGTTAGGGTTAGGCACCCCTAAGGAGGGTTAGGTTTAGGGGGGTTAGGTTAGTGGATACTTACCTATCCACGATCGGGATTTCCAGCGCTGTCGGGCTTCCGCTGCGTCGCACTCTGCTTCTGTCGGGCTGCCGCTGACGGTAATCGAACCGCCGGCCATGCGGCCGATGGAATTTCATACCAATTCCTGAATAACAAGTGCACACACATTGTTGTGGAATGAACATTAACATAATCTGACTTGGAGTTAAATAATGCAAATGGTGGGCACTACCTAGTTATGACTTCACAGGAATAAACAACCTTCTTTTAGCCATTATTTTCATAGCCAAGCACTTCCATAATCCTTTCAATGCTTTGTCTCTACATCTTATCTATTTCCATCCCTCTTTTGCTAACCCATAATACAACCCTATGTCCTTGAAACTACTCACTTCCAGAAATCTCTCCCTTCCAAATAAAGTCCCAATTGATGGTCTTGCTCTGCTCTGCAGCACACTATCACCCAATTACACATACCTCCAGTACACATACAAGTAAAGTGGGATAAATGTGATTGTCATGAACAGAGGGCCTGATTCAGACCCGGATGCAATGCTGCACTTGCACGCTATGGCTGATTGTTGCCCGTCTGTGCATGTGTATGCGGTAAAATGCGCATGTGCAAGCCAGTCATAGCGATCGGGAAGCGATCGCTTGGATAACACAGAAGGCCCGCTAGTTTGACTGACAGAATGTGCCATTTGTGGGTGGTGACAGGTGAAGGTCCTGGAAAACGGGGGAGTGGTGGTGTGAATGCAGGTGTGTCTGAGAGGCAAAAACAGCATTTTATGGGCATCCATAAGTACAAGGCTGCATCATTGTACACATCACCTGGGGTTTTTTTTTACTGAAGCACTCGCAGTGCTTGTGATAGGGTAGGGTCTGCCACAAGCACTGCGTATGCCGCCAATGGTTCCCGATGTTACCAATTGTTATATACACTTTCTGGAGATGATGTGCGTAATGAAGGGCAAGTGGGCCTCATTACACTGGCTTGCAAAGACATTGCCACCGCACAATAAGACATAGAGGGCATCCTTATGTCTTGCTGTGCGATTGCGGAATTTGCATACTCTGCCCCCTGGCGGTTGCAGGAGTTTGAAGTGGGAAATTGGAAGTGATGTATGGAAACTTGAAGTGAAAATCAGGGACCTGAGGCCCCCAGAAGCTTTAGGGATTTGGGTAATGTAAAATTTATTTGACACCAGATGAGCCTCAAAATGTAGGTCACTGAAAAACCAAATTAGCTATCTACTTTTATTAGTCTGTCACCCACTTCAAAGGACAAAGGAGTCTATTTACTAAGCAGTGTTAGGAGACAGAGTGAAAAGTGATAAGAAAGTGATAAGGTGCCAGCCAATCAGCTCCCAACTGTCATTTTTCAAACACCTAATGGCCAGATTATCTGGCTCTGGGGCTAGTGACCCAACCCTGCCATGGCACCCGGGTCATGTACCACACTTGCCCACCCTTGTATTGCAGCTGAATACACAATGGTATTTATGATTTGAAAATTAGGGCCTGATTCAGAGCCGAACGCTCTGACCAGAGCGCACGCTCTGAATCAGTGCCCTCCTCCATGAAAATGGAGCGGCCTCCTGGCCGCTCGCATAGCTGTGGGTTACCACCCACAGCATATGCGAGCGTCCATGATGATGGTCGCGATGGTCTTGACCATCACGACCATCGGGCTTGTGATGGAGACCCTGCGGTAGGGTCTCGCTGCCGCAAGCCCTGGAGTGATTTTGGCTCTATCAGAGCCAAAATCACTCCCACTGACATCACTAGTGATGTCAGTGGGTCCGGCTTCAGACAGTAGGCATTCCCATGGGAACGCCTCCGTCTGGCAGGCACGCCCACCAAAGGGGGCGTGCTGTCAATCAACATCGACAGCACGCCCCCTTTGGTGCAAGACCCGGAGCGATGGAGAACCCGTCGCTCGCCGGGTCTCGCGCATGCGCATGACGGAGATCCCTCCGTCATGCGCATGCACAGTGGGGGAACATCGACCTGCTTGCGAGCGTCCTGCAATCGCGAGCGGGTCTGAATGACCCCCTTAGTACATGAGTGTTTGACTTTAGTTTATAGTGTAATTATGTTAATATGTTGTACTGTGAATGTCCTAAATAAAAGCTTTTACAAATTACTATGGAGAACATGTATAGTATTGGGCACACTTCATTATATAGGAGTCATGTAATGTGATTAGCTTCTGTGTTCATTAATCACATTTGTAATAGTTAGACTGTTTTCTCCAGTTCACTTTCTACAACTGTATGGTACACATGGTCAGACTTGGAGATGATCAGATAATGATAACGGTCATCCAACACATGCATCAACCCCATCAACGATCACGGGGCCCTATAGTAAACAGGTTAACCTCGTTGATATCGGCCAGGTTGGCCTGCATGCACGGGTGATGGTCGATTATCGATATCGACCATCTGTGCCCGCGTATCGACCATGATTTGGTCGTTTGAAGGGGCCACAAACTGGTCGATTTTAACGATAACAATATATCGATATCGTTCAAATCGACCAGGGAAATCTGACTGTGTGTATGCACCATTAAGTCTGACTCAGACTTAATCCAGTTCTAACATGCTGAATACAATCAGTTCTAACATGCTGAATACAATCCTATGGGATAAATAATTGCAGCTACCGTAACTTAAGATCTCCATGGATTTCCACTAAACTATTGCATAGAGATATACAGCTACACAAGGAATATGGGTATGTGAAGGTGGACATTTCCTTGAATATTCCGTTGATACTTAAATGTGGATCTATTATTCTGTTGTGAATTTACACTTTCTCTTTGGCCGCATTTCAAACTACTTATTATAAACTGTTATAACTAGGCCCTGGATATTTAGGATCTAAAAAACGAAAATTGTTTTTTTTTCAATCCATGTTTTTTTTAATAAACTTTTTATTGAAGCATAAGCTTCAGTTAGAGACACCAAAAATAGTAGATACTACGTATGTAAACAGTTAACGTGGGTATACTGATTACAATGTTAGAATATTGTTATGGGTCGTGCAAAAAGAATCATTGATGAGAAAAAGAAAACATAGTACTAGACACGATAAAGAAATCCACTTAAGAAATCTGCAACATATATAAAATAATGACTCAGCTTCACCACTACTATTTCTAAATTTTCCCAACCAAAAGAAGTGAGAAGCAACTGCTGGGCAGCAGACTTCTTCCCTAGAAACCTTACACTAGACATTGTGAAATATATAAATTAAAAACAACTAGTGTGATACAATATTAGTCACTCGGCTCAACTAATCAACTTATGATAAAAAAGCTGGGTCAATAATCTAAGCAGGGCTCTCAGTTGCAGTCAGTACCATGTGACTTTCAACACTGGAATAAGACAATACCACTTTTATGCAGTGTTTACTCTTGCATATACAGTATCAAAGATGTACTGGAAAATACTGGACCAAGTAGTACAGTACTTGCTATTATGTTCTATGTTTAAAGAAGAGCATATTCTAGAATATTTCCGCAACATGCACAAAAATTGTTTCTATATAAACAATAGCATTTATGAAACAGGAAATGCGGACATGGAGAGGGGGGGGAGGAGCAAACAAAAGAAAACTCATTATGCACCACACCGGACCAGCCTATTTAAATGAGAAGTGCAACAGAGATAAGCTATGGAGCACAGAGCTATACAATGAAATCATAGAATCGTTAGGGAAACTTGTCGGCAAGTCAATAAAACAAAGTGTTTACGTGGAATTCATGCTCAGAAATGATTAAATAAATAATGGGGTGCTTGGGGTAACAAGAGAACTGAGGGCCTGATTCAGACCTGGTCACTCTGACAGAGTGGTCGCTCTGAATCAGGGCCGGGCTTTTGTTTTTCTAGAATGGCCTCCTTGCCGCTCGCATAGCTGTGGTTGACCACCCACAGGTACAGCGAGCGGCAATGATGATGGTCGCGACCATCGGGCTTGCGACAAGACCCTTGCGATAGGGTCTTGTGGCTGCAGGCCCCTGAGAGATTTCGGCTCTAACAGAGCCAGAATCTCTCCATGGAATCACTCATGATGTCAGTGGGGCCGCCCCCAAATGACAGGCGTTCTCATAGGAACACCTCAATTTGGGCAGCCACCCCCCTGGCCCACCCACCAAAGGGGGCGAGCTGTCACTCAACATCGACATCTTGCCCCCTTTTTTGCGAGACCCGGAGCGACGGAGTGCCCATCACTATCTGGGTCTCGCACATGCGCACGTCAGAGCCGGCTCCATCATGCGCATGCACTGTGGGCCACCATCGACCCGGTTGCGAGCGCTCAGCGCTTGCGCCCGGGTCTGAATCAGGCCCTGAGTTTCAAAATAGATCTACAGTGTAAAGCAGAGACCACTTATATAAGAATGCCAGACCCCAAAGGTGGCTGACACTGTCTGTAGGGAACTACCACCAGGTCCAATCCCTGACCTTTGCATAAAGACCGTGTTGGAAAGATAGCAGATGACATCCAGGTGTCCATAGAAATAATTGGAGTCAACTCGGAAGTAGTCAATCCAAAGATCCTGGGGAGAGGAGGCTGCAGAAGGCTGACTAATGGGTTCCACATTAGGCAGAGGCTGCTGGGCAGCAGGCATAGGCAGCATAGTATTTACAGGGATAGCAATCGCATAATCATCTGGCAACTCCATGATAGCTGTGTGTCGAGGTGAAAGTCTGGGAGCATCCACACTGTAACCTAAACACATGTCAAAGCTGAATAAATGGCTGAGACAAGATCAGTTTAAAATTGGATCGCAGCGACGCCATCTTGCGACTGGCCGCAAGACGCCAGCTTGGAAATGAGATTGCAAGATGCCATTTTGCGAATGGCCACCTAAACGCCATTTTAGATAAACTCACACTTTAGTACTATTAGCATCATGCGATTGCATCTTACACCATTTCTCATACACACATTAATATGCACAATAGCGCTGTTAACTAGTCGCATATTAGCGAATGCATAAGATTCTGTATGAAAACGCCAAATATTAGCTTCATGCACACGCATCTGCCCCAAGTTAACTAGCGTCTTTACATCAAACCCCACATACTCACACATTACATATTCACATACAAAGTTCCATAAGCTTTAAGGTATAAGATTCAAGTATGCACATTTATTATAATTGTTAGGAAATAAAGATTATTTTGTAACTAAGGTTTTATATGTGATAAGTAAGCCATGTTTGGTATTGTCCTGATGCGTACTCTCTCAACAGTATTCCAGTGATATCAATGGGGAGATCGCAACATGCATTCTCAACTTATGGACCGCAGAGACTTCAAGCAACAAAATGTACATTATATGAACAACTGTTAGGAATTGCATGAGGCGGGAAACCAGAGACCACCAGTTGTTAGAGGCTGGACTGTGTCTATTTGAACCAACCTGTTAAATGCCTTGTAACATATGCCCTCTCCTTTAGGACCAATGGTATTAGCAACAAATTTCTCTATTGTGTTGTTTATTTCTGGGGGGTATAAATATGTGTGCTCTGACCCTGGGTTCCTAGTCTTCATGCTGAATGCTGATTGATGAGGGGTTTCTTGCTGATGCCTACATCTGGACCAGAGAGTGCTGCGTATGAATAACTGTACTTGGGTCTGTATAATGTCTTTGCGCTAAGATTATATGAGGATCATAGCGTGTAACTGTTGTACTTTTTACTTGAATAATACTTTGTGCTTTGGAACCACAGGCTCTAGGTCTGGAGTCTTTATTTACTGTATGACTGCGTAGGCAAAATAGCATCATCCTTAGAGGTTTATAGGAAGGATATTAGAAGGTATAGGCAGGGGTATTCATAAGGTTCAAAGGCAGTATAATTACCTGATAGCAGGTTGATAATTTTTTTATTAAAATATGATGGCAAGAGATTACTCTGCTGCGTCACCAATATTGTGACTGGCAAGTGTATACTAGGCTTATTTGCTGACTAGTCCAGTATAAAATACACTGTAAACTGTAGTGCCTGGAAAGAGTCATAAAGACTGACAGGAACTTGATCTCCAGGCATTGTAGGGAAGAGTGACCATGACAGCTAGGGATAGTAATGGAGCCTCCCACAGGCAACAAGACCAGGCACGGTCACAGATCCACTAGCGGTGAGGTACAATGTCCAGTACCTACTTGAGCAATGCCAAAGGACCACCGCGATCCACAGTTCTTGGCAAGGGTCAGAGAGCTGACTAACAAGAGGTGTAGCACACTGTTCAGCAGATCTAGAGTAGGAATTAACTTTATTGCGCCAACAAAATGTCGGCAGTCATGCAGGCAGTCTAGGTTGATGGCCAGTCTCTGGAGGTAGAAAGAGAGTTTCAAGATGGGAAAAGCCTCCCCAAGTTTCAGAGAGATAGGAGATCTCAGGCAGTAGCTTAATAAAACAGAGAGAAAATGAGTCTGCTGGCAAATTCCCTATATGTTGTGAGGAGCTGAGCTAAGAAGCTGCCATGCTGGATGACCTGCCCACCGGAAGTCTTCTATCCATGTTTTAGGATTGTATAGGTTTTAAAAACTTAAATTTAGTAATTTACACATTGTATGAAAATAAAACAAAACCAAGCAACATATCATTATGTTTGAAACACCTTGCCTTTATTGTATATGATTTACATATGAAAACTACTCATTTGAAACTCCTAAGTTAGAACATTCTTACTCCTAACATGACACTGAACAATTAAATACTTTGAAAGGTTTTCAGAAGTAACACCTCTTCTGTTAAAATTCACTTAAATGTGCTAAAACTGTGCTCCACATCCCATGAAGTAAGAGGTGTGAATTTCATGACTGCTATTTCCATGGGATTCCAAGGCAATGTTTCTTGCACTCTTTCTCCATAGAGAACAAGACCCACTTTTCAATCTTTTTGAAAAATCAGGATTGCGTGCCAGCACAGACTCCAATTTCTTGGCTATGGATGTCCTAGCTGGTCCAGGAGCCACTTTGTTCCTCTCTTCCTGCAAAAAAAGTTAGATTTTATGTAACACCTGTACAGCTAGCACTGGTGTAATGCTCTCTTGCATGTACAATAGCGATAGATTCACGTTTATCTAGAGCAGAGGGTCTCAAACTTGGTCCTCAGGACTCCACACAGGTCACGTTTTCCAGGTCACCCAGCAGGTGCACAGGTGTGTTCATTCCTCACTGACACATTTTAAAAGATCCACAGGAGGAGCTAATTATTTCACTTGTGATTCTGTGAGGAGACCTGGAAAACATGCACTGCTTGGGGTCCTGAGGACCGAGTTTGAGAACCTGTAATCTAGTGCATCATTTACCTCCATGATGCTCTCATAGTTTTCTGCATAATATATTGTGGCTGAGTCCTAGGTCCCCCAACAGGTAACTACAGGTTGTGGTGGGAGAGGTATTAGTGGAAGCTTCTCCCTGAATATAACAATTCCACTCGGTGCTTTCAGAAAGATCTTCACTGAAGACATTATCTTTCTGACTACAGAATGCTGCTCCCAAATTGCTTCAGCTACCTGGTGGAGCCCATGCACTATACAGGTGACATGAAGCATGTGATGGTGGAAAGCCTTCAAACACACACCTGCTTTCAGCATGTAAACTGAATTATCTGTCACAAACACACATAACATATACTCTTTCTCTGCATCTGGCCACCCCACCTTTAAGGCATCCCTAACTGCAATGGACACTGTCACACCTGAGGGTTGGAACAGGTGAGGAAGGTTGAAGTGAAGGATGATGGGCTCGAATGCGAGGATAGGAATGCAATGTCTTAATTAGCAATGAGAAGTGGAGATAATGATACTGTATAGATGAGCAGAATCGGGTTGGGACTTATGATGCTGGATTGTTGAATAAGGCCGGAGTGACCGGTAATGCTGAACTGAATAGCTGGATTGGTTTGAGACAGATGTTGATGATTGAAGAACTTGATGGATTTTAATCCAGTGTTGAAGAATTGATGAACTTGATCGGTTTGCCAGCGATGTTGAAGAATTGAAGAAGTTAATTGATATGAGTCCAATGTTGATGATTTGATGAACTTGATCAGTTGAGACTGATGTTGATGAATTGAAGGACTTAATTGATATGAGTTCAATGTTAGAAGCATCGGATGAGACGGATGGTTGTAGGTATCTGCTGGAACTGATGGCGGCTGTAAGAACAAGTCTCAGTGGTAAAACCAGACTGGTGTGAAAGATGGCATAGAAGCCTTGTTTACCAGACATGGGAACTGGATATAACAGACTGGGACTGTTCAGATACAAAGTACCTGGGAGCTCAGTACTGAACTGTAACTTCAGCAAGAAGTGAGACCAACATGACAGCATCCATACTATTGTTCTGGAGGGATCTTTGGTGTGCAGTTTGTAAACCATCATGCTGGGAAAACATGCTGTGAGCAAGTGACTGCGGAGAGCAATCTCCATGCTCAGTGACAGGACACTGAGAAGATGGGGCAGGAGAAGACCTCAGCACTAACAGGGAGCAAAGTGCAGTGTGAGCAGACTTCTGTGCTATCCGGGAGTGATACACAGCATGAGTGGACCTCAGCACTAGCTTGGACAAGCACAGAGAGGTAAGAAGGTGGTTTTAAGTGTCCAGAGCATGACACACACACTGGAGTGGTTGGTTTGCAGAAGTCCCCTGCACAGGATAACACAGAGTTTCTCACAAATTAGCTTACCCACAATGATGGCAGCAATGTATCTGCCACAGGCATCCATTGTTTCATCAACAGTTAAGCAGATGAAGTGGTCAGTAATGTCTGTCCGTATCTCTTCAATGGCCTTCTCATTAAGCTGGGGTAAATAAGTTTTTCTTAAAGTGGACTCATCTGGTAATTTTCTGTTGCATTGAGAGGTTCACATAGATGCAGGTTAAACATGTCTTTAGATTCTTTACCCAACTTTGAGTTTAAGAAGCTCTGCTTCAGTTTACATACATTTCTATCAGCATCTGCTGATAGGAATGCATCACACAGCAATCAAATCACACAGGGTGATGCTGGAACTGCCTGACTTCTTTTTTCACACATTTCCACAGTAAATTTATATAGTTTCAACAGTCAAAATAGGTCATTTTAGATACTAACACCCAGATTAGGTCATGTACTGTAGATGTAGGAATTATGTTATTCCCTGGTACATAAAACATAAAAGGAAACTGAAATTTCGAGGGTAATGTGAAAGGATTAGAATAGGTTAGATAGAACCTAAAAATCCTGGGCTTAGTTTTAACATAGACTATTACTAATATGAAACAAATTGTAATTAAATTACATTGTTAAAGTTAAAGGAATTTTCAATACACTCCAGACATTACAAGGGTCACAGAATATAAACACATTACAGAGGTTACAAAACAAAAATGAAACAAACCACCTGTGCCTCAGGACTGCAGCTCCGTACACACCCAGGAGCACCAAATCCCCAAATGTTACAAACAAAAAATTTGGGGGGTCCGAGAGTAGCGCTGTCCTCAACCTATGATATGTGTAACTCCCTTCCATCAGATATGGTATCCTCGACAGGGAAAGACAAATGAAGATGCAGTGGAGAGTATTATGCACACCAGGAATACGGGAAATATTCTCAAAATGGATGATCGTGAAGTGTAAACAACTCACCCCAAAGTAGTGAGATGCATTCACAAAAAGGTATCTTTCATAAAACTACTTCTATGCAGTCATGTACCACTCATCGCCCCCTTCTGGGTCTAAACTCACCAGTAAACAGAGGTAAAAATTCCCCAAAAGGTTTCTTTTACGTGGAGTCATGTCCAAATTATGGATAAATTCCAACACCAATACCCTGGGGTGGCCGAATCACCAGAAAGGATGGTCTTTTGAAAAAATATTTATTCCAAACAAAATAAAAATACAATAAAAAAATACAATAAAAAAGTACTCCACTGGGAAACCCACCAAGCAACTGGATATATGGATATATAACCACAAATGTCAACCTCACCCGGACTGTGATTAGCTTGGTCCGGCCATCAGATATAAATAGATGGAAAAAACGGAGGTAAGTCCACAGTGGTTGGGGTCCCATAAACATCTACGCATTTCAGACTTTAGCAGTCCTTCCTCAGGATGTATACTAACACTCTTTAAAACTCAATATATATACCCCTCATCCCCTTAGGTGGGAGGGATTTACCATAGAGATATATAAAACATGGAAATATACAGAACATGAAAAGATCACTATACAAACATCCTGAATAAACACATGCAGTGATCCCCCATATTATAAACACTGGTATTCTCACATACTAAACATATATTATTAATCCACTTGATTTATCCATAGACCCGGAATACAAAGCGTAAGAAAAGCAATTAATGTCCATGGAACAACCTTATATCAATGTAATCCAGTCCGTTTTTTCATTAGACCAAAACCTAATAAACCAAACATCCGGCGTCTCCATGCTTCTCCGTACTCGCGTACCGGAAGTACTGTACGCGTCTACATCCGGTTAGTCGCCATCATAGCTTTTGGTTGTTGTTATTGTGGATAGCGCAATGCCGGAAGTGATGATGATGGATTTCCATCCTGTGAGCCGCAAACCACGAGGATGACATCACGTGGTCCCTGCGTGCTCTATTGTTGCATAGGACGCCATTTTGCGGGTGTTTTTTCTCCATAAAATCAAGATGGTTATGGAAGTGGACAAAATAGTGATCCAGTGATCCCACGTAACATAAAAAGAAAAATAACATATTACTAATACAGAACAGCCAAATATCTTAAAAGTATTTGTATTATTAAAAAAATATTGATATTTAAAAATATAAAACTCATAGGAACCATTTCATTTCAAAATCAGCATTTAGTCCTCTAGGGACTAAACATTTCAATAAATGTATCATTCTCATTTCTTCTTGTGCTAATCTCTGGTCCCTATCATTATCTCTCCAATTGGGCTTCACAATTTTTATACCACAAAATGATACCAAGTGCTTAATCTCACATGCATGTATTTGTTTAAAATGTGACGAAACATAGTGCGTATCTAAACCTTTTTTGATGTTTTGCACATGTTCCGCCAGTCTTTCCTTCAAAAGGCGGGTAGTTTTACCCACATACTGGCTACCGCATGTGCATTCCACCAAATAGACACAATATTTGCTATTGCATGTTATAAAATCATTTATTGAAAACAATTTCCCCGTTTGTGTGGATTTGAAATGCGTAATTTTGGTGTTCTCAGATCTACAGATTTTACACATGCTACAAGCACTGCACTGGAAAAACCCTTTTGATCTAATGTTACCCCCTAATGTTGGGGGGGGTTATTACACTTCTCACTAAATTGTCTTTAATATTATGTGCTCTTCTATACACAAAGGTGGGTTTGGTCTCTATATGTGTTTTCAATAGGGGATCATTCCTCAGTATTCCCCAATGTTTGGCTATAACGCTTTCCAATTGTTTATACTGATTGATAAACTGTGTTATGAAAGGGACCAACGGTTTTTTCTCCTTAATCCTTTTTTGTTTGGTAGTAGATATTGCTTCTATTCTATCAAGATTGGCACCCCTTTCTCTAGCTTTCCTTACTATGTCAGTTGCATAACCCTTAGTGATAAATTGTTCCTCTAAGATTTCCGCATGTACATCATAAGTCAATATATCTGTACAATTGCGTCTAATGTGCTGAAATTGGCTGCAGGGGATACTCCTCAGCCAGTTTTGGTGATGATTGCTATCATATTTTATGAATGAATTGCAATCAGTTTGTTTTACAAAATTCCTTGTTTTAATTTGGTCACCCTCAACGTATAAAGTCAAATCCGAAAAGTCCACCGTATTAGGGCTAATATTGAAAGTTAATGTAATATTGGAGGTATTACTATTTAGGTGTTGACAGAACAGGTCCAAACTGGTCCGATCTCCACTCCAAATAAATAAAATATCGTCTATGTAACGCCGCCATGTCACCAGACTGGACCCAAACTGGTGGCCACTCCAAACTGAGTGAGCCTCCTACCACACCATGAAAAGGTTGGCGTAGCTCGGGTCCAGTCTGGTGCCCATGGTGGTGCCCGTGAGTTGGAGAAAAAAAGTATTTTCAAACCACAAAAAAATATTTTGTATTATCATGTTTATACCCTCCACTATAAAGTTTTTATATTCCTCTGATACTTCTTTTTTATCCAAGAAATATTTAACCACATCGATACCTAATTGATGTCTAATGATGGTGTACAAGGATGTAACATCCGCTGTTATCATCCAGTATCCCATTTGCCACTTTATATTTGAGACCATTTCGATAACTGATATAGTATCTTTTAGGTAGGATCTCGTTTCCTGTACTAGGGGCAGGAGTTGGTGGTCCAAATAATGGGATAAATTTGACAAAACAGAATTGGTACCCGCCACAATTGGCCGACCCGTGGGCTTTTCTTTATTTTTATGCATTTTGGGTAAAACATAGATGACTGGGATAGCAGGTGCATCGATTTTTATATATTTTTGTACAGTTACTGTAATGATGTCCTTTGAAATATATAACATTAAAAAAGTCTCAAGTTTTTTTGTAATCATCATCGTAGGGTTGCCCCTCAATTTTTTATATGTTGATGCATCGGACAACTGTCTGATAATCTCCTCATTGTAATCATCAACATCTAGTACCACCACACTGCCCCCTTTATCGCCTTGCTTAATCACGATTTGTTTATTCTCTTTAAGTGTTTTTATAGCCAACCTTTCCTCTTTAGATACATTGGTGTGTCTAATGGGTTTAAAGGTAATCCTCTCTAGATCATCCCTAACTAAACGCTCAAAAGATTCAATAAAACAGCCTTTTTTATGTGTCGGATAGAAGGTGGACTTCTTCTTAAAAACAGAATAGGAGGTATCATTAATAGGATAATCACCATTCGCAGGGCTTTCAGCAAAAAATCTTTTTAATGTTAAGCGTCTAATGAATCACTGCAAATCCACAAAAACCTCAAAATCATTTATATTGGTGGGCAAATTTTAAACCCCTTTGTAGAACATTTAATTCAAGTTCATTCAATTCACATTTACTCAAGTTGTATACCTGTTTGGAATAAATATTTTTTCAAAAGACCATCCTTTCTGGTGATTCGGCCACCCCAGGGTATTGATGTTGGAATTTATCCATAATTTGGACACAACTCCACATAAAAGAAACCTTTTGGGGAATTTTTACATCTGTTTACAGGTGAGTTTAGACCCAGAAGGGGGCAATGAGTGGTACATGACTGCATAAAAGGAGTTTTATGAAAGATACCTTTTTGTGAATGCATCTCACTACTTTGGGGTGAGTTGTTTACACTTCACGATCATCCATTTTGAGAATATTTCCCGTATTCCTGGTGTGCATAATACTCTCCACTGCATCTTCATTTCTCTTTCCCTGTCGAGGATACCATATCTGATGGAAGGGAGTTACAAGTATCATAGGTTGAGGACAGCGCTACTCTCGGACCCCCCATATTTTTTGTTTATAACATTTGGGGATTTGGTGCTCCTGGGTGTGTACGGAGCTGCAGTCCTGAGGCGCAGGTGGTTTGTTTCATTGTTGTTTTGTATATTCAGTGTTCTTATGCACCCTTTTCGAACTACCAGCTGCCTGTGGATATGTTCTCGCATAGGGGACATAGAAAAGCCTGTATAAATGAGGTTTTTGGAGATGAAAAAGAAAGTAATATTGTAGATGATGATGTAGAGGGGGCCATGCTCAAACTAGAGAAATCTCTATTAAGAGAAGGAAAAGTATGGTAGGAGCTGGTCACCCTTGAAAAATATAGCTCTGAACACTTAATACTGAGGGGTTTAAGGATTGATAAGGTTCCATCTTTTGACAATGCTACGCAAGAGTTTAAAAATGAATGGTTCAGAATTCTTGATGTGTGTTCATTTTCATTGATGGAACTCATTATCAAGGAAAGAACCAGGGAGTTAAATAGTTTAGAGGAAGATAGCAATGCATAGAAAACCCTAGTGGAGCCTTTTAATGGTTCGCAAGATTATAAAGAACTAGAAAATAACATTATTATTAAAATAGAAAGGAATGAAAGGGATTTGAAATTGAAAAAAAAGAAAAAATATTGGAGAGATAAAAAAGATTATAATTTAGGAACACAACATTTAATAACTAGGAAAGAAAAAAGATTTGCGGGTGAGAATTATAAGAAACCCACATTTAGAGCAGTCAAGCCAGTGATTAGGACTGAGACCCCTAGTTACAACAATAAGGGCAATAATAGGGAAACCAGCAATAGGAGAGCCTGGAGAGAGAATAATTTTACCAATGGCAAAAATAGGTATGGAAAACCTAAGGAGGTCTGGCAACCAAGATATTCAAATAGACACAACCTTAGGGAGAGTAATACATCCCCAAACAGGAGGGATGATAGATGGAGAAATAGTAACAGGTTTGATGTTTTTGAACATGAAGTGGATTTTTTAGATCAAACCAGGCCTCCAATATCCCACAGATAACTAATAGAAGGAGGGGTAAAAGAGGTGGAACCACATCTTATAAAAAACATAAAAAACAAAAACGCATAAATAGACAAAAAAATCAGCTCATTAATGCAGAAGGTGCCAGTCATACTTATAAGGAAAATGTTGAGGACAGAAAAACGGGTAAAACTAAGGAATACAACTTGAGTAAATATGAATTGAATGAACATGAATTAAATGTTCTAGAACGGGGTTTAAAATTTGCCCCCTCTAGCCATATAAATGATTTTGAGGTTTTTGTGGATTTGCAGCGATTCATTAGACGCTTAACATTAAAAAGATTTTTTGCTGAAAGCCCTGCGAATGGTGATTATCCTATTAACGATACCTCCTATTCTGTTTTTAAGAAGAAGTCCACCTTCTATCCGACACATAAAAAAGGCTGTTTTATTGAATCTTTTGAGCGTTTAGTTAGGGATGATCTAGAGAGGATTACCTTTAAACCCATTAGACACACCAATGTATCTAAAGAGGAAAGGTTGGCTATAAAAACACTTAAAGAGAATAAACAAATCGTGATTAAGCAAGGCGATAAAGGGGGCAGTGTGGTGGTACTAGATGTTGATGATTACAATGAGGAGATTATCAGACAGTTGTCCGATGCTTCAACATATAAAAAATTGAGGGGCAACCCTACGATGATGATTACAAAAAAACTTGAGACTTTTTTAATGTTATATATTTCAAAGGGCATCATTACAGAAACTGTACAAAAATATATAAAAATCGATGCACCTGCTATCCCAGTCATCTATGTTTTACCCAAAATGCATAAAAATAAAGAAAAGCCCCCTGGTCGGCCAATTGTGGCGGGTACCAATTCTGTTATGTCAAATTTATCCCATTATTTGGACCACCAACTCCAGCCCCTAGTACAGGAAACGAGATCCTACCTAAAAGATACTATATCAGTGATCGAAATGGTCTCAAATATAAAGTGGCAAATGGGATACTGGATGATAACAGCGGACGTTACATCCTTGTACACCATCATTAGACATCAATTAGGTATCGATGCTCTTAAATATTTCTTGGATAAAAAAGAAATATCAGAGGAATATAAAAACTTTATATTGGAGGGTATAAACATGATATTACAAAATAATTTTTTCTGGTTTGAAAATACTTTTTTTCTCCAACTCACGGGCACCGCCATGGGCACCAGACTGGCCCCGAGCTACGCCAACCTTTACATGGTGTGGTGGGAGGCTCACTTGGTTTGGAGTGGCCACCAGTTTGGGTCCAGTCTGGTGACATGGCGGCGTTACATAGACGATATTTTATTTATTTGGAGTGGAGATCGGACCAGTTTGGACCTGTTCTGTCAACACCTAAATAGTAATACCTCCAATATTACATTATCTTTCAATATTAGCCCTAATACGGTGGACTTTTCGGATTTGACTTTATAAGTTGAGGGTGACCAAATTAAAACAAGGAACTTTGTAAAACAAACTGATTGCAATTCATTCATAAAATATGATAGCAATCATCACCAAAACTGGCTGAGGAGTATCCCCTGCAGCCAATTTCAGTGCATTAGATGCAATTGTACAGATATATTGACTTATGATGTACATGCGGAAATCTTAGAGGAACAATTTATCACTAAGGGTTATGCAACTGACATAGTAAGGAAAGCTAGAGAAAGGGGTGCCAATCTTGATAGTATAGAAGCAATATCTACTACCAAACAAAAAAGGATTAAGGAGAAAAAAACGTTGGTTCCTTTTATAACACGGTTTAACAATCAGTATAAACAATTGGAAAGCGTTATAGCCAAACATTGGGGAATACTGAGGAATGATCCCCTATTGAAAACACATATAGAGACCAAACCCACCTTTGTGTATAGAAGAGCACATAATATTAAAGACAATTTAGTGAGAAGTGTAATAACCCCCCCCCACATTAGGGGGTAACATTAGATCAAAATGGTTTTTCTTGTGCGGTATTTGTAGCATGTGTAAAATCTGTAGATCTGAGAACACCAAAATTACGCATTTCAAATCCACACAAACGGGGAAATTGTTTTCAATAAATGATTTTATAACATGCAATAGCAAATATTGTGTCTATTTGGTGGAATGCACATGCGGTAGCCAGTATGTGGGTAAAACTACCCGCCTTTTGAAGGAAAGACTGGCGGAACATGTGCGAAACATCAAAAAAGGTTTAGATATGCACTATGTTTCGTCACATTTTAAACAAATACATGCATGTGAGATTAAGCACTTGGTATCATTTTGTGGTATAAAAATTGTGAAGCCCAATTGGAGAGATAATGATAGGGACCAGAGATTAGCACAAGAAGAAATGAGAATGATACATTTATTGAAATGTTTAGTCCCTAGAGGACTAAATGCTGATTTTGAAATGAAATGGTTCCTATGAGTTTTTATATTTTTAAATATCAATATTTTTTTAATAATACAAATACTTTTAAGATGTTTGGCTGTTCTGTATTAGTAATATGTTATTTTTCTTTTTATGTTACGTGGGATCACTGGATCACTATTTTGTCCACTTCCATAACCATCTTGATTTTATGGAGAAAAAACACCTGCAAAATGGCGTCCTATGCAACAATAGAGCATGCAGGAACACGTGATGTCATCCTCGTGGTTTGCGGCTCACAGGATGGAAATCCATCATCATCACTTCCGGCGTTGTGCTATCCACAATAACAACAACCAAAAGCTATGATGGCGACTAACCGGATGTAGACGCGTACAGTACTTCCGGTACGCGAGTGCGGAGAAGCATGGAGATGCCGGATGTTTGGTTTATTAGGTTTTGGTCTAATGAAAAAACGGACTGGATTACATTGATATAAGGTTGTTCCATGGACATTAATTGCTTTTCTTACGCTTTGTATTCCGGGTCTATGGATAAATCAAGTGGATTAATAATATATGTTTAGTATGTGTGAATACCAGTGTTTATTATATGGGGGACCACTGCATGTGTTTATTCTGGATGTTTGTATAGCGATCTTTTCATGTTCTGTATATTTCCATGTTTTATATATCTCTATGGTAAATCCCTCCCACCTAAGGGGATGAGGGGTATATATATTGAGTTTTAAAGAGTGTTATTATACATCCTGAGGAAGGACTGCTAAAGTCTGAAACGCGTTGATGTTTATTGGGACCCCAACCACTGTGGACTTTCCTCCGTTTTTTCCATCTATTTATATCTGATGGCCGGACCAAGCTAATCACAGTCCGGGTGAGGTTGACATTTGTGGTTATATATCCATTAATCCAGTTGCTTGGTGGGTTTCCCAGTGGAGTACTTTTTTATTGTATTTTTTTGTTGTATTTTTATTTTGTTTGGAATAAATATTTTTTCAAAAGACCATCCTTTCTGGTGATTCGGCCACCCCAGGGTATTGGTGTTGGAATTTATCCATAATTTGGACACGACTCCACGTAAAAGAAACCTTTTGGGGAATTTTTACATCTGTTTACAGGTGAGTTTAGACCAAGAAGGGGGCAATGAGTGGTACATGACTGCATAAAAGGAGTTTTATGAAAGATACCTTTTTGTGAATGCATCTCACTACTTTGGGGTGAGTTGTTTACACTTCACGATCATCCATTTTGAGAATATTTCCTGTATTCCTGGTGTGCATAATACTCTCCACTGCATCTTCATTTCTCTTTCCCTGTCGAGGATACCATATCTGATGGAAGGGAATTACAAGTATCATAGGTTGAGGACAGCGCTTCTCTCGGACCGGCCATATTTTTGTTTGTAACATTACAGAGGTTGAGGAATGTATAGTAAAAATGAAAATTAAACCCTACAGAAAAAACTCATTTTCTCAACACAAACAGAAAACAAAGACTGTATTAAAAAAAAAAATCTCAGATCCTGGGGATTCAAACAATCACCTTGTAACCCTTACTTCAAGTGAACTCAATTGCTGCACCAAAAGTGGTAACACATACACTCTTATTAGTAGTTATGTAATGCATTTGAAAAAAAACAAGTATATTGAAGGCATAAAAGAGAATATGCTACACTGGGCCTAAAGGTTTTAAAAAAATGAAACTCCCTATCAGCAGATGTCAGCTACATAAAAAAACAATATTGTTTCGCAACCTTATCTAAAAACAATAAAGACAAGACCCGGTGTTCGATAGAAAGCATGGTGACAGAAGAATGACAAGACTGCTATTATATGACCACTTGGCTTGCACAAGATGACAATAATGATTTGCATGGGCCAACTATGCCTTGTACCATGGCAAGAGAGAGGGATCTGACACTCTAGACAATACATACCTGTAAAAGGCCCAATCAGCCTCATCTACTGAAGAGTAGTGCACCTATAACCGCAGCAAGAATTTCACTGCACTGCCATTCTTTCCCACCATGCAAGGTTCTCAGTAAAGAACTGAACCCACCACCATACCCCAGCTAAGCTCTTTAAAACCCTCAAAAATGCACCTTCTTCATTCAAGTGAACCCCAACATAATTAAAAAGGTGGGAACCTCTAAAAAAAAAAATCAATGGATGATTCACTACCATACCACCCATGGCCACAACATGATGGAACACCCAATAATTTTCCTTTTTACTCTCTCAACTACAACATCACCTTGCTGACTACACTATAAGAGATGGGTGATAAAGAAAAATAAGATAAGTTGACAATCAGGCCACATGTCCATCACTGTGGACAAGTTATGAACCACATTGACATCCTCCAAATCAAGTATAAATACCCCTAAATCGCTAGTGAGAAATAATTGCTTTCCAGACTTTGCTTGTAGTTCCAAAGCACAAAAAGTTCATTTTGCAACAAATAGTAAGTTACATGCTTTGATCTATCACAATTAGCGCAAAGACAATTAAATACAAAAGGTACAGCTTGATACATACGCATGCGCACTGGTCCCAGTATACAGTCATCAATCCAGAGGTCTGTGGTCATCTAAGAGAATGGCTTCTGACTGGGCCTGGTGAGCAGGTTATATACCCTACAGGTCATGATAACAACAATGTAGACAGACAAACATAATTCCATTGGTTCTTGCTTTTGGTCTTTGTAGTGCGCTGTAGTTCATAGGACAGTTCATATGTTGTCACTAGGGGTATGTCCCAATTCTCCAACAATGTCTTGAGATTACATTATCTTTCTTTAACTGGGTTAAGACACTACATACAGAGTATACATTCTAACCAATAATTTCCTATAATCCATAACCATCGAACGCAAGATGCGGCTCCCCCACTGATAGATTTGAATATCTGGAAATAAACAAGGTGTCAGTATAGTACCAAACTGTGAGGTTCTGGTTTTGTTGTGGACCCCGGGGCGGGTAATAGGAGCAGACACTGAAGCAGGTTTAAAAGTAAATGTGGAGTTTTTAATGAGTGGCTTAACAGACATGAATGTGGTAAAACAAAAAGTCAGGGTATAGTACTAAAGTGCACTTGGGAGCTATAGTGAGGCAAATAGGAAAAAGTCTAGTTAGTGAAAGGCAATGGAAAATGTCCAGGTAGTGACTGGTTAATAGAAAATGTCCAGCTAGTCGCAGACCAGGAGAACTGTCCAGGTGGTGACTGATTAATGAAAAATGCAGACTGAGGAAGAAATATCCAGCAGAGTGTCAGTGGAGGCAAGGTGCAGGGTGAACAGCAGGTCTCAGGTACTCAGGCAAGGGGAAGGTAATGGAGGATGCAGGGTAGTCCAGTGGGGTTGGAGCAGACAAGCAGGCAAGCAGGTAGCATTTCACAGGTAACAGGTGGTGAGCATAGGGAAACTCTCTCTCAGCTATGCTGAGAAACATGTTGCACTGGCAGTGAAGTGAGGCTCTGAACCTCCCTAAATACCAAGTGCTGTGCCATGACTGGCCAGAGAGAGCATGTGACAAACCAGGATTGGGCAAGCAAATCACATGGCTGAAGGCAAGATGGCATCGCCCATGCCAAATGGAATGGAAACACTGCCGGGCCTCACCAGCCCAATGTGACAGCATGCCCACGCAGAGCCAGGCACAGCCAATGCCCCTAGCCACACACCAGCACCACCGCCAGATGCCCCCCGCTACAGTGACCTCACAGGTAATACCCATCGACCACCATGCCGAGAAACCCTGGTCGTGACACAAACATGCCATGTCTACCATGCTGTATACCTTAAATATCATATATGCATACTTTATACCATAATGATTGTCTAACAAAAACTTTTACTTATTGCATAAGTAATAGTGAGATATCTACAGGAATTCATCAGTGTGCGTTGTGCGTCTGAACGCAGCACAAATGTTGCGCTGCGTGTATGTGTCATGTATCATGCAAATATGTGAAGTATGTATTTTATTCTTTAATGTGTGTCTGAATATGTGTCATGGATTTATATATATATATATATATATATATATATAGCTTTATCCAGTAACTGGTATTTTTGATATTATATCATATCTGTCTGAACTAAGTTCAACAAATGACAGACAATGAAGTTGTTCTGATCAGAGATGACCAGCAGATAGATACTTGATGGAGTCACAATGTCTGATGGCTAAACAAAGACCTCTTCTGCCTATTTGGAATGTAAATGTTAGTTCCTTTAGGCATATAATGATAGTCAGACTTATGACAATGGTTTCTAATTTTACATTTAAAACACTCGTCTGCACCTCACAGTATATGTGTGTTTTTCAATTATCTGCCACAGACATACACAGAACCTGTCTACTATACACTGGCTAAAAGTAGCATTTTTAAATATATATATATGCATTTGTGCATATCGGCTTGCTTCCAATGTAGAGTAGCGTCCGATTTTACTCTTTATCAGCCCATAAATGACTAGATCGTCAGATAATAATTACAAACAATCATAACCAATTATTTGACTTCGACAAAAGTAATTCCCTCTGAAGTGGACAAATAGAAGGCAGGGAAGCCCACATCAGTAGTCTGCAATAAACAGGACATAAACAGTACATAAAAAAATCTCAACTTATAACGTGAAAACCAAGCCTACCTTGTGTCCAGTTCTAATAGTGTGTACAGTAGTTCTCATGTTACTGTTAATAAAAAGGCTCTCAACACTGAAGTGCCAAAAGTCATGAGATAGCAGTATATAAAGTTATTGGTAGTGGCATAAGCATACTGTGACATCTGTGAAATCCCCAGACCTTCATAAGTTGTAATTTGACATGTGGTGAATCAGATTGAACACCATCTAGGTTGGTTATGGCAAGGCCATGTGAATTATTGGAGTTTGGACTAGGCATGTTATTGGATGCACAACGGACGGGACATTCAATTTCTGAAGTTGTGTGGACATTCAACATTCCTCAATCTACAGTGTCATGTGTGTACTAGGAATACCTCATGGAAGGCAGTACTACCCACCATGGACAGCGCAGTGGACACTTAATGATTGTGGTGTCTGGCCAGAATTGTCCATGGTAACAGACAAGTGACACTGGCTCAAAAAACATCCACATTTAATGCAGGAGATACCAGATGCATATCCAGCAGGTCAGTGCAGCGCTCTTTAGCTTCCATGGGATATTGGAGCAGAAGATCCACCAGAGTGCCCCTGTTAATAGTATGACACCAGATGCCTCACCTGGACTTGTGGCATTGCTAATTGGACCCTAAAGGACTGGTAACATGTGGCAAGGTCTGATGAATCACAGTTCAAATTGTTGATGGTAGGCTTTACGTGTGGCACAGACCCCATGAGGCTATAGACCACTGTTGTCAACAAGGCACCATGCAGGATGGTGATGGTTCCATAATGGTGTGGGGTGTGTTCACATTTAATGGGTTGGGTTTGCTGGTCCACCTGTACATATCATTGACCAGCAACCGCTACGTTGCATTGCTTGATGACCATTTGCAGCCCTTAATGGACTTCATGTACCCTCACAAAGATGGAATATTCCAGTAGGATTATGCACCATGTCATTGGTTCCAAGTTGTCTAAAATTGGTTCAAGGAGCACTCTGGAGAGTTCCAACATGAACCCAAGTAATAATTTATGGGACATGGTGGTGAGGTCCATTAACACCCAAGATCCCGCACCAACAAATATTAGGTAGCTTTGGGAAGCTATCCAGATGGCATGTGTCAGTATCTATGAAGAGGTCTTCCATCTTGCAGAATAGATGCCACGTCAAGTTGCTGCACTGCGAAGGGGTCCTACATGAAACCAGGCATCTAACCCATGACTTTTGGCACTTCAGTGTATAATGGCAATAAAAAAGAATGTGTTCACATATGAATGTGTGTATATGTATGTATGTGTGTATATATATATATATATATATATAAATAAATAAATAAACATAGGGACACCCAAAGCTGCCTTCTCATATCCATCTGACAATGTACAACAGCATGGACGTTGGTACTATCGACATGCATCGGGCAGTCACACATGTAAGTCAAGTCTGACCAGCCGCAAACACTGCAGCTCTCCTGAAATGCAGAGAGCTCTCATACTCATCCCTTGTTTGCTGTTTCAGACGGGGGAAAGTAGAAGTGGAGTGAAACTAACCTTTCCCTGGAGCTTTGCTTTTTTCAATTATCTTATAACCAAATGTACCAACATGCTACAGCTGTTAAAGAGCAATTGACCTGCTTCAAATGTATGCTGACCTAAGGATTTGTTTGTGGACCAAAGGATTGCCAATAATTCTAATAACAAAGGGACACTGAAGAAATTAATTCATACTGATTTGTTTTGTTGCACTAGAATAGACTTATTTTGATTGTTTGCTTCTATTTATATTTGTATTTATATTTATATATGTTTTCATTTAGCAAGCCATAGGGTTTCATTTTACTAAATTAATTGGCTACTATTATTTTGAATGTACTTCATGAGCATGTTAAATAGCGTTATCTACTGTATGTATTGTTCACAGTGTAACTTTAAGAAAAATCACCGGTGGGGAGGTGGGACACACAACATATCAGCAAGGGTTACTATTGAGAGTTTGTCCTCTACATTTTAAATATAGGACTTAAATACTTAGTGTTAATCTAGTTTTTACTACATAGGTCATTGACCTAATTAAGTTAGTGTTTTTGAGACACAATATAATTTTCGCCATGTATTGCGCAATTTATTGACCATGATGTGACCTATTCACAGACACAATTTTTTATGCTTTTTGATGTTTGATTTTTGAGTGCATCTTAACGCTCAATTTTAGGAGAGATATTTATGATTAAAGGTTAAGTTTTAAGAAACTTTTTTCTTATCTTTTGTATCTATTACATCAATATATAGTAGTTAAGAGTGCCCCCGGAAGCGTCTTTTTTTGCCTCTTTGCAAACAGTAGCTATAAGTTACCTACAAACTATATGGGAGCACCACCAACAGAATGTCAAATAAAATTTCTCACATTTTCTGATAGACCGGGATATTGGTTATGTATAGTAATTTCTATAATACGATTTCTTTCTCTTTGCGGACTTATACTAGCTCTCATACTCCGAAGGCAATCTCAATGGCTAATTTATGCACGCCCATGAAACAGCATTTAAATGGTGCAACACGCTTGCATTTTTCAAACACCCCCCGTTACCACTCTCAAATGCTGACTGGCTGGCACTCACTTTGCGAATGATTCCTATGCATGAGAGTAATCACAAAATCACAATGCATTCATTACACATTTGCAGTGCGGCATTCGCACATGCTCAAAAGCAACCAATCGCTCGTTCTGTGAAAATATCAGCATTGTGCCAGTCTCTGAATCAGGCCCTAAAACTTTGAAGCACAAATTTATTAAAGTAATGTAAGCGACACCTTTGAATATAATGAGCTGTTTTGTATTGTTATAGTTTATATTATTTTGCTACGCAGGAGTCAATGATAAAAATACAGTGTTAGAATTATGCTTACAAGTTCATTTTAATAATATATTCTGCCAACATAATGTAATTGATACTTTAACTTCATAATAGAGTACTTGTTCTGTGATACCCTTTATCATAAGAGGTTCATCAACATAAAATGGCAACACTAATTCGCATTTGTGTGACAAGTATATTTTTTAACAAAGAAAATTGAGCAATGTCCTATAAATACGAAATTGTTATTTTTCACAGAGATTGCTCTTGACAGCTTTTTGACATCTCTGCAGCAGAAGAGTTGAAACGACTGTGTGATATTCATATTCTTGAGAGGAGCAGACAGATATTAATGATGCATTTAACTGTAATTCACTCTTTATAGTGTGTTGAAGATAGCACTGAACATTCATTTTAATAAAAATACATACTTCATATGCACAAATGGTTTATATATCCTAGATGTTTAAAATACATTTAGTGTATTACATTTTTATGTGCTATGTTAATGGTACAGATACAGTATTACTAGAGTGAACGTCTACACATTCAGGCCCTCATTCAGAGGCGCTTGCAAGAAGAGAGCGCTCGTTCTGAATGAGGGCGGCACCTTCATTTTTGAAGTGCGGCCTCCTGGTAGTTAGGTAAGCTGTGGGTTACCACCCACAGCTTAACGACCGACCAGGTTGATGGTCGCGATGGTGAACACCATCGCGACAATTAGGACTTGCGATAAGACCCTAAGGTTGGGTCTCAGCAGCTGCAAGCCCCAGGGGGCTTCCTGCTCTGATTGAGCAGGAAACTCCCCACTGACATCACTGATGATGTCAGTGCGGCTGCCCACAAAATGGTAGCCATTTTGGAAACCATCCCCCGGCCCACCTACAAAACGGGGTGAGCTGTCGATCAACATTAACAGCTGCCCCTTTTGTAGAGAGATCCAGAGCTAGAGAGTTTCTCTCTCGCTCTGGGGCTTGCGCACACGCAGTGCAGCCGCTGCGCATATGCGCAGGGCTAACTATCGACCTGGTTGCAAGCACATCGGTGCTTGCGACCGGGTCTGCATGAGACCCTCAGTCCTGACTGACTCATTATTAAAAAGATAATTATGAAAAGGCATGTGGGGGGTGGGTATGGTAGGAGGACTATTAATGTATTCTTAAATTTAATAACAGTCACATAATATAACATCAGACATGGCATTTAATGTGCCCCATCTAGTTACTGTATATTATCAAAAGGAAAAAAAGATGAAAACATTGACAAAATGATTTATGTCAACATGTTTTTTATATATATATATATATATATAAACTCTGCTGCTCGGCACTCAGGATGAACATGTACAGCAGGGTGCCCTCGTAAAAGAAAGTATACAGTTTGTTCCTATAGTATGGTATAGCAACCACACTCAATAAGGAAAGAGGCGGCACACCTGAATCCAGTGGAAAAAAAAATCTTCGTAAACAAAACATCATAGGCAAAATACAGTCGTGTCGATGTTTCAAGGTCCTAAGACCTTTGCATCAGGACTATTACATAAACAAAACATGCATTAAACAGTGTCATACCTTATAGAAGTGTGTGGTGCTGAATGGTGCACGCTGTCGGGTCCCGGAGTCAGGGGTAAGTGACTTCCGGCGGAAGTAAAGCATATAACATCCTTTCTTCTTCATCTGTAACTTTATCAAATATTATATTTTTGGAGAACTATCTAATCAGAGTTTACATAAAGTCAATGTGGTAGTCCTATTAAAATAAAATTTACCTTTGATGGGAATCTCAGAAAATGTTTTTTCAGTATATTGAAATAGTTGAAAAATTCTTAACTGTGACCATATTTTAGATTTTTATTTTTTAAACAAGGAGGGGGGCTTTGTTTGAAAAAATATAATCTAAAATATTATGACTGCTAAATGCTTTGTAGATACTGTATGTGAAAATTGGTTTGGTCATTAAGAGGTTAAAGAAAGAAAATATATTTCTTCTATTTTTTAATTCATAACCCAAATTATAATACAATGATTTCCATATGTTCATATTTAAAAATATGCTTTGTTATGCTTAGATATCAACATTTAAACATAACAGATTCTCTGATCACTAGACAAATTTGACTCCAAATTTGACTCGTTCTGTCCCCTTTAGTTCATGAATTTGCATCATAGTGTAAAATGGTATAAACTATAGATATTTACTGGGCATTTTCAGAAAGTTCCACTTGAAATGTAAGCATCTCTTCTACCCTCTTTTCTTGATGGTATTTTGGCTATCTTTAGGACATAAAGTGTATTTAAAGTAGGGGTGTGCACCGGCCACTTTTCGTGTTTTGGTTTTGGATCTGGATCTTTCTTCGTGTTTTGGATCTGGATTGGTTTTGCCAAAACCACCCTTCCGTGTTTTGGGTTCTGGGTTTTGTGTTTTGGATCTGTTTTTTTTTTTTAAAAAGCATAAAAACAGCAAAAATCACAGAATTTGTGGGTTTTTCTGCTCCTATGCTATTATTAACCTCAATAACCTTAATTTCCACTCTGGGCCTGATTCAGACCCGCTGGCAGTGTCTGAACTGACTTCACATGTGGCAAGTTCGAAGGGCTGGAGAACCTTGCACAACACGGAAATCATTCTCCACTGCGCTTGAGTCAGGTGCATACCCCCTCCTTTGCCTATGTCATATGTGGATGTATAGGCTTGAATGGCCTTTTGCTGCTCCTCCATCCTCTGAAGCATATAGAGGGTTGAGTTCCACCACGTAACAAACTCTTGCTTCAGGTGAACGGGGCAGGTTCAAGAGTGTTTGCTGGCGCTCCAGTCTTCGGCACGTAGTTGCTGAATGGCTAAAGTGGCCAGAAATTTTTCGGCCCACCCAAAGCGTCTCTTGCATGCCCCCGTCGCTTTTCAGAAAATTCTGCACCACCAAGTTTATTGTGTGAGCAAAACATGGGACGTGCTGGAATTTGCCCAGATGTAATGCCCGCACAATATTGGTGGCATTGTCAGATATCACAAATCCCCAGGAGAGTCTAAGTGGGGTAAGCCACTGGGCGATGATTTCCCTCAGTTTCTCTAAGAGGTTGTCGGCGGTGTGCCTCTTACTGAAACCGATGATACACAGCGTATCCTGCCTTGGAACGAGCTGGCATTTCTGAGATGCTGCTACTGGTGATGCTGCTGTTGTTGCTGCATAAGGTGATACATCTACCCAGTGGGCTGTCACAGTCATATAGTCCTTAGTCTGCCCTATTCCACTTGTCCACATGTCCGTGGTTAAGTGGAAATTGGGTACAACTGCATTTTTCAGGACACTGAGGACACTTTTTCTAACGTTTCTGTACAGTCTCGGTATCGCCTGCCTAGTGAAGTGGAATCTAGACGGGATTTGGAAAAATCCCAGAATTGTCTAAATCCCACTGCACTAATGGCGGATACCGGACGCACGTCTAACACCAACATAGCAGTCAAGGCCTCGGTTATACGTTTTGCTTCAGGATGACTGCTGTCGTACTTCATCATCCTCGCTAAGGACTGATGGAGAGTCAATTGTTTAGTAAAAGTAGTGGTGTTCCTGCTTCCTCTCTGGGATGATGAACAACTCCCTGCAGCAACAGCAGCAGCGGCAGCAGTAGGCGTAGCAATGCAGGATCCTCCGGAGGAGTCCCGGAGAGTCAGTCATGCCAGTGACATGGCCGAGAGGACTACTTCCGATCCTGACTAAGGAGGAAATTGACGAGGAGGGAGTTGACGGTGTGGTTTGCAGGTGCTTGGATACAACAGGACAACGGGATTTAGGTGTCCCTGGACTGCTTACGGTCTTAGCCAAAGTTTCTGAACTTGACAGTAACTTTTTATGAACACGCTGCAGGTGCCGTACAAGGGAGGATGTTCCTAGGTGGCTAACATCCCTACCCCTACTTATTTCACCTTTACATATGGTACATATGGCAAGACAGTTGTTGTCCGGATTTGGATAGAAATATTGCCAGACCAAAGAGGTGGAATGTTTGGTCCTCTGCCCAGGCATGACCGTGATGGGCTTTTTCATCCCACGGACAACAACTATCTCCCCTGGAGCCTGATTTAAACAAACCACATCACCATCAGAATCCTCATTGCCAACTTCCTCCTCAGCGCCAGCTACACCAGTATCCTCATCCTGTTGGACTTCAACAGTGATATCTTCAATTTGCATATCAGCAAGTGGACTGTGGGTGTTCCTTTCAGCACTTGCAGGGGGTGTGCAAATGGTGAAAAGAGCCACCTCTTTCCGTCCAGTGCTGGGAAGGTATCGCAACCGCCACCACACTTGGACTCTCCTTGGGGATTTGTGATTTCTTCTTAGAACGCACAGTTCTTCGCTGTGCTTTTGCCAGCTTAACTCATTTGATTTTTTTAGCGGGAGGAGGGCTTCCATCATCATGTAAAGCTGAACCACTAGTCATGAACATAGGGAAAGACCTTAGCCGTTCCTTGCCACTCCTAGTCGTAAATGGCATATTGGCAAGTTTACGTTTCTCCTCAGATGATTTAAATGTTTTTTTTAAGGTCATTTTCCTGAACTTTGTCATTTGGGATTGTATGTGCCCTCTACTATGACATTGGGCATCGGCCTTGGCAGACGACGTTGATGGCATGTTATCGTCTATGTCATGACTAGTGGCAGCAGCTTCAGCACTAGGAGGAAGTGGTTCTTGATCTTTCCCTATTTTATTTTTATAGGAGAAAGTTTGGTCCTCCATTTATGTTACATTAATATATACGTGCGGCTAAGGCGCACACAAACACAGAAAATAATTTTTTATTTTTGTTGGAGACTAGTGCACTTTGTGGGTTACCCCACCCTTTAAGAAATGAGCCAGCCGGCTCTTTACTTATGGGACACAGGCGCACGCTTGGCGCTGCACCTTTGTTGATGCACATGCAGCTACAGTGCAGACAATTCACAAAGACAGAAAAAAAAGAATTTTTTATTCTTTGTGGAGCGCACTCAGAGGGTTACACCACCCTTTAACAAACAGTCACACGCTTGGCGCTGCTGCTTTGAGGATGCACGTACAGTGCAGACAATTCACAAACACAGAAGAAAATGTTTTATTTTTGTTGGAGTGCACTTTGGGGGTTACACCAGCCTTTAACAGACAGATGCACGCTTGTCGCTGCTGCTTTGAGGATGCATGTGCAGCTACAGCCCACACAATTCACAAAGACAGAAAAAAAAGGAGAATTTTTTATTTTTTGTGGACTGCACTTTGAGGGTTACAGCACCCTTTAACGGACAAGCCAGCCGGCCCTTTACTAATGACACAGGCGCACGCTTGGCGCTGTTCCTTTGTTGATGCACTTGCAGCCACAGAGCACACAATTCACAAACACAGAAATTTTTTTTTTATTTTGTTTGGAGTGCACTTTAGGGGTTAAAGCACCCTTTAACGGTCAAGCCAGCTGGCCCTTTACTTATGACACAGGCGCACGCTTGGCGCTACTTTGTTGATGCACATGCGGCACATGCGGCTACTGCGCACACAATTCACAAACACAGAAAAAATATTTTTTTTTTGCACTTGGGGGGAGCACCACTGATGGACAGAGCACCCCCTGGACAACACTACAGCACCCCTTTAGGACTGGGACACTGCACAGGACTTTGGAGTGGACACAGCCCCTATGGACAACTGACTGCACAACACAGTCCAGCCAGCCCCTATGGACTTTGGAGGAGTGGACACAGCCCATATGGACAACAGCAGCACAGCACAACACAGCCAGCCCCTATGGACTTTGGAGGAGGTGAAACAGTCCCTATGGACAACAGCAGCACAGCACAACACAGCCAGCCCCTATGGACTTTGGAGGAGTGGACACAGCCCCTATGGACAACAGCAGCACAGCGCAGCACAGCACAGCACAACACTACACTACACTACACTACACTACACAGCCCAGCCAGCCCTAACTCCCACCCTCCCTCCACAGCCGAGTGAGAAAATGGCGTTGACGCGGGAACCTTATATAGAATCCAAAACCCACGAGACCCGGAAGGCGGCATGATGACGTTTTGCCTCGATTTCAGATCCGAGTCAGGCAGGAAAAGTCGAGCCTTACTCGGATCGGCCTCGGATCGTTCACTTTAGGCCAACTCCCAGAACTTCCCAAGGTCTAGTGCTGCCAGTTCTGATGACTGTGATTCCGTATGCTACAGCGCATCTCTGCATACACTCAGGTGATTACATGCTCCATTGGGACTATCAGGACTTTTTCCTCATGTGTATTAGCAAACTGGAATCTGAACTGCTCATCTCTAGTTTAAACCATATTACACTGTTATGAAAACTTGCTTTGTTTCACTTTTCATATGTGAATGAAATACAACATATTTGTTTGAAGATAATCTGTGCTTATTGTTCTTTTAATTCAGTCAATAGCAAAGAATATGAATGTGTGTTCCTGTACACATAGACATGCAAAATATATAGTGTGCACATTAGGGAATAACAAAACAAATGATTATAGTCTTTTCAATATAATAATAATAATAATAATAATAATAATAATAATAATAATAATAATAGTATTTAGGGCACAATACTTGTTTGATGGCATCACAGTAATGAGGCACTTACCTTAGTACCCCATGCATTTTTTGTAGCCTAGCAGTGTTGAAGGTATCTTCTACCAAACCACTTCTGGCCCCTGGACACTGCCAAAAAGCCCCATTGATATTTTTGCAAAGATATGAGATGAGATAAGCTACTTTCCTACAGAGGCAGAGTTGTACCAGGGTGCATTTTAAACATTACTGCTGAATACTCCATCGTCTTTCTAATAAATGCTCTATTGCCATACAATGTGATTCTTAGACATAAATGGGTTGGTCAGAAGTGTTTTTTGCCTAAATATTTGAACAAACACCATTAGCCCCATTGTTGCATACTTTGTGGGGCTGATACATTCAGCTAAAGTAGCATTAGGCCCCAAGCAAAAGACTACCAATGTATTTAATCCTATGGATCCTTCTCCTGGAAAGTTTTGTAGTGTGTATCCCATAGACTTTAATGGATTATGCCATCTAAAGATGGTGTTAGCTACCAGGGCCAATAGCTTGGTAAATTTGTCATTTAGTGTGGCCTCATAGCCCAAAACCCCTGTTTTAGTCACTCCATGTGGACTGCCCCCCGGTTACCACTCTGTGTGCAGTGTGGCTCCCTCACTGTGTCAGGAGCCGAGTGCTGCATGTAATGCTACAGTGCAGCACCCAGCTCCTGTCACTGAGGAGTCGGCACTTTGGTGTCACCCCTTGGTGGAAAACACCCCCTTGTGATGCCACTGCATTTTAGCAGCCCCTATAAAAGCCTATGGGGGCTGCTTTTGCAATCGAAAATGGAAGACCGCAGCTGATATCACTGATACACATTCCAGTGATGCTTAATATTTGTGGGATATCATGTAAATATTTTAGTATAAATAAGTAACTATGGCATGATTATACTGTGTGTTTGAGAGTTAGGTTATTATTATTATTATTATTATTATTATTATTATTATTATTATTATTATTATTATTATTATCCTTTATTTGTATGGTGCCACAAGGGTTCTGCAGCACCTTACAAACTACAGAAACAAATGAGCACACAAGACAACAGTTATTAACAGTACAGACAGTGCAGGATGAGTACATGATTTATAAACAGTGCTGCATAACACCTAAATAACCAGCAGAGTGTCAGTAACCAAGTTTTAGGTGCCATTGTAAATGAAAGTAAAAGTAAAGCAAGAAGAAGCACATGATGCAAGAGGGCCCTGCTCGTGAGAGCTTACATTCTAAGGGGAGGGTCAGACAAACAGGTGTGACACAGATGGGCTAGGTAGTGAGGAAGCAGCATAGAGTGGTGGGTTAGCATGAGCACTGGAAAGCATTGAGGAAGAAATGGGTCTTGAGAGCCCATTTGAAGATTAAGAGTCTGGAAGCCAAGTGATGGAGGAATTTTGAGCGGAGGCCAGGGAGACGAACAAAACGCAACTACTCGAAGAAGTTGGAAGTGGCAAATGTCATGAGTGTCAAATGGAAAGAATGAGATGGAGGGTTCAGAAGGTAAGAGTTGGTAGGAGTGACCCAAGGATAGAAGGACCCCAAGACCACCACCATGGAAACCTCCAGGCCAGGGTGTGTGAGAAAATATGAGGCCCCCAAAGGACATAGCTGCAGGAGCAGTGGTGTCAGATGGGTAAATCCAGGGTTTGGTGATGGCAAGGAGAATCAAGGCGTTGCAGATGAAGCGCTCAAGAACAGGGACCAGTTTATTATAAACAGAACTGGATTTCCAGAGGGAACAGGAGAGAGGGACAGAGTTAAGAGGCAAGAGGAGAATGAGATTATTAGGGTTGATGTAGTGTGGAGGTGATATTGATCTAGAGCAGGGGGATATGGATTGTGGGGGTATGTGGCTGTCTTCTGAATGAGGAAGGCTGACAGCAGGTGGTGGGTAAGGTGGAGGTCTAGTGTGGTGTGGGGGGGGGAGAGGACAGGTAACTTGGAGAAAAGAGAGGGTGCAGGGTTTAGTGGTGGTGCAGCAGGACCATGGTGGAAGAGAAGTGAATAATACTGGAGTTGTGGGAGATGCAGTGGAGAGACATATTTGATGAAGAGAGACAGAGGAGGGGAAGGAGGGGGAGGAGGTAGAAGAGACTATGGATGGAGAAAAGAGGTGAAAACTGGTGGTAGAGGAGAAAATAATGCATCTGCTGAGTGGGGGAGGAGTAGAAGAAAAGAGACATAATGTAGATGAGGCAGTTGGGTGGGGGGGAAAGTCAGTAGTAGTAATGAGTGTGAGATACAGGAGCAGTACAGGTCAAATGTCAAAATCAGATAAAAGGAAGAACAGTGCTGGAAGATGTAAAGGAACAACTACAATAGTATATTATAAACAAAAGGAGATGTTAAAGTTGCAGGATTTTAGAATTAGTATTAGTATGATTATAAAAGAAAGGTATTGGTATGAAACAATGGTAGATTCAAAAGTGGTATAGAGATACATTGACAGTGGTACTAGAATGATTTAAACGGTGTAGAGTAGAAACACAAACATACAAGAATTAAAAGTTCAGCAAGCAGTTAGTTGCTTGCAATGCTGAAGCAGGGTGTTGGCAATCTAATATCCCTGAGGAAGGAGATACCAAAACAGCTGTGTTGTGCTGTGTTCAGAGCATGGCTTCCCAGTTAGGATGATGGATATTGCTATGCTAAGTAGCCTTATGACTATTTGGTGATACAGATGTGTCCTCATATCTATAGCCTCCTTGTGCGTTAAACAGCCGTTCTAGTCGTGCCATGCCCTGGCGTGACTTGGTAGTGCCAAGCATCATTTCATGCAACTTTTACCTTAAAATTCATCTTATTCGCAAAGTGATGCAAATAAGATGCACAAGCAGCTTCTGGTGATTAAAATGATATGCAGAATGCATATAGTGTGCGGCTGCAGGTGTATCTGCATGCTGCAGACACTGTAACATAGTATTTCGCATGCAAATACAGCCGCAGTTGCACACAGAATTAAGGGATGCCATGTATTATTTTAAGCAGCAGAGGCTGCTTGTGCATCCGAATTGCATTGCTGTGCGAACACACAGAGCTCCCATGTTATGTGTAGCATGACTTGTAGCGCACAGAGGGCCTGATTCAGACCCGCTTGCAAGCGCTATGCGCATGCAAGCGGGTCGATGGCCGGGCAGTGCGCACGTGCGAGCCCCGGGGCGAGCAAGAAATCACTTGCTCCGGTGCTCGCATCCAAAAAGGGCGGCTGTCGATGTTGATTGACAGCTCACCCTGTTTGGTAGTCGTGACGGGGGGGTGGCTGGCAAATTGGAGGCGTTCCCGAAGGAACGTTTTGGGGCGGCCCCACTGACATCAGGAGTGATGTCAGTGGTGAGCTTCCAGCTCTATTAGAGCCGGTAGCTCACTGGGGCTTGCGACGGACGAGACCCTACCACTAGGGTCTCGTCGCAAGCCCGATGGTCGCGACCATCACAACCATCATCTGACCGCTCGCTAAAGCTGTGGGTGGTCACCCACAGCTTAGTGAGCGGCCAGGAGGCCAAACAAAAAAAACATGCGGGCGCCCTGATTCAGAGCGAGCGCTCACTTTTTGCAAGCTGCTCTGAATCAGGCCCAGAGGATACAGTAGAAATATATATAGACCCTGAGTATCATGTATTTTCCTACACTTAATGTCTACATGTCTGATGGAGCTTCTTTATTTGGATTATTTTATAACATCACATCTAGCATTTCCTTTATAGTGATAAATACAACAAAAACTTGGGTAAATCTTTTATCACCAGGGAATGTAATGTAGCCGCTGTAATTTATTTATTTTTTATTTGTAAAGGGCAGCGCTCCCTCCTTTACAGGTTACTTGGCAGAAAAATTGACTAATGAGATTAACTTGGCGTTTCCATTTTATTCTTACAGCTACAGTGTTGGAGGTGGGATAACTGTATTTTCTGTGAAATAACATATTACTACGCACTAGGTTTTATATTTTTTTTTTCCTTTTAATTGAGTCGTAATTCAAGATTAGTTCAATAAAATGTACAGAAGAATACAGTACATAATGGATGACTTTTTACTGAAAGTGTAATAATATGAGAGTGATACTTTTATTATTGTTGTTATTATTTCTATTTTTATTATTAGAACACACACATTGGTCCCTTTAGAAAAAAAGCAAACACATTGGTCCCCACATGAAAAAAAGCAAACTTATTGGCCCAGTAGTAAAAACAAAACAAAACACATTATACCCCACATGAAGAGAAACACACATATTGGCTAGATAGGAAAAAAAACAAACATATTGGCCCCCACTGGAAAAAAAACACACACAATGGCCTGCACAGGGAACAATAAAACACAATGGCCTCTGACAGGAAAAAAGTAAACAAACAAACACATTGGTCTTGAGAGAAAAAAATACAGTGGCCCCCACAGGAAAAAAAACCAAAACATTAATTCAAATTCATTGCACTGCAGCCCTGCAGCCTGGGTAAGCACTGCAGCGTGCCCTGCTGCATCACTGCATCACTGTGGTGAGGGCTGCATGAGGCTTCATAACCTATGATATATTGTCTCCACATCACTGTCTCTGGGTCATGAAAGGGCCCAGGCTGTGTCTGAGCCACCTGGAGAAACCCAGCACTACCAGGCTACAATGATGCAGCATGGTGAGTGCAGGTAGGGCTGCATCAGAATTTGTGGGGCCCAGTATAAATTAAACAAGTAGGTCCCCCCATTCAGTGGCACACAGATAGGGGCAAGTGGGCAGATGTTCATAAAAGCTGGATGAGCAGAGGCATATATGGGGAGGGTGGGCAGAGGCACACATGGGGGGGCAGGAAGAGACACACATGGGGCTGGGGCAGAGGCATACATGTGGGGGGACAGAGGCATACATGAGGGGTTAGAGAGACAAGTAAAAAAAAAACTGTAGCCATTGACAGACATGCCTCGTGATGAGGGAGGTAAAGAGCTGAAGACACAGATTTTGTACACAAACAGCAGGAGGGAGTGTGTTAGGGGCAGCTCTACATACTCATCAGGGCCCAGAAACAGAGACATCAGATTGGCTGCCTGTCATTTCAATGCTCCGGCCGTGGGAGCTCTCAATCGGCTCTGCAGTACTGTGTGTATCAGTGTGGTGAGCAGTTTTGGGAGACTATTTTCAGAGACTGAGAGCTTCCCTGCTCACCACACTGAGCTCTGTACTGCTGCTGCACTGTAGTGATAGGCAGCCAATCTGAATTGCTGCTAGGCTGCCTGTCACATATCACTCACTGTTGTCAGGTCGGGGAGTATGGACAGCCACCTGGTAGCTGTCAGGCAGCTCCCTATCCCTGGTACAGACACCTTTATCACCCATACTTGTGGATTGACTAATACCCAGGAGTTCACCCGGGACACCCTCAAAGAAGTTTGGGATTTGTGGCACATGATATGCAGGTCGTGGCCCTCTGTTTGGGTTCCTGTCACGACCAGGGTTTCTCGGCATGGTAGCTGACGGGTAATACCTGTGAGGACGCTATGGCGAGGGAGCATTGGCTGTGCGTGGTTCCGTGTGGGCATACTGTCACTCTGGTCTGGTTAGGCCTGGTGGTGCTTCTGTTCCGTTCTGGCATGGGCGCCGCCATCTTGTCTCTGGTCAGGTGACCTAGTTGCCCTATCCTGTTGTGTCACATGCTCCTCTCTGACCAGTCACGGCTGAGCACTGGGGATTTAAGGGAGTTGAGAGCTCCCTTGCATTGCCAGTGCAACGTGTTTCTCAGTGAGAGCTGAGAGAGTGAGTTCCTGTGCTTTCACCTGGTTTCATTGCCTAAGCCTGCTTCACCTGACTTGCTCCAACCCTGCTGGATTCCCCTGCCTCCTCCAATTACCTTTCCTATTGCCTGAGCACCTGTGTCGGCTAGACTTACCCTGCACCCTCCATTTACCTTTTCCCCTGCCTGAGAACCTGAACCTGCTGTTTCCCTGCACCTTACCTCCATTTACACCAAGCTGGACTTCGTTACCTCTGCCTGCATTTTGTTACAGCTCACCATACCTGCATACTGGACTGTTTCTGCCTGTCACTTTCTGGACATTTTCCCATTTACTCCACTACAGTTATTAAGTGCACTTTAGTGCTATACTTTGACTATTTCTTGCCATTCCCATGTCTGTTAAGCAAATCATTAAAAGTTCCACATTTACCTTTAAATCTGCTCCTGTGATCGCTCCTGCTACCACCCCGGGTCCACAAACAACCCAGAACATAACAGTTCCCTAGTATGGAGATGGTAAGCACTGGATAGGGGTCTGAACAAGAAACTGGAGACTTGCAAGGAGCATAACAATAATTACACAGTAACAGGCAAATGGAGCATTCTTTCTTTTCCTGTCTGAGAAAAACTCGTACCCGCAGAAGTGTTATTTAAATTAGAGATGAGCGGGTTCAGTTCTCAGAGAACTTGGACTTGCCCTGAACATACTGTAGGAACTGATTAAGTAAGGATCACATCTGCAATTGCGGCTGCGATTACGCATGTGATTATATGTTAATCCATTGTGATCGCTATGAAATCACAGCACAATATAAGGACGCCCACCTTACCTTACACACATCCGTAATGTTTAGCAAGACTGCAGAACCATCAGTAACATCGAGTACAATCGGAGCCTCATGCACACTTGCACAATCGCACGCAGTGAAAGGCCAAGCTGTGTATGGCATCGCAGTGGATAATGTATGCATGCCCCTGCAACAGCAAGCAAACACACGGGCATGCCTGCGTCTCACCAACCAACCCCGTCACCTCCCACAAACAGCACTTCCTGTCAATTACTCTGCGATGGATCTGTGTAGTCAACGCTATCACAGTCCCAATCACAGTGGCTGCTTCACGCATGTGCACTGCGATGCATAGGCATGCGCAGAATGCAACAATCAGCCGATTGCGTGTGTAATCACAGTTGTGATCTTTGAGCACAGCTGAACCAGGCCCATAGTAAATCTGTGCAGGATCTGAGTCAGGCTTGGGTTTTCTCGCCTGACTAAGAAACCAGAATAAGGCAAAACGTCATTAATCCCGCATCGGATTCTCGTGGATTTTGGATTGCATATAAGTCCCTCCCCACAATGATTGGTGCCATTTGCTGCTGAGTCTCCATGCAGGGAGGATGGGCTGGCTCTGTGTACTGTGTATTCAGGAGTGTACTGTCCATCCAGGGGTGTGCTGCACTGTCCATTCAGGGGTGTGCTGTGCTGTCCATCCAGCGGTGTGCTGTTCATCCAGGGGTATGGTGTCCACCTGTGTGCTGTCCATCTAGGGGTGTGCTGTGCTGTTCATCCAGGGGTCTGCTGTCCAGCCAGTATGCTGTTCATTCAGAGGTGTGCTGCCCATCCAGGGGCTATGCTGTCCATCCAGGGGGCTGTAAATAAAAGTAAAGAAAAAAAATTAATTAAAATATAATAAGTTAAAAAAAGAGATAAGAAGTAGATTTTTCTTATGCTGTACCCCAGTGTATCCATATAAGCACTGTGATGCTGCAGGCCATACCCCAGTATATCCATATAAGCACAATGACACTGCAGGCCGTACCCCAGTGTATGCTTCCATACACCAGTGTATTCATAGAAGTGCTGTGACACTGCAGGCCGTACACCAGTGTATCTATATAAGCACTGTGATGCTGCAGGAAGTACCCCAGTTTATCTGTATAAGCACTGTGATGCTGCAGGAAGTACCCCAGTGTATTCTTACGTAATCCAGTGTATCCATATAAGCACTGTAATGCTGCAGGCCGTACCCCAGTGTATCCGTATAAGTACTGTGAAGCTGCAGGACGTGCCCCAATGTATGTTTCCGTACCCCAGTGTATCCATATAAGTACTGTGACACTGCAGACCGTACCCCAGTGTATGTTTCTGTATCCCAGTGCATCTGTATTAGCACTGTGACGCTGCAGGGTGTACCCCAGTGTATGCTTCCATACCCCAGTGTATCCATATAAGCAATGTGATGCTGCAGGCCATACCCCAGTGTATGCTTCTGTACCCCAGTGTATTCATATAAGCACTGTGACACTGCAGGCCATATTCCAGTGTATGCTTCCATACCCCAGTGTATCCATATAACCACTGTGATGCTGCAGGCCATAACCCAGTGAATGCTTACATACCCCAGTGTATCCATATAAGCACTGTGACACTGCAGGTTGTATCCCACTACATTCACATAAGTGGTGTGACATCGCAGTGTCATTTGCGAACAAATTAAAAAAAAGTTAATAAAAATAAAATATATATATTTGTTGTAGTGTTCCATACAGTGGTTGTTCTGTGTTGTCCATCTACTCCCTTTCCTTTCACAGAGGTCAATGCCCACTGTGTGCACAAATTTTGCATAAGCACAGTGAATCCAAGCAGTCTCAGTTGAAAAAATATAGATTAAAATAAAAAATAAAGTTTAAATAAATACATTTGGTTCTGTTGTTACTTGTACTGTTCTGTGTGCTGTACCATAGTGAGTTTGTTCATGCACAACAAAGCCCTTTCAATCCCCACAAAGTGAGCTGAGCTGCGAATTGAAATATGAATAACCATCAGTTTAGAAGAGAAGAGCAGGAGCAGGAACCAAAGACCTTTGATGCAGCTGCTGCCACCAGTCATGATGATACTAGTCCATCAATGTCAACTAAAGCCGATGCCCAAGGGCATAGTGGGTTTAAGTCAGGGTGTCTAAAATCAAAGAACCAATATTTTACAGTGGTAAAGAAAAAACATAAAAGTTGGCTGCAGAAAAACACAAAATTGCCAATATGCCATTCATCACATGAAGTGGCAAGGAATAGCTAAGGCCGTGGCCTTAATTTGTAAGTGGTGCTTGGATTTATGCTTGTTATTATGATGATGTAAGCCCTTCTCACTCTAGAAGAGGTGTCAAAAAATAAAAACCACTAAGGCACAAGGAACCAACTGTGTGCTCAGAGACATCACAAATTTCTGAGGAGATTCTAAGTGTGTCCGCAGAAGTAATGTGTGAACCTGACCTTTCCAGTACTGTACTCGTAGAGGAGCCTCTTTCCACCATTTGTGCACACTCTGCAAATGTGGGGATGAGCATCACAAGTCAACATGTTGACATTGAAATTGAGGATGCTGCTGTGGAAGTGCACCAGGATGAGGAGGATATTTGTGCAGCTCACGCTAATAAAGATGTTGATGATGAGATATTGATGAAGATGTTGATGATGAGGTTGTTGTTGATGAGGATGTTGTTTGTGTAAATCAGGCAGCAGTGGAAACAGTTGTTGCCCATGGTAAGAAAAAGCCCAATGTCATGCCTGTGCATAAGATGAAAAAATCCACCTCTGATCTGTGGAAATATTTCTACCCAAATCTAGACAACAATTGTCAAACTATCTGTAGCATTTGTAAAGCCAGAGTAAGTAGAGGTTGGGTCCTTAACCATCTAGGAACCTCCTCCCTGTTACGTCATCTGCAACACATTCATCAAAAGTTTTTGACAAATTCAGAAACTTTAGCTAAAACAGTAACAACAAGCAATCCAGCATCAGCTAGCTCCCTTCTCTCTGCTAGATCCAAGATGCTGCCATTTCCACTACAAACACCTTAATCAACAATATCCTCAATCATGATCGGAAGTAGTCCTGCATCCTCAGAATAATCCTTGAGAGCTATGCCTGCTGCTGCTGCAAATGGATCTTCATCCCAGAAGGGGATAAGGAAGACTACTAGTAGAAGTTTAAGAAAACAATTGACTGTTAAACAATCCTTTGCAAGGGGGAGCAAGCATGCCTACAATCACCTAGTTGCACAGCAGATCACTGATGCCATAACATCTATGCTAGTATTAGATGTGCATCCAATATACACCATTAATGCAGTGGGTTTTAGACAGATAATTGAGGTCCTGTGTCTCCGCTACCAAATCCCATCTAGGTTCCACTTCACTAGAAAAGCAACTCCCAGCCAGTACAGGGACGTTAAAAAAACGTAATTAATATCCTCCAAAATGCCATTGTACCCACTGTCCACTTAACCACAGATATGTGAACAATCAGAATAGGCCAAACTGAAGATTACATGACTGTAACAGCCCACTTGGTGGGTGTATTGCCTTCAGCGGCACCAACAGCAGCAGCATCTAAGAAAGTGCAGCTCATTCAAAGGCAGGCTACTCTGTGTATCACCGGTTTCACTAAGAGGCATACCACTGACAATCTCTTAGAAAAACTCAAGGAAGTAATTGCAAAATGGCTTACCCTGCTTGGACTCTCCTCGGATTGGTGATTTCTGACAATGCCACCAATATTGTGAGAGCATTACAGCAGGGTGTATTCCAACATGTCCCATGATTTGCAGATAGAGAATAAAACGATATATCCACTCTGATTTTATATGAATAGCGGCTCATTTAAAAATAGTGGTCAAACAATGTATAAAATGAGCGCTGTATAAAAGGGAAGCAGTTGGCTTCCCGACTGTCTAATCCCGGCAAGGGGTAAAATGACAGGCACCAAATCCCAACACCTGTCATTTTACTTTTGCTGGGAGCCCGACAACTGGCTTACCAATATAAGGTAAACCGGGCACCGGGTGCGGACAGCCGTGGGGGGGTAGGGTTAGGTTTAGGGTTCGCAGGGTGACTTGGGGTTAGGCACCCCCTTGGAGTTTAGGGTTAGGCTAGGGGAAGGGAGGGTTAGGGTTAGGCACCCATGGGGTGAGGTAAGGGTTAGGCACCTCCCAGGGGACTTAGGTTTTGGTGGTGGGGAAGGGGAGGTTAGGTTTAGGCAATAAGAGGGGGGATTAGGGTTAGGCACTTTGGGGGAGATAAGGGTTAGGCACCCCTAAGGGAGGGTTAGGGGGTAGAATAGGGTAGGAAATACTTACCTTGGGATGATCAGGATTTTTACTGCTGCTGGGATGAGACTGTCAGGATTTGAACCATGCAGCCGGTGGTCAATCATACTGAATCCCTTTAATATGTGTAAATATGTATTTATATTAAAAAGTCACAATGCATGCACTTAAAAAATAAATAAAATAAAACACAAAACTTCAAAAACATATAAATACTTAAATGCTAAGAAATTGCACATGTTTGTGTTTATAGCCCTTTTTTAAGATTAGGATGAGAGTCCCGGTAAAACTTTTGGGAATGACGGCAATAGTTCTTGGAGCACAATCACTGGAGGATCTAGCTATCCCTAGTAAGCTGACCCTATCTTACCCCCTGGCATCCAGCGGTGTATAGCGGGTTTTCTCAATAGCACTGCCGCTAAGATCTTTCTGACTTGAGCCTGGCAGAGGTGGTTATTCGCGGCTATGGATGATGTCACTCGGGGGTTTCTCAGAGGCACGGGGAAGCTCTCCTGTCTCCAACAAATTTCATATCACACTGGATACTTTTTCAAGGATGTTGTACTGCTCAGAAGTGGCCGTATTTATTTGAAATCAAATGAAAAAACTTTATTGTTCTTGATAAAATGGACACCCATGTCCGGAAATTGAATTTAAAATTGGAGGTAACCACATGGTTGTGGTTGCATGCATTGCTTTGTGGATAAAATTAATAAAATCAATGAATATAAATAATGTGAGGGTAATGTATTTTCAGGTGCTTAGCAGTATTGTGAATATACATTAGACATACTAGTATGAGAAACTTGTTAATATAAATATATTAAAAATATTTAGAAAAGTAGATAGAAAATATAAACTATAAAAAAATATAATTTTATATAAAAAATGTATGTGGTTTATGTTAAAAATTATAATGGAAGAGGAAGAAACATATGGAAATTTTGCAAGGGTTGTTGGGAATAGAGGGGTATGGATTATAAATATATTAAAAATTAATTACTTATTTAATGGTGATATTGGTATTCCAAAGAAGAAGAGGAAGGGTATGAAGCAGGAGCAGGAATCATAGAGGTATTCTCTAACTGAACTAACTTCAATCTGAAGGGGGTATGGAGAAGGTATATTAAAACTACTATCAAAATTTGATATAAAAAATTATGACTATTACAATTGGTATTTTACTACAAAAAAAATTGAGGTCAAAATCGATGTCTAATGCTTTAGGGGCTAGAGTTACCAGGGTATGAATCCATTTTCTTTCAAATTTTTTGAGTGATGTCACTATATCTCCTCCTCTCCAATGGGGAATCACTTTTTGAATTCCTATAAATCTTAATCCACTGGGATTTTTATTATGTTTATCTAAAAAATGTTGTGACAGTCTGTGCTTTGAATTCAGATAAATAATGAATTTTTTAAATTTTTCAATGTCCCATGATTTGCTCACACAATCAACTTGGTGGTACAAAATTAAAAAAAAATGACAGGGCTGTGCAGGAGATATTCTCTGTGGTCCACAATATGTCTGGACATTTTCGCTATTCAGGAAAGGAAAAACGTGAGGGCGCTAATCAACAGGTGATATATATTAAATAGTATATAAACATGACACATGTAATGATTACATCATCACTAAAAGATCGGGAGACATCACACAATATAATTTTAGTAAATGAAAAATAATAAATGAAAATAAATATAAATATAAAAATAAAAATACCTACATAATGACTAAAATGGTAAATATACAGAGTAGGATCTGAACTACCTGATACATAGACACAAAGATCAGTATGCACCACACAGAATAGATACAATGTTAAATAGCATGAATAGTGTCTAGGCTCCTATGGAGCTTAATTCAATCATGCTTAGCAACATAGAAACAGGAGAAAAAACTGATGAATATTTGTCACAGTAGTGACTCCATCCCGAGAGAAAAATAAGCTTTATATTTGTTTGGAAAAACTCTGTATTTAGTAGCTCAACTCCCCAAAAAATAGTCAGTGTACATACAGTCTACTATTCTGCTGATAAACAGCAGTTCCACTGTTAAATAGAAGAGAAAAAAAAAAAACAGACGGAAACCCAGAGACCCGTAGCCTTATCAGCAGGTGAGCACTCGTGACGTGTTTCTCTGCCTCAAGCTCATCGGCGGTTTCAGACCGTCTGAAGAAACCGCCGATGAGCTTGAGGCGGAGAAATGCATCACGAGTGCGCACCTGCTGATAAGGCTACGGGTCTCCGGGTTTCCATCTGCCATGACTGTGTTTCCCTGCTGCATTTGAAAAAGAAACGGCGAATGGTAATAATATTGCTGGCCTGTGCACCTGCCATGCAGCATTGCGTTTGATATAAGGGATACTACTGTGGTTGAAAATAGAGTGGGACATATATAAGAAAATACCCACCAAACATGCATGTCGTCTAAAACTACTATCGGAAACCCATCTTGAGACTCCATAGCCACACTATAAACAGTGTTTCAACTGGACGTATACACAGTTTTTTTTTCTCTTCTATTTTACAGTGGAACTGCTGTTTATCAGCAGAATAAGAGACTGTATGTACACTGACTATTTTTTTGGGAGTTGAGCTACTAAATACAGAGTTTTTCCAAACAAATATAAAGCTTATTTTTCTCTCGGGATGGAGTCACAACTGTGACAAATATTCATCAGTTTTTTCCCCTGTTTCTATGTTGCTAAGCATGATTGAATTATGCTCCATAGGAGCCTACACACTATTCATGCTATTTAACATTGTATCTATTCTGTGTGGTGCATACTGATATTTGTGCCTTTGTATTAGCTAGTTCAGATCCTACTCTGTATATTTACCATTTTAGTCATTATTTAGGTATTTTTATTTTTATTTTTACATTTATATTTATATTTATTTTCATTTATTATTTTTCATTTACTATAATTATATTGTGTGATGTCTCCCGATCTTTTAGTGATGATGTGATCATTACATGTGTCATGTTTATATACTATTTAATATATATTACCTGTTGATTAGCACCCTCACATTTTTCCTTTCCTGGTCTTTCTTTCTGGGGAACCATCCAGTTTTTCCCAAATTGGTAGGGCTAGCTGTCTCACAGGTGGAGTGTGATATAAAGCAGGTCCGTATTGTGTCCATAGATATTAGCGCTTTTGGATTTTTTTCTTGTTGTATTTTCGCTATTCAGCAGGTGCACGTAGTAGATTGCAGAACCCGCTAGAAATGTTGAATTTGCCGTGTCATCAGCTGAAGCAAGTGGTAGTTAGAAGGTGGAAATTCACCCTTTATTTGCTTCAGCGGATGGAGGAACAGCAAAAAGCCATCCACAGCTGCACAAAGAATTATGACATAGGAAGAGGAGGGTTAATGTACTTTATTCAGGCTCAGCGGAAAATACTTTCTGTGTTGTGCAAAGTGCTGAAACCCTTCGAAGTAGTCATCTGTGAAGTGAGTTCAGACACTGCCAGCTTGAGTCAGGTAATTCCACTAATTAAACTGTTGGAAAAGCAGCTTCATAAACTGATGGAGGAGCTGAAATGAAGCGATTTTGCTAAGGATGTTGGACTTGTAGATAAAGTCCTTTATTCGCTTCTCCAGGATCCAAGGGTTGTCAGGATCTTACAATCAGATCAATATATTTCGGTGACCATGCTGGATCCTAGGTTTAAGCATCTACTGTGACTCCATCTGATAAGGTCACCATTCAAAGATGGTTGAGGACTATTTTAATGATAGCATATATATAGGTGTCTTTTCTCTCTAAATGTATTTGTTGTGTTATTTCCCTTTGTAAGTCTTGGTCTTTGTATCCTTTCTCCACAAATTAATATTTTCATTCTTCACTTTGTTTTAGAAATTCTTCATTTTCTGTACAATTATTGAAGATCCTTGTTATTTGGTCTCCTGGTATATTTTTAATCCATTTCTTGTGGTGGTTGCTTGTTGTTCCAAGGTTGTTATTTCCATCAACTTGCCTTATGTATGTTCTTGCTTGTAGTGTGTTTTTGTTTATGTATATTTCTAAGTCTAGGAAGGTGATCTTCTCTTTGTTATAGTGCGTAGTGAATTCTAGACCGATTTGGTTTGAATTTAGATAAATAATGAATTTTTAAAATTTTTCAATGTCCCATGATTTGCTCACACAATCAACTTGATGGTACAAAATAAAATAAAAAATGACAGGGCTGTGCAGGAGGAGTTCTCTGTGGCCCACAAAATTCGGGAGATTTTCAACATTCAGCAGATGCATGTAGAAGATTGCTGCACCTGCAAGAAATGTTGAATTTGCAGTGTCATCAGCTGAAGCTGGAACTCCACCCTTTATATGCTTCAGCGGATGGAGGTACAGCAAAAAGCTATCCACAGCTACACAAAGAACTATGACATAGGAAGAGGATGGTTAAAGTGCCTTATTCAGGCTCAGTGGAAAATTCTTTCTGTGTTGTACAAAGTGTTGAAACCCTTCAAAGTAGTCAACTGTGAAGTGAGTTCAGACACTGCCAGCTTGAGTCAGGTAATTCCCCTAATGGACTGTTGGAAAAGCAGCTTGATAAACTGAAGAAGGAGCTGAAATGAAGCGATTCAGGTAAGCATGTCTGACTTGTAGATAAAGTTATTTATTCACTTCTCCAGGATCCAAGGGTTGTCAGGATCTTACAATCAGATCAATATATTTTGATGATCATGCTGGATCTTTGGTTTAAGTCTCTACCGTGACTCCATCTGATAAGGTCACCATTCAAAGAATGGATGAGGACTATTTTAATGATAGCATATAAATAGGCATGTCTGAAAGTCCGTTTCACTACTGGCAGGTAAAAAAGGCAATTTGGAGGCCCTTGCACAAACTGGCTATGCTTTACTTGAGCTGTCCACCCTCCAGTGTTTACTCAGAAAGAGTTTTTAGCACTGCCGGGAACCATGTCAGTAATCAGCATAGGAGGCTACTTCCTCAAAATGTGGACAAGATGGTGTTCATCAAAATGAACTATAGATTTCAAGAGGAAGACCTTTACCGCCAATTACATCCAAAAATTACAGAGGCTCCTGGGTCTATACTGGTGGATTCCAGCTGGGACATATTAATATTGTGTGAAGATGATGTAAACACTGATGACGGTGAGGAATTATATGATGTTGGAGACAACATCTTGCCTCTGTAAAGCCAGTTTGTGCATGGAGAGATCATTGCCAGCAATGTCAGCTGCCCATTGGTGGCTTGTTTTGTGGGGGCCCAAACAAATTGGCAGTACCTGTCGCTGAAGTGATTGGGTTTTTAAACTGTGCTTGTCTTGTTTACTACATACAACATAAGGTTGGGTGGAAAGGCCCAAGGACAATTCCATCTTGCACCTGTTTTATTTGCATTATGTCCTGTTTGGGGCATTGCTGCCTGACATTTTTAATTCTGTAGTTTATTAAACTGCCATCCTGTCTGCCACTTCAGTACCACTCTGTGCCATGTTGGAAGCTGAACTGCCACATGTTAGTGCCGCCAACAGCTTTTTCAGTCAGCTAGCTCGATGTAACCTTTTGGCCTAAACTGGATGAAATCAATATTGTGAACTGTGAGATGGTCAAAATTGACTGGAAATGACTGGTAATAAATGTTTTTGAGGTTAATATTACTGTAGGACCAAAGACAGGCCCAAATTATGTGATTTTAGCTGTTTTTATGATTTTTTTGGAAAAAATAAAGATCCAAAACCAAAACCAAAACACACAAGGGTGGTTTTGTAAAACCAAATCCAGATCTAAAACCTTGAAGAAGATACAGATCCAAAACCAAAGCCAAAACATGGGTGTCGACGCACATCCCTACTAATAATGCAGAATGTACTGATTTTATGCTTTATAAACTCGCTCCCCCAACAGAGCTTATTGCTGGCAGTATCTGTATTAATATATAGGGCAAAGCAAAAAACAAGTAATTTTGCTGCTGAAAACAGTCGTTTTCAAGGATTATTTGCTTTTTGATTAATTAGCCCTGGAAGCTATACCTAATGATACCTTTTAAGGATGTATCCTATTGATGGTGTTTGTAGCCCAGGCAAGTCAGCCCCGTCCTATACATATCAGGTAAACTTAACATACAGTACATTATCTATTTTGGAAAGTAGAGACAAGGCACACATAAGGATAGAAGAGAGGACGTGGGTATGGATGAACCATCACTAATAATTTAAATAACAGTAAACATATGGCATATATTAGAAAATGCCTTAAGCTATATGCCATTTGTTCACTCACAAAGATCAACTATGTGTTTCCAGATACAGATGTAAACACTCAACTATGTGGGTAACAGACAGTAAGTACCAAATGTTTATCTACCACTTACCTATGAAAAAAATCTTTAATGACCACTAGATTCCAAAAAAAACATTTTCTGTATGAACAATGAAGTAAAATACATTGTAACTGTATTAAAAATAAAAGTATCACTTTCAAATTTTATTATTGACATGTGCAAAATACCATGGCAGTGATTCAGAGGTGCATGCTATTGCAGCTATTACTGCATTTTTTGCCACCATGTGCCGGCATCTTTATGCTAATGGCCGACGGTCTTTGTACTGAGATGCCCAATTACTGTGGAGCTAATCCACCACTGTGCGTATTAGGTCTTTCCCTTTATGGCAAGTACAATTCTCCATATGAAAAAGGCCATCAGGTTCAGTGGATGGAGAAGATAATTTGGAACAATTAATAGTTCCAAAGGCATCTAGAAGAACTGTGTTAGACTTGGCTCATGGTCATACTGTATAACTGTAGAATATCTAGGGGTAAAAAAAAATCAGAGTGAATTATGCAACAGTTTTATGGTGAGGGGTTCATAAATACTTTGTATTCTGTCCTGAGTGTCAGTACCATGCTCCCCAAGCACATTATAGAAGTCCACTTATACCATTACCCTTTTATTGAGGTCCCATTTGAGAGAATAACTATGGATTTGGTTGGACCAATAATAAAGTTTACCAAGGTCATCAGTATATTTTGGTGATAATAGATTACACTACCAGGTACCCGGAAGCGATCTCATTGCACAATATGACAACAAAGACAATCGCTGGGGAACTAGAAAATGTCTTTAGCAGAGTGGGAATACCTATGAAAATCCTAAATGATCATTTATGTTAAAAATAATGAAAATACGGGGCATGACTTGAACACCATGCTGAGAGGACTCAGGTGGGGAAGTTCCTGCAAACTAGCCACCAATTAGAATGCTGAGCTAAGAGCCGACAACCACCCACCAGAAGCGGGAAGTGTGCCGTGGTGAGCCACTGAGACTCCAGAGCACAGGTGACTGGGAGACACAGGGAGGCACACAGAGAGGTGCATTGGAGTGTGAAGAGCAGAATAGTGGTTATTCACCCCAGGCTGCCTGTGTGTACTGAGGATCCCAAACCTGAGCCAGAGACCAGATACTTTCTGTGAGAAGTTGAGGGATGCACTACTGCAGCTGCAGGCAGTTGAGCACGGGGAGATGCCGGGAGTGGAGGGCAGCCTGGAAATCCCCCTACCTGTTTACAGTACAGAGGGGTGAGATGTGCAGAGCAGATGAGGAGATTTGAGAGCTTTAGGGTCAACTGTTTGTGGAGCTGCCGGCCATCGGACAGGGAAGGGCAGTGGAGGCTGTATTGACTGCACCACACTGGAAAAGCATCAGTTACTCCTGGAAACTACAAGTAAAGCGAGGGAGTAAAAGCTTATGTACTTGTGAAATCTAAAGCATGTGAAAAGTGAGCTTTAATGAAGCAAAATAAAATAAAGGGACTGCATTAGCTATATAACATAAAATTAACCCTTCAGAGTGATGAAAATGTCTGGAAAGAGTTAAAAAATCCAGTAAAATATATTACTATGAAGTTAAAAAGTTGATTGCATTTTTAAACAATGTTACTATAATAATATATTTGTTGTTTGCAACCATCACCTGTATTGAATCACACTGCAATTTATGTAGATTTAAAATTATGCTGATCAGAGACGTTCTTGTTTTTCAAAACTGCACCTTCTCTCTTCTTAAAGATTTAATATCTCACCAAGGAAGGTAAATGCTCCAGCGGTTTCTACAGTCAACTTCATCTTCCTCTGTAACCCCTCCAAATAAAAAGAAAGATCAACTATATCGCCACAGGCTCGCACACCAGGAAAAATAAACCCTAACTATATTTCAAACTCTCCCTCTCTCCCTGCTCTATTAGAATATTATGTAAAATGCTACAGTTATTAGATTTAAAGTAGGATATTTCAGCTGAGGGAACTTCATCCATAGGTAAACTGAAAAGAGAAGTGATTGACATGGGAGAAAGGACTGACCATCTGGAAAACAAATTGAAAGAGTTAGTTATCTCTCATACTGCTGCTTATAAATCTTCACAGGTTGATTTGTCTCTGATGCAAGATAAAGTAACAAACCTGAAAGACAGAGCCCATATAACCAAACTTAAAATCAGGGGAATTCCTGAATCAATACAACAGTCTGAGCTCAATGAATTTGTAACTGGCATATTTATAAAAAATCTTCTTCCTGACCTGCCTACAAAACAGCTATTAGTTGATTTAATACATCGATTACCTAAAGCCAGAAAGGCTCCAGAGGGCTCCCCACAAGATATAATTATGAGCATACATTACTACCAAGTGAAAGAGCTGCTTTTGAGGGCATTTCGTGATATGAGCATGGTATCAACAGTCTTGGGCGTTATGCAGATATTTGGAGATTTCTCTTCAGTAACACTGACAAAGCGGAGATTATGTTCTTGAATTACTGGTGCGCTTCATCAAGCAAATATTCCCTACAGATGGGGATTCCCTGTTAAACTTATTGTCTCTCATGAAAGATTTACCGAGGTGTTGACTGCTGAAGAAGAAGGGCTTAAAGCTCTGGATCATTGGAAGATAGTATGCCCCCAACCAGCTTCTCAGAGTGTACAGTTGGTACAACAGGAATGGTCACGAGTGGGTCCAAATTAACTTAATGGCAAATGGAAGAAATCTTGCTATACCCATAGTCTTTTATAAAAAAGGAAAATCTTAAGAACTAGACACACCTATCTATTATATAGTAGAAGTATAACTGATCCTAATGATGTAATATACTGAAGAAATCAAAATATGAGTTGTTTTTTTTATAAAGTTAAGATATGTGCTCTTTCTTATAGAAGGATGTCTTTTTCGCCTGGTGTGAATGTTCATAGATATTTTTAAAGTATATAACGAGAGCGCATTAAATTTTCTTTCTATATATTCCTTTTTTTGTTTTCTTTCTTACTCTAGAGAAGATTTAGTTTATTTAATCACTTTTATTTGTGTTTCATAATTATTATCAATATACAGTAAAAAGATTAAAATCACAGTAGCACTATAGGTGATGGAAAATAGGCCACTACCTCCACATATACTGTATGTAATAATATAAACAACATTGTACAAGTACCTGCAGATAAGACACTGATTGCACTCAGGGCCTGATTCAGACCCGGACGCAAGTGGCTGTTCGCTCGTCCGCCGTACGAGCGAAAAAATTTAAATTCAAGCGCTCGCTCCTATGTTCGCTCGCAGCTAATCTTCCGCCCCATAGTCTCCCAACCCCTCCTCTAGCTAGTGAATGTTCGAAATAGCGACCATCCGTCTCCTCTTTGGTTGCAGGGAGCGCTCGCACAAGTCAAATCCGGAAGTGGCCCTGTCAGTTTTCGGTTGCCTGCTATTTCATTCAGCAAACATACTTGAATCGATTAATAGCAATCACTATATTAATTAGCTTAATTGTTATTCACATGTTTGAAAATCCTTTTTTTTTTCAATGTCAATAAACTTTATTATTGTTAGTGTGTGTCATTGCTTCCGCAGAATACGTACGGTTGGACCAAGGGGATGGTTGTTCAAAATTAAAAGTTTGTTTGAATGCTACTCTTGTTTTGCGTTTTTTTTCTAGCCAGATTTTTCATCTTTTTTATTAATATTTAAATTAGCTTACGCATGTCACTGCATCAAGCCTATCATAACTCACATTATATTTGTGAGGGTGTAGGTCACATGACTCATACAATAACCAATAGAATGCTTTCTGTTAATTTACAAAGTAAATTAGCCAATCAAAATTTTTCTAGGACCTTTATTAAAACTGTTTTGTGTAAAAAAAATTATTGCCATCATGAGAGCCGCAGCTTTTTGTAGACGTGAGCTCCTGGTCCTCACTGATGTGATGGACCGGAGAATCACAGACCAGACGCACCCCATCACTAACCTCCACAAGCGGCTGGCCTACGTGGAGGTGCGGCGCCGCCTACGTACGATCGGCTACCGCAGGAATATCGGCCAACTGGAAAGTAGGTGGTCGGATCTGGGGCGCAGATCCCCACGCCTGTTGGCCAATTTGCGTCAGCAAATACAGGAAAGTAAGTGTTTTTTTTATTTTATTTAAAATGTAAGCATACCTGCAAGTGCATGTTTACTGTATAACCCTGTTTCTTTATTTTGGACATACCTGCATGTGCATGTTTACTGTATAGCCCTGTTTCTTTATTTTGGACATACCTGCGTGTGCCTGTTTACCGTATAGCCCTGGTTTTTTTTTTGGTGTGTAAATTGTTGAAACAAAAAATGAAATATGTAATAATATAAATTTTTCAACATCATTTAGGGGCTGAGCATAGACTACAACGTCGCCAACGTCATCGACGTCGGGCTCGTCCCCTATCCACCACTCCCACCCAAACCTCCTCTGCCCACTCTTCCCCAAATTCCCCCTCCAACCCAGACCTGGCTGACCGTGAGGCCCCTCCCTCTCCTCACATTCCCATCCCTCCCAATTCACACTCCCCTCAACCCCCCCTCTCTTTTCTTCACCCTCAACTTCCTCCCAAATAACCCCTCCTCCATCCCTGCTGCACTGGCCCACCTCTGATGAGGATGATTTTGGGGCTCCAGGACCAGGCACCATTATGACCGGTACGTTTCCCTTTAAAACTATGGCTGTTTTTTCATTATTTTGATTTTAGTTGATGTTGTCCTTTTGCCTGTGCAGTTCAAAATTGTAAAGTATTTCTAATGTTTTTGATATATATCTTTGTGAAACAATGTCTAGAATGTTTTCCCCTTACACATACGACACATGTCCAAACACTCATACTTGTGTCTTTCTTGTTTACGGTACCAACAAATGTTGTATTTTTGCGTAGTTGTAACTCTCTTTTATGTTATTTTTGCCAAATATTTTTTGTCTTTGTTTTTCGACAATGTTTTCGTTTGGCATTCCTTTTGTTTTGTAGTTTTTTTTTGTCACCTTTTTTTGTATAGTATGATTTTTTAGTTGTTTTTTCTCATATAAATTAAGGTGTCATTTTAGTAATCCGCCCATTTTTTTTACCCACAGAGGACCAGAGGCGTAACAAAGAAATTTATGCAGGCTTGCAGAATTTGAGGGGCCATGTAGTTGCCATGCCTGTGGCCTTGGATCACATTTTGGCGTGCCTGCACCACTAATTATTTTAAGTTTCCCTCCAAAAATGTTTTAAAAAATAAAATTTATTTTGATTTATTGAAGTCTCATTCCTTGTGTGTAAATCTTAGATTGTTGAACCTTACATAAGTCTACTATTTGTCCCTGAGTTTATAAGTAATGTAAATTTGTTTGTAGAAAGCTCAAGTAAGTATGTAAGCTTGCTCATTAAACACATAACAATACCAATAGGTTTGGAGAAGTAACCTCAAAATGTGATTATTTTTTGGTGTGGGTAATGTTAAATTTAAAGCTACCTGCTTAGGCCTACAATTGCAAACATACTGATTCACCATAATACCTTTGGTGTTTGTTTTTAGCAACAAAGCAGGGTACTAAACTTTTCCAAATAAGAACTTACAGTATTAGGCATTAAGCAACTTTGCATTTTTAGAAACAGGTTACATTTGGTTGTAATTTACGATGGAAATCATTGGTGAACGTAAAATAAAATTTTAATACACACAAATAATAAACACCAAGTGAATACACACAATACATACAAAAATTCAAAACACACACACACGTCAAAAACACACCAAAACCCCCCAAAAAACAAAATCAGGAACTGTTTGAAGAAGGAGCATGCCAACATGAATCCACAAAAGAGGAGAAGAAATCATTGTTCCCGAAGTTATATCCAATGTGTCCACACAATGTCATTTGTGTTGATCAAGTAGTAGGCATGGTTTTTTATGGTCATTTTAGGGATTAAAAACAAAAAAAAAATCAGTTAAAAGTGTACTTTAAAATATTACATGTCTACATTGTAGCATTTTTAAACATTATGAGGAAATAATTACCTAAAAAATCTGGCCACAACTTCATCGCATATTACCACCCCACACATACTGACCTCCTACCAACCTCGGGGGGCCGTCCTCAGGCAAGGCATCCTCTGGCTGCATTGGGACACCACTCCTTATGGCGATGTTGTGAAATATCTCACACAGGACCACAATTTTCGAAACCATAGCCAGCAAATACATGAGGTCGCCACCAGAGCGGTGGAGGCATCTGAATCGGCCTTTTAAAAGGCAGATACAGTGCTCCACCACCTGCCTGGTGGCTGTAAGTGCGGAATTATACTGACTTTGTGGCCCTGGTGTGGGAGCCAAATAAGGAGTGAGCAGCCAGGGTGTGCAAGGGTAACCACTGTCTCCTGTGAAAACAGATAAAAAAACATCAGGACCATTGTGTAACAAGCTTTGCATTGGTTTCAACAGAAGGTGTCAACTTACCCGGAGCCACGCATCACCAGCTTGTAGGTTGTTTAATTTGTGCCAAATCCCTGATTACCGGATGACGAAGGAATCATGTGCACTGCCGGGGAATTTGGCATTCAGGGATAGGATCTGGAGGGAGGCATCACATACCACAATTACATTCATCGAGTGAAAGTGTTTGCAGTTCCTAAATATAGCCTCCAGCCTTGCTGGAGGCTGAAGTGGTATGTGAGTGCCATTCACAACCCCTATGATGTGTGGGAAGCCAGCTATTTGATAAAAATTAGCCTTCACCACATTAAGGGAACCCATATCCAATGGTATTTTCATAAAATGATGGAGGTGTTTGAAAAGGGCCTCCATCACTGCCCTCAGGATCCTTGAAAAGGAGGATTGGGAAATTCCAGCGACTATTCCCACAGTGGTTTGAAAGGATCCTGAGGCACAAAAATGTAACACCGACATTAATTGCGTAAGTGGTGGTATTGCTGTAGGACTGTCAATTTGCCATTCAAGATCACTCTCTATTAATGAGAGAGTGTCTATGATGAGTTGTGGTGGAAGACAGTAGCACCTTAACAACTCATTATCTGGCATTCCAAAAAGGGTGACACATGTTCTATATATCTTGGGCCTTGCATGCCTACGAGGCCTACGCCTGGGACGAAGTTGAGGTTGGTCGGGTTCTGGAACCATGGCCATTATAATACAACCAACATCAATCTGAAATGTTAAGCAAGGTAGTTATAGGTTTAGACAAATGTGTTAAGAAAAATATACTTATCTTTTCCAAGAAAACCAAAGATGCTTACAGGCCTGGGACGTGTCATGGGCAAATCAACCTACATTTCAAAATTTGAAAATTTTTAAGATATTAATTTAAAAAACTATGATTTTAAAAAAGTTTGTATTCTAAAAAATAGAGAAGAGAGCACACATTAGTTCTCAAAATAGTACGCTACATTTAGTGGTAAGACATGATTTTACACAGAAAAATTGAAAACACATTAGTTTGCTAAATAGTATGCTACTTTTACAGTTAAATAAGGATACATTAGTTCGCTAAATAGTACGCTACTTTTAAAGTTGAATAAGTATACATTAGTTCGCTAAATAGTACGCTACTTTTACAGTTGAATAAGGATATATTAGTTCGCTAAATAGTACGCTACGAATTTGTAAAATCATGAAACCAAAAACACTTACCAAAAACAGACAAATATCCCAAAGTTCAAAAACTTCACTAAGTCACTGCCAAAATAACTGTAAAACAAAAAAAAAATTAGAAACAAATGTAAACTATTTACTATTATTTTTTACGGTGTTTTTTTAAAATACTTACTCAAAAATGCAAATCAAAAAAGCAGAAAAATATAAAAAACTGCTAACGGAAAATAACGAAGAAAAAAAGCCAAAAGATAAAAAAAAAACAGTCCTTCTTCTACAAACCAATCGCCAACAATCAACTCCAACGCTAAACCTCCAACAATCAAAACATGCCACCTCGACTCGAGTCACACCAAGCCATAAATAGGCTTTATTTTCCTGCTCAAATTAAGGACGGACAATAGGAGCGCACAAGGAATGATGCGGCCGAATAATGCTGATGCATGTATAAAAACGTCACTGAAGGCCAAGATTGGTCTGCTACATTGACCAAAAAAAATTAGTACAGAGCAGCAAAGTACTAGCCAACAGGCACCATGTAAGTGTTGTTTTTTTTTATGGGAAATTGCGTATGTTTAACATTACATTTTAAAACATTTTACTAAAATTCTTTTTTAACATTTAAAAAAAAAGGTATGGAGGATGCCATGGAAGAGGCTGCTGGCCCTAGTAGGCAAACTAGGGCCAAAAAAAAAAGGCAGCCACAATTCACAAGGAAGGAGATGGAGATTTTGGTGCAAATGTGCAATGATAACCTGGCACAGGCACCAAGGAATATGGGTGCAACCCAGAGATGGAAACTGTGTGACGACATAGCCAGTGGTGTCAATGGTGTGGGTGAGTTTGAACGTTCAACCCGGGAGGTCAAACGCCGGTATGTAAAAACAAAATTTTAGTAAAAAGTGTTTACAGGTCAAAATACTGCAGGAATAATGCCAAATTTTTAACCAGCAGATGGAGCGACTTCAAATATCGGCTCAATCAAAAACTGGCTGATAGGGCTAGGCATGCAGGGGGGACAGGTAGGGGTCCCACCCCTGTGTCACTTGAGCTCACAGATTTGTAGGAGCTGGCCCAGGGGTGTGTGCAAGATGAGGAGGTGTTTGGCGTGTCGAACATGGATACCAACATGCCAGACTTTGCGGCTCCTCATGTTGCCCCAGGTAAATGTTGTAAGGTTACCAACTCAAAAATGTGTTTTTGACAATATCTAGATTATAATTTTACTCTTTTCTCTTTTTTCTCACAGAGAACAGGCAGATGAGTCTGCTCCAGAGGTGAGCTTTGGCCGCAGAATTTCTTCTGGCTCTGCAGGGGAGGAAGCAGTAGATCTTGCTGGGGACCCTGTGGCAGACAGTCCAGGGCATTCCCCCTCGCAGACAGTGGCCCTCCTCACTGATCTCAATGGTAAAATGGATCAGCACACCGAGATTCTGCTGAGGATGGACGCCAATCTGCTACGGGTGGCGGACGCCCTGGAGCAAATTGCTGCGGCCAACGTGACCATTGCTAAGGCCCTTGCGGAAAATACTGGGGCCAACATGCAAATAGCAAATGCTCTGGAGCAGCTCGTTCACCAGCACATGTTGGAGCCGGCCTCCCTTCCTGCCGGAACATCAGGAGCCTCCACCTCTGGCACAACAACAGCCATCCCTCCAAATGTGCCTAGCCCTATGCCTAGTCCAGAGGCCACAACATCTGCCTCTGGCCAGGCCAGCCGAAGGACTTCCCGGACCCGTTCAGGCTCCCTCCAACCCCCGCCCAAACGGCCTAAAAGGCAATGACAGCACTGGCTAATTTCCCCATCCATCTCTGTGTTTGCCCCATATTCCTGCATGGCAAAAACCTCCATCTCCTTTCTTGTGAATTGTTTTTATTTGTTTTTATTCTTTTCAAATGCCACTTATTTTGTGGGTGTGTGTGCAAAATGATTTGTAGATTTTGTCCCATGAAAAAAAATATGTTTACTTGAAAAATCAATTTATTAGTTTTAATTAACAATTATCCCAAAAAAAAAGACGATTGGTTTTTTTTGTCCAAAAAAAAAAAAAACCATGCCTACAATATTGTTTGTCTACAAAATAAACACTTACAAATATGTAAAAAGCACTCAAAAAACTCAAACATTTGTTAACTAATTGATTGCATGCCCCAGAAATTAGCAGCTGAGTAGTTCACCTGCATTCGGTTTTTAACTACTAAAAAAGGTCTATTTGCGAAACACCTTAGAAGCTGTTTAGCAATTAAAAGTTAATTGTTTTTGTTGCCTCACTTGATTAATCGCAACACCATCGATGACTCCGGGGAAGTACAAGGAGACCATCGTCATTGCGGTAGACTATACCAGACCCAAAGCTGAGCGAGCAGTCTTAATGGAAATTGGATCACACAGTGACGTGTACAAAATAGCGTCCACATTGGACGTTCGCACAAGATAATACATGTACAACCAAAAAACGCCTTGCCACGCCTGCGTTTTCTCATCTCCACCCCCGTTACCACCCATAAACAGAACATTCTGTCAATCAAATGACATAGGTCACTTACTGTTCGCTGTGTATACGAGCGATCGAGAAATGACTGCAATGATCTGGCCACACATGCGCAATGAGAACCGGACGCTTGCGTGGTTTAAAACAATCAAATGCGTACGAGCGAACGGCTGATAGCGTCCGGCTCTGAATGAGGTCCTCATTCCCTGTTCTTACAGGGACATTGAGATGTAACCCTGAACATATCTTGAATCTCTTCTCCTACAAGAAGAGGTGGTATTTCATTTTTGGTAAAAAAAAAAATTTCAATTGAGCGAATTAAATTTATGAGATGTTGGCTCAAACCAAATGGAAGAGAGATTTAAATATTTAATTATTAGATGCTTCAGCATGGTCCCATTTGTTTAACTCTATACATAAAATGTCAAGATGTATATCACGTATAGAGAAGTATCTAAAAATGTTCTATCACAGCACTGAGGTTGTGGGTTTGATTCCCACTACGGCCCTAACTGTGTGGAGTTTGTATATTCTCCCTGTGCTTGCATGGGTTTCCTCCGGGTGCTCTGGTTTCCTCCCACCCTCCAAAAATATACTGGTAGGTTAATTGGCTCCCAACAAATTAACCCTAGTGTGTAAGTGTGTGTGCATGTGGTAGGGAACACAGATTGTAAGCTCCACTGGGGCAGGGACTGATGGACAAATATTCTCTGTAAAGCGCTGCGGAATATGTGTGCGCTATGTAAATAACTTGTTATAATGTATTTAACTATAGATAGGATACACAGGATGTGAGATGTCCAGGGGCAAAAGGAGACATCTTACATATCTTATGGCAATGTTTAAGGTTTCAGACCTTGTGGCAAGAGGTAGAGAGTTTAATATATCAGGTCTTGGAATTAAATGTAGATATAACTCTGCAAATGGCCCTCTTACATATACTGTATATCCATCAGATCCTCCCTCTGGAAATTTTGCATCTTGGCAGAGTTAGTTTACTCTGCATTGGAGCAGTGGCGTAAGTTCATCCCAGACGCCCGGAGGCAAGTTATAATTTGGTGACCCCCGTCATAGCCGCTGACACTGTAATGTAGCAATTCACATTCAGACAGGGTATAGATAGACGAAGGCAGCAACTGATGGTCTGACATGGAGCTCTCCACTAGTGTATGGTGGCTTCTCAGGAACCGGGAAGGGGTGCCATGTATTGGGCGGCCGTGACGGTACACTCCGGGTACATAGGGCCTGATTCAGAGCTGGACGCTCTTTGAGAGCACTCGCTCTGAATCAGGACGTCCCTGTTTTTTTTTTAAATACGGCTTACTGGCTGCTTGCTAAGCTGTGGGTCACCACCCACAACTTTAGCGAGCGGCCAGGTGATGGTCGCGATGGTCACGACCATCTGGGATTGCGACAAGACCCTTGTGGTAGGGTCTCATTCCCGCAAGCCCAAGTGAGCTTTCGGTTCTAGTAGACCCAGAAGCTCACCAATGACATCACTCGTGGGGCCGCCCCCAAATGGCAGGCGTTCCTTCGGGAACGTCTCCGTTTGGCCTGCCACCCCCCCTGCCCGCCTCCAAAATGGGGCAAGCTGTCAATCACAATCGACAGCTGCCCAGCTTTGGTGCGAGACCCATAGCGGAAGAGCGCCCATCGCTGGCCGGGTCTCGCAAATGCGCAGTGGGGGACCATCGACCCGCTTGCGAGTGCTGTGCGCTCGCGAGCGGGTCTGAATCAGGCCTATAGTTACAGCTCTAAGTGGGGTGAATATGTTGTGGACAATGGAGGAGGTGCCCCTTCAGAGCTGGAGCCCGGCGGCAGGCGCCTCTATTGTCTCCCATAGTTCTGCCCCTGCATTGGAGGTCAGGTAGGGAAGAATATAAAAGGAGCAGGCATATTTAGAGATCAACTATAACAGAGCTACTTGTTTGATACTTGTATGATCAGCTGTATTTTTCTTTGCATGAAAAAAAGGTTAATAAACACATGTCTATATACAATACAATGCATACACTGATGCATATGAAAATACTGCAGTGTACTGTACCTGATTTACTGTATATACACTAAAATACATAAAAATATTGCAAACTGGACTTGTTCTTCTAGCAGCAAAATGGTTAAAATGCTTGTATTTGTTAGTATGCTGCATGAAAAACCCACCACCAGCTGAATAATTTCTGCCTGTCATTCTCTAACACAGCCTGCAGTGCTTTAGTAGTCGATTGCATGTGATTATTATCATTATCATAAATAGTGAAATATTCCCTGAGGGTGAACATTTCAGCAAGGTTCAAGTGTTTGCAAATTTCCATGTTTCCCGACTGGCAAACAAACAAATTACACTAAATTCATAAAAATTCTTGCAAAAGGATATCTTCATATATATATATACTGATACTTTTTCTGCATGACATTTTGTTCATTTCATACCTGAAATGTATTGAATACAGTACTTTATAAGGCTTATTGATTACACATCTATAGAATTGTTTAATATTTTGCTGTATATGTATGTATTTACATGTTTGATACAAGATATACTTCTTGTTCATAAATGTGTCTTTTCTATTATTTGATTTTGCAATTTGGTAGTTTTTTTAATTTATTTTACAACATAATGATGTGGGAAAAAGTTAATATATGATATTTATGTAATTGTAAATTTCCTTGCCAATAGGCAGTTTGGTTTATTGAGCACATGGGCTCTAAAACAGACATTTAATGTATCTATAATAACAAAGCTTATTGTCACCAACTTTTTAGTCTATTCAAATGTATGCTAACTTCTACCACTAGCTGTAAAAAAAAACTCTTGTGGTATATTTACTAAAGTGAGAGTTTTTAGAAGTGGAGATGTTGCCCATAGCAACCAACCAGGTTTTAGCTATTATATTCTAGAAGGTGCTAGTTAAATATTAAGTATAATCTCATTGGTTGCTATGGGCAGCATCGCCATTTCAAATAACCCGCACTTTAGTAAATATATTTGTTGCTGAAAATAATGAAATGTTATGCTGCATGACTATTAAATCTTTTTCTGCAATAAATAGAATGTTTCCAAAACAACAGCCTTAAAAGCATTTCTAGTGGTAAAGCCTCTAATTGACACTATTTTGCTTCACCATCTATTTCCCTGCATAAAAAATGCTAAGTGCAAAAGTTTGGAAAGTTAAGAATATCATTGAAACAAAAGATATACCTTTCAAGAAAATACCATATTTGCCACTCTCATTTTTTCATGCATCCACAAACATAACAGTATGTACTAGAGATGAGCGGGTTCAGATTCCAGAGATCCGAAACCAACCGAATTTAGCATAATGAAGTCAGATCCAAGCAGGCTCAGAGTTTCCCGCCTGGTCGGATCTCGAAACCGAGGCAAAGCGATAGAGTCTGAAATCTCGCGGTTCGTGAGCTTTCGTCTCTATGATCAATGTAGTATATAAGGGACCACGCGATGGACGCCATTTCACTCTGGCTGTGGAGACTGAACATGGAGGGTGGGTAGTGTAGGGCTGGGAGAGGTGCTGGTGCTATCTGCTGTGTCCTCAGCTGGTGACTGCTGATCCATTCTTGTCTCTGGTCACGGCACTGTCACTGTGCTGTCTGCTGATCCATCTGGGCTGTCTGCTGTGTCCTGCGCTTGTGCTGTGTCCATCTCTGGGCCCAAGTTCTGGACTCTAACAAAAAAAAAAAAAAAAAATCAATCAAAGTGTCTTTTAGATTTTTCAGTGTGCTCGTGGGTGTTAGGCTTAACCCCAGTAGCGCACAAGATCCAGCCCAACTCCAGTTGTGATAAAAATAATAAAAGTCAATCAACCAGAGAGTATTTTATGTTTTTCTGTGTGTGCTCATGGGTGTAGTGCACAAGATCCAGCCAGCAACGCAAGTTGCAACCTTGTGCTGCCCGACTCCAGTCGTGATCAATTGGTGCTCTGGGCCCAAGGTCTTCTGGAGCTGACAAAAAATAAAAATCATTTGTTTTATTTTCTAATATTTTTGTGTGTGCACACGACTGCACATGTGTGAATTTTGTAACTGCACCTTGGCTACACTATTGGTGATTGTGACACTGCTTCAAGACTGCAGAATATATGGATGGCTGTCACATGACAGGAGAGCAAAGCCAAGAACCACATGTAGTAGCTGCTGCCAGAAGTGCAAGGCCATCAACTTCCTCGTCCTCTATGAAGGCCCATGCCCCAGGGCTTAAGTCACACCATCGATATGGTAAAGCAAGTTTTACTGAACTTAAGAAAACATTTTTTAAAGGATATTTGCCTTTAGAGAAACAAAAACTTGGCAATATGCCATTCACTACACGAAGTGGCAAGGAAAGGATAAGGCCTTGGCCTTTATTTATGAAGACTGCTGATAGCCCTTCTGCTTGTAGTAGTAGTGGTGGTGGTGGTCCAATTAAAAATTTGAAAGTTGTTAAGACCAACTGTGTGCCCTGAGAAATTGAAATCACAATTCCCCGAGGAGAGTGCAAGTGTGTCCGCGGTTGCCATGTGTGAGCCCGACCTAAATACTAGTGTACTGGAGGATCCCCCAAGTTCCAACATGTGTGTGCCCTCTGTAAATGTGGGGAAGGGCAGTCAACATCTTGCACACATTTTGGTAGTTTAAGGTGCTAAGGATGATGAGGATGTTGATGATGAGGATGTCCTTTGTGTAAGTAAGGCAACAGCTGTTGCCCATGGTTTAAAAAAGCCAAAGCCCATTGTTGTCATTCCGGGACAAAAGACAAAAAAATCTATGTGTGAAATTATTTCCATCCCAATCCGGACAACAGTTGTCAAGCCATATGTGCCCGTTGCCATGCAAGAGTGAGTAGATGGAGGGACCTAAACCACCTAGGAACCTCCTCCTTGTTACATCACTTAGAGAGCATTCAGCAAATATCAAAGTGTACATCACCAAGTTCCAAAACTCAAAATGTAACAAGTCCAGTGTCACCTACTTGCTCTCACTCTGTGAGATCCAAGCACCTTCGATCTCCAATGCCTGCATCATCAACATCCTCATTCATCATCGGAAGTTGTCCTGCTGCATCCAATGTTGGTATTCGAAGCATGATTGACTCCTCTCCTATCCGTGATTCCTTAGAAGGATCCTTGATGACTACGCCAGTTGCTGCTGGTGTTGCTGTCAGTGGATCTTCATCCCAGAAGGGGACCAGGAAGAAGACTACTTTTAGCATATCCTCCAAAAACAATTAACTGTCAAGCAATCATTTGCAAGGGCAAACAAGTATGACAGCAATCACCCATTTGCATAGCAGATTACTAATGCCATAACAGCTATGCTGGAATTAGATGTGCATCCAGCATCCGCCATTACTGCAGTGGGTTTTCAACAGTTAATTAAAGTCTTGTGTCCTCACTACCAGAACTCTTCTAGATGCCACTTTGCTAGAACAGCAATTCCAAGTCTGTACAAGGACATTAAAAAAAACCTTATTAATGTCCTCAGAAATGCCATTGTACCCACTGTCCTCTTGACCACTGATATATGGACAAGTGGGACAGGGCAAACTAAGGATTACATGACTTTGACAGCCCACTGGGTAGGTGTATTGCCTACAACAGCAACAGCAGCAGCAACATCTCCCAAAAGACAGCTGATACATAGGCAGGCTACTCTTTGTATAACTGTTTTCACTAAGAGGCATACCGCTGAGAACCTCTTAGAAAAACTCAGGGAAATCATTGCTAAATGGCTTACCCCACTTGGACTCTCCTCGGGATTTGTGATTTCAGACAATGTCACCAATATCGTGAGAGCATTACATGTGGGCGAATTCCAACACGTCTCATGTTTTGCTCACACAATTAATTTGGTGGTGCAACATTTTTTAAAAAGTGACACAGTCGTGCAGGAGATGCTCTTGGTGGCCTGCAAAATATCCAGACATTTTAGACATTTGGCGACCGCTTGTCATAGATTGCATGTCCAGCAGGTACTGTTAAATTTGAAGAAGTACCTTTGCTCGAGGCAAAGACAGGGGTAAAGGCAAAGTATGTCTATACTCTTGAGTATAATGTGGTAACAATAATATGAAAATATAGAAAAGAATATAAAACTTAACCTTTATTAATGAACCTTAAAAAGGAAAGGGAAAAGGGGAATTTAGAGATACACTGGGTATAAAAATAAATAAACAATTAACTAGTAATATTAGTCATGAATATGTGCAACTGAATGACATATCCATAGAGTGAACATGGTATATTAACCAGTCCACTTGGGAAAATAATATTCAGAGAGCTGAAAAATAGCAGCACAAACCGGATTAATCATAAAATAGATATTATATAAACTCTGTTCCACAACAGATTCCTAAAGTGCTATTACTCTGAATTCTAACAGTCCATACTATATTCAATACTATAAGTCATTTCAGTCTCTAGAATAGAGAATTTTCTGGCACATAGCATATATCCAATGTGGAAACACATATATATGAAGAGATTAGGTATGGATTAAGTTAAACAGAGAGTAAAATATACAAATAAATCACAGAGATGTACCCAGTGAAATCCATGACAAATAACGTACACACTTTAACAAGTACAAATCATCTAATCAAGATGATGATAATCAAACAGGTGGTACCTGGCATGAGCAGAGTTATATATACAAATTGTATTAGGAAATTCTAGTCACAAGAAAAAATTTATAATGACAAATATAATGACTCTGTCGAACAACAAATCTCAATATATATCATATGGCGAAAATATTCCTGATGCGACCCTCTATAGACAGATTATATTCATTAATCAATTGAAATAACAACACACAGAAAAACAATATGTTGTGCAAGGGTCTCAAACCCTTTGAACTTGCCACACGTGAATTAAGTTCAGACACTGCTAACTTGAGTCAGGTCATTCCCCTCATCAGACTTTTGCAAAAACAGCTGGTGAAACTGAAGGAGGAGCTGAGACGGAGCGATTGCGCAAAGTATGTCGGACTGGTGGATCAAGCCCTTGATTCACTTCAACAGGATCCAAGAGTCGTCAATCTATTGAAATCTGAAAAATATATTTTGGCCACCATTCTGGATACTAGGTTTAAGTCCTATCTTGTGAGTTTTTTTCCAACAGACCAAAATCTAAAACTATGCAAAGAGCTGTTGGTCAAAAAATTGTCAGCTGCAGCTGCATGTGAAACGCCATCATCTCCTCCTTCAGTTTCAACAGCTGCCAGGAAAAAACTCTATTTTCCTCATAGAATGCTTGCTTGTCATGCAGATCGTTCACCAAAAAATGACATCTGGTTGGGGCTGAGAGAACTGCCTACTAGTGACATGTCTTCTACCATGACTATGTGTGATACGGTTTCCATTCACAGAATGGTGGAGGACTATTTCAGCGATAACATCCTAAGACATATAAGACAGTCCCTTTCAGTATTGGCAGGAAAAAGAGGCAATTTGGAGTCCCATGCACAGACTGGCTTTGCATTACTTAAGCTGCCCTCCCTCCAGTGTGTTCTCCGAAAGAGTTTTCAGTGCAGCTGGCAACCTTGTCAGTGATCGACATAGGAGGTTACTTCCTCAAAATGTGGAAAAGATGATGTTCATTAAAATGAATTACAAATTCCACGAGGAAGACCTCTACCAACAATTACATAAAAAAATGACAGAGGCACCTATGGTGGATTCCAGCAGGGACAAATTAATATTGTGTGAAGAAGATGATGTACACACTGATGGGGAGGATGAGGAAGATGACAACTTGTAATGTAATTCCAGCTTGTGTATGGGATCTTTTTCATTTCCATGTCCAATGCACATTGGCAGCTTGTTTTATGGGGGTCCAAACAATCCAATAATTTCAGCCACAGTTGGCAGTCATTGTCACTGAAATTATTGGTTTGCTAAACTGTCCTGTTTTGTATACAACATAAGGGTGGGTGGGAGTGCCCAAGGACTATTCCATCTTGCACCCTTTTCCTTTCCATTATGTGCTGGTTGGGGCATTGCTGCCTGACATTTTAAATTAATGTTATGGTTGGTTTAGGAACCAATGATTTATTTTTAAATTAATTTATGATCAATTTAACAGCCAGGGGCTGTACCCAATGAATTGAATTTTAATTCATTTATGATCAATTTAACAGCCAGGTACTGCACCCAGTGAATTGTTTTTAAAATAATTTATGATCAATTTAACAGCCAGGGGCTGCACCAATGAATTGTTTTTTAATTAATTTATAATTAATTTTACATCTGGCTGTCACTGTCATTGGCGTAGCTGCGCAGGGGTGCTGTGCTGCTGTCTATCAAGGGGCTGCATGAATATTGCAAAGAAAACTTTTTTTTTAAGTTATTGGGTTACAAAAAGTTTCTTTTTTAATCTTAAACATAGCAGAAATGTTATCCTAACAGCTTATAAAGTTATATGCTCTAAAAAACTAAAGCCTATATTTGTAAAAAAACTAAAGCCTAATTCTGCCAAAAGAGAGACTGACACCACAGCTAAACATAAGAATCACATTCTGGATGTGAATTGTCTCATTTGCATGGTGTAAACCCAACCCTCAGATGAGATGGATCTTAGCCAGTGGACAACATTGAAATCACCATTAAAAAGTCACAATGGAAGACTACAGTGTGGAGAATCTTTCTTCACAGTCAGGAGAGGCCTCAGAGAACATGAAAAAAGATGCTCTAGGTGCTGAACTTCAAGAAATTTTTCCATCATGTTCTGCAGTGTGGAAAGGTTTCATTCACATGTTTTCTATAAAGCAGATCAAAGTTATAGCCTTCAAAGTGTCTGGCTATAACACCCACCTTTGCCAGGAATTTCCAAAGGATTCATTTGTCCGGAATCTGTCTGGGAATTCATGGATTGTATTTGGCCTGAATGCACTAAGATATCCAGTGATTCTGTCACTGTGTTCTGTAGCCGACTTTATTCCTACCTGAATCGCAAACTGAAATACGGAATAGTAAGCACAGACAACATGGAAGCCTTTGTTATTCCACTGCCTGCATGCCAACCAATACCTCCCAGAATACACCCACTGGGGGGGATCAGGTCTTGATAATGACCATCCCCATCTGTTGCTAGGCCTTCTTCTTCCAGACCATCCATCCTAGACTTCCTGTGCAAAAAGGGTAAGCAGGGTACAGAAAGAGGAGCTGATGTCCCCAATGACATTTTTTTTCTACTATCGCAGATGATGTGGAGAGATAAGAGCTTCAGATGTTGGAACAGGGGTTCCAATGTATTTGGCTTCCCTCCAGTGAACAGAGCTCTGTTCCTCAGGAAGTGTATATGCCTGAGCTGATAGGTAGGTAGTTTCTGTCTGTTGGTAAACAACCTTTATGAGATGGCAACCCAAATTAACAATAACTATAATAAATTAATGTGTCCACTGATGATTACCAGCCTGATCCCTTAACAGCAACATACCCCATATGGCCAACTCATAACATGACACCCAGTTTGCAGCCTCCTCTTCCTTATGACACTAATCCAGTCGCCATGGTTGATCAATCAGCCATGTGTGGTCCACCCAGTTTTTGGCCTTCTGCATTCTATTCTAACATTCACATATCTAAGAGAAGTGAATAGTGGGAAAAATGGCAATTTGAAGGCCACTAACTAACTGTTTTTTTTAATGTCCCAGTACAGGTTGGGAAATTCTGTTACAGAACAGAAGGTTTGCAAAGGATTATTTAAGTCAATTGTCTATTTATTTTTGGAAAGCACATTTCCTGGTCCTCTTCCGGTTTTAAAAATATCAACTCCCAGCAAGCATGCATGGTGCTCAAGAAGAACTCCCCAAGAAAGACACAATGTAATACACAATGTAATTAGGTCTGAAATGTTGCATTTGCTGCTTTGTTCTGCTTGTTCACAATATATCTCATATATATATATATATATATATATATATAGTTAAGAGGACAGTGGGAACAATGGAAGTTTGAAGGCCACTAACTAACTATGATTTTTTTTATGTTCCTGTACAGGTTGGGAAATGCCTTTTATAGAAGATTTGAAAAGCATTATTGAAGTCAATTGTTTATTTTTTGAAAGGATGCTTCCTGTTCCCCTTGTGAGCTGTGAGGTGGACAAAATTAACTGGAAATGAGTGGAAATAAATGTTATTGAGGTTATTAATACTGTAAGAACACACTTTATTACATTTTTGTGATTTTAGCTTTTTTTTATTTTTTAAGAAGAATCCAGATCCAAAACCAAAACCAAAACACGAAAACAAAACATGAAGGTGAGGTTTTGGTAAAACCAATCCAGATCCAAAACCAGAGGAGATCCAAAACCAAAACACAAGGGCCGGCACACATCTCTAGTATGTACTAAGCACACTACAATGCAGACAGCCTATTCCTACTTCAATATCTGATGATCTGGAAGAAGAGTTATCCTACGCACACATCTGTCTAAACCAATAAAGAAAGCAGTTGCTAGGTTTCTTAAAAAAAAAACCCACCTTATTTAGAACCCAACAGTGCCTGATACAGGGATGCACGCAGGTCTCACTGCTGCTACATCTGTGTACACACTGTGTGATAATATGTCAATGCAGCAGGAGACATCTAGTGTAATTAGATGCCTCCTGCTGGCTTCTCCGATCTACTGCTGCAGTTGAGAACACAGTATTGGATCATCTGCATAAACATTGGTCATCTGAGTAAATCAGCAATTGATTGCAGTAGTCGTGCAATTTGCAATCAATTGTGTATAAAAATCTTTCCTTTTTTCAATCGATTGCAGATTGCAGAATTGCCACTATCGATTGAAAAAGGGAAAGATTTTTATACACAATCGATTGCAAATTGCACGATTGCTGCAATCAATTGCTGATATATGGGGCCTTAACCCTCAGGTTACTCAGAATGAGTGGGGAAATGCACACTGCTGAAGCCAGTGAAGCCAGTGAAGCTACATCCAAGGACACAGCACCTGGCTTCAGCATTTCCAGAAAATAAGGCTGACACCCCTTTGTTTTCTGCCTGTCATCACCCCCAAACACCAGCAGCATGTCAATCATGTTGTACAATTTTTAGCATTTGGCAACTTTGCAGCCTCAGAGCAGCACATGAACAGATGCACAGATCTAAATATCTACCAACTATCTACCACCTATCTATCTAACAGCTATGCCATCCAGTCCACAGATTTTTTTTCCAGAATTCCATGGTTCATAATATGAAATGCCGGAGAGAGATCCAGAAGGATTAAGATTGAACAAACGTCTGTCTCTTGGCATCAGAAGATCATTAAGAACAAACAGCAGACCTGTTTCTATGCTATATCATCTCCAAATCCTTACTGGAAAGGATCATAAATATCATGGGTTGAGAGAAAAGTTTTCGGTTCTGGTGCAACCATTTTCTAAATGACCATTCCTAGAAGAGGAAGACTTTATACTAGTTTGCAGTTGGTCGTACATGGTCTGATTCAGAGATGTATGTAAACCCAATTATTTACATATGTCTCCAATATATTTGTACTCACCTGCAGGTCACAGAATATGTTATCAGTCAAATATTCACCATTACCAACACAACTGTAATGTTTTATCCCATAGCCCATGTTATTTGCATTTTACATGCTACAAATGGGTGAAATAATCTCTCATCATGGTCAATATACCACTGCTATGCAGATGATGCTCAGTTGTACCAGCAGTGGGTACTGAGAACCCAATACCATTCTTAAAAGGCTGCTAGTTGAGCTTCAGTCATGGGGCGAGTGTCTGAAAGTAGCAACTCAACCCTGATAAAAGAGATTCTTATAACAGGAGCTCACTGTCAGTGGGCAGCTTTACTTTACCACGCCACGCTGCTCTATTCTCATGCTATGACTTATAAGCCTGTATGACACACTATGAGCAACAATGCAGCATGACACTTCTGTATGAATCCACAACCCAGGACAACACCAAGATTTTGCACAAGATCATAATTTTCAACTCCCAAACCCCAGGCATAGGTTCAGTGGATTTCTGCAGCACACCTGCAGCAAGTGCATGTGTTGCGAATTGTGCTGCAGGTAAGACTACAATATGTGTCAATGATTAGTGTGTGCGTGGCTTGCTCTATAGTGTTTGATATGGTGAATAAAATTGTAAGGGTATACATACATTCCGTAATATTAGAGGGCTTTTTTAAATTGATCATTTACTGCTAGCTGCATATCCTTACAGGAAACACACCAACATAAAAAATACAATTTTTCTATCATATAATAGTATTCTTTAAGAGTAAATGGTGGTGGTTTGTGAGGGGACGGGCTACCGTACTGTTAGAAATTTTTGGAGTGGGTTGTGTGATCACATTACAAACTTGATGTGCCCTCTAGGTCCCTTCCCCCAAAGCAAGCAAGAGCCTTTCATTAACATAATATAGGATGTTTTGTTAGCCATTTAAGCAGTCAGCTCAATGTTTGTCCTTGCAATTACAGTACTTGTACCATGAAAAGGAGAGGAATGGTGACCATTGGTAGGACACCATTCTCCAGCCACTAGGAGAACTGCTGTGCTGCTAGGAGTTTGTACAACATGTTGCTAATTGGTACTCATCAGTAAGTGCCGGCAACCTCGGCACTGTAGACAGTGGTGGCGTTCCTAAAGAAATTAGTAGTGGGGTCTGAGCAGCGTTGTAAAAAACCATCACTGAACTACAAGTTTTAGCCCAGAAAGAGGTGTCTCTGGATTACAAACTGACTATGCATTTTTTGCTGCACACTTGTAGCAATGTTGGCAATGCTGTGCCACTAGGAGCTTGAAAAAAATGATCCTAATTGGTACACATCAGTAAGTGCCTTTGCTGCAGCAGTAGTAGTAGGAATGACCATTGGTAGATTATTGGAATCAAAACTAGTTAACATCGGTGGCAACCATCGATATTTTGAAAACATCAATGGTTGATGGCCACCCCTACTTTGTTTGGCTATGTGCTATTGATGGGGGTGAAAATTGGTTCACCGTCTAGCTTTGCAAAATCATCAGTGATTAACCATTGATGTCATATTATGTCACATAGTAGTGAAACTTATTCATGTACAGTAACTGTACAGTTTATGTCACACAAAGCTCATTCACATTACACAGTAATGGCGCTATGGAGAATCCTGATTGGCTATACTTAACTACTGCAATTACACAGTAATACTGTACTTGCTACACACAAGGTGCTGCCTATGTAGACATTGGGGATCTCTTCTTACTAGATCACTCCAATGCCTCTGAAGTGATCTAATTGATCTATCCTGGCCTACTTGGGCCAGGATATCACGTTGGGCATTTATAAAAGGCCGACACTTTTCAATATTATTCAGAAGCGGCTGATCGCACCACTGAAGGAGTATTTGTTGCTCCCTCCATGAGTAAGGACACCGCCTCACAGCCATTTTGTATACAGTATAAACAGAGCAGCATGCAGGATGCAGGATGCATGATGATGCATCAGAGTGTATGCATGGACAGGCCATGTTTTACTTAGTCTGTGTGTGTGTGAATTTCAGTATATTAATGCTGTGAGGTAATCAGTGTTGAATCTCTTTCTGTCCTGTAACTTGTGGTTGAGTGATGGTTTCATAATTTTCTTAGTGTTCAAACCCCATTACTAATTTCTAAGACATGACACGGTTTGTAATCCAGAGACCCTCTTTCTGGGTTTTATTTCAGTGATGGTTTTATAAACCACTGCTCAGACACAACTACATAATTCTAAGACATGCCTTACTCAAGTGTACCAATTAGCAACATATCGTACATGCTCCTAGTGGCACAGCAGTGCCAACATTGTTGCAAGTGTGCGGTATAAAATGTACAGTCAGTTTGTAATCCAGGGACGCCTCTTTCTGGGCTAAGAACTGTGGTTCAGTTATGGATTTATTCAGTGACCATCAAACCCAACTGTTTCAACATTACTAAGGCGTATTATCACTGTGTGAGTGCCGCACATCACAACAGAACAATGTCGCATGGACTGGCACTGACTTTTCTAAAATTAGGTGTTATCTTGCTGATACCTGTATTTGGCATAATGTACTGTACTAATAATGGCATAAAATATTTTTTAATTGTTTTTCAAAAGTATACTCAGGACTCACACACCAAATTATGTAATCCTTTATTACACACTCAATTACAGCTCTCATCCATGACAACTACATGTATAGCATACCTAATGACAGGCTCAGTCAGCCAACCAGTAGGCATACTACAGACATTGCATTGTCTTTTTTTACACATGTGCAGTGCAGTTTAGGAAAAGCGACATCTAGTGGAAAGAAAGTTTTATTACACTTTGTGGATTTTCCAGAGCATCAGTACATTACGATGCAACTTAATATGCAATGGCACAGTGCGACTAGCAAGGCATGCTACATGGCATATGGCGTAAAGATGTAGCAAGACACATCTGCACTTAAACATCAGATGTCAGCCATGATCACATGTTCATTCTTCTGAAAAACATATTGTAGTCACAATCAAGCACTTGATTCCATCAGAAGATCTTATTATTCTCATACATTTATTTGTGTCCTCACACTTGGACCACTGTAATGCACTCTACCTGTGTCTCCCAGTAACAGAATCACACTCATACTTGCAACTAGTACAAAATGCAGCAGCCAGACTGTAAACTAACCAGACCCTTTACTGCACATAACAGCAATTCACCACTGTCTTCATTGGCTGCTTGTAAAATTTATTTCAAGAATTGATTACTCATTTTTAATACCCTACATAACTAGGGTCAAAGGTATTTGAGCAGATTCTGATTCCAACTCGCTTACTTTGAACCACAGATGCAGTATAATTAGTAGTACAGTACCTTGAATCTGCCATACTTAATCTGAGGGTCGAGTTTTTTGCTTTGTGGCTCCATCTTTCCTGGTAGGGGGTTGCATCAGGCTGAAGACATGCTGGTATGCAAAGTATCTCCACCATATTTAAAAGCTGAGCAGTCCTGTTCTTCTCTGACATGATTTCATTAGACAAGAATTCTGAATTTATACTGTACATGTAATTGTGGATCGGTATTCTTCAGTCTGCTTGATATATTTTTATAGTATGTTATCCTTTATCTGCTGGCTGCCCCTAGTATCATCATAATTTGTAAATAGGTTTATACTAGAGATGAGCGGGTTCAGATCTCAGAGATCCAAACCCACCCGAATTTTGAGATCTGGGGTGAGATCCTTACATCCGTTCGGTTCCCCCACTGGCCACAGATCTCAAACTGAGGCAAAACCATAGAGACGAAATCTCGCAGCTCGTGAGCTTTCGTCTCTATGTATATAAGAGACCATGCGGCGGCTGCCATTTCACTCCAACTGTGGAGACTGAACAGGGAGGGTGGGTAGTGTAGGGCTGGGAGAGGCAGTACTTTCCTGTGCTGATTCTGTGCTGTGCTGTGCTGTGTCCTGGGCTGGTGCACTGCTGATCCATCTGGTGCTGTCACTGCTGTGCTGTCTGCTGTGTCCATCTGGGCTGGTGATGTTGCTGATCCATCTGGGCTAGTGCTGTGCTGTCTGCTGCATCCATCTGGGCTGGTGATGATCCATCTGGGTTGGTGCTGTGTTGTCTGCTGCATCCATCTGGGCCCAAGTTCTGGACCCCCCAAAAAATATATATATTGTATTTCTCTTTTTTTTCTGAGTGTGCATGTTAAGCTTAGCCACACAAGATACAGCAATGTAACCTAGTGCTACCCGACTCCAGTCATCATCAATCTGTGCTCTGGGCCCAAGTTCTTGACCCGAAAAAAAAAAAGTGTATTTTGTTTATTTTTTTCTGTGTGTGCGTGTTAGGCAAAGCCGCACAAGATACAGCAACATAAGTTGCAACCTAGTGCTGCCCGACTCCAGTCATCATCAATCTGTGCTCTGGGCCCAAGTTCTGGACCCCCCCCAAAAAATAAAGTGTCTTTTATCTATTATTTTTCTGTGTGTGCGTGTTAGGCTTAGCCGCACAAGATACAGCAATGCAACCTAGTGCTGCCCGACTCCAGTCATCATCAATCTGTACTCTGGTCCCAAGTTCTGGGCCCAAAAAAAACAAAACTAAAAAAATAGTGTATTTTGTCTATTTTTTTCTGTGTGCGCACAACTGCACGTGTGTGAATTTTGTAACCGCACTACACTATTGGTGCTTGTGACACTGCTTCAAGACCACAGAAAATAAGGAGGGTTGTCACATGACAGGAGAGCAAGGCCAAGAACCACAAGTTGTAGCTGCCACCAGCAGTCATCATGATAATGCAAGGCCATCAACTTTGATCTCCACCACCAACACCTGCATCATCAACATCCTCATTCATCATCGGGAGTAGTCCTGCTGCATCCAATGTTGTTATTTGAAGCATGATTGACTCCTCTCCTATCCGTGATTCCTCAGAAGGATCCTTGATGACTACGCCTGTTGCTGCTGCTGTTGCTGTGAGTGGATCTTCATCCCAGTAGTGGACCAGAAGGAAGACTACTTGTAGTGTATCCTCCAAAAAAAAAATTAACTGTCAAACATTAATTTGCAAGGGCAAACAAGTATGACAGCAATCACCCAGTTGCACAACGGATTACTGATGCCATGCTGGTATTAGATGTGTGTCCAGTATCCACCATTACTGCTGTGGGTTTTCAGCAGTTAATTGAGGTCCTGTGTCCTTGCTACCAGATCCCTTCTAGATTCCACTTGCCATGCAAGAGTGAGTAGAGGGAGGGACCTAAACCACCTAGGAACCTCCTCCTTGTTACATCACTTAGAGAGCATTCAGCAAATACCAAAGTGTACATCACCAAGTTCCAAAACTCAAAATGTAACAAGTCCAGTGTCACCTACTTGCTCTCACTCTGTGAGATCCAAGCACCTTCGATCTCCAATGCCTGCATCATCAACATCCTCATTCATCATCGGAAGTAGTCCTGCTGCATCCAATGTTGGTATTCGAAGCATGATTGACTCCTCTCCTATCCGTGATTCCTTAGAAGGATCCTTGATGACTACGCCAGTTGCTGCTGGTGTTGCTGTCAGTGGATCTTCATCCCAAAAGGGGACCAGGAAGAAGACTGCTTTTAGCGTATCCTCCAAAAACAATTAACTGTCAAACAATCATTTGCAAGGGCAAACAAGTATGACAGCAATCACCCATTTGCATAGCAGATTACTAATGCCATAACAGCTATGCTGGAATTAGATGTGCATCCAGCATCCGCCATTACTGCAGTGGGTTTTCAACAGTTAATTAAGGTCTTGTGTCCTCACTACCAGAACTCTTCTAGATGCCACTTTGCTAGAACAGCAATTCCAAGTCTGTACAAGGACATTAATAAAAACCTTATTAATGTCCTCAGAAATGATGTTGTACCCACTGTCCACTCGACCACTGATATGTGGACAAGTGGGAAAGAGCAAAGGATTACATGACTGTGACATCCCACTGGGTAGGTTTATTGCCTACAACAGCAACAGCAGCAGCAACATCTCCCAAATGACAGCTGATACAGAGGCAGGATACTCTTTGTGAAACTGGTTTCCCTAAGAGGCATACTGCTGATAACATCTTAGGGAAATCATTGCTAAATGGCTTACCCCACTTGGACTCTCCTCTTGATTTGTGATTTCAGACAATGCCACTAATATTCTGAGAGCATTACATGTGGGCGAATTCCAACACGTCCTTTGTTTTGCTCATACAATTAATTTAGTGGGGCAACATTTTTTTTTAAATGACAGGGGTGTGCAGGAGATGCTCTTGGTGGCCTACAAAATATCCAGACATTTTAGACATTTGGCAACCCCTTTTCAAAGATTGCATGATCAGCAGGTACTGTTAAATTTGCCCTGCCATCAGCTGAAGCAAGAGGTAGCAACTCAGTGGAATTCTACCTTCTAATGTATATGCTTCAGCAGATGGAGGAACAGCAAAATGCCATCCAGGGCTATACAACAGCCTATGACATAGGCAGCGGAGGGGGAATGCACCTTACTCAAGTGCAGTGGAGAATCATTTCCGTGTTGTGCAAGGTTCTCAAACCCTTTGAACTTGCCAAACGTGAAGTTAGTTCAGACACTGCCAGCATGAGTTGGGTCATTCCCCTCATCAGACTTTTGCAAAAACAGCTGGAGAAACTGAAGGAGGATCTGAAACAGAGCAATTGCGCAAGGTATATTGGACTGGTGGATCAAGTCCTTGATTCACTTCCCCAGGATCCAAGAGTTGTCAATCTATTGAAATCTGAAAAATATATTTTGTCCACCATTATGGATCCTAGGTTTAAGTCCTATCTTGTGTTGTTTTTTCCAACAGACCAAAATCTAAAACTATGCAAAGAGCAGTTGGTAAAAAATTGTCAGCTGCAGCTGCACGTGAAACGCCATGATCTGCTCTTTCAGTTTCTGTAGCTGCCAGGAAAAAACTCAGTTTTCCTTGCAGAATGCCTGCTGGTCATGCAGATCGTTCACCAAAAAATGACATCTGGTCGGGCCTGAGAGAACTGCCTACAATTAGTGACATGTCTACTGTGAGTATGTGTGATACTATCTCCATTCACAGAATGGTGGAGTAATATTTCAGAGATAACATCCTAATAGGCATGTCAGACAGTCCCTTTCAGAACTGGCAGGAAAAGAGGCAATTTGGAGTCCCTTACACAAACTGGCTTTGCATTACTTAAGTTGCCCACCCTCCAGTGTGTACTCCAAAAGAGTTTTCAGTGTAGCTGGCAACTTTGTCAGTGATTTTCGTAGGAGGTTACTTCCTCAAAATGTGGAAAAGATGATGTTCATTAAAATGAATTACAAATTCCACGAGGAAGACCTCTACCAACAATTACATAAAAAAATTACAGAGGTGCCTATGGTGGATTCCAGCGGGGAAAAATTAATATTGTGTGAAAAAGAGGATGTACACACTGATGGGGAAGATGAAGACAACAACAGCTTGTAATGTAAAGCCAGTTTTTGTATGGGATCATTTTCATTTCCATGTTCAATGCACATTGGCAGCTTGTTTTATGGGGGTCCAAACAAACCAATCATTTTAGCCACAATTGGCAGTCCTTTTGCTGAAATGATTGGTTTGTTAAACTGTGAATGTCCTGTTTCATATACAACATAAGGTTGGGTGGGAGGGTCCAAGGACTATTCCTTCTTGCACCTTTTTCCTTTCCATTATGTGCTGGTTGGGGCATTGCTGCCTGACATTTTAAATTAATGTTATGGTTGGTTTAGGAACCAATGATTTTTTTAAAATTAATTTATTATCAGGTGTACAGCCAGGGGCTGCACCTATGAATTTATTTTTATTATTAATTTTTCAGCCCGTGGCTGCACCAATGAATTGTTTTTAAATTTATTTATTATCAATTTTACAGCCAGGGGCTGCACCAACTATCAACTATCAATTTTTCAGTCCTCAAGGATATCCCAACCATCATCTTTGCACAGTCCTCAACTCTATTAATAATTATATCAATCAGTTTTCAGCCAGCAAGCTGGATGCAACCTTTTGGGCCTTTAACTAGATGAAAAAAATCAATATTGTGAGGTGGTCAAAATTGACTGGAAATGAGTGGAAATAAATTTTATTCAGGTTATTAATACTGTAGGAACAAAAAAAGGAAAATTTTATGTGATTTTAGCTGTTTTTTTTATTTTTTAAGAAAAAATCCAGATTTAAAATCAAAACCAGAAAGCAAAACACGGAGGTGAGGTTTTGGCAAAACCAATCCAGATCCAAAACCAGGGGAGATCCAGATCCAAAACCAAAACACAGGGGTCTGCGCACAACCCTAGTTTATAGATGCTTTGCATGGAGAAGCTATTCCCAGAGGTAGCCAGCAACTGTTTTCTCTGGTCAGGGTCTTATTATTTATGTAGAAGCCCTGTCTCCAGTGAAAATATTAATTTTAAGCAGGTCTAAGATTTATCTCCCTATAATAAAAATAATCCTAAATCTTGGAGACAACTAAGGACCATGGGCATGTGAGATCTTCCTGAAGATTAAAGTAAATGCTACAAGTCAAAAGTCATGCAGAGGTCAGGCTCTGCAAATCATTTTCATGTCTGCTCTGCATACATAATTATTCTAACCGGAGCTGGTACTTACCACATTGGTGACCTCTGAAACATTTTTTCTGGTGCGCCCTAGCAGAAAATCCCTCCACCAAGCTTAATGTTGCATTCAATATGAAAATATGCACTCCAATAAATTACTTAGTGTTTCCTTTCAAACCCAACCAATTTGAATATAAATTAATTGAATGTAGTTTAATATTACTGTTCTTCCCTCACAGCACATCAGGCTCTCCCCTCACAGCACCCCTCTCCCCTCTCTGCAAACCACCCATCACCCAGCACCCCTCCTCCAACATCCATTTTGCATCAAAACACAAATTACAACTAACAGAGAAAAGCACTCCATACCCCCTTTACTGCACATTACCACCCTCCTGGCACAGCACACATTACCATTTACGCAGCACAGCACTCCTCATCTAGCACTCCTCTCCCTTCACTGCACGCATCACCCAGCACAGCACCCATCAACCCTCTTCCAGCACAGAACCCTCATCCAGCAGCCCTTTACCAACAAAGAACCCATCATCCCTCATCCAGCACTCCTCTCCCATCACAGCACCCCTCCCGCAGCACAGCATCCATTAATCATCATCCACCACCCCTTTCCCAGCACAGCATCCATTACCCCTCATCCACCACCCCTCTCTCAGCACAGCACCCCTCTCCCAGCACTGCACCCATCACTTCTCATCCAGCACAACACCCCTCTCCCAGCACAGCACCCATAACCCCTCTCCCAGCACAGCACCCCTCACCCAGCACATATTCCTTCATCCAGCACCTTTCTCACACCACAACACTGTGCACTGCTGGTTTGGTGGGTCCACCATGAGCTGCGCTTTGTTGGGGTGGCTGGCACTGGCAGGCTGCAGTGAGAGAAGTCAATGCATGCGTCTGCCTGCTGGACTACACAAAGGCTAATGGGAGGAGCTGCTGTGACTGGCCATGTGCAGCAGCTCTCATCCAGTGACCACTTTTGTTGTTGCCTGCTGCCCCCACTGATTGTCTTTGCTCCCCAGCCTGGAGCTGCCTGATCAGAGCTGAGAGCTCCAATCACCATAGCTGTTGGTAAGGTAGCCGCATCCAGCAGGTCCATGCTGCATGTCCCAAAACTTCTGCTGGCCATAGGCATGCCCCTAGTCATTCCAAATGCCCTATGCATTTGCCTAGTGTGCCTATGCCTAGACTCTGACTCTTATCCTAGAACATGTTTTATAATAGGGATGTGCACTGACCCCCTTGTTTTGGTTTTGGATCTGTATCTCCTTGTGATTTGGATCTGGATTTGGTTTTGCCAAAACTACCCCTTGCATGTTTTGATTTTGGATCTGTATTTTTTCTAATAAAAAATCACAAAAACAGCTAAAATCACATAATTTGGGCCTGTTTTTATTCCTACAGTATTATTGACCTCAATAAAAAAAATTTCCAGTCATTTTCAGTCAATTTTGACCACCCCACAGCTCACAATTTTGATTTTTTTCATCTAGTTTAGGGCCAAAAGGTTGCATCCAGCTATCTGGCTGACTAAGCTAAGCGACAGCAGTGGGTGGCACTAACATGTGGCAGTTCAGCTTCCAACATGGCACAGACTGGCATTGCAGTGGTAGACACAATGGCAGTTTAATAAACTATACGACCCCCTAGGGGGGAATGTTTTCCTTAACTAAGTCAGAGGCCCAACGGAGTTGGAATATGTTTATGGACTGAAGACAGGAAAAGGACGGAAGGGTTGACTAGTTTTTAATTTACTTATTTTATTGTTTTGATTATTAAAAAAAATTTATGAGGGAAGATCAATCTAGGATCAATTTCCTCAGTTCCTAAAAGACATGTTTGATCTGGAGGAGGTTTTTTAATTTTTTATACATGCTTGTGGAGGTGCTGCTAGAACATACTGTAAACAGATGTTTACTTTGTACTCAGGGAGGTTGTTAGCGACAATGGGACCAAGACTTGCTGTATACATCAGTAAAAAGCAGCATGTAGTTCTCTGGCTGAACTAGAACTCCCAGCATCTGTGATATTTGCTGAGCCTACTGGAAGTTATTTGTCAACTACAGGTGGCATGCTTCAGGTTACCTCAGCCTGCTTTACGCACTGTATGTACCATGTAAATATGTATGTATGTGACCAATATACACAACTAAGTTTTTTATTAAATGTATTTGCACTTTATTGCACACATCTTGGCAGGAAGATGCTCTGTGCTGCTGCTCATTTAAAAATTAAAGGGGCATACAGGAGATGCTGTCTGTGGCCATTACAATTTCTGGACATTCATAAACCATAAAATTAAAAATGTCAGGCAGCAATGCCCCAAACAGCACATAATGCAAAGAAGAAGTCCTAGACCTTCCCACCTACCCTGACAGGGACTGCCACTTGTAGCTGAAATTATTGGTGGCAATGATCCCATACACAAACTGGCTTTACAACATAGGTAAGGTAAGATCAGATGTCATCATCATCATCCCCATCAGTGTGTACATCCTCTTCTTCACACAATATTAATTTGTCCCCGCTGGAATCCACCATTACAGGTGCCTCTGTATTTGTTTGAATTAATTGCTTGTAAAGGTTCTCGTGGAATTTGTAATGCATTTCAATGAACACCATCTTTTCCACATTTTGGGGAAGAGAAGCCTCCTATGCCGATCACTGGCAAGGTTCCCGGCTGCTCTGAAAATTCTTTTAGAGTACACACTGGAGGGTGCGCAACTTAAGTAAAGCAAAGCCAGTTTGTGTAAGGGACTCCAATTTGCCTCTTTTTCCTGTATGACATGCCTATTTGGATGCTATGCCTAAAATAATCATCCACCATTCTCTGAATGGTAACCGTATCAGATAAAGTCCAGTAGACATGTCATTAATTGTAGGCAGTTCTTTCAGACCCAACCAGATGTCATTAGGTTTTGCTGATTGATCTGCATCACCAGCAGTGGGTCTCTTAGGAAAATTTTGTTTTTTCCTGGCAGCCACAGAAACTGAAGGAGGAGATGCTATCGTGTCACGTGCCACTTGTACTGACAATTTTTTCACCAACAGCTCTTTGCATCTTTTCACAAGGTATGACTAAAATCTAGGATCAAGTATGGTCACCAAAATATAGTGATCTGATTTCAAGAGATTGACGACCCTTGGATCCTGGTGATGTGAATCAAGGGCTTGATCTACAAGTCCGACATACTTAGCAGAAACACTCTGTAGTTTCTCCAGCTGCTTTTGCAAAAGTCTGATTAGGGGAATGACCTGATTCAAGCTGGCAATGTCTGAACTAACTTCACATGTGGCAAGTTCAAAGGGTTTGAGAACCTTGCACAACATGGAAATTATACTCCCCGGTGCTTGACAAAGGTGCATTCCAGTTCCTTTCCTTATGTCATAGGCCGTTGTGTAGCCTTGGATGGCCTTTTGCTGCTCCTCCATCTGCTAAAGCATATAGAGGGTAGAATTTAACCTAGTTACTACCTCTTGCTTCATCTAATGGCAGGGCAAAATCAACAGTACTTGCTGGTGCTGCAATCTTCAACATGCAGTTTGTCGAAATGTCCCAAAACCTTTCAGGCCACCAAGAGCATCTTTTGCATGCCGATCATTTTTTTAAAATGTCGCACCACCAAATTATTTGTGTGAGCAAAACATGGGACATGTTTGAATTCTCCCAGATGTAATGCTTGCACAATATTGGTGGCATTGTCAAAAATCACAAATCCCGAGGAGAGCCCAAGTGGGGTAAGCCATTTTGCAATGATTTCCCTAAGTTTTTCTATGAGGTTCTCAGTGGTATGCCTCTTAGCAAAACCAGTGATACACAGTGTAGGCTGCAACTGAATGAGCTGGAATTTGTTAGATGCGTCTGCTGCTGTTGCTGTTTGCACTGTTGGAGGCAATACCAGTGGGCTCCACTGTAGGAGGCAATACCCAGGGGGCTGTCACAGTGATGTAATCTTTAGTTTGCCCTATCCCACTTGTCCACATGTCTGTGGTTAAGTGGACAGTGGGCACAATGGTATTTGTAGAACATTAAGAAGGTTTTTTTTGAAGTCCTTGTACAGACTGGGAATTGCTGTTTTAGTGAAGAGGAATCTAGAAGGGACATGGTAGCAGGGACACAGGACCTCAGTTTGCTGTCTGAAACCCACTGCAGTAATGGAAGATACTGGATGCACATCTATTACCAACAAGCTGTTATGGCATCAGTAGTCCGCTGTGCAACTGGGTGACTGCAGTCATACTTGTTCCCCATTGCAAAGGATTGTTTGACAGTCAATTGTTTTGTTAACTACTAAAAGTAGTCTTATTCCTGGTTCCCTGGTTTCCTGGTTCCCTTCCATTCACAGCAGCAGCAACAGGCGTAGCACTCAAGGATCCTTCTGAGGAATCACGGAGAGGAGTCAGTAATTTTTATGAAATTGGATGAAAGACCACTTCCGATCACGATTTAGGATGGTGATGATGATGATGCAGGTGTTGGTAGTGGAGATTGCAGGTGCTTGGATCTAACAGAGAGAAGGGAGCAGCTATATGACAATGGACTGAATGTTATGTTTTTAGCCAAAGTTTCTGAATTTTAAAAACACTTTTGAATTTGATGAATGCGCTGCAAGTGACGTAACAGGGAGGAGGTTCTGAGATGTTTAAGGTCCTTACCTCTACTCACTCTTGGTTGGCAAATGTTACAGATGGCTTGACAACTGTTGTCAGGATTTGGGTGGAAATAATTCCACACATGAGAAGTGGATTATTTTTCTTTTGCCCCGGCATGACAACAATGGGCTTTTCATACCATGGGCAACAACTGTTGCCTGATTTAAACAAACAACATCCTCAGCATCAACATCCTCTGCATCAACATCCTCATCATCCTTATTAGTGCCAACTACAGAAATATCCTCCTCATCCTCCTGGTGCAATTCCACAGTAGCATCCATGATTTCTACGTCACCATGTTGACTTGTACTGCTCATCTCCACATTTGTAGAGGGCACACAAATGGTGGAAGGAGGGTACTCTTCAAGTACAGTATTAGAAAGGTCAGACTCACACATGGCAGGTGCAGAAACACTTGGACTCTTCACGGGGATCTGTGACTTTTCTGAGCATATAGTTGGTTCATGTGCCTTAGTGATTTTAATTTTTTGACACTTCTACAGGGAAAATGGATTACATCATCATAAGATGCAGAACCACCAGTCATAAATAAAGACCAAGGCCTTATCCTTTCCCTGCCACTTCATGTAGTAAATGGCATATTGTCAATTTTTTGTTTCTTAGCTTTTCGTTTTTTTTCTTTAACACTGTAAAACATTGCTTGTTTGACTTTGACTTAAGCCCTTGGGCATTGGCCCTCGTAGATGATGTTGATGGCCTTGTATCATCATCATGACTGCTGGCAGCAGCTGCAAGACTGGTATGTGGTTCCTGCTCTCCTCTCATTTGATCATCCTCCATATCAACAAACTTTCACTGTGGCCTAACTGGCAGTGTCACTGAACAATATTTTTTTTGACACTGGGAAAGAGCACCCCTAAATGAGGCAGCAGCCCCTTGATGAACAACGCAGACAGCACCCCTTTTTTATAGACAACAAAGCACTCCTGCTGAGTGAAGACAGACCACCTGCAGAGTCACAAATAAGTGGATGCTAAACTGTGGCAGTGTCACCGAACAATAATAGCGCAGCTAAAATGCTAAAGCACACACACAAAATTTTTTTTTTTGTGGATTGATATTAATTTAATTTCACTTTTATTTTCTTACACTGGGGAAGAGCACCCCTTAATGAGGCAGCATCCCCTTGATGAACAACACAGACAGCTCCCCTTTTTGTGGTCAACAAACACCCCTGCTGAGTGCAGACAGTCCACCTGCAGAGTCACAAATACGTGGATGATAAACTGCTGCAGTGTCACTGAACAATAATAGCACAGCTAATTTGCTAATGCACACACACAAAAAAGTAAAAAAAAAAAAAAAGGTACTTTTATTTTTTTTTACATTGGGGATGAGCACCCCAAATTGACAGAGCACCCCCCGCTGGACATCATAGCACCCCTTTCTGAACTGCAGCCCTAGCCTGATGGACAGGACACCAACAGAGCAGCAGCCAAGGTTAATTGACAGGACAAGTGACACAGCAGCTGCAGATCCCACTGAAAGAAGCTCCCCTTTATATACTGCAGCCTGAGCCCCTTAATGGACAACACAGCAGCAGCTTTCAGGCCAAGACTCCGATTGGACACACACAGTGAGTGACTGACAGTGACTGACTATGTTTATTATCTTCTCTCTCCACAGCCGGAGTGAAAATGGCACCAATCGCGGAACTTTTATATAATCCAAAACCCGCAAGAATCCGACAGCAAGAGGATGACGCATTTTCCCTCTTTTTCTTATCCGAGTCAGGCGGGAAAACTCGAGCCGGACTTGGATCTCACCTCAGAAAACAGAGTACAGTAACGCACATTTTGTCTTACCACCAAATATACTTGCTAGGTCAACACAGAGGGGTATATTTACTAAAGTGCAGGTTTTTAGAACTGGAGATGTTGTCCATAGCAACTAATCATATTCTAGCTATTATCTTCTAGAAGGTGCTAGATAACTGATAAGTAGAATCTGATTGGTTGCTATGGGCAAAAACTCCACTTCTAAAAACTGGCACTTAGTAAATATACCCCAGAGCCTGTAAAATGTTGTACTCCTTAGACAAAGGGAATCAAATACTACTTTTAGTTATTATACTTGTACAAAAGAGTTAAACATTACCTTTTAATTAACTTGTTGTAATTATTTGGCAGATTCCCCGAGATGAAAAATAGGAGCTTACAAAAAAGAATATAAAAGTTGGTCTCAGTTAATGGATTTAGTAACCTTTCCAGCAATGAGTGATATATGTACATTATCCAAATGCTGCTCTATCCCGCTGAAGTAGGACAAAAATAGTTAATTTTTTGCAGAGAAATTAAAATATTTTACTATTCTTTATGACAAATGTCATTATTAAATAATGATTTGAGTTAGGTAATGAAGATGATAATGTGACAGTAATAGCATAACTGACACTGATTAATATAATTTTTCCTTCTGCTATCTTAAACAATGAGAACATTTAAAAAATATATTATACTGCTGTTAAAGCCTCAATCTGTTTTTTAATTTTGCAATAGTAGTCCTGTAAGGAGAACACCAGCTGGCTATCCCAATTTCAAATACTGTAGTTCACATGACTAATATTTGCTTAACAAGTCAATATTCAGAATAAAGTGGCGATTAAAAATATGTTATCAGTAAGAATTCTAAATGTCAGACATTTGGTTGCATATGATAGGAACCCTACTGTAATATTAACATTTTTAAAATTGCACACAGAGGATGCTATGCACCAATTTATTCTTGGAACCGTAAATTATTTTCCCTAACAAGTGATCTGATCTCACAACTAGTGCTCCATACATAAAGACTGATCCCCAAGTGTCTGCCAGTACATTTTGTTATGGAATGGAGACAAGTCTTTGTGATTTATTTGTTAAAGAAGATGAGGTATTCCAGAAATATATACCTAATACTATCTTGGGAGTGCAGGCAAGTAAATTTATCTTAGCGGAGATAACTATTTCAGGTCAAAAAATACATTTGGATATGTTTCTGGACACTGAAACATCAGAACAAGCGCATCTTCTCTGATAAATAGCGATGCGTTTTTGGAATAAATTATATTTATGAATAAAACATTAGGTTCTGCAATCTATATTTAAAATGACTTACTATATATTTTAAGGCATGCATTTTATTTTTCAATACAAATGTATGCATATATATATATATATATATATATATATATATCAGTCAAAACATGACCTATATTATATACATATCAAAAACAGCTTATAGGCTCACAAAAGTAATCGGAAATTCTTCATTTTATTATAGCAGTATATTAATCATAAGTAATATAAGTGATATAGTACTGTGTTAAAATAACATTTGTGTTCATTGCTCCATTACATTTTCAAAGGAAAAAGACCCAGCAAGGACAAATAAGACATTATCCAGCTTAATTGCTAATTGATGATGACTTTTTGCCTCCATGACCTGTCCTCATAAACTTAACTGAGGTCCCAGAGAGAGTGCAGGGAATGGTGACTAAATTACAATAGACTGTAGAAGATGTAATTTATAAAGAAAAAACTAACCAAGTTTTATTTAATTATACTGGTAAACAAACACGGAAACTTTGTTATCACTGTTTTGATGCAATTTAAATTTGAATAGTTATTTGGCTGAAAAAGACATAATACTATTAAATCCCTGCCCTACTCCAATTAGCAGAACATCATTGAGATCATCTTATTTACATCTAATGATGGTAAATTATTTCTTTGCCTCTGAAATAGCAATTTGATTTCACTTACAACAGATTTATATATATAAACTGTCAGACATAGTGCAAGGGGTTTAGTAACCAAGCCAAATTTGGCAAAATGTCCCCATCTTACAATTCCTACCATTACCAAGCACACATTTTGCCTGAGCAATTACACACATTTAACCCAGCACTGCCACAGTGCACTATGGGCTTAATTCAGCTTAGGACAGAATTGCAAAGCTGCACGCAGGCAATTATTATAATGCAGCAGGAGGCATCACGCTTCTTGTATGCATTACTTATCTGAGCTGCGTTGTACCAAGCAGCATTGGAAAATCTGCAGGAACATTGGCCGGCTAAGTGACCACTCAGGTCACGCAAGCTGGCCGCCGCAGATGAGTGAAAGAGGCTAGGAAATCTCTGATGAAGATCCTGGCCTGTTCCCTCCACCCCCAATGGTGGTGACACACCTCTATTTCAGGAAATGAAGGCCATCGCCATCCACTTCCCACCCACGAATGGCAACAGATTGTCAATCAATGACAGTCTGCTGCCAGTCTGCGTGCAGGACCGAAGACCTGTTTTGCACATGTGCAGAATGGGTATCGTATTTGCGCAGATTTCTGACCATCAGGAATCTGCATTCAGCAGTACACTAGCTGAATCAGGCCCTATATTCAGTTTGTCCTATGCACATTGTACTAGCCCTCAGCCTCTATTACATATAGCAGCTCAATGTACCCATGGATTGTACAAATCCTGTGCCCCAACATTAGTTGTACCAACCATTTCCCATTAGTAGCCATACCAGTCCTGTGAATCCTCATTAAATATAATGACCTTGGGCCTTCCTCAATAATTGTTCCATGCCTGTTCACCTCAAAATTTCTACCAGCCCAGTTCTCAGAGGGACAGCATCAGCTCTGGGTGTACATTCTAGTCTGCATCTCTCTATTGTCAGTAGTGAAATCCAACCTCCTCTATCTTTTTTGCAACCGTGCTGCTTACTTTGGCAGTAGGACATGGTTACCACATTATCTGCTCTTGGTACTAGAAGTATGTCACTCAGACCAGTGTTTTAGGTGCTGCCTAATCTTTGGCTACCGAGGCAGCAGTCAAGGTGCACCTAATGGTAGCACCGGTCTAAGTGCTAGACTAACTAAATCAGTCCCATGCCTCCCATTCATTGTATTAAACAAGTGACTTCAATTAATTACCAAATCCCTGAGCCAGTTCCCCGGCATGCTGAGAGTGCTAAATTTTCAAGTAATATTTCACTGTTAATCTGACTCCCACTGTATAACATTTATGAGAGCATAAATAAAATTGCATAGGAGGGAGACCACACCTCACCTCAGGGCTTTGGTTAGGATTCTGCCTTATTGTCAGAGTCAGTCACTGACTTTCCCCTGAGTGTGCTTTCAATCACTCTGAGCTGCAGTGCAGGTGTGCTGCCTGCAAGTGTGAGAATGCCAGTTTTTGCTTGTATTACCATGCATGTGAGAGATTGCTTTCAATTTAGTGAAGCTGCTTTTCAGATGTGGTTACCTGGTAGTGCTGATTGACAGTGTCTGGTATTTAAGCTCTATCCTGAAATTCTAACTCAGCCAGTTATAGCATTTGCTACCAGCATAGCATTCTGGTTCTTGCACTATATATTCTTGGGTTTGTTATCTGCTACAGCTCCTACACTCCTGGTCCCTGAGCTTTATGTTCCTGGTTGAGTTTCATGATTCAACTTTTGTGATTCCTGGTTCAAGTGCTTTATGTTCATGGTTTGGTTTCCTTATACAGCTGCTACTATTCCAGGTCAGGTCCTGGTATCAGACTACTACAAACCCTGGTTCTGTTCCCTGACAGAGCCTAGTCAGGATTCCAGTCCAGCTCCCAGCCCACCATCCATGTTCATGCATCTTGTCTGACTTCCAAGTATAGAGTGTATATTCCTGGCTCAGTTGAAGGCATCCAGTTTTGCCATATCTAGAGAGATATTATCTTACCTTGTTACTCACTCCGTTAGCTGACTATTGTTGGTATATCCTGTAATACCCATCTTCAGTATTCAGTCAAATCATAATCCAGTCTGTCTTTATCCTGATAGCGGTCTGCACACATCCCAGCTCAACACAATCCACCTACTATAAATAAGAGTATGTAGACACAGACAAAAGTTGCTAAAAAGAGCTGCTTAAAAACACAGAGTGAGTTGCCACAGAGTTGCTACATCTGCAAAAGCCAAGCTGCTAAGAAGTAGTCTGCCTGGAACTTGTAGTGCCACATAGTTAAAATGATCCAATATGAAACTGTACTCATATTCTGGAGGGATAGCTTTCTCCTGGGGAACATCCTCAGATTTTGTTAAAGAAAACCATTTCATTTGTACACACTAGCTCCTGATTTCATTGCTGCATTAAGTATTACATATAACATTACAATAAAACAAAGACCCCTAATCAACCCGGGTTGCCATCATACAAGTCATACAAAAACATTTCCTAATCTGTAAGAGTGTTCTGGACATTTCGGAAAGGATTTACATCCCATCTTGAACATAGTGTAAAAAGGCTATAATTACTGTAATTACTGTAGTTGATTATCGAAAGTCCAATGACATATTATATAGGTTTGTAGGAATATTATGAAATTATATTTGTTGATGAAGAGTTAATTTATCCACATTTGTGGCATAGTTAATAAAGTTAGTAAGATAATATTTAGTAGGAAGCATTACTTATGCAAATGTAAGATTGCTTTATTGAAAACTGTCTTATGTTAATTGTACATGCTAATTAATCATTTAATTATAGTGACCCATTGTAGTCTAGATTTAAGATGATTCAAAATAAATCTAAGCATTCTTTGAATACATGTTGACTGTCATTGTCGGTGCTTGGTTGGGGAACCCTTGCCTCTCTGCTGGGGTGTGGCCCAAGATAAGAGTTGCCGCTGAAGGAAGAAGTGAGAACATTGATACACTATTGATATAATTCCAGTTTACACCTCATATTCTGTATCTTAACCTAGAGTAGTGGTGCAAACATTTTGCTGAGAGAATAGGGTAGAGTGCTTAGTGCTAGCTCAAGCATGAGGACAAATGCATATATGAGTATAGGCAGTTAAAAGAATGAGGATTTGACTGACACCTGGGGCCTGGTTCTAAGTAAAATGTAATACATATGCATCTGCATATACATTATGGTCAAAATATAAATGCAATTCTACAGCATTATCATTAGCTGTACGCATCTTTCTGCATACAAAAAATCAGCAACTGTCTGTAAATTAAGCAGTCATCACTTTCATCAACATTTATAACTACTTTATGCAGAAGATACGGCATACACATTGCATATGCACAACTCAGAATGGTATGTCTGGCACCATACCCATGACATGCCCAGGTGATGGTTACAGTATAGTTCATGCAAAAGTCCAGTTGCCACAAAGAAACACCTATTTACCATACAGAAAGATATGGTCGAGATCCATCCAACTCAGAATCACCCATGCATACAAAATATGCGCAGTATGCAAAATTCGCTTGATCTATCCACTTTCAGAGCTATGTGCAACTCTGAATTGATGTTTAAGTGTCAAGCCACAATCCAGAATAAACCAAAGTTCCGCACATGATCAATGTTTTGTATCTCTGAACCCCAAGCTTAAGTCCAATTGTTTGGCTAAGCTGTAGTCTTGTCCTTTGACAGTAAGCTCCTATCATAAGATTGCAAGCTTGCAAGCAGGGCCACCTTACCTTTATGTCTGTCTCTTACAACCCAGTTTTGTTCTATCAATGTTGTTTCAAATTGTAAAGCGCAATGGAATATGCTGTGCTATATAAGAAACTGTTAATAAATAAATAAAATAAAATAAGAACCTCTGTTGTTTTCAGGATTGAGTCTCGGCTAACTGGCACTATTCCAAACCCAGAGCTGAGCTAGACAGTTATTTGGGATTAGTATTGCATTCTCAGTACCCAGAGCAAAGGACAGGTATCATCTGCATAGCAGTCGTAGACCAGACCATATGGTTACCTTCAGTGGCGTCCCTCACCACATTGACATCTCGCGTGGGGAGGGATGCCCAAAAAGGGGGTGTGGTTTCAAAAAAGGAGGCATGGCTTCAGAAAGGGGGCATGGCCTCGCGGCCCGAATCTGGTCTCCGGCCCGTGTTTCTCTATGGAGTGGTGGGGGGTGCCAGTGGTGCGGGCACTGCAGGCTCTGTCACTGTGTTAGCAGCCAAGTGCTGCACTTAATTCTACAGTGCAGCACCCGACTCCTGTCACTGAGGGGAAGCCTGCACCTTGGTGTCAACCCTCGGCGGGTGACACCCGGGTGTGGCCCACACCGCCCGCACTGCCCGCACCCCCCTTTTAACACCACTGTTTATCTTATCCAGTGGTAAAATGTAAACTGTAAATAGCATGGGAGATAGGACTGGACCCAATGGAACACCACATGGCAGTGGCACTGGTGACAATAAGTATACTAATCGCCTCTATCTCTTGCCATGAGAAGATAAGTAAGCAAACACTCCATGGCTGTTTCAGTGCTTTGTCATCTCCTGAATGAAGACTGAAATGGATCATAACCTTTCCTAGATTAGGAAGGTGTGATAATTGTCTGTAGTTTATCATGTAGATGGATCTAAATTTATTTTTTTATAGCAGAGTTATAACAATTACAGGCATGATGGCATTGTGGTTCTCTAAGTGCCAGAAACCATAGCAGCTAATACAATTGGGCTTTGAAGGGCTTCCTGGGACCTGTTGTATGCCAGTATAAAAAAAATTTTGTTCTATTATTATTTCTACTTTTATTTTTACTCATATTAAATTGATTAATATTTTTAAGAAACTACAGAAACCAGCACATTTTCCTCTTCTTTAGAGTATTGTGAGGTGAAGCAGGAAATGGCTTTATGTTTTATGAATAACCTTAACTGTTTTTTTCTTGTTTAATTGCTGTCTTATATAATATAGTTTGCTTGAGAACTGTGTGCTATGAACACTTAGGGATACTATCCATTGATGGCAGCAGATAATCTACAGTGTATATATAAAACATCAATTAAAGTGGTCTTCTTTTTGGTTATTCAGTTTGAGGACTTTGTTACCAATAATTTTTGTAGAGATGATGTAAAGTCTAAGGTCAGCTTTTTATTAATTTTGTCCTTAGGGCAAATTTATTAAGCAACAGTTTTGTATGCAGATAGATAAATGCCAGACAGTGCATGCATTTTAACTAAACCATTGTATTTACTATGCAGCTGAGTATAAGGGAGACAATTATATCTAAATAATTATTTATCATTAATACATTTATTAATGACCTAATATTAATTTAAACTTTTTTTACTAGGGCAATTAATTTGACTTTCTGGTGGTTTGACCTGTTGCTGGCAAAAATGCATTTGATACATTACATGATTTGTATTGTTTACTAGTGTAAAAATTAGAACTAGTCGTTTGAAATAATGCAGTATTGCCTTTAGTAAATAGCACAGTTTACTAACCTCACATTAACCTGTAATAGAAACTAGCAGTTTAGTGAAATCCCCCCTTTGTGTTTTTTCATCAACTCATAATGTATGTTCACATAATGAAGTATCTCTATGATATAACCTGCCATTAGTAACCACTGACAACCAAGAGGTTAGAGTTAAAAAAAGACTATTATGTTAAAGTTAAATTATTCTTAAGAAAAGTAATCAGAGAATGATTTTTTGAAAGGTGCTATTGTATTGTACATTATAGTGACTTTATGATATTATGATGTCACCGAAGCCCTTTGAAAGCTGCTTACCTGTCAAAGGTAAATTGCTCAAAATAGATGAACATTTTCATATCACTTTAGAAAAGTGTGACCACAATTGGATTGCAAAATCTACTTGAGAAATGTCAAACTTTAAATGACAAAAACCTATTCATGTAGTTATTAATGTAGCACTAGAAATCTGAATATTAAATATGCATGATAATCCTATAAACAGTGCTGTCTATTGCATTGTTTGACTGTAAAAGTCGCTGCAGTTTCACAGCATAATCCATAGGATTATTTTTTTTAAATACCATTTAAAGGCACTCCAAAGAGATTAACAGTGAATCATCTAACAATGGATCGCAAGTGACACAAAAATAACGGGATATTCAATGCCAGTCAAAAAGTTTGTATCATTTATATATTAAGAAAGACTGTTTTGTTTAATTAATGAGCAGCAGCATAATGCAGTCCTATCATCTCCTGGTATAGGAAGCTGTTAGAAGGATTTAAATGAGTCTACAGTATTATATAGCCAGTCCAGAACTGATTGATGGCTAGAGATGAAGAGGGTTAAATTAAACAGCGTATAAAACAGGGTGCAATATTTCAACTGCTGCTGGTTGACTTTTTTACAACCTCCCCTGCTAAATCAGTTGTATTGTGATAATGACAATGCCTGTCCTGATTCTGTGTGTTACATATATTCTCTAAGTGTATATTCATTGCATTCCTCTGCAAGATACATCCCAGGTAGCCTTCTTTAGATTGCAGTTGCTCATTTAGAACTCTAAATATGCTTGTATATGAGGTATGGGGGAAGCCCATGTGTTAGTGCCCCCAAAGTTATGCCCCTGTAGTCGTGCCCCCATATAATGCCCCTGAAGTGCCGCTTGTACAAAAAAAACACACTTACCTTAATCCCAGCTCCTGCATCTGCTGTCGTCCTGTCTGCCCGGCTGCTCCTCGGAATTATGGGAAAGACGTCATGACATCTCTCCCATAGTGCACATGAAGAGAGCCGGAAGCTGGAGTTGCTGCAGGGAACATCTCAGTGGGCGTCCGGCTTAGAGCCTCCCTGCAGCACAGCCAGGCATGCATATGAATCATTCTATACTATAGAATGATTCATATGCATGCCTGGCTGTCCATCCATTAACCCCAGAAATTTCATTTTTACCCCATGTGGGGTAATTTACCCCTGTTCCCCAACCACTGCTGTAAGGGGTGGGGTATAGGTGCCTTGGGCCGTGTTAATTTGAAAAGGATAGGCTACATAGCAGTCTGTGCACAGGGCACATAGTGACATTGGTGTGAGTGATGGGTGAAGGCACAGATGCCACCAGTCTATGTAGCGCTGCTGGTCACATTAGCCACTCCCACTACAGGGCCCCTATGCAAAGCAATACAACTAGAATACCTCAAATAAAAAAATATGTTGGCAGAAGCGATTTCATTGTGGGGAAAGCCACATGCAACAATAAAGCAGAGTATATTTATAATATCCATGCGAGCACTCCAACCCAATGATTGCAAACTCAGGAAAGGACAAACAATTACTGTTTAACATTTTATACAGTTAAAAAAGACAAATTTGGTTGTCTTTCTGCATTAATTTGAATGCGATGCATTCCCGATATTGGCCCCCACAGTTAACACCATCCGAAGTTGGTCTACCACTGCATAATTAGCCAGGAGTTGGATCCCCCGGAATCCTCCCCTGGCAGCATCCAGGCGATATGATTGCACATTGCAATGTGAACATGGGCAGTAGTGACATGCCCTGATCACATTACAAATGTGGTTGTTAATAAATGGTGACCTATATGTGTATGTGTAGTATATATATATATATATATATATATATATATATATATTGTCAACAGGCTTGTGATGAGTATGAAGCTGTACCTGCTAATGCTCTGTGACATGCTTTTTGTACTGGATTACAGTATGGATGTCTTCTTAATATTTCACAAAAAATCTTTTCTACATTATAAGGTGGTGTGCTGATCTCTATTCAGCTTCCAATGAAGCTTGATTTTAAAATATAATATATTTATGCGATTGCAGCACCTGAAGATGTTTTGAATTACCTAAGTGTGTGCGATTTTTCTATTCTGTACATTATTTATATATATATATATATATATATATATATATATATATATATATGAAGTAACTCAATTCCGGCACTCACTGAGTATAATACGTGTAATGGCGTGGTTGCCCTCCATGGACCACCAGGTCCGATATGCACAGCGAATAATGGCGCACTCCACGGCTGTTATTCAAAGAACCATAAACACTTTAATTCAGAAATTTCTGAATTAAAGTGTTTATGGTTCTTTGAATAACAGCCGTGGAGTGCCGCCATTATTCGCTGTGTATATATATATTTATTTATATAGTAAAGTCCAACTTTAGCAGGGACCAGAAACAGTGCACCAGCAATTTCTTAAGCATGGCTCCCTGGTTTCTTTCCTATTGGATGCTATACAGTATGCTAAGTATCATGCAAAGTACCTGTAAGATGGCATGTTGTACCCTATTTTTTTTTGGATCATTAAATGTGGCTAACAAATGGTGTGCTGGTTCTGGTCCCTGCTAAAGTTGGACTCTACTATATGAATTATTACTGACCTTGCACCCGGACTATTTATGGTTTAAGTGATGTGTGCGATCCTCTTTGCTCCTCTATACATACACTTGCCGAGTCCACCTCTGTTCTTCCCCCTTTCCTTCTGTCTCAACATGTTCTTAAGTTCTTCCCTTTTCCTCCTGTACACCTATTTCACCCATCTCTCTCTGCCCCACTCTCCTCCCATCTCTCTCAATGGGGGCGATTCAAATGTTTAGCCAGTGCCCTTTTTTTAATACACCTGACTGAGCAATTCAGTTGTTGCTCCTTCAGGGCACCATAGCTGTCGGCGCTGGCATTTAGCAGAAATGTGTGAGAAACCCCCTGGTTAGAGCGCACTAACTGCAGTTAGCGTGCCCTAACCAGAACTTTAGCCATTTTACACAGCAGCTATACCCAGTCTCATAGGTCGGGAGGAGGGCGATAGAGCACCCAAAACAATTGAATAGCAAAACTGGGCACTCATTAATTATCGCGGCCCATGCAACATTTGAATAGCCCCCTGTTTGTCCCCTCTCCTCCCATCTCCCTGCTTGTTCCCCTCTCCTCCCATCTACCTTTGTTTGTCCTCCTCTCCTCCCATCTCCCTCTGTTTGTCCCCCTCTCCTCCCGTCTCCCACTGTTTGACCCCCTCTCCTCCTGTCTCCATCTATTTATTCCCCTATCCTTCCCATCTCCCTCTGTTTGTCCCCCTCTCCTCCCATCTCCCTGTTTGTCCCCCTCTCCTCCCGTCTACCTATGTTTGTCCTCCTCTCCACCCATCTCACTCTGTTTGTCACCCTGTCCTCCCATCTCCCTCTTTTTGTCCCCCTCTCCTCCCATCTCCCTCTGTTTGTCCCCCTCTCCTCCCATCTACCTCAGTTTGTCCCCCTCTCCTCCCATCTCCCTCTGTTTGTCCCCCTCTCCTACCATCTCCCTCTGTTTGTCCCCCTCTAATTCTGTCTATCTCTATTTGTCCTTCTCTCTCCTCTCATCTCCCTGTTTGTCCCCCTCTCCTCCCATCTCCCTCTATTTGTTCCCCTCTCCTACTATCTCCCTCTGTTTGTCCCCCTCTAATTCTGTCTATCTCTATTTGTCCCTCTCTCCTCCCATCTCCCTGTTTGTCCCCCTCTCCTCCCGTCTACCTATGTTTGTCCTACTCTCCTCCCATCTCCCTCTGTTTGTCACCCTGTCCTCCCATCTCCATCTGTTTGTCCCCCTCTCCTCCATTCTCCATCTGTTTGTCCCCCTCTCCTCCCATCTCCCTCTGTTTGTCCCCCTCTCCTCCCCTCCTCTCTTTCTTTTTGTCCCCCTCTCTCCTCCCATCTCCCTCTGTTTGTCCCCCTCTCCACACGTCTCCCTCTGTTTGTTCCCCTCTCCTCCCATTTACATCTGTTTGTCCCCCTCTTCTCCTGTCTTCCTCTCTTTGTCCCCCTCTCTTCCTGTCTCCCTCTGCTTGTCCCATTATTGTAAAGATATGTTTCCCTCAGGCCTAATGAGTGGATTGGTGAGTGAGAGCAGGTGTGTGTTTTAGTGCATGCCTCATTTTTACAGTGTGAGTTACCACCACCAGGGGAAGGATGTTCAGTGTTCAGCACATCTGTGCAGAAATTACATTAGGCATGTTATATTTCTTTGCATTGCATTTTGATGTACATCTTTATATATTTTCTGCCCTAGTATTTTCAGCATTAAAATACAGTATAAGTTTACCTCTCGAAATTTCTTACAATTAAGGTAGTCTATATTATTATAATCTAACACAGGGCAGTTCGATTCTTAGAATAATTTAGTGGAAACTTGGGGTAACTTCACTGTCCGGACTCTGCTGGAGGCCTCTAGCTGAGCTCACTCACAGTGAGTGAAGCTGTAATGTGTGGTGAGCTAGAATGTCTGAATGAGAAGCAGGCTCACATAATGCTGCTGAGCGCACTGACTTCAGGCTGATTAAGTACAGCGTATCCTAATTCCAGGACAGTGAAAGATACCAGCCACCTCCTAATATGTTTTGTGTCCTACTACTACCCCCACCCAGTCCTTATTATTACTACCATCACACCCACAACTTCCAGTTGTCTTGTGTCACTATCAATCTGTGTCTTTGCTACTACCTGTCATCTGTGTCCACATCCCCAGCTGTCATGCATGTCCCTGCTACTACTACATCCCCTACATTTTGTTTTGTTGTTAGTATTAATTTAACTTACTACTGGGTTTAAGGGTAACGTATGTACCTTTAGAAGGTTATAAGGCACAAAAAATTATCAGGTTGCTTTTAACTTCTCTAGATTGCAGGTGTGCAAAAGGAGGACCTTGGCTGTTTATTTAAAAATTACATTCTACAACTGTCTGTGTATGTGTGCACATGCACAAGTAATATTAATCTGTGTTATATTTGATGTTTTCCCTTGCTCTTGTGTTTTCCAAAGCAGTGTTTCCAGTGTGTATTTGATTACACCTACTGTAACAACTGTATATATTACAGTAGGTGTCACTGGAGCAAGTTATACACATCATAATATATATATATATATATTAATGAAGATGTGTGTATATAATTTGATGCGTGTATCTTGTTTCAGCGGCACCTACTGTTACAGTATATATGCACAGGATTGTTTGAGGGAGGGAGACCCACAAACCAGTATAATATATTACACACACAACTGGTGTTCTCTGGCACAGTTATTTTGAGTATGTTTGTAATTTTTTATATTTTTATTCCCTTTCCTCCCATCTCTGCCTGTTCTTCCCCCAAAGTTCCTCCCATCTCTACATGTGTTTCTCCTGTCTCCCCCAGTGTTACTCCCATCTCCCTTTTCCCCATTTTCCCATATTGTTACCCCATCTTCCTCCTGTCCCCACCTGTTTTCTTTCCAACTCCTCCTGTACTTCCCCATCTTCCTCTCATATACCACTGTTCTTAACTTTGTGTTCCCCCCGCCTCCCCCTGTTCTCCTCCCGTGTTCCTCCTGTTCATTCCCTGTGTAACTCCCATCTCCCCTTGTTCTTCCCCATGTTCCTCCCATCTCCCTCTGTTTCTCCCCCGTGTTCCTCCTGTCCCTTCCTGTTCTTTCTCATTCCTTCCATCTTTTCCTGTTCACCTGAGCAGAGATTCCATGTGGATTCCTATGTGCGACCGCAGCTGTCTTTTTTTTTTCTATGTGATAGTCACCAGCTGGTGTTGTGGAGGAGCCTCCATTCAGGCCTAGTAAGAAAATTGGTGTGGAGTAGGAGTGTGTGTCGGAGGGCAGCCAGAGGAATATGTTCTCATAGTTGCAGGGGCACCATCAGTGTGAGTTGTCATCACCTAGGGTGGGGGGTTAGTGTGCCTGCACTAGGCTGACATTAGTCACGTTTTATATAAAAACATTATGATGTACATCTTAGTCTATTTTCTGCCTTATTTTCAGTACATTAATCCATAAGTGTAGCTGTAACTATTACATACATGTAAGGTAGACTGTATTATTAGCAGCTTGTTGTTGTATTTAATGTACTTTCCAAATATTAGTAAATATTCCTGAGACAGACTTAACCAAAAGACAGAGGGTCTGATTCAGAGGTAAGCGCTATTCCATTCCGCACACAAATGGACAATATTTTCAGCCTGTGTATGCGTTAGAGATGCACTGCACATGCATCCTGATGATTACAGCTGGGAGATGGGGAACGAATTTACACATGCAGAGAGGCCATTTCAGTGGCATTCCTGGGATGAGGCATAACATGTGCAGAAGCACATTCTGCACCTCTATAGGGCTGGTTCATATTCCCCTGGTGTATCTTTGTGTGCACAGTGCCACTGCAGCTAGAGGGTGTCTCATTAGGAAAACCATCAGCCACAGGATTAGCATAAAGATGCAGTCATGCTGCATCAAAAGATGCAGTGATGGCTGCAATAGTTGAAGGAATACATCCACCATTTAGAGAGTTTTAGTGTGGCATAACGTGTAAGGGGCATTATTGTATGTGGCATAATAGCGTGTAAGAAGCATTACTGTGTGGGGCATAATATGCCGTAAGGGGCATTACTATGTGGGGCATAAGGGGCATTACTGGCATAATATGGTGTAAGGTGCATTACTGGGTGAGGCATAACATGGTGTAAGTGGCATAACTCTGTCTGGCATAATATGGGCTATAACTGTGTGGGGCATAATATGGCATAAGGGGCATTACTATGTGGAGCATAATATGGCTTAAGGGGCATTACTGTGCTGGGCATAGTATGGAGTAAGAGGAATTACTATGTGATGTAACAAGAATGAGAAGCACTACTGTGGGGTGTAATGTGACAAAGGGGCACTGCTGTGTGGCATAATTTGAACTGTGTGGTTATGCCCCTTCCCAGCTAACCCACATTCTTTTTGGTTGGACCCTTCATGCTTCTACTATGGAGGGGGGCACCAATGCTCTTTGTGTAGTAACAGCTCTGCTTTGGTGGGCACAGATGTGTCCTTCTCTGTGTTCAGTACCCCTGCCCTAAAAAATCCTACAGTGATCACTATCTAATCCTCTAAACTGCTAAGCTATTGCTTGGTCAATTGGGAAAATGCCTTCCCTTTTCTTTGGGTTTGATCTACTCCAATGAAGTGCCAGCTTTACCTAACAGAACCAACCAAATACCAAATGTCTAACTATGGCACATGTTTAAATCCCCTGCAGGATGTGCTCTATTGTGTGCATTGTAATACAGAAAATTATGTACCCTTTTATGTTGTCCTAATATTAATTATATATTTAAGAGCATCGATTAAAAAGTGAGAGGAGTTTGGACTAGTAAGGGGAGGAGTCTATGCCAGGAGGTCCTGTGTGCTTTAAAGTTCCAGGGCCTATTTTTAGTCCCAGTCTGGCCCTGCATATTCCCAATTATTGGGTGATCTCATGCTGGCCCCCATATGCCTCTGCCTTATTGACAGGCAGAGGCATTTACAGGGTGGTGTGGGGGTGGAGGCCATCTGAGTTCCCAGAAACGGGGCACGTAGTCCCAATTTTATGGGGGTGGCAAGGCCAGGATTTGCGTCCATGGACACAGATTCCTGGCCTCGCATGGCAGTCAACCTGCATAAGCTGAGGCTTACCCAGCTAGCTGGCAACATCCAACATCACGACCAATGGTGATCCCAGGCTGCAACCTCGGTCACAGAGCTGGGATCGCAGATGCAGCATGGAGGTGGCAGATACCTCCTACTGCATTTTCATTTTAGCAAGAATGGAATTACACAGCTGCTTGTGTGTGGCTTTGCTATTCCGTCCTCTGTTGAATCAGGCCCTAGGTACATTTCATCAAGGATAGTATATATTTCTTTAGCATATGAATCTCCATTCTCCACCAGCATATTTCAAAGACATCAATATTACCATGCAAACCATTACAGTCATTAACGTATTTATTAACCTATCAAACTAAATGTATATGTGTGCATCTACTGCCACCTTACTTACAGCAAAAGTACCTACACACCCACCCACTACCAAATAACAAGTAACAACCCAAATACTCAATTATTTCAAACTTTCCAAAAACTAATTCTCTATGGAGCTATTAAAAATTAAATATACATATGTTATACTGCAGTATAAATCATAATCTCTGTGTAATAGTTATGTCATCTTTCATCGGTGCACATACGAGGCTCCTGGCTTGGGTTTATGCTGTCCACTCTCAATGTGTCCTGTTACTTTTAGTACAAGATTGTGGGTGTTGTATCAAAGATGTAGACTATATAACTACTGTAGAATAAAGTTATAATACTTTTTACAGGCTAATTGATGAACTTCTAATGTTTTGTTATGTAATTATGTACAGCTGTAAAATTTATGTCAAGAAGCTGTGTTATATAATAACATATATTTATGCAGCTGCCAAAGGTATTGAATTACATCTGCTGTAGGCTAAATTATTTATCAGCAGAGTAAGTGTTAATTTTAACTTCTGTCACCTAGTGCTTACACTGCTGTGTGTGCTGAGTTGCTTTGAGTGCTGAGTCTGAAAGCAGCTGTAGATAACTATAGAGTTAATGTTGGTCAGCCTTGTTCCTGATATGGAGGTATGAAAGTCACTGTGATGGTGATATTAAAATACAGCCCTCTTGATCAATGTCTATTTTCCCAGCTAGAGGGCAGCTATATTTCTTTTGATACTTTGTATAACTACACTGCTGATGGGTGCTGTTATTAAAAACTCCTCAAAACTGTGCTCACCACCTCTTGCAGTCAGGAATGCTAGCTGTTGTCAGTACAGTTCAGTAGCGCATGCTGGGAGGGTTTCTGAGTACCCAGAGCTGGCATCATGTTTATGAAGCCCGCCTCCTCATGGCAAAATGCAATTTGTGGGTCAATGGGGAGGAGGCAGGGTCAATGTGACACAATTCCTTTAGTTTTGTGTCATTCTGCATTTTGCTGATAGGGGAAGGGACCTAATTACATGGTGCCCAGTCCCTTCCCCATCTGCTACCTGCAGCTGCTGCAAGGTGAGAGAGATAGAGAGTGTGAGTGTTTGTGTTACATATGTGTGTGTATATATGTATGTGTGTGTATGAAATGAAACAAACAAGATGTGCTTTAACTGCAGACTTTAAGTTTTAATTTGAGGGTAATTACATCCAAATCAGGTGAACGGTGTAGGAATTACAACGGTTTCTATATGTGCCTCCCACTTTTTAAGGGGCCAAAAGTAATGGGACTATCAATTCAAAAGCTATTTCATGGACAGGTGTTGGCTATTCCCTCATTAATTCATTATCAATTAAGCAGGTAAAAGGTCTGGAGTTGATTCTACAGTAGGTGTGACATTTGCATTTGGAATCAGTTGCTGTCGACTTTCAATATGAGATCCAAAGAGCTGTCACTATCAGTGAAGCAAGCCATCATTAGGCTGAAAAATCATAACAAACCCATCAGAGAGATAGCAAAAACATTAGGTGTGACCAAATAAACTGTTTGGAACATTCTTAAAAAGAAAGAACACACCGGAGAGCTAAGCAACACCAAAATACATAGAAGACCATGGAAAACAACTGTGGTCCCTGGTGAAGAAAAACCCCTTCACAACAGTTAGCCAAATCAAGAACACTCTCTAGGAGGTCGGTGTATATGTGTCAGAGTCAACAATCAAGAGAAGACCACAAGAGTGAATATAGAGGGTTCACCACAAGATGCAAACCATTGGTGAGCCACAAAAACAGGAAGACCAGATTAGAGTTTGCCAAACAACATCTAAAAAAGCCATTACAGTTCTGGAACAACATCCTATGGACAGATGAGACAAAGATCAACTTGTACCAGAGTGATGGGAAGAGAAGAGTATGGAGAAGGAAAGGAACTGCTCATGATCCAAAACATACCACCTCATCAGTGAAGCATGGTGGTAGTAGTGTCATGGTGTGAGCATGTATGGCTGCCAATGGAACTGGTCCCCTTGTATTTATTCTTCAATACATTTTTATTGATTTTTCAACAAGAAAAATACAAATACAGAAATAGTAAAAATAAAATAAAAACATAAGTAAAAACACATTACTTACAATTATAATGGTTGCAGATAAATGACGTAATATAAGTAAGCAAAAGAAAATAGAACAAGGGGGAAAAAAAGGGATAAAAAAGAAAAAACAAGAAGAAAGGAAAAAAAAAAGGGTACCACAGTACACAAAAATATACAGTACATATAAGTTATCAATCAAAATGCCTAAATCCCAGTAAAGACCAATACCCCAAATATTTTCATACAGAAGGTATATCTCCAAGCATAAGATCTGCACCTTCGCCAACAGATACAAATTCCTGCCATTTACACCATAACCTCAGTGGCGAAACAGCAGACGTGGAATATGCAACGTCTATAGTCTCCATCAAAAATGCGAATTGTACCTTATGCATAATTTTATGAATAGATGGAAGAGAAGATGATTTCCATAATTGTGCTATTGCTGTCTTGGCTGCTAGGAGAATATGACCCACTAAATAACAGTCAGTTTTGGGCATGTCTACAGGATAAACATGCAATAATGCCAAGGAAGGGGATGGCAGGGTATTCACTTTTAATACCTTGGAAATCAAATCAAATAAATCTTTCCAGAAAGCCTGAATATGAGAACAACTCCAAAAAATATGAAATATGTCTCCAACAATCATATTACATCTCCAACAATATTTTGATTGTGTTGGCCATATTACGTGTAATTTGGCTGGAGTAAAATAGAGCCTATGGAGTATTTTATACTGTAATTCTAAATAATTATAACATTTTGACAATTTGTGGGCAGTAGTGAAAATAGATTCCCATTGCAGAGGAGTATAAACCTCCTGAAGATCAGACTCCCATTGCTCTTGGGCCTTAAACTTAACTGGGGGACAAGTCTCGAGACACATTGAGTACCAAAAACCAATATTACCTTTAGAATTACCTCTTTTTAATTTAGCCAAGATATCAATCGAAGGCAACTCCAAGGAACCACACAGCTTTCTTATATTAGCCACCCAATGTTGAATTCGAAGATAGGAGAAAAGCTCTCCAGATGGTAACTGAAATTGGGATTGAATTTGAGAAAACGGGATTAGTGAGGAAGAATTCAAAATGTCAGCGATAGTTTCAATCCCACATGAACGCCAGGTCGCCACCGAAAGATCAGGGATTAAGCGTGCTATAGCGGCTAAAGATAAAGATTTAGTCGGTAATTTGATACATTTAGAATGAAATATCATGTTGTCCCAGCTTTTGAGGGAGTCTATTATGGCCCTAGGCGTATTATTTGAAAGGGGACGCATTTGTTTGGGAGTCCAGATTAAGTCCACCAAGGGGTACTCTTTCAATAGTGCCCTTTCTAAGTCAACCCAGGGTTTAGTGTTAGGGGGAAGAAACCAGTCACTAATTTGTGAAACTAAACATGGTCAGTCATCACTTTGGAATATACTTTGTGGACTATACAAGTCTTTTATCTGGACAAATATCAAGTGCCGGACGGACTCTACAGCTGTTCCCAAAGAAACCTTTTGGATATTCTTCTGTTTCACCACTCCAAGGGACATTCTACTGGCACAATGATGTCTTGGAAATACCTGGATCCCTATCTATTGTGAGTTGGTGGAGACTAATCCATATTGGGAAGCTAAAGTACTTTGCCACATTTGTTCCTGAAAAGAGCCTTAGAGCTCTAAGTTACTGACATTATATCCTACAATAGTATCACACATATATATAGGGGTAGTTGTACCACAGATTGACCTGCATGTTTTTATATGTACGCAGTTTTATATGTTTATTTAATTTAAATTTTTATTCTATTCATTTAATAATTAAAAGTGACTTTTTCATATTAATCACACTTCATCTGGTTAATTATAACTATTAACAGACCTATTACAATAAGCGCTGTATCCCTATCTATTTGTATTTTTCTCTTTGAGTGCAACTATACTCATTTATTGCAGCTGCTGTGGAAATCGTGCACACCTGAGCGCCTGTTGTGAGGTTCTCCTCACATTAGTTAATTCATTTACTAATTTGTGAAACTAAACACGCTGACTGATATAACTCTAGGTCTGGGATTTGTAAGCCCCCCAGGGTTTTAGGTTTGGTCAAGCGCTGGAAAGCTAGTCGAGGAGTTTTACCTTTCCAAATATAAGACACAATTAGTTTTCAGGCCTTAATAAGAAAGTGTTTTGGAAATGAAAAGGGAATGGTGCGAAATAGATACATTAACTTTGGCAAAATCATCATTTTAAATGCTGCAAGGCGACCCAGCCAGGAAACCTCGAAAACCCAACCAATTATGTAACAGTTCGGCAATATGTTTTATTGTAGGATCAAAATTTATCTTAGCAAAGTTATCTAGTCTGTTCGAAATATTAATTCCTAGATAGAGAAGATAATCCATTTTCCAATTATACCTGTATTGAGCTTGTAGACATGACAAAACAGAATCAGGTATGTTAAAAGGTAGGGCCTCAGTCTTGGTGGTGTTAAGTTTGTATAGTGAAGCTGCGCTAAATTTGTCTAGTATCTCATGGAGGGTTGTCAATGAAGCCACCGGGTTAGATACAAACAAAAGAATGTCGTCTGCAAACAAACATAATTTATGTGAAGTTGAACCAACTGTCACTCCAGGGAATGAAGGAGAATTTCTAATTGCTGAGGCTAATGGTTCAATAGCTAAAACATACATAAGTGGGGATAGAGGACACCCCTGTCTTGTACCATTTCTAATGTTAAATGGGGAGGAAAGAAAGCCATTACTGAACACTCTAGCTGTGGAGTTGCTATAGAGTGCCTTGATAGACTTCAAAATAGCACCCCGAAAACCAAAATGGCTTAGAGATTCATAAAGGAAGAGCCAATGATGGCGATCAAATGCCTTCTCGGCGTCTAGGGAAAGAAGGATGAACTCCTTATGGCGCCTCAACATCAGCTCTGCTAAATCAAAGACTCTGCGAGTGTTATCTGATGTTTGTCTGCCGCCGATGAAGCCCACCTGGTCCGGATAAATCAAATGGGGGAAAAAAGGGGCCAACCGACTGGCTACCATCTTGGCATAAATTTTGATGTCTGAATTGAGTAGGGCTATTGGGCGAAAATTTGGACAGGATGAGGGAGGTTTACCTGGTTTGGGTAAGGTAATAATTTGAGCTTTCAACATCTCTGTTGGAAAGCTGCCCTGACCAGAGGCAAAATTAAATAAGGTATGGGGGAAAGCGAATTAGCAAAGTGTTTATAGAATAAATTTGTAAACCCGTCTGGACCAGGGGACTTCCCCAAGGGCAATGTTTTGATCACGCTTAAAGTTTCTTGTTCAGTCCAAGGTGCATTCAAAACAGCCAAAGCCTCCTCTCCTAGCTTAGGAAAGGAAATGTCTCTCAAAGAGGTGGAAATAGAAGCGCCAGATGGCTGTGGTATAGTAATGTCAGTATGTAGATTATATAATCCCACGTAATAATCAGCAAAGGCGTTTGTAATCTCAGCGGGGTTAAGTAGTTTCTTATTATTAGGTGTAATTAAATATTCAATCCTATTTCTGGCTTGACGTTTACGCAATTTATGAGCTAAAAATTTACCAACTTTATTCCCTGAATTATAGAACTTTTGCTGAAGTGTAATTAGAAGTGATTTCATACGAGCCAAAAATAATTTCTGTAATTGGTTTCGAATAGTCACTAGTTCTCTCTTGAGAGTACGAGAGGGACGGGCCCTATTTAGAGATTCAACCTGAGCTAAGCGTAATTTCAATTCGGATTGTTTGAGTAGATATTGTCTCCTAAGTCGAGAACTTGTTTGAATGGCTACTCCTCTAAGGATAGCTTTGAGGGCGCACCAGTGTGTTGTGCTAGAAGTGTCCAGTGAATCATTAGTTATTAAATAGGATTCCTGGGCATCTTCTAATGATTTAACACCTTCGGGGGAAGATAGTAAGTAATCCGGTAAATGCCATGGTCTAGGAGGAAATCTTGTGTTATGGCCATCCCAAGTCCACGTTACCGCAGCATGGTCAGACCAAACTATAGGTTTGATACTAGATTGTCGAGTATGTTGGAGTAGATGTTTGTCTAAAAGAATCAGATCAATACGTGAATAAGTAATATTTACATGTGAGAAAAATGTGTAGTCTTTCACATTAGGCGAATGAACCCGCCACACGTCGTATAAATTGAATTCCGCCAAGAGCTTCCGCAGCAGAGCTGATGTATCGGTAAAGCCATTGTTCACTCCGGAAACATTAACTGATGATTTATCTATTCGACTATCAGGGACTAAGTTAAAATCACCCAGTATAATCGTATGACCACGTCTAATCTGATAGACTTCCTCGAACACTCGTCTGAGAAACTGGATTTGAAGAGTATTAGGGGCATAGAGGGAAACTAATGTAACCTCTTTACCTTCCAGCTGACCTACTAAAATCAAATAGCGGCCGTTCTTATCCTCTACCTTTTTAGATACAGTGAAAGACACTGAGTTATGGAACAGCACAGCTACGCCATTCTTTTTGAGAGGACCGTTCGCATAATATGCGACATTATATCTCGCATCTCTCAATACTGGTGGGGCCACAGATGAAAAATGAGTTTCTTGTAGTGCTATGACTTTATCCCTATGTCTATGGAAGGTGGACAAAGCTAGCCTGCGCTTGTTAGGGGAGTTCAAACCATGTACATTTAAAGAAAAGAATTGGACCATAATCTATAGACCATAAGCAAGAGACGTTAGATTGACAAAAATACTCAAGGTTCTAGCGGAGATAGGGTAATATGAACTGTGGTACCCAAAAAACAAAATAAACCAGAAGAAAAAACAAAAAAGACACACAGAAAAGGAACACATAGGGGAAACTGAGATAACCCAAAAAATTAAGGTTAGAATGTTTGCCATATAGGAAAAAAACGGCAAAACCAAAAACATGGAGGAACGTGGCCTATGACAAAAGCCATAAGCCTCCCATGCAGTATATTGGTAACAAACTACAAAACAGGTGGACTACATAGATATAGGAATAAAGCTTAATAAAACGCTCACCAAGGCAGAGTGCGTAAGAACTATTCAAGTCTCTCTAGATGTCAAATATGCACATTAGCTAATTCCAAGCACAAACTTACATAATCTTGTCCACTTTACTAACAGTATAAACGTGGAGTCGCTTAACCCACAAAACAACACTAATAATAGTAATAGTAATACCATAGGAATTTTCGGAGTCTGAATTACACATATTAACAAATACAATATGCATTAAACATGCTTAATTATCTATAGATGTACTAGATAATGGTCTTAAATTAAATCTTTATGCAATAGTAGAAAGGATGAAAACCCTTAAGAGTTCCCTCCTCTAATTTCTTAATAGTAAATAAGGCCCTTAAAGAAACAGAAATACAAATACACAGATTATTGTTTTTCATGTTGGTGCAATCAGACAAGAAAAGACATGATGAGACATACATAAGAAACGACGATCTCATGTAAAATATGTAATCTAATATCTACGGTCCTTTCGATGAAACAGGACTGACCAGAATATAACATAGATAACTCAATAGCTGAATATATGAAGTAATCTCACGTAGCTTTAGACCAATCTTGAGTTACTTGAACACTGGAGCCAGAAGCACGAGTAGACACCGGGATGTCCCATTCTGCCAGAAGCTTAATTCCAGCTTCCACAGTAGAGTTTACGTATGAGGAAGCCTTGTAGTTGACCAGAAGCTTTACGGGAAACCCCCAACGATAGGTGATGTCACTATCTCTTAGAGCTGTAGTAATGGACTGAAAAGAGTGTCTTTTAGATAGAGTAGCCGCAGACAGATCAGGAAAGATTTGAAGGCCTCCCAAGGTGTCTGTGCCCTCAGCTTGCCATGCAGCACACAGGATTTGTTCTTTGAAATGAAAGAAATGGACACGCAATAAAGTGTCTCGCGGGTAATACCCCGCTCCTGATCTCGGTTTGGGAAGGCGATGTACCCGATCAATTAACAAGTCTTGTTGAGAAGCCATAGGCACCAATTTAAGAAACAACTTTGAAACGTAATCTGGTAACTCTGTATTAGATACAGAATCTGGGATACCGCGAATCTTCAGATTGTTTCCTCGTAAGCGATCTTCCATATCCACCACTTTATCTCTCATAGATGAAACCTCTGATTGAAGTTCTGCATGGGCTGAGAGGAGCTCATTATGAGATGAGACCAGTTCCTGCATCTTCACCTCTATATGATCTGTGCGTTCTCCCAACCCCAAAATATCAGCTCGGATAGATTGAATGGAAGTATCCACTCCCTTTAACACGTCAGACCGAAACGCCGCAAAAACCTGGAACATTGCCTGTGTAGCTAGCGGTGCATTAACATCCAGGTCTAGACCCAAGTCAGCAGGTGAAATCGAATCCCGTGAAGTGGACCTAGAAGACGCTCCAGATGTTGGGGAAGGCATCTGTCCAACTTTAGATATAGGGGCAGTAGGAAAGCGAATTGGTGCTGGAAATTTTTGTTGTCTTGTTTTCTTTGACGGCTTAGTCAGAGAAATATGTAGAATCTCACGTTAAAAAGGTGGTGTTTTGGGGAAAGCGACTCAAAAAAAACTACTGCATGGGTAGGCAGGGCACTATCCGTGGAGGTGCAACATTCTTTAGATAGGCATCTTCACATCGTCGACACAGTGGACTCTGGTAAGTATCTATTAGAATATTAGAATATTATCCACTTGTAACAATGGGATAACACACAGGTACTCGGATCCATCTAATGCTGAATAGCCCCTATAGAGAAAATGACCAAGCAAGAGGGGAGGATCCCCTATGCACCACCAGACTCCCGAAGAAAAAAAATAAGCAGGCTGGGTTGATGTTACAGCCACCAGCCTGGGCAGGTAAATGGCATATCAAGCTAGTCAAATTGGCACAAAGGCTCACACATCCAGCCGCCCAGGCTCCAAAGATGGGGTTAGTCAACAGGGGCAGTGGGGTCTCAGATGAAACAGGCTGCTATAGAAGTGATATCTGCTCCAGGCACTCACCACAGCCGCGGGCTTCAGGCGCTAGACCGGCACCACGTGTACAAGCGCCCCAGCAAGGTTTGTCTGGTTCCCTCAGGAACCCTTTCGTGCATGAGCCGCTGCGTCAGTGTTCGGGTGTGGCAGCAGGAGGAGAGGATCCACGGCACATCGACTGTCGCGCCCTCTGGCGCCACCACTCCCCGGCAGTCAGCCGTGCCGTCATGCAGGTACACCGGATCTCCGGAGGCCTTGGTGATAGCCGGGACTGCGGGGCTAATGAAGCGGCTCACCCCGTGGTTCCGCGATGTAACGTCAGTCCCGGCGGGCAGCAGGCCCAAATCCAGGACGCGGCTTCAGGCGTCAGCTAGGCCTCTAGGCTCCAGAGGTCCGGGAGGGGGCACCTCCATCTTGGAAGCCACAGCACTAAGGTCTGTGAGGGCTAATAGTCAGCCAACAGTGGGTCACGATACAGCAGAGCCCCCCTTGTATTTATTGATGATGTGACTGCTGACAAAAGCAGCAGAATGAATTCTGAAGTGTGTCGGGCAATATTATATGCTCATATTCAGTTAAATGCTTCAGAACTCATTGGACGGTGCTTCACAGTGCAGATGGACAATGACCCAAAGCATACTGCAAAATCAACCAAAGAGTTTTTTAAGGCTAAAAAGTGGAATGTTATGCAATGGCCAAGTCAATCCCCTGACCTGAATCCGATTGAGCATGCATTTCATTTGATGAAGACAAAACTGAAGGGAAAATGCCCCAAAAACAAGCAGGAACTGAAGACATTTGCAGTAGAGGCCTGGCAGAGCATCACCAGGGATGAAACCCAGAGTCTAGTGATGTCTATGCGTTCCAGACTTCAGGCTGTAATTGCCTGCAAAGGACTTGCAACAAAGTATTAAAAAGTGAAAGCTAGATTTAGGATTGTTTAGTTTGTCCCATTACTTTTGGCCCCTTAAAAAGTGGGAGGCACATATAGAAACCGTTGTAATTCCTACACCGTTCACCTGATTTGGATGCAATTACCCTCAAATTAAAACTGAAAGTTTGCAGTTAAAGAACATCTTGTTTGTTTAATTTCAAAGCCATTGTGGTGGTGAATAGAGGCCAAAATATGAAAATTCTGTCAATGTCGCAATATTTATGGACCTGACTGTATAATATATATATATATATATATATATATATATATATATACTTAGTAATTAAGTTGCACTCTCATCTATAGAGCTGTCATCCACTGGGGTGCATCCAGGAATAGAAGTCCAGACATATAGAGCAAAAAATTAAGCACTCACCAGGTTTTGGAAAAGTGAAAAATAATTTTGGTTTATTCTATATACATCATACCACAGGCATCAGGCTTGAGGAGGTATCTCAATGTTTCAGTCCATATAGGACCATCCTCAGGAGGCACAACAACACAGCAATTGGATAAACCCCCTGGCAGATCTACCATCTGCCAGGGGTTCATTGTTACAGCCTTTGGCAATGTTTATAGATGGGTTCCTGCAGGAGCTGCTTCCATTGATTCCTAGTTATCTATGCAACATGGGTGATTTTTTGGATAAGATTCTACAGATTGATGATTTGACAGATGACATGCTGTTGGTTACTATGGATGTATCATCCTTGTATATAATTATCCCCCATACTCAGGGTATTGCATCTGTTAGGAAATTCATGAGTGGGGAGGAAATGAGTGGTCCACCCATGGAGTTCATTCTGGGACTTCTGCAGTTGATTTTGGTACAGAACCACTTTATGTATGATGGCTGTTACTATATACAAGTATTTGTACTGCCATGGGCTCAAACGTGGCCACAGCCTATGCAGGGATATTCATTCATGATTATGAGTTTACTCATATTATACATTACAAACGTTTCATTGATGATATTTTTTTGATTTGGAGAGGCACCGAGGAGGAATTTAATATTAAGCTTTTTGAGTTAAATCATGTGGATTGCACTGTCTGCTTTACTGGCAGTTGTAGTCGGGATTCGATTAATTTCCTTGACGTGACAGTTTTTCGCACTGGTACCACACTGGGTACCACTGGTTGTATAGAAAGGATACAGACCATAATACTTTATTATATCCAACGAGCAACCATCCTACAAAATTGAAGGACAGTCTCCCATTCTCTCAATTTATGAGAAGTGTTGCGAAATAATACAGACCCAGTGATGGCCGAACGACAACTCCTTGAGATGAAGGAATGGTTCCTTGACAGGGGTTATAAGAAAAAGACCGTCAAAGATTACCTTATTAGACCCCGTCGCATGCAATCTAAGAATCATAAATTAGCACCAAATCGTATGCTTTTTGTCCCTCAGTATGATGGGGCCTCTAAGTCTGTGGTGAGATCTCTTCGTAGCCATTGGCCCATTATTAGGTCTGACCCTGCCTTGTGCAAAGTGGAGCAAGAACCTCCAATGATGGCATTTAGGAGGAGTAACAATTTAAAACAACTACTGATACATCCCCCTCAATCTAGGATGGTGAAGGATAACCACGAAAGAACAAAGAAATTCAGGCGCATGAAATGAAAAAGAATAAATCTAAATATAGTGTCTATACATAAGCTGCTCCTAAAAGGTAGTACCTGTAAACACACCTATAACCAGCCAGAAAATGTAAATCTGGATAATGTCACTAGATAAATGTTGGATAATAAACCTAATAGTCTAGTATAACTGTGACTGAATCCTGACAAAGAGCGCTAAATATACAATTTATTACATAATGCATAAAAGACAAAAATATAAAATATCTAAAAATCACACACAATACAAAACAATAACATACAGACTGGTTCAATGTAATTTATAAAAAGGCACAGCAGATAACCCCTGCAGAAGGTATCTCTGGTGTCTTATATTGAATGTAGCACTGTTCCAATGTAATTATCGGCCTCCAAACAAATAGTTAATACAAATCGCCCATTGTTTCAAGACTCCTTAACACATATATATATATATATATATATATATATGCAGGATTATATCAATCCCCGCTCCAATTGACCAGAGATGGTCTCCACTTTTATTTTAACTCAGAGTCACACGCTGACGTAATCTCACCAAAATTAGTATTTTGGGCTGGTATGCTCAATTAGCACCGCATGGAGAAGCACTGGTATGTTCAATACATTTAAAAGTCTTTTGAACGCTGGTTCATCAATAAGGACTCACAGTCCTGATAATAGCAACAGCACTGTCCATGTACACAAAGGTGGGAGAATAATAGAGACTACTTGACCTAAGTAGATCTCAATAATGATACATTACCGCCGGCCGGCTTATGATGGTAAATATACTGATCTGTCAGGTATAGAGAAATGTCCCAGACCTTACTCCCACAGGTGTCTTGGCTCTGCATGCACTCCCAATGCTGTAACTGAACTGCTCATCAGTCTTAAGGCCGTCCGTTCTTTCAGTTTTTTAAGAACCAGCTGATGGTGAATAGGATTCCCTTACGCGTTTCTCCGCTGTAAGTCCTTGCGGTTTCATCAGAGGGTAAGTCTCCTAATGGTCCTGTCGGTGTTTTTAAACTCAAGTCAGCCAATCTGCTGACAGTCATCAAATATATCAGAATCATCTGTGTGTGTGTGTGTTTCCATCCACATTAGCTGAATATATATATATATATATATATACATATCTCCGTTCTTTTAAAAGAAACAACTACAAAATACGAATGTGGAAGAAAAATTATTCCTAATATTGAGACCATTTCATCCAAATATACTTTTAAGAGACATATTTCATTATACTGTATAGTGTTTCCATAATAACAATCAAAGAGAAAATTGCTATCATTGTTATCAAAGGTGACAATCTTCACACAAATATGTGTCTAAGGGACAGCACAGCAGCAAGGGAACCAACCCGCACCCGGGAGACCAGGGTTCGAATCTCCCATCCAGTCCAACCAGCACCCCCCAGATTTTATTTTTTAAATATATATATATTATTTTGTTATACTTTATTGTCATAAGTATCCAAAACACCCAATGTCACCTTAGATCACTCTAGGTAATTCTATAAAGAAAAACTTGGTGTATTTATAAAGGAATATAAATAAATACGGTGATAAATAAATTACTATCTTACCAATAAAATTGTTATCATTGTATATTATATTATGAAGAATTATTCCAAATATTGAGACCATTTTATCCAAATATACTTTTAGGAGACATATTTTATTACAATGTATAGTGCTTCCATAATAACAATCAAAGGAAAATTGCTATTATTGTTACCAAAGGTGACATTCTTGAAGTGTTTAAATACACCAAAAATCTTGGTACAGATATGTGTGTCCAAGGGACAGCACAGAGGCAGAATAACTGCCCCGCACCTGGGAGACCAGGGTTCAAATCCCCCGTCCAACCAGCACCACCATAGATTTTATTTTTTATAATATATATATATATGTTATTTTGTTATACTTTATTATCATAAGTATTCAAAACACCCAATGTCACCTTGGATCGCTCTATGTTATTCTATATAGAAAAAATAGTGTATTCATAAAAGAATATAGATTGCCATCCAACTAATATAAATTCTCATTGTGTATTAGCTTTTGGTATTATCATGAATTATTATATTCCTTACTATAGAAACTAATTTGATGTAATCTCCTGCACATCATTTTAGGTATCTATACCATACTATCATAAATACAATGGATAAGAATTTTATAATCAAAACCATACAATAGACCCCCAAAAAATAGAAGAATCAAACAATCCCAATTATGTGGTACATGTCTTTTATACTCAAGAGGACCAATAGGAACTTCTAATGCATAGAGGATAAACATGAGTGTAACGGTACTATAGAAGATACTCATTGGATTTTATACAAGATATCAATTCGATTCTATATCCTCTACCAGATACAGATCATTAATAAGTTTATACATAAACCACACAGAATGATAGCTAAAATCATTCTGGTGTCAAAAACCATTCAGCTCTATACTCTCATTAAGTCCTTGTGGGAACAATGTTCCCAACGCAAAAATCCAGTAAGCTTCTCTCTTACAGAGCATACCATATCTGTCACCTCCTCTATTGGTGGGGGCTATATGTTCAATACCAGTTATTGTTAAGACTTTATCATCTCCATTATGTTTATTCCACACATGTCTAGATAGACTGTGTGTCATAACACCTTTGAGTACATTCCTTCTGTGTTCCAGGAATAGAGTATTTAGACTTCGTGTAGTGCGGCCCACGTACTGTATGCCGCATACACATGTTATTACATAAATAACATAGTTGGATAGACAATTTATAAGATGTTCAATATTATATTCTTGGTTCATAGAACAGGAAAAGAAAGACTGTTTCTTATGGCTGATGTAATACATTTATTCCTACCAAATTTATAATTACCCTTTATTCTTGTTGGTAACCAACTGTTGCTGGGTTGGTCTACTCTCATATTATCAATTTTCTTTACATTTGTTCTTTTAGTGTTTTGAAAGAAACTTGGTGCTAACTTATCCTTTAAATTACTTGTTTTTCTAAAAACAACTTTGACTTGGGATTCCAGATATGGTGTTAAAACCCTGTCTAATTTGAGTAGAGGGTTGTTTTTGTTTATGATCTTATGGATCTTATCGCTACAATTATTGTATTCTGTCACAAAGGGCAAGATAGGACTATCAATATCCCTTTCTGATCTGGTCTTAGTTTTAATCAGGAGAAGACTCTCTCTGTCCATAAGGCCAACCTCCTCTTTAACCCTTTTTAATAGGACTTCCGGATAGCCCTGCTCCAAAAAAGCTAACGTAAGTTCTTCTGCCTGATTATAATAGCTAATATTATCTGAACAATTCCTCTTGATTCTTATATATTGTCCCTTAGGGATGTTCTCTTTCCACTTAATATGGTGGCAACTTGAGTAGTTTAGAAAGCTGTGTGTATCTACCTCTTTTTGAAACGTACTAGTTTTAATATGACCTGCATCTACAGAGAGGGCAATATCCAGAAAATTAATATTTGAAGTGCTAGTTGTGCTTGTGAATTTTAAACCAAATGAGTTTGTATTAAGGTGAATAATGAAATCATTAATAGAATTCCCATCACCTTTCCAAATAAAAAATAAGTCATCTATATATCTGCCGTATAGCACCAAGTTTGCCCCGAAAGGACCGTTCCAGATCATTATATCTTCGAAATGTCCCATATAAAGGTGGCAAAACTCGGGGCAAACTTAGTGCCCATCGCAGTCCCGTGCAGTTGTAAATAAAACTGTGAATCAAACAAAAAGTAATTGTGTGACAAAATAAAGCCCATGGATTTCAATATAAAGTCATGTCTCATATTTCCTAAATTAGAGTCTTGCAATAGATAGAATCTAGAGGCTTCAATGCCCTGTTGGTGTGGTATATTAGTATATAGCGATTCAACGTCGCAAGTGATTAAATTATAATCATCACACCATTTGATATTTTTAATCATGTTCAGAAATTGTTTAGTATCTCTAATATACGATCGTAAGGAAATAACGTGAGGTTGAAGGAATGAGTCAACAAACTCTGACAAATTTGTAGTCATAGACCCTATACCCGATATAATGGGTCGCCCCGGTGGTGCAGTGGTCAATTTGTGGATCTTTGGGAGGTGGTAGTACGTAGGGATAACTGGGTGCATATTGAATAAATAATGAAAATCTTTCCTAGATATTGCCTCTCCCTGCAATGCTAAATCCAATAGCTCTTTGAGTTCCAATAAATACCTCTCAGTAGGATTTGTCAATAGTCTAGTATAAAATTTGGCATTCGACAACTGTCTATGTGCTTCCAAAAGGTAATCATCCTTATTTTGTATGACCGTCCCTCCACCCTTATCTGCACTTTTAATTATAATAGAGTCATCATTCCTTAGGCTATATAGAGCCTGTTTTTCCTGTTTACCTAGATTCTGATTACATTTATTGTTCTTTTCATTCTTTCCACACAGCTTCCTAAAGTCCTCTAATGTTGCATTGTAAAATGCCTCAATAGATGGGCTCCTATGTTGTAGTGGTTAAAAGTCAGACTTCTTTGAAAAAACTTTTTCCCTTTTAGAGATATCAAAGACCTTTTTGAAATCTTCTTGTTCAGAGTTATTTTCACTGAGAAGTTCATTCAGCATATCTATGCCTTCCTGATCAGTGTCATCTAACACTATTGGATTACCTTCATTGTTAGTCTTTTTAAGAGCTTTGGTAGCGAAATATCGCTTTCTACATAGATCCCATGTGTATCTATTGAGATCCACGAACAGGCCAAAGAGATCAGGGTTAGAAGAGGGGGCATATTTAATTACTTTGCTCAGGACTGACTTTTCATGTTCCGTAAGAACTCTAGACGATAAATTAAAAATGCCTTTATTTCTTAATTGTGTCTTAAGTTTTTGGCGGGATTTCTTATGTCCACCTCTTCTTCCCCTGAATCTTCTCTGTCCCTCTTTCCCAGACCTGGATCTAAAATTTTGTAACGGTTTGGATGTTCGTAAGTGTTGAATTGTTCCTTCTCTAAAAAAGGACGGCGATCATATTTGCTTATATTTCTAGAACCAATAGTAGATATCTGTTTCGGTCTAGCCCCTTTGTTTATATAGTATTTCTCTCTGTGTAAACGTAATTCAGTGGACAGACGACCATCTGAATCGTTACCATACTGAGATGACCAATTCATATTCTCCCTGTTGGGCTTGAATATATGGCTCTGAGATGTACTATTCCTTCTCTTTCTTATATGAGATGGAATACGAGAGTGGGGAATTATTGGTGATTCAAATTTAGGAGCATCATTAAACCTATTTCTAGAGACTCTTCTTTGAGGTTGTCTCTGTATACCTCTATTGAAAGTTCTGACTGTGTTATGATCGTAATCAAACTGATCTCTTTTAAATTTATTATTTTTAGTATTGACAAGAAATGCTTCATTGTCTTCTACTCTCTTATTGACCAGTAGATCTCTTTCTTTAAATTCCTCATTATTCTCACACTTTTTAAGTTGTTCTTGTATTTTTTCTATCTCAATAACAATTTTCTCAATTTTAGTTTCTCTAAATGCAATAAGTAACTTAATTAGTGTTTTAGAGCACCCATCCAGGATATCGTTCCATTTTTTAGTTAATTCCTCATCATCTTTAAAGGAACATGATTTTAAAATATGAAGACCCCGGGGTATCATATCACTCTCCAGATATTTCTGTAGGGTGATCTGATCCCACCAGTGTCTCGTTTCAGCCTTCATTAATGTCTCAAGATTAGAGAATAGTCTCAACATATCTGGTTCTAGCGGGAGATTTGGTTCTATTGGAACTTGTATTTCTTTTTTCATTAAAAGGTTCCTTCTTATCATCCTATCTCCTATGCTTCTGCATGAAGCCATGACTCTGCTGCCCAAAAAAATACAGATATTAGATGGTCACGAAAGAACAAAGAAATTCAGGCGCATGAAATGAAAAAGAATAAATCTAAATATAGTGTCTATACATAAGCTGCTCCTAAAAGGTAGTACCTGTAAACACACCTATAACCAGCCAGAAAATGTAAATCTGGATAATGTCACTAGATAAATGTTGGATAATAAACCTAATAGTGTAGTATAACTGTGACTGAATCCAGACAAAGAGCGCTAAATATACAATTTATTACATAATGCATAAAAGACAAAAATATAAAATATCTAAAAATCACACACAATACAAAACAATAACATACAGACTGGTTCAATGTAATTTATAAAAAGGCACAGCAGATAACCCCTGCAGAAGGTATCTCTGGTGTCTTATATTGAATGTAGTACTGTTCCAATGTAATTATCGGCCTCCAAACAAATAGTTAATACAAATCGCCCGTTGTTTCAAGACTCCTTAACACATATCCAGATTTACATTTTCTGGTGAAGGATAACACCTGGCTCCTCACCCTAAAGCCTGGAGATGTATCTTTCGTCTAGACACAGTAGCACCACATGGATTGAATGAGTGCAATCCATTGAATGTTTTTTTTACATTGACTATTTTTGTGCATGGATATGAATAGTGGATGTTTTTGTATATATTTTTGTGATAATATTTTTTCATTTTTTATTTTTCCTTTTTTTCATATTTTGATTTTGTAACCAATACCTATTTATTATTTGTTAATTTTATGAGTTGTTATTGTTTGATATTGCTGCCATTTTTTGTTTGGTTTACTGCTTTTCTATATTTGTGTGATATTTTCTTTCCATATATACCAGGTCCCTATGATTACACTAGCTACAGCATGCCTTATTGGAACTTGAGTGCAAGTGGGCATGCTATGTGTTATTATGCGCTAACATCTCTATAGTCTGCACCCCTGCCTGAACGCTTTGTTGATATAGTATTTGTGGTTGCCATGACCACAATACCAGGTGGTGCACTGATGTTTTTTTATTCTGCACCCCTGCCTGAGAGCTTTGTTGTTGTTGCCCTTGTGGTTGCCATGACCACAATACTGGATGGTGCCCTGCTCATGAAGCAGCCAGATTCTGGCACTGCTGACCAGATGACTGGTGCACACCATGTGGTGGTGCACGTCAACCAGAGGTGCAATGCACTGTTTGGATCCGGCCGGATGTTGTCAACCCCGGCTGGATGGTTGGAGTGTGCCACCATGTGGTTGCTGTTTGTGCACCTACCGGATATGAATTTTCTGATAGGGGAACTATGTGACATGAACTGTCCTTTTAATATGGCGGATCCTGTTGATGGTCAGCAGGTGAGTGCACTAGTCTTTGTGCTCCTCCTAATATGACACAGGTGTTGCTGCTAGATGTTTATTTGGCATGTTTTGGGGGTATTTATAGGGGCTTGGAAGACATGGACTGTGTGATGCTCGCTTCTGGGTGGGCTGTTTGCCCTGATGCAATTGCTGTGTGGTTGTGCCTACTGAGGATGGTCCTATATGGACCAAAACATTGAGATACATCCTCAAGCATGATGCCTGTGGTATGATGTATATGGAATAAACCAAAATAATTTTTCACTTTTCTAAAACCTGGTGAGTGCTTAATTTTTTGCTCCTGCAGCTCTCAGACAGACAGTTGTGCAGCAATGAACTATCCCCTTCAGCCTGCTATCCCTGACTGCTTGTCACTCTGGAGACCATCTGCCTCTGCCCAGCCTCCTTTCAGCTGACAGGCACCTCCACAACTTGACCCCTCAGCCTTGATACTGTCGCCACTGATGGGTAACTGCTGCAGTCACAGGTCCTGTGAAAGATGGTGCAGCTGCCAGGGAACACACTCAGCACTTCACAGCTCATGCTAAGACACCATACTTCCTCTCTGGCTTTACTCTCTTGTGTCTGGCAGTCAATTTACAGCTCATGTTTACAGGCTGCTCTGGACACAGGGGCGAGCAGTGGACAGAGGGAACTGCAGTATAACTTTTAGTGCTGTTTAAAGCTCTAATATACCTCTCTGGATCAAGCCCCTCTTTCTCTGACAGGACCAAATCACTCCCAGCTGTATCACTCTACACCTTCTACAACTGTCATCAATGTTTGTGAAATGTATACAGTATGTGCAGTGGGCAGCACTAAAGTCCACTGCCATCAAAGATATCTGACATGCAAAGGGGGCTTGTTTTAGTATTGGGCATAGAGTAAGACAGAGTAAGTAACTGTGTGTCTGGTCAAACCATGTTACAGTGCAATGGGTGCAAATACATCATATTTTGCATGTTGGGCAAATACTGGCTGCTTTTGCATGTAGCCCACAATTGATGGGCAGCTTTATTTTCACACTGCAATTAAGATTTCAGTGTGGAATTATTCCTCCAAAATCTAAATATATTTGTACATTTTACATCAGCCCCACCTGCAGTTCAACATGGTGTTACCAAAATGCTTAGTTACTTGCTCTTTCTTACTCTATTCCTAACTCTGAATTAGGCATACATTGCCATGTAATGATAATAACAATACCTTAATGTACATTTACATGACATTACATATATCCCTACAGTATATTTAACATTTACCTCATAAATGGCATTTTGGTGTAAGTACATTAAATATATTTCATATGATATATTGTATGAATATGACATATATGTTTCTGTTGTAACAATTACTTTAGGTTATAACACTTATGTCCCCATGCTATACTGTATTTATGTATATACAGTAGTTTTTATTAACCCATTCTCAGAGTTATATTTTCTCATTTATACCACACTTTGACTCTTACCCATGGTTACACTAAAGTAAACAATTTAATATTTCTGAGATGCCAACCAGATGGTCAAATTCATATACTGGGGCTGATGAAATTTTGCATGCAAGTTAGCCACAGTTGCACTGCATGCATGGAACTAACTGCAGACCTGTATTCAGAGTGTGTGCATCTATGCCCTCTCCATGTGGGAAAACCATTGTCATTATCAGAACACACTTGCACTTAGTCCATCTAAAATGCACAACTCATAATAACCCGGAACTGAATTTATATACATGTCCATGGTTCTACAACTACTCACCCTGTTTCCACCCAGTTAAGCCCCCCATTTGCAAAAGAAGATGCAATACAACTTGTCCATAGTTACTTATAGTTGTGCACACTTGCCTTCAAGAGCATGTGCAGTGTTGTAAATTATTTGCAACTATGCATCAGCCCCACTGCTTTCAAGCTTTCAGAAAAAATTTCCTCTAACTGGTTAATGATAAAAAGAGAGCTAGTTACTTGAGTCTTTCTTTGACCAAAATATAGGGCAGTATTAGTTTAATTAATATATCCAAACTATTTTACACATTCCCTAAAATCTTATCAATATTACAGGAACATAGTTTTAAAGTTTATGTGGTCTAGCTAATAAAAATTAGCTCAAATCCATTTCTACCAGGAAATTATAAAAAAACTTTCAGATGTGTAAAAATTAGAGATGAGCAATTCGTTTTTGCTAAAAACTGAACACACAAAGTTTGGGGTTCCGAGTCAAAACAAATGCAGGCTCAGATCACTTCGGGATTCCAAGTAGAACCGAGTCCCAACTCAGGTCTTCTCGTCATGTTTAGGACACAGATCTAAAAACCGAATCTTGATTTAAGTTGCTGTGAGGTGGTCAAAATTACCTGGAATTGACTGGAGATGATAATTATTGATATTAATAATACTAGAGTACAAAAACAAAAGTCCATGTTACATGATTTATGTTTTATCAAATTTTAAGCTCTTCAAGGATGAATTTTAAGATATATAATATTTTTTTTTACATATTTTATTAAAAAGATAGTAAGTTTCAAGTTAGAACAAAAATACTGTAGTTTTTATAAAAGTGGCAAAAAGCAAGACAAATTAACCGGCCACATATTTGTACGTTGGTCTTTGGTGGTTGTTAAGTATTCGCACACTGAATCTTTGCATTTTCCACAAATGTAGGAAGTGCATCTGGTACAGTTTCTGTCGTGGCATCATGGAGGATTTTTAGGATCCATTGTTTTCCAATAATGTCCAACTCCATCCAATCTTATTTCAGGTACAACCTTCTGCCAAATTTTTGCATTTTTTGGTGGTGTTTCTACATTAGAGTTAGAACGCCTTCCCTTTTTATTGGTGTTTAAGCCCATATGAATTAATGTTGCTGCAATTACCACTTTGAATTCTAGTAAACTCATGGTTGATGTCTAGCCAAATTTTTATTTCATCATATGGTAACATTTTTGATTTTTGATTGAATGAGGGTAGTAAGCAATCATCCTATCACACATATCTACTCCCCCCATAACTTGTTGTATTGGTTGACAGCAAATGGCCTTGTTACTTCAACATACTCCTTTCGTTTTCTGTCCCATCTGGAGATGACGTCTTGCAGTTCTATTCCTGCAAATACTACTGTATTTACATTGAATTGTATAGGCACAATACAAAAAAACCTGTTAGATTAATACAGTCACAATTCTTAAACATATCTAGAGTACGTATTTGTTTTTCTATTGCACAAAAATGTAGTTATATTATGTTGAAAAAATACACCACTTTACTGTTGCATATTGTTGAATATTTGATGTGTCCCAATCGAATGCACAGAAATTATAAATGCATTGTCTGTAAGTAGATTGTAATACTGATTATATTTACCGATTTAGTTGTAAATATATATTCAAACTTCAAAAGTTTTGCAATTAAAAAGAACCATTATTTTTAAATAAAAGTGAACGTACACATATGAGCCAGTATCCCTGAAGAGGTTAAAGAAATCCAAAACTGAAACCAAACCAAAACACTTGAGGGTGTTTTCACCAAAACCAAAGCAGTATGATGAATTAGAACCAAAACCAAAACACAGGACTCTGCGCACTTCTCTAGTAAAAATAGCTTCTATGTTTCTTTAGAGCAATTCCTAATAATTCAAAAGATTTGTTCTTGCGCACATGATATATTACAGTATGCCCCTGACCTTATCTTGATCTCTTTCTATTAGCTACAAACTGCCAAGATTTATAAGGGCCCAAACGAAGTACAATAGATGCCCATGATTTTAATTAGCTCTTTTCACAGATAGGTATACTGAGCTAGACTACTGTCTGTGTAATCTAATTTAATCATACTTTACGAACCAATGTAGTCCAGCATTCCCTTTCACTTCACTGACTCCCACTGTGCTAGGCAATATTTACATTACAAGAACAATACAATTATGAGTCCCATACTGCTTTATTAAAGTAATCTGGCCTAAAGCCCAGTCAAACAGATGGCATTGCAGATCAGAGCTGAATGCCAAGGGAAGCCACAATGAGCTTTGTATCTGTTCAGTGGAAGAATTACAGAACAATGAGTCTCTACCTTATCCCTTGGGATTTTATTCCTCTGTGGGCAAAACCAAAACCAGCATTGCAATTCCAGGAGCAAATTAAATGTACCTTGTATATTGAACTACGTTAACCTCTGCAGTAATTACAACAATATAATCATAAACCATTAAGTAAGTTTGTGTCAATAAGCAGTTTCAATATAAAACATGTGGTTTGGGATTCACCCAATAAGAAATGACTGCTACACTCTAGATAAACATATTAGACTTGATTAACTACAAATGTCAGATTGACATCATTTATGTCAAGTGTTTGAAATAACCTACATGTCACTTGGAATAGAATCTGATTGGTGCATATACATTTCTTGGGCTATGTTTATTACATTTATTTAGTGAGATCATCTTAGTATGTTTTAGCTATGTTTGTATAGAATAAAATGTGTTATGCTTTTAACCAATTGAGACTGTAGTTTTATGGAAAATTGTGCAGCCAGACTCTTTCTTTTTATGTGTAATTGATCCATTAAGAGATCCTTCGTTATCTCCAGTAGGACTTGATCAGTTTTCATAATGCTGACGCAGGCCATATGCTGATATGGAATCCTTCCAATAAAATCTTTAAAAAGATGTTCTTATAGCTCAAACAAGAATGTCTTTAAAAGTTTATAATAACCAGGTCTTCTGAGAGTTTAACTCTGTACTCATCTGTTATTTTTACAATGTATCTTTTCTTAACTATCCTTGGGGCAGAACAGAACTTCAAGCAGCATGAAATGATACAGTACAAGCAATAAATTGTCAAAAGCTAATATGTAATAGAATGTTATTGTGTAGCTCGTGATATGCTAGGCCTCTTATGATATGGTATACCAAACCTGTGTGTACTTTACATCCAGCCAAGAGGATATTTCAGAGAGGACACATCTGTAGGTTCTTAGTGTATAGTATCTTCCTCTGGCATGTTTCATCTGTTCCTGAGTTTTTACAAAGCTTATATATATTTCATGAGTGTTTTATTTAACTGAGGAATTTAAATAAAATTCATTAGCAGAAAACCTGATGTGAATGACTACATATTGTATTCTCTGTAAAGCTCTGTGAAATATATATGTGTTATTTAAATAACTGTTAATCAATAAATAATATACATGTGAAAAACCTGCTATCATGTTCAACACAAAACAAAATATATACAATTTTAAATATAATTCTTCTTAGTTTTACTAAAACAAATACAGATTATAAACAGTAGTTGTTCAACCTTTAATGATATTAAGACCATGTATTAAAACTAATATATCTGAGTGCAGAAATTATAGTCCTAATTGCGTGACTGTCAGACTATCAAGGTCATGTGGAACTTGTGATTTGAACTAAGGTTCATAGGAAATTGCTCATTGCCATTAGTCAGTGCATTTAATCGTTAAACTACCCATATTGTCAGAGGTTTTATAAGAGGCATTACTTATATTAGTGTTTTAGCTTCTGCATTTTTTCCACCTTTTACATCTTGGTCTAATATTACTATTTTGATCCAGGCAATACTATTTATATCAGTCAAGTGTATAGGCTAATACATTTATTAAAAATGTGTATTGAAAAATCACTACATATTTACTATAACATACTGGTAGAATTTGAAAAAATCATAAATATAACTAAATAGTGCCAACATTGTTTTTTTTATTTTGTTGTGAAATATAAATCTCTTTGCAGTTATAAACAAAAAACAAAACAAATGCATTGTGACCTTATTAGCATTAATTTGGTTGCAGATCTTCAGCACTTTTTTGGAGCAAGTTGCAAATTTTCATATTTAATAGAGGCTAAACCACAGACAAATCAAAAGGAAATTGCCATTTTAAAACAGAAGTTGCCATTGATTTGTTTCACTGTGCTCTCTATACAGATCAGCTGTTAAAACCAGGGGCGCTGAGAGAGGGGGGGAGCGGGTACAGATTACCCGGGCCTGGGCTTCCTGTGGGGCCCGGCGGGGGCCCGGGTCCAGCGCCGCTCCCCCCCTCACAGCAGCCCAGAACACAGCATGTGCTGAGCTGCAGTTGGAGACTGCTTGTGGCTGCTGAGTAGCAGCCACAGCAGTCTCCTATGCCTGTGCGGGGGAGCGATCACACTGATCGTGCCCCCCCGGCTTTGCGTTGGACTGAGGGGGCTCAGAGCGCCCCCTCCCCAGCGTGCAGCGCCGCTTAGTGGCGCTGCAAATCTTTTTATCTTTATTTTTTTATTTTTCTCAGCAAGGGGGCATGGCTATGCCTCCCGCGATTAGGCCACGCCCCCTATTACCGGGGCCCGCCACGGCTCTTGGCGGGCCTGGTTAAAACACACTACAAAAAGTGATTGAACAACAGTAGTGAACAGTTCTCTGGCTGTAAAGATATTGTAGCAGCTACCTGGTCTGTTCTTTTTGGGATTAAAAAAATGAGTTCCATCTGCCCTCTTTCTAAAACAGGACTGTGTTATTCAGCATCAGCTACAATTATCTGGTGGGTGGGACGGGTTGCTGTATAAATGTACACACAAAAAATACTAAATTATTATTATTATTATTATTATTATTATTATTATTATTATTATTATGCCCCTTTTACTTTATTTGATAAAATATTGAACCCTTATCAATAAATATTCTACCACCTTATTCCAAAAAAATTAATTAATAATGTAGTGCGCACTTTGAATTTAATAATATTTGTCCCTAGAAAAGAAAGATTTCCGTAACTTTATACTTACCTGTACCCTTGTTCCGGGTTACATCCAATGTAGTCCGCAATTTGGGGAAAAAATACAGCCTGAAATTAACTTGCTACAAAGAACCCCCACTATGCAATGAGCTCATATTAAGGTGAGAATACACTATAGTGATATATCTGCAGATCAAGTGATCTGCAGATATATCTGCAGATGATGGTCATTCATACACACTGAATGACCATCATCTGCATGCTGCAGTGGGTTGGGCAGGCCTGGGGGCAGATAGGGGACATAGCCTAATAGCGGAACCTTGTGGCCATGCCGCCTTCAAAAAAAAAGTGTGATTGCTCCCTCCTTTTGGCATAGGATATTCTCCTGCTGCTTTAGCAGCCTCGTACAGTCTTCCAGTGTAGCCTAGCACACAGCAGCGTATGCTGGGCTGCTATGAGGGATGCGGAGCAGTGCCAGACATGGGTAATTAGTACCCGATCGCAGCTCCCCCCCTCTCAGTGCCCCTGTGTACAAGTAATTGGCTGATCACCCATACGCATTTGCCAATGGATAGATATGTCAGTACACACTGGCCGACGGGGGCATGATATATTGGCCGATCAATTGATTGGCCAATATATCGGACAGTGTGTACCCAGCATTACTTGTTACCTTCATGCTGTTTATTCTGGCTGCAAAGTCTGACAGCATACCTGGTCACCAGGCAACGTGGACGCTGAACTTGGACAGTGCCTGCGGTTGCTGGGAGACCAAGACACCGGACTGTTGTGGGTGCTGCTGGGTATGCTGGACAGACATGCAGCAAACCAGCTGTCAGTTGTCAGTCAGTCTGTGCACCTGCATTACATTGCTTTAGGTTCTTATATCAGTCTGTCTGGACCGGCGCTACATTGTCAGTGATAGTTTCCTGTCAGTATGTCAGTGTCTCTATCTGCCGATATCCTGCCAGTTTGTAAATACTCTGCCTTTCCTTTTTGCCTTTTTGCCTTGACATTCTCTGCCATATCAAGATTGGTCTCAGCCTGTGGCCTTGGCACACTAGCTGCATTCACCTCAGAGTGGCAACCTCCATCTCAGCCCTGCTGTCATCTGCATCTGACACTCATGCTGCCTCCACCTACGGCAGCTGTCTGTGGCCTAGCATTCTGTACCACTGCCTGAAAGGCCGCTACTTGCTACACAACTTGCACCTTGGCCCACAAAGCTGCGTCCCAGCCCTCAAGGCCATTACCAGGCCCACAAGGCTGCATCCCAGCCCTCAAGCCCACAACTCAGCCCTCAAGGCTGCATGCCAGCCCTTAATGCTGCACCTCAGCCCTCAAGGCTGCAACTTGCCACACAAGTCACAACGCAGCCCTCAAGGCCAGAACTTGCCACACAAGTCGCACCTCAGCCCTCAAGGCTGCAACTTGCCACACAAGTCGCACTTTGGCCCTCAAGGCCACAACTTGCCATTCAAGTCACATCTTGGCCCTCAAGGTCACACCATATCATTCTGGTCACAAAACAGTGACCATTCCAGCACAGTGACTACCATTGTGATCTGTGCCAGCTTGAACCACCATCATCAGCTACACAACCAGTGATCACCTGTATACCCATGTAAGCCCCTACTGTCCTAAGTATTAAGACCAGGAGGCAACCCAAGTACCGGTAAGTGTACAAGCTCTAAAGCAGTGGTTCTCAAACTCGGTCCTCAGGACCCCACACAGTTTATGTTTTGAAGGTCACCTAGCAGCTGCACAGGTGTACTCATTACTCACTGACACATTTTAAAAGGTCCACAGGTGGAGCTAATTATTTCACTTGATTCAGTGTAGAGACATGGAAAACATGCACTGTTTGGGGTCCTGAGGACCGAGTTTGAGAACCTGTGCTCTAAGGAATAGTCAGGGGCTGTTATTGGCAAAAGTCCTATTTAGAGTGGCCCTAGGGGTCCTACACTGCATAGTATGGGTGACCGTAACAATTACATAGGACTTATTAACAATATACAGTACATTAAATATTTATTAAAAAACATTAAGCACATCCACATAAATAGTCTTCTCTTTAATATTTTAAATATACAAGGTGGCTTTATCCAGTGTCCAATCACTTAGTAATAGTACAGCATTAATTTACAGTCATTATTTGACTGCTATAGTTGATCCCTTTTACTGGTATTGGCCAGCTTAATGTTTGTCCATAAGCTGTCAACTTTAGATATGTAATTGTTCCACTTAATTAAAAAGTTGCAGCTACAGCTAATTCTGCAAAAGATTTAATCGGAATATATAATTTTCAATTGTCTGAAAATGATCCAGATATTTACCCAGTCCTATTATGAGTTCTGCTTCCAAGAGGATCCCACCAGAACTTGGAATGTGTAAACTTGCTTTCAGCACTGCTTTTGTCTAGTTAGTCTGCAGGCTATGTATGGACAGTCCTAATATGTGACCTTTTTCCAACAAGAATCTCTGTGTGACTGAAACCAATTATGCCCACTGTCAGCACTGCCTATGTCTCCTCTACACGCAGGCTTTATATGGCTTTAGACATGGCAGAAGATATAGTCAAGGGCCAGCAGGCAAGGGATCACCATGTTTAGCTGTAATCTTTCCAGTGTGGGCTGGATCATAGCTTACCAGGTAAATAATGTCCCAAATGTAGGTGCTCACAATTGGAAATGCTCTGATGCATTTTACCCCTGCTGAACCCCCCCTTAGTTTATTTTATTTATTACTTATAGTTCTTATTATCTAAATAATAATGGAAATCTAATAATGTCATATTATAATTCCCAACCACATACAAACATTTACTACACACTGTATATGGGAAACATTTATGAACAACTAGGTGGAAGAGACTGAGAGACAGAGATTGTATAAGTATTTTTTTTATTAGTTTGATTATGATCTACCCAGCTGTTTAATGCACATTCTTAATATACTCTACGTGAGAAAAGTAATTAAGTTAATCCTATCGATTATTTTAGCCATGCACATCAAATTAAAAATATCTACATTGGGCCAACATGTTGCAGATATTTATTGATTGGGTAGAAAAGCAAAACATATTCAGTCTGATTTACATACATAAAGAAACAGCACTGAAATTAATACAATATGTAATAAATAAAATATGTCCATTCAAAATTGTACCTCAGGAGCCCACTAAGTTTACATTATTAGGATTCATCTATGTCAACAGAAAAAAACTATATTTTCCTCATTTATTACAATTTACTCTGTGCAAGCAAATGCCATACTGTTTGTTTACAGGACATATACAGCTTAATTTTTGTACCACAGTTGAGTACATGTCTGCTTTCATTTATCATTAATACATATGCAAAAAAGGTAATATTGAAGGTTTAACATTTGTAATTTTTCCCTTATTTAATTTCACCATATTCTATTCTGTGACTTGTAATATTCACAAAGGTTCAATATATATGTATTATATCTTAAAATATAGAATACTGTGAGCCAAATGTAATAGGGTGAGAGTTTTATCTTCAAAATGGGAAAACATCTGAATGAGAGTTTAAATCATAAGAGTTTTTCAAGTCTAAAAAAATGTGAGTTTGCATGTTCTCGGACTCTATTACATTGGCAGAGTTTAAATACTGTGAGAGTCTACTGCTAAAACTCTCACATTTTATCAAACCCTATTACATTTGACCCAGTATGTGAGAAGTTATCTAAGATTTTTTTGGAAAGATAAAGAAACTAATGCAGGTTGAGTACTAAGCCAATTCCATAGCATATCTTATGCAAAATAATATAGTAACCATGTAGACTTTGGGGACTTACACCATACTCACCTGCAGAGATAACACTAGGAAGGGAAAGGGTGTTTCTAATGTGGGCTAATTACAATAAGGGTATATTCACTCAATTAAGAACACATGCAACCCTGGACACAGTTGCATATACTCAGTGCTTTTTGTCTATTAAAAAAGAAACCAGTAGTTGATGTCATTTTTATAGCACTTTCCATATTCTGGACAAGTTTTGAGAAGCCTATTTTGTTAATTTCACTGATTTTTTTCATGCCTTCTGAACTAGCTATAGAAATTAAAAAATGATACCACAAAAAGTTGCTAGTAGTAGTGTACCGATGAGTACTGTAAAAAAAAAACAATGTGTATGCTCCTGGGAAAGCAGCATTAATTGCGGGTGGTAAGGGGAAGATATACATTCACTGATGATGATTATGATGATGATGGTGCTCATCAGCATTAGTTAAGAGTGGGCCTGATTCAGTAGTGGACCCTGCTGCAATTTTGCATGAAATGCAGCTGCTAAAAATTATACTAATATCTGCCAAATCACAACCAGCATAAAGACGCCCACTGCTGTCTTCTCAAATCCATCCAATGTCACAGTCCTGCATAAACATTGGTACCATTGAAGCACATCAAACAGTAATGCAGCATGTACGGCAGGCCTGACCAGCCACAAACACTGCAGCTCTCCCCACATACAGAGAGCTCGCATGCTGCAAATGCAATCGCAATGGCTATTTTATGCACACCCATGAAACAGTGTTTTTATGGTCAGACACACCAGCAATTATCTAACCACCACCCTCCCATTACCTTCCCCAAATGCTGATCACATGACACTCACATTGTGAATGGTTCCTCTGTGCATACGCAATTGCAAAGCAATCCTAAAGCATGTGCAGTGTGAATTAAAAACATACACAATAGCAATTAATTGCTCGATCTGTGTAAATATTGGCATTGTGTCCACTGCTGAATCAGGCGCAGTGTTTAGGTGATTTTGTATGCACCACCAAATGGTGTCATCATTATTGCTCATGCATATACTATGCTTATGTATGTGATGTAGAATTTTGCTTTTCCTTATGTGAGTTGTTCCTGTTGTCCTACAGAGGTTTTTGAAGTTTTATTGATACATAATAATAAATGTGATTTTTGCAAGCAAATCAAATGGTTACAAACATGGTCATTATGTATGTGAAGTAATGCAGGCAGTCCTGGCCATCCCTACTCCCACCTACAAGGAAAACATTTAAATAAAACAAATTTATGTCATCCATCTCTCCAAGTTGAAATTGTTGCATCTTCACAGACAACTGTTATAGCAGCAAACAATTTGACACAAGAGTTTGTATGCAGATATAAAATACAGCAGGTAATCTCCTCTGATCAAGGTACTATACTCATTGCACTGGAATTCTATTTAAGAAAATTTGTGACATGCTACAGTAGGTATCACACAACAGTTGCATATACCCTATCAACCACATTCAAGTGAAAAGGTTGAAACATATAATGGAACTGCTACATATAAATTTGCCAAGATAATCTAACATAAGTGTCAAGCTCCGGCCTTTAAAATCCACGTTCATACCTCTCTGGTGTCTGTCTAGCATAGAGGTCTGCTCACGCTGGTATTATGGTCTCTCTGAGCTTCTCCTGCCCTGTTTGCTCAGTGTCCTGTCACTGAGCACGGAGATGGCTCTCCGCAGCCTCTTGCTCACAGCGTGTCTTTTCAGCATGAAGGCACACAAGCTGCATGCCATAGATCCCTCCTAAACCACAGTATGGTCACAGCCATGTTGGACTCTGTCACCTTATGCTTTTCCTCCACTCAGTGCACTGCTCCCACACCAGCTAATTGCAACATCCAATTCCATGGGATCCTCACTTATAAATTCCATTTCCTGCCTGGCCTTATCAATTTGCCTATTCCATCTAATGTTCTAGTCTGGTTTTACTACAGATACTTGTTAACATTAACCTATATTGGTTCCAGCCGAGACCTCCAAACATCGGTCCCATCCGATACTTCCATCATGACTGCAATTCATCAACATTGGTCTCAAACCAATCAAGTTCTTCAATTCATCAACATCGGTTTCGAACCAATCATGTTCTTTAATTCATCAACTTCAGTCTTAAACCGATCAAGTTCTTCATTCATCAATATCAGTCTCAAACCGATCCATCTCTCAATCCAGTATCATCGGTCCCAATACGATTCTGTCCATCTGTTCTATAATATATATTTAGTTCCCATTCCAACCTACTGCTTAATAAAGACATTTACTTTACAGTTCTCGCCTTTGGGCCCATCATCCTCTACAGTTCATATTACTCCTCTTCAGCCTTCTATGCCTGTTCCAACCAAATCCTAACCTCAAGCATGACAATACTAGCTTGCTATGGCCTGAAGCCTTACCCCTTTTACTACTTGATATTAAAACAACTTCAAAAAGACCTCTGAACATTATGAGATTTTGTTTAGAAAATGTAACAACTTGGGTTAATGAGCAAATTACCAGGTAGAAGTGTTTGACCCGGTAATTTGGTTTTCTGTCTGAAGGAGTTTAGTAAGAAGTTTTATTCACAGCAATGACTTCAGTCTATACAAATTTTCTGCTAAGGCAAATTTTGGTGTTTTTCTATCAAACTTTTGGTGCTGCTAATGTTGGAATCTCATTAGAAATTTTAGAAAATATTGTTTTGTTAAAGGATAATAGATACATAAAACAAACTTTTAGCTCCTGTAGTTGAAAAAGAATCTATAAAACTTACTGGAGATAAACACGGGTCTTTACTGAAAATAAAACACTAATAATTAAAATGTGCAGACTTCATTGAGCGGTTGGTATTTATCTGCTGTCAACCATCTACATTTTTATGTTTCTGGTTGTTGATCTCTAGGAAAAGATTTTTCACATCTGTTAAAATTATATCTACATTATGTGTTGTGTTTTATTTTAACACTTCACAACTTGTGAATTGCTGCAACCTTTCTCTTTAATAAAAATTGTAAATGCATAATTAAGATTGTTCATCATTCATTTAAAAAGATCACCAATGCATCAAACTGCCAATTTGTTGTAGCTAATTAAGCTTGATGTTTTCTGACCTTGAAATATATCAGGATGTCTGTCTCTGTAATAATTGATTCTCATTAGCAAGCTGCAGACTAGCTTGGAGAAATTTTTTACATATCCAATCTGAAACATAATTTATATTCTTTCCTACAAATTAGACACACGAAGAAATGCACAAGAAATGTTCAATTTAATCCAATGATAACAAGGAACCAAATAATTGAATCACAATAAATGTTATATTATGTTGCATGGCCTTCTTTTCACCTTTTTTTACTTTTTGGGTATACTTTACACATTAACTCACAATAATCTTTTTTTCTTTAATTGTATTCTTTAAAAAGTGTTTTAATTTGTATATTTTTTCCCAGGTGTGAAAAAACATAATGCCAACATTTACAGTACATATACAAAAATATTGCAGATGTAAAGATAAAGATTTTACTTATTTTTTGCATTAGGGCAAAGTGCAGATACATCTGTACAAAATTATGTAGATTAGATCACCTAGCTTTCATGGCATACATTCACATAAATGTATTTGACACTCACTTGAACATAAGTGAGTTCTACAAGGGCTGCAGTTAGGGAGGGCTAAGGCTGCCGAGGGGGGAGGCCAGGTAGCTGGGAGGGCTAAGGGCCACAACTAGGGAGGGCTAAGGCTGCTAAGGGGGAGGCCAGGTAGCTACACATCTGGGTTTGGAAGGGTTGTATTTTCAATCCCGCATACCTAACCTGTTTGTAGCTATGTGCCAGGACCTGCAGGCAGCCTCCTGCAGACCAGCCTTGAGAGACACAGCACCACCATCAGTCTAATGTGGCACCAGTTGTGAACCAATCAGAGATTATGGACTGGCAGCCAATCAGCAGCAGCTGCCAGACCACGAGCTCCAATTGGTTCATGACCGGCTCCACATTAGAGTGACAGCAGTGCTAACCATTCCTCTGCATGTGGCAGCTCCATCTCATGCCAGTCCGAGCTCAGCCACCATGTGGCCCTGGCAGGTAAGAGGAGGGAGATGGCTTATTGGGAGATGGACTTTCACATTAAAATGATGTTTTTAATAGTGTTACATCTGTCAGTTCTGGGGGAATGCTGTCACCGAGGCCCATTACTGTGGCATAATGTGTAAGGGGCTTTGCTTTGGCTTATTGTGTTGGGGCATTACTGTGGTATAATGTGTAAGTGGCTTTACTGTGGCTTAATGTGTTGTAAGGGACATTACTGTGGTATAATGTGTAAGAGGCCTTACTGTGGCTTAATGTGTTGCAAGGGGCAATACTGTGTGGCATAATGTGTTATAAGGGGCATTACTGTGTCACAAAACCACACACTCTTTTTGTCCTCTTTGTTTTTTTGGAGGGGCACCAAATTACTGCCTTGCCCGGGGTGACAAAAATCCTAGTTTTAGCCCAGGCTCAACATATGTGCCTTGCATTTTTTAGTCAATGCATCCTCTGGAGCCAATTTAAAGCTAGTACAGGCAATGCAGATTTGAATGCAGCTCAGTTGCATATCAACTAGCAGCTGAAAAGTTGGAAATGGAGCGTTCACACTTATGAAATGTTCTGATATGGCAATACTTGTATGATAAATAATAGCACTTGGTTTCATGTGGATCTTTTGCATCATAGATGAAGTGTGCAGAAAGTGAGTACTGATGATGATATCTGCATTTGACTGCAAAATTTAGTACAATATTGCATAAAAGTGAACATAGGCCCTCATTCAGAGCCGCTTGCTAGTGGCCATACGCTCGTTCCGAGCGATGTTCGCACATCTGCGCATGCGTACGGTTTTTAGTACGCACGCGCGAACCAGTCAGTGCGGCCGAAAATCGTTTGTACGCTATATAGCGAGTGCCTGCTATTTTGAGTGACAGAATGAGGCGTATGTGGGTGGTAACAGGGGAAGGTGTTTGAAAACGGGGGAGTGGAATTCGAACGCAGGCGTGCTTAAAGGTCAAAACGGGCGTTTTAAGGGAGTGCATAATTAATACAGCAGCGTCATTGACCACGTCACTTGGTTTTTTTTAACTCAGAACTGCTCGCAAAATAGCGGTTGAAAAAACCAACCACAAGAATAGCGAGCAGTTCATACGCAGTACGATGTACTCGATTAATCTAATAAATAGCGGACATGATGTATGGTGCGAGCGGCCAGGGGGCGTTTTTATCAAATAAACGAGCATATGTTTTGCCAGACTTAGAGGTGGGAACAGACTGCAATTTGCGAACGGATCATTTGAATAGCCACCCCTTGTTTTTGAACGAACGACCGCAAATAGCGAACGGCTCTGAATCAGGCCCATAGTCCATTATTTTTATGAAAAAGTATGCATCAACTTAACAGAAGTACAAAAGTAGTGTTCCACCAGAAGAGCTATCTTTGGTTGTTATTATTTCCAACTATGATTTTTACCCTCACTGATTGTCTACAGATATTGCCACAAAGAAATCCTATGCAGGTATACCAGAGGTGTTACTTTTGAGATTCAAAAAGATAAATTCATATTCAAAATATAGAGAAAACAGTGAGTTAACTAATGTAGTGCACTTGATTCAGTATATTCTTAGTAAATCACACAATTTTGGCCCTCATTCAGAGCCGTACGCTATTTGCGGTCGTTCGTTTAAAAACAAGGGGTGGCTATTCAAATGATCCGTACGCACATTGCAGTCTGTTCACGCCTCTAAGTCTGAACGAGCGAGCAAAACATACGCTCGTTTATTTGTTAAAAACGCCCCCTGGCCGCACGCATCCTACGTCATGTCCGCTATTTATTAGATTAATCGAGTACATCGACCAGCGTATGAACTGCTCGCTATTCTTGTGGTTGGTGTTTGCTACCACAAATTTGCGTGCAGTTCGGGCTATAAAATAACCCAGTGACGTGGTCAATGACGCTGCTGTTTTAAATATACACACCCATAAAACGCCCGTTTTGACCTTTAAGCACGCCTGCGTTCGGATCTCCACTCCCCATTTTCAAGCACCTTCCCCTGTTACCACCCACATACGCCTCATTCTGTCACTCAAAATAGCCGGCACTCGCTATATAGCGTACAAAGGATTTTCGGCCGCACTGACTGGTTCGCGCATGCGTACTAAAAAGCGTACGCATGCGCAGATGTGCAAACATCGCTCGGAACGAGCGTACTGTTGTTAACGTGCGGCTCTGAATGAGGGCCTTTGTTTTTACATTTTGTCTGATAAATCCAGCATATTGGGTTTAGCAAAAAAAAGAATAAAGAAATATTTTTAAAAAAGTGATAATAAAAATACAACTGAATGTTTTATTCTTTTGCACCTCTCACTTCCCAGTTCTAAGTTTGATTCTTTATTAATACAATTTTATCAATGATGCGGTCACGGTATATATGTTATCTCAATAATAATATATCTATATTCAACACCTGTAACATATTAGCAAATTGTTACTGTGTAATGATTTAATGCAATTCCTTTTTTGTCTTTTAATGTAATTTCACTCTTCCATTGAGTTCCATTCAATGGTGTAGTGAAATTATAGTGGGCATTTGGGTATTCCTTCTAATTGGCATAAAGATAGCTTTGTGTAGTGCATTGTTTTTAATTTTGGTTCTCACACAACTAAGATTTAGGATTTCTGACTATGGAACAGATAGGGTAATTACTGCCCCAACCAAGAAGATTAAATCATCTGTTCATGATTAAAGAATTCCTAAAAATAAGCTATTGGAAATGTGTGAGAACTTGCTTTAAAAAACTTCAGTTTAGTGGATGAGCACTGCAATTTTATAATAGTAAAATTATACCAGTGATCTTTCAAGTAGCAAATATACAATCAAAGGATTTGTACTAGTATCTGGTTAGTTCTTTCTGATTTATCTTTTGATTGAAGATAGGAAGTAATTGATAAATTAAGAAATGTGTGAAATTGTCTTGAAATAAAATAATGAGATCAATTACGTGTATATTCTCCAATCAAAAACCAAATCATCAGTTAACCCATGAGCCATGAAGTCAAAATATCTTCCTGACCAGTCAAGACATAAATACATGTATTATTTATACATTATTATTTATTGGTAAAAGATCCACAGAGATTGACTCTTGTGGGACAAAGGATATCAGCAAAAAAATTAAAATTTCAAGTAGAGATGTGCAGTAGTCTTCAACTGTGGAAAAGTCTTAAACTGCCATATGTTTAATTGAACTATTGTCAGCATATATAAATGCTTAAAATTACATGTCATTCCAATAGGTTATAAATAATAATAATATAATAATAATGTTATTTATATAGCACTTTGCTCCTAATAGGACTCAAAGTGCTTTACATTTACCTTTATAGCACAAAATACAAAACAAGTCCTTGTGTCTATTTTTGAAGGATTCCAGAGTGGAAGCTTCTTAAACTGTGCCGGAAAGTTCCATTGAGTCAGAACCAAAATACCAAAAGCTCAACCCCAAAATTAATTAAGGGAGATTCTAGATACTGTTAATAGTTTTTCATTGACAGAGTACAGTAAACTAGTGAGACAGCAGGGAATCAGAAGCTGCTTCAAGTAACTTGGGCTCATGTCATGTAGGCCTCTGAAAGTAAGTAAGCCAATCTTGATAACAATTCACCATCTTACAGGCAGCCAGTGAAGGGAATAGAGAAAGGGTGTTACTGTGTCTGGCTGGAATGGGGCTGGTTGGTTTATAGCTTGGCAGCTGCTTTTTGTACCATCTGCAAGTGGTGTAGTTCTCTTGCTGGGAGATCAAGGTAGAGAGCATTGCAGTAGTCTAGGCATGATGATACAAATGCATGTATAACTTTAGGCAGATCTTCTGAGGGAATTTAGTGCTTGATTCTGGTTATGTTCCTCAGATGAAAGAATGATGATTTGATTGTGAGTGATACTGTACCTGATGTTTTAGTGTCAAGCCACTATCCAGGACAACACCAGATTCCACACATGTTCAGTGTTTTGTAGTTCTGAAGCATAAATCCTGTCGGTTGACTATGCTGCAGTCTTGTCCTGTGACCAATCATAAGGACCTTTGTTTTAACAGGGTTCAGTCACAGCCAATTGCACTCATCCACTCCTAGAACTCAGATAGACAGCCATTTTGGGTTGTTATTGGGTTCTCAGTACCAGGAGCAAAGAACAGACACATTTGTGTACCATCTGTATAGCAAGGCCATGACTTCTGATTATTTCAACCAGTGATAGCATGTATACTCTCTGTGACCTGCTGGTGAGAAATTATTTGAACCAGGTAAGGACTGTGCCATCCAGTCCACAGAAATTTTTCAGGTGCTCAATTAGAATCCTGTGGTCCATGGTATCAAATGCTGCAAAGAGATCTAGAAGGTTTAGGATTGAATAGTCACCTCTGTCTCTTGCCATCAGAAAATCATTAAGCACACATAACAGGGCTGTTTCAGTGCTATGTCTTCTCCTGAATCCTGACTGCAGTGGATAATAAATATCATGGGTGGACAGGTGGGTTTCGAGTTGAGTTGCCACCACTTTCGCCATAAACTTTCCTAGAAAAGGAAGGTTTGATACCAGTCTGTAGTTGGTCATGCAGTCGGTGTCTAAATTAGGTTGTTTCCTTTAGTGGTTCATGAAAAATGCCTGGCTGCCAAGAGCATTGATCTATTTTTGCAAGTACAGAGTCAATCATGTCCCTTCACCCTGTTAGAAGCTTGGTTGAGGCAGGGTCCAGATCACAGGTGATGGGATATAATTTTAGCAATGTCATTTACATCTATTATGTCAAAGCTGTTCCATGGAGATAGTTGGCTTACATTGGCAGACTTGATAGTTTGGCACTCCCTTGATGGCACTGTGGTGATTCCAGCCCAGACTGAAGATACTTTATCTGCAATGAATTTTGCAAACTCATAGCATCTTGACTGGGAGAGGGTTTCATCAGGTTGCAGGCATGATGGTTTGTAAAGCATCTCCACTGTACAGAAAAGCTGAGCTGGACTATTGTTTGCTGCCATGATTTCATTTGAAATGAACTTATCCTCAGGTTTGTCTTCCTCCATTTTCTTTCAAGTCTACAACCCTTTTTCTTTAGTTAAGTGTAAGTCCAGTTATAATGGCTGGATCTGTTCAGCAACTTTTCTTGATGTTGGGATAAAAATCACACGTCAATAGCTTCCAGACTATGAGCAGGATGTACTAAGCATCGCATCCACGATGCGGTACATCCCATACGTAGAAATGCAATGATAATCTCAAAGGACAGCTTTTCTGATAATAGCTGTCCTTTACGATGCCCTAGCACAGAGGAACTTCTGAGTTTAACATCCAGAAGTCCCTTTGGTGTCCTTCTGTGCATGAACAGAAGGACGCAGGCCACGTGGGGAGATGGGAGGGATCCAATTGTTTCCCTCCCAGGGGAGACATCCTGAAAAAAGCCCATAGGCTTCTATCTGCCATCTGAAGATTGTGTTACCAACCGGGATGAAGTGATGCATTCTGGTGCTTTGTACATATGAAAAATGCACTAAAACCCCGAAAATACTGTTTCGGGGGTTTTACAACATTTTTCCCTTTAGTACATCCCACCCAATATGTCTTGTTTAGGATTACTTTTTATGGCTCAACCTGAAGTGAGTCATGGTATATGCTATATATACAGTAGAACATCAGCCTTCTCATTCAAGGGTCTAGGTCTCTAAGAAATAAGAAAGACAAAATGTCAGTACCAGAAGTCATGGATGTGACTGACCTGCTTCCAAACATTCAGCAGGTCACTGATTGCTGGCCCAATCAAAATACTAAATAGAGCCCAGCTGGGCTCAACCTCAGGCTGGGGATAACATAATACCATTCTTAGGTGTTACCACTAACCTCCAGCACTCATGACTCAAGCAGGGAATTACCTATCAGTCAACCACTTTCAAAGCTGGCTCAGTGCATTTCTCCAGTGCCTGAGTATCAATTGTGTTTTCATAGATGCTCCAGTATACTTTGCTTGCAGTGTTGTCTCAAATCCAGTCTTTGGTCTGCTCAGCAGCAGCACATCCATACCAACATTTCCATCAGCTGTGTTTCCAGGCAGATTCCTCATACCAGCTAAGTACTCACTACTCACTAGGTACTAAGTTGCTTTCATGGTGGGAACCAACTACATTGAGCAGCAACCTACATCGTCACTGAGTAAAGTACACATCCTCTTGTGGGGATCACTGGTGAACACTGGTGAGGGTCTTAGACTTTGTGTCAATGTACAGTATATAGTATGTACAGTATTTAGTTGTGCCAATGTCAACTGTTTGCATTTATCATCTACAGCATGTGCATGTGAGTACTCTGATACACTCTCTGTCTTGTTTTAAGCTGCAGGGTTATTGCATCTACTCTATGTATCTCATTGCAGTTCCCACAGCGTCAACACATCCATGCCTTTCATTACATAGTACACGCTCTTCCCTTAATGCCAACACTTGTGTGTATCTCATTGCATGCTAAGTGCTGTTCCTATAGTGCCAACACTTATGTGTCTCTCATTTCACCTTATGCAAATTTCCACAGTGCCCACACCTTAAATGTACCTTATTGCATGCTACGCACTGTACAAACAGTGCCAATGTATCTGTTTACAGTATTGCATGCTACCAAACTACCACCTCTTGGAATATTGCAGCTATTTTTGGTGTGTCCCCCATAAAAGCAAAATCCCAAGGCTTCACACAAAACAACTTAGAAAAAAAATAATGTTGCTTTTATCTAGGAGAGAATTTTGAAACTCCATGGCACAATTATTTGATGTTCTCCCCAATTTCTAACAGCTTTGTTTTCCACACCATGATTGTTTTATAGAGTAATGATTAGATGGATGAAGAAAACATGAGTGATGTATAATTTTTTTTTTTCAATTTTGTGAAAGTATTGCCGTAAAAGCTGAATCTGAAGCATCTGCCTCAATGATCAAAAGAAGTTCTAGGTTGGCATATTTACAGATGGAGACTCATGAATCCTGTCTTTTCCATCTTCTAGACCAATTATAGGATTATTCATTCATTAGTGATCATGTAAATGGGTGGCAATCCTGTAAAACTCTTTTGTGTATAGTTTAAATGTATACTGTAAATTATCAATGTATTACATTAGATGTCAGCCAATCTATTATAACTTCAAAATTGCTGAGACCCATCCAAAAATCTTGAGGTGAGATGATGTAGCTCAAAAATTGAATCTGGCTTCGATGGAATTTATACTTTTCCAGTTTCATGTATAAATTATATTTATGGACAGGGGCGTATCTATAATGGGTGCAGGGTATGCGGCACACACCCTGCACCCATATCATCTAAAACTTACCTCTCTCAGAGGTCCCGTGACAGATGTCTCAGAGCTGCACAAAATGCCGGAACATGGCCGCTGCAGCCATTTTTCCGGTGTTTTGCGCAGTTTTGAACAGTGAGAAAATTGACGGCAAAATGGTGGCCATGCCATTTTCCTTGTGATCTGCGCATTCACAGTAGACTCTGGTCACACTGTAGTACCCAGAGTCTACTGATGCTGCAGTGGGTGGCCAGCTGTGTCAGTTGGCTGCCGACCAGCCGAAGGGAGAGGTCAGGGCCCAAGATGGGGAATGCACAGAGACCCCCTCCTCTCTTAAGAATGAAATTAGAGAAGCGGGACTTCGCTGTCTATCCTACTGAAGTTGTGACACAGAAATATATAAATGAATGTACAATATATATGTATATGCTGCTAACAAAAATCAGAAGTCACCTGATGTAAATGTAGTAAGAAAAATAATAAATGACAATAAATGTAACAATAAATTTGAATATGTTAAATAAATATTGAACATGAATGCAAATACAGTGGCAGATGAAAAAGTCAAATACATTTAATAGTTAATGAACATTAAAAAGGGTCTCAAGATGTAGAGACCATCATACAATATAAAATAAACAATGTGAAGATATAAATGGGTATTCCAATAATTAGTAAGTCCAGATGGTAAAAAGTGCACACATGCCTCGGTGGAAAATGAAAAAATTGATAAAAGAAAACAGCAATAAAGAAGCAATGTTGTTGCAACCTAACCTGCAGGTGGTTAGAGCTGTGAATGGTGTCCAGAGTGTTATTGTAACCCTGTTCACAGGTGGTTTTCCTTAATGTCCTGGAGAATATAAGCAACTAGGTGCAATCCTCTTTCAGGGGTTCCTGTAAATCCTGTGTCCAATGGATTTTTTTTCCTATCAATTGTGGCAATTCTGCAATCTGTTCACTTTATATTGTATGTTATAGTTATTGTCATTTATTATTTTGCATCAATTCGTATATATAATGTAAATTGTGCCAACTTTTTTATTATTTTTCCCTCTCCTCTCTTAAGATGCCCCTGTTTATGTAGATGTTCCAGATGAGTTTAAACCTATTCTTAGGGGTCAATTCAAATGTTTTTTAGGTCATGATAATTAATGAGCACCCAGATTGCTATACAATTGTTCTGGGTGCTCATTAATTATCGCCCTCTTTGCCGCCTATGAGACGAGGTTTAGCCATGTAAAATGGCTAAACCCGTCTAAAATTCTGGTTAGGGTGCGCTAACTGCGGTTAGCACGCCCTAACCAGGGTGTTTCTCACACATTTCAGCTCGCACCCTCCTGAGTGCGTGCAGAAATGCCAGCGCTGGTGACTATTGTGCCCTGACAGAGCAATAATTGAATTGCTCTATCGGGCGTCTAAAAAAAAAGCCGCCGGCAGAACATTTGGATCGCCTCCTTGATGTTCTTCTTAATAAGTCAAGAAATTGAGAATGTTATCAAGATAAACAAAGCATTGTAAGTACGTTATTTTATAAATGTTGAAAATGACAGATCAGAAGCATTAACTGATATTCATAATGTCCATATTTAGCTAAAAAAGCAGTCTTAGATTCAACACCAGATCATATTAGGATTAAGGGCTCAATTCAGACCCGGTCGCTAGATGCATACGCTTGTTCCCAGCGTATGCAAATTTGGCTAAATGATGGCAAGGCAGGCAATCGCACTGCAAGCCATAAGCATGCCCACTATGTCTTGCCGTGCGATCACTTTGTGAATGCAGACAGCCACCAGCCTGTCTTAAGATGCCCACTTGCGCACATTATCTCCAGGAAGTGTATGCAACCATCGGTACATCGGGTACCATCGGAAGGGAACACAGCACTTGAGGTAGACTATAGCCTACCTCAAGCACTGCGATCACTTCAGTGTGAAATACAACCAGGTGACGTGTACTATGACGCTGCCTGTTAATTATGCATGCCTCAGAAACTGCGTTATTTTGGTCAGGCACTCCTGCGTTCACATCTACACCCACTCATTTCTAGTGGCCAGCCCCTGTTACCACCCACAAATGGCCTCTCCTGTCACTCATTCAGCTGGGCTGTCTATGCTCATTGAGCAAACGCTTGCCGATATTTTGCAGAGGTTCGTGTACGTGCACTGTGATGCATATGCATGAGCACAATTGCAAACCATTGGCAGCTTTGAGCAAACACTTCAAAGCATCTGGGTCTGAATCGGGCCCTAAGTTCTAAGGAGGTGATTCAGTACTGGATGGAATTGCAAAGCTGCATGCAAGCAGCTAGGTAATGTTGTCCTTGCAAACATGCAAATGCAGCATTAGGTGTATGACACCACCTGCTACATTTGTGATCCCAGCACTGCGATCGAGGCCACAGGCTGGGATAACCATCACGACCATCAGTCGCTATGGTGGATGGAGCTGGGCCACCGGACAGCTGAGTAAGCCTCAGCTTACTCAAGCTGACTGGCTTGTGAGGCCAGGAAACTGTGTCTATGGACACAGACCCTGGCCTTGCCACTCCTGGAAAATGCCTCCCCTCCTCCCTTCCCCTCCTCCCTCATAAATTTGCTTCAGAATCAAAAAATTTAATTACATTTACTACTAATCAAATCTTCCTTTCCCTGCCTTCAGCTACATACAATTTACAACACCTTCAGGCCCCCCTGATGAGCCCAGTGATTGCAAAATACGCTGTGTGGGTCCTGCAGTGTATGGCTGTGCTATGCGCAGAGCGCCGCTGGTGCCATCTCCTTAAACAGTCCCCACCGCGCTGTGTCTCCTCAGCCAGCAGGCAGCTCCGTCCAGCCAGACAAACAATGGCTGGCCCACGCCGCCTCCTCCCGGGACTCGTCTAGGCCCCACCCACTGCACCTGAGCAGCAGCAGCGAGGCCCGCACACAGTCTTCCCCTGCTCCCAGACTGGATCCGGAGTGACTGCCTCATGTAGCCACTCACTGTTGGAGCTTGAGACCCGGTGGGCGGAGCGCAGCACGGTGACCACAGGGAGACTGGCTCACACAAGGGCAGCAGTTGCACCACGCCACCCCCCGTGCTTAGAAGATGGTTGAACAGACATACCGGTACAGTAAGGAAGGAAGGTCAGTACACCTGGCTGCACAGCACTCCTCTTTCTGCGTCAACCACACAGTACTCCTCTCTCACATACACACAGTGTTATATATATATATATATATATATATATATGATGCATACATGTGTGTATATATACATATATATACATATATATATATAAGATGCAAATATGTGTGTGTGTGTGTATATATATATATATATATATATATATATAAAAAATGTGTGTGTGTGTATGTGTACATATATATGTGAATATATATATATTTAATGTGTGTGTGCATATGTGTATATATATATATATATATATACATATACAAATGGAAACCCCCCTTAAAAATCCTGCGTTTGCCCCTGAACATGTTGGAAGTTGAACTGCCACTACTGCTGCAATCTCTGACATGTGGTTGGTGAATGCAAAAAATGTCCAGAAATGTTTATGGCCACAGACAGCATCTCCTGCATGCCCCTTTAATTTTAAAAAAGTATTCTGAACCACCAAGTTGACTTTGTGGGCAAAACATGGGATATATTGTTCACCCATGCTCTTCACTCCTCCCTCATAAATTTGCTTCAGAATCAAAAAATTAAATTAAATTTACTACCAATCAACCCTTCCTGTCCCTGCCTTTAAATACAAACACACTCCAACTCCCTCAGGCCTCTTGATAAATGAAAACATATGTTTCCTTATGTGCCATTTTTGAAGTTGAACTGCCACATGTTGTGCCGCCCACTGCTGCCACTTAACTTAGTCAGCCAGGTACCTTGGTACAAATTTTTTGCCCAAACTGGATGAAAACAATATTGTGAGCTGTAAGGTGGTCAAAATTGACTGGAAATGAGTGGAAATTAATGGTATTGAGGTTATTGTAGGAACAACAAAAAATAATTATGCTATTTTATCAATTTTTATAAAATTTTGTTAAAAAATACAGATCCAAAACCAAAACATAGGGGTCGGTGCACATCTCTAATATATATATATATATATATATATATATATAAAAAATACAAGGATAGCACACTTTATATATTAGGGAATTTAAAGAGAGGTGCCTGGTAATGGTATATGATATAACAATGTATCCCAGAAAAGGAAAAACCAGCACGCAATGTATAATATGAAAGTAGAAAAAATTGTATTAGGCATATACAATGGCTTCTATAACTACCTCGGGTCACATATTAGAAAGTGCATGTAGTGCATAAAAATTAATACATTACAAAAGCTGGTATGAAGCCATGGTGGTGCGAAGATGGCCCGACGGCCGTTTCGGTGTGCAACAGCGCCTTCGTCACGGGGCACAAAGTCACAAGGCACACGATAAGACTGCACATGTAAGTCCAAAGACCACCAGAATAAATAGGCCTGAAAGCCCGCCTAATCGGTGCACTCAGTTGGAAAACAAGACTCACCTGTCTTAGGGCATCCAAGCCATCCCGTGTCAGAGGCATTGCGTCATCCGGAAGATCCGGAAATGATGTATGCGTGTCACGTACAGCACTATAGAGCACATGCGTTCCAGCAGCTGGAAGTAGCGGCCGCTGTTTGAGCATTATAAAGCACATGCGTTCCAGCAGCCGGAAGTAGCGGCCGCTGTTTAATAACATAACAGGTATATACAACCAAAGAATGTTAAGAGGATCATAACTGATTAGCAAATATTAGGAAAATCCAAAAGGCAGGTGAGTAAAGTGATCCGACAGAAATATATATAATATATAGAAATATATATATAGAAATATGTGTATATAATATATATATATATATATACACATATACAAAACCAAATCGGTGGTGGCACTAAGTGCAGAGAAGGACACTTGCAGCAATATAAGTTACTGTACCAACATTTCAATGCTGGAGGCATTTTTGTCAGGGTGCAAAGTACAAACCAAGAACACTTATCTTTATAAAATCCCCTCCTGGACTGTCCATGGCGGCAGGCCGCTGATGTGGTCACAATGAGCATGATGACATCATCAGCAGTGCGACAACACGTAAGTCACAGCATGTGATCTACAAAACAAAAGCTGATTGGATAAGAAGCTACTAGGCAACAATATAAACAATAACATGTCAAAACAAACTATTCCAAATTAGTGAGGAGAATCACATGAAAGAGTAAGTAAGCTGTACATCAGTATGCAACCTATGACAGGCACAAGAAAAGCAGTATAAAAGTAATAATATATATAAGAAAATTACAATAAAATAACAAAGAAAATTTTTTACTTGCATCGAGTCATCATCCTACTGCACTTAAACAAGGACTCCCGTATTCGCAAAAAATTATGAGTTAAGCACATTATAGGTAATAAGTACAGATTACAAGCAGATCTTCTTGAAATGGTGTCTAAGTTTGAAGCTCGTGGCTATGATAGACTTATGCTTTTGGCAACTATGGCTAAAGTCATGAAGCTGCTGAGAGAAAGACTTCTTAATTTCTCAGGCAAAAGTACAGAAGACAACAGGAGCTTTATATAGGTCAATAGGTTTAACACCCTAAATTCAGAGATAGTAAAAAACTTGAAGCACCACTGGCCGATCATACAAACTGGCCAAGCACTGTCCTCTCTGGAACAGAACCGTGTCATGGTGGCATGTCAATGTGGCACAAACATAAGGGACTTTGGGGGTCATTCAGACCTGCTTGTGAGCGGCAGTACGCTTGCAAGTGGGTCGATGTTCCCCCACTGCGCATGCGCACGATGGAGGGAGCTCCGTCGTGCATATGGACGAGACCCGGCGAGTGATGGGCTCTCCATCGCTCCAGGTCTTGCACCAAAGGGGGCGTGCTGTCGATGTTGATTGACAGCATGCCCCCTTTGGTGGGCATGCCGGGGGCATGCCTGCCAGATGGAGGCGTTCCCATGGGAATGCCTACTATTTCAAGCCAGCCCCACTGACATCACTAGTGATGTCAGTGGGAGTGATGTTTGCTCTGATAGAGCCAAAATCACTCCAGGGCTTGCGGCAGCAAGACCCTACCGCAGGGTCTCCGTTGCAAGCCCGATGGTCACGATGGCCATGACCATCGCGACCATCATCATGGACACTCGCTATAGCTGTTGGTGGTAACTCCAAAAAAAGGTAGGCAGGCCCTGATTCAGAGTGTTCAGCTCTGAATCAGGCCCTTTGTTGTTCACACAAATGTCTCTAGCTGGGATTTGGAGCATGTTAACACCACAAGAAGTTTTCTCAGCAGTACTAAACCTGGTTGTTTTAAGTGCATTAATTGCACTACGTGCAGATATATGGTACCAGGTGACACCTTTCTAAAAAGTTTAGGATCCATCATCGTGTCTCTTGTACGAGCAAATTTGTGATATATACGATTACCTGTCCTTGCGGCTGCAGTTATGTGAAACAAACAGACCGGGCCTTTAAAGAAAGAATGGCCGTGCACCAATTGACCATCAGACAAGCCATATCATTGGACGACAGTGAACTTCCAGTGGCCAGACATTTTGTTCAAGCCTCACACAACCTTGCCACTCTGCGCTACCAGATCATTGACCACATCCCAGTGCCTAAACATAGGGGCAATCGGTCCCTGATGCTGCTCCAGGCAGAAAGCAGGTGGATTCATCAGCTGGACACCCTGTCTCCCCTACTAGTAAGGAGAATCACATGAAAGATTAAGAAAGCTGTATATCAGTATGCAACCTATGACAGGCACAAGTATAGCAGTACAATAGTAATAATATGTATAAGAAAATAATAATTATATATATATAATCTTAGCATCAAAAGATGCAAAAAGCAATAAATGCATGTGGAGTGAGCATGTGGAGTGAGATACAGAGACATACAAAAAGGGGGACAGACATGGAAAGAGGGTGGTGTAGAGAAAAAAATAGAAGGGAAATCCAGAAACATCAGACATGCTAACTACTCCCAACAGCTACAAAGAGAAAAGGAGACACAGGGAAGACAGGAGTAGGGCAACAGAAATTATGCAGAGGAGAGATGAAAAGCAAACCAACAATGAGGTATTGTAAGGTAAGTGCAGTAAGATAAGTGCAGAAACAGAGGTGTAAACGGGAGAGGGGGAGGAATACGGAGAGGCAGTAATAATGGGAGGAGTAGGGAAAAATAATACAGGAAGACAGGAGGAAAAGGGGGAAATGGCAGGAGTTGATATACTGGTGGAAGAAGGGAAACAATAGGGGGAAACAGAAGGAATAAAGGGAAAGAGATGGGAAGGTGGGGAAGTGAGAGGAACCACTCTGGTCAATAGGCATAGTATGTACCACATATATATATATATATATATATATATACACAGTATATATATATATATATATATATACAAGCAAAGACAGCAGCACTCACAGATCTTCCAATTAGGTTAAAACATAGGACTCTTTAAGCCTTAATTCCAACATTTCAATCTCATTTATTCAAGATTTTCCTCAGGGATCAAATAAAGTCACAAAAAATATGCATTTATATAGACCAGAACACAAACACTCAACCATGTGCAGCACCTTCCGAGGCCAACTCCGGGGGAGGTGACATCATCAGGCCGCATCCCACTTACAAGACGTGCGACGCTCTCACACACCAGGCGGCGTCATGTAACCAAGGTGATTAACCCATCACCAGCTTCACATACTAGACAAACAATAACATATAATAAAAAATCCTGACATGTTGAAAAGGCAAAAGGAGAACTAATGCATGTCGGCTGCTGAGAATAAGCCTACAAAAAACAATTCATGTGTCAGTGCCATACGGTGATATCTATATATGCACAATTGAGCATAAGCACTGACACACTGTAATCTCAATACAAATATAACATGTCAAGTTAAAGGAGATGTGGCAATGTGTGCGGGAGAGACTAGACAGGTAAGTGGAAATTAAATGTACAATCGGCAGATGAAAGGTGGAGGCTGCACAGTATTGAGATGGGACCAGAAAGAACAAAAAGATGATGAAAAAAACATAATGAAAAAAATATCAGGACGCAAACAGAAAAAAAAACAAACACTATGTCTATAGCACCATGAGATCAATTACATATAAAATACAGTACAATGTAAATGAGTCAATATCAGAAAATGGTATGCATCAAAAATAAAAATAAAAAATGCCAAATATAAATAAAGTAAACAATACATCAAAAACAATATATTTTACAGAAAAAGACTGCAACATAAAAAAAACAAATCTATATGATCAATCACCAAGGGTAATCACTACAAAAATATATATATATATCCACAACAATGCATATCCTACAAGAAAATAATGCTTATAGGAAACACGATAGATGTAAATTCTCATTGAGGCCAAATGGAGCTGCACTATTCATGTTATGTATCCATCTGGCTTCCAATTTCAAAAGAGCTTTCTCTCTATCACAGCCTCTTGGGGATGGTGGGATATGGTCTACCACTTTATATGACAAGGTAGCAAGAGAGTGTTTAAGTTCTTTGAAGGGGCGAGCCACAGGTTGATCCATTTCTCTACCATTGAGAGCCAATCTGATGGCTCAGCGATGCTGGGCGACTCTCACAAAATTGATATATCGTTTTGCCGATATAAACCAGACCACATTGGCATTTAATGGCATAGATGACAAAAGAGCTGGTGCACGTAAGTCATACTTGCCGACTATCTGGCTGCTCCTTCCGGGAGGGAGCAGCCAGATCGGCAGAACAGGGGGCATGGCCGTCAACAGGGGGCATGGCTGGGCGGGCTGAGGGCAGTTTACAGGTGTGACAGGGAGCATGGATACGCAATCGCATCATTTTAGCCCCGCCCCGCTACACAATGCCAAAAAAACAGGCATTGTGAAGCAGGGGGCAGGGCCAAAATTACGCGAATCACATTAGTGGCCCCCCCACTGTGGGGGTTTAACAGGTACTGGTGGGGGGAGACGGGGGATCGGTGGCAGGCGGGAGGCTTGTCTGCCTTTCTGGGGGGGGTGGGAACTGCACCCATTTATCGGGAGGCTCCCACCCGAATCGGGAGGGAAGGCAACCCTGACGTAAGTACGTGCTTAATTGGGATCTTACGTCCTGAAAAGGGATGTAAAATATAGTTTCCAGTCTCCATGTACCGACAGGTAATACAGCCAAGGCATTTGTAACATCCCGGCTTCTTTGTGAGAAAATTCTCAATGATGGGAGTGCTGAAGCTCGTAACATATTTTTTTACCAAACGATCTTTAAGGTTAGGACCTCTCTGGTAGCTCTGCACAACCTCGGACTCCTTCAGACACTTCAAATGGTGGCCTGTTGTTATAATGGGCCAATGTTTTTTAATTGTAGACTTGATATCATTACTGGCTACATTAAATGTATTGACAAAAAACATGTTGTTCTGTGTTTTCTGTTTGGTTTCCTGTTTGCGTGATCCACAGAGACTCTCAGCTCTGGTGATACTTAGAGCTTTATCTCTGGATTTAAAAAGGTCCTTTAGTGAGTAGCCTCTATGATGGAATTTATTAAGAATCATATCCATTTGAAGGTTAGCCTCATTTTCATCACTCACAATCCTTCTAATGCGAATAAATTGTGAGAAAGGGAGACCCCTCTTAAGTGCATTAGTATGATGACTTGCGGCATGCAAAAGGGTATTTCTGTCCGTTGGTTTTGTAAAAGATTAGTTTCCAAACTTCTCCCATTCCAAATAATTTCAACATCCAAGAAATTAATCTTCTTCACGTTATATTCAAAGGTGAATTTAATAGTACCTTGGGCCATGTTTATCTTATCCATGGAGTGTCTAAACTCATCCGCTGTACCACCATTTGAAGTTCTTTGATTAGCTACATGGGTATATATATGTGCTGTACATCATTTGACTTTTAACCTTGACAAAGGTCCATGCACAGGACCGAAACGTTGGACTTTCAAAAGTTGTGACATTTAAATGAGATGTAATAAAGATATGCTTTTAAGAAGGCTGGTGAGTGCTACCCCCACCTTTCTATTTTTGTATGAGGAGGATTGTTGTGATCCCTTATGGGTTTGCCACTCCAGCAATTTACTATTGCAGATGAGAGTGTGGACTCATTTGGACTATATATATATATATATATATATATAAATATATATATATATATCGGGGTGTGAACTGGCCACTTTTCGTGTTTTGGTTTTGGATCTGGATCTTTCTTCGTGTTTTGGATCTGGATTGGTTTTGCCAAAACCACCCTTCCATGTTTTATGTTCTGGGTTTTATGTTTTCGATCTATATTTTTTTGAAAAAAACATAAAAACAGCTAAAATGACAGAATTTGTGGGTTTTTCTGCTCCTGTTCTATTATTAACCTCAATAACACTATTTTCCACTAATTTCCAGTCTATTCTGAACATCTCACACCTCACAATATTGTTTTTAGTCCAAAAGTTTGCAACGAGGTAGCTGGATGACTATGCTAAGCAACACGAGTGGGCGGCACAAACACGTGGCCCATCTAGGAGTGACACTGCAATGGCAGACAGGATGGCAGTTTGAAAAACTAGGCCCCAAAGAGTACATAATGCAAAGAAAAAAAAGAGATGCAAGATGGAATTGTCCTTGAGCCCTCCAACCCACCCTTATGTTGTATAAACAGGCCATGCACACTTTAATAAACCAATCATTTCAGCGCCAGGGTCTGCCACATGACTGTGGCTGAATGATTGGTTCATTTGGGCCCCCACAAAACAAGCTGGCAATTAATCTGTCCCTGCACAAACTGGCTCTATGGAGGCAAGATGTCATTCTCATCCTCCTCATCCACTGATTCCTCACCCTCTTCAGTGTTGTGTACATCCTCATCCTCACAGAGTATTAATTCATCCCCGCTGGAATCCACCACCACAGGTCCTTCTGTACTGTCTGGAGCCTGGTCTCCCTGGAAGAATTGATAATTCATTTTGATGAACATCATCTTCTCCACATTTTGAGGAAGCAACCTCCTATGCCTTTCGCTGACAAGGTACCCAGTTGCACTAAAAATTATTTTGGAGTATACACTGGAGTGGGGCAACTTAGGTAAAATAGAGCCAGTTTGTACAGGGCCCTCCAAATTGCCTCTTTTTCCTGCCAGTACAGGTACGGACTGTCTGACATGCCTACTTGGATGCTGTAACCAATGTAATCCTCCACCATTCTGTCAATGGTGACAGTATCATATGCAGTGACAGTAGACATGTCAGAAATTGTTAGCAGGTCCTTCAGTCCAGACCAGATGTCCAAACTTGGTCCTGCCTGCCCTGCATCACTGCCAGCAAGTTGCTTAGGATATCTAAGTTGTTTCCTGGCAGCCTCAGTTGCAGGAGAAAATGAAGAAGGAGCTGTTGACGTGTCATGTTCTGCTTCAGCTGATAGTGTTTTCACCAGCAGGTCTTTGCACCTCTGCAGGCTTGTGTCAGCCAGAAAGAGAGACACCACATAGGCTTTAAACCTAGGATTGAGCATGGTGGCCAAAATGTAGTGGTCTGATTTCAACAGATTGACCACCCTAATAGGTGGATGTATAGGCTTGAATGGCCTTTTGTTGCTCCTCCATCCTCTGAAGAATATAGAGGGTTGAGTTCCACTGCATCACAACCTCTTGCTTCAGGTGATGGCAGGGAAGGTTCAAGAGTGTTTGCTGGTGCTCCAGTCTTTGGCATGCAGTCGCTGAATGGTGAAAGTGGCCAGAAATTTTTTGGGCCACCCAAAGCCTCTCCTACACAGTCCTGTCATTTTTCAAAAAATTCTGCACCATCAAATTTATTGTGTGAGCAAAACATGGGATGTGCTGGAATTTGCCCAGATGTAATGCCCACCCAATATTGGTGGCATTGTCAAATATATCACAAATCCCCAGGAGAGTCTAAGTGGGGTAAGCCACTGGGCAATGATTTCCCTCAGTTTCTCTAAGAGGTTGTCGGTGGTGTGCCTCTTACTGAAACCTGTGATACACAGCGTAGCCTGACTTGAACTAGCTGGCATTTCTGAGCTGCTGCTACTGGTGATGTTGCTGTTGTTGCTGCTGTCGAAGCTGGATATTTGGCTGAGACAAGATCAGTTTAAAATTAAATCTACACAATGCCATTTTGCGAATGGCAATTAGACGCCATTTTGCGACTGGCCGCCCAGTGCCATTTTAGTGAATCTCGCCCATTATAAGTACATACGGTGATGCTATTATTTAGCATCGTGCAATTCCCACACAATAGAAAGAAGTTAAAAGTCCTCACCATATAAATACAGATAGTCACTAAAACATATAAAATGATCAACCCTGCAAAACACGTATCATGGTGTACTCCACAAACACATAGTCACACATCGCTAACTAGCATCTTTTCCCAAAACCCCAATACTTACACACTTACATAGAAAGGTTCCCTAGCATTAAAGTGTAATATTCAAGGTTTATTCAGTAATATTAATGTTGTGAAATAAATGTAATTTGATATCTAAGGTTTAGTACATGGTAAGCAGACTGTGTTTGGTGTTGAACTAATCCACTGTGTCTTTGCAGATTTCCGGTTCCATCGGTGAGAAGATTGCAACATGTGTCTGCAAACTATGGACTATAGAGAGTTAAACATTAAAATGTACTTTGTTATGTAGCTGGAATCAGGACACAAAGAGGTGTTGGAAGCTGGATTTTGTCCATAAGATTTGACCTATGAACTGTACTGTAACAGAAGAACCATGAAGAAGAACCAATGGAATCATGCCAAACTGTTCTATTGTATTGCCTATCTCTGCTAGTGTATATATGTGGGCTCTCTAAACCTGGTTGCCAGTCTGCTTGCTTTGCTGTTGACGGACGTTTCTAGTTTGATGCCAGTATCTGGGTCCAGAGCGCGTGCCTATGTAACAACTGTACCTTGGGTCTGTATGATTTATTTACGCTAATTGTATTTAGATCACAGCATGTAACAATCTGTTTTTATATTGAATAATAACTTTTTGTGCTTTGGAACCACACTCAAAGTCTGAAAGCATTTATTTATTGTGCGACTCATAACGCTAAATAGCGCCAATTTTAGAAGGTATAGGTAGGTAGGAATCGATAGTTGGGGGCTTGCAGTGTGAATCATGCTACTGGTCACTTGGTAACACTCGGTCAGTGATCTCTCAGCAAAAGGGTGGAGGCACCATAGCAGGAGAACGCATTGTGCCTTCGAAAATCTGCTTCCACTTTGTTGCCGAGAGTCTGCTACCCATTATTGTGGCTTAAGGAGCGCTGATTAAAAATCCATGGACAAGGGAGGAAAAAGTTTGTTTTCCTTCATTGATAGATTTTTATGTTTAAAAGGGGAAGTCGCACAATAACGTAAGGGTAATAATACATTTTGTGTAGTAGTCACATTATTGCGTATGTGACTAGTCACACAATAGCATAGATGTATTTCCTGTATTGCTGCCATGTGTTTTAAACAAAGCCGTTGAGACTGCATTGATAAATAGAATTGTTGTAAATATCGTGATCAGTGTTGCCATAGTCTTGGAAAATGTGTATTTTTCTGTGCATGGAAAAGGGTGTGTAACAGTGAATATTTATTGGTAGGGGTAACATGTTTCCTTGTTAAGGGTATCATCGTAGGACCCTTAAGTGCTAGGTGCCTGGTGTCGACCTAGTGGCTCGGTAGTAGATACCGCAGTCTATACACATAAGCAGGTGTAGTTGTTGTCTTTGTTGTAGTTTCAGCTCTCAGTGTGATTACAGTATTCAGTGATCAGTTAGGGTTATTTGAGCATTGTAATTGAACTGCACAATTTTGGCTAAATTGTGATTGTGAACTGAGTAGAGGGTGGACTAAATCACTGAAAAGGGTAGGTGTTATTGGAATGCCTACATGCTAGCAGTTGAAAGGTAGTCAAAAAGGGATTAGGTGCATGGAAGCAGCCTGGTTATTCTTCCATAGGTGTGTGGGCACATCCTGTTAATATCATCCACAGGTAAGTGAAAGTATCTTGACTGTCTTTCACCAGTCTAAATCTCTATTGAAAAGCTTAGGGTTCTCCCAGAATGGGAGTCAAGCAAATGGTAGAGATGTTAGATGATGTGCTGCTTTTGGAAGTGCCGCTTGGGTCAGCACGGCATATTATGCCTACTAAATACGGTGCTAATGCGACTAAGTACTGTGATGTATGGTTTAAAATGACGATGAAGAGTGTTAGACCTTTCCCCAGAATTGGCAGCTTTGATAAGGAGGTATTGAACAATGTCCGAAATAGCATCTGTATGGTGCGCTCTCAAATGAAAAAGGTAAAACTATAACGAGTGTTTAAAGTTGTGGCAGAGGGGGGATGCATGGCTTAAAGGTGTGCTTGTGACACAAACTAGCATCGCGAGCATGTTCCAGGAGAGTGCACACGCAGCGCTAAACTGCGGTGCATGCGCGCAGTGAAATAGAGTGCACGTGCAGCAAGGTAGAGTTGTGGAAGGTATTGCCAGTGGTTTACATGCACCACCACTGCCTTATGCGGATGGGGGTGCAGGTACAGTCATTGCAAAAACCCATAAAAATTTAACAAGTAAATTGTACCCTCTCTTGAGTAATCACAAAGAAAATGTTTATAATGCGGATGATGAACTTGTTGTAATGTCGGCCATTTCCCATGCTGTACACATGTTAGATGCTCCATCACAGCAAGCACAAGTGGTGGCGCCATCTTCATCAGTGATAGTACTGGAAGTGTTAACATCCACTGCACCCATAGAGGAAGTTGTTAACCACATATGTAGCAGTAATAGACTCAATCCCCAGCCAGGTAACAAGGATAAATGTAGCAGTGCAGCCGGTCTGCATCCCATCCAGACAATAACTGTTCCGAATGGGAATGCAGATGCGAACAGCATAGTGCCCATAAGGGAGGAAGCAATGTATTGTCCTTGGAGAAGAACGGAGCTAAATTCCATAATGAATGATTTCCCTGATCCTAAAAAGGAATTAGATTTTTGAAAAATTTGGGTAGTGGTCACGAGTCAACCAATAAAAATTGGCGAGTGGTGTTAAGGGCTTGTCTTCCACACAATACCGACGTGAAAAAGTTTATCACAGATAAAAGAGAGAGACCCACAGTGAGAAACTAATGGCTGTTAGTATTCAAGCTTTAGAAGGAATGACTGTAACATCACATCCACCAGACACACATGCACCTGCACAGCTACACGTCCTCACCAATCCTGCACCACCACAAACTCAGTCCTACCCCACTTATCACACACCACCTCAAAACCCATACTATCCACAACCACCATATTACCCTCAACATCCTTATCCACACCCGCAATCTTTCCCTACCGCTCAACCCACACAGCAACACTTTCACCCACCCCACTCATGAAGGTGCTTCAACTGCAACCAAGTGGGACATGTAAGTAGGAACTGTAAGGTGAAGAAGGTAGGACCCCCTAACCAGGGAGTACCTGGATATCCCCATAAGGGATATACACAGAATACAGGAAATTCACAACAGTCACCAGCTCAAATTCTGGCCTTAAATGCTGTATTGGAGAGTGAGAGTCAATGCTAGGGGTCATGTCATACCTGTAGTCTACAGATAGTCAGGTTAACGGGAAGTACTAGGGAAGAACCGGTGATGGTTGATGTAGCTTGTACTAAATATCCTTTTCTTGTAGACATGGGCTACCAGATCAGTGATAAAATCTCCAGCTAATTTGCAGGTGACCTGCGAGACAGTACCAGCAATGGGTATAATGGGTAAAGTGTAACATTATCCTTTAACTAAATCCACAGAGGTCACTATCGGGCCATTGCATACAAGGCATTCTTTCCTCCTGGCAGCAGCGGCTCCTCCTAACCTACAGGGAAGGGATTTGTTATGTAAGATGGGATGTGTCATATATTGTTCCCTGGATGGTATATTTCTAGATATCCTAGAGAGAGTTGCACATGAGGTTAGGGATATATTGGACACTCCCCAAAGGATAATGTATCACTCTACTGGTTCAGGTAGAAAACTATCTCAGGTAGATTAAATGTTATCCCAAATTCCAGATTCACTTTGGACCAAGGTGGACAGGACACTGGATTAATGGCAAATGTAGTTCCCGTAATGGTGAATATGAGAAGTGGTAGGCAAGCTCCAAAAATCCCCCAGTACCCATTAAAACAGGTGGTAGAATTAGGGGTTTATCCTATAATTGAACGATTATTACAGCAGGGAATTTTAGTCCTTACAGCAAGTGTAGCCAACAGTCCCATCTTTCCTGTGAAGAAAAGTGGTGGGAGGAGTTATAGGCTGGTACAAGACCTTAGAGGCATTAATAAGGTGGTAGAGAGTCAAATTCCTGTAGCCAAATCCAGTTGTCATTCTTGCAAACCCATTTCACTGTCATTGGCCTCTATTCTGCTTTCTTCTCTGTACCTCTTCATCCTGACTGTCAGTACCTATTCGCTTTTACATACAGGGGTGTACAATATACATGGACACGATTGCCCCAGGGTTTCATAGACAGCCCCCAGTATCTTCTCCCAGGCCTTACAAGACTGTTTACCATCTTTTCAACCTGACAATGGATCTCTTCTAATATAATATGTGGACGATTTATTGATATGTTCTGATTGGTTTACGTCATGTTTAAATGATACTAAAGTTTTATTGCTTCATCTCTTGCAAACAGTACACAAGGTTGCTAAGGACAAACTACAGCCATGCCAGTCCAGGGTTAAGTACTTGGGACATTGCCTAACCCAGGGGTTATGACATCTGACAAATGACAGAATCCAAGCCATACAGAACATGACACTGCTGCAGAATCAACAGCAAATTTGTACCTTCTTGGGAATGTCTGGATATTGCAGAATGTGGATCCCAGGTTTTTCTATTTTGGCCTTGCCATTACAGGACTTAAGGCTTCATTCAGAGGTGGCCATATGGGCTACGACCGCACGGCCGCCTCGATGTTTGTCCAGTCCGCATGCGCATGAGGGAGCCGGCTCCTTCGTGCGCATGCGTGAGACCCGCTACGACCGACAGTGCCAGTTGTAGCGGGTCTCTTTCCAAAGGGGGCGAGCTGTCGATGTTGATTGACAGCTCACCCTGTTTAGAAGGCGGGCCGGGGGGGTGGCAGCCCAAATGAAGGCGTTCCCATGGGAATGCCTGCAGTTTGGGGGAGGCCCCACTGACATCAGTAGTGATGTCAGTGGAGAGCTTCTGGCTCTGACAGAGCCAGAAGCTCTCCAGAGCTTACGACAAGTGAGACCCTACCCTATGGTCTCGTCGTAAGCCCCGATGGTCGCAATGGTCTATGACCATTGTGACCATCACCCTAGCGGTCGTTAGAGCTGTGAGTTTACACCAACTGAAACAGAGGCGGCCAGTCAGGATGCAAGCGACCGCCCAGTTTCTGAGCGACCGCTTGCATCCTCCGACCGCCTCTGAATGAGGGCCTTAGTCTCTACCTCATAGCCCGATCATGTCATACACACAGAGGAATCAGAGCAGGCTTTCCTTAATCTTAAGGATAGTCTGACAAGAGCAACTGCACTGGGAATACCTGATTATGAAAAACCTTTTGATTTATATTGTACGGAAGCTGATGATTGTGCTGCAGTTGTCCTCACACAAAAACATGGTGATGCCAGTAGGCCTGTAGCATACTACAGTGCACAATTGGACACTGTGGCAAGATTACTCCCAACATGTTTAAGAAGTGTAGCACCAACTGATCTATCGGTCAGTAAGAGTGAGGATGTGGTACTAGGCCATGATATGGTTGTCTATACTCCGCATGCTGTATCTGCTTTGCTAAACTTTGCCCAAACCAGACATGTCTCCTCAGCTAGATTCACAAAATGGGAATAGCACCTGCAAACATCACCATCAAAAGGTGCAGTACGTTAAACCCAGCTACGTATTTACCATATGTGCAACATGATGCACAAAGGGTGGAGAGAAGTGAGTCGCTGGCGAAAGGTGAGTTCTGCAGGAATATTGATGCACATGACTGTATGGAATATCTGAATCAAACCTTTACTGCAAGACCTGACATACGGGATACACCTTTAGAAAATGTAGATGTGACATTTTACACGGATGGGAGTTGTCATAAACAAAGTGATACTGGAGAGTTATGTACAGATTATGCTGTGGTAAATGATGAGATCGTTATAGAGGCCGAACCTTTAGGCCCACCACACTCGGCCCAAGTGGCGGAACTGGTGGCACTAAAGAGGGCGTGTGAATTAGCAGAAGGTAAATAAACTGACTCTAGGTACGCCTTCGGGGTAGTACACGATTTTGGCGCTCTATGGTGTCTGAGAAAATTTATGAAGCAGCAGGCACACCAATTGCACATTCCAGACATATAAAAGGGCTATTGACAGCAATCCAATTGCCTAAAACAGTGGCGGTAATTAAGTGTAAAGCCCATATATGTGAGGATGATCTGGTGTCATTGAGCAACAACAGGGCAGACAAAGCTGCAAAATGGGCAGCAGGGTTAAAAATGAATGTACCAACTGAATAAATGATGACTTTTCAAATGATTGATATGCTGAAATTAATTGAGATGCAAAATTTGTGTTCCATTCAGGAAAAGGCAGTCTGGAAGTCCAAGGGATGTGGGCAAGAGTCCTCTGGACTCTGGAGAGATGGACAAGGTAAGCCTGTGGCTCCCAATGCATACTACCCAAACCTGGCTGAGGCAGCGCACAGTCTGACTCATTTGGGAAAGCAAGGTATGTCCAAACTGGTGAGAGCATACTGGTGTGCACCAGGTTTTTCTTCTCAAGCAGAAAAGAGAGCAATGTCCTGTCTGACCTGCTTGAGAAAAAACATTGGGAAAACGATCCCTACCGAACCATCCCACATTCCTCTGACTGATGAACCTTTTCAAGTAATACAAATTGATTTCATCCAATTACCACCCTGCAGGAATCTCAAGTATGTATTGGTGTGCACTGATGTGTTTTCTAATTGGGTTGAGGCATACACAGCTTCCACTAATACTGCTGCATTTACTGCTAAGAAAATAGTTCTGGAGTTTGTATGCAGACACAGTATCCCTAGAATTATTGAAAGTGACATTTCACAGGTGATGTCTTCCAAAACCTGTGTAAGCTGATGGGTATTAATAGTAGACTCCACACCCCTTACCGACCGCAAGCAAGTGCCAAGGGGGAGAAGATGAATGGTACTTTAAAAATAAATTAAGTAAGATCATGGCAGAAACTGGACTGGGTTGGCCAGAAGCACTACCACTTGTCCTTCATAGTATCAGGACAATTGCTAGACCCCCTCTCAATCTGTCCCCCTTTGAAATACTGTTTGGTAGTCAACCTCATTTGATTATAAGTCCGCAGGAAGATTTGAAAGGTAACAATGAGGTAACTGTAAGGTATCTTACAACAATGAGTAAACAGTTAAAACAGCAACAGCAGAAACTGAAATTGTTGTCACATGATATGCCTGAAACAAACTGTCATGATGTTGAACCTGGAGAATTTGTTATGATCAGAAATTTCTTGCATTCAGGTTGTTTGACTGATCGGTGGGAAGGTCCGTATCAGGTGTTGCTAACGAGTACAACCTCATTGAAGGTGGCAGAGAGAGATACCTGGGTCCATTCCACTCACTGTAAGAAGGTAAACCAACCAGTGGAGATATAGGACCTCATTCAGAGGCGGTTGTAGTGGCCGCACGGTCGTACTGACTATGACCGCAAAATCCAAAATGGAAGCGATCATTCGGCTGGTCGATCATAAACAAAGTGATGCCCATTCGTTAGCACTGCACCTCCTCTAGCTACCGACTGATATGATAGAACGAATGAGACAATCGTAGTCAGGCGCTGTCAGTCGCTGTATGCTAATGTTGTGATGGTTGCGGCCATATGTGTTGTATTGATGGTCACATGTCATGTTTAAATGGACTATCAAACAGCTTGTTATTAGCTTGTTGTCAATTATCTAAATAAGAGTGTTTAACTCTTGCTGTTCTATTTATCCAGCTTTTTTTAGTTTGTCAATAAACTTTATTGATCACTTTTTTTTTTGGTTTCCCCATTATCGTGTATTTAGTTTGTTTCGAATACAAAGTAATGTTTATTATCTTTGAATGTACTGATGATAATTGTGTTAACTTTAAAAATGCAATTGCATTTTGCGTTAGGATCATTTGCACTGTTAGATTTGCAATTGCACAGAGCATGTTTTAACCAATCAAATCTTTCCTTTTTTTGGTGTCACATGATTAATGGATTGTCCAATAGTTTTTTATTTTATGAAACTGAGTAAATATTTTAGCCAATCATCTTTCTTTTACCCCATGTATATTTCATGTTTTCTGTAAAAACTGCCATTGCCATCATGAGAGCCGCGGCCTTTACCCGTCGTGAATTGAGCATCATGGTCAATATCCTTGACAGGCGCCTAACCAACATTGAGCCTTCCATTACCAACTGCATAAAGCGTGCAGCCTATGCGTAGGTGAGGAGTGCCCTTTGGCATGCGGATTTTCGCTGCAATATTGCCCAACTTGAGAAGCGGTGGTCAGATTTGCGCCGCCAGTCGCCAGTCCTTTTGGCCAATTTGCGGGCGCTAATACACCGATGTAAGTATGCATTTGTATAAATGATTAAATTAGAGGACCCTTAAAAATGTCTGTACCTTTTCCAATTCTTTTCCTAAATGTAAACAAACACTCATGTATGTTGTCCCTATTGTCCAGAATGTGCAAAGTGTACTTGTATTGTGTAGCAGAAAGTGCAAACTAAACTAGGATGTTATCCTTTTTATTTTATTTTAGGCCAACAGCGGAGACGGAGAAGGGCCCCCAGAATTGCCCGCAATGCAGGGCCCAACCTGCAGCTCTCACCCACACCTTCCCCATCCACTCAACCCAGCCCTCCCTTCCCACCACCATACTCCCCCAGTAACCCTCCCTCCCTCTTCCAATATTCCCCAAGTAATTCTCCCTCCCCTGCCCACTCATCCCAACTCACTCCTCCCGAGTCCTCATCACAAATAACCCCTCCCTCAGAAAATTTCCACCCATTTTCTCCTCCCACCCTTCCACCATCTCCAGCGGTAGCTGCCCTGGCAGGCTCTGATGGTATGTTTTTGTAATTTTAAATTTTTAACCATCTTTTTTTTTGTGGTGTTGTTATCCATGTTGTGTTTTTAGCCGCTACTTTTTTTTGGGTGTGTGTTTGTTTTCATTATCACAGTATGGGTGTCATAAACAGTACACAGAAATCATGTTACTCAATATTTTGTGGTTATGTTTTGTGGCTGTGCACTATATTTTTTTTGGGTGGGCAAACATTTTTGCCTTTTGGGGTTTTTAAATGCTTATTAATTTGTATAAAAGTAAAAAAAATTTTATTTGTATTTAAAAAAAAAAACATGTCAGAGGACTTGGGAAGGTGATAGGAACCAGACTAACCTTGTTAATGTTGTGTACACTGTGTTTAAAAAGTACAAAGATGTAACTTCATTTGGAAAAGTGATGTTAGCCACAGCAAACAAACACATTGTACTTTTGGATTATCAACAACATTCTAGAAGTGAATATGTGCAGTGTGTTTTAATGCTATGGCCATCATGACTTAGGAATACACCTCCCAGTTGATTTCAAATCATCCTAGGGTTTTTTTATTATGCCACATAGTTAGGGTTTCCCAGTGTTTTCAGACATTAAATGTTTCAAAATATTAATAACGTTGTGTGGAGTAAACTTTATAACACACCCTAACATCATTGTGTCCACCAACTGTTTGGGACATTGAATAATGTTTACTGTTAAAATGTGGGTCAGTTTTTAGATGTTTTTAACCTACAAATACATTTTTATGTCCACAGATACAACAAGCATACTTGGAGGCATCAGAGTGGAGCTCACTCGAGCAAGTGGGCATCTTCTGGAGGCCTACTGCTGCCTACAGCGAATTGTGGGTAGTCTGCAGCGCTTTTAGGTTTTTTTTACATTCGCACATTTCTAAATGTTTTAAGTTAAAGTAAAGTTTGTGTTAAAAAACCATATGTCCTCTTTTTTAAACAAATTAAATGGTGTAATTCTGCATTTCAAATAGTTTGCTAACAAAGCCGTGTGCCTTCCCATAGTGTAACTAATTCTAAAATTTCTTTTTTAACCTTCAGAACATTTGCAGTAATGTTTTGCTGTGTTTTTTTGTGTTGCCCTATATTATCCACCTCAAAATGGCATTCCAAAACAATGTACACCAAACCTTTTTTTTTTTTTTTTTAAATATATTCAAAAACAAAAATGTTGCCAACATGCTTTTAATTGTAAAAAGCATTTCATAACAGAATAACACAAAATGGTCTCAGGTGTTTTTTACAGTAAATATCTTTCTTAGTCAGACATAAACAACAAAAGGTAAACTCCAACATAATATTTCACATTTTTTGGAAAAAGTTCACAAAATTCAACAAAATTAAGTAAACATGTGGTGGTATATCTGGATAAATTATGTCAGTTGTCCAAAAACAGTACAGGGTATTGCCAATGGGTTCCATTTGTTTTTAAGTTTAGGAAAGTGTTTTTTTTGTTTAAAAGAATTAGTTTCACCTTAACATACATTTGCTCTAAGTATAAAATACAAACTTAGCATAAAAATTAATACCTAAAAAATCTGGAAACCACATAATCACGTCTGCCCCCCCCCAACAGCATCACAACACCTTCCTCCGGGGGGCCATCCTCTGGCAAGGCATCCTCTGGCTGCATGGGTATTTGACTCCTAAAATCCTACACAGGACCACAATGCGAGAAACCATATCCGGCGAGTACATGAGTGCACCACCAGAGTGATGGAGACACTGGAACTGGCCCTTTAAAAGGCTGATACAGCGCTCCACCACCTGCCTGGTGGCAGTAAATGCAGCATTATATTGAGTTTGTGGCCCTGGTATGGGATTCAAATAAGGAGTCAGCAGCCAGGGCATGCAGGGATATCCACTGTCACCTATTGGAAATGGGACACCATAAGTTCTACAAATTTTTAATGAAACCATGTTTACACTATTACTATAGCTACATACTGGATTTATACTTACCAAGAAGCCATGCATCACCAGCTTGCAGTGTGGTTAATTTAGGCCAAATCCCTGAATGCTGGATCATGTACACATCATGGCTGCAGCCCAGAAATTTGGCAATCAGGGAGAGGATCTGGAGGGAGGCATCACATAGCACCATTACATTTAGCGAATGGAAATGTTTTTGGTTAATATAGATTTGTTCCCTGCATGCAGGGGGCTTAAGTGCTATGTGAGTGCCATCCACTACCCCTATGATGTGTGGAAAGCCTGCAATCTCAAAAGTCTTCTGCTTTACCACATCAAGGGCTTCCGTATCTAAAGGCATACTAATAAAATGTGCTATATGATTGAAGAATACATCTAGCACATGCCTCAGGATCCATGAAAATGAGGGCTGGGAGAGGCCACCCACCAGCCCCACAGTGGTTTGGAAGGACCCTGAGGCACAGAAATGTAACACCGCCAACAACTGTGTAAGTGGTTTGATTGCTGTAGGAATGTTAATCTGACTTTCTAGATCATTCTTTATTATTGAAAGAGTGTCTAGGATAATATTTGGAGGCAGGCGATAAGTGGTTAAAACCACATCATCAGGCATTCCAAAAAGGGTAACACGTGTTCTATATATCTTGGTCCTTGCACGCCCCCTATGCCTATGCCCAGGAGAAGGCTGAGGAAGGTTGGTGGGGGGCAACATGGCCACTATTAGCTGGCCAACATCGCTCTGTAAAGTTTTAATTGAAAAAATTTAGTTGTGGTGACAATGTTTTTTAAAAAATGTAAAAAAATACTTAGCTTAGTAATAATGGTGCATATTCTTACAGGGTCGGCCTGTGCCATCTTCTGGAACCCCTACAGGTGTTGTTTGTGTTCCGAATAATTGTTTTTTTTGGAAAAGTAAAAAAAAGAATGTCATACACAAGTATATTTCTACTATTATTGGTAAAACAATCCTTAACTTTGAAATTGTGCAATATAAATAAATGACAAAATCACTGTTTCATTTTTAAAAAAACAGCCTAAAACATTTGTAAAATCTAAAAACTCAGCATAAAACCCTTTAAATTTAAAATTGACAAACTTTTAGGATTAAATAAATAGACTCTTACCTGGATCCACTACAAACTGGCCTGTAAAACTCCTAAAACAAAAATATAAAACATGACTATAATTGTTGAAAGAATGTTCGTAATTTTTTTTTTTTTTTTTTATTGAAATATGCTTGCAGTAGGCTGCAACACTTACTGGAGTCTGCAAACAATGTTGTTATTTTCCACAACAGAATACACGGCCACCAAAGCACACAAAGTAACCGTTTTTTTAGTTGTTTTTTTTTACAAAATAAATAAACAAACACACCCCAAAAAACAAAAAACAAAAAATACACCAAAAAAAAATAAAAAAACAAACACACACCAAAAAAAAACACACACACCAAAAACAAAACAAAAAATGAAAAAAATAACACAAAAAACACAAGCACCTCTCAAACAACACACACAATCACCACTCAAACAACACACACAAGCACCACTCAAACAACACACACAAGCAACACTCAAACAACACACACAAGCAACACTCAAACAACACACACAAGCACCACTCAAACAACTCCAAACACTATAAACACTTCGTTTACAAATCCGTTCCAGCCGCAAAAATAACTCCAACTACAACCCACAAGTAAGGGACCATTTTGCTTTGCCTTAAATAAGGGCACAAATAACACATTGTTTGAATAATGCAGGCAAGGTGTGCATTGTACGTAGGCAAATAGGGATGCACGGGAAACCAATCCAGAGATGCACTCACATCTCGCCCAACCCATGCAGTGATTGAATAATGCAGGCAAGGTGTGCATTGTACATAGGGATGCACGGGTAACCAATCCAGAGATGCGATCACATCTATCAATAGTCTTCACAAGCACTAGTTTTCATGCTCTCTCACAAGTTTTAAAAATGGCAAACGAGTAGCATGGTGGCCAGAGGCAAATGAGGCAGGTAAGTTTGAACACATTTTTTAAAATTGTCAATAACAGTTCATATGTTCCAAAAATGCAATATTTTAAAATAAATAACAACAACAACTTATTGTAGGTGCTGTGAATCCAGTACCAACACGAGAGGAGGAGGAGGTGGGACCCAGCAGACCAAGGCCCAGAAATCCTCCGTGTTCAAGGCTAGAGCTTGAGAAATTGGTGACCATGACAATGGATAAGCTTGTACATGCCCCAAGAAATATGGGGGCTGGAGCCAAAGAGAGGATTTGGGAGGAGATATCCAGGGCTGTTAATGCTGTGGGGACAACCCACAGACCCATGAAAGTTGTAAAAAAAAGGTAAGGAAATGATATTGTGAGTGTACTGAAGTCAAAAGCTAGATATTAATATAATAAACTAACCCTGAAAAAATGACAATTAACATTGTCAGATGGACTGATTTTAAATACCAGCTCAAGAGGAAGCTAAGGAGTAGGGTGGACCATGCTCCTTCCTCAGCTCTTGTCCAGTCCCCATATTTCTTGTCACCAATGATTGAAGCTCTTTAATAATTTCGCTTTTTTTATAACAAACAAAATTTTTATATTTTTGATTGTTTGTTTATATTTTGTGCAAATGTTGACATAACAATATGAAAAATGATTATGATTTATGGCTAATTACAAAAAATAAACTAAATGTTAATTTCAAAATGTCCATATTTGACTATATCAATGTATACATGGATTAAAAAGTATGGTATCTGAAAAGGCTGTTACGCAAAACACAATGCTATATATTTTAAAAAAGGACAGAAAGAAATAAGTTAAAAAACCTTAAATAAAGAGTTGTGTAAAGAATTCCCTAATGCACACGCAAGTGAAATCACTTACAAGGTAATTAGCAGTGTTAATAGTTAAAAAAGCACGATTCTTAGCTGCTTGGTTTGTGTAGTTCCAATTAGAAACCTCACAAGTAACAACGGATTAACGATTGTACTGTTGTGGCTTACGGACGCTCCTTGCCTATTTTACCCTGGACGATCATCCTGTTCGTAGAGTGACGTTGTCATGCTAACGAAATTCATTGTCGTATGAAGCAGAAAATTTATGGACTCCCCTAAAACACCTGGGAATGCTGAAGCACGCCTCCGTTTGCAGACCACCACCCCCGTATACACCCACAAACGGACTTTCCCGTCAATCAACTTTTGCAAGCCACTTCCGGTTCGGAAGCCCTACGACCAACAGTATTTTGCATCGGTAGAGCTCGAACACACATGCGCACAGCTAGCTGTGAGCAGGTGCAGAGAGAAAAACATCGGATGTGTACGACCGTGCGGCCGCTATGACCGCCTCTGAAAGAGGTCCATAAGGCAGAGATGAGGCATGGACCTGTCGATCGTGAGCTTGTTCTGGGAGGGTTAAAATGTTGCAGTGAGATATCTGAACTAAAGAAATTTGTAGATCCTTGCTACGGCAATGGACTGGCCTGCTGTGTTCATTTTTGTATTCTCTTCCAGAGTTTCCATCATCCTGGTTTGTTCGGGGAATTCTGGTTTCTGTGACGGGGGACCGATATAGGAGATGGGAGCGAGCAAATGGCAGTATTGATGTAGTGGAGTTGAGAGGAGTGCTATGCCAATCATGAGAGTGTCTGACCAATCTTAGTATAGTAATTGTTAAGAGATCTGCTATTTTGGATACTCAGAGACAGTGTGAAGGTCTATTGTCTGAGGATTATTGTATGTGTGAGTTCTGTCGGTCCGTAATTGATGAGAGATGCATCCAACGGTGTCAACCTAAGAACAACCAGTATTGGGGTGGGTATCCGTTAGAGGATTATCACACCATGGTGGGCAAAATTTTGAACCAAACTGACTGTTGGGTGTGCTCTTACATGCCCCAAGGGCAGCATAATGTAGGATTAGTGCCATTCCCTTTAAATGTCTCTGAAATTTTAGAATTGCAAAAAAGGAAGACACTGGATGGAAAATTTCTTAATACCAAACCACCCCATTTTAAACTCCATCAGTACCAGGTAGATAGAACACTTTTATGTTTAAACATCACCAACTCCAATGAATCAGAAAGTTGGGAGGTTACTGGGAATAACCAGATGATGACCTTCTCACAAAGAGCTGATCGTGAGCCTATGAATTATGAACTGTTACGCACAATTAGGTCAGGTGAAAGACACTTCCGGTATAAATATACACTAAGTAACACCAAAGAAATGGTTGGCAGAATACCAGAAGGGTATTGTGCTAGGGTTATACAACCAGAAACAAGTATTAGCCAGATGGGAGAACCTGAGATAGGATCATTTGTGAGGGAAATGTGTTGGATGATCATGATGCATTCTATTCCTTATGTTCTCCCCGATGATGTATATTTTATATGTGGAAGAAAAGCGTATAAGTGGCTCTCTCCCAGTTCCGAAGGTTTGTGTTATTTGGGAAGAGTAGTTCCAGAAGTTATGACCTTCACACATGGTGAAATGCATGGTATTCATAAAAGCACACCATCACCATATCTTCACACACAGTATGAACACAGACACAAAAGAAATATGATACCTGGTGACATGCATAAACCCACACAGTTAATTAGTGAGACAACTGGCTTTCAAGTTTTGGTAGCAATGGATCCCACCAGGATCGCTTGGGGTACACTAAATTTTAGATATATCCAAGATCTTGCTAAATTAATAGATAATATCACCGAGATGTATGATGACACATTCAGGTATACAGGTAGGGAGTTGCAAGCTTACAAGAAAGAAATCGTGCAACATAGACTAGTGTTACAATATTTAACAGCTGTCACTGGAGAGTATTGTGTAACTTTGGCCAGCCATTTTGGTGTAAAATGTTGCACTTACATTACAAACGATATCAGTGACACCAAGGAGGTGATCAACCGAAGGATGGATGAAATTCTGCTGCTGAAAGGGAATTTCGAAAGAACCATAATACTTCAGTAAAATATACAAATATTAATAAAACTTGCGCTCCACTACACACAGTGGTGCACTGACCGCGAGGATGGTCATCAAAACCCTCAATAAACTAAAGAAAAAGTACCAAAGTGCAAACAACTTGCAGTCAATTGTGCTCCTCCGGGATACAGAGATTCCCAAAGTACCGGTATATTCCAGGAGCCTTTGTCCTCAAAACTATTACACAGTTCTCTTCAAGAACTGCTCAGCCTCTTTAAATAAAGTGCTTCTTCAAATGATTAAATATGTGTTTTTCCTCAAAAAGAAGGAATAATCACAATATAGTGAAGCATAGTTTATTCAATTTAAATACATTCAAAAACATATAAAACAATCTGACAAAATAGCAGCGTACCAGAATGTGTGGGGTGTAGAAATAGTCCGAAACCGGTAGTAGTATATCCGGTACAATGGAACATAGGTAGAAGTGAGTGACCTGCCTCCCGCACGCCGTTTTTTTCTATATTATGCCCGTTTTGTTTGATATATTTATAAGAAATTCTTTATATAAGAATCGATGGATAGAACGAGATTATATTCCCACAATAGGAAGATGAATATTGATGTCCAAAAGGTTAATTAAGGATGACAGGTTAAGAACCAATAAGGTATGTGTATAGGATATATATATATATATGGAGAAGGTTAGCATAGGAATCACACCTTGACAAAGGCTCTATGGGAGCAGAAACGCATTGGTGATTTGAGGAGCAGATAACACCAGGTGACATTTTGTGGGAACAGAGTATGTTGGACACCTAATTGGGGGAACCACAGAGACCTTATATCTGGGAGGCAACTGCTAGTACCCCTATTTTATGCCAACTTGGATGTGTGCTATTCTACACCCCACGCATTCTGGTATGCTGCTATTTTGTCAGATTGTTTTATATGTTTTTGAATGTATTTAAATTGAATAAACTATGCATCACTATATTGTGATTATACCTTATTTTTGAGGAAAAACACATATTTAATCGTTTGAAGAAGCACTTTATTTAAAGAGGACTGTGTAATAGTTTTGAGGACAAAGGCTCCTGGAATATACCGGTACTTTGGGAATCTCTGTATCCCGGAGGAGCGCAATTGACTGCAAGTTGTTTATACTTTGGTACTTTTTCTTTAGCATAATGCTTCAGTGGCTGAAGTAGAAGAGAAGGTAGCGGACTGGGTTTCATGATTGAACCCAGTGAAATGGTTCTCAGGTCTAGGAGAGTGGGTCCAGGAAATGATTGCAAGCATAGGTAAACTCCTGATCCTCATACTGGTTGTCATCATAGTAATTGGCTTATGTGTCAGGTGTTTTCCTAATGTTTTGAAATGTGGAAAATGTAAAGATAAGGTAAACCGAAGGAATTAAATTATGATGATGGTCAGTAGTAACAATATGAATACTGAGGTAAATGTAGGACTGCATTACAACCCTGAACTAGAAGGTACCATCATATGATGTATAAGATTTAGACATGCATAAAAATGTGTTATTAAAATGTTACTTTAAAACATCTTAAATAATGTAAGTCCCTATTCCCCCTCAAGACTTCCTTTATAGGACTGGTGCATCCCCACATCTTTCCCATGATCTTCTAAGATCCGCTGTGTGTGTATAAGGGTAGTTTTATGTCCCCTCCTAGAGACACATTATTTAGGATTCAGAACCACCTTGTGCCATCCCATGAATTAACATTAAATAATATGTCATAATGTAAGCCTAAATTAATTTTAAAATCAGAGTATGATAGCATGTTGTTTGCTATCAAAGGGTGGACTGTCAAAGCCAGTTAATTGGCTGAGACAGGATCGGTTGAAAATTAAATCTACACAACGTCATTTTGCAAATGGCAATGAGATGCCATTTTGCGACTGACCACCCAGCGCCATTTTAGTGAATCTCGCCCATTATAAGTACATATGGCGATGCTATTACTTAGCGCCATGCGATTCCGATGCAATAGAAAGAAGTTAAAAGTCCTCACCATATAAATACAGACAGTCACTAAAACATATAAAATGATCAACCCTGCAAAACACATACCATGGTGTACTTCACAAACACGTAGACACACAATGCTAACTAGCATCTTTTCCAAAAACCCCAATACTTACACACTGCACACTTACATAGAAAGGTTCCCTAGCATTAAAGTGTAATATTCAAGGTTTATTCAGTATTATTAATGTTGTGAAATAAATGTAATTTGATATCTAAGTACATGGTAAGCGGACGATGTTTGGTGTTGTACAGATCCACTGTGTCTTTGCAGATTTCCGGTATCATCGGTGAGAAGATCACAACATGCATCTGCAAACTATGGACTATAGAGAGTTAAACTTTAAAATTTACATTGTAATTTAGCCAGCTTAGATTTATTATGTAGCGGGAAACAGGACACAAAGAGCTGTTGGAGGCTGGATTGTGTCCATACAAATTGACCTATGAACTGTACTGTAACAGAAGAACCAGGAAGAAGAACCAATGGAATCATGCCAAACTGTTCTATTGTATTGCCTATCTCTGCTAGTGTATATATGTGGGCTCTCTAAACCTGGATGCCAGTCTGCTTGCTTTGCTGTTGACAGAGGTTTCTATTTTGATGCCAGTATCTGAGTCCAGAGTGCGGGCGTACGTAACGTACCTTGGGTCTGTATGACTTATTTGCGCTAATTGTATTTAGATCACAGCATGTAACCATCTGTTTTTATATTGAATAATAACTTTTTGTGCTTTGGAACCACACTCAAAGTCTGAAAGCATTTATTTCTTGTGCAACTCGTAACGCTAAATAGCAACAATTTTAGAAGGTAAAGGTAGGTAGGAATCGATACTGAATAAGGCGATACATCTACCCAGTGGGCTGTCACAGTCATTTAGTTCATTGTCTGCCCTGTTCCACTTGTCCACATGTCCGTGGTTAAGTGGACATTGGGCACAACCACATTTTTTAGGACACTGTGGACACTTTTTCTGACGTCTCTGTACATTCTCGGTATTGCCTGCCTGGTGAAGTGGAATCTAGATGGGATTTGGTACCAGGGACACACTACCTCCATCATTTGTCTAAATCCCACTGCACTAATGGCGGATACCGGATGCACGTCTAACACCAACATAGCAGTCAAGGCCTCAGTTATCCGTTTTGCTTCAGGATGACTGCTGTCGTACTTCATCCTCCTCACTAAGGACTGTTGGAGGGTCAATTGTTTAGTAAAAGTAGTGGTGTTTCTACTTCCTCTCTGGGATGATGAACGGCTCCCAGCAGCAACAGCAGCAGCAGTAGGCGTAGCAATGCAGGATCCTCTGGAGGAATCCTGAATAGGAGTCAGTCATGCAAGTGACATGGCCTGCAGGACTACTTTCGATCCTGACTAAGGAGGAAATTGATGAGGAGGGAGTTGACAGTGTGGTTTGCAGGCGCTTGGATATAACAGGACAAAGGGATTTATGTGTCCCTAGACTGCTTACGGTCTTAGCCAAAGTTCCTGAACTTGACGGTAACTTTTTATGAACGCACTGCAGGTGACATATAAGGGAGGATGTTCCTAGGTGGTTAACATCCCTACCCCTACTTATTTCACCTTTACATATGGTACATATGGCAAGACAGTTGTTGTCTGGATTTGGATTGAAATATTGCCAGACCAAAGAGGTGGAATGTTTGGTCTTCTGCCCAGGCATGACCGTGATGGGCTTTTTCAACCCACGGCAACAACTGTCTCCCCCGGAGCCTCATTTAAACAAACCACATCACCATCAGAATCCTCCTCGCCAACTTCCTCCTTAGCACCAGCTACACCAGTATCCTCATCCTGTTGTACTTCAACAGTGACATCTTCAATTTGAATATCAGCAGGTGGACTGTGGGTGCTCCTTCCAGCACTTGCAGAGGGAGTGCAAATGGTGGAAAGAGCCACCTCTTCCCATCCAGTGTTGGGAAGGTCAGACATCACAACCGCCGCCACACTTGGTCTCTCCTTGGGGATTTGTGATATCTTCTTAGAATGCACAGTTCTTTGCAGTGCTTTTGCCAGCTTAACTCATTTGATTTTTGTAGCGGGAAGAGGGCTTCCATCATCATGTGAAGCTGAACCACTAGTCATGAACATAGGGAAAGACCTTAGCCATTCATTTCCACTCCATGTCGTAAATGGCATATTGGCAAGTTTACATTTCTCCTCAGATGATTTAAATGTTTTTTTAAGGTCATTTTCCTGAACTTTGTCATTTGGAATATTATATGCCCTCTACTATGACATTGGGCATCGGCCTTGGTAGATGACGTTGATGGCATTTTATTGTCTATGTCATGACTAGTGGCAGCAGCTTCAGCACTAGGAGAAAGTGGTTCTTGATCTCTCCCTATTTTATTTGTATCTTACAAAGTTTTGTCCTCCATTTATGTTATATTGATATATATGTGTGGCTAAGATGCACACAAACACAGAAAAGAATATTTTTTTTTTTGGAGTGCACTTTTACACCACCCTTTAAGAGATGAGCCAGCTGGCCCTTTACTTGTGACACAGGCACATGCTTCTTGCTGCTCCTCAGTTGATGCTCGTGCGGCTACAGCCTACACAATTCAAAAACACAGAAAAGAAGATTTTTTTAATTTTTTTGGAGTGCACTTTGGGGGTTAAACCACCCTTTAACAGGCGAGCAAGCCGGCCCTTTACTTATGACACAGGTGCACGCTTGGCACTGCCACATTGTTGATGCACATACGGCTACTGTGCATACAATTCACAAACACAGAAAAAATTATAAGGATTATAGCACCCTTTGATGGTTGAGCCAGCCAGCCCTTGACTTATGACACAGGCGCACGCTTGGAGCTACTTTGTTGATACACATGCAGTTACAGCTTACACAATTCACAAACACAGGAAAAAATAATTTCATTATTTTTTTAAGAGCACTTTGGGGGTTACACCACCCTTTAAGAGATGAGCCAGCTGGGCTTTTACTTATGAAACAGGGGCACGCTTGTTGCTGCTCCTTTGTTGATGCACGTGCGGCAACAGCCCACAGAAAACACAGAAAAGGAGAATTTAAAAAAAATTTTGGAGTGCACTTTGGGGATTACACCACCCTTTAACAGACTTATGACACAGGTGCATGCTTGGCGCTGCTACTTTGTTGATGCATGTGCAGCTACTGCACACACAGGGCCTAATTCAGAGCTCGTTCTGAAAAAGGGGCCGGCTATTTAAATTGAGCGCTCGTTCTTTGCAGTCTGTTGACGCCTCTATGTCTGAGCGAGCGAACGAAACATGCGCTCGCTATTTTGTAAAGACGCCCCATGGCCGCTCGCATCCTACGTCATCTCCGCTATTTATTTGATTAGTCGAGTACATCGAAAGGCATCTGAACTGCTCGCAGTGCTTGTGGTAGGTTTATCCTATTGCAATCATGCGAACAGCTAAGGCTAAGAAACAACCAAGTGACGTGGTCGATGACGCTTCTTTGTTAATTATGCACACCCTTAAAATGCCCGTTTTGACTGTTTGGCATGCCTGTGTTCGGATCTCCACTCCCCGTTTTCAAGCACCTTCCCCTGTTACCACCCACAAACGCCTCATCCTGTCACTCAAATTAACAGGCACTCGCTATTTTGCGAGCGCTCGATTTCCGACCGCAATGACTGGTTGGCACATGCGCATTACGACCCATATGCATGCGCAGATGTGCGAACATCACTCGGAGCGAACGAGCGGCCGCTTACGAGCGGCTCTGAATCAGGCCCACAATTCACAAACACTGAAAAGAAGAATTATTTATTTTTTTGGAGCGCACTTTGGGGGTTACACCACCATTTAACAGATGAGCTAGCTGGCCCTTGATTTATGACACATGTGCATGCTTGGCGCTACTATGTTGATGCATGTGCAGTTACAGTGCACACAATTCACAAACAGCAAAAAAATTTTTTTTTTTTTTGAGTGCACTTTGGGGGTTACACCACCCTTTAACAGACAAGCCAGCCAGCCCTTGATTTATGACAAAGGTGCACACTTGGTGCTACTTTGTTGATTCACATGCGGCTACAGCACACACAATTCACAAACACAGAAAAAATGGGGGTTTTTTTGGAGTGCACTTTGCGGGTTACACCAGCCTTTAACAGATGAGCCAGCTGGCCCTTGATTTATGACACAGATGCACATTTGGCAGCTACTGTGCACACAATTCACAAACACAGAAAAAAATATATTTTTTTGCACTTGGGGGAGCACCCCTGATGCACAGATCACCCCCTGGACAACACTACAGTACCCCTTTAGGACTACAGCCTTTATGGGACACTGAACAACACAGCCCAGCCATCCCCTATAGACTTCGGAGTGGACACTGACTTCACAACAGAGCCTAGCCAGCCCCTATGACAGCAACACAACACAGCCCAGCCAGCCCCTATGGACAACAGCAGTACAACACAGCCCAGCTAGCCCCTATGGACTGAGTGGACACAGCCCCTATAGACAACAGCAGCACAATACAGCCCAGCAAGCCCTAACTCCCACCCTCCCTCTTCACTGTCCACAGCCGGAGTGAAAAATGGCGCCGACATGGGGACCTTTTATAGAATCCAAAACCCGTGAGATCCGACAGCGGGATGATGATGTTTTACCTCAATTTCAGATCCGAGTCAGGCGGGAGAAACCCAGCTGGACTCGTTTCCCGGCTCGGATCGGGGGGGCTTGGGGGATTCAGATTGCAGAAATCCAAATCCGCTCATCACTAATATATATATATATATATATATATATATATATGTATTCATGGGGGAAAAATAAGTATTGAACACATCAACATTTTTCACAGTAAATATATTTGTAATGGGAATATTGTAATGAAATTTTCACCAAATATCAGCAACAACCCATGCAATCCAACATGCAAAGAAATAAAAAAATAGATGTCCATAAATTAAGTTATGTGTAATAATGTGAAATGACACAGGGAAAAAGTATTGAACACACTTACTGAAATGTATTTAAAACTTCATTCAAAAGCCTTTGTTGGTAATGACAGCTTCAAGACGCCTCCTGTATGGAGAAACTAGTCACATGCATTGTTCAGGTGTGATTTTGCCTATTTTTCCACACAAACAGTCTCCAAATCTTGTAGGTTCCATGGGCATCTTCTATGAACTCTGATCTTTAGTTCTTTCCATAGATTTTCAATTGGATTCAAGTCAGGTGGTTGGCTGGGCCATTCTAGGACCTTTATTTTCTTTCTCTGAAACCGATTGAGAGTGTCCTTGGCTGTGTGTTTGGGATCATTGTCTTGCTGAAATGTCCACCCTCATTTCATCTTCAGCATCCTGGTAGATGGCAGCAGATTTTTTAGCAATACATTTTTCCATTAATTCTTCCTTCAATTATATGAATTATGCCAGTATCATATGCTGAAAAACAGCCCCACACCATGATGTTCCTACCTCCAAACTTCACTGTTGGTATGATGTTTTTGGGTTGATGTGCAGTGCCATTTCTCCTCCAAACATGTTGTGTATTATGGCATCCAAAGAGTTCAATTTTGGTTTCATCTGACCAGACTATATTCTCCCAGTATTTCACAGGCTTGTCCAAATGATGTGCAGTAAACTTTAAATGAGCTTCAACATGCTTTTTCTTCAGCAATGGAGTCTTGCATGGTGAGTGTGCATACAGGCCATGGCGGTTGAGTGCATTACTTATTGTTTTCTTTGATACAATTGTACCTGCTAATTTCAGGTCTTTCTGAAGCTCTCCACAAGTGGTCCTTGGCTCTTGGACAACTCTTCTGATAATTATTTTCACTCCTCTGTCAGAAATCTTGTTAGGAGCACCTGGTCATGGATGGTTTATGGTGAAATTATGTTATTTCCACTTCCGGATTATGTACTGAGTGTGCGGGAAAGGTAAATGATGCACAGCTGGCACAGGAGAGAGCCACTGTAGTCGTACTCGGATGTTGTACTGAGTATGTGGGCAAGGTATCCAGATGCACTGCTGGCACAGGAGGGTGACACTGTAGTTGTATTTAGAGGATGTACAGAGTACATGGACAAGGTATCCAGACACACCGCTGGCACAGGAGAGTAACTAGAAATGACTAGAGAGCAGAATAGCAAGGGAACCTGGAACTAAGTGATGGCAAGCAAAAACTAGTAGAAATGACATTGTACAGGCAACTTCCTGTTGTCCAGAGCCCAGTAATATTCCCCAAGTTAGCAGTCCATTGGAGGAAAGCATCAGCTGACAACAACCATGCTACCATTGGACAAAGGATCAGTCAGGTGAAGAGGATAAATTCGGCCATAAGGTGGCATTTTCCCAGGAATGAGATCAATGCCACAGTCCCAAGAGCGATGAGGAGGTAATTTGTCACCAGCCTGTTCATAAAAAACATCAGAAAAATCCTGATATGGTGCCGGAAGACGGGGATCTAGGAGAACCTTCAATTGATCAGGAGTAGGAAGCTTAAAAGCAGGTCTGGTAGAAACTTGATGGATACATACAGGAAGCACATGAGACAGACATTGATGAAAACAGCCCGGACCCCAAGCAAGGATTTGCATATTAGGGTTATGTCTTTAAGCCAATTCAGACCTAAAACTAGTTAATAGAAGATTTTAGGTAGGACTAAGCATTCTAATATTTCTTGATGAAGGCATCTTACTTGGAGGGACACCAGGTGGGTAAAAGAACAAATGGAATCTCCCAGAATGATGTTGCCATCTACCGATGATGGGGTCAGCTTGTTTGTTCAAGGAGTGACTGGTTTACCCAGGGTATGTGCCAAGGATTCTGAAATAAAATTTCCGGCGGCTCCAGAATTCACCAAGGCTTTCAACTCTTTTGTCGTCGACTTGTAGGAAAGGGACACCGAAAGCAGACTATCAATTAAATGGGATAGCTTGATCACTACCCCCAACTGGATGCTCCCAGAACCAGTTAGGGTCTTGTGTTTCCCGCAAGAAGAAGACAATTCTTGAGAACCTGGTCCAGAGCTGCACAGTAGAGGCAAAGCTTATTTTGGAATCGACAGGTTCACTCAGCCATGGTTAGCTGGGATTTATTAACCTGCAGGTTCTTCTTTACTCATTGTCGGAGATGAGGAACGTGCATCTAATAACAACCGATCCCGAAAATGATCCGCTCATCCTCTACTAGCCAATCGTTCTCTATGGTGTATAATCTTAATGCACAGAGAGATTACTTTGGAGAAGGACTCTGGAAGATCCCGAGAGGTTAACTCATCTTTCATCTTTTCTGAAATACCATGTAAAAAGGCAGACTTGAGGGCCTCTTTGTTGCATTTTAATTCAGAAGAAATGGGTTTGAAATTGGACCACATACTGTCCCACGGTACGGGTCCCTTGTCTGACTTGAAGGATATCAGAATAAGTCGAAGCAGTGTGGCCCGGCTCGTCAAAGATTCTCTTGAAAGAGGAAATACAGTTTTCATAGTTTGACACTAGAGGATCTACTCTTTCACATAATGGGGAGACCCAATCCAAAGTGGTTCTAGTCAGCAGCAAAATAATATAAGCCACTTTTGACCTAGACTTCGGGAAATAATGTGGCAGACATTCAAACTGAATCTCACATTGGTTGATGAAACCACGGCAACGTCTTGGATTTCCATCAAAGCATTCAGGGGATGACAACTGAAGATGGGACTTCTGTGTCACTAGAACTGGGGGATGGACTGGAGGATTCGAAGGAGTAGACACAATGGGAGGAGGAAGTAATGTGGCCAAGGTTGATTGGATGGAAAGTAGTTGCCTGGAGAGCTCTTGTAAAAATTGAGCCACATGTTGCGCTGCCTCCTGATTATCCATGTGAGAGGTGAGATCTTGCAATGCCCCTGCAGCCTGGGATCCTGAAGCTTCCATTGGGCCTGTACAAACTGTCATGACTGGCTAAGGAGGAACTCCTACTTAGGAGCAGAAAGCTAAGGTCCTGAGTTGTGGAAGGAATCGGAGGTGAGGGGCCTGGATGTATGTCCTCCTCATCTACAAGTATCGGATCTTGGTGAAACCTGACCAAAGGTGCAGAGTCTAACCTGCTGGGAGGTGTTCACCAGTGAACTCTCCAAGCAGGATATGCATGCAGGTTGTGGCCCTTTGGTCAGGTATAAGATACAGGTGGGAAATGGAGGGAGATAACACAGATGAGGCCCAGGAGAGTGTAATTCTGAAAGAAGCTCTAGCAAGGATTCTGTACTTGGATTTTGTACTGAGTACACAGGTAAGGTATCAGATGCACTACTGGCACAGGAGAGTGACACTGTGAATGTACTTGGATGTACTGAGTATGTGGGCAAGGTATCAGATGCACTGCTGGCACAGGAGGGTGACACTGTAGTTATACTAGGAGGATATACAACTAGTACAAACACTAGTAGAAATTACATTGTACAGGCAACTTCCTGTTGCCCAGAGCCCAGTCATATACCCCAAGGTATATGACTGGGCCATTGGAGGACAGCATAAGCTGACAACAACCATGCTACCATTGGACGAAGGGTCAGTCTAGTGATGAAGACTGTCATGGCTGCATCAATGACAACAACCTCGGTAACCAAGTCACTGAGCAGCACATGGATGTCCAAGTGCACCTAACGCATAATCCTCAGTGCATCACTCGCCGTCGCATCTGACGTCTGACCGCACAAGAAGTCAGGGGAAGTCAGCGCTGTGGTGAGTAACAGACGATCCTAGGCCAAAACCTGACAGACAGGGGAAGGAGTCTAGAGTGACAAAGGACAGGAGGCTGGATAGACATTGGCCAGGAGGCTGAAAAGACAAGAGTAACAAGGGGCAGGAAAATCAAGAGACTGGGTACAGAAGGCTGGAAATACAGGGGGCACTAGCTTTATAGGGGCATATTTAATGAGATGTGAGCAGCCAATGAAAAGGATTTAGGAGCTCTGGAGCTCATTCAGACCCTCTCGCTAGATGCAAATGCTCGTTTGATGCGTATGAAATTTCGGCTAAGTGACGGCATGGCAGGCGATCACACGGCAAGGCATAATCATGCCCACTATGTCTTGGTGTGTGATCACTTTGTGTATGCAGATGCCCACCAGCCATTCATAAGATGCCCCCTTGCGCACGTCATCTCCTGGAAGTGCATGAAACCATTGGTTCAGCGAGCACCATCGGATGCAATCGCAGCACTTGTGGTTGAATATACTCTGCCACAAGCACTGCGATCACTTCAGTGTGAATTTCAGCAAGGTGACGTGTACAATGACGCTGCTTGTTAATTATGCACGCCTCTGAAATGGCATTAAGACGCTCAGGCATGACTGCATTCGCACCTCCACTCCCCCCTTTCTAGCGGCCAGAACGTCACCACCCACAGTAGGCCTCTCCTGTCACTCATTCTGCTGAGCTGTCTATGCTGGGTGATCGAACACTTCCTGATATTTCACAGTGGTTTGCGCATTGCGATGCATACGCATGAGCACAGCGCAAACTATTGGCAGCTACGAGCATTCTCATCATGGCGAGAGGTTCTGAATGAGTTCTTCTCTCTCTCTGGCTGAGTTCTGATTTCAGCCTATGGAGGTACAAATAGAAATCAGTTAACAGTAATTGCATTTGTGTTTATAATAAATGCTATGTAACCCAATGCATGGAGTGAGCTTCCATTTTATTGCTGTTTTTACACATTTTATAAAAATTTTAATCCAGCTCTCTCTTATATCTCTTCATTAATAGACCACCGACAGTGATATATTGCTAGCTGGCATGTCACTGAATAGTAGATCACATATACAGTACTTGCAATTGAATTGTTCCTGTAGGGAGGAAGTGGTTCAAGTCCTCTCTGTACAGATACGGATCTATTAAAAGTATAAACAATTTAAAAAAATGTTTAGAAAGGTAAAAATAAATCTTTCCAAAAACTAAAACTTACATCATCCTTGTCTGACTCCAGGGTGCACATAACAATTTTGGCAATAGACCTTTGATTTCAGATGATGTTTTTATTCCAATACATACTAACAAATCATTTAGGTTTGGAGACAATAATTCAGGGAGGTGTGTTAGAACTCTTGCCCTGATTCAGAGCCGGATGCTCCGAAAGAGCGCTCGCTTTGAATCAGGGCGTTTTTGGGGGGTTTTTTGGAGCGGCCTCCTGGCCGCTCACATAGCTGTGGGTGACCACCCACAGCTATTGCGAGCGGCCAGTATGATGGTCAAGACCATCGCGACCATCGGGCTTGCGACGAGACCCTTGTGGTAGTTTCTCGTGGCCGCAAGCCCCAGGGAGCTTCTGGCTCTAATAGAGCCCACAAACAGCTGGTGTTCACATGGGAAAGCCTCTGTTTGTGAAGCCACCCCCCTGCCATTCCTACAAAATGGGGGAAGCTGTCAATCAACATCGACAGCCGCCCTTTTGTAGTGAGCCACGGAGCGAATGCTTTTTGCGCTCGCTCCAGGGCTTGCGCACACCGTGAGTGTGCACTGGGCCACCATTGACCCACTTGCAAGCACTATGCGCTTGCGAGTGGGTCTGAATCAGGCCCTCTGTCTGTTTGTTATGTTTCCCTGCCACCAGTGGTCACTAGGGCTCCTGCCATGGGAGCTGCAGTACTGGTTCTCACCAGAGGTGCTGCTCTCATGACTGGGCCTGATTCAGAGATGGACACTAATGTGATCGTAGCTGCGATTTCGTATGCAACACAGCTGCAAAAATATGCTAATGGTCCCAAATATCACCTGAGCATGAGGACGCCCACTGCTGCCTTCTTACATGCGTACTATGTTGCTTAACTGCGTAAATATCGGTAACATCAATGCACATTGAGCGGCCATCTTGCCTTTGCAGCAGATCTGAGCAGCCACGGACACGGCAGCTCTCCTGACTCGCAGAGAGTTCTTATGCTGCATAGGAGATCACAAGGGCTAACTTATGCATGCCCATGTAATGGCATTCAAATGGTGAGACACACCTGTGTTTTTCTGACCACCCCCCGTTACCTTCCCAAGGCCGACTGCCTGTAACTCACTTTGCGAGTGGATCCTCTTTGTGTCCGTAATTGAAAAGCGATCACTGCGCACTTGCAATGTGATATGCATGCGCACTGGCAAACAATCACTCTGTCATCTCTGAATCAGGCCCTGTGTTCTACACTCAGATGTTAGGTAATTATGACTTATCCGCATGGATCACACCTGAGACCTAACTATTTAGGTTGCCTCAGCCCAGCACTCATTGTTGGGTCACTAATGTTACCTGTCTTGTTTTCTGCCACAGCCTGGATTTATGTTTCATGTTTCCTCTGATCTGCCATGCTTGGAACCTGCCATTGATATTCATTTAAGTTTATGCAAAGATATCTGGATCCCTGTTCCTGTTTTCTCCAATGCTCTAGACTTTGTTTAATCTCCTCTGAGCTTCTGTGCCTGCCAATCCAAGGGAACACTGCTACTCAGCAGGTTACCATCTCTATTTATTTATCAAGGACTTTATTTGTGTCTACCATTATTAACCTTCTGCACTCTGAGTTACTGCCTGCTTTATTATTCATTAGTCTGGGACTTTATTTGTGTCTGCAATTCCAAATTATGCCATGTCCAGTATATTTGTATTCAAAAGCTTATTTGCACTCCCCTGCCTGCTGTTATTACCCTCTATTAACATCATTCTGTATTCACTATTACATTCCGTGACTTGATGTTCAACTGCACTCCAGGGGGTTCATTACAAGGTATTCGTGACAATGGAAACAAACAGTAAATGAATACAAGATTCCAGGAATTGCAGGGTACCAAGGGTACAGAGTCTCAGATTTACAGCGAGTCAGGGCCGGATTTACCGCTAGGCAACCTAGGTGCCTGCCTAGGGCCCAGCGGGTCTCATGGGGCCCGTGGATGGGCCCCCTGAAATCCAGCCCTGACCATCCCACCGGTAGACATATCAGTGGTGCATTGCACCAGTGCCCGCGGCAATGATGAAGGAGGCCACAGCGACACTGAGCGCAGTTCTGATAATGAGTCACACTGACTCATTACAGTACACTGCGGCCAGCCGTAACAACAAAGAAGGAGGGGTGGTCTTGCCTGCCTCCTCTCCCCTATTGTGGCCCCTCCTCCTACATCATCCTCTCCAAGAGCCAATCACAGCTCATGGACTGGCAGCCAATCAGCGGTGGCCGCATAGTCCCTTCTAATTGACCGTCGGTCCACGAGCTGTTACAGAGGTGGAACTAAAATGAGAATGCCCGAGGAGCAGCCAGTTATGCCAGTAAGGGTGCACTAGTGGTTACTGGAGTGCAGCAAGGTGAGCCTGTGTGTGCCTGTGGCGGTGCTTTGTGAAGCAGGGAAGTGCAGTGCTGTGTGAGGAGGTGCAGTGCTGTGTGGTGTGGAGAGGTGCAGTGTGGTGTGGGGAGGTGCAGTGGTTTGGGAAGGTGCGGTGCAGGGAGTTGTTCTGTGAGGGGAGAAAGTGTGGAAATGGTAATATAAGAGGGGCTCAGGATTTGGGCCTCCATAAGTAAAGCCCCCCTAATATTTCCATTCCCCCACATCAATTTTTTCACTTCGACCACTGCCTCTGAGAATGTTTTTACCAGGGGTCCGACGTCACAATCTATTGACTGGCCCTGGCGTAAAGACCAAAACCAGAGGAGAGGAGCGCTACAGCCATCGTCGGGTCTACTTACCTGCTGTAGCTTCTCTGCACAAGGACTGCATGAAAGGTCAGTTCTTCACTCGCAGTTAACTCCTGATTTTATTCTCTCCCTCTCCCTCTCCCTGTCACCCACTGCTTTTCCTTGACACCCTTTCCCTTTCACCCACTCTCCATCAACCTCTGCCTCTCCCTGTCACCCACTCTCCATCACCCTCTACCTCTCCCTGTTATCTTCTCCCTGTCACCTACAGCTTGTCATCCTTTCCCCATCACCCTCAGGCTCTCCCTGTCCTCCTCTCTCTGTCTGTCACCCTCTGACTCTACATTACCCACTCCCTATCTGCCTCTCTCACCCCCTGTCACCCTCTGCCTCCCCCTGTCACCCTCTGCCTCCCCCTGCCACCCACCGCCTTGGGGCATATTGTGAAATATATATATATTATAGCTCATTTATATGGCACCACAAGGTTTTCACAGAGCCTATCAAAGTACATGAATTGTTTGAGGGAGGTTGGGCCCCAAACCAGTATCTGGCCTAGGGCCCCATGAGGTCTAAATCCTGCTCTGCTGGGAGTAGACTGAGGGCCTGATTCAGACCCACTCTCAAGCGCTGAGTGCTCGCAAGCGAGTCGATGGTGCCCAAGTGCACATGCGCACGATGGAGGCGGCTCCATCGTGCGCATGCGCGAGACCCAAATAACGATGGCCAAGCCGTTGTTATGGGTCTCACACCAAAGGGGGCATGCTGTCGATGGTGATTGACAGCACGCCCCCTTTGGTGGGCGTGGCTGCCCAGACGGAGGTGTTCCCATGGGAACGCCTACCATCTGGGGCCGGCCTCACTGACATCACTAGTGATGTCAGTGGGAGTGCTTTTGGCTCTGATAGAGCCAAAAGCACTCCTGGGCTTGCGGCAGTGAGACCCTACCACAGGGTCTCATCGCAAGCCCGATGGTCTCGATGGTCTTGACCATAGCGACCATCATTTTGGCCGCTCACTATAGTGCTGTGGGTGGTCACCCACAGCTATGCGAGTGGCCAGGAGGCCACTCCAAAAGGTAGGAGGGACGGCCCTGATTCAGAGCGAGCACTCTGTCAGACCGTCCGGCTCTGAATCAGGGCCAGAGACCGGAATTCCAGAGAACCAGGAGTACAGGATATCAGGAGTTCTGGATGCCAGGAGTAGATGGAATCCAGTAGTACAGAATATTAAAATATATAACTCACATATTTAGCTTAATGATTTGACCATAGAGGAGCAATGGCTGTACTAAAATAATAGAAATAGCAATTGATAGTCCTTAGTAAGTTCAGAGTTAGTTGTAGTATTTTCCATCCTACAGCCCTCCCTTCCCTGGCCATCTAAATTATATCACACATTATTCATAACAATTACTTATTTGACATTATTGCAAAAATAAATGATTGTCTCACAGAATTCATTTAGTTTCATATTTACATCAGGGGAATGTATGGTACTTTTTTTTTGTATCAGCACACTCAAACATAGTATGTAACCAAATCAAGGTTACTAAATAGGTATATTCAATTAAACCTGCCACTATGTAGATAACCTAATCTATCCCACAAGGTGTTGTGGTAACCAAATGATTGATCTAACCACAATTCCTGGAGAATGGTTTTGCTAGACGCACAGTACTGTATACTGGTGCTTTGGGGACTAACCTATCTAAAAGTGTGGTAGGATACCGGTGGCTTGTATACCCATAGCAGTTATATATGTTCAAATATGTCTACTTTTCAGAAAAACAAACCTATTCATATGTTTTCGCCACTTTAGGTGCTGTATCTGCATTTTATATAACTGTATATGGACAGGCTAATTTTATCCCCTAAGTGCTCCCAGGGGCTAGTGAATATGATTTCAGACATGTGCCTATGACAGGCAGTTTCTATTTTTACTATCCAAGCTGTTCTCTTGTGGCTGAGCAACAGGTTGTGTTTGCTTTTAATAGCTTTACACATTGCCTGTCTGACTATCTAATGCTGAATCATTCAGTTCCCAGTCATTTTCATGTGACTCTGACTGCAAGGACTTTTAATGTTTCTGAGCCTGCCTGACCTTGGACTATATATTGATCATAGTTTTATACTTTTTCTTGTAAATAGTCAGTTTATGCCTAGTGAGACTAGATCTGGGGGATATACTGTATCCTCTGGATTCCCTACAGTAAAGCCAGTAACACTTTTATAGATGTCACTGGTGGAAAAAAGAAGCATTCCTATTTAATTTAGCCCCCGCATATCTAGCCAGAGCCAAGTATTGGCATCACAGTGGGTTCAAATCCTTAAACTCGTAATATATTGTTTTGCATACATACAGCTGTACAGCCCACTTGAGAAAATAAATAGTTCATTTGTGCTATACCCAGCACAGTACACCTCTGTGAAGTGTCACTAAGTTTTTACTACTACTGGGAAGCAGAAGCTGCAGCTTTAAGAGATGTCAGCCCCAATAATCCATAGGGTCTGCCAGTGTGGCACCTGTACAGCGAAGGAACCCCCAAAAAGCATGTAAATGCAAGGAGTTGGAGAGAGGGAGAAAGCCACTGCACCAGTGAGTAGTGAGCAGAGCAAGTAATGGATATAGGTTAAGAGAATCAGCTATATAGAGCTGTTTTTTTTAAAGAGATGCCTCTGAGCTGGGAGAGGACCCCCCAGACTGATTAAGGTAGAGAAACAACAGTTAAGTGATTTTTAAAAGCCTAAGGAAAGCTCTGAACAGGAGTTGTGCTGACCGAGCTGTGTTAAGAGCTGAGAAATTCTGAAGGGGAGCTGTATCAAGCCTGGGAGAGAGATATAGTGAAGGCCTCATGGGCAGGGGAAGTGGCCTCGTGGCCCAAATCCTCGTTTTAGTCACTCCGGGGATCCTGGAGATGCAAACTGCCCCCGGGAACCACTCTGTGTGCAGTACCAGCTCCCTCACTGTTTCAGGTGCTGCATGTAATGCTACAGTGCAGCACTCTGCTCCTGTCACTGAGGAGGAGTCGCACTTTGGTGTCACCCCTCAGAGGGTGACACCCAGGTGTGGCCCACACCCCCTTTGTGACGCCACTGGCAATGCCTACTCTGTTCCTTTCACTACTTTAGACTCTGTAAAACCCGAGAGTTCAATGTACAGTAGTTACTGTTTTAAGGTGTAAAACCCACAATCACAATGCAGGTATTTATGTTTAAAATAGATTTTTTTATTTATATAACAATGTTACAACATAAACATAATCTTACATTTTGAACATATAACAGCTCAACATAAATGATACAATATCTGTGTGTAAGTACATTACTTTCCATTAATGATCTCATAAATGTATATAATTTAGTACCTTCCCTTCTCAAGCAACATTAACTCAGCATTCATATGTAGTGCAGTGATATCTAAATATCATAATCTAGCACAGATTCATTATTAACAATATACAAGAATATATGTAATTCATGTTTCTCATCTATTATAGCAACCCTACACTCTTCATATCTCTACTTACCTACTTATCTCAATGGTCTTCTCCAAAAACACACAAAGTGATCCGAGGACAGATTATGTACAATCAATAAAATCACCTCCTGTCCTTAATAACTTTTATATTTACAACAACCAGTTTATTGTTAAATGTCTTATTTGAGAATACTGTAGTCAAATATTATCTTAATGGTCAGCATGGATGCTAAAGTGGTTAGCATTACTGACTACTGTGATAGAAGCACTGGTAAAGTGTTATATGGCATATATATTTGCCCAAGGTTTATGACTCTATATAGTTTAAACCCCCAGGAAATGTCTGTGTCTACTTGATGAGAATGTGGGCTTTTAGTTAAAACTGGATAATGAGTCCTGGGGTGTGGATGTAAGAGAAGGGAGGGCTCCATCCACAAAGCCCAGTTCGGGTTTTCTGGCCTTCAGGCTAAGGGCAGGCTAATTAAGTGATTGCACCTGTGAGAGACTGATATAAACTGTGTCAGGGTTTGGCTCAAGGTCTCATACCTGGGGAGAGCAAGCAGTCAGTTTGTTCAGAGAGAGACATTGTGATGTACTACTTGTAAATTCTGTACACATACCTATGTTTGTGGAGAGGGCAGTATGTCCTACCACTTTGAGAGAGGGAATTTATTGTTTAGTTAGTGTCCAGACGGGCTAGGATTTATTTTTGTTTTCCATCTTATACTGCACAATAAATACTAGCTGTGGCTAGATTGCATGAATACTCAGTACTGGTGGTGCTGTTTCTTGGCTGTGTGTTTGGAGGTGTACATCTACAGATGTGTCCACATACACCTTTGTGAAAATTGAGCCATGGCCTGCCATTCATGGCATCAGATAACCAGCCCCACCAAGATATAACTGTCGGGATATGTGTAAGGAGGCTGAAATATAGTGTAGTACCACTTTTCACACAGCAGGTGGCATTTTTAAAAAAGTATACTGCAGCTGCGTAAGTAGAAAGCTGGAGAGGAAGATCCTGTACAGTAAGCCGCCTCCCATTGCAGTGGCAGACAGGCTTACAAAGTGCCCTGCATATTGTATGTAAGAGCTAAAAGACTAAAGGTTTCCACCTCTGACTATTGTGGTGTAGCGGTAATGTTACTGCACTTCACAGCAAACAGGCATTATAGGTTGGGTTTGATTCTCAGTGTATAACATTTTTTTTTGCTCCAAAAATAAATTTATATAATTCAATAATATAATATCAATAATATTATTGTAATAACAATAAAACTTTTTAGAATAAAATCATATCATATATCATCTAGAGGCTGTGAACACCATGTACACTATGTGGGAACCTGAGTCAGTGAGGACGGCATTTGTGTGTAGTGATTTCTTAGTGTAGAAATTTCCCCTTGAAAATATGGCTCCATATTTCATATACTGAGCCATAAAATCACATTTTAGATAAACATAGAAAATAATGCTTGTAAATATGGCTCCATATTTCATATACAGTACTGGGTCTAGACATACAGTATAATTCAAAAACTGTCCATCAGTAATTTACAGTATGTTCATGTCCTCTTTCAGATTAAACCATTGCTTGTCTCAACACAGAGGAGGAGGAGGAATTCATTTGTAAAGGCTGCACATTTCCCACAGACACAAATCATGTTTTCATTAGAGATGTGTGCAGAACCCCTGCGTTTTGGTTTAGGATCTGGATCTTCCCTGGTTTAGGATCTGGATCTGGTTTTGGATCTTTATTCTTTGTGTTTTGTGTTTCGGTTTTGGTTTTGGATCTAGATCTGGATTTTTTTCTTAAAATATTATAAAAACAGCTAAAATCATATAAAATTGGCTTTTTTTTGTCCCTACAGTATTATTAACCTCAATAACATATATTTTCAGTCATTTCCAATCAATTTTGACCACCTCACAATGTTATTTTTTTCATCTAGTTAAGGCCAAAAGGTTGCATCCAGCTAGCTGGCTGATTAAGCTAAGTGACACAGTGGGTGGCACTAACATGTGGCAGTTCAGCTTCCAACACAGATACAGTGTGTTATACAGTGTGGGTTGGATACACCAATAGTGCATTTACTGTGACAGTAGTGTCAGCAGTGCAGGGTGCTGGGTATGTCCTCAATGCAAGAGTGGAAGGAGTTGCCAGCTGCAGTGCTGGCAGTGTCTTCAGTGTAGGGTACAGGCGGTGTCAGCAGAGTGGGGGTGCCAGCAGTATCTTCAGTGCAGGTTTGCTGGCTGTGTCAGCAGTGCAGGGGTTGTTGACGGTGTCCTCAGTACATAGAATGGCAGTGCTGCGGTGCTGGCAGTGTTCTCAGTGAAGGGTAGAGGCGATTTTGGCAGTGCCAATGGAGTCTTTAGTGCAGATTTGCTGGCTGTGTCAGCAGAGCGGGGATTGCTGATGGTGTCCTTAGTACATGGGATGCCAGGGCTGCGGTGCTGGCAGTGTCCTCAGTGAAGGGTACTGGCAGTGTCAGTAGTGCAGGGGTGCCAGCTGTGTCTTTAGTGCAGGTTTTCTGGCTGTATCGGCAGTGTGGAGGTTGCTGATGGTGTCCTCAGTACATGGGATGACGGTGCTGTGGTGCTGGCAGTGTCCTCAGTGAAGAGTACCGGCAATGTTGGCAGTTCCAGCGGTGTCAGTGCAGGTTTGCTGCCTGTGTTGGCAGTACAGGGGTTGCTGACAGTGGGCCTGATTCAGACTCGCGAGCGCATAGCGCTTTCAAGCATGTCGATGGTGGCCCAGTGTGCATGCGAGCCCAGGAGCGAGTGAGACCGTCACTCGCTCTGGAGCTCACAGCAAAATGGGGTGGCTGTTGATGTTGATCAATGGCTCACCCTGTTTTGTAGGTGAGTAGTGGGGGTGGCTGAACAAACGGAGGCACCTGCCGTTTGTGGGCGGCCCTACTGACATCACTCATGATGTCAGTAGTGGACTTCCGGCTCTATTAGAGCTGGAAGTCCACTTAGCAATGCAAGTGCTGCAACCCTACCACAAGGGTCTCCTTGCAATGCCGATGGTCGCGATAATTGCGACCATCGACAGGCCGCACACACACACTGTGGATGGTCACCAACAGCTGTGCGAGTGGCCTGGAGGCCAGAATTAAAAAAATAGGCATGCCCTGATTCAGAGCGAGCACACACAAATAGTGTGCATCTCTGAATCAGGCCCAGTGTCCTCAGTACATGGAATGGCAGTGCTGTGGTGCTGGCAGTGTGCTCAGTGCAAGGTGCGGGGGTGGCAGCAGTGTCTTCAGAGCAGGTTTGCTGCCTGTGACGGCATTACAGGGGTTGCTGATGGTGTCCTCAGTACATGGAATGGCAGTGCTGCAGTGCTGGCAGTGTCCTCAGTGAAGGGTACCGGTGATGTCGGCAGCACCAGTGGTGTCTTCAGTGCTGGTTTTCTGGCTGTGTCGGCAGTGTGGGGGTTGCTGATGGTGTCCTCAGTACATGGAATGGCAGTGCTGCAGTGCTGGAAGTGTCCTCAGTGAAGGGTACCAGCAATGTCGGCTGTGCCAGTGGTGTCTTCCGTGCCGGATTGCTGGCAGTATTGACAGTGTGGGGGTTGATGATGATGTCCTCAGTACATGGGATGGCAGTGCTGCAGTGCTGGCAGTGTACTCAGTGAAGGGTACCAGTGATGTTGGCAGCACCAGTGGTGTCTTCAGTGCAGGTTTGCTGGCTATGTCGGCAGTGTGGGGGTTGCTAATGGTGTCCTCAGTACATGGAATGGCAGGGCTGTGGTGCTGGCAGTGTCCTCAGTGAAGGGTACCGGCAGTGTAGGCAGTGCGGGGGTGCCAGCGGTGTATTTATTGCAGGTTAGCTGGCTGTGTTGGAAGTGCGGGGGTTGCTAACGGTGTCCTCATCATTTTATCGTCATCATCGGTGTCCAAACATTTTTAAAATACTACACTATGGGCCTCATTTATTAATGAGTTGTATCACCAAAACGAGTGATACATTTCACTGTGTCTGATAAATGGTGCTCCAGCCAATCAGCTCCCAACTGTCAACTGTTAGAAAAGTGACAGTTGGGAGCTGATTGTCTGGAGCAACATTTATCATATACAGTGACATTTATCACTCGTTTTGGTGATAAAACTCGTTAAAAATGAATGCCTTTGATTGTTTCCTTTTGTTCTCATCATTTTGAGGTAAATATAAGGACACAAAGGGCCTGGATGCAATTGCAGAACCTTAATAGCAAGGAACATAAACGCACAGAAGCGGTTGTGCAATTCTGTACATTTAAAATGCAAATGCAGAAGGAGGTGTCGCACACCTCTTTGCTGCATTTGCGTGATCTCAGCTCTGCAACTGAGGCCGCAGCCTGGGGTCACCATCAGAACAATTGCAACTGATGGTTGCCGATGTTCCTTAGGCCAGGTTGCTGGAGCTAAAGCTTCCCACAGCCTGGCCGGGTCCTGGCAGCTTGTGAGGCCAGAAAGTCAGAGTGCACCCATACAGACTCTGCTCTCGTCCCTCTTGGAAAATGGGGGCAACATGCCCCTGTTTCCGGGAATGCTGCCAGGGAACATCCTCGCTCTACTTCCAAAACACTGCAACCTGTCAATCAGGCTGTGGCCAGGAGACACTGCAAGTGGACTTGCAATCAGAGGGCTACACATGCTCAGTACACCTCCTTCACATGCACAGTCCAGCCAACATTGGAGATGTGTGCTAACCATTGGGTCAGCGTACATATCTGAATCAGGCCCAAAGAGTGCCATTCCGAGGGAGTGATATATGTGGGACTATACATACTGTTAGCCTCCATAAAATAAACATAAAATAAGTATGATTTCAGAAGTTTATTAGTGTATTATATGTTTAAGCACCTACAGGTACAGCAGTTTCCTTTAAAAAATAGAAACATTGGTTAACATCAGTTAACATCGATGTTTCAGAACCAATGTTTAGGTCTAAACAATGTTTTGTGATTAATGTTAAAAACATTGGTACAGTACTTTCAATGTTGTCTTTTTATGTCCTATCCTTAGTGCACACACTCCAAGCACCTCTCCCCCTCCCCCCATCCCTGATAACAGCATCACTGGCTCTGTGTTTCCCCTGCCCCACCCACAGCAGTGTAACAGCAGCAGCTCAACTCCTCCTTTCCCCTCTATGAACACAGCAGTGGTGGGTCTGTGTGCAACCCTCACCCAGGGCCAAATTAAGGTCTGTGGGGGCCCCTGGCAACAAACATGTGGGGGCCCCTATCAATAAAAGTGTGTGTGTGTGTATATATGTGTATATATATATATATATATATACATGCATACATACTAGGGATGAGTGGGTTTGGTTCTCAGAGAACCAAATCCACACAAATTTCAGGGATCCAGGGCAATCCAAGCCAAGCTCTGATCTCCCTGCCTGCCACGGATCCCTCACCTCATGATCCCACTGTCGGGTTGCAAGGTTTTGTATTGAGCAGGCTTAACGCTGATTGGCTGAGAGAGCCGTCTGTCATGGCTCTTAGCCAATCAGCATTAAGTCCATTTAATATGCACACAGGAAACAAAAGAAGATGGTGACAGCCATCCCCCACTGCCTGACACCGCCTGCACCCCCCACTGCCAACACTGCCAGCACCCCCACTGGCAAGATCCCCTGCTGCTGACACCACCACTCCTGACACCCCTACACTGCTGCCCCATGTACTGAGGACACCATCAGCAACCCCCACACTGCCGACACTACCAGAACTCCCAGACTGAGGACACCACCAGCACCCCTGCACTGCAGACACAGTCAGCACACATGCACTAAGGACAACTCTGGCTCCCCCTTTCTGCAGATATCACCAGTACCCTGCATTGAGAACCCCCTGCACAGCCAACACCATCAGCAAACCTGCACTGAGGACACCGCTGGCACCCCCACATTGCTGACATTGCCAGTACCTTTCACTGAGGATACTGCCAGCACCGCAGTACTACCATACCATGTACTGAGGACACCATCAGCAACCCCTGCACTGCTGACACAGCCAGCAAACCTTCACCAAAGACACTGCTGGCATCCCCACTCTGCTGACACTGCCTTTACCCTGCACTGAAGACACTGCCAGCACTGCAACTGGCAACTCCTTCCAAACTTGCATTGAGGACACAGCCAGCACCCCGCACTGCTGACACTGCTGTCACAGTAAGTGCACTATTGGTGATCCAACCCACACTGTATAACACATTGTATCCATGTTGGAAATTGGAAGCTGAACTGCCACATGTTAGTGCCGCCCACTGTGTTACTTAGCTTAGTAAGCTAGCAAGACATACTGTGTATACTTTACTTTAATAAAAAAATGGAAAACAAAACATTGTTCTTCCAGCTACATTACTGGTCAAATAATGTCCAATATAACCATGGAAAATTAGTACTGTTTTGGGAGGAAGGGAGGGGCCGAAAGTACAATGTGTCTCTAGACATACACCCAAAGATAACATGGAGGACATTGTTAAGGCCTTGGTCCAGGCTACGGCAGCTTAGCAAGAAACTAACAAAACTCAGCAAGAATTAATCAAGGTTCAGCAAGAATCCACCAGGGAGCAACTATTGGCCTTTGAGGCAGCCCAGAGGCAACAACAAGTGCCCAGAGAGGAAACCCACCAGGCCTTACGAGAGGTGGTACAGCAGCTAGTATCCCGGTCTGGAGATGCTTCCACTGATGTTCCAACTAACACTCGCTCCATTCAGGCCAGTCACTTTCTGCAATAGATGACCCAGATTGATGATGTTGAAGCTTATTTTACTGCTTTTGAAAGAAAAACCAAGAGAGAGAATTGGCCTAAAGATCAGTGGGCAAGTCTTATGGCACCCTTTCTGTCTGGAGAACCACAATGACAAATGAAAACAAGAAATCCTAACTCGTTGGCGGTTATAGTGTATGTTCAAGCTCAAAGCCCAAGCCTCCCCACTCTCAGATGCATGACTTCGTCCATCTGACCACAAAATAGCTACAGCCAGAGTCTCTAACAGGACCACAGATTGTGGAAAGGGTCATTATGGATCGATACCAGCGGTCTCTACCTACAACTCTGCGCAAGAGGGTGAGCCATGTGGACCATAAAACAGCCGACCAATTGGTTGAAATATGGAGAGGTATGTGGCAGCTGATGAACTATTAAGTGTACCCCACCGAGCCCTAGTTCCGCAATGGCGATCTCCTTTAAGACTGTTCCAGGGGAGAAGATTACTGAGCGGTGGAATGTAAGTAGGCCAGGAAGGTTCCTACCCCATAAAAGACTTAATAATAATCTGATACAAATGTTTTTGATGTGGTGGTTTGGGCCATATTGCTGCTAATTGTTCACTCACCTCTGAACTTATGCAATGTGATACTGCTTATGTCAATCGCAGAGTGTCTTTCTTTGCTCAGCCAGTCTGTACTGCTGACCAATTGGCTGAGGCAGATAAGCAAATATGTATAGTCACTATAGAAGGCAACTGGGTAGAAGCTCTGTTAGATTCTGGTAGCCTGGTTACTCTTATGAAAGCTGAACTGGTGAACCCCTTAAATCATAAGGGAAATACTGTCCGTGTGACTGGCATACATGGGGATACTCTGTATTATATTACTCTGTAAGTGAACATAGAAACGCAGTGTGGTTCTGCTGTAGTCTCTGTGGGTTTGGTTCCTGGCCTGATGTATAATGCAATATTGGGAAGAGACTTTGCCCATTTCTGGAAGTTGTGGGAAAGCCAATTTGTTACAAATTAAGTAAATAACCCCGACCCATTTGAGAAGGTTACTGATATAGTAGCAATGGGTGTGTCTACCGAGTCTGAAATGTTCCCATTTTCTAGCATGATTCGGGAAACAGAAAATGCTGAGAGCAGTAGGTGGTCACCATATGATGCACCTTCCACTGAAATATAAAATGTTATTGAACCAGTAGTTCATCTACCTGATCTTAAAGTCAGAAAATAACTCTTTTCCATAGAGCAGTTAAATGACCTGGTAAAAGCTAGGAAGAATGTAAAAGTGATTGATGCTAAACCCGTAGACCCTGATAGTCAGTTGTCATTTCTTCACATGGCAGTAAGCCAGGATTTTTTGTATCAAGTGAATAAGAAATTGGAAGAAATTATGAAACAATTTGGAGTACCCAAGGCATATAGAAGAACAGTGTTAGACCTGGTTCATGGTTACGTAACTGCAGGTCACCTGGGGGTGGAAAAAAATCTCTGAGAGAATCTTACAGAGATTTTTCTGGCCCGGGGTCTATAAAGAGGTATCAGAATATTGTTCATCTTGCCCTGAATGTCAGTATCATGCTCTGAGGTCACATTTTAAAAGTTCACTTGTCCCATTACTCATTATTGAGGTTCCATTTGAAAGAATAGCTATGGATTTGGTTGGACCTCTAATGAAATACTCCGTGGCCACCAATATTTTTTGGTCATAATGGATTACACTACCAGGTACCCAGAAACAGTACCATTGCACAATACGTCAACAAAGACCATTGCTAAAGAATTTGTCCATGTCTTTAGCAGGTTGGGAATACCTAAGGAAATCCTGACTGACCAAGGTACACTATTTTATGTAAAAAATCATGAGAGTTATGCTGCCTCAGTTAAGAACCTCTGTGTATCACCCCCAGACTGATGGGTTAGTGGAGAGGTTTAACAAAACTTTCAAAAATATGTTAAAGACGTAGTGGATAAACATGGAAGAGATTGGGATTACTTATTACCTTATTTATTGCTGGCCATAATAGAGGTTCCCCAATCCTTCACAGGGTTTTCACCTTTTGATTTATTTTACAGGATACATCCAAGGGGATTACTGGACATTGCCAGAGAAACATGGGAGGGGCAGTCCAGTTTGTATAAAACTGTTATTGAGCATGTATCTCAAATGCAGGAAAGAATTGCAGTGGTGCCGATAATGAAAGAGCACTTTGAAGAGGCCCAACAGGCACAGCAGCAGGTGTACAGTTGCAATGCCCAGTTATGCATCTTTGCTCCTGGGGACAGAGGCCCTCATTCAGAGTCGATTGCTAGATACAAGCGGTCGCTCTGAATGAGGGCGGCCGCTTGTGGTGTGAAGTGCAGCCTCCTGGTCGCTAGTTAAGCTGTGGGTTACCACCCACAGCTCTAGCGAGAGACCAGGTTGATGGTCACCATGGTCAGGACCATTGCAACCATCGGGGCTTGTGACGAGACCCTAACATTGGGTCTCAGCAAGTGCAAACCCCAGGGAGCTTCCTGCTCTGATCAAGCCGGAAGCTCCCCACTGACATCATTGCTGATGTCAGTGGGGCCACCCCCGAATGGCAAGCATTCCATCAGGAACGCCTCCATTTGGCCGGCCACCCCCCCGCCTGCCTCCCAAACGGGGTGATCTGTCAATCACCATTGACAGCTCGCCCCCTTTGGTGTGAGGCCCATAGCGATGGAGCACCCGTTGCTAACCGGGTCTCGTGCATGTCCAGTGGGCAAACATTGACCCGGTTGTGAGCACTCAGCGCTTGCAACTGAGTCTGAATAAGGCCCAGAGTGCTTGTTTTGGTTCCCACAATAGAAATTAAACTTTTGTCTAAATGGCAAGGACCCTTTGAAATCTTAGAAAAAGTTGGGGAGGGTTAATGTTAAAGTTTACCAGCCTGGGAAAAGAATGCCATAACAGATCTACCATGTAAATCTTATAAAACCTTGGAAGGATAGAGCAGCTATGTCAGCCATCCCAGCCCCTCCAGAATACCCATGGCCTTTGGTTCCCGAAGTAACAATAGCTAAAACCCTATCAACTGTTCAACAGCAGGAGGCTAAAGAATTTCTTATAAGAAATAGGGTTTGTTTTTAGATATACTGTGTAAAACCATTTTCATTAAAGATGACATAATGACTAACACAGGGGTTAAGATTAATCTATTGCCCTACACAATACCAGAAGCCCAACGGGAAACAGTGTCCAAAGAAATTGAAAAAAATTTGGAGTTGGGTGTAACTGAACAATCACATAGTGAGTGGTCAAGCCCTATTGTGCTTATTCCAAAGCCTGATGGTAGTTTGCAATTTAGCAATGATGATTTCCATAAATTGAATAATGTGTCAAAGTTTGATGCCTATCCAATGCCTATGGTGGATGAACTTATTGAAAGGATAGAAACAGCAAGGTAGACTTAACCAAAGAGTATTAACAAGTGCTGTTAACTGAGAATACCAAAGCAAAGACAGCATTTTCTGCACCAGAAGGGTTGTTCCAATACAAGATGTTACCATTTGGGTTACATGGGGCACCTGCTACTTTTTAAAGGATGGATAAAATTCTAAGGCCCCATAGACAATATGCTGCTGCTTATCTAGATGATATCATCATCTATCCTGATTGGCAGTCTCACCTACCCAGAAAGAGTACAAGCAGTGTTGGACTCCATCCATAAGGCAGAATCGACAGTTGACCCCAAAAAATGGTGTCTAGAGATGGAAGAAGTAAAGTATTTTGGATACACCATTGGCAGGGGGTTGATAAATCCCCAATTTAATAATATTGAGGCAATACAAAATTGGCCATGACACCTAAATAAAAAACAAGTAAGAGCATTCTTGGGAATCATAGGGTATTATAGGAGATTTATACTCCATTTTGCCACCAGTGCAAACCTTACCAAAGGCAAACAAAGTTATGGTAAAACCTAGTCCTTTTCAGGAGTTAAAGGTAGCATTGTGAACCCAACCAGTTCTAATGACACCTGACTTTGTTGTGCAAACTGATACATCAGATGTAGGGATAGGAGTTGTCTTGTCCCAGAACAAAGAAGGTGAACAATATCCTATTTACTTAAGCAGAAAGTTAAATGTACATAAGAGTAACTACTGTTGAGAAAGAAGTATTGGCAATGAAGCAGGCATTAGAAACTCTCTAGTACTACTTGCTGGGAAGGAAAATAAGGTTGATCACTGATAATGGCCCTTTGAAATGGATGTCTGAGAATAAAGAGAGCAATGGGAGAATAACCAGGTGGTTCTTGGCATTACAAAACTTAAAATTTTTAGTAAAGCACAAGCCAGGAAGCCAGCTGGCCAATGCAGATGCTTTGTCTCGTATCTTTTGTTTAGGGGCTGCAGTTGTTCCACTCCCACAGGTTGAAACAAATGGGGGGATATGTGATAGAAGCACTGGTAAAGTGCTACATGGCATATATATATTTGCACAAGGTTTCTACCCTGTGTATTTAAAACTCCCAGGACATGTCTGTGTCTACTTGATGAGAATTTGGGCATTTAGTAAAAGCCAGATAATGGGTCCTGGGTGTGTGTGTATGTGAGAGAGAAGGGAGGGCTCCATTCACACCCCCAGTTCAGGTTTTCAGGCCTTCAGCCTGAGAGCAGGCTAGTTAAGTGATTGCACCTATGAGAGACTGATATATAAGCTGTGTCAGGGTTTGGCTCAGGATCTCATATCTGGAGAGAGCAAGCAGTCAGGTTTGTTCAGATAAATTTTTTACATACTACTTGTAAGGACTGTGCATATTCCTATGTTTGTGGTGAGGGCAGTAGGTCCTACCACTTTGAGAGAGGGAATTTATTGTTTAGTTAGTGTGCAGGCTGGCTAGGATTTATTTTTATGTTTTCCATTTTATACAGTACAATAAAAACTAGCTGTGGCTAGCTTGCACGAAAACCCCGGACTTGTGTGCTGTTTCCTGGCTGCTGTGTGTTTGAAGTTGTCCATCTACCCAGGAGAGGGACCTCCTACCCCGATTCTATTACACTACTCCTAGCACTGAGGTTATGGATTCAGGGGGTCATTCAGACCCGCTTGTGAGTGCAGGACGCTCGCAAGTAGGTCGATGTTACCCCAATGCGCATGTGCACGATGGAGGGAGCTCTGTCGTGTGCATGCGCGAGACCCAGACAGTGACAGCCAAGCTGTCACTCTGGGTCTCGCACCAAAGGGGGCTTGCTGTCAATGGTGACTGACAGCACGCCCCCTTTTGTGGGCATGCCAGGGGCTTGGCTGCCAGACAGAGGTGTTCCCATGGGAATGCCTACCATCTGGGTCCGGCCCCACTGACATCACTAGTGATGTCAGTTGGAGTGATTTTGGCTCTGATAGAGCCAAAATCACTCCAGGGCTTGCGGTCACCAAGACCCTACCGCAGGGTCTCGTCATAAGCCCGATGGTCGCGATGGTCTTGACCATCGCGACCATCTTTTTGGCCGCTCGCATATGCTGTGGGTGGTCACCCACAGCTATGCGAGCGGCCAGGAGGCCGCTCCATTTTTAGGTAGGAGGGCACTGATTCAGAGCGAGCACTCTGGTCAGAGCGTCTGGCTCTGAATCAGGCCCTCAGTTCCCACAATGGACCTATCTGTATAGAGCCAGTATGCTCTCCATGTGTTTGTGTCGCTTTATTCCAGATGCTCCAGTTACCTCCCACAATCTAAATTCAAATGATTTTAACAAAAATCAACTCTAATGTGTATATGTGTGTGCATGTCATAGGGACTATAGCTTGTAAGCTCCACTGGGACAGGGACTGATGTAAATGACCAAATATTCTCTGTGAAGAACTGCAAAATAAGTGTGTGCAGTACAAATAACTAATAAAGTAAGTAATCATTAACAGATTACATATTTGATATTCCTCCCTGGTTATGTCCTAAACCAGTGGTTTCCACACTTTTTCAAATCATGGCGCCCTAGAGTATCAGCATTTTTTTCATGGCACTCATGGGCCAAAAGTTTCTTATTGAGATATTCAGCAAAAATTAATTTAAGTAAATTGAACGTATATGTCACCCTTAGGTTCAGTTATGTGGTGGTGACGCTTCTTATTGTCCACATATTGTTTGATAGGCAAAACCAGTGCTACAATATGGATTGTAATAGATACAAGGGCAAAGTGAGTGGTGAGGCAAAAGACATAAAGATAGAGAGCTGAAGGGATACAGGCATGTGCACAAAAGGGAGATGGAAATAACAGACACTCTCAATACTGCCTGTATCCAATTTAGCTTTACTAAGAAGGACAGGATTATGGGCCAATTGTAATAGGGTGAGAGTTTAGAAAATGTGAGTTTAGCAGTAAACTCTCACACTATTTAAACTCGGCCAATGTAATAGAGTCAGAACTTGTAAACTCGCATGTTTTAGAATCAAAACTTTCGCGATGCACACTCATCCAGATATTTTCCCATTTTGAAGATAAAATTCAACCAATGTTTACTGCTAACCGCTCACATATTCAAAACTCTCACCCTATTACATTTGGCCCTATATATCAGTCATTTTGTGCTTTCTGTCATATGGGGAGGGGAGGTGTAATAGTAATGAGAGCTATTCCAATTATTTCATAATAGCTGGCTCATCTGACTGCAGTGCAAGGAACATTATTCTAGAACAGTGGGCTCTTTATCAGTTCCCAGCTGAGTACCTCATTATTTATGCCCCCAACATTTGCAAAGCAATATATTTGTAATGAATATAATTGCTATTAGATAAAATATTTGGTTGTCGCTATGTATAAAAATAATATATGTACAATAAATAAAAAAAAATACACAAGAACAGAATTGTACATACAGTATATATTTCTCACCTATTACAATGTATTTATAAATGTAGAATTAGCAGTAAAGCTATAGTCCACGTAAGATTTATTTTATAGGTATACAGTCAGGTCCATAAATATTGGGACATTGACAGAATTTTCATATTTTGGCCTCTATTCACCACCACAATGGCTTTGAAATGAAACAAACAACATGTGCTTTAACTGCAGACTTTCAGATTTAATTTGAGGGTGATTACATCCAAATCAGGTGAACGGTGTAGGAATTACAACGGTTTCTATATGTGCCTCACACTTTTTAAGGGGCCAAAAGTAATGGGACAAACTAAACAATCCTAAATATAACTTTCACTTTTTAATACTTTGTTGCAAATCCTTTGCAGGCAGTTACAGCCTGAAGTCTGGAACGCATAGACATCACCAGACGCTGGGTTTCATCCCTGGTTATGCTCTGCCAGGCATCTACTGCAGATGTCTTCAGGTCCTGCTTGTTCTTGGGGCATTTTCCCTTCAGTTTTGTCTTCATCAAGTGAAATGCATGCTCAATCGGATTCAGGTCAGGGGATTGACTTGGCCATTGCATAACATTCCACTTTTTAGCCTTAAAAAACTCTTTGGTTGCTTTTGCAGTATGCTTCGGGTCATTGTCCTTCTGCACTGTGAAGCGCCGTCCATAGAGTTCTGAAGCATTTGACTGAATATGAGCATATAATATTGCCCGAAACACTTCAGAATTCATTCTGCTGCTTTTGTCAGCAGTCACATCATCAATAAATACAAGGGAACCAGTTCCATTGGCAGCCGTACATGCCCACACCATGACACTACCACCACCATGCTTCACTGATGAGGTGGTATGTTTTGGATCATGAGCAGTTCCTTTCTTCTCCATACTCTTCTCTTCCCATCACTCTGGTACAAGTTGATCTTTGTCTCATCTGTCCATAGGATGTTGTTCCAGAACTGTAATGGTTTTTTTCGATTTTGTTTGGCAAACTAATCTGGTCTTCCTGTTTTTGTGGCTCAGCAATGGTTTGCATCTTGTGGTGAACCCTCTATATTCACTCTTGTGAAGTCTTCTCTTGATTGTTGACTTTGACAAATATACATCTACCTCCTGGAGAGTGTTCTTGATTTGGCCAACTGTTGTGAAGGGGTTTTTCTTCACCAGGGAAATAATTCTTCTGTCATCCACCACAGTTGTTTTCCGTGGTCTTCCGGGTCTTTTGGTGTTGCTGAGCTCACCGGTGCGTTCTTTCTTTTTAAGAATGTTCCAAACAGTTGATTTGGCCACACCTAATGTTTTTGCTATCTCTCTGATGGGTTTGTTTTGATTTTTTCAGCCTAATGATGGCTTGCTTCACTGATGGTGACAGCTCTTTGGATCTCATATTGAGAGTCGACATCAACTGATTCCAAATGCAAATGTCACACCTAGAATCAACTCCAGACCTTTTACCTGCATAATTGATAATGAAATAATGAGGAAATAGCCAACACCTGTGCATGAAATAGCTTTTAAGTTGATAGTCCCATTACTTTTGGCCCCTTAAAAAGTGGGAGGCACATATTGAAACCGTTGTAATTCCTACACCGTTCACCCGATTTTGATGTAATTACCCTCAAATGAAATCTGAAAGTCTGCAGTTAAAGCACATCTTGTTTGTTTCATTTCAAAACCATTGTGGTGGTGAACAGAGGCCAAAATCTGAAAATTCTGTCAATGTCCCAATATTTATGAACCTGACTGTATATGGATAATCTTTTTCATTTTATTATCAAGGTACTACTGTGATGCATAATGCTAGAGATCCATTGGACACTACTTTCCCTTTGTGTCAAACTATTATCTGGATGTTCCACCCTGCCATTACAGAAAATATTTCAAGTACCCCTGAAAGTCACAGCAATTACCCCTCATGGTACTTGTGCCCCCGGTTGAGAACCACTGTTACAGAATATAGATTGATATGTATGTTCTTAGAAAACTTTCCACAGAAATCCCTTTTATGTTCTTAATGTTTTTATATTGTTTTAAAAAAATAATTTTTTTCCCCTATTACTGGCTGTATTGTTATGAGAAAAATGGAATTGTAACTGTTTTGTGGTTATGACTTTCTTGGTGGTAATTCATAGGACAGCTATAAGCAGTTAATTTTATACCTAGACAAACATTGTTTCACCAAGTTGAATAAAGGTTTTTCTTTTTCTTGATTCTATTAGACTCCATAAGATCAAGAAATTCATTAGCTTACAAGGCTAATTCCCCAAGGATCCTAAAATGCTTTCAACACAAATGAACACATCTGAGATCACCATGACTGCCAATTCCTTGATGTTTATGCATGTAAAGTGCTTGTCCACAAGATATTTCATTTGGGATTCGATCCAATGCTTTACCTACATTGCTTCTTAATACAAACTGCATTTGAAGTGATAGGCAGTACAAATCCACAAACTATTCTTACACATTTTAATATTTAAAGTAGAACTAAAACCCAACATTACATCCATCTGTGCTATAGTTAGATGCTTCAGAAGCTACATTACCAAATCCACCTGTGCTATATGTATGTGCTTCAGAAGCTACATTACCAAATCCACCTGTGCTATATGTATGTGCTTCAGAAGTTACACTGCCACATCCACCTGTGCTATATGTATGTGCTTCAGAAGCTACATTACCAAATCCACCTGTGCTATATGTATGTGCTTCAGAAGTTACACTGCCACATCCACCTGTGCTATATGTATGTGCTTCAGAAGCTACACCGCCACATCCACCTGTGCTATATGTATGTGCTTCAGAAGCTACACCGCCACATCCACCTGAGCTATATGTATGTGCTTCAGAAGCTACACCGCCACATCCACCTGTGCTATATGTATGTGCTTCAGAAGCTACACCACCACATCCACCTGTGCTATATGTATGTGCTTCAGAAGCTGCGTTGCCACATACGCCTGTGCTATATGTACAGGCTTCAGAAGCTGCGTTGCCACATACGCCTGTTCCACTGTATATGTAGATGCTTCAGAAGTTACAGTACATTGTCACATCCACCTGTTATATGTACATGCTTCAAAAGCTACATTGCCGCATCCACCTGTGCTATATGTATGTTATGTGCTTCAGAAGCTACACTACAATGTCTTCCTGTTCTGTACAGTATGTATGCCCTTCAGAAGCTACAGTATATTGCTCCATCTGTCTGTGCTATATCTATGTCCTTTAGAAGATAAATTTCCACATCCCCCTATGGTGGAAAATGCAGGATTTACTGAAAATGGCAAAATAAATTCACTGATTAAACTAAACTATTTCTGCATGTACAGAGCTTTCCCAATTTATTTCAGTGACTCTTTTATCCCCCCTTCACTCACTCACCATGCAGCAGGTACAGGGATCGGGCGCCATGTTATTAGGTCCCTCCACTCATGGCAAAATTTTATGATTCGTGGGTCTATCAGAAGGGGGTGGGGACAAAATGATGTGATTGTAAAGGAATTATCTGTCAGGGGGGTTTCTGGGTACTCAGAAACCTCCTCTGAGTGCATCACTGGCCTATGCTATAGGTATGTCCTTCAGAAGCTACATTGCCACATCTGTCTGTGCTATATGTACTGTATGTGCATGAGGAGCTACATTGACACAATTGTCTGTGCTTTATGTACTTGCTTTAGAAGCTCCATTACCACATCTGTCTGCACTATATATACACTCTTCAGAAGCATTATTGCCACATCTGCCTGTGCTGTATGTATGTACTACTGAAGCTACATTGCCACATCCACCTGTGCTCTACAGTATGTACTTGCTTATTTGATAGTTGTGAAATGTGAAATTCAGAATTAAAAAGCAATGGTGCTTACACTAGGAAACCATGAGCATTGGACATATTTAGTTATTTTTGGTCATGAAGTGCCTCATAAATTTAACCACTGTAGCACAATATACATAAAACACTATTGGGCAGATTAAGACCCTCATTCAGAGCCGGACGCTCTGAGCAGAGTGCACGCTCTGAATGAGGGCCGTCCTCCATAATTATGGAGCGTCCTCCTGGACGCTCGTATAGCTGTGGTTGATGGCCGCGATGGTCTCGACATCGCGACCATCGCCACTGCGTGCCGGAGCCTGCGGTTGAGTTTCTCAACCGCAAGGCCCGGAGTGATTTTGGCTCTATCAGAGCCAAAATCACTCCCACTGACATCACTAGTGATGTCAGTGGGCCGGCTTCTGACGGTAGGCGTTCCCTTGGGAACGTCCCCGTCTGGGAGGCATGCCCCCGGCACACCCACCAAAGGGGGTGTGCTGTCAATCAACATCGACAGCATGCCCCCTTTGATCAGACACAACGAGCGAAGGAAAGTCCTTCGCTCATCGCGTCTGGCGCATGCGCACGACGGAGCTCCCTCTGTCGTGCGCATGCGCAGTGCACACCATCGACCCACTTGCGAGCGGACAGCCGCTTGCGAGTGGGTCTGAATCAGGCCCTAAGTTAGAAGTGGGTTTTGTTGCATGGGGGTATATTTACAAAGATTTTGTTTTCTGTTCAATTTTCCATTCGATCTTGGTTCAGTTTTCTTAGAGGAGATTTACTAAAGCCCAAATCGATAGTCAAATTGAACAGAAAAATGAATTTCATGTCAAATTGAATTTCTGCAAATATCAATGTTTTCCCATTGAAGAATATAGGATCCCTTCATTTGCTAACATTCGATTTGCAAATCGAAAGTAAAACAAACTCCAATCGAACTGCAAATCCTTAAATGAATTGAAGTGCTTCATGCTTTTGATTTTAGCATGGGCAGTTCTATTTGACACAGATGTATGTATACATCAGTGAGATGTATCTTAGTGGAAAAAATCTTGGTAAGTGTTAATTTTAAAACAAAATGATGTGGAGTACCCCCTAAAAGCACAACCAGCCCCAGACTTTTCAGTCCTGGTTGTGTAAATACAGGGGAAAAAATGTGTAGGGTCCCCCTGTAATTTCCATAACCAGCACCTGAACGGCTCCCACCAGTGAAGTCAATGGTGAGAACCGCAAGGTTACTAAAGTCACTATTTCAGGTGACTTAAAGGCAAGCAAACATTGTAACAAAGCAATGAGGAAGGCAAGTCAGATGCTTGGTTGCATAGGGAGAGGAATCAGCAGCAGAAAGAAAGAAGTGATAGGTCATTGCTATGTCCTCATCTCAAATACTGTGTTCAGTTCTGGAGGCCATATCTCCAGAAGGATATTAATACATTAGAGACTGTACAAAGAAGGGCAAATAAAGTGGTGGAAGGTCTACATCAGAAAACGTACCAGGAAAGACTAAAAGATCTTAACATGTATAGTTTGGAGCAGAGAAGTCAAACGGGGGACATGATAGAAACGTTCAAACATATAAAGGGTTTTAACAAGGTAAAGGAAGGAGACATTCTTCAAAGAAAGAGAAGTATTCAAACAAGAGGACATGTTCTGAAATTGGAGGGTGGTAGGTTCAGGGGAAATTTGAGGAAAAATTACTTCACAGAAAGGGTAGTGGACAAGTGGAATAGCCTCCCATCTGAGGTTGTAGAGGCTGACAGTAGAGCAATTTAAATATGCATGGGATAGACATAAGGATATCCTTCAGAAGAAGTAAGGATCAGTAAGGGTTGAGGTCAAAATATGTTTAAAAATGGGGCAGACGACTTCTGGTTTCGGGTGAATGGCATGAGGAAGTCTTTCAGTGAGCGCCGCGATTTGTGCACCCTACCTACCCTTCTCTAGGCTCCTGGCAGCCTCTATTGGCAACCCCTACCTCCCGCTGCATCCCCAAGTATTTCTTGTCTCAACAGCCATCAAAACCCCTTCAACCGCGTCAAGAGAAATGCCATGCAGAAACCAACATGGTGGTGGGTGCAGATGCATATGCTCCGACTCCGGCATCTAAGAAGGTGGCTACGGAGGTATCCTTGTCTGGCTCACAGGTTGGAAGACCCCTTGATTCCCCAGTGACTTATGGCAATTTGTTGGATACCATAAAGTCTACTATGGCACCTTTGCTATCTCAGGCGGTGGCAGACATTTCTGTGCAGCTGCAGGGACTGACTCAGCATGTTCCAGATGTGGAAACTCATGTTAACAACATAGCTCAAGATGTAAAGGATTTAAGTCAAGATATGCAGCATCTTAAAAAAGATAACTTCTACTTCTTAAATAAAGTGGATGACCTGGAGAACTGGTCATGTCGGAATAACTAGTGGTTAGTAGGTCTGCCTGAAAAAGTCAAGGGTGCAGCCTTGGCCCACTTTGTGCGACAAACCCTTCCCTCATTACTGGGTGTTGAAGATGCCTGCCAAGACCTGGTTATTGAAAGGGTCCATAGACTCGGCACCCAACCCAATGCGACTTCATCGCACCCACGGGTAACCATTTTTAAATGTCTAAACTACATGCACAAATCTACAATTTGGGCTGCATCACGCAAGACAAAAAATCTTCTTTGGGAAGAAAATAAACTCTTTATATTCCAGGATTATTCCGTGGATCTCTCAAGGGCACGTAAAGCCTTTTCAAGCATTTGCTCTCAGCTAGTGAAAGATAAGCGCAAGTTCTCTCTCATGTGTCCCGCTACTCAGCGCCTTTTTGTATGCTCATCTCATGTAGAGTTTACATCATCTGCCGATTCTGCAGGCTATCTTTGAGAGGAATCCTTGTAGTCAACCCAGGACATTTTCAGACCGCTGACCTCTCCCACTTTACATCTGGTATTTGCTGTTCTCAAAATGCTTCGGATCACGGATACTTTTCTAGTAACTGATATAGTTTCAAATTCATTATGTCTGCATGCACTACTGTATTATTTACAGGACCCGCATTTCTCATTATCCAGTCCAGACTCGCACATGTTGGATGAGTCTTATGTCCTACTATAAGTATGAATAATATAAATGTTCTACCCGTTAATGCATTATATTATGCCTTCATAAATTTCCATTGCTCTTTATAAGGTCCCACATTAAATGGAGCTAATATTGTGTATTTAACTGTTTAATTATGACTTGTTATGATATTTTCCGGAATGTTCATCCGGTTGCTCGAAAATTGTTTTGCATTTATGCTCATATTTTTTTCTGCATTCTTCTTGGAACATCAGCTTCTGTTTATTTCTATTTTTTTTGTTTCCTTTACATTTGATTCTTTATTTGAATCCACAAAATGTTTGATTTCAATATTACCTCACTGGTCTGAGGTGTTGCACAGTTGTCAAATTAATACTTGTTTGTCATTCCCAATTTTGTCCCTACCCTCTTGTTTCTTTCCGTCCTCATCCCCGTTCACTAAAGATGAGCTACACATACCAATGATGTACACGGCTAGAGATATTGATCTTGTTTGTTGTTTTGATAAAACATGTTTGAATTAAAATGTGGGTGGCTAAACATTGGTGGATTTCATTCTCCAGCCAAGAGACGTAAGCTTCTCTTATATTTGAACAAACAGAAATTAGACTTAGTTTTTTTTAAAGGAAAAGAAGTTTTAAAACTACAAATGCTAAAACTGGTCTGTGATAGCATCATCCTCCTATAATTCTAAATCTAGAGGGTTTGTGATCCTGACAAAAAACAGTTGAACATATACCGATCCCAGAGGATCGGTATGTAACAACAAAGGTGACTATACAAGGTGTTCAATTTATATTGTGTAATATTTATGCCCCCAATGTTTACTCCAAAACTTTGTTCCAACAACTTATAGTGCATATAAGCACCTTAACAAATGAGAAACTCATAGTTTGTGGAGATTTCAATCTGATCTCCTCCCATCTCCCCCTTCTCTCCCTAAATTAGGTATTCCCTCATTTACGAAGTCTTTGCTGTTGGTGGATGTTTGGAGGTCTTTGAACCCTATGGAGAAAGATTATGCATGCCTTTCTGCAGCACATCATTATTTATTTACCTCGATTGCACTGCTCCCTGATATTTTTGAGACTCATATTGAGCCAATATAGATATCTGACCATGCCCTTATCTTGTTTTCCCTCTGCTTACCTGTAGATAGATGCGGACCTAGTCAATGGAGATTCCCTTCACATCTTACACATTCCATAAAATTTAGAAATAGGATTGAAGCTGCATGGGAAAAATTCAAGTCTGATAACATCACTCATTTAACGAGTGACCCAGCTCTGTTTTGGCAAACAGCCAAGGCTGTGTTTCGAGGATTCATTATATCATACGTTTCTGCTCAAAATAAGAAGTATGCAAACTCTTACATGGAGGCCCAGTCTTTATTACTGATGCATTTCAACATTATAAGGAAACTCCTTGCCCCCTCACTAGGCAGGAATATCTTATAAAGAAAACTCATTTTGATGAATTCCTCAAAACTATGAGGGTAGATATTCCCAGACCTGTTAAAATTAACAGAAAAGGAATAAGACTGGTCGGTCACTCACAAATTTACTTCAGGGCTCCCGTAGACCCATGCTGGTCCATCCGTTACTCACAAAAGATGGTTCTTTAACCATCTCCAATAAGCAAATTGCTGAAATTAGTGATTTTTATAAAAACCTTTATGCTTACCCAGACTTGACTTCTTCCTCCGATATACATTCCCCTCCACACTCACCATCCTTCTCACATCGACCTGGTTTCACTGACACACATTCCTCATCTCCCTTCAATTCCTTTGCAACCTCCTGGGAGACTCTCCCCTTCCCAACTTTACCCTCTGATACGGCATCAGTTCTACATGCCCCTATAACTATTCAAGAGTTTATGGTGGTCATAAAACGTTTAAAGTCTGCTAAAGCATCGGGCCTGGATGGTCTGAGTGGAGATTTTTAGAGAATACTACAGCCCTGTTTAGGAGAGATACTGGCTGCCTTCTATAATCATATCTACAAACCCTATACCTCTATATTTCAATGCCGCGATTATCAAAGTATTACCCAAACCAAGGAGAGACTTATCTAAACCAGGATCTTATAGACCGATCTCTCTCCTAAACATTGATTATAAAATATTTACTAAGATTCTAGCCAAAAGAATGAAACACACTTTACCACTTTACCACTTTACACACATTACCACACATTATCCACTGAGACCAATCGAGCTTTATTAAAGGAAGACACTCTGTGGTCAATGTTAGGAAAGTTCTCTCAGCCATTCAACATGTCAGGGACTCCGGGACTTCTAATACAAATATAATTCTTTCATTAGACGCTGAGAAGGTGTTTGACCTTATATTATGGCAACACCTTATCCGCACTGTGATTCAGTTTGGATTCTCTGAAGCCTTCATAGACATTTTGAAAACTCTCTCTCAGCAATCCACCACACAAGTTTCTTGTAATGGACTTTCATCATTGCCTTTTGCCATACAAAGGGGAACCAGGCAGGGATGCCCACTGTCACTACTTTTATTTGCAGTCACTATAGAACCTCTGGCTATTGCTTTACGCTCCTCTAATATATATATACTGGAATTACTATTGGCAGAGTTGATCTTAAAGTCGCTCTATTTGCAGACGATATGCTGCTATTTATTACTAATCCTCACTCTTCTCTACCAGAAATATTCTGCTTAATCAATGCTTTTGGATAATTTTCTGGATATAAGATCAACTTTGACAAGTCTGAGTTTTTACACATCAATAAGGACCCCCTAACTCACACCCCTTTATCTTTATCTATTCCTATTACATTAGCCGTATTGACATCCCATATTAAATATTTGGGATTATTCATTCCCTCTGATCTCTCACAACTATACAATTTAAATGTTACTCTAGTAATTGAAAAGATTACTTCCCAACTCGAAAGTTGGGCAAATTTACCTCTCTCGCTATTAGGCAGAAATGCAGTGATTAAAAGTCTACTTTTCCCAAAACTTTTTTATTTCATTCAAATGCTCCCCATTACCCTATCTAAAGCTGATATCCAATGCTTCAATAGGCTAACCTCTACATTTTTGTGGCAAAATAAAAAACCAAAAATTGCTTTCACTAAATTATTAGGTATGCATAAAGAAGGGGGGATAGGGGTCCCAGACTTAACCTCCTTCACCCTATTGGTTCATTTTTGACACAAAAGAGACTGGCTACTAGAATCGAACACCTACACTGATTGGAATCTTGACTGTGCTCTATTTGCTCCATTTTCACTAGGGGCTTTGTTACATGCTAAGTCCTCTGATATTCGTTTCTACATTTCACATCATATTATATTCAGGGACACTTATCTATCCTGGTTCAGGCTCAATAAAAAATTCTCCATATCTTTTACCTGCACCCTTTACAAACCCATCTTTCCCTCCATCTTTAGATAATACCACCTTTCTCACAAGGGACTAAATTTGATGTCCAAGGTTTTTGATCCAGTGGGTTTGGTGCTATCCTTTTCCTCTCTACAGCAACTTCCCCATAAGGAATTTTATATGGACCTACAATCCAGGCACTTTATTAAATCTATAGTGCCCCCATTTGCAGATAACTCATCTATAGATCTTTTTGGCTCAATACTAAAACTCTCCCCTACCAATCCTTATAAGACTAAGGCCCTCATTCAGACCCGGTCGCAAGCGCTGAGCGCTCGCATCCGGGTCAATGTTTAGGCCCTGCACACGGGCAGCGGCCGCACTGCGCGTGCGTAAGCCCCAGAGCGAGAGAGAAATTCTCTTGCTCCGGAGGTCACTATAAAAGGGCTGGCTGTTGATGTTGATCGACAGCTCAGCCCATTTTGTAGACATGGCGGGGGTGGTTTCACAAATGGAGGCATTCCTTAAGGAACGCCTGCCGTTTTGTGGGCGGCCGTACTGACATCAGCAGTGATGTCAGTGGGGAGCTTCCTGCTTGATCAGAGCAGGAAGCTCCCTGGGGCTTGCAGTTGCCAAGACCCAACCTTAGGGTCTTGTCGCAAGCCCCGATGGTCACGATGGTCTTGACCACAGCTTAGCTAGCGACCAGGAGGCCACACTTAAAAATTCAAGTGGCTGCCCTCATTCAGAACAAGCGCTCACTTCTTGCGAGCGCCTCTGAATGAGAGCCTAAGTTCTTATATGTTGATCTGGTTAATCGGCGGACTTCTCCTGCTTTGAATAATCTTCTGGTCCCATGGTAGAAAGATATTCCATCTATACAGGACACTTTAACATTATTTAAACACTTTGATTCTACTCTAAAGATTCTACAGTCCACCTACCTACAGGAGGTTCATATTAAAACAATACACAAAACCTATATCTCCCCAGTGCAATGCAGGCATATAGTGATTGGTGACTCTGGTGATTGCTACAAATGTCGCACCTCGAATGTGATGTTTTACCATTCATATTGGAACTGCTGGAAAATTAGAAGATTTTGGCACAAATTAGTAAATGTTATCAACGTAATTATCTCTCTCCAACTTTGCCCAGAACCTCTGGCTTTTCTCTGTGCCTATTACATTAACTGGTCTTTAGGGCCAGATAAAAAGACCAAAATCCCATTATCTACAATAATGATGGTGGCAAAGAAGGTGATTCTCACTCATTGGGCCTCTAAAACCTCCCCTTCATTAGGAGAAATTAAAGTGAAACTGCTTCAGATTTTGTATTACAATCGGCGGAACACCATCCCCGACCTAGACACAATTGTGGTTTAATTTTACAGTAAATGGGGTCTGTATATCAACACTCTACCTACTGTTGAACAAAACCAAATCCTCCAGATGTTTAGCTCTACTAAATTGTTCCTTCATAGACGACTCTTATATAGGTGCTACCTGTGGAGACCATTGATATATACACAAAGAAGAAATACAGGTGCACAACTCCAAATTAACTGATTATATATAAATAAATACATTTTGCAGTAAATACAATAGAGGTATTTGGCATAATCTTGGCCAAGCTTATGGGCCTGCCCACCATATCCGGTTAACCTCTTGTCGGCCAGGTCCCTAACATACTAAGGCTCAAATCCAGAGTGCAGGACACCCCCAAACTAGCCCAGCCAATCCACCCCAAAGCACTGCTCTAATAAGAAAAGTGAAGTGTTAAGAGCAGCCGCTGGCCGCATATAAAGCATAAAAATAAAAAAGTGAAATACATATATATAAAGGAAACAGACAGTGAAGTATTAAAATGTGTTAAAGGAAAATGTGTTATACTGCAGTGCCCTGAAGCAGATCAGCAAAGCAATCTAGGGGGACCCACACCCCAAAAATGAACCAAAGTTCATATAATCAGTTAATTAGGAGTTGTGCACCTGTATTTCTTCTTTGTGTATATATCAATGGTCTCCACAGGTAGCACCTCCAATTATATATATATATATATATATATATATATGTCCAGAGTGTACATCAGGTAGTACTTTCCACTTATATATATTCAGGTTGTGCAGTCCAAGAATCTTTCCCAGTACTTACCACTTACTGATAAGATGTCTAATCATTTATCGCATTTTATTGTAAAAGTATATTGCTTAATGTCATTCTATAATATATATTGAGTGAACTGCTTGCTGATTCTTAGATCCTACTGCTAGTTCACCCATATTCCTCCTGTTTTCTATGCCTCTCCTAATAATACCATGTTGTTCTCTTTGGTTGCATCATTTTATTGCTCTTTTTCTTTTGATGCATAGAATGTATGCTTATATGCAATGAAGCAATGAATGACACTTCTACACATTACTACTGATGTTATTGTACTGCCTTTTTCATGTTTCATGTCTCTTATTGTAACTCATGTCTACATAATGAAAATTCCAATAAAACAGATTAAACAAAAAAAAATGGGGCAGACAAGATGGGCCAAGTGGTTCTTATCTGCCGTCAAATTCTGTCAAATTCTATATAAAGGTTCTCACCATTGACTTCAATGGTGGGAGCCATTCACAGGCTGAGAGAGGCGGAGGCTGACCTCTCTCAGCCAATGAACACTGAGCCATGGCACTTCTAAGGGAAATGCCAGGGCTGAGGGAAGTACCATCCTCTAAGGAAGGTACTTGAGTTCATGGGTCAGGATTTTCAATATTTTTCATTTACAGAAGACTACGGATGCCTACATGGAGAAGATGACCTGTCCAGGTATTGTAGGTATGTGTGAGTGTGTATTAAATGTATACTGTCACAGTGTGTCTTGTCTTTATTTTAACTTTCTTTACAGGTGAACTACAGGTACCAGAGGGGCCCATAATGCCCTGCATGATGGTACTTATGGTTCTCCAAGTACCAGCATGAAGGGGAGGCTTGCTGGGATCTGCTGTTCTACTGTTAAGGACAATGTTTACACTTATATTTTTACACTCATTTTTTACACAATCAACCTGGCACCCACCACCAAGGGGTGCCGGAGATAGAGCCGGGCTATCAGCCTAGGCCTGGGGTGCCCTTTTCTGGGGTGATCCCCAACTCCTCAGGGATCCCCAGCCTGGGCTGACTAGCAGTCAGGGTTAATGCTTTGGATGGGAAACCTGGTGCTGTGGCATTACCTCCCCAATAGAAATAGCCTGGTACTGGTTATGGAAATTACAGGGGAACCATATGCTTTTTCCCCCTATATATCCAGAACCAGGACCGGCTCAGAGCCTGCTACTGGTTGCGCTAAGTACAGGGGAACCCTACGCATTTTGTTCCCTGTATTTACACAACCAGGATGGCTATGAAAAGTCCTGGGTTGGTTGTGCTTTAAGGGGGGAAACCACATCATTTTTTAATTAACACTTAAGCTTTTTACACTAAGATACATGCATGCATCTCACTAATATACAGTATGCATACATCTGTCAATCAGACCTGCTCATGCTAAAAATTAAAGCATGAAGCAGATCTATTCATTTGGGTATTTGGAGTGGGATTTGGTGTTCAATTTGTACATGAACATGCAAAATCGAATATCAAATCCGTTCCTAACATTAAACAAAATCGAATTCAAATTGAAAATCGAATGCATAATAGAATCTCATTAAATTTGTGATTTGCTAAGGGATTTTGCAGTTCGATTTCATTTCGGTTTCAGTTAATTTAATAGATTCATAAAAATGAATTCCAAATCGAACATTAGTAAATGTACCCCACAGTCTCTTTTCTCAGGTAAATTGTTTGGAGCTATTAAATAAGATCAACCCACAAGCAGAATTGAGGCTGCAGTTAACTCTGATTTCTACTTGTACTTCCGGAGGGTGTGATCATATATCATCATTAACTGCAGTCTTGGAGCTGCTTGTGGGTTGTTCACGGCTCTCTGATTGAATTGCTCCAGTAACTTTATCTTGGAGAAGAGATTGAGTGACACAACTTGTGGCTAATTTAATGTATCCCAATGTATATATGCCACTTATCTGCACATGCTTATAGAAAAATAAATTACAGAAGTCCTTTATATAAAACTCTATGAACTTAATACTTCTCTATTACATCTCATAGAAGTAGTATATAGCACACTACTCCATCAAACTGAAAGTGGCAGGTGCCCCACTCTCTCCATTCCCACACCCCCCCAAAATTCCCATAACCCCTCCCATAACATGCCCCCTTAAACTCTCCTGTTTTGCACCCCTTTTTTATAGAAATTTCATATCTATGAGTGTGTGTGTGTATATATATATATATATATATATATATATATATATATCTGTGTATATATATATATATATATATATTAGGGATGTGCAGGCTCGGTTCTACTCGGTTCCGTTCGTTTTTTTTTACCGAATCTTATTGGCTATCCAAAACTCGTGACAGCTGAAACCCAATAAGATTCGGGAAAAAAAACGAACGGAACCGAGTAGAACCGAGCCTGCACATCCCTAATATATATATATATATATATATATATACTGTATATAGCTTGAATCAGTTTCACTTATCAAGTGACTAGCGTGTCTTATGTATAATGGCATTTTATAACCCACTGGGCCAAGAATAAGTGCAGTAGTGTGTGTGTGTGTGTATATATATAGATATATATATATATATATAATGTGTGTATATGTGTATATATATATATATAATGTGGTATATGGCGCTAAGTCCTCTAAGGCAAGTCACCTATAGTCTTTATCTCAGGTGAAGCACTCCCCAGGCATTAAGGGTGGCAGCTCCTTCTCCCATCAACTGTAGTTCCAACAGCTTCAAGATCCTATAAAATACAAAGTGGAAAAAGAACACCTCCTAGTGCAATATTGTGTAGTGGAGGAGGTGGAGGAGGTATACTTTATAGGGTGGAAGTCATAACTACTTTATCAGCATGAACAACCAATACACGTCCTCAGGTTCCACTCTCAATCCAGCTGGCTTTCTCATGTCATATAACACCAGACATAGGCCCTCATTCATAGCTGCTCGTAAGCGGCTACTCGTTCGCACTGAGCGATGTTCGCACAACTGCGCATGCGTACGGATTGTAATACGCATGCGCGAACCAGTCAGTGTGGCCGAAAATCGTTTGTTCGCTATATAGTGAATGCCTGCTACTTTGAGTGACAGGAGGAGGCGTATGTGGGTGGTAACTGGGGAAGGTGCTTGAAAACGGGGAGTGGAATTCAGAACGCAGGCGTGCTTAAAGGTCAAAACGGGAGTTTTATGGGTATATCCAGAACCAGGACCGGCTCAGAGCCTGCTACTGGTTGCGCTAAGTACAGGGGAACCCTACGCATTTTGTTCCCTGTATTTACACAACCAGGATGGCTATGAAAAGTCCTGGGTTGGTTGTGCTTTAAGGGGGGAAACCACATCATTTTTTAATTAACACTTAAGCTTTTTACACTAAGATACATGCATGCATCTCACTAATATACAGTATGCATACATCTGTCAATCAGACCTGCTCATGCTAAAAATTAAAGCATGAAGCAGATCTATTCATTTGGGTATTTGGAGTGGGATTTGGTGTTCAATTTGTACATGAACATGCAAAATCGAATATCAAATCCGTTCCTAACATTAAACAAAATCGAATTCAAATTGAAAATCGAATGCATAATAGAATCTCATTAAATTTGTGATTTGCTAAGGGATTTTGCAGTTCGATTTCATTTCGGTTTCAGTTAATTTAATAGATTCATAAAAATGAATTCCAAATCGAACATTAGTAAATGTACCCCACAGTCTCTTTTCTCAGGTAAATTGTTTGGAGCTATTAAATAAGATCAACCCACAAGCAGAATTGAGGCTGCAGTTAACTCTGATTTCTACTTGTACTTCTGGAGGGTGTGATCATATATCATCATTAACTGCAGTCTTGGAGCTGCTTGTGGGTTGTTCACGGCTCTCTGATTGAAATGCTCCAGTAACTTTATCTTGGAGAAGAGATTGAGTGACACAACTTGTGGCTAATTTAATGTATCCCAATGTATATATGCCACTTATCTGCACATGCTTATAGAAAAATAAATTACAGAAGTCCTTTATATAAAACTCTATGAACTTAATACTTCTCTATTACATCTCATAGAAGTAGTATATAGCACACTACTCCATCAAACTGAAAGTGGCAGGTGCCCCACTCTCTCCATTCCCACACCCCCCCAAAATTCCCATAACCCCTCCAATAACATGCCCCCTTAAACTCTCCTGTTTTGCACCCCTTTTTTATAGAAATTTCATATCTATGAGTGTGTGTGTGTGTATATATATATATATATATATATATATATCTGTGTATATATATATATATATATATATATATATATATATATTAGGGATGTGCAGGCTCGGTTCTACTCGGTTCCGTTCGTTTTTTTTTACCGAATCTTATTGGCTATCCAAAACTCGTGACAGCTGAAACCCAATAAGATTCGGGAAAAAAAAACGAACGGAACCGAGTAGAACCGAGCCTGCACATCCCTAATATATATATATATATATATATATATATATACTGTATATAGCTTGAATCAGTTTCACTTATCAAGTGACTAGCGTGTCTTATGTATAATGGCATTTTATAACCCACTGGGCCAAGAATAAGTGCAGTAGTGTGTGTGTGTGTATATATATAGATATATATATATATATAATGTGTGTATATGTGTATATATATATATAATGTGGTATATGGCGCTAAGTCCTCTAAGGCAAGTCACCTATAGTCTTTATCTCAGGTGAAGCACTCCCCAGGCATTAAGGGTGGCAGCTCCTTCTCCCATCAACTGTAGTTCCAACAGCTTCAAGATCCTATAAAATACAAAGTGGAAAAAGAACACCTCCTAGTGCAATATTGTGTAGTGGAGGTGGTGGAGGAGGTATACTTTATAGGGTGGAAGTCATAACTACTTTATCAGCATGAACAACCAATACACGTCCTCAGGTTCCACTCTCAATCCAGCTGGCTTTCTCATGTCATATAACACCAGACATAGGCCCTCATTCATAGCTGCTTGTAAGCGGCTACTCGTTCGCACTGAGCGATGTTCGCACATCTGCGCATGCGTACGGATTGTAATACGCATGCGCGAACCAGTCAGTGTGGCCGAAAATCGTTTGTTCGCTATATAGTGAATGCCTGCTACTTTGAGTGACAGGAGGAGGCATATGTGGGTGGTAACTGGGGAAGGTGCTTGAAAACGGGGAGTGGAATTCAGAACGCAGGCGTGCTTAAAGGTCAAAACGGGAGTTTTATGGGTGTGCATAATTAAAACAGCAGCGTCATTGACCACGTCACTTGGTTGTTTTATAGGCAGAACTGCTCGCAATGTAGTGGTAGGAAAAACCAACCACAAGAATAGCGAGCAGTTCATACGCTGTTCGATGTACTCGATTAATCTCATAAATAGCGGACACGACGTATGGTGCGAGCGGCAAGGGGGCGTATTTTTCAAAATTTCGACCGCAAGTTTTGCTCGCTCGTTCAGACTTAGAGGTGTGAACAGACCGCAATGAGCGAATGGTTCATTTGAATAGCCACCCCTTGTTTTTGAACGAATGACCGCAAATAGCGAGCGGCTCTGAATGAGGTCCATAGTGTGAATATATTAATGGAAAAAGAGGAGAAAGGACCATAGTGTACATAGGACAAAGTAAAATGCACGTACATCATCAAAAATTCTAAAAAGCTTATCTGTGAACATAAGATGTCACATCACAGTATCCACTGGTGGAGGATAACATCAGCCACCACATGTAGCCTCAATGCATTTCGTCCTTTTAAATTTCTCTGGACTTCATCAGGAGGATAGCAAACAGTCATATCAGTTACCTATATATACCCTGAACCAGGGGTTCCCAACCACAGTCCTCAAGACACAATAACAGTCCAGGTTTTAAGTAGGGGTGTGCACCGGCCACTTTTCGTGTTTTGTGTTTTGGTTTTGGATCTGGATCTTTCTTCGTGTTTTGGATCTGGATTGGTTTTGCCAAAACCACCCTTCCGTGTTTTGGGTTCTGGGTTTTGTGTTTTGGATCTGTATTTTTTTGAAAAAAAGCATAAAAACAGCTAAAATCACAGAATTTGTAGGTTTTTCTGCTCCTATGCTATTATTAACCTCAATAACCTTAATTTCCACTCATTTCCAGTCTATTCTGAACACCTCACACCTCACAATAGTGTTTTTATGTCCAAAAGGTTGCACCGAGGTAGCTGGATGACTATGCTAAGCGACACGAGTGGGCGGCACAAACACGTGACCCATCTAGGAGTGACACTGCAGTGGCAGACAGGATGGCAGTTAGAAAAACTAGGCCCCAAACTGTACATAATGCAAAGAAAAAAAGAGGTGCAAGATGGAATTGTCCTTGGGCCCTCCCACCCACCCTTATGTTGTATAAACAGGACATGCACACTTTAACAAATCAATCATTTCAGCGCCAGGGTCTGCCACACAACTGTGGCTGAAATGATTGGTTCGTTTGGGCCCCCACAAAACAAGCTGGCAATTAATGTGTCCCTGCACAAACTGGCTCTACGGAGGCAAGATGTCATCCTCATCCTCCTCATCCACCGATTCCTCACCCTCTTCAGTGTGTACATCCTCATCCTCACAAAGTATTAACTCGTCCCCACTTGAATCCACCACCACAGGTCCCTCTGTACGTTCTGGAGGCTGGTCTCCCTGGAAGAGCTGATAATTCATTTTGATGAACATCATCTTCTCCACATTCTGTGGAAGCAACCTCCTACGCCTTTCGCTGACAAGGTTCCCGGCTGCACTAAACACTCTTTCGGAGTACACACTGGAGGGGGGGCAACTCAGGTAAAATAGAGCCAGTTTGTACAGGGGCCTCCAAATTGCCTCTTTTTCCTGCCAGTACAGGTATGGACTGTCTGACATGCCTACTTGGATGCTGTCACCGATGTAATCCTCCACCATTCTGTCAATGGTGACAGTATCATATGCAGTGACAGTAGACATGTCAGAAATTGTTGCCAGGTCCTTCAGTCCGGACCAGATGTCCAAACTTGGTCCTGCCTGCCCTGCATCACCGCCAGCGGGTTGCTTAGGATACCTAAGTTTTTTCCTGGCAGCCCCAGTTGCGGGAGAAAATGAAGAAGGAGCCGTTGACGTGTCACGTTCCGCTTCAGCTGACAGTGTGTTCACCAGCAGGTCTTTGCACCTCTGCAGGCTTGTGTCGGCCGGAAAGAGAGACACCACATAGGCTTTAAACCTAGGATCGAGCACGGTGGCCAAAATGTAGTGGTCTGATTTCAACAGATTGACCACCCTGGAATCCTGGCAAAGCGAATGAAGGGCTTCATCCACAAGTCCCACATGCCGAGCGGAATCGCTCCGTCTTAGCTCCTCCTTCACTTTCTCCAGCTGCTTCTGCAAAAGCCTGATGAGGGGAATGACCTGACTCAAGCTGGCAGTGTCTGAACTGACTTCACGTGTGGCAAGTTCGAAGGGCTGAAGAACCTTGCACAACACGGAAATCATTCTCCACTGCGCTTGAGTCAGGTGCATACCCCCTCCTTTGCCTATGTCATAGGTGGATGTATAGGCTTGTATGGCCTTTTGCTGCTCCTCCATCCTCTGAAGCATATAGAGGGTTGAGTTCCACCGCGTCACAACCTCTTGCTTCAGGTGATGGCGGGGCAGGTTCAAGAGTGTTTGCTGGCGCTCCAGTCTTCGGCACGCAGTCGCTGAATGGCGAAAGTGGCCAGAAATTTTTCGGGCCACCCAAAGCGTCTCCTGCACGCCCCTGTCGCTTTTCAGAAAATTCTGCACCACCAAGTTTATTGTGTGAGCAAAACATGGGACGTGCTGGAATTTGCCCAGATGTAATGCCCGCACAATATTGGTGGCGTTGTCAGATATCACAAATCCCCAGGAGAGTCTAAGTGGGGTAAGCCACTGGGCGATGATTTCCCTCAGTTTCTCTAAGAGGTTGTCGGCGGTGTGCCTCTTACTGAAACCGGTGATACACAGCGTAGCCTGCCTTGTAACGAGCTGGCGTTTCTGAGATGCTGCTACTGGTGACGCTGCTGCTGTTGCTGCGTAAGGTGATACATCTACCCAGTGGGCTGTCACAGTCATATAGTCCTTAGTCTGCCCTGTTCCACTTGTCCACATGTCCGTGGTTAAGTGGACATTGTGTACAACGGCATTTTTCAGGACACTGAGGACACTTTTTCTGACGTTTCTGTACAGTCTCGGTATCGCCTGCCTAGTGAAGTGGAATCTAGACGGGATTTGGAACCGGGGACACACTACCTCCATCAATTGTCTAAATCCCACTGCACTAATGGCGGATACCGGACGCACGTCTAACACCAACATAGCAGTCAAGGCCTCAGTTATACGTTTTGCTTCAGGATGACTGCTGTCGTACTTCATCCTCCTCGCTAAGGACTGTTGGAGGGTCAATTGTTTAGTAAAAGTAGTGGTGTTCCTACTTCCTCTCTGGGATGATGAACGACTCCCAGCAGCAGCAACAGCAGCAGCGGCAGCAGTAGGCGTAGCAATGCAGGATCCTCCGGAGGAATCCCGGATAGGAGAGTCAGTCATGCCAGTGATATGGCCTGCAGGACTACTTCCGATCCTGACTAAGGAGGAAATTGACGAGGAGGGAGTTGACGGTGTGGTTTGCAGGCGCTTGGATACAACAGGACAACGGGATTTAGGTGTCCCTGGACTGCTTACGGTCTGAGCCAAAGTTTCTGAACTTGACAGTAACTTTTTTGAACGCGCTGCAGGTGCCGTATAAGGGAGGATGTTCCTAGGTGGTTGACGTCCCTACCCCTACTTATTTCACCTTTACATATGGTACATATGGCAAGACAGTTGTTGTCCGGATTTGGATAGAAATATTGCCAGACCAAAGAGGTGGAATGTTTGGTCTTCTGCCCAGGCATGACCGTGATGGGCTTTTTCATCCCACGGACAACAACTGTCTCCCCCGGAGCCTGATTTAAACAAACCACATCACCATCAGAATCCTCCTCGCCAACTTCCTCCTCAGCGCCAGCTACACCAGTATCCTCATCCTGTTGTACTTCAACAGTGACATCTTCAATTTGCATATCAGCAAGTGGACTGTGGGTGCTCCTTTCAGCACTTGCAGGGGGCGTGCAAATGGTGGAAAGAGCCACCTCTTCCCGTCCAGTGCTGGGAAGGTCAGGCATCGCAACCACCACCACACTTGGACTCTCCTTGGGGATTTGTGATATCTTCTTAGAAAGCACAGTTCTTCGCTGTGCTTTTGCCAGCTTAACTCTTTTGATTTTTTTAGTGGGAGGAGTGCTTCCATCGTCATGTGAAGCTGAACCACTAGTCATGAACATACTAGGGATCGACCTTAGCCGTTCCTTGCCACTCCGTGTCGTAAATGGCATATTGGCAAGTTTACGTTTCTCTTCAGCTGATTTAAATGTCTTTTTCAAGGTCATTTTCCTGAACTTTGCCATTTGGGATTGTATGTGCCCTCTACTATGACATTGGGCATCGGCCTTGGCAGACGACGTTGATGGCATGTTATCGTCTATGTCATGACTAGTGGCAGCAGCTTCAGCACTAGGAGGAAGTGGTTCTTGATCTTTCTCTATTTTATTTTTATCGGAGAAAGTTTGGTCCTCCATTTATGTTATATCGATTTGATATATACGTGCGGCTAAACACAGAAAATAATTTTTTTTTTGGTTTGGACTGGAGTGTACTTTGTGGGTTACAGCACCCTTTAACGGTCAAGCCAGCCGGCCCTTTACTTATGACACAGGCGCACTCTTGGCACTACTTTGTTGATGCACGTGCGGCTACTGCGCACACAATTCACAAACACAGAAAATAATTTTTTTTTGGTTTGGACTGGAGTGTACTTTGGGGGTTACAGCACCCTTTAACGGTCAAGCCAGCCGGCCCTTTACTTATGACACAGGCGCACGCTTGGCACTACTTTGTTGATGCACGTGCGGCTACTGCGCACACAATTCACAAACACAGAAAATAATTTTTTTTTGGTTTGGACTGGAGTGTACTTTCGGGGGTTACAGCACCCTTTAACGGTCAAGCCAGCCGGCCCTTTACTTATGACACAGGCGCACGCTTGGCACTACTTTGTTGATGCACGTGCGGCTACTGCGCACACAATTCACAAACACAGAAAATAATTTTTTTTTGGTTTGGACTGGAGTGTACTTTCGGGGGTTACAGCACCCTTTAACGGTCAAGCCAGCCGGCCCTTTACTTATGACACAGGCGCACGCTTGGCACTACTTTGTTGATGCACGTGCGGCTACTGCGCACACAATTCACAAACACAGAAAATAATTTTTTTTTAGGTTTGGACTGGAGTGTACTTTCAGGGGTTACAGCACCCTTAACGGTCAAGCCAGCCGGCCCTTTACTTATGACACAGGCGCACGCTTGGCACTACTTTGTTGATGCACGTGCGGCTACTGCGCACACAATTCACAAACACAGAAAATAATTTTTTTTTTGGTTTGGACTGGAGTGTACTTTCGGGGGTTACAGCACCCTTTAACGGTCAAGCCAGCCGGCCCTTTACTTATGACACAGGCGCACGCTTGGCACTACTTTGTTGATGCACGTGCGGCTACTGCGCACACAATTCACAAACACAGAAAATAATTTTTTTTTGGTTTGGACTGGAGTGTACTTTCGGGGGTTACAGCACCCTTTAACGGTCAAGCCAGCCGGCCCTTTACTTATGACACAGGCGCACGCTTGGCACTACTTTGTTGATGCACGTGCGGCTACTGCGCACACAATTCACAAACACAGAAAATAATTTTTTTTTGGTTTGGACTGGAGTGTACTTTCGGGGGTTACAGCACCCTTTAACGGTCAAGCCAGCTGGCCCTTTACTTATGACACAGGCGCACGCTTGGCACTACTTTGTTGATGCACGTGCGGCTACTGCGCACACAATTCACAAACACAGAAAATAATTTTTTTTTAGGTTTGGACTGGAGTGTACTTTCGGGGGTTACAGCACCCTTAACGGTCAAGCCAGCCGGCCCTTTACTTATGACACAGGCGCACGCTTGGCACTACTTTGTTGATGCACGTGCGGCTACTGCGCACACAATTCACAAACACAGAAAATAATTTTTTTTTTGGTTTGGACTGGAGTGTACTTTCGGGGGTTACAGCACCCTTAACGGTCAAGCCAGCCGGCCCTTTACTTATGACACAGGCGCACGCTTGGCACTACTTTGTTGATGCACGTGCGGCTACTGCGCACACAATTCACAAACACAGAAAATAATTTTTTTTTGGGTTTGGACTGGAGTGTACTTTCGGGGGTTACAGCACCCTTAACGGTCAAGCCAGCCGGCCCTTTACTTATGACACAGGCGCACGTTTGGCACTTCTTTGTTGATGCACGTGCGGCTACTGCGCACACAATTCACAAACACAGAAAATAATTTTTTTTTTGGTTTGGACTGGAGTGTACTTTCGGGGGTTACAGCACCCTTAACGGTCAAGCCAGCCGGCCCTTTACTTATGACACAGGCGCACGTTTGGCACTACTTTGTTGATGCACGTGCGGCTACTGCGCACACAATTCACAAACACAGAAAATAATTTTTTTTTTGGTTTGGACTGGAGTGTACTTTCGGGGGTTACAGCACCCTTAACGATCAAGCCAGCCGGCCCTTTACTTATGACACAGGCGCACGCTTGGCACTACTTTGTTGATGCACGTGCGGCTACTGCGCACACAATTCACAAACACAGAAAATAATTTTTTTTTGGTTTGGACTGGAGTGTACTTTCGGGGGTTACAGCACCCTTTAACGGTCAAGCCAGCTGGCCCTTTACTTATGACACAGGCGCACGCTTGGCACTACTTTGTTGATGCACGTGCGGCTACTGCGCACACAATTCACAAACACAGAAAATATATTATTTTTTTAGCACTTGGGGGGAGCACCCCTGATGGACAGAGCACCCCCTGGACAACACTACAGCACCCCTTTAGGACTGGGACACTGCACAGGACTTTGGAGTGGACACAGCCCCTATGGAGAACTGACTGCACAACACAGTCCAGCCAGCCCCTATGGACTTTGAAGTAGTGGACACAGCCCCTATTAACAACAGCAGCACAGCACAACACAGCCAGCCCCTATGGACTTTGAAGTAGTGGACAACAGCAGCACTACACTACACTACACTACACAGCACTAACTCCCACCCTCCCTCTTCACTGTCCACAGCCGAGTGAGAAAATGGCGCCGACGCGGGTACCTTATATAGGATCCAAAACCCGCGAGACTCGGAAGGCGGGATGATGACGTTTTGCCTCGATGTCAGATCCGAGTCAGGCGGGAAAAGTCGAGCCTGACTCGGATCGGACTCGGATCGGGGGGGCTCGGGGGGGTTCGGATTTCAGAAATCCGAACCCGCTCACCCCTAGTTTTAAGGATAGCAAAACTTGAGCAAAGGTGACTTAATTAGTTTTTCAGTTATTTTCATTTAACATCTGTGCTCAAGCATGGATATCACTAAAACCAGGAACGTTAGTGTGCCTTGAGGACAGAGGTTGGGAAACACTGCCCTAAACAATCTCTTTAATTAGTGGGCATGAGTACCACCTCCCCTCAATTACAGAATGCATTTCAATAAACCAGAAGTAACCCGGAAGTGCGTTTCAACTGCCGAATGTGGCTTTTAGGGTTCCGTTTTCTATGGATCCCTGGGCTGGTATTTATAGCCCCAGTGTAAGTGGATCCCCCGTTTAGAGCTTGCTGGTGCACTGATAAGCTGAATTGGTCCTAATGCCATTGGCTCCAGTCGCGGCGTGTAGCTTCGGTGGGGTCCGCACATTACTAGTGGTGGCCATTTTGTTGTAGTTTTCCCTCTAGTGTTCCCTAGTCACCATTTATCCATAGTCTTTTCACTATGAGAGCCATATGTAATCACAATAGACATGCAATCACATATCCATTCTTGGAATATCGATCTACTAGATCCTGGAATATTTGAAACAGGGTTAAAGATATATCTAATAGGTACTGAGCTATGATAATAAATAAAAACACATGGTCGATAGAAGCAAAATACAGAAAATACAAAAGTGAGATTAGGCAATATTAAAATGACCAGATAAAAAGAGCAATATAAAATGCATATAAACAATGTAATCACCTGTTAATATTAATTGAAAAATAGAATAGAAATAATAGCATCTAAAATAATTGAAAACAATAAATTAACAATATATTACAAGACCCAGATAAAAAAAATAACTTTCATTCTAAAAATGGAGCAATTTCATAATTATCTTTTAGTCCATTGGGAACCAGGGTGTTCAGTGAATATATCCAAAACATCTCACATTTAGATAATCTATTATCTAGATCACCTCCTCATTCCCCAATTACCACATGATCTATAGCTTTAAATTTAAAACCATTTATATCAGAGTTGTGGAACAGCTTTAAATGCCTGGGGACACTATGATTATCCAGTTTGTTGTTAATACTATGCAGATGTTCTTGTATCCTCATCTTTAATGGTTGTTTTATTTTACTGATATATTTCGACTTGCAAGGACACTCTAAAATATTGATAACCCATGTAGTTATACAATTCATATACTCTTTTTTTTTTTTATCAAGAAATTTTGTGAATCATCAAAATTCATAAAAGACTTATTGTTTGGATGTATATACCTACAAATATTACAGTGACCACACTTAAAAAAGTGTTTTCTTTGACTATACCAAGGATTCACATTTTTGTGCATTTTTAACTTTCAATTGACTAGGAGCAAGTATGCTCTTTAAGTTTCTGGCTTTTTAAAAAAAACACTTTTGATCTATCTGGTAAAATAGTGTTTAATATCCCATCCATTTTCAAAATCTCCCAATGTTTAGTCAAGGTTTTGTGTATCTTTTTCTCATGTCTATTAAAGGGGGTAATAAATAGGACCTCATTATCTTTATCCTTAGTTTTCTCTTTATATCTCAATAGATCTGACCTGTTTGTATTCTTTGTTCTGATGATCGATTTGTTTAAAAGATCATCAGGATACCCCCTTTTCTTAAATTTATCAAAATATAGTTTGAGTTGTTCTTCACATTGGTCTTGTTCACTGCAATTACTCTTGACTCTACAGAACTGTGAGAATGGAATATTAGTTTTCCATTTCAAGGCATGGCGACTATTAAAATGTACATAAGAGTTAGTGTTTACAGTCTTGACAAAACTCTTAGTTTGGATACCCTTATCAGTGCTCATCAATACTAGGTCCAAATATTCTATTTGGTGATCTTCAAATTTATACGTAAAGGACAAATTATAGATATTATCACCAATAAACTTCATGAATTCTTCAAATCTCAATTTTGTACCTTTCCACATGATTAAAATGTCATCAATATAGTGTTGGTAGAAAATATTAGCACTAAAAATGGTATCCCTATATATAAAAACATTCTCCCAGCTCCCCATGTGTAGGTTGGCAAAGCTATGTGTAAAAATAGTCCCCATGGCTGTTCCACATATTTGTAAATAAAAATTGCTCAAAAATTTAAAATAGTTGTTTCAATATAAAATCAATTAAGATACAGATAAAATCTTTGAGATTCACTCAATTCTGCATCCACAAGGAGGAACTCTCTACATGATTCAATACCTCTCCTGATCTATCGATATGTATAATGATTGAACATCAATGGTGACCCAATGATAATCATCACCCCATATAAAATTTGCCAATATTTGTAATATGGCTATAGTGTCCTTAGAATATCATTTTAATTTGTATACATATTTTCTCAAGAATATCTCTACATATTCTGAGCTATGTGCTGTCAAGGAATCAATACCTGCCACTATTGGTCTCCCAGGCAGATTATTTAAGCATTTATGGATCTTAGGAAGAAAATAAAAAATCGGTATCACTGGGTTATTTTTAATCAGAAATTGGTATTTGTCTTTGTTTATAATTCCTTGTCTTAGTGCATCTAACAAGACAACTCTGAGTTCCTCTATAAATCCTACTGTGGGATCCATATGCAGTTTCTTATATGAGGAAACATTTAACAGTCTAAACTCCTCAGTTTCATCATCCTTCCTATTCATAATAACCAAACCTCCACCCTTATCTGCTTGTTTCATAACAATCTCATCATTATTTTTTAACCTTTTTATTGCATTTTTCTCAAATTTAGTCAGATTGTCCTTGAATTTTAAACACTGAGGAGTGTTCTTTACTTCGCACAGATCTTTTTTTACTAATTCATAGAACATTTCGATTTGGCTGCCCCTCAACTCTAAGGGATAATATTTGGAAGGTGGTTTTAATCCAGACCTAGAGTGATTGTCAATGTTAGTCACTACTACTGGTTCTTTCTTCAGGAAATGTCTCTTCAATGTGAGTTTCCTGATGAATTTGTTCAAATCAATGAATAATTGGAAATTATTTGACTGAGTGGTTGGGGCAAAGGACAAACCTTTATATAACAGTGAGATTTCTGCTTCAGTAAGAGCTCATATGATGAAAGGTTAAAGATACCTTACTCTTTAAATCTACATCTGTATTTAGTTCTGCAGGTTTCTTCTTTTTTTGTACTCTCTATGAGTCTTCTTTTTAATGGTGAAGATCTTCTTACCTGTTCCTGACAACCCATAACTCCCATTGGTTTCTCCCTCAAGTCTGAGGCCATTGGAGATAAAAAAATTCAGAGTCAGTATTAGATTCTAGCCTACTTAAAGTGGAATATCGATTAGTATTTACAAAACTCACTCATTTGGGTGTTGGAAACCTCTTGTGTATAGGTTTAGATTTAGATCGTACACTAGTCCACTGCCCTTGTTTCCTCTGTCTAGAGTCATTTCTACGTTTATCAATATCGCCATTCCATTTCTTAGTTTTCCCATTTTGGTAATGCATCTTATCTCTAAAAACCTTTTTTTTTCTTTAGTTTTAATCACATCTAGTTAAATTTTTACTAAAACAACATCGTTCACTTTATATTCCTCACTGTTTTTTTGAGCTTTCCATCATCACTTCTTTATTTGTTAGCTCTTTTTCAATATCAATGAGATTTCTCTTTTTTTCCTGAATGATCAATTGCATCAGTTTCATGGAACAATCGTGCAACACACAGTCCCAATATTTGAGGAATTGTTCATTCTTACTGCTAAAACTAGGTTGTTTAATGATCCTGAGTCCCCTAGGGATCCTATCGACTTTCATGTACTGTTCTAATCCAGCAATGTTCCACCAAGTCTTAATTTCTTTTGCAAGAATTCTTTACATATCCCAAAATTGGTCATCCAAAGAATCATTTCTACTTGATTGGTTGTTCATGCTGATAAAGTAGTGGTGAATTCCACTCTATAAGGTACGCCTCCACCACACTTAGGGCCTGATTCAGAGCCGCTCATAAGCGGCCGCTCGTTCGCTCCCAGCGATGTTCACACAACTGTGCATGCATATGGGTCGTAATGCACGTGCACCAACCAGTCAGTGCGGTCGGAAATCGAGCGCTCACAAAATAATGAGTGCCTGCTAATTTGAGTGACAGGATGAGGCGTTTGTGGGTGGTAACAGAGGAGGGTGCTTGAAAACGGGGAGTGGTGATCCGAACGCAGGCGTGCCAAATGGTCAAAATGGGCGTTTTAAGGGTCTACATAATTAACAAAGCAGCATCATCGGCCACATCACTTGGTAGTCTCTTAGCCTGAACTGTTCGCATGATTGCTGTAGGAAAATCCTACCACAAGCACTGCGAGCAGTTCAGATGCCTTACAATGTACTCGATTAATCTAATAAATAGCGGAGATGATGTAGGATGCGAGCGGCCAGGGGGCGTCTTTATAAAATAACGAGCGCATGTTTCGTTCGCTCGCTCAGACATAGAGGCGTCAACAGGCCGCAAAGAGCGAGCGCTCAATTTAAATAGCCGGCCCCTTTTTCTGAATGAGCGAGTGCAAATAGCGTCCGGCTCTGAATCAGGCCCAGAGGGTGATTTTACCTGGTGAAAGGTACCTTGGCTCTGTACAATATTGCACTAGGAGGTGCTCTTTTTCCACTTTGTATTATATATTATAATATATAAAAATGCAGCAGAGGCAGGCACACTTCAGAATGGATAAGCAGAAGAAGGGATTGGTGTCACTCCCTGGTCTTTTGAAATAAAAGTAGCCATAAGCCAGTCACTGGGTCAATGTTTTGAGTTTATTATAAACTCGTCATCAGGTGAATAATTAAACAAAAAACCAAAACAAAAAAAAAGGTTTAAAAAAAAATAGTTTTAAAAGGTTCAATGCTTACCTGAAATAAATGTAAGAAAGCTCACAAGGCAAGAGGAGCAGCTTCCCAACATGTTTCATCCATCTAGGACTATATATATATATATATATAATATATTATGACATGATTGGGGTAGGGGTCCCTCTCCTGGAATAGGTGGACACCTCCTTACACAGCAGCCAGGAAACAAACACTCCAATTGTGGGTTTTCATGCAAGCTGGTCTGCACCAGTTTTTGTTGTGCAACTCCAATAGTCAAATAAACCTAACCTAAAATAAATCCCGGGCACTGACTAGACAGGTAATTTCCTCTCTACAAGTGGCAAAGCCTACTGCCTCACCACAAACACAGCACTTTCAAAAGGTTGCAGTGTCTCTAAACAAAACCTCAGTATCTATTATCCCCAGGGTGTGTGAGACACTGCATCTAAACTCTTACACAGCTAAATTGAGCCACTTCCAGGTGTAATCCCTAATTAGCCTGTTCTAAGGCTGAAAAGCCTAACACCTGAAACGGCCCTGTGGATGGAGCCCTCCCCTCTCTCTCACATCCACACCCCCAGGACCCATTCTCTGGCTTTTACCAAAAGCCGACACTCAGATCTGTTTGTAAAACAGACTCTTCCTGGGGGTTAAAATACATTTTACAGGAATCTGGTACACATATACATGCCATCCATAACATCCAGTGCTTCTATCACATATCCCCCACTTTGTTTTGACCTGTGGGTGGAACAACTGCAGCCCCCAAACAATGGACACATGACAAAGCATCTGCATTGGCAAGCTGGCTTCCTGGCCTGTGTTCTACTGTGAACTTGAAATTTTGTAATGTCAAGATCCACCTTGTTGTTAAGCTCTCTTTATTAAACTTCTGTCAATGGTGTAACCAAGATACTTTACTTCTTCCATCCCTAGGCAACATTGCTTTGGGTTGACTGTCAATCCTGCACTATAGATGGAGTTCAACACTGCTTGTACTCTGGGCAAATGAGACTGCCAATCAGGACTATGAATGACTACATCACCTAGACCAGGAGCAGTATACTGTCTATAGGGGTCTTAGAACTCTGTCCATCATCCTGATATTGCCAAAGAGACATGGGAGGGGCAGTCCAGTCCCTATAAAACTGTCATTGAGACTAAGTAAAGAATGCCAGAACAGTTATACCATGTAAATCTTATCAAACCTTGAAAGGATAGAGCAGCTCTGTCAGCCATCCCAGCCCCTCCACTAAACTTAGGGCCTTTGGTTCCTGAAGTGGCAATAACTAAAACCCTGTTGAACGTTCAACAGCAGCAAGTTAAGGAATTTCTTATCAGAAATAGGGTTTTGTTCTCAGATATACCAGACAAAACCACAGTCATTAAACATGACATAATCATTGACCCAGGGGTTAAGCTTAACCTAAACCCCTATAGGTTACCAGAAGCCCAAAGAGAATCAGTTCTAAAGAAATGTAAAAAATGTTGGAACTGGGTGTAATTGAAAAATCGCATGGTGAATGGTCAAGACCCATTGTGCTTATTCCTAATCTGATTGGAATGTACGTTCAGCAACGATTTTCAAACATTGAACAATGTAGTTTGATGCCTACCCAATGCCAAGGGTGGATGAGCTAATTGAAAGGCTAGGAAGAGCCAGGTATTTAACCGCTCTAGACTTAAACAAAGAGTATTGGCAAGTGCCGTTAACTGAGAATGCCAAAGAAAAGACAGCTTTTCTGACACCAGAAGGGTTGTTCCAATACAAGATGTTGCCCTTTGGGTTATTTGGGGCACCGGCTACCTTGGCTAGTACTAATTCTGAGATTGAGAAAGCCTTCACAAAGTGTGTACACCATAGAAATCTCCGCATCATGTACCTAGTGCAAAATGTATTTTGCCAAGGTAAAAAGAGCAGGACAATACATTTAAATACAAAATACTGTATATGGTCCTTTTCAAAAAACCCAGGGATAAATTATAGGTAGCAACTTTGGCTAGACAAATCATCCCATTAAAACTAAATATATTCTAGAGACTTTTGAAAATGCTACGAGTCTACCTTATGGATATTTACTGGTTGATTTAAGAACCAATACGATTGACGACTAATATTTATGAAGCAGATTATTTCCATCAGATGCACCGGTCACCCATGTCATTAAAAAGCGCAGTTCTAAAAATCTATAAGTGTACAACTTTTCGGCATTCATTCTAGTTCTATCAGCTATGAACATGTCAGCACAGATACGCCATAATTGGGGTCTTTTAAAGATGCTAATAAAGGTGACACCTACCCAAGAGAAATGCTATTTTAACCAATGCATCAAAGATTTGGTGACAGCCATTTGTGAGATAGCCCTCCACACGCTTAAAGGTAAAATACCTTTGTCACAAAGTCAGTTGAAGTACCTTAAAAAGAAGCAGGCCCTAAGAAATTTGCTTTGTAAAAAGAAACTCCATTGGTAAAAAGAAGAGTTTGGTGAATTTACAGCTCACTGCTTGGTTTTTCCTGTTTGGTTAATAACCAGACTTCTGACTAATCGCTGCGGGAGTATGCTGAGAAAATATGTCTGGTGCCACAGCAGCAGATAGACCATTTACACAACAAACCGAGTAGCGATGGCTTATGTAAAAAAACATCCACACAAGGTCTAGATGTAGAGATGGTAAACATACTACAGAATAACAATATCTGGTGTTGAGTAAGCAGTCTGATAGAGCAATGTCAACTATAACTCTTAAAACGATACTGGATTAGAACCTCTATATAGCCCTGCCTATACCTTCTAATATCCTACCTATAAACCTCTAAGGATGACGCTAATTTGCGTACACAGTCATACAGTAAAAAAAGACTTCAGACCTGGAATCTGTGGTTCCAAAGCACAAGTATTATTCAAGTAAAAGTACAGTCAGTTACACGCTATTGATCTAGACACAATTCGGCGCAAAGGAATTATACAGACCCAAGTACAGTATACATACGCAGCGCTTCCGGACCAGATGTTAGGCATCAGCAAGAAACCCCTTGTCAACCAGCATTCAGCATGAAGACTAAAAGCCCAGTGTTGGAGCACCCATATTTATACCCCCCAGGAATAGACAAAACAATAGAGACGTTTGTTGCTGATGCCATTGGTTCCTAAGGGGGATACATCTGTTACAGAGCGTTTAACAGGCTGATTCAAATAGACCCAACCTAGCCTCTAACAACTGGGGGTCTCTGGGTTCCCGCCTCATGCAACATCCTAACAGTTGTTCATATTATATACATTTTGTTGCTTGAAGTCTCTGCGGTCCATAAGTTGAGAATGCATGATGCGTTCTCCACACCGACGATACCGGAATATTGTGGAAAGAGTACGCATCAGTACAAAACCAAACACGGCTTACTTAGCATGTATAAAACCCTAGTTACCAAATAATCTCTATTTCACAGCATTTATACTAAATGAACGAACTTAAATCTTATCCCTTAAAGCTTATGGAACCTTGTATGTGGATATTTAATGTGTGAGTATACGGGGTTTGATATAAAGATGCTAGTTAACTGGGGACAGATGCATGCGCATTTAGCTATTGAACAGTGTTTTCATATAGGATCTTATGCATTCGCTAATATGCGACTAGTTAACAGCGCAGTTGTGCGTATTAATGCGTATATGAGAAATGATGAAAGATGCAATTGCATGATGCTAATAGTAATATCGCCATAGGTACTTAATTGTGAGTTTATCTAAAATGGCGCTTGGGCAGCCATTCGCAAAATGGCGTCTTGCGATCTCATTTCCAAGATGGCGTCTTGCGGCCAGTCACAAGATGGCGTCGCCGTGATTCAATTTTAAACTGATCTTATCTCAGCCAATTATCCAGCTTCGACACTCTTTTATCACCCTGATGCAAAAGCTGATGATGAAACAACTAACTCTGAGCAGCATGCTGATACGATGGTATTTGTCATGACATTTTGAACTGTGTTAATGCGCAGTATAGGAAATACTATTGACTAAAATGACACATCACAAGCTGAAATGCTAAAGGTGAGTTTCTGTATAAAGGCCAAGTTGTACCAGGGTCCAACATATTGGATTTAATAAGAAACATTACGCAGAATCATAGCGCTTCGAGCCGCAAGATGCTGAATAGCTGGCCTGAATTCATGAGCGCTATGTCTGAATTAAATGTCCCATCCACTGTAGTTGGCAATGTGGCAAATAAACTGTACCTAGACCGTTTAAAAGCAGAGACGTACGATACTGCTGATGGTATTGTAACAGTGCCACCCCAGCTGCAAACCCTAAAACAAAGCATATAAATGGTTTAAGTTTCCCTGAACTAACAATGCCACATGGCTACTTACTGCCTAGAAAAAGAACTGTATGTCTGTTTCAGGAAACCCCATGGCTGACTCGATAACATATGCTATTTTATGTTGTTGTTTTTTCATACATTAGAAATTGAGTGTTTATTTTGTATCATATTTGATTTTGTATTATGATGATGCTGAAATGTATAAAAATTTTAAGAAATGCTGTGTTATATTTCTGCTTCAGCTATGTATCTGAAATATACTTTTTATGTTACAATAAAATATGACTATGATTTAGAAAGAGGTGTTTTATTTTTTGATTCTAATCAGTGAATTTGAAAGAAACTTGCATTCACAAAACAGCGATAATTTAGAAACAATGTTGTTTATTTTAAAATCATCATAGTTATGACACCTTGTACATAAAAGGCATCAAACACATCGGTTATTACAACAAGTTACACATTTATGTATATATTTATCCATATGACTGCAATGTAAAAAATGTAATATCGTCTTTGGGAAAATGGTACTGTCCGATGAGAAACCATAAGTATAAAAAAATAACAAATGTCCTGCTCATTAAAATAAGCAGCCAACCAGTGTATGGCAGGCTGTCCTCTAGTATGAGTATTGATTACAAATCCGCAAGGGTAATGTGTCAGTTTACCTTCCGGCAACATATCACAAGATAGTTTCCTTTAAAAATAGGCCAAGTGCATGGCGCAATGTACAGAATGCAATTTATCTGTAATTTGTTCATTCTTCAAAAGCGTTATGACTATTGTTAAAATATGCAAAAAATATTCAAATAGATTATTTCACTTATAGGTAATCATACAGCATATCATGCCTTTGATTAATCTCAGTGATATTATCAAATAGAGGGTAAATGACCACATTGATTGTCCAATCCAACGCATCCACAAAGCGTAATTCACCACGTAGATTGCCTGTTCTTATCTGCGAAACTCCCGCACTCCTGCCCTGGCAACATATCAGAAGCAAATAGCATGTAGCCATCGAGGTACTCTTCACTGATAATTAGATTGTGTTGATGAAAAAGGTTGCAGTGCAGCGGTCCCAGTAATTCAACCACATGACTATGCGCGGTTGCTCTTGTGCATTTTCTAAATCCTGTATTTGTGCCATCCATCAGCCAGTTATAATGTTCTCCAGCCACATCTTTGTAAAATAAGCCTGTGGTGTGCTTTGTTCACAAAGCATCCAAGCTATAATTCATTATAGTCTCAATATATGCTCGATAGGCGTAAAGATTGTTGGATTGCGATGTGAGTCTCTCGCCCAAAGTAACATCCACCTGACTGAATAAAGTTGCTATGTAGTAATTAATAAGGACGACCCGGGCCCCTAGGGGTATCGGATTGTTATTGTGTCATACGATCTTACACGTCACATACAGCAGTGTGTTGTTCAGATCATAGTAGTGTTTGATGCTGGCCACTATATAAAATTCAAGTGGTGAACTTCGATGTATAGGCTTTTATCCACACTAGTTTGCTTTGGGGTACGTCAAAAAGATCCAGCTCTGATTTTGCGCATTCAACTAACTCTGCGTGTTTGAAAGACATAATTAAAAAATATCACCAAATCTTCGTATCGATTTTCTTTTCTTATTTTTTAAGTTGCGTCATCGGTTTTTGTTTAAAAGGGCATACACCAAGGCGGAAGTGCTGTTGACCACTTCTGTTTTCTTTTAGCCACACCTTTATATATTAATCCCGAACCATAGTGTTTTGCTTGATTCGATACATATATGTTATTCACAATGGCCATTGTGACGTGCCCGATAACGTCTTTTGTGATATTACGCACTGCGCTCTTTACATGCATTTTAGCTAACTCTAGACCTCTTCGGAAAACATGCACCACTTTTCTGAAAAGGCTTAGAAAATTGCCACCTAAACCGCAGCCGTACATGTACGCGCTGCCGTGAAAACCGGGTAAACCATTATTGCCTTGCGTTTTATAATATTGCATGTAGAGCACTGGATCTCCATAATTTTTAACAGCAACCATTCTGTATAGTTAATAAAAATCTTTTTGCAATGTCTAAAGTGTAGTTTTGCAATCGCTTTCCCAAACTTAAATGGGATGTTCTCATTCCGATCATAATTTATCTCTATGGCTATTGTGTCAAAATGCGCTTTGCAAAAAGGTACGTAATCAGGTTTCTCATATCGAATTGTGAGCATATCATTGTTATGGCCCTTAATTTCAACAGTGCGCAGGAATGGAACATAACTATAGCTGACCCACTGGTGTTCCATAATGTCTGTGTACACATACAATGTATATTGGCCTCCGATGAAGTCGGTGCAGGGCTTTAAAAACTTAGTTTTAACTTGTAAACCCAGTATTCTTGTCAGCTTAGCACCGGCTGTAAGCTGGTACAATGGTTTACTGTCAAAGGATACAATGCATTCAAGCGATTCATACAGTACCATAGTTTTAACCCTCCCTCCAGTTTATGTTGCTCAATTTCTGCATTGATTACCTCAAGTAGCGCATCGATTGTGTCATAAAAATCGGGCTTAATACACACACACTTGGGCCATTCCACTTTTTTATTTGTAACCCACAATCAAGTATATCCAAAGTATTCCGGATGTGTGGGGATTGTATGTCTGTAAGAGCTACCTCCCATTAAACATTTAAGTGTATCGGCTTTGCAAGTTTTGTTGTATAGTTAAAAAAATGTATTTGCGGAAATGTGTCTGCTGAGGCATTGCTGGGCAAGGATATGTAGAATGCTTTGTCATCCATCTCTCGCCTTGTTTAGAATGTGATGCGTTTTATATATCTTTTATCTCTGATGCAGTGACCCAGCTGTTAAATTTTGCGGGGTAACCACGCCACTTGACTAACGCATATTTCCGACCTCTGACCATCTTATTTTTTCAAATCTTTTCCACTTTGTAAATTCTATTAAAGTTTTTTGGTATGCTTTGAAGCTCTTTGGGCTAAAAACTGCCTGTTATAGCTTCCCTGTTCAGATCCGTCAATGTATAAAGTGGCTTAAGTGCTTTAGTGTTCACTCTGTGTATTACAAATATTTCCGCAGAATAATTCTGTTCATAGCCTTTCTAAAATATATCCTTATATTTGGAGATGCGTAAATGTTCACTGACGGCTAAATGCGGTGGGGATTTATTGGCTTTAAAATAATCACCATACGTGGTCTTGAAAATTCTCTAAGCATTAGAGGGCTTCACTTCACACAGCGTGCACTTAATAGTTCTGTGGTATGTGTTATTATAGCTGAATCTGTAGTCCTGTAAAACAATACTTGCATATCTGTAAGTATTCTGAGCTGTGAAATAGCACCACATCCGTGTTTTTAAAGTCCTGTTGAAGCATTCTATAACAGCCACTTTCACATAATTATTGGTTGTGAAATTATGTATACCATGTTTTTCTAACACTTATTTTATGATTTTGTTTAGAAACTTTTCTTCAATTAGTTTGCAGCTTCTTTGGTATGCAGACCTGCTGAAATATTTTTTCAAAAGCATTCGCGACTGTTGTAGTGTTTTTATTCATTAGGCTTACACCCCACGCTCTCTCACTGAATATATCGATAATGGTTAGTATGTACTTAATACCATCATTGTCCTTTGTAAGATCTACAGTATGAGCTAGACCAACTTGCAATGCCATTGCTGATTTAGATCCGATACGCTGTTCATATTCCTTTCATAGTTTTTCCTAGCCGGCTTGTGTAATGTATAAACATCTTGATTACGCAGCCATTTTCTAATTTCCAATCTTTTAAATGCAACTTTATTTGCCTTATAATACTTAACAAACCAGCAATAACTACCTGGGTTTAATACCATGTAATACGCTTTTTCATCAGCTTTTTCCATTTAGCCATTTAATAAACATGACCAAATTACATGTTAACAATGGATTTTCAATGAGCTGTTCTGTCTAAGTGTTAATAGCTTCTTAATATCAAAAAAAATATCATTTGAAATCAAATTTTATATGAAATGTATATAAAAAGGGGCATAAAACAGGGAAGTGTAAAGGGGCTTGTTATGGGAGGGGTTATGTGCATTTTGGGGGAGTGGAGTGTTACTATATACTACTCATACAAGATCTGTTATATATTTGTAATTTTGAAAGCAGTGTGGCCATTATATTATCCTTATATCTTACCTAATTCTACTGTAAAAAAAATCTATTTGTTCCCTCCTATGAATTTTGTAACTATTGTAAGGGGCTATATATATATTACATTAAATTAATCTACTACAGTATAGGTTTTTAAAAGTACTTCCTGTATTTTATTATACAATGCTACAATTGTTGCATTTTATAATTAAGTGTAGATGATTCCACATATTGTAAGGCTCAGAGGGAGCTGCTTCCCTTATTTTACCATGGTATTTTTTATGTATATGTTTCAATAAAAAAATTCATTAAAAATATCAACTGCATGAACATACATTTATGCTATGTAAGAATTAAAGTAGAGCAACAAAAATTACAAATTGAATCTAGGTTGAAAATTTGACATTATGGGGATAATTCAATTACCCGTTGTTCCGAGAAAAATCCATGGTAAATAGCCCATATTCATGATGGTGCAAGTGAAAAGCACATAGGTCCATGAACTTATGAAGTATTCTATGTGTTTTCATGTGAAACCTGATAATTTTCACGCATGAAAAATTGTCTCTAATTAATTTGTGTGCTAAAAAATGGTGACAAAATTGAAAAACTCCAGTGTTTAGACTCCCCCCTAAGACTAAACACTGATAACAAGTTGAATTAGATAATCTCAAAGATATTTAGGTTAGGAATACTAGAGAATAGAAGGTACTGTAGCAATAATCCAATTAGGAATCAATGAGGGTATCCAATTGGATACATTGAGAGCATATATTGGAACTTTGGTTTGAGATGCAATAGGAAAAGGTGGATTTTAGTAGCATTGTAAAGAAGAAAATTCCAGCTAAGGAGTTAGAAAATAAAATGGAAACCTCACATTTAAAGCATTATGAAAATTGGTCACTCAGTCTAGTTTAAGCAGAAAAATATAAAGCTCAATTTTTAAATTTTTAAATGCAAATATAACCTGGACATTTCCATATGGATTTAATAGGATAAAGGCAGATTTTTGGAGCTACTGGGTATTAAATGATCAAGGGGATTTATGAACCATATTTAAATCAATTGAAATAATTAGGTCACCAAATGAATAATGGAAAGACAGAAAAATGTTGACCTGGTACAGAACTTTGAAGCACTCCTGCAGTCTAAGCAATAGATGAAGAGGGCTTATAGCCACAAGTCACAGAAAAACAGTCAATCAGATGCTCAGAGAATGTAATGTCAGAAACGGAAAAAGAGCAATGGTGTGAAATGCAGCGGACAGATCTAGATGCAAAAGGACAGAGTATTGTATGTTCCATTTAGCAGCCTAGAGATCATTTACAACATTGCAAATATCTGAGTCTCCACATCATGATATATGAAATCCATAACAAGCTTTGTCCAAAGCTAGGAAGTAATTTATTAGTTTAGAGCACAGGAAAAAATCATGACCTGGCATTTAGGAAATTTTTGATAGTTTGGATAAAAAAATCATAGCTCAAAATGATTGTTAAAAAATTACTCAATTAAAAATTAAAAAATGAATCCTAAATTTAAAAAGTATAGGTATATACTTGAATATGAGATGTTAAAAATTTGAGTTACTATATGGATGAGAAGATATTAAATGGGTAAAGTGCAAAGGCAGTTTGTTGTGAGCAAAGAGAAGTCAACTATGAAACGGAACAGAAAAGTCATGAAAGATCGCTAAGGACTTAACTCTCAACTGGTACAACCTATTGATGTATAACTGGTACATTTGGTCGCTCAGACTCCTATTCATTTTTCATTCATAACTGGAACATAACATCTTGGAGAAAAAAAATAATTGCTTCTTACTTTCTTTCTGGAATGTTTTAGAAGGGAAATTGTGTTGTACAAGCAAATGAAAGAAATATGACTGAGAAAAAAATTGTAATGCAATTTTATTGGCACACTGAATGAACATTGTACCTTTTTTACTGAAATGCCATCACTTTTAAGAATAAAATATGAAATGTAATGTACAGTGAATGATAGAATGGGTCTCTGAGACCAAAATGGTAGAATATGACGTGGTTTTTACAATCTACTTGTAGAAAGAGTCAGTGAAGTAAAACACAGCCACTTAAGTTTTAAATATAAGTAAATAAGAATAACTCTAAAAAAATTATTAAAATATAATAATGTAACTAGTAAGAGGTTTGTCAGGCTGTAGTATGACAAAAAACTTACCAATTTACTTGTGTTCAGAATGGAGCACCTTCTTATCCAATGGATTGGGATTTAAGGACTTTAAGGAAGATGAAGGGGTGTGTCTGTAGCTGTGCCCATGTTTGATTGCCATCTATTGCAAATAAGTGCACGGTCTAAGAGACCAACTATACCTGTTAAGGGGTATAAAGATTAATAAAATGGAGGCTACAGTATCAGTTTTTCTTCAAAAATAGTCAGTAAAGATCTATGGAACACATGGAAAAGGGCAAGAATTGGGAAAGAAGACATAGGTTTGATTCCTTATTTTTAATTAAAGGTGAACAATATCATATTTATATTGAGATTGAGCACAATGCATAATAGAGGCTATCTAGATGTGACCAAGATCAGGAAATAGTAGGAGAGGAAATGTTATAGAAACTTTGATACAAAGTCTATATTTTAAAAATAAAACCTGAGCTTGATCTAAATGCCAAGATTTTAATTGATCAGAAACTAGCATTATTTTTAGAAGCTAATTTACATTGAAACAAAGTCTTAAATTTAGTCAAGTATATTTTGAGTAAGTTTATTTTGTGTAATTCACATAGGAGCTGGCATACGTTTCTGTTTTTTGGCAGCTTTGTTCTTCTTAGATTCTAGGCTATTCATCTTACTTTTGTTGATTTTGTGTTCATCAGTACATCTTTTAAATCCTAAAATTAGCTGTGATTTATAAATTGCAGTACAACAATACAACTTTGAAACCATGTAAGTAAGAGAACCAGTATCTGGAGTAAGTCCCAGAACAAGGTTATAGCTGCTACCAAAACATACTGTTTGATAAAAGCACAAATATATCACCTTTTGGCTCACTTGACTATGGGCCTGATTCAGAGCCGGACGCAATTAGCGCTCGCTCGTCCAGAAAATAGGGGTGGCTATTCAAATGAACCATTCGCTGTTTGCGGTCTGTTCACGCCTCTGGGTCTGAACGAGCGAACAAAACTTGCGGTCGTTTTTTAGGAAACTACGCCCCCTGGCCGCTCGCATCCTACATCATGTCCGCTATTTATTAGATTAATCGAGTACATCGACCAGGGTATGAGCTGCTCGCTATTCTTGTGGTTGGTTTTTGCTACCACAATTTTGCGAGCAGTTCTGGCTATAAAATAACCCAGTGACGTGGTCAATGACGCTGCTGTTTTAATTATGCACACCCGTAAAACGAACGTTTTGACCTTTAAGCACGCCTGCGATCGGATCTCCACTCCCCGTTTTCAAGCATCTTCCCCTGTTACCACCCACAAACGCCTCTTTCTGTCACTCAAATTATCAGGCATTCGCTATTTTGCGAGCACATGAATTTCGGCCGCACTGACTGGTTCACGCATGCGTATAACGATCCGTATGCATGCGCAGTTGGGCAAACATCGTTCAGAGCGAACGAACGTCCGCTTACGAGTGGCTCTGAATCAGGCCCTATGTGTTGTTACTCAGCTTTCTATCAATGCACCTAGTATGCCTAAGTCATTTTCCATCTCACGTTTGCCAAATGTTATACCATTAAGCTAATAATAAATATAAGTTCCAGTTCTACTGATGTGTTTGAATCATTTTGTAGCAAGTTACTATCTTACTGTTTCACTTAAAAACCATGCAAACCCTAGTGTTGTAAGTGAACATGGATTTTGTTCTTTCTAGAACATATACAAGGACTTTAAAAAAAAATATAAAAAGAGCTGGACCTAATATTTGTTCCAATAATATATCACATAAATGTATCAGTCTTAATATATTCTATTGATAATTAGTAGGGATGTGCACCGACCCCTGTGTTTTGATTTTGGATCTGTATCCCCTTCAATGTTTTGGATCTGGATTTGGTTTTGCAAACCACCCTCTAGTGTTTTGGTTTTGGATCTGGATTTTTTATATAAAAGATAGATAAAAAGTTTTAAAAACAGATAAAATCATGTAATTTATGCAATCCAAAACCCTAAATTCAGATTTAAAATCCTAATTACAAACCACAAAAAGATCAGAACCGCGACCCGGATTTACCTGGATCTCCTCAGGAGATTAGAGCTGCGACTCTGATTTACCTGGATTCACTAAATTAGGGTGGTTTCGGATTTCTGGAGAACCCAACCGCCCATCTGTAATAATTAGCCATTGTTTTCAATTCTTCATTTAGTTTTCTGCTTTTGTACATACTAACCCTACCCCCTAGGCATAATACTCTCATCTTATGTACCAGACTGCTATTTTACAGTATTGAATACTTTTGCAAAATCCAAAAATATCACAACAATTGCACTTCCAGAGACAGCATGAGACTTACATCCTCATAAAAACTAATAATATTTGTTAGGCATAGCTGATCCTTCATGAAACCAAGCTGTCACATATTGTTATATACAAAATACTCCAGATTCACATCCATCAGGATCCCTTCAAATAATTTACACAGAAAAGAGGTCAGATTTCTGTTTCTATAATTACTGGTTCTACAGAATATTTTATTAAAAAAATTTGTACCACATCTGCTTCCTAACAATCTTCTGATACTGACCTGGTTACGAGGGAGTCCATAAATATTAGAAATAGTGGTCAATGAATTATTGTACTTTAGCACACATGGGACATCTGGACCAAAATAGTAAATGTAAATTTTTCGGGGAGTGAAAAACACACAGTTTAGTATTCTTATACAATTGAAATAAGTTAAAAATTAATGGCATCAAAATGGCAACAGGACATAAATGTCATCCAATGGTTAAATTAAAAATTGCATCTCACTAGCATGTACAGAGTAGTACAAATACATACAGTATGCTCCTTACTCACCAATTGCAAAAAGTTGCTTTACTAGCCAATAAATAGTTTTTACAAGCCAGACTTCCAGTTAGCAAAGGTGAACTCAGCAGTTGATGGCTCTCTAATCAGCTTGTATACCGATTAGAAACCATACAGAGCTGGAGAAATAGTGGTGAGGATACAAAATTATGTAATGATGTATATTGCTCCATGCAAGGGCATATTTATAATGGGTGCAGCCATATATTTTAATGACTCACCCCTCCGAAGTCCCACACCGTGCTGTCTCACAAGAGAAAACACCTGAAAAATGGCTGCCGTGACACTAAGGAAATAACCCTAGTGCGACTTGCGCATGTGCTGTAAACTCCGGACACACTCCAGTGCTCAGAGTTTACAAGTGCTGTGGCGCCAAGCGTATCCACCGCCGCAGAGCGAGGAGGGGGCCCAGACAGAGATTGCACACGGGCCCCCTCCTCTGTAGAAATTCCCCAGGCTCCATGCAAATCCCTCCAGCAAGTAGCTGAAGGATGCAGAAAATGAAAAGCTGCAATGATAGACCCAGTCTCATGTAGCTGGCAGGCATGTGGCAATGGTTCTGTAGCGGTGATGATATACCACCCAATGCATATATCCCAGCTGAAAAAAGTGCTCCTGCACTGAGTAGTGAATGGACGCAAGTAACGTCAGTCGTATAGTGCAGCAGGGAGCATACATAAGCTGTTTTCTTTAGCTGGAGTTCTCTACCTGTTAATGCAACAGATGGACAGAATAGTCCTGAAGCCTCTCACTTAGACAGCAGTAACACCTGATGCATTTCCCCGTGGCTCATCCACAGCTTTGTCAGAGGTAAATGCTGCTATCACACAAGCAGGATAGAAATAATGAAGTCAATAATTGCTAAGTTGACACTCAGTTGACACTAAATGATGGCAAGTTTCCATGTTAAGATCAATTAACGCTTCACAAATGTAACCTATAGTAAGATTTATATGCAACAGTCATTTTGAGGTAATCCATAAATTAATTATTATACCACAATGAGTAATATTTCTAAACATTATCAATATGTGTTTTATTATACATATTAATCATTTTCTCTGTAATATACAGAGCCAAATCAGGAAAAGAGGTAAGGCATACATGATTAATTGTATTCGAGACATTACACCATGTCACATACATTTATTATGTTGAATGAACACACCATATCACAGAGTGCAACCTCGTTGTGGAAAGAAAAAAAAATAGCGGGCGGACAGAAATGAAGCAGGGAAAATAATAATAATAATAATAATAATAATAATAATAATAATAAATATTGAATTCTATCACATCTATTACTACTAATACACATATATGAGGGTGGATACAAAAGTCTGTGTCCTTGTGTCCTAACGTAGTAGTAGATGTCACCCCGTATTGATTTTCTGTATGTATTTACTAGAGGTCTTAGTAGAACACTATGGAAAATTACAGCACAATTCTTCCTTTATTTTTGCAGATATTGAATATTAAAAGGAACAATATCACTAAAAGTTGGGAACAACATCACTAAAAGTTGAATAATAGAGAATACTGAAAAATGGAGAAAACTGAAATTCACTCTCAAGCTCATGGAACACATTAGTGTGAAGACTTTTCATCTGATGATGATGTCATAACTGCTGTACGGGACTGGTTTGAGGACCAATCTCTGGACTTTTTCCTGAATGGAATCAAGAGGTTGGAGCATCAATGGGAGAAGTGTATTGAAGTAAATGGAAACTACTGTATGTCATAAAATAAATGCCATTTGAACTTAAATATCTCTGTTATTCATGGTCAGGACACCAACTTTTGAATCCATCCTCATATATGCACTTATATGCGTATATATAGATAAATAAATAAAAAACCCTGAGCACATATACACAAGAGAAAAGGGAACTAACTAAAAGCTGATAGGATGGACAAAAATAATGTCTACAAGAAGTAAATATGGAACAGGGATAGGACAAGCCAAATTAAATAATAGCATTCAGTTCCACAACTTCTTTCAGTCCTCCTGGATATAGAGAGCCAATTCTGAACATCCAGACGACTTCTTGTTTAAATAATTTCATGAACTACAGTATGTTTTTGCGACCTGTTAAAGGTATTTTTATGATGTTCCATAAACCATTGTTTCAGGGGTTTAATAGTCTGTCCTATGTATTTTAATTGACAATCACATTTCAGCATATACTGTATATTACAAACTTGGAATCACAATTAATAAAAGTACCTGTATGAAAGGACTTGTTCTCACAGATGGAAAAGACAGATAGTGTTGTTTAAAGTGACAGGTGGTACATCTTGTTTTCCCACTTTTAAAAAAGCCTTTAGGTCTCTCTTCAGTACAGTATATGTGGGTAAATCTTGTTGTCAGTCTTTAAAAGACTTAGGTGCTAGAATTGTTTAGAGGGATCTTTTCTTTTTATAAATAATTTCAGTATTTTTAGATAACTCATTTGTTAAAATATTACTGTTTTAAAATCTCATAATTTTTATTAATAATATTCTTGATTTATATTAAAGAACTATTACATTTAGAAATTAATGCTACTTCTCTACTAAATATCGGATCAATGTTGGTTTGAGTTTTGCCAATTACTTTCTTAATTCTAATCCTTTATTTACACTGTAACACACAAAACAACTGCACAAATCACACAGATGTGCAGTGCTTTGGCAGAACATGCAATTCATAGGCAGGCCTAAAGATTTATTCTATTCTGCTATGCTTATTCTGCTTATTCAGAGTGCTGTGTGTGTTATTTTATATAAGAGCCTTGTGGAATGATTACAAGGTCACCTGGTGCGATGACACCTGCTGATAGTTAGTGCCAAACTTTTTGGAATCTATTTATCTATATATATATATATATATATATATATATATATATATATATATATATATAATGGGTTGAGTATGAAATACCAGTAGTTGTGATGCCTTCTGTCAAAATGCTGACAGCGGCATCCCGATGCTCGGTATCCTGACAGGGGTCAGGTAAGTATACTAACCCTCCCTTCTTGGTGCCTAAACCTAACCTTCCCCACCCCGCACCCTAACCCTCCCCATTAGTGCCTAAACCTAATGCTCTCCCGTTGGTGCCTAAAACTAACCTTCCCCCCTAAGTACCTAAACCTAACCATCCCCCCTAAGTGCCTAATCCTAACTGTCCTCAGTGGTGCCTAACCCTAACCTCCCAACCTTCCTCAAAGCCTAACCCTAACCCCCAATGTTGCCTAACTCTAACCCTCCCCCCCGTGAGTAACAACTAAGACGCCCTGGCTTACCTTAGTTTGGGATGACATTTGCTGAGATTCTGGCATCAGAATTTAGGCTGGTGTTTGGACTTATCTGCCTATGTTTAGTCTCGGGTCGGGATTCTGATGCCGGGATTTAAACAGATGGCTGTCGGTATTATAACTACGTCCCAAAAGTAATATTTATTATATTATAGAACTATTTATTTTGGAATTAGACTTGCTATATTTTGCTATATTTTGCAATATGCTTTGAAACTTAAATTTTGCCATAATAATTTAATTGTATAATATTTTGCTTAATTTCTTTTATTTACATATTTATTTTTCAGTTTTCACTTTGTACTGTAGTTATATTTACAATTTGTGATATTCCCTTTTCTTTTATTAATTGTTTCATTACTTTATTATTAACCACATTTGGTTTCCATATGGTACGCCCAAAAGTATATATTTTAAATATTTTTTAAAACACTGCATTTTGTCTCTGTAGCTTTCTTTAGGAGAACACATTTCCAGCCTAAAAGCTTCAGTGCTTCTCTGAGCTGATTAAATGTGGCGCTTCTGGTATTCCACATTTCTGTAGCTTTCTTGCAAAACATTTTATTTATACAAGTCAAAAGTAACCATGTTTTGATCACTATTCCATTAATGGCCATTCACCTGAACTTTAGATACAATATATGTTATATTAGCTAGTAATAGTTCAAGCAGAGTTCCCCCTTCTAGCTGTTTTTTTTTCTACCACTAAAATGTTTCTCTTTGCTTGAACCATTGGTTTTATTCCCTTGTTGCCATCTTAAGTTGAAAAAATAATGGAATTTCAGAACAAATAGTTATGTTTATAATAATTCCCAATCATTACATTACTGGTATTTTTAAAAAAATTCTTTAATCTTAGTCATCAGGTCTTAAATATTTAAAAATACACAAAGCATTCAGACTTTCTTATTTTTCCTATTTCTGTTAAATTTACTAAACTATATCAAATGTACTGGCTATTCATGATTTTCATCCAGCCAAGTTGCAGTTATACACACTACATTATCTACATTATTATTTTCTAAAGTCCTGTGAAAGCCAGGTCATGCGCTCCAATGGCTCCCATTGCTGGAAAGACTGGACAGCCCTAGGAGACGCGGACTGGCTCCCAGAAATGGGCTTCATATTGGAGTGGAGAGGAGGGTAGAGCAGGGGGATTGCCGGCCAGGTTCAAGTGGAACAGGTAAGTGGACAGGATGAGCAGCTGCACTGTCAAAGGGAGAGCAGCAGAAAGATAGGGGTGAGATGTAGATAGTGACAGTTGGGCATTAGTGGCACACTTGGCATATGCCAGGTCCAATATAATATTGCCATAATATTCTTTCAAAATTTTGTTTAAAAGATATTTACAAATTGTTACCATACATTTTATATTCTGTCAATTTAAATTCTACACATCTCCTTAATTTCTCATCCCACTTTCCTGACAATTTTCTTGACTAAGCTTTGTTTCATGCCACTATGTTGCACACCTCTTCTTTCTTCACCTGCCCAGGTCCTTGTTTCAAATGGCCTCTAGACTTTTATCTACCTCCCCCCTATACCAACTTATTTCTATACCAACTTTTTTCTATACCAACTTATTAACCCCTCTATGCACATACTCTCTTTCAGTTGTACCATGTGTCACAAGTAGTACTTCAGAATATATCACATTTGAGGTCTTTGTTAGGACACAGAATAATTACCAGAAATTGTTTTTGAGAACCTTTCACTACTTTTAACTTTGTCATAAACATCTTTCAGCATCTACTAACAATTTATTGACCTAGTTTGCAACATGTTGGACCTGAGCACCTCAGAGATCATTTATCCAGGTGTTGGTTCCATCAATGTCTCTACTACTGTTATTGTACCTCTGGTTACCGTATCCTATTCCTGTTAAGTCATTCTTTGTCAGACTTTTTGTTTGTTACAATAGGACTGTGAGCTTTTGACTTGTCTGTCTACATTATCTAGTGATGACTAACTCATTTAAAGGATATAATTATTAATTTACATCCTGTCTAATAGTACTTTTACAGTCTTTTTACACATATTCAAGCATATTGTTATTTCTACTGTATATATGCACATGGTAAAAGCCAAATAAATTCAAACTTATTTAAAGTCTCTTGAAAGAATAAATAAACAACATACGTACTGCAGTGAATGTCTTCTAACATTATAGGCTATATTACATATACTGAAATAAATATTTCTGCCGAGAGGCAAAAGAACAGACAAGTCTTTCTGGGGCACTCTTAACTATTTATGATTATGAAAAATTATTATTCAATTAAAACTTAACTTTTAATAATACAACCATTACATAAAATAAGAGTGTTATGAAAGTACACTCTTACAAAGTCTAAACCAAAAATAGAATCACAAAATTAGTGAATAAATCAATATGAATATGGCAAAAATATCAATAATAATAAAGTTTCCTAATAAATCAAAACAATCCTTAATTAATGAATAAAGGGAAAGACAACAAAGGAGGATTTGACAGCCACCTAAATCAGATAACTAATATATACAATATCCCATGAAAATCTCTGTTATGGATATGTTACAGATTTGCATTAGTTATGTACAGCCTAGGAATCTCCATAAAGTATAAAAAATAACATTAATAGAGGTAAAGTAAATCAATAAATATAAGGAAAATTGTTTGCATGCACACAGAATAAACAAAACAACATATACTGTCCTACCTATATTAATTTCTAAAACATTGGACTCCTTTCACTGCACATTGCTCTAATGGGTACAGTAGTTTACTAAAAAAAAGAATGGTAACCAAACAATACAGTTTATACAGTACAGTATAAGGTAATGCACAGCAAGTTTATGTCCTCTAGCTCAGTGTAATTACACTGGAAAACAACATTTTTGCTACTAGGAAAACTCATGGTGTTATGGGCTAATTTGGGTGTGCTGATTCCAAATCTGAAATTGAAATCACATCAGGATTTCAAGTTATAGCCCTTACCAATGTTTAAATTGTACATGTTTTATATAGTATTTGCCATTTCACACAAATGAAACTTAAGCAGCATTATTTTACTTAAACATTAAAAAATATCAAAAACACAGCTTAAGTTACATATAAAATAAGTTTACACATTTCAAGACTATGGGGACATGCTCTTACAGTATGTGTTGTATTTGTTTCCCAGTACAGAAACCAGCAAAAGTCACTCATCATATTGGGGTCAAAGCGACCTTGGTATCTTGTTTCCATTAAAAAAATGTCCTGATGAAATCTATCGCCATGTTCATCACTAACTGTACTTAGGTTGGATGGGAAGAAATTGAGGTGACAGTGGAGAAAATGCATTTTCAGGGACATTCTGCAGCCCAGTTGCTTATAAGCTGTAAGCATGTTGTCTACTTGCTCAACATAATGATCAGATCTGTTATTTTCAAGAAAGTTCTTCAACACTAACATAAAGGGATCCCAAGCTGCCAACTCAAGTTAATTTAACTTCAATCTGAATTCTGTATCTGGAATCACTTCACAAATTTGTGGCCCAATAAATGATCCTGCTCTTATCTTCAGTTAGCACTGCTCCAAATTCTTCTTCAGATTGATGAAGCCACTTTCAGGGTGATCCATAGCCTTCAAAAAGTTTTTCATCAATCTCAATTTTATGTGGAGTGGTGGAAGATAAACTTTATGAGGATCTACTATGGACTTGTGGAGAACATTGTGTTTACCAATGAGGTGTTCAGATCTTGCTGGACAGTCTTCAACATCATACTGGTGTTTGTCATCATGACTGTCCCAGAGGCACATGAAGCACATATTTCAGTGTACCCTAACTGCAGCCCTAAGAGCAAATAAGTCACTGTAATAGCTATTGTAAAAATTTTTAAAACCTAAACCAGTAGGATGCTCGTAACTCTAGTTCCTGACGTGATAGGCCAATTTGGAGCTTGGATTCGGGATCAACACTTAGAAATTAGTCAAAAACACTTGCATTTTCCTCAATAGCTGACAATAACTATTTTTTTGTTGTCTAGTGTTAGCTGTGAAGGATCCAGTCATTGATATTGCTAGTGAAGAAAACATTTCACATCCAGACTCATGGTTAAAGAAGTCAAATTAGCATTGTGCATCTGATAGAACAGTTTCCCTACTACTAAACCACTATAGAAGCAGAGTACATAAACTCTCCATCACTGTCCTCTCTCTCTTCTAGTGTAGTTCCAAAAATACTAGAATCCCCTATGTAGTAAAACTCACCCCACCCTCAATTTTATCACTCTCAACATAGGATTAGTACATTAATTTTTACCCTCTGGCAGTTTGGAGATCCCTGGATTTCCTCCCAGGAAGAACACACAGGCTTTCAGGCTGTATTGGGCTGGCTGGTAGGTTGCAGGATATTCCTGAAAGACTGAACAAATCCTCAGACTTCACCTTTTCATAGATATTTCAGAAAAAGTCACCATACCCAAAAGAAAAAACACTTTTACCATTTACTTTCACTTTTTCAATTTAATTAAATCAAACATTATAAACATTGTGCATCCAACACACTTTCTGAAATGTTCTCATATCCAGCTTATATATAATGCTCACCATCACAAATGCTGAAAGATTGAATGAGTTGAAGTAGGAGTCAGATGTACAGCAGATGGGGTATTGGATAATGTCAAGTGGGTAGACATACAGGACAATATAGCCAACGCACTGTGTGGTGACGTTTGAAAGCCGTTGCTTTTTACCATGTTTGTGCTTCAAATTTAAAACAGCAATGATATTAAAAGCTAAACAACGTTTAACTGAGGTTAACTTTTTCAGTGTAACTACTGCAGTCCTTATCATAATTAACACTATTAGATTCCTCTTTCTCCCCTTCCTTCGAGGGACCGCATTCCTCTTCTACTCTCTGCACACATTAAAAACATTGCAGGGATTATTTTGAGTTGTGTGTAATACTATTTTCATATATTTACTAAAGAGCAGGTGTATAGAAGTGGAGATGTTGCCCATAGCAACCGATCAAATTCTACTTATCACTTATGTAGCACCTTCTAGAAGATAATAACTACAATCTGGTTGCTATGAGCAACACCTCCACTTGTATAAACATGCACGTTAGTAAGTATACCTCTTAATGTATAACATGCAAACTTGTACTGCTTATGCCACATAAAAAAGCCTATCTAGATTTGAGACCTGCATTTCCTTATGCTTGGAGAAGGACATTCACAGAGGGCGACATGTAAATTAAGAATGAGTACAGTAAGGCCATGATTGCATAATTACAAAGTGAGACTGACCCCCATGGATATTCATACACACTTGTCAGTAGCTGTATCAAATGTGGGTGCCTGAGGGCCTGTTCAAATGCATGCTAATAATGATGTGACATGCAGGGGCACCGAGAGGGGGGGAGAAAGTACTGATTGCCCCGGCTTGCTGGAGGGGCCCAGGTCCAACGCCACTTCCCCTCCCTCTTACCTGTCAGCAGCAGTCGCAGTCTCCTCTGCCTGTGGGGGGAGCGATCACACTGATCGCGCCCCCTCCCCCTGGATTTGCACCAGGATGTGGGGCTTACAGCACCCCCGTCTCCAGCACTGCAAAAGGCTTTGTTTTTTTTTCTCTATGGGGGCGTGACCACATCTCCCTTGATTAGGCCATGCCACCTTCCTCCAGGCCAGCTCTCTTACGGCCCTGGTGACATGGTTGTGTATAGATATAGATGCATCTTGTGATGCCTCTGACTCAGTTTATGGGCATAAATATAATGCAACATATAATGCAACATTGTCATGATTGGTGGCAGGCCTTGGGGCTAACTGGATGGAAAATAACAGACCAACTGATTCATTATTACTGTAGTAACCACACTTTAATTTTTTATTTTAATAAATATTAATAATCTCAATCCATACCGTTTTCATTTGACTACATTTAAACATCATAATTATATTCAGAATTAGAATGTTGTACCTCTTGTATGTGACTAATTTCAGTATAACTATATTTCTTCCTCCTCCTTGACTTTACCATCACTAGATGGATTTCTGCTATGATTGTTCAAAGTACATATAAAACAGTGACAAAAATTTTGTTAAATCTATGTTAGTTGATGATGTCTCTTAAAAGCCATGTTTTATTTCTGCATTCTACAATTCCTTTTCTTGTTTTGGCTTGAAATATTAATATTGGAGCATAGAAAATGATATAGTATGTCAAATGGAAGTGCTGAAAGTAGGAATGATGACAAAACAGACATAATTATGAAACGCTGTTGAAAAAGAAGAGATCACTTCTCATAGTAATTAAAAGACGTGTTCGCTTGTAGACATGGGCAAAATGAAAGGTATAATCAGTAGTAGTTATATTAATTCAGTACCTTGAATCAAGATAAAATGAATTTTAGCTGCTGTAAATGTGCTTTCCTGAACTGGCATTACTAAACTGCTGTATGCTGTGGATGCAGTCTGAGATTATGGGATAAATTTACTATGAATCATGTCTTTTCTAGAATGAATGCGCTGAGCATCGCTAGGACACATGTGAGTTTTAGTCAATCAAACACGCAAATTACTAAGAATCGTATTTTACTGAATCGTGTTTTTCGATGGTCTATGCAATTGTGTTTGATTGTGCGAGTTCAGTCGTATTGGGATGAAAACAATAGATGGGCCTGTGGGCAGTATGTTCTGCAGAAGCGCTGCACAGATTTAGAAATTTAGGATTGCCATCCCTGGGCTGACCAGTTTGGGGCTGGTAAATGCTTTGGCAGGGAGACCCCCTTGCTGTGTGTCCTCCTGCTATAGCATTACCACCCCAGCTGTTTCTGCCCAGTTATAGGAAAATAGGGGGAAGGCCATACCAGTTTTTCCCCTGGTTTTCTTGTACCAGAAGGGGCTCAGAGGTCCAGGGCTGTTACTGACTTTTTTTTTGGGTGGGAGCCCCACACCGATTTTTATTCTTAATTTTTAACCCTTTTTTTTCTCACAGAAAATTTGGAACTGCTCTGTTGCTAAATTTGATTCATGTGTCATTTCTTCGCTGATGTCTACCATTTAAATAGGTTCAATTTGAAGCAGCAAATTACCTTTGTTTACATATTTATTGGTAATTTTTTTGTGTTGAAACATAAAATACTGTAGTTTCACAGTCATCTTTATTATTAGTAATGTTTGACTGTTTTTTTTTAATAAAAATAAATTAGTGTCTTAATATTGTGTAAAAAAAATATCATATAAATATCTAGTAGAATATGGGCCTTTTATCTTTGTGACTAGACACATTATTATTTTTGCAATGTGCTGATTGCATTACTTTTTCTATTTCTTAGAGCACCCAAGTTTATCTTTGTATTGGTCTTATTTACAGACAGGGCTTTATTTTCATATTAAATAGATATTTCTGCATTTTTAGGATAGTAGCCAAACAAAAAATGTAACCTACACATATCATGATTCTACATATATAATGACACTAATGCACCAACAGAAATATGTTGCCATATTTGTTTATATGTAGTTCAGTCTAGTTCAGAGAGAGATATAGGGGTGAGGGGAGAGAAGTAAGCGTAATTTTAAAAAAACAAAAAACAGCACTCAACCTTTTAATACCCTTGTAATGCAGATTAGATGTATAGTTAGATTTAATGCTGCCCCTGGGGTAGTACTCCGGTAACTAGTGATTTTTCTATTCAGGTATGGAAAGAAAATTCTAACTTATGGTAAGTAATTAAAGTTTTTGGCAATTTAATGACAAAATAGTGGAGCAGAATCAGACTTGATGAAATAAAAACCAACAAATTGCTTATAGAGTGGTAATATTGCTAGCATTAGCAGTAAATCATATGATATCTGCAATCTTCATATGATCGATTAGAAATGTCACATGTTTTTTTCAATCTCTGGAGCATGCCATCCACTATTGAAAACTATTTAATTCATAACATGATAACTATGAACTTATTTTATGACACATTAGTCAATTGAAAAAAGTATTAAAAAACCAAATGTCGCATTCAGAAACGTATTTAAAAAAAACCTATTTCAGTATTCATATATTTCAAATGTCTGCACACTTTTTATTAAATAGCATTTGCTCATTTACTCTTTCATTGAGAATTGTCTTAATAATTGTCTAACATATCACACTATACTAAGTTTTACATCTGTGAAGTAGTCCCCCAGGCAACAACACTTCATTGAACAAAACTTAGATGTTCTATGAATTATGTTTTAGCTACTGCACTGTGCCATGTGCTCATTATTTTTGATAGATATTATTTAACATGGGAATAATGCATATCATAAAGTTGAGAATTACATTATATAAACCAGAAAGAACACAGTAAGATTTCTAAAAAATTAAAATTTTGTCACTAAGGTCCCAACACATTGAAATATGATATGGTTAGAATCATGGGGTTATACAAATGTATGGATGAAGTGACAGTCAAAGTAAAGACTGACATTGTGATGTAAATAATATTTGTATGAGTAGTGCATTATCATTTTCTGATGACATCACAGCACCCAGCTCAGAAAAATAGGAACACCTGCTTTTTTGTATACTTCCTATAGGCTGCCTTCTGTAAGGTCCATGCAGAGTCTGCAAGAGTTATCAGCATACAAGGTGAGCGGAAGGGTTCCATAGCATAACTACTTATTTAAATTAATATAGACACTATGGGGGAGTGGGCTGATGCAGGGTTGCAGGAAACAAAACATATATGTGACTGCACTGCTCCTATCAATTTGCATGGTTTCATCATTATCAGTGTGCATTTGCACCATCCCTATACTTGGTGCAATAGATCCATTTGAAAAGATTGGACTTGTTTGCACATAGGCTAAGTTTAGTGAGGGAATGTTGAGGTCAATGGAAACACCCAGATGCCCCCCTGGCACACCCATTTAGCCACAAATGGAGGCGTCACTGAGGTGTATATGACTCTGCAGCATTGTACTTCCTATGTGTAAAATATATATTTTAAAAAAATATACATCATAATAAATTACACTTATGAACAGATACAATATAGTAAAGGTAATAGTGTACTGAGCTGGCAAGCCTATACAAGTGTTTTGCTCCACTACGACTAATAGAATACTATAATGAGGAATCTATAATGTAAATAAAATGATCTTCAAGTTAGTATTAATGTTGATTTTCAAAATCTTGCATAACATGAAATAAATGAACACATTGCTCAAGCTGATGTTTATTCAATTCCCATATACATTAGCCAAAGATAATCAAAATAAAGTCTTTCATGCCCCTTCCTCACTTGAGGATGAAAGACCTGCACATTTACCAGGTATTCTGCCTCAGGGTATCTGTAGGGAAGATCAGAAGAAATGTAAATTTGGATACTAAGCAGGTGATGTAAACTGACAAGCAATCTGTATATAAAATAGTATCAAATATTTAAATGTGAGATAAGATTCTAATAAAATTTTAGCATGTTCTTATTACATGCACAGTTCTATGATTGCAATTTACTTTTTACCATTTTTCCAAAGACAAATAACATTATACAATGCAATGATTTCCATAACAGTTTGGATTAAAATAAATGTTTGGACAGAAAAATCCCTTTTTAGAATTTATAGTATTAATTCATTTTAGGTTTTTCAGTGGGATCATAAAGATGAATTAGTTCATGATTTTTTGCTAATATGGGTTCTATGCAGGGGCGTAGAGAGAGTTGCCGATTCCCCGGTAAAGAGGGGGCGAGGCCTAATCATGGGTGGCATGGCCATGCCCCCTTGAAAGAAAAAGAACATATTTTTGCGGCACTGTGAGCTCCTCAGCCCGGCGCAAGCCAGAGGGGGTGCGACCAGTGTGATCGCTCCCCCTCTCAGGCATAGGAGATTGCTGTGGCTGTTGCTTAGCAGCCGAGAGCAATCTCCCACTGCATCCCAGCACGCGCTGTGTGCTGGGCTGCTGTGAGGGAGGGAGGAGGGAGGAAGGGAGGGGAGGTGGCTCCAGACCCTGGCCCCCGCCGGACCCCTCTGGAAGCCTGGACCTGGGTAAATTGTTCCTGCCCCCCTCTCGGTGCCCCTGGTTCTATGTAAAAGTTATATGTTATTTTCAACCTATTATTAAGCATAAAGTTATAAACTAGACATAATTCTACTTAGTCATTATATGTGTTTTTTTATTCTTCAACAATAATTTTGCACTATGTGTGGGTAATATTTTTTCATTGTCCTAGCTTTAGGTATCAAAGTAAAATTGACAACTTTTAGATAACATGTGGCCCTTCACAGAAATTGCTTACAGCAATATGCAATTTTACATGCCTTATCAGACATCAAATATAGTCAATATACAGATTACAACCCAATGCACAGAACAAAACCTTTTATCTATTTATTTTTTTCCCAAGACTCGCTCTTTATGTTTGGCTATCTGTTATAATGCACGTGAGAGGATTTCTGACTGACTGAGGGCCTGATTCAGAGCCGGACGCTCTAACCAGAGCGCTCGCTCAGAATCAGGGCCCTCCTCCATGAAAATGGAGTGGCCTCTTGGCCGCTCACATAGCTGTGGGTGACCCACAGCATATGCGAGCGGCCAAAAAGATGGTCGCGATGGTCTTGACCATCGCGACCATCGGACTTGCGACGGAGACCCTGCAGTAGGGTCTCCCTGCCACAAGCCCTGGAGTGATTTTGGCTCTATCAGAGCCAAAATCACTCCCACTGACATCAGTAGTGATGTCAGTGGGGCCGGCTTCAGACGGTAGGCGTTCCCATGGGAACACCTCCATCTGGTAGGCACGCCCCCGGCATGCCCACCAAAGGGGGCGTGTTGTCAATCAACATCGACAGCACGCCCCCTTTGGTGTGAGACCCAGAGTGATGGGAAGCCCGAAGCTCCCCAGGTCTCGCGCATGCGCACGACGGAGCTCCCTCCATCGTGCGCATGCGCAGTGGGGAACATCAACCCACTTGCGAGCGTACTGCCGCTTGCGAGTGGGTCTGAATGACCCCCTGAGTCTTTCTCTTTTGCTGCCAGGCTCAGCCCTTACTGATGGTATATACAGAAGTGTCAGTTAGCTGGATCCTCTTAGAAAATAAGATTGATACTCCATGAGATACCCAAGAGGGTTATTTATAAAAAAAAAGATAAAGAGAAATTACAGCTATGTAAAGGAAGAGCTAAATGTTTCTTAAAATGCATTTCTTGTAGGAATGCAATGTGTATTTTATCTACATGGAATTTGTGTAAAAACATTTCTCTTTTTTTGTTTGGCCTCTAACATTAGTAGAGGTACTGTAAATTGTGGGGAAGACTAATTTACAAGAAACATATTTACATAATTCCATATTTACATATGCTGTATGCTTTATAATGAAACAGTTCATGAAGTGCAATATGCCTTTGCACATCCATTTTAAACTCACATTTAAATGGAGAAATTAGGTAAGGTGTCTTTAAGGCCACTCCCGAGGGAAACTGTTTATCTTAAGTGTGTACAAGAGCTTTCCATTTATGTATAATTGTGTCTGAGAGAAATTTAGTGAAAGAGTCACACCAAATATAGAGATACTGAACCATGATCATCTCATAGAGGAATCTTTTTCTCTTTAACTGCCAAGCACAGGAAAAGACCATAAGAGCAAACTTTGTCTATATGATAATGTCAGTGGGTGTACAGGGGGCATAGTACCTGAAAACTGTAATAGAGGGTATAAGTACTATGTAACAATGTCAATGGGGGTTGTTTGCTGCATCAACCCTGAGAGACCTGTTCTCCCAGATAAGGGCTAGATCTATTTATTTAATTAATTAATAAAATGACAAATTCTTAAGTATACTGGATTGGACTTTATTACTATATGCAACAATGGAACACCTGATAAAAGGCAGACTTCTACAGCTGTAACTTATCTATATGGTTATCAATATCTTCTAATGTCTGCATTGGTACAGATTGGGTATTACAATGACAGAAGAGTTCTCAAAGTTGTGTACAGGATATCAGCAAATTGGATAGGAAGATAGATGGGCTAGAATGGTGGGGAGAAGGACAGGGACAGGATGGAAAAAAATTCAGTAAGGCTATAAAACAAAGAAAACTTATGGAGACTTTAACCTACTGTTTGACCCCAGTCACTAATCAGTTCAACAAGCAATTGACTTGTTCCTTATTAACACCCTATGCACTATTGCCATCCTTCATATCCTAATAGATTGGCCTCTGCTTGTATATTTATTCTTGCGGCCATTGTATTATCCCATGTTCTTAGATAGATAGAAATTAACTGTATCTAACAAGCCAATAAGGAACAAGCCAATTGCTTGTTAAAAAGGTTAGAGACTGGGGTAATATTAAAGAATTGTCTTGTTTGATAACCTAATAGACTAAGGTTAAGTGCCATATATTACATCAACACAGTAAAGTATATTAATGAGCAAAAGAAATTAGGTAATTTAAGTGAACTGGCGATTTGTGATAAACTAAGATTATATCAAGTTGTCTGAATTAACTTTAGCTGAAATAAAAATGGCAACTAAGTATCTAAAACATCAGCAGCAGTTGTAAACCATATAAAAGTTAGAGATGAGCGGGTCCGGTTTTCTGAATACCAGACCCACCGAACTTCCAGAGTTGAGGCAAGAACTGAGCTAGGCTCAAGTTTTCCTGCCTGACTTGGATCCAAAACGAGGCAAAATGCGTCATCCTCCCTCTGTTGGATTCTCGCGGGTTTTGGATTATATAAAGGTCCCTGCGATCTGCGTCATTTACACTCCAGCTGTGGAGAGAGAAGCTAGCACATGTAGTCAGTCACTCTCAGTCACTCAGTGTGTGTGTCCAGTCGGGGTCTTGGCCATAAGGCTGCTGCTGTATTGTCCATAAAGGGGCTTAGACTGTAGTATATAAAGGGGAGCTTCCTTCAGTGGGTGCTGCAGCTTCTGTGACACTTGTCCTGTCAATTAAATGTGGCTGCTGCAGTGTTTATGTCCTGTCCATCAAAGGGCTAGGGCTGTAATCCAAGGGGTGCTGTGTTGTCCAGGGGGGTGCTCTGTCAATTAGGGGTGCTCTTCCCCAGTGTAAAAAAATCAAAGTACTTTTTTTGTGTGTGTGTGCATTAACAACTTAGCAGTGCTATTATTGTTCGGTGACACTGCCGCAGTTTATAATCCATGTATTTGTGACTCTGCAGGTGGTCTGTCTGCACTCACTAGGGGTGCTTTGTTGTCCATAAAAATGGGGTGCTGTCTGTTTTTCATCAAGGGGGCTGCTGCCTCATTCAGGGGTGCTATTCCCCAGTGTCCAAAACAATAAAAATGCTTTTTTGTGTGTGTGTGTGTGTGTGTGTGTGTGTGTGTGTGTGCGTTAGCAACGTAACTACGCTATTATGATATGGTGACACCGCCAGCCAAGCTTCAGTTTATTGTCCACATATTGTGACACTATAAGTCGTAGCGCAGTGTGTTATTCTTTTTCGTAAAAAATATTGTGACACTGTACTCATAAAAAATCTCGTGACTCTGTGAGTGGTAGTGCAGTCTAATATTCAACTTTTCACTTATTTGCTCAATCATGAAAAAATGTTTAGTCTACATGCCGACTACAAGACCACAACAAAGTGCTAAATAACATGCATTATATATAAAACATAATGACATCACTGTAAGTTGCAGTGCAGTGTGTTTTTCTTTTCTTATTCATAATTAATCTTGTGATACTAAGTGGCAGCACAGTGTGTTATATTCTTACTCTTAAAAAATCTTGTGACACTGTAAGGGGTAGTGCAGTCTAATATTCAACTTCTCACTTCTTTCCTCAATCGTAAATAAATGATTAGTCTACATGCCAACTACAAGACCACAAAAAAGTGCTAAATAACATGTGTTATATATAAAACATAATGACATCACTGTAAGTGGCAGTGCAGTGTGTTATTCGTAATTTATAAATAATCTTGTGACACTAAGTTGCAGTGCAGTGTGTTATTCTTTTCTTATTCATAAAGAATCTTGTGACACTAAGTGGCAGCACAGTGTGTTATTCTTATTCCTAAAAAATCTTATGACATTGTAGTAAGTGGTAACGCAGTGTGTTATTCTTATTCATAAATAATCTTGCAACACTAAGTGGCAGCGCAGTGTGGTATTCTTTTCTTATTCATAAATAATCTTGTGACACTGAGGGGTGAATTTACTAAAGTGACAGTTTTTAAAAGTGCGTATTAAAAGAGATGTTGCCCATAGCAACCAATCAGATTCTAGCTATAATCTTCTAGAAGGTGCTAGTTAAATGTTAAGTAGAATCTGATTGGTTGCTGTGGCAAAATATCTCTTCTAAAACTCAGTTCGAAAAACTCTCACTTTAGTAAATTTACCCCTAAGTGGCAGCGTAGTGTGTTAGTCTTTTCTTATCCATAAAAAATCTTGTGACACTGTAGGTCATTGATGCTGCAGTGTAATATTTAAAAGTGGTACAAATTGATGTGTGTGCTGTACCCCACTTCATTCATGTTTGTTGATATGGAGAATGAACAGTTGAGAGGAGAGCAGGAACCACATACTAGTGCTGGAGCTGCTGCCAGTGCCACCAGTTATCATGATATTAATCCATCTACATCATCTACTAAAGCCGATGCCCAATGGCATACAGGGCTTAAGTCAGGGCATCTAAAATCAAGAACCAATCTTTACAGTGGTAAAGAAAAAAACATCAAAGGGAAAGTTAGCTGCAAAAAAACATAAAATTGTTAATATGCCTTTCACCACATGAAGTGGCAAGGAAAGGCTAAGACCTTGGCCTTTGATTATGACTGGTGGTACTGCCTCTTATGATGATGTAAGCACAAGTGAACATGCTGACATAGAAATCGAGGATGCTTCTGTGGAAGTGCACCAGGATGAGCAGGATATTTGTGTAGCTGACGCTAATAAGGATGTTGTTGATGAGGATTTTGTTTGTGTAAATCAGGCACCAGTGGAAGAGACAGTTATTGCTTATGATAAGGAAAAGCCCATTGTCATGCCTGTGCACAAGACAAAAATATCCACTTCTTATGTGTAGAATTATTTCTACCCAAATTCGGACAACAATTGTCAAGTCATCTGTATCCTTTGTAAAGCCAGAGTAAGTAGAGGTAGGAACCTTAACCATCCTGGAATCTCCTTCTTGTTATGTCATCTGCAGCGCATCCATCCAAAAACTTTTTGTGTTGACTCGCCTGCATCACCAGTGGGTCTTTTGGGAAAGTTTAGAATGTTCAAGGCAGATGCACTTGCTGGAGAAACTGAAGTAGAAGCCATCACTGCATCGCGTGCCACTTGAGCTGATAATTTGCTTACCAACAGCTGTTTGTATCTCTTCAGATCTGTGTCTATGGAAGAAGAACACAACATATGACTTAAACATTGTATCTTAAATTTTGCATTTGCTCTATGCAGCTTGGCCACATATCTGTGGTTAAGTGGACAGTGGTTACAATAGCATTTTGGAGGCCACTAATTAAGTTTTTTTTATGTCCCTATACAGGTTGGGAATTGCTTTTCAAGTGAAGTGGAATCTTGATGGGATTTGGTAGCAGACACACAGGACCTCAATTAACTGTCTAAAAACCCTGAATTATTGGTGGATATTGGATGCACATCCAATACCAGCATAGATGTTATGGTGTTAGTGATCTGCTATGCAACTGTGTGACTGCTGTCATACTTGCTCTCCCATGCAAAGGATTGTTTAATAGTCAATTGTTTATAAAGTACTAGTAGTAGTCTTTCTGGTCCCCTTCTGGGATGAAAATCCACTCCCAGCAGCAGCAGGCATAGCACTCAAGGATTCTTCTAGGGCAAGGACTGATGAGTAAAATTATGTTTTGTAAATACCTCCCCTCCTCCCACAAAAATTTGCTTTTGAATCAAAAATTGAAATTCAATTTACTACTAATCAAATATTCCTTTCCCTGCATCAACTACAGATGTGCCCAGGTAGTTTGCTGCTCCATATGCCATGTAGCACACCATGCATGGCACACCACACACTATGCCATGAGTTGTGCCACACAGAAAGTTTCGTAATGTAGCATAGCAGTGGAAAAAAGTCAGAATGTGTAATACAATTTTTTTTCCTAAACTACACAGCGCATGCATCTGATTTCCAATGCATGTTCTGTATAACCACCCAATGATTGGCTGACAGAAGTGGTAATTCGGTACACTATACAGTAGTACAGCGTTTTCCACATGGAATCAGGGCTGTAGAAGAATGTCTAATATAAAGTTTGAAATCATTAAGTGTGTGAGTCCTCTACTTTTATATAAAAATATTTCACTTGCACGCACAGCTTTGTATTACACACTGACTGTGTGGTTGAAGTTGCACACTTGCGGCAATGTAAGTACTGTTGACACTGTCCCAGACTTAGCCATTGCAGTGATTTCAAGACTTTAGGAACTACTGCAGTATCGGGCTGAGGTATGAGGGCTAGGGGGTTCATGTCTATCCTCACTGCTTCTCCCGTCTCCTTGTCCGACGGGTTCGAGACCTTTGAAAATATATATATATTTTTTTAAATCTTCACTACTTCAGTATTAAATACATTATCCACAACTTCCCACCACCTGCCATTTCTATGCTACTTTATGCCACTGTGTGCTCAAGAAAGGGGTGTACGGGGCACCTTGCTAGTCATGCTATGGCATTTTGAGTCTATTTCTACTGCTCATGCCCAATGTGGCGGGAGTCACACACTGCATCCCAGATTACTGTATAGTGATTTCATGACTTTAGAAATGAGTAGTAGGCTGTTTAAAAGTGGGGTCTCTATATTACAAACTGATAGTGCATTTAAAAATGCAAAATTGCAGCACTGTCTCAGACTTTTACACTATAGTGATTTCATGACTTCAGAAACTGGGAGTGTGCGGTTTGAGAGAGAGGTCTCTGTATTACACACTGTGTGTTTAAAACCGCAAACTTGCGGCAATGTTGGCACATGTGCTGTGGTGGCTATCAGCTCTGAGGGGTTACAATGACATCTATCGCCCAGTGGAGGGGTTGCAATGGGATCTCTGGCGCATGCCCAATGGAGCTGCTCCATATGCCATGTAGTGCTATGCCATGGTGTAAGGAAGATCATAGCACTGTGCATGCCCAGTGTGTTGGGAGTCACACACAGCGAAAGTGGGATGTCTGTATTGCGGTTGAAGTTGCATACTTGCAGCACTGTCGGCACTGTCCCAGACTTTGACACCATTGTGATTTCATGACTTTAGAAACTAGTAGTGGGCTCTGTTTGAGACAGAGGTCTCTGTATTACAAACTGATTGTGTATTTAAAAATGCAAACTTGTTCCAATGTTGGCATGTCGGCGCTGTGGTGGCTGTCAGCTCTGAGGGCTTACATAGGGATCTGTGGCGCATGCCCAGTGGAGGGGTTCTAATGGGATCTCTGGTGCATGCCCAGTGGAGCCGCTCCATATGCCATGTACTGATCGTGAGTCACACAACGAAAGTGGGATGGCCATATTACAGTACATACTGACTGTGCGGTAGAAGTGATTTCATGACTTTAGAAACTAGTAGTGGGCTTTGTTTGAGAGGTCTCTGTATTACAAACTGTGCATTTAAAAATGCAAACTTGTTCCAATGTTGGCACGTCAGCACTGTGGTGGCTGTCAGCTCTGAGGGGTTACAATGGGATCTCTGGCACATGCCAAGCGGAGCCGCTCCATATGCCATGTAGCGACAATCCATGGTGTATGCTGTCCCAGTCTTCGACGCTATAGTGATTTCATAACTTATGAAACTGGTAGTGAGTGGGCTCTGTTTGAGAGAGAGGTCTCTGTATTACAAACTGATTGTGCATTTTAAAAACGCAAACTTGCAGCACTGTGGTGGCTACCAGCTCCGGGACTTGCACATGGGATCTCCGGTGCATGCCCAGTGTAGCCGCTCTGTAACTGTGGTGTAAGGAGGCTTATACAGTAGTAAAACACATGCCCAGTGGGTCAGGAGTCACACACAGTGCATCAGGTCCCTTCCCCTAAAGCAAACAGACTTTCATTACTATAATAAAGGATGCTCTGTTAGCCATTTCCTGTAAGTAGTCAGCACTGCCCTTCTGTCCTGAAAAGGCTACGAATGGTGACCATTGCCAAGGACACTATCCCCCATCTGCTAGGACAACTAATGTGCCGCTATGAATGTGTCTGTACTATATATTAAAAACTGACTATGTGTTTTAAAGTGCACACTTGCGGCAACATTGCTGTAATGTGTACAATACAATGTCTAGTGCATTATGTTTTCATGTAAAATACAGTACAGCTGGGTGTCATAGAGTAGCATAGAAATGGCAGGTGGTGGGAAGTTTAGGAGAGTCTACTGTCCCTTAGTAAACTTGCTTAAGAATATTGAACTTCAATTGCTCAATATTTATGAAATTCTGTGTGTTCGTCGATACCTGTATGTGTTGGTATAAATTACAGAATTCACCCACCACTAAGTGATTTCTGTGTGATCCTGTAGTGAAGATTTAAATAAAAATAATAAAAAAAATAAATATTGTAACCTTCCAGGCTTCGAACCCGGGACGCCCACACTGTCTTGCTTTCTCCTAACCACTGCACCACAAGCGCCTGCCAAACCAAGTGATGCACCTGTGTGTAATGAATGAGCGTTGTGTATCTTGAGTGCATTGTACATCTTATCGGGGTTGTTAAGATGGCGACTAGTTACAGGCAGTTTAGTCCAGGCGATGTTTTTCTCCTGGTGAAGTGGAGAGACCAACCTCTATCCAACAACCAGGAGAAGGAACTCGCCTATAGGAATGCAAGAAGGTAATATCAGCCCGATATGGGTGCCACCAGACTGTCATGGCCCTCTAAAGATGCTGGTCTGATCTAGTGAGAAGGGATGCACCTCGGCTCCAGCAGATCAGGAGGTGCCTCCTACACAGTAAGTACAGTATTGCTGTACAATTACATGAATTACAGTATACAGTACATTAACAAATACAATGCACTACAGTGACATACACTGCACTGTAGAGTGTTGGATATCTGACAGTTGTTACCACACACTCACATGACCGGCAGAGATTTGATTGACAGGGTCATTAGATCTACACGGACTAAAGGGCGACACACTATTGGTCGACATGACTTGTTTGTACAGTAAACATATAGTAACAAAAGGCAATTTGACCCACCATACTGTATGTGTGGTGATAATTACTGTAAATGGTCGTCAAAAAATATTTTGGCAACATTTCATCCATTGTTATCTATTACCATGTTGGCAAATACTGTGGGCCTGATTCAGAGCCGCTCATAAGCGGCCGCTCGTTCGCTCTGAGCGATGTTCGCACAACTGCTCATGCGTATGGGTCGTAATGCGCATGCGCAAACCAGTCATTGCGGTCGGAAATCGTGTGCTCGCAAAACAGCGAGGGGCTGCTAATTTGATTGACAGAATGTACCATTTGTGGGTGGTAATGGGAAGATGCATGAAAACAGGGGAGTGGAGATCCGAACGCAGGCGTGCCTAACGGTCAAAAGGGCGTTTAATGGGAGTGCATAATTAGTAAAGGTGCGTCATCGACCACGTCACTTGGTTGTCTTTTAGCCTGAACTTCTCGCAGTGACAGCGGTAGGAAAAAGCTACCACAAGCACTGCAAGCAGTTCAGATGCCTTTCAATGTACCCGATTAATCTAATAAATACCAGATATGACGTGTGATGCGAACTGCAAAGGGGCGTCTTTACAAAATAGCGAACGCATTTTTTGTTCGCTCACTCAGACATAGAGGCGTCAACAAACCGCAAAGAGCAAGCCGGCCTCTTTTTTGGAACGACCATCCGCAAATAGCGTCCGGGTCTGAATCAGGCCCAGTGTGTGATCATGAGTCACAGTCAAACATTTTTCCTGGGTGACCTAATGGCTGTCGACCAAATCTATGTCGACCTAGAAACTGTTTATTTGTGCTGGCCCTGCCCCCTTTAAGTCTCACATTATGACATCACGGACAGATTAAGTGTTCACATTCCCTACAGTACAGTATTGCACTGTCCAGAGAGTGTTACAAATTGTAAATGCCAGGGTGTGTTTATAGCATCCAAAGTATGCAAAGGGCAGCAATTCTGGCAGCAGGGTGCCAATCCTGGCACCCTGCAAGGCAAAAGCACAGCTCGTAGGGTGGCGACAGTGCACCCCCCACAGAGCCTCTGTGTGAGGTGGCATATTTCCCTTATTTCCCTTGTTAGAATGTCTTTCTCCCTCCTGTACTCCTAAAGGCTCATACTGTACACACTAGAAGATATGCTGTGTGAGCGATATAGTGTAGTGTTTGTCATGCACACACACTGGACATTCTGATACCATGTGAACTATAATGATGTCGTTATCATCCATATCATTCAACTTATTGTCTACTGTGTACTGTATGCGGCAAAAGACCCATCTCCAACCCAGGGCCGCAACTAGGGTGGCAGCTGAAGGAGGCATTACTATTGGAGCACTTCTGAAAGGGGCATTACTATAGTGGCACTGCTGAAGGGGACATTATTATAGGGCCACTGCTATGGGGGAATTACGAGGGGGATGCCAAATTACTGTCTTGACAAAAACCCTAGTTTCGGCCCTGTCCATCCTCTTCTACTTGCACACAAATTCTTACTGTACAGTACTATACTTGTGTTGGGCTACATTTACAGTATTTACATTTTTTAAATTGTTTTGTGTCAAAATTACATTGTTTTTTTTTTCACAGATGGGCACCACCACTGCCCTTCCAGGCCTCATAGGTACTGTACACTACTGTACCTTGTCTTCTACAGTATCTCTCTACTTTTTTTCCTTTTTAGAATGTTTCTCACTCATGTACAGTACTCCAAAAGGACTCTACTGTACTCAGTACAGTACTGTACACAGTAAACTATATGCTCCATTAGTGATATTGTGTACTTTTTTCAAAATGAAAAAAAAATTTCTACAGTGCCACAAATTGAAGGGCCTCAGCCCTCCCAGCCCGTGCCCAGCTGCCTAGTAGGCCGCGTAAGTACGTAGTGTACACTACAGTACATTGTATTCTTTCTCTCTCTCTCCTTTTTTCCTTTTCAGTGTCTGTCTCTCTCTTTCTCTCTCTTCTGTACTCCAAAGATGCTTCTCCAACCTCTTCTCCTTACACACTAATTCTTTCTGTCCTTGTGTTTTTTTTTATTTTCCAGTACTGTACAGTATGTTTCAGTGACCTGCATTAAGGGGCTTCATTGATTTGCATGAATGATAACAATATGGTTCAATGATATATTGTTCATATCGTCTAGTGTGTTTGCAGTAAATCACCAAGGATGCATGCTCCCCCAAGGTGTCAACAATATCCCCAGTGGGCTGTACAGGCAGCCTAATCTGGGGATATTGCTAATGATGCCATGCTGGTGAATTCAGCATGGCATACCATCTCACCACCTCGTCTTTCATCACTGCCGGCATCAGCAAGTGTGCATAGAGTACACTTGACAATGCCACCACTGCTGCCGGGCCCATGGCAAACAATATCAGCTCATACACAACTAGTCTAGTGTCCATGGGCCATACTGTACAGTAAGTGGATACTGTCAATAAAGTGTAATAATACTTTAGTAATACTACTGTCAGTTTGAATCTATTGATATTTTTCCACATTGTTTTGAGGCAAAATTACATGTTTTTTTTTCCACAGTACCACAAATTGAACGGCCTCAGCCCTCCCCGCCCGGGCCCAGCCGCATTGTCAGGGTGCGTAAAAACAGTAGTGTACACTACATTGTCTTCTATCTCTCTCCTCTTTTCCTTTTCACAGTGTCGCTCTCTCTCTCCTGTACTCCAAAGAAGTGTAATAGTACTCTCAGAAAAGTGTAATAGTATGCTTAGGCTCCATTTAGAGTATTGACATTTGTTAAATTCTTCTGTGTCAAAATTACATTATTTTTTTTCACAGATCGCCGCCCTTCCAGGCCCCAGCCCCCCACTTCCCAGAAGCCTGCAACAGGGCCCAGCCTCCTTGCCAGGCTGCATAAGTACTGTAATGTACACTACATTGTCTTCTCTCTCCTTTTTTCCTTTTCACAGGGTCTCTCTCTCCCTCCTGTACTCCATAGACCCATCTCCAACCTCTTCTCCTTACACACTAATTCTTTCTGTACTTGTGTAACAGGAACATTGTTTTTTTTTCCACAGTTGGGGAACATGAAGGGCCCTGGCCCCAGCCCCCCACCACCCAGGAGCCTGCAACTGGGCCAAGCAGCCTTTCCAGGCTGCGTAAGTACTGTACACTACATTGTCTTCTACTGTATCGCTCTCCTTTTTTTCTTTTTCACAGTGTCTCTCTCTCCCTCCTGTACTCCAAAGATGCATCTCCAACCTCTTCTCCTTACACACTAATTATTTCTGTCCTTGTGTGTTTTTTTATGTTTCAGTACTGTACAGTATGTTTTGGTGACCTGTCTTAAGGGGCTTACACACTAGACAATTTTGGTGAACAAAAAAAATATGGTTCTATGATACAGTATACACTATTGTTCATATCATCTAGTGTTTACTGTATGCAGTAAATGACCAATGTTGCATGCTCGCTCCCTCATGTTGTCAACGATATCCCCAGTACATGCTGTCACAATTACCCCCTTGCTTCCAAAATTTATCATGTACAGTACTTCAGGAGATACCATTAAAGCATCTCACTGTCATTTTCTTTCTCATTGCTTTGCTGCCTTTCTTCCTTGCCTTTTACTGTAACTCACTTGAAGTCATCAGGCAAATTGTAATAGGGTGAGAGTTTAGCAGTAAACTCTCACATTGGCTGAGTTTTACCTTCAAAATAGGAAAAAATGTGGATGACCGTTTACATCATGAGAGATTTTTGCCTGTAAAACATGGGAGTGTGCATGTTCTCGGACTCTGGGCCTGATTCAGACCCGCTCGCGAGCGCTGAACGCTCTCAAGCGGGTCGATGTTGGCCTAGTGCGCATGCACATGATGGAGGCGGCTCCGTCGTGCACATGCACGAGACCCGGATAGCAATGGGCAAGCCTTCACTATGGGTCTTGCTACAAAGGGAGCGTTCTGTCGATGGTGAGTGACAGCACTTTGGTGGGCATGCTGGGGGCGTGGCTGGCCAGATGGAGGCGTTCCCTTGGGAATGCCTACCATCTGGGGCCGGCCCCACTGACATCACAAGTGATGTCAGTGGGAGTGCTCTCGGCTCTAATAGAGCCAAAAGCACTCCAGGGCTTGCGGCAACGAGACCCTACCACAAGGGTCTCGTCGCAAGCCCAATGGTCGAGTTTGGGTGAGTTTGGTTGTGTTTAAACTCACTTTGCTTCACCAAAACTCAGGGGAGTTTTCCCTTTTAAAACTCGCAAATTTACTAAGAAGTGAGTTTAGATGAAAGTGAGTTTTCCTGAAAGGTTGAAGCAAAGTGAGTTTTTTCCCTCAAAATTGCGAGTTTAGATGTGAGTTTTCATGTGATTTTAAGGAGAGTTTAGGTGAGATTACTCACTCAAGATTGCAGTGTTTTCTCTCTTCCAAGCAGCGTGTTGATACAGTGTATTCGGGGCCTATGTGGATTACTGTGGAGAACATACTGGGACAAAGGGTGAGTTTTGGCTCTGTTTTTCAGGTACAACCATTGGATACTTTATGTTGAGAAGGGGACGTGAACATCTGGAAGAAGGTGAGTATGTGTGTGTATGTATGTATTAAAACTTTATATTCACGGTGTGTGTGTCTTGTGTTTTTTACACATTTCATTACAGGTGAACTACAGCTCCCAGTGACCCCTTAATGCCCTGCATGCTGGTACTTGTGGTTCTCCCAGCATGGTACTTGGGGAACCACAGCCTAGGCCAGTGGTGCCCTGGAGAGGGGAACCCCTCTATTGGAGGGTTCCCCAACTCCCCAGGGATCCCTTGCTTGGGCTGACTAGTGGTCAGGACTGTTGCTGCGGCTGTGGGCCCCGGTGAATGGGCTCCACTGGCTGTAGCATCAGACCCCCGCTAGAAAGGTTCCAGAGCAGGTTTTAATTATAGGGGTACCGCTACGCAAATTTTTTTCCCCCTATAAGTAAAACCAGGACTGGCCCTGCAGCCAGGTGCTGGTACCTAATTTATGGTGGAACCCTATTCATTTTGTTCCCCATAATTTTAGGTACCAGGGAAGGCCGGCAAGTCCGGGGCTGGATAAGCTTTAGGGGGGACCCTACATAATTTTTTTACAAATAAACAAATATATATTAGGTATTCAGCCAGAAACATACACAAATCACACTGATCTGTGTATGTTTCTGCCAAACTCGCAGCTCAGGAGGTGAGTGTTTCAAACTTCAATTTAACAGTGAGTGCTGTAAACTCGATTCTTAGTAAATTTGCGAGTTTCATCTTTTCCATATAAAGTACTTCCTAGTTTGGCCGATGGTGAGTTTAGTTGAGTTTGCAAACTCGCATGAGTTTTAACAGTGAGAAGAGAAAACTCACTTCCAAACTCGCACCTATTTGGTCTTAGTAAATTTGCGAGTTTGAAAAAAAGGCTAAACTCGCATGAGTTTGCAAACACAACCAAACACAACCAAACTCGATTCTCAATAAATTTACCCCCTAGGATTTCAACTGTAAGGCCACAAGAGGATGTTTTAATATATATCAGAAGAAGGAGAGTTTGTGCAATAACATTGACCGGCGGTTTGTGGGTGTTATGACCTGCATATTATATGCATTTGATCAATATTCAGCATTTTGTAATCATATGGTATTTGTCTGTGTACTGTTCTATTTATTTTATTATGCCTATTTTTCCCTATGTTTAACAGCCTCCTGGTCTTCTTTTTTTTTTCTTTAGAGATGCGTCCTCTTTTATCTCCTGTTGGGATTCTCGAAAATTTGTGTCCCCACCTGTAATGCAATCAATTGCTAGTGTTTCCTACATTAGCTTCTTGGTTCCTGTTAGCTGTTTTAGTTGTAGGAACTTCTGGAGCTCACTGTTCACTGCTCGCTTGAATATCATTCAGTGAATTCTGCCTCTGACCATGAGCTTTGAATTTTGGTGAATCTTGCCTCTAATTGATTAGTTTGCATACCAGACTTGTACTCCTTTGCTGCTACTCATCTACAAGGTAGATCTATCATATTGCAGCCGCATATTATGTGTTGAAGTTCTGTTATTTGTCAGCTACTGGCTGCACTATGGGCTTCTGTGCCTCTCTCAGTCACGGTTATTGTATCTTATCATATTTCAGCTACCACCACACTGAGGCTTTACCTGTCCTACATCTGCTTGCTTTTAGGAGTCTGGTATGCTTGTTCAACACATAGTAAAAAAAAGTTTGAAAAAGACTAGAATAGGCACATTAAAGAAAAAGCAGCTTTATCAACTCCAGATGGAAGGAAACACCAACTTTCCAAAGCATATATAAAAACAAAATTGTGTGTGATACTGGCGCTCCTCTCTTTGGATGGAAGTTCTATTGTACACTTCAATAATTGCTAAAATACTCCTTACCCTAATGAACAGGATGAAACAATGGGATAATGGCAAAGAAGTGAAAATTTATTAATTTAATACACAAAATGTATGGTGCAATTAAAAATACATAAAGTGCATAATATAAATGGGATACAAGTTAACTAATCAGCCTCTCACCCTATTTTGTAGTTGCGGTGGGCTCTAGGAGCAAGTACCAAGTGCTAGACGGTTCAGCACCACCGCCGATGGCATACAAATATCAGGTCAGGGCATGTAATGTAGATATTTCTTTGTCCACAGCTTGATGTCCAGACAGAGCATTTCGGAATCCTTGAATACTTCCTCAGGTGCAGATCTAGACTAGCTCCTATAGCCTATCAAAACCACAAGAAAGGGTGAGAGTCTGATTGGATACCCTGTATCCCTTTTATATTATGCACTTTATATATTTTTTTTTGTACCATTCACATGGTTTGTGTATTAATACATTTTCACTTTTTTGCCATTATCCCATTGTTTCATCCAGTTCAACTGATTTTAGCTATTATTGAAAAATATAATACAATATCCCTCCAAAGAGAGGAGCACCAGTATCACACACAATTGTTTTTTCTATATGTTTGTTTGACAGTAACCATGTTGACATACATAAGGTCAACTTGAGAATATCGACACCGGAATACTCACTGGAACACTGCCTCTCAGACCTCTCCACCAGAATTGCTTCTCTTGTTACTGCTGGGACCTGGAAAATTATGCTGGAGTCGAATCTGCCGCTGGGACCAGGTAAAACACCATTATACCACCAGAAATAGTTTGTTGTCAGTCCATTATGTCTTCATGGATGTGTGATAGAAGCACTGGTAAAGTGGCTAATGGAAGATATGTTTGCCCAAGGTTTTTGGCCTATGTGTTTTAAACCCCCAGGAAAAGTATTTTCTGCTAAACAGATTAGAGTCTCCAGGGCCGGATCCAGGGCTAATAGCTACCTGTTACGGCCGAGTGCCCTGCACTCCTGTGCCGCGCGCGACCAAAATTATGTGACGTTATCTGAGGGGCGTGTCTGCATAGCATGACTCCAAATAACGTCAGGCAGTGGGGATCCTCACTAGCTGGGCTTCCCCCAGCCCTCTCATGGCACTGAATGGATGCTGTGCGCATGCGTGCAGCATCCATTCAGACTCCGGGGTCCTGGCACCACCGCACAGCTGTGGCGGTGGGTGTTCTCAACCCCCCAATTGGACCACCCACGGGCCACTTTGGCCCATGGGTGGAACAGCGGGACAGTACTGTCCCTTTGAAATCGGGATGCTGGGGAAGGGTGCACCCTCTATGGATGGCACCCCTGTTCAACTGCTCAGGTCGAACACCCCTAGAGCCGGCCCTGAGAGAATCGGCTTTCGGTCAAATCTGTATAATGGGTCCTAGGGGTGTGGATGTGACAGTGAAGGGAGGGCTCCATCTACTAGGCCAGATTGGCTTTTCCAGCTTTCAGCCTATGAGCAGGCTGATTAGTACCTGCAGCTGTGGGAGGCTCATATTAGCTGTGTGAGGGTTTGGTTCAGGGTGTCATTATCTGGGGAGAGCAGACAGTCAGGCTTGTTCAGAGACACTGTGATGTACTACATATGCCTATGTTTGTGGTAAGGGCAATATGCCCTACCATTTTAAGAGAGAGAATCTGTTGTTTAGTTAGTGCCCAGATGTGCTAGGACTTATTTTTCTGATTTCTGTTTTTATACTACACAATAAAAACTATCTGTGGCTAGCTTGCACGAAAGATAGGAAAAATGCAGGTGTACCTGCGCTATCTCCTTAGTTGTAATGGGAAATGGGGAGGGGGGAAAGGAAAAAAGGGGGGGTTAGAAAGTGGCAAAGTAGATGGAAAACAATATTAGGTTTGGTGTAACTCTTTGGCTGCCACAGACCTTAGTGATCCCTTCCTGAATCACTAGGATATAAACATAATTAACAAATGGGGTCTTGAAGGGCGCACAGATGGTGTTTATGGCAAATGAGATGTTTGTTTCTTAAGATATATAGGAAATGGCAAACTATTTAAATTTGAACTTATTTAATATGTAAATATTGTATATATATATATTAAAAAATCATAGCATGAATGAACAAATAATCTTTAGACGTACATGGGTATAGAATAAAATTGGCAGCAATTTAACAGATGTGAATGTATCACAATAAAGAAAAAGAAAACATTGTTAAAACACTGATAAATTGGTTTGCAAAAATAAAATAAAGTGAAATAAGATAAAATAAAATAAAATTCAATAGGTGCACACAGGTTAATGTAAAATCCTTAAAGTAAGGAAAGTTCCTTTAGAATGAACTCTGCATACCAGGAAAAAAACATGTGAATAAATCCGTAAAAAAATTGTTCTGGGGTGCGCGCACCTCCTACCTTACTCTATGCTGCTATACCAGTTGGTGAGGGTAGTTAATTCTGATTGTGGAACCGTTGCTGCAGTAAACTATATTACTCAGTCCTTGTCGGCAATAGCCGTCACAACCATCACCCCGCTGTTCTTATTCATCCGCAACACCTGAAATAAAAAAAATGTTGGCAGAAGCGATTTCATCATGGATGAAGTGCGGGCAACAGCTAGTTCAATAATAAATGTTTTACCGTATAAAATTAGCATACAGGAATAGTAGCCAGCAGGAGAACAACTTAGATATCCTGAAAAGGAAGAACAACTATTTGCAGACATATACACACACACACGGTATACAGGAAGATCTACAAACAGGACTCCCCTACCCAGTATGAATGCTATTTTTTATTTTTTGCTGACCAATTAACACTAAAAACACAGGAGGAACTTCCAGATTTTATAATCCGACACTAAGAAAATAAACCTCATAGAACACCTATGCGTAAATATATCCTTAAAGCTACTACAGTAGACTTGTACAGTATTTCAAGATTTTAAATCTTTTTTTGAAGTTATACATAGGAAGCATTACTTTATCAAATTTTACTCGATCGTTCAATATAAATATGAATATAACTAAAATAAACACGACACTTTTTTTGCACTGCAGTTATTTCACATTCCAGGTGCATTCCTATATAGTAAATAAATATATTGTTTATGTATATTAGGATTGACATGTCTGATCTGGTAACCTTGCCTTTAATATAATACATGCAAAATACAAATTAATTTCTTTGAGAAAACTCTGAATGACACATGACCATTATGCAAGAAAAACCATGGCTGTTGTTTCATTTATCACTACACCATTGAAGTGAATTTCCAAGGAGACTGCAAAGGGAGCAGTCATCCAGCTGTCAGACATCATTAAACTGCTATATAGAAAGGTGAGTCAGAAGGTTAAAGGGTCCATAAAATACAATAGTGGGAATGGATTCTACTGCTAATGGAAAGTTATCGTCACATTAAATATTAAAAGATACATTGTGATTATATTGTTTTTTTCTTACCATTTTTAATAGCTTTAAAAAAATTCTCTGAGTGTAAGCCATGAAAATATATGAGAAGAATTAAACAGTGAATGAAAAAAATTAAATATGACATACAGTATGTTTTAAAAAATGATGAGAGACATTGCAATTCATACTGTATATTTGTAAAAAATTTACAGTAACAGATTCTACCTTAAAATCATATAGCTCTATCCACATTTTTTCTGCACTTATCATTTTTTAAAAGGGCTATGGCTCATATGAAAGCAAACAACTTGCTCAAGTTATCCAATGTTATTTGAAATGAGTATGGACAAAGTTCATGTTTCAAGTAGAGATGTGCGCAGACCTCCATGTTTTGATTTTGGCAAAACCACCCTCAAATGTTTTGGTATTGGCAAAACCACCCTCAAATGTTTTAGCTCGGATTCGGTTTTGGATTTTTTTAATTGATAAAAACAGCTAAAATCATGTAGTTTGGACCTGTTTCCATGCAATCCAAAACCCGAAATTCTGTTTTTAAATCCGAGTTCCAAACCTACAGCAGACCCGAGCTGGGACTCTGGGCCTGATTCAGAGCCGGACGCTATTTGCGCTCGCTCGTTCAGAAAAAGGGGCCGGATATTTAAATAGAGCACTCGCTCTTTGCGGTCTGTTGACGCCTCTATGTCTGAACGAGTAAACGAAACATGCGCTCGCTATTTTGTAAAAAACGCCCCCTGGCCGCTCGCATCCTACATCATCTCTGCTATTTATTAGATTAATCGAGTACATCGAAAGGCATATGAACTGCTCGCAGTGCTTGTGGAAGGATTTTCCTACCGCAATCATGCGAGCAGTTCAGGCTAAAAGAGAACCAAGTGACGTGGCTGATGACGCTGCTTTGTTAATTATGCACACCCTGTGTTCGGATCACCACTCCCCATTTTCAAGCACCTTCCCCTGTTATCACCCACAATCACCTCATTCTGTCACTCAAATTAGCAGGCATTCGCTATTTTGCGAGCACACATTTTCCGACCGCAATGACTGGTTCACGCATGCGTATTACAACCCATACGCATGCGCAGTTGTGCGAACAGCGCTCGGAGTGATCGAGCGGCCACTTGCGAGCGGCTCTGAATCAGGCCCTCTGTTCTAAAGTGATCCGAGCTGGAACCAGGTTCAACTCGTTTTTCAGGTAAACTGAAGTGCACATCTCTACTTTCAAGTGATATTCCCAAAGTTTAAACACTCACATACTTTTTCACAGGCAGTCATATTAAAACACTGTTAACATATGTTATTTATGATCTGAGAGCACTGAGGAACTAATAGGGACACAAAATAAGCTTTTTACCATTTACCACTAATCATTAATTGAGCTGTTATACAATATTTTTCTCTTTATTCTGTTTTTGCTACATCCAATATTGTACACTCAAGAGTTGTCTTTCCATATAGTCCTATTTAATGTTTGTCTTATACAACAACAACAACCATAGGCATAAGGTCTCGGATGTCACACAAAAGAATTCAACTTCAGTTCTATGTGATCTACATATAACTCCCTTATTGACCATGCTTGCACCAACCATGTATCAGACATTTTGAAAATAAATAAATGACCACATCAACTGTAATGTATTATAACTAATAGCTTGATTTTGCTATGGTATATGTGCCTCCACCCAAGCTATTTGAAGATTGCTTGGGAAAACCTTATGACTGAGTGTGTGATGTAACTGATATTCACTATTCAAGTTAATGCACACATCAATTATTGTATGTTACCACCTGTTCCTTTTCTCTTCCACATGACGTAGCCGTACTGGAACTCTCCCAACTCTCGTTCCCCAGGTAAGTTCTGAACAATAGCAACTTCAAAGAAATTATATTAGCTTTACTTTACATTAAACTTACAAACTGAATACACAGTTTATACCTTTGAGAATGTATTTGCACTTAGAAATCAATAGGTTACACTTTTTCCTTAGCAATACATATTAATATTCCAGGAACCTAAAATAATAATATTCTCAGTTTGTGAAAGGTAAATCTGTCTCTTTTAGAAGTCCAAATGTCCCTTTAACTGTTGTTATGCAGCTCCTTTACTGTAAGTATATTTTATATCCATGGATGTATTCCTAGTTAAAATAAGTAAGTCCCGTACAGCATACAGTCAAGTTTTGACATATAACCACATAGATGCTTGATGAAGAAAAACACATTTAAATAATCTCTCTAGAGCACTCTATATTGGTTACCAAGAGATCAAGTAAATTCTTGTATTTTATATCAGTAACTGGGACGCCAGCACTCTTTTTTATCATTTCCTTTATATATATTCACCTACAGTGATCTTTACCCAGTTGTAATTGTCTCTATCAGATTCATTGTCATCTGGAGAACTAGCGATTGTATTGTGATTATATATGTATAAATATTGGTTATTAAATAGAGTATTTTATTGATCCAGTATTCCATTCATTTGAACAGAGAGCACATATACGATTTATTATCTGCATTGACACCAATTATTACCATCCACCTTGCGCAGTAGCTACACAGGTTGTTGCTTTCAGGTTGAGAGTTTTTTTAGTCTTAAAAACATGTGAGATTGCATGTTCTCAGAATCTATTACATTGGCCGAGTTTAAAAAGTTAGAGTTAAGATAAATACAGTTCCAAAACCAAAGCACGGGGGTGGGGGTTAGCATACATCTCTAATGTGTATGTATGACAGCTGTTCGTATGTGCACTGGTGTAGGATTGATATATATATATATATATATATATTTATATATAGAGAGAGAGAGAGAGAGAGAGAGTGTGAGAGAGAGAGAGAGAGAGAGAATGAGTGAGTGTGTGCTGGAGAACAAAACACAGAGGAAAGCATTGCAAAGCTAGGTAAAAACAACAACGGCTGAGAGGAGATATGGAATACATAAACATGTAATGGAAGACAAAACAGATACTTGCAGACAGAAAGCATACAGTTAGACTACTATGGAAGATAAAACGTTAGAGTCATTGGCGATATCTCCTGCTTTCCAGCTGCCAGCCATCAGATCCGCTATCCCCATATTAATCTATGGCAAAGGTATTTAACAAGATCTGCAGAGCATAGCTCTCTGGATCTACATTAGCATGTGGATACTTATGTCATCTTCAGATGGCATTAGCCCATTACCTTCATTGAGGCAGCCCTGCTGGAATGGGACTTTGCGATTCCTCTCAAGGGGACTGGAACTGTTTTCAATTCCAATTGCAATATTTTTGCATAGCACATGAGCAGCAGGATAGGAATACATGTGCAATGGCTGGTGAGGGTCTAAACATAGAAGTGCAGTGATCACTTTACGTCTTATTGATCAGCAGGACAGGCTTTATCGGTGCTCGTGTACCTGAAACTTTTATTGGCAAATTCCCCACCAAAAAATTCTTACTGCCATCATAGGCAGTGATCAGGATTCTTAATATCCGTGTGCTGGCCATAACTTATGATAAATATTCCCTGAAAGAGAGAAAAAAGAGACAAGCATAGAACAGGAATGAAAATATAATAAAGTGTAATGCTGACATTATTACAAAGATTTAATATCAAGTATAATATTGAAGATGTTGCAAAGATTTTAGTTTTATCGATTGCAAGGAAATTATATGGAAAAACAGTATAATGTTATAGTATTGCATAGATTTAGGTTTTATTACAGGTTTAATAGTTATTGTAGCATTAAAAAGTAAAAGCAGCTTAGCCAGGATTAATAATAGCACAATTTATTTAGTTTAATTAATAATAGTAAAAGGCTTAATTAGGCTTCTTAATAGTAATAACCTCAAGAAAAACACACAAGAAAGGAATCCCAGGTGCTTATAAAATGTGTATACTGTATATAAAAAAAAACTAGAATAAAATGTGACAATTATAAAGGGGTGATCTAATAATCAATTAATTACTCAAAAAGTGTACTGTAAATGTGTAAATAAAACAGAGCACACATTCCAATCTGGTTGCAGTGTAAGAATCCCAAAGGAATAAAACAAAAAGCAAAATAATACCTGATGAGGAAATGTACTTTTAAAAATCAAAGCACCACATCTGATATGTCAGATATAATAAAGATATCAGGACATGCTATATTTAAAAAATAAATAAAGATAAATGTATTTAATAATGTTGAATAAAAGTGAATATATAAATAATAATCACACTATAGAAATGCATTTAAAGTGTGTATCATACAAACAGGGCCTTCAATAGAAATCTTTGGGCCCGTTTCACTTATATCTCTGTGCCCCCCCTCAAACCTTCCTCCACACAACCCACACGTTTTATATATATATATTTATATATATATATATGCCACTCTGTGACCCGGCACTCACAGCCCACCTCGGGGCACCTTGCTCCGGTGCCTTCCCAGGAGGACAGCACCCCCAGCAATATACACCCTGCAACTGGCGGCACTCAGAGACTTAGAGATTAATGAAAAAGACTGTGCTGTAATCAAAGCACAGTCTTTTTCATTAATCTCTAAGTCTCCAAGTGCTGCCTGTTGCAGGGTATATATATATATATATATATATATATATATATATACCAACACAATGTTTCTCCTATATAAGGTATAACTACCTACAAGGAACAAACAAGACACAGGAGGCACTCCCTTTGAAAAATAGAAAAATACTTATATCATGTTGAAAAAACAGTACAGCAGCATGACATGCTGCTGTACTGTTTTTTCAACATGATATAAGTATTTAATACATATTTTTCTATTTTTCAAAGGGAGTGCCTCCTGTGTCTTGTTTTTTCCTTGTGGGTAGTTATACCTTATATAGGAGAAACATTGTGTTGGTATACATTTTTTAGGAAGGCACCCCGCTTTTCGTAACTTTTCCTGAGTGCCGAACTTTTGCACTGTATATATATATATATATATATATATACAGATCTGCCCAGCTATTTTGTTGCTCATGGCGTGGCGTGAGTCACGCCACGGACTTGTGGCGTGACGTGCAGGCCTCTGAGTCGCGCCATGGACTTGTGGAATACCGTGGTATTCTTCAACGAAGGATATGGTACGGCATGTAATACAGTGCTTAACCGCTGGGTGGCGAGTGCTCCACTTTTGTAATTGCATGTAATATAGTGCTTAACCGCTGGGTGGCGAGTGCTCCACTGTACTGAATGTCTATCATATTCACAGCATTTGCATGAACGCACAACCCATACTGTATTTTTAATGTCGCATAATATACTGTACAAATCACTGCACATACTGTATTGTACATATGGTACGGTGCAGTAACTGAATAGTAGAGAAGTTGCCGGAGTTGTTGTCATGGTATAACCGATACTGTAGAATAATTAGATGCACGCACAGCTTTCACTGATATGGGATGCATTACAGTATAACATTATTATTTATTTATTTATTTTTATTAAAAACAGCAGCGGGAGGAGTGCACAAGGATGAGGCCACTCTCTGTGGTTCACTGTACTGTAGCTGTCGTGTGGGCTAGTGGTTAGGTGATCACTTTGGTAGAATTATGGTCCGGGGTTCGATCCCTGGAAAAGAATATACTGTACCGTACTGTATATTTTTTTTTTGTCACTGTCTGCTCTGGACACTGTAGTGCCCAGAGAGGGCTCTGTACTGTACTGTATTTCACTGAATAGTGATTTCATACTGTGGCTATGGTGCGCCCAGAAACCGCAAAACGCAAACATGCGCCAACGCATATGTGGGTACAAAATAGCGTTGCATCCCAAACTGATGACATTGGTGATGCTGCTCCAACCTTGCACACTAAGTACGGTAGTAGTGGGATCTGTAGGAGAGAGAGCTCTCTGTATTACACGGTTGGCGCTACGGTGGCTGCGATGGATTAGAAATGGAGGGGGTTACAATGGGATCTGTGGCACCAAGCCATACGCCATGTAGCGCTATGCTATCACTGAGCATGCGCAGTTGGCTGTATTACTGCAGTCGGTACAGTATTGTATTCTGTTGCATTTCTATCTCTGGCGGGCGCATGCCCAGTAGGAGGGTTGCGATGGGATTTCTGGCGCATGCCCAGTGGGCCCAGAGTCATACACAGTGCATCAGGTCCCTTCCCCCAAAGCAAGCCAAGAGCCTCACATTACCATAATAAAGGAAGCTTTGTTAATCCATTTACTGTAAGCAGTCCGCTCTGCCCTAGTGTCCTGAAAAATGCTACGAATTGTCACCATTGCCAAAGACACCATCCCCCGTCTGCTAGGACAACTAGTGTGCCGCTATGAATGTGCCTGTACTGAATATTCAAAAGTGACGGTGCCCTACAATTTAGCACCACAGAATAGTGATTTCATAACTGCAGGAACTGTTAGTGAAACTACTGTCTAGAATGTGAGACAGGCCTCTGCATCACAAACTGTGCGCCCAGAAACCGCAAAACGCAAACATGCGACAACGCATATGCGGTCTCAGCCTCGCGCACTATGGCTACGTCCCTTGGACTGTGTCTGAGAGTGCTTTCCGTCTGTGAGAGAGCGCTCTGTGTTCAAAGCTGACTGTGCGTTTGATGCGCAAAATAGCGTTGCATCCCAAACTGATGACATTGGTGATGCTGCTCCAACCTTGCACACTAAGTACGGTAGTAGTGGGATCTGTAGGAGAGAGAGCTCTCTGTATTACACGGTTGGCGCTACGGTGGCTGCGATGGATTAGAAATGGAGGGGGTTACAATGGGATCTGTGGCGCCAAGCCATACGCCATGTAGCACTATGCTATCACTGAGCATGCGCAGTTGGCTGTATTACTGCAGTCGGTACAGTATTGTATTCTGTTGCATTTCCATCTCTGGCGGGCGCATGCCCAGTAGGAGGGTTGTGATGGGATTTCAGGTGCATGCCCAGTGGGCCCAGAGTCATACACAGTGCATCAGGTCCCTTCCCCCAAAGCAAGCCAAGAGCCTCACATTACCATAATAAAGGAAGCTTTGTTAATCCATTTACTGTAAGCAGTCCGCTCTGCCCTAGTGTCCTGAAAAATGCTATGAATTGTCACCATTGCCAAAGACACCATCCCCCGTCTGCTAGGACAACTAGTGTGCCGCTATGAATGTGCCTGTACTGAATATTCAAAAGTGACGGTGCCCTACAATTTAGCACCACAGAATAGAGATTTCATAACTGCAGGAACTGTTAGTGAAACTACTGTCTAGAATGTGAGACAGGCCTCTGCATCACAAACTGTGCGCCCAGAAACCGCAAAACGCAAACATGCGACAACGCATATGCGGTCTCAGCCTCGCGCACTATGGCTACGTCCCTTGGACTGTGTCTGAGAGTGCTTTCCGTCTGTGAGAGAGCGCTCTGTGTTCAAAGCTGACTGTGCGTTTGATGCGCAAAATAGCGTTGCATCCCAAACTGATGACATTGGTGATGCTGCTCCAACCTTGCACACTAAGTACGGTAGTAGTGGGATCTGTAGGAGAGAGAGCTCTCTGTATTACACGGTTGGCGCTACGGTGGCTGCGATGGATTAGAAATGGAGGGGGTTACAATGGGATCTGTGGCGCCAAGCCATACGCCATGTAGCGCTATGCTATCACTGAGCATGCGCAGTTGGCTGTATTACTGCAGTCGGTACAGTATTGTATTCTGTTGCATTTCCATCTCTGGCGGGCGCATGCCCAGTAGGAGGGTTGTGATGGGACTTCAGGTGCATGCCCAGTGGGCCCAGAGTCATACACAGTGCATCAGGTCCCTTCCCCCAAAGCAAGCCAAGAGCCTCACATTACCATAATAAAGGAAGCTTTGTTAATCCATTTACTGTAAGCAGTCGGCTCTGCCCTAGTGTCCTGAAAAATGCTACGAATTGTCACCATTGGGAAAGACACCATCGCCCGTCTGCTAGGACAACTAGTGTGCCGCTATGAATGTGCCTGTACTGAATATTCAAAAGTGACGGTGCCCTACAATTTAGCACCAGAGAATAGTGATTTCATAACTGCAGGAACTATTAGTGAAACTACTGTCTAGAATGTGAGACAGGCCTCTGCATCACAAACTGTGCGCCCAGAAACCACAAAACGCAAACATGCGACAACGCATATGCGGTCTCAGCCTCGCGCACTATGGCTATGTCCCTTGGACCGTGTCTGAGAGTGCTTTCCGTCTGTGAGAGAGCGCTCTGTGTTCAAAGCTGACTGTGCGTTTGATGCGCAAAATAGCATTGCATCCCAAACTGATGACATTGGTGATGCTGCTCCAACCTTGCACACTAAGTACGGTAGTAGTGGGATCTGTAGGAGAGAGAGCTCTCAGTATTACACGGTTGGCGCTACGGTGGCTGCGATGGATTAGAAATGGACGGGGTTACAATGGGATCTGTGGCACCAAGCCATACGCTATGTAGCGCTATGATATCACTGAGCATGCGCAGTTGGCTGTATTACTGCAGTCGGTACAGTATTGTATTCTGTTGCATTTCCATCTCTGGCGGGCACATGCCCAGTAGGAGGGTTGCGATGGGATTTCTGGCGCATGCCCAGTGGGCCCAGAGTCATACACAGTGCATCAGGTCCCTTCCCCCAAAGCAAGCCAAGAGCCTCACATTACCATAATAAAGGAAGCTTTGTTAATCCATTTACTGTAAGCAGTCCGCTCTGCCCTAGTGTCCTGAAAAATGCCACGAATTGTCACCATTGCCAAAGACACCATCCCCCGTCTGCTAGGACAACTAGTGTGCCGCTATGAATGTGCTTGTACTGAATATTCAAAAGTGACAGTGCCCTACAATTTAGCACCACAGAATAGTGATTTCATAACTGCAGGAACTATTAGTGAAACTACTGTCTAGAATGTGAGACAGGCCTCTGCATCACAAACTGTGCGCCCAGAAACCGCAAAACGCAAACATGCGACAACGCATATGCGGTCTCAGCCTCGCGCACTATGGCTACGTCCCTTGGACTGTGTCTGAGAGTGCTTTCCGTCTGTGAGAGAGCGCTCTGTGTTCAAAGCTGACTGTGCGTTTGATGCGCAAAATAGCGTTGCATCCCAGACTGATGACATTGGTGATGCTGCTCCAACCTTGCACACTAAGGGCCTGATTCAGACCCACTCGCGAGCGGCTGTACGCTCGCAAGTGGGTCGATGGTCTGCACTGAGCATGCGCACGACGGAGGGAGCTCCGTCGTGCGCATGCGCCAGACACGACGAGCGAAGGACTTTCCTTCGCTCGTTGTGTCCGATCAAAGGGGGCGTGCTGTCAATGTTGATTGACAGCACACCCCCTTTGGTGGGCGTGCCGGGGGCGTGCCTCCCTGACGGGGGCGTTCCCACGGGAACGCCTCCCGTCAGAAGCCGGCCCACTAACATCACTAGTGATGTCAGTGGGAGTGATTTTGGCTCTGATAGAGCCAAAATCACTCCGGAGCTTGCGGTTGAAAACCTCAACCGCAGGCTCCGGCTCGCAATTTCGATGGTCGCGATGGTCACGACCATCGCGGCCATCAAAATGCACGCTCGTATAGCCTGTGGGTGGTGACCCACAGCTATACGAGCGTCCAGGAGGACGCTCCATGAAAAAGGAGCCCGGCCCTCATGCAGAGCGTGCGCTCTGCTCAGAGCGTACGGCTCTGAATGAGGGCCTAAGTACGGTAGTAGTGGGATCTGTAGGAGAGAGAGCTCTCTGTATTACACGGTTGGCGCTACGGTGGCTGCGATGGATTAGAAATGGAGGGGGTTACAATGGGATCTGTGGCGCCAAGCCATACGCCATGTTGCGCTATGCTATCACTGAGCATGCGCAGTTGGCTGTATTACTGCAGTCGGTACAGTATTGTATTCTGTTGCATTTCCATCTCTGGCGGGCGCATGCCCAGTAGGATGGTTGCGATGGGATTTCTGGCGCATGCCCAGTGGGCCCAGAGTCATACTCAGTGCATCAGGTCCCTTCCCCCAAAGCAAGCCAAGAGCCTCACATTACCATAATAAAGGAAGCTTTGTTAATCCATTTACTGTAAGCTGTCCGCTCTGCCCTAGTGTCCTGAAAAATGCTACGAATTGTCACCATTGCCAAAGACACCATCCCCCATCTGCTAGGACAACTAGTGTGCCGCTATGAATGTGCCTGTACTGAATATTCAAAAGTGACGGTGCCCTACAATTTAGCACCACAGAATAGTGATTTCATAACTGCAGGAACTGTTAGTAAAACTACTGTCTAGAATGTGAGACAGGCCTCTGCATCACAAACTGTGCGCCCAGAAACCGCAAAACGCAAACATGCGACAACGCATATGCGGTCTCAGCCTCGCGCACTATGGCTACGTCCCTTGGACTATGTCTGAGAGTGCTTTCCGTCTGTGAGAGAGCGCTCTGTGTTCAAAGCTGACTGTGCGTTTGATGCGCAAAATAGCGTTGCATCCCAAACTGATGACATTGGTGATGCTGCTCCAACCTTGCACACTAAGTACGGTAGTAGTGGGATCTGTAGGAGAGAGAGCTCTCTGTATTACACGGTTGGCGCTACGGTGGCTGCGATGGATTAGAAATGGAGGGGGTTACAATGGGATCTGTGGTGCCAAGCCATACGCCATGTAGCACTATGCTATCACTGAGCATGCGCAGTTGGCTGTATTACTGCAGTCGGTACAGTATTGTATTCTGTTGCATTTCCATCTCTGGCGGGCGCATGCCCAGTAGGAGGGTTGCGATGGGATTTCTGGCGCATGTCCAGTGGGCCCAGAGTCATACACAGTGCATCAGGTCCCTTCCCCCAAAGCAAGCCAAGAGCCTCACATTACCATAATAAAGGAAGCTTTGTTAATCCATTTACTGTAAGCAGTCAGCTCTGCCCTAGTGTCCTGAAAAATGCTTCGAATTGTCACCATTGGGAAAGACACCATCCCCCATCTGCTAGGACAACTAGTGTGCCGCTATGAATGTGCCTGTACTGAATATTCAAAAGTGACGGTGCCCTACAATTTAGCACCACAGAATAGTGATTTCATAACTGCAGGAACTGCACACTAAGGCCCTCATTCAGACCCACTCGCAAGCGGGCGCACGTACGTTAGGCGTACGTACAAAAATATTTAAATTCACTGGCTCGCTCGTATTTTCTTTCGCATCTAAAATTCCTCCCTAAACTCTGATGACCCCTCCTCTAACTAACGAGCGTACGAAATAGCGAGCGTACATCCCCGAAATGGCTTGAAAGGAACGCACGCACACGTATAAACAGGAAGTGGCCTTGTCAGATGTCGATTACCTGCTCCTTTATTCTGCCTACCTCCATCAATCGTATCATGCCAATCAATGTATCAATTAGCTTAATTGTTTGTTTTTTTTCAACACAATGCAAGAAACTTTACTCTTGTCCGTGTTTGTGTTTACCCGCAGAATACGTACGGATGAAACATTCGCTTTTATTGTTCAAAAAACATGTGAACCACAATTAACAATTGTACTATTGCTGTGGATCCCCGCATATTTCCCTGGGTTCATTTCTTTATTTAAATTTGCTTACGCATGTCACTGCATCAAGCCTATCCTAACTCTCCAGAGATTTCTGGCCCTGTCGAACACATGACTCATACACTAACCAATAAAATTGCTCCTGTTAATTTCCAAAATACATTAGCCAATCAGAAAATTTTTACACACTTTATCAAAAATGATTTTTAAGAAAAACACCATTGCCATCATGAGAGCCTCCGCATTCACCAGGCGTGAGCTGCTGGTGCTTACGGAGGTCATGGATCGCCGGATCACCAGTCAGCCTCAACCCATGACCAACCGGCAGAAGCGCTCCGCGTATGCGGAGGTACGGTCCCGCCTGCGGTCCTTCGGCTCACGCCGCAACATCGGGCAGCTGGAGCGCAGGTGGTCCGACCTGCAACGGCGAACGCCCCGCTTGCTGGCATGCTTTCGCATGCAGATCCTGGCAAGTAAGTGTTATGTATTGTGGTTTTAATGTTTGTGTTTGTGGGGCAAACTGCGTGTGCATGTTTTCCTGTCTGTTCTATTTATTATTTGTACTCATATCTGCGTCTGCATGTTTTCCTGTCTGTTCTATTTATTATTTGTACTCATATCTGCGTGTGCATGTTTTCCTGTCTGTTCTATTTATTATTTGTACTCATATCTGCGTGTGCATGTTTTCCTGTCTGTTCTATTTATTATTTGTACTCATATCTGCGTCTGCATGTTTTCCTGTCTGTTCTATTTATTATTTGTACTCATATCTGCGTCTGCATGTTTTCCTGTCTGTTCTATTTATTATTTGTACTCATATCTGCGTGTGCATGTTTTCCTGTCTGTTCTATTTATTATTTGTACTCATATCTGCGTGTGCATGTTTTCCTGTCTGTTCTATTTATTATTTGTACTCATATCTGCGTCTGCATGTTTTCCTGTCTGTTCTATTTATTATTTGTACTCATATCTGCGTCTGCATGTTTTCCTGTCTGTTCTATTTATTATTTGTACTCATATCTGCGTGTGCATGTTTTCCTGTCTGTTCTATTTATTATTGGTACTCATATCTGCGTCTGCATGTTTCCCCTCTTTTTCTGAATTTTTAATTCTACTGCTTTTTTTTTTGTTTTATTTTTTATTATTTTTTTTTTTTTTGTTTGTTTGCCCGGATTTGTCCATAAACTAAACGCAATTTATTTGACATATTTTAGGGGGACAGCCAAGACTCCGCCGTCAACGTCGGCATTCCCGCCCACTCTCCCCAACCCCCAGCCAACACTCCACCCCAAATCTTTCCCCTATTCCCCACTCCTCCCCATCCTTCCCAGACCCTCTCCCGGAAATGTCGGGCCTCCTTCCCCTCCGTCCCACTTCCCCCTCTCCTCCACCCACCCCTCTTCCAATTACCCCCTCCCCGGAGTCCAGCATAACTCCGCCCCATTCTTTGGGGAATGACGGATCCTCCGAGGAGGATCATGGAGGTTTGGCCGGAGCTCCCGATTTGTTTCCCGGTATGTTTTTTATTTTTATTTTTTAAAGCACAAACTGTTTGTATGTAATCATGTGTCGTGCCTTTCTTCGTGTTTTTGTGGCTTGACTTTTGTTGATTGTGAAGGTTTGCCTTTACCTCTTCCTGGTGATTTAAGCATACACATATCATACCTGTGGGAATTTGTACCTAGGCCTTGTATTTTTGCCAGCCCACCCTTTTTATTTCTGTTTTTGGGTTTAGGAGTGATTTGGTTTTTTTTTTATGTTTTTCTGTGGAGTCCCTATTGTTGTATTAACCCACACACTTTTCTCACCCACAGAGGAACAGAGGCGTCGGCAAGAGGTGGCGGATGTTGTGGGGCAGATGCGCCACCATGTAATCGGCCTTCTGGTGGCCCTCGACCGGCTGTCTGGCCTCCTTCGGCATTAGATTTTTTTTTTTTGTTCTATTTGCCAAATAAATTTATTAAGACAAATATACGTTGTGGCTCATTTTTAAAAACCAAAACCAAGATAGTTTAGCCTGACATAAGTTCCTGCAAGGATTTCCCTTTTTTAAAAGTTAGATTGTGTTTTGTCTTTGTATGTCAAACAGACACCAGAAACACATAACAGTAACAATGTCATTTCCCTTTTTGGGTGTAGTGTCAATTTCAGATTTCTACATTTTCCAGGTTCCTACTTGGTGCGCAAGCTGCTTAGGCCAATCTTACAAATCCCAAGGTTGGGCCAGGCTTCCTTTTGGTGTGGATTGGGAAGCTGAAAACATATTTCAGTTTTGCTCAACTGGCGTCAGTACTGGTTTACCCCTTAGTCAAATGTAACTTGTGTTAACCTGGTTACACTTGCTGTTAACGTCCCAAAAAAGGAAGACCATTTCACTCTTCAAACATTTATTGACAACATAACAGAGAAAACAAAGTGGTCACTCCCAAAAAAAATACACAGTGATAAATTCAAATACAACACATACCAAGAAATAATTAAATAAAAACACAAAATCAAGAACTGGTTGACGAAGGACCATGCCAACATGATTCCACAAACATGGCGTTGCGATATGGGTTCAAGAATATATGCCCAAAAGGACCAGATCCAGGTTTGGTAAGGGTAGCAGGAAGTAGTGAGCGTTGGAGTGCCAAAGATTATGTGAACAAACAGAAGATGGTGAGAAAATTAAAAATAAATTAGATGTTCGCCAAAAAACACAAACACATTAGGTATAAACACTGGAGTTTTGTTCAAACTTACCTAAAAAATCTGGCCACCACATCATCGCGTATGGCCCCCCCACATACTGACCTTCGACCAACCTCGGGGGGGCCATCCTCAGGTAAGGCATCCTCTGGCTGCATTGGGACACCACTCCTTATGGCAATGTTGTGAAATATCCCACACAGGACCACAATTTTCGACACCATATCCGGCACATACATGAGCTCGCCACCAGAGCGGTGGAGGCATCTGAATCGGCCTTTTAAAAGGCTGATACAGTGCTCCACCACTTGCCTGGTGGCTGTAAGTGCGGAATTATACGCACTTTGTGGCCCTGGTGTGGGAGCCAAATAAGGAGTGAGCAGCCAGGACATGCAAGGGTATCCACTGTCTCCTGTGAACAAAAATAGACCACATCAGGAACACTGTGTATCAAGCTTAACATTGTTATGTACTAAAGGTCTCCACTTACCCAGAAGCCACGCATCACCAGCTTGTAGGTTGGTTAATTTCTGCCATATCCCTGATTGCCGGATGACGAAGGAGTCATGAGCACTTCCGGGTAATTTAGCATTCAGGGACAGGATCTGGAGGGAGGCATCACATACCACCATTACATTCAGGGAGTGATAGTGTTTCCTGTTTCTAAATATTGCCTCCAGCCGTGCTGGAGGCTGAAGTGGTATGTGAGTACCATCCACAACCCCTATGATGTGTGGGAAGCCAGCTATTTGGTAAAAATTGGCCTTGGCCACACTAAGGGCACCCATATCCAAAGGCATTTTAATAAAATGATGGAGGTGCTTGAAAAGTGCCTCCATCACTGCCCTCAGGATCCTGGAAAAGGAGGATTGGGAGATGCCCGCCACTATTCCCACCGTTGTTTGAAATGATCCTGAGGCACAGAAATGTAACACCGCCATAAATTGCGTCAGTGGTGGTATTGCTGTTGGACTGTCAATTTGCCGCTCAAGATCACTTTCTATTAATGAGAGAGTGTCTATGATGATTTTGGGAGGTAGACGGTAGCGTCTTAAAACCTCATCATCGGGCATTCCAAAAAGGGTGACACGTGTTCGAAATATCTGGGGCCTTGCATGCCTACGATGCCTACGCCTGGGACGAGTTTGAGGTTGGTCGTCTTCCGGGAGCAGGGCCAGAACAATTCGCCCCAGATCTACCTGAAATTCAAAGTTTACAATGTAAGGCTTTTGACCCACCCCAAAAGTAAGAAAAAACAACTTAGCTTTCTGATACCATCCATAGCTGCTTACATGCCGGGGTATTGTCATGATACGTATAAACTGTAAAAAAGCCAACAATGAGACTTCAAAAATTTAGAGGGTGTTTTTTTTGTTTAAAAATTGTTGCAAGCCAACACAGAAAATAGCGGAAAAACACATTTGGCCATCGATGAAAACTACATTGCACACCGTACGTCAAATAGGGTTCAAATGGACCCAAAAAATGGAAAAGGGAAAAGCAAAACTGGATTATATGATGAATAAGCCGTCAAAAATGCGGTAAATAATTCGCAAATGCAAGTCACTACACCAACAGTCAAAAATGCGGTAATTAATTCGCAAATGCAAGTCACTACACCAACAGTCAAAAATGCGGTAATTAATTCGCAAATGCAAGTCGCTACACCAACAGTCAAAAATTCGGAAATTAATTCGCAAATGCAAGACAAAAAATGGACTTACCAAACTCGAATATATAAGATTTCCACAAAAAACTTCTTTGGGTCCGAAAACAAAAAAAAACTAAAAAAGATGAAATGAGTGTTAAACAAATTAACGAACCACAAAACAGAAGAATACACCAATTGGCCACAAATTTGAATGCACAAAACTTACCAAATCAGGAAAGGATGTTGAAAAAATGAAAAAAATGCGAACGGAAAAACCAAAGAAATGTAGCAAAAACAAACAAAAAAACAACTCTGCAAAATCCTCCAAACGCAACCAACCAAATCCAAACCACTTAACCGACAACACTCCAACAACCCCACCTCGAATCCACACACACCAAGCCATAAATAGTGTTTATTTTCCCGCACAAATTAAGGATGAATCATAGGGACGCACAATCAATGATGCGGCCGCAAACTAAGGACGCATGTATAAATACATCACGAAATCACATAGAATTTCTGGATGATTTCATGCTGGAAGCAGAGACATGGCTTCAAACCAGGGAAACAATGGTCAAAATTGCGGCGGTAAGGCCTTCATGCATTTTGTGTCAATGATTCTTTTAAAACATAATATTGTGCAAGTTGTGAAGTGGCTAAATCTGCATATTTACCCAAATAGGTGAGGAGGATGACATGGAAGAGACTGCTGGCCCCAGTCAACCCGCCAAAGCTGCCAAAAAAAAAAGGCAGCCACATTTCACAAGCAAGGAGATGGAGGTTTTGATCCAGAAGTGCGTTGACATCCTGCCCCAGGCAGCCAGGAATATGAGCCAAAGCCAGAAGTGGAGAATGTGGGAGGAGGTCGCCGTTGCTGTCAATAGGGTGGGTGATTATGTCCGTCTAGCCCGGGATGTCAAACGGCGGTAAGTAAACACTTTCCCATCCTATAAACAAACCCCATTGTAAAAAAAAGGATAATGGTTCCAAATTCATTCCACAGATGGGCAGACTTCAAATATCGTCTCAAACAAAAACTTGCCGACAGGGCTAGGCATGCAAGGGGGACAGGTGGGGGTCCCACCCCTGTGTCATTGGAGTTGACAGACTTAGAAGAGATGGCACAGGGGTGTGTGCAGGCTGTGGAGGTGTTTGGCGTGTCCAACATGGATACAGACATGCCAGACTTTGCGGCTCCTCATGTTGGCCAAGGTAAGTCTTGTGATGTCACCAACTCAGAAATGCTATTGTGCCAATATGTAGATTCTAATGTGAGTCTTTTCTCCAATTTCCTAACAGAGACAGAGGCGGATGAGTCTGCTCCAGAGGGGAGCCTTGGCCGCAGAATTTCTGCTGACTCTGCAGGGGAGGAACCAGTACATCCGGCTGAGGACCCTGCAGAAGCCAGTCCAGGGCGTGCCCCCTCGCAGGCAGTGGGCCTCCTCACAGAACTCAATTTTAAATCGGATTGCCATACGGAGATTCTGCAGAGGATGGACGCCAGTCTGATACGGGTGGCTGAGGCCCTGGAGCAAAATGCTGCGGCCAACGTGACCATTGGTCAGGCCCTGGCGGAAAATACCAGGGCCAACATCCGCATCGCCGATGCCCTGGAGCAGCTCGTTCGCCAGCACATGGTGGAGCCGACCTCCCTTCCTGCCGGAACATCCGGATCCTCCACCTCTGGCACAACATCAGGCAATCCTCCAAATGTGCCTAGCCCTGTGCCTAGTCCAGAGGCCACAACATCTGCCTCTGGACAGGCCAGCCCGATGGCATCCCGGACCCGGTCTGGCGCACACCCTCACCCAGCCAAACGGGCGAGAAAACGGTGACAGCAATGGCGACTTTTCCCACACTCCTTCTGTGCTTGGCTCATATTCCTTTCTGGTCAAAACTTCCCTCTCCTTTCTTGTGAAATGTTTTTAAATTTTGTATTTACGCTTATGTTAGTAGTTATGTTATATTTTTTTTTGGATCAAATATCTTGGCCACAAAAAAAGGCAATACAATATTAGGCCAATTTGTTTGTGTGTAAACAATAAATTAAAAACAAAACACTGACATTGTATTGTGACATTATTGTACAAATGGGTTACATTTAATCCTGGCCTTAAACGCAAAACCTGACCCTCTTTAAAAAAAAAAAAGGCCTCTTTAAGGAACGTTTAAAAAATCACATAGCGATGCAAATTCCACAGTAAACCAAAAAAAAGGGGAGCTAATTAAAAGATGATGACATTATTGTTACAATAGGCCATAACCACCAAATTGTGGCCAAAATAAAACCCCAAAAATGTACGATAATTGATTGTGTAATCATGACATTAGCAGCTCTGATTTCCACCTGCGTACGCTTTTGTGCTATCCCAATAAACTGCTTTCCAAACACATACCAAGCCGGATTTCAATCCAACACTAATTACTTTACTGACCAGCCGCAATTAATCGCTGCACCATCGTGGAGTCCCGGGACGGAGGAGAAGGCCATCGCCAATGTGGTCGAGTAATCCTGACCCTAAGCTGTGCGAGCATTTTGAAGGGAAAGCGGATGTTTCAGTGACGTATGAGACGGTCCGAACACATTTGACGTTCGCATCTGCTAATGTATGTACGCCCCAAAAACGCCTCGCCACGCCTGCGTTTTTTCATCTCCACCCCCATCAACACCCAAAAACGCCCTGTTCTGTCAATCACATTTGACATGTCACTTCCTGTACGCTATTTTAGGAACGAGAGAAAAAAAGCTCGCAATCTGCCGTACGCACATGCGCAGTGTAACACCGACGCATGCGCGGTTAGTCAACATCGGAACGCAACGAGCGTACTGTTGTTAACGTGCGGCTCTGAATGAGGGCCTAAGTACGGTAGTAGTGGGATCTGTTGGAGGGAGAGCTCTCTGTATTACACAGTTGGTGCTACGGTGGCTGTCAGCCATCTGTGATGGATTAGAAATGGAGGGGGGTACAATGGGATCTGTGGCGGGCGCCAAGCCATACACCATGTAGCACTATGCTATCACTGAGCATGCGCAGTTGGCTGTATTACTCCAGTCCCATAGTAGGAGGACGCCATGCGTCGTGCGTCGTGCGAAGAACGACGTGCGTCACTGGCTAGTCAAAATGGCTTCTATGAGGGCAAGACGCTACTCGTCCGGCGAGCTCTTTGTCTTGGTTAAGTGGCGGGACCAAGCGTTCGCCACTAACCAAGACAAAGAGCTCGCCTACAGAAGTGCAAGCCGTGAGATCCACAGGCTATACGGCCTGCGCTGCAACGTTCGCTCTCTGCAGCGCAGGTGGAGTGACCTGCTGCGGAGGGATAGGCCTCGCCTACACCGTATCCGGAGGCGTATAAGGCGAAGTAAGTACAGTATTGCTGTATAATCACATGAATTACAGTATACTGTACAATAACGAATACAGTACAATGCACGACTGACATACTCTACATTACTGTACACTGCACTGTAGGGTTTTGGATAGTACAGTATCTGACGATGACTGACAGTTGTTAACACATACTGACATGACTGGCAGACATTTGATTGACAGGCTGATTAAATCTACAGTACTGTACATGGACTAAAGGGTTACACACTATTGGTCGACATGGCTTGTTTGATTAATAAATTAGTAACAAAAGGCAAGTTGATTGATCCACCATTCTAATGTCTGTCGACCAAATCTGTTAACCTACAGTACTGTACACACTATTTTTCTGTGCTGGGCCTGCCCCCTTTAAGTCTGACATTATTACTGTACGTCATGGACAGATTCAGGGGTCTCCAATCAGCTCCCAACTGTCATCTCACAGGCTGTGCTTGAAAAATTATATTTGGGAGCTGATTGGCTGGTATCTTATCACTACTCACTCTGTGCCCCATTTACAGTACAGTACAAAAGAAGGGAAATACCAGGGCGAATTTTCATTTGGTATCACTGTGATACAAACAAAAATTCCACCGGTACTGTATTTATTAATACAGTACTTACCCCTCCAGCGAGGTCTCGCAAAGTCCTCAGCGGGGTCCTCCGCTGGGTTCGGGCTCCAGTGTCATGCGCATGTGCCATCTTGTAAAGCTCGTGGGGTGGCGACAGTGCCACCCACATAGCCTATGTGTAACGTTGCACCACTTGGTCATACAGTACTTTACTGGACTGTATGGTTTTTTTTTTATATACAGTACAGTACAGTACAGTACCATACTGTTTTATTTTGGCCCCAATGCCAGCTTCACAGACTACAGTAGTTTATGTACTACAGTATACTGTACTGGTTTGTATTTTAATCAATAGCTAATTCCCTAAGGCCATCTACCTTAATGACGACATGTATTTTTCCCCACCGAGCGAGCAGCCCCCGCTGCCCTGGCAGCGCCACCACCGCCGCCACCACCACCATCACTGCCACCACCCCCATCACTGCCAGCAGCCGGGCCCAGTTGGCTGAATTTTCAGAGTAAGTACAGTACACACTACTGAGGCCATCTACAGTACTGTACCGTAATCCCTCTCCAATTTGGAATAGAGGTCTGAACTCTTGTTTTTAAATGCTCCTTAATGACATGTTTTTTCCCCACAGGGCCAGCAGCCCCCCCTGCCCTGGCAGCGCCACCACCGCCGCCACCACCATCACTTCCACCACCCCCATCACTGCCAGCATCTTCTTCAGCCTCCTCAAATGACAGTGGCAATGATTACAACAGTTACAGTATGGACACAATAGTGTCATGCTACTACCTTTTTGATTTTTTGTACTGTATAATATATTTTTTTCTTATACTGTATACACAGACAGACTCGTCATTGATGAGGAGGCTGCAGGAAGCCCCCTGCCCTGTAAGTAAAGTACACCTCCCTCTCCCTCTTTCTTTCTCTTTATCTTTCTCTCTCTTTCATTTTCCTCTCTCTCTCTCTCTTTTTCGCTCTCTTTCCCTGTTTTTCTCTCTTTCTTTTTCTCTATCTCTCTATCTCTCTCTCCTCCCTCTGTTTCTCTCTCTGTTAAAACATCTCCAATGTCTTCTCCTTACACAATAATTGTTTCTGTCCTTGTGTATTTTAGTTGAAGACATTGAAGTGCCTCAGCCCTCCCCAGGGCAAGAGGAAGACCCAGACTCACCTCCCCAGCCAAGTAAGTACTGTATACAGTTTTATACTGTAGGACATTTTGTATTAATACTGTACTGTAATACAGTACAGTATACTGTATACAGTAGTAATGTTACAGTTGAGTATGTTTACCCTCTACTTTCCCACTGAGTACTGTACAATAGTGTATTATTATTTTATTTATGCAGAACACCTCCATATAGTGATTGTGGATCTGGAAAGCAGCGAATCCAGTAAACCTTTCTTTGTTTTTCTCTCTCTCTCTCACTCTCCCTCTTTCTTTCTGTCCTTCCCTCTCCCCCCCCTCTCTCTCTCTCCCTCTGTCATTCGCTCTCGCCCTCTCCCTCTTTCTCTCTCTCCTTCCCTCCCACCCCCTCTCTCTCTCTCTTTCTCTCTCTCTCTCTTTCTCTCTCTCTCTCTTTCTATCTCTCTCTTTCTCTCTCCCTGTCTTTCTCTCTCACCCTCTCCCCCTATCTCTCTCTCTTTCTACACCACATTGTTTTGTACAGCACTGTATCGCTCTCCTTTTTTACCCTTGTCAGTCTCTCTCTCTCTGTCTTTCTCTCTTCCTCTAACCCTCCCTCTCCCTGTCTCCCAGTGTGTACGCACCATTACAGTTTACTGTATGTGTTTCCAAATGGTTTTGATGGAAACTGTTCTTTGTCCACAGTAATACCACTTCCAACAATGGTGGCGACACCACCACCACCATCCCCACAGACTGGCATCTCCATGCTGCATAAGTAAAGTACAACACATTGTTTTATACAGTACTGTATCGCTCTCCTTTTTTACCCTTGTCAGTCTCTCTCTCTCTCTCTGTCTTTCTCTCTTCCTCTAACCCTCCCTCTCCCTGTCTCCCTGTGTTTCTCTCTCTCTCTCTCTTAAAACATCTCCAACATCTTCTCTCTTTTCTGTAACATACTGTACTGTCATTTTTTTCAACAGCATCACCAGAGACCATACCCCCACCCAGCCCCAGCGACAGTTTGCGTAAGTACAGTGCATTGTTCTCTCTATCTCTTTTCATTCTCTCTCTCTGTCTCTCTCCCTCTTTCTTTCTCTCCTTCCCTCTCCCCCTCTCTCTCCCACTCCCTCTCTCTTTTTCTCCCTCTGTCTGTGTTTGTTTTTTGTTGTTATAGAGGCTCTGTTCAAGATTTATGGTGCGTACACACTAGGTGATAAAGTGGACGACTCAGGGAGCATATCGTGTAGTGTGTACGCACCATTACAGTTTACTGTATGTGTTTCCAAATGGTTTTGATGGAAACTGTTCTTTGTCCACAGTAATACCACTTCCAACAATGGTGGCGACACCACCACCACCATCCCCACAGACTGGCATCTCCGTGCCGCATAAGTAAAGTACAACACATTGTTTTATACAGCACTGTATCACTCTCCTTTTTTACCCTTGTCAGTCTCTCTCTCTCTCTGTCTTTCTCTCATCCTCTAACCCTCCCTCTCCCTGTCTCCCTGTGTTTCTCTCTCTCTCTCTTAAAACATCTCCAACGTCTTCTCTCTTTTCTGTAACTTACTGTACTGTCATTTTTTTCAACAGCATCACCAGAGACCATACCCCCACCCAGCCCCAGCGACAGTTTGCGTAAGTACAGTGCATTGTTCTCTCTATCTCTTTTCATTCTCTCTCTCTGTCTCTCTCCCTCTTTCTTTCTCTCCTTCCCTCTCCCCCTCTCTCTCCCCCTCCCTCTCTCTTTTTCTCCCTCTGTCTGTGTTTGTTTTTTGTTGTTATAGAGTCTCTGTTCAAGATTTATGGTGCGTACACACTAGGCGATAAAGTGGACGACTCAGGGAGCATATCGTGTAGTGTGTACGCACCATAACAGTTTACTGTATGTGTTTCCAAATGGTTTTGATGGAAACTGTTCTTTGTCCACAGTAATACCACTTCCAACAATGGTGGTGACACCACCACCACCATCCCCACAGACTGGCATCTCCGTGCCGCGTAAGTAAAGTACAACACATTGTTTTATACAGCACTGTATCGCTCTCCTTTTTTACCCTTGTCAGTCTCTCTCTCTCTCTCTCTGTCTTTCTCTCTTCCTCTCCCCCTCCCTCTCTCTTTTTCTCCCTCTGTCTGTGTTTGTTTTTTGTTGTTATAGAGGCTCTGTTCAAGATTTATGGTGCGTACACACTAGGCGATAAAGTGGACGACTCAGGGAGCATATCGTGTAGTGTGTACGCACCATTACAGTTTACTGTATGTGTTTCCAAATGGTTTTGATGGAAACTGTTCTTTGTCCACAGTAATACCACTTCCAACAATGTTGGCGACACCACCACCACCATCCCCACAGACTGGCATCTCCGTGCCGCGTAAGTAAAGTACAACACATTGTTTTATACAGCACTGTATCGCTCTCCTTTTTTTACCCTTGTCAGTCTCTCTCTCTCTCTCTCTCTCTCTCTCTCTCTCTGTCTTTCTCTCTTCCTCTCCCCCTCCCTCTCTCTTTTTCTCCCTCTGTCTGTGTTTGTTTTTTGTTGTTATAGAGGCTCTGTTCAAGATTTATGGTGCGTACACACTAGGCGATAAAGTGGACGACTCAGGGAGCATATCGTGTAGTGTGTACGCACCATTACAGTTTACTGTATGTGTTTCCAAATGGTTTTGATGGAAACTGTTCTTTGTCCACAGTCATAACACTTCCAATAACGGCGGCTACCCCACCACCACCACCCACTCGTGGCCCAAGACTTTCCTCATTCAGAGCGCGGCTTGCCGCCCTGAGTAAGTACCGTGCACTACTGTACTGTACATTGTGCTCTCCTTTTTACAGTGCCTCTCTCTTCCTCCTGTACTCCAACCTCTTCTCCTTACACACTCATTGTTTCTGTACTTGTGTATCTGTACTTGTGTAACAGGAATATTTTTTTTTTCCCACAGTGCGGGAACATGGAAGGCCACAGCCCCCACCGGCCAGTTGCCTCATCATGGGACAAGCAGGCCTCGCAGGCCGTGTAAGTACTGTACCCTACACAACTGTACAGTACATTGTCTTCTTCTGTACTGTCTCTCTCTCCTTTTTTTGTTTTCACAGCATCTTTCTCTCTCTTCTGTACCACAAAGACGCATTTCCAACCTCTTCTCCTTACAGACTTTGTGTTTTTATTTTTGTTTTATAAAGGACATCACTCTAAAGGTGCCCATCCACTTAAAGATACCGGTATGACAACCGACATTGTAATCGTGCAGTCATTTGTCAGTACAGTATGTGATGAGCCTACTCCGAACAAGCAGTTGTTCAGTGTAGGGTCATCAATCATTTGCAAACATGCTTTGCAGATACTGTACAGTAATAGTCATTAAATTGTGGGAGGTTACTGTACTGTATCTACACCGCACCAAAAGTATCCCTCTGTCTGCCAGCTTCAGTCAGTATAATCACCTTTGGTGTAGCAATGTTTAAACTGTATAGTACTGTACTTTTCTTGCATTGTACCATGCTGTAGCCATTATATTGTTCTGTTTGTTTATGTACTGTACAGTACTTTGTTAGGAGCTACAGTAGCCAAACCATTTACAGTAGCACCATACCATATAAAGGTAAACACAGCACTGTTAATGTGAATATATTTTTTTCCAAAACAGTCTTCAGTCATGGACCATCAGGGAGGCAGGGACCCCAAGGGAGGCAGGGACCACGCCTGACTCGAGGTAGAGTACAGTATTTACGTTAGTGTCGAGATTGTACAATATTGTGTATTAGTATTGTAATACTGTACCCTTTTTTTTCTCTCCACAGAACAAATCCTTTTTTTTTCAGGCCTGTACAGGCAGATGGCCCACCACTTAGTGGATCTTTTTTTTTATTTTTTGTTAACTTTATTTTTGTTTATTTATGATTTTTATTAAAATTTGTGTTATTTGGTAAAACGTTTTCTGTCTTTACTTGGTGCTGTGGATAAAGTACAGTATACTGTATTTACATTTATTGATAGTGTAACAACTAAAAGGTAAGAAAATACAGTACAGTAAGTCACCCATTCTGTACTTTTATTAATTGCACTCCACTCTTAAGGGGTGATTTAATAAAGGCAACAGGGATACTGTACAGTATATGACTGTGTGCAGCAACCCCCATTGGCCGGCGCGCCTCTGGTGATTGAAATCCTGTCCAGTAGTATTATACACCCCTGCATCTGTGTGTTATTGACTTTTTGTACCTTTTTAATGACAGATGCACGTGTTGGGTCTCAGGCGCACTTAAAGACTGAATTACATACAGTACAAACACCAATTGTATAAATTAATGACAATTTTTATTTAATCTACAGTAACATGCTTTACAGAGGGGGGGTGACTTCTTTAGCTTTCCACCCCTGTAGTCCTCTACAGTACCCTGCTTCTTTCTTCTGCTGCTGGCATGTCCTGGAGTTCGAAGCTGGACACAGACATGACTACTGTACAGTACCTAGGAGGAAAGATATGACGTGAGAACAGTCCTTACTCAATGCCGACCGATACACCCTACTGGACCGAGGACTACACAAAAAGAGTTGGCTTTTAAGTTAAAATCATCACTGGCACTTTTGGCCTCAGATGCAGAGTTTCACCTATACCAGGTGCATACTCTACCTTGCATCAGAGTGCAAGGTCCACTGTATGCCCTGAAGAAAGGAGGATAGGCAGATACAAACAGACAGTAAAAGACAGACACACAGGTATGGTACGGTACATACAGTACTCACCGGAGATACTCTTCTTCTTTGTCCCACTCAATCCCACACAGAGGTCCCTGTAGGAGAGAGAATATGCCATGCAAGGCCCTTTCCTGCTCTAATAGTGTCACACTAATACTACTGTATCTCACCAGCCTAACAAACTACAATATAAATTAATGTACAGTACAGTTGGTCTCACAGAGGGCCTACCGGTACCTGTTATGGTGGAAGAGGCTTTGAGGGGTGGAACTTCTTTAGCTCTTTTGCTTTCCACCCCTGTAGTCCTCTCCTGTCCTCCGCTTCTCTCTTCAAATGGGTCTTCTCTCTTCAGACCTGTTGGTCTACTGTAGGTTGGTTTAATGTTCCGTTGGCCTCACATAGGGCCTATCTGTTATGGTGGAAGAGGCTTTGAGGGGGGGAACTTCTTTAGCTGTTTTGCTTTCCACCCCTCTTGTCCTCTCCTGTCCTCAGCTTCTTTCTTCTGCCGCTGCCACGTCCAGGACAGCGGCAGCGCCGGGTCTTCCTGTCTTCTGACAAGTCCCTTCAAGTCGTGTTTGTTGATTGCAGATCTGTACTTGTATGTGTGACTGTCCTCCATGCATGTTTCCTTGGCATGCGCAGCACCCCATTCAGTGTGTCCTTTATCCGAGTAAGTTCTTCTTTTCCAATCCTGAATCTTGTCTGGCATCTTGAGAGGATATCTTCTCTTAAATTGTTGGGGATTGGCACTTTCTTCCGACTTCCATCAAAGTACACCCGCTTCGTCCAATTGCAATACAGGTTGTAGGGCACGTGTTCCTGAAATATTGCTTGTGCATATCGATGCATCTCACAATTCACAGCTCTGTAAATTTAATTGTCCTTCTCAACGTTGATCACAGCCAGTGGTATATCCGGTAAGGGTGTTCCAAATACAGTCAGTGGTGCTGGCGTGCTCAACATGACAGGTGTTCCTGGTGAAAGTACAGGCATGCTTGCATTGTTGATCCTTGATTCTTCAACTGACCGTTCAGGCAGGCGATGTGATGCCACTGGTGTACTCTCCCACTGAGGCAGGCTGCATGATGGCACTGGTGTCATGTCCAAGTGCTCTGATGCCACTGTATTGTCCATATGTAGCAAGTGGAAGGATGGGTCAGTCTCCAAGTTGAAATCGTCGTCATTCTCCTCAGGCTCAAATTCATCCGGTGTGACCATTTCATACTGGATTGCCTGGTCATGTCTCTTCCTGGTACCCTGGGCAGCGGCCTCTTGCCATTCTTCTTTACTTTGCCAGATTGCTTCTTTCATTACTTCTGCAATGGTGTCCTTCAGCCCTTCCTTCAGCTCTTCTTTCAAGTTGAAAATTTTCGCTTCCAGTTGACCAACTTTTCCGACGAGGTCTCTCACCATCCTGGCACAGCTACATTTGCATGCGTTATCTTCTTGGAATGACAGTTTTTACCGAGTTGGTGAGCAGGATACATCTTCAACAAGAGGCTCAAAGGTGTCCAATTCTTCTGGCCCATAAATGACTGGTGTTTCCTCCTGGTTCGGGACGTTCATGGGTTGCTCCACATTCCCTGGTCCATTTTCTCCGATGTCCACTTGCAAAGTGTTGTTCTTCGCCTTTGCATTCTTCCTTGCCTTGACTAGAAGAGGTACCTGTAAATTTTCCTTACCTGTTTTCTTCTTGGAAGGTTTGCTTGTAGACCGTTGTGGGACTAGTGCACTCAGAATTTTGGTCAGTGGAAGTGGGCAAGATTCGTTTCCGTTGTAAAAACCTTTGCTCTTCACCATGTTGACAGTTCGGTGCACTCTGAAATACACAAGTATAAAGACACTAAATACAATGTTAAGTAAAATACTGGAAATACTGTACATGTATTTCCAGCACTGTACTGTACTGTACAGTACAATACAAAAGAATTCCTTCCCGCAGAAAATCTGGCCGCTGATTGGTGTATTTGAAATATGCACTTCCTTGTGGTCCAATGGCATGGCAGAGTTTTGGCGGCAAGGTTTTCTTTGTCTCTGGCAGCATAAAAGAGCATCTCAGACCGCACTAGCTATCCACACTGTGAATCTGCTACTTAACTGTACGGACTTGCTGCTTGGATTGTCTCATCGGCACGTATCAACAGTACAAACACTTGAGATACTGTACTACTACCTGCAACGCTGCCTGACTTCTAAGTCGCTGTTGTTGCTGCTCATTACCGTGATCTTATGTACCTCGGCAACTCTGCCTGACTTCCGAGTCACCTTTGTTGCTGTACCGTGAGCTTCTACAGCTGTTTCCTACAGTATCAACCCGCTGGTACTGTAAGTATGGGAGCTTGCTAGGTTCACGGTCATTTTGCAGTTTGCTGTGTTAGACGCTGATTTGCGCAGCGACTTTTCAATGCATATACGGTACCGTTTTGTTTTGCTCGGCGAGCATTTTTGTTTCAGTCGCAATATTGCTGTGTTTATTGTCCTGTTTGTCTCCTTCATACAGTACTGTAGATGCATATTTGCGTATTTAGGGGCATACTGTATGAAAGCTTGATGTGAGATTAAATTGGGAAATATATATCACAAATTAGCTCAAAACTATCATTTATTAAACACAGCCTGCAAAATGAAATTTACTAGCTGGTTATACTGTACATGTTATGGCTGATGTACAGTAAGAATGTAATAACCCCCTGTGTTTAAGATACTGAACATTACATTACTGTATGTACTGTATACTGTACTCAGTCTGTATACTCAGCAACAGTACTGTAACGTATTTCTCTTGTTCTTTACACAGATTTTGTCGTCAAACATGGCAAAAATCTGCAAAGCCATCAGCAAGATAATTGCAAGCATGAAAAAAGAACACAAAACAACACGACAGATCCATGCCTGGCTGAAAGAGTGTGGTGTTCTTGTTAGTTTACAGACTGTGCGCTATCATGCATTTGAGAGAACACGGACCAGATATAGATTTCCTTCTAAATGCACATGGTAGGTACTTTACATAAACCTTTTTTTATTACAGTATACTGTATGTTGCTAGATTGGTACTGTATTGTGTTCCAATTTCAACACTAACTGTCCAATAATTGCTATATGCTCTGTATGTGTTCTACCGTAGGAGCGTCAAAAAGATTGTGCACAAATTGACTTGTGAGGATGATGAGCGTACAGCTTTACAAATCAAACGTATTCTAAAAGCAGAATGTGACCTGGACATCTCCTGTTCCAGCATCAAACGGATGCGTAAGGAACTGGGATGGACTTTTGGCCCTACAAGTACTGTACATACTGTAAAATATATATACTGTATATTAATAATGCACTGATTTTACATGACAGTAAACTAAAACTTGTTTTTATTTCACAGGATAAATCCCATGATAAGGGATGTTAATAAAGTAAAGAGAGTTGAACAAGCACGACGGTGGATAGAGAGTGGAGAGAATTTTAATGATGTCATTTTCACAGATGAAACTTCGGTTTCTCTCGAGAGGTTCTCAAGACTGTCCTTCCGACACCGTGCACATCTCTCACTTAAACCATGTCCGAAGCATCCGTTAAAAGTCCTTGTATGGGGAGGTATATCTCGTTGGGGTGCAGGACCGATCTATATTTTTGAAGGTGCAGTACTGTAATGCTTGTTTTAAAAATGATTTACAGTCCTGTACAGTGTATGCTTGTTACTGACAATTTCTCATCTCTTTAGGCATCATGGATAAGACCTTCTTCCAAGAAAAAATAGTAGATTGCTGTATGGTGCCATTTGTGAGAAAATGCTTCCCATCAGGACATCGATTATTCCAGGATAATGATCCCAAACATTCGGCTTCAGCAAAATTCATGGAAGAGAGAGGGATAAATTGGGAACGCACACCACCAGAGTGAGTATTGTCCTATAGTACTGTATTAACTGTTTATTGTACCAAAAAGTATGTACAGTACCAAGCAGTAATTATTCTAGTACACTTTATACTAAAGTACAGTACTGTGACTGAATATTTTTTTTATTTTTACTTACCTGTAGGTCACCGGACATGAATCCCATTGAAATGGTCTGGGCCCAGTTGAAGAGGTTCATCAGGTCTGATGTGAAACCAACAACTAAACAGGAACTTTTGGATGGGATAATGAAGTTTTGGAGAACAGTATTGACACGTGCCCAGTGTAACAATTATATTGATCATCTCCATAGAGTCTTACCAGTTGTCATCGAAAGAAACGGTCAAGCAACTGCTATGTAGCTTATACTGTACTGTATATAATTTGTAATGTGGAGGAGGGGTTTAATTTCCTTGATGTTGCCATTTGTAATGCAGATGTTTCAAGTTTTCAGGTTCCTTTAGTTAATATACACTACAATAGTAGTGGCTGCTTCAACATCCACATCCATAGTTGCAGACATACTGTACAGTAGTGGGTGCACCGTGAATTGAGAGACAGGCTTCTACTGTATGGTTAGAGCGGCGGTCCCTTCGACATCAGGATAAGGTGAGATTTTTGGTAATGTTAGTGCTCTGTTATCGTATTCACACAGCTGGTGTTCACCTCCATCTGGGGCACCCAAATACTGTTTTGTTTCATGTATTTTTTTTTTTTATGTTATATTATGGTGCACTCTGATGCACGGTAGAGTCTGCACCTGGTATAGGTGAAACTCTGAATCTGAGGCCAAAAGTGCCAGTGATGATTTTAAATTAAAAGCCAACTCTTTTTGTGTAGTCCTCGGTCCCCCAGTAGGGCTAAAGAAGTCCCCCCCCTCTGTAAAGCATGTTACTGTAGGTTAAATAAAAATTGTCATTAATTTATACAATTGGTGTTTGTACTGTATGTTTACGTCATTTTGCCAGGCGTGAAGTTGTCGCTGTATCCAATTTGAAAGCTTTTCTGCCTACTGTAGGCGGGAAGTCAATGCAATGTACAGTAAGACAGTATGTAAAAAAGTTTCGCCTACTGTATGAATAGCAGGTGGAAAAATTTTGTGAATTGGGGTGCAATGTTGCGGGAAGCCTTCAACGTCCCCTAAAGGTACTGTAACTGTGTAAGTTTTTTTTTTTAAAAAGTCAGAACACACTAAAAATTCACTTTCATTTTGGGGGGTGGAAGAAAAAAAATTGGGGGGAAAAAGTGAAACTTGTAGGGGTAAATTTACTAAGATGGGAGTTCTATTTAAGAAGTTACTGTACTGTACAGTATGTTGCCCATAGCATCCAATCAGATTCTACTGTACTTAGCATTTATCTACAGTAGCACCTTCTAGAAGATACTGTACAGTAATACCTGGAATCAGATTGGTTGCTATGGGCAAAATCACTTAATAGCACTACCATCTTAGTACATTTACCCCCTAATATATAAAATGTACTGAGTTTAGTAAAAAAAAAAAAAGCGCTAAATGGGTATACAGTAGATCTGGGCATGCGCCTGAGATACGATGACGTACAGTATTGTAGGAAACACTCAAGCCAGGTGCAAACTTGGTATTGCAGGCGGCTGTAGTGTAATGGTAAATAATCAAACCAATACATTACGCTGCCTGTACAACCCTTTTGCGGGTTCGAAGCTTGAAAGGTTACACTTTTTATTTTTTATTAACAAGGTTAGACTTTTTGGTCAAAGTACTGTGGCATAGAAATACCAGAATTTCTGGATAATGTACTGTATTAGTGAAGATTTAAAACAAAATAAAATTACAGTATAAAGTATGTACTGTACTTTAAAGGTCTCGAACCAGTGGTACAAGAAAATGGTAGATGCAGTAGGGCAAGGCATTAGCCCCCTAGACTACTGCATCTACTGTACTGTAGTTCCTAGAGTCAGGGAATCACTACAATGTCTACCGTATTGTACTTACAACTACAGTTATAAGTACCGTATAATACAGACAACTGGGCATGCGCAGTGCTATGAGACTCAATACGCCACAGTGTAGCGTGCAACAATGTGGTATACTGTATGGCGTACCGTATGGAGCAACAAACTACAGTACTGTAGCTGGGCACATATACAGTACAATAGATTGATTTTTGTAAGGGTTGGATAACAAGACTGAACTACAGTACTATAGTGAACATTAAAAAAATCCATTAAATTATAAAGGTCTTGAACATAAGGAGAGAAGTGTAAGCAAGACGGATCACCTAAGCCCTTGCTCACAAGTCTCTCCTAGTCCTCTGCAGTACTTTATGTGACATCTACAGTACCATACGATGACGTACAGTACTCAGGCGTCTGTAGCGTAGAGGTAAGAAATCGTACTTCTACATTGCAGACGTCTGTACAACCCGGGTTCGAAACCAGGAAGCTTAATAATGAAGCTTTTCATTATTATTAGACAGTCAAGGTTACACTTTTTATTTTTAATATTATTATTACACAGTCAGTGGAATAATAACACACTTTCACTGTGTGTGAATCATGACCTGGTACTGTACAGTATGATATTCCATACTGTATGCCATGGCGTACAGTACATAGCCATAGCGCTACAAGGGTATGGCTATGGCGCAGCACCACTGGCAATGCATTGCAACCCCGCCACTGGCTATAAGTTACCACAACGCAAACTGTGCTGACAGTTGACGCAATTTTGCGGTTTAAACGCAGAGTCAGTTTGTACTAGAGAGACCCCTCTTTTATACACAGTCAACTATCAGTTACTAAACATATTAAATTAATAATGTTACCAAGTCTAAGACAGCATTTTCATTGACGCAAGTTTGCGCTCTGCATCTGCCCTACAAACTGCTGTTAGACCACTACTGTAGCACCTTATGTACTGTAGTAATGAATTTACTATTGTATATACTGTGCGGTACTGTAAGTCTTGGACAGTGCAGAATGGCACTAGTGTGAAAATTCAACAGTACTGTTGGCAATACAGACAACTGGGTATGCGCCATAAAATAGCGCAACTTAATGTATGGCTTGGCTCCACTGGACATGGGGCACACATTCCATTGTGATTAAAATCCGACCACTGGGCACGCGCAGACATTGACGCAATTTTGCGGTTTAAACGCGCAGTCAGTTTGATATACAGAAACCAGTTTCTTTAACAGGGCCCATTGCCACTTGATGGTCATAATAAATAACTATAATGTCCGCGTTCATGTCAGCGCCGGCATTGACGCAAGTTTGCGTTCTAAGTTACAGTACTGTATGTACAATAATAAAAATCCTAGTTTCGCTGTTTGACTCCCGAAGCACTGGGCAGACATGCGCTCCACATGTACTGTATTGAATACTGAATATTTTAAGTGAAGATTTTAAAAATAAATTAAAAAAACATACTGTATTTTCAAGGTCTCGAACCCACGGAACAAGAAGAGAGGAGAAGCAGTGAGACTAGGCATTAGACCGCTAGGCCACACGCTTCACCCATTAATAGAGTTCTGTAGTTTGTAAAGTCTAATGTCTAAGCTTCTGTCAAACAATCATCGGCCGGTGATACAGAACATACCGTACGGTACATTGGAAAGTGACACCTGGTGGGCAAAATGTTGTATTACACATCATGAAATCACACGCATGCGCTATGTAGTTTAGGAAAAGTGACACCTGGTGGGCAAAAAGTTGTATTACACTTAGTGAAATCTGACGCATGCGCTATGTAGTTTAGGAAAAGTGACATCTGGTGGGCAAAATGTTGTATTACACGTAATGACTTTTTTCACTAATAAACTTTCTTTGTGGCGCGACTCATGGCGTGGTGTATGGCGCGCCATACGTGGCGTGAGAGATAGCGCTGTGATGCCACGTTATAGCTGGGCACATCAGTATATATATATATATATATATATAGCACACTCGTTGGACCGGCACTCCGCTAACCTGGATAAATAATACTTCCGTGCCCCTCAGATAGTAAATGTAAAAAATAGCAAAGAAGGCGGCACTTGAAGATTTAAATGGAGTTATTTAATGTGTTCCTCACACATATGTAACCGACGTTTCGGGGCCACACGCCCCCTTGTCAAGGTGAGTAGATAGACAAGAAGAGCAACTAATACAACACTTACCTAATACCCGGAGAAACCCACCAAACGGAGTGTGACCGGACTGCCCGGGACCCCACGTGACGCTGCTGGAGTCCCACACTGAAGACGTCATCGCGTAAGGAGTCATTGGTCACCTAAGAAACCCTGACGCCTGCGCTCAGACGCGGCTCATCCGTCTGAATGGAAATGGTGACAAAGACAGAATTAAAACCACTGCACCACTTGTTATGAGAAAAATAGAGACACCAGATAGATATAGCCAAATACCCAGTGTACATAATATTTTTAACAATCTGCACGCAAGCATGACCTTGTTATGATGGAGATTGATAACAAGAAATTAAAGTGAACTTAGAAGTTAGAAAAAACAGATGAATGAATGCTTTTAAATTCAGAATGCAAAGAACAAAGGACAACACTCAAAATCAAAAAGCAAAAGACAAAAAATTATTCCACTAAGACCCGAAAGAACTCTTATGTGACAAAATCACACCATCCTTCATTAGTGGCCGAGAAGTTAGAGAGCACATTGTCTTGGTTAGAATCTCTAAAGATCATAATTATACAGTACAAGCATTTATAAACTGATCTAACAGCATGGGGCCTTAAAGGAACCTGATTTCCATAGACATGCTGTAAGGCCCTGGGTAATAAATTGTTGTCAGACCCCATAGTGACTTATTCATTGTAAAAATGTCAATGAAACACACTCCAATTTATTTTCTTGTTGAGCCCTGTCGGGTTCATGGTGTTAAGAGTAAAGATCCACTTGGCTTCAATTTGAAGTAAATGGATTGCCCGATCACCCCCTTTTATAGACTTTGGAACATGATCAATGGCCATATGTCTAAGATCTGTTAAAACATGTTTCTTTTTGAAGAAATGACGTGCCACCGGCTGGTCAGCATCTTTGCCTGAGATAGCTGACTTGATGGCAGACCAATGTAATGTCATCCTTTCTCTCATCGTTCGGGTTGTCTTTCCAATGTAATATAGCTTACAAGGACAAAAAATTAAGTACACTATATATGACGATGTGCAAGACAATACATTTCTAATATGATATACTTGTCCAGATTGTAGATGAATGAATGTTTGACCCGTATCCATATGTTGGCATGTGGTACATTTCAAACATTTGTAGCAACCCAGCTTCCTGGAAAGAAATGTGCCTGAGGAAACATCATTAGTAGAGAAACCGGTGATGTCACTATGTTGCAGCCTCTAGTAAAACAAGCAAGTGGTCTTTTATTTTTAAATGAGGGAAGTGTGCTGTCTGTAGAGACGATGGGCCATAATGCCCAAGTGGCCCGCTGGATAACTGCACTGGAGGTGCCAAATTTACTTTTCCAAGTAATGTCTCCCTCTGGATTCCTGACTTTAGGTTCAAATAGAGTGCTCCTCGGTATACTAAGAACTTCCATTTTCTGTTTGTAAAGCAGGCCTGGATCATAGCCCCTTTATAAAAATTTGTCAACAATGGAATCGAGGTTAGCTTCGACTTCCCTGGAGTCACTACTAATCCTGGCCACCCTAATCCTCTGTGATTTAGGAAGGCCCTTCTTTAGGGCTGGTGGATAATGACTGTTGGCTTGTAGTAAGGTGTTTTTATCCGTCGCTTGGTATAGACCCCCGTATTGATCTGTCCATTAACTATAGAGACCTGCACATCCAGATAATTTAGTGAATCGGGGCTGTATTAGTAAGTGAGCCTAATTGGTGAATTCCTCGAATTAATGGTGGACATGAGATCTAAAAAACCCCTCTCACCCCCGGACCACAGCATGAAGAGATCATCGATATAACATGCAATCATGATGATATGTTCGGATGCCAAATTATCATTATAAAACATGAGTTGTTCTTCCCTAAACATGTAGATGTTAGCATATGAGGGGGCGATGTTGCTCCCCATAGTGCATCCGGTACGTTGGAGAAAGAAGCGTCCATTGAAGAGAAAATTATTTCTCGTAAGCGTTAATTCATGTAACTTCAGAAACAGGCCATGATCAACATTTGAGACCTTCTCTGAATGTAAAAACTCTTTCATAGCCTCCAATCCATCTCTGTGGGGGATAGACGTGTAGAGACTACATACGTCCATAACACAAATAAGTGTATTCTCCGGTAACGTACCCACACTATCCAGACGGCTAAGAAAATTAGAAGTGTCCTTCAGAAAAGTAGGTTGTTTCAGCAAATATGGTTGAATTATGCTGTCTAAAAATTCTGAAATTGACTGATAAAGCGAATCATGAGCTGAGATGATCGGGCGACCTGGTGGTTTTTCAATTCGCTTATGAATCTTGGGTACTGTGAACATAACTGGAATTACTGGATGTTCCTTCAGTAATACTTTCATCAAGCATTCCGATATCAGTCCATCATCTCTGGCCTGCAATAAGACAGTATCCAGTTCTCATTTGTACTCAGCAGTGGGATCACCGCTGAGAGGTCTATAAGTGTCTGCTACAGCCAGTTGTTGATATATTTTGTCCTTATAATCAGAAAGGTCCTGGATAACTATACCGCCCTCCTTGTTGGCGGGGCGGATAGTAATATCCTGGTATTTGCTTAAATCTTTCAAAGCTTGCCACTCTGCCCTAGAAAGGTTGTGGTATCTCACCGTAGTAGCATTGGTGTATCTTGAAACCGATTCGTCCAATAGATGAGTGAAGGTCTTAATGGAGGAATTGGAGGACTGTGGGTCAAAGGTAGATCTGGAATGGCTGTTTTTAAAGTTAACATGAGGATCAGTTGAAGGTGATTATGGCTTAATCTCAAAAAATTCCTGAAGCCGTAATTTACGGGAGCATTGGTGGAGGGCAATTTTCCATAATAAATCATCATGGTGACTAGTGGGGATGAACGAGAGACCTCTATTTAAAACACATAATTCATTGGGGGATAATTGATGGGACAATAAATTGAAAACTAGGTCTTCTTTTTGATGGTTACTCCGGAGTAACCATCAAATCTCCATCATAACAATGTCATGCTTGCGTGCGAATTGTTCAAAATATTATGTACACTGGGTATTTGGCTATATCTAACTGGTGTCTCTATTTTTCTCATAACAAGTGGTGTGGTGGTTTTAATTCTGTCTTTGTCACCATTTCCATTCAGGCGTCAGGGTTAGCTAGGCGACCAATGACTCCTTACGCGATGACGTCTTCAGTGCAGAACTCCGGCAGCGTCATGTGGGGTCCCGGGCGATGTCCGGTCACACTCCGTTTGGCAGGTTTCTCCAGGTATAAGGTAAGTGTTGTTTTAGTTGCTCTTCTTGTCTCTCTACTAACCTTGCCAAAGGGGCGTGTGGCCCCGAGACGTCGGTTACATATGTGTGAGGAACACATTAAATAACTCCATTTAAATCTTTAAGTGCCGCTTTCTTTGCTATTTTTTTTTTATTTATATATATTTTTAAATATATATATATATACACACACTATACAGTATATGTATATATATATATATATATATATATATACTACGCTAGCGGACTGGCACTCAGGTAAATTAAGTACTGTTAATGGTGGAGGGTGCCTTCAGACGGTGTGAAGATACGCATTGAAAATAAGCTGCGGCACTCCAGACTTTGCAGAATAAAATGTAAACTGTATTAGGAATAAAGCTGTCAGACTGTATAAGGCACAACGCTGCTGACGTTTCAGAGCTACCGCTCTTTTTTCAAGGCAGCCAGAATACAGCAATGTAATGACAACATAACAAACAGATCATATATACATTCTCACCTTAAACAGGTAACGAAGATCACTAGTCTGCTGCAGACCGGGAGGCCAAGGCCGGGGTCCCGTCGCAATGACCTCAGCCGGCCGCGACCGTAGGACGGAGCGACGTTGCTGCCCATTGCGCAGCCATGCAATGGCTGGTAGAATTTACCATCATACAAGAAATAATTGCGAGATAATGTCAACTGTAAAAGTGACATAAAGAAGTCAATATTAATACTAGAGACCTGTTCCTTAAGAAGAAAGTTATACATCACCTCCAGACCTGCCTGATGCGGAATGGATGTGTACAGGCTACGCAAATATATTTATGTTCAACGAGGAACGGAGGATGTTCTTTGACGATCCAACTACTTCGGGAGCAATATTACTATACTGCAGGTACATAGACGACCTGTTCATACTATGGTCAGGAGGAGCAGATCTACTGGAACGTTTGATGACGCAACTCAATAGTCGTGAGTCTCCCATTAAGCTCACATACCAGTATAGTGGTGAGTCCATCAATTATTTAGATGTACTAATTACTATTGAACAGGGTCGATTAACCACTGGAGTATATAATAAACCCACAGACCGCAATACACTTTTATTAGCGAGTAGTTATCATCCGAAACCACTCAAGCGAGGAAAGCCTAAGTCACAAATGCTGAGAGCAGCCAGAATTTCAAGTGATACATCTAACACCAATAAGGAACTGGATAAAATCATCGATAAATTTGTGACTCGCGGCTATGATTTGAAATCTTTGAGAAGGCAAAAAGATGAAGTGCTGAAAATCCCATGGGAAGAGCTATTACACCGACAAACTAAACCACACAAAGATATAATTCCCTGGAAACAACGTTTCCTAATGTCCAGTCCTGTTGTCCAGCGAGCTAGCCGGGCACTGTGGCCCATAGTAGCTATGGATAAGGATTTACCTAGTTTACGTAATAAGATACCTATGGCCTGTTATACCCGAGGCCGTAATATATGGGACATAGTAGTACATACTGACATCACGGGATTTCCAAAAGCAGAAAGACCATTAACATCCTCTTTTCTACAAAGACCTCCAGGTTGCTACAAATGCCTTCAGTGTACTACGTGTACACACATGATCATGGGGAACTCTATCAACCATCCTCATAAGGTCAAAAAGTACCTGATACGTTTTGTTTTGAATTGCTTGTCTACATATGCTATTTATGTTATAGTTTGTCCTTGTGGCTACTATTACATAGGTAAAACTATCCGCACTATTAGAGAACGAATGGCCTTACATAGGTCAGCAATTAAATTGGCTGTGAATAGGGGATGCACCGATCAACCGGTGGCCAGACATTTCCTAGAAGTGGGCCATCCCTTGTCTTCACTTAAACACATGGCTATTGACCATGTACCCAGCTCTATCAGGCGAGGGGACCATGTCAATAAATTATTGCGCCTGGAGGCTCGTTGGATCCATCAACTGGACACTATTGTCCCACGGGGCCTCAATGAAAAGATTAACTGGAATACCATTTAACCCTGCAAGAGCAGAGATTAGTGCACATTCAACGTATATTTGAATGTGAGCCAGAAATGTAGTAATGCTACTGGGTGTGCAGATAATGGTATCCTTATGACTTAACCACTATTATATACAGGGTGCATTAGTCTCAGGTGATGATTTTTCACATCCCTTACCCATGTTAGAGAACAACAGACATTATTATGACCCTCTAGTCGATTTAATTCCTCACTATTGTTAGTCAGTGTTCGTCCAGTGTCCCTCTGCGACAGGCAGACCAGTGAGTTTAGTTTGCACCATTAACATAGTGATTTATTCAGCATCATCACGAGGGCCTCAAGGTTTGTGTAGCTTGTTGTTAATTTCTGTCTCACTTTGTTTATGTTGTACTTGTTTATTCAGCGCTGTAGTCTGCATAGCAGACCGGGGAGACGCTGTCAGGTTTCCCTGGCAACCAGGTCGCGGCCGGCTGACGTCATTGCGACGGGACCCCGGCCTTGGCGTGGATGCGCGCCTCCCGGTCTGCAGCAGACTAGTGATCTTCGTTACCTATTTAAGGTGAGAATGTATATATGATCTGTTTGTTATGTTGTCATTACATTGCTGTATTCTGGCTGCCTTGAAAAAAGAGCGGTAGCTCTGAAATGTCGGCAGCGTTGTGCCTTATACAGTCTGACAGCTTTTTTCCTAATACAGTTTACATTTTATTCTGCAAAGTCTGGAGTGCCGCAGCTTATTTTCAATGCTATATATATATATATATATATATATATATATATATATACAAGCAGATGAGGCGGCACTCAGGTCAATAAGAAATCACCAAGAGACAGGTACGTATAGTCAACGTTTTGGAGATTTAATTCCCCATCTTCTGGATACAAAGATACAAACAAAATCTCTTACTTTTATCACCAGCACCTCCCAATGTGAAAACAATTCTCCGGGCATCTGGCGGGACGGCGCATCACAATTAGAAATCGCATCATAATCAAGTAACAATATTTGCATTTTCATATTCAATATATATAATACAGGCATAAATACCTATTTAAAGCCATCTGTCTTATATAAAACAACATAACAAATATTGTATCCAAAATTGCTGTATACAGCATACATACCATATAACCCATGTCAGCATAACCACAAGGACAAGCTTTCGTCAAAAGTATAAATTTTCACATCATATATACCCCTCTTATTCCCTGTCTGTCAACTGCTAGTGCATACCAACCAATAAAAAACATCCTATAAAAAACAGAAGAGCCCTAGGTTCTCATTGAAACCTTTTGGTGACATGGTCTCCAATCTAAATATCCAACGAGTCTCACATTGCAGTAACCTCAAAGATCTATAACTCCCCCATATAAATCTAGGTATATGATCAATGATGATATAATGGAGGGCAGAAACATTGTGCCCTGCCATCAATAAGTGGTGAGCAATGGGTTGATCACTGCTGCCACTGTCAATGGCAGCCCTAATACCCGAGCAGTGAAATGCCATATGCTCACGCAATGTTCTATCGGTTATACTGACATATGCAAGGCCACAGGGACAGGTAATTAAATAAAAAATGTATCTGGTGGCGCAGGTAACTCTATGTCTGATGCTATAGCGCTTGCCACTATGTAGGTGGCAGAAAGTGTAACTCGCTGTTAAGTATTAACACGTTAAACAATTTAAGCATTTGTAACAACCTAACTTAGGTCTCAGAAAATGGTCGGAAACATTCTGACTCAGTGTAGCAACATCAGTCCATACCACCCAGTCCCTGATGTTGTGGCCTTTCTTACATGAAGGTAAAATCTTTATATTCTGTAATTTCAAGTCATTATCTGTTTTAGCAATGGGCCAATACTTTTTAGCAGATTTCCTGAGTTAAATTGCTGTAACCAAGGCATTCTGTCATCAAATCTAGCCCTATTTGTCGACCTGGCAAGAAGTTGATTGCGTGGGATAGATAACCCTTTCCTTTTAGATGTTTCAAGATTGGTTATATTATATCCCCTTTCACTAAACTTAACCATCATAGCATTAATCTGATAATAGCAGATTCTTCATTGCTGCAAATCAATTGTGAATACGGCAAACCTTATTTGAGAGATTTAGAATGGAAAGTATAAAGTGACACTAGCGCTAAAGGTGATCTATAGCAAAGAATATTTTATTTTGTGGATAACATACCACAATGCAATAAAAACACAAGATATAATAAAAACACAGTAAAATTCAATAAATAATGTAAAGTGCATGTGAAGTAGCAGCAATATAGACACTGACAGTTGTTCAAATCAGTGAATCATGGGACTCCAGTAGCATGAAAACGTACAAATAAAGGTCTCCTATTTGTTCTGTCAGGATGAAATAACTTACCATAAATAGTATGTGAGTGTCTCTTTGGGTAAGGAAACAGGGGTACCAGACAGCACCCTGGTCCATACACTCACAGGCTTAATGGTTGGTGATGTCCTGCACACCAGCGCCGACGCGTTTCAAGTAGAGTAGCTCTTTATCAAGGCTGTGTGCAGGAGAAAGTCAAATCTCCTTTTAAAGCTGGTAGCGATCGCGTCACCGGAAGTGGTTCTCCCATCACTTCCAGTTTGGCGATTATGTTCAAAGTGCACTGTGAAAGTTTCCTTCTTTACTCCTGATGGTTGTTGTATTCTCCCACTCTGTTATATGGTGCAAGGGAGCAAGGGGACCATGTAAATTGACTGGGATTCCAAATCCGTAAAACCGGAAGTGCGCAGCCGTCAACTTCTGGTTTTGGGCCTTATGATAGTCCTCAGTCCTCTGGTAACAGGAGTGAACAGGAAGTGCCTGCTCAGCCATTTTCTTGTAGGTCATCCCTTTTGTGGACATTTTTCTTGTAATCAGAGATGCTTGCTCTGTCATTTTGGTGTAGATTGCCAATAGAAATAGAGAGAAGGAGAAATGGTTAAAACAATAATAAAATTGATCAAAAATTTAAGAACTTTAAAATCAAGTAAAAAAAGGAGTCCTAATATGATTATAAAAGTGACTTAAAAGAGGGACTAAAAAGTTTGGTAGGATATAACAGAATTAAAGGCAGTGGGAGGATGGTCACTTGGTTGGCTAGAGGAACCACTTGAGTTCGAAATCTTTGTTGAGACCTTCAGGGATTAAGATTTTAAGACTATGTATCCACTCCATTTCTCTTTGCGTCAGTCGTATTTTCTTGTCCCTGTTTCTCCAATTTTTCTTTACATTTTCAATTCCCCTGAAGTTGACAATATGATTGGTGGAACATTCATGCTTGTTTTTAAAATGATAAGATAATGCATGTGTGTCCAGGCCTTTTTTGATGTTCCGTGTATGTTCGGCCATTCTTGTTTTAAGGGCTCTCGAGGTGTGGCCTATGTAAAATGGACCGCATTTACACTCAATATAATATATGTTTGTAGTATGACACGTAATAAAGTCATGGATTTGATAGTTTTTTCCTTTGATGGTAAAACTGGTGTATTTGTTTTCTTTCCTTGGTACCGTTTTGCACATAATACATAGTCCACAATGATGGTGTTAGGTTCTGGTTTTGTTGTGGGCCCGGGATGGTAATAGGAGCAGACACTGAAGCAGATTTAAAAGTAAATGTAGAGTTTTTAATGAGTGGCTTAACAGACATGAATGTGGCAAAACAGAAAGCCCGGGTTTAGCACTAAAGTGCACTTGGGAACTGTAGTGATGCAATGAGAAAAAGTCCAGGCAGTGACAACAGAAGGCAGTCCAGTATTCCAGGTTTTGTGAGGCTGAATGAATTGTAGGCTGAAGTGAATTGCAGGCTGGAGTGAATTGCAGGCTGGATTGAATTGCAGGCTGGAGTGAATTGCAGGCTGAAGTGAATTGCAGGCTGGAGTGAATTGCAGGCTGAAGAGAAAATGTCCAGAGGAAATGTGAGTGGAGGCAGGGTGCAGGGTAACAGCTGACACAAGTACTCAGGCAAGGGAGGGCAATAGGATGAGGCAGTGGGAGAAGGCAGTGGAAGTCCAGCAGGGTATGGAGCAGGTTAGGTGAAGCAGGCTAGGCAGAGATCCAACAGGCAGGCGGACAAGCTCAGGAACTCTCTCTCAGCTTGCACTGAGAAACACGTTGCACTGGCAATGAAAAGAAGCTCTGCATTTCCTTAAATACCCAGTGCCGCAATGTAACAGGCTAGAGAGAGAATGTGACACACTAGGATAGGGCAACTAGGTCACATGTCTGGAGGCAAGATGGCGGCACCATAGACAGAATAGAATGGAAGCACCACCAGGCCTAACCAGACCAGAGTGACAGTATGCCCGCACAGGACTACGTGCAGCCAATACACCCCGCCAGACACCAGCACCACCACCAGACACCCCTTGCCATAGCATCCTCACAGGTATTACCCGTCGTCCCCTATGCCGGGAAACCCTGGTCGTGACAGATGGAACCCTTTCGTTCTTATGGGATTACTATTGTTTTGATCAAGGGCACTTCTGATGAGTTTATTTTTAAGGTTGTCTGCTTTTTTGTAAATAAAAACTGGCTCAGAGGGTAAAACAGTAGATACAATTAAGTCTTTTTGTAAAATATGCCAGTGTTTTTTTAAAAATATTCTCTAAAAGTGAGTAATGTGATCCATATTGAGTGACAAAAGCTCATTCTTTTATTTTATGATTTTTCTTTTCCTTTGGTATAAAAAGGGTTTCTCTATCCAGTTGGAGACTTCTTCCATAGTTTTTGATATTTTTTCTCTATCATATCCTCTGGATAGGAATTTCTCTTCCAGCATTGCCATTTGCTCCTTGCAGGTTTCACTATCAGTAGTGTTTCTACAGGAATTGGCTTTTCAGAATGCCTTCCAGCCAACGAATTCAGGTGTTTGCTATTCCTGTGTATAAAGCTGTTGGTATCTGTAGGTTTGTGGAAACATTTTGTTTTCAGCATATTGTCTTCTGGGTAGATGGTATGATCCAGGAAGTTGATGGCTTCTCTACTAACGTTGAATGTTAATTTAATGTTGAGAGAATTATTGTTCAACTGATCACAAAATATTTTAAGATCTTCAGCTGTTCCTCTCCAAAAGAACAGGATGTCATCAATATAGCGGTTCCAGGATACCAGGTTTGAACCTCCATATTGGGTGATTAAACACAACATCCTCCTCCCATTTAGCAAGGAAGATATTTGCATAAATGGGGGCAAACCTGGTACCCATGGTTGTGCCCACTCGCTGTATATAATAATCACCATTGAAATAAAAAAAAGTTGTTAAAAAGTATAAAACATACTGTCTATGATAAAATCCTTCTTTTTCTCTTCCATATTGATTTTGTTCAAGTGCCACAAAATGGCTTCTATACCTTGTGTATGTTTTATAATGGTATACAAGGAATTAATATCTGCAGATACCATGATAATGTCTTTAACCCATATCATTTTCTTTATGTTTTGTAGTTTCTGTTGTATCCTTTAGATCTGAAGAATTTTCTTTCACTATTGACTGAAGATGGTGAACGACAAAGGTTGAGAGGTTGCTTGTAAGGGTTTTTGTTCCTGCTATAATTGGTCAACCTGGTCAATCCATGACACTTTTATGAATTTTTGGTAAAATATAAATTTTTGGTGTTAATGGATTGGTGATGTCTAAAAATTATTTTTCTTCCTTCGTTATTGAACCTTTTGCTTGGTGGTCTTCAAGGTGTTTATCAAAGTTTTTCTTTATTCTTCCTGTCAGATTGCTTTTCAATTTTTTATATGATTCACTGCCCAGTTGGTGATTAATCTCTTGTTTGTATTTTGCATGGGTCATTAACACTATACTTCCTCCTTTGTTGGAGGGTTTTATAATAGTGTTTTTAGCATTTCTTAAGTCTTTTATAGCCATCCTCTCTTTATGCATCATATTCCATTTTTTTATGAACTTTTTCTCTGAAAGTTTTTCCATATCATCCAATACAAGTTTAGTAAAGCATTTAATGAAATGTCCCTTAACATGGGCGGGGTAAAAAGTGGACTTTTTTTAAAATGTTGTGTATCCATATTGTCTTGTCATTGTGTTTCCGTATTATTTTGTTGTTGTGTTTCTTGCATCTCGAAAAATTTCTTTAAAGTTACTTTTCTAATAAATTTTTATACATCCCAAAAATATTTGAAGGGGTCCATCCCTCTAGTTGGAGCAAATTTAAAACCCCTTTGGAGAGCATTTTCTTCATCTTTGCTCAATTTTCTATTTCTCAGATTGAAGATCCTACAGGTTGTTCCTGAATTAGGTTACCCTCTATAGACTTTTTTGTTGTTTCTTTTTCTTTCTTTCTACCCCCCTCTTTTACCTCTTTTCTTTCTTTTTTTCTTTATGTTCTCCAATTGGATCTCAATCTTCCTCTCTCTAAAAAAAGGCCTGGATGTTGTTGGTTCTTCTTCCAATAAGGTAAATCTATTTCTTATATTTGTTTGGGTTCTGTCTTGCTGTTGTATGGTTTTCTATACGTTCTTCTTGTATCATGTATCTATCCATAGGTTTGTGATACACTGAGTTCTCGATCTTGCCATCACACAGCCAGACTTGTTCATCCAAAAAACTTACACAATTAGGGTCAATAACATATGAAAACATGATCGGACTATCAGAGAAATTATGTTGTTCAATAAATGCCACAAATTCTTCATGTGTGCCTCTCGAAATCATACATGGTATAGAAGAAAATCCTACCAGATACATAGACATTGCTGAAAAAAACCTCAGCTTCTGCCATAAACATGAATGCATTGGCATACGATGGGGCCACATCCAGCTAGCCGAAGGTACATTTTCCCATCAAATAAGAGGTAGTTATGGGTTAATATCATATACAAATGATCAGAATCAAATCAATATTAGGAACCTTGTATGCCTGACTCTCAGAAATAAGTTTGCATAGTGCAGCAACCCCATCAATGTTGGGGGTGATGGTATAAAGGCTGTTGATGTCAATACTACACAATAAACAGCTTTTAGGACTTGCACCTAAACTCCAAATATTGTTATGGAATGATGTACTGTCTAGGAGAAAGTTGGTGTGCTCAACTACACAAGGCTGTAATAACCTATCAAGATACATTTTTACCCTCTGAAACAATGACCCCTGGGCAGAGATGATAGGTCTAACTGGGGATGTATCTTGGGTAAGGGGTATAAAAGTGGTATCACTGGTTGTTCAGGTACCAAAGCAGTGCATAGATCCGATGAAATCATGCCCTCACTGACTGCTACATCAAGTCTATCAAAAAGCTCTTTCAATCTGACAATTGTCGCATGATTTCCAATTTATAATCAGACAAATTTTGATTAACTGTAGCACCTCCCTTGTCTGCAGGATGAATAACTATATCAGTAAAGCCAGATAAATCTCTAGGAGCTCTCCACTCCCCTGCAGAAAAGTTGGTGCCAGATTTAACACTTTAATGACTATTCCTAACATTCATCTGTACATCCTGATCAATCATGCGAACTAAGGTCTTTATCGCTGCATTATTTGATATAGGATCAAACGGTGATTTACCACACAATTTACATAGCTGAACCGGAACACCATTACCATCATCAATATTAGACAAAGCTCTTTATCAACTTTATCACTGTGGAATTTAATGAAGATCAAGCCACAAAATCTCTCCAACAGTTATATCGGGAGTGGATTAAACTGAATCATCAGTAATTGGACTTTTATTATCATGGAGTCACTTTCAGTGACTACTATTAAAAAATGCATTCCTTATGGCTTCAGGGTGAAGAACTGCCCCACAATTGGGTGCTACAACATACATTTTTGTAAAAAGTGGATCTTGGTGCTTAATAAGTGCAGTTATGACCCCATGCTTCTCATTATAGAGGAAGCTGCAAGAGAGCTTTCAGTCTTCGGTGTTAAGATAAGCAATTTTGAGAGCATGCATAAGACTGCATTTGAAACTGACAATAGTACCCCATGGTTGAAAAAATTGAGTAATCAAATCTCAACATACAAGCATGATTTAATTAAATTTAAAAAGTTCAAAATGGCTAAAGTACTTGCGGACTATGACCAAAATAATCTATAATTGGATTCATGCAACGTCCAATAAGACGGGGTACCCGTAGATATCAAGGAGAGTCTGATGCATCTCCTGTGTACCATTCTACCAGTGATTCTGTAAATCCAAATGCACAATCCTCCAGCTCGATGACACCTTTGGTGGTAGGCAGCAGCATATCCAACACCAACAGAGGCGGTTTACCAGGAGGTGCCATCAGTGGGCGAGGACGGAGAAGGGTCAGATGACCCCCACTGCTTTGGAAATGATAATAATTAATCTGTCCGCACAGCCTCTTACGGACACTGAGACTGCGGTATTGAGTAGTGGACTATCATATGTCCCCACCACTTGGTTTGATAGTCTCAATTGGGAGATTGAAAAATATATCACCCCTTTCCTCTGGGCTTGAATGAGCTCTTTTATAAGGTGACCCAGCAGATGACATCCTGTCCACCCCATCCAGTGTGAAGCCCCTGTACTGCTGGGATTCAGATAAGCTATAAAGATTTTTGTTTTGGTATGCACAATTATCTTGAGCACCTACCTTCACTGTTATCAACAATATTACACTATCAGGCGCATGTCTTTTTAACACTCTTTTCAGCATTAACCTAACCGTTGGCCAAACAGAACCCCAAGAAGACTGCTGCAGCCTTTATTTCAAGGATTAGTGACTGTGATCATAAGAATCAGTGACCTTTTATTTGACTTTAATTGCACTTTATATATATTGTTCACTCATCATTTTATTTAAATATTTACATTATTATTCACTTGAGGGAAACAATTTATGTCCCTACACACACTCTTACATATATATAAAGTGTGGTATAGGACGCTAGACCTTTAAGCTTATAAATAGGTATACAATCAGTCTAATGGAGAAAAAGTTCTTCCAAATGAGGATTTTTTTCAATATTCCTTATGGTTGACACTCCCCTATATCCAGGGTAGCAGCTGTTCCCCAAGTGGCCATTGTTCAGACGGTTCCAAAATAGGTTTCTGTAAAAAAGTGAGAAAATAGAGCCTACTAGTGCAGTATTTGGATGGTTCATATTCCTGTCTCCAGACTGTAACACTCAAATATTAGAGGTGTACCTTTTTAAGTGGTAAAAACACCACTATCATAATAATAGATGAGACCTTTCTCTCAAGGCAAAGTTGCCACAGGTGATAGCAGCTCCAGATGTATCCAACCAGGAATCACCCCACAAATTCAACAACCAGTATAAGCAAGGAAATGAAGAAAAACAGATATCATAGTGTAATAAAATGTTTTACACTATTTATTCAGACTAAAAAAAAAATAGGTAATGCCTGTACAATATATTAAAACAAATGAGGCTTATCTGGAGGAGAACTTGTCCAAGTTCTCTAAATCTCCAACATCAGAGGGATAGAGAAGTTCACCTCAATGCATTTTGTCCTTATGCCAGTTGCTGGACTTCATCAGGAAAGTACAGTGGAAGGTATAGAGGTAGCCCTCTATATACCCCTTACATTTAATCTAAAAGGGGCATGTGTAGTGCCAAAGTTGCAGACCTACCCAAAACCAGAAGTATGTCTGCTACCGGTTTCTATGGTAACTTGCAACATATGAGATCATCCTATATCTAATAGTCACAAACTTCTAGTTTTAGAGGCACCAATACAAGGGTGTGCCAATAGGTCACAATGCCATCAGCCCCACACATCATGTGCTGCTCACCGAGATCATCGCGAGTGTTGTGGCGGCCATGGTCTAGAAGTCCCATGTGCTGCGCCATTTTGTCATAGATTTTTCCAATCATTTATATTGGCAGCCATTTCTGAAAATAAAATGTTCCCATATCACTCATGTAGCGGCGGCCATTTTAGAGAAGTCTAAACCACATACTGTAGAGATGTTATTGTGCCTTGGTGGCTATTTACAGAATTCTGTAGTCACTTTTCTAAAAAACCCTTACTCCAATAGTGGAAAAAAGTAAAGCTTTTCCATTAAAATTAATTAACAAAAAAACCCTTATGGTTTGTAAAAAACAATAATTACTATTCTAAAGAGTAATAATAAAACATCATAAAACAGCAACAGATATAATATATAAAAAAATTTAAATGAAATAATACAGAATAATAACTTAGTCATTGTCCTTACCAATATTATTCTTCAGTATCCAAAACACTAAATACTTTTTTACACCAGATTGTATTCATAAATATGGAGCAATTTCATAATTGTCATTAAGACCATTGGGAACTAGAGTGTTATGTTCATATACCCAAAACATCTCAACATCTAGACAGCTTATTTTCCAGATCACCTCTCCGTTCTCCCAAGACTACATGCTCAATCATTTTAAAAGTCAGACATTCTACATTTGAATCATGGTACATCTAAAATGTCTAGGGGCAGTGTTGGCATCTACTTTATTTCTGATGCTTCATACATGTTCTTGGATTTTTATTTTTAATGGACATTTTATTTTCCCAATGTATTTTAATTTACATGGGCACTGTAAGACATAGAACATCCACGTAGTCGTACAGTTAATATATTATTTTTCGGGGTAAGATTTTGAGCATTAAAATTCGTAATTTGGCATATAATTGGATGTGCAAATTTACAAATATTACAATGGCCACATTTAAAGAAACCATTGCATTGTCTAACCCACAGGCCAACATTATTCGGAGGTTCCTTTCTCAACATGTTTGGGGCTAAGATATCTTTCAAATTTTTTGCCTTCTTAAATACTATCTTAGGATTTTCTGGTAGTATAGTATTTAGAACCGAATCCATCTTTAAAATTCCCCAATGTTTGCTAAGGATCTTGCGTATTTGTTCCTCATCATTGTTATAAGGGATGATAAAGTTAATGTCTTCTTATTTTAAATTTTATATTGTAAAAGAGATTGCATTCCATGTTTCCTGTTTTAGTAATCACTTATTTTATTAATGTCTCTGGGTATCCTCTTTCCTTAAATCTCTCAGCATATGTTTTTAGTTGATTATCACAGTGCTCCTTCATGCTGCAATTTCTTTTCACTCTGCAGAATTGGGAATACGGTATGTTCGTCTTCCATTTTGAAGCGTGTCTACTTTTGAAATGTACATTAGTGTCCACTAGTCCAAATATTCAATTTCCTCTTTGTTAATTTTATAGGCAAATGATAAATGATATATATTATCTCCAATAAAAATCATAAAATCCTTAAAAGTTTCCTCTGTACCATTCCAAATAATTAAAATATCATTGATATATCATTAATATAAAATAATGTTTTGCTTAAAAAAGTATCCCCATAGATATACTCCTTTTCCCAACTGCCCATGTGCAAATTAGCAAAACTTGGTACAAATACTATCCCCATTGCTGTCCCGCATATTTATAAATAAAATTGATCTAAAAATTGAAAATAATTATGAGTAAGAATAAAATCAATTAGTTTACAAATAAACTCCTTATAAGTATCATTAACATCTGTGTCTTCCTTGAGGAATTCATTATATGACTCAATTCCTCTTTTGTGATCTATGGACGTATATAATGATTGTACATCGATTGTGGCCCAAAAGTATTTGTAGCACAGTTGTGGTGTGTATTGTGCATGACTTCAACTTTTAGAAAAATGTTCACATACTCCAAAATATTGTCTGTCAATGAATCAATGCCCGCTACTACTGGCCTGCATGGAGGGTTGATCAGACTCTTTTGAATCTTTGGCAGGAAGTAAAATATGGGGATCACAGGATAATTTTTAATTAAGAATTGGAATTCCTCTTTATTAATTATTTCTTTATGTAATGCCTCTAATAAAACAATTCTCAATTCTTCCGAATAGTTAGCAGTAGGGTCCTTATTTAATTTTTTTGTATGATACATCATCACATAACAACCTATGTCCTTTCTTCTCATAATCTTTCCTATTCATTATGACCAATCAGCCACCTTTATCTGCTTGTTTTAATATTAATAGTTTTTTTTATAGTTTCTTTAAAAAATTCTTTTCAAAAATGGTTAGAATACTTTTAAAATTTATGTTATGAAGATTTTTTTTCTGAATATAGATTTTTCTTAACAAGTTTGTAAAACATCTCCATCTGACTACTTTTAGACTCTAACGAATAGTATTTAGAATGTATTTTGAGGCCTGATTTGGATGTATTTTCCAAAAAAAAATTAACACTACAGACTCTTGTGTCTCTTTAATGTAAGCTTTCTTACAAATCTTATAAATATTAAGATCTGTAAATAACTGCAAATTGTTCAATTGTGTTGTTGGAGCAAAGGATACACCCTTGTTCAATAAGAAAGAATACTTAGGATTCCGCTAGTTCATGATCTGAAAGATTGAAGATACCTTTACTTTTAAGATCTGTTTGGTTCTCTAATGTTGTAGGTTCTTCTTTTCTTGTATTCATTTAGCACCCCCCCCCTTCTTCCTCATCTTCTACATGCCTTCTTTTTAGGGGTGAAGACATTTTGACTATGTCCTGACATCCCAGGAATATCTTGTGTTTCTCTCTTGTGCCTGAGGCTACTGATAATAAAAAATCTGTGGTCTGTATCTGATTCTAGTCAGTGTTTGGATATTGCAGGATGTTTCCTATATGTATGACTTATTTTAATTAGAACAGTCTTCCATTCAGTGTATCTTCTTTGAGTTGAGTATTCCCTTCATCTAAATTTCTGCCTTTCTGTGTTGCCATTCCATTTTTTTACCTTACCATTCTGATAATCATATTTATCAGGAAGGAACTTCCTTTCTTTGATACGTACTACCTCATCCACTATCCTCTCTAATTTTTTTACTAGGACTATCTCATTTGTTTCTTCACTATTCTTAAATAATTCCATATTTGTTTCTTTGGTTTTGAGTTCCTTCTCAATAACCAAGAGTTCTCTTCTTTTTTCCTCTATAATTAATTGCATCAGTCTGGTCGAACAGTCATGCAGTACTAAATCCCAATCCTTTCAAAATTGTTCATTATTACTGACAATTCTGGGGTGCTTTAAAATTCTTAAGCCCCTAGATATCCGATTCACTTTCAGATGCTGTTCTAAACCAGCAATACCCCACCAAGTTTTTAGCTCTTTAGTTAAAACTTTTTCAATGTCCCAAACTTTATTGTCTAAACTATCATTCTTCACAACCACCTGTGGAACTAGTTCTTCATTAAATATCCTCTGACATACATCAATTCTCTTTTATCTCCCATTCAGGGTTTAAATTGAATCATTTTAAATTCTGCAATCAAGCAAGAGGACAAAGTTGCCTAAATACCCAAATGAACACAAATGTATAACAATAAAATGTGTCATTGGGCACTAGAACTTTATGCTCATAATTAGGTATATAATCAGTCTAATGGAGAAAAAGTTCTTTGAAATGAGGAAGACCATGTCTTGTTTATTAGTTACCGTGCATTGATATTGCTGGTTGGGCCTCTGTTGACATCATAGGTGGGCATGGCTGTGCGCCGGAAGTCATGGATGGAAGTGCTGGCAGCATGAAGCGGTGATCACTCACTTGGTGATTGCTGGTGATGGTATATAAGGTATGTTGTTGTAATGTACAATTGATGCCTGATGATGGTTGAATAAAGCAAAATGTTGCAAAGCTCTGCATTGATTTACTGTGTTTTTAATCCTGGAGTGCCACCTTCTATCAGATACTATATGTTTATCTTTTTCAGTTGTGCACCAAGGCCAGTTCTGCATGAAGGATGAGTGCCAGTTCAGGGACTATATATATATATATATATATATATATATATTTATATGTATATACATATATATATATCGTGAAGAAAGGCAGCACTCACATCAAACACAGTCCATAGAAAAAATGCTGGGGTGTCAAAGAAGTACTCCACCAATTATGCAAGACAGAAAAGAGGGGCACTCACCAGACTTGTAAAAGAAGAAAATCCAGTTTTAATTCAATAATGACATGTCTCACTCAACATTTCGGTCACAGCATGTGACCTTCCTCAGGAGAAGCAACATATGTTATCAGGTAACAACATCCTCAACAATGGATACAGGAATGTGCATGGATATATATATGTGCATGTAAAATGTGTGTGTGTGTATGTGTATGTATATATATATATATATATATATATATATATACACATATATATATATATACACGTGTGTGTCTTTATTTTCTGCATATGGGGTTCATTCCCTTAGGAAGGCACCACAGCAAGATACATTTTACTTTGTCCGTGGCGTGCTGGGTCAATTCTGGTATATATATATGTGCACACACTCAAACAGATCTATATTGTATACACATACATAAAACCTATCAGTGAAACATGTGCCTAACCACTTAATGATGTAACATATGGCACAGTGACATACTTGGTACACACATGTAGGCAACAGACCAGGTGTGCAGCAGCTTACCCCCAGCCCCTGCACTTAGTAAAAACACACTTACCCAACACACAGCCTGGGAAAGTGGAAGTGCAGTGCTGTAGCTTGAACATGCATGCTGTTCCCGGAGGCTGTAAGTTAAACCTCATCCTCCCTGCTTCTCTTAGGTTTTCACGACACTGCAGACTCAGCGAGGCAGTGACACAGGGAAGGGCCGACTGGTGCAGTATTATGTGCAATTACATCATTCAGGTATGCATGGCCAGTGAGGGGGCCAGGGTTAACTGTCTTTTCTTTGCTGAATATACCTGTGCCAGACAGGCAGCCGGCAATGCAGCCAGTTTATTATTCACTATTAGCTATGGTAGATGTTTTTTGTGCCCATTAAAACTTGGGGACCCCTCAGTACCTCTGGGCCAGGGCCAGGAATGGATGTACCCCTTGTACCCCCTGTCTCAGGCCTGCATACAAATAAATGCAAACTTCAGGAATAGAATTGATCTATATCATATGTAAAACACCCGTGCTGCAAACAAAAAATGTTCTTATTATTAGAGTTGCAACTTTAACAAATTCAGATAAACTATAATCAAAAAGTAGAGCTTCACAAAAAGATATATATAAAAATGTTCTTTGTGTAAGGTTCCTCTCAAATAAGTGCTTCTTACAGTATATGAAAATGAATCAGTCCCAATAGAAACTGTAGCCAGTAGTAATAAAACAGTTTTCCCCATACACAATTAGAGTGGATGTTTAGTTACCAGATTGTCCAGCTGAATGTCATACTCTTCAGTTTAGCATACTGTATATGCAGTGGTTGCAATGTGAAACAGCACTGTTTAGTGGATGTAAAAGCCGCTAGGACCGCGGTATGCACATGGAAGGTGCTGCTATACCAACAACAAGCCCTAACCGCAGCACTCCAATGGAGAGGGCTCTGGCAGCAGTGTTGAATACACACAGTGGTAATGGGATGCTTTGGTAGCTATCACAAAGAGCTGTACACCCCAGCTACAGCAACAGTGTGCAAAAGTCTCCAGCAGGCAGCAGCAATACGCAGTCCAGAAAGGGGCAACTGAACAAATGCAGCAGTAAGTGATCATAAAATCAGTAAGCAAAAGTGACCTGGTAGTTTCTCTGACCAGTTTCACCTCCTTCTGCAGAGACTTTATCAAAGTAATAATAATAGGCTTAGTTAGGGTGAAACAGTATTGCAGAATTAGCACAAGGCAGGAATACCTGAGAAAGCAGATGCATGCTGAAGAGCTTCAGGGGGCAGGTGTGTGATTTTTGCAGTGCAATGCTCAAAGAACATGACTCAGTGCAAGGTCTGGGCTTATAACATCCGTCACCCACAATTCCAGTTGCCCTTATGACCCTCTATGGGTGACGACATAGTTGCCCACATTTGGATAAACTATAGCCTCCACTTTCTGCCAAAAACACTTATAGCCTCTCTGCATGCATCATTCCAGGATGCAGGTTAAAGGCTGTTGTGTACATGTATTAAGTTGGTGCATGCACAGGCCACATTTGATGCCAGTGGGTCCATTACAAGGGATTGTGATGGAATTCCTTTACTAATCAGCACCCATCACTATCACATCAATTAGGGGAGGCATATAGTCCACTGTGCTCCTTCACAAACACATTGGCCCTCATTCAGAGCCGTACGATCTGAGCAGAGCGCACGCTCTGAATGGGGGCCGCCCTCCATAAAAATGGAGCGTCCTCCTGGACGCTCGTATAGCTGTGGGTCACCACCCACAGCCTATACGAGCGTGCAGTTTGATGGCCGCGATGGTCGTGACCATCACAACCATCGAAACTGCGAGCCGGAGCCTGCGGTTGAGGTTTTCTACCGCAAGCCCCGGAGTGATTTTGGCTCTATCAGAGCCAAAATCACTCCCACTGACATCACTAGTGATGTCAGTGGGCCAGCTTCTGATGGGAGGCGTTCCCATGGGAACGCCCCCATCAGGGAGGCACGCCCCCGGCACGCCCACCAAAGGGGTCGTGCTGTAAATCAACATCGACAGCACGCCCCCTTTGATCAGACACAACGAGCGAAGGAAAGTCCTTCGCTCGTCGCATCTGGCGCATGCGCACGACGGAGCTCCTGCCGTCGTGCGCATGCGCAGAGCACAACATCGAGCCACTTGCGAGCGGACAGCCGCTTGCGAGTGGGTCTGAATCAGGGCCATTGTTTTTTTGCAGATAGTGACTGTCAAACTGTATGATATTCATGGTACCAGTTTGGTCTATTCCAATGACAGAAACAGTATAGAGTGAAAAGGTACATTTCATTTAACCACAGAGGTTGAGCCTCAAGACTGAAGCACAGCAAAGTCCAGGCATATGGGGCACTGAGAGGGATGGAGTGTGCACTCTTTACCCTGGCCTAGCAGGGGCCCACATCCTGTAGCCCCCCATGCTCCTGATGCAGTCCTTTGGGCAGGGAGAGAGGGGATTGATTGCTACTGCAGGAGCCTCTTGTCAGGCCCTGGTGTTGATTGTCCTCGGCTGTGGGTTTAGTGGCCAGGGTGAGCTGATGGTAATAGACGAGGAGGCAATATGTAAGTCTTTCTCATAGGCTACTATCAGATGTTGATGAGACCTACTCTGAGGCGTGGAGTCTAATTCACTTAATGGTATTCACCAGTGACCCCTCCAAGTGGGATATGGGTTTTGCTGCACCAAGTGAACAGGTCATGGCCCCCAGAGTAGGTATCTGAGAAAAGCAAGAAGACCGGGAACAGAACTAGGAATGTACAGAAGTTTTAACTCGAGAGTTTGAGTATCAGCTATAAAGAAGATTACGCTAATTAGCAATGGGGACAACTTCGGAGATGCAGATACTGTGTCATCATGAGTATCTGTACTGGGAATCTAGATGCTGAATAATGATGGGTAACAGCTCCAGTGATCCTGACACTGTATAGCAAAGGATAGGTGAACTATGTACCCAGACGCTTAATAGCGATGAGTAACACTAGGAATGATTTCTTGATAGAGAACACTAGAGAATAGTGTGGAGCCTAGGACGCAGTCTTAGCAAATAACCACTAGAGAAGCAAAGTTGAACAGGCAATATCCTGTTCCTGAAGCCAGACTTAAATACCCTTAGATAGCTGGTCATAGGACTCAAGGATCAGCTGAGTGACTGCAAGACTACCATAGGAGGGAACCAGATCAGGTGACACAACCTAACATGGCTGCATCCATGAATGCAATTGTCACACAGAGACACAGTATGGAAATCCTAGCAGACCCTGGGGAAAATATTCAGTCCACTACTCACCTGCTTGCCTGGCATCTGACCACCTGAGAGATCGAAGATGCCGGTGCATAGGTGAGAAGCAGAAGATCCCAGGCCGCAACCTGACACCTCTCTCCCCAGTCCAGCACAAATGCTACTGCCACTCTGTGTGCTGCGTTGGGGAGAGAGGCTGCAGTCAATCCACTTTCTTCCTGCGTAATGTGCCAGGGGTATTAATCACACTCACCCACCCTACCCTTGGACACTGTCACCCCCCCACACCGGACTTCACCGCCCCCCAGTGTGACCATGAAAATTATATTTTTCTTCTTTAGAAGGAGGGGTTTTGGCTACTCCTCCCCGAGTTGGCCACATCCCCTCCCATTACCAGGACCCAGCAGGACTGTTGGCGGCCATGAAGACATAGCCAGGGGTCAGGAGCCAAAGAGGGATTTGTCCAAAAGGAGATTAAGAGTAGATAAGTAGCTGTCCAAATGCCAGGGATCAAATCATAGGAAAACAACCAGGAAGGTGCAGGATTCAAAATGCTTGTTCACGGAGATTAGACTCAATAAACTGTCAACGGGCTTGAAACTAGTAGCAAGTCTTAGGTGGTGAAAGTCATTACTAGCAACTGGTCATTAGACCATTCTCTGAAGAATGTTTGCACAAATACAGTAAAATGATAAGGAAATAGCAAGTTGTTCACTGATCCTGTGGTTCAATATGCAGAGACTCCAATGCTGCAACCTAAACTTATAAGGTTGAGTACCATTTTACTCTTGGACATGTCAAAACCTGTGGGAGTGAATTAGCATGTCAAAGAACATAAGAATTATCAAACTATGATCCATGCATGCTAAATGTAAACATTGTTTTAAATCTTAAAGGCAAGTCAGGACTGCACAAGCCACATACTGTAATTGATGGCATAGTTTCTTCGGGGAAAAGAGTGTTGCAGACATTTGATGCAATTAATAACTGTTATGTCACAGCTGTCCACTGGCATAGGCATAGACCAAATGTGGGATGGTCACCTAATTGAAATTAGTCAATGGTATCCAAATAGTTAAGGGGTTAATAACTGCTCCTTTTTAAGGGAAATACTATGTATTTCAGGAGCAGATCAAAATGCATACTGTATGTTTTAAAAGAATAAACTTTGAAAAAGAAGCACTATTGTTTTTTTATATCCCCTTATGGATTGATTCAAAATAAATCTACTTTATGAAATACGTCAACTTTATATTTCTATTGCAAATCATTTATTCATGTGGTTTTTAAAAAAAAAAGGTTTTACAAAGAGATATAATCTAGTCACGTTCATTAATTACTGGCAGATAATATCACAAAGATGTTCTTCTGTTTAGTACAAGTGAGTAAATGTAAGTCTTAAGCAAGTATTAGATACCAGTGCATGGAGATAATGAAGGGTCACCACCCAAAATGTTTAGGATGAAGTTAATAAAGTTATACTATAATACTGAATAGTGTAGCCCTAAGATTACTTAAACCCCAATGCCTGTTAGTGGGTCTAAACAGGTTGAGTCTCCCATATCCAAATATTCTGAAATACTTAATATTCCTAAATACAGATTTTTTTTTAGCATGACTGATAGTGAAACCTTTGCTTTTTGATGGTTCAATGTACATAAACTTTGTTTAAGGAACAAAATTATAAAAAATATTGTATAAAAATATCTGCAGGCTGTGTATATAAGGTATATATAAAACATACATGTATTCTGTGTTTAGATTTGGGTCCCATTCCCATTCATTATGGTATGCACATATTCCAAAATACAGAATATTCTGATATACGCAAATACCCCTGGTCCCAAGCATTTTGGATATGGGAGACTCAACCTGTATAGCAGTGTTGGCTAACCTTGACACTCCAGCTGTTGTGGAACTATATATCCCAGCATGCCCTGCCACAGTTTTAGCATGCCCTAATAGCAAAACTGTAGCAGTGCATGCTGGGTTATGTAGTTCCATAACACCTGGAGTGTCAAGGTTAGCCAACACTGCTGTATAGGCTTTTTTCAATTTAACAGAAGTGTTGTTGATGCCACTATTTAGTTTGTCATTTTTCCTTAACCCTGAAGCCTGTTCTTGTCTTCTTGTCCATACTGGGAATTTATATATGGGTGGTCTATAATCTCACTTGTTGGTTACTTTTAATGAGCAAGTTCCTTTATCAATACTTATTTAATATGTAAATAACGAATATGTGAATGTTTGTTATTAATTTCCTATTATGTGTGTTGAATTTCATAGAAAGGTGATTATCTGTGACATGAAAGCTTCTAAAAGCAATAGAAAACTGCATGAAGAAATGATAGTGTACTGTATATGTGAATGGACTCCATGCACTAATAAGCAAAACAGTTCCATTGGCTTTGTTTTCAGTAGGCCTAATTCTGCTGATTAGCTGCTGATATTTAATCAACCATAGTGGCATATCTTTCACAGCACATTACCATCACCAGCTCTCTTAATTACATTTGTTCATACTTTATGGCCTTTCATCAGGAAATTGCCCGCAGGCCTGTTAGCAGGTTGACCTGATAAACTGGAGTGAAACATTCTTGGAAATATCGATTGCTGATATTTTAATTCCAGCATACTCACTGCAGTGTCCTAGTTGTTATACATTTTGTCTGGAGTCTCTGTTGTTAATGCTGAACGGCAAAAATCCATATATTTCTTTGTTTCTCATTTACTTAGGCTTACTGCCCTTTCCAAATCCCCACAGACATGTTCTACTAAATATTTAATGTAAAATAACTAATTAATGTGACAATGACTATCACATATTTTATTTAGGTGACAAAAGGTGAAATGTCTGTAAAGGCATATCCTAATGTGTGATCAAATTTATTTTAACTGTACAGTTAGAACACTATTTTAGGTTGTCAGACAGCGCTACAATGGAAACATCAGCCAAATGCTGTCCTAGACTTTTTATATGATATTATGAGTATGGTTATGTTAGGTTGACCGTTATAATGTCGACTTGCATCAGGTTGACATGGGCAAAATGTAAACATTCATCATGTGTACACAGTTGACATGTCGACATGACATGTCGGCCTAACGTCCCTGGTACCAGAGGCGTCACTAGGGTTGGTGTCACCCGATGCTGTAATGCATGGTGACACCCCCCCTCTCCAAAAAATAAAAATAAAAAATCAGGACCAAGGTGCGCAGTAGTGCCCATTTTACACAATGACCACATGATTGACCCTTATACACAATGTCCATAGTAGTGCCCCTTATTTAATGCCCTCAGTAGTAGTACCCATTATGCAGTTCCCCCTTAGTAGTACCCCTTTATGCAATGCCCCCAGTATTTGTGCCCAACATGCAATGCCTCCTGTATTAGAGCCCATTATGCAAGGCCCCCTGTATTATAGCCCTTTATGCTGTGCCCCCAGTAGTGCCCCTTATACAATACCTCCAGGAGCTCCTCTTATGCAGTGCCCCTAGGAGTGCCTCCAGACAGTAGTGCCCTTATACAGTTCCCCCAGTAGTGCTCTTATGCAGTGCCCCTTATACAATACCCCCAGGAGCTCCCCTTATGCAGTGCCCCCAGTAGTGCCCCTTATACAGTATGCCCAGTAGCACCCCTTATGCAGTGCCCCCTATAGTGCCCTTATACAGTACCCCAGTAATGCCCCTTATACAGTACTCCCAGTACCGCCCCTTATGCAGTGCCCCCTCCCCTGTGCAGTCAGTCAGTACTTACCTCTCCTCACGACCTGCTGGCCTGCACTGGGTCTCTCCGGGTGGGGTGCGCACTTGACTTGCAACGTCCCTCTTGCACTTGGCAGCGCGCTCACAGCAGGCCCGTAGTCGCTCCTCCTCCTCCTACAGGCTGAGCGGCTCCCAGAATTACTTGCGGAGCTGGCATGCGCGATGACGTCATTGCGGCCAGTGGCCAGAACCACACACAGGCACAGAGATTTTCTGTACCTGTGTGTGGCTCTGGATGCTGGGCACGGTGAGACTGAGAATGTGCTGCACAGCAACAGTAGCTGATACCCAGTGGCGGTGGCGGCAGGCAGAGCAGAGGACGGACCAGCGGCAGGACAGACCAGCAGAAACTGGGAACAGAACAGTCTTCGGCTCCAGCAGCTCATGGTCGCTGCCGGCGGTGGTTCCGTGGGTGTGCGGCCCGCGGGTGTGATGTGCTGCTCTTCTTCGTGTCACCCCCTTGAAGAGTGACACCCGGTGCTGGCCGCACCCCCCTATTGACACCACTGCCTGGTACCCTAGCAGTCACTTACAGTACCCAGAATAAGCGACATCTCCAGCATCTCTTCCAGGTCCCAGCAGCCATGTGACCAGCACTTTTGGTGGAGACTTATGACAGAGCAGCGTTCCGATGAGTTTTTAACCATATCCCCAAACCTAATCCCTAACCCTCTCACTAGTGTCTACTCCCAACACCCCACAATCGACCATGTGATCTGATTCCTTTTGGGCTTCAGTTCCCAGAAGAGCAGAATAGGGGATGTAACTAGGGTGGTGCGACATGTGCCATGGCAGAGGGCACTGCAGCGCAGGGGGCATTGTTCAGCTGTGCCTGTCAATTTTCTGTTTATAATCATTCTCACTTGTAGCTTCCTCTTCTTTAAATCTTGGCATCTCCTGGCAACCCCTTTCTCCTCCATGTCCAACTCCCCCTCCATCTGGCCACCTCCTCTTCTTTGTTTAATGCGCACACTTTAAAATACCCAGGACTCAAACCCTTCACCTATAATTATTGTGTATTATTACTGCAGCCATTGGATTCACACTGTAATTGGCAGTGATACCTGGATAACAGTGGCTCTGGTAGTTTGTACAAAGGTATCGGTAGCCCTTCATCATCTTACGGGACATATCAGATTTGTTATGCACCTTCCCCATGAGGCCACGCCCCTTTTTTGGGCATGCACCTTATTTCTCTATTTAAAAAAGGGGTAATATTATTAAATAAAAAACAGGCATGTTTTGCATTTAATATTTTTGCACCTTTACATTTGGCTGCCAAAACAGCAAACTTCACAGTGCCCTTTAAAAACGCCAATATAGCCTGGTATCTTTTACATGGTTTCATAGAGGAGAGCTAATTAACCACAAATTTCTCTAAATTTACTAAGATTTGACTATATTCTGGTTCAGACAGCAATACAATTTAACTCCAGGATTTTTAGTGAGGGATTTCCTATACACACTGTGTGAGTGTGTCTATATATTATATATATATTAGGGGTGTGCACCGGCCACTTTTCGTGTTTTGTGTTTTGGTTTTGGATCTGGATCTTTCTTCATGTTTTGGATCTGGATTGGTTTTGCCAAAACCACCCTTCCGTGTTTTGGGTTCTGGGTTTTGTGTTTTGGATCTGTATTTTTTTGAAAAAAAGCATAAAAACAGCTAAAATCACAGAATTTGTAGGTTTTTCTGCTCCTATGCTATTATAACCTCAATAACCTTAATTTCCACTCATTTCCAGTCTATTCTGAACACCTCACACCTCACAATAGTGTTTTTATGTTAAAAAGGTTGCACCGAGGTAGCTGGATGACTATGCTAAGCGACACGAGTGGGCTGCACAAACACGTGACCCATCTAGGCGTGATACTGCAGTGGCAGACAGGATGGCAGTTTGAAAAACTAGGCCCCAAACTGTACATAATGCAAAGAAAAAAAAGAGGTGCAAGATGGAATTGTCCTTGGGCCCTCCCACCCACCCTTATGTTGTATAAACAGGACATGCACACTTTAACAAACCAATCATTTCAGCGCCAGGGTCTGCCACACAACTGTGGCTGAAATGATTGGTTCATTTGGGCCCCCACAAAACAAGCTGGCAATTAATCTGTCCCTGCACAAACTGGCTCTACGGAGGCAAGATGTCATCCTCATCCTCCTCATCCACCGATTCCTCACACTCTTCAGTGTGTACATCCTCATCCTCACAGAGTATTAACTCGTCCCCACTGGAATCCACCACCACAGGTGCCTCTGTACGTTCTGGAGGCTGGTCTCCCTGGAAGAGCTGATAATTAATTTTGATAAACATCAACTTCTCCACATTCTGTGGAAGCAACCTCCTACACCTTTCGCTGACAAGGTTCCCGGCTGCACTAAACAATCTTTCGGAGTACACACTGGAGGGGGGGCAACTCAGGTAAAATAGAGCCAGTTTGTACAGGGGCCTCCAAATTGCCTCTTTTTCCTGCCAGTACAGGTATGGACTGTCTGACATGCCTACTTGGATGCTGTCACCGATGTAATCCTCCACCATTCTGTCAATGGTGACAGTATCAAATGCAGTGACAGTAGACATGTCAGAAATTGTTGCCAGGTCCTTCAGTCCGGACCAGATGTCCAAACTTGGTCCTGCCTGCCCTGCATCACCGCCAGCGGGTTGCTTAGGATACCTAAGTTTTTTCCTGGCAGCCCCAGTTGCGGGAGAAAATGAAGAAGGAGCTGTTGACGTGTCACGTTCCGCTTCAGCTGACAGTGTGTTCACCAGCTGGTCTTTGCACCTCTGCAGGCTTGTGTCAGCCGGAAAGAGAGACACCACATAGGCTTTAAACCTAGGATCAAGCACGGTGGCCAAAATGTAGTGGTCTGATTTCAACAGATTGACCACCCTGGAATCTTGGCAAAGCGAATGAAGGGCTTCATCCACAAGTCCCACATGCCGAGCGGAATCGCTCCATCTTAGCTCCTCCTTCACTTTCTCCAGCTGCTTCTGCAAAAGCCTGATGAGGGGAATGACCTGACTCAAGCTGGCAGTGTCTGAACTGACTTCACGTGTGGCAAGTTCGAAGGGCTGGAGAACCTTGCACAACACGGAAATCATTCTCCACTGCGCTTGAGTCAGGTGCATACCCCCTCCTTTGCCTATGTCATAGGTGGATGTATAGGCTTGTATGGCCTTTTGCTGCTCCTCCATCCTCTGAAGCATATAGAGGGTTGAGTTCCACTGCGTCACAACCTCTTGCTTCAGGTGATGGCGGGGCAGGTTCAAGAGTGTTTGCTGGCGCTCCAGTCTTCGGCACGCAGTCGCTGAATGGCGAAAGTGGCCTGAAATTTTTTGGGCCACCCAAAGCATCTCCTGCACGCCCCTGTCGCTTTTCAGAAAATTCTACACCACCAAGTTTATTGTGTGAGCAAAACATGGGACGTGCTGGAATTTGCCCAGATGTAATGCCCGCACAATATTGGTGGCATTGTCAGATATCACAAATCCCCAGGAGAGTCTAAGTGGGGTAAGCCACTGGGCGATGATTTCCCTCAGTTTCTCTAAGAGGTTGTCGGCGGTGTGCCTCTTACTGAAACCGGTGATACACAGCGTAGCCTGCCTTGGAACAAGCTGGCGTTTCTGAGATGCTGCTACTGGTGACGCTGCTGCTGTTGCTGCGTAAGGTGATACATCTACCCAGTGGGCTGTCACAGTCATATAGTCCTTAGTCTGCCCTGTTCCACTTGTCCACATGTCCGTGTTTAAGTGGACATTGTGTACAACGGCATTGTTCAGGACACTGAGGACACTTTTTCTGACGTTTCTGTACAGTCTCGGTATCACCTGCCTAGTGAAGTGGAATCTAGACGGGATTTGGAACCGGGGACACACTACCTCCATCAATTGTCTAAATCCCACTGCACTAATGGCGGATACCGGATGCACGTCTAACACCAACATAGCAGTCAAGGCCTCAGTTATACGTTTTGCTTCAGGATGACTGCTGTCGTACTTCATCCTCCTCGCTAAGGACTGTTGGAGGGTCAATTGTTTAGTAAAAGTAGTGGTGTTCCTACTTCCTCTCTGGGATGATGAACGACTCCCAGCAGCAGCAACAGCAGCAGCGGCAGCAGTAGGCATAGCAATGCAGGATCCTCCGAAGGAATCCCGGATAGGAGAGTCAGTCATCCCAGTGACATGGCCTGCAGGACTACTTCCGATCCTGACTAAGGAGGAAATTGACGAGGAGGGAGTTGACGGTGTGGTTTGCAGGCACTTGGATACAACAGGACAACGGGATTTAGGTGTCCCTGGACTGCTTACGGTCTTAGCCAAAGTTTCTGAACTTGACAGTAACTTTTTATGAACGCGCTGCAGGTGCCGTATAAGGGAGGATGTTCCTAGGTGGTTGACGTCCCCACCCCTACTTATTTCACCTTTACATATGGTACATATGGCAAGACAGTTGTTGTCCGGATTTGGATAGAAATATTGCCAGACCAAAGAGGTGGAATGTTTGGTCTTCTGCCCAGGCATGACCGTGATGGGCTTTTTCATCCCACGGACAACAACTGTCTCCCCCGGAGCCTGATTTAAACAAACCACATCACCATCAGAATCCTCCTCGCCAACTTCCTTCTCAGCGCCAGCTACACCAGTATCCTCATCCTGTTGTACTTCAACAGTGACATCTTCAATTTGCATATCAGCAAGTGGACTGTGGGTGCTCCTTTCAGCACTTGCAGGGGGCGTGCAAATGGTGGAAAGAGCCACCTCATCCCGTCCAGTACTGGGAAGGTCAGGCATCGCAACCACCACCACACTTGGACTCTCCTTGGGGATTTGTGATATCTTCTTAGAAAACACAGTTCTTAGCTGTGCTTTTGCCAGCTTAACTCTTTTGATTTTTTTAGTGGGAGGAGGGCTTCCATCGTCATGTGAAGCTGAACCACTAGTCATGAACATACTAGGGATCGACCTTAGCCGTTCCTTGCCACTCCGTGTCGTAAATGGCATATTGGCAAGTTTATGTTTCTCTTCAGCTGATTTAAATGTTTTTTTCAAGGTCATTTTCCTGAACTTTGTCATTTGGGATTGTATGTGCCCTCTATTATGACATTGGGCATCGGCCTTGGCAGACGACGTTGATGGCATGTTATCATCTATGTCATGACTAGTGGCAGCAGCTTCAGCACTAGGAGGAAGTGGTTCTTGATCTTTCTCTATTTTATTTTTATCGGAGAAAGTTTGGTCCTCCATTTATGTTATATCGATTTGATATATACGTGCGGCTAAACACAGAAAATATTTGTTTATTTTTGCTGGAGAGTAGTGCACTTTGTGGGTTACACCACCCTTTAAGAAATGAGCCAGCCGGCTCTTTGCTTATGGGACACAGGCGCACGCTTGGCGCTGCTCCTTTGTTGATGCACGTGCGGCTACTGTGCACACAATTCACAAACACAGAAAATATATATTTTTTTGGTTTGGAGTGTACTTTGGGGGTTACAGCACCCTTTAACGGTCAAGCCAGCCGGCCCTTTACTTATGACACAGGTGCACGCTTGGCACTACTTTGTTGATGCACGTGCGGCTACTGCGCACACAATTCACAAACACAGAAAATATTTTTTTTTTTGGTTTGGAGTGTACTTTGGGGGTTACAGCACCCTTTAACGGTCAAGCCAGCCGGCCCTTTACTTATGACACAGGCGCACGCTTGGCACTACTTTGTTGATGCACGTGAGACTACTGCGCACACAATTCACAAACACAGAAAATAATGTTTTTTTTGGTTTGGAGTGTACTTTGGGGGTTACAGCACCCTTTAATGGTCAAGCCAGCCGGCCCTTTACTTATGACACAGGCGCACGCTTGGCACTACTTTGTTGATGCACATGCGGCTACTGCGCACACAATTCACAAACACAGAAAATATATATTTTTTTGGTTTGGAGTGTACTTTGGGGGTTACAGCACCCTTTAATGGTCAAGCCAGCCTGCCCTTTACTTATGACACAGGTGCACGTTTGGCACTACTTTGTTGATGCACGTGCGGCTACTGCACACACAATTCACAAACACACAAAAAATATTATTTTTTTAGCACTTGGGGGGAGCACCCCTGATGGACAGAGCACCCCCTGGACAACACTACAGCACCCCTTTAGGACTGGGACACTGCACAGGACTTTGGAGTGGACACAGCCCCCATGGAGAACTGACTGCACAACACAGTCCAGCCAGCCCCTATGGACTTTGAAGTAGTGGACACAGCCCCTATTAACAACAGCAGCACAGCACAACACAGCCAGCCCCTATGGACTTTGAAGTAGTGGACAACAGCAGCACAGCGCAGCACAGCACAGCACAACACTACTCTGCACTACACTACACAGCCCAGCCAGCCCTAAATCCCGCCCTCCCTCTTCACTTTTCACAGCCGAGTGAGAAAATGGCGCCGAACCCCCCCGAGCCCCCCCGATCCAAGGCCGATCTGAGTCAGGCTCGACTTTTCCCGCCTGACTCGGATCTGAAATCGATGAAAAATGTCATCATCCCGCCTTCCGGGTCTCGCGGGTTTTGGATCCTATATAAGGTACCCGAATCGGCGCCATTTTCTCACTCGGCTGTGGACAGTGAAGAGGGAGGGTGGGAGTTAGGGCTGGCTGGGCTGTGTAGTGTAGTGTAGTGTAGTGCAGAGAAGTGTTGTGCTGTGCTGTGCTGTGCTGTGCTGTGCTGTGCTGCTGTTGTCAAAAGGGGCTGTGTCCACTACTTCAAAGTCCATAGGGGCTTGCTGGACTGTGTTGTGCAGTCAGTTGTCCATAGGGGCTGTGTCCACTCCAAAGTCCTGTGCAGTGTCCCAGTCCTAAAGGGGTGCTGTAGTGTTGTCCAGGGGGTGCTCTGTCCATCAGGGGTGCTCCCCCCAAGTGCTAAAAAAAAATAATATTTTTTCTGTGTTTGTGAATTGTGTGCGCAGTAGCCGCATGTGCATCAACAAAGTAGTGCCAAGCGTGCGCCTGTGTCATAAGTAAATGGCCAGCGGGCTTGACCGTTAAATGGTGCTGTAACCCCCAAAGTACACTCCAAACCAAATAAAAAAATATTTTCTGTGTTTGTGAATTGTGTGCGCAGTAGCCGCATGTGCATCAACAAAGTAGTGCCAAGCGTGCGCCTGTGTCATAAGTAAAGGGCCGGCTGGCTTGACCGTTAAAGGGTGCTGTAACCCCCAAAGTACACTCCAAACCAAATAAAACAATCTTTTCTGTGTTTGTGAATTGTGTGTGCAGTAGCCGCACGTGCATCAACAAAGTAGTGCCAAGCGTGCGCCTGTGTCATAAGTAAAGGGCCAGCTGGCTTGACCGTTAAAGGGTGCTGTAACCCCCAAAGTACACTCCAAACCAAATAAAACAATATTTTCTGTGTTTGTGAATTGTGTGCGCAGTAGCCGCACGTGCATCAACAAAGTAGTGCCAAGCGTGCGCCTGTGTCATAAGTAAAGGGCCGGCTGGCTTGACCATTAAAGGGTGCTGTAACCCCCAAAGTACACTCCAAACCAAATAAAAAATTTTTTTCAATGTTTCTGAATGGTGTGCGCAGTAGCCACACGTGCATCAACAAAGGAGCAGCGCCAAGCGTGCGCCTGTGTCCCATAAGTAAAGAGCCGGCTGGCTCATTTCTTAAAGGGTGGTGTAACCCACAAAGTGCACTACTCTCCAGCAAAAATAAAAAAATATTTTCTGTGTTTAGCCGCATGTATATGTCAAATCGATATAACATAAATGGAGGACCAAACTTTCTCCGATAAAAATAAAATAGAGAAAGATCAAGAACCACTTCCTCCTAGTGCTGAAGCTGCTGCCACTAGTCATGACATAGACGATAACATGCCATCAATGTCGTCTGCCCAATGTCATAGTAGAGTGCACATACAATCCCAAATGACAAAGTTCAGGAAAATGACCTTGAAAAAAACATTTAAATCAGCTGAAGAGAAACGTAAACTTGCCAATATGCCATTTACGACACGGAGTGGCAAGGAACGGCTAAGGTCGATCCCTAGTATGTTCATGACTAGTGGTTCAGCTTCACATGACGATGGAAGCCCTCCTCCCACTAAAAAAATCAAAAGAGTTAAGCTGGCAAAAGCACAGCGAAGAACTGTGCTTTCTAAGAAGATATCACAAATCCCCAAGGAGAGTCCAAGTGTGGTGGTGGTTGCGATGCCTGACCTTCCCAGCACTGGACGGGAAGAGGTGGCTCTTTCCACCATTTGCACGCCCCCTGCAAGTGCTGAAAGGAGCACCCACAGTCCACTTGCTGATATGCAAATTGAAGATGTCACTGTTGAAGTACAACAGAATGAGGATACTGGTGTAGCTGGCGCTGAGGAGGAAGTTGGCGAGGAGGATTCTGATGGTGATGTGGTTTGTTTAAATCAGGCTCCGGGGGAGACAGTTGTTGTCCGTGGGATGAAAAAGCCCATCACGGTCATGCCTGGGCAGAAGACCAAACATTCCACCTCTTTGGTCTGGCAATATTTCTATCCAAATCCGGACAACAACTGTCTTGCCATATGTACCATATGTAAAGGTGAAATAAGTAGGGGTAGGTACATTAACCACCTAGGAACATCCTCCCTTATACGGCACCTGCAGCGCATTCATAAAAAGTTACTGTCAAGTTCAGAAACTTTGGCTAAGACCGTAAGCAATCCACGGACACCTAAATCCCGTTGTCCTGTTGTATCCAAGCACCTGCAAACCACACCGTCAACTCCCTCCTCGTCAATTTCCTCCTTAGTCAGGATCGGAAGTAGTCCTGCAGGCCATGTCACTGGCATGACTGACTCTCCTATCCGGGATTCCTCCGGAGGATCCTGCATTGCTACGCCTACTGCTGCCGCTGCTGCTGTTGCTGCTGCTGGGAGTCGTTCATCATCCCAGAGAGGAAGTAGGAACACCACTACTTTTACTAAACAATTGACCCTCCAACAGTCCTTAGCGAGGAGGATGAAGTACGACAGCAGTCATCCTGAAGCAAAACTTATAACTGAGGCCTTGACTGCTATGTTGGTGTTAGACGTGAGTCCGGTATCCACCATTAGTGCAGTGGGATTTAGACAATTGATGGAGGTAGTGTGTCCCCGGTTCCAAATCTCGTCTAGATTCCACTTCACTAGGCAGGCGATACCGAGACTGTACAGAAACGTCAGAAAAAGTGTCCTCAGTGTCCTGAAAAATGCCATTCTACCCAATGTCCACTTAACCACGGACATGTGGACAAGTGGAACAGGGCAGACTAAGGACTATATGACTGTGACAGCCCACTGGGTAGATGTATCACCTTACGCAGCAACAGCAGCAGCGTCACCAGTAGCAGCATCTCAGAAACGCCAGCTTGTTCCAAGGCAGGCTACGCTGTGTATCACCGGTTTCAGTAAGAGGCACACCGCCGACAACCTCTTAGAGAAACTGAGGGAAATCATCGCCCAGTGGCTTACCCCACTTAGACTCTCCTGGGGATTTGTGATATCTGACAATGCCACCAATATTGTGCGGGCATTACATCTGGGCAAATTCCAGCACGTCCCATTTTTTGCTCACACAATAAACTTGGTGGTGCAGAATTTTCTGAAAAGCGACAGGGGCGTGCAGGAGATGCTTTGGGTGGCCCGAAAAATTTCTGGCCACTTTCGCCATTCAGCAACTGCATGCCGAAGACTGGAGCACCAGCAAACACTCTTGAACCTTCCCTGCCATCACCTGAAGCAAGAGGTTGTGATGCAGTGGAACTCAACCCTCTATATTCTTCAGAGGATGGAGGAGCAGCAAAAGGCCATTCAAGCCTATACATCCACCTATGACATAGGCAAAGGAGGGGGTATGCACCTGACTCAAGTGCAATGGAGAATGATTTCCGTGTTGTGCAAGGTTCTCCAGCCCTTCGAACTTGCCACACGTGAAGTCAGTTCAGACACTGCCAGCTTGAGTCAGGTCATTCCCCTCATCAGGCTTTTGCAGAAGCAGCTGGAGAAAGTGAAGGAGGAGCTAAGACGGAGCGATTCCGCTCGGCATGTGGGACTTGTGGATGAAGCCCTCCATTCGCTTTGCCAGGATTCCAGGGTGGTCAATCTGTTGAAATCAGACCACTACATTTTGGCCACCGTGCTCGATCCTAGGTTTAAAGCCTATGTGGTGTCTCTCTTTCTGGCCAACACAAGCCTGCAGAGGTGCAAAGACCTGCTGTTGAACACACTGTCAGCTGAAGCGGAACGTGACACGTCAACAGCTCCTTCTTCATTTTCTCCCGCAACTGGGGCTGCCAGGAATAAACTTAGCTATCCTAAGCAACCCGTTGGTGGTGATGCAGGGCAGGCAGGACCAAGTTTGGTCATCTGGTCCAGACTGAAGGACCTGGCAACAATTTCTGACATGTCTACTGTCACTACATATGATACTGTCACCATTGACAGAATGGTGGAGGATTACACTGGTGACAGCATCCAAGTAGGCATGTCAGACAGTCCATACCTGTACTTGCAGGAAAAAGAGGCAATCTTGTGTCCCCTGTACAAACTGGCTCTATTTTACCTGAGTTGCGCCCCCTCCAGTATGTACTCCGAAAGAGTGTTTAGTGCAGCAAGGAACCTTGTCAGCGAAAGGCATAGGAGGTTGCTTCCACAAAATGTGGATTAGATGATGTTCATCAAAATGAATTATCAACTCTTCCAGGGAGACCAGCCTCCAGAACGTACAGAGGGACCTGTGGTGGTGGATTCCAGTGGGGACGAGTTAATACTCTGTGAGGATGAGGATGTACACAACACTGAAGAGGGTGAGGAATCGGTGGATGAGGAGGATGAGGACGACATCTTGCCTCCGTAGAGCCAGTTTGTGCAGGGACAGATTAATTGCCAGCTTGTTTTCTGGGGGCCCAAACGAACCAATCATTTCAGCCACAGTCGTGTGGCAGACCCTGGCGCTGATATGATTGCTTTGTTAAAGTGTGCATGTCCTGTTTATACAACATAAGGGTGGGTGGGAGGGCCCAAGGACAATTCCATCTTGCACCTCTTTTTTTTCTTTGCATTATGTACAGTTTGGGGCCTAGTTTTTCAAACTGCCATCCTGTCTGCCACTGCAGTTTCACTCCTAGATGGGTCATGTGTTTGTGCCGCCCACTCGTGTCGCTTAGCATAGTCATCCAGCTACCTCGGTGCAACCTTTTGGACATAAAAACACTATTGTGAGGTGTGAGGTGTTCAGAATAGACTGGAAATTAGTGGAAATTAATGTTATTGAGGTTAATAATAGCATAGGAGCAGAAAAACCAACACTTTCTGTGATTTTAGCTGTTTTTATGCTTTTTTTAAAAAAAATACAGATCCAAAACACAAAACCCAGAACCCAAAACACGGAAGGGTGGTTTTGGCAAAACCAATCCAGATCCAAAACACGAAGAAAGATCCAGATCCAAAACCAAAACACGAAAAGGGGCCGGTGCACACCCCTAATATATATATATATATATATATATATATATACATATACATATACTTAAACAGAAGGTGCAGCACTCCAGACATATGAATAACAGGTCACAGGGCGGCAAGTTGCTTCAATGTCTCAGTTTTTTACTAAACTGTTTTCAAGATAGATACAAAGCAAAAACAGTACTACTACACCACGTAAAAAGACGAGCATCCAGAACTGGGATGTCACACCCGTCCGGTGACTCATGCAGATGACGTCATCATGTACAGCGTGTGTATCCAGCACATCCAATAGTGACTCCTTAACCATAGTTACCACTATAAACAAAACATACATCGTAAGCATATGAGTAGAGAGGAGAATTACTGTATACTGATGTGCCCAGCTATAACGTGGCATCACAGCGCTATCTCTCACGCCACGTATGGCGCGCCACACACCACGCCATGAGTCGTGCCACAAAGAAAGTTTATTAGTGAAAAAAGTCATTACGTGTAATACAACATTTTTCCCACCAGATGTCACTTTTCCTAAACTACATAGCGCATTCCTCAGATTTCATTAAGTGTAATACAACTTTTTGCCCACCAGGTGTCACTTTTCCTAAACTACATAGCGCATGCGTGTGATTTCATGATGTGTAATACAACATTTTGCCCACCAGGTGTCACTTTCCAATGTACCGTACGGTATGTTCTGTATCACCGGCCGATGATTGTTTGACAGAAGCTTAGACATTAGACTTTACAAACTACAGAACTCTATTAATGGGTGAAGCGTGTGGCCTAGCGGTCTAATGCCTAGTCTCACTGCTTCTCCTCTCTTCTTGTTCCGTGGGTTCGAGACCTTGAAAATACAGTATGTTTTTTTTATTTATTTTTAAAATCTTCACTTAAAATATTCAGTATTCAATACAGTACAAGTGGAGCGCATGTCTGCCCAGTGCTTCCGGAGTCAAACAGCGAAACTTGGATTTTTATTATTGTACATACAGTACTGTACCTTAGAACGCAAACTTGCGTCAATGCCGGCGCTGACATGAACGCGGACATTATAGTTATTTATTATGACCATCAAGTGGCAATGGGCCCTGTTAAAGAAACTGGTTTCTGTATATCAAACTGACTGCGCGTTTAAACCGCAAAATTGCGTCAATGTCTGCGCGTGCCCAGTGGTCGGATTTTAATCACAATGGAATGTGTGCCCCATGTCCAGTGGAGCCAAGCCATACATTAAGTTGCGCTATTTTATGGCGCATACCCAGTTGTCTGTATTGCCAACAGTACTGTTGAATTTTCACACTAGTGCCATTCTGCACTGTCCAAGACTTACAGTACCGCACAGTATATACAATAGTAAATTCATTACTACAGTACATAAGGTGCTACAGTAGTGGACTAACAGCAGTTTGTAGGGCAGATGCAGAGCGCAAACTTGCGTCAATGAAAGTGCTGTCTTAGACTTGGTAACATTATTAATTTAATATGTTTAGTAACTGATAGTTGACTGTGTATAAGAGAGGGGTCTCTCTAGTACAAACTGACTCGGCGTTTAAACCGCAAAATTGCGTCAACTGTCAGCACAGATTGCGTTGTGGTAACTTATAGCCAGTTCTGATGGGTTACGGTACAAATAGGATCTCTGGCTTGTGCCCAGTGGCGGGGTTGCAATGCATTGCCAGTGGTGCTGCGCCATAGCCATACCCTTGTAGCGCTATGGCTATGTACTGTACGCCATGGCGTACAGTATGGAATATCATACTGTACAGTACCAGGTCATGATTCACACACAGTGAAAGTGTGTTATTATTACACTGACTGTGTAATAATAATATTAAAAATAAAAAGTGTAAGCTTGACTGTCTAATAATAATGAAAAGCTTTATTATTAAGCATTATTGTGAGCAAGGGCTTAGGTGATCCGTCTTGCTTACACTTCTCTCCTTATGTTCGAGACCTTTATAATTTAATGGATTTTTTTAATGTTCACTATAGTACTGTAGTTCAGTCTTGATATCCAACCCTTACAAAAATCAATCTATTGTACTGTATATGTGCCCAGCTACAGTACTGTAGTTTGTTGCTCCATACGGTATGCCATACAGTATACCGCATTGTTGCGCGCTACACTGTGGCGTATTGAGTCTCATAGCACTGCGCATGCCCAGTTGTCTGTATTATACGGTACTTATAACTGTAGTTGTAAGTACAATACGGTAGACATTGTAGTGATTCCCTGACTCTAGGAACTACAGTACAGTAGATGCAGTAGTCTAGGGGGCTAATGCCTAGCCCTACTGCATCTACCATTTTCTTGTACCACTGGTTCGAGACCTTTAAAGTACATACTTTATACGGTAATTTTATTTTGTTTTAAATCTTCACTAATACAGTACATTATCCAGAAATTCTGGTATTTCTATGCCACAGTACTTTGACCAAAAAGTCTAACCTTGTTAATAAAAAATAAAAAGTGTAACCTTTGAAGCTTCGAACCCGCAAAAGGGTTGTACAGGCAGCGTAATGTATTGGTTTGATTATTTACCATTACACTACAGCCGCCTGCAATATCAAGTTTGCACCTGGCTTGAGTGTTTCCTACAATACTGTATGTCATCGTATCTCAGGCGCATGCCCAGATCTACTGTATACCCATTTAGCGCTTTTTTTTTTTTTTACTAAACTCAGTACATTTTATATATTAGGGGGTAAATGTACTAAGATGGTAGTGCTATTAAGTGATTTTGCCCATAGCAATCAATCTGATTCCAGGTATTACTGTACAGTATCTTCTATAAGGTGCTACTGTAGATAAATGCTAAGTACAGTAGAATCTGATTGGATGCTATGGGCAACATACAGTACAGTAACTTCTTAAATAGAACTCCCATCTTAGTAAATTTACCCCTACAAGTTTCACTTTTTCCCCCCAATTTTTTTTCTTCCACCCCCCAAAATGAAAGTGAATTTTTAGTGTGTTCTGACTTTTTTTTTTTTTTAAATTTACGCAGTTTACAGTACCTTTAGGGGACGTTGAAGGCTTCCCGCAACATTGCACCCCAATTCACGAAATTTTTCCACCTGCTATTCATACAGTAGGCAAAACTTTTTTACATACTGTCTTACTGTACATTGCATTGACTTCCCGCCTACAGTAGGCAGAAAAGCTTTCAAATTGAATACAGCAATAATTTCACGCCTGGCAAAATGACGTAAACATACAGTACAAACACCAATTGTATAAATTAATGACAATTTTTATTTAACCTACAGTAACATGCTTTACAGAGGGGGGGGACTTCTTTAGCCCTACTGGGGGACCAAGGACTACACAAAAAGAGTTGGATTTTAATTTAAAATCATCACTGGCACTTTTGGCCTCAGATTCAGAGTTTCACCTATACCAGGTGCACACTCTACCGTGCATCAGAGTGCAGCATAATATAACATAAAAAAAAAATACATGAAACAAAACAGTATTTGGGTGCCCCAGATGGAGGTGAACACCAGCTGTGTGAATACGATAACAGAGCACTAACATTACCAAAAATCTCACCTTATCCTGATGTCGAAGGGACCGCCGCTCTAACCATACAGTAGAAGCCTGTCTCTCAATTCACGGTGCACCCACTACTGTATGTCTGCAACTATGGATGTGGATGTTGAAGCAGCCACTACTATTGTAGTGTATATGAACTAAAGGAACCTGAAAACTTGAAACATCTGCATTACAAATGGCAACATCAAGGAAATTAAACCCCTCCTCCACATTACAAATTATATACAGTACAGTATAAGCTACATAGCAGTTGCTTGACCGTTTCTTTCGATGACAACTGGTAAGACTCTATGGAGATGATCAATATAATTGTTACACTGGGCACGTGTCAATACTGTTCTCCAAAACTTCATTATCCCATCCAAAAGTTCCTGTTTAGTTGTTGGTTTCACATCAGACCTGATGAACCTCTTCAACTGGGCCCAGACCATTTCAATGGGATTCATGTCCGGTGACCTACAGGTAAGTGAAAATAAAAAAAATATTCAGTCACAGTACTGTACTTTAGTATAAAGTGTACTAGAATAATTACTGCTTGGTACTGTACATACTTTTTGGTACAATAAACAGTTAATACAGTACTATAGGACAATACTCACTCTGGTGGTGTGCGTTCCCAATTTATCCCTCTCTCTTCCATGAATTTTGCTGAAGCCGAATGTTTGGGATCATTATCCTGGAATAATCGATGTCCTGATGGGAAGCATTTTCTCACAAATGGCACCATACAGCAATCTACTATTTTTTCTTGGAAGAAGGTCTTATCCATGATGCCTAAAGAGATGAGAAATTGTCAGTAACAAGCATACACTGTACAGGACTGTAAATCATTTTTAAAACAAGCATTACTGTACTGCACCTTCAAAAATATAGATCGGTCCTGCACCCCAACGAGATATACCTCCCCATACATGGACTTTTAACGGATGCTTCGGACGTGGTTTAAGTGAGAGATGTGCACGGTGTCGGAAGGACAGTCTTGAGAACCTCTCGAGAGAAACCGAAGTTTCATCTGTGAAAATGACGTCATTAAAATTCTCTCCACTCTCTATCCACCATCGTGCTTGTTCAACTCTCTTTACTTTATTAACATCCCTTATCATGGGATTTATCCTGTGAAATAAAAACAAGTTTTAGTTTACTGTCATGTAAAATCAGTGCATTATTAATATACAGTATATATATTTTACAGTATGTACAGTACCTTGTAGGGCCAAAAGTCCATCCCAGTTCCTTACGCATCCGTTTGATGCTGGAACAGGAGATGTCCAGGTCACATTCTGCTTTTAGAATACGTTTGATTTGTAAAGCTGTACGCTCATCATCCTCACAAGTCAATTTGTGCACAATCTTTTTGACGCTCCTACGGTAGAACACATACAGAGCATATAGCAATTATTGGACAGTTCGTGTTGAAATTGGAACACAATACAGTACCAATCTAGCAACATACAGTATACTGTAATAAAAAAAGGTTTATGTAAAGTACCTACCATGTGCATTTAGAAGGAAATCTATATCTGGTCCGCGTTTTCTCAAATGCATGATAGCGCACAGTCTGTAAACTAACAAGAACACCACACTCTTTCAGCCAGGCATGGATCTGTCGTGTTGTTTTGTGTTCTTTTTTCATGCTTGCAATTATCTTGCTGATGGCTTTGCTGATTTTTGCCATGTTTGACGACAAAATCTCTGTAAAGAACAAGAGAAATACGTTACAGTACTGTTGCTGAGTATACAGACTGAGTACAGTATACAGTACATACAGTAATGTAATGTTCAATATCTTAAACACAGGGGGTTATTACATTCTTACTGTACATCAGCCATAACATGTACAGTTTAACCAGCTAGTAAATTTCATTTTGTTTAATAAATGATAGTTTTGAGCTAATTTGTGATATATATTTCCCAATTTAATCTCACATCAAGCTTTCATACAGTATGCCCCTAAATACGCAAATATGCATCTACAGAACTGTATGAAGGAGACAAACAGGACAATAAACACAGCAATATTGCGACTGAAACAAAAATGGTCGCCGAGCAAAACAAAACGGTACCGTATATGCATTGAAAAGTCGCTGCACAAATCAGCGTCTAACACAGCAAACTGCAAAATGACCGTGAACCTAGCAAGCTCCCATACTTACAGTACCAGCGGGTTGATACTGTAGGAAACAGCTGTAGAAGCTCACGGTACAGCAACAAAGGTGACTCGGAAGTCAGGCAGAGTTGCAGAGGTAGATCACGGTAATGAGCAGCAACAACAGCGACTTAGAAGTCAGGCAGCGTTGCAGGTAGTAGTACAGTATCTCAAGGGTTCGTACTGTTGATACGTGCCGATGAGACAATCCGAGCAGAAAGTCCGTACAGTTAAGTAGCAGATTCACAGTGTGGATAGCTAGTGCGGTCTGAGATGCTCTTTTATGCTACCAGATACAAAAGAATTCCTTCCCGCAGAAAATCTGGCCACTGATTGGTGTATTTGAAATATGCACTTCCTTGTGGTCCAATGGCATGGCTGAGTTTCGGCGGCAAGGTTTTCTTTGTCTCTGGTAGCATAAGAGAGCGTCTCAGACCGCACTAGCTATCCACACTGTGAATCTGCTACTTAACTGTACGGACTTGCTGCTCGGATTGTCTCATCGGCACGTATCAACAGTACGAACCCTTGAGATACTGTACTACTACCTGCAACGCTGCCTGACTTCTAAGTCGCTATTGTTGCTGCTCATTACCGTGATCTACCTCTGCAACTCTGCCTGACTTCCGAGTCACCTTTGTTGCTGTACCGTGAGCTTCTACAGCTGTTTCCTACAGTATCAACTCACTGGTACTGTAAGTACGGTAGCTTGCTATGTTTTTGCAGTTTGCTGTGTTAGACGCTGATTTGCGTTTCCCGTGACTGACCGGCGCCATCTTGTTTTGCTCAGCGGCCATTTGTTTTTTCAGTCGCAATATTGCTGTGTTTATCGTCCCGCTGCCTCGGTATGCCCCGTCCTTCACCCATCCCCGTAGAGGCTTACTTGTGAATCCAGTAACTATCACACAAACATACCGATCGTTCCTAGCCTCCCGTTGCCCCTCATAGTTTCCCGTGACTGACTGCCGCCATCTTGTTTTGCTCGGCAGCCATTTGTTTTTTCAGTCGCAATATTGCTGTGTTTAACGTGTGTTTGCATTATTGCACCAGTTTGCACATTTAACTTTGAGACTAATGGTTTTAATGGTCATGTACACACTAAGTTTTGATTTATGTAATAAAAATAGCTAATTTGGCGCTGTACTTTACAGTACTGTACTGTATATCAGTTGAGATATTCACACATTTTATTACTGTTGAGCTGACACCTACTGTACCTTACCGTACAGTATATAATTAGGGAGTGTTTTTTATATACATGTATTTATCATATTTATTATCTTGTGCCTCTGTACAATCTCACAATAGTGGTTAGTGCTTTAACAGTTTTAGCGCTGTGTAATCTCCTATATTTACCTGTATATACTGTATAACACACGCACAGTCTTAGGAGACAGAAAGAGTACTGTAATTGTTTACAGTGTTGTAATGTGAAACATTTACTGTATACAGTACATGTACAGTATTTCCACTATTTTACTTAACATTGTATTTAATGTCTTTATACTGTACTTGTGTATTTCAGAGTGCACCGAACTGTCAACATGGTGAAGAGCAAAGGTTTTTACAACGGAAACTAATCTTGCCCACTTCCACTGACCAAAAGGCTGAGTGCACTAGTCCCACAACGGTCTACAAGCAAACCTTCCAAGAAGAAAACAGGTAAGGAAAATTTACAGGTACCTCTTCTAGTCAAGGCAAGGAAGAATGCAAAGGCGAAGAACAACACTTTGCAAGTAGACATCGGAGAAAATGGACCAGGGAACGTGGAGCAACCCATGAACGTCCCGAACCAGGAGGAAACACCAGTCATTTATGGGCCAGAAGAATTGGACACCTTTGAGCCTCTTGTTGAAGATGTATCCTGCTCACCAACTCGGCGAAAACTGTCTTTCCAAGAAGATAACGCATGCACATGTAGCTGTGCCAGGATGGTGAGAGACCTCGTCGGAAAAGTTGGTCAACTGGAAGCGAAAATTGACAACTTGAAAGAAGAGCTGAAGGAAGGGCTGAAGGACACCATTGCAGAAGCAATGAAAGAAGCAATCCGGCAAAGTAAAGAAGAATGGCAAGAGGCCACTGCCCAGAGTACCAGGAAGAGACATGACCAGGCAATCCAGTATGAAATGGTCACACCGGATAAATTTGAGCCTGAGGAGAACGACGACGATTTCAACTTGGAGACTGACCCATCCTTCCACTTGCTACATATGGACAATACAGTGGCATCAGAGCACTTGGACATGACACCAGTGCCATCATGCAGCCTGCCTCAGTGGGAGAGTAAACCAGTGGCATCACATCGCCTGCCTGAACGGTCAGTTGAAGAATCAAGGATCAACAATGCAAGCATGCCTGTACTTTCACCAGGAATGCCTGTCATGTCGAGCACGCCAGCACCACTGACTGTATTTGGAACACCCTTACCGGATATACCACTGGCTGTGATCAACATTGAGAAGGACAATGAAATTTACAGAGCTGTGAATTGTGAGATGCATCGATATGCGCAAGCAATATTTCAGGAACACGTGCCCTACGACCTGTATTGCAATTGGACGAAGCGGGTGAACTTTGATAGAAGTCGGAAGAAAGTGCCAATCCCCAACAATTTAAGAGAAGATATCCTCTCAAGATGCCGGACAAGATTCAGGATTGGAAAAGAAGAACTTACTCGGATAAAGGACACGCTGAATGGGGTGCTGCGCATGCCAAGGAAACATGCATGGAGGACAGTCACGCATACAAGTACAGATCTGCAATCAACAAACACGACTTGAAGGGACTTGTCAGAAGACAGGAAAACCCAGCGGCGCCGCTGTCCTGGACGTGGCAGCGGCAGAAGAAAGAAGCTGAGGACAGGAGAGGACTAGAGGGGTGGAAAGCAAAAGAGCTAAAGAAGTTCCCCCCCTCAAAGCCTCTTCCACCATAACAGATAGGCCCTATGTGAGGCCAACGGAACATTAAACCAACCTACAGTAAACCAACAGGTCTGAAGAGAGGAAGACCCATGTGAAGAGAAAAGCGGAGGACAGGAGAGGACTACAGGGGTGGAAAGCAAAAGAGCTAAAGCAGTTCCCCCCCTCAAAGCCTCTTCCACCATAACAGGTACCGGTAGGCCCTCTGTGAGGCCAACTGTACTGTACATTAATTTATATTGTAGTTTGTTAGGCTGGTGAAATACAGTAGTATTAGTGTGACACTATTAGAGCAGGAAAGGGCCTTGCATGGCATATTCTCTCTCCTACAGGGACCTCTGTGTGGGATTGAGCAGGACAAAGAAGAAGAGTATCTCCGATGAGTACTGTATGTACCGTACCATACCTTTTACTGTCTGTTTGTCTCTGCCTATCCTCCTTTCTTCAGGGCGTACAGTGGACCTTGCACTCTGATGCAAGGTAGAGTCTGCACCTGGTATAGGTGAAACTCTGCATCTGAGGCCAAAAGTGCCAGTGATGATTTTAACTTAAAAGCCAACTCTTTTTGTGTAGTCCTCGGTCCAATAGGGCGTATTGGTCGGCATTGAGTAAGGACTGTTCTCACATCATATCTTTCCTCCTAGGTACTGTACAGTAGTCATGTCCGTGTCCAGCTTCAAACTCCAGGACATGCCAGCGGCAGAAGAAAGAAGCGGGGTACTGTAGAGGACTACAGGGGTGGAAAGCTAAAGAAGTCCCCCCCCCTCTGTAAAGCCTGTTACTGTAGGTTAAATAAAAATTGTCATTAATTTATACAATTGGTGTTTGTACTGTATGTAATTCAGTCTTTAAGTGCGCCTGAGACCCAACACGTGCATCTGTCATTAAAAAGGTACAAAAAGTCAATAACACACAGATGCAGGGGTGTATCATACTACTTGACAGGATTTCAATCACCAGAGGCGCGCCGGCCAATGGGGGTTGCTGCACACAGTCATATACTGTACAGTATCCCTGTTGCCTTTATTAAATCACCCCTTAAGAGTGGAGTGCAATTAATAAAAGTACGGAATGGGTGACTTACTGTACTGTATTTTCTTACCTTTTAGTTGTTACACTATCGATAAATGTAAATACAGTATACTGTACTTTATCCACAGCACCAAGTAAAGACAGAAAACGTTTTACCAAATAACACAAATTTTAATAAAAATCATAAATAAACAAAAATAAAGTTAACAAAAAACTTAAAAAAAGATCCACTAAGTGGTGGGCCATCTGCCTGTACAGGCCTAAAAAAAAAAGAATTTGTTCTGTGGAGAGAAAAAAAAGGGTACAGTATTACAACACTAATACACAATATTGTACAATCCCGACACTAACGCAAACACTGTACTCTACCTCGAGTCAGGCGTGGTCCCTGCCTCCCTTGGGGTCCCTGCCTCCCTGTGGGTCCATGACTGAAGACTGTATTGGAAAAAAATATATTCACATTAACAGTGCTGTATTTACCTTTATTTGGTAAGGTGCTACTGTAAATGGTTTGGCTACTGTAGCTCCTAACAAAGTACTGTACAGTACATAAACAAACAGAACAATACAATGGCTACAGTACGGTACAATGCAAGAAAAGTACAGTACTATACAGTTTAAACATTGCTACACCAAAGGTGATTATACTGACTGAAGCTGGCAGACAGAGGGATACTTTTGGTGCGGTGTAGATACAGTACAGTAACCTCCCATAATTTAATGACTATTACTGTACAGTATCTGCAAAGCATGTTTGCAAATGATTGATGACCCTGCACTGAACAACTGCTTGTTCGGAGTAGGCTCATCACTTATTGTACTGACAAACAACTGCATTATTACAATGTCCTAATCATGCAGTGGTTGTCATACCGGTATCTTTAAGTGGATGGCCACCTTTCGAGTGATGTCCTTTATAAAATAAATGAAAACACAAAGTGTGTAAGGAAAAGAGGTTGGAGATGCATCTTTGTAGTACAGAAGAGAGAGAAAGAGACGTTGTGAAAACAAAAAAGGAGAGAGACAGTACAGAAGAAGACAATGTACAGTTGTGTAGGGTACAGTACTTACATGGCCTGTGAGCCCTGCTTGGCCCAGGTTCTGGCAACTGGCCAGTGGGGGGCTGGGTGTGCGGCAGGGGTCTTCCACGTTCCCGCACTGTGGCGAAAATTTTTTTTTTCCTGTTACACAAGTACAGAAACAATTTGGAGTACAGGAGGAGGAGAGAGGCACTGTAAAAAGGAGAGCAAAATGTACAGTAGTGCACAGTACTAACTCAGGGTGGCAAGCCGTGTTCTAAAATTCCTAAAGGAGCCACGAGTTGGTGCTGGTGGGGGTGCCGCCGTTGGTGGTGGTATGACTGTGGACAAAGAACAGTTTCCATCAAAACCATTTGGAAACACATACAGTAAACTGTAATGGTGCGTACACACTACACAATGTGGTGTACTTTACTTACGCGGCACGGAGATGCCAGTGGGGGGTGGTGGTGGTGCTGCTGTAGCCGCCGAAGGTGTTAGGACTGTGGACAAAGAACAGTTTCCATCAAAACCATTTGGAAACAAATAAACTGTGTAATGGTGCGTACACACTACACGATATGCTCCCTGAGTCGTCCACTTTATCGCCTAGTGTGTACGCACCATAAATCTTGAACACAGCCTCTATAACAACAAAAAACAAACACAGACAGAGGGAGAAAAAGAGAGAGGGAGTGGGAGAGGAAGAGAGAAAGACAGAGAGAGAGAGAGAGACTGACAAGGGTAAAAAAGGAGAGCGATACAGTGCTGTAGAAAACAATGTGGAGTACTTTACTTACGCGGCACGGAGATGCCAGTGTGGGGTGGTGGTGGTGCTGCTGTAGCCGCCAAAGGTGTTAGGACTGTGGACAAAGAACAGTTTCCATCAAAACCATTTGGAAACAAATAAACTGTGTAATGGTGCGTACACACTACACGATATGCTCCCTGAGTCGTCCACTTTATCGCCTAGTGTGTACGCACCATAAATCTTGAACAGAGCCTCTATAACAACAAAAAACAAACACAGACAGAGGGAGAAAAAGAGAGAGGGAGGGGGAGAGGAAGAGAGAGAGAGAGAGACAGAGAGACAGAATGAAAAGAGAGAGAGAGAACAATGCACTGTACTTACGCAAACTGTTGCTGGGGCTGGGTGGGGGTATGGTCTCTGGTGATGCTGTTGAAAAAAATGACAGTACAGTATGTTACAGAAAAGAGAGAAGACGTTGGAGATGTTTTAAGAGAGAGAGAGAGAAACACAGGGAGACAGGGAGAAAGAGAGAAAGAGAGAGAGATAGGGGGAGAGGGCGAGAGAGAAAGACAGGGAGAGAGAAAGAGAGAGATAGAAAGAGAGAGAGAGAGAGAGCGAGAGAGAGAGAGAGAGAGAGAGAGGGGGGGGAAAGGGAAGGAGAGAGAGAGAGAGACTGACAAGAGCCTCTCTTCCTCTCTTCCTCTCCCCCAGGGAGGGGGAGAGGAAGAGAGAAAGACAGAGAGAGAGAGACAGAGAGACAGAGAGACAGAATGAAAAGAGAGAGAGAGAACAATGCACTGTACTTACGCAAACTGTCGCTGGGGCTGGGTGGGGGTATGGTCTCTGGTGATGCTGTTGAAAAAAATTACAGTACAGTATGTTACAGAAAAGAGAGAAGACGTTGGAGATGTTTTAAGAGAGAGAGAGAGAGAGAAACACAGGGAGAGAGAAAGAGAGAGATAGATAGAAAGAGAGAGAGAGAGAGAGCGAGAGAGAGAGACGGGGGAAAGGGAAGGAGAGAGAGAAAGAGGGAGAGGGTGAGAGGGCGAGACAGAAAGACAGAGGGAGAGAGAGAGAGAGAGAGGGGGGGGAGAGGGAAGGAGAGAAAGAAAGAGGGAGAGAGAGAGAGAGAGAGAGAGAGAGAGAGAGAGAGAGAGAGAGAGAGAAAAACAAAGAAAGGTTTACTGGATTTGCTGCTGTCCAGCTCCATGATCACTATATGGAGGTGTTCTGCATAAAAAAAATAATAATACACTATTGTACAGTACTCAGTGGGAAAGTAGAGGGTAAACATACTCAACTGTAACATTACTACAGTATACAGTATACTGTACTGTATTACAGTACAGTATTAATACAAAATGTCCTACAGTATAAAACTGTATACAGTACTTACTTGACTGGGGAGGGGAGTCTGGGTCCTCCTCTTGCCCTGGGGAGGGCTGAGGCACTTCAATGTCTTCAACTAAAATACACAAGGACAGAAACAATTATTGTGTAAGGAGAAGACATTGGAGATGTTTTAACAGAGAGAGAAACAGAGGGAGACAGGGAGAGAGAGAAAGAGAGATAGAGAAAAAGAAAGAGAGGGAAAGAGAGCGAAAAAGAGAGAGAGAGGAAAATGAAAGAGAGAGAAAGATAAAGAGAAAGAAAGAGGGAGAGGGAGGTGTACTTTACTTACAGGGCAGGGGGCTTCCTGCAGCCTCCTCATCAATGACGAGTCTGTCTGTGTGTACAGTATAAGAAAAAAATATATTATACAGTACAAAAAATCAAAAAGGTAGTAGCATGACACTATTGTGTCCATACTGTAACTGTTGTAATCATTACCACTGTCATTTGAGGAGGCTGGAGATGATGGGGGTGGTGGAAGTGATGGTGGTGGCTGCGGTGGTGGCGGTGGTGGCGGGGATGTTGGCGCTGCTGGGGCAGGGGGGGCTGCTGGCCCTGTGGGGAAAAATACATGTCGTCATTAAGGAGCATTTGAAAACAAGAGTTCAGACCTCTATTCCAAATTGGAGAGGGATTACGGTACAGTACTGTAGATGGCCTCAGTAGTGTGTACTGTACTTACTCTGAAAATTCAGCAAACTGGGCCTGGCTGCTGGCAGTGATGGGTGTGGTGGCAGTTATGGTGGTGGTGGTGGTGGCGGCGGTGGTGGCGCTGCCAGGGCAGGGGGGGCTGCTCGCCCTGTGGGGAAAAATACATGTCGTCATTAAGGTAGATGGCCTTAGGGAATTAGCTATTGATTAAAATACAAACCAATACAGTATACTGTAGTACATAAACTACTGTAGTCTGTGAAGCTGGCATTGGGGCCAAAATAAAACAGTATGGTACTGTACTGTACTGTATATAAAAAATATACAGTCCAGTAAAGTACTGTATGACCAAGTGGTGCAAGATACACATAGGCTATGTGGGTGGCACTGTCGCCACCCCACGAGCTTTACAAGATGGCACATGCGCATGACACTGGAGCCCGAACCCAGCGGAGGACCCCGCTGAGGACTTTGCGAGACCTCGCCGGAGGGGTAAGTACTGTATGTACCGGTGGAATTTTCGTTTGTATCACAGTGATACCAAATGAAAATTCGCCCTGGTATTTCCCTTCTTTTGTACTGTACTGTAAATGGGGCACAGAGTGAAAAGTGATAAGGTGCCAGCCAATCAGCTCCCAAATATCATTTTTCAAACACAGCCTGTGAGATGACAGTTGGGAGCTGATTGGAGACCCCTGAATCTGTCCATGACGTACAGTAATAATGTCAGACTTAAAGGGGGCAGGCCCAGCACAGAAAAATAGTGTGTACAGTACTGTAGGTTAACAGATTTGGTCGACAGACATTAGAATGGTGGATCAATCAACTTGCCTTTTGTTACTAATTTATTAATCAAACAAGCCATGTCGAACAATAGTGTGTAACCCTTTAGTCCATGTACAGTACTGTAGATTTAATCAGCCTGTCAATCAAATGTCTGCCAGTCATGTCAGTATGTGTTAACAACTGTCAGTCATCGTCAGATACTGTACTATCCAACACCCTACAGTGCAGTGTACAGTAATGTACAGTATGTCAGAGTCGTGCATTGTACTGTATTCGTTATTGTACAGTATACTGTAATTCATGTGATTATACAGCAATGCTGTACTTACTACGAATTATTCGCCTCCGAATTCGCTGTAGGCGAGGCCTGTCCCTCCGAAGCAGGTCACTCCACCTGCGCTGCAGTGAGCGACCTGAGCGGCGAATGCCCTATAGCCTGTAGATGTCATTACTCGCGGCTCTGTAGGCGAGCACTTTGTCTTGGTTAGTGGCGAACGCTTGGTCCCGCCACTTAACCAAGACAAAGAGCTCGCCGGACGAGTAGCGTCTTGCCCTGACAGAAGACATTTTGACTAGCCAGTGACGCACGTCGTACATCGCACGACGCACGCCGACACTAATTCTCTTGTTACGGCAGGCGTCTGTGGTGCACTGTAATGTAGTCATAACCGTAGTGGCAAAGTCAGTTTTGAATATTCAGTACAGGCACATTCATAGCGGCGAGGCTGAGACCGCATATGCGTTGTCGCATGTTTGCGTTTTGCAGGTTTCTGGGCGCACAGTTTGTGATGCAGAGGCCTGTCTCACATTCTAGACAGTAGATTCACTAACAGTTCCTGCAGTTATGAAATCACTATTCTGTGGTGCTAAATTGTAGGGCACCGTCACTTTTGAATATTCAGTACAGGCACATTCATAGCGGCACACTAGTTGTCCTAGCAGACGGGGGATGGTGTCTTTGGCAATGGTGACAATTCGTAGCATTTTTCAGGACACTAGGGCAGAGCTGACTGCTTACAGTAAATGGATTAACAAAGCTTCCTTTATTATGGTAATGTGAGGCTCTTGGCTTGCTTTGGGGGAAGGGACCTGATGCACTGTGTATGACTCTCGGCCCACTGGGCATGCACCAGAAATCCCATCGCAACCCTCCTACTGGGCATGCGCCCGCCAGAGATGGAAATGCAACAGAATACAATACTGTACCGACTGCAGTAATACAGCCAACTGCGCATGCTCAGTGATAGCATAGCGCTACATGGCGTATGGCTTGGCGCCACAGATCCCATTGTAACCCCCTCCATTTCTAATCTATCGCAGCCACCGTAGCGCCAACCGTGTAATACAGAGAGCTCTCTCTCCTACAGATCCCACTACTACCGTACTTAGTGTGCAAGGTTGGAGCAGCATCACCAATGTCATCAGTTTGGGATGCAACGCTATTTTGTACCCGCATATGCGTTGTCGCATGTTTGCGTTTTGCGGTTTCTGGGCGCACCATAGCCACAGTATGAAATCACTATTCAGTGAAATACAGTACAGTTCAGAGCCCTCTCTGGGCACTACAGTGTCCAGAGCAGACAGTGCCAAAAAAAAAATATACAGTACGGTACAGTATATTCTTTTCCAGGGATCGAACCCCGGACCATAATTCTACCAAAGTGATCACCTAACCACTAGCCCACACGACAGCTACAGTACAGTGAACCACAGAGAGTGGCCTCATCCTTGTGCACTCCTCCCGCTGCTGTTTTTAATTAAAAAAAAAAAAAAATGTCATACTGTAATGCATCCCATATCAGTGAAAGCTGTGCGTGCATCTAATTATTCTACAGTATTGGTTATACCGTGACAACAACTCCGGCAACTTCTCTACTATTCAGTTACTGCACCGTACCGTATGTACAATACAGTATGTGCTGTGATTTGTACAGTATATTATGCGACATTAAAAATACAGTATGGGTTGTGCGTTCATGCAAATGCTGTGAATATGATAGACATTCAGTACAGTGGAGCACTCGCCACCCAGCGGTTAAGCACTATATTACATGCAATTACAAAAGTGGAGCACTCGCCACCCAGCGGTTAAGCACTGTATTACATGCCGTACCATATCCTTCGTTGAAGAATACCACAGTATTCCACAAGTCCATGGCGCGACTCAGAGGCCTGCACGCCACGCCACAAGTCCGTGGCGCGACTCACGCCACGCCATGAGCAACAAAATAGCTGGGCAGATCTGTAGTTACAACATAATTATTTCTTCAACTTAATACTTTACTAACACAGTTGTTAATACATAGGCTAATGGACAAAAAAAATTATAAGAAGCAAGCCAGACACAAATTCGCATTCAAAACTCTAGGACGGAAAACATCAAGACGAGCAATCCAATGGGCCTCACATTGTAAGAGTCTGGATGCATGATCACCAGCCCTCATTAAAGGGGGGATGTGATCGATCATCCTATAGTGTAAGCTAGTAAGGGAGTGCTTTTTTTCGTGAAAATGCCGTGCCACGGGTTGGTCACTTGTGCCAGAACTTAGGGCATTGCGAATGGCGGATCTATGAGCCGCCATTCGCTCTTTAAATTTTCTTTCTGCCTTACCAACTGTTTGTAGGTAAGCCCATATCAACAGTTTAGTTGGTATACAACAAAACAAGAGTTACAGTTAAGCTGATGTTTAATAAACATTGTTTTGCCACTGTGAGGATGTGGAATGATTCCTCTGGTATTATATACTGGCATGTGACACAAGTGCACTTGATACACCCCAATTTTTTAGGGAAAAAAGGGGTTCCTGTTCCCTTCTTACCCATCTAAGAAATATAATTTTTTACCAAAAGGTCACATAAATTTTTACCACGTGTATAGCATGGCATCAGTTGCTTGCCCTTAAGGTGTACATTTTTATTGGATTCAATTAGTGACAATGCTGCTTAGATATTTTATTAATTAGTGGGGATGTTACATTGAATTTACTAACCCAAGGGAACTTGGGTCTAGAAGACATCCTTATCCCTTCTACTTAACAGTTGGTCTCTGTCCAATAATAATACTTTTAGCTTTGTCTCCAGTAATAACTTGCAGAAATAACCTCTTTTGAAAAAGCGTTCAATCAATTCATCCAGTTGGATAGAAGCCATATTAATATCGCTGTTGATGCATCTCACTCTAATCATCTAAATATATATTTGATAGACCAACATTGGTGTGTCTGAAGTTTGAAATTACACATTTGCATTGAAAAATATAAAAAATACTACACAATGTACAGATGTGTCCTCATACACTGTTATCAAAAATAGTCCCCATTGAAGCAATAGGTCCTGGGTGACGCGGCCACGCCAAGCGTCTTTCTCACTAAAAATGTGCGTAAATAGAAAAAAAACATTTGTATATCTGTGTGAAACTGAGTTTGAATCTGTGTACAAAGTGCTCAATGGCCCCTGTTATTTTCTCACACCAAGTTCATTTGTGTCATCTGCAACTCTGTACATGTTTAAAACGAATTCAAGTGCAGTTAAAGTGACAGCCCAACATCTCTTGTATATGTTGAGTGGTATTTCGCTGACTATGCAAATAAGACGTGCAATTTACGGAAAACTATGGTACGCTACTCCTCTTGGAGCATCTCAGTCGTGTCGGGCATCTTACACCATAAGACATCTATAGCCATTTAATCACCAAGTTTAAAAACTTTGAAACTGACTCAAACATGGTTGTAACTATGGGCCTGATTCAGAAAAGGAATGCTCTTCTGCTTATATGCACGCAACTGCATTGCTAATATCAGCGGTGCTATTTAAATGTGTGCTATTTACATTGCGTACGCAGCCTGACATAAGGACTTACATCCGTATACTAGGACAACAGCAAAACAATCGGTAACATCGAGTAAGCCCAGACCTCACTCAGGAATTTGTAACTTCTGCGCACACTATGAAACCTCCGAAGGCTTCAGGTAACGCAGTGGTTAATTTATGCACGCCCATACAACGGCGTGGAAACGCACTGGCTCTCCTGTGTTCGGCCGACCACCCCCGTCACCACCCATAAACGGCATTTCTTGTCAATCACTCTGCTCTGGTTCTGGGTAGTCTTTCAGACACAGTTCCCATCGCAATTGTAAGTTCGCTCATGTGCACTGCGATGCATATGCATGCACTGTGCAAATTAATTGACCGATTGCGTGCATATTCGCAACTGCGATCCATGCTGAATCAAGCCCTATGTACCTTATTTGAATTTATCTCAAATTGTTTAATGTACTAAGCTCTGGAAAGTGTTCAAATGGAGAGTGATAAGCTACCAGCCAATCAGCTCCTAACTATCATTTTTCAAACACACCCTGTAACATGGCAGTTAGGAGCTGATGGCAGGTAGTTTATCACTCTCCAATTATCACTTTTCAGAGCTTAGTACATCTCCCCCTGAATGTATTGCAAATTTGTAATTTAGGAACAATTTAAAAGTAACTTTAAAAACAAGTTTTAGTAACTGTATAATTAACTACTGGAGTTGGAGGATGACATGCAATCATGTGCCATTAAAAAAATATCAAAGTTTGGCTTGTGATACATTACCCAATGCATTCTATTTATTCTGCGTTATAGCATTGACAGATTTGACTTTGAAACAATTCAGACATTCAATTATTATATATTATTTGTGGATATGGGCTTAAGGTACTTTGACATGTTGTGGCTAAAAAGGAATTCAAGAGAGAGCCACAACATATCTCTGGGTCTCATGGACTTGTAGATAGGAAAATATTTGACATTTATTTTCTATTAATAGGTCATTAAGAATCTATATTTACCATGCATGTTAATTGTATATTTTATCATAATTTAGCATTTATATTAGTTCAGCGAATGATTTGACTTTTATTGTCTTATTAAAATGACCTCGACTGAGCTCTATTGTATAAGCTAGTTAGTTAAACTAGACAGTTCCTGCATTTCCAAGAGCATACTGTATAAACACTTTAGAATGCTATTACACCAAAGCTGTCCCTAGCCAAATTATTGCCCTAGGCAAGATTTTGGGTGATGCCACCCCCTGAGTGGGATCCTGAAATGGGATGAATGGGGCATGGTCTCACTGTGCTGTGGCCCCTTCCCCCATTGTGCTGTGCTCCCAGAACCCCTTTCCCAGCACAGATCACAGCACAGCACCCCTCACCTCTCTCTCAGCACAGCACCCCTCTCCTTGCACAGTACCCAGCAACCTTCACCAAGCACCCCTCTCCAAGCACAGCACAGATCACAGCACTCCTCACCAAGCACAGAACACCTCTCCCAGCACAGCACAGATCACAGCACTTCACCCAGCACAGCATCCCTCTCCCAGCACAGCACAGATCACAGCACCTATCACCCCTCTTCCAGCACAGCAACCTTCCCAGCACAGATCACACCACAGCACCCCTTGCCTGTCTTCAGCACAGCACAGATCACAGCACTCATAACTGAGATGAGTGGGTTCAGTTCCATGAGAACCTAACCCACCCGTACTTAGGGGATCCGAGTCAGATCCTAGTTGACTCGGGTTTTCCTGCCCGACTCGGATCTGAAAACGAGGCAAAACGTCATCATCCCGCTGTTGGATTCTAGCGGGTTGTTGATTTTATAAAGGTCCCGCGATCGCCGCCATTTTTCATTCCGGCTGTGGAGAGTGAAGAGGGAGGGAGCTGGGAGCTGTGCTGTGCATAGGGGCTGGCTACAGTTGTGTTGCTTAATGTCCATAGGGGCTGACTGTTGTCCATATAGGGGCTGGCTGGCTGTTGGTGTGGCTGAGGTTGTCCTGTCCATCCATAGGGGTTGGCTGTCTGTTGTCCATATATAGGGGCTGGCTGTTGTCCTGTCCATAGGGGCTGGCTGGCTGTAGTCCATAAGGACTTGCTGGCTGTTGTCCATAGGGGCTGGCTGTTCTGATTTATTGTCCAGGGGGTGCAAAACTATTTTTTATGTGTGCCTGTTAGCCACACCGTCATCAAAGTAGGTGTGCAGGTGTGCTGTGCTGCTGTCTGTCAAGGGGCTGATGCCTTTTTCCTGGGTGCTCTTCACCCCCAGTGTCAAAATATATATATATTTTTTATGGGTGCGTGTTAGCTGTACCTGTCATCAACATAGGTGCGCAGGGGTGCTGTGCTGTTGCCTGACAATAAGTTGTTGTCTCTTTCATGGGTGCTCTTCACCCACCCCCAGTGTGAAAAAATAAATTTTGTGTGCGTGTTAGCCACACTTGTCAGCAATGTAGGTGCACAGGGGTGCTATGCTGCTGTCTGTCAAGAGGCAGCACACCCCCAGTGTAGAAAAAAAAATTCTGTGTGCGTGTTAGCCACACTTGTCAGCAACATAGGTTTTGCAGAGATGCTGTGCTGCCTGTGTCGCTTATCAAGAGGCTGCTGCCTCATTCAGGTGCTCTCCTAAGTGCACCCCAAAAATGTATTCAATCTTTTTCTGTGTGTGTGTCAGGGGTGCTGCCTGTGTCATTTATCAAGAGGCTGCTTACCGTGTTCGGGTGCTCTCCCTCCCAAGTGCCAAAAAAATATTAATTAAATCAATCAGTCAATCAATAAATCAATCTTTTTTATGTGTGTGTGTCAGGGGTGCTGCCTGTGTCATTTATCAATAGGCTGCTGCCTCATTCGGGTGCTCTCCCTCCCAAGTGCTAAAAAAAATTAATTCAATCAATCTTTTTTTGTGTGTGTGTCAGGGGTGCTGCCTATGTCGTTTATCAAGAGGCTGCTGCCTCGTTTGGGTGCTCTCCCTCCCAAGTGCCAAAAAAATTAATTCAATCAATCAGTCAATCAATGTGGTTTTTTTTTCTGTGTGTGTGTGTGCACTTTAGCCATGGCATCACAAACACCTCTGCTGAGATTTGCATAAACATTTTCAAAGGTGAAAATAGAGGATATGAGTTAAAAAATGGAATAAAGTAGCTTAAACTGTGTTCTCGGATTATAGTGTCCCTACTCCCTACCCATGGCTCTCTACCTGACTTTCAGTGAGTCAGAGGGGCAACTCCATGCAACTGTATTCCAGAGTGCAGCTGCTTCTCCTGCAGCCCAGGTCAGAAGATGTGTAGGGGGTGTGGTGATTATATGGAGTAAAATTGAGCTCACATCCACTAAAGTGGACAATGAATCCCCAATCTAACAGGGAGCGCAGCTGTAATTTATGCACAACACAGGATGGGATGACGATATAGGCTTGGGTGATGGTATAATCTGGGGTGATGTATACATCATCTTCTTCACACAATATTAATTTGTCCCTGCTGGAATCTACCATTACAGGTGCCTCTGTAATTTTTGCATGTAATTGACAGTAAAGGTCTTTCTCGTAGAATTTGTATTTCAGTTTTATGGACATCATCTTTTCCACATTTTGGGGAAGTAGTCTCAGGCCGATCACTGACAAGGTTCCCGGCTGAGCTGAAAACTCTTTCTGAGGACACACTGGAAGGTGGGCAGCTCAAGTAATGCAAAGGCAGTTTTTTTGTGTAAGGGCCTCCAAGGGGTATATTTATTTACTAAAGTTTCTAAATATGAAAAGTGTTCATGTTGCCCTTAGCACCCAATCAGATCTTATCTATCATTTTGTAGAATGCAATAGAGAAATGATAACTACAATCTGATTGGTTGCGATGGGCAACATGAACACTTTTCATTTTAGAAACTTTAGTAAAACTAAAATTACCCCCAAATTGCCTCTTTTTCCTGCCAGTATATAATTACATGTTTCTATTTCTCTTCAGATCTGTGTCCATTGGGAAGAAAAAACAATGGCCCTCATTCAGAGCCGTTCGCTATTTGCGGTCGTTCGTTCAAAAACAAGGGGTGGCTATTCAAATGATCCGTTCGCACATTGCAGTCTGTTCACACCTCTAAGTCTGAACGAGCGAGCAAAACATACGCTCGTTTATTTGTTAAAAACGCCCCCTGGCCGCTTGCACCATACGTCATGTCCGCTATTTATTAGATTAATCGAGTACATCGACCAGCGTATGAACTGTTCGCTATTCTTGTGGTTGGTGTTTGCTACCACAAATTTGCGAGCAGTTCTGGCTATAAAATAACCCAGTGACGTGGTCAATGACGCTGCTGTTTTAAATATGCACACCCATAAAACGCCCGTTTTGACCTTTAAGCACGCCTGCGATCGGATCTCCACTCCCCATTTTCAAGCACCTTCCCCTGTTACCACCCACATACGCCTCATTCTGTCACTCAAAATAGCAGGCACTCGCTATATTGCGTACAAATGATTTTCGGCCGCACTGACTGGTTCGCGCATGCGTACTAAAAACCGTACGCATACGCTGATGTGCAAACATCGCTCAGAACGAGCGTACTGCCGCTAACGAGCGGCTCTGAATGAGGGCCAATGTCTTCATCCCTTCTGGTATGAAAATCCACTCACTGCAAGCAGGTATGGTGCTCAAGAATTCCCAAGAAAGACACAATGTAAGACTTAAACCTTAAATCTGAAATTTTGCATTGAATGCTCTGTTCCGCTTGTTCACATATCTGATATGCTTAAGTGAACAGTGGGAACAACGGCAGTTTGAAGGCCACTAACTAACTCTGTTTTTTTAATGTGCCTATACAGGTTGGGAAATGCCTTTACAGACGGTTTGCAAAGGATTATTTCAGTCAATTGTTTTTGGAAAGCACTCTTCCTGGTCCCCTTCTGGGATGATAATCCACTCCTAGCCACAGAAGCAGGTGCAGGAATCTCAGGAAAGGCACAATGTACTGTAATCAGGGGTAGCCAACCTCAGTCTTCGAGAGCTACTAACAGTGCACGTTTTCTAGACCACTAGCTGGTGCACAGGTGTATTCATTACTCACCAACACATTTAATTACTTATTACTATATTCTGTGAGGAGACCTGGAAAACATGCACTGCTGGTAGCTCTCGAGGACCAGGGTTGGCTACCCCTGCCTTAAATCACAGATCTTACGCTTGTCCACATATCTGTGCTAGTTAAGTGGCACTTTGAGGCCACTAACTAACTTTTTTTTTTTAATGTCCCTGTACAGGTTGGGAAATGCTTTTTTATGTGGAAAGCACTACTTGAAGTCTTTCTGGTCCCCTTCTGGGATGAGAAAATCCACTCCAAGCAGCAGCAGGCATGACAAGGATCTTCTGATGCAAGGACTGATGTGAATGTGTCAAATATTTTTTTGGAAATACCTCCTCCCCTCCCCTTCTCCCTCATAAATTTTCTTCAGAATCAAGAAATTAAATTAAATTTACTACCAATCAACCCATCTTGTCCCTGCCCTGCCTTCAACTACATACAAACTCCAACTCCCTCAGGCCTCTCTTGAATAATAAAAACATTTGTTTCCTGATGTCCCATGTTGGAAGTTGAACTGCCACATGTTTGTGCCACCCACTGCTTAACTTAGTTAGCCAGCTTGGTGCAAATTTTAGGCCTAAACTGGATGAAAACAATACAGTGAGCTGTGAGTGGTCAAAATTGACTGGAAACAAATGGAAATAAATGTTATTGAGGTTAATAATGCTGTAGGAACAAAAATAGGCCCATTTTATCTTATTTAGCTGTTTTTATGATTTTTTTAAAGAAAAAATCCAGATCCAAAACCGAAAAACAAAACACGGAGGTGAACTTTTTCCAAAACCAATCCATATCCAAAACCAGGGGAGATCCAGATCCAAAACCAAAACACGGGGGTCAGCACATATCTCTACTCATAACCCAACACAGCACACTACCCATCACCCCTTTCCTATCACAGCACAGATCACAGCACCCATCACCACTCTCCGAGCACAGCACCCATCACCCTGGCCCTCACTCAGCATAGCACCCTCCTCTCCTTGCATGGTGTCAGCACACCTCACATGACACAGCACACCCATCCCAGCACAGCACCCCCCCAGCACAACACCCCTCACCCAGCACCCTGGCTCACATTCAGCATAGCACCCCATTTTTCCAGCACAGCACGGTGTCAGCACCCACCTTTCACCCAGCACCCCTATCCCATCAGAGCACCCCTCTCCCAGCAGTGAGCACCAGAGCACCTCAGCCCTCTCCCAGTTTCAGACTAACTTTACTTGAGCGCAGTTTGCAGAGCCACCCAATGTGCAGTGCAGCAAGCCGCTGGTGGCAGACACACTTTTCTCACCTCATGCTGGTTATGGCGCATTCCAGTGAAAGCCACCCCAGAGGCAGCACGGTGCTAACCACTAGCCATGGTCCAGGTTTCCCACCGCCATAGGCATAACTAGGGTGTTTGGAGCCCAGGGCAAATTTGAACATGGAGCCCCCCTGTGTGCACACCAAAAAATGGGTGTGGTCACTTAAATATGGGGCATGTCAACATGACACACCCTCCTTTATCATCACTCAGAACATTCCTATCCATATGCACCTTAACCCCAGTAGTGCCCCTTATAAAGTACCCCAGTATGCAATGTCCCCAACTGTGGTCCCTCTTATGCAGGCCCATAGTAGAGCCCCTTATACAGTACCCCCAGTAGTGGTCCCCCTTATACAGCCCCCCATTAGTTCCCCTTATTCAGTGCCCCATTAGTGGTCCCCCCAATGCAGTGCCCCATGTAGTGGTCCCCCCTATGAAGTGCCCCCAGTAGTGTTCCCCCTTATGCAGTGCCCCTTATATAGTGCCCCCAGTAGCAGTCCCCACAATGCAGTACCCCCAGTAGTGATCCCACCTATCCAGTGCCCCCAGTAGTTTTACCCCCAGTGCAGTGCCCCTTGCAGCAAGCCCCTTACATAGTGGTGCCCCCAGCAGTAGTCCTCCCTATGCAGTGCCCCCAGCAGTAGTCCTCCCATGCAGTGCCCCCAGTAGTGATCCCCCTTATATAGTGGTGCCCCCAGCAGTAGTCCCCCCCATGCAGTGCCCCCAGCAGTAGTCCCCCCCATGCAGTGCCCCCAGTAGTGATCCCCCCTATCCAGTGCCCCCTGTAGTGGTTCTCCCTATTTAGTGCCCCCAGTAGTGGTCCCTCCCTATCCAGTGCCCTCTGTAGTGGTCCCCCCTATGAAGTGCCCCCAGTAGTGTTCCCCCTTATGCAGTGCCCCTGATATAGTGCCCCCAGTAGCAGTCCCCACAATGCAGTGCCCCCAGTAGTGGTCCCCACAATGCAGAACCCCAGTAGTTATCCCCCCTATCCAGTACCCCTTATACAGTGCCCCTGTAGTGGTCCTTCCTATCATTGCCCCCAGTAGAGGTCCCCCCAGTGCAGTGACCCTAGTAGTAAGTCCCTATATAGTGCCCCCAGTAGTAGTTCCCCCCCCAGTAGTAGTCCCCTGTAGAGCTTCCCCCTCCCCATGAAGTGCCCCCAGTAGTAGCCCCCCCAGTAGTAGACACCAGTAGTGCCCCATCCCCAGTAGAGGTCCCCCCCAGTAATGGTGCCACCAGTAGTAGCCACCCCTCCCCCGTTGTGACCCCAGTAGTGCAGACACATAAAAAAAAATACACTTACCTGAATCCACGCTCCGGCTCCAGACACCGCTCCTGCCGCCGCACGTCAGGTTCTCCCAGGCTGGCGTGCTCAGCATTATGGGAGAGAAGTCATGACATCATGACGTCTCTCCCATTACCCACTAAATGAGCCAGAAGGCAAAGGTCATGAGTGAACTCCAGCCCGGATCTTGCAGTGGGCGCTACAGCAGTCAATGAGAGTCTGTCTGACTCTCATTGGCTGCTGATTCACACACACATCACTGCCACTTGGCGGTGATGTGTGTGCAGCAGCAGCAGCAGCCAATGAGAGTCGTCTGATTCTCATTGGCTGCTGGTAAACGCACATCGCTGCCGGGCTGGCGGCGATGTCTGTGTTAGCACAGCCTGAGCCCGCCTCCCACCCTCCTCCTGGTGCTATTGGGTAAGCGCTCAGGGAGAGGGAAGGGGCTCGGCTGTGCAGCACAGGACCTGCGCAGGGAAGCCTAGTGCCGGTCCTGTGTAAATGTGTAGCGCTGACCGCACACACTGCGGTTGGCACTATACTTCCTAACTAGGGTGGGTCGGTACCATGGCCGGCTTTGCCCCCTTGCGCTGCCAGTCCTACGGCGCCCAGGGTACATGCCCTGTTCGAGCCCCCTTAATTACGCCACTGCCCGCTGCTGCTGCCCACTCAGTGTTTGCTGCTACTGAGGACTAGCAGGTGCCCCGGCCGTGCCTGCCCCAAACCTACGGCTGTCCTAAGCGGGCTTGGATGCCCCTAGGCATTTGAAATGCCCTAGGCATTTGCTTAGTTTTCCTATGCCTAGGGCTGGCTCTGCATTACACTTATGCAGTTGTCCACTTTTCAGGGTTTATAGAGTCATATGCATGGAGAAGATAGAGAATGGGGATAAAAGTGGTGGAGTTTTGGAAATCTGCTTTTTATATATTTTTTCCCATGTGTTTAATACATTTCATATTACACATGATTAAATAATTGTGCACAGAGGGCCTGATTCAGACCCATTCGCTAAGCTGCGAACGCATGCTATGGGCGATTATCGCACATTTGCACATGCGTATGTGTCAAAGTACACATGCGCGAACCAGTCACAGCGGCCGGGAATCGTGCACTCGTAGTACTCAGACTGGATGCTACTTTGAGTGAAAGCGCTGTTTGTGGGTGGTAACAGGGGAAATTGCTTGTGAACAGGGGAGTGGGGGTGCGAACGCAGGCATGTTTGCCCATCAAAACTGAGTTTTATGGGTGTGCATAATTAGCAATTAAGTGTCATTGTACATGTAACATGGTTGTATTTCAGCCTGCAGTGATCGTAGTGCTTGCAGTGGGATAGAGTCTACCTCAAGTGCTCTGTGCAGCTCCGATTGCTGTCAATGTCACCGATTCATCGCACACTTCCTTGAGATGATGTGTGCTATGAAAGAAAGGTCGGCGTCTTTATATTCTGGCGTGCGCTCACTGCCGTCGCTCTCTAAGGTATAGTGGGCGTCCTTTCACCAGACAGTGTAATCGCAGCATTTGCATACACCTTTTAGCTGCGCGAGAGCGCAGCTTAGTGTCCACGTCTGAATCAGCTCCAGAGAATGGAAATATTAGCAATAAAATCTTCTAGTTGTGTTTTTACTTTGATTTGTGTGTGTTTCTCTTTTATTGGTTTGGAGTAGTAATATTCCTTTTAAGACATCCACAGAAATACTGTATGAAGCTGCAGTTGGTTCTTCATAAAGCTAAATATCACTTACATTGACTAGCTGTGAAATGCCTCCCTTTTTCCTTAGTTTTTATCTAGGGATACAATTAAAAGGCATCTAATATATACAGTATGTAATGCAAAGTAACTAATATATATGTAATACAAAGCATCTAATATATATGTAATGCAAATTTTAGGTTTTATTACAAAGTCAGGACTAGATTTCAAGTGGATTTTCTGTATTACTGAAAACTGAAACTAAATTCATCAGCTCATAACTCACAAAAATACTCTGAGGCTTCAAATCCCTGAAATCTTGGCAAACAGTGTTGCTCATTCTTTTGTGCCAGGCCTGTTTTATTCAAAGAAATACATAGAGATGCTGGCAAACAGCACAGATGCTTTCATTAATATATTTAGTATAAAACCACTATATAAAATATTATTATAAAATTTTTACAACCAAAAATTACAAGCAGCTAAGTGGTAAAAATAACATATATGACTGATACAGAGGAGGATATTGACGCGGACAAGTCTGTGCCTTTGGCGGTGGCCCACCTGCGACTTTATGCAAATTCCGCTACAAAGTCCTTCCCTGGTGTACATCTGTGCGTATGAATGTGCAAGGACTGAGATGCCTACTGTCAGCATCTGTAGACATTCTAATACCAGCTTGCGTGTCTTTAGGTGCAGATTGTCCATCTGAGTATAGCTTCCAAAGTGAAAAAGTGAGCATCTGTGTATGCAACCACTTCGGCGACATGCCCTAAACACTCCCATGAAACACCCATAAGACAGAACATCTCCATGCGTCTGTTTAGGCACCACCCAGTCACTGCCCAGGAAAGCCCAGCACTTTTCTAAGACATTCCTTTTACTGTGCATCTCAAACACAATGGCACCTTAGTGTGTACACTTTTCTTATTGACTGCGCTGTAGGAGTGTTTAGGGACTTGTGCAAACACAAATTCACATTGTGTGTGACTCTGAATCAAGCCCAAAAGCTATGTGGCCACAGAGCGTTTACTTGAGAATTTACCTAAGAAAATACAAACTAGTACCAGAAGAGAGTAATGGAGATTAATTTATCTAACAAGGAAAATATATTTTCGTACTCTCTTCCAGTGATGTGCAGTGAGGTTAGACAGAGCCTTTCCTGTCATATTTACAGTAGGTATACTTCAGAGTTTTGACTATAAAAAATATAAGAAAAATGTAAAGAAAATATTATAAATATCTTCTTTGTATTATTCAAATCATTTTTATAGTCAAAATTCTGGAGTAAAAAGTGTATGGCAGGTGAGGCACTGCCTCTCCTGTCTACCTTTTCCGCACATCCATGATCAAAACACACCAAATTTCCATCACTATATATACTGCTGTACCTTTGTATAATGCCCACATCAACCCTCGGATTCATATACAGTACATTGCCTTGCAAAAGTGTTCACCCCCCTTTGCATTTTTCATCTTTTGTTGCCTCACAACCTGGAATTAAAATGGATTGTGTGAAGGTGTGCATCATTTCATTCACAGAACATGCCTACAACTGTGAAGTTGTGTATTTTTTATATTGTGAATCAAACAACATTTGGACAATAAAACAGAAAACTTCAGTGTGCATAACTATTCATCCCCCTAATGTCAATACATTGTTGAGCCACTTTGGATAAGTCTCTATGAGCTTGCCACATCTTGCCTCTGGGATTTTTGCCCATTCCTCAAGGCAAAACTGCTCCAGCTCCTTCATGTTGGATGGTTTCCGCTTGTGAACAGTAATTTTCAAGTCTGACCACAGATTCTCAATTGGATTAAGATCTGGGCTTTGACTAAGCCCTTCCAACACATTTAAATGTGTCCCCTTAAACCACTCGAGTGTTGCTTTAGGAGTCTGCTTCGGGTCATTGTCCTGCTGGAAGGTGAACCTCCGTCCCAGTCTCAAACTGGTTTTGCTCAAGAATAGCCCTGTATTTAGCACCATCCATCTTTCCCTTGACTCAAATCCGTCTCCCAGTCCCTGCTGCTGAAAAACATCCCCACAGCATGATGCTGCCACCACCATGTTTCACTGTGGGGATGGTGTTCTTGGGGTGATGGTATGTGTTGGGTTTGCACCAGACATAGCGTTTTCCTTGGTGGCTGAAAAGTTACATTTTAGTCTCATCTGACCAGAGCACGTTCCTCCATACATTTGGGGAGTCACCAAAATACCTTTTGGCAAACTCAAATCACGTCTTCTTATTTTTATCAAATGTTTTTTTTTCTGGCCACGCTTCCATAATGCCCAGCTCTATGGAGGGTATGTAGTCGGGAAGCTGGCAGACCTAATCCCGACAGCCGGCTTCCAGACTGTCATATCCCGGCAAAGGTCTAAAAACAGGCGTCGATATGCCAATGCCTGTCATTAAACATACTGTATGCCAGGAGCCCGATGCCCGGCATCCTGATCGAAGGGACGCCGGGGCACCAAGCGCGGATAGCTGTGGGGGGAAGAGGGTTAGGTTTAGGGTCCCCGGGGGGGGGACTTAGGGTTAGGCACCCCCCCGGGAGGTTAGGTTTATGCTAGGGGAAGGGTGGGTTAGCGTTAGGTACCTCTGGGGGGGACTTTGGGTTAGGCACCCCCCAGGGGACTTAGGTTTAGGAGGCGAGGAAGGGGGGATTAGGTTTAGGCATTTAGAGGGGGTTTAGGCTTAGGCACTCTGGGGGGAAGGTAAGGGTTAGGCACCCCTAAGGGAGGGTTAGGGGGTAGAAATAGGTTGGTATATACTTACCTGGGGACGGTCGGGATTTCCTCCTCTGCCGGGATGCCGTTGTCGGCATGCCAACTGCTGGGCATGAGTCCAGTGGTAAATCATACCAATTCCCTATGGAGTGTATGGCTTATTGTGGTCACATGCACAGATACACCAGTCTCTGCTGTGAAACTCTGCAGCTCCTTCAGGGTTACCTTTAGTCTCTGTGCTGCCTCTCTGATTAATGCCCTCCTTGCCAGGTCTGTGAGTTTTGGTGGGCGGATCTCTTTTGGCAGGTTTGTTGTGGTACCATGTTTTTTCCATTTGATGATGATGGATTTGATGGTGCTCTGGGGGATCATCAAAGATTTGGATATTTTTTTATAACCAAACCCAGAATTGAACTTATCAACAACTTTGTCCCTGACTTGTTTGGAGAGCTCCTTGGTCTTCATGGTGTGATGCCTCTTGCTTAGTGGTGTTGCAGCCTCTGGGGCCTTTCAGTAAAGGTGTATTTATACTGACAGATCATGTTACACTTAGATTTCACATAGGTGAATTTCATTTCACTAATTATGTGACTTCTGAAGGTAATTGATTGCAGCACAACTTTTGAAGGGCTTCATAGCAAAGGGGGTGATTACATATACACATGCCAATTTTCAGAATTTTATTTATAAAAATTATGCTTTAAATATATTTTTCTCATTTCACTTCACCAAATTAGACTAATTTTTGCAGATCCATTACATAAAATTCAGATTTAAAAATTAAAAACTACAGGTTGTAATGTAAGAAAAAGGTTAAAAGCCAAGGGGGTGAATACTTTTGCAAGGTACTGTATGTATCTGTAAATCTGGCTCTGATACTAGCCAGTGCCTCCACAGCCATTTACCTCAATGCACATCATTGCTCTCTTCACATGCAAGATTAGTATATTTAGTCACTTCAGCATGCAATTTGTGTTTTATGGGGCATTCATCAGGATTATAATTTCCAAACATGTGTAATAAAGGAAACTTGGTGAACATATAGTGCTATATTTTATTATTCCTATTATTATTATTATTATTATTATTATTATTATTATCATCCTTTATACGGTGTCACAAGGTGTCCGCAACACCTTACAGAGCACAGAAACAGTATGAACAAAAAAAGAAAAAGTGACTTACTGTACAAAAAATTGCAGAACAAGAACTTCAAGGTTTATAAACATCGATGCATCTGCAGACATACAGTAATACCCAAATAAGCAGGGTCAGATGATCCCAAAGGTTTGGTGCCATTGTAGGCAGTGGATTGGAAATGATGGTATAAGTGAGGGAAGGAAAAGCACATGATGGAAGAGGACCCTGCTTGTAAGAGCTTACAATCTATACCTGTTGAGGTTTTGGTCTCTGCCATGTGACTGGAAAGGGACAATCGGTCCCTGTAATACTGCCTATGTCTGGATCTCTAGGTCTTGGGAAACTGTGTGTCTGCCAAAAGCGGAGTGACAGTGACACAGGACTGCTGCCTTGCTGGTAGCCTCAATGGAGTGAGGGTCTGCATCCCAGGAGAAGCTTGGATAGACAGCAGGCCTGAGAGTAACTAGGATACTGGTGAGGTGTTTTCATTATACCCTGTATGTTGTCTTTGCCAGACTGTAGTGCTACTTGTTGTGGGTTATTATTTAAAATAGTATAATTGCTGTTTGGTGCTACCAGTTTGTTAAATAAACCTATTCACTTTATTTTCGATATTTGCCAGAGTGATATTTGATCCTTTGAAGGTACTAGGTAGGCCAATTGTGTGGCACAGAATGATACACTAAGTACGGTATATTCACAACCTGCATCAAACCATATGTAATGTATCCCATGTTCACATCCACAGGTTCATCACAAAGCCAGATCCCAACACCATGCACCCAGCAAGCTGAGAATGGTGACAAAGCAGCAGTCTCCCTAGAAAGAAAATTAATATTCAATAATGGTCATGTAGTTACATCGTTCCTCCCACGGCCAGCACAAAAGAAGAGTCAATACAAAGTTCAGGTAACACAGAAATTTCCATAACTGTGACACACAAATGTTTTTCATTACAGGATGTTGAACTGTCCATGAAATTATCAGGATACACCTGACCCACAGCCAGACACAGCAGACATTCTCCACTTTGTAGAGTAGGAGGATATGTCACATTCACAGAATGATACGCAGCATCCCCAGAAGCCTGTTATTCCATGTACCATGGCTGCCCGAGTTGAACATGCTCCTGATATAGTTGCAGCTATGCAAGAGGTCTGTACAGTCCCGAAAAATCTTCACAACAGCCCACATGTGCACCAACAGGCATTACATGCACAAGGGACTGAACTATATGGCATCCATTCACCACATACAAAATTGAATAGCAAATTCTCTAAACCTCATTGAACTATCCTAGCCCAGATGACCACTGCAAGTAAAACAGTAATTAGTGTGGTCAGAGAACTGACATATCCTACTGTTTATGAAGAGAAGGCACAGATGACTCCTTTGTGGAACACTCTTGTGTCAAATTAAAAGGTAACATTAGCTTCACAAATAAAAAAAATGTCAAATGCAACAAATAAAAAACATATCTATTAAATATTAAAATAAGAAGTGATATCACTTCTGCATAGGTTTTTATCTGGCACAATGGTTCTACACCAAGGTACAGCCGTATCACATAGGTATGAATCAAGATTAGATTATCAACTTGTGGTGAGAACAGTGGCACCACTATGGGGGAGCTGGCCACACCCAAGTGTCACCCTCGAAGGGGGTGACACCAAAATATCAGTGTGACAGGCAGGGCCGCCATTAGGAATCATGGGGCCCAGTACAAGTGGATAATGCAGGCCCCCCCCTCCCAAAGCTCTGAGGGTGCAAGGTGTAGTGTAAAGTGCTGACCGATTTAAAAAATTTAAATTGTACTTACCTGCTACCCTTAGATTTAATTATCTGGCATTGAACTTGGTTACACTTCCCTTCATCCATGGCTCTTCTGATCACCGTGGTTCTATGTAGTACATTAAGAAGATGAGAATGGAAAGGCATAAAGATTAGAGAAGTGGAAGATGAGGAGGTAGAAGGTGTAGCATAAGATGAAAGTGAATGATGTGGGCAGATAGAAGAAAGTGGGAGAACAGATGGGATGGGGAGAAAGATTGGATAATGCAGGCCTGGACAATCTGCGACTTTCCAGCTGCTGTGAAACTACAAGTCCCAGCATACTTTACCAGCTGATTGTGGGAAGGTATGCAGGGACTTGTAGTTTCACAGCAGCTGGAGAGCCACAAATTGGCTAGGCCTGGAATGTGATGCAGAGGAAAAAAGCAAGTGACAGGGGTTAGAGGCACACAAATGGAGTGGATGAGGGGCAGAGGCACTCAGAAGGGAGGGAAGGAGTGCATAGGCACATATAGGGAGTGTAGTGTCAGGCAGAGACACACATGGGGGTAAAGGGGGGCAAAGGCACACAGGAGAAGTAGAAAAAGGGACAATGGCACACATGTAATGTGGAGTGAGAGACAGAGGCACTCATGGGGAGTGGAGGGGATAGAGGCACTCATGGGGAGTGGAGGGGATAAAGGGCCTGATTCAGAGCCGGACGCTATTTGCGCTCGCTCGTTCAGAAAAAGGGGCTGGCTATTTAAATTGAGCGCTCGCTCTTTGCGGTCTGTTGACGCCTCTATGTCTGAACGAGCGAATGAAACATGCGCTCGCTATTTTGTAAAAAACGCCCCTTGGCCGCTCGCATCATACGTCATCTCCGCTATTTATTAGATTAATCGAGTACATCAAACGGCGGATGAACTGCTCGCTATTCTTGTGGTAGCATTTTCCTACCGCAATCATGCGAGCAGTTCAGACTAAAAGACAACCAAGTGACGTGGTCGATGACGCTGCTTTGTTAATTATGCACTCCCTTAAAACGCCCATTTTGACCATTTGGCACGCCTACGGTCGGATCTCCACTCCCCCGTTTTCAAGCACCTTCCCCTGTTACCACCCACAAACGCCTCCTCCTGTCACTCAAATTAGCAGGCATTCGCTATTTAGCGAGCACACGATTTCTGACCGCACTGACTGGTTCGCGCATGCGTATTACAACCCATACGCATGCGCAGATGTGCGAACATCGCTCGGTGCGAACGAGCGGCCGCTTACGAGCGGCTCTGAATCAGGCCCAGAGGCACTCATGGGGAGTGGAGGGGATAGAGGCACTCATGGGGAGTGGAAGGGATAGAGGCACTCATGGGGAGTGGAGGGGATAGAGGCACTCATGAAGGTGTGAAGCAGACTCACCCATGGGGTGGGATGAGGTGGGCAGAGACACACATACAAAGCTACATAGAGTTCACTAGATACAAATACAGACTTTATGGTTAACAGACAGGGGAGAGAGACAGGGACATACATCTAGGTGGTAGGGAGGGAACATAGAGCTGCAGACACGAAGTGAGATGCCTGTACTACTGTACTTACTGTGCTGTCTGTGCAGCATTCTTCCTGGGCTGCCACTTGACCTCCAGGCTCCAGTGTGGATCACAGATCCGCAGGGGAATCCAGCATCTTATAGCTCTGGCTTGTGTGTTGCTAGCGCTGGCTGGACAGCTGCTGATTAATAAATGACTCATCACACAGGATGAGTCATTCATAGGACTCTCCGGCAGCTAAGCTGTCCTGTGTGAGGGTGAATAATTAACAATTAATTAACTCTGCTGGCTGCTGGGCCCCTCAGCTGTCCGGGCCCGGTACAGGTGTACTGGCTGTCCCCCCATGATGGCGGCTCTGGTGACAGGAGCCAAAATGACAGGAGTCAGGAGCTGCAGTGTGACAATCTCCTGCAGCACTCGCATCGTGTCAGAGGAGGAGCTGACAGTGCAGGCACTAATCTGCGATGGCAGCCCAGCATCTCTGGTGATGCTGGGCACGCCTCCCGAAGTGATGTGCTGGGGATTTCCTGCAATGCCATGCCCCTTTATGTTAGGTCACGTCACATTTGATCTGGAGAGTGTTGTAATTAATGTAATAATGATCAAACAACATATATACTTGCATCAATGAAAAAAATCAAATGGAACAACTGAATCATTAATAGTTGTATATTCTTCCAAATGTAGAGATGTAAAAGACCTGACTTATCCAGCAGAAATAATATTTATGCAACATATAGTTATCTGCAATCAATAGTCTGACCTCCATAATACACAGCACAGTGCAGAGTCGCACCCTTTATTTACTAACCACGCTCCTACTGTTTACCAGGCCCATCTATTTCAGGGCAAACAAGACCACATCCAGGAGGGAGACACAGAAGAGGATTCTGTAGGACTTTGGATGGAGAGGGACCTGCAAAAAAAATGTGAACATTTTTATAACCATTATTGCTATAGCTATACAACACTGATAACTTTTTTTTTAAACTTAGATCAAATGTTTGTCTTGTTATTTTGAAAAACATAATTTATTTGACACATTTCTTCTTTACCGCGTTTATAGATTAATCAAGTTGTTTGGTGTCTACAGAACATCATTTGAAAGTATTTGATTTAAATTTATAACAAGAAACAGCATCAATATGTTAGGTTGGTTCTCTAATGGCTCAGGAGAGCTGACATATAATGCACACTACAAATACCAGGTTAAAACACATTTTGTTGTGGATTTTAGAGCATTGATGGGTACCATAGCAAAACCTTAGTGGAGGCCTGGCAGCGATACTGTAGCCGCCTGTGCACCCTCCCCTGTTTTGAAAAGGGCAGACAGTAGGTCACTTCTGAGCATGTGTGTTCAGCATGTGTGCCTACTGCACATGTACTGCTCATAAAAGGAAACGGACCCCTTAGGGGTCTTGATATCGATTACCTATACCGTAACATATTTAACATTTTAACCATAATTTCATTAAACCACAATGTTTAACAAAAAATGTTGACAAGGGTTGCGGAATATGTGTGTGCTATAAAGAAATATTATTATTATTATTATTATTATTATTATTAATAATAATAATAACAATAAATTATATTTTTATTTGAGTGTAAACTGATGTTTTTAGGAATCTTCAGTTGTATTTTGTTTATGTCTCTTTTGCCTGGATATTCCATTTTACCTCCAGCAAATTTCATAAATAGTGAACAGCTTGCAGTGTACAGCTCTTTATTTATTGTTGCGTATATCAGTACAATGCTTGCAGTTAGGGAAGCTATGCTTTACAGCTATATTATGAAGTACTCCCAACTGGCTTGTAGTTTAAAACTGACCTTCTAATGCTTTGTTTGCCAACCAAACTTACATGATGTGCTATTATTTGAGGATGTTTTGCTTTTCAATGCATCTTGCTTCACTTCTTTTTTTTTCTAGCCTTATAATAAACTTAATTTTTACCAAGAAAACAGAATTGAATATACCTTATATATACCAGTAGATACAGTCAGGTCCATAAATATTGGGACATTACCAGAATTTTTATATTTTGGCCTCTATTTACCACCACAATGATTTTGCAATGAAACAAACAAGATGTGCTTTAACTGCAGACTTTCAGATTTAATTTGAGGGTAATTACATCTAAATCAGGTGAACGGTGTAGGAATTCCATGCAAATGTCACACCTAGAATCAACTCCAGACCTTTTACTTGTTTAATTGATAATGAAATGACAAGGGAATAGCCCACACCTGTCCATGAAATAGCTTTTGAGTTGATAGTCCCATTACTTTTGGCCCCTTAAAAAGTGGGAGGCACATATAGAAACCGTTGTAATTCCTACACCGTTCACCCGATTTGGATGTAATTACCCTCAAATTAAATCTGAAAGTCTGCAGTTAAAGGACATCTTGTTTGAATCTGAAAATTCTGTCAATGTCCCAATATTTATGGACCTGACTGTATCAGTGATATCTCCGGTGTTAAGTGTGTTCATGAATACTAAAATAACACTAATTAAGGAAAATGTCCTTTAAAATGTTATTTTAGTGTTGATGAATAGGCCCCTAAGCCTTTTTGGGGCATGTGGCACTTAAGACATGGGGGTCCTATGGTCTCAAATTTATATACTGTATATATAGACTTACCAGTGACACTCCTGATTAATACAATGAGGACAAAAAACAACAAATGTTATGTTTCTAAAGAAAATGCAAATAAAGGCACTGAAACGTCGAGTGCCAAGTGCCGCCGGTGAGTCTATATGTTTATAATAAAGTTTGTGCTGCAATTTGGAAAGCACCCAGTAAAGAATACCTGGTTAATTCATTGAGTGCCATATTCTCACTATATCTTTATAATCTGAAGACCATTGGCTGCACATATTTCAGCACTGTCAGCTGATCCAGTTCCTCTTCTTCTTCTGCTAAACCCTGGAGGTCCTAGCCCACTGTACACTCTACCAACACACCAGCGGCTGCATGTTTTTCTCCATCCAGGACTCTTAGTCCACCTCCCCTATCCAAACAGCAATATAGCCATGGCTATCCATTCTGTCATATGCTCTCTTTTCCATCATTTAGCTTTATCTCCTGCTCTTTCCCTTTTTTAGATTTTTGTTCTCTCCAAGCTCTCCTTCTTTTCCCCTTTTTATTGCTCTCTTTCTGCGTTCCTCCCTCCCCCCAGCTAAACCTCTGTGCTCTGCAGGACAGCAGTCACTCATCAGATCCTGCAGATGAGAACCAGCCAATGGAAACAAGTTCAAAATGCAGACTCAATCTAATTGGCTAGTGCGTGTCTGCCAGCTTCTAATGATTGGTTCTACCTTTTTGACAGACTAATTGCAGCTGTTGTCATTGAGCAAAACATTTGCAATTAGTTCCTGTGCATGGGGCGTGTGTGGGTGAGGCCACCTCTGTGCTGCTGTAGCATTGATGAGGAGTCCCAGCCGCCTGTAACTCCTCAAACTCCCACCCACTCCTCATCTGGCCCACACCACCCCTCCTCCAGCCCACCTCACTCATCATCCATCCAACCCCATTTCTTTTCCAGCCTGCTCCAATCCTCCTCCGGCACACCATACCCATCTCTAACTCATTCCACTCCTTGTCTGACGTGCCTTTATTCCTTATGTGGCCCATCCCCAGTTGTTAAGCCCTTAGGAAACTGCAAAGAACTGCACAATGCAGGCTCCTCATGCATAGGAAGGATTAAGTAGGGACAGTAACTCTTACAAGGGCCCCTGAGAGAAAGAGAGTCCCAGAGCATGTGACCCCCATGTAAACCGGCTCTCAGTAGTAGTAGTATATATATACTACTTTACACACTGTAGCCTTTGGATATATATTATGTTTGTAGTTTGATAATGCCTCCGTCAAGATTCTCTTTAAGATACTGTATTATGACATTGCTTGAGTTTGGAAGGTGCTAGGCAGCAGCGTCACCATGTCTGGTGACACCCGGTGCGCACTCTGCAAAAAAAGTGTTCCATAATTATGGCCATTATTATGCCAAGAACCTCTTATGCAATTTATCAGTATTATTATTAGGTTCAGCATGGTAGAGTGTGCACTTGCATTTGTCTGTTTCTGCATGCAGCACTACAAGTCTCGACAGGTAGTACCTCACATTGGACCTCATTCAGAGCCGCTCGCAAAAAGCGAGCGCTCACTCTGAATGAGGGCGGACGCTTTTTATTTATAGCTGGCCTCCTGGCCGCTTGCTATGCTGTGGGTGACTACCCACAGCTTTTGCAAGCGACCATCGGGCTTGTGACGAGACCCTTGTGGTAGTGTCTCATCTTCCGCAAGCCCCAGTGAGCTTCCTGCTCTAATAGAGCAGGAAGCTCACTACTGGCATCACGAGTGATGTCAGTAGGGCTGCCCACAAATGGCAGGCGTTCCTTCAGGAACGCCTCCGTTTGATCAGCCACCCCCCCTCCACACCTACAAAATGGGGCAAGCTGTCAATCAACATCGACAGCCGCCCATTTGTAGTGAGCCCTGGAACAAGTTAATTTCTCACTCGCTCCAGGGCTTGCGCACGCACGCGGCACATGCGGTGCGTGTGCAGTGCCCTCGACCCGCTTATGAGTGCATAGTGCTTGCAAGCGGGTCTGAATGAAGGCCATTGTGCTTAGGGTGTGCAATCTAGGGCTTTCTCCCCCTATGTATTCTGTACGTGTATGTATGTACACTGAAAGGACGAGACTCCTTCTACCTTGATTAGCACCCCTCTCACCTGTTCCTGGGTGTTTTTAATTAGCATGGAGTCCTTGCACTCAAGACTGCACATCTAATGAGGCACACTGAGGGTAAGACCTATCATATATATATATGCTGTGTGTCGGTTTTGGGACTGGTATTGGGGTGCGGGTCTCTGGGCTGGTGTGGCTGGACTGTTTCATGGCATCATAATGTACACTTTTTTTCACTTTTTTAGTTTGTTTTTTATATATGTAGCACTTTATACACATTTTATTATAACCTCATACTTATGTAGGAATTAAACACATAGGCTTTCTTTATTATTCTTTAACCCTCACTTTACATCTCACACTATTGTGATTCCATGGGGTGGTTCTGCTGGGTGGGCCTGGGGGGTCCCATGCCCTGTATTTGTTCCATAGGCGTGTTAGGGAGCTGCCTGATGGAGGTCACCTGTACGCGGTGAGCAGGCCCATAATTATGGCCATTATTATGCCAAGAACCTCTTATGCAATTTAGCAGTATTATTATTAGGTTCAGCATGGTAGAGTGCGCACTTCCATTTGTCTGATTCTGCTTGCAGCACTACAAGTCTCAGCAGGTAGTACCTCACATTGTGCTTAGGGTGTGCAATCTAGGGCCCCTCTCCCCAACTACTAGACCCTGTCAGCATTCACAATAACTCAGAGGTTCCCAAACTCGGCCATCAAGCCTCAAGGCATCCTAACAGCGAATGTTTTAAGGTTATCCATGCTTGACCACTGGTGACTTAATTAGTGCTTCAGTCAATTTGATTTAACCACCTGTGCTCAAACAATTATATCTCTAAAAACAAAACCATTGGGGAGCCTTGAGGACCATTTACCAACCTCTCATATACCACACCATTTTCCAATGGGAACATTTCAACCAATTAAAATAATTTTCTCTCAACATCCAGAAACACCTATTGCATTGACCTAATCCATGACAACTCACAACAGAAAATTGCCACACCATAATGTAAGGGAAAACTACACTGACTGTAGGGGAGAACCTCAAATAAATACACTGGAATAAACGTATTATCTCTTTTATTCTCACTTGTGATTTTGATTACTTTCTAAAAATGTATTCTTGCCAAACTTGAATGTCACCTAAAAGTGTTTAAAAATGCAAACATTTGTCAGTGCTGTATAATTTCTACCCAGAGAGCCAAGAAAATCAACGGAAGACATTAAATCATGCACAAGATGAATAGGTTTGTGTTTTTAGTATTGCTAATGAAACAAACATATCCAATTAGTTAGAAGCATAAAGGTCATATGCTTAGCTGTGCGTTTAATTCACTGAAGTAATTGTCTTGTATGTTTTTGATTGGAGAAATATTTTGTAACTGAAATAAGAATGACTCATGTGATTCTTGTCTTTGCTTACACTAATTACTGATATCGCCCTCTGTATGGGGTTTAATGTTTAAACTCATTATGTTAATTCTTTCAATGTGAATGACGTTCATAAACATTTCCAATTTCTTTTAATATTTCTTTTAATAGAAAGATATGTAAAACACATGAAGGTCATACACTTGTGAAGGAACATTAATGCTTTTAAAGTGCTCCTGCTGTGCCCTATAGAAAAACAAATTTGTGCCTTTGACACATTGAATGAGGATTTATCTACCAGCTTTTACAATTGCCATTTCTTTTTAACTATTTCAGTGAGCACTTGATGGGACTGCTTTCTCAAATTTAGGTAAAAGGCCAGTGAAATAATCTACAGTAGATAACAAAAGGATCAAAAAGGGTGAAGTTCAGAGAGTCTTTGTGATAGCTGCCAAAACCATCCTCTAGGGTATCCTCAATGCAACCCAACAATTCAGGCTTTAGAGATATCCATGGTTGAGCAAAGGTGGTTAAAGCAAGTTGACTGAGATATTAAGTCACCTGTGGTCAAGCATGGATATCCTTAATACCTGGATTGTTAAGGTGCCTTGAAGACCAAGTTTGGGAACCTCTGCTACACACAGCAAACAAGTCTTGTCCTTTTACCAAAACAAATACAATAAATGTACGGACAAATATTAGTTATTCCGAATGTGAGATCTCTTCCCTGGAGCTCACTATTCCAAAAGAAAACCTGAGCGCATATTATACACATTGGAGTTGATGATGATTAAGTAGGTGATAGACATCTTTATCTCATCAGGAAGAATGTTGAGGAGCTCATGATGGTTTGAATGGAAATGCTGTTTGCATAATTATGCTTTTTTTCAACTGTTGCCCATTGTCAACAATGATTCATTGTTTGTGTACAATCGCTTGTACTAAGGCAGACAGAGCAGTGATTGGTTTGGTTGTGTACAATAAGTACGGCCAAAGTACAGTAAGGGCATGTTTGCGCAAGACGCATCCCAGGCTTATAAGAAATACATATGTATCCTTATAAACCTATTCCAGAACATGATACCATTATTTATGTAAAAAAGTAAGCCTCTTTGAAAAACAAATGAGTAAAGTGTGCATTACAAGAATAAAAAAGGCGATGAAGCATCTGAACCAAAGGGTTCCACAGGTATGGAAGCTGCCTAATGTGTAGGTCAGTGAAGAGTTCCACTAGTAAATTGAAATAATTATGGGTCAACAATATCAAATATGCAATCAACAAATGTATAGCCTGCAACCACAAACATATTATACATTTGTTGGAATGCGGGTGTGATTTGTATCTATATCTGCATTTGAAAAACCAGCAGAACTCACAAAACACTTCTGTCTGAACATGTTTACAGTATGACATTCACAAAGGTTTGAATACAAACACTGTTCCCTTCAAATCTTAAAGTGCTCCAAATTTGTTCTCAGCTATTTTTGGTGCATACAACAAGTAAACAACACCTGGAGATCAAGAGATTTTGAAATAGGCTATCCCGCTGAGATGAGATGAGATGAATCTTTGAGTTAAAAACCTTGATAACACTTGGTCTTAATGGAGAATTTGAATTGAAATGATTTTTGAATCATTTAATTTATCCTATGGTCCATATATTTGGTCTTTTGGGGTTACTTTAAGACTAATACATTAATACAAGGTCACATAAAGTTATACTTCTATCATTTTTCAACATCTCTGTAGCTTTGGCAATGTTGACATCTGTAATTGTGGTGGATTGTATCTTAGAACGCGCTTCATCAGTCACTCATGTATGACCCTCTGTGAATTGCTTCCATCACTGAAATACTGCTGCATGGCTAATTGTTTCTCCACCGTATGCTTTCCATAGCATTTCATGAGTTTCATTTCCGCTTCTTCCAAGTTTAACACAAAATTCAATCACACATCTCTGACGTAATCTCACAGATACGTCTTCCTCATCCACAATGACGAAACGTACAAAGATCTTCCACTCGCTGTGACCAAACAAAGAAGACTACGGCAGTCCAACCCCAGGTTCAGACACATCAATGTATGAGCTTCACAATAACCAGCATAGCATTACCACGTCTACCTATGGGACAGAAAAACAGAAGCAGTCTCATTACTTTTCAATCAGTCCTCATATATTGTGTAATTACTTACAAGTATCTACACACATTTCTTCTTCAATTTGTTTACACAAAGAGTGTGGACAATTACTGAGACTTGTTAACAGCATTAAACTATGTGAGGAAAAATTTCTTAGGAAAATTATCCTTCTAGATTCAGTATTATACATAATCATTTCAAAGAGCACACTTCTCTTCAAACTCACATTATTTGTTAACTCATTATTATTTCATTGTTTGATAACAAGTGGCAATTATTATTGTGCATTAATTATTATTTTATTGAGTGTTGTTAACATATGCTGTTCATTTCTCCTGAATCTTTAAGCCTGTGACAGCCACTTTATTCATTAGGTCAATAACTGTGATTTTATTTTCAGTTCTTATTAATGATCTTCTTTTATTTACCATGTCTGAATAATAACATCAATTGATTATGTTATTGGTTTCATCTAGATAAACATTGACTCTGTTTCATTAAATGTATACATTTTTACCTTTATACTGTAAATTAAAATTTAATTAAGTAATGCATCATGAATTGGCACTATAATCATTTTTAGGTCATGCCTCTGAAAGTATAATTGGCTACCTGTAAAATCCCATCGAAATTATAATAACAGATAAACTCAATCTACTGTATATAAAATAAACACAATAATCACTGTGTGCACTGCTTGATATATCCATTGGGCAGCACAGACAGTGTAATGGTTAGCATTACTGCCACACAGCACAGAGGTTGTGGGTTCGATTACCACTATGGCCTTAACTGTGTGGAGTTTGTATATTCTCCCTGTGCTTGCGTGGGTTTACTCCGGGTGCACCGGTTTCCTCCCACACTCTAAAAATATACTTGTAGGTTAATTGGGTCCCAGCAAAAATTAACCCTCGTGTATGTGAGCATGTGGTAGGGAATATAGATTGTAAGCTCCACTGGGGCAGGGACTGATGTGAATGGACAAATATTCTCTGTTAAGCTATATAAATAACTGGTAATAAATAATAATAATAATAATAATAATAATAATAATAATAACTACACCATTGTGTTTTTCTTTTCTTTTCTTTGCTATGTACCTAATTGGTTAATCTTTTTTGTGTCATTTTGCTGGATCATAGTAGAATACAAATATCTCATACAACAAAGATGTGATCATAATTTATTAACGTTTAGATTATCACTGAGAGACTGATAGGATGCATGTATGATTTTGCCATAGCAATCTAGTCATAGCTAAATTACAGAAGTTTACACAGTAAAAGTTTGATGGGAGTTCCAGCTCTCTTTAACCTAACCTTTCTTCTGCAATAAAGCACATCACCATAACATATTACTATAATAATAATAATAATAATAATAATAATAATTAGGGGTGTGCACCGGCCACTTTTCGTGTTTTGTGTTTTGGTTTTGGATCTGGATCTTTCTTCGTGTTTTGGATCTGGATTGGTTTTGCCAAAACCACCCTTCCGTGTTTTGGGTTCTGGGTTTTGTGTTTTGGATCTGTATTTTTTTTTTAAAAAGCATAAAAACAGCTAAAATCACAGAATTTGTTGGTTTCTCTCCTCCTATGCTATTATTAACCACAATAACCTTAATTTCCACTCATTTCCAGTCTATTCTGAACACCTCACACCTCACAATAGTGTTTTCATGTCCAAAAGGTTGCACCGAGGTAGCTGGATGACTATGCTAAGCGACACGAGTGGGCGGCACAAACACGTGACCCATCTAGGAGTGACACTGCAGTGGCAGACAGGATGGCAGTTAGAAAAACTAGGCCCCAAACTGTACATAATGCAAAGAAAAAAAAGAAGTGCAAGATGGAATTGTCCTTGGGCCCTCCCACCCACCCTTATGTTGTATAAACAGGACATGCACACTTTAACAAATCAATAATTTCAGCGCCAGGGTCTGCCACACAACTGTGGCTGAAATGATTGGTTCGTTTGGGCCCCCACAAAACAAGCTGGCAATTAATGTGTCCCTGCACAAACTGGCTCTACGGTGGCAAGATGTCATCCTCATCCTCCTCATCCACCGATTCCTCACCCTCTTCAGTGTGTACATCCTCATCCTCACAAAGTATTAACTCGTCCCCACTTGAATCCACCACCACAGGTCCCTCTGTACCTTCTGGAGGCTGGTCTGCCTGGAAGAGCTGATAATTCATTTTGATGAACATCATCTTCTCCACATTCTGTGGAAGCAACCTCCTACGCCTTTCGCTGACAAGGTTCCCGGCTGCACTAAACACTCTTTCGGAGTACACACTGGAGGGGGGGCAACTCAGGTAAAATAGAGCCAGCTTGTACAGGGGCCTCCAAATTGCCTCTTTTTCCTGCCAGTACAGGTATGGACTGTCTGACATGCCTACTTGGATGCTGCCACCGATGTAATCCTCCACCATTCTGTCAATGGTGACAGTATCAAATGCAGTGACAGTAGACATGTCAGAAATTGTTGCCAGGTCCTTCAGTCCGGACCAGATGTCCAAACTTGGTCCTGCCTGCCCTGCATCACCGCCAGCGGGTTGCTTAGGATACCTAAGTTTTTTCCTGGCAGCCCCAGTTGCGGGAGAAAATGAAGAAGGAGCCGTTGACGTGTCATGTTCCGCTTCAGCTGACAGTGTGTTCACCAGCAGGTCTTTGCACCTCTGCAGGCTTGTGTCGGCCGGAAAGAGAGACACCACATAGGCTTTAAACCTAGGATCAAGCACGGTGGCCAAAATGTAGTGGTCTGATTTCAACAGATTGACCACCCTGGAATCCTGGCAAAGCGAATGAAGGGCTTCATCCACAAGTCCCACATGCCGAGCGGAATCGCTCCATCTTAGCTCCTCCTTCACTTTCTCCAGCTGCTTCTGCAAAAGCCTGATGAGGGGAATGACCTGACTCAAGCTGGCTGTGTCTGAACTGACTTCATGTGTGGCAAGTTCGAAGGGCTGGAGAACCTTGCACAACACGGAAATCATTCTCCACTGCGCTTGAGTCAGGTGCATACCCCCTCCTTTGCCTATGTCATAGGTGGATGTATAGGCTTGTATGGCCTTTTGCTGCTCCTCCATCCTCTGAAGCATATAGAGGGTTGAGTTCCACCGCGTCACAACCTCTTGCTTCAGGTGATGGCGGGGCAGGTTCAAGAGTGTTTGCTGGCGCTCCAGTCTTCGGCACGCAGTCGCTGAATGGCGAAAGTGGCCAGAAATTTTTCGGGCCACCCAAAGCGTCTCCTGCACGCCCCTGTCGCTTTTCAGAAAATTCTGCACCACCAAGTTTATTGTGTGAGCAAAACATGGGACGTGCTGGAATTTGCCCAGATGTAATGCCCGCACAATATTGGTGGCGTTGTCAGATATCACAAATCCCCAGGAGAGTCTAAGTGGGGTAAGCCACTGGGCGATGATTTCCCTCAGTTTCTCTAAGAGGTTGTCGGCGGTGTGCCTCTTACTGAAACCGGTGATACACAGCGTAGCCTGCCTTGTAACGAGCTGGCATTTCTGAGATGCTGCTACTGGTGACGCTGCTGCTGTTGCTGCGTAAGGTGATACATCTACCCAGTGGGCTGTCACAGTCATATAGTCCTTAGTCTGCCCTGTTCCACTTGTCCACATGTCCGTGGTTAAGTGGACATTGTGTACAACGGCATTTTTCAGGACACTGAGGACACTTTTTCTGACGTTTCTGTACAGTCTCGGTATCGCCTGCCTAGTGAAGTGGAATCTAGACGGGATTTGGAACCCGGGGACACACTACCTCCATCAATTGTCTAAATCCCACTGCACTAATGGCGGATACCGGACGCACGTCTAACACCAACATAGCAGTCAAGGCCTCAGTTATACGTTTTGCTTCAGGATGACTGCTGTCGTACTTCATCCTCCTCGCTAAGGACTGTTGGAGGGTCAATTGTTTAGTAAAAGTAGTGGTGTTCCTACTTCCTCTCTGGGATGATGAACGACTCCCAGCAGCAGCAATAGCAGCAGCGGCAGCAGTAGGCGTAGCAATGCAGGATCCTCCAGAGGAATCCCGGATAGGAGAGTCAGTCATGCCAGTGAGATGGCCTGCAGGACTACTTCCGATCCTGACTAAGGAGGAAATTGACAAGGAGGGAGTTGACGGTGTGGTTTGCAGGCGTTTGGATACAACAGGACAACGGGATTTAGGTGTCCCTGGACTGCTTATGGTCTTAGCCAAAGTTTCTGAACTTGACAGTAACTTTTTATGAATGCGCTGCAGGTGCCGTATAAGGGAGGATGTTCCTAGGTGGTTGACGTCCCTACCCCTACTTATTTCACCTTTACATATGGTACATATGGCAAGACAGTTGTTGTCCGGATTTGGATAGAAATATTGCCAGACCAAAGAGGTGGAATGTTTGGTCTTCTGCCCAGGCATGACCGTGATGGGCTTTTTCATCCCACGGACAACAACTGTCTCCCCCGGAGCCTGATTTAAACAAACCACATCACCATCAGAATCCTCCTCGCCAACTTCCTCCTCAGCGCCAGCTACACCAGTATCCTCATCCTGTTGTACTTCAACAGTGACATCTTCAATTTGCATATCAGCAAGTGGACTGTGGGTGCTCCTTTCAGCACTTGCAGGGGGCGTGCAAATGGTGGAAAGAGCCACCTCTTCACGTCCAGTGCTGGGAAGGTCAGGCATCGCAACCACCACCACACTTGGACTCTCCTTGGGGATTTGTGATATCTTCTTAGAAAGCACAGTTCTTCGCTGTGCTTTTGCCAGCTTAACTCTTTTGATTTTTTTAGTGGGAGGAGGGCTTCCATCGTCATGTGAAGCTGAACCACTAGTCATGAACATACTAGGGATCGACCTTAGCCGTTCCTTGCCACTCCGTGTCGTAAATGGCATATTGGCAAGTTTACGTTTCTCTTCAGCTGATTTAAATGTCTTTTTCAAGGTCATTTTCCTGAACTTTGCCATTTGGGATTGTATGTGCCCTCTACTATGACATTGGGCATCGGCCTTGGCAGACGACGTTGATGGCATGTTATCGTCTATGTCATGACTAGTGGCAGCAGCTTCAGCACTAGGAGGAAGTGGTTCTTGATCTTTCTCTATTTTATTTTTATCGGAGAAAGTTTGGTCCTCCATTTATGTTATATCGATTTGATATATACGTGCGGCTAAACACAGAAAATAATTTTTTTTTTGGTTTGGACTGGAGTGTACTTTGTGGGTTACAGCACCCTTTAACGGTCAAGCCAGCCGGCCCTTTACTTATGACACAGGCGCACTCTTGGCACTACTTTGTTGATGCACGTGCGGCTACTACGCACACAATTCACAAACACAGAAAATAATTTTTTTTTGGTTTGGACTGGAGTGTACTTTCGGGGGTTACAGCACCCTTAACGGTCAAGCCAGCCGGCCCTTTACTTATGACACAGGCGCACGCTTGGCACTACTTTGTTGATGCACGTGCGGCTACTGCGCACACAATTCACAAACACAGAAAATAATTTTTTTTTGGTTTGGACTGGAGTGTACTTTCAAGGGTTACAGCACCCTTTAACGGTCAAGCCAGCCAGCCCTTTACTTATGACACAGGCGCACGCTTGGCACTACTTTGTTGATGCACGTGCGGCTACTGCGCACACAATTCACAAACACAGAAAATAATTTTTTTTTGGTTTGGACTGGAGTGTACTTTCGGGGGTTACAGCACCCTTTAACGGTCAAGCCAGCCGGCCCTTTACTTATGACACAGGCGCACGCTTGGCACTACTTTGTTGATGCACGTGCAGCTACTGCGCACACAATTCACAAACACAGAAAATAATATTTTTTTTGGTTTGGACTGGAGTGTACTTTGGGGGTTACAGCACCCTTTAACGGTCAAGCCAGCCGGCCCTTTACTTATGACACAGGCGCACGCTTGGCACTACTTTGTTGATGCACGTGCGGCTACTGCGCACACAATTCACAAACACAGAAAATAATTTTTTTTTGGTTTGGACTGGAGTGTACTTTCGGGGGTTGCAGCACCCTTTAATGGTCAAGCCAGCCGGCCCTTTACTTATGACACAGGCGCACGCTTGGCACTACTTTGTTGATGCACGTGCGGCTACTGCGCACACAATTCACAAACACAGAAAATAATTTTTTTTTTGGTTTGGACTGGAGTGTACTTTGGGGGTTACAGCACCCTTTAACGGTCAAGCCAGCCGGCCCTTTACTTATGACACAGGCGCACGCTTGGCACTACTTTGTTGATGCACGTGCGGCTACTGCGCACACAATTCACACAGAAAATAATATTTTTTTTGGTTTGGACTGGAGTGTACTTTGGGGGTTACAGCACCCTTTAACGGTCAAGCCAGCCGGCCCTTTACTTATGACACAGGCGCACGCTTGGCACTACTTTGTTGATGCACGTGCGGCTACTGCGCACACAATTCACAAACACAGAAAATAATTTTTTTTTGGTTTGGACTGGAGTGTACTTTCGGGGGTTACAGCACCCTTTAACGGTCAAGCCAGCCGGCCCTTTACTTATGACACAGGCGCACGCTTGGCACTACTTTGTTGATGCACGTGCGGCTACTGCGCACACAATTCACAAACACAGAAAATTATTTTTTTTTTGGTTTGGACTGGAGTGTACTTTGGGGGTTACAGCACCCTTTAACGGTCAAGCCAGCCGGCCCTTTACTTATGACACAGGCGCACGCTTGGCACTACTTTGTTGATGCATGTGCGGCTACTGCGCACACAATTCACAAACACAGAAAATATTTTTTTTTTTGGTTTGGACTTGAGTGTACTTTGGGGGTTACAGCACCCTTTAACGGTCAAGCCAGCCGGCCCTTTACTTATGACACAGGCGCACGCTTGGCACTACTTTGTTGATGCACATGCGGCTACTGCGCACACAATTCACAAACACAGAAAATAATTTTTTTTTGGTTTGGACTGGAGTGTACTTTCGGGGGTTACAGCACCCTTTAACGGTCAAGCCAGCCGGCCCTTTACTTATGACACAGGCGCACGCTTGGCACTACTTTGTTGATGCACGTGCGGCTACTGCGCACACAATTCACAAACACAGAAAATAATTTTTTTTTTGGTTTGGACTGGAGTGTACTTTGGCGGTTACAGCACCCTTTAACGGTCAAGCCAGCCGGCCCTTTACTTATGACACAGGCGCACGCTTGGCACTACTTTGTTGATGCACGTGCGGCTACTGCGCACACAATTCACAAACACAGAAAATAATTTTTTTTTTGGTTTGGACTGGAGTGTACTTTCGGGGGTTACAGCACCCTTAACGGTCAAGCCAGCCGGCCCTTTACTTATGACACAGGTGCACGCTTGGCACTACTTTGTTGATGCACGTGCGGCTACTGCGCACACAATTCACAAACACAGAAAATAATTTTTTTTTTGGTTTGGACTGGAGTGTACTTTCGGGGGTTACAGCACCCTTAACAGTCAAGCCAGCCGGCCCTTTACTTATGACACAGGCGCACGCTTGGCACTACTTTGTTGATGCACGTGCGGCTACTGCGCACACAATTCACAAACACAGAAAATAATTTTTTTTTGGTTTGGACTGGAGTGTACTTTCGGGGGTTACAGCACCCTTAACGGTCAAGCCAGCCGGCCCTTTACTTATGACACAGGCGCACGCTTGGCACTACTTTGTTGATGCACGTGCGGCTACTGCGCACACAATTCACAAACACAGAAAATAATTTTTTTTTGGTTTGGACTGGAGTGTACTTTCGGGGGTTACAGCACCCTTTAACGGTCAAGCCAGCCGGCCCTTTACTTATGACACAGGCGCACGCTTGGCACTACTTTGTTGATGCACGTGCGGCTACTGCGCACACAATTCACAAACACAGAAAATATATTATTTTTTTAGCACTTGGGGGGAGCGCCCCTGATGGACAGAGCACCCCCTGGACAACACTACAGCTCTCCTTTAGGACTGGGACACTGCACAGGACTTTGGAGTGGACACAGCCCCTATGGAGAACTGACTGCACAACACAGTCCAGCCAGCCCCTATGGACTTTGAAGTAGTGGACACAGCCCCTATTAACAACAGCAGCACAGCACAACACAGCCAGCCCCTATGGACTTTGAAGTAGTGGACAACAGCAGCACTACACTACACTACACTACACAGCCCTAACTCCCACCCTCCCTCTTCACTGTCCACAGCCGAGTGAGAAAATGGCGCCGACGCGGGTACCTTATATAGGATCCAAAACCCGCGAGACTCGGAAGGCGGGATGATGACGTTTTGCCTCGATTTCAGATCCGAGTCAGGCGGGAAAAGTCGAGCCTGACTCGGATCGGACTCGGATCGGGGGGGCTCGGGGGGGTTCGGATTTTAGAAATCCGAACCCGCTCACCCCTAATAATAATAATAATAATAATAATAATTATTATTATTATTATTATTATTATTATTATTATTCTTTAATTCATTGCATAATTTTAGTCATTAAGGGGTATGTCACACAATATGCTAAACCAGAAAAAGAAAGATATGTCTACAATGCAGATTAATTTTAACCCTCACCTTTGGGTTAAGACATTTCATTGTCATCACAAAAAAAGGGATTGAAAAATATAGAAAAGATTGTTACAGTATATAAAATCACTTAGGGCTCTATTTATCAACCTTTTTTTACTAAAATAATGTGAAAAACACAATCTTCTCATTATTTTAGTTTCACTGAAATGTATTAAAGGGCTTTTGGAGCAGTTTTTGTGAAATACCACTCCAAATCCTTTAAATCGCATTTGTTTAGTAATCAGATTGCATTTCCTATACTTTTAATGGGAAATGTGAACTGCTTAAAATGTACTAAAGGGAAATTATGAAAAAACACCTGGCAGGAGCCCTGCTATAACAACGCCATCTGGAGATGATATTAAGCAGTATTCCCCCTGATTACCCAACTCCTGCTCTACTCTGACAGGCAGATCAGAGCTGGGAACCAGCCCCTAAATAGACTACAAGCTGATCACTAAAAAAAGAGGAGGTTTAAAAAAAATTAAACATATACCTGCACCCAGGGGTCCGGTGAGCAGTGAGCGCTCTCCTCCGGTCAGCTGGTCAGCGGGGCTCCTGCACTGTGACCCTGGTCAGCTGTGCTGTAAACAGGCATCTCAGTTTACAGCACAAATCAGCTGACCTGAATCACAAAACAGCTGACCGAAGAAGAGAGCTTACCAATAACCTATCAACAGGTAGGTAAGTACAAGTGGTGGGAAAAGGGGGGTAGTGCTAGCCAGCAGCAGTATATGCAGGTAAAAATACAGTCAGAAGTGTGCAGTGATGATTCACTGGGACAGAGCATTCTATCAAGCTCTGTCACTGCATGAGAATGTTACCATAATTCGCAATGTGAATTTAGGTGAAATTATCACACTACAACCGCAGTTAAAATGTGGATTGTAGTAAATAGGACCTTAAACTTTTTTTCATTTTACTTTAAAATAGAATTCTATATAATTTAGTAAAATATAAAAAAAAATTATCCCAACTATATTATTAAAATATAGATGTCATAATAAACAAAGTCTGAATACTGCTTTTAAATAATAAAATAAATACATCTTTTAGCTACTCATTGTCTGGTGGATACCTTTTATCCAGCCAGAGATATAAATTTAATGTGTTGTGTATACATTTCGGCATTATATCATAATAGGTTATAATACAGTATATGAATAAATAAAGGATAGCGCCACGGTGTCTGTCCTGGACCCAAAAGACACACAATCCAGATAAATACAATGATATTTTATTTTACTGGATCTACAAATATATATAAAAAAATAATGATTAACATATTACATTTTAACAGTAAATAGTGCTGAAACAACTCAATATCAATTGATCTGTACGTATAAAAAGGATTTTCACCCTAGACACACACCTATATATCATATAAAACTTAATTGAAAGCATCAGTTGTGTGGTCTATTCTCAAACAGTAATATAATATTGATGTGTCCATTTGTTAAAAAAATTGGATAAGAAAAAAGGTTGCATATGAAGAAAAGTATCCTTTCTATGAATGTGCAATATTCGTATTGTCACCAATATGTAACCAATCCTTTTGCGCAGTCCAGATACCTGTGTTATTTAGTGTCAGTACAGCTACTGATCCACATTTGATCTCAGCATTTTATAAGAATTAATGAGGTCAATCAGTGTGGTGTCTCCCCATGTAGGCTATATGTTATGGATGGTAAGGACAAAGAAACGTGTCCTCTTACAGCCAGCTTGTTAGCTCAATTCGGGGAGTGTGAACAAATTGACTACTCACCTGATGACCAAGTTCTCCTTCTCCGTTGGTATGGAGGTCGAGATCGCTGTGAGAATGTGAAGTAGCTGGTCTGTCTAAGCTGTAAGCTGTGTAGCGGCTGGCCCGTCAGAGCGGCTGGCTGTGCATGCCGGATGTATTGCATGGAGGTAAGCAGAGCTCGACGAAGGCACCCAGACCAAGCAATTCAACTCCGGAGCTCCAGTATCCATGGCAAGAGCTCCACCTGACAAAGCCAGCATTTGATTGGATGGGTGAAACGCGTAGGCCATGCGCCTTTCATGGAACGATAGCCGGAGGATGGAAACCCGACGGTGACACAGGCGTGCATGCACACCGCCGGTATTACCCTTGCACAGCAGCCGAAGACTGTCATCAATCCGGCCACTGCGCGACGAGGACCCACTGAGGACGGGTCTCAAACATCTCTGGCAGGACCCAGGAAGCAACCGCATGGAGGCAATACAAGTCACAAAACCCACTACTGTTACCACTGACACGGAGGTAGGTGGTGCATGCAACGACCAACTTTCTTTTACTAACATTTGGAAAACCAACTTTCTAACCTTTTCCTCAGAGAGGAGTCATGAGGTAACTAGCTGACTTGGACATCATCTTAAGGCACCTCATTGTTGTGAACTGTCTATACATAAGGACTTTATGCCCACATATTTTACTGTAAAATTTGTTGTATATTTCATTTTAAATCCGTGAAAATATCGTCTGCAGTGTGCATATGGTTCACGCAGTGCCATTGCATTGGATATCAAATACTGCACTGCCTGTAATTTATATGTTTTTTTATTTATCCATCATTCAGGTTTTAATTTATTATTGACATATATAGGGACACTGGTTTATGTCTGTCCAGTATATAACTTTGTCATTTTGATATGAACATATTTTAAGTCTACATAGTGCAATTTTGAACACCTTTTATTATTACCAGGTAACTGTATTTACTGCTCACCTACACACAATTTTTTTATAAACATCGTTTCAAGACACCCTAATAAAATCATTTATCATATTTTGCACCTGGTATGGTTCACATTCGCTATCCTTTATTTATTCATAAATTTCTACTTGAATTTCAGTGTTGGAAAACCCCTAGGAAAGCTGCCTGTCACTATTTGACTGCCGAGAGGTGGGCGCCCATATATATTTCTATAATACAGAATAAACTATTAAATTCTAAGAAATGTTATTGTATGTTTTTTTTGTAACTTTAAAAATAATCAATTGTATTTGCTAATTTTTTTTAAATTAAACATTTATGAGGACCTAATTATTCAGAATTGATCTTTGCTTTTAAAATCTCTCCTGTAGCAGAATCACAGAACAAATTTATGGTTTTGCAAGCTCGAACCCTGTTTTACCTTCCTCTACATGTGTCCATAGTCATAGCACAGGAAACAATGCCAGGGACCCACAACAAGTAACCATGATGTGGGGATGCAACTTTGCCATAGACAGATCGCCGTGATACAAATACGTTGTTTATATACTGCCACCACCGATGGTAGATGGCCACCAGTCCTTAATTTAACCAACAATTGTACAGGCTCGGCAACAAGATTCCCACGCAGTTAATCTGTTGCCTCCTGCTTCTAGCAATTAACACAGTTATTACATAACCTCTCCCCACTTCTGTAAGGCTTTTGACATGGCCCCACATTGCAGAATAATAAACAAACTGGAAAGCTTGGGATTCGATTCTATGACTGTTGAATGGATAAGATCTTGGTTGCAGGATAGGAAACAGAGAGTTGTAGTAAATGAAGTGTATTCACGGGAGGGAAAGGTTACCAGTGGAGTACCCCAGGGATCTGTACTTGGACCAGTGCTTTTTAATATCTATGTTGGTGATATTGCAAATAGTATTGAAGGGAAAGCGTGCCTTTTTGCAGATGACACAAAAATATGTAACAGGGTTGACACACCAGGAGGGGTAAAACAAATGACTGAGGATCTGGGTAGACTAGAGGAATGGTCAAGAACATGGCAACTACAGTTTATTGTAAAAAAAAATGCAAAATCATGCACTTGGGTTTCAATAACCTAAAGGCTAAATATAGTATCAAGGACACTATAATGGAAAATACAGAGGAGGAAAGGGATTTAGGAGTCACCATTTCAGATCACTTGATGCCAGACAAGCAATGCACCAAAGCATTGAGAAAGGCAAGTCAGATGCTTGGTTGCATAGGGAGAGGAATCAGTAGCAGGGGGAAAAAAAATGATAATGCCACTGTATAGGTTCTTGGTACGGGCTCATCTAGAATACTGTGTTCAGTTCTGGAGGCCAGATCTCCAGACGGAAATAGACACATTAGCGACTGTACAAAGAAGGTGCGACTAAAATGGTGCATGGCCTACAGCACAGAACTTACCCAGAAAGACTAAAAGATCTTAATATGTATAGTTTGGAACAAAGAAGGTAAAGGGGGGACATGATAGAATCTTTCAAATATATGAAGGGTTTTAACAAGGTACAGGAGGGAAGCATTCTTCAAAGGAAGAGATGTACAAGAACACGAGGACATGCACTGAGACTGGAGGGAGGTAGGCTCAGAGGAAATTTGAGGAAAAATTACTTCACAGAAAGGGTAGTGGATACGTGGAACAGCCTCCCATCAGATGTGGTTGAAGCTAAGATGGTGGAACAATTTAAACATGCTTGGGATAGGGATAAGAATATCCTTAAGAGAGAAGGAAGGAGCAAATATGGTTGAACGATAAATGAAAAGGGGCAGACCAGGAGGGCCAAATGGTTCTTATCTGCCATCAAATTCTATGTAATGCACAGTCCACCATTTCTTTACAATGGAGCTGTAGGGATAAAGTACATTTTTCTGTATGAATAACCAGATTGTGTGTAGCGGCCATTTCATTATCTGTCGCTTACCACAATCTGCTTCCTGACAATTACTATACTCCTGTTTTTCAGTAATACCTGCACTCTTCTATAACCATTGCTGCATCTTTAAGGACTTTTGTTGTTCCTCTTAAGTGTAATGCAATGTCAAAATATGGGACATTTTAAAAATTGTCAAGTGGTACCTCTATATCCTAATCTCTTGTAACCATTCTGTATGTAGCTAATAACCTACCATATAGGGACAAAGGGGTAAATTTACTAAAGGTCGATTTATGATCGAATTTTAAAAATCAATCTAAATCAACTGACACTGACAGGATTTCCAGTTGCAAATTCTGAGTATTTATCGTCAGTCTGGTTTCAACTTGTATTGAAACACAATGTCAATGTCAGTCAGATTTTGATCTTTAGTTCAATAGTAATGGCAAATAGAACCTACTGTAAAATACAATGACTAACCAATCCAACAAGAAGCACTGTGCAGATAACTATGATCTGTGCAGTGCTTCTTATGGTAAAAAGTAAATAAATAAGTAAAAATAAACATTCCCCCTAAATAACCAGCACTGGACCTTTCAGCCTGTTTTGGTCATGGAAAATCAGGGGAAAACTGGACATTGGGTTCCCTTATTTTCCAGTAACATCACTGGGCTATACCAGTTGGGGCCTTATGCCATAGCAGGGAGACACACAGCCTGGGGTCCCATCATGTAAAACCAGCCCAAAACTGGGACTGGAAACCCTCAGAAAGTTGGGACCCCAAAAATAAATTGGGTTTTCCCCTCCTAAGGATCAACCAACTTGGAGATAAAGACCAGATCTATTCCCTGCACCCCTGGTGATGGTGGGTGCAGGGTTAATTGTGTAAAATAAATATATTGTTCTTTATAGTGGGACTATAGGTCCCAGCAAGCCTTCTCCAGCATACTGGCACCTATAGTCTAACTGTAAAAAAAAACTATTAAATAATGACAGGACGTGCAGACCGACTGTGGTAACCCTTTTTTTTAAAAAATTAAAAATCACACTCACACTTTATGAATACTGTACCAACTCCTTGAATGTGCTTGGTCTCATTCTTTGTGTAGTAGTCTACAGGTCTTGGTAAAACAATAAACCACTATGACCCAATCCCATGGAAAATGCACTGTATGTACAGCATTTCTCGAAATGACAGTTCCCACGTGAAGTCTAGGGAGAACCACTGATTGGCTAAGAGCCGGATGCTATCATCCAATCAGTGGACGATTTCTATGGCAGCACCCAGGAGGGGATATGAATGATTTTTTTAAATTTGGGCATATAATAAAAAATCAGAGTGACAGGGAGAAGTGGGAATAATAAAAAATAGTGAGTCTTTTATAAATTAATATAAAAACAGTTTGTTTTTCAGTGGTAGCTAGTGTGTGCTGTGGTATCCCCCTGTCATATTGCACCCCAAAACAATTCTTGCAAGGGAGACCTGTTTTGTTCCTGGCTCATGAATGCAATTGACAGTGTTTTATAAAGGAATGTAAAAAAAATTGCATAGTGTGTTTTTAAGTGGCAGCTATGTGTTTGCTGCTATGTCCCCATCATCTGCATGCCAAAAATCATAAATGTAAAAAAAATGTTTTGCTGGTGTCAAAAATAATCTCCAGTCTTTTTGTAAAACTGCATGGTAAAAGTAAAAGTCCCTCTTTTCCCTATCTCATTGTACGTTCATTTGCTTTGGTGGCAGTTAAGTTCAACAACAGTAGTAAAAAATAAAACCAATCATGGATCAGTCAATACAAAAGCAGGAGCAACCCAGTGCTAGTATTGTAGTTGCTACCAGTATAGTACTTCTTCAACATCTACTTAAGGTGGTCATGGGGAAAGAAGGTTTAATAAAGAGTAGCTCAAATCTCCATGACCTTTATTTGTGAGTGGTGGTCCTGCTACTGCTGTTTCATGCCCTAGAATGCCTATTGCAGTAGCCGGTGTCAAACACAGTCAGACATCTTCTGTAACGTCACATACAACACCTTCTCGCTTTTAGTTTAGAGTTGTCATCCCTAAAACAGTCAAATCAGTGCACAAAAAGAAAACTATGGGCCAAATGTAATAGGGTGAGAGTTTAGAAAATGTGAAAGTTTAGCAGTAAACTCTCACACTTTTTAAACTCAGCCAATGTAATAGAGTCTGAGAACATGCAAATTACATGTTTTTAGACTAAAAAAACTCTCACGATTTAAACTTTTATCCAGATGTTTTCCCATTATGAAGATAAAACTCGACCAATGTGAGTGTTTGCTGCTAAACTCTCAGATTTTATAAACTCTCACCCTACTACAATTGGCCCTAAGGCTGAAGATTAAGACAACTCCATAACACTCCATGGTGGGTTGTCATTTAGAAACCACAAGGGATCGAGAGGGGTTTCCGTATAGTCATCAAAACCAGCCTTTAGTAAATGCCGTCAATTAGAAATAGAATCTGCCATGTACATGGGTTTCTAAATAATAACAAAACTGTTGCTTAGTAAATTTAACCCCAAGGGTGTCCACGATTGATATCTGTGAGTCTCACATTTCTAACAGTGTAATCCTAAAGAAGCCTCCTTTCACCATTTCTGCACCCTTCCCCTATCACCTGCACCCCAAAACAATTCTTGCAAAGGAGACCATTTCTGTTCCTGGTGTGCAAAAACAAATATAAACACAAAAAGAAGAAAGTTATTCCTTGATGGGGCACTCACGGATCAGGACTGTACAAATTGACAGAGTATAAGTCGACTAAATCGGGGAAACACTCTAATGTGTTAAAATATAACTTTTATTATTCCTATCTAAAATAACAATTCGTGAAATATAAAAAAATTAAAATACATCAAATAAAATCATGTGACCACTATTGATTTGACTGTGTTATTTCTTTGGCTGTGTACACATCATCATACAGTCAAATGGCTTGTTATGAGTTTATCAAATGGGTGTCTGTAGTATAAGGGACATACAGCACTTCTCCTTTATTTAATTTAATAAGATACACTATTATGTATCTCCCAAAGGTGCTGTTAGCCAACCTTGACAAAACAAGTCTATTCATTTGCGATTAACAATATATCTAAATATCGCATTATCTCAATGGCAGAGTATTATATATAAGTCTCTGACCTTTAATAGCAATGCTGATATAATTGCTTATGGTTGTTTGTCTAATGACATAGTCACCACTCTAATATTTCCATATATGTGGTAAATTAAAGCATATTTTGGAAACTAGAGTTCTGTTTATTGCTATTATGTCAAATAAGGTTAGTAGATATTAGATGCACCCTACATCAGTGGCGTAACTAGGGCAAGGCGAGCGGGGTGCGTGCCCTGGCGCCACTGGACCGGCGGCATGGGGGGGCACCGCCGGCCACGGTACCGGCCCGCCCGCCCTAGTTAGCCAGTGTAGCGCCGACCGCAATGAGTGCGGTCAGCGTTACACATTTACACAGGACCGGCGCTAGGCTTCCAGCGCCGGTCCTGTGCTTCACACCTGAGCCCGTTCCCTCCCCCTGAGTGCTTGCCCAATAGCGCTAGGAGGTGGGCTCAGGCTGTGCATAACACACGCATCGCCGCCAGCGCTGGCGGCGATGCATGTGTTAAACAGCAGCCAATGAGAGTCAGATAGACTCTCATTGACTGCTGCAGCACCCACTACAAGAGCCGGACTTCCGTCCGGTTCCTGCAGTGGGTAATGGGACTGACGTCATGACGTCATGACGTCTGTCCCATAATGCTGAGAGCCCGGGCGGGAGCGGCATCGCGGACAGGAGCAGGAATTCAGGTAAGTATATTTTTATATATATATATTTATTTTTTTTAACCTATCTGCACAACGGGGGAGGGGGGTGGCTGCTACTGGGGGGACCTCTACTGGGGGAGGTGTGGCTACTACTGGGGGTGCCATTAGGAGGACCTCTACTGGGGGTGGCTACTCTACTGGGGACTACTATTTGGAGGGGAACTACCACTGGGGGCATTATAAAAGGGGCCTATTACTAGAGGCACTGCACTCGGGGGACCACTACTGGGGTCAATAATAGGAAGGACCACTACAGGGGGCACTGGATAGGGGGGATCACTACAGGGTGCCTGCATAAGGGGACCACTACTGGGAAAACTGCATGGGGGGACTACTGCTGGGGGCACTATATAAAGGGCACTGCATAGGGGAGGGGACAACTACTGGGGGCACCATATAAAGGGCACTGCATAAGGGGATACCGCTACTGGGCGCACTGCATTGTGGGGACTGCTACTGGGGGCACTGCATAAGGGGGAACAATACATGGGGCACTGCATTTGGGGGGGCCACTACTGGGTGTACTGTTTAAGGGGAACTAATTGGGGGCTGTATAAGGGGGACCACTACTGGGGACACTGTATAAGGGGCACTACTATGGGTTTGCATAAGAGGGACCTCAACTGCATACTGGGGGTACTGTATAAGGGGTACTACTGGGGTTAAGGTGCATATGGATAGGAATGTTCAGTTTGAAAATAAAGGGGTGTGTCATGTTGACACGCCCCATTTTAGGTGACCACGCCCATTTTTTTGCCACGCGCGCCTCAGGCGCGCGCACATCGGGGGGGTTGTGGCTCCCTTTTCAAATTTGCCCTGGGCTACAAATACCCTAGTTACACCACTGCCCTATATTCTCATATGATTAAGAAGCGAGTTCTCACTGTCACTGAAAATAAGATATAATATCTCTAATCTACTGTGGGTTAATGTATACACAGCTATCATGAACACAAATGTGTTTTACTGTTCTCCATAATTTTCCCACACACTGATGGAGACCAAGGAAAAAATGCACAGATTTAGGAATATCATATATTAAAGCCAGGATCCTATAAGTAAGCACTAGATGGGAAATGTGTGTCAGGAGACACGCAGCACTCGCTATTTAGCGTGTGCTATGTTTGTATATTAATGTGTTGAAACTTGAAACCACTATGACTCTGTGACAATAATAATATATATGGAGGGTGTCTGTTAGACATAGCGATGCTGTCAGCAGGTGCATGTGACCTGCAGTATTAGGAGACTATGAGATCCATTGTTTCAATTTATCTGCATCAGGGACACTGAGAGATACATTGAATTGGGCCATTCACTTAGCCTAATACGGATAGTTAAGGGAGAATTACATTGCCTGGCTTTAATATATGATATTCCTAAATCTGTGCATTTTTTCCTTGGTCTCCATCAGTGTGTGGGAAAATCACGAAGAACAATAAAACACATTTGTGTTTGTGATAGCTGTGTATACATTAACCCACAGTAGACTAGAGATATTATATCTTATTTTCAGTGACAGTGAGAACTCACTTCTTAATCATATGAGAATGTAGGGTGCATCTAATATCTACTAACCTTATTTGACATAATAGCAATAAACAGAACTCTAGTTTCCAATATATGCTTTAATTTACCACATATATGGAAATGTTAGAGTGGTGACTATGTCATTAGACAAACAACCATAAGCAATTATATTGGCTTTGCTATTAAAGGTCAGAGACTTATATATAATACTCTGCCCTTGAGATAATGCGATATTTAGAAATATTGTTAATCGCAAACTAATAGACTTGTTTTGTCAAGGTTGGCTAACAGCACCTTTGGGAGATACATAATAGTGTATCTTATTAAATTAAATAAAGGAGAAGTGTGGTGTGTCCCTTATACTACAGACACCCATTTGATAAACTCATAACAAGCCATTTGGCTATATGATGATGAGCCAAATAAATAACACAGTCAAATCAATAGTGGTCATACGATTTTATTTGATGTATTTTATTTTTTTTATATTTTGCAAATTGTTATTTTAGATAGGAATAATAAAAGTTATATTTTAACACATTAGAGTGTTTCCCCGATATAGGCCCGTATTCAATTTGAAGCGAAAAGCCGAGATCGGGGAAAAAGTTTCGCCGATGACGTCATTTCGCCAGGCGGAAAAGTATCACCGTATTCAATTTCAAACACTTTCCGCCTAGTCGAAAAGTCAATGCAATGTAATAGGCGAAAAACTTTCGCGTATGAATAGCAGGCGGAAAAAAGTGCAGAATTGGGGTTTTGGGGTACAACATTGCGGGAACCCCCATGCAGCCTTAGGACAGTCCCCCAAAGGTAAACTGCATCAAAAAAAATCTTTTTAAAAGACTTAAGAACACCCCAAAAAATTACTTTCATTTTGGGGGTGAAAAAAAACAAAGTTGGGGGACAAAGTTAAAAACTAGCGAAATAGACTCCAGGGGGGTCCCCAAGTATGGCCCAGGAGTTTCTTGGATTGCAGGTGCTTGCGGCAGGTGGATTTTTCATGATTTTTTAAGCCCCACTTTAGGAACTTTTGAATATCCCATTTTCAAGTACCCAAAATTTGCTGGGACTAGTTATTTTCCACAAAAATCCTGCTAAATGCTATAGCACCTATTGAGACCATTTAAAGTGGCCAAATACCTTCAGCAGGGCTATTCTGGAGTACCCATAGTGAACCCCCATGTCAGTGCATCTTTGGAGGGTGTCAGGCTATTTTCCCCAAATATGACAAGATTTTTTGCCTGTTTCAGTTTCGCCGGGTGCCGTTTTGGCGTCCTTTCAAATTGAATATGGGGATAAGCGGGGACACACGTGATGCTTTTTCGCCTGCAAAATATGCGATGTAGGCAAAAAGTCCGGCAGGTGAAAAAGTATCGTGGGTGCAAAACATATTGAATACGGGCCTTAGTCAACATATTCACTGTCAATTTGTACAGTCCTGATCCAAGAGTGTCCCATCAAGGAATAACTTTCTCCTTTTTGTGTTTATACTATTGGGTTTATTCCAGGGTGCACCTCCTTGAAGTTAATTGATTATTGCATTATAGACAGACTTTTAATAAGGAAGGATTTGTGATTAATTAGTTTATAAATCTCTGTGCAGGTAATTTTGCTCTTTCAATTTAGTGCAAAAACAAATGACAACCTTTTAAAAATAAATTTGAAAATTTACAAAGTATGTTTTTTTCAGTGGCAGCTACCATGCTTGGTGGAAGCCCCATCACCTGCACCCCAACACAATTATTGCAAAGAAGTAATTTTATTTTCCTCATGTTTGAAAAAAAAATTGCCACTCTTTTATAAACTAATTAAAAAATGTGCAAAGTGTGTTTTTCAATATCAGCTACTGTGTGTGCTGGTATCCTCATCATCTGCACCCCAATATAATTTTAGCAAAGAGACCTTTTCTCTTCACTTAACTACAGATATTAAACAAGCGGTACTTGTCAAGCTAAAAATTACATGACTGTGACAACCCACTGAGTGGATGTATTGCCTTCAGCAGCAACAGTATCTAACACACAATGCCAGCTCATTCACAGGTAGGCTACTCTCTGTGTCATCAGCTTCACTAAGAGACATACTGGTGCCAATCTGTTTGAAAAACTCAGGGATGTGATAGCAAATGGCTTACCCCACTAAGACTTTCTTCTGGATTTGTCATTTCCAATAAAGCAAGTAAAAATGGACAACCATTACAACTGGGTGATTTTGAACATGTACCCCATGTTTTGCGCACCAATAGACTTGGTGGTTCAAATTTTTTTAAAAACTGACAGGTGCGTGCTGAACATGCAGACTGTGGGCCTGAAACACTTCTGAACATTTTTGGCATTCAGCAACTGCATGTAGTAGAGTGTAGCAGTTGTAATAACAGTATAATTTGACATGCCACCAACTCAAACAAGTGACTGTAACGAGGTGGAATTCCACCCTTTATTTTCTTCAGCAACTGGAGGAAAAGCAACAAGCCATCCAAGCATACATAACAAACTATGAGATTGGAAGAGAGGGAGCATGTTACCTAGTCCAGCACAGTAGAGAATACTCTCCGTTTTATACAAGCTACTGAACATATTTAAAATTGTAACCAATGAAATGAGTTCAAACACTGCCAGTCTGTGTCAGGTCATACCATTAATTAAACCATTGGATAAGCAGCTAGAAAAGATGAAGGAGGAGATGAAACATTGCAATTCCGCTAAGTATGTTGGACTTGTAGCTGAAGTTATTTTTCTGCTTCCCGAGAACCAAAGGGTTTTCTACATCTTGCAATTGGATCAGTACATTTTGGCAACCATGCTTGATCCTGGGTCATATGTAATATTTTTCTTTGCAAATGACACAGATCTTTAGAAATGCAAAGAGCTCCTTGCATGCAAATTCTCAGCTCAAGTGGTACATTGCATGCTGACATCTGCTGCTTCAGGTTTTCCTACAAATGCAGCTGCCAGGAAAAAACTGCACTTTTTTCCAAGAGACCCACTGGTGATGACAATGAGTCAACTCAGCGCATCAGAGTGAAACAACATTATAATTGCCCACAATTATTGGCACCTGTACTGTGAATGAACAGAAGGAGAAAAACTCTGTGACATGAGCACTCTTGTAGTATTATACAATAATTAAAACATAACCTTTAATAAATATCATCAAAAATAGCATAAATGCCCTGTACCAACTACTGTGAATGGTAATAAAATAGTATAGAATTGGTAAAACAATGACTTATGCTAACACAATGAACATAAATAGACATATGCACGCAGCTATTACATACTTATAGCTGAAAAGAACTCCTTATGGATAGAAAAACATCTAACAGTTTGAAAATATGAAACAGCATAAACAAAATAATATGCTATCAGTTCTTAACAGTTCGGCATTAATTATAATGCATAAATTATGTTTAATAAACATCTGGCAAAATATTGAATAGAACAGTGTTCATATCAAATGAAAACCATTCATAGTATCATAGTAATAATCCCAGTCAGTATTTACAAGACAAAACATCACATCATATTTCTAAATTGCCTCAAAGAGAAATAACAGAATAGTCAGGGAAAGACAAGGTTGCTGCTAGTAACTCTGCTAACTCCCACTTGGGCAAGGTCATCTATGGGAAAGCTAGAGAGCTAGCTGCAAACATAGGGCCTCATTCAGACCCACTCGCAAGCGGCTGTCCGCTCGCAAGTGGGTCAAAGGTGTGCACTGCACATGTGCACGACGGAGGGAGCTCCATCGTGCGCATGCGCCAGACGCGACGAGCGAAGGACTTTCCTTCGCTCGTTGTGTCTGATCAAAGGGGGCGTGCTGTCGATGTTGATTGACAGCACGCCCCCTTTGGTGGGCGTGCCGGGGGCGTGCCTCCCAGACGGGGGCGTTCCAAAGGGAACGCCTACCGTCAGAAGCCGGCCCACTGACATCACTAGTGATGTCAGTGGGAGTGATTTTGGCTCTGATGGAGCCAAAATCACTCCGGGCCTTGCGGTTGAGAAACTCAACCGCAGGCTCCGGCTCGCAGTGGCGATGGTCGCGATGGTCAAGACCATCGCGGCCATCAACCTGCACGCTCGTATAGGCTGTGGGTGGTGACCCACAGCTATACGAGCGTCCAGGAGGACGCTCCATAATTATGGAGGTGGGCCCTGATTCAGAGCGAGTGCTCTGGTCAGAGCGTCCGGCTCTGAATCAGGGCCATAATCCCTTAGAATATAGAGAGTGAATGGTATGTCTCTCAGACTTAATCTCAAATTGCTGAACGTCTTACTTTCGCATAGGACGTACGGTAAAAGGACCAATTGTCTGAGCTAGTAACCAGTCAATCAGAAAAATATAATAGTATTAGGCTAGTACTAGACACTTATAGATAAAGGTGTGGTAGAATACATAAGGGACCACAATAGTAATTGGGTCTCAAATTGTAGTCTAAAAAATAGAAATATCAGAATAGTTAGGGAACAGGACCGATACTCCCAGTTCTACCACATCTCATTTGGTCCAAATGCCATTGATGAGAAGTGTGACATGGGAGGACAGCTATACCCTCTGAAAATCAAGAGTGAGTGATACGTTGCTCAGGTGTTCCTTTCTGCTTTCAGATGTCATACTCTAGGCATAGAACATCTGATGAGAGAAGTACTAACCTGAGGTTGTACCTAATCAACCAGAGAGATACAGAAGTACTAGACTAAACTGATTAATGCTGTATATATAACCGTTATTGAGATCAAACAAAATGTATATAAACAGGATGTGATGAAATCATTACACTAATCAGTAAATTAATATAGAGGAGACAGAACAACATTCTCAGTAATGCAGAATTAACACATATAATATTGGTCAATTATATATGTGAAATAGGCAATATGTCCAAAATTTATATAGCACATACTGTATACTGATAATATTAGTATAATCTGAGTGTCTCCAAAATACCCTTATATTGGTAAGCCTCATAGATATAAGGGGTTGCTGTTTCAAAATGTATAAACACAGAGAGAGAATAATGCAACAATTGAAATCATTACACTAATCAATAAATGAATAAAGAGGAGATAGAACGATGTTCTCAGTAATGCACAATTAGCATATAAAATATTAGTCAATTACATATGTAAAATAGGCAAAATGTCCAAAAATTATATAACACATGTACTGATAATATTAATATAATCTGAGTGTCTCCAAAATACCCTTATACTGGCAAGTCTCATAAATATACCCTTATATTTATGAGACTTGCCAGTATAAAGATATTTTGGAGACAGCATTGCTGTTTCAAAATGTATACACACAGAGAGAGAATAATACAACAGTTGTAATTAAGACCATCATTACTTACAATATAAATTAAATCGTATACGTTTGGATGTTCAGTATCTCCAAAGGGTCTTATTACTAGAGAATCTCATATGCTTAAAGAAACACTGTTGCAAGCATATATTAGTATAAGCAGAAAATAATGCAACAATTACAGTGAAGCAAAATCATAGGCCCTCATTCAGAGCCGTTCGCTATTTGCGGTCGTTCGTTCAAAAACAAGGGGTGGCTATTCAAATGATCCGTTCGCACATTGCAGTCTGTTCACACCTCTAAGTCTGAACGAGCGAGCAAAACATACGCTCGTTTATTTGATAAAAACGCCCCCTGGCCGCTCGCACCATACGTCATGTCCGCTATTTATTAGATTAATCGAGTACATCGTACAGCATATGAACTGCTCGCTATTCTTGTGGTTGGTTTTTTCAACCGCTATTTTGCGAGCAGTTCTGAGTTAAAAAAAAACAAGTGACGTGGTCAATGACGCTGCTGGATTAATTATGCACACCCTTAAAACGCCCGTTTTGACCTTTAAGCACGCCTGCATTCGAATTCCACTCCCCCGTTTTCAAGCACCTTCCCCTGTTACCACCCACATACGCCTCATTCTGTCACTCAAAATAGCAGGCACTCGCTATATAGCGTACAAACGATTTTCGGCCTCACTGACTGGTTCGCGCATGCGTACTAAAAACCGTACGCGAACATCGCTCGGAACGAGCGTACTGCCGCTAACGAGCGGCTCTGAATGAGGGCCATAGTCCTCAGTGTGAATCAAATCACGTGTTTTAGAGAAGAAACGTCCTAGCAATAGTTCTCTAATCTTGTCTCCAAGAGAACCAGGGGATGTAGAATTATAAGATGTGTATTTAAAGAGGGGAAATTAAATGTAAAGTGCTAACAGCAACATGTAAAATGCCCGGTGTGTGTTCTAATGCCAATGCTGGCATTTCCAGGTGATCCACACAGACTATGAAACTATTTCATGGTAGCTTACTAGAGTATGGGTCATGAGGCTAAGCATAAAAGGACAAACAAGCACACACTGGGATACCGACTGGTTGATGATGTGTCCCGTGCTGTGCAGCCACGGGCACCCGTCCTGTCTGCCGACCTGTACTGTGACTCAATCTGCTACAGTAAGCATTAATAGAATGGTGGAAGATTATTTTAATGACAATGTTCAAATTAACATGTCTTACAGTCCCTTTGAATACTTTAAGGAAAAACAGGCAATTTGGAGCACAGTACATTGCTGTACTTTACTGGGGCATTCCTGTAATTGTATCTTGCAAGGCTTCTCATCCAGGCATATATAACCAGTTTCCTGCTGCTTCTCCCCAGATACTAGAGTAGTACCACCAAATAATATAATTTAAAATTATCGACTTTGACTAGGCCGTTACTCTGCCTTAATTCTCTTGTCTCTTGTATTGTCTTCAGGCCTGAGTAGCAGTCTCCTCTCCTCTGTGGGGGTGGGGGGGGTGCAATCACACTGATCGCATCCCCCCTGGATATGCCCCGGATAAAGGGCGCACAGAGGCCCCTCCTCAGAACGACCATATTTTTTAAGGGGGACGTAGCCATGCCTTCCACGATCAGGTCATACTCCTCGATAAGTTCCAAGTCTTTGGGACTAATTGAATTACCCAGGGGAATCAATTAGCTGGCGGGAAAGTGCCGCAGCTAATTGAATTCCACCCTTAGTTACAGATGTGTAAAATTCAGAATTGCTGAATTCTGTTGCCAATTTATTTTTTTACAAATTTGATATTAATAAAAGAAGAAAACTCTATAATTGTCATGCTCTTCACTTCTCTGTTGTCAGCAAATATGACATAGGCAATTGTCAGAAAGCAGTATAGCTTTTTTATTTAATAGGCATAAGTAGATGTAATTTCCAATTATAAAACCTTAGTAAGCTATCTAAAGCTTTTAATTAAGCAAATGTAAAATATTGTAACTATATTTTTTGTTAATATTTATTCTGCCAAAATACAGTGTATTTTACCATGTACAAACCCAAAATTTTAGTACAGAGCAAAGTAAGTTAAGCTGACGCTGCTGCTTTTCTCAGCTTCATGTCAATTTCAGTCACAGATTGTACACAGAATTGACTGTACTTTAAGTATTTCCTGATCTGCACAGGTTACTGTAGGCTTGTGCCATGTTTCAGCTCTAGAACCTTGTGTCCATCACTTGTGATGCTGACCCTAGCCTTATATCCTAAATCTGTAAACCCGGACACATATTTTATAAGTTACTATAAATTGAAGATTGACAAATTTTCATCAATTAAGTTGTCATGGTCGCAAATCAGTAGAATATAATGTTATTTGATACTAAAAAAACACATTAAACTAGATGGCATTTATTCTGCAGAATATCAGCTCTAATATATACAGTATTTGTCATGTTCCCACATCCTTTATAATTAACGGAAATAATTGTAGAACTGGTACAGATTTTATTTTATCCATCTTTATTTCACCTTTATCTACTTTAATGAAGCCAAGTCTTCTATTTATAAGTACACTCTGAAATGTAATGAAGTGTTCCTCTATGGATGACAAAACTACAGACAACATTTTAGTTGAATAGACCCTTAACAGCAATTTTCAGACCTATTCTATTTATTATTTTGCTAATGAGACGTTTCCATGTGGTGTAGAACAAAGAGACTGGGAAGTGAAGCACCTAGCAGGGTGTCTTATTCAGAAAATTGCAAAGTAACAGAAATATTAATTATGTGTATAATGATCGCGCAAAGAAACACAATACACTTTACTGGAAATAAATTTGCAGCACACTTATTTTGACTGATTGTTTCTGAAAGGTGCAGAAGGGCTCAAGTCATACTTGCCTACCCTACCAGGACCTGTGGGAGGCTGCCAATTTCTCGGGTAACCCCTGCACCCTTGGAAGTGTAGGCACTTCTCCTGCTGCCCATTTCCTAGTGAAGTTTGCAGAATGGGGAGAATATTCCAGGGGATCGGCGAGTCCGTACGCAGGGGGCAGGGACTAATGATGTGATTCTATAAAAATCATGTCATTTGGCCTCGCTCCCTAATTAAGTATGCAGTGTACATGGCAAATTCCTGTGAGGGGCAGGGCTTAATGACACAACCCATCCGGCCCTGCCCCCAAGCACCGCCTATCTGCTTCTCCTCTCCGGACTTCTCCCGAAGTCGGCATGTATGGCTCATGTACTAAGTTTGCATTTAATTGTCAAATTTGCGCTAAACCACAACAGCCAGTCAGTAGCTACAGTATTAATGTCTAGTGCAGCTTAGACAGGGAAAGCAAGTGTCTGGATTGTTGCTATAGCGGTGTGTAAATTTTATTTCTTATTATTGATACATATAGGGGCATGCGGCTAATTATCACGTTAGTTGGGTTTTAATTAGCAGGGATTCCATGCGCGGTTGTCCCAGAGACCCCGCACGCAAGGCCCCACTGTCGGGCTTTACCTCGCACCTCCTGTAAGTGCGAGGTAGAATCAGCGCCAAGCCGCCCTGTGCGGCCTCGCGCAACAGAGTATAACACACTGATTCCACAGTTCTCGCGGAATCAGTGTGTTCTCGCGCAAAAGTCCCATTTTAATAACGCGGGGAAAAAGCAATTTCATTGAATAGCTAATCCCCGTGTTGCGGGACTTTTCGACGAGAATTAGCCGCGGGTGAAACCCCGCGGCTAATTGGATATGCCCCATAGCATCAAACTTTTAAAGGAAGATTCAATTCTCTGCTACGACTTTTCATTGTCACCCCATAAAGGAGCACAGGAAAATTAGTAATGTTTGGTTGCCATAATACATACTGATATGATTGGTAGAGATGAGCAGTTTGAATTTGGAGAAATCTGACACAACCGAATTTAGGGGAACCATGTGGTATTTGGACCTTGTCATGCGACAAAATGCCATTTCCCCAGAAATCTCAGATCTTGCATAACCCAATCCCGAGGTGAAGGTTTTAATTCTAATTTTCCAATAATTATCTGTACTTATGTTTTTTCTTATCACATAAATGCACTGTGAGGATGCTCATCTGCCATGTTGTGCATGTAGGCAAAAGATCGCTGTCAGTTTCAGTAATTACAGGTATCCATGGGCCCCCTGTTCTGCATATCTCACACTCGTGTTGGATATTTTATTATTTTAAAGGTTAAGCACCAGTCTGCAGTGATCTGTTTCCCCTTCAATATCAATACTCAGATCCAAAAACAACAGCAACTCCATCCTATACCATGGTCTGTGGGTTCTGCCAGCATTCTCTGTTGCATTGCTTGCAGCTATAGTACATTCAAGAATAACCTGTTACTTGATAACCAGACCAGTCTTTAAATTATAATTGTTATAATAAACTTGAAGTTAGTACTAGGGACTGAGAGTGACTGACAGAGTGAGAGACAGGCTGAGAGTCTGCAAGAATCTAAGAGTTTCCATCCTGCAAAAAAAATATTTTTGTGAACTTATCTACCTCCCATAAAAAATTTAAGTTTCCAACACTGTTGAACAAAAACTAAAAATATGTTTATTGTACGTATATTGTGTGCTGAGCTATATCACAGTTTACATAGAAAATGGCAAAAGTTTGAGGTACTACCCTGGTATTTTATTTTTGTGAATTGCAAGGTTCCTCCTTTGTCTATCTCATTGTGTGAGATAACATACTGTTATCTATTGTAATCTAATTGTAAAATCAGACTGTATTATATTAAATGATGGATTAGTCTGTGGGTCCTAGTCCTAGCAACATTGTACTAGTACTACTAGTAATTCAACATCTTGTACTAGTGGAAACAAAGTTGATGTGGGAAGAAAAAAGTTTAAACGAGGCCATTCCAAATCACATAAATCTTGCTCAATGGCAAATAAAACATCAGCTCATGGTGATGTGACAGGCAGTAAAAATATTATTGATGATGAAAATTTTGTGATTTTACCAAAAGAGAACATAGCCAACATGTACAGCCATGGCCAAAAGTTTTGAGAATGGCACAAGTATTGGTTTTCACAACGTTTGCTGCTTAAGTGTTTTTAAACCTTTTTGTCAGATGTTACTATGGTATACTGAAGTAAAATTACAAGCATTTCATAAGTGTCAAAGGCTTTTATTAACAATTCCATTAAGTTTATGCAAAGAGTCAATATTTGCAGTGTTGACCCTTCTTTTTCAAGACCTCTGAAATTCGCCCTGGCATGCTGTCAATCAACTTCTGGGCCACATACTAACTGATGGCCATCCATTCTTGCCTAATCAATGCTTGGAGTTTGTCAGAATTTGTGGGTTTTTGTTTGTCCACCCTCCTCTTGAGGATTGACCACAAGTTCTCAATGGGATTAAGGTCTGGGGAGTTTCCTGGCCATGGACCCAAAATGTTGATGTTTTGTTCCCCAAGCCACTTAGTTATCACTTTTTCCTAATGACAAGGTGCTCCATCATGCTGGAAAAGGCATTGTTCATCCCCAAACTGTTCTTGGATGGTTGGGAGAAGTTCCTCTTGGAGGATGTTTTGGTACCATTCTTTATTCATGGCTGTATTCTTAGGCAAAATTGTGAGTGAGCCCACTTCCTTGGCTGATAAGCAACCCCACACATGAATGGTCTCAGGATGCTTTACTGTTGGCATGACACAGGACTGATGGTAGTGTTCACCTTTCCTTCTCTGGAGAAGTGCTTTTCCAGATGCCGCAAACAATCTGAAAGGGGATTCATCAGAGAAAATAACTTTACCCCAGTCCTCAGCAGTCCAATCCCTGTACCTTTTTCAGAATATCAGTCTGTCCCTGATGTTTTTCCTGGAGAGAAGTGGCTTCTTAGCTGTCCTTCTTGACACCAGACCATCCTCCAAAAGTATTTGCCTCACTGTGCATGAAGATACACTCACACCTGCCTGCTGCCATTCCTGAGCAAGCTCTGCACTGGTGGTGCCCTGATTCAGCAGCTGAAGCAACTTTAGGAGATGGTCCTGGTGCTTGCTGGATGTTCTTGGGTGCCCTGAAGCCTTCTTCACAACTATTGAACCTCTCTCCTTCTTGATGATCCGATAAATGGATGATTTAGGTGCAATCTTACTAGCAGCAATATCCTGGCCTGTGAATCCCTTTTTGTGCAAAGTAATGCTGACTGCACGTGTTTCCTTGCAGGTAACCATGGTTAACAGAGGAAGATAATGATTTCAAGCTCCACCCTCCTTTTAAAGCTTCCAGTCTGTTATTCTAACTCATCAGCATGACAGAGTGATCTCCAGCCTTGTCCATGTCAATACTCTTACCTGTGTTAACGAGAGTTTCAGTGACATGATGTCAGCTGGCCTTTGTGGCAGGGCTGAAATGCAGTGGAAATGTTGTTTTTGGGATTAAGCTCATTGTCATGGCAAAGAGGGACTTTGCAATTAATTGCAATTCATCTGATCACTCTTCATGACATTCTGGAGTATATGCAAATTGCCATCATAAAAACTGAAGCAGCAGACTTTGTGAAAACCAATACTTGTGTCATTCTCAAAACTTTTGGCCATGGCTGTACACCACCAATAGTGCCAAAGAAAGTCTCAGGCCAATGTTTACTTAACGTGGTGGTAGTAGAACTAGAAACAAGACCAGGTTGAGAGTGAGTGGCCAACACAGTTATGCATCTTCTGCAACTTCCCAAGCACTAACTTCTCACTCTAAGGGGTATACTTACTAAAGTGCGGGTTTTTAGAAGTAGAGATATTGCCCATAGCAACCAATCAGATTTTATTTAACATCTATCTAGCACCTTCTAGAATATACTAGCTAGAAACTGGTTGCTATGGGCAACATCCCCACTTCTAAAAACCAGCACTTTAGTAAATATACCTCTAAGTGTAGTACTAGTAGTGTGACTGGTGTTACCTCTATAACTGACATATCCATAAGGAAAAATAATAACACTGAGGCCAAAGAACAAAATGAGTGTTCACTGAAGAATCCAGTGTAGAGTACAAGGGTGTCCATGAGTGGCATGTGTGTGTGTCAGACAGATCACAGTTTAAAACTGTGATAAGTTCTGAACAGCATCTTCACAATTCCCTAATCCTCTGAAAATGTGATGATGAGTAAGTAGCATTGAGGAAGAATTAGAAATAGAGGATGAAAATATAATTGTTTAATTGTTGTTAATCTGCAACAGGATGATGGCAATAATTGTGTATCAAACAATGAGGATGATGATGATGACTGTGTTGTATGTAAAAGTGATGATGATGATGATGATGGTGATGATGATGATGGTATCGTCTCCAAGAAAGTCAGCCACTGGTGTTCCTACATCATAACCATGATAAGCCTGGTAAAAACACCAAAATATCCACCTCTTGGTTGTGGAACTATTTCTAGCCCAACCGGGACAATGTTTTCAAGCCATCTCTAGCCTTTGTGATACCAAAATAAGTTGACACAATGTAGGAATGTTAACCATCTAGGCACCTCCTTGCTACTATGTCATTTGTAACATCATGATGCAAGTGATTCATCCCAAAAAAGCAAAATCATGTGCAATAAGCAGTCCAGTAAACAGCTACTAGCAGCATGGTTAAAATCCTCATACAATCTTCACTTCCAATACCCTCATCATTGGCCTCCTCAGTAACAGTATTAAGTAGTACTCTTATATGTTTGGATCAAATGCAATCTGACTCCTGTAATGCAATCCATAATTCCCAAGAAGAATCTCTGAAATTCACAGCAGATCACCAAAGCCATGACAGCCATGTTGGCAGTTAATCTAAATCCAATATCTGCAATAAATTAGAGATGAGCGGGTTCGGATTTCAGAGATCTGAACCCACCCGAATTTAGCAGATCTGAGTCGGCTCCAAGCAGGCTAAATTTTTCCCGCCTGACTTGGATCTCAAACTGAGGCAGAACTATAGAGTCTGAAATCTCACGGTTTGAGAGCTTTCGTCTCTATGATCAATGTAGTATATAAGGGACCACGCGACGGATGCCATTTCACTCTGGCTGTGGAGACTGAACAGGGAGGGTGGGTAGTGTAGGGCTGGGAGAGGTTCTGGTGCTGTCCTGCTGTGTCCTGGGCTGGTGCTGATCCATTCTGGGCTGGTGCTGTCACTGTGCTGTTTGCTGTGTCCATCTGGGCTGTTGCTGATCCATCTGGGATGTCTGTGCTGTCTGCTGTGTCCTGGGCTGGTGCTGCTGATCCATTCTGGGCTGGTGCTTTGCAGTCTGCTGTGTCCATCTGGGCCCAAGTTCTGGACTCAAAAAAAATATATATAGTCAAAAAAAAATCAATCAATCAATCTTTTATATTTTTTCTGTGTGTGTGTGTGCATGTGTGTTAGGCTTAACCGCAGTACCACACAAGATCCAGCCAGCAACACAAGTTGCAACCTAGTGCTGCCTGACTCCAGTCATGCTAAAAAAAAAAATCAAAAAAAGTGTCTTTTATATTTTTCCGTATGTCTGTGTGTGCATGTTGGCTTAATTGCAGTACCGGACAAGATCCGGCCAGCAATGCAAGTTGCCACCTAGTGCTGCCCGACTCCAGTCATGATCAATCTGTGATCTGGGCCCAAGTTATGGAGCTGGAAAAAAATAAAAATATATTGTCTTTTATTTATAAAAAAAAATTTGTGTGGGTGTCAGCCACACCTGGCTGTCACTGTCACCGGCGTAGGTGCGCAGGGGTGCTGTGCTCTGGTCTGTTGAGGGGTTGCTGCCCAAAATAATAAAAAAATTATTGTGTGCATGTCAGCCACACCTGGCTGTCACTGTCATCGGTGACGGTGCGCAGGGGTGCTGTGCTGCTGTCTGTCAAGGGGCTGCTGCCCAAAATTATAAATAAACAATTTTTATTATGTGCATGTCAGCCACACCTGGCTGTCACTGTCATCGGCATAGGTAAACAGGGGTGCTGTCTGTCAAGGGGCTGCATGAATATTTCAATGAAAAGTTTTTTTTATTTATTGGGTTACAAAAGTTTTCTTTTTTATCTTAAACATAGCAGAAATGTTATCCTAACAGCTTATAAAGTTATATTCTCTAAAAAACTAAAGTCTATATTTATTTACAAACCTATATAGAGTATACATCCTAGATTCTAAAACTGTTCTATTCAAAAACAAACACAAAAGTCAGGAGAGGCCTCAGAGAACATGAAAAAAAGATGCTCTCAAAGGCTGAACTTCAAGGGATTTCTCGATCATGCTCTGCAGTGTGGAAAGGTTTCATTCACGTTTTCTATAAAGCAGTTCAAAGTTACAGCCTTCAAAGTGTCTGGCTATAACACCCACCTTTGCCAGGAATTACCAAAGATTATTACAAGCAAAGGATTCATCTGTCTGGATTGTGTCTGGGAATTAATGGATCATATTTGGCCTGAATACACTAAGACATCCAGTGATTCTGTCACTGTGTTCTGTAGCCGACTTTATCCCTACCTGAATCGCAAACTGAAATACGGAATAGTAAGAACAGACAAAATGAAGGCCTTTGTTATTCTGCTGCCTGCATGCCAACCAATACCTCCCAGACTACACCCACAGGGGGGACCAGGTCTTGATAATGACCATCCCCATCTGTTGCTAGGCCTTCTTCTTCCAAACCATCCATCCTGGACTTCTTGTCCAAAAAGGTTGAGCAGGGTACAGAAAGAGGAGCTAGATGTCCCCGATGATATTTTCTCATCTATAATAGATGATGTGGAGAGATAAGAGCTTCAGATGTTGGAACAGGGGCTCCCACCTATTTGGCTTCCCTCCAGAGAACAGAGCTCTGTTCCTCAGGAAGTGTCTATGCCTGAGCTGATAGGTAGGTAGTCTCTGTTTGTTTGTAAACACCCATCAGGAGATGGCCACCCGAAAATATAACAACTATAATAATGTGTCCACTGATAACCAGCCAACTCATAACAGTCTCCTCTTCCTTATGAAACTAATCCTGTCGCCTTGATTGATCAATCAGCCATGTGTGGTCCACCCAATTTTTGGCCTTCTATATTCTAACGTAATCACATATCGAAGAAGTGGACAGCAGGTACAATGGCAATTTGAAGGGCACTAACTAACTCTGTTTTTTTAATGTCCCTGTACAGGTTGGGAAATTCTGTTACAGAACAGAAGGTTTGCAAAGGATTTATTTAAGTCAATAACTGGGATGAAAAAATCCACTCCCAGCAAGCAGGCATGACACTCAAGAAAGAATTCCCAAGAAAGACACAGCGTAAGACTTAAACCTTAGGACTGAAATGTTGCATTTGCGGCTCTGTTCCGCTTGTTCACATATCTCATATGGTTAAGTGGCAGTGGGAACAACAGCAGTTTGAAGGCCACTAACTATGTTTTTTTATGTCCCTATACAGGTTTGGAAATGCCATTATAGAAGATTTGCAAAGCATTATTTAAGTCAATTGTTTATTTTTTTTTGGAAAGCACTCTTCCTGGTCCCCTTCTGGGATGAGAAAATCAACTCCCAGCAGCAGCCATGCTCAAAGATTCTTCTGTGGCAAGGACTGATGTAAATGTACTATGTCATATTTTTTTGTAAATGCCTCCTCCCTTCCCCTTCTCCCTCATAAATTTTCTTTTGAATCAAAAAACAATATTAAATTTACTACCAATCAACCCTTCCTGTCCCTGCCCTACATTCAACTACATACATACTCCAACTCCCTCAGGCCTCTCTTGAATAATAAAAGTGTTGCCTGATGTGCCATGTTTGAAGTTGAACTGCCGTGTGTTTGTGTCACCCACTGCTGCAGCTTAGCTTAGTCAGCCAGCTATCTTGGTGCAAATTTTGGGCCTAAACAAGATGAACAAATCAATATTGTGAGCTGTGAGGTTGTCAAAATTGACTGGAAATGAGTGGAAGTAAATGTTACTGGGGTTATTAATACTGTAGGATCAAAAAAGGCCCATTTTATGTGATTTTAGCTGTTTTTTTTATTTTTTAAGAAAAAATCCAGATCCAAAACCAAAACACGAAAACAAAACACGGAGGTGAGGTTTTGGCAAAACCAATCCAGATCCAAAACAAGGGAAGATTCAGATCCAAAACCAAAACACGGGGGTCGGTGCACATCTCTACAATAAATGCAATAGGTTTCTGTCGATTAGGTGTGTGTCCACGGTACCAAATTCCATCTAAATTACATTCTCTCAAACAGCAATACCACAGTTATCCATGGAGATCAGTAAAATTCATGACTCCCTTTGAAAAAAGTTGTATCCACTATCCACCTAACTACGGTATGTGGACAAGCGACACTGGTAAAACAAAAGAATACATGACAGTGATAGCCCACTGGATAGGTGTACTGCACTTAACATAAGTAGCAGCATCATCATTTTTATCCTCATTCTGTCAGCACAGCAGCACTAACAAACAATGCTAATTCACAGGCAAGCTACTTTATGTATTGTTGGCTACACAGAAATTCATACTAGTGTAAACTTGTTGCATAAACTTCGCAATGTTATATTCAAATTACTCATCACATGAAAACTCTCCTCTGTATTACACCTAGTGGGTATGTAATAAAATTAGCCCCACTTGCTGCGTCCATACCATCAGTATCCATCCTTGTATAAATCATGCCAGCAGTTCTCTTTCTAAGAGTAAAAAAGTGCAATATAAGTGCACAGAAAAAGTGTAATACAGTGCAAATATAAAGTGCTTGGGTGTTACAATAATAAGACAGTTTGCAGGTCTGGCTATAAATACCAATAGTGAATTTTTTTTTAGAAAAAGCTATCATAAGTGATTTTCAAATAAGTAAAAAAGCGTATAAAAGAAAGCCACATGATGTTGCAGTCATTAAATGTTTAGAGGGGAGCCTTGGTAGAATGCTGTGGATGCCATCCACAGGGTACAAATATAGAAGCACAAATTACCTGACTCAGAATCCTGATGCCTGTCATTAGACCTACTCCGGGAGCGCGATACCCGGCTTACAGATCGAAGGTAAGCCAGCCGCTGGGCGCAGACAGCCGTGGGGGGGGAGGGTTATGTTAGGGGCTCCCAGGGGGATTTAGGGTTAGGCACCCCCCGGGAGGTAAGGGTTAGGCTAGGTGAAGGGGGGGTTAGAGTTAGGCACCCCCGGGGGGAGTTTAGGGTTAGGCCCCACCCTGGGAGACTTAGGGATAGGCTGCGGGGAAGGGGGGGTTAGGTTTAGGCACTTAGAGGGGGGTTAGGGTTAGGCACTTGGAGGGGAGGTTAGGGTTAGGCACCCCTAAAGGAGAGTTAGGGTTAGGGAGTAGAATTAGGTTAGTTTATACTTACCTTTGGATGTTCGGGATCTTCACCCCTTCCGGGCTTCCGCTGTCGGCCATGCGATTCCCAATATAATACCCAATGGTGCAACACTCCTAGATAACATATCTCACTCAGACTGCTGCATGTACGGCAATGTTTCAGTGCCCTTTAATCGTGTGGCACTTAAAACATCAGGATGACAACAAATAAAAGTGTGTCCTACCTTAATATGGACAAACACCAAGTGAACGTCAATGCTAATTGCGGGTCTTTGCACCTGGTCAGCGGTGCGTGTAACGCGACATCATCAAAGCCCGACCCGTTTGTAGGCTAAATCGTCATATCTGTGGTCCCCCTCACCATTGCAACAGTTAGTAAACTAACATCACTTAGCTGTAAATGGAACAATAGGCATGTTAGTGACAATATCAATCAAAAATATAAATGACTTATCTGTAATATGTATGGACATAATAATCATAACAGCTTCAGATATACACTGTAATGCCATCGTAATTACAATATGCAGGATGGATAAACCCACAGAGGTATACTCAAATCAGATCTGTCACAATTGATGTCATGTACTGCATCAGGACAAGCAGTCAACAGGCCAGTAACTAACTAATTAGATATTACCATCCATATAACACAGTGACTCCTATCAGGTACTAGGCTAACATATATTTACTAATACGGTGTCAAGGGACCTTGGCTAACCAAAGTAATGTAAATGTGCCTAAAATCATGCTATAAGCAGTTGTTAATGCCCAAATGGTCATTAAGTCCCTTAGGGCTCAATGTGTTCAGTCTATATATCCACTCCATCTCCCGTTGTAGTAACTTAAGTGGGCGGTTGCCTCCCCTGATAATAGCGGGGATGTGATTGATCATACGGTAACGGAGAGAGGCTAATAGGTGAGGTATTCTACCAAAATGCCTGGCTACAGGCTGTTCGCTATTGCCGTTATGGATTGCTGCACGAATGGCAGATCGATGCGCTGCTATTCTCTCCTTGAAGGCCCGCTCGGTCTTGCCTATATAAGACAATCCACATGGCCATATTATCTGGTAAATCACATATTTAGAATTACATGTTAATCGGTGTCTGATTTTAAAAGCTTTACCAGTATGCGGGTGGTAAAAAACATCCCCTGAAGTGAGGTATTAGGATGTATTAAGTGCTCTTGCACAACATGCCTTCTTATCATTCCAAATATTAGTTTTAGGGTTACCCATAGTACCCGCATCTGTATTTACTAGTATGTCTCTGATGTTACAGCTACAGGTGTAACAGGCCAACATCTTCATGTTTGAGGTGGAACATGATGTATTTTTTAGTGATGCCAGTATAGCTGAAACAATTGTGATGTATTGTAGGTATATAGACGATCTCTTGATTATTTGGAAAGGCACCAGAGAAGATTTCATTGCAGTTATAGAGAAACATAACATCTGTAATCATCCTGTAAAATTTACCTATAGCATTGACAGTAAGACCATCACATTCCTTGATGTGCAGATTTAGCTAAATAATGGTAAAATGGAAACTTCATTATATTAAAAGACAGCAAACCGTAATAACCTTCTTCACATGTCTAGTTTGCTTCCTACTGCCCTTAAAATGGGATTTCCATATTCCCAAATGCTGCGCATCAAGAGAATTACTTCAGATCAGGGGCGTAGGGAGGGCGGTTCCAGTGGAGCGCAAGCTCCAGGCACCGAAGGTGTCCGGAGGCGCCACCCGCGGTATACCCGGCAGCTGTCTAAGCTGACAGCCTGCCGGGCAGAGGCGGACTGGGCCGGGTGTCGTACTCCCCGGGCCACAGCACCATGCGGGCCACGGGCCGCGGGCAGTCTGTGTCTCTGTGACACAGCTGCACCGCGCATGTAGCGCTGACCGGACAGAGTTTGGTCAGCACTACACAGTGACAAACACACAGTCACTGGCGCCGGCAGCTGTGTGTTTGTTTTAATTAGCAGCCAATGAGAGTCTGTCAGACTCTCTTTGGCTGCTGCGCCCACTGCCGAAGCCGGGCTGGAGTTCACTCATGAGCTCCATCTTCTGGCTCCCGCAGTGGGTAATGGGAGAGACGTCATGACATATCTCCCATAATACAGAGTGGGCCGGTCCAGGAGGATGGACAGAGGAGTGGATGGCAAGAGCGGGGATTCAGGTAAGTGTTTATTTTTTATTTTTATTACATGTGTCTACTGTGGGCACTACTAGGGGGGGACCACTAAAAGGGGGGACTACTACTAGGGACACTACAAGGGGGGGACTACTACCAGGGGCACTACAAGGGGGGACAACTACTAGGGGCACTGCATCAGGGGACCACTACTGGGGGCACTGCATAGGGGGGACCTCCACTGGGGTACTACAAGGGGGGGACTACTACTAGGGACACTACAAGGGGGAGACTGCTACTAGGGGCACTACAAGGGGAGGGGACTACTAGGGGCACTGCATAGGGGGGGCTACCACTGCATCATGGGACCACTACTGGGGGCTCTACTGGGGGCTCTATATAAAGGGCAATACTGGGGGTACTGCATGGGGGACTACAATTGGGGCCGCTATTTAAAGGGCAGTGCATAAGGGTTACCACTATTGGGGCCACTGCATGGGGGGGACTACTGCTGGGGGCACTATATAAGGGGCACTGCATAGGGAGTACCATTACTGGGGGCACTATATAAGGGGCTTACTACTGGGGGCACAAGGGGCACTGCACAGGGGGGCCACTACTGGGAGCAGTATATAAGGGGCACTGCATAGGGGGGATCACTACTGGGGCACTACTGGAGGCCTGCATAAGGGGGACCTCTCCAGGGGCACAAGGGGCGCTGCATAAGGGCTCAACTACAGGGGGCATTACATAAGGGCTCAACTACAGGGGGCACTGCATATGGGCACCACTAAAAGGGGCATTGCATATGGGCACCACAACAGGGGGCATTGCATAAGGGCACCACTACAGGGGGCATTGCAAATGGGCACCACTACAGGGGGCACTGCATATGGGTGTCCTCAGCAAATGTCACTAGAGCGGAATGTGATTGCCACCTCCAGCTCTTCATAGGAGGCTGATGCATCAAGGAAGGAGGGAGGCAGTGATGGACTCATAAGGCCGAGACAGCGCGGGTGCAACATCTTACGTAATGATGCAGCAGTGTCCTTTACTACTATGGTGCATGCGCACTGCACAGCACACTCCAGCCGGGGAAGGAGTCACCAGGGAAATTACCCTGGCGGCTTCATTGTTTACTTGTTCAGTTGCACCATGCCGGCCCAGACGGCGCAGCCTCTATGTGTTAATGAAATTTATCAGCCGCGGCCCCTCGGGGCCCGACTCAGGGGTACCCATTGTACCCCCCTATCGCCGGGCCTCACTGTATTTAACACAACCAGTTCTGGGTCTCCATAGTCCAGTGCTGGTTGTTCTTTGGGAGGGGGGGCACGCCGTTTTTTTTTTTCAATTTCCACACAGGTTTTTATTTTTTTTAAACACAGAAGCACAGACGGATTTTACTGATCTGTCCGTGCTTCTGTGTTTATTTTTTACACACAGATGCATGTATCACGGATCTCCCTGATCCGTGCAGGCATCTGTTCATTCGAGTTAGCCAAAACCGAACTCTAAATAGAAATGAATAATGCGAATTATATTAAATGATTACACTATCAAACAACAGAAATGACAGCAACTTGGCAGCTTAGTAATTTCAGCAACCTGTTCGAAAAATTAAACACATGAATACGGACAATGTCATCCGAGATTGATCTCGGATGACATCGAATAGAAATCGGCAGCTTAGTAAATTTACCCCCCTTGTAGCCTATTTATCCTTAAGTGTATTTGATGTCCTTAAAAACTACCTTGGCCTTCTAGAATATGGGTTCTTAAGACAATATCCAGTCTATGCAAACTTACATTGCTATCCATAATTTTTGTAACATTTGTAGAAAAGAACTACATTGTGACACAAATACCAGTGATTAATCTTTTTTGTTCTATCTTTTGGGATAAGGGGTTCAGATCTATCTATTTTGAAAACATAGGCCCGTATTCAATTAGAAGCGAAAAGTCGGAAAAGTTTCTCCTGTCCGACTTTCCGCCTCATTCACCTGTTTCAGAGGCGAAATCTTTCTGTGCGTGTCCCCACTTTTCACCTAATTCAATTCCAAAACAGGTGAAAACAGAAAGCAGTGAATGCAGAACAGGCAGAAAGTACTGAATAGATTGGGGGAATCAATCTGTACCCCAAAATAAGATGCATTGACACTGGAAAGCAGTACAGATGTGTACTATTAGCCCTAATAAAGGTACTTTGTGTCATTAATTTGTGTTAAAAGCTTTATATCTGCTTATTTCTAAAAGTGCTGCAAAATGGTAGAAAACAGTATTATTTTGGTGAAAAGAAGTAGTTCTGTCAAATTTGGGGTATTTGAAAATGGGTGCTAGCATATTTTTGTGTCTCTAAAGTGAACTTTTAAAAAACGTGAAAAACCACCCTCATACATGCACCTGCATTCCCAAAAACACTTGGCCCCTCCTTACAGCACCCCAATAACCCTATTTCACTAGTTTTTATACTTGTCCCCCCACTTTTTACTTTTGCGCCCTAAAATGATGTCTTTTTTGGGGTGTTCTGAGGTTATTTTTTTCCTGATTTGTCCTTTGGGGGGCTGTCCCAAGGGTTCTGAGTCGTTTCCCCATGTTTTCCGGCCCATAGAGATTGATTCAATAAAGGATAACACATTGCTAAAAAGCATCCAGAGACACAAACTTGACACATATAATAAAATCATAAATCACAAGATAGTGATATTAAACTGTAATAATTAAAACATGAAAAGTATAGTATATGATGCCATGAGATACAAAAGTTAATGAAAACTTAATATAAATACTAATGTAAAATGCCATTTTATAGCTATTAGCAAAAAAAATAAAGTTATTTTAAGTTGCTGAACATTGATTGAAAGCTTTACACATTCCGTCATTATTAAACGGCTATTAGAGAGATGTTCATGTTTTTAAAATGTAGATAGAACATGATGTATTGCAAGTGCTGTAGGTGGAATTCACCCTGTAAAAATGACATCATTAAGAATTATTGCATATATAAAAATACTGCAGAGGCGGAAAAAGCTTTTTTTGTAGCTTTAGTTGTGTTTCTGTACATTAACTGTCTATATAATTCATAAAATGTATTTCAAGTCACTGGAAAAAAAAACTTTTTGTATGTTATTTATGTTATTTCATACCCCTTTTTTATTTTTATATGCTGACACTGGCTCTTTGACTAGTTGATGTAATTAGTTGTTTCTCCAATCTGTCTTTACATAGCCTTGTCTAGTACAGGCTGTCCTCATTATGTTAGAGGTGGTTGGAGGTACAGCAGGACTCTTCTCCTACAGCTACCTGAAAAGAAAGTACATTTTGTACTTGTCTTAGTCATAGCCAGTTATCCAAATATAAAGTTCTAACTTCACCCATCTGTTAATGAATGATCTGTGAATTCAAAGAAATATCAGCAACATGAATCAGTAAATCGGGGCCTGATTCAGAGATGTACGGTACTCTGATATCTATGCAGTTGAGTGATTATCGCTTGCCTGCTCATGCATCACATGCACTGCGCAAGCGCCAAGGTACCTTTGTGATGATGACGCAGAGAGGATTTCTTGGTAAAGTTATTGACAGTCAGGGACCCAGGGGCGTATTAAGAGAGGAGGGGGTCCATGTGCAGCCTCCGTTTTGGCCCTCTCCTATCTGTCAGAATCTACTGCGCATGCGCGGGCCTCTAGGAAAATGGCGTCCGTGCCTACTTTTCTGGGGACATCTTTTCTGCGCATGGGCAGATCACTGGGAAAATGCCATCGCCATTCTCCCAGTGAATATTTGCTGCTCTGCAGCGCCAGTCTGGCACTGCGGAGCAGCACTTCGGAATCTGCGGAGAGATAAGTATACTTTTAACTATGGGTGCAGGGTGTGCGGTGTGGGCTTCCCTGGACCCAGGGGCCCGTGTGCACTCCACACATTGCACCCATTATAAGGATACCTATGCAGGGACCATTTGTGCGAAGTATTTGGAAGTGGTGACAAAAAACAGCTGTGTCCCAGCTCTATTTGGGGTGTGTCTGCTATTTCGTAAGTAGATAAAGTAGTTCAGATGGCTCAGTTTAAATTGCCATTCTGAGTGACTATAGGGCTACACAGATGGGCGATTATTGAATGGTCTGAAATGGGCGCTGCATATTTGTATGCACTTGTATGGATCTGTAAAGTCATCCATATACATTTCCAGCTGGCTACAGCATATGTTCGCACAGTAGTTGTGTGTGGGATCAGAGCTGGGAATGCATTCAGGCCCTTTGTAACAAGCAGAAATTTCTAAATGGCATGTAATAAGCTTTTTTTAAAATATAAATTTTTAATATTTTCCAATAAAGATACAAAGAAAAAAATTAAACCAAGGCACAGAGAAAAGAGAAAGGAAGGGACATGATGAGGGAAAGGGATGTGCAAACCCCACACAGACATGAGCATATACAACCAGGTGTAACATCAAGACTGGTGAGCTCCAGGCTGACATGAAGTCAAAAACCACACAGGAAATAAAGTGTTTAAGGACCATAAATCTCATATAGTAAGACGCCGAGTATGTAAGAGGAAAACGCATTATTAACATTTTCACAGGCAATTTGAAACATACAATATATATATATATATATATATATATATATAGTAGGTGTATATAAAATTAAATAATTTCATTGATGAAGAAGAAGCACAGGTAGAGACAATCCTCTAGCAGAAAGACCCTTGATTTTTTGGAATTATCTAATGTTTAAATGGGGGAAAAACTTTGTTTATAGAATTGGACTAAAGTGGATTTCAGAGCATGAGAAAGTGACCAAGCACATACCTGTCTTTACATGGTAACTCTGCTGGATATACTGTAATTATACAAGAGCAAGTACTGTCAAGTCAGAACAAGAGTAAGGCCCAAATCCTGGTTCACAAGACCCTCTGTTTCCTTCCAAAAATTACTTATGCCAGGACAAGCTCAGATGTGTTAAACCACTTCCCCACAGTTGTGCTAACAAAACAGTCTGAGTAGGCCAAAGTATATGTTATTTCTCTGGTTTGATGTACATCCTACGGACAAGCTTAATGGACATCTCATAGTGGTTAATGCACTTGGACTTCTTAAACGCTGTGAGAAAAATTATATTCTAGTGCTTCTATAGTCAAGTTTAAGTCTACTTCCCATTTAAGTTGCACAAGTACTTTCACAGGCGTTTGCTAAGAGAAGATGAGGGAGAACCACTGTACAAAGGTCCTTTTATTGTTGGAGAAAGGAGCCTAAGTAACATTAATGGAGGTAGAGGTCAGTGTACAACACCACTCACAGGATGGAAGGAGAGATAACAGTTTTGTATCTGGGGAAATTTATAAAGATTTTTAGATGGTAGCCCATACCAGTCCTTCAATTGAGAGAATGGCATGAGACCTGCCACCCATGAGATATCTTTGAAAATGACTGTGCCACAATCACACCAGTTATCTAGGGAGAGGAGGAGAAGAGATCATGACAAAATTATCCAACATTTTTTTCCAGGCCATAAGTGTATCTAGGTTTGCTCATGCTGTGTGCAGTTAATGAAGCCTACTCTGTGTAGGAGTCCACAGGAGACACTTGATGTGAAATGGGCCATACATGTTACATTCCAGGTCAAACCAAGGTTTGGGAGGCCTGATAGAAAGTAGTCTCAAAGTTGGTTTAAAAGACATGCCACTTTATACATTTCAAAATGATGGTATACAAGGTCCTCCATATATTTAGGTAACATCTAATACTTCCCAACAAGTCTTGTTAAGCTGCTATATAAATGTATACATGACTAAATACAATTTGTTAAACCAACTGTCCATAATTAATCTACATAGATACAGCATTGTTTGCCCAGTCCTAGGTTTAGGCAACAATATTTGGTACAGTTCTCTTCTCTAATATAGGGATTTCATGGGATCTGCAACTTATGGAGTAGGCAGTATGCACATCAAAAGGATGGACATCAGTAAATAATAAATAAAGGCTTTTCTCCAGCATTTTTGATGGAGAAAGCCATTAATATAATTTGTCATTGTTTAGAAAAAAGAAAAGTTTGGAGAAATCATGGATTTCTCCAACTTTTCTTTTCTCTAATAACAATGCTGCAGCCCCTTTAGGTTTCAATGGGGGCTGCGCACAATTGCTATTTAATAAAATGAGAGAAGCAAAGCTTCTATCTAACACATAAGCCATCTTGGGATAGTGTTATGTGGGCCGAGTTCTATTTCTGCTCTCTCCCTTACTACATTGCATCTCCCGGCCGTTAGGCTGAGAGGTGCATGTGCACAGGGCAAAGTCTTTCACAAAGGCAAAAGGAGGTACTTTGCTCTATTATCTCCTCACCCAGACAGACCTTTACCGCTAGGTCTGACCCGGCACCCAAAAATATAAATAATGGAGATAAAAGGAAAGCAAAAAGCAGTGATGTTTTCATACCACTTTTACCTTTCCTATTTAAATAGAACCCTAAGACTCTAACAAGGCATACAACAAGTTTACATTCATGGATATTATGGCTTGAGGTTTTTTATAACATGTTTTTATTATAATGATTGTGTGTTTGGTATTTTATGTAAAATATGTATTAGATTGATGTCTTTGACATTGTAACTAAGATCACTTTTATTATAGGTTTGTTCACCTTTTTGTTATAATAAATATACTACACATTTACATTTTTAATAGGATGGAGGGTTTGTGAAATAAACTAATGATTTTAGACAATTATGGTAGATTTAACTCCTGTAACAAAATCCTCCTTTGATAGGTATCCCTCGGAGAGTGATACTAATTGGACATTGACCAAACTTAAGCATAGTGATATGTACTGTAAGCGCTTTAGGCAAAATTATATAAGGCTGTATGCTGCTGAATTCTACAATAGATTTTTGAGGATTAAATGTGGCTTTCAGCAGACCCATAAACTACAGCTAGCTATAAAGATTGCTTTAATAGTTAACTTCCCAAGAGAAAGCATATGTCTGAAGTAATTTGAAGCACTTTCCATGTAATTCCTTTAGAAATAATTTCATTGAAGGGTTTAAAATTATTAATTTATAATTTTTTCAAAATGGCTGGCACCATAGTTTTTCTATTAAGTAACTTAGCAGACACTGAGAGGCCAAGTACCCTAACCCATTATTATTATTTTTTTGACAAATGGAGAGGTAAATGGGGCCTAAAGAAGTATGTTATATGGAGCCTGAAAGGAAATTAATACAGTTCTAGCTGGTGCCATTTATTACAATTGTTTGCTGAATATCACTCAGTTAGAAGAACTTCATACATTCAGTGAGGTAAAACCTATGTGTTTTCTGTGTAAATGGCAATTTCAAACTGGAGAAAGGATACTGTTTTGACATGTATTTGGTGGGAAAACTATCAAATATGTATGTCAGATTCTACTCTCACAGTGATTGGGAGGCTTTGTACATTAGCAACAACTGTGACTGTTACATTAACTCCCTAACAATTGATGACAGTCTACATTTTTATGTACATCTAAAATAAAACAGACATATTCAGAAGGAAAAGATATACCATCTTCAGGCCTAGATGGGGGCCACTTGGCAGCCCATCACATAAAGCACAGAAGGTATCCAAAATCTGCTCCATTACACATAGAAAGACCCATCAGGACTAGTTGTGCTGTTGACCCCAGTAAAATAAAATCAGATGAATCCATGTAATGGCAAAGAAAACACCTCAAAACCTTCCACAAGACAGCCATTGCTACCAGTCTTGACCACAAACAATAAAGCCAACAACACCAAAAACCAGATGAGGGGAAGAAATTTCTTAAGAGGCTAAATGCCTCACAACCAGGAAATCCATATTATAAACACAAAAACTGCCACTCCACCCACTAACTCTAACAGGGCCACACAAAATATGACTAAAAGGCACACCTCTTAAAAATTATAATCCCTGCTGTTCCATGTATACTGAACCAGCCTCGTAGTGTAAACTCCATCAGACATATAACATGCCTTCTGTCTGCCTTTCGAAGCTCTAGATATAAAATGGGATATGCACAAACTTTCATTAGATGCAAAATGTTGCAATTTTGATCAACAGTGGAATTCGACTGTATTCTTGACTGTGACCAACTATGTTAAATTGATCAAAGCATTTAGTTTGTATTTACAGATACTGGTCTGAGTTTGCTCTGCAGTAAATCACCAATTACTCTTGGGATTGGACTAATATTAACTTCAAAACATAAAACATTTATTATTTTTACTAAACAGGATTTAAGCCTTACAGCAAAGTAAAAAAAAAATTCCATAACATGCTGGCTACATACCATATGTGATATTGCAAAAGGGCCAATTAAACATTGCAAATATTCCAGCAGGTGGCTACTGGATTTCATAGCCTGGTAATGTTCATCTATTTAAACATATATTTCCCTAATTTGGTCACTCTAAATTTCCTTATAAAATCCATAGTGGCTTACTCTACCAGAATGTTGGAGGTGATTTGGGGAGCTCTACCAGACTCCCAAGATATTACGCTAACCTCCTAGAGACTCCTACTAATCCAGATAAATGGGAAATCTGGGGACTTGAGGACACAATTAATTTGTATCAATATGTGGCACTACCCCAATGCACAATATTATTATTATTATTATTATCCTTTATTTATATGGCGCCACAAGTGTTCCGCAGTGCCTTACATAGTACATAGAACATAGAACTAATAGGTGAACAAGAAACAAGTAACATACAGTACATTACAGTACAGGACAAGGACACAACTTATATACATTGCTGAAATAGTGATTAAAGCACTCACAATAAGCTGCCGGGAATTGGCGGTCCCGTGTTAGGTGCCCTAATGGGGAGTAGAGAGTAGAAGAAAATGTAAAGAGAAGCACATGAAGGAAGAGGTCCCTGCTCGTGAGAGCTTACATTCTAAGGGGAGGGGCAGACAGACAGGCGTGACACAGAAGGGGAGGGCAGACAGACAGGCGTGACACAGAAGGGGAGGGGCAGATAGACAGGCATGACACAGAAGGGGAAGATGGGAAGGAAAGAGCATGAGGTGGGTTAGGATGAGTGCTGGAAGGCCTTGAAGTAGTGGGTCTTGAGAGCCCGTTTGAAGATTTGTAGAGAGGTGGAGAGTCTGATGAGGAGAGGGAGAGCATTCCAAAGGTAGGGTGGATTGTGGCACTGAGCCAAGATTTATGTCCCAATACCGCCACACTACCACCCTGGACATCTCATTTGTGATCTCCTGGAGGGGAGATTTCTAAAGTGGGTACATATTATCTGAGGCCATATAATGAAGTATGGAAGTGATATTGCAGTGGAATTGTATGTGCTGTTTGTTGACACAAAGCTTGTTATGACACTCATCATATTGTGCTACCTGCTGTTCTCCAAAAGTTCTCAAATTTGGTCCTCTGTCCATAAACACACAGACCAGGCTTTTTGGAAACTACTACTTGAACACTAGATGTATGTCTTTTGTAGATGCATTTGACACTATAATTTTTAGCATTAGTTTAAGTAAAGCCTCAAATCACTACTATGTTCTGTGGGAGGACAGTGACATAAACAGCTTTTCACATATGGGTTAATGAACATAGAAAAATAGGCTCCCCAGGCACAAATGTTTCTCATGTGCCCCTTATAAGGCCCATCAGACAGCCCACATGCCCCACCACCTGGTTTCCTGTATTGTAACTCTCCATCTGTATGCCCAATATTGTGCCCCTAATCTGTATATCCAGTATTGTGCTTTTCCATTCCTCACCTATTTGATCTTTATTATAGGGATGTGCAGGCTCAGTTTTACTCGGATTTACTCGGTTCCGAGTAAATCCGAGCCTGCACATCCCTACTTTATTATGTTCTATATCTCCCCACAAGTAAAAAAAAAAATATATGTCCAGAAAATAGTCATATTGTCGACAGTCACTGTAGTGAATATAATGATGGGAAAGTGCTGATGGCAATATACCTACACAGAAGCATTTTAACCATGTTGGCAGTATAACTTTAAACACAATGCTTTACAATCATGTTCAAAGTACAATAGATAGGAGCAGTTTGGTTTTTGTGAAAATCAAATACACCCAAACTTAGGGGATCCGTTGTATCCAAGTACTGACTCTGGTCTTCCCACCAAGTTCAGATCCCAGAGTTGGATCTCACGTGATTTGGATATAACAGTCCCTCTCTCGTGATCGGTACCATTTTACACAGGAGAGTGGACAGAGAGGCTGCAGGACTGTGGTCTGTGTATATAAAAAATGCCATTAGGAATTCTTTAGGACACAAGAGAATAGGGCTTAAGAGTTATAGTAGTAGAGTAGGTAGATGCAGTGTTTGTGGGAAGGGTGACTGCAAGCCACATTGTCACTGTATGTGTGTTTGTTTGTTTGTCTAGGCACACATTGCACACACACACTGCAAACAAACAGGTTACTGTGTGTCGTGCTGCAAAAAATTATGCAAAAAATACAATAGGCTCTTGATTGTTAAAGTGAACCTGCACTTTTTATTCTCAAGGAAACTATCTACAGTGCAGTGTATTGTTTGTTTATTTCTAGATTATATGTCCCAAAATACTGTGCTGTGTCTGAGATGCACCCCAAGAAGACATCTTTTCCTGTTATAAAAAAAATTCCCAAAAAAATTATTTTTCCTGTTGACAAAATAAAAACCTGAAGTCTATTTAATTCAACTTAAAAATTGTATATTTCAAGAAATGTGTGTTTGAGATGCAGCATATACTGTATTACTGTTTCTAAATGGATGCAGTGGTATCCCCCCATCATCTAAACCCCAAAACAATTCTTGCAAATGAGATTTGTTCTGTTCCTGATATGTGAAAAAAGTGTTATGTAATGGAATTTAAAAAAAATTGCATAGTGTGTTTTTCAGTGGAAGCTACTGTGTGCAGTGTTATCCCCCCATTATCTGCATCCCAAAAACCATAAGTGGAAAAAAAATTGCTGGTGTCGAAAAATATCTCCATTCTTTTAATAAAACTGCATGATAAAGGTAACATTCCCTCTTTTCCCTATCTCACTTAGTGTAGTGGTGGTTAAGTTCAACAACAATAGCCTTTCTCCAAGTAGAAAAGGAGCAACCTATCACTTGTGCTGCGGTTGCTGCTAGTCATAGTACTTCTTCAACATCTACTAAAGAAAGCAAGAGGAAAGAAGGTTTAACAAAGGGCACCTCAAATCTAAACATTATTTCAAAATATTAAAGAAAATATCCTCTCTAGCTTTTTAGGGTAAAATTTATTGCCAAAAAATGTTAAATTGACAATGTGCCATAGAACACACACAGTGGCAAGGAAAGGCTCAGACTATGGCCATTTTTTGCGAGTTGTGGTCCTGCTACTGCTTTTTCACACCCTAGAATGCATATTGCGGAAGCTGGGATCAAACACACCCAGGGCTTTTTCTGTAACATTGCATGCAACACCTTCTCACTCTGAAGGCCTGATTCAGCAAGGAAGGCAAATGTGCGCACACATGCACTTGGCCTCTGTGTGTATATGCTAATCAGTGCATATGCACTTCAACTGCAGCACTAGATGTAGACACCTAGCACTACATAATGTTGCCCACCTCCCTTTACTCACAGCCTGAGTAGTCTGCAAGATAGTGGAAACATCGGTAACATCGCAAACCATGGGACCCATACACACAACTAGTGGTTGAACTGACCCTCCTGCAGACTTTGCTACATTTCCTGCATGCAGTGAGAGCACAGGCTGCATAGGGTCTCGCAATGGCTAATTTATGCACGCCTCTGCAAAGGCATGGAAACACACTGGCATGCCTGCATTTGCATGACCACACCCCGTCACTGCCCACAAACGGCACTTCTTGTCAATCACTGTTAGAGGGGTCTGCGTGTACACTGTGTCTGGTCTGCGTACCGTTTCCTGATCACACTGGTTGGTTCATGCATGCGCAGTACGATTCATATGCATGCACAGTGCAAAACCATTGGCCGAGTGCATGAGTGCGTACATTTGTATTCCTTGCTGAATCAGGCCCTGAGTCTATGGGTGTCACCTTTAAAACAGTCAAATCAGTGCACAAAAAAAACACTAAGGCGAAAGAAAAAACTGTGTGTACACAAACTTCACAGATCCTTGAAGAGAGTCTAAGGGTGTTCGTGAGTGTTATGTGTGTCTCAAATTTCTGAAGTTTTCATCTATGATAAGAAGAAGGACATTTTCATGTCTGGGCATAAGACCAAAAAGCCACCTATTTCATGTGGAATATTTTTTTCTCAAATTGTTTCCTAACAACATTTGTCAAGCCATCTCTACTATTTGTGCAGCCAAAATAAGTAGAAATAGGGATGTTAACCATCTAGGCACTTCCTCCCTATTACATCATTTGCAACAAGTTGATGTACATTATTTATCAAAATCTGAAAAATGCTGTAAAATGATAACAAGCAGTACAGCTTCAGCTACCAGCAGCATAGATAGATCCCAGTTCATGCATCTCTACTGCCAACAACTTCATCATCATGACCAGGAACAAAGGGTTTGCAATATCTTGCAAATTGATCACTACTTTTTGGCAACCATGCTTGATCCTAGGTTCAAGTCATACGTAATGTATTCTTTCCATTAACACAGCTCTTAGGAGATGCAAATAGCTCCTTGTGAAAGAGTTGTCAGCTCAAGTGGCACATGACACAATGATGTCTCATGCTTCAATTTATCCTGCCAGGAAAAAATGACCTTTTCCAAGAGACCCATTGGTGATGATGATGAGTTAATTCAGTGCACCCGATTGAAACATTATGACATATGTTCAGATTTAAAAGAGTTGCCCACTATTGACACCTCTACCATGACTCAATCTGTTACAGTATGCATCAATAGAATGGTGGAGGATTATTTTAATGACAATGTACAAATTAGCATGCAACACAATCCCTTTGAATAATGTGAGGACAAAAGGCAATTTGTAGCTCTTTTTACAAATGACAGAAGGTATGCTTTACTTTAGTGACCCCCTTAAGTGTGTGCTTAGTAATAGTGTTTAGCACAGCCGGGAACCTTGTGAGTGATCGGCATAGGAGACCACTTAAAATGTAGAAAAACTGATATTCATAAAAATTAACTTGAAATTCTATGAGGAAGTCCTTTGCCGCCAATTACAAAAAAGTGCAGATACTTCTGTAAAGGTGGATTCCAGTGGGGATGAGCTAATATTGTTTAATGATGACTATATTAATAACAGGGATGAGGGTGATGATGAGGATGATAATGACATCTTTCAACTGTAGAGATGATTAACAACACTGTTCAGACTTTAAGCACTTTAAGTAGCTTGGTTTGTGGGGGTCCATACAAACAAAGCACTTCAGCCACAAAAGTGGCAGTCCCTGTTGCTGAAGTGTTTGATTTGTCAAACTGTGTAGGTCTTTTTTAATATACAACATAAATATGTGTGGGAGGGCCTAAGGGTAATTCCATAGTGCATCACTTTTCATTATGGACTTTTCAAAGATTGCATGTGTTTGACAGGTAGTGTATATTATTGTAATGTACTGGGGTGTTCATGTTCTTTGAATCATGCAATGCCATCCATCACCAGCTTCTTATTAAGGTGTATATGCCCCATTTCCTGAAGCTTCTCCAAAGATTCAGAGTAGTATCATCAAATCATATAATCATATAATTATTAATTCTCAACTTCGACTAGGCTTTTACTCTGCCTTAAATCCTGAGGCCTGTGATTTGCTGTTTGGATTCAATTTCCACTTTAAAAATCTCATTAAGATTTTTGAATATTGTTTTTAGAAATAGTGTTTTCCATGTTTTTCCATGTCTCTGATTTTTTTAAATAGTTATGTTAGTACTGTAATCAATCAATTAAAGCTTTACCTGGCTTCCACTAAATACTGCACCTCCATTTGCATGTACTGGCCTTGGGCCTCTGATCTAGTTATTGATAAATGAAAACATTCTATAGGATTGTATAGTTTATTGAACTTCCATTCTGTCTGCCACTGCAGTGCAACAATATTTCAAAGATGTGCTATATTATTTTAAACTGCCTTGTGTTTGTGCCATTGCTCTGTTGCTTACTTTCCCAAGCCAACTCACTGCAGCTCTGTGCAATATGGGTGAAAACAATATTGTGAGCTGTGGGGTCATCAAAATTGACTGGAAATGAATGTTATTGATGTTATCAAAACTGTATGAACAAAAACATGCCCAAATTACATGATGTTAGCTGTTTATCAAGACCAAAACAGAAACAATACTAAAAAACGTGTGCCAAAACCAAAATCTTTGAGGTTGGTTTTGCCAAAACCAAAACACGAGTGTCCGCGCACATCTACATTTTATTCTTATACTGTCAACACAGTTAAAATGCTTTAAGTAACATTACAATTGTGTCAGTTTTATGCCATTGGCATTCTATCAGTGGCATATTCACTGTCAATATAGTGACTGTTGACTGATAGTATGTATTTTCTATGTCCTGTATTTTGCCTTTTACTTCCCTTTATCTGTATGTCCTGTAGTGTACACCCCTATTTCTTTGTATTTGTATTGTGCCACCGCAAAATGTCATGTTCTGTGCTGCCCCCACACACATAAACACATGCACACACACTCACACATTAATTTACCTCATGTATTTAACCTCTTGTGCTCCATTGTCCTGTCTGCTCTGCTCCACAGCCCCCTACAGTCCCCTGTGGTTGAGTGTTGACATGTGGCTCTTCAAGTATATGACCAGTAGCACTGCAATGTCATTACATCATGTCCACAATGCTGTCTGGAGCTCGAGATTCGGGTACCAAACAGATAATACTGATGGTAAGTCTGCCATCAGATATTTTAGGGCCCTTCTATCTTTCCAGCTCCAACCAACACCCCTTCTGTCTCTCCAGCCAGTACTCTTTGTGTCTCTTCAGCTAGCACCTCTTCTGTGTCTCTCCAGCTAGCACCTCTTCTGTGTCTCCAGCCAGCATCCATTCTGTATTTCCAGCCAGAACCCCTTCTGTCTCCCCAGCCAGCAACCCTGTTATCTCCCCAACCAGCAACCGTTCTGTCTCCCCAGCCAGCACCTCCTCTGGCTCCCTGGCTAGCAACACTTCTGTCTCTCCAGCCAGCACACTTTCTGCCTCTCCAGCCAACACCCCTTCTGTCTTTCCAGCCAGGACCCCTTCTGTCTCTCCAGCCAGCCCCCACATCAAGTGCCCTGCAGCCCACATACACTTACTTTCTCCTGTGTAAGTGCATGTGATGTCATGACATCACGTGCACCTTGTCTCATCTGGAAAGCAGCTGCCCAGATGGATCCCACAGTATTGGATGGGATAGATCCATCTATAACCGTTGCCCATGCCACTGTGATGATCAGCAGGGTGCAGGCTGCAGTTATAGATGGATCTCTGTGTGCCCCCTGACAGCTGCTGCCCAGAGGCCAATGCTATTATGAACAAAAATAAGCACAATGCGAACATTTCTACAATTTAGCTAACTTTATTTTTGGTCTATGTTGATAAATGTCCATTCTTATTCTCATACGACATTTCTTTATATAAGGATATATATTCTCATTGCTCATACACAGTAGCAGCTCTTGTAATATATTCAGTGACTGCTGTCTATTTATAGATCCATTTACTGCTTAAATGTTGCTCCCAAGAGTATCTGTGCTCCACTGTAAAAGCAAAGAACCTAACATGTAAAATCTTTTACTGCTGAGTCTACCATGCATAACACTATATTGGGACATTCTTTTTCAGCAGTGCAGATATGATAAATAGATGTAATTATAAGTAGCTTGTTCATTCCTGCATATTTCAAAACCTTCACCTCTATACCTAACAGTGGGGTACTCCTTTCTTATCAGGAGTATGAATCTTGATATAGAGTTCATATGTAATTTTCTGCAAAGGCATAGGAAAGTCATAAAGGATTGACCTGGAAAAACAATGACAGAGGAACATTTTATATAGGAGATTTCTTCGTACAGTTGGAGTCATGCTATTATTATGTGAACCTAGGCATTTGCATATTGCACTAATGATTAGGGGGTGAATAAATCACAGAATGAGTGACATGTCAATCATCAATTGTTTGTTTTTAATGCCACCACTGTGCCTTCACATAACATGAAGGATTAACATCCATCAGCTTCTTAGATGTGAAGCTTCCAGCTGCTGATCCTCAATATATGTGATGGGTTGGGAGTGTAGGACCTTTCCTCTTATGGGTATTACACGTCTAGTGTGTAAAATCTGAAGAATAAAAAAAATACAAAATAGCATTGGGCTAAATTTACTAAGGGGCAAGATTTCCAGGGTTTGAACATAAATGGGATCTGCATAGGATCAAGTAAGGGTTCATTGTCAAAATCACAGTATTTAATAAAGGTTGTTTTGACCTTCTATACTGAAACTGTTGCTGATCCACAATGGTTTTCAAGTGATAGTCCTGCCAAAAGTTGTGTCAGTTTTGTAGTGCTGCACAAATTCCTACTCTTTGGCCAATCAGAGCACGTCCATTAATTTCAATGAGAATGAGCAGCTCTAAGCCAGTAATAAGGATCCTTAACAACAATTTGTGCAAATGGTCATGTGGGGGGTTTTTCTTGCCAAGGCAGGACATGAATGCTACCAAAGAGGACCTTTAAGAGATTTTGCAAGTTGAACTTGTTTACATGTATAGTATATGTTGTTTGTGAGACTCCTTTCTATTCTAACTTGTTGGAATATTGTAAGACACACATACAACAGATTATGGAACACTCACATACAATTGATTAGCCTCACACCGAAAGCTCCAAAGGGTTGTGTATATGTTAAATGTTGGTGATGATTATCAAGGTTTATTAGAATGTTAACGTGAAATGAAAAATATCATATATATATATACATCCAGTGTGCAATCTTCATTTACAAATATTGTAATGCTATTAAGAACATTATTTTGGGAGTGGTTTATTAATTTATTATTGACTATAATTAGATGGTGAATAGTATATTTGCTTTAGTATTATCTGCTAAAACCCACAGTGCTAAAAATTATATGTAGAGAAAAAGCACGCTGTGTTACACATGTGCATCAATTATGTCAAGATTTGGACTTTTATAATAGCAGCCAATGTAAGTCCTGATTCAGCGGTGGAAGTCTGATGCAGCCATGAATGTGTCTTTTTCAGCAGCACAATGGTATCTTTATACTAATGCCACAGCATTACTAAGATGCCCACTGGCTGCAGCGCTAATTCACCTCTGTGTATGAAGACTAACCATCGCCCGAACATCAAAAATTGCACAAGCCCTATGGAGGTACAGAATGTCCATCTGAACATGGGCACCAAAATCAGTACAAATTCAGTGCAACTGTGACACAACAGCATCTGGCTAGCCTCCCTCCATCACCACCCAGGAATGCACACTGAAATTGCCTCTCTCTATGTTTAAATTCATTCTGTGGATTTTTTCAGTATCTATTTGGTCGCATACACAGTGTGACTTGGACACACTTGCAGACTGAAAGCATTGTCTACTTGCATCTGACCTCAACATTGCATCCACCTCTGAATCAGGGTCTTAGTATCATAGGGCTTCATTCAGACCCACTCGCGAGCGGCTGTCCGCTCGCAAGTGGGTTGATGGTGTGCACTGAGCATGCGCACGACGGAGGGAGATCCATCGCGCGCATGCGCGAGACGCGACGAGCGAAGGACTTCCCTTCGCTCGTTGTGTCTGATCAAAGGGGGCGTGCTGTCGATGTTGATTGACAGCATGCCCCCTTTGGTGGGCGTGCCGGGGGCGTTCCTCCCAGACGGGGGCGTTCCCAATTGAACGCCTACCGTCAGAAGCCGGGCCACTGACATCACTAGTGATGTCAGTGGGAGTGATTTTGGCTCTGATAGAGCCAAAATCACTCCAGGGCTTGTGGTCGAAAAACCCGACCACAGGCTTCTGGTCGCACTGGCGATGGTCGCGATGGTCAAGACCATCGCGACCATCATCCTGCACGCTCATATGTGCTGTGGGTGGTGACCCACAGCTATACGAGCGTCCAGGAGGACGCTCCATTTTTATGGAGGACGCCCCTCATTCAGAGCGAGAGCTCTGCTCAGAGTGTCCGGCTCTGAATGAGGGCCATAGTCCCATGGTAAGCCACATACACTTTGATTTCCCTCACTCCTATGTTAACATCATTGATGTATAGGCATTGTTTACAAGGTCACAAGGAATGTCTCCAGATCCTGTTTTACTTGATCTTAAAAGTAGTAGCTCTGCCAGGAATGTTAGCTTTCAAAAGATACACTGTCTGGATTACATAATTAATTTAATAGACTGTATTTCCTGTTCATTATTGAACTCATGGATACCCATGATCTTCTAATTTTTGTAATAACAATTTGGTCAAGAAATCATTAAGTGTTGATGCATCTTCCAAATTGATGCGGTTTGATGGCAGGTTCTATTCTGTTCTAAACCCCGGGGGTCTGGTGGCGATTTTGTAGTGGTTTCTCAATGACAGCCCTGTTCTATTCTATTCTAAAATGTGTTTTGATGGCAGTTTTGAAGCGGTTTTGGCCTTGGTAAATCAGCAAGTAGCAAAACCGCCGCCAAATCGCAGTCAAAACACATTTTAGAATACAATAGAACATGGCTGTCATTTAGAAACCAGTGAAAAACCGCCATCAAACCCCCGGGGTTTAGAACAGAATAGAACCGGCCATCAAACAGCCACCAAACCGCCGGGGTTTAGAACCCGCCGCTTAGTATTTTTGAACATAAACTCTTAAGATCCTGCTCAAGATTATAGAATTTCTCCACAAAGTCTCTCTGCCGATACATTTTTGTCAAGTGAGGGCAAAAAACTCTCAAATGAGAGAGAGAAATGCAATTATAGATATACATTTTATTTTTGGGGCAACAAAGTAAAATGAATGCTCACAAGAAAACTTTTGCCCAAAGGTCCAGACTTACAGTATGGGAATTTTATTATAGCTAAGGGGGTTCCAGTATTTTTTGTACTGACAAAATTGCAGACTCTTCCCATGATTACTAAGCTAAACTGTACAATTTGAAAAAGCCCCATTCCCTTGATAAGATCTTTAAAAAGTCAACTTGCAGATTACCTGATGAGCACAGTTTACTTAACCCTTTATGAGTGAGGAGGTGAACCCTGCACTGGCATCCACTCCTACTGGGAAGATCCTGGCCCCTGATGAGTTTCCAAATTTTAAATATTAGGCTTTCTGTGAAATTCTCACATCAGTTGAGAATGCTTTCTCTCCTCAATTCCTGGAAGCCCACATCACAATCATTTGCAAAGAGACTAAGGATTCATACCAGTGTTTGGGTAACCAGATAATCTCTATACTATACTTCAAATGGTTAACTAAATTGTTGGCCAAGTAATTGGACATTCTTCTCTAGACTCTGATTCATCAGGACCAGGTGATGTTTGTCATACAGTATATTGAGAAGCAAATTATAACATCATTAGAATGTTTTACCTGACACATCACTTTGGTCAAGGAAGATCCTATCTAGTATTCCTTTTGACAGCTTTGGTGAAGGTGTTTATTAAAGTGGTTTGGTAGGTCATGGATGGATTGTTGATGCACCTGGGCCTTCAATGATGTCACAAAATACTTGCATTTTATGCCTCTCCCTCAGGCCATGATGGGGTAAACAGTGCCCTTTCTCACCTCTCATTTTTGTTCTTGCTGTGAAAGCCCTGGTTAGAGCAATTAGAGCTAATGGTTCCATCAATGGGGTTTGGATTGAGGACGTGGTGCACAAACTCACCCTATTCACAATTATCTTTCCACCATTACAGAGCCAGTGGTTTCACTTTTCTCTCCGATCACTGAAGTTCAGTGGTTCAGCCTTAGGACATATTTCAAAATGTACTTTACGAAATCAGTTTCTCTCAATCTCTCCAAGTCTGAAGCCACAATGGATTTGTTGCAATCGGCTTTTCAAGTGAATGGCAGATTTCCCAAAATCTTGAGGTTGTCTTGATCAGTAACTACTTGAGATAATATTTTACCAAATATATCATACAAACTCTCCCGATTTCAATCCCAAACTCTTTTTTTCAATGACCTCCAACAAATATTGTTGGAGTGATACAAAGTTGATACTGTGCACTGGGGCTGCTACTCTATTCCGAGCTGTTGAGTGAGGGGGTGTCTGGCCCTCCTTAGTATCAAATGACAAATCTCAGTGTGCTCGGTGCACAATCCCTATAGAAGAAAATGGATGAATGACAGTGGTATTGGAATAATATTGGGCTATTTTATTAGAGAGTGTAATTGTAAAATATATATATATAAATATGCATAAGGATAATTAGAAAATTGTTCTTTGCTGATCCTCCCTGGGGGACTGTTCTGAAGGAATATGTGGGACTGGTGTTTGGGCTGATGGATCACTTGCTGTCCAAAATGTATATGGGAATGGATGGTGGGCAATAGTCTGTCCGGGGTGATATGCGGCGTCCCGCTGTTACCTGTGTAGGTATCGTTCCTGTATAAGTAGATATTGATGACCGGGCTGTCTTCAAGATCAGGTAGAAGGAGAACCACTCAGGCTGAGGGGCTGATTGTCTGGACTGAGATGTGTGGTCTTTGTTGCATATATATGCAAATATATGGTTAAGCCCTCGACCACGTCAAGGCTCCTCTGTACCAGTGTCCCTAACGTTACATAATAATTATTATTATGTAGCATTTGGGACACCGGTACAGAGGATATCTGATGCAGCCTGGTGCTTAACCATGTATTTGCAAATATATGCAACAAAGACATTCATTCTATTCATCTCATCTGGTGCAGATGATAATGTCTCATGAGTCAAAGGTCAAAAAAGGATCCTCATTGAGGAACAATCTATACCAACAATGGCCCATATCATCCGAAGGTTTCCAAACCTACATTCAAACATATACTAAAAGTTAGAGCAAATTCTTACATATTTCCCCTTTTGTACTGGGTCCACTTCCCACACTCTACTCACATTCAATCTGTCATAACTCCTCACTTCCAATCTGTATAGATGGATGCTAAAGAGTGTGCACAGGCTTGGCCAACTGGTGAACTGAGGAGGGATAAAGTCCTTTACTGATCTGTAGAGTCCCATAACCCTGCCTGCTCACTCATTTTTGCTGTATTTACAACTACAGTTTTTGGACTTGCCGCCTAAACCCTGCTTGTTTAGCAGAAAACTTTGCCTATTCAAATCTTTATGCATGGCAAAGAACCTCCCTAGGCACTAAATATTACAACTCTGCAAGCTTTGCCTAGATATATCCTCTCTCTCTTTCCTCTCTATGCATTAGCCTGGAATAGAGAATTGGATGTACAGAATATCTGGATGAGGAACAGGGGTATAAAAGTTTTAACTTCACCTAATAAAGCTCCAGCTCTGTAGAGGTGTGAGAAATGCAATACAAATTTCTTACTACCTTACTCGGTTACACTGTCATCAGACTTTACTCAAAAAGATGAACCCTGGCCTTTCTGAACTTTGTTGGAGATGCCATCATGCCTCTGAATCACTCCTTCACATATTGTCTACCCTATTATCAGGTTTGTTGGCATATGGTATGAGACATATCAGCAGAAATAACAGGACTCACACTTCTTTTCACCCTCAAACTATGATTTTTAAACTAAATGGAATATTCTATCTCACAATTGAAACATCTGATGACTGCTGCATGGGCTTTCATCTATTTTTTATGCAGGCCTGATGATCTCCCTGAAGTCTCTTTGTATTCAAGAGGATTGATCTATACAAAACAATGTACAACCTTACAGTCTCAGACAAAGAAAACATCTACAGCTCGGTATGAGAAGTTGACATTCACGGAATCTGATATCTATAAAACCCATTGCAGCCACTACCTGCTATTGCTCCTACCCCAACACTGATACATGGTCCTGTGGTGGGCATTGCTCTTTATTTAACTATCTATCCTCCAACAACATGGGTTATGTACATACCTCTCCTCCTGTTGTAAAACCTCTTCCTCTTTGTTTCTGCTCTTTTCCAACCTCCTCTATTCACAAGTTTTGAATGGTGCGTCCCCGCTCACCCATCTTTTAGCCAGAATGAGCTTCCTTTTTCTTTGTCGTAGATGTTTACTGCTGTTCTATTTTTGTCATTATTATTATCATCGGGCTAGACTTGGTATCTGAGTAATTTTTTATGCTTGTCCTCTGCTTATACATTTGTTGAATTTGTATGTAAATTGCCTGTGAGCTATTTTCCTTTTCTTTTCAATAAGAATAGATAAAATAAAAAAATAATAGAAATATTTATTCTCACTTGCTGATAAATGGTAGCTCTAGTTCAGGACAAAACAATATAACATTTACAGCTACACAAAGTAGCTAACATATTTTTTCTCATTTGAATTCTGTAACAATTCTAAAATGTTGATCAGGTAAAGAAGTTATATAATTCCCCAGATCATGAAGGGATTACCAGAATAAAATCTACATACTGTAATTGTTCAGTGTTGTGCTTTTCCAAAATAACCCTAAACACTATATAATACTAATGCTAGTACATTAAGCTCTGTTTAAAGAGATTTCTTATGTTTTTCTGTAAATAATTAAAATTTACTTCCAAATACATTTGGGGTTTTCTACATTTTGTTTGATGCAAATATTTCTATGATGATGATATTGATATGATATTTCTATGATTGTATTAAATGCAAGTTTTAGCACTGTGTAATTTCCATGACTAGCAAGATGGGAGGGACTTGCCAGGGAGGCATAATTATGTCCCCCAGATGGCATGACAATGCCCACTTGTGGCAGCAAAGAGTTTCTTCAGATGGCCCACATATGCATAATGGGGTTTGACTATGCTAACAATTGGGTTTGACTATGCTTGGCAACTGTGGCCCAACCATTCTCTGACTATTGATATCATAATATTTGAAAATGACTGTGAAAATATAGAGTACAGGAGATAAGATATCTAGTACTGATTCTCAGACTACAAAACACAGTGGGCCAAATTAAAAAATCTGTCAGTTGCAGCAAATGCAGAGGTTTCAGCATTTTAGCAATGAGAATTAAAGCATTGATTTTTTATGGGCAAAAGCATCCTGTTATTGGCTTTAAAAAAATTGCCAAATCTCAGAACTTTCTGCAACTTGCAAGCTATTACATTTGGCCCTGTATATTCGTAAAAAAAAATAGAATATTTGATAAGAAAATAGATAATTTTATACCTTTGTGACCACCCTTTTTGAAAATATTGTTATGCTTTGTTAAACCATGAATTGTTTTAATAATGTGTTTGTGCACCCTGATATATATCACATTCTTTTCTAAACCTATAGGACATTCTTTTGGTTGTGTTTTAAAATTAAATACAATCTCAGAGAGTTACAGCAAGCATTGACTGTTGCCTAATCCTCCCCGTGACAATTGCTATTCTTTATCTCATAATATATAAGTAGGAGACACAAATCAGCAACAAACTAAGTTCACAAGTAGCACACGACATCTACAAACATGCATAAATTCATAAGTTATGTGATGTCATGAGTCTATTTTTGCATACATGTTCCTGTTTCTAACAGAAAGCTCATGTTCTACATTTCTAGATGGATGTGCCTGCAATGGGTGCAAATGTCTAAAGCTCTTGATGTGAGGAGCTGGACGGCTCACAGCATTCCTAGCTAAATGAGCATCGGTGCATAAACGTGCCTCAAGTCATGAGATGTTGTTCTGCTGGATAAGATATTTAAATGATTTTCAGGAAAAATCAGTCATTCTATTCATTCAATTTAGAATAGAATATATATGTATATATATGTGTGTGTATATATATATATATGTGTGTATATATATATATATATATATATACACAGTATACAGTATATATATATATATATATATACATTGTTCATTAGATGCAGGTATAATCACATGTAACAAAGACAGTCCTGATGTCAAGCCATGACAAGAAGTATCATGGGTGGGGGCACAAGGCATAGAGGGGTGACATGTCCCTGTCTTGCACTGACCATGCTGATGTCCCCTCACTCTCATTTTTAGCTGAATATATAAATGAGGCTGGATCAAGCAGTATTTAGTACTAAAATAGTGGGAAAATGGGCTGGGAAAAAGTAGATACAACTTATTTTAATGCAGATGTTCCAAACAGTGTTAGATTGCACCAATGTATGTTACAGGGCTATAAGTCAGTGCATTTTTACTGCACAAATAGAACTGTACTACACAGATACAGACACATTTATGCATATTTGTGATTTTGTAATTACCGGTGTAAGATCATAATTAATCCTTCAATTGTTAACTGTTTTTAAAACCTTCAAAATAAAATATTACAAAATAAAAAAGATCTCATCTACCCTAACAAACACAATGGGCCAAATGTAACAGAAAATGTAATAGGCCAAAGTTAGCGGAAGCCGGCGCGATTCTGGCGAGAGACTCATTTATTTTATTTCAGTAATTAGTTTCAATGTAAAACCAGGTTGCGTTTGCCTTTAAACTAATTACCACTCTAAGGGGTCTATTTACTAAGCAGTGTTAGGAGACAGAGTGAAAAGTGATAAGGTGGCAACCAATCCGCTCCTAACTGCCATATCACAGGCTGTGTTTGAAAAATGACAGTTGAGAACTGATTGGCTGGCACCTTATCACTTTACACTCTGTCTCCTAACACTGCTTAGTAAATTGTCCCCTAAATCTAGTGACTAGAAAATGTTATGAAATTGATGTCTGTGGTTTTTCTCAATGACATACTGTACTGTTATGGAACTAGGTATTCCAGTGTGACCTGGCTACCAGGCATATTGGCGCTTGTAGTTACACAAGCAAATGCATGCCCTGGCAGGCTTGAGTGGAGACACAAGTGTCAGCATACCCAAGCAGTCAACTGATATCAGGACATGCTGAGCCTTGTAATTCTGCAATCGCATTTGATCTACTCTCTAAGTGGGTTGAGAAGAGCATGAATTGTCTAGCATAGAGCTGACTGAGGATATGGTGCTGGTGTGAGACAATTTTATATTTATTTGCTTATTACATGAGTTTTTCTTATTCATTTCAGTGACCCATTTGTTTGTGCAAGGTTTCAGACATGTGAGCTACATCTACACAACCTAGATGGCTATATCTCCCTAATATTAATAATAGATAGATGATCTTAGGGATGGGTATCAAAGTTCGGTCTAATGGAAAGATCGTCCATTGTGCCCGATACATTGCAAAAGAAAGGAGGCATAATGTTTCTGGAAATGTAGCGCTATCAAATTCAATGTGAGGGATATGCACACCATCAAAGTAAAAATAAACAGAATTTATTACAGTTATCACAAGACAAACAAGAAAACATTATTCAGAAGACAGTGGCCCTGATTCAGAGCCGGACGCTCTGACAGAGCGCTCGCTCTGAATCAGGACCATCCTTATCTTTTTTTAGAGCGGCCTCCTGGCCGCTCACATAGCTGTGGGTAACCACCCACAGCTATAGCGAGCGGCCAAAAAGATGGTCGCGATGGTCAAGACCATCGCGACCATCGGGCTTGCGACGAGACCCTTGTGGTAGGGTCTCGCCGCAAACCCTGGAGTGCTTTCGGCTCTATCAGAGCCAAGAGCACTCCCACTGACAACACTTGTGATGTCAGTGGGGCCGGCTCCTGATGGTAGGCGTTCCCATGGGAACGCCTCCGTCTGGGCTGCCACGCCCCCGGCACGCCCACCAAAGGGGGCATGCTGTCACTCACCATCGACAGCACGCCCCCTTTGTAGCTTGGCCGTCGCTATCCGGGTCTTGAGCATATGCACGACGGAGGCGGCTCCTTCGTGCGCATGTGCACTGGGCCAACATCGACCCACTTGCGAGTGCTCAGCGCTCGCAAGCCGGTCTGAATCAGGCCCAGTGTACCAATCAAAGATCTTCAGCACTTAGATGTACCTATAAGTGGGTTTATTATATTATTTGCCTGGTATCTTTAATGAAGCAGGATCTTTTTGAAGTTCTAAAGTAAAGTAGCAAGAGAGTTATTGAGGCCATTTAAGATGTTACGCCTGATGAATCAATAGGATCAATGGACAAATCACAATGCTAGCTGTGATCTTCTTATCTGTTCCCGTGCCTCTCTTTTTGTACTGCACATGCATGACTTTCATTTATTGCAGATATATGCTGCAAATCCCCCAATTTTGATTACAAAAGCAACTCTCATAGGTTTTCCTGAATGCTGATTAAAGGAAGCTCCAGATTCATAGCCTATAGACCAGGGATTGCAATCATTTCCTGGAAGAGATATCAGTAGGAGGTGTCAAAACCAGATAATTGGCGAAGACAGAATCTGTTTGCATTTGGAATCTGCGCAATGCTATCTTGTAAAGGCGACAAGACTCCATCTTAGAAATAAAATCTCACAGCACTATTTTGTAAAAAAAAGGTACATAGTCGGCCTTCCTCAAACACAGGCAGACAGTGTTTAACACAAACACTAACTTATTAGCATTTGGAACCCTATATAAAGCCCATCTTCAACCCAAAACAGGCAGAATAAACAGGGAGGCTCTGACAGAACAGTTGGAAGCCTCCTTCCTGTATGAGAATTAAATTCACTGTATAAATACATTTTGCAATTGCAGTTTAAAAACATCAGAAAAATACATATGTATGTATATGTGTATATATATATATATATATATATATATGTGTACATGTGGCCCATCATGCATGGACTTATGTGTATAATATCACACACAGGCTTATATTTTAAAAGTAGCAAAATTCCCTGCAACTCGTACACACAATGTTAAACAGAACACAGTCAGTTTTTTTAGTGATCCTTCCCAAAATCATACTGGCATGGCCACACATACACATAGATGCCCTTCCAGCTTAGTGCTGCTCGCTGAGTGCCCCACCGACCCTCAGACGCACAACGCAATTCAGTGCTGTTTCTCCCCGCATACATACATTTAAAAGCAATGGTCCTGTAATGCAAAAAAGGATAATTATTACTTGGTTTAAACGCAATGTCAGTATATAAAGAAATGAATGTTTTCTGTAACTATGGCTTAGTAAATGACAATTGGACTGTGTTTGGAACCATACTGATCTACTCTGTTTCCACAGCGTTCCGGTGACATCAATATGAAGATCAGAACATGCGGCTAAGAAATATGAATGTTAAAGAGAATAACTATTTGAAATGTTGTAAGCCATAGCAGCTTAGATTTGCATGTGGGGGATGCAAAAGGAGGTTGGAGACCTTTTGTATCCATTTGAAATTGTCCAATAATTGCCCTGTAACAGATTTCTAACCCTTACCAAAGGACAATGACATTGTGTAGGCTTGTTTACATTTTTGTCCAAAGGACTGGTTATTCCAGTCTAATCAATAGAGATAGCTAACTGGGACTAGAATCTAATTAGCAGTAGTTTCAGGTAACCAAAAGTATACTCCCTTTCTGATGACCTCACAGGTGAAAGGGGGCGGGAACATGGCATGCACATTCTGAGAACACACAGGCCAGCAGACACACTTGCAAAAGGGATTTTTGGAAGAGAGGTTCCCTCTCTCACAAGACAATGGAAAATGGGTCTCAGTTCCCCTGGGTTATAGCTAAGTATAAATTGTGCAATATTTAGCCTATTTGGGTGTCTGTAGCTATTTTTGGTGTTAATCTGTTATTAGCTTAGCGTTGTTTGTGGTTTGTAGTTTGCTAAGGATATTCATGAGTAGGTGTTAGCATACAGTGGATGATATAATGTTATCTAATCTGTACTTTTCATCTACACTGTAGGGTACAATAGTCTGTTATCAGCATGCAGGAAAGGGATTGATTATGGAGTTTTTGTAATATTTGTAAATGATTGATGCTGGTTGATTGAGATCCTCTGGTGAGCTGTGTTAGGGCCTTCCCATGTGCTTGAACAATATCTCTGCTTGGGAGAGATAGGCTTGGTATGTGTTGTATACTCATGAATGTAATCATAGGGTGGTATCAGTGTTATATTATGGAAGTTGATTTAATAACAGCTTTGAATGGTCATAAGTAATTGCCGTATGGGTCAGATAGGTATATTGTCTGCAGTTTATTAGAGATGGCTACCTCCATGTGGGGTGAACAAAGGAAATTATAATTCTACCCAGTTATGGTGTTGTATGGGTCAGACAGGTATATTGTCTTTATTATAATTGTGATCATTGATGGATGTATGATTTACAGAGTTACAACTTAATGTGGGTTTTCTTCATAATGGAGTTTGTTTGTAGACCATGCGGTTTGGACAATAGGGCAGGTAGCTTCATAATGGAGTTTGTCTGTAGACCATGCGGTTTGGACAATAGGGCAGGTAGCTTCATAATGGAGTTTGTCTGTAGACTATGCGGTTTGGACAATGGGCAGGAAGCATTCCCAACCCCCCTCACACACACACACACACCATCACCAGCCATCTTGAACATGTGCTCTCAGCAGACATTGATATCTCTCTCAATGTATTTTAATGTGTCTCTCTTTCTTTCTCTCTCTGTTCTCTGTCTCTCTGTCCTCTGTCTCCCTGTCTCATATTGCTCATTGTATTTTGATCTTTAATAACCATTTCATGTATATTAACTGTACCTTATGACCTAATGTTTGTACAATTTATTTGCGCTCATTATTAGATCATAGCATTGTAACATCTGTACTTTTACCTGAATAATAATCTTTAGCGCGTTGGACCGCTATTCAACTGTCTCAGTATTTTATTAATGGTATAATCAAACACAGCGCTAATTAGCGATATCTTGTGGTTTTAGAAGGTATAGGCAGGTTTTGTCTTAGAGGTTCTAGGCAGGTGAATCTTAGAGGTTTATAGGCAGGAATGTATTAAAAGATTCAATTTTAAAATTCAACAGAGGATGGCAGTCGGGATGCCGACGGTTTAAATGCCGACCATCAGCATCCCGACCATCAGCATCCTGACTGTCTAATGCTGGCAGGGGTCTAATGATAGGCATCGAGATCCTGATGGCTGTCATTTTACCTACGCCGGGAGCCCTATGCCTGGTATACCGATCGAAGGTAAGCCAGGCGCCGGGCATGGACAGCCGCGTGGGGGGGGGTTAGGTTAGGTGCTCCCGGGGGGGACTTAGGGTTAGGCACCCCCCGGGATGGTCAGGGTTAGGCTAGGGGAAGGGAGGGTTAGGAGGGGGAAGGCACCCCCGGGGGAAGGATAGGGTTAGGAGTTCCCCCCAGGAGACTTAGGTTTGGGGTGCGGGGATGGGGGGTTTGGTTGAGGCAATGAAAGGGAGGGTTAGGGTTGGGCACTTGGAGGGGGAGGTTAGGGTTAGGCACCCCTAAGGGAGGGATAAGGTTAGGGGGGGCTAGTAAATAGTTTAAATACTTATGTGTCGGGATCTTCACTGCCGGTCTTCTGTGTCGGGGTTACCATACCGATCCCCCATAGGATCGCTCACCAGCAATGGCCGCTTGAACATAGTCACTCGCACATGCGCACATGTGAAGTAGCGTGGCCTGCCCTAGAAACAGAAAGTGCAACTATGGCATTAGTGAACACCTTACTTTTACACATCACGAGATGGTTCATATCGGAGCCCCTCTCCCTGCATGTGTATTTCAAGACATTCCAGGATCCATCATTTATTATTGCAATGATAAGCGTAAATAAGATATTACAATAATTGGATCTAAACCTGATAATAAATAAATAGACCCCTTTTGAGACAGCTCTCCATTAATTTATACATATTTGATATTGGAAAAATGTATAACAATATATAGGGGTTAATATTTCCATGATTAAATGATTTATGACATTGCCAGTGCAGTTTTATTTGTCTTGATCATAAGCATATGTAACCTTTACAGATCAGGATGCATCTTCAGATGCGTCCAACTCAGCAAAATGCACAAAAAGCATATTTTGGGTGGTGCATTTTACATCTGTGTTTTTAAAATAAAACTACTACATCATACCTTGAGGGGTATATTTACTAAAGTGAACGTTTTAGAAATGGAGATGTTTTGCCATAGTAACCAATCAGATTCTACTTAACATTTAACTAGCAGCTTCTAGAAGATAATAGCTAAAATCTGAGGTTGCTATGGGCAACATCTCCATTTCTAAAAACTCTCATTTTAGTAAATATACCCCAGAGTGCCTATATGAATATAGCTGATATGTGCCCATCCACACCAGGATACAATGATATAATTAATTGGGAAAAATGTGCGGTACATAAATATGTATTTTAAGAAACTAAAAAACTTAGGGCCTGATTCTATATCAATAGATCAGTATTCTGCTAATACGCACGCTATGCAGTTGCTAATATCAGTGGTGAAATGCAAATGTTTGCAATCACAGTGCCATGACAGCCTAACATAAGGATGCCCACTTCCCCCTACTCACATCCATATACTAGCGCAACATAGCAAAATAATCGGTAACATCGAGTAACATCGGACCCATATGCATAGTTAAGGCAGGTCAGACCTCACTCGGGAATTGGTAACTTCAGCGCATGCTATGAGGCCTCAGGCTGCGTATGGCTAGGAAGTGGATCATTTATGCACGCCCCTGCTCCATTGCAACTCACTGGCACGCCTGCGTTGGCCCGACCACCCCCCCATCACCACCCACAAATGCACTTCCTGTCAAAAACTATGCTCTGGTTCTGCGTAGCCTCTACAATCGCAGTTCAGATAGCAATTGCTAGTTCGCGCATGTGCAAAGCGATGCATACGAATGCGCAGTACGCAACAATCGACCGATTGCGTGCATATTAGTGACTGCATTCCTTGCTGAATCAGGCCCTTAGTACATCCAGTCCTGAGTCACAGGATAGCAGAAAGTGAGAAATTACTTCTGCCTGATTTATTTTACAGGTTGAAGTAATCACAAAACAAATGAACTGACGGTTTGGCAATATATTATTGCAGACAGCAGTAGCATCTGTGGTGGGGGAAGGACAGGGTCACTAACAGATGATCGATATGTTTTCCAGTGACAATTTCCCCATTGTTTTGAAAAAAAATACACCACATACTGTACAGTAATTCTTCTCCTATTTGTAAAAGAGAAAAAGTGGAACACTAATAACAATCTGACAGAATAAGAAAAGATAATAGGTTATCTTTCTCTGGCCAAATCTGTACTTTGCCTCACCATTGCTGTCTTGGTTTGATACTGTATCAATCACTGAAGCAGTTGAGCTACTAATGATCAGGACACTAGCTGTATGAGTGTGTGCTGGCACAGCAATTGCTTTTGAGCAGAGAACTGACAATTATTTACGTGAGAGCTTACACTTGATGTCTGGGACCAGGTGAAGTACATTCCTTCTTGTCCTCTTGAGAAAAACTTCTGCATGAATTCACAAAGTTCTGAATTCTAAATCAGCCAATATGCGATAATAATGGTAATTTTAGCATGTTTAAAAATTAGTAACATTAAGTTTATTAGAGCTTTTATAATTTTAAGAGCTATTTCAATATAAACACCCACTTGCTATGAATATTTTATTTTACTATAACTTGCTCAATGTTCCTGTACCTTTAAAGCAAATGTGAAGTGAGTTACTGTATGGCATTTTTCTCATAGGGTAAACAGCATTTTTTTGCCATTATAACCAGCTGGATGTAACAGAAAATTGCCACTGGCTTCACCTAGGGGATACAAGTGGTACAGTTTCAACTTAAAAAGTAAAACAGCAACATAAGCCAGTGGGATTCCATGTTGCTACCATTACGTGTTCAAGGCAGATATCCAATGTTCAACTGTCAAAATGGGGGGCTTAGCCACTCAAAAGAGGTGTGCCATTAAGACACGCCCCTTTTTCAACAGTATAGTGTACCACACCGTAGTACCCCTTATACACATTATGCCACACAATGAATAGTGCCCCTTATACAATGCCCACAGTAGTATTGCCCCTATACAATGCCCACAGTAGTAGTGACCCTTATGCAATGCCCATTGTAGCAGTTCCTCTATACAATGCCCACAGTAGTAGTGCCCCTTATACAATGCCCGCAGTAGTATTGCCCCTTGTAGTAGTGCCCCTATACATTTCCCACAGAAGTAGTGCCCCTTGTAGTAGTGCCCCAATACACTACCCACAGTAGTAGTATCCAGTGGCAAATGTAGGATTTCTAGAGGGGGGTTTCCAAATGCTTGATTTTAGAGCGAGTGTGGCCAGTCCATGAAGAGGGCAGAATTAGTACTTATCCAGCTTTAATATGCATCATACAAAGTATATTGTGTTGCATAATTCCAGCATATACAGGACTCTCGATCACAGGAAGCCATTAGATGCGGCAGAAGGTCCATCCTGTCTGAGCAGAATGTTTTTCTTCAGATGTGGGCATCATTCCAGAGCATTGGAGTAAGTCCGGGAGTCTGGGGGAGCGGCAGAAGAACCTAGCACTGCCCTGGACATATATATGTACATATTGGTCTCCTTATGTACTGGATAGTGTATTATTATACAGTATTAATAATTAACCCTATTGATGGTCTATAACAGTGCACCCCTATCAGTGCATGTTTTCCACATGTCCTAGTTGGTGCACAGGTATATTTATTACTAGCTGACACATTTAAAAGATTCTCAGGTGATGCTAATTATTTAATTTGTGATACTGAGAAGAACATGCAGTGCTAGTAACATTCTATTATATTACTATTTCTATTGTGGTCATGGTGTGTGCTGGCGAGGGGGTATCCCCTATACAATGCCCACAGTAGTAGTGCTCTTTGTAGTAGTGCACTAATACATTGCCCACAGTAGTAGTAGCCTTTGTAGTAGTGCCCCCATACAATGCCCCCAGTAGTAGTACCTCTTGTAGTAGTGCCCCCTATACATTGCCCACAGTAGTAGTGCTCCTTGTACTAGTGCCATCTATACATTGTCCACAGTAGTAGTGTCCCTTGTATTAGTGCCCCTATACAATGCCCACAGCAGTAGTGCCCCTTATGCAATGCCCACAGTAGTAGTGCCCATTGTAGTTGTGCCCCATATACATTGCCCACAGTAGTAGTGCCGCTTGTAGTAGTGCCACCTATACAATGCCCACAATAGAATTGTCCCTATACAATGCCAAACTAGTAGTGCCATTTACACATCATGACGTCTCTTCCAACACCCACTGCTGGAGCTGCAAGGGGAGCTCAGGAGTGAGCTCCAGCCTCTGGTTGCAGGGAGGGAGCCATCAAGCACCCACTGGTAATAAAATCACAGTGAACGTCTGGCATATGGAGAATGCAGTGGCAGCGCCACTCCAGCCTGGCTAAGCGCCGGCAACAGATCTTCCAGTGGGCGGCTCATTGCTTGATGTGCCGGTATACAATACCGTTGTATACTGGATCACTAATATCAAAGTGGAACATAGAGGGTTCTGGTACATGTCAGTACACCAAATGAACTAGAAAGCATAGCTTTATAACATAGACCTATAAGCTATGCCCTATGATTCATAAATGCTTTTTTTGATCATATACTATGTTGCTCCAAATGTAGGTTTCATTTAAGACTAATATAACTGTAGTAATTATCTGAGACAACAGGAGGTTGGAAGGCTAAGACAGTGTTTCTTGACAATGTATGCAGCTGATCAATAAACACCATTAACCATACTGAAAGGTACAAGTAAGCAGCCGTGGATCCGCAGTGGATATCTCCGATATCTGCTGCAGACCTTTTTAATACATATGGTGATCTATTTGTATTTGATCTATTTGTATTGTGGTAAACCTCCAAAAATGCCAGTTTAAGGAGAATTTAGTGCATTAGCATATTTCATTCATCCTGCAGTTTGAACCTTACTCTGCTACACATACAGACTGTATGAGAGAAGTTTCAAAATACTGCCAACCATACAATATTTGATCCTATAAGTGGCAAACTTTCCTTCAGTTGTTACTGGAGATGAGAGGGTCCGGTTCTCCGAGAACCGGACCCACCTGAATGTAGAGGATCCAAGTAGGATCTGAGACCAGAACGGGTTTTCCTACCTAACTTGGAATCCAAAACGAGGCAAAACATCATTATCCCGCTGTCGGATTCTCGCAGGTTTTGGATTCTATAAAAATTGGCACTATTTTCACTCCAGCTGTGGAGTATACAGCTCTGTGCTGCTCTGTCTGTACACGTGTTATCAGCTTCTCAAGGGTGCAGTGTTATCGGGCTGGGGTTGCTTTCACTGTTGTCCTGTCAATCAAGGGGCTGGGGCTGCAGTACCATCAAGGGGCTGGGGCTGCAGTACATAAAGGGTTACTGCTGTGTTGTCCATAAAGGGGCTGGGGCTGCAGTACATAAAGGGGTGCTGCTGTGTTGTCCATAAAGGGGCTGGGGCTGCAGTACATAAAGGGGTGCTGATGTGTTGTCCATAAAGGGGCTGGGGCTGCAGTACATAAAAGGGAGTTGCAGTACATAAAGGGGGTTGCAGTACATAAAGGGGTGCTGCTGTGTTGTCCTGTCCATCAAGGGTACTAGGGCTGCAGTACATAAAGGGGTGCAGTGCCGTGCAGGGGTGCTCTGTCAATCCAGGGGTGCTTTTCCCCAGTGCAAAAAGAAAAAGTTAAATAAAATTATCATTCCAAAAAAATAACTACGCTATTATTGTTCGGTGACATTGCCAGCTAGACCGCAGTTTATCATCTATATATTGTGACACTATAAGTTATAGTGCAGTGTGTAATTCTCATTCATAAAAAATATTGTGACACTGTAAGAGAAGGCACAATGTGTTATTATTTTCTTCTTATTCATAAAAAATATTGTGACACTGTAAGTTGTAGCGCAGGACCTTATTCTTAATCATAAAATATATTCTGACACTAAGTGGTAGTGCAGTGTGTTATTCTTTTCTTATTCATAAAAAATCTTGTGACACTGTAAGTGGTAGCACAGAGTTTTACTCATAAAAATATTGTGACACTGTAAGTGGTAGCACAGAGTTTTACTCATAAAAATGTTGTGACACTGTAAGTGGTAGCGAAGTATGTTATTATTTTCTTGTTCATAAAAAATATTGTGACACTGTAAGTGGTAGCGTAGTGTGTTATTATTTTCTTATTCATTAAAAATTTTGTGACACTATAGGTCATTGATACCACAGTGTAATATTTAAAATTTGTACAAATTGACATGTGTGCTGTACCCCACTTAATTTGTGTTTGTTGATATGGAGAATGATCAGTTGAGAGGTGAGCAGGAAAAACATACTAGTGCTGGTGCTGCTGCCAGTGCCACCAGTCATGACGATACTAGTCAGTCTACATCATCTACTAAACCCGATACCCAAGGGCATACAGGGTTTGTCAGGGTATCTAAAATCAAAGAACCAATCTTTTACAGTGGTAAAGAAAAAAACATCATAGGGAAAGTTAGCTGCAGAAAGACATAAAATTGGCAATATGCCTTTCACCACATGAAGTGGCAAGGAAAGGCTATGGCCTTGGTCTTTATTTATGAGTGGTGATTCTGCCTCTTGAGATGATGTTAGCCCTTCTCCCTGTAGATGTTTCAAAAAAATTTAAATCGTTAAGGCACAGGAACCAAGGGTGCACAAAGAAATGTCTCAAATCCCTAAAGAGAGTCTAAGGGGTAAATTTACTAAAGTGAGAGTTTTTAGAAGTGAGTTTTAGAAGAGATGTTGCCCATAGCAACAAATCAGATTCTACTTAACATTTAACTAGCACCTTCTAGAAGATAATAGCTAGAATCTGATTGGTTGCTATGGGCAACATCTCTTTTAAAACTCACTTCTAAAAACTCTCACTTTAGTAAATTTACCCCTAAGTGTGTTGGCGGGTGCCATGTGTGAGCCTGACCTTTCCAATACTGTACTCAAAGAGGAGCCTCCTTCCAACACTTGTGCATACTCTGCAAGTGTGGGGATGAGCAGCACAAGTCAACATGCTGACATAGAAATTGAGGATGCTTCTGTGAAAGTGCACTGGGATGAGGAGGATATTTGTGTATCTAATGCTAATAAGGATGTTGATGATGAGCACGCTAATGATGAGGATGTTGTTGATGATGATGTTTGTGCAAATCAGGCCCCAGTGGAAACAGTTGTTGCCCATGAAGCCCATTGTCATGCCTGGGCATAAAACAAAAATATAAATTTTTTATGTGTGGAATCATTTGTACCCAAATCCAAACAATTGTCAAGCCATCTGTACTGTTGCCATGCCAGAGTAAGTAGAGGTAGGGACCATAACCATCTAGGAACCTCCACCCAGTTATGTCATCTACAATGCAACCATCAATAGTGCTTGCAAAATTCAGAAACTTTGTCTAAAAAAGTAACAACAAGCAGTCAAGTGTCAGATAGCTCCCTTCTTTCTACTAGATCCAAACACCTTGCATCTTCACCACCAACACCTTCATCAAAAATATCCTCAATCATGATCAGAAGTAGTCTTGCATCCAATTTGATAAAGCTAACTCAGTCCTCCCCTATCCTGGATTCCTCAAATGAAACCTTGAGCACTATGCCTGCTGCTGGTGGGAGTGGATGTTCATCCCAGAAGGGCATCAGGAAGACTATTAGTAGTAGTTCTAAAAAACAATTGACTGTTAAAGAATCCTTTGCAAGGGGGAGCAAGAATGACAGCAGTCACCCAGTTGCACAGCGGATAAGTGATGCCATAACATCTATGCTGGTATTAGATGTGTGTCCAATATCCATCATTAGTGCAGTGGGTTTTAGACAGTTAATTGTGGTCCTCCGTCAACACTACCAAATCCCATCTAGGTTCCACTTCACTAGAAAAGCAATTCCCAGCCTGTACAGGGACATTAAAAATAATTTATTTAGTGTCCTCCAAGATGCTGTTGTACCCACTTTCCACTTAAACATAGATATGTGGACAAGTGGAACAGGGCAAATGCAAGATTACATGACTGTAACAGCCCACTGGGTGGGTGTATTGCCTTCAGCATTACCAACAGCAGCAGCAGCATCTAAGAAAAAGCAGTTTATTCTTAGAAAAACTCAGGAAAGTCATTACAAAATGGCTTACCCTACTTGGACTATCTTCAGGATTTGTGATTTCTGACAATGCCACCAATATTGTGAAAGCATTACAGCTGGGTGAATTCCAACACATTCCATGTTTTGCTCACACTGTTCCTTAATTTGGTGGTGCAACATTTTAAAAAAAATGACAGGGTCGTGCAGGATATGCACTCCATGACCAGCAAAATTTTTCAGCATTTGCTCCATTCAACAGGTGCATGTAGAAGATTGCAGCACTGCAAAAAATGTTGAATTTGCCCTGTCACCAGCTGAAGCAAGAGGTAGTTATTAGGTGGAACCCTTTATATGCTTGAGTAGATGGAGGAACAGCAAAAAGCCATCCAAAGCCTAACAAAGGTGGGAATCAGAGGGGTAGGAATCAAGGGGGAAACAATGTAGAGAGGAAACAGGAGGAAGCAGGGCCCTGCTTGGGAAGACTTACATTCTAAGGCAAGAGGATTGTAGTAGGGGTACAAGAGGATGACGCAAGGGGTTTTTTTGGGGGAGGGGAGGAATCACACAGTGCTTTGGTAGCCTATATTGAATACATAAGTTAGTTTTGATGAAGCATTTGAAGTATTGAAGGATGGGGGAGAGTTGTGTGTACTGCATGCATGTGTTTATGTGTTCATGTGTGTGCCTCTTGTTGTTGATAAGTAAAGATATTAGTAGTTGCTTTAGCATCTACTGTAAAGCATCTACTGTAAAGCTGGGTACACATTTGGCCGATCTGACGACCTATCTGATGATTGGTAGCCAGCTTAAGACCTGCATAACAGCATTGTCTATGAACTTGAGTTTTCATCATATTTTCACTTCTTAATAGAAATAATAACACTTAAAAAACACTGTTTTTTCCGATTAAGTACTATTAAATTTTTGGTGATTGTTACTAAAGCGAAAAACTGTTCCTTCCTTGTACCATTTCATTTAACCCTCCGTCCATGGCTGAAGTATAGCTAAACAGTATTTGTCTACTCTCCAGGAATTTCTGTGACGCTCCCAATTTTAGGGAAGTTCTTCCTAAACCCAGGGCAGTAGTCAACAGATCAAGGACCCTGCTGGCTACCAGGGGTAGAGTGGGCAAGGTTGCAGGGGGCATTTGCTACCCGGGTCAAACCCATTTCAATTGTTTGGGCCAGCAACCAACCAGCTGAGTAACAAGAGATGTGGCTACTATCATTTATTTTTAGCATTTAATCAACAAACCTCCTGTACTCTATTGGAGCCCTCAGTCCTGTACGATGTAGGATGGTGGCTGATCTGCAGCCTATTCCTGCCAATGCCAGCCTCGCTACCCTTTTCCTGCCTGTGCCAGCATCTCTGCCTGTTTCTTTTCTGCGCCATCTTTTCTACACATTTCGAGTCTGTGCCAGTCTCTCTGCTCTTCCTCTATCTATGCAAGTAGCTCTCCACTTCCTGTCTCTGCCAACCTCTCTTCTGCTGTCTATACTTGCCTTTCTGCCCCTCCACTGTCTATGCCAGCCGCTCTAAACTTTCTTCGTTATAACTAGAGATGTTTTCAGACCCCTGTGTTTTGGTTTTGGTACTAATTCATCATCGTGTTTTGGTTTTGGTTATGCCAAGACCACGCAAGTGTTTTAGTTTTGGTTTTGGATCTGGATTTTTTTTTTTTATTAAATTAAAAAACAGCTAAAATCATGTTTTTGGGCCTTTTTGTTCTTACAGTATTATTAACCTCAATAACATTCATTTATAGACATTTTCAGTCAGTTTTGACTACCTCACAGCTCACAATACTCTTTTCACCAATATTGGCCAAAGGCTGCATGGCTAAGCTAAATGAAGAGCAGTGGCACCAACACATGGCAGTTCAACTTCAAAAGAAGAATATGGCACCGCTTGTGTTCGTGGATACTAATTCAGGTTTATTAGCACTGTTTCATCTAAAATGAGTGACCTAAAAATTATAGCGAATGTAATTTTCTATTAGGTAACCTGCATATTGTTAACACATTCCTAACCCTGCGAGTCCTGTACAATTGGTCATGTTTGGCCCTTTGCATCTACCTTTTGTCTTTGCACTGTCACAGTATATATTAAAAAGGATATTGTATCAATGTTAAATACACTATACTGTTTTGTTTGTTTTATTTTGCTTTGATCAGGGCAGAAAAACCTAAGTCATATTGTTGGGAATTTTAATTTTCTACATTATTTCTATAATACTTATAGTTATAGGCGAAGATTATTAAATTACTTCATTTGTGGTTTCCACCCTCTACCCTTGTTTGTCATTTAGTTCATAGGAGCAAGATGGTCTTGTGTTTGTTTTTGTTTGTTTTTTCCTCCTTCCTGTCCATTTTTTATTTTGTAATTTTATTTTTGTGTGTGGTCTGTCACCTTTTTTGGTCCTTTCCCCCCTCTATTTTACCCACTTTATACTAGTGGGTTTTAATGTCATTTTCAATTTTTAGGGGGTGGGGGGTTGAGAACTTGAGAGAGTTGAGAACTGAGGAAATCTCTAACTTTTTTCTGTTCTCAAGTTCATTATTCTCCTTAACTTAAATTAGAAAATGTACCATTGTATGGCATATGGGGCCCCAGTTACAAGTGGTAAGCTGAGGAATATTAAATCCTGTGTGATAGGCCTAAGCAGTCTAGCTTTTTGTAAAAATGCTCAGTTTTACCTGTTAAAGTGTACAAGTTGCTTTGTTACAATAAAAATAAATGTGTACACAAAAACACTTTAACTAATTAGAGACAGAATAAAAAAAGAGATAGTCTTGCAAGCTACAGAACACCAGCATCCCAGTAAGGTACAGTAATATACGCTGCCTGTCAAACACATAATCTTGGAAAAGCCCAAAAAGTGGTCCACGATGGAATTGTCCATGGGCCATACCACCAACCCATATTTATCTTGAATATTAAAAAGTACATACACAGTTTAAAAAAACGTAAAAAGTAATTCAGCAACAGGGACTGACACTTTTGTGGCTTAAGTGCTTGGTTTGTTTTGGGTCCACACAAAACAAGCTACCAATGTGTTTATAGCAGCTAGCAGCATTGTTACTCATCTGTAAACTGGGAAGATGTCATTATCATCTTCATCCTCCTCCTTCATCCTCCGCAGCCTTATCACACTTTCAGCTGTTTTAACAATCGTCATCACACAATATGAGCTCATCCCTACTGGGATCCACTGTTACAGAAGTCTCTATACTTTGTTGCATGTGGCGGCAAAGGTCTTTCTCATAAAAATTTGTAGTTCATCTATATGAACATGAGTTTTTCCACGTTTTGAGGAAGTAGCTTCCTACACAATCGCTCACAAGGATCCCACAGCTGTGCTCATTTTGAATACACACTGGAGGGTGGGCAGCTTAAGTACACTAAAGCTAGCTTCTATAAGGGACTCCAATTTGACTTTTTTTCCTCCTAGTAATCAAGAGGTCTGTGTGACAAACTAATTTGTACATTGTCATTAGAAAAATCCTCCACCATTCTATGCTTACTGTATCAGGTTGAATCATAATAGAGGTGTCAATAATTGTGGGCAATTCTTTTAAGCCTTACCAGATGTCAAATTGGTGCTTCACTTTGGTGCATTTGCACTATTAACTGAAGCAGCAGACATCATTGTGTCATGTGCCATTTGAGCTGACAACCTGCTTGCAAGGAGCTCTTTGCATCTCTTAAGACATGTGTCGGTTGGAAAGAAAGACATTACGTACAACTTATTATCAAGAATGGTTTCCAAAATGTGGTGATCCAATTGCAGGATCTTGACAACCCCTTGGTCCTGACAAAGCAAATAAAGAACTTGATCTACAAGTTCAACATACTAAGTGGAATCTGTATGCAGTCGGGATGCCGATGGTCTAAATGCCGACCGTCTGCATCCCGACTGTCTAATCCTGGCAAGGGTCTAATGACCTCCTTTCGCTATGTCATTGTTGTGTAGGTTTGGATGGATTGTTGCTGTTCCTACATTCATTGAAGCATATACTGTAAATTGTGGAATTCCACCTGGTCACTACCTCTTGCTTCAGTTGATGGCATGGCAAATTAAACTGTTCTTGCAGCCACTGCAATCTTCTATATGCAGTTGCTAAATACCCAAAAAATTTCGAACCACAGACAATATCTCCCGCATGCGCTTTCATTTGTTTTAAAATGTAAAAAAAGTTAATTGTTTTGGAAAAACATGGGACATGTTTAAATTCATCAAGTTGTAGTGCTCTCACAATGTTACTTGCATTATCAGAAATGACAAATCCTTTGCAGAGTCCTGACAGGATAAGACATTTCGTTATGACCTCCCTAAGTTTTTCTAACAGGTTAACTCTGGTATGCCTCTTAGTGAAGCCAGTGATACAGAGAGTAGACTGTCTGTGAATTAGCTGGTGTCATGTGTTAGATACTGCTGTTGCAGCTGCTACTGCGAAGGCTATATACCCACCCAGTGGGCTGTCACAGTTATGTAATTTTTAGCTTCACCAGTACCACTTGTCCACATACCTGTGGTTAAGTGGATAGCGGGTACAATTACTTTTTCTAGGCCGATAAATAGGTTTTATAACGTCCCGATACAGGGGAGAAATTGCTGTTCTGGTAAAAAGGAATTGAGAAGGAATTTAGTAGCGGGGATACAGGACCTCAATTAACTGTCTAAAACCAGATGCATTGATAGTGGATATTGGATGCAGATCTAATGCTAGCATAGCCGTCTTGACTTCATGACACTTTATCTCTCTCATATGCTTGGTACATCTCACCCTTTATCTCTCTTCACTTCTCTTTTCTCTCTTCACTTTATATCTCTCCAAGATTTGATCCAGTGTTCTCCCCAGGCTGTTTTTTGTAGGTGCACCACCCGGCAAGAAACAGCCTACCACCCGGCACTTTGGGAGCCTTCAATTGGGGACAGTAACTGGGAGCTGTATAATAAGGACCAGATCCTACAAACTTTGCAGCTTTTTCATAATCAAACGAATGGGTCTCTGGAACATTTTCTGGGGAGAACACTTTGATCTCTGACACATTTTTACTTGCTGCAAAACCGATGCCTATGATATTTGTGTTAGGTTCCGCTAAAGTGCAAGTAGGCATGTAATGTAAGTAGACATGGTCATGCCTACTTTGAAAAAAAGAAAGAATTTGCTGTGTGCCCCTTGGGCCTGGGTAATGTGTTCCTGCTCTCCCCCCTCTTATTTCCCCTGGTTCTGGCTGGTATCAGAAGGCTCTGGCATATCTTGCTGCAAGTTCCTTCTGTGATTTTTGTAATAAACATAACCTCTCCCAAGCCTCCATATTCCATCTGTGCACATTAAGGTTTTCATACAAGCATATATCCGGATCTACTAAGCTTAGATGGCTCTCTCCCATAAGACAAGGGGCAGGATGCAATTTATAGTGGCGTTTATTAATGCTGTATGCTTTAAGATTTGCAGTTATATATGCAAAGGATAGTTCTTCTGATAAGAGCTGTCCTTTGTGGTGTGAAGACTTTTATGACCTGGGAATCCATATGCTGCGAGGGATAAGGGAAGACCCTTCTCTGGAAAGTCTGCAATAAGAAGCTCATAGGTTTCTTTTAGGCAATCCCATCTATGATGGCGTTGCCTATTGGAAACAAACTTTGGCAAGTTTTGCTTTCCAGAGTTTGATGCATATGGGGAATGCTGTCAAACTGCAGTTTCAGAGGTTTGACCACATTTTTGAGGAAAGTGCATCCCGCCCAATGTGTTTATTCTGGGGGTGCTATATCCCTTTTTTACCACTCTGTTCTATACCCTGAACAATTTGAGCTTGCATGGGACAGAGACTTGAACCCACCCATTGACCAGGAGGATTGGTTGCTTAACAAATTGTGGGTTGCAAAGTCCTCTATCAATACTTTTGCTTAGAGAAAATACTTTTAAGATTTACTGAAAATGGTACTTGGCAACATGCTTGCACCCCAGCCTGACCCTGAATTGCTAAAGATTGGTAAAAGGAGAAACTCACCTAATTCCGATACCACGATAGCTCACATATGGCCTGTGGCAACGATAGGATACATAATCAAGCTACTCCACAATATAGTCCAGCCGGCATGTGTTCGAGTAAGTAGAACCCCTACCTCCCTTGGCGTTCTCAGTTGTAATGAAGATAATACAAAAAAATAATAATAACAATTTACTGGAGGGTATTGCTGCTGGGCAAGGTCATCTAAATAAGTAATTCATGACACTGTCTAGGTACACAAATATGGGGACATTATGGGGACGATGTATCATCTTGCAAAAATATCCACTTATTATTGTGGATTTTCACAGTGCGAAGGAATAAATTATTGGCAAAATGTAAAAGGTTTCAGTGTAACATCGCAAAGCAAAAACCACTGTGGAATGCAAAACTAGTTTAAAGATACAATGGTTTTCATTTCAGCGTATCTCACATTTATAGACCATCATCCTGGAATCTGAAGCATTGTGCATGTGCCTGGAAGAAACGGATCTTGCACAGTCACTCAAATCAAAAATATCATATTTCGTTTATCCATTACAAGTAAGATTGCATTACAATTACTCAATTAAAATTTATCATATATTGTTGAATATTGATCCATTTACTTACACATGTAGAATAATTAATAATATTTGAAGATTCAGTTGATGTGGCTTGTGATCAAGCTTCCTGCTCACTAGTAACAAGTAGGTCAAGAAAAGGTGGAGCTGCACTACATGGGAGGTTTTCCCATACAGATCCCCCTCACCTACCTTCTTCATCTGAAAAAGCTATTTCTATGCCATCTGAAGCATGTGATAAACAGGAGCATGAAAATCTGATCTGAAGTATTTGCGATGTTTGAATGATACATATGAAAATATTGCATTTCTACTATTTTTCATTTGCAAGACATAGGTTTTGCGATCTACACTAAATAGATATTTGTCGCAATCATTTTAAATTAAAAAATTAAATTGCATGCTTAATACATCTGACTGTACATTATTACATTTATCATGCAATAATTAATTAAATCACATTTTTTGTTGCGGATTCCATCTTGTTCCTTTGGCCCCTATGGGGCATATTCAATTGGGTGCAAGGTTTAGCAAGGAAAAAACCTTACGCCCCTCCCGCCCAATTTTGGATTATCGCAGGTTTGTGCGGTATCCAGAAAATAATAAATGTAGTTGCGGGGTTACGTGCCGCATAACAAAAATTCATTTAAAAAATTACACTTACCTGCCTGGGGGTTTCCGGTGGTCTCTGCTGCTCCCGGTGGCCTTCCCTCCATTTTCTCAGTAAGGAGGGTGCCAGGGCCGGGTTAAGGTTTGTGGGGGCCCTTGGGCAACATACCTGTGGGGACCCCCAATAATATAAAGAAAGAGGTGGGCCTCCAGTGGAGAGTGGGCTGGGGTGAAGGTGGACATGGCGGTCTGCATCCTCCTTTGGCGGGGTTGGCTCAGAGCAGTAAGTTGCACTGTGATGTGGCCAATAAGTTGCGTTGCGCTGACATCAGTGCAGTGCGACTTTTGACAGGGAAATTTTTGCCAGGTGGACCACTGAGAAATATAGCATGGGGAAAAAGCTTCATATGTGTGTATGTGTGTATTACAGTTTTTGGACGATTTATTTAATGTGTAAACTATACAGGGATGCCCTAATAAGATGAGCAGGGGAATGCAGTATAATTAAAGTCTGTCCTGCACTCTGAACATCCAGTAATTAATTAGTTATGTTTAATTGCTTTCTGTCCCTACAGAACCTCTCTGTAGTTTACAGCTATACTTTTCTTTACAGAATCGCAGATAAGGGATTAGTTAGAGCCGTCATCTGAAGTGTAGGGCAGATGTGTAGAGCTGTGATAATAAGTAATAAATTACATATCTTGCTCCGGCTGTCCGGAAGCAGGTTTTTGTTACTGAAGGAAGGAGTCACCCACTGCTCTGAGTTCTCCTTCTGTCTTTTTCCCTCGGAGAGCGGAGAGCCTGCCTCAAATTTTTCTTCTCACTGGGGGAAGGTCCATTCCTGAGGCTGCCGCCCACTGCCTGCCTTATGGGGAGGAGAGACTACCTGCTCTGTCACAGCCCTCTGCTGCTCGTACTGTCTGAAGGAGTCCTGGCTCTCTGTTACTGCTAGCTACAGCTGGTTGTCTGAGCCAGAGCTGCCACTCGCCAGTCCCATCAGGAGTGCAGGTAATGAACCAACAGCAGGCAGGGTAGTGAGCTCTCCGGCGGCCGCTGTATCTGGAACAGCTGAGCTTCCGCCGGGGAGTACCAGAGCGCAGGCAGCGATATCGCGCTGCTCTGCTCTCGTATGTGGGGCTCCCTATGTGTGGGGGCCCAGGGATTACCACCCCTGTCACCCCCCCCCCCTATAATCCGGCCCTGGAGTGGGCTACTGGGAGTCCTGGGGGCTTCTGGGAGGTTCCAGGGGCTGCAGGGAGATGCAGTTCTCTCAGCGCCCATTACGTGGGGGTCATCAGGGCTGTCTTAACAGCAGTGTGGGCCCTGGGCAAAGCAATGCACTGGGGCCCCTACCCACCCATTGTGCCCCCAGTAGTAAGCCCCTTATATAGTGCCCCAAGTAGTAGTCCCCTCAATGCAGTTTCCCCAGTAGTGGTACCCCCTATGCAATGCCACATACAGTATATAGTGCCCCCAGCAGTAGACCCCCCCATGCAGTGTCCCCAATAGTGGTACCCCTTATGCAGTGCGCTTTAAATAGTGACCCCAGTTGTAGTCCCCCCTATGCAGTACCCCCAGTATTGCCCTTTATATAGAGCCCCCAGTAGTGGTCCCCCAATGCAGTGCCCCCAGTGGTAGTCCCCCCTATGCAGTGCCCCTAGTAGTAGTCCCCTCCCCTTGTAGTTCCCCTAGTAGAGTCCCCCCCTTGTACTGCCCCTAGTAGTTGTCCCTCCCAGTAGTAGACCCCCTTGTAGTTCCCCCAGTAGTAGTTCCCCCCTTGTATTGCTCCCAGTAGTAGACCCCCCCTTGTAGTGCCCCCAGTAGTAGACCCCCTTGTATTTCCCCCAGTAGTAGTCCCCCCCTTATATTGCCCCCAGTAGTAGTTCCCCCTTGTATTGCCCCCAGTAGTAGTTCCATTGCCCCCAGTAGTAGTTTCCCCCTTTAATTGCCACCAGTAGTAGTTCCTCCCTTGTATTGCCCCCAGTAGTAGTTCCCCCCTTATATTGCCCCTAGTAGACACACACATAATACAAATAAAAAATAAACACTTACCTGAATCCCCGCCGCCACCATCTGCTCCTCCGTCTGTCCTCCCAGGCCGGGACACTCTGCATTATGGGAGAGACATCATGACGTCATGACGTCTCTCCCATTACCCACTGCGGGAGCCGGAAGATGCCCGGCTCCGGCAGTGGGAGCAGCAGCCGATGAGATTCTGTGTGACTCTCATCAGCTGCTAAGCCAAACACACAGCTGCCAGCGCCGGCAGCTGTGTGTTTGTCACTGTGTAGCGCTGACCGAACTCTGTCCAGTCAGCGCTACACACGCGGTGCAGCTGTGTCACAGAGACACAAACTGCCCGCAGCTGCGTACCGGAGGGTGGATGTCGCTTGTCACAGGGGGGGACGGGGGAGGAAAGGTGACAAACTAGTGCTTAGAAGAAAAAAAAAACATTTACTAACAGGCAGCTGCTGCAGGGGGCTGGAGGGCCCCTTGAAGCTTTGGGCCCTTGGGCAACTGCCCTAAAAGCCCAATGGAAGAGATGACCCTGGGGGTCATACTTACCCTGGGGGGGACACACACCGGGGGTCACACACATGCACACTCATGCACACACACACTCACTCATAAACACTCACAAACACTCACACATAAACACTCACACACTGACATACTCACCACTGCTGCAGGAGATCGGGTCCCGACGCTGGATGCAGAAGACAGCACTTCGGAAGGTGAGTATTACTGACTAAAAAAAAAACTCTCCCGGCACTCAAAATAGGAAAAACCCCGTTCCTAATTGAATAGCAAAAATCACGCACCTGCAGGAAAATCCCGTGGGTGTGGTATTTTTGCTATTCTCGCCCCCAATTGAATACGCCCCTATGACTGGTTACTGAACATTTTTTACTATATATATTTTATGTGTTTTTATGCTAATCTTTATTAAGTATGAAGCACAGAGAACGTGAATACAAATAGAATGGGAGCCACTGTAGTAATTCTGTGCAGGTGCTTAGTTTGAAAATAGGAACATTTCTAGAGCAAAATGTTTCCAGACACAGATGCCAATTATCCAGGATATTCTCTGTCTCCTCAAATGAAAAAAAGGTAAGTATCCACTACAGATCTTTCTATAGCTTGCATCAGCAGTCACACTACAGGCAACATTCAGGTCTAGTCACCACACGGAACGAAATGCCAGTGGGTACCAGTCCATGATTTATATGATCACATCTATTCACATTGAAGTCACTGAAGCTGAACTCCAGCACAAGTGACAGATGAGTTGGACACAGTCTTGTAGTGGATACATACCAGAAGTCTAGAAATCGTGCCAGACAACAAAACAGCAATAGCAGACGAGCAGTTAAAATATTCTATTCACATTTCATGATCTAGAGGTAAAATAGTGACTAAGAAACAGGTGCAAGATTTTCTTTCCTCTCTGTCTTTATGTTGTATTCAGGAACCAGTAATCCCACAAGAAAACAAGTAGTGCTCAGACAATTCCTGAACACTAATGCAAAAATATTCTGGATGCTGAGGTATGAAACATGTCAGGTATATACAGATGTGTCCTGCTACATTTTTGCCGATCGCGCTACAAACGTGCACGCATCATGCCATGAGATTACCTGCAGCAGCATACGCTATGGTATGCACTGTAATCATACCATGCATTCCTATGGCGGCGTGGGTGCGTACGCAGTGAGTGGATCTGCACGTGGGCACATGCGTGTGCCGATTTTCTGCATATGCAGCAAAGATGTAGCAGGACACATCTGTAAAATATGACTTAATTCCCAAAAGCACTTATTACAAAAAAACAAAATATTGAATATTGAAAGAACATTTCTAATTACAATTTCAACATTATCAAAGTTTTCCTACTATGAGTAAATGTGAGGCTAAAAACAGAATAGATACTTAGGCTATAGTAAATATACTAAAGTGAGAGTTTTTAGAAGTAGAGGTGTTGCCCATATCAACCAATCAGATTCTATTTAACATTTACCTAGCACCTTCTAGAAGATAATAGCTAGAATCCGATTGGTTGCTATGGGCAACATCTCCACTTCTAAAAACTGTCACTTTAGTAAATTTACCCCTAGGTCTTCCCATTGTGTACAAATTAAAACGCATACGGTGTATATGCCCTAAGCAGCATTCTCTTTTTTGAATATATGGGTCACAATATCCTTCTTAAAATGGTAGGATTAATCCAAATGTTTAGTAACTGTATATATATATATATATATATATATATATATATATGTCACTTATAAGCGGACAATTATCCAAACGCTGTCTGTGGTAGCAGAAATGTATGACTGGGATATACTATATTCCAATAAAGGTAGAATACAAAACAGATTTATTTTGCATGCATCTCACATTGTATTTGTCTATTATTATTATTATTATTATTATTATTATTATTATTATTATTATTATTATTATTATTATCTTTTATGCCTATGTCATCTTTCTTTGTGTGCAGTAGAATTGAACATCATTTGAAAACTTCCACAAATATCTGATACGTTCATATATTGGGCCATATTCAATTAGCGTCGAAAAGTCATAATCTGCGAAAAAGTATCGCGGATGACGTAATTTCGCCAGGCGGAAACTTTCCACCATATTCAATTGCAAAGACTTTTCATGTACGCGGATAGTCAATGAATACCCGGTGGAAAAAAGTGCAGAATTGTGAATTTGAGGTGCAAAGGTGCGGTAACCACTCTGCACCCTTTGGACAGCTCCCAAAGGATAACTGCATCAAAAAAATGCCAAAAAAAAGATGAACATCCAAAAAAAACACTGAAAAAGGGGGCGAAAAAGTACAATGTTGGGGTACAAACTTAAAAACTAGCGAAATAAGCTTTTGGGGGATCTGCAAGTATGGGGGAGGTGTTTTTTGATTGCAGGTGCTTGCTGAAGGTGTGCCCCAAATTTGCTGGAACTAGTTTATTTCTCCAAAAAAACCTGCTAAATGCTATTCTTCACCACTTATGCAGAGACGCTATATAGAGGCAATTGAAAGCACTTAAGTACCCCAAATAGCTCCATGGGGGCTAAATGGGGACATTTATACACATCCCTAATGTTAGTGCATTAGGGGTTGTGTCAGGCTGATTTCCCCAAAACTGGCAGCACTTTTTGCCTGTTTGTGTTTTACCGGGACGCGTTTTTGCGTCCTTTGGAATTGAATACGATGAATAGCGGGGTGGTGCACGAAAAGTTTCCGCGGCTAAAACACGCAAAGTTGGCGAAAAGTGCGGCATGCGAAAAGGACGGGACTTTTTTGCACCTAATTGAATATGCCCCTTAGTGGGGAATTGTTGCAAGTGTTGTGGGTGGAATTTGGCTTGGGTGTGACTGAAAGATCTACATTATATAGTTAGACAGTCAATAGGTCAACACCAAATAGTCGACAGGCAATAGATTGACAGAGTCAAAAGATCATCAGTTAAAATGTTGACATGGACTAAGGTTGACAGGGCCAAATGGTCGACATACAAATAGTTGTCACAGAAAAGGTTGACACATTTTTTTTGTTATTTTAAATCTAATCCTTAACCTAACCGTTACCCTCCCCCTGGTTCCTAACCCTTATCCTCCCCCTAGTGCCTAACCCTAATCATCCCTTTCCACCATCAAGTGTCTAACCCCTAACCTTAAACCTAACCCAAAAAATCATGAAAAATTATGTCAACCTTAGTCTACCTTTTAACTGCTGACCATTTGACCTTGTTGACCTTTTGAGCTCGTGTAGCTATTGCCTGTCGACCATTTGGTGTCGACTTATTGAAAGTCTATCTAGACACTGTAGATCTTCCATCCCGTGGCTTTAAAGGCCTGATTTTGAGTCTCACACTACTTTAGCATATTTTGCCATGGTTGCGTCTGTGACTTTATGCTAATGCTATTATCAGCCCTTCCCTGCTGTAAAAGCATTTGCAAGGATTGAGATGCCACTACATCAGTATTTACCATCAAAACTTGCACCAGTCCTATTTTCCATCTGACAATGGGTTCCAATGTGAACAATAAAGCATCTGTATATGCAATCACTTCAGCGACACATCTGAGACAGTCCCCTAACACGCTCATAAGAAGGACCAATTTCATGTGTCTGAATAGCCACCTCCCAGGTCATGTCCAATACATATCTGATACAGTGCATCTCAATTGCAATTGCTCTTCTGTGCAATGTACCGCCCGAGCCGTGTTCCTGGATATTCGCACATGCGCAGAATGAAAAAATTGTTCAACTACGTGAATGGGATACAATCAGCACTGATATTACGGGCACTGGAATCCCGATGCCTATCACAATCCTGGCGCCGGCATCTCGACCGCTGGGATACTGAAGGTAAGTAGCTGGGTTGGGGGAGGATTTGGATGCCGGGTTAGAGTTAGGCACTAAGGGGGGAGGGTTAGGTTTAGGGTGCAGGGAGGGGGGGTTAGGTTCAGGCACTGGGGGGGAGGTTAGGGTTAGGCACCAAAGAGGGATGGTTAGGGTTAGGGTAGGGAGATGGTGAGTCTTAGCATACCAAACAACAAGTGATGGTATGCTAGCCCTTTCGGGATACCAGTGTCGGGATTCTGACCACCAGGATCCCGTCTGCCGGCATCCCATACCAATTCCACGTGAACATCGATATTACAAGATAATCATGCCCCAAGTGTTCCTAGCCCTACCCTAACCCTTCCACACAGAGGAATGAATTGGGCGTCACTACTGAGCACTATTTAAAAGTTATCCATTCTGTCTAATGTGATTTCACAAAACAGTGTGGAACAGCATTGCACAGAATGGCATACAGTCATTTACATGTCATTTTTATGTGGTAAGCTGATGAATTCTGATTTCATAAACAAAAATTAGCATTATAATTATTGTGTCAGTACACCATAATGATTACGCTAACTGCATTATAAATATAAACATAAACACAATCAATATCTCCCTGTGTTTCAAAGCAATACTGAATCAATATAAAATCCATAGATTACTATTAATCCTAGGGGTATGCAGAACCAGTGAGTGATCTCTATGAGGACGGCATTATGGGGCCCATTAACTACAGAAGGAAAACCTCATAAAAAAACTTCATAGATGTGTGAGCAAAATCAAACAATGTGTCCGTCCCAGCAAAACACTACTACCAGCAGCATTAAGGTCTGGCCAGTGCATGAAACAAATGTTAATAGGTACAGACCAGACAGTTTCCATAGGGATCACAGTAATCAGATCCATTTGTCGTGTGTCAGTTGCCGTTGAATGCTGACACATATAACCAGATGGGAAGCTCAATTAAATTTCAAGTGAGACTGCACCCTTCTAGAGGCTTTTGAAAATAGGTCAGGAAGTATATTTGTTAAAAATGCATGTGTAATTTACAAACTGCCAGCAGGTATGTTATAATAGTCACACTGAGTACATTGTCCACTTAAGTACAACCATTTTAATTAGATAGCGAGAAACACAGGGCTTTTCCTTGTCATAAAACACGAAGATGTAGTTGCTGCAGTCTTTATGGAAAGGAATGGGTGAAGCCACGCTTAAAGTATTAAAAAGAAATCTGAGCACTTTGTTCATTTAACATAATAAAACACAGCATAGCATGGCTCATTGGTTGTGCAGTAAGAGGAATTTCCTTCCAGATCACTGCATGTTGTTCCAGTGTCTTGAACAGACCAAAAAATACTGTATGAAGCTTGGAAATCAGCACAAAACATTGTAATCTGCACACCGCATCCGTATGATGGGAATCTGTAAATAAACTGCAAGGGCAAAATGGGAGACTGCATCTGTAAACACACATTATATGTATGTATTGCAAACTGTCTTAATCATGACATATAAACAAAATCATAAAACACATACTGTATAACAAAAATATCTATTAAAGGCTGTGCTGGTATGTATATTTATGAGCTGGTAGCACTGTAAACGCCTATTAATTAAGCCTAAATCTGCTGTCAATAATCCAAAGGTGGCTGTTTTTGAAGGATTGCCATATTTTTTAACACGGCGGCTACTTATCAGGGGTTAAAGTGGTATAATCTGCTGACTAAGATACAGGACGTGTTTCAGAGGTGCACGCTAACTACACGCAATGCCGATGTTCAAATAGTTAAGTGATTATTTGCTACTGCGCATGCACAAACCCCTATGGCACATGTATTACCCTAAGTGAGCGCACAAATGCACTGTTACGTACAAGACCAAGTATCACAAATGACAAGGGAAAAGCCATGGGCGTTCCTGGGTGGTGACTGAGAGATGGCCATAAGTGAAAGCAAATAATTCCATCACTTGGGCATGTTAGGGGAGTGTTGCATGCATGTCAATGACAGTGGCAGGTTTCTCAGATACAAAGCTGCTGCCATAGCTAAAGGGATCATGTTTAGATGGAGACAATGCACCTGACATTCTGTAAGGCTGTTGCAGTGTGCACGGAAAGTGAAAATGGGTGTCTCTCGGCTTGCACAGTCGGCGCACCCTAGTACACATGGGGAAGGCAGAAAGTAGCATTGTATATTATCACTCCCACGACTCCAGAAAAACAGCAGCCACGGCTGCAACTGTGTGCGCCTCTGATCAGGCAGACTATCTGTATTTTACCGTATTCAGGATTTCTCAGTCTTGAAACAAAGACGTTTGGACCATCATGAACTTGAAGAATCTGCAGCAAAGCGAAAAATCGATTTTCACTGCAGAGACTTACAGTATGCTTTGTGCCTCATTTTTTCTTTACATTTTCTGGTATGAATCCAACTAATATTGATGGAGGACCTTCAACATCAATGCAAATGAATTGGAAAATTTGGTGACCCAGGTCCATTGGGTTTCTTACTAATACCCCTTTTACACCAGAGCAAAAACCTGGGTTTTTGCTGGGTCTACCCGGGTCGCAGCTCAGTGTAAAAGGGTCCCTGAAAAATAACCTGGGTCAAGTGACCCTGCAATCCAACCCAGGTAGCTACCAGGGTTGGACCCAGGATGGACCCAGGTAATGGTGCAGTGTAAACGGTGCAACCCAGGTTATCTGATCTGGATCATGCCTAAAATGAGCGGATTGGTGGTTGTGGAGCATTCACCTCCCACTTTTTCTGACCTCACAGGTTTAGCAGGGCAGACCTGAGTTCAGTGTGAACAGGGCTGACCTGGGAGTAACCCAGATCAAAGGTGTAGTGTAAATGTGTCTGACCTGGGTCTGACCAGGGTTGGAACCATGTCCAAAAACCCAGGTCGGACCTGGGTTTTTGGTGGAAAAGAGGTATAATAAAATAAAACTGAAAACTTAAAATCCCAGTAATATAAAACACTAACAGTCCAGGTTTTAAGGATAGCCATACTTGAGCACAAGCAACTTAATTAGTACCTCAGTTATTTTGATTAGACCATCTGTGCTTTAGCATGGATATCACCAAAACCAGGACAGTTAGTGTGCCTTGAGGACCGAGGTTGGGAATCACTGTACTAAGGATTGATTAATTGATTGATTGTTTGATTCATTCATTCCTTTATCAATCAATTTAATACTCATACATTATGCAACAGGATTGCAATTATCTAAATATGACACAATAAATTCTACCTGTGAATATTTACAGAGTACCAGCCATACACAAAAAAGCCTGGTGCTAAGAATTGGATAGATATAAATGTATCATTATTAAATAATTAACAAAGTGCATATACAAAAAGCAGCAAAGGACTAATGGACCTCATTCAGAGTCGGTCGTTGCGGCCGCACGGTCGTACGCATACAATGTTTTTCATTCTGTGCCTGCGCACGGCTAGCAGTGCGCATGTGCGTACGAGCTCTACCAATCAAAAATACTGTCGGTCGTAGGGCTTCCGACACGGAAGTGGATTGCAAAAGTTGATTGACAGGAAAGACCGTTTGTTGGAGTATACGGGGGTGGTTGTCTGCAAACAGAGGCGTTCTTCAGCGTTTCCAGGCGTTTTAGGGGAGTGCATAAATTACCTGCTTCGTACGACCAAGAATTGCGGATGCATGAAAACGTCACTCTACGAACAGGATGATCGTCCAGGCTAAGGTAGGCAAGAAGCGTCCGTAAGCCACAACAGTACAATCGTTAATCTGATGTTACCTGCGATGTTTCGATTTGGAACCACACAAACCAAGCAACTAAGATTGCTGCATTGTAACTATTAACACTGCTAATTACCTTGTAACTCATTTCACTTGCGTGTGCATTAGGGAATTCGTAACACAAATGTTTATTTGTGCTTTTTAAAAATTTTTTTGCTAAAACAGTTTTTAAAACATCTAGCATTGTGTTTTGCGAAGCAGCCTTTTCAGATACCACACTTTTTAAACTTTGTATACATTGATATAGTTAAAGATAGACATTTTTGGTATTACATTTTTTTATTATTTTGAAATTTGCCTTTCATCACAATGTAAATAATAATTGGTTTGGCAACATTTGCATATAATTAAAATATTTTTTTTTTTAATTAAAAAAAAACTTTTTATATTTGAAAAAAAAAAAAGAGCTTGAGACATTGGTGACAAGAAATATGGGGACTGGACAACAGGTGAGGGAGGAGATATTCAGGGCTACTTGCGTCGTTTGGGCCGGCTCAGAGGAAGAGGTAAGCTACGGACAGCCGACTGGCGTGTAACACGCTGACTGGCCTGGCCAGAGGTAGATGGGATTTCCTCTGACCTAGGCATAGGGCTCTCCATACTTTCGGGGGGTGGCTGTTGGGCTGCCAGAGGTGGTGGTCCTGGGAGGAAGGGAGTCTCGCTCCATCATGGCAGGTGGGTTGGCCTGCTCCTGGGTATTGGCCAAACGACCTAGGGCCCCAGCAATGGTCTCCAGGGCCACCGCCACCCTCACCAGAGTGGTCTCCATCCTCAGAAAAACACATGTGTTCTCCTGAGTTTGGGAGACCAACCTGGTGAGGAGAGGCACTGCTCGGTCTGATGGTTGCCCTGGAGTAGACTCCACAGGGTCCCCAGATGGAGTACTTGGATCCTCCCCTGCAGAGTCTCCATCTGTGCTGGACCCAGACCTGACCTCAGGAGCAGGCACTACCTCCTCTGAGTCTGGAATATTAAAAAAAATTGTGATTTGTTTTGCCCAAAAAAAAAAACATAGACGTTTGAGCTTTATACTTTTTGTCTAACAAAATAAAATTACCTTCTTGCACATGTGAAGCATTGAAGTCGGCCATGTCAGTGTCCATAGTGGACACGCCGACTCTCTCCTCTTCCGTCACACATCCCTGAGCCAACGTCTCCAACCTTGTCAAGGCCAGCTCCTCAGGGATGGGACCACCACCTGTCCCCACAGCATGGTCCACCCTACTCCGTAGCTTCCTCTTCAGTTAGTACTTGAAATCCGTCCAGCTGTCAATGTTATTTTGGAAATTTTAAGTGTTACTTTATTTAAATAAGATCAAGCTTTGGACTTCAGTACACTCACAATATCATTTTCTTACCATTTTTTAACGACTTTCTGTGTTCTGTAGGTTGTCCCCACAGCATTAACAGCCCTGGATATCTCCTCCCAAATCCTGTCTTTGGCTCCAGCACCCATATTTCTTGGTGCATTGACTAGGTTCTCCATTGTCATGGTCACCAATGTCTCAAGCTCGATCCGTGAAAACGGAGGGTTTCTTGGCCTGCTTGGGCCCGCCTCCTCCTCTACTGGTGGACTTTGATTCCCAGCACCTACAACAATTTTTAAAATAGTTAAAAATTTTAACATTTTTTAATGGAAATATGAACAGTTCTTGTGTTGTGTAAAAAATGTGATTTGCACTTACCTGGCTCAGTTGGTCTCTGCTCACCATGCTCCTCGCTTGACATTCTGCTAACCTGTGAGAGAGCACGAAGAATTCTGCTTGTGCAGACTTTTTTATAGATGTGATCGCATCCCTGGATTGGTTACCCGTGCATCCTTATTTTCCTAACTACAAATGCACACCTTTCCTGCATTCCGTAATTACTGCGTGGGTTGTGCTAGATGTGATCGCATCCCTGGATTGGTTACCAGTGCATCCTTATTTCCCTAACTACAAATGCACACCTTTCCTGCATTCCGTAATTACTGCGTGGGTTGTGCTAGATGTGATCGCATCCCTGGACTGGTTATCCGTGCATCCTTATTTCCCTAACTACAAATGCACACCTTTCCTGCATTCCGTAATTACTGCGTGGGTTGTGCTAGATGTGAGCGCATCCCTGGATTAGTTACCCGTGCATCCTTATTTCCCTAACTACAAATGCACACCTTTCCTGCATGTTTCAATAATTGGGGTTTGGTTTCTTTATTTAAGGCAAAGCCAAATGTTCCCTTACTTGTGGGTTGTAGTTGGAGTGTTTGGTGGTGCAGGAGGTGTTTGATAGTAGTTAAATTGTTTGAAGTTGTTTGAGAGGTGCTTGTGTGTGTTGATTGAGAGGTGCTTGTGTGTGTTGTTTGAGAGGTGCTTGTGTGTGTTGTTTGAGAGGTGCTTGTGTGTTGATTGAGAGGTGCTTGTGTGTGTTGTTTGAGAGGTGCTTGTGTGTGTTGTTTGAGAGGTGCTTGTGTGTGTTGATTGAGAGGTGCTTGTGTGAGTTGTTTGAGAGGTGCTTGTGTGTGTTGTTTGAGAGGTGCTTGTGTGAGTTGTTTGTGTTTTTTTTTTCTTTTTTTGCTTTTATTTTGGTTTTGGGTTTTTTTTTCTTTTTTTTGTGTTCTTTTTTTTGGGTGTTTTTTTTTGTGTTCCTTTCTTTTTGGTGGTTGTTTTTTGTGTGTTCCTTTATTTTTGGGTGGGGTTTTTTTGCCTAATTTATTTTTTTGGTGTTTGTTTTTTGTGTTCCTTTATTTTTGTAGGTTTTTTTTGTTCCTTTCCTTTTGGTGGTTGTTTTTTGTGTTCCTTTATTTTGGGTGGGGGATTTTTTGTTTACTTTCTTTTGGATGGTGGTTTTTTGTTTTTTTACTTTTTTTGGTGGTGGTGGTTTTTGTGTTCCTTTATTTTGGGATTTTGTTTATTTTCAGCATTCTGTTTTTGGTGGTGGTTTTTGTTTGTCAAATTTGATTGGTTCTGACATTTAACAAACCCCGTTAATTGTTGTGCTTGAGCCGGTTACTTGTTCGGTTTGGTTGGCCGAGCTTTTGTCTCCTTTAAAATCCAACGTTATTCGAAGAATCAAGTAAGTGTGCCAGCCTACTGCATTTTATTTATTTATTTTTTTGGATCAACAATCCTAAAAAACTTACATTTTTTGGTACTAATTTTTTTTTTTTTTAATTTATTAAAGGTGTATAACAGTCCATTTTGGACTTGAATAAGGTAAGTGTCTATTTATTCAAACCTACACTTATTTTTAATTTTATTTTTAAAATAATTAAAAATATTACTTTTAATATTGTTTATTGATCTATTTGGTAAATGTAAATTTGTACATTTAACCACAATTCATATTTGCGATTGTAAAAATTAAGCATGGTTTTAACAATAATAGTAGTAATTTTGGTTTTTACTCCAAAAATCTAAATAATTTTTTTATTCCCTCTAATTTTAAAAAGTACAACAAATACAAATGTAGTGATTTCCGAAGATGGCACTGCCCGACCCTGTAAGAATATGCACCATTATTATAAAGCTAAGTATTTTTGCACAAATATTCAAAAAACACTCTGTAGGACCAATTTAAAATATAAATTTAACTTTACAGAGCGATGTTGGACAGCTAATAGTGGCCATATTGCCCCCCACTGACCTTCCTCAGCCTCCTCCTGGGCATAGGCATAGGAGGCATGCAAGGGCAAAGATATATAGAACACGTGTCACCCTTTTTGGAATGCCTGATGATGTGGTTGTAACCACTTATTGCCTGCCTCCAAATATTATCCTTGACACTCTTCCAATAATAAAGAATAATCTTGAAAGACAGATTAACATTCCTACAGCAATCTCACCACTTACACAGTTGTTGACGGTGTTACATTTCTGCACCTCAGGGTCCTTCCAAACCACTGTGGGGCTGGTGGGTGGCCTCTCCCAGCCCTCATTTTCACGGATCCTGAGGCGTGTGCTAGATGCATTTTTCAATCATATAGCACATTTTATTAGTATGCCTTTGGATACGGTAGCCCTTGATGCGGTAAAGCAGAAGTTTTTTGAAATTGCAGGCTTTCCACACGTCATAGTGGTAGTGGATGGCACTCACATAGCACTTCAGCCCCCTGCATGCAGGGAACAAATATATAGGAACCAAAAACATTACCACTCCCTAAATGTAATGGTACTATGTCATGCCTCCCTCCAGATCCTCTCCCTGAATGCCAAATTCCCAGGCTGCAGCCATGATGTGTATGTGATCCAGCATTCAGGGATTTGGCCAAAATTAAGCACACTGCAAGCTGATGACACATGGATTCTTGGTAAGTAAAAATCCAGTATGTATTTCTAGCAATAGTGTAAACAGGTTCTCATGGTAAATGTATGTATCTTTTGGTGTCCCATTTCAATCAGGTGACAGTGGATATCCTTGCACACCCTGGCTGCTGACTCCTTATTTGACTCCCACACCAGGGCCCCAAACTCACTATAATGCCACGTTTACTGCCACCAGGCAGGTGGTGGAGTGCTGTATCGGCCGGTTCTGGTGTCTCCATCACTCTGGTGGTGCACTCATGTACTCGCCGGATATGGTTTCTCGCATTGTGGTCCTGTGTGGGATTTTACACAACATTGCAATAAGGAGTCGAGTACCCATGCATCCAGAGGAGGCCTTGCCAGAGGATGGCCCCCCGGAGGAAGGTGTTGTGATGCTGTCGGTGGGGGGCCAGATGCGATGATGTTGTTTCTCATTTTTTAGGTAGGCATATTTACATTTTTATTTAAAAAAAACACTTTTTGCAAATGTATTTTCATGTGTATCTTTTTTTTTTGTTTTCTTTTCCTACCAACCAAATCACAACACTTTCCAAAACCTGCAAAAAAAATGGAACCCGTTGGCAATACCCTGTATGTTTTTGGACAACTAACACGTTTTGCACGGATATCCCCCAACATGTTTAGTTAATTTGCCTTTTCTTTTAGTAATTTGTATGTTTCCCATTCAAAAATCTGTTTGTTTTTTACTTTAGTTGTTTATGTTTGACTAAGCCAGATGTTTTATTTGCCCAAACCATGAGGACATTTGTTATGTGTGAATCTGTTATGAAATTAATTTTACCAGTAAAAGCCTGTTGGTAACATGTTTGTTATTTAATAAATGTTTTCAATTAAATACAAATGTTGATTTTTGTTTAAAAAAAAAGAAAGCCATTTAGAGGTGGATAATGTATGCCAACCCATAATTAAAAATATACAACATTACTGCAAATGTTCTTAAGGTTTACTAATACATTTTTAAAGTTCTTACACTATGGAAAGGCACCCACCTTTGTTCACAAATTTGTTTACATGCAGAATTACACCCTTTAATGTGTGGTAAAAAAGAGGACAAATGTTTGAAATACAAAAACGTTATTATTTTTTTTTGTGTCAGATAAATGAAAAAATATGAAAACAAAAAAACTAAACATCCTCCAAACGCCCCACTATTCGTTGGAGGCAGCAGTAGGCCTGCATTAAATATCCCAAGGTCTCTCTGAGGTCCTCCCAAATTTCCCTCAGGATGTGGGTTAGATCTGTAAAAAATATAAAAATTTTGAGGATTAAATACTTCATTAAAATTACAAACATTTGAAAATTACACATTATTCAATGTACCAAAAAGTGTTTAAACACAATGATGTTACGGTGTGTTTGAAAGTATCAGCCACACAACATTATTAATAGGTTTATACTTTTATGTTGTTAAACTAATTGGAAACCCTAACTATGTGGCATAAGCCAAAAACCACTATGATGATGTTACAAATAATGGGAGGTGTATTCTTAAGTCATGATGGCCATATCCTTAAAACACAATGCACGTATTCACTTCTAGAATGTTGTGGATAAACCTAAAATACAATGTGTTTGTTTGCTATGGAAATCATCACTTTGCCTAAGTACATTAGTACATTTTAAACACAGTGTACACAACATCAACAAGGGTAGTCTGGTTCCTAGCACCTTGCCAAGTTTGGTGACATGTTTTTTTACATTGTAAAATACTAATCCGAATGTAATCATTATTTCCTAATGGTTTTGTGGTCCACAATAAAAAAAAGACCCAGCCTCAAAACCTAAGGTTGTAATTCTGAAAAATAGCATTACTGCACAATGATTTGGAACCCCATACAGAAAATTTTTAAACAAATAAAAAAAGGTCATAAATTTGTACAAAAACATGGATAACAACAACACCCAAATACAATTAAAAAAAAAAAAACATACCCTCAGAGTGGTCGGACACAGCAACAGATGTGGGCAGAGATCCTTCCGGTGATGGAGAATATTCGGGAGTGGGGGGAATGGTTGAAGGGGAAATGATGCAGGAAAGATCCAAGGGAGGGGAGATTTGAGACATTTGGGATGAGTGGGCAGGGGAGGGAGGAATACTTGGGGAAGACTGGGAGAGGGAGGGAGGGTTACTGGGGGAGTATGGTGGTGGGAAGGGAGGGCTGGGTTGAGGAGATGCAGGTGAGGGCTGCAGGTTTACAACAGCATATCTTTGCATTCTGCGTGCCCTTCTCTGTCTCCGCTGTGCTTCTAAAATGTAAACGTAAAATCCCCCGAAAAAATTAGTTTAGAATTTTGGCTACGCAATACAAGTACACTTTACACATTCTGGACGATAGGGACAACATACAGGAGGGTTTTTTAACATTGACTAAAATAATTGGCAAAGGAACATACATTTTTAACAGTCCACTATTTATTATTTTTAAACAAACGCATACTTACGTCTGCGTATTTGCGCAGTCCTTGAACTGTAGCTGTAGTTAAATTGAATGCAATGATTATTTAAGCATCTCCATGCTGATAATGATATATGATGCATACAAATGTTAGTATGTCTCCAGGAGATCCAGACATCCCCCTGCACACTGAATAAGGAAATAGGAGAGAGAGGCTTAACCCTCAACTGGAGACTTAGCACGGCTGACACCTGTCAGGCTCTCTTGTGTGTCCTTAGTCAGCCATCGCATGGTCACAGCCACAACCTCCCCAACACTGCACATCCAGCAGCACAATGTCCGCTCATCCCTCCAGAGTCTAGCAATGTAGACAAGTGCACTGAAGGATGGTTAGGAAATCCAGCAGCATAGAAGGGTAAGTTTGGTGTAGTGGCGGTTCTATGGGTGGGCTAACAGGGCAGTCGCCCGGGGCGCCAGCCCCTAGAGGGCGCCACTGAGTCCCCAGAAGGTTAAAAAAAAAATCCCATAATGAAAAAAAAATAGCGCCGGTCCCCCCGCATTGCCAGGCACCCACTGATATTTGTTATCAGCGGGCACCCGGCTCCCTCCCTGCAAAGGCAGCCGAAGCTCACTCCAGAGCTCCGGCTCCCACATAGAGCACTATGGGAGGGACGTCATGATGTCTCTTCCATAGATCCATGGTGGAGCCGTGGTCAGACCGGATGGCAGTGGACGCAGGAGCAGGGCCTAAGGTAAGTATTGTGTTTGTAATTTTTATTTTTCAGAATTGAGGTATGGGGCATTACTACTGGGGGCATGTCTATAAGGGGGCATTACTACTGGGGGCATGTCTATAAGGGGGCATTACTACTGGGGGCATGTCTATAAGGGGGCATTACTACTGGGAGCATGTCTATAAGGGGGCATTTCTACTGGGGGCATGTCTATAAAGGGGCATTACTACTGGGGGCAAGTCTATAAGAGGGCATTCCTACTGGGGGCACTACTATAAGGGACACTAATGGGGGCATTCCAACTTTGGGCACTACTATAGGGGGCATTCCTACTGTGGGCACTACTATAGGGGGCATTATTACTGGGGCACTACTAATGTGGGCACTACTATAGGGGGCACTACTACTGGGTGCATTGTATTAGAGGCACTACTACTCAGTACTGTGGGCCTTGTGTATAAGGGGCACTAATTTGGGCATTGTGTAAAAGGGGCACAACTTTGTGTCATAACATGAACAATGGACTAATGTGTGGCGTAAATTGAATTGGGGATACTGTATTATAAAGGGAATTACTGCATGTGGCATAATGTGCTATGCAGGGCATTACTGCATGTGGCATAATGTGTTATACAGGGCATTACTGCATGTGGCAGTAATGCATGTAGTAATGCCCTGTATAATGTGTTATACAGGGCATTACTGCATGTGGCATAATGTGTTATACAGGGCATTATTGCGTGTGGCATAATGTGTTATACAGGGCATTACTGTGTGTGGCACAATGTGTTATACAGGGCAGTACTGCGTGTGGCATAATGTGTTTATAAAGGGCATTACTGCATGTGGCATAATGTATTTATAAAGGGCATTACAGTATAAGGCACATTGCTGCACATGGCAATTATTTGCCACGAGGGGAGAGCTTGGGGGAAGCCCAGCACCTTCATAAGTGCTGGGCACGCCCCACAGTGTGATGAATTGGGGGTGTTCCGCAAGGACACGTCCCTTTTCTGGAAGCGCATGTGCTTTCAGCGCGTGCAGAGGAACGTCATCTACAAAAAGTTTTGTTTTTTTTTTTTGGGGGGGGGGGGCGCAACTGTGAACCTTTGCCCTGAGCTCCACAATGTCTAGAACCGGCCCTGGCTTGGTGTCACAGTGATATCCCACAGGTCCAAGCCCCTGACACATTTCGCACCTCAAATGGGGGCTTTATCAAGGAGTCCTTATGTGTACTAAGGACACACAACAGAGCCTGACAGGTATCAGCCGCGCTATGTCTCCGGTTGGAAGTAAAGCCTCCCTCTCTCCTATTTCCCGATCAGTGCACAGGGGGATGTCCAGATCTCCTGAATTGGAGACATACTAACAATTGTATGCACCATATATCATTATCAGTACAAAGCTACTTAAATGATCATTGCATTAAATTTAACTGCAGCTACAGTTTAAGGACTGTGATACTTCTAAGATGAGGAGGATACTGTTATAACTGCAGATGTTAAAAGTTCTGTGTGGACACAGCAAATATCCCTCTTTTCTATATATTGGCTTTATTAGGGTATTTAAGATCCACCTCCTATAGCAACCCAAACAAGCGGAGTCATATTACTCATTCAAATAATTGTTTTTTATTTATTGTTTTTTATACTATGTTTTATAGTATATGGAGAATGTATGTGATATTTTAGAATTATCCTGTTGACCGGTCAATGAATTGTTTATTATAATAATAAATGTGCCAATGATTATTTCTTAATCAGTGTGTGAATTCCTGTATACCATTCTTCTCCTATATTATCAGCGCAGGGGTTTTCAATAGATACCTGTGAATATTGTAATACATTCTATTTTAATATTGAAAGCTTCTCATTGAGTATCTTGATATTATTCAGAAATCTAAATGCGGACAGTAGATCACAGTGCTGTTCAAAATATGCCCACCATGCCGTAGTGGTATTCACAAACAGTTTATGTACCAAGAAATAGGGAGTCACTTTGTAACCGAAGGAAGAAGGTGATTGGCCCGAGACTGTTTAAATTGATTAAAGAATGGCTGACTCAGCTTCCTGCCTTGAAAAAGCATAGAGAAACACATGACTGCTAGATGTATATCTCTTAAACTCAATATTAACTTAAATCATAAACAACGTGCCAATGTGTGTCTGTGTTGGTTAGATTAGAAAACAGATCTAAAATACTGTACTGCAAAGGTTTACTATCTACAGTGAATATGGGTTCTATGTGTATGTATTAATAAGCAGAATACCTCTGCAAAAGACCGGAACAAATACTTAAGAAGTTCCAATTATTTGTCATATATCACTACAGAAGAAAGGGAACCCAGGTCTCACCTTTTGAGTACCCACGTGGGGCCTAGGTGTGAAAGAGAGGAATTATTTCTGACAGCCGTTATACTCAATAGACCAATTATTTATTTTTATCAAAAATGTAATGAACCCAAGTACAATCCCAATCTGATCATAATTAACTAACATTAGAGAAAATAAAATCTCTTTTCATTCCTGGTTAGGATCTGCTTTCAATTTATTACTATCTGCAACATTGCAACATGAGGACACAATTTATACTAAACCAACTATTAAAAAAAACGCATTCTGTTATAAAACTAGTGAATACTATGTAACATGTAGGGGATGCTTATGTATATAATAGGTGAGAAAGCATGTCTGTCTGTTTGTCCTTTATGCAAGGCCAGAGTTTTGGATCTAGTTCCACCAAAGTTAGCATGGTGGTGTAGTTTGACCAGGATTAGGTTTTTACCTAGGTTTGAATTTCATCAGGGCCTCACACTGTCACACAATCCCTAAAAATGGTGGAACTCTTAAATTACACAAGTTCAGAGGCTGGCTCAACTGGAAATTGGCAGTCTGCTAAAAACCTGTGTGAAAACTACTAAAATGTCCTTTTAACCTCACAGTCTGAGCAAATGTCAAATTGTATGACTCATGCAAGTTCATATTAAATCCAGAGTTAGTCCTTTTTAAAGTGACCATATATATTAGTCAGCCTTCTGTGTTTGCATGCAAAGGCATAACTAGAAATTTTGGGGCCACATAGCAAGATTTTAAAAGGGCCCCCCAGAGGTAAAAAAATACATTAATTTGCCCCTACACAGAGCCCTTTCATTTTATGACACACAGAGCCCATTCAGGCTATGCCACACAGTTGTATTCCTTATACACATTATGCCACACAGTAGTAGTGCCCCTTATAAATTATGCCACACAGCAATGTCCCTTACACTACACAGTAATGCCCCTTATACATTATACCACACAGTAATGCCCTTTACAGATTATGCCATGCAGTAGTAGTGCCCCTTACACTACACAGTAATGCCCCTATAACATTATGCAATACAGTAATGTACCTTACACATTATGCCCCACCAGCAAATCACCTCCCTGTCTCCCTCCAGCAGCCTCTCACCTCCCCCTATGTGCCATTAGCAGCCAGCAGGTGTGAATTTTTGCCATCAATCGGAGCTTGCGGACTGGCAGCTAAGCAGGAGCCACCACTGTTGATTGGCTGCCAGTCCATGAGCTCTGATTGTCTTACAATCAGTGTTGCTGTCTCTCCATGTCTGCCTGCCATTGTGCCAGTTGTAATCAGCTGGTGGGTCTGCACCATATCAACACCACTGCCACCCTGGCAGCTCTGATTGGACTGGTCCAGCTTGTGTGCGTGACTGGGTGCAGGAGTCGCAGTGCTAACAGAGGCAGCTCGGACACCATAGCAGCCACACCCCTTGCACCCACAGTAGTTATGCCACTGTCTGCATGCATCTTAGCAAACAGTGGGGATCAATGGAATGGGGTTATAGGCGAGGACAATGTAAACAAATAAAGGCTGCAGGTGTACTTCAGGGTTCAGTCTTCAACCCAGGCAATGTCGGATATCCCAGCTAGTGCTAAATAAATAAATACAGTAAGGACATTTATAGCCTTGTTTTCAACCACCTTTTTCCCATATACAGATATTTTCTATGTATAATCTGTCCATTGCTTTCTATATAACTGTCATTTTAATATTTCACTTATCGCTAATTACAATGAATTTATAATAATGTAATAATATAAATGTGAAAAAGAACAATAAAAAGATGTAAAAGCTACAGTGAATAAAAGGTGAGGATTTACAATTTTACATATATTAAGAAGGATACCAAATATAATTAAGACATTCTGAATGGATGGATGGATGGCAATTTATAGGAAATACACTCACATCAAATTTTAGGAAACATTTACATCTGGTGCAGGCAAAATCTCTGTATCTGTATTATGACTCCAACTGAATCATATGCATGTCAGCATTCCTTAACAAATGCTTGTTTTATAAGAAAATAAATTAAAGGTATAGTAGCCAGTTGGTGTGCAGTGGATGGATGTATTTATTTTTGAGATTATGTTGAAAGTACTAACCCCTTCATATGTAGTAAGGGTATATAATCTAGTTGGTGTACAGTGGAAATATTTTTCTTTCATACTCTGGAGATGTATAACAAGTGACACTTTAAAAATTCAGGATTTTCTACATGATATGGACTTTCTCTAACATAAGTTGGTTTAAATCATATTACATGATTATGCATATTTGTTTTTTGTTTATTATGTGTCATTGTTCAGAGGTTCCCAAACGCGGTCCTCAAGGCACCTCGACACCTCAGGTTTTAGAGATATTCTTCTTTAATATATGGTTGTATACCCTTTGGCAACAATGACTCCAACTATAATTTGTTGAAGCTCTTGAATGTTTGCAAGATTCCTTTAAAACAGTCCATGTTTTCATTTTCAACCATTCTTTTGTGCTTTTGAATGTGTGTTTAGGATGTTTATTGTGCTGGAGGACCCATGACCTTCAACCCAAACATTGTAAGAAAACTTTCTTAGAATGAGTAGAACATTTTACTCCAAAATTCCTTAGTAATCCTCTGATTTCATGATTCATTCAATGCATTGAGGACCTCAAGTATGAGAGCCAGTAAAGCAGCCCCACAACATTTCCTTTACTATGTTTAACAATAGGCAGAGTGTTCTTCTCCTTATAAGGTTAATTTTGTCACCCATACACAATTTGCTGGTCTACATTGTAAAATAGTTATCTTGTTGTTTAATCTGTACACAGAACATTTGCTCAGAAGGATTGTGGTTTGTCTACATACATTTTGGAAAAGATCATTTCTTCCTTTTTACAGTATGCCTTTTTTAGCTGTTCCTTCACCCATAAAGCCCTTCTTGGTTTAGTGTGCCAAGCTTACTCAGAATAGTTGTCCGGACTCAGCAGCTGAGGCAAATAAATCTGCATTAGAAGATGCAGACACTGACCTCAGCACACCCAGATAATGGGTCTGACATGCCCCTAGTTTCCTAAACGGCCACCCTCTCCTCCACCAAATGGCTGCAGCCTGTCAGTCTGGAGCAAGACTTGCCAAAATCGGCTGGGCTACCCATTACCTGTTGACTTACAGAGGCAGCATTGACTTACACATTCTATTCCTTCAATTCTGCATGGCTTACTGAACACAGAGGGCCCGATTCAAATGCTATTGCTGCTACTGCTGCAAATTTGAACACAGAGGCTATGTGAAAATTTTAAAATGTTGCTACCACTGGGATTTCTATTGAGACGCCCACTGGAAGCTTCATAAGTCCACAGCTTGTGTACAGAGGTGCATCCATCGCACACACATCAGACACTAATAGACCACCTGAGTTACCCTATGGTCACACATAATGGCCTTCTGAACTAAGTCACTGGAGCCATTTTTTTTGCATATGGGATCGCAAAAATGAAAAAACACACCCCAAAATTGTTGAGACAAGTCTGCATTGAGCCAACACTCCCAGTTACCTCCTCAAATGCTAGAACTAATAACCTAAAACTAAAAGCCTACTAGAAAATATAATATATTACTGACACATTTCTTCAGAGCCGCTAGTTTAGATGATGCTCATACAGTAGCAGTGAAATAGTTACATTTAAAAAATGTGTGGCATCTGCGCACCCCAAATCAATAACTAACCCTGGACCTCTGAGCCTGGTCTGTTGTTGGAAAATAAGGGAAAAATATGGTGTGGGGTTCCCCCTATTCTCCAGTCACTAGCATCATGCTTAACCAGCCAGGAGCTGGCTCTATAGCAGGGAGACACATAGCATGGAGGAAGCACTCATTGACTGAGAGCATGGGAGCATCGCTTCCAGTCTTTCAAAGCTTCCCTATTCATATCAATGGGGGTGACTGGTTATTTCGAATTTAGGCACTGTGCTGAGTGCAGTGTGTGTCCGTGGGGATTTGTAATCATTTATTAATTTTAACAAGACCTATGAATGTCTACTTGGCGAAAGAGGAGGCCACCCAGGGGTTTAATAAGAATGTAATTGGTGGGGTTTTTTTAAAAATAAGGTATTACCACCATCGATGTCCATGTACTGTTGTTCTTTTAATATATTATTTACAGGTGGACTACAGGTGCCAGTGGGCCCTTAATGACTGGGAATACTGGCACTTGTTGTTCCACAAATGCCGGCATGTGTGGGCTGGCCTGAAAATAATAATATTATTAACTATTATTTTACTATTATCCATATACCCAAAGCCCAGAGGGTGCATGGAAGAGCCCATGGCTTTCAGCTGATAGTTCCTTGGGAAGAAGGACCCTATTTTATTTCGGGTTTCCCACTTTCTGAGGAAGTTCAGTCCTGTGCTGACAAGTTCGGACTGGTTGATGGTGTGGCATGGGATAGCCCGCATTGTGTGTCTCCCTGCTATAGCTTCAGCCCCCTGACTGGTTCAGTCTGTTGCTGGTTATTGGAGAACAGGAGGAACCCCATGCCATTTTCCCCCTTATTTTCCAATACCATATCAGGCTAAGAGGTCCAGGATTGGTTATTGGTTTGGGGGGGACCCAATGCATTTTTGTTTTTAATTGTAACTATTTTGCTGCTACAAGCAGCCTCTAAACTATTAGCTTTTGAAAAGTATGTTGGCAATATAGAAACTTTAAGGCCATAGTTCTTGATTAATGAAAACATTCTATTGTTTATTAATCTGCCATCCTGTCTGCAGTGCTACTATGTTTCATTGATGTGCTATGTTCTTTTAAACTGCCATGTGTTTGTGCTGCTGCTCTGTCGCTTAGTTTAGCCAGTTACAGTAGCTCACTGCAGCCTGTTGCCAATATTGGTGAAAACGATATTGTGAGAAGTGAGGTGGTGAAAATTGATTGAAAATGAATGTTATTGGAGATGATAATACCGTAGGAACAAAAACAGGTACAAATTATGATTTTATCTGCTTTTTATTAATTTAAAATCAATCCAAGAAAAACATATTTGAAGGCGATTTTGCAAAAACCAAAACACAACAAAGATTCAGAACCAAAACACGGTGTCTACACACATCTCCAGGTACCTATATGTAGTGTATGAAACTCCCTACCGGTTTCACTCCTCTGCCCCAGCTACAGTATGTCATGGCATCCGTGACCAGATGGATCCCCTTACACATGGAAGTTTAGCACATAATGAGAAGTGGAGTAGACTGGTGTTGGGCAATATTGCAAAGTACAATTTTGAGGGCCAGACTATGGGACCTACTGTATAGATTAATGTAAAAATATTGCAAAAAAGAAAATTATTGCAATATTTTCAAAAAAAGTATTATTGGTATTGAGGAAGTGTTTAACGCAACAGATATCTTAATTGTTAAGAAAGACATTGTAGAATAACAATTTACCAATAAAATGAAAGGGAATTGTAAATGTAATTGTACTTTGAAAAGCTACTCTGAATAAACAAGGAAAAGTCTCAACTATAAATAAAGTCTTAAATGATCCTATTTGTGTCTGTCTGCTTGTTTGTTTGATCCTTTGCTTTCAAAATTGTGTGGTCCTCAAAATATTGATGTGTAGGAATGAAAAAATTCAAATGAATTAATAAATTTAGCAAATACTAAGAAGACACCACTCCTTGTGCCAGTGAAAAAAACTGTGATACAAGATCACACTCCACCACCATAAATGTGATAAAAAAAATTGTCTCTTTTAATATTATAAGAACGTGTCTGTCTGTTTGTTGCTGCTTCATTTTGTTTCATCTCGATCAAGTTAAAGCTGAGGAATAACAGAAACAAAATTTACTGACATTATCTATGCAAGAGATAGGTGTGGCACCATGCGCGTGGCCAGTAAGGGGTTGAGGTAGAGGTGCTTTGGGCCCGCATTCATTTGCATCGGATAGGCTGCATCGCAGTCTGTACACAGGGCATACAGTGACATTGGTGTGAGTGGTGGGTCAGGACGCTGCTGCCACCAGTCTGTATAGCGCTACTGGTCACGTGGGCCACTCCCAACAGGGTCCCTATGCAAAGCAAGACAATTAAAACAACTGAAATAAAAATGTTGGCAGAAAAGATTTCATAGTGGGCAAAGCAGCAAGCAAAAGATAATATCAGATAAGTCTAAATCCTCAAAAAGATAATTTTCCAGATATTCCCCAGATACTGTACAAATTTACAGAGCCGTAACTAGACTTTTTGGTGCCCTGTGCCAGAGAAAGCATTGCCTCCCCCCCCCTTCATTTTTTAAATAGGGACATAAGATAGTGCACCTGAAAAAGGGCCAAGGCTTCATGGGGAAGGGCCAGGGAAGACATAGGGAAGGCCAGGAGATGCTGGGGATAAAGGAAGAGGAAGCTACAAGTGAGAATGATAATAAACAGGAAAATTGACAGGCCTGAACAGTGCCCACTGCCCTGCGGTGCCCTGTGCCATGGCATTGGTTGCACTACACTAGTTACGGCCCTGCAAATTTATATAGTGTAATACTGCTAAAACTTTCTTAACAATTCTTGGGATAGCTGGTTTCAAACTCACATGTTCACATTATCATTTTGCATTAAGATTCAATGCCAGTAGAAATATAATCTGGTATCTTTCTTGATATTCTGAACATCCCCAATATACGAACAGTATAAACACAAAACTACTCTACAGTGTAATATGCATCACAAAAAATATAGCAAAACCCTTTTTTGCAGTCACACTCACATTTATATATTCACTATGCACTTTAGTAAAATCACTCATAGGGATTATCCACGATTAACATTCGTCATGCTCCTCTTTAATGTTAATCTCAAGGAGAATTTTGGATGTTTGTATAAAAATTAATTACAAATCATCAACATAAACATAAAAAAATAGATCAAAAATCCCTCATGAGAAGTTGCAAGTCTTCCTACCGAAATTACATAAAAGTGAGCCTTGAACAAGTATAGCAGATCTTAAGTTCTGGGTTTACTTGAAGGCAGATGGAAATCAAATCTTATGTAATGGAGATTAAACCTGTAACTCCTCTGAACACCACTAACGTGTTTCAGCAATCGCCTCTTTCAAAATGGTGGATGTGTGTTCTTACGTCTGCCATTTTATATTGAGGTCATCCAACTAAATTCAAGTGTATCCATTCAAATGAATTAATTTAAATAATATTCTTCAATATTTTACGCTTAGTCGTAACCAAATGAAAGAAAGTAGGGATATCATTATCCAGTGGCAAATGCAGAATTTCTAGAGGAGGGGTGGGTTCCCAAATGCTTAATTTTAGAATGAGTGTGGCCAGTCCATGAAGAGGGCATAATCAGCACAGTGTATATTGTGTGTAATAATTCCAGCATATACAGGACCAGCGATCACAGTAGGGCCATCCTGTGTGAGCTGAATGTTTTTTATTTCAGATCTGGGCTCCATTCCAGAGCATTGGAGCAAGTCTGGGAGTCTGGGAAAGGAGCAGAAGAATCTAGCACTGCCCTGGACCTATATGTATATATTGGTCTCTTTATGCACTGGATAGTGTATTATTATACAGTATTAGTAATTAACTCTATTGATGATCTATAGCAGTACACCTCAATCAGTGCATGTTTTCCATATCTCCTGGAGGTGTTGCTTATAGCAACCAATCAGATTCTACTTATCATATATCTCTAGCACCTTCTAGAAGATAGTAGCTAGAATCTGATTGGTTGCTATTGGCAACACCTCTACTTCTATAAACATGCACTTTAGTAATTATACCCGTACAAGTGTACTAAAAAAAATTTTTTTTTAAGAATATATATTGTACTAGGTATAAATGTAATGATGATTTACACTTCCAAAAAATAAAAAATAAAAATTATAAATACTTTACTCCATAACTCCTTAACTAGAAAATTTCCAGTGTAGTCTCATAGTGGCGTCATCATCTCAACTGATCTTCAAGATATGACTTTGTGGACATACCATGCAGTTCGAGTTTTGTAACCAGGGAAATCTCGAATCAGCCTTCGTCACACATACATCAAAGAACTATATAAACATATAGGCAAGTAAATAATAAACAGAATCTAATAAAATAAAAACTGGAAAAAAACAGACTGTTAAAGCATTTCATTTTTTGCTCAAAAGCCCAAGTTTAAAAATTTATATTTTATAGATTGTGCACTTAACAAAGTTGAAAGTGGGGTTTCTGACATAAACTAAATATATTAGGCTTATAAGTTGATTGACTTTAACTATATATTTCTATTGAAAGGACAATTATTGCGTTTTATTTGATGTCACCTAAGCCACAATCATATCTCCATCTTTAGAAAGCAGCCTTTCTGGGTAAGTTATTTAACTATTTACTTGAAGTACTATTAGTTGGGGGTGAACATAGCAAATCATTGGAGGCATAGAGTTGATATACTCACTGGAAGTAGGGGGCTGAGCTATCCGATGAGTGCATCAGTCCTATTTATCCAGAGCCGGCCCTAGCCAAATTAGTGCCCTAGGCATGATTTTGGGTGGGATCCTGAAAAGGGGTGTGGCCAGCATAGTACGGTATCAGCACCCACCCTCACCCACCACCATTATCCCAGCAGAGCACCCCTCTCCCAGCAGTGAGTACCCCAGCCCTCTCCCAGTTCCAAACTTACTTTACTTGAGCGCAGCCTGCAGAGTTGTCCGACTTAAGGTACAGCAAGACGCGGGCGGCAGACTCGCTTTTCCCATCTCTGGCAGGCAGGCCGCAGCTGTGTGAGATGATTGCTGGAGGCGGAACCCAGAGCTGTGAGGTGTGACTCACTACTCCGAGCTCCGCAAAGGCCCATGGTGCAGCAGCCCTTCCGTGACCATTTACTTACAGCCCCAAATTAGCCTCTGCCCATGTGCAGAAGCTCATTCTGCTTGTGTGACGTCTCAGAGCTGGCCGGCTCTAACCATAAGCCACCGTCCAGGTGCTCTGCCCCCGCAAACTGTTACCGACTGTTACACTGCTTCCCGCTCACTGTTTGCTGCTGCCAGGCCCAATCGGATCTGTCAGCTGAGCTCCATACATGGATGCTACGCAGCTACAATAGCAGCTGCCAGAGTCTCTGCCCAGCATGCACCAAACCTCCATCGGCTGTAGGCAGGCTTGGATGCCCCTAGGCATTTGCTTAGTTTGTCTATGCCTAGGGCCAGCTCTGTATTTATCAAATGTGAAAATAGGGGCTTTATATGTAAAGGATTTTACAATTAAATAAGAACAATAGAGGCATGTTTAGGGGTGTAACCAATTAGCTGCTATTGGCGAAAAATGAGGATTTTTCGCTGATTATCCACGTTTTTTGCCAATGTCTTTTTCCCCCGCATCCTATTATTTTGGTCCTAATAATAAAATATTTCTCCCGAAAACACACAGGATCCGCTATAAGCTCGCGGACCTACTGTATGTTTTTGCCATTTAGGTGGTGAAAAAACGGCACCTATCGTGGATTATTTTTCGGGACACATCAATAAGTGCTGGTGTCGGGCGGCACTTCGGGGCTAATTGGATAGCCCTGCCGTGATCAATTAGCAGCGCTACTTTAGCACTGCTAACCCCCCTTAATGTGAGCACAGGGCTTGCATGAGCATAATGGTTTATTTCTTGTATAACCCTAGCACACATGGCTGGCATAATTAAGGTGGGCGTTTATTAACAATTAGTCAACAGGTTTTGCAAAATGAATAAGGACTGTTAGGACCAGCCAGTAACTGCACTTGTTTGGTGACTTTTTGCACTGTGGATCTGATTCAGACCCACTCGCTAGGATGCGATCGCTCGTTGCTGGGCAATATTTGCATTCTGCGCATGCGTATGCAGTAGCGGCTCCAGGCACGGGCAAGCCGATCCGTCACCCGGAGCGCTACTGTTTCCGGAGGGTGCAGGAAATGCCCACCTCCCTCCCAGCACTATAGTCTATATTTAAGCTCAGGGGGAGGGAGCGGAGGAGGAAAGGGGCGGCAACACAGGATGGCGCTGGGTGCAGCGCAGCCTAGTGCCGGCCCTGTGCGTATGCATCACATTGCGCATGCGCGAACCACTGCGACAGATCAGGAAGCACTCACTCGGTCAACATAGACAGCCCAGTTGAATGAGTGACAGGAGAGGCCGTTTGTGGGTGGCTACAAGAAACGGGGGTGTGGAAGTACGAACACCGGCGTGCCTGTGTGTTTCAGCACCGTTTCATAGGCGTTCATAATTAACAGGCAGCGTCATTGTACACGTCACCTGGTTGTATTTCACACTGAAGGGATCGCAGTGCTTGTGGCCAGGTAAAGTCAACCTCAAGCGCTGCGAGCACATCCGATGGTGCTCGATGTACCAATGTTTTCATGCACTTCCTGAAGAGGACGTGCACAAGTGGGCATCTAATTAATGTTGGATGGGCGTCTGCATACACAAAGTGATCGCTCACCAAGACATAGTGGCCATGCTAATGCCTTGCCGTGCGATCGCCTGTCTTGTTGGGCTTGCGCTGAATTTGCATACACTGAGAATGAGCGATCGCATCTAGCTAGCGCCTTTGAATCAGGCCCTGTGTGTGGTTGCCTTTTTCTGCTGGCGTTCTATTTTGTTTTCCTTTGCATCCCAGACTTTTCTCACATGTCACCCTCCACTTATCTGGGTGCTGGTCTTATTCTGTCTTTGATTGGTGCTAGCTGCTTTAAATAGCAGCAATCAGTAGCATTAACTTGTTGGCACCAATGTTCCCATACTCCTTATCAGGACAAATTGGCCGTTCACTTCATCGGGAACTTTCCCAATGGGACGACGGCTCACGGGGCTCCTGGCTGTAGATTTTGTTCTTTCATATAAATATATTAAACATTTTTCACCGGCCTTGAGTCGACACTCCCGGGTAGAGATGCAGCCACAGGCCATAGCAGAGCAGGAGGAGGCAGTCCAGCTAGATTAGAGGAGGGTCCTTCCCTCCCATTTCCTCCCCTTTTCTCCCCTTCTCTTACCTCCTCCTATCTGACACTGTTTAATGCCGGGATTATGACATCATGATCTAGTGACCAGCCCCAGTGCGAAATCCAGAGGAGACTGAGCCTTAGGCATGCTGGTCCGGATCTCCTCCATCACTTGTTGGGCCAGAGCTTTGCACCTACTGTGTCTGCTGTGCTGTCTTGCTGTCACTGTGTTATCGATCACAGGATCAGTTACTGGGTGAGTCAGTCCTTTACTCACAACATTCTCTCTCTCTTCTCCCTGTCTCTCTGCACTCTTCTGCCCAGTGGCGTATCTAGGGGGGGTCAAGCAGGGCTCGTGCCCTGGGCACCATCGAGCCGGTGGTGCACACTCAGGAGTTCTGTCTTCCAGCTCCTGCAGTTGTTGACGGGAGAGACATCATGATTTCTCTCCCATAGTGCAGAGCAGATCGGCTCGGGAGGACAGAGGAGCGGACGGCAGCAAGTGCGGAAGCAGGAGCGGAGATTCATGTAAGTTTTTTCTGTGTGTGTGTGTCTTTGTCTAGCACTCTCTTGCACTGCTGGGTGGGGACTACTGGGGACACTGCATAGTGGGGACTACTACTGGGGCACTATATAAGGGGCACTGCATAGGGAGGCCACTACTGGGGGCACTGCATAGGGGGGACTACTACTGGGGGCATTATATAAGGGGCACTGCATAGGGGTGACTACAACTGGGGGCACTATATAAGGGACACTACTGGGCACACTGCATAGGAGAGACTACTACTGGGGGGACTATATAAGGGGCACTACTGTGGGCACTGCATAAGAAGGACTACTACTGGGGGCACTGTGTGAGGAGCACTACTGGGAGCACTGCTGGGGGGCACTACTGGGGGCATTGAGTAGTGGGGACTACAACTAGGGGCACTATATAAGGGGCACTACTGGGGCAATAGCATAGGGGGACCACTACTGGGGGCACTGCATAGGAAGGACTACTACAGGGGGCACTATATAAGGGGCACTGCATAAGGGGGACCACTACTGGGGGCACTGTATAGGGGGAGAGTACTACTGAGGGCACTATATAAGGGGCACTATGGGGGGCACTGCATGGGGGGACCACTACTGGGGACACTGCATAGGGGAGACCACTACTGGGGGCACTGCATAGGGATGACTACTTCAGAGGGCACTATATAAGTGCCACTACTGAGGGCACTGCATGGGGGGAGCACTACTAGGGGTACTGCATAGGGTGTACTACTACTGGGGGCACTATATAAGGGGCACTGCATAGGGGGACCACTACTGGGGGCACTGCTTAGGGGGGACTACTATTGGGGGCACTATATAAGGGGCACTACTGGGGGCACTGCACAGGGGGGCCACTACTGGGGCACTGCATAGGGTGGACTACTACTGGGGGCACTATATAAATGGCACTGCATGGGGGACTACTACTGGGGGCACTATATAAGGGGCACTATTGGGGACACTGCATAGGGTGGACTGGGGTCACTATATAAGGGGCACTACTGGGGTAACTGCATAGGAAGGACTTCTACTGGGGGCACTGTATCGGGGCACTACTACAGGGGGGCACTGCAAGAGGGGCATTACTACTTGGGGCATTAAGGGGCATATGGAATGGAAAGTAATGTTCACAGAGTGACGAGAAACAGTGGTGTGTCATGTTGCCATGCCCTCATTTTCCAGTGGCCACAACCCTTGTGGCATGTGACCACGCCCACTACTTGGGGAGGGGGGGCTCCATTTTTTTACTTGTCATGGACTCAAAATACCCTAGTTACCCCACTGCTTCTCCGTCTCTCTCACTGCTGCCTGTCTCTCTCTCACTCTTCTTCCTGTCTCTCTCACTCTTCTCCCTTTCTCTCTCACTCTTCTCCCTGTCTCTCTCTCAAGACTGCTCCCTGTCTCTTTCTTACTGCACCATGTCTCTCTCTCTCTCACTGCACCTGGTCTCTCTCTCACTGCTCACTCTCTCTCACTGCTCCCTGTCTCTCTCTCTCCCTCTCTCTCACTGCTCCCTGTCTCTCTCACACTGCTCTCTGGCTCTCTCTCACACTCTTCTCCATCTCTCTCTCACTCTTCTCCCTGTCTCTCTCACTCTTCTCCCTTTCTCTCTCACTCTTCTCCCTGTCTCTCTCTCAAGACTGCTCCCTGTCTCTTTCTTACTGCACCATGTCTCTCTCTCTCTCACTGCACCTGGTCTCTCTCTCACTGCTCACTCTCTCTCACTGCTCCCTGTCTCTCTCTCTCCCTCTCTCTCACTGCTCCCTGTCTCTCTCACACTGCTCTCTGGCTCTCTCTCACACTCTTCTCCATCTCTCTCTCACTCTTCTCCCTGTCTCTCTCACTCTTCTCCCTTTCTCTCTCACTCTTCTCCCTGTCTCTCTCTCAAGACTGCTCCCTGTCTCTTTCTTACTGCACCTTGTCTCTCTCTCTCTCACTGCACCTGGTCTCTCTCTCACTGCTCACTCTCTCTCACTGCTCCCTGTCTCTCTCTCTCCCTCTCTCTCACTGCTCCCTGTCTCTCTCACACTGCTCTCTGGCTCTCTCTCACACTCTTCTCCATCTCTCTCTCACTCTTCTCCCTGTCTCTCTCACTCTTCTCCCTGTCTCTCTCTTACACTGCTCCCTGTCTCTCACTCTCACACTTCTCCCTGTCTCTCTCTATCACACTGCTCCCTGGCTCTCTCTCTCACTCTTCTCTGTCTCTCTCTCACACAATTCTCCCTGTCTCGCTCACTCTTCTCCCTGTCTCTCTCTATCACACTGCTTACTGTCTCTCTCTCACTCTTCTTCCTGTCTCTCTCCATACTCACCTTCCAGTCCTCCAGCATCTCATGGTACCCCCTCTTCCTTTATTGAATATTGACTTTATAGCCACTAAATAATGATGACATGATGGCTCTATTATTTTCTACACAAACAGACGGCCATCAGACCATGTGATCTCCTGCATGAGTAGTGACTACCGATTCAAGACACTGCCTGTCCAGAAAGGTTCAATTTCTTCAGAGGTTCCCCATTGCAGGGAAATCATATAGATAAGAAAATGCTCATTCACATGCTCGCTCTGTTTTCTCACTAGAGAGAGAGACTAGGGGCATGCTCTTAGCATGACAAAATTGGGGGAGAATGGCTTGCAAGCACAAAGCAATGCTTCTTGTCACAAAACCATGCCCCCTTTTCGGGCGCACACCTTTGGCACGTGCATATAGGGCCACTTTAGGGGAATTTTCCAGGGCCATTATAAATTCCCAAACCACCCCTTCTCCTTATTTCTGCTGTTTTGCCTGATTTCAAGCTTGTAATTCCAATTTGGCATTAATCACTGTCTGGACTGACATTTTGCTTTGTGATCTCTGCCTGCTCTATATGAAGCCCTGACCAACCTGCTTTTTTACCCTGTTTTTTCATTGATTGCTGTCTGGACCAATCTTCTGCTTTGTGACTCTGATTTTGCACTGAATACAGCATCCAATAACTTCAGCTTGGTGTAAATTACTAAATGGTGAAAAAAAAGCGCTCAAAGTTGAACAAAGTAGTAAATTATACAACAAAATATGTCCATGTACAATAAAACATTTTTTTATTGAAAATGTTATTTTCTTTTAAACTCCAATAATATATATATTTCTATAAAGCCAATATAGCCAATATAACCTATTGAAAAAAAAATATTCACCTCTCCCAGTTGGAAAAATGTTGGTGAAAGAAAAGTGTTAATAAAGGGAAGACAACATTTGTCTTCCCCTAAAGAATCCAATATGGATGAGACTGAAAAACTGAGAATTCCACCACACACCTGAGTACACACAGCAATTACAAATTGAAGTAGGAAGTTCTTTTCTTTCCTTATAAAGCCATAAAAGAAAAAAAAACAATCATGGCATAACACCCCTAGCAATAGGAAAATGAAAACTGTTATAGGTCTCACTCAGATTAAATAATAAAAACATCTGAGTGTACAGTATATTACAAAATGCTTACTCACATTTACACTCTCTTGAGTATGAGCATATACTGTACAATAAATCACCCTTCGGGTGAGTCATCAGTTTCACAATCCAATGGAATAAAAAATATCTCTGTATTAAAAACTTTAAAATACATAATGACACCAAACAACCAAGGAGAAGCAAGTATTTTACCAGAGCTCTGTACATCAAGAGCTTTGAACAAGTAAAATAGATGTCACCTCCAGGAACCACTTGAAGTAAGATGTTCCGGATGCACAAGTCAGTAGAAGCAACAGTCCCTTAGTCCACCATTAACTCATCTTGGCATGTGCCTTTATCAACATGGACCATTTGCTTGTGGGCACTCATTGGTGATATTTAGCTGCATTGGTGCAGCAGTAAATCACAAATTAGTATTTGCTTTTCAAGTCGACTTCTGCTTTGTGAACAATATCTGCACAAACTTCAACTTTTTGACCCATATGCTGCCCAGCCCAATATTTGTATTATTTATAATCCTGGTCTTGCTTAGAACACTAAAGGCCAAATGTAATAGGGTGAGAGTTTAGAAAATGTGAGAGTTTAGCAGTAACCTCTCACACTAATACATTGATCGAGTTGTATTTTCAAAACAGGATGAGAGTTTAAATCTTGAGAGTTTTTTGAGTCTGGAAAGCATGCAAGTTTGTATGTTCTGTGACTTTATTACATTGGCTGAGTTTAAAAATTTTAGAGTTTTCCTACACATTTTCTAAGCTCTCACCCTATTACATTTGGCCCTAAAAGGCTGATTCTGAGTCACGTCTGTATCTGTGTCTTTTGCTGGTTGCACATCTGTGACTTTACGCTAATGCTGTTACAAGTCCTTCCCTGGTGTGCAGCTGTGCATCTGAATGTACAAGACTGAGGGACACTTTGTTTATCTTTTTAGAAACTCAAATACTGTTTGGTGCATCTTTAGACACAACCATCGGTCACACCACTAAAACGTGCACCAGCCCCAAATTAGATGTAGATTCTCCATCATAGGATGGCCTCCAATGGGAACAATTATGCGTCTGAGTTTGCAACCACTACAGCGACATACCTGCAACACTACATAAGACAGTGCATCTCCATGTGTCCGTTTAGCCACCTCCTTTTCACCGATCAGTAACGCTCAATACATCTTCAAGAAATTTCTGAGACAGTTCATCTCCCAGACGTCTCAGTCACAATTGCAGATCTGTGTACACATGCACACTGCGACTTAGATACGTGCCCATAAGAAGAAAATTTATCAACTGCTTCCAACATCGGCAGTGCGATCAAATAAGAATCAACCAATAACCTGTACTAACTATTTGCCTACCAGACTTTCCTCTGCTTTGTAACCTCTCTACTGTTCCGATGGTTTGCTACTACAACTGCCAGCTGCTACCTGTTATATTCATCTCACATGCATTGCTGGACATCAGTCATTGTGCTCTCTACTACTAAACTATTTTGCTGGTTAACTTGGATATTACATGCTGCATGCAACTCACACTGCTTGATAACCTCTCTGTATTCCACTACAGGACGGCTGGTATCCCTTATCACTGTATCCTGCATCACCCTTATTATACCTTGGAGTGTTACATGTATAGGATCGGACTGGGCCACAGGGTTACAGGGGAAAATCCCGGGGGGCTCTACTGCCTGAGGGCCCCACCCCCTCCTCTAGGGGTCATGTTCCAGACTTTGCAATGAATTGTACATTGTTACTCTATTAGAGGATCAGTTACCTGGTGGAGTAGGAAGGACCACTGAAAAACATTGGTTCTTGGTTTTCTTCTATAGAAAGAACACCAATATTTGCCTAATGGTTAGCCAAGCAACTATGGTGACTGGTCACTCCCCCTCTGGTGAATAACCACACCCCTTATGCATGGGCCCCTATCACAGCATTCCTCCGGTGGGCCTTTTTTTTACCCCAGTCCGACAATGTACATGCAGGTTAGTTATTTGTATCTTCTAGTCTCATATCTCCTGTGAAACTGCACAATGAATTATCACCACTTCAAGTGACAACCAACTACTAGAGTACAGCACATACATCGTTCCATGGAAGCAGAGGTTGCTATAGGTGAGGTCCTCTTCAAGATCAGCTTGTGCATGGGTTTTGTAACAGGGATACAGAGCAGGTTTAGTTACTGGTGTCACAGTGGACAAAATACAATATCAGCGCTCAGTCCTGACTAGAAACAGATATGTTTGAATTAACAGACAGCTGCCTGCATGAAATAAAGGTATCCCAAAACCTTATAATAGATCAATACACATACATACATACATATACATGCGGCGCTCATCTGGACTCTAAATTGTATGCAGTATATAGATAAATGGTAAATGTCTATAGACATATGGTCAAAAAGTTAATATTTAGATGGTCAGTCCTGCAGAATTCTGTATTGCAATTCAGTCTCATACACCAAATGAATCAATTGACTCTAATCCTGTAGTGAGTCCCGTAGCAATCCAATAAGTCTCGTATATTTAGGATAACCAACAATCACTATAGTTATTCAATGTCCTTATGAAAATCCAAAAGATGTAAAAAATTTAGTTTTCATGCCACACTGTTCCTTCAAAGTATTACCCACACGGTCCACCTTATATACTCCTCCACAGATCCACTCCAAAATACAGCACCTTTAGTAACAAGGATGGGAAAAGTATCACTTTCTTGTAGACACTATATGTGCAGAGAGGTGATAAGAATAAACTTACCCATGATGTCCTTTTCTGCTGGTCTTTTTCTGTCCAAATCAGCTGGTGGGTGAATGGGGGTATGTGGACCTCTGTGTGTGCATGCGTTGTATTGAATATGCCAATTGGACTATATCTGGCTCAATAAAAACAATTTAATACTGAAAATACATAAGTTCAAGATCAAGAAAAACAAGAAAACAAAAAAACAAAACAAAAACCACAATGATATATATGGAATGTCCAATGCTTCCCAACGCGTTTCATCCCGTTTTTGGGATATTTTCAAGGGTGTTACCTGACTGCAATTCATATGCCATTTAAATACCTTGTTCCATGAGTCTCTGAACACTGTTTTTCGTTACTTCCGGGTTCCGTCTTTCGCGCATGCGCACTAGAGTCAGTTCACTGGAGATATCGCGCTTGTATTCCACGTGTATTCTCCATGCTGCAAAGTGTCCTCTATCTCTTGCTCCATATCCGGACCTCTGCGCATGTGTCAAGACTCTTCTGGGGACAATGCGATTCCTTATGAATCGTGCCTGTTAGTTCCGCTTTTCATTGCTTTAATCCTACATAGTATGTAGTTCTTGTCTCTTGTATGCCGGCGGCCATTTTGTTGTGGTCATTTAGTCATTATGTTAATGGTGATCGCTATTTGCTTGCAAAGCTTGGCTCATTGTTTCATTAATAATAGCAATCACTTCATTTAGCTTGCCACTACATTCAGATATTAAATTGCATATCATGATAATACAATAGGAATCTAGTGTATAACAAAATTCATCATATCCTATATTCATTATACACCCCATTAATCAAGAATATTCATATACCATCATGTCTTATGGATCTATATTACATATCCTGTATTCATTATATAACCCATAAATGAAGGATATTCATACATCATCGTGTCTTATGGGTCTATATTCAACCCCCTCGGTTGTAGAGTTTTCAAATTAAAGATCCATTTACTCTCATTTTTATCTACCCATGCATCGAAATCACCTCCTCTCCAATTCGGTACCAGCTGTTCTATTGCCATGAATTTCTGACATCTAGGGTCATTGTTATGTACCTCTTTGTAATGGTTAGACACACTATGTTGCTCAAACCCTCTTTTTATATTTCTAATGTGTTCTCCTACTCTTATTTTCAGTGGTCGTACTGTTCTTCCCACATATTGTAAGTGACAACCACATTCTAAGAGATAGATCACATTTTTGGAGTCACACGTCAATTCTTGTTTAATATTAAATATTTGTCCTGTTTGATTGGACTGAAACTCCATGGCTGGTTTTGTGGTATTTTTGCCTGTATTCCTACAATTACTGCATCTCCCACACCAAAAGAAGCCTTTTCTACTTTCATTTGTTAAAATACTTCTTTGTATTAATGTTGTGTTGTCTCTAAAATGATTCGTCACCAATTTTTTCTTTATATCTGGAGCCTTTCTGAATACTACATCCGGTTTTTCTGGTAGAATTTCTTGTAGTTGTTGGTCCATTTTTAAAATATGCCAATGTTTACGTATTGAACTATTGATTTTTTTGGCTGCCTCAGTGTATTCAGTTATAAAATATACTTTATTCTGTTTGTTGGGTTCTTCTGATTGTTTGCCCTTGTACTGTAGTAGTTGTTTTCTATCCATTTTTTTTACCTTTCTGAAAAGCCTCCTCCACTGTATCATAAAGTTCAATAAAAATGGGGAGACACTTTTTTAGAACTAGGTACCCCAACGACACTAGGGGTGGACAATTGTGTCAACAAAAGCAAAAGAAGACTAGAACAGGATTACAAGCAGGAAGGAGAGTCAAAAAAACTAAAACACCCCCCCCCCAAAACAACAACTTCAAACTCCATGAATATAGAGCACACTGGTATATTTAATTTAACTGATGAAATTCTTTCGGATGCACATATTTCAGTTTTAAGTAAGGGGTTAAAGTATGCTCCATCAAAAAAATTGAATAAATTTGAGACATATCTAGATATGAAAAACTTCACGCGCAAATTAACCCTGAAAAAATATTTTCTTTCGAATAAAACCACATTAGGACCAAGAATAGAAGATACAAGATACATACATACAGATTTCAAACCCCCTTCAAAATGTAATCCTAGTCATATGAGAGGGAATTGCATACCAACTTTCGAGCAGGCAGACTTGAAAGATCTGGATCAATTAGATATGGCACAAAACAGGAAGAAAGTAAATTTTAATATAACAAAAGAGGAACAAATTGCATTGGAGAGTTTACGGAACAATAAAAACTTGATGGTGAAACCAGCCGACAAGGGGGGTGGTGTAGTGCTTATGACAAAAACAGAGTATATTATTGAAGCCGAGAGGTTACTGAGTGACACAGATACCTATGAGAAATTAAAACAAGATCCCACCACTAATTTTCAAAAAGAACTTCAGAGATTATTAAATGAAGGGAGGACACAAGGTATCTTGAATAAAAGGGAATATGATTTTCTTAATACTCCTCATCCGATAATACCTGTTTTTTATTTTCTCCCCAAGATCCACAAAAATCTACAAAATCCACCTGGGAGACCAATTACTTCAGGAGTAGGGTCTCTTACATCTAATTTATCAGAATATATTGATAATTTTCTTCAGCCAGTAGTTAAACAACAAAAATCATATGTTCGAGATACTACTCGAGTATTAAATGTGTCGGATACAATCAAATGGGAAGATAATTTTTGTATAGCTACAAGTGATGTAACTTCACTCTATACGATAATCGAGCACGAGCAGGGGTTGGAGAGTAGCAGACACTTCCTAATAGAGGACAATACCTTGGCAACAACACAGATTGAGTTTATTATAAAAGGGATGGAACATATCCTGACACACAATTCTATGTGGTTTTAGGATATGTTCTACCTACAACGGAAGGGGACAGCCATGGGGACCAAGTTTGCTCTGAGCTATGCGAACTTGTTTATGAGCGCATGGGAGTCCAATACCATCTGGAACAATGAAGAGTTCGGAGCAAGCTTGGTCCTATGGATTAGATTTATAGACGATGTTCTATTTATCTGGAAGGGTGGTGAAGAGGAGTTACAAGCATTTATCAAATACATCAATAACAATGAGTCCAATTTGGTATTATCAACCAACTACAGTAGAGATCATGTAGAATTTTTAGATTTGGACATACGGGTAGTAGATGGACAGATTCAGACAAAAACGCACTATAAGACAGTGGATGTAAATAGCTATATATTAGCAAGTAGCCACCATCATCCTAATTGGTTAACTAACATCCCACAAGGCCAATTTACTAGATTGAGACGTAATTGCTCAGAGATGAAGGATTACGTAGAACAAGGAGAGACATTAAAAAGAAATTCTATTATCATGATATGCAATTTAATATCTGAATGTAGTGGCAAGCTAAATGAGGTGATTGCTATTATTAATGAAACAATGAGCCAAGCTTTGCAAGCAAAAAGCGATCACCATTAACATAATGACTAAATGACCACAACAAAATGGCCGCCGGCATACAAGAGACAAGAACTACATACATAAGGAATCGCATTGTCCCCAGAAGAGTCTTGACACATGTGCAGAGGTCCGGATATGGAGCAAGAGATAGAGGACACTTTGCAGCATGGAGAATACACGTGGAATACAAGCGCGATATCTCCAGTGAACTGACTCTAGTGCGCATGCGCGAAAGACGGAACCCGGATGAAACGAAAAACGGTGTTCAGAGACTCATGGAACAAGGTATTTAAATGGCATACGAATTGCAGTCAGGTAACACCCTTGAAAAAGTCCCAAAAATGGGATGAAACGCATTGGAAACATTAGACATTCCATATATATCATTGTGGTTTTTGTTTTGTTTTTTTGTTTTCTTGTTTTTCTTGATCTTGAACTTATGTATTTTCAGTATTAAATTGTTTTTATTGAGCCAGATATAGTCCAATTGGCATATTCAATACAACGCATGCACACACAGAGGTCCACATACCCCCATTCACCCACCAGCTGATTTGGACAGAAAAAGACCAGCAGAAAAGGACATCATGGGTAAGTTTATTCTTATCACCTCTCTGCACATATAGTGTCTACAAGAAAGTGATACTGTTCCCATCCTTGTTACTAAAGGTGCTGTATTTTGGAGTGGATCTGTGGAGGAGTATATAAGGTGGACCGTGTGGATAATACTTTGAAGGAACAGTGTGGCATGAAAACTACATTTTTTACATCTTTTGGATTTTCATAAGGACATTGAATAACTATAGTGATTGTTGGTTATCCTAAATATACAAGACTTATTGGATTGCTACAGGACTCACTACAGGATTAGAGTCAATTGATTCATTTGGTGTATGAGACTGAATTGCAATACAGAATTCTGCAGGACTGACCATCTAAATATTAACTTTTCGACCATATGTCTATAGACATTTACCATTTATCTATATACTGCATACAATTTAGAGTCCAGATGAGCACCGCATGTATATGTATCTATGTGTACTGGTGTCACAGTGCAGTTAACATACATGGGCTGATACAGCGGTGAAAGCAAGTTAGCTATAATTACACCCACATTGCTTACATGGTCAAAAATGTGGAAAATGTGCATGTTTGAAGAATTGTATACATCTACAGCACAGTATGTTACCTCATATGCTTGGTTTCATAGCTTTCATCATTATCAGTGCTCAATTGCACCAACCCTATCCTAGGTCCAAGAATTCTATCTGAAAACAGGTGTATATACATGTATGTAAAACATGCAATTCCATTGCCACACCATGGAAACAAACGCTTCATAACCACTCAGTTACGTCCTATCAGCCGTACAACTCAGCATCACCATTAGTATTGTGCCAATGGTAATGCTTGCGCATGTGCATCATGTGTGAGGGCACTGACTATTATAATGGTGTCAGGCAGCACATTTCAGTGATGTAAGAATGGTAAGTGGGGACAAGAAAGTTGCCAACGTTGCTTTGGGTGCAGAACATCTAGCTCCAACTCTGTACACTACACATGTGTTTTGCTTTGACTATGCTTAAATTATGTCAAGAACCTCTCTGTTGCAGAAGACACAGTGCACCCCCTGGGTACCCTGTACAACACTTTATTAGTATTCCATTTGCACCAAGGAATTCTAGCTTGTAAGATAGGGAAATGTTTAAGTACATTCAACACAGTCTATCAAAGTTATACCAAGCTAAAAAGATAAAGGAGGACACATCTTTACTTCAAGAAGCTTCATGAGCAGGGGTGGTTTAACAGAGGAGGGGCCTGTGTGCCATCTCCATGCAGTCTACCCGTCTCTCACCAGTGCATGTCCACTGTGCCATGCCAGAGTCTAAATGCACACCTGCTGATCTCCGGAAACATGGCACTGGCACTATTTCTCAGTGATTTCAGTACTGCACATGCACAGATATTTGGGAAAATGGCACCCACACCCTTTTCTTAGTGATTTCTGCGGCACCGATAGACAGGTAATTATTATGGATGGGTGAACGGTGTGGGGTGTGGGCCCCCTTGACCCCACCCATGTGCACCGTACACCCTGCACCCATTATACCGTAGATTAACCCTTGTTCAGGAGATGCCAGCCACTACTGTGGGTATGACTGTACTAAGCAACTGATATCCTGCTGAAAGCTGCAGGTAGTCGATCCTCACACCTAACACATTAATAAGAAAGCACCATTTGATTGGATAACCTATTGAAGTCACACCCCTTAAGTGAGTGCTAAACATACATTACATAACAAAGTCATTGATCTAACACTTTTTACTCCTATGAAGGTGGCATACTTAGGCTTGGCGCCCACAGATGTTTCCATGGTAACTAGTATGGTTAATCTGAGGTACTATAACTGCTTCCATTTGATATAATGACATTGCTCTAATAAAAAGGCCTCTGAACAGACAAAATGGCCTGTAGGCAGCTTACAAACCTATTTTGAACTCCATAGTGCATAAGTGGAGCAAATATAGGAGTGTAATGCAGTATGCATAATACAGAAGAACACTCCTCTCTCGAGTCTTAAAGTCAAGCAGAGAATTCAACCCATTTATCATGGAAATGTGGGTTACTGACATTTTTCTATTGTTAATTCAAAATGCAGCATGCTTGCCAGTCTAGCCGCTAGGGAACTTTAAATGACCTACTATGCACATTGGTATAATTCATTAAAAGGCTTCCAGCTAAAGCGGAGATACAGATATACAACACATTTATGAAGCCCCATTATTTCCAAAGGAATTATTTGGCTCCATAAGTTGTGATATATTATGCTAAACCATTGCATAGTGAAGACTTTGTAAAGTAATTCCCTATGGCTTTCTTACATTAAGTGTGATCTAGGAGCTTTTATTGGCAATGTGTCTCATTTTACTGAAGGAAGCAATCAAGAACTTTTATATCTTTAGCAGGTCACTTTATTTTCCGAAGTAGACAAACACAACTAGATTACTTGCCAATATGTTTAAACTATTTTTTATGGTAATAGCTTTTACTACATTATTTCAGATTTATATAGTAGATAAGTATGTCAGTGCAGGGTAAATTACTGCAGAAATTGTTGGGAAAAGGGAAGACTATAGACTGTTGCCTAAAAGGCTCTGATATATTCATTTAGCATGTCAGAAACAATCAGAGAGAAGCCTTTACAGAGGTGATGGGTTAAGAAATATGGTGGATGCAGCAGCTGAAGCATCATTCATGAAATACCATTCTTAGATGATGGTACTTATGTCCGGTGGTTTGCGCTTTTCATTGTTGTATTTTATGAAGACCTTGGATGCCGAAATGTAACGAAGAGGACCAGTACCAAGGTATAGGTGAGTGTGCAGTATGAGTGCAGGTGAGAGTGAGTCTTATCTTTTCTTATATATCTTTTGCAGGTGAACTAGAGGTACCAGCAGGCCCTTAATGCCCCGCATGCTGGTTCTCCAAGTACCAGCATGTGGGGGAGGCTTGCTGGGACCTCTAGTTCTCCTGTAAAGTACAATATTATTTTAACTATTTATATACTATCAACTTGGCACCCTCTTCCCCAGAAATCCCTGGCCTGGCTTGACTAGCATGGGGTGATGAATGCTTTGGCCGGGGTACCACGTGAAGTGGGTCCCATGGCTGTGGCATTACACCCCCACTAGGAGTCCAGTGCTGCTAGTGGCTAATGCGGGGGACCTGTACTAATTTTGTCTTCATATTTCCACAACCAGGACTGCCTCACTGAGCCTGGTGCTAGTTGTTGAAAATATGGGGGACCCCTACATCTTTTTCCCCCATATTTTCACAACCATGACTGTCTCACACTGCCTGGTGCTGATTATGCTTTTATCACATCATATTTTTATTTTAACAATTTAATAGCTTTTACACACAGAAGCATAAACAGATCTCACTGATCTGTGCATGCTTCTGTCTTACTTGTTTCTGCTCAGGCTAAACTCACTAGCCTAAAGCAGGCCTATTATTTTGCAAGTTTTAGTTAAATTAATTTGTGCGAGTTGAAAACTAACCTTCTATTACATTGACCAAGTTGTCTGTTTTCCATGGGAAAACAACTGGAATGCGAGTTGCGGGAATGTGAGAAACATTTTCGTGTTCTTGCACCCTATTACATGTGCGAGTTGTAAATAAATTCAAGTTTAGTGCTAAACTCTAATTTTTTTACAACTTGCACCCTACTACATTTGGCCCCTACAATAAGTTCCAAGCCCAAAACCTTTCACAGTATTTGCCCATTAGATAATGCAGGTAGTAAAAACCTTTCACTGTTTATGTCATCTTCAGTGTTACAAGTAAGAAAAAAAGCTAAATAAAAATATCTACTTAAACACAGATTATAATAAAGTTTGCTGGTCATGTAAAATTAAGATTCATTTTATATTCACATAATGTAAAAAAAATAATAATATCATATTAATCTAGCTGTTTTATGATGTTGAGTACAGTAGGAGATTTCAGCTGGCATGAAGGGAGATTAAAAATATTTTGTTTTAGGTTTTCACATTCCCTCTCACTCCCTATTCACTACTAAATTAGCCACACTTTTTTTTTTAATTTTGTTGAAACAATGTGGCAGAAAATAATTAAACCTCATTGCTGATGAGAATTGGTTACTCACCCGTAGGGCTCAATTTAAATAGCTGCGAATGAGGTGAGTTGCCATAGCAACAACGTGGAAATGCCAGCAAGGACACCTCAAATCGTCCCCCTAGCAGCAGGATCTCCTCTTGGATTCACAGATTTTTGTATTCTGCTCTATCAAACAAAAATCAGTCCGAAGCAATCGTAAGAGTGGCATTTACTCACACAGACACCAGAGGACGAGCTAATTGAATAGACCCCTTAGAGGAAGTTACAATTCAGTGTGAGCAAAAACCAAGTAAGTTCCTCCTTCCATCATGTTACTACCGACAAAATCTTGTGCTTAACTATACCTGTCTCTGTTTTTATATCTACCTAACTGACTTAAAGCACTGACCACTCCCACCTTAACAGTCCCATTTTATCAGTAATCAATATCAGTAATTCCAATACTGGACGCTCTGTATAGACAACACAGCCCTGGCTCACAAAAACATAGGGGTATATTCATTTGGCTGAAAATTTTTCAAAAACCTTACCCCACAAGTTTTTTGGTATTCAGTTGGGAGCAATTTGTTTTTTTTCCCCTCTGCTCAAGGTTTTTTTTCTAAAGCTTCGAAGCAGGTGGATTGTTTTTAAAGTATAATTACAGTATTTGTTTTTGCAAAACATAATTACTTTCTATAATTTTATTTACATTTTTTTTTAAATTGGCCTCAAATTACCACAAAATCACCTTTATTCTACTTTTTTGTTTCATTTGTTTATAGTTAAACAGAAAAAGATTGTTTTTTATATTTTTTTTTAGTTTTTTTTTTTAAAAAGCATAAATCAGCAGCCTGCCTTCTTTTCTTATATAATGTGTTATTTTTTTATATCACAGTTTAGAGAAGTCTAACATAAGATCACATATTCCATATTAAAGCGAAGCAAGCCAGGGGAGTCCCATGGTGAATGTGACTATGCAAGCAGTCTTTGATAAGGTAGCATACCAACAGCAATGGACAACATTAAACCTAAAGCTGGGCATCCACTATACGATTTTCTGTCAGATATCTGTCCAATCTGGCTAGTTGGAGTGAAAACCTGGTAATGTATGGGAGCAAATGACAATCGTCCATTTGCTCACGAACACTGGAAAATAGCCAAAAATGGTTGTTCAGACAAATTGGTTAAAATACACAAATGTAACCAATTTGAACAATTTTTTTTGTCCTTTTTTCAGTGTTTAAAACCATATGATTGACTGTCATTTGCTCCCATACATTACCAGGTTTTCATTCCAACCAGCCTGATTGGATAGATATCTGACAGAAAATTGTATAGTGGATGCCCAGCTTAAATTGTATTGCTGAAATCTAAGTTTGCAATAATGTTCATCATTGCATGAAATAATACACAGTTCCTTAGTCAGAATGAGAGTCCCTTGTCACCACCAATGCGTTCTTGATCATTATCCTTCCTCAGGGCCAGGGGCGGATTGGGATGGAAAACCAGCCCAGGAAATTTGTGGAAGCAGCCCTAATGAGGGCGGGTCTGTTGAGGGGGAGGTGTCTGTTGAGGGGGGTTCGGGATACTACCTCCTCATGAAGCCTGATTCTGAGACAGAGCCAGCCGCGGCCTTCCTTGCGTCTTTTGCTGCAGTAGCTTCTGAATTTATGCTAATATCAATACAAAAAAATGGCATATCAGGGGTAAACAAGCATGTTAGTAGAATGCGCTGTGGCTCAGTTTTCAAACCAGAAACCAGCTTTCAATATCCCCTGGATGTGCTTTCTACTAACAATGGCCCTCATTCAGAGCCGGACGCAAGTGGCCGTTCGTACGTTCGGCGTACGTAAAAAAATATTTAAATTCAAGCACTCGCTCGTATTTTCGCTCGCAGCCAAACATCCTCCCCAAACTCAAGCGACCCCTCCTCTAACTAACGAGCGTGCCAAATAGCGAGCGTACATCCCCGAAGTGGCTTGAAGGGAACGCACGCACAAGTACTACCCGGAAGTTGGCCTGTCAGATTTCGATTAACTGCTCGTTTAATCTGCCTACCTCCCTCAATCGTATCATGGCAATCAATATATCAATTTGCTTAATTGTTTTTGTTTGTTTTTAACACAATGCAATAAACTTTATTCATGTCCGTGTTTGTGTTTACTCGCAGAATACGTACGGCTTAAACATTCGCTTTTAATTGTCAAAATACATGTTAGCCCCAATTAAATAATTGTTCTATTTGTTTTTCTACCCGCATATTTCCCGGAGTTCATTTATTTATTTAAATTTGCTTACGCATGTCACTGCATCAAGCCTATCATAAGTCTCAAGAGATTTCTGGCCCTGTCGAACACATGACTCATACACTAACCAATTGAATTGGTCCTGTTAATTACCCAAATACATTAGCCAATCAAAAATTTTTTGGGCACTTTATTAAAAATGATTTTTAACAAATACACCATTGCCATCATGAGAGCCTCCGCATTCACCAGGCGCGAGCTGCTGGTGCTAACGGAGGTCATGGATAGACGGATCACCAGCCAGCCTCCACCCATCACCAACCGCGAAAAGCGTTCCGCATATGCGGAGGTACGGGCCCACCTGCGCTCCTTCGGCTCACGCCGCCAGATCGGGCAGCTGGAGCGCAGGTGGTCGGACCTGCAACGGCGGACGCCCCGCTTGCTGGCATGCTTTCGCATGCAGATCGCCGAAAGTAAGTTTTATGGACTGTGGTTTTCATGTTTGTCTTTGTGGCCCTAACTGCGTGTGCATGTTTTCCCTGTATTTCATATTTATTCATTGTACTCATATCTGCATGGCCATGTTTTCCATGTAGTTCATATTTATTCATTGTACTCATATCTGCATGGCCATGTTTTCCATGTAGTTCATATTTATTCATTGTACTCATATCTGCATGGCCATGTTTTCCATGTAGTTCATATTTATTCATTGTACTCATATCTGCATGGCCTTGTTTTCCATGTAGTTCATATTTATTCATTGTACTCATATCCGCATGGGCATGTTTTCCCTGTAGTTCATATTTATTCATTGTACTCATATCTGCATGGCACTTTTTTTTGGGGGGGGGGGATTAGAAAATGGTGTTTTACGCGGATTTGTGTTGAAACTAACCACAATTTGTTTCACATCTTTTAGGGGCCCAGCGAAGACTACGCCGTCATCGTCAGCCCAGACGGTGCTCACGGCCACTCTCCCCAACCCCCAGCCAACACTCCACAACCACAAATTCCCCTATTCCCCACTCCTCCCCAGCCATCCAAGACCCTCTGGGTGAAATTTCGGGGCTCCTTCCCCTCCGTCCCAATTCCCCCTCTCCTCCAACCACCCCTCTTCGAATTACCCCCTCCCCAGAATCGGTAATTACCCCGCCCCGATCGTTGGGGAACGGAGGCACCTCCGAGGAGGACGAGGGAGGGCCTTCCGGAGCTGCCGTTTTATCTTCCGGTATGTTTTTCTTTGGGTTTTTTTTTCGACAGAAACTATTTGTATGTAATCATGTGTTGTTCCTTTTTTTGGTGTTTTTTGCTAGACTTTTGGGGATTTTGCAGATTGCCTTTACCTGTTACTGCTGATTTCAACATACACATATCACACCTGTCGGAATTTGTACATTGGCCTTGTATTTTTGGCATACACCATTTTTGGTTGATGTGTTTTAATGGTGTAAATCTGGTTGTTTTTTTTTTGGTTTTTTTGGGGGGGTTTTGGTTTTGCCTTGTTTTTTAATGTGGTTTCATTATTGTTGTATTAATCCCCACACTTTTCTCACCCACAGAGGAACAGAGGCGTCGGGCTGAATTAGCCGCCTGTGTGGGCCGGATGCGCCACAATATCATCGGTCTGCAGGTGGTCCTTGACCATATGTCGGTCCTCCTTAGGGACTAGTTTTTTTGTTTTTTGCCAATTTATAAATAAAGTGTTATTTTCTATGTAACGTTCTGGCTCATTCGTTTTTTCAAAATCAGAGATTGTTTACCCTGACATAAGTAGACTGTTTCTGCAAGGATTACCAATTTTTGACACTAAGATTGTGTGTTGTATTTTTATGTAAAACAGCCGCAAGAAACACCTAACAGTAACAATCTCATTTCCCTTTTTTGGTGTAGTCACAATTAGATATTACTACATTTTACAGGTTCCTAGTTGGGGTGCAAGCTGCTTACGCCAATATTCTGAAGCAAAATGATTGTACAGGATTCCTTTGGGTGTTGGTTTGGACCCTGAAAACATATTAAATTTTTGCTCAACTGGCGTCAGTACTGGATTACCCCTTAGTCAAATGTTACGTGTGTGAACCTGGTTACACTTGCTTGTAACGTTCAAAAAAAGGTCCAAAATTTCACTCTCAAAACATTTATTCACAACATAACTGAAAAATCAAAGTGGTCACTCACAAACAAAACACACAGTGATAATCACAAATACAACACATACCAACAAAACCAAATAAAAAAACAACAAATCAAGAACTGGTTGACAAAGGACCATGCCAACATGATTCCAGAAATATGGCGTTGCAATATGGGTTCCATAATATATCCCCAAAATGTCCACATACAGGTTTTTTAAGGGTAGCAGGAAGTAGTCATCGTTGGAGTGCCAAAGATTATGTGAAAAAACAGAAGATGGAGAAAATAAAAATAAATAATTAGATGTTCTCAAACAAACCCTACCACATTAGGTATAAACACTGTTGTTTTGTCAATAATTACCTAAAAAATCTCGCCACCACATCATCGCGTATGGCCCCCCCACATACTGACCTCCGACCAACCTCGGGGGGGCCATCCTCAGGTAAGGCATCCTCTGGCTGCATTGGGACACCACTCCTTATGGCGATGTTGTGAAATATCCCACACAGGACCACAATTTTCGAAACCATATCCGGCAAATACATGAGCTCGCCACCAGAGCGGTGGAGGCATCTGAATCTGCCTTTTAAAAGGCCGATACAGTGCTCCACCACTTGCCTGGTGGCTGTAAGTGTGGAATTATACTCACTTTGTGGCCCTGGTGTGGGAGCCAAATAAGGAGTGAGCAGCCAGGGCGTGCAAGGGTAGCCACTGTCTCCTGTGAAAAAGAATAGACAACATCAGGATCACTCTGTATGAAGCTTAACATTGTTGTGTACTAAAGATCTCCACTTACCCAGAAGCCACGCATCACCAGCTTGTAGGTTGGTTAATTTGTGCCATATCCCTGATTGCCGGATGACGAGTCATGTGCACTTCCTGGTAATTTTGCATTCAGGGACGGGATCTGGAGGGAGGCATCACATACCACCATTACATTGAGGGAGTGATAGTGTTTCCGGTTTCTAAATATTGCCTCCAGCCGTGCTGGAGGCTGAAGTGGTATGTGAGTACCATCCACAACCCCTATGATGTGTGGGAAGCCAGCTATTTGGTAAAAATTGGCCTTGGCCACACTAAGGGCACCCATATCCAAAGGCATTTGAATAAAATGATGGAGGTGCTTGAAAAGGGCCTCCATCACTGCCCTCACGATCCGGGAAAAGGAGGATTGTGATATGCCCACCACTATTCCCACCATTGTTTGGAACGATCCTGAGGCACAGAAATGTAACACCGCCATAAATTGCGTAAGTGGTGGTATTGCTGTAGGACTGTCAATTTGCCGCTCAAGATCACTCTCTATTAATGAGAGAGTGTCTATGATGATTTTTGGAGGAAGACGGTAGCGTCTTAAAACCTCATCATCGGGCATTCCAAAAAAGGTGACACGTGTTCGAAATATCTGGGGCCTTGCACGCCAATGATGCCTACGCCTGGGATGAGATTGAGGTTGGTCGGCTTCCGGGAGCATGGCCAGAACAATCCGACCCAGATCAACCTGAAATGGCAAGATTTGAATGTCAGGCTTTTTAACCCCCCCAAAAATTAAAAATTTCACTTAGCTTGAAGATACCATCCATTGATGCTTACATGCCGGGGTATTGTCATGACATGTGCAAACTGGAATTAATCACAACATAAATATACATCATTTTATGCTGGCCATTTCTGAATCCAAATTTTAAGCAAGACCAAACATAAAAGGGGAGAAACACACATTAGGGCAAAGAGCAAAACGACATTGCGCACACTACGCCAAATTGAGGCCAAATGTAAGCAACAAATGCTCCTGCGAAAACACAAACAATTTTACAGGATGAATAAGCATTTCACAAAGCGCTAATTAGTTCGCAAAGACAAGTCACAATTGAAAGTAATAAAAATGTGCTAATTAGTTCGCAAAGACAAGTCACAATTGAAAGTAATAAAAATGCGCTAATTAGTTCGCAAAGACAAGTTACAAAAATGCAGCGTAAATAAACAAAAAATAAACACAGATTTCGGATTTGGAAAAACAAAGGTTACATGTGTAAGGCCAACCAAAGTTGCGTAAAGACAAACAAGAACATTTCCAAAACAATTTAACAAATGAACTTACCAAGAGATATTATATAAGAATCCAGATCAAAAGGTCTTTGGGGCAGAGCCAAAATAAAACCTAAGAGAGATGAAATGACGGAAAAAAAAAATTAGAAAAATCTTAACCAGAATGAGAGACAAATTGACCCAAAGTTAGACTTCCCAAAACTTACCAAAACTGGAAACGAACAAAAAAATTACAACCGAAAAAAAACGAACGAAAATCAAAAAACGAATATATCCAAAAAAACTACTTCCAAAAACGCAAACTCCTACACCAGCCAACAATCAACTCCAACCAACGTAACCTCCAACAACCAAAAAACGCCACCTCGAATCGAGACCCCCAAGCCATAAATAGTGTTTCGTTTCCCGCACAAATTAAGGAGGGATCATAGGAATGCACAATCAATGATGCGGCCGCAAAATAAGGACGCATGTATAAATACGTCACGAGACAAAAACAAAATTCTGGTGTATTTCTTGTTTGGAGCTCAGACATGGCTACAGACCAGGGAAACAATGGACAACAGTCTGGCGGTAAGTATTTCATGCATTTTGACTCAATGATTAATTAGAAACATAATATTGTGCAAGTTGTGAAGTTGAGAATTCTCCAAATATACACAAATAGGTGAGGAGGATGACATGGAAGAGGCTGCTGGGCCCAGTATTCCGGGCAAAGCTGCCAAAAAGAAAAGGCAGCCACAATTCACAAGAAAGGAGATGGAGGTTTTGATTCAGAAGTGTGTGGACATCCTGCCACAGGCAGACAGGAATATGAGTTCAAGCCAGAAGTGGAGAATGTTGGAAGAGGTAGCCGTTGAGGTCAATAGGGTGGGTGATTATGTCCGTCTAGCCCGGGATGTCAAACGGCGGTAAGTAAACACTTGACCACCCTAAAACCAAAAACAAAATAAAATAAAAAATAATGGTTCCTTTTTCACCCACAGATGGCAAGACTTCAAATATCGCCTGAAACAAAAAATGGCGGACAGGGCTAGGCATGCAAGGGGGACAGGTGGAGGTCCCACCCCTGTGTCATTGGAGTTGACTGATTTAGAAGAGCTGGTACAGGGGTGTGTGCAGGCTGTGGAGGTGTTTGGCGTGTCCAACATGGATACGGACATGCCAGACTTTGCGGCTCCTCATGTTGTCCCAGGTAAATATTGTGATGTCACCAACTCTGAAATGTTATTGTGCCAATATGTAGATTCTAATGTGAGTCTTTTCTCATTTTTCCAACAGAGACACAGGCGGATGAGTCTGCTCCAGAGGGGAGCCTTGGCCGCAGAATTTCTGCAGGGGATGAACCAATAGATCCGGCTGAGGACCCTGCAGAAGCCAGTCCTGGTCAATTCCCCTCGCAGGCAGTGTCCCTCCTCACAGAACTCAATTTTAAATCGGATTTCCATACAGAGATTCTGCAGAGGATGGACGCCAGTCTGGTACGGGTGGCTGAGGCCCTGTAGCAAAATGCTGCGGCCAACATGACCATTGGTCAGGCCCTGGCGGAAAATACCAGGGCCAACATCCGCATCGCCAATGCCCTGGAGCAGCTCGTTCTCCAGCACATGGTGGAGCCGACCTCCCTTCCTCCCGGAACATCAGGATCCTCCACCTCTGGCACAACATCAGCCAATCCTCCAAATGTGCCTAGCCCTGTGCCTAGTCCAGAGGCCACAACATCTGCCTCTGGACAGGCCAGCCCAATGACATCGCGGACCCGGTCTGGCGCCCTCCTCCCCCAGCCAAAAGGCCGAAAAAACGGTGACAGCATTGGCTACTTTTCCCACACTCCTTCTGTGCTTGCCTCATATTCCTTTCTGGCCAAAACTTCCCTCTCCTTTCTTGTGAATTGTTTTTAATTTTTGCATTTACGTTTAACAATAATCTATTGTTTGCACAATTAATAAATATTGTGGAATGAACACTGCCAAAAATGTTTGTGTTAAATATGTGCATTCATTTTTTGGGGGATACCAATAAATTTACATCAAATGTACGACTTTGTATTCTGACATTATTGTAAAAATGGGTTACATTTAATCCGGGCCCACAAGCCAACAACGTCCAACCTGAAAAATTACACATTGGAAAAAAAGGGCTCATTAAGGAACGTTTAAAACATTACCTAAGGAGGAAAAATCACCTTGCAAACACAAAATGAGCCACCAAACCTAAACATGATGACATTATTGTTACAATAGTCCAAAAAGAACACATTGCGGCCAAAATACACCCCCACAAATGTACGCTAATTGTTTGTGTAATCCAGACATTAGCAGCTATGATTTCCACCTGCGTTCGGTTTTGTGCTATCCAAAAAAACTGCTTTCCAAACACATACCAAGCCGGTTTTCAATCCAACACTAATTGATTTTCTGGATCGGAGGAGAAGGCCATCGCCACTGTGGTCGAGTTATCCAGCCCATAAGCTGTGCGAGCATTTTGAAGGGAAAGAGGATCATCCAGTGACGTATGAGTTTGTACGAACACATTTGACGTTCGCATTTGTTAATGTATGTGCGCCCCAAAAATGCCTCGCCACGCCTGCGTTTTTCCATCTCCTCCCCCGTCAACACCCAAAAACGCCCAGTTCTGTCAATCACATTTGACATGTCACTTCCTGTATGCTATTTGACGAACGAGACAAAATAAGCTCGCAATCTGCTGTACGCACATGCGCAGTGTAACACCGGCGCATGCGCGGTTAGTCAACATCGGAACCCAACGAGCGTACTGCTGTTAACGAGCGGCTCTGAATGAGGGCCAATGTTTGCTCCAAAATGGCAGTTTTTAACTTTTGTGATGTATGTGATTTATCCTAAGTAACCCATTGTGCTTTCAACATACTACACTATCTATATTATTTAATTTTGACTGACCATGTCACTATTAGCTGTGTGACGCAGTTAGATCAGCAGTGCCAACCTCCCCTTACCTCCTATGTTCCTGGTAGCGTGAGGAGTGACGCATACAGCAGCTCCCCCTTGGCCATTTCACTCATACTGTACAATGGGCCTGATTCAGACATGAACGCTCTGACCAGAGCGCTCGCTCTGAATCAGGGATCTCCTGCCTTTTTTTGGAGCGTCCACATGGACGCTCGCATAGCTGTGGGTTACCACCCACAGCTATAGCGAGTGTCCATGATGATGGTCGCGATGGTCTTGACCATCGCAACCATCGGGCTTGTGACGGAGACCCTGAGGTAGGGTCTCGCTGCCGCAAGCCCTGGAGTGATTTTGGCTCTATCAGAGCCAAAATCACTCCCACTGACATCACTAGTGATGTCAGTGGGGCCGGCTTCAGACGGTAGGCGTTCCCATGGGTACGCCTCTGGCTGGCAGGCACGCCCCCGGCACGCCCACCAAAGGGGGCGTGATGTCAATCAACATCGACAGCACGCCCCCTTTGGTGGGAGACCCGGAGCGACAGCTTGGCTGTCGCATCCGGGTCTCGCGCATGCGCACGACGGAGCTCCCTCCATCGTGCGCATGCGCAGTGGGGCAACATCGACCCGTTTGCGAGCGTCCTTTGCTCGCGAACGGATCTGAATGACCCCCAATGACCTTCCCGCCCCCATGTTCTTAGCAGGTTGTAGGGTTGCCAAATCATCCCTTTTAATAAGGGACACAGATAAATTATACAGGTTCTTCGACTGATTAAAACCAGGTGAAATGGAGATTTGAAGTCAGCCAGCCAAGGAATCTGTGTAATTCATATGTTTCCCTTATTAAAACGATAAGGTGGCAGCCCAAGGTACAGGCCATTCGACTTGAGAGTCTTCCTTACCTATATGGTGGTTCATCGGCAATGGAAACCTACGAAGAAATTGATCCTCTCTGGACAGGCAGTATCTTTAGTCGGTGATCACAATTCATGTAAGAAATCACATGGTCTGGATACTTCCTGTTTGCATAGGAATAAAGCCAGTGGGGCTTCTGTAATAGGGTGCGAGCTTGTGCCGCTGCAGGAATACATGCGAGTGATCACGTATTTTTAAAGTGGCAACCATTTTAAAGACAAAACCAGTTTGGTTTTGTCTTTAAAAAAAAATTTCCGCTTAAAAAATACAGGAACACTTGTATGTACTCCCATAGTGGCACAAGCTTGCACTCTATTACATAAGCCCCAATGTCATCATCATGCAACAGGTTCAACCAGATAATACTTAACAATAGACGTTTTTGGGGCATGGCAAAATGTAAGTTTCCCTGATCAAACTATTTTATATTAATAAAATATATTTGTTAGTTTGGTACCATTTGTTGGTAATTGGTGTCTTACTGAAGATTACTGTCCCCCTGCCTTTTCTTTTAATCCTACCTGTGATCCTACCTGTGTGTCTCCTGTACCTTCCCCAGTTTCTCTGTACCACATCCCGCTTGTGTCTCTTTAGTGCCATCCCCTCTGTCCCCAGCACCATATCCTGTGTGTCCCCAGCACCATATCCTGTGCGTCCCCAGCACCATATCCTGTGCGTCCCCAGCACCATATCCTCTGTGTCCCCAGCACCATATCCTGTGTGTCCCCAGCACCATATCCTGTGTGTCCCCAGCACCATAGCCTCTGTGTCCCCAGCACCATATCCTGTGTGTCCCCAGCACCATAGCCTCTGTGTCCCCAGCACCATATCCTCTGTGTCCCCAGCACCATATCCTCTGTGTCTCCAGCACCATATCCTGTGTGTCCCCAGCACCATATCCTCTGTGTCCCCAGCACCATATCCTCTGTGTCCCCAGCACCATATCCTCTGTGTCCCCAGCACCATATCCTGTGCGTCCCCAGCACCATATCCTCTGTGTCCCCAGCACCATATCCTCTGTGTCCCCAGCACCATATCCTCTGTGTCCCCAGCACCATATTCTGTGTGTCCCCAGCACCATATCCTGTGTGTCCCTAGCACCATATCCTCTGTGTCCCCAGCACCATATCCCATGTGTCCCCAGCACCATATCCCCTGTACCCCCAGCACCATATCCTCTGGGTCCCCAGTGCCCTATTATATTACACTGTGAACAATAGTCGCATTTCTCTGTCTCACCCTATTATACAGTAACCTATCCTCAGTATCACTACATTATATTGTGCTGCAACCCACTGTAATCTGTCCCTGTATCTACTCATTGTATTACATTGTAACCTATGGTAATCTGCCCCTGTATCACCCACAGTAAATTCCCCCCAGCCCTTATATCACCCACAGTCAGTGCCCACTGCCCATGTCACCCACAGTAAGTGCCCCATGTCACCTATAGTAAGTGCTCACTGCCCATGTCACCCACAGTAATTGCCCCATGTCACCTATAGTAAGTGCCCCCTGCCATGTCACCCACAGTAAGTGCCCCATGTCACCTATAGTAAGTGCCCCCTGCCCATGTCACCCACATTAAGTGCCCCATGTCACCCATAGTAAGTGCTCTCTTCCTCTATATCACCAGCAGGGGCTCTTCCCCTGTATCAATCGCAGTTATTACCTCCTCGGGGGTCTGCAGGAGCTGCTTGTGCCAGTTGATGCTGAGAAAGTCACGGTCTGGCTTGTCTAGCTGGGGCATATTGAAGAAGTTAGCGCAGCTTGGCTCCTGAACCCTGGCTGGTCCCGCAGCTCCTCGCACTGCATTCTGGGAGACGTTGTGAAATTATGACGTCTCTCCCCATATAGTGCGGGAGAGACGTCATGATGGGAGGTGGAGCCAGGCGGGTAGATATCACAGAACGTGTCGCACCGCTATCATAACAGCGGGGCATCTGTCAATAAGGATTGCCGCAGTGGGTGCCGTTCTGTGCAATGGCACCGGCAGCACCACCATCGTTGCGGCCCTGGGAAAGCCTCTGACAGCTGCCTGATTGGCAGCCGCTTTGCAGTCCGGCCGGGCAGGCAGGCAGTTAGTATGAGCCAGCCTGGCAGAGGGGGACATGGGACCGGCCCAGCGGGAACCCTCCCGCTGTCCCGGTGGCCCAATCCGCCCCTGCTCAGGGCACACATTGGTGGTGACAAGGGACTCTCATTCTAACTAAAGGACTGTGTATTCCATCTACTTATGGGCATATCCAACCTCACCCATCCTGGGTAATGGTAGAGGAGGTTTGCCTGTACTAACTATTTCCATTTTGATCAGAGTATCTCTTGGGAAACTATTTTCAGGGTTTTTTTATCTTTTTTTCTTATATTGTATGATAAATAAATAATGTTTGAATAAGCTTAGGCTATGGATTAATTTATTCCTCATAGAGGTATAGGGGTAATCTATATCCTGAATGGAACTGCTTTTTACCTCAATCAAGTTGAGCCACAAGACAAGATTAATCAGGATTAAAGAAACTTTTTGATGACCAGCTATACCTGTTTACAAGATGATATTTTTCTCAGTCTGCACTGAAGTTACTATTGTTTTGTATGTTTGTTTGTATAGTATAATATATCTAGTACAATTGTATGTGTTCTGCAAATTACATGTACAGTATGGTAAACTTGATACATATTTATTAGTATGATGGCTACATTCTATGTCTGAAGTGCAAGATGCTTTGTATTTAATCTTATCTTGAATGTTTGGGACTTTAGTTTGTTGTTTATTGAAATTTAAAAAAAGTGTTCAATTTGAAAATTAAAAAATAAATTATTGGCCCCTGAGTGAAACAGGCATGTCAAAATTGTTGTTATGATAAAAGGGATGATGATGATGACTTTGTAACACCTGCTATGCAAATAATCATCTAACACGAATTGTGGATCCCATCATAATGGTTCTATTTCTTACCATTTTCTTTGTCTTTTGACCAATCACATGTAGTCATCCACTAAAGGGGGGTATCCATTAGGCGATTTTAACAAGCGATTGCACGATAACGACATCGTTATCGTGCAATCGCTTGTAAATCGCGCATGCATCATGCATGTTTTGGTTGGAAGCGACCAGTGAGGCGCGTGCCCGCTGGTCTCTTCCGACACCCGACATCGCCTGTACATGCTGGTCAACCTGACGATCTCGTCATGTTCAGCATGTGCAGGGATGGAGGGATGTGCCTGGACTGAACGAGTGAACGTTCAGTCTAGGCACATCACTAGATATAAAAACGAGAGCACGACAGCAATGTCGTAATCATGCTCTCATTTGTATATCTATTAGTGGATACCCACCTTTACATTTACACCGAGTGAGTGCACCTGTAATTCAGACCTCTTTGTGGCTACACTTCTACACTCACCACTCCTTTACTGTAGTTTTCTTGCATCTGCACATCCACTACCACTTCTGCACCCCAACTCCAGGCCTAATCACAACCCCTGTGTAGTGCACAATTGCAGTCATGTGTATGCATGAAAAAAAGACATGCATTGCAAATGTTTACAAATGTATATTAAAAAAAGCTACTTGGGTCAAAAAAATAGCAAAATGTGTTTTCATCTCACTCTGAATTAGGCCCTATGCATCACTAAGGCATGGAGTATAATAAGTAATATTAAATAAGATGACACTGTGGTACTGAAATCTGCCACTTTAACTCTATTACTATTTTTACTCTAGTAATGCCCACTGCCTTGTATGTCCGCCCAGAGGAACTCAGTGGGACACCAGAGGCAAGTGTGCAGAAGTCCACAAGTGTGTTGTTTTGCATGCACTACTAGAAAGACATATATGGCTGCACAGGAACTCAAGGAATCAGGAAGAGCTGTTGTATGCTGTGAGTGGGAAAAGGAATAAGGCTTGTGGATAATTATATAAAAAGAGAGCTTACCGCAGTATTGGAGTCAGTCAGTGAGTAAGTTGTCAGAATCACCAGCCAATGAGGGGGCAGTCATTGCTACAGAGTGTCCCTGTGCGTATCACAGCGGCAGAGGTCTGCAGAGGATCGGCAGTGATATCTGCTTATTGGAGGTGGTACTGCTGCAAATAGTCAAGGAGTGACTGAGATATTTGGAAGAGCTATAAGAGAAGCCAAAAGCTACAGTCTGTACCCTCCATCCTCAGATGGACACAGACACAGTGTGTATTTTAGGGATTTGTGCTGCGCATTAGTCACAACTGAGAGATAAATAAACCAAATAGATGTACTGCTGGGATGTAGTTATGAGACCAGAGGCTGCGATGCTGCCAGTCTAAATCCCGATGGGAGAAGCACGGCAAGGGACTTAAGATAGTTGCCGAAATACCACCCCCTATCTTAATCCCGATGCCAGAATACAGAGAATGTCGGCTCAAACCAGGTAAGTCTGGGGTGTCTTAGCTGCTAGCCACAGGGGGGAGGGTTATGTTTAGGCAGCGTAGTGGGGTCAGGGTTAGGTTTTGGGGGGGAGGTTAGGGTTAGGCACCACTGGGGGGTTGTTAGGGTTAGGCACTAAAGGGGGGAGACTTAGGTTTAGGCACTAATGGGGAGGGTTAGAGTGTGGGGTGGGGAGGGTTATGGTTAGGCTACAAAAATGGGGGGTTAGGGGGAGGGGTAAGTATACTTACCCGACCCCTGTCGGATACCAACCATCAGGATGCTGCTGTCTGTATTTTGTCAGGAGGCATCCCAACAGCCGGCACTACATACCGATTCTTGTTTAGGCTGCACAAGGATCCTATAAGAGTGATCCTATAACACAAGGATCCTATAACAGTGAGACTATTTCAGGGAAGTACAGTACTGTGTTATAATAATTTACCAGGTCCAACTGTACCAAAAAAGAAAGATTGGCAATAAATTGTCAGGATTATTTCTTTCTACATGGTATTACTTATTAGAGTGTAAGTAGTTAAGTAAATGTCAAATGGAGGAGAGTAGGGTAACTGAAATAAGGATTTTGGTAATAAGTGTTTAGAGTTTGTTCAGCGGTTGGTTAAAGGAATGAACATTCGGTGCATACATGATGTTCGTTATTGTGAGAAGATGTTATACATATTTAGATGTTTAGATGTAGGTGTTACCTACATTGAAAATATTGAATTTAAAATGTTGACCATTTGGGATAGGTTGTTAAATTTTGGAGCATTGGTTTCAAACTGCATAATATTAAAAAAAAAAAAAATTTAAATCACCCTCATCATTATTTTTCTAATCTGTGTTAGTTCGTTATCTTATTGGGTATGGAAGGGTACAAGGTACTAAGCCATTAGAGGTTTCAACAAGCTGACCCCTGGTGAACCACCTTTCCTTGGAACAAGGATACAAAATATCTTGAGTGTAGACACAGCCAAGAAGAGAGCACTTAAGTAAAAACTCATAATTAGTATATTATGACACTATCACCCATCATCCAGATGCAGAAGTGAGCAGGTGTTACATATTATAAACATTTTTAGAGATTCATTTAAAATATCCTTATTATAAACTTAACTATTTTCCAGAAAGTTGCTACCAAGTTTATTTGCAGAGTTCACCATTCATTATTTTGCCATTATTTTTAGCTGTGTCATACTTTTTCGTTCTACTCCCAGAACTCTCCTGTCAATCTTTTTATGTGTGATAATAAGCTCATAATACAAACTCGTCAAGGCATGACCTATTGGCAGGAAAAGCATATGACATCATTGGAAGTGGTGTATCATTGAGGCATAATCAGAAGCAATAGAACTGAAAATATGGCAAAGCAGACTATCAGACTACAAAGTACTGCAGACTATCAGGTGCTAAACAAAGCTCCTTATTTGTTTTAGCTTTAGTAAATGTATACCTAAATCAAAAAAGAAGACTAGAGATGACTTAAATGTAATGAAAAGTAGGCAATACATATATGGGGCAGAATCTTAATTGGTAGAAAACCATGTTGCACTGCAGGTGATGCATATTGCCACCACGTGGACGTGATGTCTACCTACTCCGTGCTCCATGTTATGGAGTTGCTTCATTTGAGCACCACTGGGCCAATTACCACCTGCGGAGATCGTCGCCACACAGACACTTCCTCTCCTCTCCACGTGCGGTCTGTTTACATCACGTGGACGGATGGGGTCATTAATGGTAAGTGGGACTTTTAACTTCTGATCAAGTTGATCACTATATTGTATTGAATTCATTTAATTAGTTAGTTGGATTAGTCTGTCTCCTTTAAATGTATTATTTTTTATAATTATAATGTTAATGAAATGTGTATTTATGAAGCAAGTTTGCTAATATGCATCAGCTGCCAATTAGAAGCCATTTTAGAATATGGTTATAAAAAGGTCTTGCAGACACCTTATCATCACCTTTGATAAAGCTGTGGATTTGACACAGCGAAACGCGTCAAGGATTGGCTGCTACACCCTCCACCAGTCTCCTTGACATAGTTTATTTCATTTATTGCTGATGTGCTTATCCAGCTATACCAGCCAAACCAGCCTATCATCGGACTTGTGCCCAGGGGACCTACATTGTGTAAAAGCTTGCGAGCATTGCTAATTGGACCTATTTATGATTGGACACTGGACTTGTCATACTAATCCAATACCAGACCTGTACCCAGGGGATCTACGTCGCGCAAAAGCTTGCCAGCATTGCTAATTGGACCCCATTTCACACTTGGACACTGGACTTGGTAATTATTTGGCTGGACTGTTATCAACAGCACACAGATTTATTGGTCTATTGGATTTACAATAATGTTTACTATCCATTATGGACTACTCCATTAATTGGTGGATTGGGTGATGTTGTATGACATTTTATGATTTTATATGAATGTATATTGATTATATGTATAGTTATTGTGATGATCAGATGGCAGATATACATTAAAATGTGCAGATATATTTAAATTTGAGAAGACCAAACGCAAATCTTGATTGCAGTGTAAAACTAAAGCTGTACAACATTTGAAGGCTAAAATGCTAAAGAAGCTAGTATTTATCCTGCAACAGGGGCGTCAGAACAATTTTATGTTGGGGGGACATAAAATCGTTCTGATGTCCCTGTGTCCCCCCTTCCATCCTCCCTCCCTCTTACCTGGGAATGCACGCAGCACAGGGACTGTACCAGCGGTCGCGGACGGTCAGGGGCTGTACTTTATAATAACAGGCTGCACAGCCCCTGCACCGCACAGGGGTGGAGGTGTAATGTGCGGTGTTTTAACTTAAAGACCGCACATTACACCTCCTCCGCATGGACTTTGCATTACAACATGGGGCCTGATTCAGAACTGTACTCTATGCTGATGTTTTCACAAATGGAGACATTTTTTGCCACTGCGACTGCCAGACCAGCAAACGGTAAGAGAGGAGGACACAGGCTGGAAAGACAGGGGGTCAGAAAGGGTGAAGGTGGCTTGAAAGATGGGGACTGGAGACTGGAAAGACAAGGGGGCAGAAAGGGGCAGAAGGCTGGAAAGACAAGGCGGCAGGTGGCTTGAAAGATGGGAACAGGAGGCTTGAAAGTCAAGGGGGCAGGTGGCTTGAAAGACAAGGGGCAGGGGGCTGGAAAGACATAGGGGCAGAATGCTGGAAAGACAAGGGGGCAGGACACTGGAAAGACAAGGGGGCGGAAGCTGGAAAGACAAGAAGGCAGGAGGCTGGAAAGACAAGGGGCAGGAGGCTTGAAAGGTAAGATCAGGTGTATTATTTATTTCATAATCACATGCTGTGCCTGTGCCAAATATTTTAAAATTGCCTGTGCCAAATATATTAGAATTGCACATAATACATGATGTGCCGGGATTTTGGAATTGCAGTCCAATGAGCTTTAAAACAAAAGATGTGGAAAAGCAATTCCACAGATGACATCTTTTGTGTTGCAGCTCATTGCTCTGTTCTCTCTATGCAATTCCAAAACCCCAGCACATGTACCATGTGCAATGATATTTGGCACAGGTACTATGCAAACAGTCCAGTAACAGTGATCCCCCTTCTCATCCAGCCCAGTGCCACCCCATCCAGCCCAGTGTCCACTACCATCTCACTGACTCCCCCATCCCAGTTTTTACCCCCTTCCCTCCCCATCCACCTCCATCAAATCTGCCCCTCAGCGAGAACCCCCCCAGTCTGTCCAGTTACAGTGTCCTACCATCATTCAGCCCAGTGTATCCTTCTCCAGCCTAGTGTACCCCTCTTCCACCACCATCTCACTGCCCTCTTTCCATCCAGCCCAGTGCCCCCTATATATCACCCACTGCCTTTAAACCTCTACCTGGCATCACCCACTGCCTCTCCTTTTCTCCCTCTACATGGCATCGCCCACTGCCTTGCCCTGTCATCCACTGCCAGTCACCCTATCCCTGGCGTCACCCACTATCTCTCCCTGACACTCTACCTCTGTGTCGTCACCCACTGCATCTCTCTGTCACCCTTTCCCTGGTGTCACTGTCTCCCTGGCCTCATCTGCCTCTCCCTGTCACCCTCTCCGCATCACCCTCTGCCTCCCCCTTGCGTCACTATCTCCCCATCACCCTCTCTCTCCTGTCACTCTCTGCCCTCTACAAGGCATCACCCTCTTCCTGTCACCTTCTGCTTCTCCCTATCACCCACTGCCTCTTCCCATCACCCTCTCCCTGTCACCCTCTGCTTCTCCCTATCACCCACTGCCTCTTCCTATCACCCTCTCCCTGTCACATACTGGTTCTCCCTGTCTCTCTTTCCTGTCACCCACTGCCTCTCCCCGTCATCCTCTACATTACCCACTGCCACCCCCTGGCATCACCCTCTGATTCCCCCTGTCACCCATTCCCTGGTGTAACGCACTGCTTCTCCCTGGTGTCACCCATTGCCTCTCCAACAAGGGCGTGGCTTGTTGATACAGCATTCCCTTTGAGGCCATGCCTCTTGTTTTGAGGAATCGTCTACTTTCCCAGGGGTGCTTACGCAAAAAATCCCCCACCCCTTCCGTCATGGTACCCCCCCTGTCAATTTGTTCTGGATCCGCACCTGCTCGTGGGTCACTCTCACCCAGCCGCCCAGGGACGCCCTCCTGCTCCTCCTCCTACCTATGTCGCGCTTGTACAATAAAGTGTTTCTTGTTAGCTGGCACAACGGGACATCATAAAGTCATGCCGTGTCACTGGATAAGAGAGGAGCCGTGTGGACTTGGGAGCAGATAGAACAAAATATGAAGAAGAGTGTGGAAACTAAAGTAAGTGTCTGGGGTTGTGGGGGGCTGCCTATTTTGGCAGTCCCAGACCCCATTTCTAATGGCAGACCTGCAAATGTTTATTACTTATTTACTACATCACAAACATGTGCAAGTACATTTCCACTTCCAGCTCTTCATTCTTCCCTATCTATAATTATTCACTCATGGCAGCCTCAGTAAAGGTTGCTTGCAGCCATGCTATTAGTTGTCAAAGTCAGTTAAATTGCTTCCTAAAACAGTTCTATGCTCATAGCACTTGTCAATTATAATGAAGAGATTTGTTCTGGGTGAAGATGGTATTTAATGATATTTGCAAATATGTGACTTTTATTTTTGCTTTCTGCTTTCCTTTAAGACAAATCTATCTTGAGTACACCTCATCCCCAAACTGCAAACTATTACAATAAATAGGCAACAATCTAAAGGATTTGGGGCTAAATGTAATAGGGTCTGAGGGCCTGAGTCAGCTTTGGGAATGGAGTAAGATATAGCAAGTAACTTGAATCTTAGTAAATCCATGTTGCAATGCAGATGGGGCCGATTTAAAATGTGGAGAGAGATTTAGATTTGGGAGGGGTGTGTCCAAACCAACATATAAATTACAGAGTAATAAAAAAGCTGTGCAGTATTTGTGTACTACATGCACAAGCAGCCAGTATTTACCCCACGTGCAAACACAATGTATGTATTTGCACCCCTTGTATTGCATCATGGTTTGTCCAGGTACACAGTTACTTGCTCTATCTTACTCTATTCCCAAAGCTGAATCAGGCCCAGAGTACTAAAAATGATCGAGATTAGCACTAAACTCACATTTTTTTAGAACTCCCAAATGTAATAGGCTGCAAGTACATGCAAAGTCGCATGTTTCTTTTGTTTCCACTACTTGCATGCCCAATCTCGCATGCAGATGTTTTCTCATTTAACAGATACAATTCGCCCAGTGTAATAGGGTATGAGTTGTAAAGTCAGACAAAACATGTATTTGAAAAACTACAAAATTATAGACCTGCTTAAGGCTAACAAGTTTAGCCTGAGCAGGTGCATGTTTCACTGAAGCCTTTACAGATCAGTGAGATCTGTGTAGGCTTCTGTGAGTAAAAATGTAAAATGTTAAATATTTTTAAAAAATGATGTGGGGTCCCCCCAAAAGCACTACCAGCACCAGGCTTTTTGAGCCAGTCCAGGTTGTGAAAATACAGGAAAAAAATATGTAGGAGACCTCCACATTTTACACAACCAGCACTGGGGTCCGGAGCCGGTCCTGGTTCTCGAGGAATCCCTGGCCTCAGCTGACTAGTGTTGGGTGATTAATGCTTTGGCTGGGGGACCCAGTGAAGCATGTCCCCCGGCTGTAGCACTACACCCCTGCTAGAAAGAGCCCGGTGCTGGTTGTGTAAAATACAGGGGACCCCTACATCTTTTTTCTCCCATATTTTCAAAACCAGGACCAGCTTATACACCAAGTGCTGGTTGTGTAAAATATGGGGGGCCCCTATGTCTTTTACCCCCATATATTCACAACCAGGACTGGCTCAAGAGCCTGGTACTGGATGTGTAAAATACGGGTGACCCCCTACGTCTTTTGCCCCCCATATATTCACAACCAGGATCGGCTCAAAAAGCCGGAGGGGAAGGACCCCACATCATTTTTAATTTTATGTTTAACACTTTCATTACATTTTTACACGCAGAAGCCTACTGTGAAACTCGCAACTTGTAATGAAACTTTTGCCCAAGAAAAACTTGCACTCACTCGCATTTATTACACACTCAAACTTTCCAACTCACACCCTATTACATTTGGAAGTTGCAGGACAAACTCTCACCTACAAACTGTGTGAGTAGGTGCGAGTTTCATCTTGCAAAAGAACTGGCAAACTGAATATTTTGCCCCTGGTCTGGACATTCTATGACAAGTCATTAATTACTTAGCAATAACATTGTGTCTATGTTCAATACAATTACTACAGTTATTCTGCTGTGATTATTTAGTATTTTATCTATACAGCTATGTGAATGATGGAACAATTAAAAAGAAACATGTCACTAGTAAGTGAAATATTATGTTTTTATTGTGAACCTTAGAACAAATGTGTTGCTTTTGCCCTAAAAGCTGACCTAACAAATATTTCAGCAGGTGAACCATGTGAGTCTTGTTTTCTATACACGCAAATAAAGAAATGCATATAAATAGCAGCATAAACAGGTCTTTATTAAGTGAGTGCACTGATAGCTTTAAAAAAAATCAACTCAAAACAAAGCATAAAAAGATAAATTGCTGAACCAAATGAATCTGCAGTACACACACTGAGAACAAATGGTAATAAAACCAGTACAGCAAAGAAAAAAATTGTATTATTATTTTCATGATGCAAATGTATGTTTTTGTTTATTTGATCACTGTTTGAACTCTAATAATTCTGGCATCTATTCCACTTTTCCACTTACTGTACTTCATTAGTAAGAACTTTCCATGTTATTTCCTATTCAAATACCTTTACTTGCACACCATTCTGATCAGGAAACCAAATTTTGATGCATACTGGGATCATTTTATAAATGTCAGGATTCCATGCTACTTGCTCTGCTGAGCTAAAATGAGATATTATTCACAATGCTATCCAGTGTCTACATTTATATTATATTGCAATTGCAATGTACATGGATGACTGTCAACAGACAGCATAGAACCTCTACAGAAAAGAGAAATTTGTCCTTTTGCAGACACAATTTTAGTGGCAAAACATGTACAGTCATTATTTGGTTGTTGTTTTACAATTTGTTTTATGTATATTTATATATATATATATGTATGGGATTTAGTTATAAGACTGGCGGCCGTGATGCCGCCAGTCTCAATACTGACATCCAAATCCCAACAAGGAATTTAAGATAGTCATCAAAATTGTCGACGCCTATCTTAATCCCGATGTGGGAATGCCGAAGTATGCCAGCCCGAATGAGGTAAGCCTGGGGCGCCCTTAGCGTTAGCTGCGGCGGGGGGTTAGGTTTAGGGAGCATAGTGAGGTTAGGTTTTGGGGGGGAGAATGTAAGGATTAGGCACCACTGGGGGGGTTAGGGTTAGGCAGCAGGGGGGGGTTAGGGTGCAGGGAGGGGAGGGTTTGGGTTAGGCTACAAGAAGGGAGGGTTAGGGGGAAAATGGGGAGTAGACTTACCCGTCCCCTGTCGAGATACCAACCATCGGGTTGCCGCTGTTGGTATTTTAACAGGAGGCATCCCAACAACCGACATTACAAACCCATTCCATATATACTGTGTGTATGTATATATATATATATATATTTGTGTAATCATTTGGCACAAGCACCCAAGTCATTTTGCATAGGGAAATTAATATATCCGCATAAGTCAGAGCGGCAGAGTTGCTGCCACCTGTCTCCAGCTTGTAGGGTTCCTGGAAATCCTCAGGGTGTACCTTTAGGGAGCTTCCTGCTTTTGGTGGTTGATCTGTGATGTCATAATATCATATGAAATGGTCAGGGGTGCAGACCTAAGGGGTATTTCACACACTCGCCGGTTTTTACCGGACGGCAAAATCCGGGTGGTTTACTGCTGTGCGTAAAATGTAATTAAGTATGGGAATGAATGGGTCCTTTCAGACGGTCATGGCACAGTCACCGTGTTACAGCCGGGAATATCCAATGAAATGGATGGCTGCCATCTACGGTTGCAATGTTAAAGATAGGGGGGAAATAAAAAAAAAAAAACACAGCATAACCATCACACACGGCACAAAACTGTTGTGTGTTAAAGGAAAATATCCACAGGGAGTAAAAGCCCGGATTTCTGTCTTATGGTGAAAACAGGAGTGTGTGAAATAGCCCTAAGGCTCCTCTATGCCCTGCTATGCATTGCTTTCGCTAAGTGACAAGGGTAAAGTAACATTCCAAATTAAATATAAGCATAATGCCCCTTTAACCTTGCATGTGAATAGTACCCGTTGTACTTGTGTATAATTGCACAACACAAAATATACAGTAATAATAATAATTATTGGAGTTTATGTTCATTCCAGCGAACCTTTTGCACAAGCTGCAGGGTAACCTGAGAGCGATCCTATAGCTTTGATGCATTCCGCCTGTTACCTACAGTATCTCCAAGATTTCATACATCTCCCCCTTAGAGAGATGCGTTTCATAGCATTATCGTTGCGTCAAGGTTGCGCTTGTAAAGAGGCCGACTGCATATTCGGGCAATAAGTTCAAGGATATAACACTAAAACTGTAAATAAGCACTTTCTACCTTATTCAGTAGGATAAAAAATAAATGTTACACTGTTTCAGTTTTCTTTATTACACATTCCACAAATACAAATGTACCAGGCGACTTGTAAAACTGGTGAGAGGGACCCGTTGCTGGCTCAGCCAGTAGAATGGTAAAGCACAACCTTATGCAGAGCTGCCAAACATTTATTGCTTGGAAATTTCTCATTATAAAACTAAATTCTGGCCCCATGAATATGAAAAATTTTTTTTCTAAGTTTATGGTAATAAAAGAGGTTATGTGTAAAATGTCATAGCACTATCATAATTATTCTGTTGAATTTCTCAATAATTTTTTTAATTGTCTCATTAATCATATAGGCATATATATGTCATCATTTGTTCTACTCCAATGTATCTTTGTGAAAATATTATTGATAAAGAACAATTGTTTCATTTAGAGTAATAATTAAAATAACCTTATCCTTAAAATGTATTTTACGACAAATAAGTGTTTGTTAGACCCATGTCATCATTACTTCAATATATTTTAACATATCCTAAACCTTACATTCATAAAGATTGATCATAATATTTGTAATTAGAGATGTGCGCTGATTCCCGTGTTTTGGTTTTGGATCTGGATTCATCTTCATGTTTTGGTCTTGGTTTTGCAAAACAACCCTCAAGTGTTTGGGTTTTGGATCTGGATTTTTTTTTAAATAATTTAATGTAATTTATGCAATCCAAAACTCGAAATTTGGATTTAGAATCCAAATTCCAAACTGCGAAAAGATCAGAACAGCGACTCAGATTTATCCGGATTCAAAAAATTTGGGCAGATTCGGGTTTGTGGAGAACTGAACCGCACACCTCTATTTGTTAGACATTCATTTACTTTTTGTTTTTTTCTTTCTAAACATGTAAAAACATGAAAATTCACAAGTATCTATGTAGCGCAGTATTACTCATATAAGACTGAGACAGCAGTACAAATTGTAATGCATTTTTCAGTGTTGCCATTGATTGTTCAAGCTGGCTTCGTCCACTGAAATTTTGTGTGTACAGTAATTTCACAAGTAGCACAATGCCAAGTCATGTCCAATTGAAAATGGACTGTTGTTGAGCATGCTCATATGTGATGTCCCATTTGCCTTATGTATATGGTCTTCTGTATATGATTATACCTGACTCCTCCAAAAGGCCCGCACTTGATTTGGATATGATCCAGCCACTTGGCCTGGCTCCAGAATAGACCAAGTTACTCAACTAATTTGGTAACTCACATGTGTGAGTTTAAAGTAAAGAATATTAAGAGTTTAAAGTGATCCTGTAACCAGATGCTGGGTCCAAATTTCAGAATCAGCGTGAGAGTGGTCAGCATTACTCTGCTTACTTGATAAAGTTGATGTTTATTTGTCTGGTGATCCACATTGTTAGAAAGGTACCTAATATATTATATTAAGTAAAATATATTGAACATATTTTTTTTCCAAAAAAACTTTTTATTCTTTGCTGACAATCAAACCTTTATCAACTGATACTTTTTGTTGTTGTCATTGTTTTTTAATTCTATTTTTAAATATTGTTTTTAATACTAGTGCTTTTTTTTTCAATTATGAACTTAATTTCTTAGGTGCATTTGACACTATAATTTTCCTGTATCAGAGTCAAAAGCGTTACATCACTACTGTGCCAATGGTTTAACCACAGAGGCTTTTTTATATAGAATTCAACCAACAAATTTGAATTAACTTAATAACTCTATCATCGGGCGCTCTCTTGGATTAAAAATGTGCAATCATAATCATTTAAACTATGTATATGTATATAGCACTAATCGCAGCTCCCCAATGAATACCTCTGCAGTATTCAGAATATAAATTAAGACAAAAATTGCAAGTAGGAATGACTAATCACTCCACTTAAGGGTACGTGTTGTAACTGGTGAACCAAGACACAAGTATATCAAATTAAATTATTGTTTTATTACCACTAATAAGGAAGTATAAGCGCCAGTTTAAAAATGATGTATACATAAATCAGTCCACATGAGGACAATATATATAATAATAATGGTATAAAATCCACAACCCACAATCCTCAATTGTATCCACCTTCTGAGGTTCAAAGGACGGAATACTGGGATTATGTGGATTAATTCTAATCTCCTAATGACTCACCAGTGATTAAAAAGATCAAGGTTTACTAGCTGTTTGGGAGTGGGACGTGGTGCACTAGTACGTCAGCATATTAATATTCATCGGTACTCATAGTGGCTGGGAGGAGTGCCTGTTACTACTGTGAGTAGGTCCTGCTAATTACAGCTACATCTGAGGATGGGCTTTAGCTCACTGAGTCAGGAATACAGTGTTCTCTGACTGCCCCGGAGCCAGTTTATGTTTATTGATTTATATTGGAGCCAGACCTTATATATGAAGGAGCAGCTGGCAGAAGAAGGAGGCTTAGAGACTGCTCCAGATAAAAGTGGCTACATTTTATTTATGCTGGAGTCGGTTTATTTATGGAATTCAGTGGCTGATTTATTATCAAAATTCAAAGACTGCTCTTATAATAATTATTCCTTGCTACAGGATTATATTGTGTTCTAATCTGTTGAGCCAGACCAGCGAACAAGTTTTTCATCAAAAGAAATAAATCACTGGGTACTCTGCCGGCGTTTATCTATGAGCACAGTGAGGACAAACACATTAGCCGATAACTGCATATCTAACAGTGGTAACATTATATCTATATATGAACTGATCCTTTTTTCATATTGAACCTCAGGAAGTGGATATAATTGAGGATTGTGGGTTGTGGAATTTATACCATTATTATTGTATGTATTGTCCTCATGTGGACTGATTTGCGTAAACATAATTTTTAAACTGAAGGCTTATACAGTACAGTACTTCCTTCCTTTTTAGTGGTAATAACACATTCATTTAATTTTATATGCGTTCGTCTTGGTTCACCAGTTATAAGGTGCACCCTTAAGTGGAGTGATTAGTCATTCCTTATTGCAATTTTTGTCTATTTTTTATATACTGATAGTTATTCAAAGGCTGCTACTATGTTTTTAGCCATATTGAAAGTTAAATACTGTATAACAACTTAAAAATTGCTATCATGAAATTGGCAACGTTTGCATCACAGTAGGTTTGCAACATGTTTTTGTATCTCTGTGTTGGATAACCATCTGGAAGTTTTTTCTACTTACATTGTCAGTAGCCACATTTACTGTTGTCACACAGCTAATGGTGACTGGTGGACAAGCAGAAGCAGTCACTGTAAGTGGCAAATGGAAGTGCTCCATGCAACCTGAGCATTTGGACTGAAGGGTAGACAAAGTTATAGGTAGAAGCACATCAATGGGAACCTGATTCTATCACATCTCCCAACATCTTGCAGTGATCCAGCCCATAAATAAACCTAACTGTTAATACAGTACGTACTGTAATCATCTAGGGGGCTAAGTATGTATGATCTTTTCAATGGCCTGTTTAGTATCTCTTATTGACACTATATTTGCAGAAATAAAATATAAAGTAACAAGACAATTTATTAATAATGTCATACCACTATCTTATCACAACAGTGACAATATAAACTTCTGTGTATTTAGAGCACATGTGCAGTCTTGCCTGCCAGGAAGGGATCCAAAGATATATATGTTAGTGCCATCCTCAGATGGTGTTAGCTATCAAATACAAGCTACAGTATGAAAAGCTAATTCAGTTCACAGAACAAGGAGACTGCAGATACCCCATAAATTCATGTAATGTAGGGAATACTGCCCTATTTTGAGTCAACTTCCATATATTTATTTTAATTCATAATAAGCCACTAGTTTCCATAACCATGGGGAAAGAAAAAGAAAGAAATCACTGCAAATGTGTTTTTCAGAAAACAATGGGAAGCTAATTCCAGTTTTGTGTGTTATGTGTAGAAAGGAATTATTTACTAGGGGTCCTTCTGTTCCAATTGGGCTGATGGAAACTAACACTTACCAAAGTTATGTTCTGTAGTAAATGAGTCACAATAGGGCTCAATCACTAACACTGCATAAACATTCCACTATACCACATCCACCAATCATCACTTAGCTTTCATTTGTTGAAATCAAGTTCTAAAACAATTATTTGATCGGTTGTTATGGTTTACAGTGTGAAATATTTTTAGTAAATGATCCCTAAATACTTTTTAATAGAGTTAGTCAAACAGCATAGATGTAATGTTAGCCAAACAGACACTGTTTTTTTTTTTTAAAACCTTTCAATTACGCAAGAAGATCACTATGGTAAAGCTAATGAGTTATTGGTTGCTAAGGCCTACAACATGGGGAAACAGCTTGCACCACATCATTAACAGCAATCAGTTGGTCACAACACCACCTCACACCAAAATGCAGCACCTGGAAGCTAATTCATCGAATAGTAAATGGAGATACAGATGGAACAAGACAAGGACAAATGGCATTTTAGCACTACACTGCGAAATCCAACATAGACCATAATCATAATGTATGGTTATACATAAGGTCACCCTCACTCCATCTGTATCCCTAATTAGTATTACTTGTGTAGTTTTATATGTTGTTGAATGATTCACTCTAATGCTGGCCATACACTAGCACGATTTTGGGCCGATTGCCCGATTTTAGATTCGTCATACGATGAATTGTGTCGAAATCGTGTAGTATTTAGGTAGGATACAGTACGATCCGATGTGCGCTCCCACCGCTCTAAAAACGTATCAGATGTGCAGCCCATATGAATCTCATCTTATGCTGGTCATACTAGTGTATGGCCAGCATAAGCAAATCTGCAGTTTATGATGTTACAGATTTGTGATCAATTAGTGTGTAAGGACTCACAAGATGGGAAATGTTTACACAAGTTGCCATTAAGTGATACCTACAGGAATATTACTGAAATCAAGTGACACAGCTAAGATGCAGACAACTGCACTTAGCGGCTGTTTCAGTATTGTAAATTCCTAATAGTGTAATAGTGCTGCGCACACTCTCCTATTAGGATTAGAAGGAAATGCACCATCTCTAAATGTGTACCATTGATTTCCAGTAATGACACATCATTGATAAAGATATTGTATATACTTCGAAGTAGTATAGTTCAGAGAGAGGAACCACAAGTCAAATAAATACAGATGGACTAATTGAACAAATGATTTCTTACCTATTAAAATATCAAATGTACTGTATGCCAAACTGAAACATTAGACAACGGTAACAAACTGAGTAGTTTAAAATAAGCTAAATAAAGGTAAATCTTTATATAGAATTTCAATTTATCTCTCAAAAATATTACTTTAACATAATAAATAATATTAGTATATACTTACAATAATCTTTCTGTGATCATTAAAAAAATACCCACTCTTAAAATAAGGCTTAATTATTCCGCAAACAGGAAATTATAAAGGCATTTACGTAATACTTTACACAATCCATCATGTTAAACTTGTCACAACCCAGTCATTAATTGGACATTTTATTGTTTCTGCAGTTAGTTTTCTTGATGTATTTTGGGAAAGTCAGGAAAGAGTTCAAAAGTTTGGCAGTAATTTGTCTGAAATTTAATGAGAAAAGTTACATCAATGGAAAAATATTACTTTTTGCTCTCATGTAATTTGTGAAGATTCAAAAATAGGGAAAATTGTGTCTTCAAGATGTAACCACAATTTGAACAAAACAAGAAACTTAAAGAGCACCTACTGCCTACAGATAAGAGGGTCAAATAGTTCTGGGAATCCAGCCTGTCAATTCACAAGGAGCCAGTGATGTAGCTAAGAAACTAATGACCAACACTTATGAGGCCTCATAAACTTTACAAGGCACTGTTTCCTAATGAACCGATAGGCTGCATTCACAGAAATGCTACCATCAGTGTATTAAAGTTTTAGATGCACTTAAAAAACCTGAAATAATACATTAACCAAAAGGTTAAAAATGATAGTAAAGGAATATCAAATGTTAAATGTTGTGATGAATTAAATTCTATAAACTTTCAATAAATTAATTACATGTATATTGTAAAACATACTAAATGAATTTGCTTTCCAGTACAGATAGAGATGAAAAATTATGGTGGCAACTAGCAATTCTTATATTTTTTTCTCTAAAATTATGAAAAAAAAAACCCAGTAAACCTACATTAACAGATCTGTAAGGAACCAAGTACTTAACAATTTTACAAATTGTGCCACATACAACTTGTCTCTGGAAGAATTTTGGTGAGTTTTTTCCCCCAATTGCACTTTAATATGTGTTTATCATTAGAGCAAGCATATTTATTAATGTCTGAAAAACTTGGGCATTAAGACATACAGTAACTAAAGTAATTTACTACAAGCCAAATAAATTGCTGGATTTTTTTTCATATTTAATTAATTGCAAAGGAACTTTGGGCCTGATTCAGAGCCGCTCTTAAGCGGCCTCTCGTTCGTTCCGAGCGATGTTTGCCCAAATGCACATGCGTACGGATCGTAATACGCATGCGCGAACCAGTCAGTGCGGCCAAAAATCGTTTGTTCGCTAAATAGCGAATGCCTGCTATTTTGAGTGACAGGAGGAGGCGTATGTGGGTGGTAACAGGGGAAGGTGCTTGAAAACAGGGAGTGGAGATCCGAACGCAGGCGTGCTTAAAGGTCAAAGCGGGCGTTTTAAGGGTGTGCATAATTAATACTGCAGCGTCATTGACCACATCACTGGGTTATTTTATAGTCAGAACTGCTCGCAAGATTGCGGTAGGAAAAACCAACCACAAGAATAGCGAGCAGTTCATACGCTGGTCGATGTACTCGATTAATCTAATAAATAGCGGACATGACGTAGGATGCGAGCGGCCAGGGGGCGTAGTGTTCCAAAAAACGACCGCATGTTTTGTTCGCTCGTTCAGACCTAGAGGCGTGAACAGACCGCAAAGAGCGAACGGTTCATTTGAATAGCCACCCCTTTTTTCTGAACGAGCGAGCACAAATAGTGTCCGGCTCTGTATGAGGTCCTTTGCCCATGGAGTACTGCCTTAAAAAGTATTATAATATATTGATATCTACCACTCTACCTTGGTCTACTGACCCCTTCACTAGGGTTTAGTGTTCCTTCCTAGCTTTTTAACCTTGCCTGCATTACATGCCATAACTTTTGAACACTCTACTGACTCCTGCACATTTTTAGTGAAAGACTTTTGTTTTTGTCAAATGTCTGCACAATAAACAAAAACACATTCTCATAATACAGTATGGTCTTGTATTTATAAGCTTATTTCCCTGTTAACATCACAAAAATAAACACGTATACAAAATACATTGGAATTCCTTGTTAGAAATCCATTTGAAAGTCAGACACCTTATCTAATAAGGATCTGAAATGGTGTCCAAGTAGAAGCCATACTCCATGGTGTAGTAGCCATATAACTTGCACCATTGGTTCTGCTTTTTCAGGTTTTTGGCTGCCCATTTTGCGTGATAGGATTTATCTTTTCTAGTGAGACTTCTGCATCGTAATCTAGAATCCCAGAGAATGCAGGAGATATTTTGTCCAAACTTTTAGAGAAACCACTTTCCTCTTCTTTTTTCAAGACCTCCTCTTCGGGGCAGATAATAGCATGTGGGATTAGGTAAACTAAATTACACTCATTTGGAATTGAACCTTTGGGCTCCTGCTGACATGAATAAATCACTGCCCCATTATTGTTTATGCTGACTGTTTCAATAGCATTGTTCGATGTAGGGCAGAGCTTGTAGCAGCCTAGTAGTGTTGAGAAAGCCTTGCGGAAATCAGCATTGAAAGCGTATATGATGGGATTCAATGAAGAATTTGCCCACCCAAACCACACAAAAATGTCAAATGTGGTAGAACTGATGCAGAACGGCTCTGCTCCGCTTTTCGAACCACTCGGATCGCAAAATGGCACCATGCAGTTCAATATGAAAAAGGGCAACCAACAGCATACAAATACTCCCATAATCACTGACAGTGTCTTCAATACTTTAGTTTCTCTTTTAAATGAGGTCTTCAAAGAGCTTTCAGGTTGTTGGCAATCAATACTGTTTCTATTGCCAGTGCTGTTTTGGCAGTTTTTGGCATGCACAGCTGCCCGTTCCAGAGCTGAGATGCGTCGAATTTGTTTAGCTGCTATCCTGTATATCCGTGTATAGGTTACAATCATAATGGCCACTGGTATATAGAAGCTAATCAGTGATGAAGAAATTGCATATGTCCTGTTTAGACTGGAGTCACAGTTGTCCATTGTGTTGCCTTGCAAGGTAATATTCAGGTCAAAAAAACTGGTTGTTTTTGCTTTATGCCAGTTAAGTTGCACAGGAATGAAAGATATCAGGACTGATAAGGTCCATGCAACACTTATCATTATGAAGGCTACTTTTGGGGTCATTTTTCTTTCATATCTAAATGGGCTGGAAATGGCCCAGTACCTATCAACACTGATGACACAAAGGTTCAAGATGGATGCCGTTGAACACATTATATCAAAAGCAACCCATATATTACAGAACGAACCAAACGGCCAGAAGCCAGCAATCTCTGCAACAGCTTTCCAAGGCATGACCAGCATTGCTACCAAAAGGTCGGACACAGCTAAGGAGATCACAAAAAAGTTTGTGACTTTTGACCTCAGATGTCGAAATCTGATGACAGCTACGCAGACCAAAGTGTTTCCTAAAAGAGTTGAAAGTATTAGAACTGACAGGAAGCAGCCTGTAAGGATGCGAAAAGATGAATCTTTTTCTGCAAATAACATCTCCCCATCCATAATGGTGATATTTAAAGTCATATTGCCTTGTAAAATAAATTCATATTAGAAGTCACAGATATTGCTAGCATTGGCCAGTTGCTTTAGCAGAGATTTGTCAAGTTCCCATCTTGGCTGCTGATTTCAGTTTCCCAAAGCATTTGCAAGAAAACCCTGAAGCATCCATTAGTCACTTATTACAAGGCATCCAAACAAGCCAGCAACAATAAATAGCCATTGTTAAATCAATGCTTGCACTAGCAGCTAGACACCATAAATGCCACAATGACTATACAGTATCACCGACATTCTACTCAACTATCGACATAGCATCCCAAGGAGTAAGCACTTCTCACAGCGGTGGCAAATAGGTTATTGATCTTGTATACTTGGCATTATTTTGGCTCCCTCTTTGTATTTGTTGTTTCTTTCTTCTTTTGTATAAAATGAATCTTCAATCTTGACAACCACAGGACATCGTGGTAACCAGATCAGTGCTTCATTGCGGTCATTCCTTCTTGCTTTTTATTTTCAGACTGATTTTGGTCACTTTACAGAAAGATCTTTTCACCAGGCTGTGGAGAATACAAAAGTACATTTTATTATTTTTGCAAATAACTGTTTATTTTTCATTTTTTTCCTTCCTACACTATTCTGAAGTTCCATTTTTTTTTCTTCCTAGGAAAATTCTTAAGTGCTATAATGTAGCTTTTATTGCCATTAAAACAACGTGACAAGAAATGTTATTTCTGAGCTCACATCTTAAGGCTGTATTTGTAAATGCATGAACATAACAATGATCAAAGTGTGAGAAAATTTTCTTCACATAAGTGGTTTTGTTGAATGTTGCCCTGTTCATCTTGGTGTCCCCTCATTACATGAAATCTTGCTTTTCTCTTACCTTCTCTTTAATCTGCCAATTATACAGTTATTATAGTTCTTTGGCAAACATTGTAAATTCTGCAAGACTTTTTTTGGGCTGTATTTTAAATACTTTATTAATGTAATACATTATTATTATTATTAATCCAAATAAGAAAATATTAAAATAATAACTTAAAAGAACACACACAATGCTGGTTTCCTGCAGTTGACAAAAAAGCCCACAATATAATAAACTAATCGATGCCAAGATGATATCTCCTCAACCGTATGTTGGAAAAAATTAATTTGCTTCAACCATGATAATGCTTTTTCTAAATGTACGTATCACAGAATTACATTGATTATTGCAAATTATAACAGGTGCATTGGGGACATATGACACATTGTACTTTGTATTGTTGCATTGTTTCTCCACATTGGGTCTGATTCACAGATGGACGCAATGCAGATGTTTATGGATTTCAGCAATTACACAGGTCTGCGATGAAAAAGCTTTAACAAATTTATGTGATACTTATAGATTTTTGGCTTCTGAACATGAAAATTACTCCCGATTTTGCATATCACATCACGTTTTTCTGCAAAACGTGTATTTATGAATGTCATTTTTTTCATATTTTTTTCAAGTAATAAATGTATTCTGCCTACATTTATTATAAAACATTTGGCCTGATTTAGAGTTGGGAATAGAGAGAGATCTCTCTCTCAACTGATCATCTTGGTGAAACCATGCTACACTGCAGGTGGGGCAGATTTAAAATGTGAAGAGATATTTAGATTTGGGACTGAGGTGTCCAAACTGACATCTAAATTGTAGAGTAATAATAAAGCTGTGCAGTATTTGTGGGCTACATGTAAAAACAGCCAGTATTTATCCTACATGCAAAAAAAAAGATTATGTATTTACACCCCTTGCATTGCAACATGGTTTGTCCAGGTACACAGTTAAGTGCTATCTCTCTCCCTATTCCCAACTCTGAATCAGGCCCATTGTCTTAAATTAATTCAGTCGGTGGTATAGAATGTTGCGATTCAGTTCTCGTCATAAAATTCTCCCGCCCAGTGCCAGATTAAGGTCCACATGGTCCTGGAGCTGAAATTTACAAAGGGCCTAAACCCCATACTGTCTAAAGGAACATTGCACACACACAACTACAACTACAAGGTGAGCTGGCAAAGGTGGAACCAAATACAACAGATGCAACACAGTTTTGCCCTGTGCCCGGCTCATTTTAACCCCTGCCTACCACCACATACACACACACACAGTACACACCACTCATTCAGTACAAATGATTTCAACATTTTTTAGGCAATGTCAAGGATCCAAACTAAAAAGGAATTCTCAGGGAAATGCTTAATATTTACAGAAGCCTTGGCTGCAATATGAGTTTAAAGGTACATTTTTTGAATTCCCATATTGAGCATTTCCCGAATAATCTCGGACACTACAGTGAAGAACAGGGTGAACAGTTCCACCAAGACGTTAAAGATGTAGAAAGAAGATACCAGGGTCGTTGGGACGTCAGCATGATGTCACAGAAAAAGCTTAGAAGCGAAAAGCAACAAAAAGAAGTTTGAAGTAAAAAAAAAAAAGATCTTAACAATTTTTTCAATAATTATGGTTCTGTTTCTATTATTGTTTGATTTTCTTGTTATTTTATTATGTAATTAAGACAAATACTTCTTTGTATTTCACAATAAATATGTCAAAAACAATTAAACTTCTTGTTTTTCTTAAAAATGCATGTAACCCCCTTATTGGTAAATGAGATGTGGTAATTTTTTTTAATATACTTTCTCTTGATGTACACAGGAGTATAATTAAGCTTTCAATACCTTAAATTTTGCAGTGTTATCGGTGGTCTGCGCATGTGTCTAAGTTGCACTGAGCATGCATCATGTTTCATTACTGTCATCGCTTGCAGTGAGGATTTTTTCGCAAAGTGATTAACAGGCAGGGACCATCGGTGGGCTGCATTGGCGGGTGGTGGTGAAAATGCAGCCGTGATGTGACCATTTTCAGGGCATGTGTCAGTCTGCAAAAAGGCCTATTATATCAAAGTTCGATACTGGCTCCAGTGAGGAAGTTATGCTTTCATATTGATAACTGCTTATCACATGTGTAACAGAAAATTGGAAATACATGGTTTAGAAATCATCATTACCAATAATAATTATTAAAAACAAATTATGTCATTATCAGTATTTCCCAAACTCGGAGTTTGGCTGATCCAGATGAATGCAAACAAATTTCCCACATTTAGGAGATGTACTAAGCTCTGGAAAGTGATAAATTGGAAAGTGATAAACTACCAACCACTCAGCTCCTAACTGCCATGTTACAGGCTGTGTTTGAAAAATGATAGTTAGGAGCTGATTGGTTGGTAGTTTATCACTCTCCAATTTACCACTTTCCAGAGCTTAGTACATCTGCCCCTAAAAGTCTTGCCAGTTGTTATGTATTATTAAAGGTTAGTATAGTATTCAACCTTTTCTCAAAATGTATCTGGTATCTGTCTCACCATCTCTATCTCCCGTTTTATTTACTATACTATGATCTCAAGAATGGCTGTATATACACTCTAGACCTGAAGGCTTTACATAACTAACTTATGTTTGGTCGATATACATGCTTCATTTATTTTCAGATAAATATTTCAGATTACACAAACTATGCTGAGAAATGTTCTCCTGCTGTGGAATCTAAATACACTCTAAATACAATTTCACTGGTCAGCTGATCATTGTGTGATCAATATGAAGAAGTGAAGGTTACATTTTATCCACTGGGACAAGAATTTGATTTAGTCATTTTACATTGTGTCACAATCCTACTGTATAAAACATTAGTGAAGCTTTGTTAGCTCACGTCCAGTAAATTGTTTAGTACAAATAAAAATAGAGACAGGAGCGCATCTTCTTTACAAAGAAGTAAGCATAGATGTCTCAGATATCTCCATAATTTACAACTTGCACTTCACCAGCTCATGCATATGTCATAGAAATTAAGATGATCAGTAATAACATATTAGTATGCTAAAGAACATTGTGATGCTTTTTCATTTAGGAGTGCCCCATACATACAACCAGAAAGAACATTAGTAGTGGTTAAGTGATGAACAGCTATATGTGATGAGCTGAAAAAAACTATGATGTTAATGGATTGAAGTCCTATAAATTCTCTTGGTCCAGGTCGATGAAGGGTACAGTTGGGACATGGGACTACATTGAGCATGAGGCACTTTCTGTATGCTGCCTAGAACATGTTTTGGTTAGATTTGGCACAGGCTGTAAAGGTCAGACATGGCAATATGATAGGCTAGAGTCCTGGTGGGCACATCTGTGTGACTGGGAAGGCATGTTACGAGCAAGGGTCCAGTATGATCAACAATTACTATTATACATTTTGCTGTACTTTGCGCCATTCTATTCTTGACTGCCACATAGTGTGTGTTATATCAGATTCATTAATTTTCTCCATTCCATATATGCTAATTATTTTCTTTTTCACAAGACCACTGCCCTCCACCATGTAAATATTTGGTCCTCCAGCAAGAGTTCTGACAAATGTGCTTTAAATAATGTTGAAGACATATAATTGTTTCCATCTGACATCTCTAACATGCAAATCGTTGTTTTTTTAATTTAATATTATACTTTGGACCTATAGGAACTACTAATATAAGTAAGTCATTTGCATGAATTTGTACTCAGATATAATACATGGCTAGTAATAGAGACACACTGTAAACTGGAAGTTATTCAACTGAAACTAATGTTCATCTAATAGGATCTCTGCATTAAGAAACCCATAAGCTTCTATAGGCAACACCATCTTTAGATGGTCTTCACTATCAGGAACAAGCTTCAGAAAGTTTCACTTTTCCGGAGCTTGAACAAGCTTCTGGAGCTTGATGCATACCTGCATATTGCAGCCCCATAACATTCTATGGGGACTGCAGTGTCAGCGAGCCCCATTGGATATCTCGGATTTGTGCTGCTGACCACTTTTAAGCATATGAGGTTTGTGGCAAACTTCAGAAAACTGTAGTTTTCAGGGGTTGGACTGCATTTGTAGAGTTGATACATTCTGTCCTCTCTCTCTTTAGCTCAACCCCTGCACACACTTATCCTTCTCTCTTCCCCATCTCTCTCCTCCTTTTGCAGTATTCTCTGTCTCCTTTTGATACCCTTCTCCCCTTTTCTCTCTGGTTCTTGTCTGCCTTTCTATTTCTTGCTCTCCACCCTCTTTTTTTTCTTTATTTTAGATTTCAATAATGTACCGCCTCCTCTTTTCCAGTTGTTGGAGCAAAAACTAAAAACTGTGCTGTCACTGCATTAGGCCGTGCATGTGTACAATGTGGGCCTAACATAAAAATTTTTGGATTGCATTTTAAAACTTTATGCAGAGCTAATGTATAAAGTTTGTATTTGTTATGGAGGAATCTGGGGCTGGGGCTGTGGGGGTAAGTAAGCAGAATATGTGGAGTTTTTTTTCTGATAAGTCTTGATGGGAGTTGTGTTCACTGCATGTTTAGGTCTGCATGCATGTACGTGTGCCAGTATGATGGGATAATTTTTATCAGCACTTGATGTTATTATATACATTGTCTTTAACATTATGGTGTGGATTGTACACCATTGCAAATATGCTAACATCCACTGTATTAGATCATTGTTGTACCCATTTGTAAATAATGGTGTCTTGTGAGGGAAAAGTCTATTCAAAAACTCAGTTTAGTTATGATATAGATAATGTTGTTTGAAACTATCAGGGCCGTAACTAAGAGTGTTCGACTGGTGCCACCGCACAGAGCACAGGGCACCAACACTGTCCCATGATTGATTGAGCAGACATTGGCCGCACCATTGAAATTTGCCCAAAGGGGTCAGAGGAACTGCATATTCTGATGCAGTCCCTGACACCGAAACACCACTGACATGCTCAAAGCCTGGAGCCACCCTCCCTGTCACCACCCAGGAATGCTTATTGGAACTACTTGGATCTCTTTGCAGTTCCAATCTGCATCGACCATGTTATGAAACTCCTGCACTATTACATAAGACCCCCTAGGCTTAATATTTGGAGGCTCTTCTGCCTATAGCAACCACCCGCTATTCCCTTAGTGTTAGATGCACACCAGCTGTCAGGTCTAATACCTTCGAACAGTAGGGGCTTATTCAACAAAAGGGAGAATACTAGGTAATAACTGGAGTATTAGTGTATAATCAACAGAAATATGGCAAGGACACAGTTAACGGTATTGACACTAGTTTTGTCCACTAAACTAGAACAAGTAGTTGCAATGGTATAGTATGCAGACAGAGGATATGGACATCATGTAGAATAATGCAATTCTTGAAGTGCAGCAGAGTATTTAACCACAGGTGGAATGCAAGTAATAGTACACTCAGATCTGCACCACAGTTCTTAATGTAGTAGAAATGGTAAACACAGTCACTATTATTGCAGCAGCAGAAGAAATGCACAGCAATCCTATATATAAAAGCAGTGGCATTTAAAACATTGACTACAGCAAGGCACAGGTAGATTGCTCAGCAAATAATGAATGCACAGGTCACACAGCAGTATACTAAGATTTATATATCAGCCAAGGTAATGCACAGTAGTGAAACACTTAGCTGAAAAAATCTTTCAGGAAGGCAGCTAGGATATCAGTAACAGCAATCATGAACAGGGACCGAATGACAATGCTCCAGAAAGAACTATCACCGGCAGGAAGTGTAGGGCTGGCTGTAACTTAACAGAAGCAGGGACCAATGAGAGCAAGCCCTGCAGAAAGCCTCCTTGATGACTGAATGAATAGCAGCTGTGAGCTGCACACTCAGAGACAGCATCCCAGCTGCCTAGCAACAGCTGGGACTTAAATATAAGGCATAATGCAGCATCCCAGTTGCCTAATACTGCTATTACCTGCAACCAAGATGATCTGCTGCTGCAGATCATAACACACACTGGCAGTGACCATTGGGACGCATATGCAGTGCGTCTTGGACACACTAAACATTAGGCCTGTGCACCCAGTGTTTTACTTGTGTCTAGGTCTGAATCAGGTCCAGAGTAATGTGATCATCAGTGATATAATCATTACATCTGATTTCTGCAGTAGGATGCATAATGAAAGAAACTAAAAATATTTTCCCCTAAATTATGTATTACTGTATTTCTAAATATCCTCATGAATGTATTAGACAGAGCAATCTCAATCACACAACATGCCTGTCATATAATTGCCTCTTAGTACAGGTGATTCAGCAGTTAAAGGATTGGGGGCACATGGCTGTGGATCTGCAATCAGTTCAGAGAGGAAGGCTAGACTACTGTACAAGTAGGGGGCTACACAGATCATGGAATATAAGAAGGGGTAGAGCTGCAGTCCTCAGACTTATTGCCTCTAAGGTGAGAAGGAGTAAGAAAGGACTTCATTTTGTGTGTCCAGTACAGTATGTATGTCTGTGTGACCCTATATTCCTGTCGGACCATCCTGTATATGTCTCACAGGACGTGATGCAGAGGTGAATGCTAATGTATTCACAGCTGAGATTCCGTACGCAGCTGCTGAGCAAAAATATGTTAATGAATATGGAATTGCACAGTTGTAGGCTCAGACACTCCACAAAATAAGTTGCAACATGCCTGCATTTTTCCTGTCACTCCCCATAACTTCTCCCAAATGGTCCCTTACTTTGCAAAGAAATCCTCACTGCAAGTGGCATCACTAAGGTACCTTGGTGTGTGTACCATGATGCATGCGAGGTCAGACGATATTCGCTCAGCTGCATAAATATCGGCATTGCGCACATCGTTGAATCAGGCCCACAGTGTGCACATCTGTGTGATTCTGTGTATGTCTGTTTGTCACTCTGTGTCTGTGCAACTCTATGCATGTCTGTACAGCTCTGTGCATGTCTGTGTGTGATTTTGTGTATATCTGTGCCTGTGTATCTGCATGACTCTGTGTCTGACTATATGACTCTGCATGTCTGTGTGTGACTCTATGCATATTGTATCTGTGTGTCTGCATGACTCTGTATCTGACTATATGACTCTGCATGTCTGTTTATGACTCTATGCAAATCTGTGCCTGTGTGTCTGCATGACTCTGTGTCTGACTATATGACTATGCATCTCTGTGTGTGACTCTGTGCATATCTGCATGACTCTGTGTCTGACTATATGACTCTGCATGCCTGTGTGTGACTCTATGCATATCTGTGCCTGTGTGTCTGCATGACACTGTGTCTGACTATATGAATCTGCATGTCTGTGTGTGACTATGCTTGTCTGTGCCTGTGTATCTGCACGACTCTGTGTCTGACTATATGACTCTGCATGTCTGTTTGTGACTATGCATATCTGTGCTTGTGTGTCTGCTTGACTCTGTGTTTGACTATATGACTATGCATCACTGTGTGTGACTGTATGCATATTTGCATGACTCTGTGTCTGACTATATGACTCTGCACGTCTGTGTGTGACTCTATGCATATCTGTGCCTGTGTATCTGCATGACTCTGTGTCTGACTATATGACTCTGCATGTCTGTTTGTGACTCTATGCATATCTGTGCCTGTGCGTCTGCATGACTCTGTGTCTGACCATATGACTATACATCTCTGTGTGTGACTCTATGCATATCTGCATGACTCTATGTCTGACTATATGACTCTGCATGTCTGTGTGTGACACTATGCATATCTGTGCCTGTGTATCTGCACGACTCTGTGTCTGACTATATGACTCTGCATGTCTGTTTGTGACTCTATGCATATCTGTGCCTGTGCGCCTGCATGACTCTGTGTCTGACTATATGACTATGCATCTCTGTGTGTGACTCTATGCATATCTGCATGAATCTGTTTCTGACTATATGGCTCTGCATGTCTGTGTGTGACTCTATGCATATCTGTGCCTGTGTATCTGCACGACTCTGTGTCTGACTATATGACTCTGCATGTCTGTGTGTGACTCTATGCTTATCTGTGCTTGTGTGTCTGCATGACTCTGTGTCCGACTATATGACTATGCATCTCTGTGTGTGACTCTATGCATATCTGCATGACTCTGTGTCTGACTGTATGACTCTGCATGTCTGTGTGTGACTCTATGCATATCTGTGCCTGTGTATCTGCATGACTCTGTGTCTGACTATATGACTCTGCATGTTTGAGTGTGACTCTATGCATATATGTGCCTATGTGTCTGCATGACTCTGTGTCTGACTATATGACTCTGCATGTCTGTGTGTTACTCTATGCATATCTATGCCTGTGCGTCTGCATTACTCTGTGTCTGACTATATGACTATGCATCTCTGTGTGTGACTCTATGCATATCTGGATGACTCCATGTCTGACTATAGGACTCTGCATGTCTGTGTGTGACTCTATGCATATCTGTGCCTGTGTATCTGCACGACTCTTTGCTGACTATATGACTATGCATCTCTGTGTGTGACTCTATGCATATCTGCATGACACTGTGTCTGACTATATGACTCTGCAAGTCTGTGTGTGACTCTGTGTATCTGTGTATTTGCATGATTCTGTGTCTGACTTTATGACTATGCATCTCTGTGTGTGACTCTATGCATATCTGCATGACTCTGTTTCTGACTATATGACTCTGCATGTCTGTGTGTGACTCTATGCATATCTGTGCCTGTGTATCTGCACGACTCTGTGTCTCACTATATGACTCTGCATGTCTGTGTGTGACTCTATGCATATATGTGCGTGTATATCTGCATGACTCTGTGTCTGATTATATGACTCTGCATGTCTGTTTGTGACTCTATGCGTATCTGTGCTTGTGTGTCTGCATGACTCTGTGTCTGACTATATGACCATGCATCTCTGTGTGTGACTCTATGCATGTCTGCATGACTCTGTGTCTGACAGTATGACTCTGCATGTCTGTGTGTGACACTATGCATATCTGTGCCTGTGTATCTGCACGACTCTGTGTCTGACTATATGACTCTGCATGTCTGTTTGTGACTCTATGCATATCTGTGCCTGTGCGCCTGCATGACTCTGTGTCTGACTATATGACTATGCATCTCTGTGTGTGACTCTATGCATATCTGCATGAATCTGTTTCTGACTATATGGCTCTGCATGTCTGTGTGTGACTCTATGCATATCTGTGCCTGTGTATCTGCACGACTCTGTGTCTGACTATATGACTCTGCATGTCTGTGTGTGACTCTATGCTTATCTGTGCTTGTGTGTCTGCATGACTCTGTGTCCGACTATATGACTATGCATCTCTGTGTGTGACTCTATGCATATCTGCATGACTCTGTGTCTGACTGTATGACTCTGCATGTCTGTGTGTGACTCTATGCATATCTGTGCCTGTGTATCTGCATGACTCTGTGTCTGACTATATGACTCTGCATGTTTGAGTGTGACTCTATGCATATATGTGCCTATGTGTCTGCATGACTCTGTGTCTGACTATATGACTCTGCATGTCTGTGTGTGACTCTATGCATATCTATGCCTGTGCGTCTGCATTACTCTGTGTCTGACTATATGACTATGCATCTCTGTGTGTGACTCTATGCATATCTGGATGACTCCATGTCTGACTATAGGACTCTGCATGTCTGTGTGTGACTCTATGCATATCTGTGCCTGTGTATCTGCACGACTCTTTGCTGACTATATGACTATGCATCTCTGTGTGTGACTCTATGCATATCTGTATGACACTGTGTCTGACTATATGACTCTGCAAGTCTGTGTGTGACTCTGTGTATCTGTGTATTTGCATGATTCTGTGTCTGACTTTATGACTATGCATCTCTGTGTGTGACTCTATGCATATCTGCATGACTCTGTTTCTGACTATATGACTCTGCATGTCTGTGTGTGACTCTATGCATATCTGTGCCTGTGTATCTGCACGACTCTGTGTCTCACTATATGACTCTGCATGTCTGTGTGCGACTCTATGCATATATGTGCGTGTATATCTGCATGACTCTGTGTCTGATTATATGACTCTGCATGTCTGTTTGTGACTCTATGCGTATCTGTGCTTGTGTGTCTGCATGACTCTGTGTCTGACTATATGACTATGCATCTCTGTGTGTGACTCTATGCATGTCTGCATGACTCTGTGTCTGACTGTATGACTCTGCATGTCTGTGTGTGACTCTAAGCATATCTGTGCCTGTCTATCTGCATGACTCTGTGTCTGACTATATGACTCTGCATATCTGTGTGTGACTCTATGCATATATGTGCCTCTGTGTCTGCATGACTCTATGTCTGACTATATGACTATGCATCTCTGTGTGTGACTCTATGCATATCTGCATGACACTGTGTCTGACTATATGACTCTGCATGTTTGTGTGTGACTCTGTGTATCTGTGTATTTGCATGACTCTGTTTCTGACTATATGACTCTGCATGTCTGTGTGTGACTCTATGCATATCTGTGCCTGTGTATCTGCACGACTCTGTGTCTGACTATATGACTCTGCATGTCCGTGTGTGACTCTATGCATATCTGTGCCTGTGTATCTGCATGACTCTGTGTCTGACTATATGACTCTGCATGTCTGTGTGTGACTCTATGCATATCTGTGCCTGTGCGTCTGCATGACTCTGTGTCTGACTATTTGACTATGCATCTCTGTGTGTGACTCTATGAATATCTGCCTAACACTGTGTCTGACAATATGACTCTGCATGTCTGTGACTCTGTGTATCTGTGTATTTGCATGACTCTGTGTCTGACTATATGACTCTGCATGTCTGTGTGTGACTCTATGCATATCTGTGCTTGTGTACCTGCATAACTCTGTGTCTGACGATATGACTCTGCATGTCTGTGTGTGACTCTGTGTATCTGTATATTTGCATGACTCTGTGTCTGACTATATAACTCTGCATGTCTGTGAGTGACTCTATGCTTGGCTGTGCCTGTGTATCTGCATGACACTATGTCTGATTATAAGACTCTGCATGTCTGTATGTGAATCTGTGTGTATCTATGTCTGTGTATCTGCATGACTCTGTGTCTGACTATATGACTATGCATCTCTGTGTGTGACTCTATGCATATCTGCATGACTCTGTGTCTGACTATATGACTCTGCATGTCTGTGTGTGACTCTATGCATATCTGTGCTTGTGTGTCTACATGACTCTGTGTCTGACTATATGACTATGCATCTCTGTGTGTGACTCTATGCATATCTGCATGACTCTGTTTCTGACTGTATGACTCTGCATGTCTGTGTGTGACTCTATACATATCTGTGCCTGTGTATCTGCATGACTCTGTGTCTGACTATATGACTCTGCATGTCTGTGTGTGACTCTATGCATATCTGTGCCTGTGCGTCTGCATGACTCTGTGTCTGACTATATGACTATGCATCTCTATGTGTGACTCTATGCATATCTGCATGACTCTATGTCTGACTATATGACTCTGCATGTCTGTGTGTGACTCTATGCATATCTGTGCCTGTGTATCTGCACGACTCTGTGTCTGACAATATGACTATGCATCTCTGTGTGTGACTCTATGCATATCTGCATGACTCTGTTTCTGACTATATGACTCTGCATGTCTGTGTGTGACTCTATGCATATCTGTTCCTGTGTATCTGCACGACTCTGTGTCTCACTATATGTATCTGCATGTCTGTGTGTGACTCTATGCATATCTGTGCGTGTGTATCTGCACGACTCTGTGTCTGACTATATGACTCTGCATGTCTGTTTGTGACTCTATGCGTATCTGTGCTTGTGTGCCTGCACAACTCTGTGTCTGACTGTATGACTCTGAATGTCTGTGTGTGACTCTATGCATATATGTGCCTGTGTGTCTGCATGACTCTGTGTCTGACTATATGACTATGCATCTCTGTGTGTGACTCTATGCATATCTGCATGACACTGTGTCTGACTATATGACTCTGCATGTCTGTGTGTGACTCTGTGTATCTGTGTATTTGCATGACTCCATATCTGACTATATGACTCTGCATGTCTGTGTGTGACTCTATGCATATCTGTGCCTGTGTATCTGCATGACTCTGTGTCTGACTGATTGACTCTGCATGTCTGTGTGTGACTCTATGCATATCTGTGTGTGTGTATCTGCACGACTCTGTGTCTGACTATATGACTCTGCATGTCTGTTTGTGACTCTACGCGTATCTGTGCTTGTGTGTCTGCATGACTCTGTGTCTGACTATATGACTATGCATCTCTGTGTGTGACTCTATGCATATCTGCATGACTCTGTGTCTGACTGTATGACTCTGCATGTCTGTGTGTGACTCTATGCATATCTGTGCCTGTGTATCTGCATGACTCTGTGTGTGACTATATGACTCTGCATATCTGTGAGTGACTCTTTGCTTGTCTGTGCCTGTGTATCTGCATGACTCTATGTCTGATTATATGACTCTGCATGTCTGTATGTGACTCTGTGTGTATCTATGTCTGTGTATCTGCTTGAGTCTGTGTCTGACTATATGACTATGCATCTCTGTGTGTGACTCTATGCATATCTGCACGACTCTGTGTCTGACTATATAACTCTGCATGTCTGTTTGTAACTCTATGCATATCTGTGCTTGTGTGTCTGCATGACTCTGTGTCCGACTATATGACTATGCATCTCTGTGTGTGACTCTATGCATATCTGCATGACTCTGTGTCTGACTGTATGACTCTGCATGTCTGTGTGTGACTCTATGCATATCTGTGCCTGTGCGTCTGCATTACTCTGTGTCTGACTATATGACTATGCATCTCTGTGTGTGACTCTATGCATATCTGCATGACTCCATGTCTGACTGTATGACTCTGCATGTCTGTGTGTGACTCTATGCATATCTGTGCCTGTGTATCTGCACGACTCTGTGTCTGACTATATGACTATGCATCTCTGTGTGTGACTCTATGCATATCTGCATGACACTGTGTCTGACTATATGACTCTGCAAGTCTGTGTGTGACTCTGTGTATCTGTGTATTTGCATGATTCTGTGTCTGACTATATGACTCTGCATGTCTGTGTGTGACTCTATGCATATCTGTGCCTGTGTATCTGCATGACTCTGTGTCTGATTATATGACTCTGCATGTCTATGTCTGACTCTATGCATATATGTGTGTGTGTATCTGCACGACTCTGTGTCTGACAATATGACTCTGCATGTCTGTTTGTGACTCTTTGCATATCTGTGCTTGTGTGTCTGCATGACTCTGTGTCTGACTATATGACTATGCATCTCTGTGTGTGACTCTATGCATATCTGCATGACTCTGTTTCTCACTATATGACTCTGCATGTCTGTGTGTGACTCTATGCATATCTGTGCCTGTGCGTCTGCATGACTCTGTGTCTGACCATATGACTATACATCTCTGTGTGTGACTCTATGCATATCTGCATGACTCTATGTCTGACTATATGACTCTGCATGTCTGTGTGTGACACTATGCATATCTGTGCCTGTGTATCTGCACGACTCTGTGTCTGACTATATGACTCTGCATGTCTGTTTGTGACTCTATGCATATCTGTGCCTGTGCGCCTGCATGACTCTGTGTCTGACTATATGACTCTGCATGTCTGTGTGTGACACTATGCATATCTGTGCCTGTCTATCTGCATGACTCTGTGTCTGACTATATGACTCTGCATGTTTGAGTGTGACTCTATGCATATATGTGCCTATGTGTCTGCATGACTCTGTGTCTGACTATATGACTCTGCATGTCTGTGTGTGACTCTATGCATATCTATGCCTGTGCGTCTGCATTACTCTCTGTCTGACTATATGACTATGCATCTCTGTGTGTGACTCTATGCATATCTGGATGACTCCATGTCTGACTATAGGACTCTGCATGTCTGTGTGTGACTCTATGCATATCTGTGCCTGTGTATCTGCACGACTCTTTGCTGACTATATGACTATGCATCTCTGTGTGTGACTCTATGCATATATGTGCGTGTATATCTGCATGACTCTGTGTCTGACTATATGACTCTGCAAGTCTGTGTGTGACTCTGTGTATCTGTGTATTTGCATGATTCTGTGTCTGACTTTATGACTATGCATCTCTGTGTGTGACTCTATGCATATCTGCATGACTCTGTTTCTGACTATATGACTCTGCATGTCTGTGTGTGACTATGCATATCTGTGCCTGTGTATCTGCACGACTCTGTGTCTCACTATATGACTCTGCATGTCTGTGTGTGACTCTATGCATATATGTGCGTGTATATCTGCATGACTCTGTGTCTGATTATATGACTCTGCAAGTCTGTTTGTGACTCTATGCGTATCTGTGCTTGTGTGTCTGCATGACTCTGTGTCTGACTATATGACTATGCATCTCTGTGTGTGACTCTATGCATGTCTGCATGACTCTGTGTCTGACTGTATGACTCTGCATGTCTGTGTGTGACTCTAAGCATATCTGTGCCTGTCTATCTGCATGACTCTGTGTCTGACTATATGACTCTGCATATCTGTGTGTGACTCTATGCATATATGTGCCTCTGTGTCTGCATGACTCTGTGTCTGACTATATGACTATGCATCTCTGTGTGTGACTCTATGCATATCTGCATGACACTGTGTCTGACTATATGACTCTGCATGTCTGTGTGTGACTCTGTGTATCTGTGTATTTGCATGACTCTGTTTCTGACTATATGACTCTGCATGTCTGTGTGTGACTCTATGCATATCTGTGCCTGTGTATCTGCACGACTCTGTGTCTGACTATATGACTCTGCATGTCCGTGTGTGACTCTATGCATATCTGTGTGTGTGTATCTACACGACTCTGTGTCTGACTATATGACTCTGCATGTCTGTTTGTGACTCTATGCGTATCTGTGCTTGTGTGTCTGCATGACTCTGTGTCTGACTATTTGACTATGCATCTCTGTGTGTGACTCTATGAATATCTGCCTGACACTGTGTCTGACAATATGACTCTGCATGTCTGTGACTCTGTGTATCTGTGTATTTGCATGACTCTGTGTCTGACTATATGACTCTGCATGTCTGTGTGTGACTCTATGCATATCTGTGCTTGTGTACCTGCATAACTCTGTGTCTGACGATATGACTCTGCATGTCTGTGTGTGACTCTGTGTATCTGTATATTTGCATGACTCTGTGTCTGACTATATAACTCTGCATGTCTGTAAGTGACTCTATGCTTGGCTGTGCCTGTGTATCTGCATGACACTATGTCTGATTATATGACTCTGCATGTCTGTATGTGAATCTGTGTGTATCTATGTCTGTGTATCTGCATGACTCTGTGTCTGACTATATGACTATGCATCTCTGTTTGTGACTCTATGCATATCTGCATGACTCTGTGTCTGACTATATGACTCTGCATGTCTGTTTGTGACTCTATGCATATCTGTGCTTGTGTGTCTACATGACTCTGTGTCTGACTATATGACTATGCATCTCTGTGTGTGACTCTATGCATATCTGCATGACTCTGTTTCTGACTGTATGACTCTGCATGTCTGTGTGTGACTCTATACATATCTGTGCCTGTGTATCTGCATGACTCTGTGTCTGACTATATGACTCTGCATATCTGTGTGTGACTCTATGCATATCTGTGCCTGTGCGTCTGCATGACTCTGTGTCTGACTATATGACTATGCATCTCTGTGTGTGACTCTATGCATATCTGCATGACTCTATGTCTGACTATATGACTCTGCATGTCTGTGTGTGACTCTATGCATATATGTGCCTGTGTATCTGCACGACTCTGTGTCTGACAATATGACTATGCATCTCTGTGTGTGACTCTATGCATATCTGCATGACTCTGTTTCTGACTATATGACTCTGCATGTCTGTGTGTGACTCTATGCATATCTGTTCCTGTGTATCTGCACGACTCTGTGTCTCACTATATGACTCTGCATGTCTGTGTGTGACTCTATGCATATCTGTGCGTGTGTATCTGCACGACTCTGTGTCTGACTATATGACTCTGCATGTCTGTTTGTGACTCTATGCTTATCTGTGCTTGTGTGCCTGCACGACTCTGTGTCTGACTGTATGACTCTGAATGTCTGTGTGTGACTCTATGCATATATGTGCCTGTGTGTCTGCATGACTCTGTGTCTGACTATATGACTATGCATCTCTGTGTGTGACTCTATGCATATCTGCATGACACTGTGTCTGACTATATGACTCTGCATGTCTGTGTGTGACTCTGTGTATCTGTGTATTTGCATGACTCCATGTCTGACTATATGACTCTGCATGTCTGTGTGTGTCTCTATGCATATCTGTGCCTGTGTATCTGCATGACTCTGTGTCTGACTGATTGACTCTGCATGTCTGTGTGTGACTCTATGCATATCTGTGTGTGTGTATCTGCACGACTCTGTGTCTGACTATATGACTCTGCATGTCTGTTTGTGACTCTACGCGTATCTGTGCTTGTGTGTCTGCATGACTCTGTGTCTGACTATATGACTATGCATCTCTGTGTGTGACTCTATGCATATCTGCATGACTCTGTGTCTGACTGTATGACTCTGCATGTCTGTGTGTGACTCTATGCATATCTGTGCCTGTGTATCTGCATGACTCTGTGTCTGACTATATGACTCTGCATATCTGTGAGTGACTCTTTGCTTGTCTGTGCCTGTGTATCTGCATGACTCTATGTCTGATTATATGACTCTGCATGTCTGTATGTGACTCTGTGTGTATCTATGTCTGTGTATCTGCTTGAGTCTGTGTCTGACTATATGACTATGCATCTCTGTGTGTGACTCTATGCATATCTGCACGACTCTGTGTCTGACTATATAACTCTGCATGTCTGTTTGTGACTCTATGCATATCTGTGCTTATGTGTCTGCATGACTCTGTGTCTGACTATATGACTATTCATCTCTGTGTGTGACTCTATGCATATCTGTGCCTGTGTGTCTGCATGACTCTGTGTCTGACTATGTGACTATGCATCTCTGTGTGTGACTCTATGCATATCTGCATGACTCTATGTCTGACTATATGACTCTGCATGTCTGTGTGTGACTCTATGCATATCTGTGCCTGTGTATCTGCACGACTCTGTGTCTGACTATATGACTCTGCCTGTCTGTTTGTGACTCTATGCATATCTGTGCCTGTGCGACTGCATGACTCTGTGTCTGACAATATGACTATGCATCTCTGTGTGTGACTCTATGCATATCTGCATGACTCTGTTTCTGACAATATGACTCTGCATGTCTGTGTGTGACTCTATGCATATCTGTTCCTGTGTATCTGCATGACTCTGTGTCTCACTATATGACTCTGCATGTCTGTATGTGACTGTGTGTATCTATGTCTGTGTATCTGCATGACTCTGTGTCTGACTATATGACTATGCATCTCTGTGTGTGACTCTATGCATATCTGCACGACTCTGTGTCTGACTATATAACTCTGCATATCTGTTTGTGACTCTATGCATATCTGTGCTTATGTGTCTGCATGACTCTGTGTCTGACTATATGACTATTCATCTCTGTGTGTGACTCTATGCATATCTGCAAGACTCTGTTTCTGACTGTATGACTCTGCATGTCTGTGTGTGACTCTATACATATCTGTGCCTGTGTATCTGCATGACTCTGTGTCTGACTATATGACTCTGCATGTCTGTGTGTGACTCTAAGCATATCTGTGCCTGTGCGTCTCCATGACTCTGTCTGACTATATGACTATGCATCTCTCTGTGTGACTCTATGCATATATGCATGACTCTATGTCTGACTATATGACTCTGCATGTCTGTGTGTGACTCTATGCATATCTGTGCCTGTGTATCTGCATGACTCTGTGTCTCACTATATGACTCTGCATGTCTGTGTGTGACTCTATGCATATCTGTGCGTGTGTATCTGCACGACTCTGTGTCTGACTATATGACTCTGCATGTTTGTTTTTGACTCTATGCGCATCTGTGCATGTGTGTCTGCATGACTCTGTTTCTGACTATATGACTATGCATTTCATGTGTGACTCTATGCATATCTGCATGACTCTGTGTCTGACTGTATGACTCTGCATGTCTGTGTGTGACTCTATGCATATCTGTGCCTGTCTATCTGCATGACTCTGTGTCTGACTATATGACTCTGCATATCTGTGTGTGACTCTATGCATATATGTGCCTATGTGTCTGCATGACTCTGTGTCTGACTATATGACTATGCATCTCTGTGTGTGACTCTATGCATATCTGCATGACACTGTGTCTGACTATATAGCTCTGCATGTCTGTGTGTGACTCTCTGTATCTGTGTATTTGCATGACTCTGTGTCTGACTATATGACTCTGCATGTCTGTGTGTGACTCTATCCATATCTGTGCCTGTGTATCTGCATGACTCTGTGTCTGATTATATGACTCTGCATGTCTATGTCTGACTCTATGCATATATGTGTGTGTGTATCTGCACGACTCTGTGTCTGACAATATGACTCTGCATGTCTGTTTGTGACTCTTTGCATATCTGTGCTTGTGTGTCTGCATGACTCTGTGTCTGACCATATGACTATACATCTCTGTGTGTGACTCTATGCATATCTGCATGAATCTGTTTCTGACTATATGGCTCTGCATGTCTGTGTGTGACTCTATGCATATCTGTGCCTGTGTATCTGCACGACTCTGTGTCTGACTATATGACTCTGCATGTCTGTGTGTGACTCTATGCTTATCTGTGCTTGTGTGTCTGCATGACTCTGTGTCCGACTATATGACTATGCATCTCAGTGTGTGACTCTATGCATATCTGCATGACTCTGTGTCTGACTGTATGACTCTGCATGTCTGTGTGTGACTCTATGCATATCTGTGCCTGTGTATCTGCATTACTCTGTGTCTGACTATATGACTCTGCATGTTTGAGTGTGACTCTATGCATATATGTGCCTATGTGTCTGCATGACTCTGTGTCTGACTATATGACTCTGCATGTCTGTGTGTGACTCTATGCATATCTTTGCCTGTGCGTCTGCATTACTCTCTGTCTGACTATATGACTATGCATCTCTGTGTGTGACTCTATGCATATCTGGATGACTCCATGTCTGACTATAGGACTCTGCATGTCTGTGTGTGACTCTATGCATATCTGTGCCTGTGTATCTGCACGACTCTTTGCTGACTATATGACTATGCATCTCTGTGTGTGACTCTATGCATATCTGCATGACACTGTGTCTGACTATATGACTCTGCAAGTCTGTGTGTGACTCTGTGTATCTGTGTATTTGCATGATTCTGTGTCTGACTTTATGACTATGCATCTCTGTGTGTGACTCTATGCATATCTGCATGACTCTGTTTCTGACTATATGACTCTGCATGTCTGTGTGTGACTATGCATATCTGTGCCTGTGTATCTGCATGACTCTGTGTCTCACTATATGACTCTGCATGTCTGTGTGTGACTCTATGCATATATGTGCGTGTATATCTGCATGACTCTGTGTCTGATTATATGACTCTGCATGTCTGTTTGTGACTCTATGCGTATCTGTGCTTGTGTGTCTGCATGACTCTGTGTCTGACTATATGACTATGCATCTCTGTGTGTGACTCTATGCATGTCTGCATGACTCTGTGTCTGACTGTATGACTCTGCATGTCTGTGTGTGACTCTAAGCATATCTGTGCCTGTCTATCTGCATGACTCTGTGTCTGACTATATGACTCTGCATATCTGTGTGTGACTCTATGCATATATGTGCCTCTGTGTCTGCATGACTCTATGTCTGACTATATGACTATGCATCTCTGTGTGTGACTCTATGCATATCTGCATGACACTGTGTCTGACTATATGACTCTGCATGTCTGTGTGTGACTCTGTGTATCTGTGTATTTGCATGACTCCATGTCTGACTATATGACTCTGCATGTCTGTGTGTGTCTCTATGCATATCTGTGCCTGTGTATCTGCATGACTCTGTGTCTGACTGATTGACTCTGCATGTCTGTGTGTGACTCTATGCATATCTGCATGACACTGTGTCTGACTATATGACTCTGCATGTCTGTGTGTGACTCTGTGTATCTGTGTATTTGCATGACTCCATGTCTGACTATATGACTCTGCATGTCTGTGTGTGTCTCTATGCATATCTGTGCCTGTGTATCTGCATGACTCTGTGTCTGACTGATTGACTCTGCATGTCTGTGTGTGACTCTATGCATATCTGTGTGTGTGTATCTGCACGACTCTGTGTCTGACTATATGACTCTGCATGTCTGTTTGTGACTCTACGCGTATCTGTGCTTGTGTGTCTGCATGACTCTGTGTCTGACTATATGACTATGCATCTCTGTGTGTGACTCTATGCATATCTGCATGACTCTGTGTCTGACTGTATGACTCTGCATGTCTGTGTGTGACTCTATGCATATCTGTGCCTGTGTATCTGCATGACTCTGTGTCTGACTATATGACTCTGCATATCTGTGAGTGACTCTTTGCTTGTCTGTGCCTGTGTATCTGCATGACTCTATGTCTGATTATATGACTCTGCATGTCTGTATGTGACTCTGTGTGTATCTATGTCTGTGTATCTGCTTGAGTCTGTGTCTGACTATATGACTATGCATCTCTGTGTGTGACTCTATGCATATCTGCACGACTCTGTGTCTGACTATATAACTCTGCATGTCTGTTTGTGACTCTATGCATATCTGTGCTTATGTGTCTGCATGACTCTGTGTCTGACTATATGACTATTCATCTCTGTGTGTGACTCTATGCATATCTGTGCCTGTGTGTCTGCATGACTCTGTGTCTGACTATGTGACTATGCATCTCTGTGTGTGACTCTATGCATATCTGCATGACTCTATGTCTGACTATATGACTCTGCATGTCTGTGTGTGACTCTATGCATATCTGTGCCTGTGTATCTGCACGACTCTGTGTCTGACTATATGACTCTGCCTGTCTGTTTGTGACTCTATGCATATCTGTGCCTGTGCGACTGCATGACTCTGTGTCTGACAATATGACTATGCATCTCTGTGTGTGACTCTATGCATATCTGCATGACTCTGTTTCTGACAATATGACTCTGCATGTCTGTGTGTGACTCTATGCATATCTGTTCCTGTGTATCTGCACGACTCTGTGTCTCACTATATGACTCTGCATGTCTGTATGTGACTGTGTGTATCTATGTCTGTGTATCTGCATGACTCTGTGTCTGACTATATGACTATGCATCTCTGTGTGTGACTCTATGCATATCTGCACGACTCTGTGTCTGACTATATAACTCTGCATATCTGTTTGTGACTCTATGCATATCTGTGCTTATGTGTCTGCATGACTCTGTGTCTGACTATATGACTATTCATCTCTGTGTGTGACTCTATGCATATCTGCAAGACTCTGTTTCTGACTGTATGACTCTGCATGTCTGTGTGTGACTCTATACATATCTGTGCCTGTGTATCTGCATGACTCTGTGTCTGACTATATGACTCTGCATGTCTGTGTGTGACTCTAAGCATATCTGTGCCTGTGCGTCTCCATGACTCTGTCTGACTATATGACTATGCATCTCTCTGTGTGACTCTATGCATATATGCATGACTCTATGTCTGACTATATGACTCTGCATGTCTGTGTGTGACTCTATGCATATCTGTGCCTGTGTATCTGCATGACTCTGTGTCTCACTATATGACTCTGCATGTCTGTGTGTGACTCTATGCATATCTGTGCGTGTGTATCTGCACGACTCTGTGTCTGACTATATGACTCTGCATGTTTGTTTTTGACTCTATGCGCATCTGTGCATGTGTGTCTGCATGACTCTGTGTCTGACTATATGACTATGCATTTCATGTGTGACTCTATGCATATCTGCATGACTCTGTGTCTGACTGTATGACTCTGCATGTCTGTGTGTGACTCTATGCATATCTGTGCCTGTCTATCTGCATGACTCTGTGTCTGACTATATGACTCTGCATATCTGTGTGTGACTCTATGCATATATGTGCCTATGTGTCTGCATGACTCTGTGTCTGACTATATGACTATGCATCTCTGTGTGTGACTCTATGCATATCTGCATGACACTGTGTCTGACTATATAGCTCTGCATGTCTGTGTGTGACTCTCTGTATCTGTGTATTTGCATGACTCTGTGTCTGACTATATGACTCTGCATGTCTGTGTGTGACTCTATCCATATCTGTGCCTGTGTATCTGCATGACTCTGTGTCTGATTATATGACTCTGCATGTCTATGTCTGACTCTATGCATATATGTGTGTGTGTATCTGCACGACTCTGTGTCTGACAATATGACTCTGCATGTCTGTTTGTGACTCTTTGCATATCTGTGCTTGTGTGTCTGCATGACTCTGTGTCTGACCATATGACTATACATCTCTGTGTGTGACTCTATGCATATCTGCATGAATCTGTTTCTGACTATATGGCTCTGCATGTCTGTGTGTGACTCTATGCATATCTGTGCCTGTGTATCTGCACGACTCTGTGTCTGACTATATGACTCTGCATGTCTGTGTGTGACTCTATGCTTATCTGTGCTTGTGTGTCTGCATGACTCTGTGTCCGACTATATGACTATGCATCTCAGTGTGTGACTCTATGCATATCTGCATGACTCTGTGTCTGACTGTATGACTCTGCATGTCTGTGTGTGACTCTATGCATATCTGTGCCTGTGTATCTGCATTACTCTGTGTCTGACTATATGACTCTGCATGTTTGAGTGTGACTCTATGCATATATGTGCCTATGTGTCTGCATGACTCTGTGTCTGACTATATGACTCTGCATGTCTGTGTGTGACTCTATGCATATCTTTGCCTGTGCGTCTGCATTACTCTCTGTCTGACTATATGACTATGCATCTCTGTGTGTGACTCTATGCATATCTGGATGACTCCATGTCTGACTATAGGACTCTGCATGTCTGTGTGTGACTCTATGCATATCTGTGCCTGTGTATCTGCACGACTCTTTGCTGACTATATGACTATGCATCTCTGTGTGTGACTCTATGCATATCTGCATGACACTGTGTCTGACTATATGACTCTGCAAGTCTGTGTGTGACTCTGTGTATCTGTGTATTTGCATGATTCTGTGTCTGACTTTATGACTATGCATCTCTGTGTGTGACTCTATGCATATCTGCATGACTCTGTTTCTGACTATATGACTCTGCATGTCTGTGTGTGACTATGCATATCTGTGCCTGTGTATCTGCACGACTCTGTGTCTCACTATATGACTCTGCATGTCTGTGTGTGACTCTATGCATATATGTGCGTGTATATCTGCATGACTCTGTGTCTGATTATATGACTCTGCATGTCTGTTTGTGACTCTATGCGTATCTGTGCTTGTGTGTCTGCATGACTCTGTGTCTGACTATATGACTATGCATCTCTGTGTGTGACTCTATGCATGTCTGCATGACTCTGTGTCTGACTGTATGACTCTGCATGTCTGTGTGTGACTCTAAGCATATCTGTGCCTGTCTATCTGCATGACTCTGTGTCTGACTATATGACTCTGCATATCTGTGTGTGACTCTATGCATATATGTGCCTCTGTGTCTGCATGACTCTATGTCTGACTATATGACTATGCATCTCTGTGTGTGACTCTATGCATATCTGCATGACACTGTGTCTGACTATATGACTCTGCATGTCTGTGTGTGACTCTGTGTATCTGTGTATTTGCATGACTCTGTTTCTGACTATATGACTCTGCATGTCTGTGTGTGACTCTATGCATATCTGTGCCTGTGTATCTGCACGACTCTGTGTCTGACTATATGACTCTGCATGTCCGTGTGTGACTCTATGCATATCTGTGTGTGTGTATCTACACGACTCTGTGTCTGACTATATGACTCTGCATGTCTGTTTGTGACTCTATGCGTATCTGTGCTTGTGTGTCTGCATGACTCTGTGTCTGACTATTTGACTATGCATCTCTGTGTGTGACTCTATGCATATCTGCCTGACACTGTGTCTGACAATATGACTCTGCATGTCTGTGACTCTGTGTATCTGTGTATTTGCATGACTCTGTGTCTGACTATATGACTCTGCATGTCTGTGTGTGACTCTATGCATATCTGTGCTTGTGTACCTGCATAACTCTGTGTCTGACGATATGACTCTGCATGTCTGTGTGTGACTCTGTGTATCTGTATATTTGCATGACTCTGTGTCTGATTATATAACTCTGCATGTCTGTGAGTGACTCTATGCTTGGCTGTGCCTGTGTATCTGCATGACACTATGTCTGATTATATGACTCTGCATGTCTGTATGTGAATCTGTGTGTATCTATGTCTGTGTATCTGCATGACTCTGTGTCTGACTATATGACTATGCATCTCTGTTTGTGACTCTATGCATATCAGCATGACTCTGTGTCTGACTATATGACTCTGCATGTCTGTTTGTGACTCTATGCATATCTGTGCTTGTGTGTCTACATGACTCTGTGTCTGACTATATGACTATGCATCTCTGTGTGTGACTCTATGCATATCTGCATGACTCTGTTTCTGACTGTATGACTCTGCATGTCTGTGTGTGACTCTATACATATCTGTGCCTGTGTATCTGCATGACTCTGTGTCTGACTATATGACTCTGCATGTCTGTGTGTGACTCTATGCATATCTGTGCCTGTGCGTCTGCATGACTCTGTGTCTGACTATATGACTGTGCATCTCTGTGTGTGACTCTATGCATATCTGCATGACTCTATGTCTGACTATATTACTCTGCATGTCTGTGTGTGACTCTATGCATATATGTGCCTGTGTATCTGCACGACTCTGTGTCTGACAATATGACTATGCATCTCTGTGTGTGACTCTATGCATATCTGCATGACTCTGTTTCTGACTATATGACTCTGCATGTCTGTGTGTGACTCTATGCATATCTGTTCCTGTGTATCTGCACGACTCTGTGTCTCACTATATTACTCTGCATGTCTGTGTGTGACTCTGTGCATATCTGTGCGTGTGTATCTGCACGACTCTGTGTCTGACTATATGACTCTGCATGTCTGTTTGTGACTCTATGCGTATCTGTGCTTGTGTGCCTGCACGACTCTGTGTCTGACTGTATGACTCTGAATGTCTGTGTGTGACTCTATGCATATATGTGCCTGTGTGTCTGCATGACTCTGTGTCTGACTATATGACTATGCATCTCTGTGTGTGACTCTATGCATATCTGCATGACACTGTGTCTGACTATATGACTCTGCATGTCTGTGTGTGACTCTGTGTATCTGTGTATTTGCATGACTCCATGTCTGACTATATGACTCTGCATGTCTGTGTGTGTCTCTATGCATATCTGTGCCTGTGTATCTGCATGACTCTGTGTCTGACTGATTGACTCTGCATGTCTGTGTGTGACTCTATGCATATCTGTGCCTGTGTATCTGCATGACTCTGTGTCTGACTATATGACTCTGCATATCTGAGTGACTCTTTGCTTGTCTGTGCCTGTGTATCTGCATGACTCTATGTCTGATTATATGACTCTGCATGTCTGTATGTGACTCTGTGTGTATCTATGTCTGTGTATCTGCTTGAGTCTGTGTCTGACTATATGACTATGCTTCTCTGTGTGTGACTCTATGCATATCTGCACGACTCTGTGTCTGACTATATAACTCTGCATGTCTGTTTGTGACTCTATGCATATCTGTGCTTATGTGTCTGCATGACTCTGTGTCTGACTATATGACTATTCATCTGTGTGTGACTCTATGCATATCTGTGCCTGTGCATCTGCATGACTCTGTGTCTGACTATATGACTATGCATCTCTGTGTGTGACTCTATGCATATCTGCATGACTCTATGTCTGACTATATGACTCTGCATGTCTGTGTGTGACTCTATGCATATCTGTGCCTGTGTATCTGCACGACTCTGTGTCTGACTATATGACTCTGCCTGTCTGTTTGTGACTCTATGCATATCTCTGCCTGTGCGACTGCATGACTCTGTGTCTGACAATATGACTATGCATCTCTGTGTGTGACTCTATGCATATCTGCATGACTCTGTTTCTGACAATATGACTCTGCATGTCTGTGTGTGACTCTATGCATATCTGTTCCTGTGTATCTGCACGACTCTTTGTCTCACTATATGACTCTGCATGTCTGTATGTGACTCTGTGTGTATCTATGTCTGTGTATCTGCATGACTCTGTGTCTGACTATATGACTATGCATCTCTGTGTGTAACTCTATGCATATCTGCACGACTCTGTGTCTGACTATATAACTCTGCATGTCTGTTTGTGACGCTATGCATATCTGTGCTTATGTGTCTGCATGACTCTGTGTCTGACTATATGACTATTCATCTCTGTGTGTGACTCTATGCATATCTGCATGACTCTGTTTCTGACTGTATGACTCTGCATGTCTGTGTGTGACTCTATACATATCTGTGCCTGTGTATCTGCATGACTCTGTGTCTGACTATATGACTCTGCATGTCTGTGTGTGACTCTAAGCATATCTGTGCCTGTGCGTCTCCATGACTCTGTCTGACTATATGACTATGCATCTCTCTGTGTGACTCTATGCATATATGCATGACTCTATGTCTGACTATATGACTCTGCATGTCTGTGTGTGACTCTATGCATATCTGTGCCTGTGTATCTGCATGACTATGTGTCTCACTATATGACTCTGCATGTCTGTGTGTGACTCTATGCATATCTGTGCGTGTGTATCTGCACGACTCTGTGTCTGACTATATGACTCTGCATGTTTGTTTTTGACTCTATGCGCATCTGTGCATGTGTGTCTGCATGACTCTGTGTCTGACTATATGACTATGCATTTCATGTGTGACTCTATGCATATCTGCATGACTCTGTGTCTGACTGTATGACTCTGCATGTCTGTGTGTGACTCTATGCATATCTGTGCCTGTCTATCTGCATGACTCTGTGTCTGACTATATGACTCTGCATATCTGTGTGTAACTCTATGCATATATGTGCCTATGTGTCCGCATGACTCTGTGTCTGACTATATGACTATGCATCTCTGTGTGTGACTCTATGCATATCTGCATGACACTGTGTCTGACTATATAACTCTGCATGTCTGTGTGTGACTCTCTGTATCTGTGTATTTGCATGACTCTGTGTCTGACTATATGACTCTGCATGTCTGTGTGTGACTCTATCCATATCTGTGCCTGTGTATCTGCACGACTCTGTGTCTGACTATATGACTCTGCATGTATGTGTGTGACTCTATGCATATCTGTGTGTGTATCTGCACGACTCTGTGTCTGACTATATGACTCTGCATGTCTGTTTGTGACTCTATGCGTATCTGTGCTTGTGTGTCTGCATGACTCTGTGTCTGACTATATGACTATGCATCTCTGTGTGTGACTCTATGCATATCTGCATGACTATGTGCCTGACTGTATGATTCTGCATGTCTGTGTCTGACTCTATGCATATCTGTGCCTGTGTATCTGCATGACTCTGTGTCTAACTATGACTCTGCATGTCTGTGTGTGACTCTATGCATATATGTGCCTGTGTGTCTGCATGACTCTGTGTCTGACTATATAACTATGAATCTCTGTGTGTGACTCTATGCATATCTGCCTGACACTGTGTCTGACTATATGACTCTGCATGTCTGTGTGTGACTCCGTGTATCTGTGTATTTGCATGACTCTGTGTCTGACTATATGACTCTGCATGTCTGTGTGTGACTCTATGCTTATCTGTGCCTGTGTATCTGCATGACTCTGTGTCTGACTATATGACTCTGCATATCTGTGTGTGACTCTGTGTATCTGTGTATTTGCATGACTCTCTGTCTGACTATATTACTCTGCATGTCTGTGAGTGACTCTATGCTTGTCTGTGCATGTGTATCTGCATGACTCTTTGTCTGATTATATAACTCTGCATGTCTGTATGTGACTCTGTGTGTATCTATGTCTGTGTATCTGCATGACTCTGTGTTTGACTATATGACTGCACATCTGTGTGTGACTCTGTGTGTATCTGTATCTGTGTATCTGCATGACTTTGTGCTTGTGTGCATGACTCTGTGTGTGACCTTGCATTTCTGTGAAGGACTATGTGTGTGCATGTGTATGTCTGTGTGTGTGTCTGTGTTTGAGACTCTCTGTGTGTCTGCATCTTAGACTCTGAGCCTCAGAGCCATAACTAGACTTTTTGGTGCCCTGTACCAGAAAGAGCATTGGTCTCCCCCTTCACTCATAAGTTTTCACATAGGGACATAAGACACACACCCGAAAAGGGGTCATGGCCTCATGGGGAAGGGCCAGGGAATAGGCCAGGAACTGCTTGGGATAAAAGATCTGATCTAGAAGAGGAAGCTACAAGTGAGAATGATAATAAACAGAAATTTGACAGGCCCAAACAGCGCCCCCTGCTCTGCGGTGCCCTGTGCTATGGCACAGGTCTCACTACCCTAGTTACGGCCCTGCTGAGCCTTATCAACAGTTATATGCATATCACACAGCCGCTGCGTCTTTGTATGCAGCAGCTGTGTGATTGTAAGCTTGAGAGCTGGGCCCTCTTACCTTCATGTCTGTCTTTAACAACCCAGTCTTGTTCTATTACTGTTGATTCAAATTGTAAAGCGTAACGTAATATGCAATGCTATATAAGAAACTGTTAATAAATAAAATAAATAATATGCTAATGCTGCAGGAGGTGTCTTGTGTAAGTAGACACCTCCTGCCAGCTACTGTGATCCGCTGCTTCATGTGTGACTTGTTTGCATGTCTGTGAATCACTCTGGCACATAGGGGCATCTTAAGTACCCCATGCTTTCCCCCCCACCTCTAACCCCTTAATCCAGTTCTGGGAGACAGTAGATATGTGTTATGCCTTAATATTCTAGATGTGACATCACTGACACTGGTGGTAAGGGTCAAATGCCCTCATTCAGAGCCGTACGCTCTGAGCAGAGCGCACGCTCTGAATGAGGGCCATCCTCCATAATTATGGAGCGTCCTCCTGGACGTTCATATAGCTGTGGGTCACCACCCACAGCCTGTACGAGCGTGCAGGTTGATGGCCGCAATGGTCTTGACCATCGCGACCATCGCCACTGCGAGCCGGAGCCTGCGGTTGAGTTTTTCAACCGCAAGGCCCGGAGTGATTTTGGCTCTATCAGAGCCAAAATCACTCCCACTGACATCACTAGTGATGTCAGTGGGCCGGCTTCTGATGGTAGGCGTTCCCTTGGGAACGCCCCCATCAGGGAGGCACGCCCCCGGCGTGCCCACCAAAGGGGGCGTGCTGTCAATCAACATCGACAGCACGCCCCCTTTGATCAGACACAACGAGCGAAGGAAAGTCCTTCGCTCGTCGCGTCTGGCGCATGCGCACGACGGAGCTCCCGCCGTCGTGCGCATGCGCAGTGCACAACATCGACCCACTTGCGAGCGGACAGCCGCTTGCGAGTGGGTCTGAATCTGGCCCAAAGTTCATATCATACTATGTTATTATATAATTTTTATCAGCAATTAATTTTATTATATAGATGTGTGTCTGTCTGTGTGTATGCCTTCTGTGAGTCTGTCTGGATTTAAAATGATGGCTCTGTACCCTCAATCTCTCATTTCATACACACAGGGGAACCACAGCCATCATTTTGGATGTTATTTAACACTATGTAGTGAAACACAAGACAATTGCTATCACTTTATATTTACATTGTTTTATTTGATTAAATAGTGTTAAAAGAACAGGTACATTTACCATATCCGCCTCTAATAAAAATACCCACTTTGACCACAACATATACATATATGTGTATGTATGTGTATATATACTGTGTATATATATATATATACACACACAAACACATACTACCATAGCATATCACATTTTTAAGAACTAACTAATATATAGAATGCATACTGTAATATTCCCTTGGTATACTTTGTTATCATTTTAATCAAATATGTTTTCGAACTGCTCTGTACTATTAAAATTATCTGGTGACAATATGTGCTATTTCACATAAAGTATCCTTTAATAAAAAATATTAGTGAATACTACAATGTTATGTGAAAATAATATAATATTACATCATATTCTGTTACAATATTTTAGACAAAATGTCAAAGTGCAAAGCATCATAATAACAATTTTTTCCCAGCATTACAGTAGTCTAATAACTAAGACTGCAGTGTGCTTCTTTCCTCATTAATGACCGTGTCTTAACCAGTAAAGGTTGTATAATTAAAGCCTCTGCTAGAAATCTAGGGCAATCCATGTTATACAGTTTAATTAGTAGGTTCATCTGCTGAAAGAAACAGTATCAACGCTTTACCGCCTTTTGTAAGCTAAAAGTTTCAACATAAAGAAACTAATTGCAATTGAATGATAAATTACCACATAGATTAAAAACTCTGTATTATTTTTCATATTAACAAATGACAAATGTATTCTATATGCATACAGCATTTTATCATAGCATCAAAAAAAGTGATTCATGTTATCTTTATGTACATGATAAATGAGATATAAAATAAATATACATTATTATGACAATAACTGTTTTCATGTTTAGCTTTTATACACAGTAAAATAATAGCTGATCCAATGCTCACTAGCTTAAAGGTGAAATCCTTATAGGGGCTAATAAAATCCTTATAGAGGCTACTGTCCCCGGTGGGATGTAGTCAGCATCCCGGCGTGTGGGATGCCGATGGTCTAAATACCAGCGCCGGAATCCCGACAGCACCAGGGTCTCAGCTCCAGTATCCCAACCGCCGCCATCCCAAAGGTAAATATTGGGGGTTAGGGAAGGGTATGGTTTTCGGGTTAGGAGTTAGAGTTAGGCACTAGGGGGAGGGTTAGAGTTAGGCACTAAGGGGGGAGGGTTAGGTTTAGGGTGCAGGGAGAGGGAGGTTAGGTTTAGGCACTCGGGGGAGAGGTTAGGTTCAGGGTTAGGGTAAGGGTTAGTGGTAGTATACTTACCTATGGGTGTCGGGATTGTGACTGTTGTGATGCCGCTGTTGGTATTCTGACCGGCGGCATCTGACCGGCGGCATCTGACCGCCGGGAACCCATACCCAACCCATCTCTGGCAGGACCTGGAAGCTGTGCAGAAAGCAGAAGAGGTCAGCAAAGATCTAGTGGTATGAGGTGGGAATAGGTGCATTATGGGTAGGCAACATGTGGCATTCCAGTGGCTTTGGAACTACACATCCCAGCATGCCTGCCAAAGTTTTACTGTTATATCATGGTAAAACTGTGGCCTGGCATGCTGGGATGTATAGTTCCACAGCAGCTGGGGTGCCACAGGTTAGTGCACATGTATGGGCCGAGGTCCCACACATGCTATACAAAATGTTTTACCTCAGCGATAAGGCCCAGTGAGTCTTATACTGATTTCTGTACTGCATATGCACAAGAGTGATGATTGTGCAGTACACATGAAGACTTCAGACGCTGGAACACACAGTAAGTATACATGACACTATCCTGAGGTGGCCATATGTCTTTATCAAAATCTACGAAATGCAGTTTAAAGTGCTCAGGCATCACAGTCCCCATACCAAGCCGTGAAAAATTAAAAGGAACGCAGGAGAAATCAGTGATTAATTGATAACCCCTTTTAAAGATGAAAAAGAGGTTATAGCTGCCTTATAAATAGACCTCAGCATGGATATGTAGTACTAAAATGGTTCATTATATTATATAAAAGGGGATAATTAGTAGAAAACACTCTCCAAAGACTCTGTGCCTGACCCACAAATTTCAACAGTGCGTTCTCTTGCCAACTGGAGGTAGGGATTGACCCAACGTGGAGGCAGGATTATCATGACAAGTGTTGCTGTATTGAGTTCCTGTCCCAATAATCCTGATAATTACTTTTGATGTTAATCACTGCCTCCGTGCACCAAGTGCAACACACTCCTCTGGGTCGTTTTGTACAGCTGCTGTACAAAATAAAGGTTCAGGGAAAGAAAAAGAGAAAGAATGCTTTACATTGATATAGTGGCAAACTCTAGCAATGATTTGCAGCTTGCACTTAATTGGCAAGTGCTACTATTGTGTGAGATAATAATAAAAATAATAATAATAATAATAAGATTGCTACTATTGTGTGAGATAATAATAATAATAATAATAATAATAATAATAAGAGTGCTACTATTGTGTGAGATAATAATAATAATAATAATAATAATAAGAGTGCTACTATTGTGTGAGATAATAATAATAATAATAATAATAATAATAATAATAATAATAATAATAAGATTGCTACTATTGTGTGAGATAATAATAATAATAATAATAATAATAATAATAATAATAATAATAAGACTGCTACTATTGTGTGAGATAAGAATAATAATAATAATAATAATAATAATAATAATAATAATAATAATAATAATAAGAGTGCTACTATTGTGTGAGATAATAATAATAATAATAATAATAATAATAATAATAGTGCTACTTGTTTTAGTTATGGAATCTATTTACTGTACATTTTATAAGTCTTACTGCTACGAAACCATGGACCTTATAACTCTACCTACTAATATCAGAACTTGCGGGCATTACAAGAAGACAAGTAAACAATCTTCAGACATCCAGTATTTTAAAATATATCACTCTTAAAACCTGCTATATCCTGTCACATATCACCTCTGATTGCGACCAACTGAGCTCAAGGTTCTTTCAATACCATTTAAATTCAAAGTTTAAAAATATTTCAATGACCTTTGTAAGATTTGGGCTTGAGTTCCATGGAGACTGTAATTCTGCGAGTTAAATCAAGTTCCATATAGTGACAAGTGGGACATTTAATACTAACCAGATACAGCAACTGGAAACTGTAACTTATGGCTGTATTTACTCGGGGGAGATTACCCCTCATCTTCTTAAAACTTGCCTATAAAAACATTATCAAAAAATGTCACAGATAATTAGGTGTGATATGATCCAGTCCCTTTTAAATTAAAGATTATCCCCGATATTAAGATTTAGGTGTCTATTTTATTTAATAAGTTGTGTTAGGAGATAAAGTGAATGGTGATAAGGTACCAGCCAATCAGCTCCTAACTGCCATGTCACAGGCTGTGTTTGAAAAATGGCAGTTAGGGACTGATTGGCTGGTACCTTATCACTGTTCACTTTATCTCCTAACACAGCTTAGTAAATAGACCCTTAAGGGACATATTTATAATCTGGAAAAAAGCCCTATCTCCTAGAAAAATGCCTCGAGCCACAGTTGAAGTTCTGCTTGACGACTTTGCATGACCGAAGCATTAAGGGGTGAAAGGTGGCTAGGGCAATGAATTAGGTTCCCACCCCGACACAAAGGAGAAATTATCCTGCTCTGGAAGATGATCGGAGTAAAGATTAGACTTTAGGGTCTAATTTAGAGTTGCGAGCAACTCAAAGGGTGTAGTAAATAGACCTGGAGGCACCATTTTCAGCTTGGCAAATCCATGTTGCATTGTAAGGGTGGGCAAATGTAACATTATTTATGTTAGGGTGGGCGTGCAGCCTAGATTCTCTCTAAATTACAGGCTAAAAATTAATCGATCCAGAGTCTGGACTACATGATAAACCAGATTGTATTTTCCCTGCACGCATGACCCAAGGTGTATAATGTTATAATTATGGTTATTGTATATTTGTAAGGTGCCATAGTGCTTTGCTGCATAGAACAGTCGGATAAATATGGCATACAGAAAATAGTCGGCATAACGCCATCTCCAGATAGCATTATTATCACAGGGTTCCCTCACCATATTTCTTCACAATTTCTTATAGTAAATCTGAAACAGATCGCATTTCCCGTTACAAGTATGGGAAATGTGAATTGCTTACACACCTGTTTTCACATTACTTTAGTAAAAATAATATTAATTAATATGCCCGTAAATACATTTGTTTTATCAACGATTTTTACTGTTTATTTAAATATGAAGTAACATTTTTAGTGTGTTTCATTTCAGCCTGTTAACATTTAATAGAAATCTACAGAAAATAATGGTTTTCCTTCCTCTGCAGCATGTATCTGGTGAGGTGCATTTTGGAACTAATCATCCTTAACTACATCTATATGGGTCAGGTTGTTAGTGTGTTTATGCAAAGTGTACTTTATTTTTGCCTTTATCTTATTTAATATCCTTTAAAATGAGGCATAAATGTTTGGGAAATGAAAACACAGTATGCAGTACAAATCATAGGTATCAATGATGCTTTTCTCATACAAATCAAAATGATCACACAGCCAATGACTACAAATATGTTTTCCAGCAAGTTACCACCACACACTAGACGATGTCAGGGTGGCGGCATTGGCAAGTGCATACACTCTTGCCGTATTGGCAGCGATAGAGCAACACTGGGGGCCATGCTGACCCACTAATGATATCGCCCGTTGGAACTGCATGCAGGCCCAACAGATCATGTAGCTGACCACGTGCGGAAGTGCGCATCATCAGCGACATAGCGGGTACACACTAGCCAATGTGGACGATATGTTGGCCCAATCCGCTGGATCGGGCGACTTATCGTATAGTGAGTACCCAGCTTTACTTTATCAGCCTGCCTGAGGAAAAGTTTGTCCATCAAGCCTAATCTTTTATAAAACATTAATGTATGCATCCACAGGAAGGTGAAACTGCACTCAGGAAGAGATGTAAGAAGAGGTGTTATTTGTATTTCCGGTAACTGTGCACATTATGTACTGCAGTGACTGGTTCCTTGCATATATGAATGCAGGGAAGTGATCGGAATAACTAGGGTGCTACATTTCGATTTTGCCAGCTCAGGCTGGTGCTGCCGCAGCTCCTTCTACGGGTGTATGTCTATGGTGTGTTCATTTTGCTTGTACTGTAAATAAAGTTTTTTGTTTTCAATAAAGCCACAGGTGCCACTTGTTTTGACTGGTGCATGGGCAGACTCCCTACAAGCGCCAGTCAGATGCCAAAAGATGGAGAGTGCGATTCGCTGGAGAGGTAAATTAACACTCTCCCTCTTCGCAAATGATTTATTCATACATCCAGGTGGTATTGGGCCCTGTTTTACCTCGATAATGGGCAAAGCAGGGCCAGGTATTTAAAGAACTTTAGGCACATGTTAATACATCTCCCCCTCAGTTTCATAGTTGTCAATTTATGATCATAAATACTTATTACTGTTAAAGTAATACTGTATTATATACCCCCTTACTAATACAGTGCATATATTGCACAGATAAATACCCATACACGATTTCCTATTACCAGTCATATTTTTGCACCAATATAGTCCTCCCCCGGGATGTAGTCGATATCCAGGCATGCTGGATGCCGATGGTCTGAATATCGGTGCCAAAATTCTGACAGGTCGGAATCCCGGCACCAGTATCCCAACCGCCGGCATCCCAAAGGTAAGTATTGGAGTGCTAGGGGGAAGTTAGGGTTAGGTGGCGGGGTAGGGTTAGGCATTAGGGGGAGGGTTAGGGTTAGGCACCAGGGAGGGAGTATTAGGCTTTGGGTGCAGGAAGGGGGAGGTTATGTTTAGGCACCAGGAGGAGGTGTTAGGTTTAGGGTGCAGGGAGGGGTAGGTTAGGTTTAGTCACTAGGGGGGTTGTTAGGTTTAGGCACCAGGGAGGGGGTGTTAGGTTTAGGGTGCGGGGAGGGGAGGTTAGGTTTACACACTAGCGGGAGAGGTTAGGCACCGGGGAGGGTAGGGGTTAGAAAAATACTCACCGGTGTTCTCTATGGGTGTCAGGATTCTGGCTGTCGGGATGCCGCTGTCGGTATTCTGACCAACGGCATCCATACAGACAGGATTTCATACCCAACCCCTACCCCCAATGCTATCCACATATTACAGAGATAACCAACTGTCACCAGCCACATATATTCCAGAGTGATACCTCAACCATGCTAGCCTTTTACAGCAGAGAAATACCCCACATTGCAAATCCCATATTGCTGCCTATAAGTTCTAAGAGCACCTGGCAATTACTAGTCCTTCACTGTACAGATGCCCCTGATTACCCAGCATATACTGTATTGAGATGCCCCATTACTAGCCACTATTTGTGCTATTACCCCTTTGTATGTTGGGCAATAAATAAACAGAACTGCATGAAAGAAAAGATGCAATGACAACATATTTGATACTATATATCACAATAAAAGATCCCTGCTGTCTAGTTGCCATGCAGGCAGTGTACAGACATGGATCAGTAAGCACAATATTATGGTTTCCATCATACATTAGTCTTCAGATATTGCACTGATAGTAGGCTGATATAGCAAGCAGTATAGTTATTGTGTATGCTAAGACCACTGTATTAAGCTGATTGTCGGTAGAGCAAAAATACATTATTCATACCCCATAATCAAGTTTCATCCTAGTGGACTAATGGAAATATTCAACCTGTAAACACCCATCAGTCTTATATTGTGCTAAGTAAAAAATAAATAGCATTACCACAGACAGATTTATATGTCAGAAAGGATCTCCATATATTGTTTTAAAAACACTCAAATCCTTCAGTTGCCAATATGACAATTCTTTTGATGAACATTGCTGGTGCCGTCTGATAAAAACTAGGCATATATTAAAGCAGCTCTCCCAGGTGGGATGGAAATAAAATAACTCTACCCAGGACACCATTCAACAAAGCCCCGACATCACCAAAGCCCTGACACTGCTCCGCACAGCCATTCCTCTCAGGGCTCTGTGGTTTGCATCAAAGTCCCCACATTATAAAGCAGCTATAGGCAATACTGTAGTTCAAGGACTGTGACCCACTAACCATCAAAAGGGTCACACTTTACTCTAATCTCATTAATATAAAACTGCCCCAAAATGGTCTCTGCATAATCAAATCATCCATTCATCTGTCCCTAAATGCTTTCATACCTCCAAATGAAACGCATGCCTCCCACATTTTACAGAACATTTAATCTAATACAGTTTACATTTTTGTACAATTTATTTTTCCTAACCTCAGTATACACCACATGCTCTTAGATTCCACATACAAATCAAAACTCAGTTCAGACTTCCCCAGTAGTCATTCAAACTCCACACTTGCTCCCACACATCACTCAGACTCCTCCGCCCAATATTATCTTGCACTCCCCATACTCGGAGAACCATTGAACACCCACTAGTAATCTAATGATCACTTAGGGCTCTATTTACTACAATCCACATTTTGAATGCAGATTGTAGTGTGATATTACCGGCTGAATTCGCATTTCGAATTCAGCCAATATCACAGGGATTTACTAAAAATCCCTTGCAGTGACAGAACTTGCGATAAAGCTCTGTCCCTGCGAATCCACTCCGCACACTTATCACAGTATTTTCGCAAAAAATACAGTGACAAGTGCCCGCGCATGTGCCGACTGGCCACCGTTAAGCCCCGCCCCCCATTGCCTAAACTCCGCACCCTGAAATCGCGACCTCCCTGCGACCCCCCCCTCACTTAATTGCACTTACCTGCAATGATCGGGGCTCCGGTGATGTCCTCCATGGCTCCGGTCAGCTGACATCCCATCCTGCACTGGCATCCGGTCACCTGATGACCAGGTCCCAGTGCAGGATGGGAGACCAGCTGACCAGAGGGAGGATATCACCAGAGCACTGATCTCCAATCCCTTGACTCAGGTAAGTTATTTTTTTTTTACTATTTTTTATTACTTCTTTTAGCAGAGATCAGCGGGTGGTCTGTTTAGACCACACAGCTGATCACTGGGGCCGGCTCCAGGCTCTGCTCTGCCTGTTAGAGCAGAGCAGGAATTCGGTAACTGGGGGAGACCCTGGATAACGCCACCTCCAGGTGGCGTTATTACCACAGGGCTTCCCCCTGTATTTTTTTCACTATTTATTTATAGTAACTACCAGGCAGATCACATTTCCCATTACAATGATGGGAAATGTGATCCGATTACTAAAAATATGTGATAATTATGTGTGCTTGATGATCTTCTGATGGTATGTGTGCTTAATGATCTTCTGACGGCAAGAGGCAGAGGTGATTGTTCAATCTTAATCCTTCTGGATCTCTCAGCAGCATTTGATACTGTGGACCATGGGATTCTAATTGAGCACCTGAAAAATTTCTGTGGACTGGATGGCACAGTCCTTAGATGGTTCAAATCATTTCTCACTGGCAGGTCACAGAGAGTTTCTTCTGGAGTAATCTCTTCATCACCAATGTCACTTACATGCGGTGTCCCACAGGGTTCTATACTATCTCCCATGTGAAATAATCAGACGTCATGGCCTGGTCTACCACTGCTATGCAGATGATACACAACTGTACCTGTCCTTTGCTCCAGGTACAAAGGACCCAATAACAACCCTAAATGGCTGCCTAGCTGAGCTTCAGGAGTGGATGAGTGCCAGTTGGTTGTGACTGAACCCTGATAAAACAGAGGTTCTTATGATAGGTCACAGGACAGGGCTACAGCATAGCCAACCAACAGGACTTACGCTTGGGGGTTCAGAATTACAAAACACTAAACATGTGCGGAATCTTTGTGCTGTCCTGGATAGTGGCTTGACACTTAAACATCATGTATCAGCCATAATCAAATCCTCATTTTTTCATCTAAGGAACATAGCCAGAATCAAGCACTTAATTCCCTCAGAAGATCTGCCTAAAGTCATACATACATTTATATCATCACGCCTAGACTACTGCAATGCCCTTTACCTCGGTCTCCCAGCAAAAGAATTACACCGCTTGCAGATGGTATAAAACGCAGCTGCCAGGCTATTAACCAACCAGCCCCGTTCCAGCCACATAACACCCATTCTCTACTCCCTTCACTGGCTGCCTGTCAGAAGGCGTATTGCTTTCAAGATTGGATTAATAACTTACAAAGCCCTTCATGACCATGGCCCAGGGTACCAGAAGCAGCTTCTGATTCTTTACTGTCCCACTCGATTACTGCGATCCGTTGACAAGGGACTATTAACAGTACCTAGAATCTCACGGAATTCATCTGGGGGTTGAGCTTTCAGTTTTGTGGCTCCAACTTTTTGGAACTCACTTCCCCGCACAGTTCGAGAGGCCTCCACTCTAGAATCCTTCAAAAATAGACTCAAGACTTACCTCTTCACCCAAGCATTTCACTAATGTCCCTTGTTTAAGCTTATTTTGTATTTTGTACTGTAAATGTAAAGCACTTTGAGTCCTTTAGGAGAAAAGTGCTATACAAATAAAATTATTATTATTATTAATTATTAATTAGGGCTTGGAGTAGAAGATTATGAATTCTACTCCAATTGCCCTTTAGTAACTTTAGGTGATACTAAATAATTTGAAAAGGGTGTGAAAACACCTTTTTTCACTTTATTTTAGTAAAAATAATGATAATAAATAGAGCCCTTAGTCACTAATTAATTGTTAATTACTAATACTACCCGTGCTAAAATTTCTTGCTTACATTGTCAATAAAATTTGATTAAACATGAATTATGGTCGTAGCCCTTTCCTAAATAATGCAATCTGACCAACATTGAATGTAGAATAACTGTTAGTGCTAACAGCAGTGGTGTGAGCATTAGCAAAATGGCTGCACTGGGGAATTGTTAGAGGGTGGCAGTTGTTAACGTGTACACAGAGTGGACCAGCAGACAGAAACTGGGTCTGGTAACAGGGTCTGTGGTCATATATGGCTACTGGATGCTCAAGCAGAATGGAGAGTGGGCAGACCTGTTCAGACCCACAGACGGGCAACATTAAATACAGATAATCTGAAATCTCAATGAACCGTACACTGCATACTACATCTTATGAGCTACAAAAGCAGAAGGCCTGCCTGTATACCATTGCTATCTGCTGCAAACAGGGTGAAATGCCTCCAGTTTGCCCAGGAACACAGGAAGTGGACAGTAAATGATTGGAAATGTGTTATGTTGGCTGATGAATCACATTTTTTATTAAATTATGCAGATGGTAGAGTGAAGATATGTAGACAACAGCATGAAAGCATGGATCCTTCTTGCATCATCATGACTCTAAAGGCTGGTGGAGGAAACCAATGTAATGTGTGGCATGCTGTTCATTGAGAGGCCATCTGAATTGGCCCTACTTAAGATTAATCTTAATTTGATGCACTATTGTCTATCTGTGGGACTGAACAAGTCTACCCACTCTCAGTTCCACTCGAACATCCAGTATATGACCACAGGCCTTGTGCTCAGACCCAGGTTGTGTCTGCTGGTACACTCTGTGCACACTGTAATAACTGCCACCCTTGAACAATTCATCAGGGCAGCCATTTTGCTAATGCTTGCTGCAAGTGCCAACAATCATTACATGCTCAAAGTCCATCAGATTGCACCATTTGCCCAATGTTTTAGGAGTAATACACTTCATTAGTCTCTGCATACCTTCACCTTTCCATTCTTATACATATTCAGACATCCTGCATAAGCATTATCTGTGGATACCTACTTTGCATAAAATAACCTGGTGGTCATAATAATTTGGCCCCTCAGTGTAAGTGCTGCATGACAGCCCTGCAATGTGGAGATACATATCTGGCACCATTTCCAAGCTGCAGTCACATTCTGCAGACAACCTCTTGTGCACATTGAAGCACTGCAGCCATCACATACACGCCTGTATGCATGAGTAAAATCACAAAGTACAGCTCGCTCGGTAAGAGCTGTCCCTTGCGTCTAAGGGACTTCTGGCCTATGACCCAGACGTCCCTCTGGTGTCATTTTCCGTGTGCAGAATGACACACGAGCCATGGAGGGTGCTGGGAGGGATCCGATTGGATCCCTCTCACATCACTCTCCGAATAGAGGCCCTGATTCAGAGCCGGACGCTCTGACAGAGCTCTCGCTCTGAATCAGGGCAGTCCTACTTGATTTTTAGAGCGGCTTCCTGGCCGCTCATATAGCTGTGGGTGACCAGGAAGATGGTCGCGATGGTCAAGACCATCGCGACCATCGGGCTTGCGTCGAGACCCTTGTGGTAGGGTCTCGTTGCCGCAAGCCCTGGAGTGCTTTCGGCTCAAACAGAGCCGAAAGCACTCCCACTGACATCACTTGTGATGTCAGTGGGGCCGGCCCCAGATGGTAGGCGTTCCCATGGGAACGCCTCGGTCTGGGCAGCCACGCCCCCGGCATGCCCACCAAAGGGGGTGTGCTGTCACTCTACATCGACAGCATGCCCCCTTTGGTACGAGGCCCGGAGCAACGGTTTGCCCATTGTGTGCATGTGCACTGGGCCACCATCGACCCACTTGCGAGCGCTCAGCGCTCGTGAGCAGATCTGAATCAGGCCCAGAAGCCCATAGGCTGAAGATGGCATTACCCACCACATCCAAGCCCACTTGGTGTATATGAGAAATGCAATCAAACCCCTGAAAATGCAGTTGTCGGCGGTTTGACCGCATTTCTCACATTGCTGCATCCCACCCACAGAGATAGTGTATCCATCCCCCAAGAGAGCAGCTGATCCATGCCATACTTCACAGGCAGATTAGGATTTTCTCTCTATACTTTTGCTGGAAGAGAGCGCCACACTTAACCTAAAACAATTTCTGTTGTATGATATGCCAAGTTTCACCATCTGTCTCAAGTCTAAGCACGTGGGCAGCAGGTAAAGCTCGACAGGCCATAGAGCAGAAAATGGTCAGACTGGCAGGAATTGGCTGAGCATCAGAGGTGAAGGCTCGTTGTGCCACTTGTTTCTCATCACTGTTATAAGGCCTTTCCATACACTGCTCCAACTTCCTTAATGTCCACTATATCTGTTAAGTGTACTTTTCCTTTGTAGTCTTAATAGCCCAATGTGACGTACCAATTTTTTTTTGCTAAATATTTATAACAAATAATAAGTACAAAATAATAGTGCCTAATTTGGTTTTCCGGGACAGTTCTATTTTTCACCAGTGCAATAGACTTCATACTTGCCAGCTTCTGCTGCTTCTGCGCCATGAGATCCTGAAGAGGGGTTTCAGGAGTGATGTCTGGCACTACTCACTATTATCATAGCCCTGCCCCTTACTGAACAATGCCATGATTTGTACCATTGTGCAGGAGTTGGCTAGGCCTTGATGATGAGATTTGCCAGGAAATGAATCATCTAGCCATTGGACCACTCACTACATTGGAGAACTGGGAGGCTGGTCTACTTTCCTTGTAGTTTAGGTGGACTCCCCAGAATTCCACAGTATTCAACTAAGGATTAAGTGGTCTATGTACTAAGCAGGGGCGTATCTATAATGGGTGCAGGGTGAGCAGGGAACACAGGCCCCTGGGTCCAGGGGGGCCCCGCACCGCACACCCTGCTCCCATAATATTACTTACCTCTCCGGAGTCCCACATCGGTGCAGGGGTCCGGCGCTGTAAAACGACTGGAAAATGGCCACGGTGGCCATTTTCCCGTCGTTTGTGCATGCGCAGTACAGGGAAAATAGCTGCTGCGGCCATTTTCCCGGTGACCTGTGCATACACTATAGACTCTGGGCACACTCTAGTGCCCATAGTCTATAACTCCAGCGCTGGCCACGCACAGCTCAGTGCGCTGCAGTCCGCCGGACGGAGAGGAGGGGGCCCGTGTTGGAGACTGCACACGGGCCCCCTCCTCTCTAGAAATTCCCCTGGTACTAAGCCTTGGAGAGAGAGAAAAAGGATGGAGATAAAGTACTAACTAATCAGCTCCTAACTGTCATTTTACAGACTGTGTTAAAAAAATTACATTTAGGAGCTGATTGATTGGTACTTTATCTCCGTTCACTTTATCTCTATCCAAGGCTTAGTACATAGACCCCTTAGTCTTTGACCCCTAAATTACTCAGCAGTGCATAACGGCATATTCGCATTATTTTCACCATAAACTTACTTTATGTCTTCAAACATAGACTGTCACTTTCCAGGCTGTGTTTGAAAAATGACAGTTAGGAGCTGATTGGATGGTACTTTATCTCTGTCCACTTTATCTGTCTCCAAGGCTATGTACATAGACCCCTTAGTCTTTGAACTCCACTCATCCAGTTCTGTACTTCACTGCTAGGCAAACACAAAACACTGTAAAGTCACTAAGTAGCAAATTACAGACTGTAAGAAATAAATGTACAGTCTGGAATATTATGCATATCTGTGTATAATGTACAAAGTGTTTTTACTTTTCCCTTAAACAAAAAAACTCCAGGCATTTTTGCTTAGTAACAAAAATAAAAATATAAACAGATCATGTAGACTGGAGGATTGTCATAGTAAGTAAAATATTGTTATTGGCGCTTACAGACAGTGTTTGTGGGACCAATCTATCTTCTATTTAAAGCTTAGACACTTTAAAAGATAATTCCCAAGAGGGACACTGATACAAAGTGCAGATAACATAAAAGACGTTGTGCCGCAAAACTACTGTAGGATTAAACTTCTGAATAAGTCTCATTGCTTGTGACATAAAACATTTTGATACATTTTCTTATTTTCTCCCGTAAATATAAGAAATTTAGCCTATAAAGAGCCGCTGAACTCAGGATAGAAAATCAAACCACTGTGAAATCAATGGAAGCCAGTTACAACACTAAATAATCTCAGTATAACTCTCACAAATGTGAAGATATATAAGGCCGATACTCAAGATGCTGCTCTCATCTGATGACATTGACAGAATGGTCCAGTTATAAAAGTACCAAGACCCAGATAGCCAATAATAAATGCTTGACCTAATTGTCTAGCCAGCACTGACATAGGTTCACAACAGAAGGCTGTTTATGGGAGCTGCTTCCAATAAATGAGAGTATGAGAATGGTTCCACTTCGGAATGGGATTGAAATACCGACGACTCAACAGCCGCCGGTTCAAATCCCAACAGTGGAAGGCCGACAGGAGATCCCAACGCCCTATGGTAAATATCCTAACCCTTCCCTCTCCCTCCCCCTAACCCTCCCTTAGGGGTGCCTAACCCTAACCTCCCCCTCTAGTGCCTAAACCTCTCCCCTCTGTGGTGCCTAAACCTATCCCCCCCGCCCCGCACCCTAAACCTAACCCTCACAGGGGGGTTGCCTAACCCTAACCACCCACTCCATTTGTGCTTGACCCTAAACCCCTTCCCCTAGCCAAACCCTAACCTTCCCCAGGGGGGTGACTAACCCTAAGTCCCCCCGAGGGTCCCTAAACCTAACCCCCCCATCCCCGAGCTAAGTATTATACTTACCCGGCACACAAAGATCGGGATGGCGGGGGTCGGTCCTCCAGCGTCGGGATTAAGATAGGCTTTCGGTATTTTGATGCCTATCTTAAGTCCTGTGTCAGGCAGGTAGTGACGGGATTAGACTGGCGGCATTGTGTTCGCCGGTCTATTAACTACATCCCTCTACTTGTGTGGGACTGTAGGTCCTACTGGAAATCTGCATGGTGGGAAGAGTAAAACATCACGTAAGCATCCAGCTTATTATCACTTTAGCACCCGAATTACCATTGTAGTCCCCCATTAAATTAAACTTTTTCATTTGTCTAATAAAAGACTACTCATTCTAGCAGAAGCCGATCATACTCGACCGCCTGTTTACTCTCCCTTCCCACAAAACCAATAACTTTTAGGTCATATGGATATGTCCTCTTGCATCTTTGCTGCTTGTGCGTTCGCACCCGCGACTCCATAGGATTGCATGGTGGCATGGCGTAGCGTGGTGCAGGCAGCCGTGGCTAATCGCATGGCGCGAGCAGGAAGGATGCAAAAAGGACACATCTGTACATTGTTTTAAAAGCGCTAGAAGAGTGTTGATTTTATTTATTCCTTAGTGACCAAAGTCCTCTCCATATAGCACCCTTTGAAGAAGATTTTGAGCCCTGTGTTTAATGTAGAGATGGGTGCATTTGTCAAAAAGTAGTCACATGTCATCACAAAATGGCTTATAAGGCAGTGGTTTCCAAACTTGGGATGCCCTGGGGTACCTCGGAACACTTGTAAGGGTGCCTCAGGTTGGTGGTCCAGTACCAAATCCAATTATTTATGATCAATGTAATGCAAATATGTGGACGGACAGAAGCACAAACCTGTCCACTACCATATAACTGAAACTAAGGATGATACATACATACATACATACACAATTTACTTCACTTTTCTACTTGACTACATTTTTTTCTGAATAAGAGCCACTGATATAAGGTATAGGGATACATTTTTGCACATTAATATATTTGTGTACCGTACATCAACCTGAAAAGGACTGGAGGAAAAATTGCTCAGGGTATCACACATTAGTTACTTATCACTGATGTTAGGGGGTCCCAGGCAGAAGTCCCAGCTGAACTGCTAGCTACAGGTAAGGTGAAAGGAAGTAATAGTCAGGATTTTCAAAGTGGATAACCCATTGATCATAGGTATATACCAAATATTTTTGTGATATATACAGCAGCTGCTAATAACGCATATTAAATATAATACGACTTCAATATTTAGTTATCAGTATATATGTAATATTAGCATCCCAAGTCTTTGACTGTAAATCTCAGGAAATTGTATTCTATTATATAGAAACAACACAGAGAGCAGTTAGTGTACATTCAGTGGAGATTATGTTGGTGATGTTCAATATAAACCACTTGCACTTATAGCCACAGTTTCAGGTTTACAATAAGCTGATCTAGCATCCAGAAATCCATACTCCATAGTAACAAACAGCTGCTGTATTCTCAAAAAAGGCAATGTATTTACTACCACACTTTCTACACATCCAATCCAGTGGATTGCATCAGTCAGTAAACAAAGCTGATCATAGATTAAACGTTCTTCTCAATGGGAATCACACTGTCTCTACCCAATTATTTATATTCATGCGCTTGCTGGAAAACAATACTACATGTAACTTTAAGGTGTCTAATTTTGCATATATATATTATGGATATGTATGCATGACATTTGTTGCACTTTGTGTAAAGCAACTTGCATTATTGGCTAAGTGGTTAGTAGACTGGACATTGCAGTAAGTTCTGCTTTGCTAATATTCTCTTTAGTTATGAAAAATCCTTTTTACTGTGATAGCCTAACCATAAAAGATCATTGCAATATCCTACCTCTTGTCATTGCAATTGTATTTCTCATATGTCCTAGGAATACATTGGAGCAAGCTATCTAGCAGTACGGCCTGATAAAAAGAATAAACCTGACTGTGACTTGAGTTTAGATAACTTGGAATACTGGCTGAGTAATAACCTAACCTATTAAATATGTATGATCATCTGTTTTCTGTGTATGTATGCGCCTGACCCATCGTGACATCATGCCACAAGTGAGTTTGATTATTGTTTGGCCACTAAGCATAGACCTGCATAATAGCCACAACACCTGTCAGCAATAGCATGTTCATCAAGGTGGAGATGAGCCAAGATGCTGGTAGGTAAGTACATGTGGGATATTTACATAACTGCCTACCCTATGTACAAAATAGTTGGATATACATACAGTTTTGGTTGGATATTTCCTTTGAACTCTGGGCAGATTCACCTAGCTGATTAAGTGTCCTACTCAAGTATAAGTATAAGTTCTAACCACTTGGCAAAGTGTCAGACGATGGGCCAAATGTAATTGGGTGAGAGTTTAGAAAATGTGAGAGTTTAGCAGTAAACTCGCATGTTTTTAGACTCATAAAACTCTCACGATTTAAAATCTCATCCAGATGTTTTCCCATTTTAAAGATAAAACTTGACCAATGTGAAAGATTACTGCTAAACACTCACATTTTCTGAATTCTCATTCTATTACATTTGACCTGATATGTGATAAAATCACTGGTACCCTTACAAGAGTAGCCCTAAACTAATACACATATAAATTATTATATACAAGTCTAAAATAAGGCTAAAGTCTGAAGAAACTGTCTGTAAATTAAAACCCTAAAATCTAATGACATGTTTGTTTCAAGTATTGTGAGAAATAATTTGAATCCTACATAAACATTAACAAACCTATAGATAATGCAGATCTGAACTTGAACATATCCATATTACTAGTACTGAATGTTACTAATGTTTGTCTTTCTAAAAAATAATGTGTACCTACATTGCTAATAGTCAGCATGCAAAAGTACAACTGCAACGTCTATAGCAGTACTAGCAATATGGAGCCATTTCTTCTAATAGTAGTTGTGTAAGCCTATCATTTAAAAAACCTCTGTCACAAAGATTAAGTTTAATTAGCTTATTTAGGCTGTCGGGAAATGTCTACAAAGACTAATTTCATTTACATCAAATGCTTGCTTGCTTGATTCATTATTTAGATACATGTTTATTTTCTAGTGGAAATTAATGTACAGTATGTGTGGCAAAAGGGCATAATAAATATTACTTCATTGCTTTAAATATAATGTAACTGACATGTTCTTTATATGGGTTATTACAGAATAAGTAACATTCTCATGTGTTTAGCTAGAAAACTGCAAGCAACTTGCTAATCAATAATAATAATAATAATAATAATAATAAAATATTGTTAAATAATTTAAAGAGTGATTAGGAAAGTTATTCAATATTATTAGTATTTGCAATCCTGCCATCATATTTACTTAGTTATATTGTCTTTGCCTTGATGCATTTTAAAATACATTGTTGTTAAACTAAGTTTTTTGTTTTTCAGTATGACTTTGTCATCCTCTTTTGTGGCCTAGTGAACAAAGATCAGGCACTGGCATTGGATTCTGAATGCCAGACACATTTATTGAATAGGTCTATACTAAATGTTGTTTTCCTATGCTGCCTATTATAATATAGGACCTCTCCTCAGTGATCTACAATCTATTCTCTTTTTGCAAAAGTTCAGTACTCTCACTGGCACCAGCCGTTCTCCTCTATTAAACTAATTGACAGGGTTTTTTTTTACTTTGTGCATTCTAATTACATTACAGATGACCACACACATGAGCCATTAAGTCATTTTCAACCAAATTGCCAAGCCATCATTTTATGTGACATACTGTACCAAAACAATCAGCAGACACAATCAAATCTTAAAGACAATCCCAGAGTCTCTTTTCCTCCACGTTGCGAGATGTGATGGGCCAATGACCATAACCAAAGCCAAGGCCATTTGGGATCCAGACAATCTACCTGATCTCTGAACACCCAGCGTGTTAAACATGACCCACTACATACTGTACGTGGATAGATTGGACGCTGATCTGATTGTTGATCAACTGTCCAGTTTGTCTAGTTAAGTCTCTATTTATGCAAGCTTAGTCTATTTATGTGATCTATGCAGTTCTGTGTGCTGCAATTGATATATGTATTAAATGAACTCATAGCATTAAAACTCGTATATACAGTATGCAATTGTTTGCTTACACATGCTATAAAGTTCATGTTTAATGGTTGAGAAAGTATACATTGATGTGAAGCTGTATTTGTTCTCAACTAATGCTGTGTAACATTTTGTTAATACTAAGGCTGTACCTAGAGCTATTAGTTATGTAATATTTGACGTATCCAAACACAGTTTAAAATCTGCATTTTATTAAAGGAAACAATGAATTAACACTTGGCAGTTTGCAGTCAGTTTGCAGTCTGTACAGGGTTCCAATCAATACTAGTGGTGTCCTTTACATATTTAGATTAAATCTGCTATCATCTGGAATATTCACTGTGCGTGAGAACTGTTCAATACTGTAATACACTGTAGGGATTCTCTTTTGTGACATTTATTATATAATGCACATGCACAAGGTTAGAAAAAAACAAGTCCTACAATGACCTTAGGATGTTTAAAAATTGCTTATTGTAGATTGGAGTGGCAAAATAATTGCATATTGATTTTCTCCCCTGAACCTTCATACTAGTCACAAATTTTAAAAATGGTTTAATTCCAGCATTTGGTTATTGAAGTATTTGTAATATAATAATACACAATTCATTATTATCAGATGTGTACTATGACACACTTATAAATAAATGAGCCCATGGATCTTGATACTGTCAACAATGATGGATGGTTGAACTGATTCCACTACAGTGGCTCAACACACTTGTCTCTACAAATGAGATCTGGTCACTACATTCATACACATTAATATCTTAATATAGTAAAAAAAAATAGTGAATTAATTGTATTTGTTGGGAAGTGATTTCAAGTAGTTGCATTAACCACTTGTCTAGCTAGGCTTTAAGTATTGACATTAATATTGTGTACATTATGATAAATAGTAAGGGAGACCCGATATTTGACAGCTTCTGTCCCAAAAGGTCCAATTTAGCCCAATATTAATTAGTTCCTTTACACTTTACTGTTTTATCCTATGTCTAGATCCACATATTAACCATCGTAAATTTGCAGCTCAGTAGGTCTGTATATTGGTAACTCTTGAAAATTCTAATTAAACCTCTGAATATCCTTATTATAAGCTCCTGGGAGCCTGATTTATAGTCAACCATTAAAAGACCACATCCTAGGCTTCATTATTATGGTCTGAATAACTAGGGCATTGTGGACTGGGCAAGGCAGCCCTAAATGTATCACACAGAATTAATGTCACTGCATCATTTATTTATTTTATTTAGCTTCACACGCTGCAGATGGGTTTTTAAGGCACACTTTGCATTGTTTAATTATTGACACTGATCATTACAGAAGGATGTTCTTGCACACGTCACATACCAGAACTGACAATACTGTACCTGGAACATCTAAGGCTGGATTTCTCATGAAAGTCCAATCAGGAGATCTTGCCTTGTTGTAGTATCTGTTTTATCGATTAGAGACTTGCATACCTTCTCCAAGTTTGACTGTACATTTTACATTCTTCTTGCTTGTCATATACACACTTGACTTCTAACCATTGCTTAATTCCCTATACACGTCATCTTTATACAGGTTTCTGTTTCTTAAAATCATCGGTTAAAAATAAAACATCATTTGTCCCCATAGCTGATTTTCTCTATGTGATGACCATTATCAATATTCCTTTGCGCAAATAGCCCATTGAAAGTTAATGCCTCTGGTAGTATTCTGGTACAAACACTAAAAGAGTATATAGGGTTCCACATTTAACATCTGCTTTTTAAAACAAGGTGAAAAATGGATTCAGTGTACTCCGTAAAAGGGGAAACTGACCATATGCTTCAAGTGTGGTTATTCTTCAATAAGTGTTGATAATCATCCACAACCCAGTAGATAGTTCCAAAATCAGCTGCTGTCATCACTGCATGTGTCTAACGAGTAGTTTCGGATGGTACCCAGAACTTCTATCTTGGTATCATCTTTTGTATCTAAATGTTTGGATCCCTGAAGGTTTTCTTAGTGTAAATAAAAGATGGGTCCAAGCAGGAGATCCCCGGCTGTTCTCCTCCAGATTTCGCCTTCTCTGATAGATTTTCATCACACAGCATGTTTACATTAGCAAATTGCATCAATCTCATCCAGCGAGGAGCAGAAGACAATAAGGGCAGCAGAGCTGCCTTGGTTCACTTCTCTAAAATGTCATGGCCTCACGTTCCACAAATCTACCTGAGCTTTCGCAGGGAAAGTCGCACACATTCATTGTCCAGAATCTTTGGCAAATCTGTTCCTCCTAAGAACACAGACATTGTACTATCACAAAACAAGAAGTGATACAGTTCAGTGCAAGATATGAGAAACAAGGGAAAAAAAACATCCACCCCAAATATCATATAATTAAGGGATGATATAGAAAGTAACAAACCTGTAACCACACACTATAACATAAACTTTCAGACTCAAATGAAAAATACAGAACTAAAGACATATACTGTACACCAACTGTAAATTATAAAATACCTTTGGAACACGTAGGTTGCAGATATGCTACAGCCACTGTTCATATACAATTGAAGTATGCTAAAAACAAATAAAATACAAAGAAAAATGTACATGTATATATAAATAGGAATGCAGCCTAAGCTTCAGGAGAATATTTCATTCAGCATGTATCACTTACACAGATCTGAAGAATTCAGCTGATCCTCAAGATGACTCCGACCTCATCCTTTAGTAGATGAAAGTAGCCTTCCTGTTAAAACAATGCTGTCTTGTCTTCTTCACTTTGAGAGTGCTGTTGTTTCTCTCATCCTGGTTACGGTCTCGATTCCATTGTTAGATTATCTGACGTCCTGTGTAAAGAATATGAAATTCTGGCGCCCTCTCGTGGCCAAAAACGGATAGAGCACGTTGATTATTTTCTGTCAATGACAATCCGCACAATCACACTGCACTAGACTCTCCTACGGACAGTTTTTCTCCTCCTGACAATATCTTTTTGCATGCGATAAACTAGCTGTAACCACATGGTTAATTAAACCATGGTTCTATTTAAATATAATTAATTTATAAGAAAATAAAGTTATTATGTAAAGTGCATTCTTATACTAAATTTTATTTGCAATTATAAACAAATTTTATTCTGAACCAGCGTTATGCTATCTAAATAATGTCATGTGGTTCCTGATTAAGGGGGTTATTCAGACCCACTCGCAAGCGGCAGTACGCTCGCAAGTGGGTCGATGTTCCCCACTGCGCATGCGCACGACGGAGGGAGCTCCGTCGTGCGCATGCGCGAGACCCGGACTGCGACAGCCAAGCTGTTGCTCCGGGTCTCGCACCAAAGGGGGCGTGCTGTTGATGGTGAGTGACAGCACGCCCCCTTTGGTGGGCGTGCCGGGGGCGTGCCTGCCAGACGGAGGCGTTCCCATGGGAACGCCTACCGTCTGAAGCCAGCCCCACTGACATCACTAGTGATGTCAGTGGGAGTGATTTTGGCTCTGATAGAGCCAAAATCACTCCAGGATTTGTGGCTGGGAAACCCTACCGTAGGGTTTCCGTCGCAAGTCTGATGGTCGCGATGGTCAAGACCATCGCGACCATCTTTTTGGATGCTCGTATATGCTGTGGGTGGTCACCCACAGCTATACGAGCGTCCAGGAGGACGCTCCATTTTAATAGAGGAGGGCCCTGATTCAGAGCGAGCGCTCTGGTCAGATCGTCCGGCTCTGAATCAGGCCCTAAATTCATAGTATGTACTAATTTTGTATACCTACAAATAGAAAAATTCTGTGGTTACAGTGGTATCAGGGCAGGGCCGGATCTAGACTAAGTAGAGCCCCTTTTGCATCCTCCTTAAAAAAGAGGAAATCTATACTGTTTTTTTGTGTGTACTAAATAAAAATACACCTTACCTATATAGTTGGTTCCCTGCAATGGGGAACTTCTGAAAAAATTGATCCTCCATGGGCAGACAGTGTCTTCAGGGGTGCAAGGGGCCCGGGTACTGATGAGGACGTGGCTGAATAGCGAGGGGCATGGCCATGTCCCCTTATGAAAAAAATGTAAATATACTATTTGCAGTGCTGGAGAGGGGGGGCGAATCAGCCCAGCGCAAATCTAGGGGGGGGTCAGAGTGATCTCTCTCCCCACAGGTAAAGGTGAGGAGACTGCTGCTGCTGCCAGTGGCAGCGAGCAGTCTCCCTGTTCCCACTGCAGCCCAGCACACAGCAGTGTATGCTGGACTGCTGATAGATAAGAGGGAGGAGGGCGGTGTCGGGAAATTAGTACCTGCTCAGTCTGTACTAGTATCTATTCATGTAGGACATCACATAGTCTGGAAGATGTCTGTTTGTGAAGGAATATAACCAATATCATCATCATCATAAAACAGAGGTTCAAACATACTTGTGCCCCCTATGTCACCTCCTGCCCCCTATGGCCACTCCAACCTCCTGTCCAATGTGTGCCTCTAGCCTCCTGTCTCTCCAGCCTCTTACATTATTGCTCTCCAAGTGCAAGAAAAGGGGGGAGTTAACCCCCTATTGTTCCTCAGCACACTGAATTATACTTGCAACAATATATGAACACTATATGGTAATCGAAATTCAGAGATATTGGTTGCATGCATTTGCAAATACATGGGAAGCTGCTAGGCCTCGTCACAGCTTCTGTGTCACTAACAGTCCCTAACACTAAGGGGTTCACATCCGGGGTGCAGGCCACCCAAAAAACGTCCAGCCCAGGACCCCCACAGGGCATCACACGAAAAATGGAAAAAGGGTGACAGTGCAGTGTAAAGTATAGATGTGTGCGAGTAGTTAATAAGTGTTGAAAAAGGGGTTAAAATATATGTGAAAAATGACATGAATAAAAAACAAACATAAAAGGTGATGTGAAAAGTAACTATGTGCATTAAGTGGTGATGCCCTGGGGAGGCCCAGCCAGAGTAGCCTCGGGGGCCCTACACCCAAATGCTCACCCCAAACTTAATATGTACCATGCTCAGTGTATGGTAAATTGGGATACTAGAACTACATGCGGTAGAAACTGACTTCCCTTTATTTTGGATTACTGAACTGATTATTTTGGACTCACGCACTCTATGTTATGTCCCAATGTGTGTCCTAATGTGATTGTGACCCATTTTTACCCATGTTTTATTTTAGCTATTTAATAAATAATTATGTTCCATGTTTTACCACTGATATCCTTCGACTCTCTCCGCTCTATATTGGTTGGACATGAGTAGAGCCCTTGAGTATGGTAATAATCCATTCTTTGTTCCAGCTTGCAATATGACACTGATAACAAGTGGTGGTGACACAGTTTAATGGCAGGTCTCCATATGGCCTTCTATTATACCTGGACACTCAGGGGCACATCCACTGTACAGGACAAAGAGGAGCCTAGATGGGGCGATGAGCTGCACATGTGCAGAAGGTACATGTCAGAGGGCATGCCTCAATAGAGGGCCACTGAGTCCTACTACCTGGCTGCAATTAGCTGGCAGTGAACAAGCAGCAGTAACAGATGGGGCTCCAGGCAATTGCTCCGCCTGTCCACCCCCTGAGCTGCCTCTGTACCATGGGTAGGCTGTCCCAGGGGGCAGGATAGCATGTGCCCCTGGGCCGGACCTCTACTGAATTCTGTGGGCCGGTATCAGACCGGCCATTTATTATTGGTTGAGGCCGCAGTCCGTAGATGAACTGCCTGTGTGGTTACATCATTTATTGAAACAAAATTGTGAGGGTGGGAACGGTGAGTAAACGGGAAGAGCCATTCACAGGCAGTCTGACTCACCTGGCAGATATAGTTAGTGCTTGATAAACCTAACCATGTAGGGGCTGTGCCCATACATCCTCTATGTGGTTCCTCCACCTCACTTGATGCTGTGGGACTGCTTTCTGTTCAGAATGGTCATGCTGTGTTGAAGAGCAGTGGAGCACCAAAAGAAGACTGCTCAAACATCAGCTGGAGAAAGGAAAGGGTATATAGCTAGTAATCATATCCAACAATGCCTACCTTATTCCACCATTATGTTTCAGAATATATAAAGTTGAAGAATACAAGACTTTTGTTCCAACTTTTACCTTTATGTATTTTTTTTTTTTAGTGTGTGGACTGTGGGTTTTTTTTGTACACCTTATATACTAGATGTCTGTCTATATTTTTTGTAGAGTCTACAGTTGTGTATTGGGAGCCTTGTCTTATGGGGAATTGTACCTGAACATTTGCTTAGGTCCCTCTGTCCTTTGTATATCAAAAAACTACAGTGTGCCTTGTTAATTGGAGTTCGGTGTACTCACAAACTGACATAATTGTTTATTTTTGAATCAGAGGTAGAACTACTGACAGGAAACTATGTGGACAAATGTACGTCCTACTCATGAGCTGTGCTGGAATGTAATTAGTGAGAATGCTGAAGAACAGTATAAACTGTTGTTGGTAGAAAATAGATGCTGGACTGGCAATCGACAGTACACGGAATGCAGGGTAGAAACAAGTAGCACAATGGATACAGGAGTGGGACTGACTGGCGTACACTGGACCGGAGAAGAACAGGTAAGTGCAATAGATGCTGGGCTGGACCAGCTAAACTCACTGGGTCAGACAGAAACTGGTAGACACAATGAATCCCAGGCTGGGACTGGCTAACGCTCACTGGACTGGGCTGGGATCAGTAGACACAATGGATGCCAGGATGGGACCAACTAAAGCACACTAGACTGGACTGGGACTGGCAGGCACAATGGATGCAGGGCTGGGACCGGCTAACATGCACAGGACCGGATTGAGACGGGTAGGCTCTCTGGTAACTAATGCCACGGTTAGCTGCTTGGGATTGTCTGGATCTGTAGGAGGGATCGAACATGAACCACGGAAAAAGCAGTGAACAGCAGGAACTTAGCAATGGAAAATGTATGCAAAATCCGCAGACTTACAATCTGGATCCATGTAATACAAGAAATGTCCAACATTGCACTGGCAGCTGGCAAGTGCAACAGGAAAGCTCTTCATATCCCTTGCTGAGCTGTGGTTGGATAAAAGAGTCACATGACGAATCCCTGTAGCTGCATTGGTTGGAAACTGATGAGCTTATCTAGACCAAAATGCATGCGCCCTGTCACTGGAAATGGCGGGACCAGCGAGAGAGAGAATGCCAGGGACAGTCCCAAGGAATTCACAGGAGCAGCGATCAGCCACAGTGCATACACAGGCATCAGTCTGAACACAGGGATGAATGACAGCTGCAGGGTGGACACAGGAGCCGGCATGTGAACTGAATCAGCAGAGTCTGGAATGCCATGGCCTAACCTGCAGCACTTGAACATGATGCACAGGCAGAATCCAAGGAGTGAGTGCCCAATTCCTGACATGAGGATAGTATTTGACTGTAAGTTGACTCAGTGCTTCACACAGGAGCAAATCTATATTCATCAGTGTCAGAGGGACTCCCATAACATTATCATTTGTGTGGAGACCAGTTTCAGAATGTCAACACTTGAAATGTTAAGATTAGGATTAGGCTGCAGATGGGAAGCTGCGGGGAGAGGTTAAGGTTAGGCTGTGGGTAAGGGTTAGGCACTAGGGAAGGTTAGGAGTAGAGATTAGGGATAGGGATAGCTTAAAAATACTTACCAGAAAACTGGAGGATCACGTGTCTGACCCAGAAGTGATGATCACATGACTGCCAGGACCTGGAAGCTGCGTTGGAGCCACTGCAGTTATTAGCAACAGATAAGTGACCACTGGACCACCAGAGACAATATGTAGACATTCTAACATGTTTGACATGTCATCTGTGTCTACATGATGAATGTCAACATGTTCAACAGCAACAGTATGACCATGTCGACATTCTCACGTCGACTTTATGGAAAATATTTACTAAAGTGCGGGTTTTTAGAAGTGGAGAAGTTGCCCATAGCAACCAATCAGATTCTAGCTATTATCTTCTAGAAGGGGCTATATAAATGATAAGTAGAATCTGATTGGTTGCTATGAGCAACATCTCCACTTCTAAAAACCTGCACTTTAGTAAATATATCCCTATGAATGTCAGCATCATGTCAATATCGACATTCACTGTGTAGACAAAAGTGATTGGACACTGACAGCAAATAGATCAACGAGATTTTATTGACGTCAGTACTTTGTAGGTCCACCACGTGCAGTGATCACTGCAAACACCCTTCTTGGCAAACTGTCCACAAGTTCCTGCACAACAGCAGCCAGTATGTTTTGCCATTCCACCTTAAGTATGACCAACTGTGACACTGAAGAAGGTTGAGTCAGCCTAGAATGCACCAGCCTTTCAAATTCGTCCCAGAGGTTCTCAGTGGGGTTAAGACCTGGACACTGAGATGACCAGTTCATCCGGGTTACCATATTCTCTGTATACCAGTCCAGCATCGCCCTGGAAACATGACAGGTGGCATTGTCGTCCTGATGAAAACATTTGTTGTTTCCGTAAAATTGCTACAATGTACAGTAGGGAGCACACAGCTATCGAGAACATCTCTATACTTTTCAGAATTAATGTGACCATACATCACAACTAGTGGACTCATGCCAAAGCAGCTGAAACATGGGGTGTCCAAGCACTTTTGTCTACATAGTGATACCCTTCACTATGATACCCTTCCTTCTAATGTCCCTTGGGGGATAGCTCATTATCAGTTGGCACATGCACTGTAAGGGGCATATACAATTGGGTTCGAGGTTTAGCGAGTTAAAAACCTCACGCACCTCGCGCCCAATTCTGGAATTCCGTGGGTATGCGTGCTCCCACTAGCCGCGGCATTCAATTAAAAGAATACTGGTCGCAGGGTTTTCAGCTCTGAAAATTCCACGCCACATAAAATGAAAAAAAAAAAAACCTACCTGGCAGGGGGTCCCCGTGGCTCCCAGTGGCTTCCCCTCTCTCTTCTTACCAGAGAGGGGGCTGCTGGGAGTCCCGGGGGCTGATGGGAGGAGCAGGGGCTGCTGAGAGATGTAGTTCTCCCGGCGCCCATTTCGGGGGGGGGCACACACACCGCACCGGGGGTCACACACACACTCATGCACACACAAATACCATGCACACTGACATACTCACCCTGCTGCAGAAGAGCCAGCTCCCGATCCTGGATGCAGAAGAAGATGCAGAAGACAGCGCTTTAGAAGGTGAGTAATTAAGGACCAATTAAGCTAATTGGATACTGCCAATTGCTTAATTAGTCCTCAAGGGGGGATGCCGCGTGGGTGTCAGAGCAAGTTCTGGTGATTTTTCCTAAAATCATTGATTTTAGGAAAAATCACGCTTACTCCTGGTGCATGTTTTTTTTAAAAACACGCAACTAATAGAATAGCAAAAAAACCTGCACCTGCAGGAAACACCTCGCAGGTGCGGGTTTTTTGCTATTCTCACACACAATTGAATATACCCTTAAGTTAGAGGTCCATGCACCACCAAGATTTCATTGTTTTATTACATAAACAGAAAACAAGACTCATTTTTTATGAACTTTACAAGAAGCATCTGTATAAAACTAGTATAAAGTCATTGTATACAATATTAATTCATAAAAACTGACCTTGAACATATGTGACATTTCTGGGAAAAGGGATTTTTGAAGAGGGGTTAATAAATGATGGAGTGATATTATATAGGTGTCACAAAAAGAATGCTCTCTACTGTATAATGGACACTAGGGCCCATATTCAATTAGTTTTGCACCCGCAATACTTTTTCGCCTGCCTGACTTTTTGCCTATGTCGCATATTTTAGCCGCAGAAACTTCTTGTGCGCGTACCCGCGATTCGCCCTATTCAATTCCAAAAGAAGCGAAAAAGGAGAGACGCGATGTCAGAACAGGCGAAAAGTGGTGTCAGAATCTGGGAAATCAGCCTGAACCCCCCAAAAAGATGCAGAAACTTTGGGGATCAATGTAGTAGTGTCCGATTATCCCTAATGAAACAGTTTGGGGTACTTAAGTTTGCACAATTTCCTCTAATTTAGCATCTTTGCACAAGTGGTAAAAAATGGCATAAAGCAGTATTTTTTGGAGTAAATAAGTAGTCCTGGCAAATTGGAGGTACTTGAAAATGGGTGCAAGCATATTTAAAAGTTGCTAAAGTGAACTTATAATAAATGTAACTAAGCACCTTCAGCAAACACCTGCAATGAAAAAAACACCTCACCCATACTTGCAGACTACCCAAAAGTCAATTTCGCTACTTTTTATGTTTGTACTCCCACTTTGCACTTTTTCGCCCCCTTTTTCAAAGTGTGTTTTGGTCTCACCTTTGGGGATCTGTACCAAGGGTGCTGAGTGGTTTCCCCACCTTTGCACCCCAAAATAGCGATTTTGCACTTTTTTTCTCCACCTTTTCACCTATAACATTGCATTGCGTTTTCATGTACACGAAAAGTGTTTGCAATTGAATATGGAGATAAGTTTACGCACTGGCGAAAAGTTGCAATCGGCGATACTTTTTCGCGGATCTGCCTCAAATTGAATATGGGCCTAGATTGTCCTCTATTGTGTGGCAGACCCTGGAATGCTCACTGTATTGTACGGCAGCATGAACTCAGTCACTGGGATGTCCTCTGTATTATATGATGGTCACTAGCATGCACTCAGTATTGTATGGCAGATGCAAATGAGTTGGTCAATGGTCATTGGAATGTTTTTGTATTGTATGGTGGTTACTGTAGATGTTCTATTTTCTATAATTGTAACCAGCTTTTAAGGATGGACTACAGCTTATGGGCCAGTGCCATTTGCTTTCCTCCACAGCTAAGATTTGCCAGCCAGCCTCTGAGTGTTACTGAATCAGCATCCTATAGATGAGTGATACCAGCTCTGTAAGGTGTTTGCATAAATACTCTGCTTGTAAACTGACAGATCTAAGTAAAACTAGTGAACAAAACTGATACAGTAAAGTATCATTTAACATCCCATTGCTTTTTATACCATAACTTTTTATCAGGTGTCTGTACAGATTTGTTTGTTTTTTTTGTTAAATTCTGGAGGAAACTGTTTAAATTACTTAATTGCACATTATGTACTTTTTCTTTTTTGTACTGATGGACTCACGAGGCAGTGGAGGATTCACCCAAAATGTATTCACAAGTCTTATGTTTCAAATAATAGATTTCTTCTTTTCAAAGGCAAGGTGAACTGCCGTTGACGTTTCACCATGTCTTCTGTTGCAGACAATTATCTTTTGTGGGTTTTTTAATATTGTAGATAAGCATTTCCATATTTTTGCATTTTATTCCATTGTTCTCTGTAACTAGAGTTGGATAATGTAATCTGACAGACATACTGAGACTCTAGGGGGTAGATTTACTAAAGCTTCTAAAAATGAAAAGTGAAGGTGTTGCCCATAGCAACCAATTAGATTGGCACTATCATTTCTCTATTGCATTCTGCTAAATGATAGAACCTCCACATGTCTGTTTTAGAAGCTTTAGTAAATCTACCTCCAACTCTCCTCTTATGTAGTCTATTAATGCTGTTACATGTAAGGCATTTTAGATTTTTTTTTAAATAATAAATCAAAAAGAAAACTTTGACATACCCTATTGCAAACTTGGGGCCTGATTCAGCATGGATCGCAACTGCTAAAGTGTATGAAGATGTCCGATTGTTGTGTACTGCGCATGCATCACTGCGATCGCACAGACCACGGAGAGCCATTGCAGAGTGATTGACAGGCAGCAAGCGTTTGGGGGTGGTGACGAGGGAGTGGTTGGCGAAACGCAGACGTGCCTTGGCATTTGAACGCTGTTGCATGGGCATGCATAGATTAGCTGCTGCAATGGCATACACAGCTTGAGTGCTCACTGCGTGCAGAAAGTTTAGCAATTTCTGAGTAAGGTCTGGCCTGCTGTAATTGTGCCGATGTTAGTTGATGGTACCGATGTTTTCGCTGTATTGCAAGGTAGTATGGGAAGTGGGCATCTTTATGTTGTTCTGTGACGGCTTTGCGATTGCATTCATTAGCATATTTTCGCAGTAGATCTGCATGAATAATCACAGCCGCAATAGCAATAGTGTTCCGTGCTGAATCAGGCCCTTAGTATAGTGGACGCATGCACTAACTGCCAGGGTCATCATTGACTGGCTAATGCTAACAGCCATGATTTTATTAAGCTACACTGGGGATGATCCAATTCAGTGCGATTTGAAAAGCACCAGGAAGGAATTCCCGGAGCTATTCTATTCAATTGACCTTGCAGTGCCCTGAACTTAGTCGGGAGTTGCCGGTTACCACGCCTTAAGCCAGGTGTAAAGTCGCAGTAACCAGCATTCTCCAACTTAAGTGCAGGCAGCGATGCTGTTAGTGCACACTCTAACCCAGAAAACAGCATAGCGGCACTAGTTTAGTCATATTTCTGCTCACACCTCACCACACATACACACTAGGGTTCATTTGTTTTAATGAGCCAATTAAGCTACCAGTATATGTTTTTTGGGATTGTGGAAGGAAACTGGAGTAGTCAGAGGAAACCCATGAAAGCACAGGGAGAATATACAAACTCCACACAGATGAGCCATGATTGCAACTTGAACTCATGGTAACCATTACCCCAACTGTGTAGTTGGAGGGTTTATGCCTACCAAACCTTTGCATATCCATGACCCCAGTTTTCTTGCCTGGTCAACGATGCGAACATCACAAAGCTTAGAAATAATGATGCCTTATATATAGTGTAATACTTATGTGTATATATATATATATATATATATAATATACACACTTTTTATATATATATATATATATATATATCTCAATCAAGTGGGAATGGCGGCACTCACATATACTAGTTAGATCAAAAATAATGGGTCTGGAGCCCAAACTGTACATCAACATTTCAGTTGTTACACTTTTCATCAGGCTTCCTGAAACTTTGATATACAGTTTGGTCTCCAGACTCATTATTTTTGATCTAACTGCGTGAGTGCCACTATTCACACTTGATTGCTAAGTTATTGTGGATGGCACCTGGAAAGTCCAATAATAACTGCACTCTCATCTCAGACTATCAACAATAGCAGTGGTGCACCACCCTGGGAAAACCCACATCTCTGTCCAGATATGTAAAGTAAATAAAGAGAAAGCATTCACCAAGAATAAACTGTTTTTACATTGAAAACTCACATGTCAGATACAATGGTTGAGATTTCGGTCTCAAGGACCCCTGTCAAGACAGCCAATCCTTTCCATAGTATACTGTATAAGAACAATTATTTGGAGATGTAGTTTATATTTTAGATGAACAGTCCAGATTACCTTGCTTAAGGACCTCTCCAAACTTTTTTATGCTAGCCAAATCCTGGCTCAGGGTTTCCCTCCAGGCTTGGATGTCAGATCGAGGCCAAACGTCATCCTTCCAGCGTTGGATTCTCATGGGGTTTGGATTTCATATAAGGAGCCACGACCAGGACTCCAGTACAGACATGCTTCTGCATTCTCTGCTCTGCACTGCGGTGTCCAAATTGGGCTTTGTCTATCTCTAAGGGGCTCTGTCTATCTCTAAGGGGCTGGGTCCATCCCTAATGGGCTGTGTCCATCTCTAAGGGGCTGTACTGCTGGGACTGTGTCCATCTCTAAGGAGCTGTGCTGCAGGGCCACAACTAGGCGGGGCCAGAGGTACACATGCACAAGGCGCTGTATATGAGGGGGTGCTGAAGGGCTGACTCAGCCCCTGCAGACCCCGTAGTGGCTTGAAGGCACAGTGGCTTGTGGCCTGCAGATTCCATGCGGTGTAGCCGTCTGCATGGAATCTGCTGAAAATGGCCCTCCAAAACTGGTCAATGCCTAGGAGGAGACAGATGCTAGAGGTCTTACTAGACCTCTAGTGTCTGTTAGTCCAGTGCATAGCATATGGCATTCCCGGAAGTGCCGGGAATACTGGCGCTGCCGGGAGAAGATGCAGAAAGTTGCATCTTCTCCCGTGAAACCCCTGCCAACAAGCGTAAAACCCCTGGCAACGAGCATGAAACCCCTCGCAACGAGCATGAAACCCCTGGCAACGAGCATGAAACCCAGAGCATGAGATCCCTGGCAATGAGCATGAGACTCCTGGCAACGAGCATGGAACACCTGACAACAAGCATAAACCCCTGGCAATGAGCATGAAACCCCTGGCAATGAGCGTGAAACCCCTGGCAACGAGCATGAAACCCCTGGCAACGAGCATGAGACTCCTGGCAATGAGCATGAAACACCTGACAACAAGCATAAACCCCTGGCAACGAGCATGGAACACCTGACAATGAGCATGAAACCCCTGGCAATGAGAATGGAACCCCTGGCAATGAGCGTGAAACCCCTGGCAACAAGCATGGAACACCTGACAACAAGCATAAACCCCTGACAATGAGCATGAAACCCAGAGCATGAGACCCCTGGCAATGAGCATGAAACACCTGACTACAAGCATGAAACCCCTGGCAATGAGCATGAAACCCAGAGCATGAGACCCCTGGCAACGAGCATGAAACACCTGACAAGCATGAAACCCCTGGCAATGAGCATGGAATCCCTGGCAATGAGCATGAAACCCCTGGCAACGAGCATGAAACCTCTGACATCGAGTATGAAACCCCTGACATTGAGCATGAAACCCAGAGCACGAGACAATGAGCATGGTCCCTGGCAACGAGCGTGAAACCCCTGGCAACGAGCATGAGACTCCTGACAATGAGCATGAGACCCTTGGCAACAAGCATGAGACCCCTGACAATGAGCATGAAACACTTGACAACAAGCATGAAACCCCTGGCAATGAACATGAAACACAGAGCATGAGACCTCTGGCAATGAGCATGAAACACCTGACAACGAGCATGAAACCCCTGGCAATGAGCATGAAACCCAGAGCATGAGACCCCTGGGAATGAGCATGAGACCCCTGCCAATGAGCATGAGACCCCTGGCAATGAGCTTGAGACCCCTGGCAACGAGCATGAAACCATTGACATCGAGCATGAAACCCCTGACATTGAGCATGAAACCCCTGACATCGAGCATGAAACCCAGAGCACGAGACAATGAGCATGGAATCCCTGGCAACGAGCGTGAAACCCCTGGCAACGAGCATGAAACCCCTGACAACGAGCATGAGACCCTTGGCAACAAGCATGAGACCCCTGACAACGAGCATGAAACACCTGACAACAAGCATGAAACCCCTGGCAATGAGCATGAAACACAGAGCATGAGACCTCTGGCAATGAGCATGAAACACCTGACAACGAGCATGAAACCCCTGGCAACGAGCATGAAACCCAGAGCATGAGACCCCTCGCAATGAGCATGGGACCCCTGGCAATGAGCATGAGACCCCTGGCAACGAGCATGAAACCTCTGACATCGAGCATGAAACCCCTGACATTGAGCATGAAACCCCTGACATCGTGCATGAAACCCAGAGCACGAGACAATGAGCATGGAATCCCTGGCAACGAGCGTGAAACCCCTGGCAACGAGCATGAAACCCCTGACGAGCATGAGACCCCTGGCAACAAGCATGAGACCCCTGACAACGAGCATGAAACACCTGACAACAAGCATGAAACCCCTGGCAATGAGCATGAAACACAGAGCATGAGACCTCTGGCAATGAGCATGAAACACCTGACAACGAGCATGAAACCCATGGCAATGAGCATGAAACCCAGAGCATGAGACCCCTGGCAATGAGCATGAAACCCCTGGCAATGAGCATGAGACCCCTGGCAATGAGCATGAGACCCCTGGCAACGAGCATGAAACCCCTGGCAACGAGCATGAAACCCCTGGCAATGAGCATGAAACCCCTGACAATGAGCATGAAACACCTGACAAGCATGAAACCCCTGGCAATGAGCATGGAATCCCTGGCAACGAGGGTGAAACCCCTGGCAACGAGCATGAAACCTCTGACATCGAGCATGAAACCCCTGACATCGAGCATGAAACCCAGAGCACGAGACAATGAGCATGGTCCCTGGCAACGAGCGTGAAACCCCTGGCAACGAGCATGAAACCCCTGACAATGAGCATGAGACCCTTGGCAACAAGCATGAGACCCCTGACAATGAGCATGAAACACTTGACAACAAGCATGAAACCCCTGGTAATGAACATGAAACACAGAGCATGAGACCTCTGGCAATGAGCATGAAACACCTGGCAACGAGCGTTAAACCCCTGGCAACGAGCATGAAACCCCTGACAATGAACATGAGACCCTTGGCAACAAGCATGAGACCCCTGACAACGAGCATGAAACACCTGACAACAAGCATGAAACCCCTGGCAATGAGCATGAAACACAGAGCATGAGACCTCTGGCAATGAGCATGAAACACCTGACAACGAGCATGAAACCCCTGGCAACGAGCATGAAACCAAGAGCATGAGACCCCTGGCAATGAGCATGAGACCCCTGGCAACAAGCATGAAACCTCTGACATCGAGCATGAAACCCCTGATATCTAGCATGAAACCCCTGACATCGAGCATGAAACCCAGAGCACGAGACAATGAGCATGGAATCCCTGGCAACGAGCATGAAACCCCTGACAACGAGCATGAGACCCTTGGCAACAAGCATGAGACCCCTGACAACAAGCATGAAACACCTGACAACAAGCATGAAACCCCTGGCAATGAGCATGAAACAGAGAGCATGAGACCTCTGGCAATGAGCATGAAACACCTGACAAGGAGCATGAAACCCCTGGCAATGAGCATGAAACCCAGGGCATGAGACCCCTGGCAATGAGCATGAGACCCCTGCCAATGAGCATGAGACCCCTGGCAATGAGCATGAGACCCCTGGCAACGAGCATGAAACCCCTGGCAACGAGCATGAAACCCCTGGCAATGAGCATGAAACCCCTGACAATGAGCAGGTAATTAAAATGTAATTAGAAGCCTTACTGTGGGACATAAAATGGTGTCAGGGGAAAATATGTAAGTGGCACTTTGGTAATAGGCATTACAGTGTGTGGCATAATGTGTAATGGGCATTATGGTGTGTGGAATAATGTAAGTCACTATACTAGGGACGTCTGACTAGTGCACTGCCTTATGGAGGAACCAAGGACAAAATCCAGGTACAGGAAGGGAGAGGGCGCAAAATGACTGCCTTGCCCCAGGTGACAGATATCCTAGTTTCGGCCCTGTGTGCTGTCACTATGTCCATCTAAGTGGCAAGCTGTGTTCAGTCCCCTTAGTCTATTTAGTGTAATTCTATCACAGTGGTGATGTACTGACTCCGCAGGCCCCACCCACTGCGTTCGCAGTGTGACTCCATATTTGTCAGCAAAAAACTTTAAAATAAGAACAAAAAGAAAAAAAGTAAAAAAAAAATATAATGGATGTATTTGTACTGTTCTATGCGCTTAACCCAGAGCATGTGAGTAAAAGTGGTCTGACTCTATGCAGTGTGAGCCAAGCTGCCAGTTCTAAAAATAAAAATGTTACTGTGCACTGCACCCCAGTACACTGTGTTACCCCATAGCATGTGTGTAAAAGCGATCTGACTCCATGCAGCTGTGAGGTGGTCAAAATTGACTAGAAATGACCGGAAATTAATGTTATTGAGGTTAATAATACTTTAGGAACAAAAAAGCCCAAATTATGTGATTTAGCTTTTAGGTTTAGGTTTAGGGGTAAGGTTAGGATACCTACAGACAGGTGTCTGTATCCTAATACTGTCAGGATGCTGGCATTAGGATTCTGACCAGCATCCACCGGCATCCCATACCCAATCTTCTTAATTGATGTTTGATGCTATATTGGGGAGAGATGTTTCCCACTTCTGGAAGTTGTTGGATAGCCAATAGGTTGCAGAAGTAAATAACCCTGATCCATTTGACAATGTTACTGCTACCCAATTTCCCAAGGCTGAAGTGTTCCTTTTGCCAAGCTTGATTGGGGATTCATAAAAAGACGAGACCAGCAGTGGAGCACAGAATGATGTACCTCCTACTGAAGTAAAAAATGTTGTTGAACCAGTTTTCTGTCTGTCTGGTTTTGAATTTAGAAACTATATTTTTGCTATAGAACAGTTAAAAGCCCCAACTCAGGTAAAGGCTAGAGAGAATGTAAATTGTATTTTTTATTCAAGCCTGGTGAGTGCTCCCTATCATGGTGTTCTACATTGGAAACTGTCTTGTTTCAGTTTGGAATGACAGCTCAGCTATAAACTTTTGAGTAACTGTCATTGCTGTCAACTGTTCTCGCTGCTACCATCATGATTCTTCCTTTGGTAATCTCCTCTGCTTACATTGTGACAGCAGCTGATATAAACATGGGGAGCAACTGTCCTTATTCTGTTTCCAACAACAAGTTAACAATAAAGAAAAACACCGGGCTAGGCATAGTTACTCCAGACAAACACATAACTACAAGACACCATGTGTAGCACTCTGGAACCAGCAGAGGAAGGATGCTCATTTATTTATCTAAAACAGAAAAACTTTTGCTATCGGCGCTAACAATAATATACTGCAAATTTATGTGTGTGCAGCATGTGCTATCATGGCAGCTTTCAATGAAGGCTATAAAAAGCCTAGTTGGGTGTGGGTAACAGCCAGCCCCTGTATAGATGTGTCCCTCTATATCTAGGAGGTGAGTACATTTAACTGCAATGTAATGATGTGCTAGGCATATATGCTAGTGTTAGGGACCTGCAGAAATATGGGGTCCCTTGATGCTGGGCTGCAGGCTTAAATGCTTTGATCAAATCATGACAAAATCCCCTTTGTTTTATTTGCTGCACACACATAAATTTGCAGTATATTATTGTTAGCGCCGATAGCATAAGTTTTTCTGTTTTGTATACATATATGGCATTAATATTGCCATGCTGCTGGTACCATGTATGATATGGGTAAAACCGAGCGCAGGCATATTTCTTTTCTGTTTTGTTTCAAAATTTTGCCTTGTGCTATCATGGCAGCTTTCAATTAAGGCTATAAAAGGCCTAGTTGGGTGTGGCTAACAGCCAGCCCTGTATAGATGTGTCCCTCTGCATCTAGGAGGTGAGTACATTTAACTGCAATGTAATCATGTTCTAGGCATATATGCTAGTGTTAGGGATCTGCAGAAAAATGGGGTACCTTGATGCTGGGCTGCAGGCTTAAATGCTTTGATCAAATCATGACAAAATCCCTTTGTATTGTTTGCTGCACACACATAAATTTGCAGTATATTATTGTTAGCGCCGATAGCAAAAGTTTTTCTGTTTTGTATACATATATGGCATTAATATTGCCATGCTGCTGGTACCATGTACGATATGGGTAAAACCGAGCGCGGGCATATTTCTTTTCTCATTTATTTATCTACTTATATAAAAGCAAAAATTTGTCCTTCTGTCTTTCTATACAAATCCACAATTTACAAGCCACGATCGTGAAATTTTACATACGAGCGGATTAAAATATGGTGGAGGCAACTAATAAAATTTGAAATCGAAATTAATTACTGTTAATTTTTAATTAATGAAAAACCACAATTTTGCATAGCATTCGACCTCTACAGGTCAGGTACGGAATTACAAAAGGATTTAGCTTATCAACTATTTTGTCTTTTCTATCTTCTCTACTAAATCGAAATTAATTACTGTTAATTTTTAATTCATTAAAAAACACAATTTTTACATAGTATTCACCTTCTACAAGTCAGGTACAGAATTAGAAAAGGATTTAGCGTATCTACTATTATTTATTCTCTATCTTCTTCTCTACTATATAAAAGCAAAAATTTGTCCTAATGTACTTTTGTCTTTCTATAGATATCCACAGTTTACAAGTGAAGATCGTGACATTTTACATACGAGCGTATTAAAACATGGCGGAGGCAACTAAATAAATTTTAAATGGAAATTAATTACTGTTAATTTTTAATTAAATAAAAAACACAATTTTTGATAGATGCTCATTGTGGGGCCTCACAGCATATGGGTAGGGCCTCGGAGCAAGCGTTTTGTGTTGTTATGATCTAAATGTTTATTATAGTAGAGAGCATTAGCAGGCTTTGCCAGTATTCTCAGCTCTCAGACTATACCAAATTATGCAACAACATTCACTTCTTTCTTCCAACTGTGTCAAAATGATGACTTAGCAAGGACCCTGCTGTACTGTGAGCTGCCAAAATATTACACATGGAATGCTTCTCCAAAAGATTTTCTTTGCAGAAACCAGGGAGTCACTGTAGATGGTCATCCAGAAGCTCTTGGCCATGTTTACACTGTACATCCTACAAATTTAGAATGCTTCTATCTCCAAAGTTTGCTTTACACCATTACAGGTCCTACTTCCTTCGAAGACCTTAGGACTATTGATGGGGAAGTTTGTCACACTTTTTGTGAGGCTTGCCTAAGAAGAGTTTGCTTGGAGGATGATGTGTAAACAAGCATTCTTAAAATCCCGGGCAACGCCGGGTACTACTGATAGTCATTTATAAATGATAAAGGACAGTCATGGTTGACAGTCCACTTTTAAGATTATTAGCAAAGATTGTTTAATGTTTTGTGTATAGCCTTTTACTATCTACACTCATTCCAACTGAACCACAGCGTTGGTATATATACTGTATATTTGAACAGTAGTGTCTAAATCCCCTTCACGGAGAGGAACCTGACGTCATCAGCCAGTGTCCAGTGTCATTCCCTACCATCCAAGTGGGCATAGAGGGGGAATATAACCATGTGGCGAGCGTATCGAGCCACCAAGCCCAAAGCGTGGTGAGCGCAGTGAGCCCGCGAGGGGACAACTTAATTCTTTAAGTGGGGACAACTTACTTCTTTAGCTGGCCTTAATGAGCATGAACTGCACTTCCACCCTCACTCACATCACTTCCAGGTCCCTAGCATGAAGGGGAATTAAGCTCTACAATATATGAACACCCAGGACTTTACAGGGGGACGTGGTCACTATGGTGATGGGTTACACCCCCGTGGCCATGTCCCCCTGTAAAGTCCTGGGTGTTCAGTATGGCTCAGGCTGATGACATCACCAGGCTACAGGTGGGAGTGATGGTGGGAATTGGACAGACACCAAAGGTGCTCACTCAGGTCTTTATATGTTTTGTCAGTTATATGTATTCATGTCTTGATAAAAGAGCTTCTAGCCCTAAAACATTGGCTATTACAATACTGGCATTGCCTGTTTTATTAACATTGCTGAGGAGTAGTGGAGGGTTGCTATTAATGCTGGGAGTAGTGGGGTTATGTTAGTGATGCTGGGAGTAGTGGGGAGGGGGGGATGTTAGTGATGCTGGGAGTAGTGGAGAGGGGAGGGTTGTTAATGGTGCTGGCAGTAGTGGGGGAAATCCCCGGAGGTGTCCCCAGGGATGTGCAGCCTCTGCTCCCTATAGATGGGCTCTTTGCATATCAAGAGCCTACATGATAAGCCTGCTGATTGTGAATTCAATATTATTTCCGCATGGTGGCATCACTTGTAAAGGGCATTACTGTGTGGCATCAAATGTAAAGGGCATTACTGTGTGTGGCACAATGTGTATATGGGGTATTACTGTGTGGCATCAAATGTAAAGGGCATTACTGTGTGGAATAATGTGTTTCAAGGGGCTCTACTATTGTGTGGCATAATGTGTATAAGGGGTATTATGGTGTGGTACATTACACTAATAAAAAGGGAGGGCATCTTAAGGGCACGACCCCTTGTGAGTGGCCCCTATAATGGCACGCGCATAATTACAGCCTTATATTTTCCATACCCCCACTTCAAAATTCCCATTACGACCACTGTATACAGTCAGGTGCATAAATATTGGGACATTGACAGAATTTTCAGATTTTGGTCTCTATTCACCACCACAATGGTTTTGAAATTAAACAAACAAGATGTGCTTTAACTGCAGACTTTCAGATTTAATTTGAGGGTAATTACATCCAAATCAGGTGAACGGTGTAGGAATTACAACGGTTTCAATATGTGCCTCCCACTTTTTAAGGGGCCAAAAGTAATGGGACTATCATCTCAAAAGCTATTTCATGGACAGGTGTGGGCTATTCCCTCGTTATTTCATTATCATTTAAGCAGGTAAAAGGTCTGGAGTTGATTCTAGGTGTGACATTTGCATTTGGAATCAGCTGCTGTCAACTCTCAATATGAGATCCAAAGAGCTGTCACTATCAGTGAAGCAAGCCATCATTAGGCTGAAAAATCAAAACAAACCCATCAGAGACATAGCAAAAACATTAGGTGTGGCCAAATCAACTGTTTGGAACATTCTTAAAAAGAAAGAACGCACCGGAGAGCTCTGCAACACCAAAGGACCCGGAAGACCATGGAAAACAACTGTGGTGGATGACAAAAGAATTATTTCCCTGGTGGAGAAAAACCCCTTCACGACAGTTGGCCAAATCAAGAACACTCTCCAGGAGGTAGATGTATATGTGTCAAAGTCAACAATGAAGAGAAGAGTTCACAAGAGTGAATATAGAGGGTTCACCACAAGATGCAAACCATTGGTGAGCCACAAAAACAGGAAGACCAGATTAGAGTTTGCCAAACAACATCTAAAAAAGCCATTACAGTTCTTGAACAACATCCTATGGACAGATGAGACAAAGATCAACTTGTACCAGAGTGATGGGAAGAGAAGAGAAGGAAAGGAACTGCTCATGATCCAAAACATACCACCTCATCAGTGAAGCATGGTGGTGGTAGTGTCATGGCGTGGGCATGTATGGCTGCCAATGGAACTGGTTCCCTTGTATTTATTGATGATGTGACTGCTGACAAAAGCAGCAGAATGAATTCTGAAGTGTTTCAGGCAATATTATATGCTCATATTCAGTCAAATGCTTCAGAACTCATTGGACGGCGCTTCACAGTGCAGAAGGACAATGACCCGAAGCATACTGCAAAAGCAACCAAAGAGTTTTTTAAGGCTAAAAAGTTAAATGTTATGCAATGGCCAAGTCAATCCCCTGACCTGAATCCGATTGAGCATGCATTTCTCTTGATGAAGACAAAACTGAAGGGAAAATGCCCCAAAAACAAGCAGGAACTGAAGACATTTTCAGTAGAGGCCTGGCAGAGCATCACCAGGGATGAAACCCAGCGTCTGGTGATGTCTATGCGTTCCAGATTTCAGGCTGTAATTGCCTTCAAAGGATTTGCAACAAAGTATTAAAAAGTGAATGTTAGATTTAGGATTGTTTAGTTTGTCCCATTACTTTTGGTCCCTTAAAAAGTGGGAGGCACATATAGAAACCATTGTAATTCCTACACCGTTCACCTGATTTGGATGTAATTATCCTCAAATTAAATCTGAAAGTCTGCAGTTAAATCACATCTTGTTTGTTTCATTGTAAAGCCATTGTGGTGGTGAATAGAGGCCAAAATATGAAAATTCTGTCAATGTCCCAATATTTATGGACCTGACTGTATATATAGGCATACCACAAGGAGCGGCACTCAGGGCATACTAACAAAAAAACTTTAATAACCTTGCGGTTCCCACCATTGACTACAATGGAGGGAGCCGTTCATTGGCTGAGAGAGATGGGAGATGGCCTCTCTCAGCCAATGAACGCTTAGCAGCGGGGTTTCCATGGTGATACCCCGCCGCTAAGCTCTCATTCGGGAAGTACCGTTCTATAGAACGGTACTAAGTTCGTGGATCGCGTTTTCGTTTTTTTTTTTTGCCAAGTCCGGGGATGCCTACTTTGGAACGAAGAGGACAGAACCTCGCATAGGAGATGGTGAGTATGTTTTTTTTCACAGGTCCCCTATGGATACTTTACCGGACAAGTGGACCGATGCTACAGGTTACATAGGTGAGTATGTGTACATGTGTGTATGTATGTTTAATAAACTTATACTGTCACGGTGTGTGTGTCCTGTGTTTTTTTTAAACATTTTTTTACAGGTGAACTACAGGTACTAGTGGGCCCTTAATGCCCTGCATGCTGGTACTTGTGGTTCTCCAAGTACCAGCATGCGGGGCAGGCTTGCTGGGACTTGCAGTTCTACTTGTAAAGACAATGTTTGATATTCTTTATTTACACCACACCACACAATCAACCCGTCACACACCGCCACCAGGGGTGGCGGGGATAGCCCCGGGCTATCAGCCTGGGCCTGGGGTGCCCTGGAGAGGGTGACCTCTTTATTGGGGGGGGTCCCCAGCTCTCCAGGGATCCCCGGCCTGGGTTGACTAGCGGTCAGGGCTGATGCTGCGGCTGGGGGGCCCGGTGAAAGGGCTCCCCTGGCTGTGGCATCAGCCCCCCGCTAGAAAAAGTCCAGTGCTGGTTCTGGAACATACAGGGGAACCCTACTCATTTTTTTCCCCTGTATTTCCAGAACCAGGACCGGATCAGAGCCCAGAGCTGGTTGCGCAGAATACGGTGGACCCCTACGTCGTTTGTCCCCCGTATTTTGGCAACCAGCTCTGGTTCTGACTAGCCCGGTGCTGGTTGTGCTTAAGTACAGGGGACCCCTACATAGTTTGTCCCCTGTATTTAAGCACACCCAGCACTGGGTCACTAATGCCCGGGGCTGGTTGCTCTTTTTTGGGGGGGGCACGCCATTTTTTTCTTTTTTTACACAGGTTTTTTTTTTTTTACCACAGCAGCACAGACGGGTCTCACGGACCCGTCAGTGCTCTGTGTCAATGACACAGGTGCAAGTAGCACGGATCTCCTGGTCCGTGCGTGCATCTGTGTCATTGAAATACACAGCAGCACAGACGGGTCTCACTGACCCATCTGTGCTCTGTGTCACTGTCAATCACACAGATGCATGTAGCACGGATCTCACGAGTCCGTGCTACATGCAAATGAGCACCATAATGCTGATTGGCTGAGAGCCATGACAGACGGCTCTGTCAGCCAATTAGCACTTTGCCCATTAAAGGCAAAGGCATTTTTTTTAAAATAGCCGCTCGAGGCAAAACCTCGAGATCCGACAGCAGATCTCGAGGTTTTGCCTCGGGAGAGGGATCCGGGGCAGACAGGGAGATCCAAGCTTGGGCTCGGATCGCCCCGGATCCCAGAAGTTCGGGTGGGTTCGGTTCTCAGGGAACCGAACCCGCTCATCCCTAATATATATATATATATGTATATATATATATATATATATATATATATAAGAGGTTTAAAAAGACATGCGCCTAATAGTGTAGTAATTTCAATGAATGATATGTCGGTGTTCAAATGATGATTGTGCGTACCAAAATGAAAATCTTTTAGGCTTATCTGAGATCCAGAAATGAGTGGTCCGCTCCGGATGGATATTAAAGGATGTCGTCACCTGGATCACCTTGAAACAGAGCTTATACAAGCTCTCAGAGGAGAAAAGTGTATATAGTATAGTAATTATTTTTTAAAAAATAGCGTGATTAAATATAGAGTCTGCGTACCAGAATATGCCAGTTCGATAGCATGTAGTATGTCCAGCTCCCCACGTCTCCTAGTACCCTTCCTCCGTCCCTCACTGGAACGTATGCAATCAGTGTAAACTAGCTACAGTGTGCCTCATAAGATGTGCAGTCTTGAGGCACACTGTAGCTCGTTTACACAGATATCTCAATATCACGTTATTTCACTCAGATTGAGGGAACTGCTATTTACTGTGTGCAGTCCCCACATATTCTCTTCACATATATATATATATATATATATATATATATATATGTACATTAAAGCCACTCTAGCTCACAGGATCTGTGTAGTTGTTAGTAGTTTATTTTCTGTACTGTAACACTGTACTGTAAACTATATGGTTGCGAAGAATTCTTGTTATTGTACTTGTGACAACTAAATTGTAGTCATTGCCCTGTTAGACATCCATTTACAAGTCATGTTTAGTTTATTATACTTAAAATGCTGTATAAATCACAGGCCAGTGCCAGAGTCATTATAATTTTGCTTTGACAAATCACCTTAACATCGATTCTCCAAATACACATTTTTGGATTTTTATATCTACCTTTAAATGAGAATTCATACATTTAGGGCATATTATAATACATTCCTTATGGACACTTGTCTTCCATGATTTTCACATGCATTTACCTCAATGTGAACATGTGTAAATGCAACGCAGACAAAATAAATTCTTAATGAAGTTAAAAATAACATGTGAACAAGCCTTAACATTCATTCCATCACAGGTTTCCTAGCTGTCAGCTGAAGATGAATACCTACACCTGATGCTTTTATGTGAAGTATAAATAGGTTCATAATCGATCCCTAAGGAAAAGTGTTTTCAGAGAAAGAGAGTGGGGCTGTGAAAGCATTAAGGCAGAATCAAACATAAAACATGTAAATGTCTATCATTTCTATGTAAGATGCATACTGTATGTTTATGCCAGTCATACGTGCCTTTTATCTTTTTGAGAAATTTCTAAATTTCATGGTGTCCTCCTGGACTGATGAGAAAATAGGCTGCTTCCAGATCCCATTTATATTTCTTGTCAAGTGTCAGGGGAGAGGACATGATGATGTGATTTTAAATATTCAGCACTGAAAAAAACAAATTCAGCACTATAGTATCCATAATAATGCATATAAAATGCTCTGCAAGAGGATGTCCATGTAAATAGTAGTCACTCGTGAAATAAAGATATCTCACTTAGGGCCTTATTCCGAGATTTACGCAATGACAATATTTACGGAGATTGGGCGATTGTTACCCATTGCGCATGTTCCAAAGCCACACTGCACATGCGCAGCGATTGCAGAGCGAGGACGCTTGCCCAGAGGTTTCACTCGCAAGTTGAGTGACAAGTAGTCAGTGTTTGGGGGAGGTAACGGGGGTGGTTACAAAAATGCAGACCGCTCATGGGCATGCATAAATTAGCCATTGCTACCTCCTTCAGAGCATGAGAGCTCTCAGCGTGTCAGAAGAGACGCAGCATTTGAGACAGGTCAGACTTGTCTTAGAGGCTGAATGGCTGCCCAATGTGATTCAATGTTACCAATGTTTACGCTGTTGTACTTCGTTGGATGAATAAAGGCAGTAGCGGGCGTCCCTAAACCCGGAGAAGCTTTGGAAGGCATTAGCATATTTTAGCAATTGTGAAAGATCTCAGTTGCGATTGCATTAGCGTTATTCAAATAATCAGGCCCTTAGTCTCCCTGTATTAACAGCTCTTGGTGGATTCCATAAGTATTAACAAAGGCATCTTTCCACTAAAGATGGTACAGTATTTCCTGACAATTTCTAAAATGTGAGTGCATCTAACACACCTTGGCTGATGATAAGCTGCACTTTCACGCCAATGCCAGGTTCTGCCTAACAGAAATGCAGGCCGCTACCATACAAAAACCTAGACCACCTGACCTACTGTATACTACACTAATAAACAAGCTTTCCACAAACAAGACAAGACCCTCATCTGTCAAATGTACCCCATACATCCTGAACATCAAATGCAAAACCTATTATAGTGGGCAAAAGAGAAATATAGAAAAAAAATTCATATTTTTAATTGTGTGTAATTTGCGAGCAATTACATTTTTGTGAAGAAGTAACATGACAACAGCAATGAAGACGAGGGAAGTACCAGGAATGTAATGCAGGGTGGGGTGTTGATGAGGGAGTATGGTGGGGAGGAACTCAGCAAGAGGTGAAAAACAAAAAACCTGCTGAGTGACTGTATTGTTGGGGTTAATTAAATCTGGCTAGTCAGGCAAAAAACTGAAAATCCCTCAAGACTCTCACTGTTGAAAGTGATGAGTATTATCTGAGTAGGAGATACAGGGGAGTCAAACACAACAGTAACCAACAAGGACTACAATACAGACAGCAGAAAACAAAAAGTAAAAAACATCAACCAGTAGAAACAAGCCTAACATAGCGCTTATAACAAGTCAACTTCAATTGGCCAAGTGCAGATGAAGTAGCACCTATTCGAAGCAAATGGGGCTCATAATCACTTGGGGAGAAACCATTGAGATTCAAACAATACCAACAGTTGGTCATAAGGCTAAGTAAGCTTTGGCAAAACCTGTAAATCAGTCCAAGCCACCTGTGAGACCCAACAGCCGCCAACCATTTTGTTGGTTTTACAATGCCTGATTTTGCAAAACACTGAACTTTCTCCAATAAAAACATCCGAGCGGATCATGGTGTGCAGCACCAACTTAGCTTGTGCAGCCAGCTCGGATATTCCAAAGGTGCTATGAAATACCATGGAAAAATCCAATAAAAAAAGGTAAACTCCAGACTAGGAAACTGCAATAATAGGGAGACTGTGAACAGGAGTCCAATCAAAAGGGGAATATCGATTGGCCACGTCTTATTGATCGGACATAGGACCAAGCAAGCCCAACTCTTAAGAGCATTTACAATGATAAAACTCTTAGTAAACATGAAAAGAAAGATATACCTGTCAGCGTCTCAGAGACACAGGGCCGAGACCAGCCGTAGACATAGGGGGGTACCAATTAGCCCCAAATTTTGTTCGGGCGCTAATGGATAGCCACGATTGTCAAAAAATTGAGATTTTCACTGATTATCCCCATTTTTCGCCTATGTTTTTTTATCACCCTATCCTTTTATTTTGGTCGAAATAATAGGATAGTTCTCCCGAAAACACATAGGACCCGCGATAAGTTTGCAGACCTATGTGTTTTCGCAATTTGGGTGGTGAAAAAAAAATTATTATTTGACTAATTGGATACCCCCATAGAGTCCCCATATAAGATATAGCATCAAGCTTTGTCTATGGTGCTGGAAGAAATCTTTAAATTCAGTCCAAGCATTCTGATAGGAGTGGACCAGTGCATGCCAGGAGCAAGGGACTGCTCAGCTAAATCTTCCATGACATCTCGGTGACCTGCCATACAGGGGGCAAATCTCATCAACTAAACAAGCATCGGGTGGTAGAACCCTTAACCTGTCCTTTTGGAAGCGCGATAGCACATCAGCAATCATGTTCTCGCCACCTGGAACTTATAGTGCTTTAAAGACTATGGGCCATATTCAATTAGAAGCAAAAAGCCAAGATCCTCGAAAAAGTATCGCCGATTGCTGCTTTTCACCAGGCGGAAACTTATCTCCGTATTCAATGCCATCCGCTTTTCGCGTACGTGGAAAGTAATGCAATGTAATAGGTGAAAAAGATTCGCCTCTGAATACAGTAGCAGGAGAAAAGAAGTGCAACATTTTTATTTTTGGGGTGCAAAGGTGGGAAAACATCTCAGCACCCTTGGGACAGTCCCCCAAAGGATAACTGCGTAAAAAAAAAAAAAAAAAGCGAGGAACACCCCAAAAACGCCACAAAACAATGCGGCACGTTATCCGTTAATAGCATGCACCATCCCCAGGTAATCACATCTAAAGATAATGCTCTTATTGCACAACTTGCAACCTAAAATCTTCAATGCAACCATAATGGGAAAAAGCTCCAGAAGCAAAAGATGTTTAGTAAGACCTCTAGCAAACCACCCTGCAGGCCAAGGGCCAGCATACTAGGCCCCATCCAGGTAACAACCGAACCCAAAGGAACCAGCAGCATCAGTAAACAACTGCAAGTGGGAACTGGTACTGCTGGGGGCAATTTCAAGTGCACACCATTAAAGTCAGTGAGAAAAGAGAGCCAAATAGAGAGGTCCCTTTGTTTACACAGAGAGCTGAATAAAATGGTGTGACCTACGGATGCCCACAGCGGTTCTTTTTAGTTTCCGAGAGAAAACTGGGCCCATGGGAATAACCTGGCAGGTAAAGTTAAGCAAGCACAGCAAAGGGACTGTATTTTTTGGAGCTAATTAAGTGCCTGATGCAAACTGAACTTCCTAGCCGACAAGCAGACCTGAATGGAATCTTTACATTTTAGCACTTTGGGCCTGATTCAGACCCGCTCGCAAGCGGATCGATGGTCGGGCAGTGCACACGTGCGCGAGCCCTGGAGCGAGTGAGAACTTAAAAAATCAGCCCTGATTCAGAGCAAGCGCTCGCAAATAGCGAGTGCCTCTGAATCAGGACCTTTGTCTGATGGCAGATGACAACAAATGTCCAAGGTATCAATTTCAGTACCAAGTAAGAAAGTTGAGTCACTGGACCTACAATTTTGTCGTGAGCAATTTGAACCCTGAAAAAAAAAAGCTTGAATAAAAAGCAGCAGATAACCACAACGAGGTAAATCAGCAGGACCCACAAAAAAAAATAATCTAGATTATGCATAATACCATGACCCCCAGACAAATACTCAATGCACCAATTCAGAAAAAGCTGAATTTTTCAAAAAGACGCAGGAGATGGAACACCCCATACCAACCAATTGTCTATTTAATATACGTCAACCAGGCGAAAGCCTATATACCTAAAAGAGTCAGGATGCAAGGGTAGTAAATGAAAAGCAGATTCAACATCTACCATACCGATCAAACCACCACAACCATGGGCCCGAACAAGCTCTTGTGCCTGATCAAAAGATTGATAAGCCACCGGGCAGAGCTCTTGTGGGATGGCATCATTACACATAGTCAGGATGGGTAAGTAAGATGCTGAATGAAAGAGCTCGACATCTTCTTAGGGATGACTCCGACAGGAGACAACACCAATTCTGCAATAGGTGGAGAAGAGAAGGGTCCAGTGATGCAACCTAACCGCACTTCCTAAAGGATCTTTTCCTTAACAACAAGCGGCAGTTCCCTTGCTGATTGAAGGTTCTTTGGCAAACCAACTGGAACAACTGAAACAACTGGTAAACAAATGCTAATTTAAATTCCCAAAAAAAACTTGGCATCAACACTGTTCAGATACCATGCTAACCACTTGGCCATAGCATACGAGTTGACAGGGGAAATGTTAAGGATAGTGGAACCTCAATAACTTACTGTTCGGATACCATGCTAACCACTTGGCCATAGTATACGAGTTCACAGGGGAAATATTAAGGATAGAGGTACCTCAATAACTCAGTCCAGCAACAGCCTAGAGGGCTGGGTAACTTGGCTTACTGCGGATGTGTAGCAGCCTTGTGGGCTGATTATTCTTGGCTGGTAGTGACCTGTGGGCCATAGAATAAGATGCAGCCTTTGGGTAGAGAAGCAGCCTTGTGGGCTAGAAGGCCTTGGTGTTAAGTCCCAGGTGTGACTCTTGGGGGTATCAGTTCCGCAACAGCCTTGGGGGCTGGTATGTCTTGGATAGCTGTTGTCACTGGGTCGTAGGACAAGATGCGGCCTTTGGGCCATGCATAAGCCTTGAGGGCTGGTATGCCTTGGTTAGCTGTTGTCACAACTTGGTCTGGATTTGGATCCGGAGAAGAGACAGGAGACGTCAGTGGGATGGTTTGCTGGTATTGGAATGAAGCCGGTTTCAGGGGGGTGCGAATCATGAATGAAGAAGCAGAAGGGAGGTCCGGACGAAGGTTCTGCCGGAGCGAAGGTAAGTCGGACCCTGGAGCTGGAGTGGAAGGCTGAAAGGACGAAGAGTCCCGTGGACAGCAGGCCTTTACTGGGGGGTAGGCAACAGAGTGATGCACTCAGGAACCGGGAACAGTGGTGGAGCAGGCTGGAACTGCGATAGCGGATATCAGGCAGACTGTGACAAACTGCAGCAGCACGGAGGCTAGGGAGCTCAGGAACTAACATCAGCTTGCGCTGTGTAAGGCATTGCACTGCAATGAAAGAGTGTGCAAAACACCCTTACATACCAAGGGTAGTGCAGGGATTGGCTAGACCTCCCAGGGAGCGTGCAGGAATGGAATTGGTTCCCCCAGGTCACATGTCCACATCCGAGATGGTGGCGCCCAGTGGCCGCCGGCGCTACACAGGAGTCCTCTGCCACCAGTTCCTAGCACCCGGATCACTTCCAGAAGCCAGCACCACTGCAGGAAGGACCCTGCCAGAGCGCCCGGACAGGTAAGGTCTGTGCTCTCCGTGGCAGCGCAGCCCGGGTTGTGATAGTACCCCCTCCTTTAGAGATGGCCTCCGGACATTTCTTAGGCTTCTCGGGGTTCTTGGAATGGAAATCGAGGATCAAACGAGGTGCCTGGATATCTTTAGCTTTCACCCACAACCTTTCTTCAGGAACGTAACCCTTCCAATCCAACAGATATTGTAATTGACTGTAACGGAATCTCGAATCTAAAATTTGTTTAACCTCGAATTCGACTCCTCTCTCGGTCCTGATTTTGGGAGCTGGAGGAAGAGCTTGGAAGAACCGATTGAGAATCAGTGGTTTTAATAAGGAGATGTGAAAGGAATTTGGGATTTTGAAGTAAGGAGGAAGCTTCAATTTGTAGGCCACGGGGTTGATGACTTCAATGATAGAAAAAGGACCAATAAACCGAGGAGCGAATTTCATTGAAGGAACTGAGAGTCGTAAATTCCGGGTAGATAGCCACACTTGATCTCCCTCCTTCATACTGGGAATGGCCATACTTTTTGTATCCACCTTCAGTTTGTATCGATGAGAAGTTTTTTGAAGAGAGGAGTGAACTTGACCCCAAATTTTAGAGAAGTCTCGTATAGTGGAGGTCACAGCAGGAACATCGAAGGCTAGTAAGACTGTAAACTCGGGCACTCGAGGATGAAGACCATAGACAATCATAAAGGGAGTTTGTCCAGTAGAAGAGTGGTAGGAACTATTGTGCACAAATTCTGCCCATGGAAGAGAATCGGACCAGTTATCCTGGGATGACGACATATAGATCCTTAGAAAGGTTTCAAGATCTTGGTTTACTCTCTCCGTAGATCCATTGGATTGAGGGTGATAGGCAGTAGAAAATTTTAATTTAACCTGGAATATAGAGCACAGAGCCCTCCAGAACTTGGCCACGAATTGGACCCCTCGATCAGAAACAATCTCCGTTGGAAGTCTGTGTGGGTGGAAAATATGGAGAACAAAGAGTCAAGCTAACTCGGAGGCAGTGGGCAGCTTTGTGAGTGAGATATAGTGTACCATCTTCGAAAAGCAGTCTATCACGACCCAAATGGTTGTAAAGCCGTTGGAAGCAGGCAAATCTGTCACAAAGCCCATAGATAAATGAGGACAGGGTCGAGTTGGAATGGAAAGCGGTAAAAGGGTTCCAGCTGGAGGTAGCCTGGATGTGTTATGTTGAGCGCATGGGGAGCAGAAAGCAATGAATTCGGTAACTTCGGACTTCATGGTGGGCCACCAGTAGAAGCGGCGTAAAAATTGTGGATGCCAGTATGCCCAGAAAAAAGTGACGTATGTGCCCAAGTGAGAAGTTGTTTACAGAGGGCAGGAGCTACAAAGGTTTTCCCGGAAGGTGGCTGGATATGAATAGTAGCTAATACCTTGGACTCCAGGACCATAGTTTCCTTAGGAAGACCAGAGAGTGCTTCGGAGGAGAATGAACCGGAAAGAGCGTCTGCCTTCTGACTCTGAGATCCTGGACGAAAGGTCAAAACAAAATTAAATCTGGAGAAGAATATTGCCCATCTGGCCAAACGAGAACTGAGGCACAGAATGTTTATCAAATACAATAGATTGCGATGATCTGTGAAAACAGTGATGGGAAACTGGGCTCCCTTGAGAAGATAACGCCACTCTGAAAAGGCCGCCTTGACTGCCAACAGTTCCTGTTCCCCAATCGGATAATTTCTTTCTGCAGGTAGAAATTTTTTGGAAAAGTAACCACAAGGATGAATCTTATCTACGAACTTCTGGGATAATACCACCCCTACGGCTTCAGATGAGACATCTACCTCCAACAGAAAGGGTCTGGAAATGTCGGGCTGTCTCAGGATGGGTGCTGAAATGAAGGCCTGTTTTAGCATTTGAAAGGCTGTCTCACCTTCTGGGGACCACTGCGCCCCTTTGTGAGTTAAAGCTGAAATTGGCGCCGTTAGGGTAGAGAATCCTTTAATGAATTTTCTGTAATAGTTTGCAAACCCCAGGAATCTCTGTACTGCTTTCAAGGAATTCAGGCGAGACCAGTCCAAAATGGCTTGTACCTTCTTGGGGTCCATCTCCAACCCAGAACCAGAGATGACATAACCCAGGAAAGGGATGGAAGGGACCTCGAACACACACTTTTCCAGCTTGCAGTATAAATGATTCTCTCTCAGGTGTAACAAGACCTCCTTCACATGAAACCGATGTTTTGAAAGGGAAGAGGAGAAGATCAATATGTTATCCAGATATACGATCACGGATACATATAACAAATCTCTGAAAATTTAATTCACAAAGCTCTGAAAGACGGCGGGAGCATTGCAGAGTCCAAATGGCATTAAAAAGATATTTAAAGTGGCCATCTCTGGTGTTAATGGCGGTTTTCCATTCATCACCGGTGCAGATTCTGATGAGGTTATACGCCCCTCATAGATCCAGTTTGGAGAACACTGTAGCTCTTTTAATACGGTCAAACAATTCAGTGATAAGGGGCAGTGGATAACGGTTCTTTATTGTAATGTCATTCAGGCCCCGATAATTAATACAGGACCGGAGGCCCCCATTCTTCTTGGATACAATAAAGAATCCAGCACCAGCAGGAGAAGTGGATGGGCGAATAAAGCCCTTCTGGAGATTCTCTTGAATGTAATCTGACATTGCCTTGGTCTCTGGTAATGACAGTGGATAAATGCGGCCCCGAAGAGGAGTCTTGCCGGGAACCAAATCAATCGGGCAATCCCAATCCCGATGCGGAGGAAGTTCGTCGGCTCTGGTTTAACTGAACACATCACTAAAAGCCCTATAATGGATGGGAATGGAAGAACTTTCTGATAATTTAATTTCTTTAATTGGTTTTATACAGGGAAGACAAGAAGCAAAACAGGAGTCTCCCCAGGCCGTGACTTGCATGGAGCTCCAGTCGATTCGAGGGTTATGTTTACTTAACCACGGATACCCCAGAATTATCCCATGAGAAGCTTTGGGAATCACTAAAAAATGGATGAGTTCCGTATGAAGGACCCCCACATGAACACGAACAGCTTGGGTTTGTAAGGAGACATTCCCGTTGATAATTCGACTGCCATCTACGGCTGACAAGGAAATGGAAAGGGAGCGGGGTTTGATGGGGATCTGGAGTTTCTGAACCAATTCTGCAGAGATTAAATTTTCAGTGGCTCCTGAATCAAGAAGAGAAGAAATAGTTTGAGGTCCTTGTTTCAACCCTAGTACAAGAGACATAACAGATTAATTCATATTTGGAGACAGAGACATGACTCCTAACCTGGTGTCTCCAGTGCCAGTTAGGAGCGGGGGTTTCCCGGACGCCGGGGACAGGAGGTGACCAGATGTCCGGACTCTCCGCAATACAAGCACAGATTCTCGCAGCTGCGTTTCTGCCGTTCTTCAATAGAGAGTCGGGCCCAGTTAATCTGCATAGGTTTGTCAGCCGGAGATTCGGTCATGGGCATCACTGGAGAACTAATAACTCAGAACCTAAAACGATCTCCCTTAACTCTCTCAGCCTGTCTCTCATGGTAGCGCAGGTCCACTTTATTACAAAACAAAATCATATCGTTTAATTTTGCTGGAACATCCCGAGTGGCTAGATCATCTTTTAATCTCTCTGAAAGGACATTCCAAAAGGCAGAGACTAGGGCTTCCTCATTCCATTTTAGTTCGGATGCCAAGGTCTGAAATTGTATAACATATTGGCTGACTGGTCGCGTTCCTTGGCGGAGACGCATAATCTCGGTGGAGGCAGAAGCAGTTCTTCCCGGTTCGTCGAATATTCTTCGAAAGGATGCCAAGAAATCGGTGTAGTTGTCCAGTAAGGGATCCGATCTTTCCCAAAGTGGGGATACCCAGTCTAGGGTTGAGCCAGACAGAAAGGAGATGATGTAGGCCACTTTAGACTTCGCAGTTGGGAAGTTTGTTGGCAGGAGCATAAAATTATTTTAAAAAACGCGGCACATTTTTGTATTCCCATCGAACTTGCTAGGAGTGGGTAGATGCAGATGTGATGGGGTAGCAGGAGAGGTAGCGACTGGAAGAGATGGTGGGTTGGCAGCAGCAGGCATGTTCACCGTAACAAGTGAAGCTTGCAGAATGTCTTGCCTGAGAGACATGTCTTGCAGGAATTGAGCCAACTGACGCTGCAAGGCTTCCAGACTTTCTAGCCAGCTGGCAATACCTTTTAAAAGGTCCACACCTGGACTCTGGCCCTGATTCAGAGCCGGACGCTCTGACAAAGCACTCACTCTGAATCAGGGCCGTCTGTCCTGATTTTAGAGTGGCCTCCTGGCCACTCGTATAGCTGTGGGTGACCATAGACCATCGCAACCATCGGGCTTGCGACGAGACCCATGTGGTAGGGTGTCATCTGACGCAAGCCCTGGAGTGCTTTTGGCTCTATCAGAGAGATGTCAGTGGGGCCGGCCCCAGACGGTAGGCATTCCCATGGGAATGCATCCGTCTGGCCAGCCACGCCCCCGGCATGCCCACCAAAGGGGGCATGCTGTCACTCACCATCGACAGCACACCCCCTTTGTAGCGAGACCCATAGCGATGGCTTGCCCATCGCTATCCGGATTTCGCGCATGTGCATGAGTCTCGCGCATGCGGGTCTCGCACATGCGCATGCGCTCAGCGCTCGTGAGCGGGTCTGAATTAGGCCCTCTATCCACTAGCCGTATCCATAGGGCCAGTGCAAACTGTCACAACTTGGTCTGGATTTGGATCTGGAGAAGAGACAGGAGACGTCAGTGGGATGGTTTTCTGGTATTAGAATGAAGCCGGTTTCAGGGGGGTGCGAATCATAAATGAAGAAGCAGAGGGGTGGTCCGGAAAAAGGTTCTGCTGGAGCGAAGGTAAATCGGACCCTGGAGCTGGAGTGGAAGGCTGAAAGGACCTAGAGTCCTGAGGATGGCAGGCCTTCCGGGGGGTTAGGCAACAGAGCGATGCACTCAGGAACCGGGAACAGTGGTGGAGCAGGCCGGAACAGCGATAGGGGATATCAGGCAGACTGTGACAAACTGCAGCAGCACGGAGGCAAGGGAGCTCAGGAACTAACACACAGCTTGCGCTGTGTAAGACATTGCACTGGCAACAAAAGAGTGTGCAAAACACCCTTAAGTACCAAGGGAAGTGCAGGGATTGGCTAGACCTCCCAGGGAGCATGCAGGAATGGAATTGGTTCCCCCAGGTCACATGTCCACATCCGAAATGGCGGCGCCCAGCGGCCGCCGGCGCTACATAGGAGTCTCCTGCCACCAGTCCCTAGTGCCCGGATCACTTCCAGAAGCCAGCGCCACCGCAGGAAGGACCCTGCAAGGGCGCCCGGACAGGTAAGGTCCGTGCTCTCCATGGCAGCGCAGCCCGGGTTGTGACAGCTGTGGCCTGTGGGCCATAGGACAAGATGCAGCCTTTGGGCTGAGCAGCAGCCTTGGGGACTGATAAAACTTGGCTTGCTGTGGCCTGTGGGCCGTAGGACAAGATGCGGCCTTTGGGCCATGCAGCAACCTTGAGGGTTGGTATAACTTGGCTAGATGTGGCAGCTGAAGAACTAGTGCCACAGGAGGGACACAGACGTTGGTATGCAGAACTTTGGACGTAGTAATGTGGCCTGTGCCACCAGGTTCACACAAGCAGCTGATGCTGGAGTGCAGCCTGTGCCACTGGGTTGACACAAACAGTATACACAGGACTGCGTACTCTTGGACACAAAGTGCTGTCCATGCCACTTAGATGACACAAACTGCAGGTTGATGGTATGCGAACTGTGCCGCCTGGATGACACAAACGGCAGAAGAACAATATAGACAGGAGAACTGGAGCTCGACTGGATAACAGGAGACAATGCCAGAACCGGAAACACGAAAACTCTATCACCGGCATCGGAGCAGCCTTCGCGCCCACAGGAAATAGTCACAGGATCCGAAACCAGGGATGATTGACAACTGATGGGGAGGAGTTCAGTGACCGATCGCCCAGAGTTCACCTCGCCCAGTGTGGCGGTTTGTGACAGGAAAAAGTATTAGCTAGTAGCTCCAGATCCAGCTGGCCTCCCAGATGCAGGGGTATCAAAGGGCTTAGAGCTGCCGAAACTCCCAGTCTTTGCATCCAAAGTCAATAAATAAGCCTGCTTACAATGAAACTCTTTGTCATAAACATGCCTGTCTGTCAATTGGAATAGAAATGGAAGGCCTCCAGGTCCATGCCACCTTTGCACTTAACAGCCCACAAATCCTTAATTTTCCATGAGGAAGAATACATCAACATATCGACCCTTATGAATTTTGTCCCTAATGCAAGGTCACAACCCACGCAGAACTGCCATGTTAGCATAGTGAGCAACCCCACATCAGCACTGTAAGAACATCAAGCCCATCAATCCCATCTATCCACTTCCAACCTAATAAACATTGCAGCACGTCACTGCACCTTATGCGCACACTCTGAGAGAAAATGTAGTCATTAGAATCAGCAGATGTAGAAGAGCTATCCTTGCTAAAGCTAGAATGACAGTCAGACAAACATCCACCTGCTGTCTCAATGGGAGGATTCTAAGATAATCCAAACTGTGACCCACCTGCAGAATCTTCATCATCAGTTTCCCTTCAGGCTTTATTCGACTTTGGAAAATGGACCCTCAGGGGCTACAGAGAGCTGTGAACCTCCAGCAGGAGGATTGACCATAGCATGCAAAATCCCTGGTAGCTACATCTGTGGGCGCAGACCCAACTAAAGCAGCAGCTGTAGGAGCCACAAATGCAGATGCCCCATTACTGAAGCTGGGTCCAGGGATGGAGGCACAGTGGGACAAGCAGCCTGGGAAGGTGGTGAAGTTAATGCAACTCATCCAGTAGCTGCAGCTTGTGGAGCAGGAGCAGACACAAGCAAGGAGAAGGTTAAAATAGTCATCCCAGAAGCAGAAGCAGCCTGGGCTACAGTGGTATGGAAAGGCAAGAAGGGGTCTAATTCTGGTAGCACTGACACAGAGGGAGTTAGCTCTGCACCCTGTTAACTAGCAAAATAGCTCCTGTCTCTCCTTCTAATGGCTGAGGCAGCTCCACAACTGGTGATATCCCCTGCACTAATGGGAAAGAGCCAGGACCTCTCAGAGAGAGCAGGGTTAGTGATCCCACTGGCTCACATCTAGAGCCAGCAGTGAGTGGGCCACAGCATGTGACAACATGGCCGCAATGACCCAAAACATCCCTGACTGCCAGAGAGCTCCGGTAATTGCAGAAGCTGAAAGAAAAGTTAAATTTGCCATGTCACTAACTGAAGCAAGAGGTAGTAAGCAGGTGGATTTCCACAATTTTTTTTATTCAGTGACTGGATGAACAGCAACAAGCCATCAAGATGTACACATCAAGCCATAAGATAAGGAGAGGGAAGACATGTCACCATCTTACTGCAGGGCACTGGAGAATATTCTCTGTGTTATGCCCACTACTGAAAACATTTGAAATTGTAACCTATGAAGTGAGTTCAGATACTGCCAGAGTCACATCATACTCTTAATTAAACTCATTGAAAAGAAGCTAGAGAAGCAGAAGGAGGAAATGAAATTAAGCGACCACCCACAGCTATAGTGAGTGGCCATGATGATGGTCGCGATGGTCAAGACCATCGCGACCATCGGGTTTGCGACAAGACCCTTGTGGTAGGGTCTCGTTGACGCAAGCCCCAGAGAGATTTCGGTTCTAACAGAGCAGTGGGGCCGGCCCCAAATGGTAGGTGTTCTCATGGGAATGCCTCCGTCTGGGCAGCCACCCCCCCGGCCCGCCCACCACAGAGTGCGTGCTGTCACTCTACATCGACAGCATTCCCCTTTTGGTGCAAGACCCGGAGCAACGGATTGCCCGTCGCTATCTGGGTCTCACCCATGGGCACGATGGAGCCAGCTCCGTCATGCGCATGTGCTCTGGGCCACCATTGACCCGGTTGCGAACGCTTAGCGCTTGCGACCAGGTCTATATCAGGCCCTTAGTCCAAATGCAGGTGTAATTCATATAAAATGTATCTGATTTTATATTGAGGATAGATTGTACCCACTTGGAGCAGAGAAGAGCTATTTATTTTATTAAAATAGTAAAGCTGTAAATATTGTGTTCTGTTTAGTGGGATATCTTATCTTGTATATTCATAGGTTTATGTAGTCTTGATTAATGCTTATGGGTAGACTTACTATAGGTTGAAAAAATCAATCAACATCGATGTTTTGTTTCTAGGGCTAAACCACACATTTACTAAGGCTGAGAGAGTTAAGGGAGATCATTTTAGGTTCTGAGTTATTAGTTCTGCATCATCTGCACCCTGGTCTCTCATGGCGTGGGCATGTATGGCTGCCAATGGAACTGGTTCCCTTGTATTTATTGATGATGTGACTGCTGACAAAAGCAGCAGGATGAATTCTGAAGTGTTTCGGGCAATATTATATGCTATGCTTTGAAATGAAACAAACAAGATGTGATTTAATTGCAGACTTTCAGATTTAATTTGAGGGTAATTATATCCAAATCAGGTGAACGGTGTAGGTATTACAACGGTTTCTATATGTGCCTCCCACTTTTTAAGGGGCCAAAAGTAATGGGACAAACTAAACAATCCTGAATCTAACTTTCACTTTTTAATACTTTGTTGCAAATCCTTTTGCAGGCAATTACAGCCTGAAGTCTGGAACGCATAGACCACCAGACGCTGGGTTTCATCCCTGGTGATGCTCTGCCAGGCCTCTACTGCAACTGTCTTCAGTTCCTGCTTGTTCTTGGGGCATTTTCCCTTCAGTTTTGTCTTCATCAAGTGAAATGCATGCTCAATCGGATTCAGGTCAGGGGATTGACTTGGCCATTGCATAACATTCCACTTTTTAGCCTTAAAAAACTCTTTGGTTGCTTTTGCAGTATGCTTCGGGTTGTTGTCCATCTGCACTGTGAAGCGCTGTCCAATGAGTTCTGAAGCATTTGACTGAATATGAGCATATAATATTGCCCGAAACACTTCAGAATTCATCCTGCTGCTTTTGTCAGCAGTCACATCATCAATAAATACAAGGGAACCAGTTCCATTGGCAGCCATACATGCCCACGCCATGACACTACCACCACCATGCTTCACTGATGAGGTGGTATGTTTTGGATCATGAGCAGTTCCTTTCCTTCTCTTTCCATAACTCTGGTACAAGTTGATCTTTGTCTCATCTGTCAATAGGATGTTGTTCCAGAACTGTAATGGCTTTTTTAGATGTTGTTTGGCAAACTCTAATCTGGTCTTCCTGTTTTTGTGGCTCACCAATGGTTTGCATCTTGTGGTGAACCCTCTATATTCACTCTTGTGAAGTCTTCTCTTTATTGTTGACTTTGACACATATACATCTACCTCCTGGAGAGTGTTCTTGATTTGGCCAACTTTTGTGAAGGGGTTTTTCTTCACCAGGGAAATTATTATTTTGTCATTTACCACAGTTGTTTTCCGTGGTCTTCCGGGTCTTTTGGTGTTGCTGAGCTCTCCGGTGCGTTCTTTCTTTTTAAGAATGTTCCAAACAGTTGATTTGGCCACACCTAATGTTTTTGCTATCTCTCTGATGGGTTTGTTTTGATTTTCAGCCTAATGATGGCTTGCTTCACTGATAGTGACAGCTCTTTGGATCTCATATTGAGAGTTGACAGCAACTGATTCCAAATGCAAATGTCACACCTAGAATCAACTCCAGACCTTTTACCTGCTTAATTGATAATGAAATAATGAGGGAATAGCCCACACCTGTCCACGAAATAGCTTTTGAGTTGATAGTCCCATTACTTTTGGCCCCTTAAAAAGTGGGAGGCACATATCGAAACTGTTGTAATTCTTACACCGTTCACCTGATTTAGATATAATTACCCTTAAATTAAATCTGTAAGTCTGCAGTTAAAGCACATCTTGTTTGTTTCATTTCAAAACCATTGTGGTGGTGAATAGAGGCCAAAATATGAAAATTCTGTCAATGTCCCAATATTTATGGACCTGACTGTATATTTCAGCGTGAAACATATATACCAAACAACAGTTTTTGACCAGCGCAATAACTGGGTGCTATAGAACCAGCTTGTCTGTATTACATGTTTTTAGTGTTGTGAGTCAAGTTAAAGAGTTTATGTATTGAATGTAATAAATTGTGAAAAAATTTTTTAAGAGAAGCCTTGTACTTGGTACATTATTCAGACAGGTGCTACCATATTGCAACAAGTGTTTTAATATGTTTACATTCCTTATAAGCGCAGTTCAATAATTTGTTGGAGGGACACAGGAGAAAGAAATTTAACAGACTAAGGAAGTTATGCAGGTATCACAGAGGCTGTGCAGGCTGCAGTATTTAGGGGGTGCTTGAAACTGAACGCATTGGCCGATGCCAAGGTCATACAGATGTTCTGGCTCAATCGTAACAACATATTCCATGTGTATAACCAAGTCAAACTCACGCGCTGTCTCAGGCCTGCATAAGCTTCTGTGTGTTGCACTTTTTTGCTACTGGAAATTTCCAGTCTGTAACTGGTAGAGTTCTCAGTATCTCACAGTCAACCTTCTCACGCTACCCCACACAGATCATGTCAGCGTTAGAGCCTCTCATAGACACCTGTATCTGCTTGGAGAACGTGTTTGATTGGCCTCAATAGGAAAGCAAACAATGTGTTTGTTTTTTCTTGTGGGGACCAATTTGTTTTGTTTATTTTTTATTGTGCAATGTTTTGGCTTGTGAATGCATTGCACCATGCATACATCTAAAGAGATGGTTTCATTTCATCTCAAAGATGCTCAACTAGATTGGGAAGTAGCGACTGATGGGTCAACACATTGACCAGAGTATTCCTGGAACCATTCCATGAAGCATTTTCTTAAATCCTCTACTTTGGTGGCTACGCTGCTGCTGTGAAGAGTTGGCTCTGGGCCTGATTCGGAGATGGATGGATTTACACAGCCGCACACAAGCGGCTGTGCAAATCCGTCCATCTCACATGTAAATGCAGGAGGAGTTGTCAGACACCTCCTGCTGCATTTGTGATCCCAGCACTGTGACCATCATTGCAGGCTGGGATCACCAGTGAGCCTGGCAATGTAGTGACAGCAACCTTGCATGCCTGGACATGCGAGAGGTCAGGAATCTGCATCCGTCGATGTTCCTTCGTTTCTGGGAATGGCGCCCAGGTACTCCCCCGCTCTGACCCCAAATTCCGCAGCATGTTAATCATGCTGGGTTTGGGAGGCCTGCAAGCAAGGTTGCAGGATCCGTTCTGCAAATGCGCAGCGTTGGTCCTGAGCAGGCACAGACCCTTTAAAATCGGATATGTGCTTTCATCCTCGGATGAACGTACATCTCTGAATCAGGCCCTTTATCAGCAACATTGTTCAGAAATCCAGTGGCATATGAACATTCTAGTTGAATAAAGCTAAAACAGACCACACTTCATTACACAGCTGCCATCACTACAGATCTGCACTGATTACATCTATTGGACGAATCCTGAATATGGATGTAACTAGTTCCTTCCTAGTATATTAATAGGACGAAATCCAATGTATATTGATTTCCATATCTTCACTGTATAAAGGCAACAGGTATACAAGGGCTGTCTTAAAGTTCTTCATACAGCAATTTATTTCTACTGTACTTCATATACTAGAGAGGTTCATATTCCCTGTAATACAACAAAAAGCATTAAGAAAGAAAATGAAAAATGAAACCTCAGGATATGATGACTTCAGTTAGAGCAATTATTTACAGTACATGTTTTCATCTGTCACTTCAGGGTAGCTATTTCTGTGCTTGTTTAAGAGATACCGAACATTAGTAACCTCTGGGGACAATGTTCAACAAACTGTCAGGCAATTTAATAGTTTTTCCTAAATTGTTTCCGTAGACAGAATAAAATGATGCACCTCAGTATGTAATTGTGCTGACTACAAAGAGGCTGCCTGGGCAGAAATACGTAACCTGCTTGTCATATGTTGCATAGTAATCCAGAAGGAGTAGACTTAAATTAGTCTCTTGTGCTTGGTTTGTACATTTCATTTTAAGATACAGTAGTAATGAATGTACCTACCTAAAACTAACCCCTCTACTAGGCATTACTAATGCACATCAGTGGTGCATTTGTTTATTTATACTTGTTTTCATTTACAGTATCTTCTTTAGATGTACAGTACCTTGGTCCAGTAATCATGAGGTGCTGTCTGTTTTGTTAGGACAACCATTTCCAGCTGTCAGCTGTTAGTTATTTATATAGCACACACATACTCTGCAGGACTGTACAGAGAATATTTGTTAATTCACTTAATTCCTTGCCCCTGCTCTGCCAAGTCTCGCCCTCTCTGTCCCTCCCTGACCCCCTCTCTGCTATTCTGCCTTCCACCGGTCTGTCCCCGTGGTTCCACCATGCCCCCCTGCTCCATCCTGACCCCCCCAACTCAATTATGACCCTTGCGCATGCTCATACTGTTTGTTTATTATATATGTACCTGATTTTTTATTTTCATTCTTTATATGCAGCAGTAGCTGCTCCTAACTATCTCTTTACACTGCACTTTTCTTACTATGGTGGTGCCCTGGGGTGGCTTAGCTGGGCTAGTTTGGGGGTGTCCTGCGCTCTGGATTTGAATCGTAGTATGTTAGGGACCTACCCTACCGAGGTTACCTGGATATGGTGGGTAGGCCCATAACTTTAGCCAAGATTGTGCTAAAAACCTCTATTGAATGCAAAATTTTATTGCATTTATATATTATTAATAATTTGGAGTTGTGCACCTGAGATTTTGTGCCTGCAATTAGTCTCATCAGGTAGCACCTCCCATTATATATATATATATATATATATATATATATATATATATAATTTATATATATATATATATATATATATTCAGGGTGTGCAGTCCAGAAATCTTTCCCATATACTCCATTTAATGTGCTTTATTGCACACCTGAGGGAAAGGAGATGCCCTCAGTCTGGATTAGCACCCCTACCTTATTGGTTTAAAAGCATAGTCTTGTAATGAATATGCACACTAGTATTAGGCACAATTCTAGGTAAGTCCTACAAGTTTTATATTTTGTAGTGCAACTTTGGTTCATTTTTGGGGAGTGGGTCCCCCTGGATTGCCTTTGTTGATCTGTTTCAGGGCACCACATTATAACACATTTTTCTTTTATAACACATTTTAACCCTTCACTGTTTGTTTATTATACATGTACCTCACTTTTTTTTTCATTCTTTATATGCAGCAGTAGCTGCTCCTAACTATCTCTTTCACACTGCACTTTTCTTACTATGGCGGTGCCCTGGGGTGGCTTAGCTGGGCTAGTTTGGGGGTGTCCTGCACTCTGGACTTGAATAGTAGTATGTTAGGGACCTACCCTACAGAGGTTACCTGGATATGGTAGGTAGGCCCATAACTTTGGCCAAGATTATGCTAAAAACTTCTATTGATTGCAAAATGTTATTGCATTTATATATTATTAATAATTTGGAGTTGTGCACCTGAGATTTGTCTGTTTTTTTGTGCCTGCAATTAGTCTCATCAGGCAGCACTTTCCATTATATATATTAGGGGTGAGCGGGCTCGGATTTCTGAAATCCGTACTCCCCCAAGCCCCCCCGATCCGAGGCCGATCGGAGTCAGGCTCGACTTTTCCCGCCTGACTCGGATCTGAAATCGAGGCAAACGTCATCATCCCGCCTTCCGGGTCTCGCGGGTTTTGGATTCTATATAAGGTACCCACGTCGGTGCCATTTTCTCACTCGGCTGTGGACAGTGAAGAGGGAGGGTGGGAGTTAGGGCTGGCTGGGCTGTGTAGTGTAGTGTAGTGCAGTGTAGTGTTGTGCTGTGCTGTGCTGTGCTGCGCTGTGCTGCTGTTGTCCATAGGGGCTGTGTCCACTCCTCCAGTCCAAAGTCCATAGGGGCTGGCTGGACTGTGTTGTGCAGTCAGTTGTCCATAAGGGCTGTGTCCACTCCAAAGTCCTGTGCAGTGTCCCAGTCCTAAAGGGGTGCTGTAGTGTTGTCCAGGGGGTGCTCTGTCCATCAGGGGTGCTCCTCCCAAGTGCAAAAAAAAAATATTTTTTCTGTGTTTGTGAATTGTGTGCGCAGTAGCCGCACGTGCATCAACAAAGTAGTGCCAAGCGTGCGCCTGTGTCATAGGTAAAGGGCCGGCTGGCTTGACCATTAAAGGGTGCTGTAACCCCCAAAGTGCACTCCAAAAAAAAAAAATATATATATTTTTTTGTGTTTGTGAATTGTGTGCGCAGTAGCCGCACGTGCATCAACAAAGTAGCGCCAAGCGTGCGCCTGTGTCCCATAAGTAAAGGGCCGGCTGGCTTGTCCGTTAAAGGGTGCTGTAACCCCCAAAGTGCACTCCAAACAAAATAAAAAAATATTTTCCGTGTTTGTGAATTGTGTGCACTGCGGCTGCACGTGCATCAACAAAGGAGCAGTGCCAAGCGTGCGCCTGTGTCCCATAAGTAAAGGGACGGCTGGCTCATTTCTTAAAGGGTGGTGTAACCCACAAAGTGCACTAGTCTCCAACAAAAATAAAAAAATATTTTCTGTGTTTGTGTTCGCCTTAGCCGCACGTATATATCAATATAACATAAATGGAGGACCAAACTTTCTCCGATAAAAATAAAATAGGGAAAGATCAAGAACCACTTCCTCCTACTGCTGTTGCTGTTACTGGAAGTTGTTCATCATCCCAGAGAGGAAGTAGGAACACCACTACTTTTACTAAACAATTGACCCTCCAACAGTCCTTAGCGAGGAGGATGAAGTACGACAGCAGTCATCCTGAAGCAAAACGTATAGCTGAGGCCTTGACTGCTATGTTGATGTTAGACGTGCGTCCAGTATCCGCCATTAATGCAGTGGGATTTAGACAATTGATGGAGGTAGTGTGTCCCCGGTTCCAAATCCCGTCTAGATTCCACCTGCATCCTCAAAGCAGCAGCGACAAGCATGCGTCTGTCTGTTAAAGGGTGGTGTAACCCTCAAAGTGCGCTCCACAAAAAATAAAAAATTATTTTTTTTCTGTCTTTGTGAATTGTGTGCGCTGTAGCTGCACGTGCATCAACAAAGGAGCAGCGCCAAGCGTGCGCCTGTGTCCCATAAGTCTGTTAAAGGGTGGTGTAACCCCCAAAGTGCTCCAAAAAATAAAAAATAAATGTTTCTGTGTTTGTGACTTGTGTGTGATGTAGCCGCAAGTGCATCAACACAGTAGCAGCGCCAAGCGTGCGCCTGTGTCATAAGTCAAGGGCCGGTTTGGACATCTGGTCCAGACTGAAGGACGTGCCAAGAATTTCTGACAAGTCTACTGTCACTGCGTATGATACTGTCCTCAAAGCAGCAGCAACAAGCGTGCGTCTGTCTGTTAAAGGGTGGTGTTACCCCCAAAGTGCGCTTCAACTAAATAAAATAATCTTCTTTTTTTCTGTGTTTGTGTGTGAAATGTATGCGCAGTAGCCGCACCTGCATCCTCAAAGCAGCAGCGCCAAGCATGCGTCTGTCTGTTAAAGGGTGGTGTAACCCCCAAAGTGCGCTCCAACCAAAATAAAATAATCTTCCTTTTTTCTGTGTTTGTGTGTGAACTGTATGCGCAGTAGCCGCACCTGCATCCTCAAAGCAGCAGCGACAAGCGTGCGTCTGTCTGTTAAAGGGTGGTGTAACCCTCAAAGTGCGCTCCACAAAAAATAAAAAATTCTTCTTTTTTTTCTGTCTTTGTGAATCTGGTGTCGCTGTAGCCGCACCTGCATCCTCAAAGCAGCAGCGACAAGCATGCATCTGTCTGTTAAAGGATTACATCGGTGAGAGCATCCAAGTAGGCATGTCAGACAGTCCGTACCTGTGCTGGCAGGAAAAAGAGGCAATTTGGAGGCCTCTGTACAAACTGGCTCTATTTTACCTGAGTTGCCCCACCCCCCACCTCCAGTGTGTACTCCGAAAGAGTGTTTAGTGCAGCCGGGAACCTTGTCAGCGAAAAGGCGTAGGAGGTTGCTTCCACAAAATGTGGAGAAGATGATGTTCATAAAAATGAATTGTCAACTCTTCCAGGGAGACCAACCTCCAGAACGTACAGAGGGACCTGTGGTGGTGGATTCCAGCGGGGATGAATTAATACTCTGTGAGGATGAGGATGTACACAACACTGAAGAGGGTGAGGAATCGGTGGATAAGGAGGATGAGGACGACATCTTGCCTCCGTAGAGCCAGTTTGTGCAGGGACAGATTAATTGCCAGCTTGTTTTGTGGGGGCCCAAACGAACCAATCATTTCAGCCACAGTCGTGTGGCAGATCATGGCGCTGAAATGATTGGTTTGTTAAAGTGTGCATGTCCTGTTTATACAACATAAGGGTGGGTGGGTGGGAGGGCCCATGGACAATTCAGTCTTGCACCTCTTTTTTTTTTTGCATTATGTACTGTTTGGGGCCTATTTTTTCAAACTTGCATCCTGTCTGCCAATGCAGTGTCACTCCTAGATGGACCACGTGTTTGTGCCGCCCACTCGTGTCGCTTAGCATAGTCATCCAGCTCCCTCGGTGCAACCTTTTGGACATAAAAACACTATTGTGAGGTGTGAGGTGTTCAGAATAGACTGGAAATGAGTGGAAATTAAGGTTATTGAGGTTAATAATAGCATAGGAGCAGAAAAACCCACAAATTCTGTGATTTTAGCTGTTTTTATGCTTTTTTAAAAAAAAATACAGATCCAAAACACAAAACCCAGAACCCAAAACACGGAAGGGTGGTTTTGGCAAAACCAATTCAGATCCAAAACACAAAGAAAGATCCAGATCCAAAACCAAAACACAAAACACGAAAAGTGGCCGGTGCACACCCCTAATATTTATATATACAGTCAGGTCCATAAATATTGGGACATTGACAGAATTTTCAGATTTTGGCCTCTATTCACCACCACAATGGTTTTGAAATGAAACAAACAAGATGGGCTTTAACTGCAGACTTTCAGATTTAATTTGAGGGTAATTACATCCAAATCAGGTGAACGGTGTAGGAATTACAACGGTTTCAATATGTGCCTCCCACTTTTTAAGGGGCCAAAAGTAATGGGACTATCAACTCAAAAGCTATGTCATGGACAGGTATGGGCTATTCCCTCATTATTTCATTATCAATTCAGCAGGTAAAAGGTCTGGAGTTGATTCTAGGTGTGACATTTGCATTTGGAATCAGTTGCTGTCAATTCTCAATATGAGATCCAAAGAGCTGTCACTATCAGTGGAGCAAGCCATCATTAGGCTGAAAAATCAAAACAAACCCATCAGAGAGATAGCAAAAACATTAGGTGTGGCCAAATCAACTGTTTGGAATATTCTTAAAAATAAAGAACGCACCGGAGAGCTCAGCAACACCAAAAGACCCGGAAGACCACGGAAAACAACTGTGGTGGATGACAAAAGAATTATTTCCCTGGTGAAGAAAAACCCCTTTACAACAGTTGGCCAAATCAAGAACACTCTCCAGGAGGTAGATGTTTATGTGTCAAAGTCAACAATCAAGAGAAGACTTCACAAGAGTGAATATAGAGGGTTCACCACAAGATGCAAACCATTGGTGAGCCACAAAAACAGGAAGACCAGATTAAAGTTTGCCAAACAACATCTAAAAAAGCCATTACAGTTCTGGAACAACATCCTATTGACAGATGAGACGAAGATCAACTTGTACCAGAGTGATGGGAAGAGAAGAGAAGGAACTGCTCATGATCCAAAACATACCACCTCATCAGTGAAGCATGGTGGTGGTAGTGTCATGGCGTGAGCATGTATGGCTGCCAATGGAACTGGTTCACTTGTATTTATTGATGATGTGACTGCTGACAAAAGCAGCAGAATGAATTCTGAAGTGTTTCGGGGAATATTATATGCTCATATTCAGTCAAATGCTTCAGAACTCATTGGACAGCTCTTCACAGTGCAGATGGACAATGACCCGAAGCATACTGCAAAGCATCCAAAGAGTTTTTTAAGGCTAAAAAGTGGAATGTTATGCAATGGTCAAGTCAATCCCCTGACCTGAATCCGATTGAGCATGCATTTCACTTGATGAAGACAAAACTGAAGGGAAAATGCCCCAAGAACAAGCAGGAACTGAAGACATTTGCAGTAGAGGCCTGGCAGAGCATCACCAGGGAGGAAACCCAGCATCTGGTGATGTCTATGCATTCCAGACTTCAGGCTGTAATTGCCTGCAAAGGATTTGCAACAAAGTATTAAAAAGTGAAAGTTGGATTTTGGATTGTTTAGTTTGTCCCATTACTTTTGGCCCCTTAAAAAGTGGGAGGCACATATAGAAACCGTTGTAATTCCTACACCGTTCACCTGATTTGGATGTAATTACCCTCAAATTAAATCTGAAAGTCTGCAGTTAAATCACATCTTGTTTGTTTCATTTCAAAGCCATTGTGGTGGTGAATAGAGGCCAAAATATGAAAATTCTGTCAATGTCCCATTATTTATGGACCTGACTGTATATATATATATACTGTATATTCAGGGTGTGCAGTCCAGAAATCTTTCCCATATACTGCATGCTCATACTTATCCTGTTCAGTTGGCAGACACCCCTCTTCTCTTGCAGCCTGCTACAGTCTGCCCTGTTTCCCTCGTAGTGGGATCCAAGGGGAAAACATACAAACTCCACACAGATAGAACCTTGGTGGGAATAAAACCCAAAGCTTCAGCGCTGTGCTAGCCATTACACTAACTATGCTACTTTAAAGGAATATAACAATCTCTCACTGCACGTACTATTAAAATTTGGTTGAATTAGAGACTTCTTAAGAGGGGAGGGCAAAGAAGTAGCTACAGTAGGTGCGACTGCTATAAGGCCCAGGCCACCTCAAGGGCCCTGCCCTCTCCCTGCATTCAGTAACTCTGCCAGCAGCTTCTCACCAGTGTGCTGCTACAGGGCACATCTGCTGTCACGGGCACGGCCAGCTCTGTCTCTTCTCACTGGGAGGAGGCAAGGATGTGTGTGACTACAATTTTACCCATTCACCCATGTCTACTGCAAGAAGCATAACTACCTCACTGATTTATTAGTGAAGCATAGCCTTCTTATATGCCATGTTATATCATAAATAATTAGGATTAGGGAGACTATATATTTGTAAAAAATATATATTTTAAGTTATTATACTTACTATATGCTAATCACCATCCATTTAAGCTTTAAGCAGACATATTAATATAGTTTTCCGAATCCCAATGTGTAATATATAACACGGTCATAATCCAGTTCTGTCTCTAATGTTCAATTGGTTGGAAGTGAGTTGGCCGTGAGTTGAAAGGAGATACTGTGGAAACATTTTGTTATGTCTTGCTACACCCCTGGGGGAGGGGGCCTGTGTGCAGTGTTCCAGTAGGCCCCACATCATGCTAACACATGTGCAATGTGAACTCTGGCATAGTACCAGAATCTACCACACATGCACATGTCACCAGGAAAATGGAACTGGTGCCATGTTCACGATGACTTCTTTAGTTTTGCACATGTGCATAGCTTAAAAAAAATGGCGCCAACATTAATTTGGCAGAGATATCATCTGAGTCAGAGGCAGCTGCCACAGAAGGTAAGTTTATTGTATGGGTGCTGTTTGCAGAGTGAGCTCCCCCAGGACCAGGGCCCCATGTGCACCACACATCCTGGATTGAATCCTCACAAAACAATACCTTACAGTACTGTTGGTCCCTCTGTATCATACTTGCCACCATTTTGCAAATGCTCTCCAGAAGATCCCGGAGGGCAGGCACAGGTGGGAGGTGAGTGTGTGAGGTGGGTGACTTGCTTCGTGATTAGTGGCCTCAGGCAATGAAAGGCAGGGCCACAATCACATGATTTCACCTTGAATAGTGTCATCAAGAACCACTTCCCCAGTTGGCTCTCCTGGGAGACTAAACAGGTAATCTCTGTAACCTTTGTTTCCTCAAGATGAGGTATAAGTCCTGTAATGCAGGAATTTTCAGTACAGTATCACCTTGTAAGACCTTTATAAATTCAAAAATGAAACCAGCAAAGCATAATCAGTAAACCGTCATGAAGTTTTATATTAGATATGTGCGCCGACCCCCGTGTTTTGGTTTTGGATCCGGATTCATGTTTTCAGTTTGGTTTTGCAAAACCACCCTCACATGTTTTGGTTTTGGATCTGTATTTTTAAAAAATAAAAAAAGCTAAAATGATGTAAGTTTGACCTGTTAGCATGCAATCCAAAACCAGAGTTAGTTTTTTAAATCCAAGTTCCAAACTGCATGAAGATCCGAGCCAGATGTTTTGCTTAATTACCAGTATTTAACGCATGTTAGAGTTTAAGAAATACATTTTTCATGCGCCAGTGCATGAAAAGATAAATAATTAGGTCACCAAATTTCTTAAATGAGTCGTTGGTCAAAGGTGACAATTAAGTTCATCTATAACCTGAAATAACAAATGAATTAAGATTTTCATATGCAAGATACTGTAACCCACTAAATAAAACATAACTGAGAAAATATTCATGCATGCATTCATGCTGACAATGATGAAGGTTGCTTCCACCAGAGGATGGATGTATGAGGGCATTGCAGTTACATACATGCGGCCAAATCTGAATCCATATTTATTTACGACCATGGAAAGCGGCCACAATTGCGCCAGCTTTACAGTACTCTGAATAAGGCCATTTATTTCAAATATACATTAAGTTGTTCCACAACATGAAGTTCACTTGTGGATCTTGTCCACCTTTCCATTTTTACCAGTGGTTGAAGATATACTGTATTCTTCAATAATTGGTTTTAAATGAAGCCGCTTATTTTCTCATTGAGATAATTTTACAGAAATAACTTCATATCTGGACTCCTAGTAACATAAAGAACCTACAATGTCCTTTACATTAGAGGAGGCTGTCATATATTTATGGAAGAGATAAAGGGCCTGATTCAGAGCCGGACGCTCTGACCAGAGCGCTCGCTCTGAATCAGGGCCCTCCTCCATTAAAATGGAGCGTCCTCCTGGACGCTCGTATAGCTGTGGGTCACCACCCACAGCATATACGAGCGTCCAAAAAGATGGTCGTGATGGTCTTGACCATCGCGACCATCGGACTTGCGACGGAGACCCTGCGGTAGGGTCTCCCTGCCACAAGCCCTGGAGTGATTTTGGCTCTATCAGAGCCAAAATCACTCCCACTGACATCACTAGTGATGTCAGTGGGGCCGGCTTCAGATGGCAGGCGTTCCCATGGGAACGCCTCCGTCTGGCAGGCACGCCCCCGGCACACCCACCAAAGGGGGCGTGCTGTCAATCAACATCGACAGCACGCCCCCTTTGGTGCGAGACCCGGAGCGACAGCTTGGCTGTCGCAGTCCGGGTCTCGCGCATGCGCACGACGGAGCTCCCTGCGACGTGCGCATGCGCAGTGGGGAACATCGACCCACTTGCAAGCGTACTGCCGCTCGCGAGTGGCTCTGAATGACCCCCAAAGACCATCATCACTTACTGTGATACAACTGGGCTTATATTAACTTGTTCCTATGGGCAGCATTGCCTGGGGAAGATAGAAGAAGATTAAATGAGAATGACATGGCACTCACATGGGTTATATTACCTAAACATACACAAAATCTATTTAAGCTGTTCGTCTTAGGAAAACTGATTGGTCTAAAATCTATAAATGTAAACAAAACACATTGGAAGTACCTGCAGACTATTTAGAAGAACTAAAACAGATATTTGAATGACACTCAGGTATTCCGAATTCTGAAGTGACAAAAGTAGAAGCCATGTGTAAAACTTTTGTGCAGGAACTACTATATAACATCCAAAACAAATAGTACATCATTACACAATTGGTAAGAAATCATTGTTTGGTGCTGTCAGTATAAGAAAAAAGATTGAAAAAAACTAATTAATGGCCATACATTTGCAATTACAACAGGATAAAAAAAAGCAAGAAGATAACATTTTTGGATTTGGTAGAAGCAGAGTAAGGAAAATGGTCATGGATACCTGTCTCATAATATTGTCATTTACTGTGGACAGATAGGATATTGCAAATCAAAAAGTTGAATTAGCTCTTGAGTAGGCTTGAACAAACCTACCTGATTGTGCCTTTCTTTCCCTTAATCATTTGGGTCCATACTTGTACCATGTAAATAAAAAGTGTGAGAATGTTTGACAGACACAGGAGGCTGTATAAAAATGTATTGAATTATCTTCTGTTCCACTCTCCTTGGAAACTATCACTGCTGAAGTTTCCATTTAGCTTAAGATTAAACCTGTCTCTACTTCTCTCTGCCACAAATGGATTTCTGACTATCATACTTTCTTACTAAGCCCTAGTTATTCTATTATCTCCTAGGAAGTGATTTACTTTGCAAACAAGGTTGTGGCATATCTCTGCCATGGATAGGATTAAATGTACCTTGGTTCAGTCCTGTGGCGTAACTCCTGAACATACATGCTCATAAGTCTACAATACATAAAATACTGAATAAGAATAGTATTCATGGGAGGACACCACAAAAGAAGCCAGGGCTGTCAAAAAATATATTGCTGCACATCTAAAGTTCACTAAAGAGCATCTGGATGTTCCACAGCGCTATTACCAAAATGTTCTGTGGACCTATGAAATGAAAGCTGAATTATTTGAAAGAAACACACAACACTATTGTGGAGAAAAAAGTCACAAACACCAGCATCAAAACCTCATCAAGACTGTAAAGTAAATTGGATGGAGCATCACGGTTTTCGGTTGATTTGCTGCCTCAGGACCTGGACAGCTTTTTCTCATTGATGGAAAAAAAAGTTTAACAAGACATTCTGCAGGAAAATGTAAGGTTAGTTGTCCACCAACTGAAGCGCAACAGAAGTTGGGTGATGTAACAGAACAATGATCCTGAACACAGAAGTTATCAACAAATGAACAGCTTCATCGTTCATAAGAAGAAAATGTATCTTCCGGACATACAGAAATAATTGCTGAACTGAAACATTTTGGATGGAGAAATGGTCCAAAATATCTTCTTACCATTGTGCAGGTCTGATCTGCAGTTACAGGAAATGTTTGATTGAGGTTATTGCTGTCATAGATGGGTCAATCAGTTATTAAATCCAAAGCGTAACATAATTTTTCACCCTGCACAATGAATGTATACATTATGTGTTCAATAAAGACATTAAAATGTAATTATTTGTGGGTTATTAGTTTAAGTAGACTCTATTTGTCTATTCTTGTAACTAAGGGCCTGATTCAGAGCCGGACGCTCTGACCAGAGCGCTCACTCTGAATCAGGGCCCTCCTCCATGAAAATGGAGCGGCCTCCTGGATGCTCGTATAGCTGTGGGTGACCACCCACAGCATATACGAGCGTCCAAAAAGATGGTCGCGATGGTCAAGACCATCGCGACCATCGGACTTGCGACGGAGACCCTGTGGCAGGGTCTCCCTGCCACAAGCCTTTGAGTGATTTTGGCTCTATCAGAGCCAAAATCACTCCCACTGACATCACTAGTGATGTCAGTGGGGCCGGCTTCAGACGGTAGGCGTTTCCATGGGAACGCCTCCGTCTGGCAGGCACGCCCACCAAAGGGTAACAATGCTTCCCCTTTCTTGCTCTTTCAATTTTTTTACCTCCATCCCAGAACAGGTTAATATTTCCTAAACTTTGATTTTCTGATTGGATGGTGAATGGGTTGGAAACCTCTAGTTTAATTCTTCTAAAATTATATTCTAAGTGATATTTCCCAATCCTTGATTGACACATTTTGACTATGTTTTTGAATAATGTCAAAAATGTCCCCATCTTGCTCACAAGGTACTAGCACATCATGTATGCAAATCAAGACATATATTCATCTATCGCTTTCTTCCTAACTGTTCAGATTGTGATCTTCTTTGTCCTGGTAAAACGTCTTCCCAAGTGACTTAGATGAAAAATGCCATTCAGTAGATTGTACACTGGGCTTGATTTTTAGTTAAATGCAAAAGCATGATTTTTACATAGGTCCAAAAAAATTTTCATAATCCAAGTTTTTCAGATACATGCACCTTTTAAATTAAGTCTAGAGATATAACTGGAAACTTCTACAGGACCTATGGAATGCATAAAAGATATATGTAACTCAACATCAGACGCCTCACATGGACATGGCCAAATTCCCCCTACTGAATACAAATTACACTTGACCCTGGCCTGCCTCTTTAAGTACGAATGCAAGTATAAGACTAGCTCGACTCAAGCTATGGAAGCAACTTGTGCCCATGCACAGTGCTAAAACGTTTACCAAGTCACATTTTTACAAGAAGCAAGTCGAGTAATGTTTTTTAATCAAAAATTTTAGCTGTTAATCAAAAACATCTTTCAATTTTGGATTTGTAAACCCTGGTGTTTAATCCATATATAAATATCTATCTAATTTTACCATATAGAAATGCAGGTATTGCAAGTCATCTAGGTGTTCTCGTGGACGTATATTTTAACACTGGTGCAAGGTTTTCATCATAATTAATATTTACTTTAGCCTGATAAATCTCAAAGTCTCCTTTTGCATTGTATTCCATTTGAATGTCCATTCTACATTTGTGTGATCTTCATTTTAATGCAAGGTTTTAATTTCCATCTCATTCTGCAATATCCACTTTCTTGCCTTTCAGATGGAGTTTCTCCTGTCATTGGCCCAGACACATTGTTATGGATTAACTCCAATCCATGATTTGCCTTGCTTTGTCTTACTTTAGTTAGCAGAATGCTAACAGTTTTTGCTTTAAAAGAGCAAATGCATTTCACAAGTGTGTTGCGCAGTGATATATAGCTAAATCCAAAGTCATGAGTCTTTTTCAGTGGTTCAGATATAGCATCCCACCCGCTGGGTTTTTGTACAAGATCATTTGAGGCAGGACCATCCCAAGTCTAATTTTATTGATAAGCGAAAATAATATTTAGTCGCCCCCAGTGTAGCATTCGGCGCGTGTCTGAAATAGTTAAGTGGCCCAGTTGTAGTGCCCCTTACACATTATACCCACAGAAGTAGTGCCCCTTACACATTATATCCACATTAGTAGTGCCCCTTTCACATTATGCCCATTATAGTAGTGCCCCTTACATATTATGCCCAAAGTAGCAGTGCTCCTTACACATTATGCCCACAGTAGTAGTGCCCCTTACACATTATGCCCACTGTAGTTCCGCCCTGTACACATTATACCCACAGTAATAATTAACCCACCCTGGTGTGCCCCCTCGGGTGGACTCGCACAGCTGGCAGTGTTGCTGGCACTGGTGTCCAGCACCGCACCACACTAGACTACAGTGAAGAAACTCATAATAAGCTATACCTCTAAGCAGCCCTTGCTTCTGGCACCAGTTGCTGTTGGGAGCTGTAGTTTTTTCTTCATTGTAGTGTGATGCCGGCATCATTGCCTGCTGTCTCCGGGCCAGACTGGTGAGTAACTTTCTTGCCTGTCACTGGCTGCAGCTGGGTCAAGGCGCCATCCTCTATGTGGCAACCTACTCGGCCGCGTAACCAGCGAATAGGCAAAACTGGCCCTGATATGAGGATTTGATTAAAGGTGAAAGTGCGCAAAACACACTACAACAAACAAGCTGAAAAAGTTTACAGTAGTATACTTCACAAATATATTAAGGGCAATCATACTTTTGCGCAAAACTGGATATAAGCAGCCTCCTAAAACACCTTATTGAAGGAAACACCAACTTCACAGACTAGTAAAGAAAATAAAATTATGTAGGTGAAAAGGAATGGCGCTAATGCCTCAGATGGATGAAGAATATATACAGTATGTATCCCAATCAAAGATAAAGCAGAGATCAAAATTTATTTAAAACATGTATAAATATATTCCATAAAATCAAGATGACATAAATAATGGGGTAACCGGAAAACAGCTTCTCACCATTAGGCAAGGCTGCGGTTGGCTTGATGCAAACAAAGCAAAATCCAAGATGTCCCGGGCAATGAAGCTCGGCACCACCGCAGAGAATGTAAATTGTCCTGGCTTGCTGGTAGTCAGAGGTTCACTTGTAGCATGTAGTCCATAACGCGTTTCGAATTGTGATCAATTCTTCTTCAAATGTGGATAACATGCTGTTCAGATTGTGGTGATATTTATACCCCCAGAAGTGATCTAATTGGGTACTCTACCCCAAGAAGTGATCTAATTGGGTACTTGCCTGGAGGATATGCTGATCCTTGTAGTGCCTTGCTGAAGGATCAAGGGTGCCTCCAGGTAAGTTAGCTCTCAAATTAGAAATACTGTATAAAAATGTGCTATAATAATGTAGCATAAGATAATACACAACTGTATGACCCAAAGTGGTAGTGTAAGGATTACCAAAACAGAGACGCCTTGATGTGACTTGATGGCTTAGCTATATGTTGGCAAATATATATGTAACTGAGGGCCTTATTCAGATTTGTATGCAAACAAATCCGGTAGTGGGGCACCTGCACATGCGTAGGATCCATTCTGCATATGTGCAGAGCAGGTCCTGTGTGATCACTTGCAGTGCCCCCTGAGCTGTAGCCTGACTAATAGCCTGCAGCCTTTTGGGGGTAAGGAGGGGGCGTGCCATCTCCATTTTGTGGGAGTGCCAAGGCCAGGGTCTGCATCTCCTGACACAGAATTCCTGGCCCCAGCAGCACGTAACCACTGGTCATCCTGCATAACCTGAGGGTTACTCAGGTGACCGATGTTCACACTACTGATCTGATGGCTGCATCCTCGGACACAGATGTAAAACAGTGAAGCATGCAGGATTACTACACATGCCTCCTGCTGCTTTAGCACATGTTAGTATCACTGCTGCATCCAAAGACGCAGCTGCAATGCTAAATCCATCCACATCAGATTCAGGTCCTGAGGCCTCTGTATTGCTATTATTAAGTATGACCTTACCAGACTATATAATTCATTAAGGGGGCTTTAACCTGTTGTTATGTATAATATAAATATGTGCATTTAGTGCAATGTGAGCAAAGGTTTATAGCACTAGTGTAGCCAATAAAGGGCTCTCTTTGGTGGCACTGCAGTGTGTAGCGGTCAATATAGCCGCAGAAGAGAGCCTTATCCTGCTTAGAGCAATAGTAACTGGACAATAACTGCAAAAATCTATTGGGCTATAAAATAAGATAATTATCATTATAGTATGATCTATTAGTAATAGTACACTTATACAAAGAGATCACAAGACAATATCCCAGAGGCACTGCACACTGATATTGCAAACTGCTTGGGATAGCCACATAATGGGAGCCCTATTTTATTTCAAATATCTAAAGAATCGCTACACTGTGCGTTTGCAATAGCAATGTAAATAGATTATCATTCCATACTTGTTTATAGCTGGCAATAAGTGTTTGCAATAGCCGCATGGGAAGAGATCCATATTATTATCTACAACACTGTACTAACTGACTGACTGACAGCATACTTAAGTCTGCAGGACAGAGCACTGAAACAGTGATTATACATGTCGGGCTGAATACATATGTAAAGTTCTGTTAGAACTAGAGATGAGCGGTTTGGTTTTACTTGGTTTTACTCAGTTATGTTCAAAAACAACATCATGTTGGCTATATGGCTCTGATGTGTTTTGGATAGCCAGTAAGATGAATCCAAACCAATCCGAACTTGTGCTAATTTGGCAAAGAGAACCAAGGCAAAACCGAACCGCTCATCTCTAGTTAGAACTGCATATGTTATACCATAATCTGTGGTATTGTTTATATCACACATATCAAATATGATTTCAGAGGCTAATAGCTACTTGTAGAAACAGTGGACCTCATTCAGAACCTCTCGCAAAAAGAGAATGCTCACTCTGAATGAGGGCGGACGCTTTTTTTTTTAAAAGCCGGCCTCCTAACCGCTCGCTAAGCATCACGACAATCGGGCTTGCGACGAGACCCTTGTGGTAGGATCTCATCTGCCGCAAGCCACAGTGAGCTTTCGGCTCTAATAGAGCTGGAAGCTCACTACTGACATCACTGGTGATGTCAGTAGGGCCACCCACAAACGGCAGGCATTCCTTCAGGAACGCCTCTGTTTGTCCAGCCACCCCCCCACCCCGCCTACAAAACGGTGTGAGCTGTCGGTCAACATCGACAGCCGCCCCGTTTGTAGCGAGCCCCGGAGCGAGTGAATTTTTCACTCGCTACGGGGCTTGCACACGCGCATTGCGCACGACACGTGTGCGCAATGCACAACCATCGACCCGCTTGAGAGCGCATAGCGCTTGCGAGTGGGTCTGAATGAGACCCAGTATCCACTGGTTTAGCTCCCTTATCAATGCTAGATCTAATCTATTGAACATCATCACAGAACATATCATTTACATTGCAAGGAGCCATATGTATCATTATAATAATATTAAGATCATCTATTTGCACCAAAGAAACATTAGAAACATTACCTGAAATTCATTATTATATGAAGTAAAAAATAAGAAAATTACACATATTTAGGTGGTGGTGTAATTATTGGAAAAATAAGAAAGAAAGAAACTTGGTTGGCTGTATAGATACATTTTATATGTATACTTGGCAGTAACAAAATATCACTGCTCTCATAAAAACAATTGTATCCAATATGGACAGTTTCAGGCAACTAATAAGTAAAGATTGCTGCTGAAAGATTGAGACTGTAAACTAACAATATATTTACTCTATGTTTAGAAATCCATTTATGTTAATTCAAAGAGTACATCACTTGCTAAAATTTCAAAAGATACAGACTCAAGCTGCGCATACACGATACAATATCTATGAACGATATGAACTATAATGATATCGTTCAACGATATATCATTCATATCGCTCATTTTTATTCAGTGAATGAATAACGATGTGCGTTCCCGCATGAACGATAACGATATCTATGATCGTCCGTACATGCAGGCCAACTTGCACAATATTGTCAACTTTGCCTGTTCAGAGATGTGGCAGGATGACTTCATTGAAAGATTTCTTTCAAGTTGTTGGTGGTACAGATCGTACTGTGGGGGTCATTCAGCTCTGATTGAGCCAAAATCACTCCAGGGCTTGTGGCAGGGAGACCCTAGCACAGGGTCTCCGTCGCAAGTCCGATGGTTGCGATGGTCAAGACCATTGCGACATCATGGACGCTCGCTATAGCTGTGGGTGGTCACCCACAGTTATACGAGCGTCCAGGAGGCCACTCCATTTTCATGGAGGAGGGCCCTGATTCAGAGCGAGCACTCTGGTCAGAGCGTTCAGCTCTGAATCAGGCCCTGTGTGTATGCAGCTTTAAGGTGCATATCCACTTGCCGATGGAGTAACGACAGTACGATTACAAAATTGTAATCATACAGTCGTTCCTCATCCCCTGTAGTGCCTACACTGAATGATATGTCATTTAGTACAGTCACCCTCCAGCATCCCCGAACATGCACAATCTATCGTTATCGTCAGATTGACCGGCAAGGTCGGGGGCGATGATTATTGTCAAAAACGACCAGCGGGAGTGCGCATTGTTGGTCATTTTCGACATTTTCATGCCCGATTCATGCAGGATTAATGAGCAATTTATATCTGCAAGTGGATATGCGGCCTTAGGGCCTGATTCAGACCCACTCGCGAGCGGCTGTCCGCTCGCAAGTGGGTCGATGTTCTGGACTGAGCATGCGCACGACGGAGGGAGCTCCGTCGTGCGCATGCGCCAGACGCGACGAGCGAAGGAAAGTCCTTCGCTCGTTGTGTCTGATCAAAGGGGGCGTGCTGTCGATGTTGATTGACAGCACGCCCCCTTTGGTAGGCGTGCCGGGGGCGTGCCTCCCTGACGGGGGCGTTCCCATGGGAACGCCTCCCGTCAGAATCCGGCCCACTGACATCACTAGTGATGTCAGTGGGAGTGATTTTGGCTCTGATAGAGCCAAAATCACTCCGGAGCTTGCGTTTGAAAACCTCAACCGCAGGCTCCGGCTCGCAGTTTCGATGGTCGCGATGGTCAAGACCATCGCGGCCATCAAACTGCACGCTCGTATAGCCTGTGGGTGGTGACCCACAGCTATACGAGCGTCCAGGAGGACGCTCCATTTTCATGGAGGCCGGCCCTCATTCAGAGCGTGCGCTCTGCTCAGAGCGTACGGCTCTGAATGAGGGCCTTAGACTGCTAGTTTTATAGGACAAAAGTAGTCCTGCGACTTTGATATAGTGGTAAGTAGCAGTTCATTTGGAGATTTAAATATAGTCTCTCACCACATTATAAGATTACTAAAAGAAGGAATAACAATGTTCTCTTATCCAGATTAGCTCCTCACATGCAATTGTGATAGATCGATAAATTGATTGAGCAACTTGCAATTCTGTGTCATTGTTGATGATAGGAAGATATGAGATCAGTAGTTGGATGGTATGCTGATCGTTTTAGTGCCATGTTGGAGAATACTGGGGTGCCACCAGGTGAGTTAGCCCTCAATTTAGAATGCACTTTATGTGCTATTATTATGTATATAAATGTATGACTCAAAGTGGGTGCTATTATCATGTAGCGTAGGACCACCAAAACAGAGACACCTTGGTGTTGCTGTATTGGCTTACCTTATGTTTGCAAATATATGTAACTGAGGATCTGATTCAGACTCGTGAGTGAGTGCAATGTGCTCGCAAGTGGGTCGATGGTGGCCCAGTGCGCATGCGAAGGACGGAGCTGGCTCAGTCGTGCGCATGGGCGAGACCCGGATAACGACGGACAAACCGTCGCTCCGGGTCTCGTACCAAAGGGGGTATGCTGTCAATGTTGAGTGACAGCAAGCCCCCTTTGGTGAGCGGGCTGGGGGAGTGGCTGCCCAAACGGAGGCGTTCCCATGTGACCGCCTCCGTTTGGTGCCGGCCCCACTGACATCACAAGCGATGTCAGTGGGAGAGATTTCGGCTCTGTGAGAGCTGAAATATCTCTGGGGCTTGCGGCAATGAGACCCTACCACAAGGGTCTCGTTGCAAGCCCGATGGTCGCAATGGTCTTGACCATCGCGACCATCTTCCTGGCCGCTCGTTTTAGCGAGCGATCTGTCAGAGCATCCGGTTCTGAATCAGGGCCTGAGATATCTGCATTGCTATGATTACATAGGATGAGAAACCCATTTGCTGGTCCTCTACAGTGTGCTCGGGGAGTTTGTTTGTGTGTTTTTTTTCTGTTGACTTGATTAGTTCCTCACTTACATGCAGTAGCATCACAAGGGGGGTGCGGCGGGTGCGGGCTGCACCCGGGTGTCATCCACCGAGGGGTGACACCAAGGTGCAGACTCCCCCTCAGTGACAGGAGCCGGGTGATGCAATGTATAATTAAGTGCAGCACTCGTCTCCTGACACTGTGAGGGAGCCAGTCGGCACTGCACGCACCTCCAGCACCCCCCTACCTCCAGGCTCCCAGTGATAACGGGACCACGGGGGTTCAGCCATGAGGCCACGCCCCCTTCCCGTGAGGCCAAGCCCCTTCACATGAGGCCATGCCCCATTTTGGCGTCTTGCAGCAAACACAAAGTCCCTCCCCGAACCGGGTGACACCGTGGGGAGGGACCAATACATTAAGGAACTTGTCATTCTCTGTAGTCTTGTTGTTTGAATCATGTCTAATATAATAAACTTACTGTTCCACCCGCAAATATGTTTAGAAAGTGTAACCATGGAGACTACATTTAAAATGTTCAATATCATTTCTCTACAGTTCATATTTTGTTTATTTGCTTTTATCATCCAAGAAACTTTGTAAATGCTATTAAGGATATAGGGCCTGATTCAGAGCCGGACGCTATTTGCTCTCGCTCGTCAAGAAAATAGGGGTGGCTATTCAAATGAACCGTTCGCTGTTTGCGGTCTGTTCACGCCTCTAGGTCTGAACGAGCTTACAAAACTTGCGGTCGTTTTTTGGGAAACTACGCCCCCTGGCCGCTCGCATCCTACGTCATGTCCGCTATTTATTAGATTAATCGATTACATCGAACAGGGTATGAGTTGCTCGCTATTCCTGTGGTTGGTTTTTGCTACCACAATTTTGCGAGCAGTTCTGGCAAAAAAAAACCCTGTGACGTTGTCAATGACGCTGAAGTTTTAATTATGCACACCCATAAAACGCCCGTTTTGACCTTTAAGCACGCCTGCGATCGGATCTCCACTCCCCGTTTTCAAGCACCTTCCCCTGTTACCACCCACATACGCCTCATTCTGTCACTTCAAAATGGCAGGCATTCGCTATTTTGCGAGCACATGATTTTCGGCCGCAGTGAGTGGTTCGCGCATGCGTATTACGATCCGTACGCATGCGCTGTTGGGCAAACATCGCTCGGAGCGAACGAGCAGCCACTTGCGTCCGGCTCTGAATCAGGCCCATAGTGTTCTATTTGAGAGTTTGTATGCTATCTTAGGAGAACTGACCATGCCTATTTAGACTTGGACAATGTCAGCCATCTACTTCAGCTTATTTGAAAAAGAAAAGGTAGGTACATCTCTCATTAAGTCCTTGTTATGAGGATAAAAGTATGTGAATGCCAATTCAGGCAGAAAGTGGATGGCAGCCCAAGCAGAACATGAGGGTTAACAATTTTATAGCACTAATGCTTTAATTTATTCATAAGGACTGGGCTATAGGCAATTGCAATATGAAATGTATGCATTTGATTTATTTGTATACACACAAAACTGTTTTGTACCAATAGGAGCTAATATCCTAGCCACCATTGTCATCTTAGTGGGCATGTATTAGTACTTATATTATTCTTTGATTTTTTTTTTGTTTTGTTATATTATTATTTTTTCATATAATTTTTTTTGTGCTCAGTATGAGATGGCTAGTTATATACCCAATCAGATAGATAACTTGTGCTTGTAGTGAGATATTGCTTTCTAGTATAGCTTTGTAAACATTGTCACGCTCCGATTGTGTCCTGCTTTAGTATATCACATGTTGGTGATGGGTTTATCACCTTGGTTACTAGACCCCAGCAGTGGTGGGAAGCCATCCTATGTGTCACGACCAGGGTTTCTCAGCATGGTAGTCGACGGGTAATACCTGTGAGGACGCTATGGCGAGGGGCGTCAGGCGGTGGCACTGGTGCCTGGCGGGGAGCATTGGCTGTGCGAGGTTCCGTGTGGGCATACTGTCACTCTGGTCTGGTTAGGCCTGGTGGTGCTTCTGTTCCGTTCTGGCATGGGCGCCGCCATCTTGTCTCCGGTCAGGTGACCTAGTTGCCCTATCCTGTTGTGTCACATGCTCCTCTCTGACCAGTCACGGCTGAGCACTGGGGATTTAAGGGAGTTCAGAGCTCCCTTGCATTGCCAGTGCAACGTGTTTCTCAGTGAGAGCTGGGAGAGTGAGTTCCTGTGCTTTCACCTGGTTTCATTGCCTAAGCCTGCTTCACCTGACCTGCTCCAACCCTGCTAGACTTACCCTGCACCCTCCATTTACCTTTTCCCCTGCCTGAGAACCTGAACCTACTGTTTCCCTGCACCTTACCTCCATTTACACCCAGCTGGACTTCGTTACCTCTGCCTGCATTTTGTTACAGCTCACCATACCTGCATACTGGACTGTTTCTGCCTGTCACTTTCTGGACATTCTCCCATTTACTCCACTACAGTTATTAAGTGCACTTTAATGCTATACCTGTACTATTTCTTGCCATTCCCATGTCTATTAAGCCAATCATTAAAAGTTCCACATTTACCTTTAAATCTGCTCCTGTGAATGCTCCTGTTACCACCCCGGGTCCACAAACAACCCAGAACATAACACTAGGGGCTCTATTTATTAACATTATTTTTACTAAAATAAAGTGAAAAAGGGTGTTTTCACACCCTTTTCACATTATTTTAGTTTCACCTGTAGTTATTACAGGGCAATTGGAGTAGAATTAGTAAAATTCTACTCCAACCCCCAGTATCACTTATTTTTAGTAAAGCAGATCGCATTTCCCATAATTGTAATGGGAAATGTGATCTGTGTGCAAGTTACTAAAAATAAATTGTAAAAAAATACCGGGGGAAGCCCTGTGATAATAACGCCACCTGGAGGTGGCGTTTTCCAGGGTCTCCCCCGGTTACCGGGCTCCCACTCTGCTCTAACGGGGAGAGCAGAGGCGGGAGCCGGTACCAGTAATCAGCTATGTGGTCTAAGTAGACCGCAAGCTGATTACTGTAAAAAAAAAGAAAAAAAAATAAACATTTTTTTTTTTCCTTACCTGAATCCAGGGACCGGTGATCGGGCCTCCGGAGATGGCTCCCCTCCGGTCAGCTGGTCTCCCACAGTGCACTGGGGCCCGGTCATCAGGTGATCGGGTCCCAGTGCAGTATGGGAGATCACCTGATCGGGAAGCCCGGAGAAGATCACCGGAGGCCAGGAGGTGCAGGTAAGTGTAATGAAGGGGGGGGGGGTCGCGGGGTCCGCGATCGTGGGGGGCGGGGCTTAGCGCCGGGGGCGGGGCTTAGCGTCGGTGGGGGGGTAGCAGCGACGGTGGGTCGGCGCATGCGCGGGCTCTTAGTCGCGGTATTTTTTCCAAAAATACCGCGACTAGAGTGCGGATGGGATCCGCAGGGACAGAGCTTTATCGCAAGCTCTGTCCCTGCAAGGGATTTATAGTAAATCCCTGTGATATTGCCGGAATTCGCAATGCGAATTCACTCGGTAATATCACACTACAATCCGCATTCAATATGCGGATTGTAGTAAATAGAGCCCTATGTATCTGTAGTGGGACGCGGCACTGCAATGTCACTTCCCATGGCGCGGGCCTCTGGTTATGCTACACATGGGTGAGTGTCACCATTTTTCTATATATATTGCTGCTTATTTGCTGGTGTATGGTCCCTGAGTAAAATCTCCAATAAAGGAGATTGAAACGTTGGAAGTACCATGATATAAGTGTTAATTTCTTCACATCTACATAAGTCCTGAGAGTGCCGCCATTTGCTACGTATATTTCTACATGGACAAAATCCCTGGGGAGGGCACCAAGGCAAGGTATCTTTTTTCATGGTTACTGTGGTTACTGTGGAGTGCTGGTGCTGGTTTTTGTGTATGTATATATATATATATATATATATATATATGTTGTGTATTCTGAGGAAGGGGCTGTCATGCCCCGAAAAGTTGATTAAAGCACAGAAGTTTATTTATTGACAAGAGTCTCCTGAGTGTCGCCAGCATTGTATTCTTATATTGTGGGGGATTCGCACTCCAAAGGAGGGCACCGGGAGCAAGCTGTCCCCGATTAGGAGGGGAGTGCCGGACTGAACTTGAACTTAAAGTGCTTTGTAGTATAAATAAATTATGTGCAAAAAAGAGCAAGTCAAAAATCAAGTATTTTAAGACTACATACAGAAGACCTCGAACAAAGGTCTATAGACAAGCTATAGATCTAGACCATGAATGTATGGAATAAAAAATACAGATTTAATAGTAACATAGGACATAAAAGCATGGATAAAAAGACATAAAAATAATAAATAGCAAGACAATTAATTAATTGATGAAATAGACAACGTGCATATAAATAGATATAGGGCTTATCTTATTTCATGTGTAGAGGATAGTAAAATCAGGCAGGGTACAGGCTCCCAACGTGTTTCGTCACCAGCAGACTTCTTCAAGGGGATAGTGTTTGCAAGTGGGATGTAGCTGTATTTATACCCTAAAGATTTAAGGCAATTTACTGCATGTGAGTGTAATCGTGACCTCACTTCCTGTGGTGCTCACTTCGGTGTAAACAGAAATTAATTTGTCAATTGGTATTTAACAGTCAATTAGTATTTATCAGAAATCATCTGTATGGTGTCATATTTACAACAAGTAAAAAACGGGAGTAGATAAAATAATTTGGTGATTTGCATGTTAAGAAACAAAGTCCCAGATCGTTGTTTTTACTCTTTTGTGCCCCACTTCCTGTCTGGATGTCTTTATTTTCAGCATACTGTGCCCCACTTCCGGTATCGGCGTTGTCTTCGTTCTCTATCAGGTGGTGTGCCTAGACGACTGCGCATTCTCTCGTCCTCCATCTTTAACTATCCATCCTGGGCATCATATCCCATCTGTTGGAACGCGGAAATGGTGGATATGGACCGCAGTGAGTATCACGTCCTGTCTACTGGAACGCGGAAGTGGTAGATTTGGAGCGCAGTTCTTCAGCCAGCTATATGGGATCCGGAGAAAGTAGTGGGACGCGACTTTTCAGCCATCTTTTCGGTATCTTAAATAGCATTAAATGGATGGCAGGTGTTGGGTATTCTATTGCATATCGCTCGGTTAGTTTGGTGTGTATTAACACTTATATCCAGAGAAGCCAATATATGCAGACCATACAGTGTACAAGAACCCTACATCAAAAAAGCATTGAATAGACACTGGCACATACTGCAAATGGACCCTATTCTGAAAGAAATTCTACCAACTAAACCACCGGTGGTTTTCAAAATAGCTAAAAACCTGAAAGATATACTACAGTAGCTCCCAGAATGTTGCACAATGGCAACATCCAGAAACATAGTGTCCTATCCAAATATCCAAGATGCTACAGATGCGGAAAATGCAATATCTACAAATTTTTAACTCCACAAAGGAAGATTTTTAAAAACTATAATGACTCTAAAGAATATAAAATAAGACAACATATGAACTGCAACTCTACTTCCATCATCTATCTATTGGAGTGTGCATGGGAAATGAAGAAACCCCTTAAACTTAGGATTCAAGAGCACATTCGGAATATAAAATATAAGGTAGAAGGGCATGAAGTCTACAAACATTTTACCCAAATTCACACATCTAATCCTGAAGATATGTCATTTAAAGCTATTGAACACGTAACCCTGGGAGAAAGAGGAGGAGATCTTTCCAACAAACTCTCTAAGAAACAAATGTTTTGGATCTTTGAATTACAGACCCTATCTCCACTAGGGTTCAACGACAGCTATGAGATAGCACCATTCATATGAACTAATGGTACACACACCTAGCCAGAGATGCAGGCCAAAAGTATGCATACCAACGTTTTCGTTTCTACAGCCATATCACACTGAATATGCCCAATCTTGTCCGATCTTGGAAGCTATACAGTGTGAGCCTGACCAGTACCGGTGCGGGAGACCCACCGGGTAGATCAGATGCTGTAGATCTTTTCCTTGAAGCATTATTTTTGTACCTGTTGACCTATGGCAATGGTGTAGTGCTCGAATCATCTCGACCGAATTTGAACCTACATAATGCTACAAGTTATCGTTACTACTTTTCGCTCCATCTATGTTATAGCAATGGAATTGGGATGCAACTTGTATACACTCTACGAACAAGACAAAGATGTTTACTATATATGAAATGTTGGATTTTACACACTCCAGATGATATATACTGGAAGAGATTAAGCTCAACAAATATATATACTTTTATACGGTCTTATATACTGGAGTTTTTTCTGACACAAGATATCTGCCTTATCACACTAAATGGAACAGTATCATTCGTTCTTTAACTGAGTTACCAGCCACATATCTACCCTTTTATCTTTTATGATCTAAATCTGTACTTTTGCTCTACATTCATTATTTATTCTATATGTATATTTATTTTCATGCTCATCTGTTTTATAATGTATTTAGTACTTATTCATCTTAAGGTGCGTACACACTACACGATATGCTCCCTGAGCGATATCATGTAGTGTTGTCCCCGGCAGGCTGTGCTCAATGTCGTTCATGATATTGAGCACAGCCGCTGAACGATATCATTAACGATATCGTTCAGCACCGGGCTCTCTCCCCCATTCCCCAACATGCAGCAACCTGACGAGGTCGTCAGATTGTGCTGCATGTTCAGGCGATGGACAATGTCGGAAACGACCAGCGGGAGTGCGCATCGCTGGTCGTTTCCGACATAAAAGTGCACGATTTGTGCACGATTACTGAGCGATTGCACGATTATGATGTCGTAATCGTGCAGTCGCTCAGTAATATCACCCAGTGTGTACCCACCATTAATCTTGCAATATTTATATTATCTTTTTTTCACATGTGTTATATTATTTATTATTAATCTATTTTTTACTCATTCCCTTTTTCTATATTATATAATGGAATCAGATTTATCTATAGTTACGTAAGATTGAGTTACTTAAATGGTTCTCTATGATTATTTTTAATCTTTTCTGCATATTCGGCTTCTCTGGATATAAGTGTTAATACACACCAAACTAACCGAGAAATATGCAATAGAATACACTACACCTGCCATCCTTCTAATGCTATTTATTTCATAGCCAATCATCAGGAAGAGAGAGCTATCCACCTATGACACCAAAAAGGTGTCCGAAATGTCGCGTCCCACTACTTTCTCCGGGTCCCATAAAGATGGCTGAAGAACTTTGCTCCAAATCTACCACTTCCACATTCCAGTAGACAGGACGTGATACCCACTGCAGTCCAGCGGGTCCGGATTAGTTCGGATTTCCACGCAGAGTTCGGATTTTTCCCGGAATGATGATGTTTGTACATGAAAGATGATGTTTTGCGTCTTTCTGAGTTCCTTTTTTGCTGGGAAAAATCCAAAATCTGTGTGGAGATTCCAACTAATCCGAACCCGCTCATCTCTAGTTGGAACGCGGAAGTGGTGGATATGGACTGCAGTGGGTATCATGTTCTGTCTACTGGAATGCGAAAGTGGTAGATTTGGAGCGCAGTTCTTCAGCCATCTCTATGGGACCCGGAGAAAGTAGTGGGACACGATAGTTAAAGATGGAGGACGAGAACATGCGCAGTCGTCTAGGCACAGCACCTGATGGAGAATGAAGACAACGCCGATACTGGAAGTGGGGCTCAGTATGCGGAATAAAAAAGAGATCCAGACAGGAAGTGGGGCACAAAAGAGTCAACACAATGATCTGGGACTTTGTTTCTTAACATGCAAATCACCATATTATTTGATCTACTCCTGCTTTTTACTTGTTGTACATATGACACCATACAGACGATATCTGATAGAAACACTGTTAAATACCAATTGACAAATTACTTTCTGTTTACACCGGAAGTGACCACCACAGGAAGTGAGGTCACGATTACACTCATATGCAGTAACTTGCCTTAAATCTTTAGGGTAGAAATACAGCTACATCCCACTTGCAAACACTATCCCCTTGAAGAAGTCCGCTGGTGATGAAACACGTTGGGAGCCTGTACCCTGCCTGATTTTACTATCCTCTACAAATGAAATAAGATAAGCCCTATATCTATTTATTTATATGCACTTTGTCTATTTCATCAGTTAATTAATTGTCTTGCTATTTATTATCTTTATGTATTTTTATTCATGTCCTAAGTTACTATTAAATCTGTATTTTTTATTCCATACATTTATGGTCTAGATCTATGGCTTGTCTATAGACCTTAGCTAGAGATCTTCTGTATGTAGTCTTAAAATACTTGATTTTTCACTTGCTCTTTTTTACACATAATTTATTCACACTACAAAGCACTTTAAGGTGCACTGACAGAAATCTCCATAGAGAATTCCAAAGGGGGGGCAGGGTGTTTAAGGGGCTACACCTCAAAAGCTATTGGAGGTACAGTACCAGGCTGAAATTTGTCATGGGCAGGTAGAACTGTCGCTCGGTGCTGCATTCCAAATTTCAGGGTAAAATAATGAAAAAATTGGGAGTAATCTAAAGCTCCAACTGTCACTTTTTTCTGACACTCTGAGTTGGGACCATATTTCTGCTGTTCTCTATGGGGGATATTTGGGAAGGCATAACTCAGGGTAGGGGGTGAATTTAGACTTGGGGTTTGTTTTATTAGGTAGCTATTGTTCCAGAATAGGTCCATTTGGGGTTCAGGTATTTGAGAAAGTTACAGTTTTTTAACTGTACAGGGGGGTGATGCCATAACCAGGGGATCCCTTTCACCAGGTCCTCCAGATGAAGCATGACCCCTGACCACTAGTCAGCCCATGCTGGGGATCCCTGGGGAGCTGGGGACCCCCCCAATAAAGGGGTCACACTCTCCAGGGCACCCCAGGCCCAGGCTGATAGCCCAGGGCTATCCCCAGCACCCCTGGTGCGGTGGGTGCTTGGTTGATTGTGTAAAGTGTAGGGGTGAGCGGGTACGGATTTCTAATATCCGAACCCCCCCCGATCCCCCCCGATCCGAGGCCGATCCGAGTCAGGCTCGACTTTTCCCGCCTTACTCAGATCTGAAATCGAGGTAAAACGTCATCATCCCGCCTTCCGGGTCTCGCGGGTTTTGGATAATATATAAAAGGTACCCGCGTCGGCACCATTTTCTCACTTGGCTGTGGACAGTGAAGAGGGAGGGTGGGAGTTAGGGCTGGCTGGGCTGTGTAGTGTAGTGTAGTGCAGTGTAGTGTTGTGCTGCGCTTTGCTGCTGTTGTCCATTGGAGCTGTGTCCACTCCTCCAAAGTCCATAGGGGCTGGCAGTGTTGTGCTGTGCTGCTGTTGTCCATAAGGGCTGTGTCCAATCCTCCAAAGTCCATAGGGGCTGGCTGTGTTGTGCTGTGCTGCTGTTGTCCATAGGGGCTGTGTCCACTCCTCCAAAGTCCATAGGTGCTGGCTGGGCTGTGTTGTGCAGTCAGTTGTCCATAGGGGCTGTGTCCACTCCAAAGTCCTGTGCAGTATCCCAGTCCTAAAGGGGTGCTGTAGTGTTGTCCAGGGGGTGCTCTGTCCATCAGGGGTGCTCCCCTCAAGTGCAAAAAAAAATATTAGTTCTGTGTTTGTGAATTGTGTGCGCAGTAGCCGCACATGCATCAACAAAGTAGCGCCAAGCGTGCGCCTGTGTCATAAGTAAAGGGCCGGCTGGCTTCACCGTTAAAGGGTGCTGTAACCCCCAAAGTGCACTCCAAACAAAATAAAAAATTATTTTCTGTGTTTGTGCATGGTGTGCACTGTGGCTGCATGTGCATCAACAAAGGAGCAGCGCCAAGCGTGCGCCTGTGTCCCATAAGTAAAGGGCCGGCTGGCTTGTCCGTTAAAGGGTGCTGTAACCCCCAAAGTGCACTCCAAAAAAATAAAAAAATATATTTTTTTGTGTTTGGTAATTGTGTGCGCAGTAGCCACACGTGCATCAACAAAGTAGCACCACGCGTGCGCCTGTGTCATAAGTGAAGGGCTGGCTGGCTTGACCATTAAAGGGTGCTGTAACCCCCAAAGTGCACTCCAAACAAAATAAAAAAATATTTTTTGTGTTTGTGAATTGTGTGCGCAGTAGCCACACGTGCATCAACAAAGTAGCGCCAAGCGTGCGTCTGTCTGTCATAAGTGAAGGGCCGGCTGGCTTGACCATTAAAGGGTGCTGTAACCCCCAAAGTGCACTACAAACAAAATAAAAAAATATTTTCTGTGTTTGTGAATTGTGTGCACTGTGGCTGCACGTGCATCAACAAAGGAGCAACGCCAAGCATGCGCCTGTGTCCCACAAGTCTGTTAATGGGTGGTGTAACCCCCAAAGTGCACTCCACAAAAAATAAACAATTCTTTTTTTTCTGTTTGTGTGCGAAATGTATGCACAGTAGCCGCACGTGCATCAACACAGCAGCAGCGCCAAGCGTGCGCCTGTGTCATAAGTCAAGGGCCGGTTTGCACATCTGGTCTGGACTGAAGGACGTGCCAACAATTTCTGACATGTCTACTGTCACTGCATACGATACGGTCACTACTGACAGAATGGTGGAGGAATTATTTTCTGTGTTTGTGAAATGTGTGCACTGTGGCTGCACGTGCATCAACAAAGGAGCAGCGCCAAGCGTGCGCCTGTGTCATAAGTAAAAGGCCAGCTGGCTTGTCCGTTAAAGGGTGCTGTAACCCCCAAAGTGCACTCCAAAAAAAAAAAATCATTTTTTTTTTTCTGTCTTTGTGAATTGTGTGGGCTGTAGCCGCACCTGCATCCTCAAAACAGCAGCACCAAGCGTGCGTCTGTCTGTTAAAGGGTGGTGTAACCCCCAAAGTGCGCTCCAACCAAAATAAAATAATCTTCTTTTTTTTCTGTGTTTGTGTGTGAAATGTATGCGCAGTAGCCGCACCTGCATACTCAAAGCAGCAGCGACAAGCGTGCATCTGTCTGTTAAAGGGTGGTGTAACCCTCAAAGTGCGCTCCACAAAAAATAAAAAATATTTTTTTTTTCCGTCTTTGTGAATTGTGTGGGCTGTAGCTGCACCTGCATCCTCAAAGCAGCAGCGACAAGCGTGCGTCTGTCTGTTAAAGGGTGGTGTAACCCTCAAAGTGCGATCCACAAAAAATAAAAAATTATTTTTTTTTCTGTCTTTGTGAATTGTGTGGGCTGTAGCCGCACTTGCATCCTCAAAGCAGCAGCGACAAGCGTGCGTCTGTCTGTTAAAGGATTACATCGGTGACAGCATCCAAGTAGGCATGTCAGATAGTCCGTACCTGTACTGGCAGGAAAAAGAGGCAATTTGGAGGCCCCTGTACAAACTGGCTCTAGTTTACCTGAGTTGCCCCCCTCCAGTGTGTACTCCGAAAGAGTTTTTAGTGCAGCCGAGAACCTTGTCAGCGAAAAGCGTAGGAGGTTACTTCCACAAAATGTGGAGAAGATGATGTCATAAAAATGAATTATCAACTCTTCCATGGAGACCAGCCTCCAGAACGTACAGAGGGACCTGTGGTGGTGGATTCCAGCGGGGACGAATTAATACTCTGTGAGGATGAGGATGTACACAACTTCGAAGAGGGTGAGGAATCAGTGGATGAGGAGGATGAGGACGACATCTTGCCTCCGAAGAGCCAGTTTGTGCAGGGACAGATTAATTGCCAGCTGCTTTTGTGGGGGCCCAAACGAACCAATCATTTCAGCCACAGTAGTGTGGCAGACCCTGGCGCTGAAATGATTGGTTTGTTAAAGTGTGCATGTCCTGTTTATACAACATAAGGGTGGGTGAGAGGGCCCAAGGACAATTCCATCTCGCACCTCTTTTTTTTCTTTGAAAACTATGCCCCAAACAGTACATAATGCAAACTGCCATCCTGTCTGCCAATGCAGTGTCACTCCTAGATGGGCCACGTGTTTGTGCCGCCCACTCGTATCGCTTAGCATAGTCATCCAGCTACCTCGGTGCAACCTATTGGACATAAAAACACTATTGTGAGGTGTTCAGAATAGACTGGAAATGAGTGGAAATTAATGTTATTGAGGTTAATAATAGCATAGGAGCAGAAAAACCCACAAAGTCTGTGATTTTTGCTGTTTTTATGCTACAGATCCAAAACACAAAACCCTCAACCCAAAACACGGAAGGGTGGTTTTGGCAAAACCAATCCAGATCCAAAACACAAAGAAAGATCCAGATCCAAAACCAAAACACAAAACACGAAAAGTGGCCGGTGCACACCCCTAGTAAAGTGTGGTGCAAGTAAAAAGTTAAAATACTGGCTTTTGCTGTGGAACTGCTTTTCCCAGCAAGCCTCCCCTGCATGCTGGTACTTGGAGAACCACAAGTATCAGCATGTGGGGCTTTACAGGCCTGCTGGTACCTGTACTTCCACAGCAAAAGCAATATTAAAAAAACACAGAACACACACACCGATGAAAAGTAAAATTTTATAAAAATATACACACACATGTGCACTCTATCTCTCATACTCACCTATGTATCCCTGTAGCCAATCTGTCCTCTTCTCCAGTAGTTTATCCAGGGTATCTGTAATAAAAAATCCATACTCACCTCCTCCTATGGATGGGTGGTGGCCATGCAAGATAGCTTAAAGGCCGCTGCCCTCCAGGTGAACATGCCGTGGAAGTCCTGGGTGAGGCAGCAGCCATCAAAGAGAGCTTAAAGGCTGCCGCCCCCTAGGTGAAGGTGCGGAAAAATAAAATATTAAAACAAACTGTCTCTTTGTTTTATTTTAATATTTATTTTGCAGGAGTACTGTAGGTACCAGCGGGCCCTTGATGCCCTGCCTCCTGGTACTTGTGGTTCTCCAAGTACCAGTGTGTGAGGATTCCTGCTGGGACCTGTAGTACTACTGCAAAAGACAATAATTATATTTTCACATGTACAACACAATCAACCCAGCACCCATCACCCAGGGGTGTTGGGGATAGCCCCGGGCTATCAGCCTGGACCTGGGGTGCTCTGAGGAGGGGGACCCCTTTTCTGGGAGGGTCTTTAGTTCCTCAGGGATCTCTGGCCTCAGCTGACTAGTGGTCAGGGGTGATGCTTCAGTTGGGGGGCTCATTGAAATGGCCCCCCTGGCTGTGGCATCACTCCTCTGCTAGAAAGGGTCTGGTGCTATTTATGGTAAATACAGGGGATCCCTACACATTTTATCACCCTGTATTTCCAGAACCAGGACCTGCTCAGAGCCCAGTGCTGGTTGCGTTGAATACGGGAGACCCCAATGTCATTTGTCCCCCTATATATTGGCAACCAGGACTGGTTCTGAAAAGCCTGGTGCTGGTTGTGCTTCATACAGGGGACCCCTATGTCATTTGTCCCCTGTATTTAGCACAACCAGTACTGGGGATCCAAAGCCCGGAGCTGGTTGTTTTTGGGGGGTGTGGCCATGCCATTTTTTTTACACAGGTTTTATTTTTAAACAGAGAAGCACAGACGGGTCTCACTGATCCTGTCCGTGCTTCTGTGTTTATTTATATACAGGTATCACAGGGACTAAATGAGACAATTGATCTTGAATTCATCTGATAATAAATAGTCCTTAGTTTAATTTGGCTTATGTTTATCTGTTTGAGAGATAATGGTAATTTCTCTGTAGACTTGAGGATACTGTGTGTAGAGTTATATGACATCTAGCTTTCTGGTATAATACTGCTAGTCTTTTATATATGTACTCTTCCTATATATGAGGTATAATATATTGTTCTGGTCAGTATGGCATGTCAAGTTCATGTCTGAATCAAATGTAATTGATATATCTCTCCCACTGAACCCTTAAAACACCTACTGTGTGCTGTCTTCTCCTCCACCCGTGTTAGTGTACCTATTTGTTGTCCTTCTGCCCTGCAGGTGGCCCGGTTTGCTCATCAAAACCGTGATGGTTAATAAATGAAAAAAAAGCTATTAAATTCCATAGACAGAAAACCTTAATGTTTTACATGTCCCATTATGGCTTCTTAGACATGATCTGAAATTTCACAAAACCTACTGAATTTGTTCCACTCTAACTAAAAAAAAGTAATGGACGCCTTAATGGACGTGTTCCTTGCACAATACAGGTATGGTATTCAGCACTCTCACAGAAAGAGATTGCTGTCACTCACAAAATGGTGGAGCTGCTAATTCACAGAATTGTATGCTCATTGGAATACATACATGCAGTCTATGCAAGTGAGGTCTAAGCAGAAAATAGAGCTATGCAAATGGGATAAAAGTGGTATGGTAGGGGAAGGAGACAGAGCAGCATGTATAGGTGAGACAAAAAGGCATGTAGAGGAGGGAAGATTAAGCAGTACAGAGGGGGGGTAGCCAAAGTGATGCAGATGGGTGAAAAACAGTGGTGCGGATGGGGGGAAACAGTGGCACAGTTTGGTGGGACAGCGACGTGAATGGCGGTAGAGAGTGGCATAAACATAAGAAGACAGAGCAGTGCAGATGGGTAAAGACAGCTTGGTGTGGATAAGGGAATACAAACTAACACAAATGGGAGAACACACATCAGTAGGGATTGGGGGATACAGATTGGTGTAGATGGGTAGGCAGACAGAGTAGTGCGGGTGGGGGGAGGAAACAAAGTTGCACAGTTGGGGGGTACAGAGTGGTGCAGATGGAGGAAGAAACAGTGCCACAGAGGAAAGGAAGACAGAGCGGCATTGCTTAGGGGAAGGCAGTGGTGCAGAAGGAAACAGTGGCACGGATGCAGGGCGGTGCGGATGGATAATGACAGATTGGTGTGGATGAGAGAACACAGACTAGCACAGTTCGGAGACCACACAGCAGTAGGGATTGGGGGAGACAGATTGGTGTGGATAGGGAGGAAGACAGAGTGGTGTCAATGGGGGGGGAGACAGAGTTGTATGGTTGGGGGGACCAGAGTAGTGCAGATGAAGGAAGAAAGAGTGCCACAGATAAGAGAAAGACAGCAATTTGGTTGTGGAGAAAGCACGGATGCAGGGTGGTCCGGCTGGGGAAAAACAGATTGGTGTAGTTGAGGGAACACAGACTAGCATATTTGGGAAACCACACAGCAGTAGGGTTGGGGAATATATAGCAGCATGGAGGCATATAGGGGAAGAAAGTGTACATGCATAGACAGAAATTATAGTTTTAAAAATAAGGGAGCTGAACGTGTATTCTAAATGAGATAAATGTATGGAATGAGAAGGATGTTGGAAGCCAGTGAGATTGTTGTGGTGACTGAATGTGAAGATCGTGGGCACTGAATGAGATGTCTGTGCCACATAACTGTTCAATCCTCAGTTGCATAGACTGCATGTCTGTATTCCAATGAGCACACAATTCTGTGAATTAGCAGCTCCACCATTTTGTGAGTGACAGCTATCTCATTCTGTGAGAGTGCTGAATCTGCAGTTAACCATAGGGTGTGATGGCATACCATATCTGTATTGTGCAAGGAGCACGTCCATTAAGGCGTCAGCCTTAATTATCATAATTTCATTGCTTTTTTTAGTTTGAGTGGCACAAATTCAGTAGGTTTTGTGAAATTTCAGATCATGTCTAAGAAGCCTTAATGGGATATGTAAAACTGTAAGGTTTTTTGTCTATGGAATATATATATATATATATATATATATATATATATATATACACACAGTCAGGTGCATATGTATTGGGACATTGACAGAATTTTCATATTTTGGCCTCTATTCACCACCACAATGGCTTTGAAATGAAACAAACAAGATGTGCTTTAACTGCAGACTTTCAGATTTAATTTGAGGGTAATTATATCCAAATCAGGTGAACGGTGTAGGTATTACAACGGTTTCTATATGTGCCTCCCACTTTTTAAGGGGCCAAAAGTAATGGGACAAACTAAACAATCCTGAATCTAACTTTCACTTTTTAATACTTTGTTGCAAATCCTTTTGCAGGCAATTACAGCCTGAAGTCTGGAACGCATAGACCACCAGACGCTGGGTTTCATCCCTGGTGATGCTCTGCCAGGCCTCTACTGCAACTGTCTTCAGTTCCTGCTTGTTCTTGGAGCATTTTCCCTTCAGTTTTGTCTTCATCAAATGAAATGCATGCTCAATCGGATTCAGGTCAGGGGATTGACTTGGCCATTGCATAACATTCCACTTTTAGCCTTAAAAAACTCTTTGGTTGCTTTTGCAGTATGCTTCGGGAGGATATACGTCTGTTCAAAGAAGTGCATATAAATATTAGCATACATAGGGGCCACATTGGGTCCCAGATATTTGCATGTGGAACCCATCCTTATACTGAAAATAATTGTATTCCAATACACACCTTAATTAGTCTATCAGAAATTCCACAGGGGGCATAGATATTGAATTTTGAACATGCAAAAGGGCCTTCCGTGCCGCCTCTACACCATCATCATGTGGGATGACGGTGTAGAGGGAGCCAACATCAATGATTGCAAACAACATCGACACAGGGACATCACCCAAATTCTTCAACTTGTGGATGAAGTCACTAGTGTCTTTAATATAGGTGGGTATCTGATCAGAAAAGGCCTGTAAAAACCCTTTAATATACTGAGCAAGTGGTTGCAAAATAGATTTTTGAGCCGATATTATCGGACATCCCGCATCCAGCATCTTGTGCACCTTCGGAAGGGGGTACAAGACAGGACACACAGGGAATTGTACTTTAAGACAATTTGCGAGTGTTTCATCCAACCATCGATGTAAAACAGCATCATCGATAATATTATCTACCCTATTTTTTATATCAAACATAGGATTATAAGTCAATTTTGTATGTGTTCACATCACCCAATTGTCGACACACCTCAGTATCATAGTCAGCAAAGTCCTGTAGGCCCCACCTTTATCGGCGGGCCGTATCACCAGATCACAATTATGTTGTAAGTCTACAAGTGCCCTGCATTCATCAGCGTTCAAATTATCAAAATAGGTTTTACAATTAGTCCTATGGTCAGCGTCAATCAAACGTTGAAAAGTTTTAATGCTTGAACTTATCGAGTTGGGATCAAATGAACTGGGTTGTCTAAAAATTGTCAAGGTGTCATTATAGGAAAGTTCCTTTCGATGTCCAAATAAATTCTCATAATCTCAACTGTCTACTCGTTTTATAGTGGTCTACAGCCCACTGAAACTCACTATGTTTCTGAATGGGAACAAATATTAAAACCTATGTTGAGTAATGAGATTTTGCTCTCACTCAATACATGAGATGACAAATTAAGAATTAGATCTGCATCAACGTAGGTGTGCAGGGGTGCTGTGCTGCTGTCTGTCAAGGGGCTGCTGCCTCCTTCAGGGGTGCTCTTCACCCCCAGTATGAAAAAAATAATGATTTCTGTGTGCGTGTTAGCCACACTTGTCAGCAACATAGGTGTGCAGGGGTGGTGTGCTGCCTGTGTCGTTTATCAAGAGACGGCTGCCTCGTTTGGGTGCTCTCCCAAGTGCCCCCAAAAAATTAATTCAATCAATTTTTTTTGTGTGTGTGTCAGGGGTGCTGCCTGTGTTGTTTATCAAGAGACTGCTGCCTCGTTCAGGTGCTCTCCCTCCCAAGTGCCAAAAATTTTTTGATTAAATCAAGAAATCAATGTGGTTTTTTTCTGTGTGTGTGTGTGTGTGTGCACGTTAGCCATGGCATCACAAACGCCTCTGCTGAGATTTGCATAAACATTTTCAAAGGTGAAAATAGAGGATATGGTTTCAAAAATGGAATAAAGCAGCTAAAACTGTGGGCCTGATTCAGACCCACTCGCGAGCGGCTGTCCGCTCGCAAGTGGGTCGATGGTGTGCACTGAGCATGCGCACGATGGAGGGAGCTCCGTCGTGCGCATGCGCCAGACGCGACGAGCGAAGGACTTTCCATCGCTCGTTGTGTCTGATCAAAGGGGGCGTGCTGTCGATGTTGATTGACAGCACGCCCCCTTTGGTGGGCGTGCCGGGGGCATGCCTCCCAGACGGGGGCGTTCCCAAGGGAACGCCTACCGTCAGGAGCCGGCCCACTGACATCACTAGTGATGTTAGTGGGAGTGATTTTGGCTCTGATAGAGCCAAAATCACTCCGGGCCTTGCGGTTGAGAAACTCAACCGCAGGCTCCGGCTCGCAGTGGCGATGGTCGCAATGGTCAAGACCATCGCGACCATCAACCTGCACGCTCGTATAGGCTGTGGGTGGTGACCCACAGCTATACGAGCGTCCAGGAGGACGCTCCATTTTTATGGAGGACGGCCCTCATTCAGAGCGTGCGCTCTGCTCAGAGCGTCCGGCTCTGAATGAGGGCCAGTGTTCTCTGATTATAGTGTCCCTACTCCCTACCCATGGCCCCTCTACCTGACTTTCAGTGAGTCGGAGGGGCAGCTCCATGCAACCGTATTGCAGAGTGCAGCTGCACCTCCTGTAAGCCCAGGTCAGAAGATGTGTAGGGGGTGTGGTGATGATATGGACTAAAATGGAGCTCACATCCACTAAAGTGGACAATGAATCCCCAATCTGACAGGGAGCGTAGCTGTAATTTATATACAACACAGGATGGGATGACGATATAGGCTTGGGTGATGGCCTAATCTGGGGTGATGTATACATCGTCCTCTTCACACAATATTAATTTGTCCCCGCTGAAATCCACCATTACAGGTGCCTCTGTAATTTTGGAAAATTAATCAAAAAGGTGAATTCAGATGCTGTTATGGGTTGTTTCTCTAAAACAGCTGCTAAGGGGCTGGAGTAGTCATCTCCAGTAGATTACAGAAGAGAAAAATAAATATAAAATAGTAGTGCTAAAATCTTAGCTGATTTTTTATATATTGCACCAATCCATTAATTACTTTGCATGTCTGATGTTTCAAAATATTTAATATAGGCATTAATAAAAATCAATACATAAAAAAAAAGGAAACAATGAATCAATTTTATCAGCTGTATAATTTGAAAACCCACATAGGGAAAACACACATAGGGAAAACAGATAGTACAAATATCCTGGTGAAACAATCACTCTGGCTTGTTCCTATTAATAGCACTGGGCCCTATTAAAATATTAAAAGGTGATATGAAAAAGGTATCCAATGCAATTTGTAAATCCTCGCCAATGTTGCAATGTCACAGTAGCAGAGCCTCATCCACTGCTATGGAGATAATTCCAATCAAAAGTTGAAATAAGCAGGTCCAGTGCTGGTTCAAGCTGTTTCCACAGCAAATGGAGTTCTTAGAAAGGAATACATATGAATTACCGCCAGACACAAGTCCAGCAGTTCAAATCCCGACAGCGGCAGGCCGACACAGCTGAAAACCCTGATCGTCCCCAGGTAAGTAGCAACTAACCAAACCTAACCCCCCTAACCGTAGCCCTCCTTTTAGGGGTGCCTAACCCTAACCTTCCCCCCAGTGCCTAACCCTAATCCCCCATCTAAGTGCCTAAACCTAACCCCCCCTTCCCTGCTGCCTAAACCTAAGTCCCCCCTGGGGGTACCTAACCCTAACCCTCTCTCCCCCTAGCCTAACCCTAACATCCCAGGAGGATGCCTAACCCTAAGTCCCCCCCGCGAGCCCTAAACCTAAGCCTTCCCCCTCACATGGCTATCCGCAGAGGCGCCCGGCATCACTTCGGTCTGGATGTCGGGCCCCGGTCTCCCGGTGTCGGTAAAATGGCAGGCGTCTAGAATTAGACGCCTGTCATTTAACCCTCGCCGGGATAAAGCAGTCGGGAAGCTGGCTGTCGGGATTATGTCCACCGGCTTCCCGATTGCATACCCTTAGAAAGTATGGGGGTGGACAACTGACACGTTTCGCTGCTATCCTGTGCAGCTTTATCCAAATTGCATTGGATACTATTCACTGTATATCCACAATTATGAGACATTATCCTCCAGTGGCGCCTCTATAGGAACTATAAACTTTGCGGACTATGCCCCCACAAGAATAAGAGTCCCAACACTAAATCACCTTTTAATAGGGCCCAGTGCTATTAATAGAAACAAGCCAGAGCAATTCCAAAGTAATTAATGAAGTGGTGCAATATATAAAAAAATCAACTACGTTTTTAGCGCTTCTATTTTATTTTTTATTTTTCACCTCTGTAATTTGTGCACATAATTGATGGTAAAGGTCTTTCTCGTAGAAATTGTATTTCATTTTCATGGACATCATCTTTTCAACATTTTGGGGAAGTAGTCTCAGGCCGATAACTGACAAGGTTCCCGGCTGTGCTGAAAACTTTCTGAGTGCACACTGGAAGGTGGGCAGCTCAAGTAAAGCAAAGGCAGTTTTTTGTGTAAGTGTCTGCAAGGGGTATATTTATTTACTGAAGTTTCTAAATATGAAAAGTGTTCATGTTGCCCATAGCAACCAATCAGATTCTGTCTATCATTTTGTAGAATGCAATAGAGAAATGATAACTACAATCTGATTGATTGCTATGGGCAACATGAACACTTTTAATTTTTAGAAACTTTAGTAAAACTAAAATTACCCTCAAATTGCCTCTTTTTACTGCCAGTAGTTATTTACATGTATCGCTTTCTCTTCAGATCTGTGTCTGTTGGGAAGAAAAAAGAATGTCTTCATCCCTTCTGGGATGAAAATCCACTCCCAGCAAGCAGGCATGGTGCTCAAAAATTCCCAAGAAAGACCCAACGTAAGACTTAAACCTTAAATCTAAAATGTTGCATTAAATGCTCTGTTCCACTTGTTCACATATCTGATATGGTTAAGTGAACAGTGGGATCAATGGCAGTTTGAAGGCCACTAACTAACTCTGTATTTTTAATATCCTTGTAGAGGTTGGGAATTGCCTTTACAGAAGGTTTGCAAAGGATTGTTTAAGTCAATTGTTTTTGGAAAGCACTCTTCCTGGTCCCCTTCTGGGATGAAAATCCACTCCTATCTCCAGAAGCAGGTGCAGGATTCTCAAGAAAGACACAACATAAGGCCTTAAATCAGGGGTAGCCAATCTCAGTCCTCGAGAGCTACTAACAGTTCACGTATTCCAGACCACCTAGCGGGTGCACAGGTGTTTTCATTACTCACAACACATGTGATTATTTATTACTATATTCTGTAGTAGACCTGGAAAACATGCACTGTTGGTAGCTCTCGAGGACCAGGGTTGGCTACCCCTGCCTTAAATCATAGATTTTATGCTTGTCCACATATCTGTGCTGGTTAAGTGGGACTTTGAGGTCACTCACTAACTATGTTTTTTGTATGTCCCTGTACAAGTTGGGAAATGCTTTTTTATGTGGAAAGCACTACTAGAAGTCTTCCTGGTCCCCTTCTGGGATGAAAAAATTGACTCCCAGCAGCAAGCATGGCACTCAAGGATTCTTCTGGGGCAAGGACTGATGTGAATGAGTAAAATATTTTTTTGAAAATGCCTCCTCCCCTCCCCTTCTCCCTCAAAAAATTTACTTTGGAATAAAAAAGTGAATTTAAATTTACTACTAAACCGTACCTGTCCCTGCCTTCAACTACATACATACTCCAACTCCCTCAGGCCTCTCTTGAATAATAAAAAATCTGTTTCCTGATTTGCCATGTTGGAAGTTGAACTGCCACGTGTTTGTGCCACCCACTGCTGCTGCTTAGCTTAGTCAGCCAGCTATCTTGGTGCAAATGTTGGGCCTAAACTGGATGAACACAATATTGTGAGCTGTGAGGTGGTCGAAATTGACTGGAAACGAGAGGAAATAAATTTTATTGAGGTCAATAATACTGTAAGAGCAAAAACAGGCCCATTTTATAAGATTTTAGCTGTTTTTATGATTTTTTAAGAAAAAATCTAGATCCAAAACCAAAAACAAAATACGGAGGTAAGGTTTTGGCAAAACCAATCCAGATCCAAAACCAGGGGAGATCAATATCCAAAACCAAAACAGGAGGGTTGGCGCACATCTTTTCTGCCTATACTACACATGATAGGAAATATGCAGCAGGCATACACATAAAAAAGAGGGTGAACAAAATGGAGACTGCTCCCTGTGCAGATGGTAGTATTTAGTGGCTGTTTGGTTTGGTTAAAAAACTTGACAAAAGCCATTTCAGATAAATTTTCCAGTCTAATGACTGCAGAAGAAGCTGGAGTACTGTTCTTTACCATAAAAAGACTTCAGTCGGTAGTGTTATCGTTCTGGCCTTAGCCCCCCCCCCCCACACACACACACACACACACACACAAACACACATTTGCAGTGTAGGTGTTATTGCCTGGTGGTCATATTAATCACCAAACAATAACTTCAATGGGGCATATACAATACTGTAGTTTCAAAGAGGTTGCTCCCCTATTCCAGACAAGGGTATAGTCAACTTTTGTAGGAGCCGGGGTGTAGAGACATAGGTACTTTAAGGTCTTCTCCCATATTTTTTGTTCATGTTTTTTTCCTCTTATTTTTATAACTAAAGTGATGTTGCGTAATCATCAGTCTTAAGATTTAAGCAGATGATAATCATCCTCTGCCACAAAAGGTTAAGAAAAACAAAAACAGTCTGTATTAATAGTGAATACTAAATACATTATAAAGAGGTGAAAGTCCAAAAGCTGACTCAAATGTGTAAAAACATACATATATCTGTATCCATGTCCTGCGATAACTAGACCTTACATACAAATAGCCAATACCGAACTTTCCTATAGTCTAAAAGGGGGCCCTATTTAAAGCTGCTAATTTAAAACTGAAATAAACATATCTCCTAACAGATGCACGGCAAACATATGTACTGTATATATTTTGGGGGATGCTTGCCAGACCCTTCCACAATGGAATATAATGGGCTTAAGGATGCATGCATATTTAGGTTTATTTATATATTGCAGCTCCATTTGCAAGCTTTTATATGAATAATCTCCAATGGTACAATACACTGGCTTAATTAAAAAAACAAGGAATAAATATACTGTAAGTGAATATACTGTAAGTGCTTTGAATACTGTACGTAACCCAAAAAGTATATAAAAGCAAACTAAATAATCTCAATAAAAACATATTCCCCACTATCCATTCATTTTTTTACAGCCAGGTCAGTTTATCAGTTTATAATTTCTTAGTATGAGTTTGATATGAGAATATTATATTAACTTTGTGCTGGAAAAGTACAAGCAACTTTCTTTAATCATATCACTGTGACAGGATCAATCAAATGAATTGGAGGCAGACACTAGAAGAACTCGCTGCACCGTGATACATGCTCTGAGTTAAAACCTTGTGATGTGATTTGATCAGCGCAATTGGAATTTATATTTTTATCTGCTGTGTACGAGTAAGCCTTTATATTTCCTTTTATTAACAGGCATAAATCCCCTTGAAAGCTATGCCCTTGGGTTCTATTTCATGCAGTTCTACTTTTAAAGCAGGTCTACAGTAATAAAATAAAATAAATTAGAGTAGGTACCAGCAATCCATTTAGCTGTTGAAGAGACGATATCTACTTGCTACGCAAAAAAAGTTTGTATTTCATCTAACAAAGTGTCCTGTATAGGCAAAAAAGATATTGAAAATGTGTATATAATTTCAGGTAAATAGGAAGATTGGTACTTGATAAATGATTATACAATAAATGTAACCCCATACTCAGCGATCAACTGTGCTGGGAGTCAATTGATGGGGAAAGAGGAGCTACACATAATAGAGGGTCAAAACAGCCTCTGGTACTGAAAACAACAGTTCCCAGTATTCCCAAGGATACAATTTCAGATGTCAGATCCCACAAAAAGTTAAGTATTGACAACAAAGACTGGAATAAGTTGACACATGGGGGTATGAGGTACTGTAGTCATAGTCATTGATGGGCCAGTTGCCATAACATGAAGAGCCACCATGGCAGAAACACTACAGCTGATGAACCTACTAAAGGGGAAGAAATAGTAGGTGAGAGTGAGTACAGTGTGCATAAGTGTCCCCAGGACAGACAGAGGAGAACAGACATTATATATATATATATATATATATATATATATATTAGCGGTGAGCGGGTTCGGATTTCTGAAATCCGAACCCCCCGAGCCCCCCAGATCCGAGTCCGATCCGAGTCAGGCTCGACTTTTCCCGCCTGACTCGGATCTGAAATCGAGGCAAAACGTCATCATCCCGCCTTCCGAGTCTCGCGGGTTTTGGATCCTATATAAGGTGCCCTCGTCGGTGCCATTTTCTCACTCGGCTGTGGACAGTGAAGAGGGAGGGTGGGAGTTAGGGCTGGCTGGGCTGTGTAGTGTAGTGTAGTGTAGTGTAGTGCTGCTGTTGTCCACTACTTCAAAGTCCATAGGGGCTGGCTGTGTTGTGCTGTGCTGCTGTTGTTAATAGGGGCTGTGTCCACTACTTCAAAGTCCATAGGGGCTGGCTGGACTGTGTTGTGCAGTCAGTTCTCCATAGGGGCTGTGTCCACTCCAAAGTCCTGTGCAGTGTCCCAGTCCTAAAGGGGTGCTGTAGCGTTGTCCAGGGGTGCTCTGTCCATCAGGGGTGCTCCCCCCAAGTGCTAAAAAAATAATATATTTTCTGTGTTTGTGAATTGTGTGCGCAGTAGCCGCACGTGCATCAACAAAGTAGTTCCAAGCGTGCACCTGTGTCATAAGTAAAGGGCCGGATGGCTTGACAGTTAAAGGGTGCTGTATCCCCCAAAGTACACTCCAGTCCAAACCAAAAAAAAAATTATTTTCTGTGTTTGTGAATTGTGTGCGCAGTAGCCGCACGTGCATCAACAAAGTAGTGCCAAGCGTGCGCCTGTGTCATAAGTAAAGGGCCGGCTGGCTTGACCGTTAAAAGGGTGCTGTAACCCCCAAAGTACACTCCAGTCCAAACAAACAAAAAATATTTTCTGTGTTTGTGAATTGTGTGCGCAGTAGCCGCGCGTGCATCAACAAAGTAGTGCCAAGCGTGCGCCTGTGTCATAAGTAAAGGGCCGGCTGGCTTGACCGTTAAAGAGTGCTGTAACCCCCAAAGTACACTCCAGTCCAAACAAAAAAAAAATATTTTCTGTGTTTGTGAATTGTGTGCGCAATAGCCGCACGTGCATCAACAAAGTAGTGCCAAGCGTGCGCCTGTGTCATAAGTAAAGGGCCGGCTGGCTTGACCGTTAAAGGGTGCTGTAACCCCCAAAGTACACTCCAGTCCAAACCAAAAAAAAAATTATTTTCTGTGTTTGTGAATTGTGTGCGCAGTAGCCGCACGTGCATCAACAAAGTAGTGCCAAGTGTGCGCCTGTGTCATAAGTAAAGGGCCGGCTGGCTTGACCGTTAAAGGGTGCTGTAACCCCCAAAGTACACTCCAGTCCAAACCAAAAAAAAAATTATTTTCTGTGTTTGTGAATTGTGTGCGCAGTAGCCGCACGTGCATCAACAAAGTAGTGCCAAGCGTGCACCTGTGTCATAAGTAAAGGGCCGGCTGGCTTGACCGTTAAAGGGTGCTGTAACCCCCAAAGTACACTCCAAACCAAAAAAATATATATTTTCTGTATTTGTGAATTGTGTGCGCAGTAGCCGCACGTGCATCAACAAAGGAGCAGCGCCAAGCGTGCGCCTGTGTCCCATATGTAAAGAGCCGGCTGGCTCATTTCTTAAAGGGTGGTGTAACCCACAAAGTGCACTACTCTCCAGCAAAAATGTAAAAATATTTTCTGTGTTTGTGTGCGCTTTAGCCGCACGTATATATCAATATAACATAAATGGAGGACCAAACTTTCTCAGATAAAAATAAAATAGGGAAAGATCAAGAACCACTTCCTCCTAGTGCTATTGCTGCTGCTGGGAGTTGTTCATCATCCCAGAGAGGAAGTAGGAACATCACTACTTTTACTAAACAATTGACCCTCCAACAGTCCCTAGCGATGAGGATGAAGTACGACAGCAGTCATCCTGAAGCAAAACGTATAACTGAGGCCTTGACTGCTATGTTGGTGTTAGACGTGCATCCGGTATCCACCATTAGTGCAGTGGGATTTAGACAATTGATGGAGGTAGTGTGTCCCCGGTTCCAAATCCCGTCTAGATTCCACCTGCATCCTCAAAGCAGCAGCGACAAGCGTGCGTCTGTCTGTTAAAGGGTGGTGACACCCTCAAAGTGTGCTACACAAACAATTAAAATATTGTTCTTTTTTTTCGGTCTTTGTGAAATGTGTGGGCAGTAGCCGCACCTGCATCCTTAAAGCAGCAGGGACAAGCGTGCGTCTGACTGTTAAAGGGTGGTGACACCCTCAAAGTGTGCTACACAAACAATAAAAATATTCTTCTTTTTTCTGTCTTTGTGAATTGTGTTTGCTGTAGCCGCACTTGCATCCTCAAAGCAGCAGCGACAAGCGTGCATCTGTCTGTTAAAGGGTGGTGTAACCCTCAAAGTGCGCTCCACAAACAATAAAAATATTCTTTTTTTTTTTCTGTCTTTGTGAATTGTGTGGGCTGTAGCCACACTTGCATCCTCAAAGCAGCAGCGACAAGCATGCGTCTGTCTGTTAAAGGATTACATCGGTGACAGCATCCAAGTAGGCATGTCAGACAGTCCGTACCTGTACTGGCAGGAAAAAGAAGCAATTTGGAGGTCCCTGTACAAACTGGCTCTATTTTACCTGAGTTGCCCCCCCTCCAGTGTGTACTCCGAAAGAGTGTTTAGTGCAGCCGGGAACCTTGTCAGCGAAAGGCGTAGGAGGTTGCTTCCACAAAATGTGGAGAAGATGATGTTCATAAAATGAATTATCAACTCTTCCAGGGAGACCAGCCTCCAGAACGTACAGAGGGACCTGTGGTTCCAGCGGAGACGAATTAATACTCTGTGAGGATGAGGATGTACACACTGAAGAGGGTGAGGAATCGGTGGATGAGGAGGATGAGGATGACATCTTGCCTCCGTAGAGCCAGTTTGTGCAGGGACAGATTAATTGCCAGCTGCTTTTGTGGGGGCCCAAACGAACCAATCATTTCAGCCACAGTTGTGTGGCAGACCCTGGCGCTGAAATGATTGGTTTGTTAAAGTGTGCATGTCCTGTTTATACAACATAAGGGTGGGTGGGAGGGCCCAAGGACAATTCCATCTTGCACCTCTTTTTTTTCTTTGCATTATGTACAGTTTGGGGCCTAGTTTTTCAAACTGCCATCCTGTCTGCCACTGCAGTTTCACGCCTAGATGGGTCACATGTTTGTGCCGCCCACTCGTGTCGCTTAGCATAGTCATCCAGCTACCTCGGTGCAACCTTTTGGACATACTATTGTGAGGTGTGAGGTGTTCAGAATAGACTGGAAATGAGTGGAAATTAAGGTTATTGGAGCAGAAAAACCTACAAATTCTGTGATTTTAGCTGTTTTTATGCTTTTTTTAAAAAAAATACAGATCCAAAACACAAAACCCAGAACCCAAAACACGGAAGGGTGGTTTTGGCAAAACCAATCCAGATCCAAAACACGAAGAAAGATCCAGATCCAAAACCAAAACACAAAACACGAAAAGTGGCCGGTGCACACCCCTAATATATATATATATATATATATATATATAAATCTACCAACCGTCAGGAAGAGCTGCAGCATTGATAGAGCTACAGTAGCTGCCAGACTACAAGAGGGAAGTAACAGTACAAAATGGGGACTGCCACAATTACATGATAAGTTGTCAATCTTCCTGTGAAAGCTTTCAGAGGAGCATATCTGTAATTCATATGTGTACCCTACACCCACCACATTATCTTTTTAAAAAAATAGTGTTGGGACTATGATTCCTACTACTTTAACACTGTCATCTTCATATTGTAAGTTATCTTCAATGGGATTGTTGTTCATCAGAGTTGCTACTCTTCATATTATTATCATAAAGGTGTAATACAGTTTATTGCTACCTCATGCTACCAGTGTTGGATTGGGGTGTAAAGGGAATGCAGTGCTAGGGGCCTAAGCTTATAGGTGCGTACACACTAGACAGTATTTTGCACCATTTTCCCCGATTTTGATGCATCGGAACGACAAGTCGTGCAAAATATGTGCACATCGTGAGTGTCCACTGATGATAATGATGCCAATGCGTGTACCCGTGGGTCGTATCTTCAGATGTTACCTACAGCAGGCAACATTTGCCAATCTCGTACACGATGCACTGGAAATCGTTAAGGACGCAGGATAGATTGTTGGTCAGATTGGACAGTTTTAGCACCATATCGTGTCCTGGAGTGCCAGGGAGCTGCCTGGGAGAGTTAAAGGGAAATCGTTCACGACATTGAATCGTTTGCACATTGTCTAGTGTGTACCCACCTTAAGGGGTGTGGCCATTCACCAACAGAGGGACTTGACCAATAATTAAAGACGACATGCAAAGAACAGGACCCCTTTAAAGAGGGGACAGGCTTGTGTCAGGACCAATCACTTTGAAGCAGGAAAGCTAATCTTTTCCATAGAAATAAACCAAGCACCCAAGTTTATCCATGATATGCTCCACCAAGTAACTTCCCTAGAGGATGGAATGGGGCCCTCAGGAGGTGGGGCCCATCAGGAATTTCCCCTGTATACCTGTGAGCCTGTCTGACCAAACATGCTACTTCTAATTTAAGTTCACTTTTGGTCTAGAATGTGCATATGCCACTAGTGTTATTATCATTATTTAGTCCATGTCTCTTGTATTTAATTCTTGTATCAGGGTGTGAGCCTGTAGGTAAATTAAGAGTACCTCCTTTCTTCACTACCATACTAAAGCACAATTTAAGCGTAAAGTACTTAAGTGAAACAATATTGATATACCATATCACTGTAATAATTCAGAGCTAATTAAGTTTCATTTACAGTTTCTAACAACATTCAGAGATGGATATAGATCACACAGCTGCTACGTCCTTGTATGCGAAGGTTGCGTGATATGCACAGAAAGCGTCTTGTGTACTGTAAATAGATGCCTCCTGCTGGCTTCTCTGATCTGTTGCTGGATGCTGCATCAGATCATATGCTTGAACATCAGTCATCTGAGTAACATCCAGGTTACTCAGGTTGGCCGGGGACTTAAATCTGCTGAAACCAGTGAAGCAGCATCTAAGGCATCTCAGCACGCAAAAACTGGGACTGATATGCCCTCATCTTCTGTGACGCTGCCTGTTGCCACTCTGTTGCCACCTCCAAACACCACCGGCATGTCAATCATGCTGCAGCGTTTGGAGCACTGACAGCAACATTGCAGCCCTTGAACTGCACATGTGCAGTGCGTCATGCGCAAATATAAAAACTTCATAGATGTATTTAAACCATTGGGTTTGATAACAGCTCTGAATTAGGCCATTGTTACTGTTTGTTTATTTATTTATTTATTGTACAGAAGCTCTAAATGTCAATTGTATTCACATATTGCCTTTTTTATCTTAGTCAATTCAAGCATCACTACTGTGCACTATCAGTCTGATAATCTTACTTTTTTAATGTATTGCATCTTGTTTTTGTCCATTTATCATCTTGCAGTTACACTAATCTGCAGATTTTCCATCACAAGATAACACTGGCAGTACATCACCCACTAAATATCAAGTCTTAGGCCATTGAGTTGCAAAGTCATAAAAAACCCAACAAGGTTCTAACCCCTTTACCTGTGAGAGTGAAGTTTTCACGAATGACTCTAAGTTGGATGGAGTCACTGCAGTAAGAAATCAGGAAAAGGTGAGACGACACTGGTGGTGAGGTTTACCACCCTTCTCTCCACCAGCTGTACTGACTTGCATTGCAGCCAGAGGACACATACATTTTAATTCATGTTTGTTTTTGTCTACTGCCTGTTATACCACCTGTCATATATTCAGAGTGTGGTATATAAGGGCGACATTCATCATGAAAATGTTGTCATTCTTAGCAGTAAACACTGCTGAAATATCGACATGATAGAATGTCGATAAACTATTCCTGGTGGCCTAGCAGTAACTTACATGCTCCCGGTGGATTCTCCAGAGGCGGCTTTCGGGTCCTGGCGGTCACGTGTGTAGCAGTGCTGGTGCAGACATCTGACGGAGCAGCAGTTTTAGTTAGTATATTTCCCTATCCTTACCTAACCCAAACCTGCCCACTGCCACTGTCTAACACTATCCTCCCCTTAGTGCCCAACCCTAAACCTTCTGTCTCGCAGCCTAACCCTAATGACATTCTGAGAATGGCCAGAGTCAGGGCCACTGTATTTTAGATTGTTATACATTAACACCATCTTTCTCTTTTTGTCCTATGATCACTAATGGTGACGCTTATGGATTAGAATAGAATTGATTTATTTAGTGCCAGTGTAATACAGACAATTGTCTTTATTGTATTTTTGCACTGATATAGCTTAATGTTGTTGGGTATACTTTGTTGACATTCATCATGAGGCATGGTCATAATGTAAAGATGCAGCATGTCGTCTTTATGATAGATTAGATGCACTTCCAGTGCTACGGAGATAAGGAAAAAAATAATAATAAAAAATATATATATATAATATATATATATATATATATATATATATATATGTAGCACTGGTGGAGGTGTATCTATATATTTTATCACTCTGTCATGTAAGGGGGGGGCTGATATATTTAAAGAGCATATATTTTATCACTCTGTCATGTTGGGGGGGGGTGTTATATTTAAGCAGCATATATTTTATTACTCTGTCACTCTGTCACTTGTAAAGAAAAACCCGGTGCGCACCAATATGTCTTCACTAACTTACACATACCTTGTTTTCCCAAGTGAGTCAGTCCGTGCGCTGCCTCTGCCAGGCTTGGGTAATACACCTTAGGTGCCACCGGCTTACCTTGTCCGTCCCTCCAGAGCCCAGAGGGCTCTTGCTCACATCCAGGTTGCTTTCTCTTGGGTAGAATACAAATTTTGCATCTCAATTAATTTCTGCATGTCAACTGTTTGGAAAACCATTACTTGTTCTATGGGTACATTTGTTTTTAAACCTGCTGCCCACTTGGCAGCGTCATCCACCCTGTTGTTGCCCAATGATACCGGATCTTCCTCACATGTGTGGGCTTTACACTTTATTACGGCTACCATTTTGGGCAACTGAATTGCTTTTAATAATCCTTTTATGTGTCTGGAATGTGCGACTGGTGTGCCTGCTGCTGTCAGAAAATTTCTCAGACGCCATAGAGCTCCGAAATCGTGAACCACCCCGAACGCATACCTAGAGTCAGTGTAAATGTTGGCAGATTTGCCTGCTGCCAATTCACACGCTCTTCTCAGTGCTACTAACTCCGCCACTTGGGCTGAGTGAGGAGGACCAAGAGGTTCAGCTTCTATGATGTCTGTGTCATCTACAACAGCATAACCTGTACATAACTCACCTGTGTCCGTTTGTCTATGGCAACTCCCATCCGTGTAAAATGTCACATCTGCATTCTCTAAAGGTATGTCACGTATGTCAGGTCTAGCGGTAAAGGTCTGGTTAAGATAATCCATACAATCATGCGTATCAATACCCTTGCAAAACTCACTTTCTACCAGAGACTCATCTCCACCCTTTGTGCATTCTTATGCACATACGGTAAGTACGTTGCTGGATTTAACATATTACACTGCTTTATAGTGATGTTTGAGGGTGCTATTAGAGCTAGTTCCCATTTGGTGAATCTAGCTGAGGATACGTGTCTGGTTTGGGCAGAGTTCAACAGGGCAGACACAGCATGTGGGGTATAGACAATCATATCATGGCCCAATACCACATCCTCACTTTTGCTGACCAATAGAGCCGTTGCTGCTACACTTCTCAAACAGGTTGGGAGTGATCTCGCCACAGTGTCCAATTGTGCACTGTAATATGCTACGGGCCTACTGGCATCCCCATGTTTTTGTGTAAGGACACCTGCAGCACAACCATCAGCTTCCGTACAATACAAATCAAAAGGTTTTTCATAATCGGGTATTCCCAATGCAGGAGCTTTTGTCAGACTATCCTTAAGATTAAAGAAAGCCTGCTCTGATTCCTCAGTGTGTATGACACGATCGGGCTTTGAGGAAGAGACTAATTCCTGTAAAGGTAAGGCCAAAATAGAAAAACCTGGGATCCACATTCTACAATATCCACACATTCCCAAGAAGGTACGGATTTGCTGTTGGTTACGTGGCAGTGTCATGTTTTGTATAGCCTGGATTCTCTCTGTAGTGAGATGTCGCAGCCCCTGGGTTAGGCAGTGTCCCAAGTATTTAACTCTGGATTGGCACAGCTGTAGTTTGTCCTTAGCAACCTTGTGTCCTGTTTGCGAGAGATGAAGCAACAAAAGTTTAGTATCATTCAAACATGACATAAATGAGTCAGAACATAGCAATAAATTGTCTACATATTGAATTAGAACAGATCCATTGGTGGGTTGAAAAGACTGTAAACAATCGTGTAATGCCTGGGAAAAGATACTGGGGCTGTCTATGAAACCCTGGGGTAATCGTGTCCATGTGTATTGTACACCCCTGTATGCGAATGCAAATAGGTACTGACAGTCAGGATGAAGAGGTACAGAGAAGAAAGCAGAACAAAGATCAATGACAGTGAAATGGGTTGCATTTGGTGGAATTTGCATAAGAATGACAGCTGGATTCAGCACTACGGGAAATTGGCTCTCTACCACCTTATTAACCCCTCTAAGGTCTTGTACCAGCCTATAACCCCTCCCACCAGCCTTCTTCACTGGAAATATGGGACTGTTGGCTACACTTGCTGTACGGACTAAAATTCCCTGCTGCAATAACCGCTCAATTATGGGAAACACCCCTAACTCTACCTCCTGTTTTAGTGGGTATTGGGGAATTTTTGGGACTTGCCTTCCGCTTTTTAAATTTACCATTACAGGGCTTACGTTTGCCATTAATCCAGTGTCCTGTCCATCTTTAGTCCAAAGGGAATCTGGAATTAGGGACAACATTTCATCTACCTGTGATGGAGTTTCATTTAAAACTGTAGAGTGATACATTATCCTTTGAGGAGTGTCTAACATATCCCGCACCTCGTATTCCATTCTCTCTGGGATATCTAAAAATACAACATCAGAGGTGCAATATATAACACATCCCATCTTACATAACAAGTCTCTGCCCAGTAGGTTAGTAGGAGCCGCAGCAGCCAGGAGAAAAGAATGCCTGGTATGCAACAGCCCAATAGTAACCTCTGTGGACTTTGTTAAAGGATAATGTTCCACTTTACCTGTTACACCCATTGTTGGTACTGTCTCGTTGGTCACCTGCAAATTAATGGGAGATTTTATCACCAACCTGGTCGCCCCTGTGTCTACAAGAAAAGGATATTCAGTACCAGCTACATCAACCATCATGACCGGTTCTTCCCTAGTACTTCCCGTTAACCTGACCATCTGTAGACTACAGGTATGACCTGACCCCTAGCATTGGCTACCATTCTCCAATAAAGCATTTACGGCTACAATTGGAGCTGGTGCCTGCTGAACATTTGCTGGCCTCTGTGCATATCCCTTATGGGGATATCTAGGTCTTCCCTGATGTGGGATCCCTACTCCTTTTACTGTACAGTTTCTACTTAAGTGTCCTGTTTGTTTACAGTTAAAACAGGTTCGTGTTTCGGGTGAAGACATGTGGTGTTGTGAGGTTTGCGCAGAGGGTAAAGGTGGTCGATATGGGTAAGGATAGGGAGGGTAAGGGTATTGTGGGGGATAAGAAGTTGGTGGATAGCCTGGGACCTGTGGTTGCATCGGGTTAGTGGGATAGAGTTGTGTTTGTTGTTGAGTGGGGTTAGTGAGAGCACATACTTGTTCAGAAGTGAGTGTGTGTGCAAGTGTGTCTGTTGGCTGTGATGTTACCGTCATTCCCTCCAGAGCTTGTATACTGACAGCCATTAGTTTCTCGCTCTGGGCTACTCTCTTTTTGGAGATGTTCTTATCATGTTCAATGGCGGTTTCTATGAGGGTATCTATTGTAAGTCCCCACCAACCTGGCTGTGAGGTCTGAACCAAAGTTTTTAAACTCTCTTTCAGACCGTCCACAAGTACCGTAACTATCATCCCCCTGTGGTGAGTGCTATCTTTAATATCCTCTATCCCAGTGTACTGGGTCTGCTTAATGGTGAAAATTTTGTTCCAGTTAACTGCTACTGGAAAATATATACCCAATTGAGTTACAATGCGGGAAATGTTACCTTGGTTTGCTTGGTCTGTTAAGGGAACGTCATCATCCAATACACAATCCGTCATAAATTTTGTCACGTCGGTATTGCGTGGCAGACAGGCCCTTAACACCACACGCCAATATTTATTAGTGGGTTCATGTGAACTACCCAAATTCCTCAAAAATCTTTGACATTTGGCTAATTCCTTTTTGGGATCGGGGAAATCATTTATGATGGAATTTAGTTCTGCTCTTGTCCAAGGACAATGCATTACTACTTCCCTCATGGGCACTATACCATTTGCGTCTGCATTTCCATTTGGAACAGTTATTGTCCGAATGGGATGCAGACCGGTAGTGCTGCTACCTTTGACCTGGTTACCTGGCTGGGGGTTTACTCTGCTGCTGCTGCATATGGTATAAACAACTTCCTCTACGGGTGCAGAGGGCATTAACCAGGGGCGGATTGGGATGGAAAACCAGCCCGGGAAATTTCTGGAAGCAGCCCTAATAGGGGTGTGGTCTCATGAGGGGGGAGGTACTATCGAGGGGGGTGGAATTCCTCCTCATAAGGCCTGATTTTGAGTTGGACGCAACTATTATATATTCTAAAATCAAAGCATAAGAAGGAGGCGCCACATTGTGCAGCAAATAGTAAAATGATTTATTGCAATTATAAAACACTGAAAAACGGCATGCGTACCAACTAGTATACTAGATTCATACAGATGTAGTCATCATCCCAGGGGTCAGGATGCCGGCACTCTTTAAACCATACCCACAATCCAGATGTTAAGTATTAGGTTTAGGGGTTAGGCACTAGGGGGAGGGTTAGGTTTAGGCTGTATGGAGGAGGTTGGGGTTAAGTTGGGTACACACTAGACGATATCTTGAGCGATTTGGCCGATTCAGATGCATCGGAACAAAGCATTCATATTGTCCTGTATTTACGCACAATGCCAATGTGCGCTCCCACAGGTTGTCCATCGCATCCTCAAATCTTTTGTACATGCCGAAAGATCTGAGGATGTTGCTAGCAATGCCTTGCTATCGAATGCAGCATGGCCTCTGCTACCCCTTGACGTTGCTCTGTTGCTGCCGGCATCGGCAAGTGTGTATGCACCTACCGATGCCAGAACCTCCATCAGGTCCCACTGCTCACGAGATTGTGCTGGGTACACATCGTCTACTGGCAGCCCCAGTTGCGGGAGAAAATGAAGAAGGAGCTGTTGACGTGTCACGTTCCGCTTCAGCTGACAGTGTGTTCACCAGCAGGTCTTTGCACCTCTGCAGGCTTGTGTCGGCCGGAAAGAGAGACACCACATAGGCTTTAAACCTAGGATCGAGCACGGTGGCCAAAATGTAGTGGTCTGATTTCAACAGATTGACCACCCTGGAATCCTGGCAAGCGAATGAAGGGCTTCATCCACAAGTCCCACATGCCGAGCGGAATCGCTCCATCTTAGCTCCTCCTTCACTTTCTCCAGCTGCTTCTGCAAAAGCCTGATGAGGGGAATGACCTGACTCAAGCTGGCAGTGTCTGAACTGACTTCACGTGTGGCAAGTTCGAAGGGCTGGAGAACCTTGCACAACACGGAAATCATTCTCCATTGCACTTGAGTCGGGTGCATACCCCCTCCTTTGCCTATGTCATAGGTGGATCTTCTGAAGCATATAGAGGGTTGAATTCCACCGCGTCACAACCTCTTGCTTCAGGTCATGGCGAGGCAGGTTCAAGAGTGTTTGCTGGTGCTCCAGTCTTCGGCACGCAGTCGCTGAATGGCGAAAGTGGCCAGAAATTTTTCGGGCCACCCAAAGCATCTCCTGCACGCCCCTGTCGCTTTTCAGAAAATTCTGCACCACCAAGTTTATTGTGTGAGCAAAACATGGGACGTGCTGGAATTTGCCCAGATATAAAGGCCGCACAATATTGGTGGCGTTGTCAGATATCACAAATCCCCAGGAGAGTCTATGTGGGGTAAGCCACTGGGCGATGATTTCCCTCAGTTTCTCTAAGAGGTTGTCGGCGGTGTGCCTCTTACTGAAACCGGTGATACACAGAGTAGCCTGCCTTGGAACGAGCTGGCGTTTCTGAGATGCTGCTATTGGTGACGCTGCTGCTGTTGCTGCGTAAGGTGATACATCTACCCAGTGGGCTGTCACAGTCATATAGTCCTTAGTCTGCCCTGTTCCACTTGTCCACATGTCCGTGGTTAAGTGGACATTGGGTACAATGGCATTTTTCAGGATACTGAGGACACTTTCTGACGTTTCTGTACAGTCTCGGTATCGCCTGCCTAGTGAAGTGAAACCTAGACGGGATTTGGAACCGGGGACACACTACCTCCATCAATTGTCTAAATCCCACTGCACTAATGGCGGATACCGGACGCACGTCTAACACCAACATAGCAGTCAAGGCCTCAGTTATACGTTTTGCTTCAGGATGACTGCTGTCGTACTTCATCCTCTTCGCTAAGGACTGTTGGAGGGTCAATTGGTTTTTTTTAGCGGGAGGAGGGCTTCCATCGTCATGTGAAGCTGAACCACTAGTCATGAACATACTAGTCATACTAGTATGACACACACTAGTCATAGGGAAAGACCTTAGCTGTTCCTTGCCACTCCGTGTCATAAATGGCATATTGGCAAGTTTACGTTTCTCTTCAGATGATTTAAATGTTTTTTTTAAGGTCATTTTCCTGAACTTTGTCATTTGGGATTGTATGTGGCCTCTACTATGACAATGGGCATCGGCCTTGGCAGACGACATTGATGGCATGTTATCGTCTATGTCATGACTAGTGGCAGCAGCTTCAGCACTAGGAGGAAGTGGTTCTTGATCTTTCCCTATTTTATTTTTATCAGAGAAAGTTTGGTCCTCCATTTATGTTATATCGATTTGATATATACGTGCGGCTAAGGCGCACACAAACACAGAAAATATTTTTTTATTTTTGCTGGAGAGTAGTGCACTTTGTGGGTTACACCACCCTTTAAGAAATGAGCCAGCCGGCTCTTTACTTATGGGACACAGGCGCACGCTTGGCGCTGCTCCTTTGTTGATACACGTGCAGCCACAGTGCACACAATTCACAAACACAGAAAATATTTTTTTATTTTGTTTGGAGTGTACTTTGGGGGTTACAGCACCCTTTAACGGTCAAGCCAGCCGGCCCTTTACTTATGACACAGGCGCACGCTTGGCACTACTTTGTTGATGCATGTGCGGCTACTGCGCACACAATTCACAAACACAGAAAATATTTTTTTATTTGGTTTGGAGTGTACTTTGGGGGTTACAGCACCCTTTAATGGTCAAGCCAGCCGGCCCTTTACTTATGGGACACAAGCGCACGCTTGGCGCTGCTCCTTTGTTGATGCACGTGCAGCCACAGTGCACACAATTCACAAACACAGAAAAAATATTATTTTTTTTAGCACTTGGGGGGAGCAACCCTGATGGACAGAGCACCCCCTGGACAACACTACAGCACCCCTTTAGGACTGGGACATTGCACAGGACTTTGGAGTGGACACAGCTGCTATGGACAACTGACTGCACAACACAGTCTAGCCAGCCCCTATGGACTTTGAAGTAGTGGACACAGCCCCTATGGACAACAGCAGCACAGCACAACACAGCCAGCCCCTATGGACTTTGAAGTAGTGGACACAGCCCCTATGGACAACAGCAGCACAGCTCAGCACAGCTCAGCACAGCACAGCACAACACTACTCTACACTACACTACACAGCCCAGCCAGCCCTAACTCCCACCCTCCCTCTTCACTGTCCACAGCCGAGTGAGAAAATGGCGCCGACGCGGGTACCTTATATAGGATCCCAAACCCGCGAGACCCGGAAGGCGGGATGATGACGTTTTGCCTCAATTTCAGATCCGAGTCAGGCGGGAAAAGTCGAGCCTGACTCGGATCAGCCTCGGATCTGGGGGGCTCGGGGGGTTCGGATTTCAGAAATCCGAACCCGCTCACCCCTAATATATATATATATAGTCTTTTTATTTTTTTTCTGTGTGTGCGTGTTAGGCTTAGCCGCACAAGATACAGCAATGCAACCTAGTGCTGCCCGACCCCAGTCGTCATCAATCTGTGCTCTCGGTGCAAGTTCTGGATCCAAAAAAGAAAAAAAAAAGTGTCTTTGTCTATTTTTTTCTGTGTGTGCGTGTTAGGCTTAGCCACACAAGATACAACAGCAACGCCAGTTGCAACCTAGTGCTGCTCGACTCCAGTCATCATCAATCTGTGCTCTGGGCCCAAGTTCTGGACCTGAAAAAACAATAACCAGCATCGCAAGTTGCAACCTAGTGCTGTCCGACTCCAGTCATCATTAATCTGTGCTCTGGGCCCAAGTTCTGGCCCTGAAAAAAAAAAAATTGTGTCTTTTGTCTATTTTTTTTCAGTGTGCACATGACTGCAAGTGTGTGAATTTTTTAACCGCACCTTGGCTACACTATTGGTGCTTGTGACACTGCTTCAAGACCGCAGAAAATATGAAGGGCTCTCCCATGACAGGAGAGCAAGGCCAAGAACCACATGTTGTAGCTGCCTCCAGCAGTCATCACGATGATGCAAGGCTGTCAACTTCCTCATCCTCTATGAAGGCCCATGCCCCAGGGCTTAAGTCACGCCATGGATATGGTAAAGCTACTTTTACTGTAGTAAAGAAAAAAAATCAAAAGGCAAGTTGCCTTTAGATAAACAAAAAATTGTCAATATGCCATTCACTACACGAAGTGGCAAGGAAAGGATAAGGCCTTGGTCTTTATTTATGTTGACTGCTGGTTCTGATAGCCCTTCTGCTTGTAGTAGTAGTGGTGGTGGTACCATTAAAAAATTGAAGGTTGTTAAGATGAGTAAGACAGCTCCAGAAAAAACAACTGTGTGCCCTGAGAAATCAAAATCACAAATCCCTGAGGAGAGTGCAAGTGTGTCCGCGGTTGCCATGTGTGAGCCAGACCTAGATACTAGTGTACTGGAGGATTCTCCAAGTTCCAACATTTGTGTGTCCTCTGTAAATGTTGGGAAGGGCAGTCAACATCTTGCAGATGTAGTCAGTGAGGATGCACATGGCGGAGGAGGATATTTTGGTAGTTGAAGGCGCTAAGGACGATGAATATGTTGGAGATGATGATGTTGATGCTGAGGATGTCCTTTGTGTAAGAATGGCAACAGCTGTTGCCCATGGATTGAAAAAGCCAAAGCCTATTGTTGCCATGCCGGGGCAAAAGACAAAAAATATCTGCTTCTCACATGTGGAATTATTTCCACCCCAATCCAGACAACAGTTGTCAAGCCATATGTAACCATTGCCAAGCAAGAGTGAGTAGAGGGAGGGACCTAAACCACCTAGGAACCTCCTCCTTGTTATGTCACTTGGAGCGCATTCATCAAATATCAAAGTGTATGTTGCCAAGTTCCAAAACTCAAAATGTAACAAGTCCAGTGTCATCTACCTGCTCCCTCTCTGTGGGATCCAAGCACCGTCGATCTCCACCACCAACACCTGCATCATCAACATCCTCATTCATCATCGGGAGTAGTCCTGCTGCATCCAATGTTGTTATTCAAAGCATGATTGACTCCTATCCGTGATTCCTCAGAAGGATCCTTGATGACTATGCCTGTTGCTGCTGCTATTGCTGTGAGTGGATCTTCATCCCAGAAGGGGACCAGGAGGAATAATACTTATGGTGTATCCTCCAAAAAACTATTAACTGTCAAACAATCATTTGCAAGGGCAAACAAGTATGACAGCAATCACCCAGTTGCACAGCAGATTGCTGACGCCATAACAGCTATGCTGGTATTAGATGTGCATTCAGTATCTGCCATTACTGTAGTGGGTTTTCAACAGTTAGTTGAGGTCCTGTGTCCTCACTACTAGATCCCTTCTAGATTCCACAGCAATTCCAAGTCTGTACAAGGAAATTAAAAAAACCTTATTAATGTCCTCAGAAATTTCATTGTACCCACTGTACACTTGACCACTGATATGTGGACAAGTGGGACAGGGCAAACTAAGGATTACATGACTGTGACAGCCCACTGGGTAGGTGTATTGCCTACAACAGCAACAGCAGCAGCAACAGCTCCCAAAAGACAGCTGATACAGAGGCAGGCTAATCTTTGTATAACTGGTTTCACTAAGAGGCATATCGCTGACAACCTCTTATAAAAACTCAGGGAAATCATTGCTAAATGGCTTACTCCACTTGGACTCTCCTCGGAATTTGTGATTTCGGACAATGCCACCAATATTGTGAGAGCATTACATGTGGGCGAATTCCAACACGTCCCATGTTTTGCTCACACAATTAATTTGGTGGTACATTTTTTTAAAAATGACAGGGGCATACAGGAGATGCTCTCGGTGGCCTGTAAAATATCCGGACATTTTAGACATTCAGTAACTGCTTGTTGAAGATTGGATGACCAGCAGGTACAGTAAAATTTGTCCTGCCATCAGCTGAAGCAAGAGGTAGTAACTTGGTGGAATTCTAACCTCTATATGCTTCAGCGGATGGAGGAACAGCAAAAGGCCATCCAGGGCTATACAACGGCCTATTACATAGGCCGTGGAGGGGGAATGCACCTTACTCAAGCGCAGTGGAGAATAATTTCTGTGTTGTGCAAGGTTCTCAAACCCTTTGAACTTGCCACACATGAAGTTACTTCAGACACTGCCAGCTTGAGTCAAGTCATTCCCCTCATCAGACTTTTGCAAAAACAGCTGGAGAACCTGAAGGAGGATCTGAAACTGAGCGATTGCGCTGGTGGATCAAGAGCTTGATTCACTTCAGCAGGATCCAAGAGTCGTCAATCTATTGAAATCTGAAAAATATATTTTGGCGACCATTCTGGATCCTAGGTTTAAGTCCTACCTTGTGAGTTTTTTCCAACAGACCAAAATCTAAAACTATGTAAAGAGCTGTTGGTAAAAAAATTGTCAGCTGCAGCCGCACGTGAAACACCATCATCTCCAGTTTGTGCAGCTGCCAGGAAAAAACTCAATTTTTCTTACAGAATGCCTGCTGGTCATGCAGATCGTTCTCCAAAAAATGACATCTGGTCGGGCCTGAGAGAACTGCCTAATAGTGACATGTCTACCGTGACTATGTGTTATATGGTCACCATCCACAGAATGGTGGAGGACTATTTCAGAGATAACATCCTAATAGGCATGTTAGACAGTCCCTTTCAGTACTGGCAGGAAAAAGAGGCAATTTGGAGTCCCGTACACAAACTGGCTTTGCATTACTTAAGTTGCCCACCCTCCAGTGTGTACTCTGAAAGAGTTTTCAGTGCAGCTGGCAACCTTGTCAGTGATCGGCATAGGGGGTTACTTCCTCAAAATGTGATAAAGATGATGTTCATTAAAATGAAATACAAATTCCATGAGAAAGACCTTTACCAACAATTACATAAAAAAAAATTACAGAGGTGCCTATGGTGGATTCCAGTGCGGACAAATTCATATTGTGTGAAGAAGAGGATGTACACACTGATGGGGATGACGAGGACGATGACAACTTGTAATGTAAAGCCAGTTTGTGTATGGGATCATTTTCATTTCCATGTCCAATGTGCATTGGCAGCTTGTTTTATGGGGGTCCAAACAAACCAATAATTTCAGCCACAATTGGCAGTCCCTGTCACTGAAATGATTGGTTTGTTAAACTGCGAATGTCCTGTTTCTTATACAACATATGGGTGGGTGGAAGGGCTCAAGGACTATCCATCTTGCACCTTCTTCCTTTCCATTATGTGCTAGTTGGGGCATTGCTGCCTGACATTTTAAATTAATGTAATGGTGGATTTAGGAACCAATGATTTGTTTTTAAATTAATTTATTATCAATTTTACAGCCAGGGGCTACACCAATGCATTTCTTTTTAGTAATTATTCAGCCAGGGGCTGCACCCAATGAATTGTTTTTTACTTTTTTAATTAAATTATTATTAATTATTCAGCCCAGGGCTGCACCAATGAATTGTTTTTTAATTAATTTATTATCAATTTTACAGCCAGGGGCTGCACCAATGAATTTCTTTTTATTATTAATTATTCAGCCCGGGGCTGCACCAATGAATTGTTTTTTAAGAAATTTATTATCAATTTTACAGCCAGGGGCTGCAACAATTAATTTCTTTTTATTGTTAATTATTCAGCCCGGGGCTGCACCAATGAATTGTTTTTCAATTTATTTTTTATCAATTTTACAGCCAGGGGCTGCACCAATGATTTGTTTTTTAATTAATTTATTATCAATTTTACAGCCAGGGGCTGAACCAACTATCAATTCTTCAATCCTCAAGGGTATCCTAACCATCATCTTTGCACAGTCCTCAACTCTATTAATAATTATATCAATCAGTTTTGAGCCAGCAAGCTGGATGCAATCTTTTGGCCCTTTAACTAGATGAAAAAAATCAATATTGTGAGCTGTGAGGTGGTCAAAATTGACTGGAAACTAGTGGAAATAAATGTTATTGAGGTTATTAATACTGTAGGAACAAAAAAGGCCAATGTTATGTGATTTTTAGCTGATCCGGATCCAAAACCAAAACACGGGGGTCAGCGCACATCCCTAATTTATATATATACATGTATCTGTATGTGTATATATATATGTATGTGTACATATGTGTGCATATATATTGTGTGTATTTATTTAAATGTGTATATATATTGTAGGGATGAGTGGGTTCGGATTTCTAAAATCCGAACCCCCCCGAGCCCCTCGATCCGAGCTGGGAACTGAGTCTGACTCGGGTTTTCCCTCCAGACTCGGTTCCCGAAATGAGGCAAAACATCATCATCCCACTGTCATATTCTCATGAGTTTTGGATTCTATAAAGGTCCCGTGATCGCCGCCATTTTTTTTACTTCTAAATAATAAAGTAATGCTTGCTGGCTACTGTGAAGAGGGAGGGAGCTGTTGCTGATGCTGACAATAGGGGCTGGCTGGCTACTGTTGTCCATATACATAGGGGCTGGCTGGCTACTGTTGTCAATAGAGGGGCTGGCTGTTGTCCTGTCCATAACGGCTGGCTGGCTGTAGTGCTGTGTTGTCCACAGGGGTGCTCTGTCCTTCAGGGCTACTCTCCTCACCCACCTCCAGTGTGAAAAGCTGCCCCTCATCCAAATAAATTTTTATAGGGGCTATCCTGTGTGGTTTTTTCTGCCCTTCATTAAAATCATTTTTACAGGGGCTGTCCTGTGTGTTGTATGCTGCCCTTCATCAAAATAATTTTTACAGGGGCTGCCCTGTGTGTTGTATGCTGCTCTTCATCAAAATATTTTTTACAGGGGCTGTCCTGTGTGTTGTATGCTGCCCTTCATCAAAATCATTTTACAGGGGCTGTCCTGTGGGTTGTACGTTGTCCTTCATCAAACCAATTTTTACAGAGGCTATTCTGTGGGTTGTACACTGCCCTTCATCAAAATAATTTTTACAGTGTGTTGCACTGTTTTTACAGTGTGTGTTGCATGCTGCCCTTGATCAAAATTATTTTTACAGGGACTGTCCTGTGGATTGTATGCTGCCCTTCATCAAAATAATTTTTACAGGGTCTGTCCTGTGGATTGTATGCTGCCCTTGATTAAAATTATTTTTACAGGGGCTGTCCTGTGGATTGTATGCTGCCCTTCATCAAAATAATTTTTACAGGGTCTGTCCTGTGGATTGTACGCTGCCCTTGATTAAAATTATTTTTACAGGGGCTGTCCTGTGGGTTGTATGCTGCCCTTATTCAAAATAATTTTTACAGGGGCTGTCCTCTGGGTTGTATGCTGCTCTTCATCAAAATCATTTTTACAGGGGCTGTCCTTTGGTTTGTATGCTGCCCTCCATCAAACTAATTTTTACAGGGGCTGTCCTGTGGGTTGTACACTGCCCTTCATCAAAATAATTTTTACAGGGGCTGTACTGTGTGTTGTATGCTGCCCTTCATCAAAATAATTTTTACAGGGGCTGTCCTGTTGTTTGTACACTGCCCTTCATCAAAATAATTTTTACAGGGGCTGTCCTGAGGGTTGTACACTGCCCTTCATCAAAATAATTTTTACAGGGGCTGTCCTGTGGTTTGTACACTGCCCTCCATCAAACTAATTATTACAGGGGCTGTCCTGTAGTTTGTATGCTGCCCTCCATCAAAATATTTTTACAGAGTCTGTCCTGTGGTGTATGCTGCCCTTCATCAAAATAATTTTTACAGGGGCTGTCCTGTGGTGTACGCTGCCCTTTATCAAAATAATTTTTACAGGGGCTGTCATGTGGGTTGTATGCTGCCCTTCATCAAAATTATTTTTACAGGGGCTGTCATCTGTGTTGTACGCTGTCCTTCATCAAAATAATTTTTACAGGGGCTGTCCTGTGGGTTGTATGCTGCCCTTGATCAAAATAATTTTTACAGGGGCTTTCCTGTGGGTTGTACGCTGCCCTTCATCAAAATAATTTTTACAGGGGCTGTCCTGTGTGGTGTATGCTGCCCTTCATCATCAAACTAATTTTTACAGTGGTGATTTACTCCATAACAAAATTGCACTCCATAAAAATAATGGAGGACAAAAATTTGGAGGATAAAATAGGAAAAGATCAAGAACCACTTCCTCCTAGTGCTGAAGTTGCTGCCACTAGTCATGACATAGATGATGAAATGCCATCAACCTCGTCTGCCAAGGCCGATGCCCAATGTCAGAGTAGAGGGCATGTAAAATTCAAGAAACCAAAGTTCAGTAAAATGACCCAAAAAAATTAATTTAAATCATCTGAGTAGAAACGTAAACTTGTCAATATGCCATTTATGACACGGAGTGGTAAGGAACAGCTAAGGTCCTGCCCTATGGTCATGACTAGTGGTTCAGCTTCACATGACGATGGAAGCCCTCCTCCTCCCGCTAGAAAAATGAAAAGATTTATGCTGGCAAAAGCACAGCATAGCACTGTGCATTCTAAGAAGATATCACAAATCCCCAAGGAGAGTCCAAGTGTGGCGGCGATTGCGATGCCTGAGCTTCCCAACACTGGACGGGAATAGGTGGCTACTTCCACCATTTGCATGCCCTCTGCAAGTGCTGGAAGGAGCTCCCACAGTCCAGTTGCTGATATTCAAATTGAAGATGTCATTGTTGAAGTACAACAGGATGAGTATGTTGGTGTAGCTGGCGGTGAGGAGGAAGTTGACGAGGAAGATTCTGATGGTGATGTGGTTTGTTTAAATCATACACCAAGGTAAAGAGTTGTTGTCCATGGGATGAAAAAGCCCATCATGGTCATGCCTGGGCAGAAGACCAAACATTCCACCTCTTTGGTCTGGAAATATTTGTATCCAAATCTGTACAACAACTGTCTTGCCATATGTAGCTTATGCAAAGGTGTAATAAGTAGGGGTAAGGATGTTAACCACCTAGGAACATCCTCCTTTATACGTCATTCATAAAAAGTTGCTGTCAAGGTCAGAAACTTTGGCTAAGACCGTAAGCAGTCCAGGGACACCTAAATCCCTATGTCCTGTTGTATCCAAGTGCCTGCAAACCACACCATCAACTCCCTCCTCATCAATTTCCTCCTCAATCAGGATCAGAAGTAGTCCTGCAGGCCATGTCACTGGCATATGGAAAGGAAGGGGAAAAGGGAAAATCTGATATCCATATATAGAGATTATCAGAAAGGATTCTATATATACCAATTTATTATCCTTTAAACTATTTAAGAACAGATGATACTAGTGAATACAGGATGAGAATTTATGTCATTTTTGGTATAACAATTAAGACTTTTTTACAAGAATATTCAACCATGATAGGTTACTCACTCTTCTGACTATCTACTCTATTAACTGATGACAATCTCATTTAGAGTAACTCTCTCATTAAGGGTCCTATGCATTATGTAAGACCCTTGACAGCAGAAGCGAAATAGTGAGTAATGTTACGGTTATGCTGTTGTTTCCAGGGGTTACATTGCCACCAGATGATCCCTCACTCCTCATTGATAGCCTCTGCTAAGTGAGGGGAAGTAGAATCACAGGTGGATTAATCTTGACCCTGACCGTCCTGTTACTTCATCTCTTTAGGCAATATGCTATACATACTGGTGTGATTTCATTAATACAATTGAAGTATTATATGTATATTATGTTGCTTCAGATGTTCGCCGCTTGTTCGATGTATTAATTATTTGAAATATATGATAATGTTTCGTATTTGACTACCCATTGCATTAATCACTGATTAAAGAGGTCTTTTTGAGATAGGATGCTCGTCTCAATTAGTATATATCTATAGTTCCCTCTACTAACCTTTGAATGAATTTGGGTACTTTCATGTTAAATGTTGTATGTCTATTTTTCATTTTTTGTCATAGATATATTAGTGTGTATTAATAAAAGTTATGTTTTAATTAATTCATATTCCATTAGAGTGCTCACCAAATAGAGTTTCTTTTCTTCTTCTCATGTCACTGGCATGACTCACTACTCTCCTATCAAGGATTCCTCCGGAGGATCCTGCATTGCTACGCCTACTGCTGCTGCTGCTGTTGCTGCTGGGAGTCATTCATCATCCCAGAGAGGAAGTTGGAACACCACTACTTCTTTTACTAAGCAATTGACCCTCCAGCAGTTCTTTGCAAGGAGGATGAAGTACGACAGCAGTCATCCTGTTGCAAAGCGGATAACTGAGGTCTTGACAGCTATGTTGGTGTTAGACGTGCATCCGCTATCCGCCATTAGTGCAGTGGGATTTAGACAACTGATGGAGGTAGTGTGTCCTCGGTACCAAATCCCATCTAGGTTCCACTTCACTAGGCAGGCGATACCGGGAATGTACAGAGATGTCAGAAAAAGTGTCCTCATTATCATAAAAAATGCAGCTGTACCCAATGTCCACTTAACCACAGACATGTGGACAAGTGGAACAGGGCAGACTAAGGAATATATGACTGTGACAGTCCACTGGGCAGATTTATCGGCTTACGCAGCAACAACAGCAGCGTCACTAGTAGCAGCATCTTAGAAATGCCAGCTCGTTCCAAGGCAGGCTACGCTGTGTATCACCGGTTTCAGTAAGAGACACACCGCCAACAACCTCTTAGAGAAACTGAGGGAAATCATCGCCCAATGGCTTACGCCACTTAGACTCTCCTGAGGATTTGTGATATCTGACAACGCCACCAATACTGTGCGGGCATTACATCTGGCAAATTCCAGCATGTCCCATGTTTTGCTCACACAATAAATTTGGTGGTGCAGAATTTTTTGAAAAATGACAGGGGTGTGCAGGAGACACTTTGGGTGGCCAAGAATAGACTGGAAGTGAGCGGAAATTCATGTTATTGAGGTTAATAATAGCGTAGGCACAAAAAAAAACAAATTCTATGATTTTAGCTGTTTTTATGCTTTTTGCCCAAAAAATACAGATCCAAAACTAAAACACAAAACACGGAAGGGTGGTTTTGGCAAAACCTATCCAGATCCAAAACACGAAAGAAAGATCCAGATCCAAAACTAAAACACAAAACACGAAAAGTGGCCAGTGCACACCCCTAATATATTGTTTATGTGCGGGGTGTGGGGGTGGGGGTAGGGTCAGGGAGGGATGGGGGTTGGTTGTGGATGGGGGGTGAGGTGAGGTGGGGGCCCCCAAAGATAACAGTGTACCAGGCCCCAAGATTTCTATTACTGGCCCTGCGGATACAGTGCAGTTTACAATGCGGATCGCATACAGGCCCTGATTCAGAGGTGCTTGCAAAAAGCGAGCGCTCGCTCTGAATCAGGGTGGGCGCTTGTTTTTTTAGATGCCTCCTGGCCGCTCGCATAGCTGTGGGTTACCACCCACAGCTTATGCGAGTGGCCAGGTGATGGTCCCGATGATCAAGACCATCACGACCATCGGGCTTGCAACAAGACCCTTGCAGTAGGGTCTCATTGCCGCAAGCTCCAGTGGACTTCCAGCTCTAATAGAGCAGGAAGTCCACCTACTGACATCGCGAGTGATGTCAGTAGGGCTGCCCACAAACGGCAGGCGTTCCTGCAGGAACGCCTCCGTTTGCCCAGCCACCCCCCGCCCCACCTTCCAAATGGGGCGAGCTGTCGATCAACATTCGACAGCCACCCCTTTTGGATGCTTTTTGCACTCGCTCCAGGGCTCCCGCATGCCGCATGTGCGCACTGCCTAACAATCGACCTGCTTGTGAGCGCATAGCGCTTGCGAGCAGGTCTGAATCAGGCCCTCAGTGCGGGTTACATACAGAGTGGGATGCAGTGCGGGTCGGATACAGTGCGGGTATGATACAGTGTGGGTCAGATACAGTGTGGGTAACATACAGTGCGGAATACAGTGTGGATTGTATACAGTGTGGGTTGGATACAGCGTGGCTCAGATACAGTGCGGTTCTGATACTGCGGATTGCATACAGTGCAGAATACAGTGAGGGTTGGATACAATGTGGGTTGGATACAGCATGGGTCGGATACAGCACAGGTCGGATACAGTGCAAGTTACAGTGCAGGTCGGATACAGTACAGGCTACAGTGCAGGTCAGATACAGTGCGGGCTACAGTGCGGGTTGGATACAGTGCAGGTAGGATACACCAATGGTGCACTTACTGTGACAGAGGGTGCCGGCATTGTCATTAGTACAGGGGTGTTGGCACTACGGGGGTACCAGTAGTGTCGGCAGTGCGGGGTGGCGGCGGTGTCCTCAGTGTGGGAGTGCTGGCGGTGTCGGCAGTGCAGGAGTGCTGGTAGTGTTCTCAGCACGGGGATGCCAGCAGTGTCGGCAGTGCAGGAGTGCTGGCAGTGCCCTCAGTGTGGGAGTGCCGTCAAGTTTTGACTCGGCAGGGATTTGAGACAGATAGTTAGATCCGAGCTACGGCTTGGATCGCCTCAGATCCCGGAAGTCGGGTGTGTATTGAGCCATGACATTTTACATGTTTTAGCTGAATTAATTAAAAATAAAAAAACAGCTCTTTTCATAGAAAACAAATTCTGCAATATACAAATGTATAAATACTGTATGAACTTTGCACATTTACAAAATTGCCATGTTTGACGCAATTCTCAATTCACAGGAAATTTCAGCACAACTTTTCTCATCATTATCCCCACTCGTACATAAAATAATAAAACAAAAGAATGGCATAATGTATAAGAATTTTTTTTCTAAAAGAATACATATAAATGTATGTTACACTTATTTTTTTAAATCTTAACAATAATTATTTAAAAATATTTATGCATATTTATATATCGTTCTACATTTATACAGTACTGTATTTCTGATAACTCTTATCTATTGTGGCAAATTAAATTGTTTACTACTTGTGCCTAACAGACACAAGTTGTAAGTAAGCTCTCAGGCCCTGATTCAGAGCCGGACGCTCTTTGTGAGTGCTCGCTCTGAATCTGGGCTGCCTGTTTTTTTTTTGGCTGGCCTGCAGGCAACTCACTAAGCTGTGGTTGACCACCCACAGTTTTTGCGAGCGGCCAGGTGATGGTCGCGATGGTCGCGACCATCGGGCTTGCGACGAGACCCTTCAGGTAGGGTCTTCTTCCCGCAAGCCCCGAGTGATGTCAGTAGGGCCGCCCTCAAACGGTAGGCATTCCTTCGTGAATGCCTCCGTTTGGCCAGCCATCCCCCTCGCCTACAAAAGGGGACGACCTGTCACTCACCATCGACAGCCACCCTGTTTTGTTGCGAGCCCCGGAGCGCGTGCTCACTGCCCGGCCATCGACCCACTTGCAAGCGCATAGCGCTTGCGAGCGGGTCTGAATCAGGCCCTCAGTTATAAGACTCCAGGTATTGGCTGTAATGAAGCCTTTGCAATCTGACATACACAAGGGATATTCTAATCTTTCCCAAGAATGTCCCAAAAATAACTATTAAAATCAGATTTGTGGGAAACTTTTACAGGGGATGGCAAAATTGAAAAACATTATATAGTAACATTTGGGCAATTCTCCTACTAGATGAGGATTTAAGCAAAAAATAAGACAGAACAATGTCAATGAGTTGGCAGAGGGCAAAGAACATCAAAGATGTTTTAGTACACAGTAGGGGTGAGCGGGTTCGGATTTCTGAAATCCGAACCCCCCCGAGCCCCCCCGATCCGAGTCCGATCCGAGTCAGGCTCGACTTTTCCCGCCTGACTCGGATCTGAAATCGAGGCAAAACGTCATCTTCCCGCCTTCCGAGTCTCGCGGGTTTTGGATCCTATATAAGGTACACACGTCGGCGCCATTTTCTCACTCGGCTGTGGACAGTGAAGAGGGAGGGTGGGAGTTAGGGCTGTGTAGTGTAGTGTAGTGTAGTGCTGCTGTTGTCCACTACTTCAAAGTCCATAGGGGCTGGCTGTGTTGTGCTGTGCTGCTGTTGTTAATAGGGGCTGTGTCCACTACTTCAAAGTCCATAGGGGCTGGCTGGACTGTGTTGTGCAGTCAGTTCTCCATAGGGGCTGTGTCCACTCCAAAGTCCTGTGCAGTGTCCCAGTCCTAAAGGAGTGCTGTAGTGTTGTCCAGGGGGTGCTCTGTCCATCAGGGGTGCTCCCCCCAAGTGCTAAAAAAATAATATATTTTCTGTGTTTGTGAATTGTGTGCGCAGTAGCCGCACGTGCATCAACAAAGTAGTGCCAAGCGTGCGCCTGTGTCATAAGTAAAGGGCCGGCTGGCTTGACCGTTAAGGGTGCTGTAACCCCCGAAAGTACACTCCAGTCCAAACCAAGAAAAAAATTATTTTCTGTGTTTGTGAATTGTGTGCGCAGTAGCCGCACGTGCATCAACAAAGTAGTGCCAAGCGTGCGCCTGTGTCATAAGTAAAGGGCCGGCTGGCTTGACCGTTAAGGGTGCTGTAACCCCCGAAAGTACACTCCAGTCCAAACCAAAAAAAAAATTATTTTCTGTGTTTGTGAATTGTGTGCGCAGTAGCCGCACGTGCATCAACAAAGTAGTGCCAAGCGTGCGCCTGTGTCATAAGTAAAGGGCCGGCTGGCTTGACCGTTAAGGGTGCTGTAACCCCCGAAAGTACACTCCAGTCCAAACCAAAAAAAAAATTATTTTCTGTGTTTGTGAATTGTGTGCGCAGTAGCCGCACGTGCATCAACAAAGTAGTGCCAAGCGTGCGCCTGTGTCATAAGTAAAGGGCCGGCTGGCTTGACCGTTAAAGGGTGCTGTAACCCCCGAAAGTACACTCCAGTCCAAACCAAAAAAAAATTATTTTCTGTGTTTGTGAATTGTGTGCGCAGTAGCCGCACGTGCATCAACAAAGTAGTGCCAAGCGTGCGCCTGTGTCATAAGTAAAGGGCCGGCTGGCTTGACCGTTAAGGGTGCTGTAACCCCCGAAAGTACACTCCAGTCCAAACCAAAAAAAAATTATTTTCTGTGTTTGTGAATTGTGTGCGCAGTAGCCACACGTGCATCAACAAAGTAGTGCCAAGCGTGCGCCTGTGTCATAAGTAAAGGGCCGGCTGGCTTGACCGTTAAGGGTGCTGTAACCCCCGAAAGTACACTCCAGTCCAAACCAAAAAAAAAATTATTTTCTGTGTTTGTGAATTGTGTGCGCAGTAGCCGCACGTGCATCAACAAAGTAGTGCCAAGCGTGCGCCTGTGTCATAAGTAAAGGGCCGGCTGGCTTGACCGTTAAGGGTGCTGTAACCCCCGAAAGTACACTCCAGTCCAAACCAAAAAAAAAATTATTTTCTGTGTTTGTGAATTGTGTGCGCAGTAGCCGCACGTGCATCAACAAAGTAGTGCCAAGCGTGCGCCTGTGTCATAAGTAAAGGGCCGGCTGGCTTGACCGTTAAAGGGTGCTGTAACCCCCAAAGTACACTCCAGTCCAAACCAAAAAAAAATTATTTTCTGTGTTTGTGAATTGTGTGCGCAGTAGCCGCACGTGCATCAACAAAGTAGTGCCAAGCGTGCGCCTGTGTCATAAGTAAAGGGCCGGCTGGCTTGACCGTTAAGGGTGCTGTAACCCCCGAAAGTACACTCCAGTCCAAACCAAAAAAAAAATTATTTTCTGTGTTTGTGAATTGTGTGCGCAGTAGCCACACGTGCATCAACAAAGTAGTGCCAAGCGTGCGCCTGTGTCATAAGTAAAGGGCCGGCTGGCTTGACCGTTAAGGGTGCTGTAACCCCCGAAAGTACACTCCAGTCCAAACCAAAAAAAAAATTATTTTCTGTGTTTGTGAATTGTGTGCGCAGTAGCCGCACGTGCATCAACAAAGTAGTGCCAAGCGTGCGCCTGTGTCATAAGTAAAGGGCCGGCTGGCTTGACCGTTAAGGGTGCTGTAACCCCCGAAAGTACACTCCAGTCCAAACCAAAAAAAAAATTATTTTCTGTGTTTGTGAATTGTGTGCGCAGTAGCCGCACGTGCATCAACAAAGTAGTGCCAAGCGTGCGCCTGTGTCATAAGTAAAGGGCCGGCTGGCTTGACCGTTAAGGGTGCTGTAACCCCCGAAAGTACACTCCAGTCCAAACCAAGAAAAAAATTATTTTCTGTGTTTGTGAATTGTGTGCGCAGTAGCCACACGTGCATCAACAAAGTAGTGCCAAGCGTGCGCCTGTGTCATAAGTAAAGGGCCGGCTGGCTTGACCGTTAAGGGTGCTGTAACCCCCGAAAGTACACTCCAGTCCAAACCAAAAAAAAAATTATTTTCTGTGTTTGTGAATTGTGTGCGCAGTAGCCGCACGTGCATCAACAAAGTAGTGCCAAGCGTGCGCCTGTGTCATAAGTAAAGGGCCGGCTGGCTTGACCGTTAAGGGTGCTGTAACCCCCGAAAGTACACTCCAGTCCAAACCAAAAAAAAAATTATTTTCTGTGTTTGTGAATTGTGTGCGCAGTAGCCACACGTGCATCAACAAAGTAGTGCCAAGCGTGCGCCTGTGTCATAAGTAAAGGGCCGGCTGGCTTGACCGTTAAAGGGTGCTGTAACCCCCGAAAGTACACTCCAGTCCAAACCAAAAAAAAAATTATTTTCTGTGTTTGTGAATTGTGTGCGCAGTAGCCGCACGTGCATCAACAAAGTAGTGCCAAGCGTGCGCCTGTGTCATAAGTAAAGGGCCGGCTGGCTTGACCGTTAAGGGTGCTGTAACCCCCGAAAGTACACTCCAGTCCAAACCAAAAAAAAAATTATTTTCTGTGTTTGTGAATTGTGTGCGCAGTAGCCACACGTGCATCAACAAAGTAGTGCCAAGCGTGCGCCTGTGTCATAAGTAAAGGGCCGGCTGGCTTGACCGTTAAAGGGTGCTGTAACCCCCGAAAGTACACTCCAGTCCAAACCAAAAAAAAATTATTTTCTGTGTTTGTGAATTGTGTGCGCAGTAGCCGCACGTGCATCAACAAAGTAGTGCCAAGCGTGCGCCTGTGTCATAAGTAAAGGGCCGGCTGGCTTGACCGTTAAGGGTGCTGTAACCCCCGAAAGTACACTCCAGGCCAAACCAAAAAAAAATTATTTTCTGTGTTTGTGAATTGTGTGCGCAGTAGCCGCACGTGCATCAACAAAGTAGTGCCAAGAGTGCGCCTGTGTCATAAGTAAAGGGCCGGCTGGCTTGACCGTTAAAGGGTGCTGTAACCCACAAAGTACACTCCAGTCCAAACCAAAAAAAAAATTATTTTCTGTGTTTAGCCGCACGTATATATCAAATCGATATAACATAAATGGAGGACCAAACTTTCTCCGATAAAAATAAAATAAAGAAAGATCAAGAACCACTTCCTCCTAGTGCTGAAGCTGCTGCCACTAGTCATGACATAGACGATAACATGCCATCAACGTCGTCTGCCAAGGCCGATGCCCAATGTCATAGTAGAGGGCACATACAATCCCAAATGGCAAAGTTCAGGAAAATGACCTTGAAAAAGACATTTAAATCAGCTGAAGAGAAACGTAAACTTGCCAATATGCCATTTACGACACGGAGTGGCAAGGAACGGCTAAGGTCGATCCCTAGTATGTTCATGACTAGTGGTTCAGCTTCACATGACGATGGAAGCCCTCCTCCCACTAAAAAAATCAAAAGAGTTAAGCTGGCAAAAGCACAGCGAAGAACTGTGCTTTCTAAGAAGATATCACAAATCCCCAAGGAGAGTCCAAGTGTGGTGGTGGTTGCGATGCCTGACCTTCCCAGCACTGGACGGGAAGAGGTGGCTCTTTCCACCATTTGCATGCCCCCTGCAAGTGCTGAAAGGAGCACCCACAGTCCACTTGCTGATATGCAAATTGAAGATGTCACTGTTGAAGTACAACAGGATGAGGATACTGGTGTAGCTGGCGCTGAGGAGGAAGTTGGCGAGGAGGATTCTGATGGTGATGTGGTTTGTTTAAATCAGGCTCCGGGGGAGACAGTTGTTGTCCGTGGGATGAAAAAGCCCATCACGGTCATGCCTGGGCAGAAGACCAAACATTCCACCTCTTTGGTCTGGCAATATTTCTATCCAAATCCGGACAACAACTGTCTTGCCATATGTACCATATGTAAAGGTGAAATAAGTAGGGGTAGGGACGTCAACCACCTAGGAACATCCTCCCTTATACGGCACCTGCAGCGCGTTCATAAAAAGTTACTGTCAAGTTCAGAAACTTTGGCTAAGACCGTAAGCAGTCCAGGGACACCTAAATCCCGTTGTCCTGTTGTATCCAAGTGCCTGCAAACCACACCGTCAACTCCCTCCTCGTCAATTTCCTCCTTAGTCAGGATCGGAAGTAGTCCTGCAGGCCATGTCACTGGCATGACTGACTCTCCTATCCGGGATTCCTCTGGAGGATCCTGCATTGCTACGCCTACTGCTGCCGCTGCTGCTGTTGCTGCTGCTGGGAGTCGTTCATCATCCCAGAGAGGAAGTAGGAACACCACTACTTTTACTAAACAATTGACCCTCCAACAGTCCTTAGCGAGGAGGATGAAGTACGACAGCAGTCATCCTGAAGCAAAACGTATAACTGAGGCCTTGACTGCTATGTTGGTGTTAGACGTGCGTCCGGTATCCGCCATTAGTGCAGTGGGATTTAGACAATTGATGGAGGTAGTGTGTCCCCGGTTCCAAATCCCGTCTAGATTCCACTTCACTAGGCAGGCGATACCGAGACTGTACAGAAACGTCAGAAAAAGTGTCCTCAGTGTCCTGAAAAATGCCATTGTACACAATGTCCACTTAACCACGGACATGTGGACAAGTGGAACAGGGCAGACTAAGGACTATATGACTGTGACAGCCCACTGGGTAGATGTATCACCTTACGCAGCAACAGCAGCAGCGTCACCAGTAGCAGCATCTCAGAAACGCCAGCTCGTTACAAGGCAGGCTACGCTGTGTATCACCGGTTTCAGTAAGAGGCACACCGCCGACAACCTCTTAGAGAAACTGAGGGAAATCATCGCCCAGTGGCTTACCCCACTTAGACTCTCCTGGGGATTTGTGATATCTGACAACGCCACCAATATTGTGCGGGCATTACATCTGGGCAAATTCCAGCACGTCCCATGTTTTGCTCACACAATAAACTTGGTGGTGCAGAATTTTCTGAAAAGCGACAGGGGCGTGCAGGAGACGCTTTGGGTGGCCCGAAAAATTTCTGGCCACTTTCGCCATTCAGCGACTGCGTGCTGAAGACTGGAGCGCCAGCAAACACTCTTGAACCTGCCCCGCCATCACCTGAAGCAAGAGGTTGTGACACGGTGGAACTCAACCCTCTATATGCTTCAGAGGATGGAGGAGCAGCAAAAGGCCATACAAGCCTATACATCCACCTATGACATAGGCAAAGGAGGGGGTATGCACCTGACTCAAGCGCAGTGGAGAATGATTTCCGTGTTGTGCAAGGTTCTCCAGCCCTTCGAACTTGCCACACGTGAAGTCAGTTCAGACACTGCCAGCTTGAGTCAGGTCATTCCCCTCATCAGGCTTTTGCAGAAGCAGCTGGAGAAAGTGAAGGAGGAGCTAAGACGGAGCGATTCCGCTCGGCATGTGGGACTTGTGGATGAAGCCCTTCATTCGCTTTGCCAGGATTCCAGGGTGGTCAATCTGTTGAAATCAGACCACTACATTTTGGCCACCGTGCTCGATCCTAGGTTTAAAGCCTATGTGGTGTCTCTCTTTCCGGCCGACACAAGCCTGCAGAGGTGCAAAGACCTGCTGGTGAACACACTGTCAGCTGAAGCGGAACGTGACACGTCAACAGCTCCTTCTTCATTTTCTCCTGCAACTGGGGCTGCCAGGAAAAAACTTAGGTATCCTAAGCAACCCGCTGGCGGTGATGCAGGACAGGCAGGACCAAGTTTGGACATCTGGTCCGGACTGAAGGACCTGGCAACAATTTCTGACATGTCTACTGTCACTGCATATGATACTGTCACCATTGACAGAATGGTGGAGGATTACATCGGTGACAGCATCCAAGTAGGCATGGCAGACAGTCCATACCTGTACTGGCAGGAAAAAGAGGCAATTTGGAGGCCCCTGTACAAACTGGCTCTATTTTACCTGAGTTGCCCCCCCTCCAGTGTGTACTCCGAAAGAGTGTTTAGTGCAGCCGGGAACCTTGTCAGCGAAAGGCGTAGGAGGTTGCTTCCACAGAATGTGGAGAAGATGATGTTCATCAAAATGAATTATCAGCTCTTCCAGGGAGACCAGCCTCCAGAAGGTACAGAGGGACCTGTGGTGGTGGATTCAAGTGGGGACGAGTTAATACTTTGTGAGGATGAGGATGTACACACTGAAGAGGGTGAGGAATCGGTGGATGAGGAGGATGAGGATGACATCTTGCCTCCATAGAGCCAGTTTGTGCAGGGACACATTAATTGCCAGCTTGTTTTGTGGGGGCCCAAACGAACCAATCATTTCAGCCACAGTTGTGTGGCAGACCCTGGCGCTGAAATGATTGGTTTGTTAAAGTGTGCATGTCCTGTTTATACAACATAAGGGTGGGTGGGAGGGCCCAAGGACAATTCCATCTTGCACCTCTTTTTTTTCTTTGCATTATGTACAGTTTGGGGCCTAGTTTTTCAAACTGCCATCCTGTCTGCCACTGCAGTTTCACGCCTAGATGGGTCACGTGTTTGTGCCGCCCACTCGTGTCGCTTAGCATAGTCATCCAGCTACCTCGGTGCAACGTTTTGGACATAAAAACACTATTGTGAGGTGTGAGGTGTTCAGAATAGACTGGAAATGAGTGGAAATTAAGGTTATTGAGGTTAATAATAGCATAGGAGCAGAAAAACCTACAAATTCTGTGATTTTAGCTGTTTTTATGCTTTTTTTAAAAAAAATACAGATCCAAAACACAAAACCCAGAACCCAAAACACGGAAGGGTGGTTTTGGCAAAACCAATCCAGATCCAAAACACGAAGAAAGATCCAGATCCAAAACCAAAACACAAAACACGAAAAGTGGCCGGTGCACACCCCTAGTACACAGTCATTTCGAATGAATATATCTCAAAATATCAAAACTGAAAGGAATTTATCCATGTGGAATTTGTAAAACTTGTATACAAATTCTTAAAATTTATACAAAAGAAGAAAAATCTGGCAATACCCTAAAGATTCAGAATGTCACCAATTATAATGCAATGGGGGTGGTCTATTGCCTACAGTGTGACTGTAATCTAAGGTATGTTAAGATGACTACAAAGTCTCTCAAACAACGTATCTTAAAACACATAGGTCATATAAGAAATGCTCAATAAGATCTTTATAAGATGAAAAAGTGAACTGTTTTGCAAGACACAACTTAGACAAACAAAATGCAGAAACAAGACATCTAAAGGCCTTTGGTTTACAACGAGTAAGACTAGGGGGTAAATTTACTAACAATCGAGATTGCTTGAGATGACAATCTCGGGTGATTTAGTCCTTTTCTTCCTGCTTGCAATTTTAATAATGTCCATCTCGGGTGAGATGTCTGGTTCCATGTGGGTTCCAGCCAATGGGTGGCCACTACATGTAAAGTGGGAGCTGATTGGCTAGCGGCCCGTGAGAAATAACAGATGATTTTGGTCATATACTTACATCTGTTCCGCATGGTTTGGTAAATTGTTTTTTGTTTTAACAAGACCCTGGATGCTACGAAGAACAGCACCAGGATGTAGGTGAGTAAACAATCTTTTCTGCAGGGCTATGCACACGGATTTCTACTTGGGACAAGTGGACCGACCGGCTGGTACAGGTAAGTATGTGTGATTGAGGTATGTGTGTATTAAACTTGTACTAAGGGCTTGATTCAGACCTGCTCGCAAGTGCATAGCGATCGCAAGTGGGTCGATGGTGGCCCAGTGCGCATGCGCGGCATGCGCACTGTGCATGCGTGAGCCCCGGAGTGAGCGCAAAAACACTCGCTCCGTGGCTCACTACAAAACGGGGGATTGTCGATGTTGATCGACAGCTCGCCCAATTTTGTAGGCGTGGCCGGGGGTTGGCTTCACATATGGAGGCGTTCCCAAGCGAACGCCTGCCATTTGTGGGCGGCCCCACTAAAATCACCAATAATGTTAGTGAGAGAGCTTCCGGCTCTATTAGAGCCAGAAGCTCTCTGGGGCTTGCGGCCACGAGACCCTACCACAAGGCTCTCGTCGCAAGCCCGATGGTCGCGATGGTCTTGACCATTGCGACCATCATCCTGGCCGCTCGCAATAGCTGTGGGTGGTCATCCACAGCTATGCGAGCGACCAGGAGGCCGCAACTAAAAAAACAGCGCCCTGATTCAGAGCGAGCGCTCGCTTTTTGCGAGCGCCTCTGAATCAGGAGGCCCTAAATACGGTGTGTGTGTCATGCCTTTATTTAACTATATATTTTACAGTGGAGGTATGGGTGCCGGACGCCTGCTGGCACTTGTAGTTCCACAAGTGCCAAAAGGCAGGCATGCTGGCACCTGTAGTTCCACTGTAAAATACAATAATTTACTTCTATTTTACATTTTATTACCCCTGTACCCACCGCTCCAGCGGTGCGGGGAAGAGCCCCGGGATTCAGACCAAGCCTGGGGTGCTCGGGAGAGGGGGGGACCCCTTCTTGGGGGATCCCCACCTCTCCTGAGATCCCCGGCTTTGCCTGACTGACTTGGGGTGAGAATGCTTTGGCCCTGGAGACCCGGTAACAGTGTCTCCTGGCTGTGGCATTACACCCCAGTCGGATTGGGTCCGGTGCTGGTTTTAATTAGAGGGGGACCCCTACGCAATATTTTTCCCCCTATAATTAAAACCAGGACTGGCCCTGCAGCCTGGTACCAGTTCCTAAATTACGGTAGAACCCTGCTCATTTTGTTCCCCATAATTTTCGGAACCAGGCCTGGCTGACAAGTCCAGGGCTGGTTAAGCTTTTGGGGGGGTACCCTAGGAAAAAATTTTTTTATTAATTTTAGCCGTTTTAAACATGTAGAACACACAAGCAGCTTACACATATTTAATTGATATGTGCAGGCTGCTTGCTCGGGAGAGAGAGAGAAAACTAAGCAATCTCGGGTGAGTAATCTCCTGCAAAACAATATCTCACTCAAGCTTGTTACATATCAGCCAAGAAATTCGACCTACTTCACCATCGGCCAAATCGATAAGGATCAAATCGCCTGTTGGTAAATTTTGAAAATAAAAGTGAATAAATCACCCGAGTTCAGGCGAGGTACAGCAAGATGAATCTCATTGCAAATCGGGTCAATCCCAATTCTTAGTAAATTTACCCCTAGGTATCAGAGGTGTGTTTGACCAATGCCTTATTCTGTAAGGAAACAGAATGGACCTAAACACCACAAAGTCTGAAAATATACTGTAAAAGAGTTTTGGTCCATTTTTTGAACTCCAGAATACACTTATACACCCCCATTTTTCAAGCTACATTTAATAATGTTAATGTCACTTACTGTATGTTTCATTTTCTGTTGATCTTAGTTTCTCTCAATCTCAAATACAGTAGGAAATATTCCTATTTAAATCACACACCTACTGTATGTGTATACTAAATCAGAATACTATAATATATATGAGAACCTTACTGCAACAATAGCGATAAAATCACAGATCCATATTGGCAGAGAGATACATTATATATCCTATATCACCTTTTTTTTCTCTAACAACTTATTTTATGCCACATGGTCTTTCTCGTCAATTGTTGTTACATATAATAAGCTAACACATAAGCACAGTTCTCAAATGTCCTTTACTAAATCATATCTATGCAATTCATCTAGCCACATCTCATAATACTTTCATTATTCTCACTCACCAACAGTGTAATTCATGTGTTAAGAAACTAACTCTATACAGCACACATGGCACCAATATCTGTTAACATGGTATATTACTCTTCATGACACCTATGAACATACTGTATGTCTTCTAGTTTGTTACTTCACTTTTCAGTCCAACACATATGAATTATGAATGTCATAACAAAAATCATGCACTTTTATGCTACTTTTATTTTCCTCCACATCAGTATAACCTGATACTGACAACATATTTTCACAGTCTCCCCTCCCATACCTGTGTAGTAACACAATCCATTTCCTCATCTATATAGTAACGCAGGGCCTGATTCAGACCCGCTCACGAGCGCTGAGTGCTCGCAAGCGGGTCGATGTTGACCTAGTGCGCATGTGCACAACGAAGGAAGCTCCGTCGTGCGCATGCGCGAGACCCGAATAGCGACAGCCAAGCCGTCGCTGTGGGTCTCGCACCAAAGGGGGCGTGCTGTCGATGGTGAGTGACAGCACGCCCCCTTTGGTGGGCATGCCGGGGGCGTGGCTGCCCAGACGGAGGCATTCCCATGGGAACGCCTACCATCTGGGTCCGGCCCCACTGACATCACTAGTGATGTCAGTGGGAGTGCTTTTGGCTCTGATAGAGCCAAAAGCACTCCTGGGCTTGCGGCAGCGAGACCCTACCGCAGGATCTTGTCGCAAGCCCGATGGTCGCGATGGTCTTGACCATCGCGACCATCTTTTTGGCCGCTCGCATAAGCTGTGGGTGGTCACCCACAGCTATGCAAGCGGCCAGGAGGCCGCTCCAATAATAGGTAGGAAGGCCCTGATTCAGAGCGAGCGCTCTTGTCAGAGCGTCCGGCTCTGAAACAGGCCCACATTCCCTTCCCTCATCTATGTAGTAACACTTTCTCCTCCCTGATACCTATAGTAACACATTCCCTCTCACTGCTGTTGTAACACATCTTTCTCTCTCACCTCTATAGTAACACATTCTCTTCCCTCACTATTTAAATAGGGGAGCCAGACCAACTGCCAGTGATGTTTGGCACCACTTGGGATGACGGTGTTTGAATATTGAACTGTGCTGTAGCCACGATGAATCAGTCAGTCAGGACATTGCACAGGGTAGAAAACATTTTAGCACTTTTCACCCCCTTAGAAATCGCATTTTTATAAAAATCCCTGCTTAGTGGGTGCCTACATTATGGAAGGCATATACTCCCCGATGTTCATGTTTCTAGCTCCAGTGGTTTGAGCTGGGCGTTGATGAGTCAGTGAGTCAGTCAGACATTTGATTTTATATACATATTGCAAATGCATTCAGTGGGGGGAGTTCAATTCAGCGCGATGGTGAATAGCCATGGGAGGGAGCTCCCACAGCTATTCAATTCAACAAGCTGTTTGGGCAGGCAAAGGATTTCTTCTTGCACCCCCTTGGGGATGCGAGGAGAAATCCGACAAAAGTGCCGGGCACGCAGCTGTTTGGCAGCTTAGCACGGCGCTAACAGCCACGTGCCGTCACTTTAGTCAGAGAATGCCGGTTACTGCGCCTTAACACCCAGGTTAAGTCGTGAGAACCGACATTCTCTGACTTACCTGCTTCCCGCCAAGGCACACAGCGCATTGAATTGAATAGCTGCAGGAGCTCCCACCCATGGTTATTCATCATCGCGCTGAATTGAATTCCCCCCAGTGAATGGTCATGATGATTTTCATCTGAACTGAACTCCTTGTGACAAAATGAAAAGGTGCATCAGAACCGATAGGGTGCCTGTTCCTGCACAGCAAAAAGACACCACTGCACCAGGCAGTAGACATGCTGTTTCCTGTCCCCCTGTAAAGTACATTAGCCTAGAGGATGCAAGGTAACTGCTATTCATGACTTGCAAGACTGACAAGCTCTTCTATTTCATAATCTTAATCTATAAATATACCTTTGATCCTGGTTAATTAGTAATAAATTGAAGTGTTGCTGTTTCTGAAATATACATTTATTATCATTTATTTTAATAACTTCAGAATACCAAATAATACCATAGCAAGATTGCATTAATTAAGCAATATACAGTATATAAGATACAATATAATGTACCAACTATGGACCTGATTTAGCAATGTACTGTATGTTCATCCGACAATGGGCCTGATTCAGCAAGGAACGCAGTTGCTTATATCGGGCGATTGTTGCATTATGCGCATACATACGCATTACAGTGCGCATGTGCAAACCGGCAGCTGTGCTTGGAACTGCGATCAGGCAGGAAGTGCGTTTGTGGGGTGTGGTCGGGCGAACGCAGGCATGCCAGTGCGTTGGGACGGCATTGCATGGGCGTACATAAATTATTCACTGCGATAGCAGACACCGCCTGAGGCCTCATAGCATGCACTGAAGTAAGCAATTCCTGAGTAAGGTCTGACCTGCCTTAACTGTGCGGATGGGTGCAATGTTACTCGTTACTGATTGTTTTGCTATGTTGGCCAAGTATACGGATGTGAATAAGGGGAAGTGGGCGTCCTTATGTTAGGCTGTGATCGCAATGCGAATGCAAACAATAACATGTCACCGCTTATATTAGCAACTGCGTTGCGTGCATATAAGCAGAATAGTGATTCGTAGTGAATCAGGGCCAATGAACATACATCTTTGAAGGTTAGGGGTCTGAGGACCTCATTCAGAGTCGGTCGTTGCGTCCGCACGGTCGTACGCATACGATGTTTTTCTTACTGCGCCTGCGCATGGCTAGCAGTGCGCATGTGCGTACGAGCTCTACCGATGAAAAATACTGACGGTCGTAGGGCTTCCGACACGGAAGTGGATTGCTAAAGTTGATTGACAGGTAAAACCATTTGTGGGAGTATACGGGGGTGGTGGTCTGCAAACGCAGACGTTCTTCAGCGTTTCAAGGCGTTTTAGGGGAGTGCATAAATTACCTGCTTTGTACGACCAAGAATTGCGGATGCATGAAAACGTCACTCTACGAACAGGCTGATCGTCCAGGCTAAGGTAGGCAAGAAGCATCCGTAAGCCACAACAGTACAATCGTTAATCTGATGTTACCCGCGATTTTTCTATTTTGAACCACACAAACCAGGCAGCTAAGATTGCTGCATTGTAACTATTAACACTGCTAATTACCTTGTAACTGATTTCACTTGCGTGTGCATTAGGGAATTCGTAAAGCAAATGTTTCTTTGTGCTTTTTAAACATTTTTTGGCCAAAACAGTTTGTAAAACATCTTGCATTGTGTTTTGCGTAGCAGCCTTTTCAGATACCATACTTTTTAAACCTTGTATACATTGATATAGTTAAAGAGAGACATTTTTGTTGAAATTAATTTTTGTTTTATTTGTAATTTGCCTTTCAGCACACGTAAAATATTAATTGTGAACGCAACATTTGCATCTAATTAAAATAAAAATATAACCAAAAAATTATTTTTTTTTGTTTTAAAAATAAAAAAAAGAGCTTGAGACATTGGTGACAAGAAATATGGGGACTGGACAACAGGTGAGGGAGGAGATATCCAGGGCTACTTTCGTCGTTTGGGCCGGCTCGGAGGAAGAGGTAAGCTACAGACAGCCGACTGGCGTGTAACACGCCGACTGGCCTGTCCAGAGGTAGATGGGATTTCCTCTGGCCTAGGCATAGGGCTCTCCATACTTGCGGGGGTGGCTGTTGGGCTGCCAGAGGTGGTGGTCCTGGGAGGAAGGGAGTCTCGCTCCATCATGGCAGGTGGGTTGGCCTGCTCCTGGGTATTTGCCAAATGATCTAGGGCCCCAGCAATGGTCTCCAGGGCCACCGCCACCCTCACCAGAGTGGTCTCCATCCTCAGAAGAACACACCTGTTCTCCTGAGTTTGGGAGACCAACCTGGTGAGGAGAGGCACTGCTCGGTCTGATGGTTGCCCTGGAGTAGACTCCACAGGGTCCCCAGATGCAGTACTTGGATCCTCCCCTGCAGAGTCCCCATCTGTGCTGGACCCAGACCTGACCTCAGGAGAAGGCATTACTACTATTTGTTTTGCCCCCCCAAAAAAAACATAGACGTTTGAGCTTTATACTTTTTGTCTAACAAAATAAAATTACCTTCTTGCACATGTGAAGCGTTGAAGTCGGCCATGTCAGTGTCCATAGTGGACACGCCGACTATCTCCTCTTCCGTCACACATCCCTGAGCCAACGTCTTCAACCTCGTCAAGGCCAGCTCCTCAGGGATGGGACCACCACCTGTCCCCGCAGCATGGTCCACCCTACTCCATAGCTTCCTCTTCAGTTGGTACTTGAAATCCGTCCATCTGTCAATGTGAATTTAGAAATTTAAAGGGTTAGTTTATTTAAATTAGATCAAGCTTTTGACTTCAGTACACTCACAATATAATTTTCTTACCGTTTTTTAACGACTTTCATGGTTCTGTAGGTTGTCCCCACACCATTAACAGCCCTGGATATCTCCTCCCAAATCCTGTCTTTGGCTCCAGCCCCAATATTTCTTGGGGCATTGACAAGGTTCTCCATTGTCATGGTCACCAATGTCTCAAGCTCGATCCGTGAAAATGGAGGGTTTCTTGCCCTTGGCCTGCTTGGGCCCGCCTCCTTCTCCTCTACTGGTGGAATTGGATTCCCAGCACCTACAACATTGTTGAAATTTGATAAATTTTTAACATTTTGTTGGTGCAAATATGAACAGTTCTTGTGTTGTTGAAAAAATGTGATTTGCACTTACCTGCCTCAGTTGGCCTCTGCTCACCATGCTCCTCGCTTGACATTTTGCTAACCTGTGAGAGAGCATGAAGAATACTGCTTGTGCAGACTTTTTAAGAGATGTGAGCGCATCCCTGGATTGGTTACCCGTGCATCCTTATTTGCCTAACTACAAATGCACACCTTTCCTGCATTCCATAATCACTGCATGGGTTGTGCTAGATGTGAGCGCATCCCTGGATTGGTTATCCGTGCATCCTTATTTCCCTAACTACAAATGCACACCTTTCCTGCATTCCCTAATCACTGCATGGGTTGTGCTAGATGTGAGTGCATCCCTGGATTGGTTACCATTACATCCTTATTTGCCTAAATACAAATGCACACCTTTCCTGCATGTTTCAATAATTGGGGTTTGGTTTCTTTATTTAAGGCAAAGCCAAATGTTCCCTTACTTGTGGGTTGTAGTTGGAGTGTTTTGTGGTGCAGGAGGTGTTTGATAGTAGTTACATTGTTTGAAGTTGTTTCAGAGGTGCTTGTGTGAGTTGTTTGAGAGGTGCTTGTGTGAGTTGTTGAGAGGTGCTTGTGTGTGTTGTTTGAGAGGTGCTTGTGTGTGTTGTCTGAAAGGTGCTTGTATGTTTTGTTTGAGAGGTGCTTGTGTGAGTTGTTTGTGCTGTTTTTTTTTAATTTATTTTGGTTGTGGGTTTTTTTGTTTTTTTAATTTTTTTTTTAAATATACTTTAATTGTTGTTGTTTTTTTTGTGTTCCTTTCTTTTTGGTGTTTGTTTTTTGTGTTCCTTTCTTTTTGGTGTTTGCTTTTTGTTTTCATTTATTTTTTGTAGTTGTTTTTTGTGTTCCTTTCTTTTTGGTGTTTGTTTTTTGTGTTCCTTTCTCTTTGGTGTTTGTTTTTTGTGTTACTTTTTTTGGTGGTTGTTTTTTTTTGTTTACTTTATTTTGGGTGGTGTTTTTTGTTGTTTTCTTTTGGTGGTGGTGGTTTTTGTGTTCCTTTATTTTGGGTTGTGTTTTTTTTAGTGTTTTGTTTTTGGTGGTGGTTTTTGTTTGTCAAATTTGTTTGGTGCTGATATTTAACAAACCCTGTTAATTGTGTGCTTGAGCCGCTTACTTGTTTGGTTTGGGTGGCCGGGCTTTTGTATCCTTAAAAAAACAACATTATTCGAAGACTCAAGTAAGTGTGCCAGCCTACTGCATTTCTTTTTTTTTTTTTGGGATCAACAATCCTAAAACACTTACATTTTTTGGTACTAATTTTTTTATTTTATTTTTTAATTTATTAAAGGTGTTTAACAGTCCATTTTGTACTTGAATCAGGTAAGTGTCTATTTAATCAAACCTTCAATTATTCTTTTTTGTTTTTACAATAAAAATAAATTAATACTTTTAATAATGTTTTTGGATCTATTTGGTAAATGTAAATTCGTACATTTAACAACAATTCATATTGGTGACTTTAAAAGTTAAGCTTTGTTTTAACAATAATAGTAGTAATATTGGTTCAGACTAAAACAAGCTAATTAATTTTTTTCTTCCCTAAAAAAAATACGTACAACAAATACACATGTAGGGATTTCCGAAGATGGCACTGCCCGACCCTGTAAGAATATGCACCATTATTATAAAGCTAAGCATTTTTGAACAAATAATCAAAAAACACTCTGTAGAACCAATTTAAAATATAAATGTAACTTTACAGAGTGATGTTGGACAGCTAATAGTGGCCATGTTGACCCCCACCAACCTTCCTCAGCCTCCTCCTGGCTGTAGGCATAGGAGGCATGCAAGGGCCAAGATATATAGAACACGTGTCACCCTTTTTGGAATGCCTGATTATGTGGTTGTAACCACTTATCGCCTGCCTCCAAATATTATCCTTGACACTCTTTCAATAATAAAGAATGATCTAGAAAGTCAGATTAACATTCCTACAGCAATCTCACCACTTACACAGTTGTTGGCGGTGTTACATTTCTGCACCTCAGGGTCCTTCCAAACCACTGTGGGACTGGTGGGTGGCCTCTCCCAGCCCTCATTTTCATGGATCCAGAGGCATGTGCTAGATGCATTTTTCAATCATCTAGCACATTTTATTAGTATGCCTTTGGATACGGAAGCCCTTGATGTGGTAGAAGTTTTTTGAAATTGCAGGCTTTCCACACATCATAGGGGTAGTGGATGGCACTCACATAGCACTTCAGCCCCCTGCATGCAGGGAACAAATATATAGGAGCCGAAAACATTTCCATTCCCTAAATGTAATGGTGCTATGTGATGCCTCCCTCCAGATCCTCTCCCTGAATGCCAAATTCCCAAGCTGCAGCCATGATGCGTACGTGATCCAGCATTCAGGGATTTGGCCACAATTAAGCACACTGCAAGCTGGTGATGCGTGGATTCTTGGTAAGTAAAAATCCAGTATGTATCTCTAGTAATAGTGTAAACAGGTTTTCATGGTAAATGTATGTATCTTTGGTGTCCCATTTCCATCAGGTGACAGAGGATATCCTTGCACGCCCCGGCTGCTGACTCCTTATTTGACTCCCACACCAGGGCCCCAAACTCACTATAATGCCACGTTTACTGCCACCAGGCAGGTGGTGGAGTGCTGTATCGGCCTTTTAAAGGGCCAGTTCCGGTGTCTCCATCACTCTGGTGGTGCACTCATGTACTCGCCGGATATGGTTTCTCGCATTGTGGTCCTGTGTGGGATTTTACACAACATTGCAATAAGGAGTCGAGTACCCATGCAGCCAGAGGAGGACTTGACAGAGGATGGCCCCCCAGAGGAAGGTGTTGTGATGCTGTCGGGGGGGCCAGACGCGATTATGTTATTTCATGTTTTTTAGGTAGGAATATTTACATATTTTTATTAAACAAAACACTTTTTGCAAATGTATTTTAATGTGTACCTTTTTCTTTTGTTCTCTTTTCCTACCAACCAAATCACAACACTTTCCAAAACCTGCAAAAATAATGGAACCCATTGGCAATACCCTGTATGTTTTTGGACAACGAACACATTTTGCACGGATATACCCCAACATGTTTAGTTAATTTGCCTTTTGTTTTAATAATTTGTATGTTTCCCATTCAAAAATCTGTTTGTTTTTTACTATAGTTGTTTATGTTTGACTAAGCCAGATGTTTTCTTTGCCCAAACCCTGAGGACATTTGTTATGTGTGAATGTGTTATGAAATTATTTTTACGAGTAAAAGCCTGTTGGCAACATGTTTGTTATTTAATAAATGTTTTCAATTAAATACAAATGTTGTTTGAAAGCCATTTTGAGGTGGGTAATGTATGCCAACCCCTAAATAAAAAATATACAACATTACTGCAAATTACTGCAAATGTACTTAAGGTTTACTAATACATTTTTGCAGTTCTTACACTATGGAAAGGCACCCACCTTTGTTCACAAAGTTTTTAAAATGCAGAATTACACCCTTTAATGTGTGGCAAAAAAAGAGGACAAATGTTTGAAACACAGAAACTTTAATGTTTTTCTTTGGATAAGAAAAATGCAAAAAAAGTCAACAAAATAACTAAACATCCTCCAAACGCCCCACTATTCTTTGGAGGCAGCAGTAGGCCTGCATTAAATATTCAGAGGTGTCTCTTAGCTCCTCCCTTATTTCCCTCAGGATGTGGGTTAGATCTGTGGAATTAAAAAAAAAATTTGGAATTAAATACTTCATTAAAATTACAAACATTTGAACATTACACATTATTCAATGTACCAAAAAGTGTTTAAACACAATGATGTTACGGTGTGTTTGAAAGTATCAGCCACACAACATTATTAATAGGTTTATACTTTTATGTTGTTAAAATAATTTGAAACCCTAGCTATGTGGCATAAGCCAAAAACCACTATGATGATGTTAAAAATAATGGGAGGTGTATTCTTAAGTCATGATGGCCATAACCTTAAAACACAATGCACGTATTCACTTCTAGAATGTTCTTGATAAACCTAAAATACAATGTGTTTGTTTGCTATGGAAAACATCATTTTGCCTAAGTACATTAGTACATTTTAAACACAGTGTACACAAAATCAACAAGGGTAGTCTGGTTCCTAGCACCTTGCCAAGTTTGGTGACATGTTTTTTTACATTGTAAAATACTAATCCGAATGTAATCATTATTTCCTAAAAATACAAAACATTTTTAAAAAACCACTAAACCTATATTTTTGTGGTCCACAATAAAGAAAAAGGCCCAGCCACAAAACCTAAGGTCGTAATTGTGAAAAACAGCATTATTGCACAATGATTTGGAACCCCAGACAGAAATTTTAAAAACCAAAAAAAAGGTCATAAATTTGTACAAATACATGGATAACAACAACACCCAAAAAAAAAACCATACCCTCAGAGTAGTCGGACACAACCACAGATGTGGGCGGAGATACTTCCGGTGAAGGAGAATATTCGGGAGTTGGGGGAATGGTGGAAGGGGAAATGGAGCAGGAAAGATCCAAGGGAGGGGAGATTTGAGAAATTTGGGATGAGTGGGCAGGGGAGGGAGGAATACTCAGGGAGGATTGGAAGAGGGAGGGAGGGTTACTGGGGAAGTATGGTGGTGGGGAGGGAGGGCTGGGTAGAGGAGATGCAGAAGGTGAGGGCTGCAGGTTGCCACCAACATGTCTTTGCATTCTGCGTGCCCTTCTCTGTCTCCGCTGTGCTGCTAAAATGTATACATAAAATAAAAATAAAAAATTAGTTTTGAATTTCGGTTACACAATACAAGTACACTTTACACATTCTAGACAATAGGGACAACATACAGGAGGGTTTTTTAACATTGACTAAAATAATTGGCAAAGGAACATACATTTTTAACAGTCCACTAATTATTACTTTTAAACAAACACATACTTACGTCTGCGTATTTGCGCCCGCAAATTCATCAGGAGCGCAGGCGACCGGCAGCGCAGGTCAGACCAGCGCCTCTCTAATTGGGCAATATTGCGCCTGTAACCCGCTGATCGGAGGGCTCGCCTCACCTCCGCATAGGCCTCCCCGCTTTATGCGGTTGGAAATGGGGGCACAGCGTGGGTAATCTGCCTGTTCAGGATATTTACCAGGACAAGCAACTCTCTCCTGGTAAAGGCCGCGGCTCTCATGATGGCAATGGCCGATTTTTCAGAAAACATGAAATATACATGGGGTACAAAAAATATGATTGGCTAAAATATTTACACTTTCCTCAAAAAAAACACTATTGGCCAATCCTTTAAACATGTGTCCCAAAAAATAAGGTCACATTTGATTGGCTACAACACGCAGTGTGCAATTGCAAACATAAGAGTGCAAATGATCCTAATGCAAAATGCAAATGCATTTATAAAGTTAACACAATTAGCAAAAGTACATTCACAGTTAATAAACCTTACTTTGTTTTTCAAATTGTGTGAAAAAAAAGAGTACGGAGAAAACACCCACGAAATGAACAATAAAGTTTATTGACACATGATAAAAAACTCGTTTTAAAGAACAGCAAGAGTTAAACACTTAATTAGCTAATTTACAACAAGCTAATAACAAGCTGATCGATAGTCCATGTAAACATGACATGTGACCATCAAAACAGCACATACGGCCGTAAACATCAGAACATAATTAGCATACAGCGACTGACAGCGCCTGACTATGATTGACTCGTTCGTTCGTTCAGATCAGTCGGTAGCTAGAGGAGGTGCAGTGCTAATGAATGGGTGTCACTTTGTTTACGATCGCCCTGCCGTAAGATCGGATTTTGCGGTCGTTGGCCGTACGACCGTGCGGCCGCTACGACCGACTCTGAATGAGGTCCTGAATGGCACTACTAAAGTATCAAAAAACTACTGACATTCAGTTTTAGCAACATTGTTTTAGCAATAAATGATACTGTGTATCCACATGAATTTTGACCTCTTTCAAACAGTGGAGTAACAGGTGATTTGATTTTTACAGGACTCATAACATTCTGCAATAAGTCACTGATGATTTAATATTGAAAAGCCCAGTGAATTATATAGGGACTGTATGTTGATATTTTTTATTGGTCCATTATTTGTATATTATTTGCTTATTGCTTATCAGTGTGCAATACATGACTTTTATCACTTCACACTTCAGCGCATTATGTATAAATTTTAACTTTTTATTTTCTGTTTGCATTGTAAGTGTTACTGTTTTGACATATACATGCAGATGTTAAGTTTTAATATATTAAGTTAAGTTAAGAGCATCCCCTCAAATAGAGGCCTCGATTAAGGCCCGCTCGCTAGATGCATTCGCACGCAGCGAAAGTAGGCAAATCCGTGATCGCATGGCAAGGCATTAGCACGCCCACTATGGCTTGACGTGCGATCGCTGTGTGTACGCAGACGTCCACCCGCCTGTCTTAAGATGCCCACTTTTCCACATCATGTCCAGGAAGTGTATGCAACCATCGGTAACATCGAATACCATCGAAAGCAATCACAGATCATACCCTACCGCAAGCACTGTGAGTGCTTCAGTGTGAATTTCAACCATGTGACGTGTACTATGATACTACATCTTAATTATGCACGCCTCTGAAACACCGTTAAGACACTCAGGCACGCCTGCGTTTGCACCACCACTCCCCCATTTCCATCGACCCACCACCCACAAATGGCATGTCCGGCCCTCAAGCTAGTGAGCTGTCTATGCGGAGCGAGCGAATGCTTCCCGGTCGCATGGACTAGTTCGCGCATGCACACTGCAATGAGTACGCATGTGCAGATTGCAAACATTGGCAGGCTGCATGTGAACATAGCCTAGTGAGTTGGTCTGAATCAGGCCCAGAGTTCTTTTCTCTTTACAAATACCAACCACAGGTTAATAAATTGTGGAAAGGAATTCAATGTCAGCAATAGGAGATACTGTATATTAAAGGACTAATGCATGTGTATATCCTTAGTATATACTGTACATGCACAGGGACACAGCTAGGGTGGCTGGTGGAGTCCCAGGTGACAGAGTGGGATGATAGCAGTGGAGCTGAGGCCACAGACATAGCAGCGATCCCTTGTGGGATGGAGTCCACTATTTTAAAACTAGAGCGGGAGGAGCTATAGTTACAGAGACTGGTGTAGCAGTCAGATTGTGAGCTGTCACTCATCACACAGCCAGGGAGCTTAGGGAATGACGACGCAGCAGGATGCCCAATTCAGAGTGGTGATATGGTGGGGTGCTCGGTTTGTAGTGACAATGGTGTTGACAGGGGTACAAAGAGGGAGAACAGGTATTGATTGGTCCAGGTTTGTTGGAGGGGCCTGGCGGGGGGGCCCTGTCAACTGCTGAGTGGAACAAATATCCCCTTTTGTAATGCAGAAAATATTTTTTTTATTTCACCCAGAAGGGGCATGGTCATGTCTCCTGGACTTGGCCACATACCCCTCGATTTTGCCCCCCCCCCCCCCCCAGGCCTATTTTTCATGTGCGTTCCCTTCCTGCACATCTTGGCAGAAGTCAGTGGCCACCAATCAACCCTCAGTAAGTCCCACCTACATAAAACAAATGTGTTCTATCTATAAGCAGAAACTGTGATGATCACAGAACTTTCTTCTCTTTATGTTGGGCACAAAACACCTGCTCATTTTCTCCTCTGTGGCATTACAGATACTTATAGAAGTGTCAGTTTGGCTCCTAAATCTACTATTATGTCACTCTGCAGTTATAAAGCTACAGTACACATAGAAAATGTGGCAATATGATAAAAGCTTTGTTATAATGTTGCCATAGATAAGGCCTTAATGGCAAGTGTCAATTTATGAAATGTTTGTCTGAACACCAAACTAAATAAAAATGTTCATGGTAAAACTTAGCAGGAGCTGTTTAAAGTATAAAATCATTCTGAAGTTACTGGATAAGCATACTATTCTGTCTCCGGAGGGGGCGTGGCCACACCTCCTGGATTTTGACACTCTGCCCCATTACCGGAGCCCAGTTCAGCTATCGGCAGCCCTACATGTTGCGGGGAGAATACCAAGCTGATTCTTTGCTCCAAGTGACAGAAATCCCACCCTCAACCCTGTCATGCAGCTGACAAAAACTAAAAATAAGTAAATATTTCTTCTGTCTGGAGAGGTGTTAAACAAGTTTAAAAAATTGTCACTTTCAGCGGTCAGTTCATGGTAGCACACATCTAGCATTAGATGGGGGAGGGGTAATATTACAATATATTAAAAATATAATCTATAAAAAACAAAATAAGAAACTGCATAGCAACAAGAAAGAAATTTGTCTTAATCAAATAAGGAGAGTATAAAATATTAAAGAAATGTCCCCCTCCCCTTCTTGGGCACTAGTATGTTTCTCTCCTGTATCCCTCACTGTAACTGATATGCGACCTACCAAGGATAGATGTATCCAGTGATTACTGACTAGAGAATTCCCACAGCAGACAGGGCCACCTTACAGGTTCTTGGTTCCAGACTACAAACAGTAGGTATCAGACCATTTAATAAGGTGCCACCATACTGCACTGATATCATACAGCCACCTAAAGAGTACCACCATCCAGAAAATTAGTCCTAGGCACTTCTGCAGTCTCCAGAAGCAGGTAAGTATTAGCTCTAGGCTTTCTTTACATTTTGTTTATTTCAATTTAGAAAGTTTCTAGTTACTTCTCCTGGCAATAACAGTATTTTATAAGCCTCACTACTACTGTGGGAAAGAAATTAGGTTGTTATGGAAAAACTGGGTATTCCTTTAGGAATGTTCAAGCAATGTCCAAAGATGTGTTTTATAAAGTTCAATTAAATCAGACTGTGGTTTTAAAACTTTATTTCGTCACCTTAAATGTTTCTGGTTGCCATGAAAGTGGAATGTTGTGGTATCCAAGAAAACTGCAATTCTCTAACCTACAAAATGACTAAAGTAGACATCAAATAAATTATTAAGATTAAATAAGTTAATAAAACTAAGCAGATGTGATATTTTCCAGGATGCAATGCAGGTCCATGTTATCGTAACGCAATAAAATATTTAAACTAATGCATTTCTTTCTGTTAATGGGTAAGCAAAGTATTATATATATTTTATAAAGAAGTATCATCTCAGAACACAAAATAAAAAGTCATTTTCCCAATGTTGCTGGCGACCCAGCTTTTCCCTTTGGAAAACCTCTATGAAGCCATGTTAGTAAATGAAGAATTATTGTACAAGTTCACGGTCTATGCTGAACTGGATTTTGGAATTGACCAAGTACAATAGTATTTGAAGCAATACAGAAATTATATTTTACATTATGTAAAATTAATTGGTTTAACTATTCATAGTAGGAAGCTATAAAACTTTGGGGGAACACATAACTCTTCTACATGGGAATTAAAGATCAACATTAGATAAGAGAGTACAAAAAAACATGTACTGTTCTTTGTCCATGCTATTACAGATAAATATCATTGTTTAACATGACTCAAAGCTATCAACGTCATATTGTACAATGAGGACAATCTATCAAGCAGTGATAACTGCTTTTTTAAGGCATTTTCGCTGTATTAAAAGGCATTAATAGCGTTGCCTCCATATCTCTGGCTGAAGTGTTCTGGCAAGTTATAAAGCAATGAATAGCTGAACTTTTTGTTGCTTGTCAAGTAACACTAAGAGGTCTATGTACTGTCTTGGAGAGAGATAAAGTGGGCAGAGATAAAGTACCAACCAAACAGATCCTAATTGTCACTTTACAGGCTGTGTTTGAAAAATGACAGTTAGGAGCTGATTAGTTGGTACTTTATCTCCATCCATTTTATCGCTCTCCAAGGCTCAGTACATAGATCCCATAATTTTATCTGCAGTTAGTGCTATGCTTACTTACAATGCAGCTAACACATCCGTATGCTCATTTCGTATGCAGAGGCGCAGCCTTTTAGGCTGCTCATGTACAGTTTTGAAATCTTAGCATCATGTTCTTTTTTTTAATCCCACACATGCACTTTAGAGCCACACATTAACTACGACATATTGTTTCAACACTAAGCTGATGATCTAAAGGGGAAGAACAATTTGCCAAATGGGGAGAACTTATACAACACCTCTCGGGCAACTATTGTTTTGATAAATTACAGTGCTAGGACACGACATCCTGCATCCCTGCAGAGAGAAGAGACTTTTTCATATATTGGGGAAGATTCACTAAGCCTTAGAGAGTGATAGAGTGGAGAGTGATAAGGTACCAACCAATCTGCTCCTGTCATTTTTTAAACACAGCCTGTAAACTGACAGGAGTTGATTGGTTTATCTCTCTCTAAGGCTTAGTGCATCTCCCCTATTGACCTGTATGTACTTGAGGAGTGTTCCCATAGAACTCCACTGCATTTTAAGGTGCTATTCTCTGGTACGGGATCCCAGAGGTCGGGATGTTGACAGTAAGAATCCCAACTGTCAGGTCCCACAGCTGCGACATTACACCCCCACTAGAAAGAGCCCGGTGTTGGTTGTAAATAATATGGGGGACCCCTAACCATTTTGTCCCCCATATTTCAAAAACCAGGACTGGCTCACAGAGCCTGGTGCTGATTGTTGAAAATAAGGGGAACCCCTACGACTTTTATCCCCTGTATTTTTGCAACCAGGACCGACTCATACACCCGATGGTGGTTGTGCTTTAAGGGGGACACCCCATGTAATTTTTATTTATTTTTTAATTACACACAGAAGCATGCACTGATCTTTGTAATTTTACACACAGAAGCATGCACTGATCTGTGTATGCTTCTGTCTAACTCACCCCTGCTCAAGCTAAACTCGCTAGCCTGAAGCAGGTCTATTATTTTGCGTGTTTTAGCTAAGCAATTCTGGGCCTGATTCAGACCCACTCGCGAGCGGCTGTCCGCTCGCAAGTGGGTCGATGTTATGCACTGAGCATGCGCACAACGGAGGGAGCTCCGTCGTGGGCATGCGCCAGACGCGACAAGCGAATGAAAGTCCTTCGCTCGTTGTGTCCGATCAAAGGGGGCGTGCTGTCAATGTTGATTGACAGCACGCCCCCTTTGGTGGGCGTGGGGGGGCGTGCCTCCCTGACGGGGGCGTTCCCACGGGAACGCCTCCCGTCAGAAGCCAGCCCACTGACATCACTAGTGATGTCAGTGGGAGTGATTTTGGCTCTGATAGAGCCAAAATCACTCCGGAGCTTGCGGTTGAAAACCTCAACCGCAGGCTCCGGCTCGCAATTTCGATGGTCGCGATGGTCTCGACCATCGCGGCCATCAAAATGCACGCTCGTATAGCCTGTGGGTGGTGACCCACAGCTATACGAGCGTCCAGGAGGACGCTCCATGAAAATGGAGCCCGGCCCTCATTCAGAGCGTGCGCTCTGCTCAGAGCGTACGGCTCTGAATGAGGGCCTCTGTGCGAGTTTGAAACTTGCACTCTATTACACTGGCCGAGTTGCATGATTTCCATGAGAAAACATCTGGATGCTAGTTTGGTCATTGTGACCTGCGGGAATGCGAGAACCATGCAAGTTTGCATGTTCTTGCATCCTATTACATTAGGCGAGTTCTAAAAAAGTGCAAGTATAGCACTATACACTTGCTGATGAACAGTTTTCATTCTGCCTATTTTCATCAGTTATGAGGAAGTTTAAAAGGACAACTTTTTGTAACTGAATATCAGATGATTTTTTAATTTGCCATTCAGGCAGTATTCTTTACTTCTGTGTCCAGCATCTCTCAGGGGCCAGGTTTAAAAAGTTGAGAGACATTATATGAGGGATGGCATTGCAATACTGCCCACTCAGCCCATTTTCAGTGGATAGCCATCTGAAAACTCTCACTGTTATAAGCATAAAGAATGGTAAGGACATTGTATATAGAGAATTAACGCTATTGTTATTTATGCGTATTAATTTCCCCTTTACAAATACAACAGATATACATTATTTGGTTTTACCTATTTCTGCAGAATTGTCAGAAAAAAAATAAAAATCTATATATTAATTCTGTAGGGTCCGTCCCATCTCCGAAATGCATGCGCTATAAGAGCACCGTGTGCACTTTAATAGCTACCACTGTGGGGGAGACATGACAGATCTAACGCAGGTGGAGGACCCGGGGTAAGTACGGGAATGGAGGCCACGTGAAAGTGGTTGACAAAACAGAGCCGCAGAGAGGGAGCGAAGCAGTAGGTAGAGAGGGGGCGGGGCTGGACAGAGCAAGGGAGGGGCGGAGCAAGGGACAGACTGAGGTGATTAGTATTATAATAATTTAATACTGCATTTTTTGAGTAAACACCCGCTGTGCTTGTATTGTGATATAGCATTCAAAATAGAATAGCTGAACTGGCAATCTATCCCTACTCATGTGTGAGCTACAGTAGTCTTCAATGTTCATGAAACCTGCCAATCGTGACCTCTGTCTGATGTCTGTGACCTCAGTTCTCTTTTACTTAATTTTCTCTTTTGATTACTGGATAGAAGTCTTACCTTTTATTCTGGATTGCAAATTGGACTGCTGCTTTTATTTCTAGTTCTAATATTGTAAGTCTACTACTTTATGAAACATCTTTATCACTAGGGAATGAGCTCTAAGGAAACGTTAGGAGTGAAAGGAGAAGAGCTGGGCCTGGTCACAGTTATTCCATACCTCCTAACAATCCTGATAGCAGAGCAGCGATGAATGGATGGCTTGTCGTCCACACTGTGCCGGGCCTGGCTGAGGACTGACCAGCAGCTTCTGGAGTGCTGGGCAAGCCCCCAGCATGATGAGAAATGGACAAGCAGTCATGACCTCAAAACATCATGCAATAGAGGGTGCGGTGGAGTCCTGAGTCAGGCTTTGAAAGAGTTGGGAGGTATGTTATTCTGAATGTGAAGCAACAGATCACTGAGATGTCACACCTAGTATCATCCAAGCTTCAGATGTATTATTTTACCATGCTCCTTATAAATACCACTTCTAATTTTATATTTCAGGTGTGTTTCTCACCACAAAATCATATTAACACAATAAACTTAAGTGCAAAAGTAGCAGCAATAACAAAACCATCTTAATTCTGATAAATAACAAGGACCTCGCCCGAATTTAGGAGACTACTAAAGTGGATAAACTGAGCAACTGCTGTGGAGAGGTGTAAGTCTCTAGAATGGGGGAGGGGCCCCTTCAAAATATTGCTACAGTGTGGGGTCCACAAAGTTCGGCTTATGCTCCTGGCTGTAGCCTTTACTCTGTAGAATGAACTGTTAATTAACCACAACTGGGTGTAAGGTGTCCTTCTTGAAGCATTACTAAAGCTACTACTATACAATTTAGGCGGGATGTAGTCAGTTTACCTACAATCAGGATGCCGGTGGGCGAAATCCCGATCTGCAGCGACAACACCGGCACCGGAATCCTGACTAGGCGATTTGCTGACTCTGGAATCTCAACAGCCAGTATCCCGATCGTAATTATAGCAGTCCATGTTAGTTGTTAGCTGTGGGGGGGTTAGGTTTAGGCACCATGGGGGGCTTAGAGTTAGGCTGCAGGGTTAGGGTTAGGTACCCCCGGGGGTGGGTTAGAGTTAGGCATCACCAGGGGGGGTTAGGGTTAGGCACCACCAAGGGGGGTTATGGTTAGGCGCTAATACCCCTTTTACACCAAACAAATAACCCGGGTTATTGCCAGGTCGATCCGGGTTGAGGCTCTGTGTGAACGGCTCCCAAAAAAATAACCCGGGTCGATTTACCGGGCAATCTTACTCGGGTTGAGAGTAGGGTTGAAAACGGGTTGTTTCTGGGTCATGAGGCAGTGTGAACGGGTGCTACCCTGATTATTTGACCCGGCTAGCTCCGAAAGATGCTGATTGGAGCTTCTGGGACACCGGCAGATTATGTAATCTCTCAGTGCCCTGCAGAGAGAGACGCACATGAAGCCATCGCTTGCCTGCCTAACCTCCTGCACCACAGCAGCCTGACCAGCAGCCACAAAAGCAGGCAGGCACACAGCCTGCCACAGCCAGAACTGCAGCCTGCACCACAGCCTGACCAGCAGCCACAAACGCAGGCTGATACACAGCCTGCCACAGCCAGAACAGCAGCCTGTAGCAATGCTGTAAGCAGTCCCCACCCCTCTCTTTTGTTGCCTTTTGTGACCATCTTTGTCAGACCTTAAAACAGACCACTTTTAATTACTTCTATAGAGAAAAGCAGGGATTACCCGGGTTCAGTGTAAACGGTGGAAACCCGGGAATAACCCGGGTCGATTTGCAGTGTAATTGGGGTCTGAAGCCGAGTTCGACCCGGGATTGACTAGTGTTCAAATTCCAGGGTCGGACCCGGGATTTTGGTGTAAAAGGGGTATAAGGGGGAGGGTTAGGTTTAGGCACTAACCAGAAGGGTTAGGGTGCAGGGTGGGGAGGGTTAGGGTTAGGATGCAGGAAGGGAGGGTTAGGGTTAGAGGGTGAAGAGGGGAGGGTTAGGATACTTACCTAGCCCCTGTTTGGATTCTAAGGATCAGGATGCCGCTGTCGGTCTTTTGACAGTCGGCATCCCGACTGCCGGTCTCCCATACCCAACTCATGTGGGCAGTTCACAAGTGTCTGGTTGATTTGTATTTCAAGGACAATACAACAGGCATTGAACATTTAAACAGGAGACATATACATTGCCAGAACTGTACAAGGTTCAATAGGTTCAATATTTAATATTATTTATTATTATTTTATTACCAGTTATTTATATAGCGCACACATATTCCGCAGCGCTTTACAGAGAATATTTGGCCATTCACATCAGTCCCTGCCCCAGAAGAGCTTACAATCTATTTTCCCTATCACATGCACACACATACATACTAGGGGTAATTTTGTAGGGAGCCAATTAACCTACCAGTATATTTTTGGAATGTGGGAGGAAACCGGAGCACCCGGATGAATCCCACGCAAGCACAGGAAGAATATACTAACTCCACACAGTTAGAGACAGGCAGCCAGCATGGGCCACACTAAATTTACATATGTCCGCCCACAAGGAGGATGCTCACACACTACACAATGTATAGGAAATATTGGTCGACATCTTTCAGAAACTCAGAACCATTGGAAAATCGAAAGCAAGCATTTTAGGGTCGTTTTAGCAGCGTTTTATAGTGGTTTTCTTAGCTATAAACTTGATAATCTTACATGTATATTTTGTCAAACATGAAGTAACTGAATATGGGATTTTGTAAGCTGTAAATGTAAAAGAAAATAAACATTTGAATTGTTACAAAATGATATGAAAATAGAAAGTGTATTTTTATTGCACATCCACCTTTAAATAAGTACAGCATGATAATGTACCTATATTTCTAGCTGCTGGATAGACATTAAATCGCAGTAAAAAAAAAATAAAAGCAGCATTTTGCTGTTTTCAAACTTGGGGCAATACTGCCACTTAGAGGCTAACCAATGTATTTCTATATAGTATACACAGAAAGTGATCCAAAGTACTGCGCGGCATTCCATCTTTTTGTAGGTCACAAGAAGGTACTTGGATTTATTTTATAAATATATATATTTCATTTGGTTTACCTACTATATATTCATTAAATATATATGTGTTATTATTATAAAATCAGTCAGTAAACTTTGAAAAACATCGGAAATGCTGCCTGGTTGTCATCCTTAACATTTACTTTCACCCTTTTTCATCTTATTCTTTAATGGTAGCTTGTAGCTTGTAAATTAATTTGCTATGAGTGTATGGGCCAGGATTTTCGTTTTATATTTCTAAACCACACTTTGGGCCCCATTTTTAGTAAGATGCAGGGCAGATTTTTAAGTGCAAAATATGCTTTTTCATAGTGTGTATTCCTATGTCCATATTTAGATTATTAAACCCCATTGTGAAATGTGTACTAAATTCACAGGTTATTAATCCGGGAAGCAGTCGGAAAGCCGACGGACGTAATCCCGACCGCCGGCTTCCCGACCGCATAATCCCGGCAAGGCACTAATGACAGGCGTCAAAATCCCGACTCCTATCATTAGACCTACGCTGGGAGCCCGACACCCGGCTAGCCGATCGAAGGTAAGCCAGGCGCCGGGCGTGGACAGCCGTGGGGGGGTTAGGTTTAGGGTTCCCGGGAGGGACTTAGGGTTAGCCCCCCCCCCGGGAGGGTTTGGTTTAGGCTAGGGGAAAGGGGGATTAGCGTTAGGCACCCCTGGGGGGAGGTTAGGGTTAGGCACCTTCCCCCCCGGGGACTTAGGTTTAGGCTGCAGGGATGGGAGGGTTAGGTTTAGGCACTTAGAGGGGGGTTAGGGTTAGGCACTTGGGGGGAGGTTAGGGTTAGGCACCCCTAAGGGAGGGTTAGGGGGTAGAATTAGGTTAGTTGGTACTAACCTTAGGACGATCGGGATTTCCTCCTGTGTCGAGCTTCCGCTGTCTGCAGGCGGTAAATCATACTGATTCCATGAATCCCTATTTTGACATGTTTACAGAATATTAAAGCTCACTGTGATGTGTTCTAAATTTTGCTACAGGTCTATAATCCCAGCTGTAACGTGTACTGAATTGGGCTACGGATATTAATGCACACTGTTACACATGCACTAAAGTTTACAGGTTATTTTAAACCATTGTGACCTGTACTTAACTGTGTTATGCAGTAGGTAACAGATGTAGCATGTACATTAGTTTTTACATGCTATCAATACATAAGGCGAGATGTATCAAGCATTACATTTTGGATGGAATATTTCCCAACACTTAGAGAATGCATAGCGGTGGTATAATGTGATATACACATAGAATTGCAATTAAAGTCGCAGAGGACCTTTCTTTTGACCCAGGAGTCCTTCTGTGCATGCATGGCCATCAGATCCCTATCCAGGAATTATGCCATGAGAAGCCCATAGTTTCACAACCTCCAAAAACTGCCACTTTCTGAGGTATAACTACATTTTAGCGTTAGTACATCCCGGAGTGTGAAATGTTAACTAACATTTGTTACAGGTCACTATTCCTTATTGTGACATATTTACTGAACTTTGGAGGCTGGTTGCATGACATATCACACTCGTTATGCGATGCATTACGCTGGTCATTGCTGGCATTGGTAACGCCGGTATGTATGACAATCACCGCAAAGGACCGCTCTGTCAAGAAGAGTGGCCCTTTGCGATGTAGGGACTTCCAGAAACATGGCCCAGAAGCCGAAGGACGCATGCGCCATGAGGGGTGCTGGGAGGGATCCTATTGGATCCTATTGGATCCCTCTCACAGCACTCTGTGGAGAGAAGCCCATAGGCGTTACCCACGCACTTTACCTTACACATATCTGTAATGATAAGCAAGACTGCAAAACTTTCGGTACAATCAGGGGGATAACTAGAACTTTGTGGGCCCCATAGCAAAATCTTGAGAGGACTGAAATATTGCCCTAAAATATGAGTGCTAAAGCTCATATATGCGCATGCTGAGTCCTGATTGGATCTGCTCAGCATTTATACCTGACCCTCAAATAAGGATTAGTGACATTTGATAGAGCCACTCTGCAAATGTGGGCACAGACGTTGAGTCTGCCTCCGCATTATGGCTTTGCTGGTGGTGACCCCAGACACACACGCACAAATACACACACACATAGCATTCAGACATTGTAACACACACAAGCACACACAGCAGTCACCCACACACACAGCAGTCACCCATTGTCTCACACACACATACACACACAGCAGTCACCTACTGTCACACACACACACAGCAATCATCGATTGTCACACACAGCAGTCACCCATTGTCACACACACTAAAGATATTGAATTAGAACCTCTATACACTCCTGCCTATACCTTCTAATATCCTGCCTATACCTTCTAATATCCTGCCTATACCTTCTAATATCCTGCCTATAAACCTCTAAGGATGACGCTATTTTGCGTACGCAGTCATATAGTAAATAAAGACTCCAGACCTTTTACCTGTGGTTCCAAAGCACAAAGTGATATTTCAAGTAAAAGTACAGTCAGTTACACGCTATGATCTAAGGACCTCATTCAGACCCGGACGCTATTTGCGGTCGTTCGTTCAGAAAATAGGGGTGGCTATTCAAATGAACCGTTCGCTCTTTGCGGTCTGTTCACGCCTCTAGGTCTGAACGAGCGAACAAAACTTGCGGTCGTTTTTTGGAAAACTACGCCCCCTGGCCGCTCACATCCTACGTCATGTCCGCTATTTATTAGATTAATCGAGTACATCGACCAGCGTATGAACTGCTCGCTATTCTTGTGGTTGGTTTTTCCTACCGCAATCTTGCGAGCAGTTCTGGCTATAAAATAACCCAGTGACGTGGTCAATGACGCTGCTGTATTAATTATGCACACCCATAAAACGCCCGTTTTGATCTTTAAGCACGCCTGCGTTCGGATCTCTACTCCCCGTTTTCAAGCACCCTCCCCTGTTACCACCCACATACGCCTCCTCCTGTCACTCAAAATAGCAGGCTTTCGCTATTTAGCGAACAAACGATTTTCGGACGCACTGACTGGTTCGCGCATGCGTATTACGATCCGTACGCATGCGCAGTTGGGCAAACATCGCTCTGAATCAGGCCCTAAGTACAATTTAGCGCAAAGAATTATACAGACCCAAGTACAGTTATACATACGCAACGTTCTGGGCCAGATATAGGCTTCAGCAAGAAACCCCCGTCTATCAGCATTCAGCAAGAAGACTCAGACTGGGGTCACAACACACACGTTTATACTCTCACAGAAACAGACAACACAATAGAGAGGCTTGTCGCTGATGCCATTGGTTCCCAGGAGGATGCATCTGTTGCAGAGCATTTAACAGGTTGATTCAAATAGACACAGTCCAGCCTCTAACAACTGGTTGTCTCTGGTTTCCTGCCTCATGCACATCCTAACAGTTGGTCATATAATGTACATTTCGGTGCTTTAAGTCTCTGCGGTCCATAAGTTGAGAATGCATGTTGCGATCTTCACACTGACGTTATCAAAATGCTGTTGAAAGAGTGCAGATCAGTATAATATCAAACATGACTTACTTATCATGTATTAAACCTTAGCTACCAAATAACCTTTATTTCACAGCAATTATAATAAATGAACAAACTTGAATCTTATACTTTAAAGCTTATGAGACCTTTTATGTGAATATGTACTGAGTAAGTATTTGGGGTTTGATATAAAGACGTTAGTTAACTTGGGGCAGATGCGTGCGCATGAAGCTACTAAACAGCGTTTTCATACAGGATCTTATGCATTCGCTAATATGCGACTAGTTAACAGTGCAATTGTGCGTATTAATGTGTGTATGAGAAATGGTGAAAGATGCAATCGCATGATGCTATTAGTAATATCGCCATATGTACTTAAGTGTGAGTTTACCTAAAATGGCGTTTGGACGGCCATTCGCAAAATGGCGTCTTGCGATCACATCTTCTAAAATGGCATCTTGCGGCCAGTCGCAAGATGGCGTCTTTATGATCTAATTTTAAGCTGATCTTGTCTCAGCCAATTATCCAGCTTCGACAACACACACAGCAGTCACCCATTGTCCCACACACACAGCAGTCACCCATTGTTACACACACACACACAGCTGTCACCCATTGTCCCGCACACACAGCAGTCAACCCATTTTCCCGCACACACAAATACACACACAGCAGTCACCCATTGTCCCCCACACACAGCATTCACCCCTTGTCACACACACAGCAGTCACCCATTGTCACACACAGCAGTCACCCATTGTCACACACACAGCACAGCAGTCACCCATTGTTCCACACACACACAGCTGTCACCCATTGCCCCACAAACACAGCACTCACCCATTATCACACAAACACACAGCAGTCATCCATTGTCAAACACACACAATGCACACACCCCAGTGCTCTCACCTAGCTTGCTTTGTGTCACACACTTGCTAGTCAGCCATTGCCACACATACACCAGTCATCCATTGTCACACACACACACACCAGTCAGCCATTGTCACACACACACCAGTCAGCCATTGTCACATACCAGTCAGCCAATGTCAAACACACACTTGGACACCCGACGCGAGACCTCGGAGAGGTAAGTTTTAAATAATATGGTTGCAGGGTGTGTGGTCTTGGGGGCTCGTGTGCACTGCACACCCTGCACGCATTATAGATACGCCCCTGTACACAGCAGTCACCCATTGTCGCACACCACATACACACAGCAGTCACCTATTGTCACACACACAGCAGTCACCCATTGTCACACACAGCAGTCACCCATTGTCACTCACACACAAACACACACACACAGCACACCAGTCACCCATTGTCACACACACACACACACAGCTGTCACCCATTGTCCCACACACATACAGCTGTCACCCATTGCCCCACATACACAGCAGTGACCCATTTTCACACATACACAGCAGTCACCCGTTGTCCCACACACACAGCAGTCACCCATTGTCACACACACAGCAGTCACCATTGTCCCTCACACACACAGCAGTCACCAGCTACACACACCAGCCACCCATTGTCTCACACACACCAGTCAGCCATTGTCACACACACTAGTCAGTCATTGTCACACACACACCAGTCAGCCATTGTCACGCACACACACACATACCAGTCGGCCATTGTCACACACATACACTAGTCAGCCAATGTAACACACAAAAGTCAGCCATTGTTAAACTCACACAATGCACACACCCCAGTGCTCTCACCTAGCATGCTTTGTGTCACACACTTGCTAGTCAGCCATTGTCACACACACACCAGTCATCCATTGTCACACACACACACCAGTCAGCCATTGTCACACACACACCAGTCAGCCATTGTCACATACCAGTCAGTCAATGTCAAACACACACGTGGACACCCGACGCGAGACCTCGGAGAGGTGTTTTAAATAATATATTTTCAGGGTGTGTGGTGCTGGCCTCCCTGGACCTGGGGGCTCGTGTGCACTGCACACCCTGCATCCATTATAGATACGCCCCTGTACACAGCAGTCACCCATTGTCGCACACCACACACACAGCAGTCACCCATTGTCACACACAGCAGTCACCCATTGTCACTCACACACAAACACACACACACACAGCACACCAGTCACCCATTGTCACACACACACACACACACACAGCTGTCACCCATTGTCCCACACACACAGCAGTGACCCATTTTCACACATACACAGCAGTCACCCGTTGTCCCACACACACAGCAGTCACCATTGTCCCTCACACACACAGCAGTCACCAGCTACAGACACCAGCCACCCATTGTCTCACACACACCAGTCAGCCATTGTCACACACAGTAGTCAGTCATTGTCACACACACCAGTCAGCCATTGTCACGCACACACACACACACACCAGTCAGCCATTGTCACACACATACACCAGTCAGCCATTGTCACACACACACCAGTCAGCCATTGTCAAACACACAGAACGCACACACCCCAGTGCTCTCACTTAGCATGCTTTGTGCAACTGGCTGTTATGGGCCCTGTTCACTTCTCTCTCCAACTTGGTTAAATCTGGGACCAATGCTGGGTCCATCTCCCAGTCAAAAGATGCAGAGCAGAGGTAAAGGGGAGGAGCAGAGGTGAAGTCAGAGGGCGGAGCATAGCTTCATTGGATTTGTAGTTTATCTTTAACTGTTCAGAGTCTGAGTAAGTAAAGGATAAACTACAAATCCCATGTGCCACTATACTCCCCTCTCTGGCCGGCTGGCCTGCTGGGTAATTGGATGCGAGGTTTGGTGAGGAAAAAAACTTGCACTCCTCCCGCCTTTGGATTACCGCGGGTATGAGTGCTTCCGATACACGTGGTATTCAATTTTAAAAAAGTGGTTGCAGGGTTTTCTGAGCTGAAAACCCTGCGTTGCGTAGAAAAAAAAATTACACTTACCTGCCGTGGGGTCTCTGGTGGTTTCTGCGGCTCCCGGTGGCCTCCCCTCCATCTTCTCACTGGGAAGGGGGCTGCTGGGAGGCTCCAGGGGCTGCAGGGAGGCACGAGGGCTGCTGGGAGATGTAGTTCTCCCAGTGCCCATAACGGGGGGCATACTTACATTTGGACACACACACACACACTGGGGGTCACACATACACACTTACTCATAAACACTCACAAACACTCACACACACTGACATACACACCGCTGCTGCAGGAGACCAGGTCCCGACGCTGGATGTAGAAGACAGCACTTCGGAAGGTGAGTATTATTGACTAATTAAGCTTATTGGAAACTTACAATTGCTTAATTGGTCATTGGGAGGGGTACAGCCGGGGTCCCAGAGCATTTCCCAAGCATTTTTCCTAAAATTGTGGATTTTAGGAAAAATTGGTCGTGCTCTGGAGGTGCGCATAAAACACCTCCCAGCGCTCAAACAATCAAAAACTCAGCTCTCAATTGAATAGCAAAAATCCCGCACCTGCAGGAAAACCCCACGGGTGCGGGAATTTGGCTATTCTCAACCCCAATTGAATATGCCCCATAGTGAGTTGTATACAATCCATGTGTGATCAGGTGCAGGGGGAGCGGCAGGCCCTGGAGGCAGCCTAGGCCCCATAGCAGTGTCACCGCCTGCACCCATGGTAGTTACGCCACTGGGTACAATCAAGTACCATCACTTGCACAAGCCATGACCTTACTCAGAAATTGCTAACTTCCACGCACGCTATGGGGCCTCAGGCTGCGTATGGCATGGCAGTGGAAAATTTATGCATGCCCATGCAATGGCGTTCAAACACACTGGCATGCCTGTGTTCGGCCAAACACCCACAAATGGCACTTCCTATCAATGACTCTGCGATCGGTCTGCATAGTCACTGCGATGGCAGTCCCAATCTCAATAGTTGGTTTGCGCACTCGCACTGCGGTCCATAAGCATGTGCAGTATGCAACAGTCGGCCGATTGCGTGCATATTAGCAACTGCATTCCTTGCTGAATCCAGCCCATTGTTACAAATAAAAAAAAAACCTGATTGTGAGATTGAACATTGGGCCTGATTCAGAGCCGAACGCTCTGACCAGAGCGCTCGCTCTGAATCAGTGCCCTCCTCCATGAAAATGGAGCGGCCTCCTGGCCGCTTGCATAGCTGTGGGTGACCACCCACAGCATATGCGAGCGTCCATGATGATGGTCGCAATGGTCTTGACCATCGCGACAATCGGGCTTGTGACGGAGACCCTGCGGTAGGGTCTCGCTGCCGCAAGCCCTGGAGTGATTTTGGCTCTATCAGAGCCAAAATCACTCCCACTGACATCACTAGTGATGTCAGTGGGGCCAGCTTCAGACGGTAGACGTTCCCATGGGAACGCCTCCATCTGGCAGGCACGCCCCCGGCATGCCCACCAAAGGGGGCGTGCTGTCAATCAACATCGACAGCACGCCCCCTTTGGTGCGAGACCCGGAGCAATGGAGAGCCCATCGCTCCCGGGTCTCGCCGGGAGCTCCCTCTGTCGTGCGCATGCGCAGTGGGGGAACATCGGCCCGCTTGCGAGCGTACTGCGCTCGCGACCGGGTCTGAATGACCCCCTTTGTTATAGGTTATATATCCCTAGTGTAACATTTTTAATGAACATTGTTACAAATAAAAAAAAAAGCTGAACGTGAGATTGAATATTGTTACAAGTTATTCCCTATTGTAACTTTTTTACTGAACATTGTTAAATGTATTATTTCTCTAATGTGACCTGTTTACTGAAAATTGTTATGAAACAACTTTGTAAGATGTACACTGAATGTTGCTTTTGTTAAGGTTACCATTGCCCATTGTGAAAATATGTGTGTACAGACTTTAGGATCTAGCAGAGTTCTTGTACAAATCAGCTGATACCTCAAATCTACGAACAACCCAGTTGCTTGACCAGCCAAGTTGTTTATTGATATTACACAGCATACACCATACTCAATGTTATACGCGCTCTGAATGTCAGGATAGAGTGGAGCAGGGTGTCATACAGCTCATCAGCTGGTGAGTGTATACTGGATGTGAGTAGCTGTCCCAGATGCTGAACCTGGTCTTTCTGCAGCTAAGTGCTGCACAGTGCATTCACAGTACTTAGGTTGCCACCCTCTTGGCACAGGGAATGAAGTTTCCCATGAGGAGCAGCAACATGAAGTCCACTTTCAACATGCTTAACTATAGGGCTGCCATCAGGAATTGTGGGGCCTGATACTGATAAAATAGACAAGGTCCCCTGGGGGGGAGGGGGAGTAGCACAGGCTAGGGAAGGCTGGAGTAGAAGGAAGGCACAGAGGAGGGAAGGCTAAATCTTAATGGGGGGGCACAGGGCAGGGAAGGATGAAGTTGGAGGGAGGCACAGGGCAGGGAAGGCTGGCTAGAGTAGGGGAGAGGCACAGTGCAGGAAAGGCTAGCAGGACTTGGGGAGGCACACAGTGCATTAGGACCTATGTACTAATCAGGCAACCTTTAGCTGGTCCGGATAGAGCGGGGGCCCGGGCGACAGAGGTAAAGTTATGCACTGGCAGCCAGCTAGAAACAGCGCCAGCTGCAATGGAATTTCAAATACGGTACTGTCCGCGAGCCAATCACAGCTCACGGACTGGCAGCCAATCAGGAGGTGTTTTTTCCTGGCTGCCAGTGCATAACTTCATCACTGCCACCTGGGCCCCCGCTCTCTCCTGGCCCAGGACTATGAGCCCGGCAGTCCCCCCTGATGGCGATTCAGCTTAACCATGTTAGACATCATAATTCCACAGAACCTTGTTACAGGTTATTAATCTCCATTCTGACATGTATACTGGACTTTGTTATAGTTGATTAGTCCTAATTGTCACATGTTTACTTTCAATAATCCACATGATCCACACACAAATGTAGATATTTACACAGATTGAGAGATTGTTAGCGAAAGCCACACTGGGCACGGCAACGATTTATTTGTGATTATACAAAGTGAGTGACAGGTAGTGGGGGTGGCTAAGCAAACCCAGGTGTGTCAGGACCATTTAAATGTTGTTTCATGGGCAGACATAAATTATACATTGAAATCTCCTCAGCATGAGAGCTGTCAGCGTGTCAAGAGAACCGTAGTGTTTGAGACAGTGAGACTTAATCAGAAGCAGCGTGGTTGTCATATCTGCATCGATGGTCACGCTGTTGCACGTGGTCAGACGGATTTGGGAAGGCATGCTATGCTCGGGTATGCTTTGGAGACATTAGCATATTTATATGCATTAGCATATTTTTGCTATAGCAATCCATGAGAGATCACAGCTCCAATGGCATTTGCACCAAAATCTGAAGCAGACCCTTGTTGGGAATTCAATTCAATGCGATAATTAATAGCCATGGGAGGAAGCTCCCAAAGCTATTCAATACACTGCGCTGTTTGTCTGGTCGGGAATGTTAAGTCAGAGAATGAAGGTGCTCGCGACTTAACTTGATTTTTTTAGGCACAAGAACCTGCATTCTCTTTCTAAAGTGCCGGCTGTGCAGGTGATAGCGCCGCACTGAGCAGAAAAACAGCTGTGTGTCCGGCACTGTTGTCGGATTTCTCCTCATATCCCCAGGGGGGTGCGATAAGAAATCCTTTAGCCTGCCCAAACAGCGCATTGAATTGAACAGCTACGGGAGCTCCCTCCCAGGGCTAATCATCATTGCAATGAATTGAATCCCCCCTTTGTGACATGTGTACTGAACTTTATTATAGTTTAAATTTCCCTTTATAACATGTTAAATGCACTTTATTATAGATCATTATGTCATGACCATTGTGACATGTTTAGTGGATTTTGTTACAGATTATTAACCCCAATAGGGACATGCATGCCACACATTGAGGCTGATTACAAATTGTACGCAAACCCAATGGTTTATGTGTAACTCCAATGTTTGGAAATCTGCACACGAGCCAGGTCTGTACTGTGTATGTGTAGATGCTGCAGTCTGATTGACAGGCTGTGGCCATTTGGGGGCGGAGCAGAAGAGGCATCAGGCAATGTCCCAGAAAACAGGCGTGTCTGCCCCTTTTTCTGGGTGTGCTAAAGCCAGTGTCTATGTCCTTGTTGCAACTTCACTGGCTTCAGTTGCATGAAAACACTGACCATCCTGAGTAACCTAATGTCACAATCTGTACGGGAAGTTCCTCATGTGAGGACAAAAGCCAGGGAGTTAGGGTGGCTAGGGAACAGCTAGGTGAGTAACAGTAACTAGGTCTCCCTATTGCGGCCAAACCCAGGCTTGGCAAGACCTGCCTAGAGGCCCAGGAAGACCGGAAACTATATTTCAGAGAGGTGGCACTGGAAACCCTAGAAACGTAATAAAAATAGGAAACACTAGAATTGAAATGGTTACTGGAGCTGATCCAGATGCAGACTTGCTCCAAGGAACACAGGGAATGTAGATATTAGCTGAAATTCACTGTGCGCCATTCAATTAGAGACGGAGATGTACTAACGAATGGTAATAGGGAGATAATATTTGTCTATGGGACATTTTGTGCAGATAAGACACTGGTTATTGGCGATTTATGTAAGGATGGATAGACTGGCCTGTGTTTTCTATAGTGTATATTTTATATTGAATGCTTTTCTTTATTTCTTTTGTATAGAATAAACATTTGTATTGTGACATGTTTACTGCACAATGTTACAGGCTAATAATGCCAATTTTTGATATGCTTACTGAACATTGTTATCTGTTATAAGCCTCCTATCAACCTATAACCCTCACTTACGCATGTTTAACAATTGTAAATACACAAACATGTTTAATGCACTTTGTTACAGATCATTATGTCATAACATTGTGGCATGTTAACTGGATTTTGTTACAGACTATTAACCCCAATAGTCAGATGTATGCCGAACTTTGGGACTAATTTAGAAATGTATGCATGCGCAGGGTCTATACTGCACATGTGCAGATCTCCTTCTTTGAGATCGCTCGCAGTGCCCGGATGTCAAACAGGCTGTGCCCATTTGAGAGTGAAGCAGGGGTGGCATCAGGCAGCATCCCAAAAAATGGGGGTTAAAACTGCAATACAAAAACAAGAAGGGGTAGATATGGTCCCGTATGGTGATATAAGTGGTGTAGTTCTAAATAAGTGATAGATAACATAAAGGAGAAACCAGAATCATATGATGGAAAAAATATGTTACCTAGGTGTCTACAAAGGCACCATAAAAAATATATTTGAGTCCATGTTGGCTTACATTGCAGAGTTGAAAGGTTCATTTGCTTTTTTTTATCAGTAGCTCTTTAATTATGTCACCACCTCTAATGCCGAGTTTGATATTTTCAAGGCCAAAAGCCATCCAGTTGTTGGTTAAATTTTTGCATGAATTTTGATGAAATTGATGAAAGTACCTTCATTTTTTGGAAATCTGTTGATGCGTTTTTAATATTCCCAATGTGCTCCAAAATTTTTTGTTTAAGTGCACGACTGGTCATACCCACAAATCATTTTGGGCAAGTACGTGCTTAGCAGTATATTATTTTTGTCATGGCACAATTAATAAATTGATGGATAAGTAGTCTTTTGCCATATCTATCATCAATGTCAGTGGCTTTGATCATATTGGCACATGCTCTGCAATGACCACACGGGTAAGATCCTATTTGTGTTTTTTTTTTTTTAGTAGATTAACAAAATTACTTTGTACCAAGATGTCATTGAGATTTTTGTCTTTCCAACCAAATAATGGGTATATTGGGTTCTAATTAAGTTTTCAAATCATCGTCTAATAGAAGGATGGGCCAATGTTTTTGTAAGATTATATAATGGATTTATATCTCTTAGTTTTCCTGCAATTTGTTGTAAAAACTAGACTGTGCCTGTCACTTTTTTTGTTAGGTAACGGGTTTGTTTTAAAGAATTATTACTGTACACTCTATTTTATAATCTTCTTGTGCGTTCATCACATATATTTTGTTTAAAGTATCACATCAATAGTTAATACCTGAGGAACTCACCTTTGGGTATATTGCAGATGATTAGGGGAAAATATGAGTGGTCATGATGAAGAAGGTTGTTTAGTAGATCAGTAATCTAATTACTGACCTACTAAATAGGTCAGTAATTAGATTGCCTTGATTATCAATTCTGTGATTGAGATCTCTTGGTCAGTGACCTCATAAGTGACTTCTAGGTTTCGAAAATTGCTATTCAAGATTTTCATGAATCTGGCAAGCTTTGTATTAGAGCCATTTCATATTAGAAGATCTTTATTGGAGTCAGTGAAGAAGTGTTCCCACCATCCCAAAATAAATTAGCATATGTGGGCACACAAGCTGCACCCATTGCCATACCTCTAATCTGAAGATAACAATTTGTTTAGTATCAGGCCATGTCTCACTAAGCCCTTACAAGTCAGCCTGTATAGTAACAATAAAATTAACAGAGTTGCAGTTCCCCAAGTCATAACATCCAGATGCATGACTAAAAGGCAGGGCCTATTAAAACAAGCAGCAGGACTCAACAACTGCCACAAACCATCCCAAACCAGACCACAAATCACTATCCAGTGGAACTCCAATGCTCCTGGACCCAACACACATTTCCTTAGCTAAGGATGTCTTGCTGCCCAAAAACATAAGAATGGCCCACTAGCCAGACATGATGAAGATCATAGGAAACACTCATAAAAGAAGGAAAGGGGAGGGGATTAGGACAAAATAATAAACAAAACAAATACAAAACATAAAGCCTAGTCAGAGAAAGGATTTAAAGTGGCCCCCCCCAAAAAAAAAAAACCCAGATCCCATAGCTGGGGGAAAAGAAGGAAATTCCTTTGGGTCACCTCAGATTTGAGATCAGTAGCAAGCAGGAATGCCAGGATCATTACTGACAAGAAATGCTCAAAATAAGAAAATTAGCATGGATGTAATGCTTATACGCACCTGACTTCCACCAGCCCAAAGCCTTGATGGAAGCCTCCAGCATATACACAATCACAGCTGATGTTGCTGCACTGATGCAAAAGACGTGGGTGCCAAATTATGAATCATCTTTTCCTATATTTAGTATGGATTCAGCTATTCTAGGTGTGGGAATTCAGTGTGAAGCCAGCTTTTTCAATATGCTTTCTATGTATCAGGCTTTTTCAATAGACTTTATATAGGTAGATAGTGGATGCAAACCGTATTTGGGGAATTGGCTTGACCTATTCCTGGTGCGTGGAGTCTAATGTGCCAGCGGTATTCACCAGGGACCCTTGCAAGAAGGTATGGACTTAGCTGCACCCGACAGATAGGTTGCAGCCCTCAGGGTAGGTTTTCCAATACAGGTGCTTGCAAACTCTGGACAGAGCAGAGAAGACTTTCAGCATAGTCTACAGGCCAGGTCAGAACCAAACGGACAAGATGGTACCAGGGAGCAGACGTATGCGGGTCACAGATGTAAGCCGAGGTCAGAATAGATATCAAACACAGTACCAGGGGTCAGACAAAATCAGAGTAATGAACAAAGACAACAGGAACAGATAACAGGATATGCACTGGAACACTGCAGTAAGGTAATGGAGCCCACACTCTGGTACCTGTGTGCTGCCAGAGACTCCCTCTTATAGGGAGGAGATCAAATCCCACGCCAAATGTGACTTCATGTTTGGTGTGCCTGCCCCTTTAAATTCTATACATGTAGGCGCACACGCTCCTAGAAGAGCCACGGCCGCCTGTCACAGCCGCCGGATGGAGCCGGGTGCATTGGCAGTGTGGATGAACGACCATCACCTGTGGATGAACGACCATTTACTGCACTATTAATGAATGATTGAACGTTAACGATGTCATAATCATTCAATCGCTCATTTTTCTCATCTAGTGGATACGCACCTTTAGAGAATATACCATGGAGTGAAATTATAAAAATCAATTTTTGGTACATAGTGATTTTGAATTACATTTTCCATTTTTAGGATAATACATAAACAAATGTCTAAATTGATTTTGTAATTACATGGTCTCAGATGGTGTTCAATGTTTTGAAACTGTTTTTTTAACTGTTGATCTAGCACACTTAGTTATCCAACACTTTGTGTATATCCACATCAAGCTGCACCCCTCATCAAGCTGCCCCTAAGACATAATGTTTACATCTGCGCCAATTGGTCAGCTGATTGAAATGCAAATTGATCAAAGGACTGTGTGTTGAGTAAACATCACTTACAGTATGCTTTGCATACACTGCAAAATAAAATGCCTGTCAGACTGACAGACATTTTATCTGGCAGCCTGTCACCCAACAGATATCGTGGGCATACACTGTGAGATATCTCACAATGTATTGATCCCGGTATCTGCACTCCACCCCCATGGAGAGAGATATTTCCCCGTTCCTGCCATGGGAAGGAACAAGGGAAATGTCTGTTGGCCGCAGCTTAGCATACACTGCCCGATGCGTCCGACATTTAACATACAAAATATTGCATCAGACTAGCATGCTGGAGAATCTGGCATGCCCAACCGATCGATATTTTACCCTTGGTCACCCGCACACAGAGCAATTATTGTGTATATCTGCTGATATCAGGCGGATCGCCCCGATAATGGTAAAGAGTATGACCAGCATTATGCTGAGCATACATTGTCACTTAACATTTTCTGACATACTAAAAGCATTATATATCTTGGCCATATACTGACAGACTTTTCATCACAACCCACAGGGTTTTTTTTCCATGAAATCTGCCAGGCTCTGTCATATTATTGTTCCCTCACAGGGGAGGGACAAAAAAAATTCACATAGTAGGATGGACCACATGGGCGGTATTCAATTGTTCCTGCTTTTCACGCTGATCGCGCCCAAAGTGGTCGGGTTTAGCCGCGTAAATCGGCTTCCCTCGACCAAAGTGCTGGACGCGATCGTGAAAAGTGCCGTTTGGGCACCCAAACAGGTCACTTTTCGGCCATTTCAGTTCGCACCCCCCTGGGGCTACGAGCTGAAATGGAGCGCTGGCAGCTGATCGCATCCGAGAGGAGCAACAATTGAATAGCTCCACCGGGCGTGAAGGGGGCTGAAAACAATTGAATTCTGCCCCGTATGACTACAGAGGTAGTACTCTGCAGACGTGGTGAGATCCAGCATGCCGCTGACATGTGATTTGACAAGCAGAAAACATTAAATTTATCATAAAAATAAGGTGTTCCCTCCTTCCTCAGAGACAACTGACCCCAATGATAAAAGTGTAGGCACTACAAGTGGCAGAAAGCCCTTGAAAAGTTATCATGTAAGGGCAATCCAGAGACCAGTAATGGCACAAATCAGAGCCGTAACTAGACATTTTGGTGCCCTGTACAAGAAAGAGCTTTGGTGCCTCCCCCTCCATGCACACACACACACTCCCATGACTCTATCTCCCAGATGCATGACTCACCCAGTCAATAAATTTAAATTATCTGTACTGTTCCAAGGATAAGGTACTAATATAGCAGGTGACTAAATAAACAATACTATCTTCTTGTTTGCCATCATCTTATTAAAATGAAGACACAAGATGATCCTGTGTCTTTACTTAAATAAGATTATGGTAAACAAGGAGATGTTATTGTTAAGTGGTCAGCTGATAAATTATTACCTTATACCTGGAACAGTAAGGGTAATTTAAATATTAATATTATTATGAAACATTGTAATCCCCATCCCCATCCTCTTATATGCAGTCAGCTCTAACCTGGTGACCAGGCGTAGACTGACACTGCCACAGATGAGAAATCTGCCTGGCTGACTGCCGCTCATGTATGGTCGTATCCCGCTGCACGCTCACAGCTCCTCATTTACTCTTTACACTGTGGGTCCTGTTATCTATCCCATTCCAAGCTGAGAGCAATGAGTACAGGAGCCGTGGGGGAGGCAGAGCTGTTAGTGATAGACAGGAGTGGATCCAGAGCAAAATGACAGGAGGGGCACCATGACGGAAGTCGAGGGAGCATTTTTCCATGCACTCCTAGGAAAGTGGGTGTGGCCTCACAACAAGGGGAAGGCCTCAAAGGGAATGCTGTATCCACAAGCCACACCCTTTTTGGAGAGGCAGTGGGTGATGCCAGGGAGATGCAGTGGGTGACACCAGGGAATGGGTGACAGGAGGAGTCAGAGGGTGATGCCAGGGGGTGGCAGTGGGTAATGTAGATGATGACTGGAAGACGCAGTGGGTGACAGAAGAGATGGGTGATGGGTAGAGATAATGGGAGATGGAGAGGCAGTGGGTGATATAAAAGGGTGATGGAAAGAGGCAGTGGGTGATAGGAAAAAGCAGAAGGTGACAGGGAGAGGGTGATGCCTTGTAGAGGGCATAGGGTGACAGGAGAGAGAGGGTTATGGAGAGATAGTGACGCATTGGGGAGGCAGAGGGTGATGGGGAGAGGATGACAGGGAGAGGTAGTAGTTAACACCTGGGAATGGGCAATGGGGGAGTCAGAAGGTGATGCCAGGGGGTGGTAGTGGGTGATGTGGGGGATGATGGGGAGAGGTAGAGGCTGGCAGGAGGGATAGGTGACTGGTAGAGATAGTGGGAGATGGAGAGGTAGTGGGTGACAGGAAAGGTTGATGGGAGAGGGTGATGGGAAGAGGCAGTGGGTGATAGGGAGAAGCAGAGAGTGACTGGGAGAGGGTGATGCCATGTAGAAAGCAGAGGGTGACAGGAGAAGAGAGGGTGATGGGGAGATAGTGACATAGGGGAGAGGCAGTAGGTGATGCCAGGCAGAGGGTGACAGGGAGAAACAGTGGGTGACACCAGGGATAGTGTTAGGGAGAGGTATTGGGTGATGCTGGGGATAGGGTGACAGGCAGTGCTTGACAGGGAGAGGGAGTGGGTGACAGGGAGAGGCAGTGGGTGATTCCAGTTAGGGAGTGAAAAGGAGAGTTCCACGGCTACAGACTCTTGAGACTCCTGAGGAGAAACAGGCTTAACAGGTGGTACAAACTGAGGGGGATTAAGGAATGACCTCATGAAATAGCACGGGCATGCAATGTTAAAGGTAAACAAGATTTATTCAAAAACTAGACTGTGCTGAAAAGTTCTAGATACTTAAGCATAAAGTGTCCATAAAGCAAAGTTCAGATTATCACAACAAGCAGGTGTCCGGATAACCACACAAGAACTAATATTCATATAGCACAAAGTTCATATCATACCAACTAACAGGTGCGGAGTTGAACTCCGTGAGGTGACGAACATCCGGTATGGGGTTGAGCCCCAAGACGTGACAAAGAGCCGGTATGAAGTGGTGCGGGGTTGAGCCCCGAGACGTAACTGAAATTTCAGTATGGAGTGGTGTGGGGTTGAGCCCCGGGACGTGACTGAAATCCAGTATAGAGTTGAGCCCCAAGGTGCAAAGGAGATCCGGTATGAGGAGGTGCTGGGGTTGAGCCCCAAAACGTGATGGAGGTCTGGTGTGGAAAGGTGCAGGGTTGAGCCCTGAAGTGCAGTGAAGATCCGGTATGGGGTTGAGCCCCAAGACGTGACGGAGGTCCGGTGTGAAGAGGTGCAGGGTTGAGCCCTGAGATGAGGCAGAGGTCCGGAGTGAAGAGGTACAGGGTTGAGCCCTGAGATGAGGCAGAGGTCCAGAGTGAAGAAACTTTTATGATGCAGTTGACAATTGTTAGTTAAAGGTAAAAATGAAGAGACCATGAAATGGCAGCAAAGCTAGGCTAGTAGTACAGTGGAGACTACCAGCAGAGTTAAGTTTAGTATTGCAGCAGAGTTCAGTAGCAGCGCTGGGATCTGTAGTGCCATCAAGCATCTGTAGCAGAACCAGACAAAGAGAGTCCACAGCATATGGAAGAACCTGAAGGTAACGTTGCACAGACAACCATGCTCAGTTAGTAACAGACTTTTATACCAGATGCATGAAATCCATTGGAAGTGTTAAAGCATGTGACCCAGACAGAACCAGGTTTAAAAAACCAAGTAATCACAGACCCCAGCAAGCAGACGACGCCCAAGGAATAGAGGATCACTTTAACTGTCTGTATACTCCATGCGATACACGCCAGCATCCTGGGAAGGATACTCCAGCGACCACAACGGAACCTTGGCAAGTGTAGTTTATCTTTAAACAGGGATACAGTTTGGATTCTGACAGAGAGGCAGTGGATGATGGCAGGTAGAGGGTGAAAGGCAGTTGGTGATAGGTAGAGGATAATGTGGAGAAGCAGTGGGTGATATATAGGGGGGCACTGGGCTGGATGGAAAGAGGGCAGTGAGATGCTGGTGGAAGAGGGAAACACTAGGCTGGAGAAGAGGTACACTGGGCTGAATGATGGAGATACACTGTGACTGGGCTGGCTGGGGGGGTTCTTGCTGAGGGGCAATTAGATGGAGGCAGTGGGCTGGTTGTGGAGGGAAGGGGGTAGACACTGGGATGGGGGATTCAGTGAGATGGTGGGGGACACTGGGCTGGATTGGGGGGGGCACTGGGCAGGATGAGAAGGGGGATCACTGTGACTTAACTTTTTGCATAGTACCTGTGCCAAATAGAATTGCACATGGTACATGTGCTGGGGTTTGGAATTGCAGAGAGAGAACAGAGCAATGATCTGCAACACAAAAGATGTCATCTGTGGAATTGCTCTTTCACATCTTTTGTTTTGAAGCTCATTGGACTCTCTGCAATTAGAAATACCCGGCACATGTACCACCCCCTTAATCCACCTTGGTGCCCCCCTTAATCCTTGTCTTTCCAGCCTCCTGCTGCATTTCCACCCGCTTATCTTTCCAGCCTTCTGCCCCCTTGTCATTCCAGCCTCCTGCCCCTTTTCTGACTTCATATTTCAAGTCATCTGCCCCCTTATCTTTCCAGCCTTCTGGCCTCTTATCTTACCAGGCTCCTGCCCCCTTGCCTTTCCAGCCTCCAATCCACTTGTCTTTCCAGCCTCCTGCTCCCATCTTTCAAGCATCCTGCCCCCATCTTTCAAGCCTCCTGCCACTTGTCTTTCCTCGAGCCTCCTGCCCCCTTTCCTGCCACTTTGTCATTCCAGCCTCCTGCCCCCTTATCTTTCGAGCCTCCTGCCACATTTTCTTTCCAGCCTCCTGCCCTCTTTCTGCCCCATCTTTCCAGCCTCCTTCCCCCATGTGTTTCCAGCCTCCTGCCCTCTTTCCATCCCCATCTTTCCAGCCTCCTGTCCCCTTGCCTTTCCAGCCTCCTGCCGCCTTTCTGCCCCCTTGTCTTTCCAGCCTCTTGCCCCTTGTCTTTCAAGCATCCAGCCCCCTTGTCTTTCCAGCTTCCTACCCTCGTCTTTCAAGCCCCTTGCCCCTTGTGTTCCCAGCCTTCTGCCCCCTTGTCTTCCAGCCTTCTAACCCCTTTCCAGTGACTGACAGTCTGCTGCCATTTGGGGGTGGGGAGGAGGCAGCAACAGCCTCTGTTACCCGCATTTTGCTGCCATTGGAGGGGAGGGATGAGGGCAAGATCTCTGTCAGGTGATGGAGATTTCCTGGCCTCTTCCTCTAAACTGCGGCAGCTGGCTGCAGGACCCTATGGGTCAACGCAGCCGGCCATTGGTACACAGTTTAAATGATGCTGCATTGAACAATGCAGCTTGGTTAAGTAATGCACAGGGGGGCATGATGCCTCCTGTGCATTACCATATCTGCAAGGATCACAATTGCAAAGCTGCCTGAGTGCAGCTTTGCAAATGTGATCCTTACAGAATCAGGCACTGTGTCCATACAGCTGAGGATTAAAATTCTGAGGTGGAGGCTGGGTTTCTTGATATTGCTGTTATTGAAGTCTTGATGGATCAGGACATATGATAGTGTGCTGCCTCACTGCCCCACACCTTCCCATAAACAGGATTCTACATCCTCCCTATAGCTTGGATCTATTATGTTTAGTTTTTGCAGCCATATTCACTCCCATAGCATCATTCTCATCAATGACTGTTGACATTAAATTCTTAGCGTTGGACAGGAGATTTTCAGTAACAGGATCACTTTGCCCATCATCATGGATTCATTTTCTCAGTCTTCTCTAGAAACTGATGCTGCTGCGACCTTATGAACTGGAGACGCTGGTGTTAGCTGGATCATTTAGAATAGTTGTAGAAGTCTGCGTAGTTTGACTGAGGGGGTTTGTATCAGGATTCTCGATGTTAGATGTCATTAATTGACAGTCTGCTGCCATTTGTGTGTGGGGAGGGGGCGGCGATGGCCTGTTTCCAGAAACGTAGGCGTGTCACCACCGTTGGGGTGGGAAGGAAGAGACCAGGATCTCTGTCAGCTGACGGAGATATCCTGATCTCTTCTTCTGATCTGCAGCGGCGGCCGGCTTGCATGACCCCATGGGTATGTGATGCTGCGTTGGACAACGCAGCTCAGATAAGTAATGCACAGAAGGCGTGATGCCTCCTTTGCATTACCATATCTCCAAGGAGCGCAATTGCAAGGCTGCCTGCGTGCACCTTAGCAATTGTGATCCTTGCTGATTCAGACCCAATATTAACATTATTTTGAAAAAAATTACCATGTTGTCCCTGGCCACTGAGGAATGAAATGCTGCTGCTTCATCATCCTCTTCGTCTAGGGTATGCAGGGACTCCCTTGGCATCTTTTGATCTAAAATGAAGGTCAGAAAGTTATAATACCACAGACTTGGTGTGTATATCTGGCCTGCGGCTGCGCCAGATCTACGTGAATCCAAACATTTATTGTGCTCCTTCTTGAGCACGGTGCTTATATTTTTAATTTTGTTTTTGACCCAGAACAGATTGGCATTAGGAAATTTGGACTTGGCATCTTCAATGAGGGCATTATTTGCCAATGTCCTTTCTTCATGGCTCATATATGAGTCATCCTTGCACTTCCATAAGCATGGATGTGAGCGATACACAGCAATAAATTCCATTAGGAAATTTGTTTTATTTATTTATTTATTTATAATAAACTAAAAGTTATCAACATTTTAGCAGCATCTTCCTCCAGCATAATAAATATATACAGTATGAATTGTAAATAAAGACTGAACTGATGTATTTGTAAAAGGTACTCATAAATGATCAGAGCAACAACTGAATTACTCCATTGTCTGCCTAAAAAATTAATGATTCACTCCTTATGTGTCTGTGGCACTTGCTACAATTAAAATATTCAGCAGTTATCAGACATTTAACTACATGTAGAGATGTGTATGACTAGCGCCAAATTCCCTGTAAAATCCAATAGATCCAGATGTGCAGGTGGAAACAACAGGGGCCTTTCAACAGTGCCCCCAGAGAGTAATTGTGAAGAAATGTTTTAGATAGATTTGATCTTTTTCCTGGTGTATTCCGAAATATGTAAAAAAATATAAAGCTAATATTGTGTGATATTGTTAAATGAAATATATTATATTCAATTAAATTGCAAATGCATTCACCATTTATAGGTGGTATATGAGCATTGGACCAATTTCCACCATGGTCCTATGGTGGTTGCGAGATACAGCGTTGATATAATATGTGCTTGGATCACTCAGGAATGGTGTCAGTCACTAGAAAGAAATTAACATAACATGCCTCCATAGTGCAAATCAATAAACCCAAAAGAAGTGCTACAATATTCTGTAGTGTACTCACCTTCTGTGGGGTATGATACAAGCCTTGGACATTTTTTTTTAACAACCGATGTCCATCGGTTATATGGGATTTTTGGTCCTTGGATCCAAATGAGTGATTTATGAAAAAATCAAATTGCTGTATTTTTTATAAAAAATACTTTTATTGGCCCATAATTGGTGTAACCTAATTTACATCAATAATCTAAAAGGACATATAAGATACACAATAAAAAAAAATATATTCAATAAAATATTTTTTTTAAAAGAAATAAAATATACTAAAAGAATTAATGAGGCTGCAAATGATGACAGAGAGGGTGATCTTAATTGAATGATAGAGAGAGAATAAAAAAAGCAAATAATATTGTTATAATGTTGTGACAAGAGTCTAAATGGGAGGAGTTGACTCTGGACGTGGTTTAGAGAATGGAGATGTGGAGACTGTGATATCCCATCTCAGTGCTAAGTGCTTAAAATGGAGGACCAGCTCATTGGTAAGCAGTGCAGACTTATTAATGCCGCTGCAGAGCTGTCAGCGGGAGATAGTCACTAAGGGAATGAAATCCGAGTAACGCTATGTTTACTTCGCCGTGACGAATTGCTGAACTCCACTGAAAGGTCATATGATGAGGATAGGTTGCCTAGGAGACCCGTGATGCTCATTGCAGAGCAGAGACTGGGTCAGGGAGATGCTATAAACTGGGCTGATAATGCGGGTCAGGAATGATGTGATGCAATTTGGACATAAAGGAATGTGTCACTAGCGTGTCAATATGGATAATAACAAATAATTGATGATGTGGAAAAGGATGTAGAATGTGGGTGGTTGGATGAAAGTGTGATTAAGTGAGTGTAGTGTAAATTGTGCAGATGGTCAAGGAGAATGTGAAACGTGCATTAAAATGGAGAAAAGTGTGAAAAAAGGGGCTGCCGATCCAATGTAAAAAATGAGTGTTTCATATGGTAATAAAAATGTATGTGGTAGATAGTATGAGAAATGTAGGAAATATGTGCAAATGCTCAAAAGTGGATTAGTGCTGAAAGGGGATAAAACTGCTGACAAAATCTAACAATCAATCTTGGAGAATGTGCTTAAAGACAGAAACATAAGCTCTCAATTGAGGCATGTCAAGGCAGGGAAAATCATTGCTGATGATGATATTACATAAGAGATCTCAATCAATAATTTCCCAGTATACCATATAAAGTTCTGAGTTCATATATTTTACATGTTAAGATGCTAATAATTGGGACAGCCTATGAGCTGTCACCAAGAAGATTAAAGAAAAGCTGCCAGATCAATGTCTATGTTTAATCTAAGGGGAGACAGGGTCTTCATTTGATAAATCCAATATGTTTCTTTTTGTGCAAGTCTGTCCCCTCCTCATATTCCAAGATGGATCCTATCTATACCAATAACATTTAGACCTTCTGGGTTACTGGAATGGATGTCTGGAAAATGCTGAGACACTATGGGTAATGAGGCCCTTCATTATATTCAAGATATGTTCCCTAATCCTGTTCTTCAGTGGTCTTGAAGTTTTGCCGATGTACTGTAATTTACAAGAGCTTTCCGGCAAGTAAATAACAAAATCACAATTACAGTTGATGTTTTGTTTGATCGAGTATTCTTTCTTGGTGACATTGCAAATAAAGTCATTAGTCTTAAGTCCATATTTGCATGCGGTGCAGGAGATGCACAGAAAGAAACCTTTACTTCGAATATTGAGCCAGTTTTCTGAAGTTTTATTCATAGATGGTGGGACTGTTGGTGCCAAGATACTTTTGATGTTTGGAGCTCTTTACTTGTGCTTTTTTAAGGAGGTAAGTCTTGAGGATCGGATCACAGAGCAAGATTGGCCAATGCTTATTAATGATTTTCTTGATGTTTCTAGACTGGTGATTGTAACCAGTAATAAAAGGTACAGTATAGAGAATTATTTCTTGGTATTTTTGTTGGTATTAATTGATAACAGATCCTGTTGGTTCTGAGCTTCATATTCAGTCAAGCATTTTTCCAACAAAGGTTTAGGATAGCCTCTTTCTTTAAATCTTTCAGAGAGAAAAGAAGCCTGTTGTTAATAGACTTCCAGGTCTGTACAGTTTTTTCTAATGCATCTGTACTGACCTTTGGGAATGTTGTGTATCCGTTGGGGATTATGGCAGCACGTAGGCATCAAATAGTTGTTGGAATCAACCGGTTTAAAATAAGTTTTGGTTTTTATTTGTCCTTCTTCTTGGTATATGTCCAGATCTAGGAAAATAATATTCTTCCTGCTCATAGCAGTTTCAAACTTCAGATTTAAATCATTGTTGTTTAAGTATGATAAAAATTGTGTTAAAACTTCATCATCTCCCTTCCATATAAAAATAATATCATCAATATAACGTTGCCACAGGATCAGGTTTGTACCAAAGGGGTTGTTATTCCATATCCTGTTGTGTTCCTAATGACCCATGAATAAATTAGCATAGCTGGGTGCAAACCTGGTCCCCATGGCCGTGCCTTGGATCTGTAGATAATACTCTTTTAAAAGTTTAAAATAATTGTGACCTAAAATGAAAGCAATACTGTCCAAAATATAAGATACCTGGGTTTCATGCAATTTGTTGTCTTCTTGAAGAAAAATTTTGTAGACAATACACCTTGTTGATGTCGACTCCTCCCATTTAGTCTCTTGTCACTTTTTTTCATTTATTTACACATATTATCCTCACTTTATTTCTTGGAGACATGCCATTATTAGATGTGCAGTGACAAAATCATCATTTCAACATTATAACAATATTATTTGCTTTTTTTTCTCTATCATTTAAATAAGATCACCTTGTCTATCATCATTGGCAGCCTTAAAGTTCCCTATTTAAAGGCCAGGTAGTTCATTCCTCTAATACCAGCCCGAGGAAGCAGATGGAGGCTCTGTGAAATGAGTTTCTAGGTAACCATTCATTGGTCTCTTCATTCCTTCATTCATTATTTTAGTATATTTTATTTATTAATTTATTTTAATATTTTTTTGAATATATATTTTTTTATCGTGTATCTTATATGTCCTTTTAGATTATTGATGTAAATTAGGTAACACCAATTATGGACCAATAAAAGTATTTTTTATAAAAAATACAGCAATTTGATTTTTCATTAATCAGTCTTTTGGATCCATGGACCACAAATCCCATATAACCGACAGACATTGGATGTTAAAAAAAATGTCCAAGGCTTATATCATACCCCACAGAAGGTGAGTACACTACAGAATTTTGTAGGACTTCTCTTGGGTTTACTGATTTGCACTATGGAGGCATGTTATGTTTGTATCTTCCTAATGACTGACACCGTTCCTGAGTGATCCAAGAACACATCGGGCCAAATGTAATAGGGTGTCAGTTTTAGTAACAGTACAAACTCGCACTTTCGTGTTTGTACTGAAACTCACAAATTCAATAGCCTGCAAACTTTTCAGCTTGAGGCTATTACATATGCAAGTTTAGGAGAGTTTAGGACTATGTAAACTGACACCTTTAAATGTGAGTATCATTAAAAGGTGCGAGTTTTAGAGAAGCCATCACAGATCAGTGAGATCCGTGATGGCATCTGTCTGTATTTTAAAATACCAATGACAGGCTCCCACCTCCCCAAAAGCCTTTCCAGCCCCGGGCTTTATAAAGCCTGTCCTGGTTCTAAAAATACAGGGGCCAAAATGCATAGGGGGCCCCTGTATATTAAGAACCAACACAGGACTTTGTTGAGCTGGTCCTGGTTCTGGAAAATCAGGGGACAAAACGAGTAGGGGTCCCCTGAAGTTCCAAAACCAGCACCGAGCTCTTTCTAGCATTATCTTTTTTTTGCGAGTCTAAAACAGACACACTATTACATTGGGTGAGTTGATTGTTTTCAATGTGAAAACATCTGGATGCGAGTTTGAGAATGGAGATATTTAGTAACTCTGAAAAATGCGAGTTCTATTGAACTGACACTCTATTACATTGGAGAGTTGTGAAAAATTGCGAGTTTAGCACAAAACTCGCAGTTTACCAAAACTAACACCTTATTACATTTGGCCCATCGTATCAACATATCTCGCAACCACCATGCTGGAAATTGGTCCAACGCTCATATACCACCTACAAATGGTGAGTGCATTTTCAATTTCATTGAATATAACATATTTCATTTAACAATATCACACAATATTAGTTTTATATTTTTTTACATATTTTGAAATACACCGGGAACAAGATCAAATCTATCTACAACACAGATCTCAAGATAGCACTGGAACCATTCCATTTCTTCACAATTTATCTACATGTGGTAAATGTAATAGGGTCCAAATTTTAATAGCGAGACAAACTCGGACATTCTCACACATTTAAAGGTACAAATTTGTCCCATAACAGGGCAAATGTTAGTTTGAGGCTATTATATTATGTGAGCCTTTGCAAGATTTCCCTTATGTAATCTCAGACCTTGTAATGCGACTTGCATTACAAGGTCTGAGTTATGCAGAATCAGTGAGATCCGTGAAGGCTTCTAAGTTTAAAAAAAATAGTAAACAGTAAAAATTATTGAAAAATTAGGAACCAGCCCCAGGCTCTGTTGAGCCTTTCCTGGTTCATATGTTTGTTTGAATATTTTTTTTACTTTCACAGTTGTGTGTCTTGTGATTATTTTAATATTGCTTTTGCAGGTGAACTAGAGAGCCTGTATGCTGGTACTTGTGGTTCTCCAAGTACCAGCATGCAAGGGAGACTTTCTGGGACCTCTAGTTCTCCTGGAAAAGACAATATTACTTCATTTATTTTTTATATACAACTAAGCCGGCACTCACCAATGGTGCAGTCCAGGCCTGGGGTGCCCTCTAGAAGATCCCTGGCCTGAACTGACTAATAGTTAGGTGTGAATGCTTTGGCAGGGGAAACTGATGAAAGGGTTTCCTGACTGTGGCATTACACCCCCACTAGAAAGAGTCTGGTTCTAGTTTTGGAAAATACAGGGAACACCTACTTATTTTATCCCCTGTATTTCCACAACCAGGACCAGCTCAACAGAGCCTGGTGCTGGCTCTTAAAATACAGGGGAACCCGACACGTTTTTTCCGTTGTACTTTATAAACCAGGACATGCTCAACAGAGCCTGGGACTGGGTATGCTTATGGGGAGGAGGGCATGCACATAATTATTATTTTTTTTACTGATTCCTTTTTATTTACACACAGAAACATGCACGGATCTCTTTGATCTATACATGTTTCTGTGCTGCACAGCCACTAGGTGACCCAGGACAGAAAGTATGATTATGACATCGTAATCGTACCGTCGTTCCCCATCCCCTGCAGTGCCTACAATGAACGATCAGTCATTCAGTGTAGGCACCCTCCGTCAGCCCCGAACATGGTCAATCTGTCGTTATCGGCAGATTGACCAGTATGTTCGGGCGATGATTGATGTCAGAAACGCACGCATCGCTTGTCATTTCTGACATTTTAGTGCCCGATTCATGCACGATTAATGGATGACTGAATGATAACAATGTCGTTATCGTTCAGTCATCCATTAATATCTGCTAGTGGATGTGCACCTTTAACTCGGACCTGCTCAGAGTATACTCACTAGCCTGAAGCAGGTCTGTTTTCTCTCAAGCTTTCAGGCAGTAACAGTGTGCGAGTTAAAGATTCGCTCTCTATTACATTGCCTGACTTGTATCCTTACAATGCAAAACATCTGGATGCGTGTTTTGTCATTGCAAGTTGCGGGGGTGTAAGAAACATGCGAAGTGCATGTTCTTTTACCCCCTTACACTGACTGAATTTTGAAAATGTGTGAGTATAGCTCTATACTTACACATTTTACAAACTCGGACCTTATTAAATTTTTACCCGTGTGTTTTTAATATGGTTTAATAAACTGGCATATACGTTATTTTTTTTTTAAATTGCTGTGGTTTGGCACTAGGGACGGGATGCAGCAAAGATAGAGATGCGGTCAAACCCCAAAAATGTGGGTTTGATCGCATTTCTCATATGCACCAAGCCCCGGAATGCGATGCACTCTGGGGCTTGGTTGCAGTGGTTAACACCATCTTCGAGATGGTGTTACCTTATAGAAGCCTATTGGCTTCTATCGGAAGAGTGCTGTGAGAGGGATCCAACTGGATCCTTCCCAGCTCCCCCCCCCACGGTACGGGCGTCCTTCTGCGCATGTGCACAAGGATGCCAGATGGACTTCTGGGTCATAGACCCGGAAGTCCCTCCATAGCAAAGGGCTGCTCTTACTGAGAGAGTGGTCCTTTGCAGTGTTCATTATGCATACCGGCGATGCTATCACCGGCATGCATGTGAAGTATGGCGGGATGCATCACATCCCGAATGCAATGCGTCATGCATCCTGACCTAGGTGTGTTAAGTATTTTGTTAACAAATAATGGGGGATACAGTTCCGGATGCAAGGCTAAATTGTACACAGTGTACCAATGTTTGGTACATTTGCAGTACGGGTCCTGCGTTGTCGGACTTAGTACGGCTACAAACGTCAGTTGTTTGACAGTCTGCAGCCATTTGGGGGTGGGGAGGGGGCTGTGATGGCCTCCGTTTCCTAAAACTGGTGTTGTAGGTGAGCCGATGCTGTTTTCCAGGGGTACACGCAAAATCTAAGAAGAAGGCTCTGCAGCAGATATCTGCTGCGGACCCTCCATTTACGACAGCAGCTGCAGCCTCCATAGGTTTCTTTCTATGGGATATGGTCAATATCCTGACAGTCGGGATGCTGGCACTTAGATTCCCAGTGCCGAAATTCCAACACCTGTCAGAATCCTGGCACCGGCATCCTGACAGTAAGTAGTTGGGCTAGGGGGAGGGTTTGGGGTTAGGCACTAGGGGGGAGGGTTAGGCACTAGGGGAGGGTTAGGCACTAGAGAGGGAGGGTTACGTTTAGGCACTAGGGGGGATGTTAGGTTTAAGGTGGAGAGAGGGTTAGGTGTAGGGTTTGGGTTAAGGTACTTACTGGTCATTGTCGTTACTGCAACTCCATTGGGATGACGATGTCAGGATTCTGACCCCCGGGATCCTGAGCGCCAGCATCCCATACCCAACCCTTATCTATGGGGGCTGTAAATGCAGCCATAATTACCAAGCTGTGGAAAAGGGAAGCATTTAGGAGTTTGGCCCCCCACAGCTTATGCCATCTAAAGATGGTGTTGTGCTGTTGTAACCTATGGGCTACACTTTGCAGATATCACTGGAAGAGGGTTCCAACTGAGCCCTACCCAGCATTGGCCATTTGCACTTGTGTGGTCAGCAGACCGTGTATGCGCAGGAGTGCCAACAGAGGAGTGAAGAGATCTCTGATGTTGTCACTTCACTCCGAGCACATCGCAGGGACAGGCTCCTTTCGGAACCCTTCTCCCTGTGGGTGCTATTTGATACATTTGGTTGATATATGTCACATACAGCAATGCGATTTTGGGCACAAATATTACACCCAGATCACATTGTGATTATTGATAAATGGGCCCTAAAGGATTAAATTATGCACATTATTAGTTAAGAAATCGGTTAATAAAGCACATTGGGGGTCATTCAGAGTCGGTCGCAAGCACTGAGCACTCACAACTGACGCGATGTTGCCCCACTGGGCATGCGCACGATGGAGCCGGCTCCGTTGTGCGCATGCGCGATACCCAGCTAGAGATGGACGCTCCGTCGCTAGGGGTCTCTCAGCAGACGGGGCGAGCTGTCGATGGTGAGTGACAGCTCGCCCCATTTGGGAGGCGGGCAGGGGGTGTGCCTGCCCAAACGGAGGTGTTCCCTCCGGAATGCTTGCCGTTTGGGGGCGGCCCCACTGACATCATTGCTTATGTCAGTGGGCAGCTTCCTGCTCGATCAGAGCAGGAAGCTCCCTGGGGCTTACGAGTGCCCAGACCCAACCTTAGGGTCTGGTCGTAAGCCCCGATGGTTGTTATTGTCTTGACCATCGCGACCATCACCCATGTCGGTCGCAAGAGCTGTGGGTGTTAACCCACAGCTTAGCGATCGACAAGGAGGCGGTCGTTCAGGATGCAAGCGGCCGCCCTGATGCAGTGTGACCGCTTGCAACTAACGACCGCCTCTGAATGAGGTCCTTTATTTGTTAACAAATAATGTGCCTTTTTTACAGATTTCCTAACTAATAATTTGCATAATTTAATGCTTTAACAAATAATGTTATTGTTATATTACATTATGAACAAAATAAATGTGCCTGCTAAAATTGATGAAGTAATATATGCCAGCCACAGCCCTACTCTAATCTATTGCAAGTGCTGTTCTTATGCACAGAACAGTGCTGTATTCTGGCAACAATTTCCCAGCCTAGTCAGCGGCTTCAAACTGCTCACCGGAAGTGCAGCGGCTCGGAAGAGGAAGATGAGTATAGGTGAGTATAAACACACCCACATAGCCGGGGAAATGTCGATTTCTCAGGCAGTGGCTGCATACACTGACAGATGCGGCCGGCTTTTAACTACAAAACATTACATCGGCCGGACATGCTGGACAATCCAGCATGCCTGACCAATCGATATTTTAACTCGGTCTCCCACATACACAGTTTAATTATTGGGGTGATCCCCTGATATAGGGCGGATCACCCCAATAATTGTATAATGTATGCCCAGCATAAGTGGTGCTCTTTAGTAGAGGTGTTTTATGTTTACATCTTCATTAAAGTGCCATTTTTATTTTTTCGCCATATTAGGCTCACAGTAATCGGGTGTTTCCCTGTGTTCATTTGTAGACTCTCACATTACACTAAAGGTAAAAACAAAGAGGGAGGGAGACTGAGGTTTTTGAAGGTAGTTGCCAGTCACAGCTCGCCGCACTGGCCACAACCCATGTGCAGACCATACCCCCTAGATACTGGTCACACCCTCACATCTTTAATGACACATTCACAGTCCTGGTCTGTGGTGGCATACAATAGGCCTTAATTCAGCTCCAGGCCCATGTGGACTTTAATCTGGCACTGTGGGGGGCACTGGGTTGTGAAAATTGATCAATGAATGAGTTAATGAATTCAGGGTGGGGAGGAGTTAATAGATGCTGAGTGTATTAATGGGTGCTGTGTGAGGGGAGGTATATGGGAGCTAATAGGGTGAATTAATGTGCTAAAAGGTGCTGGGAAGGTGGATTTATAATGAATCAGGGAGAGATGGGGTAATGGATGCTCGTGAGGTGACTAATGGGTTCTTGGACAGGAATTGGTTAGCGGATACTGTGTGGGGTAAATTGGTTAATGGGTGCTGGCAGGACGGGTGAATATGTTGCTGGGGGTAAATGGGGGTGGAGGTCAATGAACATACAGTATAGGGGGTGATTCAATTGTTTTTTTGAGTTGAGCTCCCGTCTAAAGCTATTCAATTGTTTTGCATGACCAGTCCCGAGGCTGCACTTATCACGGATTTCTGCTCCCACCCTCCTGAGGTGCAAGTAGAAATCCGCATTACGTAGGCTTTGGAGCTGGTCACGAGCGCCCAACAATTAGTACGGGAGAAGCTGCTTAATGCGGCTAATACCATCCATTCTCATGTGAGAATGCGGACATCATGACCAGCGCAGGACTGGTCACGCAAAACAATTGAAACGCCCCCATCGGGTGTTCTATACAACAATATTTAATATATTTACAGACAGGATGTGCAGTGTTCAGACTAGGTTATTTTAGAAGACAGGAGAATGTGCCATGCCCCCTTTCGGAGCGCCATGCTGAGCTCTGGATGAAAGCCCTTTGGATTGGATTAGGTTTGTGCCACTCCACCTCCTGTACTGAGAGACTGGGCACTTGGGCTTGGATACCACACTTCCTGCTGAGATCCTGCTGAATCCACAGCCTCTGTTTGCCTGCTCATCATCCTGGTCTGAGGTAAATACATGTATTCACATACTGTATGTTATTTTATACCTAATGAATTGAAGACACTGCTGCTTGGCATATTATATATTGGGGCACTGATGTGTGGCATATCATGTATTGGGGGAACTAATGTGTGGCTTAATTAGGTATTGGGGCACTGTAGTGTGGCATATCATTTATTGGGAGTGCTGTAGAATGGCATATAATTTATTGGGGCACTGATGTCTGGCATATCATGTATAGAGGGCACTGATGTGTTACAAATTATATTTGGGCACTGCTGTGTGGCAAATCATGTATTTGTATTGGGGTATTGCTGTGTGGCATATCATGTATTGAGGACACTAATGTGTGGCTTAATTAGGTATTGGGGACACTGTAGTGTGGCATATCATTTATTGGGGCACTGTAGAGTGGCATATCATTTATTGGGGCACTGATGTGTGGCATATCATGTATAGAGGGCACTGATGTGTTACAAATTATATATTGGGGCACTGCTGTGTGGCAAATCATGTATTTGTATTGGGGCACTGCTGTGTGGCATATCATTTATTGGGGACACTAAAGTGTGGTTTAGTTAGGTATTGGGGGCACTAGTGTGGCATATCATTTATTGGGGGCACTGTAGAGTGGCATATCATTAATATAGGGCACTGACATGTTACAAATTATGTATTGGGGCACTGCTGTGTGACATTATGAATTGGGGGCACTGATGCGTGGCAAATTAGGAATTGTACGGAATGCTGCTTGGCATATTATGAAGTGGGGGCACTACTGCATGGCATATTATAAATTGAGGGTGCTGCAAATTCCTCACAGCTCTATATTCCTGGCCTCCCTTCAAGGTAACTACCCCTTGTATGCTGAGTCTCATTCTGCAAAATAGTGTTTAGTAGTTGCCCTCAAATTAGGGCCAGTGAAACAAAGTCCAACTGATCAGGGTTGGACTGACTAACCAGGGCACAAGTAAATCTCTGTTGGACACTATTGTCCATAGTGAACACTAAAATATTGTTCTCCAAATTTGGTCAACAGCATGTAGGTAAGGTTTTATGCACTTTATATGGCTGAGAAGAGGGGGAAGCAGGGCCTGTAGGGTGAAGTTTTGCCTAGGACGCCTAGAACTCCTGCATCCACCCTGAGTCTGGATCATCCTCCTCCCTGCACCAAGCTCACCTCATACTGCTCCTGCTGCTGAACACTTATGTAATTTGGTCAGTTTAGTATATGATGCCCCGGTGCCTTCTAAAATCAAACAGTAAATATGTATGCAGAGTCAGGTGGGACTCCAGGGACTGGCATAATGGAGAAAAAATACTTGTCACCACCAAGTCACATCCAATGTGGTGACATGTGGTCATGCCCCACCACATCACTAGTCACACCCCATGGGGAAAAAATAACTAGTTCCATCAAATTTGGGGTACATGAAAATGGGTGCAAGCATATTTTTAAGTCCCTAAACTGATTTTTAAAAATTCTTCAAAAATCCACCTTCCGCAACCACCCGCATTCTAGAAAACACCTGCCGCATACTTGGGGACTCCCCCCTGAGTCAATTTTGCTAGTTTTTAAGTTTGTCCCCCAATTATTATATTTTCGCCTCCAAAATGAAATCGCTTTTTTTGGGGTGTCCTATGCTTATATTTAAAAATGTTTTGACAGATTACTTTAAGGGGACATTCCAAAGGCTGCAAAGTACTTTTTTTAAATCTACACCCCAAAACCCCAATTCTTCACCTTTTTCGCCACCTATGCAGTGGTGAAAACTTATCCCCGATTTTTTACAAAGACTTTTCGCACCTGCGAAAAGTCTTTGAAATTGAATATGGGTATAAGTGTAAATGGCGAAAATTATGTCATCGGCAATAAATTATCGCCGATAATGGACTTTTCGCTCCAAATTGAATATGGCCCAAAGTGAGATAAAACACCTTAAATATACTTTAAATTTAGAAATAAATCAGTACTTTCTCTAGTATAATTGTCCTGCTGGATCTGTAGAGGTGGTGCACATATGTCGTTGATATACTCTTAAGGTCTTGTAATACCACCAGGGGTAAATAAACAGTCTCCTTTCAAACCTGGTTGAATATATACACTACCGTTCAAAAGTTTGGGGTCACCCAGACAATTTCGTGTTTTACATGAAAACTGACTTTTATTTATCAAATGAGTTGCAAAATGATTAGAACATATAGTCAAGACATTGGCAAGGTTAGAAATAATGATTTTTATTTGAAATAATAATTTTGTCCTTCAAACTTTGCTTTCATCAAAGAATGCTCCTTTTGCAGCAATTACAGCATTGCAGACCTTTGGCATTCTAGCTGCTAATTTGTTGAGGTAATCTGAAGAAATTTCACCCCACGCTTCCTGAAGCACCTCCCACACGTTGGATTGGCTTGATGGGCACTTCTTGCGTACCATACGGTCAAGCTGCTCCCACAACAGCTCAATGGGGTTGAGATCTGGTGACTGCGCTGGCCACTGCATTACAGACAGAATACCAGCTGCCTGCTTCTTCCCTAAATAGTTCTTGCATAATTTGGAGGTGTGCTTTGGGTCATCCTGTTGGAGAAGGAAATTGGCTCCAATCAAGCGCTGTACACAGGGTATGGCATGGTGTTGCCAAATGGAGTGATAGCCTTCCTTATTCAAAATCCCTTTTACCTTGTACAAATCTCCCACTTTACCAGCACCAAAGCAGCCGAAGACCATCACATTACCTCCACCATGCTTTACAGATGGCGTCAGGCACTCTTCCAGCATCTTTTCACTTGCTGCGTCTCACAAATGTTCTTCTATGTGATCCAAACACCTCAAACTTCGATTCGTCTATTCATAACACTTTTTTACAATCTTCCTCTGTCCAATATCTGTGTTCTTTTGCCCATATTAATCTTTTCCTTTTATTGGCCAGTCTCAAATATGGCTTTTTCTTTGCCAATCTGCCTAGAAGGCCAGCATCCTGGTCGCCTCTTCACTGTAGACGTTGACACTGGCGTTTTGCAGGTACCATTTAATGAAGCTGCCAGTTGAGGACTTGTGAGGCGTCTATTTCTCAAACTAGAGACTCTAATGTACTTGTCTTCTTGCACAGTTGGAGGGGTTTGTTTTAGGCACCCCAGTGGGGAGGTTAGGGTTAAGCACCACCTCGGGGGGACTTAGGTTTAGGTGGCGGGGAAAGGGGGTTAGGTTTAGGCACTTAGAGGGGGGATTAGGGTTAGGCAGTTAGGGGGGAGGTTAGGGTTAGGCACCCCTAAGGGAGGGTTAGGGTTAGGGGGTAGAATAGGTTAGTGAATACTTACCTTGGGACGATCAGGATTTTCATCGTTGTCGGGCTGCTGCTGTCGGGTTTTGCGGCATGCGGCCGGCGGTAAATCATACTGAATCCATATATATATATATATATTGGAGTAGTAGTGATATTGAAGGCTTGTCCTTACTAACTAAGGAGCTCATTCAGACCCGTTCGCTAGATGCGTTCGCTCGCACCCAGCGTATGCAAATCCTGCGCATGCCCAGCAAGGCAGGCGATCGCACAGCAAGGCATTAGCACACCCACTATGTCTTGGCTTGCGAACACTTTGTGTATGCAGATGCCCACCAGCCATTCATAAGATGCCCACTTGCGCACGTCATCTCCTGGAAGTGCATGAAACCATTGGTACATCAAGCACCATTGGATGCGATCGCAGCGCTTGAGTTTGACTATACCCTGCCGCAAGCACATGCGATCACTTCAGTGTATTTCAACCAGGTGATGTGTACTATGACGCTGCCTGTTAATTATGCACGCCTCTGAAACTGCGTTGAGACACTCAGGCACGCCTGCGTTCTCACCTCCACTCCCCCATTTCTAGTGGCCTGCCCCTGTCACCACCCACAAACGGCTTATTCTGTCACTCATTCAGCTGAGCTATCTATGCTGGGCGAGTGAACGCTTCCCGATCTCTCGCAGTGGCTCGCGTATGTGCATTGATGCGTACGCAAGCGCAGAAAGCAACAATCGGCTAGCTGCGAGCTAATGCATCCCAGCGAGCAGGTCTGAATCAGCTCCTAAGCTCCACTGAGGGACAGGAAGCTCCAAATTGCAGGCTCAGTTTGTGACTAAAATGTTATTTTTTAAAACAGTTTATAGATGCTCTTTTGCCAGTGTATAGATCTCTGTCTGCAGAGTATTGAGCTGTCCACTGGTCACTGCAGGGTAAGGGCTGAGTAACGGGAGATGGCTGTAATAAGTCACTTATTAGGGGATGGTTGGCGGCTCTGTTACTGCAGAAGGTGTATGGAGGTGTGCAGCCGTACTGAATAAGCAGGGGCACTGTGGGGAGGAATGAGGAGGGATTCCCTGCAGCTGATGTGTAATGCAGTCTACTCGGACTGTATAAGGTATATCTTACAGACCTCTCCTGATGTTTTCAACTATGTACTGACGGGGGACAAGAGTCTCACTGCCCTTCTTCCAGCCAGCTTCTTCACTGGGCCCGCCTCCTCCGGCTGTCATCACTGTCAATCACTAGGTCCCAACTGCACCAACAGGGAGCTCCAGGGAACAACTCTTACACAGAGCACTCCCATTGTGCAGCGCTGGTCTCTGGTCATGGCAGAGCTTCAGGAGAGCATCACAGAGCAGGTCCTCTCCTCAGCACATTTTCCTCAGGACCCCCCTTAACTGACTTCTCAGAACCTGCAGCTACTTCAAGCAGGTTCTGAGTCATGTGACATGCTGCCTACTCATCACATATACCTGCTCCAGTACATATGTGTATATGGGTAACTGTCTCCGGTGGGGCATCAAGTTAACAGTCATTTACAATATGGATCCATATTACCCATTCTGTGCCATATACACAGTGCACAATGTATTTACATGTTCTAATTACAGTATTTACATATATACATTTATAATAAATCTTTAGCCTTAGTGGGGTACCACGCAATTATCGCCTCATCAGCTGATGACCATCTAATTAGGCTGACAACTGAACAATGTATTGCCGGTCTGTCACACATGCTGAAGTCGTCCAGCTTGTCTGATAGACTCGATAATTAGTTGGCCGCATCTGGCAATGTATGCACTGCCGCGGCCAACCTGCCAACATCTCACCTGTTCCTTGAAAGAGGAGGAATGGGGAAATGTCACCTACCCAGGGAAGGGATCCAGATATTGTGACCATACACTATGAAATACACGTCAGGCAATATATATTGGATAGATATATCATTCCAACACAGATCGAAATGATGTACTGTCCATATCGCTCAGTGTGTACCCAATGGCTACCCTCCTAGTTGTGACACCCGGTGCGGGAAGGGTTGTAGTGTGAGAGACAAAGCAGCAGCCTGGCAAAAAGGAGCCGTGACTTCGCAGGCAGAGAGTGTGGCCTTGCGGGCAGGGGGAGTGGCCTCGCGCCCCAAACCCCCGTTTTAGTCAGTCCGGAGGTCCCAAAGATGCGGACTGCCCCCGGGGACCAGTTTGTGTGCAGTTGCAGCTCCCTCACTGTATCAGGACCCGAGTGCTGCATGTAATGCTACAGTGCAGCACTCGGCTCCTGTCACTGAGGAGTCAGCACTTTGGTGTCACCCCTTAGCGGATAATACCTAGGTGCTGCCCGCACCCCCCTTGTGTTGCCACTGTGTGTACCTTCAATAATGGGCGTAACCAGGGGCACAGAGAGGGGGGTGGAGCAGATACTATTTACCCAGGCTCCCGCTTGTTGGAGGGGCCGGGTCCTGCTGCCTGCCAGTCTCTCTCCCTATCCCAGCAATACACGCTGCTGTCCCTCTGTGTGCTGGGCTAGGGAGAAAGTCAGTTTTCTTTCTCCCTGCGTTAAATGCAGGGAGGTAAAAAGATTGTGCCCCAATCAATGGATACCGGTGCCCCATGTTGTTTTTTTTTGTAAAGAGGGGTCTGGGCACACCTCCCTGGGTTGGCCATGCCCCCCTCCCTGTACCTAGGCCCGGCAGAGCTGTCAGCAGCCCTGGGCGCAACTACCATTGGTGCAAGGGGTGCAGCTGCTATGGGGCAGAGAGCTGAGGGGGCCCATCTTCCTTGTCAAAGTTACGTGTTATATACATTTTTCACCATTGGGTGGTACATATGGGCACTTACAAACTTTTGCTATGGGCCCTTCAAATATCTAGTTACACCATACTTCCTAACTTTTATCTTGTTAGGTGCAGGACATTGCGTCACTGTGGTGGTGTGCCTAGCACTCTCCGAGATGCGCACGGCAATTATTCTCCTGCTGCTTACAGCTCCTCTGCTATGCAGAGCAGCGATGTGTGCTCCCCCTAACTCCCCCCACCGCGGAACACTGCGGCCCGTGGGTGGGACAGTCCCAAAAAAATTGGACTGTCCCGCTAAATGTGGGACAGTTGGGAGGTATGAGTTAAGTACGTGGTCAGTGGGGTCGACCCATCTGATTTGCTGCACATCAGATGCGTTGACCACGCTGATGACGGTATGCAGGTAAATGTGGGATGGAAGTGTATATCGCGCAGTCGTACACTGGATCGTGCAGCGTGTACGACCACCAAATATATCATTCCATGAGGCGTGGGGTCGGCTGTGATACACGTCATTCTAATGTGTACCCGACCTCAGTGTATGGGCAAACTATCTGATGGGTTTTTCAGCCAGTCTAACAGACATGTATCTGATTCTGATAGTGTAATAATGTTTGTATCAGCCCCTAGCTATATGTTACATGCATGTTCATAATTTCATGAAGATATGTGCGCATGATGTCTCCAGGATCTGATTACAGGCAATTGCAACAGGGAAATGCAGTTTATCTACTTCGTTTTGTTTCTTGGGTATTCATGAGTTGGTCGATGCTCCGCTACGTGTTATATGGTATGTGCGGTACTTTTTATTTCAGCTTTTACCATGTTACAAAGCAGTCGCGCAGTGTACAGGCTAGTGACCTGACCGTCAGTGTTACATGATACATATGTAAGCAGACAGGGAATAGCGAAAACTGACAGATTCTGCTGCTCACTACAGAACACTGCCGGCGGCAAAGCGAGTAAGTTAGACTAGTCCGAGCCGCCGTAGCCGGATGACATCAGTGTAGCATGTGAATCAGAGCTGAGCCGCCGCCACAGCAGCAGTGAGGGCTGGCAGCAGTGAGCGCAGCAGCAGAAAGGAGGAGGAGAAGCCGCGACTGAGCATCTGGTGCAGGTCCCATTGCACAGAAACCACCGTGAGTGCATTTCCATGTAGCCCTTACCGGAGGCGGCCATTTCTGTCACTGCGGCATCTGCAGTATAATTATAATACACAGCATGCATAGTGTATATATGTCATATATAGCATGTCTGTCCTGTGCAGTGTGCGGCTCCCCAGTATGGCATAGAAGTGCATGCTGGAGCTAGCCCCGTCCAGGGCAACCCATAGGCATCATGTAGGTGTCCTCTCCCTGGCACTCAGTGCTGGTGCTGGTACTGGTACATAGAGCAGTATGTGATGCTGCATGGCAGAGGGACCTGACTGACCTGGGCTCCTCTCTGTCACATGTAATGGTGATCGGTGTAATGGATCTGTTCCCCTATGGAAGCCACTAAGGCTGCAGCTGGAGTGATGCCTTTGTGTTTAGCAAAAAATAACAAAGCTTTGTGTTTAGGAGTCTGGAATAAGTATCCTACTAGTGTTGAGAATTGGCTATATATATATATATATATATATATATATATATATGATACTTTATTTTTGAATCAGCTATGTTGACTATTTTTCATCCAATGTAAACCAGAGCTATATAGAATATCTGTCAGTGCTTCTATCACTATTAACACTGAACTATTCTTTTCACTCATGTATCATTACTGTGACCATTTCAAAATTATAAGTTGCTTTTTTTTTTTCTTTAAAAAAGAGCTGTCAGTAGCTATGTGGAATGAATGAGGACATTTTACGCTAAAATGTTTGCACTTCTCAAATTACAAGATCGTAGCATAATTCCCATGTGCTGTTGCATCAGCTTCTGAGTCCCACTTAGATGAGCTGGGTATACAATTACTAGGTTATTTCTTTTATTGTAAACCGGTATCACTTTTATAAGTGATACAGTATTGCTGGTCTTTTCCTGCTGATATTGGTTATGAGTCTAATGAGAGAACTACAGTATGTCATAGTTCTGCAGTGCAGATTATACATAACGTCCCTGAATTGGTTCATCACATTTTCTGATTTTACTGGATTTCAGTAGCAACAGAGATAGGTATGAGATTCATTTGCCTGTTTAAAGAACCGGTTCACCAGGGCTGTGCTGTGGGGGGAAAGGTTTGTAAAATACTATTGTCAGTACAATATAGTGAAACAATCTTTGAACTCGCTGTGTACTTAGTACAGTAAAAGGTGTATATAGTGCATTGCCCTCCTCTGCTTCCAGTGAGCAGGCTGACTTCTATTAGCAGCTCATATTTCTTTGATTTACTTCAGTAACTGTCTGGTATATTGATGTATGTCAGATTAATAGTTACTAGGCTAATGACCTTTAAATTCTCTTATAAATTGATTTTGAAGTCTGAGCTGGGCCTGAGACATTTATAGAACTTCAGTGCATCTGAATGTGTCACTTGGTTAATTATCGGAAGGTACAGGTAATCAGAAGTTGTCTGCTTTAAATAAATTAAAAAAAATGAGACCTTATTTATTCACATATATTTTAATTAGTTGAGAAAGACCAGCTGGGCATTCTTTTAACAATTATTTCCTTATCCCAACTAGTAGTGATCTGGCATTTCCACACCTGGGGCATTACTTTAAAAAGAACTTCATTAATGTTTAATTCAAACCCCCAACTTGAAAAACCATAGAGGTTCCCATACCCAGGAAAAATCACTTTACGGGCCTTGGAATTACTAGTATTTGTTACCATCAAAACTCTATCTCCAGATTACTGTTCTTTTCCATACTGGTTGCCATAAATTGTCCGGACTCCTTTTTACTGCGCAAATATTTTATTGTCAAAGCTCTCTGTCACTGCCAGTAATGACCCTGTCATACACATGCATGGATGGGTGACCATGTGAGAAGTCTCCAATCACAAAATGCTCCATAGCCCAGCACAAAGTATATTCTAAGGAAGTTGTATAAATACATAGGATCTATAGTTATTTGAATTCATTGTAATTTCCATAGTAAGCAGCAACTAGTAAGACAGCCTATGCTGTCATTACACCTTTCCTGCTGGAGCACATTTCCCACCTGATTGTTGTGTGAGGTCACAGCTGGAATTCACCAAGGTAGTCTGCGTTTTACACATATGTCACTTTGTAGATGCAGATCAATTTAAAAAACCCCAGTCAGCTTGACAAGGTGGAAGCAGATGTGTCAGTTTCTAGTTTAATGCATGGTTTAGAGCAACTGAGCTTTGCCAGCTCTCCAGCCTTGGATAAAGCTGACACAGCTTTTCATATTTGCACTGTGTCACTGCAAGTGCAGAGGAAATACGGCCTAGCCAGTCACACATGTACAGATACACAACCTGAACGTAGCTGTTTTGCTTATACACTTGTCATTACTCCACATCTACTTTTCTTTACCATTGACTGTGCCGGTCACCTACAGATGTGTTATGGTTGAGATGAGATAAATTGTCAGAACTGCTACACGGAATATTAGCCTCATTCTGCATTTGACTGTGAAATGTTGTTAATGGTGTTTGGCCTTAAGTGTTCCCAGTTCTACTCCAAACCCACCACAAAATGAATTGGCCGTCAACCCAGCTCTCATAGACTATAAATTCTGCAATATATGGGTTTACAAATACAGGGCCTGATTAATCAGCATACGCAATTGCGATTACGCACGCAGTCGATCATTCGCCATTGCGCATTCGTATAAGTCGCACTGTGCGTGCGCAGCGATTGCATTGAGTTATCGATGCACAAAGGAATCCACCGCAAAGTGAGTGACAGGATGTCAGAGTTTGGGGGTGATGACGGGGGAGTGGTCGGGGAAACGCAGGCATGTCTGTCCGTTTGAACGACATTTCATGGGCGTGCATAAATTAGCCACAGCGATTGCATACGCAGAATGAGAACTCTCTGCGTGCGACAAGACTGGTCATACCTGATGTAATTGTGCATGATGGGCCGATGTGCGTCGATGTTACAGATGTATACTTAGAAGTGCGTGGTTGAACGGATATGAGAAAGCGGTGGTAGGCGTCTTTATGCTGACTGAGCTGTGGCAGGCATTAGCATATTTTCGCAATTGCGATCCATACTGAATGAGGTCCACCAAACAGCACTTATTGACACTTGTAGGAAAACTGGAAGCTCAAAAATTGTTTAACTGGAACTGCTCACCTCTGCAAAATGACTTATTTTGTTGCTAAAATGAAGCTAGGTACACACTATACAATTATTGGGTCCATTTGCCAATACTCAAGTGACCAGCCATATTTATCGTATAGTGTGTATGAACGATTGTTTGTTTGTGTTTCACCGATTAAAACAGTTATACCCCTTTTCCACCAAAATTCCGGGTCTGACCTGGAGTTGGAACAGAGATCCTATCCGGATCAGACTCGGAATTTAGCCGGCGCCGACTCGGGATATTCCTGAGTAGGCGCCGCTCACACCGGAGTCGGGTCTGCATAGACCCGGCTTTCCCGGAGTGAAAGTGGACGCTTGGAGATGACGTCCTCTCCAAGCGCCACTGAAGCCGCACCAATCGGCCGGCTTGCAGCGCACTCCAGGTCATCGTGACCCGGAGTGCGCTGTAATCAAAGTAGGGTTTCACGGGCTACGCCCGTGTTAAACCCTGCTATTTACCTGGGTTGGATCGCCGGGTCACTCGACCCGGCGATCCAACCCTCTCCCCTTTTACACCAGGGAGCTGCCTGGGTTAACCCTGCAATAACCCGGGTTTTAGCTCCGGTGTAAAAGGGGTATAAGAAAACATCTACAAATGCATTTCTTTGATGATCTGATCTGTCGGTCAAGACCGAAAATCTCGACCTCCATTTCCCGATATCGTGCAGTGTGTGTACATTCTCGATAATCTGCCCATATTTCCTATGCTTTTCTCTGATTCTTATCATCCTTGTGAGCGTACATATGCAAATTCACTGTGAAATTCTCCAGCTATTCCATTTAAATTGTATAGTGTGTAGTACAGCTATCTGGACTGAGATTTTTCCCGAAAAATCGTCCCAATCATTGGTTTGATCGCATAGTGTGTACCTAGCTTTATGTTCCGTTAAGTGTTGCTGCAGTGTAGCTCATCTCTACAGTATGTATAGTCAGCTTGATAATTATTTGATTGACATCACTGCCCCCAAACTTTAGCAGTCCAATTTTTTTCTTACCAGTAGCTGCCTGTATGATACATACCTGAAATACAAGCAGTATTGAAAAACTAAAAAAAAAAAAAATCCAATTGGTACATGCAAAATGATGCAGTTTAGTTTTAAATGTTTAAAACTTCTCAGCTTAGCTTAAACTTCACCACAGTTATTGTGATGTGATATTTGTTCCATTAGCCCTAGTCCTGATTTCTCTGAGATGATAGGCCTGAGAAGTTAGCAGTAGTACAGTATGTGAAGTTTTTTTTTTTAAATAACAGGCAATGATATCTTGCCATTCAAGAAAGCCAATGGCAAATGAAAGTTTCATGAAAAGTTTTTTGTTTGATTTCTAGTTTTTTTTAAAGTAATTTAAAAAGGCAAAGGCAGATATTTAACACCTATGTGCAGTATGTAAATGTAGCTGGTGATATTTTCAAAGTACTGATTTACTTTTATGTGATATTTTGCTGTTCTCATTAAAAATGTAATTCAATATGCAGCAAGACCTTATCAGAAGGGAGCACAGCCAGTAATGAAGATGTACTCCATGTATTAAGCCCAATTTACTTTAAATATAGTAAACTGATTGATACATGCTGTTTCCCTCTGTTCTGTGTTTCTCTTTTGTTGCAATATTTGAAATAAATGTGATCAGTTTGAAACAATACCAGAATAACAGTGTTACAAAATACATCTATTGTGAATAAAAATATCACATGTACATCATTTGTACTGTTTTGTAGTTATGGTTGTTAGTATTATTTCCTAGTGTTAGTAAAACTATGTATTACACTATTATTATTATTATTACTATATTATAGTAATAATAATATTTATAAGGTGCTGGAAAGTGTCTGCGATGCCGTACAAGGGGGGTAAACATTGAAACCTAGCAATTACACAGCATAAGTACAATACACAACAGAAAACCATATGGTAAGTACAAAGTATAAAACAAATACAGTAATAGAAAAACACACAGTAGGTGAGTGACAGAGCTATACAAGAGAATTAAATGACCTTAAAGACAAAATTGGCAGAATGACCATGAGTGGATGTGATTCCAACCAAATCGTATGACAGTCAGAAAATTTGTCTGAGGATCTGGAAGAAAGGCAAGACGGTCATAAACATAACATTTATGTAGAAGGATATGAAGATAGATAGATATATATTTATTGAGGGTGGTTGAATAAGTAAGGTAGCAAGGCCTCTCACAGGTGTAATGTTCTCTATTTTAGTCTAATTTCCTGCCAGGCCAGAAGAGGTAGATCACCGCTTCCACTCACAGCCATTAGACTGCGTCTCATGTCAGTCATACTGTCCTAACCTCATTTGTCAGATGGCGGGGCTGGTGGAAACATGATCAAACATTGAGGTGTGTACTGTGATCAGATTTCTGCTTCTAATGGGCACATCAGCAGCTGAAATTCATCGAAAACTTGTTGAGGTGTACAGTGATAACGTCATGTCACGGTAACAGGCTTGGGCTTGGTGCACTGCCTTTTATAACGGCAGGACAGACGTTCAAGATGAGCAGCGATCCGGCCAGCAAAACACGTCCACCACAGATTTCAATTTGTGCCGCATTGAAGGTCTGATTCAGGAGGACAGACGCATTTGAGTTACTGATGTTGCTGACACACTGAACATCTCAGTGGGTACTGTACACTAAATCGCAGAGGGCAATTTGTCGAAAACTACTTTGGTTGCTGCCAACAGACTTCGTATTGCTGTATGATAATGTCAGACCACGCTCAGCCAACCGCACACGTGAGTTTTTACAGTGTTACCGTTGGGCGGCATTAGACCATCCTCCCTACAGCTCTGACCTGCCACCAAGGCTTTCCATCTCTTTGGACCATTGAAGAAGCACCTGGGTGGAAGGCGATTCGCAATCGATGGTGAAGTTCAGTAAGCTGTCATGTCCTGGCTTCGTTTGCTTGAAACTGATTTCTTCTATGCTGGGACAGATGCCTTGGTGTACCGTTGGAACAAATGCTTAGACAAGTATGGGGACTATGTGGAAAAATAAACTGTACCAAGACCATACTATTGATTATATGTACAGGTTGAATACATTTATGCAAAGGTCTTGTTACCTTATTTATTGAACTACGTACGTACATACATACATACATACCTACATATAGAATCAGTTCAGCATAAGGCATTTCAGGGAGATGCAAGGAAGATGATGGGCAGACATGAGGCAGATGACCCTGCCTGTGGTAGTTTACATTCTATGGCATGGGGTAATGAGAACCAGTAGCATCAATTAGGACAGTAGGCATGGGATCAAATGTGGTGCAGAGTATTGCAGGATGCAGAGGCCTAGATGGGTTCTGCAGAGAAGGCTCTGGATTACTCTTGTTGAAGGAGAAACTGTAAATTCCAAGTTTACAGGAAGAGGGAATCAGAGAAGGAGGTTCAATATGCAGGAGGGTGGGTAGTAGTGGTGATGGAGTCCTGGATAGTACTGAGACCAAGATGGGACACAGGTCAAGGAGATGTAGAGGTATGGATAATAAAAAGACACAGGTCATTTCCAGGCAGTAGTTGGTGCTTCCACATCGTTGTAATACCCAGCAGCATTATGACAGTCAGATGTAGGCCAGAAGCAATTCCTCAGACACAGGGTGCACTGTGGGCCTGATTTATTGCGTACACAGCTGTGAATACGCATGAAATGCGGCTGCAAAAGTATGCTAATACCTGCCACAGCTCAGCCGCCATAGAGACGTCCACTGCTGCTTTCTCACATCCGTACTACATTGCACTCCTGCATATACATCGGTAACTTTAATGCACCATAGGGCCGTCCAGCAACATTTACACCAGCTTCTAATTTATCGGAATCTAATTTATCAGCTTCTAGTTTCTGAATCGCCTTCATCTAAAATAATAGGAGATCCCCTTGGCTTCCTCTCTTTTAATCTTTTGTGTGCATTCTGGGCCAACGCAAGTGCATACCTATGAGTGACATTTGTAGGTTTGCTGGATTATTTTTTTCAGTGATACATTTGCATCAAGTCAGCTGCTCTAATAACAATATTAAATTGGATGTTCATCCGTGTGAGTTGATTTTGGACAATTATTGCTGAAAAAATATCATGTCTATATTTGTCCTTTTGATTGAAGGCTTTTTTAACTTTTTATATTCTACATGTTATGTAATTATTAATGGATATTAAATTTATTTGTACAAAAACCATGAGTTGTAGATGTTGTGTTTGTAGCTGTTTTCAGCTAAAAAAGGGAATTGGCAATTTCTCTTGGGAGCAGCCTCAACCATAAGTGGCTCACTACAATATGTATTACTCAACATTTACACCAGGTCTGACCAGCCGCAGAAACTGCAAGTCTCGTCGCACGCAGTGAGTACTCAAGCAGCGTATGCAAACGCAGTGGCTAATTTATGCACGCCCATGAAACAGCATTCAAATGGACAGACACTCCTGTGTTTCGATGACCACTCCCCCCGTCACCATTCCCAAACGCTCACAGCCTGTCGCTCACTCTGCGATGTTTTCCTCTGTGCGTGTGTAATTGCATTGTGGTCGCAGCGTACGTGCAGTGTGGCTTATATGCGTGCGCCATGGCTAACAAGCGCCCTGTCTGTGTATGTAGTTGCATTTGCGAACGCTACTGAATCGGGCCCTCTGTACGGATGGGCTTCTGGGTCAGATGCAGGATCACTAGTTTTCTTAGCTTTACATTAGAGGAGTGATTCCTTTAAAACCAGGTATTTTATTAATTTGCGTGTAGGACACCTGAATTGTGATAGCCCTAGCTTATAGCAATTAGTTCTGCACTTTTTATATGTAACAGTTGATATTTGTGAGAACAATGTGAGCTATTAATGTCCACACGCTGTATATGAAAGCAGATCCACATACTGTATAGCAATAACGGAGGATGAAATGACACAAAATTAACCTAAAGAGCTGCCTGGCTTTTGTGAGTTCATGCATTGATTGTATAGCATATGCAATGTACAGATCCACTCCATGTGATTAATGGCTTGCTCGTGGATGTGACAATGAGATCTGGCTGCATCCTCTGTATGCGTTACTTGTCTTTTGTTAGCAGTATTCCATTCAGTGATCTCTTGGCAAGAAAGGGTAGTTGTAGCAGCGGACCAGCCATTTGATTTCACTGCTTAGTAAACAATTTAAAAAATAATGCTATTACTTAGCGAGACAAAGTAATTGATTTGAATGAGACCTGTAATTAACCTGTAATGGTCTTGACATTACTTTACCATTAACTCTGATACTGCATAGATCTCATACATTATCACTGGTGTGACTTGTCTGACAAGTCTCTAGTTTACATCAAGAAAGGTAAATAATTGTTTTTAACATTCTCCATGTAACCTGTTGGAAGATTACAAAGTTTGTAGCTTCTTGCGACTGAGACCTCCTAGGTGGACTATGCACTATTTGCTGTACAGTTTTACTGCTTGACTGGTTAAATCCTCCTCACTGCAGTGCAAACACATCTGAAAGTAAGTTAATCTTGGCGAGCATACTGAATAAGCATATTATTTCTGTGCAGCTGTAATAACCCTGAGAACTATGGGCCTGATTCAGAGACGGACGCAAACAACATTTCCTGCAGTTTAAGTGATTGTTTGCTAATGCGCAGGTGCCAACGCCACACAGCGATTGCATTTCGATTACGCACACACACAGTACCCACTCGCAAAGTGAGCGACAGGTAGGCAGCGTAAAGGGGGGGGGGTAGAAAAACGCAGGCATCTGACCGTATAAACGCCGTTTTGTGGGCGTGCATGAATTAGTGATTGCGTTCTCCTGCATAGCAGCTCTCTGCGTGTCACGAGAGCTGTAGTGTTTGCGGCTGGTCGCACTTGACTTACATGCTGCATGACTGAGTGCTGTGCATCGATGTTACCGATGTTGACGCTGTTGCACATCGTACAGATATGAGAAGGCAGCAGTGGGTATCCCATCCCATATGCTCGGGTAAGCTTTGAAAGGCATAAGCATATTTTAGCAACTGCGATCCGTGGGAGTATGGAGTTGTGCATGCATTACCATCCGTCTCTGAATCAGGCCCTATAACCTTTATTAAAATATATGAAACCTTAGGGGTAGATTTACTAAAGCTTTAAGAACAGACAAGTGGTAGTGTTTCCCATTGCAACCAATTAGACTCTGCCTATCATTTAGTAGAATGCAGTAGAGAAATGATAGCTTGAATCTGATTAGTTGCTATGGGCAGCACCTAAACTTTGCATTTTTAGAAACTTTAGTAATGCTACCCCTTAGAGTCCACTTATTAAAGTACGGTTAGGACTACTATATGGGTGCAATAACCCACCTGAAAACCATAATGTGCCGAAAACAGTGGTTTCATTTAGCAGTAGTCCTGGTATTGCAGATGTATCAGGTATTCTGTTTCCCAGACCTCTAATGCAGATGAGACTGAAAAGAGGTGGAAGATTGTTTTTATTCTCACAGCTGGTCTGACACTACAGCAGGATGGTATCTGGTTACAATAACGACGGTCATTAAGTCAACAGGGTTCAAATGGTCAACACTTTTTTTTTTTTTTTTAATGGTTTTTCAACATTTTTATAATTAGGGTACGGTTTAAGTGGCAGGAGGGGATGGTTAGGCATCAGGGGCAGGACTAGGGTTAGGTTTAGGCACCAGGGGGAGGGTTAAGGTTAGTATTGGGGTTAAATTTAAAAAACAAAGTATCGACAATTTTTGTGTTGTGTCGGCCTTTTGTATCTCGACATTTTCTACCTGCCAACCATTTGGTGTCGACCTATTAACTGTCAACCTATTATATTATTGATTTTTTTTTTTATACCACACACCAGCAGGACTAGATAGACCTTCTGCCTCGTAGTACATGAGGCATGCAGCCAAGAGTCATTGAGTACAGTTTGGGAGCAAGTTAAGGAGTTTACTGTTACTAGGCTGAGAAGAGAAACTTCTATATCCTCAATACAACCAGTAATGCCAAACATTCAATTAAGTTGATGTATTGATTTGCTTTATTTGATTGGGGCTTTCCACCACTCATCATTATTATTTGGATATACAGTAGAAGTTTGGTAAACAGTCATAGCAGGCGGCCTTGGGCAAAATACTTCTGGAGAATTAGTGAATAATAATGTTCACAATCAGGAAGCTTAATACCTCCATCGTATTGCTGTCTTTAGTGCAATAATTAATTTTAATTAATATAATTGAAAAACAAATTTTGTGTACATGGTAACTGAGAAGTGAATTTTAGTGCAAAGTACTCCTCATCGTGTTTTTTTACCATGAAGTCACAAACTTGTTCTCTTCAATTTGGGTAAATTGTAAAGGGATCCTGTCATTTAGTACTGGGCTAAGCAATGGGCTCAGTCATTATGTGACCAGCTTTTCACTAACCTCAAAAGTTTCTTTCTGAGGGAGCAACTACATTTCAAGCGATGTTTGGTTGGGTGCTGTGTGCACATCGCAGATACTCACAGTAGCCTGGCATTGCGCACTTCTTTGTGCACCCCTATGGAGGTTCGAGGAGAAACGAGCAATGTTGCAGTCTTGATATGACACCGTTACAAGCATTCCCACACTATTCCGATGGCTATTCCGATCACTCCAAATGTAATTGTCCCTTTTATGTAATGTTGTTTTTGTGAGAACATAAAGGAGTACTAAAGAACTATACCTAAAATTAATTATTCTTTCATAACTCCTCATGGCACAAAAAAACACCTCCTCATGACAGAGACCCAAGTGGTTCCAAATACACCGATCCTTAATGTTCATTCTAGCACCCTGTACCTGTCACAATGCTTAGTTCCTCTTTCCTGACTAGAATGTAGCTCTCTGCTCTGGTGCTTCTACCACACTCAGTTGATGAAACAAACTGCTAAGATACAGACCAGGCAGGAAAGAGGAACTGTATGGGTTGTGACCGATGCAGGGTGTTAGAATGAATACTAGATTCCCACCAGCAACTGACACTTCTCCCAGACTACAATTGAAATATAGCTACTGCATTTTCTTTCTAACATACTGGCTGAAAAAAATTAAATGAGGTCAGAAGTTGAGTGAACTGGTTGATTCATAATAGCAACCTCTAACTTATTTTATGCCTTTGTAACCTTTTTAATTGGATGTATCAATGTTCAATTTATTTTCTCAGAGCTTCAAAAGATGTCAGGTGAATTATCCTTAGACCATAACATCAAGGAACCTCGTTGGGACCAGAGCACATTTGTTGGAAGAGCCAAACATTTCTTTACAGTAACTGACCCAAGAAATATCCTTCTGTCCAATGACCAGTTGGAGCACGCCCGGCAAATTGTTCACGACTACAGGTACAGATGATTAATGTAAAAGCTGACTATATAGAACTATCGTGCTTCTCGTCTGCTTCTGTTAACATTTATTTTCTGCAATGCAGGATACGTAAATTCTGTTTTTCGAACTTGTCATTCCCGCTAATACATGGAAATCTTTTTTTCTTGATTTTAACCCCAAAATTTAAAATGACAATTATATTAAATGCAAAACCCACCTGGTTAAACCACAAAGAGGCTTAGTAAAGCTAGCCTGTCATTGGTGCCATGCGCATGTTGAATTGAGAACATTGTTATCATAGACTAGTAATACCAGAGATTTCTTATGAACCACTCGAAACTTGAAAATGTAATTCTTGGTGCAGACCTGCGATAAGGCACAAATAATTTTGCACAAGCTGACTTGCAATGCATTTAAATGTATAAGAAATCTATTTTGTTTTTGTTTATTTGGTATTTTGCAAACATTATATAAAAGTATATTTTTCCAGCAGAGTTGTTTTTATAATGTTATGCCATAAAGTAATGTACTGTATTATATGGAGAAAGAAAGACAAAGAACACAGATTGCCTATAATGCTGTCAGTGATGACTATAGTGTGTTAGTCTTTCACTACACATAATGTCAAGTGGCAGAGATGACTTTGCTATCACAGTGTAACCATAAAAAGGAAACATGTTTGTCACATCTTCATTTATTTATATTAATACTAGCAAAGAACTGGTTTCCAAACATGTAGATTACATTGTGTTTATTGTATATTACTCCTAGAATTTATACTGTAATGTAGAGATATAAATAGATATAAGATACTGTTTTCAAATGAAACACTAACATATAAGTGGGAAACAGAAAAAAGACAGTTGGGTAGGTTACAGAAGAAAACATGGAAATACAGTGGATATTAACCTTAGGGAAGTATAGGATATACCAAGGAAATCTAGGTCAGATACACAATATGGATAGTATACATAAAGAAGCAAACCAATACAAGGGGAGAAGTCACTTGCTTTGTGCTGCTCGCAGCTCCCGTCTAAAACGACAATTTGTGTGTGCCGATGGGCGCCCATTATTTCTCTATGCACTCTCCTGAGACTGTGAGCAGAAATAGGTGAAAAGTTGGGCTTTTGGTCACCAAAACACAGCACACCCAGTACTTTGCACAGGTTTAGCCAGTTTATGCGTCTAAACCTGGTGCATTTGGGTGCGACCTGTTATAGGCGCTCATTAACTTTCACCCGCTGGCACAAACATCGCACCATCACTTTACACTGGAGAACGGGCTCAAGAAAACAATTGATTCCCCCCCTGCCCCCATAAAAAATGCAGAACTAGGGGCAGTGTGAACTGCAGTTAAAAGACAAACAAATGTATCATGTATGTCATTGTACTTTTACACAATGATTAGTCACTTGGATAACGACAAGGCCTTAAGTCTAAAGCTGCATACACAAACAACGATTTTATGAACAATTATCTGTCAGATTTTTTGAAGTGTAATGAACGATTTTTTTGAACTACAAACAATTTTTGCATATTCCCTTAATGAAAATCGTTCAGTTGGTCAGTCTGACTGAACTACAAACGTGAACGCTCATGAACGATAATCGTTCATCGTTTTAACTCCAGAAAGTGAACGATAAACTATATCGTTAACGATAATCGTTCAAAAAATCGTTGTGTGTGTATGCACCTTTATACTTCCATGCTCTGCAGTGACAGCTGTTTATCACACAAAAACATTAAGTAAACATCAGTAGTAGACCAAACAGGGAAAGAACAACAGAGGAAGAAATTGAGTCCTCCAGGTTGAAAACCACAGGAGGAAACCAGGGCATGATGGGAAAGGTCTGTAGCAACAACTAATTGACATACAGTATACAACATCACTTCTGATTTAGATTTGCTATGTCCAAATTCCAAATGTCTCTGCAAGCTTATCTACAGATAACACGTTGTACATCTTCTTGTGGATTTGTTCTACATTCACCAGAATGTTAAGTGGACGTAAAAAATTCCTGATCAGTATGAGGGATTTATTGTATACTCATTGGATGAATGAAAATACAGAAACACATTACACCTAAGGGAGATTTTTCACTATCTTGATTGTATGTATTCGATCTTTTGGAACATGGCTTCAATTGATTATAGATGAAACATTCCTAATAGTGATCGATAGATCACTGTTTTGAGGTTCACCTATACTTCAAGAAACATGCAGGAGGGAAAAAATAGGTTACAAATGTATTTGTCTATCCATACTCCATATTTATTCCATACATACAGCAAGAATGTCTGTGTGTAGGATGCTAAGTCTAAATAATGATACAGACAAAAACGGTTCCTCATGGTACCTAGTGAGATCATTGTTAAACCTGGTAAATGCACACGTGCGGCCAGCTTTTCATTCCAATCGCATAAAACTAGTGGACTTCAACACGTGTCTGTACAATATATGTGCTGTCATTTGTGAATGCTTCAATAGTAAATAGATTCAATTTGTATTGTTGCTGCCCCAATTACATGACAGGTGGTGTATAGCAGGTTGATGTTATCCCAAGCACATTTTATTTAATCACTAGTTTAAAATGAATTGAAGAACCACTGAATGTAATAATACTTTTTCCCCACTGATGTCTTTGGAAAGATAGTGCTTGTGCAGAAGACTCTGGCACAGTACCAAAGACTTTCCTATCTCTTGTGCTGGCAACATCTGTCCAAAGATATCGCCAGAACAATCGTAGAGAGAGGGACCCACCAGAATGGCACAATGGCGGATCTGTCTTGGTTGCGCCGCTCACCATGCACTTCTTCTAGATAAGTCACTGACACAAATGTTTTCATTATAATGATTTTCTATAAAATGTACACTTTAATGAATTTCAGTCTTACTACATCTTGCTAAAAGCAGAACTACTGGTTAACTAAGTTTTTTTTTTTTTATCATTTAAGACATGGAATTGTGCAGCCGGGTCTCACGGAAGATGAATTGTGGCGAGCAAAATATGTGTATGATTCTGCCTTCCACCCTGATACCGAGGAAAAGATGATTCTGATTGGAAGGATGTCTGCTCAGGTGCCAATGAATATGACCATCACAGGATGCATGATGACCTTTTACAGGTAAGAAGTAACAGAATATTAGCTTGATCTTTCAGTTTTTATTGGTTTAATGTAAATATTAGGAAACTAAATTTTTCAATAATTTGATGCTCTTTCTGTATATATCCTATTAAGTAGAGTGCCATGTTCAGTCACATAATGCCCCCTGTCAATCTTTATGTATGATAATCCCCTCACAATACAATGTTTGATGGAATGGCCTAGTTGTAGATGTCATTGTGATATTATAGTGGGCACCATTCCTTTATAGAGTCACTATTAGTACTGGCCAGCTTTGGGCTAGGCTTCTTCAGGGAGAACCCACATTTCTGACCCACTGTTATAATGCAACCAACCCAAATTGTCTTGCGCTGGAGCAGATTGAGCTTTAAGGGAAACTCTATATCTACGCCATGCAGCATCTGTGATCTGGCTGCAGTCAGCGGTTGCTGAATAAAATTTTCAGTGTAACTTGCAGTACTCCTAGTTAGCTCATGTATTTGCAAGGATTCGGCAGCAAAGCATGTGATTAGGTGTTTACATTACGCTTGGAGAAATCCTACGGTATAGTCTGTGCAATGGCAGCTGAATCATTTCCCCTTAAAAGGTGATTTCTATATCTGTAATTTGAAGAAGGAAATCAAATATGATAAGTACCCTTTGTTCCAGGTAGAATGTGAAACCTCATTTTTCGCTTGAGGAGATACAATGACCAGGGCAGACAGCATGTGTGAGCATTTGTCAGGGGTCACCAGGCAGGTTGCACCATGCATACGTGAATAGAACTGAAGCCCAGATGTTAAAGCTGTCTACTCTAGATGCTGCCTCTAAGCCACGTCAAATAAAAACCTAAAAATGCTGTTCTCTATTTTTAGGACAACTCCAGCCGTGATCTTTTGGCAGTGGATCAATCAGTCTTTCAATGCCATCGTTAACTATACAAACAGGAGTGGAGATGCTCCCATCACAGGAAGGTAGGAGAATGTAGTAACTGTGGCTACAGTACTTGCCAGTCACTTTTTCATTTCTTTGCCAATATAGGTTTAGTCTTTGCATACATAAGGTGAGGCTTGTGTCAAAATAATAACCGGCTGAAGATTGTTGTCAGAAATTCAAAGTGGGACATTTGTTTTATAGATGCACATTGTTTTAGAATTCCATGTTTGTTATGAGAATGAGCACTTGTTTTTTCTTTAGAAGGTGGATCAGCACTTGATCTTGTTTTGCAGGAGATGGATATTAAAAGAACAGCTAGAGTGGAGAAGGAAAATATTTGGCACTGTTTCCAGTTTAGCAGGGGTCATCAGAACCCCTTTACTTCCACATTTAATACCACCTGGAGGCGGTGACAATTAGTACTCAGAAACTACAGATATGTCCACATCTGTACGCTACAAGTCACGCTACACATAACGCGGGAGCTTTGTGTGACTCGGTAATGCTAAGCATCTTCATGCGACTTTTTACCTTCAAATGCGTCTCATTCGCACAGCGAATATTTAGCAAAAAAATGGAATGTATTACTGGCGCATACTTATAGAGAAATAAGCTAGGTAGAGGGAAATAACAACGGGGAAAAAAAGGTAATAGGGAAAAGTAATAAGAAGAAATAGAAAGAAAGTAATCCACTTGGTGTAGTACAATATATTTAATATGTATATTGATAATAAAAAAGGTGAGATATGACTTTACATAAAATCTGGTATTAAAATATACACTTAATAAATCACATCTAATAGTCTGGATACGGAGGACTATATCCAACAATTTAAAACCTATAACAAAGGTATAGCCTGCGGAGAGGCAACATATAATTGAGACAAAGGGCCTGATTCAGAGCCGCTCGTAAGCGGCCGCTAGTTCGCTCCGAGCGATGTTCGCACAACTGCGCATGCGTATGGGTCGTAATGCGCATGCGCCAACTAGTCAGTGCGGTCGGAAATCGAGCACTCGCAAAATAGCGAGTGCCTGCTAATTTGAGTGACAGGATGAAGCGTTTGCGGGTGGTAACAGGGGAAGGTGCTTGAAAACGGGGAGTGGTGATCCGAACGCAGGCTTGCCAAACGGTCAAAACGGGCGTTTTAAGAGTGTGCATAATTAACAAAGCAGCGTCATCGGCCATGTCACTTGGTTGTCTCTTAGCCTGAACTGTTCGCATGATTGCGGTAGGAAAATCCTACCACAAGCACTGCGAGCAGTTCAGACGCCTTTCGATGTACTTGATTAATCAGCGGAGATGACGTAGGATACGAGCGGCCAGGGGGCGTCTTTACAAAATAGCGAGTGCATGTTTCGTTCGCTCGCTCAGACATAGAGGCGTCAACAGACCGCAAAGAGCGAGCGCTCAATTTAAATATCTGGCCCCTTTTTCTGAACGAGCGAGCGCAAATAGCGTCCGGCTCTGAATCAGGCCCAAAGCTTGCTGCAAATTGGCCAAAAAACACAATAAGCTAAATATATATTGCACTTAATCAGTGCATACAGTCTAGTCCAGAGATCTGTTCCTCCTGTCACATTGACTGTATTAGGATCCACAGTTGTAACCAAGTATAGTCTCCCAGTTTGAAATGCCACACTGTTATATTACAATAGCTGTATGTGTCCCAAAATGGATGTTGGTAGGATGCCAGCTGTGCAGTATATTACTGGATGGAACATACGTGACCCAAAGGTGGTAATAATCTTCACTTTGTATATGACACTCGCCCTCTCTGGTGTATTCGTAGCGCCAATGTCCCATTTTCCCAGACTTTCCCTTGAGGAAAACAGCGGCTGTTCCGACTCCCCGCTACAACTCTAAACCGGACCAGTAAAGTCTGGGAAAACGGGACATTGGTGCTACGAATACACCAGAGAGGGTGAGTGCCATATACAGAGTGAAGATTATTACCACCTTTGGGTCACGTATGTAACCATCTATATACATATTAAATATATTGTACTACATCAAGTGGATTACTTTCTTTCTATTTCTCCTTATTACTTTTCCCTATTACCTTTTTCCCCATTGTTATTTCCCTCTACCTTGCTTATTTCTCTATAAGTATGTGCCAGTAATACATTCAATTTATGCCTAATCATCACCAGTAGAGGAAGCTGGTTAGTTTTTAACAGGCTGCAACTTGTATTATTATACCTACTTTTCTCCCTCAGATTTGATAACGAGCGCAGATAGTACTATTTATCACAGGAATAATTAGCACAAGCAGCTTCTGCTGATTAAAATGATATGTAGCATGTCTATATTCTGTGTGCGACTGTGGGTGTATCTGCATACGAAACACTGCGTTAGTGTTATAGCCGCTGACACTGTAATGCAGCGTTTCGCATGCAGATACACCTGCGGTTGCTCACAGAATATAGGAATGCCGCATTACTATAATTTTTATCAGCAGAGGCTGCTTGTGCTAAATATTCGCATCGCTGTGCGAATAAGACGCATTTGAAGGTAAAGAGTCGCACAAAAAGACGCTCTGCGCTATAGAGGCACACCACGGCACGGTGTGACTAGAAGGGCTGTTTAGCGTGCAAGGAGGCTAGATGTATGAGGACACATCTGTAGGTGCAGTGGGAGGTCTTAGCGCATCTATGTGCGGTGTAGTCTGTGTTGAGCATAAGAATTATTTTATGGTAATTATTTCCACTGTGATTATTATACAGTTTGTGTTTTGCTTTTTTGCACTGCAAATTAATGACACATTTTTTGGGTCCATATTTGCTGTTTGTTATGCCTATTTAATCTTGATCTTCTATGCTGAAAGGTTGGGTGTTCTTATCGATACATAAAAATTATACTTTTCTAGTCATGTAAAATGTCTGTTAAACTGGTATAGTTTCTTTTATGAGCCAACATTGATCTTTAACTTTATATTTTTTCATCACATGTCTCTACTAATGGTTTCAAATTTGCTTTATTTCATTACCGCATTCACCTTTTTTTTTTTTTTTTCTGTTTTGTTGTATAACTAATGTTTTGGTTGCTGCTAACTGCCAGAAAGCATTGATTGAATCCCTGGTGTAATGGAGTTGTGCAAATAAAAATCACCAGTCTGACCCAATTTAAAGTGTCTCTATTTTGGCCAGTTGAGTGGTGTACACTGGTAGTACTACTTTTTGTTTTCACCACTGTCAACTGCCATTATTGTTTGTTATTAATATGCAATTAGCTTTACTTAGTAATATGCTTTTAGCAGAGCCGTAACTAGACTTTTTGGTGCTCTGGGCCAGAAACAGCATTGGCGACCCCCTATTTTTCAAATAGGGGCATAAGATGTGCACCCGAAAAAGGGATGTGGCCTCATGGGCTGCCATCAGAAATTGTGGGGCAGATAGCTCCATGTGTAAAGTGTCTGACTGCCATGTGAGAGGTGATGGTTTTGGGTCCCAGGTATGACAGTATTTTGAAATGTGTGTGTTAATTAAGAGGATGTGACACCGACGGTGCAGGGGGAGGTGACCAGATGGAGGGGGAGCCAGCCAGGGAGGAGATAGGGGCGGCCAGGAGATGCCGGGGATAAAAGAAAAGGAAACTACTAGTGAGAATGATTATAAATACAAAATTGACAGGCCGAACAGCGCCCCCACCCTGCGGTGCCCTGTCCCGTGGCACATGTTGCACCACCCTAGTTACGGCCCTGGCTTTTAGCCACATTTGGATAGTAGACATTTACAAGAAATTTGCTTGTGATAGCTTGTGCATGTATTCACAGTCATAAAGAAACCAATTTCATTATTAGGTTATTTATATAGCACCTACAGTTAATCATTCACACCAGTCCCTGCCCCAGTGAAGCTTATGCTGGGTACACACTGGCCCTCATATCGGCTGTTCAATTGAATAGCCGATATATAATAGAATTAACATAGAAAAATAAAATTTTACGGCAAATAAGAACCGCTTGGCCCATCCTGTCTGCCCTTGTCTGTGTGTGTGTGTCAGCCAGTCTGTACAGACAATATTTCTGTGAATGACGTTATTCACAGATATATTACGTCGACTGTGCAGCACAGCCGATAGCTGATATATTGGCTCATAGTGCTGTGTGTACGGGCGGTCTGCCGTTCACCCATACACTTGCTGCAGAGGCCGCCGGTGACTGACATCACAACTGAGCGGGCACATGTAAATGCCCATCCAGTTGTAACGTCGGTCATGACACATCGGGCCGACAATTGACAAGTGTGTATGCACTTACCAATAATCAAATAGGATGGGCAATCCGAAATTCTAGTTTCTATATTCCCAACGCACCTAAAGCATAGACCTGGAATGCTTTGTACAATTTTAAAATGTAGCTTTTAAAAAGAAAGCCACAGTCTTTGGACAATGGGTAAAGGGCTACTGAAATATAACAAAGTGGCAAACATTGCAAATATAATATAAATACAGGTTGAGTCTCCCATATGCAAATAGTCCGAAAATACGGAATATTTTTAGCATGACTGAGATAATGAAACCTTTGCTTTTTGATAGTTCAAAGTACACAAACTTTGTTTAAGGCACCAAATTATTAAAAAATATAGTATAAAATAACCTTCAGGCAGTGTGTATAAGGTGTATATGAAAGCTAAATTAATTTCATGTATGTACACAAACTTTGTTTGAGCCACAAAATTATTAAAACTATTGTATAAAATGACCTGCAGGCTGTGTGTATAAGGTGTATATATAACACATAAATACATTCTGTGTTTAGATTTGGGTCCCATTCCCAAGATATTTCATTATGGTATACAAATATTCCAAAATACGGAATATTCCGATATCCAAAATACCCCTGGTCCCAAGAATTTTGGATATGGGAGACTCAACCTGTAGCATATTATGACCTTACTATACATATGCTCTTTATAGATGGTTTTATAAAACGATCTCCCTCACCTTTGTCATCTGTTAGTATTCGTCACGCGACCAATTTAGTGCAGCCAATTTATGCTTGAAGAAAGGGACTGTCCACCGGTGCCTAGCACTAACATTATCGTATGTAAGAGAAATACTGAATGTAATGCTGGGGAGAGGGAAAGAATGCTGAACATATTAAATAAGAAAAAAGTGGTCTATAAAACAATTCCAACATACTTTGGTTAAAAGATCCATGATGGTTTCCAAAAACAAAGCACTGTGAGATTTTCCACTGTGTACAGTGACATCCTGGATTCTACTAAAGGATACTATGACAGTACCTGTGTGACCATTGTAGTGCATAGTTTATTAATACTCTAAATTCACCTTATCTTTCATTAATGACATTTGTTGACATGTTTTCATGTAATGCGTTTCCCCTGCACAGTCACACCCTTTTACCTCTTGTTGTTTTAGCGAACTGGGAACAGCTTATGTTTCCGCCACCACAGGCGCTGTTGCCACAGCTCTAGGACTTAACGCACTAACCAAGGTATTTCATGTGTTGTGTTTATATGATGTCTTTAATTATCCGACTAACTAATATCCATTTCATTGGTGTCGACTTATAACTTTTAATGCCCAGCAGGTAATACAGGTAACATTATCTGAAGTATGGAGTGAGCCTTGTATGTCACTTTACAGTATAAATGGTTTTTAGAGCAATTGCTATCCTATGCCTTGGATGTGTCAGAATATCTGTTTTAACATGCAATAAAGCTGTATCATGCTTATAAAGACTGACTTGCATTTTGCACTAAGGGGGCTCAAATCTTCAATTTATTTTTGTGCGTTAATTGTGCCTAATACAGGGGAATATGTGCTGCCTGGGATATGGTCAATATCCTGGCGTGCGGGATGCTGGCGCTTAGAATACTGGCGCTTGCATCCCAAAGGTAAGTAGCGGGGTTAGGCTTTGGCACTAGGGGGAGGGTTTGGGAAAGGCACTAAGGGGGGAGGGTTAGGTTTAGGCTGCGGGGAGGTGGAGGATAGGTTTAGGCACCAGGGAGGGGGGTTAGGGGTAGGGAGAGGGGGAAGGTTTGGATATAGACCAGCAGGTGTCTGTATCCTAATCCTGTTGGGATGCCGGTGTCGGGAACTTGACCACCGAGATCCCAAACACGGGCATCCTGTATCAAACCCATGCTGCACACTGCTGTGTATATCATATGGGCCCATTCTGCTGTCTCTTTGACCTGCTCTGTAATATAAAGTCTCTGGAAACTGACCATGACCTTAAGGATGTCTTATACTTTTATACTGTAAAAGGATTATCACACATGAGTAAGAGTGATATGAGGGAATTATGTGTAGAGGCAAAAAGAATGGCAGTCTTATGAATGGTAAGCTAGCAGAGTTTGTAATATATTTCCAGAAAATAGGTAAGTCTTATAATAAGCATATTATTAAACTCTCCTAACTATTTTCATTAGACAAATACCAAAAAATTACGAGCTAGAATGTCTTTTAAAATGATGTAATATTAAATAGCACCTTTATTAGGTACAACAATTGCCCATCACCATAAATGCATATTGTCATTCTTTGTGTTGTGGCTAATCCCTTAACCCTGAGATGTGACGTGAGGGCCAGCAGATGTGTTTGGCTCCTTGTAATAGGCAGGGATTGTGAATAAGATCTTGTTGAATAAAATTCTAGTCCATAGTTCACCAGAGGTATTTAGCAACAAATGTCTTCCCTATATTATATATTTATGTTACAGAGGGTTTCTAGTTGGAAGAACCAGACTCCTGGATGGAAACCAGATCAATTGACTAAATTTTACAGCGGCTAAGCTGTATTATTTTCTGACTCCTAACATAATGTGCTGTATGGACATTTGTGAAAGACTCAAAACATATTTGATCCAATCACTGTTTGTGTCACATATATGAATTATGCAGAATGTTCATGTGTATTTATTCTGGGGTTTTTTTGGCAAGTGACTTATGAATAGTGAGATTTATGATCATCTCTTTTGCTCTCGTCCATTCAATTAGGAGTGAGTTGGGTCCTGCAAGCCATTTTCACAGCGAATTGCATTTGAAATTTAATTCCAAACTCGCATTGCGTTTTCCCAGCAAATTCGCTTTTCTTTTCATGCACTAGTCACAGATCACTCTTTGAAGAAAAGTTGCGCTACCTTAGTGCATCTCATACGACTCTGCATTTCTAATTGAATCTCGCTGGTACACACAATGCCATGATGTATATGAGTTTCCTGATGCGAGTTCTAATCTAATCTAATTGAACTTGATTCTCTGGCTAGAAGTGAAGTCTTCTAATAAACCCTCCTTTTAAGCAGAACTGAATCCACGCCATACATGTAGGTATTGCCTCGACATCCACAAACCAGTTATCCTGGTATCTAAAATTTTTGGTAAAACAGACTGAGAATTTATGCTGCTGTCACCCCAAATTGGGCTGTGACTGACGCAACCAAGCTTAAATTATAACAAAAAGGCTAGCCCTGAATTTTTGTTATTTCAGTTATTATGTTGGTGATTTGCAAATTTCTAAATTACAAGTAAAGTAACCCAGCATATGCTGGATGACCTCTATCCGTCACCTGCTCCACCCCTCCCTCCTCACACTGTCCCACTTCATAGTTACTCTGCTCTAATCACAAGCAGGGGTCCTCCTTTGTCCTCTAATGTGTGTGCCGCTGCTACAATGGGAGCTGTTGGATCCTTAGGTGCACGCCCCGACTCCCACTGCCCATGTTGGAGATGGGACAGACTTTATTGGATTAATATATAGATTACTATTCACATTTTTTTGCTATCAGGTGAGTTTTCAAATATGGCAGTGTTGGTTCCTTTCCCTTGGAGTATTAAAAAGCCAGCAAAGCTAGTAAGGGATACAGTTATAGAAAACAAATGTTACTACATTTAGTAGGAAAGTTATTAGATTTTAATTATCTTACTACTGAAAACGGTGACATAAATACTATAGACAGCAGAGATGATTGCCTCAGGGCCCCAGTTCGGTATGGGCACCTGGGGGCAGTGCCGCCATTAGGGGGTGCAGGATATTTTTGTTTAATATCATTTACTTTGAGAATGATTTGTTTTGTACACACAGTTGTTCTCCTGTTTAATGAGGCTAAAGCCACGAGGTGAAATGGCATGTTACTCCTTTGTGTACAAGGCTTTTGCCACACAGAAATGGTCTGCTTGTTTCATGGAAGGTACATTTGTGAGTCAATAGATTTTCTTTTTAATTTTCTAAACAAAGCATAAGAATTCTGTGGCTAATCCTGGTCCGTGTATTACATGAGCAAACCAGGAATGACAGTGGACAACCAGCCTGCATAACAAGTGTTATTCAAAGATATGATGCGTTTACACTGAGTGCAGTGCACAGAATGCCTTTGACTAGTTGGGTTAATCTGTGTAGTGTTTTACAGCAAATGGAAAATATAACTGGCCTTTTTTCCTATCTCCATTATTTTCAGCATGTTTCACCACTAATAGGAAGATTTGTTCCCTTTGCTGCTGTTGCTGCTGCAAACTGTATCAATATCCCATTAATGAGGCAACGGTAAGACATTACTGTTTCGCAAATTAAAGCAATTTAAATGGATAATTCCTTTGTATAATATTATAAAATCTGTCAATCAAGATGACTATGACAAAGCATAACTCTCATGGTTGCTATGGTTAATATTGCCACTATTACTATTTATATGTTACCTAATGCTAGTTGAGCATTATAGACCTAGCAGTGACCCCTCACATTGTGCCAAGAGTGATCCCACATAATAATTCAATAAAGGGACCGTTCTTGAAATCAGTATAAGATGCAGACCACTTCTGGTGGGGTCTAGTGCTCGATACAGAACCTAAGGGGACATTTATTAAATGTGCAGAGAGATAAAGTACCAACCAATTAGCTCCTGACTGTCATTTTGCAGCCTGTGAAATGTCAGGAGCTGATTGGTTGGTACTTGATCTGTCTCTAAGCTTTGATAAATCTGTCCTCTAGTCTGATGATATTTGAGCACAGGATCACAATGGAGAGAGGCCAGGGAGAAGGTACCATAGGAGACAGTCTGTGAAAACAGGTTCCAGGTTTTTTAGAGTAAAATAGTTTGACAAGGAGAGGGAGGAGAGCTGCAGGTGATATACAGCTGTTACAGAAGTGATTTCCTGCAGTGTATGGTGGGAATGGACTATCGGAAGTGGAACAGACCAGATTTCAAGCTTTGTTTGATGTTACCTGAACACAGGAATCCATATATGGCAATTTATGGGGTGTTTCATTACTCCTGTATTCTTATACAATGTTGTTTTCTCATTGCTCCCTCTTTATGCCACGAGCTTGGAGCACAGGCCAGATATAGCATTATAGTAAAGGTGGTATAATAAAGATAACGGTATATTGTGCAAATAATACCCCTCTTGGGCATAAGCAGAATTTTCAGATTTTTTCTTTTAAGAAATGTGAGTTAAAAGCTTAAGATTTGGAAGATGTGATTGTAAGAGGTGTTTTTGTTTAGCGTTTTACTTTTGTCCCATAGATCAGTTATTTTCTGTTTTGTGGACATTTCAGACCTGTTCACAATTAGTTGAAAGTTACTTCTAAATCGTAAGTCACTATTGATATTCCTTGCTGTCTCTGTATATGTACAAACATTTGCTTTTATAAGATAAAGATACAAAACGGTTTACAATGATCTATGGTGTCTCCCGCGGTTACTGTTAGGATGTGTGTCCTATGTAACCCTGTGATTTTTTTTTTTTCAGAACTGATCACATCGCTATTTTAATGAGGGTTGTCCAGTACCTTTAATGCATTGCTGTGTTTTATTTCAAAGGGAGTTGAAACATGGCATCCCAATCACAGATGAGAATGGGAACCGAATAGGAGAATCTGCTAATGCTGCTAAACAGGCCATCACTCAGGTGGTTGTTTCTAGGATCCTGATGGCTGCCCCTGGCATGGGTGTGTATATATTATTTAATACACAGTAGGGGGCTGTGAATGCCCTACAGGAATATTTCTCTGTAACATTATTATACAACAGCAGAAATCTCCACACTTGTATTTTTTTTATGGTGCTTTAGATTAACTAACCAGTATAATAATATAAACTATTCACCACAGTATCTTTAAACAATAGCAAATACAATATTTTTATCCTTGGAATGTGCTAAATATATGATGGGAACATCATCACTGAGATGTCACCCCATGCCACTTCAGGAGTATGCACAAAGTTTTGTAAATAGAACAAGCCTCTATACAATAGAATTGCTCAATCACTGTATTTTACAGAACGTTATGTTTGGTTACTTACAGTAAGCTGATCTAAATATAATGGTTTAGCTGCAAGTCGATGGTTATTTTGGCCTCTGAAAATTGATAATTTTATAGCATACTTCAAAAATAACCCTTTAAGGGTATATTTACTAAAGTGTGGGTTTTTAGAAGTGGAGATGTTGCCCATAGCAACCAATCAGATTCTAACTATTATCTTCTAGACGGTGCTAGATAAATGATAAGTAGAATCTGGTTGCTATTGGCAACATCTTCACTTCTAAAAACACGCATTTTAGTAAATATACCTCTTAGACTATAGCTACTTTATTGGAGTAATATAGCTGTTTATCACATGAACACAAAGCATACGTTACATATATGACGCAACTGCAAATTATTCTTAATATAGGCCATCACTTCAACAGTGAACATGTACTTCTCTTTTGTGTGTGGTTTCACACAGGAGGAAGTTATTGCAAGCAGTGATTTGTGTTGTATTGTGTAACTCTGTTTTACCCAAGAAATATGTGCTGTACTTTGAAAACCTTTGCAGAGTTTAGGGACACTTAATATTTTTTACCAGTGTTATAAGACTAAAGTTCCAAGCAACTGAGTGTGTGGTTCCACTATGCTGCACCAGAGCACTGCACAGTAGCTGGTCCTCACTTCTGTGTAGCTGTCTGGGATACCGATTAACAGCCAGTTGGTGCAAATATAGTATTATTTGGAAAACTCTGAATCCATTAGGGCTGAATGGAATATCATGATGTGTCATTTAGTGATTATTAAAATACTATTATTTATTTACAGCTATTCCTCCATTTATAATGAACAGTTTGGAAAAAAAAGCTTTTCTTAAGGTAATGTGTATATTCTGTGTTGTCTATGCATAGTACTGTAGTATTTTTACATGCACAATGCTTTCAACTTGTATACCCTCCAGTCTCACACAAGTTGCTGTCTTTTGTTTTGTGTTCAGAGATTTCCATGGATGAGTGCCCCTATACAAGTTGGAATAGTGGGTTTCTGGTAAGTGTTTGTGCTATATTTCTCTACTTATAAAAATGTGTTTAAAATCATCTCCAAATTAAAGTAGACTAAATCATTTATTTTCTTATTCTAACTACACCTACATATGAGCATTGATCAACAGGGTTTTGTTCAGTTCTATTTCTGACAATAAATTGTATGATTTATTTATTTTTTTAATTTGTATTAGTACCATATTGACTTGCTCTTGGTCAATTCATGCATGCAGATGATCAAATTAATCTAACAATATGGTTACAAATAAAACACATGCTTACATTTATTAACACAATTAATTAGGGGCCAGTTTTCTCACACACTGTGTAAAGTGCCAGCAACATTTCAATTAGAAGACCCATGATCAGCCTGATTGATTGATTTAAAGAAATATATTTTTTGCTTTAAGTGATTTATAAGAATTTTTTTTACTTTTTTCAGTTTGGTATTTGCAACACCTCTTTGCTGTGCATTATTTCCCCAAAAGAGGTAAGCTATTATGCACATCAGCTAGTAGTAGAGCTAAGACCCTCTCTTTAAAACATTTCTCTTTTCCGCTACCTGTATCACGTTTTAGAATATAAATATATATTTTTTGAAATAAATATGATCTAAAGATTTACTGGTATTTGGAGTTATATATTTGAATTCACATTTTGGATAAGTGCCTCTTATGATATGACTGATGAGAACGGATAAGGGGTTACCCATCTATATACAAGTAGGATTTATTATTTTTATTTTTTTATGAAGTATTTTTAATTTCACAGTACTGTAGTACAATTTAACATCTTCAAATATGTTCCTAAACCTTTTACATATTTGTAAATTCCGCTAGTAATCATTTCATATAAAGAAATATATATATTATATTTAAGTTCCCGGCAAAAATTAATCAACAAGCCCTCTTCCGCCTAACCAGTAGTACCGTGTTGCCTGGGACCTCACAGTTTGGTAGCTGCTTCCTTCTGCTTGTGAGATGGTTGCTTCACCAAATAATATATTACTGGATAATTTTGAAAGTATCTAATCTATGTTGATCAGTTGAGAATACAGCTGTTTGGGTGGCTACAGTTTGTACAAATGGCCACAATGTTTTGTGCCCAGAGATGTAAAGCGGGGCATACACGGTGCGATATGCACCATGTATTACGACTGCCTATCCGATGCCCGACATATCGGGAGGTCCCCACACACGGAGCGAAGTGGATGCTGACCGCCCGATATACCAGGACCCCCCTCCCTCACCCGCATAGCGCAACATGGGGTCGTACATCGCAACCCCTGATCGAGTGAATTTTCTGTAAGATCTGGGGATGCGATGTACGACCCCACGGGAGCGCACATGGGATGATATCATGCCCATACACGGTACGATATAGCAGCTATATTGTGCCAATCCGTCGGATCGGCTACTATATCGCACCGTGTATTGCCGGCTTTAGAGATATAGGCTTTAATAGGGGTGAGAATCTTCCCAGCCATTATTCATTAGAAAGTGTTATTTACTTAGCCTATTTACAGGTTTATCTTACATATAGGAGAGTTTTTTTTGTTTTGATTCTTTACAGAGCTGATTTTACAGCATAAGCTATTTTATCATAAGATCGTTGTCACGGAGTTACACAGCTGTTAGGATTCCAGTTGTCATCGTCTTTTTGTTCTCTTTTGAGTCTCAAAGGTTAAACTTGTTAATTAATAATCTTTGTTTTTTGCTTAGCTCAATGTCCGTGTCACGTCTGGAGCCTGAACTGCAAGCACAAATTAAAGAGAAAAATCCAGGACTGGAGCGAGTATACTTCAATAAAGGGTTATAATCCTGTCCACACAGCGATCATGGAGCGCCATGCATTTTCAGAAAATGTATGTCGCTGACCTTATAGGAAAAATAAAGCAGGTCCTAAACCCTTTTAGTAATAAATAGAAGAGATTTGTTTTATACGTTTTAAAGAAATGTTGCTTATTGATTTTTATTTTTAATTGAATTCTATTTGACCACACAATGAAAGCACCAATCCAATGTTATGTTTATTTTTACAGGTACAAGTGGTCTATATCTTTTTACATAGACTTTATATACCAGTCAGCCGTAACATTAAAACCACCTGTCTAATAATGTGTAGGTTCCCCGTGAGCCGCCAAAACAGCTCTGTCCCATCAAGGCATAGACTCCGGGGGTATCTGGCACCAAAATGTTAGCAGCAGATCCTTGAAGTCCTGTAAGCTGCGAGGTGGGGCCTCCATGGCTCGGACTTGTTTTTACAGTACATCCTACAGATGGATGGAAATGAGATCTGGGGAATTTGGAGGCCAAGTCAGCACCTTTAACTCTGTCATCTTCCTCAAACCATTCCTGAATAATATTTGCAGTATGGCAGGGTGCATTATCCTGCTGAATGAGGCAATTGTCATCTGCAATAATGTTTAGGTAGATGGTCTGCAATAATGTTTAGGTAGATGGTATGTATAAAAGTAACATCCACATGAATGCCAATGTTTTCCAGCAGAACATTGCCCAGAGCATCACACTGCCTGCACCGGCTTGCCTTCTTGCCATAGTGCATCCTGGTGCCATCACTTCCCCCGGCCCTCCACATGATGTAAAAGAAAACCTCATTCATCAGACCATGACACCTTCTTGCTCCATGGTCTAGTTACAATGCTTATATACCCATTGTAGGTGCTTTTTTCAGTGGACAGATGACAGCATTGGCACTCTAACCTGTCTGCAGCAAGCTGCAATTACACTATGTGTTCTGACACCTTTTTATGATAGCCAGCATTAACATTTTCAGCAATATATGCTACATTAGTTCTTCGAGATTGGACCAGACACGCTAGCCCTTGCTTCCCACACGCATCAGTGAGCCTTGGGCATCCATGACCCTGTTGCGGGATTCACAGGTTGTCCTTCCTCAGACCACATTTGGTAGCTACTAACCACTGCATACTGGGAACCCCCCACAAGACCTGTCATTTTGGAAATGCTCTGACCCAGTCTTCTAGCCATCACAATTTGGCCCTTGTCAAAATCGCTGAGATCCTTACCCTTGCCCATTTTTCCTGCTTCCCAACACATCAACTTTCAAGAACTGATTGTTCACTTGCTGCCTAATATATCCCACCCCTTGTCAGGTGCCATTGTAACAAGATAGTCAATGTTATTCACTTTACCTGTGAGAGATTTTAATGTTATGGCTGATCGGTATGTGTATGAACATTCGTTTGCATTTAACAGTAGGAGAGTGCATTGCCTCTTCAATCATCTTCTAGTATGGTGACCAAACTGCTTGTGGACTGCCAGCTATTGTTAGACATTATTGGGAAATGGTTAAAAAAATTTAATTGTCTTTGTGGCAACTACATGGAAGAACATATGGTTGTCTGATGGTTTCCTGTAAGAGAGGCTTATATTGTGAGAGAGTAGACTTCACTCATCAATTTATTTATTTCAGATTTTACTCCATAAATGTTGCACATATCCACATTGGTTTACATAGATGTAGATTTTATTATTAGAAGATTATTTTACAAAACTTATTTCAAACTGTGAAATTCTGTCACAACTGCCTACTGTTTTATACATGGCTTAATATGTATATAGTAAAACAGCAGACTGATAATCCGGTTATGGATGATTGGTAGATAACCTTGACTGCCAAAGCTCATTTAGTTGTGATTAATGTGTATTGTCCTTATGGTTTGTTGGAGCAATGTGCACCGATTCTGAAAACTGCCAGCAACCATTGAGATTTGTTCTAAAAATTGTTTTCTTGCCTCATTCTGTTTTTGCAAGTCCTGTCCTCCACAGCTACATTCATCAGATTGAGGGTGATGGCAGTTTAAAGTACACAAATATTTGAACTAGAACATTTAAACACCAAAAGATTTTACACCTATGGTTGCAATTTGGATGGACTATTTGGGTTTTACACCTAATTGCCAATTACACTGTGTATGAGCTCAAGAACACTACTGATCTCCATCTGTATTTGACGGGAGGCTATTAGATATTGGCCATACGATGACTGTATCTGATCTTTCAGATAAGCCCATACATGTTTAGGTACGTTTATGGCCAACTCTGTCTTAAATCCGGCATCTGGCGGCCCAATGGCCACTTGTTTGGGCTCCTGTGAAAATTTAGTACGTTTAACATTTTCAATTTTATTTTGTTTTTAGAAAGGAACTGTTCACATTATCACCATATGACATTCTCAACAATCTCTTATGGGCATTGTGGGCCTGATTCAGAGTCGCACAGTTGGCTGATGTTTTAAGTACTGTACTGTGCTGCGCATGCATCCCGATTGTTATTGATGTGCAGGTTCAGATTTTCCCGCCAAGTTCGTATTTTTCCCGCCCAATTTCGGGTCTCAAAGACGCAAAACGTTGTCATCTTTCATGAACAAACATCATCTTTCATGGACAAAAGACCATGAAAGATGACAAAGTTTTGCCTCTTCTGAGACCCTAAATTTGGTGGGAAAAATTAGAACTTGGCAGGAATATCTGAACTGAAGCCTGCACATCTCTAACTAAAATACATTCTCCCTGTGTTCAAATTCATTCTGTGTCTCATTGCGGTAACAATTGGGATACATGCACAGCACAGTACAGTGCTTAAAACATCAGCCAACTGTGCGACTCTGAATCAGGCCCACAATGCCCATAAGAGATTGTTGAGCCTGTCATATGGTGAAAATGTGAAAAGCCTGCACATCTCTAAGTTTTAGCGGGCAGGTGTAACGGTGGTAGCTAGGCAGACGTGGGTGTGTTGCTGACAGTGGCTGCATCTAAAGACACACAACCGCTCACACAGGACGCCATTTTCAGCCAAAAAAACCGCATGCGCCATAGTGCTGTTGTAACTAAATGGTGCGTCTAAGGATACACCAGACTGATTTCCACAGGCACAAGACGCTGCAAGTGGGCACTTTAGATTTGAAGAAATCAGAGACTACATTAGCATAAAGACACTGCTGCATGCAACTCAGAATCAGCCCTTTATTCCAAATAATTAGATGTAAGGGTTGCTTCAGTTGTATTTTGTTATGACTTTACCCCATGTTATCTGATATTATTGACTCACTACTATCATGCTTGCCAACTCTCCTTCATTGTCAGGGAGACTCCCTGAAATGGTAGCAATCTCCCTGTCTCCCTGAAGAGTCTAGCAGTCTCCCTGATTGCACCTTACCCCCATTATGAAGCTGTTATATAAAAACAAACAAACAAACAAACAAACAGATATATATACATTCAAATGGGATCAGTAGTATCATTTCCCTGCATTGGATATAAGGCACAATGATCCCTATGGCTATACATGCATTTTCTGAGAAGTATCAGTGTGTTTTCATGAACAAATAGATCTTACTAACTGCTTTTGGGCTTGTTTAATTTTGAATGTAAGTCAATTTTATGACCCGCCTGTCCGTTGTAGCAGTACACACCCACTTTAATGCGCGCGCTCATAGGTGTTGCTTTCACAATCTCCCTGAAATGCTTTTTCAAAAGTATGCAAGTATGCTACCATGTGTAACAAAGAAAATACAAATATTTGGTGCTAATGCATCTGTTTTGTTCTATTACTTGGTGCATAAATATTGTAGATATTACAATTGAATAACAAACTATCAAAGTCTTTCTAGCACACAGTCATCCTGTGCTCTATTACTAAAGGCCTAGTAGTAGTTACTATAAGTGCAGTGTTTGGACAAGTTAAAAAAAAAAAAACACATACTAAAATTAATTCTCATTTAGACTTTTCTAAATATTTGCAGATAAAACATTGTATTGAAGCAACGATCAGGTTGTTAGACATGTATGAAAATGAAGTAAGATAAATTCCTACACTAGAAATATGTAGAACCATTTTCATTAGTGCTGTAGAATAAACCATGTTTTTTATGTACTTTATAGAAATATTATGGTTGTCCTGTACTTTTGAGTGCAAGGTGGTAATTGTTTTATTAACTTGATTTGGACAAATTTGGGATTTAAGTGATGGATTTAGATTAGGATTTGCACACCGGTGGCAAGCCATGTAATCCAAATACAGGAGAAGTTGAGAAGAAAGCTTTAAACTCCCTGGTTCAGATAAATATTGTCCAGGACAGATGGCATTTAGGCTAAACCAGAATATATAATTTGGAGAAGACTCAAACATAAGACTGTGGCACAGTCTGTCATTGTACTTGTGTGAGCTGTTTAATGTCATAGTTAGAGCCACTAATCCAATTTTGGAATTCTAAAAGAAAATAATCAACAATATATCACCCAGACAGCCTAGCACAGAAATAGTTTTGTTTTTATTGTGCCATAGTGTAGTTTTGTGTATTACGTTGATGCACAGTTATGGAGCAAAATATTCCTCCTTCCTCAAATTCTTTATCATCCTAGAAATTCAGAAGTACAGTAGAATTATTAAATACAGAAAGTGTTGTAGACAGTCTGGAAGATTATACAAAGACAAACCTGCATAAAGAGCATGATTGTATACTCAGTGTAAGGAGACCCAACACCGTCATCAGGGTATAATCTGGTGACTGCCCCATCCGTTCCCTTTTCTTTGATGGATTTTGATCTGTGTGCATCACAGTAGTTCTGAACTAATATAATATATATATATATATATATATATATATATATATATATGTGTATGTATGTATGTGTGGTGGGGACAGCACCATGCATTTTAGCAGATGAGTGCATGCACACATCAATATGGTAACCTCTCAATGATTTTTGGACCTGCTGTATCAAACCATGGTGTAATTGAATAGGCATTGTTGGTACTTGTAAGTTTGTGCAGCTTAAGTGCATTTACTGTAGGTCTTACCCTGCAGAACTCCTTGTCATTCACATTTTATATATGCAGCAGCATACTGTATTCTTTGGAGGCATGGCCTAATCAAGTATACTGCCTTTTGACCACTGGGTTATTCCATGTTAAGTGGACCAATTTTGGAGATTGTCCCCACTTGACCATCTCCAATTTTGATAATAGTTTATATGAAATTTGGCATATTTGACTTTGGAAAAATTTAAGTTCACAATATGCAATAGTAGCAAAACTATAGCACAAATTGTGGGTGGGAGCAACTATCAAAATTGGAGATGTTCAGGTGGTGAATCCTGGTCCACTTGACTTGGAATGACCCCACTGTCATTATGTAGTTTTTGAAGTCTGGTATTGACTGAGCATCCACCATTTACCCAGGTGTACTGTAATGATTGCTGTGTCCAGACAAGTGTATTCTCAGAGATTTCTGAGTGTTAAACATTAATATTCTAGTCTGAAATGTATTTATAAATCATTTGCTTTCTAAATGAAGTTTTCTATAGATTTAGTAGAATACTTATATATTCAGTAGCAACTTACAATATTTAAATTAGGCTTTACTTTGGGGAGCTCTTGTTCTAAAGCTGGGTACACACTGAACAACCATCATCTGTATTCTGTCGCAGGTCCCTCTGGCGAGGGGGCATGTCGCACCCCCTTCCCTGCTGCCTCTGCTGCAAGTGTACCAGCTGCCTCTACACACTGGGCCTGATTCAGAGCCGCTCGTAAGCGGCCGCTCGTTCGCTCCGAGCGATGTTCGCACATCTGCGCATGCGTATGGGTCGTAATGCGCATGCGCCAACCAGTCATTGCAGTCGGAAATCGTGTGTTCGCAAAATAGCGAGTGACAGGATGAGGCGTTTGTGGGTGGTAACAGGGGAAGGTGCTTGAAAACGGGGAGTGGAGATCCGAACGCAGGCGTGCCAAACGGTCAAAACGGGCATTTTAAGGGTGTGCATAATTAACAAAGCAGCGTCATCGGCCACGTCACTTGGTTGTCTCTTAGCCTGAACTGTTCGCATGATTGCGGTGGGAAAATCCAACCACAAGCACTGCGAGCAGTTCAGACGTCTTTCGATGTACTCGATTAATCTAATAAATAGCGGAGATGACGTATGATGCGAACGGCCAGGGGGCGTTTTTACAAAATAGCGAGCGTATATTTTGTTCGCTCGCTCAGACATAGAGGCGTCAACAGACCGCAAAGAGCGAGCACTCTATTTAAATATCCGGACCCTTTTTCTGAACGAGCGAGCGCAAATAGCGTCCGGCTCTGAATCAGGCCACCTGTACGATGCCCCAATATATCTGCAGATATATTGGGCATCGGCTGTGCAGCAGAACCGACACAATATGTCTGTGAACGACGTTCACAGACATATCGCTGGTACACACTGGCCGACGGGCACAATTGATCGGCCAATTTATCTGCCAGTGTGTACCCAGCTTAACAGTTCATGATTTTTGTTTAAATGTTTTGGTTAGTAACTGGTTATTATTAGGAGGCAATACTGAGAGATCTATGGCTCCTGTTCAGTATCCTTCTACCCTGTTTTAGCTGCTCTGTTCTATAGTCACTAGTTTTAAAACCTAATTGTTTTTTGTGTGTATAATATTCTGTTACCTAGGACAACTTTTATAATAATTCTGAATAAATGTGTAAGCATTGACCCCTTAAAGGATAAATCCACTTTTATAGTTGTTGGAAAATGGATTTAATAATCTTCAGTAGATGTTTGGGGGAAATATTTCCCCTGAGACCTGCTCTGTTGTGTGAGCGTTACTGAATACATAGTCTCCATAGGGGTTGGCTGATCTGCAGTGTCAGCTGGAGCATGTCCGATCAGCCGGACATCAACCACCACAACCATGTCATTGTGCTTCTCCTGTATGCTGACAGTAATGTCATTTAAAAGTCCTATCACCATTATGTTACTGTAGGGAATGACAGTTGGGTGCTGCTCATACTGCATCCTACTGACTTCATTATGACCCAATACAGCATATAGGATCCCAACCAAACATCTTCATCTTTAAAGAGGTGAGAGTGCATTGTATAAAAGTGTGTTTTGTTTTGCTTTGTTTTTTCAAGTGGAATAGTCTTGTTGTTTGGGTCTTTTTATAGGTGCTACTAAACTGGTTTACTTTGGTTAAATAGGTGCAAGATAGGATCAGGAAGGTGTAGATGTTTTTTTTAGCCTTATTTCCATTCCCTTGGCATAATTCACCAGTCACCTTTGTATTCTAAAGTCTTCTGGGAGAAGAAATAAGGATCACTTTGTACATACCCGTACTATCGGCAGAAAGAGTGGGCTGTTAAAGTTACCAGGAAATGGCATCTATGGTTCGTACTGTAGTTATAAATATGTGAGTTGTGCTGTAAACAGAATAGGTTAATAGCTTAAAGATAACAAGTAAGACTGATATAAACTACGTAGTATAATAGAATGAATGTACTGTCAGAATGAAGTGTTATGGAGTACAGTGTGGAGAATATATAATGCTTTCATTTATTGTGAGGATAAACAAAACATTTAATAGATTTGAAGCTTTAGCCATTTTTATAGAATTTATTTCACAGAATCTGGGCCTTTTATAATTTACTGCATTTCCTCTAATCAATGTATTGTGCCAAAGCTTTATGTAGTCTGCTGACCAGAATCATGATGGGCATTACCTATACAGCAGATTTTTTTTCAGCAATTCTAAACTGGAATTGGCTTTCGCATTTTCCATGGCTTGTCGCATAACCACCTACTCCATGGCAATAAAGGCTAAAATGACAGTGGCTTCTAACACCAGGTTTAACAAGTTATTTAATAAATGTATGTGGAAATTAATAAACTCCACAAATGACATCACTGCCTGTCCGACAGCATATTTATATTTGCAGTAAGATCTCCCCATTATTATTTTTGCTTAATCAAAGTAGTACTGGACTGAACAATTATAGTGCATCTTTGATATCCCAAAAACATACTAAATAGTGTGTTCCATCTTTTAGTTTGGCAGGAACAATGTATACTTTTTCCTGGCAGAGTTTTAACTATTTTTTAACACAGGAAACTAATGATATTGTATTGACAAAGTAAAGAACAGTGGCATCCTTCCCCGTGGTGACTCCTGGAGCAGGAAAGGGGGGCGTGGTCTCGCAGACAGGGGCGTGGCCTCATGGGCCAATCCCCCGTTTAAGTCACTGCGGAGGTACCAGAGGTGCGGACTGCCCCCCGGGACCACTCTGTGTGCATTCCCAGCTCCCTCACTGTGTCAGGACGTAATGCTACAGTGCAGCACCCGGCTCCTGTCACTGAGGAGGCAGCCCGCATCCCCCTTATGACGCACACTGGTAAAGAACAACCTATTATGCTTCTTTAAATAGTGTTTCATTTCACTATACTCAATAAATAGGCCCTGCCTACTGTGCCATCACTTTTTGAAAAGGTGCCCTACACGACGTACCTTTCCTAAAAAAATAAAAAAATCTGTTTTGACACAATTTAGTGTAAAATAGTAAGGTAATGGGATGCAATTTTTCTCATTGTGTTTCAGTAATTATATAGCTACCAGGCAGCTTCATTACAAACTGGTTTCAAAACTTTGATACGTTTGAAATAAGTCACAGTCGTAGTCTACTTCACATCATGACACACTTGTATTCTGCATGAGTAACATTCAGTGTATGTTTTTTTTACTGACCGAGAAATGGTACAATCATCTCTAGTACCAGTTCAGACATTTGCTATAGTTACTAAATTGCAGGTTTTCAAAGCCACTAATTCTCAACAGCTATGAGCACTGAATTGAAAACAACAGTTGTGAGAAATGCTAAGTCAGGCTGGTTTTGCCATTATTGCCATTGCTGTTTTAAAGCCAAAGGGCAAAGCTGCCATTAAGCGTTGTTTTGAAAACCCACTGTTTAGTTGATATACCCAAATTTCTCCCCTTTTTTTTACTTACATTTCAATGCTTTTTGCAGATTAGTTGGTCTGGGTTGTTATGCATTTTTATTTTGTTAGTAAACAAACCCTCCAATATGACCCCTTCCAACAGGTACAAAATACTCTGCTCCTGGAATTCCTTCTAAGGGGTCAATCCTATTAGCCGCGATGATCTCGTCAGTGCAAGTCAGCGCGGCAATGGCCGAACTTTCCGGCGGCCCGGATTCGCTGAATTTTGCTCGTAGTCCCATAGAATTCTGAGCAACTTTCAGAGAAGCTCAGAGCGGGCCGCGAAGGGTGCGAGGTGCCAGTCCGTTCCCGGTGTTTTAACACTATTGCAACTGCAACTCGCAGCCTTCGCACATAATAGGATTGACCCCTTAGTTGAGTATTGTGTCACTTTTCTCATCAATTACCTAGCACAACACAAGTGGCTGCAATCATAAATTAAGAGGGAAGTCCAGGAGCAGAGCATTCTGTACCTGATGGAATGGGTCATGTTGGAGGGTCTGAGTGAATAATTCACTATGTCAAATAATTTGTGGATGTTAGGAACAGGTGCCATAATATTGGCAAAGTGAGAGCATGTTAAGAGTAATTGGTTAGGAATGGAGTCCAGGCTGCGCTGCCAAGTCATTTATCCTGGATCTCATTATTATTATTATTATTATTATTATACAGAAATGTTGGGGCATGCATTATTTATGATTCATTTATATTTTGCAATATGTGCCATATTTTGTACTTGTCTCTCAATGCCTTGTGTTTCATTCTGCCAGCAATATGTCTTAAGAGTTACATTGTATTTGGTGATCTCTTTATTTCAATTGCATTTATTTTGTAACCAAAGAACATTAACTTTCAGATGGCCATAACCAAAGCTTCAGTCTATTAAGGTTTTGGTTTTTGTTTTTTACAAATTGTATTCATTCATATTATAGTATTATTAAAGAGAACAAACTGGAAACATAATGATAATGTAGTTGTGAAATGTTTTAGATAAAACAATACAAGTAATGTGCAATACAATCTAATGCAGGTTTGGAAAGAAAAAAAAAGTGATTTTTTTTTTTGTTTTGTTTTTTTTATTCTGACCACAAATATCTAAATGAGGTTGTACAGTGAACAACTGCAATTTGTGTTTCAATTAAATAATAGTGGGAAAAGTCTATTAGGAAATGTAAATGTTCTATCTGAATTGAACTAGCTGAAACAAATAAAAACAATACTGGTAATAAGTCAGTGTCACTTGTATTTCATCTATAAAAGCATGCATATGTAAATGAAAAACACTACTGCTTTGTGGCAGCTGTCATATGATGAATAAACGGGAGATTAACTCTACAGTCATTTATAGAAGCAGAATTCATGGCAAATAATCCCCTATAAAAGCAGAAGGAGTTCCTGGCTAAAACCAGTTACATGGTAGCCCTTTCAATTGTTGACTTTTGTATCACACAATGCTTTCTTTTAAACTTTTGATAAACATTGCATCTTTAAATACAATAAGGATGTGTTACAACTGCGTGTGTGTATATGTGTGTGTGTATATATATGTGTGTGTGTATATATATGTGTGTGTATATATATATATATATATATATATATATATATATATATATATATAAAATAGGACCAGTCAAAAGTTTGGACACACCTTCTCATTCAGTGGTTTTTGTTTATTTAAATTATTTACAACGTAGTAGATTAATACTGAAAACATCAAAACTATGAAAGGACACATATGGAATTGTGTTGTAAACAAAAAAGTGTTAAACAAATCAAAATATGTTTTATATTTTAGATTCCTCAAAGTAGCCCCCTTTTGCTTTGATGACAGCTTGCACACTCTTGGCATTCTCTCTGTCAGCTTCATGAGGTAGTCTCCTGGAATGGTTTTGAATTCACAGGTGTGCCTTGTCAAGAGTCAATCTGTGGAATTACTTGCCTTCTTATTGTATTTGATACACAGTGGACACCACTCTTTGACTACTGTTGTAATCCATATTATGGCACCAACCACTCAACTCAGTAAAGAGAATCGACAGTCCATCATTACTTTAAGACATGATGGTCAGTCGATATGGAAATTCCAAGAACTTTGAATGTATCCTTTGCAAAAACCATGAAACGCTATGATGAACTGGCTCTCATGTGGACTGCCCCAGGAAAGGAAGACCGAGAGTTACCTCTGCTGCAGAGGATAAGTTCATTAGAGTTACCAGCCTCAGAAACCGCTACTTAACAGCACCTCAGATTAGAGACCACATAAAGTCTTCACAGAGTTCAAGTAGCAGACAAATCTCAACATCAACTGTTCAGAGGAGACTGCGTGAATCAGGCCTTCATGGTCATATTGCTGCAAAGAAGCCACTACTGAGGATGAACAACAAGAATAAGACAATTGTTTGGGCCAAGAAACACAAGGATTGGACATTAGACCAGTGGAAATCTGTACTTTGGTCTGAAGAGTCCAAATTTGAGATTTTTTGGTTCCAACCCCCGTGTCTTTGTGAGACACAGAGTAGGTGAGTGGATGGTATCTGCATGTGTGGTTCCCACTGAGAAGCATGGAGGAGGAGGTGTGATGGTTTGGGGGTGCTTTGCTGGTGACACTGTTGGTGATTTATTCAAAATTCAAGGCACACTTAACCAGCATGGCTACCACAGCATTCTGCAGCGCCATGCCATTCCATCTGGTTTGCGCTTACTGGGACCATCATTTTTTTTTCAACAAGACAATGACCCCAAACACACCTCCAGGCTATGTAAGGGCTACTTGACCAAGAAGAAAAGTGATGGAGTGCTGCGTCAGATGACCTGGCCTCCATAATCACCTGCCCTAAACCAAATTGAGCTGGTTTGGGATGAGTCGGACTGCAGAGTGAAGGAAAAGCAGCCAACAAGTGCTCAGCACCTCTGGGAACTCCTTCAAGACTGTTGGAAAACCATTCCAGGAGACTACCTCATGAAGCTGTTTGATAGAATGCCAAGAGTGTGCAAAGCTGTCATCCAAGCAAAAGGGGGCTACTTTGAGGAATCTAAAATATAAAATATTTTGATTTGTTTAACACTTTATCGTTTCCAACATAATTCCATGTGTTCTTTCAAAGTTTTGATGTCTTCAGTATTAATCTACTATGTTGAAAATAATTTAAATAAACAAAAACCATTGAATGAGACGGTGTGTCATATATATATATATATATATATATATATATATATATATATATATATATAGCGAATACGACACCCAAGCAGTTTCTGCTGATTAAAATTATATGCGTTATGCCTATACTGTGTGCGGCTGTATCTGCATGCGAAATGCTACGTTAATGTCACATCCGCAGATACTGTAACGTAGCAATTCGCATGCAGATATAACCGCAGTCACGCACAGAATACAGAGTCGCACTGCGCTCACGTGTTGTGTCTAGCACACAGAGGATAGATGGATTTCATAGGCCGCCTTGTCCAAATTACAGAAAAAAAGACAGTCATTCAGAAAGTCCTTGGTCCCAAAGATTGCATTTAATAGATCTCATACCTGTATATGTATTTAGGTAGAAACCTCCATTCTGTCCACTAGATGGAGATATTTTAATGAAATGATCCATGAGACAACTATTTATTGCTTAATTATTAACAATTCATTATATCTAAATAATATTGGATTCTACTGAAATTCAAGTGGCCAGTTTATGGTGATGAATGGATCAATTTTGCAGGAATTAAATAATTTCCCTGAATCCTAGGCACCTATTTGTCCATCCTGAAATTTTGGGGTTGCATTAATTTTGTATATATGTAACTACGGATACAAACTTAAAAGTGTAATAATTAACATTTCTACATAATTTCCCCAAGCAATGTGCTTAATATTTTGTCACAAGAAAAATCTGCATAAAATTAATTCTCACACAAAGTTCTATTTATGGGATCTATTTATGAAGCTTAGAAAGCTTTTTCTTTTTCTTTGAAAAAACTGCTCTTCTCTGGTTCTCTTTAATGGGGTATATTTATTAAAGTGCGGGTTTTTAGAAGTGGAGTTATTGCCCATAACAACCAGATTCAAACTATTATCTTCTAGAAGGTGTTAGATAAATGTTTAGTAGAATCTGATTGGTTGCTATGGGCAACATCTCCACTTCTAAAAACCCAGACTTTAGTAAATATACCCCAATGTATCAAAACATTAAGCTATTTAGTGTCACTCATCACAGTCACCATACACCTCTATGGAGACGGGCATCTTGCAATTCAACTTGAGATGACTATACCTATACCCAGCAAATGTTTTACTGGATCCCATCCTGGTCAAACTACTGTGTACTGTATATGCGTGGCTGCTGAGGAGCATGGTAAATACTAGCTCAATTGCAATCTATATTGCTACTATAATCAGCTATACAGACTGTTAGTTAATGCTGGATACTGTATGGATAAAAAGACCCCTAATAAAACAAAATCTTGTCTTAAATGAATGTGTAACATTCCTCTGGGTATGATGGGTTAAAAACATGCCAATCTGTCTGCCACTGCAAATGCTCATGTTAGGTGCTCCCAGGACATTAATGTGCCAACTCTCATTAATATCTGAATTGGTAGTCAGTCCATGGTTTGTACATGTAACTAAAGAATAATTCTGCTTTTTTAATAACACTTCCTATCGCATTTGCTATAAAATGGATATTAATGATTTAATAGGTAATCTAAAGCTGGGTACACACCTTGAGTGATCTGCAGATATATCTGGAGATGATGGTTGTTGGTACACACTGAACAATCATCATCTTCCTTCTGTCCGTGGGTCCCGCTGGGGTTGCATCGTGACCCCCACCCCATGGCTGCCGCTGCAAGTGTATGGGTGGTCAGGTGATTGCCCGTACACACAGCACGATGGACAGATATATCGGCATATATATCTGTCATCGGCTGTGCAGCACAGCAGATGTGATATGTCTGGTACACACTGGCTGACGGGCATATGATATATTGGCCGATCAATTGATCGGCCAATATATCGGCCAGTGTGTACCTAGCATAAGAGGGTATTTGGGATATAACCCATATCAAGGATATTGTTATGATCTTGAAAGAGATTATTCGCACTGAAGAAGGCTATTTAAGTCTAGAAACAGTACACTGGGTCCACTTTGCCCAGGAGCAGTGAATTGGAACAACAGCAGGCACAGCCCCAGGGCTTTAGCAGATGTTTGGTGTTTAATTTCCCCTTCCTTTTATGCACACATTATCTGCTAATTCTACTGATTACTATTTTTTTTTGTTTTGCTTTGCCATTTCAATTTCTTGTGTTTAAACCACCTCCATATATCTTCTAATACTGGTTTTCCCGCTTGGTTTACCTTGCTCTCATTCCTATTATGTACACAATCCAGCCATTTTTGCTAGCCTACTATCCTGTTCATACCCAGGGCTATCGCAAGGTTTTTGGATGCCCTAGGAAACTGTTCACCCTACTGCCCCGCTCTCTCCAATACCTAATATACCATGCATTAGTAACCCCAATTTATAATATGCCACCAAGCAGTGTCCCAAATTCATAAAGTGCCTCATAACACTGTCCTCAATTCTTAATATATGGCACACCCGTGCCACAAATTAATTATATGCCAAACGGCCATATCCCCAATTCATAATTATGCTACACATCAATGGCTTCAATACATAATATGCAAAATGTGTGCCCCATAATTACTTTTACAGATGTGTCCACATACATCTTACCTCTGTGCGGTACAAGTCGCTTTGAACATAATGCGTGAGCGCCATGTTACTTGGTATCGCTGCCAGTCTTTTAGTGCACCCTTTTACCTTCAAATGCATCTTATTCGAAAAGTGATGCAAATAGGATGCACAAGCAGCTTTTGCTGATTAAAATTATATGTGGCATGCCTATATTCTGTGTGCGACTGTGGGTGTATCTGCATGCGAAATGCTGCATTACAGTGTCAGCAGCTGTGACACTGTAATGTAGCATTTTGCATTCAGATACACACACGGATGGATCCGTACATGCCTATGCCCTGCTGATCACTGCAGCAGCGGTATAGAGCTAGGTTTACACAAGTGACCTTGCCCCGTAACTGGGCCTGCTTTTGGCACTGATGCATGGCATAACGTATTGGTGGCACAGCTGTATGGCATATAAATAATTTGGGGCTTTGTGTGGCATACCCAGGGACCTGTACCTGACTGGAACCCAGGGACCTGTACCTGACAGGGACCCGGAGATGGAGGGGTCCTAAAAAAAATGGATGTATGGGACCACAATAAATATTTAGACTACACATCTTTGTCCCAAAATTCTTTATATGCTATACAGCTGTGCCCCCAATACATTGTCACACATCACTGCCGCAATACATATTTATTCTTCCTCCACTAGGTGGCTCAGGGACAACTCTGGGGTATAGCCTGGAGAGGAGAGTCTGAGCACCAAATAGTTAATGAGATTACCCACAAGCCTAGGCTCCTCTCTTCTATAACCTGCACCCAGGAACTGGGACCTCAGGTTTAGTTTGGTGCCAAAGGCAGTAGCAGGGCACCGGTTTTCAGGGGGGATGACTGAGATGTCCCCCCGTATTTTTATAAATTATTTCGTATCCATTTTATCTGAGCAAGAGGTGCAGGGCATCCTATAAGACGCCGTCACCGCTGCTCCACCAACTCAGCACCGGGACCGCAGCACTGGCGACTGGGTCAGTGACTTTGGCCGCGGACTCCACTGGAGTTGCAGCCGGACGGTGGGGAGAGCTGAACAGCTCACAAGGCAAGAGCAGCTCCCTGCTAGCAGGGATCCGCACACACCGCGGCAGTCATCACAGTGCAGGAGACCACGGCCGGTGCTGGTTGTGAGGGCACTGGTTGTCTCTGCGCTAGACCACCAGGGTTGGAATAGGACTCCGCTTAATAGCATTGCTGGCAGATATACCCTGGGGTCATACCAGTTGGGGAAGCAGGGCTCCTCCTGTTAGTCCCTTCCCTAGCCCTGGGAACGCTTCCTCACTGTAGACAGCACCTACCAGGTTCAATCTCTCTCCACCTCCTCTGAGATGCTGAGCGGCCATTTAATTGATTGCCCGCCTCCTGCACAGATCGGAGAGATATTGGGGCTTCTGTCTCCTCCATTACTGTCTTTTCAAAGCCAGATTATGTAATTAGCTCCTGTTTGCTATTAATAAGCTGGTTTGTTGAGCATTATTAACATTATTTGCCCACTTTTTCTACAGCAGTGGTCTGGGTGCATGTCAGTATATTTGGTCAATGTGTCCTGCTGTTGCTTCGGTGCCTTCGGGACAGGTGTGTGTGTGTGTTTGTGTGTGTGTGTGTGTGTGTGTGTGTGTATATAAATATAATGTATTTAGATGTGTGTGTGTGTGTGTGTGAGTGTAGATATATACTTGTATAGTTTATTACACAAAGCCCATTTGAACACTCTTTGCATCCTCTGATCGCACACTAGCTGCTTATGCCTTTGTGTGTGTGGATTTTCTTGGATCACCTATAATGTCTTCTAAAAACAGAGCTACCATGGAGGTGGTGGCTCCAGTGTTGTGCACTTGTAAAAAATATATATATATATGTGTTTATATATAATGTGACTGAGCATCATTTATTTATTTTGGCGTATGGGCATTTCTGCGACTCAGGATGTCCAGAAATAAGACTACCTAGGAGGTAGGCACTACAGTATTGCGCACATATAAAAATTGTGTTACTGTCATTTCTACTCACGATCCGGAGCACAATGGCCTTTGCTTCTGCTGCTTTATGGCCCCGCAACAGGTGACTTTTCCCATTGAATACAGTCAGGAACTAGCTTGGGGGTCCAAGTTAATATTGGTAATGTTACAGTTTGTAGACAGGAAGTTACATGCTCCCTGTCCCTGTCGCGATTCTCAACTTTCCATGCCACCCGGGATGCAGACGTTTCCAACAGTCAGCTCAGGTCCACGTTCTTTCAGCAGTTGCTAGATAAAGATAGGGCTTCCAGGCGTAGGCCTTCTGCATGTGAAAGCCTTGCTCCTTTATCTGGGTTATGTCCCCAGTAGATATAGCAACTCTTGTCAGAGCAAGCCCCCAGGATCCAAAGCAGTAGAAGACCGTTATAGAAATTTCATCTTCCGCTCAGCTGCAAGACCTCCTAGCGGAGGCACAGACTCACCCTGGTAGCCAAGTGTCCAAGTGCATTGCTACCTTTTACCCTCTCCCAGCAACAGATAGGGCTTAGTGGGAGTCTTCTCCTGCTGTGGATGCCAATATTACTCGTATAATTAGGTCATCCCTCCTTCCTATTCCTAATATGGCATCTCTTAAAGGTCCTACTGATAGGAAGCTAGCAAATCTATTAAAAAACATTTATGTGAATGCAGGAGCTCTAGCTCGTCCTGCCCTTGCATCGGCTGCCACTTTGGAGAAAGGACTTTCCTCTGGCGCATATCTATGGTTACCATGTTAGAGAGGTGGCTTCTTATCTCTCCGAAGTATCTATAGATTCAGGCCTGGAGGCGGACACGGATGAAGGCCCTTCCCTATTTGGGTAATGTTTTGTTTGGTCCAGAATTGGACAAGATAGTGGCCACGTTGGCAGCATCTAAATCTGCTTTCTAGCCATCTGATGCCACCCTGAGTCCTAAAGCTTTAGTATCTCATTCCATTCCACACAGCAGAGCCAGAGGTCAGCCATTTCCCAGAAACCAGGGTTCAGCCTCTAAGAGCTCCAAGCCCAGAGGTAAGCAACCCTAGTCAACTAGACGTCGAGCTGCCCAGCCAGTGGATAAACCTGCTGCAGGATGGGTTGGGCCACCCAGGAGACCTCGGAGTGGGATGCCAGCTTCTTCTTTTCTCGGCAGTGTGGATGCATACGCTTGGGTCAGAGATGTCGTACCTTAGGGCTACGCTCTCACTTTGGACAGTGTCCACCTTCCCGGTTCTTTTTCACCGGCCTTCCTACACAGCCAGAAAAGGCAGAGACCCTCGAGGCATCTATTCGCCCTCTCATGGCCTCGGGGTCATCATTCGATTCCCCCATCCCTAAGAAGGTTAGGCTTTTACGCCAGTCTGTTTTTGCTTCAGAAGCCAGATGACGCTTTTCGACCCTTTCTCAATTAGAAACACCTAAACAATTTTCTCCAGATTAGCAAGTTGGAGTCCATTCAGTCCATCATTCTAGCATTGGAACCTGGGGACATTATCGCATTGTTGGATATCCCAGAGGCCTATTTACAATACGATCCAGTTACCACCACTTCCTCAGGTTTGCAATGCAAACCAGCCATTGTCCGTTTCAGGTGTTACCCTTTGGTCTATCCACTGACCCTCGTGAGTTCACGAAGGTCATGGCAATAATGGCAGCACGTATTCGACGCATGGGCATTAGAATCTTACCTTACCTGGACGACTTCTCCCAACTCAGTCTCCATCAATTGTAACATCATATCTGTCTGACAGTAGAGCTCCTACTGTACAGTCCTACGGCTGGGTGATAAATTGGAGGAAATTCACACTATCTCTGTCAAAAGAGATGCTCCACCTGGAAGCCTTTTTGGATTTTAGAGCTCAGAGAGTGTTCCTCCGGACAAGATTCTGATCTTACAAGCAAGAATACGCACCTTTCTCAGTCAGTGTTGGGTATCCATACATTCGTGCATGCACATTCTGAGGTCATTGGTCTCAAGGTTCGACATAGTGGAGTTCAGTCAGTTCCACTCCCGACCTCTCCAAACAGTCATTCTGAAGCTATGAATTATGTCTCTCCCGAATCTCAAGGCTCAGACTCTTATTCTTCCCCAGGAGGTACGTCTCTCACTACTGTGGTGGCTCCAGCGCTCACATCTGAACAAGGGACACCCCTTTTGGATCCATGACTGGGTCCTACTTACCACTGGTGCAAGCCTTCAGGGGTGGGGGGACAATAACATGCTATCTAATCTTCAAGGCCATTGGACAGGTGAGCCAGCTTTCCTTCAACATCCTGGAACTTTGTGCCCAGTATATGGCTCTGTGTCATGCACTGCACCTCCTTCAGAGATGTCCGGTGATGGTACAGTTGGACAGTGCATAAACAGTGGCCTACATAAACCACCAAGGCAGCACTCAGTCAAGGAGCCATATAAGAAGTCAGCCGAATTCTTTGCTGGGCGGAATATCATCTTCCAGCACTTTCCACCATTTTCATCCCGGACATTCAAGGTTGGGAAACTGACTTCCTAGATGATCAGGATGTCCATGCAGGCAAGTGGCTGCTGCATCCAGACGTCTTCCAGCTAATTAGTCTGTCAAGGGGTCTGCCGCACATCAACATGATGGTGTCTCGCTACGATAATCTGTTCCAAGTTATTTCTCCCGCACCAGGGATCCAGAAGCTCTCCTGGTAGATGCACTGGCGGTTCCTTGGACCTTTCCTTCTGATTTATGTCTTCCCTCCGATCTCAATAATTCCTCGGGTCCTTCGCAAATTCAAGCTGGAAGGAGGCACTCTGATCCTGGTGGCTCCAGATTGGCCACGGCGGTTGTGGTATGCAGATCTGCTCCATAGACGCCCCTCTGCATCTTCCACTGCGGCCAGATCTGCTGTCTCAGGGCCACTGCTTCCATCTGGAGCTAGCCTGTCTTGCTTTGAAAGGGTGTCTCTTAAGACGTCCATCCTAAGAGCTAAAGGATTCTCCAGGAGCATTATTCGGACCATGCTGCAGGCTAGTAAGCCTTCATCTGCATGTATTTATAATAGCATTTGGTGTACTTCTTTTTCTTGGTGTTCAACAGGGGTTTAAGCCTCAGGTCTTTCTGCCTTTCTCATATCCTATCCCTTCTGCAGTCAGGTCTGGATTCGGGCCTTTGGCTCTCATCCTTAAAGGTCCAGGTTTCGGCTTGCCTGCCCTTTTTCAAAGCCAGATAGCTCTACTGCCGGAAGTGCAAACTTTTCTGGGAGTTCTCCACAGCCACCATTCATTTCTCCTGTGGGTCCCTGGGATGTTTCTTTAGTTCTCCCAGCTCTCCAGCCTGCTCCACGTGGAACAATGTTTGTACTAGCCATCACGTCAGCCCGAAGGGTGTCGGATCAGAGTGCCCTCTCGTGTCGCTCCCCATTTCTTGTGTTCCTTTTGGACAGGGCTGTATTGAGGACTCACTTGGGCTACATTCCCAAGGTGGTATCCCGCTTCCATTTCTATCAAGACCTAGTACAGTAGTTCCTGCATTTCATAGTACGGGTCCATCTCTGCCGGAGGCTTCATTGGATGTGGTAAGGGCTCCTCTGGCTTTATGTCAGGAAGACCACAAGTCGGAATCTTTGTTGTCTTATATGAGGTTCATGTGAGTGGCTGGCTACTAAGCGGACCTTGGCCTGCAGGCTTTGCTTTACCATTCACCAAGCTTCCTCCTTGTTGAACCTTCCTACCCCTGCTGTGGTGACGGCCCATTCCTCCCTGTCAGTGGGGACTTCGCAGGCAGCACACTGTGGGGCTTCTGCAGAACAGCTCTGTATGGCTGCCACATGGTCATCTGCTCATACCTTCATCAGGTTTTATGCATTGACACTTTTGCATCCTTGGACGGTGCCTTCAGGGGTTCTATGCTCACTGCAGCTCAGGAGCGTCCCCGCCCATAGGGACAGCTTTAGGACATCTGAGTCATCCCTGTGCCCTCTGGTGGAGGAAGCAGAAAAAGAGACATGTCTTACCTGTTAAGTCATTTTCTTCGACTCCATAGGGGGCACAGAGTGGTCACCCTGACGGCACCTGTCTACGGTGGAGTGTTTTCTTGGTGACCACTCAGACTGTACTTTCCATGGAGTGTATGTATGCTGGCCTACCTTCTTCTTCTCCTCTGCCTCGCACCTGTCGTGGGCTTACAAACTAAACTGAGGTCCCAGTGGCTGGGGGTGGGGTATAGAGGAGAGGAGCCTGGGCTTGTGGGTTATTTCATTAACTATTTGGTGCCCAGATTCTCTTCTTCAGGCTATACCCCAGAGTTGTCCCTGTGCCCCCTATGGAGTCGAAGAAAAATACATATTAAGTTTAATATGGCTATATCACTGCTCCCCCAAGGTAAATCTCCAGGCCCAGATGGACTTTCAGGAGCATATTATCGTATGTTACAACCACATATTGCCCCGACGCTGTTGGAATTATTCAAAGTATTACATGAAAATAATACTCCTTATCCATCATTTAACAAAGCTTATATGACTCTCTTTGCCTAAGAATGACAAAGACCCGAGCTTGATATCTTTCTAATAGACACATTAGTATTTTAAATGTTGATTTCAAGCGCTTGGCCAAAAGCATGGCTTTAAGACTTCAAACAATACTTTCATTATAGTGACTGAACACCAGACAGAATTTGTACAAGAAAGTTATGTGGTGAAGGCCATACGGCCGACAATAGCAGCAGTAGTGGCATTGGGTGGTTTGTCTGGTGGCGAGAATATTTTTTTAAGCTTGTATGTTCATAGAGCATTTGATATGGTTTTATGGCCACATTTATTTAAAATTTTGGAGGAGAGGGCTTTCGAGACAGGTTTCATTGACTTAGTGGGACCCTGTTTTTATTTGGAGAGGGGCACCCGACAGGGTTGTCCCCTATCTCCACTTTTATTTAATTTAGCGTTAGACCCCCTACTTAGAATTCTTCAAAACTGGAAGTCTTTTCAAGGCATCAAAATAGGTCACCAAGAGATAAAAAATCTCAGCATTTGCTGATGATCTCCTCCTCTACATTAGCAATCCTGAACAGACTCTTCCCCTTATATTAAATAGACTTGATCATTTTGGCTCAATATCTGGTCTTCATATTATGGATAAATCAGTGGCAAAGCCGATTATGGGCACTGTCATATGTCCTAGATGGGCCTTTCAGTTTTCTCTTCAATGGGCTAAACAACATATTCCTTATTTAGGAATTGTATTACCACATAATATAACTCACCTACAGTATATAGGTTGAATAATAAAAAAGCTATAACAACGTTAACTAATGATATCAGGATGGGAGCGTTTTCCACTGTCCTTCCTAGGGAGAGCTATTCTCTTGAAAATGGTGGCTATACCTCGTTTAACATACCCTTTACAATCACTCCTCACAAAAGCTGATCAACTTCAAATTAATTTATTAATTTGTAGAATTATTTGGAAAGCGGGTCGAGCCAGAATAGCCCTATGGAAACTTCACCAGCCAAAGTCTTTTGGGGGTACAAACTTCCCAGATATTGTAACATATAATTATGCAGCCCTTATGCGCCACTTGCGAGATTGGCTGCTTCGCACCTCGACTTGTACCAATGTTTTATTAGAACAAAGCTTTTTAGAGTACTGTGATTCAACCTGCTTTCTTCATCAACATAATCAAGAAATACCGGAATTGATAAAAATTAATCCGCTGTTGTGGACGACCAGAAAATTGTGGCACATTTTGCAGCATAAAACTGGTCTAAACGCATATCATTCCTTCCATCTAAACCTAATCCATAACCCCAACTTTCTTGATGGCATGGCTGCTCATCCCTTCACCATGTGGCGACTGGCGGGCATTTCGAACATTAGATCTTTAGTTTTCACAGATGAAAAACGCTTACTAACATACAGTATACAGAAATCTCAACACAATTTGCAATGATTAGTTCTTATCCTTTAGCATTTATGCAGGTACGTTTTTACCTTACTCATGTTTTAAAACACTTTCCTAGTAAAGACTGGGACAACCTGCTAGACACTCTCCTGACATATCCGGTGCCAAAACGTAGAGCAATATCGATCCAATAAACTTTTTTTGAAAGATATAATAGACTATACTACAATCTCTGGAGGTATGTCCAAGTGGTTAGTCCACTTCCCAACTTTAACGATAACACTGCTGGAAAAAGCTGTGGAATTCCCTCGAAAAACTCTCCGAGCTAGAATGTACACCAAACTCTTTTTAAATATATATCAGAATACCGATCTGTCTCCACTTAGGCTCTTCTGAATGGGAACTTCTGAAAACCATTCCTGCCCAAGATGCCACCTGGAGGAAGCAGACACTTTTCACTGCCTTTGGGCATGTCCCATATACCCCTTTCACATCGCAAACACGGGTCAGACCCGGGTTTTGAACCCGGGTCAGGGCCTTTCACATCGCCATAATAACCCGGGTTATTGCAGATTTGGTGCCTTTTAACTCAACCCGGGTTGCCCAGGTTAAAACAGTGTGATGTAATTTTTAAAGGATTTTATTGGCTCACAATTATGATGACGTTTCAGTAAAGAAAAAGGAGGGGGTGGGGAATGCTTGCAGTGCAGCAATCATGGCAGACAAAGCACATGTCACAGATGCAAAGTGTGCAAAGGGCCTGATTCAGAGACGGACGCTCTGAATGAGCACTCGCTCTGAATCAGGGCATTTTTTTTTTTTTGTTCGGCCTCCTGGCCACTCGCATAGCTGTGAGTGACCACCCACAGCTATTGTGAGCGGCCAGGTTGATGGTCGCGATGGTCAAGACCATCGGGCTTGCGGTAGGGTCTTGTTGGCCGCAAGCCCTAGTGAACTTCCGGCGCTAAATAGAGCCGGAAGCTCACCACTAACATCACTAGTGATGTCAGTGGGGCTGCCCCCAAACGGCAGGCGTTCCTTCGGGAACGCCTCTGTTTCGCCAGCCACCCCCCCTGCCCACCTACCAAACGGGGCGAGCTGTCAATCACCATCGACAGGTCACCCCCTTTGGTGTGAGACCCGGAGCGACAGAGCGCCCGTCGCTAGCCTGGTCTCGCGCATGCGCACGACGGAGCCAGCTCCGTCGTGCACATACCCAGTGGGCAAACATCGACCTGGTTACGGGCACTCAGCGCTTGTGACCGGGTCTGAATCAGGCCCAAAGTGTACAGTGCAGGACAGTAATGTAAATACAGAGACATGTGCTCTGTGTGCAGGCTGGTCAGCTGCCTGGAAAAAGCCAATCAACACTATTCTCTCAGACTCGGGTCGAATATCCCGGGACTGTACCATTTAAGAGCCAAATAACCCGGGTCTGACCCGTGTTTAACCCAGGTTGAAATACCGGGTCGGTCGACCCAGGTTATTCATTTTGGTGCATTTTAAAATCATGTTGACCCGGGAATAACCCGGGTTATTTTGGCGATGTGAAAGGGGTAATAGTGAAATATTTCTGGCACTTAATTCGTAGATATGCGGAGGCTAAATGAATAAATTATGTCCCTTTTACCCCAGAGTGGGCAATCTTAGGAATTTTCAACCCAGGTTTGTGGATGACTTTAGAAAGTAGAAAACTTTTTTTAGCCCTGAGTACAGCTGGTAGAAAAACAATACTGCAAGGATGGCTGGATAGCTCGCCCCCTCAATTACCTTTACTTTTGACTAAGTTACACTTCTTATTTAAGATGGACTGGTTAGAAACACTTTTACAAAAAGAAAAAGGAGTGGAATGTTTCTTTTTAATATGGGAGCCGAGGCAAATACTTTGCACTGATCTTCAGGTTATGTAGTCAGGGCATAGTGCACGATTATGCATGCTTGGTTAGAAATGGCCTCATCTCCAAGAGCCCTATGAAAGCCATCTCACCCATCAGACTACAGGCAATGTCATGGTGGCTGGAACTGTATAATAAGAGCAGATGCAGTATTTGTAGCATGGATTTTGGGGTTTCAAATGGAACGGGTATGAAATTCCCGTCAGCGGCAGCCCGACAGGAGCAGAGTGCGACGCAGCGGAAGCCCGACAGCACTGGAAATCCCAATCGTGGATAGGTAAGTATCCACTAACCTAACCCCCCTAACCCTAACCCTCCTTAGGGGTGCCTAACCCTATCTTCCCCCCCAAGTGCCTAACCCTAACCACCCCCTTCCCCGCTACCTAAACCTAAGTCCCCCCTGGGGGTACCTAACCCTAACCCTCCCTCCCCCTAGCCTAACCCTTACCCTCCCGGGGGGGTGCCTAACCCTAAGTCCCCCCGGGAGCCCTAAACCTAACCCTCCCCCCCCCCCCCGCAGCTGTCCGCTCGCGGCGCCCGGCATCACTACGATCGTGATGCCAGGCGCCGGTCTCCCGGCGTCAGGGAAATGCAGGCGTCTACATCTAGACGCCCGGCATTTCACCCTTGCCGGGATAAGACAATCAGGAAGCCGGCTGCCGGTATATAGGCAGACGGCTTCCCGATTGCTTCCCGTTTCAAATTCCCATAGAGGGAGAGGGAAACGTTTTGCAATCAAACTGCCACACACAGGGCCTGATTCAGAGATTTACTCTAATGCCGTCGCAACTGCAAACTTGTACGCATCTGCAAATGAAAATATGCAAATGTCGCAGATGCTACGAGGATGTAGTAGAGGTGCTCAGGTGGCATTTTCAAGACATAACATTGGCTTCTCTTGCACTGCATGGGGATAAAATGCAACATAAATACTATACTGACAAAAACTTACCTATGGACAGCACCATTTCATGTGTGTTTATGGAAATAATGTTTGCTTGTACACTGGGGCTTAGTGGCAGTAACAAAGTCTAAAGATGTCACCCATTGGCTGGATAATTTTTCGCTAGCAGACAAGAGGACCAGGAGACACAGATATATGTCAACATATGTTTTTGCCCTTAAGAGCATAGCTAAAGCTTTTTGGAGTACACATAGGCGATACTTGAACTAAAGGCCCAAGCTCCAAAATGACTTCCCTGAAGATAGAAATTAATTTTAGACCAAGAACAAATCTGGCCTAGCCATTTATCAATTATAGAGATATGGGCTAAATTTACTAAGCAGCTGGATCTAAATTTTGCAACCTGCCAAAACCGCTGAAAAACCAGACCTTAGAAATGAATAGAATTAAATATCAAAGCACTATCGATGTTTTAGACCATGGAAATAATAGAATAGAATCAAAATCCCGGATTTATCAAGCAGCGGTTTTGAAAACTAACGTAAAACCCACCCACAAAAATGATTAGGCTCAGACAGGCGTGATTGCTATGGAGGAATTTGGTGCTTCTTAATAGAAATTACTGGACTTTTAACAGAAATACAGAAACAAACAAAAATATTAAATAAAATAATAAACCACACCAAACACGAAAACACCTTTAAAAAAGGCTATATGTAAAACATACCTGAATTAGACAATATACAGAAAAATAAATAAGACAACTTAAGGCAAGAGACACTGGCTACAATTAATTTTCACTATATCTTTCTCATACAACTTTCTTCTGCTACACTTAGGGGGGTGATTCAAAAGTAGAAAAGAGATATATATGGTGCAGAATGTTCTAAGTAAAATATTTATTACAGAAAAATTTAACACATGAAAGGTACCATAAAAAGACCACAAACAGTCTGCACATATTTCACTGATATGTGCAACCTGCTTGTTCAGGAGACAAATTCGGCCGTTTAAATCAGGACTTCAAAACGGACAGGATCAATTACATACACCGTCAATCAAAATGATCCTGTCAAAACTGGGAGCTTGGTAAATTCCCGATTTGAAAAAAAAATGTCAGTTTTTGATCGATCCTATCCAAGCTGAAAAACTAGAAAAATCGGGACCAGATCTTAGTAAATTTACCCAACAGTCTCTGCTTGGTCTCCTCATCTTTACTTAGATATGGAATTTATAGCAGAAAGCTGCACATGACCACATCAAGGACTAAGAAGTAACACAATTTTATAAAACTCTGCAAAGAGCTGAAAGAGTATATGATACAGTATGGCAAACAATTAAAAAGCACTTTAAAGGCAACTGTACAGTATGTGGTCAGATTCTGCAACCTCCAACCGCAGTTTGTACAGATGCAGTGAGATCACAGGTTTTTAGGTTTTGGAGTTGGCCAACAAATTTAGTGAGGTGTCATAGCCAGAAAACTGCTACTAATTTAGCTTTCCACTCATTGTGGCTATTGAGTTGTGGAAGCATAAGCTGTACATGTACTTTTTTGGTGATAACTCAGGCAATAAATAACCAATCTGTGTTTTTGCAGATAGATATTAGTCTGCTGCAGCATTCAGTCCTGAGATGCTTAGGTTTCTTATTACATTTAGAGTTGTTTCAGTAATTATGGTTAGAGCTGAGCTTGGTCATAAAATACTATCAGTGAATCAGGCACCTTGCTAATGGCAACCATTCAGGAGGCCCCTCCCAATGCACAGTAGGTAGATCGGAGGTCCTACATGTTCAAATTATGCCTGGCAGATTGACAAGCTGTCATAGAAGAACTCATAGCTAGCTCATTCCACTTAACCATTTTTACCGGTCAGTGTGGCATAGATGGCAAATGCTCACGGAAACAAGAACATGCAGAGGAAGAGATTATTAATCTCCCGTCTTCTTCTGTTGGCTCAGATACATAAAGCAAGTTGTTTCAATGCTACCACCATCTTCTTAGTTGTAGCAATTTCATTTTTTGCCAAGTTATCAGATGAGTTTGTGTCCGACATCCCTTGAGTAGAAGAGAGTAGCAAAGGAATGGCCCATGCCCAACAGGAGGCAGACAATACATATGTATTTTGAAAATCTGTCAGAGAACAAGTTTTGCAAGCTCAGGTGATTGCATCAAATAAGATACGTAAAAGGCATTTGTCGGGTCTTACTTCAGCCTTTCATACATAGGGCCGAAACTAGGATTTTTGTCACCCAGGGCAAGACAGTAATTTGGCGACCCCCCCCCAGCAAAAAAAACAAAGAGGTCATTCTCGAAAAGGGTGTGTGGTTTTGTGACACAGTAATGCCCCTTACACATTATGCCACACAGTAATGCCCTTGCACATTATGCCACACATTAATGCCCCTTGCACACTGTGCCACACATTAATGCCCCTTACACACTGTGCCACACATTAATGCCCCTTACACATTATGCCACACAGTAATGCCCCTTATAACACATTATACCCCTCCACCTCCAGAAGCATCTCACCCTTCCTTCAGCCCCTCCAGCAGCCTCTAACCTTGCCCCACAGTGTGGCTGTATCAGCAGGTGTTGATTTGGAGCCGCAGTGACAGGCAGCCATCCTCAGCCCTTGAGAGAGACAGAGCCGCAGTCACTCTAATGTGGCGCCGGTCATGAGCCAATCAGAGCTCACAGACCGGCAGCTGATGCTGATAGGCTGCCTGTCCGTGAACTCCTATTATCTTGCAACCGGCGCCAACTTACAATGACTGCAGCGCTGTGTCACTCTTTCAAGGGCTGCTGTGGGCAGCTCCAAATCAACACCTGCAGCCACCCGGACCCTCTGTTTCCTTGGCACCCCCATCAAGTCCGGCACCCGGTGCATGTGCAGCCCTAGAACTCCTCTAGTCACGGCCCTGTCATACAGTATGTGAGCTTGTTACCCCATACATACTCACCAGGACAGTAGGTATGCTCTTTTACCAATACAGGGTTCCTAATTCCAAATTAAACAAAAGATAAGATGTATTGAGGTCCGCTATTCATGCGTGAAGGCTTAGTTATATGCCTGGTCAGGCTGGTTAAGGAATTTCCAGCCATTAGAGCAGGGTAGTGCACAGTCTTCCTAGCACACGTTGACAGAACTCCTCCACATAGGTACCAAATCCAATGTGTTTTTCAAAAGATGCACTTGGGTGTTATGACTGGACACTGGCACCTACGACACTCACCAAAATTGCATGCTGCTGTAACAGGAGATTTCTGAATATTAAAAAATTAGTTTGATGGTGCTCCACAATGCAAATCTTACTTTAGATCATCACAGACCTCTCAATACACACCTCACTGCACTAGCTTTGATCCAGGAGAGAAATCTGCTTGCCAGCATTGACGTGGTTATAGGAAGGAATTTACACTTTTCCTCTCAATTAGCCTGAGGCCCTAGTATTTTTAGCTGCCGCTGGACAAACCCTTCCTTCTCAGCACTTTTACTAGGTATATGTTTGCTATAACCTGCACTGCCATATTTATATTGCTGTCTTAACCTGTTTTGTCTCTCCACCTGTTTTGTCTGTCCTCATATTCCTATACATAGAGGATATAGTAATCAATTAGCATTCAGGGTAACAGTTAGAGATGTGCAGTTCTGAAAAATACCTGAACTTAGACCAGAGTCCCGACTCAGTTCTGCTTAGAACTCCTTTCTGTCATAATTGGATCCCAATGTTTTGGATTGCATATTAAAGTCCCTCCCTCCTGTTCGGGTGCCATTTCACACAGGAGACTGGAGGGAAAGGGTGTGGGACTGAGCTTTATCACTGTGAGGCACAAAAGAAAGCCATTAGTGGACTGGAGCACTGTGTAAAAAAGTCTAATGGGGCACTTTGTCATAAAAAACAAAAAAAGCGATTATGGTCACTGTATGTATTGTAGAGACACTATGGACTGAGGGCTGCAGTGCAGCACTGTGAGGCACTAAAAACACCATTTGGACTGAAATGGAGCACTGTATTAAAGCCTACAGGGGCACTTTGTCATTTAAAAAAATGCCATTAGGAGCTGTGTGTTTATCTTAAACTGTCACTATGTAATAAAAATAAAATAACAGCATAAGACTGCTGTAAGGCAGTGTGTTCAGGCACTGTTACAAAAAAATAAAAACTTGTGTGTTAAAAAAAATATAACGTCATTAGGGTAACAGCCTTATACTAGGAGCACTGTAAGTCAATATGGATCAGTCGATAGTAGGTTAGGAGAAGCAACCCAGTACTAATGCTGTGTCTGCTGCCACTAGTAATTATAGTACTTTAACCTCTACTAAAGGTGGTCCAAAGGAAATAAAGTTTAAGAAGGGGCACCTGAAATCTAAACAATATTTCACAATGTTAAAGAAAACATCACCTGTAATAATAAAGGGAAAATTTACTGCTGAAAATCATCAAATTGCAAACATTCCACAAACCACACGCAGTGGTAAGGAAAGGCTCAGGACATGGCCTTCCTTTGCAAGTGGTGGTCCTGCTATTAATGTTTTATGCACTAGAATGCCCATTGTGGAAGCTGGGGCAAAACACAGTCTGGCATCTTCTGCAACACCTTCTCACAAGTCTACATGTGTCACCTTTAAAAAAAGGAAATCAATTCATCAAAACAAAATTAAGGCTAAAAGACAAAGTGTGTGTTCCCAAACTTCACAAATACCTGAGGAATGCCTAAGTGTGTCCACGAGTGCTATGTGTGATTCTGACATTTCTGACGGTGTACTCTGAATGAAACCTCCTTCCATTATTTCTGCACCCTCTGCAAATTATGGGGATGAGTCGCAGTAAAAGTAAAGAAGGTGTTGTAGAAATTGTGGATACTACTGTGGAAGTGCAACAGGATGAGGGGGATATTTGTGCATCTGACTATAATGAGGATACTGATGATGAGGATGTTGCTTGTGTAAAAGTAAGTCAGCCACCAGTGGCAGCATTTCCTGCCCTTGATATAAAGAAGGCCATTGTCATGCCTCGACATAAGACCAATAAAAGTCACTTCTTTTGTGTGGAATTATTTTTACCCAAATCCTGATAACATTTGTCAAGCCATCTGTACCTTTGTGAAGCAAAATGTAAGTAGAGGTAGGGACATTAACCATGTAGGAACCTCCTCCCTGTTACATCATTGGAAGTGAGTTCATGCAAATTATTTAGAAAAATCTAAAAAGCATCAGCAGCCAGCAGCATGGATAGATCCCAGCAAATGCAATCTCTATCGCCAACAACTTCATCATCATACTCCTCATTAATGATCAGAGGCAGTTCTCCTGCAGCCAATTTGTGAAGGCTAACTGACTCCTCCCCCATCCAGGATTTCCCAGAAGATTCCTTGCATGCTAGGACTGCTGCTGGGGGTAAATCTTCATTCCAGAATTGGACCAAAAAGACTAGTTTCAAACAACAATTGACTGTGAAACAATCCCTTGCAAGATGAAGCAAGCATTTTAAATGCTATCATCCAGTTGCAAAGCAGATCACTGAAGCCATGATGGCTATGCTAGCATTAGATCTGCATCCAATATTTGCAATCAATGCTTGTGATTTTAGACAGTTAATTGAGGTTCTGTGTCCCTGCTACCAAATTCCAGCTCAATTCCATTTTTACCAGAACAGCAATTCCTCGCCTGTACCAGGCCATTAAAAAAACATGATCTGGAACTAGAAAATGCCATTGTACCCAATATCCACTTAACTACAGATATGTGGACAAGCATTACTGGTCAAACAAAATATTATATGACTGTGACAGCCCACTGGGTGGGTGTATCGACAGTAGCTGCAGCAGTATCTAACACACAATGCCAACTCATTCACAGGCAGGCTACTCTCAGTATCACCAGCTTTACTAAGAGGCATACTGGTCCTGTAAAAAAAAACTCAGGGATGTCATAGTAAAATGTCTTACCCCACTAGGACTCTCCTATGGATTTGTAATTTCCGATAACACAAGTAACATTGTGAGAGCATTACAACTAGGTGAATTTGAACATGTCCCATGTTTTTCCAACACAATAAACTTGGTGGTGCAGAATATAGGCAGAAGATGCTGTCTGTGGCCCAAAAATGTCTGGACATTTTCGGCATTCAGCAACTGCATGTAGAAGATTGCAATGGCTGCAAGAACTGTTCAAATTGCCATGGCACCAACTGAAGCAAGAGGTAATGACCAGATGGAGTACCACCCTTTATATGATTTCGCGAATAGAGGAAAAGCAACAAGCCATCCAAACCTACACAACAAGCCATGACATAGGGAGAGGAGTGGGATTGTACCTTAGTCCAGCACACTGGAGAATACTCTCTGTTTTATGCAAGCTACTGCAACCATTTGAAGTAGTAACTAATGAAGTGAGTTCAGACACTGCCAGCTTGTGATTTCCTTATAAAACTACTGGGAAAGCAGCTAGACAAACTGAAGGAGGAGATGAAACAGTGATTCTGCTAAGTATGTTGGACTTGTAAAGTAGATCAAGTTCCTTTTTTGCTACACCAGGACCAAAGGGTTGTCAAGATCTTGCAATTGGATCACTACAATTTGGCAACCATGTTTGATCCTAGGTTTAAGTTGTACCTACTATAATGTCTTTCTTTCCAACTGACACAGACCTTAAAAGATGCAAAGAGCTCCTCGCCAGCAAGTTGTCAGCTCAAATGGCACATGACACAACAATATCTCCTGCTTCAGTTTCCCCAGCTAGGAAAAAACTGATCATTTCAAAGAGACCCACTGGAGCTCAGGATGATGAGTCTACTCAGCGCACCAAAGTGAAAAACCATTTTGACATCTGGTCAAGCTTAAAACCTGCCCCCAATTATTGACACACCTACTGTGATTCATTCTAATACACTAAGCATCAATAAAATGGTGGAGGATTATTTTAATGGCACTTGTATTCAATGTACAACATACATGTCACACAGTCCTTTTGCTTATTTGGAATTTGGAGCCCCTTGTACAAACTATCTTTGGTGTACTTAAGCTTCCCACACTTCAGTGTGTACTCCGTAAGAGTGTTTAGCTCAGCTGGGAACCTTGTGAGTGATCGGTGTAGGGGGCTAAATCCTCAAAATGTGGAAAATCTCATGTTAATAAAAATGAACTACAAATACTATGAGGAAGACCTTTGCCACCAAATGTGACAAACTCTTCTGTAACAATGGATTTCAGTGGGGGTGAGCTAATATTGCGTAATGATGATGTTAACACTGATTAGTGTGAGGAGGATGATGATGATAATGAAACTTTCCCAGTATAGAGATAATTAACAACACTGTTAGCCACATTAAGCTCATTGGTATCTTGTTTTGTAGGTTCCCAAACAAAGCAAGCTCTTCTGTCACAAAAGTGTTAGTTCCTGTCACTGATTGGCTTGGTAAACTGTGCATGCTTGAATCAAGGAAGAGAAAAAAGGAGCCTATAATTGGTGCACAAAAAAAACTAAAATGTAACTTTTATTTATTATTAAAATAATCTGTAGTCATGAATAGCAAAAATTAAAATAGTAGTATTAGAGTACAAAAAATAGATAGAAAATGAGTGTATATAAAATACAGAACGTCCCGCTATGTGTTTACTCCTGATCTAAATTCAATTAGCCCATATAATGTATTCCAGTATTCCAAACAAGGAAAAATACAGTAATAAACTGTATGTTGTCTTTAATATATATTCCACCGTTATTGCTCAATTTAATACACAGATCAGAGATTTACGGCAGCTAACCTAACCAGCATAATACGCTAACAACTGACTACCTTGCCATATAATATACTGCTGGCAAGTGCAGGGTAGTCTGTCAGTAATTAAGACTGTCGGAACACTGAACCTAGTAGTAGCAGTCTGTGAGCATGGTAGCTGTGAAGGGATGTTAATGTAACATACCACAAAGGTTACAACTACCCATAACAAATTGTAACATTGTATCTACAGTATAATTTCTGAGAACTGTTGATATAAATTACATATATACTGTTCGTAAAGCAACTGGACACAATGATAAGTGTTAACATAATTTATTGATACAACACACATAAAATAAAGAGTGTCGGATAAGCTTTATTGAAATCGAGCTGATGAAAGTAAAAATTATATTATTTGGTTAATCTACAAATAAACAGAAAATTTGTGCTTATATAGGATAATAATCCAAACAGCACAATTGTTGAAGCAGCACATAATCTTAACAAATCATTTGAGATCAGCGACACCTGCATCCATATGGGAATATTCAAAGGCTTGGCATAAGATTATACAGTATCTGTGTATTAAATTGAGCAATAACGGTGGAATATATATTAGACAACAAAGTTTATTACTGTATTTTTCCTAGTTTGGAATACATGATATGGACTAATTGAATGTAGATCAGGAGTAAACACACAGTGGGACATTCCGTATTTTATATACACTCATTTTCTATCTATTTTTTGCACTCTATTACTACTATTTTTATATTTTGCTATTCATGACTACAGATTATTTTAATAATAATAAATACAAGTTACATTTTAGTTTTTTTGTGCACCCATTATAGGCTGCTTTTTTCTCTTCCTTGATTCAACTATAACCTTGGCCTTTGGCAGCACCCTCTAACATATGAAGAACAAATATGACAATTCTTGAAGATTTAGGGGTACTTTTCTAAATAACATTAAGTTATTATTTCTGTGCGATAGAATCCTCTTTCTCTATTTAAACTGTGCATGCCCTTTTTAATATACAACATAAGAGTGGGTGGAATTGCCCAAGGACAATTCCATAGTGCACCACTTTTCATTATGGGCTTTGCCAAGATTGTGTCTGTTTGACAGGCAGTGTATATTACAGTACTTTACTGGGGCTTTGGTGTTCTGCAGCTTGCAAGACCATCTCTTTTTTTGTCTTTGAGTAGCTATAGTTGTTTATAGGTTTTTTTTGTGTACACATTTAGTTTTATTATAACAAAGCAACTTGTACACTTTAACAGTTAAAACGGAGCATTTTTCCTTTCCAGTATAAAAAAAAAAGGAAAACAATTAAGACGATAGACTGCTATGTACTATCACTCAGGGTCTAATAAACCTCAGCTTCCACCAGTGATGGCAGCCAAGAGCCATTGGAGCCCCATATGCCATACAATGGTACAGTTTATAGTTTGAGTTTAGGAGAATAATGAACTTGAAACTGCACTTGAACAGAAAAAGGTTAGACATTTCGACTGTGTTTTTGCTCAGTTCTCACCTCTACCCTTAAAAAAATAACGTTAATAACCATGGTATAAAGTGGATAAAAAGTGAGAGGGGAGAAAAACAAAGGCAACCACAAATATAACATTAAAAAATAAAAAAGGGGGGAAGGAGGAAACAAAACAAGCATAACAGCATTTGCTCCCAGGCACTGGATAAAAAAGGTGGAATCCAAACAATGCAACTATTTAATCATCTTCACCTATATTTATAACTATTATAGACTTAATGTAAACTATTAAAAGTCCAACAAATTCCAATACAAATTAGGCTTTTCTCCCCTGATCAAAGAGAAATAAAACAAACAGAATGTGTATTTAACATTGATACTCTTTCCGTCTTAATAAATACTGTGACAGTGAAAGACAATTTGGTCTAAATGTTGGTAAATGTACAGACTGATAACAGAAACAATGTACAGCTGCCTACACTGTTCCAAAAAGTAGATGCAAAGGGTCAAACATGACCAATTGTACAGGACTCACAGGGTTAAGAACTGGATGGTCTAAATAAAGGTCTAATAAATAATCAATGTCTTCACAATTTGCAGGTTACTTCATATAAAATTACTTTAGCTATAATTTTCAGGTCACTCATTTTAGGTGGAACAGTGCTAATAATAATCTTGATTTAGTATCCACAAACACTAGACTAGATGTACCATATTTGAAGTTAAACTGCCATGTGTTTGTGCCACTGCTGATGCTTAGCTTAGTCAGCCAGCTAGCTTGGTGCAGGCTTTGACCAATAGTGGTGAAAACAATATTGTGAGGTCACAATTCACTGGAAATTAATGATATTGAGGTTATTAATACTGTAGTAACAAAAACAGACCCCAAAAAACATGAGTTTTTAATTATTTTAAAAAAAATCTAGATCCAAAAGCAAAACACTTGAGGGTGGTTTTGCCAAAACCAAAGCACCATGATGAATTAGAACCAAAACCAAAATACAGGGTTCGCGCACAGCTCCAGTAACTGCTAGAGCATCAATTTAGTGTGGAGATGGTCCCAAAGATGGCATGACCTAATGGCCTTAGCGTAGGCTCAACAAATATGGAATAATTTGTATATATTCCTGTGGTAGATAAACAAGCATTGAGATCACCATTGCAGCACATATGCTCTAAAGCAGCTGCGGTAAAAAAGTGACATCCCCATGGCAGGCAAGGGACATTAATATAGTAACAGAGATAAGAACTACTTGGCCCACTTAGTCTGCCCGTTTTTACCTTTTGGTAACCTCAACCCTATGTGATCCTCAGTTCTTTGTATGGAATTTTTTATGCTTATCCCAAGCATGTTTAAATTGCTCTACTGTATTAGCCTCTACCACCTCCGATGGGAGGCTATTCCACTTATCTACTACCCTTTCTGTGAAGTAATTTTTTCCTCAAATTTCCTTTGAATCTACCTCTCTGCAGTTTCAGTGCATGTCCTTGTGTTTTAGTACAAGAATGTCTCCATCTTTCTCCTTGTTAAAACCCATGATATGTTTGAAAGTTTCTATCATGTCCCTCATTTCCCTTCTCTGCTCCAGACTATATGAATGAAGATATTTTAGTCTATCCTGTTAGGCTTTGTGATGTAGGCCATGCACCATTTTAGTTGCCCTTCTTTGTACATTCTCTATTGTATTTATATCCTTCTGGAGATGTGGCCTCCAGAACTGAACACAGTATTATAGATGAGGCCGTACCAATGACATTTACAGTGGCATTATTAGTTATTTCTTTCTGCTACTGATTTCTTTCCCTGTGCAACCAAAAATCTGACTTGCCTTTCTCATTGTTTTGTTACATTGCTTACCTGCCTTCAAGTCACCTGAAATAGTGACTCCTACAACCCTTTACTCCTCTGTAGTTTCCATTAGAGTACCCTTCATACTATATTTAGCTTTTGGGTTCTTAAGACCCAAGTGCATGATTCTGCATTTTTTTTTATCATTAAACTGTAGTTGCCATGTTTTTGACCATTCCTCTAGTCTACCTAGATTTGTCGTACCCCTCCAGGTGTGTCTACCCTTTTGCATATTTTTGTGTCATCTCCAAAAAGGCATAGTTTCCCTTTAATACCATTTGCAATGTCACCAACAAAGATATTAAAAAGCACTGGTCCAGGTACCTTGGAGTACACCACTTGTAACATTTCCCTCCTGAGACTGCACTCCATTTACTGGTTGGCTAGTAGTGACTCTGTGGTGACAAAAGAAGACATTGCTATGCAGGAACGGAGTGGCCTAAAGCAAACCAAGGAGGTTGAAAGTGAGAAAGTACTGTGGCCAGGCAAAGAAGTGGAGTGGAATATACCCATAGTTTCACACTTTATGTGGACGCTGCAGTGGGAATTCTCTATGTAAATGGTGTGAGCTGGTGTTTCCAGTGCTATTTGCCACAACCCCCACTCTTCTTTTTGCAATTTAATAAACACTGATTTATTTTCTCCCTTTAATTTCAAAGGAGTTATCTGGTCAAAATCCAAGGAGATGCTAGGGCATTAGCCACTCAGCAGCTTAAGAAGACAAAATAGGCCATATGTAGTAGAAGAGATGGTATCTGGGACCTCCTTTACCAGACAGGGGTCTTTGTATCCTCTGAGAGTATACTCCACATGCCAGTTAGTACTCAGAAGAGGCATGGGGAAGGGAATACCTACCCCTGACAGAGGGATATTTAAGTCTAGAAACAACTCATGAGGTCCCTTTTGTCCTGGAGTAGGGGACTAGACCAACATTTGCCCACTCATTCCCATCCCCATTGAACAAACAGTCTCTTCATTTGACTTATGTCAAGAGTGTTTTCTTTCACAGCATGGGTGATGGTAAGCACTGCAGACTCCTGCAAAATGGTACCCTATAGTATATTACATCAGGACATAGGTGAAAAATGCATGTTAGCAATTGTACTGCCACAAGAGTGTTCTGTATATGATGCCAACATCACAAAATAATGTATTGCTAACTTCATAAGTCAACTATTATTGTCCTCATTAACAATTAATATAATCATACATTTACTTGACCACCCTAATATACTCATAAATTAATGTTGGTCCCATAAGATAATTACTAATTGTTTTTCTGCCTTAATAAATGATTGCCATCATAATTAATGTGTATAACCCCTGGGGATGCTGCAGCTGGACTTGAGCACCATGGCTACTAATAACCTCTGCCTTAAGAAGAGAGATGGACACTGTCTTTTACCAATCCAGGGAGAGTCACTACATGTCCCAGAAGGCTACTGTGAGCTGAGCCTAATGGGTTTGTGTGTCTGGAGACTGGGAAACCCCAGAGCAGAGAGGGCAGCAGAAGGGAGAACATCCTGAGAGATACTGAGCTGTGTGACAAATTCAGAGAAGAAAACTCTAAAATGAAGGGCACTGGATTGGTGGGAAGTCACAGATTGGAGCTCAGCAAAGGCGGTTTGAATGCTTCCGAGAATCAAGGGTGCTCTGGGACCCCCTGGAAGAGTAAGTAATTCTCCCAGAGCCATCAACCACCCCCGCCCATGGGCGTAAAAAATGTGATTTGTGTTGAATCGCATCAGTATGGCCCCACCCCTGCTTCACAATGCTGGTAATCATGGCATTGTCTAGTGGGGGTGGGGCCATGATAATGCAGTAACATTACCACACGTCCAGTACCGCGCACTTCTGCCATGTCATGCTGCCCGCATTGTCATCCTGGCTGTCCACTCTATAAGGTTGGCAAGTATGTTCTGAGGAGGGATATTTTGCTAGTCAGCCATATTGAAGGAAGGATCAAGTTGAGTTCCAGAGACATGCACTCATGCAGATAAATTATCATGGTTAATTTACCTATCTTTGTGGAGTTTGATCTATATCTAGCCACAAGGGCTGAAGAGTCAGTGTTCGTTTAATCAGCATTTGAGCTTATACTATATTGTACTCCATCTCGTGGGAAAATAAAGTTGTGGAATCACAAGAACCAGGATACAATTAAACAAGGATATGAGCATTGAGGATTTTATGGTTGTTGCCACAGGAATGTTTGCATACTGTTACTATTTTACCTTACTGCAAAGTTATTGAAAAACCTCTGAAAAGTTGTAAATTGGACATATTGGGGTAAATGTAATAGGTTGCAATTTTGTTTGTTTTTTTGTGAATTTGACATTAAATTCGCACTTTTCCTGAACTCTCAAATGTAATAGAGTGTAAGCACAGGTTTTTCCCACGTTTCTCTTCTTTATCAAAATTGCCATTTTGAAATTTGCATCCAGATGTTTTCCAGTGTTAAAGATACAACTCTCCAAATGTAATAGAGCGCGAGTTATGAATTCGCAATCCAAACTTAACTAAAAATCGCAAAAACTTCAGACCAGGTTCAGATAAATGAGTTTAAAGTAAATTTCATAAATTTAAAAAAATCTCTGCCAAATTAACTCATGTGAACTCCATAAACTTAATCACATCCATATATAAACCACACCTACAGCCATTGCACCTGTGAGGGTTGAAGAAATGGAGTTTGTACAGTCTTCATTGGAGCTGTATGCTTGTGGGCTACTTTCTATGGAGGAGCTGCGCAGGAGGAGGGCGCATGAGTGTCACCAGATCCTGGTCCCTATTCTGCTTCGTGCCAGGTGAAAATATCGACTAAGGATGGACCTGGACTCGCTCTCAGATCATGAGGTGCTTCAGTTATTTAGATTGAACTGCACAAACCTCATGACCCTATATGAGCAGGTGAGAGATGATTGGAGCCTTTGGCTGGTAGCAGAGGCGTCACTAGGGTTGGTGTCACCCGGTACTGTAATGCATGGTGACACCCCCCCACACAAAAAAAAAATCGGGACCATGGAGCGCAGCTCCACGAACTCATTCCCCTTACCAGTCCAGCAATCACACTGTGCTCCTCACGGAATGCCAGGCGCACCCGGCAGGCGTGTCGATGCCACGCCCGATATTCTGGGTAGCAATGCTTAAAGTGGTCCTAGAGATGTGGTGGAACAACCCCCCCCTCCCCCCGGCGATTTATCAATAAAAGGACAGCGTGCGCCTAAGGCATGTAGCGCAAAAAGGGGCATGATCTTGAAAGAAAGGGACATGGCCATACAATACTATCCCTAATTCAAATTACGCCACACAGTAGCACAATCTTATCCACATTACACCGCACATAGTGCTAGAGATTCACATTACACCATAAAGTAGTGTCCCTTATTTATGTTCTGACACACAGTAGTGCCCATTTCACACAATGACCACATTATTGACACTTATACACAATGCCCACAGTAGTAGTGCCCCTTATTCAATGCCCCCAGTAATAGTGTCCATTATGCAGTTTCCCCTTTAGTAATACCCCTTTATGCAATGCCCCCTGTAGTTGTGCCCAATATGCAGTGCTTCCTGTATTAGAACCCATTATGCAATGCCTCCTATATTAAAGCCCATTATGCAATGCTTCCTGTATTAGAGCCCCTGATGCTGTGCCCCCAGTAGCTCCCCTTATGCAGTGCCCCCTATAGTGCCCTTATACAGTACCCCAGTAGTGCCCTTACACAGTACCCCCAGTAGCACCCCTTATACAGTGCCCCCTATAGTGCCCTTATACAGTACCCCAGTAGCACCCCTTATACAGTGCCCCTATAGTGCCCTTATACAGTACCCCAGTAGTGCCCTTATACAGTACCCCGCAGGAGCTCCCCTTATGCAGTGCCCCCAGACAGTAGTGCCCCATATGCTGTGCCTTCCATAATGCCCTTATACTGTGCCCCCTATACAGTACCCCCAGTAGTGCCCCCAGAACACCCCCAGTAATGCCCCTTATGCTGTGCCCCCTCCCCTGTGCAATACTTACTTATCTATCTTCAGGATGTCCACTCCAGGCTGGCTTCCACCAGGAGGGTTCTGGGCGCGCACCTCCTTCTTCCTCATGCCGCGCGAGTGATGACGTCACCGCGGCCGGTGTCCAGAGCCACACACAGGCACATAGAAATGCTCTGTGCCTGTCTGTGGCTCTGGACGCCGGCCGCGGAGAGAGAACTAAGTCACTCCCGGCGGCGGCGGCAGAGTGCAGGACCTCGGAGGAAGGGGGTGTGCTGGCAGCAGGTGCGGCCCGCGGGTCTGTATGCTGTTGTTTTTTGTGTCACCCCCTTGAAGGGTGACACCCGATGCGGGCCGCACCCCCCGCACCCCCCTTCTGATGCCACTGGCTGGTAGCAGCTATGCAGTGCCTTGGCTGCATAAATTAATGTGTGCCCTGCATTTTTTTGGCACTGGCTCATTTCAGTCAGTGAGCACTAGAGTGCTGGGTATTACACAAGCCACTTTCTCTAGGCATTTATCTCAAGTGGTATCTGTCCTGAAGAAGTTGTGGTGAACATATATCTCATTCCCTCATTGTGAGTACGAGGGGCAGGACCTTAAGGTAGCTTTCTATCACCTCTCAGCATTGCCTAATGTGCTGGGAGCCATAGACTGCACCCACATTGGGATCAGGTCACCACATTTAAGGGGGTATGTCTATGTAAATAGACATGGCTACCACTCCCTCAATGTGCAGGTGGTCTGTGATGCTAACCTCAAGATTCTCAGTGTGGTTGCGCGTTACCCAGGGTCTTGCCATGATACCTAAATCTTGCGCCAGTCAGCCCTGTGGGAGAGGTTTCAAGAAGGACACATGCCGGAGGGCTGGCTACTTGGTATGTTATTTTTCTAGTTACCAATACTTTACTTTTAATTTCTAATTGCTGTACTGTTTTTTTATTTTATTTTTTTCGGCATGGCTTTTTATATTATAAAATGCCAAGATTGCAATTAGTACTGAGTCTATCTTTACATGTAATTAAAGTGTTTTTATTTTATAAATGCTATTTGAGTAGTTTTAATTGAAGTTTTTAAACACACTCTTTCCTCATTTAGGTGACTCAGGATATGGGTGTCAGACTTGGCTCATGACACCTCTGTTGCGACCACGAGGCCCTTCACAGCACCATTACAACGCACACATTGCTACAAGGTCAGTAATAGAGCGTACCTTTGGGGTTTTGAAAAGCAGGATTCATTGTTTGGACCAGTCGGCTGGCATACTCCTTTATGATGTGCGTAAAGTGTGTGACATCATCCAGTCGTGCTGCATGCTCCATAACATGGCCCTTGGGCAAGGCCATGATGACCTTGGGGACATTGCAGCAGTTGTGGAGGAGCCAGACCCTTTTACATCAGAGGGCGTTGTCAATACACAGGGCGGTAATGAGGTTCGACAGAGGATCATACAGCAGTATTTTTCACGTAAGTATTTGTGATACAATGTTACAGAATGTGTATGTGTATATGTGTTCAAGTTGTATGCCTACAAACAGATTACTTAAAATGTATGTACTTTTCACAGGGGACTGAGCTGTAACCGCATGCTGCATGCTGTATATATTTTTTTGGACCTTGAGAGTGTCTGGTAAGTTTTTTTACTTCAAAAATAAAAACACACTTTAATTAAATATTGTGTTAAGATACTTAGATAAAAAAAATTACAAATTTAACCATCACAGTTACTGCACTGTAACATGTTTTTATTTCAAAAGAAAGCAATATTACCTGTACAACATTGGAATAATATGAATGAACATTTTAAGATCTTTCAATAAAAAAGTGAAAAAAACACACATACTGTATATATGCTGCATTCAAATATGCAAAGCAATCCAAAAGTGCTGTAATAACATTTTAAACATACTGTAACATAGTGTAACATTTACTTTTTGTCTGCTGAACCTACTCTACCTCTAACTATGGCTTTAAGCACACCACCACTGTGTGTAGCCTGCGCTGGGGTGGAGTGGTAGGTGATGGACTTAGTGAAGTTGTACATACACTACTAATAGTGTTGCCTTTATTAGGCCCCTCTGCCCTACTAACTCTATGTGAAGGTTTATAAGTGCCTCAGTCTGTGCCCGAATAGTGAGGTCAAGCAGCCATAAATCAATATTGTTAGCCATTCTAATTTGTGTACCCTCTGCTACTCTGTTAGCACTAGATATATTTGTTAATGATTAATGGAATCCATTTGTTGTGTTTATCTCTTCATAAAGAAGACCTGCTTAGTTCTAAAGCTATCACGGGACAAAGTTAATTTCTCTACAGAAGGGGGTTGTTGAGGTGTAGGTGTAGGCTCTGGTGATGTGCGGTTCAGTTGCTGGTTGTTGTTAGTAACCACTTCTGGATTTTCACCCACAGCCATGCCAGGATCTACTAGTTACGATGTCGTGATGATGATCACAACATCGTAACTAAGACGATGTCGTGATCACCATCTTCTTCTTGATGATGGAGTTGTGGAGTTGGTGGATGTGGACATGATGGACCTAAAAAAAGGTAAGGATTAATATTTTTATTTTTGTAATGGTGGGGGGGGAATTGGCATTTTTAATGCTTCTGCATTGTTTACAGATTGTGGACACATGAAAAGAATTTATTCTAAAGTTATGTGTTTTAAAATCTAAGGATAAGGGCCCTCATTCAGAGCCGCTCGTTAGCGGCAGTACGCTCGTTCCGAGCGATGTTTGCACATCTGCGCATGCGTACGGTTTTTAGTACGCATGCGCGAACCAGTCAGTGCGGCCGAAAATCGTTTGTACGCTATATAGCGAGTGCCTGCTATTTTGAGTGACAGAATGAGGCGTATGTGGGTGGTAACAGGGGAAGGTGCTTGAAAATGGGGAGTGGAGATCCGAACGCAGGCGTGCTTAAAGGTCAAAACGGGCGTTTTATGGGTGTGTATATTTAAAACAGCAGCGTCAGTGACCACGTCATTTGGTTATTTTAGAGCCAGAACTGCTCGCAAATTTGTGGTAGCAAACACCAACCACAAGAATAGCGAGCAGTTCATACGCTGGTCGATGTACTCGATTAATCTAATAAATAGCGGACATGACGTATGGTGCGAGCGGCCAGAGGGCGTTTTTAACAAATAAACGAGCGTATGTTTTGCTCGCTCGTTCAGACTTAGAGGTGTGAACAGACTGCAATGTGCGTACGGATCATTTGAATAGCCACCCCTTGTTTTTAAACGAACGACCGCAAATAGCGAACGGCTCTGAATCAGGCCCAATATCCTCATTTAAGCATGTTTGCTTTGGGTCTATTTCGTCATTAAATGCTCATGTACATACTAATTTGCTGTTTTTCCAACATTTCTATTTTAGCACATACCTGCAGCTTGTTCTTCCACACGTGGACGACCCCATTTTGCCATTGAATTCTTCCTCCCTGGAGCAGCTGCAGAACAATTCCAGACTTTATTATTTGCCCCATTACATGTGTTTACAAATTATTTGGAGCAGGGGGCAAATTATAAAAAAAACATAGTGCAACCCAAAAAATTACTGTTTTCTTAAGCTAACAGTGCAGAGGCCAATGGCCCTTTCTGTGCTAGCTTATCTCCAAAGACATATTAGTGTTGAGTTCTATTCTATTTTGACTTGCGAACATTATTCTTTACACAAACCCCAAAAAAAAAAAAAAATAAATGCTGTAGCACAACACATCCCAGCATGCCCAAACATTGAAATCTTTGTACTCTGTGCAATCTAGGTCACAGCATACTTGTATGTGTAGTTCTACAGCAGCAGCTTATTGTACAGTAATAGAGTAGTACTAACACCCAGAAAATTATGCTAATACAAATATGTAATATGAGTATTGTTATGTTACTCACCAATAGGGGCCGGGTTTGGAGGTCTGTCTGTATCCTCTATCTGAGTTCCGGGTAGGATCTCTGGTGGAATGAACTGTAAGAGCTCTTGATCATAAGATGTGTAGTGTATGGGGATGTGATGCCCACAACCAGTCTTGCGGGACTGCTGAACTTCATCCACCATTTTCCCCTTTAACACACGTTTGATGTTGTTGAAACATTTTTGAACATTGTTAATGCAGCTACTAATAGCATTAACAGCTTCTGTGATGCCAACCCACATTTGTTTCTTTCTGACCAGGGAGGTACAGAGTGCGCTTTCTCCCAGGAGATGTGTTAACACTGATACCATAGCATGTACCAGTGCAGAATTTTCTTCATAGGTGGAGCGCATATTGGGCCCACAGCGCATCTTCCCAGGCAAAGGATCAGCACACTTAGCCTCCTTCTCTTCATCCTCCCCCTCATCTTCATATTCCTCCTCCACCTGTGTGTCATCATCCTCCTCCTGCGCTTCCTGGTCAGACAAACCTTCCTCCTCCTGATGACTGTGACTCTGCCTGACAAACACCTCTGGATCCTCCTCCTCCTCCAGGCTCTGCCGAGCTCCCCCAGCTCTCCTGCTTGCCATGCTGCATCAGTATATCTGCAGTCAGACCACACCTCTCCTCTCATTCACTCAGCTCCTCACTCCCTATCAAAGCACAAAATGGTGGCTCCAGGGGTTTATATAGTGTGTGTGATGCCTAAGTCATGGGACTTTGCTTGCCAATGGGTGATTCTGTTTGTGACAGTATGCTTGCTGAAATAAATTTCGCATTCCGGTTGGTCTAAAATTCTCACCTTTTCCTGGGAGTTTCCTCGCGAGATGTCGCATGCGAACTGCGTATGTGGCTGAAATATTGCAACCTATTACATATGCAATTTGAGAGTAATGCTTGCAACTAAAAAACATGCGATTATCCATACATAAAGGTCCCCTACTTGCAGTGCAATGCTCCATCTGTGTGGTGTGTTTGAACACTGCCTATATATACATATTCACCCCTTGAGGTATTTCCCAATAGAAGGAGCCAGTAAGTTTAGCATCTGATTTATTGATACGGGGCCTGATTCATTACGAATCGCTATTGCGATTACGGCTGCGATTATGCATGTAGATCTGCTGTGAAAATATGCTAATGAATGCAATCGCAAAGCCATCGCACAGTCAGCATAGAGACGCCCACTACCACTATCTCACATCCATAATAACTTGCAGTCCTGCACATACATCAGGTAACATTGGCCCCTCATGCACAATTACAGCAGCTCTGACCTTAGTCAGAAATTACTAACCTCGTTGCACACAGTGAGTACTCAAGCTGTGTATTCCGTCACAGTCGCTAATTTATGGATGCCCATGCAATGGCGTTCAAATGGACAGGCATGCCTGCATTTCTCCGACCACTCCCCGTCACCATCCCCAAATGCTGACTACCTGTCACTCACTCTGCAATGGCTTTCCATGGTCTGTGATCACAATGCTGCTGCTGCGCAGTGCGGTGCATATACATGCACAGTATGCAACAATCAGCCATTTGCGTAAGCTATCGCAATAGCTATCCATGCTAATTCAGGCCCATTGTGTATTGTTGACATGTAGTTAAATGGTTAAATGCTATAAGCTGTCTCTTAACTGGGTATGAATCATCTGACTCAATAAAATCACGTCTGTGTTATCGACTGTGCATGACTCACCAGCCACAATACCATCACATGTCTATTGTGCATGACTCGTCATATGTCTGAGTCATCAGACTTAAAGGTCAGGCTAATTAGACTGCAGGAGAAAGACTTGTTTATGCAGCTCTATAAAAGGGTCTGCATGTGCCCAAGTCTGACACTGTGTATTGCAGCCTCATAGTCCTTAGCCCAAGAGCGATTACTACCTTATCATATTGACTGCTGTTTATCTTCTATCACCTGTGTCCTGTTATGCTCAATACAACCTATTTTGGTTTGGAATCAACGTGTAGAGTAACCTCCTTGTTCAAATCTGCTATGCACCTCCCAATAGGTTTTGGACCCAGATCTGCTGCTGTGAAGGACACGTTCAATGGGATTACTACTTCGTATTGTAGGTGAAACTACATTCTCCAAGCACAAGTATAAGCTTCAAAAAACTGAAAGACTTGGAGAACTACTCTCCTTGAAAATTTGCTATAGAAAATAAGTTAAAGCATGAGAAGCTGTGGAGGGTCTTTATTGATCCATGGGACAACCCAAATCCTGAAGAGGTGGATAGAGCTATGGGGACAATTGGCTTAGCTGTATAACAGCTAGAAAATTTTGTGTCCAGGGCAGCTTAGAGGGTTATAACAGGTTCTATAGTCTAAGTACTAGAATACTGTGGATTAAGAGCAGGTAGGAAGAACTTCTCTGAGTAAGCATTGGTGATAAAAAGGCAAGAGCTGAACCATAACAGCAGATAGTAGCTGATGCAAGGCCTGCATCATATTTGGAAGCCAGAAGTCCAGGAAGGAGAGAAGCTGATCTCGCTGTATTAGCAGTACTATGCTATTATCTAATCATGATAAAATATCTGGTTCTTGAATGGCCTCAGTGAGGCAATGATGAGGACTACTGTAGAAGATGACAATCTTGAGTTTTGTTAGTAGCCCATTCATGTTATTCTCAATATGTAATTTGGCAACCTGTCCAGGAGATCTGAAGTATCCTGGAAACAGTCTTTGGAGAGTTCCAGAGGAATTTTGGGCCCTTTGCACAACTAACTGATTAGAGGAAACAATACCCTGGATGGCCAGAGAGGAAAAACTAGTATTAAATGGGATAGCTGGTCTGCTCTCATTATCTTCAGTAAAAAGCAGGTGGTTGGAGAACATATGGGAGAATAAGGTCTGACCATGGGAAAGACATTACATCTCACTTGAATGATCCCTGTTTCCACACTCTGGAGCTCATTCAGACCCGCTCACTAAGATGCATACTCTCGCTGCTGCCGATGGTATACATTGTGTGCATGCATATGCATCGCAGTGCGTGTGCGCATACCTTAGCTAAAGTTCACAAGGCATTCACGGGGGAGTGGAGGTGCAATCGCAGGCATGCCTGAGCATCTCAACAGCGTTTTAGAGGTGTGCATAATTATAAGACAGCATCATAGTACACGTCACCTGTCTTGTTTTTACACTGAAGTGCTTGCCGTGCTAGCGGCAGGGTATGGTCAACCTCAAGCATCTTAAAACAGTGTGATCACTCTCTAAGAAGTACTGGGCGTGCTAATGTATTGCTGTGCAATAGCACTGCCTATGCAATTTGCATACACATCGAGCAATCGCATCTAGCAAACGGCTCTGAATCAGGCCCTCTGTACACAAAGGTGGAAACCTCAGCTTAAGAAAAGAGTTGCAAAACAATCTATTCAAGGAACCCCTGAATGTTTGAACTATTGTTTAAATATTAATTTAAGGCAACTTTGCCCAAAATCAGACGATATCGATGGAGAATTGTCCAGTTTATTAATTTCCCAGAATGCAATTGTTGTTAGGTGAATAGCCTTTGAATAGACCATTTCCTAATCCTTAGGACTTTTGTAACAGAGTTGTAAAATAGAATTATCCCTGGCGCTTCAGTATGAGGGTTTATAAAAGGAATCAATGAATATGAGTAAAAAATATATATGAAATTTATTTCACAGTTAGGTAAAAAGGCATTCCAAAAGTTATAAGTAAATATATAAAACACAGCTACTACTAGTAGACAACATGTAAAGACAAACCACATAAAACATAAATTATGAGTTGCAGCCCTTAAGTGGGTCAGCAATGAGGAGATACGCTTATAGCGTTTTACTCTTGGCCTCTTAGATGGTGTGTGACACCCTCCAGGGTGTATTGCTCCAATGTCTTATTAAGAAGTCAATGTCTGTATATAAAGGGGTACCTTAATCAGGGGCTAATTGCCCAATGCCTTGTATGTCAGGGATGTCTGTAGATGTTGAGGTCGTTTGGCAGCAAACTTGTAAGTGTGGAGGACATGTGAACCACGTCTCTGGATGTCCCTTATTTCACTGTATCTACGCATTTTGCCCGCACCTTGGCTTCGTCAGGATGGTGAGAGCATCCCTCTGTTCCTCCTTAAGTACTCACTGACTGTGGGTCATCCCCCTCACTTCCACCAGTTTTCCGTGTGCTAACTTCTGGTGATGTCACTTCCACCCGGGTGCTTCAGTATACGTCATATCCGCCCGGCGACGGAGTGTCACTTCCGGTTCGCAGATGGTGTCAATCACAAGCATCACTTCCATCTTCCGGCTAGGCTTCACTGCCGGATATCGTCTGGTACAAGCACTGCCTGTATGTATAACATAGGGGTCACTTCCACCCGATACCTTCTGAAGTTCATGTGTTCTTTACTTCTGCCCATAACTTGGGTTCAGACAGTAATACAAGATTATCAGTGTCCTATTGGTCTATTGGTTCTTAACCATAAAATGAGCATAAATAAACACAAAACAAACACAAAAACAATGTTGACATATTGTAAGACATTAGGAAATGGCAATATAAAGGATAATAATATATATTGTGGTAATTAAAAGGCCACTAAAAATAACACTATAAAATTAATATACTAAAAAGGTGAAACATAAAATATAGATCTAACCCTTCAAAAAGGGTGTAAGTTCAAAGTAAATGTTGAGACCTTTAGGTTGTAATGTCTCCAACTCAAAGATAATTTTGGTTTCCTCTTTGGATAGGCAGGTATTTAAATCACCCCCTCTCCACGGTACCTTGATTTGTCTCAGACCTGTGAATGAAAGTTTTGATGGAGCCCCATTATGTGCTTCCATATAGTGTTTTGGAACACTATGATTCTCCTTTTTATTCTTTATATTATTCAGATGCTCGTTGATTCGTATTGTTAGTTTGCATATAGTTTTGCCTACATACTGGTATCCACAAGGTCAATGTAGCAAATATATGATTCCCTTTGAATGGCATGTCATCTTTTCTCGGATGTGAAATCTCTTGCCTGTTGAGTAGGATTCAATGAAAGTGATGGGTTTTGTAGAGCAGTTTTCTGTATTTCTACATGCAATGCATGTTCCACAGCTGTAGAAACCTGCTGTATCATCTTTTAGCCACGTTGCATTTTTTTCTTTCTTACTTTTTAGGTGACTTCTAATTAGGTTATTACCTATTGTGGGTGCCTTTTTATAGATGATTCTCATTTTTTGGGGGAGAATAGAAGTCAGTTCATCATCTGCTTTTAGGATGTGCCAATGTTTCCTCAACGATTTTTCCAACAACTTACTTTGTCCAGAGAATTCAGTAATAAATGTGATGTCTTTATCCCATGTACTTGACTTTTTTTCTTTATATTGCAGGAGGGTTTCCCTCTATAATTCGTGTACTTTGTTTCTGTCATCTTTTAATTGATTCTCATTATAGTTTTTGGCCTTAAATTGAGTTAAAAGAAGATTGGATTGTTCTTCCCAGTCTTCTTTCCTTGAACAGCTGTGTTTTATTCTTTTCAGTTGGCCCTTTGGAATGTTCGACAGCCATTGTCGATGATGGTTGCTTCTTGCATCTAGATATCCGTTGCAATCCACTTTCTTTCTAAAGGTCTTCGTTTCTATCTTGTTGTTCTCTATGAAGATGGTAAGATCCAGAAAATGTATCTCAGTGCTGCTGATTTCACTTGTAAATTCTAATTTGTCTTCATTCTTGTTAATATGTTGGATGAATTCCTCCAGTAGTTCTTGTTTTCCATCCCATATAATCAGAACATCGTCGATGTAACAGGCCCACAAAATAAGGTTCTCACGGTAGTTATTATTTGTCCAAATGTTTTTTTTTTCCCATTGTGACAAGAATAGTTTCACATACGATGGTGCAAATGATGTTCCCATCGCCGTCCCTTTCTTCTGAATGTAAAACCGATCTTCAAACCAGAAATAATTGTGATTGAGTATAAAATTAATTCCTTCCAAAATGTATTCAATTTGTTGTTGTTCAAGGCCAGAATCATCTTCTAAGATCTTACTAACATTTCTACAGCCTTTCTTGTGTTCTATACACGTATACAGGGACTTAATATCACACGTTGCCAGGGTATATGTGTCTTTCCAAGTTATTTTTTGTAGAATACTCATGACTTGCATGGTGTCCTTCAGGTACCCACATTGAGATGTTACTAAAGGTAGCAGGAATAAATTGATGTAACTGGAAAGTGTTGATGATAGGGAATTTATCCCTGCCACTATCGGCCTCCCCGGTGGATTTATAGGATTCTTATGTACCTTGGGGAGGTGGTAGAAAACAGGTATCTTTGGACAATCCAGATAAAGATATTCGTACTCCTTTTTTGTCAGGATGTTGTTTTCCTTTCCTTTCTTCAAAATCCAATTTAATTCTTTTTTGAAGACCTCTGTAGGGTTGTTTTTCAGGATTTGATAGGTCTCTTCATCCTTGAGTTGATTTTCTGCTTCCAATATATACCTTTCTTTGTCCAAGATGACAATTCCTCCTCCCTTATCAGCTGGTTTCACTACTATTTTCTCATTTTTGCTTAGATTTTTTAAGGCTTTTCTCTCTGGCCGTGTTAAATTCAATCTAATTTTTTCATTTTTATTATTAATTTCCGGTATATTACGAATGTCACTTTCCACCAATTTTTGAAAAGTAGCTACCAGATTCCCTTTTAGATGTTGCTGATAAAATACTGATTTCTCTTTTAAGTCCGTATGTTTGAAGTTGGTAGTTTCCATATTCTCTATATGTTGATTTTCTTTCTTTGCAAAATATTTCTTCAAAGTTATTTTTCACATAAACTTATGCAGATCTATGTAGCTGTTAAATTTATTGATTTGATTCGTTGGGGCAAATTTTAGTCCCTTTTTTAGGAGCTTTCTTTCAGATGGGGTGAGTATGTGGCGACTCAGGTTGAATACCCCCTGCGCATCATTTTCTTGTTCATTCTCCCTTCTTTATTTCCTTTTTTCCCTTGTCCAGGCTTGTTGCCCACCTCATTTTCCACGCTTGATGTTGTAGAGCTTATTTTTCTTCGGTCTCCTTTTCTGCTTGATTGGGAATTGAATGGAATCTTCGGTATGGCTCCCATATTCCTTATTGTTTCGCTGTTCTGAGCCAATTCTAAAAAAGCATCTAGGAACTCTTCTGTCTCATCTATCAATTCCTTTTCTTCAATGGTTTTTTCCAGTGTATCTTCCTTTGTGTGTATGTTATTAAGGCAGGCCATAAGAGTTCTTGCAGAGGTATTCAGTTTTTCCTGCTGATCTCCCCTGCCATGGTTATAACTGTTAACCAATGTTCTACTGTCTGGGTAGGTACAACTTATTGTTTCTGTTTTCTTCTGCTTAGAATGATCAGCGAGGATGCTGTTGATGTCTCTCGGAAGACCGGGTTCTCTTCTATATTTTAGTTGGTGGTTCCTATGGGATGGATGGTCTCTTCTCTTATCGTAGGGGAAATTTGAATTTTCGAATTTTGATGTATTCTCATTCTTCCAGGTGTACTGTGGTCTGAAGTCATTCTCTCTCTTGTTTATTCCAGTCTCTATAGATACATTTTCTGGATCCCTGTTTCCCCTTTTGAAGTGAGTATAGTTCGATCTTATCCTTTCATTCCAGTTCCTGTAGTCACCTTTATAATCTTCTATGTCTCTTTGGAATTTTCTTTTTTTCTGATCTATTACATCACTTTCAATTTTTCTTAGTTTACTATTTGTTAAATTCTCCAAGTTTCTGAAGTCCGCCAATTTTTCTAGAGGTTTAAGTTTCCTCCTTATAGTTATAGTTTGCTGTTCCAATGCTAGATCTATATTTTATGTTTCACCTTTTTAGTATATTAATTTTATAGTGTTATTTTATAGTGGCCTTTTAATTACCACAATATATATTATTATCCTTTATATTGCCATTTCCTATTGTCTTACAATATGTCAACATTGTTTTTGTTTTTGTGTTTATTTATGTTCATTTTATGGTTAATAACCAATAGACCAATAGGACACTGATAATCTTGTATTACTGTCTGAACCCAAGTTATGGGCAGAAGTGAAGAACACATGAACTTCAGAAGGTACCGGGTGGAAGTGACCCCTATGTTATACATACAGGCAGCACTTGTACCAGATGATATCCGGCAGTGAAGCCTAGCCAGAAGACGGAAGTGATGCTTGTGAATGACACCATCCGTGAACCGGAAGTGACACTCCATTGCCGGGCAGACATGACGTATACTGAAGCACCCGGGCGGAAGTGACGTCACCGGAAGTTAGTGCACAGAACACCGGTGGAAGTGAGGGGGATGACCCACAGTCAGTGGGTACTTAAGGAGGAACAGAGGGACGCTTTCACCATCCTGACGAAACCGAGGAGCGGGCAAAACGCGTAGATCCAGTGAGGTAAGGGACATCCAGAGACGTGGTTCACACGTTCTCCACCATTACAAGTTTGCCGCCAAACGACCTCAACCTCTACAGATATCCCTGACATACAAGGCATTGGGCAATTAGCCCCTGATTAAGGTACCCCTTTATATACAGACATTGACTTCTTTTTTACAATAAGACATTGGAGCAATACACCCTGGAGGGTGTCACACACCATCTAAGAGGCCAAGAGTAAAACGCTATAAGCGTATCTCCTCATTGCTGACCCACTTAAGGGCTGCAACTCATAATTTATGTTTTATAAGGTTTGTCTTTACATGTTGTCTACTAGTAGTAGCTGTGTTTTATATATTTACTTTTAACTTTTGGAATGCCTTTTTACCTAACTGTGAAATAAATTTCATATATATTTTTTACTCATGTTCATTGATTCCTTTTATAAACCCTCATACTGAAGCACCAGGGATAATTCTATTTTACAACTAATTTATACAGGGAAGGTGAACCCCTGTCATTCCATCCCCAGGCAGTATCCCAGAGGCTTTTAGGAGTTATAGCGCAGCTATCTCAACCCCCTTTTTTTTGTTTTGTAACAGAGGACAAAACAAAACAGGCTATTGCCATTACAATCCATTATGAATGCAGCTGCGAGGCTTATCTTCCTTGCCAAATGTTCATCGTCTGCTGCCCCACTCTGTCAGTCCCTCCATTGGTTGCTGGTCTTCTACCATATTCAATACAAAATACTTTTACTTACACATAAGGCCATTAACCAAACCACACCAACATACATCTCTTCACTCATCTCAAAATATCTCCCAATCCGACCTCACCGCTCATCCCAAGATCTGCGTCTCTCATCACCATGTATTACTTGCTCCCATTCACAGTTAAATGACTTTCTTCGGGCAGCACCCACTCTATGGAATGCCTTACCACGCACAATAAGACTTACATCTAGTCTCCAATCCTTCAAGTGTTCCCTGAAAACTCACCTCTTCAGACAAGCTTATCAGATTCCAGAACCAACCACATAACCTTCATAGCTTCCATGTCTAATTACATCCCCTATCACAGTCCACACATAACCTCACATGCTGGGCCTAATTCAGACCTCATCACAAGTGATGTCAGTGGGAGTGCTCTCGGCTCTGATAGAGCCGAAAGCACTCCAGGGCTTGCAGCAACGAGACCCTACCACAATGGTCTCATCGCAAGCTCGATGGTCGCAATGGTCTTGATCATTGCGACCATCTTCCTGGATGCTCACTATAGCTGTGGGTGGTCACCCACAGCTACACGAGCAGCCAGGAGGCTGCTCTAAAAATGAAGAAGGACGGCCCTGATTCAGAGCGAGCGCTCTGTCAGAGCATCCAGCTCTGAATCAGGGCCACTGTCTTTCTTTCACATCATCCTGACATTTTGCCGACATTCCTGTGTGAATGGATAATGCAGCCCACCAAGAAACTCTGCAGTCTGGCTGGACCAAATTGCAGTATACATCACCTATCATTGTGTATCAATGCCTCTTTCCCTATAGATTGTAAGCTTGCGAGCAGGGCCTTCCTACCTATATATCTGTCTGTTATTACCCAGTTTTGTTCTATTAATTTTCCAATTGTAAAGCGCAACGGAATATGCTGTGCTATATAAGAAACTGTTAATAAATAAATAATAATAAAAATAATAACAAGAGCATGCCATCCTGTTCAGGTAAGATATCACAGTTGTTATCCAGACAAATGTAAACTACAAATTCCCGTAATTGACTGGGATTTAAAGCTCTAAGGACTAACATGGCTGGCCTTAACTTGAGTAGATTGATATAAACCTACTGCTCCATTGTGCACCATTTGCCTTTCACTACCCAGTTCTGAGTGAATGCTCCCCAAACGTTAGAATACAAATATCAATAGGTTTTGTGATTGTTTACAGTGTAAAGGAACATGGAAAAGCTTTAGGTGTAAAGCCCTCATTTTCTAATAGCTTTGTCTAAGTAATTTAAATGTATATTCTGACTTTGAACTATCATTGAAACTTAATTCTGGAAGAAACACCAGAGAAAAAGAAGGGATATTTCCAATGGAATGGAGTCAGAACAGATTTTAGCTCATTTATGGATAATCCCAGCTTGGCCAAGGTAGACAGAGTTAGACCTTGGTGACTGATTAATATGTCCCAGTCTAGTATGCAGTGGACTCCTTTTTAGACGAAGTTGACAATAGCATAGTATGGAACATCTGCTTTCATTAAACATGTGCAGGTGTAAGGTGCTATTGAGAGTCCAACCACCATTACAGTCCACTGAAGCAGGTGGTCTCTTTATTAGAAAATGGCAAAGATTCCAGGGTATAATTTGATATTAAACCAATTAGTGGAAAAAAGGGGATATATGTTAGCCCTTTTATCCTGAACCCTCTCTTTGTAATATACAGTATGTATTCAGTGCCTTCACATTTAGCTCTAGTTTGAATGACACATGTGACTTCTATGGGAAATAAATCGTACAGACTTTAGAGGCCATGACTGCCAAATCTATTTTCCCCTACTGCTAAGCTACAGACATGACTTTGTCTAGCATACTTTAGAAAGTAGAGTAAATGAGGATACTCTGACTGCTTGAAAGTATTTTTAGGAGCCCTCTTTCTGAGCATGACCTATGGGCCTTGAATGTGACTCCTGACCTCACCTATGAAATCTGGTCAAAGAGGTCTGCATCTACCAGAATGGGTATGTCAAGTGGTCTTGGGGCTAAACTCATTAGTCCAGCTCTGATTAACCTGCTAGCCCATCACCAATAATGAGTGTGGCTCTACTAATTGCCTTGAGTTGGATATATTTAAAAGTTATTAGAGACTCTATTGTACAGAAAAAGCCTACAGCTCCTTGTCTCCCATCCAGAGCACTGCAGGGTTCACACTGCTTAGCTTCCCAGGTATGGCAGAATCAGTCTTTCTGAATAGAACGTAAAGGACTAGCAGTACCAGTTATTTTAAAACTGAATTGCCTTAACATTTGGTTCATTGGGTTGCTTTAAGACCTATCACTCCCATGTGAACATAAAAAGGAGTCAACTTCAGGGCAAATAATGCGGGTGCATCTGGGAGCCCTGTATAACTCTTTAAACCCCATTTATCATTTTTGACTAGGGTTGCTCTGCAGTAGGGGTGGGAAATAACCGGCTCCTCAGCCACTGTTGAACCACACAGCCTTAGCATGCCCTGATAGCAAAACTTAGGCAGGGCATGCTGGGATGCACAATCCCACAGCAACTTGATGGCAGCCTACAGCTCATGTACAGGCTAGCTGAGCAAACTTGTATACCCTCATATCTCTGGCTAAGGTTCCAGTGTGAGGTATATAATTTGGTGGGAGGTTTTGCCTCTTTGAAGAAGCTGAGGACCTAGTCATATCTTCTGACTCACAGTCCACTGAAGAGGGACATGGTGAACATACATACTCAGGAGAGACATTGGATCGGAACCCCTTTTGTCTTAAATGGGTGTCCTAATGGTGCCAGCTTCAGGCAGCGGTACTTTATCTCCACATTCACTTTTGCACCTCATGTTTTGCCACATTTAGGCAATTTCAAGAGCTGATACATTTCTGACTGAACAGGCATCCCTGAGTAGTCTCTGGAGGGAGAGGTGTCTTCAGCCTCTGAGGTAGAAAAAATATATATATATTCTGGGGCCGATTGGGAATTTAAAGAGGGCTGTTTTCATTTTTTTTTCCAGCGCCAAAGGCGCGCCCCCCAAAAAAGAGGGCATGACCTGTTGCAAATGGGTGTGACCTAATGTGAAATGCCATGCCCACAAGCCACTCCCCCCATGTGTCTCCCCAGCGCTATCCCCCTGCGCCTCTCCAGCACTATCCTTCGGTGTCTCCCCAATGCCATCATCCTGTCTCCCCAGTGCCATCATCCTGCATCTCACTAGTGCCATTTTCCTGCAACTCCCCAGTGTCATCCTCCTGCCCTAGCATAGAATAGCACCCAACCCCCACATACAGATCATCATCTCCCCTGCCCCTAGTATAGAAGACACCCCCTCCGCCACAGACAGATCATCATCTCCCCCACCCATCGAATAACAGACCCCCCTTCTCCCACAGACTGATCATTTCCGCACCCCTATTATAGCAGACCACCCCTCCTCCACAGATAGATCATCAACGCCCCCACCCCTAGTATAGCAGACCCCCCAACCCCACAGACAGATCATCTCCCTTTAGCAAAAATTAGCTCCTCTCTATTCTCTAATTAGTACAGAATACCCCCCTCAGACCATTGTTAATCATTCCCCACCAGCAGGGCACCCACCCCAGACATCCCTCTCTCTAGACTCCATCTCCCAGCCCCATTGCCCTTCCCTGGCCGCAGTGGCCAGGGATCATCATGAATTTTAATTAATTTTACACAAACCTCCAGCTCTGACCTCTGGTGGCTAGCCTGCAACTGCTACCACCAGGCACTGACTGCAGCCGGGGGGAGGGGCCTCTGTTGACAAGCGGCCCCACAACCAATCGGCACACCGGGATTTTTCCCGCAGAAAATAATGCCCAATCCGCCCCTGTATATATTTATTCCACTTGACATAAAAATATATTTTTTCTTCATTAATTAACAGCGTAAATGAGAAAGAATCACTGCTAGCAGGAAGAGGCCACTTTATTTCTCTCATGAACAGAGGAGAGAGGTTACTTTTGGCAGTGACTTTACCTCAGACTCTTAGGTAGAAAAACAAACAATTATTATTTAAATAACAGTGTAACAGATAAATAATTACTGCCAGCACTGCTTAGTGGCTCTCCTATCACAATATGGCAAGACAAGTGAGGACAGCTGTAAGTATTCTGTTGGAGAACCAGACCCAGCTTCCTCCCATGTCTGCGCTGCAAAAAAATCTACCTGAGGGCAGACTCAAGCAGTCACATGACCATTAGGTCAGAGAGCAGATGCTTGGCACTGCCCTCATATGTGGGAGCAAGCTAAGTAAGTGACATTTTTCACTCTACCTTGTTCCAGCGGCATTCGGGAGCCTTGTTGCTAGGTGGCAACGGTCCAGACAAACAAATAACTTTTTCTGTTTTAGATAGATAGATAACTTTGGTAGCTGTATTAGCAGAGCCGTAACTAAACTATTTGGTGGCCTGTGCCTGAAAGAGCATTGGTGCCCCCCAAACCGCCCCCCCCCCCCCCCCACTCACCTATATTTCAAATAGGGACATAACACAAAGTTACGACCCGGTGTATTATCAACACAATAGTCTAGTTCTTATGTAGTTTTGCTTAGTGCATTCAGTTTAGATTGTGCATAGGTACAATGGGGGATGTAGTCATTAGGTAAACAATAACAATGTGGACAGTATTGTTAACATGTCGACATTCTCAGAATGCCGACATGTGAAATGCAGACATGTCAGAATGTCGACATTCCATCTGTGTCTACATGATGAATGTCAACATGGTCACTGTTGACATTATGACCCTGTCGGCATTTTCATGTTGACATTATGAATATCAACATATTATACCATCGGGGGGGCATTTATGAAAACTGGTTCCCAGGTAGCAGTGCCAAAAGATGCTACCAATCAACCAATCAGTTTCCATTCTTAACTAGTACAGCGTACATAATAAAAGCTAACACCCAACTGGTCGCTAAAGGATATTTTTTTACACAGACAAAAAAAAAAGAGAAAGGCATAAATGGTACCATCCCATGCTTCAAGTGCAGAAGATGCGGTGGATTGCAATCCAGCAACAAGTAAGCTAGGTGGGTGGTGCAATCAGGACACAGAGGCGGGCTCTTGATCATACCTGTTCATTGGGTTTTTATAAATGTCCCCCAACTAGTTAATTTTAGACATCCTCTATCTTTTTAAAGTATCCTAATTAATGTAATCAGGGTTTTCATGTTTTTGTGTGACTACTCAATACCCAATGGTAATAAAAAAATACTATATAAAAAATGCAATGTGCTGCTTATCTGCCTGCATGATTTATACATTAGAGACTGTGTATGTATTGGGTGACTCTGCACTGGTCGTTTTTCTCAGAGATCTAGAAATCTCATAATTTACATGTAGTTTGCTCCTGCAATGTCATGGTATTCAGGATGACCGGTTTACTATGCAGTAATAGTCACCTGAAGGTGACACTGATTGCTATCTACAACATTTTCTTGCACACTCTGACTTTCTGGAATGTCATCAGAAACAATGTATCATAAATGACTATACAACAGACACATCTCCTGTGCTCTTCCCTTGTAGTATTTGTGAAGCTCAGGACCACATTGACAACATGTTGTTGTAGCTCTGAATGAGAGTCTGTGAGCACCTACACAGCAACCTTCCATTGTGATAGCAGCCTAGTTTCCATAGGAACTGAGGGAGGGAGCTTGCAGTTACAGGCTCCATGAGCTCATTCCCTGTCTGCTTCCCTAGAAGGAGGAGGGAGGGGTAGCAGCCTGCCATCCTCAGCATCATCCCATGCACAGCTGCTGATGTGTGCCTGGTACAGTCAGCAGCAGCAGCAGCAGCAGCAAGATGGAATCAGCATTCAGACTGCTCAGATTTCATCTCTGCCAGACCTCAACATGGTGAGTGCTCTCTGGCTTTATTCTTCATTTGGATGTAAGGGCACATTTCTCATTGCCATCATTGCAGAGGAAATCTATGCTATAGTCATCTAATGTAGGGCATGCCTGTTTATAATGGCAGTTTATAATAGCATGATGTATTTGGAGGATTAGTTTAAATTGGCTAAATGTATTTTATGTTGGATCATCTGCTATAACTGTATTAATCACTATGTACATTTGCTTCCCTTTATTTAATTAAAAATGGTTCCAGTAATTGTAGTATTCGGGCTGGGCCTCACCTTCATCCCCATCTGCAAGACTCAGCATCCTAGGGGAGTTGAAATCAATTTATTTTCTGGTCATGTGCAACACTATTTATTCATATATTTATTGGCAACGCCTTTGTCCTGTACAAATAATGGTAAGAAAAAGGGCTACGTTAATAAAAAATCTACTGTTTAAAATGGCTGCAGTGACAGTGAGTCTGTTATTGTTTTATAAAAAAATGAATGACAATGTGCCTGTGGTTTACACTGAAGAGAGGGCTTATCTGCTGTAAATAGGATCTGTATCTTACTGAGCTACAGTATAGAGAGCCCAGCATGTGCTGAGATATTCAAGTCCTGTATTTTCGGTTCTGCTGCAACTGCAGTTATTTACCAAACAATCACATTCAGAAAAGGTCATTTAAGAACCATGAAACGTGAGATCCACGTTGGGAAAGCACCTTTGGATTTTGCAAGTCTACTTTTGCGCAAGTGTGCCTATAGGTTTATAGGGATGTGTGCCTATCCAAAGGTCAAGATGGTGGTGTTTCTGGGGGAACTGGAGTTGGTAGTGGACAATGACAGGAGTCAAGCAGTTCATGGGCATTCCTTGCTAAGTGTGGATTAGGCACATAACTGCACCTACTTTTGCACTTGAATGCAAAAAAATTAGATTTTATTGTCAAGATGGAATTATTTACATGAGTTACATGGATGTAGAGCAAATATTGTCAGTAGCGTTCTATACTGATGGACCCTACAAACTGACATTTTGGAGGAGCTCAAAGCTGATGTCTGTGGGCCTTGTCCTATACTCCACCTCCATATTGTACATCAGGAGACAAGCCAATTTCCATTTATACTTCTAGCAATGTAATAAATTCCAACATGCAATAAAGATGTTTCACTGTCCCATCACTGTTGTGATTAATTTAGACCAGAAATGGAACTAAACTGAGCAGTATCTTTGGAGAAAAGCAGACTGTACTTCCCATGTGATCTCTGCACCTTTTCTTGTGTTCCTATACTATAATTATCATCGTCTTCAGTGATATTTAATAAGGGGGAAAGTGTGCTTTATTGCACTTATATAAAACACTGTGTGTGGTTGCAGTGATTTTTTGTGGCAGCAGTGCTCTTTTATTTGTCATGTGCTTAACGTTTACTGTAACCTATTGATTTGTGCTGTAAATATTGACTTGCACTGTGCAGTGATTCTGGAGAACAAACTATGCTTCTATACGTTTGCAATTTTACATTCTTTGTTTGTATTTGTTTTCTTATTTACTGGCCTACAGTATTTTCCCATGTAAATAAACCAAATATTCTTTATGATTTTTAATGGTCGATCCTGGAATTAGTTTTCCCTATTTTTCTGGCATTCAGATTTATCCAGATAGTCTTTTCTTACCAAGTCATGTGTGTAATTTGCTTTCTGTCCTGCACCATCTCACCATGATATCCAATTTTCTGCACAATATCTTTCTATAGAGCACCTATATGTAATGCAGTGTTTACTCTGTCACTTATGGAATGAAGAATCCCATTGTAATGGCATGTACACAGCACATGCCTGTTTTATACCTGCCAATCCACATGGTCCTACAGCCTGACACACTGTTAGAGATAAGGGTGAGATGTATTATCATGGCACTTATTACTCGCAGCGATGCAGGATGTACTAGGCTTTAGCACAACAATATATTAAAAAGAGTCACTAAAAAGGTGTTACAGCAACTCATTCCTCCAGTGATCTCTGTCCTGTCTGTATCACAACAGCCTATTTCTGATGCCATATGTAATGGGTAGTGGACAGCCACGGTGCATAAGGATGTCTGCCGGCGGCGGGACATATAAGTAGCAATAGCGTAAACCTCAGATGGCGCTATGTCTAATAAAAGAACAGCAAATAAAAGCTAAGCTTGTTGTCACTTAGTAAGTGGTCATCATGCTACGCCACCATAGCTAGCTATTGTAGTGGTGTTATCAAGAGAAGCCGAAGGCGCAGCTGAAGAAATGTCTGATTTTTTCATGGATTGCTTTTTAATACATTTTGGAGAAACTGCAATCACCACTTGATACATTTGCCCCATCACATGGTCTCCAGACATAGTTTTGCCCCTCATCAACACATTTTTACCATTCTTCTCTACGTCACTTTTAAGTCTACCTGAACTGGCCTGGTCTGTATTCTTTTTCTTATTTAATAGTTTATGCATCACAAATGTGACATCATCTCTTATTAGCGACAACAATGATGTTTGTCTCAGCTAAAGTACGTAAAGGAGACAGACAACATAACTGCTGCAGTGTGTCTGGCCAAATCATTATATATGTCAGCTCTCCTGGGAAGATTCATATGTAGCAAACCTCACTGCATCCAGGAAACTCAGGGCTATTCACTAGTAATGCGGTTTTAATAATTGTATTTCTCCAGCTATAAGTACTCCAACAAAATAACTAGTGGCTGATTGTACCTGGGGCTGCAGACCCCTTTCCTGCCTAGCCATGGAAGTAACTTCCCCTTGGAAGTGCTCCCTGCTAATTACAGCCAGACAGGCAGTCCAGGTGGTGTGTTTTCCGCCTGGGACTGCCAGTATGGACTATAATTAGCAGAGAGACCGCGTCTAATAGGAAGCCACTCCCCTGCTATAACGTCATCCCAATCTGGCTTCTGAGGGCTGCAGCTGATGTAGTCCATAGAACCCTGCTTTTTGATTTGTGTGCAAGTGCAGGATCGCAATCCAGCAGATGAGCACATTGACTAAACTGGCAGTGGTGAGAGTCTCCTGGATCCACCCATCCATGCAGAACGCTAGGGAGTAAAGACCCGTGGGGACGCCGCACAGTATTGCATGCCAGAAGTCAGACCTTTCTAGTTGAGCTCCGACAGGTCCTAGTGACCGGCGGCTCAGTCCTAGCTGTCAGGAGGGTGGCAGTGTAGGAGTGCACTTCTTCCAAAATTTAGATGCTCAAATACCACTTTGTGTGTCTTAGATGCAACCATCGGTCTTGCCATCAAAACTTGCACCGACCCCATGTTAGATGCAGATTTTTCATCAGAGAGAGAATGGCCTCCAATGTGAGCAATTATGCGTCTGAGTTCACAACCATTTCTGTGACACTCCCATAATACGTCCATAAGAGGGACCATCTCCGTGCAGCTACAGATATGTCCTCGTACATCTAGCCTTCTTGCATGTTAAACAGCCCTTCTAGTGGCGCCGTGATGTGACTTGTTAGTGAATAGGTAGCACAGGCAGCTTCTGCTGATTAAATTGATATGCTGCATGCCTATATTCTGTGTGCGACTGTGGTTACATTATATCTGCATGCAACATGTTACGTTACAGTGTCAACGGCTGTGACACTGTAATATAGCATTTTGCATGCAGATACACCTGCAGTCGCACAAAGAATATAGGCATGCTGCATATCATTTTAATCAGCAGAATTGTGTGTTCAATTTGCATTACTGTGTGAATAAGATGCATTTGAAGGGAACACGTTGCACGAAAAGGCTCGGTGCTACTGAGTCAATCACTTGTAGCACATGGAGGTTAGATGCATGTGGACAATCTGTAAATTGCCACCTACCATTAATTGCCCAAGAACACCCAGCACATTTCCAATACTTTTTTGATACCATGCAACTCAATCGCAGCTGCACCTCTGTACATACACACTGTGTGACGTATGCAATGTGTGACTTTTAGGCAATTTATATGCATGCGCAGTTGGATAAAAAACGCTCAACTCCATGAATAATGGCAGAATCAGGTCCACTGTCTCTGTCTCCATTTTATTTTCCCCCCTATATCACCAATTTTGTATGTGTACTTGTCTCCATCTGCTCTTACCCATGTGTTCCTCTGCCCCCACCCATGTGTGCCTCTGCCCCTACCCATGCACTGTAGGTGACCTTATTGAGCCCTTAAAGATGAATACGTCCATTACTATAACGTGTGGAAACAAGCTTTCCACATGTGTATCAGCCCCATTAGTTATAATGAATAGGCCCCTATTTATCTACTCCCTATTATTTTTTCTAGTCTGTACTGTAGAATTAGTTGTTCAATATTGACGCAGCCATGCAGGCCACACATAGGTGGCCCAGCAGACCGTGTAATGTACAATCAGGTCGGTCATGTGCGGCCCAGTATAGTCAACAGAAGGTAAGCCCAGAGTGCACTTGCTCCCCTGCCATCTGGCCCATACAGCCTCTGCATGCAGCTATCCTCCAATTGTACAATGAGGGGCACATTAAATTGATGTTTGGTTGCGCAGATATTCGGCCATTACGGTACAGAAATCTTGCCTGTTTTTGTTTACACATCTATGGGATGAGGTTATTCAGTTCCTGAGATGCACTTTATGGAACAGACATTTGTTTTGGATGCTTATGGTGTGCCCACTGAATGCCAGATCCACTGATTTATACCCCTTTTACACCGGAGCTAAAACCTGGGTTGTTGCAGGGTTCACCCGGGTAGCTCCTTGGTGTAAAAGGGTAAAGGGTTGGATTGCCGGGTCGAGTGACCAGGCAATCCAACCCAGGAAAGTTGCAGGGTTTAACACGGGAATAACCCATGAAACCCTGCAGTGTGAACGGCGCGCTCCGGGTCATGATGACCTGGAGCCCGCCACATGCCGGCCAATTGGTCCAGCTTCAGTGGCGCTTGGAGATGATGTCATATCCAAGCGTCCACTTCAACGCTGAAAAAGTCGGGTCAATGCAGACTCGGCTCCGGTGTGAACGGCGCCAACTCAGGAATAACCTGGGTCGGCCCCGGGAAATTCCGGGGTGTGATCCAGGTTGGAACTCTGGCCCTGATTCAGAGCCGGACGCTCTGACAGAGCGCTCGCTCTGAATCAGGACCGTCCTCTTTTTTTAAGAGCGGCCTCCTGGTCGCTCGCATAGCTGTGGGTGACCAGACCATTGCGACCATCGGGCTTGCGATGAGACCCTTGCAGGTAGGGTCTCGTTGCCGCAAGCCCAAGAGTGCTTTTGGCTCTAACAGAGCCAAAAGCACTCCCACTGACATCACTTGTGATGTCAGTGGGGCCGGCCCTAGACGTTAGGTGTTCCCATGGGAACGCTCCGTCTGGGTAGCCATGCCCCCGGCCCACCCACCAAAAGGGGCGTGCTGTCACTCAACATCGACAGCACGCCCCCTTTGTAGCGAGACCCGGAGCAACGGCTTGCCCGTCGCTATCCGGGTCTCGCGCATGCGCCAACATCGACCCACTTGTGAGTGCTCGCGAGCCAGTCTGAATCAGGCCCTCTGTTCCAACTCCGGGTCAGACCCGGAATTTCGGTGTAAAAGCGGTATTACAGTAGTCTTTAATTTGCTTTTCATAGTCATTGCATGATGTAGTTTCTGAAAATAGTTTGTCTAATGTAATATCATTGTGTGAGCTGAATCTCTCTTGCTTTACATTATACAAAACTAACAAATGTTTACCACACATTATGAGCAGGATAGAAGAATTAGTAGGAATATGTTTTTCCTTGATGAAGTTTTTTTATATAGTGCATGCCTACAGTGGCGTAACGAGGGCAGGGTGAGCAGGGCACATGTCCTGGGCACCATGACAGGCCTGGCGGAGGGGGGCACAGCTGGCCAGGGCAATGTAGAGTGTGCAGATGTGCTCCACACTGTAGCAATCTAGAATATATTACTGCCAATGGCGCTCACCACTGCTAAAATAATAAGTAAATTTTTAGACCAGAGTGCAGCTGCCAATCAAAGAAGGTAGAGCAGTTTCTCCAAAAAGCAATATAAAACAAATTGGCTGCGCAGTCTAGTCAATTAATAACAATAAAAAAAACATTTATTGACATTTCTCAACAAAAAGGATCACAGTACATATTCAATTAACCATATCCAGCAGTCTATCACAGCAGCATAGGCTGTCCTGCTATACAATAATGAAATATGCAATCTAAAAATATAAATAGATATACCTATACATCCCAGCCGCTGTCGTGCATATTACAGTGCCCTATAGACTGAAGAAAGGTGAGATACCAGTTTCAATATTACCATCATACAGTCCCTTATTGGGATTTACTTATACCGCTCCATTTACAGATATGTAAGCAGCTCAACACCAGTGAAATTTTATTGTGACAATCACGGCACTTATCCAAGAAGATAACATTGATTATCCACTATTTATTCACTTTGCCATCCACAAGTGAACATTAGTGATATTGTTCCAGGACCACAATAATTTAGCTATACAGCTAATTTGAATATTTTCACCATTATTTATTCTTTAATTTTTTTCTTTGTGTGTTTATTTTATTTTTTTATATTTTATATTTTTAGATTGCATATTTCATTATTGTATAGCAGGACAGCCTATGCTGCTGTGATAGACTGCTGGATATGGTTAATTGAATATGTACTGTGATCTTTTTTTTTGAGAAATGTCAATAAATGTTTTTTTTATTGTTATTAATTGACTAGACTGCGCAGCCAATTTGTTTTATATTACTGTAGCAATCTATGCTGGGATCAAGTGTGTGATCCCAGCGCTGGAATTCCTGCAGGCCGGTGAGATGTGTCCCCAGGGGACACATCAATGGCTGGCGCTGGTCAACTAGCAGCGGCGGGTGATGTTTGGTGCCAGCCACGAGCTGGGTGCAGCTCATGGACCAGTGGCCATTAAAGAGCAGCAGCAATTTGAATTTGGCGCCTTCACAGCTTGCAGACTAGCAGCCAATAGAAAGTGGCTGTGGTGAGCCAATCTGGGCTCACCATATCATGGCTGGCCCTGCCCATGGCGCCTGACGTCAGATGGCGCTGGGCGGAGGTGGAGCCAGTTCGGTGGCAGGTGATGGACGGGCCAGCGGCAGAAGAATGCAGCAGAGGACCGGAAAGTGCTGCAGAGGTGGGAAAGTAAAAAAAACTAATAAAGCTCTCCACTGCAGCCCCTCTCACCAGACAGGTAGGCCCTATATGAGGCCCTCCCGTCATTATATGATCACCAGGTTGTTGGGCACTAGGCCAGTGTGGGTAATCAGGCCTGTGTCTGTGGCACTTGTAGGCGGGCATTAGGCCTGTGTTCCTGTAAGTGACCTTGGGTAATAGGCCAAGGTCACATAAATTGGGGGGCGCTGTTTTTCAACTTGCACTAGGCGCCAAAACCCCTAGTTACGCCCCTCCATACATATTATGCAGCGTTTTACAGAATATTGCATACATTGGGTACATACGGTAGCTACTAACATTTTAAAATAGTTTCTAGTAACACTGCTGCTTAGCATAAAAGCACCCAGCATGTGAATCTAACTTGGTGGACATTGGAACAATGAAATTCCTGTTATGTCATTGCTAATTTGTTCATACCTCCGAAAACATGGGAGATGGGAAGAGGGACTGCCTGAAATGAGGGACTGGAAAAGTAGTGTGGCCTTCTGGAAAGAGGGCATGACCCCACATCATACTCCCGTTTGGGCATGTGGGCGTGCCCAACGCACCCGAGCTGCTGAGCTGCTCCCAGGCTCTCCGCCGCATCACCCGCTGCTCTTATGCAGAACAGCAATGAGAGACGTCTCTCCAATCTTTCCCCCCACCCCCTCGGGACACTGTCCCTCTGTGGATGGGACAGTGGAACAGTGCCCAAAAGTGGAACTGTCTTACCCCCCACCCAAAGTGGGATTGGTAGGGAGTATAATTTGATTATGACATCATTTATATTTATTAAAATCCCCTCGTCAATAAAAACAAACTTATGTAGACAATGAAATAAGAACGGATTATAAGAACTGCATGTAAGAACTGGGAAAGAGGAATTTTATTGTGCAGTTGTCCAATATTAAAAATAGGAACAATTTCAGAGACAAAAATGTCTAGGAGCTAATCTTTAATACTTGGGACTCTGTTGAAATTAGGGGCAGTTCACAACGGTATACATTCAGAATGTCATTCTGAATGCTGACATGGTCTGAATGTACATGTACACAATATCAACATTCACAATAGCTGCATTATCAACATGCCGACTGTCAACATTCTGGCAATGTCAAAAGTATGAGACCATGCCATATTCTGGTGTTGACTTTTTCTACCACATCCTTTCACAACAAGTTTTCCTCTGGTGACATCTGGCTTATATCTGACCAATGTGTCTATCTTCTGTAAGGGTATCGGTGTAATGGTTAGCTCTTTTAATGTAAATTGTCTAGGCAAATAATTGGTGAAAGATAGCCTATTATTATATGTAAACACATACAGCACATAATAGCAAAAATGCAATGTTGTTCATCACACTGCAAATTACACACTCCCATACCTCACCAGCATCCTTTGTCACTTCCATGCACAATCATTGCTGCTGAATTCCACTCTTCACTCATCTACAGTTAGGGACTGAGCTCAATTACTTTCTGTCATACTTGTCAACTTAGAATTTCTCTTCCCCGGGAGAAGCCCGGGAAAGAGAAATGGGTGGGCGGATATGGGGCCGGGGCTGGCAGAAATCACGTAATTAAGCCCCGCCCCCTCACTGGAATTTGCCGGGATGACGCATATTTTAATTAGGTGGCGGGGCAAAATGACGCGATTCCCATAGAATTGCGTCATTAGGCCCTGCCCCCAATGTACGGACCCGCCGATCGCTGCTGATAGTCTCCCCTTTCTGCTTACTTCTGCCCACTTCTAGGAAGTGGGTAGAATGTGGGAGAGGTGCCTACCCTTGCGGAGGTGCAGTGGATTACCAAAAAAATGGGGAGCCTCCCACGAATGCCGGGAGGGTAGACAGATATGCTTTCTGCTATTGATGGGTATACATTGAAGCAAAGTCCATTTAAGCTTTATGATCCACTTGTGGAAGAAATGTAACTGTCCTGCAACTAGTTCCATCTACGATGGCTAACCCTGCAATGGTAAGGATATAGGGCGGGATGTACTAAGCATCGCATCCACGATGTGGTACATTCTGCCTTTCTTCAGGTTCATACCGTGGTCAGGGGTAGATTGGGAATTTAAAGCGGCCCTGGGAAAAAACATAGAAAGTGGCCCCATGTGCGCGCGCCCTAGGCACGCGGCCGAAAAGGGGGTGTGGCCTTGTGGCAGGGGTGTGGCCTAATGTGAAATGTTGTGCCCGCAAGCCACTCCCCCCATTTTCATCATGCTGGGGGCATGCCCACCGCTCCAAGAACTGACAGCCATGCCCACAATCCCTCTCTCTAGTGAATAAGCACAGCAAACATGTGAATGAGAATGAGTATTTTCCTACCTATATGATTTCTCTGCAACAAGAGAACCCCTGAAGAAATTGATCCTCCCTAGACAGGCAGTGCCTTGAGTCAGTATTTACTATTCATGCAGGAGATCACATGGTCTGGAAGCCGGCTGTTTGTGTAGTAATAAAGCCAATGTCATTATCATTCAACAAAGGTTCAATCAGATAGTAACAGCTGTTTTGGGGCAGGACAAATGTGAGTTTCCCATATCAAACTATTTTATATTAATAAAATATATTTGCTAATTTGGTTCCATTTGCATCAGTAATATGGTTTCATTACAATTGTTGTCTTACTGAAGATTATTGTCCCCCAGTCTTTTCTTCTAATAGTACCAGTGATCCTACTGTCCTCTATGTGTGTCTCCAGCACCATCGCCTTGGGTGTCCCCAATGCCAACATCCTGCGTCTCCCCATCGCCACCCTCCTGCCCTAGCGCATAATAGCCACCCTCCCCCACACACAGATCATATTCCTGTAGCATAGAATAGCCCCCTCCCCACAGACAGATCATCATCTCCCCCTAGCACAGTATAACCCCCCCAGACAGATCATCATCTCCCCGTAGCACAGAATTACCCCACCCCACAGACAGATCATCATCACCCCTAGTACAGCAATTCCCCCCTCCCCCTCAGACAGATCATCATCTCCCCCTAGCACAGTATAACCCCCCCAGACAGATCATCATCTCCCCTTAGCACAGAATTACCCCTTCCAACTGACAGATTTAGAAATCTCCTATTTAGAGTGTCAAGAATTATTCTCCCCAGACTGCTTATATATAGGGGATCTGAATCCAAACTATCAATTGATATGAAACAGATATAATTCATACATAGGCTCCATTTAATGTGGCTTTGTCTGTGTTAATATAATATGTGGCTCTGGCTGTGTTAATATGTTTAGATAGTACAGCAGATCCCCCTCCCTCTCAGACAGATCATCATCTCCCCTTAGCAAAATATAGCTCCCTCCCCCACAGACAGATCATCTCCCCTTATTACAGAATGACCACCCCCCACTCTTAGATCATCATTACTTCCCCCCCTGAGACAAATCTCTTCATGATTCCAATAGCCACTTTTGAAAGAAAAAATTTCACCTGACTCCTGCATGCTGCAGGTGCCGATGAAAGTCCATCCTAAACAACAACAAAGGACTACCGCACCGGTTTATCTCGATGAACTCCTTTGGTATATAATTCTTAATTTCTATGAGGGGTGTGCTATCTACTGCCAATTAACGGAACTAGATAAAAGGAAGAAATAGATGCAGTGTTGCGGTGCACAGATCGAGAAAAAAATAATTTGAACAATTAACCTTTATTAGATATTCATTAAAATTATATCCCCTTAACAAGTTACATAAACTGACGAAGTATTAGACAAATTATAAAGTAATGAAAAAATTTATAAAATAGATGAAATTAAAAAGATGCATTCAGGGTCTCACCCGTGTTTAAATGGATTTCCTATGGATGTTAATTTAATGACAAAAACTTTGGACAGATTTTCTGCCCAGTATTCACATTATCGTTTAATTGTTTATTGGTAGTAACAAACAGAGGGCCTGATTCAGAGCTGAACGCTCTGACCAGAGTGCTCGCTCTGAATCAGGGCCCTCCTACCTTTTTTTGGAGCATCCTCATGGACGCTCGCATAGTTGTGGGTTACCACCCACAGCTTATGCGAGCGTCCATGATGATGGTCGCGATGGTCTTGACCATCGCGACCATCGGGCTTGCGACAGAGACCCTGCGGTAGGGTCTCGCTGCCGCAAGCCCAGGAGTGATTTTGGCTCTATCAGAGCCAAAATCACTCCCACTGACATCACTAGTGATGTCAGCGGGGCCGGCTTGAGACGGTAGGCGGGGCGTGCTGTCAATCAACATCGACAGAACGCCCCCTTGGTGCGAGACCAGGAGCGATGGAGAGCCCGTCGCTCTCCGGGTTTCGCGCATGCGCACGACGGAGCTCCCTCTGTCGTGCGCATGCGCAGTGGGGCAACATCGACCCGTTTGCAAGCGTCCTTTGCTCGCGAACGGGTCTGAATGACCCCCAGAGTTTCTCCTTCCTATAAAGCAACCTTATTGAAACAATGTTAAACTCAATTGTTACAACATATAGTTGCTTATTGACAGATTTAGAAATCTCCTATTTAGAGTGTCAAGAATTATTCTCCCCAGACTGCTTATATATAGGGGATCTGAATCCAAACTATCAATTGATATGAAACAGATATAATTCATACATAGGCTCCATTTAATGTGGCTTTGTCTGTGTTAATATAATATGTGGCTCTGGCTGTGTTAATATGTTTAGATAGGACAGATGGTAAAAGTTTCTAAGTAATCGCTATAACATAAATTAGCTGTGATGTACATTAATTTCACGTCACTATCAGTTTGTTTAGATATTACAGCCACCGCAGGTCAGTGATCAGGTTCCTCATAACACACAGGCACCAGCGTCTATCCTCCGGCGCTTACTCAGTCACTGCCCGGCTGATAAATTACAGCAGCCGTTTCAATAATTAGCAGAGGTTAGCGTCGGAGGTAAAGTGGGAGAGCCCTTAGTGCAGGTTTCCGATGCGCATTTTGCCTATTGCTTACTTATTACAGCAGCCGTTTCAATAATTAGCAGAGGTTAGCGTCGGAGGTAAAGTGGGTGAGCCCTTAGTGCAGGGTTTCCGATGCGCATTTCACCTATCGCTTACTTATTACAGCAGCCGTTTCAATAATTAGCAGAGGTTAGCGTCGGAGGTAAAGTGGGTGAGCCCTTAGTGCAGGTTTCCGATGCGCATTTTGCCTATCGCTTACTTATGGAGTCCAGAGTGGAGAGGAGACAATTGGGCTGGCTGCTTGGGCAGCCCTGTAACTTACCCCACCTGCTCCTGCCGCCGTCAGCTGCGGATCTGCGCATCTGAGCAGTGAGCACTCTTCTTCCACGGTGCTGATGCGCAGGCCAGCGCAGCTTCTGACTGTGATTCGGGGGGCGGGGCCAAGGCTCACAAAACCTCTTCTCACGATAGAGGCGGGCAGGCCATGGGCCGTGGGCAGCTGACAGCTCTCTAGGTGTGACAGGTAGCCGGGCTGCCTGTCATGCTGAAAATAATAAACAAATGACATCCAGGTGATGCAATTCGGGAGGCGGGGCCAAGGTTGAGAAGCGGCCCCACAGACCAATCGGCCCACTGGGTTTTTCCCCGCTAAAGGTAAGGGCCAATCCACCCCGACCGCGGTTGATTACCATGGTATGTACCTAGAATATTGCAAAGGACAGCTCTCCCGATAAGATACCCTGGGCCTGATTCAGAGATAAATGCTAATGCGATCGCAGCTGTGATTTTGTACGGAACTTAGCTATGAAAATATGCTAATGGTTTCAAAGATCACCTGAGCATAAGGACGCCCAACTGCTGCCTTCTCATCTGTGTACGATGTTGCTTATACTTGCGTAAATATCGGTAACATCGAAGCACATCAAGCAGCCATCTTGCCCTTGCAGCAGATCTGACCAGCCACAAACACTGCAGCTCTCCTAACACGCAGAGGGCTCTCATGCGGTGTATGCAATCACAGTGGCTAATTTATGCACGCCAATGAAACGGCGTCCAATCGTACAGTCACGCCTGACCACCCGCATGTTACCACCCCAAAAGGCTGGCAACCTATCACTCAATTTGTGATGGTTTCCTCTGTGTATCCATTATCGCAATACGATTACAGCATGTGCGCAGTGCAGATTACACACATGCGCAATAGCAAACAATCGCTCAATCTGCGTAAAAATCGCCATTGCATCCATCTCTGAATCAGGCCCACTGTGCGCTGTGTTTAGCAACATTACAGGGGACACTACAAGCGTATTAGTCTAGGGCATTCAGAACCCTCAATCAGACCTTGTTCTCGCCCATTTCACAAGGGAGGTGAGTGGGTGTCCAGCACGTCAGAAGGACTTTCCCAAATTTGTAAGTCTCCCACACGTTCCAGGAGAGTAGACAAGTGTGAGCAACTGCAAGAATGGACAGTCGGATATGACTTTTTTGTAAGTTGGTTGGACAACCAATTAGGAATTATTTAGTTTCTTATAAAATAATGGCAAATAGACATATTTAATACTTTACATAAACTTATTTGTTTATTTAACAGCTTTTGTATGAATTAGGTAAGCATATACCTCTGCTAGTACTTGGTTGGGCAACCTTTGGCTTTGATAACAGCTATTACTCGGTGCGGCACGCTCTCAGTGTGTTTCTTAGCTAACTCTTTGATTCTATCATCATGGTACCAAACCCAGAATCAGTCGTTCAATCAGCAGTCGCAGAAAATTTCACTGATTACATCTTTCATCTACTTCAAAATGTTTTCAATTGGATTCATATGTGTACTATTTCCAGGCCAGTCCAAAACAGGGATGCCCTTTATATGTAGATGCTCTATTATCACCATTGCCGTATGGCATGGCACCCCGTCTTCTATGAATATTCCATAATTTCTCAGAAACCACTATCTTATATGGGAAATAAGACAACTGTTAACAATGTCAATGTATTGGTCCCTACTCAGCATGCCTTTGACAATCTACAATCTCCCTGGGCCTTGTGCTGAAATAACACTCCACAGCATAACCTTCTGTGGATGCTGCACAGCAGTGGCGTATATACTACTGTCCCCGCAACCCCTGCAGTGGCTTGGAGGCGCCGGGTAGCTTGGGGGCGCCGGGGGCAGTGGTTACGCCACTGCAACTGTGAGCGCTGGCCTCTGAAGTGATCGGAGGCTAAGGAATCCTCTGAACACTTCAGAGGCCAGCGTTCCCAGTAATGCATTGTGCGGGTGACGTCATGACGTCACCCGCGCAGTGAGGAACCTGAGAGGCCGCGTCTGCTGGATCAGTTGATCCAGTCAGCGCGGGAGTCAGGAGAGACAGCCGGATGACAGCTGCAGCCTGCGCGGAGTCAGGTAAGTAGGTGGGAAACAACTACAGGGCGCACTAATTGAAGGGGCACAACTACAGGGGGCAATACTTTAAGGGGCACAGCTACAGGGGGCACTGTATAAGGGGCACAACTACAGGGGGCACTACTTGAAGGGCACAACTACAGGGACACTACTTGAAGGGGCACAGCTACAGGGGCACTACTTGAAGGGGCACAATTACAGGGGGCACTACTTGAAGGGGCACAACTACAGGGGCACTACTTGTAGGGGCACAACTACAGGGGCAATACTTTAAAGGGCACAACTACAGGGGCACAGCTACAGATGGCACTGCCTATGGGCACAACTACAGGGGGCCATGGATAATGGGTACTACTACAGGGGGTATTGCATAAGGGGCACTATTACAGGGGGCATTGCATACGAGGCACAATTACAGGGGGCATTACTTGAAGAGGCTCAACTACAGGGGCACTACTTGAAGGGGCACAACTACAGGGGCAATACTTTAAGGGGCACAGTTACGGGGCACTGCATATGGGCACAGGTACAGGGGGCACTACTTTAAGGGGCACAACTACAGGGGGCCCTGGATAATGGGTACTATTACAGGGGGCATTGCATATGGGGCACAACTACAGGGGCCACTGTATAAGGGGCACTAATTTAATAGGTTATAAACTATGTTCCCAATAATCTGGTTCTACATGGACATAAAAACTGTGCAACCTGTCTTGAGCTGAGGTGACAGACTGGCAGGAGCGGAGAGGAGGGATGATGAAGTAGATCTGTCGGGGTGAGATGTAATCGCCATTATTCTGTGGCATAAAGTGTAATGGGCATTACTGTGTGCACAATGTGCTATTAGGGGCATTACCGTATGGCATTATGTGTTATAAGGGGAATAATGTATAAGGGGCATTACTGTGTGGCATAATGTGCTATGTGGCATAATGTGAAATAGAGGCATTACAGCATGGCATAATTTGTTATAAGGGCATTACTATGTGGCATGTGTAAGGTGCATTGCTGTGTGGCATAATGTGTTGTAAGGGGTATTACGGTGTGGCATAATGTGTTATTGGGGCATTCCAGTGTGGCATAATGTGTTATAAGTGGCATTACTTGGTGTGTCATAATGTGTAAGGCACATAACTATCATGAACTTGAAACCGCACACCTTAAACGTCATCTTTGGGTGTGTTTGTTTTTTGGGCGGGGTGGGGGTCGCCTGAAACTTTTTTGGCATGGGGGAGCAAAATTTATAGTTACGCCACTGCTTCACAGATTGCTTGACGCACAAAGGAAGTAACTCCGTACCAGGTCTTCATTAAACATACTGGTTGCATTTGTCCATAGTATGTACAGTACTCTCATCAGGAAAGCACACCTAAAATGAGCAAATACTGTAAGAGTTACAATGAATAACTGATCTGTGATGTGAACCGGCCTCATTTGCATAATAGGACTAGATATCGGAGCATCTTTTTAATGTTGTTAATAAAAAAATATATACTGTAAATCATTATGCTCCATTCATTCTGAAGAGCCATTAATATTTCATCAAATTTATTTCAAACCTTGGCCCAGTCATCTGCGGTTCAAGTTTTATATTTGTTGGCCCATGCTAGACGTTATTTTCCTCATTGCTGGTGTCAGCTTCGGTTTCTTGACTGGTTGACAAGCTCTAAACCCAAACTCTGCAAGGCGCCTTTGTATAGTTTTTAAAGAAACATTAGCTCCTGCTTCCTTCCACATCATCATCATCATCATCACACGTTTGGCTGGCAATGTTTGGTTCTCAGTTGCAATTTTCTTGAGCAATCTGTCCTGTATAGGCGTAGTTTTATGATTGCTTTTGCAGCTTGAATGCTTTGTTGGCATTACTGGTTCTTCTAACTGCCTCTTAATTTATCCTACACTCTGAGGTGAAATACTATATATTCACTATTTTTGAGGAACAAACCTTAAAAATACACAAAAGTTTTAAAATTCCTAATTCATTGTCCAACCACTGTATACATATATATATATATATATATATATTTATATTTATATATATATATATATATATATATTAATGGCAAAAACAAAACAAAGAGGGGCGCTCCATAGTGCATAAAATTTTTAATGTAAGTAAAAACAAGTGGTTCCTCCGCACACTTGGAGGAACCACTCCCCCAAAAATTCGAAATAATTAAATTTCAGAACAAAATTCAAACAATCACAGATAAAGTTGTTTAGACCATCTGAGTCCTTAGACAGTGTTTCGAACTGCACTAATGCCTTGTTCGTGTACAACAATTGAACATCGATAGTACCCCACTTAAATTCATTATCCCACTTAACATCTTTAATGATTTGAAGCATATGCGTGGAATCCCTCACATACTATGGTAAATTAGGTATATATTTCTTAATAAATACATCAACGTATTCAGACACTCTAGATGTAAGGGACCCAATGCCTGCCACTATTGGGCGGCCAGGTGGTTGAGCCAAATGCTTATGCAGTTTGGGGAGATGGTAAAATGTAGCCGTGTTAGGTGTGGTATTATAGAGGTATTTAAATTCTTCAGCTGGTAGTACCTTATTATCAAGCCCTTTTTTCAAACATTTGTAAAGATCTTCTACAAAGGATGCAGTAGGATCTTTTTCTAATTTTATATATGATTTTTTATCAGATAACAGATTATATGCCTCTTTCTTATAGTAGTCATGATCCATGACTACTATGCCACCCCCTTTGTCCGCATTTTTAATAACAACATTAGTATTAGCAACAAGATCTTTTAAAGCTTCAAACTCCTTTCTAGTGAGATTATTTTGTTTCTTAATAACCAGCATTTTTTTAATTTCTTTTTTTACTAGTTGAGAGAACATCTCTACATAGGGCCCTTTCGATTCTATAGGGTAAAAAGTGGACCTAGGTCTAAGACAGAAGAGGAACTAGTTTTTTCACTATCTCAGTTTCTGACTGGAGCATCACTTTTTCTAAGAAAGTGGCGTTTGAGAGTAAGTACCCTTACAAATAAATTAAGATCTATATAAAGATCGAATTTATTTGCTCCTCGTGTGGGAGCAAATGAAAGGCCTTTTTTAAGGACCTGTATTTCAATTGTTTTTTACTCGATTTTAGAGATGGTAAAAACTCCCTTAACTTCTGACTCTATTACAGGTGTCTTATTTTTCGGGGTATTCTTAGCAGCCCTCTTTCCTCTCTTTCTTTTTCCCCCCCATCATCTTTTTACACTGGCAGGGGTACGAAAGATGGACGGAACAGGCCTCTGACCCTGGGCAGATTTTCTTGGACCTAAAAAAAGCCGGTTATTACCAATGCTTCCACTGTGATCAGATGGTCATTATTATTATGCATCCTTTTTATGAATATCGATGCATTACGCTCACCATATGGTGGTTATACACTGAAATCGCTCATATGGGCATGGTTTGTTTACGTCTGTAAGGCTGATCAGATGAGTACCAGGTTAAGACTGAGGCCAAGCGTCACTAAGGCCAGCCCTCTGACAAAGTCATCTGATGAAACGCGTTAGAGGCGTGGCCTTATTGACACGACACTGTACCATGCGGCTTCACGTCCGGCCACCTCGGTTCCCGATGCATCGGCATGCTCCAGCTCCTTCTGGCGGCTCGCACCGTGGGGTGTTTGTCCCGGAGGTTCCATTGGATGATGATTGGTGATTGCCTGGGAGGTATTCTTTATTTGTCATGTGGTAAGCAGCCCACAGAGCTTTTGTACATGGTACGAGTACATCTCTAACTGGGATACTCTAATTGTTTTTATTACATTAAAAACTTTTATGCACTATAGAGCGCCCTTCTTTGTTTTGTTTTTGCCATTAATAGATATCCTACTCGTGGGATCCGGGATTCTCCATACAAGAGGGAGCTGCTGTCCTTACGGCTTGGACATTGGTGCTTTTACACCTTTGCACCTGTTGCATGGTGTTGGTGAGCTGTTGTGAGCGCCTGACAATCTTTTTGTATTTTATATATATATATATATATATATATATATATATATATATATAAAATATCTTGCATTTGTAACATGATGTTTGTAAATATTGCCTAATTTGTTTGTGCAGTGTACAGTAGAAGTCTAGTAATGCCAATAGCAGGTCATGTTTTTTCCACATGAACATTTTACTTTAATTTCTTGTAAAAACACTGGCCCTCATTCAGAGCCGTTCGCTATTTGCGGTCGTTCGTTCAAAAACAAGGAGCGGCTATTCAAATGATCCGTTCGCACATTGCAGTCTGTTCACACCTCTAAATCTGAACGAGCGAGCAAAACATATGCTCGTTTATTTGATAAAAACGCCCCCTGGCCACTCGCACCATACGTCATGTCCGCTATTTATTAGATTAATCGAGTACATCGTACAGCGTATGAACTGCTCGCTATTCTTGTGGTTGGTTTTTTCAACCGCTATTTTGCGAGCACTTCTGAGTTAAAAAAAAACAAGTGACGTGGTCAATGACGCTGCTGGATTAATTATGCACACCCTTAAAACGCCCGTTTTGACCTTTAAGCACGCCTGCGTTCGAATTCCTCTCCCCTGTTTTCAAGCACCTTCCCCTGTTACCACCCACATACGCCTCATTCTGTCACTCAAAATAGCAGGCACTCGCTATATAGCGAACAAACGATTTTCGGCCGCACTGACTGGTTCGCGCATGCGTACTAAAAACCGTACGCATGCGCAGATGTGCGAACATCGCTCGGAACGAGCGTACTGCCACTAACGAGCGGCTCTGAATGAGGGCCACTATTGGCAGTGCTCGTAAGTGCTTACTCCCCTGTTGATAGAGTTTCATTGATCAAAGGTACTCTCAGCTATGCCTGTACCAGGGCTGAAACTAGGATATCCGTCACCCGGTGCAAGGCAGCAGTTTTGTGCCCCCTCCCTTCCTGTACCTGGATTTTGTCCTTGCTCCTCCATAAGGCAGTGCACTACTCAGATGTCCCTGGTATAGTGACTTACATTATTCCACAGACCATAATGCCCATTACACATTATGCCACACACTGTAATGCCTATTACCAAAGTGCCACTTACATATTTGCCCGACACCATTTTATATCCCACAGTAAGGCTTCTAATTACTTTAAAATTACCTGCTTGTTGCCAGGGGGTTTATGCTCGTTGCCATGGGGTTTCATGCTCGTTGCCATGGGGGTTTCATGCTCGTTGCCATGGGGGTTTCATGCTCGTTGTCAGGGGATTTAAGTTCATTGCCAGGGGTGCCATGCTCGTTGCCATGGGGTTACATGCTCATTGCCAGGGGTTTTCATGCTCGTTGCCAGGGGTTACATGCTCGTTTCCAGTGGGGTTTATGCTCGTTTCCAGGGGGGTTTATGCTAGTTGCCAGGGGATTTTATGGGAGAAGATGCAGCTTTCAGCATCTTCTCCCAGCAGTGCCAGCGTTCCCGGCACTTCCGGGAACACTGTGTGCATTGCACTCTGCTAACAGACACTAGAGGTCCAGTAGGACCTCTAGCATCTGTCTCTTCCTTGGCGGCAGCCATTTTTGGATGACCGTTTTCAGCAGAGTCCATGTGGACGCTTAGTCCGCATGGAATCTGCTGAAAACGGCCATCCAAAAATGGCCACCGCCAAGAAGGAGACAGACACTAGAGGTCCAGTAAGGACCTCTAGCATTTGTCTGCTCTTTGGTGGTGGCCATTGTCGGATGGCCGCCAGATGGCTGAGTCAGCTTTTTTCACCTCCCCCCCCCAAATCCCACCTGGTGCACGTGCACCTCTAGCCCCCCCCCCCTAGTTGCGGCCCTGCCTGTACTGCTGAGTATCACTTACTTTGCACTTCTTTGTTTGCTGTATCTGATTGACACTATGAGGGGGTAGCCAGGTTGGCATAGCGCAGGGGGGCATTGCGCAGGGGTATTTTAAGAGTGGAGGGGGTACGTGTGAAGCCCCTGTTTGGTCCCCATCCGTTCTGTCAGCGCATTGAGCTCAGTAGATTCTGGCTTCATGCCAGAATCTCCTGCTCATGCACGGGTCTCTGGGAAATTACATCTTTTCTTCGCATGCAGGAGTCACCGGGAAAATGGCTGCCAGAATCTGTGGAAAGGTAAGTTTAATTAACTATGGGTGCAGGGTGTGCGGTGTGGACTCAGGGGCCCATGTGCACCGCACACCTTGCACCCATTATAAAGATGCTCCTGGCTTGGCGCGGCTGGGGATATTACCTGGCATTAGGGGCGCAGTGGGGGTGTAACAACGCAATCGCGTCATTTTAGCCCCGTCCCCACTACACAATGCCGAGATTTTGATGATGCAATTAAGCGTGAACCGGTATTCTGAGATCCGGCATCTCGACCAAAGAGATGTTAACTACATTCTACTATATGCTTTTAAGAACAGGTGGGTTTTCAGCTTACTCTCTGTAATTATAATGTACTGTACGCATGCACATGTGATTCGTATAGTTAGATATACATTCAATTTATTTGAAGGCCTGGACCCAAATCTTTTAGGAATCTAACAATGCCCATTGGAATAAGGTCGATGTTCTAAGCCCTTTTAAAACCTCAAGCAAGGCATTATGCAGCAAGCTAAATGCAACCACACTGCTCCAGGAAATTTTCTAATTGATGCCATAGTAATTGAAACTATCAAAAAGAAGAAGGCTGATGGTCTCTAAGGTTCCAGGAGCAGTTATAGCTTTGTTTTTTATACAGCTGACAAAGGCATTACATTAGGACACAGCCTTGTCTTGGTATGCTTTTTATGTTGCTACAGTTAGTTAACCTAGAATATCACATGTACTGAGAATTAAAGTGTAAACCAGGGATCTGGAACTAAACTCCTGAGTGAATTCAAATTAGAAATCTGCGTGGCCCCCTGTGTTCTGGATTTTGTTTTGGTTCTTATTAATCGTGTTTTAGTTTTGCCAAAACCACCCTCAAGTGTTTTGGTTTTGGTTTGGATCTGAATTTTATTTGAAAACAATGTATAAAAACAGCTAAAATCATGTATTTTTGATCCTACACTATTATTAACCTCAAAAACATAAAGTTCTAGTCATTACCAGTCAATTTTGACCACTTTACAGCTCACAATATTGTTATCACCCATATTGGCTAAAGGCTGCAGTGAGCTGACTGGCTAAATTAAGCGACAGAGCAGCAGCAGTAAGAAAAAGAATATAGCACATATAGGAAATATAAATGATACGATGCTATTGAATGTTATTATTAAAAACTATAGATGTGTCCACATACAAATATCCTCCATGTGCTATAAGTCACGTTACACATAATACGTGAGCGCCGTGCATCTCGGTAGCACCGAGTGTCTTTTTGTGCGACTTAAAATGCATCTTATTTGCAAAGCAATGCAAATAGGATGCACGAGCAGCTTATGCTGATTAAAATGAAATGCTGCATGCCTATATTCTGTGTGCGATAGCAGTTATATCTGCATGCAAAAAGCTACATTAGCGGCTGTGACACTGTAACAAAGCATTTCGCATGCAGATACAGCCAAAGTTGCACAAAGAATATAGGCATGCTGCATATCATTTTAATAAGCATAAGCTGCTTGTGCATCCTATTTGTATCATTATCCAAATAAAATGCATTTTAAGGGAAAAAGTCACACAAAAAGATGCTCAGCACTACCAAGTTGCACCACGGCATAGCACAACTAGATGGTTTGTTTAATGTACAAGGAAGCTAGATGTATGTGGACACATTTGTAGATCAAATTCCCAAGGCCAGCACAGGTAAATAGAGGAGAAGTATTTAGTGGAAGTCAGGTAAAGCGATTGATTGATTGATCAATTACAGTGTTAGTATAACTTTAAACAAATGGAATACACTATTAAAAAGCAAGCATCCAAAATGAATGGCATTGCAAGATACAAAACAACATAAACGAACCAGTAAAGTACAGTAATATACACTGCCTAGCAAACACACATAATCTTGGCAAAGCCCATAATGAAAAGTGGTGCATGATGGAATTGTACTTGGTAAACATTGTCCTGGCATTAGCATTTGCAGGAGAAACTGAAGCAGGAGATATGGTTGTAGCATGTGCCACTTGAGCTGACAACTTGCTCGCAAGGAGCTCTCTGCATCTCTTAAGATCTGTGCCAGTTGGAAAGAAAGACATTACGTAGGTCTTAAACCTGAGATCAAGAAAATTGCAAAAATGTAGTGATTCAATTGCAAGATGTTGCAAACACTGTGGTTGTAATGCTTGCGTTATCAGAAATTAAAAAATCTTGAGGAGAGCCTTAGCAAGGTAAGCCATTTTGCTATCACATCCATGAGTTTTTCCAACAGGTTGTCACTGGTATGCCTCTTATACCCCTTTTACACCTAAATTCCACATCTGACAGGGTTCCAATCCGGATCAGACCCGGAATTTAGCTGCTGCCGACCCAGGATATTCCCGAGTCGGCGCCGTTCACACCGGAGTTGGGTCTGCATAGACCCGTCTTTTCCGGCGTTGAAGTGGACGCTTGGAGATGACATATTCTACAAGCACCACTGAAGCCAGACCAATCAGACGGCATGCGGCGCGCTCCAGGTCATCGTGACCCGTAGCACGCCATTCACACTGCAGGGTTTCACAGGTTACTCCCATGTTAAACCCTGCTAGTTACCTGGGTTGGATTGCCGGGTCACTCAAGCAGGCAATCCAACCCCTTCCCGTTTTACACCAAGGAGCTACCCGGGTTAATCCTGCAATAACCCCGGTTTTAGCTCCAGTGTAAAAGGGGTATTAGTGAAGCCGGTGATACAGAAAGTAGCCTGCCTGTGAATGAGCTGCTGCTGCTGATGAAGGCAATACACCCACCCAGTGGGTAGGCAAAGTTATGTTATCTTTCTTTTGGCCAGTACCTCTTGTCCACATATGCGTAGTCAAGGGGATACTCTGCACTATGGCATTTTCTAAGCCAAGAATAAATTTTTTTTAAACATCCTAGTACAGGCGAGGAATTGCAGTTCTGGTAAAATGGAATTGAGATGGAATTTGGTAGCGGGGACACAGTACCTCAACTAACTGTCTAACACCAGATGTATTAATGTTGGATATTGGACGCAGATCTAATGCTAGCATACGCATCATGGCATTGATCCGCTGTGCAACTGGATGGCAGTTTTCATACTTGCTTCCTCTTTCACAGGATTGTTTCACAGTCAATTTCTGTTTTGAAACTACTAGTCTTCTTGGTCCCCTTCTGTGATGAAGATTTACCAGCAGCAGCAGCCACCCTAACATGCAATAATTCTTCTGGGAAATCCTGTATAGAGGATGAGTCAGTTATCCTTCGCAAATTGGATGCAGGAGGATTACCTTTGACTATAAATGAGGTTATTGATTATGAAGGTGTTGGCAATTGAGATTGCATGTTCTGGGATCTGTCCATGCTGCTGGTAGCTGATGCTGGACTGCTTGTTATTATTTTACAGGATTTTTGTAGATTTTCCCAAATGATTTGCATGAACTCGCTGCAAATGATGTAACAGGGAGGAGGTTCTTAGATGGTTAACGTCTCTACCTCTACTTATTTTGGCCTCACAAATGGTACAGATGACTTGACAAATGTTGTCAGGATTTGGGTAAAAATAATTCCACACAAAAAAGTGTATTTTTTAGTGTTATTGCAAGGCATGACAATGGCCTTCTTATCACAAGCAAGAACTGCTGCCACTTGTGGCTGACTTACTTTGACATAAACAACATCCTCCTCCTGAATTTTATAATTTCTTCTTGTCCAACACAGTCATCATCAACATTCTCAGTAGCGTCAGATACACAAATATCCCCCTCATCCTGTTGCTCTTAGAGAGAGGAAGGGCTGAAAATCCTGATAGAATGTACTTTAAAAGATGTAAATGTGAGTGACGGAACCTGTGGTAGAACTGTGTATGGGAAAAGTTGGGACAGTAATATTCCAACCCCATCTCCTTTAATGTTACCAGGCCTGGAGGTGTGTGTATAGTGAAGACCACCACATGAAAGTGCTGCAGGGGAGGCAGTGTCTGATTGTGTGAGTCATGTTTCTGTTAATGCCAGAAGGTTGAGGTTGTTTGAGATAAAGAGTTCATGTATGGATGTTGATTTGTTACAAATAGAGTGTGCATTCCATAAGGCACATGTTAGTGTTTTTGGAGTGTGATGGGAGGCACGCGATGTTTATGAGGTTAGCTGGAATTATATTCTATTGTGAATCAGCTGTATGTGAGGAGTAGGTCATGTGTGTGGGGTCAGCACACTGGCGTCACAATGTGGTTGCAGGGGGTGCGGGCTGCACCGGGTGACACCATCCGAGGGGGTGACACCATAATAGCAGAGCTGCTCTGCTGTTTTGGTGTCACCCCGTCGGATGGTGTCACCGAGAAGCCAGAAACCAGAGAGAGGCAGGGGAGAGACTGTGGGCTGCCCCAGCAGCTGCTGGCGCACTGGGTAAGCCCACTATGTGCCGAGAACCGCCCCCAAGATCGGCACACATAAGGGGCGTGGCTTTAAGGAACAAAGACACACCCCTTCCATGAAGCCACACCCACGTCCACACGCACCTACGGCGCGCAGAAGTTCTTCGACCAGCCGCACCGGGTGTCGCCCAGGTAAGTGACGCCTATGGGTTAGCATTTGGTCATATATCACCAGCTAATAGAAGCAGAAGGCGAGAGAGATAAATATAGTTGTAGGAAGTGTTTGATAGTTGTTTATGGCGACAGTTTGAGTATGTTGCAGTGAATGTATAAAGATGTTATAGCCCTAGAGACAATGCCATGAAATGATTTAAGTTGTGGTACTTGGTGATTTAAGAGTTAAAGTCAAGTTATTTATGAACTAAACTTAAAGAAATTGCAAGTATTTAGTTAAATACCTAAATGCAGGTGATTGTTAATGTTTGTTCAACTGTTTATTTAACTGTTCAGAAAGCACACTTAGTGATTTGGACACTATGGGGCATATTCAATTGGGGGCGAGAATAGCAAAAATCCCGCACCTGCAAGGTTTTTCCTGCAGGTGTGAGATTTTTGCTATTCGATTAGGTGCATGTTTTTTCTATTTTGAGCGCCAGGAAGTTTTTTTCTCTCACCTCCAGCGCAAGTCTGATTCTTCCTAAAATCGTTAAATTAAGGAAAAATCAGTGGGACTTGCTCTGGGACTCCAGCGGTACCCCCCCCCCCCATAGGACTAATGAAGCAATTAGAGGTTTCCATTTGGCTTAATTAGTACTTATTTACTTCTGCATCCAGCGTTGAGTCTGCAGCAGTGGTGAGTATGTAGTGTGTGTCAGTGTTTGTAAGTGTGTATGAGTGAGTGTGTGTGTATGAGTGTGTGATCCCCGGTGTGTGTGTGTCCCCAAAAGTATATATATGCCCCCCCAGGGCCGTAACTAGACTTTTTGGTACCCTGTGCCAGAAAGAGCCCCCCACCCCTATTTTTGAACTACGGACATAAGATAGTGCACCCAAAAAAGGGCCATGGCCTCATGGGGAAGGGCCAGGAAAGAGATAAGGGAGGCCAGGAGATGCTGGGGATAAAAGAAGAGGAAGCTACAAGTGAGAATGATAATAAACAGGAAAATTGACAGGCCCAAACAGTGCCCCCTGCCCTGCGGTGCCCTGTGCCAAGGCACATGTTGCACCACCAGAGTTACGGCCCTGTGCCCCCTGTAATGGGCGCTGGGAGAACTACATCTCCCAGCAGCCCTTGTGCCTCCATGCCTCAATCGTTCAATCGCTCATTTTAATTGCCCAGTGTGTATGCACCTTAAGACAGGCTACAGCTGAGCACAAATGGTCATCTGATCATGAGATTATTGCACTGTGTTAAGTAAACACCAGGCCATGTATGCACCATAAAATATGCTTCACTTAACAACTTTTCCAAGAAACTTATAACATTTACAAACATATCCTGAAAGCAAATAGTTTTAAATACCCAGATTAATTTTTATGAGGGTGCAGATTGCAATTGTAAATTGTAGGATGGAAATGGCCAACATATGATCTCTACATTTTAGATTGTAAACAAGAAATGCCTCAATCATGTCTGTATACATTGTACTTAGCCTTTCAACTGAATTAATTCCTGAAAACCATTATTTGCCATCATAAAGCTCTTCACCATTAAAATTCATCACCCTAGGCAGTCCATGTAATAGCATTTCTGAAAATTAATTATTTGGGAATAGGATCTGTATTGCATTCCACTGTATGCTCCCAGCTTCCTTCTCTGGGCTTATCTGTCTGGTGTAATAAGTAGACATTTCAGGTCAGTGATGTGGTAAAGTACTAAAAGGACAATTTCTGTCCTTATTTTAAGTTTATTGACATTAAGTAGGTTATTATGACAGGTCCATGAGAGGCCCAGAATTACAATTTGCATTTAATGAAAGATCAGAAGTTATTATTATATTATTTATTTATGAAGGTACAACATTTTCCGCAGTGCTGTGTATAATGAATAATACATGCAGGGCACAATACAATTACATTATTAATTGTTATATCATTTACACAAACAATAGGAATGAGAAACCTGCTCAAAGAATTTACCATCTGAGGAACATGCTAACGCTTACAATCTTCACTGAATGCATTTCCATCTGCTTACCAATATTTATTAAAATGGTTTATAATAAAGTTTATCTCAAATATTGTTGAAGGTGCAAACCCGGTATTTTGACTCTGTTATAACTATAAAGGATATATAGAGAGCTCTGCGCTTTATAATACCAGGAAGATCCATATGAATGAAGCAAAATTCACACAATATATAGAGATAAATGTATAAATTTTACTGAATAGATTGTTGACCGGTCAATATAAAACAATTACACAATTTACATGTATGTGTACAAAAAATGTGATAAAATACAATATTCACTATATAAGAAACAAAAATATATACATATACCCATTATACAATAATATAATATATATAATAATATAATCAAAGAGCGCTGGTTTGTGTTTCCTTTTCTATTATAACTATGGCTGGTTTCAGGGTTAGGCTGCAAGGGGGAGCGTTAGGTTCAGGCTGCGGGGGTGGGGGTTTAGGTTTAGGCTGCGGGGAGGGAGGGTTAAGTGTGGGGGTAGGATATGGATACTTACCTGCAGGTGTCAGTATTCTAAATAGGGATGTGCAGGCTCGGATAGGTTCGAGTTTGCACGTTGAGTTCGGACTTTTCCCTCCAAAAAAACGGAACTCAGAAAGAGGCTAAACGTCATCTTACATGGACGAACATCATCATTCCTGGTTTGTCCAGGAATGATGATGTTCGTCCATGTAAGATGACGTTTAGCCTCTTTCTGAGTTCCGTTTTTTTGGAGGGAAAAATCCGAACTCAACGTGCAAACTCGAACCTATCCGAGCCTGCACATCCCTAATTCTAACACTGGCAGGATGCGGGCATTGGGATTTTGACTGCCAGGATTCTGAGAGGCGGCGACCCGTACCCAACCCGAAAGTGGAGGATATGAAATTTGTCAGTGTAGCTGGAAGCCAGAGAATCGTTAACAACTCATATGGTCCATACGTAACCAACAGTCACCAGTCACTATGTAATTAACTTTTATAATAACATTGTGTTCTACATAATGTTACAACTTGATAGCAGTACAGTTTATTATTGTTTTTAAATATTTTCTGTAATCTGGTTTGCAAAATAAAGAACGAGGTAAGATACTATTTTCAGAACTAACTAACAGGGAATTTTTTAAAATGCCTCGAGAAAACTTCTTGCTGCATTTTTTTTTTATTAATTTGAAAAATAAGATATCATTTTGCTATTTAAAATATAATAATTATATGAAGTAACCATTTAAATGCACTTAGGGCCCGATTTAACAATATTATTTATTTTTACGAAATTAATGTGAAAACAGGTGTTTTCCAAAGTTAAAATTTGCCAAAGTTCAATTGTAAAAAAAATACCAGGGGAAGCCTTGTGATAATAACCCCTGGAGATAGTGTTATTAGGGCTTTCCCCTTTTACACCGACTCCTGCTCTGCAGTGACAGGTGGAGCAGACCCAGGAGCCGATGCCTTTGTGTGCATCGAGGGTGATCGGTGACTCAGTGAGCTCCTCTGTGCCTCCGGTTAGTTGATTGCGAAGATCTTGCTCTATGACCCCGGCATCTGACTTATGCTGTAAACTGGTATCTCAGTCTACAGCACAAGTCAGATGCTGGGGTCACAGAGCGGGAGCTGGGAGGCACAGTGGAGCTCAACGGATCACTGATCACTTTGCAGGTAAGTGTCAGCTTAGTGAAGCAAAGGTCGCTGGGGAGGGGGTTGCGAGGGAGGATTGGCTGGAGGCATATGCGCGGTCACACAGTTAGGGAATTGTTTGTGAGGTGTGCGGAGAGGATTCGCAGGGACAGAGCTTTTATCGCAATATCCCATGGAATATTTGATTCATCTTTGCAATGTATTCAAATATCCCATTGCAAATCCTGGCGATTTATCACTTCACATCTGCATCTGAGATGCGAATTGTGATAAATAGGGCCCTTATTCTGTAAGATTTCAATAGCAGTTTAATGGTAATGGTTATCCACTGACCTTCTGTAGCACATTGCAGTCTCGTCTTCTAGAAAGTGCTAGATAAATTTTAAGTAGAATCTGATTTGTTGCTATGGCCAACATCTCCACTTCTAAAAACCTGCACTTTAGTAAATATACCCCTTAGGATTAGGGTTATTTCTCGTAAAGGAATTAGTATAAAGTCACAGACGAAACATAACGAATGCTGCATGGCGCGGGTCACTTGTATCGGACCTGTCTATTGCCTTTTTACACAGACCTTTTCCTTAATGTTCTATTTGTTCCTCAATTTAACATTTTGAGCTATCCATACACGTTGCGATATGCGCCGTGCGACGCGATGTGGGATCCGACGTTCGACATATAGGGCGTTCCCCACACGGTGCGATTGGGTGGCTGGCCGCCTGATATGCCGGCTCCCCCCTCCCTCACCCACATAGCGCTGCATGGGATCGCGCATCGCATCCCCAGATCGACTGAATCTGCAGTAACATCAGGGGATGCGATGTACGACCCCACGGGTGCGCGCGCTGTCCGTTTTCATGCCCATACACGGTACGATAGAGCAACCAAATCGTACCAATCCGGCGGATCGGCTGCTTTATCGCACCGTTTATGGGCACCTTTACTTTGCTTATAGTGTACTAGGTAGTTAGGATTAGTATTTTGTAGCAAGTGAATTGTTATAAAGTCACAGATTAAGTATAATAATGCATGGCGTTTTGCCTTTTTACCCTAGATTGTGTACTTTTTCTTCAGTTATGCTACTTTTTCCTAAATTTTGGTTCTTAATTTGAGTGTACTAAGGGCCGGATTCACTATGGATTGCAACTGCAATTGCAATAGCGATTACGCACGCAGTTCAGCTGCGATAGTATGCTAATCCATTGCGATCGCTATGCCATTGCAGCACTACACAAGGACGCCCACTTTACCTTACACACATCCATAATCCTTAGCAAGACTGCGAATTCATTGGTAACATTTAGTACCATGGGAGCCTGACGTACATTTGCATTTTGCACAAGCTCTGACCTTACTCAGGAATGCTAACTTCATTGCATGCTGTGTGTGCTCAAGCTGCATATGACATCGCAGTGGATAATTTGTGCACACCCCTGTTACGGCATTCGAATGCACTGGCACGCCTACATTTAGCCAACCCCCCCGCAACGTCCGCCCATCACCTCGCACAAACAGCACTTCCTGTCAATCAATCTGCGATGGGTCTGCAAAGTCACTGCAATCGCAGTCCCTATCGCAGTGGCCGGTTTGCGCATGCACACTGTGGTGCATACGCATGTGCAGAGTGTAACAATGGGTCTATTGCATGTGTAATCGCAGTTGCGAACGGTAGTGAATCAGGCCCTAAGTACATCTGTAACCTTTACACTGCCAAGCCAGCATAACTGTGCTTGCTACCACCTGAGGGCGCACAACATATGCAAGTCAATACATGACAATTTACATTGTGTCCACCACATACAGACCATTATGGCCATCCTATTCCATTATATATCTCTATAATCTACACTCAAGATATTTTTAGTGCTTACAAAAAAAGGCAAAAAATAGGTCCACTGTTAAGGGATTAGTTTAATTGATAGGTGGGTCTTAGGGTACCAAAGGTCTTGAGCCTCCACAATGCATGGGTATATGTACAGTATTAAATGAGTGTTATCAGAGTTTTTGGATTCAATGCCACAGTTAGAATGTGGTAAGTGATGGCATTCCAATACACTCACATTGTTCCTTGCTTTCCCTTCTGAGAATGCTAAAAAGGCCAACAATGAATTCCCTGTATCAGTCCCTAACAATAGCAGATTTAAACAAGAGCTATACACTACTAGCCCTATATCCCAAGGCTGTAATATGTAGATTTCCTATTTATATTCCTTCTCACTGTAATGAATTAGGGACACACTGAACTTATCACATCTTTTCAGCAATTCCCTGGTGAAGTCTAAGCTACGGAAATCCTCAGCCATGTGACAGCAAGTTAGGCAGAGGAGATGTGATTAAGCACTACACAATAAGGAAAGTTGGCATGACTCTCCACGCATTATATACTTTCTAGAAATGCAGCGCATGATTTCAGTGGATCCATTCAGTTGCTGTTCTGTGGTGTGTGTGTGTGTATGTATATATATATATATATATATATATATATATAATATATTTATATATATATATATATATATATATATATACACAGTCAGGTGCCTAAATATCGGGACATTGGCAGAATTTTCATATTTTGGCCTCTATTCACCACCACAATGGCTTTGAACTGAAACAAACAAGATGTGCTTTAACTGCAGACTTTCAGATTTAATTTGAGGGTAATTACATCCAAATCAGGTGAACGGTGTAGGAATTACAATGGTTTCTATATGTGCCTCCCACTTTTTAAGAGGCCAAAAGTAATGGGACTATCAACTCAAAAGCTATTTCATGGACAGGTAAAAGGCCTGGAGTTGATTCTAGGTGTGACATTTGCATTTGTAATCAGTTGCTGTCGACTCTCAATATGAGATCCAAAGAGCTGTCACTATCAGTGAAGCAAGCCGTCATTAGGCTGAAAAATAAAAAAAAAACACATCAGAGAGATAGCAAAAACATTAGGTATGGCCAAATCAACTGTTTGGAACATTCTTAAAAAGAAAGAACGCACCGGAGAGCTCAGCAACACCAAAAGACCCGGAAGACCACGGAAAACAACTGTGGTGGATGACAGAAGAATTATTTCCCTGGTGAAGAAAAACCCCTTCCCAACAGTTGGCCAAATCAAGAACACTCTCCAGGAGGTAGGTGTATATGTGTCAAAGTCAACAATCAAGAGAAGACTTCACAAGAGTGAATATAGAGGGTTCACCACAAGATGTAAACCATTGGTGAGCCTCAAAAACAGGAAGACCAGATTAGAGTTTGCCAAACAACATCTAAAAAAGCCACTACAGTTCTGGAACAGCATCCTATGGACAGATGAGACAAAGATCAACTTGTACCAGAGTGATGGGAAGAGAAGAGTATGGAGAAGGAAAGGAACTGCTCATGATCCAAAACATACCACCTCATCAGTGAAGCGTGGTGGTAGTGTCATGGCGTGGACATGTATGGCTGCCAATGGAACTGGTTCCCTTGTATTTATTGATGATGTGACTGCTGAGAAAAGCAGCAGAATGAATTCCGAAGTGTTTCGGGCAATATTATATGCTCATATTCAGTCAAATGCTTCAGAACTCATTGGATGGCGCTTCACAGTGCAGATGGACAATGACCCGAAGCATACTGCCAAAGCAACCAAAGAGTTTTTTAAGGCTAAAAAGTGGAATGTTATGCAATGGCCAAGTCAATCCCCTGACCTGAATCCGATTGAGCATGCATTTCACTTGATGAAGACAAAACTGAAGCGAAAATGCCCCAAGAACAAGCAGGAACTGAAGACATTTGCAGTAGAGGCCTGGCAGAGCATCACCAGGGATGAAACCCAGTGTCTGGTGATGTCTATGCGTTCCAGACTTCAGGCTGTAATTGCCTGCAAAGGATTTGCAACAAAGTATTAAAAAGTGAAAGTTAGATTTAGGATTGTTTAGTTTGTCCCATTACTTTTGGCCCCTTAAAATGTGGGAGGCACATATAGAAACCATTGTAATTCGTACACCGTTCACCTGATTTGGATGTAATTACCCTCAACTTAAATCTGAAAGTCTGCAGTTAAAGCAAATTAAGAATGCTTTTAAAAATAGAAGTATTAATATTTTTTTATTATCAATTAACAAAATGCAAAATGAATGAACAGAGGACAAATTTAAATGAAATCAATATTTTGTGTGACCACCCTTTGCCTTCATTTCTTCTAGGTACACTTGCACAAAGTCAGGGATTTTGTAGGATTATAGCCAGGTGTATATATTAACCAATCATACCAAACAGGTGATAATGATCATCATTTTCATATGTAGGTTTAAACACAGTCAATAACTGAAACAGCTGTGTAGGAGGCTTAAAACAGGGGTAAGGAACAGCCAAATTCTGCTACAAAGGTGAGGTTGTGGAAAACAGTTTCATGTGATAGGTCATAAATACACCATGCCAAGACTGAGCACAGCAACAAGACACAACGTAGTTATAGTATACTGCATCAGCAAGATCTCACCCAGGCAAAGATTTCAAAGCAGACTGGGGTTTCAAGATGTGCTGTTCAAGCCATACTTGAAAATATCCTGGCTGCCCCTTCCGGGAGGGATCAGCCAGGTCGGCTTAGCAGGGGGACGGGACCAGTAAAAGGGGGAGTGGTCGGGAAATTATGTTCCACAATGCCGAGATTTACGGCATTGTGGAGCAGAGGGCGGGGTCATGATGACGCTATTCAGCGAGAATCGCGTCATCAGCCCCCCCCGCTGCGGGTGTTTAGGTAGGTATTGCGGGGGGGACTTCAGGGGGCCGGGAGGCATGGAAACAAAAAGTATGGTGGTCACTCTTATCAGCTTAATGACATAGCACAGGTGCTTGTAAAGGACGGGGTTTACACTGAACACAGGAAAAAAAGGAATTTGCCCTCCAACACACTGCAGAATTGTCATGGTAATAGAGATTCAGAGGTATTAGTTACATACATTTGCAAATATATGAATAAACGCCAGGCCATCGTCAAGGCTCCTCTATACTGGTGTCCCTAACATTGAGGGGTTCACGTCCGAGAAGCAAGGTACCCCAAAAAATTCCAGCCAAGGACCATCCCCAGGGCATCACACAAAAAGGGGAAAAAAGGTGATAGTGAAGTGTAAAGAATAGATGTGTAAAGATAAATCAATGAGTGGTAATGAAATAAGGAAGAATTAAAATGACAATAATAAACAAACAATTAGAAAAGTGATAAAAAATATCTACTGTATGTGAATTAAGTGGTGATGCCCTGAAAAAGGTCCACCCAGAACTACTCCGGGGGCCCCACTCCCAAACGCTCACCCCAAAATAATTATTGCTACATAATAGTAGCACCCACTCTGGGTCATATAATTACAAATTGGTGTACTGCATAATAACAGCACATGTATAAGCTGAGAGCTGACTCACCTTGGAGGTACCCCAGAAACCTCCACATGGCACTATAAAGACCAGCACATCTTCCCAATGCCGGCTCCCTTCATGCCTCTCAAGATTGCAAACAAAAAGTATGGTGGTCACTCATATCAGCTTAATGACATAGCACAGGTGCTTGTAAAGGGTGGGGTTTATGCTGAACACAGAAAAAAAAGGAATTTGCCCTCCAGCACACTGCAGCAATATCAACAAAAAATACTTAAATCATACATGATAATAGAGCATCAGAGGCATTAGTTACACACGGACCGGGACACATGCCTACAGTTTCCGGGGGCCGGGAACAACACCCGATTTTCGGGAGGCTCCCGACCAAATCGGGAGAGTAGGCATGTATGGTTCAAGCTCTTTTGAAGAAGCACAAAAAACAGGCAATGTTGAGGACCGTAGACGCAGTGGTCGGCCAAGGAAAGATACATCATGTTTACTTCCCTTTGAAATCAGAAGATGTCCAGCAGTGCCATCAGCTCAGAACTGGCAGAAACCAGTGGGACCCAGGTACACCCATCTACAGTTCAGAGAAGTCTGGCCAGAAGTGGTCCTCATGGAAGAATTGCAGGCAAATAGCCATCCCTTCGACTTAAAAACAAGGCCAATCGACTCAACTGTGCACGAAAACATAGGAACTGGGGTGCAGAAAAATAACAGCAAGTGCTCTGTACTGATGAGTCAAAATTAGAAATATTTGGCTGTAACAAAAGGCAGTTTGTTCGCTGAAGGGCTGGAGAGCAGTACAATAAATGTCTGCAGGCAACAGTGAAGCATGGTGGAGGTTCCTTGCAAGTTTGGGGCTGCATTTAAGCAAATGGGGTTGGGGATTTGGGCAGGATTTATGGTGTCCTTAATACTGAGAAATACAGGCAGGTACTTAACCATCATGCAATACCATCATGCAGGTATCTGATTGGTTCCAAATTTATTCTGCAGCAGGACAACGACCCCAAATATACAACCAATGTCATTAAGAACCATCTTCAGCGTAAAGAAGAACAAAGAGTCCTGGAAGTGATGATATGGCCCCCACAGATCTCAACATCGAGTCTGTCTGGGATTACATGAAGAGACCTACATCCTACAAGCCTACATCCCCAGAAGATCTGTGGTTAGTTCTCCAAGATGTTTGGAACAACCTCCCTGCCGAGTTCCTTCGAAAACTGTGTGCAAGTGTACCTAGAAGAATTGATGCTGTTTTGAAGGCAGAGGGTGGTCACACCAAATATTGATTTGATTTACAATTCTATTCTGTTCATTCACTTTGCATTTTGTTAATTGATAAAAATAAACACCTGCCTAACCCTTTAGCATAGTAATGTGTATATATATATATATATACACGCCACATGTACTAGATTGGTTGGAACTGTGGGGGCTTACATTGGTGGTCAGAAGTTGTCATCCTATCACATCCTCTGTGCTCACAATGTGGCATATTTATTAATTATCGGGCTCTAGACTCAATATGTAAATAGAAATTTCACTGTTTATATGAAATTGTAGATCACGGGAATGTATTCGAAACCACCCACAGGGATAGGGACTTTGAAAGGAGCGTGTCCTTGCAGTGTATAGTAAGGAATGTGATCACTAGTGCGCGCGATTGCGCATACATGGTCTGCGGACCACACATATGTGGACGGTCATTGCCCAGTAGGGATCCTACAGATTCCTCTCCCGGTAATTTCTGTGAAGAGCATCCATAGGCTACAATGGGTCAAGTTGAGCTTAGTAAATTCTGCAATAAAGCAGCCTCACTAGAAACCTGTGAGGGCTGCTTTTGCTAGCGAAAATGGGAGACTGTAGCAAGACATCTCCAATATCTGCTGCAATTCCCGGTACATACATTCGGGGGAAACTTAATATTGTGTTTACCCATTAAATACTGATGTTTTCGGGGAAGATCCTGCAAATATTAATTGATAAATAGGCCCCGATGTATCACTATGCGATCAGAAACTGAAGAGAGGCAGCTGATAGAGGATCAATGAAAAATACAGCAGTATATTAAAATGTTTAGACCTAAAAAGTTATAATTTTAGTATCATATGTATTATGTGTAAATATCCTAACACATGATTTTCAGTTAAATATTGGGTGTGCTCGATTTTTTGAATTTCAGCAGAGAAGGTTTGACAAGCTGAATACATAGATCTCATAGTGAATAGCTGACTGCATTTGTCAGTGGACAGATGGTGTCTTGTGATGTACGTACATGTTCTCATTATCAGATTTGTAGACACACACACCCAGAAATTTCTATTGAAAATGTATGTGTTGGAGAAATTTTCATATATTTCACTATAATCTAATATTATACACCATATGCCTTACTGTCATCTGCATTGGAAGAACCAAATGTCTCCAGATGGATATCTTTGTGTTTAACAGACACTATTTTGGAATTGATAAATAAGACCCAGTGTTCCAACAGCAAGGGATTTCGACAGGAGAACACATGGTCGCCCCAGTCAACACTCCACTACTGCTGTCTCCATGGCCGTGAATGCACCCTATGACAGGGGCCTGGAGCTTCTCCTGTTGTCTTCATGCTAGTGGCATATAAGAAATTATGTTTCGGGAAATTATGTTTTTTTTAAATAACTCCCAAAGTCCAAAAATGCAGAAATCCTCCCAAAACAACCATTTTCAGAGAAATGAATGCGTTTGTGATTAATAAGTAGGCCCTTTAATGTAACAGACAAAAACAGGTGCTTACATTGCTAGAGGTAAACAACACACCTTCATATATGAAGGCCTCACTATTGGCCCCAAAGTTTTTCTCATAACTTTTAAAGGTATTGAAGTAATTTAGTAAAATTTAACACAGACATACCTTGATCTATGGGAAACTTGAGGACGTCATAGCAAGTGCTGAATGTGTTCTCCATTAGTATACAGGCCAGCTGTTCACGCAATCGCAAAGTGAGCTGTTCACCACCCTAGTCAGCAGCGCAGTTCAAAATTCAAATAGGGGAGCCACACCAACTGCCAGTGAGGATGGCAGTTGGTGTGGTTCCCCTATTTGAATTGTGAACTGCGCTGCTGATGGTCAGTAGGTATTCCTGCTTCTGACAGTGGTGTTGTGTACTGAGGCGTCCACATTCATCCTGTCTGTGTGTATTGAGAGAAAACATTCAGCAGGAATTGAGACTGTGACTCCCAATATATATATAACATGGGCGATGCATTCAAGCTTGCCTGGATGCTAATGGCGGTCACTTTCAACACTTGCTTCCTCATGTTTCTCATAAACCAAGGTATGTCTGTGTCAAATTTCACCAAATGATGTCAATTACTTTAAAAGTTACTAGTAGAAACCCGTCGAAATCGCCAATTAGTTATTTTTTTAAAAGAATCAACTCATATCAAGCAACTAATGTAAACTTTATTTGATTGACGAAAAATGTTACAGACTAATTCAAAGACTTCAATAAAGACAATAGTTTTGAGTCCATCCATTTGCGGCAGGTAATCCAGGTGCATCTTTGTGAGTGAACTTTACTGCAACAGAATCCTTTGATCTTGCTTAAGATAGGACAATGTGGATCATACCATATAAGAAGACTGGTTCTGGCAGGTATATTCAAACTTTGGCACGTGTCTGTCCTTGACTCTTATTCATTTTCATCGCAAAGGACAATATGATCAGAAACTGAATCCATTTGATCGTAAAAGGAAAAATGCTGTCGCTTGGAGTCAGCGAAATGCGTGGCAAGGTGTGCAATGACCCCTTATGTTCTTCACACAAAATTTCCACAGAAATTGTATTTTGGAAGAGCGACTTTATTATCATATGTGTGCCATTGACTAAACCTTTCCTTTTGTCCAGGTTCCTGATGAGCATCATGACTGCACCCTTTTTCAGTCGTAGAATGTGGGGTAGAAATCCACTCAACGTGTGCAAAAATTCCACTGAATAACGCACTCTTTCACTCTCATCCTCAGTCACAACAGTCTAGACTGATTACAATGCACTGTTTGCCTGGAAGTTGTTCAATGATCTTTTTGTTGATCTCATAACAGTGGGAACTCTTTGGGCAAAGGATTGCTTTATCTTTTAGTTCGTATTCAGACAGGGTTTGAAAGCTAGTACCATTTATAGTTTCATAATGTCACCCTTGTATAACATTTAATTTGGTATTTGAATGAAAGGTGAATCTGGAACATTGGCACGGCCAGAACCAACCGCAGATAGAAATTCGGTGAATGCGACCTCATTACGGTTTGTACACATGTTCTGTATCTGTAACTTTTTGAGTTATGGCCATAGTGGCTACAATTTCAGACAGTTCTCGATAATGGTTCCACGTGCTGAGTGAGAGACTACAGGTAGAACTTGTTGAAAATCTCCTCCAAGTATCAAGAACTTGCCACCAAATGGTTGTTCATTATTTTCAATTTCGCTGAATAAACAATCAAGGCAGGTCAGGGCATTAGCAGGGATCACGGAAGCTTCATCAAAAATGTAGACTATTGTCGATTTCAGCTCTTTTCCAGCTTTCGAACCCGGCTTGATAGAACTAACTAAAGTCTCGAACAAAGGAATCGGAAATTTGAAGATGCTGTGGATTGTATAGCCTCCTGGGAGGAGCATTGCTGTGATGCCTGTCCATGCTACAACGCAACATTTTATGCCTTTGCCACAAAAGAAATGTAACAATGCTTCATACTACAAAGTCTTTCCACAGTCAACTGCACCAGAAATGAAAAAGGCATTCGTACTTGTTTCTTGGTTAGTGACGCATGTCACTATATGATCAAAAATCACTTTTTGTTCAGAATTAAGTTTGGGAATCATAGTGTCAGCAATCGCTTGTTTGGTTTCTGCTTCAAAGACAGTTTATGGCGTGGCTTCTAGTGAGACTTGTGGCAGACCTAAATCTCTGAGGCTCAGTGAATGTGACAAAAGTATTGTACCAATTTCAAAAAGTGCCTTGTTGTGACTAATTTCTAGTGAGAGAGTTCTATGAAAGTCTTCAGTTAAAGTTCTCTCAAATTTAAAGAAAAGTGTCATGGGGCCCACAAAAAGCACAAAGAAAACATTTTCCTGAACTGTTTGGGCATCTGGTGAGAGGAAGCTTCTTCAAGTGCAATTTCATATTGTGTGTCAGATTCAAAAAGAATCCGTGCAATAGCAGCTTGCTTGAAAGTTTTGTGGACTGTTCCATTAAAGGTCTTCAGGTCATCAAAAGATGTCGGTCTGGGGACACTGACCAATAGGAGACGGAGTGCGAAGGTTTCCTTATGTTTAGGGCTGAAGGTAGTGACACGGCTGGTAGCTAACTTCATTCTTTGCCCTCTTTACAAACTTTTGTTGTCAAATAAATACTCTTTCAGGATGTCTTGGTACAAAATTGATCTGGCTTCTAAGTCGATTGAGTTAGAAAAATGTTGTCAAACTTGTCTTGGCATGTTCTTGTTGGACCTAGTCAGCGATGTCTGTGTCCTCTAGGATGTAGTCATTGTGATGTCCTGGCAGATGAATAGCTAACTTATGGACAGTATGCGATTTTGATTGCATTGGGAACTCAAGTAACCTCCAACATACATCAGCTGCACTCACGTAGCGCATGTTTACAAATCGTGTAATCGCATCATAATCATCTTGGGCACCATCTTAACAGTCGTATTATTATAGTCTTTGTAGATATATTTGTTTAGGTACTTTACTTCTTCAACTGTTGAACATAATTCTAAGTTGATATGAGTCTGGAATTTCTAACTCAAGTACAAGTTACAGTATACGACACCACCCACTCGTATGTGATTTCAAGAAAGCGACCATTAACTTTGGTTTTAAAGGTTCTGCCATCGTTCTTTTTGCTTGTAGATGGGATAACCAGTTTTAATTTTTCACGGCTGCAGAAGGTTTTGGAAAATTCTTCGTACATTTGCCAATTTTCATACACGGCATCATTGGATTGAGCTCGCTGCAAGGGCCATGGATCATGCAAGACTTCACAACTTCGAACAGGACAGTCCTGTCAGATGGTGGAAGTTCTGCAGAGATTACTTTATCAATGATTCAATCTCACGTATCGTATCTTCTTGTGTCAGCGTGAGAAGCATGTGGCAAAAAGGCAGTCCTCTTTACTGGAATTTGATGAAGTATAGGTAATAGATCACCTTTCAAATACTTCTTTCTTGGCCAAATCAGGGATGAACTCATCAAGTTGTGGTTTAAATACTCGAACAATAAGTTCAGGTCTGAAGTTGGACTGAATTGCGTATCCAAGATTCTAAGTTAACTCTTTCCATTTCGGTTTACATGTGAATGTGATGAACAGTGATGGTTTGCCGTAGGCTCTGATTAAAGCCATACCATCTTGGTAATGCATGTTCATGTTTCTGGGTGAACCATAGAAGGAAAAAGGCAAGATGACTATTTTCCCAGGATGTAGTCCACGCTTGGCTGCCTCGTTGAATAGCAAAAGAAACTCAGAGTTAGGACATTCACTGGCCTGGTGAATGTCTTAACTGTGAGTTTCTTTTGCTCAAGCTGTGTCCTATTGTAAATGAAACACTCACCTTCAACTCGTACATACTGGTCGACTAAGTACTGTAGCCACAACTCACCGGAGTTGTGTAAAACAGCAAATTCTTTCAGAATAGCCATTCTATAAGCCGCATACTGCAATCGAGTCACTTTTCTAAACTTGCAGTTGTTTTGTCTTTTATGTGGCCTATTCTTATGCCGTTCACATTCACCGTTAGGAAACAGTAAAGGATATAGCATCGGGTCAGTGAGTTGATGCAGTGAGTTGATATTATTCAGGTATTCAGTCCCAGATCCCTTGGGGAAGACCTTCAAGTCATAGTTTCCTGTGGGATCGCTGTCTTTGGTCGTGAAAATGGCAGTGATTTCATCTACTTAAGACAAATTGAATCGGTTCTTGCTTTAGTCACAGATGTCGGGCTGTTCTGATAGTAAAAACATTCAAACGTTGTATGGCTTTCTGTCTTCAATAAGTGCCAGTTCATTCTCTGCCTTCTCAACTTCTGCCACCATCTTGTACTTGTGGGCTAAAGGGTTGACTTCAAGCATCATTTCATGCAGTTTCTTATCAGACTAGGATCGCAGGTTGAGTTCCATCCAATCCTCATTTCAGTTGCTTTAGCAGTGTCAATAATGTAAAGTTGTGCATAAGATCGCTCAGAAATGTTCTGGGGGTGCAAAGGGACAAATTTGTAATGAAGCTGGCAATTGATCTTGAAAGTATATTGGCCACGTCCTACAGGTAACAAAGCTTAATTTGCAACAAAAGAAGCTAATGACATTGCGCTGTTATATTTCCTAATGTTGTTTAAGAAATGGCACTTGGCAGGCGGCATCTTTCTTCAGAAGATTTTCAAGTAATGGGTGAGAGAGTCAGTGAAAGGAGAATTCGTGGCAACAGCTACTAAAGTGAAAGTTCGTCTTGGTGCCAACCCTTTCACAATCAACATGTGAAGCTCTGCAGGACTCACATTCGAAGGACAGGGAGCCTAGAGCGTAATAACCCACAACAAAAAATCAAGATTCAATGCACAGCAAAGGTGTGGTTTATGGCTTCTTATAGCTGACATCAAGAGAGGAATCACTTCTTCATCTGAGGTATCAGGCAAAATAAAATTGGCAAAGTGCTCAGAGTGGTGATGTCCCAATAGGTTCAATGTCTCACTGATGTTCGAGATGGGGGGGTGTCAAGGCCCTGTTAAAATTGGGGATTTCAAGGTTTGCCATCAATGCTCCATTTTGGTTGGCTGTCTAGAGGTTGATGGCTGAGGGCTGGATAGTCTGCACCTCTTGATTTGGTTGTAAATGTTGTTGGAATGAGACTCACGTTGAGAATACTCTTCATTCTCTCTTGTCTGAGACATATAGTTGCAACCCATTGATCGCTCACACCTCCAGTAAGGCTCTTACATTTTAATTTTTCCAAATGTAGCGGGGAACATTCTATTATGGGTAAGTATGCAACAGAAATGTGTCTGTCTGTCAGTGAGGCAGGGATGTGCCACTGTCAGTGAAGCAGGGGGTAGTGTCTATATGAGTGATGTTGTTGTTTACAGTTGGATTTGTCATGTGACAGTTGGAAGTAGTTCAGGTGAGTGATCTAGTGTGTCCAAACATATTAGTGGGAATGCTGTCATTATAACACACTATTTTACATGGGAACTTTGCCGCTCCACCACGCCCGAACCATTTTTCTCTTAAAATGGCATATCTACATGGTAAGACCTTTATTTTGATACTGCAACCATATTTTTACGATCAGCCGCTCTCTCAAAATAGGTCTCACAATAAAACACCTTATAGAATTAATATATAGATGGTGTATTTCTACTGTGCAGAGCAGAGTGATAGACAGCCTGATTCCCTTCAGAAGGGCTGTACATTACCTTCAATCTCAATAATAATTTAAAACAATATATTTATTCAAAGAAAAAGACACCTATATGTAATAACATATTAGCAGGCATTTTAACTGGGATACGTTTAGTATTCCGATGCAGGGGATGCCGGCTCTTAGAATACTGGAGCTGGAATCCCAACCCCTGTCAGAATCCCGGAGCCGGCATCCCGACCGCCAGCATCCCAAAGGTAAGTAGCGGGGTTGGGAGAAGAGTTAGGGGTTATGGTGAGGCACTAGGGGGAGGTTAGGTTTAGGCACTAGGGAGAGGGGAGGGTTTGAATATTGACAACAGATTTCGGTATCCTAACCCTGTCGGATACGGAGGCTGAATTTTGACCATCAAGATCCCAAGCACCGGCATCCTGTACCCATCCCATTTTAAATAAATATTACAGCCTACAACAAACAAATCTGTCAATAAAGCAATCAGAAGCTGGGGTTGAAGGTGAAGGCTAAAGGGCCACATGCTGCCCATCACTGATGTAGAGCACGGTATCATAGTATATGAACACATTTTGGGGGTAGATGTTTCAGATCCTTATTACCTTGGTCCATAGATAACAAAGGAATATGCAGAGTTTCAAGTAGAGAGTAAGGATACTGGAACCTTTTGAATCATAGCATCACAAGAGAATGTATATGAAGCAGAACAATACCCTGTACATAAAATGAACCCTAGAGGACTGCAGCATTATCTGTATAGCCACTCCTCGCATCAGTCTGATGTCTAGCATTCCATCCATTATACAACTAGCAGCGATGATAAAAATAAACCTGTCTCAGATCATTATGCTACATTTTAAAGATTGATCTGGAGAAAGTGCTCTTGCATTCTTCCTTTATACATCAGGCAGTGACAATCAGCTCAAAATGGTGGTAACTGAATAAACATGTACATGTCCGGAGAAGTCCTGTGTCTACAGTAATAATATAAAAAAAGATAATAATTAAGCAGAGAAATGTTCTATGAAAATATGCAGAAACGTGTATGAGTATTCGTCTGCTGTATTGAAAAGTGTACAGATCAGAGCATCCAAACTTTTTTCTTGGAGTGCCATATTAATAAAATGACTTTGTATTGGAGCTCCGTATTCCGCATGTGTTTTACCTTTTCCAAATGTATATCTCACGTCGAAATGTTGTATAAGCTTATCCATTGGTTTTATCTGACCCCTGATACGTTGCATAACATATGGCCTTCTATTTCTAATCAATGCTGGCGTAATTGTGGCTAGGTTGGAGACCTTTTTTATGTTTTTTTGGGCATGTTCGAAGCTTAGACAATTGTGGTATTTGGTTTTTGAGTTAATCTTTAAAGTAGCGTGGACTTTTATAACCCCAGACGCTTTAGTAACTTTATTCCACTTCCACTAGGGTGATGTAACTTCTGGAGACAGGTATGTGATGGGACTTATTTTAATTGCCACTAAAGCCCTCATTGCTTATCATTGGCATTCAGATGTCTTAGAAACCTATAGAAAGTAAATACAAACTCATTGTGATTTTGAGATGGGCAGAGTCTCCTACTCTTCCTCAGCTACTAACCCATTGATGAAGTGGTTTGGGAGGAGCGATTACAGAGCAGTTTCTAGATTAACTGTAGGCATAGTGGGTACTTAAATCAAATTAAGTCAAATCAATTAACCTTAACCTGTACCTAGGGGTAGAGTTTAGGTCTCAATTCTGATTCACCTTTGTGCTTTATCATTTACTATGTGTACTGTCTCTTAATATTTGTAACCATATGCAGTATGCCACTAGTATCTCTATTTGCTTTTTATTTTTTAAATGTACCCTCATCATTGATCTTCCCCCTCCTTTTTTTCCTTGACTTCTTTGTCTTTGTCTTATTTCATTTTGTTATGTGCTATTGTAGACTGATTTCCAAGATTGAACATATCTTGTTATATTGCAGATTTTCAATAAAAATTTAACTTTGAAAAAAAAAGAAATGACTTTGATCATAGAGCCAAAAATTATTTTCTCTCAGCTTGCCAATCAGCAATTAGATAAGGGTTATTTGCTGAGCCCCCACTTATGTGCTAGCCCATAAACCCCTTACCTCTCTGAAAATGTCCTCCTGCCGAACGTCTCCTTGTCAGTGTCCGAATCCTGTCTCCCTTAGCCAGTCAATCTGCTGCCGCAGATTCCATGCGCACCACTGTAGTCTGCACCAACACTGACACGTTCAGCTTAGAGGGGGCCGGGCTGGCAATGATGTAGCCGGGCTGCGCTGCCACCACAAACCATTTACTACCTCCAGAGTCTGCACAGATGTGCCCGAGGCTTCAGAGGAATCCCGGGCAGAGGCCAGACTTTAGCACGGGCCGAGACTGGTTTGGGCCGTGGGCTGTAGTTTGGCCACCCCTTTTAGAGATGAAGGACACTTGTTTTATACAGAGTGATCCAATATTTGTATATATTTAGTAAGTGTGCTGCATGGGTGTGGTATGAAAAGTCAACACTCAGCATGTCGACACCAGAATGCTGACACAATGTCGACATGGGCTTTAAATTGACAACTAAAATTTCAACATATTCATAATGGCTAAGCCTGAACCTAACCCTAAAAATAAGCAAAAAATAGGTTTAAGGTCAAGTTTAGGGTTAGGCTAAAATAATCATGAAACTGTATGTCGACATTCTGGTGTCAACATGTTAAATGTCGACATTAACATGTCAACATATTGGTTGTCAACCTAAGGTCTATGTCGGTATTCTGACCGGGTCCCGTGCTGGATTATACCACGCTGGCTGTGTGTGTGCTTATGACTGCAGCACAGCTGGCTCACATTGAGACGTGCATCTGAATTAAGTCTGCTTGTCTCAATCTACGTTGCACATAGGGTACACTACTTAAGAATAGAAACAGATTATTAGCAAGGTGTTAATGTGCTTTGACTTTTCATTTAGAATCAGAAACAAAAATTGCACAATTATGTTTCATTTGACTTGTGTTATTTTGAAAGTTACTTTATTTCCATCAATTATTATTATTACCACCATTATTTTAGGCCTGTGAAGCAGCAGTCTATAAAGACACAAACACACAGAATATTACATCTAAATAGGTCACTTTTGGAAAAGCGAGGTTATATTATCCACGATGATCTGTCTAATTAACCTCAGCTAGCCAGTAAGACAGGTGACAGGATTCATATTCTGTGTTTTATATACAGAGGATGAAGTGAAGTCATGCTGCCAAACAGTTTTGCAAAATACTGTATCTAGAAAATCAACTTTGTATCTGATTAATAGTTGTATTTAAGGATGAGCAGTAAGTCTGCACAATTGACAATACTCTTTCTTTTATTTTTTTTTAACACACGTAATCATACTCACATTATTTTTATCACATACAGTATAATTAATTCTGTGACAAGACCTTTTTGTTCTTAGAAAATCTCAATTTCCTATTTTTTCCCCAAAATACTCTAAAATTGTATGGCATATCAAGGAACTTTTTTTAAATCAATTCTCACTAATATGTTCCATGTATTTGTCCTTATTCAGCAACAAACCATTTAATTGGGGGAGATGTACTAAGCCTTCGAGAGTGATAAAGTGGAGCGAGATAAAGTACCAGCCATTCAGCTCCTAATTGCCATGGTACAGGCTGTGTTTGAAAAATGACAGGGGCTGATTGATTGGTACTTTATCCCTCTCCATGTTATCTCTCTCCAAGGCTTAGTACATCTCACCCATAATATTCATGTGGATTTCCATAGAAAGCAGGATGGATTTGTGTACAGGCAGATGGAAATCTAAAAAAAGTCATTGGAATATACGAGTTGTATTATATTCAAGGCAGGCAGACTATGTTATCTCTTAAATTATGATATTAGAACTAGTCTTTATTATTCATTATGCTGACGTTTTCATTCAAGGAACAGTTCATACACCTATTGATACTGGAGTTTCCACTCCGCACTCTGCTATACCGGTAGCAATATCCTGCAATGTACCCTATGTTGTTGCACACGTGGTCCCAAAATTAGCCTGACAATATTCTTATTGAAACTAATCAGATTGTTATAGGACATGTTGGTAAATACCTTGTCCCAAAGTGAGCCTGACAAAATCAGATTGGTATAGGACATATTGGTAAATACCATTTGGAATTTGCCACTACTGGCTTGTGTTTTCCATTACCTTTGAATCGCACTGACAGGCCCAGAACATAATCTGACCACTTGGCCAGCGTGCTGAACTTCTAGATCTTGTTCAGTTTGGTCGCCCACGTGTTGCTAGATTGAACACTGCCCCTGTGCTCTGCCTCTCTTGCCAAGTGTCAGGATCGCCAATATGTGGAGGATATACCTCCTCTTCACTGCTCAGCCCCGGAAGGTTGTAATTAAAGGGTTCTTGCTGTGTTCTTAAAGACTGTCAGACATTGTCAGGTGATAAAATTACCCTACAAGGCAAAACATTCTTTAAATACAAATAAAAATTGCTCGTCCATTCTGACAGCATATTAAAAACCCGTTAAGAGTGGTTTGATTCATTTTATGGGAGTATTGTGGTACGTCCTAGAAATGTTGCATTTGCTGGGGCCCTCCCTTAGAAGCAGACATTCCTTGAGGTGCTAAGGGTTTATTTTCTCTCTGGAATGACAGGGAGAGGGCTGTACCCATAGTCTAAACTTTAGGATGCTGCTATTTATTTGATTCATTGCTTTTATGAACATATGGCTGTTTTTTTTATGGATTAATGAATAAGATCATGCTAATTGACAGTGACAGACTGTATTAAAAATAACTCTCTGGAATGAGTTATCAGGATTCATGTTTCTGTGTATCCTCCCCAGGAGCAGGATATGACCCAATGATACTTACACATCTCATGCGCTAGGAATAGAGGGTCTTTGAAGCAGCATGAATCCTACTTGAGATTTGCATACTAAAATCTGACCACTGTCATTTCTGAGTGTTTCCTGTGACTGAAGTGCCATGGAATTACAGTGAGAGCCATCTGGCATTGTTTTCATTATACAGCAAACAGTTATTTAAAATTCCTATGTAGGCGGATAAACTAAGATAAGTTATCTAGAGCTGCAGAAATACAGTGACCTCTTTTTATAACACTCTTTGTCAAATAGAAGTTAAATATATGTCAACCTCATTATAATGCCACCCAGACTATAATAGCAATTTTGGTTGCAAGATTTCTGTATGAAGAGACTGGATGCGGTCAATTTCCTGGCATATGGGATGCTGGCGTGAGAATATCGGTACTGGAAGCACGACACCTGTCAGAATCCGAGCACCGGCATCCTGAACCCAAATCGAAGAGACTCAGCACTGTATTTGGAAATCAGTGACCGGTCTATAAAGAATTGCATAAAGTAAAATATCTTAACTTTTTTTTCCCATAACTTTTCCTCATTGCCTATCATTTGTGTCTGCCAATGGTGACAAGGTGAGTCTCACTGACTTTATTTTTGAGACTGAACAGTACCCTGGCAGAGTGTCATCACTTGTTGTTTCATCCTGACCCCTACAGTCCCCCACTTTGCTCTTTATTAGGCAGAGGTGAGAATAAGGTGGAGATAGTAAGAATAGTACAGAGGAGTTACGGCTATACCTTAGAACCACATTCGGAACAGTGAGAGCTATGGGTCTATTCATAAATATAGTGATGTGGGTCACGGTACATTTCAAGACGGATCGCATCATGTTGATGCAATATATCTTGAAGTTACCGAGTGACTCAATAATACTTACCCATCTTGTGGTGTCCCATAATAACAGCCTCCTCTGCGAAGCACCGTATTAGTGTTAGACCGCATCTGTGTCCTGGTCCCTGGATACTGCATATACGTCGGATAAGTCCGGTGCAGTCTCCAGAGCGAGTCGGCCGTGGGGAGGTGGTTAGTTTGTGGTGACCCGGCATATACCTTGTCCCATTGCTGGTATGTATGCAAGTGGATTGGTATGTGTATATATGTACATAGTGAGTGGACTATATGTATGTGTGTGTATGTCCTGGAGTGCTTGGCAGAGGGGGAGTATGGAGAGTATGGGCCAAATGTAATAGGGTGAGAGTTTAGAAAAGTGAGAGTTTCTGACACTTTTTAAACTTTGCCAATGTAACAGAGTCCAAAAACAAAGTAACAGAGCGAACTTGCATGTTTTTTTAGACTTAAAAAACTGTCACGATTTAAAATCTCATTCAGATGTTATCCTATTTTGAAGATAAAACTCAACCAATGTGAGAGTTTACTGCTAAACTCTCACATTTTCTAAACTCTCACCCTATTACATTTGGCCCTATGTGTTGTGTACATATGTGTATGTATAGAGTGGTCCACTGTGGTGTATTGATAATGGGACCCGGCATAGGCTTCTCTCCTAAGGCAAGCTGTTTACTTTTTTTCTCCACTTTCCCCTGGGGCTCCTGTGATTGGCCGGTGTCCGTCAAGGTGACAGAGAGGACGAGGAGGAGACAGGAAGACAACAGTCTTTGCTGCTTTTCTCCCCACAGGAGGCTCATTACACCAGACGGCAATTTTTTTTTGAGAAGCGAAATGAGCTTTGCATGCTTCTCTGAATCACTCTCCCCATACTTGTGTATGAGGAAGCAATATGTACACTAATCAGGGGCTTCACTGGGGAAATCTGAGATTTCTCCATGGTAACTCCTCATCTGAATGGGACGAAGCAGTGAAAACCCCTGTTATCACTGATAAAGGGCTACTCACCGCTACATGAATAGACCCCTTAGTTAGGAGGAGGCGTGAGCAGCAAGAGTCTATGTAGCAAATGTATAAATATGCCCCTTTTCTCAGTGCTAAGAGACATCCTACATAGACGCTTATTGCAGCCATGCAAGATGTCTTAAAACTAAAAAGACAGTCACCGGAGGGGTGTTCTCTTCTCTGCCTGTATGGCATCATGCTAGCAGCCTCTGTGTGCATGAACGAGATCCAAAGAAACTGACATATTTCAATGTGAGAGAACTGCGCATGTGCAAAGACATCAGGGAGTGGTAAGTAACACATAGCAGTGCACACATGGCACAATGAGTTTTTGGGCAAGTATGGAAAAGCTTAGTTGTTCTTAATTTGCCCATGATACTTCACCACCATAGCTGGCTATGGCAGCAGCTTTATTAGCAAACGACGAAGGCACAGCTGTTGATATCTATGATTTCTCCATGGGCTGCCTTTTAATATGTTTTGGAGAAGAGGAAATAACCCCTGTTTTCATGCATTTGCTCCTATATCACATTTGCCTGCATGTTCTATTTTGGGTATATAAACTTGTATGGATATATTGACGGTACTCAGGTATAGAACCATAAAAAGATGACAGGTAAGAACCAAGCCAAATAGCCAAACTGTTTGATTATTAGTTTTTCAGATTCACTATAGATATATAATAATAACTTAAGTGTGTTTAAATTCTCTCACAGTATCAGTATCTACCACCTCTGCTGAAAGGTTATTCTTCCTATATGCTATATATCTTTTGTTGAAGTAATTTCTCAGATTTACGCTAAACCTGCTACCCTGCAGTTATAGTGCATGTCCTCTTGTTTCAATACATCTCTTCCTCTGTACAGTGCTTTCCTCCTGTACCTTGATATAACGGAAAGCTTCTATCATATCTCCCTCTCCGTTGTCCTCTGCTCTAGGTTAAACGCTTTCCAGGTGAGTTGTGTGTGTGGTGTAGACCAGGTACCATTTTAGAAGCAATTCTTTGTACAATCTCTTATTAATGTATTTATCAACTTCTGGAAATATGCCCCCAATACCTCTGTGTGTCACCCCTGTTACATAGCTTTGTGACAACAACAAAAAGGCATAATTTCCATTTAATACTAGTAATGATGTCACAGGTTCTTGGGTGCTTCCCTTCACTAGTAATCTCTTCCCTGTGAATGCATTGCATTTACTGCAACTGTATTATCTCCTGCAACCAATAGCATATATTTATTTCTCAGTCTTTGGTATGGGACAGGACGTTTTCACCTTTTTTATTTGTTTTATTACCTTAGTCTCCCATGCTGCTTGGGATCTTGTAGCTTGATGGATTATAGATATGATCCGATTAGTTCAGTAATGCTTTAGTTTAGTGAAGCAAATTAGCATTTTGCACTTTTCGAGTCTTCAGGGACTATTCTACTTACAGTATATTAGTGAATCCTCGTGGCAACTGCCTCTGGATCAGCCTCCCTGTTAGGTGAGCTCAGGGCCCGATTCAGAGCCGCTCGTAAGTGGCCGCTCGTTCGCTCCGAGCGATGTTCGCACAACTGCGCATGCGTATGGTTTGTAATTCGCATGCGCGAACCATTCATTGTGGTCGGAAATTGTGTGTTCGCAAATAGCGAATGCCTGCTAATTTGAGTGACAGGATGAGGCGTTTGTGGGTGGTAACAGGAGAAGGTGCTTGAAAACGGGGAGTGGAGATCCGAACGCAGGCGTGCCAAACGGTCAAAACGGGCGTTTTAAGGGTGTGCATAATTAACAAAGCAGCGTCATCGACCACGTCACTTGGTTGTTTCTTAGCCTGAACTGTTCGCATGATTGCGGTAGGAAAATCCAACCACAAGCACTGCGAGCAGTTCATACGCCTTTCGATGTACTCGATTAATCTAATAAATAGCAGAGATGACGTAGGATGCGAGCGGCCAGGAGGCGTTTTATAAAAAATAGCGAGCGCATGTTTCGTTTGCTCGTTCAGACATAGAGGCGTCAACAGACCGCAAAGAGCGAGCGCTCTATTTAAATATCCGGCCCCTTTTTCTGAACGAGCGAGCGCAAATAGCATCCGGCTCTGAATCAGTCCCTCAGTTCTCTTCATCTCAGCCACTGGTGGGGGATAAAGTACACAGAAACCCATGCTCAAGAAGTTTACTCGCAAGATAGATGATGAGCAGTTTACACAGGTGTAATAAAACAGAACAGGTGTCGGATCATTAAAAAATGCTCAGTTTGTTTAAATCTATGTTCCATGGGCCTGATTCATTACCGATAGCAGCTGTGATTATGCACGCAATCGGCAGATTGTTGCGTTCTGCGTATGTGTAAGCATCGCAGTGTGCGAAGACACCACTGCGATCAGTGACTACGCAGACCCATCGCAAAGTGATTGACAGGAAGTGACCATTTGGGGGTGGTGACGGGCAGAGCTGTCTTAACAGCAGTGTCGGCCCTGAGCAAAGCAATACACTGGGGCCCCTACCCACCCATTCACGGGAACAAAATGTAAATGGTCAATAAAATGAAACCTTTATATCCCCACAAGTAAATCAAAATCCCACAGCAGTTGCAGCACTGGAGATAGGCTACCATGTATGAGCAGTCATGTCTCTCACACTGCCCCGGGGCTTATGGCTGCAATAATATCAAACAACTGCGCAATCCTATAATTATAACATGACAAAATCTCACTATGACGGGCTTATTGCTGCAATAAGCTCCATCATCTTGAGATTTTGTCATGTTATATTTATAGGATTGCGGCAGTGATTTGATTCATGCTGCGCAGCTGCTGACCTCAGCCCTTACCTTTGCGGTGTGGGTGGGTGGGTGGGCCTGTGGCCGGGTCGGGAATTGCCAGACCAGAGGCAGTGGCTGGCAGAGGAGACTGAGATGGTGAGAGCGGGATGACGGATCCTCCAGTCCGGGACACCAGTCTACGCAGCAGCGGCTGAGCGACACACACGCAGCAGGAGCTAGCAGCAGCTCTCAAGGCACGGCCAAGCTCAAACTGCCTGGTCTGGACGGAGCTGCTGCTGCTCGCACATCAACCAGTCAGCAGTCGTCTCTCACACTCAGAGGGACTCTGTCTGACTGGTCTGAAGATGGCAGATGTAGTGAAATGGCGACTGAGGTGAGTACTCCTCATCCCCGGAGGGGGATGGGGTTTTTAGTACTCGTCAACGGGGGTGAGGGTTGAGATCGGAATACAGTGCTTTTAAAATATCAAAAATGTACCAACTGGCCGCAACTGCAGGGGGGATGGATGGTGGGCCCCTTGAAGCTCCGGGCCCTTGGGCAACTGCCCAACAAGGTCAATGGAAGAGATGGCCCTGGTGATGGGGGGTTGTTGGCGGAACGCAGGCACGCCAGTGCATTTGAATGCCGTTAAATGGGCTTGCATAAATTAGCCATTGCGATGCCATACACAGTTTGGGTTTTCACTGCGTGTGATGAGGTTAGCAATCCCTCAGTAAGCAAGTGTGCGTGAGGCTCCGATGGTATTCGAAGTTACAGATGGTTTCGCAGACTTGCAAAGTATTACAGATGTGTGTAAGGTAAAGTGGGCGTCCTTGTTTTTGGCTGCGACGGCATTTCGATTGCAATCATTAGCATATTTTCGCATTGAGACTGCATGCGTAATCGCTGCTGCGATCGCAATAGCGATACTTACTGAATCAGGCCCCATGTTCTCTGCTGCACATATCTGCGTTATAGACAGTAACTCATACATAGGGGGGTAGATTTAATAAACTTATAAAAAGCAGATTCTATCATTTTCTGGGAAGCAATAATTTTTTGGGATCACTCTCTCCCCCACACATCATGCAGAGGAGATTGCTGCTGTGCTCAGTGGCAGCAGTCTCCCTGGACTCATTGCAGCCCAGCACACAGCAGCGTGTACTGGGATGGGGAGAGAGGCTGCTGCCATTGACAGGTAAGATGGGGAAGTGGCAGACCCAGGCCCACACCGGGTCTCTACAACAAGCCCAGCCCATTAGCACCTGCCACCTCCTCCTTCTTGGTGCCCCTGCTTAAAACTGTTGGAATTTGTAAAAAGGGCCCTGTGATGCCACTTTATCCTCCTGGGTGCACTCCGCTCCCTAAAAACCAGAGTGGGGTCCTTCTGAGGGTACATATAATCTGTATGCTGACATTTTTTTTGGACCTTTTGGTCTGCACTAAATATCATAAACCTTCTATCGGATGAGGTGTTGTCATGTGTGCAAACCACTTATCATACTAAGATAAAATAAAGACACTGAGACGTGGATTTGGCAGATAACTTGATGGCGATTTATTGGAGCAATAATAATTATTATTTATTTATTATTTATTTAAAGATGTATGGTGGCAAAGAAAGGACGGCCAGAAATCAGCCAGATCTGCTATGCCCACACACAAACAACAAAAGGCATAGCAGGCGTAGATCGCCCAGAGTGCATACACATAACCATGTAAATCATGTCAACAACAAAAGGTAACGCTCACCCCCATCTTGACTTCCCACCCGTTTAGGTGGTGATACTGCCCCCCGTTAGGTTGGTACAGCCAACTACCAGTCAACGAAGGTAGCGCCCTTAAATCATAATTGCACCCGGACTGGCGACCTGCCGTTCTTTCCCGCCACCCAAAACCAAACCCACCACATACAAAATTTATAGGGGAGGGAGGGTGGGGAATCTGGAACAAAGAGGCTTTGGCCCACACTTTTAGCCGACTATATAATGTTCCTGTTACAAACCCGCCCCTGCTTGCCATAGGCTAACTCCCACAAGTAATTTGCATACATGCCTGCCCCCATCCTAGAGGTTTAAAACACCTCTTTTCTTATGCAATCTTTCGGTTTCTCTAAACCTTCTATCGGATGAGGTGTTGTCATGTGTGCAAACCACTTATCATACTAAGATAAAATAAAGACACTGAGACGTGGATTTGGCAGATAACTTGATGGCGATTTATTGGAGCAATAATAATTATTATTTATTTATTATTTATTTAAGGATGTATGGTGGCAAAGAAAGGACGGACAGAAATCAGCCAGATCTGCTATGCCCACACACAAACAACAAAAGGCATAGCAGGCGTAGATCGCCCAGAGTGCATACACATAACCATGTAAATCATGTCAACAACAAAAGGTAACGCTCACCCCCATCTTGACTTCCCACCCGTTTAGGTGGTGATACTGCCCCCCGTTAGGTTGGTACAGCCAACTACCAGTCAACGAAGGTAGCGCCCTTAAATCATAATTGCACCCGGACTGGCGACCTGCCGTTCTTTCCCGCCACAGCAAGGTTCTGCTTATAGAACCGCCGCACCGCCACCATACCAAGTACTACCCCAATAACGCCAACTCCTCAAAAAGATCCCCAATAAACAATGACAAACCCTCCTCTGTTAAATGAACTCCATCAGGTCTATACATATAACTAAATCTACCCCACCAAATCATTGACAATATCAACTCATAATTCTACAGTGGACCTCTGCCCTAAGTCGTTGCCTCTTAAATAAGCCACCAAAATACGTGGCCTACCAAAAAGCCTTGCATACTCTAACAGTTTAGGACAAAAGGAATGCCATCTCATACCTCTGGAAACTATCCAATGGACCCTAGCTGAATAATCAAAAATTTGAGCTTGATCTGAACTCATAAACCTAGCAGCCCAAAAAATATATGAGTGGCCTATCACCCAAATGTCCTGCGTGTCAAAGAGCAATCCTAAAGGTGGAGCAAAGCAGTAAATAAAAAATTAGTAATTGTCATAAAACAATAACATTTTATGGTGTATTAGTGGGATCTGATAGAACATAAGTGAGTATCTGCCAAAAAGAAAAATTTTCTATTGGTCGCCGACTTTACTATTTAAAGTGGCTTTGACAAACAGAAGACACAAAGGGGAAGAATGGGTGGGGGGGAATTGGGAAAAAACAGGTGAACTCGGCAAGAGGTAAAATAAAAACCTGCTGAGGGATGGACTATGGCCTAATTAAATGATTGAGAATAGCCGAATTGAATCCGTCAGTTCAGGTAAAAATTGTAAAATCCCTCAAGACTCCCATTGCCAGCAATGGCGAGTAGCTAATCCCGAGTAGGATGGACAGGGGTAACAGACAAGACAAGACAGTACATGAGATATGACAAAAAAGCAGGCAAGCATAAAATATAAACGTCACCAGAACACACTGTGACATGATTTTAAACAGAGGACCTTAACGCCTAGGTCTAATGTAACTTTATAAAACTATCCGATTTCCAACATCCCAGGGCCTGAAGTGCTGATGCCGAGAAACCCGCAGCTGCCGGCGAAATTGCGGCTCCGATCCGAAACGGGTGTGTACCAAAATCCTGAGGCAGGAGGACTAAACCTGATACACACCTCTTCCAAACCAACCAAACTGGTATTTGGTAAGCGGAGTCCTGTCCAAATGCATGAGCCATGAACCAGGGACATCCGGCCGTAATAATGCGTAGCACATCGCTAGTGCCACAAGGCAGATCCGTTCATCCTTAGACGCACTCAACGAGATCCACCAACCTTACCAGCCTGGTCGGTCTTTGACCGCCGTATCCTAACACAGCACGGACCTTACATTGACCGAGATATCCGAGAGGAGCATGGTGTCATCAACCCATTTGGAAGATGCCACCGGCTCTGAATACCCGCAAGGCGCCGTGAAAAGCCATTGAAAACGCCAATTGGATCAGGACCGCCTCGTACTCGGTAAGAGCAACTCGTGAACTGCCCCCAATACTGCTGGAAGCAAATGAGCGTCCACAGGTTTCCTACGGTCAGCTACTGGCCGGGAGACCCGTGCCCAACCCTTTAAAGCCTTCATGATCAGAACGCTTTTTGTAAAAAGTCAGGCTGTCCCTTCAACTTACAATAAAAAGCAATGCCTGCCAAAGAGCGCGTAACCGAAGCCCTGGATCTGCCAGCCAAATGGAGACTCCAAATAAAAGAAAGCATCGAACGATACAGACTCTTATCTACCTGCCTGCTGCTACGGGAATAATTTTCCCGTTCATTCCATGCCTGACGGTATGCTCGCAATGTGGAGAAGGCTAGAGACTGTTCTGCTAAGCCCCCCATGCCGGCTTGATCACTCTGTCAAAAATAAGAGGGGCAAAGCGCAGCGTCAGAACCAGGGGCCAAACATTGGAATTTAGGCCACTGACAACGTGACAACGCATCAGCTATCTCATTCTCCACCCCAGGAACGTGTCGTGCCTTAAACATGATGTTACAGCGCAAACATGTGAGCACCAGCTGCGCTAGCAAACGCAAAACCAGCAGGGAAGCCGCGCATTTCTGACTGGTCGCATGGACCACGCCCAGGTTGTCGCACCTGATAATGATGCTGCGATTGCGTAACCGTTTCCCCCAGATTTCAAAGGAAACCATTATGGGAAAAGTTCGAGAAGGAGCAAGACCTTAGTCAAACCCTTTCCCACCCATTCCTCCAGCCAACGACCAACACACCAGGAACCATCGAGGTAGCATCCGAACCCTGTGGCGCCTGCTGCGCCGGTGAACAGCTGCAGCCGCAAATTGTCAGCGGCTGGAGACATCCAACCGAACGCCATTAAAATCCTGAAGAAATGAAACCCAGACAGAGAGGTCCCGCTTAATCTCTGAGGTTAAATGTAGCAAATGTCTCGGTTTAGCGACCCCAGCCGTGGCCCTTCCCAGCTTACGCGGAAAAAACTCTGCCATTGGTATGACCTTACAGGCGAAGTTTAATAGGCCCAGGAGGGATGACAAGCAAGAAGGGCCCTCAATTTTGTCCGCAGCAACGGAACTCCAAAAATGAAAAAACAGCGCTTGCAAAGAAAACAACACATCACTACATCTATCTGAACCGGAAGGGCCGACGCACAGAAAGACATCGAGATAGTGGGCTATCCCATGACCACCGCAAGAAAACTCCACGCATCAGTGTAGAAAAGTGCTAAATCGCTCAAAAAACGCACATGACACAGAACATCCCATAGGCAAGCACTTGTCTATGTAATATCCGTCGTCCAAGCAAAAACCCATAAATCTGAATGACTCTGGGTGTAATGGAAGTAGGCGAAAAGCTGACTCAACATCTATCCTAGCCAACAGTGTGCCCGGATCATAACACCTAACCATGTCCAAAGCTTCGTCAAATGACTGGTACACCACCGAGGAAACCTCAATGGTATAGCATCATTACTGACGAGCCTGGTGGATAAGAGAGATGCCGAATGAGCCTGTATTTTCCTGGAATCTTCTTGGTAACCACACCCACCGGGGAAACAACAAGATACCTAATGGGGGTTTCTGCAAAAAGACCCGCCATGCGCCCTAAGCTAACTTCACCATCGACCCTCTCCCTAAGCATGTGGGGCAACTCAAACGCAGACTTGAAATTCCTAGGGGAGACTGTGTCAACATCCCTGCAAATATGTAAATGAAAACCCTTCTAATAAAATTCTGCGTCCTGCAGGACCGGGTACCAAATCAACCATTTCGCAATCGCTGTGACACGGACGGGGGAAGGAGCTTTACTTAGCCCTAGCGCCTTTTGCTGGCTGAGCAGGTTGCTGCTGGGCACCCACTTTGAAACACTTGGCAGCTGGCTGGTTGCCACCACATCGCAAGCAGAGGTGATGAAAACTACATTTTCGTCCCTGCGTACAGGTATAATTATTAAAAACGAAGCATATGCCCCCAAACGCCTGCTATTGGCCCTGATGAACCAAACTATCAGTTTTGTTCGCGTTGTACCCCTCATACGCAGGACGCAAAGGCTGTGTGACCTCCAGCCATACCTCCACCTCCTTCCAGCCTAGATCCATCACCTGTCTGCCATCTTGCTTGCGATTAAATTCTTCATCGTAAGCGCGCCAAGCCATGACCCTTGCGAATAACTGCATGCTGTGAATTAAATGCAGGTACCTAATGACGTTCAAGTGCTCCTCTGGACGCGTCTCCAAATATCAAGCCAAGAAAATGCAAAAACCGGCCAACCCATTAATTGTAAGACTTGAACGCTTCCAAACCTATTCCGCCCTTTGCCCTAGCTGCTTTAAACGCCTTCTTAGTTTTCTCCGTAAGAGCAAAAATATCCACATAGACTCCCTTGCGTATCTTACTGCGGCAAGTTGCCCTTAAACCTTGCAATACAGCGGTGTTGTCACAGTGAACCCCTGCAGAACCTTCCAAACCCTTCTCTATCAGCTTACGCTTAGGGATGCGTTGCCTACGCCTCGAGCGCCGCCTTGCCTCCAATTTTGCATATTTTGCTGCTCTCTTGCGCACTCTGCCAGCGCTGTCTGCGTTAGAGGTAGAGGAAGCAAAAGAAAATGTCAAAGAACTAGAGTCTGAGAAAGACCCACCTGAACCCTCCGATGTCACGATATCAGAGGAAAATCCAGACGGCCTTTCTCCGACATCCTCGTCCACAAGCTCCCCTTCGTTGACGACGTCATCTAAAAAAGGGGAAAGGACACTAGCTGCCGCCTCTGCGGCAGGCCACCTAACATCTGCACCGCCCTGACCAGCACCCTGACTCATCGGCAGGGAGGGTGCTGTAGTGACTACACTTTGCTGGACCAAGCTAGGGGCAATAGCTCTCAATGCTTGCGCCAACTGCTCTACCTCCGACCCCCCTTGCGCCCTTGCGGGGTTAACGTTAGCAGGCGCGACATTTTGGCTATACAAATTAACAGCTGGCGGAGCTGCTAAAAATGGGGCAAACACAGCAGCCAGAGTTGGTCAGGCTGACACGATGGCTGAGGGTTCTGGCTGCGCAGCAATGGGGGGAGGGCGACAATACTCAAAACTACAGGGGCTGACTGAGCTGGCGTCATCCCACTAGCACTAGGGCCCTGAGCCCCAGACTCGGTAACAGGAGCTGGGGACAAACTGGCTGTAAAATGGCTGCCCTGTCAACTAAGCCCCGCCCCCCACTCACTAACATGGCGGTCGCCCCGCTGTGAGCGGGGAACGGGGAGGCCCCTAGGTAAGGATGACCCTCTATGAACACTGGGCTCTGCCCTACCTCCCTGCCTGGACCTCCTCCTTTTACCGGAGGTTATGTCCCGGGTGTCGGATGTGAGAGCGCACCCGCGTGCCGCTGACGCGGTGCGCTCCCGCCCGTGACTATCTGCTCCTGCAGCAGGATCCACGGCCGGGCCCGGGCTCAGCAGAGCCGGGCACCGGCGCGTACTCCGCCGCCTATCAGCAATGGCGCCGGGGGCACCTAACTGCTCCTGCAGCAGGATCCACGGCCGGGCCCGGGCTCAGCAGAGCCGGGCGCCGGTGCGTACTCCGCCGCCTATCAGCAATGGCGCCGGGGGCACCACCCGCCGCAAACGCGGCAGGGGCCACCCCGCGACGCCGTTCCCCGGCAAGAGCCGCGATGGGAACGGAATCTGCCGTGTTCGCGGCAGAGGCCGTTCCCCTACGCTGGTGTGTGCCCCGCGTCCTATCAGCTGCGGCGCCGGGAGCAGGATCCGCCTGCAGAGGCCGCTCCACGGCGCCAGCGTGAGCTCTGCTCACATTATGGCCAAACAGAGCGGGCAGGAGGGGGTACGCAGCGGCGGGGATGGGGCATGCATCAAGAGGGACAGGGCCATAAACAGGGGCAGGCTTTAATCAGTGAAAAAAGAGAGATGAAAAATAAACTGTGAAGAAAGAAATGACAGCAGAATAGGGAGAGAGAATACAGCAGGGATAGAGATATACAATAAGAAATAAAGCAAAACAAAAGAAAACAATCACCAATGTAATCAAACTTAAACACTGCTAATCTCTGTCACTGACCAGAATCTGGAACAAAGAGGCTTTGGCCCACACTTTTAGCCGACTATATAATGTTCCTGTTACAAACCCGCCCCTGCTTGCCATAGGCTAACTCCCACAAGTAATTTGCATACATGCCTGCCCCCATCCTAGAGGTTTAAAACACCTCTTTTCTTATGCAATCTTTCGGTTTCTCTTCTCTGTAAATACTCTAGTGTCAATGCTAACTGTAGTTCTCTGACCCTGACACAGAGATAAAAGCAAGCACTCCACTAGCTAACAAGGCTGATGTCAGCAATAACGACATTTCAGTAAGAGCAAAAGAACAGCAGAAAGTTCATTTATAAAACAATGCGTGGGATAACAGCATACTGTGCAAGAAAATTTTACATGGTATAAGTACAAAGCAATAACTTAGAGCACTAGCATTCAGTAATGGATGTGATAAATTGAATTAAAAAAATCGTAAGTGTAGAAAACAGTGGTATAATGATCCGATAATTGCAGCTGCCACGATACTGACAACCCAGATGGAGATATCTAGAATATTGGAAGTCAGGATAGTACAGAGCTAAAGGATTGCAGTAATAAATGTTTCTGTTGCACTCAGCAGGGGGAAATTTTTTACTTTGTCATCTACGTTCTGAGAAAATAGTGCTCAGTCCATAACTGGCCTTAAATGCAATGGTGCAGATTTCAAAGATCACCCCAGCACTGTAGGATGAAAGCATAAATTTGAAATGGAGGAAGTCTGTATTAGAGTGTGATCTTCTCCTCTGTCGTTGGTGGTTCGTGAACACTTTTGCAGTTATCTGGTGCATTTGGAATGCTAGAGTTGAGTTGTGGATCTGCGATGGTGAATAGTTATCGCCGGAGCAACAGAGGGCCTGATTCAGCAAGGAACGCAAAGGAGAGAACGCACGCACTTGGCCAATGTTTTTGCTCTGTGCATGCGTATGCATTGCACTGCGTGTGCGCAAACTTTCCAGTGTGATTGGATTATGGTACGCAGACTACACGCAGTGTGTACGCAGACCCTTCCAAAACTGATTGACAAGAAGTGCCGTTTGTGGGTGGTGACGGGGGTGGTCAGGCGAATGCAGGCGTTATAACGCCGTTATAGGGGTGTTGATAATTAAGTCAGTGCAGCGGCATACACTGCCATACCGTAATCTAGACACAGGAAGTGGCCAAAATCCTGCTGCAGGTCAGGTCAACGACTATTGGGCCCGATGGTTCTCGATGTTACCGATGTTTATGCTATCTTGTGTGCTAATCAGGCTGTGAGTCAAGGGAGATGGGCGGCTTAATATGGGGCTGGGCGTCTGCATCTTGTGCTGCGGTCTCCGTGCGCGTGCATTGATTAGCATATACTGGCAGCAGATGGGTGCGTGCGTCTGCTAGCGTGCATTCCTTGCTGAATCAGGCCCAGGGTCAAGAGCAGACCTTTAAGTAAGTCCAGATCGCCTCTGTAACCTCCATGTGTCCAGGTGTCACAGCAGATTATAGGTTCCCTTTTACCTGTATTGTATCTATTGTTATGATGGACATTGGGCTGTATATGCTGTATAGATGAATGTGAACTAAGGGCCTGATTCAGAGCCGCTTACAAGCGCACAGCGCCCGCAAGCGGGTCGATGGTCCCCCACTGCGTCGGTACAGGTCTCGCTACAAGACAGGGTGGCTGTCAATGTTGATTGACAGCCCGCCCCGTTTTGTAGGCGGGGAGGGGGGGTGGCTGCACAAACGCAGGCGTTCCCTTAGGAACGCCTGGCATTTGTGGGCGGCCCTACTGACATCACTAGTGATGTCAGTAGTGGACTCCCTGCTCTATTAGAGCAGGGAGTCCACTCGGGCTTGCATGAGCTGAAACCCTACCACAGGGTCTCCTCGCAAGCCCGATGGTCACGATAATCGTGACGGGCTCCAGGGTGCTTGCAAAAGCTGTGGGGGGTTTCCCACAGCTTAGTGAGCGGCCTGAAGAGAAAAAAAAACGCCCTGATTCAGAGCGAGCGCTCGCCAGTAGGGAGTGGCTCTGAATCAGGCCCTAAAGCCTGTGTGGCCCAGGCAATATACAGTACTGAGCTTTTTTTGAGTTTGGCAGAGCTAGCTATCCTCATCTTGAGATGGTGTTAGTCCATTGTAGAACATAGGTTACATATTCTCAAAAAATTTCAGAGAGGGATCCTCTTTGGATACCTTTCTGTTAAACAGCTTTGGCCTGATGGCTGTACCTGCACATTAACTCTGCTGGACTTTTTTCGGAGCCCCAGTCCCAGCATGTGGGAAGTAATAGAGAGTCGTGAAATTGTTGTGATATGCAATGATAAATAATTTAACTTCAGAGCTTTTATGCAAATATTACATTGAATTCTAAGGGCCATATTTATTATGTTAATTATCAAGTTGCCCAGGACGGGCCCCAATCATTAACATCCATACTCGCCGTGAGCACTGGAGCAACTCTTCATTGCTACGGTGCAGAGACAGCTGATCAGAGAATTTGTTGGTGAAATCTATAACCCGTGGAAGTTATTTAGCAAAATGTCTGCACCAACCCTGCAATATATTTATTGTGCTCTTTAGTTTCTGGTTGATTTTAATTATCTCCATGTGGTTTTCTATTTTCTGCAATACCTAATCCTTGAACAATGTACCATGTTTTCTGATGTCTGAAAAGTGACTTTGAGTCCTGCGGGAGAAAAGCGGTATATAAATACAATTATTATTATTATTATTATTAATATATATATATGTGGTGGCACAGTGGATATTGGGGACTCATGAGGCTCCCACACTTGCGGCTCTACTCAGGGGCACATCCATGCATGCCGGACAGAGAGGAGAGAAAGACACGGCGAATGACATGTGTAGAAGGCACATGTCGGAGGTCACATCTCATTGGAGAGCCGATGGGTTCTAGTGCCACCCTCCTTGATCCAGATATGAAACTACCCAGTTATATTTGAATGTGTACCTAAAATGTCATATATGAGTTCCCAGGATCGATTGTAGTTGGATAAAATAATCATTATTGAGCTTAGGATGTGGATATTGTAGTATTATTGTAATCTGTTATTATCCAGCATCATGTCAGTACGCAGGATGCTCTTTTCCTTGGCACCTGAGATGACAGCTGTGACCAGCCATCATACTATCTCATTTACATTCTGCACTGCAGTTGTGCAGAGAACAAGCTGCACAAAGGAGATCTGGCAGGATTCTGCAGCATAAGCAGCCCTAGCTCTCTCGATTTGGTGCTTGTAAGCACGTACATTCCTTATCAGCTGATCTATCCAATCAGCCTGACATCTTTCAGCCATCAGTCTTGTCATTTCAGAGACATCAAATTAGTTTTAGTAATCAGTGTTCATTCCTGTGGTACACAACCCAGAAGCAGGGATGCCCTTTACAAAACCTTATAGCAAGTCAGTGCTCATATATCTGGTAGTCTAGATAATATAATAAAATATCTTATTATACCTAATAGTGTTAAACAAGCATAAAGTGCCATTTCTGATTGCGACTATTATAATGAATGGGACGGGTTTCCTTTGCATTGCTTGCTAACATACAGCCATGGCCAAAAGTTTTGAGAATGACACAAGTATTGATTTTCACAAAGTTTGCTGCTTCAGTGTTTTTAGACCTTTTTGTCAGATGTTACTATGGTATACTGAAGTAAAATTACAAGCATTTCATAAGTGTCTCAGGGGCCTATTCATCATACCTAAACTTTCTCTGGAGGTAATTAGGTTTAGAACTCACATGGAGTTCTACCTAACTACCGGAGGAATTCATCATTCCTCCTCCCCATAACTATCTATTTTGAAAAGCTGTCATTTTTGCGATAACAGCTTTCCATGAAATAGATAGTTATCACTCTCTACTCTAACTTACCGCAGCTGGAATCCGTGCTGTGCATGCGCTGTTACAGTCGTAAAGCCAGCGCATGCGCAGCACTGCCTACAGCAGCGGTAATTTTGTGTGTGTGTCCCCTGCCCCCTCTGCTCACCTGCCCCCTCCGCTCACCTCACCCCCGTCCCCGACTTACCTGCTCACGCAGCCGCCTCTGGCTCCGTCTGCTATGCTGTCATGTGGTCTACCAACAAAACACAGTACTTTTTAGAGAAAAAAAACTTTTTTTTAATCTAAACTTTATTGTGCTCTGCTGGGGAGAGCAGACAGAGCCAGAGGAGAGTCCAGAGCAATGGAGAAAGACGCCGGGGTACCTGCCCAGCTGGAAGCAGGTAAGTGTTACCTACTATGTGCCACCTCACTGTGGCATATGGTAACACCATCAAATTCCGAAAATACATAATTTTCGGAATTTGATGAATACAATAATTTCCATATCCCCGTACTAATGTATGGGGAGTGTGGGAATTAATTAACGCAGGGGGACTTAGCAAGGAAATATCAGTGATATCTCCTGTGTTAAGTCTCTACATGAATACTAAAATAACGTTAATTAAGGAAAATGTCCTTAAAAACGTTATTTTAGTGTTGATGAATAGGCCCCTCAGGCTTGTATTGACAATTACATTAAGTTTATGCAAAGAGTCAATATTTGCAGTGTTGACCCTTCTTTTTCAAGACCTCTGCAATTCACCCTGGCTGTTAATCATCTTCTGGGCCACATACTGACTGATGGCCGCCCATTCTTGCCTAATCAATACTTGGAGTTTGTCAGAATTTGTGGGTTTTTGTTTGTCCACCCGCCTCTTGAGGATTGACCACAAATTCTCAATGGGATTAAGGTCTGGGGAGTTTGGACACAAAATGTCGATGTTTTGTTCCCTGAGACACTTAGTTATCACTTTTGCCTTATGACAAGGTGCTCCATCATGCTGGAAAAGGCGTTGTTCATCACCAAACTGTTCTTGGATGGTTGGGAGAAGTTGCTCTTGGAGGATGTTTGGCACCATTCTTTATTCATGGCTGTGTTCTTAGGCAACATTGTGAGTGAGCCCACTCCCTTGGCTGAGAAGCAACCCCACACATGAATGGTATCAGGAAGCTGTACTGTTGGCATGACACAGGACTGATGGTAGCGCTCACCTTTCCTTCTTCGTACCACCAGTGCAGACAGCTCTTTAGCATAGGCCTGGTGCATGTGCACACTGATAATGATGATGGCTATATTCACAGGTGCATGGATCGTATCGGTGTGGTCGTTATATAGCTGCGTGCTACTCTGCACAAGGCCAAATATCCTCTGATTCAGAAATGTACACTAATCCCGCGGCTGCTGCGTCTTTGTATGCAGCTGCTATGCGAAAATATGCAAATGTCGCAGATGCAGAGAAATGTTTGAGACACCCACCTGCGGCTTTTGCAATCTGAATTGCTCCGGTGATAAGTATCCCCTGCGGTGAGGTAGATACTTAATCATCTGGTGCCATACTAGTGTGTTAGGGAAATTAGACAGTAAGCTTTAACGGGACAGGACAGATGTGAATGACAAATATTACACTGTACAGCTCTACATAATTAGTGGTGCTTTATAAATAAATAATATTAGTACAATTGAGAGATTGTCATTGCATTTAGTTACTTAATATATACGAGTATGTATGGTAGACAGAACACAATTAGCTGTCAGTTGCATGAAGATATATAAATGCTAGCAATTGGGGATGTCTACAACTGGCTGGCCAGTTAGAGGCGTGTCTAACAAGCCTATTATAACTTATAAGTAAGTGATACGGCAAAAATCTATCTTGATAAAACAGCTGCTCCCAGCCCAGTACTGTAACATACCATAGTGCTGCATCAGCATCTGTGCACATAAACCACACACTGCTCACAACCTCTCCCTCCCATCTGTGATACTGCTCCTTGACACTTACTGCTCTTTGTTGGTTATTGATCACCCTGGTTTTGGCTTATATAAATGCATTTACGTATATATTAGTCATGTCTGCATTGTTCACATTTATGGTTTTATAGAATGTTTGTACATGTTCCAGCTCTAGAGTGTGAAGTAATTATCTTATTCTATTAACTGTGATAGGGCTAGCCCTGGTTTTTATCTCCCAGTGAAACTCCAGGGTTCTATAAGGGTGTAGCAACCAAGCACCTTATCTTGGTAAATAATTGAGCTCTTATAGTCTGCAGACACTGCTCTGTAGAGTACAATTAATTTTCACTGCTCACTGAGACAGGGTAAGAAGTATACTTGTTATAATAGTATAATTGTATTTATTAGATTCTCCCATTTTGGTATATATGAAGGCTATTGTTTTTTATTTTATTTTTATTGCCATATATAGGAAACCTAGCTAGGCGCACTTTAACACCTTCATATCCAAACCAATTTTCACAATTCTGCAGCACGTCAATTATAGTGCAATAATAGGCACATATATAGTATAGTAAATAGTATAATAATACTACAGAGTGTTACATAGACAAGATACTGTCTGGGTATTATAAAGGCACAATAATTATGTTTTTATGCCCCATTAATTACTAGTTCTTATGTAAAATACACATATTCATCATTCTGTGTTTCTCTTCCCAACAGATATGGACAGGGGGGCTGGAGATGATGGATGTAGATGGTTGAGGGCACAGGTGAGTGGAACTTATTTTTGATGCAAAAAAATTTGATGATGATCTGATATTTCATGTGGAGACGACAGATGATGCAGCGTATAAAATGCATTACACAAAATTTCACCTATTGTATTAAAAGTAGCTTGTGTGTCTTTATTTGCCTTATTATTAATATTATTACTATTATTCATTAAATAGCAACAACAAATTCAGCACTTCTGTACAATTAGGGATTGAAATTAAAACATGCAGAGCCTTATGGTGGGTACACATCAGAACGACGAGCAATCGGGACGAAGGGATGTTCCAGATCACCAGTGATTGCTCATACACACTGTGCAATTTAATGAATGACGAAACAGTATCTCATTCTGATCTTCATTAAACTGCACCACCTCGTACACAATATCTTCTGAATCACCGTGCAGCACCACCGACTTTAAAATATCGTGTATGACCCGTGGGAGCGCGCATTTGTGCATGGACACTACACGATATGCACAATTTGTTATTCCAATTTGCCTGGAAATTACAAATCGTGCAGCTATTTCCCTAGTGTGTACCCAGTCTTATATAGAGTCAGTCTGAAACTTAATCGCAATTCGTAATTCATTATAAATTGCATCAAACTATTCTGAGCCATTCATATTGTGAGCTGCCTTGATCTCCCTTCTTTTGATTGTGACACTGATTGTGTCAATGTGCACGGCTATAGACATGAAGCAATAGACATATTTTGCTAAGGGTGAAGCAAAAGATAAAAATGTTCTAAAATTAACTCACTATGAAACATAAGACTGCAGCACTATATTGTGTAAACCGATATATGTTATGGGGCCAATTCAATTAAAAGTGAAGCCCACAATGTGCAATGGAAATGTCATGAAATTGCTGGTAATGGTGGGGCATCACAGGCTCAATAAAAGATAGCCATGAATGACTGCTCTCACCTTAATATTAATTTTAGCACATACTGTACAAGCCATTTTAGGAGCTCATTGGCACAGGTATACAGATTTTCTAGAGTACAAATGCAGTTAATGGGGCGCATAGCTTTGTATTTGATTTTTGGATCTAGGACTTTCGATTGACAATAGTGTCTGTCAAAAAACAAACAGATGTTCAAATATTTGGATGAAAGTAGCATGGCGCACTTAGGTGGAAATAGCAAGGCGATTATACAGAGAGGCACTGATACTACATTACAGGATAGTGTTGAACTTGAGCCAGAGCTCAAAGAATCCTATACTTGAAGACTCAGCTTGTGAGGAAAATATCTGTAATACACTAGCTGCAATAATAGTAAATGTAGTGTTGCTGTGACCATACATACATAGGACAATACATGCATCTTGTCGACGTTCATAATGTCGGCAATCAGTATATGAACCCCAGAATGCCAAAGCGAGATATTGACAGTGCTATTTAAACATTTCACAGGGGCCGGTAATACAACTGTAAACATGATGGTTAATTTAGAATCTGAAAGTCAACAACACTACTACATAATGACCATGTGGTCTTTTAGTTACAGTGTTCTTGACCATTAGACCATTACCACCCAGAGCCTTACCTGACTGATGTATAAATTATATGACCCCCTGCTTAAATGGGTTTTTTCATCATTATATTACAAATTAACATTAATTTGTAAACTTAACTAATAATGATATAGTACTATTATACTCCATAAAAATGTGAAGATAAGTATTTTACTCCACCTAAAAAAGAAACAGAACAACTAATATAATAATAATTATTATTATTATTATTATTACTGCTACAATGTTAATGATTTATTTCTCTAAAGAGTGGAATATTAATTATTTGCAAATCTGAAGAGGGCAATTTAAATCTTAATGTGGAAATATTAATATACTATTTCTAAAGGGATATACATTTTAAAAAAAATTATCTGGTAGTGACTGCCCTGGGGTACTAGGAGGGTCACAGGTCTATTCACCATTGGGCTAGTCATCTCTAGGTGCAGGTTCCCAGATATTATGTACAGAGCCCCTATGCCCCAATGCTTAATTACACTGGGCTCTTGTACAGTATAAGTGGTAAAACCATATGAGGTTTGGCCTAACACATCAGATGCAGTTTTAGTTTTCAGCTTTGCAGGGGCGCCCTCCGTGGTGGCACCAACTTTCTCATGTGCTGTCATCCTTTTGGCACATGTGTAGTAATGCAGTTGAAGCTGCAAAGGAGGAAGTATTGTGATTGCAATGTGATCACATTCATTCTCAGTGATCACTGGGACAATGATACTTGTATGATTCCTTCCCAGTGAGGATGTCTAATACTCCTGTATCAGTGTTCTTCACAGCAGTATAGTAGTTTGTGTCCAGGACGCTTCACTGCAGCATTGAAATAGACCTCCAGCCCTGCCGGGGGACCACCGAGGGGCTGCTGAGCAACTATAGCAGTGACTGCAGCAGAGAGATCAGAAAGACCTAAGTGATTTGCTGCAGTCACTGACTGTTGTGATTGCTCAGCAGACCCTAGGTGATCCACCAATGCTACTTCCTACTTCCTCGGTGCCCCCTGACAGCTGGTGCCCAGAGGCATTTTTAAATGCATGTAATTAAATATTTGTGTGGCATTAAATAAATGCACAGCTCATATCTAGCTAGAGAAGATAAGACAAGATATCCTACACTCTATCAGGGATAAAACAGGATGGTAGATCAATAGATCTGTGCTTCATGTGTGGTGGATCTAGAGTGTTCTGCTGCTTCCAAATGTTTTTTTGGAGTTCCTTACTTTTAAATGGGTTGCATTCCAAAATACATTGGATCTTTCAGAAAGAGTTCATAGCCCAAATGTCAGCAGATTCAATTTCTCAGAATAAGGGACAATCAAATGACTACCTACTGTAGCATAGTCTATGGTCTTGGTGAAAACTTGAACTGCGAGCTCAAAACCAGCATATATCTTACTCATTGATCAGAATTGATACTGACCAGTGAGTTGGAAATATAATTATGTTTAGATAGCATCTAAATCAGCCAAATATTTAAAAGCTGAAACAAGGATGTACAGCTGACAATATAAAGGTGCTGTATTGTATGCTAATGCAATTCATTTTCCAAGAGAATTTTCAAAATATCGCCAATTATTACTTGTCCGTTTTTTGTGTAGTGCCACCTACACAGATAGGGAAACATTCTGAAAAGTTGGTACATACTACCTGTAGCCAAGATTAACCGATCAGATTTGCAATCTCAAACACTTCTAGTAAAATAATTAAATCATTAGTTAACATGAATTACAGAACTTTTTAAAGTACACATATTTTCATAAATGCCCCGATAGACTAATAACTAATTGGAAATGTAGCTGCCATGTGTGATATATTAGATTGTAGCTCACTCTCATCATGTTTTGAAGTTTCTCTAGCTTTAAACTCTAATTGGGTATGTGAACCCTTAAGGCTCCCTTAATTTGGAATAGTACATACATAGAGCTATTTGGTTTTTCAGTAGTGGCAATGTGATGCGTGTCTGACAAAGAAGCATTAATATTAAAAAGATAAAATAATAGTTTATCAGTACAGTAATCTGATTATTCTGGAAACAATACATTGCAGTTAATGTATGATGCTCACAGAATGCTTCCATTGATCTATACAGTGATATGCTTTTTTATTTGAAGGGCTTCCAGAAGAGCAGAAACTTGTACTTCCTGGAATCCTAACATAACTGGAGCTCCACCACCCACTGGGAATGGATTCTTACTGACAGAAGTCAAGCCAGAGACACTTACAGCAAGACCCAACCATGTCGAAAAAAGGGCGTAACAAGGGTGAAAAGCCCGAAGCCCTAATACTTTCTCTCCAAGCTGCAAATGAAGACCTCAGGACTAAATTAACAGATATTCAAATCGAACTTCATCAGGAGAAATCCAAGGTATGAAAAGTAACCAGGGGACAGTGTATCTTCTAAAAAAGAGGGTGGTGGGCATTGCACCATGTTAGACTGAGTGCTCATTTGCAGGATTAAGTATGTCTCCTTGGTTATTAATGGATAGCATCCAAAGAGCTACTCAGAGAAGAAAAGGGCAAACATCAGTCTTAAATTATTATAAAATCTTTTTTTTATTTACTATATAACTAGAGATGATGCAATTAAGTTACAATGATTTAGTGCAAATAATAAACAATAGTTATGTATTAATGAAAATAGGGGATACAGTTATCTAAATTATCACTCCAAAATTAGCAGTTGTTATATAATTCATAATAGCTGAAGTACCTGGCATTGCCTGGGTTAAAATCTTCAAGTTATTAAGTTTTATTATGTGATGTCGTCCAAATCCTTCCAGTGGAAGGCCCAGAACAGGCTCCCTGGGTCAAAGTTCTGCCCAGCGAACTCCGCTGTGAGTTCCGCCCACCACACACCAATGGGAGGTCCGACCAGGACCTCAACCCCCTAGTATGTCTTCTGGGATCCAATGTTTCCACTCTGTGAAGTTTTCATCCAAATCCATCCAGTGAATGGATTTGGACGCACTCCGCTGTGAAATCTGACCAGGAACCCAGCCACTCAATTAGGCATCCCAGACCAATTACCACCCCTCTGTGAAGTTTTTATCCAAATCCATCTAGTGGAAGGCCCTGAACAGGCTCCCTGGGTCAAAGTTCTGTCCAGCATACACCAACAAGAGATCCAACCGGGACCTCAACTCCAATGTTACCACTCTGAAGTTTTAATCGAAATCCATCCAGTGTAAGGCTCAGAACAGCATACACCTACGGGAGGTCCAACCGGGACCTCACCCCCCTAGTATGTCTTCTGGGATCCAATGTTAACACTCTGTGAAGTTTTCATTAAAATCCATCCAGTGTAAGGCTCAAAACAGGCTCCCCGAGTCAATATTCTACCCAACGTATACCAACTAGAGGTCTGACCGGGACCCTAACCACCCTAAAACCTGGCCAGGATCCAACTGGACCACCTCGCATTGGTATCATCTCAGTCGGTGCAGGGGTGTCTGAATGCATAACCCTATGGCAGGTACAATTTCTGCTTCTGAACATGGCCGCGAGGGTCAGTGCAACTGCCTCTGTGTATGCAGTCACTGACAGTGAAACGCCCCATCTGGTACTTGGGGTAAGTTGTGTCAATTGGTGCCTATTAGCGCATTAACACAAGTGGTGAAGAATAGCATAAAGCAGTTTTTTCATGTCAAAATAAGTACTCCCTGCAAATTTGGGGTAATTGAAAATGGGGGCTAGCATATATTTAAGTTGCTAAAGTGAAGTTTTAAATGACGTAAAAAGCCACCTGCCGCAAACACCTGCAATAAAAAAAAACACCTGCCCCATACTTGGGGACCCCCCTGAAGTCTATTTCGCTAGTTTTTAAGTTTGTTCCCCAACTTTGAACTTTTTCGCCCCCAAAATGAAAGTACTTTTTTGGGGTGTTCTAATGGGGGTTTTTTTACTTTTTTTTTGGACTGTCCCAAGGGTGCAGGGGGGTTTCCCGAAGTTTGCACCCCAAAATCGCAATTCTGCACTTTTTTCCGCCTGCTATTCATAGGCAAAACTTTTCTGCAGATTACATTGCATTGTCTTTTCACGTACGCAAATACAGCGGAAACTTTCTGCCTGGCGAAATGACATCATCCACGATACTTTTCCACAGATTCTGACATTTCACCTCTAATTGAATACGGCCCTTTGTGCGGTAACCATAGGGACACATGCGCAGACTGAAAACATTGGCCACTTTTGTCCGACATCACCACTGTGTGCACCTCTTATTCAGGCCATGTATTTAAATTACTAAAGCAGCCTGACTGGTCTCTTGTTGATCATACATAATGTGTAGTGTCTAATTATATAAAATATATACATTCTGCTTAATGTGTACTTACCCTTTAATTTATAGGCTCCTTTACCTGTTTACACTGTCTGATGTCATCTCAGCATTGTGTGTTTTTTTATTTTATCATCTTTGTGAGATATTGCCAGCACCAATATGCTGCAGATCAACCAATACTATATTGTTTTTATTGTTTAACATTCAGGTGACTAAACTTGAGAGGGAAAAAAACCAAGAAACAAAGCGTATAAAGGAGCAAGAGCAACACAAACACACGGCTACTGTTTCAGAACTGAAGGCCAAGCTGCATGAGGATAAGATGAAGGAGCTTCAGGCAGTAAGGGAGAACCTAATCAAGCAGCACGAGCAGGAGATGTCTCGGATGGTCAAACTGAAAGAGGCAGAGATCCTACGACTTAAGTCTGCTGTTAATGCCCTTCGGGATGGTAGCAGTGACAAAGTGAGGACAGCTCTGAGTACAGAGGCCCGGGAAGAGGCCAGGAAAGTGTTTGACTATGAGCGCCTCAAACTCCTGCAGGAGATCACAGAGTTGAAGTCTGCCAAGAAGCAGGTGGATGAGGCCCTCAATAATATGATACAGTCGGACAAAATCAAGGCTGGAGATTTGAGGAGTGAGCACCAGTCCCATCAGGAGGTTATTGCAAAGTTTAAATGGGAAAGTGAGAGAGACATCCGGAGACTGGTGAGATGCAATTAATTTACACTTTCCAAAATGTATTGCCGAAAGTCAGAATACAAACAGTGGCATCCCGAAAGTCAGAATCCCAACAGATTTCTGTAAGTATTATAACCCTTACCCTAACCCTCCCGTTTCGCAATGTAACACTCCCCTCCCGCAGCCTAACCCTAACCCTTCCCCTAGTGCCTAACCTTAACCCTTCCCCTAACTCTAAGTCTCCCCCTGACCCTAATACTTACCTACGCAATCTGCCGGGATTCAGACAGTCGGGATGCTGCTGTCGGTATTGTGACTGTCGGCATCCTGACTGTCGGGATGCTGACTACATCCCAGCAGGGATACTACTTGATTTGGCATAGCAAAGCGGTGTAAGGCAATCAAAATACTTGTGAATGTAATTTTTTGTTTTGCTGTTCTTATTTTTTAAAATGAAACCTGTTTACTTGATTGTTCCTTATTCTTTGTTTAGTTAGCCCATGTACATTGATTACTGCTGTTCGGTTAGCATAAAGAGTTCTCATAACCTATCCAGTTTGTGCCAGATGGTGTGATTCCCATGGTATATACTCTTCCCACAATTTTGCTACTTTTTCTTTAATTTTTGCTTTTTAAATCTCATATAGGGACTGATTCAGAGTTGTATGGAAACCTGATTGTTCGTGTAGAACTCTTATTTTTGCCGATCAACGCATGTACAGGATCTGCACTTTATAAGTGCCAATTTGGGCCTGCAAGTATGGTCACAGGCCCTGATTCAGACCCACTCGCAAGCGGCTGTCCGCTCGCAAGTGGGTCGATGTTGTGCACTGCGCATGCGGGAGCTCCGTCGTGCGCATGCGCCAGACGCGACGAGCGAAGGAAAGTCCTTCGCTCGTTGTGTCTGATCAAAGGGGGCGTGCTGTCGATGTTGATTGACAGCACGCCCCCTTTGGTGGGCGTGCCGGGGGCGTGCCTCCCTGACGGGGGCGTTCCCAAGGGAACGCCTCCCGTCAGAAGCCGGCCCACTGACATCACTAGTGATGTCAGTGGGAGTGATTTTGGCTCTGATAGAGCCAAAATCACTCCGGGCCTTGCGGTTGAAAACCACAACCGCAGGCTCCGGCACGCAGTTTCGATGGTCGCGATGGTCAAGACCATCGCGGCCATCAAACTGCACGCTCGTATAGGCTGTGGGTGGTGACCCACAGCTATACGAGCGTCCAGGGGGACGCTCCATAGTTATGGAGGACGGCCCTCATTCAGAGCGTGCGCTCTGCTCAGAGCGTACGGCTCTGAATGAGGGCCTCAGTGCACTCTAAGGTGCAACATTGGGGTGGGGTGGGAGTGGCGATGGGGAGCATGAATTTCACGGCCATCCTGTGTACCTAAGGGTAACTCAGATGGCTGATATTCACTCAAGCGGTCCTCAGACGCAGCAGTGGATCACAGAAGCCAGCAGGAGGTGTCTATTTACACAAGACGCCTCCTGTGGCACTCGCATCATTTCACAGTAGCGGCTGCTGTTATCGCAGCTGCTACTGCATACCGTACAACTATGAATTAGGACCACAGTGTACTAGGTAGTTACATTGTTTGTTGACAAGCAATTAGTTTAAAGTCAGAAATATAAAGCATAACGATGCATTGCACAGGTCATTCATATCGGGCCTGTCTTTTGCCTTTATTACACAGAAAACAATTTTTTTTCCTCAATGTTGCAACTTACTTTGCTTATAGTGTATTAAGTACTTAGTATTAGTATTTTTGTAGCAAACAAACTTGTATAAAGTTGCAGATTAAACATAACAGTGCATGGTTCATGTAATTTGTATCTGACCTGTCTTTTGCCTTTTTACCCTAGATTGTGTACGTTTTCCTCAATTTTACTACTTCTTCCTCAATTTTGCATTTTAATTAGCTTATAGTGTGCTAGGTATTTTGGATTACTATTTTTGTAGCAATGGATTGAATATAAAGTCACATATTAAGTATAATAATGCATGGTGTGGGTCACTCCTATCGGATCTGCCTTTTGTCTTTTAACCGTAGATTGTCTACTTTTTCCACAATTTTGCTACTTTTTCCTCAATTTGCATCTTTGCTGTTATAGTGTACAAATTGTAAAACATTTACAACTTAATGACAAGAAGATATAATCAGCAGTGATTCACCTTCACCTTGTGTGATTTCAATGTGATTAACGGTAAGGGCCCGGCCGCTAGCAGCAAGTTGTTTAGAGCTCCGGACAGATCTATAAACTGCAGGATGTGCCTGGAGCGTCTTTTGGATGCTCCCTGAAGCACTGCAGCAGCAGTACTTGCCACAGGGTGTCATTACAGGCACTCTGCTACAGTAGCCAGATTCAGGGTAAGTGGGGGAGCAGTGGGCCAGCCCCAGGGAGACAGCACTTCTTGCACACCCCTCCCTACGGCTCTAGTAATACTGTTGCTTGTTTACCTTTATCATACACCATTTAAAGTATACTAAAGAGTAGTGTAGGGGCTGCAGCCCCAGTAACATCCACCACCTGAGTGAGCCAGTTGCAGTCTGTGACCGCTCTGGTGACACTGTGACTGGCAGTGGCTTCTCATTGGAAGCACTACCAGCCAGTAACACACAGGACAGGTAGCCCCAGGGGGAGGTGTTTTCTCCACATGGGACTGCCAGTCCCGGCTGTAGTTAGCAGAGAGCGGCTTCCAGTCGAAGCCGCTGCTCTGCGTTTCGGGCAGCCATACACAGCTTCAAGGTGCTACAATTGATGTAGTTCCTAGAAGCCAATGTTATGCACATGCCGCTTGTGTGCATACGTTGGTCCCGGTATCTGCCAGATCCTTTGCGCAAGCACCTGGACCCAGCCGACCAGACCAGCAGCAGCAGCAGCCCGCTCATGCAAGAGGGTAGAAGAGGATATTTATAATATACATACATTTTATATTAATTTAGTTATCAACAGTTGAGGTTACATATGAGGCATTTGTAGTTCAGTTCCCACTACATGTCCTCACAAATATTTTCTTTTGGATTGTTCTTCAGATGGATGAGATAAAGGCAAAAGACAGGATTATCTTCTCTCTAGAAAAGGAATTGGAGACACAAATCAGTTCCCTCCAGAAGCTCCAGTTGCAGAAAGAAGCCCTGGATGAGCAATTATTTCTAGTGAAAGAAGCTGAGTGTAATATTGGAAGTCCCAAACGTGAAATCCCAGGAAGGGCAGGAGATGGATCTGAGCACTGTGGAAGTCCGGTAAGAGTTATGTGCAAACAAGCTTTTTAATAGATTATATACTGTATTCAAAGAAAACTAATATTTCTTAATTTTCACATTTGTATTAGAAATATAATTGTGTATATATGTTTATTTTGTTACTGCAATCCTTGTTACACATTATGTATATGCCAGCTTTACCGAATGCTGCTCCTTCCCTCTCACTGCCTATTTCCTTTAATAGATGGCCAGACTTAGCACACATTGCTATGTGATTGCTCAGTGCATGTTTAAGGCGTGTATCCACTACCCGATTAAACAGCGATTGAACGATAACGACATCATTAATGTTCAGTCGATCGTTAATCGGGCACAAATTGGGCATGCAAATGTCTGCAACGACCAGCGATGCTCGCTCCCGCTGGTCGTTACCGAACATGCTGGTCAATCTGCCGATAACGACAGATTGACTATGTTCAGGGATGATGGAGGGTGTCTACACTGAACGACTGATCATTCAATGTAGGCACTGCAGGGGATGGGGAATGACGGTACAATTACGATGTTGTAATCTCACTGTCTTTCCCTAGTCGGCATGTGGATGTGCGCCTTAAGACTCGCTGCTGACTACATCAATCTGGAAGATCCTACTGTGTACCGATGTGATGTGTTTACTACATTTTCTTCCTGACCTTCCTATGTATCAAGCCTTTCATTTTCTTTGACTACACTTTTTGACTTATCCGTAATTACTGCTTGCTGTCTTTGGCAACAAGGCCTCTGCTATAGATTTCACCACTCTCCAGCTTGAGTATTTGTTATTGCTCATATTATGTTACAGATCTCTGCATCAGACTTCAGTACACTATTGCTTAATCCCTTTGGTACTGTCACTTGGCCACACGTACTGAAACCTGGATTTTCTAGACTATTGTACACTATTCCACTGCTCTTTACACTGCCATTGTTCTCACCTAAGCATGCCAATTATGATAATTCAGCATTTCTGGTTTCTCATTTTCCATTGCCATTATCGATTATAAATTTCAAGCTATTGTGGCCCTCTTCCGAACCTACTGGGTATTAGCTTTGTCCTATTCTTGTGATGAAATCTGTTAGTCCAAAGTAATGTACACTGCAAGGGCATTGGTTCAGAATGCTGAAGCAGCTTTAATTCAAGCTATACAGATGCTGAACATAGCCCATGCAGTTCAGGCTCCTTTGGAGACTGCACAGATAAGAGCTGCCATGTCTACAGTTAGTTCTGAACCAGAACCATTGATCAAACACCCAGAAGTATTTATGAAAATAGAGCCCAATACTGACAGGTGATCACCCAATGTAATCTGGTTTTTCAAATGCGCTCAAGAACACAGTCTACAGAATCACTAAAAGTGGGACTTATTCTTACTCTGCTTTGAAGACTGCTCTTCTGATGTTTTTGCTGGCTTTTGATAAAGCATTCAATGATCCCCATTGTTCAGCCACTGCAAAAGCTAAACTTGCTAACCTATGTCAAGGGGCTTGGTGCATGCTAGAGTTCAAGCAATGAATTGGGAGATACTGAGTGTAATATGGCTGCCAAAAGGTCTCAATACCTCAGTGGCCTTAACAATGACATTAACAATGAATTGGCCCATAAGGACCAGGTCTTGCAGAATTTATGGGATACTGCATACTTTTCTTATGGAGCAGCAGTAGAAAAACGGCAAGATGCAGCTATTGCTCTACTCCATCCCTAAACTGTTCAGCTATGCCTAGTCCTCATTCCAATCCATTAAGTCCATGAACCAGAAGCTATTCATATTGTTGGCATACAATGTCCCCTAATATCTCAGGAAATTCAGCATGGCAGAGAGTTCCAGTTATGTCTTTATATGAGCTTGCAGTATGCCTGCTATGGAGATAAAGAAGAAGGGGTGGGGACTGATCTCTCAGGTGCTCTCTTAAAATGAACCCAGTTAAAACAAACACGTGTTTGCCAAAGTGTTATATTCATTGCAAATATTATTCAGAAACAAGGTAATAACAGTAGCATTGGAGTACTCTGGGGCAAAAAGCTATTCACAAATAGCTAATTTAAGAACTTCAAATTCCTATCACAATTAAATAAATAAGTATCCTCTTAGCAACTATTGATGCTCTCGTAATGTTTCTGGAATAGCAAATAAAGAAACTGACAATGTATATTGTAATAGTTCAAAGGCATAGTGAGAGTTTTGTCTTCAATGTGGTATTCTCTTAAATTCCCCATGGTCCTGGGAATGCCTTTGCTTAGCAGACACAATGCATGTATTTAATAATTGTCTTTCACCTCTGAGTTTTACCTTGAAAATTAGAACAAATCACCTATTTGTCTGTTATCTATAAATCTAAGTATTGTTGAGCACACGGGAAATTTGGAGGGGGGAATTTCTGCTTTATTTCTTAGAAATTACAGTTTGCAATAGTAACTTTGTTGTGAACTGTGTGCTCCTATTTCAGTTGATTCCTAACAGTATTCCAACCAAGTTGTAAACTCTATAACTTCTTTTATAACTGTTATAATGTCTGCATTGGCATATGGGTAGGCTTCAACCCAACCTGAGTACAATGAAATACATACCAAATTAACCAAAATATATTCCAATATACAACAGTTAAAAATGTAGACTGGATATGAACAATAAAGGGCACCTCCTCCTATCTATTATAAACTAAAAGTCTATAATTACAAAACAAACAACTGCCAAATCCAGTCAAATAAACCCAAAACACAGTGACAAAGAAGTGTTACAGTCTTCCTTTAGTATGATCGTCAAGGTGTCTTATTGGTACTCTTTTCCTTGTCCATGCACCAGGAGCCATGCATAAAAATGAAGACAAAAGAAAAAGAGTATAGTGTAGCATGCTCACATTTGCTGTCAATTCAACCATGTGAAAAAGAAAGACAGAAGAGCAGATAATGGGGCGAGGACTATATAGGGAGATGGTGTGAATTCCCATTATACCATTCACCTTCACACCAAGTAAGCTTAAGTCAACATATCAGATTATTTATTTTCCAATATTGAAGTTCTTTGCCAAAAGGCGCTCCTCAAGTGACACAGATATTTTTGTTAAATAAATGACATTAAAAATAAGAATTTCAGGACTTAGAACATAACATAAAGTGCTTGTTTTGAACAACTAAATTCAGCAGAAAACTATTTGAACATGAACAGTAAAAATAAATAATATTTTCAAATGCACAAAATATTATATTGCAAATAATTTTGTGACAATGTTTCTGCACACTAGCATCATGTAATGTTTAGGAAATAGTGGACAATTTTAATTACCATAATTTGATTATTCTGGTAAAATGTATGAAAATATAATGCAATCACTAATAAAAATTGTCTGTTTGTAGGATTTACGAAGGAATCAGAGAAGGATAGCGGAGTTAAACGCCACGATCCGGAAACTGGAGGACAGAAATACTCTGCTTGTAGATGAGAGAAATGAACTGGTAATGTGTGTTACTGATCTATTCGATAATTACTGGGAGTTTATACATTGTCACAGACCTATGACTGAAAACCTCATGTTATTTATCAGCAATTGTTTTGGGAGCTCTCTTTCTGGTTGACCTGTACCCAAGGGCGAAACTGGGTATTTGAAGACCCATTACAAAAAATTGTAAAGGCCCCTATGTACCACCCAATGGTGAAAAATGTACATAACACATGTAACTTTGACAAGTAAGATGGGTCCCCTTCAGCTCTGGGACCCATAGCAGCTACACCCCTTGCACCTATGGTAGTTACGCCCATGCCTGTGCCTAAAATGTATTGCTGCAGGTGCTGCACATGGCTGAGATAAATTATTTATTTTCACACAGCTAGAACCACCATAAATACTGAAGTTGTGACCACTATATGATTACTATGGCCCCAGGAACAACGGTCACATGCTTAAATTACTGTCCACATTACCTCCATGTAGTGAGCTGCACCAGAAGGGAATCTAATGTACAGGAGATCTTGCAGGATGAATCTCCAAACAGCAGAAGACTCCAAGCCAGATTATTTGTATGAGAAACCTTGCTCCAAACAATCATTCATCCACCAAACTTCACACTGTTTCACCGCTGTTCGGCAATTCACATTGCAAGAACGTCTGCACATCAGATCCCCTGCTCATGCGGCTCGCTACATAGAGGTAACGGCTGATGGTTAGGGGCCTATTTATCAAGCCCATTTTTCATAACATTATGCAAAAACTAGTTTTTGCATAATTTTATGTATTTTTACACTATGTACTAATAGTCTAATGTAGGAGATTGCACTGAAATCTCTTGCAAAAGGCTAATTAGTGCTGCATACTGCAGTCCCCATTTTTATCAGTGGGGCTATAGTCTGACCCCTATGTACTAAACTCCAAAAAGCAAAGCTTTTGGACACCAAAGACGTGGGAATTCACTGTCAGTGGTTATATATAATTTTCATGTTATCAGATACTGATCACTTTTTGAAACGTGCTGGGGTTGTTCTCTTTCATACTTGATATATTTATTTAAGTCTATTATCCTTATCTTACACAACCTCAGCCCAGTGGGCTACAGCAGGGTCATTCCTATTTCATTACTAACCTCTAACAGTAGCCAATTTCCATGTAATTCTCTGCTGTAGAATCCATGGGGTGAATATATTTCATCGCCCATAATGGAACGTATTTGCAAGCGGAAGTTAAATTTAGATTTTGTGACCTGGCTTAAAAACGAAAGTTCTTTAAGTAATTATATTTGTATTAACTTCATTTTTCAGTTAAGGAGGGTCAGGGAAGCAGAAAAACAATACAAACCCCTGCTGGAAAAGAACAAGTGCCTCACTAAAAGAAACGATGAATTAATGCAATCTTTGCAACGCATGGAAGAGAAACTGAAAGTCCTCTCTAAAGAAAATGCAGAAATGGTGCGTAACTATCTTGGAGAAATGTACTTTATATAATGATTCATTTGAGGCTCTCCATTACATATAGCAACAGGCTGGGGGCTCCTGTCTCCAGTAATATGCGGTTAGGTGAGGCAGAGCCTTTCATGTCATACTTAGTTATACTACACAGAATTTACTATAAAAATTATAAGAAAAATGTAAAAAAAATATTATAAATATCTACTTTGTATTATTCTAATCATTTTTATAGTCAAAACTCTGGAGTAAAAAGAGTATGGCAGGTGAGGCACTGCCTCCCCTGTCTACTTTTTCTGCACATCCCTGATTTCCACCAAATTCCCAGCACTATATACTGCTGCACCTTTGTATAATACCCACATGAATCCTCGGGTTCATATATGTTTTTGTGAATCTGGCTCTGATACTAGCCAGTGCCTCCTCAGTCATTTACCTCACCGCACGTCACTGCCTGTCTCCATTTCCAGGCAAATCAGCCTATTAAATAAGATTTGACCTTTTATGCATCTCTGTAGCTTGTGTGTTGCTGTTTTGCTTATTCAAGGTTGAAAACAAAGAGATATGTGCTGCATGTACGTGACTCGACATCTCTACATTATGCTTTTAATTTGGCAATTCGGAGGAATTGGTCACAGAGACAATTTTTTCAGTGGGCCAATATGCAAGAGTGCATCAACCTCTCTCCTCCCCCCCTCCCATGCCCACAATGTACAAACCTCCCTTTTCAGTGTTGAATGAGGAATCTGGACAGAGAGCCCAAGGTCATGCCCTGCTCCCCGTCCCCTATTTTCCAATTTTCTTCAAAGCAACACACACCTGAAGCTGGTACGTGCGGCATTGAAGGACCACCATGTAGTGGGACATCTCTTCCATCGCGAACACCAGAAGGCAGGACAGTCCTCTCAAATTGGACTGTCCTACCTAATTGGAACAGATACTAGGTATACATATGTCTTATTAACTGCAGATCGAATAAAAAGCTACTTGTATGGTGCACTCAGTTGATTAGGAAATTATATTAAAATCTAACCTTTAAAGGTTTCAGTTAAAATTTATCTAACTGATACATAGTAAAATATTTAAAATCAAAAGAAGAATTGAGCTACAAGGTTGTCTACCTGGTGTACTGTATTCCCCCATATTACCACTAAAAGCCTGTTACGCTCATTCTCTATTCTCAATCAGTGCTCTCATCTAGCATGTATAGAGAAATGTTCTATAACATTTATCACAATGGGTATCTTCACCCCCTCCACCGCAGGTTCCTGATGGGATTGTCCGATACTAGTGTTTGTCTTAAGTGTGGGGCTTCAGATGCAACCTTTATACATTGTATGTGGGATTGCCCCCTTATCAGTAGATTTTAGTCATCGGTCAATAGATTTGCGTCTAGGTATCTAGTTAATTATCTTCTGCTATTGGCAAAATGGACGATTTTGGGTATTCTGCCAGCGTCTGTTTCGGGTAGGGAAGATAGTAAAAAACTATTATTAGTTATATCAGCGGTGGCCCGTAAATGTATATTACATATGTGGACCCATGCAGATCCCCCATCGGTTTCTTTGTTCCGGGCTAAACAATTTTTTGCCTTCCAAATGGATTGGTTAGAGACCACTCTGCATAAAGAGACTAAAATGGCTTATTTTTTCCAGCTGTGGGAGGGTTTTATAAACTCCTTTACTTCGGCCCTAAAACGCCAAATACATTTGTGTTTCCGTAGTATATTCTGGGATTCCTTTCCTTTATTTTATTGGTGACTTTTTTGTTTAGGGTGGTGTGTCTGCCATGTTTAGAGTGTTCTGGATACTCTGTGCCATTTTTTGTTTTTTGATGGAAACATTTTCTTGTTAATACACTGTAATATTTATATATCTATAACCTTATTGGGTGCTTTATTTGTTACTTATTTTGCTATATGATGTGTAATGTATTATTGCTTTGATGAAAAGAAATGTTTAAAAAAAAAAAAAAGAATTGAGTAAAGATAAGAATAAGTGAAATTAAAATGATTCAGCGATCATCAATATGTCACAAGGTTTTTTTTAACACACTTTAAGTGGTTACATGTGAGTGTTAAATAATTTCAGGTGCTGGTAGCATTCACATATTGTGCTATATGTGATCCTCAGGAATGATATGTTCTAATGATATAATAATCAACAGATGATCATTTTTTCTTTTGCCAACAAACATGGTGTAAAAAAATCACCTCCTACTGCATTAAGCAATTTTATTTAATTGCTGTATGCGTGTTTCTATAACTTGTATTGAGTAGGAACTTGTCTGATGGACCGACACTTGTGAACTAAAGAAATCACATATTTAGGGTAATGCCCTATCGGTTATAGCTGATCCGGAATTGAAACATATTGTATTTATTTTGTGTTCCCTGATTAACAGTGAGTTATGATGTTACTTGCAGGTGTATAGTGACAACAATTTAATTGATAGTTACAATTGTAGCGACTCCTTCTTTGGGAATAGTATTACTTAAATATGCCAGTACAGTTACAGCACTCAGTACCTGATTCTGACCCGGACGCTAAGCTGCGATCGCACACTATGGCCGATAGTCGCCCATCTGCGCATGCGTATGCGTCACAGTGCGCGTGCGTGAGCCAGTCACTGTGATCAGGAATCGTGCGCTCGTAGTACACAGACTGAGCGCTACTTTGAGTGACAGATAGTGCCATTTGTGGGTGGTAACAAGGGAAGGTCCGGGAAAATGGGGGAGTGGATGTGCGAATGCAGGCATGTGTGAGCGTCAAAAACGGCGTTCTTTGGGCATGCATAATTAGCATGGAAGCGTCATTGTACACGTCACTTGGTTGTATTTCAGCCTGCAGTGATCACAGTGCTTGCGGTGGAGCAGGGTGTACCTCAAGGGCTGCGAGCAGCTCCCATGGCTCTCGATGTTACTTAATAATTATACACTTCCTGGAGATGACGTGTGCTAAGAAAGAAAAGTGGGTGTCTTTACACCGGCGTGTGATCACTCTGCCGTCTCTCTCTAAGACATAGATGGCGTCCTTAAGCTTGGCCGTGCGTTCGCGGAATTTTCATACCCAGTCCTTGACAGCTGTGAAAGTGCCCTGCATTGCATCCGGGCCTGAATCGCCCCCTCAGATCTGTCAGCTGGGAAATAAATTGTATATATGATAATTCTGTATATCACCCTGGATGTTATAAGACATATCAGTAGTTTCAATTTATACAAAATACACAAGACTCATAATTGGGTAATAGTTGTCTTTTGTTATATGGCAATACGCTGAATGTGTGTACTTGTGACAGATTCAATCATTTCGGTTTAATCATTGTTGCTAGTACCCACTGATCATCATACAAAACCAGGGGAACTTTAGCAATCCCACCAATTGATACACACTCCTCTCATTGCAGAAATCATAGTGATTCTTGTAATGCTTAGTTAAACTGTCTCACATAGAAAGATGTTCATCAATTGTTGGTCTATAATGTAATAGACAATCAGTGACCCATCCAGTCATCCACACAATGTTATTTAGAATCACAAAACACCAAAGCAGCGGCACACAATCCCCGGTGCCCCGTGAGTAACGGGAGCTCGGTCTGTCAAGGCCTAGTAGTAATTCAACTGTTAGGAAGTGTTATTGCTAATCTCCTAGTTAAATGTAGAACTGTGATGACAGGTTCACTTTAAGGCGCAAATACATTTTTTAACTTCAGAATTCATGTACACATTTTTGTCACTAACCAAATCAAAGGCTTTTCTGCCCTACCCCCCAGGTAAAATGTTTTACTAGGATGCATACTATGGTCTCATGCACAACAGAATGCTTCCCTGATTGTTTGAGCTGTGTTATAGAATACTTTGAAATGGTGGCAAAGTGGTTGTGTGAGCTGTGAGGCCAGTACCAAGACACATTCTCTTCATTGTGGCTTGTGAATGGTCCTCCCATTCAAAGCCCTGACCTTGGCTTTCAGTATGGACTGTAAGAGTAATGGGGCCAAATAGGGGGATGCTACAGTACATGCAGCCATGATTGCTCCAGCCAGGGGAGAGACACTAGGGGAGAGACACCTTAATAAACTCTTTTAATAAAATAGTAGTGGAGCTTCAAGATAAACTACAAGTAAACCATAATAAAACTATACTTAATTAACCTTCATATAATTAAGTCAACATCTCCGTTGATGATATTTCACAACATTGATTGAGATAACCAAACTGAATATTATTAATATCTTAATATAGCTCCAGACTCACGTGAAAGTATTTTTGAAACTGTATTCATCTTGTTTAAAAATTTTCAACTGCAGAGAGAGAAAATCACATCTCATCCTCCTCTGAAGAAGTTGAGATCCTTGAATGACCTCGACCAAGCTGGGGAAGAGCAAGAAATTGAGTTTCTGAAGTTACAAGTGGTAGAACAACAGAACATTATTGATGATTTAACAAGGGTGAGTGTGATAATACTATGTTTATTGTGTATTAGTGGCATCATTTCAAAAAGAGAGGACTTAATAACATCAGTTCAGGGTCTAGAGTGACTATAATAAGCAGTATCAGGCAATCATTGCACAAGCAGCTGGGTAAAATGGGCAGAACCGTGTAAATAAAATTCTTAAAGGGCTAAACTACAGTATTCACCTTGAAGGTCGCTCCAACTGCAGTGTGTGTGTGTTTATCTATCTATCAATCTATCTCATTGTTTTAGTAGTATTTGATCCACAAGACTATTGCTGTAACATACTGTATATGCGACCCTCTTCTAAAAGGAACTTAGATTGTACTGTGCACTAATATGGTGATTACCAACCAGTGTGTCATGATGCCAGGCACTGATCCAGGGTTAACAGGGTAAAACCTTTAAACTAGGTTTAATATAGGCAGTGGAAATTACAAATTAATTATTTATTATTTGTAAATGACATAAAAATAACTGTAAATCACTTTGTTTTTCATAATTCTGGTGACTCAAAAGAAATTAACTGTGTTGATAGATGTATCACAAAACCAAATCGGTTCTATCACTACAACTACACTAATACATAGGACTAATACAACTACACTAATACATAGGACTAATACAACTACACTAATACATAGGACTAATACAACTACACTAATACAAGAGATAACAAGCGCAATATTTTATTTGCCAACTCAGAAAGCAAAATTGTTTAGGCCCAGAGTACATATAAAATGAGGAACTATAGTATTATATCCAGTATCATAACAAAGTGAAATAAACCTTTGCCGTAGAAGCTGCGGTAAATGGATCTTGCTGTAGGTGGGGCATGTTGTATCAGTATGGCATCCGGAGTCACAATTCATAGCTGAAGTGTCTTATAGGTACTTTTATACAGATTACTGTGATCTGCTGTAACTTGGATCTCACATGTGGCATGGTTCAAATAAAAATCATATTCCAAAAGTGCTGCTATGGATGACTACTATTCTTCTGACTCTAACAGCATGTTAAACTGATTGCACTGCTCATCCACGTATGACAAGTGATCTCTATTGTTTCTTAGTTTATGGTGTTTAATTTATTAGCTAGCTCTAACAGAGCATGAGAGCAGTGATTGCACATTACTGCCTGGTGATCAGTACAGTTCAGTCCTAATCGTGACAGCAGGTCAGAGCCCTCAAATAGGGAATGCTCCACTGAAACTGGGAACTTATTCTCACGCACAGCAGAATAATTTTTCTGAGTTTCCCTCTCAAGATAGTTTGGCACAGTACTTCTGAGATATAGCTGCAGGTTGCCTCTAGCATGTGGTATGGGGCCTTTTATAATGATTTTCCTTCTGGGACCACTGATGCCTTAAAGTGGGCTTATATCACTGCCCAGCTGAGTGTGTTTCATATCACTGAGAAATGCTTCTCTTTTATACATTTTGCATATCAGAGCCTGTACATAAATAACAGTGACATGTTGGAATTGCTCACATTGCTAATATTCCTGACCTGCATGCCCAAGTCTAAAATAATTATATTGCCTCAGTTTTTACACATTCAGAATGTTTACATGGACTGAATGTCGGCATTATCAGAATGTCAACATTGTGACTGTCAACAGCCAGAATGTCTACACACCATTTTAGGGTTAGGCGTCAAATAGGGTTAGGTTAGATTAGGTTTAGGCTTACATTTAAAGTGAATGGGAAAACCCATTGTCGACATGCTGACTGCCAACATTCACAATGTCTACAAAATATACCACACTCATTTTGCCCCACTAGTTGTTTAATGTGTTCACTGCAATCTGTGCAAACCAACCATTTAATGTGGTTTCACATGTATCTTTGTATTTTTAGAGCTAACACCTTAACACTTTCTTTTTCTTTTCTAGGATAGAGAAAAACGTATTCGACGAAAGAAGCATAAAAGAAGTTCCAAACCTATTAAGGTGTGTACCATGGAATAAAGAAAACACTTATGTATTCACTAATCAGCAGGGCGACTGAGACATACCACCGGCCCACATGCTAGTGGGTGTGTGGCCAGACACTGGGGTTGTGGCGATGTCCAGTTGTATTATAAATACTATGTGCAGCATTTCTCCTCCCCACAAGGCCCCCTCCCCGATATGTCCGACCCCGGGTAATTAGTACTTGCCCCACCTTCACTCAATGACAGTGCTAATCAGATGTACATTAGGGTAGTCACTTATTTGGCAGTTAGAAATGTTTATGGGAAAGCACATTGCATTTAGTAGATACACTTTTAAATATATTAACTACAGACTTGTACATGTACATGTAGTGTTAGAAGCACTGTGCTACTTATGAAAGTATAGCGTGTTCCCACTTGTAATTCTCTGTCATTACTGCAGAGGCACCTGGTGGACACTGTGTTTGGTTACGATGATGACTCCATGGATTCAGAAACCTCCTCAGTTGCTTCATATCGAACAGACAGGACGCCAGCCACACCGGATGATGACTTAGATGAAGTAAGCGATCTGAGGGCCTGATTCAAAGCCGATATTTTCGCAGATAGAGTGATTGTTTGCTAATGTGCATGTGTGAAACGCAGCGATTGCATTGGGATTACTCTCGTACATAGGGACCACTCACAAAGTGAGGGCCAGGTAGTCAGCGTTTGGGGGAGGAATTGGGGGGTGGTTAAAAAACACAGACATGATGAACGTGCCACAGACTTGATGGACCATGCCATTTCATGGGTGTGCATAAATTATCCATTGTGATCGCCTTCACAGTATGATAGCTCTCTGCATGTCAGGAGAGACTAAGTGTTTGTGGCTGGTCAGACTTGACTTACATGCTGCGTGACTGGCTGATGTGCGTCGATGGCACCGATGTTTACGCTGTTGCAGGTTGTCGAATAGATATGAGAAGGCAGCAGTGGGCGCATTAGCATATTTTAGCAACTGTGATCCTTGAGAGAATGCAGTTGCAGTTGCATTAGCGGAAATCTCTGAATCAGGCCCTGAGTACTAACTAATAAAGTAAACTACAATGGCAGTAATCTGGCGGTTCACATTAATTCACATTTGCACTAAATCTTAATTGTCACCAGTATTTAGAGTTTACAAATGTCTTTGTAATTAGAGCATGACAATACATCCAGGTGTATTAGGTAGGAACAGTGGCGTATCTATAATGGGTGGCCCCGCACCGCACACACTGCACCCATTTTGTTTTTTAAACTTACCTGTCCGTGGTCCCGCGTCGGGTCTCAGCGCTGCTCAGAACACTGGAAAATGGCCGCCGCGGCCATTTACCGGCGTTCTGTGCATGTGCAGTAGACTCCGGGCACGCTCTAGTGCCCGGAGTCTACTAAGGCTCCGGTGGCTGGTCAGCCACGTCAGTCGGCTGCCAGCCACCATGGAGAGAGGAGGGTGCCCCGCACGGTGAGTGCACACGGGCCCCCTCCTCTCTTAAGACGCCCCTGGGTAGGAATAAATAAATGCATACCGTCATACATTATTATCCTCTACATCTCAAATTGCACCATATAACCCCATTTAGTGTGCTACAGACTTTGCTAGTTAACCACATGGCGGCTGTGCAAAATCGTCCATCTCTGAATCAGGTCGCTATTAGACACTATAAATAATATATACATATATCCTCTTAAAGTATTCAACTGAATTTATCATGCATGGTTTATAAGGTCTAGTACTGATCCTAGAAATAATGATCAATTGAACAGAATGTAACATAATATTATTAATATTCTCACCATCACCATCTTAATAACCAATGACATTTCATATAGTAATAATATTTTATTATAATAAAAGAAGTAATGTATCAGTTTGGCATTAGTTTAAAACATCTGACTAAAATGGTAGTACGGCCCTGGATATTTGCTCACTAACATTAATAACTGTGTCCTTTCAAAGAGTTTAGCGGCTGAAGAGTCGGAACTGAGGTTTCGCCAGTTGACGAAGGAGTATCAGGCTCTGCAGAGGGCCTACGCTCTGCTCCAAGAACATACAGGCAGTATCATAGATGCAGAGAGAGAGGTCAAGGTAATCAGATTGCTACATTTTATTTATACATTTGTGGATTATTGAACATAAGACATTTCACATTCCTGCAAGAGGAGCACACTTCTCTACATATAACTGTCCATCATGTGGGGTCAAAATATAAATCTATATATAAGCAACTGAATAACATTGTCATATAACCAGGGCGTCAAGCTGTGACAGGTATGCCCCATCTGGGGCTCTGTGTGGCAGTATGTGCCATGGGGGGTGTGACCTTGCCATATTGAGGGTTATGCCTCCCCTGCTCCAAGATCCACAGATAGGGGTATATTTACTAAAGTGCAGATTTTTAGAAGTGAAGATGTTGCCCATAGCAACCAATCAGATTCTTCTTAACATTTATCTAGTACCTTCTAGAAGATAATAGCTAAAATCTGTTTGGTTGCCATGGGCAACATCTTTTTTATAACCCGCACTTTAGTAAATATACCCCAGAGGGTTGGATCCGGGTACCTGCCCTCTCCCTCCTTTCTGCGACCCTGTATATAACCATAATTGCAGGTCTGTAAATTCTATAATCTGCCATTTTAAAAGTGGTGATACAGAGGACTGAAAGGCAAGGATGTTATTATATATTCATATCTAACAGGTTCAGGAGCAGATGCAAACAGAAGCTCTGCGCTACAAAGCCAAGATTGAAGATCTGGAAAAGGCCTTGGCTCAGAAGGGGCAGGTTAGTACATCACATCGAGCATTTCCCATTTATTTATTTATCTATCTCTTTACACATAACCGTACACTCGTAACCACAGAATTACATGTCTGACTTCTGTATCTAACACCAATTAATTGGGTAAATGCATATTAATCTCAGTCTAAGAATTTTTTGTTGTCAACAGGATTCACATTGGGTGGAAGAAAAACAACTTTTCATAAGACGAAATCAGGAACTAATAGAAAAGGTATGGTACTGTACGTCTCCTTGAGACACATTTAAGGTGGAAATCAATAAAAACAGATTCATGGGGCAAAATTTATTAGGGTCCGAGTTTTGTAAATGTGCAAGTTTGGAGCTATACTCGCACATTTTTAGAACGAGAACATGCAAACTCACATGTTTCTTACACCCCAGCAACTCGCAATGGCAAAACTCGCATCCAGATGTTTGGCCATTGTGAGGATACAACTTGGCCAATGTAATAGAATGCAAGTTTTTAACTTGCACACTATTACTGATTAAAAACTCATAAAATAATAGACTAGTGAGTATAGCCTAAGCAGGTCCAAATTACACAGAAACATGTGCAAATCCATGAGATCCATGCATGATTCTGTGTGTAAAAAAAACGAATATATGTTTACATATAAAAAAATGATGTGGGGTCCCACCCTAAAAGCACAACCAGCAGTGGGCTTTTCTGAGCCGGTCTTGGTTGTGAAAATACAGGGAAATAAATGTAGGGTTCCCTTGTATTTTCATTAACCAGCACCGGGATCAGTGAGCCAGTCCTGTTTTTTTGGAAATACGAGGGACGAAATGAGTAGGGGTCCCCCATATTTTCCACAACCAGCAGCAGACTCTTTTCTAGTGGGAGTGTAATGCCACAGCCAGGAGACCCTTTCACCGGGTCACCTGGCCAAAGCACTATCACCTGATCGCTTGTCAGCCCATGTCCAGGATCCCCAGGAAGATGGAGACCCCTCCAAAAAAAGGGGTTCCCCCTTCCAGGGCACCCCATATCTGGGCTGTTAGCCCGGGGCTACCCCGGCACACCTGAGAGGTGGGTGCCGGGTTCATAGTGTAATAAATTGCATAATATTGTCTTTTACAGTAGAACTAAAGTTTCCAGAAAGCCTCGCCTGCATGCTGGTACTTGGAGAATCACCTATTACATTAGCACAACCAGCACTGGGCTGTGTTAGCCGATCCTGGTTGTGAAAATATGGGGAAAAAAGACGTAGGGGTCCCCTGTATTTTAGTCACCCAGCACCAGGCTCTGTGAGCTGATCCTGGTTGTCAAAATATGGAGAACAAAATGAGTAGGGGTCCCCCGTATTATCCACAACCAGCACCGGGCTCTAACCAGCAGCCAGGGGCCACGCTTCACAGGGTCCCCCGGCCAAAGCATTATTCACCTCACACTAGTCAGTCCAGGCTGGGGACTCCTGGGGAGGTTGGTACCCTCCCCAATAAAGTGTTTTCCCCTCTCCAGGGTAACCCAGGCTGGAGCTGATAGTCCAGGCTATCCTCCGCACCCCTAGGCAGTGGGTGAGGAGTTGATTGTGTAAAAATAATACACTCAGAAAAACTTGCATGAACTCATATCTCCAACTCGCACTCTATTACATTGTGAGGTTTTCAGTACAAACTCACATCATACTCGCTACGTGATGATTTGGCTTTGTATGCGCACACTAACTCGCACCTTTTTACATTCCACCCAATACCTTCATCAGTATCACTAACAGGGCTGTTCTTAATACATAACATTTTCAGAGTATTTTTCAGCAGGGTATTGTGTCTACGAGATGCTCACTCAATGATATGTAATGGTCATTGGGCCAAATTAATTACATAAAGTGAAGTTGGATGAAAACCGATGTTAATAATGTCACTTTTTAGGGAAACCTCTGCCTTATTATAATAATGTTTAAAAATAATAATAATAATGTGAATAATAAATGCTTTATTTCACATCTAAAGCATTTTTTATATTGCTCAAGTCAAAATTAAACCTTAAAGTTGGTAGCAAATTCATTTGTGAATAAGATATTAAATACAACTGTTTTAAGAATGCTGACATTAAATGTTTTAATTAAATTTGGAATTATAGATTCACAAGGGATATCTCTTATTATTTCCCCTCCTACTTGCTAGATAATCATTTCACTAACATGAGACATAGGAGAATACAATGCATAATCTCTGCAACTAATTGTAGTCACTGGGATTAGTGTTCTAGCCATTAATAAAGATATACTGTATAATATATATTTCAGAATATGCATGATGAGGATATTTATTATGCATACACACTGTATATATGTATGCACGCTAAATGTAGCCCATGTACTATTAAAATATTTTGTAATGCATTACATGCATTAGCTTTTTCCCCAATACCAATTGCTCTATGAGGAATCTATGGTGATTATACATCTTCTTTTAGATTGATAAACTGGAGTCTGAAAACAGTCGACTACAACAAGAGCTGCAAGATGCAAGAGACCAGAATGAATTATTAGAATTCCGCAATCTGGAGTTGGAAGTAAGATGGGATCACAGGATAAACATTAATATTTTATATTCTGGATGAATCCATTCATCACTGGAGTAGGCAGGGCAAGATTAACAATAGGATGGATGAGCCTATGAGACTACAGCCTCCACATAAAAATAGGCCCATCATGATGACAGCACGGTGATGACCAGACAATCAGCTGCCACATGGTTGGCTATATATCAAAAATATTAAAATTGTATTTCTATTTTCCTCACAAAATGCTGCAATTTTATCTACTTTTACATATTTAGGGAGATGTTGGGGCTGATAGTGTAGGGGGTGTACATACTCTTGTGGCAATGGTCCCACCCACACAGCACTGGCCACACCCACACCACACTGGTCACACCTCCTCCACTTCTCACAATAGGTCCTTGATTAATTTTAGCCTCAGACCCATGTGGCCCTAATCTGGCCCTGGGAAAGAGCAGATACCTTCAACGCAGCACTTAGAAATAGACATAATAAACATGCGTCCAAACCGAGCACACGCAACTTTGAGCAACAACGGGGAGTTGTACATGTCTCATCCACATTACACCTGTGGCTGAATGGGTGTACAGTTGCTGTGCGTTCACATGTAGAAGAAATGTTCTGATGGCATATTGGTTGAATCGTGGGGTATTTAGAGTACTGCGTCCATCCAAATGCACACTGATGGTGATGACGGCTACTTCCACAAGCGGATGGATGCAGGTGAAGATCTGCTTATTTTTGCAATACACATTCACTGCACATGTTAAAATGCCCCTGTGAAGTAGACGCAATAGGTCACCATATAAAGAGGGTGTGAGATATGGTTAACATTGTGCAGGTATAACTGTGCGCAATCTTTTTTGATGTTTGTAGTTCATAAGCTGAGTGACATATATAGAATGTGTAATTGATGCAAACTGTTCTATAGTCAAGCTAGTTACTTCTACTAGCACCTCTGCCTATGGGAAATGACCACAATCTATGTCATCACTCTTTCACAGGAAAGAGAACGAAGATCCCCCCCATTTAATCTTCAGATCCACCCATTCTCTGATGGTGTCAGTGCACTACAGATTTACTGCATGAAGGAAGGTGTCAAGGTATGTTATATATGTGTGTGTATGTGTTGATTTTCATTATTGTAAATCTTTTAAGTGGATTTAGGCAAATATCTAAAAGTGTTACAGATGGTAAATAGAGAGGGGGAGGATGTTTCACTCAGGGTACAAATAATAAACATATACTGTATGCAGGGCCGTAGAGAGCCGCTGCTGGCCCAGGTACAGAGGGGGCGTGGCCTAATAGCGGGAGGTGTGGCCACGCCCCCTCGAGCAAAAAAAAAATTAGTTTGCAGCGCCGCGTGCCGGGGGGGGGGGGGGTGCTGTAAGCCCCTCAGCCCAGCGCAAAGCTAGGGGGGGCACGATCAGTGTGATTGCTCCCCCCCCACAGGCAAAGGAGACTGCTGTGGCTGCTGCTCAGCAGTCACGAGCAGTCTCCCACTGCAGCTCAGCACACGCTGTGTGCTGGGCTGCTGAGAGAGAGAGAAGGGAGGGGGGAGCGGCGCCGGACCCGGGCCCCCGTCGGGCCCCTCAGGAAGCCCGGGCCCGGGTAATCTGTACCCGCTCCCACCCCCTCTCGGCGCCCCTGACTGTATGTACTAGCAAATCTAACAAGAGACAGTATAGTATGAAATTTATCACTGGAAAGTATACAAAATAAAGTTCATAACCTGAACTAATGATGGGTAATTGGTAGTACAGGGAGGGGACTGGTATGAGGTCTCCCAGGGAAAGAAATGGGTGAGGGGGTTTCACAATTTAATATAAAAGAGGGGGTGCAGCACCATAAGATTTCTTTCCTTTATAAATTTCATTTAAATTTGTTAAATGATAGACATCATGGCTGCAGCTGCTCTCATACAAAGCCATCGGTACCATCGATGCCTAGAAGTCAAAGTCGGTTTGTTGCGTGATGGTTGACATCATAGAGAACATGTTTTAGATTATGTGTATTTCACGTATCATATACAGTCAAATTTATCTGAGCTAACTAAACATTAACACGATAACATGCAATGAACTATAAAGACCTCTTCTGATATAATGTGTATTTATCTTTTAGGATGTCAATATACCAGATCTCATCAAACAGCTGGATATTCTGGGTGACAATGGGGTGAGTACAATGGCTGTATTGGTAGTGTTTTGAAACAATGGAATTTATAGTGCTTAAATAAAATAGCTCTTACAAAGTAATAAGGTTTATAAAGGATTCATTACATGTAGATCTGCTTTAAACCACAAAGGAATCTCATCAATATTTTAAAGTGGTAATTCCTAATTAATGTAACTATAAATATTCCACCCTCCTAAAGCCACATTTGTTTCTCTGGCAGAATCTAAGGAATGAAGAGCAAGTTGCGATAATTCAAGCGAGTACTGTGCTGTCATTGGCTGAGAAGGTAATAGTAACACACTTATTGGTTCTGGTAGTCCTCAGAGGTTTCAGTCAATTAGAGTTCAGTGATGCCTATCAGGTATAATGCCTTAATGATGGTTCTTCAGTTCTCATACATAATTTACATTTGCCTATGGCACTCAGAATCTTAGGAATGTGGAGTACGACATGAGAAGCTATTTCATATATGGCAGGAGAAAATGTTAATTGATCTCTTGGAGCAAGCTTCTTAAACTCCTAGATGGATTTGTATTGGTAGCTAGAACCTCACTATGGGCTCTAGTTACTACAATCCGCATTTGTAATGCAGATTGTAGTGTGATATTATCACAGGCAATATCACAGGGATTTACTACAAATCCCTTGCAGGGACAGAGTTTAGGATAAAGCTCTGTCCCTGCGAATCCCCTCCGCACACTAGTCACGGTAGTTTCACAAAAAATACCATGACAAAGTGCCGACGCATGCACCGACCGACCGTCGCTGCTACCCCCCCCCGGTGCTAAGCCCCGCCCCCATGATCGCGGACCCTCTCCCATGACCCCCCCCCTGCTACCTCCCCTCCCTCAATAGCACTTATCTGCGGTCATCGGTGCTCTCGTGATGTCTTCCATGCCTCCGGTCAGCTGACATCCAATACTGCACTGGGATACGGTCACCTGATGACCGGGCCGCAGTGCACTATGGGAGACCAGCTGACCGGAGGGATAACATCACCAGAGCCCCGATCACCGGTCCCTGGAGTCAGGTAAGTAAAAAAATTTTTTTACTTTTTTTTTATTTTTTTATCAGAGATCAGCTGGTAGTCTGTTTAGACCACACAGCTGATCACTGGGATCGGCTCCGGGCTCTGGTCTGCCCGTTACAGCAGAGTAGGAGCCCGGTAACCGGGGGAGACCCTGGATAACGCCACTTCCAGGTGGCATTATTATCACAAGGCCTCCCTAGGTATTTTTTTCACTATTTATCTTTAGTAACTACTAGGGGTGTGCACCGGCCACTTTTCGTGTTTTGTGTTTTGGTTTTGGATCTGGATCTTTCTTCGTGTTTTGGATCTGGATTGGTTTTGCCAAAACCACCCTTCCGTGTTTTGGGTTCTGGGTTTTGTGTTTTGGATCTGTATTTTTTTTTTAAAAAGCATAAAAACAGCTAAAATCACAGAATGTGTTGGTTTCTCTGCTCCTATGCTATTATTAACCTCAATAACCTTAATTTCCACTCATTTCCAGTCTATTCTGAACACCTCACACCTCACAATAGTGTTTTCAATGTCCAAAAGGTTGCACCGAGGTAGCTGGATGACTATGCTAAGCGACACGAGTGGGCGGCACAAACACGTGACCCATCTAGGAGTGACACTGCAGTGGCAGACAGGATGGCAGTTAGAAAAACTAGGCCCCAAACTGTACATAATGCAAAGAAAAAAAAGAAGTGCAAGATGGAATTGTCCTTGGGCCCTCCCACCCACCCTTATGTTGTATAAACAGGACATGCACACTTTAACAAATCAATCATTTCAGCGCCAGGGTCTGCCACACAACTGTGGCTGAAATGATTGGTTCGTTTGGGCCCCCACAAAACAAGCTGGCAATTAATGTGTCCCTGCACAAACTGGCTCTACGGAGGCAAGATGTCATCCTCATCCTCCTCATCCACCGATTCCTCACCCTCTTCAGTGTGTACATCCTCATCCTCACAAAGTATTAACTCGTCTCCACTTGAATCCACCACCACAGGTCCCTCTGTACCTTCTGGAGGCTGGTCTCCCTGGAAGAGCTGAAAATTCATTTTGATGAACATCATCTTCTCCACATTCTGTGGAAGCAACCTCCTACGCCTTTCGCTGACAAGGTTCCCGGCTGCACTAAACACTCTTTCGGAGTACACACTGGAGGGGGGGCAACTCAGGTAAAATAGAGCCAGCTTGTACAGGGGCCTCCAAATTGCCTCTTTTTCCTGCCAGTACAGGTATGGACTGTCTGACATGCCTACTTGGATGCTGTCACCGATGTAATCCTCCACCATTCTGTCAATGGTGACAGTATCATATGCAGTGACAGTAGACATGTCAGAAATTGTTGCCAGGTCCTTCAGTCCGGACCAGATGTCCAAACTTGGTCCTGCCTGCCCTGCATCACCGCCAGCGGGTTGCTTAGGATACCTAAGTTTTTTCCTGGCAGCCCCAGTTGCGGGAGAAAATGAAGAAGGAGCCGTTGACGTGTCACGTTCCGCTTCAGCTGACAGTGTGTTCACCAGCAGGTCTTTGCACCTCTGCAGGCTTGTGTCGGCCGGAAAGAGAGACACCACATAGGCTTTAAACCTAGGATCAAGCACGGTGGCCAAAATGTAGTGGTCTGATTTCAACAGATTGACCACCCTGGAATCCTGGCAAAGCGAATGAAGGGCTTCATCCACAAGTCCCACATGCCGAGCGGAATCGCTCCGTCTTAGCTCCTCCTTCACTTTCTCCAGCTGCTTCTGCAAAAGCCTGATGAGGGGAATGACCTGACTCAAGCTGGCTGTGTCTGAACTGACTTCACGTGTGGCAAGTTCGAAGGGCTGGAGAACCTTGCACAACACGGAAATCATTCTCCACTGCGCTTGAGTCAGGTGCATACCCCCTCCTTTGCCTATGTCATAGGTGGATGTATAGGCTTGTATGGCCTTTTGCTGCTCCTCCATCCTCTGAAGCATATAGAGGGTTGAGTTCCACCGCGTCACAACCTCTTGCTTCAGGTGATGGCGGGGCAGGTTCAAGAGTGTTTGCTGGCGCTCCAGTCTTCGGCACGCAGTCGCTGAATGGCGAAAGTGGCCAGAAATTTTTCGGGCCACCCAAAGCGTCTCCTGCACGCCCCTGTCGCTTTTCAGAAAATTCTGCACCACCAAGTTTATTGTGTGAGCAAAACATGGGACGTGCTGGAATTTGCCCAGATGTAATGCCCGCACAATATTGGTGGCGTTGTCAGATATCACAAATCCCCAGGAGAGTCTAAGTGGGGTAAGCCACTGGGCGATGATTTCCCTCAGTTTCTCTAAGAGGTTGTCGGCGGTGTGCCTCTTACTGAAACCGGTGATACACAGCGTAGCCTGCCTTGTAACGAGCTGGCGTTTCTGAGATGCTGCTACTGGTGACGCTGCTGCTGTTGCTGCGTAAGGTGATACATCTACCCAGTGGGCTGTCACAGTCATATAGTCCTTAGTCTGCCCTGTTCCACTTGTCCACATGTCCGTGGTTAAGTGGACATTGTGTACAACGGCATTTTTCAGGACACTGAGGACACTTTTTCTGATGTTTCTGTACAGTCTCGGTATCGCCTGCCTAGTGAAGTGGAATCTAGACGGGATTTGGAACCGGGGACACACTACCTCCATCAATTGTCTAAATCCCACTGCACTAATGGCGGATACCGGACGCACGTCTAACACCAACATAGCAGTCAAGGCCTCAGTTATACGTTTTGCTTCAGGATGACTGCTGTCGTACTTCATCCTCCTCGCTAAGGACTGTTGGAGGGTCAATTGTTTAGTAAAAGTAGTGGTGTTCCTACTTCCTCTCTGGGATGATGAACGACTCCCAGCAGCAGCAACAGCAGCAGCGGCAGCAGTAGGCGTAGCAATGCAGGATCCTCCAGAGGAATCCCGGATAGGAGAGTCAGTCATGCCAGTGACATGGCCTGCAGGACTACTTCCGATCCTGACTAAGGAGGAAATTGACGAGGAGGGAGTTGACGGTGTGGTTTGCAGGCGCTTGGATACAACAGGACAACGGGATTTAGGTGTCCCTGGACTGCTTACGGTCTTAGCCAAAGTTTCTGAACTTGACAGTAACTTTTTATGAACGCGCTGCAGGTGCCGTATAAGGGAGGATGTTCCTAGGTGGTTGACGTCCCTACCCCTACTTATTTCACCTTTACATATGGTACATATGGCAAGACAGTTGTTGTCCGGATTTGGATAGAAATATTGCCAGACCAAAGAGGTGGAATGTTTGGTCTTCTGCCCAGGCATGACCGTGATGGGCTTTTTCATCCCACGGACAACAACTGTCTCCCCCGGAGCCTGATTTAAACAAACCACATCACCATCAGAATCCTCCTCGCCAACTTCCTCCTCAGCGCCAGCTACACCAGTATCCTCATCCTGTTGTACTTCAACAGTGACATCTTCAATTTGCATATCAGCAAGTGGACTGTGGGTGCTCCTTTCAGCACTTGCAGGGGGCGTGCAAATGGTGGAAAGAGCCACCTCTTCCCGTCCAGTGCTGGGAAGGTCAGGCATCGCAACCACCACCACACTTGGACTCTCCTTGGGGATTTGTGATATCTTCTTAGAAAGCACAGTTCTTCGCTGTGCTTTTGCCAGCTTAACTCTTTTGATTTTTTTAGTGGGAGGAGGGCTTCCATCGTCATGTGAAGCTGAACCACTAGTCATGAACATACTAGGGATCGATCTTAGCCGTTCCTTGCCACTCCGTGTCGTAAATGGCATATTGGCAAGTTTACGTTTCTCTTCAGCTGATTTAAATGTCTTTTTCAAGGTCATTTTCCTGAACTTTGCCATTTGGGATTGTATGTGCCCTCTACTATGACATTGGGCATCGGCCTTGGCAGACGACGTTGATGGCATGTTATCGTCTATGTCATGACTAGTGGCAGCAGCTTCAGCACTAGGAGAAAGTGGTTCTTGATCTTTCTCTATTTTATTTTTATCGGAGAAAGTTTGGTCCTCCATTTATGTTATATCGATTTGATATATACGTGCGGCTAAACACAGAAAATAATTTTTTTTTTGGTTTGGACTGGAGTGTACTTTGGGGGTTACAGCACCCTTTAACGGTCAAGCCAGCCGGCCCTTATGACACAGGCGCACTCTTGGCACTACTTTGTTGATGCACGTGCGGCTACTGCGCACACAATTCACAAACACAGAAAATAATTTTTTTTTTGGTTTGGACTGGAGTGTACTTTGGGGGTTACAGCACCCTTTAATTGTCAAGCCAGCCGGCCCTTTACTTATGACACAGGCGCACGCTTGGCACTACTTTGTTGATGCACGTGCGGCTACTGCGCACACAATTCACAAACACAGAAAATAATTTTTTTTTTGGTTTGGACTGGAGTGTACTTTCGGGGGTTACAGCACCCTTAACGGTCAAGCCAGCCGGCCCTTTACTTATGACACAGGCGCACGCTTGGCACTACTTTGTTGATGCACGTGCGGCTACTGCGCACACAATTCACAAACACAGAAAATAATTTTTTTTTTGGTTTGGACTGGAGTGTACTTTGGGGGTTACAGCACCCTTTAATTGTCAAGCCAGCCGGCCCTTTACTTATGACACAGGCGCACGCTTGGCACTACTTTGTTGATGCACGTGCGGCTACTGCGCACACAATTCACAAACACAGAAAATAATTTTTTTTTTGGTTTGGACTGGAGTGTACTTTCGGGGGTTACAGCACCCTTAACGGTCAAGCCAGCCGGCCCTTTACTTATGACACAGGTGCACGCTTGGCACTACTTTGTTGATGCACGTGCGGCTACTGCGCACACAATTCACAAACACAGAAAATAATTTTTTTTTTGGTTTGGACTGGAGTGTACTTTGGGGGTTACAGCACCCTTTAATTGTCAAGCCAGCCGGCCCTTTACTTATGACACAGGCGCACGCTTGGCACTACTTTGTTGATGCACGTGCGGCTACTGCGCACACAATTCACAAACACAGAAAATAATTTTTTTTTTGGTTTGGACTGGAGTGTACTTTCGGGGGTTACAGCACCCTTAACGGTCAAGCCAGCCGGCCCTTTACTTATGACACAGGCGCACGCTTGGCACTACTTTGTTGATGCACGTGCGGCTACTGCGCACACAATTCACAAACACAGAAAATAATTTTTTTTTTGGTTTGGACTGGAGTGTACTCTCGGGGGTTACAGCACCCTTAACGGTCAAGCCAGCCGGCCCTTTACTTATGACACAGGCGCACGCTTGGCACTACTTTGTTGATGCACGTGCGGCTACTGCGCACACAATTCACAAACACAGAAAATAATTTTTTTTTGGTTTGGACTGGAGTGTACTTTCGGGGGTTACAGCACCCTTTAACGGTCAAGCCAGCCGGCCCTTTACTTATGACACAGGCGCATGCTTGGCACTACTTTGTTGATGCACGTGCGGCTACTGCGCACACAATTCACAAACACAGAAAATAATTTTTTTTTTGGTTTGGACTGGAGTGTACTTTGGGGGTTACAGCACCCTTTAACGGTCAAGCCAGCCGGCCCTTTACTTATGACACAGGCGCACGCTTGCCACTACTTTGTTGATGCACGTGCGGCTACTGCGCACACAATTCACAAACACAGAAAATAATTTTTTTTTTGGTTTGGACTGGAGTGTACTTTCGGGGGTTACAGCACCCTTAACGGTCAAGCCAGCCGGCCCTTTACTTATGACACAGGTGCACGCTTGGCACTACTTTGTTGATGCACGTGCGGCTACTGCGCACACAATTCACAAACACAGAAAATAATTTTTTTTTTGGTTTGGACTGGAGTGTACTTTGGGGGTTACAGCACCCTTTAATTGTCAAGCCAGCCGGCCCTTTACTTATGACACAGGCGCACGCTTGGCACTACTTTGTTGATGCACGTGCGGCTACTGCGCACACAATTCACAAACACAGAAAATAATTTTTTTTTTGGTTTGGACTGGAGTGTACTTTCGGGGGTTACAGCACCCTTAACGGTCAAGCCAGCCGGCCCTTTACTTATGACACAGGCGCACGCTTGGCACTACTTTGTTGATGCACGTGCGGCTACTGCGCACACAATTCACAAACACAGAAAATAATTTTTTTTTTGGTTTGGACTGGAGTGTACTTTCGGGGGTTACAGCACCCTTAACGGTCAAGCCAGCCGGCCCTTTACTTATGACACAGGCGCACGCTTGGCACTACTTTGTTGATGCACGTGCGGCTACTGCGCACACAATTCACAAACACAGAAAATAATTTTTTTTTTGGTTTGGACTGGAGTGTACTTTGGGGGTTACAGCACCCTTTAATTGTCAAGCCAGCCGGCCCTTTACTTATGACACAGGCGCACGCTTGGCACTACTTTGTTGATGCACGTGCGGCTACTGCGCACACAATTCACAAACACAGAAAATAATTTTTTTTTTGGTTTGGACTGGAGTGTACTTTCGGGGGTTACAGCACCCTTAACGGTCAAGCCAGCCGGCCCTTTACTTATGACACAGGCGCACGCTTGGCACTACTTTGTTGATGCACGTGCGGCTACTGCGCACACAATTCACAAACACAGAAAATAATTTTTTTTTTGGTTTGGACTGGAGTGTACTCTCGGGGGTTACAGCACCCTTAACGGTCAAGCCAGCCGGCCCTTTACTTATGACACAGGCGCACGCTTGGCACTACTTTGTTGATGCACGTGCGGCTACTGCGCACACAATTCACAAACACAGAAAATAATTTTTTTTTGGTTTGGACTGGAGTGTACTTTCGGGGGTTACAGCACCCTTTAACGGTCAAGCCAGCCGGCCCTTTACTTATGACACAGGCGCACGCTTGGCACTACTTTGTTGATGCACGTGCGGCTACTGCGCACACAATTCACAAACACAGAAAATAATTTTTTTTTTGGTTTGGACTGGAGTGTACTTTGGGGGTTACAGCACCCTTTAACGGTCAAGCCAGCCGGCCCTTTACTTATGACACAGGCGCACGCTTGGCACTACTTTGTTGATGCACGTGCGGCTACTGCGCACACAATTCACAAACACAGAAAATAATTTTTTTTTTGGTTTGGACTGGAGTGTACTTTCGGGGGTTACAGCACCCTTAACGGTCAAGCCAGCCGGCCCTTTACTTATGACACAGGTGCACGCTTGGCACTACTTTGTTGATGCACGTGCGGCTACTGCGCACACAATTCACAAACACAGAAAATAATTTTTTTTTTGGTTTGGACTGGAGTGTACTTTGGGGGTTACAGCACCCTTTAATTGTCAAGCCAGCCAGCCCTTTACTTATGACACAGGCGCACGCTTGGCACTACTTTGTTGATGCACGTGCGGCTACTGCGCACACAATTCACAAACACAGAAAATTATTTTTTTTTTGGTTTGGACTGGAGTGTACTTTCGGGGGTTACAGCACCCTTAACGGTCAAGCCAGCCGGCCCTTTACTTATGACACAGGCGCACGCTTGGCACTACTTTGTTGATGCACGTGCGGCTACTGCGCACACAATTCACAAACACAGAAAATAATTTTTTTTTTGGTTTGGACTGGAGTGTACTCTCGGGGGTTACAGCACCCTTAACGGTCAAGCCAGCCGGCCCTTTACTTATGACACAGGCACACGCTTGGCACTACTTTGTTGATGCACGTGCGGCTACTGCGCACACAATTCACAAACACAGAAAATAATTTTTTTTTGGTTTGGACTGGAGTGTACTTTCGGGGGTTACAGCACCCTTTAACGGTCAAGCCAGCCGGCCCTTTACTTATGACACAGGCGCACGCTTGGCACTACTTTGTTGATGCACGTGCGGCTACTGCGCACACAATTCACAAACACAGAAAATAATTTTTTTTTTGGTTTGGACTGGAGTGTACTCTCGGGGGTTACAGCACCCTTAACGGTCAAGCCAGCCGGCCCTTTACTTATGACACAGGCGCACGCTTGGCACTACTTTGTTGATGCACGTGCGGCTACTGCGCACACAATTCACAAACACAGAAAATAATTTTTTTTTGGTTTGGACTGGAGTGTACTTTCGGGGTTACAGCACCCTTAACGGTCAAGCCAGCCGGCCCTTTACTTATGACACAGGTGCACGCTTGGCACTACTTTGTTGATGCACGTGCGGCTACTGCGCACACAATTCACAAACACAGAAAATAATTTTTTTTTTGGTTTGGACTGGAGTGTACTTTCGGGGGTTACAGCACCCTTAACGGTCAAGCCAGCCGGCCCTTTACTTATGACACAGGCGCACGCTTGGCACTACTTTGTTGATGCACGTGCGGCTACTGCGCACACAATTCACAAACACAGAAAATAATTTTTTTTTGGTTTGGACTGGAGTGTACTTTCGGGGGTTACAGCACCCTTTAACGGTCAAGCCAGCCGGCCCTTTACTTATGACACAGGCGCACGCTTGGCACTACTTTGTTGATGCACGTGCGGCTACTGCGCACACAATTCACAAACACAGAAAATATATTATTTTTTTAGCACTTGGGGGGAGCACCCCTGATGGACAGAGCACCCCCTGGACAACACTACAGCACTCCTTTAGGACTGGGACACTGCACAGGACTTTGGAGTGGACACAGCCCCTATGGAGAACTGACTGCACAACACAGTCCAGCCAGCCCCTATGGACTTTGAAGTAGTGGACACAGCCCCTATTAACAACAGCAGCACAGCACAACACAGCCAGCCCCTATGGACTTTGAAGTAGTGGACAACAGCAGCACTACACTACACTACACTACACAGCCCTAACTCCCACCCTCCCTCTTCACTGTCCACAGCCGAGTGAGAAAATGGCGCCGTCGCGGGTACCTTATATAGGATCCAAAACCCGCGAGACTCGGAAGGCGGGATGATGACGTTTTGCCTCGATTTCAGATCCGAGTCAGGCGGGAAAAGTCGAGCCTGACTCGGATCGGACTCGGATCGGGGGGGCTCGGGGGGGTTCGGATTTCAGAAATCCGAACCCGCTCACCCCTAGTAACTACCAGGCAGATCACATTTCCCATTACAATTATGGGAAATGCGATCTGATTACTAAAAATAAGTGATACTTAGGGGTTGGAGTAGAATTTTACGAATTCTACTCTAATTGCCCTGTAATAACTATAGGTGATACTAAAATAATGTGAAAAGGGTGTGAAAACACCCTTTTTCACTTTATTTTAGTAAAAATAATGATAATAAATAGAACCCTATATGCATACAGTTACTGGGATCTGTTTCAAGTGCACACATTGCCCAAACGGCATCCACTCCAGTCCTAATGTCGACACTTGCATGTCAACAGGAAAATGACAACGTTGACAAATGTCGACATGGTTCACTATGTCGACACTAGAATGTCGACAGTACATTTTTGTATTATTTTTAGGGTTACAGTTAGGATTAGGTTCAGGGATAGTTTTAGGGTTAGGTTTAGGGTTACAGTCAGGGATAAGTTTAGGTTTACAGTTTGGGTTAGGTTTAGGCTAAAATATGCAAAATAAGCAGAGCCGGCCCTAGGCATAGGCATTCTAAGCAAATGCCTAGGGGCAACTGGAATGCCTAGGGGCATTCTAGGGCTCTGCCGATGCCCTCCGAAGTGTTCGCAAATACGCGCTATGGCGCGTATTTTACCAGTTACCGGGTCCCCGGGAACGCGCTGTGCTGTGGCCAATCCCTGACAGCTGGCTGCAGCACAGCGCGTCCCCCTGCAGAGACAGACACAACACTGTCTGTTAGAGCAGCCAATGAGAGTCAGATAGACTCTCATTGGCTGCTGCTGTGGAAAGCCGTGCTGGGATCAAGTGTATGATCCCAGCATCGGCACAGCGTCCGTGCCCTGCGCTGGGACAGTGTTTGTTCCCAGCGCCGGGTAAGCCACCGCGGCGGGTACCCAGTGAAGGGACCGCCTGGTCCCTTCCACCAGTGGCGGCGGGAGAAGCTTGGCACCGGGCGCAAGCTGAGCGGAGCTCGCTGCCTGGAAGCCAAGTAGCGGCGGCGGTGATTTGGCACTGGCCGCAAGCTTTTGGCTTGCGGTCCAGCAGCCAATAGGAGGCAGACGCGATGAGCCAATCGCGGCTTGTCGCGTCAAAGCCCCGCCCACTCGCGGCGTCTTGAATAGACTCTGCTGAGCGGGAATGTTCAGTCTGTTGGCGGAGGGGAGGAGTGAAGACCTCCCGAAGATAAGTGAAGAGCGGCGTGGCAACAGTTCCGGCGGCCGCGCAAGAGGCAAGAAGACGGCGCGATCAAGAAGGAAGAGGCGGCGCCGATGGCCTGGATGGGCCAGCGGCAGAAGACTGAAGCTGAGGACCGAAGAGGACTGCGGGGGAGGAAAGCAAAAGAGCTATCGAAGCTCCCCCCCCGCAGCCTCTTCCACCGTGTGGGTAGATGGCCTTGGGCTACCGTTATTTACCCCTCCCTAGACCACCAGGGTTGTCGGGCACTAGGCCCATGGCATAATTTCAGGCAATAGGCCTGTAGGTATATAGGCGGGCACAAGGCCCGGGCTACATAGGGGGCATTAGGCCCAAATGAAGGAATCTGCCCCCCCAAAAAAATAGGTGAATGACCTGGGCATTAGGCCCAGGTCACTAATGGGCAAATAGGTGGGTCCCCAGTAGTTGACCCACCAATTTGCCCTTTAGTGATCTGGGCCTAATGCCCAGGTCACTCCTATTTGAGGGGCAGCTATGTGGGACTCTGGGCACTGCAGAGGGGAACTACTACTGGGGGGCACTGCAGAGGGGGGCTATCACTGGGGGCACTGCAGAAGGGGGACAACTACTGGGGGCACTGCAGAGGGGGGACTACCACTGGGGGCACTGCAGAGGGGGGACTACCACTGGGGGCACTGCAGAGGGGGGCTACCACTGGGGGCACTGCATAGGGGGACTACTACTGGGGCACTGCATAGGGGGGACTAAAGGGCATTAATGTGCGGCATCATGTGTAAAGGGCATTAATGTGCAGCATCATTTGTAAGGGGTATTACTGCATGGCATAATGTGTAAAGGCTGGGCATTGCTCTGTGGCACAATGTGTAAAGGCTGGGCATTGCTGTGTGGCATAATGTGTAAAGGCTGGGCATTGCTGTGTGGCATGTGTAAAGACCGGGCATTAATGTGTGGCATATGTGAAGGCTGGGCATTGCTATGTGGCATAATGTGTAAAGGGCATTAATGTGCGGCATAATGTGTAAAGACCGGGCATTTATCCTTTGATAAATATGCCTATTACCTCCCCCCAGTGGTGTCTAACCCTAACCCCCCCCCTCCCCGTAGCCTAACCCTGATACACTCCGGGGGGTGCCTATCCCTAATCTACCCCTCGGGAGCTCCTAAATCTAACCCCCCCTATTCTGAGGAAACTTTATCATACTTACCCAGGTATGGACATTAGGGGTTCTTGCATCAGTATATGGACAGCTGGCATCCCATCCGCCAGCAATATAACTACATCCGCATTTAAACACTTAGATTGCTGGTGGGATTATCTGCTAGGGGGCACCAGTCAAAATTTTGCCTAGGGCACCAAATTACCTAGGGCCGGCTCTGAAAATAAGTATGTTGAAATTATAGTATTGACATGTTAAAATAAAGACATGCTGTAGTCCACATTGGACACGTCCCCTAGGCGGAGAACAAGTATCTGTATGTTGAACTATAATTCCTGAGAGCTTTGCATAGAGGTACCAGTACTAAGGACTGGTCCTTCTTGAATTTATGAATATTAGCAAGTCAATCCTTAAGCTGGCCATAGACTGTGAAGTAAAACTCACCGTCAGACAGATAGACAGACCATTTACCTGGCGTTACTGATGGTGACTATGGGCATGATTCAGAGGTGGACAGTATTGCTCAGCTGCACACAGGTGGCTGTGCTATACTGTACATTTAAAATGCTAATACTGCAGGAGGCGTCTGAAGAGAAGAGGTGTCTTCTGTCAGCGTCTGCGAACCCAGTGCTGAGACCAAGATCGCAGCCAGGGAGCACAATTGCGATCAAAGTTCCTCGGCATCGGCCAGCTAAGTAAGCCTCAGCTTATGCAGTCTGGCCGGCTCCTGGCTGCTTGCAAGGCCAGGGAGTTTGCATCCATGAAAACTCATGTTCCCGTTTCCAGGAACACAGTCGGTAACCCACCCAGCACCACCCCCAAACACTTCTGTCTGTCAATCAGGCAGGGGCTTGGGAGAACTGTGTGCAAAGTCGCAGGACCCCTTCTGCACACGTGCAAACACAGACTCTCAAACATCGGAGATATGCTCTAACCATCAGGTTAGTGTACATTTCTGAATCAGACCCTATATCCGCTACCAGATTTGAGCACCAATTATCGGATCTGTCAGGCATGCTGAAAGATTTCTCATGTCTGACTGAGCGATAATTGATGCTCGGCCATGGCACACACTGTGCACTTATTGGCCGGATCAGCCGATAATTGCACAGCGCATAGCTGTCTTTAGTGATGTAACTGGATCCTAGTAAATTGATTAGGTGCATTTTTGTATAACTCACAACATTGATTTCACTGTGTGTATCTGGCAAGTTCACTATAAAGACCAGACTAATATAAATACCAGCCTAGAGTAAATGGAAACTTTATGGCCTGATTCGCAGGCGTTAGTGAACACTGCAGCTATCTGTCCAGAAGACTGTCTGAAAACACAAATAATTTTTTTAGACTTCGTTATTAGGGGTTCAGCATTAATGTAGTGTATAACTGCTAGAGCATATCAAAGTGCCAGAGGGATTTGCTACTATAAGAAGTACTTCCATACTTTCTAGGTAGGTAACCGTATAGCTAATGCAAGAGTGGAGCCATGTATTTTACCCACAGATGATTTTGTGAAGCAAACAAAATAAAAAATGCAAATAATAATAGTTGGGTTATTTCACTTTTGAACAGGGTAATAAGCGGCACTCCAGCTGTTGTTGAACTACAAATCCCAGCATGCATTGCAACATTTTTAGCATGGCCAAATAGCAAAACTGTGGCAGGGCATTCTAGGATGTGTAGTTTTACAACATCTGGGGGGCCACTTATTACCCTCCCCTACTTTAGAACTATAAAACTACCACCTAGTGGTCAGCTTGTCTACTGTAGTGTTTCTAAGAGTGTGTTTGGTTTCAACATGTATCCTTTTGAAATGTATATAGGTATCTAGTATATATGAATCTTATTGCATATATTATATAGAAAGTAATCAGTATGCAATCAAATAAATGGTGTGAGAATCAGAAATTTGATATTTAATATAAGTAATAACATAACATTTCTTAAATGGAAAAATATATTGATTGACATTTTCAATTTAAAAAGCAGAGCTAATTGTGTCTTGGTTGACCACTTGTATGGAGAAACGTCATCTGAAATGTTACAATGTCAGTACAGATGCCTGTTTTCAAGTACATACTCTAACATAATACCAAACAAAAAACATTGTATATCTACTGTATGTGCTTTCCCAGAATGCATCAGTAGGAACATCCAGAGTTAACTAAACAACAAAAGTAAAAACAAACTGACTAAAAGTAATTCACCTAAAGATATTTATATCACCAAGTTACTTCATCAAATCAAATTTAAATTAATATAGGGTGAAGGCATTGCTGTCATATTACTTACATCATAAATGTTACTTAGCAGTAGAGATGTGCCGATCCGGTTCTCAGAGAACCGACAAGAATCAAATTTAGGGGTTCCGAGTCGAACAGAGTCCCAGTTCAGAATCACTTTGGGGAGTCCCAGTGCGGATCTTCCTGCAGTTCGGAACTCGGATTTAAAAACTGAACTCGGGTTTTGGATTGCATGTTAACAGGTCACAATTACGTAATTTTAGCTGTTTTTAATAAAAAAAAAAAAAGATCCAAAACCAAACCACGTGGGGGTGGTTATCTAAAACCAAACCCAAAAACATGGAAATGAATCCTTATCTAAAACCAAAATACGGGGATCGTCGCACATCTCTACTTAGCAGTTTATTGAATTGTTTTAAACTATTCCCATAAGCAAAGTTCCAAAGAGTTACAGATGTGTCCACATACTGTACGTCTTGCACATTAAACAGCCCTTCTAGTGACTCTGTAGCACCATCTTTTCGTGCAACTTTTTCCCTCTTATTGCATCTTATGCGCAAAGCAATGCGAATAGGACGCACAAGCAGATTATTCTGTGTGCGACCGTGGCTGTATCTGCATGTAAAATGCTATGTTACAGTGTCAGCCACTGACACTGTAATGTAGCATTTTGCATGCAGATCCACCCACGGTTGCACACAGAATATAGGCATGCCGCATATCGTTTTAATCAGCAGAAGCTGCTGTGCATCCTGTTCACATCACTTTGTGAATAAGGCACATTTTAATTTAAAAAATTGCACAAAATTATGCTTGGCGCTACCGAGTCACACAGTGTTATGTGTAACGCCACTTGTAGCGCACGGAGGATAGATGTATGTGGACACATCTGTATAGATGACCTGTATGTACTCTCATCAGTGAACAAAAGGGGCTAGCATAAAGTCTCTGATCTTTGTCTAGAGTGTCATTTAAGCTCCTACAAAAATAAACTATAACAAAACAGATAATAATTATACAAAAATTTTTTTTGCATTATACCTCAATACAAGCAGCTGCCACCATCATCCCAGAGCTAAAGGCAGGGGAGTAACTAGGTATTTAAAGGCCCTATAGCAGAAGTTTGTAAGGGCCCCTATGTACCTCCCAATGGTGAAACAGGTTTATAACTTTGTGAAGGAAGATGGGCCCTGCTCAGCTATGGGCCCCATAGCAGCTGCACCTCTTGCACCTATAGTAGTAACGCCGATGATTAAAAGACATCTGATCTTTACTCAGAAGTAATAGCTTTGCCAATTGCAAGTGGTCAGACTCAGCATGGGAAACTGTTTATTATTGACTGAAGGGGGATCTTGTTACTCTCAGCCATAGTATTTTTGTTTTATGGATATGTTTCCATTTTTGTTTTCTTTTGAGATAAATTCACATTGGATCAGGAACAAATAAAGCTTATATTTTATGTTTAATGAAGTAAAATTGTGTCTACTATTTATTTATTTTAAACCGTTTTGGTATTTTGGGTCTTATTAACAGCGGACAATTATTTTTGGACCCATGGGGTGAAAAAGTTGCCTCTCCACTGGTTAGAAGTTTGTTAATTACCTGTGCCCCACATTCCACAAGAACTAAAAGAACCCTAGCACAATGCCAGTTGCTGTTGGTACATGGGAAGGGATGAGATTATTTTTGCTTGCAACCTTCCTAATCATAGAAGCACCAGTCTGGAGCTGGTTTTTACTATACTGTTGTCTCTCTGTTATGATGGAAACCATCCCAGGCTGTCTCGCTGGTTACAGAGGGTACAGGCTGCATTTTTTGTAGTTATTGTTTTTCTTACAGTGTAGCATTTGTGATCTGAGTGGAGGTAACTTTCAATCTCTTGCAGTCCTCTGCTATACAGCCTCGTTCCTTTTTTCTGCAAGTGCTGGGAAGTAGTAATTTAGTAACAGTAATTTGATTCTACACGCACAGTACGCATATTTTTCATGAATATATAGTTCTGTCTAGGTGCCATCTAGTGGGTGAAAATGTTTTTGCAGGGAATTTCAATATTAATCTTTGAAAACACATTTGGATGGGAATTTAATAGATTGTGAATTTTCAGCAGGTGTTTTCAGCAAGTTTAAATTTGTCGAAAATCATGGTGAGATTCTGGCGACTTTCCGGTTAAGGTCACCAGAATAGTAAAAGGCGGCAAATTTTGAGGTTTAGTATAAAAATCAATGGCGAATTTCATTGATTTGTAACAGGTAAGTAAGGACAAACTCGTCAAAAACTTTTTTTTAAAAAATATTGATGAGCTATAATAATTTAAAGATTTTGTTATAGGGGCAATTATTAAAATTAATATTTAAAATTATGCGGACAATAATATTTTTATGGTAATTGGGGCTATATTAATTAATTAATGACAGAAGCACCAATTATATTAGAAACTTGTGCCAGTATGGATGTACTTCTATCATTAATTAAAATGGCCTCAATTAACATAAAAATATTAGTTTCTTCATTATTCATAATGCTCTTATTTTTTTAAATATTTGCACCGATAATAAATTAATTCAGTAATGTCCTATCAAGATGTTTAACTCTAGTCTCATTTTATTATATGCAATTACTTGAAATTTGCCGGAATATCACAAGTTTTTAAAAATAGGAGTCTATTACATTCCCCCATTGATGCAGTACAGTTTAATGTTCACACTACCTCCTGTATTTTATTTTATTTTGAGTATTATTTGGATCATATGAAGTTTGCACAGTTTTATAACCTGTAGTTTATACTAAAAAAAAAATATCCCACATTAACACCTATCATGTCACATGTTCTGTTACTTAATAGTGGATACAACAGATAGAAGCAACTGAAGCTGCACTACATCGGAAGATGATGGAGTTGGAGAGTGACATGGTAAGCAAATATAAGGTTTTATGTCTTGTTTCTATTACCCTGTGGAGGTTTCTGAGAGCAATGCTTTACCTAATGTAAATAAAGCTGGGATGACCCCCTTTGCGCCCCTTTGCATTAAACAGTTGATTGTGTGCAATATATTTGTATATAAGGAATGCAGGAGAAATTGGAAGTGGATGAGGCGTAGTAGCAGAAAATGGTGGTGATAGGCAGAAGAATGAACAGTTAGAGGAAGGTTTTATTGTTATTATTATTGTTATTATTATTAATAATAATAATAATATAATAATAATAATAATTTAACAAAAGAAGAGTGAAAAACTGTCTAATTCTGGAAAGCTATAAGCACCTAGTCACTATTTACAACATTTGCCTAGCTATGTAATCTATAAAGTCTAGTAATGCTTTAATTTAGGATAATACATAGTATTAAGTCTATGGTGCAAATGGGTTTATAAAGCTCAAATTTACTATCTGCTCCCCTAAGGGAGAAATATCATCATTCTTACTCCTGAGCCAATGAGATTTCCCCTCCTCTCAGACCATCAGAGTGACTAGATACAGGCTCCCTGCTGTGATCATGACACTGTTACCCCTCCTCCACCAGACACTACAGCATGTTAAGTGCTGCTGGCAGTGGCCGATTGAGAGGGCAGTGTGAATATGGCCATACTTGCCAACGATATCTACAGTCAGAACAAAATCCTGACTGCAGGACAGTTCCCAAAATTTAGGATTGTCCCACAAGAATCAGGACAGTTGGCACACTGTGCTTCTATCTCTTACCTGTTTCTACACTTTGATTACCTGCTGCTGCTCGTGTCTAAATCTCAGTTCCTGCTTGGCCTGATTCAGGACTTTGCGGGCCCGTTTGGAAAACAGATAAGTGTTATTCATACCCTGGAAACTGGGCATCCTAACTTAGGCATGCAGACAAGAAGCTGAGCCAATCAGAGCAGGGGTCCGATCCCAGTGACAGCAGCAGTATATTCAATAAGGTGGTTGGTCCCTGGGCAGATGCTTGCCAGTAGGCCAGCCAAACTATGGTCTGGCTTTTCCCAGAACCTCGGTGGGCAAGTCTATCTTTTTCATAAGATCATTTTGTCTAGTTTTACTCCAGGTTGAAAGTCTGATTTGTATTACAAATCTATCATTTATCTGAAATTACTTACTGAGGTTGCAGGAGTCCATTTTGTTTCCATGTATCCCGTTTATGTCTTTCCCTCAAAAAAATGTCAGCTGTTATATTCAACTTGCCAAGACTCACGCACAGTCATTCATTTCCCTAGGAGCAGTTCTGTAAACTGAAGGGGTACCTGGAAGAAGAACTGGATTACAGGAAACAAGCATTGGACCAAGCATATATGGTTTGTGTATATAAACAAATCCAAACGTAATTATTTACATTTTTAATTGTTCATTAATATTTGGGCAGGCTCTTAATATATTATTATTTATATTATAGTGCGAGTGGTAGTGAGTATTTTCCCAACTATGGGGTTACTCACCTTTGATTGTATTAGTTGGCTTTCCCTGTAAGCTTTACTGAGACAACCAGACTTTCTTTTCCATCATCTTTAGGTTTACAATAAACATTCTAAATTTCGACAAATGCACAAAATGTATTATAGCACATACTCATATTTCACAATATGTAGCGCTAAAAAGACACCAGTTAAGGACATGGAACTACTGGACAAAGGGCCTGATTCAGAGCCGGTCGCTATTTGCGCTCGCTCGTCAAGAAAATAGGGGTGGCTATTCAAATTAACCGTTCGCTGTTTGCGGTCTGTTCACGCCTCTAGGTCTGAACGAGCAAACAAAACTTGCTGTCGTTTTTTGGCAAACTACGCCCCCATGCCGCTCGCATCCTACGTCATGTCCGCTATTTATTAGATTAATCGAGTACATCGACCAGGGTATGAGCTGCTCGCTATTCTTGTGGTTGCTTTTTGCTACCACAATTTTGCGATCAGTTCTGGCTAAAAAAAAACCCAGTGACGTTGTCAATGACGCTGCTGTTTTAATTATGCACACCCATAAAACGCCCGTTTTGACCTTTAAGCACGCCTGCGATCGGATCTTCACTCCCCGTTTTCAAGCACCTTCCCCTGTTACCACCCACATACGCCTCATTCTGTCACTCAAAATAGCAGGCATTCGCTATTTTGCGAGCACACGATTTTCGGCCGCACTGACTGGTTCGCGCATGCGTATTACGATCCGTACGCATGCGCAGTTGGGCAAACATCGCTCTGAGCTTGAATGTTTCAGTAATGTAATGGGTACAGCACCAAAAGGCAAATAATATGTACAGAGCTAAAGTTTGTAACCAGAAAACACTGTTAAGTGCTGACCTGATTTTCAGAGTCTCTTTATCTGGTTGTACAGCGAATCCAGGAACTGGAGGCCACTCTGTACAATGCACTGCAACAAGAAACCGCCATCAAGTTTGGGGAGCTCCTGAATGACAAGCAGCAGGATGAGCTCAGAATGGCCGTGGAAAAGCTGAGGAGGCAGATGTTGAGGAAAAGCAGAGAGTTTGACTGTCAGATCCTGCAGGAGAGGATGGAGCTTCTCCAACAAGCTCACCAGGTAAATCAGGATAGAGATAAATGAATGAAAGATCCAGTTCTCTGAGTCTTATAATTGCATTTATGTTGATGATTCATCCAGCATCAGAGGAATTATTTCATTTTATCTAAATGCATTTTGTATTACATTCATCTTACCTTTTACTGCCATGTCTGGATTACCACTCCTTTATATGAATATAATATCTTATTAAAGAAAAGGTGCAGCTTTCCTTCTACATCCTTTAATGTTATCTACGTACAAGAACAGCTGCATATTTTGAACAGTTCTGGATCTGATTACAAGTAATTGACAGATCTCTTTAGCTAATCTGTATACGTCAGTGAAGCCTTTTGACACATACATTACATTTCATACCTGGATGACGCTGGCAGCCTTCTTCACTGCTCATTGCTGCAGAGCTCCATAGGGCCAACTTCCACTGCATTCTATCTGTATACAATAACTAAATATATTCTTCTAGTAATTATGATCATGGTGGTTTGATGCTGACCGGCTTATGGGTCATTCCCACCATCCCAAAACCCAAGCAACAGTGCAGATACATGTAAATAAAGGTTCCTAGACTGCTGTCCTATGCCTAATGTGTACCCAGCTTTACAGTAGCCTTTTTTGCATCTTTCTGTGTTAGTGTCAGCAGTCAGAACAATTGCTTATATAGCAAAACCCTGCAGCACTGCACAGAGAATAACTGTTCACATCAGTCCCTGCCCCATTGGAGCTTACAGAATATGGGTCTGATTCGGATATGGGAATAGAGTAAGAAAGAGCAAGTAACTGCACCTTGGTAAAACCATGCTGCACTGCAGGTGGGGCAGATGTAACATGTGCAGAGATTTAGGGGTAAATTTACTAAGAATCTTGTCTTGTCGAGATTGCCCGCTTAGAAACTTGATTTGCATCACTGAAACTCAGGTGATTTTTGCCCGATGAAACTCAAATTTACCAAGAATCGGGATTTGCTGAAATCGTGTTTTCCGATGGTGTTTGTGATTGAGATTTCTCTGCCGAGTTCCTCGAGTCTGACTGCAGTCAAACTCACCTGAATAAGCAGCCCGCACATATCACTGAGATATGTGCAGGCTGCTTGTGTGTTTAAACAATAAATAAATGGTTAATGTTAAACAAAATGACGTAGGGTTCCCCCCAAAAAAGCATAACCAGCACCGTGTCCCTGAGACAGTCCTGGTTCTAAAAATACATGGGAAAAAACAAGTAGAGTTCCCCGTATTTTTGGAACCAGCACTGGACTCCAAGAGCTAATCATGGTTATAAAAATATAAGACAAAAATGTGTGGGGTCCCCTCTATTTTTAAAACCAGCAGCAGACGCAAATCTAGCCAGGGTGTAATGCCACAGCCAGGGGACTTGTTTACCGGGTCTCCATGGCCAAAACATTAACAGCACAAGGTGGGGATCTCAGGGGAGGTGGGGTCCACATAAATAAAGGGTTCCCCCCTCTCCTGAGCACCCCAGGCTTACCCTACTCATTTTTATTCCTCGTATTTTTAGAACTAGCACTCTGGAGCCCAGGGCTGGTTATGCTTTTTGGGGGGGAACCCCATGTCATTTTTTTTTTTTCACAGTAACGCTTTAGACAATAAATACAGGCAGAAACATACACAGCTCAAGGGGATAGTCTATTTAAAACTTCTATTTAGGACCAAGTTTGCTCAAATTACACCCGTGATTCTTGGTAAATTGCCAAGGTGTATATTTTCCATGAAAAGTACTTGCGAGATTGGTCGATGGTGTATTCAAATGAGATTGCATTCTCACCCGAGATTTTCTGTTTAAATAGAGAAATCTCTCCAGAGTTTGCCTTTAGTAAATTTCCGAGTTGGTGAAAATGGTTAAACTCACTCGAGATTGCAATCTCGACCATACATGATTCTTAAGCACCGCACACACTGGACGATTCATTTGAATGATATGAATGATAATGATATCTTTAAACTATTTATTGTTCAAACCGTCCAGTTACCGACGAACGATGCGTGCTCCCACAGGTCGTTAACGATATCCCCAGTTAGCTGTACATGCCGTACAATATGGGGATGCCATGCTGCCGAATGCAGCATACCCCCGCTGACCCCGCCCCCCCCCCCACGCCTTCGATCGTCGTGGCCGACATCGGTATGAGTTTATGTACTGGACTGGAAAAGCAACAAGTATTTACCCTGCATGCAAAAACAAGGTATGTATTTGCACCGCTTGCATGGCAACATGCATTGTACAGGTGCATAGTTACTTGCTCTATCTTACTCTATTCCCAAGTCTAAATCAGGCCCTGTATACACTACCACACAAGCTTAAAGGACAGAGGTTGTGAAGAAAAAGTGTTTTGTTTAAATATAAAACCAAACACATTATTAGGTTTAAATGTATAGTGCCCAGGCAGACATTGTCTGAACCCGCATAGTAGTGCAGAAGAGAAACTGGGGAGTGGAATATTTGGGAGATTCTTGACATAAACACATGGGCGTGCCTTTGCACTAGTATCATGTAAACCTCCATTTCTATGAATATTAGAGAAAAAAAATTGAAGGTATTGCAAATCTAGTATCTTGTCCCTGTGCAGTGTCGGAGATTTTTCCTGCATATCTTGAACCTCTGTTGGAAGGGCTATGGACAGGGGGGTTCACTGTCCAATATTTTTTGGTCATGCCCTAAATGAACTTTGGAAAGAAGTCCATTGTCCATTTATAAACTCTTTAATATAGACTTGCTGGGTTACTCCCCAGATCTATTACTAATATTCCAAAACATCTCCATAAATGTATATGGCACACAGTAGTTCTCAAAGCTTTTGACAAATAGTTTTCTGTAGATTTCTTTATTGTTCCCCACTATCAACAAATGCCACTTATCATTTTTTAAACTTAGGCCCTCATTCAGAGCCGTACACTCTGAGCAGAGCGCACGCTCTGAATGAGGACCGCCCTTCATAATTATGGAGCGTCCTCCTGGACGCTCGTATAGCTGTGGGTCACCACCCACAGCCTATACGAGCGTGCAGTTTGATGGCCGCGATGGTCGTGACCATTGTGACCATCGCCACTGTGAGCCGGAGCCTGCGGTTGAGGTTTTCAACCGCAAGGCCCGGAGTGATTTTGGCTCTATCTGAGCCAAAATCACTCCCACTGACATCACTAGTGATGTCAGTGGGCCGGCTTCTGACGGTAGGCGTTCCCTTGGGAACGCCCCCGTCAGGGAGGCACGCCCCCGGCACGCCCACCAAAGGGGGCGTGCTGTCAATCAACATCGACAGCACGCCCCCTTTGATCAGACACAACGAGCGAAGAAAAGTCCTTCGCTCGTCGCGTCTGGCGCATGCGCACGACGGAGCTGCCTCCGTCGTGCGCATGCTCAGTGCAGACCATCGACCCACTTGCGAGCGGACAGCTGCTCGCGAGTGGGTCTGAATCAGGGCCTTAGTACAAAACAACAAAAATCGGAAGCAAAATTGCTCACTGCTCACTCTTTGGGGTATATTTACTAAAGTGTGGGATTTTAGAAGTGGAGATGTTGCCCATAGCAACCAATCAGATTCTACTTAACATTTATCTTGAACATTATAGAAGATAATACAAATGAAAATTAATAGATAGTGCCTCAAGAGCGCTTCCTATTATTTATATACTTATTTTCAATAGTCCTTATTGTGGCTCGTCACTTTCTTCAAATAAATCCTCTTCAAATACTCGATACATAAAATGAAAAGAAGCACAAGAAAAAAACACAAATGTGTAGAATCGTTCAAGTTGCCAAAAATTGAAGTTTTCTACAGAAGCTGTTCAAGTGAAGAATCAATGTTTTTCTTCTCAATCAGAAGGTATAATTACGTACCATACTCACATAAATTGTGTATGGTATAAAACATATCATGGTTTCTTTATGAATGATTTTCTACCAATATTCCATATGGCACAACGTACGTACCCTACTCACATAAAATCGAGTGGGATCAATCATATAAATGTTTCTTTACACAGGTTAATCACGTACCATAACTCACTTCAAAACAGATGCAGCATCAACATATAAAGGTTTCTTTACATCCGGTTATCCAAAAAGACTTCAAAAATTATTCCTTGCTTAGTTATGGTAAATATTTATTGAATATACAAAAACAAAAACTAAAAGGCTATATGCCAGTCTCATATGGAAGACATCCAAGATAAGGGACAATTCACAGAAACTCCCAGGTATAGTTGTTAAAAAGGTGTATAATCCCAGAGACAGTCCGGACGTCTCTAAGGAAAAAAACACCTGGTACCTTAGTGTAAATGTAATGTCCTCAGTCCAGATAATCTCCAAGTGATGCACTATAACTCCTCTAACCAACGCGTTTCGATTTTAAAATCTTTTTCAAGGTCTCCTGAGAAGTGCACCCTGACTATCTTTTATACCCTAAGGTGATTTAGGCAATCCGGTCATGTGATCGCAGCCGGAAGTGGATACTCACACTAATAAAATACTTTTCACGGCTTCCCATTATTAAACTATTTCATGGCCTTCCCCATAGATCCCCACGCCACTCCCAGGAACGGTGATCTGACATAGGGGCGCTATACAGAAAACCCGATAGTGAATTTTGTGGCATGCCGGAAGTCCCGCTATGCATTCCACAGCAGTGGAACGCAAGCCGCACCACTTGTTTCCTGTGCTGCAGACCGGGACTCCAGAATGTGAAGGAGCCCTAATGTTTACTGAGTCCTCCCAGAAGTGCGTCACACCCCGGAACTTCCGACTCTGCGTTCCACCGAGATGGAACGCAAGCCGCATTGGTTTCAATACAAACCACGTGTGCGCTCCATCTTAGCGATATATAACACTTTCATAAAATAAGCATTGTGTAAATACGAAATAAGAACATATCCTATTGGTAAAAATTACATATATCGACTAATCTTCATATTACAAAAAAAAATTCATTAAAATCATGAATGATACTTTTTAAAATATTAGATATAAAAACATATCCTATTAGCAAAACATTCCATATATGGACTTAAATTAATAATTCATTAAAATCATGAATAATAAATGTATTTTTAAATAATAAAAATCAATAAAATGTATTAAAAATTATCACTGTAGGAACCATTTTAACTCAAAATCAGCATTCAAACCTCCAGGTATCAATGTGTCCAGTTTAAAAATCCATCTCATTTCAGCCCTAGCAATGTTTCCTTCTAAATCCCTATCTTTCCAGTCACTTTTTATATTCTGTATCCCTATAAATTTCACCAAATCTTTAGGTGAACATTTATGGGTATTTTTAAAATGATTAGATAGTGTGTGTGTCTCCAGACCCTTTTTGATGTTACGTAGATGTTCTGAGAGTCTTGTTTTTAGAGCTCTTGATGTCCGTCCTACGTAACATAGGCCACACCTACACTCAACCATATAGACTATATTTGTTGTGTGGCAGGTAATAAATCCGTCTATTTTATATTCCTTTCCTTTTACACAAAATGTTGTGATTTTACTTTCTTTTGAGGGAATAGTCTTACATGCCATACAATCTCCGCATCTATGAAATCCTTTCGTACGTATGGGATTTGGTATTGTGATAGGGAGTGCACTCCTTACTAAGGTATCTTTTAAATTGGGTGCCTTGCGGTAAATAAAAAGTGGTTTGGATGGGATGGAATCTTTTAACACAGGGTCTTTCAACAAAATCTCCCAGTGTTTCTTAATAATTTTTTCTATATTTCTATAGTCTGAGCTGAAACCTGTGATAAATGCCCACTCGGTATTCTTATGCTTTTTATTTATCTTCTTATCTTTATTATTTTTTATAATTTCTTCTCTATTGATTACCAGAGCTTCATTTTCTGCTTCTTTAATGGAGTCTTGTTTGTAACCTTTTTTAATGAATTTTTCACTCATGGTTATCAACTGAGTCTTAAGGTGTTCTTCTTCGCTACAATTTCTTTTGAGGCACAAAAATTGGCCCTTTGAGATTCCCTTCAACCAGTTAGGGTGATGATTGCTAGTCCGGGGAATATAACTATTTGAATCAGTAGGTTTGATATAACCTTTAGTATGAATTCTTTTATCTTTTAAATAGATTGTAAGGTCTAAAAAATTAACCTGTGTCTTACTAATATCAAAAACCAAATTAATATTTTTATCGTTTTGATTTAGTTTCTCACAAAATAATTTCAAATCTACTTCACTTCCCTTCCATATGAACATGATGTCATCGATAAATCTCATCCAGGATACCAAGTCCGTGCCCACCGCCCATACCGCATCATGCTCCCAACGGGACATGAATAGGTTGGCATAGGCGGGCGCGAACTTGGTACCCATGGCTGTTCCTACCCGTTGAAGATAATAATTGCCTTCAAAAAAGAAATAATTATTATTTAAAATAAATTCTATACCTTCCAAAATAAACTCAATTTTGTCTGATGGCATTTCCATTTGAGATAAATGCCACCTAACTGCGTCTATGCCATCTATATGTTTAATGCTGGTATAAAGCGACGCTACATCGGCTGTTATCAAAAGCATATCTTTATAAATCTCCACACCCTTCAATTTTTGAATTGTATCCAATGTATCTCTCAAATAGGATTTGCTTTCTTGTACCAATGGTTGAAGGAAATGATCGATCATTTCTGACAAATTAGTTGTCAAACTTCCTGTTCCTGCGATGATCGGTCTTCCCGGGGGGGCAGTTGGATTCTTATGCACTTTGGGTAAAGTATAAATTCCTGGAGTTTTAGGATTATAGAAGATAATAGCTAGAATCTGATTGATTGCTAAGGGCAAAGTCTCCACTTTTAAAAACCCGCACTTTAGTAAATATACCCCTTTGTGTGTATGATAATAAAGGAAATACAATGTCCTGAAGTGTTTTGATAGTACAAAAGCTTTCATTCAGTGCATAGCCTGCAACAAAATAACAACACAAAACAGGATATTTCAAAACAATATAACTAGTACTGTGACAGTACTAGTTATATTGTTTTGAAACACTGTATTGCAAATCTGTTTACTGATACTATGGGCTGGCATTGTCCGGGCAAAGATTCTGCAAGATTGAGTAAACGTTCCTGAAGAATATTTGTCTATTCCCTTTGTAAAGTATGGTCTTTACATGCCTGTCTAGGTCTTGCTACAAGTGTTGAGCAGGAATTAATCAATATAAACAGAAGCATGGTTACTATACAACATTTATTAAACATATACAAAAAACAACACATATAATAAACAATAACCACACATCTGATGTTAAAATTAATTGTCACTACAGTGACATAAACTTATTTAAAAAAAAAAGCCTAACAACAGTATAGTACGCATTCATTAATCCTAAACTGCACTATAAAAGCTAGTTATATTTACATGCAACAACTAAAATTATCAATAATCTTATACTGGGTTTCATTAAAAATTGTGTTAATTTGTCCATAAACAAGTGATGATTCACCAAACACATGGACATAAATCGAGTCCAATGAATAGATGGTAATTCTTCAAGCACATGCAAATACTTTGTTAGTATCAACTATTCACTGAACACAATCAATTCCATATGGAATTAAGCTGATACCTAGTTTACAGATTATATCCCATAACTTCATTTCATGCGTTTGGAGTACTTTTTCTAAGCATGAAAACCCATATGTCAAAAGACTTTGAGCTGTACTGTATATTCAATGCAAACGAACATATAATTGCTGCTTGCTGGAAACAACAGAATACCTCTTTCCATTAATTACATCAAAGAAGCCTTATGGATGGTTTACAACTCCAATCCTTAAGTACCCAAGCAGGTCATGTTTTCAAGATTTCTGTTTGTGGAAGCAGGTGATATAATTATTGATCCATCAAAATAGATTAACTTACCTGTGCATGATTAAAGAAATCCAGAATAGTTACCAGCTGAGGGTACATGAGGAATGCAGTTGAGGACCGCAGAGCCTGTATCATTAACAATTCTGTATCTAACACCTTGTATTAAAATAAATGAAGATTCTTCTCCTTTGAGTTATGCAATATCCATTCTGGACCCAGAGACAGCATTTACCTCCCTTTACTACTTGTTTCCCCATTGTAACATGGACATTTACTTGCTGTGCTACAATACGTTACACTGCTCTTTAAATTTTAATGATGTATAGTATTGATTAGTGATATGTTCTGTATAAACCCCTACCCAATCCCCTTTTTTCTCTTTTGTACCTTTATTTACAAAATTCAATAAAGAAAAAAAACTATTTAAAAAAAAATAGATGTTTCTCATCATTGGTGTAAATCAAATTGTCCACGAAGGGTGTGAGCTGCCGTTGCCACGGCGTTAAAACACTGGCAACCAGGGGCGTATCTATAATGGGTGCAGGGTGTGCAATGCACACAGACCCCTACGTCCAAGGGGGCCCACAGCGCACACCCTGCACCCATATAGCCTTATACTTACCTGTCCGTAGTATCCAGATGGCAGCCATTTTCCAAGTGACTCATGCATGCGCAGTACTGCTGTCCCCGGGAAACCGGCGTGGATGCCATTTTCCCAGAGAACCACACATGTGCAGTAGATTCTGGCACTAAGCCAGAATCTACAGCACCGCGGCACCACCAGAGAGAGGAAGAGGCACGCACGGAATCTGCACACGGGCTCCCTCCTCTCTAAAAACGCCCCTGCCGGCAACGGCACCTGAACTCACACCCCTTGCGGCTTGCTCTGAGCCCGAATTCGCACAATTGGGCTGGGAGCACTTTTGTGCAAGTTCGGGCTGCTGTAAAGTGCGGCTTTTACCACGAGGAGTCGCACCCGCAAGATCATCGTGGACAATTGGATTGACCCTACTGTATAGTATTGGTGCACTGTAGACAAACAAGGTTAGGACTTCTAAATTCATGTCTAATATTTACAGCTCTGCTGATTTCAACAATTTTTATTTTCTGTTTAATTTCAGAGGATACGAGATCTGGAAGATAAAACAGATATTCAGAAGAGACAGATTAAAGATTTAGAGGAAAAGGTTGGTTGAATAAGTTATTTTATTTTATCCTTACAAAGTTTTTTTTCTTTTTTTTAAAGAAATGTGTGGTTATGACTAAAGTACTTCGGATGAACTGTCAGTATATTGCATTTTAGTTATGTGAACATACAGAAATATGCTTTTTACAGTGATCTGCATGCTATATTTAACATCATTAGTTTTGGAGGTGTTGACAGGTCCAAACACACAATGCTCCAGGTCATCTATAAAACTGAGATTTTTAAAAAGTTGTAATCCCAGATGTAATCCCATTTTTGTTTGTTTTTTAAATCAGATAGATTTTTACTTTTATAACATAAAGTTTATAGTTATTATTCCAGGATTTTCTCATATATCTTAGTTGTCAATTTGAAAAATCAATTTGCTTGACAATTTAAGATGGCAACCAGTAGAAAACTCAAACAAACCTTTGTGGTGGTCATGTGAGGGCAGAGGGAGCCAGAGGGTGTTGTCAGTTGAGCAGAAGGGTGTTCGCTTGATGGCTCACTACATCACATATGGGGGTCAATCCAATTAGGTTCAAGTTTGTTTTAGGAAACTCACAAACATCGCATGAAATGCAAGATCCAATGGGAAATGCCTATTTGTGCTACTCACGGCAAGGGTGTTTAAATTTTCTATAACCTACGACTTTGAAGAATCACATGAAAAAGTGGGGAAACCATCATGGACCCCCAAAAAGTGACAACTTCATTAGCAAAATCATACAGAAGGCTGTTAGTGGGCATAAGGAAAGTACTGGAGTTTTTTTAAATGGTGTCAAATGGCTATGTGTATTTTATTAAAAAAGCAAAAAAAAATATAAAAAGCAAACTTTTTTCATTTAATCACAAACTAATTAAACAAAAATTGCAAAAAAAAATAGAAAAAAAAAAGTAATTTTGTGGTAATTTGAGGCCACTTTGAATTAAAAAAAGTTAATTAATTATAAAAAAGCAATTATTTTTCAGCTAAAAATACTTTCATTAAATTTGTGGTGCCTAAACTAAAAAGTAAATTTTGGGGTAATTTGGGGCCATTTTTTTGAAACATCCAAATATGACAAGTAATTTTTGGGCAAATTAAGCTAATTGAAAACTTCCAAATGCCTTTGTGGGGGGATGGGGGGTGTCTAAAAGGTTCTGCAGTGTGTCCTCACATTTTTACCTTGAAAAAACGATTTTCGCTGGCTTTACACTCCCTCATGGGGTGCGCACAAAAAACTTGGTTTTCCTCTGAAAAAAAATGCAAGTTTGGAATTGGTTTGCAACTGCACTTCACAGTGCAAGTTTGCTGTAAGAATTGCTCACACAAGCCAACTCGCACCTAATTGGATTGCCCCCATGGTGTCACTGTGGTGCCATTGTAAGTTCATGGCAATCAGCAACCTGTAAATCATTAATACTAACTTGAGTAACAACTCAAAGGAAAAATGTGTCTTCCGCAGGTTCTCAGAGTGATTTATGTTAAAGAATTAAACCTCAGCTTTAACAGGGGATTGGTCCTATGCATTGATTTATAGCAACTTACAGTATTTCATAGCTACAGCACATTCAAACAAGATGTTTCCTCTTTTATTAGTGTAATTTGTAATGTTATATTGTGCCTAAGTGCACAGGGCCTGATTCAGACCCGGTCGCAAGCACTGTGCGCTCGCAACCGGGTCGATGGTAGGCCAGTGCGCATGCGCACGACGGAGCCAGCTCCGTCATGCGCATGCGTGAGACCCGGATAACGAAGGGCACTCCGTCGCTCCGGGTCTCGTACCAAAGGGGATGTGCTGTCGATGTTGAGTGACAGCACACCCCCTTTGGTGGGCGGGCCGGGGGCGTGACTGCCAAGACGGAGGCGTTCCTATGGCAACGCCTACCATCTGGGGCCGGCCCCACTGACATCACAAGTGATGTCAGTGGGAGAGCTTTTGGCTCTGTTAGAGCCGAAAGCTCTCTGGGGCTTGCGGCAACAAGACCCTACCACAAGGGTCTCATCGCAAGCCCGATGGTCTTGACCATCGCGACCATCATCATGGCCGCTCGCTATAGCTGTGAGTGGTCACCCACAGCTATGCTCTGTCAGAGCGTCCAGCTCTGAATCAGGCCCACTATTTGTAGAGATACATGTATTAAACTACGAGTGGTAGAAATGTTGCCATATGGTAAGTTATACAATATTAGGTATTTTTCCCCAAACAATTGTCATATGACCAGTACATCTATAGGCAATTCATAGTGCAATTTTGGAGAAAAAGATAAAAATCTACACACATTTTCTTACCAATACCTCCACATATTTATGTGTATAGGAAGCCTAATAACATTGGCGCTTTTAATTATTCTTGTCTAGAAAATTAAAAAATCATGACGAATACTGCCACCTAAATTGGCAAGAAAAGTGAAAGAAAAAGAAAAATAATTTGCACAATACAGTTTATTAGCAAAACATACAAGAGTGAATACGTCTTCTAATGTCTACTACATGAACTTCGACATTAATGATTATTATTATCCTTTATTTATATGGCACCACAAGGGTTCCACAGTGCCTTACACTGTACATAAACAAATGAGCACACAAGATAAGTACATAGACAAATGAGCACACAAGAAAAACAGTTATTAACAGTACAAACAATGCAGGACAAATACACGATTTATACATTGCTGCATAACACCTAAATAAGCAGCATGGCGTCAGAAACCAAGGGTTAGGTGCTGTTGTAAATTAAAGTAGCAGTAAGTGAAGGAGAAGAACATGAGGGAAGAGGGCCCTGCTCGTGAGAGCTTACATTCTAAAGGGGATTCTAATTGATAACTCCAATTCCTCTAGTGCAGACATTGGGTCTGATTCTAAGTTGGTCAGATCTCTCCTCACAGAAGCAAATAGCGATCTTTCCCGTACAGCACATGCACAGAAGCAAACTTACGCATATATGCGTACCTACAATCAGTTCTGAGTCAGACGGATCTCTGCTGGATTTTGCTTTACGTGACACTAGGCACCAACTCACAAGTGATGTGTCTCATGGGAGTGTCATGGGGTGTATCTCCAGCTGTTCTCCATGCATAGGGGGACTGGCAGCCTGTTTCTGATGGATTTCTTGCACCTAGCATGTGACTGCTGCAAGTGTCGATACTAATAATAACATTTGCGTACGTTCGTTGAGTAAAATCATTTTCGCATCAACATATGGTAGTAAGAGCCTGATTCAGAGATGTGCGCTAATGATACCGCAGCTGCAAGTTTGTACTGAGCGGCTTTGTAAAAAGGAGATTTATGTGCTTGGAATCGTTATGGAATCCCGGCTGCCGCATGGACAGCCGTTCGATTCCCAGCAGCGGCAGCCCGACAGATCAGCAGAGCCCGGCAGCGGAAGCCCGACAGAGCTGGAATCCCGATCGTCCCTAAGGTAAGTATAAACTAACCTAACCCCCTAACCCTAACCCTCCTTAGGGGTGCCTAACCCTAACCTCCCCCCTAAGTGCCTGACCCTAATTCCCCCCTCTAAGTGCCTAACCCCCCCTTCCCCGCTGCCTAAACCTAAGTCCCCCAGGGGTGTGCCTAACCCTAACCTCCCCCAGGGGTGCCTAACTCTAACCCCCCCTTCCCCTAGCCTAACCCTAACCCTCCCGGAGGTGTGCCAAACCCTAAGTCCCCCCCCCAGTACCCTAAACCTAACCGATCAAAGGGATGCCGGGCACCGGTCTTCTGGCGTTGGGTAAATGACAGGCGTCTAGATATAGCCACAGTTCATTTATCCCACGCCGGGATAAAGCAGCCGGGAAGCCGGCTGGGTATAGGTTGGTCGGTTGGAGTCTGGGCACCACATAGTTAATATGCTTGTAATCCATTAAGCCCAGGAACACCCCCCCAAAAAAAAACCCGCCCCCAGCCACTTCAGTTAAAGTAGCAAGCCTAAGGCAAGGAGCGAGTAGGAGGAGAAGAAAGATTGGCACGCAGTCAGGTCCAAATGCACAGCAGATGTGAGCAGGAGAACTAGAAGCAGAACAAAGCTTTGCAAACCAAGTACGTCAGGGTGGGCGCCCCGTGTCCCCTATGGAATAGAAGAAAAGGATTTAACAGGTAAGCACATGAATCTCCTTTTCATCTTTCACCATAGGGGACACAGGCCTTATGCTGGGACATCCCAAAGCTAACCCCCTAAGGGAAGGAATGTTACTGGGCTGCACCGAGAACTCTTCACCCAAAAGCCGCATCAGGGGAGGTGAAGGTATCAAAGGAATAGGACTTCAGAAACGTATGGGCAGAGGACCACATGGACGCTTTACACAGCTACTCCACAGAGGCACCACGACGCACTGCCCACATTCCCACTGACCAGGTAGAATGAGCCATCACCACAGATGGTGTCAGAAGGTACGCTGCAGCATAAGCGTGGCAAATTGTCAAACAAATCCATCTGGCCAAAGATTGCTTAGTAGCTGGCCAGCCCTATTGTGAAAAACATACAAGACAAAGAGAGCATCTGTCCTACTAAGATCCTTTGTCCTGCCCACATAAATCCGGAGGGCCCACCCAACATCCAAAGAGACCTCCTCCGGTGTAGAATCCAGAACCTGTAAAGAAGGGACCACAATCTCTTGATTGATGTGGAACCTGGAAACAACATTAGGAAGGTAGCCTAATTGTGTTCGAAGAACAGCCCTGTTCTGGCGAAAGATCAGAAATGAAGAGCGATAGGACAATGCACTCAAATCCGACACGCGCTGGGCAGAAGCTATGGCAAGAAGGAAGACAGTCTTCCAGGTAAGCTAACAAATGTCCACTGTGTCTAAAGGCTCAAAAGGTGAAGACTGAAGAGCCCTAAGAACCAAACACAAATTCCAAGAAGCCACTGGAGGTACAAATGGAGGTTGTACATGAAGGACACTCTGTAGGAAAGTCCGAACATCAGGTAAAAGCGCAATCTGTCTCTGGAAGAGTACAGAGAGAGCTGAAACCTGTACCTTCAGTGAAGCAAGGCGGAGACCCAAATCCAGCCCCGTCTGCAAAAAAGAAAGAACTTCAGAGAGTCGGAATGACCTGGGGTTAAAATTTCTAGCCGGACACCACTCAAAATAAGTCCTCCAGACCCGATAGTAAATTCTAGTCAAAGAAGGCTTACAGGCATTGAGCATAGTATTAATAACCAACCTGGAGAACAAGGGGTTCTCAGGACAGATGTCTCAAGAGCCACTTCGTCAAAGCAAAACGGGCCAGACCTGGATGGAAACACGGGCCCTGAGACAGAAGATCTGGCTGCAGTGGAAGACGCAGAGGAGCATCGTCAGAGAGACCCTGAAGATCCATGTACCAAACCCTTTGTAGCCAATCGAGCACCTCTAGGACCACCGTGCCGCCCTTCAACTTTAACTTGAGGAGGACCCGTGGAATCAGAGAGTTTGGAGGGAAGATGTACAAGAGCAGGAAGGTCCACTGAACCTCCAAGGTGTCCACCAGAAAAGCCCCTGGATCTCTGGTGCGAGAGCAGTACCTTGGAAGCTGGTGATTGTTCTGGGACACCATCATGTCGATGTCCGGCAAGCCCCAACAAAGAACCAGGAGTTGAAAGACGTCTGCATGTAAGTCCATTTGCCTTAATGTTCTGGCGGCTTAGGAAATCTGCTTCCCAATTCTGAACTCCAGGAATGTAGACTGCCAACAGAGACAGAAGATGTCGCTCTGCCCAAAGGAGAATGATACTTACCTCCCTCATCACACCCTAACTGCCAGTGCCGCCCTATTGGTTTATGCAGACAACAGCCATCACGTTGTTGGACTGTACCTGGACTGGACGACGCTGAAGGAGAGGCAGAGCTAGGCAGAAAGCTTTGTAAACGGCTCGGACCTCCAGAACGTTGATCAGTAGCTGGCTCTCCTACGTCAGTCACTGACCTTGAAAATTCTGATGACAGGTTACCGCGCCCCACCCCCGAAGACTTGTGTCAGTGGTAAGGAGGACCCGGTCCACAAGAGGGAATAATACACTGCCATTTGAGACCTGAGCTGCAGATGGGATCTGTTCCACCAGGCCAGAGTCTCTAACTGCAGAGGACCAGTAATGAAACTGGGCATATTACACCATGTCGAAGGTGGAGACCAGAGAGCCTGGGATCTGCATGCATGAGTGTATTGACACCTGGTGATGATGCAGAAATAAACAAATTTTGGCCTGTAAGTCCCGAACTTTATTTGCCAGGAGAAACACCAGCTGAACCCTGGAGTCCAGCAAGGCCCCCAGATGCACCATCTCCTGAGACAGAGTCAGTGAGAATTTCTTCCAATTGAAAACCCTTTTGTGGGTCTTGAGAAGGTACAGCATGTCCCGAATGTGCGCCCTGAGGACCTTCAGAGATTGAGCAAAGAGAAGTAAGTCATCCAGATAGGGAAATATTCAGATTTCAGCAAACCTGAGCAATCGCTCATGACTGAGACGAATGGGGACCTACAAATAGGCACCCTGGATGTCTAAGGAGGCCATGAAGTCCCCCGGCTCCAAAGCTAGTATAATGGAGCAAAGCGAATCCATGTGGAACTTTGGAATTCTCAAGTACCTGCTGAGAGACTTCAGGTTGATAATCAGCCTGAAGGAATTGTTTGGCTTCTGCACCATAGAAGCCCGTGGCCCACTGAGACGAGAGAACTGGAACAATAACCTTGGAGACCAGTAGAGAGCGAATGACTCCCTCCAGGCTCCTTCTCTTTCCTGATCCAAAGGAGGACCTGTGGAAAAAAACTGGGCTGGAGGATGCACTTAGAAACCTGGAAGTGCCTATCACGGTGGCGAATACAGGGAGACCAGGAGCCAGCACTCTCCGGAGGCAAGCTGCACTAGCAGGCACTATGAAAATGGCTGCCCAGCTTCTCTGAAGGAGGGGAGAGAGGAGTGACCCTGGGACGGAATGCCTCTTGAGGGATAGCGCCCAGGGGCAGGGGAGGAGCTAACAGGGAGAGCCTACCTCCCCCTTCTGGCATGGACCCCAAAGCAAATGGCCACCTACACTGTGGCACCTCGCTGCCCAGATGTCTGGTGGTGATGCAGGACGCCCAGAACTGCCTACTCATGTAAAAAATAATTAAAAAATAAAAGTAAAGTCTACAGCTGTGCCGCTGCTGCAGGCACCAAATTAAAACTGAAGCTGATGGATTACAAGTATTAACTATGTGGTACCCAGACTTTAACCTATACCCAAAGTAAAGCCTGTGTCCCCTATGGAGGAAGAATATATGCAAATGTGGATTTGTATTGCCCACTGGCAGCTTATCAAATCCAGGCGACTACATACAAAGATGCATTAGACTTTTTTTGAGTAACCTTATTGTCATGCAGAATGGCCTCCGGAACTGAGACTTTGAAACCATATTTACTGCATATGGAATCACAGTTGTAGGCAAGGGTACGCCCTGAAAATAGTTGTGACGCCTCACAAACTCTCAAACAGACACACAAACTCTCAAACACACACTACAGTTAACGTCTGACAGAAGCTGTGTAACCGGTCAGTGTGGGTAGTGTGAGGAAACCAGGCAATGTAAAAATGTGAAGGACATACAAACTTCACACCAATACAGTGTTGCTCGGGAACAAATCCATGACCACATTATTTTAAGCAGCACACAGGACGGAAATGTATGGGTATTGAGGGTGAGGCACTGGCTGGTCGGCTCTACTTCAGTAAATTGTGTACCAAATTCCATGTATAAATAATGAGTGGGTAAATGTAATTCTATTAATCTACCATTACTGTTTTCAATAGAGAAACTTTTGTAATGTAAGTCAATGCCAAATGACTGGTGAAGTGCTGTTACAGGGTTCCTACCATGTAGACATTATTACACAAATGGTATATGAATGTGTGGCAATAGTAATGCAAACTATGGGCCGTATGAGGCGAAAAGTCCGTTTCCGCGATACTTTTTCGCCGATGACATATTTTTCGACCGTTTTGAGTTTCCCCCGTATTTAATTTGGAAGATTTTTCGCCTAGGCGGAAAGTCAATGCAATGTAATAGGCGAAAAAATTTCGCCTATGAATAGCAGACAAAAAAAAGTGCAGAATTGGGGTACAACATTGCGGGAACCCCCATGCAGCCTTAAGACAGTCCCCTAAAGGTAAACTGCGTCAAAAAAAGTTTAAAAATAATCGGGACACCCCAAAAAAATTATGTTTAATTTTGGGGGTAAAAAAAGGGGGAACAAAGTGCCAAACTATCTAAATTAATTCAGGTCGGGTCCCCATGTATGCGGCAGGTGTTGTCTTCATTGTGGGGACAAGCGGCAGGTGCAATTTTGCAGATTTGTAAAAATAACTTTAGGGACTTTAAAAAGTGCTTACCCCCATTTTCATGTACCCCAAAGTTGATAGATTATTTTTTTGGGGAAAATAACTATTCCTAAGTGCTATTCTTTACCACTTCTTCATGGCCACAAAATTGCACCTTGTGGTGCTATTACAAACCCCGACTTCCTTCAGCAGGCAAAAATGGGGGTACCCATAGAGATTCCCCATGTCTGGACATCTTTAGGGGGGTCCCAGGCATATTTCCCGAAAATTCTCGTTTTTTTTTTTTTTTTTCATAAATGGGGTGAAAGGTCATTTAAAAAAAACAGGGATAATTTTTCAATTACATATAACAGGTGAAAAAAAGTGCAGATTTGGGGTCTAGGGGTGCAGGCTTAAAAAACATAGCCTGCACCCTTGGGAATGCCCCCTTAAAACAAAATGTGGCAAAAAAAAAAAATCGGGACACCCCAAAAAAATGATTTCAAATTTTGGGGTGAAAAAAAATAAAGTGAAAAACAAAATGCCAAACTAACAAAATTGATTCTAGTGGGGTCCCCAAGTATGTGGCAGGTGTTTTTTTCATTGCGCAGAGTAGTGGCAGGTGTATTTTTGAAGAATTTAAAAAATTACCTTTAGGGTCTTAAAAATATGCTTAGCCCCATTTTCATGTACACCAAATTTGATGGGACCACTTTAAAAACTAAAAAAAAAAACCTAAGTGCTCTTCTGTATCACTTCTTCAATGTCGGGAAAAATAACCACCTGCCGCATCTATTTAAAAAATCGACTTTCTTCTGCAGGCAAAAATGGGGGTACCCATAGTGATCCCCGAGGTCTGGACATCTTTAGGGGGTCCTACAATTATTTCCCGAAAATTCCCGTATTTTTTCGCCGATCCAAGTTTCGCCTCTTCTCGATTTCGCCTACTTTGGAATTGAATACGGGGAATAGCGGGCACGTGTGCGATAATTTTCCGCCTGGAAAACAGGCGAAGGAGGTGAAAAGTTCAGCAGGCGAAAAGTCTGGACTTTTCGCCTCAAATTGAACACGGGCCTATGTGTAGATCAATACTGTAAGTACTTTAGTTATTGGAGCTTTAACAAACTTCAGACCTTGTACTTTTAGTAAGTAACATGTTCCATGAATCTGTCTGGGAGAGTCAATGTTTAGGTTCTTTCTCTTAGTTATTGGCATGAATACATTTCCATTTGACTAAATACTTCCTTTTTCCTCTGCAGTTTCTCTTTCTATTCTTGTTCTTTTCTCTCGCCTTCATTCTTTGGCCTTGACATTAATGTTGCCTCTTGATCAGGTAAGAGCTACTCCCTCTCCTTCCTTTCATATATTCAACATCTCATACACACACACACACACACACACACACACACACACACATATATATACAGTCAGGTGCATAAATATTGGGACATTGACAGAATTTTCATATTTTGGCCTCTATTCACCACCACAATGGCTTTGAAATGAAACAAACAAGATGGGCTTTACCTGCAGACTTTCACATTTAATTTGAGGGTAATTACCATCTAAATCAGGTGAACGGTGTAGGAATTACAACGGTTTCTATATGTGCCTCCCACTTTTTAAGGGGCCAAAAGTAATGGGACTATCAACTCAAAAGCTATTTCATGGACAGGTGTGGGCTATTCCCTCATTATTTCATTATCAATTAAGCAGGTAAAAGGTCTGGAGTTGATTCTAGGTGTGACATTTGCATTTGGAATCAGTTGCTGTCGACTCCCAATATGTGATCCGAAGAGCTGTCACTATCAGTGAAGCAAGCCATCATTAGGCTGAAAAATCAAATCAAACCCATCAGAGAGATAGCAAAAACATTAGGTGTGGCCAAATCAACGTTTGGAACATTCTTAAAAAGAAAGAACGCATCGGAGAGCTCAGCAACACCAAAAGACCCGGAAAACCACGGAAAACAACAGTGGTGGATGACAGAAGAATTATTTTCCTGGTGAAGAAAAACCCCTTCCCAACAGTTGGCCAAATCAAGAACACTCTCCAGGAGGTAGGTGTATATGTGTCAAAGTCAACAATCAAGAGAAGACTTCACAAGAGTGAATATAGAGGGTTCACCACAAGATGTAAACCATTGGTGAGCCTCAAAAACAGGAAGACCAGATTAGAGTTTGCCAAACAACATCTAAAAAAGCCATTACAGTTCTGGAACAACATCCTATGGACAGATGAGACAAAGATCAACTTGTACCAGAGTGATGGGAAGAGAAGAGTATGGAGAAGGAAAGGAACTGCTCATGATCCAAAACATACCACCTCATCAGTGAAGCATGGTGGTGGTAGTGTCATGGCGTGGGCATGTATGGCTGCCAATGGAACTGGTTCCCTTGTATTTATTGATGATGTGACTGCTGAGAAAAGCAGCAGAATGAATTCTGAAGTGTTTCAGGCAATATTATATGCTCATATTCAGTCAAATGCTTCAGAACTCATTGGACGGCGCTTCACAGTGCAGATGGACAATGACCCGAAGCATACTGCAAAAGCAACCAAAGAGTTTTTTAAGGCTAAAAAGTGGAATGTTATGCAATGGCCAAGTCAATCCCCTGACCTGAATCTGATTGAGCATGCATTTCACTTGATGAAGACAAAGGGAAAATGCCCCAAGAACAAGCAGGAACTGAAGACATTTGCAGTAGAGGCCTGGCAGAGCATAACCAGGGATGAAACCCTGCGTCTGGTGATGTCTATGCATTCCAGACTTCAGGCTGTAATTGCCTGCAAAGGATTTGCAACAAAGTATTAAAAAGTGAAAGTTAGATTTAGGATTGTTTAGTTTGTCCCATTACTTTTGGCCCCTTAAAAAGTGGGAGGCACATATAGAAACCGTTGTAATTCCTACACCGTTCACCTGATTTGGATGTAATTACCCTCAAATTAAATCTGAAAGTCTGCAGGTAAAGCACATCTTGTTTGTTTCATTTCAAAGCCATTGTGGTGGTGAATAGAGGCCAAAATATGAAAATTCTGTCAATGTCCCAATATTTATGCACCTGACTGTATATTGCTGATGCTACTAATACTTACCATTAATTTTGTCTTATTGTGTGCCAATTGGGAGCTGCCATGATCAAGCGCCTTGAGCCCATTTGTGGATGAGTGCTATAAAAATACAATTATTAATCTTATTATTCTTATTCTGTATAAACTTTGTCAATTCAGTGAATTTATTGTAAAAGGTTTTTATTTGAGATATGACAGGGTTTAGTGATCAGAACATTCCTCCAACAATTAATAAGCAGAAATAAGCAGTGCTCATAAATCACTTACATTCCACCCGGGATACACCCAACCAATCTCACCTTCCCTCGAGCTACACCCAATTTCTGATAAGTCCCTCTTCATTTGAGATCTCAGATGTTCTTAGTTTGTTTACATGTTTTTTTCTGCCCTGCCCTCATGTCTGCCCCACCGTATATTTTCTCTGTCCCGCTCATGGCTAAGATATTAGTTAGTGCAGATTGTAGGGTTCAAAACTGGGCCAAGTAGCAGCTACTGCCACCCCTATTGTTTCCCATTGATCATCCTTGCATTGTCCAGCTCTGTTTGCTAGATGCAGCGGTTATTCATGGTTTCTCTATGTAGCATAACATTTTTCCTATTTCTTTGCCTTCATTTCAGGAAACTAGGAAACATGGATGAGCCTTTGCAAAAAAGACCAATGCTTCCATATTTGCAGAGAGGACAATACTGTTTACATCTTTGCTAAAGTGAGAAATACATGACCTTGCAATTCAAAGCCATTGTTCCTGGTCTGCTACTTGACAGTTGTGGTGTGGCCGGTCTAAAGTCACAGTATATATGCTGCACTCAGTGGAAAAGTAAGCGCTTATTCTAAAAGAAAACGTGTACAGTCCAAGAGGAACAACAGGTCAACAGAAGAAACGCGTCTTGGGTATAGAACCAAAGCTTTTGAGAAACAAACTATTCCCTGCTGTGCAGGGGAACACTTTTAACGTAACACCATAAATCCAATGAAAGAAATAGGAACAATAAACTACAAAAGGACAAAGCCGGAAACATATTCCCACCCCCGCCTAGGTTATTTACTATAAAATGTTCATTGATAACAGTGTGGTTTACTTTATACAGGGATGCTATTCGTCTCAACTCAGGAATAGTGACAAGTGAAATGTAACTACGGATTGTTGGGGGGAGAGTTCAACTTTATAACAATTAGGAATTGCTGTGCATCCATCTAATTTCTCCAGCGCATTTAGCATTAGGAACAAAGGCGTGGGCTCAACAGCAGGAGAACTCTATGGGAAATTTCTACTAAGTTTTACCCACTACATTTTTTTTTCACTACTTAAGACAATAGGCATAATTATGTAAATTGAGTATATAATGCCATTACTTCTAAAACAATAACACTAATTCCTTTGTTGACATTTATGCATTTAATTGCATACTAGCAGTCTATGCAGCGGTGAACATACACCTACGTTATTATACAGTAACTACTGTAATAGTGGGATTGGTTTCACTGTGAAGATACTGCCTTATGGTACTAGATGAAAGCATTAACTAACCAGATATTCAGTTTTTAAAAAGTTGAGCTTTGAAAGTGGTAACTTTAAAAATGGCAAATGTAGTGCCTTACGCCTAAAACCTCGGAGCCTACCGTATACTCCATATATTATGCTGACGACACACCATGTTACACATGAACGTGTGCGTAAATCTGTAGCATTGTCTGCTACTGGGGGGGAATCCTGTTCCTTTTGCTTTGGGAAGCAGCAATGTACATAAAGTATACAGAAATGCTTCTAACACAGAGCAATACAAATGTTATTTATTGTAGGTTGCCACTCATTTTAAGCTGTGCTTATGAGCTTTGACTATCCCAGGATTAGCTTCCATGCTGTATATAGATATTTATTCCAGAAAAAGTATTTCCTACTCATTTGTTGACTTATAGCTCTCACCATTTGCACATATCTGACAGCTTGCACAGTCTCAGTGCTGCTTCCTTATAGGAAAAGCTAAAGGACAAGCATATACAACCTGCAAACCAACATTGAGACGTACATTTAACATGAACATCTATGGTGACTATGATATTTCATGCTCCGTAAACAGTAGCAACCATTGGGAATTTTTTTTTTTTTTTTTTATATTGCTATTTTATAAAAATAAAGAAACATTCACTGACAAGCAACATTTTTAGTAGTGAATTACACAAAACCAGAATCTATGGAAATGTAACAGCCAACATCCAGATATAGGCTTTCAGAATTACGGGGGAGTCTTAGCTCTAAAGTACTACTGTTGTCCCTTCCTTGTGCAATATATTGTGTCAATATATTGTGTCAAAGAGAAGACACCAGTATTGTCCTCTGCTTTCAATTTACTGACACAAAACAGTATTTTTAAACTGATTTTTAATATATCTTATCATATTACTCCCCGCTTTTGAATGCTGTAATTATCAAAACGGCTCATGAAATTAATAGTTTAAGGACACCCCACAAGGCTAAGAACATTACATGGCTTTCTGAATAATATAATATTTTTTTAATGTTTTTTTTATTTTATTTTTTATGAAATTCAATTATTTTAAAAGTTTGTCCCCCTTAATTTTTTTTAAACAATTACCTCTCCTCAAATTGTACATACAGTGTTTCCCAGGTTGTTCCATTAACACCTTTTCCTATGACAGTGAAGTCCTCTGGAGAACCCAGATGTCGTTGGCATGCCAGTGTATTTCACAGAGGGAAAGGGTTTTGAAGAAGAAGCATGAAAATGCAAGTGGAGAATGTTTATTAATAATACTTAATGGAACAAAGTGTTCCCATTGCAAGATAGTGATATGTAATATTAATCATGGGAAAGCTTTTATATGACACTGGTCCTCTTAATTGTAAAATACAGATTTTTATTTAATTTGAGACATTCATTCAAGTCCTTGGGTTTTCTAATGAATAGACTTCTACGACATCCCTGCATTATGAAGTTTTCCAACAAATAGCCTCACCAAATCAATGTTCATACAACTGGTCACAATATTTATACTGCCGGCAAGTCCACATACCGTATTTGTGAAATAAAGACTGTACAGACTTCTATAACTGGTGTATATAGTAGGATGGATTACTGTAGCCTATAAAAGTGTACTTCCTGTGAATAAGAAAATGACTGACATGGTTTGTCCTAAATATTAAACTGTACAGTTTGCTTTTGTACCATACCTCTGGCCAATAGCCATTTGTATATTTAATTATTTTTATACTGTGGGTGTCCATTTTGTACATTATTTTCTTTGTCAGCATAACCATCACTTGGATTTTTGCAAAAGCATTGAAGAATGTATGTGCCCATAAAAAGAACAGTAAAGCACACACATAATTTTACCTTGTAAGCAGAAAACACCAACATACATTAGAATAGAAACTGTCATATAAACAGACATTGACATTAAACAGAAGTAATTGGTTGACCTAGTTAGCCTGGCCGTCATATTTCCATTTTGTTGGCTGTAGAGAAGCCCTGCCCCCTTCCTCCCCTCACAGTTCTCACTGGCTGCTTGACATGAACATACAGTTTCTTTTCTCTATCTAGCGTTGTCTGATGCACAGGTAGGGATCGTCATCGAATTGCTCACCATCAATAGTCTGTATCTATGATGCTATACATTGATGGCAAGATATTATCATCAGGAAGCCATCAATGGGGTGCACCATTGATAGCCATAGTTTAGAAGCGGTTTAAGAAAGAAGGAGGGCCGTGTACAGCCTCCACAGCCCACCTCACTGGTGGCATGTTCCTGGTTATTTTACAAAAATGGTGGCTGTGCCAATTTTCCAGTGATTTCTGAGCACCTGACTCTGGAGAGAATGTATGGGTGCAGGGTGTGTGGTGTGGGCCCCTCTGGAACCAGGGGACAATGTGCACAACACACCCTGTAACAAATGAAAGATTATAGATACACCCATGCCATTGTTGCTTGTGAGACACTGGGTGATTGACCAATTAGGGAATGGTATTGGAAATTAAGCAGCATAACAGGACAGGACAGAGCTATGTGCAGTGTGTGGCAGACTGATTTAGGTAAGGGTGCAGAGACTAAATGGTGAATTGAAGGGACAGAGCTATGCGCCAAGCACCCGGAAATAAATTGTTGCACTCTCTGCCATTGATAGTGGGGTACCATTAGACCTCCATCATCAGACCACAACCTTCGACCAAACCTTTGATAATTAATAGTTATCCCCATAGACTGTTCTCTGTCAGTGCATGGAACCAGTAACACCCTTTCTCCCTATCCTACCTGTAAAACCTCCACATGCACCAGGGGATGTGAGAGGACAGAGATGAGAGAGAGATGTTGGGTGGAAGGGTGATAGGAGGGAAAGAGATGAGAGAGATGGAGACAGGGAGTACAGAAATGATAGAGAGAGAAGGGGTGGGGGACTGAGGGCCTGATTCAGAGAAGGACGCTATTTGCGCTCGCTCATTCAGAAAAAGGGCCCGGATATTTAAATAGAGTGCTCGCCCTTTGCGGTCTGTTGACGCCTCTATGTCTGAACGAGTGAACAAAACATGTGCTCGCTATTTTGTAAAGACGCCCCCTGGCCGCTCACATCCTACGTCATCTCCGCTATTTATTAGATTAATCAAGTACATCGAAAGGCGTATGAACTGCTCACTATTCTTGTGGTAGCATTTTCCTACCGCAATCATGCGAGCAGTTCAGGCTAAAAGACAACCAAGTGACGTGGTCGATGACGCTGCTTTCTTAATTATGCACACCCTTAAAACGCCCGTTTTGACCGTTTGGCACGCCTGCGTTCGGATCTCCACTCCCCGTTTTCAAGCACCTTCCCCTGTTAACACCCACAAACGCCTCATCCTGTCACTCAAATTAGCAGGCATTCGCTATTTTGCGAGCACACGATTTCCGACCGCACTGACTCATTACAACCCATACGCATGCGCAGATGTACGAACATTGCTCGGAGCGAACGAGCGGCCGCTTACGAGTGGCTCTGAATCAGGCCCTGAGATGGAAGAAAGGAGAGAGACAACACTGGGCACAATAAAAGCGACACAGCGAGTGATGGGTCCAAAATATTACCGCTGCAGATTGCTAATCAGGCTATTACCTAAAATGGGTAGCCTAAAAACTACGACAGGCCCGTCCACTCCCAGCTTTTACGTAAGATGAATATTGTGACAAACAGATTTATTTTACCAACCTAAACTACACTTGAATTTTAAACTCACATAGGTTAAAAACCTAGGGCAAATGTAAACTCCTTGAAACACATTCCCAGTAGAGAGTGACATACTGTGTTGCTTCTCACGCAGGTACGATGACATGGCCTCTGCCTTTTATAAGATAATTCCAGGTAAAACATATTAACTGCCTGGGTGCAACCATATAATACCATTCAAGGATATTCCAGATTCAGAGCGAATTATGCAAATTAGAAAATAAACAGTGCAAAAGTTTTGGATCTTCTACAAACTTCCAAGGTATGAGTTGTGACAACACACATACATAACCACAATTAATAAAAGTTTTTTTTTTACAAAATAAGTTGGTAATGATGATGGTGCAAACAGATAAGCTGTCTGGATTTGAAAATGAGTATAAGACATTATAACAGAATGTTCAGAATGATTATTGTGTTAATGAATCAGACAGCAGGGAAATCCAAATTGTAAGTGAACTATGCAAAAGTTTCTGATGTTTGTTTAGGTGTTACCGAGTTTTAGGGACCACTATAGGAATCATTATTTGACTCGGATTAGGGGCCAGATTCACTACGGATCTCAATACTGCATACGCATGAAGTTCAACTGCGATAGCAAGCCAAACCACTGCGATCGCAACGCAAACACAGCACTACATAAGGATGCCCACTTTACCATACGCACATCTGTAATACTTAGCAGAATAGCAAAACGAGTACCATCGGACCCATATGCACAAAGCCTGACCTTAGAAATTGCTAACAGCCACGCACGCTATAAGACCTCACACTGCGTATGGCTACTCAGTGGATAATTTATGCATGCCCCTGAAACGGCATGTAAATGCAATGGCACACCTGCGTTCGGCCGCTCACCACCCACAAATGGCACTTCCTGTCAATCACTCTGCTATGGGTCTGCATAGTCGATCGCAGTGGCTGGTTCACACACATCACGCAAGTCCTGATGTAACAAGGGCAGAGATTAATATTATACAATTAATATTCTATCACTCTGCCTGTTATACCATGCACCTCTTTTGCTTACCATCTTTCATGGAAATAAAAGTGGCCACAGGTCTCCAATACACTACTCAATTACATAGTCTCTGCGACGTAAAATAGCACTCAGTTAGCTGTTCTCCCCATGATTCTAGCAATAAATATTAGTTACAGAGTAACCTTAGTGATCTAAAAGCTTCTTCAAAGACTGGGTTCTGGAGCATATATGAAAATAGATCAATAAAAAAACACTTTATTTCCAAAAAGAAGTACAATGCTTAGTTACAAAAATTGTATAAATAAATAAATAAATAAATAGGGTTACAGAATACATAGACAAACGTATCTTGAAATGTAAAAATAAAAAGGAAAAACATACAGAATTACATTCTGCTCATTCTGGGACGGTCGGTGGACAAAAAAAAGAAAGATCCAGGTTTCAACTTAGAAGGGCTCCCACACCTTACTTTTCGACCCCCCATAGTGATGTCATGGCCATGCCCCTGATGACTGGCTGGTCGTTTATTAACCCAGGGTCTATGCCAGGACCGCACAAGTAATTTTTAAACCATAACTGTAAATAATTTCCTTATTGTATTAGAGACATTAAATATGGGATGTTCACATTAGTATCTATTTTTTAAGCTATAAAATGTTTGTAAACAAGACTGCTCTGGAATGTGTGATAGGTTAGATACCTCATTTCTCCCAAATCATATGCTTGAGGTGCCCCAAGTCACACCTAACCAGCACACAAACATCATGTATTAGAGCCGTAACTAGACTTTTTTGTGCCCTGTGCCAGAGAAAGCATTGCCCCCCCCCCCATTTTTTAAATAGGGACATAAGATAGTGCACCTGTAAAAGGGCCATGGCCTTATGGGGAAAGGCCAGGGAAGAGATAGGGGAGGCCAGGAGATGCTGGGGATAAAATAAGAGGTAGCTACAAGTGAGAATGATATTAAACAGGAAAAGTGACATGCCCAAACAGCGCCCCCTGACCTGCGGTGCCCTGTGCCATGGCACTGGTCACACCACCCTAGTTACGGCCCTGTCAGGTATATTTCTATGATTTCAGAAGCTCTTAGCTAGAGTTGCCGCCCCACGTGCATGGCTTCTGCCTAGCAGTGTGGCAGGAACGGCACCCTGCAGCCAGGATTGCTGCTGCAGCACTGACGGAGCATCCTTTAGATGCTCCAGTCATCCTGCAGTCTGTGCAGCTGATTGGAGAGTTCTCAGGAATCTCCAGTCAGCGCTGCATATACTGGTGCTGCTGGCCCTATCTCCTCTGCACGACGTAATGATATCATGTGCCCAATGTCACGATGTTGGCGCTAAGGGGGCGAGCTGTTACAGGGCACATTTAGGTTCTGTTATGTCTCTGAAAGAATGTGCTAAATATTGTCCACTAGCCACCATAAAATAGGGTTTGTACTCTATATTAGACTCCAGAAGATAGGTTTTGTATATAACTGGTCACAACGGTATGAGAGCTGTATATGAACAAATGTGGTCTGTATTGTACACCTTACACCATAGAATATGGTCTATATTGTTACTTAGTCGCAGATAATAGTATGTTATACTAGTCACTAGAGAATTGGGTTAATAATGTCCATTATCTGAGAACTAAGGGCATGATTCAGAGTTGTACACTATTGCTGCCACAGCTTTGATGTTTGTAGCTGTGGATGTGTGAAAATATGCTAATGTAACAGCAGTCTGGAATTGTACTGAGATGCCCACCTGAACCATCGCAGCTGTCCACAACCAAGTACACATACGCAGCATCGGACACAGATCAGGCGAACATCGACTTCTCGAATAAGTCTACGGTCAGTCAGAATGGTCGCTGTAATTGAGAGTCCTGTTTACTTCGTACAGGATCACAGATGTAGGATGTGAGACATTTTTTGCCAACATTCCCCATTGCCTCTCCAAAGTACTCTCTGCCTAGGGGTGTTTTAAGAGAGGAGAGGGCTCATGTGCAGACTCAGTGCGGGCTCCTACTTCTCTGGCAGCGTGTAGATTCTGTCTTGATGCCAGAATCTACTGGGCATGCGTCGGTCTCTGGGAAAATGGAGAGCAGCACTGTGGATACTGCAAAGAGGTAAGTATAACTATATATGGGTGCAGGGTGTGGGGGCCTGTGTGCATACGCTACTGTCTCTGCCTGTCGCACACACTGCAAATAACTACTTGCTGCGTGCGGCTATGGTAATATACCTTGACACATGCACAGTGGGACTCAGACACGTGCAGTGGCAAAAAATTGCTCCATTTGCAAAAACATCGGCATAGAGTACAACTCTGAATCAGGCCCTGAGTCTGTATTGTATACTAGCCAGTGAATGGTGTCTGCCTTGTATATTAGCCCTTAGGGAATACTGTAGGTTTTATTTTGTATACAATCTACTAGGTAATGAGCTTAATATTTTATATTACCAGAGATTCTCAAGTGAACAGTGAAATGTCTGTATTGCACCTGTCTAGCAGGTAATAAGGTCTGTATAGTGCAGTGGTGGCGAACCCTGGCACTCCAGCTGCCGTGGGACTACATATCCCAGCATGCACTGCCAAAGTTTTGCTATTAGGAAATGCTAAAACTGTGGCAGGGCATGCTGTTATATGTAGTCCCACAGCATTAGATTACCCCCAAATTTTGAAAACATTTCCAGCAACGCTCACAAGGCTTTTTATGCAATATGCATATTTATGCATTTATGTAATAATGTCCAAATTGAAAGACTCAGTACATATGTATGTGTGTGTATTTATAATATAGTAAATACTTAAAACGCATGTTTATTTAAATATATGTATGTATAAATCTATATACTGTAACACAGGGTGTAGGAATAAGAACTCGGTAGGCAGATTTCTGGTGAATATACAGTGTCTTTTTACTGGCAGCAGACACTTAAGAACAGTATACTCAGGCTTAGGCCTGGAAACACAGGTACGTACAGAAAAATAAACTAATGAACATAAAAGGCTAGCAGCCACAATCAGCCATGCTCTCCTAGCGTAGCCCTTGGTCCCTGGCACTACACTCACTTAGACCTACTCGCTGGCGCTATTCAGCATCAGTGCCCAGAGCACTAGGTGTATGAAAGTTTTAAACTCTTTCTATCTCTCGGTGATGGATGAGCTGGAGCTGGGCCTGTGCAATTGTGAAAATCTGGAGTTCCACACCTCTGCTACTGCAGAATGCACAGACTTCACTCTAGCCTCTCTTGGAGGGAGCTGATCCCACAGGAATGTGGGCAATTCAGGTGAGAGACAAGCCCTCTCACCACACATCCCCCCTTTCACTTTTCCAAGCTTGGGGAAGCGTACTTTTCCTTTTGCGACAGCCAAGACCATTCAGCCTTCAGAACCACCTTTCGAGGCGTGTCTTCTTCATACCTCATGGACATGGTGCGTTCCAGCAGAGGAGCAACCGTCCTTTTTTTCTTGTGGACACCGGTTCTACTCTTTTCCACTGCCTTGCAAGTGATCTAGCCAGGGGTACAGGAATGGACGTCCCCTCTTGCCAGGGTTTGAGCAAGTTAATATTGTATATATCTGCTCCATATGTCTTCTTCCTGGCTGCCTGACATGGTAATTTAACAGTCCTACAGGTTCCACTTCTTCTTAGGGCCCATGCCAATGGTCAAACAACTTGCTCTCTTGTGTCGGTACTAAGACTAAAACTTTGTCCCCTGGACGAAACTTCAGAATTTGCACAGAAACATCATAGACTAGTTTTTGCTGACTTTGAGCCTCTATAAGATTTTCTCACACAATAAGACCTATTTTATACAGTCGTTCAAATAGTGTTCTAACGAATTCCATAACATTTTGTTCCTCCACCTTCTGTTGTTCCCAACCTTCTTTTAAAATGCCTCTAGGCTGTCTTCCAAAAAGAAGCTTGAAAAGGTTGAAGCCCGTGCAGGACTGAGGTACTTCACGTATAGCAAACATGAAGTAAGGGAGCACGTCATCCCATTCCTGTTTACTATCTAGAACAGCTCGGTGGATCATTGACTTTAGGGTCCTATTGAACCTTTCCACCAACCCATTTGTCTGTGGGGGGTAAACTGAGGTATGCAGATATACTATTCCTAACTTCTTACATAGCTCTGCCATTACTTGGGACATCAATGGGGTCCCTTGATCTGTAAGGATTTCTTTAGGGGATCGGAGATGAGAAAAGAGGAGCATTAATTCTTTGGCAATAGTAGCTGTTTTAATATTTAGTAAGGGTATCGCTTCTGTATAGCGGGTGGCGTAATCCAGTATTACTAAAACATATTGGTTACTCCTCTTTGATTTTTCCAGTGGAACAATGATATCCATTACAATGCGGTCAAATGGTACCCCAACAATAGGCATTAGCACTAGTGGTGCCCTCAAATGAAGCCTTGGGCTGGTTTTCTGGCAAATGGGACACAGTTGGCAGAATCCTTTTACTTCAGCCATGATCCTGGCCAAAAGAATCAGAGCAGAATACATTCTAGTGTTTTCTCTTCTCCGAGATGACCTACTCAAAGATGGTTATGACTGTCTCTGAACACTGTTGGTATATGTACCCTGGGCACCAACAACTGCTCAATCTTCTTCCCTTGCTCCACTTTGACTTCATATAGTAGCTCGGCTTTAAGGACAAAATATGGTGTGCCCTCCGGTGGGTAGGCAGTTTTTATGATGCCATTAACTTCTATGACACTAGACATGACATTCCAAAGTGCAGCATCATTTTGTTGATCTCGGGCAAAACTGTGCAGGTCTGTGTCAGCCGGCAGTGTATTCCACTCTGGACTGGGGCCATCCTCATTTAATATTGCTAAGTCAAAAGTTCCTTTTCCAAAGAGGAATGGCCTTGCTTTTCCACTCATCTCCCTTTTCTAAGGTAGAGCCTTGGAGACTTTACAGTGGTGTTGTCTCTGTGGCTCAACAAGTCCTGGGAAATTGCATCCCAATATGATAGGATAGGGGAGCTTAGGACCAACTGCGGTGACCACTTCATAAGTGCACCCCTTTATGGTGAGGCTCACACCCAGGAGAAGTTTTCTGTGGATCCATTAATGCAGAATACTTCAACTAACCCTGGCACCTTTCCCACTGGCCTGGGTGGGGAAAGCCTCTGAGATCAGGGTTAGCTCACTCCCTGAGTCTATAATAGCTGGGAGTTCTCAGCCATTCAGTAAAACAGTTTCCCACATTAACTGTTGTCTGGAATCCAGGGGTACAATCATGCAAAAAGCGGGGTACTCAGCGCTCAAACTAGCAACCCCACACTCCATAGGCTCTGGTTTTCTGGGACAGTCCCACCTTACATGACCTGGCTCTCCACACTCAAGGAAACACAGCTGGAGATGCCAAGGTCATTTGATATGAGGAGGGGTGACAGTCGGGGTCACAAGACAATGGGATGCCATCTTAACGGGTCACCCATTCCCTGGTTTCTTTTCTGGCAACTTTGTTATATTTCCTGTGGTCTCATAATGCTCCAATACTGTAGTTAATTCATCTGAATTCTAAGGATCAGCGTGTATGACCCAGCGCTGCATATTCCGCCCTAAGGTTCTTATACACTGGTCAATAACCACCATTTCTACAATCTGAACGGCAGTGCGGTCTTCTGGCTGGAGCCAACTTCGCCCCTGTCTGGTGAGTTTTGCCACCTGCCCCCAAATTGGAACCCCTGGTAATAGGGACCATTCGTGGAAGCACTGCACTTTCCCAGAAGGAGTGAGACCTGACCAGGCCAGAATGGCACTTTTTACTAAGTCATATTCCTCCGCATCAGCAGAGAAAAATTCATCATAGGCTTTCTGAGCCTCACCAGTGAGATAGGGGGCAAGTCTATCAGCTCAAGTATCTGCTGGCCACTTTAAGCGCTCTGCCACCGTCTCAAACATTAACAAATATTAGTCTTGGTCATCTGTAGTGGACATTTTCTTTAGATGCCATGCAGCATTTGTTGTGCTCATTGATTGGGTCACTAACTGCTCCTCTGTCTTTTGAGGGGAGGCTAACAAATTTACTGGAGTACATTTTTACAGTCGGAAGTGTATTTAAGAACTTAGTGGCTTTTACATAAGAGCAATGACAAGCCAGTTTACACAAATAAATATATCTTTAGAAATGCAGGGGTTAAACAGAACACAGGAAAAATATTGTTTTTCCCTTTCAGCAATGCAATGCTTAATTAAACCTCAGTATGTGAGCTCTACTCTGTTCAATCATCAGGTCAATTTGATTACACAGCATGCAAAATCTAGCTTGTGAATAATAGTCAGCATTTAAACTCATGAGGGAAAACAATGTAAGCAGCTTGTTCCTTTTTTCAGCAGCAACTTAACTCACAGTGCACTGCAAATTACCCAGTGATTTTAATATAACTATGGATATTTAGGTCTGCCAACCATTACTCACAAATACTGGAATGTTTGTCTTCAAATCCTTGGCCACACTGACAGCATGTGGTGTTTGCGCTGCGACACAGCAGTGCAATTCCTTGTACGGGTCACCATATGTAACACAGGGTGTAGAAATGAGGACTCGGTAGGCAGATTTCCGGTGAATACACAGTGTCTTTTTACTGGCAGCAAACACTTAAGAACAGCATACTCAGGCTTAGGCCTGGAAACACAGGTACATACAGAAAAATAAGCAAATTAACATAAAAGGTCCCAGCACTCCTCGCGCTTAGCAGTCTGTCCACTGCAGTGGCTTGCAGCCACAATCAACCAGCATAGCCCTTGGTCCCTGGCACCACAGTCCAGGGGCAGATCTATGGGAGACAATGGAGGCGCCTGCCGCCAGGCTCCAGCTCTGAAGGGGCACCTTCCCTATTGTCCACAACATACTCACCCCACTTAGGGCTGTAACTATGTACCCGGAGTGTACCGTCACAGTGGCCCAATACATGGTACTCCTTCCTGGCACCTGAGAAGCCACCATACACTAGTGGAGAGATCCATGTCAGACCATCAGCTGCTGCCTTCATCTATCTAAAGCCTGTCTACATGCGAATTGCTACATTGCAGTGTCAGCGGCTGTGACAGGGGGGGCACCAAATTATAACTTGCCTCCAGGCATCTGGGATGAATTTATGCCACTGCTACAGTCACTTGGGTCTACTCGCTGGCTGCTATTCAGCATCAGTGCTCAGAGCACTAGGTGTATGAAAATTTTAAACTATTTCTGTCTCTTAGTGATGAGCTGCATCTAGGGCCTGTGCAACTGTGAAAACCTGGAGTTCCACATCTTCACTACTACTGCAGAATGCAAAGGCTTCACTCTAGCTGATCCCACAGGAGATGGGAAAATGCACATAAGGCTTTATACATGAAGCTGGGCAAAATTAATTAAAGGGAATCTGTTGATATACAGTGAAACAGAGCCAGAGAGACAGTAGCGCCATGTCACATACTGTAGATAGGGACAGACAGAGCCATAACTAGACTTTTTGGTGCCCTGTGCCAGAGAGCATTAGCACACACACCCCCCCCCCCTCATTTTTTTAAAATAGGGACATAAGAGAGTGCACTTGAAAAAGGGCCATGGTCTCATGGGGAAGGGTCAGGGAAGAGATAGGGGAGGACAGGAGATGCTGGGTATAAAAGAAGTGGAAGCTACAAGTGAGAATGATAATAAACCGGAAAATTGACAGCCCAAACAGCGCCCCCTGCCCTGCGGTGCCCTGTGCCATGGCACTGGCCGCACCAGCCTAGTTACGGCCCTGGGGACAGATAATAATAGAGCAGACCTCTAGCAAGTGGATACAGCCACATTAGGCAAACAGATAGATAGACAGAACAGTTAGGGAGGACAACCATATATAGATGAAGGATAAAACACAAACACGATGGCAAGAAAATAAGTTTGTGTATAGATACTATAGGTCAGGTCAACTAAGAAAGTGTGAAAGGACTACAGTACTTCTGGTTGAAGCATATGAGGGTGATTTATATTAACATTTTGGTTTGTAAATTAGGGTAATAATGGCTGGAGAGACTCACAAATATGCATGTACTGTGCCCCAAGATTTCTGTTGCTGAGTCTGTGTACATGTATAAATATATATTTAGGCAGATGACTGAATGGCTTTGTTTCCAATTATTTTTCCCCATCTATACCCTTGTATGGCTTGGCATTTTTTGCAGAAGTAAACTTTAGTCAACAACGCCTTTAAAACACAAACAAGAGCACTATCCTTCTATCTACTATTCTCCTTCTCTTGTTTCTGCATGATGACGGATATGTCACAAGCGGCACTTGTGCAAGCACAATTACAAAACTGTGGCCCATTTAGTGTTGCCTCTGGGCAGGGCCGGCAACAGAAATCACGGGGCCCGGTGCACATTTTTTTAGGGCCCCCCCACCAACTAGCAGGTAGGTACAGGTGTAGGAGAGAGAGAGAGAGAGAACTTAAAATAGTCTATTACACTATGCCACATGGATAAAGAATTTTATATTGCCACCATTTTTAAACTACACCCTCTGTGCAATCCAATCCAAAAACATGTCCCCCCTGCAAAGCTGTAGTTGGTTGTTACTCTACCAGCGAAAGGCTTCTTGTCTTATTCTTGTAATTGATATCCATGGTGTATATGCGTCTGAGCATAAAAGTCTCCTAGGGACTGGAAGCAGCCATATCATAGGTGGGATTGGTGAATTGTTAATCAAATGGGATAATCATTAATATAGTAAATTAATTGCATTATGGACAAAACATCCCTGTATAGCTTTATAAAAGGATGTTTTGCACATGAGAGAGAGAGAGAGAGAGAGAGAGAGAGAGAGAGAGAGAGAGAGAAAAAAAACCATACACACACATATAAATTAAGTTGGGAGGACACTGAACTGACCTCTCTGCAGCAGGTAACTTCCCGGACAGCAGGCAAAGTAACGGAGACCAGGACCGCATGGAGAGGGAGAAACACAGGCCACTTTCATCACTCTGTCTCAACTGTTAGCGCCGGGGCCGGTCATTAGAGTGTGACGTCAGACCCCCGGCAACTGCACTGAGGCAAAGGTAAGAGGAGGGGAGGAGTCGGGAGGGGAGGAGGGACGGATCAGCCCCCTCCTCTGCTATGGCCCGTGGCAGGTACTGTAACGAGTCAGTCTGACTCATTACAGCAATGCTGTCAATGCCGCCACGGGCACCTATTCCGTCAGTGATGCATAACTGGTGCAAATTACTTGGTTCCTGTGCTGGACTGCCAGTATGGATCTCAGTAGTTCAACACCATTTCTACTAGTGCGTTCAAAGGTTCCGCACATGTACTTTTGCCATGGCACATGCATGCTGTTCAGGTCCTTTATCGCATTTCTCCCTGATGTTATCAACCTTCAATCCAATGTAAGTAGACCTGCCCCGTTCTACAGTGGTGGTACCCTAGCCAAGTCTGGATAACTCTATTGGTTTAACATGTGTCTTGTTTTGACCTTGACAGTCATTCTGCCTGCTACAATTCCACTGTATAATGCAACCTGCTCAAAATCTCTTACATGGGTGCCTCTTGTACTTTTCTTACCTGCATACACTGATCCAGCTCACGTCCCGTGACCTCACTTCCTGGATTCTCCACGTGTGCCATTATACCCAGAGCTGTTCACTGTGCATACTGATGGCCTGATTCAGCAAGGATCGCAGTTGCTAATACCCACGCAATCAAATGGTTGTTGCATCCTGCGCATGTGTATGCATCGCAGTGCGTGAACTAGCTATTACGATCGGGAGTGCGATCACAGAGGCTACGCAGACCCCTCACAATTGACAGGAATCACCATTTGTGGGTGGTGATGGGGGGGTGGTCGGGGAAGCGCAGGCGTGCCAGTGCGTTCACACGCCGTTGCAGGGGTGTGCATAACTTAGCCACTGTGATGCCATTTGCAGTGTGAGGTCTCATAGCGTGCGTGGATGTTAGTAATTTCTGAGTAAGGTCAGGGCTTGTGCAAGTGTGTGTGAGGCTGCGATGGTACTCCATTGTACCGATGGTTTCGCTATGCTGCTAAACATTACGGATGTGGGTAAGGTAAAGTGGGCGTCCTTATGCATACTTGCCGACTTAGAAATTCTCCTCCCCGGGAGAAGCCCTGGTAGGAGAGGCAGGTGGGCAGAGTTGGGGGGTGGAACCGGCCAAAATATCATCATGAAGCCCAGTCCTCTTGCAGGAATTTGCCGCAACAACGCATATTTAAAATAGGGTCGGGGCTAAATGATGTGATTCTTATATAATCGCTACATTAGGCCCCACCCCCAAGATACGGACCCACCGATCCCCGATAATATTCTCCACATCCTGCCTATTCCATTGGATAGTGGGCAGAATGCGGGAGAAGTGCCTACCGTTCCGGAGGTGTGGGGGGTTACCTAAAAAAATCAGGAGCCTCCTGCGAATTCCAGGAGGGTAGGCATGTATGCCTTATGTTGTGCTGAGTTTGCATTGCCATCGCAATGGATTAGCTTGCTATCGCAGTTGAATTGCGTGCGTACTCAATATTGCGATCCGTATTGAATCAGGCCCTGAGGCCTGCTCACAATATCTGACCATGCCACCTTCGACTCTCCCTGTCTGCTGTGCCATTCCATAAGAATAACTTTGTGCTGACGTCTCTTCAAGTGCCTAACCATGCCCTCCTGTGTTTACCATTACTGACTTTTTGACTGGGTAAGTATTGTCCATTCCTTGTCTGACTACAGCTATTGGAATTTCTCGGAGGTGTATTAGGTATTAATGGGTATGTTTATTAAAACTAAACTTGCTGCCAATTTATTAATGTAATATTGATATTTATTAAGAGGGCACTGCAGCAGATATCAGAGATTCTGCAGTGATTCCTCTAATCATTGCAAAAGCAGTCCCCAAAGCAGTCTATGTATCAGAAAAATAATTATTATCTTCTAGGAGGTGCTAGATAAAGGATAAGTAGAATCTTATTGGTTGCTATGGGCAACAACTTCACTTCTAAAAACCCGCACTTTATTAAATATACCCCCTAGAGTGGGTAGCTAATACCATCTTCATATGACATTAGCCCATTGTAGCCTATGGGCTAATGTATCGCATTATTTTTGAGAGAGATTCCACCTAAATCATAGTTTAAAAAAATTCTGGAAGCCCATACCTCTCTAATTCCTGCAATTGTAATAGGTTCCTCCATGTAGAACAGTCTGATTCACATGAGTTGGGTAGTTCTGCTTATACAATCTTCAAGTTCCACTTTTGCTTCAACATTCTGTAGAACAGTGGTTCTAAACTGGTGGTGCATTTAGCAATGCTAGAGGTACTTGTGCTCGAGTAGCAGCTACACAACCTTGGGACCCCAGTTGTTCCCAATCCGCCAGAAGTAGCCGACTTCCACGGAATCAGTATGACATACCACCGGACCTAAGCCCGGCGGATGAAATACTGACGCCAGAAGTCCGGCAGATGAAGATCCCGATGGCGCCTGGTAAGTTTCCTAACCAACCCCTCTCCCCCCCTAACCCTCCCTTAGGGGTGCCTAACCCTAACCTCCCTCCAGGGGTGCCCCCCCGGAAGTCCTTAAACCTAACCCCCAGCACCCGCGGCTATCAGGTCCCGACGTCCGGCTTACCTATGTTCGGTAAGCCAGGCATTCGGATGTCGGCGTAGGGCTGATGATAGGCATCGGCATTTCAACCGCCGGTTTCCTGACTACATAGTACATACCCAGGGCCGGATTAACAATGGGGCGGGTGGAGCTCCAGCTCCAGGCCACCCCATGAAATAGGCCCACAGGACCTACTGCAGTGCATGCTGTGTTGACAGGAAAAAAAACTTTTTCTGTCACCAGTCCACTACAGCGTTTCCAAAGCCCCGTCCATTCTGCAGGATTATCTCCCACTCCTTCCACCCCCGCCCGTTACCTGAAGCCTCGCTTATCCTCGGGTCTGCTCATAGCTCCGCCCCCAGACTGTCCGAAACTCCGCCTCCAGGCAGGCCGACAGTGCATTGTGAGTTGCGGTAAGCCCCACCCCCGAATCGTGTTACGCTCCGCCCCCTTCATCTGTATACCGATATGCTCAAAACTCTGCCCCTGGGTTTTCTAAAGCCCAGCCATTGACCCCTCACCCCACCTTGGCAACTAATCTGGCACACTGCAGCCAGACACTAGTGAGAAAACTCAGAAAAGTGTACATAAACAGAGGTGGGTGTAATGTCTGTGTCTGTCTATCTATATATCTCAAGATGTATATATAAAGATATATTGTAATGTGTATATAATATATATGTATGTAAATGTGTATATATGTATATATTTGTATTTATGTATGTGTAAACATGTGTTTATACTAGTATATATATATATATTATATATATGTGTGTGTGTATATATGCAAGTACGTATATATATATATATATATATATGTGTATATAAATCTAATATATATATATATATATATTTATATACACATACACAGGAATCTGTATGATATACCGCTGGACAGGATGCCGCCGGTCAGAAGACCCAATCTAAGTACCCTAACCCTCCCCCTTTCTTCCTCTAACCCTACCCTGGTGGTGCCTAACCCTAACCTCCCCCCGATGGTGCCTAACCTCCCCTCGGTGGTGCCTATCCCTAATCCCCCCTTCCCGCACCCTAAATCAAACCCACCCGGGTTAGTGCCTAACCGTAACCTCCCCCCGGTGGTACCTAACCCTAAACCCCCCTCCCCGCAGCCTAACCCTCCCCGGTCGGTGCCTAACCCTAATCCTCCTCGGGAGGTCCCTAACCCCGCCAACACTGGGCTAACACTAACCCTTACCCGTATGCTTACCTTCGGGATACCGGTGTTCGAGATTCTGACATTGGTATCTTGATCCCTTTGGGATCACAGCATCGGCTTCCTGACGGGAGTCAGGATTCCAGCTTTGGTATACAGACGTCCGGCATCCCGTCCCCTGGCATCTTAACTGCAAGTGGTAAATTAAGAGGGTACAGGAGCTTGAGTTGCACATAAGGGGACCGATTCTTGACTTGGTCCCAGAGCTGGGAGTGCAAGGAGTGGCAAGCGATATGGAAGACTTCTGAAGCCCTCCCTGCGTTGTATAGAGTACCACCTCTGCACATGTGTGATGTCACACCCACCCCACCGCTCCCAAATGGCCAGTATCAGCACAAACAGGAAGAGCGACAGGCCCTGGATTAAGGTGTATAGGGGTCCCAGAAAGTTGATTTATGAAGGTCCCTAAGATTCCACCCCCCCTTGTGCTCACCATCCCATCCCCTCTGCTGGTATGTCCAGTTTGCACTGTGCTGTGCAGTTATGTGTCACAGCGCATACATTCTGCTCCTTCAAGTCCCAGCTATACTGCACGGTCACTCTGTATATGTGTGCATCCGATCGGATCCCTCCCAAGGGGGAGCGTACCAATAAGAAGCCCATAGGCTTCTATTGGGTAACTCCACCTGAAGATGGCATTACCCATTGGTGCTTTGTACATATGGGAAATGCGGTAAAACCCCCAAAAACTGCATTTTCGGGGTTTTACAGCATTTTCCCCTTTAGTACATCCCTTCCCCGTCATACCTGTTCTATTAGCACTATTTCAATATGGCAATAACAGATTGTTGTTTTTTTTTAAATGGAAACAAAAAACATATAATTTTAGACTTCTGAGTTTTTTTATAATTTTAAATATTTTTTATTTTTTTCATTTTAAACTTTTAATTTTTTTTTTTTAATTAACAAAAAAAACTTAATGCCCAAACAAGCTCATACATACACAGCTGTACAGTAAGGTAGCCCTTACTGCCCTAGTCCAGTATTACCATTGCAGATATTTTTTTTTTTTTAAAGGAACAGCTAAAGAAGGCAGTGACTAGGGATGTGGGATGAACACTTATAGAAATATGACAATGATCAGTGAACAATTTTGATTTTTTTCTTTTATTTAAACTATTCTAGTACTCAATGAAAGACAGACAATAGAGTTCATACCATTTCACACAGAGCGCAACTTTTTCTTGTAATTGCTCCACTATAGCCACACCCATGGCACTGTCCACACCCCCTGTGCAGACCACACCTCGCAGCTCACGCCCTCACATCTCTAGTTACACAATAGGCCAGTGGTTCCCAAACTGTGTGCCGTGGCACCCTGGGGTGCCTTGGGACACTTGTAGGGGTGCCTCAGGTTAGTGGTTCACACCAAATCAAATTATTTATGGTCAATGTAATGTAAATATGTGGACAAACAGAAGCTCAAACCTGTCCACAACCACATAAATTAATTTAAGGATGACAGGTAAGCACGATTTACTTCACTTTACTACTTTACAATTTTTCAGGATTCACAATAACAAATGTTTGGTTTAGGGGTGCCGTGAAAACAATGCTGATACTCTAGGGCGCCGTGATTCAAAAAAGTTTGGGAACCTCTGCAATAGGCCCTTCATAAATATCAGCTCCAGGCCCATGTGAACATTAATCTGGCACTGTACATACCGACTTCCACATTATCTCCGCTGTATAAAGCAGAGAGGTCAGGCTGATATTAAGCATGCAGTGATTAGCCTTATGCACAGGGCCTTATTCAGAGCTGCATGCAATGTCAATGTTCACTGAGTAGAGAAATCTTTTGCTACAGCGCATGCACGAATATCCCTAAATACTCCTATGGTGCATGCATTACACTGTGTAACGACACAAAGGTGTTGTTGTGATTAAGATAAAAGACATCAGAAAGGTCTTGAAAAAGTGCTGGGCAGTGACTGGGAGATGGCTAAGCGGACAGAAGGAGATGGTCCATCTTATGGGCATGTCACTGATAGTGGTTGTGTACTCAGGGCCTGATTCAGCTGCAATTTCACATGGAACGCAGATATAAAAATATGCTAACGCTTCCAAAGCTTACCTGAACATAGGGACGTCCACTGCTGCCTTCTCTTATACGTCCGATGACGTAGAACAGCGTAAACATCGGTACTATCAATGCATCATGCATTCCTGCAGCTTGTAAGTCAAGTCTGACCAGCCGCAAACACTGCAGCTCTCCTGACATGCAGAGAGCTCTCATACTCCGAAGGCGCAATGAAACCACCCCTTATTTGCATAACCAAAACTCTGTGAATGGTTCCTGTGTACAAGAGTAATCGCAATGCAGCGTTCTCACATGTGCAATAGCAAACAATTGCTCGTTCTGCGAAAATATCGGCATTGGCTCTGTCTTTGAATCAGGCCCTCAGACACTCAAGTGTTCATTTTGGAGGCCATAAACAGACGTTAAATCTGCACCTGCCATAGTACTGGTACAAGTTTAGATGGTGGGCCTGTTTGGTGGCGTCTAAAGGCACACCCGAGGTATAACAGCATCCACAGACACTGCCAGTGGGCATCTTTGTCCTTGCATATGTGATGTACTGACTGGCTTGTACAGTGCTGCACCACTAGGACCAGGTTCAGGTGTGTTCGGATTGCTTTGGTGGCCGATTTCCCCGTGTTAAGATAGGACACACCGTGACAGAGAGGCAAGCCTGAATTCCCCTTTTGCAGACACAATGACCAGTCAGGAGGGAAGGTGCAACGCAATTTTATTATTTGTTAATAATTAACAACAAATGACAGGAGATACAGTATTTACCATTTACAGATGGAATTAAATTAATTACACTATTCAATGACAAGGTATTTATTATTACCTCGCCGTCATCTACCGGTGACCCCAGCTGGCAAGCAATGTGAAACAAGAACCACAATTCCTGGAGAAATTTATTTTACCAAAAAAACAAATGAGAGACCTAAATATGAAACCTGCTGGTCTAGCTTGAATCAATGGTGCTCCGGCAGTCTATAGCTGTGAAATACAGTCTGGGTTAACCCTCCCTTTTTGCTAAGAAAAACGTGGGAAAACACATGCAGGTTGGATAGGTTCTTGTAGTGCGCCAGCTGTAACAACAAATAGTCTATGCAAAATAATTAGCTGCAAGCAGGGTTATGCACCTGCAGGTTGGATAGGTTCTTGTAGTGCACCAGCTGTAACCACAAATAGTCTGTGCAAACAATTAGCTCCAAGCAGGGTTATGCACCTGCAGGTTGGATAAGTTCTTGTAGTGCACCAGCTGTAACAACAAATAGTCTATGCAAAATAAATAGCTGCAAGCAGGGTTATGCACCTGCAGGTTGGATAGGTTCTTGTAGTGCACCAGCTGTAACAACAAATAGTCTATGCAAAATAATTAGCTCCAAGCAGGGTTATGCACATGCAGGTTGGATATGTTCTTGTAGTGCACCAGCTGTACCAACAAATAGTTTATGCAAAATAATTAGCTGCAAGCAGGGTTAGGCACCTACAGGTTGGATAGGTTCTTGTAGTGCGCCAGCTGTAACAACAAATAGTCCATGCAAAATAATTAGCTGCAAGCAGGGTTATGCACCTGCAGGTTGGATAGGTTCTTGTAGTGCATCAGCTGTACCAACAAATAGTCTATGCAAAATAATTAGCTCCAAGCAGGATTATGCACATGTAGGTTGGATAGGTTCTTGTAGTGCACCAGCTGTAACAACAAATAGTCTATGCAAAATAATTAGCTCCAAGCAGGATTATGCACATATAGGTTGGATAGGTTCTTGTAGTGCACCAGCTGTAGCAACAAATAGTCTATGCAAAATAATTAGCTCCAAGCAGGATTATGCACATGTAGGTTGGATAGGTTCTTGTAGTGCACCAGCTGTAACAACAAATAGTCTATGCAAAATAATTAGCTCCAAGCAGGGTTAGGCACATGTAGGTTGGATAGGTTCTTGTAGTGCACCAGCTGTACCAACAAATAGTTTATGCAAAATAATTAGCTGCAAGCAGGGTTATGCACCTGCAGGTTGGATAGGTTCTTGTAGCGTGCCAGCTCTAACAACAAATAGTCCATGCAAAATAATTAGCTGCAAGCAGGGTTATGCACATGTAGGTTTCATAGGGTCTTGTAGTGCACCAGCTGTAACAACAAATAGTCTATGCAAAATAATTAGCTGCAAGCAGGGTTATGCACCTGCAGGTTGGATAGGTTCTTGTAGTGCACCAGCTGTACCAACAAATAGTCTATGCAAAATAATTATCTGCAAGCAGGGTTATGCACCTGCAGGTTGGAGAGGTTCTTGTAGTGCACCAGCTGCACCAACAAATAGTCTATGCAAAATAATTAGCTGCAAGCAGGGTTATGCACCTGCAGGTTGGATTTGTTCTTGTAGAGCACCAGCTGTAACAACAAATAACACAGTCCTTGAGCCTTGAGAAAATAGGGACAACAGTCTTCCTAATTGCCTGTGCCACAAATTACTATCACCAGAATTGCCAGCCAGGGCTACACAGGGCTAAATAAACAAATAATATACATTACATCAGCATGAATGGACTTTAAAATGGATACCAGGCCACATAGTGTATAAGAGACAATTTACATCAACACCAATACGGGTAAATACTCAAAACTTTGGGTAAAAACTCAAAAGAATTTCATGCAAGCAAAATATTAATCAGCATTGACAATAATAACACAGCGAGCAGTGAACAGCTTTACAGAGTATTATAACAGATAAAGAGCCACGGAGGGCCACTATCAACCCTTTAGCTAACACACGAGTCAAACAGTAAACAGAGCCAAATACATATCACATGGCATTACATTTACTTTAAAGCTAGACATAAAATACTTTGTACATCACCCACAGTGGCATCGGACTTGAGCCGACACCCATAAGGCACGTCCTCTCCTGGACATGAGCCAGAGGTTCACAGGAAAGAAAATGACCACCAATACAACTCTTGGGGAAAAGAGGGGGTGACCTATCTTTTATTTCCGCCCTATTTCATCACTACACACACACTTTACCTAATTTAAAACACTATGACTCCTTTCTACACCCAGTTGTGTGGGAGACTAACTCCCGGTCCCAGCTTTTACACAAAACCTAGTCTCCCAGCCTAATCATGGTTAGCCACAAGGTAAAGGATAATGCAATAGACCCAGGGGACCCAGATAGGATAGGTGTACAGAGGGGCAGGGCCTTAATGGAGGGAAGATAGGAGCTGTGGAGGGACAGAGTATAGGGAGGTTTTGGTATGATCTTACCCCTGGCAGTGGCTGTTCAGCCTCCCACAATGTCCAGGGAAACTCTGGGATGCCCAGCACTGCACCAGAGCTCCCAGCTGCAGACCTCCGGCAGGTAGTTTACAAGGAGCAACAGGTGCAAAATCCTTTTCCACAGGGGCTCTGTCCAGCAAACACACACAGCAGCAGGAGGGGTCCTGAAGCACTCTTCCTCTGGGGCTGTCTTTTCTTCTGCCTGTGCGGGTGCCAGCAGGGTTTTCGTCACTGGCGGGACCTTTTCCTCAGCTGGGGCTTCATCCACGACGATGGAGTGATGAGACCTCCTTCCTAGGCAGCTCCTCTTCTCTCCCAGCATGCGCAGACTTCCATATGCAGTGACTCCTGATAACAGGCACTTAGGAAGGCAGTCCTTTATTCAGAGGGGGCTTCTTCCAAAGCAGGGTGCTCTATGCAAATCCCCAGGCAAGCTTCCTCCAGGGACTCACATTCAGCATCAGAGCACCTCTCCTGGCAGATTGGATAGGTAGCCTTCCTGGCTAATGTGAAGTCTGGTAATTGTAATCCATGGCAAACATAAAAGTTATAGCATCCCTATGTTTACAGCTCCAAGGGCACTCCACAGCAACTCATTACAGACAGCACCAGGTGCAGTATTTGTAATCCAGGGTAAATGAGAGGGGTTTATGCTCCCCTATTTGTACAGATCCAGGGACACTCCACAGAAGCACCTCACAGACAATCCTTTTTTCAGAAATTCCTCCCAGACTCTTTCTACAGAAATTCTTCCCCAGACTCTTTCTACAGAAATTCCTCCCAGACTCAGCACTGACAGCCATGAGGAAGGTATTATATAAGCTCTCCCTCACTCTCCTCCCTGTTGGTCTGGCATCTATGAGTGGACAGAGGGGACCCAGCAACAGGTCGCCTACAGGGATCTCTGCCTGGACACCTAGGCTACCAATCAATAGGGCAGGATTTTCCCTCCTAAATGGATCGCTGACCAAGGGGCACTGTCTACCTCCCTGTCTGCACATGCTCAGTGGGATTCAGGGAGAGCAAGGTCAGTCAAAGTTCACTATATTGCCTATTATATGGAATGGGGCTGCAGTATATCTATGTGTACATACATAAAAAAAATATTGGGGGACCCCCATTTGGGAACAAACTTGGGGGTACCACACATATTTATACGGATGGATGTACACCAGGGAAGGCGTTTGCAGTGACATTTGCACATATTTGCAGACGGACTACCTCAAAAGATAGATGTGGCTGTGTCTGCATCCACCTCTGAATCAGGCTCTCAGTCTCCCCCTGTCACTGAGCGATCAGAGGAGGCAAGTCTGACAGCTATCACAAAGGTGCAAAGACAGGAACTTGAGTTCAGTCCATACTTGCCAAAGTTCAGTCCATACTTGCCTACTCTCCCAGAACTTGCGGTAGGCTCACGATTTTTTGGGTAATCCCCCACACCCCCGGAAGAGTAGGCACTTTTCCCACATTCCATGCAATGGGAAGAATTTTTTCCCATGATCGGTGGTCCGCGGGTAGGGGGCGTGGCCTTATGAGGAGATTCTTAGCCCCGTCCCCTAGTTAAATATGCAGGATTCATAGCACTTAACAGTGATGGGGCGGTGCTTAATTATGCTGAAAGTTTGGCCTTGTCCCGTCACCACCCACCTGCATCTCCTCTCCAGGTAACTCCCAGAGAGGGAAATCTAAACGTCAGCAAGTCTGGTTTAGTCCCTTGTTTAAGCTGAATAGGATGGCACACGGATAGCAGCACGAAGACATAGAAATAAGGTAACTGCAAGGGCAGAGAGAGGTCTGTGGAGGAGGCAGAGAGAGAGAGGTCTGTGGAGGGGGCAGAGAGAGAGAAGTCTGTGTGGGTGTGAAGGGGCAGAGAAAGGTCTGTGGAGGGGGCAATTAGAAGTCTGTTGATGGAGCAGAGAGAGCTATGTGGAGGGAGCAGAAGGAGCTATGGGCCAGTGTGTCGGAAATGTTTACATGTGTATAAATTTATACCTTCTGCAAAGTGATACTTGACCTATTCCCATAGGGCCTGATTCAGAGATGTATGCTATTGCTGTCGCTGCTGCAAATTTGTACGCAGCTGCTATGCAAAAATATGCAAATGCTGCAGCCGCTGCGAGATGTATTGAGATGCCCACCTGCGGATTTGCAAATCCAAGCATCTGCGTACAATGTAGTAGCATCTGTGTACAAAGGACCTCATTCAGAGCAGAGCCGCTCACAAAAAGCGCTCGCTCTGAATGAGGGCGGCCGCTTTTCTTTTGAGCTTTAGGGAGTGACTAGGTGATGGTCGCGATAGTCAAGACCATCGCGACCATCGGGGCTTGCGACGAGACCCTTGCGGTAGGGTCTCGTCTACCGCAAGCCCCAGGTAGCTTCCTGCTCTAACAGAGCAGGAAGCTCCCTACTGACATCACTGGTGATGTCAGCAGGGCCGCCTACAAATGGCAGGCGTTCCTTCAGGAACGCCTCCATTTGTCCGGCCACCCCCCCACCCCGCCTACAAAATGAGGTGAGCTGTCGATCAACATCGACTGCCGCCCCATTTATAGCGAGCCCCGGAGCCAGTGACCCTCACTATCGACACGCTTGCGAGCGGGTCTGAATTAGGTCCAAAGACTCAGCATCAGTGGCAGATCGTTCGATTGTTGCAGTCCTGAGTGAGTCTGTGATCATGCAGAATGGGTGTAGGAATGGAGACGCCGGAGCCATATTCCTTGAGTATGGGATCGTAGTTGCAGGGTGAGACCCCCCCGAAATGGTTGCAACACCTGCATTCCTTAACGCACTCCCCGTTACCTCAGCCAAATGTTCACTGACAATCAAACTGCAAATAAAAATACTCACTGCGAGCGACTATGGTAATGTATCTTGATACATGCACAGTGTGTCTCCGATGCATGCGCAGATGGCGGATAATCACTCAACAGGGAAAACATCAGTATAGCATACATCTCTGAATAAAGCCCATAGTTGCTATATGGTACTCGACAAAAAAAAAGTTGAGAACCCTGCTGTAGAGCATCATTCCACTCTATGGGCCATATTCAATTAGAAGCGAAAAGGCAGTTTTGGCAACACTTTTTCGCCGATGACGTAATTTTCGCCGGTTTCAGCTTATCCCTGTATTCAATTGTAGCGTCTTTTCGCCGGCACGATAATGCAATGCAGTGTAATAGGTGAAAAAGTTTCGCCTATGAATACCCGGCGGAAAAAAGTGCAGAATTGGGGTTTTGGGGTGCAATGTTGCGGGAACCACCCTGCACCCTTTGGACACCCCCCTGACGTTAACTGCATCAAAAAACCCACAAAGGACACCCCAAAAAAGCACCTTGAAAAAATGGGTGAAAAAAATCAAAGTGGGGGTACAAATTCAAAAACTAGCAAAATGGCCTTTGGGGGGGTCTTCAAGTATGGGGGAGGTGTATTTTTGATTGCAGGTGTTTGCTGACGGTGCGTTTTTGCCACTTTTTAAATGCTTGACTTTTGCAACTTACACTACATTATATTACTTTTGCTAGCACCCATTTTCATGTACCCCAAATTTGATGGTAACTTATTTTTCCCCAAAAAAATAGCAAAATGCTATTCGTCACCACTTGCTGAAAGACGCTAAATAGCGCCTATTGAGACAATTTAAAAAACCCAAATACCTTTAGCAGAGCTATTTGGGGGTACCCATAGTGATTCCCCATGTCAGTGCATCTTTTGGGGGGTGTCAGGCTGAATTCCCCAAAACTGACAGAACTTTTTCACCGATTTCAGTTTCGTCGGGTCCCGTTTTCGCCGATTTGGAATTGAATACGGGGATAAGCGCGATACTTTTTCGCACCCAAAACCAGCGATGACGGTGAAAATTCCGGTAACTGACTTTTTGCTTCTAATTGAATATGGCCCTATATACGCAGGAGGTGGCTTCCTTTGTGTTTCCCAAATTCAGAATGGGTCAACCTCCCATTTGGCCCATAAAGGGGCCAGGCTCTCCCATTACAAGTGGCAGTAGCTGAGCATAGAGTGCTGAGATTGTCTTACAGACCCCACCTTGCTCAAAAAGCTTTAATATGTGGATGGCCCCATCAAATTGAGCACCAAGATTATGGCATACTTGGAAGTGTCTATAAAAATATAAATTAGGAATTACAATTTCAGTTCTTAGCTGATCAAATGAACTAAAGTTTTGAGCAGTATAAATCTGGCCAAGAGTAAGGACCTCTGCTCTGCACCAAACATTATCCTTTAGGAGTTTAACCAGTTCCGAACACTGGGTGCTAAATCAGAGAGCACAGGGAGAAGTGCAACTACTCTCCTAGAAAATGATGAAGGGTGACCCCTGGTGGATCAATGTGCCATTTCAGCAAATGGATAAGTTGAAAAGCATGATAATAGATTACAAATTTAGCGACGGACAGGCCCCCTGTAGTCTACGAATTGTGCAGAGTACTAAGTTTGACCATTGCCCTCTAACACCAGTGAAAGACCTTAGCAGGATAGTATATATGTTGTACTGGGTACAAATATTTAGGTTGTATGATCATTTTGATCAGATTAATTATTCTTCCAAGAAAGGAATTTGGCTTTAAGATATCCAGTTATTGTATCAATATTCGACATAGTTAGACGCAACACCAGTGATCCACACTACAGGGACGTGCAGTCAGGGGAGGCAGAGCCTCACCTGTCATAATGATTAAAATAATGGAAAGAAGATATTTATAACACAGATTATGTGTAAAAATATCTGCTTTGCTAAATTCTAATAATTTCTACAGTAAAAATCAGTCGGGAGGCATTGAGAGCGCAGCATCCCGCAGTCAATAGAAAAGCAGCTGAAGCATGCAAGCAAGGCCATGCTACGGGCTGTAAAAGCCCATTGAAAAAATAGGGGAAGCAGCACCTATAAAAGTGCCTCATTAACAGGGACCTGCCTTCAGCCCACAAGACGCCGGTAGCCCTGGGGAGGCAGCAGCCATGCAATAGAGCTTAAAGGCCACCACCCCCCAGGTGAAGACGATGGAAGCCCTGGGGAGGCTGTGGCCATGAAAAAGAGCTTATAGGCCGCTGCTCCCAGGTGAAGATGCTGTATAATAAACTTTTATTAAAATATTAAGTGTCATATTTATTTAAAATTTTCTTTACAGGCGGCCTACAGGTGCCAGCGGGCCCTTAATGTCCAGGCATGTAGGCACTTGTGGTTTTCCAAGTGTCAGCAGGCTTGCTGGTGCCTGTAAAAAACAATATTATCATACCATGAACCCCGCACCGACCGCCACCAGGGGTGCGTGGCATAGCACTGGTCTTTCAGCTGGTTGTTGCTCAGGAGGGGGATCCCAATTTCTTTTTTGGGGATCCCCACTTTCCAAGGAAATCCAGCCTTGGACTGACTAGTTTAGGGGTGGTTAATGTGATTGCAGGGGGACCCCACACTGAGTGTACCCCCTACTATGACATTATCTCCCTGGCTGGTTCAGTCTGGTGCCGGCTACTGCTAAATAGGGCAAACCCTATGCTTTTTTTTTTCTTTTTCAAGGAGAGGGGGGGTGTTAATCAGCCAGTGGCTGCCCAGCCATTGATTGCGGGAACTCCTGCAAGTCTTCCCATATTTTTAAAGCAGCAATCATTTTAAAGGTAAAATCAAGCTTGTGTTGAAATGATTTCCGCTTTAAAATATGTGAAGAGTTCCTGCAAGTCTCACCCTATTACATAAGCACCATAGTGTGGATCACTGGTGTTGTACATTATACTGTTTTCCTATATATTTTGCACTGTTGGGGACCCTTCCTAAAGTAGATTGGAAGCACTTGTGGGACTGCCAGAAAAAGAGAATATTTTGAATGGGATTGAAATCCCGACAGTGAAAACCCGAAGGTAGGAGATCACGGCGGGCGGTGGTAAGTATCCTAACCCTCCTTCCTCACCCCCTATAACCCTCCTTTAGGGGTGCCTGACCCTAACCTCCTCCCTAGTGCCTAACCCTAACCTCCCCCCAGGGGTGCCTAAACCTAAACCCCCTCCCCGCGCCCTAAACCTAACTCTCCCGGGGGGTGACTAGCCCTAGCCTCTCCCTAGTGGCGCCTAACCCTAACCCCCCTTCCCCTAGCCTAACCCTAACCTATCTTGGGGGGGTGCCTAACCCTAAGTCCCCCTGCGGTCCCTAAACCTACCACCCCCATCCCCGGGCTAGGTGTTCTACTTACCCGTCAGAAGACGATCGGGGTGGCGGGGGTCAGTCTTCCGGCATCGGGATTAACATAGTTGTCTGCATTTCGACGCTTATGTTAAGTCCTGTGTCGGGCAGGAAGTGTCAGTATTTAGACCGGCAGCATTGCGTCCGTCAGTCTAATAACTACATCCCGAATATTCCAGATCGCCAAATAAGCCTTTTTCTGGTTTATTCATTAGTAGAAGGCTATGCAATGCAATATTCACATATATGGGTACCTTCTACTCTGCACAGAGTCATGTAAATAAATCTATAAAATATTGGGCAGCCTATAAGGTGCTCTAACATTGGTACACAAACGCTAAAGATTTTTATTACATACAACTATAATAAACATATACACAGTTGTCTAGTGGCTCAAATAGTTGGTGTGGAATGTTAACGGTGTGTCCAGTACTATTCATGAAACATCATTAACATTCTCACTTCAAAAATCTCATTACTGCACACTTGTGTATAGGTTTTATTCAAGGGCGATTCCCTTAAATTTTCCAAAAAGTATCATATAGTTCCAAAGTTAGTGTAAATAGTATTCTGTTTGGCATAAACTAGTAGAAACACACTGTAATGACATGTATTCTATATCACGCTCTAGAGGGATCTTGGAAACCCTTACTATACTATTACAAAGGTAATAGGTTGGGGTGTGGGCTGTAATCTCTCTTACATGCAATATGCAGTATCACTTACAAATTTATGTAATTTACCCATTAAAAAGACGTAGATTCTGGCTTGGGGCTTTAAGACCAGAACTATATGGTGTATATTTTCTCATCTAGTACTTTGAGTAAAAAGATGACAGCGGAGTCTTATGTCCATTGCTGACTTTAATCAAAGGTCAATTCTATATTTTGTTTCTGGAGCTGTTTACCTGCGCTGGTCTTCTATAGTTGTCAGAGTCTTATTACAACAAACTACTACAGCATAGTTTCAAAAGTAGGCCACATTCTTTTCTCGCAGCAGTTGTATAATGGTACCAAGATATCTGCGGTGTAGTAAGGCCATGGCAGCTAGATCAGCAAACACTGGGCCTGATTCAGATTCGTGAATAGAGTAAAGCTGGGTACACACTTAACGATGTGTATGCCCAGCAATGCAACGGACGACCGCTCCACCGTCGGACCAACATATCTGGTAGCTGGTACGCATTACACGATCCAGTGCCCGACCGCTTGATATGTCGGCACCAGCTGCATGGGGTCGTCAGTTGCATAGTCAGATTAAGTTGCATGTAGGGCCAACCTGACAATGCGACTGACGCCCAAACGGGAGCACTCTTGATCATTAGTAGTGCACACACACTGACCGATATTGTCAATGTGTCAGCCCGATCTGCTGGATCAGAAAACATTTCGTCTACACAACGGCTAATGTGTACCCAACTTAAGAAATAACAAGTAACTGGGCATCTTGGTAAAACCATGTTACACTGCAGGTGGGGCAGATGTAAAATGTGCAGAGAGATTTAGATTTGGGAGGGAGGTGTCCAAACTCAAATCTACATTGCAGTGTAAAAATACAGCTGCCTAGCATTTATGTGCTACATGCAAAAGCATCCAGTATTTACCCCACATGCAAACAATAGTATGTATTTGCACCTCTTGCATTTCAACGTGGTTTGTCCAGGTGCACAGTTAAGCTGGCCATACACGGTGCGATATAGTAACCGATCCGATGGATTGGCACGATATAGCTGCTATATCATACCGTGTATGGGCATGATATTGTCCCGTGCGCGCTCCCGTGGGGTTGTACATCGCATCCCCAGATCTTATGGAAATTAACTCGATCTGGTGATGCGATGTACCACCCCATGTTGAGCTGTGCGGGTGATGGAGGGAGGTGCCGGCATATCAGGCGATCGGCCACCACTTTGCTCCATGTGTGGGGACCACCCGATTTGATGGGCATCGGATCGACCGTCGTCATACATGGTGCATATCGCTTTACTTACTTTATCTTACTCTATTCCTAAAGCTGAATCAGGCCCACTGATTATATATCTGTCTATGAGGTGGACAGAAGGTCTTCATTAATAGCTCACCCTACTTTTCTCCCCAGAATGCTCTTTTTTAATTGTAAATGGTAAAGCACTATGGAGCATATTTATCAAAAGAATTTTCAGGAAATACCTGCAAATATTAAGTAGCTTCAGGATGTATGAAGGGGGGACTGATATCTATTAATTCTAGGCCTCAAAAGAGATATATATTTCAATTGCAATTTTTGTATTGGCCATTGTAGGCTCTGTATACATATACTTGCTGTTTATGCTTTTCTTTCAGTTTTAAGTAAAGTCTCTGCCATGTGCATCACACAGTTCCTGGTATCAGTATCAATATTAAATGCAAGGGTTGGGTACGGAATGCCAGCATTCGGGATCCCGGCGGTCAGGATCCCAACGCTGGCATCCCGACTAGGTTAGCAACCTGACCGCTCAAGGTAAGTATTCCTAACCTAACCATTAATGCTCCCTCCCTGGTGCATAAACCTAAACTTCCCCCTAGTGCCTAAACCTAACCCTACCTCCCTGATGCCTAAACCTAACACTCCCCCCTAAGTGCCTAACCCTAGCCCTCCCCCTAGTGCCTAACTCCTAACCCTGTCACGATCCTTACTTATTTTACTGATCTTGTCCTATGACTTACCTCTGCTACCTGCTCTGCCAGTTAAGATGTCCAGATTGCCTGCAGGCTACAGCATGTCTGTCTATGCTAACTGCTGGATTCCTCTCCTGGACTGATTGCGCACTTGTGAGTCTCTCTGCTTGTGAGAGCTGCAAACTCCTGAATACAAGCAGACTTTGGCAATCCAGCTGATGAGTTAGGGTGCCTAGCCACTAGAAGACAGGCAAAAGACTGCACGATTACTACATTGTAATCGTGCAGTCGTTTGGCAGTCTGTGATGTGCCTACACTGAACGAGCAGTCGTTCAGTGTAGGTACAATCAATCATCTGCAAACATGCTGAACCTGACGTTATCGTCAGGTTGACCAGCATGTTTGCACGATGATAGATGTCTAAAAGACCAATTTTTTAAACAATCTGCAAATGATTTTCAAACGATTTTCGAATGATTATCGGACGATCGAACAATATTGATATCGTTATCATTCAATCGCTCATTTTAATCGTCTAGTGGATAGACCTGAGCTGCAGAGATCATGTGGATTTACTGTTCCAGTCCTTTAGTGCTGATCATTCTCCCTGCATAGCTCCACTGTGCAGCATTGTGTTCTCTGAGGTGCCAGTGTCCAGCATTCTCCGTGTGCCCAGGAGACTGGGTGCCGCCATGACACTTTCGGCCAGCTGACCGCTGATCATCCAGTCTGTCTCTGCAGCAGTCACATGATTCCATGCACCACTCTGCGCTTGTTTCCTTTCTCCAATCATATTTACTACAGCAGACACCTGATCCTGTTAACCAATCAGTGCTCAGGCAGTACTATAAAGAGACTTCCCGCTTCACAGTCTGGTTGCCAGTACAACATCTTCCACAGCCCTACCTGTGTCCAGACTACCTGTGCTCCCCAGAGACCTGTTCCTGAGTCCTTTACAGTGGATGCTGCTCCCAAGTCTGGATCCAGTCCAGTTCCGTCTAAGTCTGGATCCAACCCAGTTCTATCCGAGTTCGCGTCCTTCCCGGTTTAGTCCATTTTCGGTATCAGCCGATTTCAACCCAAGTTGCCTGAAGTAGCTAGAGTCAACAAGCATTGCACCTTTGTTCGGATCCCAGCTATTTAGTTATTTCTTCATGCATAGAAACTTCATCAAGCCAGCAAGTTTCCAGCATCCTGTATAATCCCTTATCCTTCTCTCTGAACCCAGCCCGAATTCACAAAACAAAATTTATATGCATAAAAATGTGTTCAATAATAAAAAAGGCAAATCATACACTAAAATAGAAATAAAAATAAATTGTACATAAATCTAATATTAAGAGAGGGGAGTCGCTTGTACATCGCGGTGCTTTAATACATCAGGCCGTCTTCCCCTGCAGTGTCCAGGCCACTTTACAGGTACACTGCAGAGTATGGGCTGCCAGTAACTGATTACTGATATAATCTCATTCATTGGTATGCATATTTACAGGACTAGTGACAGCAGTTAAGCTGAGGGGACATAAACTGCACGTTGGTCTATTTAAACGGCATAACTGTTATACTATACCATTGTGACGGGCCATCCTTTACCTTTACCATCAAGAATAACTATTAAAGGAGAGCTGGTGTACACATTTTTTTGCAGAGAGAATATCCGGGTAATCATCACTGAGATACTAAATTGCAACAGTATCAGTTATATGGATATGGATACAATTAAACCACAATCCGAAATTAGTTACTAGTAACAGTAAACATTTGAATTTTAGAAAGCCAAGACATAGCTGCTTCGTATTGTATTATTATACGCATTCTACAACATATGTAGAGAGTCTGATCAACTCTTTTCTACTGTTGGATACTACAAAAAACTGTCTATATAATGGAAATTCGCTCATATTGTATATCTGACTTTTATTTGTGATAATATTAGATTTATGTACAATTTATTTTTATTTTAGTGTATGATTTGTCTTATTTATTATTGATTACATTTTTATGCATATAAATTGATTTGTGCTATACTAACTTAAGTATTAGAGCGCAGTATATAACTGTTCTGTTTTTGCAAGTGAGGTTGACAATCACCTCTTCCCCTTCTGCTGCATCAATATTTGATCCGCCTGCCTGTTTAGCGCCGGGTTTATCTTCATCCGAATTCACAAAACCCTTCCAGCGTGACACCCTCCCCGAAACTATGCTACTTACCTTCGGGTTTCCGGCGGTCGGGGTGCAGGCGCCGTTATTCCAATAAGTGTTGGGATTCCGGCATCAGCATTGTGACCACCAGAAACCCCCTGTCGGGATATTAAACGTATCCCAAATGCAAGTGTGTATGTGCACATACACTACAATTGGCAACGAGAATTCTACTGAACCCAGCCAAGCAATGCAGCACACGGAGGCGGCTCCGTCGTGCGCATGCGCGAGACCCGGATAACGACGGACAAGCCGTCGCTCCGGGTCTCGCTACAAAGGGGGTGTGCTGTCGATGTTGAGTGACAGCACGCCCCCTTTGGTGGGTCGTGCCTGCCCAGATGGAGGTGTTCAGATGGGAACGCCTATCGTCTAGGGCCGGCCCCGCTGACATCACAAGTCCACTGGGACTTGCAGCAATGAGACCCTACCACAAGGGTCTCATCGCAAGTCTGATGGTTGTGATGGTCTTGACCATCGCGACCATCATCCTGGCCGCTCGCACTAACTGTGGGTGGTCACCCACAGCTATGCGAGCGGCCAGGAGGCCGCTCTAAAAATACAATAGGCGGGCACTGATTCAGAGCGAGCGCTCTGAAAGAGCGTCCGGCTTTGAATCAGGCCCTCAGTCTTGTTGAGTGCTGTTGGGGGAAAAACTTATGACTTCTACACAGTCTGTTAACCCCTGAGACAAGGTTGCAAAGATTATGCAGGAACATCTGTCTTCTAAGCAATTACTAACAACAGATTGCTTCAGTATCCAGAAGCAAAATCAGAATGAAGGAGAATCCATTGCAGCATCTGTAGCAGAATTGAAAAGATTGTCAGAGCACTGTCAGTTGGGCACCGGGCTAAATGATGCATTGCAGGACAGGTTTGTATGTAGAATTACTAAGTGCAGAAACGGCTGCTGACCGAGGCAGATTTCATATGTCAGCGAGCAGTGCAAGTAGCAGTGTCCATGGAAATTGCTGTGAAAGATACCCTGGAACTATAGATGGGAAGCAAAATGGTGTCTCAAATAAATAAAATGGAGGAAGTGCCAACTCCACATCAGCCAAAACAACAACTCACCAGATGTCTGTTTCCACTGTGGTAGTGGGGACCATATGCCATGGAAATGCAGGTTCAAAGCTGTAACCTGTAGGAACTGTCACAAGAAAGGACACATACAAAAGATCTATCACTCCGAGTCATGTCAGGCAGTGTCGGATGAACACAGGAAAAGTCAGCCTAAAATACGTTTGGACTGAAAGAGGGCAAATCAGACAGTGAATATGGCATGGCCAGATTACAGCTGTTTACTTTTGTGGGACCTGGCTATTTGGCTCACTCCACAGGCGAATGGGCAACACATACAGTAGATATGGAACTGGACACTGGATCAGATGGCATTTTAAAGCATTTTAAGGGTGCCAAGTAGCAGAAAACTTAAGTCGCAGGAAACTCCAGTGGTATTAAAATTAATAAATGTGACACAGGACTCTTCTTTGTCCCTGCAGTCGGTCCTTGCATGAGCTGAGGCTAATGGTGCATACACATGGTCAGATTTGTCATATTTGTCAGATCTGTCAGATGAACGATTGAATGATTTGAACGATTTTACCAAAGATTTGAACGATTTTTGACTGCATTAAAATGAATGGAATCGTCCAAGTCTGACTGCAAACACATCAGATTTCAGATATAGGCCCTCATTCAGAGCCGTTCGCTATTTGCGGTCGTTCGTTCAAAAACAAGGGGTGGCTATTCAAATGATCCGTTCGCACATTGCAGTCTGTTCACACCTCTAAGTCTGAACGAGCGAGCAAAACATACGCTCGTTTATTTGATAAAAACGCCCCCTGGCCGCTCGCACCATACGTCATGTCCGCTATTTATTAGATGAACTGCTCGCTATTCTTGTGGTTGGTTTTTTCAACCGCTATTTTGCGAGCAGTTCTGAGTTAAAAAGAAACAAGTGACGTGGTCAATGACGCTGCTGTATTAATTATGCACTCCCTTAAAACGCCCGTTTTGACCTTTAAGCACGCCTGCGTTCGAATTCCACTCCCCCGTTTTCAAGCACCTTCCCCTGTTACCACCCACATACGCCTCATTCTGTCACTCAAAATAGCAGGCCCTCGCTATATAGCGTACAAACGATTTTCGGCCGCACTGACTGGTTCGCGCATGCGTACTAAAAAACGTACGCATGCTCAGATGTGCGAACATCGCTCGGAACGAGCGTACTGCCGCTAGCGAGCGGCTCTGAATGAGGGCCATAGTTATCTGACCATCGGGAACGCGCATCGTTCATCATTCATCGTTCAGGCATGTCAGATATGTCAGATTTTCCTTCAGATATGAACGATTGAACGATTTTTTTAAATCGTTATCGTTCAGATCTGAAGAAAAATCTGACCATGTGTATGCACCATATGTTTTGAGAGAGCATTAGAACTTTACAATATATTAAGGGGAAGCTTGCACTAGTGGAAGTAGTAGTACCCAAGTTTTATTAGGTGTGGCCTGTCCCCTATGCCATCCGATGGAAAGTGGAAATGGAGGTAGACCATCTGGAGAATGAGGGGCTACGCCAGTTGTTCCAATTGTAAAGAAAACTGGCTCAGTGAGACTGTGTGGTAACTTTAAGGTCACTGTAAATCTAGTGTTACAAACAGATCAATACCCCTTACCACGAATAGAGGATATAGGGCCTGATGCAGAGGTGGACCCTATTGCAATTTGTATGCAGATGGAGAGATTGTTTGCCTTTGCCCATGCATATGCATTGCAATGCGCATGTGCAAAAGCAGCTGTGCGATCCTGCAGTGATCGCCGTGCTTGTCCGCAGACCACGGAGGCCCATTGCAGCTTGATTGACAGGAAGTGACCATTTGGGGGTGTTGACGAGGAGTGGTCAAGGAAATGCAGGCGTGCCTAGGCGTTTGAACGTCATTTCATGGGTGTGCATAAATAAGCCAATGCAAGTGCATATGCAGCCCTGCATGGCAGAAGAGCTCCCTAGGCTGTGGCAGGTCAGACATTCCGCAAGGGTAAAATGGCCGCCGATGTCCTTCGATGTTACCGATATTTATGCATGCATGCGATCGAGCATGCAAGTACGGAGGCAGCAGTGGGCATCTTTATGTTCAGGTGATCTTTGCTAACATTGGCATATTTTCACAGCTGCAAGCATAGGAATGCGCGGTTGTGTACACATTACCATCCACCTCTGAATCAGGTCCATAGTTTCCAACCTGACAGGGGGACAAAAAATCATCAAAATTGACCTTGCATATGCCTATGGGAGATGACTCTAAAGTGTTGCTAATTACCAACACACACAAGGGACTGTGGGCCTGATTCAGACCCGCTCGCGAGCGCTGAGCACTCGCAGGCAGGTCGATGTTGCCCTAATGCGCATGCGCACGATGGAGGTGGCTCTGTTGTGCGCATGCGCGAGACCCGAATAACGACAGCCAAGCCGTCGTTATGGGTCTCACACCAAAGGGGGCGTGCTGTCGATGTTGATTGACAGCACGCTCCCTTTGGTGGGCGTGTTGGGGGCGTGGCTGCCCAGACGGAGGCGTTCCCATGGGAATGCCAACCGTCTGGGGCCGGCCCCACTGACATCACTAGTGATGTCAGTGGGAGTGCTTTTGGCTCTGATAGAGCCAAAAGCACTCCAGGGCTTGCGGCAGCGAGACCCTACCACAAGGGTCTCGTCGCAAGCCCGATGGTCGCGATGGTCTTGACCATCGCGACCATCATTTTGGTCGCTCGCTATAGCTGTGGGTGGTCACCCACAGCTATGTGAGCGGCCAGGAGGCCGCTCCAAAAGGTAGGAGGGACGGCCCTGATTCAGAGCGAGCGCTCTGTCAGAGCGTCCGGCTCTGAATCAGGGCCTGTGTCGCTATTACCGGCTGGTATTTCGCATCGCCTCTGCCCCTGCACTCTGGAAGATGACCAGGTGTTACAAGGGGTGGCAGGTACACAATGCTATTTGGGTGACATCATGAGACTGGTGCATCAGACACAGAGTACAAAATCTGGCACTGGTCTTACAGCCTCTTGAACAATATGGGCTGCAAGTGAAACAAGACAGATGTGAGTTCTTTACGGCTTCCATTACATACTGTGGATACAGTATTGATGCAGAAGGGATACACAACTATCAGGTCAAATTGGCTGCAGTGCTATAGGCTCCCCCATCAAAGGACATTTCCCAAAATCCCATTTTGGGATTTGTGTACTATTACAATCGCTTTATGGAAATCCTGTCAACAGTTCTGCATCCACTGCATCAATTATTACAACAGGGTCAGAGGTGGCATTGGTCCATGAGATTTGAGCATGCCTTTAAGGTAGCAAAAGAACTGCTAATGTCAGATACCATCTTAACACACTAAGGGGTCTATTTACTAAGCAGTGTTAAGAGACAGAGGGCCTAATTCAGACCCGCTCGTGAGTGCTGTGCGCTCGCAAGCGGGTCGATGTTGGCCCAGTGTGCATGCGCACGACGGAGGCGGCTCCGTCGTGAGCATGCGCGAGACCCGGATAGCGATGGGCAAGCCGTCGCTCCGGGTCTCGCTACAAAGGGGGCGTGCTGTCGATGGTGAGTGACAGCACACCCCCTTTGGTGGGTGTGCCGGGGGCGTGGCTGCCCAGACGGAGGCGTTCCCATGGGAATGCCTACCGTCTGGGGCCGACCCCACTGACCTCACAAGTGACGTCAGTGGGAGTGCTCTTGGTTCTAATAGAGCTGAAAGCACTCCAGGGCTTGTGGCAACAAGACCCTACCACAAGGGTGTCGTCGCAAGCCCGATGGTCGCGATGGTCTTGACCATCGCGACCATCTTCCTGGCCGCTGGTGGTCACCCACAGGTATACGAGCGTCCAGGAGGCCGCTCTAAAAATGAAGAAGGATGGCCCTGATTCAGAGCGAGCGCTCTGTCAGAGCGACCGGCTCTGAATCAGGGCCAGAGTGAAAAGTAATAAGGTGCCAGCCAATCAGCTCCCAACTGTCATTTTTCAAACACAGCCTGTGAGATGACAGTTGGGAGCTGCTTGGCTGGCACCTTATCTCATTTCACTCTGTCTCTTAACACTGCTAAGTAAATAGACCCCTATATACCAGTCAGATTAGCTTATGATGCCTCCGTCTACGGAACTGGAGATGTCTTGTCTCATGTTATGGCTGACGGAAAAGAGCATCCAATAGCCTTTACTTCATGGGCTTCGTCCAAAGCTGAACATAATATTTTCATGCAGGGCACATTGTAGCCTATCGGCAGAAAATGTAGCCCATTTACTACAATGGGCTAACACCAACTAAAGATGGCATTAGCTAATAGTACCACTGGATGGATTTTTCCTTGGTGAGGTTCTCTCACTGGATCAAACACACCGAATTAGCATATTTTAGCAGCTGCATTCCGTGCGAATTCGCAGTTGCGATCCGCACTGAATGAGGCCCTCTATTCCCAACTCAGAATCAGGCCCAGTGTCGTTTCAAACTCACTTTAATAGTAAGTTACTATTGTAACTATGACACTTTCGTAAGTCCGTCATTCCTAAATAAACAATCTAGCAATTTGGATGCTATGTTTACTCTCACAGAACTTTGGAGTAACAACCACTAAACTTGAGAGTATGGAAACACAGCTAACTTCTTAACAAATTCATGTCCCACAGCAAACACACATTGCTATAGCTACCATATTAAATAGACACAGCCAGTGTAAACGGTCCTGTGCTTAATAATTATTCAGCTCTTTTGTTAGCACTTCACATGGCAACTCAGTGACCTTTTTAGGGACATCTGTGACATTCCACAACTTCATGTATAATTAGCATATGAAATAGTTCCCAATTCCTGTGAAGTGTGTGGTTTGCTCTATCACCAGGACAATGAGGCCAGCTATGCTTATCCAAGCGACAGAGAAACATTTCATCTGAAAACCTACAGCAGGCCCTAATCAGACACCTTACTCTCTCCATACCCAAGTCAATGGGTGGGTACAGATAAAGGTCTTTAAGTTTAGCTACTTAGCTGCTTTGTACTGATTGAAGCACAAAACTGGACCACACACTTAGACACATTACACAGGTCAATATGATTAAGTCTTTAAGGATAAGGGATTCTACTATTCCCTGCAAACTAATCTATGTTCCTTCCAAGTGCACCATAATGGTAGTTAAATGGGAGCATAACCCCCAGTAGGGGTGCATTTAAAAGCATACACATTAATGCACAGATTGCTTGGTATGAAAATGCATATCAAATCAAGATGTTTAATACAGTTAAGGTCCTGGAGCCAGGTTCCATACCGTCATTAGATTACATGTTCCCTAACAGCATAATCCCAGAGATTGTTTAATCATATAATGTAGAATGTCACAAAGTACCAGGAATGCTGGATGTTGTATCTATGACCCTGAAACATTAAATTTGTAGATTGGTTTAAGTTTTAAATATTGACCAAGACACAACTTTGCTAAAGTTCTCCCCTATGTGGTGGAGACAGATCATGCTGCGGTTTGGCCCTCGCAAATCAGTCGACATTCAGAGGCGAATTAAGTCTTTTCTAAGATGTTTTGTTCAGACACACCAGACCATGAATGAGGCTGTAATCTGGTTTAATTGTAAAATGTTCCCCCACCAGCTAAGGAAAGAAATTACCCTACCACTTGCAATATAAGCACATACACATATGTATAATCTGCAGCAAATGCTATTGGAAGTCATAGTATATTTATTCCATTTTTGTGCAACCAATTCTCTTATTCAGGGGAGTATTGGGAAGTTAAAGTAGTTCTAGAAAACAAATATATGAAAATGGCCTAATCTATGCAGAATCAAATCAACTGTAGGTGGGTTTAAATTTTAAAATCCATTTTCCTATGCTGTATAAATAAATCAGATTGCTTCTGCCTAAAGCTGGGTACACACTTAACAGATATATCTGCAGATGATGGTTGTTCAGACACAATGAACAACCATCTGTCTTCTGACCGCGGGTCCCACTGGCCGGGAGGCAGCAGCAGAGTCAACTCGATATGTTTGTGAACGACGTTGTTCACAGACATATCGCTGGTACACAATGGCCGACGGATACACAACGGCCGATGGGCACCCATTCAATTGATCAGCCAATATATCTGCCTGTGTGTACCCAGGAATCAAGGATAACTGTGCTTAAAACTTACAGCATCCTACTGACACACAATACAGAGAGCATCCCTGTGGTGGTGCATCCCAGTGGTGGTGCTATGGTCCTGACTCAGACCCGCTCGCGAACGCTGAGAGCTCGCAAGCGGGTCGAAGTTGGCACAGTGCGCATGCGCTGATAGAGCCGAAAGCACTCCAAGGCTTGCGGCAACGAGACCCTACCACAAGGGTCTCGTCGCAAGTCCAATGGTCACGATGGTCTTGACCATCGCGACCATCTTCCTGGCCGCTCGCTATAGCTGTGGGTGGTCACCCACAGCTATGCGAGCGGCCAGGAGGCCGCTCTAAAAATTAAGAGACGGCCCTGATTCAGAGCGAGCGCTCTGTCAGAGCGTCCGGCTCTGAATCAGGGCCTACTGTATGTTTTTTTCAGTGGAGTAAATATACTACTCTTTACATTTCACATTCATATCAATGAGTATTTTCATATTAAGAGCCAACTCACCAGGAGGCATCCTAGAATCCTCCAATATGACATTACAAGGATCAGCAAAGCTCCCAGCTTCCGATCCCATGCATGCCTCTCAGCACAGTGATACACAGAATGGAAGTTTCTCAATCAATTTATTGGCCCATCACAGGAGCATGTAAGGGAGGGGTTAATCTAGACAAGGCTGGTGGTTTACCATACGTTTGCAAATATATGTAGCTGAGTGCTTTGTTTTTTATTATTATGTAGGATGCAAGCCTTTTGGTGGCCCATTGCAGTGTGTTTTTTTTTTTTTATATACAATGCTTTTATTAGGGTAAACAAAAAATATAAAACAGATAGCAGAACTGTATATTAGCATATAGATTAAATTAATAATATACAAACAGTAGCACAGCTTATAATAGTATAAAAAAACAAATGAGGAAAAGTGACCAAAATACAGGTAAAATCCAATTGGCAAATTGACATATTACAAATGTAATAGACAGTATAAAAAATAAACCATATACATTAAACCAAAGGTCACCACATATTTTTTACAATAATCAGAAAATAAAGTAAAATACAAAAACAAAATAAATTCTAACATAAAAAGAACACAAATAAAAAGAAAAAGGGAGGAGGGGGAGGGAGGAAAAGACAAGAAAAGGAAATCAGCAGAGTCCAGGAGTAGAGAGAGACTGAGATTGGAACCATGGGGACCAAATGGAGTGATATTTAGTGGTCAAATTGTTTTGTAAACTGGTAATGTATTCCATGGAAGCAATATAATTGACTTTAGCCATGAGGGCAGCCATGGAAGGATGGTGATGATCTTTCCAATGTTTGGCTATTAGGGTTTTGGCAGCATTGCAAATATGGGTAATCAGTTTGTCTTGGATATTGGAAACACCGGTAGGTGGGGCATTTATAGTAGGGATGTCCCAGGCTCCAAAGTGAGTCTAGTTCCAAGGGCCTGATTGATAACTTGACAGACATGTTTCCAGAAGAGACGGATAGAGGGACATGTCCACCAAATATGGTAAAATGTACCTTCTTCACCGCAAAGTCTCCAGCACATATTGGAAGTGGCTGGAAAAATGGCATGAAGTTTAGTGGGAACCAAATACCAACAGGTATATACTTTGTAGCAAGTTTCCCAAATAGCAACACTAATTTCGTCCCACTGATCATCATCTAAGGCTGCAACAAGGTCTGACTCCCAAAGCAATTCATGGAGGTCACACAAGGACAGGTGGGGGCCAAAACAAAATTATAGATTGCTGAAATATTCCCCTTCTTTCCAATTGAGTATAAACATAAACATTCAAATGAAGTAAATGCAGTGAGGGAGATGTAATTTGAGAGTGGAGAAAACTGACGATTTGGAGGTACTGGAATAGACACGAGGAAGGAAGGCCAAAGCGCTCCTGAAACTTCTGAACTGAAGATGGGGCAAATTCTCTTCTGACATGAAGAAATCTATCAATGCCGCAATTACGCCACGGTGCTGCCATCTTGTTAACACAACCCGGGGGGAAAAGGGGATGATCCCATATTGGAGTTAATGGAGATGGAAAAGGGGAGAGGTCATAAATGGTATTATATTTGTCCCAGAGCTGGAGGGAGAAATTAATAGTGGGGAATAAGTATGCCGAGGCCGATCTAGTGTTTGGGAAGCCAAATCGAGTTACTGAGTGAACATACATGAAATAAAGAGTTCCCAATGTCCACCCATTTTTTGATTCCTGAAGTTGAATGCTATGATATAATATGATTAAGATGACAAGATGCATAGTAGGAATGCAAAATTGAGAGCCCCAAACCCCCCAAAACTGTACCTTTGCTAAAAATTGAACGTCTTATATGTGGCTTATGACCCGCCCAAATATATCGGTTACATGTTTTTTGCAAAGAGGCAAGGGTCGTACGAGGTACTGAGACTTGGAGAGTCTGGAACAAATAAAGTAAATGGGGAAGAAAGTTAATTTTAAGAGAGTTTATTCACCCAATCCAAGACATATACATGCGATCCCAGGTCTTAAGATCTCGTGTGAGGGATCTAATCATTGGGACAAAGTTAGATTGATAAGAGGGAGAAGAAGGTTTTGGTGATATATACCCTGAGATACTTGATAGCAGAAGGTCTCTAAAGAAAGGGGAACTTGGAAGTTAATATGGATTGTAACTGGTGGGAGATATGCAAAGCAAGGGCTTCTGCTCCCTCTCTCTCTCTCGCTCTCTCTTTAAGTACACAGGTTAAATACACTGACAGCAGCAGAGATCTGGCTGGAAGAGGGCCATAGGCTGGTTGAAGTGACAACTATGGGCATGGCCTACCAATTACGGTGGCTGCAGCTTTTGAAACACCCAAAGTTGAGTTGGACATGCCTCCCAGCAGCTACAGGTGCCAGGGCTTTTTTTTTAAACCCTCTTGGCTCAGTTGCATACGTAGGAATATGCATGAGACCTATTATAAAGCGAGCCTCAGCTTTTATAGGCAACTATGATTCCTATAGATGCGCTATTGCAATCTCTGCTTGTGACTGCCAAACAAAATGATTTCCTCAATTAACCTCTCCTCAGTAATCATGAACTCCTTCAGCTTCATCTTACCACCTCCATGCAAAATTAATAAAAACATAGAGGTAATGATCTTTTGCGCCAATTCTGTCCAACTGTGATGCTATTATTCCCTGTTTCTGCGTCTTCTTCCACATGGAGTTTCCTCAATGATGTGAAGCAGGAAAACAAAGACAATAGATGTATGAATATGATCATCAGATATAATTGAACACAACCAATCTAGGCTGTATAAAGGTCACCAGTGTCTTTAAATAAAAACACCGTACAACCACTCAGTTTTCCCATGCAATAAAGGAAGAGGTTCTGCTCACTTTAATTCTCACATAGGCAGATGAAATGATCCTCATATAAAGGTATCTTTAACTCTTACGGATAATGTACCATTCCACCTCACATGTGATAGATTGGAACCAAGATGCTTACACAATATCTTACATAAGTGAATGTAGTGATCTTCATATAAAGGTATCTTGAGCTGTTATAACTGGGTAACCAAAGCCTTTCACATACATAAGACCATGTAGGAAGCAGCAAAGTAGATGCTCATACTAATTCTTACATCAATAGGACTATTCACACTCTCATCAGGGTTTCTGTAGGACCTTTAAATTGTTAAAGGTCACAGGTGAAACATAATTTAGCACAAAAAAAGGCTTCTCATGGTGCAGCATTTTCACAAAAGAAGCTTTATTACATGAATAAACAATAAATAAAGGGTTTGCTTTGTATCAGATGGTATATTGCATATCCACAGAAACTATATACACCTGCAGAGGTCCTTGATTGCTGGTTTACAATAAAATAAGAATCCCCTTGTCACACCTGCAACATGTTTCGACACAAGTGTGTGTCTTTTTCAAGGTATGCTATTACAAGAGTAGATGACTTGGATGAGGTATTTCAGATGCTGACAATTTGGCATCACCCAGAACTTGTCTATTTGTGTACCTTTCTAGTCTATCTTTTTCATCTAATTGATTTGTACCAGGCAGAATCTATGTTCCAACATAGGATCAATAGAGCCCAATTAATAGATAATGTTTTTCACAGTGATCTTAGAGAAGAAGGTAGGTATTAATTTGGTTGACGAAACATTGGAAAATGTGATGAACATTCTGCTAAGAGAGAATAGGATGTGGTGGGAAATTGTTTCCCTAGAACATTATATATCAAATCAGATTATACCGAAGGGACTCAAAATTGATAAGAAGCATCCTTTGAGTTATCTACAGATGCTTTCAAAAAGGAGTGAGAGCATTTCGTTGATAGATGCTCCTTTTCCCTTATGGAACTAACTATAAATGAAAGACGAAGGGATCTAAAATTATTAGAAGAACAAATTACACAATTCGAACTGCTAGTGAGTTCTTTTACCAATATGGAAGACAATAAACGTATAGAAGAACGAATTATCAATCGAATTAAATAGAATGAAAAGGAAATTATTTTTAAAAAGATAAAAGTTCCAAAGAGACAAAAACTTAACGTTAGGAGTTCAGGTTCAGGATTTTCAAAAGGATGACAGGAAGGAACATAACAACATATCAGTCAAAAAGACTGAATCTATCAAACATGATTATAAAACGTCAGTTATGAATAAAAAATATCAGACTCCCAGGTTTTTAAAACCAGTTGTTAGAAGACGTGATTATCCTCCTAAAGGGTTTAGGTCTGAGGATTCGGTATTCAAACCATCCCATAGGAGACCTCAATTTCCTAGAATAAGAACTAGGAGATTTTTGAGAAATGATACCAATTTTCAAAATTGCCCTATGCAGGAGAAAAATTGGAGAAAACCATCTATAGACCATGACAAATGGTCAACACCATTAACCAATAATTTTGAGAGGTTAGAACATCAACGCAATTTTTTAGGGAAGGAGAAGTGACATTTCAAACCAAGATAAACCTAGACTGTGAGAAAGTGATCAGGAAAAGGGGTAAAAGAGCAGGACAATCAAAAATCAAAAATAAGACTAATAGAAAGAAGAAAAAAAGGCAAATTATCAATAGTCAGATACCTGAGAATAGGGAAAATGCGTACAATGAGGAAATAGGTAAGGTGAACATTTTTAATTTGAGTAGTTATGTCCTTAATGAGATCGAAGCATCAGTTTTAGCTAGAGGTCTGAAATATGCTCCATCCTATAATATCAATCACTTCAACCTTTATATTGATGTTCAAAAATTTATTTGTAAAATGTCCCTGAAGAGGTTCTTGGTTCAAAAGAAGGAGGTGTAGGAAAAATGAGTGAGGAATCCTCAAGTTCCTTTAAAAGGAAATCAACATTTAATCCCTCCCATGCGAAAGGGTGCTATATAGAAGCATTCCACAAGAGTGTTATTAAAGAAATAGAAAATCTGAGAAATGATAATAAGAGATACACCAAGAATTTAACATTTGAAGAAAAATCAGCTTTGAAAGCATTACAAGAAAATGATCAGTTGATCATAAAACAGGCTGATAAAGGTGGGGGGATGGTTATTCTGAATAAAGTTGACTATATCAATGAAGAGTATAGGTAGTTTCAAGATGGAGTTACATATCATAAACTGCAATCTGACCCCGATTGTGGCAGGCACTAATTCTATTACTGCGAATTTGTCGGCATATATAGACCATCATTTACAACATTTGGTATCCTTCAAATGTGATTTCTCTTTGGATACCAAAGATATTTTGAACAATTTAGAACAGTAGGATGGAACGATGAGATGATTTTAGTCACGGCTGACGTATCGTCATTGTATACCATCATATCACATCATGAGGGCATTAAAGCAATAAAGAAGACTTTACAAGATAATCATATGGATAGTAGTCTTAGTTATTTTTTTCTGAATGGGATATCTTTCATACTTCAGAATAATTATTTTAATTTTGACGGCCATTTTTTTAAACAGGATGTCGGTACTGCCATGGACACCAGGTTTGCTCCCAGTTATGCAAATCTTTTCATGTCCAGATGGAATGAGTTCTGTGTTTGGAGTGGACATGATTGGGGTGCAAACATGGTGCAATTGTGGTGAAACATAAGACGACATCCTTTTTATTTGGAATGGTGAAAAATCCATTTTAGATAGTTTTTACGATTATTTGAATCAAAATGACTTGAATGTTAAATTGACTTTTAGTATTAGTTCTACATCAATTTTCTTGATCTCACAATTGATGCAACAAATAGTGTGCTAACTACCTGCAATTACAATAAACCTACTGACTCCAACACGTATATTCCTAAAGATAGTAACCGCCTACCTCAGTGGCTCAATGGGGTCCCTAAAGGTCATTTGCTAAGGTTGCATCAGAATTGTTCTGATATTACAACTTTTACTAGTAAAGCCAGTATAATGGTTGACAAATTTATACAAAAAGGTTATGAGAGAGAATTGTTGCTAAACACAGTTGAAGAAATAAAGAAAATGGATAGAATTGCACTATTATAAGATAAAAAGAAGGACCCTTCACAAAATACCTTCAGTTTAGTGTTTTGCACTAGATACAACAATCAGTATAAAAAGGTTCAAACTATATTCAAGAACAACTGGAAATTATTACTGAAAGATGATATATTGGGAGGTATTTTACAAAAAAAAAATTATTTATAGATGAGCTTCCACTATTAAAGACACTCTGGTCAGTAGTGCCTTGCCTATGGATGGCAACAGATTCCTGCCAAGAAACAAGGAATTTTATAGAAGTGGGGATTGCAAACTCTGCAAAGCTTGTCCAGGAAATACATCTAAAGTAGCAGAATTTAAAACAATAGATAGGAGTTTCAAAATTACTGATTTTATAATGTGCAATACTAAGTATGCAATATATGCAATCAAATGCACTTTGTGCTTTAGTGTATGTTGGAAAGACAAAAAGGCAACTTAAAATTAGATGGGCCACACATGTCCGAAACATTTTAAATGGATTGGACAGCCATCCTTTTTCGGCCCATTTTAAGACTAAACATAATAAATCTGTGAAGGGCATAAAAAGGTTTTGCGGCTCATCTGTGGTAAAGGCAAATTGGAGAAACAACAATAGAGATGTCTGTTTAGCCCAAATGGAGATGCGGTGTATCTATGATCTCAATACTCTAAAACCAAAGGGTTTGAACCATGAGTTTGAGGTGAAATGGTTTCTTTGAAAATATTTGATTTTGTCCAGCCATATTGTTATTCCTGCTTTCTCATATGGAGGTTTGGTGATATAGCATTTTGTTTTATTTAATTATATATATATTTTTTGTATATAATTAATTTTATATGGATTTTTTATATATTCCTATTTTTACCATTTATTGTATAAAATGTATAATATTCTCCATTTATTTCACCATTGTAGTAATTATTGTATTATGATTAGTTTTTGTCCATTGGATCAAATGTAATTTTGTATCTTATCAATATGCTGTGTAAATACAGAGGCTGGGTACTGAAAAACAATGGAGATCCCCGTTTGTGTTGGTTACCATGGAGATCGGTTAGTTTATAGTGTGGGCTGTTCTATGCTGAATGATCGCTTCTATTTACAAAGAGAATGTGATCACGTGATTTGAAAAACTTAATTGAGATGTAAACAGATGGACAAGATGGCGCCCGTTTGTTTACATCTCGCGATGGACACACCAGGGGTTGGTGGTCCTGTTTGGGCTGCGTGTCTCATTACATAAGCACCCTTGTGATGGAGATTTGGATGAAAGGTTACAATATTTGACTGTTTAGTATTGCTGGTGAACTTCCGGTTTTGCACTTCCGGTTGGTAGGTATTTAAAGCCCAGTCATATCCAGTGTCACTCCACCTTGAAAAAGACACACACTTGTGTCGAAACATGTTGGAGGAGTGACAAGGGGATTCTTATTTTATCGTAAACCAGCAGATCAAGGATCTCTGCAGCTTTGGAAGTACCCGAGCTCTGTAGCTGTCTATGGTTTCTGTGGATCTGCAATATACCATCTGGTACGAAGTAAACCCTTTATTTTTTATTCATGTAATAAAGCTTCTTTTGTGAAAATGCTGCACCATGAGAAGCCTTTTTTTTGTGCTTAATTACGTTTCACCTGTGACCTTGGATAATTTAAAGGTCCTAAAGGAACCCTGATGAGAGTGTGAATAGTCCTATTGATGTAAGAAGGAGTGTGAGCATCTACTTTGCTGCTTCCTACATGGTCTTATGTATGTGAAAGGCTTTGGTTATGCACTTATTACAGCTAAAGATACCTTTATATGAGGATCACTACATTCACTTAAATATATTGTGTAAGCATCTTGGTTCGAATCTATCACGTGTGAGATGGTATGGTGCATTATCCGTAAGAGTTAAAGATACCTTTATATGAGGATCTTTTAATTTGCTATGTAAGAATTAAAGTGAACAGAACCTCTTCCTTTATTGCATGGGAACACTGGGAGTGGTTGTACAGTGTTTTTATTTAAAGACACTAGTGACATTTATACAGCCTAGATTGGTTGTGTTCAATTATATCTGATCAACATATTCATACATCTATTGTCTTTGTTTTCCTGCTTCACATCATTGAGGAAACTCCATGTGGAAGAAGACGCAGAAACAGGGAATAATAGCATCACAGTTGGACAGAATTGGCGCAAAAGATCATTACCTCTATGTTTTTATATTTATGCTATTACAAGAATAGATTACTTGGATGAGGTATTTCTTATGCTGACAATTTGGTAGCGCCCGGAACTTGTCTATTTGTGTACAAAATTAATAACACGTTTACAATCATTAACTCCATCATCTCCATTATAAAATTTACCAATACATCATCAAATTATTCTATCTGTACTCATTAGCCCCTAATTACCTCCCTTACACCTCCTTAATCTTAATTAACCCATTAAAAGCATTAACCCCTGCACCCTCCTAATAAAACCCAAATCATTCTAACTAAGCTACTTATGCATAATAATACCTATGCTGTTTCTGCCACGTGTGATGAGCCACCAAAGAAGAGGAATTGTGCACTGCAGCAATAGGCTGCACAGCCCTTACATAGCTAGTGTTTGCAGTAAAGAGTACTATATTTGCAGAGTACCCACTAACCCCCCATCCCCTGCCGATAACCAATTTAAAAACCAAAACACAACCCCTCAGTCCTCATGAGCAGTGGCAGAACTCTCAAAAACATGGAAGTGTTTGCGCATAGTCTGTGTGTGGGGAAATGTCAGTGTGGGTGCTGAGAGGGAGGGATACCTAAATGTTTAATCCTGGGACGTTCAGCTACTGCATCCCTGCCCACCTGAGATGGAGTTCCATGAGCAACATCTAGGTGCTGCTGCAATACCTATGTCCAGCATCCACAGAGCTGGCATTACCTTCCGTGGCTTACTATCATCTGCCATTGTGAAACATTGCCAAACTTCATTACTGTGGTATCCATCCTGGCATCTCAATCTCTGGCTTCTGTATTATTGGGACATTGCATACCAAGCCTTATCCAGTACTCTGTTGTTATCACTCGGCTCACCGCATGTTTATTTCAGGTGACATAATTGTGCTGACTGGGTGTTGGTCTCCCTGTGCTGTGGTGCTGTCTGGGGCTGGCGCTGAGGTAGGTCTACAGGTTCCAGGGCTGTGGTCAGTGTGCAGAATACAGTACTAACGCTGGTGTGATTGGCAGATCTGTATTTATTATTCTGGTCCCTAAGTGCCTGAGTTCCTAACCGGGTTCCAGTTCCAGGTCATGCATCAGAGCAGTGCCAGAGTTCTGGGTTCAACTCTGCCGGTACTATATTGCCCTGGGTTCTGGGGTTGTCACCTTTTGTCAATAGAGTGTGTTCTTAGCTCTGCTGGCCTATACAGGCCAGAAGGCTTCAGGCTGATCCTCTTCAGTTCTAATGGGTCTATTTACTAAGCAGTGTTAGGAGACAGAGTGAAAAGTGATAAGAAAGTGATAAGGTGCCAGCCAATCATCTCCCAACTGTCATCTCACAGGCTGTGTTGTAAAAATGACAGTTGGGAGCTGATTGGCTGGCACCTTATCACTTTTCACTCTGTCTCCTAACACTGCTTAGTTAATAGACCCCATAGCCTGTATCTCTGCCTAACTCAAGCCTGTGGTTCCTATCTGTGTCACTAGTGTGCCAAGCTACCTGTCTGAGTAAAGGGGGGGGGCTTGGACTGCACACCCTAATTTTAAACATAATAGGAGGTGCTGCCATGCTGAGACTTGTAGCACAATGCAAGGGACATAGAATGACATAGAATGTAACTATTACAGGTAAGTCCTGGATAAATTTAATGTAATCTGTTAGCATTAGGGATGTTAGGGACCCATCTTATGGGGTCACCTCTTGACGTGGTGGATGGGCAAAGATTTTTGGCCAAACATGTACTAAGAACCTCACTTATACTCCATGTTAATTGTAGATTTTATCAGGATTATTTTTTCCATCATTGTTCTTAGTACCTAGAGTGTGCGCTTTCCCTGCAAGCTACTTGTCTGACTTATGAGAAAGAGCTACATACAACCTTCTCGTCTTACCTGCACCTCAGTTCAACCCAAGGGTCCTGAACCAGATCTACAGAATTCTCAAACCATGACACCGTTTTCACCAACCACAAAAATCTGTCATGAGAACTATATTCTCGTCAAGTCCGGTGGTTGCTCTTCTATGTCCATTTTAACTTCATAATCACTTACCGTCCTGTAGAGAAAAATAAGAAAGCTGATGTTCTTTCTAATTTTTTTTACTAATTTGACAAAAAGTTAAAACCCATATTGAAGACCAGTAATCTCATCTAAAAGATGTTAACAAATTTGTATCTGTTTGCACCAGTTGTGCTCAACATACATCTATCCACAAGCTGCATTCCCAACCCCAACCACTTCCTGTACCAGGAAAACTGGGGACTCATCTCTCCATTGACCTTAGCTGTGAATTACCATCCTTGGAAGGATGTAATACAATTTGGCTGATCGTGGACTGCTTTATTACTTCCCCTAAACTGGCTTCCCTCTTCATTCATCATTGTACACAAGAAATTGTATCTGACCATGGCACTCAATTTTCAAATTGTATGCAAGATTTTGGGCATTAAATTCAATTACTCCATGGGATACTAACCAAAGTATTATGGTCTGACAGAGAGAATAAATCAGGAGTTTATGTACATATAGAGTTGAGTGAAGAGTCTTCTTAAAGCCTCTAGTTCTTGCAAAAGCTCTGCAGACAAAGAGAGGAATCTATTACCTTCCCTCAGTCTAGGAAAATGGGTTTGAATGTCCACTCATTTTCTCCTTGAAAGTCCCTAGTATGAAGTTTGTCCCTTGCTTCAATGGTCCCTCCAATAATTCCCAGTCAACCCAGTAACAGTCTAACTTGAGCTCCCGAGATAACTAGAAGTAACTATGCCCAGGTGTGCTCCAGACAAAGAAAATTGTTATTATACAGACCCATACTGGCATCACACAGATGACTTCCCATCCAACTAAAACATGCTACAAGTGGTAATTTAATTAAAACACTTCAGATTTTTCAGGGCTATAGCAGTAAATAAAATATAACGTACCTTTAAGTAGGTACATTGCCAGTGCACAGTCACACCTCTCACCACTGCATGCCCCCCCCCCACTCCAATGATGTCATCAGTGGACACCCATATCTGGTGTGTACACATCAGTACAATCACAGGCAGCTGGGAGGATGTCTAGGTGATGAGTAACACTGAAACATACAGTGACCATTACACCACCACCACCATGTTAAAATCAATAAAGAAGGACATGACATGAATATACACAGAAGCATCAAGGCAAAATCACATGATATATTACAATAATGTAAAAAAAAAAATCAAGAATCTCCAGGGACATCAAATAATACTCCCATAGTCAGTCTTTGTACAAGAGATTCTCTTTGTTCTGATGTTATCCTTCCTCCAATAATCCCTCAAAAAAAGCAGAAGGATATACCGTTGGTAGACAAATTCAATATATATAGTACAAATTTTCTTACTCCTACTTACATGTAGGATTAGGTAGTCCGTCTCCTCTCAAATTAACGTTTTTTTTCTTCCATAAATGGATAACTGGTATATCCATAACTGTAGTCAATCACAGGCGGCTTCCAGACCATGTGATCACCTGCATGAATAGTGACTACAGCCTGTCCAGGGAGGATCAATTTCTTCAGAGGATTCCCCGTTGCAGAGAAATCATAGAGGTTTTGACTTATATCATCACTGGTGGACCATATACCAGTTATATGGTAGTTAGGGGGCTAACTACTTGGGGCATTACTACTGGGGGCACATTTACAGGTGGCATTACTATTGGGGGCACATTTACAGGGGGCTTTACTACTGGGGGAACTTTTATATGGGCACAACTACTGGGCTCATTATTACAAGTTTACAAGGGTACTACTACTGGGGGCTAACTACTTGGGGCATTATTACAGGGGCATGACTACTGGGGGCACATTTACAGGGAGCATTACTACTGGGGGCAAATTTACAGGGGGCACTACTACCGGCGGCATTATTACAGGGGCACTACTACTGGGGGCTAACTACTTGGGACATTATTACAGGGGAATTACTACTGGGGGCACTTTTACAGGGGCACTACTACTGGGGGCTAACTACTTGGGGCGTTATTACAGGAGGCACTTTTACAGGGGGCATTACTACTGGAGGCACTTTTACAGGGGCCTTACTTTTGGGTGCAGTACTACTGGGGGCATTATTGCAGGGGCATTTCTAATGGGGGCACTGTTACAGGGAGCATTACGTTTGGGGGCACTATTACAGGGGCACTACCACTGGGGACATTACGAATGGGGGCATTGCAGAAGGGCCATCACTACTGGGGGCACTGCATAAGGGGTACCACTGCTGTGGGCATTATGTGTGATATTACTGCTGTAGGCATTGTACAAGGGACACTACTACTGTGGGGATTGTATTAGGGGCATTACTACTGTGGGCATTGTGTATAAGGGGCACTAATGTTGGCACTGTGTATAAGGGGCCCTACTGTGTGGTGTAGTTTGAATTGAGAATACTATTGTGTGACCACGACCCTTTTCTTTTGAGACCTCGCCTTTAGCATACCTCCCAACCACCCGATTATGGCGAGAAAGTGTTTTCAATCCCATTCCCAACACAAGATCCCATTGCACATCCGACTAATAAAGAACTTTCTATCAGAAAGGAAATAGCTTCTTTTGAGGGTTAACTATAGAAGGTATATTTACTAAAGTGAGGGGTTTTAGAAGTGGAGATGTTGCACATAGCAACCAATCAGATTCTAGCTATTATCTTCTAGAAGGTGCTAGATAAATGATAAGTAGAATCTGATAGGATGCTATGGGCAACATCTTCACTTCTAAAACCCCTCACTTTAGTAAATAAACTAAAAATAAGAGTTTCATGAAGAATGAGAGATCTGGGTCTTTATAGTATATACTGTATTGTTCGTCAACAATCTCTTGGTTGCTTCCAGTCTGTTTGAATGTGGGATACTGTTATATAGACTGACGATGTTGATGATGCATAACAGGCAATTTTAGGGAGATCTGTATGTTCCTTCAGTATGAAACTTGTTGTGTCTTTCAAGAAAATGCTTTGTGATTGAATCACAGCTATTTAGAAACGGGGAAACACCATAAAGGATTGAGGGCTTTATTCAGAGGCGGCCGTACGGTCTACGACTGCACGGCCGCCTCGATTTTTGTCTAGTGCGCACGAGGGAGCCGGCTCCTTCGTGCGCATGCGTGAGACCTGCTACGACTGACAGCGCCGGTCGTAGCGGGTCTCTTTCCAAAGGGGGCGAGCTGTCGATGTTGATTGACAGCTCGCCCCGTTTGGAAGGCGGGCTGGGGGGGTGGCAGCCCAAACGGAGGTGTTCCCATGGGAATGCCTGCCATTTGGGGGAGGCCCCACTGACATCACTAGTGATGTCAGTGGAGAGCTTCCGGCTCTGACAGAGCCAGAAGCTCTCCGGGGCTTACGACAAGTGAGGCCCTACCCTACCCAATGACCATCGCGACCATCACCCTAGCGGTCGTTAGAGCTGTGGGTGTTAACCCACAGCCTAACGACCGAAACAGAGGCGGCCGGTCAGGATGCAAGCGGCCGCCCAGTTTCTGAGAGACCGCTTGCATCCTCCGACCACCTCTGAATGAGGGCCTGAGGGCCTGATTCTTCATGGATCGCTATTCTGCTTATATGCACACAACGCAGTTGCTAATATCAGTGGTGATATATAAATGTTTGCATACACATTTATAATCGCAGCCTAACATAAAGACACTCACTTCCCCTTACTTACATACGTATACTTTGACAACAATCGGTAACATCGAGTAACATCGGACCCATACGCACAGTTAAGGCAGGTCAGACCTCACTCAGGAATTCTTTACTTCAGTGCACGCTATGAGGCCTCAGGCTGCATCTGGTATCGCAGTGGATAATTTATGCACGCCCCTGCAACGACGTTCAAACCCACTGGCACGCCTGCGTTTGCCCGACCACCCCATCACCACCCACAAATGGCACTTCCTGTCAATCACTCTGCAATGGGTCTGCGTAGACTCTGCGATCGCAGTCCCATTCGCAGCGTCTAGTTCACGCACGCCCACTGCGATCCCTACGTATGCACAACGTGGATTAATCGGCCGATCGCGTGCGTATAAGCAACTGCGTTCCTTGCTGAATCGGGCTCTGAGTCTCTTGCTGATATTATCGTTCTTCCTGAAGGACACAATGGATCTTTGGCAAGGTATATAGGATCACTACCACTGGATTGGTTGGCACCAAAGCAGTTCCTGTTTTTTTTTGCAGACGTTTTAACTTATCTGCAGCATCTATGATGTTATTTAACTCATTTAGGGGCCCATTTATCAAAGTGTATTTGAGGTAAAATCACTGAAAACACCTGTTTTCGGGGGTTTACCTCAAATACTAAGTATCCCCCCGTATGTATGAAGGAGGGACTGTAGCAGGTATCTCCGATACCTACTGTGATCCCTCCATTGCCGCTGACAGCTACCTCCCCCATAAGTTTTTATGGGGGATGTGATGCTGCCAAATTTACCAATATCCAGAATGCGAGGCATTCCAGATATTGGCCCCTGCAGCTAACGCCATCTGAAGATGGCGTCAGCCGCTGTAGCCTATGGGCTACACCGCGCATTATTAGCCGACGGAGGGATCCGCCTGAACCCTCCCCGGCTATGGCAGATGTGCATGTGCAGTCGACGGGACTGCGTATGCGCACCAACCCCTGCACTGGCCGGCAGCTCTCCGGAGACATTGCAGGGACAGGCTCCTTTCAGAGCCCGTTTCCCTGCATGGTCTGGATGATAGGATCGCTTTTTGCAATACGATCAGGGGCATTACTGGCATGCCCTGATCGCATTGCAAAAGCGATACTTGATAAATGGGCCCCTCAGAAATATACTTGCAGGATTTTCTCCAATTATCTGTATACTGTAGTTTCTAGTTGTCTATAGATCTCAGATTTACATTTATTAGTGTCCATCATAACGATCCCTTCTCCTTTGTTGGCACTACGTATAATTATATCTGTATATTGACTCAAATCTTTAAGTGCTTTATGTGCTTGTATAGACAGTTTGCTGTATAAAGACTTTTTCTAAGAAGACAGAGCCTCAAGGTTTTGATCAATCATTCTATTGAAAATCTTTATAGAGGCATTATTAGTGCTTGGAACGAAGTTGGATTTACACTTGATTGGACAAATTTCACTTTCTGGTATAGCGGATTGTGTTTTGGCTCCAAAAAAATCTTTACATTTTAATTGTTGTGGTAGTTTATGTAAGTCAATTTTGGTCTAAAACACATTAAAATAATTTGTGGGGCCAAATGAGAGCCCTTTATTGAGCACTTTGCAGGCCGTGTTTTTTTGAACATCCTCGTCCACCGCCCACCACGTCAGGTGCAGTTGATTCTACTGGTTCTTTTATCCCCTGGTCTTCTCTCTGTACAGTCGGTTTCACTTGTGGAGGTATACCCCCCACCGGTTTGTTTAGAGTCTAAAGGATTAACTGCACTGTTTCTATAGGTTCTGAATTTCGGTCTGCTCTCAAAAGTTTAGAATTATAATGCCAGCTGTAGACTTTGGGCCTGATTCAGAGCCGCTCGTTAACAGCAGTACGCTCGTTGCGTTCCGATGTTGAGAAAGCGCGCATGCGTCGGTGTAACACTGCGCATGTGCGTACGGCATATTGCGAGCTTTTTTTGTCTCGTTCGTCAAATAGCGTACAGGAAGTGACATGTCAAATGTGATTGACAGAACAGGGCGTTTTTGGGCGTTGACGGGGGTGGAGATGGAAAAACGCAGGCGTGGCGAGGCGTTTTTGGGGCGTACATACATTATCAGATGCGAACGTCAAATGTGTTCATACCAACTCATACGTCACTGGATGATCCTCTTTCCGTTCAAAATGCTCGCACAGCTTAGGGTCTGGATTACTCGACCACATTGGTGATGGCCTTCTCCTCCGTCCCGGCACTCCACGATGTTGCATCGATTAATCACGGCTTGTCAGAAAAACAATTAGTGTTGTATTGAAAACCGGCTTGGAATGTGTTTTGAAATCAGTTTTTTGGGTTAGCACAAAACCGTACGCAGGTGGAAATCATAGCTGCTAATGTCAGGATTACACAATCAATTAGCGTACATTTGTGGGTGTTTTGTTTTGGGTTGATATTTGGTTTTTGGGCTATTGTAACAATAATGTCATCATGTTTGTGTGTTTTTTTCCATTTTGCTTTTGCCTGGAGAATTTGCATCCTTATGTAATTTTGAAAACGTTCCTTAAAGAGCCCTTTTTTTTTTTCGGTTAAATTTTGGGGGAGTTCGTTTTTGCCTTGTGGGCCAGGATTAAATGTAAACCATTTCTACAATAATATACAATGTCGATAATTTTTTTAAAATTTATTGAAAAATAAAAACATTTTAATGCACATTTTTGGCCCAAACATTTTTTGCAGTGTTCTTCCCAAAAAAATTTTTAATTGTGCAAACATAAAAGGTATGGAAACTTAAAGCTAAAAATTAAAAACAATTCACAAGAAAGGAGAGGGAAGTTTTGGCCAGAAAGGAATATGGGGCAAGCACAGAAGGAGTGTGGGAAAAGTAGCCAGTGCTGTCAATGTTTTTTCCCCCGTTTGGCAGGGGGAGGGAGGGCGCCAGACCGGGTCCGGGATGTCATCGGGCTGGCCCGTCCAGAGGCAGATGTTGTGGCCTCTGGACTAGGCACAGGGCTAGGCACATTTGGAGGATTGGCTGATGTTGTGCCAGAGGTGGAGGATCCTGATGTTCCGGCAGGAAGGGAGGTCGGCTCCACCATGTGCTGGCGAACGAGCTGCTCCAGGGCATTGGCGATGCGGATGTTGGCCCTGGTATTTTCCGCCAGGGCCTGACCAATGGTCACGTTGGGCGCAGCATTTTGCTCCAGGGCCTCAGCCACCCGTACCAGACTGGCGTCTATCCTCTGCAGAATCTCCGTATGGAAATCCGATTTAAAATTGAGTTCTGTGAGGAGGGACACTGCCTGCGAGGGGGATTGCCCTGGACTGGCTTCTGCAGGGTCCTCAGCCGGATGTACTGGTTCCTCCCCTGCAGAGCCAGCAGAAATTCGGCGGCCAAGGCTCCCCTTTGGAGCAGACTCATCCGCCTGTGTCTCTGTTGGAAAAATGAGAAAAGAGTCACATTAGAATCTACATATTGGCACAATAACATTTCAGAGTTGGTGACATCACAATATTTACCTGGACAACATGAGGAGCCGCAAAGTCTGGCATGTCCGTATCCATGTTGGACACGCCAAACACCTCCACAGCCTGCACACACCCCTGTGCCAGCTCTTCTAAATCATTCAACTCCAATGACACAGGGGTGGGTCCCCCACCTGTACCCCTTGCATGCCTAGCCCTGTCCGCCAGTTTTTGCTTCAGGCGATATTTGAAGTCGGCCCATCTGTGGGTGAAATTGGAACCATTATCCTTTTGTTTTAAATGGGTTTTGGTTTTAGGGGGGTCAAGTTTTTACTTACCGCCGTTTGACATCCCGGGCTAGACGGACATAATCACCCACCCTATTGACAGCACTGGCTACCTCCTCCCACATTCTCCACTTCTGGCTTGCACTCATATTCCTGTCTGCCTGTGGCAGGATGTCCACACACTTCTGTACCAAAACCTCCATCTCCTTTCTTGTGAATTGTGGCTGCCTTTTCTTTTTGCCAGCTTTGGCCGGAATACTGGGCCCAGCAGCCTCTTCCATGTCATCCTCCTCACCTATTTGTTTAAATGTTGAGAATTTTAAGCTTCACAACTTGCACTATAGTATGTTTCAAATTAATCATTGTTTTGAAATGCCTGAAATACTTACCGGCAGACTGTTGGCCATTGTTTCCCTGGTCTGTAGCCATGTCTTATCTCCAAACAAGAAATACACCAGAACGTTTTTTTTGGCTCGTGACGTATTTATACATGCGTCCTTATTTTTCGGCCGCATCATTGATTGTGCGTTCCTATGATCCCTCCTTAATTTGTGCAGGAAACTAAACACTATTTATGGCTTGGGGCGTCTCGAGTCGAGGTGGCGGTTGTTGGTTGTTGGAGGTTACCTTGGTCGGAGTGGATTGTTGGCGGGTTTTGGATTTGGCATTGTTGGGAGTTGTTTTTGGTTTGTCTTTTTCTTTAATTTTTTTCCGTTCGCTTTTTTTCTGGTGTTTTTTTTATTTGGCGTGTATTTATTTGGTAAGTTTTTGGCCGTCTAACTTTTGTTCAATTTGTGTCTCCTTCTTTTCGTGAATTTTGGCTCGTTAATGTTTCCAATTTTCGCCTTTGTTAGGTTTCTTTTGGCTCTGCCCCAACGACCTTTTGATCCGGAGACTTATATATTCTCTATTGGTACGTTTTTTTGTTCACTTGTTTATTAAATGTTCATGTTTGTATTTACGCAACTTTGTTTGACCTTACACTTTTAACCTTTGGTTTTGTTAGTCAGAAATGTATGAAATAATTCGTGTTTTTATATCTGCGTATTTTTGGACTTGTATTTGCGAACTAATTAGCGCATTTTTATCTGTTTCTATTGGGACTTGTATTTGCGAACTAATTAGCGCATTTTTATCTGTTTCTATTGGGACCTGTATTTGCGAACTAATTAGCGCATTTTTATCTGTTTCTATTGGGACTTGTATTTGCAAACTAATTAGCGCATTTTTATCTGTTTCTATTGGGACTTGTATTTGCGAACTAATTAGCGCATTTTTATCTGTTTCTATTGTGACTTGTATTTGCGAACTAATTAGCGCATTTTTATCTGTTTCTATTGGGACTTGTATTTGCGAACTAATTAGCGCATGTTTAAATGCTTATTTAGACCCGTTACATTGGTTGTGTTTTCCCTTTAGCATTTGTTTAATACATTTGGGCCCAAATTGAGGTAGTCTGCGCACTGTCGTTTTGCTCTTTGCCCAAATGTGTGTTTCTCCCCTTTTATGTTTTGTCTTGCACCCAATTTAGATTCCTAAATGCCCACCCTAAATTGTTGCATTTTTAAATTGTGATTATTTATAGGTTTGGCCAATCATGACAATACCCCGGCATGTAAGCATCATTGGATTGTATCATCATGCTAAGTAAAATTTATTTTTTTTTTGTGGAAAAAAGCCATACATTCAAATCTTGCCATTTCAGGTTGATCTTGGTCGGATTGTTCTGGCCATGCTCCCGGAAGCCGACCAACCTCAATCTCATCCCAGGCGTAGGCATCGTAGGCGTGCAAGGCCCCAGATATATCGAACACGTGTCACCCTTTTTGGAATGCCCGATGATGAGGTGTTAAGACGCTACCGTCTTCCGCCCAAAATCATCATAGACACTCTCTCATTAATAGAGAGTAATCATGAGCGGCAAATTGATAGTCCTACAGCAATACCACCACTTATGCAATTTATGGCGGTGTTACATTTCTGTGCCGTTTCAAACAACGGTGGGAATAGTGCCGGGAATTTCCCAATCCTCCTTTTCCCGGATCCTGAGGGCAGTGATGGAGGCACTTTTCAAGCACCTCCATCATTTTATTAAAATGCCTTTGGATATGGGTGCCCTTAGTGTGGCCAAGGCCATTTTTTACCAAATAGCTGGCTTCCCACACATCATAGGGGTTGTGGATGGTACTCACATACCACTTCAGCTTCCACCACGGCTGGAGGCCATATTTCGCAACCGGAAACACTATCACTCCCTGAATGTAATGGTGGTATGTGATGCCTCCCTCCAGATCCTGTCCCTGAATGCAAAATTACCCGGAAGTGCACATGACTCATTCGTCATCCGGCAATCAGGGATATGGACAAACAACCTACAAGCTGGTGATGTGTGGCTTCTGGGTAAGTGGAGACCTTTAGTACATAACAATGTTAAGCTTGATACACAGTGATCCTGATGTTGTCCCTTCTTTTTCACAGGACAGTGGCTACCCTTGCACGCCCTGGCTGCTCACTCCTTATTTGGCTCCCACACCAGGGCCACAAAGTAATTTTAATGCCGCACTTACAGCCACCAGGCAAGTGGTGGAGCGCTGTATCGGCCTTTTAAAAGGCCGATTCAGATGCCTCCACCGCTCTGGTGGTGAGCTCATGTATTTGCCGGATATGGTTTCGAAAATTGTGGTCCTGTGTGGGATATTTCACAACATCGCCATAAGGAGTGGTGTCCCAATGCAGCCAGAGGATGCCTTACCTGAGGATGGCCCCCCCGAGGTTGGTCGGAGATCAGTATGTGGGGGGGCCATACGCGATGATGTGGTGGCCAGATATTTTAGGTAATTATTGGCAACACAACAGTGTTTAGACACAATGTGGTAAGGATTTTTGGAGAACATCTAATTATTTTCTTTTTTTTTCACCATCTTCTGTTTGATTTCATAATCTTTGGGACTCCAACGATGACTACTTCCTGCTACCCTAAAAAATCCGTCATGGGGACACATTGGAAATATATTCTGGAACCCATATTGCAACGCAACATTTGTGGAATCATGTTGGCATGGTCCTTCGTCAACCAGTTCTTGATTTTTCTTTATTTTTTTCAAATGTTGTTTTATGGGTTGTATTTTTGTTTATCACTGTGTGTATTGTTTGTGAGTGAACACTTTGTTATTTTAGTTATGTTGTGAATAAATGTTTTGAGAGTGTAATTTTGGTCATTTTATTGCCCATTACAAGCAAGTGTAACCAGGTTCACCCACGTTAAAATTTAATAAGGGGTAATCCTGTAATGACGCAAGTTGAGCTAAATTTAAAGATGTTTTCTGGGTCAAAACCAACACCAAAAGGAATCCTGTACAATCAGTTGGCTTTGTAATCTCGGCCTAAGCAGGTTGCCCCCCAAATTGGAACCTGGAAAATGTAGTAATATATAAATTGTCAAACACAAAAAAAGGCCAATCAGATTGTTACTGTTAGGTGTTTCTTGTGCCTGTTTTCCTACAAAATACAACACACAATCTTAGTGACAAATACTTGTTGGAAGAGTCTACTTATGTCAGTGTAAACAATCTCAGATTTGGAGACAAGGAATGAGACAGAACGTTAAGATAAATTTTTTATTGTAGAAAACTATTTTAAAATGTAAAAAAAAAATTAGGGTTGCAGGATGACCGACATATGGTCAAGGACCACCAGGAGCCCGATGACGTAGGCACGCATCCGTTCGACACATCCGGCTAAGTCCGCCATACGCCTCTGTTCCTCTGTGGGTTAGAAAAGTGTGGGGCTTAATACATAAATAATGAAACCACATTAAAAAACAAGCCAAACAAAGTTTACCAAAAATGACAATATTGTGACCAAAAGCAGAATTACCCCAAAAATACCAAGGCCCCAAAAATGGACCCCCCAAAAATTACAAGAAAAAAAATCAGATTCTGACAGGTGTGATATGTGTATGGGGAAATCAGCAGTAAAAGGTAAAGACAAACAGAAATCTACACCAAATTCTCACAAACCACACAAAAAAAGGCACAGACACAGGATTACATACAAACAGTTTTTTCAAAAAACTAAAATAAAAAAAAAACATACCGTTCAAAATAACGCCCGCTCCAGAAGCCACTCCCTCGTCCTCCTCGGAGATGCCTACATTCCCCAGTGAGGTTGGCGGGGTGATTTGGGATTCAGGGGAGGGGGTAGTTACGAGAGGGGTGGTTGGAGGAGAGGGGGAATTGGGATGGAGGGGAAGGAGCCCTGAAACATCCTCAACAGGGTCTATGCAGGCTGGGAAGGAGGGGGAAATATGGGAATTTGGGGGTTTGATGTTTGGCTTGGGGTTGGGGAGAGGGGCCGAGAGCGGTGTCTTTGACGCCGATAACGCCGTAGTCTTCGCTCTGCCCCTAAAAGATGGGAAACAAATTTTGGTTATTTTCAACCCAGACCTAGTTAAACACTAATTTTTGACAACACAAATATGTAAACATGGCCATGCAGATATGAGTACAATGAATAAATAGGCCATACATGAAAACATGGCCATGCACATATGAGTACAATGAATAAATAGGCCATACATGAAAACATGGCCATGCACATATGAGTACAATGAATAAATAGGCCATACATGAAAACATGGCCATGCACATATGAGTACAATGAATAATTAGGACATACATGAAAACATGGCCATGCAGATATGAATACAAAGATAAACATGAAAACCACAGTCACAAAAACGTACTTTCCACGATCTGCTTACGAAAGCATGCCAGCAAGCGGGGCGTCCGCCGTTGCAGGTCGGACCACCTGCGCTCCAGCTGGCCGATCTGGCGGACACGTACCTCCGCATATGCAGAACGCTTTTCTCTATTGGTGATGGGGGGAGGCTGGCTGGTGATCCGCCTGTCCATGACCTCGGTTAACACCAGCAGCTCGCGCCTGGTGAATGCCGAGGCTCTCATGATGGCAATGGTGTATTTTCTAAAAATCATTTTTAATAAAGACCCGAAAATAAATTTGATTGGCTAATGTATTTGGGTAATTAACAGGACCAATTCTATTGGTTAGTGTATGAGTCATGTGTTCGACAGGGCCACAAATCTCTTGAGAGTTATGATAGGCTTGATGCAGTGACATGCTAAGCAAATTTAAATAAAGAAATGAACCCAGGAAAATATGCGTGTTTAAAAAAAAATAAAACAAATGTTTAATTGGCTCAAACATGTATTTTGACAAAGAAAAGCGAATGTTTAAGCCGTACGTATTCTGCTGGTAAACACAAACACGGACAAGAGTAAAGTTTATTGCATTGTCCAAAAAAAAAAAAAAACAATTAAGCTAATTGATATAATGATTGGCATGATACGATTGAGGGAGGTAGGCAGAATAAAGGAGCAGGTAATCGGAATCTGACAGACCCACTTCCGGTTTGTACTTGTGCGTGCGTTCCCTTCAAGCCACATTGGGGATGTACGCTCGCAATTTGGCACGCTCGTTAGTTAGAGGAGGGGTCGGTAGAGTTTGGGGAGGATGTTTAGATGCGTTCGAAAATACGAGCGAGTGCTTGAATTAACATATGTGTGTACGTACGCCGAACGTACGAACGGCCACTTGCGTCCGGGTCTGAATGAGGGCCTTTGTTTTCTGCATAGTCATGAATAACAGTATATCCCTTCTAGAAATTGGGAAGTGATAGGTGTGCAATCAATTAGCTGCTGGTTGGAGATTGTCAGTCCCCAAATGTCTAGCAGATATATATATATATATATATATATATATATATATATATATATATATATATACATATAGGTAACCAGCGATTGAGTTGAGTAGATGACACAATATAAATAAATTATATATATATGTATATATGAACAATGTGAGAGCGGATGTAAAATTTAACAACACATTTTATTGCATAGGTAGAAATGTTTATTTATTTCTGTCATTTTTCGATACAATTAACCAAATTGTTTGCTGTCAGTTTGTCTAAATTAATGCTCTCAAAAGTAGCAATTTTGTTTTTGACTGCAGCAAGTTCTCTCCCTGATTCTTCAATTTCCAGAAGAATCAGGTTGAACCAATTGCTTCCCACTTGCGATAGAAATCTGTCATGGTGTCCTATAGTAGGAACATTTCTTATTCAGAACCCTCTTGGGATTCTCTTGTCCCTGTAATAGTCTGATAAACTTGCACCATACAATAAACAGTAAATTTCTTCTTCAATTTAAGCAAGTGGAAATATAATTGATTCCTTTCCTCCTGTACTAGACAAATTTATGTAAACTGAGAGTTATGGTAAAAACTTACCTTTGTTAACTCTCTTTATTGGAGACCTATATGGTCCACAAGGAGACTTTGGGGTGTGGGTGATGGAACTCAATCCGGGCACCATGCAGTTAAAAGCTTTCAGCTCCCAGGATGCATTGGTCCACTCTCCCTATACCCCCCTCCCCCAAATCCAGAGGAGGATAAGAAAGAAGGAAGACTATACTCTCAAATAGTCGGGAAACCGGTGTCCAGCAAGATAGCCCATATGAAACCAGGTGTGTCAGGGCAGGTGCCCTGTGGACCCTATGGACAAACAAAAGGTAAGTTCTTACCATAACTCTCATTCTCTTCTTCAGGGTCCATAGGCTCCACAGGGAGAGGGGAATCCAGGGCCTAAAGAAAGCATCCTGAGAGGCGAAGGTGTCAAAGAACCTTAGAAAGGTCTGAACAAAAGATCACGTGGCCGCCTTACTAAGCTGGACAACCGAGGTGCCACGGCGAGCTGCCCATGAGGGACCCACAGACCGAGTAGAATAAGCATTAACAGAAGTTGGAACAGGCAGGCCCGCCTGTGTGTAAGTTTCTGAGATAGTCATATGAAGCCATCTAGCCAATGTTTGTTTGTTGGTTGGCCATCCCTTCTTGTGAAAACCATAGAGCACAAATAAGGAGTCTGATTTCCGAAGGGAACTGGTCCGGTCCACATAAGTCCTGAAGGCGCGGACCACATCCAAGGAGGCCTCACCTGCCGAAAGGTCTGGTGATTGAAAGGCCGGTACTATAATCTCCTGATTAATATGGAAACTAGAAACAACTTTAGGAAGGAACTCTGGCCCTGATTCAGAGCCGGACGCTCTAACAGGGCACTCGCTCTGAATCAGGGCCGTCCCTCTTACCATTTGGAGCGGCCTTCTGTCCGCTCGCATTGCTGTGGGTGACCACCCACAGCTATAGCGAGCAGCCAAAATGATGGTCGCGATGGTCAAGACCATCGCGCTTGCGACGAAACCCTTGTGGTAGGGTCTCGTCTGCCACAAGCCCTGGAGTGCTTTTGGCTCTATCAGAGCCAAAAGCACTCCCACTGACATCACTTCCACTGCCTCCGTCTGGGCAGTCACGCCCCCGGCACGCCCACCAAAGGGGGCATGCTGTCAATCACCATCACAGCACGCCCCCTTTGGTGCGAGACCCATAACGATGGCTTGGCCGTCGTTATTCGGGTCTCGTGCATGTGCACGACGGAGCCGCCTCCGTCATGCGCATGCGCACTTGGGCAACATCGACCCGCTTGTGAGTACTCAGCGCTCGCGAGCAGGTCTGAATCAGGCCCTCTGGGCGAGTGCGAAACACAGCCCTGTCCTGGTGAAATATCAGAAAGGGAGAACGACAGGAGAGTGCTCCCAATTCTGACACCCTCCTGGCAGATGCAACAGCAAGAAGAAAAAGAGTCTTAGCTGTTTACCACTTAAGTTCCACCGAATCTAGTGGTTCAAATGGAGAACCCTAGAGGGCCCAAAGAACTACTTCCAAATCCCAAGTAGCCAAATCGGAGGACACCTTGGAGGAAGGTGTGAATATCTGGGAGAAGAACAATTCTACGTTGAAACCACACTGACAGTGTAGAGACATGCACTTTCAACGAGGCCAGGCATAGGCCGAGGTCCAATCCAGCTTGAAAGAACGCCAGGACTCTGGAAATCTGAAACACCTGAGGGTTGTAATCTCTAGTACGACACCACTGGAAATATGCATGCCACACTCTGTGGTAGATCCTGGCAGAAGCAGGCTTACGCGCTCTAAGCATTGTGTTGATGACAGAGGTAAAGAATCCTTTGGACCTTAGGAGGGATGTCTCAAGAGCCACGCCGTCAAAGACAAACAATCCAGGTCTGGGTCAAGGCAAGGATGGAGTACCAATTACGTCTGGGCCAAGCCAGAGCCACCAGCAGGACAGTGCCTCCATCTTGCTTGAACTTCCGAAGAACCCGAGGAAGCAGGGAGACTGGAGGAAATAGGTATGCAAACTGGAAGGTCCAGAGCATCCACCAAGCTTGCTTCGGCGTCTCTTGTTTTGAACCCATACACTGGCAGTTTGTGATTGTGTTGGGAGGCCATGTGGGCCACCTCTGGGAGACCCCATTTATCCACCAGAAGTTGAAACACCTCTTGGCGAAGAGACCATTCCCCTGGATGAAAGTCGTGACAGCTGAGGGAGTCGGCTTCCCAATTGAGAACTCCCGGAATGAACACTGCCAAAATGGCTGGGAGATTAAATTCTGCCCATGCAAGAATGCATGACACTTCTGTCATTGCTGCCCTACTCCGAGTGCCTCCTTGATGGTTGATGTAAGCCACTGTTGTGGCATTGTCGGACTGAACCTGTGCGGGTTTCCCATGAAGTATGTGTTGGGCCAGCTTGGGGGCCCTGTAGACAGCCCGAAGTTCCAATATGTTTATAGGCAGGTATGCCTCGACCGTTGTCCACCAGCCCTGAAAGGAGTGTGGACCAATCATTGTGCCCCAGCCCTGGAGACTGGCGTATGTTGTTAGGAGTGTTCAGTCCAGGATCCAAAAGGTGCGACCTTTGGTTAGATGAGATGTCAGTAGCCACCAGGACAGAGACAGGTGCACCTCTGGAGAGAGCACCATTGTCTGAGCCCTGATCCAATGGGGTAATCCGCTCCACCTGGAGAGGATCAGCCCCTGAAGGAGCCTGGAATGAAACTGAGAATATTCCACCATGTCGAGGGTGGACACTATGGATCCGAGAACCTGCATCGCCGAATGGACTGACACGGAGGCATCTGCGTACTTGTTGCTGTAGTGTGGAGATCTTTTCTGGAGTCAGAAAGATTCTCTGCTGGTGAGAATCCAGAAGGGCCCCCAAATTAACCATCCTCTGTGAGGGAATTAGGGAGGACTTTTTCCAATAGATTAACCACCCGTACACCTGTAGAAAAGCAATTGTCAGTTGCTAGTGGTGGCAAAGCATTTCTGGAGAACCCGCCAACAAGAGGAGGTCATCCAGATATGGTAGTAGCCGAATACCCTGACTCCGCAGATGGGCCGCCATGACAGCCATAATTTTGGTAAATATCCTTGGACCTGTGGATACACCAAAGGGCAGCGCCCGAAACTGGAAGTGTTGCTGTAGTATAACAAACCATAGATAACCCTGGTGTTATGGGAATATGTAGGTATGCGTCCTGAATGTCCAGTAAGACCATATAATCCCCAAGTTCCATAGCCAGTATGATGGAGCGTAAGGTTTCCATCCTGAACCTGGGAACTTGTTCAGAGAATTGAGGTTGAGGCTAGGCTGATGAGACCGATTCGGTTTCTGAACCAGAAAAAGAGTAGAATAATAACCAGTCCCTCATTGAGATAGTGGAACTGGTACAATTACCCCTGCTTGCAGCAAGGACTGTATAGCTTTCTGGATCTGCAAGGCCTTTTTCTTGTCTGAAGGAGGACCTGTGCAGAAAAACTGGTGGGGAGGTCTTCGTAGAAATGAGAGGGTGTACCCCTGAGTGACCACTTCTATTACCAAAGCATTCTTGGTGGTTTGACACCAGCACTGGGTGAACTAAAGAAGTTTGGTTCCCACTCTGGGGTCCCCCGAGGGAGGCCCACCCCATCAGGCTAAGGGTTTATCCTCTGGTTTGGAGGCAGGACATCTTGTGCTCCAGGCCTGTTTCTTAGGCTTGGTGGCCTTCTTGGCAGTGAACTGTTTAGGAAAGGACTGGCCTTTCAATTTTCCTTGTGGATGAAAGGACCTAAAAGGAGGAGGTTCGAGACTTTGAAGGAGCAGATGCTGAAGGTAGAAATGCAGATTTTGATTTTGCCAACGTGTCAACAATCTTGCTCAGGTCTGGACCAAACAAAATCTCCCCATTCTAGGGTTAGGCCTCCAGGCCTTTCTTAGAATCGACATCCACGCTCCAAGAGTGCAGCCACAGGGAACGGTGAGCAGACACAACTGCGACCGAGACCCTGGAGGTCAGTAGACTAGCATCCAGAATGGCCTCACCAATATATGCAGCCACATCCCGGATGTGGCCAACCAGTGACACCTGGGCTCTGGAGAGGGTAAGGAGTCCTCAAATGCATAGGCTCAACTCTCTATAGTCTTAGATACCCAGGAGACAGCCATGGACGAGCGGACAACAGCTCCTGAAAGAGAGTATATTGATTTATTGATTTCAGGCAAGTTTCCACTTTCCTATCTGTAGGATCTTTCAAGGAAGTAATGGAAGGCATAGGTAACGTTGCACTTCTAATCAATCATGTAATGTGGAAATCCACTGCAGGGGGTGATTCCCACTCTTTACAATGAGCCTCAGAAATGGGTAAGATGAGGCCAAACGTTTTGAGGTTGATACCTCTTACCAGGCAGCCGCCATGTGATCCACTAGCTGATCTGCGAGAGAGATATGAATATCTAATGATCTATACACCCTAAATGTCGCTATTTAGCGTTATAAGTCGCACAAGAAATAATTGCTTTCCAGACTTGGATTGTGGTTCCAAAGCACAAAAAGATATTATTCACCAAAAAGCAGATAGTTACATGCTGTGATCTAAATACAATTAGCGCAAACAAATTATACAGTCACAAGGTACAGTCGAATACATACGCATGCCCTCTGGATCCAGATTCCCGGCATCAACTATGAAACCTCCGTCAACAGCAAAGAAAGATGACTAACTAACAGATCCAGGGTGCTTGCATATAAACCCTTGCAGAGATAGGGAATACAATAGAACAAGTTGCCATAATCCCATTGGTTCTTCTTCCTGGTTCTTCTGCTACGATACAGTTCATAGGTCAGTTTGTATTGTTATAGTTCAGCCTTCAACAGTTCTTTGTGTCCATTTTCCCACCGAAGAACAAGTCTAAACTGGCTACATTACAGAGTACATTTCAATGCCTAACTCTCTATGATCCATAACTTGCAGACGCATGTTGCAATTTCCTCGCCGATGGAACCGGAAATCTACAAATAAACAGTGGTTCAGAATGGCACCAAACACGGCCTGCTTATCATGTACTAAACCTGAGATCTTAAATACAGGTCGCTTTATTACATAATTAATAATGAATAAAACCTTGTATATTAACCTTAATGCTAGGGAAACCTATGTAAGTGTAAGGATATTAAGAAAAGACGCTAGTTAGCATTGTGCGTCTACGTGTTTGTGGAGTACACCGTGGTATGTGTATTGCAGAATTGTTCATATTATATGTTTTAGTAAATGTATGTATTTATATAATGAGCACTTTTAACATTGTTCTATTGCATGGGAATCGCATGACGCTAAATAATAACATCGCCATATGTACTGATATTGTGTGAGATTCGCTAAAATGGCGCTGGGCGGCCATTCGCAAAATGGTGTCTTGTTGCCATTCGCAAAATGGCGTTGTGCAGATTTTAATTTCAACAGATTCTGTCGACGTCACCTTTATCTGTTTAAACAGAGGGTGTTTGGATTTAGGGGCTGGCTCGTCATCCTCTATAACCAATATGGATCTGACCGCACGCACCAAGGCAGGAATATTAATCCTTGATTTAGTCTCCGCCTCTTGCAAAGGGGTGTCTGGGTTAGAGGCATCAGCCACTTCTCCGTCATCAGATGACATCTCAGACTCTGATAGCTGTGTGGATTGGGATGGCAACACAGGATGCTTAGCTGGCAGTATAGGTTTCTCATTCTGTAACATGGTCTGAATGGCCATAAACGAAGCTGCTAGACTCTGCACTGAAGTAGAGAAAACATCCACCCATGGTGGAGGTATACCCCGTGGTAATCCTGGGCGGGCATTTGCAAAATGGCGTCTTGTTACCATTCACAAAATGGCGTTGTGCAGATTTTAGTTTTAACAGATTCTGTCTCAGCCAATTATCCAGCTTCGACAGTCCACCCTTTGATAGCAAACAACACACTATCACACTCTGATTTAATTTAGGCTTACACTATGACATATTATTCAATGTTATATTATGGGATGGCACAAGGTGGTTCTTAAACCATCAATAATGTGTCTCTGGGAGGGACATAAAACTACCCTTATATGCACACCGCAGATCTTGGGAGATCATGGGAGAGATATGGGGATGCATCTAACCTATAAAGGAAGTCTTGAAGGGGATATGGACTTACATTATTTAAGATGTTTTAAAATAACATTTAATAACAAATTTCATGCATGGCTAAATTATACATCATGTGATGGTACATTCTAGTTCAGGGTTGTAATGCAGTTCTTCATTTACCGTGGTATTCACACTGTTACTACTGACCACCATCATAATTTCATTCCTTATCTTTAAATTTTCCACATTTCAACACAGTAGGAACACATTTGACACATAAGCCAATTACTATGACAACCAATATGAGGATCAGTAGTTTACCTATGCTAGCAACTATTTCCTGGACCCACTCTCCTAGGCCAGAGAACCATTTCACTGGGTTCAACCAAGAAACCCATTCTTCTACCTTCTCCTCTACTTCAGCCCCTGAAGCATTATGGTTCTTCTGAAATTCCCATTTTAACTGCAGAATTTCGTCCATCTTCCGGTCTATCACCTCCTTGGGGTCACTAGTATCGTTCATGAACACTTTACACTAACTTGGGTGGCCAAAGTTACACAATACCCTCCACTGGCAACTGTTAATCATTTCCTTGGTAGAACTTAGTGTATATTTATACTGGAAGTGTCTTCCACCTAGTCTAATTGTGCGTAAAAGTTCAAGATTTATAGGCTCATAATCAGCTCTTAGTGAGAAGGTCATCGTCTGGTTATTCCCCGTCACCTCCCAACTTCCTGGTTTATTGAAGTTGGTGATGTTCAAACATAAAAGTGATCTTTCTAATTGGTACTGGTGGAGTTTAAAATGAGGTGGTTTGGACTTAAGAAATTTTCCATCCAGTGCATTCCCTCTTTCCAATTCTAAAACCTCAGAGACATTTAATGGAAATGGCAGTAACCCTGCATTATGCTGTCCTTGAGGAACGTGAGAGCACACCCAACAGTAAGTTTGGTGTAAAACTTTGCCCACCATGGTATGATAATCCTCTAAAGGATACCCACCCCAATACGGGTTATACTTAGGTTGACGCCGTTGGATGCAATTCTCATCAATTTGGGACCCACAAAACTCACACATACAATAATCCTCAGACGATAGACCTTCACGCTGTCTCCGAGTTTCCAAAATAGCAGATCTCTTAACAACTACTGTACTGGGTTTGGTCAGATACCGCCCTTGTGACTATATTGCTCCTTCTCCCAACTCCACTCCATCAATTTCACCATCAGCTCCCCTCTCCATCCTCTGCCCTCCGTCACAGAAACCAGAGATCCCAAAACAACCCAGGATAATGAGAACTCTGGGAGAAAACACAAAGATAACCACAACAGACCACTCCATTGCTGAAAACAATGATCTACAAATTTCTTTTGCTCAGGTATCTCACTGTAACCTTTAACCCTCCCGGAACATACTCGCAATTGACAGGTCTACGTTATCTGCCTCGATTCTGCCTTGTCCTCTCCACTGGTTGGTTGACCTTCTTACAGTGAGTGGAATGGACCCAGGTATCTCTCTCTGCCACTTTCAAGGATGTTGTACTTGTCAGCAACACCTGATATGGACCTTTCCACCGATCTGTCAAACAACCGGAATGCAAGAAATTTCTGATCATAACAAATTCTCCAGGTTCAACATCATGAAACTTTGTTTCAGGCATATCATGTGACAACAATTTCAGTTTCTGCTGTTGCTGCTATAACTATTTACTCATTGTTATAAGATACCTTACAGTAACTTTGTTGTTACTTTTAAAATCTTCCTGCAGACTTTTAATCAAATGAGGTTCTCTACCAAACAGTATTTCAAAGGGGGACAGATTGAGAGGGGGTCTAGGAGTTGTCCTGATACTGTGGAGGACAAGTGGTAGTGCTTCTGGCCACCCCTATCCAGTTTCTGCCATGATCGTACTTAATTTATTTTTAATAGTACCGTTCATCCTCTCCACCTTGGTGCTGGCTTGCGGTTGGTAAGGGGTGTGAAGTCTACTATTAATACCAATCAATTTACACATGTTTTGGAAGACATCACCTGTGAAATGAGTACCCCTATCACTTTCAATAATTCTAGGGATACCGTATCTGCATACAAACTCCTGAACAATTTTCTTAGTAGTAACCACAGCAGTATTAGTGGCAGCTGGGTATGCCTCAACCCAATTAGAAAACACATCAGTGCACACTAATACATACTTTAGATTCCTGCAGGGTGGTAAATGGATGAAATCAATTTGTATTACCTGAAAAGGTCCATCAGTCGGAGGAATGTGGGATGGCTCGGTAGGGATTGTTTTCCCAATGTTTTCCTCAAGCAGGTCAAACAGGACATTGCTCTCTTTTCTGCTTGGGAAGAAAAACCCGGTGCACACCAGTATGCTTTCACCAACTTGCACATACCTTGCTTTCCCAATTGAGTCAGACCGTGCGCTGCCTCAGCCAGGCTTGGGTAGTACACCTTGGGAGCCACTGGCTTACCTTGTTCATCTCTCCAGAGTCCAGAGGACTCTTGACCACATTCCTTGGACCTCCAGAGTGCCTTTTCCTGACTGGAACACAAATTTTGCATCTCAATTAATTTCTGCATATCAATCATTTGAAACATTATTTGGTTAATTGGCATGTTCATTTTTAAACCTGCTGCCCATTAGGCAGCTTTGTCTGCCCTGTTGTTGCCCAGTGACACCGGATCGTCCTCACATGTATGGGCTTTACACTTAATTGGATAGCTGTCAATAGTCCTTTTATGTGTCAGGAATGTGCGACTGGTGTGCCTGCTGCTGTCATAAAATGTCTCAGATGCCCTAGAGCACCAAAATCATGTACTACCCTGAAGGCGTACCTAGAGTCAGTGTAGATATTAGCAGATTTATCTTTTGCTAATTCACACGCTCTTCTTAGTGCCACCAGCTCCGCCATTTGGGCCAAGTGAGGTGGACCAAGAGGTTCGGCTTCTATGATGTCTTCGTCATTTACCACAGCATAACCTGTGCATAACTCTCCAGTGTCAGTCTGTCTATGACAACTCCCATCCGTGTAAAATGTCACATCTGCATTTTCTAAAGGTGTATCCCGTATGTCAGGTCTTGCAGTAAAGGTCTGATTCAGATATTCCATACATCATGTGCATCAACATACCTGCAGAACTCACCTTCCACCAGCGACTCACCTCTCTCCACCCTTTGTGCATCCTGAGGCACATATGGTAAATACGTTGCTGGATTTAACGTACTGCACCTCTTAATGGTGATGTTTGCAGGTGCTATTAGGGCTAGTTCCCATTTTGTGAACCTAGCTGAGGAAACATGTCTAGTTTGGGCAGAATTCAGTAAAGCAGATACAGCATGGGGTGTATAAACAATCATATCATGGCCTAATACTACATCCTCATTCTTACTGACCACTAGAGCAGTTGCTGCTACACTTCTTAAACACGTAGGGAGTGTTCTTGCCACAGTGTCTAATTGTGCACTGTAGCATGCTACGGGTCTACAGGCATCACCATGTTTTTGTGTGATGACACCTGCTGCGCAACCATTAGCTTCCAAACAGTACAAATCGAAAGGTTTTTCATAATCAGGTATTCCCAATGCAGGTGTTCTTGTCAGACTATCCTTAAGGTTAAGGAAAGCCTGCTCTGTTTCCTCTGTGTGTACAACACGATTGGGTTTTGAGGAAGTCCTGCAATGGCAAGGCAAAAATAGAAAAACCTGGGATCCACATTCTGCAATATCCACACATTCCCAAGGTACAAATTTGCTGTTGGTTCTGCGGCAGTGTCATGGTCTGTATGGCCTGGATTCTGTCAGTGGTCAGATGTCGTAACCCCTGGGTTAGGCAATGTCCCAAGTATTTAACCCTGGACTGGCATGGCTGTAGTTTGACCTTAGCAACCTTGTGTCCTGTTTGCGAGAGATGAATCAATAAAAGTTTAGTATCATTTAAACATGACATAAATGAATCAGAACACAACAATAAATCATCCACATATTGTATTAGAACAGATCCATTGGCAGGTTGAAAAGTTCGTAAACAGTCATGTAAGACCTGGGAGAAGATACTGGGGCTGTCTATGAAGCCCTGGGGCAATCGTGTCCATGTGTATTGTACCCCCCTGTATGTATGCAAATAGGTACTGACAGTCAGGATGGAGAGGGACAGAGAAGAAAGCAGAACAGAGGTCAATGACAGTAAAATGGGTTGCATTTGGTGAGATCTGCATTAGAATGACAGTTGGATTTGGCACTAAGGGGATTTGGCTCTCTACTACCTTATTAACCCCTCTAAGGTCCTGTACCAGCCTATAACCCCTCCCACCACTCTTCTTCACAGGAAAGATGGGACTGTTGGCTACACATGATGTATGGACTAAAATTCCCTGTTGTAATAACCGCTCAATTATGGGATAAACCCCTATCTCTACCGCCTGTTTTAATGGGTACTGGGGAATTTTTGGAGCTTGCTTACCGCTTTTTAGATTTACCATTACGGGAGCTACGTTTTGCCATCAATCCAGTGTCCTGACCCCGGTATCTGAGATAACATTTGTTCTACTTGAGATGGATTTTTATCTGAAACAGTAGAGTGAAACATTAACCTTTGGGGAGTGTCCACTATATCCCTCACCTTGTTTACAACTTTCTATGGGATATCTAGAAATATACCATCAGGGGTACAATAAATGACACATCCCATTTTACATAACAAATCCCTTCCCAGTAAGTTAGTAGGGGCCGCTGCTGCCAGGAGAAAAGTGTGCCTGGTATGGGCCAATAGTAACTTCTGCAGATTTGGTTAAAGGATAATGTTGCACTTTACCCGTTACACCCATTGCTGGTACGGTTTTGCTGGTCACCTGTAAATTAGATGTAGATTTTGTCACTGATCTGGTCGCCCCTGTGTCTACAAGAAATGAATGTTTAGTACCAGCTACATCAATTAACATTACAGGGTCTTCTCTAACATCCCCAGTTAACCTGACTTACTGTAGACTACAGGTGTGACCTGACCCCTAGAGCTGACTATCTTCTTCCAGCAAAGCATTCACTGCTGTGACGTGAGCAGGTGATAGCTGGAATTGTCCTGACTGTTGTGGATGCCCCTTCTGTGGGTATGTCGGTCTTCCCTGGTTTGGTGTTTCCCATTTCTTAGCCTTACAGAACACTTATATGGCCGTCCTGGTTACATCTATAACACCTTCGTAGTTGACGTGTAGTGAAAGGTTGTTGTTGTGGGGTTGGGGAATAAGGAAAGATTGTGGTTGTGTATAGGGATAAGGGTTTGGAGGTTCTATGGGATGGGTGTATTGTGGCTGAGTGTGGTAAGAATGCTGCGGTGTTATCTGCATTCCTTCCAGAGCTTGGATACTGCCATTAGTTTCTCGCTCTGTATTTCTCTCTTCCTCAAGATGTTTTTATCATGTTCAATTGTAGATTCCCTGAGTGTGTCCACTGTAACTCCCCTCCACCCAGGAAGTGAGGTCTGAACCCTGGCTTTTAGAGTGTCCTTAAGACCATCCATAAGCACTGTGATTGTCATTTCACTATGATGGGTGTTGTCTTTTATGTCCTCTATACCTGTGTATTGGGTAATAGTCTGCAGCGCTCTGGTAAAATAATCTGCTGCAGACTCACTCTCTTTCTGCTTAATCGTGAAGATTTTACTCCAGTTAACAACTAATGGGAAAAATACAGCCAATTGGTTAACAATGTGGGTTATATTGTCCTGATTACCTGCATCAGTTATGGGACTATCTCCATCCAATACACAGGCCGTGATAAACTTTTTCACATTGGTATTGTGTGGAAGACATGCCCGTAATACCACTCGCCAATGGTTGGCTCATGAGCATTACCTAAATTCTTTACAAATTTCTGGCACTTTGCTAGTTCTTTCCTAGGGTCAGGGAAATCTGTTATTATGGAATGTAGTTCTGCTCTTGACCATGGACAATGCATCGCTACATCACTTGTGACCACTACACCATGCACGTCTGGATTCCCATTTGGAACAGTTATTGTCCGGACAGGATGGATGCCTGCCATAATGCTACCTTTGGCCTGATTACCTAGTTGAGGCTTCAGCCTACTGCTACTACATATTGTATTAGTAATCTCTGCTACTATTAAAGCAGGTGTTAATACTTCCTGTACGGGTGGGGCTACCTCCATTTCTGGTACTAGCGGGGCAGCTACCTGTGCTTGCTGTAGTGGTACATTTAACATTTGTGCAACAGGGGAGAGAGTGGACATCACAACAGGTTCATCATCTACATCATGAACATGTTCCTTATAGTTACTTAGAAGAGGGTACAAATTACTTTTACATTTTTATGAGTTTTTAGATCGACTGCACCTACACCCCCACCCGCATAGGGCAGTGGTGGTGCGCGTGCACTACTGACATTACCTTCCGCAATGCTACCTTGTTGTGCATGTGCGCTACTTTGTGGTGCGCACGCAATGCTATTTGCATGCACATTCCCTTGCGTTGTGCACGCGATGCAAGTTTGCATCGCGTGCACACCGCTAAGCCACATATCCCCCTCGTGCTGCCACAACTTCAAGCAATCATTAAACTTTACTCTTTTCTTCAGAAACTTCACTAAACATATACTGTCTCTGAGATTGTTCAGAACCTCCGAATCAAAGCTACCAATCTTAGGAAAAGGTGTTCCACATTTCTTGGTCATATTGACCCATATGTCGCAATACGCTGTAGCGTATGCACCATACTTTTTAAACATAACATACCTGGCAGATCCTAAGGGCCCTTCCATCTGCAGCACATCATCGACCATTACTAGAGATGACTTTGCACCCATCTGGGAAAACGCTTAGCCATTTCTAGAGAATTTTGACTGGTGAATGATTTTCAGTGAGTAACATTCAATCACTCCCTCCCGTTATACCCAGCTGACCCGCCTGGCATTACAGTAGGCCTGCACAACAAGGAGCAGACTAACCACCTATTGTAAATTATTCTTCTTGCGGCCGTATTAAACCAAGCTTCAGCCGCTCGCTCCTCCGCGCTATACCCCACTTCACCTCTATGTTGACTTATGTGTATACATGAGGAGTAAAGTAACCGCCTAGCAAATTATTCTACTTGTGGTAAACTTAACCAAGCTTCACCACTAGCTTCCTACTTTGAGTTTACTCCCACTGGTAGCATCTAGAAGTTCCAATAACCCCTACCCTTGCCAGCAGTTTCACTCCCACGACACTCACTTCACAATCACAATTTATATAATTATGCGGTCCGGTCCCATTGCCCAAGGAACCTAACTGATCAATGGACTTTGCGATTAATGGATGTTCGGACCAAGAAACCCCTTAGTTTCTCGATAACCTAAACCACAATGTACCTGCTTTGTACACTGGCCCAGTAGTTTGTGCTGCCCCGTCGGGCACCTACCGAGTTTTAACAGACAGTAACCTCCACTTACACTTAGGCTTGACAGTAGCCTCCACCTTGCAATCACACGTTTCAATTATACACTCCTTTTCTGTACAGAAAACAAAACCTTTTTCCCTTAATAGAGCAGTATAATTCAGAGGTTTTAACAAGCAATCATGCTATACATACAATGACCATTGAACACGTGGCAGCAATACAGGAAATGTGCTTACGCTATTGTGCAACGTCCCCTTTTTAACACTAACCTTTATCAACAAAGGAAAACATACTTTTTCCTTCCTTGTCCCTGGATTCTAATCAGCACGCCTTGAACTCACAGAATGGATAGCGGTCTCTTAGCATCACGTGGTAGCAGGTTTTCGTAGGCACAATGCATTCTTTCCTGCATATGGTGCCTCCACCCTTTGCTGAGAGATCAATAACCGTGTGTTACTGTGTAAATTGGCAGCGTGATTTCTGTTATGTTCTGGGTTGTTTGTGGACCCGGGGTGGTAGCAGGAGTGATCACAGAAGCGGGTTTGAAAATAAAACTAGGGTTTTTAATACGTGCTTGAGTAGACATAAAATATGGCAGTAATAAAAGTTCAGGTATATATAAACGTGCACTAGAGTTCTGTGGTGGGAGGAATGGGTTAATGTCCAAGTAGAAACAATTAGAACTGTCCAGGTGTGCAGGTAGTAAGACTGAAAATAATCAAGCAGGTATGCAGGTAGTGATGCAGGAAATAATAAGCCAGGTAAACAGGTAGTGAACTAAGGCAAATGAGCAGGATGTTAGCAGGCTCAGGCACTCAGGTATGGGCAAGGGTAGTGGAGGAAGCGGGGTAATCCAGCGGAAGCTAGGAGCTGACAGGCAGACAGCAATTCACAGGAACAGGAAAAGCACAGAGAACTCCCTCTCAGCTAGGCTGAGATACACGTTGCACTGGCAAAGAAGGAAGGCAATGAACCTTCCTAAATACCCCATGCCATGCTATTACTGGCCAGAGGGAACATGTGACTCACCAGGATTGGCCAGCCGCATCACATGGCCAGAAGGCAAAATGGCGGAACCCATGCCAAAACGGAATGGAGATGCCGCCAGGCCTTACCAGTGCAGAGTGACAACAGGCCCGCACAACAACGGGCGCAGCCAAAGCCCCCCGCCAGACACCAGCTCCGCCACCAGACAGCCCGTGCTACAACGACCTCACAGTTAACACCCGCCTAGCGCCATGCTGAAATACCCTGGCCGTGACAGTACCCCCCCTTTTTGGGGTGGCCTAAATACACTCACCAGGCTTCTCCGGATGGGCAGAATGAAATCTCCTGATGAGCGTGGGAGCGTGGACATCACGAGCATCGGTCCAGCAATGTTCCTCTGGACCGTAACCTTTCCAGTCTAGCACATACTATAGATGACCTCTGCGTAGACGAGAGTCCAAGACCTGGGCAACCTCAAACTCAACTCCTCTCTCCGTCTGGACTCCAGGAGAACCAGGTAGAGCACTGTGGAACCTATTCAGAACTAGGGGCTTTAATAAGGAAACATGGAAGGAATTAGGGATTTTTAGGTATGGGGTAACTAGACAATAGGCCACTGGATTAATGAGTTCTGTTATGATGAAGGGACCAATGAAGCGTGGTGCAAATTTCATTGAAGGAACTCTCAGACGAAGATTCCGGGTGGACAACCAGACCTGGCTTCCAACTTGCATGCGTGGAACTATTCTACGCTTCCTATCGGCCTGGGTCTTATAGCGAGAGGACGCCTTCGGCAAATCAGACCGTACTTCAGTCCAGATGGCAGCAAAATTCCGCACCGTGTCCTCCACGGCCGGAATATCAAAAACAGTCAGGCTTCGGAATTCGGGAACACGAGGATGAAGGCCATAAACAACCTGAAATGGCGTTTGGTTAGTTGACGAGTGGTAGGAAGCATTATGTGCAAACTCGGCCCACGGCAGCAAGGCAGCCCAATTGTCCTGGGAAGATGTCATAAAACTTCTTAAAGTCTCTAGATCTTGATTAACTCTCTCGGTGGAGCCATTGCTTTGCGGATGGTAGGCCGTGGAAAAGTTTAACTTCACTTGAAGAACAGAACACAAAGCCCTCCAGAATTTTGCAGTAAACTGCACTCCACGGTCAGAGACAATTTCAGCAGGAAGGCCATGAAGATGAAATATGTGTTGGACGAACAACTGTGCCAGGTCAGGAGCAGAAGGTAACTTCTTCAAAGGTATATAGTGGACCATCTTAGGAAATCGGTCTATTATAACTCAGATAGTATTGAAGCCTTGAGAGACTGGCAGGTCTGTGACGAAATCCATGGAGAGATGCATCCATGGACGTGATGGAGTGGGTAGTTGAAGCAATTCCCCAGCTGCAGCTTGTCATGATGATTTATGCTGGACACAGGAGGAGCTGGAAGAGATAAAATCCATTATATCTGCCTTCATAGAAGGCCACCAATAGTGTCTTTTCAGGAACTTGAAAGTCTTCCGAGTGCCTGAGTGCCCTGCGAAGCGAGAGGAATGTGCCCAAGTGAGAAGCCGCTTCCTTAATTCCGGGGCCACAAACAATTTTACTGTAGGACCTGTAATGCGGCGAAAACTCTTGATTCCAAGACAGGGGTATTGCTTTGATTTTCAGATTGATCATCACAGAGGAGAGATCTCGATAGGGCATCAGCCTTCTGATTAAGTGCTCCAGACTGGAAGGTCAGGGTGAACTGAATCCTGGCAAATAATATTGCCCAGCTGGCTAAACGAGGACTCACACATTGAAGATTTTTGAGAAATAGGAGATTTCTATGGTCCGTAAATACAGTAAATGGAAACTTAGCACCTACTAGTAAATATCTCCATTCCTTCAATGCCAACTTTACAGCTAGTAGTTCTTGCTCACCTATGGCATAGTTCCTTCGGCAGGTGAATATTTTTTAGACAAGAACCCACAAGGATGGACTTGATTGTCCTCATAGCGTTGAAACAGGACTGTCCCACAGCTTCAGATGATGCGTCTACTTCCAACAAAAAAGGCCTATCCAGATCTGGTTGTCGAATAACTGTTGCTGAGATAAAGGACTGTTTTAGAAGAAGAAAAGCAGACTCTGCCTCAGGTGACCAATGGGCAGGATTAGCACCTTTGCGGGTCAAGGCTGTAATGGGAGCCAGCAATGTAGAAAATCCCTTAATGAAGCGTCTATAATAATTGGTGAAGCCCAACAATCTCTGGATGGCTTTCAGTGTCTGAGGTCGGGTCCAATCCAGAATTGCTTGTACCTTCTAGGGGTCCATTTCCAAACTGGAGCCAGAAATAATGTAGCCGAGAAAAGGTACACTGGGTACTCCAAAGACACACTTCTCCAGTTTGCAGTAAAGGTGGTTTTCTCTCAAACGGGTCAAAACTTCTTTAACATGTTCTTGATGTTTAGCCACAGAGGGTGAAAAAATCAGTATATCGTCCAGATAGACAACAACTGAAACATATAACAGATCCCGGAAAATCTCATTAACGAAACTCTGAAAGACAGCAGGGGCGTTGCACAATCCAAAAGGCATTACTAAATACTCGAAATGTCCATCTCTGGTATTAAAAGTGGTCTTCCATTCATTGCCAGCTCAAATATGAATGACATTGTAAGCCCCTCTCAGATCTAATTTAGAAAAAATGACAGAGCCCTTGACCCTATCAAACAACTCAGTAATCAGGGGAAGACGGTATCGATTCTTTACAGTAATGTCGTTAAGGCCGCGAAGAAAAACCCAGCTCCGGCAGGTGAAGTAGAGGGGCAATTGAACCTCTTAGCCAGGTTGTCCCTGTACTGGGTCATGGCTTGAGTCTCAGGCAAGGATAGCGGATAGGTACGACCACGAGGTGGTATTTTATCTGGTATCAAATCAGTTGGACAGTCCCATTCCCTATGAGGAGGTAAGATATTTGCTTGCTGCTCAGAGAACATGTCAGCGAACATCTGATATTCCTTGGAAATGGCAGAAGAAACTAATGGAACTGTCTTTCTTACAGGTTGAATTTTTGGAAGAGAGGATTTCTGATAGTCCATACCCCATGAAAGAATCTGCATAGAACTCCAATCAATCCTGGGATTATGTTGACGCAACCAGGGTAGACCAAGAATAATTTCTTGAGAGGCCTCTGATATCACTGGGAATTTTAAGGACTCAGAATGAAGTGCCCCATTTCGGACCAATACTGGTTGAGTCTCCTTGGTGACTATCCCGTTAGTTAGAGGACGTCCGTCTATAGAGGTCAGAGAGAAGGCATGATTGAGAGACAAACAAGGAATCTGAAATTTATCAATGAAACTAGATGCTATGAAATTTCCGGCTGCTCCCGAGTCAAGTAGAGCAGTAGCAAAGACAGGTTTGGGTTTAAGATCCAAAGCTAGGGTAATCGTGAAATCTTTAATTTTTGGAGACGGGCTCATAACTCCTAACTTGATGTCTCCAGGGTCAGTTAGGATTTGGCATTTCCCGGTTTACGGGGTCAGGAGATCAGCAGGTGAACGGACTCTCCGCAGTACAGACAGAGGTTCTTATGCATTCTTCTCTGACGTTCTTCTTTGGAGAGGTGTGTATGATTCACCTGCATAGGCTCCTCTTCAGTAGGAGAAGGAATGGGACGGGTAGAAATGGAGGGGGCAAATGACCTTTGCCGGTCAGTTCTGTGTTTTTCAGCCTGACGTTCCTTGAAGTGTAGGTCAACTTTGATTCACAACGAAATCATGTCGTTCAGATTAGTAGGAAGCTCTCGAGTGACTAGATCATACTTTAGTCGGTCTGACATGCCAGAAGGCCGAGGTGAGGGCTTCCTCATTCCATTTGAGCTCTGATGCTAAAATTTTAAATTGCACGGCATATTGACTGACAAGACGGACCCCTTGTCTCAGTGTCATGATGTTTGATGATGCTGATACAGTACACAGAGGTTCATCGAAAATCCTCCTGAAGGATGACACAAAGCCTGCGTAATTATCCAGCAGCGGATCTGAGCACTCCCAGAGTGGGGAAGCCCATTCCAAGGCCTGGCCGGATAACAGAGAGACTATATAAGCCACTTTAGTTCTTGCAGTTAGAAAGTTGTCAGGCTGCAGGGTAAAATGTATGTCACACTGATTTAGGAATCCTCGGCAGAGTTTAGGGTTGCTGTCAAATTTACTTGGTAAAGGAAGATGTAAGCGGGGAGATGATCTGCCTCCTGTATTCCCAGACGCTGATGCGGATGTAGTTGCTGGTACTCCAGGGGTAGAAAAGGAAGTTTGCAAACTATCCTGTCGCTTAGACATCTCTTGCAGAAATTGAGCCATCTGATGCTGCATGTTTTCCAGATTTCTAAACGACCAGAAATGCACCGGAACAAATCCACTCCTGACTCCTGATCCGAGGCCGGCTCCATGGGCCAGTGCAAACTTGTAATGTTCTCGGTTGTTTGTGGACCCAAGGTGGTTGCAGGAGCGATCACAGAAGCGGGTTTGAAAATAAGACCAGGGTTTTTAATACGTGCTTGAGTAGACATAAAATATGGCAGTAAATAAAAGTCCAGGTATATATAAACGTGCACTAGAGTTCAGCAATTCACAGAAACAGGATAAGCACAGAGAACTCCCTCTCAGCTAGGCTGAGATACACGTTGCACTGGCAAAGAAGGAAGGCACACACAGATGGAGATAGAAGTGGATAAAATCATTCAGAAGTTCCTTCCTCCCACTTAAAAAGTGGGAGGCACATATAGAAACCGTTGTAATTCCTACACCGTTCACCTGATTTGGATGTAATTACCCTCAAATTAAATCTGAAAGTCTGCAGTTAAAGCACATCTTGTTTGTTTCATTTCAAAGCCATTGTGGTGGTGAATAGAGGCCAAAATATGAAAATTCTGTCAATGTCCCAATATTTATGCACCTGACTGTATGTGTGTATGTGTATATATATATATATATATATATATATATATATATATACATCATTGTGAGTGTTTAAACATGGTGAGTGCTGGGTTTTCTGTTTTTATATATAATGTTATGTATGAACCACCTTACCAACACCTGTATTAGGGCATGACAGAGAAAGGGTGTAGCCATATCCTAACAGATAGAAAAAAAGAGACACAGACAAGCAGCGCGAGCACAAGTCACATACAATGCAGGAATTACTGCATATGTACTTGTATGTAGGGGGACTGAACCACACGCTGTCCTGGGAGAGCTGCGACTGCACCATGAAGAAAATGGCCACCGGAGACCTTAGACGGGGCGTGGCTGGAGAACAGTTCAGAGAGGCCAGACCTCAGAGGAAAGGCACCCTGAGCTGAGGAGCCGCTTAAACAGGGAAGCTGTCTCCCCTGGCTGAATATTAACCCTTGGGATGCCGGTTTCCCACACTAAAATGTCCCTGGTGGTCTAGTGGATCGCAATGGCTGGAGCCTGCCTCGTCACTCAACCACCTCCGGTCTGTCCCCCTGAGACTGGGGGTATCGACTGCCTTAACATGCGGGTCAACGTGAGCGGTGACCCACCTTACCAGTCCCCTATAGTCTAGTTGCAGTCTGGGTCCTCTCTGGGGACCCTGGCTAGCGCTGACCCATGGAATGCCTGCCCGAGATTGCCAGATCAGTACTGGCGTTGTGGCACCGAAGGGGTGACAGAGCTGCAGCGCAGACGTCCTTCTGACAGTCTGCTGCTGCGCGCTCTAGTTGAAGAAAAGATAAAGTAAATCAAATCATAAAAATAATAGCTTAAAGCTGCCTAAGCCGCCCCCCTGCGTAATGTTGACTCGACTCCAGCCGGGCACCAACGAAACTGAGGTGCCTCTGGCTCGGGGTATAGGGAGAGTGGACCAATGCATCCTGGGAGCTGAAAGCTTTTAACTGCGTGGTGCCGGATTCAGGCCCTGATTTAGAGCCGGACGCTCTGACAGAGCGCTCGCTCTGAAACAGGGCCATCCCTCCTACCTTTTGGAGCGGCCTCCTGGCCGCTCGCATAGCTGTGGGTGACCACCCACAGCTATAGCGAGCGGCCAAAATGATGGTCGCGATGGTCAACACCATCGTAACCATCGGGCTTGCGACAAGACCTTTGTGGTAGGGTCTCGCTGCCGCAAGCCCTGGAGTCCTTTTGGCTCTATCAGAGCCAAAAGCACTCCCACTGACATCACTAGTGATGTCAGTGGGGCCGGCCCCAGACAGTAGGCGTTCCCATGGGAACGCCTCCGTCTGGGCAGCCACGCCCCCGGCACGCCCACCAAAGGGTGCGTGCTGTCAATCACCATCGACAGCACCCCTTATTCGGGTCTCGCGCATGCGCACGAAGGAGCCGCCTCCGTCGTGCGCATGCGCACTTGGCCAACATCGACCCGCTTGCGAGCGGGTCTGAATCAGGCCCTCGGTTCCATCACCTACACCAAAGGTCTCCCTGTAGAGCCTATGGACCCTGAAGAAATAAAATATTCTCAGCATCAGATTCTGAGAATGATAGTGTGTCTCCCAGAGGTAAATTAACATGTATAAAAACACTTACTTCTGGTACGTCTGTATGAGTGGTCATGTCAAAGAAAATCACAAAGAATCCATATGCAGAATTGTACACTTTTGAGAATGTAAAATAGGTACCTTCATGATATTAATAGTAGATAGCCACCATAGATGACTTATATTATCAGGATAGCACAGAGGTCTTCTCAAGCTGCACATCGCCACCGGCTGCTGCTGAGGTCTGTCTGTACTGCTCCTGCCCCGTCCGCTCAGTGTCCTGTTACTGAACATGGAGATAGCTCTATGCAGCCCCTTGTCACAGCGTGTCTTCACAGCATGATGGCACAAAGGCTGCACCCGAGTTCCATCCTAAACAGTATGGGCGCAGCCATGTTGGACTCTGTCACCTGACGCTCTTCCTCCACTCAGGCCGCTGCTCCCAGACCAGCTGATTGCACCATCCAATCCCTGGGGATCCTCCGCTATATATATTCCATTCCAGACTGGCCTCTGGGCCTGATTCAGAGCCGGACGCTCTGACCAGAGCGCTCGCTCTGAATCAGTGCCCTCCTACCTTAAAATGGAGCGGCCTCCTGGCCGCTCGCATAGCTGTGGGTGACCACCCACAGCATATGCGAGAAGCCAAAAAGATGGTCGCGATGGTCTTGACCATCGGGCATGCGACGCGACCCTTGTGGTAGGGTCTTGTTGCCGCAAGCCCTGGAGTGATTTTGGCTCTATTAGAGCCAAAATCACTCCCATTGACATCACTAGAGATGTCAGTGGGGCCGGCTTCAGACGGTAGGCGTTCCCATGGGAACGCCTCCGTCTGGCAACCACGCCCACTAAAGGGGATGTGCTGTCAGTCACCATCGACAGCACGCCCCCTTTAGTGCGAGACCCATAACGACGGCTTGGCCATCGTTATTCGGGTCTCGCGCATGACGGAGCTCCCTCCGTCGTGCGCATGCGCATTGGGGGAACATCGACCCACTTGCGAGCGTCCTGCACTCGCGAACGGGTCTGAATGACCCCCTCTGTTGCCAGTACAATGTCACTTCTTGCTGAAGTTACAGCTCAGTGCTGAGCTCCCAGGTACTTTGTATCTGAACCGTGTCTGGGCCTGATTCACTACTGATCGCAACTGCGAATGCAATTGCGATTACGCACACAGTTCAACTGCGATAGTATGATAATCCATTGCGATTGCTATGCCCACTTTACCTTATTCACATCCGTAATGTTTAGCAAGACTGCAAAACCATCGGCAGGGCCGGATTAACAATGGGGCGGGTGGAGCTACAGCTCCAGGCCTCCCATTGAAAATAGGCCCACACCGACTGCAGTGCAGGCAGGAAAAAAAAGTTTTTTTTTTCCTGTCAACACTAAGGAACAGCTCAGCCAGCTCTCTCACCTAATGGCTGTCATAAATAGAGCTTAGCCCATTCTGACCTCCCCGGTCCCCACCCGTTCCCCTCCTCTTGGAGGATCGACAGGCCAGGACAAAGCCCCGCCCACCCGCGGGCCGCTGAAGCCCCGCCCACCTCGGAAGCCCTGCCGAAGCTCCACCTCCATTATACCGAGGCTCCGCCTCCTGAACCATCCTACTCCAAAGCGGTGTCAAGCGCCTAGTTGAAGAGGGAAGACAGCTCAGCCAAGCATGTCAGGATTAGCTTTACTCAGGTCAGTGTAATGTCTGGCCTCTGTCTACTCTATATATGTATGTAATTATCTATTCTCTATCTATAATATTAGGTGGGTATAAGAGCTTGTGTATCTACACATATATATATATATATATACACCCACACGTATATGTGTGTGTGTGTGTATATATGTATATATATTTATATATATATACATACACACACATGTACTGTATATATGTGTATATATATGCACATACTTGTTTGTGTGTGTATATATATGTATGTATGTGTGTAAATGTATGTTTGTGTATATGTATGTTTATATACACACACGTGTATATATGCACGTACTTGTGTCTGTGTGTATGTGTGTATATATATATGCGTGTGTATATATATATATATATATATACATATATGTACGTACTTGAGTGTGTGTATATGTATGTGTGTAAATGTATGTTTGTGGATATGTATGTGTATATACACACACACACACACACGTGTATATATGCACGTACTTGTGTCTGTGTGTGTGTATATGTATGTGTGTAAATGTATGTTTGTGGATATGTATGTGTATGTGTGTGTATGTATATATATACATATATGTACGTACTTGTGTAAATATATGTATGTGTGTGTATATGTATATATATACACACACGTGTATATATATGCACGTACGTGTGTGCGTATATATACATACACACACATGGTGGTAAATAGGGATGGTACAGGAGCTTCAGACACATTTAAGGGGACTGAAGCGGATGTGGAATGATATGTAAACATTCATCATGTTAATAGGAGAATGTCAAGATGGTCATAATGTTGAAGTTGTCCGTGTCGAACATTCATGTAGATAGTGATGGAATGTCGACATATCATCCCTGTTGGCCCAGCGCTCACTGACCTGCTCCTAATGGCTGCAGTGACTCCAGCACGGCTTCTGGATTGGGTCATGACCTCACTAACCCTAATGCCTACCCCTTACCTTATAATGCCTTTCCCTAACCTCCTCCCCCCGCATTCTAACTGTAACCTCCCCCTAGTGCCTAACCCTATCCTCCTCCCCCCGTAGCCTAACTCTAACCTTCCCCTAGTGCCTAACCCCCCCATGTAGCCTAACCCTAATGTCGACATTTTCATGACTGTCAACATACTTCGCCACACCTGCTTCAGTCCCCTTAAGTGTGCCTCAAGCCCCTGTACCTACACAATTTACGTGTATGTGGGTGTGTATGTGGGTGTGTATGTATGTACACACCCACATACACATATATATATATATAGCAGTCAAATGGGCGGCACTCTGGACGGCTTTTATAAAACACACTAAAACTCAGTTTAAGTTATCAACGCTTCAGAACTTGTATTTATTCTTTCGTCAGGATTACTGAAAGGATGAATACAAGTTCTGAAATGTTGTTAACTTAAATGGATTTTAATGTGTTTTATACAAGTCATCCAGAGTGCCGCCCATTCGACTGCTACATGGTTCCCGCCCTTCACAGCCAGAGGTAATTAGGAGGGCACCAGACGCTATAGCATTATACTTTGCACAGGAGTGCTGGCCTACACATGCACAGTCAGCGGCATAGCAGGGCTAACTCCGGAGCACCTTGTGCCAGCCCCGTGCCTCTTAAGTGCGTAACGTCATGCCGTTGCGTAGAGGTACTGAGGCCACCGGCACCTGAAAATGCAGCACTGCCCGGAGCGTCCTGGGAGAATGCTGCACTGGCCACACCCCTATGTAAACCACAACCACACCGCACTGGTCATGGCCCCACATTACCAGTCACACTGCTACGGCACTTGTCCCACCCCCTTCAGCGGCATACAATAGGCCCATCATAAATTTCAGCTCCAGGCCCATGTGGACATTAATCTGGCACTGACCATCGGTACAATCGAGTACCATTGCAGCTTCAAACACACTTGCACAAGGTCTGACTTTACTCATAAATTGCTAACTTCATCGCACGTTATGAGTCCTCAAGCTGCGTAAGGCATCGTGGTGGCAAATTTATGCACGCCCCTGCAACGGCTTTCAAACCCACTGGAATACTTGCATCTCTCCGACCACCCCCCATCACCACCCACAAACGGCACTTGCTGTCAATCACTCTGTGATGGGTCTTCGTAGTCATTGCGATCGCAGTGGCCGGCTCATGCACTGCGATGCATAGGCAGAATGCAACAATCTGATGATTTTGTGTGTAATTGCAGTTGCGATTGGTAGTGAATCAGGCCTTCAGTCCATTATATCCAGTTCCTAGACCTGGTAAACAAGTCTTCTATACTATCTTGCACACCAGTCTGGTTTTTACCACTGAGACTTGTTCTTACAGCCACCATCAGTTCCAGCTGATACCTCCTATCGGTCTCATCCGATGCTTCCAACATTCGACTCATATTATTAAGTTCTTTAATTCATCAACATCGGTCCCAATCAATCAAGTTCATCAACATCGGACTCTTATTAAGTTCTTCAACATCGGTCTTGGGTCCCGATTCAGACCGGCTTGCTAGGCTGCGTTCGCACGTAGCCAGACGGTTTTTGCAATCTGCGCATGCGTATGCATCGCAGTGCGCGTGCGTGAATGAGACCGAGCAATCAGGAAGCGTTCGCTCGCTGCACATAGACAGCCCAGATGATTGAGTGACATGAGAAGCCGTTTGTGGGTGGTGACTGGTGCTGGCCGCTAGAAACGGGGGTGTGGAGGTGCGAATGCAGGCGTGTTTGAGCGTCTTAACTAGGGGTGTGCACCGGCCACTTTTCGTGTTTTGTGTTTGGTTTTGGATCTGGATCTTTCTTCGTGTTTTGGATCTGGATTGGTTTTGCCAAAACCACCCTTCCGTGTTTTGGGTTCTGGGTTTTGTGTTTTGGATCTGTATTTTTTTTTAAAAAAGCATAAAAACAGCTAAAATCACAGAATTTGTAGGTTTTTCTGCTCCTATGCTATTATTAACCTCAATAACCTTAATTTCCACTCATTTCCAGTCTATTCTGAACACCTCACACCTCACAATAGTGTTTTTATGTCCAAAACGTTGCACCGAGGTAGCTGGATGACTATGCTAAGCGACACGAGTGGGCGGCACAAACACGTGACCCATCTAGGCGTGAAACTGCAGTGGCAGACAGGATGGCAGTTTGAAAAACTAGGCCCCAAACTGTACATAATGCAAAGAAAAAAAAGAGGTGCAAGATGGAATCATCCTCATCCTCCTCATCCACCGATTCCTCACCCTCTTCAGTGTGTACATCCTCATCCTCACAAAGTATTAACTCGTCCCCACTTGAATCCACCACCACAGGTCCCTCTGTACCTTCTGGAGGCTGGTCTCCCTGGAAGAGCTGATAATTCATTTTGATGAACATCATCTTCTCCACATTCTGTGGAAGCAACCTCCTACGCCTTTCGCTGACAAGGTTCCCGGCTGCACTAAACACTCTTTCGGAGTACACACTGGAGGGGGGGCAACTCAGGTAAAATAGAGCCAGTTTGTACAGGGGCCTCCAAATTGCCTCTTTTTCCTGCCAGTACAGGTATGGACTGTCTGCCATGCCTACTTGGATGCTGTCACCGATGTAATCCTCCACCATTCTGTCAATGGTGACAGTATCATATGCAGTGACAGTAGACATGTCAGAAATTGTTGCCAGGTCCTTCAGTCCGGACAAGATGTCCAAACTTGGTCCTGCCTGCCCTGCATCACCGCCAGCGGGTTGCTTAGGATACCTAAGTTTTTTCCTGGCAGCCCCAGTTGCAGGAGAAAATGAAGAAGGAGCCGTTGACGTGTCACGTTCCGCTTCAGCTGACAGTGTGTTCACCAGCAGGTCTTTGCACCTCTGCAGGCTTGTGTCGGCCGGAAAGAGAGACACCACATAGGCTTTAAACCTAGGATCGAGCACGGTGGCCAAAACGTAGTGGTCTGATTTCAACAGATTGACCACCCTGGAATCCTGGCAAAGCGAATGAAGGGCTTCATCCACAAGTCCCACATGCCGAGCGGAATCGCTCCGTCTTAGCTCCTCCTTCACTTTCTCCAGCTGCTTCTGCAAAAGCCTGATGAGGGGAATGACCTGACTCAAGCTGGCAGTGTCTGAACTGACTTCACGTGTGGCAAGTTCGAAGGGCTGGAGAACCTTGCACAACACGGAAATCATTCTCCACTGCGCTTGAGTCAGGTGCATACCCCCTCCTTTGCCTATGTCATAGGTGGATGTATAGGCTTGTATGGCCTTTTGCTGCTCCTCCATCCTCTGAAGCATATAGAGGGTTGAGTTCCACCGCGTCACAACCTCTTGCTTCAGGTGATGGCGGGGCAGGTTCAAGAGTGTTTGCTGGCGCTCCAGTCTTCGGCACGCAGTCGCTGAATGGCGAAAGTGGCCAGAAATTTTTCGGGCCACCCAAAGCGTCTCCTGCACGCCCCTGTCGCTTTTCAGAAAATTCTGCACCACCAAGTTTATTGTGTGAGCAAAACATGGGATGTGCTGGAATTTGCCCAGATGTAATGCCCGCACAATATTGGTGGCGTTGTCAGATATCACAAATCCCCAGGAGAGTCTAAGTGGGGTAAGCCACTGGGCGATGATTTCCCTCAGTTTCTCTAAGAGGTTGTCGGCGGTGTGCCTCTTACTGAAACCGGTGATACACAGCGTAGCCTGCCTTGTAACGAGCTGGCATTTCTGAGATGCTGCTACTGGTGACGCTGCTGCTGTTGCTGCGTAAGGTGATACATCTACCCAGTGGGCTGTCACAGTCATATAGTCCTTAGTCTGCCCTGTTCCACTTGTCCACATGTCCGTGGTTAAGTGGACATTGTGTACAACGGCATTTTTCAGGACACTGAGGACACTTTTTCTGACGTTTCTGTACAGTCTCGGTATCGCCTGCCTAGTGAAGTGGAATCTAGACGGGATTTGGAACCGGGGACACACTACCTCCATCAATTGTCTAAATCCCACTGCACTAATGGCGGATACCGGACGCACGTCTAACACCAACATAGCAGTCAAGGCCTCAGTTATACATTTTGCTTCAGGATGACTGCTGTCGTACTTCATCCTCCTCGCTAAGGACTGTTGGAGGGTCAATTGTTTAGTAAAAGTAGTGGTGTTCCTACTTCCTCTCTGGGATGATGAACGACTCCCAGCAGCAGCAACAGCAGCAGCGGCAGCAGTAGGCGTAGCAATGCAGGATCCTCCAGAGGAATCCCGGATAGGAGAGTCAGTCATGCCAGTGACATGGCCTGCAGGACTACTTCCGATCCTGACTAAGGAGGAAATTGACGAGGAGGGAGTTGACGGTGTGGTTTGCAGGCGCTTGGATACAACAGGACAACGGGATTTAGGTGTCCCTGGACTGCTTACGGTCTTAGCCAAAGTTTCTGAACTTGACAGTAACTTTTTATGATCGCGCTGCAGGTGCCGTATAAGGGAGGATGTTCCTAGGTGGTTGACGTCCCTACCCCTACTTATTTCACCTTTACATATGGTACATATGGCAAGACAGTTGTTGTCCGGATTTGGATAGAAATATTGCCAGACCAAAGAGGTGGAATGTTTGGTCTTCTGCCCAGGCATGACCGTGATGGGCTTTTTCATCCCACGGACAACAACTGTCTCCCCCGGAGCCTGATTTAAACAAACCACATCACCATCAGAATCCTCCTCGCCAACTTCCTCCTCAGCGCCAGCTACACCAGTATCCTCATCCTGTTGTACTTCAACAGTGACATCTTCAATTTGCATATCAGCAAGTGGACTGTGGGTGCTCCTTTCAGCACTTGCAGGGGGCGTGCAAATGGTGGAAAGAGCCACCTCTTCCCGTCCAGTGCTGGGAAGGTCAGGCATCGCAACCACCACCACACTTGGACTCTCCTTGGGGATTTGTGATATCTTCTTAGAAAGCACAGTTCTTCGCTGTGCTTTTGCCAGCTTAACTCTTTTGATTTTTTTAGTGGGAGGAGGGCTTCCATCGTCATGTGAAGCTGAACCACTAGTCATGAACATACTAGGGATCGACCTTAGCCGTTCCTTGCCACTCCGTGTCGTAAATGGCATATTGGCAAGTTTACGTTTCTCTTCAGCTGATTTAAATGTCTTTTTCAAGGTCATTTTCCTGAACTTTGCCATTTGGGATTGTATGTGCCCTCTACTATGACATTGGGCATCGGCCTTGGCAGACGACGTTGATGGCATGTTATCGTCTATGTCATGACTAGTGGCAGCAGCTTCAGCACTAGGAGGAAGTGGTTCTTGATCTTTCTCTATTTTATTTTTATCGGAGAAAGTTTGGTCCTCCATTTATGTTATATCGATTTGATATATACGTGCGGCTAAACACAGAAAATAATTTTTTTTTTGGTTTGGACTGGAGTGTACTTTGTGGGTTACAGCACCCTTTAACGGTCAAGCCAGCCGGCCCTTTACTTATGACACAGGCGCACGCTTGGCACTACTTTGTTGATGCACGTGCGGCTACTGCGCACACAATTCACAAACACAGAAAATAATTTTTTTTTGGTTTGGACTGGAGTGTACTTTCGGGGGTTACAGCACCCTTTAACGGTCAAGCCAGCCAGCCCTTTACTTATGACACAGGCGCACGCTTGGCACTACTTTGTTGATGCACGTGCGGCTACTGCGCACACAATTCACAAACACAGAAAATAATTTTTTTTTGGTTTGGACTGGAGTGTTCTTTCGGGGGTTACAGCACCCTTAACGGTCAAGCCAGCCGGCCCTTTACTTATGACACAGGCGCACGCTTGGCACTACTTTGTTGATGCACGTGCGGCTACTGCGCACACAATTCACAAACACAGAAAATAATTTTTTTTTGGTTTGGACTGGAGTGTACTTTCGGGGGTTACAGCACCCTTTAACGGTCAAGCCAGCCGGCCCTTTACTTATGACACAGGCGCACGCTTGGCACTACTTTGTTGATGCACGTGCGGCTACTGCGCACACAATTCACAAACACAGAAAATAATTTTTTTTTGGTTTGGACTGGAGTGTACTTTCGGGGGTTACAGCACCCTTTAACGGTCAAGCCAGCCGGCCCTTTACTTATGACACAGGCGCACGCTTGGCACTACTTTGTTGATGCACGTGCGGCTACTGCGCACACAATTCACAAACACAGAAAATAATTTTTTTTTGGTTTGGACTGGAGTGTACTTTCGGGGGTTACAGCACCCTTTAACGGTCAAGCCAGCCGGCCCTTTACTTATGACACAGGCGCACGCTTGGCACTACTTTGTTGATGCACGTGCGGCTACTGCACACACAATTCACAAACACAGAAAATAATTTTTTTTTTGGTTTGGACTGGAGTGTACTTTGGGGGTTACAGCACCCTTTAACGGTCAAGCCAGCCGGCCCTTTACTTATGACACAGGCGCACGCTTGGCACTACTTTGTTGATGCACGTGCGGCTACTGCGCACACAATTCACAAACACAGAAAATAATTTTTTTTTTGGTTTGGACTGGAGTGTACTTTCGGGGGTTACAGCACCCTTAACGGTCAAGCCAGCCGGCCCTTTACTTATGACACAGGCGCACGCTTGGCACTACTTTGTTGATGCACGTGCGGCTACTGCGCACACAATTCACAAACACAGAAAATAATTTTTTTTTGGTTTGGACTGGAGTGTACTTTCGGGGGTTACAGCACCCTTTAACGGTCAAGCCAGCCGGCCCTTTACTTATGACACAGGCGCACGCTTGGCACTACTTTGTTGATGCACCTGCGGCTACTGCGCACACAATTCACAAACACAGAAAATAATATTTTTTTTGGTTTGGACTGGAGTGTACTTTGGGGGTTACAGCACCCTTTAACGGTCAAGCCAGCCGGCCCTTTACTTATGACACAGGCGCACGCTTGGCACTACTTTGTTGATGCACGTGCGGCTACTGCGCACACAATTCACAAACACAGAAAATAATTTTTTTTTTGGTTTGGACTGGAGTGTACTTTCGGGGGTTACAGCACCCTTAACGGTCAAGCCAGCCGGCCCTTTACTTATGACACAGGCGCACGCTTGGCACTACTTTGTTGATGCACGTGCGGCTACTGCGCACACAATTCACAAACACAGAAAATAATTTTTTTTTGGTTTGGACTGGAGTGTACTTTCGGGGGTTACAGCACCCTTTAACGGTCAAGCCAGCCGGCCCTTTACTTATGACACAGGCGCACGCTTGGCACTACTTTGTTGATGCACGTGCGGCTACTGCGCACACAATTCACAAACACAGAAAATAATTTTTTTTTTGGTTTGGACTGGAGTGTACTTTCGGGGGTTACAGCACCCTTAACGGTCAAGCCAGCCGGCCCTTTACTTATGACACAGGCGCACGCTTGGCACTACTTTGTTGATGCACGTGCGGCTACTGCGCACACAATTCACAAACACAGAAAATAATTTTTTTTTGGTTTGGACTGGAGTGTACTTTCGGGGGTTACAGCACCCTTAACGGTCAAGCCAGCCGGCCCTTTACTTATGACACAGGCGCACGCTTGGCACTACTTTGTTGATGCACGTGCGGCTACTGCGCACACAATTCACAAACACAGAAAATAATTTTTTTTTTGGTTTGGACTGGAGTGTACTTTCGGGGGTTACAGCACCCTTAACGGTCAAGCCAGCCGGCCCTTTACTTATGACACAGGCGCACGCTTGGCACTACTTTGTTGATGCACGTGCGGCTACTGCGCACACAATTCACAAACACAGAAAATAATTTTTTTTTTGGTTTGGACTGGAGTGTACTTTCGGGGGTTACAGCACCCTTAACGGTCAAGCCAGCCGGCCCTTTACTTATGACACAGGCGCACGCTTGGCACTACTTTGTTGATGCACGTGCGGCTACTGCGCACACAATTCACAAACACAGAAAATATTTTTTTTTTTGGTTTGGACTGGAGTGTACTTTCGGGGGTTACAGCACCCTTAACGGTCAAGCCAGCCGGCCCTTTACTTATGACACAGGCGCACGCTTGGCACTACTTTGTTGATGCACGTGCGGCTACTGCGCACACAATTCACAAACACAGAAAATAATTTTATTTTTGGTTTGGACTGGAGTGTACTTTCGGGGGTTACAGCACCCTTAACGGTCAAGCCAGCCGGCCCTTTACTTATGACACAGGCGCACGCTTGGCACTACTTTGTTGATGCACGTGCGGCTACTGCGCACACAATTCACAAACACAGAAAATAATTTTTTTTCTGGTTTGGACTGGAGTGTACTTTCGGGGGTTACAGCACCCTTAACGGTCAAGCCAGCCGGCCCTTTACTTATGACACAGGCGCACGCTTGGCACTACTTTGTTGATGCACGTGCGGCTACTGCGCACACAATTCACAAACACAGAAAATAATTTTTTTTTTGGTTTGGACTGGAGTGTACTTTCGGGGGTTACAGCACCCTTAACGGTCAAGCCAGCCGGCCCTTTACTTATGACACAGGCGCACGCTTGGCACTACTTTGTTGATGCACGTGCGGCTACTGCGCACACAATTCACAAACACAGAAAATAATTTTTTTTTTGGTTTGGACTGGAGTGTACTTTCGGGGGTTACAGCACCCTTAACGGTCAAGCCAGCCGGCCCTTTACTTATGACACAGGCGCACGCTTGGCAGTACTTTGTTGATGCACGTGCGGCTACTGCGCACACAATTCACAAACACAGAAAATAATTTTTTTTTTGGTTTGGACTGGAGTGTACTTTCGGGGGTTACAGCACCCTTAACGGTCAAGCCAGCCGGCCCTTTACTTATGACACAGGCGCACGCTTGGCACTACTTTGTTGATGCACGTGCGGCTACTGCGCACACAATTCACAAACACAGAAAATATTTTTTTTTTTGGTTTGGACTGGAGTGTACTTTCGGGGGTTACAGCACCCTTAACGGTCAAGCCAGCCGGCCCTTTACTTATGACACAGGCGCACGCTTGGCACTACTTTGTTGATGCACGTGCGGCTACTGCGCACACAATTCACAAACACAGAAAATATATTATTTTTTTAGCACTTGGGGGGAGCACCCCTGATGGACAGAGCACCCCCTGGACAACACTGCAGCACTCCTTTAGGACTGGGACACTGCACAGGACTTTGGAGTGGACACAGCCCCTATGGAGAACTGACTGCACAACACAGTCCAGCCAGCCCCTATGGACTTTGAAGTAGTGGACACAGCCCCTATTAACAACAGCAGCACAGCACAACACAGCCAGCCCCTATGGACTTTGAAGTAGTGGACAACAGCAGCACTACACTACACTACACTACACAGCCCTAACTCCCACCCTCCCTCTTCACTGTCCACAGCCGAGTGAGAAAATGGCGCCGACGTGGGTACCTTATATAGGATCCAAAACCCGCGAGACTCGGAAGGCGGGATGATGACGTTTTGCCTCGATTTCAGATCCGAGTCAGGCGGGAAAAGTCGAGCCTGATTCGGATCGGACTCGGATCGGGGGGGCTCGGGGGGGTTCGGATTTCAGAAATCCGAACCCGCCCACCCCTAGTCTTAACGCTGTTTAAGAGGCGATCATAATTAAGAGGCAGCATCATAGTACACGTCACTTGGCTGAAATTTACACTGAAGAGCTCGCAGGGCTTGCGGAAGGGTATGGTCAACCACAAGTGCTGCGATTGCATCCGATGGTACTCGAAGTTACCTATGGTTGTATACACTTCCTGGAGATGACGTGCATTAGTGGGCAACTTAGGACAGGCTGGTGGGCGTCTGCATACACAGAGTGATTGCACGCTAAGATACAGTGAGCGTGCTAATGCCTTGCCGTGCGATCGCTTGCCTTTGCCAGATTTGCATACGCTGAGTGCGTGCAAACGCATCTATTGAGCGGGTCTGACTCAAGCCCACAAACCGATCAAGTTGATCAATTCTTCAACATCAATTCTTCACACTAGGAAGTGGGCAGTAAATGGGAGATCCACCTATTCTTCTGGGTGTGCATGGGACTACCCGAAAAGTCAGGAGTCCTTTGCACTCTCCGGGAGATTAGGCAAGTATGCACCAAAATTAAGGATGAAGGCCCTGATTCAGAGCCGGACGCAAGTGGCTGCTCGTTCGCTCCGAGCGATGTTTGCCCAACTGCGCATGCGTACGGATCGTTATACGCATGCGCGAACCACTCAGTGCGGCCGAAATTCATGTGCTCGCAAAATAGCGAATGCCTGATAATTTGAGTGACAGAAAGAGGCGTATGTGGGTGGTAACAGGGGAAGGTGCTTGAGAACGGGGAGCGGAGATCCGATCGCAGGCGTGCTTAAAGGTCAAAACGGGCGTTTTATGGGTGTGCATATTTAAAACAGCAGCGTCATTGACTACGTCACTGGGTTCTTTTATAGCCAGAACTGCTCGCAAAATTGTGGTAGCTAAAACCAACCACAAGAATAGCGAGCAGTTCATACCCTGGTCGATGTACTCGATTAATCTAATAAATAGCGGACATGACGTAGGATGCGAGCGGCCAGGGGGCGTATTTTTCCAAAAAACGAACGCAAGTTTTGTTCGCTCGTTCAGACCTAGAGGCGTGAACAGACCGCAAACAGCGAACGGTTCATTTGAATAGCCACCCCTTGTTTTAGAACGAACGACCGCAAATAGCGAGTGGCTCTGAATGAGGGCCGATGATAATAATAATACAAATTCCTACTTATGGTTAAAGGACTAATCCCAAACATGAAAACAAGAAAATTACATAGACTGTCTAGTCTCACGCATTACCCACAAGTAACCTGTAAGGAGAAACCTAGATAAGATGACGAGGCTGAAGTTGGCTTCTTATTCATTTCTTATTCACTTCTTATTCATTTCTTATTCACTTCTTATTCAAGCTCCAGCTTCTTATTCAGAAAATGTTACATTTAAATATTTAAATAAAGTTAGATCACTAAACTAACACTATGTAAACAAAGAATTATGTCCCTTACACAGTCTACAATTATTATTTTCCTGGCACCACAAGGATTTGGGCATGTAAAGGGCAGTAAAGCGGGCACAGGCACCACATTTTGTCATTTTTAATAAGAAGCTGTAGTTGTGCAGGGGTTAACTAGCTTCGGTCATCAAATGTTACACTTGAAACCCACAGAGGGTGGTCTGGTACATATGACCCACTTGTCATTTGTCTTGACCAACAAGGATTTTGGCATGATTAGGGCAGTAAACGGGCACAGGCTCCAGAATTTGTAATTTTGAATAAGAAGCTGTAGTTGTGCAGGGGTTAACTAGCTTCGGTCATCAAATGTTACACTTGAAACCCACAGAGGGTGGTCTGGTACATATGACCCACTTGTCATTTGCCTTGACCAACAAGGATTTTGGCATGAATAGGGCAGTAAAGCGGGCACAGGCACCAGATTATCTCATTTTGAATAAGAAGCTGTAGTTGTGCAGGGGTTAACTAGCTTCGGTCATCAAATGTTACACTTGAAACCCACAGAGGGTGGTCTGGTACATATGACCCACTTGTCATTTGTCTTGACCAACAAGGATTTTGGCATGAATAGGGCAGTAAACGGGCACAGGCTCCAGAATTTGTAATTTTGAATAAGAAGCTGTAGTTGTGCAGGGGTTAACTAGCTTCGGTCATCAAATGTTGCACTTGAAACCCACAGAGGGTGGTCTGGTACATATGACCCACTTGTCATTTGCCTTGACCAACAAGGATTTTGGCATGAATAGGGCAGTAAAGCGGACACAGGCACCAGATTATCTCATTTTGAATAAGAAGCTGTAGTTGTGCAGGGGTTAACTAGCTTCGGTCATCAAATGTTACACTTGAAACCCACAGAGGGTGGTCTGGTACATATGACCCACTTGTCATTTGCCTTGACCAACAAGGATTTTGGCATGAATAGGGCAGTAAACGGGCACAGGCACCAGATTATCTCATTTTGAATAAGAAGCTGTAGTTGTGCAGGGGTTAACTAGCTTCGGTCATCAAATGTTACACTTGAAACCCACAGAGGGTGGTCTGGTACATATGACCCACTTGTCATTTGTCTTGACCAACAAGGATTTTGGCATGAATAGGGCAGTAAACGGGCACAGGCTCCAGAATTTGTCATTTTGAATAAGAAGCTGTAGTTGTGCAGGGGTTAACTAGCTTCGGTCATCAAATGTTACACTTGAAACCCACAGAGGGTGGTCTGGTACATATCATCCACTTGTCATTTGCCTTGACCAACAAGGATTTTGGCATGAATAGGGCAGTAAAGTGGGCACAGGCACCAGATTATCTCATTTTGAATAAGAAGCTGTAGTTGTGCAGGGGTTAACTAGCTTCGGTCATCAAATGTTACACTTGAAACCCACAGAGGGTGGTCTGGTACATATGACCCACTTGTCATTTGCCTTGACCAACAAGGATTTTGGCATGAATAGGGCAGTAAACGGGCACAGGCACCAGATTATCTCATTTTGAATAAGAAGCTGTAGTTGTGCAGGGGTTAACTAGCTTCGGTCATCAAATGTTACACTTGAAACCCACAGAGGGTGGTCTGGTACATATGACCCACTTGTCATTTGCCTTGACCAACAAGGATTTTGGCATGAATAGGGCAGTAAACGGGCACAGGCTCCAGAATTTGTAATTTTGAATAAGAAGCTGTAGTTGTGCAGGGGTTAACTAGCTTCGGTCATCAAATGTTACACTTGAAACCCACAGAGGGTGGTCTGGTACATATGACCCACTTGTCATTTGCCTTGACCAACAAGAATTTTGGCATGAATAGGGCAGTAAAGCGGGCACAGGCACCAGATTATCTCATTTTGAATAAGAAGCTGTAGTTGTGCAGGGGTTAACTAGCTTCGGTCATCAAATGTTACACTTGAAACCCACAGAGGGTGGTCTGGTACATATAACCCACTTGCCATTTGCCTTGACCAGCAAGGATTGGGCATAAATAGGGCAGTAATGTGGGCACATGCACCAGGTTTCTTAATTTTGAATAATTACCTGTAGTTTTTCAAGGGTTAAATAGAGTTGGTCAACAAATTTGACAATTGGGGTCTTTCCCTAAACCTCTGAGCATGGTCTGGTATTGGAATACAGGAAAAAAAATCTGTGTGGGGTTCACCTTTTCTTCCGATAACCAGCACTAGGTTGGTTATAGGGAGGAAGGGGGTAACACTATAGCAGGGAGACACACTTAGCGTGGTGTCCTCCTGCCATCACATTATCCAGCACAAGGCTGGTTATAGGGAGGAGGGGGTAACACTATAGCAGGGAGATACACTTAGCGTGGTGTCCTCCTGCCATCACATTAACCAGCCCCAGACTATTCAGTATGTTTCTGGAATCTCTCAGAAAACTGCTACACCGGCAGTGGTATAATAAGGGGGTGCGTGTGGGGCACCTTGCCCTGGGCACCATCTGACAGGCCCGGCAGAGGGGGGAGCTGATGTCCAGGGCGATGTCCAGTGCTCAGTAGCGTAACTAGGGCAGGGCCGGTGACGCCCCCGCACCGCCGGCCACGGTACTGGCCCATCCTAGTTAAACAGTGTAGTGTCGACCGCAGTGAGGAGCTCATTCAGAGTTGGTCGCTGCTGGCGGCCACTCGCTCTGCATGTGGGCAGGTGTTTTTTTTTTTTATCTCCGGCTGCTTGCAAAGCTGTGGGTGACCATCCACAGCTTGTGCGAGCGGGCTGGAGACAGTCATAATTATCATGACCATCGGGCTTGCGACAAGACCCTGGGGTAGGGTCTAGCTGCCGCAAGCCCGAGTGTACTTCCTGCTCTAATAGAGCAGGAAGTCCACTACTGATATCACTAGTGATGTCAGTAACCCCTCCTAAAAATGCCAGACGTTCCTAAGGGAACGCATGCGTTTGTCTGCCCACAAAACAGGGCGAGCTGTCAATCAACATCGACAGCCGTCCCGTCTTGTTGTGAGCCACGTAGCAACTGACCTTCAGTCGCTCAGCTGGTCTCGCACATGCACCTGCTGGACGCAGTGCATACGCAAACATCGAGCTGCTTGCGATCGCTGTGCGGTCGCGAGTCGCTCTGAGTGAGCTCCTGAGTGCGGTCAGCATTTACTCAGGACTGACGCTAGGCTTCCCTCTGCCCAGCACTGTCCTGTGCTGCACAGCCGCGCCCCTTCTCTCCCCCTGAGCGCTTACCTAATAGCTCCAGGCGAAGGGTGGGAGGCGGGCTCAGGATAGCCCATAGAGCCGCCAGTGCATTTACAGCAGCCTATGAGAGTCAGACAGACTCTCATTGTCTGCTGCTGCGCCCACTGCAAGAGCTGGGCTGGAGCTCACTCATGAGCTCCGCCTTCCAGCTCCTGTAGTGGGTTATGGGAGAGATGTCATGACGTCTCTCCCATAATGCAGAGTGCGCCAGCCCGGGAGGACTGCGGTGGTGTGGACGGCGGCGTGAGCAGGAGCGGGTATTCAAGTTATTTTTTTTATTTTTTTTACTTGTGTGTTTGTCTAATGGGGGTACTGCAACAGGGGGGGAGGTGACCTCTACTAGGGACTACTACTAACGTATGGAGGTAACTACTATTGGGGGCACTGCATCGGGGGGGCTGTACTGGGGACTATTACTGGATAGGGGGATCACTACTGAGGGCCTGCATAAGTGGGACCACTACTGTGATCTGCATAAGGGGGACCACTACTGGGGGCACCGTATAAGGGGAACTAATGGCGGGCTGCATAAGAAGGACTACGACAGGGGGAACTGTGTAAGGGGCACTGCATAGGGGGATCACTACTGGGGGCACCGTATAATGGGAACTAATGGGTGACTGCATAAGGGGGACCACTACTAGGGGTACTTGTTAAGGGGCACTACTAAGGGCCTGCATAAGAGGGATCACTACTGGGGACATTGTATACTTGGGGTACTGTATAAGGGGTACTACTGGGGGCCTGCATAAGAGGGACCACTACTGGGGGCACTGCAGAGGGGGGACTGTATAAGGGGCACTGCATTAATGTGCATATGAAATGGAAAGAAATGTTCAGAGTGACGAGATAGGGATGTGTGTCATGTTGACACTCCCCATTTTTAAGTGTCCACGCCCATTTTTTGTCACACGCACATAGGGGGGGGTCCATTTTTAAACTTGTCCTGGGCTCCATATACCCTAGTTAAGCCACTGCCAGTGCTGTGACCAAATGCTTGATCCCAGCGCCTTAGTCCTGCACTCCGGTGAGATGTATCCCCAGCAGGACACATAAGTGTCCGATGGTGCCTAAGGGCACATGCGCACGATGGAGGGAGCTCCGTCGTGCGCATGCGTGAGATCCGTCGCTCGGGGTCTTGCACCAAAGGGGGCATGCTGTCGTGCTGTCGATGGTGAGTGGGCGTGCCGGGGGCGTGGTTGCCAGATGGAGGCGTTCCAATAGGAACGCCTACCGTCTGGGTCCGGCCCCACTGACATCACTAGTGATGTCAAAGGGAGTGATTTTGGCTCTGATAGAGCCAAAATCACTCCTGGGCTTGCGGCAGCGAGCCCAATGGTCGCGATGGTCTTGACCATCGCGACCATCATCATGGACGCTCGCATAAGCTGTGGGTGGTAACCCACAGCTATGCGAGCATCCAGGAGGCCGCTCCAATGTTAGGTAGGAGGGCCCTGATTCAGAGCGAGCGCTCTGGTCAGAGTGTCCGGCTCTGAATCAGGCCCAGTATGTCTGTTTTCATTGCCGGTCAAGGCCCAGCAGCGGCTGACATGTGGCGCCAGCTAATAGCTGAGTGCAGCTCATTGACCGCCGGCCATTGAAGAGGGGTGACAATTTGAATTTGAGCCAATCACAGTGGTGACAATTTTGACAATCTGAGCCAATCACGGCGTGCACCGGCAGCCAATAGAAATCGGCCACAGTGAGCCATTCGTTGTAAGCCGCATCATGGCTGGCTACGCCCGTGGTGTCTAGCGTCAGATGTCTCTGGGAGGAAGAGTCAATTTGGCGGAAATGGGTGAAGAGCTCCAGCGGCCGTGGAAGAGTCCAGAAGACACCGGGCTCAAAAGAGAAGAGCTCCAGCGGCTGCAGAAGACGCTAGGAGACACTGGGCTCAATAGAGAAGAGCTCTGACAGCGCCGCTACTGGCCAGAATGGGCCAGCGACAGAAAAATGCGGCTGAGGACCGGAGAGTACTGCATTGGTTGGGAAGTAAAAGAGCGAATGAAGATCCTCACTGCATCCTCTCCCACCCGACAGGTAGACCCTCTTTGAGGCCTTACCATCATTAACCCCTCCCTAGACCATCAGATTGTTAGGCAGTAGGCACGTAAGGGTCATGAGGCCTTAAGCCTGTGGCACAAATAGGCGGGCATTAGGCCCGTGCTCCTAAGGCTATAATTGACCCTGGGCAATAGGCCCAGGTCACATAAATAAGTGAGGTGCCAACTTCTCATCTTGCCTGGGTGCCAAACACCATAGTTATTCCCCTGGACCTTGGTCACTGCTATCTGGGTGAACACTGCTGTGGCAGTGGGAGTTTGCCAGCTCAAGGTGAAGACTACAGGAAGCACTGAGATCGTGGGAGTCGACCCACCTCGGGTGAAGAACACATAGTAATTGTGGATGAACTAGGCTTAGTTCAGCCAAAGACTACTGGACTGGTAAATCTAATTGCATTGTATTTTCATTCATTTGCGTGCTATTTTAATTGTCAGGCATTAGGCCCATGGCCACTGTGGGCGTTAAGCCCTAACCAGCAGGGACGGCCTTTGTTAGGCAGACAATAAGCCTGAGCCAGAGAGGGCACTAGTCCCACAAGGTATAAGGGGCATTAGGCCCTATAGGGTTAATTTGGGATCCACATCATTAACCCATTGTTAGGTGTTATTGATCCCCTAGAAGGCAGGCACTAGGCCAGAGGCAGCAGAAGATGATTAAGCCCTGTAGTACTGTTGTTCTGATTTGATAACAATGTATTGAGGTTTGTAACCTTGTTACCTCGTCATCTCAGCTACTACAATCAGGCCTCCATTAAAAGGTAGGCTGTAGTAAGGTACCTGTTTGTGATTATGGTAATGTTTTGTAACTGCATTATTGCCTTGTCCTGTAACAATTATTGCATTATTGGTGTAGATGCATTGTTGGGGAGCATAGGTGTAGCATGGTGATATGGAGTGCACTACATCCACCCTGTATTGCTGTTGGCAGGGTGCTGATGTATGTATGAGTAGTCAAGTTGGTGTGTGTGGTCAGAGGCGTCACCTACTTTGGTGTCACCTGGTGCGGATGCTCTGAGTCCTCCTGTGCGCCATAGGCGTGTGCTCCCAGAAGGGGCGTGGCTTCGCAGGGAGGGGCGTGACCTCGCCCGTGAAGCGACACCCCTTATGTGAGCCGATCTTGGGTGCGTTACCGCCTCCCGTTCTCGTCACACAGTGGGCTTCCCCAGTGCTCCTGCAGCTGTTGGGGCAGCCCACATTCTCTCCCTGCCTCTCTCCGCGTCCTGGCATCACGGTGACACCATCCGAAGGGGTGACACCAAAATAGCAGAGCAGCTCTGCTATTTAGGTGTCAAACCCTTTGGATGGTGTCACCCAGTGCGGCCCGCCCCCAGTGGTGGTTCTAGGGGCGGGCTAACAGGGCAGTCGCCCAGAGCACCGGCCCCTAGAGGGCACCACTGATTCCCCAGGAGTGCAAAAATAAAAATCCCATAAGAAAAATTAAAAAAAACCCAGCCCCAGTCACCCCCGCGTTGATATTTGTTATCAGCGGGCACCCGGCTCCCTCTCTGCAGTGGCAGTCGAAGCTCATTCCAGAGCTCCGGCTCCCGCATAGAGCACTATGGGAGGGACGTCCTAACGTCATGAAGTCTCTCCCATAGAACCGTGGAACCGGAGCTCACTCCTGAGCTCTGGCTCCAGCAGAGAGCACTATGGGAGGGACGTCATGACATTTCTCCCATAGATCTGTGGTGGAGCCGCGGTCGGACCAGACGGCAGCGGACGCAGGAGCGGGGCCTAAGGTAAGTATTATGTTTGTATGTTTTATTTTTCAGAAGGGAGACATGGGGCATTACTACTGGGGGCATGTCTATAAGGGGGCATTACTACTGGGGGCATGTCTATAAGGGGGCATTACTACTGGGGACATGTCTATAAAGGGGCATTACTACTGGGGACATTACTACTGGGGGCATGTCTATAAGGGGGCATTACTACTGGGGGCACTACTATAGGGGGCACTAATGGGGGCATTACAACTGTGGGCACTACTATAGGGGGCATTCCTACTGTGGGCACTACTACAGGGGGCATTATTACTGGGGGCACTACTAATGTGGGCACTACTATAGGGGGCACCACTATTGGGGGCATTACCAATGGAGGCACTACTATAGGGTACTTTACCAATGGGGGCATTAACACTGTGGGTACTACTGAGGGCACTGCATGGGGAGCACCAATACTGGGGCCATTGTGTAAGAGACACCACTGCTGTGAGCATTCTATAAGGGGCACCACTTGTGACATAATGTATTATACAGGGCATTACTGCGTGTGGCTTAATGTGTTATACAAATTCTTACTGCGTGTGGCATAATGTGTTAAACAGGGCATTACTGCATGTGGCATAATGTGTTATAAAAGCCATTACTGCATGTGGCATAATGTGTTATACAGGGCATTACTGCATGTGGCATAATGTGTTTATAAAAGGCATTACTGTGTGTGGAATTATGTGTTATAAAGGGCATTACTGCACATGGCAATTAATCGCCACGAGGGGAGAGCTTGAGGGGAAGACCAGCACCTTCGTAAGTGCTGGGCACGCCCTACAGTGTGATGAATTGGGGGTGATCCGCAAGGACACACCCCCTTTCCGGAAGCGCATGCGCTTTCAGTGCAAGCTGAGGAACGTCTACTAAAAAAAAGTTGGTAACTTAAAGTTGGCCCTTAGCTCCACAATGTCTAGAACCGGCCCTGCCCGCACCCCCCTTGTGATGCCAGTGTGTGTGGAGAACACTAAAGAAAGAAGTCAGTATAGTGAAGCCATGTAGGTGGCTGTTTTGTGTTTATCTGCAGGTACCGAGATCCGGATCATTTGTCCATTGCCCAAATTAATTATGCCAAAATCCTTGTTGGTGGTGAAGGGAAATGGCAAGTGGGTCATGTGTACCTGACCCCCTCTGTGGGTTCCAAGAGTCAAATTTATTGACCAAGGATAGTTACCCCTGCACAACTACACATACTTATTCAAAATGACAAATTATGGAGCCTGTGCCCGCTTTACTGCCCTATTCATGCCAAAATCCTTGTTGGTCAAGGCAAATGACAAGTGGGTCATATGTACCAGACCACCTTCTGTGGGTTTCAAGTGTAACATTTGATGACCGAAGCTAGTTAACCCCTGCACAACTACAGCTTCTTATTCAAAATTACAAATTCTGGAGCCTGTGCCCGTTTACTGCCCTATTCATGCCAAACTCCTTGTTGGTCAAGACAAATGACAAATGGGTCATATGTACCAGACCACCCTCTGTGGGTTTCAAGTGTAACATTTGATGACCGAAGCTATTTAACCCCTGCAAAACTACAGCTTCTTATTCAAAATGAGATAATCTGGTGCCTGTGCCCGTTTACTGCCTATTCATGCCAAAACCCTTGTTGGTCAAGGCAAATGACAAGTGGGTCATATGTACCAGACCACCCTCCGTGGATTTCAAGTGTAACATTTGATGACCAAAGCTAGTTAACCACTGCACAACTACAGATTCTTATTCAAAATTACAAATTCTGGAGCCTGTGCCCGCTTTACTGCCCTATTAATGCCAAAATCCTTGTTGGTCAAGGCAAATGACAAGTGGGTGATATGTATCAGACCAACCTCTGTGGGTTTCAAGATTAACATTTGATGACCGAAGCTAGTTAACCCCTGCACAACTACAGCTTCTTATTCAAAATGAGATAATCTGGTGCCTGTGCCCGCTTTACTGCCCTATTCATGCCAAAATCATTGTTGGTCAAGACAAATGACAAGTGGGTCATATGTACCAGACCACCCTCTGTGGGTTTCAAGTGTAACATTTGATGACCGAAGCTAGTTAACCCCTGCACAACTACAGCTTCTTATTCAAAATGACAAATTCTGGAGCCTGTGCCCGTTTACTGCCCTATTAATGCCAAAATCCTTGTTGGTCAAGCCAAATGACAAGTGGGTGATATGTACCAGACCACCCTCTGTGGGTTTCAAGTGTAACATTTGATGACCGAAGCTAGTTAACCCCTGCACAACTACAGCTTCTTATTCAAAATGAGATAATCTGGTGCCTGTGCCCGCTTTACTGCCCTATTCATGCCAAAATCCTTGTTGGTCAAGGCAAATGACAAGTGGGTCATATGTACCAGACCACCCTCTGTGGGTTTCAAGTGTAACATTTGATGACCGAAGCTATTTAACCCCTGCAAAACTACAGCTTCTTATTCAAAATGAGATAATCTGGTGCCTGTGCCCGTTTACTGCCTATTCATGCCAAAACCCTTGTTGGTCAAGGCAAATGACAAGTGGGTCATATGTACCAGACCACCCTCTGTGGATTTCAAGTGTAACATTTGATGACCGAAGCTAGTTAACCCCTGCACAACTACAGCTTCTTATTCAAAATGAGATAATCTGGTGCCTGTGCCCGCTTTACTGCCCTATTCATGCCAAAATCATTGTTGGTCAAGGCAAATGACAAGTGGGTCATATGTACCAGACCACCCTCTGTGGGTTTCAAGTGTAACATTTGATGACCGAAGCTAGTTAACCCCTGCACAACTACAGCTTCTTATTCAAAATGAGATAATCTGGTGCCTGTGCCCGCTTTACTGCCCTATTCATGCCAAAATCATTGTTGGTCAAGACAAATGACAAGTGGGTCATATGTACCAGACCACCCTCTGTGGGTTTCAAGTGTAACATTTGATGACCGAAGCTAGTTAACCCCTGCACAACTACAGCTTCTTATTCAAAATGAGATAATCTGGTGCCTGTGCCCGCTTTACTGCCCTATTCATGCCAAAATCCTTGTTGGTCAAGGCAAATGACAAGTGGGTGATATGTACCAGACCACCCTCTGTGGATTTCAAGTGTAACATTTGATGACCGAAGCTAGTTAACTCCTGCACAACTACAGCTTCTTATTCAAAATGAGATAATCTGGTGCCTGTGCCCGTTTACTGCCTTATTCATGCCAAAATCCTTGTTGGTCAAGGCAAATGACAAGTGGGTCATATGTACCAGACCACCCTCTGTGGGTTTCAAGTGTAACATTTGATGACCGAAGCTAGTTAACCCCTGCACAACTACAGCTTCTTATTCAAAATGAGATAATCTGGTGCCTGTGCCCGTTTACTGCCCTATTCATGCCAAAATCCTTGTTGGTCAAGGCAAATGACAAGTGGGTCATATGTACCAGACCACCCTCTGTGGGTTTCAAGTGCAACATTTGATGACCGAAGCTAGTTAACCCCTGCACAACTACAGCTTCTTATTCAAAATGACAAATTCTGGAGCCTGTGCCCGTTTACTGCCCTATTCATGCCAAAATCCTTGTTGGTCAAGGCAAATGACAAGTGGGTGATATGTACCAGACCACCCTCTGTGGATTTCAAGTGTAACATTTGATGACCGAAGCTAGTTAACCCCTGCACAACTACAGCTTCTTATTCAAAATGAGATAATCTGGTGCCTGTGCCCGTTTACTGCCTTATTCATGCCAAAATCCTTGTTGGTCAAGGCAAATGACAAGTGGGTCATATGTACCAGACCACCCTCTGTGGGTTTCAAGTGTAACATTTGATGACCGAAGCTAGTTAACCCCTGCACAACTACAGCTTCTTATTCAAAATGAGATAATCTGGTGCCTGTGCCCGTTTACTGCCCTATTCATGCCAAAATCCTTGTTGGTCAAGGCAAATGACAAGTGGGTGATATGTACCAGACCACCCTCTGTGGATTTCAAGTGTAACATTTGATGACCGAAGCTAGTTAACCCCTGCACAACTACAGCCTCTTATTCAAAATGACAAAATATAGTGCCTGTGCCAGCTTTACTGCCCTTTTCATGCCCAAATCCTTATTGTGCCAGGAAAATAATAATTGTAGACTGTGTAAGGGACATAATTCTTTGTTTACATAGTGTTAGTTTAGTGATCTAACTTTATTTAAATATTTTAATGTAACATTTTCTGAATAAGAAGCTGGAGCTTGAATAAGAAGTGAATAAGAATTGAATAAGAAGTGAATAAAAAATGAATAAGAAGCCAACTTCAGCCTCGTGATAAGATGAATACTGTCAGGACTACAAATTTGATACATAGACATATCAATCTCCGATCTCGCCTCCGCTGTCACAAAAAAAAAAAAAGAGGATAATAATGACACCGCTCGTGCTCGCCTCGCACTAATGTAGCAATACCCGCAGGGCTGTGAGTCATGAGACGCGGTGGATTGTGGGAGTTGTAGTTTAGCACGCCCCTCCTGCCTATTGGCCGCCGGCTACTTGGCTATGTGGGCCTGACTGTGTTGAGACGCATGCGCTGTGTGATGACCCCAGACCCTCACACACACGATAAGACGAGAGAGCAGCGGGGACTATGGCAGGACTGAGGCTGAGCGTTGCTGCTGCCAACCAGACTCGTTTACTGTGGTCACACGGTGCCCGATTTAGCAGGTGAGCGGAGCCAGGAGAGAGTGACATCACATGGAGTACGCTATGTACAGCCAGCACATGGACCGTTTTGTTCATTGCATGAGCTAGACGTATGTGCAGCGCTCCAACATAGACTCGGGGGAGGGGGATACTTGTGAATCAGTGTTCAACTATGCTGCTGGGGGTCAGGCAGGGAAAATTACACCTAATATATGCGGCACTATAGCTCCCATATCACACTGTATCTCACACTGAGGGATATCATCGCGCTTTTTGTGGTACAAAAAATAGGGATTTGAGCTGGTTTCCGTGGAAACCGCAGCAGTCCCCCCACCACAACACCGAGGGGCACTGAGTGACGGGCACTGCAGCGGGCGGTGGGTGTGGGATCTATGGGGGGAACCCAGGCAGAGTCTCCATTACAGCAGACAGGGAGTCCCATAGCTGAGCATGTACCATTACTTCCTCTTGTCATTGTACCTAATCTGTAAATTGCTCTTTGTACTTGTTCACTTTGAATCAGTCATTTTAGCCAAGTTAATGAACACTGGTGTAAGAAATGGGTTAAAATGCAAGTAAACGTGTATATTCCCTTTATTGCATTTATGGACGTGTTTGGTATATAGGCCCTTACAGATCTAAATTCACTGTCAGCAGAGTGGAAAGTAGAAATATTAGCGCATGGTATAAGAAGAAAGTTGATGTTCCCAAGACCTCAATTGTCACCAAATGAACCTAAAATATTAATTTCCCTGTGCCCGCATTCAGCTGTGCTCCCTGGGCGACTGCCCCTCACACATAGGGGCATATGTATCAAAGCATGATGTGAGATAAAATTGTGAGATGTATATCACCAACCAATCCGCTTCTAACTTACATTCTGCGGGCTGTGTTTAAGAAGTGATAGTTTGGCGCTGATTGGTTGGTGATTATATATTTCCCAATTTTATCTCACATCAAGCTTTGATACATATGACCCGTAACACCTTAAAATGCCATGAAAATGGATCCTAGTATTGTGTTTCATAATAGAAGAATGACTTTTCTTTTGTGTGAGTGTTAAGGCCCCCATACATCAGAGATTGATTGCAGCAATCGTGCAATTTGCAATCGATTGTGTATAAAAATCTTTCCCTTTTTCAATCGATTGCCCGATTGCTGCAATCAATTGCTGATGCATGGGGGCCTTTAAAGATCACCTGTCTGTTTTAAGTAGAAATTATGTTTTACTTAATCAGGGTCAAAACTTTATGTATTTATCATAATATAAAGTGATGAAAATATTGTCAGGCTAGTTTTACGTCTGTTATCAAGGAATATATATATATATATATATATATATATATGTGTGTGTGTTACACAGTACATTATTTACTTAATCAGTATTTAACTATGCTTCTGGAGATCAGTCAGGAAAAAGATAACATATAAATTATTTTTGTAATGCTTAGGTATTTTGAAAATTAGGTTGTAACTATTAAAACTACAACCTGAAAAAGTGGTTCTTATGAAGTACATTCTGCCATCTCCAGTGCTTTATATATACAGGATATGTTAATTACACTTTCAGCTACATTGCTATTAGAATTGTAGGTATATCAGGAAATAATTCCAAATCTTTAACATAGGCCATTCATATTTACCTCTAATAGTTAAGGCTAATCGTTTTGTCCACCATCTGGTTAGTCCGGCTTAAATATATTGCCCAGACCATATTGTTTTTTTTCCCACCAAAGAACAAACATGGTTTTGTTCTCTGTGAACCTTGGTGGTCAGTGTAAGGCCACACATGGGGAATATGTGCTAGTCTCCTGGTGACGAGATTACCATGTATGTATCCAGTTTTACAGCAAATTACACAATCTCTCCTTTTTTGACTGTACTTGTTTTAACTATCAATTGTTCCCAGAGATATGCATATAAGAGGAATAAATTGGTGACAGCCTTCTATTCATTTCTAGGCTAACACATTTACATTGATGAAGATAGCCAATTACAATACAAAGTAGTGACAATTAACATGATAAAACACTCTTGACACACAGTAATTGCTTAGTCACCTCAAAGCTAAAACTTAATTTATATGGAGAGGTAATTGGAAGAATGAAGTTAAGGTTCCCATTCTCATTGTGTAGTGTAGTCTGTTTTGTTAAGGACAGACATCATTCTTATCTGTGTTTCAGCTGGTCAACTGTAAATATTTATCCTTGACACTTGAGAATGTGGTATATATGTGTTATGAGCATGTCATTAAATGCTTCCTGGCCCAGGAAGGCTTCTCACATCCTACAGGCTGTCACATTAATTATAAATATGCATTCATTGTCAAATGTAAGTGGATTCTTAAAACAGTTGCTTTCTTCAGGCCCCAGTGTCTGTTGTTGTAATCTAGGCGCATGAATTGTTTGGTGAGGAGGGTTTCAGGGATCCACTGAGTAATAATGTAGATCTCAAACCAATGAAATTATGTCTGTCTGTATGTATGTATGTATATATAATAAATATATATATATATCTCATTATATTGGTCTTCTGTCTTATTGTTTAAAACCAGCACTTAAACTACCTATATTTCCGTATTAAGAGGATAACTATATAGGTAAGCTATACAGCCTGTCGGATTCTTAGGGCGACATTAATTTAAGGGGAATTGTCATGCAGTACATTAATGGTAAGAAACGTATTTTGCTGCAGTTACGTCTGGGCCTTTATGCTAATGGAAATTAACAAAAAAAAAAAAACCTGATGCTCACATTGCAGCGTCTTCAGATAGTGCAGTTCAGTCTCTGCGTGACAGTCACACCCTCAAAACTTGTACAAGCCCTATGGCAGGTGTAGTTTCTCCGTCTGAGTTTGGCCTCCTCTGTGATTGGCTGTGCATCTTGGAAGCAGCCTCTTCCAGTGGCACATCTGTGACACGCCAACGTCAGCTTCGCTACCAAATTACAAATTGACAATCGGGATGCATGCGGCATCGACACTGCATCAATCTCAGAATCAGGCCCTGTGCGAGGTTCCAGCGCACATTAGATAATGTAGGTAAATATCTGATTAGTTACTATGGGTTAAGGCACCAATTTTCATGAGTGTCCCCTATTGTTTCTGTCTTCAAATGTGTTTTTATCCTTAAAAATGGCATTAAACAAGTCATGAGATTTATACAGCGTAGCTAACAAAGTTGGACACCAGAAGTAGATTTCTTTTCGCTCATGTTCAGGCTGTTTTCCACTTTGGTGATGAATATCTTATGCCAAACCTTTGCTATAGTTTCTGCCTTAGCTTTATGGCTGTTTCTAATAGTAGGCTCAAACTTACAAGTAGTAGGCCAGCATAACAAAGGTGCTGATTCAGAGATGCACGCAATGACTGTCGCTCCTGTCATTTAATAAGCAGTGGACTTGGGAAAATATGCTAATGACGTAGCCGCCATCTGCACAGAGATACTCACTACTGGCATATCACATCTGCTGCTACAAAAGCAGAAACATCGGTCACACATCGAACCACTGAGCAAACCTATGCTGTCTCAGAATGAGCGTCTCACCTAAGATACCGGGGTCTCTCCTGCTCTGTACGAATTCAGAGGTTAACTACCGACGCACCTGCGTTTTTCTAGCAACACCGTTACCTCCTCCAAACGCTGAACACCTGTCACACTGCGAATAAATCCTTTCTGCAACAAGGCAGTGCGGCCTTGGTGAATTCGCAGTAGTAGAAAATTGTTCCACTGCGTCTGACATCTACATTGCTTGCATCTCTGAATCAGGCCCAGGGTCCCTTTGAATTTTAGGTTAGGTCAGAGGTTCCCAAACACAGTCCCCAATAGTCCAGGTTTTAGAGATATCCATGGTTAAGCACAGGTGACTTAATTAGTACCTCAGTTAATTTGATTTAACCACCTGTGCTCATCCATGGATATCTCTAAAACCTGAACTGTTGGGGAGCCTTGAGGACCGTGTTTGGGAACATCTGAGTTAGGTGAACCAGCAAAACTTGTCATCTTGAGGAGTAACATTGCTTAGTTTGGTTGCTCTGGGTAACAGACATTGCTGTGATGCTTTATAACATCCTGCCCACCTATATACTCCATTTTGTCTTTCATCTCTGCAGATGTTGGCTCTGTGTATGGTTCGGTCGCTAGCTGCATACAGGCATGACATGCACCTTGGCGATATTGTCACAGGGAAGACAGAGTTCAGTGCTGCTATTGGTTGCATGTATGCAGCAGACTAGATGAATTGTAGTTTACTGCCACAAACACTGCATATAGCGCGTGATATTACTGCTGTTCCCCCACTAGAAGTTTCTAATGTGTTAGTATTGCATCAGGTAGTGTTTCAGCTAGGACACTAATGTATATTCTGTATTCAGAGTATGCAAAATTGAATCCTAAATTATCACCGGAATCATACACACAGGTTTTTATTTGATCACTAATATTAAGTTGTCAGTGTGAGGCATCCCTATACCATGTTCATGTTCACATCCCCTATCAAGGGCAGTAAAACTGCCTATATGTGTGAGACTAATAATTGCTTTCCTAGGTGGTCATTAGCTGTTGTTAGGGATGTTTGCAGCAACTGTAACTTGTGCCTGTGTGATAAACCATAAAACACATTGTTACTCACATCACACTTGTTGGGAGAAAACACTGTACTTGAAGCATATTGTATTCATAGGTAAATCTGCTTCTCCAACACCACGTTGCTAATTGGGTGAGGTTTGGAAAAGTTTCTGTGCGCATTGACATTGTGACCACCTTGATAGTAAATGCTAGTTTTAGTTTTCTACCAATTGATCACGCACGTTCTTTGTGAGTTATTAGAATCGGATTGGCTTTGATCAGGTTGACTCTCTGTAGGTTTAATGTCATCAGCAGAATTGCAGGGGAAGATACTATGGACATCAGACTGTGGCTTATTACTAACTAGACTGCATTACCTGTTCCAAAGTGAGGACAAATGGTACTTTTTTTTTAAAAACATGTTTTGGAGACCATAAAAGAGTACAGGGCACTGGTTAGGCTTATGGTTAAAATGTGAAACTCTAATGGAGCATACGCACGTTCAGATTTTTCATCAGATCTGAACGATAACGATTTAAAAAATCGTTCATATCTGAAGGAAAATCTGACATGTCTGAACGATGAATGATGCGCGTTCCTGATGGTCAGATAACGATATCTGACATCTGATGTGTTTGCAGTCAGATTTGGACGATTCCATTCATTTTAATGCAGTCAAAAATCGTTCAAATCTTTGGTAAAATCGTTCATCTGACAAATCTGACCGTGTGTATGCTCCATTAGTTTAATATTCCATGTTATCATTTTAATTTACATTCAGAATCCAAACTTATGATTTTGTTTGAATATATGGCATATTTCATATGAGTAGTAAAATTGTATTTTAAAGACCTTTTTAACTGCGTGTTAAAATAAAACCCCCACACACATGGAAATTACAATACCAAGCATGAGACTCGGAACAAGATCACTTTAAACAGTCTATTTTTAAAAAAAAAAATTGAACTAAAGATTTGCAGATTTTATAATCTCATTCTAGTTTTGGTAAACAGTGAATATGTACGCTATGAGCAGATTATAAGGGTCAGTCTAGATTTGTTTTCCTTCCTACACTGGATTTTATTGTTAGTTTTACCAGCTGCTGTTGCATCTCCTTCTGCAGTGTGTAAAGGAAAATCCTGGTATAGGGAGGGGAGAGATGTGTGAGGGCTCTGCCTCCCTCAGAATCCATTCTGTGTCTCCTCTCCATCACGTAGTCCAGCCAGAGCTTTATAACACTATTCCTACCGAGTGGAGAGGCACTCCTTAATTTGCTTTTGGCTAAAGTAACAAATAGTGGCAATCCTTTTTCTTTTATAATCAATTGGTTGCAGCAGCAATTTGCATTTAGCATGGCTTGCGCAAGTGCAGCATTGAAAGTAATTTCATGGGACAGCAGTTTTACTACACAAGGGATATCACGTTCTACCTATTATAAGTATTTCTCTCTCCTAAAGTTATTAACCTGGACCAGATAATATAGTGGTTAGCATGGAATGTAGTCATAATGTCGACAGTTATGTCGGCATGTGCAGAATGTCGACATTCTGCTTGGAATGGCGGAAGAGAGTTAGGCTATGGGAGTGGAGGGATAGGTTTAGGCTAAGGGGGATTATGTTAGTCATAATTAGCGCCAGAAACTATGCAGTATTAGCTGGAGGTCATCTTGATGTCACTGTCGGACCCGGCAGATACCGCTGGCGCCACCACACCAGATAGGTCTCCACTAGACCACCAGGAACGTCATGTTGACATTCTTATTATATCGACATTTCATCAGTGTTGCCAAAATATACCACACCCATTTACAATACTGTTGCACAACACTGTGGTCATAGGTTTGATTTCAGCTAGTGCCCTGCCTATGTGGAGTTTGTATATTCTCACTTTGGTCGTTTGGCTTTCCTGCAGTTTCGTTCCACAGTTTAAAAATAAAAACATATTAAGAGCCTGGACTATGCAATTATTTTCTGCTGTAAGCCGCGAGGGTGCACTTAACACAGATTTCTGTTTGCACCTCAACAGGGTACAAACAGAAATCGGTAGTAAGTGCACCCTCGGGACTTGCTGCGCGGTGTAGTTTTTTTTAGCTCCGGGCACTTATCTCTTATCCGGGCACTTACCGTACGTTAGTAAGTTGCGGAGAAGGGGGCTTATGGAAGATGTAGTTCCTGGCTGGGTCAGGGGTAGTGTAGTGTGTGCAGGGCTAGTGACTGTAGTGTAGTGTGTGTGTGGTTATGGGTAGTGTCTGTCCTGTCCCCAGCCAGTCCATTGAGACGGAGGAGGATAGCACTGCAGAAGGTGAGTAATTAAGGACTAATTAAGCAATGGATGTTTCCAATTAGCTTAATTAGTCATTAGGGAGACTGTCCAAAGGGGTCCAGAGCTGGTGCAGATATTCTTTCCTTAAAATATGGATTTTACAAAAATTAGACCTGCTCTGGATGCGCTCAAAAAAAGAATTAATACCCTGCACTCAATTGGATACCAAAAATCTCGCACCTGCAGGTAAACTCGCATCTAATTGGATAAACCCCAAAATCTATAATTCGTCAGGGACTGATGTGAATGAGTACTTATTCTCTGTACATCGCTGCGAGGCATGATTGGTACTATATAAAGAGGTTCATTCGGTTTTAAAGACACAGCTTGCTGTAAAAAGAAAAAAATATGTATACATATAAAGAGAGTGAGAGTCTACAAGGAAGGTACATAATATGATCACTTAATATGCAGTTCACATATGCAAATAAAATTGTAATACTTTTGAATAATAAATTGGTCTGAAATGTGCATTTTAACATGTAACAAGTATAAGACCACCTCTGTGCACGTACCCTTACTCAAATATTAAACCTACACTACTGGTAAATATTTTGCTGTTGCATCATTTGCTGTAAACTGTATTGGCCTCATCTCCTTGGGGCACATGACATGACATTTTTGTGTGTTTGTTTTATTTTGTTTATCTGATGTCTGTATTTAGCTTACACTCTTCTACCTTGTAGTTTCCCTTCTGTACTGCTCTAAAGTTGCATACACACGTAATGATTTTGTAACCAACGATTCTCTGTCAGATTTTCCCTTGAAAAAGTGAACGATTTTTACAACGATTAACGAAAATGTTCCTTCCCTTAATGAAAATCGTTATGTTGGACAGTCTGAAATGGACGATGAACGATAACTACAAACGGGAGCGATCTTGAACTATTGTCGTTCATCGTTATAACTCAGAAACTGAACGATTTTTTTGAACGATAACGACGTAGTTAACGACAAATCGTTACGTGTGTATGCACCCTTATTCTTCTGTTCTGTCATTGTTTCTAGTACTGGAATACTGCACATTAAATGCTAGAGAGATTTTACCAGTCCAAAAACTATTTAGAGATTAACAAACTTTCTACTTCAGGGTCCATAGGGTATCCACAGGATACCTTGGGGTATAGGTGTGACGTCAGTCGCAGGGCACCAAAGAGTTAAGCTTTCAGCCTCCCAGGATGCACTAGGTCCCCCTCCTATACCCCGCCCCCAGGCCAAGGCACCTCAGTTTAGTTTGGTGCCCGGCCGGAGTCGGGTGCACCTGTTGGAGTGGGGGCTAGAAGAGCCCCTGAAGCTTATTCTTCATGCAGCTGTGGCTGCACAACTGGATGAACAGCATGGACAGTCAGTCCTGACGTCCATGCTGTCTTCCCTACACCCCGCCGGTACCAGAACGCCGGTACTGATCCGGGGATGCTGGTGGGCGTCTGGGGTCACAGCTAGCGGTGACCCCAGATGCTCCGGACCATGGCCGGATTCAAGGGGGACAGAGGTAAGCAGCGGGGTCCCGCGGTGGGTCCCCGCTGATCACATGGTCCTAAGTCCCCAGGCAGGGGGCTCCCTGGGGACTGGCTGCAGCGTGGAGCCAGGCGACCAACCTGCGCTTCCACTACCCCCTGGGACAGCGGACCGCAGCAGAGCGGTAGCGCTGCGGCGTCCCAGGGGTTAAATGCATGCCAGGGGAGCGCGCCTTCCCTGTCTCACAGCCGGCGCCTCCCCCGCTGCACACAGCCCTCTCTGCACTGTGCTGACTGGTCCTGTGTCAGCGCTCCTCCCCCAGGCCAGCTTCTCTCTGCTCCTCGGCGGCCATCTTCTCTGCAACGCATGGTGAACGCTGCTGGAAGTCTGGAAGGAAGCATCGTGGTCTGGGTCCCCCCGCATACCTCTCCTCCGCTGTGGCTCAGGTCTGTGTATGCAGCGCTGTGTCCTACCAGGCCCTGTGTCTGTGTGGTTGAGTGATCAGCGCTGTTAGTGCAGGAATTGTTATTTCTCTGCATTGTATGTGACTGTGCTAGCGCTGCCTGTAACTATTCTTCACTAAACTGTCAGCTTTATTACTGTCCCTGTTCTTTCTGCTAAAGCCCTTGCGGTGCGGTGCTGCAGGGTGGTCTCTCGCCTATTTAATACTTAATTGGTGAGAGAGGTCACATACGTGGTGCCATCATGTCTGAAAGTGATTTTCCCCTCCGGCTACAGTGTACCACGTGCAAAGTACCGTTAGCGGAGGGGGAGGGTAGCGCGGAGGGCCTTTGCCGGCAGTGTTGTCCATGGCGCGGCCTATTACGGTTACAGCACCGGTACAGGAGCCGCCCTGGGCTTGTTTCGCTCAGGCGTTAACAGCTTTAGTGGGCCAGTTAGCTCCGCAGCCCGCGTTTACTCCGATGGGTTTGTCCCAGCAGTCTGTGGTGTCGTCACCCATGCAGGGGTTCCCACGACAATTGGTGGTACCCCACAGTCTCCCTATTTCCCCGCTCCCGGGTTCTCAGGAGCCAGCGTGGGTTAACTCCCTGACGAGTTCTTTACAGCACTTGTCGGATGTATTGCAAGGGGAGTCTGTGATGCGGCCTCATAAAAGGCCGGTGGCGTCTCTGTCCGCTCCTTATGAGGATGACGAAGGGACGTCTGATGATGGGGAGATTCTGGATCCTTACGATCAGGAACCTTTCCATACTAAGGACGCTGATGCTAAGTCCAAAGTATATATTCCTGGACTTATTCGGGCGGTCCGCACAGCCTTGGTGATTGAGGACGAAGTTCCCCCAGCGGCTAAATCTAAGTATGCCTTTTTCAAAGATGTGAAGGGCGATGCCACAGTCTTTCCTCTTTCGGGTCAGTTGGTGGACCATTTAGAGGAGGCGTGGAAACAACCTGGCAAAAGATACCAGCCGCAGAGACGCCTGGCGGTGGCTTATCCGTTCGCGGATAATTATTTTGCTAAGTGTGAATCCCCTCCACAGGTGGATTCTCACGTGACCCGTCTTGTCCGTAGTGCCACATTGCCGATGCCATCCATGTCCTCCCTTAAGGATGCTACGGACCGCAAGGTAGAAATCTGCCTGAAGTCCGCTTATTCCCTTGCAGGGGGGGCAGCACGGCCGGCTATGGCCATTTGCTGGGTTGCCAGAGCGATGGAGCGCTGGGCGGATTCATTAGAGGCTTCTTTTGAATCCGACTGTCCGGCCGAACAAGCGGAGTTGATTGGCAATCTCCGTGATTCGGCCACCTACATCAACGAGGCGGCTCTAGACATTAGTACTCTGGTGTCTAGAATTTCTTCAGCAGCGGTAGCTGCTCGTCGCACCTTGTGGCTGCGATCCTGGAAGGCGGACGCAGATCCAAGAAAGGTCTGGAAGCGTTGCCGTTTACCGGAGAAGTTCTCTTCGGTCCGGATCTGGATAAGATTGTGGCCACGCTGGCGGCAGCCAAATCTGCTTGTCTCCCGTCGGCCGCTGCTCCTTCTGGTTCTGGACCATCGTCCTTTCGGTCATCTAGGGCCCAGGGCAGGCCCAAACCACAGTCGTTTCCTCGACAGGCTGGCCCTAAGAAATCGGGCAAGCCCCGGAAACAGGCATGGAGTACCAGACGTCCGGCCCCCAAGCCAGATGACAAGCCTGCGGCCTGACGGTCCGGGTCTCCCCTTGGGGGATCCCAGGGTGGGAGGCCGCCTGCTGCAGTTCTCCCGGTGTTGGTCGTTCACTACGACAGACACTTGGGTTCTGGAGGTGGTCTCTCACGGGTACGCCCTCTCCTTCCGGCACAGACCCCCGGCTCGATTCTTCACCACGGGTCTACCATCAGACCGGAACAAGGCTACGGAGCTGCGGAAGGTATTGCACACTATGCTCCAGGCTGGAGTTATAGTGCCTGTTCCATTCTCCCAGAGGGGCCAGGGTTTCTATTCAAATCTATTTTTGGTACAGAAACCCAATGGGTCATATCGTCCGATTCTCAACCTCAAAGCACTCAACAAGTCTTTGCGGGTCCCGAAGTTTCGGATGGAGACCCTACGGTCCATCATTCTGGTGCTGGAACCTGGGGACTACATGGTGTCATTGGACATACAGGACGCTATGGCGGTCATGGCGGCTTCTCTGCGGCTGCAAGGAGTCCGCATGTTGCCGTACTTGGACGACCTGTTATTGGTGGCAGGATCTCCAGAGCTCCTGTTACACCACTTGGACCTGACCATTGCACTGCTGCAACGGCACGGCTGGCTAATTAACTGGCAGAAGTCCACTCTAATCCCGTCTCGGAGGATTCTGCATCTTGGAGCCTTATTGGACTCGGGACAGCAAAGGATCTTCGTGACGGAGGACAAGATCTCTGCTTTACAGTCAAGGGTGCGCAGTTGTCTGCACAGCCGCCGGGTGTCCTTACACTCGGCGATGAGGTTACTGGGCTCCATGGTGTCGGTGTTCGACATGGTGGAATACGCCCAGTTTCACTCTAGACCTCTGCAGCACCTGATCCTGTCCAAGTGGAACGGGCTGCCTCAGTCTCTGAAGTTCCAGACGATTGTGCTCACCCCGGAGGTTCGCCTGTCCCTTGCGTGGTGGTTAAAGATGACCCACCTCAACAAGGGACGTCCGTTCTGGGTTCCAAATTGGGTCCTGTTGACAACGGACGCCAGTCTTCGAGGCTGGGGAGCAGTTTCGGGTCCACACTTGTTCCAGGGCAGGTGGACACCGACAGAAGCGGAGCTTCCAATAAATATCTTGGAACTCCGTGCGGTCTTCAATGCTCTCCTGCAGGCACAGCGGTTTCTCCAGGGTCACCCGGTGCAGGTCCAGTCGGACAATGCTACCACCGTGGCCTACATAAACAGGCAAGGAGGAACTCTCAGTCGGGCGGCTCTCGTAGAGGTCTCTCGGATCCTGGTTTGGGCGGAGCGCAATCTTCCGGCCATATCAGCGGTCTTCATCCCGGGAGTGCTAAATTGGGAGGCGGACTTTCTAAGTCGCCAGGACGTTCATCCAGGGGAATGGTCCCTGCACCCGGACGTTTTTCAACTACTGGTGGACAGGTGGGGTCTTCCAGAAATCGACCTCATGGCGTCCCGGCACAACAACAAGTTGCCGGTGTACGGGTCTCGCACAAGAGACGAAGGGGCGTCTCTGGTGGATGCTCTGTCCGTCCGGTGGACGTTCAGGTTCGCATACCTGTTCCCTCCGGTCTCCCTTCTTCCACGGGTAATCCGGAAATTCAAACAGGAAGGAGGGACGCTCCTGTTGATAGCTCCCGCGTGGCCCAGACGGCACTGGTTCTCAGACCTTCAGGGTCTGTCCGTGGACAGTCCTCTGCGGTTGCCGCTACGACCGGACCTTCTGTCTCAGGGTCCTTGTCTTCACCCGGACCTGACTCGGCTGTCTTTGGCGGCGTGGCTGTTGAGACGGCCATGCTGAGGTCCTGGGGGTTTGCCAGCTCTATGCTGTGTACCATGTTACGAGCTCGGAAACCGTCTTCCGCGAGGATATACCATCGCGTGTGGCATACGTTCTTCCAGTGGTGTCGACCGAGAGGTTATGCACCGCGGGAGTTTCGTCTGTCTCGGATTCTCGCCTTCCTGCAAGCGGGACTAGATCATGGGCTTCGCCTTGCTTCTTTGAAGGTACAGGTTTCGGCCCTATCTGTCTGGTTTCACCGTAGGATTGCTACAATCCCGGATGTGCGCACCTTTATGCAAGGTGTTCTCCGTATTCAGCCGCCCTTTGTTCCACCTGTGGCGCCTTGGGATTTGGCTGTGGTCCTGAGGACTCTCCAAGGACCGCCGTTTGAACCACTGGGCTCAGTGGATATTAAATGGCTAACAGCTAAGACTGTTTTCCTTCTGGCCGTTGCTTCAGCCAGACGTGTTTCTGAGTTAGGGGCTCTTTCTTGTAGACCCCCTTTCTTGGTTTTTTTCATGGGAACAGGGCAGTGCTCCGCACTCGGCCCGAGTTTCTCCCCAAAGTTGTTTCCCAGTTTCAGGTTAACGAGGAAATAGTTGTTCCGGCCTTTAACTCACCGGGTCTTTCCGTGGGTGAGGCCTCTTTGGATGTTGTGCGGGCCTTAAGGACTTATGTGGACCGCACTTCTTTGTTTAGGAAGTCGGACGCTTTGTTGTCCTCTATGGCTTCTGTAAAAAGGGTTGGCCTGCTTCAAAGCAAACTTTGGCAGCCTGGATCCGTATGGCTATTTCTGAAGCTTATCTTCATGAAGGCCTACCGGTCCCTCCTTCTCTGAAGGCTCATTCCACTAGGTCTGTGGGTCCTTCGTGGGCAGCTTGACGTGGTGCCTCGGCAGTTCAGATCTGCAAGGCTGCTACGTGGTCTTCTGTCCATACCTTCGTGAGGTATTACAGGTTTGACACCTTCGCCTCTCAGGATGCTTCCTTCGGGCGGCGGATTCTCCTTTCTGCACAGGAGCGTCCCCACCCTTAAAGGATACTGCTTTGGGACATCCCCAAGGTATCCTGTGGATACCCTATGGACCCTGAAGTAGAAAATATGAGATATGGTAAGAACTTACCCTTGTTATCTCTATTTCTACGAAGTCCATAGGGTTCCACAGGACTCCCGCCCTGTCGCACCTGTGCTGCAGATGGGCTTTGCTCTGGTCACCGGTTTTCCGTCTCCCTCTGGTGAGAATGTGATTCTTGTATGTGTCCAGATCTTTGTTCTCTCTCTTCCTTCTCCTCCTCCGGCCTATGGCTTGGTAACTAACTGAGGTGCCTTGGCCTGGGGGCGGGGTATAGGAGGGGGACCTAGTGCATCCTGGGAGGCTGAAAGCTTAACTCTTTGGTGCCCTGCGACTGACGTCACACCTATACCCCAAGGTATCCTGTGGAACCCTATGGACTTCGTAGAAATAGAGATAACAAGGGTAAGTTCTTACCATATCTCATATTATTTCATAGATGTTACTGGTGGTGCTCTGAGACCTTTCTCCAGAACAAAACTGACTGGTGACCTCAGTGATAGCAGAGACACAATTTATTGGAAATGAGTAATGAATAACTGCTCTGTCAGCCTACTCTAACAAAAGGACACATAAAGCTATATGGAAAACAGTGACGTGTGCGGTCTTCATTTCCTCTTTCAGGTTTTGGGAATAGGTACAAATTACAAGTGAAAGGCAAGCTGAGCTGCCGGATTACAGATGGTCTCTGTGCAGCAGGACTCAGGAATGTGCCCATTGTCAGACACTTTTACGCAGAGGCTCCATAGGATGGGGGATGGGTGCTTGTCACTAAGATCACATTTGGATCTATTCACTAGCCACACATCCCTTTTTTTTTTTTTTTTTTTTTTTATATAGAATGATCATGGGAGAGATAAATAATCATCATCTTACTTTCAGGCCCAGATTTATTCAATAGATTCCTGGGAAATGTTGTGCTAGTAAAGCTGGGTACATAATGGAACGATGTCGGGCTGATTTGAGGTTTTGTAATGACAAATCCCCTACATCGCGATTATTCTCTCCCACGGTCGCTAGCGATAGTTGCTAGGTTTGATGTGCTGCACATCAAACCTAGCAATGCCGTTAGCGACCTGTAGTAAGTTAATAAAGGACAGAACAATGATTGTTCTGTCATTCATTAACTCGTTCCAGTGTGTACAGGCAATCGTTCCCATCGCTCCAATATGTACCTAGCTTTACTTTTGTGCTCTTTGTGTAGTAGAAGCAGAATGTCCCATGATACAGGTTCTAGTATTGCTTCGTTGGGATGTTTCTAGTGTACAGGTAGGATGGTACCCAGAGTATTAGGTGTTCCAAGTGTGGAGCTGTGTTGGATTTTTTTATTATACCAAACTTTTTTATTTTTTTGTCTCAATAGAAATCTAGACTAGGTCATCTATTGTGACTTGCAAAGAGTGAAAAATTTCAACTTCAGACTCAGAAATTAATCCAGTGTGCCCGTAGGGGAGGCAATTTTGTGTCTTTTTTTTTTTTTAAGGTCAAAGTCTTGACATAAAAGGAAGTTATTAATGCAGTTTGTGACCTTGTGTCAGTTACTGAAGTGTGTATGGTGATTGACATAGAATGCCTATAGTAAGTATGTAAGGCAGAATTTTACTTTTTAAAGGACTTGTACATAACAATATTTAAATACAAGCATCTACAAAATTGAACAAGTCACCATCGTTACAGATTAGAGCATCTTGCACCTTTCAGTTGTTAAATACAGTTTTTGTCTGTGTTCTCACTCTCCTTGTCTATAATTTTGTACAGACTTGCTTCTGTGTATCTCACACATCTTTCTCTATTACAGGTGTTCTAGTACAGCACCACAGAAGAGAAGTCCGGGTGACCAGACCACCGCAGGTGATGGGAATGTGGAGCCGGGGTCATACATTGTGCGGACACTGGAGATGAAAGCTCTCAAGCTAGAAGAAGAAGTGCAGAAACTATCAGTGAGTTTCACACAAGTCTTCCCCGATAAGAATATGCTGGTTACGTTCTATGCAATACCTCATTTATCTTTGAGACGCTAAAGCAGAGTTTCCGAACTCCAGTCCATAAGTATCCCTAAAAGTGCATGTTTTACAGATCTCCTCAGTATCACAATTTAAATAATTAGCTCCAACTGTGGAACCTTTAAAACGTGTCAGCCAGTAATGTGCACCAACCAGGAGATGTGTAAAAAATGCACTGTTAGGGGTCCCTGAGGACTGGAGTTGGGAAAACACTGCACTAAATAGTACAAAATGCAAATGTATGTAACTATTAATTGCCCACGTCATTTAATTCAAAGTAAGTATGTACCAGTATTTGGAGCTTTATGTAACTATTAATTGCCCATGTCATTTAATTCAAAGTAAGTATGTACCAGTATTTGGAGCTTTAAATCCACTATAACACACTGTAAATGTACCCAGGTCTTTGTTATCCCAAGTATGCCCCCTCCTCTTTACTTTGTTTGGCCATGCTCCACACAGGGATTCTAAGCATAGCTCAGTGATGGGTCCTGTCTGTATGACATTCCCATCCCCACTACCTTGTATGGCAGTCCTCTTCATAGTGTTTGTGAGAGGATAGTGCTCAGTGATTGTCATGTGCGTATCAATAATGGGTACACACAGGAACCTGGGTCCAGGGAGGCCCGCACCGTACACCCTTCATCCATACATCACACTTACCTCTCCAGAGTCCGGTGCCAGCACTGCAGAAATCACTAGGAAGATGGTGCGGCTGTCAGTTTCCCCTGAGATTTCCGCATGCACAGGCGCCATGTTCCCCGAGACCTGCTTGCGCGGTAGACACTGACACAGTAGCAGAATCTACTTTGCAACTGTGTCGGGGAAGGGGGCTCACACAGAGACTGCACACGGGCCGCCTCTTCTCTTAAGCCGCCACTGGTGCTAGTGTGGGGAACTATTGCTGAGCAAAATCAGTTTATTTATGTTTATGAATACAGAGTTTCTAAATAAACAATCAAATATCTGTGCATATGTCTCTCTTAAGGGGCCTATCCATTAGCAGATAAATTTGAAGGATTTATCGTTCAGTCGTTCAATTTATCTGCTAATGGATAGGCTCTGAACGATAAAAATGCGTACTCCCGTGGCCGACAAATTTTGTCTTTTGTCTTTCCAACATGTTGGTCAATTATCGCTGACAGATATTAGAAATATCTGTTGCGGTAAACGACGAACAATTTATTTATTTTTTTAAATTAAAGTGAATAGAAACTTTAAAAAAAAATCCACTCTAAGAATTATGTCATACAATTTCGTTCGTCGTTTGCAAAAATCTGTCATGTACATGACAGATATCTGTCACTGCAGCCCCAGGAATTTTCAAAAGCTAAATCTTTTGCCTTTCAGAAAGATCTGCTAATGGATAGGCCCCATTACTGTACAAATCCTTGATACCTCAAAGTATTAACAGAGTTGTTAAGTCTGTCTAGTTACAGAATCTGGTGCATACAAGAAATATACACAGGGTATAAGTGCCTCTACGCTTAAAACATTCATCTTCTATTTGGTGGCATTTTCTATTGTGGGTAAGATCTACCATGTAGCCCACAGGTTCCGAAACTCCACCATTAATGCTAATTAAGTCACCTGTGCTCAAGCATGGATATCCTTAAAACCTGGATGGGTAATGGCAGAGTTTGGGAACCTCTGGCTTAGCCTATACTTGCTATATTTAAAGAATATTTAGTAACATATAAGGAAAGCTAGAAACTTGAAATTTCAAACTCCAAAAATCTCAGTATAGTGTCCTCCTACATGGCAAGAAGAGGTTTATTATTTCAGTTTCTGATTATAAAAAATTATTTTTATAGCAACAAAAATAGGTTAAACAAAACAATGACAACAACTTTGTATGCTTCAGTGTGACTTCTGGGATGAATATTTACACCCTACTGATGCCAAGTAACCACCACTATTACTGGCCACATAAGTAGTAATGTAATTGCAATAAATATGAAGTATAAATCACATGATTTGCAGTCTTGGTTTGGTATATTTGTTGTTAAATGATGCATCTTTATGGAGGGCAAAGTGGGTAGCTTGGTGTAGATGATCTAACAGTTTGTTCTGCAAATGTAAAGAACTCCCCCCTACAATATATCCCAGGGATGCTGAGTGGCTGACTGGTCACAGGGACTTTGGCTGGTAGTGGATGTGCCAAGGAGTCTGGACACAAAAGAACACTGCAGTAACATAAGCAGGAGAAAGTGTGAGCTCACGATTTAAGGACCAGCTACAAGTGTCCACTGTGTGATCTATATAACTTCTACAGTGCAGTGACCGTGCAATAGCCACAAAGAAAACACACAGCCTAAATCAACCCAAATATTAATGATAGAGAAACATTGTTAAAATGACTAAGGTAAAGTAAAAGCATGGCATCGCATACAGTATATGTATAACATTTGTTCATCCTTCTTTCTGTTCTTCATTAGGAGTCTTACAGGAGGGCCATAGCAGACTCTGAAAATGTTAGGAAAAGAACACAGAAGTTTGTGGAAGACGCAAAGCTGTTTGGTAAGAAAATGCATACATTACCTGTCTAATTTGCATAACTTTTTATCCACAGAAGGTTAATTAGCACACGTATCCTTGGCTGTTGAACTAGCCTTCCTTCTCCCTACCCCCTTCTGTGAATGTATTATACACCAATCATGCTATGAATGTAAACTCTGATTTGTGGCTGGATGTGGTCCAGCTACTTGTGACTGGCGAGAGCTGTCTTCCTGAAGAGGAACAATGCTTCTGTAGCTACATTTGTCACATGCATAAACTGTAGTCCTTGGATTTACTTTTTGTTGAGCAAATCTATTCTCTTTTAAACCATACTATTTTACAGGAATTGCTCCATGATGAGATACTGTTAAAATCTTAGCCTATTGCTAACTTGTTTGGGAGATAAATACCCCAAGAATGTCTGTAGCAGATGATTCACTGTACACTAGAAAGTTGTAGTACGTCGTGTCTTCTGAGTGCCAGAGTGGCTAGAAATGGCAATTCAATTTGTTTCACGTTCTACTGAAAGGTTCCTGGAGTACCCTAGATGAACACTATAAACCAGAACTACCCATAATAAGCTACTGAATTGGAGAGACTGGGGCATGTTCAGTCTCTAGCTTGTGCTTAGCCTTTTTGTTTTCTTTTTGCAGGAATCCAGAGCTTCTGCCGTGACCTGGTGGAAGTGGCAGACCTCTTGGAGCAGGCAGTTGGCAAAGCAGAAGAGGAGGGGACTAAGGAAATCCTAGCTAAGGTTGATGGGAAACTGCAAAGTGTGTTTACAAAGCATGGACTGCAGAAAATGGCAGCAGTGGGAAGTGACTATGACCCTTACGACCATGAAATAGTTTGCCACGTGCCTGCTGAAGGGAGGAGACCTGGGAGTGTGGCAACTATACAGCAAGATGGGTACAAGTTACACGGCCGCACCATACGGCATGCACATGTCGGAATAGCAGTGGAAACACAAGACTGAGAAATGCTGAAACGGATTCCCCTTCTATGTTCTTCTAAAAAAAAAATCCCCTTATTTATTGCATTATGTTTAGAGCTTTAGATTTTTTTTATTTTTTATTTCAGAGACTTTAAACAAAGCTTTTATGCTCCACAAGGGTCACCGGTCCTGCTGGTGAATTAAGGGACACCTCTTTATTTTTTATTTATTGTAGTTTATTATTTAGAAGGTAGAAGTAATACTTAATGGATATATGATTTTGATAATTATGATGGAGCTTAAGGAGACTTTATTGTTTCACAGATCCATCCTTCATTACCTGCCAAAGCAAATTCTAGATTAATAAGTCTTTCATACTACTATACCTTGTTTTACATAATCGGTTCCTGTCTCTCACTGCATCATTCATTTGTGAAAACTGCCTCTGAGTCCATTTTTCCACTCATTACTTTTGCCTGGGTTACTTATGTTTTTCCTCCTGTAGGATGTCTTTAACCCTGATGTTGCCAGCAACTTGCAGTATTTAGCAGAGCAATATTTTGAAATGTTTAAGTTCTCTTTTTATTTAGCAAGTGCTGTTTATTTTAATTCTCGAAAGTAACTATTTTGGGCGTTTTCATCCAAACTCTTCTCATCCTTTTACTAATTTAAACTGCCTCTAAAAAAGAACTTGGGCTTCACATCAGTCAGTAACCATTCCTACCCATCTCAAGCAGAACTGCTTGGACCTTGTCTCAGTAGACCCTACATATGCATTGAAACACCTTTCTTTTAGCTCCTGCTGCAAGGAAATAATCTGAATGTTAAGGGATGTAGATATTAGCATCACATAAATGGTACTGGTACATTGGGATTCTGCGGTTCTGCTACTTTGTGGAAGTGGGGCATAATATTGCTTGTGAGCCTCACATACCGTTCACCATGTCACAGAGAAGGAGGTCCTTTATACATCTGTTTCTGCCTAGGGAGATACTTAGGCTGTTACACTGCAATGAGTTACTGGCCGCAACTACAGGCTAATGCTGTGCTGAAGATCTGATCTTTTGCTGTTTTCCACATACTAGTTTCAATCTGCGTCAGAATGGGACGCTATTAATAATTGATAGCTAATTAATGTACATTTCTTCCAATCAGAAAATGCGGGATTGTGTACAGCCTGCTTTGATGACTACTTGGAAAGGGTTAGTGTCTGTGTAAGATATAAAACGCTACACACACCTGAACATAAATGGGATAATTTACTAATGTCTGTTCATAGGGTTAGTATTCCTTTGAGCCTTTCCTTTGAGCCTTCCTCTATAAAGTGACACTAGTACTTACAACTAGTATTCTGTCACCCGGTATCTGCAAAATAAATGTGTGCATTTCAAGTTCCAAGTAATGTAACTTTAAGCTGCAATGTTCCAAAACATCAGTGAGCTATAGTCTCATCTACAGACTTAAATTAATTGCATACAACTTTTTATTGGATTTTCACAATATCATTTCTGTTAAAATCAACATTTTAGTTAATGTTTTCTTTGAGCACAAATTTATGATGATCCACAACAAGTGTATAGGCTTTAATAGAGACTGGAAGTATATAATATTTGAATGTATATAATGTCTTATTATGAATCGCGTCTCTTCCCCTATGCTCTGAAGCGTAGTGGTTCCCTGCAGGTACAGAATGTAGCTCAGGAAGGGACTTGTAATAAATGGTTTTCCATATTGTGGAACTAAACTGTTCTTCCTTTAGAAGTTGAGTCTTCCATTTTGCTAATATAATGTTTGTTGATTTAATTTATATTGTTAAATCCTCTTGTTTTTGAAGAAGTATATAATTAATAAGGGGTTAGCTTGAACAACATTTCATACTGGAATGAAGGACAGATCCTTTCCCACCTTACCCACCAGGTGCATTGAAGTTCTGTCAGTCACATTCCTTTATATCTACATGCTGATGTACAACATTGTATTCTATCTACCTCCTGTACCAGTAAGTTGTCCTTCATATTGAAGACCTGCTATGTAGAAACATGGTTTGCTGGGAAACAGAAAAGGAATTTGGAAGTTCTAATTTAGCGGACCTTAACTCAGTCTTACCTGAGCGGCGTGTGGTACTGTCATTCTATGCAGCAGGTGTTCTTACACATCCTGCCTGTTGGGCAGGGGGAAAGGAGTAACCAAGTATGAAATGTGTCTGTTAGGGGACACCATTTGTTTTTCGCCAGTTCTACTTGTGTTTTCACCAGAATAAATTTTTTTTTTTCATGTGCACTCGTACTGATTTTATTTTCTCAGTCATTTTCTTCTTCATAATCATTCTCAGAATGGAAAAACAAACAATTGCATAGTTGTATCTTTCAATGTTCAAAGTAAATTAAACAATCCTGTAGTGTAACACACATTTATACACTGTGTTTATCCAGCCTTAACCACTTAACTGGCGTGGTTGCTTGAGATGCGAACCCGGCCATCTATGCTTCAACTGACACTCTCATCCCATGCGACCATGCTGCCCCACTGCGTCCTCTGACTTTTAAAGAGGAGCTTTGTTCTGCACATGTGCAGAATGGACCCCAGGCAGTGATGCGGTGGTCTGTGACCGCTGACAACATTGCCGGAATGCTGTGTGGACAAAAGGGCGAACGGTTTTCTCACCCGAGCACTATTGGCTGATCTGCAGCAGGGGTTGACTGATCATCAGTCCTCACTGACACATTTTCTGCATGTGTGTAGAGGAAGGGGTAATGCCCAATGGGGGTGGGGAGTAATACTCCCAGGGTGATCTACCTTCAGTGAGGGTGGGGGATGGGCCCCAATAAAGTAATTTGATGCTGGAGGAGGGGGGAAGGTGGTTAAAAATAATAATAAAATTACACTGGTCACAGAGGAGGATTGTGTGTGGGGGGCTACTGTTAATAAGGATCAATGACCACTGGGGGTCTATTGCCAATGGGTGATTGGAGGTAAGTTTACAATTGGTGCCTATGGACAAGAAGGCACTAGGCATTTATTTTTTCAATAAAATGTTTAAATATCTTTTTAAACTATATTTAATAAAAAAACTACACCTTTTGACCAGTTTTGGGAAATAAAGGTGCATACACACGTAACGATTTTTTTGAACGGTTCAATTATAACTACGTCATTATCGTTCAATCATTGAAAAAAACGTTCCATTTTTCAGTTATAACGAACGATTATAGTTCACGCGCATTCCCGTTTGTAGCTCATTCTGACTGACCAACTGAATGATTTTCATTAAGGGAAGTTACAAAAATCGTTTGTAGATCAAAAAATCATTCATTACACTTTAAAAAAATCTGACAGATAATTGACAGAATCGTTGGTAACAAAATCGTTGTGTGTGTATGCAGCTTAAAAAATATCAGTTAAGTTGTTAAGGGACCCCCTCAGTCTCCGCATCATTCCGGCGTCCCATCATGGTCCATGGAGCTGCTGCCGCCTCTCCTCTGCCCCATCCCACATCCTGGTCCCAGAACGGATTAAAGGGGGACACAGGGAGACATGTCTTGGGACCCGCTCACTCAGGGTCTCCCCCATCGAACAGTAATTAAGACGGCCGTGTCCAGTGCAGCATCTGGACTGTAAGCAGAGAAGCATGAGAGCGGTGGGGTGTGTTCCGTGGAGGGGGCGGGGCTAAACCACTGGGAACAGTCCTCCTGTCTACAGGCACCATGGGAAATAGGAAGGTGGAGCTGCAAAAGTCTTACCTCTCCAGTGACGAGACAACTTGAGCTACCTGGCCTGCAAGGTAAGAGTATAACTTTAGTGTGTGTGTCTCCATGTATGTGACTGTGCATATGACCTGCGGCAAGTGTGACCCGCTGCATGTGCCACTCTGCGCCTGGGACCTGCTGCTTGTGTGACGTGTAAAGCTGGGTACACCCTACAATTATCAGGCGGATCACACGATAATTGCATGATCAGCTCAATAATTGTATAGTGTGTATGCAGGAGAATTGGCCGATAAACTGCTTCAAATGCACCTGCAAACAGTCAGAATGGGAGGTCGCATCTTATGAGCTGCAATGTAGTGTAGAATCTACATGGACCAGTAATGTAGTGTAGGGTATAGAGAGGTCAGTAATGTAGTGTAGGGTATAGAGGGATCAGTAATGTAGTGTAGGGTATAGAGGGATCAGTAATGTAGTGTAGGGTGTATAGAGGGATCAGTAATGTAGTGTAGGATATAGAGAGGTCAGTAATGTAGTGTAGGGTATAGAGAGGTCAGTAATGTAGTGTAGGGTATAGAGGGATCAGTAATGTAGTGTAGGGTGTATAGAGGGATCAGTAATGTAGTGTAGGGTATAGAGAGGTCAGTAGTGTAGGGTATAGAGGGGTCAGTAATGTAGTGTAGGGTATAGAGAGGTCAGTAATGTAGTGTAGGGTATAGAGGGGTCAGTAATGTAGTGTAGAATCTACATGGACCAGTAATGTAGTGTAGGGTATAGAGGGATCAGTAATGTAGTGTAGGGTGTATAGAGGGATCAGTAATGTAGTGTAGGGTATAGAGAGGTCAGTAGTGTAGGGTATAGAGGGGTCAGTAATGTAGTGTAGGGTATAGAGAGGTCAGTAATGTAGTGTAGGATATAGAGAGGTCAGTAATGTAGTGTAGGGTATAGAGAGGTCAGTAATGTAGTGTAGGGTATAGAGAGGTCAGTAATGTAGTGTAGGATATAGAGAGGTCAGTAATGTAGTGTAGGATATAGAGAGGTCAGTAATGTAGTGTAGGGTATAGAGGGATCAGTAATGTAGTGTAGGTGTATAGAGGGATCAGTAATGTAGTGTAGGTGTATAGAGGGATCAGTAATGTAGTGTAGGGTATAGAGAGGTCAGTAATGTAGTGTAGGGTATAGAGAGGTCAGTAATGTAGTGTAGGGTATAGAGGGGTCAGTAATGTAGTGTAGGGTATAGAGAGGTCAGTAATGTAGTGTAGGGTATAGAGGGATCAGTAATGTAGTGTAGGGTATAGAGAGGTCAGTAATGTAGTGTAGAATCTACATGGACCAGTAATGTAGTGTAGGATATAGAGAGGTCAGTAATGTAGTGTAGGGTATAGAGAGGTCAGTAATGTAGTGTAGGGTATAGAGAGGTCAGTAATGTAGTGTAGGGTATAGAGGGATCAGTAATGTAGTGTAGGGTGTATAGAGGGATCAGTAATGTAGTGTAGGGTATAGAGAGGTCAGTAATGTAGTGTAGGATATAGAGAGGTCAGTAATGTAGTGTAGAATCTACATGGACCAGTAATGTAGTGTAGGGTATAGAGAGGTCAGTAATGTAGTGTAGGGTATAGAGGGATCAGTAATGTAGTGTAGGGTATAGAGGGGTCAGTAATGTAGTGTAGGGTATAGAGAGGTCAGTAATGTAGTGTAGAATCTACATGGACCAGTAATGTAGTGTAGGATATAGAGAGGTCAGTAATGTAGTGTAGGGTATAGAGAGGTCAGTAATGTAGTGTAGGGTATAGAGAGGTCAGTAATGTAGTGTAGGGTATAGAGAGGTCAGTAATGTAGTGTAGGGTATAGAGAGGTCAGTAATGTAGTGTAGGGTATAGAGGGGTCAGTAATGTAGTGTAGGGTATAGAGAGGTCAGTAATGTAGTGTAGGGTATAGAGAGGTCAGTAATGTAGTGTAGGGTATAGAGGGGTCAGTAATGTAGTGTAGGGTATAGAGAGGTCAGTAATGTAGTGTAGGGTATAGAGGGATCAGTAATGTAGTGTAGGGTATAGAGAGGTCAGTAATGTAGTGTAGAATCTACATGGACCAGTAATGTAGTGTAGGATATAGAGAGGTCAGTAATGTAGTGTAGGGTATAGAGAGGTCAGTAATGTAGTGTAGGTTATAGAGAGGTCAGTAATGTAGTGTAGAATATAGAGGGGTCAGTAATTAGTGTATACTAATCCCAAGTACCTAGTACACACCATTGAATTGAGCAAAATGCAGGAAAAAGAACACGATCCATGTAAATGAAAGGCAGAGGTTCAATACGAGTGAACTGCGCCATGCCTTTCATCACATCATTATGCTTAAACTGAGATGTTAGGTTTGTTTTTGCAATATGTGGGGTGTGTGTGTGGGGGGGGGTTTGGCTAGAATTTGAACAATTATTACCTGTGAGTTGTGTTTTGTCACGTTCCTCCGCAGAAGCCTACTATTCTGTTATGCATAGTTTTTGTGTCTATCCATTAAATGTGATGTGTAATGATGGGGAAGAGTCCGAAGGCACCAGGACGATGATGAGGTGGCCTTTGTATACATGTGCGCCAGCATGAGCTTACTCTGCCACTCTATCCGTCACTGATTATCAGTGGTTTTACTGATTCGTCTCATGCTATGTATACACTTAGCGATGTCCGACAGGGGACAGCTACGTGTCATTCTGCAGCATGGCATCGTTGGTGAGATCCCCCGTCGGCCCTACTGCTAGCGACTCGCAGGAGTGCACATATCATGGGTACACACTAGACAATGTACCCGATGTCGCTCAGGTATGCAGGATTGGACGACATATCGTCTAGTGTGTACTCAGCTTTAGAGTTCATTTATCATCAGGAACTTGCTGTTACTGCCCCTGCTACTGGTGTTACTTAGCCAGCAGATACAAACGTGAGCTCCAACTGCTCTCTAGTTGTAGGACCGTATTTGCCGTCACATTCAGGCTCCTTCACCAGCACTTGAAACCGCTTGCTTGCAGGTGTTTTGTAGTTGTGACTGTAGTTGGTAACTTCTGAGCACTTACCTAGTATCAGGCCTGCAGATCAACAGGAGTGTTGACTCAGAATGCTGGGTTCACACTATAGTCAGGAGACGGATTAGAGCAGGCCGCACCAACCTGTGGCTCTCTAACTGTTGTGAAACTACAAGTCCCAGTATTCCCTGCCACAGTTTTGCTGTTAGGAAATGCTAAAACTGTGGTAGAGCATGCAGAGATTTCTAGTTTCACAACAGTTGGAGAGCCACAGGTTGTTCAGGCATGGATTAGAGCAGTGGTTCTTAAACTCGGTCCTCAGGACCCCAAACAGTGCATGATTTTCAGTTGTCAACACAGAATCACAAGTGTGAAAATGTGCTGCTTTAAAAACATTTAAAAATGTGTCAGTGAGTAATGAATACACCTGTGCGCCTGCTAGGTGACCTGGAAAACGTGAACTGTTTGGGGTCCTGAGGACTGAGTTTGAGTACCACTGGATTAGAGAGATGGCTACTATCTGTATGTCACAGCAGATAATAGTTATTGTAAAATGGAATAGTGTTTAATGCTCATTACGATTTTTTTTTCCCACCAGGGACAGTTAAACATTACTATGAAAGAGTGATGATACACCCAGTTGGAATACAAGAATGTACAAACCTACATGGGTCTCTGCTGCCTTTTTATACTTCTATTTTGTAAACTGGTTTGGTATGGCATGGCGGCAGTCACAATCCCGACAGGGATAGGAAACTCCCCCTGACCCCACTACTTATGGTCGGGATGCTGGCCCTGGGATTCTGACTAGTGTCGGCATTCTGTGCCCTGGCATCCCGACAGCTGGGATTTAAACTACATCTCTTGCAAACCTAGTTTGAAGAAGAGGGGTAATCCAGCCATCTGCCTCTATCCAAGGCAGTTTTATTAACAAATCTTTCATGTGAATCAGCCTGGATGGAGCCGCTCATTTTAACATTGTTCCCAGTGATTTCATTTTCTTCCAAAAAACTTCCAGTATACCTGCTATCTGGATGTCCCCTCCAAAGGAGTATGTAGCCAGATCCCAGGTCATAAATCACCCAGGAGCCAATGGTGGAGGCTGTTGTGCTGCAGTGTGGCACTATGCTGGTTGAGTCTACCAAGAGGCATTGCATCTACTTAATTCATTTAAATCCATAAGACCCTCTGGCACCATAGTCCCGCTGCTACCATCTGGGATAAATGCCATTCCTGCAACCTCTCCAGTAGATCACCAGGGAAACCTCCCTGGAACCACAGTTTTCTGGTTTCCAGGGACAGGAAGTGGAGCAGTGACCAGAGGGCTCTCCAATCCCACTGGACGACTGGGATTGAGGAAACTTTTACACATTTGTTTCCTCATACACCATACGATGGCATAATGAGCCGCCAGGTCCCCTGCGACTCTTTACTGAGCGTCTTTTTGGGGCAAAAATGCATCTTAGTCGCAATTTGATAGGACTAAGATGCACCAGGGGACTGCACTGATTAATTTGCAGTACTTGTATATCTGTGTGCGACTGAGTCTGTAAATGAAGCACAACGGAACTTGGCATGGAAAAAAGCTGCAGTAACGTAGCACTTTGTATACAGATTCAGACTCAGTCGCACACAGATATACACGTGTCTCATATCAGAGGTTATTTGCCGTGACTTGAGCAATAGTGTGCGAGGACACATCTGTAGATAAATCATACTTAAAGCACTGAAGCATGGGACTTGACCCATTCAATGTTGCACCATAAATGTATGCATTTATAACACTTGAATGGAGCCTGTTGTAGCTGCAGCACTGTTTATCACCCCTTCTGACTACGCAGTTCCAGGTATTTGCTAAAACATTAACTTCAACATATGTAGAAGGAAGGAGGGGCCTGGCCACAACATCCGATGCAAACTTAGTTCATGACTAGCCTTAAGCTAGTAAGAGAATTAACCCTATAGTAATATCTGCCATTGAGGGACTCAAGCAAACACAATTAACAGGTTATACTTGTGGAGTATTTTAAGTAAAATAAAAAATCTATATGCTGACTCTCCTAATACAGAGAAAATCATGTACTAGATAGGAGTTTGAGTTTTCAGAAGTATGAACAGAGAGCCGTATAGAGCAACAACCCCCAGCCTCTCACAGTAAATCTAGAGAGTTGTCTTTGGGGCAGTCAAGGAATAGGAGGTTATACAGGGAGACAGGTGCGTTATTGGGGCACTATCAGTATCGCAACATGAACCAAATTGATCTCAATCATACGGGAAACAAGTTCAGGGTCAGTTATAATAGAAGTCAAGAAATAACAAAACTTTAGTAAATGGATGAGCAGCAGGCAAAGCACTTAATCCAGAGGCTCCCAAACTCTGTCCTCAAGGCACCCTAACAGTCCAGGTTTTAAGGATATCCATGCTTGACCAAACGTGACTTAATTAGTACCTCAGTCAATTTCATTTAACCACCTGTGCTCAACCATGGATATCTCTAAAACTTGTGTTGTTGGGGTGCTCTGACTTAATATAAATAGTTTTCAAAGAAGTTTGGCCCCAAAAACTTCAGTCCAGGAAGACAAGGGGTTAAATTTACTATGCAACACTTTTCAAAGTCACTGCATCTTCAGTGGTTTTGACCACTGGATTTAAAATGGTTAATTATATTAACAACAAAATCATTTGAAATTGCACTTTTAAATCCAGTGTTTGAAACCACCAAAGACACGGTGACTTTGAAAGTGCCACAAAGTAAATTTACCCACAGGCTTTTCTGAAACTGTGTGTAGTGTTATGTAATGAGTCAGATGCTTTTTATACGGTATGTTGCCCAAACGATATTAATGGTGGCAATGCAGGAGGCTGACTCTGTAACCTTCCAAGACTAAATGAGGAGAGTATATTGTGGCACGTCACAACTGAATTGCCCTGTGATCCTGACATTGGGGATTTTGTGGATTGTTCTAGGAAGACGATGAGGGTCAATCTAAAGCAACGAGGGAGTAATGCTGGGTACACACTACATGATGTGTACCCAGCACAACATCGCTGGCGATGGGACCCTGCACGCGGCAAATGCATACACACTGCCAATTCTGCAGCATGGCATCTCTAACGACTTCCCCCATTACAGTAAAGCCGAAGGGCAATGTTGCTAGCGACCCCCGGGAGCGCGCATATCATGGGTACACCCTAGACCAGGGGTTCCCAACCACGGTCCTCAAGGCACACTAACAGTCCAGGTTTTAAGGCTAGCCATAGCTGGGCACAGGTGACTTAATTAGCACCTCAGTTATTTTGATTTAAAGATCTGTGCTTAAGCATGGATATCACTAAAACCAGAACTGTTAGTGTGCCTTGAGGACTGTGGTTTGGGAATCACTACCCTAGACACCGGATATGTGGCTCTGATCCACGGGATTGGACATATCGTCTAGTGCAGAGGTTCCCAAACACGGTCCTCAAGGCACCCCAACAGTTCAGGTTTTAGAGATATCCATGGTTGAGCACAGGTGGTTAAATCAAATTGACTGAGGTACTAATTAAGTCACCTGTGATCAAGAATGGATAGCCTTACAACCTGGACTGTTAGGGTGCCTTGAGGACAGAGTTTGGGAACCACTGGTCTAGTGCAGTGGCAGACCCTTCAACATGACCCCTTCCATCACGTACAAAATGCTCTGCTCCTGGAGATGCCACCTAATTTTTCATTGCAGTCACCTGTGTTGAAAAACACATTTCTCATCAATTACCTATGTTAACACAGGTGACTTAGATCATAAATTAGGTGGGAAGTCCAGGAGCAGAGTATTTTGTACCTGATTAAAGGGGTCATGTTGGAGGGTCTGCAGTGGTTCTCAAACTCGGACCCCAGGACCCCATACAGTCACATTTTCCAGGTCACCTAGCAGGTGCACAGGTGTAGTCATTACTCATTGACACATTTTAAAAGATCCACAGGTGAAGCTTTCACTTGTGATTCTGTGAGACTTGGGGTCCTGAGGACCGAGTTTGAGAACCTGTGGTCTATCGTGTATCCAGGGGATCGGTAAAAATCCAGACAGGAGAAGCCCAACATGAGGAGATCCCGCCGCCGGCTGGTAAGTACCCTATGAGTTGCCTGATAATATTTCATGAGATTAGGAACTCCAAGGACTCCATGCATTTGGTGTTTATACCAGTGGTTTCCAAACTTTCTTGAATCACGGCGCCCTAGAGCATCAGCATTTTTTCCATGGCACCCCTAGACCAAAGGTTTCATATACCCCTTTTACACTGCTGCAATAATCCGGGTTATTGCTGGGTCTACCCGGGTTGCAGCTCAGTGTAAAAGGGTCCCTGAAAAATAACCCGGGTCAAGTGACCTGGCAATCCAACCCAGATAGCTACCAGGGTCGGACCCAGGATGGTCCTGGGTAATGGTGCAGTGTAAACGGCGCAACCCGAACCCGGTTTATCAGACCTGGGTCATGCCTAAAATGAGTGTATTGGTGGTTGTGGAGCAGTCCCCTCCCACTTTTTATGACCTCACAAGTTTAGCAGGGCAGACCCAGGTTCAGTGTGAACGGGCTGACCTGGGAATAACCCAGATTGATGGTGCTGTGTAAATGGTGTCTGACCTGGGGTTGAACCATGGGCCTGATTCAGAGCCGCTCGTAAGCGGCCGCTCGTTCGTTCCGAGCGATGTTTGCCCAACTGCGCATGCGTACGGATCGTTATACGCATGCGCGAACCAATCAGTGCGGTCGAAAATCGTGTGCTCGCAAAATAGCGAATGCCTGCTAATTTGAGTGACAGGATGAGGCGTTTGTGGGTGGTAACAGGGGAAGGTGCTTGAAAACGGGGAGTGGAGATCTGAACGCAGGCGTGCCAAACGGTCAAAACGGGTGTGCATAATTAACAAAGCAGCGTCATTGACCGCGTCACTTGGTTGTCTTTTAGCCTGAACTGCTCGCATGATTGCGGTAGGAAAATGCTACCACAAGCACTGCGAGCAGTTCATAAGCCTTTCGATGTACTCGATTAATCAAATAAATAGCGGAGATGACGTATGATGCGAGCGGCCAGGGGTCGTTTTTTCCAAAATAGTGAGCGCATGTTTCGTTCGCTCTTTCAGACATAGAGGCGTCAACAGACCGCAAAGAGCGAGCGCTTAATTTAAATAGCCAGACCCTTTTTCTGAACGAGCGTCCGCAAATAGCGTCCGGCTCTGAATCAGGCCCCATATCTGAGAACCCAGGTCGGACCTGGGTTTTTGGTGGAAAAGAGGTATAATTGAGAAATTTAGCAAAAATTATTCAATTAAGTCAATTGTGTTTACCTATTATTCTTAGGTCAGTTATGTGGCGGTGGACAGGGTTGTGCGCTGGTTGTCCACGGTTTATAATTGGCAGCCACCAACACTGATTTCTCCCATTACATAGACCAGTGGTCGCCAACCTTAAGTGGGGTGTGAGTTACTCGAGAAAAATTAAACCTCCTGAAGAGTTACTAAAATGATAGAAAAAAAAAAATCTGGCTAATAACTGAACAAGGTCATTTAATGAAAATGAAAAAAAATGCATATAATTAATACAGTGATATTGTTGCAATATGTAAATAAAATGTAAGAACAGGCACATTTCACTGTTAATTACCATCTCCAAGGAGGTAAGTTCAGTAAAGGAACAAAAGATATAGGCAGGGCTGGGCAGGAGTCACTAGCTGTCTTCGTCACATATTGTGCCGCTCTGCTGGGGCGTAGACGCCATGGGTGGAACCACGGGGAAGCACATCAGGTGATTGTCGTAGCCGCTACTGCAATCACTTGACGCGATTCCCCGTGCCTCCACCCATGGCGTTGATTCCACAGGGGAGCGTGCATCAGAGGTCATTTCCACCTAATTGACTCCTAGCTTACAATGCAGCACTGTAGCTAGGTGAGCTACCAAAATTATGACTGCAAGCTACCAGTAGCTCGCAAGCTACGGGTTGGAGACCACTGACATAAAGATTTTGATTTAGTTCTGGATCTCCAACCCGAGGTTCCCTTGCAAGTACCCGGGGCACCCAGTTTGGTAACCACTGGTTTATACAATATTTCAGGGGTTCTCAAACTCTGTCCTCAAGGCACGCTAAAGCTGGGTACACACTTAGCAGATATATCTGCAGATGATGGTTGTCATACACACTGAACAACCAACATCTTCCATCTGTCAGCGGGTCGTGCTGTGACCCCCTCCCCACGGCTACCGCTGCAAGTGTACGGGCGGTTAGTTGACCGCCCGTACACACAGCACGATGAACAGATATCTGATCGCGGGTCTTTGACCATCGTTGATGGGTTCGTAGTGTGCTGAATGATCAATATCGATCATCCAGCACACCCGGGAGATCGTTCAACAATATTGTTATCGTTGACGATCCTCCCGTGTGTATGCCCCATAAGACCTCTAACAGCAGAAATGAAAATTTGAGGAATATCCCAGTTACACTGTTGTTTCTAAGGGCAGGGTTGGACTGGCCCACAGGGGTACAGGGGAATTCACCAGTGGGCCCCACTCCTTCCTCCAGGTGCTAGGTTCCAGACTGTGCACTCAAATTATACATTGTTACTCTATTAGTGGGTCAATTACCTGGCAGTTACCTGGTGGAGCAGGACCACAGATAAACATGGATGCTTGGAGCACTTCTATAGAAACTACACTAAACTTTGCCAAATGATTAGCCAAGCGGCTGGTCACACCCCCTCTGGTGGCTTACCACACCCCTTAAGCATGGGCCCCTACCACTGCATACCCCCGGTGGGCCCCTCATGCCCCAGTCCGATACTGTCTATGGGCAATCTGCTTTCCAATGATCTCTCACTCATAGATAGCCTTTGGCCAAGGTGAGGAGCAGTAGAATTAGGAATAGCAGTTTCTCTACCCTGACCTTCCTAATTTTCCATTATTAAGGTAATTATATAATGGGGCAAACTGATGTTTTAGAATTGTGCAATTGAAGCCTAACACACATTTGAGACCATTTCCTAATATTTCGCCTTTGGATATTTGTAATTATGAAAGGGGACTTAGGGCCTGATTCAGAGCCGGACGCTATTTGCGCTCGCTCTTTCAGAAAAAGGGGCTGGATATTTAAATTGAGCGCCGCTCTTTGTGGTCTGTTGACGCCTCTATGTCTGAGCGAGCGAACGAAACATGCGCTCGCTATTTTGTAAAGACGCCCCCTGGCCGCTCGCATCCTACGTCATCTCCGCTATTTATTAGATTAATCGAGTACATCGAAAGGCGTCTGAACTGCTCGCAGTGCTTGTGGTTGGATTTTCTTACCGCAATCATGCGAACAGTTCAGGATAAGAAACAACCAAGTGACGTGGTCGATGACGCTACTTTGTTAATTATGCACACCCTTAAAACGCCCGTTTGACCATTTGGCACGCCTGCGTTCGGATCTCCACTCCCCGTTTTCAAGCACCTTCCCCTGTTACCACCCACTATCACCTCATCCTGTCACTCAAATTAGCAGGCACTCGCTATTTTGCGAGCGCTCGATTTCCGACCGCAATGACTGGTTGGCGCATGCGCATTACGACCCATACGCATGCGCAGTTGTGCGAACATCACTCGGAGCGAACGAGCGGCCGCTTACGAGCGGCTCTGAATCAGGCCCTTAATATCTCCTACCTTGCAATTGTGATTTATTTATATATGGAATTTTATTTTGGACAATTATATAGGAAATCGAGTACCACGGTATCATGTTACATGTGTTTTGTTCAACTTTTGGCCTCATGATTGCCGAGATTTAGGAGGTATAAATATCTCATATCTCCTCATCACTATATATGTGTGCATGTGTTATGAGTCCCAGAGGGGACTACTATATTGTAAATAGTGTGTGCTAATAGTTTTAAATTTATGCCTTAAAGTTTGCCAAGTGGGGTAGAAATATATATTAACTATGATATATTAAAAGTTGTGTTTTAAATTGAAAACATTTTAATTTCCAAGAGTGCTCACACAACAGAGTTCCTTCTCTCTTCTTAATTTGACTTAATTAGTATCTCAGTTATTTTGATTTAACAATCTGTGCTCAAGCATGGATATCACTAAAACTAGTACTGCTTTTATACCTAAATTCCGGGTCTGATCCAGATGTTGGAACAGGGTTCCAAACCAGAACAGACCCACAATTTATCCGGCGCCGACCCAGGAAATTCCCGAGTTGGCGCCATTCACACTGGAGCCGTGACCCGGCTTTTCCGGCGTGGAAGTGGACGCTTGGAGATGACGTCATCTCCAAGTGCCACTGAAGCCGGCGGCGCACTCCAGGTCATCGTGACCCGGATTGCGCCGTTTACACTGCAGGGTTTCACGGGTTATTCCCATGTGTAAACCCTGCAAGTTACCTGGGTTGGATTGCCAGGTCACTCGACCCAGGAATCCAACCCTGTCCCCCTTTACACCAAGGAGCTACCCGGGTTAACCCTGCAATAACCCGGGTTTTAGCTCTGGTGTAAAAGGGGTATAGGACTTGTCGAAGCTGGATAATTGGCTGAGACAGGATTGGTTTAAAATTAAATCTGCATGACCCCATTTTGCAAATGGCAATGAGATGCCATTTTGCGACTGGCCGCCCAGCGCCATTTTAGTGAATCTCTCCCATTATAAGTACATAGGGCGATGCTATTATTTAGCGTTGTGCAATTCCCACGCAATAGAAAGAAGTTAAGTCCTCACCATATAAATACAGACAGTCACTAAAACATATAAAATGATTAACCCTGCAAAACACGTACCATGGTGTACTCCACAAACACGTAGTCGCACAACACTAACTAGCGTCTTTTCTCAATTCCCCAATACTTACACACTGCACACTTACATAAAAGGTTCCCTAGTATTAAAGTCTAATATTCAAGGTTTATTCAGTATTATTAATGTTGTGAAATAAATGTAATTTGATATCCAAGGTTTAGTACATTTTAAGCAGACCGTGTTTGGTGTTGTACTGATCCACTGTGTCTTTGCAGATTTCCGGTACCATCAGTGAGACGATCGCAACATATGTCTGCAAACTATGGACCATAGAGAGTTAAACATTAAAATGTACTCTAATGTAGCCAGCTTAGATTTATTATGCAGCGGGAAAAAGGACACAAAGGGCTGTTGGAGGCTGGATTGTGTCTATACGAACTGACCTATGAACTATACTGTAACAGAAGAACCAGGAAGAAGAACCAATGGAATCATGCCAAATTGTTCTATTGTATTGCCTATCTCTGTAAGAGTATATATGTGGGCTTTCTAAACCTGGATGCCAGTCTGCTTGCTTTGCTGCTGACGGAGGTTTCTACTTTGATGCCGGTATCTGGGTCAAGAGCGTGTACGTATGTAACAACTGTACCTTGGGTCTGTATTATTTATTTGTGCTAATTGTATTTAGATCACAGCATGTAACCATCTGTTTTTATATTGAATAATAACTTTTTGTGCTTTGGAACCACACTCAAAGTCTGAAAGCATTTATTTCTTGTGCGACTCATAAACGCTAAATAGCGACAATTTTAGCAGGTAGAGACAGGCAGGAATCGATAGACTGTTATACCCCTTTTACACCAGAGCTAAAACCCAGGTTATTGCAGGGTTAACCGGGTAGCTCCTTGGTGTAAAAGAAGACAGGGCTGGATTCCCGGGTTGAGTGACCTGGCAATCCAACCCAGGTAACTTGCAGGGTTTAACCCGGGAACGACCAGTGAAACCCTGCAGTGTAAACGGCGCAATCCGGGTCAAGATGACCCGGAGGGCGCCGCATGCCGGCTGATTGGCCGGCTTCAGTGGCGCTTGGAGATGACGTCATCTCCAAGCGTCCACCTCCATGCCAGAAGAGCCGGGTCACTGCAGACACAGGCTAAATTCCAGGTCTGATCCGTTTGTTTTGTTTTTTTTTAGAATGGCCTCCTGGCCGCTCGCATAGCTGCGGGTGACCACCCACAGCGAGCGGCCATGATGATGGTCGGATCACCCTACCACAAGGGCTTGCAACAAGACCCTTGTGGTAGGGTCTCGTGGCCGCAAGCCCCAGAGAGCTCCGTTTGGGCAGCCACCCCCCCCGGTCCACCCACCAAAAGGGGGCGAGCTGTCACTCAACATCGACAGCTCGCCCCCTTTGTTGTGAGACCCGGAGCGACCGAGTGCCCGTCGCCATCCGGGTCTCGCACATGCGCACGACGGAGCAGGCTCAGTCGTGCGCATGTGCACTGGCCCACCATCGACCCGGTTGCGAGCGCACAGCGCTTGCGACCGGGTCTGAATCAGGCCCTCAGTCTGCTGTCTGGATTCCGGCGCCGGGATTCTAACTGCCGGCATCCCGACCTCCGGGTTGTCGACTATATCCCCACAGAGGGAGTACAAGACTGAAGAGCATGGACTCTTAAAAGTGAAGGAGGATGATAGTATCATTGGCTTCTGTCCTGGAGTTTCTTCACCTCTATAGCTTCTCCGGAGATGTGCAGGGAATGGATTACATCAGTGTTTCCCAAGTCCAGTCCTAATGGCCCCCTAACAGTGCATATTTTACACGGGATGTAGTTATGAGTCTCAATCCTGACACTGGAATCCCAACAAGGGACTTAAGATAGGCGCCAAAATCCCGACGCCTATCTTAATCCCGACTTCTAAATCCAGGAGGAGGCGTGCCCGAACGAAGGTAAGCCCTTGGTGTTAGGGGGGGGTGAGGGAATAGGTTTAGGTAAATTAGCGAGGTTAGCATTAGATTTTGGGGGCGGGGGTTAGTGTCAGGCACTAGGTTTAGGTACGAAGGTGAGAAACTTAAGGTGCATACACACACAACGATTTTGTAAATGAACGATTTTAGTAAACTATTTTCGTTCATTTTTTCAAAATCGTTTACTAAAATCGTTCATGTATTAAATGTAATGAACGATTTTTTGGAACTACAAACTATTTTTGCTTATTCCCTTAATGAAAATCGTTGAGTTGGTCAGTCTGACTGAACTACAAACGTGAACGCGCATGAACCATAATCGTTCATCATTTTACCCGATTTTAGGATTTCCCAATCTTGCAAACTGCACCTACATATTACAGATCTATTTCAGTGAATTTGCAGATCACTTTCAGCAAATACAGATCTGACAATCTTGAAAGGCCCATGATTTTACTAACAGTCTACAAATCTGCTGATTGTTACCATACACTAGCAATCTACAGCCCAAATTTATCTGTGAAATCCAACATGTTGGACAACCTGATTTACCAATTCCAATCACTTTTTGGTTGAAGTCTGTGATCTGTGAACCCCATACATTGCAGATTTTTTTTGCACAATAAGCTGCAAAACGCAAAATTGCCACAATCGATTGCTGATGTATGGGCAGATTGGTGGATTGGGAAAATAAATCACAGGATCTGTTAATTGTTTTTTGTTATTGCTGATGTATGGACCCCTATACTGAGGAGATCTGTAAAACATGCACTTGTATGGGTTCCCGTGGACTAGTGTTTGGAAACATTCACGTGGTAAGCTTTTATTGCTATAGAAATTAAAATATTAGACATGCAATCATATAAGATATTTAAAGTCTCTTAGTATATTAAAAAGACCCATCACAATCTATATATACACATAATTATTACTTTTTTTTTTTAAATGTTTTTTTCATAGCAATGTAGTTTTGACTGATGTTTTGCATGCATCAATGGTCAGAGGTCTTGTGTTGAAGGTAAAAATGATGTTAAGCTGTTGATGTCCCATTCCTAAAGGTGCATACACACGTAACAATTTTTTGAACAATTTAACTATAACGGCGTCGTTATCGTTCAAAAAATCGTTCAGTTTCTGAGTTATATCGATGAACAATTATCGTTCATGCGCGTTCCCATTTGTAGTTCATTCTGACTGACCAACTGAGCGATTTTTATTAAGGGAAGTTACAAAAATCGTTTGTATTCAAAAAATCGTTCATTACACTTTAAAAAATCTGACAGATAATCTGACAGAAAATCGTTCATAAATCGTTGGTAACAAAATCGTTGTGTGTATGCAGTTTAAGAGATGGATACAATAAGGACTTGAAGGGGGACAGACACAAAAAATGAGGAGGAAAAAAAAGGATGCACATGGGCGTGATAGAGACATACACACTGGGGAGGGAGCAGCTATTGGAGGAGCAAAGATCAGGGGGCACACTAATAAGGAGCTGTGGCCCCCTATGGAAATAAAGTGGGCACATTCAGTGGCGTCACAATGGGTGGTGACATCCAGTGTTGCACCGAGGTACTCCTCGTGTGTACAACGGGATGTGGCCTCATTCCCATGCCCTCTGCTGCGTAACATTTTGGGGGCATAACCGCGTGTCATGTCCCCGTTTTCATCACGCTTAGGGCTTGCACTCTATCACAGCTGCAACGCTGCTCCAGGTGACACCATCCAAGGGAGTGACACCAAAATAGCAGAGCAGCTGTGCTATTTTGGCATTACCTCCTCGGATGGAGTCACCCGATGTAGCCCACATTCACTCTGGTGACGCCACTGGTCTCATTCTACCAATAAATGTTGATAAGCAGTGTGCGGACAGTTTACCTTCCGAATAGGGGCAGTATCACCGGGGGTGGGGGGGGGGTTGGAGAATCACTGTCAGGCACCCCTGCTGGTAGATTAGTTTAAGATGAGCACTGCACAATATGTATGTGCAACGAGCTATAGACATAACTTCATAGTACTTGTGTACAGGCCATTTTTTTGTTCCTAGAGTATTATTAGCCTCAATAACATTAATTTCCAATCATTTAAAATCAATTTAGAACCTCACAATATTGTTTTCACAGTGTCGAAACCGGATAATTGGCGAAGACAGAATCTGTTTGCAATTGGAATCTGCGCAATGCTATCTTGTAAAGGGCGACAAGACTCCATCTTAGAAATAAAATCTCACAGCACTGTTTTGAAAAAAAAGGTACATAGTCAGCCTTCCTCAAACACAGGCAGACAGTGTTTAACACAAACAATAACTTATTAGCATTTGGAATCCTATACAAAGCCCCATCCTGGAGAAAATCCCTATACCATAACACGACACAATATACCGTGGTGCTATGAGCATTTTTACATAAGAATATATGAGCTATGACAATTGTAATGTAGCCTAGCTATGGAGCTACACAATTGAGTCCATCCCCACAACCAAAACAAGCAGAATAAAGAGTGAGGCTCCGACTACACTGCTGGGAGCCTCCACCCTGTATGAGAACTAAGGCCCTGATTCAGAGCCGGACGCTCTGACCAGAGCGCTCACTCTGAATCAGGGCCCTCCTCCATTAAAATGGAGCGTCCTCCTGGACGCTCGTATAGCTGTGGGTCACCACCCACAGCATATGCGAGCGTCCATGATGATGGTCGCGATGGTCTTGACCTTCGCGACCATCGGGCTTGCGACGGAGACCCTGCGGTCGGGTTTCCCAGCCGCAAGGCCAGGAGTGATTTTGGATGTATCAGAGCCAAAATCACTCCCACTGACATCACTAGTGATGTCAGTGGGGCCGGCGTCTGGCAGGCACGCCCACCAAAGGGGGCGTGCTGTCAATCAACATCGACAGCACGCCCCCTTTGGTGCGAGACCCCGAGCGATGGAAAGCCCGTCGCTCGCCGGGTCTCGCGCATGCGCACGACGGAGCTCCCTCCGTCGTGCGCATGCGCAGTGGGGAACATCGACCCACTTGCGAGCGTACTGCCGCTCGCGAGTGGGTCTGAATGACCCCCTAAATTCACTGAATAAACACATTTTGCAATTGCAGTTTAAAAACATCAGAAAAATACATGTGTGTGTGTGTATATATATATATGTGTATGTGTGTACATGTGGCCCATCATGCATGGACTTACGTGTATAATATCACACACAGACTTATATTTGAAAAGTAGCAAAATTCCCTGCAACTCGTACACACAATGTTAAACAGAACACAGTCAGCTTTTTAGTGATCCTTCCCAAAATCATACTGACATGGCCACACACACACATAGATGCCCTTCCAGCTTAGTGCTGCTCGCTGAGTGCCCCACCGACCCTCAGACGCACAACGCAATTCAGTGCTGTTTCTCCCAGCATACATACATTTAAAAGCAATGGTCCCGTAACGCAAAAAGGATAATTATTACTTGATTTAAACACAATGTCAGTATATAAAGAAATGAATGTTTTCTGTAACTATGGCTTAGTAAATGACAATTGGACTGTGTTTGGTGCCGTACTAATCTACTCTGTTTCAACAGCGTTCCGGTGGCATCGGTGAGAAGATCAGAACATGCGGCTATGAAATATGAATGTTAGAGAGAATAACTTCTTGAAATGTTGCATGCCATAGTTAGATTAGATTTATTATGCAGCGGGAAGGTGAACACAATCAGGCTGTTAGAGGCTGGGTTGTGTCTTTGCACTGACCTATGAATTGTACCGTAACGGAAGAAGCAAGAAGAGGAACCAATGAGAACCTGCCAACGTATTCTATTGTATTGCTTATCCCAGTACGGGTATATATGTGAGTGCTCTGAAACAAGATGCCAGTCTGCAGTGTTCCTGTTATGCTGTTCGACGGAGGTCTCATTATTGATGCCGGTAACTGGTCCCAGAGCGCACGCGTATGTATTGACTGTACCTTATGACCTAATGTTTGTACAATTTATTTTGCGCTCATTGTTAGATCATAGCGTGGTAACATCTGTACTTTTACCTGAATAATAATCTTTAGCGCATTGGACCGCTATTCAACTGTCTTAGAGTTTTATTAATGGTATAATTAAACACAGCGCTAATTAGCGACATCTTGTGGTTTTAGAAGGTATAGGCAGGTTTTGTCTTAGAGGTTCTAGGCAGGTGAATCTTAGAGGTTTATAGGCAGGAATGTACTAAAGGTTTATTTACGATTTAACATGTTATTATGGGATGGCACAAGGTGGTTCTTAATCCATCAATAATGTGTCTCTGAGTGGGGACATAAAACTACTATTATACGCACACCGCGGATAATGGAAGATCATGTGAAAGGTGTGGGGACACACCAGTCCTATAAAGGCAGTCTCGAAGGGGAATTGAGACTTTACATTATCTGAGGTGTTTTAAAAATGACATTTCAATAATACAGTCTATGCATGTCTAAATATAATACATTAAATGATGGTATTTCCTAGTTCAGGGTTGTAATGCAGTTCTGTATTTACCTCGGTATTCATACTGACCACCATCATAATTTCGTTCAGGCAGGTGAATCTTAGAGGTTTATAGGCAGGAATGTACTAAAGGTTTATTTACGATTCAACAACCATTATTGGCCAAAGGCTGCAGTGAGCTGGCTGGTTACTAAGCAAAGAGCAGCGGTACAGACACCGCAGTTTGAAGCACATCTATGAAACATTGCCACACAGCAGTGGCAGAAATGAGAGGTAGTGCAAGATGCAATTGTCCTTGGGAAGTGGGGTACGGCCAGCAGAGTCACAGTGCTTGTATACGCAGTGGGCTACGGCCCAAGGAGCCATAGTGCTTGTATACACAGTGGCAGGGGCGTTTCTAGAGAGGAGGGGGCCCGTGTGCAGCCTCCAACACTGGCCCCCTCATCTCCACCCGGCAGCGCACTGAGTTAGAGACTGGGCACTAGACGGGAAAATGGCCGCCGCGGCCATTTTCCAGTCATTTTACAGCGCCGGACCCCCACGCTGACGTGGGACCCCGGAGAGGTAAGTAATATTATGGGTGCAGGGTGTGCGGTGCCCCCCTGGACCCAGGGGCCCGTGTTCCCCGCACACCCTGCACCCATTATAGATACGCACCTGCACAGTGGACTACGGCCCAAGGAGTCACAGTGCTTGTATATACAGTGGGCTATGTCCCAAGGAGTCACAATGCTTGTATACACAGTGGTACAGCCAAAAGCGTCACAATACTTGTATACGCAGTGGGGTACGGCCGAAGGAGTCACAGTGCTTGTATACACAGTGGGATATGGCCCAAGGAGTCACAGTGCTTGTATACAGTGGGATATGGCCCAAGGAGTTATGGTGCTTGTATACACAGTGGACTACGGTCTGCAGAGTCACAGTACTTGTATACAGTACACAGTGGGGTACAGCACAAATAAAAAAAATGTTTTACTTTTATTAATTTATATTACTTTTTTTTAACTTTGCTTGCGTTAACTTATCACAGTACTTGTGTGCTATGAACACGCAGTCGGCTACAGCCCAAGGAGTCACAGTGCTTGTATACACAGTGGGGTACAGGCCAAAGAGTCACGGTGCTTGTATACACAATGGGCTATGGCCCAATGAGTCACACTGCTTGTATACACAATGGGGTACAGCCCAAGGAGTCAGGTGCTTGTATATACAGTGGGGCACAGCACAAAAAAATATTTTTTACTTTTTAAACTTTTTTTTTGTACACAGTCACTTGTGAGTATAGCGCAGCATACATCAACGTGCAGTGTGCCCCCTATACACAGTCACTTTGCCAGCACAGCCACTTGTGAGTCTGAACACAGGCACTTTAATCAGAAGAGTATAGCGCAGCATTTATCAGCATGCAGTGTGCCCCCTATACACAGTCACTTTGCCAGCACAGCCACTTGTGAGTCTCTGGACACAGCCAATTAATAGAGTATAGCACAGTATACATCAGCGTGCAGTCAGTGCCCCCTATACTATACAGTCACTTTACCAGCACAGCCACTTACGAGTCTCAGCAGAGCAGTGCGCAGCGCGAGTGAAATGGCACTGAGTCATAGAAAACAACTCTCATGAGAAACCAACGTCGGGAGGATGACGTTCGGCCTCGAAGTGGGATCCGAGTCAGGTGGGAACATCCTAGCCATGGCTCGGGTAGACTCGGATCCCCGGTGTTCGGAGCGGTTCAGATTCCACAGAATCCAAACCGCTCAGCCCTAGTTTTAAGGATTTCTGTCTGTGGAAGCAGGTGGGACAATTACTGACCCAGCAAAATAGAGTAGCTCACCTGTGCATGATTAAATAAATCCACCACACATAACCTGACTGGAGTTGAGAACTACTGATCTAAATATTTCATTCAGTTCTAGTGTATTCTAAACAATCACAGGATCTTCAGTGCTCAGTTTCTATTGTGACTGCCAGCAGCACCCCAATTCTAATCCTTAAATCTACTCAGTGCAAACAAAAATATTATACACATTTACAAGTTTACATTTTGATGCACTACAAATTAGGGATGAGCGGGTTCGGTTCCCTGAGAACCGAACCCACCCGAACTTCGGGGATCCGGGGCGATCCGAGCCCAAGCTCGGATCTCCCTGTCTGCCCCGGATCCCTCTCCCGAGGCAAAACCTCGAGATCTGCTGTCGGATCTCGAGGTTTTGCCTCGAGCGGCCATTTAAAAAAAAATGCCTTTGCCTTTAATGGGCAAAGTGCTGATTGGCTGACAGAGCCGTCTGTCACGGCTCTCAGCCAATCAGCATTATGGTGCTCATTTGCATGTAGCACGGACTCGTGAGATCCGTGCTACATGCATCTGTGTGATTGACAGTGACACAGAGCACAGATGGGTCAGTGAGACCCGTCTGTGCTGCTGTGTATTTCAATGACACAGATGCACGCACGGACCAGGAGATCCGTGCTACTTGCATCTGTGTCATTGACACAGAGCACTAACGGGTCCGTGAGACCCGTCTGTGCTGCTGTGGTAAATAAAAAAAAAAAAACCTGTGTAAAAAGAGAAAAAAATGGCGTGCCCCCCCCCAAAAAAAGAGCAACCAGCCCCGGGCATTAGTGACCCAGTGCTGGGTGTGCTTAAATACAGGGGACAAACGACATAGGGGTCCCCTGTACTTAAACACAACCAGCACCGGGCTAGTCAGAACCAGAGCTGGTTGCCAAAATACGGGGGACAAACGACGTAGGGGTCCCCCGTATTCTGCGCAACCAGCTCTGGGCTCTGATCCGGTCCTGGTTCTGGAAATACAGGGGAAAAAAATGAGTAGGGTTCCCCTGTATGTTCCAGAACCAGCACTGGACTTTTTCTAGCGGGGGGCTGATGCCACAGCCAGGGGAGCCCTTTCACCGGGCCCCCCAGCCGCAGCATCAGCCCTGACCGCTAGTCAGCCCAGGCCGGGGATCCCTGGAGAGCTGGGGACCCCCCCAATAAAGGGGTCACCCTCTCCAGGGCTCCCCAGGCCCATGCTGATAGCCCGGGGCTATCCCCGCCACCCCTGGTGGCGGTGGGTGGCGGGTTGATTGTGTGGTGTGGTGTAAATAAAGAATATCAAACATTGTCTTTACAAGTAGAACTGCAAGTCCCAGCAAGCCTGCCCCGCATGCTGGTACTTGGAGAACCACAAGTACCAGCATGCAGGGCATTAAGGGCCCACTAGTACCTGTAGTTCACCTGTAAAAAAATGTTTAAAAAAAACACAGGACACACACACCGTGACAGTATAAGTTTATTAAACATACATACACACACACACACACACATGTACACATACTCACCTATGTAACCCTGTAGCATCGGTCCACTTGTCCGGTAAAGTATCCATAGGGGACCTGTGAAAAAAAACATACTCACCATCTCCTATGCGAGGTTCTGTCCTCTTCGTTCCAAAGTAGGCATCCCCGGACTTGGCAAAAAAAAAAAAACGAAAACGCGATCCACGAACTTAGTACCGTTCTATAGAACGGTACTTCCCGAATGAGAGCTTAGCGGCGGGGTATCACCATGGAAACCCCGCTGCTAAGCGTTCATTGGCTGAGAGAGGCCATCTCCCGTCTCTCTCAGCCAATGAACGGCTCCCTCCATTGTAGTCAATGCTGGGAGCCGCAAGGTTATTAAAGTTTACCCTGCGGTTCCCACCATTGACTACAATGGAGGGAGCCGTTCATTGGCTGAGAGACGGGAGATGACCTCTCTCAGCCAATGAACGCTTAGCAGCGGGGTTTCCATGGTGATACCCCGCCGCTAAGCTCTCATTCGGGAAGTACCGTTCTATAGAACGGTACTAAGTTCGTGGATCGCGTTTTCGTTTTTTTTTTTTTGCCAAGTCCGGGGATGCCTACTTTGGAACGAAGAGGACAGAACCTCGCATAGGAGATGGTGAGTATGTTTTTTTTCACAGGTCCCCTAGGGATACTTTACCGGACAAGTGGACCGATGCTACAGGTTACATAGGTGAGTATGTGTACATGTGTGTGTGTGTATGTATGTTTAATAAACTTATACTGTCACGGTGTGTGTGTCCTGTGTTTTTTTAAACATTTTTTTTACAGGTGAACTACAGGTACTAGTGGGCCCTTAATGCCCTGCATGCTGGTACTTGTGGTTCTCCAAGTACCAGCATGCGGGGCAGGCTAGCTGGGACTTGCAGTTCTACTTGTAAAGACAATGTTTGATATTCTTTATTTACACCACACCACACAATCAACCCGCCACCCACCGCCACCAGGGGTGGCGGGGATAGCCCCGGGCTATCAGCCTGGGCCTGGGGTGCCCTGGAGAGGGTGACCCCTTTATTGGGGGGGTCCCCAGCTCTCCAGGGATCCCCGGCCTGGGCTGACTAGCGGTCAGGGTTGATGCTGCGGCTGGGGGGCCCGGTGAAAGGGCTCCCCTGGCTGTGGCATCAGCCCCCCGCTAGAAAAAGTCCAGTGCTGGTTCTGGAACATACAGGGGAACCCTACTCATTTTTTGTCCCCTATATTTCCAGAACCAGGACCGGATCAGAGCCCAGAGCTGGTTGCGCAGAATACAGGGGACCCCTACGTCGTTTGTCCCCCGTATTTTGGCAACCAGCGCTGGTTCTGACTAGCCCGGTGCTGGTTGTGCTTAAGTACAGGGGACCCCTACGTCGTTTGTCCCCTGTATTTAAGCACACCCAGCACTGGGTTACTAATGCCCGGGGCTGGTTGCTCTTTTTTGGGGGGGTGCACGCCATTTTTTTCTTTTTTTACACAGGTTTTTTTTTTTTTTTTTACCACAGCAGCACAGACGGGTCTCACGGACCTGTCATTGCTCTGTGCCAATCACACAGATGCATGTAGCACGGATCTCCCGGGTTCGTGCTACATGCAAATGGGCACCATAACGCTGATTGGCTTCCTGTCTGCCACTGCAGTGCCACTCCTAGATGGGCCACGTGTTTGTGCCGCCCCCTTGTGTCGCTTAGCATAGTCATCCAGCTTCCTCGGTACAACCTTTTGGCCTAAAAACAATATTGTGAGGTGTGAGGTGTTCAGAATAGAGTGGAAATGAGTGGAAATTAATGTTATTGGGGTTATTAATAGCGTAGGAACAAAAAAAGGCCCATTTATGTGATTTTAGCGTTTTTTTTTTATTTTTTAAGAAAAAATCCAGATCCAAAACACAAAACCCAGAACCCAAAACACGGAAGGGTGGTTTTGGCAAAACCAATCCAGATCCAAAACACGAAGAAAGATCCAGATCCAAAACCAAAACACAAACCACGAAAAGTGTCCGGTGCACACCCCTACTACAAATGCACAATTCCATTTTATACTATATAAAATATATTTATTTTGGGTGACACATCCAGCCTAGAGACGAATCCCGCTCAATTTTAATGGGTATGACCGTTAATAATAGATATGCTCCAAAGTTTTATTATTTTTTATTTTTGCAGTGCAAATTGACAGCAGCTGAGTGCTCTGCACTGAGCAAGTCCGGGAGTGTGGTAGTGCGCATGCGCTGTGCCTGGATGCAGCGCTGCTTGCGCTCCAAGCCTCGCTGCCGTCTGTATTCCATCACTTGTTCTTTGCGCTGATTGGTGAGAAGGGAAAGAGACGAGACACTGCACATCCTCAGCAAGCAGCATGGCTCCGATGCTGATACTGACCGCTCTGCTCTCCCAGCTGTGCGCCGGACAACCGGGGCACCCCGAGTCTCCTGGCAGAATAGGTAACAGGCGGCATATGTTGTGCTTATTATTAATATATACTAAATTTGATGGAAGGTGCATATCTGCTCTAAAATCCTAACCATCAATCAGACCTATTTAATCATTTAACTTGCACTGTACATAAGCATTTCTGTTTGCTTTGGTTTTAGTAAATAAGTCATTGCGTACATTCTGTTATATATTGGATATAATGACAAAATGTGCTGCTACTTAGTACTTCACAGGTTACTGCTGCATCTCTCTAAGGTCAGTGTCGGACTGGGATATGGGGGGCAAATTCTTAAGAGGTGTAGCCAGCCACCACAGAGGCTTGCCCAACCACTATAGAGGATGGGTTGGTTATGAGTTCCCAGTGGTCGGGATGCCGCTGGTCAGAATACCGACAGTGGTAGGTAAGGGTTGGAATGAAAATCTGGTAAGGAATGAAAGCAAATGACAATCAGCAATTTGCTCCCAAACGGCGGATCAATTGATTGGCCAATGTAGCTGTCAGTGTGTACCCAGCATTAGTCTATAGTCCCTACCACATGCGCACACACACAATTGGGTTCATTTTTGTTGGGAGCCAATTAACCTACCAGTATATTTTTGGAGTGTGGGAGGAAACCGGAGTACCCGAAGGAAACCCACACAAGTACAGGGAGAATATACAAACACCATACAGTTAGGGCCGTAGTGGAATTTGAACTGAAGACCTCAGTGCTGTGAGGTAGTAATGCTAACCATTATACCATCCTTTTACAGTATACATATTTTTACTAGTAAGTCTATGAAAAAATAACTAGTTGTGCAATCTCTTTAAATTGGAAATCTCTACTGCATTTGGCTGGTAGACTGTAAAAAACGCCATGCCACCATTTTCTTTAACTACACAATAATATACCATAAAGGCATTTCATAGTTTCATAAATGCAGAATAGTTATTAGAAAAAGTTAATGCTGTATTTCTAAGCCAATGTAACATAGACTGTCAAATGGTGGTAAGGTAAATCCACAGGGGTGTATTTACTAAAGTGCAGGTTTTTAGAAGTGGAGATGTTGCTCATAGCAACCAATCAGATTCTACTTAACAGTTATCTAGCATCTTCTAGAAGATAATAGCTAGAATCTGGTTGCTATCAGCAACATCCCCACTTCTAAAAACCTGCATGTTAGTCAATATACACCATAGTCTATAAACTGAAATGAATGCAGTTGGTATATTTATTGAATTTGGGGCTAATTTTCCTCCATATAAATATAGTTTATCTCCACTTTGTTTCCTCCAATTCAATAAAACTGTCACCCATGAAGTTATTGTAGTAGTCGCTGCAATTTCTGATTTTCTCTCTTGTTTTCCCAGCTGTGGTTGGCGCTGGTATTGGGGGCTCAGCCGTCACATACTTTCTTCACCAGCACTTTGGACCCCAGGTGCAAATTGATGTCTACGAAGCAGACCGTGTTGGGGGGCGGCTTGCCACATTAACAGTGAATAGTCAGCAGTATGAGTCTGGCAGCCCTTCAATTCACTCATTAAACTTACACATGCAAGACTTTGTCAAGCTTTTGGGTAAGTTTTGGGTGGTGTTCGTTCTATAACTCTGTATGTGAGACTAACTTCATTCACACTTTACATCCGTAGGCACGCACCTGTATAAAGGGCTGTGGAGTGCCAAATAGGGGAGCATTATCTTGTATCAAGGGGTATGGAGACTGTCCTGCCAAAATCACACATTGGCCCCCACAGGGAAAAAAAACACACACACACTTTGGTGCTCACAGCAAAATACAATGCCCCCCCACAGGAAAAAAACACAACATTGTCCCTCACATAAAAAAACCATACATTAAATTGCTAGAGCCCCCCACAGAATACTGACCTGTTTGAGAGTGAGAAGCTCACAGTCCCTACCTGCCCTCAGCCATGGGCGACACCAGCAGTCCTTCGAGCCGGCCCTGCCCACCCTTAACCTGGCTCTGGCGCAATGGAGGTTGTTATATGTGGCAGCCTCAGCCCATAAGAATTAGCCTGATTGGTAATTGGCTATTGCTGTTACAGTAATAGCCAACAGAGACAGCCACAGCTAAGGTTCAGCGCAGCAGAACTAGCCGATAAGAATCATCCTGATTCATATTGGCTGCTGATGGGCTCCTGACCTTAAGTAACCATAAACATGGTAGCCGTGGCTTCAGCTAGCCTCAGCTCTACACCCCACCTGTGATTTCGGTGCAGCAGCCAAGAAGAATCGCGCTGATTCTTATTGGACGTTGCTAACTTATGCTGGATGGGCAAACACGATCAACTGGTTGAATGTCTGCGGTCGATCGTGATTGGCGCTTTGGCCACCTCTGCCAAAGCGTTTTCAGGAGAGAGTCTGTTTAAATATTATGACCCAGGATACCAAATGTTTATTTCAATGCTTTTAAATATTTTGAAGTTAACAAACCTTTGTGTGTACTATAGAGACCTGCTGAGTATAGGTGCTGGATGTTTATAAATAATATCAACAGCAGGAGGTGGAGTTATGTTTTAGAGAAGTTCATATGGGTGAGATTTATCAAAGCTTGTGGAGAGGGCTAAAGTACTAACCAGTTAGCTCCTAACTGTCATTTATCAAACACAGCCTGTAAAGTGACAGGAGCTGATTGGTTGGTACTTTATCTCTATCCAAGGCTTATTACATGTCCCCCTGTGTTTGAAAAATTAAAGTTAGGAGCTAATTGGTTGGTACTTTATCTCTCTCTAATATTTGATAAATCTGTTTTATAATTGTATAAACAAATTTCATTTTTTTTAAGTGAATATTTCGTAAGAAAAGTTTTAATTCCTCATACACCTACAGTAGGTCACAGGTTCTCAAACTCTGTCCTCAGGACCCCAAACAGTGCATGTTTTCCAGGTCTGCTCACAGAATCACAAGGGAAATATTAGCTCCACATGTGGATGTTTTATAATGTGTTGGTGAGTAATGAGTACACCTGTGCACTTGCCAGGAGACCTGGAAAGCGTGACCTGTGTGGGGTCCTGAGGTCCGAGTTTGAGAACCTCTTACCTAGGTGTTTTAACATTTAATGCCCGTTGTGTGTAATCTGAAGTTGATTGTCCAAAAAAATAATGTACACCTTACGCACGCACACATTTATGACCTGCGTTTGCTGTGTGTCACATGGAACATGCATTCTGTTTAAGCACAGACAAAGTACACTGTTTTGTCTACACTTTTAATCCTCTCCCACTAGCTCTCAGTACATTTGTCCGAGGCAGTTTTTTCAGTATGGTAGCCCCATGCTCTGTACATTGCTTGGTCAGGTAAGTGTCCAGGAATCATTACCAGTTGTTATTGACTACCATATATTACATTGATCACATTAAATCATTTGATGTCACAGTAGTGATGTCATCTTCCTAATGTGTAAGCCAGTGGTTCCCAAACTTTTTTGAACCAAGGCGCCCTAGTGTATCAGCATTGTTTTCACGGCACCCCTAAGCCAAAAGTATGTTTGAGAAATTCAGAAAACAATGTAGTGAAGTAAATTGTACTGACCTGTCATCCTTAGGCTCAGTTATGTGGTGGTGGACAGGTTTGCACTTCTGTTTGCCCACATATTTACATAACATTGACCATAAATAATGTGACTTGATGCTGGACCACCAACCTGACGCACCCCTGCATGTGTCCCGAGGCACCCCAAGGTGCCACGGCGCACAGTTTGGGAACCACTGGTGTAAGCACTTAATTTTTACAAGTATATTCATTTTAACCTGTTTAAATAAAAAGAGATGTCCTGAATAAACAATGTGGGATTTAGCAAGTTACACAAAGAAGCTAAAAATAACTTTTATATTTATTTTTTTTTAAACTGAAGAAAAAAAAAAAAGACTTAAAATAACTGAAGTATGGTCTGGTTACCTATGTTTATATGAGCCCTGATAGGATTTACTTTAGCTTCTTATGGAAAGCTATAACGGTGTTCCTCATTAGTATAATATTATTTCCCTAAGAAATTGTTCATGTGCCAATCAAGACAGTGGTTTAATCACTCTTGTTGATACTAATCATTTGTATTAAATGTTTAGGGGCCCTTACATCAGCAATCAGAAAAAAAACCAATACCGATTCTGCGTTTTTTTTTTTTCTCCTGAATTCACAATTCTCAAATCCACCAATACACACCCATACATTACTGATTGTTTTCAGTGATTTGCAGATCATTTTCAGCAAATAACAACAGATCTGTGAGAGGCTCAACATTTTACTAATAACGGTCGGCAAATTGGCTGATCGTTACCATACACTAACAATCTACCCCCCAATTGGTCATTGAAATACAACAAGTTGGACTAAGTGATTTTACAGATTCCGATCACTTTTTGGTCAGAAACTGCAATCTGTGAACCCCATACATTTGCAGCTATTTTTACACAATCAACTGCAAAACGCAGAATTGCTCCAATTTATTGGTGATATATGTGCCTCATTAGGTGCTGTTGAATAGGATAAGAGCTATACAATCAGAATGGTGGTGACTAACTAGCAGGAACTGTAGTGGATGGTGTTAGAAGGATAAAGAGCAGAGTATGTGAGTAAGGGGCACTACTGTGTGGCGTAAATGGAATTGGGGGGTATTATTGTGTGGCTAAGCCCATTACCCTCGAGACCATGCCCATTTTATGGTGCTTTTACCTCTGGCGCACTGTCCCCATTTAAACTATGGGAGGACACCAGTCCCTTACTTTGCCAGGGGCGCTCGGACCCCTAAATACACCTCTGGAGCCGACTAGGACATCAGACATTGTAGTGGAAGGTTGCTATACCCACACGTAGCCAATAGAAGCATCTAAACCAGCTGTTCCCAACCATAGTGTGAGGCACATTGTTGTATTGAGATACCAGGCTATATACTGTATGGTTAACAAGAAAAAGGTGTAGAAGTCTGAAGACAAACCTGTAAATTATATAAAAAATATCTGTAATCAACTTTATTTTCCAAACATCCTGTATGTATTTATTCACAATTCTAGTTTTATCCAGAACAATATTTATCAATGTGTCACAAAACATTAAACCTGTTGCATTTGTGTCATCAGGGTGATTCTCTGTGTGACGCACGTTACATTTACATACATTGAAGTACGTAAAATGTTTCTATACCACTATTTTTATTTTTTTTTAATCTGGTGTCCAAGTCTTAAATATACACTAGAAAACATTTTACTCCTGGGGTTTTTGAAAAATCTGTGTGATGCTGAGTCCTGTGCATCACGCAGAGTTTTCAAAAATTCCAGAAGGATCAGTTTACTGTAGTGAAATCTTTTCTGGTGTATTTATGACTTGGACACCAGAAAAAAAAACTTGTGGTATAGAAACATTTCACATACTATGTATGTAAATTTCCCGAGCATCACACAGAGAAACGTCCATTAGTTGGATCACAAAAATAAAAAAATATCTAAACACGTATAGCAGTGCACAGTATAGTGCAGGGCTTGACAATTTTTTCTAAAATCTAGGAGCCAGGATGAAAGTGTAGGAGCCAGATCACTGTCCACCCAAAAAAAATGACAGAAGTGAGGAGCACAGGTCTGTGTGTTATACACACTATACTAGTCCACAAAATGGTCACAGTTGAATGGATATAGTAACATGGAGGCCCCCTCACTGCTCTGCACAGCTCCTCTGCTCCACCCTCCAGTAATAACAGACCACATTTCTTATAAAACAATGGTGCCAGAACGTACAACAGAACCCCCCTCCCCTCGTGGTCACACGTGGTCACACCACTATCCCTCTGAAGCTGCTCCGCAATGCTGGCCACGCATAGACCCTATTACTGGGGAGCTCTATGAAGCCAGAGATAGGCGACAGTAGACAGCTGGGACATACAGGAGGATCAGCGTAGACTGAGACAGACAGCAGGGATCAGAGCAGGCCAGGATGGACAGGAGGAGTCAGCGCAGGATGGGACGGACAGGAGGAGTCAGCACAGACAGGCACAGCAGTCACTGCAGGCGACACTCTGCACGTGCACTCCTGTGCATGATATGAACACCGCAATACTATAGGCACGAATCTACGCAGGAGCTGATGAGGAGCTGCTTCCTCCCTCACTGCAATATCTGGTAGCCAAGCAGCAAAATCTGGTAGCCATGGCGACCTGGCACCTGGGATTTGTCAAGCCCTGGTATAGTGATGTGAGGTAGGAAGATTGTTGTTAGATCAATGATGTTCGGTGAGGTCAATGGCTGGAGAGGCACACATGTATAATAACACAGTTTTATATCACAACTCTGGGGCAGAACAGGGAGTATGACAGGGGAGGCCCTGACTGCACATCCCTGTGTTTGATACACCTTTTATATGTCAGTGTTAATTTATCCAATTTGTATTGTTTGTTGCTAACACCTTGTGTGAACATACAGACTAATGTATTGTCTGTGTGTGTTGCATAGGCCACTGGCTCACACCTAAATTGTTTTTTGATGAAGACTAATACCAACTTTGGGATGTTCTGCTCTCACACAATGCAGGGCTGAAGCATCGCAGAGATGTGGCTGGGAAGAGTGCTATTTTCAATGGGGAGCAGTTGGTTCTAGAGGAGACAGACTGGTATCTCCTGAACCTTTTCCGACTCTGGTGGCACTATGGGATCAGTTTTTTGAGACTGCAGATGTGGGTGGAGGAAGTCATGGAAAAATTCATGAGGTTAGTCACCATTTAATTGTGTATAGCTATGATTCCTTTCACAGATGACTAAAACATGAAACGTTCACAATTTCTATGACTGGTAAACACTCCCACGTTATATGCCCATTTGTTAGTGTAATGCAAGTTGGAAGGTTTATAAAATGCGCCCTTGAAAAGGTAGAATTTCAGCACCTGCCACTATTGATTTAAATTAAAAAAAGTGAATGCAGTATTACATGTGTGGTGTCCAGTCAGAATGTCGACAACCGACATGTCAACATTCAAAGAGCTCAACATGGTTAAAATGTCGATATGTTCATTATGTTGATATGTAATATGTTGACACCAGAATGTTTTTTTGTTGATTGTTAGGCTAAAATAAAAACTTATGTCGAGATTTTGGTCATTTTAACTGTCAGCTTTTCTGAATGTCGGCTTATTGGTTGTCGACATTTTGTCGATTTTCCATACCACACCCAAATGTGCACATTAGCCCATTCAGAAACGTGAATAAAATCCTTTTTATATGCAGATGTGACTGCGCCTCAACTACTTCTAGAATCTATTTATTTATTTTTAAATGTTAATGTATAAAGAATGGCGTTGCTTAAGTGATGCAACCGTAGAAGTAAGTGCACGATTCAGACCCGCTCGCTAGGCTGCATTCTCACGCAGCCTGCCGATGTTTGCAATCTGCGCATGCATCGCAGTGCGCAAACTAGTCCATGCGATTGGGAAGCGTTCGTCCGCTGCGCATAGCCACATCGCTGGAATGAGTGACAGGAGACGCCGTTTGTGGGTGGTGACAGGGCATGGCCGATGGAACGGGGTTGTGGTGGTGCGAACGCAGGCGTGCCTGAGCGTTTTAACGCCTTTTCAGAGGTAAGCATAATTAAGATGCAGCGCCATAGTACACATCACGTTTTTTTTACACACTGAAGCACTCTCAATGCTTGCGGTAGGGTATGGTCAGCCACAAGTGCTGCGTTCGCTTCCGATGGTACTCGATGTTACCGATGGTTGCATACACATCCTGGAGATGACATGCATAAGTGGGCATCTTAAGACAGGCTGGTGGGCGTCTGCATACACACCGCGAACGCATGCCAAGACATAGTGGGCGTGCTAATGCCATGCAATCACGAAAATGCATACTTTTCTTGCGTGCGAGCGGGTCTGAATCGAGTCCTAAGTTCAGTGGCCACCAAAAGAAGAGTCTCGCTAGTATAGTATCTAGCCCATCCATTGTCTATTTCTATCTCTATATTTTGTTCTCAGAAATAAATTGGCAAATTTTGTAATTTATTACACTCTATATCAGTTAACCTAGAGGTTCCCAAACTCCGCCATTACAGTCCATGTTTTAAGGATAACCTTGCTTGAGCTCACATGACTTAATTAGTACAACAGTCAATTTGATTTAACCATCTGGGTTCAAGCATGGATATCCTTAAAGCCTGGACTGTAATTTAGGCGTTTGGAACCGCTGAGTTAATAAATACAAGTAACATTTTCCCAAATACGTTATGTTATGCTGGGATGCAGTCAGGAAGCCGACGGTCGAAATGCCGACCGCCGGCTTCCAGACTGTCAAATCCCAGCAGGGTACTAATGACAGGCGTCAAAATCCAAATTTTTTACCAAATCTGCAAAAAAAAAAATCTATATATATATATATTTGTTGAGTAAACACCTTTAATTATGGAATTGTGTAATCTACTGTAGAAATCCTGTTGTGACATGAGAAAAGTGGTGTTGTAGGCAGGGGCGTAACTAGGTTATTTGGAACCCAGGGAATGTTAAAAACCCCCGTCCCCGAATGCACATGCACCGAACCCATGCCACAAGGGGCGTGGTCACTGCAAAATGGGTGCGTGTCAACGTGACACACCACTGTTTCTTCTAACTGTGGGAACATTCCATTCCTTTCCATTCCATAAGCACCTTAATGCCCCCAGTAGTAGTGCCCCTTATGCAATGTCCCCTGTAGTAGTGCCCCCTACACACTGCCCCCAGTAGTGCCCCTTATGTAGTGCCCCCCCCCCATGCAGTGCCCCCAGGAGTGGTCCCTCCAACGCAGTGCCCCCAGTAGTGGTCCCTTCAATGCAGTGCCCCAGTAGTGGTGGTCCCCCCTATGCAGTGCCCCTTGCATATATAGCACAAAAACAACCAACACAACACTTACCTGAATCTCCGCTCCTCCGTTCTCCCTGCTTGACGTTATGGGAGAGACATCATGACGTCTCTCATCACCCACTGTGAGATCTGGAAGACGGCGCTCACGAGTGAGCTCCAGCCCGGCATCGGCCGTGGGTGCAGCAGCCTATGAGAGTCTGTCTGACTCTCATTGCCTGCAAAACAGACACACCGCCGGCAGGTAGTAAGAGTTTACTACCGGCGCTGCTGGCGGTGTGTTTGTTACTGTGTAGTGGGGACCGTACTCTGTGCGGTCCGCACTACACTGACTAAAACCACTGTCCTGGACCGGGGCCCGGCCGACACCCCCTAGTTACGCCACTGGTTGTAGGTAAAATACCTCTAGAATAAAATAATTTCCCTCTCCAATCTATGTAGGGTGTACAAATACCAAGCTCATGAATATGCTTTCACAAGCATAGAGGGGTTGCTGCACTCACTGGGAGGAGAGCATTTTGTGAATATGACCAAGAAATCCGTGTCGGAATCTCTGCAGGGTATCGGAGTGTCACCTCGGTTCATTGATGATGTGATTAGTGCGGTGATGAAAGCCAGCTATGGACAATCAGCGGCCATTCCAGCATTAGTTGGTGAGTCTATATATTTGTTTATCATGTACAAATGACCACTTTGCTATTATTTTGGAGAGGAATGCATTGCTTGTATGAATGTCTTGACCACATTTGCTTGACATTTCAAGGAACTAGCACACTGTGGCAATTATGGCATTTGCAGTGAACCGCAAATAAAGTCATTTACGCAATGTTATGAAATGAACGTTTTATAACTCAGCTCTCTTACCCTCTAGCTTTGTATATTGACACTTATACCGCTTTTATACCAAAGTACCGGGTCTGACCCGGAGGTTGGAACAGGGTTCCAATCCGGAACTTCCCTGGCGCCGACCCAGGATATTTCCGAGTCGGCGCCATTCACACACGAGTCGGGTCTGCAGTGACCCGGCTCTTCCAGTTGAAGTGGATGCTTGGAGATGATGTCATCTCCACACGCTACTGAAGCCGGCCAATCGGCCAGCATGCAGTGTGATCCGGGTCATAGCAACTTGGATTGCGCCGTTTACACTGCAGGGTGGCACTGGAACAACCTGTGGCCATCCTGCAAATTACCTGAGTTGGATCCCCGGGTCCCTGGACCCGGGTGGATTCCTATGCACCGTAAGAAATCCCGCGTTGATGCGCATCAACTCGGGATTTTTAGCGAGGTGTAAAAGGGGTATAACATGCTTCTCTAATCAAAATGGAGAAAAACTGCATGGGTAATTTCCAAAATAAAAGTCCAGTGTTTGATACCTGTTTTTATGAAAATTGATTAACTTGTCTAGTTAGCGGTAACATTTTTCTCATTATATGGAGGGAGGCTTGGGGGGGGGTCAGTGCAATCCTTGGGAAACTTATGCAGTTGCAGTAATGTGCCATGAGCTGACGGATGGTGGCGTGTGTAGGAGCGGGGCTTTAGGTAAGTACAATGTTGTGTGTCATTGTGTAAGGGACACTACTACTGTCAGCATTGCATAACTGGCACTACTACTGTGGACATTGGGCCTGATTCAGAGCCGAACGCTCTGACCAGAGCGCTCGCTCTGAATCAGGGCCCTCCATGAAAATGGAGTGGCCTCCTGGCCGCTCGCATAGCTATGGGTGACCACCCACAGCATATGCGAGCGTCCATGATGATGGTCGCGATGGTCTTGACCTTCGCGACCATCGGGCTTGCGACGGAGACCCTGCAGTAGGGTCTCGCTGCCGCAAGCCCTGGAGTGATTTTGGCTCTATCAGAGCCAAAATCACTCCCACTGACATCACTAGTGATGTCAGTGGGGCCGGCTTCAGACGGTAGGCGTTCCCATGGGAACGCCTCTATCTGGCAGGCACGCCCCCGGCATGCCCACCAAAGGGGGCGTGCTGTCAATCAACATCGACAGCACGCCCCCTTTGGTGCGAGACCCAGAGCGATGGAGAGCCCGTCGCTCGCCGGGTCTCGCGTATGCGCACGACGGAGCTCCCTCCGTCGTGCGCATGCGCAGTGGGGGAACATCGACCAGCTTGCGAGCGTCCTGCGCTCACGAGCCTGAATGACCCCCATTACGCGTAAGGGCAATTACTCTGTGTGGTTGAGATGTGCGTTGGACAATTTTTGATGGTTTTGGTTCTAATTCGTCAGCCGGTTTTGGTTTTACCAAACCGCCGTGACTGGTTTTGTATTCATTTCCAAAAATTGACTAAAAAGCTAAACACATAATATGAGCCTTTTTTGTTTCTAGAGTATTATTAACCACAATAATATTAATTTCCACTCAATTTTGACCATCTCACAGATCACAATATTGTTTTCATCCAGTTTAGGCCAAAATGTTGCACCGAGCTAGCTGGCTAAGCATGTTTGCAGTTCAACATCAAACATAGCACATCTAGGAAACAGAGTGGCACTCCAGTAGCAGACAGGATGGCAGCTTGAGAAGCTGCACTCTTGCCTTGAGCTATTAAGATAAAGCACCTTTTAACTGCTGTTTTTAGAACCATATTCTCAGTTTATTTGCTTTTAGTATATATTATTGGGCCTGTGCAATATATACTATTGTCCATCTGCACTTTATTCTAACACTATGGTGTTGAGATTTATTGACATGCATTTTTAATTCAGTAAATATTATATAATATCATCTTTGCTCCTTTACCTTGTAGCCAATAGCTTGACACATGTACCATTCTGTGCATTCTATTTTGCATATTTATGTTAGTATGTCTTTATGAATTTTGATTAAATTGTTTTTATTTTACATATTTATTGCACTGTGCACTTTTATTATTAGTGACGCCGGTCGCTGTATCTTTTAAAATATATATATATATCTATTATTATTATTATTATTATTATTATTATTATTATTATTCTACTTCATCCACTAGGGGACCCTGGAGTCATTACAACGGGGGTATAGACGTGTGCTAACTGGGAGCTGGCACTTTAAAATCTTAGTGACTAGCTCCTCCCCCTCTATACCCCCTACAAGCCAGTCTTAGTAATGTGCCCAAGGGAGCTAGTCACGCTATACCTGTTCTCCTCAGGGCATTGTTTGCCTGTCTGCTACGTTGGAGCTGCCGAGGGGACCCTATCACAGCTGCTTGCGGTGTGCGCTAGTGTCCTCTGCTACAGAGACCACTGTCTCTGGGGTTTCACCTAAACGTGCCGCATGCGGTGCACGTCGCGGTCCCCCTCTAGCCTCTCCGCTGCCGGCAGCCTTGGCAGTCACAGTAAGTAATACCTGGCGCCCTGATTAGCAGGGTGGCCAGGTCAGTACAGGCAGTGTTTTTCAATAGCTAGCATGGCAGTCCGCAGCGCCAGTTTATAAACTGGCGCCATAGCACAGGGGGCGGAGCCTAAATGAGTTTGGCTTCTTCCTACCAGCTGCCCCGGTGCTTCCATAGTGACTGCCGTCGGCCATCTTAGCTGCTGCCGCTGCTAGCTGCGCTGACTGCAGCGCGGAGATTGAGAGCCTTCCCAGTGTGAGTTTTATCAGTGGGGTTAGTCTGTATAGGAGAGCTGTTCATATCATATGCTGCATCACTACAGCATTTTTAGCGCTGATGGGGTGAGTGTGTTCCTCCCCCTCTGTGCCCTTCTCTCCTTACTGCACATTTCTCAATCTCTATCTTCACACTGTTCTATACCTTTTCTAGTGTGTATGTGTGACAGTGGTTGTGTACCATGACTGGTAGAAAGGTCCAAGGCTGCACAGAAGGCTATTTCTTGCAAAAACTGTGCAGAAAAGGTTTACACAGGGACTGTTATCTAGTTCCCTGCTGTGTGACGAATGTGTTTCAGAGTCTCAAACTCCAGGTTCGGCTTATGATCAACCTACTTGGATATTCAGTTTAGCTCTGTTATGTCACACCTGTCTGCTGAGCTGGAGGTCTCTCAGTGAGAGAGAAGTTTCCAGAACTCAGACATCTACTCTGCCAGAGCCAGATTGGACACTCTCTCTGGCTAAATCTATGAAGGGGCTTTCTAAAGCTATGACGTCCCGCACTCCTACAGCTGGGACGTCTTAACAGCTTACAGATAAGAGACTGTTAACCTCAGTAGTAAGAGATAAGTCTGAGGATGAGAATGAGTTTCATGATTCTGAGGAGGAAGTTCCAGCGGATCCGGAACCTTTAGCCAAGGGTGTAGAAGTGTTGATTACTGCTATACGCCAGGAATTAAATGTGGTTGACATGGAGCCGGCTTCTGCGCGACAGTATATTTTCAATAAGAAAGACAAGCAGCCACATTTCCTGCCTCAGAGGAGCTACAGTAGACGCTATCCTCATCTCGGCTTGGAAGCACCCGGGTAAAAAAAAAAATTCCAGGTGTCCCGTAGACTGTTGTCATCTTATCCTTTCCCTATAGATAGCAGGAGGTTCTGCGTGCCTTCTCCCTCAGGAGACCCCTCCGTGTCTCGTCTGTCCAAAAAGACAGTCCTCCCAATACCTGGATCCACTTACTTAAAGGAACCTTCGAAAAGGAAGTTGAACACCTTAAAGGTTATCTACACGGTAGCAGGAGTGACGCTTCGTCCCGCTTTAGTAAGCTGCTGGCTCTACAAGGCTGTGGAGGCCTGGGCTACATAGCTATCAGAAGGTTTAAAGGCGGGTCTTACGGCTGAAGACCTTATTCCTTTAGCGGATCAAATTGGAGAGTCACTGCCTATCTGGGTGAGGCATCTAAAGATGTGTGTACTCTCTCTTCCAGGTCCTCTGCGTAGGCTATTTCGGCCTGCAGAGCTCTGTGGCTGCGTCAGTGGCAGGCTGATGCTGAAGCTAAAAGAGCAGTGGAGGCTCTTCCATTTACCGGTGACGTCCTTTTCGGGGACAAACTGGATAAGTGGATTTCACAGGCCACGGGGGAGTAAATCTACTTATCTCCCCTCAGCTGCTCCAGTATCCTGTAAGTTTTTATTTTTTATTATTTTTTTTTTTTTCCGAATCCTTCCAGTCCTTTCGTGCTCCAGGAAGATTCAGAGGCTGTCCCAGACGAGGTCCTACCCTTCCCCGAGCATCTAGAGGAAGAGGTAGAGCCACAGTGTCCTCTGCTCACCACGAGGGTAAGCCTCCTACCAAGCCCAGTGCATGACAGGCTTCCCACTCACCTGGGGGACCCCAGGGTGGGAGCTAGTCTTCAGGCCAATGGATCCGATCCTGTCCGGAATGTGTCGGGACATCATCTGTCAGGGTACAAATTTGACTTCCAGTTCCAATAAGAGGCCATAAACAAGTTTCTGTCTTCTCAGGTGGTAGTTCATCAGCTAAGACAGGGATTCTATGCCAGCTTGTTTGTGGTGCCCAAACTGGACGGTTTGGTGAGACCCATTCTGAATTTGAAGGACCTCAATCCTTATTAGCGTACATTCAAGTTCAAGATGGAGTCCCTTCAATTTGTCATTGCGGGGCTAGAGGAAAACTAGTTTCTGGTGTCCTTGGACATAAAGGACGCCTACCTTCCCATTTCCATTTGACTCTGCCATTCGGCTCATCTTTGACTCCTCCAAGAGTGTTCACAAAGGTTATACATGTGACGATGGCCCTTCTGCGGACACAGGGAGTGACTATTGTCCCTTGTCTAGATGATCTCCTCCTGAAAGCTCCTTCCAGAACACAGTTGCTTCAGAATATAGCACTGACCCACACTCTCCTAATACAACTCGGGTGGATCCTGAATTTTCCAAAATCTCTCCTACAACAGAGGCTTCAGTTTCTAGGAATGATTTTGGATACGGTAGCCCAGAAGGTTTTCCATCCTACGGAGAAGGCGACCTCTATTCAGCAGCCGGTGTGTTTAGTCCTACAAAATCGCGTGTCAGTGTACCTGTGTACCTTTCCTCGGAAAGATAGTGGTGGCATTCAAGGCCATTCCATATGGCTGTTTCCATTCAAGACCGTTTTAATTGGACCTCTCTGTGGTCGGGATCCCATCTATTCCTTCACCAACAGATGAAGTTGGGCCCCAGGACTCTGATGTCTCTTCTCTGGTTGTTGATTTCCTTCCACCTGTTGGAAAGAAAGAGGTTCTGATTTTGGAAAGGGATTCTTCTCACCACGGATGCGAGTCTTAAGAGGTTGGGGTGCAGTGACTCTAGGAAGACACTTTCGGGGCCGCTGGACTCAATGGGAAGCCGAATTGCCAATAAACATCTTGGAATTACGGGCAGTGTTCTACGCTCTTCAACTAGCACAGCACCTGCTGCGGGGTCAAGCGGTACAAGTACAGTCTGACAACGCCGCGGCAGTGGCGTACATAAACCGTCAGGGTGGCACCAAGAGTCGGGTGGTCATGAGGTAGGTCAGCCACATTCCACTCTGGGCAGAGGAATTTGCAGTGGCGATATTGATTCCAGGAGTGGAAAATTGGGAGGCCGACTACCTAAGTCGTCAGGACGTTCATTCAGGAGAATGGGCTCTGCACCCACTGTTGTTCCAACAGCTAGTCCAGCGGTGGGGTTTTCCACAAGTCGACCTCATGGCGTCAAGACACAACCATCAGGTTCCTCTGTACTACTCTTGAACAAGAGATCCACAGGCTGTGGCAGTGGATGCCCTCACAGCTCCCTGGCAGTTAAGGTTTGTGCACCTCTTTCCAGCAATTCTTCTTCTACCTCGACTCCTACAACAAGTCAAACGAGAAAAGTTCACTGGAGATTGGCGTGGTACTCCAGCCTATGTCTTCTGCTGATGAGGATCCGTGGCCCCTTCCGTTGCGAGAGGATCTTCTGCAACAGGGTCCTTTCGTCTATCAAGGCTTGAAGCGGCTTTGTTTGATGACGTGGCTGTTGATAGGGCTATCTTAACAAAGAGGGGAATTCTATCGGTTGTGATTCCTACCATGCTAGGAAGGAAGTCTCTTCTACGCACTACCATCACATTTGGAAGGCGTATGTCATCTGGTGTGAACGCAGAGGTTTGCCCCCTACTTTGTTTCAAGATGTCTAGGCTCCTCCTTTTCCTGCAAGCTCAGCGGGCCTTCGTCTCGGAACTCTGAGGGTTCAGGTTTCAGCATGATCTATTTTCTTCCAAGGACACTAGCTTTGCTACCGGATGTTCAGACTTTTTTCCAGGAGGTTATAAGATTACCCCCGCCATTTGTTCCTCCCACGGCTCAGTGAAATCTGAATTTAGTTCTACCTTTCTTAGTCTTCCTTGTTTGAGCCATTACACACTGTGGATTTTAAGTACTTGACCTGGAAGGTAGTTCTTCTATTGGCCCCGTCTTCTGCCAGGCGTGTAATCGGAACTTAGAGCCCTCTCCTGTCGCCCTCCTTATTTGATTTTCCATGAAGACAGGGCTGAACTTCATACACAGATGTCTTTTCTCCAAATGTGGTGTCTGCGTTCCACATTAACCAGCCTATTGTGGTTCCAGTACTTCCAGAGCACTCTCCGATCTCCAGTCAGAGCCCTCAAGATTTATGTCAACAGGACTGTTTCTCTCAGGAAGACAGATTCCCTTTTTGTCCGATATATCATTGCTCGGCGGCCACTCGGTCAGGCCGACTTAACATTTGATAAAAGTATCGTTTTGACACCTTTGCGGTCTTTGCCTCACAGTATGGCCATGCTGCTTTGCAGGGTTCTCAGCGCTCTTCCTCCCGGGATGGGAGCTCTGGGACGTCCCCATTGTGATAACGATACTGGATCAGAACCTCTATATACCCCTGCCTGTACCTTCTAAAATCCTTCCTATAAACCTCTAAGGATGACGCTAATTTGCGTACGCAGTCATACTGTAAATAAAGACTTAGACCTGGAATCTGTGGTTCCAAAGCACAAGTGTTATTCAAGTTAAAAGTTCACACAGTTACACGCAATTGATCCAGACACAATTTAGGCTCAAAAGGAATTATACAGACCCAAGTACAGTATACATACGCAGCGCTTCCGGACCCGAAGATAGGCATCAGCAAGAGACCCCTCGTCATTCAGCACGAAGACTAAGAACCCAGCGTTTGAGCACACATATTTATACCCCCCCCAGAATAAACAGGACAATAGAGAAGTTTGTTGCTGATGTCATTGGTTCCCAGGGGAGAAGCATCTGTTACAGAGCATTTAACAGGCTGGTTCAAATAGACTCTCCCTGCCTCTAACAGCTGGGGATCTTTCCCTTCCCACCCCCTGCAACATCCTAACAGTTGTTCATGAAATATACATTTTGTTGCTTGTAGGCTCTGCGATCCATAACTCGAGAATGCATGATGCGATCTCCCCACCAATAACACCGTAATACTGTAAAAAGAGTACGCATCAGTACGAAACCAAACACGACTTGTTTAGCATGTATAAAACCTTAGTTATCAAATATCTTGATTTCTCAGCATTTAAACTAACTGAACCAACTTAAATCATATACTTTAAAGCTTATTAAACCTTATGTGTGACTATGTAATGTGTGAGTATTCAGGGTTTGATATAAGGACGCTAGTTAACTTGGGGCAGATGCGTGCGCATAAAGCTAATAAAACAGCGGTTTCATACAAAGTCCTATGCATTCGCTAATATGCGACTAGTTAACAGCGCAATTGTGTGTATTAAAGTGTGTATGAGAAATGGTGAAAGATGCAATCGCATGGTGCTAATAGTATTATCGCCACATGTACTAAAATGTGAGTTTATCTAAAATGGCGCTTAGGCGGCCATTCGCAAAATGGCGTCTTGCGATCTCATTTTCAAGATGGCGTCTTGCGGCCAATCGCAAGATGGCGTCGTTGCTATTAAATCTTAAACTGAACTTGTCTCAGCCAATTATTCAGCTTCGACAGTGATGACTCCAGTGTTCCCTAGTGGATGAAGGAAAAAACAGGATTTTGGTACTTACCGATTTAAATCTTTCTCCAATTCCACAGGGGACACTGGTCGCCCGCCCCGCGCTGGTTTACCTGCCAGGTCTGTTTGTCAGCTTTACGTTTTGGCTGATTTGTTTTTTTTCTTCATCTGCTTTTTGCAGGCACATTGTGTTGGTTTGTTTTGGTTCTGTGTGTACTTGCTTCTCCTCCACTGCAGTCCAGCTCTCCTCGGGCACAGTTTCCTAAGACTGGCTTGTAGGGGGGTATACAGGGGGAGGAGCTAGTCACTTTTTAAGATTTTATAGTGCCAGCTTCCAGTTAGCACATGTCTATACCCCCATTGTAATGACTGCAGTGTCCCCTGTGGAATCGGAGAAAGGCATTTATTGGTAAGTACCAAAATCCTGTTTTGGGGTTTTTACTTTGAAGTCGCAGCTCAATTCAAACTGCGTGGAGTCACAGGGCTTAAATATGCACGTGAACAAAGAACACTGTGGTAAAGCGTACCTAACGGTACAAACAATAGAAGGATATCTTTATTTTTCACTTTGTAGCTCAACTCTCACTGTGGCAATTCAAAGGTGTTTTATTATGTACATGAATAATAACGGACAGGGGTACAGCGCACACATGTTGTGCTAACTTTAAAAATAAAGTTAAAATTGATTATTTAAATTTTTTAGCTTTTTAGCTTTTTATTTTTTTCGCAACTGACAGTGACAATTCACAATGTAGTGATGCTTGTGAACAGCCACTTTAGATGGACACAGCACAGCCAATTTACAGCAGAGTACAGCATACAGAAGCGTGTCCTTATACACACTGACTATACCGAGCACAGCCAATACCGCAGAGTACAGCGCACCATACAGAAGCATACCCCTATACACACTGACTATACAGAGCACAGCCACTTGTGAGTGTGGACACAGCTTTTCCAATACAGCAGAGTACAACATAGCATACTACAGTGTGCCTGACCGTGAAATGGTGCAGAGTCCTGGCCGCGGTGCCTTATATAGTATCCAGAACCCACGAGACTCCGACTCCTAGAAAATGACGTTTTGCCTCGAAGTGGAATCAGAGTCTGACGGGAAGACCCGAGATGCTGCTTGGATTGACTTGGATACCGAAAGTTTGGGCATATTGGGATTACAGCTGATCCGAACCACTCATCTCTAGTAGTAACGTGAATAAGGGCCACTACTATGTGGTGCAATGTGAATCAGGGTCACTATGTGCGGTGTAATGTGAATAAGACTGTGCTACTGTGCGGCGTAATTTGAATTTGGGGTACTATTGTGTGGCCACGCCCCTTTCGGTTGAGACCATGCACCTTTTTTGCAGACCTTTTATTCAAAAATAGGAGGTAGGGCGCAAATTTATAGTTTTCAGGGAGCGTGTAACGCCCTAGAACCAGCCCTGCCCCCACCCCCATTTGCAATGGGGGTAAAGAGTAATTACATTTTAATTCTTCGAAATCTGGTTACAGTGATATCCTACCAAACCCCCCAAAAATGTAAGAGGATCTCCTTATCCAATTGCCTTGATTCTATTTGTACCATTGGACTTTTGAGCATGTTTAGAGTGGTATACTGTTTTATTGATTCCTAATCTTCCCCTGGACTTTCAGGCATATCTGTTAATGTAACCTTATTGCCATAAGGGGAGATAACCGCTCTTATTTTTTTTAACTGTGCACTGTTTTCTAATTAGACCGATCAGCGTTAATGTATTTTATACTGTATATTGCTCGTGATGACTTGGAGCATCTAACCCATGCTTTTTTATTTATTTTTATTATTCCTGAGCATACTGTTATTGTTCATCAAGAATATTAAAAAAACAAAACACTTTATACTGTAGAGCACCAGCCATAAATGAAAAAAAAATGATCATCCAACAAGCTGTATTAAAAAATAAATAAATAAATCTGTAATCAGTTTGTGGTATGGTCCAAAAGTTATATCATGTAGGACTTTGGAGGGACTATTTTTTAACTCTCTTTCAGCATGCACAATCTTACAATAGGGAGCAATAGTGCAGATTGCATCTCCTACCAACTACTCTCTTTATGTACACTTTATAAGCAAGAGTTATACTATTCCTTCCTCCCTTTTGTTTCATTCTCCTGTATCTGTTCCTCAGCACACTTTATTTCTGTGCTGGCATTGACACTAGCTGAGTGATTACTTCATACTAGGCCATTATGCAAAACAATGACATCTATATTATGTTTCAAGTTTCCTATTTGCTGCTTCTTCTTTAAATAATAATTTGTAGCATAATGGACCCTCTAGGTTTGTTTAATTGTTTGCTATTCTCTTGATAATGCATGGTATATTCAAATTCTGCACTCAGATTGTGCAGCACTGCAGAATATGTTGGTGCTATAGGAAAACGTATATGATTACAATATGCTGTATTAAACGAGCAAATATAGAGTAGCTAATTACCATCATTGTTGGTTTACATAGCACTACCAATTACACAGCGCTATACAGAGAATTTGTCATTCACATTGGTCCCTGCCTCATTGTAGCTTTACAGTCTAATGTCCCTAACATACAAGCACACACTAGAGTACATTTTAGTCAGTATTCAGTTAACCTACCAGTCTGTTTTTTGGAGTGTGGGAGGAAACGGAACATATGTTGTAAACCTACACAAACGGTGGAAGAACACACAGATGGGGAACTTGTCGAAAATCTAATTCATGACCACAGTGCTGTGTTGCACTGCAGACTAATGCCAGGTGCACACTAGACAACATATCTGGCACATCGTCTAGTGTGTACCCGCTATGTCGCTAACGATATACACTCCCGCGCGTCGTCAGCGTAATTTCCCATCGGGCGACATCTTTGGTAAGGGCCATGCTGCCGAATGCAGCAACGCCCTTGCCATCGATTCGTCGCTGCCTGCACCCCGCCGGGTCCTGTCGCCTACGAGGTCGGTACACACTAGACATTGTCTAGTGTGTAGCGGCCTTAAGGGCACATGATCACTAGCAGTTGCTCACGCTACATTACAAGCAAGCAATTTGAGAAAGTTACTGGGGAAATAGCATGTCATAGAGATCTATTTATCAACTGCCTCTGCTGCCCGCACCAACAATGTTGAGATCACGTGGCTCAGAGTGTTTCTTGCAGTCTCTTCCAAGGTGTATATCTGTGTGGATAGCCCAGTCAGTGTGCAGTAGAAGTCAACTGATTTCATGGCCAATCCCTAAATCTGTATTTGTTTTATCATGTGTTCTATTGGAAATTGTTATAAATTGTTCAAATTTCATAAACCTATTGTAACATTTAATTATAGAAAATGTTGTTTTCACAGATGGACGTATTGTATGCTAAGCTATTAATTTTCACCAGCTTTTTAATAAAACAATGTGACTTTTTGTTTTCTCTGTGAAATGCAAGCTACAGCAGGGTAATTTGTTCTTATCTAGTAAAAAGGTGTTTGGCAGTGGCTATGGATAGGAGGCTCTGCAATTGCTCTCTGTAGGATCTTTGTGCGTGCCTAAGATAAGGTATCGGCATAGCAGCTACCATTCATCTACAGATAAGGGATTTTCTTAACACGCAATGAATTGTGCCAGCTGGGGCTTATTATCATTGCTTATAACCGGTCTAGTGTGTGTTGTCTGCTCTTTAAACTTGGAGTCGTTTTTTTTTCTTCAATATTGCTTTTTCCAAACTTTAATACAACTTGCAAATGGGCTAGAAACGGCTATACTGACCTCTTCTTGTCTGACTCCCTTAGGGGCCATGTCCTTGGCGGGAGCCCAAGGAAATATGTGGTCTGTGGAGGGAGGTAACAAGCTGGTGTGTTCCGGCTTGCTGAAGCTGACAAAAGCCAATGTGATCCACGCAAAAGTGACAGCGGTGTCTCTACACAACTCAGGTATAATATTGTTTAATCAACTAGGAACCCCCATTTTGCATGCACGGAATGGTAAGGACAGATTGTAAAAAGGGAATCTTTTGAAATTGATTTGCTCAGATCCTGTCATTCTAATTAATTTGCCTATTTCTATTAGACAGTCTGAAATGCACTCTTATGCTGCAAACCCACACTGTGATCAACCACTGGGCTTGTGTAACCCGAGAACAGCTGTCAGCTCCACTAATAATCTGAATATCGATTAGTTCGGTTTTAGGGATGTTGGTTAATGTGGTTGGGAGATGGCTGTATGTGGGCAGTTATCCTGCGACTCCACTGACTGGCTCTTATGTGATATTAGAATAGACCACTAGCTTGTCTTGAACGCAGTCTGCCATGCCCTGCAGTTGCACTGACATCTTTTCTCTTCCGACATTTGTGGCCAGCTTTATCATAGAGAGCAGGGGTCTTCAACCTTGGCCCTCCAACATGCACTGCCATAGTTTTAGCTTGCTGTTATATAAAAAAGCTGGCAGTGCATGCTGGGATGTGTAGTTCCACAGCAGCTGGAAGGCCAAGGTTGAAGACCGAAGACCCCTGATATAGAGATTATAGGTCTTTTGAACAAGGCAATAAATATCTCATATTTACATTGCCATTTAACAAAAATCTGATTATATAAAAAAAAAAAACACTCTAAAATAAGTGTGTAAATCTTTTCACCGTAAGAACGCTACCAATGGAAAACAGATTCTCAGTTACTGTGTTCAGTCTAGAATTCATTAGCTGAGAAACACATTATACAACACTACATTTGAACTATTTTAAAGCCATTCTCGTGAACATGTTAATGGCTACATTAATTTTTTCTTATTACTGTCTGGGTACTGTAGCTCAGTAGTTAGTTTCTGGATCAGAGATTTTTCTAAAATTTGGAGCACCTTGCCGATTATATGCTAAATTATATTTACATATTGTGGCTATGCTATCCCTCCAACTGTGTAACACTGGCCTTATGACATTATGGGGAGAATTCAACTGTTTTTATTGTGGCTTTAGTGGTTGCCTGACAGAGCAATTCAGTTGTGCCTCTGATCGGGCACGAGTGCCGGTGACGCACATGCACTCTCCTAAGGTGGCGAGCAAAAAAGTATGTAGATATGATGGCCGCCGGTCTCCATCCCTACATCGGAATCCCGGCAAGGGATTTAAGATAGACGTTGAAATATTGACGCTTATCTTAATCCCAACGCCGAGGACGAAGGTAAATCTGGGGCGTCCTTAGCATTAGCCGCGCGGGGGATTAGGGAGTCAAGTGAGGTTAGGTTTGGGGGAGGGGAGATTAGGGTTAGGCACCCCTAAGGAGAGGGTTAGGCACACCCAGAGACATATTAGGGTTAGAGACTGGGTGGGGGGGGGGTTAAGCGCCCCCTGGGGAAGGTTAGGCACAAGGGGGAGAGGTTAGGGTTAGGCACCACTAAGGGAAGGGCTAAGGGGGGGGGGGCAGGGGAGGGTTGGTGTACTTACCTTCCCCAGTTGGAATCTTCATCCTGTTGGGCATCCGCTGTTTGTATTTCAATCCCGTTCTAGCAGAAATGTGCGAAAAGACAGTTGTTTGAGCGCCCTAACCAAGACTTTACATGGGTTAAGCCGCTTTACATTGATAAAACTGGTGCTTTTGTGTGCGACAAGCTTGATAATTAATCGGAGCCCAAAACAAATGAATTGCTTTGCCGCGCGACCATTAATTATCACTGCCCAATAAACAATTGAATTCCCCCATTAGTGAAAAGCAATAAGTATTGTATAATTTATGATAGAACATTGCATGACAGAGCTGGAGTATCAGAGGAAGGAAAATGGACCTCACATAGGGGCATTAAGCACACACTACATAATCATCGCACCCGTATGTGTTTGTTGAACATCTCATAAAGCATGAGGATTAATATGGAGTTGGTTCTCCCCTTCCTGCCATAACGGCCTCCACTTTTCTAGGAAAACACTACATTTAGAAATATGGCTGATGCTGACAGCATTAATGAGTTTGGCACTGATGTTGGGTCATAAGGCCTGGCTCGCAGTTGGCTTTCCAATTCATTCCAATAGTGTTCGATGAGGTTGAGGACAGGGCTTTGTACAGGCCAGCTACATTCATCCACACCAACCTCCGCAAACCATTTTTTTTATAGAGCTCTCACTTTGTACATGGGGACATTGTCATTCTGAAACCGGAATAAACCTTCCTAACATTATAGGTGGTATTCAGCCAAGAAGTGTTTTCCAGGCATCCGCCAAACCCAGATTAATTAATCAGACTGCCAGATGGTGAAGCAAGACTAGTCACTCCAGACACATTTGCTCTGCTCCAGAGTTTAATGGCAGTGTGCTTTTACACTATTCCAGCAGCATTGTGAATGGTGATCTGAGGCATGTGTGTAGCTGCTGGGCTGTGGAATCCAATCCATGAAGCTCCTGATGAACAGTTCTTGTGCTGCCGTTGCTTCCAGAGGCAGTTTTGAATTAAGAAGTGAGTACTGCAAACAAGGACATAAGATTTTCAGCCTCTACTTTCTCCTGGTTCTAGTCTGGGTTCCGTGGCCCTATCTCTTTGTGTCTCAGCTGATGTTGCTCTTATGCATTTCCAATTCACAATTGCTGCTTTTGACCAGGGTAGCTGTTGCTGGGTAGAAAATTGACAAACCGACCTGTTGGATAGGTGGCATCCTATCTCTGTGCCACATTGGAAGTCACTGAGCCGTTCTGTACGACCCTTCTGCTGCTAATGTTTGACTATGTAGATTACATGGCCGTGTGCTTGCTTTTATGTACCTGCTAGCAATGGGTGTAGCTCAAATAGTCAAACACACTACCTGTGAACGATGTATTTCATAGATGTGTCCGCTGTACACACTAGCAGTTGCACTATAGATATATTGCCCATTCAATGGAAAGGGTGATGTATCCATCAGTGTGCACCTTACTTTAAGCCGGGTACACACCTGGATGACCTATCTAATGATTTTGTAAGTGTATACACTGTTACCAATCGTTTGCCCGATGTGTTCACACTGACATGACAACTGGACGAGCAGTTAAATTTGCCTGCCCAGTTGAGATGTCAGTCACCGGCAGGTCCCTGCAGCAAGTGTACGGGCGGTCAGGGGATCGTCCGTACACACAGTCAGAAGTGCCGATATACATGCAAGATAATTCGGCATTGGCTGTGTTGCAGGACAGTAGCAACATGTCTGAGAACGACGATGTTTAGACATATCGTCTGTATATAACCGCCGATTCATTACAAATATATCGCCCGATCAATAGAACGGGCGATATAGCCGTCAGTGTGTACCAGGTGGTTAAACAAGTTAGTGAAGGAAAAGTAAATATGAAGATGCAGAGTAATGTCTACAACCAATTACTACCTTCAAATCTCCTAGTAAATATAATTAGATAAATAAAAAGTATCATAACTGCCCCATAAAGCCAGATTCAGTGTGTGTGTGTGTGTGTGTGTGTGTGTGTGTATATATAACACACACACGTGCATAAATATTGGGACATTGACAGAATTTTCATATTTTGGCCTCTATTCACCACCACAATGGCTTTGAAATTAAACAAACAAGATGTGCTTTAACTGCAGCCTTTCAGATTTAATTTGAGAGTAATTACATCCAAATCAGGTGAACAGTGTAGGAATTACAGCAGTTTCTATATGTGCCTCCCACTTTTTAAGGGGCCAAAAGTAATGGGACTATCAACTCAAAAGCTATTTCATGGACTGGTGTGGGCTATTCCCTCGTTATTTCATTATCAATTAAGCAGGTAAAAGGGCTGGAGTGGATTCTAGGTGTGACATTTGCATTTGTAATCAGTTGCTGTCGACTCTCAATATGAGATCCAAAGAGCTGTCACTATCAGTGAAGCAAGCCATCATTAGGCTGAAAAATCAAAACAAACCCATCAGAGAGATAGCAAAAACATTAGGTGTGGCCAAATCAACTGTTTGGAACATTCTTAAAAAGAAAGAACGCACCGGAGAGCTCAGCAACACCAAAAGACCCGGAAGACCACGGAAAACAACTGTGGTGGATGACAGAAGAATTATTTCCCTGGTGAAGGGGTTTTTCTTCACCAACAGTTGGCCAAATCAAGAACACTCTCCAGGAGATAGGTGTATATGTGTCAAAGTCAAAAATCAAGAGAAGATTTCACAATTGTGAATATAGAGGGTTCACCACAAGATGTAAACCATTGGTGAGCCTCAAAAACAGGAAGACCAGATTAGAGTTTGCCAAACAACATCTAAAAAAGCCATTACAGTTCTGGAACAACATCCTATGGACAGATGAGACAAAGATCAACTTGTACCAGAGTGATGGGAAGAGAAGAGTATGGAGAAGGAAAGGAACTGCTCATGATCCAAAACATACCACCTCATCAGTGAAGCATGGTGGTGGTAGTGGGCATGTATGGCTGCCAATGGAACTGGTTTCCTTGTATTTATTGATGCTGTGACTGCTGACAAAAGCAGCAGAATGAATTCTGAAGTGTTTTGGGCAATGTTATATGCTCATATTCAGTCAAATGTTTCAGAACTCATTGGACGGTGCTTCACAGTGCAGATGGACAATGACCCGAAGCATACTGCAAAAGCAACCAAAGAGTTTTTTAAGGCTAAAAAGTGGATGTTATGCAATGGCCAAGTCAATCCCCTGACCTGAATCTAATTGAGCATGCATTTCACTTGATGAAGACAAAACTGAAGGGAAAATGCCCCAAGAACAAGCAGGAACTGAAGACATTTGCAGTAGAGGCCTGGCAGAGCATCACCAGGGATGAAACCCAGCGTCTGGTGATGTCTATGCGTTCCAGACTTCAGGCTGTAATTGCCTGCAAAGGATTTGCAACAAAGTATTAAAAAGTGAAAGTTAGATTTAGGATTGTTTAGTTTGTCCCATTACTTTTGGCCCCTTAAAAAGTGGGAGGCACATATAGAAACCGTTGTAATTCCTACACCGTTCACCTGATTTGGATGTAATTACCCTCAAATTAAATCTGAAAGTCTGCAGTTAAAGCACATCTTGATTGTTTCATTTCAAAGCCATTATGGTGGTGAATAGAGGCCAAAATATGAAAATTCTGTCAATGTCTATTTATGCACCTGACTGTGTGTGTGTGTATGTGTATGTATGTATATGTGTGTGTGTGTGTGTGTGTGTGTATATTTCTATCCAATCCTAGAAATAGTGACTACGAGAAGTTTAAACAAGTGTCAAGACTGATAACAAAATCTACAAAACAAAGCTATGTTACTAAAGGGGCCTCCTATCCATTACCCAATCCTACCAAGACCAGGAGGTTTTGGTCGCATTGTTCACAAAGTCGGGTAATGGATAGCCGGCAAGGACAAGCGATGCGTATGCATGCTGGGTCCTTGCCGACCATGACTATCTACTGAACATGCCCATCAACCTGACTACGCTCGTCAGGTTCGGCATGTTCAGGGATAAGAGGTCGGGCTCCTTCACTGAATGACGTTCAGTGAACGCTGTTCAGTGCAGGCACCGCACCTCGGCGACCTGAAGGTCTGAACGCTAGACGTTCAGACTTTCAGGTCGCCTAATGGTAAAGCACTTTTGGAGCAGATAAAAGGTGCCTATCCAACAGGGTTTGCCCCAACAAAGTAAGGTTACTGACAAATGGTAGATGTAAAAAGGAGGGGAAATATGGGTAGAAAAAGTTGACTGCCTTGAATGGCTGGCTCTTGTTTTGATATATAACTCATTGCGATACCTACCTTTGCAGACATGTCTAGATTCCACATCTCTGCACATTACAGCAAGTTTTATTGTATGCCCCTTATTGTGTATGAGTTTGTTCTTGGTAGATTCCAGACAATCAATAATAGATAAAAGATCCCCATAGGATGTTTCTATTGTCTGTAGCAGGTAGCAAGGCCTGTACATTCCTACCGCCTGTGGCGCAGGAGGAGTTTGTCTGGAATAATCAAACAGGATTCAAGCTAGCTCTACATCTGGCTTTGTTTTTTACTGAAGTGGTGGGAACTGCATGATGTTCTCAAATTCTCCACCAGAGGGAACTTTAACATAGTTAAACATAAAATGATGCATCATTCTGCTTTTGTACTGCTCAATCAACCCTGTGTTTCACAACTCGTTTACTGATAAGGTTTCAACAAATATAACAGCTATGTTGTCACCATTGATAGTAAACCCAAACAATGCTGCTATATCTAGAACAAACATTAAAGGGAGACTGTCACCAGGTTCTGGGTTCCCATCTTATTTATATATTGCATTGTGCCTTGTGTAGACCAAGGCCAGCACCTGAAACGTAGTCTGACACATCTCCCAAGCTGTGATGTTTTACGAACTGTAGATCTATCCTCCTACACCGGCACTGGCAAGACAAGTAGCTGTGATCTGAATGCAGATCATACTGCATTTTGCAGATTAACTCAGGAGACAAGTTTGTTACCTTTTTAAAGCAGTGACAGGGACTCGGCAGGATAGCATTATTCTGTACATTCATACTGCACATAGCACTGTTCAATTGGGAGTCTAGAACATGGTAACATGCTTTCTTTAGTAACAGGCGAAAAGCACAGCAGTGTTCTTGTATTGAGCTAATTAATTCTAAAGGACATTGATTCAAATGTGATTGTTTTATGATGATTAGACTGACATTCATATAATACTACATACAATGTGCAGGGATGGAAAATGCCAGATATCAATTTTGAAAATATTTTTATAGTAACTTTCACCCAAAGAGTTTGGAATTAGGGTTACTGGTGGTATCCTGGGAAAATTAGAATTGTTATATGTTTTTTGTTCAATAATTATACACTAGTTGAAAAAGTGGAGTGGTGCAATGTGTCTATAGGTACAGGGGATGTAGCCATTAAGTCGACATTTACAATGTCGATACCACAATGTTAGGCACTTGTGGGAAAGTTAAGTGTGGGGATTAGGGATAAGGGTACTGTACATACTGGGTCACAGGAGCAAAAGATGAACCTGTTAGAAGCAACGGTCACATGACTGTCAGGACCTGGAAGCTGTGCTCGAGTCGCTGCAGCCGTCGGGAGCAGGTAAGTCACTATGCGGCCACTAGTGACGATATGTCGACATTCTAACATGATGACATTTAATCAGTATCTACATGGTCATAACACTGACCATGTCAACATTTATCATGTCAACACTATGAATGCCGACATTATGCTTGTCTACTTATCAAACCACACCTGGGTACAGGATAATGTTACACATGCTGAAGGATAACCACATAGTGTATTACATTGTTTTTTCTCATGTAAATAGCTGTGAATGTGTTAGAAGGGCAAATAGTATGTATTTTCCAATGACAACTTTAGTGTTTACAGTTAGCTGTTTGCTTCCAATAACTATCTCAAAGTAAACTAGGTCCTATTGTGCCTGGATCCTGTGTGACTGGTAGCTTTCCATAATAATGTTTTTGATTTTGTTTGATCATTATTGGGCATCATGGTTGTTTTGGGCCAATAATGGGATATTTAAAGATATTATGAATAGTTGAACTTGATGGGGGATGTAATCAGCATCTCGGCAGACGGGATGCTGACTGTTTAAATACTGGTGCCGTAATCCCGACAGCAGTCTGATCCCAGGTTCAGAATCCCGACTTCCGGCATCCCAAAGGTAAGTATCTGTTAGGGGAGGGTTAGGTTTAATGTTAGGCACTAAAGGGAGCATTAGGGTTGGGTACTAAGGGGGCAGGTTTAGGGTGCAGGTAGGGGTAAGGATTAGCGTTAGGGAACTTACCTGATAGTTTCAGGATTGTGATTGTCGGGATGCCTCTGTCGGTATTGTGAGAGCTGCCATCCCGACAGCTGGGATCCCATACCCATCCCCTTGATGGATCACTGTATTTTTTTTTCTCCATTTTATAAACCGTATTACTATAATGTTTCCAGCCATTCAATTGCTAGTCAGCAATAAACCACACGGGATCACTTATTGGGGATATGGACTGTGTGTTTTATCTTCAGTGTTGGTTACTTCACCCTTTTGTATACGTGTGTGTGTGTGTGTGTGTGTGTGTGTGTGTGTGTGTGTGTGTGTGTGTGTGTGTAATATGGATTACTTGGAGCCGATTATTATTTAAAACTACAGTACTGGGTGACTGCATAACTTCACACCTAACTTAGATGTGGGTAATCTGTTGAAATATTCATGGGCACTACTATAGATCAGAATCCCGTCGCTGGAATCCTGGCTCCAGAATTCTGACCACTGACAGCCTGATTAGGGGGAGGGTTAGGCACTAGGGTACAGGTGGGCAATAAGTGGTCCCCCAGCTGTTGTAGAACTACGCATGCCCTGCCACAGTTTTGCTATTTGACTATGCTATAGCATGTTGCAAAGGCATGCTGGTATGTGTAGTTCAACAGTTGGAGGGTCGCTTATTGCCCACCCCTGCACTAGGGGGAGGCTTGTGGCCATTCACTGTGAGATTCAATAGTTGGTCAGATCAGTTGTACGATTTCCCTTGAAATTTCTTCCTTACAGATACAGGACGATTTGTATTTAAAATGCAACTATTTCATATAAGACCATACGATTTGATCAATCCCATCACATAATGTGTGTCAATTCCTAGACGATCAGTTGAGATCTCTCTGCAAAGCCATTTGATCTGCAATCCAACTACACGAGAGCGAGGGCGCGCATCAGGGTCACAGATCAGTGTCGCAGAAGACTCTAAATACAACTATTTTCATATGATTGGTCTGTCCAACTTGTAGAAACTGGCCAAATCGTGTGATCAATTGTCCCGTGTATGGCCAGCATAAGGGTTAGGCTGCAAGGGGGAGGGTTAGGCTGCGGGCAAGGTGGGTTAGGGGGAGGGTTAGGCTGCTTACCTGCATACGTCGGGATTGTGGCGGTCGTGCTGTCAGTATTCTGAGTGCCAGCAACCTGACCGCTGGGACCCTGTACCCAATCCTATAAACCACTTTAATTTTACATTTATGGTGTTTGTCACTGCACTGATTAATTTGACATGCGACACTTGTATTTCTGTGTGCGACTGATTCTGTATAAAGTACAATGGAATTTGGCGGGGGAAAAAAATCAGCTGCCGCTGCATCGTAGCATTTTGTATACAGATTCAGAGACTCTGTCGCACACAGATACACAAGTGTCATATATCAAATTAATCAGCACAGTCTCCTGGTGTGTCCTAGTCACATCACATTGAGATTACGATCACACGTCCAGGGTCTGCTTTGTGGCTTGGTGCTAGTGTCTTTGGCTTACCCTGGTTTACTGACCTCTTGAATAATCAAAAATAATGTCCTGAATTTTTTAATGAATAAACTGGAACAATTGCACCATGATAAAGTATCTTTACAGTGGTATAGTGCATGCAACACACCCAAATACATCATTATTCCCTATTGTTGTACTTTTTAGAACTCCAATTATTTTGTTTCTTTTCTTCCAGAGACGAAGCGCCTGTATGAAGTACAATATGAGCGAGAGGGAACTCTGGGTTCTGATTACTATGATTTGGTAATTGTGGCGGCTCCTTTGCACAAAGCTGGGCACCCGATTTCATTTCTGAACTTCGAGACTAATTTTCCAGAGTCCACAGGTTCCTATCATCGGGTGGTATCTTCCATTGTGCATGGCTATCTCAATTCCTCCTACTTTGGTTTCACAGATCCCAAGCTTTTTCCTTTTGCTAGTATCCTTTCCACAGATACCCCAGATGCTATATTTCATAGCCTAGAATGTCTGTGCCCTGTAAATGTATCCGTTGGCTTCCGTCGCAAGCCCCCACAGGAAGCTGCAGTGTGGCGGGTGCTATCTTCACGGCATTTGGACAGAAAAGAACTCAAGACTCTGTTTAAGTCGTATTACTCTGTTCAAGTAATTGAGTGGCAGGCGTTTCCAAGCTATGGAACCACCAGTTCTTCCAGGACATTACCTCCCATCGTTCTTCACGATGGTCTTTATTACCTAAGTGGTGTGGAGTGGGCTGCCAGCTCTGTGGAGATGATTGCAGTAGCTGCAAAAAATGTTGCTCTCCTGGCTTTCAATCGCTGGTTTGAGCTCAATGAGAAAATAGATCAGCCAGACTTGATGCACAAACTGAAGACTGAACTTTAGGGCAAATTGCCATTAGCACCGTTTTTTGACACTTTATCATAGCATTATGCTAAACCTGGCTTTATGGCTCATCAGATCCCCTGCTCTACATTGGACAGCTGTTTCTTCCGTATGTTTTGTGATTGGAACTTGGAAGAAGGTTGTAAAAACCTTACTGGATTTTGTGTTTGGAATAACTGGAAGATATTGGTTTTTAATGATATTTTCATTTTACACTGGAGAAAACCGACATCTGTGACTTTTAATCTTCTAGAACTACAGTAATATGCAGGACTTTGAAGATGACTATTTTGATGAGTTACGGTGCATTTTTTTTTTTATTTATTTCAAACATTGTGATTGTGTCTTGTACTTAGTGTTGGCCATAAGTTGCGATTACTTCAAAATAATTCCCGATGGTCAAGTAATACACAAGGAAACAGTGTGATTGTATAGAGTGGTTTAACCCTATATAAATTTGTGGTTCCTCAGATGTAGAGCTTCGACTCTTTGGTTCCTTCCCAAAATTGAAAATTATACATAATAAAATTTCACAAATTTTTTGAAGCTAGCGACAGGCAGCAGAGGCCTGGTAGCATAAACCATCCCATGTTTTCTATGATTGTGCATGGTGCAAGGCAATAAGCACAACAGCTAGACATGACCCATCTGAGCAATGTATGTACAGTTTAGAGGAGAGATGGTGAAGACACAAGTCATTGATGGTTTGTATGATGAGAAGGTCAGATGTTCTCAGAATCTAGTGGTGATAATAAACTGTTTAATTTCTTTATTCATTATTTTTACCAGATTGTGTTGTTAAGTTGTTTTCCTGGCATCAGGGGCTATGGCTGGCTACCTGCCAGTAGACTTGCTAGTGGGTAATGTAATCAATCGGGGCAAATCAGTACTTAATTGAGCCTTCTCAGTTACCAACTATGATACAATAAGGACAGGTGGGACTTTATCATTGGTGTCATTCAATATGTCTTTAGGGCAAGGCAGAGGTCTTGGTCTGTGACATTATGGGGGCAGAATCGAGCAGCTAGATATTATTAAAGACCATAGCGCAGTACTGTGAAAGGGTAGCAAATCCAGTATAGTAAATTTGTTTTTTGATCTAGTAAATTAAACTGTATCAGGTAGCAGAGAAATAGGAGAAACATTTCTAGGCACACTGTCATAAATTGCTCCAAAATGTAGTGCTTTGAACCATTTGGTATTTGCACACACATATATGCAGAGCCATGCACGTCTCGAGATGCAGCCGGATCTGTCGGCCAGTATATGTGCCTATTTTGCGACAAGTAGTCATCATAACTATGTATTTGAACTTTCCCCTAAGCAGGTGCTAAAGATATGCCTCCTAACAGGTAAGTGAATCATTGCTGGCCTAAATAAAACACATTTGCATTAATACACCCTTACAGAGCAATGCCTATGTGAGAATGCCCCTTCACACCCCTATTCCTCCACCAGTCATTGTGCTTTTTGTGTCCATAAGGCCTCCCACTCTGCAGTGCTCAATCTGTATCTGTCTTACTGTATTTTGCTAGGTAGTAGAATTCATCTATGTAAATTTAAGCATCTCTGCAAGGTTTGGAGGGAGAGTTTTCCTTACATAGATAAATCCACACATACCTCTATCCGCCGTGCGCTACAAGTCTCGTTACACATAACGCGTGAGTGCAGTGTGACTCTCTAGCGCAGAGCGTCTTTTTCTGCAACTATTTCCCTTCAACTGTGTCTTAATTGCAGAGCGATGTGAATAGTATGCACAAGCAGCTTCTGCTGATTAAATGCGGCATGCCTATATTCTGTGTGCAGGCGAAATGTTACTTTTACAGTGGCTGTGACACTGTAATGTAGCATTTCGTATGCAAACACACCGGTATCCGTATAGAGAATATAGACATGCCGCATATAATTTTAGTCTGCAGAAGCTGATTGTGTGTTCTATTTACACATTTGAAGGGAAAAAGTAGCACAAAAAGACGCTCATGTCATGCCATGGCATGGCGCAACTAGTAGGGTTGTTTAACGTGAAAGGAGGCTAGATGTATGTGGACATATCTGTACACAGAAATGCTCCAACACCACTGGAGACAGCACGGTGTAGTGGTGAGATGCTGTGATCCCAAATGGTCTTCAAATCAACCCGACACCTGAGCATCTTGATCATTTCTTAACTGACCATTGATCATAACAGATACTGAGCAGATGATTGCTTTCAAATCCAGGTTGTCTCTGGGAATCATCACCAGGGGGTACATTTACTAAGGTTCGATTTTGGTATTTGATTTTATTAATCTATAAAATCGTCTGAAATCGAATTTAGATCGAATTGCAAAATCTCTTAAGAAATCCCTCATTTACTAATGTTCGATTTTGCTTTCGATTGTTAAATCCAATTCGATTAGGTTTGATTTTGAACAGTGATTTCATGTTCGATTTTGCAAGCCAAAAGGCAGAGGCTCATCTCTCTCAGCCAATGAATGCTCAGCCCCGCCATTTCTAAGGGAAATTCCGCAACTGCCCTGTCATTCGGGAAGTACTGTCCTTAGAGGACGGTACAGTTCGGGCTCTTCATTTTTGTTTTCAGAAGACCGTGGATGTCTCCAGTACTTGGACAAGAGGACCAGTCCAGGTATTGTAGGTGTGTGATAAAATTATACTGTCACAGTGTGTGTCTTTTCTTTTAACATTTATTTATATAGGTAAACTAGAGGTACCAGCAGACACTTAATGCCCCGCATGCTGATACTTGTGGTTCTCCAAATACAAGCATGCGGGGGAGGCTTGCTGAGACCTGTAGTTCTGCTGTTAAAGACAATGTTATCACTTGTATTTTTTACACAACACTTTACACTATCAACCTGGCGCTCACCGTCCAGGGGTGCCGGGAATAGCCCTGGGCTATAAGCCCAGGCCTAGGGTTCCCTGGAGAGGGGGACCCCTTTATTTGGGGGGTGTCCCCCATCTTCCCCGGTGAAAGGGTTCCCCTGGCTTGTGGCATTACACCCCCTGCTAGAAAGTGTCTACATCGTTTGTCCCCTATATTTCCAAAACCAGGACTGGCTCTGAAATGTCCGGCACTGATTTTGCTTTTAGGAGGGGACCCCATGTAATCTTTAACACTTTTTTTGAAGCTTTTAACACACATGCATCCACGAATCTCACTAATCTGTGCATGTCTGTGTGTCATGAAGCAGTTCTACTTGGGTATTTGAAGTTCAATTTTGTGTTTGATTTCAAATCGAATAGTAGTAAATAAGGGATTTGTGTGTTAGTCTATGTAAAAGTACCAATGTATTTCCGATGTTCGATTTTGAGTAAAATTCGGTTTTATGTTCGATTTGACCTTTAGTAAATCTCCAAATGCAAAATCGAATGAAAAATTCAATGTCAAATCGCACTAGACTCAAATGTTAGTAACCCCATCCAATTGAATAACAGAAATCTCGCACCTGTGGGAACAACCCCATAGGTGTAAGATTTTTTTTTTTTATAAACTCGCACCTAATTGAATATGACCCTAAATGTAGTAGTGATTCTTGCTCCTTTTGTAAATGACAAAAAAAATAACAAAGTTGAGGAAAAAGGACACAATTCAGTTATAACATACAAAAGATAAGTCCCATACTGAGTGACTCTCGCCATGCATCATTATGCTCAACCTGTAACTTTATACAAATTTCCATTTAACAAATGCAAAATTGAGGAAAAAGTAGCACAAAAAAGTAGCAAAGTTGAGAGAAAAGAAGCAAAATACATCAAAAGTACACATTCCAGATTAAACAAGCAAAAGATAAGTCCGATCCTCCTCATTCATCATTATGCTCAACTTGTGACGTTATACCAATTTCTATGCAACATGCAAAATTGAGGAAAAAGTAGCAATATTATTGAAAAAATATGCAGTTCAGGAATCGTGCCAGGCGCATTGTGCCATATGGTGCAAAAATGAGAGATATGGTAAGAACTTACCTTTTGTTATTTCTCTTTCCTCAAAGTCCATAGGGTCCACAGGGAGACGTTGAGGTATAGGTGATGATTGAGTCATCCAGGCACCATGCAGTTAAATTTTTCTCCCAGGATGCACTGGGTCTCTTTCCTATACCCTGCTCCCGGGCCAGAGGCCGGAGGATAAAAGAAGAAAGTCTGGAACACTCAAGAATCATGTTCTCACACAAGGAGATGGAAAACTGGTGACCAGAGCGAAGCCCATCTGAAGCTCAGGTGCGTCAGGGTGGGTGCCCTGTGGACCCTATGGACTTCAGGGAAAGGGATACCAAAGGTAAATTCTTACCATATCTTTTTCCTCTTCAGGGTCCATAGGCTCCACGGAGAGACCTGGGGATGTCCCAAAGCAGTCCCTTTAAGGGTGAGGACGCTCCTGTGCAGAGAGGACAATCCGCCACCCAAAGGAAGCATCCTGAGAGGCAAAGGATGCAGAATACCTCAGAAATGTCTGGACAGAAGACTACGTGGCCGCCTTACAAAGCTGAACAGCCGAGGTGCCACGGCGAGCAGCCCACGAAGGACCCATAGACCGAGTAGAGTGAGCAGTAACAGAGGGTGGCATTGTAAGGCCCTCATGAGTGTAAGCATCAGAGATCACCATGCGAAGCTATCTAGCCAAAGTTTGTTTATTGGCTGGCCATCCCTTCTTGCGAAAGCCATAGTGGACAAACAAGGAAGGGAACTGGCACTGTCCACATGAATCCCGAGGACACCTACCACATCCAAAGAGGCCTCACCTGCCGAGAGGTCTGGAGAATTAAAGGCCGGTACAATAATTTCCACAATGTGGAACCTAGAAAACACCTTAGGAAGGAATCCAGGGTGAAACCGCCCTGTCCTGGTGAAAGACAAGAAATAGGGAATGGCAAGAGAGAGCCCCCAAGTTTGACACTCATCTGGCGGAAGCAATAGCCAAAAGAAAAACAGGCTTACCTGTAAGCCATTTGAGATCCACTGAGACCAGGGGTTCAAATGGAGGGCCCTAAGGACAATCGCCAAATCCCAAGTTGCCACAGAAGGGACAAAGGGAGCCTGAATGCGAAGGACACTCTGTAGGAAAGTGCAGATATCAGGAGAGGAGCAGTCCTTCGCTCGAACCACACTGAAAGAGCAGAGACATGCACCTGCAGGGAGGCAAGGCGGACACCAAGATCCAAACCCGCCTGCAGAAAAGCCAAACTCTGGATATCCGAAATACCTGGGAGTCGTAACCCTTGGGATGACTCCATTGAAAATAGGCGCCCCACACCCTGTGGTAAATTCTAGCAGAGGTTGGTTTACACGCCCTAAGCATGGTCTCAACCACAGAGCCAGAAAACCCCCTAGACCTTGGGAGGGATATCTCAAAAGCCACGCCATCAAAGACAAACGACCCAGGTCTGGGTAAAGGCATGGACCATGAGGCAAGAGGTCCGGATGTTGAGGCAACAGCAACAGAGTGTCTATGGAGAGACTGAAGATCTGAGTTCCAGTGACATCAGGGCCTCGCTGGAGCTACCAGAAGGAGAGTGCCTCCCTCTTTTTAGAACTTCTGAAGTACACGAAGAAGAAGGGAGAATGGAGGAAACCGGTGCGCAAACTGGAAGAGCCACTCGACTGTAACAAAAGAGACAAACTGTGTAATCACAAAAACCACACATCCCCCTCCTCAACCCTCAGGAGTTTGGAAAAAAAAACCAGGATTATTGGTTGAGAAAGGTGAGCACAATGGCCTTTGTGATTTCAACAATCAAGCTGGATTTCTACCCAAAAACAAGGAGAGTGAAGAGCTTATACCTACTGAACCCTATTGGCACTGAAACTCAGTAATCACAGTGTCATATAAGAGAGACTATAGCAGACATACATATTTTATAAATATCAATGTATACCAGGAAGATATTATCGGGCTTCTACAGGTCTAGCCTGTGGATTACCAGTAATTAATAATATTAATTACCTGTCATGCGTCTAATACTCCTGTGGGTCATCTTCTGTTCTGAGCTTCGCTACTATACTGTCACCAGGGGAAGATGACGGAACGTGTGCCAGTGGAAAGATCTATAACATGAGATACAGCTCACATTGGTCCGCAGCTGAAGTCTGAGTTGCAGTAACTTCACACTATGGCCGTAAAGTTTGGGGTAAAGATGACCTCACAACAGTCCAGAAAGGTAGTTCTTTTGGTTGTCGACCTCACATTTTCTTTCATGGAGAAGGCCCACCTGAAAAACAAATTTAGAGGCGCGATAATATGTTCCTGCTATACATAAATATTTATTATTATCAATACTATTACTAGTGTTTCTTTATATAACATTACCAACTTATATAACAGTGCCGTACAGAAAATACATCATTCATAACATTCCCTGCCCCATAGGAACTTAGTTTAAATTAGGTATTACACAAGCACTCTCATACACATACTGTGTTTCATATATATATATATATATATGTTGGTAAGGGGAATTTGCACTAAGACAGCTGGATTTTTAGAAAAAGTAAACTTGAAATATAACATATTTCATATATATATATATAACATATAAGGAGACCAACTGTGAAATCACAAAAGACCATTCTACAACCAATTTACTTAGCGCTGAATAGAGAATACATGTCATTTCTACTTCAGGGTCCATAGGGTATCCACAGGATACCTTGGGGTATAGGTGTGACGTCAGTCGCAGGGCACCAAAGAGTTAAGCTTTCAGCCTCCCAGGATGCACTAGGTCCCCCTCCTATACCCCGCCCCCGGGCCAAGGCACCTCAGTTTAGTTTGGTGCCCGGCCGGAGTCGGGTGCACCTGTTGGAGTGGGGGCTAGAAGAGCCCCTGAAGCTTATTCTTCATGCAGCTGTGGCTGCACAACTGGATGTACAGCATGGACAGTCAGTCCTGACGTCCATGCTGTCTTCCCTACACCCCGCCGGTACCAGAACGCCGGTACTGATCCGGGGATGCTGGTGGGCGTCTGGGGTCACAGCTAGCGGTGACCCCAGATGCTCCGGACCATGGCCGGATTCAAGGGGGACAGAGGTAAGCAGCGGGGTCCCGCGGTGGGTCCCCGCTGATCACATGGTCCTAAGTCCCCAGGCAGGGGGCTCCCTGGGGACTGGCTGCAGCGTGGAGCCAGGCGACCAACCTGCGCTTCCACTACCCCCTGGGACAGCGGACCGCAGCAGAGCGGTAGCGCTGCGGCGTCCCAGGGGTTAAATGCATGCCAGGGGAGCGCGCCTTCCCTGTCTCACAGCCGGCGCCTCCCCCGCTGCACACAGCCCTCTCTGCATGCTGCCGACTGGTCCTGTGGCAGCGCTCCTCCCCCAGGCCAGCTTCCTCTCTGCTCCTCGGCGGCCATCTTCTCCAGAACGCATGGTGAACGCTGCTGGAAGCGCTGGACGGAAGCATCGTGGTCTGGGTCCCCCCGCATACCTCTCCTCCGCTGTGGTCAGGTCTGTGTATGCAGCGCTGTGTCCTACCAGGCCCTGTGTCTGTGTAGTTGAGTGATCAGCGCTGTTAGTGCAGGAATTGTTATTTCTCTGCATTGTATGTGACTGTGCTAGCGCTGCTGCCTGTAATCTTTTCTTCATCTAAACTGTCAGCTTTATTACTGTCCCTGTTCTTTCTGCTAAAGCCCTTGCGGTGCGGTGCTGCAGGGTGGTCTCTCGCCTATTTAATACTTAATTGGTGAGAGAGGTCACATACGTGGTGCCATCATGTCTGAAAGTGATTTTCCCCTCCGGCTACAGTGTACCACGTGCAAAGTACCGTTAGCGGAGGGGGAGGGTAGCGCGGAGGGCCTTTGCCGGCAGTGTTTGTCCATGGCGCGGCCTATTACGGTTACAGCACCGGTACAGGAGCCGCCCTGGGCTTGTTTCGCTCAGGCGTTAACAGCTTTAGTGGGCCAGTTAGCTCCGCAGCCCGCGTTTACTCCGATGGGTTTGTCCCAGCAGTCTGTGGTGTCGTCACCCATGCAGGGGTTCCCACGACAATTGGTGGTACCCCACAGTCTCCCTATTTCCCCGCTCCCGGGTTCTCAGGAGCCAGCGTGGGTTAACTCCCTGACGAGTTCTGTACAGCACTTGTCGGATGTGTTGCAAGGGGAGTCTGTGATGCGGTCTCATAAAAGGCCGGTGGCGTCTCTGTCCGCTCCTTATGAGGATGACGAAGGGACGTCTGATGATGGGGAGATTCTAGATCCTTACGATCAGGAACCTCTCCATACTAAGGACGCTGATGCTAAGTCCAAAGTATATATTCCTGGACTTATTCGGGCGGTCCGCACAGCCTTGGTGATTGAGGACGAAGTTCCCCCAGCGGCTAAATCTAAGTATGCCTTTTTCAAAGATGTGAAGGGCGATGCCACAGTCTTTCCTCTTTCGGGTCAGTTGGTGGACCATTTAGAGGAGGCGTGGAAACAACCTGGCAAAAGATACCAGCCGCAGAGACGCCTGGCGGTGGCTTATCCGTTCGCGGATAATTATTTTGCGAAGTGGGAATCCCCTCCACAGGTGGATTCTCACGTGACCCGTCTTGTCCGTAGTGCCACATTGCCGATGCCATCCATGTCCTCCCTTAAGGATGCTACGGACCGCAAGGTAGAAATCTGCCTGAAGTCCGCTTATTCCCTTGCAGGGGGGGCAGCACGGCCGGCTATGGCCATTTGCTGGGTTGCCAGAGCGATGGAGCGCTGGGCGGATTCATTAGAGGCTTCTTTTGAATCCGACTGTCCGGCCGATCAGGCGGAGTTGATTGGCAATCTCCGTGATTCGGCCACCTACATCAACGAGGCGGCTCTAGACATTAGTACTCTGGTGTCTAGAATTTCTTCAGCAGCGGTAGCTGCTCATCGCACCTTGTGGCTGCGATCCTGGAAGGCGGACGCAGATTCCAAGAAAGGTCTGGAAGCGTTGCCGTTTACCGGAGAAGTTCTCTTCGGTCCGGATCTGGATAAGATTGTGGCCACGCTGGCGGCAGCCAAATCTGCCTGTCTCCCGTCGGCCGCTGCTCCTTCTGGTTCGGGACCATCGTCCTTTCGGTCATCTAGGGCCCAGGGCAGGCCCAAACCACAGTCGTTTCCTCGACAGGCTGGCCCTAAGAAATCGGTCAAGCCCCGGAAGCAGGCATGGAGTACCAGACGTCCGGCCCCCAAGCCAGATGACAAGCCTGCGGCCTGACGGTCCGGGCCTCCCTTTGGGGGATCCCAGGGTGGGAGGCCGCCTGCTACAGTTCGCCCAGTGTTGGTCGACCACTACGACAGACACTTGGGTTCTGGAGGTGGTTTCTCACGGATACGCCCTCTCCTTCCGGCACAGACCCCCGGCTCGCTTCTTCACCACGGGTCTCCCATCAGACCGGAACAAGGCTACGGAGCTGCGGAAGGTATTGCACTCTATGCTCCAGGCTGGAGTTATAGTGGCGGTTCCATTCTCCCAGAGGGGCCAGGGTTTCTATTCAAATCTATTTTTGGTACAGAAACCCAATGGGTCATATCGTCCGATTCTCAACCTCAAAGCACTCAACAAGTCTTTGCGGGTCCCGAAGTTTCGGATGGAGACCCTACGGTCCATCATTCTGGCGCTGGAACCTGGGGACTACTTGGTGTCATTGGACATACAGGACGCTTACCTGCATGTCCCTATTCTTTGGCGCCATCAACAGTTCCTCAGGTTCGCAATCAGCAGCGACCACTTCCAGTTTCGGGCGTTACCTTTTGGCCTGGCAACAGCACCACGTGTTTTCACCAAGGTGATGGCGGTCATGGCGGCTTCTCTGCGGCTGCAGGGAGTCCGCATGTTGCCGTATTTGGACGACCTGTTATTGGTGGCAGGATCTCCAGAGCTCCTGTTACGCCACTTGGACCTGACCATTGCACTGCTGCAACGGCATGGCTGGCTAATCAACTGGCAGAAGTCCACTCTAATCCCGTCTCGGAGGATTCTGCATCTTGGAGCCTTATTGGACTCGGGACAGCAAAGGATCTTCGTGACGGAGGACAAGATCTCTGCTTTACAGTCAAGGGTGCGCAGTTGTCTGCACAGCCGCCGGGTGTCCTTACACTCGGCGATGAGGTTACTGGGCTCCATGGTGTCGGTGTTCGACATGGTGGAATACACCCAGTTTCACTCCAGACCTCTGCAGCACCTGATCCTGTCCAAGTGGAACGGGCTGACTCAGTCTCTGAAGTCCCAGACGATTGTGCTCACCCAGGAGGTTCGCCTGTCCCTTACGTGGTGGTTACAGACGACCCACCTCAACAAGGGACGTCCGTTCTGGGTTCCAAATTGGGTCCTGTTGACAACGGACGCCAGTCTTCGGGGCTGGGGAGCAGTTTCGGGTCCACACTTGTTCCAGGGCAGGTGGACGCCGACAGAAGCGGAGCTTCCAATAAATATCTTGGAACTCCGTGCGGTCTTCAATGCTCTCCAGCAGGCACAGCGGTTTCTCCAGGGTCGCCCGGTGCAGGTCCAGTCGGACAACGCTACCACCGTGGCCTACATAAACAGGCAAGGAGGAACTCGCAGTCGGGCGGCTCTCGTAGAGGTCTCTCGGATCCTGGTTTGGGCGGAGCGCAATCTTCCGGCCATATCAGCGGTCTTCATCCCGGGAGTGCTCAATTGGGAGGCGGACTTTCTAAGTCGCCAGGACGTTCATCCGGGGGAATGGTCCCTGCACCCGGACGTTTTTCAACTACTGGTGGACAGGTGGGGTCTTCCAGAAATCGACCTCATGGCGTCCCGGCACAACAACAAGTTGCCGGTGTACGAGTCTCGCACAAGAGACGAAGGGGCGTCTCTGGTGGATGCTCTGTCCGTCCGGTGGACGTTTCGGTTCGCATACCTGTTCCCTCCGGTCTCCCTTCTTCCACGGGTAATCCGGAAATTCAAACAGGAAGGAGGGGACGCTCCTGTTGATAGCTCCCGCGTGGCCCAGACGGCACTGGTTCTCAGACCTTCAGGGTCTGTCCGTGGACATTCCTCTGCGGTTGCCGCTACGACCGGACCTTCTGTCTCAGGGTCCTTGCCTTCACCCGGACCTGACTCGGCTGTCTTTGACGGCGTGGCTGTTGAGACGGCCATGCTGAGGTCCCGGGGGTTTTCCAGCTCTGTGGTGCGTACCATGTTGCGAGCTCGGAAACCGTCTTCCGCGAGGATATACCATCGCGTGTGGCATACGTTCTTCCAGTGGTGTCGACCGAGAGGTTATGCACCGCGGGAGTTTCGTCTGTCTCGGATTCTCGCCTTCCTGCAAGCGGGACTAGATCATGGGCTTCGCCTTGCTTCTTTGAAGGTACAGGTTTCGGCCCTATCTGGTTTCACCGTAGGATTGCTACAATCCCGGATGTGCGCACCTTTATGCAGGGTGTTCTCCGCATTCAGCCGCCCTTTGTTCCACCTGTGGCGCCTTGGGATTTGGCTGTGGTCCTGAGGGCTCTCCAAGGACCGCCATTTGAACCACTGGGCTCAGTGGATCTTAAATGGCTAACAGCTAAGACTGTTTTCCTTCTGGCCATTGCTTCGGCCAGACGTGTTTCTGAGTTAGGGGCTCTTTCTTGTAGACCCCCTTTCTTGGTTTTTTATGGGAACAGGGCAGTGCTCCGCACTCGGCCCGAGTTTCTTCCCAAAGTTGTTTCCCAGTTTCATATTAACGAGGAAATAGTTGTTCCGGCCTTTAACTCACCGGGTCTTTCCGTGGGTGAGGCCTCTTTGGATGTTGTGCGGGCCTTAAGGACTTATGTTGACCGCACTTCTTCGTTTAGGAAGTCGGACGCTTTGTTTGTCCTCTTTGGCTTCCGTAAAAAGGGTTGGCCTGCTTCAAAGCAAACTTTGGCAGCCTGGATCCGTATGGCTATTTCTGAAGCTTATCTTCATGAAGGCCTACCGGTCCCTCCTTCTCTGAAGGCTCATTCCACTAGGTCTGTGGGTCCTTCGTGGGCAGCTCGACGTGGTGCCTCGGCAGTTCAGATCTGCAAGGCTGCTACGTGGTCTTCTGTCCATACCTTCGTGAGGTATTACAGGTTTGACACCTTCGCCTCTCAGGATGCTTCCTTCGGGCGGCGGATTCTCCTTTCTGCACAGGAGCGTCCCCACCCTTAAAGGATACTGCTTTGGGACATCCCCAAGGTATCCTGTGGATACCCTATGGACCCTGAAGTAGAAAATATGAGATATGGTAAGAACTTACCCTTGTTATCTCTATTTCTACGAAGTCCATAGGGTTCCACAGGACTCCCGCCCTGTCGCACCTGTGCTGCAGATGGGCTTTGCTCTGGTCACCGGTTTTCCGTCTCCCTCTGGTGAGAATGTGATTCTTGTATGTGTCCAGATCTTTGTTCTCTCTCTTCCTTCTCCTCCTCCGGCCTATGGCTTGGTAACTAACTGAGGTGCCTTGGCCCGGGGGCGGGGTATAGGAGGGGGACCTAGTGCATCCTGGGAGGCTGAAAGCTTAACTCTTTGGTGCCCTGCGACTGACGTCACACCTATACCCCAAGGTATCCTGTGGAACCCTATGGACTTCGTAGAAATAGAGATAACAAGGGTAAGTTCTTACCATATCTCATATTTTTGTTGAAGCTGGATTATTGGCTGAGACAAGATCAGTTTAAAATTGAATCGCAGCGACACCATCTTGCGACTGGCCGCAAGACACCATCCTGGAAATGAGATCGCAAGACCCCATTTTGCGAATGGCCTCCTAAGCGCCATTTTAGATAAACTCACACTTTAGTACATGTGGCGATATTACTATTAGCATCATGCGATTGCACCTGTGACCATCGCCATAAGTTACGGCGATTCATCAAAAGCCCATTTCATGACTACGTAGTTTCAGTGCTCTGGATAAAGTGTATATTATTATAATTCCCCTAAAGGATATATTTCAGAAATGGCTGTACAGTATGTCAAAATTGGATTGCATTAGCAACAACAGAGCAAATGGCCACGTGACAACTAGCCTGTGTAGACAAGCTTCCTGGACATAACGTCTGCTCTCACTCCAGGTGGCCCTGCTCGAATACAGCAAGAGGGTCGTTTGTAGCACCTTACATTAGCAGGCTTCCTACAATAAAATACCTTCAAAGCCAAGAGTGTTATCTGAGGTTTGGGTCTTGTAGCTGTGCTAATTTGCATTTACACAAGAACCTGGGAGAACAAAGGACTGTACTTTTTAGCCTGGGAAGGGTGGGGGCTGCTGAGCAAGGGGGGCATGTGGAACTATAATGCTCAGCATTCCACACTGCTAGGTGTTCACTTAGTTTAAGTGAGATTTAAGTGCACCATTTCTCATACACACATTAATACGCACAATTGCTTATTAGAGAATGGATATCCTGTATGAAAACGCTGTTTATTAGCTTCATGTGCATGCATCTGCCCCAAGTTAACTAGCGTCTTTACATCACACCCCGCATACTTACACATTACATATTCACATAAAAGGTTTAATAAGCTTTAAAGTATAAGATTTAAGTTTGTTCATTTAGCATAAATGCTGTGAAATAAAGATTATTTGGTAACTAAGGTTTTATACATGAAAAGTAAGCCGTGATTGGTATTGTACTGATGCGTACTCTTTCAACAGTATTCTCGTACCATCGGTGTGGAGATCGCATCATGCATTCTCAACTTATGGACCGCAGAGACTTCAAGCAACAAAATGTACATAATATGAACAACTGTTAGGATGTTGCATGGGGCAGGAAACCAGAGAACCCCAGTTGTTAGAGGCTGGGTTGTGTCTATTTGAATCACCTGTTAAATGCCTTGTAACATATGACCTCTCCTTTAGGACCAATGGTATTAGCAACAAACTTCTCTATTGTGGTGTTTATTTCTGGGGGGTATAAATATGTGTGCTGACCCTGGGTTCCTAGTCTTTGTGCTGAATGCTGATTGACGAGGGGTTTCTTACTGATGCCTAACATCTGGACCAGAGAGCGCTGCGTATGTATAATTGGGTCTGTATAATCTCTTTGCGCTAAGATTATATGAGGATCATAGCGTGTAACTGCTGTACTTTTACTTGAATAATACTTTGTGCTTTGGAACCACATGTTCTAAGTCTGGAGTCTTTATTTACTGGATGACTGCGTACGCAAATTAGCATCTTCCTTAGAGGTTTATAGGAAGGATATTAGAAGGTATAGGCAGGGGTATATAGAGGTTCAAAGGCAGTATCCTTAGTTGGGGGATCATCGTGAAGTCACTTACCTACTCACATGGCACATGCGGTTATCGATATCTCAGCAAAGGGTGGAGTGGCCACATGCAGGGTTTACCTGCAACCGCTTTGTGCTGAAAGATCGCTATCCGTTTTCGTGTGAGCCAAGGAAGCTGACTAGAATCCAGGGATAAGAGAGGAAAAAGTTTGTTTTCCTTTGTTGATAGAACCTAACGTTTAAAGGGGTGCTGCAGTATTGAGCACGCGGCTGAGTCGCAGTTTTGCGCACAGTAAAGATGCACTTTTGTATACGCAGCTAAAAAAAAGTTGTCATACGGTTGTGTGGTAGTCGCATTATTGTGTATGTGACTGGTCGCACAATAGCGTTTACGTACTTCCGGTTGTGCTGCCACGTGTTTAAATAAAGCAGTTGAGGTTTACATTTTTCAATTGTTATCAATATCTGGGTTAACGTGTATTTTTCTGCGCAGGAAAAAGTGTGTAACAGTGAGTATTTGTTTGTAGAGGTAACTTGTTCCCTACAGTTAGAGGTACCATATGACCTTTAAGGGCTAGGTGCTAGCCGCTCATTAAGCAGCTTACCGTTCAGTACACAGAGCAGGTGTATGGTTTGCTATTTTTGTTAGGGACCGGCTCTCAGTGTGATTGCAGTGTTCAATAATTAGGTTGGGTTATTTGAGCATTGTAGTTAAGCCGCACTAGGAAACTTGTGATTGTAAGCTGAGAGGTAATAGGTGAGCGGGGGCATCTAGAAATTTCTTCCGTAGGTGAGTGGGGGCATCTAGAAATTTCTTCCGTAGGTGAGCGGGGGCATCTAGAAATTTCTTCCGCAGGTGAGCGGGGGCATCTGGAAATTTCTTCCGTAGGTAAGGGAGAGTATCTAGACTGTCTTTCACCAATTTAAATCTTTATTGAAAAACTTAGGGTTCTCCAGGATGAGGGCCAAGCGATCGGTAGAGATGTTAAATGATTTGCTGCTGTTGGAAGTGCCACTTGGGTCGGCGCGGCATATTCTTTATATTAAGTACGGTGCCAATGCAACCAGGTATTGTGATTTATGGTTTAATATGACGAGGAAGAGTGTTAAACCGTTTCCTAGAATTGGTAGTTTTGATAAAAATGTATTAGATAATGTCCGGGACCACATCAGTCTGATGCGCTCTCGAGGTAAAAGGTAAAATATTATGAATGTTTAAAGTTGTGGCAGCATGAAGGGGATGCGTGGCTTAAAAATGTGCAAGCGACGCAAACTAGCGTTGTGAGCGCATTGCCAGAGAATACATCCACGACGCTAAATTGCAGTGTGGGCGAGCCGCAAAATGGCGCGCACGTGCTGCAAGGTAGCGTTGTGGAGAGTATTGACAGCAGTTCACGCTCACCACCCCCACCTTATGTGGATGGAGGTGCAAGTACAGTTACCAAAAATACCCAGAAAAATGTAACAAGCAATTTGTACCCTCTCTTACGCAACCATAAGGAAAATGTTTATGATGTGGATGATGAGCCTATTGTAATGTCTGCCATTTCCCATGCTGTGCAAATGATAGATGCTGCATCACCACAATCACGACCGGTGCCGCCATCTTCATCGGTAACAGCAAGGGAAGTGCTAACACACTCTGCACCCGTAGAGGAAGTTGTTAATACCATACGTAGCAGCAGCAGATTAAACCCCCAGCCAGGTAACCAGGTCAAAGGTAGCAGTGCTACCGGTCTGCATCCCATTCGGACGATAACTGTTCCGAATGGAAATGCAGATACAAACTGTGTAGTGCCCACGAGGGAAATAGTAATGCATTGTCCTTGGACAAGAGCAGAACTAAATTCCATCATAAATGATTACCCCGATCCCAAAAAGGACCTAGCCAAATGTCAAAGATTTTTGAGGAATTTGGGTAATTCTCATGAGCCAACTAATAAAGATGGGCGTGTGGTGTTAAGGGCCTGTCTACCACGCAATATCGACGGGACAAAATTTATCACGGATTGTGTATTGGATGGTGACGTTCCCTTAACAGACCAACTAAACCAAGATAATATTTCCCGCATCATAACTCAATTGGGTATATATTTTCCAGTAGTAGTTAACCGGAACAAAATTTTCACCATAAAGCAAAAGGAGAGTGAATCTGCAGAAGATTATTGCGACCGGGCTCTGCAGACTATCACCCAGTACACTGGGTTAGAGGATATTAAAGATAGCACTCACCACAGGAGAATGATTGTCATCATACTCATGGACGGTCTGAAAGATGACTTAAAGACTCGGGTTCAGACCTCTCAACCTGGCTGGAGGGGAGTCACAATAGATACACTCATAGAATGTGCCATAGAACATGATAAAAACATCTCAAAGAAGAGAGAGACCCAGAGCGAAAAACAAATGGCTGTCAGTATCCAAGCTCTGGAAGGAATGACGGTAACATCATAGCCAGTAGACACACCTGCACCTATACACACACTTGCACCTGAACAGTTACACGTCCTCACCAATCCCCCACCACAGCAAACACATCCTTACCCCACATATCATACACAACCACAGGTCTCATGCTACCCACAAACTTCATACCTCCCACCATACCCTTATCCTCCATATCCTTACCCATACCCACCATCTTTTCCTCTTGCTCAACTCCCACAACAATCCTTGCATCCGCCCCGTTCAAAAAGATGTTTTAACTGTCACCAAGTGGGACACATAAGTAAGTACTGCAAAGTGAAGAACACCACACATGAACACGAGTTTCCCCTGGGTTCATAGGCAACCCCAGTATCTTCTCCCAGGCCTTATATGACTGTTTACAATCTTTTCAACCTGCCAATGGATCTGTTATAATGTAAAATGTGGACGATTTATTGTTGTATTTAGCTCATGTTTAAATGATATTAAACTGTGTGCTTTATCTCTTACTCACAGGACACAAAGTTGCTAAGGATAAATGGCAGCCATGCCAGGCTAAGGTCAAATACTGAGAATACTATCCAACCAAGTGGCCCAGGCATTATTTAGAGCAGTAGCTATTAATAACAAGATTTAATTGCAGGAACCTGTATGCAGATACTATATCCCTAGAACTATTAAAAAAAATGATAGGGGGACTTATTTTACAGGTGACGTTTCCAAGAACATGTGTAAGGTGATGGGTAATAACACTAAGATTATCCCAGACTGTCTTTTCCTTTATTTGTCCCCCTTTGAGATACTGTTCAAACAGGCAGCCTCATGTGAAAATATGATAATGAGGTTACTGTGCAGGGTCTCACGAAGATGAATGAGAATAACAGAAATGTAAAGTATTAACTAACATGTCTAATGCAAACTGTCATGTCAAACCTGGAGAATTTGTTATGATCCAAAAAATTTTTAGCTCAGATTGTTTGATCGGTGGAAAGGTCCGTATCTGACGATACCACATCCTCAAAGGGTGGCCGGGGCAGATACGTGGGTCTATTCCACTCACTATAAGGAGGTTAACCAACCGGTGGAGATACAAGGCGGAGACCAGGCCGATAACATGGACCTGTCGATTGCGAGCTTGTGCTGGGAGGATTAAAAAGGTGACGGTGAGATATCTGAGCTAAAGAAATGTGTAGATCAGTGCTTCCAGCAATGGAGTGGTCTGCTGTGGTTATCCTAGTTCTTTTTTCCAGAGTTTCTGTCGTGATGATCTGTTTGGGGATACTCAGTGTCTGTGATGGAGGACCGATTGAGGAAATGGAAGCTGATGGCAGTGCTGATGGAGTGGAGTCAGGAGGAGTGCAATGCCAATCAGGGGAGTGTCTGACCAATCTTAGTACTGTTATTGTGTTACCTGGGAAGAGTAGTCCCAGAAGTTATGACCCGCACACATGTTGAAATGCTTGGTATACATAAAAACACACCATCACCATATCTTCACATGCAATATGAACACAGAGGAAAAAGAAATATGATACCTGGTGACGTGCATAAAGCCACTCAGTTAATTAGTGAGACAACTGGCTTTCAAGTTTTAGTCGCACTGGATCCCACCAGGATTGCTCGGGGTACATTAAATTTTAGATATATTCAGGAACTTGCTAAATTGATAGATAATATCACCGAGATGTACGATGACACATTCAGGTATACAGGGAGAGAATTGCAAGCATACAAGAAAGAACTGGTGCAACACAGGCTAGTGTTGAATTATTTAATTGCTGTTACTGGAGGGTATTGCGTAACGTTAGCCACCCAATTTGGAGTAAAATGTTGCACCTATGTCACCAATGATACCAGCGACCCCAAGGAGGTGATAGACCGGAAGATGGATGAAATTCTGCAGCTAAAATGGGAGTTTCGTAAGAACCATAACGCTTCAGTGGCTGAATTAGGGGAGAAGATAGAAGGATGAGTTTCATGGCTGAACCCAGTGAAATGGTTCTCAGGTCTAGGGGAATGGGTCCAGGAAATGATCGCCAGTATAGGCAAATTCTTAATCCTTATACTGATTGTCATCATAATAATTGGTATATGTGTCCGGTGTGTTCCTATTGTGTTGAAGTGTGGAAAATGTAAAAATAGAGTAAAACGAAAGAACGAAATTATGATGGTGGTCAGTATGAATACCGAGGTAAATACAGAACTGCATTACAACCGTGAACTAGGAAATACCATCATTTAATGTATTATATTTAGACATGCATAGAATGTATTGTTGAAATGTTATTTTTAAAACACCTCAGATAATGTAAAGTCTCAATTCCCCTTCGAGACTGCCTTTATAGGACTGGTGTGTCCCCACACCTTTCACATGTTCTTCCAAGATCCGCGGTGTGCGTATAATAGTTTTATGTCCCCACTCAGAGACACATTATTGATGGATTAAGAACCACCTTGTGCCATCCCATAATAACACTAAATAGTATAGAAATGTAAGCCTAAATTATATTTTAAAATCTGATTGTGATAGCATGTTGTTCGCTATCAAAGGGTGGACTGTCGAAGCTGGATTATTGGCTGAGACCAGATCAGTTTAAAATTGAATCGCAGTGACACCATCTTGCGACTGACCGCAAGATGCCATCTTGGAAATGAGATCGCAAGACGCCATTTTGCGAATGGCCTCCTAAGCGCCATTTTAGATAAACTCACACTTTAGTACATGTGGCGATATTACTATTAGCACCATGCGATTGCATCTGTGACCATCGCCATAAGTTACGGTGATTCATCAAAAGCCCATTTCATGACTTTACGTAGTTTGGGTGCTCTGGATAAAGTGTATATTATTATAATTCCCCTAAAGGATATATTTCAGAAATGGCTGTACAGTATGTCAAAATTGGATTGCATTAGCAACAACAGAGCAAATGGCCACGTGACAACTAGCCTGTGTAGACAAGCTTCTTGGACATAACGTCTGCTCTCACTCCAGGTGGCCCTGCTCGAATACAGCAAGAGGGTCGTTTGTAGCACTTTACATTAGCAGGCTTCCTACAATAAAATACCTTCAATGCCAAGAGTGTTATCTGAGGTTTGGGTATTGTAGCTGTGCTAATTTGCATTTACACAAGAAACTGGGAGAACAAAGGACTGTACTTTTTAGCCTGGGAAGGGTGGGGGCTGCTGAGAGAGGGGGGCGTGTGGAACTATAATGCTCAGCATTCCACACTGCTAGGTGTTCACTTAGTTTAAGTGCACCATTTCTCATACACACATTAATACGCACAATTGCATATTAGCGAATGCATAAGATCCTGTATGAAAATGCTGTTTATTAGCTTCATGCGCACGCATCTGCCCCAAGTTAACTAGCGTCTTTACATCACACCCCGCATACTTACACATTACATATTCACATAAAAGGTTTAATAAGCTATAAAGTATAAGATTTAAGTTTGTTCATTTAGCATAAATGCTGTGAAATAAAGATTATTTGGTAACTAAGGTTTTATACATGAAAAGTAAGCCGTGATTGGTATTGTACTGATGCGTACTCTCTCAACAGAATTCCGGTACCATCGGTGTGGAGATCGCATCAAGCATTCTCAACTTGTGGACCGCAGAGACTTCAAGCAACAAAATGTACATAATATGAACAACTGTTAGGATGTTGCATGGGGCAGGAAACCAGAGACCCCCAGTTGTTAGAGGCTGGGTTGTGTCTATTTGAATCAACCTGTTAAATGCCTTTTAACATATGCCCTCTCCTTTAGGACCAATGGTATTAGCAACAAACTTCTCTATTGTGGTGTTTATTTCTGGGGGGTATAAATATGTGTGCTGACCCTGGGTTCCTAGTCTTTGTGCTGAATGCTGATTGACGAGGGGTTTCTTGCTGATGCCTAATATCTGGACCAGAGAGCGCTGCGTATGTATAATTGTACTTGGGTCTGTATAATCGCTTTGCGCTAAGATTATATGAGGATCATAGCGTGTAACTGCTGTACTTTACTTGAATAATACTTTGTGCTTTGGAACCACATGTTCTAAGTCTGGAGTCTTCATTTACTGGATGACTGCGTACGCAAATTAGCGTCATCCTTAGAGGTTTATAGGAAGGATATTAGAAGGTATAGGCAGGGGTATATAGAGGTTCAAAGGCAGTATCCTTAATTTATATTAGTAACTGCCCCATAGGAGCTCACAGTCTAAATTTCTAATATGCAAGCATTCACACATATTCTTGGGGATAGATTTATTAAGCCACGATCATCAGCGACATTGATAATCCATGGCAAAAAAATATATACCCCCTAAATGTTGCATAAATATCTCTTTGCGCCTGTCCCTGTTGCAGGGTGATTTTACACAAAAACAATGGAGATAAATGGCGTATTAACAAGTCTGTTCTGCCACCAATTCACGCAGCACTGTATAGAGAATGTCATTCATATTTATCCCTGCCCCATTGGAGCTTACAGTCTAAATTTTCTAACAATCATTCACATTGTTGCATAAATATTTCCAAGCACCTATCACTGTTGGCAGGATGATTTTGCACTATGACAGGAGGAATTTTGACAATATGATCATGCACTGTAAAATAACAGACAAGCAGAGTAGTCACAAAATCCCATGCTGCCATAAATTTACGCACAGCTGTACAGAGAAAAGATGTAATTCCTATTAGTCCCTGCTCCATTAGAGCTTAAAGTCTATATTTCCTAAAACACAAGAGCTCACACACATACTAGGAAGTAGATTTATTAAACTAAAGACTATCAAAGCCACCAAAGATCACAACTTTGAACAATGGATTTAAAACAACTGTAATAACTCCGCAATCAGATTTGTTTATTACAGTTACCATTTTGAAATAACCAATAAAAGCTGCCGATCATCAGTAGCTTTGAAAAAACGCGGCTTAGAAACTCTACCCCACAGGGTTGCATAAATATCTCCTTGCAACTTTTCCTGTTGGCAGGGTGATTCGCACTACAGATGTGTCTACAAACATTTATCCTTAAATTGCACCAAATAGCCCTGTTTTATGGTGCTGCAGACTTTGCTACTTAGCTGCACCAAAAAACCCTAATCCTAGGTACCTAAATACACTATAAGCAAATTAAGATAGAAAAATGGGGAACATGTAACACAGTGAAGGAAAAAGTAGTAAGAAAAAGAAGCGAACTACATAAAAAGTACACAAACCAGGTAGAACAAGCAAAAGACAGGTCCAATCCGAGTGACCCTCAACATGCATCATTACACCAAATTCTTTGTGGGAAAACAAAATCCTCAGTAGCTGGTACACTTTTTGCAAACTAAAAGGCAGAACTGAGGAAAACATAGCTCAAGGAAATAAAATGTAGCAGGAAAAAGTAACAAAGTTGAGGAAAAAGTACACAATCCAAGTTAAATAGGCAAAAGATAGATCCCATACTTTGTGACCCCCGCCATGCATTATTATGCTCAACCTGTAACTTTATACCAATATCTGTGAAAAATGCAAAATTGAGAAAAAAGTAATACATTGAAGGAAAAAGTATCACAAAAACAGCAAAGTTGAGGGAAAAAAGCGAACTACATCAAAAGTGCACATTGCAGGTTAAACAAGCAAAAGATTAGTCCAATCTGAGTGACCCTCACTATGCATCATAATGCTCAACCTGTGACGTTATACCAATTTCTATGTGACAAATGCAAAATTGAGTGACAAATTGCACAAAAAAGTAGCACAGTTGAGGAAACAGAAGCAATATTAAGGAAAAAATATGCAGTAGCGGAATCGTGCCATATCTCAAATATCTTGTTAGCAGAGTGATTTCTCATTAAGACAGCAGGATTTTTGTAGGGTGATTTTGCACAGTAACCAGAGACAAACTGTGTAATCACAAAAACCACACATCCCCTCCTCAACCCTCAGGGGTTTGGAAAAAAAAACAGGATTATTGGTTGAGAAAGGTGAGCACAATGGCCTTTGTGATTTCAACAATCAAGCTGTATTTCTACCCAAAAACAAGGAGAGTAAACAGCTTATACCTACTGAACCCTATTGGCACTGGCACTCAGTAATCACAGTGTCATATAAGAGAGACTATAGCAGACATACATATTTTATAAATATCAATGTATACCAGGAAGATATTATCGAACCTCTACAGGTCTAGCCTGTGGATTACCAGTAATTAATACTATTAATTACCTGTCAGGCGTCTAATACTCCTGTGGGTCATCTTCTGTTTTGAGCTTCGCTACTATACTGTCACCAGGGGCAGAAGACGGAACTTGTGCCAGTGGAAATATCTATGACATGAGATAAAGCTCACATTGGTCCGCAGCTGAAGTCTGAGTTATAGTAACTTCACACTACTGTATCTTCATTAAGTTTTTAAGATGACCTCACAATAGTCACTAATGATGACCTCACAATAGTATAGAAATGTAATTTGCTTGTCTGCTGGCCTCACATTTTCTTTCATGGAGAAGGCCTACCTGAAAAAGGATAAAGGTGTGATAATATATTCCTGCTATACATGCATATTTATTGTAGTAATAATAATATTCATATTTTTATTAATATTTTATAATTAACATTATTATTGCTTTTGTCTGTATATACCTTCACCAACTTACAGTACACAGTGCTCTACAGAGAACATATGTCATTCATATCAAATACTGCCTTATAGGAACTCAGTCTAAGGGGTAATAGGGTGCAAGTTTGATAAATTATTGTATTTTCGGTGAGACTGAAGTCACCGTATTAATAGAATGTTTGTTAGTAGAGGCAAACTCTCCACAACACTATACGTCCTCACTGTGTTTCCAATGTTAAACATACAACTCACTGGATGTAAAAGGCAGCAAGTTCTAAACTCACCAGAATAACTCGACAAACAATAGACTGTCCTTAGTCCAACAACACTGATGAAATCTGACAGTGAATTCCTACTAGTCACATAAGTGGCCTAACAAATTCAAAGGGTAAAAAAAAACCAGAGTACAAGCCACTAAACTACAAAAACCTACTTTTTGCTTTAATGTTAACAATTTTATTTGAAATACATTTTATATATATATATAGTTGTGCAACCATTTTTCATGTAATGTGTTGTTATGAGGTCTAACTTGCTCAACATCTATCTCCCAATGCATACAATGATGTCTGTGAGAAAAATATTCAAACACGCTGGAAGTTGCGGGAGATTAACATTGGTAGCATCTTAACCACATCTTATTACATCCGGCAAGTTACCATACATACTCACCGAGAAACTGGACTCTCCTTCCTGCAAGTTTAATCTCGCCTAAAACTCGTACCATATTACATTTACCTTTGTTTTCTAAAGCTGGGTACACTACACACTAGATGGTATCTTTAACAATTTTGCCAATTCCCACGCATCGGAATGACAAATAGTTCATATTGTCCAGTATGTCTGTTCTATCACGATGCAGAAGTGCGTTCCCGCGGGTCGCTGGTCGCATCTTCAGATCTTTTGTATATGAAGGAAGATCTGTCAATCTCATTAACGATTCCCTTCTGATCGTGCAGTGTGTATGTACTACAGAACAATGAACGATATGTCGGTCCAACCTAGACGATGAGGGCGTCAGTTGACAGGCATTCCCTGCACGCTCCCCTCCCATATATGATGGCGATTTTAGCATGAGCAGGTATGAATGACACAGGGGCATACACAGATCAGTGAAATCCGTGCATGCATCTGTGTCTAAAAAGCTTAAGTGTTATAAAAAAAATTACATGGGGTCCCCCCCTAAAAGCACAACCAGCAACGGACTTTTCAGAGCCAGTCCTGGTTGTTTAAATACGGGGAACAAAAGACGTAGGGGTTTCCTGTATTTTGCACAACTAGCACTGGGCTCAGTGAGCCGGTCCTGATCTTGGAAATGCAGGGGACAAAATGAGTAGGGGTACCCTGTATTTTCCATAACCAGCACAGGACACTTTCTAGCGGGGATGTAATGCCACAACAGGGGAACCTTTTCACCAGGTCCCCCGGACAAAGGGAGGGAGCAAGCGTGGCATAATGCCTCCCCCCCCCATTTAAAAATTTCAAATGCAATTTCAATGTTCAGGTTTTTTTTTCAGAAAGAGAGGCTGGGGGGGGCCTCTTAATTTGGGTTTCTAATGGCCTCTATGAAGTTCTGAAAGGGACAGGGTACAGAGTATGCAGGAACACAGTGGTAATGCAGGGGTTAACAGCAATTACTAGAGGTAATGCAGCAGTAGTATTAAACAGTTGTAATTACAGGTATTATTTTATTTGTTGGTTGAGAAAGGTAAGCACAATGGCATTTGTGGTTTCGACAATCAAGCTGAATTTTGGCTCAAAAACAGGGAGAGTAAACATCTGATATCTAACCCTATTGGCACTGAAACTCAGAATCACAGTGTCTTATAAATAAGAAAGACTATAGCAGACATACATATTTTAAAATATCAACGTATACCAGGAAGATATTATCACAGGTCTAGAACATGAGTCTAGTCTGAGATTTACCAGTAATTAATAATATTAATTACCTGTCCTGCGTCTAATACTCATATGGTTCATCTTCTGTTCCGATCTTCGCTATTATACTGTCACCAGAGACAGATGACTGAAGATATATCAGTGGAAAGATCTATGACATGAGATACAGCTCACAGCTGAGGTCTGAACTGCAGTAACTCCACACTATCTTCAGTAAGTTCTATGGTAAAGATGACCTCACAATTGTCACTAATGGTGACCTCACAATAGTCCAGACATGGAGTTTGCTTATCTGTTTACCTCATGAAGAAAGTCAACCTGAAAAAAGATAGAGGGCTGATAATATGTTACTTCATGCATAAAAATGTTTTATTAGAATTACTATCATTTACTTATATAGCATCACCAAAGTACATTACACAGTGCTGTACGGAGAATACATAATTCATATCAGTCCCTGCCCCATAGGAGGTTATAGTCTTAAGGGCCATATTCAATATGGGGCTTAAAGTCAGAGGTCGGACTTTTCACCCTCATCAGCGTTTTTTGCAGGGATAAAGTATCGGGCGCGTGCCCACTTATCCCCGCATTCAATTAGGATCCGGCGAAAATGGGACCCGGTGGAAAGGTAAGTATTGAAAAGTCCTGTCAGTTTTTGGGAAAAGCATGCTGTCACCCCCAAAAAAATTTCCTGACATGGAGGATCACTATGGGTAACACTCCTGGGTCTGGGGGCACTATATAAGGTGCACTAATGGGGGCACTGTATAGGGGGACCACTACTGGGTCTGGGGGCACTATATAAGGGGCACTGCATAGGGGGACCACTACTGGGGGCATTACTACAGGCGACGGTGGTATATAGGGGCCCCCACAAGTTTGTTGCCCAGGGGCCCCCACAGACCTTAATCCGGCCCTGTGTGCAAGACATGAGATGCCCACTTTTAGTACCTACGCACACTGTAATACTGATTTGAAAAGTCCTTATACACCACCATCACTAGCACCATCGAAACTTCCAATAGCCCTACGGCAAGTGCAATTTCTCCGTCTCGTAATAAGGCAATACGCCTCTTATGCTTATGGCAGTGAACGCAGCTTTGCTTGTATTGACATGCCCGCTACATTCTCATAACATGTCCATGAGATGGACAATTTTTGGGTGCACTTCTAGCCACCACTCAGTCACTGTGCAGGAACGCCAATCACTTTTCAGACACGCGTATGATACCGTATGTAGTGTCCTATCACAGCAGCACCTTTGTGCATAGACTCTGGGTAATGCATGAGCCATAGGATATTTTAGAATTTTTTGCACACTCATACACACCAATACTGTGCTAATTACATAGGGGTGACTCTCATACACACTATTACTGTGGTACACACCAACACTGTGCTAATTACATAGGGGTGATTATCATATACACTATAACTGTGGTAATAACAGGGCAAGTGCGACCAGTGCCATGGCACAGAGCACCGCAGGACAGGGGGAGCTATTTGGACCTGTCAATTTTCCTGTTTATCATTCTCACTTGTAGCTTCCTCTTCTTTTATCCCCAGCATCTCCTGGCCTCCCCTATCTCTTCCCTGGCCCTTCCCCATGAGGCCATGGCCCTTTTTCAGGTAGCACTCTCTTATGTCCCTATTTAAAAAATGAGGGGGCACCAATGCTCTCTCTGGCACAGGGCACCAAAAAGGGGATCGGTAAGGAATCCTGACAGCGGAATACCGGCAGTGAAGATCCCGATATGTAAGTATTTTAACTATTTACTAACCTAACCCTCCCTTAGGGGTGGCTAATCCTAATCTCCCCACGAGTGCCTAACCTTAACCCCCCCTGTAAGTGCCTAAACCTAACACCCCTTCCCCGCAGCCTAAACCTAAGTCTCCTTCAGGGGGGGTGCCTAACCCTATGTCCCCCCCGGGAGCCCATTACCTAACCCTTCCCCTTTGTGGCTGTCCGCGCCCACTGCCCGGCTTACCTTCGATCGGTATGCCAGGTGTCAGGCTCCCGGCGTAGGTAAAATGACAGGCGTCTGGTTTTCAATGCCTGTCATTAGACCCCTGCTGGGATTAGACAATCTGGATGCCGACAGTCAGCATTTGGACCGTCGGCATCCCGACTGCCACCCCCAAAAAGTCTAGTTATAGCTCTGGGTAATAATATAACTACTGATATTCAGTCACCATGGCAGGAGGAGTTATCTGATGGAAATCCATTGGTGTGGGAGTGGTTTACGGCTATAAACGGGGCAGATTGTGAGTAGTGACAGTGATTGCTGGAGCGTCTACGTCATCCAGATGACAGTCGGTGATTATCCGTACCATTTTCTGTCAAGACACTAACGCACACCAACGGTGCGGGTGCAGCGTGAGCGTGAGAGGTTCAATAAGGGGATAGTCACTTATGTGTGATAAACCACGATGAGCAGGGGCAGATGCTATTCTCTGCCCTCGGCCTCTCCCCCTTATTGCCTGGCCCGTTATTTCATTATGTACATGGCAGAGGCGGATAGTGGGCTGGAGACTGATGAGCTGGCTGGACCCGATGCTGCGTGGTAACACGGTATGAAGAACGAATGGCAGGTATGGTGCTGAGAGGTTTTAAACAGACAGAACAAGCCCGGTTGTCAATCTAATCTAATCTTAGTGGCTTGTTTGGTCTGGTTATGTAGCTGGAATCCCAGTCTGGGGTACTAATGTGATGATGTGTCTGGTCTGGGATAAATATGTTTATGGGGTACTTGGTCATAGCTAAGAATGTGGGGGGCGGGGTGCCTGGTCTGCGGGAAGTATGTGGGGGTGACCTTTCTAGGGTAGGTATGTGGTGGGGTGCCCGGTCTGGGCTAGGGATGTGGGCGGAGTGCCCACTTTGGGGTAGGGATGTGGTGGGTTGCTCAGTCTGGGCTAGGGTTGTGGGAGGATGTCTGCTGTGGGCTATGGATGTGGGAAAATGCCCGCTCTAGGCTAGGGATGTGGGGGGATGCCCACTCTAAGCTAAGGATGTGGGGGGGGGACATCTAGTCTACAGTAATATAGTTGGATGATCCTTCTGTTGTTTAAGTCATGGTATATTGTTATCTCACACTGGACTAGAGAGGTGCCAGGTTAGACATGGGATTTTCATTGTAATAGTAATGCAATGGGGTTTTTTTTTGCTGAAGGCAAAGATTTGATACAACCAGGCTTCAGTAGTGGTTATTGTTATACTGGGGTACTCAAGTAGTATAGGGGATGATGATGTTCCAAGTAGCAAGAGGTGTGTGTGCTATGCTGGAATAACAAGGCAACAGGTTGTAAGGGTTGTGTGTCATTTGTTTTGTGGTACTAGGTTGATACTGTCTGAAATGGGCTTCCTCATTGCATGAGATTTGTGCTGAATTTGCTGTCATCCCTTTCAGCACAGTGTGGTGTGTTTGAATTTGTTATGTAGACATTCACCTTTGATTTATACCTATGCATACGGTATGCGGTCAGGAAGCCGGTGGTCGAAATGCCGACCGCCAGCTTCCCGACTGTCAAATCCCGGCATGGGACTAATGATAGGCGTCAAAATCCCGACGCTTATCTTTATCCACCCACCGAAATCCCGTTGCCCGGCATACCGAAGGATGGTAAGCTGGGCGTCGGGAGCGGACAGCCGTGGGGGTTAGGTTTAGGGGGTACTCGGGTTAGGCACCCCTGGGGGAGGTTAGGGTTAGGCACCCCTTCTGGGAGGGTTAGGTTTAGGGTGCGGGGAGGGGGGGGTTAGTTTTAGGCATCCCTGGGGGGAGGTTGGGGTTAGGCACCCCTAAGGGAGGGTTAGGGAGGGAGGAAGGTTAGGGATAGTTACTTACCTTGTCGGGATCTTGACTGTGCTGTCTTCTGGCATCAGTATTACATCTTTCGGGCTCACATCCAGCGGTATGTCATACCGATTCCATACATACACATGTATATCTAAGCAGCGGGAAACAGTGGGGAAGCCGGCGGATGCAATGCCGACCGCCGGCTTTTCAACTGCTAAATCTCGGCAAGGGTTAAATGACAGGCGTTGAAATCTCAACACCTGTCATTTTACCTACACTCGGCGCCCGGCATCCTGATCGAAGGATGTCCTGGCTATGGATCCTGAGGACTTTATGGTGCCTCTGGACATTCAGGATGCTTACCTACATGTACCTATAGCACCTTCTCATCAGCAGTATCTCCAGTTTGCTGTCCTATAGCAACATTATCAATTCACTCCCTTTTAGGCTTTCTACAGCTCCTCTGGTCTTTACAAAGATCCTGGAAGTTATGGCGGCCTATGTTCATAATCAGGGGATCAGACTGCTCCCATACTTGGACAATCACTTGCTCTTAGCAAGCTTCACAGAAATTCTTAACCGCCATCTACAAGTAACCATTGCCTTTCTACAAACGCAAGGTTGGCTGATCAACTGGAAACAGTCTTCCCTGATCCCTTCTCAAAGAATGGTACATCTGGGAGCCTTTGAACTCTCAGGGTCAGAGAATCTCCCTGACAGCAGACAAAAATTCTGTATAACAGCACCGAGTGCGCAGTTTATTCCACAGTCGCCGAGTGTCAATTCACTGTGCAATGCAGACCTTGAGGTCCATAGTGTCCACCTTAGACATGGTGGAGTTTGCTCAGTTTCTCTCCAGGCCCCTACAACACCTGATCCTCTCCAGGTGTAACAGGCTGCCCCATCTGCTCAGATCCCAGACGATAGGCCTATCTCAGGAGGTTCGCCTGTCCCTAGCATGGCTACAGACCTCCCACCTAAACATGGGTCCCCCCTTTTGGATCCCGGACTGGGCACTCCTCATCATGGACGCAAGCCTCCATGGGTGGGGTGCAGTGACTGGCCAGCACTCCTTCCAAGGACGTTGGATTCCAGCCGAGGCGATCTTACCAATCAATGTCCTGGAACTCCGAGCCATTTACAAAGCCCTCACTCTGGCTCAGGATATCCTTCAGGGCATCCCAGTACAAGTAGATTCCAGCAACGCCACGGCAAGGAGGCATTCGAAGTCGGGCAGCATTGAGCCGAACGCCATCTCCGCAGTGTTCATCCCGGGGTTTCTCAATTGGGAGGCAGATTTTCTCAGCCGTCACGACGTGCATGCAGGGGAGTGGTCTCTCAATCCAGAAGTATTTCAGCTCCTGGTGGACAAATGGGTCTACTGAGCGTGGATCTCGGCCTCCCAACACAACCACAAGCTTCCACTGTATGGGGCCAGGACGAGGGACCCCGACGCAGCCATTGTGGACGCATTATCTATGAGGTGGACCTTCCATTTGGTGTACCTCTTTCCTCCAGTCTCCCTTCTGCCTCAGTTTCTTCAGAACTTCAAGCAAGAGGAGGGCATGGTCCTGTTGGTAGCTCCGGCTTGGCCCAGACGCCATTGATTCTCCGATCTTCAAAGTCTCTCCATAAACGTTCCTCTCCAACTTCCTCTATGACCAGACCTGTTGACTCACGGTCCCTGTCTACATCAGGACCTGGCACGTCTGTCTGTAATGGCTTGGCTCTTGAGACTTCCCTCCTAAGGTCTAAAGGGTTTTCTAGCTCTGTGGTCACAGCATGTAAACTGGCCTCTGCCAGGATTTATCGCCGGGTGGGGCATACATATTTCCAGTGGTGTGCTACTAGAAACTATGACCCTCAGGATTTTAGGGTTTCTAGAATCCTTGCCTTTCTATAAGCTGTATTGGATCTCAGACTCCGCCTAGCCTCTCAGAAAGTGCATGTCTCTGCTCTGTCCATCTGGTTCCAGTGCAGAATTGCTCCTCTACCAGATGTTCACACCTTCCTGCAAGATGTTTTACGTATTCAACCTCCCTTTGGCAGGTGAGGCCTCTTTGGATGTGGTTCGTGCTCTGAAGATCTACGTGGATCGTACCAGTTCCATCAGGAAATCGGACTCCCTCTTTGTCCTATATGGATTCCACAAGAAGGGATGGATGGCCAGTTAACAAACAGACTCTGGACAGATGGCTTTGCATGACTATCTTATAGGCTTACACACACAGACTGGCCTTCATGTGCTGGCTACAATATCTGCTCTTTCGACTCACTCTGTGGGTGCCTTGTGGGCAGCCCACCGTGAGACATCTACCAAACAACTATGCAAGGCGGCCACGTGGTCTTCTGTCCACAACTTTCTTAGGTTCTATGGGCCAAATGCAATAGGGTGAGAGTTTAGAAAATGTGAGTTTTCTCACACTTTTTAAACTCTGAGAACAAAGCAACAGAGCAAATTTGCACGTTTTTTAGACTAAAAAACTGTCATAATTTAAAGTCTCATTCAGATGTTTTCCCATTTTGAAGATAAAACTCAACCAATGTAAAAGTTTACTGCTAAACTCTCACATTTTCTAAACTCTCACCCTATTACATTTGGCCCCATGCCTTTGATACATTTGCCTCACAGGATGCTTCCTTCGGGCGCCGGGTTCTCCTTTCAGCTCAGGAGCATCCCCGCCCTTGAACAACTGCTTTGGGACATTCCCATTATCTCCCTGTAGAGCCCTATGGACCTTGAAGAAGAAAATGAGAGTTATGGTAAAACTTTCTCTTGTTAACTCCTTCGAACTCCATTGGGTCCACAGGACTCACGCCCTGACCCACCTGGCTTCTATGGGTTTCTTTTCTTGGTCACTTAAGGCCCCCATACACCTGCACGATTTCGGGCCGTTTGCCCGATTTTTCAACCAATCATAAGATGGATCTTGTGAAAATCGTGTCTTTTTTTTAGTAACATACGATACGATGTGTGCTCCCGCAGCTCCTAGAATCGGATCTTATGATCAAATGTGCAGCACATATGGTCCATCGTATCGTGTGCAGATCGTGCCATTTATTTTGTTCATGCGACCCATCGTGTGGCATTTCAAGTCATTTCAATGACTGTTTCCCTTATGAGCCTGTGAGACACGGGATCGATCTTACGACAGATCCTGTGCTAAGAAAAACAACAAACATGCTGCCTGGACTGCCAGGGAACTCCAGGGAGTCGTGTAGAAATCGTATGATGAATCTGATCTTATGCTGGTCGTGTAGGTGTATGGGCCCTATAAGTTTCCTTCTCTTTGTGAGAGTGTGATTCTTTAATGTATCAGTCTTCATTCTCTCTTATCCTGTTCCTGCCTTGGGCTTGTTAACAAAACTGACTTGCCTTCAGGCTGTGGGTGGGGTATAGGGGGAAGGACCGGAGCATGCTGGAAAGAAAAAAACTTTGCTGTTGGTGTCCGGTCCTCCAAGTACCACCTACACCCCTTTATCTCCCTGTGGACCCTATGGACTTCGAAGAAAGAGAGCTAACAAGGGTAAGTTTTACCATAACTCTCCTTATTGCAGTCATTCAGGATGGCACTCACAGTATCAGAAATAATCAAGTCCCGGGTGCGCTCAGTAGGAAGCCAGCAACTCCCACAATACAGACAGCAGAATGGCGGAATTCCAGTATAATCACCACGCTTAGGCAGGAATATACTGTATATCAACGTTTCGCTGCTTTATTGCAGTGGTTCTCAAACAGGTCACGTTTTCCAGGTCACCCAGCAGGTGAACAGGTGTATTCATTAATCACTGACACATTTTAAAAGATCGACAGATGGAGCTAATTATTTCACTTGTGATTCTGTGAGGAGACCTGGAAAACATGCACTGTTTGAGGTCCTGAGGACAGAGTTTGAGAACCTGTGCTTTATTGCATCATTTTCCAGATCTTGAAAACGATGCAATAAAGTATCGAAACATTGATATATATTCCTGCCTAAGCGTAGTGATTATACTGGAGTGCCACTGTTCTGCTGTCATATATATTGTCAAAGTCAAATAATTGGTTAAGATCGCTGTACAATTATTATCTGACGATCTAGTTGTCTATTGTCTGATGGCGAGTAAAATGGACACTACTCTGCGTCGGCGCAATCCGATGCGCACAAATGCTTATATATATAAATTAATGCAAGGTTTACTCAGTGTATGGTAAACAGGTTTTGTGTGTATGTAACAAATAATTAAAATGCACACAGATACTGGTATGCGCAGAGGAGTGTTTTAAATGCAGAGTTAAAGACCATTGTTAGAAATCTGAATATCTTTAGCAATTGTATGCCTTTTGTTCAATGCTACTGTAGTTAAGAGGAACTGACATTTAGGGCCAAATGTAATAGGGTGAGAGTTTAGAAAGTGTGAGAGTTTAGCAGTAAACGCTCACATTGGTTGAGTTTTATCTTCAAAATGGGAAAACATCTGAATGAGATTTTAAATCATGGGAGTTTTTTAAGTCTAAAAAAACATGCAAGTTTGCTCTGTTACTTTGTTTTTGGACTCTATTACATTGGCAAAGTTTAAAAAGTGTCAGAAACTCTCACTTTTCTAAACTCTCACCCTATTACATTTGGCCCTTACACTCCAAATAAGCAGAGGAAAACCTTTGATGAGCTATCGGACTTTACGACTCCAGCAAACATCTGCTGGTCTGAGCAGAACAACCTTATTGTCTATGACACCTTGGAATTTGGTTCAGGCAAACATAATATTTAATATGTCAGTTAATGGATAAAGTTAGGGATATATATATATTAATCCATTAAACATACACTGAGGCACATAACGCACACACATAAACATATATGCATACACAGACGCTTGTATGTGTATCCACATACGTACACATAGACGCTCACATGCGTACTCACATACATACCGACATTACACGGACGCACATATGCAAACGCATATGTGCAAGATAGTTCCCACACATTATAGTTCATAACCAAGTGTTATTAAAGGTGTTTTTAACTAACAATTATTATGTAATATGTACTTAAGTGAGATCTAAGGTTTAGAATATAGTGGACATGTCATGTGTGGTATTATACTAAATCCCTGTTTATTTGCAGACTCCTGTTCCTATCGGCAAAGGAGTCGTATCTTGCATCCGCTAGTTATGGATGATAGGGATATATTGCATAGAATGTTATTGTCATGATCCGGTGCAAATGTTCCTCTGTGGAGGACAGTGAGCCAGGGGGTTCGGGTGACTATGGGAGTGACTGGACTAGGTCTCAAAGTTGCGGCCAAACCCAGGTTTGGCTAGACCTACCCAGAGGCACGGATTCTAACTCACTTGGTGGTTTTCTCCAGTGACCCCTCCAATTGGGATTTAGTTTTCCACTGCACCAAGTGAGCAGGTCGCGGCCCTCTGGACAGGTACCTGGGAATGGCAGAAGGCCGGAAACTATAATGAATGCTATAATACTGGTGGTGAACCGAATGCTTGAACTCTGGAGCTGGATCTGAATACTTAGAAAACAGGGAAATAATCTGGATGCTAGAACACAGGCATGGACTGGAAATAGTTAAATATATTGGTGCTGATTTGCACAGACAAGATACAGAGCAGAGTGGACAAAGGCAAATACTGGGAGTGCTGGAAATGCTGGTACTGCTTGCACAGACAAGACAGAGCAGAGTGGACAAAGGCAAATACTGGGAGAGTAACAGATTCTGGAGCTGATTAGCACAGTGAGACACAGAGAGAACACAGTCATATACTGGGAAAGCTAGGAATGCTGGCGCAGATTTACACAGACAAACACAGGGATGTAGACTGGCTGGGAATGCTTGAAGAGGCAGCTGGGAGCTAATTAGTACTAGCAGGTAATCTGACACCTCAGTAGCATATATACAAAGACACGCAGACATAGAAAAACTTGGTACTAGGAGAGAACTAACTCTCAGACTGAGAATAGCAAGGAAGCTAAAGCTGGAGACTTTAGAGAACTGTGAGCAGGCTGAAGCAACTCTCTGCAGGAATAGCACAGAGCAACATAGTATCACAGGCACTGGAACAAAGAAGTTGAACAGCAGTTACTTGTTCCTGGAGTCCGACTTAAATACCCCTGGGTGGCTGATCAGAGGATCAGCTGAGTGACCACAGGACTATCATTGGGAGAGACTAGTCAGGTGATATGAGCCAGCATGGCTGCGCCCATGCCCAGCACCCCGGAAACCAGGACGCACGCATGGAAGCCCTAGCGGACCCCAGGGAGAATACTCAGTCACCACTCACCTCCACTCCCAGTGTCTGGACACCTAAGCCCAAGGACACCGGCACAGAGGTGAGTAGCGGCCAATCCCAGGCCGCATCCTGACAGTACCCCCCCCCCTTTTAGGGTGGACTCCGGACACCAAAAATGTGCACAAAATTTCCTTCCAGAAATACAAGAAAGCTTCCAAAAAACTTGAAACACCAGGACAAACTTGAAAAACTTCCAAAATCTTGACTGAACCTGTCAGATATTTTCAGGAACTTGAAACTTTGAGGACTGTAGAAGGTGCTGGAATATTGTTTCCTGGGGCGATTTGCTCATAAAATAATTCCTTGGAGAACAAGATGTCAATTTGTCATAGAAAGGTTGGTCACCAGGAAGTCATTGATTCTTCTTCTTTTTCCTAGATTTTTTCGAACCACTTGAAGAAGACTTAAGTTGAAAAGGGTCTTCCACGGGAACTACCAAAAACCGTTTTTCATCGTGCTCAAGATCTTAGTCAGAATCTGTATTATAATCCATCATTCTAATATCTCTCTGAGTTTTCTCCTGAACTGGCTGTCCTTGCACCGGATTATTTTGGGAAAGACTCAAAGAAGTGCATCTGAGTTTAACATCTGAAGGTGCTGAAATAAAACTAGAATTTTTATCAGAAAAGGTTTCTGAAGACGGACGCATAGGAGTGAATTCTTTAAGCAGAGCTGTACTGAAAGCTATTACGTCTTGTAGAATTGGATCCTTGGACTCAATGAGTGGGTTAGCCCACTCCAAGGCTTTACCTCTAAAGTGCATAAAAAGAAACATGACAATGTTCGTGGGAGTGGGACCCACTAGATGGTTCGGTTCTCATTAGGGCATCATAATGCTTAAGCAATATGGTGTACTGGGGCACGTCATCATCGAAGGTCATGGACACTATATAGCATCCTGAGTTACAGCATTCTTTTCAGGAACTGAGAAGGAACAACTTGAAATCTGCTCCTGGGGAACGGGACTTGGAACCCCCTCTTGGGGCATGAGACTTGGAACCCCCTCCTGGGGTGCGAGACGGAACCCCCTCCTGGGGTGCGAGACTTGAGACCCCCTCCTGGGGTGCGAGACTTGGGACCCCCTGCTGGGGTGCGAGACATGGGGCCCCCTGCTGGGGTGCGAGACTTGGGGCCCCCTGCTGGGGTGCGAGACTTGGGACCCCCTGCTGGGGTGCGAGACTTGGGGCCCCCTGCTGGGGTGCGAGACTTGGGACCCCCTGCTGGGGTGCGAGACTTGAAACACTCACTTGGGGTAAGGAAGTTGGGACCCCTCCTGGGACTACTGACTAGAGTCCCGTATTGGGACTAGTCTACACCCAGGAAGCAGAGAAACTTTTTATCAAAAAGACATCTTTAATAAAACATGTTATAAACAAGAAAAAACAGAATGGATCTCGGCGCACATTAGTTAGTAGCAAACGTACATCCAGTATGAAATAAATAAATAAATAAATTAGCTCATCTGTCCATTAGTAGGATCGGGATGCTATCGGGATGTATCCAGGGAGGAAAAGGACTGCTCATCATTATTATATAGGGTTATTAAAGATGTATTTTTCATTAACAAGTTTCTCTGCTTCCTGGGTGTAGAGGATAACATTGGATTATCCAATAGATAACACCTCTAACTGCATAAGAGATTGAAATATAAGCTAAAAAGACATATTTTGTGAAAGTTTTGCCTTTCTTATGATACCTATTGCATGGAAAAAATTATGGTCTGAAGAAAAAAGTAATATGCTAAGCAAACTCTCCTTTTCTGATTTGTTTTTCACAATTTTGCACATTGCACATTATTGTGTATACCACTTGAAGGCGCTGGTTATCTCCTTTCACAAAATTGTTTACATAGTAGTGTGACTTACCATTGCACGTTATTGATTGCTAGCTGCCGCCTATTGTACAAAGCACTGGGTATTGATTTATTGTATCTCTATCACATGATACAGAGTCACTAGATTTCACTTATTGTTTTAGCGGTGATTAGGTGCCAGGTTTTTTCATTTTTTGAATATATATATATATATATATACACACAGTATATGTATATATGTATATATATGTATATATATCCCAGTTGATCGGCACTCCTTAAACCTTAATGGTAACTTGCCAGGGTGAAAGTGCATAAACAGCATACAATTTTCATATGGAGAACGGCACTCCATGGACTTAGAGCAGGAACAAAATTGCAGTCAAGCAGCCATATACTTATTCCAACGTTTCGGGTCTTTATTATGCTTTATTTTGAAGGCTATACAAGCAGAATATCCGAAAGTTCTTACCTTAAATCCACCCAGTGTACATAGGAGACCGGCCGCTGGCAGTGCCGCCCGCAGCATGCGCTTCACTTCCGGGAATGGAGGACCGGAAGCACGTTTCACGATCACGCCCAATTCTTTCAAGATAAAGAACCATTATCCAATGATAATGATACCCACGAACTCTCAGCCAATGAGCACTCCACACCGGGATTTCCATAGTAAAATCCTGTGGCTGAGTGGTCATCGGGAAGTACCGTCATTAGAGGACTTCGTTTTCGACTTGTGTTTGAGTATGTGTGTGTGTGTGCATGTATGTTTTCATAAAGTTTTACTTTCTACGGTGTGTGCGTTCTGTGTTTTTTTTAATATTGCTTTTGCTGTGGAACTACAGGTACCAGCAGGCCCGTAATGCCCCGCATGCTGGTACTTGTGGTTGACCAAGTACCAGCATGTGGGGGAGGCTTTCTGGGACTTGTAGTTCCACAGCAAAAGACAATATTTTTAACTATTTCAAATGCACCACACTACATAATCAATCCGGCACCCACCGCCCAGGGGTGCTGGGGATAGCCCCGGGCTATCAGCCTAGGCCTGTGGTGCCCTGCTGAGGGGGACCCCTTTATTCGGGGGTCCCCAACTCCCCAGGGATCCCCGGCCTGGGCTGCCTAGCGATCAGGGTTAATGTTCAGAGTTAGAGTTCAAGGGAAACCGCTCATGATATCGCATCGTGAGCACATCGTCTAGTGTGTAGGCACCTTTAGTTACAAGCATTGGGGTCGTGTTCTATGCTACACCCCCTGCCAGAGGTGAGTAACAAGGACTGCACTACTATCGCCCCATACAGACTGTGCAATTGAAGATATAGAGATCTACAGTGCATAGAGCACTCATGCCCCGAGCATAGAACATGACCCCAATGCTTGTAACTACACACTAGACGATGTACTCACGATGCGATATCATGGGGTGTAGTAGGTATTACCACCGGACGCATGGCCGGCGGTTCAAATCCCGACAGCGGCAGCCCGGCAAGGGTGAAAATCCTGATTGTCTCTAAGGTAAGTATCGCTAACCTAATTCTACCCCCTAACCCTAGCCCTCCCTTAGGGGTGCCTAACCCTAATCCCCCCTCTAAGTGCCTAAACCTGTCAAACCGTAACGCAGGTGTCCAAAGGCGAGCTCAGGGAGGACAGAAACTTCCTGTGGAGCACCCCGGGGGGGTGCCTAACCCTAACCTCGCCCTGGGGGTGCCTTAGCCTAACCCTCCCGGGGGGTGCCTAACCCTCAGTCCCCCGGGAGCCCTAAATCTAACCTCCCCCCCGTGGCTGTCCACGCCAGGTGCCCGGCTTACCTTCGTTCGGTATGCCGGGCGTCGGTCTTCCGGCGTCTGGTTAATGACAGGCGTCGAGTTTTCAACGCCTGTCATTAGTACCACGCCGGGATTAGAAAGCCTGGAAGCTGGTGGTCGGCATTTAGACCGTTGGCTTCCAAACTACATCCCCTGGCAGGCAGTATGATAGATAGATGGATTGTAGAGGTTATTTTACCACAGGTGGGCAGCTGCCCTTAAAAGAAGGCAGGGACTATAAATGTGTGTGTGTGTGTGTGTGTGTGTGTAAATATATATATATATTTCCTGTCCCTCGTATTACAGAGGTAATGTGGGGCATTTGCAACAAGGTGCGACTTCTATTTAGTGGTGTTGGGCAAATCACTTACCAAGATTCACTAACTCCTAAATCAGGCCAATCAGTATCACCGTCATATGATCGCACGGAATCGTTCTATCATGGGCGTGTAAGCCGACTTCCTTGTTAAATCGTAGCATGCGGACAGTGATGGATCTTCTGTTTCAGATGGATCTTTTAGATCCAGCATGGGGTCCAGTCTAATGATGACGGCTGCAGACGAAAAAACTGGGTGGGCTAAGCTTCCTTATGCAGTTGCACGGATTTTCAGTATACACTAGCGTATTCCTCCATTAGCATAAGAAAGGAAGTAGTCTACTACTGCTTGCAGAAAATTGGCCACGGATGTTTGCCTCTCAGGATCAGGCCCAATATGTCCTCACTTCAGGGGCGTACATACAATACATTTATCCTATAGGCAGTTTGCTAGAAACATATGTATGTAGACATAAATCACTGTAGGTCATGTAAGCTACTATTGCTAGCAACTGATGTGTTATGACGGTTCTGTTTTTCTGATCACATGTTTTGATGGAAATCTGTCTCATGGGGCTATTCTTAATATGGTGCTGAGGTGATTCTATGAATCTTATGGGACAACGCACAGCATCCAAACATGGCCCTGTCCAGTGCTACGTTGCAGGGAGTTCATTGGAAATATATGTTGGCGAAAAAACAAAGCTTTGTTTGTTTTATTTTAATTGCAGCATTCCTTCTTTATAAGGCTTGGGATATGGGGCAGGAAGGAATTACAATGCAATAATGGATATAGGATGACCAGATTTCCTTTTCACTCGTGTCAAGTAGGGATGTTTATAGATGTTGTCTACATGTGTGAGAGGTGACAAGTTGCTCCTATTCCACTGGTCCACACGGTTAGTTGTACATTGTTTAGGGGCAGTATAGAAGTAGTGATATCTTGTAGATCATAAATGTAAATACAAAGGTCAGTGACTAACATTACTAACGATCCATGGGAGCACATGAAAATTATGCATTTTTCTTTCCAGCTCTTTTGAGGTTTACTTCCGTAACACAGAACAACCAGGTTAGTTAATACAATGACCTAATGAGACAAATATTTAGATCACTAATAAGTTCACTTTTGTGAATTTGAATATACTGGTACCTTGAGTTCAGTCATGAGTGTTTTAGGACATCAGGTGGAATGTTGATATCTGTGGATTTTTATTTAATTTCACCTTGGCAGAGTGGTCAACAGATCTATCTACTGTATATACACACACAAAGGGCCATCACACGTTTTATTGTTGGTGAATAATAGTGAAACCTAGAAAGCCTTCATTCTGTAGGGTCATTATTTCTGTACGTCATATCATCATCATAGCATTTGGAGGTAACTAACTGTACTGCCAGAGGCTCTATATTTTTCTCAATACATTTCCTTGGACCTTTTTGCTTTATGTAAGAAAGCTACTTGTGTGGGCTGCAGCGAGGAAGAATATTGCACAAAAAGTGGCTGTAACAAATCTGTATCACAGCATGACCAAGTTAGAAGTAATTATATAAATTATAAGTGTATATCAAAAGGATATATGTATTTTGTTCATCTTTTTATACATAGAACTTATTTTTTTGGTTATTTGGACCTTCATAGGATAGAAATGTATTATCATTTATAGAACGCCACCTTATTATGCAGTTCTGTGCAGAGAATATCACATCAGTTCCTGTCCTATTGGAACTTGCTGCCTAAATTCCATACAAGCACACACACACTTTAGTCAGCAGCAAATTAACCCACCAGTATATTTCTGGACCGTGGAGGAGACTGGAGCATCCAGCGGAAACCCACGCAAACACAGGGGTAACCTATATACTCCACACAGATAGGGTTTAGAATTGAACTAGTGAATCCATAGATATTTGTTTATATTTTATTTTATTAAGGAGCAGGCATATTGTGGCTGTTATGTATTCAAATTGCAAATCTGCCTTTGTTTTCTCCTGTGGCTTGATATCAATGTTATTTACATATCTAATCTGTTCTGTTCGGAGCTTGCAGTGGAATTAGGGAGAAGGTAAGCAGAAATTGTAGGCCAATGTAGAATTCTTGTTTAGGGGGCAGTTTACCAATTATATAAACAAAATTAAATTTGTATGTGCGTAACTGGATTGCCATTGCTTCTACTATAATCTGTGCATCAACACATGTGCATTTTATTACTGCAGATAATGTACAGGTTGAGTCTCCCATATCCAAATATTCCGAAATACGGAATTATTTTGGCATGACTGAGATAATGAAACCTTTGATTTTTGATGGTTCAATGTACACAAACTTTGTCTAAAGCACAAATTATTAAAAATATTGTATAAAATTACCTTCAGGCTGTGTATATGAAACATAAATTAATTTCATTCTGTACACAAACTTTGATTGAGCCACAAAATTATTGAAAATATTGTATAAAATTACCTGAAGGCTGTGTGTACAGTATAAGGTGTATATAAAACATAAACGCATTCTGTGTGTATATTTGGGTCCCATTCCCAAGATATTTCATTATGATATGCAAATATTCCAAAATACGGAATATTCCGTTATCCAAAATACTCCTGGTCCCAAGCATTTTGGAATATGGGAGACTCAACCTGTATGTCCTAATTAACCACATTAATTGTACTGTAGTTTATTCTATAGACGCATAACATACCCCTCCACATCATCATAACACAGTTCATGTCTCCCATTATACAATCGCCAAAACATAATATATGCTCCTCGCACATTATAAATTTTATGAAATATAGTAAACCCCCAAGCATAATAAAATCTCCAAATCTCAGAATATACCTTCTGCCCCAGCACCACTAAATATAAAAAAAAAACAATAACCATCCCGACCCCCACATTATCAAATCCTCAAAACCAACAAAATATACTTATTTCCACCCCCCAACAAATGAACCACTGATGGTAGAAGAAAATATCCTAATTAACCACATTAATTGTACTGTAGTTTATTCTATAGACGCATAACATACCCCTCCACATCATCATAACACAGTTCATGTCTCCCATTATACAATCGCCAAAACATAATATATGCTCCTCGCACATTATAAATTTTATGAAATATAGTAAACCCCCAAGCATAATAAAATCTCCAAATCTCAGAATATACCTTCTGCCCCAGCACCACTAAATATAAAAAAAAAACAATAACCATCCCGACCCCCACATTATCAAATCCTCAAAACCAACAAAATATACTTATTTCCACCCCCCAACAAATGAACCACTGATGGTAGAAGAAAATATCCTAGGTAGAAGAAAATATCCTATTATAGGTTTGTGGTTGGCTCTTCTGCTGCTAAACTCTGTCGGCCTAAATATATATCTACAGAATGATGGTCGACCTAACGACCACGTAGACAGTAAGAATGTGTTGACCTTTTGAATGTCGACCAGTATCCATTCAGAGTAGGACGCAGTGTCGATGTCTGTGCAGTTGAGCAATTGTTTATTATAGTTCCATTACCATCGGCGGTCGTAGTGTGGACTTGGACGCAGTGTGATTAACAGAGTGTTTGTGGGAGGTAACGGGGAGTGGTGGCTCAACAGGCCCACCTTGACCGTTTTGGGGGGCTCTGGTGGCTTACTTCCCACAGACATTATGAGCAACTGTAAGAGGTGGTGCGGTGCAGTGCCTGCTGCCATGCAGGTGTACTACCGTTCCTTACCTTGCGTCGCACCCTCTCACCTTCAGGCCGTGTGTTGAACAGACGGTCCTGGAACTCCCAAACTGAACACGGACACGATGACCTAGGAGGAAGGAGAGGATGTGAGTGCCGTCCCTCCTCACGTCGACCGACACGCCCTACCGAACCGAGGGATAAATTCAGGTTTTAAGTGAAGATCATCATTGGCACTTTTGGCCTCAGATCCCGAATTTTCACCTATCGGTACTCACGCACCAGGTGAAGATCCGTCCTTGCACCGGGTTGCAAGGTTCACCATCCGCCCAGAAGGAAGGAAGGATAGGTAGTGACAAACAAACAGGGAGAGACAATACACACAGATATTTCTCACCGTGTCCACTCGTGCTCTTCGTCCGCTCACTCGCCTACAGGTCCCTGTAAGGAGATACACAACACAGCCGTGCAGGGCCTAAACCTATGTCACGCAAATACACATACTAAAATGACATAGCCCTCAACCTACAGTGTGTGTAGTGTGACATGTATAACAATAACTGAACTTTTACCCTGCACGGAACACCAACCACAGACTATAAGTACACAAGAGCAAAACATGGTGCTGTCCCTTTAAATGCCTGCTTCCTACCTATCCAGAGCTGGCCAGCTCCTCTTCTCAGTGACTGGGGAAAACACTACCTCATTGGTGGGAGCCGGACAGCTCTCCACCACTGCTCACACCTCTATTCATCTATGCGGGGCTACCTTTCTATATGAGTGGCACATACAATGGACAAAAAGAGAAAAAAAGGAGTTGTATTTTGGGCGCACAAAAATTATTTATATGAATTAATATATAAATTTTAATGAATCATTTCTTTAAAAATATCCCATGTAGGGAATATAAACAGTGCGATATAAGGAATAAAATAATTATTAGACAAAACACACATGTATATTAAAAAGGCCGGTCCACTAATGTATTGTTATTGTATTAGGGTATTGATACACTTATATGAGAATTACAAATATAATCGTACACACTTCAAACTTGTAACATTCAAATTTTTGACAAAGTTGTGTCCAAATTGCACTGTACTATGACTCGTGTGTTAATAGACACAAATGTCAGTTGTAATATAGCTAGTCAAAAGATTCAGCAGTTTATGTTAACCAGCTCAAGCTGTTCTATTGAGATAGCATTAGGATGTGCGTGTTTGGTGATTATACACTGCAAATAAAAATGTTTATCCAAGTTGTATCAAAATCTCACTGTATACACATTCAATTCGGGGATATTTGAAGTATATTGCTTTCTTGCATACATTGGCAATTATAGAAGAGAGAGGAATTGATATGTTTCTACAACTTCTCAGGCACTAGCAAACAATGTAATTAATGGAGCGTACACACGGTCAGATTTGTCAGACTTGTCAGATTTGTCAGATGAACGACTGAACGATTAAACGATTTGAAAGATTTGAACGATTTTACCAAAGTTTTGAACGATTTGAACGATTGAACGATTTTTTACTGCATTAAAAAGAATGGAATCGTCCAAGTCTGACTGCAAACCCATCAGATGTCAGATATCGTTATCTGACAAACGGGAACGCGCATCGTTGATCGTCCGTCGTTCAGGCATGTCAGATATGAACGATTTTCCTTCAGATATGAACGACTGAACGATTTTTAAATCGTTATCGTTCATATCTGAAGGAAAAATCTGATCGTGTGTATGCACCATAATTGTTGCTTATTGATATTGCAACATACTTTTCAGGTTAGAAACTAATAATAAGCAGGTGAGTATCAATATCCTTGATTGTTTGATAACAATGCTGTTATCTGCAGAGAAACATAAATTTTATTGATCCCACGCATATCATACTAAATATAATTGATATGTCAAAATTTGCACTCCTCAGCAAGCTGCAGCAATTGCTGGGGTATCAGTAGCAATTGAAGTAGCAAGTTGAAAAACAGTGAGCTAGCTTCATTTATTTGCTATAACATTAGGATGACTCAGCAGTTACCACGATGTCAGTAACAGTCTAATTGATATATATATCAGTGGACTGTCAGGTACTATTCTACTGGTCTCACTATTACATTGGCACATTAACAGTAATTGCCATCACATAGAGCAAGTATCAATATGAAGTATTAGGTATTCCCCAATAACAAACACAAGTGCAACCGCCAGTGACGCGGTTGCACGCGGTTATCAAGGCTTACAGTAAAACGCGCGCGTGGCGTCACTGGCGGTTGCACTTGTGTTTGTTATTGGGGAATACCTAATACTTCATATTGATACTTGCTCTATGTGATGGCAATTACTGTTAATGTGCCAATGTAATAGTGAGACCAGTAGAATAGTACCTGACAGTCCACTGATATATATATATCAATTAGACTGTTACTGACATCGTGGTAACTGCTGAGTCATCCTAATGTTATAGCAAATAAATGAAGCTAGCTCACTGTTTTTCAACTTGCTACTTCAATTGCTACTGATACCCCAGCAATTGCTGCAGCTTGCTGAGGAGTGCAAATTTTGACATATCAATTATGTTTAGTATGATATGCGTGGGATCAATAAAATTTATGTTTCTCTGCAGATAACAGCATTGTTATCAAACAATCAAGGATATTGATACTCACCTGCTTATTATTAGTTTCTAACTTGAAAAGTATGTTGCAATATCAATAAGCAACAATTAATTACATTGTTTGCTAGTGCCTGAGAAGTTGTAGAAACATATCAATTCCTCTCTCTTCTATAATTGCCAATGTATGCAAGAAAGCAATAACTTCAAATATCCCCAAATTGAATGTGTATACAGTGAGATTTTGATACAACTTGGATAAACATTTTTATTTGCAGTGTATAATCACCAAACACGCACATCCTAATGCTATCTCAATAGAACAGCTTGAGCTGGTTAACATAAACTGCTGAATCTTTTGACTAGCTATATTACAACTGACATTTGTGTCTATTAACACACGAATCATAGTACAGTGCAATTTGGACACAACTTTGTCAAAAATTTGAATGTTACAAGTTTGAAGTGTGTACGATTATATTTGTAATTCTCATATAAGTGTATCAATACCCTAATACAATAACAATACATTAGTGGACCGGCCTTTTTAATATACATGTGTGTTTTGTCTAATAATTATTTTATTCCTTATATTTCACTGTTTATATTCCCTGCATAGGATATTTTTAAAGAAATGATTCATTAAAAGTTATATATTAATTCATATAAATAATTTTTGTGCGCCCAAAATACAACTCCTTTTTTTCTCTTTTTGTCCATTGTATGATCTAACTTAGTTGAACAGGGCTGCACCCCCAATATCCAATTAACCATTGGGATTTTGAATATATAGGGGTTATATAATCTACCATTAGTGTGCAGATACTTTTCCCTCTTCCCCTATCCTCCAATCTAAATATATGAGTGGCACACCTAATGGGCTCAGGGCCCTGGGCCTAACGCCCAGGGTCTTACCAACGGCTCAGGGCTTATGCCTGCCTACTGCAGGGTATATGAGGGACTTGGGCCTACTGCCCAGAGTCCCCTTTCCAAAACGTGGCTCAGGCCTATGGGCCTGCCTAATGATGGGGCTTACTATATAGGGCCTAGTGCCCTCCTGTATTGGTACAGGCCTATGCATGGTTTATGGCCACGGGCCTGGTGCCCGCCTACTTTATTGAAGAGTGGCCTGGGCCTAGTACCCAGACCACTTACACCTAATTAAGGGGAAATACTTTTATCGGGCCTAATGCCCGCTACTGTGCCCCGGGCCTTGTGCCCGGCAATGACCCGCGGGCCTAGTGCCCGACAACCCTGGTGGTCTAGGGAGGGGGTATAAGGTAGGCCTCACGGAGGGCCTACCTGCTCTGTTGGAAGAGGCTGGGGGGGGAACTTCGTGAAGCTCTTTTACTTCCCTCCCCCGCAGTCCTTTCTGATCCTCAGCCGCATTCTTCGGCCGCTGTCCTGGCCAGCGGCACCACCTCTTCTTTTCTTCCAGGTGGCGCCGCCTGTCTTCTCTCATGACAGCGGCGTCTTCTGGCCTCTTCCGCGGCCGCCGCCCCTGTTGACGCGCCAATCTTCTGCTCTTCAGGAGGTCTTCTCTCCACCCTCTCCGCCGCCGAACTGCCTTTTCCCGCTCGGCGCCGTCTAATACAAGATGGCGCAAGTGGGCGGGGCTATGACACGGCAAGCCGCAATTGGCTCGTCGTGTCCACCTCCTATTGGCTGCTGGCCCGCGAGCCAAATTTGGCTCGCAGCCAGAGCCAAATACCCGCCGCACAGATCGCCGCGCCTGACACTTGACCGGCGCTGGGAACAGGTACTCTGTCCCAGCGCTGGCTACCCGCCGCTGCTTGGCTGCCGGGCGCCAAGCTCCGCTGAGCCTGCGCCCGGAGCCAAGCTTCTCCTGGCGCCACAGTACCGCCAGCACTGGTGAAAGGGACCTGGCAGTCCCTTCACCAGGTGCCCGCGACGTCTGCACCGATGCTGGGAACATCACTGTCCCAGCGCCGGCAACGCATGTGTCCCTTGGAGGACACATCCCCTGTGCCGATGCTGGGATCAGCCACTTGATCCCAGCACGGCTCTCCACACAACCATAGGGATTCTTTCAGAAGATCACCTCTAAGAGCGTCTCTATACGAATTCTGGCGGATGCGACATTTTCAGATTTTCGCACAACCGCTGCGTACGGAATCGCAGCCATGCACACTTTAGCATCCACCTCTTAATCAGGCCTTGAGACATGGGGTGAGGTGAAAAGCATTTGATTTTACAGGATCATTAAACTTTCTTTTTTTTTAACAAATTTTCAATTAAGATTTTTAATTTTTCTTTATTCTACCCATTTTTGAGTCTACTTGTCATTTGGGCATTGAGCAGTTAGTGGTATTGCTGAGAGTATGCTTTTGCTTTGATATTTAGGGATGAATTCAATTAGCTGCAAAAAGTGCCGTTTGGAGAAAAGTTTTCGCCGATTTGCGCTTTTCGCCTGTTTTCTACTTTTGTTCATATTAAATTCCAGGACGTTTTCGCCCACACGAAAACTTTATATGGAAAAATAGCCGAAGAAGTTTCTCCACATATAGGCAGGGGAATTGCAAGTGCAAAATCGCTATTTTGGGGTGCAAATGTGGGGATTTCATCCAGAACCCTTTGGACACCCCCCCCCCCCCCCCAATGACTAATCAGTCACAAAAACTCTAAATACAAATTTAAAAAGTGTTGGAAAATGGGTAAAAAGTGGGGGCTTTGTATTTTGGGGGGCTATATGGATGAGACAGGTGTTTTTTGAGATTGCAGGTGGCTGCTGCAGGTGTATTTTTAAGGTTTTTTTTTTTTTTTTTTAAATCTTCATTTTAGAGATCTCAAAATATACTAGAACCCATTTTCATGTACCCCAAATTTAACTATGGTACTTATTATTATGAAAAAATATTGCTTTCTATCATTTTTTTACAAATATGCATATAACAGCCCATTGCAACAAAATAAGTTCACTAAATACTTTTACTAGGGCTACTACTACTATTCTATATTCCATAGGTTCACTGAAGCTTCTTATGGGGTACTAACTGATTTCCCCACAAATAAATGTTTCGCTTTGTAAAACATTCGCCTAACCGCGTTTTTTCGTTTTACAATTGATTGAATAGGATGAAAAGCGGGGACGCACATGTAGAAAACATTGCCTCAAAACAAGCGAATGATGCAAATTCAATACACTTTTTGCCAGATGGCACTTTTCGCGGCTAAATGAATTTGGCCCTTAGCCAGAGTTTATTTCCTCTAATTTCAATCTTATCTATGCTTAGCACTTACAAGGTGTTACTTTTGAGTTTTGTATAATTACCAAGAAGAAAAAGAGAAACCATCGTGAACATTTTTTTACATACTGTATTATCCTATGATATGCGTTTCTGTTTTATTACTATAGACTCACTGTACAGGCCCAATGTGTCTTGCATATCTGTCCGTTTCCACTTTACTTTTTTCTTCCTTTAGTGTATTTCAACTATAGATAGACTTCATTATACTTTTGGGTCATGGCCATAGTCTCATATAAAGCAGAAGTCCCCTATCGGCCCGATAGTCTGTTGCAACTCATCTCAAACATATCTAATGTAATACTGCTGTTTGCTTGCATAATACAGAATTGTGTGTAGCTTTAACATACTGTAGAGAAATACAAAATAATAGCAGTCCTGACATAAAATTACATTTATTATATTATACTTTACTGTATATTTTTGCGCAAAAAAAAAAAAAACATGTTAGAATCTACCTGGACAATATAGGCAAGGTTGATGTTTATGACCCAAAATTTTGCAGATAGGTTTTTTTGTTTTCTAATTATACTATAGAAGCATGTGCTGGAAACATGTAATATGTAGTATAATCCCCATTTCAATCCAGATCTCTAAAAGCATTGTTACAGATACCACATGTCTTCATAGTCATTCTATGGCATTCTCCTGATTCATATTTGTGGTGTTTTGGCTTCATTTTGCTATTTTATTTTTGGAATGAAGATGTGAGGATCAGGAAGGGTTGATGTTTTTAGAAGATACAAGTACAGCCCACAGCTATGTTCTCCATGACCGCTATGTACTCTTTGTGACACTTCTTCCTCCGTCGACCCCTAAGTCCCAGGGAGCTACTCTCACACAGCCTCCTGCGCACAGGGATCTTGCTGAAGATGGGAATACTGGACATGCTTGGGTCCTCTTGCATGGTGAATGGGTTGATGCACCCGGTGCACAAACACCGAGCTTCTGGTATGTCAGCTGGGATGCGATTCTGGTCATGGTTTACACTGAAAGAGGCACACAAGTATAATATTAGTATTGTCCACACCTAGCCAAGAGACCTATAGTATGCTGCTGAGCTTCTCCATAGACTAAAGACTTGTGACTTTCCAAACCGTGATATGTCCTTTTGTTCCTTACAACACTTTAAGATGCTCTAATTCCATACGCACAGTGGAGGCAAGCAGTCTTTTATTGGAGCCTATCAAAATAATAGCACTCTAACGAGTCTAAACTTGGGTACACATTAGATGATTTGCAAACGATCTGATATCATTAACTATTTTCCTTGAACTCCCCCGTAACTCCTGGACTAATGATACAGTGCATACACACTGTGCAATTTACGAACAATCAAACAATATATCATTCATCGGTAATAATTTCCAAATCGTCAGATTGTTAACGATATATCGTTTGATGTCCCTAACACCTGACGACCATCTTTATGATATCATAAAAATTTCAATAATGGGCTGTACTATGAGACACAGATGCATGTACAGATCAATGAGATCTGTGCACGCATCTGTGTAAATTTAAATAAAAATTGTGGGGTCCCTCCCCTAAGAGCACAACCAGCCCCGGACTTTTCAGAGCCAGTCCTGGTTGTGAAAATAAAGGAGATAAAAGACGTAGGGGTCCCCTGTATTTAGCACAACCAGCACAGGGCTCAGCGAGCCGGTCCTGGTTTTGGAAATACAGGGAACAAAATGAGTAGGGGTATTTTTCATAACCAGCACCGGACTCTTTCTATCGGGGGCGTAATACCACACCCAGGGTAGCCCTTTCACCAGGTCCCCCGGCAAAAGCATTACGCCTGACCGCTTCTCAGCCCAGGCTGGGGAGGTGGGGACTATGTATGTGTATAATAAAACTTTACTTTCACAGGGTGTGTGTGTCTTGTGTTTATTTTAACATTACTTTTGCAGGTAAACTAGAGGTACCAGCGGGCCCTTAATGCCCCCCTATGCTGGTACTTATGGTTTCCCAAGTACCAGCATGCTGGTGAGGCTTGGTTAGACCTGTAGTTCTACTGTAAAAGACAATGTTTTTACATCTATTTTTACACTACACTTTACACTATCAACCCGGCACCCACCGGCCAGGGGTGCCGGAGATAGCTCTGGGCTATCAGCCCAGGCCTGGGGTAACCTGGAGAGGGTGGCTTGACTAGCGGTCAGGCATAATGCTTTAGTTGGGGGACCCAGTCAAAAGGTTCCTCCGGCTGTGGCATTACACCCCCGCTAGAAAGAGTCCGGTTCTGGTTATTAAAAATACTGTGGACCACTGCTCATTTTGTCTCCTGTATTTCCAAAACCAGGACTGGCTCGCTGAGCCCAGTACTGGTGTGCTAAATACAGGGGACCCCTACGTCTTTTGTCCCCTGTATTTCACAACCAGGACTGGCTCTGAAAAGTCCAGTTGTACTTTTAGGGGGGACCCCACAGCTGGTTGTGCTTTTAGAGGGGACCCCAGGTCATATTATTATAATTTTTTTTTTTACCTTGACAAGCATTTTTTTTTAACACAGATGCATGCAGAGATCTGTGCATGCATTTGTGTCAAGGGAAACGCCCGTCAAGTGATGTCTGCATCGTTCGGGTCGCAATGACTTGTCGTTTGGTAGTGCGTACACACTGCACGATATGCCATGACTCGTTACCGATATCAACAAATCTTCCTGCATGCAGGAAAGATCAGAAGATACGACCAGCAGGAGAGCGCATCATGATTAAATTTACACACTGGACGATATGAGCGATTGTTGTTCCGATGCGTCGGAATCGGCCAAATCGCTCCCGATATCATCTAGTGTGTAGGGGCCTTCAGGTTTAAGAGCAGCATAAGTTTTCTAAATACAACTACAATATATACTGTTTGCAAATAAAAGCCACTTTGTGTATTTTGCTTATGACAAATCTTGTGTTTCTTTGTGTAATGTAAATGGCTGTCATTAGTACCATTTTAGCTCTCTTTGGTATTTAATAACACAGAAAGAAAGGCAATTTGCCAATGGCTTTCTTTTCACACAGGCTTGATGAACTTCCCTGTAGGAAACCGTGATCTCGCAGAGGCTAGCATTGATTCAAATCACAAAATGGCTTCCTCTATGGTGTGAAGGCTAGGGTGTAGTTTGAAGCTAGTCCTGTTTCTGAAAGAGAATTCAAACATATGCTGTATTTATTAAACGTGGAGGAATCTGAAAAATGTAACCTCTTCAAAATTTGACACCTGAAGCTATTAAGAAATGTATATTTAGGCTATAAGCACACCCCTTTTGTCATGTTTATATTTTACAGTTTCTGTCTGTTCTCTGGAGCTTGTCTTACCTTTTTTAATGCAAAGTGCAGAATCTTTTTTATTTTTTTTAAAATACCACTAACTACAACATGACATGTATCCAATAAAAGTGATGTTTTATTGTGAGTTGAACTAAACCGTGCCTGTGTCTTATTGTAACATTTATATAAAAAGAAGAACCGAGAATAATTGATAATCTTGGAACCATGGAAGGTGGTTCTGCAATAAATCTGCACCAATCATAGTATGAGAGAAGTGGATTAATAAGAAGTTCTGCACTTTGGACACATTTTATTGTTTAAAATAATATTGTTTAATAAAGGAGTCGTGAAAAAAATATGGTGTGTTTTAGCATATCGTGTGCAAAGAAGCAGAAGATAAGGCAACATTTCCAACTCTCCTCCTTCATAGAATATTCCCTCTAAGTAATTACATTTTTCTTAAATGCAGTTACAGGTTATGGGGTGTATTGCAAAAGCAGGAAATTTTAAAATGGCAATGCTATTCACAGCAAAACACCACGTGTTTTGCTTTGAATAGTATTGCCGTTTTAAATTTCCTGTTTAAACATGCCAAGCAATAGTAGTTGTAAATTGACCATTATGTCTTTCAGATTCGCTGTTGTTACTGTAATCTAATGAGAACTTTTGGTGGCTACCTAAACCTGGGAATGGGTATGAAATACAGCCCGACAGCGCTGGAAATCCCGATCGTGGATAGGTGAGTATCTACTAACCTAACCCCCCTAACCCTAACCCTCCTTAAGGGTGCCTAACCCTAACTTCCCTCCCAAGTGCCTAACCCTAACCACCCCCTTCCCCGCTGCCTAAACCTAAGTCCCCCGGGGGGTGCCTAACCCTAAGTCCCCCCTGGGGGTGCCTAACCCTCCCTCCCCCTAGCCTAACCCTCCCGGGGGGGTGCCTAACCCTAAGTCCCCCCCGGGAGCCCTAAACCTAACCCTCCCCCCCGCGGCTGTCCGCTCGCGGCGCCCGGCATCACTACGATAGGGATGCCGGGCATCTAGACGCCCGGCATTTCACCCTTGCCGGGATATGACAGTCGGTAAGCCGGCTGCCGGTATTTAGGCAGTCGGCTTCCCGATTGCATACCTAAACCTGAAGCTCTTAAATTAAGTCTAAAGGTGCATACACACGGTCAGACATTGTAGGACGATACAAACGATATAATTTATCGTTATATTGTTCATATAGTTCATTTTTAGGCCCCTTCCAACCCCCAAACGACAGACGATGCACTGGCACCGATGAACGATAACGACCATCGCCCATACATGCAGTCCAACCTGGTCGATATCGACCAGTTACTATAATCCTTTGGGGGTTGGTGGTGTGCTGGATGATCGATATCGACCATCCAGCACATGCAGGACGATCAGACAACAATGTCGTTATCGTTGTCTGATCTGATCATGTGTATGCACCATAACTGTACAGGAGTTGCAAGAATTGGCAGGTTTTGCTAAATGCAGGTTAGGAAAACGATCATGCTTATTATAACCCTGGAGGGTTGCATGCCTTACAGCCTCTGTCTCTTGAATTTTAATTTATTTCTACACCATCTATGAGATCCTGCAGACTAGAGTGTATCTCTATACTTATATATGTAATATTTCTTGTGTGAATATAAAATCACAAACAAATACTTTCTGTTGTGCAATTGTAGTGTCTGTCATTAATTCAAAAGTCAATTTACTAACGTTGGTCACAAAGTTCTGAAAGCAGATAGACAGACATATTTATAAAGCACATTATCTTATTCCTGTCCTGACTGAGTCTCCTTGAAATATGAATGTTAGAGGAGTTTTGACATGTTGTATACTGGCTGGCAAAAGATAAAGGACATACAGAATGGATGAAAAGTGTGTGTGATACTTGGAGAGAGAAGAAAGTGACTGAAATAACCCAAGGTGGTGAAAAGTATTTGGGAGGGGTTGTTGAGATGATGAAGAGTGTATAACCAAGGGTATAGAGTGGTGCTCTTGGCCATGTTAAATGTCATCCTAAGATTAGTTGTCCAAGTCTGTAATGCAGTACATGTACTCCATACTTGATGAATGACCGTATAAAGAGGTATAGAAGAACATGCAAATATACTAAGGCAATGATAGATACAGTGCTGTGTGACCTGCTGTGTGTATATGTAAGGGGATGCAGTTTAAACGCTGGCACCGGAATCCCAACACCAGTCAGAATCTCAACGCCTGACAGCAGGGGCGGATTGGGAATTCAAAGTGGCCCCATGTGCGCTCGCCGAAGGCGCATGCCCGAAAAAGTAGGTGTGGCCACGTGGCAAGGGGTGTGGCCTTATGTGAAATTCCTGAAGGCCGCTCCCCTCCATTTTTGTTATGCTGGGGGCATGCCCACCGCTACACGAGCTGATGGCTATGCCCCCTATATGCAGGCACACACAAACATACATACTGTCACACACATGCACAAACATACATACTGTCACACACATAGATACTGTCACACACATATGCAGTCACACACATAAACATACATATTGTCACACACATAGATACTGTCACACACATATGCAGTCACACACATAAACATACATACTGTCACACACATAGATACTGTCACACACATATGCAGTCACACACATAAACATACATACTGTCACACACATAGATACTGTCACATACATACTGTCACACACATAGATACTGTAACACACATATGCAGTCACACACATAAACATACATACTGTCACACACATAGATACTGTCACACACATATGCAGTCACACACAAAAATATACATACTGTCACACACATAAACATACACACTGTCACACACAAAAACATACATACTGTCACACGCATAGATACTGTCACACACATATGCAGTCACACACAAACATACATACTGTCACAGACAAAAACATTCATACTGTCACACACATAGATACTGTCACATACATACTGTCACACACATAAACATACATACTGTCACACACATAGATACTGTCACACACATACTATCACACACATAAACATACATACTGTCACACACAAACACACATACTGTCACACACATAGATACTGTCACACAAATATGCAGTTACACATATACTCATACATATATACGACACATAGTCACACTTATACACATCTATATAGTCACACACATACATACTGTCACACACATAAACATACATACTGTCACACACATATGCAGTCACACACAAACATACATACTGTCACACACATATGCAGTCACACACATAAACATACATACTGTCACACACATAGATACTGTCACACACATAAACATACATACTTTCACACACAAAAACATACACTGTCACACACAAAAATATACATACTGTCACACATATGCAGTCACACACAAACATACATACTGTCACACACATAGATACTGTCACACACATAAACATACATACTATCACACACAAACAAACATACATGCTGTCACACACAAAAACATACATACTGTCACACACATAAACATACATACTGTCACACACATAGATACTGTCACACACATTGACATACATACTGTCTCACACATGGATACTGTCACACAAATATGCAGTCACACATATACTCATACATATATACAGACACATAGTCACACTTATACACATCTATATAGTCACACACATACATACTGTCACACACATACTGTCACCCACATATGCAGTCACACATACATACTGTCACCCACATACATACCGTAACACACATATGCAGTCACACATACTGTCACACACATATGCAGTCACACATACATACTGTCACCCACATACATACTGTCATACACATACTGTCACCCACATATGCAGTCACACATACATACTGTCACACACATATACTCCTACATACATATATACAGACACACAGTCACATACACATACATACTGTCACACACATATACTCATACATACATACAGACACATACACATACATACTGTCACCCACATATGCAGTCTCACATACATACTGTCACACACATGCAGTCACACGCATAAACATACATACTGTCACACACATAGATACTGTCACACACATATGCAGTCACACACATAAACATAAATACTGTCACACACATAGATACTGTCACACGCATAAACATACATACTGTCACACACATAGATACTGTCACACACATACTATCACACACATAAACATACATACTGTCACCCACATACATACTGTCACCCACATATGCAGTCTCACATACATACTGTCACACACATGCAGTCACACGCATAAACATACATACTGTCACACACATAGATACTGTCACACACATATGCAGTCACACACATAAACATAAATACTGTCACACACATAGATACTGTCACACGCATAAACATACCTACTGTCACACACATAGATACTGTCACACACATACTATCACACACATAAACATACATACTGTCACACACATACTGTCACACACATAGATACTGTCACACAAATATGCAGTCACTCATATACTCATACATATATACAGACACATAGTCACACTTATACACATCTATATAGTCACACACATACATACTGTCACCCACATATGCAGTCACACATACATACTGTCACCCACATACACATACTGTTACACACATATGCAGTCACACATACATACATATACTGTCACACACACATATGCAGTCACACACATACACATACTGTCACCCACATATGCAGTCACACATACATACTGTCACACACATATACTCCTACATACATATATACAGACACACAGTCACATACACATACATACTGTCACACACATATACTCATACATACATATATACTGTCACCCACATATGCAGTCACACATACATACTGTCACACACATACACATACTGTCACCCACATATGCAGTCATACACGGTGGCGTAACTATAAATTTTGCTCCCCCAAGCTAAAAAAGTTTTAGGCACCCCCCCCCGCCCAAAGATCAAACACACCCAAAGACGGCGTTTAAGATGTGTTGTTACATGATACAGCAACGTGCCTTACACATTATGACACACTAAGTAATGCCACTTATAACACATTGTGCCACACCGGAACGCCCCTTACAACACATTATGCCACACCGGAATGCCCCTTACAACACATCATGCCACACAGCAATGCCCCTTACACATGCCACACAATAATGCAACGTATAACACATAATGACACAGTAAAACCCTTATAACAAATTTATGCCATGCTGTAATGCCCCTATTTCACATTATGCCACATACAGCATATTATGCCACACAGTAATGCCACATACAACACATTATGCCACACAGTAATGCCCCTAATAGCACATTGTGCACTAGGTAATGCCAAATACACATTATGCCAAACAGTAATGCCCATTACATCCCACCCTGACAGATCTACTTCACCAACCCTCCTCTCTGCTCCTGCCAGTCTGTCACCTCAGCTCAAGACAGGTTGCACAGTTTTTATGTCCGTGTAGAACCAGATTATTGGGAACATAGTTTATTACCTGTACACGGTGTGTATCAAGTTAGTGCCCCTTATACAGTGCCCCCTGTAGTGGTGCCCCAAAATGCAATGCCCCCTATACTAGTGCCTCTTATGCAATGCCCCCTGTAATAGTGCCCCTTATGCAATGTCCCCTGTAGTAGTGCCCATTATGCAGGGCCCCCTTTAGTTGTGCCCATTAAAGTAGTGTCCCCTGTAGTTGTGCCCCATATGCAATGCCCCCTATACTAGTGCCTCTTATGCAATGTCCACTGTAGTAGTGCCCATTATGCAGGGCCCCCTGTAATTGTGCCCTTTAAAGTAGTGCCCCCTGTAGTTGTGCCCATATGCAGTGCCCCTTGTAGTTGTGCCCCTTCAAGTAGTGCCCCTTCCAGTAGTTGCCCCCTGTAGTTGTGCCCAGTAGTTGCCACCTGTAGTTGCCCTCAGTAGTGAGCCCCCTGTAGTGAGCCCCCAGTAGTTGCCCCCTGTAGTTAGCCCTCTGTAGTTGCTCCCTCCCGCGCGCACACAAACACACGCAAAAAAAAAAACACTTACCTTTATCCCCGCTCCAGTGCTGCCGCCGTCCTTACCCCGACGTCACTCCCATAGTGCTCTGCAGGATCCGGAAGACGGAGGGAACTCCATCCTCCGGCTGCCGCCGAGGGTTTGAATAGGAGCCGGGCGCCCGCTGGTAACACACTCAGCGGGCGCCCGGCAGATGGAGGGTGCAGGGGGTGCGACCGCACCCACTGCCCCCTCCGTAGTTACGGGAGTTCCGCCACTGAGTGGCGTAACTACTGCCCCCGTCGCCCCCAAGCTACCCAGCGCCTCCAAGCCACCGTGGGGGCAGTAGTTACGCCACTGGTCATACATACATACTGTCACACACATATACTCATACATACATATATACAGACACACAGTCACATACATACTGTCACACACATTTGCAATCACACATATATACACACATACTGTCTGTCACACACATGTCACAAATACACTTAGACAATACTATAGTGTCCCACTTACCTTACACTCTGCAGCTGCTGCTCCTCCTCTCAGGTCTTCCATCCATGCTCCTGGCCTTGACTTCAGGCAGTGCAGTGCAGCCCCCTAGTCTGACTCCGCCTCCACCATTCTTCTCAATTAATGTCAGATCGCAGCTGCTGTAGCTGCGATCAAAGACTGGGAGGCCCTTCAGAGAGAGGTGGGGGGGGACACAGGGGCACTTGAGCAGCCTCCTGACGTCTTGCTGCACCTGCTGGCCTTATGTTTGCACAATGCACGAGGAGGGGAGGAGGGCGGGGCGATGTACCAAACCTGTGCTGCTGCTGCTTAATTTACCTTTCCTGCCGGTCCTGGGGCCTCTCCACTTCTTACACTATCAGTGGCCCGGGCCTCAGCACTGCTAGTTGTGACAGGCAGTCGGCGGGTTGCCTGTCAAGAAAGAGACTGCTAAGCTTTGGGCGGGTGATGTGTATAGGGGGCGGGGCCACAGGTAACAAGCGGACCCACAACCCAATCGGCCCACCGGGAATCTTCCCGCTGTAGGTAACAGCCAATCCGCCCCTGCCTGACAGTAAGTAGTGAGGTTAGGGTTAGGCAATATAGGGGGAGGGTTAGGTTTAGGCACTAGGGGGAGGTTAGGATTTGGGTGCAGGGTGAGTTAGGGGTAGGGTTAGGATACTTACCAGACAGGTGTCTGTATCCTAACCCTTTCGGGATTCTGACCACCAGGATGCCGATCCCTGGCATCATGTGCCCAACCCTCTGCAAGGCATTGCTGCTTTTTCTCTGTTGTAACAGCCAGCTCCGTTTGTGGCTACACTATGCAGTTGACTGTCGCTCTGTCTTTCCATAATTGAACATAGATGCCACAAGCAAGTGGCCCCAGTTTTTCTTACAGCACATACAGCGGCAAAATGGCTATGAAAATAACACTGTAGGTGTAGCTCGTATAATGTAGGTAGGTATGGTTTTAATAGTCAATGGGTATACATATATTTTTTATGAATTGAGGTCCCCACACGGTACGATTTGCAAATGATCCACTGTCGTTTGCGATTTCCCTTGAAACACTCCCGGACAAATGATATTGTGCCTACACATGGAACGATTGTTCAAACTATCAAATGATATAGATCAGCCGTCAACGACTGCAGATCGTTAACGATATATCGTTTGTAGCAAACAACCTCACGATGCTGGAATTGAAATAACGGGAGGAAAATTGACAACTTATCGTCCATCGCATCGTTCATCGCGCACACACACACACACATTATGTGTGCCAATTTGTGAAAGATAGATCGATATCTTTCTGCAGGTTCAATTGATCAGCGACAGCAGAAGCGCGCATCGGCATCGTTATCATGCCCACACACAGCACATTTTAAACGATTTGTCATTCCAATTGGTCAAAAACAGCCAAATAGTTTAAAAAATCACACCATTTATAGGGACCTTTAGTCTATTTTGTTTTAAAAATAAAAAAATTATAATCATACCCTGAATCTTAATAAGCAGTAAAAATAAGACCTGAGATCCTATAAAATACCTCATCCCTCCTGTCCTTCCGCCTGTGATCTTTCTCCTTTTGATGTCTCTTGGCATTCTTGCAGATAGCTACATTCTGATTGGTGGATGGCTGGATCCACCAATCAGTGTGTAAAGATCTCCGATCATAGTGATTGGTGAATGGCCACCAATCAATATGTGAGTAGCCATTTAATAATGTATATGACAGGACTCTGAGGTGGAGCCTGTCTCATACTAGGCCAGAAAGAAAGAGCAGAATGTGTGTGACTAACCCTGTGATGTGGCTGCCGGCCGGGAGGCAGGCAGAGGATGCTGTCTAGCCCCTCTCTAATTGTGTTATAATATAATAGAATCCTTTACCTGCCAGGCATGTTCATGAAGAGGGTGGCTGAAGGCAGCATTCGCGACCCAAAGCATAAAAACTGCACCGTCCCCGGGGGCAAATGCCGCCCCAGCCCAGTCTGCCCCTGAGTCAGCAGTCACCGGTGAGTGCCGTCTGAGCTCTCTGGGATAGGGGATCTGACAGGTGTCTCTGGTCCCATCTCACAACCTAGCAGCAGTGGCGGATGCACCGTCGCTTCCTGCAGCTGCGGCTTAGCAGCATCAGGCAGGAGCCTTCCTGTCCCCTTTTGCAGGTGTAATTGGGCCTCCTAGGACAGAGCTGATCAGCGCTGTGACAGAAGCGGGGGAACCACTGCCGAGCTGCAGTGGACATTCGGCAGTCACACTTGGATTTCTCTGTGAACAACACAAGTGCTGCTGTAGATGGACGAACCCCTTCAGGGCTTGGTGCCCTGGGGCAGGCGCCTCTATTTTCTCCAGGAGTTCCACTCCTGGCCCAGACCTTCAAAATAAATGGTTATATACTGTCAGGATGTTACAGAATCTTGTGAATGCAGAATATGTGCTGTATCTTTTGAGCAGGTGATACAGTAATAAACATACGGCTGCAAAATTGTCTATTTAACACAGTGTATTTCATTTAAGTTTCTTGATAATTCCCTCCTAATAGTTAAACATAGGAAAATAAACCAGGGGCTTTACAGAATTGTGCATCAACATAGGTCTAATAAGGTAAAATAGCTGTTTAGAAGTTGGAACATTTGAGCTGCGTCTTTCACTTACAGCATGGCTGATTTTTTGTTTTATTGTAATGGTAATACTAGTTATTAGTATAAAGTGGAACTATGCTAATTTCCCTAAATAATGATGGTGGTCTTGTGATTGTCAGGGCTAGAGTTAAGAATGTTCTTACTGATTTATAAAGGGGTATAGCTAATTGCAAGTGAAGTTTTTACAAATCCTGTGGTGCAAGGTTTTCCTGCAGCTGCGAGGTTTTTCATAATCAGTTACAGTGATTTCTATAGGAATTCCATGGCTATTTTTCGCACAGACCCAGAGCAGATATAAAAAAAAAATAATAATAATCCCTATTATAAGCTTAAAATGTAGGGGACCCCTCCAGAACCCCTTAGATACCTCCCCCCCTAAGGACTAATTAGGCAATTGGAAGTTTTCAGTTAGCCTAAATGGTCCAATAAGTATGTCACTATTGGTTGTTAAATCCAACAATGACATCAAATGACCCCCAAATCAACTTTTTTATTAATTTATGCAGCCTACATTTAATGAAAGCAATTATTTAAATAATAAATAATTTCTTCTTACATTTTTTTTAATTGGCCTAAACATACCTCCGAAAACAATTTATTTATTTATTTTTTTATATTTGTGCAGGTTTAGTTTGCTTTGTATCATAATTTACTCTAAAAAAGCACAAATCATCCATTTGTTGCATTTTTAAAGAACAATTTACATTTCTTTGGGACAGTAATAACCATTATTACTTGTACCCAATGTTTTTTTGGGGGGGGAGGGAGGGGGGGGGGGTTTACAGGCTGTTCTCCATTAAAAAAAAAAATACTGCTGAGTTTTTTGCCAGAAAAAAATTTGCCATTAATTTTAATTTCCCACCCAATTGTTATAACTCTACCTTCTCGAATAGAGCTGTCTTTACTTTCTGTTACATGTTGTATGTAGTTTGTATGTGTCATATCTTGATTCTTTGAATTTACAGCACTGCATAATATGTCAGTGGTTTATTAAGAAAAATATAATCAGTGATTGTATCATCTATGCAGGTATGTTTGTGGTAGTTTATTATATTTAGAAGTAGTGAACAGACTCACCTGTATGTCCAGGGGGAAAGGCTTCTCCTGTTAGAAAGCCAGAGCCTCAGATTTACTTCACATCGGCCACCAGAGGACTCTGAGCCATTTTTTAGCTGATGAACCATCTCTATTAAGCTTTGCTCATATTCCTCCACCAAACTATAATACGGAGAAGGAGCAAAAGAGTTGACTCCAAGCACAGGATCTGGGGATGTCTTCCCATGGGCTTTGCCCTCCTTTCCTTTGGTGTTGCTTTTTTTTCTGTTTTTAGAGGTCTTCACAGTATCTGAGCTGAAGACGTGGGCGAGAAGCAGAGAGCTGGCATACAGCAGCAGCTATGAATGTAGGCAATGTCATATCAGTAACTGATATTATCATACAACAGTCATTCTCCATGTTCAGCTAAACATTCTGAACTTTACATAATAATTATGTTCTGCATATACAAACTACTGCACTTTTACAGACATCATATTGAAGTGGTCCATCATCATGGTCTAGTGCATGTTTACTGCACTAGACCATGAGCAAGTGGTCACCCCCCCAGCAGTGTCAAGATGCCTGTGACTGCACACTACATGGATGTGTCTGGTGGCTGAGAGGCAAACAAAGAATTAGGGGTGGCCATCGATGGTCTGGCGATGGTGAGTGTTTTCACCATTGATGGGATGCTAAGGAAGGTAAAATGCTGCCTATGTGCATAGCCTAACCATTAATGGCTTACAGATGGTGGAAACGCATCGACCAGTAATGGCAGAGATGTCAAGGGTCACCATTTCAAAGAATCCTACCCTACTCTTCCACAATGTCCTGCAGACTCTTGAATAAAAGGCAGCCCTTATGGTCCCATAGGGAGCAGGCATTTCTCCAAGAGTGTACTTACTTTCTGCAGGGAAGGTGGGCATAGCTGAGGGTTTATATAAAGCACCTATTTATCTTGTGCCCGCATGGATGCGTGTACGCCCGCTTTCCAGTCTTGCAGAAATTGTTACTGGTATTAAGGACTTGTAAGCCATGCCTTTATAACACCTTAGAAACACTTCTTCATTAAATTAGATTTTCTGATTTTTCTGTTTAAATACTGCTATTTGCACCCTCATTATTTCTTAAATTATTATGAAAGCGTTTGAACAACAGGACTCTTGCGGATTGTGGCGAGTGCTTACTAAAGATCAGAGATTCACCCTCTACTCCCCTAAAACTCCTTCAGTGTGGTACTGGGTCTGGGACATTACATGACAGTTGGGAGGTGTGTGCCACGAATGGGTATCCCTTCAATGTAAACAGTTGGGATCTATGATCGGATGTTGACATCTACATACAGTAGATACATCACAGAGATCAAAAGAGGATTACACAAAAGTAGGTGCATAATGGCACTAATGGTAACTGTAAATGGTAAATGTGCTGTAGGGGTATCATTTGGCAGGTTTGTAGAAGACCCATACTGTCTCTTACCACAGCAAATATTATAGTACTAACATAATTTATAGCATAATTTTGCTTTGCATTGATTAACTTCATAAAGCGTTTTGGCAGCTTAATAGGGCTCAAAGTCCAAATTTTTGCTAGACTCTTTCCTGCACTCTGGTGTAAATGAATAGGGGGAAGGAAAAATGTTAGACTAACCTCAATGTGCGACTCAGAATAAACTAGCAAGTGACATGTTCATGTAAACATCCTTCTCACATGGAAAGCCCAGAAACAAAACCACATCTCTTATGTCAAATATTGCGCTCCTTTTAAACACTTTTTTATAATTAGATTCAATTATACTATAAGTGAAATATCTCATTACATTGGTTGGCTAATTAGCCGAAATTCCCACCACAGTCTACAGTCTGTTCTCATTTGTTGAGTAGAAACTATACTGATAGTTTACAGTTTTAAACTTAGCCAATATAATATAAAATATATTGTATCTAGTAACATAATGAGGGCATTAAATCATTGAATGTAATTGAAGCTGTGGTGATAAAAACCTGACCTACAATGGGATGAACAGATAAGGCATGTTTCTTTGTGACATATGGTGTGATTAAGAGATGGCAAACCATGGAATATATGCCTGATCACTACATGGTCTGCACTTTGTATTGTTAGACATGCCTGCACCCTTCTTTAACAAGATGAAAGTGTTAGTTATATGGAAACATTGCCAAGTGTCAGGTGCTCTGTCTATGGTAATAATGTCTTGTCTCTAATGAACCGAAGATGAAAAAATGGGAGCAAAGCTAATGTCCTTTAAAGGACATTTCCGCACTGTGGAGATGTACTAAGCCTGGGAGAGAGAAAGTACCAACCAATCGGCTCCTGTCACTTTTTATAGGCCATATTTGAATAATTACAGTTAGAAGCTGATTAGTTGTTAATTTATCTTCATCCACTTTATCTCCAAGCCTTAGTACATCTACCCTTAAAACACTTAACTAACCCAACCTGTAATGAAGAATCTGTTACACACAGACACTGGTGGACTTTTATGAAAATGAAAAGTTGAGCTGGGTACACGCTTAGCAATGCGGCTGACAACCCCATGCAATAGGATGTGGCAGGGACCGACATGTCGGGCACTGGATCGTCTAGTGTACCGGCCGCTTCATATGTCGGCCCGTCGGCGGAGGAGTGCCCGTCGGATCGCTGGGTACCCACATCATATGTACCCAGCTTTAGTCTTGCTCATAACAACCAATTAGATGTTTGCCTCTCATTTTTGTAGCTGTGTGACTGTAAGTAACTCTATCTTATATGCCCTCTACAGTATTCTATATTCAAAATCCTTATTACTGTTATTACATATGTCATAGTAAGTCACCTTTCCCAACACCCACAGCATATAACAACAGATAAAGCACAGGCTGTCTGTACATACCACTGAAATAAATCTAACATCTTGCATTCACATGTAATCAATACAACGGTAAATAACAACATGCATATATAGAAATATCTAATGTCAATTCCTATCCACAGGTAATGCAAAGCATATGGTGATGGAAACTGTAAAAAAAAAAGGCAGACATCCACAGGTAATGCACAGCTGATGCTCCCTGACTGCCCACTGTGTATAGATTGCCCAGTCAGCAGACTGATCCTCTATCACTGATACTCGTGTGTGAAAACTTACCAGTCTACTTGAGCCAAGCATTGTGTGTGGAGACACCAGCAAATGCAGCTGCAGACTTTGCTTCAGTGGGGCACAAGCTGCACCTACTTTGAGTCCTTCCAATGGGGCTGGGCCCAATCCAATGTACAGTTAGTTTTCTAAAGGTGCTGAGTACAATGTTAACAAAGGCCCAGCTTGTCCCTTTCTCCTTCTGTTCCTCTTGTTTTGTCCCTGAGTCTACATGCAGGGATTGTGTTTGCAGACTGGGAACGCAGTGCACAGCGGCTCTGTTCTCACACTCGGCACACAGACCTGGCTGATACGTGCTGTTTGCTTGTTCTTTAAACTGTTGGGACTCATATCCTCCAATTAATAGTTCAATGGAGAATTGTGAAAATGTGATATTACCAGCTGTAGGAAAGGGCAGAGTATCTCTTTACACAATCTGCTTGACTGTGGCTAATTTAGGAATAGGCACGCAAGAAGTTAATGGTTGGCCGGTAAATGCTGTGTGTGAGAATGTGGTAGAGTGTATACTAAATACTGGCTGTGGATTTACGATGCAAGTATCAGTGAATGGCTTCTACCAGCCATGTCCAATTTCCAATAGGTTGTGACCTACTTTTATATGTCACAGCTAATTGATCTACCACACCTGCTCACCACCATTCATAATCTGAAACAAAGTGTTTAGCCGAGCATTTGTTAAAAGATTACATGTTTAGTTGTTACGTAAAAAATATCACGGAAAATGCCATATAGTGCTCCAATATGTCACATAAAATGCCTCTTGTATAACACAGAAAATGTCACATAATGCTTCCATATGTCATAGAATAATTTTAATACCCTCATCATTTGCTCAGAAGATGTTAAACAATGCCCCCATGTCACAGAATAATTCCTTTTAATGTCCCATATGTCTCACATATGCCACTCTGAGCCCACTGTCATGCTCCCTTTACATGTCAACCTCAGAGCCCCCTGCCATGCTGCCTTCATATGCCAGCCTCAGGACCCCCTGTCATGTCCATTTATATGTCAGTCTTATGTGCCAGCATCAGAGCCCATCATGCTCTTCTTATATGTCAGCCTTCAAGCCCCCCTATCATGCCTCTTTTGTATGCCAGTCTAAGAGCCCCTCATGCCCTTATATGCAGTCTCAATATGCAGTCTCAGTGCCCATCATGCCCTTATATGCATGCCTAAGAGCCCCCTGTCATGCCCCTTTTATATGTCAGCCTCATAGCTCCTCATGCTCTTATATGCCTCAGAGCTCCCCTCAAGGATTAATTACCTCCAGTGACCACCTCCCCAGGCTCCGTCCAACTCCACAGACCTGGTTCCAGTAATGCCTGAGGCAGGAGGGATTATTCAGAGGAAGCAGCCGCAGTCAGGCTTGAGCAGCAGAGAGTTGCGGGTGGTGACGCACTTACAGTGCTGTGACAAGCACCACAACCCACCTTTCAATTTCCAGACACCACCCATCCGGGATTAGGAAGACATCTACTCTACACATACCTGCTTAGCTGCTGCAATATAAAGGCCCCAGTGCAGCATCTATAAAGAAGCTCACTAAGACAGCATGTTTGGCAACTAAAATGTTAATAATTTACCAAAAATACGCATTTTCTGTAAAATTCTAAACTAGTGGTTTCTATGGAGTTGGAAGATGAAATAAATGTTAAGATGAAGATTAAAGTAAATGTGTCATTCACAGGGTCAAGCAGAGCCGTAACTAGACTTTTTGGTGCCCTGTGCCAGAAAGAGCATTGGCGCCCCCCTCATTTTTCAAAGGGACATAATGCACCCAAAAAAGGGCCATGGCTTCATGGGGAAAGGCCAGGGAAGAGATAGGAGAGGCCAGGAGATGCTGGGGATGAAATAAGAGGAAGCTACAAGCAAGAATGATAATAAACAGAAAATTGACAGGCCCAAACAGTGCCCCCTGACCTGTGGTGCCCTGTGCGATGGCACCGGCCGCACTACCCTAGCTACGACCCTGGGGTCAAGTATTACAGATGTACTCTATTGTTGCAGTTGCATCAAACAGCAGTTCTCAGCGTGCCAGGTCCATTGTGACTCTGCTTGCATCAATCATCTTTGTCACATCTTTTTCAAGCAAAAATACATCTTAACTGCTTCATGAAATCTGCACTAATTTTTTTGATATGCAACTCATATCTGTGTGTGACTGAGGGGTCTATTTACTAAGCAGTGTTAGGAGAAGTGAAGAGTGAAAAGTGATAAGGTGCCAGCCAATCAGCTCCTAACTGCCATCTCACAGGCTGTGTTTGAAAAATGACAGTTGGGAGCTGATTGGCTGGCACCTTATCACTTTTCACTCTTCACTTTTCACTTCTCCTAACATTGCTTAGTAAATAGACCCCTAGATCTTCATCTGTAGACGAAGCGGTATGATGCAGCGGCCATGGTTTTTTTCCATGCCAAGTTTTGTTGTACTTTGTAAACAGAATCGGACACACAGATATACAAGTGGCACATTTCAAAAACTGACGTGGGTTCCCCTTGATTTTAGGTAACTAGCAATTAGGCTTTAGCAATTTTGGTTGAACTATAGAGGAAAGAGGTGCAGTATGGGAGTTCCTCCATGATTCCACCAGCCCCAGGCCAGTTGGCACCAGGGCTGGCCTCCACAGGGGGTTGGCCTGCATAAATATGTATTCTCCCCTTCCCTATGGTATAACTAGTCCTAGTGCCAATAGCACTATAGCTCTTCCTGGTGAGCACAGGGTAATACGTTTTTTAATGATTTTGTCCTTTAATCACTACATAAACCAGAATGACTGGATACCAAATGCGGACGCTGAGGCATGCTGGCACTAGGAAGCCACATGTGTCAACTTGTTCTGGCAACCGTGCCCATTAGCACCTGTATTGAACCATGGAAAAATGCAAATAAAAACGCATAATTTTATTTTAAAAAAGACGCTATAATAAATAAAGACATCTGATACCCCTCATAATAAGCCATTTATCTGTTAATCAAATTAGGGGGTAAAAAAAATACCCCACCCCCACAAAAAAAACTTGTGACTGGATTATAGTGTCCTTCAAATGATCAAAATAACCCGGCTGCTACCATTGCCCTATACTAAATTTGGCACATTAACATCGCCACCTGAGGTCCGTGTCCGGACCATGGGAATGCACCATATTAAGCACAGGGTGGTGAGGGTGTGACGGGATGAGAATTGATGAAGTTTAAAGTCATTTTGGGTCAGGGTTGGACTGAGACATGAAGGGCCCACCAGGGGAATTCAGTGGTAGGGGCCCCTGCTTAAAGGGTGTGGTCAGCTAACAGTCTAGAACCTGATCCCTAGGGGAGGGGGTGGAGATCTCAGGCAGTGGGGCCCACCGGGGATTTCCCCTGTATCCCCGTGGGCCAGTCCGACACTGTCTTGGGTAAGAAAAAAGGCAGATTCTGAAAATGATATAGTGAGTTAGTTGCTTAGTTTGATCTTGGGATACAAGTGAACTGCATGAATTCATTTTGTAATTGAAAGGTTTGATGAGCATCCTTAGCTGGGTGAGCAATTACCTTGTCGTTCATTCAGGATGGATTGTAAATGGGAAAACTGGGCAATGAGGCGTTTAATCTGCAAGTTGTACAGAATTGTACAGCACTACTAGATAGCAGTAGTTTGTGGGAAGTTTTGTTCCACTTGACTTTGCATCCAGTGACAATAGAGAGTGTAAATTATTACAGATAAAAAATGAATGCACTACCATGCAGCAAGATTTCAGCATAACGCAATAACACTTTGGATTTTACACTAGGGCAGGGGTTCCCAAACACAGTCCTCAAGACACACTAACAGTCCAGGTTTTGAGGATAGCCATACTGGAGCACAGGTGACTTAATTAGTACCTCAGTTATTTTGATTTAACCATCTGTGCTCAAGCCTGGATATCACCAAAACCAGGACTGTTAGTGTGCCTTGAGGACCGAGGTTGGGAATCACTGCACTAGGGGATATATTTACAAAAATGCAGGTTTTTAGAAGTGGAGATGTTGCCCATAGCAACCAAGCAGATTCTAGCTTTTATCTTCTAGAATGTGCTAGATGAATGTTAAGTAGAATCTTATTGGTTGCTATGGGCAACATCTCCACTTCTAAAAACCAGCACTTTAGTAAACATACCCCTATGACTACCAATCCAAGAAAACGGCAATCAGAGCTTTATAGAATAAAAGTAATTTTACAGTAGGGGTTAATTTTTTAAGAATAAATAATGTTCCTAGCTTGTCTGGTTTATAGGTTATGTTTGGATTGCAGACACCTGTTTAGCCCTAACTCACCTGCCTCTGTATAAACAAAGTCCACAGCGGGAATAAGGGGATGCTCAGTGTTTCGCACACGACACACCTCTATGTCAACAGCAGCCCTCTGTTCAGGATGTGCTGGGATAGCAGATGTATCATTTGTATTTCAACAGATCGTTGAGAAATGTCTTGTATGGAATAAAAGGAGTAACAGATGAACTATGAACAACCAAACATTTATCTCCACTTCCTTTCCTAAGTGACTTCGGGAAGGTCAAACAACACAAGTGCTGTTCAGAGATTCCCCAGGACTGAGGGACGTGCCAAAAGTAATTCACTACTTTAGCCTCAAGAAGTTTAAGAAAATATCAGCAATGCCTTGCTGGTTAAACAGAAAACACCAACAGAAGAAGTTTTTAAAGAAAATAATTGGAATTTGGGAATATTAAATAAGGTTCTTGCTGTCACATACTGACCTCGATCTAAATTATCTGACATGTAAATAATATCAATTGTCAAGTACAAGTTTGTGAGCCATTAAGAATTATCTGTGATTCATACAAAGTGGGATTTCAACCAAATAAAATGTAATTTCCATTATCTGCACTTATTGGTTTAATATTAAAGTATAATGGCATCTAAACAGTAATTCTTAACCAACTGCCTCCCACAGTTTTGAATGGCGCACCACTGCCGCCTCACGTCATAACCCATGACATTTGAAATCCAAACAGATTCTGATTATATAAAACTAAAGGCCATCTGTTACTGGATTCTCTTCCCAAAAAAAAGTATGGAGCGGCTTTTATAGGCTGAACAATCTTTCAGCTACTTGGGTATCCCAGTTTCATGTTCAGGCAGACCCAAAGTATTAATCATGAGTAGTAAGCAGATCTCCATCCACTACCTAAAACCATCACATTCACTTGTGACCCACTTGCATCTACTGTTTCTCACTACCTCTGTCTATAGGATGGAAGAGGTATGGTTGACTCTACCTTAGGTCTTACATCTGTCTATGCATCTTCTTTGCCCCTGTGATGTCCTACTCTAAATTCTTTGTGTGAGCGCTATACTAATTCATCATAATTAATCATACACACAGATTTTGTACTTGTTTTTCTGCTATATGTAATTGTTCGAACATAACTCCTAATTGGGTTCTGTACCACATAATTGCTATTATGCTTAATTGTGCTTGTTATTATACTTATGTGTATCCATTAATTTATTATGTTGTATTCATGTATAGGTATGTGGACTGTCTGGTGGTGTGAAATCTGTGGCGCCTTATAAATAAATGTGATGAGCTAGTACTGTATCTCAGATGGTGAGGTAAATTAAAATTTGAATAGCTTCCTTATATGATGTGGTCAACCTAATATGTTACACCTTCTATAAAATGTAAAGATCCACAATTTGCTGTACATGTGATATAAGAAAGTTTTCTAAAAGTTTATTTTCTATATCTTACAATTCAAGGGAGGGGTTGGTAACAAACCATATAGGAATAATCCAGTGCTTTATATTTAAGTATTCTTTTTAATTATTTGGCTCTGAAGGCTATAACGTCCTTTCATAAACTCCTTAGAGGCCTCAATAACAACACCAGGCCAATTAATGTAACAATGATCATCTTGTCGTTTTCTTATTGAGATCAATCTGGAAATCTTCCAGACAATTTTGAAATATTAGGAAGCATCAGAAGCGTATTAAACTATATGTACAAATACAGAAAATGTTGTTGCTTTAGGGACATCAGAAAGTGATAAATTGGAGAGTGATAAACGACCAGCCACTCAGCTCCTAACTGTCATGTAACAGGCTGCTTTTAAAAATGACAGCTAGGAGCCGTTGGTTGGTAGTTTATCACTTTCCAGTGCTTAGTACATCTGCCCCATAGTCTGCAATTAAGAATATTTAAACATTTATGGGCATATTTACTAAAAAGGACAATAAACCAGTGTACCATCTCAATACTGGTTCTGCTGTTACCATCTCCAGATGGTGATAATAGAAAGAAAAAAAAATGCTTTATTATTTAAATACTTTTGTGGCATATATTTTTTTCATATTTATTTGAATTGTGCACATATTATTATTATTATTATTATTATTATTATTAATAATAATAATAATAATAATAATTAAGTGAATGTGAATGTCCAAGTCTGACCAAGGCTAGCCGAGTCATGCATGTGCTTATCATCTCTTACATGACTGGCATGTCAGAGCAATTAATTTTGTTTAAAATTTTATTAATATTTTACATATATAAATGATTTTATATTGCCACAATAAACAATGTTAGAAAATCATCTTCATCACAATATATCTGGTTCTGTGTTCTCCAAGGTTGTGGCAATAGAAATAGTAGAATAGACGAAAGGCCAGGTTCACAAGGTGAAGACCAGCTTGTTATATCAAGTGAATTACTGGGCAGGTAAAGAACTCTTCTTTTTCCATGGTGTGACAGAAGAGGTGTTGACCCAAAACACATTCTGATCAAGCCGAGGAGTCGAGACCAAACCCTCAGTAGCAACTCAACAGCAATATGCCAGGGTGCTGCAAGTCCCTAGATAGCTTTTTGATATGTCCTATCAGAATGAGTCATTGCAGATGATAAGAATGAGAGACCCACAAACTTCTGTCAGGTTACATTTCAAAGAACTGCAAGACGAAGGATGTGTGAACAGGTATCAGGTCCAGGGACAGGATTGGGAAGGCCAGTCTGACAATGGATGCTCAACGACTGGTAGAACTGGCACTTGATCCACTCCTGAAACAACAGAGACAGTGTTAGGGTCAACAGGAAACGATTAAGCATCACTAATGTCTAGGTCCTTCAACAACCTCTGTCACTAGACATATAATCAATATTGCTCAATGCTGGTTAGAAAAGAGTCTAATGTTCTACAGAGGCTACCTTTTCCACACCCAAAACACCATGCTCTGTCTCAATAACAGGGAAGGAATCTGTTTAATGCCAATATTTGCATCAAGCACAACTGACAGCAGCACAGTAAATTCAAGCTAAAGCTTTACTTCACCAAATCTGCAGCACTTTCTCCAAAAGAGCACTACAGTCAGCTGCATGCCCCCATGTCCTAACACCGCTCTTGGCAAAACACTATGTATTACAACTTTGCATACTAGCATTTCATTATACTACTAGTGACTGCTCCTTCTTTGCTTTGTTTGGTGGACTCTGTGTGTTCCTTATTATACTGAATGTTTGATTTCACTGTCCTGGATCAAATTTTTGGAGGAATATAATACAACATATGGTTGCCTTTATTGCTGCTATCCCACATACAGAATATGAAATCCTTTTTTATACTATAATACTTCTTAATGCTTTGGCTTGGTAATTATAATTGTAGTAGTATTTGATGTGTATAATACCTATATTTTATATATTTTTTTATTGTTTTTGTTTGACTTTATGCTCCCAGGAGTTGACTTTTAATCAATTTGTTTTTTGTGATCATAAATTAAGAATATTATATATGCTGGTCATTAATATAATTTTTTTACCATAAACACCTAGAAGCACATATCCAGCACTAATTTGTTTCATTCTTTTGGGGATTTGCCTTCCTTGTTGACTGCTGGTGTTTTAGAGGTTGAATAACCATTTTCTTGTTAGCATCTAAGGCAGTGGTTCCCAAATTTTTTTGAATCACTGTGCTTTAGAGCAGTGGTCAGGGAACTTTTAATATATATTGATATACTCCGACGTTACCCCCTTGATTTGAAAGGAAGGAAATCATATAGTAACCCCCCCATATAATGCCCCTGAAGTAGCGCCCCCATAGTTATGCCCCTGTAGTAGTGCCCCATATAATACCCCTGTAGTAGTACCCCCATATAATGCCCCTTTAGTAGTGCCCCCATAGTTATGCCCCTGTAGTAGTGCCACCATAGTTATGCCCCTGTAGTAGTGCCCCTGTAGTAGTGTCCCCATATAATTCCCCTGTAGTAGTGCCCCATATAGTGCCCCTATATAATGCCCCTGTAGTAGTGCCCCCATATAATTCCCCTGTTGTGCCGCTTGTACAAAAAAAAAAAAAACACTTACCTTAATCCCCGCTTCTGCATCCGCCACCGTCCTGTCCGCCCGGCTGCTCCTCGGAACTATGGGAGAGACGTCATGATGTCTTTCCCATAGTGAGCATGGAGAGAGCTGGAAGCTGGAGTTCAGAAGAGAACTTTAGCCTCCGGCTAATGCAGCGCTGCAGGGAAGGAGACGGGCGCCCGCTGGTAATAACATCTCAGCAGGCATCCGGTTTGGAGCCTCCCTGCGGCACAGCCGGGCATGCATATGAATCATTCATATTATAGAAGGACTCATATGCATGCCCGGCTGTCCGTCCATTACCCCCAGGAATTTCATTTTTACCCCATGTGGGGTAATTTACCCCTGTTCCCTGACCACTGCTGTAGAGTGTCAGCATTTTTTCCACGGCACCCATAAGCCAAAAGTTTCTTATCGAGAAATTCAGCAAAAATTAAATGCAGTAAATTGTGCTTACTATATATGTCACCCTTAGGTTCCGTTATGTGGTGGTGACAGGGTTGCGCTTTATTTTGTCCACATATTTTTTGATAGGCAAAACCATGACTATTGGCTACCAATCACACTGACTAAAAATAATTTTATTTGGTACTGAACTACCAACCTGAGGCACCCCTGCAAGTGCCCTGAAGCACCCCAGGGTGCCACGGCGCCCAGTTTGGGAACCACTGATCTAAGGCAATGATTTTCAATCTTTTTTTCACCCACAGTACACTGAACAAGATGCTAAAATTGGCAAGGCACACCATCAGTTTATTTTTTTGAAGGAAAACTTTTATCATTAAAAATAAAATGAGTATAAAGATTGTGTTCAAGCTAGTTACTCCTGTTTAGTGGAAGAAAACACTGAGTAAAGTTTGAGATCCCCAACAACGCCAATTTCTTGGATCAGCACAAGCTGACAGGGTCACTCACCTTGACTTGACCGTCCGTGGAGTTGACACAGATGCGGGAATTGAAAGCCCAGCTCCCTGTCTCTCTGCAGGGTTCAGGAGGTGGGCTCGGGAGAAACTCCTCCAGTGTCAGTTTTGCAGACCCGGCTACAGCACGGCACATTTGTTCACTAATGTAAATCCACCCTAGTTAAAAACAGTTCATTCTAATGGTGCATACACACGGTCAGATCAAACAACGATTAGATATCATTGTCTGGTCGACCAGCATGTGCTGGATGATCGTTATTGAACATCCAGCAGATGCTCCATTCCCCCAACTACTATAACGACCCTTGATTAAGGGTCCCTACAGTAAACCAGGCTAACCTGGTGGACAGGGGCTGGCTGGTAACTTTTAGCCTGGGGGAAATGCATGCAGGCGGCCCTGGCAGAGGAGTAGCATGTGGCCAGGGTGCCCGAAGAACATGAAAGCTACGGCGCCCCCCCCCCCCTCTCAAGTGTTCCAGGGAGGAGGCGGGTCCATATAGGATTAATGTAAAGTAAAAATAAAGATTAGCAACAGCCCCGTTGTGGTGCCCATATGCAGTGCCCCCCTGTGCCCCAGGAGAGGATCCCCTTATGCAGGCCTCCAGTAGTGCCCCCAGTAGTGATCCCCCTATGCAGTGCCCCTTATACAGTGCCCCCAGTAGTGGTCCCCCCTGTGCAGTGCCCCTTGTGCCCCCAGTAGTAAGACCCTTATATAGTGCCCCCATTAGTGGTACCCCCTATGCAGTGCTCCTTATATAGTGCCCCCAGTAGCAGTCCACACCCCATGCAGTGCCCCCAATAGTGGTAACCCTTATGCAGTGCCCCTTAAATAGTGGCCCCAGTTGTAGTCTCCCCCTATGCCGTACCCCCAGTATTGCCCTTTTTATAGAGCCCCCAGCAGTGGTCCCCCAATGCAGTGCCCCCAGTGGTAGTCCCCTCCCCCCTATGTAGTGGCCCTAGTAGTAGTCCCCTCCCCCCTATGCAGCGCCCCTAGTAGTTGTCCCCTCCCCTTGTAGTGCCCCCAGTAGTAGTAGTCCCCCCTTGTAGTGCCCCCAGTAGTAGTCCCCCCCTTGAAGTGCCCCCAGTTATAATCCCCAGTAGTGGTCCCCCCTGTAGTGCCCCCAGTAGTGATCTCCCCCTTGTAGTACCCCCAGTAGTGGTCTCCCTCTTGTAGTGCCCCTAGTAGTAGTCCCTCCCTCTTGTAGTGCCCCCAGTCCAGTAGTGGTTCCCCCTTTGTAGTGCCACCAGTAGTCCCCCCCTTGTAGTGCCCCCAGTAGTAGTAGTCCCCCCCCTTGTATTGCCCCCATTAGTAGCAGTCCCCCCTTTGCAGTGCCTCCAGTAGTGGTTCCCCCCTTGTGGTGCCCCCAGTAGTGGTCTCCCCCTTGTAGTGCCAGCCTCCCCCCCAGTAGACACACGTAGTAAAAAAAAAAAAAAAAAAACACTTACCTGAATCCCCGCTCCAGCCGTCGCCATACGCTCCTCCGTCTGTCTTTCCCGGGCATTATTGGAGAGACGTCATGTGATGTCATGACGCCTCTCCCATTGCCCACTGCGGGAGCCGGAAGATGGAGCTGCTCCTGCAGTGGGCGCAGCTGCAGCTAATGAGAGTCTGACAGACTCTCATTGGCTGATGATCAAAACAAACACACAGCTCCCGGAGCCGGCGGCTGTATGTTTGTCACTTGTGTAGCGCTGACCGAACTCCGTCCGTTCACCGCTACACACGCGGTGCAGTGACACAGACTGCCCGCGGCCCGCATGACGCTGCGGCCCGGGGGGCACATGGCACTCTGCCCCCAGGCCCAGCCCGCCACTGCTGGTCGATATCGACCAGGTTGACCTGCATGCACGAGCGATTGTCGATATCAACCATCCGTGCCCATGCATCGTTTGGTCTTTGAGGGGACAAAAAAAGGTTGATTTAAACGATCAAACAATAAACTATATTGTTATTGTTTAAATCGACCAAGAAATCTGACCGTGTGTATGCCCAATAACAACTATTTTGGATGCAGTTATGTTTTAGTTTATCAATAAAGTTTATAGTTAGGATGAAGCAACTATTATAAGCATTGGGCACTTTCCTGGTACACATATTATTGCTGTCATGTAACAGTTTCTGCTTAAAAAAAGCCACTTAATGTAGCACTAAGTGCTCAAATCAATTAGATGTCATTTTGCAAAAGTGGATTTGCATCATAAAACTTGCTTAAATCGCAGCAATGCCTGGGCACACAAAATGTAAGATTCTATTAGAAATGGTGATTAGCAAGATTCCCAGCAAGGATTCACAGCGCCTCTACAACAAGCAACTGGGAGAAATGCATGAAAAAGTGGGAAATTTTCCTGGACGCCCACAAAGTGACAACTGGTGGACCATATAGAAGGCTGTTAGTGGGGCCATAAGGAAAGTGCTGGAGGTTCTAAGAAAAAAAAGATTCAAATGGCTAATATTTGCATTTTTTTGATGGTGGAAAAATTATATCCAACAAATGTTTTTCAGAAAATTAAAGTCTGCCCACAATTTTGGGGTACAGAAAAATGTGTTTAATGTGATATTCCAGTGTTATATACAAGTTTGTACAATGTTGGAAAAGTTCAAAAATTTAATTCCCATTATTATACCGCAGCAAACCTGTCACCTGTCCCACATCATGTAACCCATGAGAGAACCCTTCATCTGAAGACTGACATGTCTTTATTGCCCATATTTTCCTATTTAAAATACTCTACCTAGATTATTATTGATTGGGAGTGGTGTAATAGAGGTTGTGTGTTTGTCCCAACTTTTTTTTTTTTTTAATCTTAAAATAAAGATTTTCCTTACATTTGTACTTGCTCAGGGGGTGGGCACATAAAAGGTGAATTTAAGGTGGCAATGCAATACAGGTTGAGTCTCCCATATCCAAATATTCTGAAATACAGAATTTTTTTTTAGCATGATTGAGATCGCGTTACCTTTGGCTTTTTGATGGTTCAATGTACACAAACTTTGTTTAAGGCACAAAATTATTACAAATACTGCATAAAATTACCTTAAGGCTTTGTGTATAAGGTGTATATAAAACATAAATGCTATCTGTGTTTAGATTTTGGTCCCATTCTCAAGATATCTCAATATGGTATACAATTATTCCAAAATACCGAATATTCCGATATCCAAAATACCCCTGTTCCCAAGCATTTTGGATGTGGAATTGAATGGCAAATACAATTTGCTGTGGAAATCCACTGTGAAACGGCTTGCAGGACCCAACTTGTTCCTAATTAAATTGACCTCTACATTTAAAATAAAATATTTTGTATTGCTTCAAAAGGAGACAGATATTAACTACTTCTACCAGCAGGGAGCAGTGTGTGCTTCCTTATATCTTCCTGCGTTTCAAGTAACCAGATTACTTTAATGATTCTTCTCTTCCACTTCCATTGCTAGTGCATCCAATAACAGAGTGAAAATAAACTTTAGGCTAGGGCTATAGCTGCAATTTTTGTTGTTGGCATATGACAAAATGACGTAGGAATCCCATCCAGCATTACTCCCAATGAAAGTACCCCTCTTACTTCCTTGTATCTCCACAATTAGTCATATCAAGTAATTGTATCACTATATAAGGTAATTAATTAGAATTAGTGCCCCTCCCTCTGTTTGTATATCTAGTATGGGTTGGGTACAAGATGCCGGCAGTCAGAATACCGATGGCAAACATGCCGACCCAATTAGGTAAGTGTCCTAACCCACCTTTCCCACAGTCTAAAAGGGTAGCCTAACCTTCCCCCTGGTGCCTAACCCTAATACTTACCATCGGGATGCCGGTGCCCTGAATGCCAGGATGGTAACAACATCCCATCTCGTATAGGTACAACTCTGTATTTTGGTATTGATCCACTATTTAGCTAGTGATTACCACAGCCATAACTGGACATTTCAGTGTCCTAGATGAGATTGAACATTGGTCCCTCCACTAGGGCCGTAGCTAGGGTAGTGCGGTCGGTGCCATCGCACAGGGCACCACAGGGCAGGGGGCGCTGTTTGGGCCTGTCAAATGTCTGTTTATTATCATTCTCACTTGTAGCTTCCTCTTATTTCATCCCCAGCATCTCCTGGCCTCCCCTATCTCTTCCCTGGCCCTTCCCCATGAGGCCATGGCCCTTTTTTGGATGCATTATGTCCCTTTGAAAAATGATGGGGGCGCCAATGCTCTTTCTGGCACAGGGCACCAAAAAGTCTACTTACGGCTCTGCCCACCACCTAATATATGGGTGGGAGAGATAGTAGATACCACCTACTATGGGTTATGTCTAGCCCTATGCAAGCGTTGGCCTATCCTCCAGCCCTCTCCTTGGTACCCATTCATGTTCAGCATTTTGGCTATCATTGTGTCAGCATAAAAGAGTGTGACAATCTCTTTGATAAGCCTCCCTCATACCGTTCCATTCTCTTGCTAGACAGGAAATGGAGTGTGCCCCACTGTTAGGTGTATGCTGCTTTCTGTCCCCAAGCTGAGCAGCATGAAGTGGGACAGTTGAGCATAATTGGGACTTTCCCACCAGAACATTTGCCAGACTGTACTTAATGGTATTTAATAACTATATACCTATTTATTGCATTCTGGTATGTATGTTCATACACATATTATACCTATATATAGGGCCAGGGATTACTCTCCAATTGTATATAAATTATAAAGATTGCAGGGAAATTATATGGAGGCAAGTGTTACTGGTAAAGTATATAATATAATTAGGGTTAATATACTGAATATATTGCATGATTTATATATAAATGTAGATATAAAATAATATTGTATTGCAGAGTTAGCACAGGTAAGAAATGCCTGGAGACACAGAGAATGCTGTAGAGCTTCTTATAGCAGCTAAGTGTCGCTGCTCTGGTGAGTTCACAGGGCATAGACTCTTGTGGGCATGTGCTGAATCGCACTTGGTCTCTGGCGGCCATTACTGGTAGTCTCTCTGTGAATACCATGGCCAGATATTATTGTTGGGTGGTGTGTATTTGTATTGCTCCTTCATCTTAACAAAATATAGAATGAAAAATAATCATCAACATGTCAATTACACCTTAAATATGCTTTCTTTTGAAAATGAATCCAGTACTCAAAGGTGACAGAAAAAAGTCTGACAAGCTATCTACAGTAAATGTCTGAGCCCAGTGGAAATTCTAAACTTGGCTGCTCAGACTTTTTTTGCCACCTATTTAGTAGATATGGGAGCCTCTTTAGTTCTCCATTCTAGCAGATATATTGGACAGTGAAGTCATCATACAGAATCCATAGTTTATCCCTCCTATAGCTGCTAGGCAGTACATGCTGGTATTTGCACTGCTGCAAAAAGTGTTAAAGTCTGGCAGTCCTGAGCCCAAAATGGGCATTGTGGACTCAACTGGGCTTCTAGAGATCTTGGGCCCCAATTCAGTTGATACTGCTATTTTAGTGGTACCAACTGCATTTGGGCCCAGGGTCTCTAGAAGCCCAGCTGAGTCCACAATGCCCATTTTGGCAGTACCAACTGTATTGGTGCCCAGGATCTCTAGAAGCCCAGCTGAGTCCCCATTGCCCATTTTGGCAGTACCAACTGTATTGTTGCCCAGGATCTCTAGAAGCCCAGCTGAGTCCCCATTGCCCATTTTGGCGGCACCAACTGCAATGATGCCTAGGATCTCTAGAAGCCCAGCTGAGTCCCCAATGCCCAATTTGGGCTCAGGGCTGATACTCTCATATTACTTTGCCACTGGCCAAATAAATTCCCATATACAATACTCCTAGTCCTAAGGTAAAGCAGTTATAGGTACTTATTCCCCTTTTCCTGTTAAAAGAAAGAGACACTAAGGTGCAATACAATTAGTTAATTGACAGCCCGTACTTATTCAAGAGGTCCTGGATACCCGCATGATTTTTCCTCACAGCCTCAAGAGCTGCAAGGAAAAAATCTATGTTAAATGGAGCCTCTGGGGTTTTATGGGCCGGGAAACCCATAGATTCCAGCATTTTACGTAGTATCTATGGGTTACCGTCTGTTACTTCAGGGTTTACCGCGTAAGGAAAATGCTAAATAAATGAATGGCACAAGCGTGAAACCCATAGCTTTTTCCCGCACGGTAAAAACCCTGTGCCTAACTGAATATGCACATAAGCACCAGAAATCACTGGGGGTACAAGGGTTAATGTCTGCAACCATGAACCTAAAAGGATTTCCAAAAACCTGTTAATTTGTAAACCTATAGATAAAAGTACTGATGCATTTACCAAAGTAATAAATTAAGCTGGTTAGTAAAAGTATTGACTTACTGTTTCGGTGTTAAATGTCAGTTGCTGGTAAATGTCAGTTCAGGGACAATAGTGATAAGCATATAACATAGCATTCCCGCTAAGCTGTTGTAGCGGAGCTCCTCGCCCTGCCAATTCAAAAGGGCAGAATGCGCCCTGCCGGGTGCCGTCCCCACTTGCGGGTGGGAAAAATTCCCGATTAATAAATGGCGTGCGCACGGCATCTATCCCCATAGAAGGGAGACCTTGGAGGCAACCCAGCATGTCCGTAAGTGCTTGACACTCCCCCAAGAGGGCTAAAAAAGTGGTGCATCTTAAAGACGCCCCCTTTCGGGCGCACGTGAGCCTTTGGCGCATTGGAGTGCCCTTTCTGTGGTTCGGTGCCCTGCCCCGCACTGGACCTAGAATGAACATATAACGGTAGCGTATTTAGTGGTCACACGTCCCCATTGTTGATCTGTTTCCTGTATAGTTATCCACCTGATTACAGTGGATGCCACAGGTAAAGATTCTGTGAGGCGACACAGCAAGCAAACAACAGTGCTGGTCCTACACTTGTACTGAGGGCTATAACCAGCATTTTAGCTATGTGAAGCAATATGGTAGACAGATAACAGTTCTGGCTCTGCAGGGTGCACATTGCTTGTGGCTGTACTTTGTAATGCACGCTGCTTTATAAGCATGTAATAAAGTTCACATACATTTTACTATTACCAGTTTATAACACTTCTGCAGAAAAGCCAATCAGAATAAAATACACCACAATAGTGCAGCATTGGACAGTATAATTACAAATCAAATTATACAATATGCAAATTAGACAAATAAACTGAACATTTACATAAGAGGATAATGAAGGTTTAGATATAAGCTGAAGGGTAGAGAGGGCTATAATAAAAATGTAGTAATTTATAAATTGCATATAAAAGATCATGAAGATCTGTAGTGCAATGGATATCCAGTATTTACCAATATTGAATACAGTTGTCAGGAGAATAAACTATTTAGGAGTAATACAGCAAGATCCTCCAGTGAGAGCTGATTTACTAACCTATATAGTTCTACCTCCAACTAATGTTCAAATACATCACAAAATCAAATGTATGTGAATTTTGGAACTTTCACCTAAGACTATAAACTATAATGATTATGTAATAAATATGTGAACTAAATGATCCATTTCACAGCAATATTGCAGTGCAATTTTCATTTACAATTCAATACCAAATGTGCTATTCATTTTCCCAGGAAATTTGCATTATTTGTGTGCACAACCCCTGAGTAGGTGAAATGGTAGGACAAATCTTTATTTTAAGGTACAACTGCAGAACCTTTAGAACACCCCTCCCAATGAATAATGACACACTTGAAGAGGTTTAAATAGTATATTTTGGCCAAAAAGGACATTTAATTTTTCTGATTTTCTCTATAAAAATATCAAAAATAGGTTAAATTATGAGACAGGCAAGCTGAGGTGTTGTGTTTATGGGAAATGGGTTTTTGAACTTGCAGATATGTTTTTAAAATTTGTATATTTTATTTTTTATATTATATCTTTATAATTTTTTTGTATTTATTATTATTTTTAACATTTTATAAACTTGTTTAAAAACAACGATAAATCACATTGAATGCATTTTAATATAATATAACCCAAAATACTTACATTTGCTATAAAAAACATTCAAATCTTTCAACAAGCCTTCCATACATGCCATTAACAGTCTATATTATCCTGCTGTCTCAGTTGTCAATTTTTGGGGGCTCAGGGTGCTTTCATGCAATCATGCGACATTGCCACGATCCCCACAAATCGCCATTTCAAATTGAATTGTCGCCAGGGGCGTTTCTGGAGAGGAGGGGGCCCGTGTGCAGTCTCCGACACTAGAGTGTGCCCAGAGTCTATAATTAATGCATAGGTCACTGTGGTGGCCATTTTCCCCTGTACTGTGCATGTGCGGCCATTTTTCAGTTATTTTACAGCACCGGACCTCTGCGCTGACGGACCCCAGAGAGGTAAGTAATATTATGGGTGCAGGGTGTGCGGTGCGGGGCCCCCCTGGACCCAGGGTCCCGTGTTCCCCGCACACCCTGCACCCATTATAGATATGCCCCTGATTGTCGCATTTCATGAGTGCGCCCATTGCAGACATAAGCTACGATGTAAGCAAGTTTCATACTGGAAGTTCACTTTTGTAAATTTGCTTGTTATTGAATGCTTATTTGTATGTTTTCCTCTGGGAACTCCAGTGCCCTCCCACATTCTAAACACATACCGGTAGGTTAGCTGACCTCTGATCAAATAAATATCAGCATGTTGGTGTGATAGAGGAATTAGAATGCAAGCTCTAACCTGGCCTGCTAGTGGCACTATACATCCAGAGTTTAACCTCACTAGTCTGGGAGTTATGTGTATATTCTGCACAGCCAGGAGCGGCTGGGATTATTCCCCTGGCAGATTGCCTTCATAATATCAACATTTGGAAGCAATGTTTAGACATGTGAGAAAGGGAAGATAGTCTGTGGCCATGACCAATTACAAGGTTTTGATCTTTTTTGGTGAGATGGAAACTCAGCCACTTAAAAACTGCCAATTTGATAAGCCCCAAGGAAGGAGCAGCAGGGAAGGGGAGTCTCATAGAGATAATGCAAGGCATAAAGGGAGGAAAGGGTTATATAGAAACCTTGTTTTAAAGTCTGTACATTTGCTGGTGGGTGCAGTGAACAGGCATGTACTGTATATATGAATATAAACAAGGGGGTACTGTATTTATCTTGCTTATGAATATTGAGGGAGTTTTATAATATGATGCAGAAGTTATTTTCATACTCTTTATACAATGACATGGGACACCAGGAATTAGAGTGATTCAACCCTACCCTCCTTCTCCTGAGCTTGGCCAGTCCCTAATGTTCTTGCACTTATATATTCCTAACACTTAATTTATGCATGTCACACACATATCCAGAGCCAGACCTGCAACATACGTGAGCAGTCATTCCAAAGAATGTGTTTCCGTCAGTTTGCATAAAGTTAGTCAGACGAGATAGTTGAGCAGTGAGTCCGGCTGTAAAGTTATGTTGAGTATTACCCAATTCCAGCTTCACCTTGACAGGTACAGAGGGCCTGATTCAGAGATGGACGCTATTGTGATTCTCACGCGGATCAGGTGATTGTTTGCCATTGCGTATAAGCCACACTGCTTGTGCGCAGCGATCTTAGACGCGCATAGGAATCCATTGCAGAGTGAATGACAGGTTGTCAGTAGGGGTGAGCGGGTTCGGATTTCTGAAATCCGAACCCCCCCGAGCCCCCCCGATCCGAGTCCGATCCGAGTCAGGCTCGACTTTTCCCGCCTGACTCGGATCTGAAATCGAGGCAAAACGTCATCATCCCGCCTTCCGAGTCTCGCGGGTTTTGGATCCTATATAAGGTACCCGCGTCGGCGCCATTTTCTCACTCGGCTGTGGACAGTGAAGAGGGAGGGTGGGAGTTAGGGCTGTGTAGTGTAGTGTAGTGTAGTGCTGCTGTTGTCCACTACTTCAAAGTCCATAGGGGCTGGCTGTGTTGTGCTGTGCTGCTGTTGTTAATAGGGGCTGTGTCCACTACTTCAAAGTCCATAGGGGCTGGCTGGACTGTGTTGTGCAGTCAGTTCTCCATAGGGGCTGTGTCCACTCCAAAGTCCTGTGCAGTGTCCCAGTCCTAAAGGAGTGCTGTAGTGTTGTCCAGGGGGTGCTCTGTCCATCAGGGGTGCTCCCCCCAAGTGCTAAAAAAATAATATATTTTCTGTGTTTGTGAATTGTGTGCGCAGTAGCCGCACGTGCATCAACAAAGTAGTGCCAAGCGTGCGCCTGTGTCATAAGTAAAGGGCCGGCTGGCTTGACCGTTAAAGGGTGCTGTAACCCCCGAAAGTACACTCCAGTCCAAACCAAAAAAAAATTATTTTCTGTGTTTGTGAATTGTGTGCGCAGTAGCCGCACGTGCATCAACAAAGTAGTGCCAAGCGTGCGCCTGTGTCATAAGTAAAGGGCCGGCTGGCTTGACCGTTAAAGGGTGCTGTAACCCCCAAAGTACACTCCAGTCCAAACCAAAAAAAAAATTATTTTCTGTGTTTGTGAATTGTGTGCGCAGTAGCCGCACGTGCATCAACAAAGTAGTGCCAAGCGTGCGCCTGTGTCATAAGTAAAGGGCCGGCTGGCTTGACCGTTAAAGGGTGCTGTAACCCCCAAAGTACACTCCAGTCCAAACCAAAAAAAAAATTATTTTCTGTGTTTGTGAATTGTGTGCGCAGTAGCCGCACGTGCATCAACAAAGTAGTGCCAAGCGTGCGCCTGTGTCATAAGTAAAGGGCCGGCTGGCTTGACCGTTAAAGGGTGCTGTAACCCCCAAAGTACACTCCAGTCCAAACCAAAAAAATAATTATTTTCTGTGTTTGTGAATTGTGTGCGCAGTAGCCGCACGTGCATCAACAAAGTAGTGCCAAGCGTGCGCCTGTGTCATAAGTAAAGGGCCGGCTGGCTTGACCGTTAAGGGTGCTGTAACCCCCGAAAGTACACTCCAGTCCAAACCAAAAAAAAATTATTTTCTGTGTTTGTGAATTGTGTGCGCAGTAGCCGCACGTGCATCAACAAAGTAGTGCCAAGAGTGCGCCTGTGTCATAAGTAAAGGGCCGGCTGGCTTGACCGTTAAAGGGTGCTGTAACCCACAAAGTACACTCCAGTCCAAACCAAAAAAAAAATTATTTTCTGTGTTTAGCCGCACGTATATATCAAATCGATATAACATAAATGGAGGACCAAACTTTCTCCGATAAAAATAAAATAGAGAAAGATCAAGAACCACTTCCTCCTAGTGCTGAAGCTGCTGCCACTAGTCATGACATAGACGATAACATGCCATCAACGTCGTCTGCCAAGGCCGATGCCCAATGTCATAGTAGAGGGCACATACAATCCCAAATGGCAAAGTTCAGGAAAATGACCTTGAAAAAGACATTTAAATCAGCTGAAGAGAAACGTAAACTTGCCAATATGCCATTTACGACACGGAGTGGCAAGGAACGGCTAAGGTCGATCCCTAGTATGTTCATGACTAGTGGTTCAGCTTCACATGACGATGGAAGCCCTCCTCCCACTAAAAAAATCAAAAGAGTTAAGCTGGCAAAAGCACAGCGAAGAACTGTGCTTTCTAAGAAGATATCACAAATCCCCAAGGAGAGTCCAAGTGTGGTGGTGGTTGCGATGCCTGACCTTCCCAGCACTGGACGGGAAGAGGTGGCTCTTTCCACCATTTGCACGCCCCCTGCAAGTGCTGAAAGGAGCACCCACAGTCCACTTGCTGATATGCAAATTGAAGATGTCAGTGTTGAAGTACAACAGGATGAGGATACTGGTGTAGCTGGCGCTGAGGAGGAAGTTGGCGAGGAGGATTCTGATGGTGATGTGGTTTGTTTAAATCAGGCTCCGGGGGTGACAGTTGTTGTCCGTGGGATGAAAAAGCCCATCACGGTCATGCCTGGGCAGAAGACCAAACATTCCACCTCTTTGGTCTGGCAATATTTCTATCCAAATCCGGACAACAACTGTCTTGCCATATGTACCATATGTAAAGGTGAAATAAGTAGGGGTAGGGACGTCAACCACCTAGGAACATCCTCCCTTATACGGCACCTGCAGCGCGTTCATAAAAAGTTACTGTCAAGTTCAGAAACTTTGGCTAAGACCGTAAGCAGTCCAGGGACACCTAAATCCCGTTGTCCTGTTGTATCCAAGCGCCTGCAAACCACACCGTCAACTCCCTCCTCGTCAATTTCCTCCTTAGTCAGGATCGGAAGTAGTCCTGCAGGCCATGTCACTGGCATGACTGACTCTCCTATCCGGGATTCCTCTGGAGGATCCTGCATTGCTACGCCTACTGCTGCCGCTGCTGCTGTTGCTGCTGCTGGGAGTCGTTCATCATCCCAGAGAGGAAGTAGGAACACCACTACTTTTACTAAACAATTGACCCTCCAACAGTCCTTAGCGAGGAGGATGAAGTACGACAGCAGTCATCCTGAAGCAAAACGTATAACTGAGGCCTTGACTGCTATGTTGGTGTTAGACGTGCGTCCGGTATCCGCCATTAGTGCAGTGGGATTTAGACAATTGATGGAGGTAGTGTGTCCCCGGTTCCAAATCCCGTCTAGATTCCACTTCACTAGGCAGGCGATACCGAGACTGTACAGAAACGTCAGAAAAAGTGTCCTCAGTGTCCTGAAAAATGCCGTAGTACACAATGTCCACTTAACCACGGACATGTGGACAAGTGGAACAGGGCAGACTAAGGACTATATGACTGTGACAGCCCACTGGGTAGATGTATCACCTTACGCAGCAACAGCAGCAGCGTCACCAGTAGCAGCATCTCAGAAACGCCAGCTCGTTACAAGGCAGGCTACGCTGTGTATCACCGGTTTCAGTAAGAGGCACACCGCCGACAACCTCTTAGAGAAACTGAGGGAAATCATCGCCCAGTGGCTTACCCCACTTAGACTCTCCTGGGGATTTGTGATATCTGACAACGCCACCAATATTGTGCGGGCATTACATCTGGGCAAATTCCAGCACGTCCCATGTTTTGCTCACACAATAAACTTGGTGGTGCAGAATTTTCTGAAAAGCGACAGGGGCGTGCAGGAGATGCTTTGGGTGGCCCGAAAAATTTCTGGCCACTTTCGCCATTCAGCGACTGCGTGCCGAAGACTGGAGCGCCAGCAAACACTCTTGAACCTGCCCCGCCATCACCTGAAGCAAGAGGTTGTGACGCGGTGGAACTCAACCCTCTATATGCTTCAGAGGATGGAGGAGCAGCAAAAGGCCATACAAGCCTATACATCCACCTATGACATAGGCAAAGGAGGGGGTATGCACCTGACTCAAGCGCAGTGGAGAATGATTTCCGTGTTGTGCAAGGTTCTCCAGCCCTTCGAACTTGCCACACGTGAAGTCAGTTCAGACACAGCCAGCTTGAGTCAGGTCATTCCCCTCATCAGGCTTTTGCAGAAGCAGCTGGAGAAAGTGAAGGAGGAGCTAAGATGGAGCGATTCCGCTCGGCATGTGGGACTTGTGGATGAAGCCCTTCATTCGCTTTGCCAGGATTCCAGGGTGGTCAATCTGTTGAAATCAGACCACTACATTTTGGCCACCGTGCTTGATCCTAGGTTTAAAGCCTATGTGGTGTCTCTCTTTCCGGCCGACACAAGCCTGCAGAGGTGCAAAGACCTGCTGGTGAACACACTGTCAGCTGAAGCGGAACGTGACACGTCAACGGCTCCTTCTTCATTTTCTCCCGCAACTGGGGCTGCCAGGAAAAAACTTAGGTATCCTAAGCAACCCGCTGGCGGTGATGCAGGGCAGGCAGGACCAAGTTTGGACATCTGGTCCGGACTGAAGGACCTGGCAACAATTTCTGACATGTCTACTGTCACTGCATATGATACTGTCACCATTGACAGAATGGTGGAGGATTACATCGGTGACAGCATCCAAGTAGGCATGTCAGACAGTCCATACCTGTACTGGCAGGAAAAAGAGGCAATTTGGAGGCCCCTGTACAAGCTGGCTCTATTTTACCTGAGTTGCCCCCCCTCCAGTGTGTACTCCGAAAGAGTGTTTAGTGCAGCCGGGAACCTTGTCAGCGAAAGGCGTAGGAGGTTGCTTCCACAGAATGTGAAGAAGATGATGTTCATCAAAATGAATTATCAGCTCTTCCAGGGAGACCAGCCTCCAGAAGGTACAGAGGGACCTGTGGTGGTGGATTCAAGTGGGGACGAGTTAATACTTTGTGAGGATGAGGATGTACACACTGAAGAGGGTGAGGAATCGGTGGATGAGGAGGATGAGGATGACATCTTGCCTCCGTAGAGCCAGTTTGTGCAGGGACACATTAATTGCCAGCTTGTTTTGTGGGGGCCCAAACGAACCAATAATTTCAGCCACAGTTGTGTGGCAGACCCTGGCGCTGAAATGATTGATTTGTTAAAGTGTGCATGTCCTGTTTATACAACATAAGGGTGGGTGGGAGGGCCCAAGGACAATTCCATCTTGCACTTCTTTTTTTTCTTTGCATTATGTACAGTTTGGGGCCTAGTTTTTCTAACTGCCATCCTGTCTGCCACTGCAGTGTCACTCCTAGATGGGTCACGTGTTTGTGCCGCCCACTCGTGTCGCTTAGCATAGTCATCCAGCTACCTCGGTGCAACCTTTTGGACATGAAAACACTATTGTGAGGTGTGAGGTGTTCAGAATAGACTGGAAATGAGTGGAAATTAAGGTTATTGAGGTTAATAATAGCATAGGAGCAGAGAAACCAACAAATTCTGTGATTTTAGCTGTTTTTATGCTTTTTAAAAAAAAAATACAGATCCAAAACACAAAACCCAGAACCCAAAACACGGAAGGGTGGTTTTGGCAAAACCAATCCAGATCCAAAACACGAAGAAAGATCCAGATCCAAAACCAAAACACAAAACACGAAAAGTGGCCGGTGCACACCCCTAGTTGTCAGCATTTGGGGGTGTTGACAGGGGTGGTCTGAGAAACACAGATGTGCCTGTCTGTTTAAACGCCGTTACATGGGCGTCAGACCTGCCACAAAGCCAGCTGAGGAAGTCTCAACTTACTCAGGCTGCAGGCTGGCAGGCTTGCAAGCCCAGGGCGCTGCGTCGACGCAGTCCCTGGGCTTGCCACTCCCGGAAAACGGGATGGACATACAAACGCTGACGGACCACATGCCGCACCGCCCCTTAAACGCATCTGCCTGTCCATCATGCAGAGGCATAGAAGGGTCTGCGTGTGACTACGCAGCACCCATTCTGTACACTCGCAGAATGTGCACTGCGCACGCACAGATTACCGATAATCGGGAATCTGCGATCAGCAGAACACTTGCTTGCACTGCTGAATCAGGCCCTGTGTCTGTTCCTTTTTCATTTGCTTGTGCCATTGAGAGTGTTTATAATGGAGTATAGCTGCATTTCCATGTAGGGTGAAAAGGAAGTATTTTGCATAGAAAACTGTAATATATAAACATATGCAGCAATACATAATAATGAGTACTGCAGGTTTTTTTTATAAATAGTACAAATTGTATGGGTGTAAATCATTTTTTCCCAATGTGTTTCTAACCCTGCATTATACCAAGGGTGCACACTCCTTTTTTGGTTAAAGGGCCATTTTGGGACTTGCTTAAACATATAAAATATATCAAATTTACTAAAGGATAGAGGAACCTCTTTACAGTTATGCCATAGCTCTCAACATTGCTAAAAAGTCCTCATGGGTACAGAAATAGGTGCACTGCTGTTAAATCCTGTGCACCACCAGGGTGATGAGACCATTGTATTTAGTTGGTGTGCCCCATCTATGCCCTAGCCCTTTAACACATTTAACCTCCTCTCATTTTTGCAGTAACACATTCGTGTCCAACTCTATTGCAACACATTCTCCTCCATCACCTCCGTTGTTACACTATTCTACTGCATATGATTTACAATCATGCAAAGCACTGGAGATGTATCAAGCTGTGGACAGAGATAAGTACCAACCAATCGGCTCCTAACTGTCATTATTCGAATACAGCTTGTAAACTGACAGGAGCTGATTGGTTGGTACTTTATCTCTCTCCACTTTATATTTCTCCAAGCCTTGATACACCTCCCCAACACTCTCACAAGACTAAAGCTGGGTACACACTAGGACAGGAAGGAGAGGTACAGCCATACCATATTGAATATGCCCAATCTCTTCTGATCTTGGAAGCTATACAGTATTGGGCCTGGTTAGTACCTGGATGGGAGACCACTTGGGAATACCAGGTGCTGAAGGTAGAGATATATAGGAGGTGGACTGGGAACACTTAGCAACACAGCTAAGTGTTCATATGATGATGTTCATATACCCAAGTGGGTGTTAATTTTAGGGTTACTAAGGCGACCACTTCCTACATAAATATTGTATTGAATCTACATAGTATTTCGATTTCCATCACACTATTGTAGGAGTTTGATCACCTTGAATTCTTGAATATTTTCGCCATATCCATTTTTAATTTACTTTGTTTAGCAAGGGGATCATAATAATAGTTTAAGTATAATCATTAAAAGTTATATTTAATGTATATATTGGTTTAAGAGTGCCCCAGCAACAAGCCCTTTTTTTTCTCCTGTTTTCTGATACACACTAAGGGCCAGATTCAGACCCGCTCGCAAGCGCTTGAGCGCTCGTGAGCGGGTCGATGGTGGGTTCTGCGCACGCGCAGCGGCCGCATTGCGCGTGCGCAAACCCGTAGCGAGACAGAAATTCTCTCGCTCCGAGGCTCACTACAAAAAGGGCGGCTGTCGATGTTGATCGATGTTGATCGACAGCTCACCCCGTTTTGTAGGCGTGGCAGGGGGGTTGGCTTCACAAACGGAGGCGTTCCCAAGCAAACGCCTGCAATTTGTGGGCGGCCCCACTGACATCACCAGTGATGTCAGTGGGAGAGCTTCCGGCTCTATTAGAGCCAGAAGCTCTATTAGAGCCAGAAGCTCTCTGGGGCTTGCGGCCCCAGAGAGCTCTCTGGGGCTTGCGGCCACGAGACCCTACCACAAGGGTCTCGTCGCAAGCCCCGATGGTCGCAATGGTCTTGACCATCGCGACCATCATCCTGGCCGCTCGCAATAGCTGTGGGTGGTCACCCACAGCTATGCGAGCGGCCAGGAGGCCGCACAAAAAAAAAACGCCCTGATTCAGAGCGAGCGCTCTTTCAGAGCGTCCGTCTCTGAATCAGGCCCTAAGTGCATACACATTTCCCAATCGTCGGCCCAATGTGTCGTGCCTGACTTCACATCTGGGTGGACATTTAGATGTGCCTGCTAGTTGTGATGTCAGTTACCGGCAGCCTCTGCAGCAAGTGTACTGACGGTCGGCTGACTGCCTGTACACACAGTACGATGTGCCGATATATCTGCAGATATATCAGCCATCACAAAGCGATATGTCTGTGAACGACGTCATTCAGACATATCGCTGGGACACATCTGCCAACACGCCCTCGATATACTGACCGATCAATTGAAAGACCATTATATCGCCCAGTGTGTACCCAGCATTAGGGCCCCATTTAATAATGAGTGATATGCTTGTTATTACTCGTTACTAATCTTAAATGGTGTTCCAAACAATCAGCTCCTGTCATTTTACAGGCTGTGTTTAAAAAAATGATGGTTATGATCTGATTGGTTGGAGCACCATTTAAAATCAGTAAGGAGTGATAACAAGCATATCTCTCCTTTTTAATGGGCCCTAAGCTCTTCAGCTACACCCCCTATTGTGTGCAGTTTCGGGGTCATGACTGCTTGTCACGCTCCGTTTATGTCATTCTGGGGGCTTGCCCAGTGCTCCGGGAGCTGCTGGGCAGCCCCCAGCCTTTCCTGACACAGAGGGGCGTGTAAAGGGTTATCCGCGCAGGCTCACCACTCAGTGATACCATCCAAGGGGGTGACACCAAATTAGCAGAGTAGCTCTGCTATTTTGGTGTCATCCCCTTGGATGGTGTCACTCGTTTGAGGCCCGTACACCCCCTTTGTAACTCCACTGGTGCAGAAGGTCACCATCCTCCTGCCTAGCTGGTTTGTTATATCCAGGGACTGGTTGCAAATTTTAGCCTAGGGAGTGAACACATAGCACTGACCTCTAGCCCATCTTTTAAGATGGTTTAAGGTAGCATTTATAATAACAATTTCACTGATGCAGAGTGAGAATTATAACAGTTTTTATTGTGTATGCTCAGAGACCAAGTGGACTACAGTGCACGCACATACTCCCTAGGCAGACCTGTTTTGCTTGCATCTCACCTTAAAATTGGAGTGTCAGAAGTCTGGTTGGAACTGGGCGTTCTCAAGTAGGCAAAGTGCAATCTGGGCCATGCAGAGCGAATATATCTGCAAATACTCCTGTGTGGTGATGCACCATTAATTATTATGTATATGCTGTTTATGCAGGGCCGGGTGTATCATGTATGTGAAAATATGCTCTTTTTTATGCAGCTTTTCTTTTTTAGTAAGAGTTGCTTTACTTTCATCTCTGCTCCAGCCCCAAAATATCTTATATATAAAATTCATTGGTCTGTTTTTGTCTGTCCGATTATGCATTTGGACACCCCTGCATCGATTGGGATGAAACCAACATGAAGTGGTCCAGTTGGATCCTGACCAGGTTTTAGGGGGGTTAGAGCCCCAGTCGGACCTCCCGTTGGTGTACACTGGGCATAACTTTGACCCGGGAAGCCTGTTCCCAGCCTTCCATTGGATGGATTTGTATGAAAACTTCAGAGGGGTGGAAATTGGTCTGATAACTTGAAGATTTAAACCTAGGCATCACCAGGTACTTTAGCTTGCGTGTGTGTGTGTGTGTATGTGTGTATGTATTTATATATATATATATATATATATATATATATAATATAATTATATATGTGTGTTTGTGCACTCTTACTGAATAAAGAGGTATGTTTATTTCAACTATGGGGAGTGCACCTTTTATTTTTTGAGCATTATATTTTCCTAGCTTTGGTGTGACACCCCAGTTATTGCTACCATTGACATGAGTGTGGACTTCCTACATTGTGTGTGTGTCTGGGAGGGCATGCAAGCCATGGAATCTGGCAAAAGTAGGTTAATGGTACAACATACATTGTATGGGTATGCCGTCAGCATGTCTATGTTGAAAATGGCGCCATTCGCAATTTAGATAGCAGAAGGTCGACATTGATAACATGTCAACATCATTAATGTTGACACTGAAAGAATATTGACATCGAATCTGTCAATATTGTCATAATTTGTGGCCGTCCTGTGCAGCAGCCAATTAGGAAAGATGGCTCTCTGCCTCAGCCCAAGAGAGTTCAAAGGGAGACCAGCCAGAGGACAGATGCCATCCTGGTCCACAACGTGCCTGTGCACATCCAAAGGATTACTAACATCTTCTCTTCCATGGATATATAAATGCAGTGTCAAGTTACGGCTTAGGGGCTCAATTCAGACCCGCTCACTAGATGCGTATGTAAATTCGGCAAGGCATGAGATCGCACGGCAAGGCATTAGCACGCCCACTATGTCTTAGTGTGCGATCGCATTGTGTAGGCAGACACCCACCAGCCTGTCTTAATACGCCAAGTAGAAAAGGGGGGGGTTTAACCCCCTATTGTTCCTCAGCACACTGAATTATACTTGCAACAATATATGAAGACTATATGGTAATAGAAATTCAGAGATATTAGTTGCATGCATTTGCAAATACATGGGAAGCTGCTAGGCCACGTCACGGCTTCTCTGTCACTAGCAGTCCCTAACACTAAGGGGTTCACATACGGAGCACAGGGCGCCCCACTAGAACCAGCATTAGGAAGGCATACTGGTTCTTGTAGTGCTAGTTGGAGTTCCCAGGGGTAACTCCCAGGTAAGCTGGCTCTCAATTTGGATGCATTTATGTATGTGCCTTTATCATGAGGACTTACATTTGACAAAATATATTTGTGCCTTTATCATGAGGCCTTATAATTGGTATATATTACATTTGGGGTGAGCGTTTGGGCGTAGGGCCCCCGAGGCTACTCTGGCTGGGCCTCCTCAGGGCATCACCACTTAATACACATAGTTACTTTTCACATCACCTTTTATGTTTGTTTTTTATTCATGTAATTTCCGTTGTGTTATACCAGACCGGTATCTTCCACTGAGTGCTGCCTAATGCCCTCTCCCTGTGCTGGCTACCCGCCACGAGACGTTGGGATTCTCAATCACATACCATACGATTCTGCTATCCACATACCATTCATTCTTCGCCCTGAGATTGCCGCGAACCGCTGGGCATTTCAGCCACAGCACAGGTGACGCATCCCACTAGTCACGGAGCATAGAGCCACAAAGTCTCCAGTCTGACTGTTTCCACGCTCCGACCTTAGAGTGAGGATTATACCGGGGGTCTGTTAGGACATCCATGTGCTTGCTCCGTGAAGTAGTTTCTGCGGTTACCATCATGGACGCAGACATGAGTGTGTTTTCACCTGACTAACCCTTTACCCAATGGTAGCGTTGGTTGCAGTCAGCTGACAGTGTCCTCCAATGGACTGCTACCTTAGGGTATATAACCGGGCTCTGGACAACAAGAAGTTGCCTATACAACGTTGTTACTTCCAGTGTTAACTTGCTGTTGCAGCGTTCCAGCTTCCAAGCCAGAGCGTGACATGCAACCCTTGACTTTAGGCCTTACATGACTCTATTAGCTCCCATCCATCATTGTTATATTTCTTGATATTTTCTGTTACAACTTTGAATAATGTTATACCGTATAATGAAGTTTCTATGTTGAATCTTTTTTTGGAAAATATTTAAAACAATTTAGGATCTAAAAATATTTTATTTACTTGCATACCTAAACAAAATTTCATTTATCATTTTTTTAATATAAAAAGTCTGTTTTTCTCACTCACTATTAAACTTTTAATGAGTAAGACATTCTGTTCTACTTAATAGCTACAGAAAAAGTGATGAGTACACATATATATATATATATATATATATATATATATATATATATATATATATCACTTATACCCTTTTCACACAGAAAAGCAAATTCACGGGTCAAGCATTTGGATACAGTAATTTGCAGAGCAACACGGATCCTTTTTCTGTGTGAAAGGGTCAACCCAGGTCAAAATTCCTGGGACTTCAACCATGGGTTGAAATCCCGGGAATTGCGATCCGTGTTGACCCTTTCACACAGAAGAAATACCCAAGTTGATCAAAAATTATCGGGTCCAAATGCTTGACCCGGGAATTTGCTTTTCTGTGTGAAGAGGGGCACAGACTGGGACTAGAAAAAAAAAAAAACCTCAAATGCGAGGTAAAAGACAGGTTTTTAAGGTTTTCCTGTGGTATTCTTCAGTTTTCAGTTAAGGTACACAGACCTTTGTTCCATTTTATCCACAGAACTGTGTTGCTCATGTTTTTTTGAGAAGACATTTGTAATGTATCTCAAAGAGCCACACTGATTTTAATGCAGGCTATGTACAGTGTATGCAATACTTACAGTAAGGCAAATATGAAGCCTGGTTTCAATAATGCTAAACATTTAATTATGTAATCAGCTCAGATTTACTTAAAAGTTTTAAACTCTGCTGCTCATATTGTTACTAAAAAGGTTTCTCTTGCTACTAAAGCGTTACTACCACTGCAGCATGTATATCATCAGAAGTAGGATTAAGTGTTGTCCACTGGTACTTTGCTGAGCTCACAAGGGAGGAGAATATGCAACTTTATTTTGCTGTCCTATTGACTAGACTACAGAAAAAAAAATCCAAATTTGGGCACATGCACTGTCTGGAGGTCTGTAAGGCAACTATTGGGCAGCAGGAGGGGTGAGCTGGAACAGTTACATTTAGATATTGTCTTCCGCAGAGAACTAGCCTGTAGTCTTGATTGTAAGATGTTACTAGTGATCCTGCCATTTAGCCATTCAATCCTTCAGGCTAATATCACACAGATTGGGATTTATTTGAGGTTGGCACTCTGATGTCGTATCTGAATTGTGTTGGGAAGGTGTATTTTGAGAGGAAGAGAAAAAAAAAAGATCAAAATTGTACAACTCCAAAGTCTATACAGTAACATTTACTCCTTTGTTGTCCAATAACATCTGTGTGAGTCTGCGGTTCCCAGGGTGATCTGTTCCCTTGACAGGCAAACGGTGAAAAGTGCTCAAATCTAGTGCTCTATCCTGCTGTTCCTGCTTCTAGTGGTTCCCCCACTTTCTTACGCCCCAAATGTAAATGGTGCGCCGTATTAGTTCATTAAGGACACGATTTTGCAAATAAACAAAGCATAATTGCTACTTACTCAGCTGATTGCAAGCAGTGACTGCAAGTAAAGGCCTCCAGACATCAGAGATTGATTGCAGCAATCGTGCAATTTGCAATCGATTGTGTATAAAAATCTTTCCCTTTTTCAATTGTTTGCAGAATTGCCACAATCAATTGAAAAAGGGAAAGATTTTTAGACACAATCGATTGCAAATTGCATGATTTCTGCAATCAATTGCTGATGTATGTTAGAGGGGTATTCAATGAGAGGCGAGAACAGCAAAATCCCGCACCAGCTGTGTTTTTCCTGCAGGTGCAGGATTTTTGCTATTTAATTAGGTGCAGTGTTTTTACTTTTTTGAGCACTGGGAGGTTTTTTTGTGCACCACCAGAGCATGACCAATTTTTCCTAAAATCCATATTTTTAGGAAAAATGTTCGGGAAATGCTCTGGGACCCCGGCACCTAAAGTTTATAATCAGCTTAATTAGTCAGTAAATACTCACCTTCCGAAGAGCTGTCTTCTCCCTCAGTAGCGTCAGTGGCCAGTCTCCTGCAGCAGCGTGTGTGTATGTAAGTATGTTGTGTGAGTTTGTGTAAGTCTGTGTGAGTGTGACCCCCATGTTTGTCTGAGCACCCCCCAGAGGCAGCTGCAGGTAAAACTACATCTCCCAGCAGCCACCTCCCCTCCCAGCAGCCCCTGCCACAGTGCAAACATGGAGGGAAGATGACTGGGAGTTGTGGAGACCACTAGACCGGTAAGTAGATTTTGGTTTTTTTTGCACCGCTGGGTTTTCTGTGCTGAAAACCCCACGTGCATTTTTTTTAAATCGAATAAGGTGGGTATCGGGAGCGTGCACACCTGCGGTATTCCACAATTGGGGAGCAAGGAAATCACATGTACATAAGTATTCACAGCCTTTGCTCAATACTTTGTTGATGCACCTTTGGCAGCAATTACAGCCTCAAGTCTTTTTGAATATGATGCCACAAGCTTGGCACACATATCTTTGGGCAGTTTCGCCCATTCCTCTTTGCAGCACCTCTCAAGCTCCATCAGGTTGGATGGGAAGCGTCGGTGCCCAGCCATTTTCAGATCTCTCAGAGATGTTCATTCGGATTCAAGTCTGGGCTCTGGCTGGGCCACTCAAGGGCATTCACAGAGTTGTCCTGAAGCCTCTCCTTTGATATCTTGGCTGTGTGCTTAGGGTCGTTGTTTTGCTGAAAGATGAACCGTCGCCCCAGTCTGAGGTCAAGAGCACTCTGGAGCAGGTTTTCATCCAGGATGTCTCTGTACATTGCTGCATTCATCTTTCCCTCTATCCTGACTAGTCTCCCAGTTCCCGCCTCTGAAAAACATCCCCACAGCATCATGGTGCCACCACCATGCTTCACTGTAGGGATGGTATTGGCCTGGTGATGAGCGGTGCCTGGTTTTCTCCAAACATAACGCCTGGCATTCACGCCAAAGAGTTCAATCTTTGTCTCATCAGACCAGAGAATTTTGTTTCTCAGGGTCTGAGAGTCCATCAGGGGCATTTTGGCATACTACAGGGGGGCTGCTATATGCTTTTTACTAAGGAGTGGCTTCCGTCTGGCCACTCTGCCATACAGGCCTGATTGGTGGATTGCTGGATTCCTTCTGGAAGGTTCTCCTCTCTCCAAAGAGGAATGCTATAGCTCTGACAGAGTGACCATCGGGTTCTTGGTCACCTCCCTGACTAGGGCCCTTCTCCCACAATCACTCAGTTTAGATGGCCGGCCAACTCTAGGAAGAGTCCTGTTGGTTCTGAACTTCTTCCATTTACGGATGATGGAGGCCACAAACCAGCAGATCATTTTTTGTACACTTCCACAGATTTCTGCCTCGAGACAATCTTGTCTCAGAGGTCTACAGACAATTGCTTGGACTTCATGCTTGGTTTGTGCTCTGACATGCACTGTCAAGTGTGTGACCTTATATAGACAGATGTATGCCTTTCAAAATCATCATGTCCAATCAACTGATTTTACGACAGGTGGACTCCAATTAAGCTGTAGGAAAATCTCAAGGATGATCAGTGGAAACAGGATGCACCTGAGCTCAATTTTGAGCTTCATGGCAAAGACTGTGAATACTTATGTACATGTGATTTCTTAGTTTTTTTGGGTTTTTTTATTTAATTTGCAAAAATCTCAAAAAAACTTTTTACACGTGGTCATTATGGGGTATTGTGTGTAGAATTTTGAGGACAAAACTGAATTTATTCCAATTTGGAATAAGGCTGTAACATAACAAAATGTGGATAAAGTGAAGAGCTGTGAATACTTTCCGGATGCACTGTACATAAAAAGCTTACTTCATATAATAATATAGCACCACCAATGGTATATTGGCAACACTAATCCTTTATCTGGCCCTATTATTGGGGTAAAGGTTCTTGGTTGTTAGCAGACCTATATGGTGGTTCTATATAAAATTCCTCTACGCGTTTCGTCCATAGGAATTCATCAGGGGTATAGCAAGCCATAATAGGCTATACATATGAAACAGAATTCCTCTTTGATCAAAACATGGTGGTTGTTAATAACAATGTAGTTAAACCAGGGGATCATACCTACTGTAGACCACTGGTGAGTGATGTGAACTCCAGCTAGCATGCAGAGAGAATTTATATAATCAATGAAATGTAAGGTTATGCAGCTACTGCTAGTGTAAACAAAAAAGAAAAGGAAACTGAGAAATGAGTCTGGCAGGGTAATTCTCATGCTTTCCCTTTGCTCTCCCGCCTGCTCAGACTTCGCTCTCTAGGGATGATGTATTTTCCCATCTCTATGTCTCCCTACAAGCCATATTTGCACAAACCCACATGCTTGGGTCAACCAGAAAATGTATTTTAAGTCTCTAAACTTAAAGTGCAGGCTGCTTTTTTTTTTTTTTTTTTGTACAGGCGGAAACGTAAAACCATTCAGTGGTGCCAAAGAAAATGAGAGAAAACTCTTTCCCCACACAGTGCTCGTAAATGCAAATCATTAATAACTATGTGATGTATGTGGTAAGTAAGTGATGGCTTCAGGACTCCATACAAATTATTGCAGAGTGTGGAGAAAGGCACAATCTGCTACCCGGCTTTATTTAAAATGTTGGTTTTGTAATAAGTAATGTTTGTTGTTGCCTTCCACCTCTGGGGGGGGGGATTTGAGAACAGATCAGAGTCCAAAAGAGAATTTGAACATGACTGATGAAGACTGAGCACAGAGAACAGTAACGTCCCAGCATGCATAGACCTAAATACCTCATTTTCTACCGTGTCAGATATTTACATCCTTCCCATCACGATATAAATGATGGACAATGCCTAGAGTGGCAGTGGGGTGCGAAGGGGCAACAGGTTATTGAGAGAGAAAGAGACATAGAAGAATTACCACTGAGGGTCATATTCAATTAGTAGCGAAAAGCAGTTTTCCGCGGAAAAGTATTGCGGATCGGGGCTTTTTGTATGGTCGGAACTTATCTCCGTATTCAATTCCAGCAGGTTTTAGCCTAGGTGGAAAGTCAGTACAATGCAGGTGAAAAGAAGTACAATTTTTTTTATTTTGGGGTGCAAAGGTGGGGAAACCACGCAGAACCCTTGGTACAGCCCCCCAAAGGACAACTGTGTCAAAAATTCCTGGGAAAAAATTATGAACACCCCAAAAAAGTACTTTAATTTTGGGGTAAAAAGTGGGGGACAAGCATGGAAACTAGCGAAATAGCCATCTTGGGGTGCTGTAAGGAGGGGCCAAGTGTTTTTGGGATTGCAGGTACATGTATGAGGGTGGATTTTCACGTTTTTTAAAAGTTTACTTTACAGACATAAAAATATGCTAGCACCCATTTTCAAGTAACCCAAATTTGACAGGACTACTTATTTTCACCAAAACATACTGCTTAATACCATTCTTCACCACTTGTGAAAAGACGCTAATAAGAAGCTATTGAAACAACTTAAGTACCCCAAACTGTTTTAGTAGAGCTATTCAGACACATCTACATTAACCCCCAATGTTAGTGTATCTTTTTGGGGGGTTCAGGCTGATTTCCCCTATTCGGACAGCACTTTCCGCCTGTTCTGACTTCGCTGCTTCCAGTTTTCATGTGGTTTGGAATTGAATACAGTGAATAGTGGGGACGCGCACGATAAGTTTCCGCCTCCAAAACACGCGATGTCAGCGGAAAGTCGGGCAGGCAAATCTTTTCCACGGACGCAAAATTAATTGAATACGGCCCTAAGTTACATAGTTCTGGAATTTAGGGTTGGGCTTGGATACCCGACCAGACATCATAACGAAATCAAGTGTGATTGGCTAATGATTTCCAAGAAGCCTACCTGAGCGTGATGTTGTAGGATGCCCTGTGTAGCCAAGTGACTCTTGATGGCAGGTATTCAATCTCAAACTACCCTGAATAGGAGTCCACCAAAACTAGATGATCCTTTCCTCTCCATTCAAAGACATCTGCAGCAGTGACAGACCACGACAAGTCAAGAACCTTGTCTAGGTGCAGAGAGCACCTTGTCTGATGTGCTTTGAGAGCATTGCAGGTACAACGTATGGAGACTTCTCTCACAATGTCACTGAACATAGTGGACCAATATAGCGATTCTCTCGCACTGCGCTTGGTGGCTTCAAGGCCTGGGTGCCCCTGGTGGAGTTTCTTTGCATAGTAGTTCTGCAGGTAGAATACATTTGTAGGCACAGACTGTACTTTTTGGACCTGGATAGGTCTTATGTGTAGTAATTGACATACTGATGTAATTTGTTTGAATTGTGCTGTGTACCCAAAATCATTATTGGGACTCTGGACTGAATCAGGGCGGCCGCTTGCATCCTGAACGACTGCCTCCTTGTCGATCGCTAAGCTGTGGCTTAACACATGGTTGCTAGACCTGTTAACACCCACAGCTCTAGCAACAGACATGGGTGATGGTCGCGATGGTCAAGACCATCGCGACTTACGACCAGACCCTAAGGTTGGGTCTGGGCACTTGTAAGCCCCAGGGAGCTTCCTGCTCTGATCGAGCAGGAAGCTACTCACTGACATCAGCAATGATGTCAGTGGGGCCGCCACCAAACGGCAAGCATTCCGGTGGGAACGCCTCCGTTTGGGCAGGCCCGCCCCCTGCCCGCCTCCCAAATGGGGCGAGCTGTCACTCACCATCGACAGCTCGCCCCGTCTGCTACGAGACCCCTAGCGACGGAGCGTCCATCGCTAGCTGGGTCTCACACCAGCCAGCTCCGTCGTGCGCATGCCCAGTGGGGCAACATTGAGTCGGTTGCGAGTGCTCAGCGCTTGCGACCGACTCTGAATGACCCCCTCTGTCCCATTTATTTAACAATTGTTTGGTCATATTTTCACCATGGTTTATGACAGATGTATAACCTGATTGAATTTATCTGGAACTATTGCATCCCGTATTGTATAAAGACAAGACAGCTGATGCCAATTTTTTCAGGTGGAAAATTGAGGTCATTATCTGTCAAAAGTTTTTTTTTTATATTTACAAGTGCCTTGCAAAAGTATTCACCCTCCTTGGCTTTTTACCTTTTTTGTTACATTACAACCTGTAATTTATTTATTTTTTTTATCTGAATTTTATGTGATGGGTCTGCACAAAATAGTCTAATTTGGTGAAGTGAAATGAGAAAAATACATATAAAAAAGAATCTTTATAAATAAAATTCTGAAAATTGGCATGTGCATATGTAATCACCCGCTTTGCTATGAAGCCCCTCAAAAGTTCTGGTGCAACAATTTACCTTCAGAAGTCACATAATTAGTGAAATGAAGTTCACCTGTGAGAAATCTAAGTGTCACATGATCTGTCAGTATAAACACACCTTTTCTTTAAGGCCCCAGAGGCTGCAACACCACTAAGCAAGAGGCATCACACTATGAAGACCAAGGAGCTCTCCAAACAAGTCAGGGACAAAGTTGTTGAGAAGTACAATTCTGGGTTGGGGTCTAAAAAAATATCCAAATCTTTGATGATCCCCCGGAGCACCATCAAATCCATCATCATCAAATGGAAAGAACATGGTACCACAACAAACCTGCCAAGAGAGGGCCGCCCCCCAAAACTCACAGACCGGGCAAGGAGGGCATTAATCAGAGAGGCAGCACAGAGACCAAAGGTAACCCTGAAAGAGCTGCAGAGTTCCACAGCAGAGACTGGTGTATCTGTGCATGTGACCATAAGCCGTACACTCCATAGAGATGGGCTTTATGGAAGAGTGGCCAGAAAAAAGCCATTACTTAGTGATAAAAATAAGAAGACACGATTTGAGTTTGCCAAAAGGCATGTGGGCAACTCCCCAAATGTATGGAGGAAGGTGCTCTGGTCAGATGAGACTAAAATTTTACTTTTCGGCCACCAAGGAAAACGCTATGTCTGGCGCAAATCCAACACATCCCATCACCCCAAGAACACCATCCCCACAGTGAAACCTGGTGGTGGTAGCATCATGCTGTGGGGATGTTTTTCAGCAGCAGGGACTGGGAAACGGATTTGAGTTGAGGGAAAGATGGATGGTGCTAAATACAGGGATATTCTTGAGCAAAATCTGTTTCAGTCTGCCTGTGATTTGAAGAAGGGGGCGGAGGTTCCCCTTCCAGCTGGACAATGACCCGAAGCATACTCCTAAAGCAACATTCGAGTGGTTTAAGGGGAAACATTTAAATGTGTTGGAATGGCATAGTCAAAGCCCAGATCTCAATCCAATTGAGAATCTGTTTTCAGACTTGAAGATTGCTGTTCACAAGCGGAAACCATCCAACATGAAGGAGCTGGAGCAGTTTTGCCTTGAGGAATGGGCAAAAATCCCAGGGGCAAGATGTGACAAGCTCATAGAGACTTATCCAAAGTGACTTGCAGCTGTAATTGCTGCAAAAGGTGGCTCGACAAAGTACTGACTTTAGGGGGGGTGAATAGTTATGCACGCTGAAGTTTTCTATTATGTTGTCCTAAATGTTGTTTGATTCGCAATATAAAAAAAAAACACAACTTCACAGTTGTAGGCATGTTCTGTGAATGAAATGATGCACACCTTCACACATTCCATTTTAATTCCAGGTTGTGATGCAACAAAACAAGAAAAATGCAAAGGGGGGGTGAATACTTTTGCAAAGCGGTGTATATTTGTATTTGATTATACTATAGCATTAGTTTACAGATGTTATTTTAATACATACCAATAAACACTACGTTTTAGCTTCATTATATCGGGTAGGGTGAGTACTTTTTCTTTCTTCTCTTCTGCAGGATGTATGGTATTATGAATCTCTGATATCTCAAAATGACTCCATCAGACAGCATAAGCTCAAGGCAAGGAAGGGGCACAGATCCTTTGATATCTTCCTAGAGGACTGAGGCCATCCTCGTAGTATGATTTGAGACAACCATGGTTTCATGCTGCAGCTCATCCGTGTGAGATAAGTAGGCCCAAAAGAGGACATCGGCCACAAGCAATTCTTTGCCACGCTTGTAGATAACATCCAGGTGGTATCTCTAACTTGCGCATCATTCTTTGTATGTGGGCAGCAGCATTATGCAGAGGTTTTTTCAGAATGGTGATGAGTGGCTGATGGCCCATTTCAATACAGACGGGACACCCATAGATAAAGTCATGGAACTTGTGACAGGCAAACGTCAATGCTAAAAGTTATTTTTCAATCTGTGCATAATGTTATTGTCTCAGTCAGTGCACTGGAGTAGAAGGCAATGGGTCTGTCCTTTTGGAGGCATACTATACCCAGACTGTGTTGTGAGGCATCTGCAAAAATCACCATCGGTAAATGTACGTTAGAGTATTGGAAAGCTTGTTAGCTTGTGTTTTAAGTTTGACACTGCTGCCCGATGTTGCTCTGCCAACACCATTCTGGATCTTGTTGTAGGAGCTGTCTAAGTGGTGCGTTTGTCTCACTGTAGTTGCGAAGAAATTTTAACAGATAGTTTGTAATTCCAAAGAGCGCTAAAATCTGAGTTTGTTCTCAGGGGACGGCATTTGCTGAATGGCTGCCGCTTTTTCAGGGTTTGGCTTGACCCCCCTTATTAATGAGAAGGTGATCCACATGTGAGACTTCCGACACCCAAAACCTGCATTTGTCTAGGTTGAGCTCATCTCTTGCATGTTGTACCCCAGATGAGGATGTCATCGGTGGTTAGGCCCTAAGGCATACATAAACAAGCATATTGCCCAGCAGGTGTCATGAATGCTGTGAGCTTGGACGACTTTGAGCCTGATAAATTACCGATCGCAACTGCGATTACGTATGCAATCGGCTGAATGTTATGTTCTGCACATACGCATCCATCGCAGTGCGTGTGCGAGAGCCAGCCACTGTGATCGCAGTGACTACACAGACCCATCACAGAGTGATTGACAGAAAGTGCCAGGTGTGCCTGTGCGTTTGAACGCCATTGCATGTACTTGCATTATCCAGTGTGATGCCATATGCAGCTTGAGTACTCATAGTGTGCGATGAGTTAGCAATTCCTGAGTAAGGTCAGAGCTTGTGCAATTGTGCGTGAGGCTGCAATGGTACTCAATGTTACCAATGGTTTTGCAGTCTTGCTAAGGATTACGGATGTGTGTAAGGTCAAGTGGGTGTCCTTATGTTGTGCTGCAACCGCATAGCGATCACAGTGGATTAGCATACTATCGCAGTGAGACTGCATGCGTAATCGCTATTGCAAATGCAGTTGCGATCAGTAATGAATCACGCCCTCTGTCCAGAAGTATCTGCCAATGATCAGCATTTAGCATCTAGGGTACTGAAGATTTTTGGCTCAGTCAGCAATAACTTGTTCAACAGTTCTCAATGGGTGTCGAGGCCTCAACAGTGCTTAGTAGGTGTACTGGGTCTATGCATATTCTGACTGACCTGTCTTTTTTACTGCAGCTACTATGGCTGAGACCACTGTGTTGCTTCCTCTGCTGAGATAGTTACATCGAGTCTTGTCATGCGGTCTAATTCAGCAAGCACTTTGTCCTTCATCGAGAGGGGCGGCAGTCCAGCACAGGGCGCACTGCGGTCCTGATACAGCACTGATTGTGAGTGTGTCTAAAAGAGGATTAGCACAGTATGTGTCCTGTTATTTTAATATTTTCTTCACAGTGGGACTACAGGTGTCAGCAGACACTTAATGTCCAGGCATGCTGGCACTTTTGGTTCTGCACGTACCAGCATTCCAGGACAGGCTTGCTGGGGCCTGTAGTCCCACTGTAAAGAACAATATTAAAATGTATTTTTAACACAATTAACCCTATACCTGCCACCACCAGAGGTGAAAGGAATAGCACTGGGCTTTCAGTCCAGGGTTAGTAGATCCTCGGGGAGAGGGGACCCCAATAATTTTTTAGGGTCCCGACTTTCCCAGGATTTTCATCCTAGGGCTGACCAGTTTAGGGCTGTTTTACATGCTGTTTTACATGCTGTGTCAACACTGGACACTTGCATTATCATGATTATAGAACGTTACACAGTTTGACCTCTCCCAGTTTGACCTTTTGCCTATCTCTGATCTGACCACACTTTAAATTTTTTTTTTTGTAATATTTATTGATTTTTCTGAGAAAAACATAAAATCAACAAAGTATGAGGTATTAGGCACAACGCCTTTACAGCATCTCTTAAACAATATATCATAAACAGCACAGATCAGAAATTTCTCGCTCGCCCAGCAAGACAGCCCAGTGGAATGAGTGACAGGAGAGGCCATTTGTGGGTGGTAACAGTGGCAGGGCAGTAGTAACGGGGGAGTGGAGTTGTGAACGCAGGCGTGCCAGAGTGTTTTCACGCCGTTTCTGGGGCGTTAATAGTTAACAAGCAGCATCATAGTTCACGTCACTTGGTTGATTTTTACACTGAACTGCTCGCAGTGCTTGTGGTAGGGTACAGACAACCGCAAGCGCTGCGGTCAGATTCGATGGATCCCGATGTACCGATGGTTGTATATACATCCATCCTGGAAATGACGTACGCAAGTGGGCGGCTAAAGACAGGCTGGTGGGCATCTAGAAACAAAAGGTGAATGCTCGCCCAGACATAGTGGGTGTGCTTTTGCCTTGCCGTGCGATCACCTGCCTTGACGTTACTTAGCTGAATTTCCATACGCTGGGAGCGAGCGACCGCAACTAGCGAGCGGGTCTGAATCAGGCCCATAGTCCAAGAGAGCAAGAATTCACAATGAATAATGCCCCTAAAAGAGTATCTTTGGAAAATGTCCATTGTCACTTTAATCATGGCCTTATCTAATAATACAGCAATTTTGAAATTACTTTTTCAACAATCTAACTTTTGAATCCTAATTAACAAGGATTTGTTAAGCCAACAAAGCAGTAATTAGAGGTACAATTATAATCTTTGCTACTCATCAGAAAAAAAATTATGCCATCAACATATTATCACCTCAAATACAAATCCTAGAATGATATATATTGTTTACTTGCAATGAAGACTTAAATCATGGTGAAAGATGTGGAGTTTAATCATCGACATTTCGGAGACATGGCCTCCTTCCTCAGGACACTCACAGACAAACAATACAATACAAAAATAATTACTTAAATACCTGTATACACCTGGATCCCATCAACTCGTAATACGTGGACGCCAGCCACATTTCTGGGTGTCAAAGAAAACACCGGAGGATACCAGCGCACAATCAATGACATCACTCTGGAGAATCGCTGCAGCCGTGGTCATCTGATCAGCAGCTGAGGAGCATGTGACCATGGCAATCAGACATTCTCATAACACCACCATGTTGGCAGATCTAAAGATATTGAACATGACAAAAAAAAGAAAGCATCAATAACATGGCACATTAAATGACACAACAACCTACTAATGAAACAAACACAATCTGATTATTTTTTTGCATCCATGCAATAATTTTAAATAATTTTTCCTTGTTAAACTAGCAACACCGCAGCCACATGCAAACTAATGAATAAGTATGGTAAAAAATAACTACTAGATAAAAACCAAGCACTAAGTACATAATATGTAATATACTGTAATCATACTCACAATCCAATGATTGAAACAAAGTAGCTTAGACAACTTCCAGATGGTTCAAAAAGAAAAGACCCATGTACTAAAACATTACAAATAATGTACCTATACTACTGACACTACTCGAAGACCTTAATACTCAAATGACACTATTGTCAAAAAGCGAAAAAAAGTGACCATTATAAAAAAAACAATTCAGCCCCAGATACGACCATACCAGACAGGGCTTTCCCTGATATGGTCGTATCCGATACGACCAGTCAGAAACGCACAGTGGGCGGCTTGCTGGAAATTAACTTCTAGCAGCCGCCCATCTCAGAGGGACCTGCTGTCCCTCTACACCTGTGGCTCCCCCTCCTTTGTGTCCCGATCACTGCTGGCCACAGTGATCGGCCACCAGTGGCACCCACCACTCGGTGGACTTCCATAGAAGCAGCAGCCACGGCTCATGTAGCCGCGGCTGCTGCTGTGAACCGATCTCTGTGGCCAGCAATGATCAGGCAGACGGCCCTACCCCCTTCAGTAAGAAGCAGTAGCGGCGGCTCTGGTAGCCGCCACTGCTGCTATGTATCTGGGCCGCCAGCGGCTCTGAAACAACAGTGATCAGTGTGATCACTGTGTAGAAGCAGCAGCGGCTCCGATAGCCACGGCTGCTGCTATGTACACTGCCACTATAGAAGCGTCCCCGCCCACTCCTTCTGGTCTCAGTTCTGCCTCCCCATGTGTCCCGATCACTGCTGGCCACAGTGATCGGGCAATAAAAATTTTTACCATACAGTATAAGAGTGTGTATGTATAATATATATATATATATATATATATAAAAGTAGAAAATCTGCACACTCAAACTTGGTACAATAATAGGGTGCATGACCATAAAGAATTAAATGTAGCAATAGTCCAAAGCAGACGATCAGCTCACCAGTTGAAATGCAAAAAAGCAATTTATCTTGTACAAGGCAAATGTCCCACAATCAGTTCCACAAAGTGCAAAAATGCCACATAAGCTTCCAAAAGTACATAAGACACTGCACAATGCTCCGGGAAGGCCGATAATTTCCTCCCGGGGGTCATTGTGTCAGAGTCACAGTATGTAAACTTTTGGCTTCAGCCTGTGGTTCAACAGACAGACTTTTATTTAAAAGACACAACTCATATTTTGAATAAGGTGAATACCCTCCAGTGGCGTCTTATTGGTTACATTAGATATTGTAAATTTATACACAAACATCCCGCATGATGAAGGGATGGAGGCTGTGAGGGAAGCGATTACCTCCAGTCCACACTACAAGGGTCCACCTGTTGATTTTTTGAGGCTTTTGATTCTTATTATTTTGCATAAAAATTATTTTTTGGTTAATAATGAATTTATTTTTTTGCAACGCTGAGGGACCACGATGGGTTCGAATATGGCCCCGGCATATGCTAATTTATATATGCAAAGTTATGAGATGAAACTTATATTGGCACATTCATTATCCAAATACATTTTGTTTTATGTTCGCTTTATTGATGACCTGTTTGTGGTGTGGACTGGAGATGAAGCAGATCTCCTTAAGTTTTTGAATGACTTGAATTCTATCGATAGTACCATTAGATTAACCCTGAATTTTAGTTCATCAATGATACATTATTTGGATGTGATGATTAAGATTGAAGATGGTCATTTTGATGCCTTGGTTTATAATAAAGCCACAGACAAAAATACATTACTTGCAGCAGACAGTATTCAGACTCTCCCATTAAAAAAGGACTTCCTTATACGCAACTTGTACGGGTAGTCAGAATAACATCGGATCAAACTAAATTGCCAGGTGAACTGAGAAAATGGGTGATAAATTTATCCAGCGGGGACATGCCTCGTTAGAGGTAGAAGAGGCGATCAAGAGATGCACAGAGGTAGATCCATCTACATTATTGAGATCAGACATTAGAGTAAAACCTGAACGCATTAAATTCCCAACTACATATTCAATCAGTTCCACTATTTTAAAACGTGCAATATTACGACATTGGAACATGATACAAGCTGACCCAATCCTGGGGGACTCATGTATTCGTTTTCACAAAGTTTTTAGACCTTTTTGTCAGATGTTACTATGGTATACTGAAGTAAAATTACAAGCATTTCATAATTGTCTCACAGCTTTTATTGACAATTACATTAAGTTTATGTAAAGAGTCATTATTTGCAGTGTTCACCCTTTTTCCAAGACCTCTGCAATTTCGCATTCTGTCAATCAACTTCTGGGCCACATACTGACTGATGGCCGTCCATTGTTGCCTAATCAATGCTTGGAGTTTGTCAGAATTTGTGGGTTTTTGTTTGTCCACACGCCTCTTGAGGATTGACTACAAGTTCTCAATTGGATTAAGGTCTGGGGAGTTTCCTGAACATTGACCCAAAATTTTGATGTTTTGTTCCCTGAGCCACTTAGTTATCACTTTTGCCTTATGGCAAAGTGCTCCATCATGCTGGAAAAGGCATTGTTCGTCACCAAAGTTTTCTTGGATGGTTGGGTGAAGTTGCTCTTGGAGGATATTTTGGTACCATTCTTTATTCATGGCTGTGTTCTTAGCCAAGGGAGTGGGCTCACTCACAATTTTGTCTGAGAAGCAACCCCAGACATGAATGGTCTCTTGATGCTTTACTGCTGGCATGACACAGGACTGATGGTAGTGCTCACCTTTCCTTCTCCATACCAGCATTTTTCCAGATGCCCCAAACAATCTGAAATCGGATTCATCAGAGAAAATAACTTTACCCCAGTCCTCAGCAGTCCAATCCCTGTACCTTTTTCAAAATATCAGCTGTCCCTGATGTTTTTGCTGGAGAGAAGTGATTTCTATGCTGCACTTCTTGACACCAGGCCATCCTCCGAAAGTCTTTGCCCTGTGTCATGCCAATATGCAAATGTTACAGCCACTAGGAGAAGTATTGAGACACCCACCTGCAGCTTTGCAAATCCAAGCATCTGCGTAAAAAGTCACAGCATTGGTCGGAGATCATTCAATTGCTGCAGTCCTGAGTAAGTCTATAGTGCTGCAGAATGGCCATAAGAGGTAAGATGCCAGAGCCATGTTTCCTGAGTATAGGATCACAGACTATAGATCCATTTTCCCCTTGATCACCAACCCTGACTTGGTCACCAAAATATTAGCAGAGTATCAACCCTTTTTGTTGCCTTAGGCAGATATCTGAAATATCAGCCTCATTTGTCACATCTTTTGATTGTCTTTGCCCTTCACTCTACAAGCAATACAGATATTTCCTCCAGCAAATAGAGCGCTACATTCCAACCCATCATCATTTATGACAAATGGAATCACTTTGGCTACATTCACACTGAGACATTGCACAGGGTTTCTACTCTCTCCATTCATCTTTGTATTATGTGTTGAACCCTGACAGCCAAAATTAGATCTGGGCACTGAAGGGGTACACGTAGGGAAGGTCCAATGCAAAACAGACAATGGGCCTGATTCAGCCGCACACAATGCCCGATGTTCACACAGTTTAGTGATTTTTTTGCATGTGTGAAAATTTCTGAAAACTGCTGCACATGCATTACACAGAGTGTACGCACAAAGGTGCTGTTGCCATAGGGACAGACCGTATCAGAAATGTTGCTGAAAAGTGATGGACGGTGACTGGGAGGTGGCTAGTAGGTGCATGCAGAAATGGTCCATTCAGTGGGCCTGTTATGGAGGGCCTGCAGCCGTGTCAATGCAAGCGGCTGCAGTCACTTACGTACAGGCATAGGTGGCCATGGTGAGTCGGAGAAACCACTTGCAATAGGTCTGGTGCAATTTTCGATGGTGCAACCAATGGTGGCATATAAAGACACACCAATCGGTATTACAGTGTGTATGGACTCTAAAAGAAGGTGTCTCAAACCTTGCACAGTCAGACACATGGATGTACACTGGAGGAGTTTGTAGCAGCATTTGGATAAACTTGCAGATGGGTGATCGCCAGTAGATGCTGCTGCATGCGACTCAGAAACAGCCCCAATCTAATACTCTACCTTCCCAACCACTTTCCCTCAATTAGAGCCATATTCGCCAGATTAGTATATGGTATGATGTGGAGCTACAAGAGCTTTTTAGTGAGTTCAGTGTATGATGTGGTCTCTGGCTGCACAGTACATAGCTCCGATGCAATAGCGTCTCCCTATGCAAATAAAATAGCTGGAGACCAATTTCACATTGTTATTGTGTCTGACCACGACATCATGCCAACTCCCTCCTAACGTACGCCGTCATCCATTACTTAGTAACCTAGAGATCATTGTTTATGTCTCGGCTTCTGAAATAAATGCAGTCACAATGACTATGCTATAACCAATTATATTTGTTTCAGACATTACCACTGTCCAATAAACCTCTTACTTTCCCACAATCACAATGTACCAAGTCCATATTGGGAGGAAATTAAAAAAAAAACCATACTAAGGAAATTGACCTTAATGCAATCTGTGACATCAGAAGGACTGGTCTGTATGTTTCATAAATATTATTATGCTGTACAAGCACAGGCTGCTTTTCTATGTAAGACATCGGAGCCAGCAGAAACTGTCAATGAGAGGGTCACCCAGCACAAAACTTACATTTGCATGACATCATTGAAACCCAGTTCATCCTGACTGAACGCCCAGAAGAATAACACTGGTCCATGGAGCCAACTAGTCAAGATTTCAGAGACAAAAGTGACAAAATTCCCTTGCATTGATAGTTGTAAGCAGACACACACACCAGTGAGTCGAATTATGGTGGATGTACTTACAGAACAAATCAGCGTTTGTGTGTCAGACACTCTGCACTTATGCTGCCTGTTACAGTCTACTATATGCAGGAACACAACTCTCTCTTGTGGCATTACTCTGATTATCCCTGGGCTATTACTAAACTTTTGCAATCCCAAATATGGGCCTCCAATAATTTTTGTGGGTTTCGATTTTGCTTTCGCAGAATACAACCATAGGTTTATAAGCAAGCTTCCTGTTAGCAGTTGTCTAAATAAAGTTACAAATTCCATTATTGGTTTGTGATACAAATGTTCTTGACTGAGGCAGCTATTCGTATGACCTATGCAAAATAAGGGTTCCAGTATAACTGTATTTTCTGTAGCATATGTACGACCCGTAATAGACAAAGTAAGCACATTTTGAAGTTGGTGTACTTTACAGTTGTCCTAGAGCACATTTTCTGAACTTGTCCTTAGCCCATCAAGTTAAAGACTTCCCTTAGTTCGATATCGAAAATCCAGCAACATGCACGAACCCCCTAACGACTTAACAATCGCGGGTCCCTAGAACAAACAGGCTAACCTGTTGGCCTGCATGCACGGGCGATGGTCGATATCGACCATCCATGCCCACGCATCGACCATCGTTTGGTCGTTAGAGGGGTTGAAAAAATGAACGATATAAACGATCAAACTATATCGTTATCATTTATATCATTCTTTTAAGTTGGACCGTGTGTATGCACCATTACATAAACATATGGAAAATTACTGACCCTACTCCAATAGTCACACTGAGTTGGCTTTGCAGGGAAAACAATTTTTATTTTTTTCTGAGCTGATGTCCAGTGCACACACTATTCAATTATCTGTTACTATCTGAACAATTTATGTCCTATTGATTGACTTTTCAAATGATTTTTGTCAGACTGATCATGTACACACTGGAAAATATGTACGATAATTGTTCATCATGACCGGCATATGTCATGCAGCAGGCTAGATCAGATAAGCAAATCTGACGAGTTTTGAAACCATAATTGGCCTTGGGTGCTGTGTACACAATGTGCAATAAATGGACAGAGCAGACGGAAATCTGCTCTTCGGCCCAATAATTGCGTGGGGCGTATTTAGCTTTAGTTTAGCAATTATATGGCTTAAGTGAGAAATACTGTAACAAACAGACCAATTACAGACGCCCTCTTAATTTGTTAGCTTAAATAAAACTATATCAGTGCTCCATTAAACACAAAGCATGTTCAGTGCTCAGAATCCCTAGGCATAGTTCACATATTACACCCAATCTAAATAAAGACAATGCATGATGAGATACAGATGGCCATGGACAAATGCCACTGTATGATATATTCTTATTTTTATACATTGGATCAAAATAAAATATGCTTGTTTTATATTATATTACGTTTACATTATATGGCAGTCCACCATAGGGCTACTTTCAGTACATATTCCAGGGGGTTGAGAATGATGAGGCACTAGAACAAGGACAGCATGTGTTATCATGGCACAGTCTATAATACTTAGGGTAGAACGATGCATTTTATTGTAGTACACACAGCCAGTTTGTTCATATTCTACGGCAGATAGGCCACAAAATAGTCATTCACTGCATTTGAAACATAGAAAAACTTGTCAGATGAGGATGCTGCCCATGGTCATTTTAGGACATTGGTCCCTATAATCCAGGCACCAAAAACTAGATTACTAACTTGACAGAGAAGAGCCTAAATAATAATGGAGTGTGCCTGAATAAGTCAATGTACAAAGCTGAAAAAAACTGATTGCACTACATAAAATAGTAAGAATATGTAGTTACATACTGCTGTGTTTATTTCTTACAATTCTGCACATGACAGTAACTTCCTTCATTAACAATGGTCAAGTTCACAAGCTAAAGCTGTATTGCTAAACGTGTGCTCGTCATTCTGCTTTCTCTGTGCTAGTCCTGCTTTATTCCAGATATCTCGGCAGCTGAACTGACAGTTTCCATGCAGCATATTGTTGATAATCTGTGTTTCTCTTTACCCAATCCAAGACTTTTGTCTTGTGTCTGTATATATGTAGTGCTGACAATTCTGTCTTTTGTCTGTATATAACTATCCCCCACCTTCCTGTACCTTTTCAGCTCTGGTGACTAGCTGGAGGGTTTTTCTGGAGAGACAGATTGCCTGTTAATACTTGTTAATGTAAATAATGTCTCTGTTTAGAAAGGATGGAGTATATTAGGCTTGTGGGGAAAGGGGTCACAGACAGATCCGTAAATGGCAGAGAAGTTCTTATGTTGCAGATAAAAGGCTATAACAGAATAAAGACCTCAACAGAGAAATTTGATTTCCATGATTAAAGATGTGCTCTAATCTAGCAGTAAATGATAAATAGCCAATATCACAAAAGTGGCAGACGTGTAATCCAGATGCATCCCAAACACAAGGAGTGGAGAGGTGGAGTGTGACCAATGTTCTGCTACTTCTGTAGGTCAAGGCAAAGACCATGAATAGACAGTAACCATATGTAACTGCTGAATACAGTATGCATATAGGCATGAGGAGAAAAAAAAAAGTAAAATGTGTAATTTATTTTTTAATCACATAACCTTCACATAATATTTTAAGCATTACACTTGCAAGGATATGATATGTAAGGAGCCAGGACAAAGAACATTATTGGGCTACCATACTAATTTGTAGAACATGACATTTAACTTGCAACTGTGTGTATTTTATGGTTTGTTTGCATGTTTGATTTAACTATTTTAAGCTGCCCATCCATTACACGATGAGGGGACGACGGCACGATTACGACGCCGTCGTCTCCCGCGGGGTGAAGTGCATACACTGAACGTTAAGATGTTCAGTGTATGCAGATCAATCATCCCCGAACATGGCAACCTGACGGCGGTCGTCAGGTTGATTGTCATGTTCGGGCAATGATTGATGTTAAAAATGACCAGCAGGCGGGTGCATCGCTAGTCGTTTTTAACCTTTTACTGCCCGATTTGCAGGCGATTACCAAGCGATGGATCGATAACGACCGTCGTTATCGCTCCATCGCTAGGTATAATCGCCTAGTGGATGGGCAGCATTAGGCTTCAAGTATAATGTAAACAGTCTGCTTGTATCCCCTAAAATTGGCACTCCTCAATTTTTCATGGTGAACCCAATAGATGAAAACATTGGGAACCTAGACCTAAAGAATGGATAATAAATGCTCCATGCACCTGCAAAACCCACATAAGAGCATACAATTTATGCATAAGGAGGGTTATTGGAATGGAAAAAGAATGCTTCTGAGATGATCCCTAACACAAGTCTGTGATGGGTTATTATTTAAATCCCTGCTCTTATGCCGACTGAGGAAAATACTTCTTATCCAATCACTTAATTGAGCTAAATGGTAAAAGCAATTAATTTTAAGGTCTGGTCCCTTAATGTGTACTATGTAATACCAATTTGAAGGAGGCTTATAATGTTGTGTATGGAAATAAATTAGGTGTGCCTCACGTCCTATCTACATATATCACCTAAAAACAGCTGCTCACACAGTGGTCCGTGCTGCCTACAGAAAATATAACTGGAGAAAAGAGCAAGGGGAGCGCTTTATTTGAGCTGATGAAAGATGATACAATTTTATTAAAATGACAGCAGCAATTAGCGATATGGTATAAATAATGTATACAAAAATCCACAATCCTCCAAAAGATTAAATAAAAACCATGTTATGCATTCTTAAGGAGTATAACACGGGGTTAATGAAATAGTCCCTCTCCAAATGAAGAAGTCCAAATATGCAAATGTCCCACTTTTAAAAGGGGAGAAGTCCACCTGTTTATCAGCGTATTGAAGACAAAGTTATTCTCCCTGATCTAACTATGTGTATTAGGACACCGTGCACTCATATGGTACTTGGACCATTACATCCTCCAGTATTGGTATGGAGAGATGCCCAGCCTGGTATTGTCCAAAGCTTGTACTGTGTGGAGGATGTTGAGAAGCAGATGCAGCAATGTGTAACTAGAGCTGTTCACCCTTCTGTTCACCCTTCCTTGTGCTCAGTCCTCTGTAGTGTGGGGAAACCACATGTGTCTATGGAGGTTAGCTGTAGTAATTACCAGGCAGCATTGCTGGATATGGTGGGAATACAGGAACACATAAAACAACCACTTGCAGGTATTGGGATATGTATCACATAAAATAACTGACGCATTTCTCCGGGAAACAACATCCCCTGGTTTCATCAGAAGGCACTAAACAGTTGTGTAGATGCTTAATGCAAATGGGAGAGAGGTTGCAAGCTCAGATATCAAATCAATTTAAAAGAGATCAAATTTTGGATCAATTTATGAGCTTAATATAATGTTGGTGGAGCTGCCTTAAGCTGCACATCTACTAGGCGATTAAACCTAGCAATTGAGCGATAACGAACATCGTTATCGCTCAATCGCTTGGTAATCGCACACAAATCGTGCAGTTTAATGTCTAATACGACCAGCGATGCGCGTGCACGCTGGTCTATTGGACATCTATCATCGGGCAAACATGCCGGACAACCTGGCGATAACGTCAGCATCAGCATGTTACCAGATGATTGATGACCCTGCACTGAACGACTGCTCGTTCAGTGTAGGCTTATCACAGACATAGAAACGATAGCATGATTACAATGTCGTAATCGTGCTGTCGTTTCTCTGTAGTAGATGGGCAGCATTAAGTTGCTTCTACAGAAATGTCTTTTCAACAAGATACAACTTTAGAGACACATTCATGTTATACAAACAAGAATGTGAATCTTCAAGTGTACTTGAGAATGTCCCAAAAGAAGTATAACTTACATAATCCTGCTCCCCAGGGTTTCACCCCTATTATTTTGAAAGGCAACAGCGACCTCCTCAAAGACTCACTTTATAGGTTAACTTATTCATATAGTGAAGATATTTGTATATGTTTCATTGTTTTTCTTGTCTAAGAGGAGAGAAGTGTTGCATAATACTTTGTAGTTTTGATGAAGTATACATTGGGAGTGTGTTAGAGCACATACTGTATATCAAAACATTACAGTTGGGTACATGACACATATATATATATATATATATATATATATATATATATATATATTCTCTAAGAGGTAAACATTGCAGAAGCTGCTTTTCCTCATATTCCCAAGTGGTCAGCATGTCTAACTCAGAAGTACACACATCACTGTAAAGGCACATGCTATTTCACTCTATATTATAGCACTAAAGGGATTATCTATAATAGTACAGTAAATATACTATTGACCATTCCATAACTATTTATAGTTAATAACTTATTAATAAATGACTTATAAAATATAAGCCCTAAATATAATTCTTCTCATGTTCTAAATTCATGATATTCACTGCATCAACATATAATGAAGACTGCACACATATATGGTTTTAAGACATTTTGTATTCTCATAACCACCAAGAAAGAACACATGCAGCTATACTAAAATATGGTAGTATACGTATTTTATATCTTGGGTCTATAGTAATGTGGGAGAATGTCTCATGTGGCCTTAGGAGAGCAGAGGGACAAGGGGGATGCTGCTAATTGTGTAGACCATACATATATGTATTGTAAATAGAAAAAAAGGTTAAAAGTTTTAATACAAAATTACATACGGTCCTCCCCTCTAAAACTTAACCAGCCCAGGACTTGCCAGCCAGTCCTGGTTTCTAAAATTATGGGGAACAAAATTTGTAGTGTTCCACCGTAAATTAGAAACCTACACCAGGCTGCAGGGCCAGTCCTGGTTTAAAATATAGGGGGAAACAAAATGTGTAGGGTACCCCCTATATTTAAAACCAGCACCGGACCCAAAACGGCCAGGCTGTAATGCCACAGCCCAGAGACCCTATTACCGGGTCTCCAGGGCCAAAGCATTATCAGCCCAAGCCGCTCAGGCCAGGCATCTCAGGGGAAGTGGGGACCCCCCAAGAAGGGGTCATCGTCGTCCCCCTGAAACCCCAGGCTTGGACTGAGCCCGGGGGCTTCCCCGCACCCCTGGAGCATTGGGTACGGGGGTAATAAAGTGAAAAATAGAATGAAACTATTGTATTTTACAGTGGGACTACAGCTGCCAGCATGCCTGCCCTTTGGTACTTGTGGAACTACAAGTTCCAGCAAGCAGCCGGCACCCATACCCCCACTATAAAATAAATAGTTAAAGATAAAACACACACACCGTGACAAGTATAACTTTATTTCATACCCCTACCCCCTCCCCCATACTTACCAGCTGCCAGATGTTTATGTCCTCTTCTCCAGTAGAATCCTTAATGAATGGCCCTGCAAAAAAAGATTGCATACTCACCTATATCCTTGCGATGCTCTCCGTAGCATCCCCGGGACTTGGCAAAAAAAAAAACGACTTAAGTGGGAACTGTCAGTAGCCGAAACCGCTCTACAGTTAGCGGCCGCTAATTGGCTGGCGGGACGAGCAAACTCCATTCAGTCCCGTCAGCTGGCATTCGTGAGGTATCTGTATGTGTGGCAACATACATACAGATACTGGGTTCGTCTGGTCGGGATTAATTTTTTTGTTTTGCAAAGTCCCGGGGATACTATGGAGACCAGCGCCAGGATCTAGGTGAGTATAGAATCTTTTATGCAGCTACAGCTGCGGAATCTACTGGAGAAGTGGACAGAAACATCTGGCAACAGGTAGGTATGTGTGAGTGGGTAGGTGGATGCAATAAAGTTATACTAGGCACTGTGTGTGTTTTGTCTTTCTTTAACTTTATTTTACAGTGGGGGTACTGGTACCGGTCGCTTGCTGGCGCTTGTAGTTCCACAAGTGCCAAAGGGCAGGCATGCTGGCACCTGTAGCCCCGGGCTTCAGCCCAAGCCTGGGGTTAAGGGAGAGGGGGGCACCTGTAGTCCCACTGTAAAATACAATAGTTTCATTCTATTTTTAACTTTATTACCCCCGTACCCAATGCTCCAGGGGTGCGGGGAAGCCCCCGGGCTTCAGTCCAAGCCTGGGGTTTCAGGGGGACGACAACGACCCCTTCTTGGGGGGTCCCCACTTCCCCTGAGATCCCCGGCTTGGGCTGATAATGCTCTGGCCCTGGAGACTCAGTAATAGGGTCTCCGGGCTGTGGCATTACAGCCCGGCCGTTTTGGATCCGGTGCTGGTTTTAAATATAGGGGGTACCCTACGCAATTTTTTTCCCCTATATTTTAAACCAGGACTGGCCCTGCAGCCTGGTGTTGGTTTCTAAAGTACGGTGGAACCCTACACATTTTGTTCCCCATAATTTTAGAAACCAGGACTGGCTGGCAAGTCCGGTGCTGTTTAAGCTTTAGGGGTGGGGGGACCATATGTCATTTTTTTTTAACAAACATTTAACCCGTTTTTTTTACAGCTACAACACAAGCAGCTTTCACATATCTCACTAATATGTGTAGGTTGCTTGCTCGAGAGAGTTTTGCAGAGGGAAGATACTGCAATCTCGGGTAAGTAATCTGGAAAACCTGCTACTCGGGGGAGGTATCTCATTCTGCTTCACCATTGGACATCTCACTCTCAGCGAAACTCACTTCTTGGTAAATTTGAGAGTTTCAGGAGCCTCAAATCACCCGAGTTTCAGCGAAGCTAATCAAGTTGAAAAAAAAACAAACTCTCCCAAACTCGATTCTTAGTAAATTTACCCCTAATAGTTTTGTGCCAAATTTTAGCAATTTTTCTTTTTCCAAGTGTACACACAATTTTCCCTAAATGAAACAAGGAATTGATGATTCGGACGAGACTTGTATGTCCACCGGTGGAGTAATTATTACTAAAAAGAGAAATCTAAGGAGGAAGAAATCCTTATCACTCAGGAGGAGACGGACTACTCAATCCTACAAGTAAGTAGATATAAATTTTATTATATGCATAAAACCGCTTTTCCAACAATATTCTTTTCTCCTTTGGTTGAGGAAACACTGGAACAAGGAACTTCTTTTTAAAATATGTTTTTTTGTCTTTTTTCTGTATCAAGTTGCTGTCCTGCTCAGTCAGCGGATCAGATCCAGGTTAATTCTACGTACACATCCAAGTTTTATGTATTCTAATTAAATTTTGGATTGACAAAAATTTGCCCATGCTCCTTCTACCTGAAATCAAGGAATTATTTTATTTTCACATGAATGTATTTCGCAAGACTTGGTTGCCTTTAACCATTATGGGCAGTATTCAATTTGAGGTGCAAACCCATTATCATTTCTTCATTCAACTTAATTTTCGCCTGTTTTAATTATCCCCGTATTCAATTTCAAAGACTTTTTGCCGGGGGAAAAAATCCTAAAGTAGCGAAATTGATTCCAGAGGGGTTCCCAAGTATGCAGCAGGTGTTTTCTTTATTGCAGGTGGTAGCGGCAGGTGCATTTTTGAAGAATTTTTAAAAATAACTTTAGGGACTTAAAAATATGCTTGCACCATTTTCATGTACCCCAAATTTGATGGAAATAGTTATTTAAAAAAAATAATAATCTAAATGCTATTCTTCAACCCTTCTTCTTAACCTGCATTTATGCACCTGCCGCTGCTATTACAAACCCCAACTTCCTTCAGCAGGCAAAAGTGAGGGTACCCATAGTGATCCCCCATGTCTCTACATCTTTAGGGGAGTGCCAGGAACAGTTCCCAAAAATTCCCTGTTTTTTTTTCTATACTTACCTTTCCACCGGGTTCCGATTCCACAGCTTCTGGAATTGATTACGGGGATAAGCGGGCACGTGCCCGATACTTTATCCCCTGCCAAACCTCTGATGTGTAGCGAAAAGTCCGGACTTTTCAATCTAAATTAAATACCCCCCTATATGTCATTCTTTCTGGGAGTTGTAATTCTCAGTGTATCTTATGCATTACTCAGAAGGAATCAAACTAGCGCTAAACTATACTCTATACAAAAGACGGAAGAGCCAAATTGCTAAGAATCATAGTTTTCAACTCAACAATACTGTAAATACTACAAAACAGAAGAATTCAGACAAACTTTCTGGAGGTTCATTTGGACAACTAAGAACCAGCAGAATTCCATAAGACTGCCTCAGCATTTATGAAATTACCTTATATGAAACACAAACTACTGTAGATATGTTTAATTGAACTCAGGTAAATGATTGATGCATACCATAGTTTCTGCCAGTTTCACCTGTTTGTACCTTGTACAACACACTGAGGACCTCATTCAGAGCCGGTCGCACAGAGCGTGCGGTCGGTCTGAATGAGGGGAGGACGTCTTGAATTTTCAAGACGTCCTCCTTTGCGGTGGTAAGGCTGTGGGTTAACACCCACAGCCTTACGACCGCCTAAGGTGATGGTCGCGATGGTCAAGACCATCGCGACCATCGGGGCTTACGACGAGACCCTAGGGTAGGGTCTCCCTTGTCGTAAGCCCCAGAGAGCTTTCGGCTCTGTCTGAGCCGGAAGCTCTCCACTGACATCACTAGTGATGTCAGTGGGGCCGCCCCCAAACGGTAGGCGTTCCCATGGGAACGCCCCGTTTGAGCTGCCACCCCCCGGCCCGCCTTCCAAACGGGACGAGCTGTCAATCAACATCGACAGCTCGCCCCCTTTGGATCGAGACCCGCTACGACCGGCGCTGTCGGTCGTAGCGGGTCTCACGCATGCGCACGACGGCACCGTCGTGCGCATGCTCTGTGGGGGTCCATCGACCCGGTCCGAGCGCATCGGCGCTAACGACCGGGTCTGAATGACCCCCTGAATCTAATGAGACAATTGATGCATATAATCTTTGCTGCTAATCTGATAGTGGTTGAATAGCACTTATTGCCACTTAATAACTGCACCATTATTTTAAGAATATATTATTATTATTATAATTTATTTGAATGGCGCCACAAGTGTTCCGCAGTGCCTTACAAAGTATATAAACAAATACGTGACCAAAGACTTACAATACAATGCAGGACAAGGACATGGATAATAGACATTGCTACTTTAGTAACCATAACACCTACATAAGCAGTAGAGCTTAAGTGTTCGGTGCCCTAGTGGGGAGTAAAGGTGCATACACACACAACGATTTTTTGAACGTTTATCGTTTAACGATATCGTTTAACGATAATCGTTTGAAAAAATCGTTCACTTTCTGAGTCAAACAATGAACGGTTATTGTTCATGCGCGTTCACGTTTGTAGTTTGTAGTTCAGTCAGACTTGTCAACTCAACGATTTTCATTAAGTTAATATGCAAAAATCGTTTGTAGTTCATAAAAATCGTTCATTACATTTAAATGAACATAGTAAATGAACAACTTTAGTAAACAATTTTAGTTCATTTTTTCAAGGTAGAAAATCGTTTACTAAAATCGTTCATTAACTCAATCGTTGTGTGTGTATGCAGCTTAAGAAGTAGATGAAAGTAAAGTAGAGAGAAGCACAAGAGGGTAGAGGGCCTTGCTCATAAGAGCTTACATTCTAGATATGATTACTATTATTACATTTTATATGGTGGAATAAATGTTTTATTTTTTATACTATTGGGATTGTATACTAATTTGTTTATATAATTTAGTTACAGAAGTTTCAGCACAGATCATACATTCCCATAGACAGAAACATAGTCACAAATGTAAATACTATGTGACTGCTTTTTTGTTGGGAGACTTCGAGGGGTATTCAATATAAAACGTAAACTTCGCTGTCGAAGTTTACGTTTCATATCGGAGCTTTTACCTGCGTTAAAGTATCGGGCTCGCGCCCGCTTATCCCCGTATTCAATATGAAACTAACGAAAACGGGAGCCTGCGAAGTGGGATTTGCGTAAAGTTACGAAATTTTCCTTAAAAAAATTGTAGGACCCCCCTAAAGTTGTAAAAACATGGGGATCACTATGGGTACCCCCGTTTTAGCCTGTAATTGAAAGTCGGGATTTAAATAGCCGCAGCAGGTGTTTTTTCCCGACATTGAAGAAGTGATGCAGAAGAGCACTTAGGTTATTTTTTTCGTTTTTTTTAAGTGGTCCCATCAAATTTGGGGTACATGAAAATGGGTACTAGCATATTTTGATGTCCTTAAAGTAAGTTTTTAAAAATTCTGCAATTGTGCACCTGCCGCTATAAATCTATTCTAGAAAACACCTGCTGCATACTTGCAGAATAGCCCTGAACCTATTTCCCTATTGTTAAACAATTTTTTCCCATTTTTGTTTTTTCACCCCAATTTTTAAATTAATTTTTTGGGGTGTCCCTATTTTTTTTAAAAACTTTTTTTGACACAGTTCTTTTTTAAATGTCATTCCCAGGGGTGCAGGCTAATTTTTTTAAGCCTGCACCCCTAAACCCCAATTCTGCACTTTTTTTCGACACCTATTCAATGGTGAAAAGTTATCCCCGTTTTTATGAACCTGTGAAAAGTCTTTGAAATTGAATACGGTGTAAAACTAAAACCTGCGATAATGACGTCATTAAAACGATGTTTTCGCTCCCTTATTGAATACCCCTATAAATTTGTTAATAAAGCAGTGTAGCACTTGTAGCAGTAAAGCACTGACACTTATAGCCATTCCCATCTGGCTGGACCAATATGCAGTAGGTGGTACTGGACTGAGGGCCTGATTCAGACACGGTCGCAAGCGCTGTGCGCTCGCAACCGGGTCGATGGTAGACCAGTGCGCATGCGCACGACGAAGCTGGCTCCGTCGTGCGCATGCGCGAGACCCGGATAGCGACGGGCACTCTGTCGCTCCGGGTCTCGTTCCAAAGGGGGCGTGCTGTCGATGTTGAGTGACAGCACGCCCCCTTTGGTGGGCGGGCCAGGCGTGGCTGCCCAGACGGAGGTGATCCCATGGGAACGCCTACCGTCTGGGGCCGGCCCCACTGACATCACAAGTGATGTCAGTGGGAGTGCTTTCGGCTCTGTTAGAGCCGAAAGCTCTCTGGAGCTTGCGGCAACAAGACCCTACCACAAGGGTCTCATCGCAAGCCCGATGGTCGCGATGGTCGCGATGGCCTTGACCATCGCGACCATCATCATGGCCGCTCGCTATAGAAGAAAAAAATGCCCGGCCCTGATTCAGAGCGAGCTCTCTGTCAGAGCATCCGGCTCTGAATCAGGCCCTGAGCCCAGAGCATTTATGAAGCACAACGTCATTTCTGCACCCCAGAAGGGTGCACAACTAGTTCACAGCTTGCTGGTGGTGCCATACCAATTGCCCCAATTCCTCTACACAATTGACTGCATGCTTCCTATTCCCTCATAGACACAGCATGTAGTTACTCTTTAAACTGGGCATGCAGCCTCTCTCTCTGCACATACAGTCCCAATGGTCCCACCTCTGCTTATCTTGGATGTGCATTTACTGGGCGGCCTTCCTCCTCCCCCTTCTTCTCTCATTGTTCTGCTGCAAGCATCACCCTCCCGTGTGTCTGTCTCTATCCATCACCCCTCTCTCTCTCTAAACTTGTGTTTGCCTCTCCCCATGTGTACCTCTGTACACATCTGTGAGATTTAAATGATGAATTATGGTAATTGTATTTCTCGTTGCAGCAAAAGAAATAAGCCTTGTTGAAGGATGTTAAAAAATAGACCCCACATGGTGGCTCACTCATCTCTACTTATAGCCTGGATAGCTTTATGTCATTAGCAGATATACTGTATAGACAGCTCAGTGTTTATGGCATATGCAAGGTTTTCAATAAACAGATTGAAAAGACAGAGCCCAATATTGATCTCTGTGGTACACTAACAATAACTATCCTAATCTGAATAAAATGTAAATCATGCTGATTTTTCTTTCAGAGCCTGCATTATCCACTATTAACTGTTAGTGGGCACCTAGTATGTAGAAAATCTGCAGAAGTAGTGGTGTGCACACCTTCCATCCAGAATATCTCAGACAACCACAAAATTGCTTCTTGCACTAATTAGTTTTAACAAATGTATGTAACTACTTATGCCTGGCACAGGGAAGATTGGTCCCGGGAGTTGAGGGACAGCAGAAGAGGAGCCACTGGAAGAGGGAGACCATGCAATGCTGCCTCTGGCACTACAAGTCCTAGCATGTACAAGGAGCAAGAAAGAAGAAAGTGAGGTCAGAGACTGACACCAAAGAGAAGGCAGGTAGAAATAGAAGAAGTGCTTGAGTGTAACCATCGAGGAGGTTTACGCAGCTAATGATGGAACCACTGCCTCGCCATTTGAAACTGATGGGAGAAAGAGAGCAGTAAAGCTGATTCCATTTACCCTGCTAGAGATTGACTGTGAGAGTGAGTACAGTGGAGAGAAGTACTGCACAGAGACACTAAAGGAAATGAGAGGGTACAAATCCCTTAGAGAAAGCTATAGGCCTCACAGATAAAGCTGCATAACAAGAAAGAGCTGTAAGTCTTACTTAAAGAGCTGCCATATTATCAGGGAAAACTGCCAGGTCAGACTTAATACAGGTTAAAAAGAGTCCAGTATTATTCCACTTGTTGCAGAATATCCTGCTACCCTCAGCTTGCACCTGACTGAGGCTACACAAGGGTTAAACAATATGAGTCTTGTTGAAGTGTACTTTCATTGTAGAAGTATAGTCTAAGGGCCTGATTCAAAGGTGGGCACTAATGTAGCCACGACACTGTCTTTATACTAATACTGCAGCCGATGGAATTTATACAGAGATGTCCACCGGTTGCAGGGCTAATCCGCCACTCTGCATATTAATATGCACCATCAGCCACACCATATAACTTTGTACCAGCCCTATGGAGGCCTAGAATGTTCATCTGAACATGACCACAAAAATCAGTGCAACTGTGCCAAAAGCCGCATCTGCTGACTGCGATTCACCCTCATCTGGCTTGCCACCCACCTGTTCCCACCCATGAAAGCCCACTTAAATTACCTCTCTCTGCGTCCAAATTTGTTATGCAACGTCGGTGATAACCATCGGGATGTATGCTCAGTGCGACTTAGACACATGCACAGACTGAAAACATTGGCCACTTTGCTACCGACATCACCACTGAGTCTACCTCTGAATCAGGCCCTAAATGTCTTATATTGAGCAAGCATGTTTCTAGTAAAAGAGTTGTATACTGGAGCCGCACTGAAAAAATCCTGCAGGATTAATTGAGTAGATTGAGTTAATATCTCTTGAAAATACCTAAAATAAACTTGGTAGATAACACACATTTGTGTGTCAGTATTCCTAATATGGATCATAAGACCACAGTCAAGACCTGTCACTAGGAAAGTCTATGGTGCTCCCCAGAGTCAATATATCAACATATAAACCCAAAAAAAGGGAAAAAGGACTCTTGGTGGGGGCACACTATAGGTATTGAGATTAGCCATTAAAAATTAACCTTTATTAAATACAATATAAAAATTTAGCAACTGAAAATGATTCAACAAATACAGAGACATATAAAACATGTATACATAAATCAAAGGAGATGCACTCTCCACTATGGATTTAAAGAGCCAGGTGAGATAGTAATAGAAAAGTATAGATATATAAATGCGCCTTTAGCCACAATTTGATATTCTATACCACTTAATTCCTAGGCGTATATAAATAAATCCAAGGAGATGTAATCTCCACTGAGGATTTAAGGGTCCAGGCCAGTATATACTATGATGATATAAATATATGTCTATGCCTATGGCCACAAACTTACTACATCAAGAAGAAAAGGAATTTATAAATAGAATCTACGTTGCATCAGAAGAATAGACTTCTGAATATGATTTGACAAACAAGGAAAAACACAATACATATACGAATAAAATCCAAGGAGATCTATCCTCCACTATAGCTTATAAAAAGCCAGGCGAGATGGTATTTATAATTAATAGTATATGCCTATAGCCACATTGTAATGATAATTATATCAGAATGTTCATAGTTAGGGCATATAGTAACAGAAACAATTGCTGTAGATGCTAGTATCTATCTCCTAATGTGATGAATTCCCATTAAACATAAGAGATGATCATGTACATATTTATATGTCCACATGCACTGAAAATTGATCCAGATAAGATGTTATCAGATAAACCTTCCTTCTGTGAGATAATTTAGTGTAGTTTAATTAGAATAGGGTACATGCCAAAATTCAACACATATTGTGCATCTCACACAAAAAAATTCCAAGGAATGTGAAACATAGACATCACAGGGAAAAAGCCAGGATAAACCTCATTAATAAATATCAATATAATAAATATCGCAGATTACTAGCATATCATGAGGGTATATGCAGGGCAGTTTCTAGGGTCTGAGGCTCCCAGTGCGAGCAGTCAAAATGCGCCCCCCCCCCCTCGAAGCAGTAATATTGTGGAGTGGGCGTGGCGTCATCGTGAGGGGGTGTGGTATCACAGTAAGGGAGCGTGATCTAGAAAGACCACAGAATGACAGCCACCGTGACTACTGAGTACAAGGGTGTCTAACCGAGGCAAAGCGCTGAAAAATATATGTAGCTAAATAAAAGATAGACAGCATGCGCGCGCCTCCGGCGCGCGCTCAAGAAATGGGGTGTGGCCTAGCTGTCACAAGCCCACGCCGCATTTCTGTGTGCATGCCTGTGGTGTGACATTTGCAGAAGTATGACCTTGCATCACACCCGGTTTTAGTCGCGTTGGGAGCGAGCCCAGCCAGATCCACATAAAATACACTGCAACAACCCACTTCCACATAAAATATATTGGAAAAGCCAGAGGCACATAAACTACGTTTTAAAACCACATCCACCTCAAATACATTATTAAATCCAGAACCACATAAAACACATTGAAAAAACATGATTCACATAATACACACTTCATTCCAGCCCCCTCCCTTACCATTCTCTCCCCTCCCTTACCATTCTCTCCCCTCCCTTACCATTCCAGCCCCCTCCCTTACCATTCCAGCCCCCTCCCTTACCATTCCAGCCCCCTCCCTTGCCATTCCATCCCGACAGGTCTTAGGCTTCCCCCCCACTGGCTCTCAGGCAAAAGTGCCCATTATGCAGTGCCCCCTGTAGTTGTCCCCATATGCAGTGTCCCCTGTATTTATGCCCCTTATGCAGTGCCCACAGTGGTAGTGTAACTTATGCAGAGCCCCCATTAGTAGTGCCCCCTGTAGTCATGTCCCCTGTAGTCATGCCCCCATCAGTAATGCCCCCAATAGTAATGGTTCCTGTTGTAGTGCCCCAGTAGTAGTGTCCCCAGTTGTATTGCCCCCAATAGTAATGCCCCCTGTAGTAGTGTCCCCTTTATAAATTCCCCAGTATTAATGCCCCTGTATTAGTGCCCCCAATAGTAATGCTCCCTTTGTAGTAATCCAAGGGTTGGAACTGTGAGCAAGCCTACCAGCAGCGAAACACACGTCAGACTGATACTTCCGGGTCACGTGATGCGCACACGTGACTCCGGCTCTCCAGCCACACACAGCGGCATGCACTGACATCATCCACAGCACCACAGATTAGAAACCAGGACAGCATGCTGACCAGGTAAGTGGCGCATACCCCCTGCACTGCCTAGCGCATCAGGGCAGACGGCCACCCAACCTGACAGCTTATTGATTTATTACTTCACATACACTTGCTGGATTATCTCCATACTTCACTGGCTTTATTTTTGCAGCATTATAGTCAATCACATTAGAGGGACTAGCGATTCATCTTACCATATACCCTCATGATATGCTAGTAATCTGCGATATTTATTATATTGATATTTATTAATGAGGTTTATCCTGGCTTTTTCCCTGTGATGTCTATGTTTCACATTCCTTGGAATTTTTTTGTGTGAGATGCACAATATGTGTTGAATTTTGGCATGTACCCTATTCTAATTAAACTACACTAAATTATCTCACAGAAGGAAGGTTTATCTGATAACATCTTATCTGGATCAATTTTCAGTGCATGTGGACATATAAATATATACATGATCATCTCTTATGTTTAATGGGAATTCATCACATTAGGAGATAGATACTAGCATCTACAGCAATTGTTTCTGTTACTATATGCCCTAACTGAACATTCTGATATAATTATCATTACATTGTGGCTATAGGCATATACTATTAATTATAAATACCATCTCGCCTGGCTTTTTATAACCTATAGTGGAGGATAGATCTCCTTGGATTTTATTCGTATATGTATTGTGTTTTTCCTTGTTTGTCAAATCATATTCAGAAGTCTATTCTTCTGATGACGCGTAAATTCTATTTATAAATTCCTTTTCTTCTTGATGTAGTACGTTTGTGGCCATAGGCATAGACATATATTTATATCATCATAGTATATACTGGCCTGGACCCTTAAATCCTCAGTGGAGATTACATCTCCTTGGATTTATTTATATACGCCTAGGAATTAAGTGGTATAGAATATCAAATTGTGGCTAAAAGCGCATTTATATATCTATACTTTTCTATTACTATCTCACCTGGCTCTTTAAATCCATAGTGCAGAGTGCATCTCCTTTGATTTATGTATACATGTTTTATATGTCTCTGTATTTGTTGAATCATTTTCAGTTGCTAAATTTTTATATTGTATTTAATAAAAATTAATTTTTAACGGCTAATCTCAATACCTATAGTGTGCCCCCACCAAGAGTCCTTTTTCCCTTTTTTTTTTGTTTACATGTTTCTAGTCAGTCAGATCAAAGTTGTAATGCGTGTAAAGCAATCGCTCATTCTTTTGATTTATGATGAGATTACAAATGATCAGCTCAGAATATGTGTTGACGAAATTTGCATAGTGATGTAAAAATATAGAAATACAAGTACTTATTGGGAGACCACAAAAATGATCCATGTGTGGTCATTTGAACAGATGTGTAAAGCCCTGATTAAAACCAGGAGTTTAACTAAAAGTATCTCTTCCTCTGATTGGTACAGTTATTATTAATCTGTTTATGTACAAAATATGTTCTTTGTTTTTCCAGGCTCTTCCAGCCCAGTCTTGTTCTACTTAAAAAAAAAATTGTCATATGCTGTTGTATATTGAATCACATTACTTTTAGCAGTCGCAAAACAACACTTTTCCTGTAAAGTATCTCAAACTACATCTATATATTTGAAACCAGGTGTATGAATGAGCTACAAAAAACTGCATGCATATATATATATATATATATATATATTGTGACACAGTTAGGTTAGGGGGTCCCTCTCCTGGGTAGAGGACTCCTTCCTTACACACACACACACAGCAGCAGGGAAGCAGCACACCAGTCTGGATGCAAGTACAAGCTGGTCGGCGCCAGTCTTTATTGTACAATGTCAGAAACATAAAGAAAACATAAATATAAATCCTAGCCCTGTCGGGGCACTAACTTCACAGGTAGTTCCCTCACTACCAGAACCTGGCAGGGCCTAATGCCCTTGCCAGCAACAAAAGCACAGCACAACACTCACAGTTAGGTATCCAAGTGTCTCTGAGCAAACTCCCTGTCTGCTCTCCCAGGTGAGACAATCAGCCCTAAACAAACTAGGCTTATATTGGCCACTCTCAGGTGGAAAACTAACAATCCTGTTACCAGGCTGCGAGAACCAAAACCTGGAGTGGCCGTGGGTGGAGCCCTCCCTCTCCTCTCACCCACAACCCCCAGGTCCCAAACCGGCTTTTCAAAAAGCCGAAACTCAAGCCTGCTACACTGCAGACTTTCTCCTGGGGGTTTAAAACACAAAAGACAGGAATCTGGGACAAATGTACCTGCCACAGACCACTTTACCAGTGATCCTATCACATATCCCCCCCTTTGTTTCGACCTGTGGGGCGGAACAACTGAAGCCCCCAAACAATGAACGCGTGACAACGCGTCAGCATTGGCCAGCTGGCTTCCTGACCTGTGTTCCACTGATAATTTAAAAGTTTGTAACGCCAAGAACCATCTTGTAATTCTCGCATTACTGTCCTTATTTTCAGACATCCACTTCAGAGGGGCATGGTCAGTGATCAATTTGAACTTTCTTCCGACCAAGTAGTACCTGAGAGCCTCTAACGCCCAATTTATGGCCAACACCTCCTTCTCCACTGTGGCATAGTTTCTCTCATGTACATTCAACTTTCTGGTAAGTTAGAAAATAGGGTGTTCCTCACCCTCCTTGTTCTGGGACAGGACCGCTCCTATACCTATTTCTGATGCATCGGTTTGTACCATGAATTCCCTTTCAAAATTAGGAGTCATCAGGACTGGTTGGGAACACAACGCTACTTTCAACTCCTGAAAAGCTTTCTCTGCCTCAGGACTCCATTCTACCATGACTTTTTGTTTGCCTTTGGTCAGGTCAGTCAGTGGGACTGCCATGGTGGCAAAGTTGGGTATAAACCTCCTGTAGTACCCCGTAATTCCCAAGAAGGCTCTCACCTGCTTCTTATTCAGAGGCCGTGGCCAGTTTTGTATGGCATCAACTTTATTGAGCTGAGGCTTTATCAGGCCTCTGCCAATGGTGTATCCCAGATATTTTACTTCCTCCATGCCTAGACAACACTTTTTTGGGTTGGCTGTCAAACCTGCCTTATAGATGGAGTCCAACACTGCTTGCACCCTGGGTAAGTGAGACTGCCAATCAGGACTATGAACGACCACGTCATCCAGATAAGCAGCCGCATACCGTCTATGGGGCCTTAGAATCCTGTCCATCATTCTTTGGAAGGTAGCAGGTGCCCCATGTAGCCCGAAGGGCAACATCTTGTACTGAAACAAGCCCTCTGGCGCTGAAAAAGCTGTCTTTTGTTTGGCGCTCTCGGTTAACAGTACTTGCCAATACCCTTTGGTTAGGTCAAGAGTGGTTAAATACCTTGCCGTCCCTAGTCTCTCAATCAGTTCATCCACTCTTGGCATCGGGTAGGCATCGAATTTTGAAACACTGTTCAACTTTCGGAAGTCATTGCAGAAACGCACACTCCCGTCGGGCTTTGGAATCAACACAATGGGACTTGACCATTCACTATGTGATTCTTCAATAACCCCTAACTCTAGCATATTTTTAATTTCTTTCGACACCGATTCTCTTTGTGCTTCTGGTAACCTATAGGGCTTTAGATTAACTTTAACCCCTGGGTCAGTGATGATGTCATGTTTAATGACCGAGGTTTTCCCAGGTACGTCAGAGAACAGCACCCTATTTCTAATCAGAAACTCCTTGACCTCTTGTTGTTGAATTGCCGACAGGGTTTTTGCCACTGTCACTTCGGGAACTAAGGGCCCTGGACTTACTGGAGGGTCTCGGACGGCCGACAGTACCGTTCTATCTTTCTAGGGCTTTAACAGATTTATATGGTATATCTGTTCCGGCTTTCTTTTCCCCGGCTGGTAAACTTTGTAATTGACCTGCCCCACTCTTTCTAAGATTTCAAAGGGCCCTTGCCATTTAGCCAAAAGTTTATTTTCCATAGTGGGAACCAATACTAACACTCTGTCCCCAGGAGCAAAGCTGCGTAACCGAGCATTGCGGTTGTATACCCTCTGCTGTGCCTGTTGAGCCTGTTCCAGGTGCTCTCTCACTATCGGCACTACGGCAGCAATTCTCTCCTGCATTTGAGAAACATACTCAATCACCGTTTTGTAAGGACTAGACTGCCCCTCCCATGTCTCTTTGGCAATGTCTAGTAACCCCCTTGGGTGTCTCCCATACAACAAGTCGAAGGGTGAAAACCCGGTGGAGGACTGGGGAACTTCTCTTATGGCCAACAATAAATACGGCAATATGTAGTCCCAATCCCTACCATCCTTGTCGACCACTTTCCTAAGCATGTGTTTTAACGTCTTGTTAAACCTCTCGACCAGCCCATCGGTTTGGGGGTGATAAACCAAAGTTCTTAACTGTTCGATTTTGAACAGGCGGCATAACTCTTTCATGACTTTGGACATAAACGGTGTACCCTGGTCAGTTAGTATCTCCTTAGGTATACCCAGCCTGCTAAAGACATGAACTAGCTCTCTGGCAATGGTCTTGGTTGACGTATTGCGCAACGGGATCGCTTCCGGGTACCTGGTAGCGTAATCCATTATGACCAGAATATACTGGTGTCCCCTGGCAGACTTCATTAAGGGTCCAACCAAATCCATCGCTATTCTTTCAAACGGCACCTCTATGATAGGCAATGGAACTAGTGGACCCTTAAAATGTGGCCTGGGAGCATGATACTGACACTCAGGGCAGGATGCGCAAAAGTCAGATACCTCTTTATGAAGCCCGGGCCAGAAAAACCTCTGCATTATTCGCTCAGTGGTTTTCTCTACCCCTAGATGGCCTGCCGTTGTATGACCATGGGCCAGATCCAACACTGTTCTTCTGTAGGCTTTGGGAACTATTAGTTGTTCCACAACATCTTCCCCCTTCTTAGTCACCTGATATAACAAATCCTGACACATTGCCATGTGGGGATAGGACAAAGGACTATCAGGGTCTACGGGTTTACCATCAACTACTTTTACTTTCTCCCTGGCTTTTACCAAAGTAGGGTCATTCAACTGCTCGACGGCAAAGACCTCTCTTCTGACCTCTAAATCAGGCAGACGATCACCTGGCCCAACAACACTTCCCACCTCAATGGGAGGCACATCAGTTGGCGGGCCACTGTCACGTTCCGCATTCTCTAGTTCGCCAACCATAGTAGAAAAAGGGTATAACTCTGACTCAGAAGAAACTCCCTCCTCCACTACATCGACAACCTTCTCAAATGGATCGGGGTTGTTCACCTCTGGAACAAAACGGCTTTCCCACAACTTCCAGAAGTGAGCAAAGTCTCTCCCCAATATTGCATCGTACACCAGACCATGCACCAAACCCACAGAAACTATAGCAGAGCCACATGGTGTCTCGATGTTCACCTCGGCCGTAACATAATATCGAGTATCCCCATGTATGCAGGTCACACCAACAGTTTTCCCTGTATGCCTCAAGGGGTTCACCAGCTCAGCTTTTATAAGTGTCACCAAGCTACCAGAGTCTAACAGTGCCTCTACTCGGTTGCCATCTACAGTACACACATGTGCTTATCAGTCTCAGCCTGCCGGTCAGCTGTACAGGCTATCTGTGCAAAGAAAGACCCCCTGCGGTAGACATGAGCAGTATCACATTGCATAGGTTCAGTTGTAAGTGCACAATTAGCGGCAATATGGCCGAAGCCACCACATCGGAAACACTGAGTCATATTAATGTCTAGTTGTTTATGGGGCAAGAACCTTCCTGGCCTGGCAGGCCTGTCTCCAGGTTCTACACCCTCAGTCTTAGGTACATTCCACCGCCCAGCACCCTTCTCCCCTGAAACAGTCTTAGTAGTGTCTCTGGGAGTTTGCCGGTGCGCCATTGGGGCTCGGTGGGGCATACTCATCAGCTCCTCAGCCGCCACGTACCTCTCCACCAGCTCGACCAACTGGTCCGGGGACTTAGGGTCTGCATGGCTCACCCACTTGCGCTGAGTCACAGGTAATGATCGCAGGTACCGGTCCATCACGACCCTTTCCACGATCTGTGGTCCCGTCAGCGCCTCGGGCTGTAGCCATTTTGAGGACAGATGGACGAGGTCATGCATCTGTGAACGTGGAGGCTTGTCCATATAGAACTCCCAGCGGTGGACCCGTTGGGCACGAACAAAGGTGGTGACTCCCAAGCGAGTTAGGATCTCCTGTTTTAGTTTTTTATAGTCCTTGGCATCAGCCAGGCATAAGTCGAAATATGCTTTTTGTGGCTCCCCAGACAAAAAAGGTGCCACCAGACTTGCCCGCTGCTCCTGGGGCCAACTCTCCCTTTCGGCCATTCTCTCAAATGCGGCGAGATAGGCCTCCACATCATCGCCCGAAGTCATCTTTTGGAGGAAGTGACTGGCTCGTACAGAGCGAGTGGTGGTGGGAGGACCAGTATTAACATCTCTGGGCCGGGCGACCAGGTGCTGTACCACCTCTCTTATGGCCTGGCTGTTTTCCGCTAAGGCCTGGCGGGTTTCCTCAATGGCGACCTGTTGAAGTCTGTTAGTCTCCTGCTGAGCTCTGGTAGATTCCTGCTGAAGTTTGTTTGTCTCCTGCTGAGCTGCTGTAGCTTGAAGCAAGGTCTTAATAATGTCCTCCATTTTGTCCTGGGGTGTAGGTTGGAAGCTGAACCTTGCCTCTCTGAGCATTGGCTGACGCCTCCTCTATGGGACTCCAAGGACACAGGGTTATTTCCACACTCACAAATTGGGTGTCTGTCCCTTTAATTTTTAAACGGAAAGTTTTCCTCTCGCTGCAACTTCAGTGTGTGTGGGTGCCCGCATTCTCCACCATAGTGTGACACAGTTAGGTTAGGGGGTCCCTCTCCTGGGTAGAGGACTCCTTCCTTACACACACACACAGCAGCAGGGAAGCAGCACACCAGTCTGGATGCAAGTACAAGCTGGTCGGCGCCAGTCTTTACTGTACAATGTCAGAAACATAAAGAAAACATAAATATAAATCCTAGCCCTGTCGGGGCACTAACTTCACAGGTAGTTCCCTCACTACCAGAACCTGGCAGGACCTAATGCCCTTGCCAGCAACAAAAGCACAGCATAACACTCACAGTTAGGTATCCAAGTGTCTCTGAGCAAACTCCCTGTCTGATCTCCCAGGTGAGACAATCAGCCCTAAACAAACTAGGCTTATATTGGCCACTCTCAGGTGGAAAACTAACAATCCTGTTACCAGGCTGCGAGAACCAAAACCTGGAGTGGCCGTGGGTGGAGCCCTACCTCTCCTCTCACCCACAACCCCCAGGTCCCAAACCGGCTTTTCAAAAAGCCGAAACTCAAGCCTGCTACACTGCAGACTTTCTCCTGGGGGTTTAAAACACAAAAGACAGGAATCTGGGACAAATGTACCTGCCACAGACCACTTTACCAGTGATCCTATCACAATATATATATATACACATACATATACACCCTGTTACACAGAGTTGAAGAAGTGAGGTAGTGCCCTACATGGAAACTAGGTTGTTTGTTTTACTGTATCACACTTTGCTTTCAAAAGTATTCTCAACACCGCAAACCACTTTACTTAAGGCTGCAGCTGTCACACTATCATTGCTAGCATGTATCACAGTAACTGTCTCCTTAAATTGTATTTGCAAAAGCTATCTTGCTCTGCACCATACCCAATTCTGATGAGGTTGATAAAAACTATGAATTTCTTCAGCAGAAATACACTTGGGTATTCCTCTATTATCCCCTATCTGATTGTACATTGCTGCATCACTTCACAAACACTTGCTTTTATAAACTCACTAACCTGTATTATCGTGTTACCATATAACAACCTTCTTAAATACAATGTAACTTAACTTCTAAAATAAAGACACAGACAACAGTGTTGGCGTTTAAATATTTTGTCAAATTTATTTTTGACAAGTCATTACATTTTAGACTATAAGTTAATACTAATAATGGTGACGGCACAAAAAAGAACGCACAGGACAATAACAACCAAACAGCTCAAACAAACACATACACAAGCCAAGCATTGGTGATCAACTCTCCTTTACCTTCAACCACCGGTCCAGGTGGTATAGCCATTTCCCATCCAGAACAATTGGGTTTCGCCTTACTCCACTTAATGAGAAGCGCACCCACTAAGCCTAAGTATTTACATAAACTAACTCCAAGTGTTGTTCTTTTCCACCAAGCAAGGCCTAAACCGATGCGCCGCCACCATAACTCAACCCTGTAACAAGAAACACCTAAACCAGCAGAAAAATTAGCCAATCCTGCAGGACTAAAATGCACGCCACGCAATAAGCACGCTTGCTCCACGAATCAAATTAACACCAGCTCCACTACACCACCACCATTCACCACTACACCACCATTCTCCAACATGTACCTCACCACTGCAGTATTTATCTTCCTCCTAGCCACATCCACCGGAACCAGCACAACACCAAATACTCCTATGGACAATGAAAGACCACAACAATAGCTTCTGCTATCAAATGGATTTAATGACAATAGAGCGCAAATCCAATGCAATTAGCTAACCTAAATCATTCCCAATGATGGGTAGAGAGGGAAAGAGTTGTCAGCAATGGATGCACAGAATTAAAATAGAACTTTATTATTCTTTAAAATATGTATATCAATTATATAGTCGTTGAAGTATTAAAAGAAAGAAATTAAAGTGTTATATAGGTAAGAAAAAGTGTAATTAAAACAGATTCTTGGTACCAATACAGGTGTGTTTTTAATATTTTCTGAAATATATGGTAGTATCCTGGATAGCTATATATTATCATTTATTTAATCTATTGCAATAAAAAATTATTTAAACCAAATGCCACTCTGTCAGTATTATTTCAAACATTAATTATAGCACTGCGTTAAATCTAGTAGATATGTTCATTCACACAAAGATGCAGCACTTATAATACAGAAAGAAAAAACACAAAACCAAGCAGTTGAACCACAGACACACCATAACGGCAAGACATGGAACGTAAAAAACAGGGGGTAAGGGGGAGGGGAACAACATAGCTAACCAGACTTGAGGCAAAAAACATAAAAAAAACCCCGGAGTAAACTAACCATCACGCCATCATATATAATTCAGAAGCCAATTGGGCCCCCGGGGGAAAATAAAAAAATCCTCATAGACTCCCGCAGTAGGTCGGTGAGTGGTTAGGCCTCCGGTGAGCTACGTTCGAGGAAAAATAGCTAAACCCGGACGAATATAACGTCGGATCGCAGCAGACGGCCACGGTCAAGGGATTGGATATCCCCGTCGAATAAGCCAGCAGAAGCCGCAGATGAAGCAGCTCCTATCCTAAATGAGTGAGTACCGAACATGCTCGGCTCGAGCTCTGAAAAAGCCAAACAACGCTGCAAAAAACATGACAAAACTGGTATGTCGTAACCGGGGACACATCCTTGTGCATCAACCATGCCCCATCCCATCGCCATGCATCTGCTCAAAGGCGTGCGCCAGCGCCACCGGACATACTGCAGGAATAGGACATGGTTGAAGGGAAAGCCAGCCTGGTCAGTACTGTCGCGCTGAATAAGGCCTAGCATCGCTTCCAGGCAGTCAAATTACGTCCACAAAAGTGAGTCGTGGGTCCGCCCTCTGAAGGGGGGGTTAACTAAAACGCTACATGAAACTTCATGGCAAACCTAATTGAAACAGCAAGCATTCAAAGCTGAAAATGAAAACAATCAGAAGGGACCGCAGCCACCAAGTAAAACAACATGGACATATCAATGGGACACCTGCAGTCAATCGCTTTAGGGGTCGACCTGGACCAAACCCTGCAGGCCCTTGAAATTATGAAGGACCTGAATTGGCCGTGCCTGTCATACAATGCAGAGAAAATATACATGCCTGCAAAAATATGCCGTGCCACAGCGAGGAAGTGGCCTTTCGAATACAGATCTAATAAAAGTCAGCATGGCTCTCTGCAAGCTCTTACGTGCCTGAGTCACCGAAACCAGAAAAAACGCTCCCATTCCAGCCAACCCACCTGTTATCAGCGCAAAGTCCTGGGGCAATGGCTCTAGCATATGTACTCTGTAAATTTAAGTTTAGTGCTCAGAATACATAATACAATCTCCTCTACTGACTGATAATCATTCAAAGTAGATAAAAGTTAGATTCTAGGTGCTATACATAAATAAAGCAGTGTCAAAGCAGCTACCCTATAATGTCAGATAGCGCATCACTAAAGCATTTCGTACCCCCAGCATAAAACTGTCACTGTTTGCCGTTTTTTTCTTCACTCCAGTTTTCCCCCCGCAGGCCCGCCATACCTCACTAGCACACTTCAGAACAGGGCACGCTATGACATACACCTTTTCCATGCGCCATGGTGCCACCTCTAGTAACAACTGACACAGTATTGGACAGCCGACCAGGCAGCACCCTGGACCGACGGAGCCAGGATTGCCTAGCTCTATGCATGGGAGACTAAATAATTGCTGACAATTGGGGAAATTGGCACCCCAGACCCGAGCACCCACAGCAGCTGACGCTGCTGCGGTAGTGGAGAGCACACCGCTACTGAACCCATACATGATCTCTTCACTATAAAGGAGGGGCCTGCCTGCACCTCCTGCTTGGGCAATCCTAACATCCCTTGTTTGTAAAGGAACAGGGTTCAGTGGCAAATGCAGAATTCCTACAGAGGGGTTTCCAAATGCATGATTTTAAAATATTTACCGTTAAGAGGACATAATCAGCACTTAAAACCCATCATATGAATGTACTGAATTAAATATTTCTGGCATATACAAGACCAGCAAACACGGTAAGCAATTATATGTAGAAGTAGGGCCTTCATCTGAACTGAATCTTTTTATTCTATATGTGGGCTCCATTCCAGATCATTTGAGCAAATTGGGGAATCTGGGGGAGGGCAAAAAAAAGAAACCGTGCACTGTCCTGGACATAGATGTACAGATTGGTCTCTTTATGTACTGGATAGTGTATTATTCAGTATTAATAATTGATCCTATAGCTGGTCTACATCAGTGCACCCCTAACAGTGCATGTTTACCAGATCTCCCAGTTGGTGCACAACTATATTCATTACTGGCTTTTCATTTTTTTCACTACTGGCTGACACATTTTAAAAGATCAACAGGTACTGTAGTGCTAGTCATATAATTTGTGACACTGAGGGGATCCTAAAAACATGCCACTGTAGTATTATATATATTCCGATTGTGGTCATCATGGTTTGGGTTGGGGTGTTTCCAGGCCGAACTGAGGTGGCAAAGGTGTACAGCCGACTAGGGAACAACCAAGCCCGCTGAACACATGACCGCCGAGCTTTATGCATGGGGGGGAGTGAGGCCAAATGTCGACATAGGTGCCGATGGACGGGCTCCCTGGCCTACCAGCCCGACTCGCACTGACAACTGAGGGCATACCGCAGTTAACCGCCTATGCACCTCTACGCACCCCGGTCAAAAACCACGGGGCCAGTTACAGAAGCAGGGGCTGTGTCAGACGTGGCCACAGCAGCAAGACAGCAGTAGTCACAAGGTCCCAGACAGAGATGGGACGCCTGGCAACATTGGGGCAGCAGGGAGCATTGAGGAGGGCTGCCTACCACGTCTAGAGCGTGCAGCAGCAGCAGCCATTCCCTCATCATTTAGCTGGCTACGACTCGTGGCAAAAACCCCGCCCCCCACGGGTCTAAAACGCGGACGTGCGCCTGCCAATGACCGGGCCTATTATACATGTGATCAGTGGCGGCAGCGATAGCTGCCTGCCGCTGATACACTAACACAGAGGCGGAGCCGGCGGCCACACACACAGCCGCGGCTCCGCCCGCAGCCACCGGTTTATTCCGGGCCGGGGCACAGCAGCCGCGCTGGACACTGTTGAGGGAGTTAGGAGCGGTGGGAAGCGCCGCCCGCCTCCCTACTGCTGAAGGACAGGCAGGGCCAATGGCCACAGCAACGGCCTCGCCGACCAGATGACGCGCGGCTGCCGCCCCAGAACTAGCTGAGGCGCGGCGGCCGCGGAGGGTAACCTGGGAAGAGTCTGCATATGCAGTGCTCTGCAACAAGAGATAGGCGGCCAGACGGGTGGGGTAACGGGAGGGAACATGGTGGGAACAGCCCCCATAGGCAAGCATTTTACATGCAATAGAAAGCAGCCGGGAAAAAGATGAGAATGGAGGAGCAGAAAAAGGGATAGAAACAATGATAGGTAGGAAGTGAAGGAGAGGAGAAGAATAAAGAACCACAGGAGATAGAAAAAACAGAAAATAAATCACTAATGGTGGGTACACACTACACGATATGCTCCCTGAGCGATATCGTGTAGTGTTGTCCCCGGCAGGCTGTGCTCAATGTTGTTCATGACATTGAGCACAGCCGCTGAACGATATCATTAACGATATCGTTCAGCGCCGGGCTCTCTCCCCCATTCCCTGACATGCAGCAACCTGACGAGATCGTCAGGTTGGCCTGCATGTCAGCCCGATGAACATGATGACGAACGACCCGCGGGAACGCGCGTCGTCGTCATCGTTCATCTTTTTGGTGTTAAAAATGGACGATAAAGTGGACGACTGAACGATATCGTTATCGTTCAGTCCACTTTATCGCACAGTGTGCACGCACCATTAGATTATGACAAGGATAAATTGCACTTCCCTGTCTCTGAAAAAAACTGGAACAAAGAGGCAGATTTACATACATCACTCCATTAAATACCCCTAGACCACTCCCCATTAAACATTCATTGGCTGTATAAGACCAGCTAAACTTAAAGGGGCAATATCCAACATGTTATTAAACTGGCAACACTCAAAACACTTCTGGTTTAATGTCTCATGCTTAAACGTCAGCCTTCGGGCTTACTTTGCAGCAACAACTTTGTAGACAGCTTTTATTTTTATTCCCTTACAAAAAAAAGTGCCTACTTTACACTTGTGATTTAACACACTGCTTTACGTGCGCAAGCCCCGGAGCTCGACCCGTTTTTGTAGGCGGGCCGGGGGGGTGGTTTCCAAAACGGAGGCATTCCTTAAGGAACGCTTACCGTTTTGTGGGCGGCCACACTGATATCATCAGTGATGTCAATGGGAAGTTTCCTGGGGCTTGCGGTTGCCGAGACCCAACCTTAGGGTCTCGTCGCAGGCACCGATGGTCGCGATTGTGTTCACCATCGCGACCATCAACCTGGTCGGTCACTAAGCTGTGGGTGGTAACCCACAGCTTAGCTAGCGACCAGGAGGCCGCACTAAAAAAAAGGAAGAGGCCGCCCTCATTCAGAGAGAGCGATCACTTCTTGCGACCGCCTCTGAATGAGGGCCAATGTCCCAAAGATCTTGTATCAGATGTTTGTAATGAAGGTGGGAGAAATTTTTCAATCCTACTTTTTACAAAGCTACAGTGGAATGCAAAACTGAACAGTGCATTTTCCCGTTATGTTTCATACCCAATTTGAAGTTGACTTAACCATAAATGAGGAAGGGGTATGATGGCTCATGTGATGAAGGGTTGTGATTGATTTCCCATGGCACTAGCTTATTCTGTGCCAATGACATCCAACTCTTAGCTTGATTATATCTTTAAGGTGAAATTGAAAGACAGTAATGTTATTTTTGCATATTTTTTTTTTAAAGCATATACATAGGGTCCTGAAAATGTTATTGTAGTATCCCATGTCTGTGTGTAGAAACACCATTGGCTTGGGTGCTCTGCTCTAAGACATCCTAAGTATTCCTATCTATTTGTTTACATGGTGGTGTAAGATCACCCGCTGCCACAGTCTTATTTCCCAAGATGACTATCCCATACTTTACTCAACCTATAGCAGCGATTCCCAACCTCAGTCCTCAAGGCACACTAACTGTCCTGGTTTTAGTGATATCCATGATTGTGCACAGATGGTTAAATCAATATAACTGAAGTACTAATTAAGTCACTTGTGCTCAAGTATGGCTATCCCTAAAACCTGGACTGTTAGTGTGCCTTGAGGACCATGGTTGGGAACCCCTGACCTATAGGGTAAATTTACTAACCATTGGGTTAGAGTCTATTTCAAAAGCGATGGTCAATGACAAGTATCGACATAAATTTGAAATCTAAAAAAACAGCATTTACTATGCCTCATTTTTGACTGCCATTTGTCATCGGATTTCAGTTGGATCTATATCGCGTCAGATCCAACCGCAAAAGCACCATCAATCTGCTGCAGTGGTGAAGCACTGCACATATCATTATGATCTGTGCAGGCTTTGTTAGCTAAAAATGGGGAAAAAAAGGGTTACAATTTTTAAAAAGCGTGAGGTCCCCCTCCCAAATCAGTAACCAGCCCTGTACCTCTGAGCCTGGACTGGTATTGGAAAATGGGGGGGGGGAAATGGCATGGGGTTCCCCAATTCTCCAATAACATGCACCAGGCTGAACCAGCTGGGGAGCTGAGGCTATAGCAGGGGGACACATAGCGAGGGATCCCCCTGCCATGAACACAACCAGCCCCAAACTGGCCAGCCCTGGGCTGGAATCCTAGGAAAGTCATGACCCCGAAAATAAAAAATATGCGATCCCATATGCAAGAAATATGGCTCTGGTGCTTCAACCCCACGTCCATTCTGTGGGAACATAGACTCGCACAATTGAAAGACCTGCGACTGATGCTGCGTCTTTGGACGCAGATGTTGCCACATTTTACGCAGGTGCTTGGATATGCAAAGACGCAGGTTGGCGTCTCAATTCATCTTCTGGCGCTGTGACATTTGCATATTTTTGCATAACAGCTGCGTACAGATTAGCAGCTGCGTCAGCATTAGCATACAACTCTGAATCTTAGTTCAGTACAAATATATTTTTAATTGGAAAGAAAATCATTTCAGGTATTCGGCAAGACAAAGGCAGAATGGCATTAAACAGATTACATTTGACTCTGCCATGTAAACTGTCCTTGCTGGCACCAGTGTGTTTATTTTCATCTCATAACAGTACTACATATAACAGCTTATATTTAATGTATTTACATTATACCTAGCTAAGATCAGACTTACTTTAGTATAATCACTGTGGCTGAAGTCGACTGCAAGCTGATAAGCAGCTGTGTGCAAAAGAAGAGAGGTGCATACAAACCTTTACATGGATCAGCCACAGCCTTGGCAGGGGTCGGGTTATTTTCCTTGTGTCCCTGGTCTATACCTACATCTATTCCTTTTGGAATAGTTTGAAAATGGCTGTTGAAAATAAAAATTCATTTCAAGTGTTTATGTGACAGGACAGGAGCAGGGAAGCTGGGTTCATCTAAACATTGCCTTATTAAGACTGCTCTGGAAGGTGGGGTCACGCCCGCTGGGTCATGAAACATGATTTTACCATCCCAAGAACAAACAAAAGCTGACATTAGGATTCTCATCTCGTAAAGCTTTACACTCTATTTATAGGACATAATTTAAAGGAGGCTTATAAGTGTTTCACAGCTTTAGTGGACAAGAAAGTTTATATGAAGGAGAGAAAGTGTATTTTATAACTGAACTTGGAACCCAAACGGTTACATAGCCCGGTATGTCTTGTTTTAAAATATGTTTTATTTGAGCATTTGCGATGTCAGTGTATAGTGCACGTATATGGTGTAAGCCACTAGCTGTGTCAGTTGAAAAGTCTTGAACGATATATCAAATACACAAGCAATGGAAACAACGTCATAACAAATGTTTTCTTTAAATCTAAATAATAAAATTTTGCAATATGTGGGGTATTTATCAAAGCATGGAGAGAGATGAAATTGTGAAAGATACAAACCAATAAACAGCTTCTAACTTACATTTTACAGGCTGCGTTTGAAAAATACAAAACAAACTGGGAGCGCTTAAAATATCACTGAAGTATTTAATTAATTAAAACGATATAATCATAAATAATAAATGCACAAAATATATATAAGAACGCACTGTGGCCACAGAAAAATAAATAGAAAAAAAGCATGCATAAAAAAGAATGATTTGCAATAAATAAATATTGCTGTATGAATGTACCTATTTTTTTTTTTGTCCAAAATGTAAATGGAACCAAAAATAGAATTCTTATTCGCTTAGTCTGTAAATAGCATGGAGCAGAAACAGTGTCTATAATGAAACAAGTGTTGAACTTGTAGCAAGTAATTACCAGTAATTACCCCCGCACACCGGTGCACCCAGGACTCTCACTGCATCCCTATTTGAATCTTCAGCTGACGCCGGTAATACCACATGACGGGACTGCATACTTTTTAACCAGGACGCTCATTGTGCTTCATCAGCTGGTAGATAACCAATGCAGCACCACGGCCTTTGACTCCATTTGTAAGGACTCACGGCAGATACTAGGGATCCCTTTGCCAAAGGACATAGGAGAGGCCTCTCCGGAGATCCACGCTGTGACAGCAGCAGCACGGTATTTACTCTTCCTTAGCACGGAGTCTATGTCCTATTGCGGACCGGTGGATTCGGGCACATATTCCCAGATGTGATTCCTGTTTTCTATTGAACATTGAATTGATCATATTCTTGCTACAATTTCAACACTTGTTTCATTTTAGACACTGTTTCTGCTCCATGCTATTTACAAACTAAGGCCCTGATTCAGAGCCGGACGCTCTGACAGAGCGCTCGCTCTGAATCAGGGCCGTCCCTCTGAATTTTAGAGCGGCCCCCTGGCCGCTCACATAGCTGTGGGTGACCACCCACAGCTATAGCGAGCGGCCAAAAAGATGGTCGCGATGGTCAAGACCATCGCGACCATCGGGCTTGCGATGAGACCCCTGTGGTAGGGTCTCTTCTGCCACAAGCCCTGGAGTGCTTTCGGCTCTATCAGAGCTGAGAGCACTCCCAATGACATCACTTGTGATGTCAGTGGGGCCGGCCCCAGATGGTAGGCGTTCTCATGGGAACGCCTCCGTCTGGGCAACCATGCCCCTGGCACGCCCACCAAAGGGGGCGTGCTGTCACTCACCATCGACAGCACGCCCCCTTTTTAGCGAGACCCATAGCAACGGCTTGGCCGTCGCTATCCGGGTTTCGCGCATGCGCACGACGGAGCCGGCTCCCTTGTACGCATGCGCACTTGGCTAACATCGACCCGCTTGCGAGCACTCAGCACTCGTGAGCGGGTCTGAATCAGGCCCTAAGCGAATAAGAATTCTATTTTTGGTTCCATTAAAATTTTGGACAAAGAAAAATAGGTACATTTATACAGCAATATTTATTTATTGCAAATCATTCTTTTTTATGCATGCTTTTTTTCTATTTATTTTTCTGTGGCCACAGTGCGTTCTTATATATATATTGTGCATTTATTATTTATGATTATATTGTTTTAATTAATTAAATACTTCAGTGATATTTTAAGCGCTTCTAGTTTGTTTTGTATTTTCCATAGGCTGTATAGGGGTCAGCCACCCCTCCCTGGTGAGCTGCTTTCAGATTCACTTATTGTTTTGGTTGAAGCACCCACCCATTTCTTCTTTTTCCTTTCTCCTTCTCTCTACAAACTTTGATAAATACACCCTATATATGTATTTTATGTTAACTAAAAAGTAAAAATAGAAATGTATCCTAAATAAAAAGTTTATAGCTTTAAATATGTAAACAAAATTTGGTAAAATTCTGTTATGCTAAGGTTTATTGACAATTCACCTACATGTAAATCTGCAACCCAATTGCTCCTTTCAGATGTCTTTTTGTGCCTCATTTTTCTTGGAGACCACATGGATTTGCAGGCCAAGATGGTGGCGTCTGCATGGATGAAAAAGGTTGCATTGGCCTAAGGGAGTAGTTGGGTGATTAATGGCCTTTCTTGCTTTGCACACATGTGCCTGCTTTCAGGGGTGCCAAGATGGGGAGGACGGGGCCCAACACTGCCTGAGGGGCCGGATTTGAAAGAAAAGAAAAGAACCATACTTGTCTACTCTCCTGGAACAACCAGAAGGCTCCTGAAAATCAGATGGCGCTCCTGGCTGCCTGCAAGAGAGGGCAAGTATCTCGGACCGGCCGCCACCTGCGCAAAATCATTATTTGTGGGCTACATACAAAAACATGCAGTATTTACCCTGCATGCATAAAAAATTTATTTGCACCACTTGCATAGCAACTTAGTTTGTCCAGGTGCAAATTTATTCTTCCTTTGCATGGCTCCCAACTCTGTGTAGCTTAACTCAATAAAATATGTGAAATATTTAATTGGCTTAGCCCCTTCTCAAGGTTTTTTCTGTGTAGTACATGATTAAGTTATATAGTAAATAGGAATAGAAGAGTGGGCAAAGGCTTTGATATCATGAGTAAGGTTGACCAACGAAGGGTACTGCATTGATGGTGCCATCAATGTTTTGCATTGATGGCAGGTAACCATCAACAGTAAACAATTGATGGTTCGTAAATGTGCAAAAGAGACCTTTGCCGTGTGGTTTGTCAGTTGCTCCATGTGTGTTACTAGCGACACCCACCGGTAACTGATTGGCAGGGGCAACTGTGTCATCCCACCCTGTTACTGCTTTTTCTTTTCTTTGGCCGGGCTCTTTGTGATACTTAGTGGCAGTAAGGTTGAGTCCCTAATTTGCAAAGGTCCTCACTGATATCGGACTCTTATCGTTTCCAAGTTGGAAGAGGCAAGAAACAATACTTAGTTGGTGTTATCCTACACATGTTGCAAATATCTAAGATTTGTAGAAAGTCGATAAAGTGTGACTGAGGGAGACAGAAATTTTACTTCATTTCATTTTGATAAAGGATTGTGTCACATAGGTGTTCTTCATTCAATGTTCGCAGCGTCTAATCCAGAGGTTCCCAAACCTCAGTCAATTTGATTTAACACCTGTGCTCAACCATAGATGTAAAACCTAAACTGTTGGGGAGCCTTGAGGACAGCGTTTGTGAAGCTCTGATCTAACCTATTGATGGGCAACAGAAGGACCATGGGATTTCAGCAGCCCAGTTAGCCTTCTGAGGCTCCAAGCTTCTACAATAAGTTAACTGCTACTCAATTACAGCTGTGACCATATGTAAAGCTCAGTGTCTCAAAAATAGAGCATGGCTGGAGCAACCACGTCTGCATCACATACCTGCACAATGTAGAACATCTTAGTGAGAGCAGAGGAGTAGAACATCTAAATGATCACACTCATGTCTGAAAAAAGACAGTGCTTCCTGACTGATTATCAGGAATTTGTGGTGGTATTGACATTCATTGTTAAATTGTAGTGGATAGTCACTGGTATTTCAAGTGAGGGATGGGCATGATAATGTGGGAAGAGGGGCCTTCTGACAGACAAGTGAAGATAAGTGGGGGGGTTGAGTGACCAAGGGTGTGATTTGATTTACCCCTGGAAGTGAGTTCGGCAGTTGTAATCCCGACACCAGCATGCCGAAGATCGCGGATACTGACAGAGGTAAGTAAGCTATCTAACCCTCCACTTTCCCCCTAGGCCTCCCTTAAAGGTGCCTAACCTCCCCCCAGGGGTGCCTAAACCTAACCCCCCCTCCCAGCAGCTTAAACCTAACCCTCCCGGGGGTGACTAACCCTAGCCCTCCTTCCCCTAGCCTGACCCTAACCCTTAGGGTTAGGCACCCCCCCGGGAGGCCCTAACCTATACCCCCACCCCCGGCTATCGACGCCTATCATTAGACCCCTGCCGGGTTTTGACCATCGGGAAGCCGGCGGTTGGCATTCTAACTACATCCTGAATCTCTGGGCTAGTAAGCATTCGCCACAACCCGCAAGAGTCCTGTTGTTCAAACGCTTTCATAAATAATTTAAGAGATAATGAGGGTGCAAATAGCAGTATTTAAATAGAAAATTCAGAAAATCTAATTTAATGAAGAAGTGTTTCTAAGGTGCATGGCTTACAAGTTCCATTTTTACCCTTAATACCAGAAACAATTTATGCGGGCATATGATATATAGGTGCTTTATATAAATTAATAAATAAAACATCTACAGCAATTTGTTCTCTTTTATTATGTTTCTATTTGTTCTAATTTTTAATGTGTTTTTCATGGAATTAGTGATGCATGATAAGGACATGAAAGCAGGAGTCCTTAAACCTAAAAGCGTCTGTCCGCTCATGACGCCTGGCTTACCTTCGTTCGGTATGCCGGGCTTCGGTATTTCGGCGGGTGCATAATGATAGGTGTCAGGATTTCGACGCCTATCCTTAGCCCCTTGCCAGGATTTCCAAGTCGGGAAGCTGATGGTCGGCATTTCAACCGTCGGCTTCTTGACTACCTCCCGTGACCAATGAAGTCGCAGTGAGTTTTCAAGATTGCAGTTATGAGCTTTTTGGGTTTAGATAGTTTTACAGGGAGTGGGACTTTTTTTAGGTGGGGTCAGATCTTGCTGGGGAGGGGAATTTATTTTTGGGGGGGAATTTAGAACAATCATATTTGGTGATGACAAGAAGTGTAGAGGGAGACAGAAGAAATGCAGAGTAAGATAAGAGGGTGTATATCTGTGTGTAAAACTATACTTATTATGAAATTTAATGGTAATTTATAGAAGGTGGCACATGCGATACTTGAAGTGCAACAGGTTAAATTGCAAATCATCACCGGTCAAATTATTCCAAATCATTACTTTATAAAAGTGTGAGGATGTCACACAAATGCTTTCATTACTCCAGAGGCTTGTAAAACACTGACAGCAGCATTTTGGACAAGTGTAAGCTCAGTAAATATGGTCTCTAACTGAAATAGATTATACTTGCAGAGATCCTATCACACAGAGTGCTATAACAGTAAGTGCTCTTTGTAAACTGTGAGATTTAAAAGTGCTGCACTTTCCATGCCGCAATAAAGAAGCACCGGCTTGAAAACAAACATTGTGTGGCACCACCCGATGTGTGGCCGGGTCCAGGACACTGTATACATAATAAATGTCCATGTTTAAAATACATTGTCACCAGTACAATCGCACATTTCTTTTATACAATTCAGATTGACTGTGTGAGGTCTACAAATAAGCAAAAAGCCGAAGAATATCTGAGGATCGCAAAAGATCTCACCAAAGAAAAAACACAATAATTAAAAGTGAAAAGAAACAAATTGTAACTTGCTGTAGCTATCACTTGCAAATGTATGCAATGCTACATTACATGTTCAGTATGCTGTTACCTATTACAGTAATAGTATAATGTGTGTATTGCTTGTGGTTTTCAGTTTCCCTCTTTCTCCCCATTACTTTTTCAAGGAATGTGAAAACATAGCTTACGCGTGAGGAAGTTATGGTTTGTGTCCTGTTGACTAAAGATTGCAAAGAAAGTTTTTCAAGATTGCATTGGTTTGATTTCCTGTGTAAGTAAGAAGGAACACTTGGAGTCGGAATTAGCATGTACATCTGTTTCTGAATGACCAATTATGGCTTGTATGACTTGTGAACTACACAAACATGAAAGTTAGACCAGTTTTTAGCAACAGTTGTGAATGCTGTATTCGTGATTTTCTCCATACCTCCAAACTTGTCACCTGGTTAAATGTTACAATGCAGTGATGAGATATATAAATACATATGACGGTGTAATGGTTAGCATTACTGCCTCACAGCACGAAGGTCGTGGGTTCGATTCCCACAATGGCCTTAACTGTGTGGAGTTTGTATATTCTCAAAAATTAACTCTAGTGTGTGTGATAAAGAATATAGATTGTAAGCTCTACTGGGGCAGGGACTGGTGTGAATGGCCAAATATTCTCTGTAAAGTGCTCCGGAATATGTGTGAGCTATATAAATAACTGGTAATATAAATAAATATGTAGAACCCATGTCCATTTGTGGGGTAGTGTATATACATATACAAAGAAAATATAAAAAGACACTCTTGACATCCAAAAAAAATACAATAGTAAAATTAGGGAACTTTACTCCCTTGCAGCAGCAATTTTGTGACACGTATTCAGCCTCTGGAAATATTAGATTCCTGTTGGATTAGTTTAAGTGTTTGATCTCCTCAGATCTTCATGCACAACAGCCTCTAGTGTTTACAAAGAATGGTGTGCAAAACAAAAAATACAGCGGGAGGTTTATCAAGTCTTGGAGAGAGATAAAGTGGTGAAATTGCGCAAAGCGACCAATCAGCTTCTAACTGACATTTATTTAGCACAGTCTTTGAAATGACAGATGCTGATAGGTTGCTTTGGGCAACTACTCCCCACTCTCTCTCTCTCTTTCTCTCTCCTCACTACATCTTCCCTGTAGTGAGGAGCAGATCGGTGGATGATATCACCTTGCTAATGAGATAGGTCAGAGAAAAATGACAACACTGGTCCAAGTTGACAGCAACTCAAACAAGCATGTATCACAACAGAGGTATGTAGAAGGGCATCTCTGAGTGCACAGCACGTTGGAAGTTACCATTTCGACAACCAAAATATCAAAACTCATAATGCCGACACCACAATGTAGACAGTTATGATATTGACATTGTTAAAATGTCGACATGGAACAATGTTGACATCTGTAGAATATCGATATGCACAATGCCGAGATAAAGGTTAGGATTAGGCCGTGAGGGCAGGGTTAAGGATAGGGGTAGCATATTCACCGCAGATGACTCCACTGGAGCAGGTAAGTGAACCGCTGCACCACCATTGTCAACATGATGAATATTGCCATGGTCAATGTCGACATGCTAAGCATCTTGACGTTACGACCATGTCGACATTCTCAAGTCAACATGATGATTGTCGACAAAACAAACCCAACCCACCAAATCAGGGATAGGTTCTATAATACCAAATGAGTATTATTTAGATGCTACAGCTTACCTGAGTAATGTTGATAACCATGTGCATCTCTTTACGGTCACAGTCTAACCCTTTTCTAGGGATACTTCCAGCAGGATAATGCACCATGTCACAAAGAACATGTCATCTCACGCTGGCTCCATGAACATGACAATGAGTTCAGAGCATTCCACGGCCATCTGTTCTCGATCCAATAGAGCACTTTTGTATGTGGTGGAAAGGGAGGTACGCAGTATGAATGTGCAGCTTACACATTTGCAGCGACCATGTCATCATGGAACAGCACCTTATTGAATCCATACCACATAGAAATCAAACTGTTCTGCGGCAGAGGTGGGCTCTACCTAGTACTAAATAAGGAGCAACTAATAAAGTGGCCAATGAGAGTATACGGTTAAACTTATTTTTTATTTCTTAGATAGTGCAACTAAAACGGCACCGCCAGGCAAGCTAGAAGAAACATGCACACAACAGCAGATAATGGGCCAGGGTAGTAGTAAATAATGTGTATTGCTCTAGGTCAGAGGTGGGCATTAAGTGGCCCTCCAGCTGCTGATGAACTACACATCCCATCATGCCCTGCAACAGTTTTAGCATGGCCAAATAGCTAAACTGTGGCAGGGATGTGTAGTTCTACAACAGCTGGGGGGCTGCTTATTGCCCAACCCTGCTCTAGACCATAATTGCTGGGACCGCTGAGTAACAATATAGTCAAATTGCAAAACTCTGGCAAAAAAAAATACACATTTAATTTCAAACAATGGGCCTGATTCAGAGCCGGACGCTCTTTCAGAGTGCTCGCTCTGAATCAGTGCCCTCCCTCTCTTTTTTTAGAGCGGCCTCCTGGCCCCTCACATAGCTGTGGGTGACCACCCACAGCTATAGCGAGCAGCCAAAAAGATGGTCGCGATGGTCAAGACCATCGCGACCATCGGGCTTGCGTCGAGACCCTTGTGGTAGGGTCTCATCTTCCGCAAGCCCTGGAGTGCTTTTGGCTCTATCAGAGCCAAAAGCACTCCCACTGACATCATTTGTGATGTCAGTGGGGCCGGCCCCAGACGGTAGGAATTCCCATGGGAACACCTCTGTCTGGGCAGCAACGCCCCTGGCACGCCCACCAAGGGGGGCGTGCTGTCACTCAACATCGACAGCACGCCCCCTTTGTAGCGAGACCCATAGCGACGGCTTGCCCTTCGCTATGCGGGTCTCGCGCATGCACACGACGGAGCCGGCTCCCTCGTGCGCATGCGCACCTGGCCAACATCGACCCGCTTGCGAGCGCTCGCGAGCGGGTCTGAATCAGGCCCAATGAACACTGCTTATTTGGATTTCAGGAAACAACAATTTGGTGGCCTGCCTCCTTTAACAATGGTTTAGTCATTGTTAGTGTGCTTCAGTTTAACAGAAAAAAAGATTATTACAATTTTTTGGTATTAATAATACCTTACTGTACTGTACATTGCATCTACATAACTAAAAGCTAAACCTAACGAATGATGTACTCCTAAAGGTCTTTTTATCTAGTATACAAGTGGTATGATCAGGACATACTCAATATAACAAATAGTAAGTAATCGATTATAGGATTATGACTGCAGAGTACTACATCGCTGTACATATTGCTGGTATTTACTTAGCACATGTTTTTTATTGAATGTACAGTAAACTACAAAAATGTGTTCATGTGGTCAGGTGGATTTGATCTGTCTACAAAATACATCATCAGTACCTTTAGGAAAATAAAAATTGTTGAGTGTGACATTGATATGGTGCTGCCCCTTCAGATGATTTATTTAAGCTTATTTTTAGCCTACTGAATCCCAATTCCAATGCATGCCTCATTATGGTATATTTTGTATATATAGTGAAGTTCATACCTTATTGGGATCCTTTTTTCCCCTGTAAATAGGAAATTAAAGAGTGAAAACGCAACAGTGATAATTCTAACATGGGATGAAGCCTACAGAGAAGAAAATAGACACCTGCGTCATGTCTTCTTTCTAAGATTGGGTTCCATCTGTACCTTCTGCTAACTAAGTTTGCCACACTCATGCACATACATTTTGGCACAGATATCTCAGTTTGCCCAATATTATGATTGGTTCCATGTCCAAGAATTGTGCAATCGAATTTGACTGGATACGTTTTTGGCATGTTCAAAAAAACTGGTTGGCACATAACTGCTGTCTGCCTGTGCGTTCAATTACTTACTGATACCATTTAGAGCAGGGCTGGGGAACCTCCTGCCCGGGAGCCGTATTAGGCCTTTGGGAATCATTTGGTCTGGCCCTCAGAGCTTTTTTCTGCTAGCCTCATCTGGCTAGCAGGGTGTCTAGAATGGCACACTACAGCCAGAATCTATGCAGCAGTGCCACCTGGAGCGTCTTTAGGATGCTTCAGACGGTCACGCCGCTGCCCTTACAGCTCCCTGGATTCCGGGCATTGCTGTAATCTACGGAAATTGTGGCCCCACCCCTGTGTGACATCACACAGAGGGGGCATGGCCTGCACCGGGCCCCGTGAATAATGTTATATAGATCAAAATGGCCCTTGGCAGAAAAAATGTTCCCCATCCCTGGTTTAGAGGTTTCAGTGTGATCCTCTAATATACCCAAATAGGAAACAGCCAAATTTCATCCAGTTTAGCCATGTATGACTGAACTTCTTTGACCACACTACATGAAGAAGTTAGGTAAAGGAGTTTGTCTTTCTCCCAGCATACAAGGCCGGCCCTAGCCCGAATTTTTGGGTAAGCGAGTATATTTTTTGGTGCCCCCCTATGCAGTTCCCCTTTTACAGTGCCCCCGGTAGTGGCCCCCCCTGTGCAGTGCCCCTTGTGCCCCCAGTAGTAAGCCCCTTATATAGTGCCCCCAGTAGTAGTCCCCCCCATGCAGTTCCCCCAGTAGTAATCCCCCCTTGTAGTGCCCCCAGTAGTAATCCCCCCTTGTATTGCCCTCAGTAGTAGTCCCCCCTTGTAGGTCCCCCAGTAGTAATCCCTCAGTAGTAGCCCCCCTTGTAGTTCCCCCAGTAGTAGCTCCCCCTTGTAGTGCCCCCAGTAATAGCCTCCCTTGTAGTGGCCCCCATAGTAGCCCCCCCTTGTAGTGCCCCCAGTAGTAATCCCCCCTTGTAGTGACCCCAGTAGTAATCCCCCCCCCCCGCAGTAGAGACGTAATAAAAATAAAAAAAACCCACTTACCTGAAACCCCGCTCCTGGTCCCTCCACCGCTATCAGCTCCTCCGTCCGTCCTCCCGGGCCGGGCCGCTTTGCACTATGGGAGAGACGCCGGAAGATGCCCGGCTCCGGCAGTGGGAGCAGCAGCCGAATAGAGTCTGTCTGACTCTCATCAGCTGCTAAAGCAGACACACAGCTGCCAGCGGCTGTGTGTTTGTGCTGTGTAGCGCTGACCGAACTCCGTCCGGTCAGCGCTACACACATGGTGCAGCTGTGTCACAGAGACACAGTCTGCCCGCAGCCCACATGGTACGCAGCTGAGGCGCCCTCCACTATGTGGCGCCCTACGCAGCTGCGTACTATGGATACCTATTAATAAACCTCTATGCAATCCTGCCTATAACCTCTATGCAATCCTGCCTATAACCTCTAAACCTTATATGACGCTAATTAGCGTTATGAATAGTCGCACACAGCAATAAATACTTTCAGACTTTGGTTGTGGTTCCGAAGCACAAAAAGTTATTATTCAGCATAAAAGAAAAAGGTACTTAAATGCACATGATCTAGACAATACATGCAAAGGTTACATTCAATATAGGTACAGTCGATATACATACACCAGCGCACCGGTCCCAGTTACAGTCATCAATCCAGAACCCTGCGGTCATCCAAGAAGTAGAATGGCTACTAACTGGGGCCGGGACGTAGGCTATATACCTTACAGATCATGATAACAACAAGTAGACAGACAAACATAATTCCATTGGTTCTTGCTCGTAGGTGATCTTCTTATTGGGCAGTTCTAGGGGTATGTCCAATCTTCTCCAGATTGCATTGTCTTTCTTTAATTGATTTAAATTAACCACAGGCTCAGCATTCAGAGTTTTATATTTCAACCAATAATTCACTATGGTCCATAACTCCCGAACGCATTATCCGATTCCCTTGCCGATATAAACAGAGAGCTGCAAATAAACAGCGGATCAGAATGGCGCCAAACATGGTCTGCTTATCATGTACTAAACTATAGATATCATATAACATGCACTTCACAACATTGCTGATATAAATAAAACCTTGAATATTAACCTACAATACTGCTGAACCTTTTAATGTAATTGTGTGTATATTTATGATTATATGTAAGTATGTGTTGTGTGTCTGAGCACAGCGTAGACGGTGCGCTGTGTGCTGAGGTTATGTATAGCGCACACATGCTCTGTGTGTATGTTTATATCTGAAATAGCAACTATATATATATATATATATATATATATATATGCACGCATTGTGGGTACACATGCGATTGTCTATGTGTATGCATGTATTTATCATGAATTTATATATATATATAAATATATATATATATATATAGAGAGAGAGAGAGAGAGAGAGAGAGATATTTATATATATATACATATATATCTCTATGCATTACTTGGTTTTGATATTACTAGGCTACAACAATGACAGGCAATGTGTTTACACATGTGATCAAAAGAGACTTGATGAGATCACACAGGTAAGGCTAATTTGTTTAAGCCTCAGACTTAAATTCAATTGTTTATTTAGCTTAACCCCATTAGATACCATGCCTACAATGGCTAATGATAGCTTAAATGCCTAACAATTGTTTTCAAATTCACTCTGTCTGAGTATATCAGTGTTTTTGTGTATTCTTCAATTTTCATAGGCATACTGCTCTGTATGTAAGAGCAAACGATCACCATACCTTTGTTTATTCTTAATTATTTGTTACAGACAAATCTACAAAACCTGTCTTGTCATCACTGAATATTTAATGTAAGGATTATTTTAGTTGTAGCTAAAATGGTGTTTTGCGCCCAGTCACAAATGGTGTCTTGCAGATCTTGGTTTTAAACAGATTCTGTCTCAGCCAAGTATCCGGCTTCGACAGTCCACCCTTTGTTAGCCAATCAAACGCTATAAAACTATTTTGAATCTGTTTGGCCATGCATGAGAATATACCGTTTAATGTTGTTATGGTATGACACAGGTTGGTCATTTGAACCATTTAGATAATGATTCTCAAGGAGGGTGAAACAACCCTTATACGCCATCTGCGAATCCTTACGGGATCATTGACAGGATGTGGGTATTCATCTAGCCTATAAAGGAAGTTTTGAGGGGGAATTGGGATAGTATTACCTAGGATGTTTTAAAATAACATTATCGATATATATTCATGCACAACCATACAAAATTTGGATCACATTATCATAGGGTACATTCTAATTCAGGGCAGTAATACAGCTCTTCCTTAACCTTGGTATCCATATCTCCATCACTTACCACCACCATCTCAATTTCTCGGTTCACCCTAGTACGTTTCCTGCACTTCAACACATTAGGAACACTACTGACACACAAGCCAATTACTAAGATGACACTGATTATGAGGATCAGAAGTTTACCCACTGTAGCAACCAATTTCTGGACCCACTCTCCTAGACCGGAGAACCATTTCACAGGGTTCAACCACGTGAACCACTTCTCTACCTGTTCCTCAACTTCAGTCAATGAAGCATTATGGTTCTTTCGGAATTCCCACTTTAACTGCAGAATTTCATCCATCTTCCGGTCTATCACCTCCTTGGGATCACTGGTGTTCATAATGTGTATGAAGATATGAAGATGGTGTGTTTTTATGAATACCAAGCATTTCACCATGTGTAAGGGTCATAATTTCTGGAAGTATCCTTCCCAAATAACATAATCCTTCTGAACTCGGGGAGAGCCACTTCACACTGTCTTTGAATTCCAGGTATTACAAATCTCTTAACAATTACTGTACTAAGATTGGTCAGACACTCCCCTGATTGGCATAGCACTCCTCCTCTCGACTCCACTCCATCAATACTGCCATTAGCTCCCATCTCCTCTATCTGTCCTCCATCACAGAAACCGGAAATTCCCAGACAAACCAAGATGATGGAAACTCTGGAAGAAAATACAAAAATTAACACAACAGAACAATCCATTGCTGCAACACTGATCTACAATTTTTTTTTCAGCTCATATATCTCACTGCCACCTTTTAATCCTCCCGGAACAGGTTCGCAATTGACAGGTCCTCGTTATCTGCCTCGACTCCATCCTGTATCGTCACCTGTTGGCTAACCTTCCTGCAGTGAGTGGAATGGACCCAGGTATCTCTCTCGGCCACCTTCAAAGATGTGGTACTCATCAACAACACCTGTTACGGACCTTCCCACCGGTCTATCAGACAACCTGAGCGTAAAAAATTTCTGATCATAACAAATTCTCAAAGTTTTGACTTCATGACAATTTGCATCAGACATGTTAGATAATAACACTTTCAATTTCTGTTGTTCTTACTCATCTTCATGAGACACTGCACAGTAACCTCATTATCATATTTTCACATGAGGCTGCCTGTCACACAGTATCTCAAAGGGGGACAGATAAAAAGATGGTCTGGGGTGATTAATGCCCACCAACTTACACATGTTTTTCTTTTAAAGACATCACCTGTGAAATGAGTATCCCTATACTCTAGGGATACCGTATCTGTATACAACCTTCTGTACAAATACACCCTGTTATTAATAGCTACTGCTCTAGGTAGTGTCTTAGCCCCTGGGTTTGGACAGTATCCCAAGTACTTGACCATAGCCTGGCATGGCTGCAATTTGTCCTTAGAACCTGTGTGTGAGAGATGAAGCACAACTGTTTAGTATCATTTAAACATGGCATAAATGAATCAGGGCACAACAATAAATTGTCCACATATTGTATCAGAACAGATCCATTGGCAGGTTGAAAAGATTGTAAACAGTCGTATAAGGCCTGGGAGAAGATACTGGGGTTGTCTATGAAACCATGGGGCACTCGTGTCCATGTGTAGTGTACACCTCCCCCTATGTGGAAGCAAAGAGGTACTGACAGTCAGGGTGTTAGGGAACAGGGAAGAAAGCAGAACAGAGATTGGGTATAAGTTACATCAATTACCATTACCAGTTCTTCCCTAGTATCCCCAATTAACCTGGCTGGATGTAGACTACAGGTGTGACCTAACCCCTAGAGCTGACTGTCTTCTTCTAAGACAGCATTCATGGTCATGGTGTTAGCAGGTGACTGTTGTGGGTGTCCCTCCTGTTGGTACCTAGGGATTCCCTGACCTACTTTACAAAACCTACTTATGTGACCCTCCCTGTTATATCTAAAACACCTCTGTATGTGACGTGTGTTGAAAGGTTGTTGTTGTGTGGGGGAAGAAGTATGAAAAGATTGAGGTTGAGTATGAGGATATGAGTTTGGAGGTTGTGTGGGGTGTGTGTATTTTGGTCGTGTGTGGTAGAAGCGTTTTGGTGGTTGTTGTATTACTTCTAGAGCTTGAATACTAACAGCCATTAGTTTCTCGCTCTGCATTTCTCTCTTCTTAAGGATGTTTTTGTCATGCTCAATTGCAGCTTCCCTGAGAGCATCCACAGTAATTCCCCTCCACCCAGGAAGTGAGGTCTGAATCCTGGTCTTAAGGATGTCTTTAAGACCGTCCATAAGCACTGTTACTGTCATTTCCCTGTAATGAGTGTTATCCTTTATACCTGTATATTGGGTAATAGCCTGCAGAGCTCGGTTAAAATAGTCTGCCGCAGACTAAAGCTGGCCACACATCTAAAGATTATTTGTCCAACCAGCCAACTAGTTGATTGGTTGGAATGAAAATCTGGTAACTTATGGGAGTAACTGATGATCAGCAATTTGCTCCTAAATGCCAGAAAACAGATGAAAATTGTCGTTCAGACAAGTTTGTTACATGTTTGATCTAAACAATTTGTTTAAACAACAGTTGTTGTCCATTTTCTGGTGTTTGGGAGCAAATTTCTGATTGTCATTTGCTTTCATACCCTACCAGATTTTCATTCCAACCAATCAACTAGTTGGATGGTTGGATGTAAGTTGGTATAGTGTGTGGCCAGCTTTACTCTCCTTCTGTTTAATGGAGAAAATTTTACTCCAATTAACTACTACAGGGAAAAATATGGCTAATTGGTCTACAATATGAGTTATATTATTTTGGTTGCCTTCATCAGTTATGGGAACATCTCCATCCAATACACAGGCTGTGATAAACTTTTTCACATCAGTATTGTGTGGAAGACATGCCCCTAATACTATTCGCCAATCCTTGTTGGTTGGCTCATGAGCATTACCCAAATCCTTTACAAATTTTTGGCAACTTGTTAAATCTTTCCTAGGGTCTGGGAATTCTACCATTATGGAATGTAACTCCGCCCTCATCCATGGACAATGCATTGCTACATCCCTTGTGACCACTACACCCTGTGCGTCCGGATTCCCATTGGGAACAGTTATTGTCAGGACAGGGTGAATGCCTAATGCACCACTACCTGTGATTTTATTACCTTGTGTAGGGTTCAGCCTCTGACTACTACATATGGGATTAGCAGTTTCTGTAGCTGCGGGAGTTACAACATGGGAATGAGTGGACATTACAACAGGTTTGTTATCTGCATCATAAACATGTTCCTTATAGTTACTCAGAAGAGGGTACAAATTGCTTGTTACATTTTTATGATTTTTGTGATCGACTATACCTACACCACTATCGGCATAGGGCGGCAGTGGTGCATGTGTGTTAACAGTACCTTTGGCAATGCTACTTTGCATTGTGTGCTCGTTCCCTGGAGTCACTTGCACAATGCTGTTTTGCGTTGTGCCAGCGCTCCTTTGCGCCGTGCATGCGGCGCTGATTTGCTTCGCATGCACTCCACTTTGCCACATATTCCCTTCATGCTGCCACAACTTCAAACAGTCATTGAACTTTACCCTTTTGTTTAGAGACCTCAACAAGCAAATACTGTCTCTAACATTGTTCAAGACTTCCACATCAAAACTACCTATCTTGGGAAAAGGCTTTCTATATTTCTTGGTCATTTTTACCCATATGTTACAATACGCCATAGCATAAGCACCATACTTTTTAAACATTACATACCTTGCCGACCCCTGCGGCCCTTCCATCAGCAGCAGTTCATCAATCATTACTAGAGATTGCTTAGCACCCATATTAAGAACAATGTTACACAATTTCTGGAAAACGTCGACCTGTGAACGATTTTCAAAGAGCTACGTTCACGCACTCCCTCCCGCTATGCACAGCCAACCCTTCTAAAGTTCACAGTCGGCTTTGCACAACTAGGAACAGAATAAACACCTATTGTACTTACCCTACTTGCGGCTGTAATACCAAGCTTCAACCGCTCACTTCTGCAAGCTATACACCGGTTTCCCACCCTGTTCCCACGTTTGTATAACCAAAAAGAGAGGAAAGAAAACAACTTGCTTTGTGAGTTATTTCTTTTTCCTCGTGGTAAGCTTTACCACACCATTTCCTACTTTGAGTTTATTCCCACTGGTAGCATTTAGAAGTTCCAATAACTCCTAACCTTGCCAGCAGTTTCACTCCCATGATGACCCACTTCACAATCACAATTTACACAAAATTATGCGGTTCGATTGCGCTGCCCAAGGAACCTAACCGATCAATGGACTTTGCGATTAATGGGTGTTCGGACCGGGAAGAACTCCTTGTTTCCCGAAACCACAATGTACCTGCTTTGTACACTGGCCCAGTAGTTTGCACAGTCTCGTCAGGCCCCTACTGAGTTTCACTTGAGGTTTAACAGACAGTAACCTCCACCAGGCTTAACTAGACAGTAGCCTTAGCTTTTCAGGCTTGACTAGACAGTAGCCCCCACACACATACACACTTCAATCACATACCCTACTTCTGCACAAAACAATAATACCTTTTCCCAAAACGCAGTAGTACAATTCAGAAGTTTGAACAGGTAATCACACTACAAAACATAATGACCTTTTTGAACATGCGGCATCCATACAGAAAACATGTGCGACTTACCCCCTAACACACTATTTTTAACACCGAAGGAAAACACACTTTTCCTTCTTCGTCCCTGGTTCTAATCAGCGATCCTTGATCTTACACAGTGACGGTAGCGTTCTCTCAGCAACCAAGTGGTAGCAGGTTTTCGAAGGCAAACTGTTCTTTCCTGCTTATGGCGCCTTTCCACCCTTTTGATGAGAGATCGCTAACCGTGCGTTACTGTGTAAGTGGTAGCGTGATTTCACTCTGAGCCCCCAACTATGGATACCTATTTAAAACCTCTATGCAATCCTGCCTATAACCTCTATGCAATCCTGCCTATAACCTCAATGGAATCCTGCCTATAACCTCTAAACCTTATATGACGCTAATTAGCGTTATGAAAAGTCGCACACAGCAATAAACACTTTCAGACTTTGGTTGTGGTTCCGAAGCACAAAAAGTTATTATTCAGCATAAAAGAAAAAGGTACTTAAACACACATGATCTAGACAATACATGCAAAGGTTACATTCAATATAGGTACAGTCGATATACATACACCAGCGCACCGGTCCCAGTTACAGTCATCAATCCAGAAGCCTGCGGTCATCCAAGAAGAAGAATGGCTACTAACTGTGGCCGGGACGTAGGCTATATACCTTACAGATCATGATAACAACAATGTAGACAGACAAACATAATTCCATTGGTTCTTGCTCGTAGGTGATCTTCTTATTGGGCAGTTCTAGGGGTATGTCCAATCTTCTCCAGAATGCATTGTCTTTCCTTAATTGATTTAAATTAACCACAGGCTCAGCATTCAGAGTTTTATATTTCAACCAATAATTCACTATGGTCCATAACTCCCAAACTCATGATCCGATTCCCTTGCCGATATAACCGAAGAGCTGCAAATAAACAGTGGATCAGAATGGCGCCAAACATGGTCTGCTTATCATGTACTAAACTATAGATATCATATAACATGCACTTCACAACATTGCTGATATAAATAAAACCTTCAATATTAACCTACAATACTGCGGAACATTTTAATGTAATTGTGTGTATATTTATGATTATATGTAAGTATGCGTTGTGTATCTGAAACAGCAACTGTATGTATATATGCACGCATTGTGGGTACACATGTGATTGTCTATGTGCATGCATGTATTTATCATGAATTAATATATGTATATATAGAGAGAGAGAGAGAGAGAGAGAGAGATTTTTATATATATATATATATATATATATATATACATATATATATATATATATATATACATATATATATATATATATATATATATACATATATATCTCTCTCTATGCATTACTTGGTTTTGATATTACTGGGCTACAACAATGACAGGCAATGTGTTTACACATGTGATCAAAAGAGACTTGATGAGATCACACAGGTAAGGCTAATTTGTTTAAGCCTCAGACTTAAATACAATGGTTTATTTAGCTTAACCCCATCAGATACCATGCCTACAATGGCTAACGATAGCTTAAATGCCTAACAATTGTTTTCAAATTCACTCTGTCTGAGTATATCAGTGTTTTTGTGTATTCTTCAATTTTCATAGGCATACTGTTCTCTATGCAGAGCAAACGATCACCATACCTTTGTGTATTCTTAATTATTTGTTACAGAAAAATCTACAAAACCTGTCTTGTCATCACTGAATATTTAATGTAAGGATTATTTTAGTTGTAGCTAAAATGGCGTTTTGCGACCAGTTGTAAAATGGCGTCTTGCAGATCTTGGTTTTAAACAGATTCTGTCTCAGCCAATTATCCGGCTTCGACAGGACCATACGTAATGGGAGAACCGGCCCTGCCAGCATAAAGACATCCTTGACCTAGCCTTCAGTCAGTATACTGAGGACATGATTCATAGAGGAACGAGGTTCACATCACTCCTGCATCTTTGGGTGCAGTAGCAATGTGAAAATATGCTAATGCAGCAGGAGGCATCTGAGGAGTAAAGACGCCTCCTGACAGTATTGCAGATCCGATTGCTGCATCCTAAGACACAGCATTGGATTATCTGTGAGACCATCAGCCATCTGAGTAACCCTGAGATTCGCAGCTCCGTAGCCGAGGCCAGGAAGTCTGCGTCTGAAAATGCACACCCTGGGCTCAGTACTCCCAGAAAACGGGGAGTGACAAGGCTGGCACCTCCCCCACCCTACCCCCAACTGGCCGTAGCCTGTCAAGCAGGCTGCAGCTCAAGGAGCACTGCGTGCGATGACGCAGGTTCCATTCTGCTCAGGTGCCCCACCACTGGAGATGTATCCAAAGTAATACAATCTTAAGACTTATGCAGTAAATTTTTCACTTCATTGAAAAGTCTCTAAAAGCCGCCTTATTACTTTGGATTTGCATATATATATATATATATATATATATATATATATATTCTACAGTATTTCAACTTGGGTCTTTTGACTCAAAAACTGTCTCCCATCATTTATATTAAACCCTATTTTGAATGTGAGATCATAGTCCTAATTTATAGTTATTTAAGAATGCCACCACCAAAGAAAACATGTTAGTTAACTAAAAATTTTGACTTTCTTTTTTTAAGAAATTTAGGCCCATATTTACTACAATCTGCCTTTAAAATGCGGTTGTAGTGAGATATTTTCTTTAGGAAATATTACATGGATGTACTTACATCTGCATGCAGGGACAGAGGTTCCAATAAAGCTCGTCCCTGCGAATCCCGTCCGCACACTTTTCTCTGTATTTTTCGGACACAATACAGCGAGAATGTGCCTGCGTATGCGCGGCCGCTGGCTACCGCTATTTCCTCCCCCCTCCTTCACTTACACTTACTTATAAATATGCCCATTAAAGAGAGCAACAATGAAATTGTGTTATCCTCAATGTGCTAGCAGTTGGTATGAAAGGATTGCTCCTTCCCAGACCCAATCTGAGCCACTACACCAGGCTGTTGTTAGTTATATTGAGCCAATGCCCTGTGGCTATTGTTATATCAATTCATTACCCTGCTGTTATATTATAGTTATATTAATTCAATGCCCTGTTAGTTCACTTTATCTCCATCCAAGGCTTAGTAAATAGACCCCAGAGCCTGTAAAATGTCAGTTAGGATCTGAGGATTAAGGGACTGACTCAGAGGTGCACGCTATATGCGTGCGCTCACTCTGAATCAGGGCGTTCTTTTTTTTCCCGGCCTCCAGGCCACACGCACAGCTGTGGGTGACCACCCACAGCTTGTGCGAGCAGCCTGGCAATGGTCGCAATTATCGCGACCATCGGGCTTGCGGCGAGACTTTGAAGGGTCTCGGCTCCCGCAAGCCTGAGTGGACTTCCTGCTCTAATAGAGCAGGAAGTCCACTAATGACATCACGAGTGATCTTAGTAGGGCCGCCCACAAACAGCAGGCGTTCCTAAGGGAACGCCTACATTTGTGCTGCAACACCCCCTCCCCGCCTACAAAACGGGGCAAGCTGTCAATCAACATCGACAGCCGCCCCATCTTGTAGTGAGCCCCGGAGTGACGGAGATGCCGTCGCTCGCTGGGGCTCGCGCATGCATACGCCGAAGGCAGCGCATGCGCAGGGGCCAAACATCGACCCGCTTGCGAGCACTATGCGCTCGCGAGCGGGTCTGAATCAGGTCCCAAGTCTCTGCCACCAACTGGCACTTTTCCGCTACTGGAGCTCATTTGGATAGCCATTTAAGTGGTAGATCAGGCCATGATGTCAGTGGTAACATGCATAATGCAAATTGATAGGATAGACTATATCCCTCATGATGCATGAGGAGTCGTCTCAGGAATGGGCATATGTGCAGTCCAGGATCTTGGAAAATTAGTTCTGTATTGGGGAGAGTTTCGGAAGCATTGCATGTGCAACCTGGGAGCCCAGAAGAGGAGGTTCTTAGCCTACATTAGATACCCACAAAAGGCCAATATAAAACAAGTAGCTGTGGGGGACCGAGTATCACTAGTATCCAGGGTGAATGGGAGCGCGGGCGCCCAATAATATTGTGCCTAGGGGCAGCCTGATGCCTATATCAGCCCGTAGTACTGGAGCAGGATGGCACTGCACCCTGTGCCGGCCCCACACTCTGAACACATGACAACATGTCTGAGGAGGCGGGGGCGTAAGCTCCAGGAAGTACGGCACTGCCCGGATCATCTTTAGGATGTTCCAGGTGACTATACAGGCTGCTATACTGGGTTCATAGTGAAGTTCCAGACACCATTCGCACACCCCTAGTTATGGATCTGCTATTGTGGCCACTTCAAACACATATGATCTTTCTGGCTCAGCCCATTTATGAGCCATACATACCTTCTTTGCTGCCGCCTCCTCCAGGAGGGGATAGCCAGGTCGGCAGAGAGGGGGCGTGGCGGTTGGTAAAGTGGGCGGCAGTGGCATAACTAGGGGGATCTAGCAGGGCACGTGCCCTGGGCGCTATGGCAAGCCCTGCAGAGGGGGGCGCCGCCGGCCAGGGCATCGTACCCACACGCCACCACCCCACCACCATTGTGTCCTGAGCCTTCCCTTTAACGAGCAGGCAAGCGTGCCTGTTAGCCTGGTGTTGGCTGGGCTGCCTGTAGGGGGAGCTGCAGCAGAAGCGCGCAGCCCCTCCCAGGCAGCCTTCCTACCAAGCTCTATCCTCCTGTCCTTTACTAGAGCTGCCGTCTGCGCTGGGTGAGGGGTGATTCTTCCCTCCCCGACGCTCTCCGTCTCTGCTCACCACAGGTGGGTTATCTGGGGGGGGTGGATGGCTAAGCTGCCGTGGGGGGTGTTAATTTTTAATGCGTGGTGCCGGGGGAATGGGGTGTGTATGTGTCAGTGTGTGTGTGTATATGTGTCACTGTGTGTGTGTATATGTGTCAGAGTGTGTGTGTGTGTGTCTGTGTATATGTGTCAGTGTATATGTGTCAGTGTGTGTGTGTGTATATGTGTCAGCGTGTGTGTATATCTGTCAGTGTGTGTGTGTATATATGTGTCAATGTGTGTGTGTATATGTGTCAGTGTGTATCTATGTTGGTGTGTGTATCTATGTCAGTGTATGTGTATCTGTGTCAGTGTGTGTCTGTGTTGAAAGACAAAGCAGGGGAATCTGATCGCGTGACTGAAAGATGACGCAGTGGGGAGGTGATGGTGTGTTGGGAGTTGACGCGGGGGGGATGATGGTGTGGAGATGACGCGGGGGACAGGCGATGGTGTGTCTAAGAAGAGACAACACAGGGAGGGAGATGATGGTGTGGCTAAAAGATGATGAAGTGAAATGATGGTGTGGCTGAGAGATGCAGGGAGAGGAAATTACACAGGGGGCACGAGTCTTGTTGAACCGCTATCGTATAGTGATGACCTTGTTAATATTCCCACACAAACAGGCATCTTCCAGACTTTGTGACCTACATGAATATTGAATACCAACTGAAGACGCCGTTGTGAGAAACCACCATATAGGTAAGGTGCATATGGAATGGAAAGGAATGTTCCAAGAAATGACTGGCATGTCATGTTGACACACACAATTTTCAGTCGCCACGCCCCTTCCGGTATTTGACTACCCCCATTTTTCTGGTGCACAGTGGTGTAACTAAGGCAGGGTACGTGCCCTGAGCGCGTCAGATCGGCGGCACGGGCAGTCCTCACTACACAGTAACAAACACCCCGCCGCCACCGGGTAATAGCACTACTGGGGCACTATATATGGGGCACTGCATAAGGGTCACTACTGGGGTACTGCATATTGTGCACTACAACAGGGGGCATTGCATAAGGGGCACTACTACAATGGGCATTGCATGAGAGGCACTACTAGTGGCATTGCATAATGGGCACTACAACAGGGGGCACTGTATAAGGGGCACTACTACTGGGGGCATTAAGGAATGCTCCCAGAGTGACGAGAAACGGTGGCGTGTCATGTTGACATGCCCCTTGTGGTATGTGGCCATAATCACTTGGGGGCTCCATTTTTCATCTTGACCTGGTCTCCAAATACCCTAGTTACGCCGCTGTACAGGAGACTGTTCTTTCACTGTTTACATTCTTGTTTAATACACCTATCTCTTTCTGTGTGTACAACCAGTAGGAAAAACTGTAACATAGTTTCAAAGTGCTGCACACATTGTAAGCTGCTGTACACATTGAATATGTAAACATTTGTAAGTGTCTGTGAAATGTATAAGTTGTATTTGCTTTGCGTATGTGTCTTGAAATGTATACATCTACTTGCTTTGTATACCTGTATGCACAGCTATATGACAGCAATATGTAACACATATAGATAGATCTATCAGCAGCTGGCTGACCCTTCTTTCTGCTTGTTCCCATATTTGTACTACTGATCATATAAGAATGGAGCAAGGTAAATAAAAATGAATAGCGTTCAGATCTTTACATGTTTACTCAGAGAACAAGTTGCTTTTGTTACTATTTATATTATAATAAAAATTTTCGTGAAAAGCAAACTTTGATTATACTGTATATTATCTTACTTCCCGTATCTGACATATGTGCTCCAATTTGCTTAATACACTTACTATTGCTAAAACCTAATGTAAATCCTTGGTTACAGGGATAAAAAACACAAACTATACATTTGGAAATATAAAATCTGCCTCTGCTCTTTGGTGTCTAATGTGTCTTTATAACAAACAAAATGCTAATCTGTGCTCTAAGATTTAGGTCAGGGTTCTAAACTACTGTGATACCCGCTTAATGTGATGATACGGACGGTGTGAAGTGGGCGCAAGTTGGAGTTACCTCTATGATAAATCGACCGTCTAGCTTCTTTATTCAGCAGCAAATTTGAAATCAGATCAGGCGCCAGCAGACACACAAGGATTCTTCCCTCAGACATTGTAAATGTACAATCAGGCTGATGGAAAACCAGCCCGGGAAATGTCTGGGAGCAGCCCTAATGGGGGCGGGTCTGTGAAGGTAGATTTGCCAAATCATCCCTTTAATAAGGGACACATATAAATGACACAGGTTCTGTAGCTGATTAAAACCGAGTGAAATAGAGGCTTGAAGTCAGCCAGCCACAGAATCTGTGTAATTCATAAGTTTACCTTATTAAAGGGTAAAGTGGCAGCCCTATGTGCCGGCCAGTTGGCTTGAGAGTCTTCCTTACCTGTATGGTGGTTTCTCTGCAACGGGAAATTTCTGAAGAAATTGATTGTTTCCTGGGCAGAAAGTGGCTTTAGTCGTCATTCACTATTCATGTAGGAGATCACATGATCCGGAAGATGTCTGTGCATAGGAATATAACCAATATTATAATCATATAACAGAGGTTCTAATACATAGTAACAGAGGTGTTGTGTTAACAGGAAAGATCACATTTTACCATGCACCAAGTTTATATAATTAAACTGTATTTGCTAATTTGGATCAGTTTTTCCTTCTACCCCTGCCAGTCGTGGATAATCTCAAGCCACTTCCCCCTGTGTCTTTTCAGCCTCATCCTCCCTTGTGAGTCTAGCTCTCCAATGTGTCTCCAGCCTCCTTGTATCTTTCCAGACCCCCAGTGCCACTCCAGCTCCAGGCCCCCAGTGTCTCTCCAGCTCTCCAGTCTTATTGTGTTTTTCCAGATGCCCCAGTGTCATTCCAGCCCCCTTCTGTTTCTCCAGCTGTCCAGGGTATCTCCAGGTACCTTTTGTTTTTACAGCTGTCCAGTGTCTCTCCAGCTGCCCAGTGTCTCTCCAGCCTCCTTCTGTCTTTCCAGCTGCCCTGTGTCTTTCCAGCCAGCCTGTTTCTCTCTCTTCAGCTGTCCAGTGTCTCTCCAGCCCTCTTCATCTGTCCAGGGTCTCTTCAGATACCTTTTGTCTTTCCAGCTGCCCAGTGTCTCTCCAACCAGCCCCCTTCTCTCTTCAGCTGTACAGTGTCTCCCCAACCCCCTTGTCTTTCCAGTTATCCAGTGTCTCTCCAACCCCCTGCTGTCTTTCCAACTGCCCAGTGTCTCTCCAGCCCTCCTGCTTTTCCAGCCTCCCAGCTGCCTCAGGTGCAGCATGGCCCACACTGTGATTACTGTGTGTACCTAGGGATAAACACCCCCAGTGATTTACCTACACAGCTTCCTATATGTGGCTGCAGCCACTTCCAGATATCCTCCCCAAAGACATCAGTATATTAGGAAATCATGACAATGTATAATAGACTCTGGGTTTTGTGCAGAGTAATGTGCACTTAGCAATGCATTGATCACCAATGGTGCCGAGAGGGGGGGCGGGTACTAATTACCTGGGTCCGTGTTTGTTGGAGGGTCCGGGTTCGACACTGCCCCCTCCCTCTTACAGTGCATCAGGAAAGTATTCACAGCGCTTCACTTTTTCCACATTTTGTTTTGTTACAGCCTTATTCCAAAATGTTTTTGTCCTCAAAATTCTACACGGAATGCCCCATAATGACAACGTGTAAAAAGTTTTTTTTTCAGATTTTTGCAATTTTAATTAAAAAAACAAACTAAGAAATCACATGTACATAAGTAATCACAGCCTTTGCTCAATACTTTGTTGATGCACCTTTGGCAGCAATTACAGCCTCAGGACTTTTTGAATATGATGCCACAAGCTTGGCACACCTATCTTTGGGCAGTTTTGCTAATTCCTCTTTGCAGCACCTCTCAAGCTCCATCAGGTTGGATGGGAAGCGTCGGTGCACAGCCATTTTCAGATCTCTCGAAAGATGTTCAATCGGATTCAAGTCTGGGCTCTGGCTTAGCCACTCAAGGACATTCACAGAGTTGCCCTGAAGCCACTCCTTTGATAGCTTGGCTGTGTGCTTAGGGTCATTGTCCTGCTCAAAGATGAACCGTTGCCCCAGTCTGAGGTCAAGAGAGCTCTGGAGCAGGTTTTCAACCAGGATGTCTCTATGCATTGCTGCATTCATCTTTCCCTCTATCCTGACTAGTCTACAAGTTCCTGCCACTGAAAAACGTTCCCACAGCATGATGCTGCCACCACCATGCTTCACTGTAGGGATGGTATTGGCCTGGTGATGAGCGGTGCCAGGTTTTGTCCAAACATAATGCCTGGCATTGACGCCAAAGAGTTCAATCTTTGTCTCAACAGACCAGAGAATTTTGTTTCTCATGGTCTGAGAGTCCTTCAGGTGAATTTTGGCAAACTCCCAGCGGGCTGCCATGTGCTTTTTACTAAGGAGTGGCTTCCGTCTGGCCACTCTACCATACAGGCCGGATTGGTGGATTGCTGCAGAGATGGTTGTCCTTCTGAAAGGTTCTTCTCTCTCCACAGAGGAATGCTGTAGCTCTGACAGAGTGACCATCGGGTTCTTGGTCACCTCCCTGACTAGGGCCCTTCTCCCACGATCGCTCAGTTTAGACGGACGGTCAACTCTAGGAAGAGTCCTGTTGATTCCGAACTTCTTCCATTTACGGATGATGTAGGCCACTTTTCTCATTGGGAACCTTCAAAGCAGAAGATATTTTTATGTACCATTTCCCAGAGTTGTGCCTCGAGACAATCCTGTCTCGGACGTCTACAGACAATTCCTTGGACTTGGTTTGTGCTCTGACATGCACTGTCAAGTGTGGGACCTTATATAGACAGGTGTATGCCTTTCAAAATCATGTCCAAACAACTGAATTTACCACAGGTAGACTCCAATTAAGCTGTAGGAACATCTCAAGGATGATCAGTGGAAACAGGATGCACCTGAGCTCAATTTTGAGCTTCATGGCAAAGGCTGTGAATACTTATGTACATGTGATGTCTTATTTGTTTTTTTTATTAAATTTGCAAAAATCTCAAAAAAACTTTTTACACGTTGTCATTATGGGGTATTGTGTGTAGAATTTTGAGGACAAAATTGAATTTATTAAATTTTGGAATAAGGCTGTAACATAACAAAATGTGGAAAAAGTGAAGCGCTGTGAATACTTTCCGGATGCACTGTACCTGCCAGCAGCCCAGCACACGCTGGTGTGTGCTGGGCTTTAGTAGGAGACCACTCACTGCTGCCACTGAGCATCAGCAGCAGTCTCCTCTCCTCTGCCTGTGGGGTGGGGGGGTAGATCACACAGATCGCACCTGGCTACCTGACTTGGTTGCAAACAACGCAACTAGTCAGAAAAAAATGCTTTTATTTTTAATAAAATCGTATTGGATATATTTTAAATGGACCTACTTCAATCATAACAAATCCCAACAATTTCTAAGTTATTGAAAAAATATTAGCCAGTTAAGTGGTTAAGTAATGGAGGGTCCTCTAAACGACATGAATTCTGTCCCTTAAAGTGTATACACAGCTAGGAGTCAGACAGCAACAGTGCAGCACTGATATGTATATCACAAACTATGTTCCACAACAATGCATTCTTCAGGACATATAAATGGTTACATTTTACCAATGTAGTATACTGAGTTAGGATTCTACTTCACCTCCAAAAGGTAAGTACAGCTCTCACTTCAGCGGGTCTCTCTGCATGGAACCACAAGTCTCAGCCAGTCTGCTAGTTGCAGTCTCTCCCTCTCAGCTGCTTAGTTCTTTATCTGCCTCATTCTGCTCAATGGTGTCACCCAGCTTTCCACTCTCCACAGCTCCAACGAGAGCCGGCCCTACCTAATTTGTTGCCCTAGGCAAGAATGTGGCTGGTGCCCCCTAGCTGATAATCCCACCACACTACACTCTACAGACATTCTCCCCCACCTCTTCAAACAAGTTACCTCTTAGGTGTTCCCCCACTACTTTCTTCCTCTTCTGTCTTACTTTAGGACTCAGGCAGAGGACACAATTGTTATTCATTTGCCTCAATTTTGACATATCTATTACATCTCTCTCTAGATAGATGGATATATAACTATATCTACACACACATGTTATACATATGCACATTATATATATATATATATATATATATATATATATATATATATATATATATACAGTCAGGTGCATAAATATTGGGACATTGACAGAATTTTCATATTTTGGCCTCTATTCACCACCACAATGGCTTTGAAGTTAAACAAACAAGATGTGCTTTAACTGCAGACTTTCAGATTTAATTTGGGGGTAATTACATCCAAATCAGGTGAACGGTGTAGGAATTACAACGGTTTCTATATGTGCCTCCCACTTTTTAAGGGGCCAAAAGTAATGGGACTATCAACTCAAAAGCTATTTCATGGACAGGTGTGGGCTATTCCCTCATTATTTCATTATCAATTAAGCAGGTAAAAGGTCTGGAGTTGATTCTAGGTGTGACATTTGCATTTGCAATCAGTTGCTGTTGACTCTCAATATGAGATCCAAAGAGCTGTCAGTGAAGCAAGCCATCATTAGGCTGAAAAATCAAAACAAACCCATCAGAGAGATAGCAAAAACATTAGGTGTGGCCAAATCAACTGTTTGGAACATTCTTAAAAAGAAAGAATGCACCGGAGAGCTCAGCAACACCAAAAGACCCGGAAGACCACGGAAAACAACTGTGGTGGATGACAAAAGAATTATTTCCCTGGTGAAGAAAAACCCCTTCACAACAGTTGGCCAAATCAAGAACACTCTCCAGGAGGTAGGTGTATATGTGTCAAAGTCAACATTCAAGAGAAGACTTCACAAGAGCGAATGTAGAGGGTTCACCACAAGATGTAAACCATTGGTGAGCTTCAAAAACAGGAAAACCAGATTAGAGTTTGCTAAACAACATCTAAAGAAGCCATTACAGTTCTGGAACAACATCCTATGGACAGATGAGACAAAGATCAACTTGTACCAGAGTGATGGGAAGAGAAGAGTATGGAGAAGGAAAGGAACTGCTCATGATCCAAAACATACCACCTCATCAGTGAAGCATGGTGGTGGTAGTGTCATTGCGTGGGCATGTATGGCTGCCAATGGAACGGTTCCCTTGTATTTATTGCTGATGTGACTGCTGACAAAAGCAGCAGAATGAATTCTGAAGTGTTTCGGGCAATATTATATGCTCATATTCAGTCAAATGCTTCAGAACTCATTGGACGGTGCTTCACAGTGCACATAGACAATGACCCGAAGCATACTGCAAAAGCAACCAAAGAGTTTTTTAAGGCTAAAAAGTGGAATGTTATGCAATGGCCAAGTCAATCCCCTGACCTGAATCCGATTGAGCATGCATTTCACTTGATGAAGACAAAACTGAAGGGAAAATGCCCCAAGAACAAGCAGGAACTGAAGACATTTGCAGTAGAGGCCTGGCAGAGCATCACCAGGGATGAAACCCAACGGGGGTGATGTCTATGCGTTCCAGACTTCAGGCTGTAATTGCCTGCAATGGATTTGCAACAAAGTATTAAAAAGTGAAAGCTAGATTTAAAATTGTTTAGTTTGTCCCATTACTTTTGGCCCCTTAAAAAATGGGAGGAACATATAGAAACTGTTGTAATTCCTACACCGTTCACCTGATTTGGATGTAATTACCCTCAAATTAAATCTGAAAGTCTGCAGTTAAAGCACATCTTGTTTGTTTCTTTTCAAAGCCATTGTGGTGGTGAATACAGGCCAAAATATGAAAATTCTGTCAATGTCCCAATATTTATGCACCTGACTGTATATATATATATATATATATATATATATACACACACACACACTGATCAAGTTACTGCCCAGCTCGCAGCACCACATACTGCCGCTTAACTGCCCGCATCAGAGAACAGCACCCCTGGCCTCATCCAGCTTCCCTCATCCAGAGCAGCACCCCTTGCCTCATTATGCACCCCTTATCCAGCACACCACCCCTCATCCAGTACAGCAAACCTGATCTAATTATGTACCCCTTTCCAAGCACAGCACCCCATGCCTCATTATGCACCCCTTATCCAGCACAGCAACCTTGGCCTCATTATGCACCCCTCTCCCAACACAGCACCCCTACCCTCTCCCACTCAACAACCCTCATCCAGCAGAGCATTACTGGCCTCATTGTTTTTTAAAGCACTGGCCTTTCTGCCCTTTCCCAGCACAGTCAGCACCCCTCATTCAGCACAGCACCCCTGACCTCATAAGTTATGTACCCCTTTCGAAGCACTTTCAGCACCCCTCATTCAGCACAGCACCCCTGGCCTTATTAATTATGCACCCCTCAGTCATCCAGCACAGTCAGCACCCCTGGCTAGGCTGGCCTCTGCACCCCTTTCCCAGCACAGTCAGAATGTTTCAGTCATCCAGCAGCACCCCTCTCCCAGCTGAAAGCTCGGCTGACTTACTCGTACTTAAGGTGTGTACACAAGGGACAATTCGCTCCATGAACGACATCGTCCCATGTGTCCCTGGCAGGGGTGTACTCAGTGTCGTTAACGACACTGAGCACAAACACTGAACGATTTCATGAATAAAAAAATCATTCACTGCCATGCTCCCTCCCTCATCCCCGAACCTGTTCAACCTGACAATATCGTCAGGTTGGGCGGGAGGTTCAGGCGATGAACGATAACTACCAACTACAAACGGGAGCACACAGTGGTAGTTAGCATTCATCGTTTTGGGGCTAAAACTGGACGATTTTTTGGACAACTGAACGATAACGATATCGTTCCGTCGTCCAAAAAATCGTTCCGTGTGTACTCACCTTTAGACTCTCTTCAGGGCCAGAGAGGCAGTCGCTGCCACTCCTGCTTGTTTTTCTAGTTCCTTGACCGTCCCTGCTGGACTTGGTGGGTGCTGGGTGGCTGATGGAGGCTGAGCCATGAGGAGTGGCTGCAGCTGGGCCCGCAGCCATTTTACTTGTTGCAGCCCCCCCGTGTGCAAGCAAGGCACTATCTGTGTGTGTCCAAAAAATGGCGTGGTCGCCCACATATATGTTATAACACAGATGATATGAATACACCCCCCACACACACATTAATACACACTACATTAATGCACCACCCCCACCACATACTGTATTAAAAAAAACACATTCCTAACTACCATCCCCTCCCAGAAAAAAAACAACAAATACACCCCTCCCCATTGCATACTGATACCACCCCCCAGATGACACTGGCACTTACCTGTACTGGAAGAGGATGTGTGGTCCCTGCTGGGCTCCAAGGCACAGGGAAGGAGAAGAGAGACTGTGACACAAGGCTAGACTGGGGAGGAAGGAGCAGGGGGGGGGGCTAAGGCAGGCAAAGGTGGGTGGCTGTAGAATAGACAGAGGAGGGGGTGAGGACATGGGGGGAGGGGCTGGGTCTCTGGCCGTCTAGTGACGGCCAGGTACAGTGAGCATAAGAAAGGGAGGGCCCCCTCCTCCTCCGGCTGGACAGCCTCCTTCTGCGGTATGGCCCACAGCACAGGGTACTGGAATAATGAGTTAGTTTAACTCATTATTAGTACTGTCCGGCTGTGGGCCCCTTCATTGTCGTGGGCCCTGGTGCAATGCACCAACTTCACCGCCTATAGTTCCGCGGCCCCTGATGCAGCTGTCAAGCCACGGGATGCTCCTAAGGCAATCCAAATGCCCTAGGCATTTGCCTAGAATGCCTGTGCCTAGGGCCAGCTCTGGCTCCAACGGTCACCCCTCCAACTGTTCTTTTGTTTGTTTTTTAAAGCACTGGCCTTTCTGCCCTGTTCCAAAATAGCCTAATTAGAGTGGGATCTCACTGGCCAAAAAATGGCGTACGGCAGAATCGCTTGTAAAGTAATAGTTTATGATGGCAGCATATTATCTGTGGGTAGGACAGGTCTTTAAGTTAAACCTTGCAACTGCAGGGTACCACAGTAGTTTTAGCTATGACCTACTTCTCAGAGGCTTCTTTGATATTAAGGTCCAGGCTGAACACCAAAGGCCTGATTCTGATGCTCACGCAAAAGCACACAGAGATGTCTATTGGCAGTCGCCCATCGAATGACTTACAAACTACTTCCCTTGTGTACATCCATGTGGCCGAATGTGCCCACTTTTAGTGCCCCTGCATGCTGCAATACCAATTGGTGTATCCTTATGCACCACCATCAGTTGCACCATTGAAAATTGCACCAGCTCTATGGCAGGTGCAGTTTCTCTGTCTGACCACGGCCTCCTAGGCTTGTGGCTGTGCGTCTCTGAATGCTGTTGCTTGGTTTGACACACTCGTGACGCACCCATATTATGCCCTCTGAATTGACCATTATTGCGTGCACTAGTAGTCATTTCCTAGTCACCGCCCATCACTTTTCTGCCATCTTTCTGATACTGTCTGAATCGATAACAATAGCACTTTTGTATGCATTCTGTGTAATGCATACGTCGTAGGGGTTTTCATTCATTTTCACGCATGCGCAGTTGCAAATAATCATCGCCATTAGGTTCGGATTGCATGCGGACTGCAGGCCACTAGTGCTAAAACAGGCCCCTAGTGCTATAATACAGACGCCTAGTGTTATAAAACAGGCCCCTAGTGTTATAATACAGGCCCCTAGTGCTATAATACTGGGCCTGATTCAGTAAGGATCGCTACTAAAATCAGGCCCACAGGCCCTTAGTGCTAATACAAGCCCCTAATGAAGTTCTGGTCTTGTCACAAACTTTTTAGAACAATATGCATTTTAAATGCTGCCAGAGCCTTGTTGGATGAGCAGGGCTGCTGAGACATTAGGTTAGGTATGGACATTGACCATCAATGTTTAGCAAACATGAATGGTTTGCTATCGATTGCAGATTTCTGTTGTTTTCCCACCATCGATTGCTGAGTTCTTAAGGTAAAGTAAAGTTTTCTTTTCCCCCTATTACATGTTATTTAGCCCAACCCATCCGTTAACAATCTCTTAGCCATGTCCTTCATCTCTACTACATCTCTTCTACTCTGCCTTCTCTAGACTGGCACACTTCAGCCACTCCAGCCAATCAAAGCAGTTTAACTGCAGATCATCTTTATGGTGTCTAATCTTCAGCCCCTAGTGCACCAATTCCATTTTAGTCCAGCCTACACAGTGCTCCTGGTAAGAGGTGACTATCTACTACTAGAGCCTGGTAGCCCTTCCCGTTAGACTTCTTCCCTGAATGCAGTAGACTATTATAAGTGTTTTACATTATTATATCAGCTAGTTTACAGCTAATATTCAGGTTTAAATCTACTTTTGGTGCTATACTCTTAACCATGTCATAGGTCTAATACATCTAAGGCCTTTAAAGAGGTTTAAATATTATAATTTACTACAGTTCCTTAGAGCAGTGGTTCTTATTTTGTGGTTTGTGCAACACTGGGGGTGTGAGAGAACATTCCTGGGGGTATAAGTCTGCATGCTAGATTTTCAGCAGAAAATAATTGTAACATCTATGGGGGTGATTAAGAGTTGTACGTTGATCGCAACACTGCGGCATCTTTGGACACAGCAGCTATGTGAAAATATGGTAATGCTCCTAGACACCTCCAGCTGGCATCGCAGATCACCATCATGATCATTGACCATCTGGGTAAGCCTAGCTTACTCAAAATAGCTGCTGGAACTCCTTTGCCAGGGCCAGGAAATCTGCAACAGAAGATCCAGAGCCTGGTCTCTGCATGCCTACAAAATAGGGGTGACAAAACAGACCCTGTGGCCACCCCTTTCCCACCCACAAATGCAGTCAGGCTGCTGCTTAGGGGGCATTGCGTGCGACAACGCAGGACCTACCTGCACAACAGCTCCTGCCCATGCGCAGTCTTCCCACCATAATAGGTGTACACTAACCTTTAAAAAAAGATGACTTCATTGAAATATGAGCCAATGTACACATTCAAAAGGGGTTTGAAATAAAAAATGGTCTGGGAACAATTCTGGTGTTCTCAGTACCATTTTCACAACTAACAAATACAGCATTGTAGATACTGATACCATTTGTCACCACCTACCTATGTGACATGGCATTTTCATCACTTCTGCATATAAATAGAAGAACTGGAAACCGTCTACAGACTATGTCTAAGGGGTCTATTCATCATCACTTCATTTCTACAAAAGCAGGCGAAAATTAACATTATCACCTACCTTTGTAGAAATGAAGTATCGGGGCCATTCATCATAAAGGTTACGCCTTAAATATCATGGATATCTCTTGCTTACCTTTCAGTCCCGATCTGGCCCGCGTGTACTAGTGTATGGGGCCCTAAGTTCATCAAGCTCCGAAAATGCAACATTTTCAGAGCTTGACTGCGGGAACCTTCGCCATCTTCCCGATTCCACTGCTCAGCTCTTTCTGCCGGACGTCACGCATGTGTGAACTCATTGCGAGGGGTGACACCTGATGCGGTGAACACCCCCTTAGTGATGCCACAGCCTAAGTGAGCACACCCTGTAACTGTAATGCCCTGATAACTGGCTGTAGCCATTCTCAAGTGGAGATGCAACTGAGATGTATTTGATTCGGCATCGCCCATAGCTGCATATGCTTGGGGCTGAAGCATGCAATAGTGAGAAACATGGAATATACACTCCACAAATGGACCCAACTTTGATAGAGTTGCATACATATGGAAAGCAGAAAACTGTTAGGAACCCTGTACCTCGCAATGGCTTTCCAGCCCCAGTTGCTGGGAAAATATACAACACCTACATCCCATTCACCAACAAGCACCCTCCATCTTTTGTTTTCAGTAACCTCACAATTAAAGAAGTCAATAACATTCTCCCCCATAATACTGCATAGAGATATTTTGCCCATATATTGTACGCATTTATAAATTTGCAAAAAAAAGCTGACCCTTCATTGGGCACTGCGTAACTCTGGCTAATTTGGGTTTATCTACAATATTCTGATATTTGTGGGAATTTGTCTATTTTTATTGGACAGAGGCGGATGAAGGGAATTGTTTTCATGCAGTCCCCATCTTTATTTCTCATACACAGTGAGAGACAGTTCCCACACTCCTCAGAAGTAGTATGCAGGAAGTCATATTAACCTCTTGTATACCACAGATGGGATGCATGGGTAAGAATTGGTTAATAGATGCAAGATCCTTTCAGTTTGCTTCATTAGTGTTCCCAGACAATTTGCTGGCAGAGAGTTGGTCTCACTCTCTCTCCTCTGTTTCTCTCTGTTTTTGTCCCTCCCCCTGCTCTGTTTCACCCCCCTTCTCTTTCAACCCTAATGATTCCCACATGGTTCTTGGTATCTCAGCCAAGCCTCCTAGCATTGTCTGAAAACTCCAAATTTAGAAGAAATATGAAAATTGTCAAACAGTCAGTCCTTAGTGGGTAAAACTGAAAACCTCCTAAACTGTCACAGGTCAAGGCAAGAAAAGGAGGGGGCGTCACATGACTACACCCCCAACCAATGGCATCCCACACCGACCTGACAGATGTGCCTTATAACAGCCTGGCCTCTCTTCCCTCCAGCTCATATAAGGTAAAAGAAAAAAGGTCTTTTCCCCCAGCTGTTTAGAATCTAGTGCAGGAAAGCCCCTCATCCCAGGACCAGAACTCTTACATAGGCTCATTCTCCGCTTTTGCAATCCAGGAGGAGGAAAGTGACAAATTTCAAGTAAGCCGTGGAGGAGGTAAGTAGTAATTTCTGTAACTTCAGCCATTAAATCTATCCAATCAACACAGAACAATATATATTATACAATATTCATTTTTAGCATAAAAGTATACACATCTTCCATGATAGCTTACAAATTCTAATTATATAATTTTCCAACCGAATCTCATAAACATAACGAACTGCATTCATGTTACCCAGAAATCTATTCTTAAGTTGCTATATGAATAGTTACATATGTGTGTAGCCAAGGTTTGATGAATCGAGTTAACTTACAGGGAGAAACAGGTACAGCTGTGGCCATATAAAACTACACACATATAAAAGAAACAAGTTGTAAAGTTTTCAGTTCAGAAAAATTGTGTTACAAGTTATTGAATGGCTGGCCACAGAATCCATACAAAGTCATATATTATTTGTCACTAATCCAATTTTTCTTATATTAATGGTTATCAACATTCGAAAATCTGACTTGTGTTAACTGACAATTACTCCAGATTGATTTCTAAAAATAATATAAAAACATCTGTTTGGCTATAGAAGGTTTTGGAGAAGATGTGTATGCTATTATCAATAGGTTGTGTACAGTAAATGTATAAAAATAATATACAGTGTATCTAACATAGATGCATGCTATAAAGCATACTAAAAGGCATATGCTGATGACATATCGGATAGTTCACTTGTTAATCAACTGTATTTATATATAACATGATTGCGATATATCTGAAAGCATCACCAGTCGTTCCTCTTGGTGTTTTGTAATGCAAAGTGATTTTATTTTAGAGGGCTCCCTTTTACATCACTAATTCCCAATAACAGTAATCATCTCACATGTCTCTATGATATAAGTCTTGCCTTCCTCTCTCTATTTTCTCTAACCACAGAATCATCCTCTTACATGCTTGCTATGCTTTGTCTAGACACTCTCTGTTCCAAGCCCCAGCAATGCCGTATCCCCTCATCTGGAGCTGTCTGGAAGGCATCAAGTGTTAAATCTGCAATTTTCAAAGTATGTTAAGAGTTTCAATATGTTTTTGCAACATAAAGTACAATATAAAGCCCAAGTGTTCTAAAAAGAAAATAACCGCTCAGTGTGTGTAACTGGTAAAGGGAACTTTGCCTTAAGAAATGGAGGTTGTTTGAAAGTGAAAGATGCTTTAGCCTCTATAGAAACATAAGGGAGAGATGACCGCTTGGCTGGTAAACCTCAAAACTGAGTATGTTATGTGGTTATTACATATTCATGTAAAAAAAAGGCTTTAGGAAAACATAGTGCACATAACTGGATTATATACTGCACAGGTTGTCCCATTTCTCATATTTAGCATCAGATAAATGGTGTGTTATATACTGCATAGTACCAAGATCTCCATGATGACAAGCACACTCACGTTTCCTCTGCTGTAATTTATGGAGAATTGCACAATGACATTTATGACAGCATGTAGGATAAGACATAAAAAGTGGGACTTTCGCTAGGTGAGTGTGGCCTGACAGACCTGCCAAACCTCGCAGTGACTTCCTGTCAGGAGTAGGACACGGTTTTGGCAGCAGAGGGCCAATGCTGCTGCTCCAGATGTGACCACTTTAACCACTGGAAAAACCCTGAGGCTCTCACCGGCATACTCTGACTGGCGAAGCTTAGAGATATTCCCTACACTTTAAACCTTCCGACTATAAGTGCATGCGCTTGTCTCTACTAAGATTCAATGTTTGATATCTGATACTTTCCTATATGCTTGTTTGAATGCTTATTGAAATAAATTGCAGGAAACAAATCAACGACACTGGTGTAGATGTACTAAGCCTTGGAGAGAGGTAAAGGGGTCTGTTTATTAAGCCTTGGATAGAGATAAAGTGAACGGAGAAAAAGTACCAGCCAATCAGCTCCTAACTGTCATGTCACAGGCTGTGTTTGAAAAATTACAGTCAGAAGCTGGTTGGCTGCTGCTTTATTTCCATCCACTTTATCTCCATCCAAGGCTTAGTAAATAGACCCCAAAGAGGAGAAAGATAAAGTACCAACCAATCAGCTCCTGTCATTTTTCAAACACAGGGCCCCATTTAACAAAGATACATAACCCCTTTAACACTTGCTAAAGACAATGAGGACCCAGCAGTGGCCTTTCTGTCTATAGCGAAGCCGTCCAGGCACTGCCGTGTCCCCGCCAGGTTAAACAGTCATGCACATGCGCATGACATAGAAGGACATCGTTGAACCTCGCCAGCGCAGTAAATAATGATGAATACCAAAGGCATATTCTTTTGTATCACTGTGATACTAAACGAAATATGCACTTGGTATTTAGGTTGGTCAATAAATGGGGCCCACAGGCTGTAAAGTGACAGGAACTGATTGGTTGGTACGTCATCTTTCTCCACGGCTTAGTACATCTCCTCCTAAATACTGTACCTGATCATAGAGAGCAATAGCATATACTACGAACATACTGTACATAACAAACATTATTTAAGAATACAATATGCCCTTTCGTAATGAATAGTCTTCAAGGTTTAATTCATTTTGGTACCGTCTTAATAATAAACAGATTCCTAGCCTGTTTGTATCTCTTTACATTCAGAGGTTCTCACACATAATTGGTAAATCTGTAGATTTATTGTGATCCTTCTAGGTGTCTCCACTTGTTGTGACTCTACCACCAAGAGTTACTTACTAGCATTGCTGTAATACATTTACCTGTAGAAAGTGATAAATCAACAATTTGTTTGTGTATCTGGTGAAGATGAGGAAATGCAAAAACAAATGTCTAAATGTGATGTTTTTAGTACATTTACCTTTGAACAATGTTAGTAAATTATCCTTTGTGTCAGTATATGCATAGAATGATTTTGAAAACACAACAAGGATGTTATAAGCAGCCCTGCAATGCGTGTGGCCCTGTTACCTGCTAGTTAATCAATAGATTGGTTGTCAGGTGTATCCCCCAAAGTGTATATGAATGGTAATGGAGCTGCCCTTAGCACATTGTCTTGTACTGCATTCATTGGGAGGTGAATAGTCAGCCTTAAAATAGACCTATTGACCATTATAAGGGCCGCACTGTTAGTGCTCATTGTATGCATCTTATTTTGTCCATGGTCTGTCACATATACAGGCAGTAGCACTATAGGACAGGCAGTACTGTCTTCATATTGGTCTGCTGATGCTCAGTGTACGCCACCAAATCACATTAAATATTACCAGCCAATTACTTGATTAGGTATCTAATGTAAAAGTCATTAAAAAGTAAAGTGGTCTTGAAGTTCAAGCATCACAAAAATCAAGGGTTAAGTATGAGAGAATAACGGCGTTATGACAACACAGAACTAGAGTATGCGGCAAAATAATCACATTTACTAAGGGGTCTATTTACTAAGCAGTGTTAGGAGACAGAGTGAAAAGTGATAAGGTGCCAGCCAATCAGCTCCCAACTGTCATTTTTCAAACACATCCTGTGAGATGACAGTTGGGAGCTGATTGGCTGGCACCTTATCACTTTTCACTCTGTCTCCTAACACTGCTTAGTAAATAGACCCCTGAATAATATACTGAGCATTTATTGTGCAGCTTGCTCTGCCTCTTCTGATATAGACAACGGGAACCGGGTGGACATTTAAACCTTGTAATCTGAGCATGCACTCACTTACTTGGTGTACAAGCCAATGTGAGGCTTCCAGTTGCCCCAGCAGGGCTTCTCATTGAACCACTGCACAACTGTGGAATAGCAGACAGGGCTGGATTAGTTATGTCAAGTGTGGGATACAGAAGTCATACATTTATTAGTGATCCTTTAAAGGAATCAAATCATTAAAAAAATTACTATGACTAAATTTAGGCTATTATCCATTGATCAATTAAAACAAACTGTGATGCTAACACATTGTTTGTCACAAGTCTATATATAGATATTTCATTGCAAATCCTACCAAGTATTGGTAGAATGCCAAATTGCTCCAAAATCTTTGTACATTGTTCTGGCAAATTGCATTGAGCAGTGTATTTGATGAATAACAGAATGGGATTTGGTCTATTTAGCAGATTTAGTCACACAAATGCTTTTCCCTTAGTTGTCCAAATTTTGGAACCAAATACCCCCTTTGTTTCTTTGATTTTTCAAAAATGGTACAGTACATTCAGTTTATTTTCACTACTAATTTCAGTATAATTTTTACATAGGAACACCTATAGGTTTTCTCTATGTGACTTATGAAGTTGGTTACAATTACTTAAATATAAAGGTAACACATGGGATAAAAAAAAACTGAAACTACTCAAAAAACATTATAAAGTATCTGGTCTATAATATTCACTTAATAAACTGCAACAGCACAAACATTTAATAACAAAGCACAATGAAAAAAAAAAACTGCTAGTGTTTTCAATTTACTGTGTACTTTACATTAATAATACCTAATACCTGCCAGCTACTAAAATACTATTATTAAATTAATAATTCATGCATATTAGCATACCAATTTATGTACTTATTTTACTATTTGTAGTCCTTTCTAGTGTTTCAGTCCTTTCTGTATACATTTTGTATATAGGTCAGAGGTTCCCAAACTCGGTCCTCAAGGCACCCTAACAGTCCAGGTTTTAAGGATATCCATGGGTGAGCACAGATGGTTAAATCAAAAGAGGTACTAATTAGGTCACCTGTGCCCAAGCATGGTTATCCTTGAAACCGGGACTGTTAGGGTGCGTTGAAGACAGAGTTTGGGAACCTCTGATATAGGAAATGGATACAGAAAAAAAACTACTGGAGTATCTCCCCCCCCCCTCCAGCATACTTTGCAGCTCCCAATATTTGCTGTGTTTTCCTTTTAAATGCCCCCACTCATCCGTCTCTGTATCCAGGTGGATTCGGAGAAGAACAAACAGGAGAGGAGTTCCCAGAAGAGGTTAATGGCGAGGAAAGAGTTAATTTAGGAACTGCCAATAAGTATGGCTTCCAATACAGTAGGAGCAATTCTTGGTCTCTAAGGGGTATATTTAAAAGGTGCAGGTTTTTAAAAAAATAAATTAAGCACCTTCTAGAAGATAATAGCTAGAATCTTATTGGTTGCTATGGGCAACATCTCCACTTTTAAAAACCCGCACTTTAGTAATTATACCCCTAAGTATCAGGTGTGCAGCTACTTTTTCCTTTATGAACGGTAGTAGTAGGGGCAGAAGAATGTTCTGCAGATTTCTACAGAGTAAATGAAGCAACTAGTCTGAAGACGACCAGTACACACAGTAAAAGGTATAGTGTAAAGGTGTTATTGTTTTCTTGAACTACATTTTACAGGTCACTACATTAAGATGTCTATTCTTATGGCAAGATGAATGAAAGAGCCTTTTAAAGTGATAAGTGAGCATCTTGCATGCTAATACTACAAATCCCAACCCTCCCTTATCTGTGGTTTCCATTGTCAGCACAGGTACATGGTTGGGGATCACCTGTTAGCCCCTGGGTTTCTGTAAAGCTGCAGCACAAGTTACTCATGTGTCTGGTACATCCTCACTGGGGCGCTCAACAGACCTCCTCAGTCACAGTGAGTATTGGGACTCTCATTCACTTAACAAAGGGGAGTCAGAGTGGAGAAATCTCTACTGCAGTACTACGGAAGGTGTGGAATACCCCCACAACAGAACAAAACTACTTGAACTGTATTATCCACATAGAAAACTATGGCTGGGTAGTGGAGTGATGCAGCTATACAGGCATAGGGATGTGTACAGGATGCCGGCGCTCAGGATCCTGGCGGTCAAAATACAGATGCAGGCATCCCGACAGGGTTAGGACACCGACACCTGTCAGTAGGTATCCTAACCCTCCCCCTCCCCTAACTCTACCTCCCCGGTGCCTGACCCTAACCTCCCCCCTAGTGCCAAAATCTAACCTCCCCCTTCCTGCTCCCTAAACCTAACCCTCCCCCCCTAGCACCTAATCCTCCCCCCACCTTCACTACTTACCTTCGGTATCCCAGGGTCGGGATGCCGGCTCCAGGATTCTGACAGGTGTCAGAATTCCGGCACCGATATTCTAAACGTCAGTATCCCGCACGCCGGGAACCTGAACGTATCCTAGGACTAGAGCAGTATGGGCTAGCTTACTACTTTTCCTGACAGTAGGCCCTGTCTCAGGTGGGCAACTTAATGGGAAATTGTTTCATAATAAATTTAATTTCTTAAAAATAATGTATACTTGAAAAATGCTTAATTCTAAGAATCAAGCATTGTGATTTAATGATAATGATAACAGAAGTGCCGCTGTGACATCACAATACTTAGACTATCATTTAAGTTTTTAGCTCCCTCTGGCGAGTTTTTTGTCCTTTGATAAATAATGACCAATGTTATTCTACATGGCCCAGTTCATGCAAGAACTGCCATCTATTAGGTCTATGTTCTTAGGCCAGAACATATTACTAACATATTACTAACACACACATGCCTACATTACCCACATATCACTAAGCAGACATATTTCTTCCATTTTTCCATTTATATTTTGGACTATATTTAAATTAGTATCTAGCTTGCCCTTTACGTCTAGGAATTAATTGAGCGCTGATTCATTCAGTTCAAAATGTAAGCAGGAAATCCTGAATATAAATATTTCCCTCATAAAATTGGTTTTGTTGGCATGTCTGCTAACACAGACTGAAGTATACAGTTTTCCCAGCCTCAAGGAGCATGTATCACACATGCATGCAAAAGCTACAGTACCACAGAATATAAAAATACCTACATGAAAATGGTAAGCAAGGAGAAACTCTGGGCCTGATTCAGACCCGGTCGCAAGCGCTAAGCGCTTGCAACCGGGTCGATGGTGGCCCACAGCGCATGTGCACGACGGACCCGGCTCCGTCGTGCGCATGAGCGAGACCCGGCTAGTGACGGGCAATCCGTCGCTTCCGGGTCTCGCACCAAAGGGGGCGAGCTGTCGATGTTGAGTGACAGCTCGCCCCGTTTGGTTGGCGGGCCAGGGGGGTGGCTGCCCAAACGGAGGCGTTCCCGAGGGAACGCTTGCCGTTTGGGGGAGGCCCCACTGACCTCACGAGTGAAGTCAGTGGAGAGCTTCCAGCTCTGTTAGAGCCGAAAGCTCTCTGGGGCTTGCAATGAACGAGACCCTGACCATCGCGACCATCATCATGGCCGCTCGCTATAGCTGTGGATGGCCACCCACAGCCATGCGAGCGGCCGGGAGGCCGCTCCTAAAAAAAACAACGCCCGCCCTATTTCAGAGCGAGTGCTCGCTTTTTGCGAGCACCTCTGAATCAGGCTCTCTGTTCTCATGTGACAACATATAGGAAACCAATGGAAGGGGAGATCCTAAGCATTAGCACTAACACTGGGGTTTGGATATTGTAGGCAGATCCACTTATAAGAAAAATTAGGCCCTAAAAGGCATAAAGAAATTACACTGTGGAGTGCCCCCATGTGAGTAAAAAAGTCATATATCTCAAAGAAAAAGAAGTACTCTCTTTTGTTGGGACACTTTTAATTAAAACTTAATATTTCTTGGTATGTATTAAAAGGACACTACTAAGCGGTCACTGAAATAAATATAGCGGGAGATGTATCAAACCTTGGAGAGATATAGAGCCTGATTCAGACCCGCTCGCGAGCACACAGTGCTCGCAAGCGGGTCGATGGTCCCAGACTGCGCATGCGCCACCACCGGCGTGCGCATGCGCGAGACCCATACTGCAACTGTATCTCCGTCGCATCGGGTCTCGCTACAAGACTGGGAGGCTGTCAATGTTGATTGACAGCTCGCCCTGTTTTCTAGGCAGGGAGGGGGGGTGGCTGCACAAACGCAGGCATTCCCTTAGGAACGCCTGGTGTTTGTGGGTGGCCCTATTGACATCACTCGTGATGTCAGTAGTGGACTTCCTGCTCTATTAGAGCATGAAGTCCACTTGGGCTTGCGAGAGCTGAGACCCTACCACAGGGTCTCCTCGCAAGACCGATGGTCGGGATAATCGTGACCATCGCCAGGCCGCTCGCAAAAGGCTGTGGGTGGTCACCCACAGCTTAGCGAGCGGCCTGGAGGCCGAATAAAAAAAATCCCACCCTGATTCAGAGCGAGCGCGTGCAAACAGCGAGCGGCTCTGAATCAGGCCCAAAGTACCAACCAATCAGCTTCTAACTGCCTTTTTACAGGCTGTGGCCCCCATTTACTAACGAGTTTTATCACCAAAACGAGTGATAAATTTCACTGTGTATGGTAAATGGTGCGCCAACCAATCAGCTCCCAATTGTCATTTTGCTAACAGTTGACAGTTGGGAGCTAATGAACTGGATCACCATTTATCATACACAGGGGTCTATTTACTAAGCCGTGTTAGGAGACAGAGTGAAAAGTGATAAGAAAGTGATAAGGTGCCAGCCAATCAGCTCCCAACTGTCATTTTTCAAACACAGCCTGTGAGATGACAGTTGGGAGCTGATTGTCTGGCACCTTATCACAGACTTATCACTTTTCACTCTGTCTCCTAACACTGCTTAGTAAATAGACCCCACAGTGACTTTTATCACTCGTTTTGATGACAAAACTTGTTAGTAAATGAGGCCCTGTGTTTGAAAAATGACAGTTAGAAGCTGATTAGTTGGTACTTTCTCTCTACACTTTATCGCTCTCCAAGGTTTGATACATCTCTCCCAAAGTCTCATAACAAGGAAAAAAACCACTAAAAGGCAAAGACATTACTAACACAATGCATATGACAAAAATTGTAACTATGATAGTACCTGGTCTCTTGAGGAAAAGACCAGGAGACAAATGTTAAATAGTTGCAATGGTGTCTGGTCCGTAGTGGATATGACCACATATGAAAACAAAATTCAAACAACAATCTTGTGACACAATGGTCAGAAACATGGGGGGAAATTTTAAACCATATTTTATATGTGAGGTAATTCCCCTAGATAGTTTGTTCCAGCAAAAACCATGGATAATTAATATAAATTAAAATTTGTAACAATATATGTACGTCAGTGAACTAATAATCTATGGGCTATTTCACACACAACGGTTTGCACCGGCCGACAAAAATCCAGGCAAAGCTGGACAGTTTTTGGCCGCCAATTAGTGCCTTTCACATGCAACGAGCTTTGAGACATTTTTAATGCTGTGGGGTTTTTTTCTCCGTGTATTGGGCATGTGCAGCAGCAGCAGTACAAGCTCAGAAAAGCCGTCCGGTGTGGGTGAAAGGAAACATTTTAACATATACCTGACTGACTTGCAGTGACGGCATGGCAGCCGTCCTTGTCAGTGGATATTCCCGGCTGTAACACGGCGACCGTGCCATCTGAAAGGACCCATCTGTTTTCAGGCTTAAATAAAATTAATACATGGCCGGTAAAAATCGTCGTGTGTGAAATAGCCCTATATGTTTCAAAGTGATAAAGTCTGCTTACTTGTCACAGTACAGAGCAATGGCCATCAGCAAGGAATTCTGGGTAGTAGTTTAGCAATTAAATGGAAGGCCTCCTTCAAGGAACTTTATTTTCTAAGCACAGTTATTGTATTTTTGTTGTCTTCAGACATATCTACTGTATAGAATAAAACATAAGTAATCAAATTTTCATTAGAGTTGTTTGAAGGTGCACATTCAATTTATATTAGTTATAAGGCCGATGTACATACATATAGCATAGGTAAGCAATCTGTAGCTTTCCTTCTAGATGAATAAATGAAACAGGCATTATGGAAAATAATGAGCATCTTGTCTTCCATTTCAAGTAATGCATTAATCCCTGAGCCGTAGTAGGTATTTTGCATAGTACAGTGGTTCCAAAGCTTTTCTGAATCACGCCCTAGAGAGTATCAGCACTTTTTCCACGTCACCCATATTGAGAAACTCTGCAAAGATTGGGTAGATTGTGCTGATCTGTCATCTTTAGGTTGGTTATGTGGTGGTGGGCAGGGATGCGCTTTTGTTTGTCCATAATTTAAGATTGGCAGCCACCAGCAATGGTTTTTGCCTATCACATGGACCATAAATTATCTGATTTGGTACTGGACTACCAACCTGTGGCACCCCTGCAAGTGCCCTGCAGCACGCCAGGGTGTCACAGCACCCAGTTTAGGAACCACAGGCATAGTATAAGAGGCATGATTCAGCAGAATATGTTCCCACAAAATTCATGTTTGGGGTCTGTGGTTTGGAATAGTCCATAACTTCCTGCTGTTCTCATCACTGACCCCCTCCATTCCACAACATGCAGAGCCTCCTCTCACATGCTCTCTGACCTCCCATTTCTGTTCATTTGTTTTTATCCCTTGAAGAATGTTACTTGTAAACAGAACAGCTAAGTGTCTGTGTCACACGCTCCCCATTTCCTTTACAAACTAATTAACCCTATTCTGGTCGCCCATGTGGAAACATGGGCATGAGTCCAGTCATTCCATAAGTCACGGACATGCCAACACGTTCTGCCTTGATGTTACAGTAATATCTTCTTCTAGTGTGTAATTATGTGCATCATTACTAGTACAGGAGTAAAAAGACACTGCTTCTAGCAATTTATATATAAACCTTGTGTTCAGCTGACAATATAGGTGATCATCATGTGGTTTAGTGATACACAATTTTTGGAATGTGACTGAATTTAGAAACTAGTCTTTGTGTGGAGAGACCATTATAATGCATATAATCATCCACTACAGCAGCAAATGTCATTATTTATTTGTATACATACAACGTCATCAGAAACTCCAGCAAACATTCAGCACAAAACCCACACAAGGTGATCAGAAAGGAACACTGCACCTTATGAATTAAGTCGCAGAATAAGAATCCCTGGTGTTTTGATATATTCTATTATTTTGAGGCACAAATGAGCTATAAGAGCAATTACACATCATATACTAGTTGTATTACACTCTGGGAAATGTAAATCATTCACAGCTAACTTGTAATAATGTTAATTAAATAGCAACAGCCAGGAAGGATTACAATTTAGCACTGTAGTCTTTTTCCAAATGACATCTGTCATAGGTCATCAAAAGTCAGATGATGCTAGCAAGCAGCAATGTGGATACTGTAGACCAGGGGTAGCCAACCTCGATCCTCGTGAGCTACCAACAGTTCACGTTTTCCAGACCACCTAGCAGGTGCACAGGTGTATTCATTACCAACTAACACATTTGAAAAGATCCACAGGTGGAGCTAATTATATCACTTGTGACCTGCAAAACATGCACCGTTGGTAGCTCTTGAAGACCAGGGTTGGCTACCACTGCTGTAGACCAACTATCTGAAGTGGCAGCTTATTACGGCTTAGTTTTGGGTTGCAGCCTGGGGCACAGGGCAGAAAGGTATCCAAAACTTTCACATTAAACTCCCTGCAGAAAGTAGGACCTTGAGCAGAGATAAAGGAGCTGATTGTGAGGTGCTCACTTGCTGTATATTCCATTGAATTTGAAGAGTCATTATTGTATATTACAATCACTAAATGCTGGGTGTGTTATGTAGTAAGTGTGATCCTAAGTGAATATGAAAGAATGAAGTGTTTAGTAGGTGACCTGGCACAAAGTTAACATGTACAGTAGTAGTCCATGTTTGAACACTTGTCATTGCCTATAAAAGAGATTATTGAACTACAACTCCCAGCTTGCTTTCTGTGCAACAGGTGATTATCTTTAATAAACAGTATTTGAAAACCACTTAGAACAGGAGACAGAACTAGAAGAGGTGTCTGTATGAACACAACACATTGGTACACAGGAAACATGCTGTCACATATAAGGATATATTAAAATACAAAACCCTAAAATACTGAGATTTTAAACAGGCGCTTACTGTCTATTTATCAAAGCATCTCCTAGTGGTGACTATTACTGGTGGTAACCATCAGCGGGTCATCCTGCGATAGTTTCCACTGCCACCAATGATAAATAGCCAGACTGTATTATTGCTGCATACTTACCACTTGCTAGCTCATCTACAAAAGAGGTTTTCATGATGTCAAAGGTGCTAAAACCCTTAAAAAGTCCTTATTCAACAAATGATACACTGTTATCCTTCATATGACCATATTAGGGACAAATAATTCAGTCTGCATACATGACTAAAGATGTAGCAAGCAGAACATAGTTGGATAATGGCATTTCTGTCTCTTCTGTTATAAAGAACATGAAGAACATTCCCAAGAGTGGGAATTGATTTAATCACTAACAAAAATAAATTATTTCTATACAAATCAAGTCAAAATCACTGTTTTATGGTACGTTACGGCTATATTTATAGTATCTCCGTGATTCACAATATTTATAACAAGATTATCTATTTCAAAACTGCAGTGGAAAGTAAAATGTGAAAAATTGGTTCTCTTGCAGCATCATTTATAGAGTTAGAATTGTGCAAGGTGCTGCCATTATCCAGCACACACATATCGCCAACATCTCACACCTGCCTAAGGCTTTCTGTATCTCTCATTCTCTCCCAATAAAACCCACACAAGAGACACAGTAGAAAGAAACAGCACATGCCCCCAGCAGACTGGCTTAGTGCCGAAGGGAGATTTGGAGTGTTTGATGTACTAAGAAACTGCCTCTGACCATAAAAGGAAGAGACATTTTTCTTCAATCCGAATCATGGAAAAAGAGAAAGCTATTTTTAGATGGAAGTCTGGCTGCATCATAGGAGCTGCAAAGTGTGATAGTGATCTATAGCCAGGGCAGGACACATTCACACGCTAACATGTACTATGTACACTCTTAAGTCTACAAATGTATCAGATGGCAAGATATCTATACTGGGACCTATTATTTCCTTATTGCCATGTATTATGGCCAACTAAATGCACTTAAAAAATGCAGAGTACACAGTTTAACAGCTGACATACCGCAGAGAATAAAAACAGTTTTTGCTGCTCATTTGGAACCCTAAGCACATCACATAGGAAATATACATACGGGTCTAAGGATCTGATTCAGACCCGCTCGCTAGATGAGCTCACTCGCACAATGCGTATGCAGATTTGGGAAGGCAGGCGATTGCACAGCAAGGCATTAGCACGAACACTATGTCTTGGCGTGCGATCGTTTTGTGTATGCAGACGCCCACCAGCCTGTCTTAAGAGGCCCACTTATGCACATCATCTCCAGGAAGTGTATGCACCAATCGGTACATCGGGTACCATTGGATGCGATCGCAGCGCTTGTGGCAGACCCAGTGGTGGTTTTAGGGACGGGCTAACAGGGCCGTCGCCCAGAATGCTGGCCCCTTGAATGGCGCCACTGAGTCCCCAGAAGGTAAAAAAAAAAAGAAAAAATCCCACAAGAAAAAAAAAAACAGAGCCGGTCCCTGAACCCCACCCGATAGCTGCCACAGGGAGGCTCCATTTGCCGGGCGCTGGCTGATATTTGGTATCAGCGGGCACCCGGCTCCATCCCTGCAGCGGCAGCCGAAAACCGGAGCTCACTCCTGAGCTCCGGCTCCCACAGAGAGCACTATGGGAGGGACATCATGACGTTATGACGTCTCTCTCATAGATCCGAGGAGCCGGAGCTCACTCCTGAGCTCTGGCTCCCGCAGAGAGCACTATGGGAGGGACGTCATGACATCCCTGAAACGGCGTTGAGATGCTCAGGCACGCCCGTGTTTCCACCTCCACTCTTCCGCTTTTAATCGCCAGTCCCTGTCACCACTCACAAATGGCTTCTCCTGTCACTCACTCTGCTAGGCTCTCTATGCACAGTGAGTGAACGCTTCCCGATCTCTCTCACTGGTTCACACACTGCGATGTGTACGCTTGCGCACAAAGCGAAAATCGGCAGCTACGAGCGAACGCATCCTAGCGAGCGGGTCTGAATCAGGTCCTATGTTCTAAGGCAGGGGTAGCCAACCTTGGTCCTTGTGAGTTACCAACAGTGCATGTTTTCCAGGTCTCCTCACAGAATCACTAGTGAAATAATTAGCTCCACCTGTGCACCACCTAGGTGGTCTGGAAAACGTGAACTGTTAGTAGCTCTCGAGGACTGACGTTGGCTACCCCTGTTCTAAGGGATGGGCAATAAGCAGCCCTCCAGCTGTTGTTGCACTACACATCCCAGCATGCCTTGCAACAGTTTTAGCATAGTCAAATTGCAAAACTGTGGTAGGGTATGCTGGGATGTGTAGTTGAACAACAGCTGGGGGACGGGGCTTATTGCCCACTCCTAAAACTCTATTCATTATCACTTAATTTCTATAAAAGCTGGTGAAAATGAGCATTTTCACCTGCTTTTGTAGAAATTAAGTTTTGGGGCCATTCATTAAAAAGTTAATGCAGGAGATATCACATATATCTGCCGCTTACCCTTCACTTATGGAGGACAGAAGGAGTCCCGGGTTGCAAGGGATACTTTTGGATCCCTCTGCCCCTGTCTGGCTCCTTCCACCGGACACCAGGGCTTTGTGCGCCTGCGTGCACAGTGCACACTAGTTCTACAAATGTGCATTGTAGTGCTTTATATTTCTTTATTGTAGCTATGTGCAGTAAGTTATGTCTGTTTCTTTTATTTCTGGCCAGAAGTCTGCTGTGATACATGTGCTTCTCTTTGGAGAAGATAGTTATCCACGCACCTACAAATACATACATCATTTTAAATATTACATGTATGCATTTAAAATAATTTTCTAGTTGTGTAAATCTGGGCACATACTATGCGATCCGACGCGGATCATAATAATATATATTGTGCAAATCATATAGGGCGTTTGCCTGATCGTGTGTGCACGGCAGTCGTTCATCGTAGCGTCCCATCTGCTGTGCTGCACAGCAGATGGTATACTGCAATGAACGACACCATGCTCATGAATACAGTATGGAACGATATATCACGCTGTCCTACACCGGATCATGTAGTGTGTGCGGCCAACGCCATATATGATTCCATCACATTGTGACGACGCTGGGTACACCGTCGTATAGTGTGTACCCAGCATATGTCAGAGACTGGGACAATACTTTGCTACATTTTTATAACGGGTTGTGTCTTCTCTGCGGTAAACAGTCACAAGCCTGACCTCTATAATACAGGGAGTTCTGAGGCGTGCTGCAGGGGTTTGTTGGAAAGATGTGACAGCAGCAAAGCTCAGCATCTCAGTTAATGTGATGGTTGAGGCTAATGATGATCCTTTTCCCCAGGGTGGAAAAGACGTGAGCCAGCTGTTGCCCAGCTGCTTAGAAACATTTTCCCAAAAACTTTTAAGTTGGTAAAAATAAAAATAAAGACACATGAGATCCAGCTTCTTGTACAACTCCCCCTTTACTCATAATACAAGCTATGGCCAGGGGGTCAAATCTCCAGGAAAACACTCATCATCCCCAGAGACAAAAATTGGACAGCATCCAATTTTTGGAGGGAGCCTAATTTAGAGTTCACATGGCAATAAAAATCCTGATTTGGTCACTCCTTCAAATACCACTCATATCACAAAACTGTTTGGCCTTGTTGGGATTTCAGGACAATGATGATGTATATGGAGCCCTTTGAGAAGTCTGAAAAGCAGCTAACTCAGACCTAATAGAGTGCTTCCAATTCTTGGAACAGATGTGATGAGAGAGATGGAGAGAAGCCAACTATCCAATAAAGAATGTTCCCTGATTCCTTCCAGATCCATCAGAGTCTCAAACCTTAGACGACTACTAAGCAAGAGAGCCTCTAGCAGGGACATTGCTTATCTGGAAGTACATTAATATTTACAATAAAAAAATACACAGTTTTAACCACTGTACTAGAGTAACACTACACATGTGAAACCCTGGGGGAGATATATCAAGCATTGGAGAGAGATAAAGTATCAACCAATCAGCTTATGTCAATTGTCACTTTACAGACTGTGCTTGAAAAATGACAGTTAGGAACTGATTGGTTGGTACTTTATCTCTCTCCAGGACTTTATCCCCCCGTGGAGAAGTCTAACTGTAACAGTGGTGTATCAAAACAAATTGCAGCAGTCACAAATGCAGCATGTGGGCCCAGATTCTTTGCATTTAGAGCACTATTGCAATGTATACCATAAACAAACTCTCTCTAACTCTACTGTGCCACCTGCAGTGGTATCCTTTGTTATTTCTCCTCAGACATTCTGCATCACATGTGTACCATTAGGAATCGGTATGTAATGCCGGCAGTTGGGATGTATCCTGTCAAAACACAGACAGCGGCATCCCCATTGGTTGGTATCCCGACAGGGGTTGTGTAAGTATACTTACCCTTCTCCCCCTAACCCTCCCTTTTTGTAGTTTAACCGTCCCCACCCCTCACCCTAACCTTCCCCGTTAGGTTTAGGCACTAAGTCTCCCCCCATTTTGCCGAAACCTGACCCTCCCCCCCAGTGGTGTCTAACCCTCCCCCCTAGGGGTGCATAACCCTAACCTCCCCCCCAGGCAGCCTAAACCTAACCCCCCTCCCCCTCGGCTAACAGTAAGGGTGCCCCGGACTTACCTTGTTCGGGCTGCCGTCAGTATTTCAACGCCTATCTTAAGTCCCTTGTCGGACTTCCCCCGTCGGTCGCGGCCCGCCGGTCTCATAACTACATCCCATACTGATATGCATAGCTATTTGTGCTTTCTGCCCGTTACCATAATGGGAGCCTTCTAATTTGTAACTAACTGTAAAACACCGCTGCCAACCAGAGAGTAGATAACTATGTTTCTACCCCTTAAGCTGCACATAATGGGGGTCAGGGGCGTCCCTAGGTATTTGAAGGCACCATAGCAACAGTTTGTAAGGGCCTCTATGTACCACCCTATGGTGAAAAATATATATAACACATGTATCTTTGACAAGGAAGATGGGGCCCCCTCAGCTCTGAATACATAGGAGGAGGGGCCCTAGATTGCACACCCTAAGCACAATGTGAGGTGCTACTTGCTGAGACTTGTAGTGCTGCTAGCAGAAAAAGAGACAGATGCAAGTGCACACTCTAACTATGCTGAACCTAATAATTATATTGCTAAATTGCATCCAAGAGGTTCTTAGCATAACAATGGTCACAATTATGGGCCTGCCCACCGCGTCCAGGTGACCTCTATCAGGCAGGTCCCTAACACTCCTATGGAACAAATACAGGGAACGGGACCCCCCAGGCCAACCCAGCAGAACTGCCCCATGGCATCACAATAGTGTGAGATTTAAAGTGAGGGCTAAAGAATAATAAAGAAGAAGGCCTATGTGTTAAGTCTTACATAAGTAGGAGGTTATAATAAAGAGTGTATGAAGTGTTACATATACAAAAAACAAACTAAATAAGTGAAAAGGTGTACATTATGATGCCATGAAGCAGTCCAGCCACACCAGCCCAGAGACCCGCACCCCAATACCAGTCCCAAAACGGACACACAGCATATGTATAATAGGTTTTACCCACAGTGTGCCTCATAAGATGTGCAGTCTTGGAGTACAAGGACCCCTTGCTAATTAAAAACACCCAGGAACAGGTGAGAGGGGTGCTAATCAAGATGGAAGGAGTCTCGTCCTTCCAGTGTAGGGCCCTAGATTGCACACCATTAGCACAATGTGAGGTGCTACTTGCTGAGACTTGTAGTGCTGCTAGCAGAAAAAGAGACAGATGCAAGTGCACACTAACTATGCTGAACCTAATAATTGGACGCAGTGGCGATATTTATACAGTTGAGAGATGTTTTGCTACTGTGTGTGTGTGTGAGTGTAACCAGGGCCATAGCTAGGGTAGTGAGGCCGGTGCCATCGCACAGGGCACCACAGGTCAGGGGGCGCTGTTTGGGTCTGTCAAATTTCTGTTTATTATCATTCTTGCTTGTAGCTTCCTCTTATTTCATCCCCAGCATCTCCTGGCCTCTCCTATCTCTTCCCTAGCCCTTCCCCATTAGGCCATGGCCCTTTTTTGGGTGCATTATGTCCCTTTGAAAAATGTGGGGGGGGGCAAAGCTCTTTATGGTACAGGGCACCAAAAAGTCTAGTTACGGCTCTGTGTGTAACGTCCAGAAATCCCTTACTGCGCAAACCCAAGTGTCCTATGCCGCACACAACTGCATTTGTTATTACTAACATTAATGAACAGGGATGTGCAGGCAGGGGAGGCAGAGCCTCCCCTGTCATACTCCCGCCCCTATCATACTACCTGTCATGCGCCAGTGTTTTGATATAAAAAACTGTGTTTTTATACATGTGTGCCTCCCCAGCCATTGTCCTCACCGCACGTCACTGTTTGGAAAGGGATTTGCGATCTCTGGACATATCAGGATGGAGGCTGGGAGATGACCTAATGTGATTGTAAAAAGGGGCCATGTCATGGGCATGTTAGGGCTGCTGTGTAACTACAATGCTTCAGATACCATGTTTAGTTGGATTAGAGGATAGTAGCTAGTAGTGACGCTAGTCTCCCACAAATGCTCATGATGTGACTAATACTGCGTCGATGTTGGTGTGTTTACAATCTCCATAGCAAATGCACAGACCGCAGAGCCTGAAAGTGGGCGTCTCACCACTCGTACACTCCATCAAACGGTGGAACACAAAGGGAAGGCTGAGATTAGCATTTGCATATTCCCACAAGCGCTATTGAGAGTGGCTGCGAGCATGGCTGTATTAATCGCTCACATAGGAGGCTATACTCAGATGGACAATCTGCCCCTGCCATAGGACTGGTGCAAGTTTCGATGGTGCATCTATAGGGCGACTCAGTCTCTGTACATTCGGACCCAGAGATGTACACCAGGGAAAGGCTTAGTAGCGGCATTAGCATAATGTTGAAAGTGAGACACACAACCGGCAAAAGACGCAGGAACGGGCACAGCTGCTTCCAACTCAGAATCACCCAAGTGCCCTACACACTGCAGAACCTGGCATTTGAAGAAGATAATGTACAACATTTTCTAGATGCTGTGTAGTACAGTCAATTTATTATTGTAATTATATGCCTTTGATTAATACTACTATTTAGATTATTCAAGTGCAGGGTCAATAACTAGTCTATATGGACTTTTCACCTACATAATACAGTATATTGTAAGTCTATTGTTGATTTGTTAATGGAGTAAAGTAGATGAGCCGTTCTCAAACTAAAGGGTCTATGTACTAAGCCTTGGAGAAAGATAAAGTGCATGGAGATAAAGTACCAACCTATCAGCTCCTAACCGTCATTTTTCAAACACAGCCTGTAAAGTGACAGGAGCTGATTAGTTGGTACTTTATCTCTCTTCAAGGCTTAGGGCCTGATTCAGAGCTGAACGCTCTGACCAGAGCGCTCGCTCTGAATCAGCGCCCTCTTACCTGAAAATGAAGCGGCCACCTGGCCGCTCGCATAGCTGTGGGTGACCACCCACAGCATATGCGAGCGGCCAAAAAGATGGTCGCGATGGTCTTTGGCCATCGCGACCATCGGGCTTGCGACGAGACCCTGCGGTAGGGTCTCGTTGCCGCAAGCCCAGGAGTGATTTTGGCTCTATCAGAGCCAAAATCACTCCCACTGACATCATTACTGATGTCAGTGGGGCCGGCTTCAGATGGTAGGCGTTCCCATGGGAACGCCTCCGTCTGGCAGCCATGCCCCCAGCACACCCACCAAAGGGGGCATGCTGTCACTCACCATCGACAGCACGCCCCCTTTGCTGCGAGACCCCGAGCGACGTATTTATCGTCGCTCGCCGGGTCTCGCGCATGTGCACGACGGAGCTCCCTCCGTCGTGTGCATGCGCATTCGGCAAACATCGACCCACTTGCAAGCATCATTTGCTCGCGAGCGGGTCTGAATGACCCCCTTAGTACATAGATTTCCATGGGACTGATTCAGCACGGATTGCAGTTGCGATGGAGCTGCAAAAATATGCTAATGCCTGCCAGCGCTCAGCCAGCATAGAGACACCCACTACTGCTTTCTCACATCCGTAATACCCCGCAGTCCTGCGTACACATCGGTAACATCGAAACACATCGGCCCGTCATGCACAATTACTGTACAGCAGGTCTATTGTAAGTTTCATCGCACGCAGTGAGTACTCAAGCTGCGTAGGCAATCACAGAAGCTAATTTATGCACGCCCATGCAACGGCGTTCAAACGGATAGGCACGCCTGCATTTCTGCAACCAATCCCTTCCCCGTTACGACCACTCCCAAACACTTACGGCCTGTCGCTCATTCTGAGATGGATTCCTGTCCGCATGTGCAATCGCAATGCAATCACCGTGCACTCGCAGTACGCAACAATCGGCCAATCTGCGCACGCGGTTGCAACTGCGATCCGTGCTGAATCAGGCCAAGCTCTACCGAATAGACATTTGCTATATTGTCTCCTCTTTAGATACAAGTTAGTCATAATGACATCATTTCATATTATTGACTCATTTAGGTTCGGCAGAAGTACTCTAAGGGTGGGTGATTATGGCTTGGACAGAACTAACCAGGGGCCATTCACAATAAACTTTACCGCACATCCTAGCCTCTCTGAATCCACATCATTGTCAAGTCATTACAATTGGTTAATTGTGCTTAGATTATGTAACGTATCCTCTGTTTCTTGCAGGCATGATTTCAAGACATGTCCCCAGCAATCATGGAGGTGGAACAAAGCAGCAGCCTTATTATATGCTAGGAGGACAAGTTGTGGGTTTGGCACAGACAGCTGCGGTGTGGAGTATAGCATTCCAGTCCTGTGGCCAGCAGGAGGCCAGGTGAGACAAGTGGAGAGGATGGTGGGGGACCCTGCTCATAATCAGCTTTTATGGCTTTGAATAATTTCCTAACATTTAGTCCAAACCTCATTTTAACAGCTGGCGAGCAAGACAGAGGAAATACCTTACACAGTTGTATATAATAGTATCTGTCACAGAGCAGCCTATTTAACTCACTGCTAACTTCACTGCCAAGAGTCAGCCACGCAAGACTTGCACTTTTTAAGACGTCTCTGTATTTTCAAACTCTAACACTACTTATTATTATTAAACATTTCACTATTTGTAAACAGCTTGCAATATAGTAAATCTGATAAAGCTATAATCCTCCCCAGTATTATAAAAGTTTAGTTAATCGCATGTGTATATACAGAAAATGTTGCACAACCTCGGATCTCTGGATCTCTGCTCCTAACCCATAAATAATAATTCTATCCTAATGTGTTTCATCCTTTGTTCCCAGTGTGGTGAAAAGCAGTGATACTATTGTAGCATATCCTTCATTACTGGTCTTTCCTTCACCCTCTCGTTCTATAACGGATGCTTGCTACTCCGGATTGCCCAGTGTCTCCCAGCCCAAGGTGCAGTGCTGCATCTCTGGTCAGTTGTGAGTCTGAGATGAAGCACTGTAGCTCGGGAAGGCGGAAATCTGCTGCCACAGAGAAGACCACTGGAATCATGGCAGCAGGAAGACTTGAAGACTTGTCGAAGGAGAATACTTCACTATCAACCCACATTTACTACCTCAATGGTAAATCAACAAATGCCTGTGTGTCATAACATTTTTTCCCTCAGAGATGAACATTTCAATGATTTTGAAATGTATCTTTGCTAACAAAATTAGAAAGTTTTAAAGATTAATCATATTCATGAGCCAGTATTTATATCAGTAGGCAAATACCTATTATTATTATTATCATTTATTTATATGGCGCCACAAATGTTCCGCAGCACCTTACAAAGTACATAAACAAGTTGTAGACAAGCGACTTACAGAACAATACAATACAGGACCAGGACATGGATAATATTTCATTGCTACATTAGCGACCATAACACCCAGATAAGCAACAGAACATAAGCAACCAAGTGTTAGGTGCCCTAATGGTGAGTAAGAAGTAGATGAAACTAAAGTAGGGAGAAGCACAAGAGGGTAGAGGGCCCTGCTCGTAAGAGCTTACATTCTAAAAGGATGTTGGATGTTATTTGTTGGTTTCTATGATAGCTTATTATCACTAATGTTCTTTTACGTGTTGATAAGGGGAACACTGTAACTGCACGGTCCAATTTAAAGCTACACATACACTATTTGGATATGAAATATGTTCAGTATAACCAAGATCAGCTGTAAATCCCCCATCCTCAGATCAGTAATACCTGTTTGTAGACAGCTACAAGCTAATCATATATGAAGTGATACATGTTAACTTTCCTTGAGCAGAAGTTGTTCTACAGTAGAAAATTGAGTGCTGTGTGACCAGCATATGTTATGTGCCAGGAAGACCATTGTGACCTTTGTGACCTGGTCCTCACGGTCCAGTTTTCCCAGGAATCCCTTGGGTGCTGTTGTGGGGATTCCTGGAAATACTGTTCTTGAGGTCTAGGGTAAGCAGCCAGAGACCTCGACTTCATACTCATTAATGACTGATAGGAAATTAAGATAGCTGGGCATGATCACATGCATTCAACTACAGAAATTCCTATTGTATGATAGCTGTATATATTGCTTTCTTTGTGTCGGAGCTTGTTCTTGTATTTAATCTTTTTGTTTAGATTATTAAGAACTACTTTAAATTTAAAAAAAAAACAATATATAAAACTTTAACTAAATGCTAAATAGGACTGCAATGGGAACCAACATCATGAAATAGCTGATTTAGATCTTTGTTAATTATGTGTCTTGGTAAACATATGTCTGAAATATATAAAGCATATAATAATAATAATCATAAATAATAATAATCATAAATAATGCTGACCACTGTCAGGAAGTACATAAAGCATCTTCATGTGTGAAGTATCGTTGAGCTTCAGTGACCAAGCTGCACCGACACAGAATTGGCAACAAGTAATGTACGCTGCTTTTCCAGTATTCGTAATATGCCAGAGAGATGTACAAGGCAGTAGCCATGCTGCTGGGCCACAGAGCTTTCCCTTAACTAATTGCTGCACCAACTGCAAAGTTGTCACATCAGTGGTGCTAACCCACGCACATATGAAATATGCATGCTGCCAAGTGTCTGCTGCATGAATGTGTAGTAATAACTGCAAACTAGTAGCATTGCAGCCACGCAGCATGTGTATCTCACATGTGTTTGGGGCTCAACTGGTGAACCCGTATAGGGGGACAGCTAATGGAAACTCTAGATGGTGATCCATCTCCCATCATGCATAGTGAAAGCCGATGGAGGACAATGATCACATTTTAATGTGTTACTGCACTTTATTTTTCCTGTCACTGTTCTGCTCTGTTCTTTCATAATAGTCTCTATAAGACATGTGAGAAGAAAGCACCTGGGGTCCTCAATAAAACTTTTCATGTTACCCGAAATCTGCTAGTGTTTTTCTTGACTTAGGAGAAGACTGGAATGTGGTTTCTTAAACTTTGTTGTAAAACAATTTATGATCAGAAATGTTTTCTGGCAGGAAGGGGAACAGGAAGAGTGATGACTAGTAAGATGGAGAGATGGCTGGCTGGAATCTTCCACATTTAAAGAAGTAAACTTTTATGGTGCATACACACGGTCAGATTTTTCCTTCAGATCTGAACGATAACGATTTAAAAATCGTTCAGTCGGTCATATCTGAAGGAAAATCTGACATATCTGACATGCCTGAACGATGGACGATGAACGATGCGCGTTCCCGTTTGTCAGATAACGATATCTGACATCTGATGTGTTTGCAGTCAGACTTGGACGATTCCATTCATTTTAATGCAGTCAAAAATCGTTCAGTTGTTCATATCTGAAGGAAAATCTGACATATCTGACATGCCTGAACGATGGACGATGAACGATGCGCGTTCCCGTTTGTCAGATAACGATATCTGACATCTGATGTGTTTGCAGTCAGACTTGGACGATTCCATTCATTTTAATGCAGTCAAAAATCGTTCAATCGTTCAAAACTTTGGTCAAATCGTTCAATCATTCCTCTGACAAATCTGACCGTGTGTATGCTCCATTAGAGGTACTGGGGCAGATGTACTAAGCTCTGGAAAGTGATACATTGGAGAGTGATACACTACCAACTAATCAGCTCCTAACTGTCATTTTTCAAACACAGCCTGTAACATGACAGTTGGGAGCTGTGTGGTTGGTAGTTTATCACTTTCCAGTGTTTAGTACATCTACAAATGATAAGAGGGTTCGGAAAACGTTCATATTTTTCTCATACCTTACCAGAAATAGAAAAGAAAAGGATTGTCATGAGAATGGCCAAGGTGGTTTCAGAAGATGCAGGTGAATAAATATTGGGTGTATTAGGATTAAAACCATCTTGATTTGCCTTACTTGTAATGGGGCCATAGGTGTTTTATAAATTAAATGCAACACAGGAGAAGATTTTTAATCGGGGGGTTTACAAACCATCAATCTTCATCGATTTTACCAGGGAACTTAAAGTGGCAAGTTTTGTAAGGGTAATTTACAGTGTGTATTGCCTTAACAAATTAAAGCTGTCGATTGATAAACCCACTGGAGTCATGAGTGAGCAGAGGCTGTAAGAGGACTGCAGGACAGGGAATCAGTATTGGAGGGTATAAGTTATGCAGGGCTGTATGTAAAAGATCACAGTTGTGTACAGTTGTTTATAATGTGAATGTACATGATTCTGGTGGCAATAGGAGGCCAGGGAATATAATTACACAGAAAGGAAGCAGGTAAGGAGCAGTGGGTGGTGTAAGCAGGTCTGACAGGATTGGAATAGGAGGCTATAAAGCTAAAGATTGTCTAATAAGAGGTTACAGCAGTCAATGTAGACTAATATGAGAGAAGGGATAAATATAGGGTACCCATACATTGTTAATTAAGTACACAAAAATAAAATGGTGGCATCAGGGGTGGCTCCAGAGGTGGGGCTGCAGCGCAGTCCAAGATTCAAACAGGGGAGCCACACCAACTGCCTTTTCAAATGCTGCCAAACATCACCGGCCGGGACTCACTGGCAGTTGGTGTAGCTCCCCTATTTGAATCTTGGACTGCGCTGCAGTCCCAACTACGGAACCTCCACTGGGTGGCATCCATGTGACTTTTTTCGTGCAGGCCATGAATCTGAGTGCAAAGAGTAGTACGCAGCCCCGTTGGTTTGCTTACTACTCCGATTGTGAGAGACCTGTGCATGTGCAGGTCTCCCTCTTTGCGAAATTACTCGCAGTTCCCCTAAGCCGCAGCATGTTGCTTGGGGTAGCGGAGACTGGGACCATTTTACAAAACAGGGATTTATCGCCCCCATTTTGTAGGTGTGGCCAGTCCAGGGTCTGCGTCTTCAGGAGCAGCCTTCCTGGCACCAGATGAGCAGTACCACTGGTCTTTCTGAGTAAGCTGTGGCAGCACTCGGATCTGCAGTGCAGCAGGAAGGCATCTATGCTGCATTAGTATATTAGTTGTACAGTATGGCACAGGCACTTTCCTGCGGCTTTGCAATACCATACAACTCTGAATCAGGCCCAAAAGGCACAGTTGTAGAAGCCTATCTCCAAGCTATCCAGTTGCCTTGTTGACATTTAGAAGTCGACAATCAGAATATTGACACCAGAATGTTGACAAATTATGAATGTCAACATTAGGTCGACATTCAATATGCAGACATGCATTTTCATCATCATGGTTAAAATGTCAACATGTTCAGAAATGACTACATTTAACATGTCAACACCAAAATGTCGACATATGGTTTTTTTTGTTGATTTTTAGGGCTAGGTTTAGTGTTTAGTTTAATTCTGATTGCCAACCTTCTGAATGTCAACAAGTCATACCACACCCATTTACAATTGTCCAGGTAATTTGTGTACATATGGAGAGAGGGTGAATTATTAGAAAATAAAGTGACTAAGAATTCTAGTGGATAAAAGTTGGTTATCCCAGGATTCCAGTACAGAGGAAGATATGATGTCATATGGGATCTATGTACTTGGAGAGATAGAAAGTGGATGGAGATAGAGTACTAACCAATCAGTTTCTGACCCTCTTATCTCTCTCCAAGGCTAAGTACATAGGGGTCTATTTACTAAGCAGTGTTAGGAGACAGAGTAAAAAGTGATAAGAAAGTGACAAGGCGCCAGCTAATCAGCTCCCAACTGTCATTTTTCAAACACAGCCTGTGAGATGGCAGTTGGGAGCTGATTGGCTGGCACCTTATCACCTTTCACTCAGTCTCCTAACACTGCTTAGTAAATAGACCCCATAGACCCCATATAATGATTGAATAAAAAGCTAGGATGAAAACAAGCAAGAGGGAAGTATTATGTAGACAAACACACTGGAGGATATGGTTGACTGTGTCTTGGGCTAAGAGAAGGAGCAGAAGTGAAGGAGGGATATGAGGGAGCAATTAGGGACAGTTAGGGGAGGTTGATGTGTGTGAGACTTATGCGCGTGCAGTGTAACCTATAATAACATTCTTATTGAGGGCATTACTATCTGTTACTATGAAGGTAATTTACATCAACATTCTCACCATATTACCAAGCAACACTTGTCAGATAGTATCTAATGTTTGGTAATAAAAACTCCAGGTGAGCTTTTACCTGAGAGAGGGGGTGATAGAGGTCATTTTGATTGAGTAACTGGTTCAGTCCAAATTATACTGTTACAGGAGAACAATAGCCTAGGATTTAGAAGAGACTATCAATATTAAAAGCCATAGCGCAGAAGCAGTGGCGGCACTGGGGTCGGTGACGCCCAATGGCCAGTAAGTCCCTGGTGGGCGCCTGAAAAGGTGTGCATGACCCACTGGGAGGGGCGTGGCCTCATTGCATATCCCCGTTTCATCACTCTGGAGGCGTGCCCAGCACTCCCGGAGATGTCAGGCTGCCCCCAGAGACTCTCCCTGCACTGCCGGCTCCTCCTCAGTAACCGGGCGCTGGGCGCTGCACTGTGAGTTTGATGTGCAGCACCCGGCTCCCTGTCACTGAGGAGGAGCCAGCATTTTGGTGTCACCCCCTCGGAGGCTGACAACCAGTGCAGTCCGCTCCCCCCCTAGTGACGCCACTGCCCAGAAGCATCTATATACTGTGGATTGATAATATATTATGTATACATATGACAGGATATATACAGTTCTCATCCTGGACAACAAAGCGCCAATATCAACTACACCGTGTATTCTCAGAGACTGCAGGGGAACACTTTTTAAACTATTTAGTGGTGAGTGCGTACAGTATAGAGGTGCAGTATATATACATCCTGAATTGTTATACACTTGATTATTGTATCGCCTTAAATTTCTTTAGTAACAGCCCACACTCTTGTAACAAATAAATAAAGCAACAACTGTTATCCAGTTGTACAATAAACACATTTTAACTAACATAACCTACAGTAATAATTGTGTGGTGTAACAACCTTTATACAGTGTGTTCCTTAAGGGCAGATATTTCCTGAGTTGATCCCCTGGTGAAAGCAACAGCCCTAATATAACAGTACAATCAGAGACAGGTGAGGACGCAGTCTCACAACACACGGCACCCAGGAAACCAAGATTCCTCTATACACTGCAACAGAGAAGTGTAAATATTGGTTAAATGATTGTCTGCAATGTATTAAAATGGATAAAAGGTGTGAAAAACACTGGAAGAACGTATCTTTCAGACTTGACAGTTCCCTTGTTTCATGTGTCAGAAGACTCATACAAATACTTTGGGCTGGCTGGAAGCAGGGTATGGATTGGGCTATTTGCGCTCACCAAGTCTGCATCAGCTCTTCCCGTATATACCCAGTTGCCATATACCCTACTAAAATCTAAAAATGAAACGTATGTTTGTTGCTCAATCACGGCCAAACCTTTGAATTCATTGACTTGACAATTCGCATAAGAATAGTTTACAGGTTGTGTTAGAACATAAGCTATGTGTTTTCCCATACATCCCACTCACATTCACGTTTGGTGTACCAACTCCAATGTGCATGTGCGGCAAGGAACCCACCACGCAGAGCACATAATAGGGAGATCTGTATTGCTGCTGGTAACATATGTAATCACACTCCACCCAAAATAGTTCACTTATAATATAATGCACATTTCATTCTACACATACAATTAAAGACATTACATTCCAATGACTAATACCATCCAAAAAATACCATTTAGGACAATTAAATTGATACAGTTAGTATCAGAAAGATACTAAGGTCAAGTAAAAGTATCAGAAAGATACTATGCTCAAATAAAAAATACATACAAATACACCAGTTTCAGGCAATGTGCTGCACAGCAGAAAGCAAGTCTGAAATTGCTTACCAAAATGATATGGTCAGCCTGGTTAATCATAAAATGTTAAAACACCATCACAGTACTGTTATGTACAGCGACAAAAGCGTTTCGTGTCCAGTAGAGTTCCTCAATTCTCTAGGAATATCAGGAGTACCTTCTTATAAGCTCAAACTCAAAGTCGGGGGTTTCAGTGCTATTGATGCGCAACATTGATGCACCCAAGCTATGTAATGGTACAATATTACCTATTACGAGTCTCAGAAAAAATATCATTTGAGCTACAATTTTGACAGGATCAGCAAGGAGACAAAATGTACCCAAACCCAGGATTCCCATAACACCTACAGATCTACCATTTCAATTTAAGTGACTCTAATTCCCCCTGAGTCTAGCGTTTGCCAGGTCCATCAACAAATCACAGGGCCAAACTCTGTACGTGGCAGGTATACACTTGGAGACGTTTTGCTTTATGTTGCTTGATCACGAGTTTCAAGCGGTGGCAATATGTATATATTAGCGCCAGAAAGAAAAACATTAAAATGTTGTCTACAAAAACGCCCATCGGGAAACTTCACTACTATTGTTTTTGCTCTTCATAATATTACTTTAAGCGCCACTTAGATGTCCGCATACAAAATCCCCTATTCATTTTATTCTAATGACATTTGGTCACGGACTTGTCTGGGCAACGCCGGGTAATACAGCTAGTCATTCATAAAAGAACTTAAACAATGTTTTAATGCAAGGTTTTTTTGTTGCAATCAAGTGTAACATTTTCTCTCTTATAGGTTTCACATGGTTTTCTTGTAGCGTCATATATTACATACATTATAGCGCTCATCTTTCAGTTACAATGTTTACTTTGCTTTATAGCCTTGACTAGAGCTGAAGGCACAGATGACTGGTTTGGGCCCATTTACTGATATTCACTTGAGAATAACATCAAACTTTGACTGACAGGAACTCCCAGAATACTTGTACTGGTTTATTATTGTTTCCATCAAGAAATACAAAGGGCTCGTTAGAAGCGAGCAAGTGTTACTTCTGCTAATAAAAATCTGAAATTACTTCTAGAAGTATGCTTAACATACATGTACATACCACTGAACATAGCTAATGGCAGAAGTTGGTTTTACAAATAGACACTTGACCAGGATTAACTCTGGTTCCAGTGTAAAATCCACTGTATTGCACTATTAAAATGAAAAATAAAAACAAGACAACATTTTAGTGTCAAATTAATAACATTTTATTTGGAATCAAGCTGCATCTTCAACTTTTGGTCTACCCTAGTCCATAAATATCTACTTGTATAACAGTGCACACTCTTATACAAAAGTATACTAAAAGTAAGGTATAGGATTTAGGAAAATAGTGAAGGAACGGCGCCTTCAGTGTACCAGTTCTTTTTAGATATTTGGCAACAATACTGTTCATATAGAGTCCATATAATCTTTATCCTGATGGGATCTCCATGTATACTGTCCCAGGTGTATATCTCAAAAAAGAAGAGAATAAAAACCAACATAGTGTAACCTGATATAAAGTCTTAATATAAGATATGAGACTGTGCTGATTGCACAGACTAGAAATGGTGTCAGAGAAAATGAAAGCCAGCAATCACCAGCACCCAAATAAATGCAAGCCTCGTACCGGATAACACTTTTTCATACAGCAATGTAATTAGGGTCTCTTCTCCTTAAGCATCAATCCGCTCCAAGGAAGATATGTAAATATAAAAGAGAGAGCCTCCAGATCGTGTGATACGTTTTTTAACATACACAATGTGTCAAGAATATAGAACTGTGCTGATTATACAGAGTTATACCAAATTAGAAATGGTGTCAGAGAAGATAGCAATCACCAACACCCAAATAAATGTAAGCCTCGTACCGGATGACACTTTTCATACAGCAATGTAAATAAGATCTCTTCTCCTTAAACATAAGTCAGCTCCAAGTTAGATATGTAAATATAAAAGAGAGAGTCTCCAGATCATGTGATACATTTATTTACATACACAATATTTAATTAGAAATACAAAAAAGACTCGTACAATATAGATATTAAAAGTAAGCTTATCTGTCCAAAGTGTTGTGGAGGTAATTTACAGGTGGTCCAATCTCCCACCCAACATGTTTCGTCCTGCTTGTAGTCTCTGGGGACTTCTCGTGAGTGCAATCTGCAGGCTCCCAGCCGCGTGAGGCGGGGGACTCCCGAGACCGGATCGTCAGAGCGAGAAGGCAGCAATCGGGAGCTGAGCAATCTCTCCAGACGATCAAGACTACGAGACTACAAGCAGGATGAAACATGTTGAGTGGGAGATTGGACCACCTGTAAATTACCTCCACAACAGTTTGGACAGATAAGCTTACTTTTAATATCTATGTTGTACGAGTCTTTTTTGTATTTCTAATTAAATATTGTGTATGTAAAAAAACGTATCACACGATCTGGAGGCTCTCTCTTTTATATTTACATATCTACCTTGGAGCGGATTGGTGCTTAAGGAGAAGAGACCCTAATTACATTGCTGTATGAAAAAGTGTTATCCGGTACGAGGCTTGCATTTATTTGGGTGCTGGTGATTGCTGGCTTTCATTTTTTCTGACACCATTTCTAGTCTGTGCAATCAGCACAGTCTCATATCTTATATTAAGACTTTATATCAGGTTACACTATGTTGGTTTTTACTCTCTTCTTTTTTTGAGATATACACCTGGGACATTATACACGGAGATCCAGTCAGGATAAAGATTATATGGACTTTATATGAACAGTGTTGTTGCTAAATATCTAAAAAGAACTGGTACACTGAAGGCGCCGTTCCTTCACTATTTTCCTAAATCTTTAAATGATTGTTTGAATAGAAGGATTGGCAGCCACCTTAAAAAGAGAGTGTCCATACTTGTATGTGTATAATTATTCACTTTTTTATCTTTATTTATATTGCATGAGCTTTGTGCGTCACTTACACTATTTTATCTAAAAGTAAGGTATATTTACTAAAGTGCAGGATTTTAGAAGTGGAGATGTTGCCCATAGCAACCAATCAGATTCTACTTAACATTTATCTAACACCTTATAGAAGATAATAGCTAGAATCTGATAGGTTGCAATGGGCAACATCTCCACTTCTAAAAACCGGCACTTTAGTAAATATACCCCTAAGTGCATGCACTAACAATAGAAAAACAGAAACCAGCAAATGGACACTACGAACAGTCAATTAGACTAGAAAAAAAAACGATCAATTTTATGAAAAAGTCTGAATTCTGATCCGATGTCAGTGCCCCCTAACCTCATGTGGTCATAATTTCTATTGAAGACTAAGAACAGAGCATTGTTAATTGCATCATTATTGACTGAACCCCTGATTCTGGATAAATGACTTTTGAATGAGCATAAAATTGCATGTCGCCTTAATGGGAACACTCAGAGTAGAGAAATAATAAACTTGTCAATGGGTAGCTTACAAAGGGCACTAACATGAATTTTAGCTTTAGTTCTATTCTGATATTGTATTGCTGGGCAGCTTTCATATAATCTCTGGAGATACCACTTTAAGTCCCCCCTCTATGGACGATGGTGCAGGGATTGGGAGGAAGCATGGCCAGCTGCATTATGGATGGGTAGCAATGTGCTCCTGGTGGAGATGATAACTAGCAATCCCCGGGAGGGAACATTGGCAGAGGCCATGCAGGGAGTTGGTTGTGGCTGTTAGGATTAGTGACAGGGACTGATTCAGAGTTGTACATAAACCCGATGGTTTGCCTCCAACTCCTTTGTTAGAAAATCTGTGCAAATCTCCTTCTGCAAGCTCACTGGAGACGGGAGCCTGATTGACAGCCAACGCGCTGAAGCCAGTGACTGCATCCTTGGAGGCAGCTTCACTGGCTTCAGCTTCCTGAAACAATCGGCCAGCCTGCATAACCTCAAGGTTTCTTAAATGATAATAGAATACAACAGATAGATAGAAAACACCTGATATTCTGCGCTACAGTAGGGTGCAGGACCAAACCCTTTGTGCAAGTCAACAAATCTTGTAAAACATATATACAATAAGGAAAAAATGTTTATGAAGCACCATGTTTATGTAAGCTTTAAGTAAGTATTCTGCTACTTTGTGGTTTGGAAGTTTTTTTATTCTCACCTTTGCGGAGTTAGTTCTTTGTGGGGCATTCACCTGCATGCTTTGAACCTACACTCAGGGTGTGCTACAGTGACTATCAATCAAGTATATTTTTCTAATACAATTTTTATATGATTTTGTTCCATATTCTCCAACTGATGAGTGTACAATGTCCATTTAATTCTGGATCAAGACACATCGTTTTTGGCTGAAACAAGTTTGGCACAAGATTTATTACCCTTTTTTCCTTATTCTTAAATGATAATGGTCACACAGAGCGATCAGATGTCTTTGTCCTCGGACACAGCTGCGGATCAAAGAAGCCGGCAGGAGGAGTCTATTGACACAAGCTGCCACCTGTGGCATTAGCATATTATTGCACAGTAGCTGCGTCTTTGGACAATAGTGTGCAATAACATACAACTCTGAATGAGGGTCAGGGTTAGGAGCAGTGGCAAACTTTGGAGTTCCACTGCATGTAAGGTCATTTAGACAGACTGTTGCTATAGGTGCTAGGCATTGGCCTAACTTACATCTTCCCCACCCCAGCCTTCCTAGATCCGGACCCTGACTATCCCTGTAAAATGCAGCACACTGTTGTCTGCTTCCAGAACCCTGGTTCTCCCCTCTGGACTGCCCACCAGTGCCAGGACTTTGATGCCCACCATTGGACTTACATGGATCCTAGATTCCAGGACTCCAGAGGCCATTATTCTGCCTCCAACTGGATCTTGACTGCCAATTCTGGCCTCCCCTGCAATACTCTGGACTCCTTCTTCTCATCTCCCACAGTTCCTAATCTTCTGGATCACACTCCTTTTAGAACCATCTGACCCTCTTTTTCCTCCTTCGAGGTCCACTCTATACACCTCTTCCACCATATTCACCTTCAGATCATTGTCATCTATCGCCCCACCCCCTGGTACCTCCCACCATCTTTCTACAAAACTTTGCCTGGCTTCAAAACTTCCTCTCCTCTGACCTTCTTTCTCTTATCCTATGTGACAATAACCCATTGTATCTGCCAAAGGATACTACTGCTTCCAAACTGCTCACCCTCACCTTCTCCCTTGACGGTCACTAACTTGATCTAGTCTTCACCCACAGTTGTGATATCTCCAATTCTGCTAATTATCCCCTCCCTCTGACCACCGTCTTCTATAATTTGACCTTTCCCTCCTCCATTCCCTTCAAACCCCCCAAATGTTATGTTCACCAAGTGCCACCTTGTTACTTTTGACTCTTTTCTCCACTCTCCTGTCTCTCCTGTCCTGACCAAGCTGTCTCATTCTACAACTCAACCCTCTTCTCTGCTCCAGTCATCACTCTCAGTCTTCGCCAGTCTGCTCCCCAATCCTGGCACTCTAAACTCACTTGCTCCTGGTTAGCTGAACATGTTTATGCTGACTACAACTCTGTTCTGAATCATGCTAAACATTCTTACTTCAAATCTCTCATCTCCTCCAAATCTTCCATCCCATGCTAACTCTTCAACTCCATCCTCTGCCCCCTGCTCCCCCATTGTCCTACTCCTTCTGCCCTTGACACCACCCACTTTACTACCAAAATTATCCACAGTGCAAACTCCTCTCTCCAGCTACCCCACCACTGCCACCACCCTCCCCCAGAGCCGTAACTAGAATTTTTGGTGCCCTGTGCCAGAAAGAGCATTGGCACCCCCCTCAATTTTTCAAAGGGACATAATGCACCCAAAAAAGGGCCATGGCTTCATGGGGAAGGCCCAGGGAAGAGATAGGAGGCCAGGAGATGCTGGGGATGAAATAAGAGGAAGCTACAAGCAAGAATGATAATAAACAGAAATTTGACAGGCCCAAACAGCGCACCCTGACCTGTGGTGCCCTGTGTGATGGCACCGGCCGCACTACCCTAGCTACGGCCCTGCCCTCCCCTACCTGTCTTTCCACCCTTACTGCCTTTTCTACCACCATTGGGGATGAACATGTTCACATTCTCCTTTCCTCCCTCAACTTGCCCTCTTGACCACCTCCCCTTCCACCTCCTTCGGTCTCTTTCTTCTGATGCTTGCTCCCCCTCACTCATCTCTTTAACTTTTCCCTCTCTTCTGGCTCTGTACCCACTTCATTCAAATTTGCCCATTCTTAAAAAATCCTCTTTTGACCCTGACTCTCTCTCCACTACCCTACCCCTTTCCTCTATTATGCTTCCAAGTTCCTTGAAAGGATCGTCTCTCTCTCCCTCACTTCATTCCTTACCACCCATTCACTTTTCACCTCTCTTCCATCTGGCCTTATCACTATTCTCCTCTACCCCTCCTGAATATACCATTCCCAGTTCACCATTCAGCTGTTTACCCCTTTACCACAGCATGTAAGGTCTTACAGGCAGGGCCCTTCACTCACTTGTTTCTCTCTAGCCCTATTCAGATCACCAATCCCCCACTCTCTTTAATGACTGTGGGGTCTATTTACTAAGCCTTGGATAAAGATAAAGTCCCAACCAATCCGCGCCTAACTGCCATGTCACAGGCAGTGTTTGAAAAATGAGAGTTAGGAGCTGATTGGTCGGAACATTATCTCCGTTCACTTTATCTCTATCCAAAACTTAGTAAATAGACCCCTAAGACTCTGCTTGCCCATACATTGGGTACAGTATCACTGAGTACTGAATAAATTCGCTCTCGTGACTCGTCACTGCATGCTCCTGCTATTGGCTGCATATTGCCCTACCTAGTCTATGGTGTGGCACTAATGTTTGGTATTTATGCTATGTACTTATGCTTTTGTTTCCCATTGTGTATGGTATTCATGCTCTGATACCCTCTTTACTGTTTGTTATGTTTACCCTGTACTGCACTTTGTGGTGTCTTATACATAAAAGTTAATAATAATAGTGGCAAGGTCAGTCCTCCTCTTTTTATTGGGGCCTTTCTTGATCTCCTGAAGTCTCGCTGATCATTGCTGCTTCAGTATCTAATGCCAACATCATGTGGATGATCCCGAGGAGGGAATGGACCTGAAAAATAAAAGGCAACAGTTTAAAGTCTGGATCCCTACTAGGTACCTTTGTACAGCTTGGGGATATTCACTTTATCTACTTCCGAACATAGAGAATCAGTTCAGTTCTAGCAGCATTTTATCAGTTCTAGCAGGCTATATATATATAATAAATTGTTCATATGAATGGTGTCAGTTGCAGGAGGAAACATTTACACTTTTCCTTTCTAAACAGTTTTGCTGATTATATTGTCACTTCATAAATACTTATATTACACTTGGCATTCTTATTAGTATTAATAATAATAATAATAATAGTAATAATAATAATAAAAGAAAGAGGAATGTCCTTGAAAAGGTTAGATTAATAAACAATCTGAATAAGAATCCTTAGTTTTACAATGAGATTTCTAATGACCAGTTGACAAGTGACACTATTCTTATAAGTGACTGTCTACTACCCCCTACTGTTCATTGGACAATGTAACTATGAGCAATGATATATTTATGCAATAGTTACTAAATATTATATGGTAAATGACCTACAGTAGTCTATAGTTTGCATTGAAAATTATTTTAAATGAAGCACATACTGTAGATATTTCTCTGTGATGTGCCCATGTGCCTGGTAGTAATGCTCACAAACATTAATCATGTTATCAAAAGTGTTTAAATACCAATGAGTACAAAATGGATTTTATAGAATGTTAATGAAGCAACGCACAGCAGAAATGTCACACTTTTACCTACTAAACACTATTATTAGTAGTGCACACTAATATTGTTGGTAACTAGCCAAGGTTACTGATTATTTATCAACAATTTTAAAAGTGCAGTAAAACCAAATCGGTTGGCATCAATTGATCTCTTGCAAGTTAGACATTAAACACAATGGCTGCCTGGATATTGAGGGCCGCTGTGTTCAGACAATAGTCTCATTCATCTCATAGGAATATTGCTGGCTTTTTATTTTGGTTTTAGCTTGGCATACTATGGCACACAGCAAATGCAGGTTCTTCCTGCATTGCAAAGCCATGCAATTGTTTATGGAATACATGTGAAAAGATGGAGAAACACACTATTTTGGTGACATTTCAAGGTCTCTTATTGGGCTATCAATATGAATTTTAAAGAAAAAGTTGATATATACAAACACTGTATATATATATATATATATATATATATATATACACACACACACATGCCTTTACACGTTAAAAAGAAACTTTAAAAGAATAAGGACATTTTTAACAAGTTCAATTTTTTTAATTGGTTATCTGTGAAAAGAATAGTTATAACCGCCATAATACTTGAGCAATTCGCATGAGAAATCCTTCCCTTGCAATAGTCAATCTTACCACCATTATCTCAATAGTAATCTTACCACCATTATCTCAATAGTAATCTTACCACCATTATCACCAGCAATATTTTATTTATTTTACTGTGATTTATATAGCACACACACATTATGCAGCAATTACAGAGAATATTTCAGTAATTCACATTAGTCCCTGCACCAATGGATCTTACAATCTATGGGGTCTATTTACTAAGCCGTGAACAGAGATAAAGTACCAGCCAATCAGCTCCTAACTGCCATGTCACAGACTGTTTTAAAAATGACAGTTAGGAGCTGGTTGGTTGGTACTTTATATTCTTCCACTTTATCTCCATCCAAGGCTTATTAAATAACCCCATTCCTTACCAGTACACACACATACACTAGCAGGGTTGTTATTATATTCAGTAGATTGTGCCTACCTGCCATCCTCAAGTTCATCCACAGACCACATTGATGCTGATCTGCAGGTGGCAGTACCACATTACTTTAGCAGAAGAGTAGAAGGATGGTAAGGGGTGAAGAGGGCACTAGTGAAAATAGAAGGGGGAGGTTACAGAAAGTGTAAGTTGAGAGGAAAAGTTGGTTTTGATGGCACACGTGAAAAGTTGTGAGAAAAATGCTAGAAGAAGGTATGGGTATAAATATTATAATAGGGGTAAGAGAAGATAAACAGACAAAGCAAACACAAGGACAGACACCCACAATACAGTGAAAGAGACATACAAGCACAGTGAGGCAGATGGGTACATACAACAATTAGAGATACACCGACAGAGAAAAAGGCACAGGTACACAAAACTGGAGAAAGACAAATAATATTAACAGGCTGCACGCACCTCTATGTAAACAGGGAGCAGGGAACAGGCAGCATGGTGCCAGTTGTGTCCGTCTTCCCCGGTAATAGACCTCCATCAAAATGGTCTGTTGCTAACAGTAAAAGTATTATGGATGTGGACAAAACACCCATGCCTGCCCACCCTCCATCAGTGTCCAGAACATCTGCTCCACCTACTGCGTCAGCCCACAATATGCCCTTGGCCTCTGCACATTAAAGCACACACAAGATTTAGTTTAGTACAAAGTGACCTTATAGGGGCTAATTCAATTAACCGGGAAGCCGCCAGTGCGTTATGTCACAGAAAGCCTGTGGAGGTGCGGAGAATCAGGTTACCGAAACTGGCTGAAAAATGTGAGATGTCGAAGACCGTAAGTCAGGGATGGGGAACCTCAGGTCCGGGGGCCGTATAAGGCCCTCGGAATCATTTGGTCTGGCCCTCTGAGCTTTTTTCTGCTAGCCTCATCTGGCTAGCAGGGTGCCTAGAATGGCACACTGCAGCCAGAATCTATGCAGCAGTGCCGCCTGGAACGTCCTTAGGACGCTTCAGATGGTCACACCCCAGCCCTTACAGCTCCCCAGAGCATCCTCAGGATGCTCCTGGCATTGCTGTAAACACCCACGCAAATAATGTTATATATATCAAAATGGCCCTTGGCAGAAAAAGGTTCCCCACCTCTGCCCTAAGTGTACTCCAAGCAGATGGGTGGAGATAATCTTACTCTGTCCACTAACATCTATCAGTTTGGACACATTTTGCACAGTATTGAAACATTTTTTTAAATTGACTTGCAATAGTGCGCACACAGATAAATGAAAAAGGTAGGTGGGTGGGGGGGGGGGGGGGATTACTAATAAAAAGTTTGTATTTTGTGATGGCTTATAGACATTTCAGTCTTGATCTTCCCCTACTGCCCTTATGTTTACAGTAATTACTGCACTGGAACTATTTACTTATGCAACCCAGAGAAAGTGCCTTTTTGGTCAGATCTGTAAACTGATGAACAATTTGCTGTCTAGACTCTTGATATCTGAACAAATGATAACTTGAATGCCTTTGATTGGCCAATGCGAAAAACTTGGCGGAGCAATTAAACCAATTGCTGCATGTGAGAAAGCCTTGTTAGATACAGAAATGTGGTTGCTTATGGTGGAATTTCGCAACAGCTACAGACTGAGTATTGCTCAGTAAGCTACATTGGATGAACAGTGGGTGGCGCTGTTTCATAAGTTGTGACAGTGTTCTGACTTGTAGAAACTTGTTTGTCAATACTTTATGTTTGGTTTTGTTAGGTTATGAAAAGTTTATCCCACAGTCTTCCCTATTAATTGATGCTTGAAGCTGAACATAAGTATATTTCGCAAGCAATCTTTCACTGAAATCTGCAGAGTGCATGTTAGTAACTCAGCACTATATGAAATAAAGTAAAGGAAAGGCAGAGGAAATGGCAGGCCGGTCAACATCTTTAACTAGCAATAGCTAAACTAAATAATGGCAATTTACATCTATGGTAATTAAGGCTGAGAAGCAACTATCCACCAATGACATGTGGGAGGTAATTACTATAGAAAAAGCAGAGTTTAACAACATTGGGGTCCATCATTTATACGCAATGCCTGAACTGTACAAAATTGCGTACAAACAATCTGCGTACAAAATTGAGCGAGTTCAGCCTGAAAGAGGGCCGTGAGGGGTGCGAGATGCGGGCAAGACAAACCCGATTCGCACCTCTCGCGGCTAATTGGATTGCCCCCTAAGAATGGAATAACAAAGACAGGCAAGAGTAATCATACGTGTATTAGTTGAAGATGACCAGCTCATTCACATAATTTATGAGAATACCATTAAAGGCATGCTGGATCTGGATGCATTACCTAAGTTGTATGAAAACCCCAATTTAAACCGTAAGCTTTTTCTACTAAGGAAACTATACCACCAAAGGAGGCTTGGCAAAGGAAATGCCATGCAGGGGCATATAAATAGAATACTATAGACAGTAGCACAACTCTGGTTAATGAGTGTAACCGCATGCTAGTCATACTTCTGTGCAGTGTAACTGACACATACAGGGCCTGATTCAAAGATGGACGCAATGCCAATTTTTGCGCAGATCGAGCGATTGTTCACCATTGCACATGCATATAAGCCGCACGCACAGCGAATGGTTTGCAATTACGTATGCACAGAAGATTCATTCGCAAAGTGAATATTAGGTAGTAAGCATTTGAGGGAGGTAACATGTGTGTCCTTACCGTTTATACGCCGTTACATGGGCGTGCATAAATTAAGCATTGTGATCCCCTAAGCAGCATGAGAGGTCTCTGCATGTTAGGAGAGCCGCTGTATTTGAGACAGGTCAGACCTGCCGCTAGGGCTGCATGGCTGGTCAATGTTACCGATTTTTACACAGCTACGCAACATTGTATGCAAATGAGAAGACAGTGGTGGGCGTCTCTATGCTCTGGTAAGCTTTGGCACTATTAGCATATTTTCGCAGCTGCATTCCTTGCGAAACTGCAGCTGCAATCACATTAGTGTCCATTTCTGAATCAGGCCCACAGTGCTCCGATTAGTGTCCTGGAAACAAGGCCTGAATTGGAGCGAACACTCGTTATGTGACTTTCCACATCAAGGAGTATATTAACTCAAGGTCGAATCGATTCAAAATTTATAAAAATTGAACAACATCGATGTTGTGTTTCTGGGGCTAAATCACACATTTACTAATACTTATAAATCCAAATAAAAAATTGTCTGTTAGTAAATGTGTGATTTAGCCCCAGAAACACGACATCGATGTTGGATGATTTTCATCAATTTAAGATCGTTCAAAATAGATTAAAATTGACTTTTAGTAAATATACCCCCATATATTGTACAAGATCCTATACCATACACTGCTTGGTTGGTTGGTTATCTTTTGCTTCTGTTTATATTGTCAACCCCTTATGACCATGCATTGTGTGGACGTTCATTTTTTACTTTATTTTTTCTTGCTTTTCTTCTTTACCTTTTTGACTGTGTAAATTTTATATTCATTGCTTTGCTTCAATAAAGATTTTTTTTTTAAATATAAGAACCATTTTATGTGAGCCAGGGATATCAGTTTCACACAAGCTAGACAATAACAATCTATGGGTATTTTGTTATAGGGTGCAAACTAGTGCCGCAGCGGGAACTCCTGCGAGTCTACCTGTAAGCTGGTTTTGCCTTTAAAAGGATAGCCGCTTTAAAAATACGGGAAGACTCACAGGAGTTCCTGCAGCAGTACCAGATCGCATCGTATTACAGAAGCCCCTATGTCTGCTTCTGCAGAGAGCAGAATCTGTTACTAAGTGCAGGACTCATTTGGTTAATGTGCTATATTTTCTAGAATCTCATTGCTAATGAACACATCAGGGGTTCCCAACCATGGTTCTCAAGGCACACTAGGACTGTTAGTGTGTCTTGAGGATAGAGGTTGGGAAATACATTTAATTAAAGGCATAAAAAAAGGTCTTAGGAGAAATGGGAAACACAGAATTCTTCATAAAAAACAGAACTTAAGGTTCGGGAGACTCCCATGCGGACAGCCCAGGCTGGTTAGGATCGCTTATTGCAAACACCCCACCGGCGGTCTCCCTACATCCGCCGGTGGGCGATTATTTTACGATTGCCCTTCTGTATCCTGGCCGGCAGGAGGAGGCTGGAGGGGGGGTTAGAGTTGCCAAGGGGCTGGCTGGGTAAGTCTGGCAGCCGCAGGCGTCTCAGACATGTGTCAGACAGAGTCAGGGAAAGCCCAACTTGGTGTGATCGCATCTGTCTGATGCAACCACGCCAGGCAATTGGTTAATATAGATACAGTAAAGACCATCTCAAAAATTTGTGTGAAAGATAATGAAAGCTTGCCATAGTACCAAAAGCTATCTCCATGAGCGCCCAGTCAGCAGGATAGGTAGATGGGGCAGTGAAGGAAGGGAAATAATTTAAGAGTTAAAACTAAATGTACAAAGGAGCATTATTGTGTTGAACTGTATTCAACAGATTCTTTAAAACGTAAGCCAATAAAACAAATTCAGAGTGCCCCTCCAGGGCTGGTAGTATGAGCTCCTCTATCTCCATATTAAGTCGAACCTGCTAAAACCAGGCTAGAGTGTGTGTGTGTTTGGTGTAATGTTTTTTTTCCAAAATAATGTACTCCAGAGGTTCTCAAACAGTGGTTGAGCACAGGTGACTTCATTAGTACCTCAGTCAATTTGATTTAACCACCTGTGCTCAACCATGGAGATCTCTAAAACCTGAACTGTTGGGGAGCCTTGATGACCGTGTTTGGGAACTTCTGCTGTACTGATTGCTTTTGCTGCGTTATTCAAGTGTTTCTGAAGAGACTTGTATATGTTTAAATAATCCTAAATATATATAATTAAAGAGGCAAAATTCTGGACCAGAAAAAGAACCAGAACCTGATATAGCTCTAGAGGGTGCAATTATAGATAGCCAATATGGGACAATAAGGGGGCACCAGATCTGATACGGAGTCACCAGGGATGCAGCACACCTCCAGCATCTGTTCGGAATATCACGAAATATTTTGTGTAAGACATTGGGGCTTTTTCAGAAGTTTATAGTGGCTGAGACACAGTTGTGTATATATAAATTATGAGAATTGGAGATAAATGTATAGTCCCTTTCAGTAGGATGTCAGCTGGTAATCTAAAACTGTGCACCTTACATTACAATGTACGCAAAAGGCCGTCGTGGGCTAACCCATGTAGGAATCCAGAGTTCAGTTCATGTCTCCCCCAATCACCACCTTTTTGCCACCTCTCCCCCTGCTCCAAGATTGTGCGAACAAGGAAGGCTGGTCTTGGTTGGGAGCGTAAAAACTGACAAATGGAAATTGTTGGTTAAACACTTTGGGGTAGATGTACTAAGCCTTGGATAGAGATAAAGTGGAGAAAGATAAATGGGTCTATGTACTAAGCCTTGGAGACAAAAAGTGGAGATAGATAAATTACCAACCAATCAGCTCCTAACTGACACTTTACAGGCTGTGTTTGAAAAATGATAGAAGCTGATTGGTTGGTACTTTATCTCTCTCTCTAAGTCTTAGGAGCTGATTGATTGGTACTTTGGGGGTCTATGTACTAAGCCTTTGAGAGAGATAAAGTACCAACCAATCAGCTCCTAATTGTCAGGCTGTGACATGACAGTTGGGACCTGATTGGTTGGTAATTTATCTCTCCCCAAGGCTTGATACATCTCTCCCTTTGACAGTTACCAAGAGACCCCAACCTGCCATTAAATTACTCATGAACATATCAATGAGGGACAGTCTATGTAAAAAGATAATCGCCATCCCCATTGACTTGGCATTGGGATTAATGCTGGCGTAAACATTGGCATAATGATGATTTAAGAGCACAAATGAAAGTGGGTCGTCTGTACAACATATCTGCATAAAACAAACACAATGAACCAAATGTAATAGGGTGAGAGTTTAGAAAATGTGAGAGTTTAGCAGTAAAACTCTCACACTAATACATTGATCAAGTTTTTCCAGTACAGGAAACACCTGGATGAGAGTTTAAATCTTGATAGTTTATTGGGTCTGAAAAACATGAAAGTTTGTATGTTCTGTGACTTTATTACATTGGCTGAGTTTAAAAATGTGACACTTTTCTCTCACATTTTCTAAACTCTCACCCGATTACATGTGGCCCAATGTTTGTGACCGTTTCTCTGGAAAGTTTAAGCCTTTGGCACTGATAGACTGGATCCCAGGTTTATATTTGTGAGTTTAGTGGGGACACATGTAAACTGGAATAGGTCCACTTAATGAGTGATGGCATTAAGGAGCAGCAATGCTGTAACCTTATAGCCGAATCATGAGAGGGAGGGAGGGAATACAAAATGGAGAGAAGGGGAGACACAGATAATAATGACAAAAACTCTATAAATAGTCCTAGAATATCCATTACAGTAGCATGGACAATGACAGCCAGAACCAGAGAAAGGACTAGCAGTCTTATGGCCAGGGCCACACTTGTGCAGCTTGAAAAACCTGGGGATTGGACGTGACACTGCAATCCCCTAAATGGAGAATAAAGAAAAACATTGAAACAAGTAATTCCTTTGGTCACTTTGCTGCTGATTAGATCTCCCCAAACACACACACTACTATTTTCATCAGTGATAGGCAACAGGTAGCCCCGGGGCCACATGAGGCTCATTTTTTTTCACCCCTGGCTCTTTCCTTCTTTGTCAGATTTGTATATTATTATTAACATTTATTTATTAACAGTTTCTTATATAGCGCAACAAATTCCGTCGCACTTTACAATTTGAATTAACAGTATACTGGGTTGTAAAAGACATACATACATAAAAGACATTTATAAGGGTAAGGGGGCCCTGCTCGCAAGCTTACAATCTATATCTATATTAGAGCTACAAAAACTTGTATAAATAGCCTGATGATAAAATATGTTATTTCACATAGGGGTCTCATTTTTTGATTAAACATATTGATTTAACTTATTACTGAGTTTAAGATTATTGTGCAGCTTTTTAGCCCCTGAAGTGTCTATCACTGCTCTAGGTGGACCTGCATGCACTACAATTCCCATTACAGGTTGAGTCTCCCATATCCAAAATGCTTGGGACCAGGGGTATTTTGGATAACGGAATATTCCATATTTTGGGATAATTGCATACCATAATGAAATATATTGGGAATAGGACACAAATATACACACAGAATGTTGTTATGTATTATATACACATTATACACACAGCCTGTAGGTAATTTTATACAATATATTCAATAATTTTGTGGTTCAAACAAAGTTTGTGTACAGAAATGAAATTCATTTATGTGTCATATACACCTTATACACACAGCCTGAAGGTAATTTTATACAATATTTTTATTAATAATTTGTGCCTTTAGAAAAAGTTTGTGTACATTGAAATATCAAAAATCAAAGGTTTCATTATCTCAGTCATGCCCAAAAAAATTCCGTATTTTGGAATATTTGTATAACACTTTTATTGAACTAGGTTATAATGTTATTTGTGACCATGTAAATGCACGTACCTTTATTTTCATTTTAAACTATTTTGCAGACACAAGACCAATATGCAGTCATATTTTGAACACAGATAAAAGGTTACATTTCAATTCTAATGAATTATTCCTAAGTATTGTGCAGCATAAACAAAGTCTATACTTTTCTGTATTGTGCGTAGTGTATATCTGGCTGACTGCCAGTGTTACTGTACTTCCTGGAAAATTCTACAATCCTTTTATGCCTGTCCCTACAGATAAGCGTCACGCAGCACTCCCTTGTTTTAGGCTGTAAAACTATTATCACGTATGATGTGTACATAACAGCAGCCTTTCTCGACCTTTACTGTTGCAAATGCAACAAAAAAGTTACATAACTTATTCTGATTGAATGCTTTGCAGTGACACACACTGGTACAGAGCTGGGAAATGCAGGACGTATTGCAGGCCAATGTCCAGTGATGTACATGGTACCAAAGAAAGAATGACACAGCATTTTGTATGACGCTGAAGCTCTTTATTACTTATCATTCCACGTGAATGACAGGATAACACTCTGGGAATCTGACTCACTGGCTGGGCCTAAAGTATGCACTTATCCAAATGTCTTAGTTATGCCTCCCTCCTACTCTTTGTACTGTAACTCATGAGAAAACCTTTTATCTATTACTAATTCTTTGTGCCAGACTATATTGCCAGCAAGCTGTCTGTTCATCTGTATCACCCAACAATGCGAGCAGTGATATAGGCAATGTGCAAACATTGTGGTTTACAGTCTGCTATTCTTTATGGAAACAAAATTCTGAGGGTGGAGTTCCTCTTCACCTTGAAAAGCATATAGAATAATAATAGATCATATGAAATAGATCCAGAATATAGAACAGGCAGGGGAGGTACTGTGGAGTTGGACTAAATGTAATTTGTTTTCCCCTGTATAAATATCCACTGTACTAGACAACCACCAAAGAGTACTTTGGGAAGGAATCCTCACCTGGGGGTATATTTACTAAAGTGAGAGTTTTTAGAGATGGAGATGTTGCCCAGAGCCGATGTCCACTTTTCCATGTGTAATTTGGCTGTACCTGTTTCAAGATCAGTAAAGTGCCATGACTTCTTTCTTGCTTAGATAAAACATATTTTATCTATCAGATCTTTGACTAGCATGGACAATACAATCACTTTAAAATTGAAGTGCAGCAGAACTGACATACAAAACGGCATCCTATTGGGTGTGTCTCGCTCTTGGAATCAGGGCCGTAACTAGGGTAGTGCGACCTGAGCCATGGCACAGGGCACCGCTGGGCAGGGGGCGCTGTTTGGGCCTGTCAATTTTCTGTTTATTGTCATTCTCACTTGTGGCCAGAGCCGGCCCTAGGCATAGGCATTCTAAGAAAATGCCTAGGGCATCTGGAATGCCTTGGGGGCATCCCACGGCTCTGCAGCTCCCTGCCGCTGCCATGATCGGAGCTCAGCTCCGATCACGCAGCAGTGCACAGTGGTCAGGTGACAGCAAGGGCAGATTTGTGCCAACAGAAGATCGAGAGTCTATGATATATGTCGTGATCGGCACGCGGCTGTGAATGGGGGCCGGGGCTGCATGGGCTTATAATGGTGCTTTACGGTGGCTGGTGGCTCCCCTGGGCAGGGCCGCCATCAGGGGGTACTGCCGGGACTCCAGTCCCGGCCCGGAGAGAGAGGGGGCCCGGGTGGCTCTGCACAGAGACTGGGCCCATTTGCTGTATACTGACACCGACCCTGGCTCCCACCAGCGCCAGCATATGCTCCCTGGTGATGACATGCGCATCTCTTTTTAATCCAAATCTAGTCACCTGCGTCTGGCTTCTCTTCCCAGGGAACCTCTCAAGATCTTTGGGCTGTCCTTTACTGATCCTGCATGGCCTCCGCATCACGGATTGGATCACCCAGCCATTCCACCCCTAGTGGCTTCACTTGGCAAGACTCCTTCAAGGTCCCTCTGATCCTCTCCGACCTCCTTCAGTTGGTTAATCCAGGCGGTCACATCCCACACTGGGATCCTGTTAGTAGGGCAATGCTGAAGGTAGTCTTTGGTCCAACGTTGGGGTCCTCCTCCTTGACACCGACCTCTTCTGCCCCGGCAGTCAGCAGCAGACTTCCACATGAAGCCCTTCCTTCGGCGGTCCGTCTTCAATACATATCCTCCCAGCGGCAGGTCTTTCCTGCAGGATCTGTGACCACATGGCACTTTTCCCAGCAGTTCTGGCAGCTAGGTAATCCAGGGGCAACAGCCTCACTTGTGGCAGTCGGTGGGCGGCAATCACTTCAGGGGTCCTGATCAGCAATGACAGTAGCACATCCAGTCTCTGCCATGGTCCAGCACGAACCCCTCCTTCCCAATCAGCAGCATCAACCCACACTCTATGGGGGAAGATTCCTCCTCACCTCCCCTGGCCCTGTCTTCAGTAGACCAGGGGCCACATCCAAAGACCACCCCAAAGGCCTTCTACCCTGCAACCCAGGAGGCCAATAGAAGAAGGGTAATTTTCCCGGGCTCCATCGCCTGCAGAAGAAACCAGGTATGCTCACCCTACCCTGTGCCCCCCTCTAAATCAGCCAACCAGCCTTCCTGCACTGTTCCTCCCCCAGTCCAGCCAGCCTTCCTTGTACCCCCCCAGTCCAGCCAGCCAGCCTGCCTTCACTGCCCTGCCACACCTAGTCCAGCCAGCCTTGCCTTCCCCGCGCCCCACCTAGGCAAGCCAGCCTGCCTTCCCTACCTTGTCACCCCAGTCTAGCCAGCCTTCCTTGTCACCCCAGTCTAGCCAGCCTTCCCTCCCCTACTCCAGCCAGCCTGCCTTCCCTTCCCTGCCGCCCCCAGTCCAACCAGCCTTTCTTGTGCTCCCCCAGTCCAGCTAGCCTTCCCTGCACCCCCCCAGTCCATTTATCCAGCCTCTCTTAGCTGCCCTGCCCTCTCCTCTCCAGTCCAGCTGGCCTTCAATGCCCTTTGCCCTCTAGACCAAATGCCCACCCCTGCCCCATACCCCAGGGGAGGGGCCCTGCCTATTTTGTCAGCAGCGGGCCCCACAATTTCTGATGGCAGCCCTGTCCCTGGGACTGCCCACCATATCACATGTGTTGCTGATCAGCGGCAGGCAGCCCTGAGCTCAGGCTGAGCTGTCCTTCCCCTGCTGCACCACAACCCCCTGGTTCTCTCCTTGACCTGGCTTTGTTTTCTACCTCACATGGTACTGGGGAGGAAAGGGACTGGCTGGCGGCTCCCATATATTTGGTAAGGGCTCAATTTACTAAGTTTATAATCCTTTCTTTGTTTATATAAAATTGTTAAAAAACCTGGACGAGGGACCCCCGGGCCCTGCTTCCTTCATAGTGCCCCCTCCCCTGTACAAGCCATGGCAGTACCTGCTTCTCAGTCTACAGAGAAATTTAGCAACAGGTAACTGGAGGTTATGTGTGTGTGATGTGTGCTACTTGTGTTTGATCATGATGTATGTATGTATGTGTGTGTGATGTGTGCTACTTGTGTATGATGTATGTCTGTATATATGTGTGTGATGTTTGCTACTTGTGTGTGATGTATGTCTGTATGTATGTATGTCTGTATGTATGTGTGTGATGTGTGCTACTTGTGTGTGATGTATGTCTGTATGTATGCATGTGTGTGATGTATGTCTGTGTGTGTTGTATGTCTGTATGTATGTGTGTGTGATGTATGTCTGTATTTGTGTGTGATTTATGTGTGTGTGATGTATGTGTGTGTGATGTATGTCTGTATGTATGTGTGTGTGATGTCTGTCTGAATGTGTGTATGATGTATGTGTGTGTGATGTATGTATGTATGTGTGTGATGTATGTCTGTGAGTGTGTTAATTGGTAAACTTCTGGTACATTTTGTGCTCTAATATTTAAATGCATGCAAACAAATGGGGTTACTTTCATTATTTACATTCTGTGGTAACTTTATTAGAATACCAACTGATTTAGAGCAACTTTGTCGTGACTCATTTGTTTTATACCCTTAATTTATCCTGTAAATTCAACAAATTATAATGAAAATAACTTATCTATAACTGTTAAATCTGCAGCTATTTTTAAATTGCTATAATAGTTCTACAATGTCAAATATATATAGAATTTGTTTAAAAAACAAAACAAAAAAAAACCTATGCGTTACTAAATAAGGTTGATCTTTGAATAGTCATCACATCCAGAACAGCTACATCAACAGCAATTGCTAACCTCCCCCATCCTGTATCTCTCTAAAGGCGGGATGTACGAAGCATCGCTTCCGCGATGCGGTACATCCCCGTGACTTCGGGTACATACTGCGGTTAATTACCACGTTATGTACCAAAAATTTTGCAAAGGACAGCTCTCCCGATAAGAGATGTCCTTTGTGATGCTGCAGGGCAGAGGAACTTCCGGGTTTAACTTCCATAAGTCCTTCTGCGCATCTTGTGAGGGATCCAATCGGATCCCACCCAACCAGGAGCGCTCCAATAAGAAGCCCATAGGCTTCTATTGGGTAATACCAACTGAAGGTGGAGTTACCTAGCAGGGCGAACAGTCGAGGAATGTGGTTTACCGCATTTTTACCTTTAGTACACCCCGCCCTCACTCCCTGGATCACGGTTATCTGTCCCCAACTTAGTGTAATTCTTATAACCCCCAATACTTATACCTCTTCCACTTATCATGTACTGTGTCGGGGATGATGGAGGGGCCCAAAAAACATTGCAATACTAGTCCCCAAGATTTCTGTCGCCAGCCCTGACTGCATCATATAGTTAAGCGAAAGTTAGAGTTGACATATATAGGAGTCTATTTACTAAGCAGTGGTAGGAGAAGTGAAAAGTGAAGAGTGAAAAGTGATAAGGTGCTAGCCAATCAGCTCCCAACTGTCATTTTTCAAACAGCCTGTGAGATGGCAGTTAGGAGCTGATTGGCTGGCACCTTATCACTTTTCACTTCTCCTAACACTGCTTAGTAAACAGACCCCATACAGAGAGAGTGAAAGAGAGAGAGAGATAAAAAGAAATAGGGGACGCAGATAGTGTAGTGTGTTAAAAGCACAATAGGTTATTTAGGATAAATCACAAGCCTGTTTGTAGAAAGTGCGTCCAGAGAATAAAAGCTGGTTCATGGTTTGAAAACTAAGTGACAGCAATTTTTACTAACAGGCTTGTTTGCTCCTGATATGCCACTTATTTAGTTTTCTGATGTAGGTGTGATTTATCATAAGTTACCCATTGTGCTTTTAACATACTACATTGCGTTGACGTATAAATACTTAAGTTGGGAATATACTAAACGATGTGTGTAACCACCATTGCGACATATGACCCCCCCTGGCGATGGGCCATCATATTGGGCGGTCTACTCTGTACACACTGGGCAATCTGTCCGATATGCCAGCCCCCATTGCATAGTGCTGCATGGGATCATAGGCCGCATCGCCTTATTGGACTGCATGAACAAAAGATCAGGCAATGCGGCTGATGACCCCACGGGAACGTGCAATGCATGATATAGTGCATACACACTGGACGATTTTAACGATATGTCGCTCTGATGCGTCGGAATCGGCAAAATCGTTAACAAACTCGTCTAGTGTGTAGGGGCTTTAAGATTGGAGGTGGGATTATATGCTAGGGGGCATCATCTAAAATCTTGCCTAGGGCACCAAATTGGCTAGGGCAGGCTCTGCTTGTAGCTTCCTCTTTTATCCCCAGCATCTCCTGGCCTCCCCTATCTCTTCCCTGGCCCTTCCCCATGAGGCCATGGCCCTTTTTCAGGTGCATTATCTCCATATTTGAAAAATAGGGGGGCACCAATGCTCTTTCTGGCACAAGGCACCAAACAGTTTAGTCACAGCTCTCCTTGGAATTGTTGTAGTAGCATCAAGATTACACCCAGACTTCCCTTATCATTAAATAAAGCCACATAACAATCAGGATGATCCTCTGGGCTCCACCTAAACACTCCCTGGATAAGTGTTGTGCACAAACCCGGAAGGAATCTATGTGATGGCAATGCAAAGAATGTGACCCAGCATGGTCTCCCAACAGCTGGTACTATATGCAAGTTTTATACAACTGCCTGGTGTATATATAGCATCACCAACAGTATTTGTAACATTCTCAAAGACCATCCTTTAAAGCACCTGCTTAAAAGGCTTCACGGCTTCTTAAGTGGAACACTGATAGATGAACTTGTACAAAACTGCCAATGGCACTTCTAGTCCTGTAAAAAGAAATGGCTTTTACCAGCTGTCGCACAAAGTTTCTATTTCAGTCAAATAAACATTTGCAGTACTCATGCTACATATGTATTTGCCATTTTGCTCATCTTTCATTCTGCATGCTTTCATAGAATATTTCTTATGAATTTCAAGCTGATATATTAATGACCATTTACATATCTGTATAAACTGAATGATGAATTTGAAATAGACAGTATTAGAAAATTTCTGTCTCTTACTTAATATTTGCAGTTGGACCAATATTAATAGATTACATATTCAGGGCTTCCATGATATTTTGAGTGCCCCTGTACTAAAGAGGGGGTTGGGACAGGCTTGGGGAAGTGGCCATGCCCACTCAGAAAGAGATTGACTGCTCACATTGCACATTGTGGTGGTGTACGTCTAAAGGGGGTTGTTTAGTCCAGAGTCCTTGTCTGACTTGGCCTGGGGGGGTGGTATAGTTTGTCAATATTCATGTCAACATACGAATGTCAACATGGTCGCAATGTCAGCATGTCAACAGTGACCATATTAAAATGTATCATTTTGCAACATGATTAGAATGTCGACAAAATATCCCTGGATGTCTAGTGGTAAGTTACCTGGTACTGCAGGTCAGGCGATTCCAGCTGTGTCGTCCTGATGACATCATGTGGCACTTCCGGCAATTAGTATATCCCTAACCCTTCCCCTAGTGCCAAACCCTAACCTCAACCTCCTGCTGCCTAACCTAGCCCTCTCCCTAGTGTCTAACCCTAACCCTCCCCCTAGTGTATAACCCTAACCTTAACCTCCTGCAGCCTAACCTAACCCTCTCCCTAGTGCCTATCGCTCCCCTCCCATAGCCTTACCCTAACCCTCCTGTCCAGCAGACTGAACCTAACCCTCCAGTCCCTGCATTTCACATGTTGATATTCTGCAGATGCCAATATACTCGACATTGGGAATGTCGACATTGTAAATGTGGACATTATGACTGCATCCCCGGCCTGGGTCCCCTAGACAAGACTAGGGCCATGTAAGTAGCACCCGCTACTTTCCTCTGCTCTTCTGTCCATATTAACAAAACCCAACCATAAGACCACAGGAAATATTTAAGAACAATGGCCCTGATTCAGAGCCGGACGCTCTGACAGAGCGCTCACTCTGAATCAGGGCCGGTCTTTTTTTTTTTTTAGAACGGCCTCCTGGCCGCTCGCATAGCTGTGGGTGACAGCTATAGCGAGCGGCCAGGAAGATGGTCGCGATGGTCAAGACCATCGCGACCATCGGACTTGTGACTAGACCCTTGTGGTAGGGTCTCGTTGCCGCAAGCCCCAGAGAGATTTCGGCTCTAACAGAGCCGAAATCTCTCCCACTGACATCACTCGTGATGTCAGTGGGGCCGGCCCCAAACGGAGGCGTTCACATGGGAACGCCTCCGTTTGGGCAGCCACTCCCCCGGCCCGCCCACCAAAGGGGGCGTGCTGTCACTCAACATCAACAGCACGCCCCCTTTGGTACGAGACCTTGAGCGATGTATTGCCTGTCGCTATCCGGGTCTCGCGCATGCGCACGACGGAGCCGGCTCCGTCGTGCACATGCGCACTGGCCCACCATCGACCCGGTTGCGAGCACAAAGTGCTTGCGACCGGGTCTGAATCAGACCCAATGTGAGTTAATCTTATGTGTATGCTTTTGATTAAAAAAAAAATCAATTAAACAAAAAATCCTACATTTTTTTTTTATAATCTTTTTTATTGAAGTTTTTACAGCATATTGACAATAGTACATATTGACAATAGTACATATACTGAATATCCAATTGAGTAACAAGTACAGCACTGATCATATACAATTTTCGCAGGATCAATCAGATACAAATTCTCGCAAAAGATCAACGTCCCGAAGAATTAAATGTGGTTGGACTCTGGAAAGTGTAAATCATATATAGAACTAGATACTGTAGATATCTTAGTCAATGGCTAAAATTATTCTTTGGTAACAAACAAAAAAAACAGATACTGTATAAATAAAAATAGTTACAGTAAATCTAAAGAGATAATAACATTAACAACATGTACATCAAATACAACATACACCATAGAAGAAAAACACAAAGGGGAAAGAAAGGTGGGGGGAGAAGGGAGGGGTTCAGAATACACAGTCACAGTAAGTGAAATCAACATATGTACAGTATATAAAAGTATAGATTACATGGTGAAAAAACAACTAAAAGGAATAATGTTCTAAAGGGAGGTGTTCATTGCTATGGAAGAGACGGGTACCATTATTATATACTACAATCCTAACCTTATGAATTAAGTATAATTTGTCTATGGAGATACCATTCTGTATTACTAAACAGTATAAAGATTTGAGTTTGTTCCTGAGAGGGTAATAATTCTATGTACAGACTCCACTTTTTATAGAAATTTACTTCCCCTTTGTCCAGATTAGGCAAAGTATCTCTGGTTATAAGATCAACTTTGACAAATCCGAATATCTATTGGTAGACTCTAACTCTTCTCCTTCCTCTGATCTCGCTTCCATTCCTTTTCCTTTTCCACTTACCTTTGCCCCGTCTCACATCAAATATTTAGGAGTATTTATACCTGCTACCCTTACACATCTACAGGGGCGGATTGGGATGGTAAACCAGCCCGGGAAATTTTTTAAAGCAGCCCTAATGATGGAATGGGATATAAGGCCTGATTGTAATTGGATGCAGCCGTGGCTACTTCTAACCCCTTGCATGGTGCACAGCAGTGTCAGAATGTGCAAGGACTGAGACGCCTACGTTTAGATGCCGCAGTACCGCTTGGTGCGCTTTTAGATGCCACCATCGGTTGCACCAGCAATATACAAGTTGCATTTCATCCATCCGTATGGCCTGAATGTGTATGCAACTACTTCAGCAAACACTCGCAACCTTCCAATAACATGCCCATACTATGCTACATATACATCTGATTAGCAACCACCTGTAACCTCCCAGAATCGCCCAACACATTTAAAATATTGATATTGCTTTGCAGAAATAAATAATTGAACAGCACCTTATTTTATCATAGGGCCTGATTCTGAGTGGGATGCTGCAGCGTCCATCTGTGCGTCCTTTGCCGCAGTCGCATCTGCAACCTTATACTAATGTTGCTGCAAACTCCATGCATGGTGCACAGCCATGCATCTGAATGTGCAAGGACTAAGACCAGAGCCATAACTAGATATTTTGGTGCCCTGTGCCAGAAACAGCATTTGTGCCCCCCCATAGTCTAAACAGGGACACTGGGCCTGATTCAGACCCGCTCGCGAGCGCTGAGCGCTCGCAAGAGGGTTGCTGTTGCCCGAGTGTGCATGCGCACGACGGAGGCGGCTGACATGGTATTGCTCGGCGGCGCAGGGCACTGTGGGCCAGGATGGGAGAGACTTCCGTCATGACGTCTCTCCCAGTCCCTGAAGAACGAAGAAGACGGGCCAGGGAGGGGGCAGAGCACACTGGGGAGACAACTGCAGCGCAGCCCAGTGCCGGCCATTTACTGCAGGTGAGTAAGCTTCTGCGCATGCACAGAAGCTGTAACACTGCCGAACGCGGCAGCTGGGGCCAGCCCGGCTGATCATAGAGGTGGTGGGTGATGGAACCACGCCAGGCGGCCACCGGCCCCTAAAGGTATATAAAGGTACCGTCCCAGCGGGAAACGGCCCGGCGGCCCAATCCGCCCCGGCACATCTATATAATTTTACACCAACCATCAATAGATTATTTCTCTGCTTGATGGGTGGCAACATTTACCTCTCTCATTATTAGGAAGAAATGCTGTAATCAAAAGCATCATTTTCCCAAAGATCTTCTATTTTATGCAGATGCAACCTATTACGATCTCCAACACTGATAATAAACGCTTTGCTAGGTCAATTTCGAGATTTCTATGGCAAAACAAAATACCTAAAATTGCTTTCACCAAAATGCTGGCGACTCGTAGGGAGGGAGAACTGGGTGTCCCAGATATGGCTTCCTACTCCCTGTCTGTATTTTTTCGTTATATAAAAGACTGGTTGTGTGAAACTAGTGTATATACTGACTGGAATCTTGACTGTTCTTCGTTCACTCCTTTCTCACCAGGGGCGCTCCTACATTCTAAATCCTCAGATATTCCATCAGATTTGTCTAACCATATTATGTTTAAATTAAGATACATATGCAACATGGGTTATGCTAAATAAGAGATTTTCTAGATCTTTTAATATCCTTTTATACCTTTATGGGGTAACCCATCCTTTCTGCCGTCACTGGATAATGCCAAATTTAGCATCCAAGGTCTTTGATCCCGGGGGATAGTTTACTATCGAAGTACATAAGTTGTGTGATCTTTAGTTTGACTTCATTAAATGAAGGAGAGGATTTAGAGGTCCAATGAATAAGAATTCTTTTTTTTGCTACAGTGACTTAGGCCCTCATTCAGAGCCGTACGCTCTGAGCAGAGCGCACGCTCTGAAGGAGGGCCGTCCTCCATAACTATGGAGCGTCCTCCTGGACGCTCGTATAGCTGTGGGTCACCACCCACAGCCTATACGAGCGTGCAGTTTGATGGCCGCGATGGTCTTGACCATCGCGACCATCGAAACTGCGAGCCGGAGCCAAAATCACTCCCACTGACATCACTAGTGATGTCAGTGGGCCGGCTTCTGACGGTAGGCGTTCCCTTAGGAACGCCCCCGTCAGGGAGGCACGCCCCCGGCACGCCCACCAAAGGGGGCGTGCTGTCAATCAATATCGACAGCACGCCCCCTTTGATCAGACACAACGAGCGAAGGAAAGTCCTTCGCTCGTCGCGTCTGGCGCATGCGCACGACGGAGCTCCCTCCGTCGTGTGCATGCTCAGTGCAGAACATCGACCCACTTGCGAGCGGACAGCCGCTCGCGAGTGGGTCTGAATCAGGCCCTTAGTTATTAAGGGAATTGAAGACCTATTTCCTGCGCCCAAAGACCAATTTGTAAAGTTGGCACACAAACAAGAAAGTTAATCCGGGTAGAGTTGAAGAGATAACATCACATTAATAAAAGTTAACAATTTTATTCCAGAATCTCCTAATTTTCCAACAATCCCAAAAGTAATAAAAGAAATTTGCGTTTGAAATACAACATTTGCAACAATTACCTAATTCCGTTTTGAATAAGTGCTTTCTTTGTGCGGGGGAAACATAAGCTCTATATATTGTTCTTATATGTACCTCTTGTAAGTAAGTAGATTGCAAGATTGTTAAAGTAGAATCATAATAATGTATTAGAACTGTAATATCTTGGATTGTAGGAATATCTTTTTGCCAAACTTTGAGCAGTTTACCAAGAGAAGGTGAAGCTGTGATTTTTACAAGGTCAATGTAGATGTACCTAGTCTTATAATGGATATCTGGTGATAATTTCAATAATGATCCTATAAGATCAGGAGAAGAAGTGTCCTGGTGCGAGGGCGGAATGGAATTGATAAAGTGTTTGACTTGTAAGAACATGTAAAACTCATTGTGAGGAAGATGGTATTGTTGCTGTAGAGAGAGGCGAATGATAGCATTGAACCCCCGGGATGAAAGACCTTGGATGCTAGGTTCAGTCCTTTGTCTCTCCACATTGTAAATTTGGCATTATCCAGTGACGGCAGAAAGGATGGGTTACCCCATAAAGGTATAAAAGGAGTGTTATTAAAAGATCTAGAAAATCTCTTATTTAGCATAACCCATGTTGCATATGTATCTTTAAACATAATATGGTTAGACAAATCTGATGGAATATCTGAGGATTTAGCATGTAGGAGCGCCCCTGGTGAGAAAGGAGTGAACAAAGAACAGTCAAGATTCCAGTCAGTATATACACTAGTTTCACACAACCAGTCTTTTATATAACGAAAAATACAGACAGGGAGTAGGAAGCCAAATCTGGGACACCAAGTTCTCCCTCCTTACGATTCGCCAGCATTTTGGTGAAAGCAATTTTAGCTTTTTTGTTTTGCCTTAGAAATTGACCTAGCAAAGCGTTTATTATCAGTGTTGGAGATCGTAATAGGTTGCATCTGCATAAAATTGAAGATCTTTGGGAAAATTATGCTTTTGATTACAGCATTTCTTCCTAATAATGAGAGAGGTAAATGTTGCCACCCATCAAGCAGAGAAATAATCTTATTGATGGTTGGTGTAAAATTTTAATTATATAGATGTGTAAGGGTAGCAGGTATAAATACTCCTAAATATTTGATGTGAGACGGGGCAAAGGTAAGTGGAAAAGCAATGGAAGTGAGATCAGAGGAAGGAGAAGAGTTAGAGTCTATCAATAGATATTCGGATTTGTCAAAGTTGACCTTATAACCAGAGATTCTTCCAAAATCCTCAATAATGGAGAAGATCTCTATCAATGACGAATAAGGTTTGGAAACAAATAGCAGCATATCTGCGAAGAGAGCAATTTATAGGTCAACCTTGCCAACACGAATCCCAGTAAATAGTTGGGAAGAACGCAATGCTATTGCCAGTGGTTCCAGGGCTATTGCGAAGAGAAGTGGGGATAGAGGGCATCCCTGCCTAGTTCCCCTCTGTATTGAAAAAGATTTAGATAAAAGGCCATTACATGATACTTGGGTACTAGAGTTACAATAGAGAGTCTTCAGTATGTTAACAGATGGTTCCGTAATTCCAAAGCACATCAAAGTGGCAAAGAGATGTTTCCATATAATCAAATCGAATGCCTTCTCTGCATCTAATGAAAGGATCATATTGGAATCAATGGAATTCGAGTCCTTAACATGCTGAATAGTCAATAGCACTCGTCTTACATTCACCACCGAGTGCCTACCTTTGATGAAGCCTGTTTGGTCAGGGTGGATGATATATTGTAGAACATGTTTTAACTGCTCTGCAAGGATTTTGGTGAGAATTTTGTAATCTAGATTAAGGAGGGAGATAGGTCGATAAGAACCTGGTTTGGATAGGTCTCTTCCCGGTTTGGGGAGAATTTTTATTATAGCTGCATTAAAGTATAAAGGGATGGTATTAGTGTTAATAATATTGTTATAAAAAGCAACAAGTATTTCCCCTATCCGATTTTGAAGGATTTTGTAGAAGTCTCCACTCAGACCATCTGGGCCCGGAGTCTAGCATGTCTTTAGATAATCCTACATTTTTTTAAATACACTGCCACACCTCCTTTATAAATGTATCAGTGAAAAACCCACTATCTTTTCCTTAACATTTGCTAACAGTAGTATGCCTATCAAAGATAACGTGGGAGTCATTTCTGCTCAATACCTTTATGGCTGTGGAGGAGGTGTAAATTGGAGAACAAATCAGGAACCCTACTCTTGTTATATCACAGACACAGCAGCCTCTGATTGGTCCTACTGCTCAACCCCCCTCCCCCCTGACATCCACAACCCCAGTCTTTGACCAGCTGCTCAGAGCAGCCCCAGGGGTTATGTTGAAAGATGGAGGATTTTCCTCCCTACATGTGAGTGCTGCATTAAAATTCTACAGGAATTAAATTTTCATAAATGTGTTGCTAATGTGTGACTGCTAAGCTCCTCCCCCATTTACTGCAGCATACAGAAATAGATTACTGCAGCATACAGAAATAGACACAGCACATATCCTAATCTCATTGTGAATGCCATAATTTCAGCCAGGGGCGTTTTAAGAGAGGAGGGGACTCGTGTGCAGACTCAGGGCCCAATTCAGACCCGAATGCTAAGCCATGGACGCACGCTATAGGCGATTGTCACTCGTCTGCACATCCATCGCAGTGCGTGAACCAGTCATTGCGATCGTGAATCGTGCGTTCTTAACACAAAGACTGAGCGCTACTTTGAGTGACAGATAGTACCGTTTGTGGGTGGTAACAGGGGAAGGTGCTTGTGAACGGGGGAGTGGTGCTGCGAACGCAGGCTTGTCTGGGCGTCAAAACTGAGTTTTATGGGTGTGTATAATTAGCATAGAAGCATCACTGTACACGTCACTTGGTTGTATTTCAGCCTGCAGTGATCACGGTGTTTGCGGTGGGGTAGGGTCTATCTCAAGGGCTGCGTGCAGCTCCAATGGCTCTCGATGATTCTGATTAATCGTACACATCCTGGAGATGACCTGTGCTAAGAAAGAAAAGTGGGCGTCTTTATACCGGCGTACGCTCGCTCTGCCGTCACTCTCTAAGACATAGAGGGCGTCCTTACACCAGACAGTGCGATGGCAGAATTTGCATACTCGGCCCCTTTTGGCAGCGAGAGAGCGCAGCTTAGCGTCCGGGTCTGAATCGCCCCTTCAGTGCGGACCCCCTCCTCTCTCTAGCGGTGTCGCGGCGGATGCAGTAGATTCTGGCTTACTGCCAGAACCTACTGTGCATGCGTTGGTCTGTAGCAAAATAGCACCCATGCCGCTTTCCCAGGGAGGGACAGTACTGCGCATGCGTGAGTCACCAGGAAAATGGTCGCCGCCATTTTCCCATGGATTTTTGCAGAGCAGCACTCTAGAGACAATGGACAGGTAAGTATAAAGACTATAATGGGTGCAGGGTGTGCGGTGTGGGCTCCCGTGGACCCAGGGGCCTGTGTGCACCGCACACCCTGCACCCATTAGTGATACGACCCTGATTTCAGCTCTACTTTACTACATGATTTACCCTGAACTACTTTCTACACATGGCTTCCTTTTACCTATGCTGCATTTAAATTTGCAGCCTGAATTTTTAAATTGGTCAATCTGAACTTACAGGGTCGATTCACAATTTGTCAATATAGTAGGCAAAACTTCTACGTACCACCTCCTGCCCCAAATACCCACTTCTGAGCCCCTCACACACAAAACTATGTAAAAAAACAAAACAAATGAACTCTTACCTCTCCTGATTGTAGATGTCCCCTGCAGAAGGTTGTGCTGGGTTTCACTGCTGTCCAGGGACAAACAGTGGATTTCTAGGGGAGAGGAGCAGGTTCTGAAGTTAGATTTTGGAACAAAGCAAAAACATTAACAATGAATTGGCACTAATCATGTTGATATCACACGGACATGTCCCCCTCTACTAACAGTTTTGCCCTCGCATGTCTCAGTTGACCAGCTTACCCTCAAGCTTTTCCCTCACACGCTCCAATACCAACTGTCGCTGGGATTATATTGATGATGGCCATACTAAGATTTGTGTAAACCCAGAGCAGAGGCAAAAAGTTTACCTTATCAATGATTTCACCAGGGACCCCTGCAAGGGGGTTTGCGCCCAATATGCAGCGTGAGGCCCCCTGACTGTTTTCCTAATGTACGAGGCTGGTGTACTAAGGAACAAACTAAAGGCAGACTGTAAATTGGGTGCTGTGAGGTGTACTGAAGATTGAACATCAGAATAGGTTGGAACCAGGTGGGAAATGCAGTACCAGGGGATGGGCAGCTCTGCGACACCAACCAACATGCCTCTCTTCCCATCAGATTTTTTCTCACAAACTAGAATTCCCATTTGATGCCTTCCTCTTCCCACCATTTTCCCCTCAGAAGCCTTCCACTTCCCACCAACTTCCCCTCAGAAGCCTTCCTCTTCCCACCAGTTTCCCCTCAGAAGCCTTCCTCTTCCCACCAGTTTCCTGTCAGAAGCCTTCCACTTCCCACCAGTTTCCCCTCAGAAGCCTTCCTCTTCGTGCCAGCTTTCCCCTCAGATGCCTTCCTCTCCCCACCAGTTTCCCCTCAGATGACTTCCTCTTCCCACCAGTTTCCCTTCCTCTTCCCACCAGCTTTCCCTTAGATGCCTTCCTCTTCCCACCATTTCCCCTCAGAAGCCTTCCACTTCCCACCAACTTCCCCTCAGAAGCCTTCCTCTTCCCACCAGTTTCCCCTCAGAAGCCTTCCACTTCCCACCAGTTTCCCGTCAGAAGCCTTCCTCTTCCCACCAGTTTCCCCTCTGAAGCCTTCCTCTTCGTGCCAGCTTTCCCCTCAGATGCCTTCCTCTCCCCACCAGTTTCCCCTCAGATGCCTTCCTCTTCCCACCAGTTTCCCTTCAGAAGCCTTCCTCTTCGTGCCAGCTTTCCCCTCAGATGCCTTTCTCTTCCCACTAGCTTTCCCCCCAGATACTCCTACTTCCCATTAGCCCACATGCACCTCTGCTAACCATTTTTGTATTCATTCATATTCCTCAGTGGTCTCACAAATTCTGGCATTCTTGGAAGCTGCCTAATGGTGCATAATAGTAGCACTGGGCCTAAGTATTTGGTATGGTAATGTCCTGCTCTTACTCTGTCCATTTATCTTGCAGCTGCAATCAACTGTGCTTAATTATAAACTAATCATAAAGTTGCTTTAAACACAAATTAGTGTTTTCATTCACATTACTGCAACTGGAAAAATAGATTAACAGAAAAGTTTACACAGAGATCTTTCCGTAAGAAGATGTGACATATCGATTGCGTAACATTCTTCAGCAAGAACATTCCACAAGCATATTTGAAAAAATATTTTTTTTTTTTGGTTGCACTCATAACTGAAGATGTAACTAAACGTTTACTTGCATAGATATATGAACCAAAGTTATATAATAGTGCCATGATTATGCACATTGGCACATACCTTCGTATTTGTAGTTTGGCTCAAGTCTGAATCTCAATGAATAAAATATGACCTGTTCTCATGCACACAATTACACTGCAGCATTCATGGGGCAAAGCTTAGCTGTCACGGGCAAACACAAATCTGGAACTGTTTGCCAGTAAGCTATATATGTTCCTCCAGCAGAGGGAGCACAATCTCTCCTTTCCATTAGTCATGTTGAGCTGAGTTTATAAAGGGTGGGGCTGAACCTCTGAACAATGACTCATCCAGACGACTCTGTGCTAACTGACTTTTAACGTTTCATATCCTTTCCCTTCCCAGATGACTCACTAGTGATGTAATTAACCCTTCCCCGCCCTGCACCTCTCTCCCTTGTCTTCATATTGAAACTATGTAGTTACAATGGTTACCAGCTATATTATTAGACGGTGTACGGGCCAAAAAAAAAAAAATAACCGATTTATTATGATTTTTTTTTTTTTTAAACTGTACATTTACTGACTAGGTATAACATGTTAATAGATACTTTTGTGGTTATGATAGCTATACACAATCTATTCATTTAATGTAATTTATGTTTTAATTAACTCAATTTTAACCCTTTGCGGTTATGAACAGTTAGTTCAAGTTGCCAAAAAAATATAATGGAATTACATACAGTACCTCCCAACATGACCCATTCCAGGAGGGACAAAATACTCTGTTCCTATGATTGCCATCACTTGTGTTGAAACCATACTTGCCTACTCCCCCGATTCGGCCGGAAGTCTCCCGAAAATCGTGAGGCGCTCCTGACCCCGTGGAGATGTAGACAAGCCTCCCGGCCGGCCCCCCCACTGAATCGGGTCATCATGACCATGCCCCCTGCTTCACAATGCCAGTCATCTCTGCATTGTGTAGCAGGAACGGGGGCGAGGCCAGAATGATGCAATCGCGCAGCCGCGCCCCCCCTGCTTGGCTGACTTGGCCAGAAAGTTGGCAAGCATGGTTGAAACACCTTTCTTAACAATTAACTAGTTCAACAGAGGTGACAGCAATCATAAGTTAATAGGGAAGCCCAGGAACAGAGCATTTTGTCCCTCCTGGAATGAGTCATGTTGGGAGTTATGGAATAGTAACTATGGGTTCTATGTACTAAGCCTTAGAGAGAGATAAAGTGGATGGAGATAAAGCACCAACCAATCACCTCATGTCAATTTTTAAAACAAAAGCCTGTAAAGTGACCGTTAGGAGCTGATTGGTTGGTACTTCATCTCTGTTCACTTTATCACTCTCCAAGGCTTAAGCTGGGTACACACGTAAAGATTTTCTGTCCAACCATCCAACTAGTTGATTGGTTGGAATGAAGATCTGGTAACGTATGGGAGTAAATGATGATCAGCAATTTGCTCCTAAATGCCAGAAAACAGATGAAAATGGTCGCTCAGACAAGTTTGTTAAATGTTTGATCTAAACAATTTGTTCAAACAACAGTTTTTGTCCATTTTCCGGCGTTTGGGAGCAAATTGCTGATTGTCATTTACTCCCATACCTTACCAGATTTTCATTCCAACCAATCAACTAGTTGGATGGTTGGACAGAAAATCTTTAGGTGTGTAACTGTGTACCCAGCTTTAGTACATAGACTCCTAAGTACTGGCCAATTTTCTAAACATTTAAAACATTAAGTCAGCCCATTATGTTCCTGACAGTGAACCAGTTTCTCTGCCTGAAACTGACTCATCTCTGCACTGTGGGAATATCCACCATTTTGTTGGTTCATTCCCGCGTTGGTGAGGGCACTGTAGCTTCATAAATTTCAGTTAGAGGTAACCAGTAATTGTTGTGTGAAGCATAGTCACAGATAGCAAAGTGGGGTCTTGTCTATAGAGGGGTATAGTAGTATCACATAGTATCCCAGGCTTTCTGGCTAGCAGCCTTCATGCCAGAGGACGGCTGCTAGCCAGAAAGCCTGGGATACTATGTGCCTCCAGATAATTCTGTTTACCTGAGCCACCAGGGAGATGCAGAGGGGGATGCCAAGGTGGAAGGTGAATTGTGTCCTCACGATCCAAAGGTGCGATTTGTAGTATTGTGCATTGGGGTCTGAGCCACGGTAACATGATTAATAGCAAATAGAATTATCAAACCCCAACTATAATATCTCAGGGACCCCGGAGAGCTCACCAAGTTTGTGAGTCACCTAAAAATTCAAAGAGAGTTGGCGAGAATGCTCCAGATATGCTACCTATGGGCACGTGAAATGCATCCAGATGTATTTTTATAGTTACGAATAAAAAAAATGTATAGTATTTGTCACTTGCACTTTGTTTTTGCACCATCTGAGCCACCCATCTCACTGAACCTTCATGGTGTGGCTGAATATCTAGTTTTAGTGGATCTCAGGGTACAGAGACTGACATGAGGAGCCTCTTATGATCCTTTTCTCTAGAGCATTTATTTTTTGTCCATCACTAATGGTGTCATCTTTATACACTAAGCAATAGTTTTTTTTCTTCATTGGAACAGAGGGCCTGATTCAGAGCCGGACGCTCTGACCAGAGCGCTCGCTCTGAATCAGGGCCCTCCTACATGAAAATGGAGCGTCCTCCTGGACGCTCGCATAGCTGTGGGTGACCACCCACAGCTTATGCGAGCGTCCATGATCATAGTCGCGATGGTCAAGACCATTGCGACCATCGGGCTTGCGACGAGACCCTGCGGTAGGATCTCGCTGCCGCAAGCCGTGGAGTGATTTTGGCTCTATCAGAGCCAAAATCACTCCCACTGACATCACTAGTGATGTCAGTAGGGCCGGCTTCAGACGGTAGGCGTTCCCATGGGAACGCCTCCGTCTGGCAGCCACGCCCCCGGCACGCCCAAAAAAGGGGGCGTGCTGTCAATCAACATCGACAGCACGCCCCCTTTGGTGCGAGACCCGGAGCAACGGAGAGCCCGTCGCTATCCGGGTCTCGCGCATGCGCACGACGGAGCTCCCACCGTCGTGCGCATACGCAGTGGGGCAACATCGACCCGCTTGCGAGCTTCCTGCGCTCGCGAGCGGGTCTGAATGACCCCCAGTATTTCAGCAAGTGACTGCCACTGCAATTATGGGGCGAGAGGAGCTTTAGCAGAATAAGGGCCATGGGTGTAACTACCATAGGTGCAAGGGGTGTAGCTGCTATGGGGCCCAGAGCTGAGGGGGCCCATCTTCCTTGTCAAAGTTACTTGTGTTATATACATTTTTCACCACTGGGTGGTACATAGGGGCCTTACAAACATTTGCTATGGGGCCTTCAAATACCTAGATATGCCACTGATAAGGGCCAGAGCCACATACAAGTCCGTTCTGCATATGTAACTTTGAGCAACTCTGGAGGATTCAGTCATACGCATCTTCACTTGCGGCTGAATGGGTGTGACTGGGCGTTTCAGTATATGCAGAGATCAATCTGATACCAAGGATAGGGCTGGTGCAAGTGTGCACTAATAGGGATGATTCATGAAATAACAGAAATATACACATAACCTGCTACACGTGGTTAGAAACACCACGAGCTTCTAAGAAAATGTATAATAATATACAGGGTTCATTCACAATTGTTATCAAGATACATGGGTGTATCTATAATGGGTGCAAGGTGTGGTGCACTCTGGCCGTGTCCCCGTGAGCTAGTACTGTGGGGGGTTTGGACAAATTAGGGAGACGTGACAACAGCTTGCCCAGGACCCCTGCTAGACCATATTTGCTGACATTCCTGGGCGCTTTCCGGGAGCAGCAGGAGAGGACCTGCTGCTCTCCTCTTCGGGGGGGGGGGGGGGGGCAGACGATAGATGGCATTAGGCTCCACCCTTTACAGAAAACCCCCACGATTCGCAGGTCTGTGAGGAGGGGTTGGGGCTAAATGAGGCGATTTGCACCATTTAACCCCGCCCCTTCCTTATGGACCCAGAAATTCCAGGTAATATCTCCCCATCCTGCCCACTTCACTAGGAAGTGGACGGGATGAGGGAGATATGTCTACTCTTCCGGGGGGGGGGGTCCGGGGGGGTCTTACATGAAAAAATCGTTATCGTTCATCAATCGTTTAAAAATAGTTTGCAAATCGTGCACAAAAATTTCTTAAATTATTATTATTATCCTTTATTTATATGGCACCACAAGTGTTCCGCAGCGCCTTATATAGTACATAGAACTAATAGGTGAACAAGAAACAAGTAACTTACAGTACATTACAGTGCAGGACAAGGACACGACTTATATACATTGCTGCAATAGTGATTAAAGTACTCACAATAAGCTGCCGGGAGTTGGCAGTCCCGTGTTAGGTGCCCTAATGGGGAGTAGAGAGTAGAAGAAAGTGTAAAGAGAAGCACATGAGGGAAGAGGTCCCTGCTCATGAGAGCTTACATTCTAAGGGGAGGGGCAGACAGACAGGCGTGACACAGAAGGGGAAGATAGGAAGGAAAGAGCATAAGGTGGGTTAGGATGAGTGCTAAATGACCAGTGATGCGCTAAATGACCAGTGATGCGCTAAATGACCAGTGATGTGCGCTCCCGCTGATCGTTTAGACATCTATCATCGGGCAAACTTGCTGTACAACCTGACGATATCAGGTTCAGCATGTTGCCAGATGATTGATGAGTCTGCACTGAATGACTACACGTTCAGTGAAGGCACATCACAGACAGACAAACGACTGCACGATTATAATGTCGTAATCGTGCAGTCTTTTGCCTGTCGTTTAGTGGATTTGCGCCTTAAGCATGTATGCGCCAGACCCCTCCAAAAAGCCCAGGCTCCATTAATCAATACACCCTCCCCTTCTCTTGTCTTCCCTGATGGAAGGATGTACAATATGAAGTCATTCTAGGTTTCCCCAAAAAACATTATTTAATTACAATTCAAGTATTTCTATGATCATCTATTGTAAGTACAGTAGGTATGTGTGTGATATATATGGGTCTCTTCAAAAAGGCAGATACTTCCCTTCAATAAGTGGTACAACTGTCCTGCCCTCCTCATCTGAAGGTCTCATTTGCTGAATGAATTGTATGCAGCAGACACACAGGCTTATGTTTGCTACTGCTCAGCTCAATTTACCAGCAGCAGACTCCCAATACTGATCCCATCTTCCGATACAGGAAGTGGTGTTGAAAGACGAGGCTGAAGTTGGCTTCTTATTCGGCCAGCTACTTATTCACTTCTTATTCAAGATCCAGCTACTTATTCACTTCTTATTCAAGATCCAGCTACTTTTTCACTTCTTATTCAAGATCCAGCTCCTTATTCACTTATTCATTATCCAGCTTCTTATTCTGAAAATGTGATATTAAAACATTTAAATAAAGTTAGTTCACTAAATTAACACTATGAATTGAAAACATAAAACTACGTCCCTTACACAAATTTCAATTGTATTGTAAATGCCGCATTAAGGTTTTGGGGATAAATAGGGCAGGAAAGCGGGCACAGGCACCAGATTTTGTCATTTTGAATAAGAAGCTGTAGTTGTGCAGGGGTTAACTAGCCTCGGTCAACAAATTTTACACCTGTAACATACATAAGGTGGTCCTATACATATGACCCACTTGTAATTTGCCTTGACCAACAAGTATTTGGGCATAAATAGGGCAATAATGCAGGCACAGGTACCAGATTTCTTCATTTTGAATAAGTACCTGTAGTTTGACATGGGTTAAATAGCCCTGGTCAACAAATTTGACAATTGGGGTCATTCCCCAAATTAGTAAAAGTCCCACACCTCTGAGCATGATCTGGTATTGGAATACAGGAATGAAAATTGTTGTGATGTTCACCTTTTATTGCGATAACCAGCACTAGGCTGGTTAAAGGGAGGAAGGGGGGAAAACTATAGTAGGGAGACACACTTATCGTGGTGTCCTCCTGCCATCACATTAACCAGCCCTAAACTATTCAGCACATTTCTGGAATCTCTCAGAAAACCGGTAGGCAGGCAGTGGTGTAATAAGGGGGTGCGTGTGGGGCACCTCGCCCTGGGCGCAGCTGACAGGTGCGGCAGAGGGGGAAGCTGACGGCCAGGGCGATGTCCAGTGCTCAGTGGTGTAACTAGGGTAAAGCCGCCAAGGCTCATGCCCGGGGCATTGTGGGACCGGTGGCGCGCGGGGGGGCCACCGCTGACCACGGTACCGGCCTCTTCTAGTTAGCCAGTGTAGTGCCGACCGCAGTGAGTGTGGTCAGCACTTCACATTTACTCAAGACCGGTGCTAGGCTTCCCTGTGCCCAACGCCGTCCTCTGCTGCACAGCCACGCCCCTTCCCTCCCCGAGCGCTTACCCAATAGCGCCAGGCGAAGGGTGGGAGGCGGGTTCAGGCTAGCCTGTAAAGCCACCAGTGTATTTACACACACATCACGTGTGTTTCAGCAGCCAATGAGAGTCAGACAGACTCTCATTGGCTGCTGCTGTGCCAACTGCAAGAGCCGGGCTGGAGTTCACTCATGAGCTCCGCCTTCCGGCTCCTGCAGTGGGTTATGGGAGAGACGTCATGATGTCTCTCCCATAGCCTGGGAGGACTGTGGTGGTGCGGACGGCGACGGGAGCAGGAGTGGCGTTTTTTTTTTTCTACTCATGTGTTTGTGTATTGGGGGCACTGCATCGGGGGGGGTGACCTCTATTAGGGACTACTACTAACGGAGGGCAACTACTACTGGGGGAATTGCATTAGGTGGGCCTCTACTGGGGAATTTTACTGGGGGCACTGCATCGGGGGGGATCACTACTGAGGGCACTACAGGCGAGGGGACTACTACTGGGGCACTGCATTGGTGGACCACTATGGGGGGATGTCTACTGGGGGCACTGCATAGGGGGAACCACTACTGGGGGCACTGCATAAGGGGGACCACTACTTGGGGCACTGCATAAGGGGGATCACTACTGGGGCACTGCATAAGGGGGATCACTACTAGGAGCACTGTATAAGGGCACTGCATAGGGGGGGACCACTACATGGGGCACTGCATAGGGGGGATCACTACTGGAGGCCTGCATAAGAGGGATCACTATTGGAGACATTGCATACTGAGGGTACTGTATAAGGGGGGGACTGTATAAGGGGCACTGCATTAAGGTGCATATCGAATGGAAAGGAATGTTCAGAGTGACGACATAAGGGTGTGTGCCATGTTGACACGCCCCATTTTTAAGTGGCCACGCCCCTTGTGGCCATGCCCATTTTTTTCGGCGCGCGCACATAGGGGGGGGGCTCCATATACCCTAGTTACACCACTGCCAGTGCTGTGACCAAGTGTTTGATCCTGCAGGAACGCCTGCTGTTTGTGGGCAGCCCTACTGACATCATTCGTGATGTCAGTAGGTGGACTTCCTGTCTATTAGTGCAGGAAGTCCATTGGGGCTTGCGGCAACGAGACCCTACCGCAAGGGTCTCGTCGCAAGCCCGATGGTCGCAATCTTCTTGACCATCGCGACCATCACCTGACCGCTCGCATAAGCTGTGGGTGGTAACCCACAGCTATGCAAGCGGCCAGGAGGCCGCAACTAAAAGACAAGCGCCCGCCCTGATTCAGAGCGAGCGCTCGCTTTTTGCGAGCGCCTCTGAATCAGGGCCATAGTTTTAAGTTTTCAGTGTTAAGTTAGTGATCTAACTTTATTTAAATGTTTTAATATCACATTTTCTGAATAAGAAGCTGGAAAATGAATAAGAAGCCAACTTCAGCCTCATTGTTGAAAGTCTGTTGTTGAGCTGAGCGACACATTAACCAGCCAATTAAGCAAAAATTCCAATGGCTGTTGGAAAAAGACAGCTGCTGACTTTTTGGCGCCCTGTGCCAGAGAGACCATTGGACCATTGGTGCCCCCAACCCATTTTTTGAATAGGGACGTAAGATAGTGCACCTGAAAAAGGACCATGGCCTCATGGAGAAGGGCCAGGGAAGAGATAGGGGAGGCCAGGAGATGCTGGGGATAAAAGAAGAGGAAGCTACAAGTGAGAATGATAATAAACAGGAAAATTGACAGTCCCAAACAGCACCCCATGCCCTGCGGTGCCTTGTGCCATGGCACAGGTGGCACTACCCTAGTTACGGCCCTGCTGCTGGTGGCCAGTGTGCTGTGCGGCCTGTTGCTTAGGAAAGCACTACCATATTGCAGGTGGAAAACAGACTAATTGCACATTTGCCTAGTCAACCAATCACACATGCAAGAAATGCACATCCTCCTTGCAAGCAACCAGAAATTCAATACAAATAAAAAAACATGGAATGATAATAACATGGCACAGAAAGGACTCACAAAATAAAAGCTGTGTCATTGAGCATTTGAGTGCTATTGGCTTGTGCTTGAGGCCCTAATGAGCCCTCGCATGATAATACTCAAGTTCTGAAATGTGTTGGCAAATTAGAGAGTGAACCTGTCACTCAGGCCTTGTGCAGACTACGTAGAGATCATTTTAACCACCAAGGCCATCCCACCAGTTTACTGTGTTGTGCTCATGATAGAGGCATCCTGCAGAGTGACATTGATTGTAGTGCCGGCTGTGGATACACATCAAACTTATTTGCATTCAAAAGATAACATTATACCATACACTGTATTATCCAGTGTATTACACTAATATAGTTGAATACTCCCTGTTTTACATGCTGCCAACTGACCAGTCATGGCATGCCTTTATGTTTGTATGGCTTGGGTGTAACTGTACTGAAACACTTATACACTGAATTATTCCATGTGACACACGTGATATCATTTCAAATTGCATTGATACATTTTTCCTTTACAGCCCAATAATAATGATGGCTTGGGCTTATAACCCTTTACTGTTATTGTGTTTTGATCCTCTGACTTTGCACAAGAGCTGAGAATGGAATGAGACTATTCGGATATTGCACATTACTTAAGAATAAGCTGACCTACGTAAATAGTATATAAATGTTTTATCCACATTCATAATGTTGACAAGCAGGAGATTATCAGCAGAATGTTGGCGGCACAATGCAGACAGTTAACCATACTTGCCTACTCTCCTGGGACCTGCGGGAGGGTCCTGATATTTCAGGTAACCTCTCACACCCCAAGAAAATTAGATACTTCTCCCGCATCCTGCCCACTTCCTAGTGAAGTTAGCAGAATGGGGAGAATTATCCCGGTGATTGGCGGGTCTGTGAGTAGGGGGCCGGGCATAGTGACAATTCTAAGAATTGTGTAATGTGGCCCCATCCCTAGTTGAAAAATGTGGGTTTATCATTATTTTGCCACGAGGGGGTGTGGCTTAATGATGCAAATAGTCTGGCCCCTCCCCCATCACAGCCCATCTGCATCTTCTCTCTGGCAACTCACGGGGAGGAAAATAAAAATGTTGGCAAATATGAAATTAACGTGCTGCTTAAAGCATTTATACAGTGTTGGCATTACGTATACACAATATAGAAAATCCAATGGGGATAAAAAGAAGAGGCGCTTAAAGAGTGATTCTAAGCTCATAACACATAAAGGGCTCTGTTTATTAACATTATTTTGACTAAAATAAAGTGAAAAAGGGTGTTTTCACACCCTTTTCACATTATTTTAGTATCACCTATAGTTATTACAGGGCAATTGGAGTAGAATTCGTAAAATTCTACTCCAACCCCTAAGTATCACTTATTTTTAGTAATCAGATCGCATGTCCCATAATTGTAATGGGAAATGTGATCTGTCTGGTAGTTACTAAAAATAAATTGTGAAAAAAATACCTGGGGAGGCCCTGTGATAATAACGCCAGGTGATCGGGTCCCATTGCAGTATGGGAGATCACCTGACCGGAGGCATGGAGGACATCACCGGAAGCCCGGATCATGCAGGTAAGTGTAATTAAGGGGGGGTGTCGCGAGGGGTCCGCGATTTCGGGGGGCAGGGCTTAGCGTCGGGAGTGGGTCTTAGCGTCGGGGTGGGGGGTAGCAGCGGCGGCCGGTCGGCTCATGCGCGGGCACTTTGTCATGGTATTTTTTCCGAAAATACCGTGACTAGTGTGCGGATGGGATTCGCAGGGACAGAGCTTTATCGCAAGCTCTGTCCCTACAAGGGATTTGTAGTAAATCCCTGTGATATTGCCTGTTAATATCACAGTACAATCTGCATTCAGTATGCGGATTGTAGTAAATAGAGCCCAAAGAACCTGATTCTGAGTTACACATTGCTACGACCGCATTAGTGTTTTTCACCATAATTGCATCTACAACTTCATGTTAATGTATCAGCCCTTCTCCTGGTGTACAAGCGTGTCCCTAATATTGCAAAGACTAAGGACTTCCAGCATCTTTAGACGCAACAGTCAGTTGCACCATCAAAACTTGCACTAGCCCCATGCTAGGAGCTAAATCTCCATCAGAGTATGGCCTCCAATGTGTGCAATTAGCACCTGAGTTCGCAACCAGTACAACGGCACGCCTGCAACAGCCCGTAGAGAAAGAGCCCGGGCACCATTACTTTCAGGGTACATGGCCTAATCGCCCCCCTCATCGAGCCCCTCAGCCAGGGACAAATACGGGGCAGAAGAGACTATTGCTGCAGCTCAGTGGCCCCACTGCAACCCAGCACACAGCAGTGTGTACTGGGCTGCAAAGGCAGGCTGCTGAGAGGTAAGAGGGAGGGAGAGAGGGTGGCTTTTGTTTTCTATGCATAAAGTGTAAATATGCTGATGAGCAACACAATTACAGTTATACAGCAAAGACAGAGCCGGCCCTAGCCAAATTAGTGCCCTAGGCAAGATTTTGTGTGGTGCCCCCTCCCGTGGGATCCAGAAAAGTGGTGTGGCTCCATGGAAGGAGCGTGGTATCACTGTGCTGTGGCCCCTTCCCCCCCATTGTGCTGTGCTCCCAGCATTGATCACGACACCCCTCTCCTAGCACAGGACAGATCACTGCACCCCTTACCCAGCACCCCTACCCAAGCACCCTGGCCCTCACCCAGTTCCAGACTTACTTTACTTGAGTGCAGCCTGCCTAGCCGCCCGACTCAAGGTACAGCAAGCCGTGTGGTGGACTTGCTTTTTCCGGCTCAGGCTGGCAGGCCGCGTCCTGGTGCATACCACCCCAGCGCTAACCACTAGCCTCTGTCCAGGTGCTCCACCCAGCAAACCACCACCGGCTGTTCTGCCTCTGCCACCTCACTGTTTGCTGCTGAGCTCCGATCATGGACACTGCGCAGTGGCAGTAGCAGCTGCCAGAGACTCTGCAGGCAGCAAGTACCCCGGCCGTGCCTGCCCCAAACCTCCGCCGGCCCTAGGGGGGCTTGGATGCCCCTAGGCACTTGCTTAGTCTGCCTATGCCTGGGGCCAGCTCTGAGACATTATGAAATGACTGAAATGGACGGTAATGCACAGCCCTGCTGAAGGTTAGAGAGCCACACTTATGACCCATAAGTATATCATGATGCTAATCATTGGAAATGGCTACGATATAATTTACTATAACACAATTACTTTTCTAATGACAAAGTAACAATGTCTAATGGTATGCACTGAATAATACCATGAAGGAGTCTGCTGAAGGAACAGTATAGCATAATGGTTTGTATCAGACACAAGAGTACAAATCCATTGATTAAACAACCCAAGCTTTTGCGGTCAAATGCATAAAGAATCACTTGTGCTTGTATGAATAATTTATATATATGTATTTTATAGCTGTTAAATATTCAGCTGTATTCTAAGAGAAAACTTGCAAGTTAAAGCGAAACCTCATGCAAAGAGACCCAAGTAGAACTCAAAGCCCTTTTCCAAGTGCATGAATACCAGGGCGTTAGCCAAAGGTCTTTTTTTAAATAATTGGGAAGTGTATATGAATGGATTGAAGCTTTGGGCCTGATACAGAGGTGGACGCAGTAGTGTAGCAGCTGCTACTGTACCTGTATGGTAATGCCGCGGAGCGATGGACATCCTATTGAGACACCCACAGGCTGTGGCGCGAATACACCGATGAGCATAACAAAAAAAAATCAGCCGCTCTATCAGCTGCAATGTATGGCAGCCGCAGAATGTCCATGGGTGAATGGCTCGAGGTGTCAGTGGTGTCTTTAAACTAGGGGTGAGCGGGTTCGGATTTCTGAAATCCGAACCCCCCCGAGCCCCCCCGATCCGAGTCCGATCCGAGTCAGGCTCGACTTTTCCCGCCTGACTCGGATCTGACATCGAGGCAAAACGTCATCATCCCGCCTTCCGAGTCTCGCGGGTTTTGGATCCTATATAAGGTACCCGCGTCGGCGCCATTTTCTCACTCGGCTGTGGACAGTGAAGAGGGAGGGTGGGAGTTAGTGCTGTGTAGTGTAGTGTAGTGTAGTGCTGCTGTTGTCCACTACTTCAAAGTCCATAGGGGCTGGCTGTGTTGTGCTGTGCTGCTGTTGTTAATAGGGGCTGTGTCCACTACTTCAAAGTCCATAGGGGCTGGCTGGACTGTGTTGTGCAGTCAGTTCCAAAGTCCTGTGCAGTGTCCCAGTCCTAAAGGGGTGCTGTAGTGTTGTCCAGGGGGTGCTCTGTCCATCAGGGGTGCTCCCCCCAAGTGCTAAAAAAATAATATATTTTCTGTGTTTGTGAATTGTGTGCGCAGTAGCCGCACGTGCATCAACAAAGTAGTGCCAAGCGTGCGCCTGTGTCATAAGTAAAGGGCCGGCTGGCTTGACCGTTAAGGGTGCTGTAACCCCCGAAAGTACACTCCAGTCCAAACCAAAAAAAAAATTATTTTCTGTGTTTGTGAATTGTGTGCGCAGTAGCCGCACGTGCATCAACAAAGTAGTGCCAAGCGTGCGCCTGTGTCATAAGTAAAGGGCCGGCTGGCTTGACCGTTAAGGGTGCTGTAACCCCCGAAAGTACACTCCAGTCCAAACCTAAAAAAAAAATATTTTCTGTGTTTGTGAATTGTGTGCGCAGTAGCCGCACGTGCATCAACAAAGTAGTGCCAAGCGTGCGCCTGTGTCATAAGTAAAGGGCCGGCTGGCTTGACCGTTAAAGGGTGCTGTAACCCCCGAAAGTACACTCCAGTCCAAACCAAAAAAAAATTATTTTCTGTGTTTGTGAATTGTGTGCGCAGTAGCCGCACGTGCATCAACAAAGTAGTGCCAAGCGTGCGCCTGTGTCATAAGTAAAGGGCCGGCTGGCTTGACCGTTAAGGGTGCTGTAACCCCCGAAAGTACACTCCAGTCCAAACCTAAAAAAAAATTATTTTCTGTGTTTGTGAATTGTGTGCGCAGTAGCCGCACGTGCATCAACAAAGTAGTGCCAAGAGTGCCCCTGTGTCATAAGTAAAGGGCCGGCTGGCTTGACCGTTAAAGGGTGCTGTAACCCCCGAAAGTACACTCCAGTCCAAACCAAAAAAAAATTATTTTCTGTGTTTGTGAATTGTGTGCGCAGTAGCCGCACGTGCATCAACAAAGTAGTGCCAAGCGTGCGCCTGTGTCATAAGTAAAGGGCCGGCTGGCTTGACCGTTAAAGGGTGCTGTAACCCCTGAAAGTACACTCCAGTCCAAACCAAAAAAAAATTATTTTCTGTGTTTGTGAATTGTGTGCGCAGTAGCCGCACGTGCATCAACAAAGTAGTGTCAAGCGTTCGCCTGTGTCATAAGTAAAGGGCCGGCTGGCTTGACCGTTAAGGGTGCTGTAACCCCCGAAAGTACACTCCAGTCCAAACCAAAAAAAAATTATTTTCTGTGTTTGTGAATTGTGTGCGCAGTAGCCGCACGTGCATCAACAAAGTAGTGCCAAGCGTGCGCCTGTGTCATAAGTAAAGGGCCGGCTGGCTTGACCGTTAAAGGGTGCTGTAACCCCTGAAAGTACACTCCAGTCCAAACCAAAAAAAAATTATTTTCTGTGTTTGTGAATTGTGTGCGCAGTAGCCGCACGTGCATCAACAAAGTAGTGCCAAGCGTGCGCCTGTGTCATAAGTAAAGGGCCGGCTGGCTTGACCGTTAAGGGTGCTGTAACTCCCGAAAGTACACTCCAGTCCAAACCAAAAAAAAAATTATTTTCTGTGTTTGTGAATTGTGTGCGCAGTAGCCGCACGTGCATCAACAAAGTAGTGCCAAGCGTGCGCCTGTGTCATAAGTAAAGGGCCGGCTGGCTTGACCGTTAAAGGGTGCTGTAACCCCTGAAAGTACACTCCAGTCCAAACCAAAAAAAAATTATTTTCTGTGTTTGTGAATTGTGTGCGCAGTAGCCGCACGTGCATCAACAAAGTAGTGTCAAGCGTTCGCCTGTGTCATAAGTAAAGGGCCGGCTGGCTTGACCGTTAAGGGTGCTGTAACCCCCGAAAGTACACTCCAGTCCAAACCAAAAAAAAATTATTTTCTGTGTTTGTGAATTGTGTGCGCAGTAGCCGCACGTGCATCAACAAAGTAGTGCCAAGCGTGCGCCTGTGTCATAAGTAAAGGGCCGGCTGGCTTGACCGTTAAAGGGTGCTGTAACCCCTGAAAGTACACTCCAGTCCAAACCAAAAAAAAATTATTTTCTGTGTTTGTGAATTGTGTGCGCAGTAGCCGCACGTGCATCAACAAAGTAGTGCCAAGCGTGCGCCTGTGTCATAAGTAAAGGGCCGGCTGGCTTGACCGTTAAGGGTGCTGTAACTCCCGAAAGTACACTCCAGTCCAAACCAAAAAAAAAATTATTTTCTGTGTTTGTGAATTGTGTGCGCAGTAGCCGCACGTGCATCAACAAAGTAGTGCCAAGCGTGCGCCTGTGTCATAAGTAAAGGGCCGGCTGGCTTGACCGTTAAGGGTGCTGTAACCCCCGAAAGTACACTCCAGTCCAAACCAAAAAAAAAATTATTTTCTGTGTTTGTGAATTGTGTGCGCAGTAGCCGCACGTGCATCAACAAAGTAGTGCCAAGCGTGCGCCTGTGTCATAAGTAAAGGGCCGGCTGGCTTGACCGTTAAAGGGTGCTGTAACCCCCAAAGTACACTCCAGTCCAAACCAAAAAAAAATTATTTTCTGTGTTTGTGAATTGTGTGCGCAGTAGCCGCACGTGCATCAACAAAGTAGTGCCAAGAGTGCGCCTGTGTCATAAGTAAAGGGCCGGCTGGCTTGACCGTTAAAGGGTGCTGTAACCCACAAAGTACACTCCAGTCCGAACCAAAAAAAAATTTATTTTCTGTGTTTAGCCGCACGTATATATCAAATCGATATAACATAAATGGAGGACCAAACTTTCTCCGATAAAAATAAAATAGAGAAAGATCAAGAACCACTTCCTCCTAGTGCTGAAGCTGCTGCCACTAGTCATGACATAGACGATAACATGCCATCAACGTCGTCTGCCAAGGCCGATGCCCAATGTCATAGTAGAGGGCACATACAATCCCAAATGGCAAAGTTCAGGAAAATGACCTTGAAAAAGACATTTAAATCAGCTGAAGAGAAACGTAAACTTGCCAATATGCCATTTACGACACGGAGTGGCAAGGAACGGCTAAGGTCGATCCCTAGTATGTTCATGACTAGTGGTTCAGCTTCACATGACGATGGAAGCACTCCTCCCACTAAAAAAATCAAAAGAGTTAAGCTGGCAAAAGCACAGCGAAGAACTGTGCTTTCTAAGAAGATATCACAAATCCCCAAAGAGAGTCCAAGTGTGGTGGTGGTTGCGATGCCTGACCTTCCCAGCACTGGACGGGAAGAGGTGGCTCTTTCCACCATTTGCACGCCCCCTGCAAGTGCTGAAAGGAGCACCCACAGTCCACTTGCTGATATGCAAATTGAAGATGTCACTGTTGAAGTACAACAGGATGAGGATACTGGTGTAGCTGGCGCTGAGGAGGAAGTTGGCGAGGAGGATTCTGATGGTGATGTGGTTTGTTTAAATCAGGCTCCGGGGGAGACAGTTGTTGTCCGTGGGATGAAAAAGCCCATCACGGTCATGCCTGGGCAGAAGACCAAACATTCCACCTCTTTGGTCTGGCAATATTTCTATCCAAATCCGGACAACAACTGTCTTGCCATATGTACCATATGTAAAGGTGAAATAAGTAGGGGTAGGGACGTCAACCACCTAGGAACATCCTCCCTTATACGGCACCTGCAGCGCGTTCATAAAAAGTTACTGTCAAGTTCAGAAACTTTGGCTCAGACCGTAAGCAGTCCAGGGACACCTAAATCCCGTTGTCCTGTTGTATCCAAGCGCCTGCAAACCACACCGTCAACTCCCTCCTCGTCAATTTCCTCCTTAGTCAGGATCGGAAGTAGTCCTGCAGGCCATATCACTGGCATGACTGACTCTCCTATCCGGGATTCCTCCGGAGGATCCTGCATTGCTACGCCTACTGCTGCCGCTGCTGCTGTTGCTGCTGCTGCTGGGAGTCGTTCATCATCCCAGAGAGGAAGTAGGAACACCACTACTTTTACTAAACAATTGACCCTCCAACAGTCCTTAGCGAGGAGGATGAAGTACGACAGCAGTCATCCTGAAGCAAAACGTATAACTGAGGCCTTGACTGCTATGTTGGTGTTAGACGTGCGTCCGGTATCCGCCATTAGTGCAGTGGGATTTAGACAATTGATGGAGGTAGTGTGTCCCCGGTTCCAAATCCCGTCTAGATTCCACTTCACTAGGCAGGCGATACCGAGACTGTACAGAAACGTCAGAAAAAGTGTCCTCAGTGTCCTGAAAAATGCCGTTGTACACAATGTCCACTTAACCACGGACATGTGGACAAGTGGAACAGGGCAGACTAAGGACTATATGACTGTGACAGCCCACTGGGTAGATGTATCACCTTACGCAGCAACAGCAGCAGCGTCACCAGTAGCAGCATCTCAGAAACGCCAGCTCGTTACAAGGCAGGCTACGCTGTGTATCACCGGTTTCAGTAAGAGGCACACCGCCGACAACCTCTTAGAGAAACTGAGGGAAATCATCGCCCAGTGGCTTACCCCACTTAGACTCTCCTGGGGATTTGTGATATCTGACAACGCCACCAATATTGTGCGGGCATTACATCTGGGCAAATTCCAGCACGTCCCATGTTTTGCTCACACAATAAACTTGGTGGTGCAGAATTTTCTGAAAAGCGACAGGGGCGTGCAGGAGACGCTTTGGGTGGCCCGAAAAATTTCTGGCCACTTTCGCCATTCAGCGACTGCGTGCCGAAGACTGGAGCGCCAGCAAACACTCTTGAACCTGCCCCGCCATCACCTGAAGCAAGAGGTTGTGACGCGGTGGAACTCAACCCTCTATATGCTTCAGAGGATGGAGGAGCAGCAAAAGGCCATACAAGCCTATACATCCACCTATGACATAGGCAAAGGAGGGGGTATGCACCTGACTCAAGCGCAGTGGAGAATGATTTCCGTGTTGTGCAAGGTTCTTCAGCCCTTCGAACTTGCCACACGTGAAGTCAGTTCAGACACTGCCAGCTTGAGTCAGGTCATTCCCCTCATCAGGCTTTTGCAGAAGCAGCTGGAGAAAGTGAAGGAGGAGCTAAGACGGAGCGATTCCGCTCGGCATGTGGGACTTGTGGATGAAGCCCTTCATTCGCTTTGCCAGGATTCCAGGGTGGTCAATCTGTTGAAATCAGACCACTACATTTTGGCCACCGTGCTCGATCCTAGGTTTAAAGCCTATGTGGTGTCTCTCTTTCCGGCCGACACAAGCCTGCAGAGGTGCAAAGACCTGCTGGTGAACACACTGTCAGCTGAAGCGGAACGTGACACGTCAACGGCTCCTTCTTCATTTTCTCCCGCAACTGGGGCTGCCAGGAAAAAACTTAGGTATCCTAAGCAACCCGCTGGCGGTGATGCAGGGCAGGCAGGACCAAGTTTGGACATCTGGTCCGGACTGAAGGACCTGGCAACAATTTCTGACATGTCTACTGTCACTGCATATGATACTGTCACCATTGACAGAATGGTGGAGGATTACATCGGTGACAGCATCCAAGTAGGCATGTCAGACAGTCCATACCTGTACTGGCAGGAAAAAGAGGCAATTTGGAGGCCCCTGTACAAACTGGCTCTATTTTACCTGAGTTGCCCCCCCTCCAGTGTGTACTCCGAAAGAGTGTTTAGTGCAGCCGGGAACCTTGTCAGCGAAAGGCGTAGGAGGTTGCTTCCACAGAATGTGGAGAAGATGATGTTCATCAAAATGAATTATCAGCTCTTCCAGGGAGACCAGCCTCCAGAAGGTACAGAGGGACCTGTGGTGGTGGATTCAAGTGGGGACGAGTTAATACTTTGTGAGGATGAGGATGTACACACTGAAGAGGGTGAGGAATCGGTGGATGAGGAGGATGAGGATGACATCTTGCCTCCGTAGAGCCAGTTTGTGCAGGGACACATTAATTGCCAGCTTGTTTTGTGGGGGCCCAAACGAACCAATCATTTCAGCCACAGTTGTGTGGCAGACCCTGGCGCTGAAATGATTGATTTGTTAAAGTGTGCATATCCTGTTTATACAACATAAGGGTGGGTGGGAGGGCCCAAGGACAATTCCATCTTGCACCTCTTTTTTTCTTTGCATTATGTACAGTTTGGGGCCTAGTTTTTCTAACTGCCATCCTGCCTGCCACTGCAGTGTCACTCCTAGATGGGTCACGTGTTTGTGCCGCCCACTCGTGTCGCTTAGCATAGTCATCCAGCTACCTCGGTGCAACCTTTTGGACATAAAAACACTATTGTGAGGTGTGAGGTGTTCAGAATAGACTGGAAATGAGTGGAAATTAAGGTTATTGAGGTTAATAATAGCATAGGAGCAGAAAAACCTACAAATTCTGTGATTTTAGCTGTTTTTATGCTTTTTTTCAAAAAAATACAGATCCAAAACACAAAACCCAGAACCCAAAACACGGAAGGGTGGTTTTGGCAAAACCAATCCAGATCCAAAACACGAAGAAAGATCCAGATCCAAAACCAAAACACAAAACACGAAAAGTGGCCGGTGCACACCCCTACTTTAAACACAGACATGCCCTCACCAAGCCGTCTGTCTATAACCACCCCCCGCCTCTGGCCAGGAAGGCATGGATCTGCATACAATTTCTATATACTTTCCCTGGTGGTAGCAGTCCAACTCGGATTCAGGCCCTGTGTCATTTTATTTTTATTTTTAAATCCAGAACAGTTGGTGCCCAAATTACACTTTTACAACAAAAAAAATAAATAAATGTTGTCTATAGATTATTTAACATTTAAAGTGGGACTCCTAACTAACACATGTTTTACAACTCCGATATTTACAAAACACATTTATGCATCCATGATAGAGCTCTCTAATAAGGAAAAAACATGTAGTGGTTAATTCAAATGCAGGTGATGCGCTGATGGAATGCCAGCGGCATACCAGACCACCCCCAATTCACACTGATATTGCGTATTAATGTTTTTCGGGTACTTACGGACTCATTGCAGAGAGAACCCAATGAATGTTTTAAATGGTATTTGTGTACTTTACGTACACAAGTACCGAAAGTTGTCCCTACCTAAAGAAGAAAGTTGTCCACTCGTCACGCTTCGGGCTCGCCACAAGGTTATATTCCCCCTCTATGCCCACTTGGATGGTAGGGAATGATGTAAGGTCCTCATTCATTATTATTAGGGATGTGCAGGCTCGGATAGGTTCGAGTTTGCACGTGGAGTTCGGATTTTTCCCTCCAAAAAAACGGAACTCAGAACGAGGCAAAACGTCATCTTACATGGACGAACATCATCATTCCTGGACAAAAGACCAGGAATGATGATGTTCGTCCATGTAAGATGACGTTCTGCCTCTTTCTGAGTTCCGTTTTTTTGGAGGGAAAAATCCGAACTCCACGTGCAAACTCGAACCTATCCGAGCCTGCACATCCCTAATTATTATTATCAATCATGGTAATGTCTAAATCCCCTTCACGGAGAGGACCCTGATGTCATCAGCCAGTGTCCAGCATCATTCCCAGTGTCCAGTGTTACTCCCTACCATCCAAGTGGGTATAGAGGGGGAATATAACCTTGTGGCGAGCGTAGCGGGCCACCAAGCCCGCGAGGGGACAACTTTCAGTACCATTTAAAACATTCATTGGGTTCTCTCTGCAATGAGTCCATAAAGTACACAAGTACCGTTTTTTGTCCCATAGGGGTTCGTACTAAAATTACAATCTCGGAACTTGTGTAAGTGTGGCATAGTTGCGCACTACATCATGGGGATTGTCCGTAATTAAATTACTCTTAAAAGGTGCACAAATGAAACAGACTATAAAAGACAAATTGCGGATAATCATAGCAGCTGCAAAAAAACAACAGTCCAATCCTAGTGAATTTAGCCAGATATTCCTAGATCAAGTTTGTTATCATATCCATTTAATATAGATTGATTAGTAACAAATTGGTATAAAAAATAATCAAGAGTGATTTTTGTTTTAAACATGGCAAAATTACATATAGTTTGCCAAGAAACACACACATTGGGCTCTATTTACTACAATCCGCATATTGAATGCGGATTGTAGTGTGATATTACCGAGTGAATTCGCATTGCGAATTCCGGCAATATCACAGGGATTTACTATAAATCCCTTGCAGGAACAGAGCTTGTGATAAAGCTCTGTCCCTGCGGATCCCATCCGCACTCTAGTCGCGGTATTTTCGGAAAAAATACCGCGACTAAGAGCCCGCGCATGCGCCGACCCACCGTCGCTACTACCCCCCCACCGACGCTAAGCCCCGCCACCCGGCGCTAAGCCTCGCCCCCGCGATCGCGGACCCCCCCCCCCTTCATTACACTTACCTGCACCTCCTGGCCTCCGGTGATCTTCTCCGGGCTTCCCGATCAGGTGATCTCCCATACTGCACTGGGACCCGATCACCTGATGACCGGGCCCCAGTGCACTGTGGGAGACCAGCTGACCGGAGAGGAGCCATCACCGGAGGCCCGATCACCGGTCCCTGGATTCAGGTAAGGAAAAAAAAAATGTTTATTTTTTTTTCTTTTTTTTTTACAGTAATCAGCTTGCGGTCTACTTAGACCACATAGCTGATTACTGGTACCGGCTCCCGCCTCTGCTCTCCCCGTTAGAGCAGAGTGGGAGCCCGGTAACCGGGGGAGACCCTGGATAACGCCACCTCCAGGTGGCGTTATTATCACAGGGCTTCCCCCGGTATTTTTTTACAATTTATTTTTAGTAACTTGCACACAGATCACATTTCCCATTACAATTATGGGAAATGCGATCTGCTTTACTAAAAATAAGTGATACTGGGGGTTGGAGTAGAATTTTACTAATTCTACTCCAATTGCCCTGTAATAACTACAGGTGAAACTAAAATAATGTGAAAAGGGTGTGAAAACACCCTTTTTCACTTTATTTTAGTAAAAATAATGTTAATAAATAGAGCCCATTAAAACAAATGTTTCCACTTCCTTGAGATCATTATAATTTGACCTTCAATGCAGTATTCAGCTGCACACTTATTCACCTATTACGGTGGCTCAAGTTCCCTAATTGAAGTTTCCTGCATACCTCTATCGGGTGTGAGAAAAAACTAGCGATGCTGTCACAATGTGTCATTCCAGAATGGCACATCACTACCGAGCCACTTATCAAAACCTGTCTCTTCTCTTGTATTTTAGTTTTCCTCAATGTAAATCTTCATTATTATTTTTCATTGGAAGGAGAGGAGGGCTGTATATACAAGTCATCTATCTATTATTACATTGAATGGTTCTTTATAACGACTTTACTTACTGATAGGGGTTTCCATTATAAGGTCTTTCAAATTTACAGCCCAGGTCAGGTCTAAAGAATTTAGGAGCTCATTCAGACCCGCTCGCTAAGATGCATACTCTCGCTGCTGCCGATGGTATACATTGTATATGCATTGTGCGCATGTGTATTCATTTAAGTCCGCATGTGCAGGGAAAGTTCACAAAGCTCTCGCTCGCTGCGCATAGACAGCCCAGCAGAGTGAGTGACAGGGAAGCAGTTTGTAGGTGGTAACAGGGGCTGGCCAATAAAAACGGGTGAGTTGTGGTGCAAACGCAGGCGTGCCTGAGCATCTCAACGGCGTTTTAGAGGTGTGCATAATTATAAGACAGCATCATAGTACACGTCACCTGGCTTGTTTTTACACTGAAGTGCTCGCAGTGCTTGTGGCAGGGTATGGGCAACCTCAAACACTGCTATAGCATCCGATGTACCGATGGTTGCATACACTTCCTGGACATGACTTGCACAAGTGGGCATCTTAAAAAAGGCTGGTGGAGTTATACAATTACACACAGACGCAATATGAACATTGATGTAACTGTTTATTTCATTTAATGATCAGCTATTATATGATAACTAACAATTTTGTATTATGTGTTTTTATGGTGTTTCATTAAAGAAATTGTAAAAAAACACAAAAAAACAAACAGGCTGGTGTGTGACTGCATACACTATGTGATCGCTCTCTAAGAAATACTGGGCGTGATAATGCATTGCTTTGCGATAGCACTGCCTACGCAATTTGCATACACGTCGTGCTGGTAGCTCTGAATCAGGCCCTTAGGCCCCTATTTAACAACGAAGCATAACCCCTTTAGTGCTCGCTAAAGGGATTATGCCACAGTTTCTGGATTTAACAACCAGCGGTAATCTAGAATTACCGCTGTTTGTCAAGCATCGCTCTTGCCATCTTTTGTGAAGCATCGCTCTCCCCATTACCGGCAATAGAGAGCGGCTGTGCCTTTCCGGCTTCAGCGACGCCTTCCAGGCACTACCGGTTCCGCGTGTCAGGCACATGTGCAGATGGACCATCACACATGCGCATTACACCGAGCCTTGTTGCTGGCAGTGTTAGACTGCCAGCAGCCCAGCTAGGGATGGCCATCGGTGGTGTAACCATCGGTGGTTACACCACCGATGGCCATCCCTGTCTTTTGACTGACTGGCCCATAGGCCAATCAAAACATGGTGATGGGGCTTCACAGGTACCGGGGGGTGGAGCTATGCTCTGTGTCCCGGCACTTGGTAAAAAAACAAACAAAAAAACACATTCAGTTATGCTTTTACATCAATGGAGGGAAACCATGTGGTTCTCCCTTATCAATGTCAAAAACATTCGACATTAGCCAGAAACCATCAATGATTTTGAATCATCGATGGTCGATGGCCATCCCTAAGCCCAACGGAGGAACTCAGAGGACAAAGACTTTGCGGGACCTTGCCAGGGGTAAGTACAGTATTGGTAAATAACAGTGATTTTTTTGTTAGTATCACAATAATATTAAATAAAAAATTCAGCCGGTATTTGTCTTCGTTGTTATACGGGGGCCTTAGTTTGCACCTCCCGGCTTGGGTCCATCCCCAGCGATGTTTCTCAGTATAGAGACTGAGAGAGCCTTCAACTCTATGGGATCTATTCTTGAAGATGTGCAGTACTGAATTGCTACTTTTCACTATAGACTGCATCAGTTGTGCCTGTGTTGCGAAGTGATGTGATAAAACGTGTTCCGGCGGTGGTGCGGTCTTCTCATTGTTGTCAGTTACAGAATTTTAATTTTTTAAGTCTGCGCATGCACCCAAGGAAAGGAAGGTGGGGGATGGGGGGTGGGGGGGGGGAGTAAGCAGGGGCGGCAGAGCGAGGAGGCTTTGGCTGGGGCAGTCAGGTGGGGATGACCCGGCCTCGTCATTATAACAGCGGTGAGTTCTAGGGGGCACTGGGGCAGAGCAGGTGCCAGGCAATTCCACTGTCAGAGAGTTGTTGGGACACCAGAAGTCTGAAGTGACCCAGCATATGCCAGGTCACCTTATTGATCTAAACACAGGACAGCGCCAGCGGGATGGGAGCAGAGTGAGCTGGCAGCGGAGGCGGGCAGTGGAAGCAGAGGTATCCCGGGTCACTCAGGACAGCACCAACGGGTCACTTCAATATACAAGGTTTTTTTATACCTCTTACTTTCACCCTGAGCACCGCTGATTGGCCGTGTCAGGGAAGGGGGCGGGGAGAAGCTGTCTTCCCTGCTCTTCTCCTCTCAGGAGGATCATTACGCCATCCTGAGATGGAGAAAAAAATGTAGAAGAGAAATGGAAAGTGGAGCTTTCCGTGCTTCTATGAATCACTCTCCCCATAGGGAAGCGATCCTGACACAGAACTGTGGCACTTCTGTGATTAGGACGAAGCAGTGAAAAGCCGTTATCACTGATAAAGGGTTTTTCACTATTTCATGAATAGACTCCCTATAGGGTCTATTCAGCAATTACTTTTTTACATAAAAATTGCGGAAATCATCATTTCCACATTTCTTATATAAATGCACTATCCAGCAATGGTATAATGGAGAAGATGACGCAATTATCTTCTCCATTAATTCCCATCTGGCAGAGTACCGCACTGTAGGGATCAGCCATTGATCTCTACAGTGCTTTAATGCTTTCTGCTAAGCAAAAAGCGTTAAATTACTCGAAAAATTATTACTTTATGTTTTGTCATCTCAGAATGGCGTTATATGAAGAAATTAAGTTACCCGAAAACTGCAGGGACAGAGGTAAATTTTCCCATAAGTCCTTGCAGCATCGTGTAACACGGCCCAGTTTCCGTCCCTGGTTTGCAGTGACCGCGGACAGGTAAGTCACTTTAGAGCCTTTTAAACCTGCCGAAATTGATTGACATGTGTATACAGGCTTTATATTAGCCTATATACATGTATATTTAATATTATAAATGTTAAATATAAAACACATAAAAATACATGTATACAAGCTAATAGAAAGCCTGTATACACGTCAATCACTTTGGACAGGCTGGAAATGCACTTACCCCTCCGCAGTCATCTCAACGCTGGGAGGGAGACTGTTCCTGAGCTTATAACTGAGCACGCCCAGTAGCAGTAACAGAAGTTATTGTTTACGGAAACCGAAAAAATGCCTTCTGTAACATCGCAGGGACAACGTGTTACCGCAACCACTGTCCCTGCATAAAATATTGCAGAATAGCTTCCATAAATATTTATAATTGCTAAAAAAAATCGTGACGACGTTGGGTGATAATATTCTGGGCATCATCGTCACTATTGCTGAATAGACCCCTATATCTTACACTATTTAATCTGAAGGCACCCATCACGCCTGTCCCCTCTCCCCTTTACTTTTTAATGTGGCATTACACCCCCTTCTCAGCATTTTTTTTCAATCTCTGTAGGACTTTGAGAGTATTATTCTGGGCACATTAACTACCAAAATCACTGCCTTTGCAGAGGACCTATTTGATTACACATTCTTGACCCCTCCCCATATTTGTAATTGTAACACATAATGCCAAAACTCTAGGCTTCTATTAAACAGAAAAATCACTAGCCTTGCCTCTAGGCTCTTCTACCAAATCTTGTTGGAGTGATTCCTTCTTTCCTAACCTGGATGACAAAATCTCTCCCATATCTAGGCACACATCTCCCCAGACGACTAGACTCCCCTTTATTCTCTCAGCATGCATCCACAAGTCTGTCCTGTCGGAAATACAAACCTGGCACAAATTCCCTCCCTCTGATCTTGGCAGAGCCAAACGTCTTAAAGTGATCAGCTTCCCCAAACTCGGAGCCAGAACTATGGGCAGTATTCTCAGCAGAGGAACGACATACTACTTAGGACAGCGCTTCGTACCTTTATCTGGAATTATAAGTGCCCCATAATCAGTCTCTTCAACTTACAACAGATCCCACTGATAATAGGGGTATAAATTTCCACAATATCACCCTTAATAGTACTGCCAGTACTCTGCGCGTGTACTGGCTTCACTCTAATCGCAGCTACAAGAACATGGCAGTTGATCAATCCTTCCTACCAGACTTTTGCCTTATTATGTCCAAACAGTTTGTGAAAAACTAGAACTCAATGTTTGTCAATCGCTGTTTTTATCTCTCCTACACAATCCAGACTTTCAACATCTTATCCATTTCGGTCCTGGAAAGTGCGCAGTGTCACTTCCATACGGGAACTTCTCAGTGTTTCTAGATGTTGATACTTGTGGGCGAGTGAGATTGTGGAGACTTTTCATATCCCCCCCACATATCTTTGCTGTTCATCAAATTATATCCGTACTGTCATCAACACATTTTCCCAAGCAGCTTAGTTGGACTCACTCGACTCCATGTTATCTACACCACTTACTACTGATAAGGCTAAACAATATCTATACACTACAAGCATCTCTGTATAGCATTTAACTATGCTACCATTAATACTGGTCTTTCCCACTGGTTGAATATATTTTCTCATCTCTCTTGATCAAATGCTCTAAATGCTTTCGTATACCTGTTCTGTACTTACTGCAAGCTCCTACCAGGAGATGTACCTAAACATTATTCATAGAGATCTCTCTTCCTACCGCCGTTTTCTTATTGGTATTACTGGGTCTAGTGCCTGCCTGAAATGTGGCTACAACGATGCATCTTTTTTCCATTGCATGTAGGATTGTCCATCCAACAACCATTTTTGGAGGCAAGTGCAACACTATACCTCCTCTCATTTCATTAACTTTACCCCCCTGCCTCCGGAATGAGCGATCCTAGGTATAACTGGCCCAACCATTTGTATTTACAAAGGAGGGAATTGTTTACTTGTAATAATCTCAGCAGTGACCAGGAAATACATATTGCTTGTAGGAATGCCCCCTCTCTATGGGCCTCTTACTTTCTAAACTTTACACTGAAATGCCAAAAGTCATGGGATAGCAATAATGGTAGGGGTACTGTGACGTCTTGGAAATGCCCACACTGGCATCAGTTGTAATCTATCTGTGCGGCTCCAGAGGTGGGGCTGCAGCGCAGTCCAAAATTCAAATAGGGGAACCACACCAACTCTGCCATTTCAAACACTGCCAAACATAGATGGCTGGGACTCACTGGCAGTTAGTGTGGCTCCCCTATTTGAATTTTAGACTGCGCTGCAGCCCCACCCCTGGAGCAACCACTGTAATCCGACATCTCATGAGTCAGTTTGAACACCGGCTAGACTGCTCATAGCAAGGTGACGTGAATTACGGAGTTCAAACAGGGCATGATAGTGGGTGCCCGATGGATGGGACATTTTATATCCAAAGTTATGCAGACATTCAGCATTCCTCGAACTATGGTTTCACTTGTGTACCGGGAATACCTTATAGAAGGCATTACCACTCACTAGCTCAAGTGCTGATCATGACCAGCTACTCTGGCCAGAATTGTCCATGGTAACAGAAAAGTGACATTGGCTCAAATCACATCCACATTCAATGCAGGAGGTACCAGATGCATATCCAGCAGGTTAGTGCATCGTTCTTTAGCTTCCATGCGATATGGGAGCAGAAGACCCACCAGAGTGCCCTTGTTAACACTGGAACACCAGACACAGCATCTTACCTGGGCTCATGATATTGCTAATTGGACCCTGGAGGACTGACATGTGGCACGGTTCGATGAGTAACAGTTCGTTATTTTGGGCTGATTGTAGGGTTTGGGTGTGGCGCAGATCCCACAAGGCTCCATGCAGGCTGGTGGTGGTTCAATAATGATGTGGGGTGTGTTTACATGGCATGGGTCCGCCTGAACACATCAAACTGGTAACTGTTCTGTTGCATAGCTTGATAACAATTTGCAGCTCTTCATAGATTTCGTGTCCACAATGATGGAATATTCCAGCAGGATAATGCACCATGACTTTGGTCCCAAGTTATCCAAAATTGGTTCTAGGAGCATTCTGGAGAGTTCCGACAAATGGTGTGATTACCACGTTCGCCCGACATGAACCCAATTAAGCATTTATGGGACGTGGTGAAGAGGTCCATTCACACCCAAGATACTGCACCTACAATTATTTAGGCGCTGTGGGAAGCTATCTAGACGTCATGGGTCAACATCTCCCCATCAATCTTCCACCCACTTGTGGAATCTATGCTACATCAAGTTGCTGCATTTCGCCAGGCTAGAGGGTATCCTACAGAATAGGCATCTATCCCATGACTGTTGGCACTTCACTGTACTATGTTTTCTATATGGGCTAAGTGAAGGCCTCACTCCATAAAGAATCTTGCATTAAGTTGTTGTTTACGGTATGGGAAGGCTTTATAGACTACCTGCCTCTTGCCCTTCACAGAGAAATACATATCTGCTTTAAACAAACTATGCGGTATGAAAGCATATTATTGTTGAATGACCCACTGAGCCACCTCCATCCTATCCCCTACCGTATAAGTCATTGTATCACTGCTGACCTGTCCTGTTTCATAACCAGTACTTCCTTATTGCCCGATGAGCCTATGTATAGCTGTCACACTGCTGTATTCACAACCGTGTTTCATTGACATCTCTTATGTTTCATCTCACCTATAGGCTTAATACCTCTCTTCCCCCCCTCCTAAGCCTATGGAACCCATTTAACAAGTGAGGTCCAGCGATGACCCCTCCTTGGCAGCATCTCATGTTGGAAGCCTATTGCTGCTAGAGACGCGATGCCATGTAATGATGTGCAACAACCAGTCTGCGTATGTACATTACACCGTCACCTTTCAGGGACTTGGCAGTGCCTGGTGTAAGCGGTAAACAGCTTACCATTTTGTTAAATCCTGAAAGGAGGAATCACCCCCTTTTCTAAGTGCTAAAGGGGTTATATCCCGTTGTTAAATGGGGCCCTATGTATCTTATTTTTTTAGGTTGTATGCACAGTATCCGTTTTTATTTGTATTTGCCATTTCAGACTCAATACTATAATTTAGTTAGAAGGAAGGTTATTATAACCTAGCCAGTGACAATAAATTGTACTTTAAGGTTTTCTGTGCTACACTTTCATTAGAGAGATGAGCAAGCTTTCCAAAGTGGTTTATGCTAAATATTCACCCTACTCCTCATCTAGCCATAGAATGTCACACGTTTCACATGCAAAATGTGGCCTTGTCCCATTCCTACCCCACTGTAGAATATACATTACCACAGCATAATAGACTACAAAGTTACTGTAACCTCTATAAAACATCCTGTTTCCCCACAGGTGACAGGTGAGGAGTCAGTCTCACATCTGGGGAGATGTATTAAGTCTTGGAGAGAGAAAAAGTAAACAATCAGCTCCTGTCATTTTTCAAATGCAGGGGTCTATGTACTAAGCCTTGGAGAGAGATAAAGTGGATGGAGATAAAGTACCAACCAAACAGCTCCTGTCATTTTATAGGCTGTGTTTGAAAAATGAGTTAGGAGCTGATTGGTAGGTACTTTATCTCTGTCCACTTCATCTCTCGCCAAGGCTTAGTACATAGACCCCACAGCCTTTAAATTGACGGGAGCAGATTGGTTGCTACTTTTTCTCGCATATATTATATATATATATATATATATATATATATATATATATTATTTTTTCTCCAAAGCTTAGTTTTAGGAGTGGGCAATAAGAGCCCTCCCCCACCCCCCCATCTCCCCGGCTGTTGTAGAACTACACATTCAAGCATGCCCTGCCACAGTTTTGCTATTTGGCTATGCTAAAACACTTGCAAGGCATACTGGGATGTGTGGTTCAACAGCTGGAGGGCCATTTATTGCCCACCCAAAACATCTAGCCCTTTGTCTGATAAACTCCAAGCTACCTCAATAGTTTCAGCTTGCCTTTTCTACTCTCGCTCTTGTGGGAAAATGAGATTAAGTACATACAATATAATCTGAGTTGAGGAAGCTTTACTATAGTTGAAACAAAGCAATAAAATTGTTTCTATCCCTCTAATCCTGCATACACAACTTCACCCTATCTATAAAAAGATATGACAGCAAATACCAAGTCATTGGTTCCTATCTGAGTCATTTCTTTCTGTGGCATGGTGATCAGGTGCTGTACATTCCCTGGGACTCCACAGCCTAGGGAATGGAAAGTTCCTTCTCTTCCTTAATATTAAACAGACAGACATATTATACTAAACATATTGAATCAAAAAAACATGAATGCGCTTATGGTGTAATATATATGATAGTTTTTTAGTACCCCTAAGTGCAGGTAGACTCTATTCCTGTCTTAGGGAGAAGTAAGCACATATTAGAATGGATTCGATGGAGACCTTATGGCAGAGGTTCCCAAACGCAGTCCTCAAGGCTCTTAAACAGTTCATGTTTTAGAGATATCCGTGGTTGAGCACAGGTGACTTAATTAGTACTTCAGTTAATTTGATTTAACCACCTATGCTCAACTATAGTGATTTATAGAACCTGAACTGTTGGGGTGCCTTGAGTACAGCGTTTGGGAACCTTTGCCTTATGGGAAAGGGAAAAACATACAGGAGTTTCCTTCAAGGTTTGGGAGAATTATACCACTTTAGACAGAAGCCGGGGCTTCGACCCTGGTCACAGCTCCTACCCCCCTTTCACACTACAGCTTGGACCCGGGTCAACCCCTTTCACACAGACCCTGTGTCAGCCCTGCCACATTGAAGTCATTTTGTTACAGGCTCACAAAGATGAGTCATGGAAAGTGGGTGTCAGCAAAGCTGAACTGCCAATACAGTTTTTACTGTGACCCGGGTTGAATAGCTGGGATGTACCCTTTCAGACAGCAGGCACCTGTATTCTTTTGTATGTTTTTGTCACAACGTACCAAAACGTATAGTGGAAAGTACTTAAATAAAAAATATTTAGAAAAAAAAAAAAGTAGTCATTCCATTTAAACAGTGGATTGCTTTGGTACATATTAGTACAGTACAGTACACTACCCCATATATAGTGGTTTGGATCCATCATTTGCAGGGTTGCTGGCTAATGTGCAGGGATTTTTTTCCTCCTATTATTTTCCGTATTCCTCTAGACTCCCTCTATTCCTACATTCTCCCCCTACTTACTCATTCTCCTTTCTTACTCATGGAAGTTGTTCTTCCATGTACTGGCTCTATAAAAGCTCCACATACTTCTCTCATCGCTCCCCTTGTTTCTACTATTTCTGCACTTTTCTTGGGGGCAGATTAAATTAGTCATGGAGCTGCAAGGAAACCTCATTCAGTGCACCCATTTGAGGCTTAACCCCCCGGGAATCCAAGATTTGAGCACTTAACGCTTAATCTATGAGCTGAAGTGCGCTACTGGCGGGTTTATTATTGACTAATAATTGGATAGATCCAGGCATTAAACCCGGAGCTTTACCCGTGGGTAAAGGAATCTGCACCTTGGTTTCTTTCTCCTTCTCTCCATCTTTTCTGTCCCCCTCCTCTCATCTGCATCCTCTTTCCTCACCGCGGCTACCTGCTCGTTATCTATTGGGTGATAGGTCTTATGACGCAGGCCTGTCTGGTGTTATTTCACATGCTGCCTCCTTCAGCTGCTTGTAGGCAGCTACAGTAGATGTTTGAGTGTAGGGATGGGCACATTGATTCCCCATACTGAGTTGAGCCATGTGGCTCAACTCAGTGGAGTGTCGCGGGACACGGCTCTTAGAGCTGTAGGAAGCAGGGGTGCCAGTTACTCTGAGTGAGTCGCTTACAGCTCCGCCCCCCACAGCCCAGCATTGCAGATCATGCTCTGCACTGACTCAAGAGTCAGTACACAGCACACCCCTGAGCCCTGGCAGTAGCAGCGCGACTCCGAGTGAGCGCTGACAACTCCGCCCCCTACACTGCTGATCCGAGTCCAACCTGATCATACTTCTGCACTGACTCTGTCACTTTTTTCAATATATAGGAAATATATTGAAAAAAGACTGATGGGATGTACTAAGCGCAAAAATGTGGTGAAAATACTATGTTACTGCATTTCTCATATGCACCAAACTCCAGAATGCGATACATTTCGAAGTTTGGACCCATGTGTAACGCCATCCTTAGATCCAATTGGATCCCTCCGGGCACAAGCCCCACTGCATGCGCAGGACGACACCTGAGGGACTTCTGGGTCTTAAACCCAGAAGTCCCTCTATCGCAAAGGACAGCTCTTACCAGGAGAGCAGTCCTTTGTGATTTTCTAGGTACATACCAGCATTATCATCCCTGGTATATACCCAGTAATTTGGAGTATGTACGGCGTCACGGATGTGATGCTTAGCACAGCCTGCCCCAATTGTTATTAAAATTGTGTTTTGCTTAAAGCAGAGAATAGTCATTACCTTCTGCCATATCTCATCCATCCTTCCCCATACACATTATCAGGGCCGTAACTAGTGTAGTGTGACCAGTGCCATAGCACAGGGCACCGCAGGGCAGGGGGCGCTGCTTGGGCTTGTCCATTTTCCTGTTTATTATCATTCTCACTTGTAGCTTCCTCTTCTTTTATCCCCAGCATCTCCTGGCCTCACCTATCTCTCCCCTGACCCTTCCCCATGAGACCATGGCCCTTTTTTAGGTGCACTCTTATGTCCCTATTTAAAAATGTGGGGGGGCGCCAATGCTATCTCAGGCACCAAAAAGTCTAGTTACGGCTCTGCACATTATATACAATGTATTCCAACAAACTATAAACATTGCACTATTGTACAGCACATCTACATTCAGAGCATCATTTGTAAACACACTGGAATGCGATATACAGTCAGGTGCATAAATATTGGGACATTGACAGAATTTTCATATTTTGGCCTCTATTCACCACCACAATGGCTTTGAAATGAAATAAACAAGATGTGCTTTAACTGTAGACTTTCAGATTTAATTTGAGGCTAATTACATCCAAATCAGGTGAGCGGTGTAGGAGTTACAACGGTTTCTATATGTGCCTCCCACTTTTTAAGGGGCCAAAAGTAATGGGACAAACTAAACAAGCCTAAATCTAACTTTCACTTTTTAATACTTTGTTGCAAATCCTTTGCAGGCAATTACAGCCTGAAGTCTGGAACGCATAGACATCAGCAGACGCTGGGTTTCATCCCTGGTGATGCTCTGCCAGGCCTCTACTGCAAATGTCTTCAGTTCCTGCTTGGGGCATTTTCCCTTCATCAAGTGAAATGCATGCTCAATCAGATTCAGGTCAGGGGATTGACTTGGCCATTGCATAACATTCCACTTTTTAGCCTTAAAAAAACTCTTTGGTTGCTTTAGCAGTATGCTTCGGGTCATTGTCCATCTGCACTATGAAGCGCCGTCCAATGAGTTCTGAAGCATTTGACTGAATATGAGCATATAATATTGCCTGAAACACTTCAGAATTCATTCTGCTGCTTTTGTCAGCAGTCACATCATCAATAAATACAAGGGAACCAGTTCCATTGGCAGCCATACATGCCCACGCCATGACACTACCACCACCATGCTTCACTGATGAGGTGGTTTCTATTTTGAAAATTGTACTGAAAGAATAAATGTGGTTTTGGCCCTCTGGCAATTAAAAGGTTAAATGTGGCTTCTACTATATCATCTCTCCAGACCTGCTCGGCAGGTAGACGCTCACATTTCTCCTAGGGTGGGGCCTGAAATTGCCTGGCAGGGAAAGCATACATGTTTCCTTTCAAATACTTCTTCCACCTGTGTGTTTGAATGATGACATCAAATACCCAGAGAGCATGGGGGGGGAAGGGTGAGTGTTTTCTGGTGTGTGTGGTGATCATATTACCACTGCAATGCAGGCTCTCTCTGTATGTCTATTGCTCTAAACACATCTGCCTTTTTCTACACAGTAACCTTCATTTATGAAATGAGCTTACAAACCAACCATGAGATCAATATTAAGAACTAGAGAAGGACTATCAATATGTAGATTATGGTCACTTACAGTTTAAAAAAAATAAATAAATTCTGCATTTGTATATAAAACACACAAACACTACAACAGACTCTTATAACCAATAGAAATAAATATATATATATATATATATATATATATATATATATATATATAATCACTTACATAGCACCAGTCCTTGTACTAAGATTTGAGGAAGCCATATTTGTTCGTTACAAAGTGAAACAACCTGCTTCAGGCTACAGAGAAAACACAGAAAGCAAGAGGGATTATAGTTGGTGTTATGTTAGATAAAGGGACATTAAACTTCATTTTCCAAGCTGCACTGGAGAGTCTAATCCGGTCTGATTAAAATCTATGGCCAACTCAACCTATTTGCTATTATATATAAACCCAATATATCAAGCAGTACTTCCATTCAGAGGGGGGCAGTGTAATTACAGCGATGACTGCAGAAGTAGCCTTTCCGACTGTTTCTCCAATACCTAGTGGCCATCAAAACAGCAGATTTCTCTTTGCATTCGAAAGAGGAGCAAAAGGAAAACCTGCGATGCTGGGGTGCCTACATTTTAAGTCTCCTCTCAGGGAGAAGTCCAGAGAGCAGATGCAGCTGACCATTTAAGGGGTGGGCTGGGTTCTTTACATCTTTAGACCCCTCCCTACAGATTCACAATGCTAGGCAATTATATCCCCATCCTGCCCACTTCAATATGAATGAGGTGCGGGGACCTACCTGACAAATCATGAGTCTCTCACAACCTCCAGGAGAGTAGGGAAGTATGGCGTGCGACCACACACTGCCATTAATTGAATACAGGTCAAAGATTGATTGTTATTGCACCAGTTCCGGTTTCAAATGAGCTTACTACTAAATTTTCTGACCACAGGCAGCCAAATGCACACCTATTGTATGGTTTATTTAGTCTGAAGGCAATTAACCTATCAGTATATTTTTGTGAAAACACCAACATGAACAAAGAAACCATACAATTGTCAGGCATTTAGGGGCATATGTGTTAATAGTCACAGAAGTGCTGAGATTATTATCAGCCCATATTGCAACAGACTATGAAAATTATTTTGCAGGGACATTGGTTGCAAAAGCAAAAAAAAAAAAAAAAATTATTCTAACTAATGCACTAGATAGACGCAAATATTCTAGAATATTCCCCCTCCGTATATGTGTTCGGCACTCAACCATCAGTCAGATGACAGTTGTCTATTGTTTTCTTTGTTTCTCATCCATGTATCTCTAAAATTAGAGCCAACTAGCAAAACCAATGTCATATTCAGTATCAGCACCACAAAGTTACCAGACAATTGCTCCAACATGATTATCAATAAAATGAGTGTTGATCAGTTAAATATACTGAAAGGCATTTACCTTACTTGGAGTTTATATACGAAAATTGAAAACCTTAAGCACTCTCAAGTTTTATTTTCTCCCAAGGTAGAGAAAAGCGGGAGGAGGCAAACATTTAATGCAAAGTCTTACAGCTGTACATGTCATTTCAGAGAGGTACAAAACAGGGACATATCTATCCATTGGCCAGGATGGCACTCGCCAGGGGCATCGGCCGAGGGCGGAGCGCTGTCTGGTGGTGCCACCTGTGGCCAGGGGGTAGTCAGGATGGGACTGCCAGGACTGGAGTCCCGGGCCCGCCCCTAATTTCTATGCAGCGCAGACGTTCAGGACCAGACAGCCGCTTGCACTTGCTGGCAGCTGCCTGGTTTAAATTAAGTTTTTTTTTTTCTTCTTTGAGACAAGGCGCGCGTGACGTCATGACGCCTCGTGCGCCTCATCACTGCACTAAGGAGGAGCCGGCCGCCACAGCTGCACTCAGAAGACGGAAAATAAATTATGTAAGTGTCTCTGGTCTGCAGGGGACTGGGGGCTGGGGAAGGGGACTGGCTGGTCAGACAGAAAGGGGGGGGGGGGAGAGAGACTGGCCTTAGTATTCCTCCTGGCATCCTTTGGTGTTCGGCTTTTTGTGCAGTGAACTCCACTCTGCTCCATTTCTCCATCTTGGGTCCTCTGCGCTCGGCATACTGCAAGCTCCTGTGCTGTAATGCTGAGCCTGATTGTTGCCTGGATGTTTGGGGAGCCTGTCCCTGGGACTGGTCACCTCCAGGTCAGACAGAAGGGGGGGAGGCTGGATTTGTAGAGAAAGGGGGTTGTTGGCTGACTTGGAAGGAAGGTCCCTTGGGAATCCGACTGGGAGAAACATGGAAAGGTCACTTTTTTGTTTTTATTATTATCTCTATTTTTTTTTTTAAATTAAATAAGTACTAAGTGTAAATATTCTGAAAATATGGGAGGGGGGTGATCTGACCGCTACATACAGCCCTGGTACAAAATACCAACAGTGGAGTCTTTGAGTTCCGCTTTTTTTTGCCATTGTCGACTGTATATGTAAGTTCATGCTTCACAAACCATTCATTTAAAAAAAAAAAAAAAAAAAAAAAAAAAATGTCATTAGAGCTGGGGTCAGTACATCCTGTTCATATATGGTGTACTTTGGGTAAGAATGGGGAAAAAGCCAAATTATCCCATAGGCAAAATTTATGGAATATAGTCTATGCCCCTATCCTTCATAGCCTAAAGTTATGAAGTATAGGAGACTATTGTTTAACACTACAATTAAAAAAAAGTTAATATTGATGAGATTTAGGGGGGAATTTAATAAGCCCCAATACATTATCAGAGGAAAAAAAGGGCGGTAGCCTCAGGCTTTCAATTAAAGTACATACACATATAAAGATTTTCTATGCAACTAGTTTATTGGTTGGAATGAATATCTGGTAAGGGATGAAAGCAAATGAAAATCAGCAATTTGCTCCCAAACGCTGGAAAATGGACAAAATCTGTTAAATTGTTTATCTAAACAATTTGTTCAAACTTGTCTGAACGACCATTATCATCTGTTTTCTGGCATTTAAGAGCAAATTGCTGATCAGTTATTCCCATACGTTACCAGATTTTCATTCCAACCAATCAACTAGTTGGATGATTGGACAGAAAATCTTTGTGTGTACCCAGCCTTAGGCTCCCTTTTTCTCCAGATGCCTGTGGTAATGCACGTTAAATGAACGAGTTACTGTGCGTTAACTCTGGTTATCGGGTATTAACATCCTAATCCGTGAATTTATCACGGATTCTGAGGGTTAAGCAGCTGTCATACCCCCCCCCGATAACAGCACATTTATCAGGGATTTTATTTTCGTGTCTCGTGACCCGAAAATAAATTCCTGTTAAGTGGGGCTGATTGAATAGCCCCCGGGGGACAAATGGTAATTTACTGCGGCTAATTGAATTCCCCCTTTTGTGTTTTGATTTTACATTCGTATTGAATACTGTAAAAACTTGCCATTTAAAAATATAAATAAATAAATACTGAACATGCACAACAAAATACATATAACAATACCATCTCAATGGTCAGTCACATTAATATTTTTTTTTCCTAATGTAACGCTGTTCACTTCTTTGGAAGACGTGTCAACGCAATTAGTTATAAAGGTTGAGTCTCCCAAATACGAATATTCCGAAATACAGAATTTTTTTTGCTTTACTGAGATAATGAAACCTTTGATTTTTGATGGTTCAATGTACACAAACTTTGTCTAAAGGCAGGGGCGGATTGGGCCGCCGGGATGCCGGGCCGTTTCCCGCTGGGCCGGTCCCTTATTATATGTCTTTAAGGGCTGGCAGCAGCCCTTCCCTCACCCACCCCTCTGCTGGCCCAGCTGCAAGTTGCCGCGATCGGCGCTCAGCTCCGATCATGCAGCATTACAGCTCCCGCGAATGCCAGCAGCCGCCCATCCCTCACTCACCCCTCTCTGCTTTGCCGGCCCAGCTGCAACGATCGGAGCTCAGCTCCGATCGGGCAGCATTCTCTCTGAACCTAATGAAAAATGGCAGACGGGGGAGCTGCCGCGCATGCCCAGCCGCTGCAGCTCCCCCATAAGCCTTTGCGGAGCCTGTCAGTCACTACTGACGGCTCCGCCTCCAGGCGGACCACCTTGGCGCCTCCAGGATGATTTTGTACACGCCAGCCCTGCATTGCACGCGTACACGCACAGAAGAGCAGCAGCCAGCACACACTATATATATATATATATACATATATATACACACACACACACACACACACACACACATAACTAACAGAATAAGCTGGCACTCAATTCTATATAAATGTCATCCAGCCTGGGTGCCTCCAAAAAATTCCAAACAGTCAACTAGAATGTAGTGGTACTCTCAGGGCTTGTGATCCATTATATTGGTGGTGTATTGACACCTAACAGAAAACCGATACCTTCGTATGGTCATATTTATATTATATATATACATATACATATATATATATATATATATATATATATATATACACACATACACACACACACATATATACATATACACACACACACACACACACAACTAAAGTGCCGCCCATCTACTTGCTATATACCGTGTATGTGTGTGCATGTATGGTTGCGTACAGAGATGCTGAATCGATCACGTTGGCTGGTGCAAGTTTTGATGGCGTAACTAATGGTGGTGTCTAAAGGTGCACCAAGCGCTAATGCTGGGTACACATTTGTACCCAGCACAATCTCGTTAGTGATGGGACTAGCGGTGGTGTCAGGAGCAACATTGCAATGGCGGGGGGGCATGCTGCATTTGGCAGCATGGCCATCGCTAATGATGTCACATGTCGGATCTGCATGCAAGTCCGAAGGGTGATGTCGCTGACGATGCACCAGAGCGCGCATCGTCAGTGACATTGAGGATACACACTAGACGATGTGCCCAATATGTCGTCCGATCCGTCTGGTCGGACAACATATCGTTTAGTGTGTACCAGCCATAAGAGTAGGTGTCTCAGTCCTTGCACATTCGGACGCACATCTGTGACCATGTAAGGGATTAGTAGTAGCCGCAACTGCGTCCAATTTAGAAACAGGCCCTATAAAGAGGGAGTATCCCATTCCCTCAGCAGACCCCACCCTCTCAACAAAGCCCGCCCCCATCAGGGCTGCATCCAAAAATTTCCCGGGCTGGTTTTACATCCCAATCCGCCCCTGTCTAAAGGCACAAATTATTAAAAATATTGTATAAAATTACTTTCAGGCTTTGTGTATAGTGTGTATACGAAACCAAACTGAATTTGTGTACATAGATAAAACTTTGAGCCACAAAATTATTGAAAATATTGTATAAAATTACCTGCAGGCTGTGTGTATATATGGGTCCCATTCCCAATATATTTCATTATGATATGCAAATATTATAAAAAAAAAAGGAATATTCGTTATTAAAATAACCCTGGTATATAGAACCTCCTCCCCAATGCACACCTGGATCAGACCAAACATTAGTTTTCAGATACACAGACAACAACACAAGGCAATAGTGAATAGCGGTTGGACAGAGAATGTAAACTTTACAATAGCGTCTGATTATGAAAGTTAAATAGATTTTCAGGAAGTTCACAGATAACAGTGAGGAAAGACTGGGCTGATCTTTTACTAACAGACATAACAAATACTTAAAAGAAAACAGATTGTATTAACCGAGCATTGTAGACAGTATATTAATAATACATACATTCTGTCTCTGCATTTGTGATTGACTAGCAATTCTACACTAATCGCATGTCTTTGCAAAGCCACAAAATGACAGAACAAAATGTATACCATTTTCGGACCTAAATTCCCAGCTTCAACATGGGTCGTCCTCCTCAATGTGAAAGGGGTAGTCCGGCTCTGTGCGCAGGTAGAAGTAGGACTACCCCTTTCACATTGAGGAGGACGACCCATGTTATTCCCGGGTTGTCACCCTCAGTGGACCTGGGTATTCCAGCTTTAAGTGGGCTCTTGGAGATGCTCTAATCTCCAGTGCCACTATCCCTGGCCAATTAATTTGTTTTAGGCGTGACCCGGGTCGCACCTTTCACACTTGAGCAGAGTCATCAACATGTGTTGCAAGTTCTGGGAAAAACCATGCAAGGGACTGTCAAATCCAGGTCACACCCTTCAGACTTACGCCTGACCCGGGTTTTAGGCTTAAGTCTGAAAAGGGGTATTGAAGCAAATTCGATTAACAATGCTTGGCTATATCCATGTGCAACTAATATAAGCCGAGCTTTGGCTATGCAGTCCACACTATATAGAGAACAGCAGTAACACATGCTGCAGCAAATCTAGTTCTCGCATGTAAAATAAAAAGCATACAAGCGGACAACTCTTATTTATTTATTACCAGTTTATATAGCGCAAACATATATTCTGCAGCGCTTTACAGAGAATATTTGGCCATTCACATCAGTCCCTGCTCCAGTGGAGCTTACAATCTATGTTCCCTATCGCATGCTCACACACACACATACACACTAGGGTTAATTTTTATTTTATTTTTTTGTTGGGAGCCAATTAACCTACCAGTATATTTTTTGGAGTGTGGGAGGAAACCGGAGTACCCGGAGGAAACCCACACTAAGTACAGGGAAAATATACAAACTCCACACAGTTAGGGCCGTGGTGGGAATCGAACCCACAACCTCAGTACTGTGAGGCAGTAATGCTAATCATTACACCATCTTAAAGGTGCCTGTACATGGTACGATATCTATGAACGATAAATCGTTCATTTTTAAGCAGTGAACGACAAACGATGCGTGTTCCCTCATGGCCAATAACGATATCTATGCTCACCCGTACATGCAGGCCAACTTGGGACAATTTCATCACGATTTGCATGTTCACAGATGTGGCAGGATGACTTCACTAAAAGCTATCTATCAGACATTTATCAGTGTGTACACCCAATATAGTTTGTCCTGCACTACAGAAAGTTGAAGGGAAATCGTTCAGAGACATCGTTGGTTGTGCAGATCATACTGTGTGTACAGTATGCAGCTTTACTAATATTAAATAGTTAAATACACTACCAAAGCATGCAGTATTTGCATATAAAACACATATAAACCAGTAACCAATCAGTATTTTACAGAAGTCGGGAAAATGTGTAAATAAACTGAATAAAGTTGTGTGGAGATTGTCTTGTTGATTTTTCTCTTCTATATTTGACTTTAAATGAATGGGGGGAAATGTAATATGCTCATTAATACTCACACTCCTGTGTGATAGAGGTGAACTCATACACTGTTAAGGCCATTCAAGGATAAGGATGACAAGTTACCATTAGTTGGCAGACAGGATTTGGCACACGCTCTGCATTTTGTGACAAATACACTCATTCTGTTGTCCTAACAAAGACATCTTTCTTTTTATTTATTATTCACAATAGAGTCTAATCTCCCTGATGCAAATGCTGTGCAGCACCTGTATCTCCTCACAGCAGCACCTGCAGAGCCCCTTTATCATTGCTTTCATTCTGTCTCGTGACATTGCTTTGTTTGGCAAAACTGTGTGCAAGGTTAGGATTGGATGAAATTTCCAGCACATAAGTCACTGCAGCAGAACCCACTGACAGGAGTTCTACAGCCCGAAGCTTCGCACAGCTCATCAACCAAATAAGAGGATGGCTGTCAGCAAAGACGCAGGACTATTAAGTCATAAACATAAAGGAAAGAGTTTTAAATTACAGTGTACTGGTTTTTTAAATAACAAGTATACCCAGCCGAAACTCCCTGCCCAGTATTGCCAAGTATTAGTGTTTTAATTACTGTTAAATTGGTTTTTTTTTGCCTTTAAAACAAATGGTCACCCACGCCTGCTTAAAGAAGCTAATAGACACAAGAATTAAAATAAAGTAGGTAGTCAAAGAAATATTAAAGATAAAATGTATACCACAACACTTCATATACCATAAAAAGCACTAAGACCACAAACACATGGGCAAATAATTACAATGGCCAAATATACACTTGATGGCTAAAAGTATATGGACACCCGATCATCAATACCCTTTTGTACTAGTTGGACATCTCATTCCAAACCACGGGCAGAATATGGTCCACAGCATGCAGCCTCCACTCTACTGGGAAGAGTTTACACTAAATCATGGGAGACGGCCGAGAGGCAGTAACGCACGCAACCGGGGGGGGGGTCGGAGTACCCAGAAACCCCCCGACAGACTCGAGAGCAGGCATCATGCTCTTAAGCCTCACCCCCTCACGGCAAAATGCCACGATTTACGGGCCACTCGAGAGGAGGCGGAGCCAATATGGCGCAATTCCATTAGAATCACGTCATTTGGCTCCACCCGATTGACCTGCAAATCGTGGCAATTTCATGCTGGGGGAGGGGCCTAATGACATAGTTCCAGTCTGCCAGGTAAGGGTGTGTGTGTAATGTCTATATGTATGTGTTGAATGCATGTGTATAATGATATATTATTTATTACACACTGTGTGTGTAAACCCCCTATAAAAATCCTGTGTTTGCCCCTGAGAGGATTATCATCCATTCATCCACAGAAGCTTGAGGGACTTCAGTGATAGTGGTCAAAAGGGTCTGCTTCACAGTCTGCATTCCAATTCAACAAAATGCATTCAGTGGGGTTGAGGACAGGGCTCTGTACAGTCCAGTTCTTCCACACTAAGGGGCATATGTATCAAAGCTTGATGTGAGCTAAAATTGTGAGATATACACTACCGGTCAAAAGTTTGGGGTCACCCAGACAATTTCGTATTTTACATGAAAACCGACTTATTTATCAAATGAGTTGCAAAATGAATAGAACATACAGTCAAGACATTGGCAAGGTTAGAAATAATGATTTTTATTTGAATTATTTTGTCCTTCAAACTTTGCTTTCGTCAAAGAATGCTCTTTTTTCTAGCAAGTACAGCATTGCAGACCTTTGGCATTCTAGCTGATAATTTGTTGAGGTAATCTGAAGAAATTTCACCCCACACTTCCTGAAGCACCTCCCACAAGTTGGATTGGCTTGATGGGCACTTCTTGCGTACCATACGGTCAAGCTGCTCTCACAACAGCTCAATGGGGTGGAGGTCTAGTGACTGCGCTGACCACTCCATTACAGACAGAATACCAGCTGCCTGCTTCTTCCCTAAATAGTTCTTGCATAATTTGGAGGTGTGCTTTGGGTCATTGTCCTGTTGGAGGAAATTGGCTCCAATCAAGCGCTGTCCACAGGGTATGGCATGGCGTTGCAAAATGGAGCGATAGCCTTCCTTATTCAAAATCCCTTTTACCTTGTACAAATCTCCCATTTTACCAGCACCAAAGCAGCCCCAGACCATCACATTACCTCCACCATGCTTGACAGATGGCGTCAGGCACTCTTCCAGCATCTTTTCACTTGTTCTGTGTCTCACAAATGTTCTTCTGTGTGATCCAAACACCTCAAACTTCGATTCGTCTGTCCATAACACTTTTTTACAATCTTCCTCTGTCCAATGTTTGTTCTTTTGCCCATACTAATCTTTTCCTTTAATTGGCCAGTCTCAGATGCGGCTTTTTCTTTGCCAATCTGCCTAGAAGGCCAGCATCCCGGAGTCGCCTCTTCACTGTAGACATTGGCACTGGCGTTTTGCGGGTACCATTTAATGAAGCTGCCAGTTGAGGACTTGTGAGGCATTTATTTCTCAAACTAGAGACTAATGTACTGGTCTTCGTGCACAGGTGTGCACCGAGGCCTCCCACTTCTCTTTCTACTATGGTTAGAGCCTGTTTGTACTGTTCTCTGAAGGGAGTAGTACACACCGTTGTAGGAAATGTTCAGTTTCTTGGCAATTTCTCCCATGGAATAGCCTTCATTTCTAAGAACAAGAATAGACTGTCGAGTTTCACATGAAAGTTCTCTTTCTGGCCATTGGAGAGTATAATCGAACCCACCAATGTGATGCTCCAGATACACTACTAGCTCAAAGTAAGGCCAGTTTTATAGCTTCTCTAACGAGCAAACCTATTTTCATCTGTGCTAACATAATTGCACAAGGATTTTCTAATCATCTATTAGTCTTCTAACGAGCTTAGCAAACAGTGTACCTTTAGAACACTGGAGTGGTGGTTGCTGGAAATGGGCCTCTATACACCTATGTAGATATTCCTTTAAAAACCAGATGTTTGCAGCTAGTATAGTAATTTACCACATTAACAATGTATAGTGTATTTAAGATTAATTTAATGTCCTCTTCATTGAAAAAAAAAAAGTGCTTTTCTTTCACAAAAATAAGGACATTTCTGAGTGACCCCAAACTTTTGAACGGTAGTGTATATCATCAACCAATCAGCTTCTAACTTACATTTTGCAGGCTGTGTTTAAGAAATTATAGTTTGGAGCTTATTGGTTGGTGATCTATATTTCACAATTTTATCTCACATCAAGCTTTGATACATATACCCCTAAATTATATCAATTCACAATACCATTATTTCTAAATTTGGTTTGCAGTGTGCATACAGACAAGAGCTCTCCTAGCATTTCCCATCCCCAGATTCTTCTGTCAGACTGCTAAAAAAAATAATAATTGTAAAAGTGGATTCATCACACAAGATAACACGCTCCCACTGCAACAAAGACTGGGCTGTTTTGCTTCCAGACATTTCCACTTCAACATCAGCACTTAGTTTATTGAGGCAGCTTGAGGGCAGATATTTGACTTGGTAGAAAGGTGGCATCCTATGGCAGTGGCACGCTGAAAGTCACTGAGCTCTTCAGTATGACCCATACTACAGTTAATCACTTGCCTGGTGTGGAAGCAAACAATGCAACCACTCACACACACTAGGTGGCTGCCGGAAGATAATCTTCCAGTGGCCACCAATGGCAGAGGGACCTGCCGGCCCCTCTGCATCGCCCAAAAATGTCTACTGTGCTGTGCACACTGCTGAAAGGGCAGGACCCCCCACCGGCGGCTTCAGGAAGAACCAGCTGCCGGGAAATGTAAATCCAGTAGCCCCCCAGAGTATCCCTGGCGATGCTCAGAGAAGCAGCCACTGAGAAATTACAAAGTCTCCATGGTTCGATTAATAGTCTGATAGAGTACCAATCAACACTGGTGACACGGTTGGTGATTTATTCAAAATTCAAGGCACACTTAACCAACATGGTTACCACAGCATTCTGCAGTGCCATGCCATCCCATCTGGTGTGCGCTTACTGGGACCATCATTTGTTTTTCAACAAGACAATGACCCCAAACACACCTCCAGGCTATGTAAGGGCTACTTGACCAAGAAGGAAAGTGATGGAGTGCTGCGTCAGATGACCTGGCCTCCACAATCACCTGACCTAAACCCAATTGAGCTGGTTTGGGATGAGTTGGACCGCAGAGTGAAGGAAAAGCAGCCAACAAGTGCTCAGCACCTCTGGAACCTCCTTCAAGACTTTTGGAAAACCATTCCAGGAGACTACCTCATGAATCTGATTCAGAGAATGCCAAGAGTGTGCAAAGCTGTCATCCAAGCAAAAGGGGGCTACTTTCAGGAATCTAAAATATAAGACATATTTTGATTTAACACTTTTTTGTTTACAACATAATTCCATATGTGTTCTTTCATAGTTTTCATGTCTTCAGTATTAATCTATGTTGAAAATAATTTAAACAAAGACCATTGAATGAGAAGGTGTGTCCAAACTTTTGACTGGTACTGTATCAATGACAAATATGTTTTTGAAAAAAATATAAAATTATATTCATGTTATAGGTTTCAAAAAAATAAAATGCCTTAATAAAATTGTTGGATAGGTTTGAAATAGATGCTCTTAACCGAAGTCAATAAAACAGAACCGACAATTTCTGAGTGTTTTGGAAAAATATTAGCCAGTTAAGTTGTTAGTGTGACTATGAAGACTATATGCATCTGTTAACAATGGGTGCAGGTAAAATAGCCAAACACTAATTAAAAGGGGGTGTGCACATACATTTTGTGGCAAAAAGTAGCTAGAACAGTAGAGCTGATGCCAAACTTAACCCAATAGGTTTTAGGGGGTGCTACTGCTTACTATGCATCATTCCCCAACCTGAAGGATGACCTACAAGTTAGTCCTACTAGGGGAGTATTCCTCTCTTGCAAAACAGAAGCACTCAGAGACCTCTGCTTCTTCCTGTGCAGAGTCCTAATGAATCCTGTCAAAGGCCTAAATGAACGCTATGGCAGTTTCATTCTGAGATCATAATAAGAGTTCATGGTCATACCACCTTAACCCAAAACACTCAAGGCTGAATGTTACTGTAAACGCTGGCCATTCTCTACAAGATAGGGATGCTCAGTATTGCCCTTGATCTCTTGTGTAGCGATTAAACAGATGCCATTAGTCAGGGACAACATAAGTCTTCAAAACCTAAATATAGGATGAGAAATCACAGGATCAGTCTTCGTTAAAAAGTGATGTTTACTTACCTAAGTGGTGAATAAACATGAAAATATGTTTATGGAAAAACTAGAAACATTTGGAACACAGAAAATCTGTTATTGTCAGTGAAACCACTGCATCTTGAAATGGAAAAGCCTATTATAATACAGTATGCCATACATAAGCACAATTACAGTAAATACAAAATAAATTACAGGAAAAAAAAACATTTGTTTCAAAGTAAATATTAAAAATTGTGGGACTGCCTCCCTTCACAAGTCAGGACATGAAAATAGAGCTTTGTAATTTCCTGCATTATAGCAAAAAAAGTACAAAGAACAAACATTCTCCATATCAGATAAAAACAAAGTGTACTATGAAGTGTGAGCTTTTTCTGAAGTTATAAAAAAGGTTGTTTAGCACATTTAAACTAAGGGAAGTCTACAGTGATCTCTTGGATCGTAAAATCACACATATGTATGTGGCCCATCCAAGTATTGGATGGGAAATAAAAGAAAAATAACTACACTCATGTCAGCATTGTCATAGATATATGATTTCACAAGTCTCCATGGGGGGAGATTCAATTAAGTGCGTGGTGAATAGTGCCGAAGCTATTCAATTCACTGCACTGTTAAGTCTGACTTAAGTCGGAGAATGCCGGTTCTCGCGGCCTAACCTGGATGTTTTGTCGCTGACTAAATGCTGCTAAGCCGGAAAACAGTCTTGCGTCCATCACTTTAGTTGGAGCTCTTCTCGCATCCTCAGGAGAGGGCAGTAATAAACCCTTTAGACTGCGTACATCGCGGTCAATTGAATAGCTTCTGGACTTCCTTCCTGGGGCAATTCAACATCGCAATCAATTGAATCACCCCCCCAAATGTGTTTAAACATCTTGTACAGGAGAACTTCAAATTAGCATCTAATGCAGTTATATGGCCCATAACTGTTACAATGCAAAAAAAGAAAAAAGTGACTATTGCCTGAAGAGTAATAGTCTTATACACTCATAATTATATACTACAGATGTACCCTCACACATCTTTCTTCAGTCGTGCCAAACAGCCCCTCTAGGTGTGCCAGGTCAAGAGACACTATGGCCTCTAGGTGTGCCAGGTCAAGAGACACTCTGCTAGCAACTGGCATCGTTTTTGTTGCCAATATGTCCAAGTCTCAATGCGATGCGACTAGGACGCACCAGGAGACTGATGATTAATTTGATATGTGACACTTTTATATCTGTGTGCGACTGAGCCTCCAAATCAGTATACAAAGTGCTATGATGCAATGGTCGCAGCTTTTCTCTAAGCCAAGTTCTGTATAGAGACTCCGTCGCACACAGCTATAGAAGGGTCACATAAAATTAATGAGCAGCCTTCTTTTGCATCCTAGTAACATTACGTCAAAAAAAACAAAGCAACACCCAATGCTAGCAGAGTTGCACGGGACCTGGAGGCTCACTCACACCAGGCATGTGGCGCTGCATGGCGCATTGAGGATAGATGGACGACATCTATATACATTTTATCAAGTTGAATTTTTCCATACATCTTGAGAATCAGCTTGTTATAGCTAAGAGTATTGGAAATGTGACAGATTGACAGATGCTGTAGGCACAACGGCTAAGTGATAGCCATCTGATTCTATACACTGTAGGCGGTTTGTCATAAAACAGGAATGTGGATTAACAGAAAAAAAGGACACCAACTACGATGTTAACTATTCGGTGTATTGATGTGGAATAGCTAGGACAGATGTAAGATTTACAAAGTTATTACAACCCTCCTCAAAAAGCAATTCTCAAATTATATAAAAGGAGTCAAGCAATACAAGCTGCCTAATGAAAGGACAACACGTCTGCGTCCAGCAGATGTTTGCATGAAGTGAAACGATTCCCAGGCTAGGAAAATGCGGGCACAGCCCTTTTTTTGAACAATAAAGCAAACTGCTTGTATTACCAAGTTACCTAGGCAGCAACACGCTGCGCCATTTCTGGAGAGTAGGTTTTTTTTTAATCTTCTTTAGATTTATTGCATTTCGGAATTAAACATTTAGGGGTTAATTGACATACCAGAGCGGCATTGATCTTTTCTAACATGCACATCACACTGGACACAGAGCCAGCACTACCAATTCATCAATTATGCTAGCAAGCTACCATTAATATAGTAGAATGCGCTGACTTAAATCACTGGGAATGTTGTATGCAGTGTAGTGCGTTATATAGTATGTGATAGCTCTCACAAATATATAGATGTGTGGCAGGGTATATTACAATAAAGTGAAAGGTATAAAGCTGGACAGTATAAAAAGTAGGGATCAGCGCTAGCACAAGTCACATATAAACGCAGAAAAAAAAAATTGTATTTATCTCTGCAATGGGCACTACAATCAACTACACATAACACAGTGGCTGGTAGGATACAGCACTGTATAACCTGGTCCGTGGGAGAGGTATACAGAGAGACAGGACCCAGCGTTCCCAGAGACCTGTGAAGAAACTGGCTGCTGCGCGTCTGAGGGGGCGGAGGGTGAGGGAGGAGCAGCTCAGGGAACGGCTAGACCGCAATAGAATGGCGCACTGAGCTGGGGGAGGGGCTGCAGGGAGAACGCCTTCTTCCCGTGCTGACGTTAACCACCAGGTCCCCTGGCCTCTAAATATGCCCTGCTCCAGTATATTAATGCCCCAGTGGTCTAGTGGAGTCGTGGGCGCACCAGTGTCCACATCAGCGCCTCCAGTCCGTCTCCTGAGACCGGAGGCTAGACTGTGTAAAGACACGGGCCACCGCAAGCAGGAGTTGTGGGCGCACCAGTGTCCACATCAGCACCTCCAGTCCGTCTCTTGAGACCAGGAAGACGCGGGCCACCACAAGCAGGGGTCCCCCTGGATTCTGGGCTGCAGTCTGGGGAGCCTGCTAGTCCCCCTCAGAGCCCCGCCGGTAGTACATAGCCGGGGCTTTGTGTCACGGTGCTGCGGAGGGGTGATGGAGTAGCAGCGCAGACGTCTTTTGCTGCTGCTCAGTTGCCAAAACCCTAGAAATAAAAATGAATCATAAAAATAAGCTTGAAGCAGCCCCACTGTTAAACATGGTCGGACCCAGCTCCTGCTGGACAACAACAAAAACGGAGTTGCCCTCAGGCTGTGGGGGCAGGGTATAAAATGAAGGATTGGAGCATCCTGGGATTGAAAAGCTTTGCTGTTGGTGTCCAGTCCTCCACATCCCATCTACACCCCATTGTCCCCCTGTGGAGCCCTATGGACCCTGAAGACAAAATTACCTTTTGTCATTTAAAGGATGGCAGTTTTGCCTTAGGAGCAGGTTCGCTCTTCTATTTGAAGAAAAGATTTTACAGCTCTCACAAGCGCATAGTGAGCGAGGTCTGCATCTTCTGTCTCCCCAGATGATAAATCAGAATCTGATAGCTGGGTGGACTGGGAAGAGAACACAGAACGCTTAGTAGATTTGCTATGTAAGGGTTTCTATTTTTGCAGCATTTGCAGAAAAGCTGTAGAGGTATCCGCCAGACTCTGCACTGAGGTAGAAAGTAGGTCTACCCATGGGGGAGGCAAAGGATTTGCAGGGAGTACCTGTTGTGGCCATCCCATAGGGGGAGCTACCACAGGGACCAATAGATTGTCCGCTATTTTTGCCAGCATCTGTGAAAAAGTAGCCCAGGCCTGAGGAGAGGCCACCAGGGCAGTATAACAATGCACAAAGACCATCCTGATTGAGGTCCTCTGAAGTTAAGCCTGCTGAATAGGACTTACAAGACACCAGAGTGGGAGGAGCAGGCTGCTTGTCAGTATTGCCTCTGCTAGACATAGCTGCAATAATGTAACATCCAATCTGGCGCAGTGCAGAGAGCAACCCAGCTGAGTGTAATATTGCAGTGTAGTGCACAACAGCAGATTTTTATTTTATATATATATATATATATACACACATATACAATACACATACACATAGCCTTGCAAAAGTATTCAACCCCATTTGCATATTTCTTGTTTTGTTGCCTCACAACCTGGAATTAAAATGGATTGTTTGAAGGTGTGCATCATTTCCTTCACAGAACATGCCTACAACTGTGACGTTGTTTTTTTTTTTATATTGTGCATCAAACAACATTTGGGACATCATAACCGAAAACGTCAGCATGCATAACTATTCACCCCCCTAAAGTCAGTACTTTGTCGAGCCACCTTTTGCGGCAATTACAGCTGCATGTCACTTTGGATAAGTCTCTATGAGCTTGCCACATCTTACCCCTGGGATTTTTGGCCATTCCTCAAGGCAAAACTGCTCCAGCTCCTTCATGTTGGATGGTTTCCGCTTGTGAACAGCAATCTTCAAGTCGGATCAGATTCTCAATTGGATTGAGATCTGGGCTTTGACTAGGCCCTTCCAACACATTTAAATGTTTCCCCTTAAACCACTCCAGTGTTGCTTTAGCAGTATGCTTCGGGTCATTGTCCTGCTGGAAGGTGAACCTCCATCCCAGTGTCAAATCACAGGCAGACTGAAACAGGTTTTGCTCAAGAATATCCCTGTATTTAACACCATCCATTTTTCCCTCAACTCAAATCCGTTTCCTAGTCCCTGCTGCTGAAAAACATCCCCACAGCATGATGCTGCCACCACCATGTTTCACTGTGGGGATGGTGTTCTTGGGGTGATGGGATGTGTTGGGTTTGCGGCAGACATAGCGTTTTCCTTGGTGGCCAAAAAGTTAAATTTTAGGCTCATCTGACCAGAGCACCTTCCTCCATACATATGGGGAGTCGCCCACATGCCTTTTGGCAAACTCAAATCGTGTCTTATTTTTAGCACTAAGTAATGGCTTTTTTCTGGCCACTCTTCCATAAAGCCCAGCTCTATGGGGTGTACGGCTTATTGTGGTCACATGCACAGATACACCAGTCTCTGCTGTGGAACTCTGCAGCTCCTTCAGAGTTACCTTTGGTCTCTGTGCTGCCTCTCTGATTAATGCCCTCCTTGCCCGGTCTGTGAGTTTTGGAGGGCGGCCCTCTCTTGGCAGGTTTGTTGTGGTACCATGTTCTTCCATGTTCATCCGTTTGATGATGATGGATTTGATGGTGCTCCGGGCGATCATCAAAGATTTGGATATTTTTATTTATTTATTTTTTATAACCCAACGAAGAATTGTACTTCTCAACAACTTTGACCCTGATTTGTTTGGAGAGCTCCATAGTCTTCATGGTGTGATGCCTCTTGCTTATGCTGGCCATACACGCTGCAATTCTCGGGACGATCCGCCCGATATCGGCGGATCGCCGCGATAATTGTAGCGTGGGGGGGGGCGACCGAGGGTTAAATATTGCTCGGTCAGGCATGCAGGATTGTCCAGCATGCCCGTCCGATGCGATATTTACCCGGTAACTGTCGGCCGCATCGGGCAGTGTATGCCCAGCGCAGCCGATAGACAGACATTTCCTGTGTTCCTTCCTACGAAAGGAACAGGAAAATGTCTCCTCCCCCGGGGGCGGAGCGCAGATGTCGGGCTATACACTGTGAGATTTCTCTCACAGTGTATGCCGCGGACATCTGCAGCTGGCCAGATAAAATGTCTGTCGGTCTGACAGACATTTTATCTTGCCGTGTATGCCCAGCATTAGTGGTGTTGCAGCCTCTGGGGCCTTTCAGAAAAGGTGTGTTTATACTGACAGATCATGTGACACTTAATTTCACACAGGTGGACTTCATTTCACTAATTATGCAACTTCTGAAGGCAATTGGTTGCACCAGAACAGGATGTAAGACTGCGCATACATGCAGTTCCCACAAGTGGAGATCCGCCTTTCCTGTCCCCTTCAGTCCCGGCTGCAGTCTGGGGTCCGGGGAGCCTCACTTGCTAGGTCCTCCACAGAGCCCCACCGCGAGTACCTAGCCGAGGGTTAGTGTCACGGCGCTGCGGAGGGGTGCTGCTGCTCATTAGTAGAATAAGTGAAACCAAAATTAAATCATAAAAATAAAACTTGGTGGACTTAATAGCAGCCCCGTTAAAATGGTGATCCAGCTCCTGCCAGACACCAACGAAACGGCGTTGCCCTCAGGCTGTGAGTGGGGTATAGGGGGGACAGACCAGACCATCCTGGCATTGAAAAGCTTTGCTATTGTGTCCAGTCCTCCAGGTCCCACCTACACCCCACTGTCTCCCTGTCGAGCCCTATGGACCTAGAAGAAATTATTCTGATGTGTGGTAGATTAACAAAATATCAGCTATGTTACATTAGAAAAACAAATTGTGCTAGTCGTATGTGCTGCAATATTGGCCTGAAGAATGTAACCAAAGTTTATCGGCAGTGCTATACACTTCCACCAATGCGGTTATAGCAGATCAACTCCATCAGCCGCTAGCTCTGGAAACGATCATGAAATTAGGGATGAACACGGATTCCAACTGCGATTAGCTCATGTGGGGCTGCTTTACATACTGTCTGGTACTGAGCTCCACTAAAACTAATCTATTAAAGACTGGTCACTGAGGAAAACTTTCAGCGGTATGATAGCAACAAGGTAGGGATTACTCCTGTCTGAAAATATATGATCTGGATTGCAATAGCCTCAACATGTCAAATTCCACGCAAATCCTAAAGACAGCTTTCTTAGAATTGTGATCCATGATTTAGTGGGCATAGGAGATCATGCAGCGCTGTCCTTCCCCCATTAGAGTGTGTAGATGGGCACTCACCACGTCTGAAGCAAAACTAACATTTTAACAATTATATTGGGAACTGAACCTAAACCAAGGCCTACCTAACAAATAGAGGGGGGCCAAATTTGTTCAGGTATTTCTACTTCAGGGTCCATAGGGGTCCACAGGGTGACCTTGGGGTATAGCTGGATCCTGGATCCTCGGGCACCACAGAGTTAAAGCTTTTAGCTGCTCCCAGGACGCACTTGAGTCCAACCTCCCCTATACCCCGCCCCCGAGCCACAGGCACCTCAGTTTAAGATGGTGCCCGGCCGGAGTCGGGTCACCCTGCAGGGGGGGGGGCTGCAGGAGCAGCCCCCTAAAGCTTTTTATTTTAACTTAGTTTCATTTTTTTTTTTTTTTACTATAGTTTTTTTTCTCCAGAGCGGCAGCGATGGGCTGTCTGTACAGACGCCCACGCTGCCGCTCCTTCTCCCTGCTGGCGCCGCCAGCACTGAACTGGGGATCGCGGCGGGGGAAGCCAGAGTCTGTACTAGCCGGACTCTGGCTTCCCCCGGGGCTGCTGCCGGAAGACGCCGGGGAGATTAAGGTAAGCCGCTCACCGCCGATTAGCGGCGGTGCGCGGGTTCCTTGTAAATGCCGTCCCATGCCCCCGGTCTAGGAGACATACCGGGGGTGCTAGCGGTGGCGGCGGCCCCCCCTCCAGCAGAGGAATACCCCGCCAGACCACTAGGGTAAATTATGCGGCAAGCGGGATGCCGGCAACCCAGGGGTTAAATATGCTAGCCAGGGGAGGAAGCCTTCCCTGTCTAGCGGCTCCTCCCCTCAGCGCGCCTTTCAGCACGTAGTCTGGCGTCGCTGAGCTGCAGCTACTCGGCCACTCCTCCTCTGAGGTCTCCATCGGCTATTTTCTCCAGTGGCAGCGCGAATACTCTCAGGGAGCACGCGGAATGGTCCCCCTGTGTACCTCTCCCCCAACAAGGACAGTGTACACAGCACTATAGCCCTCCCAGACACTGAATCTGGGAGGTTGATTGTAGTGGAAAGGTGCAGTGAGTATATCTTCCTGCATGGTATGGGACTTTTGCTAGTGCTGCCTGTCTGTCTTTTTTCTACTTACTGTCAGCCTATACCTATCCCTTTCCTTCTCCTACAAGCCCTACAGGTGTGTGGGGGAAAGGTGTTTCTACAGACCTCACCTATATAAAATCACGTATTTGTGAGGTCCGTCACATACAGTTGTGTGCTACACAGTACCATATTGTGGGCTGTTGCTCAGCACACTGGTGAGTGCGCACGTTTTCTTCCTAAGTCATGTCTGAGGAGGAGATTGAGCACTCCGGGGCTCCGGTATTGTTCTCCTGCAGGCGCTGTTCTGCAGGAGTGGATAGGGAGGATTTGTCACAGGACGGCCTGTGCGGAGGGTGTCAGGCACTCCCTGGTATGTCTAAATCTCCCATGTCGCAGGAGCCACCATGGGCGATGTTTTCCCAGGTGCTGGTGTCCATCGCAGACCGTCTGTCGGTCCCGACTGCCGCCCCTACTAGGGCGTTGCCCCAGCCTGCCATCACCCATTCCCCGGGTGTCCCACAATTATTGCAGACTCCCCCGGGGCCTCAGCCTGTTGGTCCCTATGCGTGGTTGCCAATGTATATTCAGTCCACCCCTGTGGCACAGCAGGCTGTGGTGCAGTTTCAGGCTCCTGTGGCAGCTCCTCCACCCTGGGTGGATGCGCTTTCCCACACTGTCCAAGATTTGGCGGCCGCATCTTTGGGTTTTCAGTCGATGTTGCGCAGTGACGTGCCCTCCAGGGCGTCTAAACGCTCAGTCATGGCGCAGGCTGCGTATCTTTCGGATTCTGAGGGGTCCTCGGATGATGGTGAGGTGCAGGATGACTCAGCCTCAGATGCCTCAGTCCAGGAGGTAGACACAGTCTTCCATCAATGTGCGGGCTCTGGTTAAGGCGGTGCGGGCCATTCTTCTGATTGAGGATGAGGCACCCGCTCCCAAGTCGAGGTATCCTAGTTTTAAAAAAGCTAAGTTTACTTCTGCAGCGTTCCCCTTGTCTGATCAGTTGACTGATCACATGGCGGTGGCCTGGCAGACACCCAGTAAGCGTTTCCTGCCACAGAAACGCTTGGCGTCCAATTATCCATTCCCGGAAGCGCATTTTAAGAAATGGGAAACTCCGCCTGCAGTCGATTCCCATGTAACACGCCTCATCAGGAGTGCTACTTTGCCATTGCCATCTATATCCTCGCTGAAGGATCCTACGGCCAGGAAGGTGGAGACTTGTCTAAAGTCTATTTATTCTCTCTCAGGGGCTGTAGCCCGGCCGCCCATGGCCATCTCCTGGGTGGCCAAGGCCATTGAGGGGTGGGCCAACGCCTTGGAGGACACGTTTACGGATGAAGCTCCGGACGTCCAGAGGGCGTTGTTAGGACAGATGAGAGATGCCGCCTCCTACATTGGAGAAGCATCGTTGGATGCTAGCCTGTTGACCTCTAGGGTTTCGGCGGCAGCAGTGTCTGCTCGTAGATCCTTGTGGTTGTGGTCTTGGAGAGCAGACGCGGATTCAAAGAAAGGCTTGGAGGCCTTACCTTTTAATGGAGAATTACTATTTGGTCCGGACCTGGACAAAATAGTAGATACCCTGGCACCGAGGGTATTTACCAAGGTGATGGCAGTCATGGCGGCTCATCTTCGGAGCCAGGGAATACGGTTGCTACCATATCTAGACGACCTGATAGATCCTCGCGCAAGCCTGCTTCCGCGAGGATCTATCAGAGTGTGGCACACTTACTTTCAGTGGTGCGAGGCCAGAAACTGATTCCCAGGTGTTCCGGGTTTCGCGTATTCTGGCTTTCCTTCAGTCGGGTTTGGACTTAGGATTACGTCTTTCTTCGCTGAAGGTGCACGTGTCTGCTCTGTCGGTGTGGTTCCAGCGCAGGATCGCTGCTATGCCGGACGTACACACCTTTTTCCAGGGAGTTTTGAAAATCCAGCCTCCCTTTGTGCCACCTGTGGCCCCGTGGGATTTGGCGGTGGTTCTTCGGGCCTTACAGGGTCCGCCTTTTGAGCCCTTGGAGTCAGTGGAGCTCAAGTGGCTAACTTTTAAAACTGTTTTCCTCTTGGCAATTGCTTCTGCCAGGAGGGTTTCAGATTTGGGGGCGCTTTCTTGTCGTCCCCCTTTTCTGATTTTTCATCAGGACAGAGCGGTGCTTCGCACTCGTCCTGAGTTCCTGCCTAAGGTGGTTTCCAGGTTCCACATTAATCAGGAGATTGTTGTACCAGCCTTTCAGTCGCCTGATCTTTCGGCTGGGGAGGCTTCCTTAGACGTTGTCCGTGCACTCCAGGTTTATGTGGACCGGACTAGTTCTGTGAGGAAGTCGGATTCTTTGTTTATCCTCTTTGGATTTCACAAGAGGGGTTGGCCTGCCAACAAACAGACTCTAGCCCGTTGGCTTCGTTCTGTTATTATTGAGGCTTATATGCAGGAGTGTTTACCTGTTCCAGCCTCTGTTAAGGCTCATTCCACTCGGTCTGTGGGCCCTTCTTGGGCTGCTAGCCGTGGCGCCTCTGCTGTTCAGCTCTGTAAGGCGGCCACCTGGTCTTCCATTCAGACCTTTTTGAGGTTCTATGCGTTTGACACCTTTGCCTCTCAGGATGCATCCTTTGGGGGCCGGGTTCTCCTATCAGCACAGGAGCGTCCCCGCCCTTAGTTGGACTGCTTTGGGACATCCCCAAGGTCACCCTGTGGACCCCTATGGACCCTGAAGTAGAAAACAAGAGATATGGTAAGAACTTACCTTTGTTATCTGTTTCTACGAAGTCCATAGGGTTCACAGGGCACCCGCCCTGACGCACCTGGCTTCATATGGGCTCTGTAACTGGTCACCGGTTTTCCGTCTCCCATTTCTGTGAATATGGTTCTTGTGTGTTTCAGTCTTCCTTCTCTCTGTTTCGTCTCCTCCTCCGGCCTGGGCTGCTTACCAACTGAGGTACCTGTAGCTCGGGGGCGGGGTATAGGGGAGGTTGGACCCAAGTGCATCCTGGGAGCAGCTAAAAGCTTTAACTCCGTGGTGCCCGAGGATCCAGCTATACCCCAAGGTCACCCTGTGGACCCTATGGACTTCGTAGAAACAAGAGATATGGTAAGAACTTACCTTTGTTATCTCTGTTATTCAGTAACTTGCAGACCGGCCTTTAAACTAAATTATGGTCTAGCCCCTACACTCCTGTATACATTACCACAAAAAAACTGTCCATATCAGTATCGTCATATTTGCCTTGATATCTGCAGTCCCAATGCATTAAACAGATTTGCAAGTATTCTGTATATGTGGCTAAACATCTTGTGCAAGAGAATTTAGTGCACGATGCAGACAAAGCCTGTTTCTCAAACCAGTCTTGTCTTGTTTCAGACTGATAATTACAGTCAGGAATGTGGGAAAGCGTTTTCGGGAAAGGGAGGGGAACATAAGGAGGCAGAAGTTATAAAACCAGTACGTAAGACTCTATATATGACCAACTAGGCCTTTGATAGGGCTTTATTGCAGATCATTTAGAAACAAAGTTTCCTTGATGGCTTAGAATATATACAAACTAGATATTTACTTTCCTGCTTGAAATCTGACTTTTGTTTGCAATTGTTAATAAAATAAGAATCTTTTAAAACAAAACATACACAATATAAAACACACTAATATACACACACAGTGGTGTATGTGACTTAACTTTCTGTCGATATGGTATGCATGAAATAATATGAGATATGGTAAGAACTTACCCTTGTTATCTCTATTTCTACGAAGTCCATAGGGTTCCACAGGATACCTTGGGTATAGGTGTGACGTCAGTCGTAGGGCACCAAAGAGTTAAGCTTTCAGCCTCCCAGGATGCACTAGGTCCCCCTCCTATACCCCGCCCCCGAGCCAAGGCACCTCAGTTAGTTACCAAGCCATAGGCCGGAGGAGGAGAAGGAAGAGAGAGAACAAAGATCTGGACACATACAAGAATCACATTCTCACCAGAGGGAGACGGAAAACCGGTGACCAGAGCAAAGCCCATCTGCAGCACAGGTGCGACAGGGCGGGAGTCCTGTGGAACCCTATGGACTTCGTAGAAATAGAGATAACAAGGGTAAGTTCTTACCATATCTCATATTTTCTACTTCAGGGTCCATAGGGTATCCACAGGATACCTTGGGGATGTCCCAAAGCAGTATCCTTTAAGGGTGGGGACGCTCCTGTGCAGAAAGGAGAATCCGCCGCCCGAAGGAAGCATCCTGAGAGGCGAAGGTGTCAAACCTGTAATACCTCACGAAGGTATGGACAGAAGACCACGTAGCAGCCTTGCAGATCTGAACTGCCGAGGCACCACGTCGAGCTGCCCACGAAGGACCCACAGACCTAGTGGAATGAGCCTTCAGAGAAGGAGGGACCGGTAGGCCTTCATGAAGATAAGCTTCAGAAATAGCCATACGGATCCAGGCTGCCAAAGTTTGCTTTGAAGCAGGCCAACCCTTTTTACGGAAGCCAAAGAGGACAAACAAAGCGTCCGACTTCCTAAACGAAGAAGTGCGGTCAACATAAGTCCTTAAGGCCCGCACAACATCCAAAGAGGCCTCACCCACGGAAAGACCCGGTGAGTTAAAGGCCGGAACAACTATTTCCTCGTTAATATGAAACTGGGAAACAACTTTGGGAAGAAACTCGGGCCGAGTGCGGAGCACTGCCCTGTTCCCATAAAAAACCAAGAAAGGGGGTCTACAAGAAAGAGCCCCTAACTCAGAAACACGTCTGGCCGAAGCAATGGCCAGAAGGAAAACAGTCTTAGCTGTTAGCCATTTAAGATCCACTGAGCCCAGTGGTTCAAACGGCGGTCCTTGGAGAGCCCTCAGGACCACAGCCAAATCCCAAGGCGCCACAGGTGGAACAAAGGGCGGCTGAATGCGGAGAACACCCTGCATAAAGGTGCGCACATCCGGGATTGTAGCAATCCTACGGTGAAACCAGATAGGGCCGAAACCTGTACCTTCAAAGAAGCAAGGCGAAGCCCATGATCTAGTCCCGCTTGCAGGAAGGCGAGAATCCGAGACAGACGAAACTCCCGCGGTGCATAACCTCTCGGTCGACACCACTGGAAGAACGTATGCCACACGCGATGGTATATCCTCGCGGAAGACGGTTTCCGAGCTCGCAACATGGTACGCACCACAGAGCTGGAAAACCCCCGGGACCTCAGCATGGCCGTCTCAACAGCCACGCCGTCAAAGACAGCCGAGTCAGGTCCGGGTGAAGGCAAGGACCCTGAGACAGAAGGTCCGGTCGTAGCGGCAACCGCAGAGGAATGTCCACGGACAGACCCTGAAGGTCTGAGAACCAGTGCCGTCTGGGCCACGCGGGAGCTATCAACAGGAGCGTCCCTCCTTCCTGTTTGAATTTCCGGATTACCCGTGGAAGAAGGGAGACCGGAGGGAACAGGTATGCGAACCGGAACGTCCACCGGACGGACAGAGCATCCACCAGAGACGCCCCTTCGTCTCTTGTGCGAGACCCGTACACCGGCAACTTGTTGTTGTGCCGGGACGCCATGAGGTCGATTTCTGGAAGACCCCACCTGTCCACCAGTAGTTGAAAAACGTCCGGGTGCAGGGACCATTCCCCCGGATGAACGTCCTGGCGACTTAGAAAGTCCGCCTCCCAATTGAGCACTCCCGGGATGAAGACCGCTGATATGGCCGGAAGATTGCGCTCCGCCCAAACCAGGATCCGAGAGACCTCTACGAGAGCCGCCCGACTGCGAGTTCCTCCTTGCCTGTTTATGTAGGCCACGGTGGTAGCGTTGTCCGACTGGACCTGCACCGGGCGACCCTGGAGAAACCGCTGTGCCTGCTGGAGAGCATTGAAGACCGCACGGAGTTCCAAGATATTTATTGGAAGCTCCGCTTCTGTCGGCGTCCACCTGCCCTGGAACAAGTGTGGACCCGAAACTGCTCCCCAGCCCCGAAGACTGGCGTCCGTTGTCAACAGGACCCAATTTGGAACCCAGAACGGACGTCCCTTGTTGAGGTGGGTCGTCTGTAACCACCACGCAAGGGACAGGCGAACCTCCTGGGTGAGCACAATCGTCTGGGACTTCAGAGACTGAGTCAGCCCGTTCCACTTGGACAGGATCAGGTGCTGCAGAGGTCTGGAGTGAAACTGGGCGTATTCCACCATGTCGAACACCGACACCATGGAGCCCAGTAACCTCATCGCCGAGTGTAAGGACACCCGGCGGCTGTGCAGACAACTGCGCACCCTTGACTGTAAAGCAGAGATCTTGTCCTCCGTCACGAAGATCCTTTGCTGTCCCGAGTCCAATAAGGCTCCAAGATGCAGAATCCTCCGAGACGGGATTAGAGTGGACTTCTGCCAGTTGATTAGCCAGCCGTGCCGTTGCAGCAGTGCAATGGTCAGGTCCAAGTGGCGTAACAGGAGCTCTGGAGATCCTGCCACCAATAACAGGTCGTCCAAATACGGCAACATGCGGACTCCCTGCAGCCGGAGAGAAGCCGCCATGACCGCCATCACCTTGGTGAAAACACGTGGTGCTGTTGCCAGGCCAAAAGGTAACGCCCGAAACTGGAAGTGGTCGCTGCTGATTGCAAACCTGAGGAACTGTTGATGGCGCCAAAGAATAGGGACATGCAGGTAAGCGTCCTGTATGTCCAATGACACCAAGTAGTCCCCAGATTCCAGCGCCAGAATGATGGACCGTAGGGTCTCCATCCGAAACTTCGGGACCCGCAAAGACTTGTTGAGTGCTTTGAGGTTGAGAATCGGACGATATGACCCATTGGGTTTCTGTACCAAAAATAGATTTGAATAGAAACCCTGGCCCCTCTGGGAGAATGGAACCGCCACTATAACTCCAGCCTGGAGCATAGTGTGCAATACCTTCCGCAGCTCCGTAGCCTTGTTCCGGTCTGATGGGAGACCCGTGGTGAAGAAGCGAGCCGGGGGTCTGTGCCGGAAGGAGAGGGCGTATCCGTGGGAAACCACCTCCAGAACCCAAGTGTCTGTCGTAGTGGTCGACCAACACTGGGCGAACTGTAGCAGGCGGCCTCCCACCCTGGGATCCCCCAAAGGGAGGCCCGGACCGTCAGGCCGCAGGCTTGTCATCTGGCTTGGGGGCCGGACGTCTGGTACTCCATGCCTGCTTCCGGGGCTTGACCGATTTCTTAGGGCCAGCCTGTCGAGGAAACGACTGTGGTTTGGGCCTGCCCTGGGCCCTAGATGACCGAAAGGACGATGGTCCCGAACCAGAAGGAGCAGCGGCCGACGGGAGACAGGCAGATTTGGCTGCCGCCAGCGTGGCCACAATCTTATCCAGATCCGGACCGAAGAGAACTTCTCCGGTAAACGGCAACGCTTCCAGACCTTTCTTGGAATCTGCGTCCGCCTTCCAGGATCGCAGCCACAAGGTGCGACGAGCAGCTACCGCTGCTGAAGAAATTCTAGACACCAGAGTACTAATGTCTAAAGCCGCCTCGTTGATGTAGGTGGCCGAATCACGGAGATTGCCAATCAACTCCGCCTGATCGGCCGGACAGTCGGATTCAAAAGAAGCCTCTAATGAATCCGCCCAGCGCTCCATCGCTCTGGCAACCCAGCAAATGGCCATAGCCGGCCGTGCTGCCCCCCCTGCAAGGGAATAAGCGGACTTCAGGCAGATTTCTACCTTGCGGTCCGTAGCATCCTTAAGGGAGGACATGGATGGCATCGGCAATGTGGCACTACGGACAAGACGGGTCACGTGAGAATCCACCTGTGGAGGGGATTCCCACTTCGCAAAATAATTATCCGCGAACGGATAAGCCACCGCCAGGCGTCTCTGCGGCTGGTATCTTTTGCCAGGTTGTTTCCACGCCTCCTCTAAATGGTCCACCAACTGACCCGAAAGAGGAAAGACTGTGGCATCGCCCTTCACATCTTTGAAAAAGGCATACTTAGATTTAGCCGCTGGGGGAACTTCGTCCTCAATCACCAAGGCTGTGCGGACCGCCCGAATAAGTCCAGGAATATATACTTTGGACTTAGCATCAGCGTCCTTAGTATGGAGAGGTTCCTGATCGTAAGGATCTAGAATCTCCCCATCATCAGACGTCCCTTCGTCATCCTCATAAGGAGCGGACAGAGACGCCACCGGCCTTTTATGAGACCGCATCACAGACTCCCCTTGCAACACATCCGACAAGTGCTGTACAGAACTCGTCAGGGAGTTAACCCACGCTGGCTCCTGAGAACCCGGGAGCGGGGAAATAGGGAGACTGTGGGGTACCACCAATTGTCGTGGGAACCCCTGCATGGGTGACGACACCACAGACTGCTGGGACAAACCCATCGGAGTAAACGCGGGCTGCGGAGCTAACTGGCCCACTAAAGCTGTTAACGCCTGAGCGAAACAAGCCCAGGGCGGCTCCTGTACCGGTGCTGTAACCGTAATAGGCCGCGCCATGGACAAACACTGCCGGCAAAGGCCCTCCGCGCTACCCTCCCCCTCCGCTAACGGTACTTTGCACGTGGTACACTGTAGCCGGAGGGGAAAATCACTTTCAGACATGATGGCACCACGTATGTGACCTCTCTCACCAATTAAGTATTAAATAGGCGAGAGACCACCCTGCAGCACCGCACCGCAAGGGCTTTAGCAGAAAGAACAGGGACAGTAATAAAGCTGACAGTTTAGAGAAGAAAAGATTACAGGCAGCAGCGCTAGCACAGTCACATACAATGCAGAAAAATAACAATTCCTGCACTAACAGCGCTGATCACTCAACTACACAGACACAGGGCCTGGTAGGACACAGCGCTGCATACACAGACCTGACCACAGCGGAGGAGAGGTATGCGGGGGGACCCAGACCACGATGCTTCCTTCCAGCGCTTCCACCATGCGTTCTGGAGAAGATGGCCGCCGAGGAGCAGAGAGGAGGCTGGCCTGGGGGAGGAGCGCTGCCACAGGACCAGTCGGCAGCATGCAGAGAGGGCTGTGTGCAGCGGGGGAGGCGCCGGCTGTGAGACAGGGAAGGCGCGCTCCCCTGGCATGCATTTAACCCCTGGGACGCCGCAGCGCTACCGCTCTGCTGCGGTCCGCTGTCCCAGGGGGTAGTGGAAGCGCAGGTTGGTCGCCTGGCTCCACGCTGCAGCCAGTCCCCAGGGAGCCCCCTGCCTGGGGACTTAGGACCATGTGATCAGCGGGGACCCACCGCGGGACCCCGCTGCTTACCTCTGTTCCCCTTGAATCCGGCCATGGTCCGGAGCATCTGGGGTCACCGCTAGCTGTGACCCCAGACGCCCACCAGCATCCCCAGATCAGTACCGGCGTTCTGGTACCGGCGGGGTGTAGGGAAGACAGCATGGACGTCAGGACTGACTGTCCATGCTGTTCATCCAGTTGTGCAGCCACAGCTGCATGAAGAATAAGCTTCAGGGGCTCTTCTAGCCCCCACTCCAACAGGTGCACCCGACTCCGGCCGGGCACCAAACTAAACTGAGGTGCCTTGGCTCGGGGGCGGGGTATAGGAGGGGGACCTAGTGCATCCTGGGAGGCTGAAAGCTTAACTCTTTGGTGCCCTGCGACTGACGTCACACCTATACCCAAGGTATCCTGTGGATACCCTATGGACCCTGAAGTAGAAATAAGAGTTGTAAAAGGTATTTGTTAACTGACAATGAGGTCATGTTTTAAGCCAATAATATTAGCTATACCATTGTATCCAGCTTTGCAGATTTTAAAAAGGATAGACGCCCCTCCACCAACAAAGGGGGGGGGGGGGAACCCCACAACCTTCTCATATGACAGTGCAACCTATAAATCGATACTCCATTATTAGAGCCAATCTGGAAGACTAGGATTCTTTAATGTACTGAAATTGATTGAAACAAAAGCAGCACAATGTTTCCCAATTGCTTAAGAATGACCTTGTTCAGCTAAGTGCACATAGTTCATGAAAGGTGTATTCAAACAGATAGGCTTACATACATATTCATTCTTTTCAATGGGTCTGGTGAATAACCAGATCAGTAATCAATACATATCAAACTAAGCATCCAGACAACTGGCGCTTGGTCCACCTGTATTTTACCCCCCATACATGGAAATCATTTTCCCAGTGTAATCCACTACACCAGAGAACACAAACATACACGCCATCACACAACAAATACCACCCCTTCCAATGCAGTTCTTACATATTAGGGCAATATAGTCATTACCAAGCTCTAACAGTATTATTACATAAAAAGTTTTACTTTGTCCATTTAAAAAAAATCTCCAAAAATCGAACACGAGGAAAGCATTTGTGAGGTACAACCACGAATCAATAACTCAAAGACCCTCCTTTAGCATCAAAACCAAGTTCTATATATTATATAAACACACACCAAATACACAGTCCACATGTGAAGTGGTACTTCTATTTGCAATTTATATTTCTATCTCTGGGGGAAATACTGAAAGTGTAGTTTAAGAAAAGTAGGGATAAATCTTGATGATTATATTCTACTCCCTTTGTATCCATGTCACAATTCACTTAAGTATAAACATGAAGCCCTATTTTAAAAGGGAGGCTGACAAATATTGCTCCATAAACCTCAGGACAAAACAAAAGTGCTCTTCATAGTGTTAAACAGTAATTTATTGATAAAATATAATTCTACTCCCATAAAAAAAAAAAGAACTGAAAAAATATCCACCAAAAACATGCTATACTGCGTACCACACAACGGTAAAACAGGGGCACATATATATATTTATATTAGTTCCTGTGATAGTAATCCCAGAATACCAGGTCTTCCACTCCAATTAGTCCCTGGCTTGAAAGTAGGGATCTCAACAATGCATTAGCTCAAAACAGACACGTTTTGACCATAAAGTCAATTTAAAGGAAATTACTGGTAGTCCTGTAAAGTGTTCTTTTAAGGATTAGTGTTGTATTTTGTGGCTTTAGTATTTTGTTTGGTTGTGTATACTTAAGGTATACCGACCCTGGTAATTTGCATATGGACAGTGGGGGAGCAACCATCACCTTACAGGACCAATGTTGCAGAGAAAGGAATTTCCTTTTGTCTACCATTCCATGAATGCCAAAATATGTAAATTCTCTGAGTGAAGAGCAAACTTTAACATTCTTGATATAGACTAGTAGATCCCTGGATTTCTTAAGCTGGGTACACAACTGAACCACAGTGCAACCCGGCGATGCAGCGATATATATCACAACGTCATACACACTACACGACCAGTCATAAAACAGCTTTATATATCGTTACATGCTTCATGTAATACCACATCGTGCAGAACATCCAATGGGATGATGTGAAAACGACGGATTGGTGGTACACACATCAGTCGTCACATATTCCCATCTGACGTGCTGTACACACGATAGCACATAGTGTACAGGAGAAACAATTAATTGGATACAATCACCCGACAATATATTGGGCTGTCACCCTGAAGACTGCATAGTGTGTACGCTAGAAGGGAATGGGTATGAAATGCCGCCGGTTCGATTCCCGTCAGCGGCAGGCCGACATCAGCAGAGTTCCGAGCAGCGGAAGGCCGACAGCGCTGGAAATACCGATTGTGGATAGGTGAGTATCTACTAACCTAACCCCCCTAACCCTCCTTAGGGGTGCCTATCCCTAACCCCCCCCCCCCCCCCCAAGTGCCTAACCCTAACCACCCCCCTCCCCGCTGCCTAAACCTAAGTCCCCCCCGGGGGTGCTTAACCCCAACCCTCCCTGCCCCTAGCCTAACCCTAAGTCCCCCCCGGGAGCCCTAAACCTAACCCTCCCCCCCCCCCCCCCCGGCTGTCCACTCGCGGCGCCCGGCATCACTACGATCGGGATGCCAGGCGCTGGGGAAATGTGGGTGTCTACATCTAGACGCCCGGCATATGACAGTCGGGAAGCCGGCTGCCGGTATTTAGGCAGTCGGCTTCCCGATTGCTTCCCCGCTAGAAATAGTGTGTTCTGGTGTCATGGAATTGGAAGTAAAATTGGAATGACAGTTACATCACCAAGGTGTGTACTGTAGAGTGTGGTACCAGTTTTCAATGGCCCTAAATAATCTCACTGTATAATAATAGCCTTCAAATTGTTTGGAATTACCCCTAACAAGCCTTTCCATTTTTCTTCTTGGCATGGTGTGGACAGACGTGAATAGCTCCAAATCAAACTGGCATAAGTTCTGCTTTTTATATTGGAATGGCAATATTTCCCCGATGAACAAGTAATGCAGGGCTTAGGATTAGTAGCAGACAAAAATGGCCTTATTGACCTGGAAGTAGTAAATGTGCATTTTTTTTTAGACAAAACTTCATGTCTGTTTCTTTTTCTGTTGACTAAATGACAAACCAAAATTTGTTATGGGTTATTTACCATAGGAGCTTATGGGCATCAAATTTTAGGACTTGGAGAAAACTAGATTTATTATGTCCCGATACAATACACACACACTTTCAAAGAGAAATTTGTCAGGATCTTAGAGGGAAAATAAAACATAGAAAAGGAAAAAATTTAAAAATGGTATTATACATTCAACTCGCCTTTAAAATCCATAATTGGAAGAGCTGGAACCACATAAATGTGTGTGCAAACAGCACCAAGTTTCTGCAGTGCGGACAGACGGATTAAAATAAATAAAATTACACTGTTGAGTAATTACCAGCATTTTTGTCTTTATTATTTTGAGTTGGGCACAGGAACAAGAGATGGGCAGTACCAGAGAACTGCTTTCTGAGTATATTCTGTGTAATTGGGTCACTTTAAAACGGTATAAGTGTTAGGCAATTATTGCAAATCAGGTTTGAGAAGTAGCTGCATGCATGCAAAATGTGTGATCCCAACTCAAACACTCCAGTGTGTCATGTGTGTCTGAGCCATTCCATCATGGCAAAGATTAGGACAATCCCTATAGTAATAAAGAAAACCATACCTGTTAAACCTGAACTTAAACAGTACAGAGCACTTACATTCCATAGTAGTAGGCCAGTCTCTACCTAGGGGAAACTGTAAGCTCACGTAACCTTCCATTTTGCAGCTTGATAGGGAACCAAACCATAAAACATCTCCTTAAACCTGGAATTATATGTATCCATGTTAAAGCTTATGATATCCTTGGGCAAAGCTAAAATGATGGAGTGTAGTGAAAAAATAAAATCATTCAAGCTTAGTGAATTCTTGTCACCAAATGTTGTTGGTAGGGGCTGCACTATGCATCAAGCAACTATGGTGTATTACAACAAACACTGAAACTGATGCACAAAATACTTAAATTTTGGCAACTTTACCTATAGATAGCAAGCAAGAATGCATGCTAGATCCATCTGCAGCAGCTCTTCTGTGATTAGCCCTGCACAATAGCTAGAAACCTCTCTAACAGTGTCAAACACCGTTCTTACATTGACCGCAGGGGGCACAGATTTAGAATCCACTAGATCTTCAGTGAAAATGCATATAGCTTAACAGTCAGAACAAAAAAAAACCAACCATTTAAAAAAAAAAATTTTTAAGAACAAAGTAGTAACAGATTTAGGATAATCAGAATATTATGCAGCTAAAAAGGAAAAAACAACCTAATCTAAGTACAGAAACAGGATAGATTTTTTTCATTTTTAATGAACTTTTAAACAAACAAAAAAAAAAATTCAAAATAAAAACATATCCCAGATCATGTTTACAGTGATTACATTTCCTAAGCCACTTAAACAAGCTTTTAAAGATGTTATCTAATTTGACAAAAAATGCTTTTATTTGTACAAGTTATTTTCCATTTTCTAAAGACTAGAATTGCTACGCTGTCATTTTATGTTGATCTGCACTGTAGAACTTGTCCTTTTTTAAAAACCACAAAAGCTCAGTTTTATGATCTGCTTAAAATTGTAATCTTTGGTTAAATTAGGGACATTAACTGGATTCAGATTCTCTAGAATTGGCAGACTATTGTTTTAACAATATCCAGGACATTTCCTCTACAAAAAGAAGCTGCTAGGTCAGTGGGTCCTAATAACCTGGACCGATGCAGTCACCATAACCCCAACAAGGTGACAAGAGATTGAATTAAAGTAATAATGTCTAGTTACCCATGCACAGCAGGTGGCCCATACTGTGCAACAGCTAAGAATGGTTTAAGTGTACAACTTAAAAAACATAGAAGTTATAAGTGAAGTAAACAGGAACAATGGAGAGCGCTTTCTTTTAGACCAATGTTGTCACAACTGTCTCTATGAAACCATTTCATGTTGTTCTTCTGAAGCTGGTCACGAGCAGTATAAAAGGTTCAACATGTTAACCATAAGGGGGGAGAAGAAAAAGGGAAAAAAAAAAAAAAAAAATTGGCATATGCACAATTTCTTCCACCACTGTCGAAAGTCAGGTAACTGAAACACCCTTCCCATGCTTTTAGAGGGGTAGGCGGGAAAGGAATTGCAATAAAAAAAAAAAACTGGACACCATGTTTCACTAATCTTAGTGATATTCACAATTATTAACAGCAGCTACAGGTCAGCACATCGGTCGCCGCAGGTAGCCAGTTTTGACTGAAATTAAGTTCCTTTTACACCAAGTAAATGGTCTCCCACAACAACTGGCAAGTGTACATATGAACTAAAAATCTCTAGGCTTTAAAGGAAGTGACGGGTCCAGCTCGTGCCAGGTCTGCGAAGTCTTCTCCTTGAGTGATCAAAATCCTGTTGGAAAGAGCAACAAAGAGGCAAAAGGTTTTTACTAAACTATATTGGGCAGAATGAAAATCTTACAAGAAATATGTATTACAAGCAAGACCAGAGCTTATATGTTGGGAAAGTGTGAAACACTAGCATGTTTGTACAGAAACTAAACAGCCTGTAGGACTGAAGACTGAATCCTGACAATAGATGATTCCAGTCTGGGCTCATTTTTATTACAGGTGACTTGTGAAGCTTAAATAGTTCTAATCGTTTACCAGCTTTATGTACTATGTCACTGCTATTTCTGGAGGAAAAGAAAATAAGATCAAACCATTATTGAACAAGCTATAAACAGAAGCTCCCCAAATAAGCTTTTTATCCTCCATTTAACAGCAAAAGAAATAATAAAAAAAAATACAAATATATATATTTTTGTAATTAAGCATTGCCCAGGAAGCTTTTCAATCTAACACAGATGGGCTGTTAGGAACCCAAAGCCTAGCTGTAGGTAACCTTCCTACAAAGCTGGAAGATTAATTATGGTTGCATCAATAATACAGAGGAAGCACTGTCTGCACCCATGGACACAAATGCCAACAAAACACAGTTGCCAAGAAACCCTGACCGGCAGAAGCTGACAGATTTCATATGGTGTTACAGAGTAAATGCCTCCTGTAACGCATCAAGATTAGTGGTTTTTTTTTTTTCTCTTCCAGTTGTCTACATACTTTTCTATTATTTATGAGATACAGTAACCTCTCTACAGGTAAAGAAGCAGTCTTCCAGTCAATCATGAAATTCAAGTTGTATTGGTGTTACATTACGCATACATGATTACATACCACTAATTTCCTAGTGTTTGTATGGTATGGTAGGTGTCATTGCTTAACAGAATTCTGCTCCATCATTAGTACTCTGTATAACAGCATGCACAGCACAGAACTCAATAAGCCCATCGATTCACAGAAGCTGCCGTTACAGATTTTTAAACTTCAAACTTCATGGCGTATTTTAGACCAGGATCCAAACAAGCAGAATTACTATAGAAAAATGGTTTGACTGAACAAGCAGGACAATTCCATAAACCATAATTTTCCATGCACAAAGCACAACTAAAGCACATTTACAAATGAACAAGTTGACGCGCATCCGTCAAGAAAGTGGGTGACAACAGTACAGCATGATTTTCTCCCTATCAGTAATGATCCCGACTCCAAAAGAGAAGTAGAAAAAAAAAAAAAAAGTTACGACTTTAGCTCAAGTCAAAGTTTGAATAAAAGAATTTATTTATATTTATATATATATATATATATATATATATATATATATATATATATATATATATCATAAAGCACAGCATAACACTAGTCTTCCAATTTATTTGTAGGTTGCATGGGAAAAAAATTAAATAAAAGCAGCAATAAAATGTTGATAAAAATATAGACAAGCAGAGGAAAGCACTGCCGGTTATCAAATACACTTTGGAAAAAAAAAAAAAACAATTTCCTACTACATGAACAGGCTTACTGCCTCTTTATATGGTCTGGCATGTTAATTGCTTCCAGCCACTAAATGCTCCTGTTCGCAATTCTTAGTGATAGGTTTTGCCCCATCTCCAGGTGACCACATTTTTTGCATTACACCCAGCCCTGGTCAGATTTCCACATCCTCCCTTTGTGCAGATAGCGGTCACAAGTTCACTGGCAGGGTGATAGACCTGTGGACAGCAACATGTTTAATATGGTACTCCAGTCTTAGTGATCACTGGTCTGGTGGTAAAACAAAAGGACATATATAGAACATGTAATGAAAAACTTGGTCTTGCTCAGGAAATACACATATTCAAAGTTTAAACACCCATTTTTACATTCCCTTTAAAAATTAAACACCCTATGACCAATTAATGGTCAGACAAAAGATGAATGCCAAGTGGAAAATTGTGATACTCCTGTAGTGTGTAAAATCAGACCATGATAATGCAAAGTATATGTCATGGCTACACAAATACCAAGGCCGCATAGTAACCACAAAAATGTAGGTGCCATGAGCGGCTTTGGTTGCAGGTCTACTATTGTACATTTTTCATGGCTTTCCATTGGCTTATAGATTTGTTTCCTGTAAACCTAAAAACACAAGTTACCCTATAGGATATGAAATGTCAAGTTACAGGACCAGTCTAGATAGTACACCCATGTGGGTGACCAAAAAATTCTGGCTATGGATGCAGTATGGGCAGACTGACCTGATCACACAAGGCTCAATCAATGTATGTTGTTTATTGGGATATCTAGTGAAAACAACCCCCATATCCCAATGTTCTAAAAAAATATACAATTTTCCAAACATATAAGGTAACTTGCTGGTTCTTCAGATTATCTAATGGAAATGCTAAACTGTAGGTTACAGAGACGTCACACTGGACCTATTTATATGGTCAATCTATTAAAGCATACAGGAGTGCACTCAAAACTCTTGGAGGTTTAGAAACTTTCATTTTTATAATACATAAACCCACTTCAGTTCCAAAAACAGCTAAGGGTTTAATAGGCAATCACAATTTTCCACTGAGTTTCACAGAGTCCACCACCACATCCTCACCAGCATAATGCCAAAGGGACCTGAAGCTGGTCACAAATCCCTTTAGCAACAGAAGGGCAGAAACAGAAATACATGTAATTTAGGGGAACAAGAGGGAAGGCAGAGCTCCTGATAATCCTTTAAGTGTTAGGTCCAGGAATGTGAACTAAAAAGCCTCCACATTCACACCACCAGAAACTGGTACCCACAATTGGAAAAGGGAGTTAATGCATGAGAGAGATGCAGTTGTTAAGATGACCCGACATCCCAGAATATGAGAGATTGCTATATATATATTGATACACATATAAGGAAATTTGAATTTAAAGTTAGTAGTCAAATTTTCCAAGGACGTCTTTTGTTTTTCTTCACTTTTTCCTTTTAGAAGCCAAATTGGTATAAAAACCACCTCCTCGATCTAACACTCTTAGTTGTTAATCTCCAAATTGAGGTTTTTTTTTCCTAAATTTTTTTTTCTTCTTTTCCCTGAAACGTCTCTTGGTTCTTGGCTACTAACCTTTCATGTTACTCTTGGATTTGTCAGTTTGCTTGCCTGTGGGGGTTTGGGCTTGCTGGCCCTGCCCACTGGAGGAGGCCGCTTGCTGAGCTGCCTTCTGCTTCAGCATTGTCCAGTCAAATGTGTAGTCATATTGGTGGTTCAAGGTTCTGCAAGAGAAAACAGAGTCAGACACAGATTGATCACCACTGTTATAAATATTGAGATCTACACAAACGCCACCTTTTTCTTTTTACACATTTATTTGAGGAAAAAAAAAAACAAACAAAAAAAAAACAGTTTAAATTCTCAAATTCTTTTTCACATCAAATGTAGAGAAGATTTACTTATGTTAGGCATAAACGTTCCCCACTCCATTAAGCTTGTGGAACTTTCACTCGCTGCATATATTTAATATCTACGGCTTTGTTTCAGGTCATGCACAGCACTGGAGTATGAGGCATATGAATACACATTAAGGTTAACTCCCATCAGCTTCAACACTGCTTAGATTTCTCTCCATAGCATGATAGATTTAATACATTAGCATTATAATCCTCAATATTAAAGTAAAACACACACACAAAACCATTCATAATAAATGATTAAACAACCTGGTTTTGGATATATGTTTATACCCTCACAGTTACCATTATAACCTTGCTCAGGTACAGCCAATCACCTTCCAGCTCACACAACAGGGCAATTGGCCACCACCTAACAATCGATTGTATTGGTTTTGATTACTTTTGAATAAAACTGACTGTTCCTTGAGGATTCCACTACTAGTAGTGCAAGATAATACAAATAATTTAACAAAATGAAAAAAGGGCTTTGGGATAAAGTTGTGGAAAGGCACAAGTTAGGAGAAGGATACAAAAATAGTTCAGTCGAAATATTATTAAGAAGTGAAAAGTATGTCATCCAGTTTGGAGAGATGTCCCGATCTAGACAAAGCCAGGTAGATATTGGGCAAGTTAGCTACCGTGGGGCCAATGGCAACTTGAAGGACTTACAAGTCAATGGGCGGAATTCAATTGTTTCTACCACCCTTCGCGCCCGACGGAGCTATTCAATTCTTGCTCCTGTCGGGCACGATCAGCTGCCAGCGCTCCATTTCAGCTCGCAGCCCCAGCGGGGTGCGAGCTGAAATGTGCGAAAAGTGAAATGTTTGGGAACCCAAGCATCACTTTTGGCGGTCGCACCCAGCGCTTCGGTCGGGGGTAGCTGCTTTACGTGGCTAATCCCGACCACTTTGGGTGCGTTCAGCGTGAAAAATGGCAGCAATTGAATAGCGGCCCGCGATCCCGTCACTTTAGATGGGAGATCCGAACCGCGTAAACAATTGAATTCCGCCCTTTATGGCGGAAACTGGTCAGTCTGTGTGCGAGACAACTATTTCACTAGATTAACCCAAAGCTGGTCTGTATGGCAGGGTGGGAAGAAAGGCACCTTTTCTGAAAAATGCACACTCAGCGCTTTGCAAAAACAGAAAAAAAAACCCACTAGAAATATTTTGAGGCAAAAGGCTGTATGGTAAGATGAGACCAAAATAGAACTTTTTGGACTAAACTGCAAGTGCTATGTTTTGTGAAAACACAAACACAACATACCTACAGGGAAGCATGTGGTGGCAACATTTTGTGGGGATATTTCTCTTCAGCAGGGACTGGGCAGTTTGCCAGGATTGAAGGGAAGATGGATGCTGCCAAGTACATCCAACTTCTTGAAGAAAACCTGCGACCCTCTGCTAGATAGCCGAACATGGGCAAGTGGTTCACCTTCCAGCATGACAAAGACCATAAACATTACACCAGGAAAAACACAGTTATTTCAGGACAGGAAGATGAATGTTATTGAGTGGCCAGAAGTCAGAACACTGACCCAACGATGATAGAAAATTTGTGGATGAACATAGACAGCAGTCCATTGCCGTCCACAAAATTTGACTGAACGTGAATAATTCTGCAAGGAAGAATGAGCAAAGCCAATGTAGGTGCTCAAAGCTGGTGCAGAAATATCCATACAGACTGATGGCTATAATTGCAGCAAAAGCCAATTCTACAAAGTATCAAACCAGGGGATTGCTCACTATTCCGTCCCTATTTTAGTTTTTCATTTCTATATTATTTTTTTTTTTTTAAGTCATTTTCAGTCCTGTTGCTTTTTTTCCCACTATTAGCCAAATATGTAAATAAAGCTAGAAAAAGCTTTATTTCATATATATTTTATTTTCCAGGGTGTAAAGTGACCAAAAAAAAAAAAAAAAAAAAGGATTTTTATAGGGTATGATTATTATCTGTAGCCACTGTAATAATGTAGACAGGACAAAAGATTTGCTCGACAGCTTCAGAGCAAAGGGCATTAAAAAACACAAATCAGCTTAAACAGTTTTTGGACTCTTCCAGCTTTAAAAAAGGTAATTAGCAGCAATGACTAGTTTCAAAACACAAGAAATAAATACATTTTTACAAATACAAACCTGAACAGAATTCTGAAGAGCTGCCTCAGATACATGTAGTCTGGTGCCTCCTCAAATCGCAATCCCCGACAGTAATTTAGATACATGGCAAATTCTGCTGGAAATCCCTGTAATAAGGAGCATATAAGAACTTTGGCTTCAAAATAATGCAACTTGACAAATCTGTGAAATAAGACGTTCCATGAGGCACGGAGTAAAAGGTTTCCAACCAATCAACTCTTCTAATTAAACAAAGATCATAAAAAAAGAAAAGCTCAGCAGGCAAAGAAGGGATATTACAAAAAAAAAAAAAGTGGAAGATTTTTTGGATCCATTGGGAAGGTGGGTGAAGTGCACAGCCGTAGGTTTCCTTGCTCTTCAGGAAGCTTTATAGAGTAAAGAATATTTCTATGATTGAAGCTTACTTCATCTGAGTGCATGCAAAATTAATATTTGATAAGAAATCAAGGCAGCCCTCCAATAAGCATACACTTATATTTAAGTAGCCAGATTGGTGCATTGGCAAAAAAAAAAAGAAAGTGTACACAAACTTGAAGAAAAATGAAAACATGCCAGCCAGGCCAATGTAATTTAATTATTGTTGAAATAATGGCATGCCTATGGTTATTTAAAGGAAAAAAACAAAAAAGTATAAACAAATATACAATAATTCAGGCGCAAAAACCACAAATAAATTAACTCTCTTAAGACAAAGCAGCTCCTAAAAATGGGGTGGGGGGGAGGTGTCTATTCGGATTCCCCTCAATTTACAAAAAATAAAGTGTCTTCATTATCTTTACCAAAATTGACCCCTAGAATAAATTTATGATTCAGTTATATACTGGTTTAGGGTGACTGGGAACTGCTCTATGATTGACAAGACAGTGGGAACAGAAGTCTCTGCAATGAGCTCAGCTGTTACACATATTGCTAGTAGACGCCCATCTTAATTACTCCTAAAGGCTGTTACCCAAGCCTATTAAAAACAGTGCCAGGTTAAGATTCTCAATGTGTCTTTTTGCACATGATTTATTTTGCAGGATATTTAAAGTTCTATATTCAATTCACCAACCTGGCCAATGGAGAAAATAAACCGTATTAGTAGTTTGCTACTGAGGGAAAACAGATTATCTACTAAAATGGGCAATAATAATCCCTACCCATTGGTAGTAAATTAAGCCAAGTCTTATTATGTCAACCAGCAGATGCTGACGTTGTAGAACAGATGTAAGTCCGTATATTACCTAATCATCAGGATATGGATAGATAACCTATGTAGTTTGAGAAAGCAGTGTCCTTACTTAGCCGTACACTTACCTTGCACAAAACCTCAACAGGAGTGGACATCTTCTTTTCACTTATCTTTTCGTACTTTTGTTTCTTAGTTGCAGCCTGCGGAACATGTGGTTCACAATATAAAAATGTTGTGCAATACCAAATTAAACTGGGAGGATAAGATAAAGAGTATTCAACAGGCTTCTAAACTAAGCTGGAGACATGGGAAGAAAAATTAGTTTATTTCCATATAGCCTACCCACAGAATAGCAGTAGTAATTGGCATGCTAGATCATATAGCCATTTATTGGCCTACTTTAATTATAGAAACAAACGCAGCCTTTATCCTGCCAACAAGCTTTGCATCTCAGGCAGCCACTATCCATATTAAGAGGCTGCAGTGGCCCAGACATGGTCATTCTCTCCTTACCACCATAAAGTTGGTTTACAGCCCACAGATAAGGGGACGGTAAAGGAGCCCTACCAGCATTATCTTATAAAATATGAGATATGGTAAGAACTTACCCTTGTTATCTTTATTTCTACGAAGTCCATAGGGTTCCACAGGATACCTTGGGGTATAGGTGTGACGTCAGTCGCTGGGCACCATAGAGTTAAGCTTTTCAGCCTCCCAGGATGTACTAGGGTCCCCCTCCTATACCCCGCCCCCGAGCCAAGGCACCTCAGTTAGTTATCAAGCCATAGGCCGGAGGAGGAGAAGGAAGAGAGAGAAAAAAGATCTGGACACATACAAGAATCACATTCTCACCAGAGGGAGACTGAAAACCGGTGACCAGAGCAAAGCCCATCTGCAGCACAGGTGCGACAGGGCGGGAGTCCTGTGGAACCCTATGGACTTCGTAGAAATAGAGATAACAAGGGTAAGTTCTTACCATATCTCATATTTTCTACTTCAGGGTCCATAGGGTATCCACAGGATACCTTGGGGATGTCCCAAAGCAGTATCCTTTAAGGGTGGGGACGCTCCTGTGCAGAAAGGAGAATCCGCCGCCCGAAGGAAGCATCCTGAGAGGCGAAGGTGTCAAACCTGTAATACCTCACGAAGGTATGGACAGAGGACCACGTAGCAGCCTTGCAGATCTGAACTGCCGAGGCACCACGTCGAGCTGCCCACGAAGGACCCACAGACCTAGTGGAATGAGCCTTCAGAGAAGGAGGGACCGGTAGGCCTTCATGAAGATAAGCTTCAGAAATAGCCATACGGATCCAGGCTGCCAAAGTTTGCTTTGAAGCAGGCCAACCCTTTTTACGGAAGCCATAGAGGACAAACAAAGCGTCCGACTTCCTAAACGAAGAAGTGCGGTCAACATAAGTCCTTAAGGCCCGCACAACATCCAAAGAGGCCTCACCCACGGAAAGACCCGGTGAGTTAAAGGCCGGAACAACTATTTCCTCGTTAACATGAAACTGGGAAACAACTTTGGGAAGAAACTCGGGCCGAGTGCGGAGCACTGCCCTGTTCCCATGAAAAACCAAGAAAGGGGGTCTACAAGAAAGAGCCCCTAACTCAGAAACACGTCTGGCCGAAGCAATGGCCAGAAGGAAAACAGTCTTAGCTGTTAGCCATTTAAGATCCACTGAGCCCAGTGGTTCAAACGGCGGTCCTTGGAGAGCCCTCAGGACCACAGCCAAATCCCAAGGCGCCACAGGTGGAACAAAGGGCGGCTGAATGCGGAGAACACCCTGCATAAAGGTGCGCACATCCGGGATTGTAGCAATCCTACGGTGAAACCAGACAGATAGGGCCGAAACCTGTACCTTCAAAGAAGCAAGGCGAAGCCCATGATCTAGTCCCGCTTGCAGGAAGGCGAGAATCCGAGACAGACGAAACTCCCGCGGTGCATAACCTCTCGGTCGACACCACTGGAAGAACGTATGCCACACGCGATGGTATATCCTCGCGGAAGACGGTTTCCGAGCTCGTAACATGGTACGCACCACAGAGCTGGAAAACCCCCGGGACCTCAGCATGGCCGTCTCAACAGCCACGCCGTCAAAGACAGCCGAGTCAGGTCCGGGTGAAGGCAAGGACCCTGAGACAGAAGGTCCGGTCGTAGCGGCAACCGCAGAGGACTGTCCACGGACAGACCCTGAAGGTCTGAGAACCAGTGCCGTCTGGGCCACGCAGGAGCTATCAACAGGAGCGTCCCTCCTTCCTGTTTGAATTTCCGGATTACCCGTGGAAGAAGGGAGACCGGAGGGAACAGGTATGCGAACCGGAACGTCCACCGGACGGACAGAGCATCCACCAGGGACGCCCCTTCGTCTCTTGTGCGAGACCCGTACACCGGCAACTTGTTGTTGTGCCGGGACGCCATGAGGTCGATTTCTGGAAGACCCCACCTGTCCACCAGTAGTTGAAAAACGTCCGGGTGCAGGGACCATTCCCCCGGATGAACGTCCTGGCGACTTAGAAAGTCCGCCTCCCAATTTAGCACTCCCGGGATGAAGACCGCTGATATGGCCGGAAGATTGCGCTCCGCCCAAACCAGGATCCGAGAGACCTCTACGAGAGCCGCCCGACTGCGAGTTCCTCCTTGCCTGTTTATGTAGGCCACGGTGGTAGCGTTGTCCGACTGGACCTGCACCGGGCGACCCTGGAGAAACCGCTGTGCCTGCTGGAGAGCATTGAAGACCGCACGGAGTTCCAAGATATTTATTGGAAGCTCCGCTTCTGTCGGCGTCCACCTGCCCTGGAACAAGTGTGGACCCGAAACTGCTCCCCAGCCCCGAAGACTGGCGTCCGTTGTCAACAGGACCCAATTTGGAACCCAGAACGGACGTCCCTTGTTGAGGTGGGTCGTCTGTAACCACCACGCAAGGGACAGACGAACCTCCTGGGTGAGCACAATCGTCTGGGACTTCAGAGACTGAGGCAGCCCGTTCCACTTGGACAGGATCAGGTGCTGCAGAGGTCTGGAGTGAAACTGGGCGTATTCCACCATGTCGAACACCGACACCATGGAGCCCAGTAACCTCATCGCCGAGTGTAAGGACACCCGGCGGCTGTGCAGGCAACTGCGCACCCTTGACTGTAAAGCAGAGATCTTGTCCTCCGTCACGAAGATCCTTTGCTGTCCCGAGTCCAATAAGGCTCCAAGATGCAGAATCCTCCGAGACGGGATTAGAGTGGACTTCTGCCAGTTGATTAGCCAGCCGTGCCGTTGCAGCAGTGCAATGGTCAGGTCCAAGTGGCGTAACAGGAGCTCTGGAGATCCTGCCACCCATAACAGGTCGTCCAAATACGGCAACATGCGGACTCCCTGCAGCCGCAGAGAAGCCGCCATGACCGCCATCACCTTGGTGAAAACACGTGGTGCTGTTGCCAGGCCAAAAGGTAACGTCCGAAACTGGAAGTGGTCGCTGCGGATTGCAAACCCGAGGAACTGTTGATGGCGCAAAAGAATAGGGACATGCAGGTAAGCGTCCTGTATGTCCAATGACACCATGTAGTCCCCAGGTTCCAGCGCCAGAATGATGGACCGTAGGGTCTCCATCCGAAACTTCGGGACCCGCAAAGACTTGTTCGGGACCCGCAAAGACGTGCTTTGAGGTTGAGAATCGGACGATATGACCCATTGGGTTTCTGTACCAAAAAAAGATTTGAATAGAAACCCTGGCCCCTCTGGGAGAATGGAACAGGCACTATAACTCCAGCCTGGAGCATAGTGTGCAATACCTTCCGCAGCTCCGTAGCCTTGTTGCGGTCTGATGGTAGACCCGTGGTGAAGAAGCGAGCCGGGGGTCTGTGCCGGAAGGAGAGGGCGTATCCGTGGGAAACCACCTCCAGAACCCAAGTGTCTGTCGTAGCGGTCGACCAACACTGGGCGAACTGTAGCAGGCGGCCTCCCACCCTGGGATCCCCCAAAGGGAGGCCCGGACCGTCAGGCCGCAGGCTTGTCATCTGGCTTGGGGGCCGGACGTCTGGTACTCCATGCCTGCTTCCGGGGCTTGACCGATTTCTTAGGGCCAGCCTGTCGAGGAAACGACTGTGGTTTGGGCCTGCCCTGGGCCCTAGATGACCGAAAGGACGATGGTCCCGAACCAGAAGGAGCAGCGGCCGACGGGAGACAAGCAGATTTGGCTGCCGCCAGCGTGGCCACAATCTTATCCAGATCCGGACCGAAGAGAACTTCTCCGGTAAACGGCAACGCTTCCAGACCTTTCTTGGAATCTGCGTCCGCCTTCCAGGATCGCAGCCACAAGGTGCGACGAGCAGCTACCGCTGCTGAAGAAATTCTAGACACCAGAGTACTAATGTCTAGAGCCGCCTCGTTGATGTAGGTGGCCGAATCACGGAGATTGCCAATCAACTCCGCCTGATCGGCCGGACAGTCGGATTCAAAAGAAGCCTCTAATGAATCCGCCCAGCGCTCCATCGCTCTGGCAACCCAGCAAATGGCCATAGCCGGCCGTGCTGCCCCCCCTGCAAGGGAATAAGCGGACTTCAGGCAGATTTCTACCTTGCGGTCCGTAGCATCCTTAAGGGAGGACATGGATGGCATCGGCAATGTGGCACTACGGACAAGACGGGTCACGTGAGAATCCACCTGTGGAGGGGATTCCCACTTAGCAAAATAATTATCCGCGAACGGATAAGCCACCGCCAGGCGTCTCTGCGGCTGGTATCTTTTGCCAGGTTGTTTCCACGCCTCCTCTAAATGGTCCACCAACTGACCCGAAAGAGGAAAGACTGTGGCATCGCCCTTCACATCTTTGAAAAAGGCATACTTAGATTTAGCCGCTGGGGGAACTTCGTCCTCAATCACCAAGGCTGTGCGGACCGCCCGAATAAGTCCAGGAATATATACTTTGGACTTAGCATCAGCGTCCTTAGTATGGAGAGGTTCCTGATCGTAAGGATCCAGAATCTCCCCATCATCAGACGTCCCTTCGTCATCCTCATAAGGAGCGGACAGAGACGCCACCGGCCTTTTATGAGGCCGCATCACAGACTCCCCTTGCAACACATCCGACAAGTGCTGTACAGAACTCGTCAGGGAGTTAACCCACGCTGGCTCCTGAGAACCCGGGAGCGGGGAAATAGGGAGACTGTGGGGTACCACCAACTGTCGTGGGAACCCCTGCATGGGTGACGACACCACAGACTGCTGGGACAAACCCATCGGAGTAAACGCGGGCTGCGGAGCTAACTGGCCCACTAAAGCTGTTAACGCCTGAGCGAAACAAGCCCAGGGCGGCTCCTGTACCGGTGCTGTAACCGTAATAGGCCGCGCCATGGACAAACACTGCCGGCAAAGGCCCTCCGCGCTACCCTCCCCCTCCGCTAACGGTACTTTGCACGTGGTACACTGTAGCCGGAGGGGAAAATCACTTTCAGACATGATGGCACCACGTATGTGACCTCTCTCACCAATTAAGTATTAAATAGGCGAGAGACCACCCTGCAGCACCGCACCGCAAGGGCTTTAGCAGAAAGAACAGGGACAGTAATAAAGCTGACAGTTTAGAGAAGAAAAGTTACAGGCAGCGCTAGCACAGTCACATACAATGCAGAGAAATAACAATTCCTGCACTAACAGCGCTGATCACTCAACTACACAGACACAGGGCCTGGTAGGACACAGCGCTGCATACACAGACCTGAGCCACAGCGGAGGAGAGGTATGCGGGGGGACCCAGACCACGATGCTTCCGTCCAGCGCTTCCAACAGCGTTCACCATGCGTTCTGGAGAAGATGGCCGCCGAGGAGCAGAGAGGAGGCTGGCCTGGGGGAGGAGCGCTGCCACAGGACCAGTCGGCAGCATGCAGAGAGGGCTGTGTGCAGCGGGGGAGGCGCCGGCTGTGAGACAGGGAAGGCGCGCTCCCCTGGCATGCATTTAACCCCTGGGACGCCGCAGCACTACCGCTCTGCTGCGGTCCGCTGTCCCAGGGGGTAGTGGAAAGCACAGGTTGGTCGCCTGGCTCCACGCTGCAGCCAGTCCCCAGGGAGCCCCCTGCCTGGGGACTTAGGACCATGTGACCAGCGGGGACCCACCGCGGGACCCCGCTGCTTACCTTTGTCCCCCTTGGATCCGGCCATGGTCCGGAACATCTGGGGTCACCGCTAGCTGTGACCCCAGATGCTCACCAGCATCCCCGGATCGGTACCGGCGGGGGTGTAGGGAAGACAGCATGGACGTCAGGACTGACTGTCCATGCTGTACATCCAGATGTGCAGCCACAGCTGCACTGAAGAAAGCTTCAGGGGCTCTTCTAGCCCCCCACTCCGACAGGTGCACCCGACGCCGGCCGGGCACCAAACTAAACTGAGGTGCCTTGGCTCGGGGGCGGGGTATAGGAGGGGGACCCTAGTGCATCCTGGGAGGCTGAAAAGCTTAACTCTATGGTGCCCAGCGACTGACGTCACACCTATACCCCAAGGTATCCTGTGGATACCCTATGGACCCTGAAGTAGAAATAAGAAGATAGAAACTAAACAGAGGGAGAGGAGAGAACGTCTCAAAATGTCCAGAGAGTTTAAATATCGGAGGAGCTGCCTTCTGGGAATACAAATACTAACAATTCTTTTGTGGTATTGCTAATATTGTTTCCTTCACTAAACTTCTATATTGAAAAAAAAATTGAAGCAGCATGTAATGAGCTTAATCACCTGCACTTTTAATTTAAAAACACTTGTTGAGAACCAGCATTTCAGTGGTTATCTGTTAGCAATAGAGAGCAGCCACATGCCTGAAGTCAAGTGTATGGACTTGTAAAATAACCAGCAAAGGTGGGACGACTACTGAAAACTCCAGCAATGATACACTGCAGTGTCACTATAATTTCTTCTCTTTAGCAAGCTAACCACAGCAATGATTTTGATTAAATCAGTCTACAACAGAAGTATTCAACATGTGGCCCTCAGGAACTACACATCCCAGCATCCCCTGCTACAGTCTTGCCATTAGGCATGCCAATGTGTAATTCCACAGGAGCTGGAGAGACGCATGTTGAATACACCTGGTGTACAAGGTCACCATAGGCAGCAAGAGCTGCAAGGCATGAAGTGGAATAACCACTACAGCATATCAGATCTAACATTACAACAAGTCACAAGCATCCTTACACAATAAAATAAACCAAAAATACTATCACAATGTCCAATGAATACTAGAGATTATAGGAAACTTATGGTTCACATTGAATGAATGATGCTTTAAAACCTATTTCACAGTCCATGGCCTACCTTCAGTCCCTGCCAAGGAAGGCTGGTCCTGTTGAAATACATTAGCACATATCCTAGAGACTCCATATCGTCACGGCGACTGAAAAACAAAAAAAAAAATTATAAATACCAACGATATGGGCATGTTTAGAACGGAAATATCAGCTTTTACATAGCAATATACCAAGAGTCGGTAAAGAGCTTAAGTTATTAGGCGAGCAGACAAGCATTAGACAGAGACAGTAAATAGCACACATTGGGGTATATTTACTAAAGTGAGAGTTTTTAGAAGTGGAGATGTTGCCCATAGCAACCAGATTTTTACTATATCTTCTAGAAGGTGCTAGTTAAATGGCAAGTAGAATCTGATTGGTTGCTATGGGCAACATCTCCAAGTCTAAAAACTCTCACTTTAGTAAATATACCCCATTTTCTTGCATTCAGTAAGAAGATGCAAAAGACAGTAAAGGGAAAATTCAATTCTCTTGTCTGGCTCCTTAACTAATGAGTGCCCGTCGCAGCAATTCAATTGCTTTGTTCATTTATTATTTATTTACAGATTCTCATATAGCGCAGCATTTTCTGTTGCGCTTTACAATTGTATACATTAATAGAACAAGACTGGATAATAACAGATGGACATATAGGTAGGAAGGCCCTGCTCGCAAGCTTACAATCTAGTGCGAAGTGTACGCGCCCGACAGCACCGGGTTTAGCCACACAAAGGGCTAGACCCGTCTAAAATACTGCTTTTGGCACATAAACTCCCATTTGGGAGCCCAAAGTGCCAACTTCTCGTACATTTCTGCTCGCCACCTTAGGAGCCTGCGAGCATAAATGGGTCTAGTCGCGGATACAGGCGCCCAAACTGAGCATCAATTGTATTGCTTTGTCGGCCGCCCATTAGTTAAGGCGCCCTCTAATAGGATTGAATTGCCCCCTAAACTATTTCTTCTTTAACAGAAAAGCTGATATTCAAATATTATTTACAAATCTAGGTATTAAGAGCTGCGTAAGCACAGGAGGTGTGTGATTCTGCTTATACAGTAGAGTGGCAGAGCGATATAGCATTTCTTTAGCAATTTACTTCAACATATAAACAGCTTTAAGTAGGCTATAATGCTCAATGTATATTTTATAAAATGTTTAAATGCTACATATTTAATCATTTATTGTAAGTAAAGAGTTTCTGTAAACTGATTCCAAATACTAAGCGATTCCATATAAAAAGGTTACGATTTTTATACTATAATTCAGCTTACTATACTATAATTAAATGCTCTTAACGGGAACTTATTGTTTGCTATAAACAAATTATTTCTAAATAAATGTACAAGTAAATTTAAAAAAACCAACTGCAGTGTTATATGCAAGCTATAAGAATCAAATATTCAAGAGGTCAAACAATTTTATAAACAAAACATAACATTTTAAAGAAAACACAATGCAGACAAACAACAGAAGTGTAGTTACTATTAAAGTGCTCGTTAACAAATTTATTTTTGTTATTAAATTCACAGGAAATTAATTACCTCTGTTCAATTCCTAAGTGGGCATTGATACTAGCGTAGCGTGCTGTGCCAGTCAGGTTTTTGTCTTCTCTGTAAGGTATGTGCTGCCTTGTTCTGTTGTCTCTGTACTTTTTGGCCAAACCAAAGTCTATAAGGAATAACTTGTGAGGAAAATATAAAGTATTAGAGAGCTGATGACTGGGAAAACAGAAGTTACAGTTGGTTAAACAGATGCTTGACCATTGTTAAGATGACAGATATTCAGAAAAATGTTGTCAAGTCAAGGTAAGAGGTCATCAATGAATGTACTACCTGCACATACACTGTTAGTAGACTCCAAAGCCCCAAAACACACTGCAAATATGTATAGTAACTTGTTCCACAATATAATTAACCACAGAAATTCTAGTCCAAGAACACATTACAAGAACCATAATACTTGGCAAACATACAGTATTCACCAAAATGTGAGGCAAATTATGGAAACATTTAGCTAAATTTAGGTGTATTCTATTTAACTAGAGAAAAAACAGGGGGGCAGCGGATTAAGAGGACCTTCCACTTGACGTACATATCGGCAATATTCAAAAACTGTCTGCTACCCAACACTAACTCAATGCAATCGTGAAGGTATCGTTCTGATGTGTACCCAGCCTCATTTTCATTAGGACAGTAAGGAATGTTAGTGGAGCTCAGTAGGGGACACACAAACTTCCTCAAGATGCCCAGGGAATAGCAACAATAATTAAAGACAAAGCAGATATACAGCTCCCATGATGAAGCATTGGAGAGAGACTTGCTAATGTGTTGTGGAAAGTGTGACAGGTCACAAAAAGCACAAGTTTTGGGGCTATTTGCAATATAACTGACAACCAGCAGTTTTCAAAACAAATTCTAGTTGTATTATTGAACTACTGGTGTGTATAAGTGTGAGAATTAAGGGGCCTATCCATTAGACTTTCTGAACGATGCGACCAAAACCAGGAGGTTTTGGTAGGAACGTTCAAAAAGTAGTCTAATGTATAGTCGGCAAGGACAGCGATGCGCGTGTACGCTGGGTCCTTGCCGTCCCTGACTGACTATCTGTGGAACATGCCCATCAACCTGACGACGATCGTCAGGTTCGGCATGTTCTCAGATAGGTCGGTCGGTCTCCTGCACTGAATGACGTTCAGTGCGGGCACCGCACCTAGTCGACCTGAAGGACTGAAAACTAGTCAGGTCGCCTAATGGATATGCCCCTTTAGTGTTACACACCAAGCAGTAAAATAATTACTATTGAATATATCTGCATAAGTGCTTTATAACCACACTTAGGGCCATTTAAGGTGTGTCAAATGGTATTAAAGCAGTTTACTCCCTACACAATCCTACATGACAAGTTAACTTCGACACCTACTAATATTAAAGCCAGACACTGCTCGAACAACAATTGCAGTCTCACTGTCAACTACAAAAAATAAATACCATTTTCCAACAAAAATCAACATAAAAGGAAAACTGACCAAAGACATTTTCCACAGACAGGGAGAAATGACAACACTACAAACGTCATGCTGCCCTGGCACATGACTAATGTTATAAGGGGACTTTTGATCTTCGCTCGTTCACACCTTATTGCACTTGTCGTCGTGTTCTAGTTCTACAATGTCAGTGTTCTCCCTACACTTTATTTGTCGGGAGGTCCGCCGGGTAAAAGTCCGTCCCCCCCCCGCCCGGCACTGTAATATCCTGAGAGTTGAGTGCTGAGCACTGCCGCCCAGGGGCGGAACTAGCGGCTGTGCAGGCGGTGCACTGCAATGGAGCCCGCACCTGCTGCTAGTGTCCCCAGGGCCCCACAAGTGTAGGGCAGACCGCAGTGAGTAGCAGTCTGCCCTACACAGAAACAAACACAGCACCGCCAGCAGCAGCTGTGTGTTTGACATAGCAGCGCAGCCAGCCAATGAGAGTCATACAGACTGATAGGCTGCTGCGGCTCATGAGCTCCCATTCAGGCTCCCCCCGCAGCGGTTGAAGGGAGAGACGTCATGACGTCTCTCCCACAGTGCAGAGTGGGCCGGGAGCAGTGGACAGCGCTGGTAGTCGGCTGGAGCGAGGATCAGGTAAGTTGTCTATTTTTTTTTTCTTTTGTGAGTATGCGTTACTGTATAAGAGAGGCTGCTACCGGGGACACTGTATAAAGGGGGCTGCTACCGGGGACACTGTATAAAGGGGGCTGCTACCGGGGACACTGTATAAAGGGGGCTGCTACCGGGGACACTGCATAAAGGGGGCTGCTACCGGGGACACTGCATAAGGGACACTATTTAAGCCTGGGGCACTACATAAGGGACCAGTCTGGGGGCACTGCATAAGGGCAAAGCTAAACTACAGGGGGCAATGCATAAAGGGGAAAACTAAAGGGGGCACTATATAAAGGGCACAAATACAGGGGGCACTGCATAATGGGCACTTCTGACTGAGAGCCAATGGGGGAGCAGCCTGAGACCATTCGGGCTGGATTGGTAAGGGAGATACCCCTTTTCCCGGCACGCATAATTGCGAAGGCCCCCCACCCAGCTACTTTTTGGTGCCACCCGGCTGGGAAAAAATTCTGGGGAGAACACTGAATGTTAATATGGTATATTTAGTATTATACACAGAATGGCCTACATCCAGAATTAACATTTACTGCCAGTACAATAGATTCACTACTGCAAAGATCATTTAAATAGTTTTGATCAAATTTATCGCAAATGCTACAGGAAACCTACAAGATATGAGGATACAGGAACATTCAGAGTGGATGGAAGTCATAATGTCCTTAAGAGTGACAAACTGGGAATAGCCTGCAAATACTGCCCAGTGAGCTTGTACAAATAGTCATTCATATGAAAGCAAAGGCATCAGGTCTGTAATGTATTTCATACCAAGCACTATACTGGGCAGGGCAATCCTTTTTGAGCAGTTAGCGGATATGATTTTGTGCCGACAGTAATTTTAGGTTGCAGGGAGTGTGGGGATGGAGAAGTACACTGTATAATAAGTTTCTGCCTGTAAAATTGCATTGAGAAATACTAGAATCCATAACCAAGCCCTGTATCTCAACAGCAATTTACATGTCCTGTAAGGAAGTCTGATACCGTTTAAATTTAACAAATATGATCTGGACACTTTAAATCATACAGTATGTACATACAGTGTGATATACTTCTATATGTAATTAGTCAAAGTAGTCGGCTACTATATTGCCCTAATGCTGCATACACACGGAACAACTTGAACCACCATAGATATTGTCGATAGATTTCCCTCCAACTTTCTGTAGTGCAGGTCAAAAGATTGTGATTGTACACAATGATCGATATCTATGATAGATATTTCAGTGAAGCTATCTTTTTACAGGCAAATCTTTACAAAATCGTCCAAGTTGGCCTGCATGCAAGACCATATATAGCTATCGTTTATACAGGAAACGCGCATCGTTTGTCATTGTCAGGTTGGTGACTGCAAATCGCACATAAGTTGTACCGTGTGTACGCACCATAACATCAGAGTAACAAACACATGAACTTGCATTCCGAAACTGAAACCAGACCAGCAATCTAAAGTAATAATATAATGCATGCACAAACTGCATATATAGCAAGGAACATACAGAAGCCAACAGGACAGACAGACAGTGTCTTTCTAGAGGATCTAAACCTTAAACATAGCTGCCTGAAGGAAGTCAACAGTTATTTACAAAAAACAGACATATTGGGGGGGGACTTCAATTGTTTTCTCGCACCAGCAGCTCCTGTCTAAACGGACTGTCCTATAGTCAATTGCTGTGCAGCTGGGCGCCACATAAAGTGGCTAAACACATGCAAACTAATGGGCGCAATTGGTTTGTGTGGCCAAAAGCTTGACTGAGTGGACTTCATCTCGCTTCCTCAGGAGGGTGTGAGCAGAAATAACAGGCTTTCGCAGCCCACCAATTGAATATCGCAAAGGGAGCTGCGGCCGCAATGAGACAATTGCATTCCCACCATGATGTTCAACAGAATAAGTTCCAAATAATTAGGACCAGCATACAACAGCAAATTAAAAGAAAAAAAGAAAAAGTGGTTACAACCCTTAGTTGTAGTTTATCCATAAATTGCAGGTAAGATATTAAAGCATTCACGTTATTATAATCTGCTTTACATTACAATATTCACCACTGCACCAATGGGCCTATTTGGGTACATCCACAAAGTGCAGTAGCTCTCTTCTCAATAAGGATGTAACATGGTTTCGTTCTCACAACTGTGAAGCATGCTCTTACCCACATTACAACAAAAAGTTAATATAAAAAAAAAAAACACATTTCAGCAATTAAGGAAAAGGCCAGGAAGAAAATTTCTTAGTAATGTTACATGTTTGCCAAGTATGTCTGAATAATGCCAACATAAGAGGTGCTTGTGCAAGGCCTTGATTGTTTTGTTAAAATATGTATAAGGGAAAACCAAGGATAAAAAAGCACATGAATCTGGGGTGGAAGGTGGAATAGGAGACAGTTTTCAGACCTGGTTTAATCCTGAGAAAGATGGGTCCTGAGAAGTACTAACAGTCATGCTTCTTTTCCTCTTCCCCACTGGAGATTCGAAACACTGAACAGACAATAGAGGGTGGCAGTGCATCAAACAGTATTGCTTACATTGCAACAATTGCCGGCGCAGACAGGCAACACCGAGGCGGTAAACAGGGGAGTCAAATGCCATCCTCCTTCCACCAAGCAGCTAATAAATTTGAGTGTACCCCTTCCAAATTGTTCTTCCAATCAAAGTTAATATGTCCGAAAGGGCCATTTAAGGTCATGACACTGTCCACTCATTGCCAAATGGCAACACCCAATTTGTTTTAGAGTAGGAATGGAACGCATCTATCACTTCCATGGCAAAGGAGCAAAGAGCTCATCTGTTATGGAAGGAAATCAGGAAGCGGCTTATTCATTCCCAAAATGCCCTTCCTCACCCACCCAAATGATTTTAAAAATAAAAAATCTTCAGTAAGGAAGAGGTGCACGGCATTTTGTCACCTGAAAGATTATAGCAATATAAGCATGCAGGGCTTGTTACTATAGGAGAAGAAATCTGGCATTAAAAAAATAAAAATAAAAGTCTAATACACAAAAACCCGTTCTGTAGGCCAAACGATGCTGGAACAAGATTACCAGTTTCCTTTAATTACTTTCTGAGAAATACTTTTGGGAAGGATTGCTCAATATTACTAGCTTAAAATGTACATTCTGCTCTAACAAAAATGTAATTTATTAAAAAGTACTCCCTGCTCAAAAAAAAAAAAAAAAAACCTACCTAGAATCAAAGTTCAAAGCCTGGATTTGGGATCTACTCTAAACCCCGGAACCCCCCTCCCCCCCCCCAAAAAAAAACCCAAATCCAAGGCAACTGAAAAAATATACCGTTAATGTTACTTTTTATCATTAAAATCTGGGATACAGGTCCTGATGGTAGAATTGCACAGAAGATATATTTCAAGGGGGGGGGGGGGATCTAAATTTAGCAGGAAAGGAGCGGAAATCGGGAGGGGGTGGGCACTGGGTAGTATCACAACAGCATTCTTGTGAAACAGGTATAACTAAAAAAAAATAAATATATATATAAATTACTTTTAGGTGTCCTCATGGCAGGTGCTCTCTAAAAGCTTGCTGCATGAGAGCCCAACGTAAAATCGCAGATTTCTGCACAGTCTCTTGATGTGCGAGCAGAAATCCAAAGTAGGGCCTTTGGGAGTCTTAACTGCAGATTGTCCGACTTTTCGGCGCTGTAATTTGCACGACTAATTCCATGCCTTTTGGGTGCGAGAATGCAGAAGTCGAGACCAGCACGCGGCTGGTCACACAAAACAATTGAATAACTCCTGTCACTTTAGATGAGAGATTCAGGTGCCCAAAGCAATGGAATTCCCTCCATGGTTGGGTGTGTTCCAATCGTCCAGCCCTGTAAAAGTGCCTTTTTGAATGGTCTGGATGGATTGAATCCTCCTGCTATGTGAGCTTGGTGCAGTATACTAGTGGTTCAGGTAAAGGAGGGGAATGTTATACTAAGGGGAGGGGGTGTTCAATGCTTGCCATGAGAAGGTTCGTCTTTGTCAAAATACATGTTCCAATTCAAGGCGAAAAAAATTTAATGTGTTTAAAAGTGTACTTGTGAGAGAGGGGACCTTATCTAATGCATTAGAAAAATTATCCACCCAAGTAATAAAATCCAAAAAGAGAAGGGAGAAAATTGAAGAAGATTATACCTACGAGTCCCAAATTAAAGAGCAACCATCAAGGGAAAAAAAAAAAAAAATTAGAAATCTAATATATTGGATCCACCACACCATTAGATTGAAATTGTATTAAAATTTGCAACTGATTGTATGGCTACTTTTGACACTCATCACCCAGATTTTCATTCACTATTTCATCTACTACTGGCTGAGTATACAGGACCAATACACATTTGTGCATGTCCAAAAGCTTTGCAAAAATAAAGTAAAGCAGTCGTCATTTGCGGCCACCTAGACTGCACAGAATCCCTGCTACCTGTTACTGCCAGTTGTAGGTCAGAATTGGACATTCCCAAAGAGACAGGAATGGAAAGAGACCGGTGTTTTCAAGCAGTTACTCTGAATCACCAGGGCTGTTTTATAACAGCCACAATACACTATGGGGAGTATTCATTTAGCCGCAGGGTTTACCCAACAACCAAGAGCCGGCCGTTGCGGCATGGGGAAAGGCTATTCAATGAAATAGCCTTTTTCCAGTGCTGGGAAAAATAAAAATAAAAAAAATCGGGACTCACGCGTGGAAACACACCGATTCCGCGTAAACTGCGTTATTAATGGGCTTTTCCCCTGCACGTGAGCCAGATTTGTTTTTTGTTTTCCCCCACACAGACTTTACCACACTCCTCCATGGAGCTGCACAGTTCAGTCCGACTGCGGGTACTCTCGCGCGGTGTGATCCCCGCTAATTGAATAGCTCCAGCGCGGTTCACTGAAAACCCCCCGTATGATTTACCATAAACAGTACCTTAAATGTCTTTAAAATAGTAAATTGCTGCAATGTGTACAAACGTTAGGAGGTACATGCTAACCAGGCCTAACTTCTAAATTGTCACATGTATAAAGCAGGTTATTTTTCATGCACAGTCACTTCTTTCAATGAGCACAATGGAAAGGGGAGGTTAGAATAAGAATAAAACTATGTGGTCACAAGATAGTGTGACGACATTTGTACAGACTATGGGAGGTATTAAATTTGAAGCGAAAAGTCTGTGCTAGACTTTTCGCTCCACATTGGAGGTTTGACGGGGATAAAGTATCGGGCGTGTGCCTGCTTTATCCCCGTATTAAATCAGGAATCAGCGAAACAGGGAGCCGGCAGAAAGGTATCGCCAAACAATAAATTAAAAAAAAAAAAAAACAGATTTGGGAATTGTTCCTGGGACCCGCCTAAAGATGTCTAGACATGGGGGATCACTATGGGTTCCCCCATTTTTGCATGCTGAAGGAAGTCAGGGTTTGTAATAGCCGCGGCAGGTGCATAAATGCAGCATTGAAGAAGGAGTGAAGAATAGCACTTACATTTTTTTTTTTTATTAAACTAATTCCATCAAATTTGGGGTACAGGAAAATGGGTGCAAGCATATTTTTAAGTCCCTAAAGTTATTTTTGAAAATTCTTCAAAAATGCACCTGCCGCTACTAACCGCATTCTGTAAAACACCTGCCGCATACTTGGGAACCCCTCTGGAATTACTTTCGGTACTTTAGAAGTTTGTTCCCCATTTTTTTTTTTTTTTTTTTTTTACCCCAAAATTAAAAACTTAATTTTTGGGGGGTGTCCAGATTTTTTTTTTTTAGGGGACATTCCCAGGGGTGCAGGCTTTTTTAAGCCTGCACCCCTAAATCCCAATGCTGCACTTTTTTTTCGCCATGTAAAACATAGTGAAAAGTTATTCCAGTTTTTTTACAAAGACTCCACTTTATAGGGAAGAAAAAAAAACCTAAAAACTTGTGTTATAAGTAGTGAAAGAGGACATACAATCAGTTGCAAGATTTACACACATTATTTAAATTAACTTTCCCCATGATAGATTGCCCTTTAACGACTGATCCACGAAAAAATTAAAAAAATAAACCCACATACAAGAGACAAGAACAGACCCAGCAGAAAAATAAGTGTTGTTTCACAATTAGGGAGGCTAAAACACCTCGGTTGGAACGTGGTTCACTTAGAATGTTCTGGCCTCAAGTTGGCATTCATACAGGCAAACAAAGGTAAACATTAGCCACAACCAAATAGTTTAAAAACAAAACTCACAATTGGCAATCTTGCTTACACATCTGTTTATTTTAATAGATTTTCAACTGGGGATAAATCTGAAATATTTATGCACAGCATGCTTATTCATTTGCCAATTGCTGCCTGTCTGCCCGCTTTATACATATTGCCACTGTCAAGGAAGCACGTTACATTAGGTCAGTAAACTTAATGCTAGATATAGAAAAAAAATAAAGCATGCAATAGAAAAAAAGAAAAAATTATCTGTAGCAGCAGTTTATCAATGGGAGAGCTGCAATTAAAATGAGGTATGCAGTGTATCACAACAAAATGTTTTGCACAAATAAATGTCAAATCTTAAATTTGGACTACAAAGAAAATAAAAACTCTAAAATTAATTCTACCAACTGTGTGTGTTTATCCCAGCTAGACAGTGTAACGGCTTGGTGTACTTGTTTTGGAAACAAAACACACCCGAAATACACACACATTCAATGACATTAATGATGTTAAGGCAGCTATCTAAAGGTGCAATAATGCAGCTCACAGTAGTACAAACAAATATCCATCGTTTTCACCGACACCAAATTGTGACCGTATGTTTATGTGCATAGCCACTAAAGGACCCTTACTGGTAAATTAAATCTCTTGCACCCCTCCATTAAGAGTACAAGATACAAGAGGAGAAGCCTTTGTCAAATGAAGATACATTTTATACTTGTTTTCAAGAGAACAGTTGTTAACGCATAACCCATTTTAATCACAACTCCATTGATCCACTTAGTGTGTAGTATAAATCTAACAAATTCACATTCAAGTAAAAAAAAAAAAAAACTTCATATGGGACAGGTCAAGTTTGTGTAAAATAAGATTAGAAATGATGGTAACAAAAAAAAAAACTCTATTTGTAATGTGAAAAATGTGTAACTACAATTAGCGATGTTACAGTTTAGCCGATTAATACTACATGTAAAAAGGCAACTTAAAAACTGCAAACACACGGTGAAGACTCAGCACAGGAAAGTGTTACCAACCTTATTACAGTGACGTCCAATGCCCATTAGGAAGTTGTCTGGTTTGATGTCTCGGTGTATAAAATTCTTTGTGTGGACATACTCAATTCTACTGATCATCTAAGGACACAAAATAACCCAATAACACATTTTCAATACCCATAGCAAAGAAAAAATTCTTAATATTTTTACAAACAACAAAAATTATGAGTTTTATATACATACATGAGCTATTCATCTACACTTTTTGATAATACTGGTTCAAAAAAAAATCTGTATTAAAACAAAACTAAAAACCTCAAAACAACTTGTGTAATGTTTGATTTAGTTACTGTGCTGCATGTCAATAAAATGACCACGTGCCCCAGGCACCAAAACCAATAATTCAGCAGCCACCAAGACATATACTAATTGATTTAAAACCTTTAACAGCAAAATCTTCACATTATAGACAAAAATCTGAACATATAGCCTGATTAAGTTACATTAGACGTTACCTGGTCTGCTAACATGAGTACTGTTTTCATTGTGAACCTGCGTGAACAAAAATTGAACAAATCCTCGAGACTTGGCCCCAGAAGATCCATGACTAGAACATTGTAATCTTTTTCTTGTCCATACCACCTAAAAAGAAAAAAGTTGAATAGCAAACATTTTAAGACAAACACGCAAAAAAAGTTTTCAGTTGCAAGATTAAATATATGATATTCTAAACCCAGTGAACTCAAGGAAGCAACACACTGGATGGATTTAATATACCACAGGTTCTCAAACTCGGTCCTCAGGACCCTAAACAGTGCATGTTATCCATGTTTTCTCACAGAATCACAAGTGAGATATTCGCTCCACCTGTGGATCTTTTACAATGTGTCAGCGAGTAATGATTACACCTGTGCACCAGTTAGGTGACGTGCAAAACGTGAACTGTGTGGGGTCCTGAGGACTGAGTTTGAGAACCACTGTAATATACCATGGATTAATAAATAAGAGTTGCAGTGGGATTATAAAAGAAATTGGGAGAAAAAAAAAAAAAAAAAAAAAAGTGCATTACCACATTCACCACCCTAAAATGAGTCTACAAAGAGTGGACCAATCGGGTGCAACGAGTTTCACACAAGTATGTTTTGACTAGTCTACCACTCGCACAACCAAATTAGTAAAGATTTTAAAAAGGGACTATCCAATACCTTAACCCCCCAAGAATGTTAAACAGGTTCATGATACAACCCATTGTTTCTCTGCACTTTATACATACAGGCATCAGTTTCTATAATTAAGAGTTTCACTGCGAGCCAAAAACCTACATCAGTGAGAGTTTGCTATACAACTAGAAATCTGTGGTAAATTTAACATGGCTGTCAATGAGAGTTAATGTGGCTTTTTGTTTCCTGAGTAGGTGAAATTTGGAGAAATCTTTATTTTAAGGTAAAATGTTGGAACTTGTTACGGAACCCCTGGAAAAGGTGCACTTGAGAGGCACTTAATAGGTCTAGTCAATAAAGTGGTCATTTCTCAGGTCATTTTCTTTTAAATTCTCACAAATGAATTTAGTTTGTGGGACATGCATATGGTGGAGTTTTAGGGGCAATTCAATTCGTACACAGGAATTTCGTTCCCGGTCTAAGCAACTAATTTCTGCGACTACCACTTTAACGCAAGAATGTGTATTTTCAAATTTTTAAATGGTTAGTGAATTTGAAAAACAATATCCCTTTTAATCAGTAGCGTTCCCACTAGGCTTCTTTCGCAGGGAGCCGCGACTTGCCCCATTTGTAAGTGTCAAAAGACGGCCTGGCCGTTTTCAAGCGCCCTGCTGGGATCGCCTCACTGAGGCTGCAGAGCTGTCTCAGCTCTCCCCGGCTGCATGGCTCCCCCGGCGAGTGAATGCTCACACTGCGGGTGAGCTTGGGACAGCCCAGCATCTCCGTGAGTGCTGGGCACGTCCCCTACAGTGACCATGCCCCTTTACCCTGCGCACACACGGCAAAGTTGCCCTACCATCCAAGGAGGAACACTGAATCAGCTACTAAATAATTTCAGGTTTCATGCTTTTATCAGCAATACCATAATATTTCAAGTTGACATCTTCCCATCGCTTTTGAAAGTGTATTTGAGGAGAGTTGCAGAATCTTAATGTAAACAATCTTCAGCTAAACCAGGAAATCCCCAGTTTACCAAGCAATCAGATCAATGAACTACAGAGCACTCCAGGAGAGGAGAGTACTGATCTTCTGTAAGGCAGTAAGCTACAACTTGTGTGATGCATTAGTAAGGATGGGGCTGCATATGACTGTAGTGATCGCAAATACACGCTATAGCTCGTATTTTACCCGGTATTGGAGGACCGGGGACTCACTTTTGCAGAATGGGTGGGTTCCCGGGGAGGCGCTCCGCTGCGGCCAATCCCTGGCTCCTTAGTAGGCCAAGATGATGTGCACTGCAGCCAATAGCGCTACCTTCTCTACCCCTTCAGAAGCTGGATGAAATTTAATTCGCTGACGCCTCTCCTGCTATTTGGAGGCGGAACCGGAGGCCCAGCTCACAGTCAGGAGTAGAAGGGCTGGGCCGGAGGTGCAGAGTGGCCGGTCCCATCTTAACACCTTGGGTCGGCTGCTGTTATCTGTTGGGCTGTGTGTGCTGTCTATTGCCAGCAGTACAGTGCAGACGCGCGGACCCGCACCCTCACTATTTGCGACCAGAAACACAGTAGAGATGCAAGGTCCCACCCCTAGTCTCGTCTCCCCTGTCCGATAGCCTGACCATAGCCTAGAGAGCATCAGCATTTTTGGAATAGCCAGCCAGGTGCCTGCTGCGAATGAGGACACCAGTACCGCAGCGCACCTGGCCCCAGCAGCCCCCGGCTTTCAGCCTCTAATCCTCGCCTTCCCTCCACCCTTAATACCCGATGTCACCTAGCCCCCTCTGCGGTCCCTGCCTAAGCTTCCTGTTCTTAGCTCCCCTCCACATCTCCCCTCCCCATCTAATACCTGGCACCCTGCCTACTTCTCTTAGGCCCAGCTCACCTCTACCATCTCTTGTATGTGGCTCCCATTCCACTCTAATACCTGGGGGCTCCCAGCCACTTCTCCTGTCCCTATCTACCCCTAAATCCCCTCCCCACCACCTACGCCTGTGTCCGGCTCCACACCTCTTACTCCTGTGCCCGGCTCTGCCCCCATACATCAAGACAAGGAGCCAAAAAGGACCTGCAGCATTAGCGCAGCCTCCACATCCAGCTCCCACCGAATAAACAGGACAGAAGAATGCACAGCTAGACGCAGAAAATTCCTTAAGCATTTTTGTTCAAAAGGTAATAGAACAAAATCATTGGTATATTTTTACATTTATTAGTTTGTGGTTTTTCATAAACTACAGTTTCTACATAATTTTATGTATCACTGCTATGTAAGAACAGTCTAATGCAGAAGATTTCACAGAAATCTCCTGCAGAAGGCTAACTACCGCAGCAAACTGCAGTCCCATTATTGTCAATGGGGATTGCAGTCTGACCTCTAGGTACAAAACCGATGCAATTGGGGGTATCAGATGGGCATTCTAGGGGTGTATGGGCAAGTGTGGTAGCATGTGGTGAGGTCTGAAGGTTATTTGGGAAGCTCGAAAGCATAAGTTATGATGGGACCAGCTCAGCGCTATCACTGTGACTGGGTAAGGTCATGGTGAGAAGACAGTTGAAAGGAAGCAGGAATACAAAGACACTGGAATGAGCAGGGTCTCAACAGTATAATTGTTTAAAGATCCCATAAAACTGATATTAAAAAAAAATAATAATAATGTGGTAAACACCCCTCTTAACTTCATACATCCAAATCTGTATAGTGAACCCTCACTTTAAAAAATTGGGGTCCTACTCCAGTTTCTGGGTCCCATCACAATTTATGGTTTTGAGCTCCCCATATGCCATGAGACCACCCCACATCCCCTACACATACTGTACACTATGGAATGTCAGTCACCAAATACCCCTTAATCTTCCCCATCCCATTAGTGTCATCATTGGGATCTCCCCCCAGTCTCCATGGCCATAACAGCATCCAAATCAATAAAACTTATGAAATGAGCACAGACTATAAGGGGCCTATGTATACAGCTGTATTTACATAAAGTTATGCAGTTTCTGCGTAATTTTATGTATAGTTCCTATGCACTAATGGCACAATGCAGGAGATTTCATGAAATCTCCAGCAAGTGCTAATTAGCACTTCATATTGCAGTCCCCATTATTATCAATGTGGACTACGATCTGACCCCTATGTACTAAACTCCAAAAGCAAAGCTTTACGGAGTTTAGCTCCGGTAGTTTCCAGATGGTGTAAACTACAGTAATGCGGCCCATACATGGTGCGATAGGCACCGTGCGACGGGGGATCAGACGTCCGACATATCGGGCGGTCCCCACACAGTGCGATCGGGTGGCCGGCAGACCGCACGATATGCCGGCTCCCTCCTCTTCCACCCGCATAGCGCTGCATGGGCTCCGCACATCATATCCCCTGATCGACTGAAACTGAAGTAAGATTGGGGGATGCGATGTACGACCCCATGGGTGCGCGCTCGTTCCAACATCATGCCCATACACGGTGCGATATAGGAGCCAAATCGTACCAATCCGTCGGATAGGCTGCTTTATCGCAGTGTATGGGCCGCTTAAGTCTATGGGGGCTCTAGATGCAGGAGAGAGATCTTTCAATCTCTCTCCTGCATCTGCATCTCCTGCCCCCGGCCGGCTACAGAAGTGGACGCTGAGCGCACGTGCAGTGTCAGCTTACCCCGGAGAAGTCTTTCACTTCTGCAAAAGACTTCTATAATGTGTCGGGGATATAACTCACAGGGACAGCGGTGGAGATATAGATATATATATATTTATTTATTACACACACACACATATACAAAAGATGAAAAACAAGCGCCTCATAGTGTAATATGCTTATTGATTTATACACGCACCATAAACACACAATATGCATACCGTGATTTACTAGAATACAAGCACGTAGTATATAATCCTTAGGGCGGAATTCAATTGTTTACACGGTCCGGTTCTCCCGTCTAAAGTGACAGAAGTTTGCTGTTCAATTGCTGCCGTTTTTCGCGCTGAATGCACCCCAAGTGGTTGGGTTTAGCCACGTAAAGTAGCTACCCCCGACCAAAGTGCTGTGCGCGACCGCGAGAAGTGATGTTTGGGCGCCCAAACAGGTCACTTTTCGCACATTTGAGCTCGCACCCCGCTGGGGCTGCGTGCTGAAATGGAGCGCTGGCAGCTGATTGCGCCCGACAGGAGCAACAATTGAATAGCTCCGTTTGGCGCGAAGGGGGGGTTTAGAAACAATTGAATTCCGCCCTTAGAATTTCTGTATCTCCCTCTTTAGGATTTATTAGGTCCAGTTCTTACTCCAAGCTCATTAATGTATATAGGAGAGAAAGAACACACGAAAAAGACACACAAAAATGCGTAATTACATGAGTTCAAAAACAGGCTTATCTGAAAAAAATCACAGCATCAGCTGACAGAGGTCCCAGCTTCCTCAATGTGTTTCGTCTTATGGTGGGCACACACTGGGCGATATTACTGAGCGACTGCACGATTACGACATCGCAATCGTGCACAAATCGTGCACTTTTATGTCGGAAACGACCTGTGATGCGCACTCCCGCTGGTCGTTTCCGACATTGTCCATCGCCTGAACATGTAGCACAATCTGACGATAACGACAGATTGGCATGTTCAGGAATGATGGACAGTGTCTGCACTGAACGACTGATCGTTCAGTGCAGACACTATAGGGGATCAGGAACGACGATCCTTTACGATGCTGGAGAATTATACATTACTCGTCGCTCAAGAGCAGGGGTGGCCAACCAGTCAGAGGCTAAGAGCCCAAAAATATTGTCAAAGAACCGCGATCATGCGTGCCGAAGGTGTACGTGCAAAAGAAAATATAAAAAATAGAGGGCGTGGTTTTGTGACAGCTAGGCCACTCCCGTTATACTGATTGTAGGAGCCTGATCGTGTATCAAACCCCCATTTTTAGTCAGGTGGGTGGAGAGTTATTTAGGTGACCTTTTCTTTGAATAGCAGAAATTATGTACAGCTATTAGCATTTTCAATTGGGTATTAATAATTATATATGCCCTTGATAATTGAGATATAATAATTCTGTACAGTTATCAAGTAACACCAGGCAGCACAGTCTTCTGGCTCTGTCTGCTATTTTGACACATCTAGCCTCCTTCTGTCTCTCCAGCCCAGCCCTAGACAGCCAGCTCCACACTTACCTGCTACTTCGTGTTGCTCTCACACGCCACGGCTTCTCTATCGGTGGCGCAACATTATGTCACGTGTGCCACCGCCGCCAGATCTCCATAGGGAGAAAAAAAAAAAAAAAAAGCCGTCGGCGGGTAGTCAGCGTGCCCGGGAATCCCCAGTCCAATCCCCCTGATGACTGCCCTGGTCAGAGGAGCCGCATCAGAAGAACGGAAGAGCAGCATGCGACTCAAGAGCCACAGGTTGGCCACCAGAGTCCAAATATACATCACTACCAGTGAGGTCAATGGTTGGGGAGGCACACATGGATGTGCCAGGAGCCTCTCACCCCCTATTCAATGTAACTCTCCCCTCACTACACTAAGCTTCAATGTCTATTGATTCTCCTACCTGCATCAAACAGTCTCTTCTCTTCCTCCCCCTGCTGCTGACTAGCTGGCGGTCCCTGTGCAGCGCACTTCCTAGTCACTGCCACCAGACCTACAGTGAACACTAGGGAGTACGATAGGGGAGGGAGTATGACAGGAGAGGCTCAGCCCTGTTAACTACAGAGTTCTTGTGCAGATGTTTCTTGCAAAGGTAGTTTGGGGAAACTGCATTGGCAGACACATTTTACTCACTACAGCACTCAGCAATCCCTGCCAATGTTTGGCCTATCGCTTTGCAACTTAAATCGTCATTGCTCTTACAGTTCCACTTCACAATAACACTTACAGGTGACCAGCAAGTATAGCAACGCAGACATGTCACAAACACACTTGTTAGAATGGTGGTACAGTGATCGCACTGTGAGGAAAATTGTGGGTTCCAAGGACCCATAATTCAAAAAGTTTGGGGTCCTATTTCTGGGTCCCAACATAATTTGTTATTAAATCTATTATATAGCGATCAGACCGCTCCACGTCCCTTAAATACCCCTGACCTCTCAAAGTGTCTCTTAAATCTCCAGACCACCACATGTACCCCTAAAATGTCCATTAGTTCTCCCACATTTGCCCTCAGACCACTCCATATGGTTAATATGGACATCAGATCAGGAAAAATGACCTTAGGCCTTCCTGCATGCCCCTTATTAAACACATCAAACTCCATAAAGCTGCTAGTAGATAACAGTCAGCATTCTGTGGAAGTTGCAGTCTGGTTATTGCTGGTGTGTGTGTGTGTGTGTGTGTGTGTGTGTGTGTGTGTGTGTGTGTGTGTGTGTGTGTGTGTGGTGTAATTATTATATGGCTAATAGCTTGGAGGACACTGCTAAACTGCGGTATATAATATACAGATAAACCAACAACAGTAGCAGTGTCATACGGCAAAACTCTGTTTAGTGCACAGAGCCAAATACTACACTGACATTACACATATATTAATACTTGTGTGTAAGGTGAATGTCGTAGGGCCAGGATATACACACTATGCAGGCTCTACCTCCAATGACATTACACATATACACAGAAATCAGGATGGCACTCAGTCTTATTTACACCTTAAAATGGTCCTTTATTCAGTCCGTTTTAGGGTTCCCCCCTTTCGTCAGGGACAACAGTTTTCAGGGGGGAAACCCCCGAAACATTGGACTGAATAAAGGACAGGTTTAAACGGTGTCAAGACTACTGAGTGTTGTATGGAGTGACTGCAACACTCCGGAAGGGCACCTTAGCAAGTATCGCTGTAACCCAAAATGCGAGTGCCGGGTTCATATCTATACATACATACATACATACACTACCCCAGCCTTACCCCTCTGCTGCCCAGTGGCCTGTATAACTTCCACTGACATTACACATATGATGCCCCAGCTCTAGCCCACTCCACATTATCCCTAAAGACATGTAATACATGCTCTCCGCTGACTTGTATTAACCCCAGTGAAATTTAAACAAATACCCCTCCTCCCAGCTGATATTACACTGCAATATCCATGTCATTGTCTGTCTGCCCCATTGTATTTACAGACATTACACTGTGCCTGCTCACACTGAGTGATGTAGTTCTCTCTGGGCCTAATTCAGACACGCTCGCAAGCGGGTCGATGTTGGCCAAGTGCGCATGCGCACGATGGAGGCGGCGGCTCTGTCGTGCGCATGCGCGAGACCCGAATAACGACGGCCAAGCCGTCGTTATGGGTCTCGCACCAAAGGGGGCGCGCTGTCGATGGTGATTGACAGCACGTCCCCTTTGGTGGGCATGGCTGCCCAGACAGACGTTCCCATGGGAACGCCTACCGTCTGGGGCCGGCCCCACTGACATCACAAGTGATGTCAGTGGGAGTGCTTTTGGCTCTTATAGAGCCAAAAGCACTCCAGGGCTTGCGGCAACGAGACCCTACCGCAAGGGTCTCGTCGCAAGCCCGATGGTCTTGACCATCGCGACCATCATTTTGGCCGCTCGCTATAGCTGTGGCTGGTCACCCACAGCTATGCGAGCGGCCAGGAGGCCACTCTTAAATTCAGAGGGACGGCCCTGATTCAGAGTGAGCGCTCTGTCAGAGCGTCCGGCTCTGAATCAGGGCCTCTGTGTGCATGTAAGGACTTTAGACTCTTACACCTGACCCATATCCTTTCTTTGTCCTGCAAGTATACTACCATTCTGTGGGTCCTCTTCCTGCCCATGGCAGCCTCATACTGTATCCCATCAGTCACCTCCTGTCCTGCCACCTACTGCTGGCATCTACCCGCATACTGCTTCTTCCATAGTCACAGTCCTGCAGAGCCCAGCTGTATATTCTCATGCTCCTGTATATAAAAAGACAGTGCACCACAGCTTTCCCCCAGTATGTCACCGTCCTCATCCCCTGCCCGGCGCTAACAGCTCCTAGCCACACAACACAGCAGGCTGTACAGAATCCTGTGAGGGGAGGACAGGTGACTACACTCTCCATAGTCTCCTCCCGTTGCACTGCCATTGGAGCATGAAACTGATTGACAGCACAGGACAGCACTTTTAAATGATCAGAGCGCGTCCTGAGGAACTCAGCGGGGGGGTTTTTTTCCTTTGTTTTGAGTCCCCAACATCAATACTCGGGTAAAATACGGCAGCATGTAAGTGCGAACCCTGGGGATGTACCAGGACAGTGTCAAGTTGCAAAACACTGATCCTTACAGTACAATAAAGGCTACTGATAAATGTATGCCTATTGAGATTGCATAGCTGTATGCTTGATTTAATGTACCTGTTAGCAATAGGTGAAGCTGAAATAGCCAAACATTGTTTTGTCTGAAAGTTTTTTTTTGTTTTTTTTTTTAATAGTACTTACTAAACATTAAAGTGTATCTGTGTAGAATTCAAAACACTCCAGCAAGAGAGAGAATTCTTTACTGTACACAATTTAGTTTACAGTAGCTGCTTCTTTGTGAAGCCAAAATGTGCTTTTTCCACAACAATCCTGCCTGGACTGTAAATAAAATGTTTCATTTTAAAACTGAACAAACAAGGCAGCTACTATTATATTACTAAACAGACATATTTATAGAATTTATATGTCTTATGCTGGCCATACACTCTGCAATTATCGGGACGATCCGCCCGATATCGGCGGATCGCCGCGATAATTGCAGCGTATATGCAGGCGACCGAGGGTTAAATATTGCTCGGTCGGGCATGCTGGATTGTCCAGCATGCCCGTCCGATGCGATATTTACCCGGGAAACTGTCGGCCGCATCGGGCAGTGTATGCCCAGCGCGGCCGAAAGACAGACATTTCCTGAAGGAACAGGGAAATGTCTCCTCCCCCGGGGGCGGAGCGCGGATGTCGGGCTATACACTGAGATTTCTCTCACAGTGTATGCCACGGACATCTGCGGCTGGCAGCCAGCCAGATAAAATGTCTGTCGGTCTGACAGACATTTTATCTGGCAGTGTATGCCCAGCATTAGTCCCAGTGGTGTGTTTGTGTATAGGTTCCAAAAGTGCTAATATTTTGCAGACTAGAGATAAAAGCACATGGGTCCGATTCAATTTAATGCAAGCCACCAGCAGCTCGTGTCACACATTTTTCGCCTAGTAGGTTGATTCCGTTTCTTCGCCTCCATAGGCTGCGTGCAGTACCCATTCTCAGAAACGCCCAGATCTTCAGGTCGCCGAGGTGCGGTGCCCGCACTGAACGGCGTTCACTTAATGTCATTCAGTGAAGGAGCCTAACCTCCTATCCCCGAGCATGCCAAACCCGGCGAGTGTCAGGTTGACGGGCATGTTCAGTAGACAGTCGGGGGTTGCAAGGACCCAACATGCACGCGCATCGCTGGTACTTCCCGGCTATCCATTACCCAACTTTGTGAACAATACGAGCAAAACCTCCTGGTTTTGGTAGTATTGTTCAAAGTCGGGTAATGGATAGACCCCTTAACACGCAAAGTCACCAGAAGCTGCTTCACGAAGCTAAACGAATTGGCCCACTGATATTAGCATAGAATATTACATCTGTTACAGAAAAGCATCACCAATTGTCAGTGCAATCAGATAAAGGAGAAAAACAAAAATTAAAATGACCCTCACACAGGGGGAACATCGACATCAACCCCACATGTAGCAAGCTGCTGTGTACAACCTTGCAGTGTAGAAGACAAAACAAACCCCCATAAGTATTGGATTTAAGCAATTTAGCAGTATATGGGCGGAATTCAATTCATTCCAGCCCCAATCGCGCCCGACGGAGCTATTCTATTCTTGCTCCTGTCGGGCGCGATCAGCTGCCAAGATCTACATTTCAGCCCGCAGCCCCACGGGGAATGAGAGCTGAAATGTGCGAAAAGTGACATGTTTGGGCGCCCAAACATCACTTTTCGCGATCGCTCCCAGCACTTTGGTCGGGTTTAGCTGCTTTACGCGGCTAAACCTGACCTCTATGGGTGCGATCAGTGTGAAGAATGGCGGCAATTGAATAGCGGCCCGCGATCTCCTGTCACTTTAGACGGGAGATCCGGACCGCGTAATCAATTTAATTCCGCCCTATGAATCCATAGTTAGCAAGGACATAGGACTATCAAGAATCAGTGATTTTAACCGTAAAGAGTAGTATTTGGGCAGCAATGTCCTTGCGCCCAAGTTCTAACGTGGCCATACATAGAGCATTAGGAATTTGCAAACCTTTTAGTTACTCAAGAGACCATATCTGGGTCAATTAACGGTCAACCTGTGTTCAGCGAGCATAATATGTGGGCTTAATACACACTCAGACAACAGATTTAAGGAGGTATAAAACAGATTCAAAGACAGTTGGACTCTCCAATAGTACATAAGTCTAAAATGAGACATAAGGTAAACAACATGTTGATGTTGGCTTAAAAGAAAAAAAAAAAAAAAAAAAAGTTATGCCTTACCGGATATGTGGGATGCCAACTCCGCCTTGCAAAATCTTATAAAGTTTGCTCTCATACAACAATTGGGGATGACGGGCTTTCTGTGACTCCAGTTTTACAGCAACCTCCTGCAAGAAAAATAAAAATGTCATGGGACATATTACCCCCTGCTGAACTTAGGAGAAACAATTCTCCACCTATGGTCTACTAGTACTTTAGGGCTAGAAAAGGAACAGGAGGTTACAACCTGCGTTTGAGTTATGATCAGTTTGTCTTTACCAGTCCTAATTACTAGGTTGACATATCTCATCTTTAAGGGCTCGATTCAATTGATCGCAAGTTAAATAGTGCCCAGGAGGAAGCTCCTGGCGCCATTCAATTCTGCGCGCAGTTAGGTCGGGGAATGCCCGTTCTCCCGCCCCTCGTGCCTTAAACAGGGTGTTTAATCGCAAGAACAGGCATTCTCCGACTAAACTTCCCAGCGCGATGGGCAGAAAACAGCATCGTGTCTGTACTTTTGTCAGATTTCTGCTCGCATTCCTGGAGGGGTGCGAGAAGAAACCCATAAAAGTGCACTAAATTGAATAGATCCTGGAGCTCCCTCCCGCTGCCATTTAATTTGCAGTCAATTGAATCAAGCCCTTAGAATCTCACCAAATTATTTGCATAATATGTAATAACTACAGCGATTAAGCCAGCAATAGGACGATTCAATTTATAGCGATATTGAATAGCTCTGGGAAGGAGGTCCCGGAGATATTCAATTCAACAACTTAAGTGCTTCTAGTTAGACTTAACAGCCGATTAGCGCAACTAAAGGAGAGTGTTTAGTCGTGAGAAACGGCATTTTGCCAACTTAAATGCTGGCCAGGTTGCGGTTAGTGCTGCGCTAAGCTGTAAAACAGCATTGCGGCCTGCACTTTATTCGGATTTCTGCTTTCTCCTCGGGAGGGTGCGAGCTGAAATCCTCCTTAGTCAGCTTAACATTGCGGTCAATTGAATAGCTCCAGGACCTCCTTCCCAGGGCTATTCAACATCAAAATCAATTGAATTTCCCCCCAAAAAGGCAGTTTTAGATCATAATAAAATGAATGGCACAGAAGCTTGAAGTCTTGAATTTATTTGTTCTAATTATATTTTATGGAGCAATGTGCATGCTGCTGCCCAGATTTCTCACATTCATAGGGCACGATTCAATTGAGCGCGATGTAAATAGCGCCGGGAGATAGCTCCCGGAGCTATTCAATTCATTGCGATGTTAGGTCGGGGAAGGCTCGTTCTCGCACCTTAAACAGTGTGTTTAGGCGCGATAACGGGCATTCCCCGACCTAACTTCCCGGTGCGAGGCTGTTTTCCCGGCGCGAAGGGCAGAAAACAGCCTCGCGCCGGGACTTTTGTCGGATTTCTTCTCTCATCCCCGGAGGGATGAGAGAAAAAATCCTTAGTAGGATTTGGCAGCGCGGTGTATTTAATAGCTCCGGGAGCTCACTCCCGGCGCTATTCACATCGCGTTGAATAGAATCGTGCCCATTGATGTGTCACAACACCTCAGTACTCATGTGGATGGCACATTAGACAAGGCTTAGAAATCAATTTATCCCTAAGCCTGCAGTTCATTCTTAGATTACATTTACAGGGCTCGATCCCATTAGGTGCGAGAGGGGTAAGTTGCCATTACAACGGAGTGAAACGCATGCATTGGCACCGCAACTAGCCTTGGACTTGAGGATTTTGAAAAAAAGTGCAGCTTCACTCACGGCTAATATGACCAAGTCCGGTCGCAAGGATGTTCTGATAGAAAAATCCAACACAACTTAGGGCCGTATTCAATAAGTTTCGCACCCGCGATACTTTTCTGCATGCAAAACACGCGATGTGGGCGAAAAGTCCGGCATGCGAAAAAGTATCGGGCACGCTCCCGCTATTCGCCGTATTCAATTAGAAAGGACGCAAAAACTGCACCCAGCGAAACTGAAACAGGCGAAAAGTCCTGTAAAAAATGGAGAACACCCCCCAAAAGAAGCACTAACATTGGGGATCACTATAGATGACCCGGATTAGCCCTAATGAAGGTATTTGGGGTACTTAAGTTGTGCCAATTAGCGCATTTACACAAGTGGTGAAGAATAGCTTTAAGCAATATTCTTTGGAAAAAATAACTACTCCCAGCAAATTTGGGGTACATGAAATTGGGTGTTAGCACATTTTGAAGTTTTAAATCACGTAAAAAACCTTCCGCAAGCACCTGCAATACAAAAAAAAACACCTGCCCCATACTTGGGGACCCCCCCCCCTTGTAGATGATTTCGCTAGTTTAAGTCTGTCCCCCAACCTGGATCTTTTTCGCCCCCCAAAATGAAACTACATTTTTAGGGTGCGCTAAAGTCTTTAAAAAATTTTTTGGACACAATGGGCGGAATTCAATTGTTTTCGCAGCCCAGATCTCCCATCTAAAGTGATGGGAGATTGCGGGCTGCTATTGAAATGTTCCAGCTTTTCGCGATGAAAAGTGGTAGGGTTTAGCTGCGTAAAGCAGCTAACCCCCGACCCAAGTGCTGTGCGAGACCGCGAAAAGTGATGTTTGGGCGCCCAAACAGTTCACTTTTCGCACATTTCAGCTCGCATCCCGCTGGGGCTGCGAGCTGAAATGGAGCGCTGCCAGCTGATCGCGCCCAACAGGAGCAACAATTGAATAGCTCCATCGGGCCCGATGGTGGCTGGAAACAATCGAATTCCGTCCAGTTTAGTTTTGAGGGACTGTCCCAAGGGTGCAGGGGGGGTCCCGAAGTTTGCACCCCAAAACCGCAATTCTGCACTTTTTTCTGCCTATTCACGGGCGAAACTTTTCGGATGATTACATTGCATTGACTTTTCGCGTAGGCGAAAAGTCTTTGGAATTAAATGCGATGGAAACTTTCTGTCTGGCGAAATGAAGTCACCCGCGATACTGTTCCACAGATTAGAACTTTTCATCTCTAATTGAATACAAGCCTTAGTCTGAACAAACGATACATTATTAGAAAGGATTAACTAAAGAGCCCTATATATCACCACAACACAAAGCCAATGTGTCATTTCAGGATACACACTTACATCTGAAAAATGTTATATGAAACAGAATTTCATGGCAGATAAAAACCACTTCAACCATCTAGTCTGCCCTAAACACATGTACACGCACATACTAGGGTTAATTTTTTTGTTGGGAGCCAATTAACCTACTAGTATTATATTGGCTTTGGGAGGAAACCTGCGTGCCAAGAAGAAAGCCATGCAAGTACAGGGAGAATATATAAACTCCACACAGTTAGGGCTGTGGTTGGAATCAAACTGCTGTGAGGCAGTAATGCTAACCATATCATCCATCCTGGCCTATATGGGCACCAAACTGAACACACTCCAGTGCTTACAGTGTTGCAGCTAGTAGCAGTAGAACTAAAGTTGTATGGTTACAGACAAGGGGCTCAATTGAATTCAACGCGAATTTAATAGCACCGGGAAGGAGCTTCCTGAGCTTTTCAATTAAGGGCGCTGTTTACCCTGACTAAGGATTTCTTTGTCGCATTGCTCATGGGATGCGAGCAGAAATCCGACAAAACTACAGGCGCGATGCGGTTTTCTGCCCTTAGCTCGGCGGAAACAGCATTGTGCCGGGAAGTTTAGCCGGAGAATGCCAATTCTACCGACTAAACACCCTGTATAAGGCGCAAGGGGCTGGAGAACGAGCATTCCCTGACCTAACTGCACGCAGAATTGAATAGATCTGCGAGCTCCTTCCACGGCGCTATTCAATTTGCGTTGAATTGAATCGAGCCTTTGAATCAGGCCCAATATAAGGGCTATTTCCCAATAGCTGTGTGTTCAAAATTGGTGACATTATATGACATGACATGCTGTGAACAAGTGCTTAGATTTGTGGTTGGTTTAAGGGGGCCACTAGTGGATATTCCACTGATCCAAATATGGTCACTTGTATAACACAAGCACATTTATAGCTTAAAATAATTGACGTAATTTAGTGAAATTTGACACATACATCTTTGTCTACGGCAGGGGTGAGTAGTTAGTGGCCAGCCAGCTGTTATTGAACCTCACATACCAGTATGCCTTGCAACAGTTTTAGCATGGCCAAATAGCAAAACAGTGGCAGGGCATGCTGGGATGTGTCTATCTACAACAGCTGGGGGGCCGCTTATTGCCCACCCTTAGTCTATGGGCTCAATTCAATGTGTATTGAATAGCGCCAGGAAGTCGCTGCCAGAGCTATTCAATTCAGCGCGCTGTTATGTCGGAGGATGCCCATTCTTGCGCCTTAAACATGGTGCTTAACCGGCATTCTCCGACTTAAGTGCCTGGCGCGATGCTGTTTCCACCGCGCAAAGGGCAGAAAATAGCATTGCGCCAGCAGTTTTGTCAGATTTCTTCCCAGGAGGGGTGGGAGAAGAAATCCTTCAGTCGGGCTTCACAGCGTACTGAACTGATTAGCTCCTGAAGCTACTTCTTGGCGCTATTCAATTTGCGTTGAATTGAGCCCTATGACAAACATGAGGACGTCATAGCAAGTGTTGTAAGTGTTGGCCATTAGCATCCAGGCCAGCTGTTCACGCATGCGCAAAGTGAGGGCCAACTGTTCACCACCCTAGTCAGCAGCACAGTCCAGAATTCAAATAGGGGAACCACACCAACTGCCAGTGAGGATGCCAGTGAGGATGGCAGTTGGTGAGGTTCCCCTGTCTGAATTTTGGACTGAGCTGCAGCACCGCGTCTGGAGCCGCCACTGCTAGTCAGTAGGTATTCCCGCGTCTGACAGTGGTGTTGTGTACTGAGGCGCCCACATTCACAATGTCTTATGTGCCGATATGAACCTTTATCGACTCAAGTTTAGTGTTCACTCTAGGTTTGGCAGCAGGCAGGGGGCGCCTAAAGGCGGGCGCGTCCGAAAAGGGGACATGATCAAAGAAAAGGGGACGCATCCCCCTTTAGTCACTCCTGAAGTGTGCCCGGCACTTTCCAGTACGTCTGGACAATAGGCGTTGTTCAGCTGTGTATCTGTTCATATCGGCAAGTAGCAAAAAAGGAGGTATGTGTCAAATTTCACTAAATTACGTCAATTACTTTAGAAGTTATAAAGAAAACCTTTATGGCCAATAGAGAGTGAAACACCCAGTATATGGAGACAGCGGCATCAGAAAATAGTGCTGCAACACAAACAGTTAATGGTAAGAGGGTATGGGACACTGGAACCATTGGGGAGGGTATTCAATTAATTGTGGGGTTTACATTGCATCTAATTGGCAGCCAAAATCCCCATGGCGCGGGGATAAGCTTTTCAATAAAATAGATTTTCCTGGGACTAACTCGTGGAAACACACCGATTCCACGTAAACTGCAGAATCAATGTTCTTGTTTTTCCCCACGCGCGAACCCCTACTTGGAGGTGTGAGTTTAACAAAAAAAAAAAACAACAAAAAAAAAAAAAACACCATGAGTTGCGATGTAAATTCCGACTGCAGGGACTCACGCGCGAGGAATCCCCGCTAACTGAATAGGTCCAGCGCGGCATTAGCTAAATTGAAAATGCCCCTATGAGATCCAAGTACAAACAAGTTTACATGCATTACTAGCAAATAAAGCAGCGCAGATGGTGTAATGGTTAGCATTACTGCCTCACAGCACTGAGGTCGTGGTGCAGAGTTTGTATATTCTCCCTGTGCTTGTGTGGGTTTCCTACGGGTACTCCAGTTTCCTCCCACACTCCAAAAATATACCGGTAGGTTAATTGGCTCCCAACAAAAATTAACCCTAGTATGTGTGTGTGAGCAGGTGATAGAGAACATAGTTTGTAAGCTCCACTGGGGCAGGGACTGATGTGAATGGCCAAATATTCTCTGTAAAGTGCTGCGGAATGTGTGCGCTATATAAATCATGGGAAATAAATAATAAAATAAATGTACTTTGACATTAGTGGCTAAGGGACAAAAAGAAATTATTATCTTTATTAATTGCAAATCTATTGATGTAGGACAATAAATGCAATATATAGGTATTAGCCATGGCTATAAGGAGTAGACACTTGCCCAAATTAGGAAACTGTTAGGCAATGTTGATACTTCCTGATCAGTCTGTTTGCTGGGAAATTTTTGGTATGAATTTCCAATGAAAGTTGTTTTTATTGAAAGCCACATGCGGTTTCTATTTGTATTCATGTTAATGTAATGATCCAAGTATTACTTACACAGCGCTACCATTTTACACAGTGCTTTAGACACTTTCACTGCCTCAGGAGCTTATAGCCCAAATTATCCAGAAAAAATTAGGGCCCACTGGTCACCTGCTAGTAGATTTTTGGACTGTTTCGGTGGTATTCAATTGTTTTAGTACGCCCGACGTATCTTAAGTGACAGGAAATCGTGGGAAAGCTATTCAATTGATGCCTGTTATCGCGTTCATAGAGGTCGGGTTATGCTATGTAAAACGGCTACCCCCAACCAAAGTGCTGGGCGCGATTGCTTAAAGTGCCATTTGGGCGCCCAAACAGGTCACTTTTCGCCCATTTCAGCACGCACCCCCCCTGGAGGTGCGAGCTGAGATGGTGCGCCGGCAGCTAATCGCACCCGACTGGAGCAACAATTGAATAGCTCCTGCCGTGTGCGTAGAAGAGCGAAACAATTGTATGTTCACCCAAAGGGCGGTATTCAAGTGAAATATGTCAATATATTTCAATGAAAACATTTTTAAATTGAGCAATAAATAAAAACAGAGCCTTAAATTGATCTTTGGGGGTGTTTTAACTAATCACCAAGTACACCTATGTAGCTCGCATATGAGCATTGTTACTATTACTGCTGTTTTTGTGCAACAGAGGCTACCATGAAACTTTGCAGATAATTTAGTCACCCCAATGTCTGAAGCCTCAATCTTGTTTTATGGGGCATATGTATCAGAGCTTGATGAGAGATAAAATTGTGAAATATATCACCAACCAATCAGCTCCAAACTATCATTTCCAGTGTTCTCCCCAGAAATTTTTTCCAGCTGGGTGGCATCCAAAAGTAGCCGGGTGGGGGCCTTCGCAATTATGCACGCACCGGGAAAAGGGGTATCTCCCTTACCAATTCAGCCTGACATGTCTCAGGCTGCTCCCCCATTGGCTCTCAGTCAAAAGTGCCCATTATACAGTGTCCCCTGTAGTTTTCCCCTTTATGCACTGCCCCCTGGCTGAAGTAGTGCCCCCTGGCTGGCTCCTAATGCAGTGCCCCCAGGTTTAATAGTGTCCCTTATTGAGTACCCCCAGGTTTAATAGGTGCCCCCAGACTGGTCCTGGCCCCAACACTTCCTTTTACTTGCTGACCGCTGCCTCGTGCTGACTGGATCTAACTAGATCCAGCTGGCGCGCGGGGCAGGCTCCTCAGAGTTCCACAGCAGGGGTCAGCGGGAAAAAGTTCCGGGCGGCAGGCTGTTTCTGCCGGGCGGTGCGCCCGCTGAAAACAGCCTGGGGAGAACACTGATTTCTTAAACACAGCCCGAAAAATGTAAGTTAGAAGCTGATTGGGGTGTGTGTGTGTGTGTGTGTATATATATATATATTTTTTTTTTTCTCTCACAATTTTATCTCATATCAAAGTTTTGATACATATGCCCTTAGGGCTGTGAGCAAAGTAAGTCTCTGGCGTACATATAAGAATAGCTGTGACAGAAGCCGTAGTCAGTCACTGTGGGAAGAGTCTTCCTCCAACTAAAGTGGCTTAATAAAGAAAAGGGCTTACAATAAGGTAAACAAGGTGGCGCAGAGGTCTAGGGTCGCCTTGCAGTAAGCATATCGCTGATTTCCCTAGTTCGTTTTCATAAAGACATTAATAACATTTATATGTACGTTTACCATAAGCCCAGCAGACAGAAAAACACTGTACAGCAGGCAGGAACCAGTTTGGTCAGGCGATCATCCATAGGGAGCAGTATCAGCACAATACAGAAGGCTAGTATAGCTATGGGTATAAAGGGCCTGATCAGGACACAACACAATTTAGAGAGATGAACAACAAGAGGAACCGGAGCGGGGCCATAGACAATACTGTGAGTGTAGCTGCCCCCTCTCCGTGTACAATACGGTGCAGCCAGGCGGGGCAGTGACCCCCGCACACATACTGCACACATACACCGACTATACTCAGCGCTGTGCGCCCACCCCGCGCATACTGCAGCACAGGCAGAGCAGCGTGCGGCCAGCAGGGGGCGCTACTAGGCAGACGCCTCATTACCTCGCCATTGGTGATGTTGATCGCCAGGTAGATGTCCCCGAAGGAGCCGGATCCGATCTTCCGCACCAGCTTGTACTTTCCCCCGACAATAAACTCGGCTTTGGAGCCGCTACTGCTCGCCATGATCCACGGGCGTAGGGCAAGGACGACCCCGGGTAACTAACAGCAGGCCGTTCAGGAAGCGAGCGGAGCCCCGGGGAGAGGGCAGTGGTATTCCAGGGTACCGGGGGGCTCGGTCTCTGGACTCTTTGTTCGGGAAGAGATGACCTGGAAGCCGCGTTCCCGCTCCCCTCAGTCTCGCTGTCCCTGCGTCCGAGCTCTGTGTGGCCCAGCCGAGCCTCCCGGATCCCTACGATCCGGGTGGTCTGTGGTCTTCCCTCCCTGTTTCTCTGCCGCAACCCTCCGCTCCTTCCTTAGGCCGCCATCTTGTGCTCTCTTCTTCCTGCTCCCCCCCCGCTTTCTCTGCCTCACCACAAAATGCCCTCCTCCGCACCGCAGTGCACCCTGGGTACAGAGTACAGTCGAAGGAAGGGCGATGTTACTGCGAGCCGCGTCCTCAGTAACAGCAAGCTTCTAAGCCCGCCCACTTCGTGATCTCTCTGCGTGACGTCACAACAGGTCTAGCGGCCATATTTGTCCCGGGCGCTGAATATCCCACTTGCGCTGCGTGTTGCGTCGTGTCCAGGTGATGATGACCGTGACTGGGGAGAAGAATTACACGGTTACACGCACCAGCGGGTGTTCGGGCCGAAGAAGCAGAGCGTTATGTAATTGTATGGCGGTCATGTTTCATCACCCTAAATAGGCTGACGATGACTGTCGTATGTCACAGCGGAGTCCCGATACGCCCTAAAGCCGCCATGACTTTTCATTTGTCAACTGAACATTAGCGAAACGTCATGGCGGCGGTGACTACAAAATGGCGGCCTGCTCCACCCACTCCCGCCAAACAGCCCGCGCCGTGGTAGCCCAAAAGAAAGATGGCGGCGGCGTTGCCCGCTGGGGTAATTGCGGCTCAGAAGAGTCGCCCGAAGCTGCCCTGGCAACCAGCTCAGCAAGGCCACGGGCGTCACACCCCGCACTCGCCACCTGCCTTATTACGGACATTCTATTTACTCGAGACAGCCACGAAGACAATGGCAGACACGTTACGTTTAATAATTATTAGCTGAGTAACCCGTGTGTTAGTCATGAGTTCCGTGCACTGATCTCTACACTAGATGCAGCTGCAGCGCTTTACCACACTTCTACTATCTGTAATATAGTAGGGCTACCGTGATAGAAAATGACACTTCCAACTTTATTTTTAGGTTAAATGAATACAACAGTATGTGGACTGTGTGACACTTGTAGCATAAATTCTCTTGACCAGAAATAATAGTGGAACCAGCATAATATTAGCGCTGCCGTGAGTGAGCTGGCTAGTAAATGAAAGCCTGGGGTAATTACAAAGCACCGAGCCGCGAGTAGTGGCTCCTTTATAAAAGGAGGTTTTAGGATTTGGACAGTATGTGCTAATATGCTACATTTACATCTTCAATTAATGCTATCATTAATTAAAAATTAAGCCTTTTTTTTCCTTAAGTAAAACTATTAAAACATCTTCTTTTGCAATTTTTTTACTTCCACAAAAGTGGACTGGGCTTGCAGTTTCACTAATACCCCTTTGAAACCGACGACCTGGGAAATACTCCGTCCCCGACTCTGGTACAGAGCAGGGTTGTGTACCCAGGACTACGACCCAGGTTGGCACCTTTCACACGTAGGGCCGAATTCAATTAGTCGTGATAATGCAAAAACGTAAGTTTTCGCATACTTTGGCACGTTTTGGGCGGTGTTCAATTGTTTTACAGCTGCTAAAGTGACGGGAGCTCGCAGAGCATTTTTCAATTGGTGTCGATCGCGTCCAAAGAGGTCGGATTTAGCAGCGTAAAACAGCTACACCTGGCCAAAGTGCTGGGCATGGTCGCGAAAAGTGCAGTTTCGGCATCCAAATGGGTCACTTTTCGTGCATCACTTCGGTGCCAGCAGCTGATCATACCCGACAGGAGCAACAATTGAATAGCTCCGTCTGGCGCGAAGGGGGGTTGAAACAATTGAATTCCGCCCTTTGATAATTTTGTGTCTTTTGCCTATGCGTGCTCCCGTTTTTTGCACAATCCAATTCCAAATGCCGTGTTGCGGTATTCTCCCAAAAACTCTGTAGTGTATCTGGCGAAGAGTACCGTAGAAATGGGGAAATCTGTACCCTAAAAAAAGGCAAACTGAGACAGGAAAACAATATAGAAATATATTAGTGGTAGGATTGGACATCGGAAGCTCGGAATCTAATGGTTGCCGGGCTTCTGACATCAAATCATGCGATGGCCACTAACCATCGCATTGCAACAATTTCGATAGTATAACTATTACGATGGTTATACTAACGTCTGAGAAGGGGGCAGGGTCAGCACTCTGAGATGATGAGCTGCCCCCAGGCTCCCTCTACACTGAGAATAGATGCCATACGCATATGCACGGCATCTATTCTGCTGCTCTGCTATGCAGAGCAGCAGTGTGTGCTTCCCCTCCACAGCCATCCATCAGATGGGCATCAGAAAGCTGCATCCGATGGCTGGCAACCATTGACTTTCTGGTATCCGATGGAAAAAGTACTTCCATCGATAATTGCTAACCATCGGCTTTCGCTGGAAAGCACTGTATCGCAGTAATGGAGCATACACACGGTCAGATCTGTCAGATGAACGATTTTACCAAAGATTTGAACGATTTTTAACTGCATTAAAATGAATGGAATCGTCCAAATCTGACTGCAAACTCATCAGATATCGTTATCTGACCATCGGGAACGCGCATCGTTCAAATCCTTCATCTGACAGATATGTCAGATTTTCCTTCAGATATGAACGATTGAACAATTTTTGAAATCGTTATCGTTCAGATCTGAAGAAAAATCTCACCGTGTGTATGCTCCATTAATTGAATTCGGGCCATAGTCTAGACCCGGGTCGAAGGCTATGGGCAGTATCCAATTAGACACGAAAACGTTAAGTTTTCACATGTGTGTTCTTCCGTACCCTTCGCTCGAATGTGCTGGTTTTTGCACAATTTTATTGCAAAAGACGCTAAGCGGCATTCACTCAACATATTCTCAATGTGTTATATGCGAAAAGTGCAGGTGAAATTGGGGAAATCTGCCTGCACCCCCAAATAAGTCAAACTAATGGTGCAACTTGAACAACTATAGATATCGTTGATAGATTTCCTTCCAACTTTCTGTAGTGCAGGGCAAACAATTTTGGTTGTACACACTGGATATTTCAGTGAAGTTTGGCCCTGATTCAGAGCCGGACGCTCTGACCAGAGCGCTCGCTCTGAATCAGGGCCCACCTCCATTAATATGGAGCGTCCTCCTGGACGCTCGTATAGCTGTTGGTCACCACCCACAGCATATACGAGCGTGCAAAATGATGGTCGCGATGGTCTTGACCATCGCGACCATTGGAACTGCGAGTAAAAGCCTGCGGTTGGGTTTTTCAACCGCAAGGCCAGGAGTGATTTTGGCTCTATCAGAGCCAAAATCACTCCCACTGACATCACTAGTGATGTCAGTGGGGCTGGCTTCAGACGGTAGGCGTTCCCTTGGGAACGCTTCCGTCTGGCAGGCACGCCCACCAAAGGGGGCGTGCTGTCAATCACCATCGACAGCACACCCCCTTTGATGAGACACTCCGAGCGAAGGAAAGTCCTTTGCTCGTCGGGTCTCGCATTTGCGCATGCGGATCTCCCTCCGTCGTGCGCATGCGCAGTGGGGACCATCGACCCACTTGCGAGCGGACAGCCGCTCACGAGTGGGTCTGAATGAGGGCCCTTATCTTTACAGGCAAATCTTTACAAAATCGTCCAAGTTGGCCTGCATGCATGAAAGACCATAGATATCGTTATCGTTCATGCGGCAACCCACATCATTGGTCGATCGTTCATTGCATAAAAATAACGATATGAATGATATCATTATCGTTCATGAAAATCGGCCCGTGTGTATGCAGCTTAAGATGTGGTAGAAGTGTATTAGTGACAATAATCAAAGGAATTGGGGATCTTAAATTGTGTCAAATGGCTGTTATATGCATTTTTCTTTAACAGTGGAAAAATTATAGAAAGCAAGGTTTTTTTTGTCCAAAAAAAATGCTGTAGTTAAATTGAAGGTACATTAAAATGAGTGCAAGTATTTTTTTGTGTAAAAAAATGTTAAAAATACACCTGCTGAATCCACCTGCAATGTTTAAAACACATGTCCCATCCAAATAGCACCCCAAAAAAACCAGACCCACTACATTAAAGTAATTTCTACTGAAGGGTCCATAGGGCTCCACAGGAGACCTTGTGGTATAGGTTGATGACGTCAGTCGTCGAGCACCTCAATAGTTAAATTGTGCTCCAAGGATGCATCGGGCTCCTCTCCTATACCCCAGGCCAAGGCAGCTCAGTTTCGTAGGTGCTCGGCACGGAGTCGGGTCACTTCAAGAGGGGCTGCGTTGATCCCAGAAAATAGTTGATGTTACTGCAGTGGACACCCCGCTGGCGCCGAGACGCTGGCACTGCGCTAGGGATCGCGGCGGGTGTCGGGGCTTTGGCTAGCAAAAGCCCCCAGACACCCAGGACTGTGGCTGGACGTCACGGGCAACATTTAGGAAAGCAGCGGGCGTCCGCGGCAGGTGCACCGCTTTTAACACAGTTCATTTACTTCCCAGGTCTGGGGGGTCCCTGGGAAGAGGCTGCGTGTGGCACCAGGCACGGCGCCTGCACTGCCACTAGACCACCAGGGATAGGGGGCCACAACGTCCGGACATTGTGGCATCCCAGGGGTTAATAGCACGCCAGGGGACCAGCCTTTCCCTGTATGGCTTAGCCGACCCCTCCCCCGCTGCACTGCGCGCTTCTCCACAACGGTTTGGCGGTTGCAGGCAGCTCTCCTCCCTCAGGCAAGCCCCCTGTGAGTCCTCCGGTGGCCATATTAATGTGCACAGGGAGCTGCGGAGCCTGGGTCCCCCTACATACCCCTCCTCCAAGCAGGTCGGTGTATGTAGCACTATTTCTACTAGACACAAGGTCTAGTTGATAATAGTGCAGGTTTTCCTGGCATTGTATGTGTCTGTTGCTAACGCTGTCTGACTGTAAACTCTTTTTCTCTGTCAGCCATTTTAGCTATCCATGTACCGTATATACTTGAGTATAAGTCGACCCGAATATAAGCCGAGGTACCTACTTTTACCACAAAAAACTGGGAAAACTTATTGACTCGAGTATAAGCCTAGGGTGGGAAATGCAGCAGCTGGTAGTGCCCCCAGTGGTAATCCCCCCTTTCAGTGCCCCCAGTAGTAATCCCCCCATGGTAGTGCCCCTAGTGTTAATCCCCCCTTTCAGTGCCCCCAGTAGTAATCCCCCCCTGGTAGTGCCCCCAGTGGTAATCCCCCCCTTTTAGTGCCCCCAGTAGTAATCCCCCCTGGTAGTTCCCCCAGTGGTAATCCCCCCTTTTAGTGCCCCCTGTAGTAATCGCCCCCTGGTAATGCCCCCAGTAGTCCCCCCCCCCCCAGTAGAGAGACGTAATAATAAAAAAAAAAAATCACTTCCCTGAAACTCCTGGTCCCGCCGCTAACAGCTCCTCCGGCCGCTTTGCATGGGAGAGACGTCATTACTCATGACGTCTCTCCCATTAGCCACTGCAGGAGCCGGAAGATGGCTCCCGCAGTGGGAGCAGCAGCAGCCGCTGAGAGTCTGACAGACTCTCAGCGGCTGCTGATTACAACAAACACGCAGCTGCCGGCTCCGGTGGCTGTGTGTTTGTGCTGTGTAGCTCTAACTGAACTCCGTCCGGTCAGCGCTACACTTCACTCGAGTATAAGCCGAGGGGGTACTTTTTCAGCACAAAAAATGTGCTGAAAAACTCGGCTTATACTCGAGTATATACGGTACTTTCTTTTTCACTAGCCCTTGCGGTGACAGTGCTGCTGAGGGATCAAATTACTTCACAGTTCAGTGGTGAAGGCGGCGCCTAAGTTGAGCTGATGAGTTTGACACATACATTCATTGGGTGGAATTCAATTGATTCCAGCCCCTATCGCGCCCGACGGAGCTATTCAATTCTTGCTCCTGTCGGGCGCGATCAGCTGCCAGCGCTACATTTCAGCTCGCAGCCCCAGGGGGATGAGAGCTGAAATGTGCGAAAAGTGACCTGTTTGGGTGCCCAAACATCACTTTTCGCGGTCGTGCCGAGCACTTTGGTCGGGTTTAGCTGCTTTACACGGCTAAACCTGACTTCTATGGGCGCGATCAGTGCGAAAAACTGCAGCAATTGAATAGCGGCCCGCGATCTCCTGTCACTTTAGACGGGAGATCCGGACCGCGTAATAAATTGAATTCCGCCCATTATGTCTGGCAGTGATTCTGCTCAGGCTGATATCCCCCTTACACAGTCCTGCAACAAGTGCTTTGCTGGACAAAAGGAGTGAGAGATTATTGTGGGAGGTGTACCCTGTGTACCAGAAATTCAGGATTAATTGCTGGGCCCAGCTCTTCTCAAGAGCCGCCCTGGGTTTGTTTTGCACAAGCACTAACTACCCTGATGGGTCGGCTTGCTGCACCTACAGTGGCCCCACAATTGGGGTACGCTCCGCCAGGGGTGTATCTAGGGATCTGAGCGCCCCTGGCAAGGTAATGGACTGACGCACCCCCCCCCATATTTTAAGGAAGTGCCCCCAGTAGTAGTCCCCACAGTAATCCCCTCTATGCAGTGCTCCCAGTAGTAGTTCGTATGCATTGTCCCCAGTAGTAGTCCCCCCTATGCAGTGCCCCCAGTAGTACTCCCCCTTATGCATTGCCCCCAGTAGTAGTCCCCCCTATGCAGTGCTCCCAGTAGCGGCCATCCCCCCCATAGCATGCCCCCATTAATGGCCCCCTCTATACAGTGCCCCCAGCAGCGCCCATCCTTGCATAACGTGCTCCCAGTAACGGCCCCCCCCTATACAGTGCCCCCAGTAGCGACCACCCCCCCATAAAGTGCCCCCAGTAGCGGCCACTCCCTATTCAGTGCCCCCTAGTAGCAACACTCCCCCCCCCCCCCCGTGCTGTGCCAGAAAAAAAACCACACACAGAAATAAAAAAGCAACTTACCTGATCACCGCTCCTGCCGACGTCCGCCGCTGTGCACTTCTCCGGGCCCGCTCTTGCTCTGCACTACGGAATGGGAGAGACGTCATGACGTCTCGCATCACTCGCTGCGGGGGGAGCTGGAAGACTGAGCTCATGAGTGAGCTCAAACCGGCTCCCTCTGTGGACGCAGCAGCCAATGACAGTCTGTCTGACTCTCATTGGCTGGCTGCTTTAACAAACACAGCCGGCGCTGGCGGCTGTCTATTTGTTACTATGTAGGGCAGACCGCTCTCACTGTGGTCTGCCCTACACTTGTGGGGCCCAGGGAACTAGCGGGGCTAGTTCAAGCACCTGGGGTAGTCCACCCATTGGCTGTTGGTGGCACTGTTGGACGGAGCCCCCCCTTTGGCCGGCGCTCCTGGCAAGTGCCATCCTGGCCAATGGGTAGATGCGCCCATGTGCTCCGCAGGTTGCTATGCCATCTACGTCACGGGATTCCCCGACAGTTGGTAGTGACTCATAATATGCCCTTACAACCTACTCCCTACCAGACTGAAACTGTTTGGGTTAATACTCTCTCCAATACAGTGCAAAACCTGACGGCACTTTGGTTGCTGCCAAGTCTGCCTGTTTACCTTTGGTCCCAATGCCATCAGGATCTGGAACTCAGGGCCTATTCAGACCCGGACGGTATCTGCAGTCCGTTCACAATTGCCGATGGTTGCTAATCTGCGCATGCATCGCAGTGCGCAAGCGCGAACTACACTGCGATCACATCTCTCGCTCGCCCAGCAAAACCAGCAGAGTGAGTGACAGGAGAGGCAGTTTGTCGGTAGTGACGGGCAGTCCAGTAAAAACGGGGGTTTGAGATGTGAACGCAGGCGTGCCCGAGTGTTTTAACGCCATTTTAGAGGCGTGCATAATTAACAGGCAGCGTCATAGTACACGTCACCAGCCATTTTTTCCTCGCAATGCTTGTGGTAAAAAAAACTACCACAAGCACTGCGTTCACATCCGATAGTGGTCGATGTACCAATGTTTTTATAAACTTCCAGGAGATGACATGGGGCAGTGGGCGTCTCTGCATACGTTAAGGGGAGTCTATACACAAAGTGAACGCTTGTACAGTTACGATGGGCGTGCTTATGCCTTGGCGAGCGATCGCTCCCCGCCATGTCACTTTCAAATATTTGCATAAGCATCATACGAGCGTACGCTCATAGCGACCAGGTCTGAATCAGGCCCTCAGTACTTTCGGACTTTCCGTCCTCAGGGTATGTCCAAGGTTCAGTCTTTTCCCAGACTGTCAGGAGCTAAGAAGGTCACAAAGCCCAAGAAGCAGGCTTGGAGTACCAGCTGTCAAGCCCGATGCTAATCCCTCAGCCTGACGGGCGGGCCTCTCCTTGGGGGACCCCAAGGTGGGAGGCCGACTTCTTTAGTTCGCCCAGTGTTGATGGCATACCACAACAGACACTTGGGAAAGGAAAGTGGTCTCTCAAGGGTACGCCCTTTCCTTCCAACACAGACCTAATCAATTCTTCCCTACGGGACTTCAAATGGATCAGGAAAAGGCATTGGAACTGCAGAAAGTTATACGATCTATGCTCCTACAGGGAGTTATAGTTCCGGTTCCTGCTCCTCAGAGGGGAACAGGCTATTATTCCACTCTTTTTGGTTCCAAAACCTAATGGTGCATACAGGCCTATCCTAAACCTCAAGTCCCTAAACAAGTTTCTCCAAGTGCATCGGTTCAAAATGGAAACCCTGCGGTCAATTATACTGGCTATGGAACCTGGGGATTTTATGGTGTCTCTGGACATTCAGGATGCCTACCTGCATGTCCCGATAGCTTTGGCTCACCAGAGGTACCTCAGGTTCGCAGTGTTGCAACAACACTTCCAATTTCAGGCCCTGCCGTTTGGATTGTCCACGGCACCCAGGGTGTTCACCAAACTTATGGCGGTGATGGCGGCCCAACTGCGGCTGCAGGGGGTCCGTCTCTTGCCCTACCTGGATGACCTACTATTGCTAGCCAGGTCTCCGGAATTCTTCAGCATCTACAGCTGACAATAACTGCTACAAAGCCACGGTTGGTTGATCAACTGGAAGAAGTCCTCGCTGACGCCCTCACAGAGAATGCTACATCTTGGGGAATTGCTGGATTCTCAACAACAGAGGATTTTCTTAACCAGGGACAAGATAACCACGCTGCAGCAGCGGGGTTGCAGCTGCCTGCACAGTCACCGGGTGTCGATTCACTCGGCAATGCAGTTACTTGGCTCCATGGTGTCGACCTTCGACATGGTCGAGTATGGCCAGTTCCATTCCTGGCCTCTACAGACACTGATGCTTTCCAGATGGGACGGATCTCCACAGCGGATACGAACCCAGACATTGGTACTGTCTCCGGAGGTACGTCTGTCTCTGACCTGGTGGCTCCACACAAGTCACCTTACCAATGGCCGCCCCTTTAGGATACCGGAGTGGGTCCTTCTGACAACGGATGCCTGTCCCCAGGGTTGGGGTGCAGTGACGGGGTTCACACCTCTTCCAGGGAAGGTGGACAATTGAGGAGTCCATGCTTCCAATAAACATTTTGGAACTCAGGGCGGTTCTAAGGGCTCTTCAGCAAGCAAGGCTCATACTTCACGGAAAACCCGTGCAAGTCCAGTCAGACAACCACCACAGTGGCCTACATAAACCGCTAAGGAGGCACTCGAAGTCAGGTGGCACTAATGGAAGTGTCCCGCATCCTGACTTGGGCGGAGGAAAATGTTCCAGCCATATTGGCGGTGTTTATCCCGGGAGTCCTGAACTGGGAAGTGGACTTCATAAGCCGTCACGATGAACCCCCAGGGGAATGGTCACTTCTCCAGGAAGTATTTCAGCTTCTGGTGAACAAGTGGGGACTTCCCGAAGTAGATCTAATGGCATATCGGCACAACCACAAGTTTCCAATGTACGACACAAGAACAAGAGACATGGAGGCTCTGCTGGTAGATGCTCTGTCGGTCAAATGGACCTTCCAGTTCGCGTACCTGTTTCCTCCATTCTCCCTTCTGACTCGGGTGATTCGGAAGTTTAAGCAAGAAGAAGGTATGCTACTGCTGGTAGCTCCAGCGGGGCCCAGACGTCACTGGTGCGCAGATCTTCAGAGTCTATCCATAGACACTCCGATGCTGTTGCCTCAACGTCTGGACCTGTTGTCCCAAGGTCCTTGCCTCTACCCGGACCTGAGTCGTCTGTCTTTGACGGCGTGGCTCTTGAGACTGCTCTATTGAGTTCCAGGGGTTTTTCCAGCTCGGTGGAGAACACTATGCTCAGAGCTCGCAAGCCTGCTTTTGCGAGAATTTATCACAGAGTGTGGCACACCTTTGCATGGTGTAGCCCCAGAGATTATAATCCTCAGACATTTGGATTATCCAGGATTTTGGCATTCCTACAGGCGGGCTTAGATCACGGTCTTCGCCTTGCTTCTCTGAAGGTGCAGGTTTCTACCCTGTCAGTACTGTTTCACCGTAGGATTGCTACTCTTCCAGATGTACACACCTTTATGCAAGGTGTGCTTCGCATCCAACCTCCCTTTATCCCACCGGTGGCTCCTTTGGATTTGACTGTGGTCCTTAGGGCTCTACAAGGACCGCCATTTGAACCACTGGGCTCAGTGGATTTAAAATGGCTCACAATTAAAACTGTTTCTTCTAGCCATTGCTTCGGCCAGAAGGGTGTCAGATTTGGGGGCTCTTTCATGTCGCCCTCCCTTTCTGATTTTTCATAGGGACAGGGCTGTTCTTCGTACTCGCCCTGGTTTCCTACCTAAGGTGGTATCCAGCTTCCACATTAATGAGGAAATTGTAGTACCAGCTTTTAACTCCCCAGACCTTTCAGCTGGTAAGGCCTCTTTGGATGTGGTACGTGCTCTACAAACTTATGTGGACCGTACCAACTCATTTCGGACTCGTTTCCCCTTTTTGGTTCCGAAAGAAAGGATGGCCTGCCACTAAGCAGACTTTGGCAGGTTGGATTCGCCTGGCAATTTCAGAAGCTTACCTTCATGAGGGCCTTCCTGTACCGTCGTCTGTTAAGGCTCATTCTACTCGGTCTGTGGGTCCTTCGTAAGCAGCTCGTCGTGGCGCCTCTGCTGTTCAGCTGTGCAAGGTGGCCACGTGGTCTACTGTCCATACATTCTTAAGGTATTATGCATTTGATACCTTTGCCTCTCTGGATGTTTTCTTCGGGCGGCGGATTCTCCTTTCTGCACAGGAGCCTTCCCATCCTTAAGGAGACTGCTTTGGGATATCCCCAATGTCACCTGTGAAGCCCTATAGACCCTGCAGTAGAAAATAAGAGATATGGTAAGTCCTTACCTTTGTTATCTCTATTTCTACGAAGTCCATAGAAATCCACAGGACTGCCGCCCTGTCGCACCTGTGCTGCTGATGGGCTGTGTTCTGGTCACCGGTTTTCCGTCTCCTTCTGTATGTGAGAATGTGATACTTGAGTGTTCCAGAATTTCTTCCTTCTCCTCCTCCGGCCATTGGCTTGTTACGAAACTGAGGTGCCTTGGCCTGGGGGCGGGGTATAGGAGAGGAGCCCGGTGCATCCTGGGAGCACAAATTTAACTATTGAGGTGCTCGACGACTGACATCATCAACCTATACCCCAAGGTCGCCTGTGAATCCCTATGGACTACGTAGAAATAGAGATAACAAAGGTAAGGTCTTACCATATCTCATATTTTTCAATCACTTTTATTTTTGTCACTCCAAAATTCACATGTTTTTATTGGCCAACTTAAGTTAATTAAAAATTAATTGTCATTAGGGGGTGTCTAAAGGGTTCTGCACCAAGTCCTTAAATTTTTAGCTAAAAATAGGGATTTTGGAAAAATTTTCACCTGCTCTGAGATGATGAAAACAGTTTGCCAGTTTTGATCTTTGGAGATTTCGCAGGTGCGAAAAGTACGGCAATTGGTTAGCGTGATACGCATTTTGTGCGTAAAGTACGCACATATGAAAAATTATCACGAAATCGCGTCTTTCCGCATTTATTTGAATATGGTCCTCTGTGTGAAACAGCTATAAGCATGCGCAAGTCAGCATATGTAAAAGGCTCCAAGACTGGCTGGTGAAGCGTTATGAGTTACAGTGCTTGATAGTATTGCAGATGCTCAGTCTCTCTGCAATTTTTTTATAAATTGCATTGATTATATTTGCAATAGGTCACAATAGAAAATATTACATTGGCTACAGATTGATAAATAGACCTCTTAAAGTGGGTACACACTATAGCGATATATTTGCAGATCGAGTGATCTGCAGATGATGGTCGTTCATACACACTGAACGACCATCATCTGCATGCTGCAGCAGGTCGGGCCGGCCTGGGGGCGGGTAGGGGCATGGCCTAACCGTGGAACTGGTAGCCAGACCCCCTTAAACTCATTTGCGCCACTGCACGCTGGGGAGGGGACGCTGTGTGCCCCTCAGCACGGCGCACAGCGATCCTGCCCTTGGCATAGGAGACTCTCCGACTGCTGCTTTAGCAGCCTCGTCTGCTGGGTTACTGTGACCTAAAAGGGATGGGGAGCGGTGTTGGACCTGGGTAAGTAGTACCCCTCTCGGCTGATCGCCCGTACACACTTACCGATGGAAAGATATGTCTGCAGACATATCTGTTCATTGGCTGTGCAGCACAGCCAATGCGATATGTCTGAACTACGTTATATATCGTCTGTTAATACTGGCCGATGGGGGCACGATATATTGGCCGATCAATATATCGGCCAGTGTGTACCCAGCATTAGTCTCTTGGGGAGCGATTCAATTGTTGGTAGCTCCCATCTAAACTGCACGGGAGCTATTAAATTGTTTGTGCGACCAGCCCCAAGGCTGCATTTATTGCAGATCTGCGTAAAGTAGGGCTTTGGGGCTGGTCACGAGTTCCAGGTGCGCCGTAACTCCAACCTGCCCGGCACTTTTGGGAGAAGCTGCTTAATGTGGCTAATCGTGTGCATTCTCGCAGGAGAAAGGGGCTAGCTTTGCAAACAATTGAATAGCTCCCATGAAGACGGGCACTACAAACAATTGAATTGTCTTCTTGGAATTTCCTGTACTAAATTGAAAACTGTTAACAGGGTCATTTGTAACTATTGTATGTGTTCATTGTAGGAGTGGCTACATTAAATTAGACTCTAAATTATTGCACGTAATTTGAATTATACACAGAACACTGCCACTTTTAGTATTAAAAAAACAACTACAGCATGGTAGGTTCTCCATTGTACAGACTGATGAAAAATGTAAATTTGGCCCACCTTGGGGTGGGAGTAAGTGCCATCGGATGCCTGCCATCGGAATCCGGACTCTGGATTAAAGATAGGCGTCTAAATTCCGACGCATATCTTTAGCCCGACGTCGAAAGACCGACAGCCAGCATCCCAAACGAAGGGGCAAGCAAGAACAGGTTAGCATTAGTCGTGGGCAGGGGGTAAGGTTAGTTTTAGGCACCCCGGGGGGATTTAGGGTTACACATCCCCCGGGAGTGTTAGGATTAGGCTGCGGGGAGGGGGGTTAGGCATCACCGGGGTTAGGGTGCGGGGACGGGGGTTAGGTTTAGGTACCCTTGGGGGGACTTAGGGTTAGGCACCAACAAGGGAGGGTTGGGGGGAGGGCAGGGGTAGGTTTAGCCTACTTACCTTCTGTCGGGATTGCAGCTTATAGGGCTTCCGGTGTCGAGATTTCACACGGCGGCTATTCAGCCGCCGGGATATCATACCCAACCCGATATAAATCTAGGGCACAAGTGCCCACACTAACCCTGCTGCTGGTGCCAGAGCACATGTTCCAACCACACTAAGTACCTACCTACAAGACTTCTGGGAGACCATAATGCCTCAGTGCTTGCCCACATCTAATGCCAGGTGGTGGTCCGGCCCAGGGGACACGTCCTCCAACCTCCGATCTACGGTGTTCATGCCCATGGCCCAGTCTCCCCTGCTTGTGAAGTGGGATAGCGAGCGGTTGAAGATTATATTATTTGTAACATTGTGTGATGTCCTGGTTTTGTTGTGGTCCCGGGGTGGTGATAGGAGCAGACACAGAAGCAGATTTAAAACAAAACGTGGAACTTAATAAGTGGTTTGGCAGACATGAACAATGGGAGAAAGTAAGTCCAGGGATGGCACTAAAATACAATGGGAACTGAGGTGAATGCAATGAGTTATGGTGCGTACACACTACACGATATGCTCCCTGAGCGATATCGTGTAGTGTGTCCACGGCAGGCTGTGCTCAATGTCGTTCATGACATTGAGCACAGCCGCTGAACGATATCATTAACGATATCGTTCAGCGCCGGGCTCTCTCCCCCATTCCCCGACATGCAGCAACCTGACGAGGTCGTCAGACTGTGCTGCATGTTCAGGCGATGGACAGTGTCGGAAACGACCAGCGGGAGTGCGCATCGCTGGTCGTTTCCGACATAAAGGTGCACGATTGCACAATTACAATGTCGTAATCATGCAGTCGCTCAGTAATATCGCCCAGTGTGTACCCACCATAACAGTCCAGGTAGTGGCAGATAGGAGCAGTCCAGTATCCGACTTGACTTGTCCAGCAGTGTGAGTTTCTTGTTAATAGGGAAATGTCCAGTTAATGACAGGCAGGGGAAATCAGGTGTAGTGGTTGAAATGAAAAATGTAGGCTGAGGGAAAATCATCCAGCAGAATGTCAGTGGAGACAAGGTGCAGGGTGAACAGCAGACTCAGGTTCTCAGGCAAGGGAAAGGTAATGGAGGATGCAGGGTAGTCCAGCGGGATAGGAGAAGACAGGTAGCGTTACACAGGAACAGATGGTGAGCACAGGGAACTCTCAGCTATGCTGAGAAACACGTTGCACTGGCAATGAAGTGAGGCTCCGAACCTCCCTAAATACCATGTGCTGTGCCGTGACTGGCCAGAGAGAGCATGTGACAAACCAGGATTGGGCGATTAGGTCACGTGATGAGGCAAGATGGCTGCGCCCATGCCAGAGCGGAACGGAAGCACCACCAGGCCCCACCAAGCCCAAAGTGACAACATGCCCGCACAGAACCACGCACAGCCAACACCCCTCGCCAAACACCAGCGCCACCGCCAGACGCCCCCTGCCATAGTGACCTCACAGGTAATACCCGTCGACCACCATGCCGAGAAACTCTGGTCGTGACACATTGCTATACTGACCAGCTTTAATAACCAATCTTGAACTAGGTTATCAGTTATTATAGTAAAAGGTTTTACTGGAATATATGAACAGCAAATGGAGTGCTGGTGTATGTAAATTAGAAAAGTTTAAACAACTTCAATAAATGCCCATATAAAATAACATGTAAATAAAACTAAATAAACTCAGGAGTGTAAAAATACACATATAAAAAAAAATGTGCTGAGTGTATACACTGATACAGACTCAATTAATTGCATGCAAGCACCTGGTATCAGTATGTGGACAAAATACAAGGTGCTTTGAACACATGGGGGCCCATTTATTACTGATCGCATTTTGCAATGCGATCAAGGCATGCAGTACCGCCCATGATTGCATTGCAAAATGCGATCATAGCGGCCGAATGTATGATCCGGGGGAGCCCGTTCCTGCGATGTGGCCGGAGGCTGCTGCACATGCGCAGTCCCGCGCACTGCACATGAGCTGCCCCCATTGCCGGCGGAGGGATCTGGTAGATCCATCCGCCGGCTGACATGCGGTAAGTCCCAATAGACAACAGCGACTAACGTTATCTTCAGATGGCGTTAGCTGCTGGTGCCAATATCGGGAATGCTTCACATATAAATACAGAGATGTTATTCCTGAGATGCGGCCTTGAAGGCCGAGATGTAAAATCTGAGATGCAACCTTGAGGGCCGTGGTGTGGCTTCAGAGCCGAGATGTAAAGGCTGAGATGCAGCCTTGAGTGACAAAGACCCAGAGAATACCACTGCTCACAGAAAAACAATTCGATGGAATGAGAGTAATAGTTGAGAATCTCCGAAGCAGAGGCAGAAACAGGCACAGATGGGCAGATACACGACTGGCAGGAAGGGAAGGACACCTCAGACACGCTATAGCCAGCAAGCCGGCAGTGAACTAGCAGGCTTAAGAAAGGAATTGAACCAATGGACTAAAAGGGCAGGTAATTAATGGTAATCCACAGGTGAGGAGGACACATCATTCAGTGTCCCGTGCCGTAATTCGGTGTCAAAGTCTCCTAGGAACAGAAGGTGTCATTCCAGTACGGCGTGTAATTTGCACAGGAGCAGCTGCCTGGGTGTGTGACAGGCGACCGGGAGGAGGAGAGACAACCAGAGCATGGGTATGTAACAAGGTGCTCTGGCGACTTGTGACACCACAATAATGTGAATTTAAGGGCTTGGAGGAGAATTTTGCGGATTCTCCAATTGCCCCATCATACATTTCTGTCATACTAACATAAAGTGAAAAGGGTGTGAAAACATTATTTTAGCAAAAAAAAGATTGCTAAATATGCCCCTTGAAGATTTAGCATTGTCCCGCAACTCGCAAATTAATAGGGTGCAAGTTCTAGGGTCCCATTTTGATGAGCATACGTGTTAAAACTGCAGGTAAACCCGCACCTTGTAATGTGACTTTCATTACAAGGTCCATGTTACACAGAGACATATACAGATCAGTGAAATCCATGCATGCTTATGTGTAAAAAAACAAACTAAAAAAGTGTAAAAATACAAAAAAAAATTACATAGGGTTCCCCCTAAATGCATTACTAGCACCGGTCTTTTCTGGGCCAGTCCTGGTTATGAAAATATGGGGGAGAAAAGACGCAGGGGTATCCTGTTGTCAGGACTGCGACTATTTCAGCACATAAAGATAGACTATTTTTGCCAAAGTTCCATTGTGGTCATTGGAGGAGCTATCCTGCTTGCTGGCATGCTTCTCATTCAGGGGATAGAGTGTTAAAGTGATCATCTGTTTCCCAGGTGTCGTCAGGTTGTGGGATTCCTATATTGCTCATTATTTCAAACCTGATTCCATTTGGGTCACATGTTCTGAAACTTCCTATGGATCTCAGACCTCTAGTATAAAGCCTGTAACTGTGTCTCAGTGTCTGTGCAACGTTGCTTTCAGGTCTTTTTTTGGACTCCTGCCAGATCCCCGCTGTGCCTGTGGATTGCTGTGGACTTTGTTGTATTCCAGATGAACTTCTGATGTCAGTCACCCGCTGCACTACAGCATTTCCTATTGCCTAAGTATTGATTGCACCATCACTGCAGTTTCACCATTTTGCTGCACTATTTACTCTGCCTGTTTATCCGTTCCTGTGGATATTGAACTCATACTTGTTACAGTTGTCAACTGCACTGGTACATCACGGGGCTCAACCCCGCTCCGAACCCTAGCCACACTACAGGGCCCAACCCTGCTACAATCTTCTCCTCATCATGGGGCTCAACCCCGCTACAATCTTCTCTGCATCACGGGGCTCAACCCCGCTACAATCTTCTCCACATCCCGGGGCTCAACCCTGCTACAATCTTCTCTGCATTACGGGACTCAACCCCGCTACAATCTTCTCCGCGTCACGGGGCTCAACCCGCTACAATCTTCTCCGCGTCACGGGGCTCAACCCCGCTACAATCCTCTCTGCATCACGGGGCTCAACCCCGATCCGAACTCTAGCCACGCCGCAGGGCTCAACCCTGTCCTTTAATCTCATCGCCTTACAGGGCTTAACCCTGCTCCGACTTCACTACTCCACAAGGCTCAAGTTTGCTTCATCTCTCACTGCACCACAGGGCTCAGTCCTGTCCCGGAACTATATTATTCTGCAGGGCTCGCTCTGCTCCGGATTTCCATTACTACAGGGTTCTACCTTGGCAAAGGTCCTTAATGTCATCCTGAGGTGTTGGCCTCATTCTGGACTCGGGGTTCCCTACCACGTTAGTTCCTATATGCTAAAGACTGCTTATATATATATTTTGGGATTCTCTCCTATACATATTATTGCATATGTGAACCTCTGTGCTGTTTGAAACTTTATTTGAGACCTTGCTGTTTGTAATTCTTATGTGAATAAATTCTATTTTACTTTTATCCTGTGCTACTGAGTTTCATGGAAAGGTCATTCCTAAGACCACCCCAGTTTATTGTGCCTAGTAGGCCTGCCTCCCTCCAGGAGTCTCAAGTGTCGAGGGCCGTGACACCTGTATTTTCAGCAACCAGTGGGCCAGTCCTGGAAATACAGGGAACAAGATGAGTTGGGGTTCCCTGTATTATACACAACCAGCACCGGACTCTTTCTAGTGGGGGTCTAATGCCACAGCTGTGGGACCAGCTTCATGGAGCCCCCCGGCCAGAACATTATCACCCCACGCTAGTCAGTCCAGGCAGAGGATCTCTGGGCAGATGGGGACCCCCCAATAAAGGGGTTTCCCCACTCCAGGGCACCCCAGGCCTTGGCTGATAGCTCAGGGCTATCCACAGTACCCCTGGGTGGTGGGTGCCAAGTTGATTGTGTGATAAAATAGTATTGTATTTTACTGGAGAACTAGAGGTAGCAGCAAGCCTCCCTTCGCTTGCTGGTACTTGGAGAACCACAAGTACCAGCATGCGGGGCATTAAGGGCCCTCTGGTACCTCTAATTCACTATAAAATAAATATTAAAAAAGACAGGATACATACATCGAAGGTTTTAATATTTTATTACACATACAGACACTCATTCACTTGCACTCACACTACATACTTACCTTGTCCCTAGCACTGGTCTGATAGGTAACCTAGCGGTTCCCACCATTGAAGTCAATGATGGAAAACAGCTCATTGTCTTTCTCAGCCAATGAACGCTCAGCCAATGCATGGATAATGCAATATTGACAAATTATTAAGGTGACAAAAACACTGTAAGGGTTGTAAAGGAGATATATATTTCCGGAGTTTTTGGCTTCTGTATGGTAAACAGAAGCTAATTAGCAGCCTTGATTACCAGACCACCTGTGAGAGTCTGATAAAGGCTGTCAGTCTTTGTAGGCAGTCTCTCACTGCTTGGGGAACATTTAAGAGGCCTGTTAGGTCCTTCCACTCTGAGAGGAAATCATTTTGTTTCGTTAGAGCCAAACAGGCCAGGATTTACTTTTATGTTTTTGTTTATTTCTGTGCTACTAATAAAACTAGCTGTGCATACTTGTACCAAGGTCATAGACTGGAGCACTACTACTTGGCTGCTGCATGACAAATGCAACTGGTTACCCCAGGAGATGGCACCCTTACCCTAATCTTGCCACATCTATTATAATTATTTAGCACATAGTATGTATTTGTATAACCTATGTACTGTAAGTTGTTCAGGGATGGGGAGCACACAAGATCTGTACAGAGGCTTGCCTTAAAAGGCAGACATTTTGGATGTCAGAGTGACAATGTGTGTATATGCTAACCAAATGAAAGGCTAAGATCAAGTCATGAAGCCAAATATTTTACTTGAATTCTGACATCAGTAGATCAGGCATGAGCACTAAGGGAGGATTGGGGAGACTAGGCCGAGGCAGTAATTTACTCTGGGGACAGAGCATTTCCCCTGGGGCTTGTTAGTGAACGTTAAAAGTTTTAGGGGCTGGATTCCCGGATAGGAGGTGGTAACATAAGGCCAGTGGAGTGGCCAAAACTGCAATAGGGTTACAGCCATTTTGTTTAAAAGACTTCAAGCCATTTTCTTACCACTGTAATAAAGAGTCCCCTCATGAACCTTTATATGCCAGCCCAGAACCCTCTTATGCACCTATATATGCCCATATATGCATCAAGGTCCCCGCTCATACCCCTGTATATGCCAGTGCCCATCATGTCCTTTTATATTGCATCAGGGAACTCCTCATGCCCCTTATACTCATGTGCCACCAATGCCTACCCCCTTAGGCCAGCACATTAGCAGCCAGATTATGCCAGCAGCCCTGGGCCTGCCCTTATTCATCACACAGACATATACTGACAGATCTTTACCAGTACAGGGCCAAGCAGCACCTCTCTGTCTCTGCAGCAGCCGAGCCAGGCCAGCATAGCACTCCCACCAAATGGCGCACAGTACATAAGCCCACAATGTCCCTACTCCAACATCGCGACTCACTTCAGTGCTCACGTCCGAAGTAGGAGACAGTCTATCACATTGGCCGAGCCTGATATTTACCGACACTACTTATCCGGGAGTGTGATTTCCAGACTGTCCGGAGGAATCTCCGACGGGTGGTGATACGTTGGGAGATGGGGAGGGTACTGATTACGTGGGCCCAAGTTTGCCAGGGTGGTCTGGAGGGGGCCAAGGCCAGCCATGGAGGAGATGCAATACCCCTTCTAGACAGGGGCGTTTCTAGAGAGGAGGGGGCCCGTGTGCAGTCTCCGACACGGGCCCCATCCTCTCTGTCCAGCAGCCGGCAGTGCACTGAACTGTGGCGGCCAGCGCCAGAGTTATAGACTCTGGGCACTAGAGTTCGCCTAGAGTCTATAGAGTATGCGCAGGTCACCGGGAAAATGGCTGCGGTAGCCATTTTCCCTGTACTGCGCATGCGCAAACGACGGGAAAATGGCTGCGGCTGCCATTTTCCAGTCGTTTTTACAGAGCCGGACCCCTCGCCGACGTGGGACTCCGGAGAGGTAAGTAATACTATTGGTACAGGGTTGTGCGGTGCGGGGCCCCCCGGGACCCAGGGGCCTGCACACCCTGCACCCATTATAGATACGTCCCTGCTTCTAGAAGTATACCACTGCAAAGTTTTAACAAGTGGATGTGGTCACACCTCTGTTTGGCTACGGCTACTCTGATACCCCAGCCCGCCACTACAGGACATTGCAGGCCACTTGTGGCCCACAAACTGCTAATTTCACATGGCTGAAGTGTAACCTGTGTGGCCAACTTGTATGAAGATGGCACACTTTGTGTCATACACAGTAGCACTATTTGTCTGGATCAGCTTAGAGGTGTAGAAGCGCCTGGTCAAAATAAATACATGTCAGATGGTTGAAAATTAAGAAGAACCTTGTGTTTAGGAGAACCTTGTGTTTCTTTCACCCAGCTGAGATTTTATTCTTAATACATAATGATCAAAAATAGTTGCACTTGCTTGTTAAAAATGTAATTATGTATTTATAACCAGTTATTTTTATAGCACAAACATATTCCCCAGCACTTGAATGAGAGATTTGGTACGGGATGCCCCTGTCAGAATCCCGGCAGTCAGAATCCCTATGTCAGCATCCTGACAAGGTTAAGTATCCTAACCCTACCTCCCCGCACCCTAAACTTAACCTCCATCCCTAGTGCCTAAACCTAACCCTCCCTCTAGTGCCTAACCCCACTGCATCCCTTACAGAATATATTTGGCCATTCACCAGTCCCTGCTCCAGTGCAAAATACAAGGAAATTAATACAAATTCATCATGTTGTTTTTCCACTGCTCGGATTCCAGCTACTTTATTTGTATGTTCTGTACAACCAAGCAAACTGCTGTTCTTCAATCAAGCCTGGTTTAAATTAGGGGTGAGCGGGTTCGGATTTCTGAAATCCGAACCCCCCCGAGCCCCCCCGATCCGAGTCAGGCTCGACTTTTCCCGCCTGACTCGGATCTGAAATCGAGGCAAAACGTCATCATCCCGCCTTCCGGGTCTCGGGGTTTTGGATTCAATATAAGGTACCCGCATCGGCGCCATTTTCTCACTCGGCTGTGGACAGTGGAGAGGGAGGGTGGGAGCTGGGCTGGCTGGGCTGTGTAGTGTAGTGCAGTGTTGTGCTGTGCTGTGCTGCTGTTGTCCATAGGGGCTGTGTCCACTCCTTCAAAGTCCATAGGGGCTGGCTGGACTGTGTTGTGCAGTCAGTTGTCCATAGCGGCTGTGTCCACTCCAAAGTCCTGTGCAGTGTCCCAGTCCTAAAGGGGTGCTGTAGTGTTGTCCAGGGGGTGCTCTGTCCATCAGGGGTGCTCCCCCCAAGTGCCAAAAAAATTAATATTTTTTCTGTGTTTGTGAATTGTGTGCACTGTGGCTGCACGTGCATCAACAAAGCAGCAGCGCCAAGCGTGCGCCTGTGTCCCATAAGTAAAGGGCCGGCTGGCTCATTTCTTAAAGGGTGGTGTAACCCACAAAGTACACTCCATACAAAATAAAAAAATATTTTCTGTGTTTGTGAATTGTGTGCACTGTGGCTGCACGTGCATCAACAAAGGAGCAGCGCCAAGCGTGCGCCTGTGTCCCATAAGTAAAGGGCCGGCTGGCTTGTCCGTTAAAGGGTGCTGTAACCCCCTAAGTACACTCCATACAAAATAAAAAAATATTTTCTGTGTTTGTGAATTGTGTGCACTGTGGCTGCACGTGCATCAACAAAGGAGCAGCGCCAAGCGTGCGCCTGTGTCCCATAAGTAAAGGGCCGGCTGGCTTGTCCATTAAAGGGTGCTGTAACCCCCAAAGTACACTCCAAACAAAATAAAAAAATATTTTCTGTGTTTGTGAATTGTGTGCGCAGTAGCTGCACTTGCATCAACAAAGTAGTGCCAAGCATGCGCCTGTGTTCCATAAGTAAAGGGTTGGCTGGCTTGTCCGTTAAAGGGTGCTGTAACCCCCAAAGTACACTCCAAACAAAATTAAAAAATATTTTCTGTGTTTGTGAATTGTGTGCACTGTGGCTGCACGTGCATCAACAAAGGAGCAGCGCCAAGCGTGCGCCTGTGTCCCATAAGTAAAGGGCCGGCTGGCTCATTTCTTAAAGCGTGGTGTAACCCACAAAGTGCACTAGTCTCCAACAAAAAAAATAATTATTTTCTGTGTTTGTGTGCGCCTTAGCCGCACGTATATATCAATGTAACTTAAATGGAGGACCAAACTTTCTCCGATAAAAATAAAATAGGGAAAGATCAAGAACCACTTCCTCCTAGTGCTGAAGCTGCTGCCACTAGTCATGACATAGACGATAGCATGCCATCAACGTCGTCTGCCAAGGCCGATGCCCAATGTCATAGTAGAGGGCACATACAATCCCAAATGACAAAGTTCAGGAAAATGACCTTGAAAAAAACATTGAAATCATCTGAAGAGAAGCGTAAACTTGCCAATATGCCATTTACGACACAGAGTGGCAAGGAATGGCTAAGGTCTTTCCCTATGTTCATGACAAGTGGTTCAGCTTCACATGACGATGGAAGCCCTCCTCCCACTAAAAAAATCAAACGAGTTAAGCTGGCAAAAGCACAGCGAAGAACTGTGTGTTTTAAGGAGATATCACAAATCCCCAAGGAGAGTCCAAGTGTGGTGGCGGTTGCGATACCTGACCTTCCCACCACTGGACGGGAAGAGGTGGCTCTTTCCACCATTTGCACGCCCCCTGCAAGTGCTGAAAGGAGCACCCACAGTCCACTTGCTGATATGCAAATTGAAGATGTCACTGTTGAAGTACAACAGGATGAGGATACTGGCGTAGCGGGCGCTGAGGAGGAAGTTGGCGAGGAGGATTCTGATAGTGATGTGGTTTATTTAAATCGGGGGAGACAGTTGTTGTCCGTGGGATGAAAAAGCCCATCACGGTCATGCCTGGGCAGAAGACCAAACATTCCACCTCTTTGGTCTGGCAATATTTCTATCCAAATCCGGACAACAACTGTCTTGCTATATGTACCATATGTAAAGGTGAAATAAGTAGGGGTAGGGATGTTAACCACCTAGGAACATCCTCCCTTATACGGCACCTGCAGCGCGTTCATAAAAAGTTACTGTCAAGTTCAGAAACTTTGGCTAAGACCGTAAGCAGTCCAGGGACACCTAAATCCCGTTGTCCTGTTGTATCCAAGCGCCTGCAAACCACACTGTCAACTCCCTCCTCGTCAATTTCCTCCTTAGTCAGGATCGGAAGTAGTCCTGCAGGCCATGTCTCTGGCATGACTGACTCTCCTATCCGGGATTCCTCCGGAGGATCCTGCATTGCTACGCCTACTGCTGCCGCTGCTGCTGTTGCTGCTGCTGGGAGTCGTTCATCATCCCAGAGAGGAAGTAGGAACACCACTACTTTTACTAAACAATTGACCCTCCAACAGTCCTTAGCGAGGAGGATGAAGTACGACAGCAGTCATCCTGAAGCAAAACGTATAACTGAGGCCTTGACAGCTATGTTGGTGTTAGACGTGCGTCCGGTATCCGCCATTAGTGCAGTGGGATTTAGACAATTGATGGAGGTAGTGTGTCCCCGGTTCCAAATCCCGTCTAGATTCCACTTTACTAGGCAGGCGATACCGAGACTGTACAGAAACGTCAGAAAAAGTGTCCTCAGTGTCCTGAAAAATGCTGTTGTACCCAATGTCCACTTAACCACGGACATGTGGACAAGTGGAACAGGGTAGACTAAGGACTATATGACTGTGACAGCCCACTGGGTAGATGTATCACCTTACGCAGCAACAACAGCAGCGTCACCAGTAGCAGCATCTCAGAAACGCCAGCTCGTTCCAAGGCAGGCTACGCTGTGTTTCAGTAAGAGGCACACCACCGACAGCCTCTTAGAGAAAGTGAGGGAAATCATCGCCCAGTGGCTTACCCCACTTAGACTGACTCTCCTGGGGATTTGTGATATCTGACAACGCCACCAATATTGTGCGGGCATTACATCTGGGCAAATTCCAGCACGTCCCATGTTTTGCTCACACAATAAACTTGGTGGTGCAGAATTTTCTGAAAAGCGACAGGGGCGTGCAGGAGATGCTTTGGGTGGCCCGAAAAATTTCTGCCCACTTTCGCCATTCAGCGACTGCGTGCCGAAGACTGGAGCGCCAGCAAACACTCTTGAACCTGCCCCGCCATCACCTGAAGCAAGAGGTTGTGACGCTGTGGAACTCAATCCTCTATATGCTTCAGAGGATGGGGGAGCAGCAAAAGCCCATTCAAGCCTATACATCCACCTATGACATAGGCAAAGGAGGGGGTATGCACCTGACTCAAGTGCAGTGGAGATTGATTTCCGTGTTGTGCATGGTTCTCCAACCCTTCGAACTTGCCACACGTGATGTCAGTTCAGACACTGCCAGCTTGAGTCAGGTCATTCCCCTCATCAGGCTTTTGCAGAAGCAGCTGGAGAAAGTGAAGGAGGAGCTAAGACGGAGCGATTCCGCTCGGCATGTGGGACTTGTGGATGAAGCCCTTCATTCACTTTGCCAGGATTCCAGGGTGGTCAATCTGTTGAAATCAGACCACTACATTTTGGCCACCGTGCTCGATCCTAGGTTTAAAGCCTATGTGGTGTCTCTCTTTCCGGCCGACACAAGCCTACAGAGGTGCAAAGACCTGCTTGTGAAAACACTGTCAGCTGAAGCAGAACGTGACATGTCAACAGCTCCTTCTTCATTTTCTCCCGCAAATGGGGCTGCCAGGATAAAACTTAGGTATCCGAAGCAACCCGCTGGCAGTGATGCAGGGCAGGCAGGACCAAGTTTGGACATCTGGTCCAGACTGAAGGACCTCGCAACAATTTCTGACATGTCTACTGTCACGGCATATGATACTGTCACCATTGACAGAATGGTGGAGGATTACATCGGTGACAGCATCCAAGTAGGCATGTCAGACAGTCCGTACCTGTACTGGCAGGAAAAAGAGGCAATTTGGAGGCCCCTGTACAAACTGCCTCTATTTTACCTGAGTTGCCCCCCCTCCAGTGTGTACTCCGAAAGAGTGTTTAGTGCAGCCGGGAACCTTGTCAGCGAAAGGCGTAGGAGGCTGCTTCCACAAAATGTGGAGAAGATGAAGTTCATAAAAATGAATTACCAACTCTTCCAGGGAGACCAGCCTCTTGAACGTACAGAAGGACCTGTGGTGGTGGATTCCAGCGGGGACGAGTTAATAGTCTGTGAGGATGAGGATGTACACAACACTGAAGAGGGTGAAGAATCGGTGGATGAGGACGACATCTTGCCTCCGTAGAGCCAGTTTGTGCAGGGACAGATTAATTGCCAGCTTGTTTTGTGGGGGCCCAAACGAACCAATCATTTCAGCCACAGTCGTGTGGCAGACCCTGGCGCTGAAATGATTGGTTTGTTAAAGTGTGCATGTCCTGTTTATACAACATAAGGGTGGGTGGGAGGGCCCAAGGACAATTCCATCTTGCACCTCTTTTTTTTCTTTGCATTATGTACTGTTTGGGGCCTAGTTTTTCAAACTGCCATCCTGTCTGCCACTGCAGTGCCACTCCTAGATGGGCCACGTGTTTGTGCCGCCCATGCGTGTCGCTTAGCATAGCCTTTTGGACATAAAAACACTATTGTGAGGTGTGAGGTGTTCAGAATAGACTGGAAATGAGTGGAAATTAATGTTATTGAGGTTAATAATAGCATAGGAGCAGAAAAACCAACACATTCTGTGATTTTAGCTGTTTTTATTCTTTTTTTTTTAAAAATACAGATCCAAAACACAAAACCCAGAACCCAAAACACGGAAGGGTGGTTTTGGCAAAACCAATCCAGATCCAAAACACGAAGAAAGATCCAGATCCAAAACCAAAACACAAAAAGTGGCCGGTGCACACCCCTAGTTTAAATTATACATAATTGCAACTAATTTGCATTGAGCTTTGGACAAATTGCGTGTTTGCAAGCCTTCAGGATCTCAAACAATGGGGATTCTTTATAGTGTCAATAGGACATGTTTCAAAGCCTAAAGCAGCACCAATTGTAGGCAACATATGGCTCTCCAGTTGTGGTGAAACTACAAATCCCAGCATGCTCTGCCAACTCGCCAGATGAGGTTTTCTAGATTTTCTCGCTCATGAAACAATCAACAATGCCACACAAATCACCCTACATTTCTGTATATCTACCGCCATCTCCCATTAAATAAATATATTAGTATTAGTAATGACTACAAACCTTAACAATCAGAACTGGGTGGTTAGCAGAAGTTGAGTAGCCCATTATAACCTACATACTGCCAGGCCCAATGGTCAGGCTGGCACAGGCATTCTAACCATAATGCAGTAAATGTAATAATCACCTCTTCCATTCTGCTCCAGACTAGCTTATACTACAACCTCCATAATCCTCAGCCATAAAGTAAATGTGAAAATATAGCTGTCATTTTGAAGCTACATGTTGCAAATGCTGTCAACTAGTCTGTGATGCAAATCATTGAACGTGCGTGAACTAGGAAAAAAACACTTTTTTTGGATAACAAATTATTTTATCTGAGCAGACACAGGGAAACCGGATAGGCGAGGCTTATCTTTCCACTGGCCAGCAGCAAACTGCCTCAGCCCTGGCACAAGTGGTGGCTTCAAGCTGATGTTGCAAGATCAGGCAGACAGCTGTGCTAGAGGAGGGAAGGGGACAGAATATATTGTGGGAGATGCATTGTACAGAGGCAGAACTCTAACTGCAGAGTACAGGACATGCATCTACCAGTGAGGAGACATTCCTTCCCCTTTCTGTCACATTTTAGTGAAAGAAAAGTCTCTCTGTAAATCACTACCTCCTCCCACCATTGCTTCACTCCACAATCACTTTTCCCAATGTCTACAGAATGCGGGTGCCAGAGACACAACAAATTAACTGTCACATTTGAGTTAGGGAGTTCTCCTACGGAGGAACTGGAAGTCAAGGTCCCGGGTTGAGGAAAGAACTGGAGGCAAGGATATATGGCCTCCTCAGGTTGGGTATGAAATCCCGGCGGCTTAATGGCCACCGGGTAAAATGCAGACGCCAGAAGCCCGAACAAGCAGAATCCCGACGGAGCAGGTAAGTCCCCTAACCCTACCCTCCCCCCCTAACCGTAACCCACCCGTAGGGGTGCCTAACCCTAAAACTCCTGGGGTGGTGCCTAACCCTAAGTCCCCCCAGGGGTGCCTAAACCTAACCATCCCCCCTGCATCCTAGACCTAACCCTCCCGGGGGGTTGCCTAACCCTAACCTCCCCCAGTGTTGCCTAACCCTAACTCCCCCTTCCCCTAGCCTAACCCTAAGTCCCCCCAGAGGTGCCTAAACCTTACCCCCCCCCCCGCCCCCCCCTTCCACGGCTAACAAGTGTCCCCGCTTACATTCGTTCCGGAAGCCATCCTGTCAGGATTCTGTTGTCGGGCTAAAGATAGGTGTCTGGATTTAGATGCCTGTCTTTAGTCCCGTGTCGGGATTTAGACAGCGGGATTCCGACGGACGGCTTACCGTCCGTTGGTAAATTGACTGTATCCCGTCCTCATCCACAGATGAGACCTGACCAAAGGCACGGAGTCTAACTTGCTGGGAGGTGTTTACCAGTGACCCCTTCAATTGGGGTTTGAGTTTAAGCTGCACCTAGCAAGCAGGTCGCGGCCCTTTGGCCAGGTATCCGGTACAAGTGGGAAATGGAGGAACACAATCACAGGAGAGGCGCAGGAGAATGTAACTTTGGGGATAGCACTGGAAAGATATCCTAAATTCTCACACTGAAGATACAGCACTTTGAAGTTAGTACTTAGGTAGCGTATTGAGGGCCTGATTCAGACCCGTTTGCTATGCTGCGCTCGCTCGCATTGAGCGATTTATCTCAATCTGCACATGCATATAATTCACAATGCACGTGCGCAAACCAGTCAGTGCGATGGAAAAGTGCTCACCCGTAGCCTGCAGTCGGGCCGCTATTTTGAGTGACAGATAGAGCCATTTGTGGGTGGTAACAGGGGAAGGTGCTTGTGAATGGGGGAGTGGATGTTCGAACGCAGGTGCGCCCAACCGCCAGAACGGAGTTTGATGGGTGTGCATAATTAGCAAAGTAGCGTCATTGAACATGTGACTTTGATGATTTTTCCATGAACTGCTCGCACTGCTTGCGGGAGGCTAGGTCTACCTTAATGGTCCCGATTAATCCTACATTTTCTGGATATGAAGTTTGTTGCGAGTGGCAAGGGGGCGTCTTTAAACACTTGCGAGCATAATAAGCCCTCGCCCGCTAAGACATAGAGGCGTCCTTACACCGCAAAGAGCGAGCACATGTTTTGCATAGATGGCCCCTTTTTGAGAGCGAGCAGCCGCAAATAGCGTCCGGCTCTGAGTCAGGCCCTGGGTACGCACGCTACAGACCCAGATGCAACATGGGCACAGGAGAATGTCACTTTGGAGTTGTACTCAGATGGCATATGGAGTATGCATGCTGTGGACCCAGACGCAGCACTGGCACAGGAGAATGTCACTTTGGAGTTGAACTCAGATGGCGACTGGAGTATACACGCTGTGGACCCAGAGGCAGCGTTGGCACAGGAGAATGACACTTCAGAGTTGTACTCAGATCGCGTATGGAGTATGCACACTGTGGATCCAGACGCAGTGCTGGCACAGAAGAATGGCACTTCAGAGTTGTACTCAGATGGTGTATGGAAAAAAAATAAGCCCATGAAAAGAGAGGAGTATGGAACCTGGAACGCTGTAACGGCAAGCATACACTGGAAGTAACGACATTGAGCCTGATTCAGCAAGGAACGCACGGATGCAGACGCACGCAATCGGCCGATGTTTGCAGTGTGCGTCTGGGTCGAATACGCAGACCCAGGGAAAAGTGACTGACAGGAAGTGCCGTTTGTGGGTGGATACAGGGAGTGGTCAGCTAAACGCAGACGTGCCAGTGTATTCGCACCCCGTTACAGGGGCGTGCATAAATTAGCCACTGAGATGCCGGACGCAGCCTTGCGTCCCTCTGTATGCATGAAATCTCTCAACTCCTGGGGCAGGGTCAGGTCTTCCTTTAGTCTGCGTGCTGTTCTGATGTTACTTGATGTTCCCGATGTTTGCTCAGCCTTGCGCATCAGTACGGACGTTAGTGGACGGGGGCGGCATTATGTAGTGCTGAGCATCTGCATCTTTGTGCTGTGATTGCCATGCGTATGCATTCATTAGCATATTCTCGTAGCTACCGAGTACGTGCGTCTGCATCTGTGCGTTCCTTGCTGAATCAGACCCATTGTACAGGCAACTTCCTGTTGTCCATAGCTCGTCTAAATACCCTAAGGTAGCAGTCCATTGGAGGACAGTGTCAGCTGACAACAACCAAGCTACCATTGGGTAAAGGGCCAGTCAGGTGATGAAGACTGTCATGGCTGCACCCACGACGGCAACCGCAGGAACCAAGTCACGGAGCAACGCATGGATGTCCAAGGAGTCCCTAGGCATAATCCTCAGCATGTCACCTGCCCCCGCACCTGGCGTCTGACCTCTCGAGAAGTCGGGGAAGCTGGCGCTGGGGTGAGTAACGGCCGATCCTGGGCCACAAACTGACATGAGCTACAGAGCTGGGACCATCCCAACAGCCATTCCAAATATGCATTCATCAACTCTTACAGAAGTTGCAAAGTGAGTCCTTGATCCCATGTTCCCACCACTGCAGATGCTCTTGGGAACTAACACTTGACAAGCAGAGGTGTGATTGGCAGCTTTGCAGGAAGTTCTGGAGCAACTGATGTCACCTGGGTGCAGTGCAGGCTCAGCTCCTGGGAATCCCCTGGACCAGCCTCCAATCAACAAGTCAGAATCAGAGAGACTGATTTGTTGCTGGCATATATTGCTGTCTTAAATCTGTGATGCAGACAAGCTTGTACACAATGGCATCCTGTGAGCCAGGTATGTGTGTAGTATGTGCATTGTGCTAATTACATTGTACAACAATGTGTGTTGTGTCTGGATCATGTATGACTCTGACTGCATCTCCATAGTAAATTTCCACGTGGCTTAGTTCTCCAAACCTCTCAGTTTGGTGAAGGTCATGCTTGCAGCTGCACTGTTCATCTTTCTGTATATGCTGATTCAAATTAGGGGTGAGCGGGTTCGGATTTCTGAAATCCGAACCCCCCCGAGGCCCCCCGATTCGAGGCAGATCCGAGTCAGGCTCGACTTTTCCCGCCTGACTCGGATCTGAAATCGAGGCAAAACGTCATCATCCCGCCTTCCGGGTCTCGCGGGTTTTGGATCCTATATAAGGTACCCGCGTAGGCGCCATTTTCTCACTCGGCTGTGGACAGTGAAGAGGGAGGGTGGGAGTTAGGGCTGGCTGGGCTGTGTAGTGTAGTGTAGTGCAGAGTAGTGTTGTGCTGTGCTGTGCTGCGCTGTGCTGCTGTTGTCCATAGGGGCTGTGTCCACTACTTCAAAGCCATAGGGGCTGGCTGTGTTGTGCTGTGCTGCTGTTGTTAATAGGGGCTGTGTCCACTACTTCAAAGTCCATAGGGGCTGGCTGGACTGTGTTGTGCAGTCAGTTGTCCATAGGGGCTGTGTCCACTCCAAAGTCCTGTGCAGTGTCCCAGTCCTAAAGGGGTGCTGTAGTGTTGTCCAGGGGGTGCTCTGTCCATCAGGGGTGCTCCCCCCAAGTGCTAAAAAAATAATATTTTTTCTGTGTTTGTGAATTGTGTGCGCAGTAGCCGCACGTGCATCAACAAAGTAGTGCCAAGCGTGCGCCTGTGTCATAAGTAAAGGGCCGGCTGGCTTGACCGTTAAAGGGTGCTGTAACCCCCAAAGTACACTCCAGTCCAAACCAAATAAAAAAATATTGTCTGTGTTTGTGAATTGTGTGCGCAGTAGCCGCACGTGCATCAACACAGTAGTGCCAAGTGTGCGCCTGTGTCATAAGTAAAGGGCCGGCTGGCTTGACCGTTAAAGGGTGCTGTAACCCCCTAAGTACACTCCAAACAAAATAAAAAAATATTTTCTGTGTTTGTGAATTGTGTGCGCAGTAGCCGCACGTGCATCAACAAAGTAGTGCCAAGCGTGCGCCTGTGTCATAAGTAAAGGGCCGCCTGGCTTGACCGTTAAAGGGTGCTGTAACCCCCAAAGTACACTCCAAACAAAATAAAAAAATATTTTCTGTGTTTGTGAATTGTGTGCGCAGTAGCCGCACGTGCATCAACAAAGTAGTGCCAAGCATGCGCCTGTGTCATAAGTAAAGGGCCGGCTGGCTTGACCATTAAAGGGTGCTGTAACCCCCAAAGTACACTCCAAACCAAATAACAAAATATTTTCTGTGTTTGTGAATTGTGTGCGCAGTAGCCGCACGTGCATCAACAAAGTAGTGCTAAGCGTGCGCCTGTGTCATAAGTAAAGGGCCGGCTGGCTTGACCGTTAAAGGGTGCTGTAACCCCCAAAGTACACTCCAAACCAAATAAAAAAATATTTTCTGTGTTTGTGAATTGTGTGCGCAGTAGCCGCACGTGCATCAACAAAGTAGTGCCAAGCGTGCGCCTGTGTCATAAGTAAAGGACCGGCTGGCTTGACCGTTAAAGGGTGCTGTAACCCCCAAAGTACACTCCAAACCAAATAAGAAAATATTTTTTCTGTGTTTCTGTATTGTGTGCGCAGTAGCCGCACGTGCATCAACAAAGTAGTGCCAAGCGTGCGCCTGTGTCATAAGTAAAGGGCCGGCTGGCTTGACCGTTAAAGGGTGCTGTAACCCCCAAAGTACACTCCAAACCAAATAAAAAAATATTTTCTGTGTTTGTGAATTGTGTGCGCAGTAGCCGCACGTGCATCAACAAAGTAGTGCCAAGCGTGCGCCTGTGTCATAAGTAAAGGGCCGGCTGGCTTGACCGTTAAAGGGTGCTGTAACCCTCAAAGTACACTCCAGTCCAAACCAAATAAAAAAATATTTTCTGTGTTTGTGAATTGTGTGCGCAGTAGCCGCACATGCATCAACAAAGTAGTGCCAAGCGTGCGCCTGTGTCATAAGTAAAGGGCCGGCTGGCTTGACCGTTAAAGGGTGCTGTAACCCCCAAAGTACACTCCAAACCAAATAACAAAATATTTTCTGTGTTTGTGAATTGTGCGCGCAGTAGCCGCACGTGCATCAACAAAGGAGCAGCGCCAAGCGTGCGCCTGTGTCCCATAAGTAAAGAGCCGGCTGGCTCATTTCTTAAAGGGTGGTGTAACCCACAAAGTGCACTACTCTCCAGCAAAAATAAAAAAATATTTTCTGTGTTTTGCCGCACGTATATATCAAATCGATATAACATAAATGGAGGACCAAACTTTCTCCGATAAAAATAAAATAGAGAAAGATCAAGAACCACTTCCTCCTAGTGCTGAAGCTGCTGCCATTAGTCATGACATAGACGAAAACATGCCATCAACGTCGTCTGCCAAGGCCGATGCCCAATGTCATAGTAGAGGGCACATACAATCCCAAATGACAAAGTTCAGGAAAATGACCTTGAAAAAAACATTTAAATCATCTGAAGAGAAACGTAAACTTGCCAATATGCCCTTTACGACATGGAGTGGCAAGGAACGGCTAAGGTCGATCCCTATGTTCATGACTAGTGGTTCAGCTTCACATGACGATGGAAGCCCTCCTCCCACTAAAAAAATCAAAAGAGTTAAGCTGGCAAAAGCACAGCGACGAACTGTGCTTTCTAAGAAGATATCAGAAATCCCCAAGGAGAGTCCAAGTGTGGTGGTGGTTGCGATGCCTGACCTTCCCAGCACTGGACGGGAAGAGGTGGCTCTTTCCACCATTTGCACGCCCCCTGCAAGTGCTGAAAGGAGCACCCACAGTCCACTTGCTGATATGCAAATTGAAGATGTCACTGATGAAGTACAACAGGATGAGGATACTGGTGTAGCTGGCGCTGAGGAGGAAGTTGGCGAGGAGGATTCTGATGGTGATGTGGTTTGTTTAAATCAGGCTCCGGGGGAGATAGTTGTTGTCCGTGGGATGAAAAAGCCCATCACGGTCATGCCTGGGCAGAAGACCAAACATTCCACCTCTTTGGTCTGGCAATATTTCTATCCAAATCCGGACAACAACTGTCTTGCCATATGTACCATATGTAAAGGTGGAATAAGTAGGGGTAGGGACGTTAACCACCTAGGAACATCCTCCCTTATACGGCACCTGCAGCGTGTTCATAATAAGTTACTGTCAAGTTCAGAAACTTTGGCTAAGACCGTAAGCAGTCCAGGGACACCTAAATCCCGTTGTCCTGTTGTATCCAAGCACCTGCAAACCACACCGTCAACTCCCTCCTCGTCAATTTCCTCCTTAGTCAGGATCGGAAGTAGTCCTGCAGGCCATGTCACTGGCATGACTGACTCTCCTATCCGGGATTCCTCCGGAGGATCCTGCATTGCTATGCCTCCTGCTGCCGCTGCTGCTGTTGCTGCTGCTGGGAGTCGTTCATCATCCCAGAGAGGAAGTAGGAACACCACCACTTTTACTAAACAATTGACCCTCCAACAGTCCTTAGCAAGGAGGATGAAGTACGACAGCAGTCATCCTGAAGCAAAACGTATAACTGAGGCCTTGACAGCTATGTTGGTGTTAGACGTGCGTCCGGTATCCGCCATTAGTGCAGTGGGATTTAGACAATTGATGGAGGTAGTGTGTCCCCGGTTCCAAATCCCGTCTAGATTCCACTTCACTAGGCAGGCGATACCGAGACTGTACAGAAACGTCAGAAAAAGTGTCCTCAGTGTCCTGAAAAATGCGGTTGTACCCAATGTCCACTTAACCACGGACATGTGGACAAGTGGAACAGGGCAGACTAAGGACTATATGACTGTGACAGCCCACTGGGTAGATGTATCACCTTACGCAGCAACAGCAGCAGCGTCACCAGTAGCAGCATCTCAGAAACGCCAGCTCGTTCCAAGGCAGGCTACGCTGTGTATCACCGGTTTCAGTAAGAGGCACACCGCCGACAACCTCTTAGAGAAACTGAGGGAAATCATCGCCCAGTGGCTTACCCCACTTAGACTCTCCTGGGGATTTGTGATATCTGACAACGCCACCAATATTGTGCGGGCATTACATCTGGGCAAATTCCAGCACGTCCCATGTTTTGCTCACACAATAAACTTGGTGGTGCAGAATTTTCTGAAAAGCGACAGGGGCGTGCAGGAGACGCTTTGGGTGGCCTGAAAAATTTCTGGCCACTTTCGCCATTCAGCGACTGCGTGCCGAAGACTGGAGCGCCAGCAAACACTCTTGAACCTGCCCCGCCATCACCTGAAGCAAGAGGTTGTGACGCGGTGGAACTCAACCCTCTATATGCTTCAGAGGATGGAGGAGCAGCAAAAGGCCATACAAGCCTATACATCCACCTATGACATAGGCAAAGGAGGGGGTATGCACCTGACTCAAGCGCAGTGGAGAATGATTTCCGTGTTATGCAAGGTTCTCCAGCTCTTCGAACTTGCCACATGTGAAGTCAGTTCAGACACTGCCAGCTTGAGTCAGGTCATTCCCCTCATCAGGCTTTTGCAGAAGGAGCTGGAGAAAGTGAAGGAGGAGCTAAGACGGAGCGATTCCGCTCGGCATGTGGGACTTGTGGATGAAGCCCTTCATTCGCTTTGCCAGGATTCCAGGGTGGTCAATCTGTTGAAATAAGACCACTACATTTTGGCCACCGTGCTCGATCCTATGTTTAAAGCCTATGTGGTGTCTCTCTTTCTGGCCGACACAAGCCTGCAGAGGTGCAAAGACCTGCTGGTGAACACACTGTCAGCTGAAGCGGAACGTGACACGTCAACAGCTCCTTCTTCATTTTCTCCCGCAACTGGGGCTGCCAGGAAAAAACTTAGCTATCCTAAGCAACCCGCTGGCGGTGATGCAGGGCAGGCAGGACCAAGTTTGGACATCTGGTCCGGACTGAAGGACCTGGCAACAATTTCTGACATGTCTACTGTCACTGCATATGATACTGTCACCATTGACAGAATGGTGGAGGATTACATCGGTGACAGCATCCAAGTAGGCATGTCAGACAGTCCATACCTGTACTGGCAGGAAAAAGAGGCAATTTGGAGGCCCCTGTACAAACTGCCTCTATTTTACCTGAGTTGCCCCCCCTCCAGTGTGTACTCCGAAAGAGTGTTTAGTGCAGCCGGGAACCTTGTCAGCGAAAGGCGTAGGAGGTTACTTCCACAGAATGTGGAGAAGATGATGTTCATCAAAATGAATTATCAGCTCTTCCAGGGAGACCAGCCTCCAAAACGTACAGAGGGACCTGTGGTGGTGGATTCCAGTGGGGACGAGTTAATAGTCTGTGAGAATGAGGATGTACACAACACTGAAGAGGGTGAGGAATCGGTGGATGAGGAGGATGAGGATGACATCTTGCCTCCGTAGAGCCAGTTTGTGCAGGGACAGATTAATTGCCAGCTTGTTTTGTGGGGGCCCAAACGAACCAATCATTTCAGCCACAGTCGTGTGGCAGACCCTGGCGCTGAAATGATTGGTTTGTTAAAGTGTGCATGTCCTGTTTATTCAACATAAGGGTGGGAGGGCCCAAGGACAATTCCATCTTGCACCTCTTTTTCTTCTTTGCATTATGTACAGTTTGGGGCCTAGTTTTTCAAACTGCCATCCTGTCTGCCACTGCAGTATCACTCCTAGATGGGTCACGTGTTTGTGCCGCCCACTCTTGTCGCTTAGCATAGTCATCCAGCTACCTCAGTGCAACCTTTTGGACATAAAAACACTATTGTGAGGTGTGAGGTATTCAGAATAGACTGGAAATTAGTGGAAATTAAGGTTATTGAGGTTAATAATAGCATAGGAGCAGAATAACCTACAAATTCTGTGATTTTAGCTGTTTTTATGGTTTTTTAAAAAAAAATACAGATCCAAAACACAAAACCCAGAACCCAAAACACGGAAGGGTGGTTTTGGCAAAACCAATCCAGATCCAAAACACGAAGAAAGATCCAGATCCAAAACCAAAACACAAAACACGAAAAGTGGCCGGTGCACACCCCTAATTCAAATACAGGATCTTTACACTTGGGGAGCCTGGATCCATAACCTATTGATATAGCCTATTGGGGTGATTATCATAATAGGCATCAGGCAGAATGTGAAAATGATTATTAGAACACAAAGAGTCCCCAAACAGGATGCTAGGAACGGATGATGATGAATGGGAAGGGAGGATCTCCCCTCCAGTCGGATTACCCCCTCCCTCGTCACTGACACGGCTGCACTGAGGGGTCGATTCAGACCCGGACGCTAAGCCGCGATCGCTCACATCCAAAAGGGACCGGGTATGCAAATTCCGCGATCGGACTGTCTGGTGTAAGGACGCCCTCTATATCTTAAAGAGCAAAGGCAGAGTGAGCGCACACCAGTATAAAGACGCCCACTTTTCTTTTTTAGCACACGTCATCTCTAGGAAGTGTATGATTAATCAGTAACATCGAGAGCCATCGGAGCTGCACGTAGCGCTTGAGGAAGCACTGCGATCACTGCAGGCTGAAATACAACCAAGTGACGTGTACAGTGATGCTTCTATGCTAATTATGCACACCCATAAAACGCTGTTTTGATGCCCAGACACGCCTGTGTTCGCAGCACCACTCCCCCGTTCATAAGCTCCTTCCCCTGTTACCACCCACAAACGGCACTATCCGTCACTCAAAGTAGCGCTCAGTCTTTGTGCTACGAGCGCATGAGTCCCGATCACAGTGACTGGCTTGCGCACGCGCACTGCGATGCTTACGCATGCGCAGACAGGTGACTATCGGCCATAGTGTGCGTCCGCCGTTTAGCGAACAGGTCTGAATTGGGCCCTGAGTGAGACAAGACACACAGTAAATTATATAATAATGTATATAATACTGTATAATGAGTGTCACTTAACTCAGACATGTTAGTAAACAGAGAACTCCCTTCACCCTGCTACCCAAAGATTACATGGGTGACACAGCATTGGGGTCATGGATTTGACTCCAACCAGGGCCTTATATGTGTGGAGTTTGCATATTGTTCCTGCGTGTGTGAAAAAAGTGTGGTAGGGAATTAAAATTATAAGCACTAATAAGGTAGGGAATGATCTGAGGTAGGGATTAATACCGGGTACACACTTGCCCATACATCGGCCGTTCAATAGAAAGGCTGATATATCGTGGGCGCATCAGCGGGTGTGTACCAGCGATATGTCTGTGAACAAAGTCTGCGGATTAAAGGGGGGGGGCAACATGGGCGGACGTCCCTGGGCCCCCACACACAGAGCGGTCCCCACTAGCGGCGGTGCAGCTGGTGGCTTGCACTGGCATCCGCTGTCTGCACCCGCCGCTAGTGTAGTGTAGACTGCAGTGAGCGTAGTCCACACTACAGTGACAAACACACAGCCGCCGCCGGTGACTGTGTGTTTGTTATAGCAGCCGATGAGAGTCAGACAGACTCTCATTGGCTGCTGCGTCAATGGAGGTAGCCGGCTGGAGCTCACTCATGAGCTCCGCCTTCCGGCTCCCCCCGCAGCGGGTGATGATGTCTCTCCCATAGTGCAAGAGAAGAGCCGGGACTCGGAGCCGACAGCGGCGGTCGCGTCAGGAGCAGGGCTTCAGGTAAGTTGGGGTTTTTTTTGTGTGTGTGTGTGTAAGGGACACTGGCACTGCATTGGGGGTCACTGTATATGGGGGCACTGTATAGGGGGGCCGCTTCATGGGGGCACTGTATAGGGAGGGGTTGCTACTAGTTGCAATGCATGGGGGGACTACTACTGGGGGCAATGCATAGGGGGGACTGCTACTGGGGGCACTGTATAGGGGGGACTACTACGGGGGCAATGCATAGGGGGGACTACTACTAGGGGCACTGCATAGGGAGGAACCACTACTGGGGGCACTGTATAGGGGGATTACTACTAGGGGAATTATATAAGGGGCACTGCATAGGGGGGACCACTACTGGGGGCACTGCATAAGGGGCACTACTACAGGGGTCACTGCATAGGGGCGACTACTACAGGGGGCACTGCATAAGGGGAACTGCATAGGGGGACCATTACTGGGGGTACTGCAAAAGGGGTACTGCTACTGGGGACATTGCATAAGGGGCCCTACTACAGTGGGCATTGCAAGAAGGGCATTACTACTGAGGGCAGAAAGAAAAATGTTCCTAGGATGACAAGAAACGGTGGTATATAGGGCCCCCACAAGTTTGTTGCCCAGGGGCCCCCACAGACCTTAATCCGGCCCTGCATGTTGGTCCATATCGCCTGACTAGTCTCTCCCAATGGTAGTCCTGCGGTCACTCAGCTGATCTTCTGATCCAATGACCAACTACCTAAGGATATTTAGTCTGACTCCAGGAACAGGAAGCTGCTGTTCAACTTCGCTTTCCCAGTAACTATGATGCCAGTATGTTTCAGGCTCTAGGTTACTTTCATAGCGTATCCCACAGCTAGTCTGCGTCTGGCTATTTAGTACTATTGGAGCCAGCTCTCATCTCCATCACCTGTGCCACCCCAAGAATATCCGTGTCTGGATTCCTAGTGTCTTACTTTTGTTAATCCTCTTGTGTTTACCCAGCTCTGGCTCATTTACCAGTTTCCTGTGTCTCCTCCTGTACCATTCCCACGCACTAATTTCAGTAGCTTTCCCTGCGTCTGGATTCACAAAGCACCTTCTGTTATCCCCCCGACTGGATCTACAGTGTTCAAGTTCACTAACCCACGTCTGAGTTCCTTGCACAGTTACTTGTATTCCGTGACTGGTTCTACAGTGTATCAAGTTCAATAACACGCGTCTGATTTACCTGCACAGTTACTTGTATTCTGTGACTGGATCTACAGTGTATCAAGGCCCTGATTCAGAGCCGGACTCTCTGACAGAGCGCTCGCTCTGAATCAGGGCCGGCTTTCTTGTTTTTTAGAGCGGCCTCCTGGCCGCTCGCATAACTGTGGGTAACCACCCACAGCTATAGCGAGCGGCCAGGAAGATGGTCGCGATGGTCAAGGCCATCGCGACCATCGGGCTTGTGACGAGACCCTTGTGGTAGGGTCTCGTTGCCGCAAGCCCCAGAGAGCTGTCGGCTCTAACAGAGCTGAAAGCTCTCCCACTGACATCACTTGTGATGGTAGGTGTCCCCATGGGGGCGTGCTGTCACTCAACATCAACAACACACCCCCTTTGGTACGAGACCCGGAGCGACGGTTTGCCCGTTGCTATCCGGGTCTCGCGCATGCGCACGACGGAGCCGGCTCCGTCGTGCGCATGCGCACTGGGCCACCATCGACCCATAGCGCTCGCGAGCGGGTCTGAATCAGGTCCCAAGTTCACTAACCCACGTCTGAGTTCCTTGCACAGTTACTACTATTCCGTGACTGGATCCATAGTGTATCAAGTTCCTTAATGTGTGTCAGAGTTCTCTGCACAGTTATTTGTATTCTGTGACTGGATCTACAGTGCATCAAGTTCACTAACCTGCGTCTGAGTTCCCTGCACATTTACCAGTTTCCTGTGTCTCCTCCTGTACCATTCCCGAGCACTAATTTCAGTAGCTTTCCCTGCGTCTGGATTCACAAAGCACTTTCTGTTATCCCCATGACTGGATCTAGAGTGTATCAAGTTCACTAACCTGCGTCTGAGTTCCTTGCACAGTTACTTGTATTCCGTGACTGGATCTACAGTGTATCAAGTTCACTAACCCATGTCTGAGTTCCGTGCATCTACAGTGTGCCTATGCACTAACCTGCATCTGAGTTACCTGCACAGTTATCTCCATTCTGCGACTGGATCTACAGAGTGTCTTTACACTACCCTGTATCTGGGTTCACTGTACACCCAGTGTCTCTCTGTGTCTGGATTACTGAGCTTCCTTCACAGTACCCTGTGTCCAGATCTTCCAAGTTACCCAAAGCATCCAGTATCTGACCTTCCATTATTCCTCGTCACTCCCAACTAGTCTGTGTCTGGATCTCCTCTGTCACTTTTCTGGTGTATCCTGCCTCTGAATCCTGCAACATTTCATAGAGCATACCAGTGGATCATTCCACTCATTGTATTAGTGTCATTCCCTAGTCTCCTAGTCACTCTCCTAGTCTGGTTAGGTACCTAACCAGACGGCCACGACCTGCTCACTCGGTGCAGCGAATCCCAAATCCCAATAGGAGGGGTCACTAGTGAAGACCACAGACTGGGTTAGACTTCACACCTCTGGTTAGGTCTAGCCAACACCTGGGTTTGACCTTCATTGAGGACACTAGTACTGTTACTCCTCTAGCTATCTCCTAGCCATCCTAACCCCCCGGCTCCCTGTCCTCCACAGAGGAATTCCTTGTACCGGATCGTGACAGTTTGAACAGCCTTAAACATGCAAGCCGCCTAGTTTCAGGGTGAAGCGGGTTTTCAAGATCTACTCTATCGTATGAGTGCGCAACAGGCAGCCCAGCAACTCATGGGTCAACAGTTACAAGATATTTTCTCTCAATTAGGATCCATTCATTCTGTTGTTGCCACTTTGTTTCCAGCTTCACTTCAAGTTCCACCTGTAAATCCTCCTGTGCCCCTTCCTCCAGAGCCATATTCTCAAGTAACTTCGACTCCAACCGCAGATTTTTTTTCTGATTGTATAACTCAATCTTCCAGTAGTCCTCTGACTTACAAGTCCCCAAATTTCTGTAGCCCGGTGCAGCTTACTAGTTTCTACCAACTTCTAGTACAGATCACCTTATTAAGGACTGTCTCCTACATCGGAGGTTCACTGGTGAAGACCACCGAATGGGTTAGACTCCGCGCCACTGGTTAGGTCTAGCCAACACCTGGGTTTGACCTTTATTGAGGACACTAGTACTGTCTCTCCTGTAGCTGTCACCTAGCCATCATAACCCCCTGTCATCCACAGAGGTATTCCTTGTACCAGATCATAACACATACCTCCCCAACTGCATGGCGAACAGGACAATGCAGTGCCGAATGTGACAGTGGGACAGCGCCCTCAAATCAAGACTGTCCTGCTGAATTTAGGACAGTTGGGAGGTATGAAATTATTACAATTTGGTGTTTTACAAAGTAATAATAATAATAGAAGTAATAATTGCATTATGCAAATTGCATTATACATTTCCCTGTTCATATGTTTCATACCAGGAAATAATGGTAAATAATAGTTATAAGCCAGTGGCTTTAAACAGCAGAAAATACTGTTGTTATCTCTTTGAAAATTACATTTGTTTCCTTGACTGTATTTCCTTTAAAAACAAATGTTTATGACGTGTATTATCACATTTTACACTTTAATTTTTAGTCCATGTACTTCCTTGTTTATATGTAACCCTTACATCTCAATGAGAGGCTTTCAAAATGACTTTAATATACAAAAGGAAACGTGCTTCATGGAGAGAATAACATAAGCTAATGTAAATATGTGCCTAATATAAATGATCATTTCTTGAATAGCACAATATTAGCGTCTACAGAGCAGTTACTGACTGCGTCTTTCAGTCTTTTCCTCCTTTTGTGGAAGGATTGGCAGGCCACGCCTGGCAAAGCTCCTGAGCTGGCCATATATGGGTATATAGCTAGTACACACGTTTATCATTTACTACTAGGGTTTCCTTTACTAAATCGTGTGCAACACTGACATCTTCTGGCACAGTATATTAATTACTTGCTCATACACTAAAATTCCAGATTATATAGATAACAGAACTTTCCTTGACACTTCTGACTACTTAAGGCCTGATTCAGAAGCGGGTGCTAATGCCGTCATGACTGCGATTTCGAACGCAGTGGTTTTGTGAAAATATGCTAATGTCGCAGCCGCGATGATTTGTACAGAAACGCCCATGACTGCGTCTGTAATACGCTTCTTGCATACAAAGACGCACCATCGATCTTATTTGCAACTCTCTGGTTGCCAGGAAACCCCACTACCGTCACCACCACCACCCAGCTTATATGATTGACTATCTATAGAGTTACTTAGTGTATGTAATATAATACAGTGTATAGGGAAACCAAAATGTACATAGATATCCAGGGTCCAGAGGACTCCCATACTTGCTTCAATGCTCCATAGAACAGAAGACATCCTGAAAACCAGGGGCTTCCTTATAATGGGTGCAAAGTGTGCGGTGCCACGGGCCCCTGGGTCCAGGAGGGCCCACACAGAACACCCTGCACCCACCTCCGGACTGGCGCTGCATAGCAGCAAAAAAATCACAGGAAAAATGGTGGCATGCGCAGAAGAGATGAGACCCACGCATGCACAGTAGATAATGGCATGAAGCCAGAATCTACTGCGCTAACAGAGAAGGGGGGTGCCTAACAGAGAAGGGGGGGGGCATGGGCCCCCTCCTTTCTTAAAACACCCCTGCTGAAAACAAATTCATTTAGCTCAGGGAGGCTGGCCTTACTGCTTTGATCACTGGACCTGTACATACCGGATGTATTACATACACTGCACCTTGTATGAGGCAGACTATAGCTTGTTAAGTGATAATTATGCCCTCTTGGTGGTATGGTCATACTGGCACTAAAATCAAGCTTTAGGAAACCCCTGTTTAGAAATCCTGTGTTTGCCCTTGTGTCCCTTGCTGAATCAGGCCCTCAGGCCCATAGCTTGCATCATAGTTGTCTATTCTCCCGAAATGGCCGGGAGGCTTCTGAAAATCGGGTGGTGCATTGTGTACTAGGGGCACGGCCGTGATCACCCCCAAAGTCGCGTCAAGTACCTGTCAATGTAAGGTAATCTCTGCATTGTGTAGCAGGGGCAGGTCCGTTATCACCCCCAAAGTCGCGTCAAGTACCTGTCATACCCCCCTTACCCTTGGAAGGGGTAGCAAGTATGGGCAATGGGTTTGAGGCGGCGGTCTCACTGAGGATTTATTCACTAAGTAAGTGACAGATAGTCAGCATTTGGAGGAGGTAACAGCGAATGCCTGTAAAAATGCAGGCGTGTCTGGGACTTTTCCTATGCGTGCCCTAGCGAACCTCTGCAAATTTGTATGCAGCTGCAGAGGCCCTGGCGTCTTAGGTGAGATGCTCATTGTGGGACAGCATACTGTTGCTCCGATGTTCCCAATGTTTGGCCTTTAGTACGCAAGTGGCAGATGTGAAACGCCAGAGGTGGATGTCTCTGTGTACAAGACATCAGCTAAATCATTAGCATATTTTTTCAGAAGCACTGCGTACAGAATCATGGCTGCATCAGGATTTGCATGCACCTCTGAATCAGGCCCAATTAGTGTACATCTATGCAAAAAGGCAGATAAACATGACCAGTGCCCGCACCAATGCATTTACGGCATCAGCTGAAATAAGGACTGGATAATTCATCCAACGATGAACGTACATCTCCAATTGTTAGCGGCGCAGACCCCTAACAATCCGTGCATGTGCATGTGCAGAACGGGTCCTGCAATCTCGCTCGCAGACCCCCCCAAGCAGCAGCATGATTGACATGCTGCGATGGTTGGGGGGCGGAGCGTGCCTAGTCACCGTTCCTGGAAATGAGGGTGTGTCACCCCCGTTTTCTGGGAGGGACAAGGCCAGGGTCAGAGTCGGTGGACGCAGATTCCTGGCCTCTTACGTGACCGGCACCTGGTCAGGCTGCAGGCGGCTCTGCAAATCCGCCCATCTCTGAATCAGGCCCCAAGTACATAGTAATGTTGTTTTGGGGTCAGTAGGTGATTTTGGTATATAAGAAATATATATATTGAAAAATGTAAATTTGCTTGAACTGTGTAGTAGTTGGAAAGAATTGGGACTGCCACCAGAAATTGGGGGCCCCTGTACAGGTGAAACATTCAGTGACCCTTCCTCAAGTCATCCCCCCAACACACACATTGCTCCTTGACATACCCCATTGCCACCAGCACGGTAGGTGCAAAGGTGCTGTGTGGGACCCTGGTGCATCCCTTCCTGCCCCACCCCAAAGTACAGAAGTGCAACACATGCCACTCAGACGTCCCCACATGCCTCTTACATGGGCGTTTATGTACGCAGCAACTGTGCAAAAATATGCAAATGTCCCAGCCGCCGTGATCTGCATTGAGACGTCCAACTGCAACTTCACAAATCCAACCAATTGTGTACAAAGATGCAGCATCTGATGCAGATCTGTCGATTGATGAAATTCCGAGTAACTCTATCATCACGCAGAATGACATGAACTGAGACACCGGAGCCTTTGCAACTGTGTATGGATTGCAGTCACAGGCTTTGACATGTCCTGAAAATGGTCTTGATACGCCTGTGTTTGAGTCACCACCACCCGTTGCTGCCCACAAACGGTCGCTGCATGTCAATCACTTTGAATCCTCACTGCGAGCAACAACGGTAATCCATCAGGACGCAGGCGACGAGCGGCTCCGACGTATGCGCAGTAATTACAGCATTGGCCATTTGCGAAAACATCAGCAACATGTCCATCTCTGAATCAGGCCGATGCTCCTCAGCCCTCCTTACATGCCCCATTACAATAAAAACATCTTAAAAAAATCTGTAGAAAAGAAAAAAAAATGCTTTATTCAACTATAACAGCAGTACTTGTTCCATGGCTTTAAATCCACAATGGCTGTTTGGTAGGGATGGAATTCGTCCTGTATGATGGCTCCGTTTGCACGCAGCCGGTCGATGTTTGAGCTCTGCGCATGTGTATGCATCGCAGTGCGCGTGCGCGTACCGGGCGCTGCAATTGGAAAGCGATCTCAGTGATTGACATGAAATGACCATTTGGGGCTGCAGAGTGGGGGTGGTCGAAGGAACTCAGGCATGCCTGTGCGTTTTTAAAGGGGCCTATTCATCATCGAAGGCCACATGGCCTCCGATGATGAAGTTTTGAACTCGCTGCAAGGGATACTTAAGTATCCAACTCGCAGCGGGGGAAAAGTGACACCGGAGCAATTCATCATTGCTTCGGTGAGGAGACAACAGCTCCAAAAAGCAGTTGTCCCGTGCTACTCCTGTAGCTGCATTACTTACCTGCTCCCCATTGTCACGGCTACGCATGCATGACCTCGGGTCACGCATGCACAAAGCCGCCGGGGAGGTAGTGAAGAGGCGGCGGAGGGATCCACTCAGATCCCTCTTCGCATGCCCGGAACTCCTTCCCATAGGAAGGAGCGGGGCTACGAGAGCAAGCACTGTCTGAAGATGGCAAATGTTCTCGGCAGCAAACTCCGAAAACTTAAAATTTTCGGAGTTTGCTGATTACCATGCGTTTCCGCATGGCCATTTATCGTTTGATGAATAGGCCCCAAAGAGTATTATATAACACCAAGTTGAATAAAAGCAGCAGTATGTGTTATTACATAGACAAAATGATGCCTGTCTTTCAGCAACTAACGTCTGTTGGAGTGCAAGTGGATGATGAAGAGATTGCTACAGCAACGCTGTAGAAGTTGACATCTCAGTTTAACTTCTTGGTTGTAGCATTAGAGATAAAGTTAACCATGTCATACTATGCAGTACAATGAAACCTGCAATCATATGTGCAGGAGTACATCAGGTTGAAGATCTGACCTCCCTGCAGATTCTGGGTCCTAGTGCCTAGCATGGAAGCCCAATCCTGACTGCCTCTGTAAACTGATGCTCCATTTTGTCGAAGCTGATAATGCGCTTCTTTTAAGGGGCAGGGTTGCCATCAGTGTTCTTAACAATGCAGCTGCTCTTCTTCCTAGCAAAGGAGGAGTTATGGGCTTTTCTTGGGGTTAGCCTGCCCTGCTACGCCTTATCCAGATCTGTGCAGAGTAAAGGTCTGAGTCATTAGTGTATCTGTCATGGGTGCAGGTGTGCGGTGCACACGGACCCCTGAGTCTAGGTGGGCCCACACTGCACATCCTGCACCCATATAGTTATACTCCCCTCTCCGCATCGGTGCTACAGCAGCAGTAGAAATCACTGGTAAAATGGTAGGTGGACGGTGACCATTTGTGCATGCGCAGTAGAGATGTCACTGGGAGCATGGAATGGGCGTCATGTTCCCGGAGACCTGCGCATGTGCAGTAGACTCTGGCACAATGCCAGCAAAGCCTCTTTAAAAATCAAGATGATAGTCACCTTTTGTTTTTCCTTTACAGGTGAGTAGTCCCATGTGTACAGTATTACGATACATGAGACTGAACTCATGTGCCAGGCTTATTTAAGGTGTTACGGTCAGAATGACAACTCTTACATTACCGGTGCCAGATTATCGACCCCAGTCAGAATCCTGTGGCAGTAGGGGGAGGGTTAAGCACTAAGGGGGGAGGATTAGGGTTAGGGTGCAGGAAGAGGGAGGTTACAGTCAGGCACTAGGGGGGGAGGTTAGGGTTAGGCACCAAAGAGGGAGGGTTAGGGTAGGGAGAGGAGGAGGGTTAGCATACCGACCAACAAGTGTTGGTATGTTAACCCTGTTGGGATACCGACGTCTGGATTCTGTGTCTGATTCAGAGCCGGACGCTATTTGCGATCGCTCGTTCAGAAAAAAGGGGTGGCTATTTAAATTAACCGTTCGCTCTTTGCGGTCTGTTGACGCCTCCATGTCTGAACGAGCGAATAAAACATGCGGTCGTTATTTTGAAAAATACGCCCCCTGGCCGCTCGCATCATACGTCATGTCCGCTATTTATTAGATTAATCGAGTACATCGAACAGCGTATGAACTGCTCGCTATTCTTGTGGTTGGTTTTTCCTACCACAATCATGCGAGCAGTTCTGGCTAAAAGACACCCCACTGATGTGGTCGATGCCGCTGCTTTGTTAATTATGCACACCCTTAAAACGCCCGTTTTGACCTTTAGGCACGCCTGCGTTCTGATTTCCACTCCCCGTTTTCAAGCACCTTCCCCTGTTACCACCCACAAACGCCTCATCCTGTCACTCAAATTAGCAGGCATTCGCTATTTTGCGAGCACACGATTTTCGGCCGCACTGACTGGTTCGCGCATGCGTATTACATCCCGTACGCATGCGCAGATGTGCGACCAACGCTCGGAACGAACGAGCGGCCGCTTACGAGCGGCTCTGAATGAAGCCCTCTGACCACCAGGATCCGGACTGTCGGTATTTCATACCAATCCTGGTTTTACATCCACTTTTTCTCACAGAAGCTAAGTACAGGGCCGGCGCAATGTGGTAAGCCTGGTAAGCAATGCAGGGAGTCGCCGGGCTGGAGAGGCGCTTTCCCCAGTCCATCGCTACTGCTGCTGCGCCTGTCAAACTTTATGACAGGCAGCAGCAGAGCAGTAGCGGTAAGGCACTTCAGCCCCGATCCCCCAGTGATACTGCTACTGTAGATAGGAAGTTTTTTCCTGCTACAGCAGCCATCCAGTGGCCAAGTCTCCGCCCCCTCCCGTAGGCTGCAACCCTGTCCCCTTTCTGAGCTAGAGCACTGCGGACACTGCTGAGGACTGTGCAGCAGGAAACTGGGGCAGTGCTGGGTGGAGGTCTTATTGGAGAACTGCTGCATAGTTCTCCTTCTGGCTGGGGTGGATGGGGGTAGTTCTCTGGCAGTATAATGAGAGTGTGGTTCTCTCTCTGGCTGTATAAAGTGAAAATGTGACTTTGTAAAGCTCCACAGGACAGAATGTGGCTTATACTGTGTACATTCATATAACCATAGGACATGGAGTGTAGTGTATACAAATATTTAGATTAATATGTAATATATAGGAGGGCGCAAATTTATAGTTTTCAGGGGGCGCAAAACACCCTAGCACTGTCCTGGGCCAAGTATATGGGCTTTTAATACATTTGTGATGTATAATAAATTTATTCGTCTGTCACGTTTATTTACCATGTTTATTTATTGTGAAACTATACTTAACAAAAGTGTGTAACACCACTAGTGCCGTGGGTGTTTAATTCCATTGGACACAACTCTCAATAGCTTTGAACATTTGTACTGAAACAAAGATGTCATGGGGCTAACTGAATCCCTGAGTACATTGCAAAATGTCTTGGCTAAGACAGTTTTCCAGTCCTAGATTTTATAGTTGTATACCTGTACACAGCCCAATATCCATTCCTACCACTTAATCATCTCGCAGGGCTTGATTCACCATATGCCAGAAGACAGTGAAATCATTTCCTTTCTTTGGCCATATGAGGTATGTCTTCTGTTTTAATAGTCTTCTCATCTGGTGATAAGGGGAAAGCCTGTGATTCGGGATTTTTTCTAAAAACAACAAAATCAGTACATCAGCATGCTCATCAAAAAGGCGATAGCTGGCCACCTGCATTTCCTTGGAACACCATTCACTGTCTAAGTAGTGTCTACTGATGACACAAATTGTTTTTCTGCTGCTGTAGATGCTATCGATGATATTATCCACAATAGCTTTTCCTGGTTCAAAGTCCCGGTGATGAAGACAGAGCTTCCAATGATAGGTTTCTTCTAGGTTTGGTACGAGATGACTAAAAACCCACTCTTCATCACTACAGTTGTAGGAGATGAAAGCATCATACGTATACTCTCGTTTCTTCCCTTTGTATTTCCTGTCATACAAATAACCTTGGAGCATGTAATAATAGTACACAATTTGCCGATTTAAACACTTCCACACTGTCAAAGACACCAACAAAATGCTGATGGACAAACATGTGGACAAAAAGAGTACAAAGTCATAGTTAGGCCTACATGAATCAGTGTTCATAGTGACAAGCTTATGTCCCCTTTTGGATGGCGGATAAGCACATTGAAAATCATAAAAATTGAGCACTTGGGTTTTTACGTCAGATTGCGCCCAGTTTAGAAACCATTGGTTGTCACAATTGCAGTACAGTGGGTTACTGCGTAAGTCAAGGAATTTGAGAGATGGTAGTGCTTGACGTTGTTTGTCAGTGAATATGTTTAGCTGATTACCTGCAGCTCGAAAGACTACTAGTTTGGAAAAATGTAATACAGTTAGAAAGTCAAGCGATTCAAGCTTTAGTCGATTCAGGTGGAGTTCACTCAAATTGTGTACAGGCTTTAATAGATTCTTATCCAGCATCTGGATAGGGTTATTGCCCAAGTCCAATTCTTTTAGCTGAGGAATATATGAAAGCACATTTTCGTCAATTTCAGACAGGGCTAAATTGCCTATTTGGAGTTTATTTAAAGCCACCAAGCCTTCAAAAATATTACCTGGCAAATTCCTCATGCCGTTGTGACCCTGACTATTAAGACTAAGAAACTTTAAAGATTTTAAGATTTGGAAAGGTGGGACATCTAGTTTTTTTGAAGATTCATATTCTATGTAATTGCTAAAAAGTTGCAGTTCAACAAGTGACTTCAGTCCTTGGAAAGTATTATTTTGAAAATTATTTCTTGTTATTTTATTGCTGCCGAGTAGTAATGTTTGCAAGTTTTCAACCCCTTCAAAGGCTCGTGGGTATATGACTTCTATTTGATTGTCTATCAAATTTAAAAATTTCAGGAGTGTTAAGTTTGTAAAAGTATATGCAGTGATATAACTTAATTTGTTTTTTCTCAGTATCAGGTCCTGCAGATTTCTGAAATTAGCTGCAAATGACTCTGAAATATCAAGAAGGTAATTTTGTCCCAGGTTCAAATATTGCAGACTCCAACTCACAGGCGATGAAGATTGAAAAAAAGAAATCCTGTTTCCAGATAAATCTAAATATTTTAGTTGACTATATGACTTGGTGTCATTCAGATATACTGTTGTAAGCTGATTGGTGCTGAGGTTCAATCTTTCCAAAATGATCAACTGGGATAAATCATCTGGAAGTGATGTTAATTTGTTATTGGCCAATGTCAGATGCATAAGGGAAACTAAATTGTAAAATGTTCCTGCAGGAACATGCACAAAACGATTGTGAGATAAATCCAAGTTTTTTAAGGAAGTGCAGTTTTGAAAAATATAAGGTTTAAGCCCAGTGTAATCATTACCCTGGAGATGAAGAGTTTGCATTTTGGGGTGTTTAAGGCATATTTCTTGGATAATGTGGTCAGAGTCTGTTAGGTTTAAATAACCAAGATTAATTTCCTCCAAGGAGCTGCAACTGAGACTCTGGATAACTTCTAATATGTCTGGTGGTTTCAGTTTTATGCCTTCCATGATTAATCTCTTTAGCCCCTTCAGGAAGCAAGGGTCCTTTATTGACCACACAACAGGTGGTCCACAAAATGATATATCCAGGGATGTTAGGTTCTGTAGAATTTGGGTTGTAAAGTTGATTGATGAAAATAGATTTTTTGTAGCATCAATAATATGAAGTGAATCAGATATATTTTCAATATCTGAAGATGAAAATAATAAGAGGCTGCAGTTTCCAATATATATCTCTTCCAAGCTGTGTAGCTGAAGAACAGTACTTATAACTTTAAGTGTGCGGAGGGGGTTTGATGAAAGACCAAGAACTCTTAGATCTCCTAAAGCAGAAAAAGCCATCGGCTGTATAGTCATAATGCCATTATTGTCCAATAACAAAGTGCTAAGGTTTTGCAGTCCTTCAAACATTTCAGCGTTTAGAGATGATAACCTATTTTTACTAAGGTTCAGTAGCTTCAGTCGAGATAACTTTTGGAAACTTCTCATCTCAATCAAGTGTATTAAATTGGTTGAAATATTTAGTTCCAGCAGGTAACTAACATTGCTGAAATCTGCAGCCTTTATAACTTCAATTCTATTAAAAGAAATGTCTAGAATGGATGTTGTTGGAGGTAGCTGCTCAGGAACATGATCTAAGCCCTTGTTGTAGCAGAGAACTTTAGGTTGATTCAGATTGTGAACCTCACAGCCCCGTATTGCAAAGGCATCTCCTTGTTTGATTGAAGATAGTAATATAAGCCATGTTAGTGGGACGAATATCATCTTTGTGATTAGGGCCATATGATGTGGAGTAGAGACTACTAGATAATTGTAGAAACTAATCCTTGCTGGATTTCATTCTAAACATAAATTAATTTCCATGATTGTCTGTAACCGTGCTCAGTATTCTTGGTGATATTGTTAGAAGCAGTCATTCCAGCTGTGACCATGTAACTTCACCTAGTGGAAAACAAAAATAAAAGGACAATTCTTAGGATACCATTTTAGCTGAACTTTAGCATGTTCTTCGTGTCTCTTCTCCACCTCTTCTCAAAAATATCCCATCAATCTTATTTATACATCTAATCCAAGTCGGACTGGGACATGAAGGGCCCACAGGGGGAATGCAATTGTAGGGGCCCACTGAAGGGAGGTGGTGCAAAGCTAAAGGGGTGTGGCCAGCCAGGGGTGTGGCTAGCTAGCAGAGGAGCATAAGTAACATTTAGAAAAATGCACAGGTCCAAAGCCAAATTAAAAATAAAATCAATAACAATAATAAAGCTGAATTTGGTGTTCTAGTTATAATTTAAAACTAGGTAAGTAATAATTTTTACGACCAGTCTCCAGAAGGCATAGGGTTTAGAAGCTGTAGCTCTAGTCACCTTGGGCTACCTTGGATACAGCATCAGCATTGTAAAGTCTGAAATGTATGTACGGTGAGAGAAAAACCCATTGTTAGTCCTGTTACATTAAGGTGCCAGCACCTGCTACACTTTGTGCCACAGTGCCCATCATATAATGCAGAGAGTTGTCGCATTAATAACTATATAATGCAAAGAGTGTCTCAGTGCCCGCCATATACATAATATAGAGTGCTGCAGTCCCACCATATAATGCATATAATGCAGAGTGCCTCAGTGCCCACCATATAAAGCAGAGTGCCGCAGTGGCCACCATATAATGCAGAGAGTGCCACAGTGCCTACCATATGATGCAGTGTCGCAGTGCCTGCCATGTAATAATAGAATGTTGCAGTGCCCACCATATAATGCAGAGAGTGTCGCAGTGCCCGCCATGTAATAGAGTGCCCACCACATAATGCAGAGAGTGTCACAATGCCCACCATATAATGCAGAGTGCCGCAGTGCCCACCATATAATGCAGAGTGTCCCCGCACACCTTGCACCCATTGTAAAGATGCCTATGACCCTTTACACACACTATATTAATACACCCCACCCCAACACACACATACAACATTATTACACCACCATAGATAATATTAAAACACAGCATCCCCCAGAAAAAAACAAATCCACCCTTCTCCCCCCCACCAAATACCAACCCCCTTAGATAACACTAAAACATTTTTGACACCACTAGTCACACATACCTGCCCAGAGGGAGTATATGTCTTTCATTGATGGATGGACCTGGCTCCTCTGGTCTGTGTTTGTGCACTGCAGTGAGGGCCTCCAGCAGCCTGGGCTCCTTCCCCCGCTGGCTGCTCGTGACATCACAGTGGAAAATTGTAGGAACCTACTTTACACGGGAAGTGGGCGGAGCTTCGACCTGTTGCGGTTGGGCGGGGCTTCATTGGCTGTGGACGGGGCTTCGTAAGGCCGGGGTCTGGTGCTTCACTCGCTCATTTTGTTAATCAGACCCTGACGGCAGCGTACCCCCCCGTTCGTGCAACACTAAGCCCCGCCCCATAACAGAAAGGCGTGGCCACCATGCATTGGGGCCCACCGGGGAATTACCCGAATCCCCGGCAGCCCAGTTTGAGCCTGCATCTAATCCCCTCACAATATAGTGGCATGAAGATGTCTCCAAGTGTCTTGTGTTATGTAGTTTGCTATGGAAGTAATTTGTGATCTCTACCTCAACTTGTACAGAGCCACAGTGTAAAACTATGAGTAAAGTAGATTAGTGAATGATTAGGCACTGTTCAACACCAAATGGGACCATATAGATATATAGTATATAAAATTGGAAAAGTGCAATATAAACATTCATTGTTGTACTCATTGAAGTTTACATATATAGTTTGCCATCTATTTGATATTTCTTGTACCTAATTCCGTACTTACTATGTCTCATGTCTCTGTTGAATGGCTTCTAACCATTCACCAATCTACTTTACTTATACTGTATATTACCAAGTGAGGTAGCACTCTTGTGGTGCTATGTCTCGCACTGTGCTAACTCTCTAATTAGAGGGTTTATGTCACTGATGGGTAGCAGCTGCTTTATTCTTATGCAGAGTGAAGTTTTTATTTTGTATTTATATTTGTTCAAGAGATATTACCACTGGATCAAATAAACTTTTATGTGAACATCAACACCTCTGGGGGGAGATGTACTAAGCTCTGAAAAGTGATAAAGTGCAGAGTGATAAATGACCAACCACTCAGCTCCCAACTGTCATGTTACAGGCTGTGTTTGAAAAATGACAGTTGGGAGCTGATTGGCTGGTGGCTCTCCACTTTATCACTTTCAGAGCTTAGTACATCTGGTCCCAGGTGAGTGTAAACTTCAATCAATCCTTGTAAAAAGAAACCTTTATATGAATGCATTTTATTGTTAAGAGGTGAGTTCCAGGAGAAGAACTTCAAGCATTTGGCTCGTTCATATACATTGGCATAATTTGATGTCTTGTTTCTTCTATCCCTGAGCAGAAGTCTCTATCAAAGAGGACATAATCTATACGCTAAATAAGAAGACTGAGCTTAATACTTGGAACACTCAATATTTTGTTATATTGCTTGGAGGTGTGGTGCACTCAAGTGTGGACTAAGCTGCAGTTGTGGGGCACAGGTTGCTTTGTCTCTTGTTCAGAGTTACGCTGCTTTTTGTGATTAAGAATTTAGTAATACCACTACACTACAGAAAATATTAAGTGGACAATAATAAATAAAAATTATATTATGGCCCCAATATTTATATTTTAATTCATTTAAGGGGCACTATTCTATCTGATAACATCCAAAGGTGCAAAGTTAATTATTGTTAAATCTAAAAGATTGGTGGGAATCGAACCCAAAATCTCAGTGCTAAGGCAGTAATGCTAACCATTACACCATCCATGCTGCCATTTAATATAAGGACACAGTTAGAGGACACCAGATTTATATTACTGTCCTTGTACCCACCAACCAGGGGCATCTAGAAAGGCCCAGTGCTGCTGCGTAGGAGAGGGGGGTTTTCGCTTTTACATTTCTTTATTTTATTTAAGACAGACAATTTACTTATATTTGTATATGCTAAGAAAGTTGGGATTGTGATGTCTAAAGTAGCAGTTTGGCCTTTAGTAAATCTGGTGGTTTGAAAACCACAAAGAAAAACACTTTTATGAAATTCACACTTTGATCAATTTTGTCCCGTCTGTGGGGCAAAGAAAATAGTGTAGAATGTGTCATTTATATGGACACAACATTCCTTTAGCAGATGTTGATGTATATGTTGTCCCTCACCTTAAGATAGCCAATGAGAATTAGAAGTAAAACAATTGCTAGACTAAATTAACCATATAGGAAAGCTGTAAATGAGAGTAAATGTCACTACACTATGCAATATGGGTTTGATAATAGAGAAATTCACATTTTTGTGAATTAAATTTAGACTTCATATTTACTTCATTAGACTTGTAAGAACTTGTGCCTTATTACCACCATGGAGGGTCCATCAATCATGTTGGTTATGAGCATTCAATAGGGTCTATGTGCTAAGCATTGTAGAGAGATGTCGACTGAGAGAATGCACCAACCAATCAGCTCCTAACTCACTTTACAGGTTGTGTTTGAAAAATGTCAGGAGCTGATTAGTTGGTACTTTATCTCTGTCCACATTATCTCTCTCCAAGGCTTAGCAAATAGGCCCCTATAAGAGGTAGATGGACCTTTATTAAAAAAAAATGGAAATATATATTGGCAGCAAGGAACTGATTACAGCCAGGTTTAGCAAACCCCATAAAGGATTTTGAAGTGCCGCAATAAGACGTGCCTCATCATCAAGGGTATTACCAGCTCCCTTGAGTGCCAGAGAATGTTCTCTAGCACAACCAGTTTCTGCCCAGTACGGGGGGGGGTTAGGGTTAGGCACCACTGGGGGGAGGTTATGGTTAGGCACCCCCTTGGTCGAGTTAGGTTTAGGGTGCGGGAGGGGGTTAAGGTTAGGCACCACTGGGGGCAAGTTAATGTTATACACCCCCCAGGGAGGTTAGGGTTAGGCACCACCAAGGGAGGGCTAGGGGGGGGAGGCAGGAGAGTGTTAGCATACTTACCAGCCCCAGTCGGGATGTTTAGTCTTCGGGCTTCAGCCGCCAGTATTTCATACCCATTCCGTATGCACATATGGTTAGAGTGAATAAAAGTCCAATGGCTCAACTAATTTGCTGTTAGACAAAAATGCAGCTGGTTGCAGTTCTGTGTGTATTATTGCAAATTGAGTAGCCACTGAATGCGCACTAAATTCTTGCCCACATTGGACTTAGTAAGCATATCATGGCAGGTACAGGTGGTGGAGCATAATAGAGCTAAAACTGTGAGTATCTTAGCTGTTGTCCAATATGTGCAACTTTTGCATTGATCTCTAGATGAGTTCAACCTTAATAAAAATTAAAAAAAAAAGTTGAATAGCAGATTGGTTTTACCTTTACTACAGTGACCACACCCATTTAGCAATGAGGTGTGTTAAACACTACTGGAAATAGTATACCCCCCTGCATTAAACTAAATGTTATTTTGGATAGTCCCCATTGGCCAACATAAATGTAAGGAGAACATGATATAGGGAAGTGATGAGTAATTCTAGTTTTGCTAAATTACCAGAAACATTCCACATTCTAGGAGGTATATTTACTAAAGTGCTTGTTTTTAGAAGTGGAGATGTTACCCATAGCAACCAATCAGATTCTAGCTATTATCTTCTAGATCGAGAAGGTGCTAGATAAATGTTAAGTAGAATCTGGTTGGTTGCTATGGGCAACATCTCCACTTCTAAAAACCCGCTCTTTAGTAAATATACCCCTTGCTGTATGCTATACAATATCAAATTAACAATTTGCGTATTGAGGGCCTGATTCAGCAAGGATCGCTATTGCGATTGCAGTAGCAATTGCACATGTAGTTCTGCTGCAAAAGTATGCTAATAATTGCAATCGCAAAGCATTCACACTGACGACATGCAGACGCCCACTTCCCCTCTCGCACATCTGTAATACATTACAATCCAGCCAACACATCGGTAACATCGAAGTACATCGGAGCCACTCGCACATTTAAGGCAGGTCTGACCCTATAACTAAATTGCTTTCTTTCCTGCACGCAGTGAAAGCTCAAGCTGCGTATGCCAGCGCAAAGGCTAATTTATGTATGCCCCTGCAACGGCGTACAAATGCACTGGCACGCCTGGGCTTCTCCGACTACCCTCCCCCCCGTCACCACCCCCGAATCGGTACTTCCTGTCAATCACTCTGTGATGGGTCTGCTTAGTCACTGCGATCGCAGACCAGATCGCAGTGGTGCCTTTGCGCACGCGCACTGCAATGCATACACATGCGCAGTGAGAAACAATCGGCCGTCTGCGTACACTTTAGCAGTTGCGATCGTTGTTGAATCGGACCCTCAGACAACTGCATAGTTCCTCTTTGCTTCTTTCTACCAACTGACTACATCTGAATCATAATATAAAATATTGCTTAAACTATTCTTTTATTCATCAATGCTTAGAAACAAAGTACTTCAGAGCTTAATAAACATTATTTTGTTTGTTTAATTATATCTATAAAGGGTACATTTATTAAGCTTCAGTTGTTTTTTTATGGTTTTCCATCAGTATCGCAATTCGCAGATTTACTAAAGGCAAAACCGACTTACAAAAACTTTTAACAATAGCCAGATGTTAGTAGGTAATAAAAGTATACATGTTACGACAAGAAATGTTTACATGGCCAAAAACTTAAACAATATGTTTCTTTCATATCGTGGAAAGTGGTCAACTATGTCTTGCACAACAAAATAAAGTAAGAAATAAAATAGGAACTAAAATAAAAACTCTTTGTTCTTAACCATGATAAAATTAGAAACTGGGCAATACTTAATTCATAATAGGACTGGACTGAATGAAACCTTTAGCAGGTGTCTAGTCCAGTTATTAATGCCTTTTGGCACTGCGGCAAATTCATGTCAACAGTTTTCAAATTCTTTTCCAACTGAACAATTGCCTGAAAATCACACAATGCAGAATTGTATATACGTTCTCTTCCACACTATGGCAATGCTTAAACAGAAATAAAATCAAAGCTGTAGATAGTGACATAATTTTGACAAAGCAATACTGATATAAACTGAACTATAGGAACTGTGAGACAAGGACTACATGTAAATCTTTATAATGCCCTAAATTCTCAGATTACTAGCTATTGCTTACATACAAATCTAATGGTGCGTACACACGGGTCGATTTTTTGGATGACTGAACGATAACGATGTCGTTATAGTTCAGTCGTCCTAAAAATCATCCAGTTTCAGCCCCAAAATGATGAACCATAACTACCAATGCGCGCTCCCGTTTGTAGTTGGTAGTTACCGTTCATCGCCCGAACCTCCCGTTGAAACCTTACGATAATGTCAGGTTGAACATATTCGGGGATGAGGGAGGGAGCCCGGCACTGAACGAAATCGTTTTTGATTTCGTTCAGTGATTTGCTCCGTGTCATGAACGACACTGAGCACACCCCTGCCGGGGACACACAGGACGGTTTCGTTAGGGGAGCGAATCGTCCCGTGTGTATGCACCTTTAGTCTTGAGAGAATGTTTAAAGCAAAAATTTTATTCCAACCTTATTAAAGCCAGAAGTGATCGAAGGAAGAACTCGCTGAGGTACTTACCCTAGTGTATAAACTTAAAAGTTGCCTGGTTTTCTTGTTGTTTTGAAATATCGTTGTGAACTGAAGGAGTGATCAATGTTTGGTGAGGAAGGCGGAGACTGAAGTCTCAAGTTACTGGATTGTACCTGCTGTTTCATTCTAGCACAGTGACTGCATACAAACTGTTTCATCATCACTTTCCACTGGTTGCAAAATTTGCCAGCAGTATTCTGTTTTCCTGTGTTCTAATTGTTCTATATGTGACGGCAACGTGTTAACAGCAACTATCAAGATCATTGTGCATGATTTGTTTTATTATTTAATTGTGTTGCATTTTAAAATGGGCTTATTATCAATAATTAGAACATTGATTTCCAGAAAAAGAGGAAACTGACTTGTTTTAAAAAAATCCCCTTTTCTTTGACTCATGCCTGCCTTCCAGGGATATTGTGACACCTTTTCGATGGCATGAAAGATGGTGGGTTCTGCTCCCCACATAGAGGAATACCATAAAATTGACTACTTCTGTAAAACTATAAAAGAGCATCCGGGCAGTATAAATACAGCCACTCGTATAGCCATCAGTGTTCTGGGATGGGTACGGGATGCTGGTGCTCGGCATCCCGGTGGTCAAAATCCAGACGCTGGCATTCCGACAGGGTTATGATATTGACACCCGTCAGTAGGTAACCTTACCCACCCCCTCTCTCTCCCTGGTGCCTGAACCTAACCTCCCCCCTAGTGCCTAAACCTAACCTCCCCCTCCCCACACCCTAAAGCGAACCCTCCCCCCTAGTTCCAAACCCTAACCCTCCCCTTAGTGCCTAACCCTCCCCCCAACCCCGCTACTTACCTTGGGGATACCGGCGCTGGGATTCTGACAGGTGTCGGGTTTCCGTCATCGGGTTTCTAATGCGAGCATCCCCTGCGCCAGGATACTGAACATATCCCAATGTTCTGGAGAGCAGCGGCCATTTTCTTGTAGCACACATGCTCCTTATTCTTCTCCCCACTATTTTCTCTATGGTGGAGAAGAGTGATGGCGTCATCAATGTGTCCTGTGGGCTGAACCAGATTTATGTGCTGCCTAGAAGCCAGGAGATAATGAACTGCATTCACAAGAATAGAGCCCCACCTACACTGAGCCAATTTGCCTCAAAGTATGCATACAGTAGAAAACTGAGAGAGAACAGTGTTTCTGGGCAACAGGAAGCCCCCACTTCCAGACTTGGTGTAGTTATTATAAACTATATGAACTTAAAACACACTGCCATAGTGTATACATACTGTGATAATTAGGATCTCTTGGATACAACCGAATCAGATATTGTCCTGCCCACAAGTCTGCAGAAGCTTTATCTTTCAAAATTAAATGGTAGAAAACCTGAGATTATATCAAAGAATCAATGCAATAATGATGTTCAATAAACATATATGTGATCGTACCTGCAAAACAATTTCTAATTTATTACTCATAAAAGTCAACAACCATATATGAAAGCAAATGGAGATATATTCCAGGAATCCAGGGCCATGTGAATCTTAAGACATAGAGTTAACCACAAGCGCTGCGATCGCTTCCGAGGGTCTACGATGTACCAATGTTTTAAAGCACTTCCTGGAGATGACGTGCACTAGTGGGCGTCTAAATACACGCTAATGGGCATCTACATTGACAAAGTGTTCGCTCGCCAAAACATTGTGGGCACGCTTATGCCTTGCCGAGCGAGCGGCTGCCTTGATGTCACTTTGCAAAATTTAAATACGCTGGGAGCGAGCGGCCACAATTAGCGAGCGGGTCTGAATGAGCTCCAGAATTCATTATATCAAAATAATATGCATATGTTTACTTAACTTGAGTGAGTGGTGTTCCTAATGTAACCCTGGTTAAGGGTTACGGAGATATAGATATATAGATATATATACACGACACACACAGTATATATATATATTAGGGGTGTGCACCGGCCACTTTTCGTGTTTTGTGTTTTGGTTTTGGATCTGGATCTTTCTTCGTGTTTTGGATCTGGATTGGTTTTGCCAAAACCACCCTTCCGTGTTTTGGGTTCTGGGTTTTGTGTTTTGGATCTGTATTTTTTTTTTTAAAAAGCATAAAAACAGCTAAAATCACTGAATTTGTGGGTTTTTCTGCTCCTATGCTATTATTAACCTCAATAACCTTAATTTCCACTCATTTCCAGTCTATTCTGAACACCTCACACCTCACAATAGTGTTTTTATGTCCAAAAGGTTGCACCGAGGTAGCTGGATGACTATGCTAAGAGATACGAGTGGGCGGCACAAACACGTGGTCCATCTAGGAGTGGCACTGCAGTGGCAGACAGGATGGCATTGAAAAACTAGGCCCCAAACTGTACATAATGCAAAGAAAAAAAAGAGGTGCAAGATGGAATTGTCCTTGGGCCCTCCCACCCACCCTTATGTTGTATAAACAGGACATGCACACTTTAACAAACCAAACATTTCAGCGCCAGGGTCTGCCACACGACTGTGGCTGAAATGATTGGTTCGTTTGGGCCCCCACAAAACAAGCTGGTAATTAATCTGTCCCTGCACAAATTGGCTCTACGGAGGCAAGATGTCGTCCTCATCCTCCTCATCCACCGATTCCTCACCCTCTTCAGTGTTGTGTACATCCTCATCCTCACAGAGTATTAATTCGTCCCCGCTGGAATCCACAACCACAGGTCCCTCTGTACGTTCTGGAGGCTGGTCTCCCTGGAAGAGTAGATAATTCATTTTATGAACATCATCTTCTCCACATTTTGTGGAAGCAACCTCCTACGCCTTTCGCTGACAAGTTTCCCGGCTGCACTAAACACTCTTTCGGAGTACACACTGGAGGGGGGCAACTCAGGTAAAATAGAGCCAGTTTGTACAGGGACCTCCAAATTGCTTCTTTTTCCTGCCAGTACAGGTACGGACTGTCTGACATGCCTTCTTGGATGCTGTCACCGATGTAATCCTTTAACAGACAGACGCACGCTTGTCGCTGCTGCTTTGAGGATGCAAGTGCGGCTACAGCCCACACAATTCACAAAGACAGAAAAAAGAAGAAGAATATTTTTATTGTTTGTGTAGCACACTTTGAGGGTGTCACCACCCTTTAACAGACAGACGCACGCTTGTCGCTGGTGCTTTGAGGATGCAAGTGCAGCTACAGCCCACACAATTCACAAAGACAGAAAAAAAAAGAATATTTTTATTGTTTGTGTAGTACACTTTGAGGGTGTCACCACCCTTTAACAGACAGACGCATGCTTGTCGCTGCTGCTTTGAGGATGCAAGTGCGGCTACATCGCACACAAGTCACAAACACATTAAAAAAATAGTTTTTTATTTTTTGGATCACTTTGAGAGTTACACCACCCTTTAACAGACAGACGCATGCTTGTCGCTGCTGCTGCTTTGAGGATGCAAGTGCGGCTACAGCCCACACAATTCACAAAGACAGAAAAAAAATGAACAATATTTTTGTTTGTGTAGCACACTTTGAGGGTGTCACCACCCTTTAACAGACAGACGCACGCTTGTCGCTGCTGCTTTGAGGATGCAAGTGCGACTACAGTCCACACAATTCACAAAGACAGAAAAAAAAAGAACAATATTTTTATTGTTTGTGTAGCACACTTTGAGGGTGTCACCACCCTTTAACAGACAGACGCACGCTTGTCGCTGCTGCTTTGAGGATGCAAGTGCGGCTACAGCCCACACAATTCACAAAGACAGAAAAAAAAGAACAATATTTTTATTGTTTGTGTAGCACACTTTGAGGGTGTCACCACCCTTTAACAGACAGACGCACGCTTGTCGCTGCTGCTTTAAGGATGCAGGTGCGGCTACAGCCCACACATTTCACAAAGACAGAAAAAAAAGAACAATATTTTTATTGTTTGTGTAGCACACTTTGAGGGTGTCACCACCCTTTAACAGACAGACGCACACTTGTCGCTGCTGCTTTGAGGATGCAAGTGCAGCTACAGCCCACACAATTCACAAAGACAGAAAAAAAAAGAAGAATATTTTTATTGTTTGTGTAGCACACTTTGAGGGTGTCACCACCCTTTAACAGACAGATGCACGCTTGTCGCTGCTGCTTTGAGGATGCAAGTGCAGCTACAGCCCACACAATTCACAAAGACAGAAAAAAAAAGAAGAATATTTTTATTGTTTGTGTAGCACACTTTGAGGGTGTCACCACCCTTTAACAGACAGACGCACGCTTGTCGCTGCTGCTTTGAGGATGCAAGTGCGGCTACATCGCACACAAGTCACAAACACATTAAAAAAAGTTTTTTATTTTTTGGAGCACTTTGAGAATTACACCACCTTTTAACAGACAGACGCACGCTTGTCGCTGCTGCTTTGAGGATGCAAGTGCGGCTACAGCCCACACAATTCACAAAGACAGAAAAAAAAACAATATTTTTATTGTTTGTGTAGCACACTTTGAGGGTGTCACCACCCTTTAACAGACAGACGCACGCTTGTCGCTGCTGCTTTAAGGATGCAGGTGCGGCTACAGCCCACACATTTCACAAAGACAGAAAAAAAAAGAAGACTATTTTTATTGTTTGTGGAGCGCACTTTGAGGGTTACACCATCCTTTAAGCAGACGCACGCTTGTCGCTGCTGCTTTGAGGATGCAGGTGGAATCTAGACGGGATTTGGAACCGGGGACACACTACCTCCATCAATTGTCTAAATCCCACTGCACTAATGGCGGATACCGGACGCACGTCTAACACCAACATAGCAGTCAAGGCCTCAGTTATACGTTTTGCTTCAGGATGACTGCTGTCGTACTTCATCCTCATCGCTAGGGACTGTTGGAGGGTCAATTGTTTAGTAAAAGTAGTGATGTTCCTACTTCCTCTCTGGGATGATGAACAACTCCCAGCAGCAGCAACAGCACTAGGAGGAAGTGGTTCTTGATCTTTCAGTATTTTATTTTTATCGGAGAAAGTTTGGTCCTCCATTAATGTTATATTGATATATACGTGCGGCTAAAGCGCACACAAACACAGAAAGTATTTATTTATTTTTGCTGGAGAATAGTGCACTTTGTGGGTTACACCACCCTTTAAGAAATGAGCCAGCCGGCTCTTTACTTATGGGACACAGGCGCACGCTTGGCGCTGCTCCTTTGTTGATGCACGTGCAGCCACAGTGCACACAATTCACAAACACAGAAAATAATTTTTTTTTTAGTTTGGACTGGAGTGTACTTTGGGGGTTACAGCACCCTTTAACGGTCAAGCCAGCCGGCCCTTTACTTATGTGACAGGCGCACGCTTGGCACTACTTTGTTGATGCACGTGCGGCTACTGCGCACACAATTCTCAAACACAGAAAATATATATTTTTTTGGTTTGGAGTGTACTTTGGGGGTTACAGCACCCTTTAACGGTCAAGCCAGCCGGCCCTTTACTTATGACACAGGCGCACGCTTGGCACTACTTTGTTGATGCACATGCGGCTATTGCGCACACAATTCACAAACACACAAAATATTTTTTTTGGGGTTTGGAGTGTACTTTGGGGGTTACAGCACCCTTTAACGGTCAAGTCAGCCGGCCCTTTACTTATGACACAGGCGCACGCTTGGCACTACTTTGTTGATGCACGTGCGGCTACTGCGCACACAATTCACAAACACAGAAAATATGTTTTTTTTGGTTTGGAGTGTACTTTGGGGGTTACAGCACCCTTTAACGGTCAAGCCAGCTGGCCCTTTACTTATGACACAGGCGCACGCTTGGCACTACTTTGTTGATGCACGTGCGGCTACTGCGCACACATTTCACAAACACAGAAAATAATATTTTTTATGGTTTGGAGTGTACTTTGGGGGTTACAGCACCCTTTAACGGTCAAGCCAGCCGGCCCTTTACTTATGACACAGGCGCACGCTTGGCACTACTTTGTTGATGCACGTGCGGCTACTGCGCACACAATTCACAAACATACAAAAAATATAATTTTTTTAGCACTTGGGGGGAGCACCCCTGATGGACAGAGCACCCCCTGGACAACACTACAGCACCCCTTTAGGACTGGGACACTGCACAGGACTTTGGAGTGGACACAGCCCCTATGGAGAACTGACTGCACAACACAGTCCAGCCAGCCCCTATGGACTTTGAAGTAGTGGACACAGCCCCTATTATCAACAGCAGCACAGCACAACACAGCCAGCCCCTATGGACTTTGAAGTAGTGGACAACAGCAGCACAGCGCAGCACAGCACAGCACAACACTACTCTGCACTACACTACACTACACTACACAGCCCAGCCAGCCCTAACTCCCACCCTCCCTCTTCACTGTCCACAGCCGAGTGAGAAAATGGCGCCGACGCGGGTGCCTTATATAGGTTCCAAAACCCGCAAGACTCGGAAGGCGGGATGATGACGTTTTGCCTCGATTTCAGATCCGAGTCAGGCGGGAAAAGTCGAGCCTGACTCGGATCTGCCTCGGATCGGGGGGGCTCGGGGGGGTTCGGATTTCAGAAATCCGAACCCGCTCACCCTTAATATATATGTATATATATAATATATATATATATATATATATATAATTCATCTGATAATTCATATATTTGCCACCAAAGGAAATATTTTATTTAAAGTTAATAAATAATATATATAATATTTTATTGCAATTCATGTATATTCAATGAAATGTGTGATGTATATGGACACTGCTGAATTTTGTGTTATGTACTGTAGTGCTTGTGTACACTTTCAGAAATGGCATCCAATGCAGCACAGGCTGCTGATGGCATGTGCCAGAAATAGCACGAGCCCACACTGAGGAAACCCTGCTAACTCATGGGGGGCATCCACTAAACGATTTTAGCCCTGTCCAACCTCCAAACGATTTTCCCTTGAATTTTCCCTTGAAATTTGATCTTCCACTCTAAACGATTTGCAAACGATTTGCAAACGATTTTCAAAAGACCTAAGGATAAACGATGTCGTTTCAAACTGATTGACAGCTTTCAGCTATAGTGGGCAGATAATATTTTAGAGGGGTGGGCGTGGCTATAATGAGGGAATAAATAGGCGGCGGCCATAATACTCATTGCATTTATGCTCTGTGGCTAGTTTGTTTTGGTTTATACCTGCTGAACGCTGTTGCATTGCTCATTTGCTGTGGTTTGTTTTTGGCTTGTCTTATTTCTCTTCCTCATGGATCCTTCTTATCGCTATCGTGTGATGACAGCATATGCTGGAGTCGTGCTTTTAGCTGATAGGGAGAGGTCTGAGAGACGGAGAAGGGTGCACTCATGCTGGGCCAGGGAGTGGTTGCTGCAGAGGGATACTCTGTCGCACATGCCACTGCTGATGGGACTTCGTGAGAACAACCCTGATGACTTCTGAAACTATCTGAGGATGGATGACGTCACCTTCCGGGAGTTATTGAGTTTGGTGACGCCCTATATCGAGAGGCAGGATACGAGGAGATACCACCTGATACCCCCTGAGGAGAGGCTGATTGCTACCCTGCGGTTCCTGGCGACTGGCAGATCCCTGGCTGACTTAAAGTTTGGCACCCTCATCTCTGCGCAAACTTTAGGTCGCATCATTCCGGAGACCTGTTGAGCCATATTTATGGTTTTGAAGGCTGAGTATTTTAAGGTAATCACATTTTATACTGTTCATTTATTAAGTGATCCAGGAACCCATTACCCCCCTCTCCCCTCAGAAATGTTTGTATGTGCAGGACTCCTAGTATAGACTTGCAGGTCCCCGCAGTCTGCCCTAATCTCTCACACATCATGTGCTGCCCCTCTACTATATGCTGCAGGACCCCACATTCCCCCCCATCCCCCGAAATGTGTATGTGCAGGACTCCTAGTATACACTTGCAGGTCCCCGCAGTCTGCCCTAATCTCTCACATATCATGTGCTGCAGGACTCCACTATCCCCCCCCTGAAAAGTGTATGTGCAGGACCCCACTATCCCCCCCCCCCCCCGAGATGTGTATGTGCAGGACTCAAGAGTAATTTTATTTGCTAAAACACACTTCACATACCCTTTTTTAATAATCTGTTTTAAATTGGAATATAATGGGGTTGATGTATGAAGCTCAAAACCAGTATCAGCGCACGTTATGTGCGCTGATACCGCTTCTCCCCGCTGTATGATCGGGGCGTCTGGATGGTAAATGATAGGGGCGCTATGTGCCTCTGTCATTATTGGTGCTGCTATCTACAAGATAGCAGCGCCGAGCATAAGCGCTATATATGAACGGCAATACCGCATGACCATTCGTCAGGCTGTAGCTGGCGTTATGGATAGCTACAGCCTGGCGCTAGCCTATACCCACAACAGGGACAGCGCTGTCCCTTCTGGGGCTGCTGCCGGCTCTAGGGCTGCACGTGGGGATCTCGCGATACTGGCGAGAGCCGGCCGGGACAGAGACACAGTGCATCAGCACTAGGCTGATGCGCTGTGCTTTCCATCGGTTAGTGCCGGAGGGGGGATTTAACGCTCCCACCTTTCCGTCCGATGAGATGTTCTTACGTCTCATTGGTAGTGCTTCCTGCTTCGCTTCGGAAAAGAGGCGAAGCATGAAGCGGTATAGGGGCACGGTAAGTGCCGCTATCATACATCTACCCCAAAGTGTTTAAATCTCTTTTTGCATTTTTTTATTTTTTTTATTTATATTATTTTGTTTTAGTTTCCATCTACCGTGGAGGAATGGCAAACAATAGCTCAGCAATTTGAAGATAAGTGGAACTTTCCAAATTGTGGTGGGGCAATTGATGGGAAGCATGTGCGCATTGTCCCACAAGCTAATAGTGGCTCGCTCTACTATAATTATAAAGGTTATTTTAGCCTTGTGTTGATGGCCATTGTCAACGCCAACTACGAATTTATTTTTATAGATGTGGGTAAAAATGGCCATGCATCAGATGGTGGATCATTTAAGGACACTGAATTTTACCATCGTATGATCTCTGCAGCCCTCAATTTACCGCCTGTTTCACATTGCAAGCATCAATTGAACTTTGTGTTCGTAGCTGATGCGGCCTTTGCCTTACAGGAGAATGTAATGAAACCCTATCCCCAAAGGGGTTTAACCAAAGAGCGGCGTATCTTTAATTATTGCCTTTCAAGGGCTAGGCGTACTGTGGAAAATTCGTTTGGCATCATGTGCAGCAGGTTTAGAATTTTCTATACACCTATTAATCTGGAAATTACAAACATTGAATGGGTAGTAATGGCCTGCTGTGCTCTACACAACTTGTTACGGCGTAAAGCAACATTGCAAACACACTTACCCACCTCTGTTTTGGAGCGGCCCAAACAAACGGTGAACAATGAACTCTTGCCATCAGTATCCCAATCCCTCAGGTTGCGTCAGGGCGTGCAAAAGCAATAAGGGAGGAATACCTCCATTTCTTCAATGGTGTGGGTGCCGTGGAATGGCAAGATAATTACATCTAATTGTATATTTTACCCATACTTAATATTTTGAAAATGACAATAAAAGTTTTTACAAACACTGACTTTTTGGATACTTATTTGAATTAAATTTACTAAAATGTCATTAGATTATGTACCAAAATGTTCTTAAAGTAGCTTATGCTTTTAGATAAATTCATTTGTAATTATTCTGTTTTTTTAGGAAAATATTACAAAGTGTTTTTTTTTTTTAAAGTGTTTTTTTTTTAGTGTTTTTTTTTTTATAAGATTTTTTGGGGGTTTTCGAACAACATCTGGATATAATATGGGTATAAAGCAATGATTAGGTGGGAAAATTGTGGGCCTGATTCAGATACGGTCGCTCTGAATCAGGGTTTTGTTGTTTTTTTTAAATGGAGTGGCCTCCTGGCCGCTAGCATAGCTGTGGGTGACCACCCACAACTATTGCGAGCGGCCAGGATGATGGTCGCCATGGTCAAGACCATGGTGACCATCCGGCTTGCAACGAGACCCTTGTGGTAGGGTCTCGGCCATCGCAAGCCCCAGAGATCTTTCGGCATTAGCAGAGCCGGAAGTTCACAAGTGATGTCAGTGGGGCCGCCCCCAGACGGAAGGCGTTCCGGCCGGAACGCTTCCATTTGGGCTTCCACCCCCCCGGCCCGCCCACCAAAGGGGCCATGCTGTCACTCAACATCGACAGCACGACCCCTTTGGTGCGAGACCCGGAGCAACGGATTGCCCGTCGCTAGCCAGGTCTCGCGCATGCGCATGACGGAGCCAGCTCCGTGGTGCGCATGCCCAGTGGTCAACCATCGACCCGGTTGCGAGCGCTCAGTGCTTGCGACCGGGTCAGAATCAGGCCCTGAATTCACAAATTATTCAGGTTCAGTATACATAGGATGAATGGTACAAATATTCAATTCACATACATTGGTTAATGAAAATCACACCCACAACCAAACATTTATTCTACATGAATGCACCATCAAGAAAGAAAAACACAAGACCAGAGTTTTGAAGTTTAACATTTTTATAAGTATAAAAAAAAAAAAAAAACTGGACCGGATTCATTGAATATTACCAGGCCAATGAGTGCCTCCTCAGTAGGGACTACTCCAAAAATGAGAAGCTTCAGGCACTGAAATAAGTGTAATATACAGTCGGGAGCTAAACAGTGATGTCAACATAAGTAGGGTGAAGAACAAGAAATAGGGTTCAAAAACAGTGTCCATGGGAGCACAAGAAGTATGCAGAAATCAAAACGTTCGGAAAACAGGTGCAAATGAAGTACATTTGCCAAAGTTAAGGCACTATGTACATGCTCAAATTCAGCCTTGACAAAGAACCAAAGAAAAAGAAGTGTCAAATTTTTGAATCACTTAAAAAAACCGAACATTAAAAAATAACTAATAATTAAAATACACTTCATCATCGGCCTCCAGCGTGGCATGTGCACTCATCCATGATGAGCGCACTTCACTGCTGGATGTGGTGGGAATGGGAACTGGTGTCTGTGGGGCGCCCGACGCATGATAGGTGAGGGGATGTGACGGAGGAGGAATTGGCTGTAGTTGGGATGCGGGTCTATGAGGTGGGATAGGGAAATTGTCAGAAGACAGTGGGTTGGGCTGCGCCATCATATATGACCCTACGTTACTATGCTCGTCCAATTTTCCTTCGTGAGCTAGTAACATAGCGTTATATATAATATGCTTGAAATGATGCAGCTGGTTATGAGCCATGCTGTCCATTTCGTTGCTGATGTGAGCAGCAAAAGCTTGATTTGGACCGGGGGGTGCATGTAATACCTCCTCCGCGTGACTCAAAAATCTGTCACTTCTTGACGGGCCAGAGGATGGAGTCCTGGAAGCCATCCTCCTCTTCTTGGCGGGTGCTGCCACTGCCGGCCTCTCAATTGTAGACTCCATAACCTCTGTGGTCTCGCTGGTTGAAGGGACAGGATTCACATCCAGGACTTCCTCCTTTGGAAAAGTGGCCAAACAAATAATAAAAGTATTAGATATTAACAAAATAAACATACATACAGTGCCTTCCAAGTTGTTTTTATAATTAAAAAAGCACAACATTTGGAGCATCACCATCCTGTCCATCCTAGCAAAAAGACCCGGTCGCAAGCGCTGAGCGCTCGCAACCGGGTCGATGGTGGCCCAGAGCGCATGCACACGATGGTGCTGGCTCCGTCGTGCGCATGCGCGAGACCCGGCTAGCGATGGGCAATCCGTCGCTCCAGGTCTCGCACCAAAGGGGTCGTGCTGTTGATGTTGAGTGACAGCACGCCCCCTTTGGTGGGTGGGCCAAGGGGGTGGCTGCCCAAACGGAGGCGTTCCCATGTGAACGCCTACCGTTTGGGGCCGGCCCCATTGACATCACGAGTTATGTCAGTGGGAGAGATTTCGACCATTTCGACCATCATCATGGCCGCTCACTATAGCGATCCTGATTCAGAGCGAGCACTCTGTCGCAGCGAGCGGCTCTGAATCAGGCCCAATGTCCAATTAAAAAATACAATAGTTTAATGGCATACATGGTCCTGCCCCTCCACATTCTCCATGAGGGTCTCTTCTTCCTCGGGAACCAGCGAAGACCGTGCCCGTGTCTTTGGCTCTTGGTCAAGGACGAATTTGAGCAAGTCAGAGTACCATAACTTCGGCTTTATGACTTCATCTGCACCTGCTCCCGAACGTTTAGATTCTTCATACTTCTTGTGCTCCTTCAGGAACACTGTTCTCAAACCCTGGATCTTGTTCTTCACCCATTCTATGCCAACATCACTGTCGCACTCCCGACTGTATACTAACAATTTCTTCAGTGCCTGAAGCTTGACGTCACGATTGGAGTAGTCCCGATCTGCGTGCTTCCAAAGGCACTCATTGGCCTGGTACATCTCAATGAACCTGGTCACAAACGCTCTGGATTGAGTTCCAGTCATGTCTGCAAGTGAGAAAAAAATAAATGAAAAAAAAAACAGATGCATTACCCCATGCAGCCTTCCCCCCTATGCCCTTTATGCAGCCTCTCCCCTATGCCCTTTATGCAGCCTCTCCCCTATGCCCTTTATGCAGCCTCCCCCCTATGCCCTTTATGCAGCACCCCCATGCCCTTTCTGCAGCACCCCCCCATGCCCTTTATGGAGCACCCCCATGCCTTGTATGTAGCCTCCCCCCCATGCCCTGTATGCAGCCTCCCCCCCTATGCCCTTTATACAGCCTCCCCACCTATGCCCTTTATGCTGCATCCCCATGCCTTGTATGCAGCCTCCCCCCTATGCCCTGTATGCAGCCTCCCCCCTATGCCCTTTATGCAGCACCCCCATGCCCTCTGCAGCACCCCCCCTATGCCCTTTATGCAGCCTCCCCCCCTATGCCCTTTATGCAGCACCCCCATGCCTTGTATGCAGCCTCCCCCCTATGCCCTGTATGCAGCCTCCCCCTATGCCCTTTATGCAGCCCCCCCTATGCCCTTTATGCAGCACCCCCATGCCTTGTATGCAGCCTCCCGCCCTATGCCCTTTATGCAGCCTCCCCACCTATGCCCTTTATGCAGCACCCCCATGCATTTATGCAGCACCCCCCCACCACAGTATGCCCAGACAGCACACCCCCAAGTCCCTCTATGCAGCACCCTCCAAGTGCCACACCCCGCTTGTGTGCCCCCTCTTGTACCCCTTCCCAGTGCCAGTCCCCAGGGAGTGCTACATTGGTGGACAGTGGTTTACAAATAAATACTTACCGAACTTGATTTTCTGATCTGCGTGGTCCTCCAAATGCTGCCTCTTGTCAGACGCTCCGTCAGGGCAGAATAAACAAAATGGTGGTGTGGGAGTGTCAAGGAGTAGTGTCAGGGAGTGGTTCATCGTTTGATCATTCAGTCTGAACGATGTGTAAACGATGTGTAAACAATGTGCAAACGATCTACAAGCGATATAGAAGCGATCAAGTGAAATTGACCTGCATGTTCACTCGATGGAGGAGATGATCACACGATCAGCGGGAGCGCGCATCGTGCATCGTTAGAAACTATTTCTGCACCACTTGCAAACAATTTGTAAACGATTTTTAAACGATTGAACGATAACGATATCGTTATCGTTCAATCGCCTGCTAAAATCGTCTAGTGGATGCCCCCCATCAGGCAGAGTGTGTAGGGGTCAGCGCGAGGCAGATAGCGTGAGCACTGCAGGTGGGAAGGAGAGAGGCTCGCGGCCAAAATAAGGGTCGCGTGCCTCTGTAGCCAGCTGTATAAATAGAGTGGCCGGTGGCTCTTCTGGTCAGTCTGCAGATCCCTCCAGTGCCTGCCCTCCTGTGACACAGGCAGCTAGTGAGCGGCAATTATGCTAGAGAGGGGTACTGCGCTTGGAGAAGGATAGCCAGTGAGCGGCGATGAGCTGCCGGGTGGAAGGGGCAGAGCCGGAGAGGGAGCTGGAGCAGCAGTACTCACCCTGCCATGCTGGTGTCGTTGCGGGAGGTGGTCCCGGCGGTGGAGAGGAGCGGAGGGACTCACACTGGGTGAGGGGAGGTGGCTGGCTGGAGGCCAGTGGTGGAGGTGAGACTGCCGGTGTCATGGAGCAGGCGGCGGCTACAGTCTGACAGGAGGCGGGGCCTGCAGTAGCCGTAAGCAGCAGAGAGGTGCCAGTCATGTTCAAAAGGCAAAGCAGTGGCTAGGATCCAAATTGGACAGGGCAGCAGCAGCGCTGTGCCGGAGTTAGTAGCTGACGCTCTTACACTCAATAGGAAGCCAGAGCCTTTATCTAAGTCCCCAGACACAAGCAAGCTAAACAGCTCGTGTAGACAAGGGTCTGATGGACATAGGAGGTAAAGGGGAATATACTACAGTAGCACTTAAAGGCTACTCAGGTAGCTTATTGTTGCAGTAAAATAAAGGAGAGACACTAGTACTTTATAAAGTATTGCTGCATTTAAGACTTAGGGGTAAATTTACTAAGATGGGAGTTCTATTAAGAAGTGATGTTGCCCATAGCAACCAATCAGATTCTATCTATTATCTTCTAGAAGGTGCTAGATAAATGAGAAGTAGAATCAGATTAGTTGCTATGGGCAACATCACTTTTTAAGTAGAACTCCCATCTTAGTAAATTTACCCCTTACTATTTATAGCGCCCTAGAGAGAGAGAGATGTGGGGGAGCATCTATTCTACAGAGTCAGAGGACACTATTTGTTAAAAGCAGCAGAATTAATCTATACTATGATGGCTTCATACAAATAAATCCAGTGACAGAAATGTTAGACTACATGCCTTAAAGTGTAATCATAACTAGGATTATTATAGTGTGAACAAATAACACAAGAAAAATTGCAACAATTACCACTCTTTTTTTGCAAATGGATATTAAATATCAATCAGAAGTGGAATCAGTTGTATTACCATTAACTCAGGTTATCAGCAGTTTAGCTACAAAGTAATATCTTGCTGTGGTCTAGCAATTTACAGTTCCATATTACATAACTGGGGCCTCCCAAGTAGGCCCACATTTCTATAAGAATACTTGGGTGGAGGCACTGATAACATTATATGTACCACTTATTGGGAGGATATAGGTGGGTACATTAGACTAGTGAAATGGGACTTAGTAACCTGGTGTCCCTTTAGTGTTAAAAGGGGAGCTACACTAATCCTAATTCAGGAGATGTATAGGAACAATTAGATAGGGTAGTATTGATGCTATAGCTTCCCAGTCCACCTAAGTTTTCTTTACATAGTGTTCCTCACTATCTACCCCATCTGTGTTACCCCTGTGTGTCTGCCCCTCCCCTTTAGAATGTAAGCTCTCACGAGCAGGGCACTCTTCCCACATGTGCTTCTCCTTGCCTTACTTATACTATCATTTACTGCTAACTCCCCACAACGGCACCTAACACTTGGCTGCTGACGCCCTGCTTATTTAAGTTGTATGTGTTTATAAACCATATCTTTGTCCTGCATTGTTTGTACTAAAAATAGCCATTAGTCTCCTCTACCAAGAAGTGTAAGGCACCACAGTTCACACAATGCACGTCCATAGGACCCAAAGAGTAGTATTGTGGCAAATATATTGCAAGCTGCATATCAGTTGATCTTGTTATATGTTGTTTAAGATCTTTGAACTGCATGCTCTGGGCGAACTGTAAGGGTTTCACCACATCCCTGTCCTTCGAGGCTGGGCTCTAGGCATGTTTGGCATCAACAATGTGAGGTGAAGTGAATAATGAAATAGCACAGCAGTCAGTGATTGTGGTCTCCGCAAGACGCGCTGATATATGTAGCTGCCAATAACTCAGTTTACAAACTACCCAGCAGGTCACATGTTCCAGGTCACCCAGCAGGTGCACAGGGAGAGTTTAGTAACTGACAGTTTCCAGTCCACCCAGCAGGTCACATGTTCCATGTCATCCAACAGGTGCACAGGGAGAGTTCACCAACTGTCACATTTTCCAGAGCACAATGGTGATGCATTGTAAATGGAGGGCGGAAGTTTTGCCACATAACTCTGAATCAAAGCAACTAGTTCAATGCCAATATTTTTCTGCAAATCTAAGGAACTAGACTTTTAATTTGGTATATGATGTGCCCTGCTAAGACAATGGCATCATAGAAATAAAAGTCGTCCTTCTGCTTTTAATATATAGATGGCTAGTATACTGTCAGTATACTGTCAGGGGACTGTGGTACTTAAACAGCAACCTACCATGTCAGACGCTGCTGTATTCTGTTTAAAGGTATTCATTATCTTCTTGAGAGGGTCCATGATGAAAACCGCCAGTATGTTAGACTCCATGCCCTTGTTGTTGGTAGGGATTGGGTATGAAATACCGACGGCTTAAAAATGGTCGGTTAAAATCCCGACGCTGCAAGCACGACAGCAGAAAATCCTGATGCCGGCTCGGAAATATAGTTAACCCTCCCCTCTCTCCCCCCCTAACCCTAACCCTCCTTTGGCGGTGCCTAACCCTAAGACTATGGGGGAGGTGCCGAACCCTAAGTCCCCCCTTGCTGCCGGGAGGTATGCCGGGCATCAGGATTATGGCGTGGGGCTAATGATAGGCATCGGTATTTAGATAAATACAATGACACATGCGGCGCTCATCCAGACTTCATATTAGCCACTGAATGTGGTTATGCAGCTGTAGAAAATGCTAAGAATCCCAGCACTCAAAGTCTTCAAATAAAGTTATGAGTCCCATACAGTATATTATAGAGTCTCAGTCCCGTACCATAATACTCTAATCTTTTAGGTATTAGTCCAGTATCCTTTGTGTTGATTCAATCTCAGCAGTTAGTACATAAGTCTGTTCCTTTAGATAATTGCTCACATAGGTCCACCCTATACACTCCTCCAGAAATCCACTCCATAACTCAGCACCTTTGGTTATAAGGATAAGGACAGTATCACTCACTTTAAGGACGCTTTATATGCAGAGAGGTGATTGGATTGTACTCACCCATTAACTCCTTCTCTGCTGGTCTCCTCCTTTGTCCGATTCTGCTGTGGAATGGATGGGAGTGTGTGGACCTCTGTATGTGTGTGAGTGTTTAGCCTTATGAGTCAGTTGACATTCACAGTAACTGTAAACTATAAAATTGAATTTATTTGTACACTTGTAAAAGAACTACATACACCTATGGTACAGTATATGCAAATTTACAGTACTGTGTAGTGATCCCCTATGTGTTTCATCCCATTCACTGGACTCTTTCAAGGGTATTAACCGTATTGCTCTTCATGCCCCCTTTAAATTCCTTATTAAACACCCACTCTGGTCTATAGTTCCTGTTACTTTTGGGTGTCGTCTTTTGCGCATGCGCAGTAGGCCAGTGTAGCGCTGTAAGACGGACCTCTACCTCAGGCTTCATCCATTCACCTCTGCGCATGCGTCACTCTCCCTTTCTGGAACACTGGAGTTCCTCGTATTGCATGCTTGTTAATTCAATTACTCTCTTTAGAACTGCAGTTGTACCTAGTAGTATTGTCTCCTATATGTAGGCGGCCATTTTGTCATGGTCTACTTCACATTGGATTATTGAAGGTGATTGTAACAATAATTAAAATTATACTAATTCTCGCTCTTTCTCAAATAGCAACGTAATGGAGTCAGTTCTATAATATCAATCACATCTTGATAATTCAGACATGGAATATGTATATACAGATGATATAATCATAATTCATTATATAAAATACATTTGTATCTTCATTGGGGTCTTAGGGCCTGATTCAGAGCCGCTCGTAAGAGGCCACTCGTTCGTTCCGAGCGATGTTTGCACAACTGCGCATGCATACGGATCGTAATACGCATGCGCGAACCAGTCAGTGCGGCCGAAAATCAGGAGGAGGCGTATGTGGGTGGTAACAGGGGAAGGTGCTTGAAAACGGGGAGTGGAGATCAGAACGCAGGCGTGCTTAAAGGTCAAAATGAGCGTTTTATGGGTGTGCATAATTAATACAGCAGCGTCATTGACCACGTCACTGTGTTATTTTATAGTCAGAACTGCTCACAAGATTGTGGTAGGAAAAACCAACCACAAGAATAGCGAGCAGTTCATACGCTGGTCGATGTACTCGATTAATCTAATAAATAGCTGACATGACGTAGGATGCGAGCGGCCAGGGGGCGTAGTTTCCCAAAAAACGACCGCAAGTTTTGTTCGCTCGTTCAGACATAGAGGCGTGAACAGACCGCAAAGAGCGAACGGTTCATTTCAATAGCCACCCCTTTTTTCTGAACAAGCGAGCGCAAATAGCGTCCGGCTCTGAATCAGGCCCTTAATACATAGAGATTACAATGTGATTAGTCATTCTACAATCTTATGTTTTAATTATCCTATTATCATATATGTACCACATGATAAAAGACAAGGACCCATACTATCCCCATGATCTTAAACTTGATCGTTCTCTTATGGACGTATTACATATATGTATATAGTTATATACCCATCTACATATATAGACGTACGTGCATCAATATTGTACAAACATGTCCATATATGATGGAGAGATCCCCTTATGGATCTATATTCATGCCCCTTGCTTGTAGAGTTTTCATATTAAAAATTCATTTACTCTCATTTTTATCTATCCATGCATTGAAATTTCCTCCTCTCCAATTTGGTGTGAGTTGTTCTATAGCCAAAAATTTAAGACATCTTGGGTCACTATTGTGAACCTCTTTATAGTGATTAGAAACACTGTGTTGTTCGAAGCCTCTTTTGATGTTTCTAATATGCTGTCCTATTCTCATTTTGAGGGGTCGTACTGTTCTGCCTACATACTGTAATTGACAGCCACACTCCAAAGGATAGATCACATTCTTGGAGTCACATGTAAGTTCTTGTTTTATGTGAAATTTCTGTCCTGTTTGATTGGATTGAAACTCTGTGGCTGGTTTTGTAGTGTTTTAACTTGTGTTTCTGAAGTTGGTACATTTCCCACACCACAAGAAACCTTTTCTGTTTTTATTTGTTACAATGCTTTGTATCGACGTTGTACTCTCTTTGAAATGATTTTTCGCAAATGTTTTCTTTATATCTGGGGCTTTTATAAATACCACATCTGGTTTGTCTGGTAGATAATCCTGAAGTTGTTGGTCCATTTTCAGAATATGCCAATGTTTGTGTAGTGAATTTCTAATTTTATTGGCTGCCCCCGTGTATTCGGTTATAAAATATACCTTGTTCTGTTTGTTTGGTTCTTCTGACTCTTTTTGCCTGTATTCTAATAGCTACTTCCTATCATTTTCTTTTCCTCTCTGGAAAGCCTCTTCTACTCTGCCTGCATCATATCATTTTCTTTGAATTTCTGTTTAAGTACTTCTCTTTGTTCTACATAATACTTAATTTCTGAACAATTTTGTCTCAGTCTGGTAAATTGGTATTTAGATCCCTATCTTTAGTCCCATGCCAGGCTTTCAGTGTCAGGATTCTGGCGGTCGGCATCCTGACTACATCCTGTTGGTAGAGCTAGTGGAAGGAATCCATATACAGTATCAGCAGTGAAATTGTGACATATACATAGCAGGCTCCATTGTCATGCCAAGTATTAACTGCATAGCCAATTCCGGTGACTAGTATACACAGACCAGACCATTTTGGTTATTTGTATACAGTGCAGAGCCTTATTCGGGTTGCAAGTATAAATACAGAGTCATTTCTAGGGACCAGTAAACAAAATAGCTTATTTGCTGCCAAATATACAAAATAAACATCCAGATATTGCACATGCTCTCAGCAATGATAGCCATTGTAATGCCAATACACAAGAATTTAGGATAAACCTATAGAACAGAGCTAATACTGTTTGCATCATTAGTAACCCCTGTTTCTCATACAGCATCCAGTAATAGCTCTGCAGAGCTGAAAACCACCCAGGTAAGGTACAGCAGAATAACAACTTTGATTCCAGAACAGGCAAAGGTCAGGTCTGGGGCCGGCAAATGTAGTAACTGTCCAGGCAGAGGTCAGGGCAGACAGCTAACAATGTTGTATCTCAGACAGTTGGGCTGAACTTGGAATTGCCCCAAAAAGATAGTGTCTGAGTACATTTATTTTTTATTTATTTTTAATAATATAAAATACACTTACAGAAAAAGTGAGAACAAGATGGCTTCCTACCAGAATCCAGTTGAAGAAACGCTTATCAACCAGTTAAGTCGGTGCGCTAATAAAGTTATGGAACTGGTGGGTTTAGGATCTATAAATTCTAGCAAGGCACCTGTTGCTCCAAGTATACTGTTCATGTGTTTGTATGATAACATCTTCTCTATATCTTAATACATAAAAATGAGCGTCCTGACTCAGTGACTCATTAATGCCCAGCCCAAAGATCCTGAACCTAGAAACATGAAATTTGGGGAGTATTTTTCTTCAATGACATAAGCAGGGATTTTTAGAAAAAAATCAACTCCTAAGGGGGTAAAAAGGGGTAAAATGTTTTCTCTCGACCAAGGTGATTGGGTGACAAAGCAACATGGCCCAAGTGTTGCGGTACTATAAGCTCATTGTCAGGGACTAGTGGTGGCTCCAGAGGTGGGGTTGCAGCACAGTCTAATATCCAAATTGAGGAGCCACACCTACTGCCAGTGATATTTGGCAGCAGTTGGGGTGGCAGTTGGTGTGGCTCCCCTATTTTAATACTGGACTGCTCTGCTGGCCCACCTCTGGAGCTGCTACTGCAGTAAGGACATAGGGGCATATTTACTAAGCCTTTGTCCACCTTATCTCCATCCAAGGCTTAGTAAATAGACCACTTAACACTTTGACTAGATTTTTTATTTTTAGAAGATCCACTTGATTTATATTTGGATATTGAAAACTTACCTTAATATGAAGGAAATTAAAATAATAAATATCTAAGGTCTACCCGGGTATAACCGGGCACATCAGCTTGTAATATATGAGTTATACAGTATATATTTATTGTAATAAAGGGAGTGCAGCCATAGACACAAAAACAACTATTGTATGCAAGGAATATGAAAAGAGTGTCTCTAAGGGACAAACTAAGGGTTAAAATCTAACTTATTTATTCACAATACAATGTTCAATAATGTTTACTATATTGATAAAGAGATTTAAAAAAATGCTCATTAATAATGTGAAACAGTTAAATATTTTAAAAACATAGACAAATTGGTGTATTTTAGAACAAAATATTTTGATTAAAAATTGTCAAACTGTGCATCACATTTGTGTCTTATTTATTTTCTCTGTTCATGAACTTATATAGAGATCTTATCTTGTCAAGAGACTGTCTTTATATGAATTTACCCAGTTAGGTGTTAACTCTGTTGGGGTATCTTGTATATATCTCACAATTAGGGGTGTGCACCGGCCACTTTTCGTGTTTTGTGTTTTGGTTTTGGATCTGGATCTTTCTTCGTGTTTTGGATCTGGATTGGTTTTGCCAAAACCACCCTTCCGTGTTTTGGGTTCTGGGTTTTGTGTTTTGGATCTGTATTTTTTTGAAAAAAAGCATAAAAACAGCTAAAATCACAGAATTTGTAGGTTTTTCTGCTCCTATGCTATTATTAACCTCAATAACCTTAATTTCCAATCATTTCCAGTCTATTCTGAATACCTCACACCTCACAATAGGGTTTTTATGTCCAAAAGGTTGCACCGAGGTAGCTGGATGACTATGCTAAGCGACACGAGTGGGCGGCACAAACACGTGACCCATCTAGGCGTGAAACTGCAGTGGCAGACAGGATGGCATTGAAAAACTAGGCCCCAAACTGTACATAATGCAAAGAAAAAAAAGAGGTGCAAGATGGAATTGTCCTTGGGCCCTCCCACCCACCCTTATGTTGTATAAACAGGACATGCACACTTTAACAAACCAATCATTTCAGCGCCAGGGTCTGCCACACAACTGTGGCTGAAATGATTGGTTCGTTTGGGCCCCCACAAAACAAGCTGGCAATTAATCTGTCCCTGCACAAACTGGCTCTACGGAGGCAAGATGTCATCCTCATCCTCCTCATCCACCGATTCCTCACCCTCTTCAGTGTGTACATCCTCATCCTCACAGAGTATTAATTCGTCCCTGCTGGAACCACAGGTCCCTCTGTACGTTCTGGAGGCTGGTCTCCCTGGAAGAGTTGATAATTAATTTTATGAACATCATCTTCTCCACATTTTGTGGAAGCAACCTCCTACGCCTTTTGCTGACAAGGTTCCCGGCTGCACTAAACACTCTTTCGGAGTACACACTGGAGGGGGGGCAACTCAGGTAAAATAGAGCCAGTTTGTACAGGGACCTCCAAATTGCTTCTTTTTCCTGCCAGTACAGGTACGGACTGTCTGACATGCCTACTTGGATGCTGTCACCGATGTAATCCTTTAACAGACAGACGCACGCTTGTCGCTGCTGCTTTGAGGATTCAAGTGCGGCTACAGCCCACACAATTCACAAAGACAGAAAAAAAAAAAGAATATTTTTATTGTTTGTGGAGCACACTTTGAGGGTTACACCACCCTTTAACAGACAGACGCACGCTTGTCGCTGCTGCTTTGAGGATGCAAGTGCGGCTACAGCCCACACAATTCACAAAGACAGAAAAAAAAAAAGAATATTTTTATTGTTTGTGTAGCACACTTTGAGGGTGTCACCACCCTTTAACAGACAGACGCACGCTTGTCGCTGCTGCTTTAAGGATGCAGGTGCGGCTACAGCCCACACATTTCACAAAGACCAAAAAAAAAAGAACAATATTTTAATTGTTTGTGTAGCACACTTTGAGGGTGTCACCACCCTTTAACAGACAGACGCACGCTTGTCGCTGCTGCTTTAAGGATGCAGGTGCGGCTACAGCCCACACAATTCACAAAGACAGAAAAAAGAAGAATATTTTTATTGTTTGTGTAGCACACTTTGAGGGTGTCACCACCCTTTAACAGACAGACGCACGCTTGTCGCTGCTGCTTTGAGGATGCAAGTGCGGCTACATCGCACACAAGTCACAAACACATTAAAAAAATAGTTTTTTATTTTTTGGAGCACTTTGAGAGTTACACCACCCTTTAACAGACAGACGCACGCTTGTCGCTGCTGCTTTAAGGATGCAGGTGTGGCTACAGCCCACACATTTCACAAAGACCGAAAAAAAAAGAACAATATTTTAATTGTTTGTGTAGAACACTTTGAGGGTGTCACCACCCTTTAACAGACAGACGCACGCTTGTCGCTGCTGCTTTAAGGATGCAGGTGCGGCTACAGCCCACACAATTCACACAGACATAAAAAAGAAGAAGAATATTTTTATTGTTTGTGTAGCACACTTTGAGGGTGTCACCACCCTTTCACAGACAGACGCACGCTTGTCGCTGCTGCTTTGAGGATGCAAGTGTGGCTACATCGCACACAAGTCACAAACACATTAAAAAAAAAATTTTGATTTTTTTGGAGCACTTTGAGAGTTACAACACCCTTTAACAGACAGACGCACGCTTGTCGCTGCAGCTTTGAGGATGCAAGTGCGGCTACAGCCCACACAATTCACAAAGACAGAAAAAAAAAGAACAATATTTTAATTGTTTGTGTAGCACACTTTGAGGGTGTCACCACCCTTTAACAGACAGACGCACGCTTGTCGCTGCTGCTTTAAGGATGCAGGTGCGGCTACAGCCCACACATTTCACAAAGACAGAAAAAAAAAGAACAATATTTTAATTGTTTGTGTAGCACACTTTGAGGGTGTCACCACCCTTTAACAGACAGACGCACGCTTGTCGCTGCTGCTTTGAGGATGCAGGTGGAATCTAGACGGGATTTGGAACCGAGGACACACTACCTCCATCAATTGTCTAAATCCCACTGCACTAATGTCGGATACCGGACGCACGTCTAACACCAACATAGCAGTCAAGGCCTCAGTTATACGTTTTGCTTCAGGATGACTGCTGTCGTACTTCATCCTCATCGCTAGGGACTGTTGGAGGGTCAATTGTTTAGTAAAAGTAGTGATGTTCCTACTTCCTCTCTGGGATGATGAACAACTCCCAGCAGCAGCAACAGCACTAGGAGGAAGTGGTTCTTGATCTTTCCCTATTTTATTTTTATCGGAGAAGGTTTGGTCCTCCATTTATGTTATATTGATATATAATATACGTGCGGCTAAAGCGCACACAAACACAGAAAATATTTTTTTATTTTTGCTGGAGAGTAGTGCACTTTGTGGGTTACACCACCCTTTAAGAAATGAGCCAGCCGGCTCTTTACTTATGGGACACAGGCGCACGCTTGGCGCTGCACCTTTGTTGATGCACGTGCAGCCACAGTGCACACAAGTCACAAACACAGAAAATATATATTTTTTTGGTTTGGAGTGTACTTTGGGGGTTACAGAACCCTTTAACGGTCAAGCCAGCTGGCCCTTTACTTATGACACAGGCGCACGCTTGGCACTACTTTGTTGATGCACGTGCGGCTACTGCGCACACAATTCACAAACACAGAAAATAATTTTTTTTTTGGTTTGGACTGGAGTGTACTTTGGGGGTTACAGCACCCTTTAACGGTCAAGCCAGCCGGCCCTTTACTTATGACTCAGGCGCACGCTTGGCACTACTTTGTTGATGCACGTGCGGCTACTGCGCACACAATTCACAAACACAGAAAATAATTTTTTTTTTGGTTTGGACTGGAGTGTACTTTCGGGGGTTACAGCACCCTTAACGGTCAAGCCAGCCGGCCCTTTACTTATGACACAGGCGCACGCTTGGCACTACTTTGTTGATGCACGTGCGGCTACTGCGCACACAATTCACAAACACAGAAAATAATTTTTTTTTTGGTTTGGACTGGAGTGTACTTTCGGGGGTTACAGCACCCTTTAGCGGTCAAGCCAGCCGGCCTTTTACTTATGACACAGGCGCACGCTTGGCACTACTTTGTTGATGCACATGCGGCTACTGCGCACACAATTCACAAACACAGAAAATTATTTTTTTTTTGGTTTGGACTGGAGTGTACTTTGGGGGTTACAGCACCCTTTAACGGTCAAGCCAGCCGGCCCTTTACTTATGACACAGGCGCACGCTTGGCACTACTTTGTTGATGCACGTGCGGCTACTGCGCACACAATTCACAAACACAGAAAATAATTTTTTTTTTGGTTTGGACTGGAGTGTACTTTCGGGGGTTACAGCACCCTTAACGGTCAAGCCAGCCGGCCCTTTACTTATGACACAGGCGCACGCTTGGCACTACTTTGTTGATGCACGTGCGGCTACTGCGCACACAATTCACAAACACAGAAAATAATTTTTTTTTTGGTTTGGACTGGAGTGTACTTTCGGGGGTTACAGCACCCTTAACGGTCAAGCCAGCCGGCCCTTTACTTATGACACAGGCGCACGCTTGGCACTACTTTGTTGATGCACGTGCGGCTACTGCGCACACAATTCACAAACACAGAAAATAATTTTTTTTTTGGTTTGGACTGGAGTGTACTTTCGGGGGTTACAGCACCCTTTAACGGTCAAGCCAGCCGGCCCTTTACTTATGACACAGGCGCACGCTTGGCACTACTTTGTTGATGCACGTGCGGCTACTGCGCACACAATTCACAAACACAGAAAATAATTTTTTTTTTGGTTTGGACTGGAGTGTACTTTCGGGGATTACAGCACCCTTAACGGTCAAGCCAGCCGGCCCTTTACTTATGACACAGGCGCACGCTTGGCACTACTTTGTTGATGCACGTGCGGCTACTGCGCACACAATTCACAAACACAGAAAATATACTATTTTTTTCGCACTTGGGGGGAGCACCCCTGATGGACAGAGCACCCCCTGGACAACACTACAGCACCCCTTTAGGACTGGGACACTGCACAGGACTTTGGAGTGGACACAGCCCCTATGGAGAACTGACTGCACAACACAGTCCAGCCAGCCCCTATGGACTTTGAAGTAGTGGACACAGCCCCTATTAACAACAGCAGCACAGCACAACACAGCCAGCCCCTATGGACTTTGAAGTAGTGGACAACAGCAGCACTACACTACACTACACTACACAGCCCTAACTCCCACCCTCCCTCTTCACTGTCCACAGCCGAGTGAGAAAATGGCGCCGACGCGGGTACCTTATATAGGATCCAAAACCCGCGAGACTCGGAAGGCGGGATGATGACGTTTTGCCTCGATTTCAGATCCGAGTCAGGCGGGAAAAGTCGAGCCTGATTCGGATCGGACTCGGATCGGGGGGGCTCGGGGGGGTTCGGATTTCAGAAATCCGAACCCGCTCACCCCTACTCACAATTGGGTAGATGTACTAAGCCTTGGAGAGAGATAAAGTGGAGAAAGATAAAGGACGGAATTCAAATAGCCCCATTAAGTTAACGGGTGCTAATTGATCGCCGTGAGCTATCCAATTAGCTGAACTTAACATGGATTTATTTTCGGGTCTCATGAGACGCGAACAGAAATCCCCGATAAGTATGCGGTTAACGGGTGATAACACCCAGCTATCGTATACTTCCATGAACTTTTCACGGACTCTATGGGGCTACCTCCTTTTTTCAATTAGACCCAACTTATTAGGTCTAATTGAATTCTCCCCAAAGTACCAACCAATCAGCTCCTAACTTTAATTTTTCAAACACAGCCTGTAAAGTGACAGTTAGGAGCTGATTGGTTTGTACTTTATCTTTCTCCACCTTATCTCTCTCCAAAGCTTAGTACATCTTTTCTGAAGTCTCTTTATAATGTTAAACTGGCATTGGCCAAAAATATTGGATAGTATAATATAAATCTAAGATCCAACAATATATAATATAGAATTGTCAGCACTGTAGATCTCAAACACAGATATTCTGATTATCAGTACTAAGTAATAGTATGTCCTGAATATCCATTTTGATGGCGATACTGATGCATAAAGTTCATCTAGATTATAGTAATTGTAATAATATGATAGAAGTAAAATTTATTGTGAATAAATCAAAGTTATTGTTATCTCTAAGTATGCTACTTAGGGCCGCGAAAAGCCGTTTTCCGCTAAAAAGTATCGCGGATGACGTCATTTCGCCAGGTGGAAACTTTTTGCCGTATTAAATTCCAATTACTTTTCGTGTACGCCAAAATGCAATGCAATGTAGTAGGGGAACAAATTCGCCTATGAATAGGTAGTGAAAAAAAGTGCAGAATTGCGGTTTTGGGGTTGAAATGTCGGGAAACCACTCAGCACCCTTGGGACAGTTCCCAAAGCATAACTGCATCAGAAAAAACTAAACAAAGAGAGGAACACCCCAAAAAATTACTTTGAAAATGGAGGTGAAAAAGTGCAAAGTGGGGGTACAAACTTGTAAACTAGCTAAATAGACTTTTGGGGGGTCTGCAAGTATGAGGGAGGTGTTTTTTGGATTGCAGGTGCTTGCTGAAGGTGCATTTTTTAAAACTTCACTTTAGCAATTTTAAACCATGCTTGCACCCATTTTCATATACCCCAAATTTGACAAGACTAGTTATTTTCAGCCCAAAAACCAGCTTAATGCTATTCTTCACCACTTGTGCAAAGACGCTAATTAGAGGCAATTGACAGCACTTAAGTACCCCAAATAGCTTCAGTAGTGCTATTTGGGGACATCTATATTGATCCCCAATGTTAGTGCATCTTTTGGGGGGTGTCAGGCTGATTTCCCCATTTTTTACAGCACTTTTCGCCTGTTTGATTTTCGCCTGGACGCGTTTTCACATCCTTTGGGATTGAATACGACGAATAGCGGGGGCACACCCGATAAGTTTCCACATCAAAACAAGCGATGTAGGCGAAAAGAATGGCAGGTGAAACCTTTCTGACTTTTTGCGTCTAATTGAATACGGTCCAAAATAATTTTCTCTTCCTTGCTTCCAATAGGGGTTCAGAATCCAGCATAATGAAACCTGGCAGGATAGATCCAGGGCGGTGATAGCAAAATTCTTGAATTTCAGGGTCAAGGAGGCTATTCTACAAACCTATCACAAATCAAATAACACAATTGTCCAGGGTTGAAAGGTAATGATTTTTCAGGAATTCTCTGTACAAGTCTTACGAAAGCATAGGGAGTTTGCATCTTGTGCCTATCCAGCTAAGCGCAGGATAATTTACAATTATCCAACACATATATTTTCTGGAATATAGGAAAGGCAAGGGCATTTGTCGACCAACTTGACAGTCCAGATTAAGAACCATATGGGTAACCACCAGGGACTTGCAGTCAGGGTAGGCAGGGCATACTATTGAGATTCGATATAGAAATGATTATAATAATACAAAGAATATATGTATAACTTATAAACATATTCTTTGTTTATTATAATCACATTTATAGCTAACACCCTGGGACTGCAGGGAGACGAGAGATGAGGCAGCAACAGCTCAGTCTCGCTTCTGTATTGTCAGACTCTGCTTGCAGAACTGGGGGCAGGGCCACACCATGGGCAGTAAGCAGCACAGAAAGAGAGCTAATAGAGGCATAACTCTGAGTATGGGGGGCATGCCGTGAGCACTGATGGACACCATGGATGTGTCATGTGACCAGGAAGTGCACTGCAGTGTGTGGAGATCGGCTCTCAGTCAGCGGCAGCAAAAGCAGACACAGTGATGCAGGTAGGAGAGTGTCATGAGACCAGGAAGTGCACTACAGTGTTTAGAGATCGGAGCTCGGTAGCAAGAGAAGACACAGTGATGCTGGTAGGAGAATCAATGGACACTGAAGCTTAGTGTAGTGAGGGGAGAGTTACAGCGAGTAGGGGGTGAGGCAAGCTCCCAGCACTCAGACCTGTTGTAAAGATACGAGCGTGGAGAAACACAAGGGTCAGGTGGTAATGCAAGGGGCATGAGTCTGGTTGAACCTCTAATGATGATGACATTGGTTATATTCTTTCACAAACAGGCATCTTCTACCATGTGAATAGTGAATACCAACTGAAGACACTGTCTGCCCAGGGAGGATCAGTTTCCTCCATCACAAAAAAAACACCATATAGGTAAAGTGTATTTTATAATGGAATGGAGAGGAATGCTCCCAGTGCGAAGACAAATGGGTGTTATGTTATGCTGACACGCCACTCATGATGTGTGGCCATGCCCAATTTTTTGGCACGTACATTACCACTAAAAAGTATTTTCTACTTGCACCACTACCTATATCTATAGGTTCTGGCAATAATCCAAAATACCAAAACTAATATACAAATTGGTACTGCGCTAATTATAAAATCAATAAATTTGCCGTGGCAGACAAATATAGTAATCAAGACGCAGTTTAACATAAACTAATATTTAATCTGTAAATTCTTTTCATGGCAATTCATAAAATATGTGCACATTTCATATAGAAAAAAATGTTTCAATATAATATAATACAGGTTGAGTCTCCGATATCCAAAATGCTTACGACCAGGGGTATTTTGGATAACGGAATATAATGTATTTTGGAATATTTCCATACCATAATGAAATATCTTGGGAATGGGTCCCCAATATACACACAGAATGCATTTATGTGTTATATGCACCTTATACACACAGCCTGCAGGTAATTGTATACAATATTTTCAATAATTTTGTGGTTCAAGCTAAGTTTGTATACAGAAATTAAATTCATTTATGTTTCGTATACACCTTATACACGAAGCCTGAAGGTAATTTTATACAATATTTTTAATAATTAGTGCCTTAGACAAAGTTTGTGTACATTGAACCATCAAAAATCAAAGGTTTCATTATCTCAATCATGCCAAAATTATTCCGTATTTCGGAATATTTGGATATGGGAGACTCAACCTGTAGTATCTATTTCAAAAATAAGTAAAAAATCTCCTAATATCAGTTAACTGCTGTCACCATGTAGTATAGTATACATATACAGTATATAAATTGTAAGCATAATCAAGCTGTGAATGAAACAGTCGCAATATAGGATATGAAGAAACAAAACCAGAATGGGTTCGATTCCCGGCACCGCCTGGCCGACAAAAGCAAAGTTCCCAGTAGCGGAAGCCCGACAGCACTGGAAATCCCGATCGTTGCTAAGGTAAGTATAAACTAACCTAACCCCCTAACCCTAACCCTCCTTAGGGGTGCCTAACCCTAACCTCCCCACCAAGTGCCTAAGCCTAATCCCCCCACTAAGTGCCTAACCCTAACCCCCCCTTCCCCACTGCCTAAACCTAAGTCCCCCGGGGGGTGCCTAACCCTAAGCCCCCCCCGGGGGAGCCTAACCCTAACCCTCCCTCCCCCTAGCCTAACCCTAACCCTCCCGGGGGGGTGCCTAATCCTAAGTCCCCCCCGGGTGCCCTAAACCTAACCCTCCCCCCCGCGGCTGTCCACTCGCGGCGCCCCGCATCCCTTCGATTAGGATGCTGGGTGCCTGTCTCCCGGCGTCAGGGAAATGACAGGCGTCTAGATACAGACGCCCGGCATTTCACCCTCGCCGGGTTATGACAGTCAGGAAGCCGGCTGTCGGTATTAAGGCAGCCGGTTTCCCGATTGTATATCACAAAACCACAGAGTCCATTTACCAGAAGGCTCTATTTTGGCATATTTCTTCCCAATGATGTTGCAAATTGTGTGCAGTACTCCTGGGACAAATAATCTTAAACGTTCATTGGAGTCCACAATTCCGGAGCAGTAATAGTGTCAGAAAAATAAATGGTTTCACAGATTTAAAAGCATCCAATGCTGAACTATATACTTTTCCCTTTATATGAGTGTGCTTCCATTCACTGCTTACTGTTATTTTGATCATAATATATGGCGACCCCAGTTACTACCCTGTGCTAGTAGGAGATATGGAGACCTCCACCTTTTATATAGTTTCCTGAAATGTTGAGACTCAAATCCCAGGTGAAGAGGATAAAGGTGATGCCACACTTAAAAACACTGTCTACTGATATTGATAAAGCTTTTTGCAAGAAGGTCTCTGGTGCTCAGACCTAAGGGCTCGATTCAGATCCGCTCGCTAAATGCTTTCACACGCGCCTGTCAGCTGCCAAAGTATGCAAATCCGGCGATCACATGGCAAGGCATTAGCACGCCCACTATGTCTTGGCATGTGATCGCGGTGTGTATTTAGACGCCCAACAGCCTGTCTTAAGATGCCCACACGTCATCTCCAGTAAGTGTATGCAACCATTCGTAACATTGAGTACGAATGGTTGACCATACCCTACCACAAGAACTGCGAGTGCTTCACCATGTGACGTGTACTTTGACGCTCAGCCTAAATTATGCACGCCTTTGAAACGGTTTTAAGATGCTCAGACACGCCTGCATTCGCACCACCACTCCCCCATTTCAATCGTCCCACCCCTGTCACCACCCACAAATGGCTTATCCTGTCACTCAACCTAATGAGCCTTGTATACTTAAGGGGAGATTGCTTTGTGATCGCATGGACTGGTTCGCGCATGCGCACTGCGATGCGTATGCATGTGCACATTGCAAACATCGGCTGGCTGCGTGTGAACTCATCCTAGCGAGCGGGTCTGAAGTGTGCCCTAAATTTCATGCTGAGGTATTTTTGGATTGGAGAATATATCTCTGCATTGCATACTAAGATAAAGGGAGGGGGGTGGCTGTGGTATTTCATAAAAACCTACAATACACAATTGAATGAATGGATGCTGACCCAGGGGAATGCGTTCTCCTAATTGCTCTTATCAGTGAAATATCACCTGGTGACAGAGAGAGGGGTAGTACAAGGATAAAACTTGTACTAGGCCCCAAGATTCTGAGGGTTCTTAGCCACTCAGGAGACTGCAAAAGAAAGTTCTATCTTACTCCAGCACAGCACACATTGGCTCTCATTCAGACCCACTCGCGAGCGGCTGTCCGCTCGCAAGTGGGTCGATGGTCCCCACTGCGCATGCGCACGACGGAGGGAGCTCCGTCGTGCGCATGCGCGAAACCCGACGAGCGAAGGACTTTCCTTCGCTCGGAGTGTCTCATCAAAGGGGGCGTGCTGTTGATGGTGACTGACAGCACGCCCCCTTTGGTGGGCGTGCCGGGGGCATGCCTGCCAGACGTAGGCGTTCCCAAGGGAATGCCTACCGTCTGAAGCCAGCCCCACTGACATCACTAGTGATGTCAGTGGGAGTGATTTTGGCTCTGATAGAGCCCAAATCACTCCTGGCCTTGCGGTTGAAAAACCCAACCACAGGCTTTTGCTCGCAGTTTTGATGGTCGCGATGGTCAAGACCATCGCGACCATCATCCTGCACGCTCGTATATGCTGTGGGTGGTGACCCAAAGCTATACAAGCGTCCAGGAGGACGCTCCATATTAATGGAGGTGGGCCCTGATTCAGAGCGAGCGCTCTGGTCAGAGCGTCCGGCTCTGAATCAGGGCCATTATATCATAACGTTGTGCAACTGGGATGGTAGTGTAGATGTATAGAGAAGCAGGCAGAAGAAAACAGAGGAGGTAAGTGTGAGCTGTAGCTGGAGTGACACAGGATTGGATGAGGCTGTAGATGCAGAGACACGGGGGGATTAGGTTGGAGATAGACAGATACAGGGGAATGAGGCTGGAGAGATAAAGGAATGATTTTTTTGGTTGGAGAAACACAGTGAAATTTGCTGAAAAATCTAAGTAAGCATTGGGCTGGGAGACACAGGGTTGGGATGAGGCTGGAGCTGGAGAGACACGGTGATGTAACTAAGAGACATGGGTGGATGAGGTTGAGAGACACGGGGGATGAGGCTGAAAGACACATGAGATAAGGCTGACAAACTCTGGGGATGAGTCTGGGAGACATGGAGGGTTAAGGCTGAGATACACATGGGGCAGGAGACTGTGAGACATGGAGGTGAGGTTGAGAGACAGGGGGTGAGGCTGAGTGACACATGGGGAGGGGAGATGAGGGGAGAGACACAAAAGAGAATAAGCCTCAAAGACACAGGGAAAGGATAAGGCTGAGGGACACATGGAGATTGAGGTTGAGAGAGACAGGGATGAGGCTGAGAGACACAGGAAGGGGATGAGGCTGGAGATAGAGAAACATAAGAGGGGATGAGGTTGGAGAGACATAGGGGTTGGGGCTGGAGAGACACAGCAGGGATGTGCTGGAGAAATACAAAGGTGATGGTGCTGAGAGACATGGGGAATGAGCCTTATAGACTGAAATATGGATGAGCCAATATAGACAGGGTAGGTGAGACTGGAGAGACAAAGGGAGGATAAGTCAAAGCCATGAACCTATCAGGAAGGGTCTGGGGCCCCCCAGAAGTGTACTGGACCTAAGAGTTCTGTTTCAGTCCCTAAGTGAAATATCCTAAATTTTATAATAGATGGGGATTCCAAAATTGTTGATGATCCCCAATGTGACTAATGTAACCACATGGCAGCTCATTCACCTTCTCACTGGAAAAGTGCCCACCTACTTAAAAATAGAGATGAGCAGTTTGGTTTTGTCTTGGATCTTAGCGCCGAGTTCATTTCTGAGAACGAGGTGTGTTTTGGATTACGTATGAATTATAGGTGATCCATATATGTGAGAGACGAGATTTCCACAAAGATGATGTGTGGTCTTGATCTCAGATCTGAACTTGTCGGATAGGTTCAAGCCAAAACCGAACCACTCATCTCTATTTGAAAATTCTCATATCTAGTCTATCTATCCATGGAGTATCCATAATTCATGGGCTAGGGAGTATAGATTCCAATCCCATGCTCACAGATCCTTCTCTAGAACTATATGTTGACAGCTTATCACCTTTTCTACAGAGTGGTATCTGCTTCAATACATGACATCTTGATCTTGGCCCAATTTCATTAGTTTTACAATACCGTATTCCCTGACCAAAATATTACCATTGACATTTCCCATCTAAATTAATGCAGTTGGAAAATATATGTAGCTTCCTTACTCAGTGATGGCATGAGTATATCGATGACAATTCAGAACACTGGGAAGGTGAGATTTTATTTTGGGAGATCACTAAAGCAGCTCTGTGGGGACATATTGTGTCATATTTAGCTAAACGTAATAAAAACTAAATATGAGACACAAGAAATAGGTAACCTGTAGTTAGGCGCTAATCAATAAAACTATATTCCTAGTAGTAGCAGCCAGCAGTGAGTTGTGTATACTCACTATGGTCTCTCTGGAAGAAAGACTAAATAACTAAAAAACAAAAATGTGGTTGTACTAATTTATCCTTGTAATGGCAGAAATAACCTCAAAACGCCATGAGTATAATAAAGATTTGAAAGATTTTATATATATATATATATATATATCCAACAAAGGTGCGGCACTCACGGTACTTTCAAGAAATTCTAAGACAACGCGTGACAGCAGTCACGCGTTGTCTTAGAATTTCTTGAAAGTACCGTGAGTGCCGTACCTTTGTTGGATATGTGAGTGTTGATTTGTGGGGGCACCTGGCCAAGATTTTTATACAAGTGAGTGCCGGACCGAGGAGAGATTGATATATATATATATATATATATCAAACAAATAAATAAAACACTATGACATATACACAGAATCAACAATAAAGAACAATATAAGAATAACTGACACCACCTATGGATAAGTTAGGATAAGTGGAGAAGTTTGCCCATAGCAACCAATCAGCTTCTACCTATCATTTTATAGAATGCACATGACAAATGATAGCTAGAAGCTGATTGGCCAACTTCTCCACATGTCATCCTTAGGAGATTTGATACATCTGCCCCTTGGACAAATCAGCCCAACTTTAGGTTGATTACAAAAAACAATAATTAATTTAGGTGTGGCAGATAAGAATATTGATAATCTGGGTAAAATGTGAAGCAGAAAACATCATATTGTGTTTATATAAATTTCTGCAATGAGAATGAGTCATTTTAGAGTGACTGAGCTATTCTCAGAATTCCAAAGATACTATGATGAAAACTTGTACCAGACCATACCCGACCCCTCTACGCATAGGCAGAAACTGAAGTGAGTGGTGTAATTCCTACACTCCAGTATAATAAATATTGGGGTCCTGATGGCTACAAAAGTGGAATTTTACTAAATTGTGGTCCTCTTTCTTACCATACTTTACCAAAAACTGTATGTGGACCAACACCATACCCCTAATTCATTGAAGCTCCTTCAATACTTCTACCTAAGCCTAACAAGCCCCTGAACTTGGTATATTCCTATTGTCCAATTGAGCAAGATTTTAGAAATCTGGTTATTGCCAATAGATTGCAACGCATCTTGCCCCTCATCAGTTGGGCTTTACACATAATAGATACTCGATAAAGGCTATGCACATGTCGATAGCAGCAATAATTGCTTCCACACAAAACAAAACTTTGATTGCTGATCCTATTATGCTATTGAGTCTTAGGGGTATATTTACTAAAGTGAGAGTGTGTAGAAGTGGAGATGTTGCCCATAGCAACCATTCAGATTCTAGCTATTATCTTCTAGAAGGTGCTAGATAAATGTTAAGTAGAATCGGATTGGTTGCTATGGGCAACATCTCCACTTCGAAAAACTCTCACTTTAGTACATTTACCCTGTAATGCGGAAAATGTGTTTCTTAAGGTCTCCTGGGACCACTTGAAATGAATATTTGAACAGAACCTTTGATCAAACTTTCTCCCACTTTATTCGCTTACTACACATACAGTACACATTACCAGTCACATCAGTGCTTATTAATAATATCCGTAGTGATTCCATCAACATGACTAGAGGGACACAGCTGTGTTTCCTGTTCTGGCCACTGTTATTTAACTTGGAACCTTTAACTAGAGTATGTCAATCTAGTTAACCGTGGTTAAGGGTTAAATAACATACTATATTAATAAGTACATATATGAGGTAAATATATATGTATTGCAGTCACGGTTTTTGAAGTAAAATGTATGTGTGTGTCATGTATTTACAATCGAGTATTGTAGTTCATGATATGTATATACAGTATATATATATATACATTTAATGTATTTGCATATAAATTTATGTGGTACTTTTTTTCTCTGTGGTGAGGTTGTGCACAGTGTATGAGATGCATGCACATGCACAGGAGAAGAAGGGGGCGGAGTGATATGGCTGGGAGTGGTTGGGTTCCTGTCAGGAAAAGTGGGGCAGGGACAGAGAGACATATAAAAGGAGCTGCCAGCAGAGTGGGAGTCAGTCTGCTGTTCCCTCCCTCCAGTGCCTGCCCTCCTGTGACCTGGGCAGCCAGTGAGCAGCGATGAGCTGCTGGGCGCATGGGGGCAGAGCTGGAGATTGAGCCCAGCCGGAGCTGGGGAAGCAGGAGGGACGGCGGTACTCACTGCGTCTTGCTGGAGATGCCGGAGAGGCGGCGTTGCGGGAGGTAGTCCCGGCAGCGGGGAGGAGCAGAGGGACCCGCATTGATCGGGGTGTTCCCTGTGAGAGGAGGCAGCTGGTTCAGACTGGAGGCCAACGGTCGCAGTGAGACTGCCGGCGTCGTGGAGCAGGAGCCGGCTACAGTTTGCCAGGAGGTGGAGCTGAGAGAAGGCAGTGTAGCGCTGAGAGAAGGCAGTGTAGCGCTGAGAGAAGACAGTGTAGCGCTGAGAAAAGGCAGTGTAGCGCTGAGAGAAGGCAGTGTAGAGCTGAGAGAAGGCAGTGTAGCGCTGAGAGAAGACAGTGTAGCGCTGAGAGAAGGCAGTGTAGCGCTGAGAGAAGACAGTATAGCGCTGAGAGAAGACAGTGTAGCGCTGAGAGAAGGCAGTGTAGCGCTGAGAGAAGCCAGTGTAGCGCTGAGAGAAGACAGTGTAGCGCTGAGAAAAGGCAGTGTAGCGCTGAGAGAAGGCAGTGTAGAGCTGAGAGAAGGCAGTGTAGCGCTGAGAGAAGACAGTGTAGCGCTGAGAGAAGGCAGTGTAGCGCTGAGAGAAGACAGTGTAGCGCTGAGAGAAGACAGTGTAGTGCTGAGAGAAGGCAGTGTAGCGCTGAGAGAAGCCAGTGTAGCGCTGAGAGAAGGCAGTGTAGAGCTGAGAGAAGGCAGTGTAGAGCTGAGAGAAGGCAGTGTAGCGTTGAGAGAAGGCAGTGTAGAGCTGAGAGAAGGCAGTGTAGCGTTGAGAGAAGGCAGTGTAGCGCTGAGAGAAGGCAGTGTAGCGCTGAGAGAAGGCAGTGTAGCGCTGAGAGAAGCCAGTGTAGCGCTGAGAGAAGGCAGTGAAGCGCTGAGAGAAGGCAGTGTAGCGCTGAGAGAAGGCAGTGTAGCGCTGAGAGAAGGCAGTGTAGCGCTGAGAGAAGGCAGTGTAGCGCTGAGAGAAGACAGTGTAGCGCTGAGAGAAGGCAGTGTAGCGCTGAGAGAAGCCAGTGTAGCGCTGAGAGAAGCCAGTGTAGCGCTGAGAGAAGGCAGTGTAGAGCTGAGAGAAGGCAGTGTAGAGCTGAGAGAAGGCAGTGTAGCGTTGAAAGAAGGCAGTGTAGCGCTGAGAGAAGCCAGTGTAGCGCTAAGAGAAGGCAGTGTAGCGCTGAGAGAAGGCAGTGTAGCGCTGAGAGAAGGCAGTGTAGCGCTGAGAGAAGGCAGTGTAGCGCTGAGAGAAGGCAGTGTAGCGCTGAGAGAAGGCAGTGTAGCGCTGAGAGAAGGCAGTGTAGCGTTGACAGAAGCCAGTGTAGCGCTGAGAGAAGGCAGTGTAGCGCTGAGAGAAGGCAGTGTAGCGCTGAGAGAAGGCAGTGTAGCGCTGAGAGAAGGCAGTGTAGCGCTGAGAGAAGGCAGTGTAGCGCTGAGAGAAGGCAGTGTAGCGCTGAGAGAAGCCAGTGTAGCGCTGAGAGAAGGCAGTGTAGAGCTGAGAGAAGGCAGTGTAGAGCTGAGAGAAGGCAGTGTAGCGTTGAAAGAAGGCAGTGTAGCGCTGAGAGAAGCCAGTGTAGCGCTAAGAGAAGGCAGTGTAGCGCTGAGAGAAGGCAGTGTAGCGCTGAGAGAAGGCAGTGTAGCGCTGAGAGAAGGCAGTGTAGCGCTGAGAGAAGGCAGTGTAGCGCTGAAAAGAAGGCAGTGCAGGGCTGAGAGAAGGCAGTGTAGCGCTGAGAGAAGGCAGTGTAGCGCTGAGAGAAGGCAGTGTAGCACTGAGAGAAGGCAGTGTAGCGCTGAGGTGCCTGTAAGCTGATGTAATCACCAGCGCGGAGGTGACAGTGAGTAGTTATACCTGGCACCCACACAGAGGATAGCAGCACCAATACAGGGGATATTATAAATCCATCTTTATTATTATAGATATAGTTCCCTGCATAAATTGGGACAGGAGTACACAACTGGGAGGAGCAGATAGAGCTATATGTATAGGGGTTGCCTAGCAACAATTGACTCTTACTGGAAGGAATAATATTTACCGGAAGGGGAACATACAGCAGTAGGGCTTCCTGGTAACAGTTATGTCCCCCGGGAAGTAGCCAGAAGTGAAGAGAGAGACGGCGATCACAAGCTCCCTGCTATGCATAGTCAGGGGATCAATGGTCAGCAAGTTCAAGCTGAGCTTCTAGTGACATGCAGGTGGGTAACAGCAGTAGCGCTGTACCCATAGTGTGTAATATTACAATTCATTAACTACTGTATATACTGGTGCTCTGGTTTTACAATACCCTACGGGAGATGGTTATTTAAGTTGTGAGATTCATTATCCTCCAAGGCATCCGCATAGTTATTACAGGACCTGGACTTTGATGTCAATACAGAGCATCCTTTAATAGTTTGGAGACTTACCCGGAGACTATTTAAATGCTTATAGTGGAAGTTCCGCTGTAGAGCTTTATAGGAGTACTGAACATTTAACAGAGACAAATTTTAACTCATGAACTAAGCTGGACATTCCATAGGTTTAAGTCATTTTCTTGCTAGAGCAAGTAAGCTTAGAGTATTTGATGCATTATTTATAGAAGAAACACAAGCATTGTATTCTTTGTGCTTACCTATTGTAATGTTCAAATGTACCACATGTGACTATTGTTGCCATTTATTCTTATAAAGGAAACTTATAACAGTTTATTATTGTGTAATATTTACCTGGCAACAGAAGCTTACGGAAGTTCCAGTTCAGAAATCTTCTGCAGAGAGAAAGGAAGAAGGTGGTGAATGTAAGTAGACCCACATAGACCATAAGTACTTGGGTGGAGGCACTGACAATGGGGATGAACATCACTTAGAGAAATGTTAAAGGTTTGTACATTAGGAGTAACAAAGGTGTTAGTAACCTGGTGACCCTTTAGTGGTAGAAGGGGGGCTTACACCAGCTTGGCCTTTTCAGGCTTCAGTAAAGCCAGACACCAGGCTACAATTAGCCTGGCATCTGGCTTTACAGTACATCAGGAAAATATGTAATAATGATTTCATTTAATTAATACCTTAAGAATGATACTAAGCCAAATTGGCACGACTGCACAAAATTAACTCGGGCTACGTTCTCATTGACAATATCTAGCGTTACAAAACCCCCAAAATATCCAAAATTGTGATTAAAACTTCCATACAAGAAATGTCCAATTGGAATAACCTCCCCCTATTATATTTGGGTAGGGCTAACTTGATATAAATTATTTGTTCCCTAAACTATTGTATCCGATGCAGCTCCTGCTGATTTTACTTACCGATAGGGATGAGGGATTGCTCTGACCAGGAGTTCAGATGGTTTATACGGCAGACCAAAAGATCATGCATAGCTCCAGAAAATTATGTCTGAGGCTGCTAGAAATGTTCCCAACTTAAAGCTTTATGTTTTCTAGTATTTTTTGGTACATTAGGGATTGGCTGGACCATACTGAGAAATATGGAAATAACCCTGCTGAATAATACTTTACCCCTTACATACTGTATATACCTGATACCTTTGTTAATGTCAACCTTGGTTGCATATTCCAAATGTTGTCTTAAAAAATGGGGTGGTCTTGTATCCTTTCAACAGATGGGCTTATACAGGTTTCACCAATTTCTGACAGTTTGTAGACACCAATGGAAAGGGGAAGACCTAGAGCACTATTTATATACAAGAAGTGATAGTATTAACCAACAAACAGTTTAAGAATGAAGTGGGAAGAATTACCTAAAATTAGTTGACGGTTGTTGGTGGTGCTCCCATGGAGTAATGTAACAAATACATCAGCAAAAATGTTTTTATTTCTGCAAGGGAACAGAAAAAAAAACAGAAGAGAAACTTCTTAGAGGGGCACACTTGTAAAATATCAATGATAAAATATAACTTCAGCGCACCGTCAGTGGCTCACACCCTGCAGTAGAAGCGCTCTCCTCATCCTTCTGTAGTAGCCATCCTGCCAAAAGCAGAAGAGAGCTGTCAGTACTGACTCTACACTATCCACTTCCTCACACACATCATGTCCCGGTGAGATTATGGCATGTTCTGTTTGATTTTTGAATTACTGTTTTGAAAACTGCTGCACAACACTTAACATGCTGTTCCTATAAATATGAATACAGCTCTTATCTTACAAATTGTATTTATACTATGCAAGTGTGTACCCTTGTCAGGAGAGGAATTACTGTGGGTAGCAGAACATTGCAGTGCCTTGTGTATTCCTTCTGACCAATCTCTGTTGATATCTCTAATGCTGGGTACACACTGGCAGATATATTGGACAATGAATGATCGGCCAATATATCTTGTGTGCATCGGCCAGTCGGTATCAGCGACATGTCTGCGGACAATGTTGTTCCCAGGCATATCTCGTCGGCTGTGCTGCACAGCCAATGGCAGATATGTCTGCAGATATATTGTGGCATCATGCTGTGTGTATGGTAGGTCTACAGACCACCCGTACATTTGCAGCAGAAGCTGCAGGGAGCGAGGCGTGCGGCCAGAATACAGATGATGGTTGATCAGTGTGGATGAACAACCATCATCTGCAAATATATCTGGAGATCACTCTATCTGTCTGTAAGGTGTGTACCCGTCTTAAGATATGTTGTCACTTTGAAATTTATTTTGAAATATTTACCTATATTTGTTTCGGTAGAGATATACTTTGATGGTGTAATCCTCGTATATATATATATATATATATATATATATATATATATATTCCATAGGCAAAACAACCCACCATTTTGGGAGTGACAGCAATCTCACTCTCTTAGAGTGCTGAATCTGCAGTTATGGTGACATACCATATTTGTATTGTGCAAGGAACACGTCCATTAAGGCATCAGCCTTAATGATCGGAATTTCATTGCTTTTTTGAGTTTGAGTGGCAGAAATTCAGATGGTTTTGTGAAAATACAGATCATGTCTAAGAAGCCTTAATGGGACATGTGAAACTGTAAGGTTTTTTCGTCTATGGAATTTTATTGCTTTTTTTTAAATGTACTATCAGGTTTTGGAGGAGCAAACCAAGCCACCTGCAGGGGAGAAGGGCAACAAAATTTTACACTAGCACAGGTGAAGAAGGAGCCAGCAAACAGGAGGTGTTTTGGGGGTGCAGAGTGAGAGGCGGGCTGCAGGTGTGCAGGGCAGCGGGGGTGCAGTGGCAGCAGTGGGACAGTGTACAGAGGCATCAGCGGGCAACAGAGGGGCTGGGCATGCATCTGAGAAAATATAATCAATAAGACACAGATGCATGGACATATCAATGAGATCCATCTATGCATCTATGTTAAAAATTAGATATGTGTAAAATAAAAATAATAATGAGGTCCCCCTCTCCAGGGCACCCAAGGCCTGGGCTGAAAGCCCGGGGCTATCCCCGGCAAACCTGGGCGGTAGGGACCGGGTTGATCTTGTAAGCGTGGTGTTATATATTTTTCTTTGCAGGTGAACCACAAGCCTCCCCTACATGCTGGTACTTGGAGAACCACAAGTGCCAGCATGCAGGGCATTAGGGCCCACTGGCACCTGTAGTCCACTTGTAAAGAAAATATTAAAATAAACAGAATACACTATAATATTGTAATAGGCTATTTTACTGCATCTTCGTCTGGGGGGTGGTGATCTTTAAGTTCTTTTCCATGGTTGTCACCACCCCAGGGCTTCAGCATCTTCGGCTGGCAGGCACAAACCCGCCAGGGCTTAGCTGTCTTCACCTGGTGGGCACCAACCCACCAAAGCTTAGGCGTCTTCGCCTGGTGGGCGCCAACCCTCTAAGGATTCTGGTATCTTCGTCTGGCAGGCGCCAACCCGCCAGGGCTTCTGGCATCTTTGCCTGCGGGGTGGCAGTCAATTAGCTCTTTTGCGAAGCTGCCACCTCCCCAGGGCTTCTAGTGTCATCTTAACTTAGTGGGCGGCAGCCTTTGAGCTCTTTTGCATGGCTGCCGCCCACTAGGATTTCCTGCATCTTCTTTCTTCAGGAGCTCTTCACTGCTCCTTCCCAGCCGTACTGTAATGCTGCTGCCTCGCACTGAGAGCTGTGATTGGCTCTCAGCGGCCATCTTTGAATTTTAAAAATGTGCTCTGCTGCCAAACTCTGCAGAATGGCTTTACAGGGACTGGATTCTCTTGGATCAAGGCCCGCCGTCAATGCCCGCACCACCGCTGGTTCCCTCCACCACCGCCAGGTTCTGCCTGCACCGCCACTGATGCCCGCACTGCCACCATCTGCACCTCTGCCGCTGATGCCTGCACCTCCCAGTCTGGCTAACTCCCAAACCGTAGCCTGGTTCCGCTGCCAGCTACCGTTGCCGGGTCCCATTGCCGCTACTGCCCACAAAGGACAGCTATGTTGGTTTACCCAGGTGAAGCCACAGTACACCCCCCTTCTGAAGGCACCTACTGAGGCTGTGCAATAAGTTGAAGCTCCCTATCTATATAATGGGGCATATGTGAGGTAATGGTTTAAAAACTGAACCCCAAAAGGCCCTACCCTGGAACAAGAGCTAACACAAACCCCAAGTCTAAACTGTGTACCTTGCCTTATGCCTTCCCAAAAATCCCCCATAGACTATAGCAGAAAAGTGGTCCTAATTGAGAGTGGGCAAAATAGCTGGCAGTTGGAAATTTAGATTACTTCCAAATCCTATTTTTTTTTGCCCTGAAATTTGGCATGCAGCACCAAGTGACAGTTCTACCCATCCATGCCAAATTTCAGCTCTGTACCTCAATAGCATGCCCCTCCCCCCCATCAGGAATTCTCTATGGGAGAATTCAGTTTTCTTCAATTCAGCCTTAATATAAGGGCACAACCGTGCCCTTTTAATATACAGAATCCATTCTGGCGGCACTTGGAAATAATCACATTTACAACAGTGAGTTACCAACGATTCAATGCTCTATTTGGCCATGCATTTTCGTCAGTGTGCAGGTGCACTTGTAAGTCTGATCATTTCCTAGTGCCGCCAGCATGGATTCTAAATAGGAGGCTTCACTGGATGTGTAATCATTTGGAGGGCACCGGATGTCTTTTTTTGCAAATTGCATCATTTAGAGGAGTGCCGCTTTTGACTTATTGTGTGTGTGTGTGTGTATATATATATATATATATACACACAATGTCCAAGGGTGGCACTCCCAATAGCCAGTACTCAAAGATTCAGGTGCCCTCCAATTAGAGACAACAGCAGTTTCCTTTAACATGCGAGCATCTGTATTAATTTGTGACTGGCTTAATGCATCTTTTTCAGTGTGTTTAATCTATGTATATATGATACCTATTTCCTCCAATCAATTGGTTTATTATGTGTAGCTAGACTGAAGCTTTTGTACCTACTGTGCTTACTTTAAGTGTCTGTGTACATATGTCATATGTGTATTTTTTGTGTTTTTATACTTGTAAAGGTTTATGGCTGTGCGTTGCCCAGGTAATGGGGACGCGTGCTGCGGGCGGCTCCCCCCCTCCCAGCGCTGATGCGGCTGTTGCAGACGCTGATGTGATGGTCAGATGGTTAGATGTCATCGCGGGGCGACCTATTCCCGGACAGCACGATCTGTCACGGTCAGGGTATTTCAGCATGGCGCTAGGCGGGTGTTACCTGTGAGGTCGTTGTGGCGCGGGCTGTCTGGTGGCGGAGCTGGTGTCTGGCGGGGGGCTTTGGCTGCGCGCGTTGTTGTGCGGCCCTGTTGTCACTCTGCGCTGGTGAGGCCTGGCGGCATCTCCGTTCCGTTTGGCATGGGCGTCGCCATCTTGCCTTCTGGCCATGTGATGAGGCTGGCTAATCCTGGTGAGTCACATGTTCCCTCCAGCCAGTAACAGCACGGCATGGGGTATTTAGGAAGAGTCAGTGCCTTCCTTCTTTGCCAGTGCAACGTGTATCTCAGCTTAGCTGAGAGGGAGTTCTCTGTGCTTTCCTGTTCCTGTAAATTCGCTGTCTGCCTGTCAGCTCCTAGTTCCCACTGGACTACCCCGCTACCTCCATCACCCTTGCCCATACCTGAGTGCCTGAGCCTGCTGACATCCTGCGCTTCAGTTCACTATCTGCAAACCTGGCTTGATTATTTTCAGTTCACTATCTGCAAACCTGGCTTGATTATTTTCAGTTTCACTACCTGCATACCTGGACAGCTCTAATTGTTTCTACCTGGACATTAACCCTTTTGCTCCCACCACAGAACTCTTGTGCACATTTATATTTTCCTGGACTTTTATTTACTGCCACATTATATGTCTACTCAAGCACTTATTAAAAATCCTAGTTTTATTTTCAAATCTGCTTCTGTGATCGCTCCTGCTACCACCCCGGGTCCACAAGCAACCCAGAACATAACAGTTTGCACTGGCCCATGGAGCCGGCCATGGATCAGGAGTCAGGAGTGGATTTGTTCAGGTGCATTTCTGGTCGTTTAGAAAATCTGGAAAACATGCAGCATCAGATGGCTAAATTTCTGCAAGAGATGTCCAAGCGACAGGATAGTTTGCAAACTTCCTTTTCTACCCCTGAAGTACCAGCATCTACATCCGCATCAGCGTCTGGGAATACAGGAGGCAGATCATCTCCCTGCTTACGTCTTCCTTTACCAAATAAATTTGACGGCAATCCTAAACTCTGCCGAGGTTTCCTAAATCAGTGTGACATACATTTTACCCTGCAGCCTGACAACTTTCTAACTGCAAGAACTAAAGTGGCTTATATAGTCTCTCTGTTATCCGGCCAGGCCTTGGAATGGGCTTCCCCACTCTGGGAGCGCTCAGATTCGCTGCTGGATAATTACGCAGGCTTTGTGTCATCCTTCAGGAGGATTTTCGATGAACCTGGGCGTACTGTATCAGCATCATCAAACATCATGACACTGAGACAAAGGGTCCATCCTGTCAGTCAATATGCCGTGCAATTTCAAATTTTAGCATCAGAGCTCAAATGGAATGAGGAAGCCCTCACCTCGACCTTCTGGCATGGGTTGTCAGACCGACTAAAGGATGATCTAGTCACTCGAGAGCTTCCTACTAATCTGAACGACATGATTTCGTTGTGTATCAAAGTTGACCTACGCTTCAGGGAACGTCAGGCTGAAAAAAACAGAACTGACCGGCAAAGGTCATTTACCCCCTCCATTTCTACCCTTCCCATTCCTTCCCCTACTGAAGAGGAGCCTATGCAGGTGAATCATACACACCTCTCTAAAGAAGAACGTCAGAGAAGAATGCAAAAGAACCTCTGTCTGTGCTGCGGAGAGTCTAGTCACCTGCTGATCTCCTGCCCCGTAAACCGGGAAATGCCAAATCCTAACTGACCCTGGAGACATCAAGTTAGGAGTTATGAACCCGTCTCCAAAAATTAAAGATTTCACGATTACCCTAGCCTTGGATCTTAAACCCAAACCTGTCTTTGCTACTGCTCTACTCGACTCGGGAGCAGCCGGAAATTTCATAACGTCTAGTTTCATAGATAAATTTCAGATTCCTTGTTTGTCTCTCAACCATGCCATCTCTCTGACCTCTATAGACGGACGCCCTCTAACTAACGGGATAGTCACCAAAGAGACTCAACCAGTATTGGTCCGAATTGGGGCACTTCATTCTGAGTCCTTAAAATTCCTGGTGATATCAGAGGCCTCTCAAGAAATTGTTCTTGGTCTACCCTGGTTACGTCAACATAATCCCAGGATTGATTGGAGTTCTATGCATATTCTGTCATGGGGTATGGATTGTCAGAAATCCTGTCTTCCAAAAATTCGACCTGTGAGAAAGACAGTTCCATTAGTTTCTTCTGCCATTCCCAAGGAATATCAGATGTTCGCCGACGTTTTCTCTGAACAACAAGCAAATATCTTACCCCCTCATAGGGAATGGGACTGTCCAATTGAATTGATACCTGATAAGATACCACCTCGTGGTCGTACCTATCCGCTGTCCTTGCCTGAGACTCAAGCCATGACCGAATACATCCGGGACAACCTGGCAAAGGGGTTCATTCGCCCCTCTACTTCACCTGCCGGAGCTGGGTTTTTCTTCGTTGGAAAGAAGGATGGTGGTCTAAGACCATGTATCGATTATCGAGGCCTTAATGACATTACTGTAAAGAATCGATACCCTCTTCCCCTGATTACTGAGTTGTTTGATAGGGTCAAGGGCTCTGTCATTTTTTCGAAATTAGATCTAAGAGGGGCTTACAACCTCATTCGTATCCGAGCTGGCGATGAATGGAAGACCGCTTTTAATACCAGAGATGGACATTTTGAGTATTTAGTAATGCCTTTTGGATTGTGTAATGCCCCTGCTGTCTTTCAAAGTTTCGTTAATGAGATTTTCCGGGATCTGTTATATGTTTCGGTTGTTGTCTATCTGGATGACATACTGATTTTTTCACCCTCTGTGGCTAAACATCAAGAACATGTTAAAGAAGTTTTGACCCGTTTGAGAGAAAACCACCTTTACTGCAAACTGGAGAAGTACGTCTTTGGAGTGCCCAGTGTACCTTTTCTCGGCTATGTAATATCTGGCTCCAGTTTAGAAATGGACCCCAAGAAGGTACAGGCAATTCTGGATTGGACCCGACCTCAGACACTGAAGGCCATCCAGAGATTGTTGGGCTTCGCAAATTATTATAGACGCTTCATTAAGGGATTTTCTACACTGCTGGCTCCCATTACAGCCTTGACCCGCAAAGGTGCTAATCCTGCCCAATGGTCACCTGAGGCAGAGTCTGCCTTTCATCTTCTAAAACAGGCCTTTATCTCAGCACCAGTTCTTCGACAACCCGATCTGGACAGGCCTTTTTTGTTGGAAGTAGACGCATCATCTGAAGCTGTGGGAGCAGTCTTGTCTCAACGTTATGAGGACAACCGAGTCCATCCGTGTGGGTTCTTTTCTAAAAAATTCTCTCCTGCCGAAAGGAACTACGCCATAGGTGAGCAAGAACTATTAGCTGTAAAGTTGGCGTTGAAGGAATGGAGATATTTCCTAGAAGGCGCCAAGTTTCCATTTACAGTATTTACGGACCATAGAAATCTCCTATTTCTCAAAAACCTCCAATGTGTGAGTCCTCTTTTGGCCCACTGGGCAATATTCTTTGCCAGGTTTCAGTTCACCCTGACCTTCCGGTCTGGAGCACTTAATCAGAAGGCTGATGCCCTATCGAGATCTCTCCTCTGTGATGATCAATCTGAAAATCAAAGCAATACCCCTGTCTTGGAATCAAGAGTTTTTGCCACATTACAACTTCAGCCTCCTACGGGAAGATCATTTGTGGCCCCGGAATTAAGGAAGCAGCTTCTCACCTGGGCACATTCCTCTCGCTTCGCAGGGCACTCAGACACTCGGAAGACCTTGGAGTTCCTGAAAAGACACTATTGGTGGCCTTCTATGAAGGCAGATATAATGGAGTTTATCTCTTCCTGCTCCTCCTGTGCCCAGCATAAATCATCACAACAAGCTCCAGCTGGGGAATTGCTTCCATTACCTACTCCATCACGTCCATGGACGCATCTCTCCATGGATTTCATCACAGACCTGCCAGTCTCTCAAGGTTTCAACACTATCTGGGTTGTAATAGACCGATTTTCTAAGATGGTCCACTATATACCGTTGAAGAAGTTACCTTCTGCCCCTGACCTGGCACAGTTGTTTGTCCAACACATATTTCGTCTACATGGCCTTCCTGCTGAAATTGTCTCTGACCGTGGTGTGCAGTTTACTGCAAAATTCTGGAGGGCTTTGTGTTCTGTTCTTCAAGTGAAGTTAAAGTTTTCCACGGCCTACCATCCGCAAAGCAACGGCTCCACCGAGAGAGTTAATCAAGATCTAGAGACTTTCTTAAGAATTTTTATGTCATCTTCCCAGGACAATTGGGCTGCCTTGCTGCCGTGGGCTGAGTTTGCACATAATGCTTCCTACCACTCGTCAACTAACCAAACGCCATTTCAGGTTGTATATGGCCTTCATCCTCGTGTTCCCGAATTCCGAAGCCTGCCTGTTTTCGATGTTCCAGCCGTGGAGGACACGGTGCGGAATTTTGCTGCCATCTGGACTCAAGTACGGTCTGATTTGTTGAAGGCATCCTCTCGCTATAAGACCCAGGCCGATAAGAAGCGTAGAATAGTTCCACGCATGCAAGTAGGAAACCAGGTCTAGTTGTCTACTCGGAACCTTCGTCTAAGAATTCCGTCGATGAAATTCGCACCCCGCTTCATCGGTCCCTTCACCATAACAGAAGTCATTAATCCAGTGGCCTACCGTTTACAGTTACCCCCATACCTAAAAATTCCCAATTCCTTCCATGTTTCCTTATTAAAGCCCCTAGTCCTGAATAAGTTCCATAATGCTCTACCTGCTTCTCCTCGAGTCCAGACGGAGAGAGGAGTTGAGTTTGAAGTCGCCCAGATCTTGGACTCTCGTCTGCGCAGAGGTCATCTTCAGTATTTGTTGGACTGGAAAGGTTACGGTCCAGAGGAACATTGCTGGACCGATGCTCGTGATGTCCACGCTCCCACGCTCATCAGGAGATTCCACTCTGCCCATCCGGAGAAGCCTGGTGAGTGTCCTGAGGCCACCCCAAAAGGGGGGGGTACTGTCACGGCCAGGGTATTTCAGCATGGCGCTAGGCGGGTGTTACCTGTGAGGTCGTTGTGGCGCGGGCTGTCTGGTGGCGGAGCTGATGTCTGGCGGGGGGCTTTGGCTGCGCGCGTTGTTGTGCAGCCCTGTTGTCACTCTGTGCTGGTGAGGCCTGGCGGCGTCTCCGTTCCATTTGGCATGGGCGCCGCCATCTTGCCCTCTGGCCATGGGATGAGGCTGGCCAATCCTGGTGAGTCACATGTTCCCTCCGGCCAGTAACAGCACGGCATGGGGTATTTAGGAAGGGTCAGTGCCTTCCTTCTTTGCCAGTGCAACGTGTATCTCAGCTTAGCTGAGAGGGAGTTCTTTGTGCTTTCCTGTTCCTGTAAATTCGCTGTCTGCCAGTCTGCCTGTCAGCTCCTAGTTCCCACTGGACTACCCTGCTACCTCCATCACCCTTGCCTATACCTGAGTGCCTGAGCCTGCTGACATCCTGCGCTTCAGTTCACTATCTGCAAACCTGGCTTGATTATTTTCAGTTCACTACCTGCAAACCTGGCTTGATTATTTTCAGTTTCACTACCTGCATACCTGGACAGCTCTAATTGTTTCTACCTGGACATTAACCCTTTTGCTCCCACCACAGAACTCTTGTGCACATTTATATTTTCCTGGACTTTTATTTACTGCCACATTATATGTCTACTTAAGCACTTATTAAAAATCCTAGTTTTATTTTCAAATCTGCTTCTGTGATCGCTCCTGCTACCACCCCGGGTCCACAAGCAACCCAGAACATAACACGATCTTCATGCAGTGGTATGTGAGTATAAATTTGTGTTCAGTGTATGTATATCTTTTGACCTTGATGATGGGGCAATAAATGTTTCCGAAACGTTGGAGACTCATTCACACACCTGTGCAGTGTATTTCATTTAATCGCCTGACTGGATAGATTATATATATATATATATATATATATATATATATATATTAGGGATGTGCAGGCTCGGTTTCACTCGGATTTACTCGGTTCTTATCGCCACTTTACCGCAAATTCGGATTTATTATATTGGCTACCCAAAACACATGATAGGCGATAGCCAATAAAATGCCGTTTAAAGATCCGAGTAAATCCGAGTAAAACCGAACCCGCTCACCCCTAATATATATATATATATATATATATATATATATATATATTCTGCACACAATTAATGGTTTATATTTATATATATATATATATTTATTTATTTATTTTTTTACAGTTATATATGATGCCTTGCCGGATGCATGACTCCAGAGACTATTAATCTTCAAGGTACTTACCCATTATTTGAGAGAATCAGATCTGGAGCCAATTTGTTTTCATCATTTATTAGCCAAGGATTATTACACTTGACTATAATTATTTAGTTTGTTTTTTAGTAATTAATGAGATCCACACCACCTATCTATGTATTATGTGTGTCTCAGTAAATCGATTTTAAATTGCTACAGAATAAAGGTTATATTTTATCATTGATATTTTACAAGTGTGCCCTTCTAAGGAGTTTCTCTTCTGTTTTTTTCTTCTCCTTTGCAGAAATAAACACATTTGAGTTTGTAGACACCGCCAACTGTAGTTCCTTGAATTCTGGTTAAGTTCTAAATGTAGAAATACTAAGTTTGCTATTACGTTAAAACCTATGAGCTACCCCATTTTCTCCTCCTTGGACCGATGACTCTCTCATATCTCTATTATCCCTTATTAGAGGCACTGCTTATAAAGCTCATTTTTTATACCCTGACCTGCTGGTCATAAACTGTGGTCCTGATACAATGGCGTCATGAGGTGGGTGACAGGAGCCGGGTGCTGCAGTCTGACATTCTCCTAGAAGAGCAGCCGACAGTGCTGACAGCCCAGTCTCTGGGGGCAGCTAGCATATCTGGCGATGCTGGTCTGCCCCCGGACTGAAGTCATCAGGATTTCCTGTGAGGCCACGCCTCTTTATTTTAGACCACAACCCCTTTTTGGTGCAGTGCGCCTTCGGCACGCAGGAATAGTCATAGTGCGCACCGGGTGTCACCAGACCCGGTGACATGCTAAATGGGGGGGGCTGACGTCCCTGGCCTAACCTCAATGGAGATCTTGTTTAATTATTATGATATTACTATGTATATTTTACAGTTGTCTCACTTGCATGAAGTACATTTTCAACTTCTCAATGGGGCCTATATTTCACAAAACCATTGGAGACACATTGTGGAGGGAGAGACTGGTCAATGCTTTTATCACAACTTCTGGAGTTGCAGAAAAATTGTTTGTTTTTGGGACAAGGTGCTGATGTTTATTGACAGTCTTTTCTCTTTATGTTTGACCAAGGACCCGGTTGCACTTCTCTTCTATAATTTTGATCATTAAAACCTTGGCACACATAAAAAGAACATCATACCACTAATTACGTTTATCACTGCAGCATCACAAAAAGTTGTCTTGTCAAACTGCAGTAAAACGCTCCTTTTTATAGTTATTGTACTTTGATAGGAAATCTACACTTCCAGATGTGGAGTACAGAACTGAGCGGTTTTATAACAAATGGGGCCTTTTTATTTCTAAGTTGGACCCTGTTGTTCAGTCTCATATTTCCAAAATATTTGAATCTACGACATGGTACTTATATTGCCAATTGAGCAATCCTTCTTGAAGGCATATATTTTGACTTTATGATATTAGTACTTTTCATCACTTTGAGAATATGTTGTACCTGAAATAGTGTTTGTAACAAGTGAAATAGGAGACAGCACAATCATGATCACATTAGGGGGTAAATGTACTAAAGGTCTGTTTCAATCGATTTTTATCAATTTTAATTGATTTCAAAACGATCTAAATCGATATGTCTGGGGCTAAATCATACATTTACGAACACTTAAAAAAAAAAAAAGTTAGTAAATGTATGATTTAGTCCCAGAAACACAACATCGATTTAGATTGTAATCAATTTCAATTTGATTGAAATCAATCAATAAAAATAGTTTTCAAATCGACCTTTAGTAAATTTACCCCCAGGAGTCTATTCTCCTTGGGTTAGTACCTCGCATCCCATCTCCCCCTTCCTTATCCCTCCTTTACTCTCTCTTCCTCTCCCTCCTCTAATTGTTGTTTTTTTTTCTTTTAAAGGATTATGACACATATATATTTTCTCATTACAATTAGTGTTTGGTATACAGAATATATATAACCTCTTATTGAACAATTGTTTTATATTTGTTATTTATTTCCATTTGTGAGCTATTTTCTTTTTTATTTTCTTGTTCTTGTGTACCCATTGCATTATGTTTTTATGTGCGAGTTTATGCATATTTACGGAGACACAAGTTGTTTTAGTGCTTGTTATTTAGTATGGCGCATTATTATTCTATCCCTGTATTATGGCTCTGTTCATCTATTGTATTTGCAATGTGCTTTGAATGATTGCTTGTACTTCGATATTTGTAAAATTAATAAAAATTTGTTTTTGTTTTTTTTAAAGAAAACAAATGATGGGCTATTGAAATCATTGCCATATAAACTCTGGGAGTTAAACACTTCCACAAGGTGCAGCACAATCTATAACACAATATGTAACTCATCCTTTCATTTCCTTATTTATCTACAGGAAATACTTTAACGCCCTTTACATACACCAAGTCAGTAGATACATATAATACATGACTGTAAAAAAAAATCAATAATGTTATTTTAAAGGTGATCCTGTTAGTTACATGACAAAATCTACTCTTTGTACATTGGACCTGATTCAGAGATGTACACGAACCCAATGGTTAGCGCACATCTCCAATTGTTAGAGAACTGCACATGCGCAGCCCCATCTGCGATTCTGCTCGCAGTGCCTCCCTGTCAATCAGGCTGTGGCGTTTCGGAGGCCGGAGTGGGGGCATATCTGGGCAGCATTCCCCGAAATGGGAGGCTGTCGTCCCTGTTTCCGGGAGGGACATTGCCAGTGTCTGCGTCGATGGATGCAGATTTCCTGTCCTCTCAAACTGCCAGGACCCGGTCAGGCTGCGGTAAGCTATAGCTTCCACAGCCTGGCCGGGTCCTGGCAGGCTGCAATATTGGTCACAGTGCTGGGATCACAGATGCAGCAAGGAGGTATCTGTTTCCTACAGACACTTCCTGCTGCATTTGCATTTTAGATGGATGAACTGCACAGTCTCTTGTGTGCAGCTCTGCAAATCCATCCATCTCTTAATCAGGCCCATAGTGCAGAGGAGTATAGAGGACAATGAGAGCTCACAAGTTACAAACCAGATGGTTTGTGTACAACTCTGATGTTTATTGATCGGCGCATGCGCAGGATATGTATTGCGCATGTGCCTATCACTGACTGCGAGATCGGTCGCAGTGCCCCCAAGCCACAGCATGATTGACATTCTGTGGCTGTTTGGACTTGGGTGCAGCGTCTTGGTCTATTTGAATAAAACGGGGGCGTGTTGATCTAATTTTGTAGGCGTGCCAAGGCCAGGGTCTGCATCATCTGATGCAAATTTTCTGGCACAAGCTAAGCATGAGTGAGCTTGGGCTCACTCAGATGGCCGATGGCTGCGACCAATGGTTATCTGATGCTGCGTCTTTGGACATAGCGCTCGGATCTGCGATGATGGCAGGAGGCGTCTTTTGTCCTTAGATGCCGCCTGCGATATTAGCATTTTAGCTGTACATTATTGCACCGGTACAAACCATCCTGGATTGATCCATTCGTATCAGACCACGTTATCAGGGAATGGGGTGTTTCTGGGTGGTAACTGGGTGATGACCATGCAATCGCACTGAACTCTTCAGTCTCATGGGAGTTACAGTATATGGTAAAGTCATGTTGGCTGAGTTACTTGCTGGGTGCGAACAGAGATGGAATGTCTGTAACAGACGGATCTTTTGCATTCAGGATGGGGCTGTCCAGCAATCACCTAATAATTTGCACTAGGCCAGGTATCTTTTAAAAAGTGTCCGGATTATAGACAGGGCAGAATGGGTGGTCACCCAGGCACACCCACACATTGAGGTCCCTTACACTCCTGCAAACATTTCCCCGACCCAGCCCACTCTGCACACTCCCTGGCTTTCTGCTAGCGGCATAGCAATGTACCACATCACATCCGCGGTACTGCTGGGAGTTGATTTCCAGCAGTGCCACGGACATAATGTAATATGCTGCAACGTTGCCTGTCAGTGGAGAGTCCGGATTCTGAGACAAGGTAAGGGGCACCTGGGGCAGCATGGAGCATCTCCCTCTGGCGGAGCAGGGCCTAAATGATGGCAGCCCTGGTCCGCCTCCTGTGCTTGTGTGAGGGACTGTCAGCAGTGGTGCTCACGTAGCCGGCTCATCACAGACAGCGGGTAGAGAGGACAGGCCTGGGCCCAGGCTGTGCAGTAGGCACAGTAGCAGCTGTGGGGGTGTCATCAATTTTATAGGTGAGGGCCCCACAAACCATAATCTAGCCCTGTCAAAAGTTGACTCGTTCTACAAGTACATACGCTAAGGCACTGTGCCAGTGAGTACTGTACATCTCTGTTTCAGTTTCTTAAAATAATAGGTAAAGCAGCTTAAACAGTAACGCAAATCCTTTTTTTGGTTGGTGGAAGGAGCGATTCAGCTCTAGGATTGCACAGACATTGCTCTTATGCTTGCAAGTGAATTCATCTTTTTGTGCATGAATGCTGGGGCCAATTATGTCACTATCCAAACTCAGAAATGCTAAAAATGTAGACCAAAAAGCACACTGCTGGTTTAACTCCAGCCCTTTGTGAAACAAATGCATGAAAAGGACAAAATAAAATGTGATTGTCTATACAAACCCTCCAATGCAGGAGATGACAGCATTTCCAGAATAATTTAGTGAGAATATCCATTATAAGAAATAAGCTCAAACTGCAAAGACGAGAAGAAAGTAAGTTCCTCCCTGCCAACAAGGTCCGTATAGCCAACAGGGTGCTTCCAGCCAACTACCAGCAAACAAAAAGCCCAATATTGCATATCAGGAGGATTAAAGCCTTGTTTACAGTGTGGTAGACTTGGGGTGTGCATCGCCCACTTTTCGTGTTTTGGTTTTGGATCTGGATCTTTCTTTCTGTTTTGGATAAACCAATCATTTCAGCGCCAGGGTCTGCCACACAACTGTGGCTGAAATGATTGGTTCATTTGAGCCCCCACAAAACAAGCTGGCAATTAATCTGTCCCTGCACAAACTGGCTCTACAGAAGCAAGTTGTCGTCCTCATCCACCGATTCCTCTCCCTCTTCAGTGTTGTTTTCATCCTCACAGAGTATTAATTCGTCCCCGCTGGAATCCACCACCACAGGTCCCTCTCACTGGTGGGGGGCAACTTAGGTAAAATAGAGCCAGTTTGTACAAGGACCTCCAAATTGCCTCTTTTTCCTGCCAGGACAGGTACAGACTGTCTGACATGCCTACTTGGATGCTGTCACCGATGTAATCCTCCACCATTCTGTCAATGGTGACAGTATCATATGCAGTGACAGTAGATATGTCAGAGATTGTTGGTAGGTCTTTCAGTCTGGACCAGATGTCCAAACTTGGTCGTGTCTGCCCTGCATCACCGCCAGCGGGTTGCTTAGGATACCTAAGTTGTTTCTTGGCAGCCCCAGTTGCGGGAGAAAATGAAGAAGGGGCTTCAGCTGACAGTGTTTTCACCAGCAGGTCTTTGCACCTCTGCAGGCTAGTGTTAGCTGGAAAGAGAGACACCACATAGGCTTTAAACCTAGGATCGAGCACAGTGGCCAAAATGTAGTGGTCTGATTTCAACAGATTGACCACCCTCGAATCCTGGCAAAGCGAATGAAGGGCTTCATCCACAAGTCCCACATACTGAGTGGAATCGCTCCGTCTTAGCTCCTCCTTCACTTTCTCCAGCTGCTTCTGCAAAAGCCTGATGAGGGGAATGACCTGACTCAAGCTGGCAGTGTCTGAACTGACTTCACGTGTGGAAAGTTCAAAGGGCTGGAGAACCTTGCACAACACGGAAATCATTCTCCACTGCGCTTGAGTCAGGTACATACCCCCTCCTTTGCCTATGTCATAGGTTGATGTATAGGCCTGAATGGCCTTTTGCTGCTCCTCCATCCTCTGAAGCATATAGAGGGTTGAGTTCCACCGCGTTACAACCTCTTGCTTCAAGTGATGGCAGGGCAGATTCAAGAGTGTTTGCTGGCGCTCCAGTCTTCAGCACGCAGTAGCTGAATGGCAAAAGTGGCCCGAAATTTTTTGGGCCACCGAAAGAGTCTTCTGCATGGCCCTGTCATTTTTTTTAAAATTCTGCACCACCAAATTTATTGTGTGAGCAAAACATGAGATGTGCTGGAATTTGCCCAAATGTAATGCCCGCACAATATTGGTGGTGTTGTCAGATATCACAAATCCCCAGGAGAGTCTAAGTGTGGTAAGCAATTGGGCAATGATTTCCCTCAGTTTGTCTAAGAGGTTGTTGGCGGTGTGCCTCTTACTGAAACTGGTGATACACAGCGTAGCCTGCCTTGGAACAAGCTGACGTTTCTGAGATGCTGCTACTGGTGACGCTGCTGTTGTTGCTGCGTAAGGCGATACATCTACCCAGTGGGCTGTCACAGTCATATAGTCCTTAGTCTGCCCTGTTCCACTTGTACACATATCCGTGGTTAAATGGACATTGGGTACAACCGCATTTTTTAGGACACTGAGGACACTTTGTCTGACGTCGCTGTACATTCTCGGTATCGCCTGCCTAGTGAAGTGGAATCTAGATGGGATTTGGTACCAGGGACACACTACCTCCATCAATTGTCTAAATCCCACTGCACTAATGGCGGATTCCAGATGCACATCTTAAGGTGCCCACACACATACCGATGTGCTCACGATCCGATTTCTTGTCCAATTTCCTCATGAACTTCCACGGGAGCTCCCTTGCCGTTGTGATCACGATTTTGGAAAAAAGACACCCAATCTGTTTTATGATCTCACCATCTATCGGATCGTACGCATCGTGAGATTGGCCATAACAAATCGTGAGTTAAAAAAACAAAAAAACAGGCTCTTGACTATTGGTGGGAAATTTAAATAGCCATACCAATGGGAGGGGCTATCTAGTGAGTATAAAAAGCAGGCATCCTTTAAAATCTGTGTACATTCTGCTCTGCTACTAGATGAGGCTAGGTGTATTCCTGCTGAATCCTGTACATTGCTACTGTGCTCTTTGTATTTGGCTTGCCTTTTACAAAGTTTATTCTACCTGCAAGTGTGTGCTACCTACCTGCATTCTATCCTGTTCCTGAATTCTGTACTGATCCATCCCTATCGGTATAGAGTGTCGGTCGCTGAAGCCTGTGTCCGAGAGATTAGGAAGAGGGCCCAGCGAAGAAGGACGAGAGCATGCTGGACCAAGGAGTGGCTTCTACAAAGGGATACCTGCTCTCACATGTCCCTGCTGATGGAGATCAAGGAGAACAACCCGGATGACTATCGGAACTACCTGTGCATGGATAACGCCACCTTCCAGGAATTGCTGCATCTGGCAACCCCCCACACCCAGAGACAGGACACAAGGTGTAAAGAAATTTATTTTTTTTTTTTTTTGCTCAACAAAGCACAAAATAGCCTTCATTTAGTACAATGTGCACTGACCTGCAGGCAACTGAAAGTGTGCAGTAAACTGTGTGCAATATCCTTTTTTTATAACAATTTTACAAAAGAACATTATCACCAAATTTTATGAATCCCAATAGTTAGCCGGCTGTATGTGATAGGGTGGGTAAGACGCCAGTTTGAACAGGCCAATACACACATGGCACAAGTACACATTGTGACCCCGGCTTCCAGCAATGTGTACTTGTGCCATGTGCGTAGGGACCTTGTCCAAATGGCGTCATCACCACCCTATCCCATGCAGCAAGCACCGATGGGAATTCATAAAATTTGGTGATATTAAAAGCGACAAAATTTACATCTCTGTATATTGGGGAGACTCATCCGCTGCATCCAGCAGAGCATTATACAAGGTTGTGCTGGTGCTTGGGGTGCTTGGTGGGGGAGTAATATCTAACTGGGCAGGGGGGGGTGGACATACCTATTTGGGGCAGGGGAAAATAGCATTGGGTCTCCTATGTATGTAGAATTGGAGACATTTTTGCTCATACAGCGACTCAACAGGTTGTAGTTTAACCTGAGAACATTTCTTTGGATATCTGTATCCATAGTTCTCAATGTGCTGTTCACATGAGCTGTGAAATCATCTATTGCATCTGGGGGTTTCTGCAGCAGCCGTTCTGCATTTTGGAAAAAATTGTCCTCTCGTTCTGTAAGGTTTTCCTTTCTCCCCTGTTTTTTTTTTCTTTTTTTGCGGTTGTTGTGAAGTAGATGAGGGTCCAGGTGGAAGTGGAGTTTCCACTTGTGTGGTATTCTCCGGCTCACTGTCACCACCGAGCAGACTGAGGTCCGGTGTGGATGCTAAATCAGGGTCTTGGCTGGGAGTCAATATAGGAAAAAAAGAAAAAAAAAATTATTATAGTCATGTTTTAACCCCTTTTTTACTATTTTTACAGTTTCTTAACACCGTGGACCAGCATCGCGGAAGATTTTGAACAACGTTGGAATTTCCCTAACTGCGGAGGAGCCATCGATGGGAAACACATCCGCATCAACCCACCTGCCAACACCGGATCATATTACTACAACTACAAAGGATTCTTCAGCATCGTTCTCATGGCAGTGGTGAATGCCAACTACGAATTTCTGTTTGTAGATGTCGGCAAGAATGGCCATGCTTTGCATGGTGGGTTCTTCAAAAAGACGGCTTTCTACCAGAGACTCGCCACCAAAACCCTCAACTTGCCCTCACTGGACCAGACAAAGCACGGCCTAAATTACGTTTTCGTCGCAGACGAGGCTTTTGCATTACATGAACATGTGATGAAGCCATTTGCGCAGAGGGGCCTGACCAGAGAGAAGAGGATCTACAACTACCATCTATCCTGGGCTCGGCGAATTGTGGAAAATGCGTTTGGAATAATGAGCAACCGCTTCCGCATTTCCCACACCACCATCAATCTACGTGTGGAGAAGATAGACTGGGTCGTGATGGCATGCTGTGTGCTGCACGACTTTCTGCGAAGAAAATCTACTCAACGAGGACCAGTCCCAGCTAGACCAGAAGATGTAGGACCCCTGGAGGACATTGAACATTTGACATCTGTGTCTGCACCACCAATTACAACAACATCCAAGAAGTGAGGGAGGAGTACATGACCTATTTTAATGGACCAGGTGCTGTACCATTGCAGGAGGACTGCCTGTGAACTACTGACTAAATTGGCCATTTGGGATTTAACAACAAAAACATTAAGGATTTTGGTTTAAACTGTGTCACTACTTACCAAGACTTCTGCAATCTCCTCTTCTCCCTCACGCTCAGTCATCAAGATGATAGATTCCCTTTGATCACTGATGAATGACATCATATGGTTGTACCACATCGCAGGAATATATATTTCATCTGTGCCCGCTTCTGATTTTTTGGAGTCATCCATCTTCTTTTTTTCTTTGATGTACACTGTCCTGAGATTTTTAATCTTTTGCCTTACAGTTTTCAGGTCTGCATCAGCAATTTACTTTTTCGTATACTCCAAAAGTACCTCTAGTGCAGGCCAACTTGTGCGACTTGTTGTGGTACTTCCGAGAACTGATCTTCCACAGACATTCTTTCGAGTGCAGGATTTCAAGGAATCCTGTAACTAATTCACGTTCACTATCCATGGACATTATCTATGAAGAAGAGAAAAAAGGACATTTAAATATTTGTGTATATAGTTTTGTTAAATTTAATGTTGTTATAGTTAACATTTTTGATGTTTTAATATTTTCTTTTTTACAGGTTTTTAAAGGTTTGTTATGGTATTGTAAGCATGTTTTCTTTTACAGGAATGTCATGTGTTAATTTCTTGGTAATATAATGTTTTTCTTTGTTTGACAGAATGGGTCTTCCACCTTTGGGCCTGTCGCTGTTGTAGAACTACAGATCCCAGAATGCCCTAAAAACAGTTTTAACATGCTGTTATTTCCCAAGGGTGGGTGGCAGGTCATCCTGGGATCTGTAGTTCCACAACAGCTGGAGACTGAAAGGTAGAAGACCCCAGCTGTAAATAATGTGTGTTTTTAAATGTAATGTATGGTGATAATTTTGTTAAATACGTGTTTATTTATTTATTTTTTTGTTATATTACTTAAAATGTATTTTTATTTTATCTGTATTGAATTGATTTCTAAACATGTTTATTATTAATATAATATATTATTTCAATATGAATAATTTTCCTGGAATGTATTTGTTAATCTTGATTAAATATTTTTGTCTATTAATTTAAAAAAAAATTGATTGGTTTTTTAATTAATTATTAGGTGGCCCCATGACGTGGTTAGGTAGGGGGCACACATTGGTGGGCAGTAGGAGCTTAATGTATGACCCAGCCACCGCCCGCCTCAATACGGCGGGTGGTGGCTGCCTCATGCATTTATTACCAGGGGGCACACATTGGTGGCCAGTGGGAGCTTAAATGCATGACCCAGCCACCACCCACCTCAATACGGTGGGCGGTGGCTGGGTTATGCATTTATTACCTGGGGACACACATTGGTGGGCAGTGGGAGCTTAATGCATGACCCAGCCACTGCCCGCCTCAATACGGCGGGCGGTGTCTGGGTCATGCATTTAATACCTGGGGGCACACATTGGTGGGCAGTGGGGGAGCACATATTGGTGGTCAGTGTGGTTGCATTTAAACTATACAAATACTCACCAAACTTCCAACAAAACAAGACTTCCAGTGTGCAGGCTTCCAAAGTGCGTCTATCATCCTTCATACACGATGCTGCACAAGATGGCGATGGGACGTGCACAGGAAGCTGTCAATCAAATTCCGCGTTGTGCGATGAATCGTATGATTCGTCGTGAGGGGGAAAAACCCTCACGATCGGCTTCCGTCGTGTTCCAGGTTGGCTAATCTGCCCTACAGCACAGATCAGAGGATGCGAGGCATCGGCATCGTGCTCGTGAGTATTAACTCACGATTTGTACTTTTATTACCCGATTTGTTGTCACGATTCGTCGAAATCGGCCAAATTGGATGAAAAGTCGGTATGTGTGTGGGCACCTTAACACCAACATAGCTGTAAAGGCCTCACTAATCCACTTTGCAACAGGATTACTACTGTCGTACTTCATCCTCCTTGCAAAGGACTGTTGGACGGTCAATTGCTTAGTAAAACAAGTAGTGGTGTTCCAACTTCTTCTCTGGGATGATGAACGACTCCCAGCAGCAACAGCAGCAGCAGCAGCAGTAGGCGTAGCAATGCAGGATCCTCCAGAGGAATCCCTGATAGGAGAGGAGTCAGTTATGCCAGTGTCATGGCCCTGCAGGACTAATTCCGATCTTGATTGAGGAGGAAATTGAGGAGAAGGGAGTTGCTGGTGTGGTTTGCAGGTGCTTGGATACAACAGGACAAAGGGATTTAGGTGTCACTGGACTGCTTACGGTCTTAGCCACAGTTTCTGAACTTGACAGTGACATTTTATGAACGCGCTGCTGGTGACGTATAAGGGAGGATGTTCCTAGGTGGTTAAGGTCCTTACCCCTACTTATTACACCTTTAAATAAGCTACATATGGCAAGACAGTTGTTGTCCGGATTTGGAAAGAAATAATTCCAGACCAAAGAGGTGGATTTTTTGGTCTTCTTCCCAGGCATGACGATGGGCTTTTTCATCCCACGGACAACAACTGTCTCCTCCTGTGCCTGATTTAAACAAACCACATCACCATCAGAATCCTCCTCGTCAACTTCCTCCTCAGCGCCAGCTACACCAATATCCTCATCCTGTTGTACTTCAAAAGTGACATCTTCAATTTGAATATCAGCAACTGGACTGCGGGTGCTCCTTCCAGCACTTGCAGAGGGCGTGCCAATGGTGAAAGGAGCCACCTCTTCCCGTCCAGTGTTGGGAAGGTTAGGCATCGCAACCGCCGACACACTTGGACTCTCCTTGGAGATTTGTGATATCTTCTTAGAATGCACAGTTTTTTGCTGTGCTTTTGCCAGCTTAACTATTTTCACTTTTGTAGCAGGAGGAGGAGGACGTCATGTGAAGCTGAACCACTAGTCATGAACATAGGCCAAGGCCTTAGCCGTTCCTTGCCACTCCGTGTCATAAATGGCATATTGGCAAGTTTACATTTCTCCTCAGATGATTTAAATTTATTTTTTTGGATCATTTTACTGAACTTTGGCTTTTTGGATTTTATATGCCCTCTACTATGACATTGGGCATCAGCCTTGGCAGACGACGTTGATGGCTTTTCATCGTTTATGTCATGACTAGTGGCAGCAGCTTCAGCACTAGGAGGAAGTGGTTCTTGATCTTTCTCTATTTTATCCTCCAAATTTTTGTCCTCCATTATTTTTATGGAGTGCATTATTTTTATGGAGTGAATAACCCCTGTAAAAATTATTTGGATAAATTAAATCACCCCTTTTTATTTGGAGACTGGAGTGAATACACAACACACCACACAGGGCAGCCCCTGTAAAAATATTTAGATGAATTAAATCACCCCTTTTTATTTGGAGTGAATATACGCAGGGCACAGGGCAGCATACCCCTATACCACACAGGGCAGCCCTGTAAAAATTATTTGGATGAATTAAATAACCCCTGTAAAAATTATTTGAATCAATTAAATCACCCCTTTTTATTTGGAGACTGGAGTGAATACACAGCACACCACACAGGGCAGCCCCTGTAAAAATTATTTGGATGAAATAAATAACCCCTGTAAAAATTATTTGGATTAATTAAATCACCCCTTTTTGTTTGGAGTGAATATACACAGGGCACAGTGCAGCGTACCCCTACCCCACACTATTTAAATGAATTAAATAACCCCTGTAAAAATTATTTGGGTGAATTAAATCACCCCTTTTTATTTTGAGACTGGAGTGAATACACAGCACAGGGCACTGTAGCCCTACACCACACAGGGCAGCCCCTGTAAAAATTGTTTGAATTGAATATACAGCACAGGACAGCACCACTGGACTGATACAGCAGAGCAGGTCACCCCCAGACTGATACAGCAGCACAGCACCACTGGACTGGACTGATACAGCAGAGCAGGTCACCCCGAGACTCATACAGAAACACAGCACCACTGGACTGGACTGATACAGCAGAGCATGTACCCCCAGACTGATACAGCAGAGCAAGTCACCATGCCACACCACTTTCCCACAGACACTAGAGAGACACGTCCTTCACTACCCTTTCCAGGGCTGGAGTGAAGATGGCGGGGGGGGGAGGCGCGAAATGTGCAAAGTCCGGGTCTCGCGAGAATCCGACACCAGGATGATGACGTTTTGCCTTGTTCCGGGTACCGAGTCTGGCGGGAAAACCGGAGCCGGACTCGGTTCCCGGCTCGGATTGGGGGGGTTCGGATTTTCACCCACTCATCCCTAGTATATACATATATCAATGACAGCCACCTACCAGAGAGAGCATTTCATGTCACATAACATGTCACACGCCACAGGGTATTTAAGGCCTGATTCAGAGTTGTACACTAAGCCGATGTTTTCCCAGTTGAGCGATTATCATTAAACCGCGCACGCTTCTGATTCACACTGCGCATGCGTCAAGGACCATTACTGTAGTGTGACTGACAGTCGGTAACACCCCCCTCAATCAGCAGTGTTTGACAAACAGCAGCACCTCCCTTCCTGCGTGGCTGCAGAGCAGCCATTAACCTCCATGGAAGCAGGAGCCGCTGCTCCTGGAAGCAAGCCGCAGCTACTGCAGTGTCCAGCCGACGGCACCCCACCTCCTCCTTCCAGCTGTTGCTGTGTCCCGATCATTGTGGCCAGTACAGAAGGGATACCTGGCACACTATAACAGTGTGGGGGCTGTCAAAGTCAAATAATTGGTTATGATTATTATCTGACGATATAGTTGTCTATAGTCGGATGACTTGTTACGAGGATGCTACTTTGCGTCGCGCAATCCAATGCGCACAAATGCGAATCCATCACACCCATACACAGATGCACATATGCGAATGCATACATGTAAAAGGGTTCCCACACCATATAGTTAATAACCAGTGCTATTAAAGGTTTTGTTAACTAATAAATTACGATGTAATATGTACTTAAAAGAGATCTAAGGTTCAGAATACAGTGGACATGTCATGTTTGGTATCATACTAAATCCCTGTTTATTTGCAGACATCCGTTTCTATCGGCAAAGGATTTGCATCTTGCGTTCGCTAGTTATAGATTATAGGGAGTTATTGGTTAGAATGCTATTACTTGTATGCAGTGTCTGTAGCCAGTATTAACCAGTTGTTCGTCAGGAAGCTACACAAAGAGACCGTTGGAGGACTGAGCCATGCCCCTAATGACACCGTATGAACTAACCAATGACCAGATTATCCAGAAGCAAGAACCAATGGAAACCTGTTAATTAGTCTCTTTGTTAACTCAGAAACCTGTAAGGTATATAAGCTGTGTCCCGATCCCAGTGTAAGGAACATCTTCTATGCGATGCAGGCTTCTGGATTGATGACTGTATACTGGGACCAGTGTGCAAGCGTAAGTATCGGCTGAACTATTTTCATTGCTTTTTACTCTAGTTGTTAAATCTTACATCGTGTTACTTTTTGCATAAATAACTTTTTGTGCTTTGGAACCACACGATTGGACTGGAAAGCAATTCTTGCAGCGCTAAATAGCGACTAGCGACTGTTAGGATTTAATAAGGCAGTGCCATGGCAGGATGACTTTAATAAATAAAAAAATAATGCCAACATTACTGTTGAACATTCTGCATTGTGCGTGTCTTGTGTTTCCACTTACCAAATCAATGTTTCAACTTTCTCCCACATGTTCCTTCTCATCTTTGTGTGGTTTCCCCCAGGTGCCTTGTTTCCTTCCACAGGTTGGGTACACGATCCCAGCACATGCAATGCCAACATTCAGAATCCTGGCGCTGTAATCCTGACAGTGGAAATCCTGATGTATGCAGGTAAGTATCCTAACCCTAACTCACCTTTCTTGTAGCTTAACTCTAACTTTTCCAAAGTCAAACCCCAACCCTCCCCCCACCGCAGCCTAACCCCAACCCTTTCCCCCGCAGCCTAACCCCAACCCTTTCCCCCGCAGCCTAACCCCAACTCTACCCCCCCACAGCCTAACCCCAACTCTACCCCCCCGCAGCCTAACCCCAACTCTACCCCCCTGCAGCCTATACCTTACCCTCCCCTTAGTACATAACCATAACCCTAACCCCTAAACCTAACCCTAACCCCTAACCCTAACCCCTAAACCTAACCCTGATTCTGACTCCTGTCGGGAATTCAGGTGCCGGGATTCTGAGCAGTGGCAATGTGTGCTCCTGGATGTTGACTACATTCCCCCGCACAGTCTAAAAACTCAGGGCCGGATTACAGCTTGTGGCGGGCAACTAAGCCAGGGCAACTAAGTTGTGGGGGCCCCTACCAATAAAATTACCCTCAGAGGCAGGAAAGGAGAGTGAGAGAAAGCATGAGAGAGAGTGGAAAAGATAGAGAGAGGGAGGAGGAGAGGGAGAGAAGGTGGGAGAGAGAGGGAGGGGGAGAGAGACAGAGGGAGAGAGCACGAGCACACACGCACTGACACTAGTAGTGTCACACTACCTGTTTTTGTTTTAGGCTTCAGTTCCAGCATCAGGTTTCTCATGGGGGCGGGCATGTCACGGCATTAAGCCCAGCCCCCCCCATACACCCGCAAATCACAGCAATGTGCCAGCGAGGGGGCGGGGCTTTGATAGGCAGCCACGGACCTGCCACTCAATGTAGAAGCAGAGACAAAGCTTTCTTTGTCAGTCTCAACTCAAGTAACAAGCCAAAACGAGCCGAAGATCCAGAGTGGCACGGTTCAGGGCAATGCTTGGTACAGTGTGGGGGCCCGCAATGTGCGGGGGGGCCCTGGGTGACTGCCCCGTCTGCCCTGCCTATAATCCATCCCTGCAAAAACCTACTATATATTAGTGTGTTTGTGGGGTGGGAAATTAAGACCGTACCATCCCCAGGGCTTAAGCACGTCTTGCTGTGCTGTAAGGGAAAGGCAGCTTGCTAAAGGTGAACTCCTCAAGTTGTAAAGGTCTTATCTCTCTACTTCTACTGCCCTAATATAAACCTTATGTTATCTAAGAATAATGTTACAAAAGGAATACAATAAAATAAGCATATAATAAAATTCAGTTATGAAATGTAGTGAATTGAAACCACTAAAATCACCAATGATGTTTATTTAATTGGTAAGATGTTAATTTGATAAGTGGCCGATGGTGTTATTGGACAATGCAACAAGGTGACGGCCTCGGCCCAAGCAGATCTTTTCATCACCTTCTATGGGCACATTCCAGATGGATGACAGAACGTGCGCTACAACAAGCTGTAGTCTTGATCTAAAGGGAATTAAAAGAGCGTTTCACATCATCAATTCATAGGAAGAATTAAACATTTCTGTTTTAACAGTAGTGAGAATACTCTAAGTATAACAGCAATGAAAGAGAAATTGTAACCAGAATACAATTCCCCAAAGAATCTAATGAAAAATGTATAATGACAAAGTGTAAGCAATGATAGTGTCAGTCATGTACAAAAAGTAATTTGTATCCCTTTTACTTTGTAATCCAATGGGATTGTGTTATACAGTATATGGAATCCACAAGAAAATATCTTTAATTTGTAATTTAATGGGATCTTCTTAAAGATTTAAAATGTATTTGCCTTAAAAATTATCTACAGGAAAATCTTTTTAATTGGTAGTCACATTATTTTGTATTGGTACCCTTCTAATGTGTAATCCGCAAGAAATAAACAAAACAGTGGAAGGCACTAACAGTTCCGCTCAGACTTTCTCTGCAGAATAACTATGAGCTGGGTACTCAACCAATTACAAGTGGTTTCCTATACTAGCTGTTGTGATTGGTGGACTGTGAGGGGAGTCATAGGGATTCTTTGCTATAACCAAACATCAGTACAGATTAAATGAATCTCTGCTGACATGGGGAAAAAAATAATAATTAGCAATGCTATGAGGCTCCATTCCTGTCAATTCATTTCAGTTTCCTATTGATTTCAATAGAGTTTCTATGTGTAGCACACAACTCCATTGACAGGAATGGGAAAAATACAGCACAATGTTGGTATAACCAATAGCATATACAGATGCAGGGTCAAAGGATATCTACCCAGCCTCTTGTCTTATTGTCCCACCCCACCTCCACTGATGAACCTGAATAAAGTGTAGATGATAAATTAATAACCCATCTTTGAAGCCTGTTTAATGCACAAACTTTTAATTTGGATATCTACTATAAACGAGCTATCAGATTATGGGACTGTTTTATACAACACATACCTAATTGAGTATCTGATTTATATGATGGCCAGTATACTAAGCAGACCCCAAGCTGGTGGCTACCAGATTGGGGTCTGCTTAGTATACTGGCCACCAGATTGGGGTCTGCTTAGTATACTGGTCACCAGATTGGGGTCTGTTTAGTATACTGGTCACCAGATTGGGGTCTTCTTAGTATACTGGTCACCAGATTGGGGTCTGCTTAGTATGCTGGCCACCAGATTGGGGTCTGCTTAGTATGCTGGCCACCAGATTGGGGTCTGCTTAGTATGCTGGCCACCAGATTGGGGTCTGCTTAGTATGCTGGCCACCAGATTGGGGTCTGCTTAGTATGCTGACCACCAGATTGGGGTCTGCTTAGTATGCTGACCACCAGATTGGGGTCTGCTTAGTATACTGGTCACCAGATTGGGGTCTGCTTAGTATACTGGCCACCAGATTGGGGTCTGCTTAGTATACTGGCCACCAGATTGGGGTCTGCTTAGTATACTGGCCACCAGATTGGGGTCTGCTTAGTATACTGGCCACCAGATTGGGGTCTGCTTAATATACTGGCCACCAGATTGGGGTCTGCTTAGCATAAAGGCCAACAGATTGGGGTCTGCTTAGTATACTGACCACCAGATTGGGGTCTGCTTATTATATAGGCCACCAGATTGGGGTCTGCTTAGTATACTGTAATTGCATTGCACATCCTAATATATTTACAGTTGTGGATAACTTAATATCAGCAATATATATGTGACTGAGAATTTTTAAATGAAGGGGTCCTGCATAGTACTGACCAGAATGGACTCTTTTTAGTATAGTAGCCAAAAGGATGGAGGGCCCTGCTAGTGAGAGCTTACATTCAAAAGGGAAAAGATTGAAGTAGTGGCACAAGGGGGTGACATGAAGAGGGTAAGGATTTGGGGAGGATGTGGGAAGGGTAATTACTCTCATATCCTCAAGGGCAATATTAATGAAATAGAAATAAAAGAGCATATTTTACTACAAGGATAGCTTCATTCTAAATCATTATAATGCATGACTAGATGATTATGTTCACATTTCTTAGTTTTATATATGTAGCTTATCTAATGGACCTCTCCACTGCTGAACACAATATATGTAAAACTGACAATTATTTTTATTTCATTTACAACTATAATGGACTATGGCCCTCATTCAGAGCCGGACGCTCTGAGCAGAGCGCACGCTCTGAATGAGGGCCGTCCTCCATAAAAATGGAGCGTCCTCCTGGACGCTCGTATAGCTGTGGGTCACCACCCACAGCACATACAAGCGTGCAGGATGATGGTCGCGATGGTCTTGACCATCGCGACCATCGCCAGTGCGACCAGAAGCCTGTGGTCGGGGTTTTCGACCACAAGCCCTGGAGTGATTTTGGCTCTATCAGAGCCAAAATCACTCCCACTGACATCACTAGTGATGTCAGTGGGGCCGGCTTCTGACGGTAGGCGTTCCCTTGGGAACGCCTCCGTCTGGCAGCAACGCCCCCGGCACGCCCACCAAAGAGGGCGTGCTGTCAATCAACATCGACAGCACGCCCCCTTTGATCAGACACAACGAGCGAAGGAAAGTCCTTCGCTCGTCGCGTCTGGCGCATGCGCACGACGGAGCTCCCTCCGTCGTGCGCATGCACAGTGCACACCATCGACCCACTTGCGAGCGGACAGCCGCTTGCGGGGGGGTCTGAATGAGGCCCTATGTTCCTGCCAGGTCATTTCCATTACAAGAAACTTATTTTTCCTTACACCAAATTGTGTATAAATTATGATACACAAGGAGTAATATGAGATGCAAATGTCAGTGTATTAAGAAATATATTGGTATGACAAAGAGATGTATAAATAGGATATAGTTTAAATCCCGACAGTCGGGATGCCAGGACTTAGAATCCTGGTGCCGGCATACCTATGGTAAGTAGTGGGGTTAGGGTTAGGCACTAGGGGGGTTAGGGGTTAGACACTAGGGGGGAGGGTTAGGGATAGGCACTTGGGGGAGGGTTAGGGTTAGACAGTAGGTAGTGAGTTTAATGTGCAGGGAGGGTGGGTTAGGGGTAGGGTTAGGATACTTATCAACAGGTGTCAGTATCCTAACCCTGCCCGGATGCCGGTGTCGGGATTCTGACTGCCGGATCCTGAGTGCCGGCTTGTATATGGGTTGTATAAATGCTAGGTCATAAGGAAAGTGAAAGTAGACACAATTACACTGAGAGCACTTACGGTATTGCCAGATGTTTCCTTGGCATAGAGATCACGGGGGCTGCAAACCCCTAAAAGAGAAAACAGACACCATAGTACCTAAATGACTCCATGAGAACATTATACAACTTAATGAGGTTGATTCACTTCATTGGGACATTGTCCTCCTCATTTTATACTCATCAGTTATTCTATATTATTATACAGAAACATAAATATATTACAGTGACATTTAAGTAAAATGTAATATGCTCTATGATAGTTACTGAGATGCAAAGATTAGTATATTAATGGAATCCATAACTAGATATTATGGCAGAGCTGTAAATAGACATTGTGGTGCCCTGTGTGAGAAGGAGCATTGGTGCCCCCCCACCATGTCATCATTTGATAGAACTGTGCTGTTAGTTTGCATCACTGGAGGGGCCATGGCAAATGATACTGTACCAGTCTGGTCCTTAGGCTCTTGGCTGTTAATGTTGTTTGTCCCCATTTTGTGTGTTTAATAGCTGGAAGGTATGTACATAGGGCCTGATTCAGCTTGGATCGCAGTTGCTAATACACCTGCAATTGGCCGATTGTTGCGTTCTGCACATGCGTATGCATCACAGTGAGTGATCGCAGAGGTTATGCAGACCGTCGCAAAGTGATTGACAGGAAGCGCTGTTTGTGGGTGGTGATGGGGGGGTGGTCAGGTGTGCCAGCATGTTCGCACGCTGTCTCAGGGGCGTGCATAATTAGTCACTGCAAAGCCATACGCAGCCTGAGATCTCAGCATGTGTGGCTGTCAGCAATTTCTGGGTAAGGTCAGGGCTTGTGCATGTGTGTGTATGGGTATGATGATACTCGATTGTACCGATGGTTTCGCTATTCTGCTGAGTATTATGGATGTGCGTATGGTAAAGTGGGCGTCCTTATGTAGTGCTGAGTTTGCATTGCGATCGCGGTGGATTTGCTTGTTATCGCAGTAGAACTGAGTGTGTACGCAGTATTGGGATCTGTAGTGAATCAGGCCCATAGATGGAAGAACACAGTTGAACACAATATATTATTCTCTGTAGGACACCATTCCCTAATAGTAGAGGCTGGCAGTAGTGTCCTTACATTAGATTACTGACATGAAATCTGTAGTAAAGATCAAAGAAATAAGGATTAAGGACCTCATTCAGAGGCGGTCGGAGGATGCAAGCGGTCGCTCAGAAACTGGGCGGCCGCTTGCATCCTGACCGCCCGCCTCTGTTGCGGTCGATAGGCTGTGGGTTAACACCCACAGCTCTAACGACCGCTCCGGTGATGGTCGCAATGGTCAGAGACCATCGCGACCATCGGGGCTTACGACGAGACTCTAGGGTAGGGTCTCCCTTGTTGTAAGCCCCGGAGAGCTTCTGGCTGTGTCTGAGCCGGAAGCTCTCCACTTACATCACTAGTGATGTCAGTGGGGCCTCCCCCAAATGGTAGGCGTTCCCATGGGAACGCCTCCGTTTGGGCTGCCACCCCCCCCGGCCCGCCTTCCAAACGGGGCGAGCTGCCAATCAACATCGACAGCTCGCCCCATTTGGATCGAGACCCGCTACGACCGGCACTGTCGGTCGTAGCGGGTCTCACTCATGCGCACGACGGCGCCGTCGTGTGCATGCTCTGTGGGGGGCCATCGACCCGGTCCGAGCGCATCGCGCTAACGACCGGGTCTGAATGACCCCCTAAGTCCTAGGCGCTAGAAGGGATCACTATAAAATATAATAATCAAATAAATCAAATAAAAACCACAAAAAAATCTCTAGACTAATTGATTGTTTGATTACTTGTCAATGTGTTGAGGGATTATAGTGAGATGCAGTTATACCAATGGTAGAAAACCAATATACAAAGCAAACAAGGAAACTAATAACCGCGCTCTAATGTGAGCAAATCAAATCTAATGTGGTCAAATCAATGTGAAAAGTGGTACAGGTTGAGTCTCCCATATCCAAAATGCTTGGGACCAGGGTTATTTTGGATAACGGAATATTCCGTATTTTGGAATATTTGCATTTAATAATGAAATATATTAGGAATGGGACCCAAATATACACACAGAATGCATTTATGTGTTATATACACCTTATACACACAGCCTGCATGTAATTTTATACAATATTTTCAATAATTTTGTGGCTCAAACAAAGTTTGTATACAAACATGAAATTCATTTATGTTTCATATACACCTTATACACACAGTCTGTAGGTCATTTTATACATTATTTTTAATAATTTGTGCCTTAGATAAAGTTTGTGTACATTGAACTATCAAAAATCAAAGGTTTCATTATCTGTCATGCCCAAAAAATTCCGTATTTCAGAATATTTGGATATGGGAAATTCAACCTGTATAATTATAGATGAATTTAATACAAATATAAATAAAAATAAACATATGAAAAAGTACACATATTAATACAATTTAAAAAGTAAATACTAAAATGAAATAAAATGACATCCCAGGACTGGGTGAGTGACATTACAAAGCTACAACAAAGCTACAACAAATATGTTGAGCACACACAGACATAATAGCAAAAGCATTACTGAACGAGACATTTACAAGGTGGATACTGGCAATTAATAATCTTTTACTGAGGATTGCTACTATATAACAGCATGTGGTGAACTACTTTACAAAAACAACCCATCTGCCGGACGTGGCTAATTGATTATGATAATCCTAGACTTGTGCATTTTAATGCTTATAAATGTTTAGCAACCAGCTGATATTATATAATTGGATGTGATTATTATCATTATATCATTTTATTTCATTTTGGTATTTAGTTTTAAATTGTATTAATATGTGTACTTTTTAATACGTTTATTTTTATTTATATTTGTATTAAATTCATCTATAATTATACCAATTTTCACACGGTGCTGCTGATTTGACCACATTAGAGCAAGGTTATTAGTTTCCTTGTTTGCTTTGTATGAAATCTGTTGTGTAGCTGAAATATATCCCCATGATGTAAAGTAATATAGCATAATATATGTGGTTCCAGTGAGTCCATGAAACTGCTGCATACATACTTTACATTTTTTACATTAGCTTTTACTATAGTTAAAATGGTTTAACTGTCAGTATGAGGACACTTAGATATGATATTTACCTGCTGTGACTGTGCCCTGGAGTCCAGTGTGTCAAAGTGACACTCACACTGGGCCCTACTATGTAGGATCAGGGCTGCCATTAGAAATGATGGGGCCCAGGACTGACAAAGTAGGTAGGCAGCCCCCCCCCCCCCCCGGAAGGGGAGTATGGTAGAGGTGGGCGGAGCTACACCGGGGGGTGGTACACCAATTGTTTAAAAAGCCAGTTTAAAAAACTGTAATGCAATGTTGAGTTCTGATTTATGGGTTTTGAGGCACATGACAGGGATGGCTGGCAGGACTAGGAGGGGGACATGGCAGGGGTGGCTGGCAGGACTAGGAGGGGAACATGGTAGGGGTGGCTGGAAGGACTAGAAGGGGAATATGGCAGGGGTGGCTGGCAGTACCAGGAGGGAGACATGGCAGGGGTGGCTGGCAGTACTAGGAGGGAGACATGGCAGGGGAGGCTGGTAGGACTAGGAGGGGGACATGACAGGGGTGGCTGGAAGGACTAGAAGGGGACATGGCAGGGGTGGCTGGAAGGACTAGGAGGGGGACATGACAGGGGTGGCTGACAGGACTAGGAGGGGACATGGCAGGGGTGGCTGGAAGGACTAGAAGGAGAACATGGCAGGGGTGGCTGGAAGGACTAGAAGGAGAACATGGCAGGGGTGGCTGGCAGGACTAGGAGGGGACATGGCAGGGGTGGCTGGCAGGACTAGGAGGGGACATGGCAGGGGTGGCTGGCAGGACTAGGAGGGGACATGGCAGGGGTGGCTGGCAGGACTAGGAGGGGACATGGCAGGGGTGGCTGGCAGGACTAGGAGGGGGACATGGCAGGGGTGGCTGGCAGGACTAGGAGGGGGACATGACAGGGATGGCTGGCAGGACTAGGAGGGGGACATGGCAGGGGTGGCTGGCAGGACTAGGAGGGGTCGCTGGCAGGACTAGGAGGGGGACATGGTAGGGGTGGCTGGCAGGACTAGGAGGGGGACATGGCAGGGGTGGCTGGCAGGACTAGGAGGGAGACATGGCAGGGGTGGCTGGCAGGACTAGGAGAGAGACATGGCAGGGGTGGCTGGCAGGACTAGGAGGGGGACATGACAGGGGTGGCTGGCAGGACTAGGAGGGGGACATGGCAGGGGTGGCTGGCAGGACTAGGAGGGGGACATGATAGGGGTGGCTGGCAGGACTAGGAGGGGGACATGGCAGGGGTGGCTGGCAGGACTAGGAGGGGGACATGGCAGGGGTGGCTGGCAGGACTAGGAGCAGGATATGGCAGGGGTGGCTGGCAGGACTAGGAGGAGCACATGGCAGGGGTGGCTGGCAGGACTAGGAGGAGCACATGGCAGGGGTGGCTGGCAGGACTAGGAGGGGGACATGGCAGGGGTGGCTGGCAGGACTAGGAGGGGGACATGGCAGGGGTGGCTGGCAGGACTAGGAGGGGAACATGGCAGAGGTGGCTGGCAGGACTAGGAGGGGGATATGGCAGTGGTGGCTGGCAGGACTAGGAGGGGGACATGGCAGGGGTGGCTGGCAGGACTAGGAGGGGGACATGGCAGGGGTGGCTGGCAGGACTAGGAGGGGAACATGGCAGAGGTGGCTGGCAGGACTAGGAGGGGGATATGGCAGTGGTGGCTGGCAGGACTAGGAGGGGGACATAACAGGGATGGCTGGCTGGACTAGGAGGGGGACATGGCAGGGGTGGCTGGCAGGACTAGGAGGGGGACATGGCAGGGGTGGCTGGCAGGACTAGGAGGGGGACATGGCAGGGGTGGCTGGCAGGACTAGGAGGGGGACATGGCAGGGGTGGCTGGCAGGACTAGGAGGGGGACATGGCAGGCTGACTGGACTAGTGGGGGAAGCACAGTGCAGAGAAGTCTGGTTGGACTTGTAGGGGGTGGGGGGGGCAGGACAGGGAAGGCTGGCAGGATTAGGAGGGAGACAGGGCAGGCTGGCTGGACTAAGGGGGGAAGTACTGGGCAGGGATGAATGGCTGGAATGGGGTGGACAGGGCAGGGACGGCTGGCTGGACTGGGGGGGCACAGGACTAAGTCAGGGATTACTGGTAGTGTACCTGTTTAATTTCTTCAGCTGCACGCCAGTGCCACTAGAATCGCAGCTGACTGCATTTGAAGAGAGAGAGCAGAGAGAGAGGGGGCCTGGGTGGCTCTGGCAGTAGTGCTGTACCGGCGGCGGTATTTTCTAATATGATGCTGGCCGTGAGCCAATCATAGCTCGCGGACCGGCAACCCTCTCTTTCAGCTCTCTCTGGGCTCGGGACTCAAGGCCCGGCAATTCCCCCGATGGCGGCCCTGTGTGTGCCTGTAGCGGTGCTGTGTGTGTGAAGTGTGGTGGTGTGGTGTGGGGAGGTGCGGTGCTTTGTGGGGAGGTTCAGGTGCTGTGAGGGGAGGAAGTGAGGGTATGGAAATATTAGGGGGGCTCAGGTTTTGGGCCTGCCTGAGTAAAGCCTCATAATATCTGCATTCCCCCGCTTCAAAATTTCCACTGTGACCACTGTATGTATGTATATATATATATATTAGGGGTGAGCGGATTCGGTTCTACTCGGTTCCGTTCGGTTTTAAAAACCGAATCTTATTGGCTATCCAAAACTCGTGACAGCTGATACCCGATAAGATTCGGTTTTTAAATCCGAACGGAACCGAGCAGAACCGAATCCGCTCACCCCTAATATATATATATATATATATACATATATATACACACACACACACAGGATATATATCTCCTATATATATTACACTAACAGAGGCATGCATAATGCACACACTAGCACATACATACACCCTAACACAGTATACTTAGATTTACACTTTTTGATGCAGCTGATGCTGCAGGTAGATGATGGGGGCAGGCACCTTGCACAATTAAGCCCCGCCTGGGGTATTTCGGGCCGCAGGGGGGGTTTATTGCTGGTGTCACTGACTCCGTCCTCCCCTTGCCAGAGCAGAAGTGCTGTATGACAGTGACTCCCCCCACAATGGGCGGTTCAAAAGAAACATGGCCAACAACAGTGCAGCTGTATCTGACTGATGACTGGGGCTAGCCATTCTGATTGTGTGTTACAATATAAACACAATTGAAGTAACTTCAAAGCACTGCACTGCCCGTGCCGCTGAGCAGTGAGCAGAGCATCGTGAAGCATATCTGCTCAGCTGCGCATCCTGACGACCGGTCCTGCCCATCTGGTCCCGGCCCCTGGCATTGACGCGCCTATGCGTGTTGCTGGACAGGGGATGTAAGAGCTGCGGCGGGTCCTAGTGCTCGCCGGCTCAATCTAATCTGACGGAGGCTGCTGCTGCTCTCCTTAAACTAAAAAATGCCACAAACTACAGACTCAGTAGGAGCGGGCCCCCCTCTTTCTGCCAGGTGTCTGGGCCCGGGAATGCAGGCCCGACAGTCCCCCCCTGATGGCGGCCCTGTGTAGGATACTGGCACCAGACCTGTCACGCTGCCTGCTGCTGCCGCCGTGTCCTGCACTCCCATGTTCAGTTTCTCATGGAACTGTGGGAGCTGAGGAGAGACATCATGACATCCCTCCCATCCCTGCAGACGGGTCAGGGGGCGGAGCAACCTGAGAGCGACGGGCAGGGCTGCAGCTATAGTAATGTAGCCAGGTGCAGTGCTACTAATACATAGCAGTGGGCGTCCAGTGGCATATAGAGATTGCGTCAGGCAGCCGGTTCCTCCCCTAGGGCATGTTGTACTCTGTGCAGAGGCAGCGGCCGCAACACCCTAGTTACGACCCTGTATTATGGTAGATGAGCATTTAACTATAACTAGCTAAAAATATGTCATAATAATCTATTTTTATCTATAAATGCCACTATTTTTCATTATGTGACATTTTTTGCCATAATTCCCATTGTTACATGTTGTTCATGCAATATCAGCACAAAGTACGTACGTGCATCTCATAAGAACAATGGGCCTGATTCAGAGCCGGACGCTATTTGCGGACGCTCGTTCATAAAAAGGGGCTGGCTATTTAAATTGAGCGCTCGCTCTTTGCGGTCTGTTGACGCCTCTATGTCTGAATGAGCGAACGAAACATGCGCTCGCTATTTTGTAAAAAATGCCCCCTGGCAGCTCGCATCATACGTCATCTCTGCTATTTATTAGATTAATCGAGTACATCGAACGGCGTATGAACTGCTCGCAGTGCTTGTGGTAGCATTTTCCTACCGCAATCATGCGAGCAGTTCAGGCTAAAAGACAACCAAGTGACGTGGTCGATGACGCTGCTTTGTTAATTATGCACGCCTGGGTTCGGATCTCCACTCCCTGTTTTCAAGCACCTTCCCCTGTTACCACACACAAACGCCTCATCCTGTCACTCAAATTAGCAGGCACTCGCTATTTTGCGAGCACACGATTTCTTACCGCACTGACTGGTTCGTGCATGCGTACTACAACCCATACGCATGCGCAGATGTGCGAACATCGCTTGGAGCGAACGAGCGGCCGCTTATGAGCGGCTCTGAATCAGGCCCAATGTCCCTGGAACTGAGCCTGTTGTCCTTCTAGTACGGTCCTCTGGAAAAGAATGCAGAAATAACAAGAGATATGGTAAGAACTTACCTTTGTTATCTCTGTTTCTACGAAGTCCATAGGGTCCACAGGGTTGACCTTGGGGTATAGCTGGATCTGGATCCACGGGCACCATGCAGTTAAAGTTTTAGCTGCTCCCAGGATGCTCTTGGGTCCATCCTCCTCTATACCCCGCCCCCGAGCCACAGGCACCTCAGTTGGTAAGCAGCCCAGGCCGGAGGAGGAGACTAAACAGAGAGAAGGAAGCCTGGAACACACAAGAAAACCATACTCACAGAAAAGGGAGACGGAAAACCGGTGACCAGCAACACAGCCCATTTCGAAGCCAGGTGCGTCAGGGCGGGCGCCCTGTGGACCCTATGGACTTCGTAGAAACAGAGATAACAAAGGTAAGTTCTTACCATATCTCTTGTTTTCTACTTCAGGGTCCATAGGGGGTCCACAGGGTTGACCTTGGGGATGTCCCAAAGCAGTTCAACTAAGGGCGGGGACGCTCCTGTGCTGAAAGGAGTACCCGGCGCCCAAAGGATGCATCCTGAAAGGCGAAGGTGTCAAACGCATAAAACCTCAAAAACGTCTGAATCAAAGACCACGTGGCCGCCTTACACAGCTGAACAGCAGAGGCGCCCCATCTAGCAGCCCAAGAGGGACCCACAGAATGAGTGGAATGAGACTTAACAGAGGCTGGCACAGGTAAACCCTCCTGTGCATAAGCCTCATAAACAACGGAACGAAGCCAACGGGCTAACGTTTGCTTGTTGGCAGGCCAACCCCTCTTGTGAAAACCGAAGAGGACAAACAATGAATCCGACTTCCTAACCGAAGCAGTCCGGTCCACATAGATTCTAAGCACCCGGACTACATCTAAGGAAGCCTCACCAGCTGAAAGATCAGGTGACTGAAACGCTGGCACAACAAGTTCCTGATTGATGTGGAACTTCGAGACCACTTTAGGCAAAAACTCAGGACGAGTGCAGAGCACCGCTCTGTCCTGGTGAAAAATCAGAAAAGGAGGTCGACAGGAAAGCGCCCCCAATGCGCCCTCCTGGCAGAAGCAATCGCCAGGAGAAAAATGCTCTTAAACGTCAGCCACTTGAGTTCCACTGACTCAAGAGGGTCAAAAGGAGGACCCTGCAGGACCCGTAGCACCACCGCCAAGTCCCAAGGAGCCACCGGAGGCACGAAGGGAGGCTGGATCCTGAGAACACCTTGGAAAAAGGTGTGAACATCTGGCAGTGCAGCAATCCGTCGTTGGAACCACACGGACAAAGCGGACACATGAACCTTCAGAGAGGCAAGGCGTAAGCCAAGGTCCAAACCTGATTGAAGAAATTCCAAGATCCTAGAAACTCAGAACACCTGAGGGTCATAGCTTCTGGACTCACACCACTGAAAGTAAGTGTGCCACACCCTGTGGTAAATCCGTGCGGAAGCAGGCTTGCGTGCCCTGAGCATGGTACCAATAACCGAACTGGAGAAGCCCCAAGACCACAAGACGGCTGTCTCAAGAGCCACGCTGTCAAAGACAGCCGACCCAGATCTGGGTAAAAGCAGGGCCCTTGAGACAATAGGTCCCGACGCTGAGGAAGAAGGTAAGGAGCGTCGATGGAGAGGCTCCCCAGATCGGAGTGCCAAGGACATCCGGGCCACGCCGGAGCTACCAGCACGAGCGTGCCGCCGTCCTGCTTGAATTTCCGCAGAACCCGAGGAAGTAGGGATATCGGAAGAAACAGATACGCCAGGTGAAACGTCCATTTTACCGACAGCGCGTCCACCAGACATGCACCTGCGTCTCTTGTCCTTGACCCATAAACGGGCAACTTGTGATTGTGACAGGAGGCCATCAAGTCCAGCTCCGGCAGCCCCCATCTGTCCACGAGTAGCTGAAACACCTCTGGCTGAAGCGACCATTCCCCGGGTTGCACGTCGTGACGGCTGAGGAAGTCCGCCTCCCAATTCAGGACTCCGGGGATGAAGACCGCCGAGATCGCTGGAACGTGGCACTCCGCCCAAGCAAGGATGCGAGACACCTCCGACATCGCTGCCCGACTGCGAGTCCCTCCTTGGTGGTTGATATACGCTACCGTGGTGGCGTTGTCAGACTGCACCTGAACCGCCCTTCCGTGAAGAGCGGGGCCGGACGACTGCAGGGCCCTGTATACTGCCCGCAGTTCCAGGATGTTGATGGGGAGAAGTGCTTCTTCCGCAGACCAACGACCCTGAAGCGACAAAGAGCCGGTCACTGCCCCCCAACCTCGGAGACTGGCATCCGTCATGAGCAGGACCCAGTCCGGGATCCAAAAGGGGCGCCCCTCGACCAGATGAGCTGTCTGAAGCCACCAAGCCAAAGACTGCCGAACCTCCGGGGACAACACCAGCATCTGAGAGCGGATCCGGTGAGGTAACCCGTTCAATTCCGATAGAATCAGCCCCTGCAGGGGCCGTGAATGGAACTGGGCAAATTCCACCATGTCGAATGTCGACACCATGGACCCCAGAATTCTCATAGCCGAATGGACCGACAGGCGGCAACTGCTCAGGCAACTGTGTATCCGCAGCTGTAGGGAGGAGAACTTCTCCGTAGTCGGGAAGATCCTTTGCTGACGAGAATCCAGCAGGGCTCCCAAATGAACCATCCACTGTGATGGAATCAGGGAGGACTTTCTCCAATTTATCAACCACCCGTGTGCTTGCAGGCAAGCGATCGTCAGGTGGAGATGTTGAAGCAGTACCTCCGGGGAGCTTGCCAGCAACAGGAGGTCATCCAGATACGGCAGCAGCCGTACATTCTGGTTCTGAAGATGTGCGGCCATGACAGCCATAATCTTCGTGAATACCCTCGGCGCCGTGGAGAGGCCAAAGGTTAGCGCTCTGAACTGATAATGCTGCTGAAGGACAGTGAACCTCAGATACCGCTGGTGCGAAGGTGCTATCGGAACATGGAGGTAGGCGTCCTGGATATCCAGGGACACCATGTAATCCCCCGGTTCCATCGCCAGAATGATGGAACATAACGTTTCCATCCTGAATTTGGGAACTCTGAGGAATTTGTTCAGAGACTTCAAATTGAGGATAGGGCGATGAGAACCATTGGGTTTCTGCACCAGAAACAGAGACGAATAGTACCCCGTCCCTCGTTGTGATTGAGGAACGGGAACAATGACCCCTGCTTTCAGCAAGGACTCTATAGCCTCCTGAATCTGTAACGCCTTGGTCTTGTCCTGAGAAGGACATGCAGAAAAACTGGTGGGGCGGTCTGTGCCGAAAAGACAGGGCATACCCCTGGGAGACCACTTCTCGAACCCAGGCATCCGTGGTGGTATTGTGCCGGCACTGGGCAAATAGAAGAAGTCGGCCTCCCACTCTGAGGTCCCCCAGAGGGAGGCCCATCCCATCAGGCTGCAGGTTTATCTTCCTGCTTGGAAGAAGGGCACCGAGCACTACAGGCTTGCTTCTTGGGTTTAGAGGCGGTCTTAGTCGCTGACTGTCTCGGGAAGGACTGACCTTTTGCCTTACCCTGAACCCGAAAGGAACGAAAAGCCGAGCTTCGGACCTTGGCAGGTGTTGCCGCTGAAGGGAGGAAAGCCGACTTGGATTTTGAATCAAGAGTCTGCTCTCCAGGACCTCAGCCACAAGGATCGGCGGGCAGACACTGCTGCAGCCGATACTCAAGAAGTCAGCAGACCACTGCCACTGCCCCTGAGAGGGAGTAAATGGACTTTAAGCAAGTCTCAACTTTCCTGTCCGTGGGATCCTTCAGCGAGGATATAGACGGTAATGGCAATGTAGCGCTCCGTATTAAACGGGTGACGTGAGAATCCACCGCCGGTGGAGTTTCCCATTTTTTACAGTGTGCCTCAGGAAAGGGGTAATTAGAAGCCAACCGCTTCTGAGGAAGGAATCTCTTACTGGGCGCCTGCCAAGCCACCACCATATGATCCGTCAACTGATCAGACAGGGGAAACACCGTTTTTTAAAACTAGGATACTTCGACTAAGGAGCTGGTGCCTCATCCTCTATTAGGAGAATGGCTCGCATCGCCCTAACCAGTGCTCGCACATTAATGGATGACTTGGTATCCACCTCCTGGACCGATGTGTCAGAGTCAGTGTCATCAGGAACCTCCCCATCATCTGAGGATTCCTCTGTCCGATACATGTGCCGCCTGCGCCATTAGTGTGCGTTTTGACGCCCTAGAAGGCATGTCAGTCTGCAACATTGACTGAAAAGCCGAAGACGCCGCCAAATTTTGCACGGAGTTGGAGAGCACATCCACCCAGGGTGGAGGAGCCGCCATAGGGGCCTGGAAGGGCACCACAGAGTGCTGCATCACAGGGGAAGCCTGTATATACATAGGTAACCCCGCATATGGACCAACAGTATGAGACCCGGGAGGGCTCCGCAATAATTGCGGGACACCCGGGGAAAGGGGGACGGTCGGCTGGGGCAACGCCCTAGTAGGAACAGCAGTCGGGACCGACAGACGGTCCGCAATAGACACCAGCACCTGAGAAAACATCGCCCACGGTGGTTCCTGCGTCATAGGAGGTTTTGATGGACCAGGAGCCACCTGGCACCGTCTACACAGGCCATCCTGTGACAAATCCTCCCTATCCACTCCTGCAGAATAGCGTCCACAGAAGACCAACACCAGAGCCACGGAGTGCTCAATCTCCTCATCCGACATGACAAAATATATTATATATATATTAGGGGTGAGCGGGTTCGGATTTCTGAAATCCGAACCCCCCCGAGCCCCCCTGATCCGAATCAGGCTCGACTTTTCCCGCCTGACTCGGATCTGAAATCGAGGCAAAACGTCATCATCCCGCCTTCCGAGTCTCGCGGGTTTTGGATCCTATATAAGGTACCCACGTCGGCGCCATTTTCTCACACGGCTGTGGACAGTGAAGAGGGAGGGTGGGAGTTAGGGCTGTGTAGTGTAGTGTAGTGCTGCTGTTGTCCACTACTTCAAAGTCCATAGGGGCTGGCTGTGTTGTGCTGTGCTGCTGTTGTTAATAGGGGCTGTGTCCACTACTTCAAAGTCCATAGGGGCTGGCTGGACTGTGTTGTGCAGTCAGTTCTCCATAGGGGCTGTGTCCACTCCAAAGTCCTGTGCAGTGTCCCAGTCCTAAAGAGGTGCTGTAGTGTTGTCCAGGGGGTGCTCTGTCCATCAGGGGTGCTCCCCCCAAGTGCTAAAAAAATAATATATTTTCTGTGTTTGTGAATTGTGTGCGCAGTAGCCGCACGTGCATCAACAAAGTAGTGCCAAGCGTGCGCCTGTGTCATAAGTAAAGGGTCGGCTGGCTTGACCGTTAAGGGTGCTGTAACCCCCGAAAGTACACTCCAGTCCAAACCAAAAAAAAATTTATTTTCTGTGTTTGTGAATTGTGTGCGCAGTAGCCGCACGTGCATCAACAAAGTAGTGCCAAGCGTGCGCCTGTGTCATAAGTAAAGGGCCGGCTGGCTTGACCGTTAAGGGTGCAGTAACCCCCGAAAGTACACTCCAGTCCAAACCAAAAAAAAAATTATTTTCTGTGTTTGTGAATTGTGTGCGCAGTAGCCGCACGTGCATCAACAAAGTAGTGCCAAGCGTGCGCCTGTGTCATAAGTAAAGGGCCGGCTGGCTTGACCGTTAAAGGGTGCTGTAACCCCCAAAGTACACTCCAGTCCAAACCAAAAAAAAATTATTTTCTGTGTTTGTGAATTGTGTGCGCAGTAGCCGCACGTGCATCAACAAAGTAGTGCCAAGTGTGCGCCTGTGTCATAAGTAAAGGGCCGGCTGGCTTGACCGTTAAAGGGTGCTGTAACCCCCGAAAGTACACTCCAGTCCAAACCAAAAAAAAAATTATTTTCTGTGTTTGTGAATTGTGTGCGCAGTAGCCGCACGTGCATCAACAAAGTAGTGCCAAGCGTGCGCCTGTGTCATAAGTAAAGGGCCGGCTGGCTTGACCGTTAAAGGGTTCTGTAACCCCCAAAGTACACTCCAAACCAAAAAAATATATATTTTCTGTGTTTGTGACTTGTGTGCACTGTGGCTGCACGTGCATCAACAAAGGAGCAGCGCCAAGCGTGCGCCTGTGTCCCATAAGTAAAGAGCCGGCTGGCTCATTTCTTAAAGGGTGGTGTAACCCACAAAGTGCACTACTCTCCAGCAAAAATAAAAAAATATTTTCTGTGTTTGTGTGCGCTTTAGCCGCACGTATATATATCAATATAACATAAATGGAGGACCAAACTTTCTCTGATAAAAATAAAATAGGGAAAGATCAAGAACCACTTCCTACTAGTGCTGTTGCTGCTGCTGGGAGTTGTTCATCATCCCAGAGAGGAAGTAGGAACATCACTACTTTTACTAAACAATTGACCCTCCAACAGTCCCTAGCGATGAGGATGAAGTACGACAGCAGTCATCCTGAAGCAAAACGTATAACTGAGGCCTTGACTGCTATGTTGGTGTTAGACGTGCGTCCGGTATCCGACATTAGTGCAGTGGGATTTAGACAATTGATGGAGGTAGTGTGTCCTCGGTTCCAAATCCCGTCTAGATTCCACCTGCATCCTCAAAGCAGCAGCGACAAGCGTGCGTCTGTCTGTTAAAGGGTGGTGACACCCTCAAAGTGTGCTACACAAACAATAAAAATATTCTTCTTCTTTTTTCTGTCTTTGTGAATTGTGTGGGCTGTAGCCGCACCTGCATCCTTAAAGCAGCAGCGACAAGCGTGCGTCTGTCTGTTAAAGGGTGGTGACACCCTCAAAGTGTGCTACACAAACAATAAAAATATTCTTCTTTTTTCTGTCTTTGTGAATTGTGTGGGCTGTAGCCGCACCTGCATCCTTAAAGCAGCAGCGACAAGCGTGCGTCTGTCTGTTAAAGGGTGGTGACACCCTCAAAGTGTCCTACACAAACAATTAAAATATTGTTCTTCTTTTATCTGTCTATGTGAATTGTGTGGGCTGTAGCCGCACCTGCATCCTTAAAGCAGCAGCGACAAGCGTGCGTCTGTCTGTTAAAGGGTGGTGACACCCTCAAAGTGTTCTACACAAACAATTAAAATATTGTTCTTTTTTTTCGGTCTTTGTGAAATGTGTGGGCTGTAGCCGGACCTGCATCCTTAAAGCAGCAGCGACAAGCGTGCGTCTGTCTGTTAAAGGGTGGTGTAACTCTCAAAGTGCTCCAAAAAATAAAAAACTATTTTTTTTATGTGTTTGTGAATTGTGTGGGCTGTAGCCGCACTTGCATCCTCAAAGCAGCAGCGACAAGCGTGCGTCTGTCTGTTAGAGGGTGGTGACACCCTCAAAGTGTGCTCCACAAACAATAAAAATATTCTTTTTTTTTCTGTCTTTGTGAATTGTGTGGGCTGTAGCCGCACTTGCATCCTCAAAGCAGCAGCGACAAGCGTGCGTCTGTCTGTTAAAGGGTGGTGACACCCTCAAAGTGTGCTCCACAAACAATAAAAATATTCTTTTTTTTTCTGTCTTTGTGAATTGTGTGGGCTGTAGCCGCACTTGAATCCTCAAAGCAGCAGCGACAAGCGTGCGTCTGTCTGTTAAAGGATTACATCGGTGACAGCATCCAAGTAGGCATGTCAGACAGTCCGTACCTGTACTGGCAGGAAAAAGAAGCAATTTGGAGGTCCCTGTACAAACTGTCTCTATTTTACCTGAGTTGCCCCCCCCTCCAGTGTGTACTCCGAAAGAGTGTTTAGTGCAGCCGGGAACCTTGTTAGCGAAAGGCGTAGGAGGTTGCTTCCACAAAATGTGGAGAAGATGATGTTCATAAAATGAATGATCAACTCTTCCAGGGAGACCAGCCTCCAGAACGTACAGAGGGACCTGTGGTTCCAGCAGGGACGAATTAATACTCTGTGAGGATGAGGATGTACATAACACTGAAGAGGGTGAGGAATCTGTGGATGAGGAGGATGAGGACGACTTCTTGCCTCCGTAGAGCCAGTTTGTGCAGGGACAGATTAATTGCCAGCTTGTTTTGTGGGGGCCCAAACGAACCAATCATTTCAGCCACAGTTGTGTGGCAGACCCTGGCGCTGAAATGATTGGTTTGTTAAAGTGTGCATGTCCTGTTTATACAACATAAGGGTGGGTGGGAGGGCCCAAGGACAATTCCATCTTGCACCTCTTTTTTTTCTTTGCATTATGTACAGTTTGGGGCCTAGTTTTTCAATGCCATCCTGTCTGCCACTGCAGTTTCACGCCTAGATGGGTCACGTGTTTGTGCCGCCCACTCGTGTCGCTTAGCATAGTCATCCAGCTACCTCGGTGCAACCTTTTGGACATAAAAACACTATTGTGAGGTGTGAAGTATTCAGAATAGACTGGAAATGAGTGGAAATTAAGGTTATTGAGGTTAATAATAGCATAGGAGCAGAAAAACCTACAAATTCTGTGATTTTAGCTGTTTTTATGCTTTTTTAAAAAAAAATACAGATCCAAAACACAAAACCCAGAACCCAAAACACGGAAGGGTGGTTTTGGCAAAACCAATCCAGATCCAAAACACGAAGAAAGATCCAGATCCAAAACCAAAACACAAAACACGAAAAGTGGCCGGTGCACACCCCTAATATATATATATATATATATGGCAACCGAGCAGAATCAAACGCACTCACCAGTGTGCTGAACAACAGCCCACAATATGGTACTGTGTAGCACACAACTGTATGTGACGGACCTCACAAATACGTGATTTATATAGGTGAGGTCTGTATAAACGCCCCTCCCCCACACACACCTGTAGGACTTGTAGGAGAAGTAAAGGGATAGGTATAGGCTGACAGTAAGTAGAAAAAAGTCACAGACAGGCATCACTAGCAAAAGTCACATACCATGCAGAGAAAATATACTCACTGCACCTTTCCACTACAATTAACCTGCCCAGATTCAGCGTCTGGGAGGGCTATAGTGCTGTGTACACTGTCCTTGATCGGGGGAGAGGTACACAGGGGGACCGGTCCGTGTGCTCCCTGAGAGTATCTGCGCTGCCACAGAGAAAATGGCCCCCAGAGGAGGAGTGGCCGAGTAACTGCAGCTCAGCGACGCCAGACTACGAGCTGAAAGGCGCGCTGAGCTGAGGGGAAGAGCCGCTAAACGGGGAAGGCTTCCTCCCCTGGCTAGTCATTAATCCCCGGGTTGCCGGCATCCCGCTTGCCGCGTATTATACCCTGGTGGTCTAGTGGTCTCACGGGGTATTCCTCCGACGGAGGGGGAGCCCGCCGCCACTGCTAGCAGCCCCCGGTCTGTCCCCTAGAACCGGGGGCAAAGGACTGCATTTAATAGTAAGACCCGCGAGCTGCCGCTAATCAGCGACTCGCGGCTTACCTGTCACTCCCCGGCGTCTCCGGCAGCAGTCCAGGGAGGTCCCCAGAGTCCAGCTAGTACGGACTCTGGCCTCCCGCCGCGATCCCCAGTGCGATACTGGCGTCGCAGCGCCAGCGGGGAGTAAGAGCGGCAGCGTGGGCATCTGTACAGACAGCCCTTCGCTGCCACTCTGAAGAGCCCAGTAAAAATAAAAAAATTAAAGAGGCTCTATAAAAAATTTAAAAGCTTTGGGGGGCTGCTCCTGCAGCCCCTCTGAGCAGGGTGACCCGACTCCGGCCGGGCACCAACTCAAACTGAGGTGCCTGTGGCTCGGGGGCGGAGTATAGAGGAGGATGGACCCAAGAGCACCGTGGGAGCAGCTAAAGCTTTAACTGCGTGGTGCCCGTGGATCCAGATCCAGCTATACCCCAAGGTCAACCCTGTGCACCCCCTATGGACCCTGAAGTAGAAAATACAGTTACTATTGTGTCTGATATATGATTTGCATCAGTTAGTCAATGGATTATAGGAGCTCATTCAGACCTGCTTGCTAGGATGCAAACGCTCGCTGCTGCCTATGGTATGCAGTGTGTATGCATTGTGCGCATACCTTAGTGAAAGTTCACAATGCATTCCCAGCAGAGTGAGTGACAGGAGAAGCCGTTTATAGGTTGTAATAGTGGCTGGCCATTAAAAACGGGGGAGTGGGGGTGCAAACACAGGCGTGCCTGAGCATCTCAACGGCATTTTAGAGGTGTGCATAATTAAAAGACAGCATCATAGTACACGTCACCTGGCTTGTTTTTACACTGAATATATACAGTGCTTGTGGCAGGGTATGGTCAACCTCAAGCACTGCAATCGCATCCGATGTTACCCGATGGAACGATGGTTGCATACACTTCCTGGACATGACGTGCACAAGTGGGCATCTTAAAACAGGCTGGTGTGCTGCGAGAGTCTTCATAGGCAGCATCCGCAGGGTTGATGTGTTTGATCATCACCATTCTGTTCATGCCACTCAGTGCTCCCTGTGATAGATAAAGCTCTGGTTATAGGAGAGCTCACTGAGGAATCCTTACACATTGTAACGAGCAGTTTATAGATCTACTACTACTGTTTTATACTATGTTTGTGAGAAACAAATGATTGCACTAATTACTAATATCATGGTTGATTGCAGCCATTGTCTGAGATAACACAAAACAACAATGTTTAGGAACAATATTCCTGATGACTGCGGTTTAGACAGATGCTGTGGCCACATTCCCTGTACACAGGACCTCAGCATTTACAATAAGCTGTGGTTACACCCCCATACACTAGACCACATGGCCCTGTATGATAACTCACATTCATATTCCTTAATGCTTGTATCCCAACAAGATATCTAAGAAGTGACTAATGCTACTTATACATCATATATGGGTGTATCCAGGGGCGTATTAAGAGATGTCCGTTCATTGACAGCAGCCGGGGAGAAAGGAGGGGGGGGCCCAGATGGGAAGTGAGCATAAGACCCCCGGCCCCTTCCTCTCTCCCCGGCTGCCATCAGCGAACAGACAGCAGCAGTAGGCTCTGGGCAGTAGAGTGTTCCCGGAGTCTACTGCACATGCGTAAGTCATCGAGAAAATGGAGCGAAAGCCAATTTCCTGGTGACTTCCTACTGCACATGGAAAAAATACCAGGAATAAGGCAGCGGCGGCTATTTTCAAGGCATTTTGTGTAGCGCTACTCAGTGGGAGTGGTAAGTATAAAAAAATTTATGGGTGCAGGGTGTCCTGTGCAGGCCCCCCCTTAACCGCACACCCTGTACCCGTTGTAAATATGCCTCGGGGTGTATCTATAATGGGTGCAGGGTATACGGTGCACATGTCCAGTGGTCTCACACCGCACGCCCTGCACCCATGAACTATACGTAATACTCTGCTAATGCTGTAATCACCAATGTAGTCACCGAGAGAATTACACGGGTGCCATATTTCCAAAGTCCTGCATGTGCCCAGTAGAGAAAGTGCAGTGCCAGAGTATAATTAGTGCATGTGCCTGTAAGAGAAGGGGGAGGCCTGCATGGAGACTGCACACAGGGCCCTTCTCTCTTATTACTGTCCCTGACATCAGGTACAGTTGTATGGTCATATGTGTGTACGAAATCTCAGAGTAATAACATATCTTTAGCAGCCAGGTCAATTTGCTGTCCCGATAGTTGATATGGCCGCCTGGTCTCTTGCGTAGCGCCATAATGCAGTTCCTTAGGGGCAGAAGGGAGCGGTTTATATAGCCACTTTCTTTCATGGTTTGGCCAGTGTTCTTATTCTGGCATAGAAATAATATGAGATATGGTAAGAACTTACCTCTTATTCTACGAAGTCCATAGGGTTCCACAGGATGCCTTGGGGTATAGGTGATGATGTCAGGCATTGGGCACCATAGAGTTAAGTTTTCAGCCTCCCAGGATGCACTAGGGTCCCCCCTCCTATACCCCGCCCCCGAGCTAAGGCATCTCAGTTACGTACCAAGCCATAGGCCGGAGGAGGAGAAGGAAGAGAGAGAAAAAAGATCTGGACACACACAAGAATCACATTCTCACCAGAGGGAGATGGAAAAACCGGTGACCAGAGTAAAGCCCATCTGCAACACAGGTGCGACAGGGTGGGAGTCCTGTGGAACCCTATGGACTTCTTAGAAATAGAGATAACAAAGGTAAGTTCTTACCATATCTCATATTTTCTACATCAGGGTCCATAGGGTATCCACAGGATACCTTGGGGATGTCCCAAAGCAGTATCCTTCAAGGGTGGGGATGCTCCTGTCCTGAAAGGAGAATCCGCCACCCGAAGGAAGCATCCTGAGAGGCAAAGGTGTCAAACGCGTGATACCTCACAAAGGTATGGACAGAGGACCACGTGGCAGCCTTGCAGATCTGGACTGCAGAGGCACCACGTCGAGCTGCCCACGAAGGACCTACAGACCTAGTGGAATGAGCCCTCACAGAGGATGGAACCGGAAGGCCTTCATGAAGATAAGCTTCTGAAATTGCCATACGAATCCACCTCCCAAAGTTTGCTTTGAAGCAGGCCAATCCTTTTTAAGAAAGCCATAGAGGACGAACAAGGCGTCCGACTTCCTAAACGAAGAAGTGCGGTCAACATAAATCCTTAAGGCCCGCACAACGTCCAAAGTGGCCTCACCCACTGAAAGATCAGGTGAGTTAAAAGCCAGCACAACGATTTCCTCGTTGATATGGAAACGTGAAACATCTCTGGGAAGAAATTCAGGAGTGCGCAGCAGTGCCCTGTTCCTATGAAAAAACAGGAAAGGGGGCTACAGGAGAGAGCCCCTAAGTCAGAAACACGTCTGGCCAAAGCAATGGCCAGAAGGAAAATTGTTTTAGCTGTCAGCCATTTAAGGTCCACTGAGCCCAGTGGTTCAAACGGCGGTACCTGGAGAGCCCTCAGGATCACAGCTAAATCCCAAGGTGCCACCGGTGAAACAAAAGGCGGCTGAATTCGAAGAACACCTTGCATAAAGGTGCACACATCAGGGATTGCAGCAATCCTACGATGGAACCAGACTGACAGGGCAGACACCTGCACCTTCAGAGAAGCAAGGCGAAGCCCATGGCCTAGTCCCGCCTGTAGGAAAGCTAACACTCTAGACTGACGGAACTCCCGAGGGGCGTAACCTCTCGGTCAACACCACTGGAAGAACGTATGCCATACACGATGGTATATCCTTGCAGAAGATGATTTCTGAGCTCTTAGCATAGTTTGTACTACAGAGCTGCAAAACCCCCTGGACCTTAACATGGCCGTCTCAACAGCCACGCTGTCAAAAACAGCCGAGTCAGGTCTGGGTGAAGACAAGGACCCTGTGACAGCAGGTCCAGTCGTAGCGGCAACCGCAGAGGAATGTCCACGGACAGACTCTGAAGGTTTGAGAACCAGTGCCGCCTGGGCCACACGGGAGCTATCAACAGGGGCGTCCCTCCTTCCTGTTTGAATTTCCGGATTACCCGTGGAAGAAGGGAAAATGGAGGAAAGAGATAAGCAAACCGGAACGTCCACTGGACGGACAGAGCATCCACCAGAGACGCCTTTTCGTCTCTTGTTCGAGACCCGTACACCGGCAACTTGTTGTTGTGCCGTGACGCCATGAGGTCTATCTCTGGAAGACCCCACCTGTCCACCAGAAGTTGAAAGACATCCTGGTGCAGAGACCACTCCCCCAGATGAACGTCCTGGCGACTGAGAAAGTCCGCCTCCCAGTTGAGGACTCCCGGGATGAATACTGCTGATATGGCTCGGAGATTGCGCTCTGCCCAAACCAGGATGCGGGATACCTCTACGAGTGCCGCCCGACTTCGGGTTCCTCCTTGCCGATTTATGTAGGCCACGGTGGTGGCGTTGTCCGACTGGACCTGCACGGGGTGACCTTGGAGAACCCGATGTGCCTGCTGGAGAGCATTGAAAACTGCGCGGAGTTCCAAGATGTTTATTGGAAGCTCCTGTTCTGCCTGAGTCCACCTGCCCTGGAACAAGTGTGGACCCGTGACCGCTCCCCAGCCCCGAAGACTGGCGTCCATTGTTAACAGGACCCAGTTCGCCACCCAAAACGGACGACCCTTGTTGAGATAGGTTGTCTGCAACCACCAGGCTAGGGACAGATGAACCTCCGGAGTGAGCACCATCGTCTGGGACTTTGAGGCAGTCCATTCTATTTGGACAGGATCAATTGCTGCAGAGGTCTGGAGTGAAACTGGGCATATTCCACCATGTCGAATACTGACACCATGGAGCCCAGTAACCTCATCGCCGAGTGCAGAGACACTCGGCGACTCTGCAGACAACTGCGCACCTTCAACTGTAAGGCAGAGATCTTTTCCCCCGTCACAAAGATCCTCTGTTGTCTGGAGTCCAATAAGGCTCCGAGGTGCAGAATCCTCTGAGACGGGATCAGGGTGGACTTTTGCCAGTTTATTAACCAGCTGTGACGTTGCAGTACTGCAATCGTCAGGTCCAAGTGGCGTAGAAGGAGCTGTGGAGATCCTGCTACCAACAGAAGGTCATCTAGGTACGGCAACATGCGGACTCCCTGCAGCCGCAGGTAAGCCGCCATGACCTTGGTGAACACTCGTGGTGCTGTCGCCAGGCCAAAAGGTAACGCCCGAAACTGGAAGTGATCCTTGCGGATTGCAAACCTGAGGAAATGTTGATGGCGTAAAAGAATAGGGACATGCAGGTAAGCGTCCTGTATGTCCAATGACACCATGTAATCCCCAGGTTCCAGCGCCAGAATGATGGACCGTAGGGTCTCCATCCAATAACGCGGCATCCACAAGGACTTGTTGAGGGCCTTGAGGTTGAGAATCGGACGGTATGACCCATTGGGTTTCTGCACCAAAAATAGATTGGAATAGAAACCCTGGCCCCTCTGGGAGAATGGAACAGGCACTATAACTCCAGCCTGGAGCATAGTGTGCAAAACCTTCCACAGTTCCACGGCTTTATTCCGGTCTAATGGAAGGCCCGTGGTGAAGAATCTGGATGGGGGCCTGTGCCGAAAGGAGAGGGCATACCCGTGAGAAACCACCACGTGAACCCAATTGTCTGTCATGGTTATCGACCAACACTGGGCAAACTGTAGCAGGCAGCCTCCCAGTTTAGGATCCCCCAAAGGGAGGCCTGGACCGTCAGGCTGCAGGTTTGTCATCTGACTTAGGGGCCGGACGTCTGGTACTCCAGGCCTGTTTCCGGGGCTTGGACGATTTTTTGGGGCCAGCCTGTCGGGGAAAAGACTGTGCTTTAGGCCTACCCTGGGCCCTGTAAGGCCGAAAGGACGACGTATCCAAACTGGAAGGGACCGCAGCAGACGGGAGACATGCAGATTTGGCTGCCGCCAGCGTGGCTATAATTTTGTCCAGATCCGGACCAAATAGGACTTCTCCATTAAAACGCAAAGCTTCCAAGCCCTTTTTGGAATCAGCGTCCGCCTTCCAAGACCGCAATCATAAGGTGCGACGAGCAGCAACAGCTACCGAAGAAATCCGAGATGTTAGGGTACTGATATCCAAGGCCGCTTCATTGATGTAAGTGGCCGAATCCCGGATATTGCCTACCAACTCGGCCTGTTCAGCCGAACAGTCGGAATCCAAAGACGCCTCCAAACTATCAGCCCAGCGCTCCATAGCTCTGGCTACCCAACATACGGCCATAGCCGGTCTGGATGCCCCCCCCCCCCATGAGGGAATAAATGGACTTTAGGTAGATCTCCACCTTGCGGTCTGTAGCATCCTTCAAGGAGGACATGGAGGGCATGGGCAATGTGGCACTTCGGACTAGGCGTGTCACATGAGAATCCACCTGTGGAGGGGATTCCCACTTAGAAAAATAATTGTCCGCAAACGGATAAGCCACCGCTAAGCGCCTCTGAAGCAGATACAGTTTACCAGGGTGTTTCCATGCCTCCTCTAAATGGTCTACTAACTGACCCGAAAGAGCAAGCACTGTGGCGTCACCCTTAATATCCTTAAAAAAGGCATATTTGGACTTGGACACCGGAGGATCGTCATCCTCAATAACTAAAGCTGTGCAGACTGCCCGAATAAGGCCAGGAATATAAACCTTGGACTTAGCGTCCGACTCTTTAGTACGGAGAGGTTCTTGGTCAGATAGATACAGAATCTCACCATCATTGGACGTCCCGTCGTCATCCTCATAAGGAGCAGACAGAGACGCCACAGGCCGCTTATGTGGCCGCAACACAGACTCCCCTAACACGTCCGACAAATGCTGTACCAAATTTGTCAGTGAATTAACCCACGCAGGCTCCTGTGAAACCTGGGGAGGGGAAATAAGGAAACTGTGGGGTACCATCAGTTGTCTCGGGAACCCCTGCATGGGTGACGACACCACTGACAGCTGGGACAATCCCATCTGGGAAAACGCTGGTGGCGGAGCTAACTGGACCACTAGGGTTGTATGTGCTTTAGCGAAACAAGCCCAGGGAGGTTCCTGTACCGGAGCCGTGACAGTAATTGGCCGCGCCAATAAATAACCCTGCCGACATAGCGCTATTGGTACATTGCACTTAGTACACATAAGCTGGAGAGGAAATTCACTCTCAGACATGATGGTAAGTATGTGACCCCCTCACTGATACTCGTTAGTATAGTGGGAGAACCACCCTGCAATCACCGCACTGCAAGGGCTTTAGCAGAAGAAGAGCAGGGCCAGTAAAATGGCTGACAGTAGAAAGTGAAAGTACAGGCAGCAGACGCTAGTAGAAGTCACATACAATGCAGAAGAAATTAATTCCTGCACTATCAGCACTGTTCCTCAACTACGCAGACACAGAGCCTGGTAGAACACAGTGCTGCATACACAGACCTGTAGTCAATGGAGGAGAGGTATGCCGGGGGACCCAGACCGTGATGCCACCGATCAGCAGCTTCCACCATGCTTCTGCAAAGATGGCCACCGAGGAACAGAGAGGAGGCCGGCCTGGGGGAGGAGCGCTGCCACAGGCCAATCAGCAGCGCAGAGAGGGCTGTGTGCAGCGGGGGAGGCGCCGGCTGTGTACAGGGAAGGCGCGCTCCCCTGGTATGCAATTAACCCCTGGGATGCCGCAGCGCTACCGCTCAGCTGCGGTCCGCTGTCCGAGGGGGGTAGTGGAAGCACAGGTTAGTTACCTGGCTCCATGCTGCAGCCAGTTCCCAGGGAGCCCCCTGCCTTGGGACTTTGGACCATGTGTTCAGCAGGGACCAACCGCGGGACCCTGCTGCTTACCTGCTGCCCCCTTGAATCCGGCCATGGTCCGAAACATCTGGGGTCACCGCTAGCCGTGACCCCAGATGCTTACCAGCAGGGGCGGATTGCCATTACTTTTTGCGGGAAGAATCCCGGTGGGCCGATTGGTTGTGGGGCCGCTTTTCAATAGTGGCCCCGCCCCCCGACTCGCGTCACCCGGCCCCTGTACAATGTGTGCTTTACAGTGTGCCTGCGCAGCTGAGCTTCTCTCGCGAGAAGAGAGGCCAGCCTATTAAAGCTCCACCCACCCAGCTTGCCCGTCGTCGGCGATGGCGTCATCGAGGGATGAGGAGTGAGGAAGTGGAGCGGGTCCGCGGGTGAGTGACAGACAACTGCCGAAGCCCAGGCTGCCTATACGGTAATGTGCAGGGCTGGCAAATGTGTGTCCAGCAGTAAGCACTGAGCACATACCTTTGGGCCGAAGGTATGTGCTCAGTGCTTACTGCTGGACACACATTTGCCAGCCCTGCACATTACCGTATAGGCAGCCTGGTCGGTGTTAGTTGCGGGGGCTCAGGGGGGATTACCTTCTGAGACACATTGAAGAGATCAGTGCTTTCAGACAGGGGGCTTGGTGTGGGCGGAGCAGTGCTCGATGCTGTGGCCACGCCCACATCACGCCCCCAGTATGGAACCACTGATCTCTTCAACGTGTTGCAGCCAGCTCAGCAGATGATTCCTGCCTCCCCCCCCCCCCCCGCGTCTAGGTGACATCTATGGTGAGGTCTGGGGGGGTCATCTGTGTACAGAGGGTAGTTGAACTGTGTTAGTGGGGGGAATCTATGTATGGTTAAGCGCTGTGTGTGTGTGTGTGTGTGAGGGGGGGGAGCTGAGGGAGGGGAGTACAGATCTGTATGTGGGGGGTCTGAGTAAGTGGGGAGAGTGTGGGACTATGCTGTGAGGAGCTGTGATATGGGGGCCTGTGCTATGAGGGACTGTGATGAGGGGGGCTGTGCTGTGACAGGCTGTAATGACGGGTTTTGCTCTGAGGGGGGATGTCATATGAGGGAGACTCTGCTGTGAGCGGGCTGTGCTGTTAGAGGGTCTGTGCTATGCGGGCGACTGTGCTGTGAGGGGCTGTGTTGAGGGGGGTTGTGTTGTGAGGAAGGCTATGTTGTGAGGGGCTGTCATATGAGGGAGATTGTGCTGAGGGGGGCTGTGGTGTGGAGGACTGTGTTATGAGGGGGCTGTGATGGGGAGGGCTGTGCTGTGAGGGGCTATGAAGGGAGAGGGTTTTGCTGTGCTGCGGGAGGATGCTGTGATGTGGGGAGGGGGTTGACACTGGGAGCACAGAGGAGATGGTTCTGGGGGCAAAGAGTAGCTGCAGCTGGACAGTGGGATGTATTGGAGAGTCCCAGGAGGATGGTATTGGAGAATGACAGGGGAATGATGCTGGTGAGATACAGGGGGATGGTACTGGTGAGAACCTCTGTTGCATGTTGATTTATTCCTACGCTAACAGGCGGCTTCCGGACCATGTTATCTCCTGCATGAATAGTGGAAACTGACTGAGGACACTGCCTGTCCAGGGAGGATCAATTTATCCAGAGTTGCAAAGAAATCATATAGGTAAGAAAATACTTATTCACATGCTGTGTTTATTCTCTGGTGAGAGGGACTGGGGGCATATCCATCAGCTCCCAGAGCAGTGGGCATGTCCACAGTATGATGAAAACAAGGAGACCAGCTTGCGGGCATAGCATTTCACACAAGGCCACACCCCTTGCCACAAAGCCACGTCCCTTGCCGCAAAGCCACACCCACTTTTGGGCCGGCGTGTGCGCATAGGGACTCTTTCTTGTTTTTTTCCAGGGCCACTTTCATTTCCCAATCCACCCCTGCTTACCAGCATCTCCCGGATCAGTACCGGCGTTCTGGTACCGGCGGGGTGTAGGGGAGACAGCATGGACGTCAGTAATGACTATCCATGCTGTACTTCCAGATGTGCAGCCACAGCTGCCTCAAAGAAAACTTCAGGGGCTATCCTTAGCCCCCCTCTAAGCAGGTGCTCCGACTCCGAGCCGGGCACCAACGAAACTGAGGTGCCTTGGCTCGGGGGTGGGGTATAGGAGGGGGACCCTAGTGCATCCTGGGAGGCTGAAAACTTAACTCTATGGTGCCCGATGCCTGACATCATCACCTATACCTCAAGGTATCCTGTGGATACCCTATGGACCCTGATGTAGAAAGAAAAGATAATGAAAACACATCTGGCTTCAGTCACAGTGTGGATGTGGTACAAACAAAGTTTTGTATGATAAAACGAATTACACAATTTACTTCAATTGTGTCCTAAGACAGTTAATCCCATTCACCTTAGTTTTAGTTAGTGATATTGGCTTTTCTTATTGCATGTAATTTAACCCAAGCTATTAAAAAAAAATTTATTCCATTACTAGTATCATTATTTGATACTAGTTTATGTTATTAATTAAAAAATTACTTTAGTCAAAAATGTAAATAATTTGATAAGAATAAGGTCTCAGTGGGTGGGGGGGTCACTGACATAAATGTATGTAACCAAGGGGGTGGTGGCTAGTAACAGATTGGGAATCACTGCTGTAAGGGGAGAAAGACCATGCTTAGGGAGTACTCAGTGGCATCACAAGGGGGGTGCGGGATGTGTGGACCGCACCCGGGTGTCACCCACCGAGGGGGTGACACCAAAGTGCAGACTCCCCCTGATGACTAGTGGTGAAGCATGAACACTGCAGAAGGATGGCAAACTCTTACGACAGTTACCTCTTTGGCATTGCAGGGGAAATACAAAGAAATGATAATAAGATGTAAAATACAAGTGATACCTGGAATGCTCGCTCTGATCCCGCCAGGTCTACCATGTACAGCCGGCTCGTGCACACTCCATCCTTGCTCATCTGCTTCACGGTGACTTGTACAACAGCATGGGAGCGGGATGAGTTCTTATTGGCAGCTGTGGCTGCCTTACAGCGGCGCTTATTCCCTTTATTCAGTAATGCGATGGCCTGAAAAACAAAGTAATAAAGATGTACCAACACTCTTGTGGTTACACAAAACAACTCATAAAGTTACACTTGCCCATGTGTTATAGCTACAGCAGGGTCACTACACCAGCGACCACATAGTCATGGGCTCTGTTTATTCATTCACTAATTCATTAATAGGTTCTTTACAGACAGCAACCTGTTTGTATTAGTTACTTATATAACCTATTGTCATTTGTATCCCCCTTGTTCAGTGCTGCAGTACCCTTGTGGTGCCTTAAATAAAAGATGATAATAATAATAATTAGGGGTGTGCACCGGCCACTTTTCGTGTTTTGTGTTTTGGTTTTGGATCTGGATCTTTCTTCGTGTTTTGGATCTGGATTGGTTTTGCCAAAACCACCCTTCCGTGTTTTGGGTTCTGGGTTTTGTGTTTTGGATCTGTATTTTTTTTAAAAAAAGCATAAAAACAGCTAAAATCACAGAATTTGTAGGTTTTTCTGCTCCTATGCTATTATTAACCTCAATAACCTTAATTTCCACTCATTTCCAGTCTATTCTGAATACCTCACACCTCACAATAGTGTTTTTATGTCCAAAAGGTTGCACCGAGGTAGCTGGATGACTATGCTAAGCGACACGAGTGGGCGGCACAAACACGTGACCCATCTAGGCGTGAAACTGCAGTGGCAGACAGGATGGCATTGAAAAACTAGGCCCCAAACTGTACATAATGCAAAGAAAAAAAAGAGGTGCAAGATGGAATTGTCCTTGGGCCCTCCCACCCACCCTTATGTTGTATAAACAGGACATGCACACTTTAACAAACCAATCATTTCAGCGCCAGGGTCTGCCACACAACTGTGGCTGAAATGATTGGTTCGTTTGGGCCCCCACAAAACAAGCTGGCAATTTATCTGTCCCTGCACAAACTGGCTCTACGGAGGCAAGATGTCATCCTCATCCTCCTCATCCACCGATTCCTCACCCTCTTCAGTGTGTACATCCTCATCCTCACAGAGTATTAATTCGTCCCTGCTGGAACCACAGGTCCCTCTGTACGTTCTGGAGGCTGGTCTCCCTGGAAGAGTTGATCATTCATTTTATGAACATCATCTTCTCCACATTTTGTGGAAGCAACCTCCTACGCCTTTCGCTGACAAGGTTCCCGGCTGCACTAAACACTCTTTCGGAGTACACACTGGAGGGGGGGCAACTCAGGTAAAATAGAGCCAGTTTGTACAGGGACCTCCAAATTGCTTCTTTTTCCTGCCAGTACAGGTACGGACTGTCTGACATGCCTACTTGGATGCTGTCACCGATGTAATCCTTTAACAGACAGACGCACGCTTGTCGCTGCTGCTTTGAGGATTCAAGTGCGGCTACAGCCCACACAATTCACAAAGACAGAAAAAAAAAAAGAATATTTTTATTGTTTGTGGAGCACACTTTGAGGGTTACACCACCCTTTAACAGACAGACGCACGCTTGTCGCTGCTGCTTTGAGGATGCAAGTGCGGCTACATCGCACACAAGTCACAAACACATTAAAAAAATAGTTTTTTTATTTTTTGGAGCACTTTGAGAGTTACACCACCCTTTAACAGACAGACGCACGCTTGTCGCTGCTGCTTTAAGGATGCAGGTGCGGCTACAGCCCACACATTTCACAAAGACCGAAAAAAAAAGAACAATATTTTAATTGTTTGTGTAGCACACTGAGGGTGTCACCACCCTTTAACAGACAGACGCACGCTTGTCGCTGCTGCTTTAAGGATGCAGGTGCGGCTACAGCCCACACAATTCACAAACACAGAAAATATATTATTTTTTTAGCACTTGGGGGGAGCACCCCTGATGGACAGAGCACCCCCTGGACAACACTACAGCACCCCTTTAGGACTGGGACACTGCACAGGACTTTGGAGTGGACACAGCCCCTATGGAGAACTGACTGCACAACACAGTCCAGCCAGCCCCTATGGACTTTGAAGTAGTGGACACAGCCCCTATTAACAACAGCAGCACAGCACAACACAGCCAGCCCCTATGGACTTTGAAGTAGTGGACAACAGCAGCACTACACTACACTACACAGCCCTAACTCCCACCCTCCCTCTTCACTGTCCACAGCCGAGTGAGAAAATGGCGCCGACGCGGGTACCTTATATAGGATCCAAAACCCGCGAGACTCGGAAGGCGGGATGATGACGTTTTGCCTCGATTTCAGATCCGAGTCAGACGGGAAAAGTCGAGCCTGATTCGGATCGGACTCGGATCGGGGGGGCTCGGGGGGGTTCGGATTTCAGAAATCCGAACCCGCTCACCCCTAATAATAATAATAATAATATAGACAGGGATGATAGTGGTGAAGCATGGACGCTGCACAAGGGTAGCACAGACTAATGATAGTCACCTCTTCAGGACTGCTGGGGAAGAACTCTGCAATCCCTTCTATCTTGGTGTTGCCATAGGGATCCTCTCTAAGGTTCAAACATCCAGAGGACGGTCTTAGCAGATCCCGAACGGTTTCATTGTAGACCTGAAAATGTAATGAAAGAATATTCACACTCTGCAATACAAGCACAAGTGGGCGTGCTGTCACTCAACATCGACAGCACGCCCCTTTGGTACGAGACCCGGAGCTACGGTTTGCCCGTCGCTATCCGGGTCTCACGCATGCGCACCACGGAGCCGGCTCCGTCGTGCGCATGCGCACTGGGCCACCATCGACTCGCTTGTGAGCACATAGCGTTTGCGAGTGGGTCTGAATCAGGCCCATAATTGAAGATGCTATGTAAAATTCTAATATATACACATTTGGGGTCTTTTTATTAAACACAAAACAACACTGTGACATAGTTATGTGATCCAATACAATTTTACCAGTACAGATATAGTGTAATATATTGTTAGACTATAGACCAAATCTATAACAATATTTTGGTAAATGAGATTTACCTTCTAACTACCACACTTGTCACCATTCTCATGCTATTACCATGCCCCAAATAAACAGTTATACTTAAGAACTATGACTTGTGCTCTTATTGGATGTTTTCAATTTAAATGTTCATCTATTATTCTGTATCTGTCATCACTAACTGAGGTTTCAGTGCTCAGACCCAGCATGTGTCATGTACCAATGATCAAATTCTAAGCGCTAATATAGATTATTAAACCACAAACCACATAAATTATAAGTTAATAAATAACCATCTATATGAGTGAATATTCTAATTAGAGCAGCAGATACAGACAGTGTGCCTGTGGTAGCACACTAAATTACACCTGGCGACCAGGTGTACCAAAGTATAAACAGTAAACAGTATTAAAATTAACAAAATTTAATTTAATTAATTTAAATTAAATTAAATTAAATTGATTAACTATTGTATGTGATTGTATTATGTTTGTTGCTATTTTGACCGGTCAAATTATTTATTTATTATATTAAATTGTTTATATTTTTCATATTCTTGTCTTGGTGGTGATCTGCTTGTATCAATTCTCCTAATTATTCATTAGCGCAGATATTCCAGTTTACTGTTTGTACCATGTGCCTGCCTCACTTTCTGGAACCACTTGGATAATTGCACAGCCCGTAAGGAAACTACTAGCTCACTATTATTAACAGTACAGATGGTCACATGTTTTACCACCACTCATTTCACCAGATCATTACTTTTACACATACAATATAAACAATTAGACTTATGTATTTAATAACATTAATATTACCTGTAGGGCCGTACGCAAATATAGCAGCACTGTACCCCGAGATGATATCATCCACTACGTTCTTCATTGTGGACTGATAGGCATGCTCCTGAAATGAGACACAATTATTAATGCTACATAAGCATTCATGCAAAAAAAAATTAAAAGTATGCCCTATACTGAATAAGGACAAATGTCAACTGTACAAGCATTACTGGCTGATGAGACATTCACATATGATGATAAATTCTTCTCATGCACTATTTTACTCCCTTACATGTATAATGGGTGTAGGGTATGTGGCGCACGTGGGCACCTGAGTCCAGGGGGACCCACACCATACTGAATACACTCATTGTATATACTTACCATGCAGCTGCCTCAAAATAAATCTACATTGTGGCACCAGTTTCCCAGAGATATACAGTATGCCTGCACACTAGGCTCTGGCACAGTACCAGAGACTACACCTCGCGTACAATGGTTTCGGGGGGGACCCGTTCAGAGACTGCACATAGGAACCCTCCTCTCATAAGATGTCCCTGAGTCATACTTGCCTACTTTTGAAAAAGGATTTCAGGGAGATTTTGAAAGCCACAATTATGAGCGCGTCTTACAGTGGGCGTGTACTGATAAATCTGAGAGGCGTGTCCTAAACCTGACTTACATCCAAATGTAAACCAGCCCAAAAGCAGTTAGTAAGATCTGTTTGTTGATGAAAACACACTAATACTTTTCAGAAATTCATAGGGATCATTGTGCCTTTTAATAACCAATGCAAGGAAATGACACTAATGATCCCATTTGAATGTATATATATCTCTGTTTTTTAATATAACAGCTTCATAATGGAGGTAAGGATGAAATGAGGGAGATTGGTAGACTCTTCAGGGAGACAGGGAGATTGCTACTATTTCAGGGAGTCTCCCTGACAATGAGGGAGAGTTGGCAAGTATGCCCTGAGTACTGAATTATATATACTATTAACTTTTATTATTCATTGTAAATATTTCAGGATTACAATCACCTGGGTAGCTGTTTGACTAAACACCTCATTAAAGGTGAATGTCCTCTCCCTGGTCCTGCAGCAACGCAGGACGTCATCCAGGAGCCTCACCAGGGTCCTGCAGTAGTACTGTCTGTAAGGAAAGAGAAGACACATGTTCACTATATGTCACCAGGTCCTACAAGCACCTCTGCGGCTGGAGAAGATCTTACAGTAAGTCCGGTTTATATTAATGGATAAAAGCATACTCACATATTATAATAACTTAGGATTGTATCTCAAGTGATTTGCTACCTATTGTGGAACTACAATTCTCAGCATAACCTCCTTATTGGAGGGAATTGCCATATGTTACTGTCCATAAAATATGTGCATGACATCTTTTCCCCTACTGAACCGAGAGCCCTGGATTGGGCAGATAGGGTGAGATGGAAGATGTTGTCCGGCCTCTCTGCAGTGTAAACATAGACACATCTTCTCCTCACACTAACTTCAGAGGATATAGCAATATCTGGTGCAGCCTAGAGGGGGTGTGACCACACAGACCAATAGGAAGCTACAAGCAGAGAGCTCACCACACTTCCTACTGGTCTGTTGGTCACACCCCTGTCTAACAAACATAGGGCCTGATTCAGACTTGGAAATAGAGTGAGACATCTCTCTCAACTGATCATCTTGGTGAAACCATGCTGCACTGCAGGTGGGGCAGATTTAAAATGTGCAGAGAGATTTAGATTTGGGAGGAGTGTTTCCAAACTGACATCTAAATTGTAGAGTAATAATAAAGCTGTGCAGTATTTGTGGGCTACATGTAAAATCAGCCAGTATTTAGCCTACATGCAAAAAAATTTATGTATTTACACCCCTTGCATTGTAACATGGTTTGTTCAGGTTCACAGTTGAGAGATATCGTTCTCTGGCCCTGATTCAGAGCCGGATGCTCTGACAGAGCGCTCGCTCTGAATCAGGGCCGTCCTTCCTGATTTTTAGAGCGGCCTCCTGGCCCCTCGTATAGCTGTGGGTGACCACCCACAGCTATAGCGAGCGGCCAGGAAGATGGTCGCGATGGTCAAGACCATCGTGACCATCGGGCTTGCAATGAGACCCTTGTGGTAGGGTCTCGTTGCCGCAAGCCCAAGAGTGCTTTCAGCTTAAACAGAGCCGAAAGCACTCCCACTGACATCACTTGTGATGTCAGTGGGGCCGGCCCTAGACGGTAGGCGTTCCCATGGGAACGCCTCCATCTGGGCAGCCACGCCCCCGGCCCACCCACCAAAGGGGGCGTGCTGTCACTCAACATCGACAGCACGCCCCCTTTGGTACGACACCCGGAGCGACGGTTTGCCCGTCACTATCCGGGTCTCGGGCATGCGCACGACGGAGCCGGCTCCGTCATGCACATGCGCACTGGGCCAACATTGACCCGCTTGCGAGCGCTCAGCGCTCGTGAGCGGGTCTAAATCAGGCCCTCTATTCCCAACTCTGAATCAGGCCCATATTCAGCTGGTTACTAAGAGGGAGGAGCAGCTTAGGAGCCCTGCAATGGTGTTTTGCAGCAGGTCCAGCATTTGCATAGTCCAGCAATGGTCCATGATTTCCCCACAGAGAGGTAACACAGAGAGGTAACACCTGGCACTATGTATGCAGCAGGTCATTACTCTGATTTGCTTTTGGGTATATGGGGACTGTGGATAGTGTTCCACCTAGATAGTCAAAGCAAAACATTTTCTTTTTATCATGTTTATAAACTCAGATATAAGATATAAATATATATATGTATATCGTGAAAAATCATATAAATAAATGTGCTATATAAAGTAAAATTTAAACAACAAATAAATGTAAGAATAATGTATTGGTAAGAAAACAACTGTATAATTAATTGTGTTTAATGTTAAACTAATTCAGTTGTTTAAACTAAAATAATGTTATTAGCATTTTCTTACCTGTGGCCTGAGCTGGTGTATAATGCATCGGGCGTTGCTCTTGGCCTCTGTCCTATTAATTGGACGGATGCGCAGAGCGACCTGAGAAATAATGAAACAGACATAAGAACAATGCAGGATTTTTAATGCCAAGGTTATCTCCCTATAGTGGCAAAAACACTAATATAAAGCAAACCAAACAGTGATATAGATGCACTTCCCCTGGTATAACAGCATTTCACAATATTTTTGCTTTTATTTTAAATAATTTGAAATCAGAACATTAACATACATATTAGAAAGCCTGGAGAGCTACTAAGCAAAACACATTAATATTCAATAGCAAATAATATAAATACAGAGTTTTAAAAACTAATGTATCTAAATCTACCCTGAACTTATATGAAATCATATGATAGTGACCTATTACCATTACCCATCAGTAATAAAGTGAGTCCATGGCTCTATAAGAGATACTTACAGTCATTTGATGGTCCTTAGGATGGTTATTTTCCACCTTCTTCATCGTAATATCATTTTATCCACTCAGAAATGAGAAGAGAAATATCTGTACTGTCACTAGTCCAGCAATATCAGATATGACACAGGAAACATCCAGCTGCCTTATTATACCCATCACACCTCCAATAGTGACATCATCATCTGCCACTATGACATCACTAGGTGCCCTGGCAGGGGGAGACTGCCATGTATCTTAGGCAGGGCACTGGGAGTTAATAATAAATACAATGTGATAACTATATGTCAGTAAATCAAAACACATAATTGTGATGAACAGAAATGTAATCATTACACACAGCAGTGATGGGTATTATCTGTGCACTGTGTGTGTCTGTGATACATTCAGGCCCACACTATGTATCTGTGGAAACATACAATGGGCCAGATGTACTAAGCTCTGAAAAGTGATAAAGTGGAGAGTGATAAACCACCAGCCAATCACCTCCCAACTGTCATTTTTGCAAGCACAGCCTGTAACATGACAGTTGGGAGGTGAGTGGCTGTTCGTTTCTTGCTCTCCAGTTTATCACTTTTCAGAGCTTAGTACATCTCCCCCAGAGTGAGGCTCATGTAGTGTTGGATGTACAGCTACTGTGTTGAGTTAGATACGTAATTTCATACTGCATCTACATACTATAAAATGTGCATATACGTCCGTATTCAAATTTTGGCACCTCTTATGCATACTTGCCTACTTTTGAAAATGCATTTCAGGGAAATTGTGAAAGTAGCACCTATAAGCACATGGTAAAGTGGGTGTGTACTGCTACATCTGAGAGGCGTGTCATAAAATTGATTACTTTTCAGAAAGTGCACAGGGATCATTGTGCCTTTTAACCAGGGCCGGATTAATAATGGGGCAGGTGGAGCTACAGCTCCAGGCCTCCCATCGAAAATAGGCCCACAGAAAACACTGCGGTGCAGACAGGAAAAATAATGTTTTTCCTGTCACCACCACCAACAGCCCAGTTCAATCACCGCCCGGCCGCCCGTTACCACCTAACAGCTCATTGATAAATAACACCCTCTCCTCTCGGCTGGTCAGTTGGCCCAAAGCTCCGTCCACTTCCGTCCCGCCGAAACCCCAAGTAATATGAAGCTCCGCCCCCTATACCATCCTAGTCCTACTCCAAAGCTGTGTATGGCAGGCTGAGGCTCCTAACTACTGAAGGGAAACAGCCAAGCATGTCATGATCACACAGGTCCTGAGTATATGTGTGTGTGTATATATATATATATATATAAAAATTCTAAATAGATTATCTATCTTTATATATAGGTGTTAAGGTGGGAACAGGAGAACAGGAGCATAGATATATGTATATATATATATATATATATATATAATCAATCCATAGCCTGCACTCACATCATATCTATTAAATTCAGCTTGCGGGGTGCAATCCTCAAACCACAGAAATGGTCACGATATATATCCAATTGTTTCTTCCATGCATAGGAAATAACAGAGGGCACTCACCAGAAGTACAAAATTCATGCTTTTTAATTCATCAGCCAGGGATAAACATCATGCAGAGCAGCTTGTTTCCGGTCTCCGCAGCTGCTCTGCATGATGTATATCCCTGGCTTCTAGGGTGAGTTGCGTTATGTGTGATTATTCTGGGTTTAAGTGGAGATTGATTTTTACATTTATGTACTTGATCTGGTGATGTGATAGTATGCACTATGATGTTATGCACTATGGTTTTGATGTCTTGAAGAAGGTCCTCCGGGACTGAAACGTCGACAACTCCTTTGCTAGTGATGAATTAAAAAGCATGAATTTTGTACTTCTGGTGAGTGCCCTCTGTTATTTCCTATGCATGGAAGAAACAATTGGATATATATATATATATATATATATATATATATATTAGGGGTGAGCGGGTTCGGATTTCTGAAATCCGAACCCCCCCGAGCCCCCCGATCCGAGTCCGATCCGAATCAAGCTCGACTTTTCCCGCCTGACTCGGATCTGAAATCGAGGCAAAACGTCATCATCCCGCCTTCCGAGTCTCGCGGGTTTTGGATCCTATATAAGGTACCCACGTCGGCGCCATTTTCTCACTCGGCTGTGGACAGTGAAGAAGGAGGGTGGGAGTTAGGGCTGTGTAGTGTAGTGTAGTGCTGCTGTTGTCCACTACTTCAAAGTCCATAGGGGCTGGCTGTGTTGTGCTGTGCTGCTGTTGTTAATAGGGGCTGTGTCCACTACTTCAAAGTCCATAGGGGCTGGCTGGACTGTGTTGTGCAGTCAGTTCTCCATAGGGGCTGTGTCCACTCCAAAGTCCTGTGCAGTGTCCCAGTCCTAAAGGAGTGCTGCAGTGTTGTCCAGGGGGTGCTCTGTCCATCAGGGGTGCTCCCCCCAAGTGCTAAAAAAATAATATATTTTCTGTGTTTGTGAATTGTGTGCGCAGTAGCCGCACGTGCATCAACAAAGTAGTGCCAAGCGTGCGCCTGTGTCATAAGTAAAGGGCCGGCTGGCTTGACCGTTAAGGGTGCTGTAACCCCCGAAAGTACACTCCAGTCCAAACCAAAAAAAAAATTATTTTCTGTGTTTGTGAATTGTGTGCGCAGTAGCCGCACGTGCATCAACAAAGTAGTGCCAAGCGTGCGCCTGTGTCATAAGTAAAGGGCCGGCTGGCTTGACCGTTAAGGGTGCTGTAACCCCCGAAAGTACACTTCAGTCCAAACCAAAAAAAAAATTATTTTCTGTGTTTGTGAATTGTGTGCGCAGTAGCCGCACGTGCATCAACAAAGTAGTGCCAAGCGTGCACCTGTGTCATAAGTAAAGGGCCGGCTGGCTTGACCGTTAAGGGTGCTGTAACCCCCGAAAGTACACTCCAGTCCAAACCAAAAAAAAAAATATTTTCTGTGTTTGAGAATTGTGTGCGCAGTAGCCGCACGTGCATCAACAAAGTAGTGCCAAGCGTGCGCCTGTGTCATAAGTAAAGGGCCGGCTGGCTTGACCGTTAAAGGGTGCTGTAACCCCCGAAAGTACACTCCAGTCCAAACCAAAAAAAAATTATTTTCTGTGTTTGTGAATTGTGTGCGCAGTAGCCGCACGTGCATCAACAAAGTAGTGCCAAGCGTGCGCCTGTGTCATAAGTAAAGGGCCGGCTGGCTTGACAGTTAAAGGGTGCTGTAACCCCCGAAAGTACACTCCAGTCCAAACCAAAAAAAAATTATTTTCTGTGTTTGTGAATTGTGTGCGCAGTAGCCGCACGTGCATCAACAAAGTAGTGCCAAGCGTGCGCCTGTGTCATAAGTAAAGGGCCAGCTGGCTTGACCGTTAAAGGGTGCTGTAACCCCCGAAAGTACACTCCAGTCCAAACCAAAAAAAAATTATTTTCTGTGTTTGTGAATTGTGTGCGCAGTAGCCGCACGTGCATCAACAAAGTAGTGCCAAGCGTGCGCCTTTGTCATAAGTAAAGGGCCGGCTGGCTTGACCGTTAAAGGGTGCTGTAACCCACAAAGTACACTCCAGTCCAAACCAAAAAAAAAAATATTTTCTGTGTTTAGCCGCACGTATATATCAAATCGATATAACATAAATGGAGGACCAAACTTTCTCCGATAAAAATAAAATAGAGAAAGATCAAGAACCACTTCCTCCTAGTGCTGAAGCTGCTGCCACTAGTCATGACATAGACGATAACATGCCATCAACGTCGTCTGCCAAGGCCGATGCCCAATGTCATAGTAGAGGGCACATACAATCCCAAATGGCAAAGTTCAGGAAAATGACCTTGAAAAAGACATTTAAATCAGCTGAAGAGAAACGTAAACTTGCCAATATGCCATTTACGACACGGAGTGGCAAGGAACGGCTAAGGTCGATCCCTAGTATGTTCATGACTAGTGGTTCAGCTTCACATGACGATGGAAGCCCTCCTCCCACTAAAAAAATCAAAAGAGTTAAGCTGGCAAAAGCACAGCGAAGAACTGTGCTTTCTAAGAAGATATCACAAATCCCCAAGGAGAGTCCAAGTGTGGTGGTGGTTGCGATGCCTGACCTTCCCAGCACTGGACGGGAAGAGGTGGCTCTTTCCACCATTTGCACGCCCCCTGCAAGTGCTGAAAGGAGCACCCACAGTCCACTTGCTGATATGCACTGTTGAAGTACAACAGGATGAGGATACTGGTGTAGCTGGCGCTGAGGAGGAAGTTGGCGAGGAGGATTCTGATGGTGATGTGGTTTGTTTAAATCAGGCTCCGGGGGAGACAGTTGTTGTCCGTGGGATGAAAAAGCCCATCACGGTCATGCCTGGGCAGAAGACCAAACATTCCACCTCTTTGGTCTGGCAATATTTCTATCCAAATCCGGACAACAACTGTCTTGCCATATGTACCATATGTAAAGGTGAAATAAGTAGGGGTAGGGACGTCAACCACCTAGGAACATCCTCCCTTATACGGCACCTGCAGCGCGTTCATAAAAAGTTACTGTCAAGTTCAGAAACTTTGGCTAAGACCGTAAGCAGTCCAGGGACACCTAAATCCCGTTGTATCCAAGCGCCTGCAAACCACACCGTCAACTCCCTCCTCGTCAATTTCCTCCTTAGTCAGGATCGGAAGTAGTCCTGCAGGCCATGTCACTGGCATGACTGACTCTCCTATCCGGGATTCCTCTGGAGGATCCTGCATTGCTACGCCTACTGCTGCCGCTGCTGCTGTTGCTGCTGCTGGGAGTCGTTCATCATCCCAGAGAGGAAGTAGGACCACTACTTTTACTAAACAATTGACCCTCCAACAGTCCTTAGCGAGGAGGATGAAGTACGACAGCAGTCATCCTGAAGCAAAACGTATAACTGAGGCCTTGACTGCTATGTTGGTGTTAGACGTGCGTCCGGTATCCGCCATTAGTGCAGTGGGATTTAGACAATTGATGGAGGTAGTGTGTCCCCGGTTCCAAATCCCGTCTAGATTCCACTTCACTAGGCAGGCGATACCGAGACTGTACAGAAACGTCAGAAAAAGTGTCCTCAGTGTCCTGAAAAATGCCGTTGTACACAATGTCCACTTAACCACGGACATGTGGACAAGTGGAACAGGGCAGACTAAGGACTATATGACTGTGACAGCCCACTGGGTAGATGTATCACCTTACGCAGCAACAGCAGCAGCGTCACCAGTAGCAGCATCTCAGAAATGCCAGCTCGTTACAAGGCAGGCTACGCTGTGTATCACCGGTTTCAGTAAGAGGCACACCGCCGACAACCTCTTAGAGAAACTGAGGGAAATCATCGCCCAGTGGCTTACCCCACTTAGACTCTCCTGGGGATTTGTGATATCTGACAACGCCACCAATATTGTGCGGGCATTACATCTGGGCAAATTCCAGCACGTCCCATGTTTTGCTCACACAATAAACTTGGTGGTGCAGAATTTTCTGAAAAGCGACAGGGGCGTGCAGGAGACGCTTTGGGTGGCCCGAAAAATTTCTGGCCACTTTCGCCATTCAGCGACTGCGTGCCGAAGACTGGAGCGCCAGCAAACACTCTTGAACCTGCCCCGCCATCACCTGAAGCAAGAGGTTGTGACGCGGTGGAACTCAACCCTCTATATGCTTCAGAGGATGGAGGAGCAGCAAAAGGCCATACAAGCCTATACATCCACCTATGACATAGGCAAAGGAGGGGGTATGCACCTGACTCAAGCGCAGTGGAGAATGATTTCCGTGTTGTGCAAGGTTCTCCAGCCCTTCGAACTTGCCACACGTGAAGTCAGTTCAGACACTGCCAGCTTGAGTCAGGTCATTCCCCTCATCAGGCTTTTGCAGAAGCAGCTGGAGAAAGTGAAGGAGGAGCTAAGACGGAGCGATTCCGCTCGGCATGTGGGACTTGTGGATGAAGCCCTTCATTCGCTTTGCCAGGATTCCAGGGTGGTCAATCTGTTGAAATCAGACCACTACGTTTTGGCCACCGTGCTCGATCCTAGGTTTAAAGCCTATGTGGTGTCTCTCTTTCCGGCCGACACAAGCCTGCAGAGGTGCAAAGACCTGCTGGTGAACACACTGTCAGCTGAAGCGGAACGTGACACGTCAACGGCTCCTTCTTCATTTTCTCCTGCAACTGGGGCTGCCAGGAAAAAACTTAGGTATCCTAAGCAACCCGCTGGCGGTGATGCAGGGCAGGCAGGACCAAGTTTGGACATCTGGTCCGGACTGAAGGACCTGGCAACAATTTCTGACATGTCTACTGTCACTGCATATGATACTGTCACCATTGACAGAATGGTGGAGGATTACATCGGTGACAGCATCCAAGTAGGCATGGCAGACAGTCCATACCTGTACTGGCAGGAAAAAGAGGCAATTTGGAGGCCCCTGTACAAACTGGCTCTATTTTACCTGAGTTGCCCCCCCTCCAGTGTGTACTCCGAAAGAGTGTTTAGTGCAGCCGGGAACCTTGTCAGCGAAAGGCGTAGGAGGTTGCTTCCACAGAATGTGGAGAAGATGATGTTCATCAAAATGAATTATCAGCTCTTCCAGGGAGACCAGCCTCCAGAAGGTACAGAGGGACCTGTGGTGGTGGATTCAAGTGGGGACGAGTTAATACTTTGTGAGGATGAGGATGTACACACTGAAGAGGGTGAGGAATCGGTGGATGAGGAGGATGAGGATGACATCTTGCCTCCATAGAGCCAGTTTGTGCAGGGACACATTAATTGCCAGCTTGTTTTGTGGGGGCCCAAACAAACCAATCATTTCAGCCACAGTTGTGTGGCAGACCCTGGCGCTGAAATGATTGCTTTGTTAAAGTGTGCATGTCCTGTTTATACAACATAAGGGTGGGTGGGAGGGCCCAAGGACAATTCCATCTTGCACCTCTTTTTTTTCTTTGCATTATGTACAGTTTGGGGCCTAGTTTTTCAAACTGCCATCCTGTCTGCCACTGCAGTTTCACGCCTAGATGGGTCACGTGTTTGTGCCGCCCACTCGTGTCGCTTAGCATAGTCATCCAGCTACCTCGGTGCAACGTTTTGGACATAAAAACACTATTGTGAGGTGTGAGGTGTTCAGAATAGACTGGAAATGAGTGGAAATTAAGGTTATTGAGGGTAATAATAGCATAGGAGCAGAAAAACCTACAAATTCTGTGATTTTAGCTGTTTTTATGCTTTTTTTAAAAAAAATACAGATCCAAAACACAAAACCCAGAACCCAAAACACGGAAGGGTGGTTTTGGCAAAACCAATCCAGATCCAAAACACGAAGAAAGATCCAGATCCAAAACCAAAACACAAAACACGAAAAGTGGCCGGTGCACACCCCTAATATATATATATATATATATATGTGTGTATATATACATACATTATATATATAATGTAATATGTGTGTATGTATAAATATATACACATATATGTAAGTGTGTGTGTGAAGCGGGTGTGGTGTGATATATCAACATGATGAACGTATCATTCCTGCTGGCCCAGCAGTCTCTAACCTGCTCTTGACAGCTGCAGCTGTCTTCCCCCTGCAGTATAATGCTGGGTACACACTAGGGATGTGCGCCGACCCCCGTATTTTGTTTTTGTTTTCAGTTTTGGATCTATATCTCCTTCGTGTTTTGGATCTGGATCTGGTTTTGCAAAACCACCCTTGTGTGTTTTGGTTTTTGATCTGGATCTTTTTTCAAAAAATGATATAAACAGGTAAAACCACATAATTTGGGCATGTTTTTGTTCCTACAGTATTATTAACTGCCATGCCTTCAGCATAGGGTTTGTTATGTTACACTTATTCACATTATCAGCCCCACCTAGTGGTCAGGACAGCAGCAGTTTAAATCTGATCTATGTTGTCCTTCTTAACATTCCATAGCAGTCTAGCAATGCATTCTGGGCTAAAGGAGCTGTAAGCAGCCATTTTCCTTTTCACATGGTCCCAGACAGGCACCATTACATATGCTCAACCTGGTACAGCCTCCGATGGTGAGTTCTAAACTTCAACTGTGCCATCATAATGGTAGATCTGCTTACTCAGTAATGCATGTTAGCTGTACTATGTGACATTGCAGCCTGTACTTTGCATACTGTATGTTTCATGTTGTTTGCATATCCCATGTTATGTATATGTTTGCCTTGCATTCCCATGTATATATAGTAATCGCTTTTTATTGTTTGTTTACATCACTTGCCATTACTTGTCATCATATCACTTGTCATATCATCACTTATCATTAATTATCATTTCCACGCAAGTTCCTCTATCGAATAATAAACTCAGTTCTTCAGATCACATCTGACTGGGTAATTGGAAGATAGAGTATTGGTTATGCTGGCTGCTCCAAATTTGTCAGACACTTAGTGCGGGGCAGTACATTAACCTTAATAACATTTATTTCCAGTCATTTGCAGTAAATTTTGACCACCTCACAATATTGATTTTATACTTTTTATTTTTTTGTCCAGAACTTTAGGCCCGAAGCCCTGACCAAGGCAGCAGTGATTGACAACACAGGCAGCACTAGGTTGCTGCTGTCTGATAATAAGTGTGGCTAACGCACACGAACACACAGAAAAAAAAAATACACTTTTTATTTTTTGGGGCCAGAAGTTTGGGCCCAGAGCCCTGACCAAGGCAGCAGCGATTGAGGACACAGGCAGCACTAGGTTGCTGTCTGAATAAGTGCGGCTAATGCACACGCACAAAAAAATACACTTATTATATAGATTTTTTTTTTGCCCACAACTTGGGGCTCGGAGCACCCTTGACCGAGGCAGCAGCGATTGACGACACAGGCAGCATGCTACCAGCCCAGATGGACACAGCAGACAGCAGCAGCTCAAATGGACACAGCAGACAGCACCAGCCCATATGGACACAGCACCAGCCCATATGGACACAGCAGACAGCACCAGCCCAGATGGACACAGCAGACAGCACCAGCCCAGATGGACACAGCAGACAGCACCAGCCCATATGGATACAGCAGACAGCACCAGCCCTAATGGACACAGCAGACAGCACCAGCCCAGATGGACACAGCAGACAGCACCAGCCCAGATGGACACAGCAGACAGCACCAGCCCAGATGGACACAGCAGACAGCACCAGCCCAGATGGACACAGCAGACAGCACCAGCCCAGATGGACACAGCAGACAGCACCAGCCCAGATGGACACAGCAGACAGCACCAGCCCAGATGGAGACAGCAGACAGCACCAGCCCAGATGGAGACAGCAGACAGCACCAGCCCAGATGGACACAGCAGACAGCACCAGCCCAGATGGAGACAGCAGACAGCACCAGCCCAGATGGACACAGCAGACAGCACCAGCCCAGATGGACACAGCAGACAGCACCAGCCCAGATGGACACAGCAGACAGCAGCACCCCAGATGGACACAGCAGACAGCAGCACCCCAGATGGACACAGCAGACAGCACCAGCTCAGATGGACACAGCAGACAGCACCAGCCCTACACTACCCAACTTCCCTTATCACTCTCCACAGCCGGAGTGAAATGGCGCCGACGCGGGCTCCTCCTTATAAAGCAGATACAAAAGCTCGCGAGCCGCGAGTTTGTCTCTGAGGTTATGCCCTGGTTTGAGACAAACCGACGGATTGGTATGATTCGGCTACTATATCGCACCGTGTATAGGCATGATATCGGACAAACCGCGGTCCCGTGGGTTGTACATTGCATCCCAAGATCTTCTTGCAGGATCAGTTGATCTGGGGATGCGATGTGTGATCACATGCATTGCTATACAGGTGAGGGAGGGGGAACTGGCATATCTGGCGGTCGGCCACCCGATCGCACCGTGTATGTGGACCGCCCTATATGTCAGATGTCAGATCCCCTGTCGCCTTGCATGGTGCCATCGCACCATGTATGGGCGCCTTTAGGTCCTGGAGAAGAGGCAGGAGGAAGGGAAAGAAAGGGAGCGTGTTCTCATAGTTATGAATTAGAGATGAGCAGGTTCGGTTCCCTGAGAACCGAACCCACCCGAACTACGGGGATCCGAGGCAGATACGTGTCGGCTCGGTTTTTCCCGCCTGACTCGAATCTGAAAACGAGGGAAAATGTCATCATACAGCTGTCGGATTCTCACGAGTTTTGTATTCTATAAAGGCCCCGCGATTTGCCGCCATTTTTCATTCCGGCTGTGGAGAGTGAAGACAGAGGGAGCTAGGAGATGTGCTGTTGTTAATACTTAATACTTGTTATTGTTAATTGCACGCTGATGCTGTGCATAGGGGCTGGCTACTGTTGTCCATAAGGGCTGGCTGTTGTCTATAGAGGGGCTGGCTGGCTGTTCTCATGCCCATAGGGGCTGGCTGGCAGTCGTTGTACAACAGCCAGCTCCTATGGACAGGACTTGTCCTGTCCATAGGGGCTGGCTGGCTGTAGTGCTGTGTTGTCCAGGGGGTGCTCTTCACCTACCACCAGTGTAAAAAAAAAAAAAAAAAATTAATTAGTGTTGGGCACACTTGTCATCAGTGCAGGGGTACTGTGCTGCTGTCTGTTAAGGGGCTGCTGTCTCTTTTCAGGGGTTCACCCCAGTGTTAAAAAAAATAAAAAAAATTTGTGTGGCGTGTTAGCCACACCTGTCATCAACATAGGTGTGCAGGGGTGCTGTGCTGCTGTCTGGCCCAAAAATAAAAAAAACTATTTTTTTTGTGTCCATGTTAGCTACACCTGGCTGTCACTGTCATCGGTGTAGCTGCACAGGGGTGCTGTGCTGCTGTCTGTCAAGGGCTGCTGCCCACAAAATAAATAAACCATTTTTTTGTGTGCGTGCTAGCCACACCTGTCATCGGCGTAGGTGTGCAGGGGTGCTGTGCTCCTGTCTGTCAAGGGGCTGCAGCCCAAAATAATAAACATAAAACCAACAATTTTTTTTCTGTGTGGTTGTGTGCGTAATGAGTATGGAGGACAGTCACATGACCGGATAGCAGGATCCACATACCAGTCTTGTAGCTGCCGGCAGCTGTCATGATGACGATGCAAGGCCGTCAATGTCATCTATGAAGGCCGATATACCAGGGCTTAAGTCAGGACAAAAAATCAGGCTAAAAAAAAAATCAACTTTTACCCTGTTAGCTTTAGAAAAACAAAAAATTGGCAATATGCCATTCACTACACAAAGTGGCAAGGAAAGGATAATGCCTTGGCCTAGTTTATTTATGACTAGTGGTTCTAGTGATAATTTAAGCCCCTCTGCTTGTAGGAGAGTTACAAAAAAATGTAAATTGTTAAGATGAATAAGACACCGGAACCAACTATGTGCTCTGAAATCCCAGAGGAGCATCCAAGTGTGTCCACGGTTGCCATGTTTGAGCCTGACCTTTCTAATACTGTACTTGAAGAGGATCCTCCTTCCACCATTTGTGTGCCTTCTGATGTAGAAATCGAGGATACTTCTGTGGAATTGCACGAGGAGGTTGAGGAGGATATTTATGTAGTTGGCGATAACAACAAGGATGATGAGGATGTTGATGATGATGAGGATGTTGATGGCGAAGGATGTTTGTGTAAAAACTGTAAATCAGGCAACAGTTGTTGCCCATGGTGTGAAAAATCCCATTGTTGCCATGTCTGGGCAAATGACCAAAAAATCCACTTCTCATGTGTGGAATTATTTCCACCCAAATCCGGACAACCTTTGCCAAGGTTGTCCGGATTTGGCAATGTAACCATTGCCAAGTAACAGTGAGTAGAGGTAAGGACCTTAACCATCTTGGAACCTCCTCCCTGTTATGTCACTTGCAGCGCATTCATCAAATTGGAAAGGGTATTTCAAATTCTAAAACTTTGGGGTAAAAAAACTGAACAACAATCAGTCCAGTGTCACCTAGCTGCTCCATTCTATCTGGATCCAATCGCCTGCAACCTCCACCACCAACATCTGCATTTTCATCAACATCTTCATTCATGATTGGAAGTAGTCCTGCATCCAATTTAATAAGCAGGACTGACTCCTCTCCTATCCGTGATTCCTCAGAAGGATCCTTGAGTGCTACACCTGTTACTGCTGCTGGGGGTGGATCTTCATCCCAGAAAGGGACCAAGAAGACTACTACTAGTAGTAATTTAAAAAAAACAATTGACTATTAAACAGTCCTTTGATAGAGGAAGTATGTATAACAGCTGTCACCCAGTTTTACAGCGGATCACTGATGCCATGACGGCTGTGCTAGTATTAGATGGTGAAATATTAAAAAATGAGGCTGATAGTGTGGAGGAAGTGCAAAAGGAGGATGAGGGGGAAATTTGTGTCCTATCTGACGCTAATGTGAATGTTGATGATGAGGATGAGGATGTGGTTTGTGTAAATCAGCCACCAGTGGCAGCAGTTCTTGCTAATGATAAAAAGAAAGCCAGAAAAGCCACATCTTGGGTGTGGAATAATTTTATTCTAAACTCTGATAACAGTTGTGAAGGCATCTGTTCCATTTGTAAAAAAAAAGTTAGCAGAGGAAGGGACGTTAACCATCTAGGCATCTCCCTGTTTCGTTATTGCAGCGAGTTCATGCAATTTGTTTAACAAAATTATAATTTGTAAATTAATAACAAGCAGTCCAGTATCAGCTACCAGCAGTTTGGACCAACAGATGCAATTTCCGGGAAATAGTCGGGAAGCCGATGGACAGAATCCCGACCGCCGGCTTCCCGACTGTATAATCCCAGCAAGGGATAAATGACAGGTGTCGAAATCCCGACGCTTGTCATTTTCCCTACGCCGTGAGACTCACACCTGGCTTACCGATCGAAGGTAAGCCGGGCAATGGGCATGGTCAGACGCGGGGGGGAGGTTAGGTTTAGGGTTCCCGGGGGGAATTAGGGTTAGGCACCCGTCCAGGAGGTTAGGTTTAGGCTAGGGGAAGGAGGGGTTAGGGTTAGGCACCCCCAGGGGGAGGTTAGGGTTAGGAACCCCCCCGGGGGACTTAGGTTTAGGCAGCGGGGAAGGGGGGGTTAGGTTTAGGCACTTAGAGGTGGGATTAGGGTTAGGCACTAGGGGGGGGGGGGGGTTAGGGTTAGGCACCTCTAAGTGAGGGTTAGTGTTAGGGGGTAGAATAGGTTAGTAAGTACTTACCTGGGAACGATCGGGATTTTCATCCTTGTTGGGCTGCCGCAGTCGGGATTTCAATCCGCAATCTCCAATACCCTTATCATCAACCTCCTCCTTAATAATTGAAGGTAATCCTGTTTTGTGGGTGCCCAAACAAACCAAGGAGTTCAGCCACGAAAGTGTCAGCCCTAATGGCTAAAGTGCTTGGTTTGTTAAACTGTGTATGTCCTTTTTAATATCCCACATAAGAGTGGGTGGGAGGGACAATTCCATCTTGCACCTCTTTACTTTATATTTGGCACAATTTGGGGCATTGCCGACTGACATTATAGTTTATTAAACTGCCATCCTGTCTGCCACTGCTGTGTGGCAATGTTTCATAGATGTCCTATATTTTTTTAAACTGCTGTGCATTTGTGCTGCTGCTCTGTTGCTTACTTTAGCCAGCCAGCTCGCTGCAGCCTTTGGCGTGTATTGGTGAAAGATAGTGAAATCAGTATTGTGAGCTGTGAGGTGATTAAAAATGCCTAGAAATGCCTGAAAATAATTGTTATTCAGGTTAATAATACTGTAGGAACAAAAACAGGCCCAAATTATGTGGTTATAGCTGTTTATATAATTTTTTTTGAAAAAATACAGATCCAAAACCAAAACCGAAAAACAAAACACCAAGAAAAAAAATCCAAAATCAGATTCAGATCCAAAACCAGGGGAGATCTTGATCCAAAACCAAAACACGGGGGGTCGGTGCACATCTCTATGGTAGACACACTGATGAGGAAGAGCAGAAACATAACATCAGCTTCATATCTGGCCATTTAGCAACAAGTAACCAAGAAGTAAATGCAGTGGTCCCACTTACCCATTCTGTAGAGGAAGTGAAGTAAAGAAGGCAAGACACAGGCTGAAAGACAAAAGTAGAGATAAGTAGAGATATTTCAAAAGCAGAAATATGTCAGTCATTCAGATATGGGAAAAGAGTGATGGCCCCCGTACACCAGAGATGGATTGCCGCATTCCTGCAATCTAAATATGATAGTGATTTGCAAATCTGTGAAATTTAACATGGAGAATTTCACGATCCTCCAATGGATCGCAAAACATTGATGGTAGCTGGTCGTCATTTCCGACCGGCGGTTCTGCGTTTTCAATTCCATTGCAGGATTGCGCAAACCATCATTAGGGGTATGGGCCCCTTAAGAGAAAGCAAGTAGCTGTACACCTGCACAAACCATAGTCCTAACACTTCGGAGTTCCTTAACGAGGAGGGGTACTGTTAGGAGCCGCAGCAGTGGCTCACGGATCCGTTGGGTTCTGATGATTGCTAAGCAACAGGGACACCGCGCCATACCAACCGCAATTCGCAATGTTCCTGATGGTTGCTACCCAACCGGGACTCTGCAGCTACACTGTCTGTTGGTCCTGGCTGTTACTAATAGCTGGAATGCTTTCTCATACCTGCAGCTATTCAGCTGCAGTGTAAATAACTGTGTACCCACCTTAAGGGACATGTCTCTGTATGCACAACTTTTCAGCTGCAGTGTAATTAATTGTAAGGGACCTGTCTCAGTTGGTGCAGCTACTCAGCTGCAGTGTAATGAATTGCAAGGGGTCTGTCTCTGTTCTATGGTTCTGATTGGCTTCCTGAATAGTTACAGCACAGTCAACGCTTTGGTGCATTGCCAGTTATAGCTTTTGTCCTGCCAGAAGTCACCTGCCCTGCTGCAGTAGTCTAGTAGATTTCTGCTAGTTTTTGACAGCCATTATCAATATATTTATTGGTGATATTGCAAATGTTATTGAAGAGAAAGTATGCCTTTTTGCAGATGACAACAGGGTAGACACACCAGGAGAGGAAATTATGGAAATGATGGATGCTCTATGTAGACTAGAGGAATGGTCAAGACTGTGGCAACTACAGTTTAATGCTAAAAAATGCAAAATCATGCACTTGGGTCTTGAACCCAAAGTCTAAATGTAGTATCATTTGTACTCTAATGGAAACTTCAGAGGAGGAAAGGGATCTAGGAGTCACTATTTCAGGTGACTTAAAGGAAGGTAAGCAATGTAACAAAGCAATGAGAAAGGCAAGTCAGATGCTTGGTTGCATAGGGAGAAGAATCAATAGCAAAAGAAAGAAGTATTAATGCCACGGTATAGATCATTGGTATGGCCTCATCAAGAATACTGTGTTCAGTTCTGGAGGCCATATCTCCTGAAGGATATAAATACGTTAGCTACTGTATAAAGAAGAGCAACTAAAATGGTGCATGGCCTACATCACAAAACTAACCCGGAAAGTCTAAAAGATCTTAATATGTATAGTTCTGAGGAGTAAAGGGAAAGGGGGACTTGATAAAAACTTTCAAATATATCAAGGGTTTTAACAAGGTGCCTGGAGGGAAACATTCTTAAAAGAAAGACAAGTATTAGAACACAAGGACAGCCCTACATGGCTTCTCAGGGCTGCAGTGAATGCAGTCCCAGAAGCAGGTCTCACGCGAATGCGCAGCGCCACCGCGCTCTTGTGCCGGTCCCATCTCCTGCTAGATCTATAGCGCAAAACCTAACCCTCCCCCTAGTGCCTAAACCTAACCTCCCCCCCGCAGTCTAAACCTAATCCTTCCCCCCCTAGTGCCTAGCCCTCCCCCTAGTGACTAACCCTAACCCCTAACCCTCCCCATAACCCTCCAATTTACAATCAGGATGCTGGCGGTCGGGATCAAGGGTGTAACTAGGCCCCATAGCAAAAGTTTGTAATGGCCCCTATATACCACTCAATGGTGAAATATTAATAAAACACATGTAACTTTGACAAAGAAAATGGGCCTCCTCACCTCCTGGCCCTATAGCAGCTGCACCCCTTGCACCTATGGTGGTTATGACTGATATCGAGTTTCCGGGACCTGCATTCTGAGTGCCAGCATCCCAACAGCCGGGATTATCAGTACTTCCCGATAAAACTTAGATTCTGCACATGGAGCAGTGTAGCAGCAATGCTACAATGATGCAATTAGAACCAAAGACATGATACAGACAACATGGACTGTGTGACTGAATATATTAGTCACGTAATACTCATGATGTTACCTCCTTGTGAAGAAGGCATGGGTACTCCCAGGCAGGGCTGGATTAAGGGACACATGGGCCTGGGGCTGATAATGTTTAAGGGTCTATACTGGGAAGGGGAGGAGCTGTGATCAGCGCTGTCTGGGTGTGGCCATAGTCACGTGGGTATGGAGGGCTATCGGTGGTTTTCCATCGATGTTCACCATCAATGGTGCTATCAGTGCTAACCATTGATGGTACACAACCACCTATGGTGAACCATAGATGGTTGCATCATTCAATGGCCACCGCTGCCGGGTGCACAGTGGGCTAATCAAAAACGGGGACAGGGCTAAGCTCTATGTTGGGAGCAGAAGAAAAAAAACCATCAGGTTCCACTTTGCAATTGATGGCGGAAAACAATTCGCTCTCTGCCATCAATGGCAAAACCATCGGTACTAAACCATCAATGTTTGTTAACTATCGATGGACGATGGCCATCCCTACATGTGGGTGTGTGCACTCCCTACATGATCAACCCCAATAGCTCCATAAATGAATAAAAAAATATAAGAAAAAAAAATTGTTGAGAAAACTAGAAACACAATTTTAATACTTATGACTAGCTCTTGTTCGCAGCTTCGCCAACAATGAAATCGCTTCTGCCAACATTTTTTTATTTGATATGTTCTGCTGTAGCTGTAAGGGTCCTGTTGTGGGAGAGGCCTACGTGACCAGCAGCACTAGACACATTGGTGGCAGCAGCGCTTTCACCAACCAAACCAATGTCCTTGTGTGCCCTGTGCACAAACTGCTATGTAGCCTATCTTATTCAAGTGACTACAGACCCAAAGCACCATGAAGGTTATTTCTAGTTATGATGCAGTTTTCATGAAAATCGGTTCTGTAGTTTTTGCACCAACTTGGAACAAACGGACACAAAATCCTTATTATATTAGTGTAAATGATGGGCCTATTTTTATGTGAGGCCTGGAGCTATAGCTCCATCTGCCCCATTTTCCATTGTTAATCTGGCCCTGCTCCCAGAAAAATTGTCAACTAGGTTACAGATGAGGAGCAATGCATGATATAGCTGGACATTTATGGATTGGTAACATTTATGGTTCCAACAGATTGGCTAATTTTGCATGGTGATACAAGGGCTAGATCTGTAGCTTCCACAGCTCCTTATGCTGGGCATACACTGCCAGATAAAATGTCTGTCAGACCGACAGACATTTTATCTGGCCGGCTGCCAGCCGCAGATGTTGCTGGCATACACTGTGAGAGAAATCTCACAGTGTATAGCCTGACATCCGCGCTCCGCCCCCGGGGGAGGAGACATTTCCCTGTTCCTTCCGTAGGAAGGAACACAGGAAATGTCTGTCTGTCGGCTGCGCTGGGCATACACTGGCCGATGCGGCCGACAGTTTCCCGGGAAATATCGCATGGGACGGGCATGCTGGACAATCCAGCATGCCCGACTGAGCAATATTTAACCCTCGGTCGCCCCCCCCACGCTACAATTATCGCGGCGATCCGCCGATATCGGGCGGATCGTCCCGATAATTGCAGCGTGTATGGCCAGCATAAGATGTGGAAAACTAGAAATATTATAAAATTGTTGTAGGGTTTAAGATTCATAGCCTTCAATGTAGCTAAAACCTAATAAATGAAAATAAATAAACAAATATAAATTGTTTGGTCTTTAATGACACATAAGGGAAGAAGTTGCTCAGCTGGTTATTCGCTATTAACATTCCATTTCTGCCCTAAGTTACAGAGTTCGTGTAATTGTGATAGCAAATGTAATTAGCAGAGCATTACGTGATAAGTAGGAATGTACAATGGTATAATACGTTTCAGATTTTCTTTAAGAGGGTTATAAATAATGTAATGTACTTGTACAGTAGCAAAACAATTGGCTCCTCTTATGCCTGGAGACATTGCTTCTATGAATATGTTGAAATGGCATGATCTGTGTTTACCCTCATTATATAATAAATTATTTTGGTTCTTTGTATGCACTTAGGTCAATATTATCACTACTAGTTATTTTAAAAATGATAATAGGGCAGAGATACTGCATTCATCTCACTACCTGGCATCTATATCCCCTGTATGCTTTATCACCCTGTAGCACACCCACAGTTTGTTTTATATGGTAAATAAACAGTATTTACAAGATATTTTGCATTTGTTTATAACCGCACCAGTACTAACAGAGATAGAGGGCCTGATTTATCACGGATCGCTATTGCGATCGCAGCTGCGATTACGCATGCAGTCCCACTGCAAAAATATGCTAATGATTGCAATCGTAATTCCTTCGCAGCCTAACATAAGGACGCCCACTGCCCCTTAATCACATCTGTAATACATTGCAAGTCTACAAAACCATCGGTAACATCGAGTACCATCGGAACCTCACGCACAATTACAACAGGTCTGACCTTGGTCAGAATTTGCTAACCTCATCGCATGCTGTGAAAGCTCAAATTACGTTTGCCATCGCAGTGACTAATCTATGCATGTCCCTGTAACGCCGTTCAAACGCACTGGCGCCCCTGCGTTTCACCAACCACCTTCCAAACGCTCACTTCCTGTCAATCACTCTGCGATGGGTCTGCATGGACACTGTGATCACAGTCCAATCGCAGTGTAGCCTTCGCTCACTCGCACTGTAATGCATTCACATTCGCAGTATGCAACAATTGTCCATGTGCGTGCGTAATAGCAGTTGCGATCTGTAATGAATCAGGCCTGGAGCCAGTACTGTGCTAATACCATACTTGTGACCTTTTCCTCCTGTGCTCCAGAAGATCAAGGGAGATTGAAGAAGGAGGGTTGGGATTTGGCACCACAAATCGTCCCTCCCTACGATTTGGGGCATTATGATACAGGGGGCAGGGCCATGATGATGCGATTCACAGCATATCACATCATCGGAAGTGGGCGGCTTGCAGGAGGGTGTCTACTGTCATGGAAGACAGACAGAACTCACAAATTTGGGAGTTTCTCAGAAATTTTGGGAGAGTAGACAATCATTACTAATGCTTGCCCAGGTGTATGGTAGTAAGGGAAAACTGTGCTTCCTCTTTACAGCTTCTTGCACAACAGGTCTTGATTTAAATTTGCCCCCATGATCGCTTCCTATTCACCCCAACACATACTTGCTGAATCCCGGAGAAGTCAACCAGGTCAGCTCAGTGGGGAGGGGGTTTGGGGTTGTGGAAAGTGTGCGGGCTGGTGGACATAGATACATATGTAATTGCATCTACAGTATGTGGCCCCACCCCCACTACGCAACTTCTACCCCCAATACTACTTTGCTCACTAAGTGGGCTGCTGTGGGTGGATGGCAGCTGGCTCTGGGAGACTTGTCCACACTTCCAGGTGGCCAGGAGTACCACACAATTTTCAGGACCCTTCTGGTCTTTCCGTGAGAGTAGGCAAGTCTGCCCCCACACCACCTCACCACGGAGCACAATGGTCTGAACATCACATGTATTAAATGAATATATTTTACTGATAATTAAAAATATTACATAGCTTTTATTCTATAGTGTTCAGCAAAACAAATTGGTAAAGTTGATGCTGGACACTTGTAATTCTGCAGCCCCAGGTCCGGATTGTTGCATTCTGTTCACAGACTTGGCCCTGGAAGACGATATTATGAGTAATTTGGGCCATATGGTTTTCAATAAATGTTGCCTTGCAATTATTCAGCCCACACTTATACCACTCCTTAACAGGGGCGCCGATAGGGTGTGAGAGCGGGTACTAATTACCCAGCCCGGGCTTGTTGGAGTAGCGTGGCGAGGGCCTTATTCCCCCCCAGTAGCACTTCTTACCTGTCAGTCGCACCAGTCTCTCTCCCCAGTCCAGTACACGCTGCTGTGTGCTGGGCTGCGGAGATCCAGAAAGTTCATACTGACCAGCAGCATTCTGTTTCTGCCTGCATGGTAAGCTGGGCGTATCATGCAGCACTGATCACTCCCCTCCCCTTGATTTGCCCCTGGCTGAGAGGCGTGCGGCGCCTCCCTGTGCAGCGTGCCCTACAGAGTGTTTTTTCATATCATGTTGTGGTAGTGAGCGTGGCCACATCTCCACAATTTAGCCTCTTATCACAGTGAGATATCACATGTTCTACATTATTTATCCCTATTTAATGTTATGATAGTAAATATATTTGCATCACCTGTAAATTACACTATGACACTAACAAGGAACCAGGTCAACAATGTCCCTAACATATTTGTAAGGTAGAAAATGCAGCTCAACTGGTTGTGTCAGTCTTGTTGAAGGACTACAGTGAGGAAGACTCTTCTCTCTTTGCTTGCAGAAACACAGGTGACCCAAGCAAATATTATAAATATTATAAACCTGCATCTGACAATGGCTGCTAACAGGAGAGTCAGCATCCAGAAACATCTAACAAGAGGGAGGTAAGAACAAGAGAACAAAAATATTTATATAGTCATATAATACACATCGTTGAATGTATTGTAAATAATACTAGTATAAATGGCATGTTCTCACATCAGAATTACACACTGTATTGGCTTTCCTTGTTGAATCCTATGGTAGCTGTTGATATTGAATGTCTAACCACCTTGTAAGGAGAAGTCAGGTGAGGAGCAATAAAAGTAAGAACCGGTTCCCAACATCTCAACTTCAATTCAGGCCAAGAAGTTTAGGGGGAGATTTATCAAACCTAGGAGAGAGATAAAGTGGAGACAGATAAAGTACCAACCAATATGTCATTTTTCAAACACAGCCTGTAAACTGAGCTGATTGGTTAGTACTTTATCTCTCTTCACTTTCTCGCTCTCCAAAGTTTGATACATATCCCCCTTAATCTGTATAAGAGCACACATATGTGGGTAGTTTATACAATATAATAATGTTTATAGGCTTATAATCAGTGAACTTTAAGTATTGTTGATTATCTAGTTGGTCTTGGTAAGCCTTACATGGAGTGCATCTTTTGTGCGAAGGAAGGAATAGGAGATATGAAGTCCAGGGGATACAGGGCCTGATTCAGACCCGCTCGCGAGTGCTGAGCGCCTCCCTGAGGAACGCCTCAGTTTGTGAAACCACCCCTCCACCATGCCTACAAAACTGGCCGAGCTGTCGATCAACATCGACAGCCTTTTGTAGTGAGCTCCAGTGCGAGAGAATTTCTCTCGCTCTGGCCTTGCGCATGCGCAGTGCGGCCGCTGCTCGTGTGCAGGGCCTAAACATCGACCCAGTTGCGAGCGCTCAGCACTTGCGACCGGGTCTGAATGAGGTCCTTGGTCTCTTCTAACTGCTTATCCAGCAGCATCGATTTGGTCTTTGGAATCTGAATATTAGCGCCCTCTGATATTGTTTATAATATTGTATTTGCTGCAGAATATGTGTGCGTTATATAAATAACTGGTAATAATAATAATAATAATAATAATAATAATAATAATATATTGCACCACTGCAGTGATTAACAGCCTGTATCGTGATGGATATTTTAATTTTGAGTGAAAATAATCCTGCTATGTACGAAGGCCCTGATTCAGACCCGCTCGCTGCCGAAGGCAGCTCGCAGGTCTGAAGGCCGTTTTTTTTTTTTTTTTTATGACAGGCCTTCTGGCCGCTCGCTAAGCTAAGCCACCCCCCCAACCCACCTACAAGACGGGGCGAGTTGTCGATCAACATCCGCCCCTTTTTTATGCGAGCACCGGAGTGAGTGATTTGTTGCTCTTGTTTACCTGTGAAAAGAAAATACAAGTCTCACCTAGCTCCTGGCGCAGGTCGGTCCCCTTCTCCCATAGCCTCCACGGTCTTGGCAACAAAACAAATCGAGTACCCGAGCCACCAGACATGTATAGATGTATGTGATTTTAATAAGGGCCACTTTTTAAACTTGGCCAATGTACTAGAGTCTGTGAGCTCTCACGATTTAAACTCTCTGTCAGGGTTGAAGATTCTGGATTACCCGGGAGAGAGTTAGATACCTGTTCACAGGTGGTACGGGAGGCTTGGAGTATGTATATATAACTCCTCCTCATAGATGTAATAATAATTATACATGTGCAGCAGGGCAGTATTGCCAAGAATGTGCATGGAGTAAACACTGGGCTAGCACTGTAATAGATACTGGAGTCGAACTGGGACTAGACAGAACAGACACTGAAACCGGATTGGGACCAGACTTGAAGTATACACAGGAGCCCGAGTAGGACCGAACTTGGAGCACAGACGGGAGCCGGAGTGGGACCAGGCTTGCAGCGCAGACTGGAGCCAGAGTGGAACCGGACTTAGTATACACTGGAGCCAGAGTGGGACCAGCAGGGAAGTATTACCAAGACGGTGCATGGAGTAAACACTGGGCTAGCGATGTAGTAGATACTGGAGTTGAACTGGGACTAGACAGAACAGACAATGAAGCCAGATTGGGACTAGACTTGAAGTATACACAAGAGCCGCAGTAGGAGCGAACTTGGAGCACAGACTGGAGCCGGAGTGGGACCAGGCCTGGAGCACAGGCCAGAGCCAGAGTGGGACCAGATTTGGAGTATACACTGGAACCGGAGTGGGACTGGACTTGGAGCAGGAGTAAGCCAGGAGTAAATCCTAGGACATGTATCAGCAACAGATAGCGAATGCTGTCAGGGCAGAATACTTATACTCTGGGTCTCGCAGGGATTGACTGTTGTGGTCAGGTGGACACCTGCCTGGCTGTCACTGGAGACTAGCGGTCTGCTGACTGGTCCAATATGGTGGTGCCCACTGTCTGGAGCCAGCAGAAATGCCGCCAATCTCCGAGCCCCCTGACACCACCACTACCCTTTGAGCCTGTCGGCACACCGTCAGCTGGGCATGCCTGCCACAGCAACACCCAGTGTCCTAAGCTGGTGGAACTCTGGGTCCCCGAGACCACCACCAAGACAGGGACCCATCAATAGCACATTCTGGACCTCATTCAGAGTCGGTCGTTGCCACCGATGTTCGCTAAACTGCGCATGCGTAAAGTTCGCAATGCGCGTGCGCAAACTAGCTGCTACGATCAGAAATTTCTCTCTCCTTGAACACAGCCAGGTCGGTAGTTTGAGTGACAGGATGAGGCGTTTGTGGGTGGTAACAGGGGAAGGTGCTTGAAAACGGGGGAGTGGAGATCCGAACGCAGGCGTGCCTAATTATGGGAATGGCGTTTTATGGGAGTGCATAATTAACAAAGTAGTGTCATAGCACACGTGACATGGGAGGTTTTTACACTGACATGATCGTAGAGCTTAGGAGAGGGTATGGTCAACCTTAAGCTCTACGACCAGTTCCGATGGTTCCCGATGGTCTCAATTAATCCTTATATGCCCGGAGATGACGTGTAATGCGTACAAGAAGGGGGCGTATTTTTTTGTCTTCCGGCCGCTTCCTCCCCTTGGTCGGCCAGCTACCGATCCGATCTTAAGGACGCAACTTGCGAGTGCATCATTTGCATATCCAGTACCCTTTTCCCGTACGACCGTGCGGCCGCAACGACCGACTCTGAATGAGGTCCTCTGAGAGTCCCCAAGTTGGGACCCCCACCAAGACAGATCAGCACGATCCCGAGGGTAAGGAGGTGTCATGGTTGTAGCCCCTCTCCTGAGGATGGCCTCCGGACAGCCTTTGGGCTTAGAAGGATTCTTCTTGTGGAAAGCTTTTACAAGCTGAGGAGTGTAGAATCAATCCAGGCTCTTTTTTCTAGGCCATAGTCCTCCGGTCGCTAAGATATTGCAGATGACCGATACGATGATGGGAATCCAGTATTCGATCAATCTCAAACTCCACTCCCCTGCAAGTCTTGATTTTAGAAGTCTTAGGTGTTTAGGACTATAATCTATTCAGAACCAGTGGTCGAAGAAGAGATATATGGAATTAACTGGGTATATGAAAATGTGATGGTAGCTCCAGTTTGTAGGCCACAGGATTCAATACACGAGAAATCGGAAAACTGTCCAATGTAACGAGGCGCAAACATCATAATGGAAACTCTGAGTCGAAAATTCCAGGTAGAGAGCCAAACACGGTCTCCAGGTTTCAAGAAAGGAATGGTTTGACATTTCCGATCTGCAAACTTCTTGTAATTGAAGGAGACTTTCTTAAGAGAAGAATGTACATTATTCCAAATTCTAGCAAAAGATTGAAGGGTACTGGCAGCCACTGGAATGTCCACAGAGGTTAGCTATTGGAATTCAGGAAACAAAGACTGAAGAATGGTGTAGTATTGGTAGCGGTATGGTAACTGAAGTTGTGGGCAAAATCTTCCCAGGGTAGTAGGTCTACCCAGTTGTCTTGGGAGGAAGTCAAATACAGGTGAATGAATGTCTATAGGTCTAGGTTTACCCTCTCCATTTTACCATTGGTTTGGGGATGATAGGAGGAAGAGAATTTTAATTTGACTTGGATTGCCAAACATAATGCTCTCCAGAACCTGGTCAGGAACTGTACACCTCTATCTGAGACTATTTCCTTTGGAAGGCTATGGTATCAAAAGATCTCACATATGAAGATGTGTGCAAGTTGGGGTGCAGATGGAAGACCAGACAGAGGTACAGTATAAAATGAGCCATTTTTGAAAAAATTATCCACCACCACCCAGATCGTATTACATCCTTTGGAGACAGGTATATCTGTAAAAAAGTCAATTGATAAATGACTCCAAGGTTTCTTTGGAATTGACAATGGTTGGAGAGGACCTAGTGGCTTTTGATGTGGATTTTTATGCTGGGTACATTTAACACAAAAGGCGATGAAGTCCTGAACATCTTTTTCCATGGAAGGCCACCACTAAGAGCGAGAAAGGAATTCAAGAGTTTTCCAGATACCGGCATGTCCAGCAAAGAAGGATGTATGAGCCCAAGTTAACAACTTTTGGTGAAGTTCTAGATTGCACGAACATCTTACCGGGTGGTGGTATAGGAGCTAACTGGGTATTAGCAAAGGAAAGCGGATAGAGGATAGGATGAGATTTTTGAAGAGTAGCATCTTCCTCAGTAGACCAGGCACGGGATAAGGCATCTTGCTTCAGATTTTGAACACCAGGGAGGAAGGTGATTTTGTATTTGAACCTTGAGAAGAATAAAGCACAATGAGACTGCTGAGGGTTTAAGGCATTGAGTGAACTGTAGATACAACAAATTTTTATGATCAGAAAACATAGTCACAGGATGTATAACCTCCTCTAAAAGGTATCACCACTCCTCTAAGGCTAACTTGATAGGTAAAAGTTCTTTATTACCAATTGCATATTTTTTCTCTGCAGGAGAAATATGCACAAGAATGAAGCTTGCTATCTTCCATGTTCTGTTATAAGACAGCACCTACAACTACAGATGAGGCCTCAACTTCAAGAAACAATGGTTTCTTTAGATCAGGCTGACAGAGGATTGGTGCAGAGGTGACAGCTTGTTTTAAGGCATGAAAGGCAGAGGTGGCTTCAGAAAACCAATGTGAGGGATTGCCTCTCTTCTTGGTTAGAGCTGTTATAGGGGATACCACCGAAGAAAAATATTTATAAACTTCCATTAATAATTGTCGAATTATAAAAATCGCTGGACCAACTTCAAGGTGGATGGTTGTGGCCAGTCTCGAATGGTACTTAATTTTTTAGGATCCATCTGCAGATTATTTCCAGAGATAATGTAGCAAAGGAATGGAATTTCAGACACTTCGAAAATACAGTATATAAACTGCAGGGAACGGGATGGGGAGTTCGACGCACAGACAACCAAATCTATTCTTATTCATTTTTCTGAAAAGCCATAATGGTAGTGATAGACTAATCAGTGAGTATAGGGCAGTGGCGGTGCTCACTAGAGTTATATACAATTTACAGAGAAATGAAAAAGAGGAAAGAACTCTGTTGTGTGAGCACTCTTGAAATCTGAATTATTTAAAACGTCACTTTTATTGTTAAATATTTACAAACAAAATAGGTTAAAAATACCATATTTTAGACACCTGACAAAAACAAAAATACATAATCAAAGTGTATTGTACACTTTTAATAAAGTTATAGTCCCTAATGGGATACAAAAGGCACTTGAAGAGGTAGGAGGTGTAAGTGTCTCCTTACTCAAATTCACAAGGCGAAATAGCAAAACATTTATTCATATGCTTTGTTTCAATAGCACAATACAAAATAGCATCAGTTTATAACTATTCTATGATAATTAATGTGAAATATCAAGATGATCTTAATTCTACTGCTCCTCACTTAGCCTTAGGCCATTGATGAGGAGTGAGAGATTGTTCGAGAGGAGTATGCCCTTAGAAACAACAGTGTAACTGTAACGTTCCTCAGATTTTCATTTCTGCTGTTGGAGGTCTTGCATTGAGCATTGTACCTTCAATGAGAGAATTACTGTATTTGAGATGGTCATCAGTTAATAGAGGAATAGAGAAAGTATGAGGTTAAGATATTTAATCCTGTAGATGTAATAAATTGTATAAGAGTTACTTAATACAAATCACAGCATCCAGATATATGCCAGCAAGTCAAGTGCATGCCGCTTACCCACTTAGTAATTAGTCGCACTTTTTTTTTTTTCAACCATTTATTTTCAGATTGGAGGAAGTTACAGTAGTCCAGTCTAGAGATGACCAGTGAGTGTATAGGTCTTAGTTACCTCCAGGGTGAGAAAGGGTCTCTCCCTGGAGATATTTCTGAGATAGAAACTTCAGGACTGTGAAAGGGACTGAATGTGTGGTTTGAAGGAGAGAAAAGAGTCAAGGATATTGACTCCTCGAAGGTATTTGAAGGAGAAGAGGGAGGTCCACAGTGTCAAAAGCATCAGAGAGGTCAAGGAGAATGAACAGAGGGCCTGATTCAGACCCACTCGCGAGTGCATAGCGCTCGCAAAGCAGGTCGATGGCCAGGCAGTGCGTGCGCACTGCATAAGCCCCGTAGCGAGTGAATTTTCACTCGCTGTGGGACTCACTACAAGACGGGGCGGCTGTCGATTGTGATTGACACCTCGCCCCGTTTGTAGGAGTGCAGGGGGGGCGGCTGGACAAACGGAGGCGTTCCTGAAGGAAGGCCTGCCATTTTTGGGTGGCCCTACTGACATAACCAGTGATGTGAACTTCTATTAGAGCAGGAAGTTCACTGGGGCTTGCGGTGGACGAGACCCTACTACAAGGGTCTCGACGCAAGCGCCATGGTCGCGATAATCGCAACCATCGCCAGGCCGCCCGCTAAAGCTGTGGGTGGTCACCCACAGTTTAGCGAGCGGCTTGGAGGCCGGTGAAAAAAAAACAGCCCGCCCTGATTCAGAGCGCCTCTGAATCAGGGCCTTAGTCGACTTAAATAGCAGAAAATGAAAAAAGTGCTAGTGTATAAATAAGTGATATTTTATCATCACAGTGCATAGATATATATTCTAGTTAGGTTGTGTGTTTAAGAATCATGTGATATGAGCAGGTTTTGATGACTCTTATACAAACCAGCTAATAAACACCCCAGCTGTCTGTGTGAGCCCATACAGGAACGCCTCCAAATAAAGAGAACTAAAACATGTGTGAACCCACTGTGTCACATATCATAAAAAGGTACTTTTAACCTCCAATAGCAGCAAATCAAAAAAAGTGCTAGTGCATAAAGAAACAGAATAATATATATATATATATATATATATTCCAATTGCATATTAAAAGATGATCACTGTGGGCAATCTGTATAGGAATCACAAGATTAGTAATATAGTACATGCAAGTATCGTGCTGGATTATAATAACAAAGTTGCAATCCGCAAAATACATAAAGTATTCACATAAGTCGTATATGTTAGGAAACAACCATTGGATCAATCCTTATAGTACTGATGTAGAAACCAGCCACACCATTCAGTGTGTGATATATAAAAAAGCTTAGGTATGGAAACATGGAAGCATAGTCTAACAACTGCTGCGTGATGCCAACAATAACATAAAATAGTAGCTGTCAGTATTGTGGAAGCATTCAGCTGCAGCCAGTCTGCAATCTAGTTCTCAGTGTGTATGCAGTTCAGCTATATTACAATTAGGAGGATGATTGCCAGTGGCATAACTAGGGTATTTGAAGCCCAGGGCAAATTTAAAATGGAGCCCCCCCCCTATATGCTCGTGCCAAAAAATGGGCATGGTCACTTAAAAATGGGGTGTGTCAACAGGGCACACACCCCTTTCTCATCACTCTGAACATTCCTTTCCATTCCATATGCACCTTAATGCAGTGCCCCTTATAAAGTCCCCCTATGCAGTGCCCCCAGTAGTGGTCCCTCTAATGCAGGCCACCAGTAGTGCCCCTTATACAGTACTCCCAGTATGCAATGTCCCCAGTAGTGGTCCCTCTTATGCAGGCCCCAGTAGTTCCCCTTATACAGTAACCCCAGTGTGCAATGTCCCCAGTAGTGGTCCCTCTTATGCAAGTCCCCAGTAGTGCCCCTTATACAGTACCCCCAGTAGTGGTCACCCTTATGCAGACCCCCATTAGTTCCCCCTATACAGTGCCCCCAGTAGTGGTCCCCCTTATGCATGCCCCAGTAGTGATCCCCCTTATGCAGTGCCCCATGTAGTGGTCCCCCCTATGCAGTGCCCCATGTAGTGGTCCCCCTTAGGAAGGCCCCCAGTAGTGGTCCCCCATATCCAGTGCCCCCAGTAGTGGTCCCCCATATGCAGTGCCCCATGTAGTGGTCCCCCCTATGCCGTGCCCCATGTAGTGGTCCTCCTTATGCAGGCCCCTTGTAGTGATCACCCCTATCCAGGGCCCCTTATACAGTGTCCCCAATAGTGGTCTCCCCAGTGCAGTGTGCCTTGTGGCCCTTGTAGTGAGCCCCTTATATAGTGCTCCCAGTAGTAGACCCCTCTATGCAGTGCCCCAGTAGTGGTCCCCCTATGCAGTGCCCTTTATATAGTGCCTCCAGTAGTAGTCCCCTCCTATGCAGTACCCTTTATATAGTGATCCCCCCTATGCAGTGCCCCCAGTAGTGGTTCCCCACAGTAGAGGTCTACCCCAGTAGTAGTCCACCTCCCCCCCAACAAATACACACGAGTAAATAAAATGTAAAAAATACACTTACCTGAATCCACACCACTCTGGCCACTGCTCCCGCCGCCATTTGCACATCAGTCCTCCTGGGCTGGAGCATTCTGCATTAATGGAGAGACGTCTCTCCCATTACCCACTGCAGGAGCTGGAAGGCGGAGCTCATGAGTGAGCTCCAGCCCGGCTCTTGCAGTGGGTGCAGCAGCAGCCAATGAGAGTCTGTCTGACGCTCATTGGCTGCTGATTAACACATACATCACCACCGCGGCACTACACTGGCTAACTAGGATGGACCGGTATTGTGGGCAGCGGCGCCCACCGCGCCACTGGCCCACAGTGCCAAGGGCACGAGCCCCGGCGGCCCTGCCCTAGTTACGCCACTGATGATTGCATTGGTTCCTCTTCCTGTTATATTGCAGTCACTCCCTGCATTCCCTGCCAGTGATACCTTGTGTTGCTGTCTGGTCCGTTCAATGTGTATTGTTGTTCTGGTCTCCTACTCTGTATATGCCCAGCTGTGTCTGTTCCCAGTTTACTACCTCTTGTGGAAATTTAATAATTGTTTCTACCAACTGCAAGTATTACCAAACCTACACAGTGAATATCTGCTTTGCACACCTATGCTGGCACAGTGAATATCAGTAGTATTATATCTGCCTTGCACAAGTATATATATATATATATATATATATAGCAATCCAGATAAGCTGCACTCACTTGAGAGAGTGTAAAGTCCAGGGTGCTCCATTGGAGACAATAAAGTCCAAAATCCAATAAAGTAAATTGGGTACTCACCGTTCAGTAGAAAAATGCTTTAATAGCTCATAAATATCATACCAAAGCCGACATTTCAGTCCCAAAAGGACCTTTGTCAAGACAGTTCACCATCACATAGCTACCACCAGGCAGACCCATAACCATGCTGTCCACCAGCTGCCTTGAAATAGCCACATAAATTAGCAAATACTCCGCCCCCAATCTAACACAGGAAGTCACCTGAAATGTATTTAATATACACAATACCAGTGTGTGCTGGAGATAATCAGACCACTCAATGCTGTAGAACATGCGCAACACCTATAAGTGCGGCGCGATAGTGCCCAAAGCAAAGTTCCAGCTATTATATTTTGGGCACTATCGCGCCGCACTTATAGGTCGGCTTTGGTATGATATTTATGAGCTATTAAAGCATTTTTCTACTGAACGGTGAGTGCCCAATTTACTTTATTATATATATATATATATATAAATATATATATATATATATATATATGCTGTGTTAAATTATGTGCTGCTGCTACAACTGCAAATCTTGCTGTGAGGATTATTGTTGCTGTCTGCTAATTCACTTGTTTGCTATCCAGACTAACTGTCCTGCAATTAACCCTGTGGATGCTTATATATATACAGTATATGATTGTTAAATTCTGGGTTGTTTGTGGACCCGGGGTGGTAGCAGGAGCGATCACAGAAGCAGGTTTGAATATAAAACTAGGGCCCTCATTCAGAGCCGCTCGTTAGCGGCAGTACGCTCGTTCCGAGCGATGTTTGCACATCTGCGCATGCGTACGCTTTTTAGTACGCATGCGCGAACCAGTCAGTGCGGCCGAAAATCCTTTGTACGCTATATAGCGAGTGCCTGCTATTTTGAGTGACAGAATGAGGCATATGTGGGTGGTAACAGGGGAAGGTGCTTGAAAACGGGGAGTGGAGATCCGAACGCAGGCGTGCTTAAAGGTCAAAACGGGCGTTTTATGGGTGTGTATATTTAAAACAGCAGCGTCATTGACCACGTCACTGGGTTATTTTATAGCCAGAACTGCACGCAAATTTGTGGTAGCAAACACCAACCACAAGAATAGCGAGCAGTTCATACGCTGGTCGATGTACTCGATTAATCTAATAAATAGCGGACATGACGTAGGATGCGTGCGGCCAGGGGGCGTTTTTAACAAATAAACGAGCGTATGTTTTGCTCGTTCGTTCAGACTTAGAGGTGTGAACACACTGCAATGTGCGTACGGATCATTTAAATAGCCACCCCTTGTTTTTAAACGAACGACCGCAAATAGCGTGCGGCTCTGAATGAGGGCCTAGGTTTTTTAATACGTGCTTGAGTAGACATAAAATATGGCAGTAAATAAAAGTCCAGGTGTATATATAAATGAGCACTAGAGTTCTGTGGTGGGAGTAATGGGTTAATATCCAAGTAGAAACAATTAGAACTGTCCAGGTGTGCAGGTAGTGAGACTGGAATAATCAACCAGGTATGCAGGTAGTGATGCAGGAAATAATAAGCCAGGTATGCAGGTAGTGAACTAAGGCAAATGAGCAGGATGTCGGCAAGCTCAGGCACTCAGGTATGGGCAAGGGTGGTGGAGGAAGCGGGGTAGTCCAGCGGAAGCTAGGAGCTGACAGGCAGACTGGCAGACAGCAATTCACAGGAACAGGATAAGCACAGAGAACTCCCTCTCAGCTAGGCTGAGATACACGTTGCACTGGCAAAGAAGGAAGACACTGAACCTTCCTAAATACCCCATGCCTTGCTGTTACTGGCCGGAGGGAACATGTGACTCAACAGGATTGGCCAGCCGCATCACATGGCCAGAAGGCAAAATGGTGGCACCCGTGCCAAACGGAACGGAGACGCCACCAGGCCTTACCAGCGCAGAGTGACAACAGGCCCGCACAACAATGCGCGCAGCCAAAGCCCCCCGCCAGACACCAGCTCCACCACCAGACAGCCCACGCCACAACGACTTCACAGGTAACACCCGCCTAGCGCCATGCTGAAATACCCTGGCTGTGACAATGATGTGTTGAATTCTGTGCTGCTACAAATCTTGCTGTGTGGATTATTGTGGTTGACTGCTAATTCACCTGTTTGTTACCCAGACTAACTTCCTGCAATTAACCCTGTGGATGCTTGTTCTGATTCTGCAATTACTCTGACCCTGTAAAGTATCTGTATCTACTCCAGACAATATCCTGTGGTCACCCTTGTATTTTAGAAGCCCGTACTGCCTGAGCTTAAAACCTGGCAGCTGCCTAAGTACCGGTGAGTGTATTCAACTCTATGAGAACAACAGGTGGTTGTTATAGGCAGACGATCTCAGTAGGAGGCTCTAGGGGTCCTATACATATACAGGGGTGTTTCGTAACACTTCAACTCGGTCAAAGGTTTGGTAATAAGAGGTAAAGGATATCAATATTTGATGGTTATGTCACCGGGGCGGTAGTCTATGCAGGGGCGAAGACCTCCGTCCTTCTTTACAAAGAAAAAGCTGGCCCCAGGAGGTGATAAAGAAGGTCTGATAAACCCTTTTTGTAAATTCTACTGACTGAAGTCTCTGGCACAGATAACAGATATGTTCGATCCCTAGGTGGAGATTTTCCTGATTTCCAACCTAATTTCCCCAGAACAGGCTAGGGTCTGGAGTTTCCTGGACGTACAAGACATGATCCAATAAAATTATTTGGTCCTGCACAATATAGACAAATTATCTCGCTGACGCCTCAAACATTCCTCTGAAGAAAGGCGCGAGCAATTAACTTGCATAGGCTCATCCACAAGGGGAGAAGAATAACGTGAGGTACTAGATATGGGATGCTTAAAATGCTTACTTTTGAACTTGCAGGTAGCTCTATCTAGTAGCACTACAGCGATAGTTTGGAACTGGAATCACATGTTGACCTACTGATAGAGAACCCTCACGGATTCGCAAGATATCCATTGAGGCGACACCTGGTTAGCCAAATATCCATTTAAAATTGGAAATGAACTCTGCGTAATTGGACATAATAGGATCTGCATGCTCCCATAGAGGAGACACCCATTGCAAGGCTGAACCAGAGAAAAGTGAAATTATATAAGCTATCCGAGATCTTTGTTTTGTACAATTCTTGTTAAGGCTTGGGCATGACCATAGGGAATTAGTCCGGCAACAGCCTTGAGGGCTAGTATACCTTGGCTTGATGTGGCTGTGCAGCAGCCTTGAGGGCTGGGTATGACTTGGCTAGTCATGGCCCAAGGGCCAAGGGTGAGGTGCAGCCTTTGGGCTGTGGGAGCAGCTTTGAGGGCTGATATGCCTTGACTAGTTGTGGCCTGAGGGCCAAGGGTGAGATGCAGCCCTTGGGCTGTGGCAGCAGCCTTGAGGGCTGGATGCAGGCTTTGGCTGTGGAGGCAGCCTTGAGGGCTGGATGCAGCCTTTGGGCTGCGGAGGCAGCCTTGAGGGCTGGATGCAGCCTTTGGGCTGTGGAGGCAGCCTTAATGGCTGGATGCAGCCTTTGGGCTGTGGAGGCAGCCTTGAGGGCTGGAGGCAGCCTTTGGGCTGTGGAGGCAGCCTTGAGGGCTGGATGCAGCCTTTGGGCTTTGGAGGCAGCCTTGAGGGCTGTTAAGTCTGTGGTGTAATATGCCCAAGGGTGTGGAGGTGCGACCAGTGTCGCAGAGTTGACACTGGTGATGGTGCACTGGATTGCACACTTTAGACACTGAGATGAGACCAATGTCGCCGGGTTGTCACTGGCGCCAGTCTGCGCACTTTGGATGCTGAGGTGCGGCCAATGTTGCTGGGTTGACACTAGCCGCGCGGACACTGGCATGCACCCCAAGATGAGAATGCAAGCCATGCCTTCTAGATGATACAAGCAGCATTAGCAGACAGTGTATGAGCCGGACTGCCTGGATGGAACAAACAGCAGTGGGTAAACACAGCAAAACAGGATTCTGGAACTCGATAGATGAACAGGAGACTGGGCACAACTGGAAACTTGAGAGACGCTATAAACGGCTAGGCGGCAAAAGTCCAGATGATACAAATAGGCGAGGAAGCCAATCAGCAGCATCTGAGACCACACGTCACTCCCTGCTGCGTCCAGAGCGCCATAGTAACAAACGGAGCAGAATCCGGTGCATATCCAGTGAGAGGAATTCCAGAGCCGGAAGGAGACAAGACGCTGTCATGGCTTGTGACAATTCTGTGGTAAGAGCTCAAATTGAATTTCACACTGATTGATAAAGTCCTGACAAAGTTTTGGTGTTTTTTTTGCATCTACTAGGAGTGGGAAGCTACAGTACAGCTGAGACTTGGGAGCAGTAGTAAGCGGAGGAGTAGGTGTTGGCATCAATGATGGAGCATTGGATGTGGGTATTATCGTTCCCAGGGTGGTTTGAATAGTATCCAACCGAGAAGATAGTTTTTGCAGATACTGTATAACTTGATGCTGGGCTGATTCTTGATTTTCCAGCCGCAAGGCCAAAGTCTGCAGGGCATTGGTACCTGGATTCTCTTCCGAATTAATTAGGCCTGGGCTTACTGTCAGGGCTGGGGACTCTGGATTGCCCGGGAGAGATCCAGATACCTGCTCACAGGTGTCATGGGAGGTTTGGAGTAGAGATGGTCTAGACAGTCAAGCTGGGACTAGACAGAACAAGCACTGAAGCTGGTTTGGGACCAGACTTGAAGTATACAAAGGAGCTGGAGTAGGACTGGACTTGGAGCACAGCCTGGAGCCAGACTGGGACTGGACTTGGAGTATACACTGGAGCCTGACATGGAGTGCAGACTAGAGCTGGAGTTGGACCAGACTTGGAGTATACACTTGACCTGGAGTGGGACTGGACTTGGAGCACAGACTGAAGTTGGAGTGGGACCGGGCTTGGAGTAGACACTAGAGCTGGAGTGGAAGTCATCAGCAAGCCAGTAGAGCCTAGGATATGTATTAGCAATGAAGCTCAGACACAGAATGTTGTCAGGGCAGGATACTTATACCCTGGGTCTCACAGGGATTGGCTGATGTGGTAAGGTGGATACCGGCCTGGCTGTCACTGGAGAGTAGCGGTCAGCTGACATGGACCAATAAGGCAGTGTCCAGAGCCAGCTGGAATGGCACCGGACTCCGAGCTCCCGAGACCACCACCATGTCAGGGACCTGTCAACAGCACACTCCGACAGTCCCCAGGCTGGGACCCCTGCCAAGACAGAGCAGCACAACCCCGATTGTAAGGATGCTTCCTGACACTCTCATCCAGATGTTTTCCTATTTTGAAGATACAACTCGACCAATGTAATAGTGTGAAAGTTTACTGCTAAACTCTCACATTTTCTAAACTCTCACCCTATTACATTTGGCCCTTAGTATAAATTTTTCTTACATAGTGCGGGAGCCTAGGGAGTGGAGAAGAGCCTGGCGCACCACTAGCATTGCGTAACATGCATCGCAGTGAGTGCCCAGGAATAGTGATTTCATTGCTATGCCGGGAGAGCATGGTTGGTTCCACCAACAGGACATCCCATCCTGTGCAATGGCAACTGCCCCTCAGCCCTCCTTATGGCCCTGGTGGCTGTGTATTACACTGAGGTAGCATTGTGTGTGTGCTTGTAATACCATTAGGCGGCATTGTGTGTTTATGTGTATTTTCATGAGCTGACAGTGTGTGTGTGTGTGTATTACTATGAAGTATTACCATGAACCGCCTTACCACCTTTCTTTCCTGTCACTCCCTGCTTGACCCATTTCTGTCTAGCTTTCGTCCTCTTCACTCCAAAGAAACTGCCCTCACTAAAGTAGGCAATGACCTTCCTGCTGCCAACTCCAAGGCCCACTACTCTCTGGGCCTGATTCAGAGCCGGACGCTCTTTCAGAGTGCTCACTCTGAATCAGTGCCGCCTATTGTATTTTTAGAGCGGCCTCCTGGCTGCTCGCATAGCTGTGGGTGACGACCCACAGCTAGTGCGAGCGGCCAGGATGATGGTCGCGATGGTCAAGACCATCGCGACCATCGGACTTGCGACGAGACCCTTGTGGTAGGGTATCATTGCCGCAAGTCCCAGTGGATTTCTTACTCTTACAGAGCAAGAAGTCCACCCACTGACATCACTTGTGATGTCAGTGGGGCCGGCCCTAGACGGTAGGCGCTCCCATGGGAATGCCTCCATCTGGGCAGCCACGCCCCCGGCACGCCCACCAAAGGGGGCGTGCTGTCACTCAACATCGACAGTACGCCCCCTTTGTAGCGAGACCCGGAGCGACGGCTTGCCCATCGCTATCAGGGTCTCGCACATGCACACAACGAAGCCGCCTCCATCGTGTGCATGCGCACTGGGCCAACATCGACCCACTTGCGAGCGCTCAGCGCTCGCGAGCGAGTCTGAATCAGGCCCTCTGTTCATTCTCCTTGACCTCTCTGATGCTTTTGACACTGTGGACCTCCCTCTTCTCCTGCAAAGACCTCGAGGAGTCAATATCCTTGACTCTTTTCTCTCCTTCAAACCACACATTCAGTACCTTTCACAGTCCTGCAGTTTCTATCTCAGAAATATCTCCAGGGAGAGACCCTTTCTCACCCTGGAGGTAACTAAGACCTATACACTCACTGGTCATCTCTAGACTGGACTACTGTAACCCTCCTATCTGAAAATAAATGGTTGAAAAAAAAAAAAAAAGAGAATGCTCTTTAATAACCTCACGGTTCCCACAATTGAAGTCTACTGGGGAACTGCTCATTGGCTGAGGGGCATAAGCTCGCCTCTCTCAGCCAATGAGCATTCAGCCAATGCTTTTCTCTGGGAAATGCAGTGACTGAACCGATGGGCTCCGAGTTTCCGTGTTTTTATTTTTCCTTGTTCGTGGATGCCTACATGGAACTTAGAGGAACTGAACCAATGGGTGGGTGAATATGTTTTTTTTTTTTACAGGTACGATTGTGGATTCTACTGGACAAAAGGACAAACCAACGCAAGGACAAGGTAAGTATGGAGTGTGCGTGAGTGATTCAGTGAGTGTATGTGTAATAGAATATTACAACATATGTTGTGTGTGTCCTTTAATTTTCCTTTTATAGGAATATTCCTTTTACAGGAGAACTAGGAGGTACCAGCAAAATCTTAATGCCCAGCATGCTGGTACTTGTGATTCTACAAGTACCGGCATGTGAGGTAGGCTTGCTGGGACCTTTAGTCCTCCTGCGAAAGAGAACTAATTAACACTATCAACCCCGCATCCACCTGTCAGAGATGGGGAGGGGGTGTTAGGTTTAGGGTGTGAGGAGGGGGAGGTTAGGGTTAGGCACCGGGGAGGGAGGGTTAGGGTAGGGGTTAGAAAAATACTCACCTGTGTTCTCTATGGGTGTCGGGATTCTGGCTGTTGGGATGTCGCTGTCAGTATTCTGACTAGAGACATCCCGACAGCCAGGATTTCATACCCAACCCCTTTTTTAATACACAATACAATGCAGCCTACCCGTATCTCACTGATGTTTGCAGGCTGCATGTTCTGTGTGTTTGGATGCTGACAAACAGAGGGAACACAAGTAGAAAACACAATCACATACAACATTATCCAGTGAAACACGATTTTTGGTAAGTTTGCGAGTTTGGTCTGGACAAGCACGAGCGTGTTCGCGTGAACCAGATCCTGTTTATTCTCAACCAAACACAAATCTTAAAGGACATACACACTAGACGATAAAACTGAACGATATAAACGATAACAATATCATTCAACTATATTCATATTGTCTAGTGTATACGGTCTGAACAAACAACGATGCACTCCCGCGGGTCGTTAACGATATCCCCAGTCGGTTGTAGTCCAATCTGGGGATATATCGTGAACAATGCCCCCCCACCACCACCCGTCTACCGTTCGTCCCTGGCCGGCATCAGCAAGTTTATATACACTTGCTGATGCTGGCACCCGTAGACGAGCCCGCCTCAGACGATGTTGCTGCATACACACATCGTCTAGTGTGTATGCGGCATTAGTACATTTACCGTAAGGTGTCTAGAGCTAGGTTAAACAACAAGGGTGAGTGGAAGATAAATTGGCAGGCTACCCTTTACATATAATATTTTCTCTGGCTTTGTTTTTTATTTTTAGAGACTTAATTGGTTTGCTGTATAAATAATTGATGAACTATGAGAAAACAGGGCCAAATAAGGGTATCTCATAGACTCTTTGCAAATGAGATTTGTTAAATGTTTTTTTCCAGGGTTGATAATAATATTTTGACTATGTTTATATGAGACAATAACTACTGCTATTCCAGTTACTGATTACTCATGGGTAAACCCTGCCTGGTATTCAGTTACCAGCCTTTGTATAAAAGGATCGTGTTGCCTATTGGCGCTATTTATTACTCATTTTTTTACATTGAAAATTAATAGGGTGATGGGCTTACAAGAGGGTACTATTTCATGGTCTCTGTTTTTTCAGAGATGAATGGTATTTGTCTCTTTAAAGCTAGAGTAAGGTATTTGTGTATTTTGAAACAGGTTATTCAAGGTGGTTGATCTGTTTGAGTAGTTTCCAGTAATCACCTCTGAAACATTTGGGTCCTGACGTCGTGTTGGAATGTATAGCATTTACACCAATTTTAACATCCTATTCTTCCATATGTCATTTCCTTGATGACAATTTTAGAAGATTTGCTAATCTGACTATTGTTTGTTGTGGATAACAGTATATTAAGCAGTATAGTAGGATTTAAACTAGGGGTGTGCACCGGCCACTTTTTGTGTTTTGATCTTGGATCTGGATCTTTCTTCCTGTTTTGGATCTGGATTGGTTTTGCCAAAACCACCCTTCCGTGTTTTAGGTTCTGGGTTTTGTGTTTTGGATCTGTATTTTTTTTTAAAAAAGCATAAAAACAGCTAAAATCACAGAATGTGTGGGTTTTTCTGCTCCTATGCTATTATTAACCTCAATAACATTAATTTCCACTCATTCCAGTCTATTCTGAACACCTCACACCTCACAATATTGTTTTTAGTCCAAAAGGTAGCTGGATGACTATGCTAAGCGACACGAGAGGGCGGCACAAACACGTGGCCCATCTAGGAGTGACACTGCAGTGGCAGACAGGATGGCCGTTTGAAAAACTAGGCCCCAAACAGTACATAATGCAAAGAAAAAAAAAGAGGTGCAAGATGGAATTGTCCTTGGGCCCTCCCACCCACCCTTATGTTGTATAAACAGGACATGCACACTTTAACAAACCAATCATTTCAGCTCCAGTGTCTGCCACACGACTGTGACTGAAATTATTGGTTCGTTTGGGCCCCCACAAAACAAGCTGGCAATTAATCTGTCCCTGCACAAACTGGCTCTACGGAGGCAAGATGTCATCCTCCTCCTCCTCATCCACCGATTCTTCACCCTCTTCAGTGTTGTGTACATCCTCATCCTCACAGAGTATTAATTCGTCCCAGTTGGAATCCACCACCACAGGTCCCTCTGTACGTTCTGGAGGCTGGTCTCCCTGGAAGAGTTGATAATTAATTTTTATGAACATCATCTTCTTCACATTTTGTGGAAGCAACCCCCTACGCCTTTCGCTGACAAGGTTCCCGGCTGCACTAAATACTCTTTCGGAGTACACACTGGAGGGGGGGGCAACTCAGGTGAAATAGAGCCAGTTTGTACAGGGGCCTCCAAATTGCCTCTTTTTCCTGCCAGTACAGGTACGGACTGTCTGACATCCCTACTTGGATGCTGTCACCAATGTAATCCTCCACCATTCTGTCAGTGGTGACAGTATCATATGCAGTGACAGTAAACATGTCAGAAATTGTTGGCACGTCCTTCAGTCCAGACCAGATGTCCAAACCGGCCCTTGACTTATGACACAGGTGCACGCTTCGCGCTGCTACTGTGTTGATGCACGTGTGGCTACAGCGCACACAAGTCACTCACACAGAAAAAAAAATGTTTTTTATTTTTTGGAGCACTTTGGGGTTACACCACCCTTCAACAGACGAGCCAGCCGGCCCTTGATTTATGACACAGGCGCACGCTTGCCGCTGCTACTTAGTTGATGCACGTGTGGCTCAGCGCACACAATTCACAACACAGAAAAGATTTTTTTATTTTTGTTGGAGCGCACTTTGGGGGTTACACCATCCTTTAACAGATTTATGACACCTGCGCACGCTTGGCGCTGCTCCTTTGTTGATGCACCTGCGGCTACTGCGCATACATTTCGCACACACAGAAAAAAAAAGAATTTTTAGGGTTTTTTTGAGTGCACTTTGGGAGTTACACCAAACCTTTAACAGACTTATGGGACACAGGCGCACGCTTGGCGCTGCTCCTTTGTTGATGCAAGTGCAGCCACAGTGCACACAATTCACAAACACAGAAAATTATTTTTTATTTTGTTTGGAGTGCACTTTGGGGGTTACAGCACCCTTTAATGGTCAAGCCAGCCGGCCCTTTACTTATGACACAGGCGCTCGCTTGACACTACTTTGTTGATGCATGTGCGGCTACTGCGCACACAATTCACAAACACAGAAAGAAAAAATCATTTTTTTTTTGGAGTGCACTTTGGGGGAGCACCCCTGATGCACAGATCACCCCCTGGACAACACTACAGCACCCCTCTAGGACTACATCCTTTATGGAACACTGCACAACACAGTCCAGCCAGCCCCTATAGACTTTGGAGTGGACACAGCCCCTATGGACAACTGACTGCACAACACAGCCCAGCCAGCCCCTATGACAGCAGCACAACACAGCCCAGCCAGCCCCTATGGACAACAGCAGCACAACACAGCCCAGTCAGCCCCTATGGACAACAGCAGCACAACACAGCCCAGTCAGCCCCTATGGACTGAGTGGACACAGCCCCTATGGACAACAGCAGCACAACACAGCCCAGCCAGCCCTAGCTCCCACCCTCCCTCTTCGCTGTCCACAGCCGGAGTGAGAAATGGCGCCGATGCGGGGGCCTTTTATAGAATCCAAGACCCGCGAGATCCGGAAGGCGGGATGATGACGTTTTGCCTCGATTTCAGATCCGAGTCAGGCGGGAAAAGTCGAGCCTGACTCGGATATGACTTGGATCGGGGGGGCTCGGATTTCAGAAATCCGAACCCACTCAGCCCTAATTTAAACTGATTTGATTTTGATGAGGAGCCTGTATATCTTTCTGCAGTTATGGCTCTATTCATAGAGAAAAGTTAAATCTTTTTCATTCCATTCGCACTGTATCACTGTGGTAAATATGTTGGCTAGGACACCTTCGTCTTACTGTAAGATGAATGCCCATCAGCAAAGCTTCAATCCCTGCTAAGAAATGCTAAGGCGATAGGCTTTAGAAGCTAATAACAAATGTGAATGCGCCAGTGAACGCACGTATTAAATATGTGATAGAGAAGTATATTAAAGTGTAAAGAAGTAAGAGAAAGAGCATGGGAGGAAGAGGGAAATAAATTTATATATATATATATATATATATATATATATATATACACACACACACACACACACACACACACACACACACACACACACACACACACACACACACACACACATATATATATATATATATATATATATATATATATATATATTGGGGGGGAGTGGGGAGAATGGAAAAAATATATACAGTATAAGTGCTAATGAGGTGATGACAGATTTATATTTGGGAAACATATATGGGGCTTTTTAGTTACAATAAGCTTAGATGCAGCATCTAAATGCTGCATATTTGGGGACTGTGAAGTCTGATTTTAGTTGCATCTCGGGCTGTCTATATAAAATCAACTGCCTCAGCACATGTCCCTGACATACCGTCTGCAGTGGTTGGACACTGAACAGGGGGTGACTAGACTATAGAGGACGGTGAAGAGACAAGAAGATATTAATATCCACTGCTCTTTTCCCACCACAAGGATTGTTTCAACTAATGACACCATACATAGATGGGGAAATTAGCAGAGCTTTCTGTTCTCTGAATGGTTTTCCTCATGCCAGTCTATGGGGAAGCAAACTGTGCAGTGCACTAATTAGGGAGATTTCTCCACAGTAACTCTTTCTGCAAATTAGACAATGGAGTAAAAAACTCTGGGCCAGATTCACCACGGAACGCAATTCTGCTTATACCCACGCACCGCTGTTGCTAATATCAGCGGTACTATTTAAATGTTTGCATTCACATTGTGTACTCCCCCTTGCTCACATACGTATACTAGGGCAAAATTGCGAAACAATCGGTAACATCGGACCTATATGCACAGTTAAGGAAGCCCGGACCTCACTCAGAAATTGCTAACTTCTGCGCACGCTATGAGACCTCAGGAAGCGTCTGGTATTGCATTGGATAATTTATGCAAGCCCATGCAACGGCGTTGAAACGCACTGGCACGCCTGCGTTCGCACGGCCACCACTCACAAACTACACTTCCTGTCAATCACTCTGTCTTAAGTCTGCATAGCCTCTGGGTACGCAGTTCTGATCGCAGCATCTGGCTCGCACACTGCGATGCATACGCACGCACAGTGCAAATTAATCGACCGATTGCGTGCATATTAGCAACTGCGTTCCTTGCTGAATCAGGCCCTCTGTCATTACAGGGGACGAGTGATAACGGGCTTTTCACTGCAATATGAATAGAGGGCCTGATTCTGAGATTTACGCTAATGCCATAGCAAGTGAAATCTGTCATGGATCGCAATTGCTAAAATATGCTAATGCTTTCCAAAGCTTACACCAGCATAGGGATGCCCACTGCTGCCTTCTCATATCCATCCGACATACAATAGTGTAAACATTGGTAACATGGACACACATCGGGCAGCCACGCAACCTCTTAGGGCCTGATTCAGCAAGCAACGCAACGGAGAGAACGCAAGTACGCACTTGGCCGATGTTTTTGTACTGCGCATGAGTATGCATCGCACTGAAAGAGCGCAAACTAGCCAGTGCGATCGGGTAAGCGTACACAGACTACACGCAGCGTGTACGCAGACCCCTGCCGATATTGATTGACAGGAAGTGCCGTTTGTGGGTGGTGACGGGGGGTGGTTGGGCGAATGCAGGCGTGCCTGTGCGTTGGGACACTGTTTTAGGGTCATCCATAATTAAGCCAGTGTGGCAATGGACGCAGTGATGAGACTCCGTGCACACAGGACGTTTCCAAGTCTGGTCAACCACTATTATGCAAATGTGGTCGATAGTTCTCGATGTTTACACTATCTTGCGCACTGATCAGGCTTTGAGTAAAGGGAGATGGGGGCTTAATATAGGGCTGGGCATCTGCATCTTGTGCATCTTGTGCTGCTGTCTCCGTGCGTATGTATTGATTAGCGTGCGAATATATGCTAATGACCGCATGCACAATGTAACCGCAGCATAATACATAGACACCCAACACTACATAATGCCGCCTACTTCCCTTCACTTACGTTCTCGTAAGACAGCAGTAACATCGGGAACCATTGGATCCATACACACAAGTTGTGGTTGACCTGACCCTACCGCAGACATTACTAATGTTTGTGTGTGTAACTAGATGGGGCCTAATTATGCACGTCTCTGAAACGGCATCTAGACACCCAGACACGCCTGCGTTTCTCTGACCACCCCCCGTCACCACCCTCAAACGGTCACTTCCTGTCAATCACTGTATGAAGCCTCTGTGTGCTCGCTGCGGTCGATTTGTAAACACAGCGGCCGGTTCGCACACGTGCACTGCGATGCATGCACAGAATGCAAAATATCGACAGGCTGCGTGTGAACGCAGCCTTGCAACCGGGTTTGAATCAGGCCCTTTGTTCAGTGCCCAGTTGTCAGTAATTAATTACTTAGGGCCTGATTCAGAAATGTACGCAATGGCAATATTTATGCAGATAGAGCGGTTGCAGGGGGGTTGTATAGTGAGCTAGTTGGCACATGCGTGGGCACCATCTCACTGTACTGTTTGCAAAAAACACAGTGATAAGGCTGTGGATGGGATTCACAGGGACAGAGGGCCTGATTCAGACCCGCTCGCGAGCGTAGGACGCTTGCAAGCAGGTCGATGGAGCCGAATTACACATGCGCACGACGGAGGGAGCTCCGTCGTGCGCATGCGCGAGACCCGAATAACGACGGCCAGGCCGTCATTATGGGTCTCGCACCAAAGGGGGCGTGCTGTCGATGGTGAGTGACAGCACGCCCCCTTTGGTGGGCGTGGCTGCCAGATGGAGGCGTTCCCATGGGAATGCCTACCGTCTGAGTCCGGCCCCACTGACATCAGTAATGATGTCAGTGGGAGTGATTTTGGCTCTGATAGAGCCAAAATCACTCCTAGGTTTGCGGAAGCGAGACCCTACCGCAGGGTCTCGTCGCAAGCCCGATGGTCGCGATGGTCTTGACCATCATCATGGCCACTCACTATAGCTGTGGGTGGTAACCCACAGCTATGCGAGCGTCCATGAGGCCGCTCCATTTTCAGGTAGGAGGGCCCTGATTCAGAGCGAGCGCTCTGGTCAGAGCGTCCTGCTCTGAATCAGGCCCTCAGACCCGCTCGTGAGCGTAGGTCGATGGTGCCCTAATGCTCACGATGGAGGGAGCTCCGTCGTGCACATGCGCGAGACCCGAATAACGACGGCAAAGCCGTCGTTATGGGTCTTGCACCAAAGGGGGCGTGCTGTCGATGGTGACTGACAGCACGCCCCCTTTGGTGGGCGTGCCAGGGGCGTGGCTGCCAGACGGAGGCGTTCCCATGGGAACGCCTGCCGTCTGAGTCCGGCCCCACTGACATCAGTAATGATGTCAGTGGGAGTGATTTTGGCTCTGATAGAGCCAAAATCACTCCTGGGCTTGCGGCAGCGAGACCCTACCACAGGGTCTCGTCGCAAGCCCGATGGTCGCGATGGTCTTCACGACCATCATCATGGCCATCATGACCATCATCATGGACGCTCGCTATAGCTGTGGGTGGTAACCCACAGCTATGTGAGCGTCCATGAGGCCGCTCCATTTTCAGGTAGGAGGGCCCTGATTCCGAGCGAGCGCTCTGGTCAGAGCGTCCGGCTCTGAATCAGGCCCAGAGCTTTATTGCAAGCTCTGTCCCTGCAGGGGATTTTTGATAAATCCCTGTGACATTGCCTAAATTCCCAATGCGAATTTAGGCCCTGATTCAGAGCCGGACGCTCTGACCAGAGCGCTCGCTCTGAATCAGGGCCCTCCTCCATTAAAATGGAGCATCCTCCTGGACGGTCGTATAGCTGTGGGTCACCACCCACAGCATATACGAGCGTGCAAAAAGATGGTCGCGATGGTCTTGACCATCGCACTTGCGAGGGAAACCCTGCGGTCGGGTTTCCCAGCCGCAAGGCCAGGAGTGATTTTGGCTCTATCAGAGCCAAAATCACTCCCACTGACATCACTAGTGATGTCAGTGGGGCCGGCTTCAGACGGTAGGCGTTCCCATGGGAATGCCTCCGTCTGGCAGCCACGCCCCCGGCACGCCCACCAAAGGGGGCGTGCTGTCAATCAACATCGACAGCACGCCCCCTTTGGTGCGAGACCCCGAGCGATGGAAAGCCCGTCGCTCGCCGGGTCTCACGCATGCGCACGACGGAGCTCCCTCCGTTGTGCGCATGCGCAGTGGGGAACATCGACCCACTTGCGAGCGTACTGCCACTCGCGAGTGGGTCTGAATGACCCCCTTAGTCGAAAATATCACACTACAATCTGCATCTCAAATGCGGAATGTAGTAAACAGAGCCCTGTCTTGTAGTTTCTTCTCTTGCTGTCCTCGGCTTAAGCTGATTTATTGTTGATTGGATCTTACAACTTCCTTATTTTGTTTTCTCCTGAGCATATGGACATTTATTCTAATCACGTCAAAATGTCCCTTGATATTAGGTAAACTTAAGAATTCAGGGCCTGATTCACTACGGATCGCAGCTGCAGGTCTGCTGCATGATAATTGCTAATGATTGCAATCGCAAAACCAATACAGGGACACCCAAAGCCAGCATAGACACCCACTACTGCTTTCGCACATCTGTAATACCTTGCAGTCCTGTGTATACATCGGGAATATCGAGTTACATCGGCCCCTTGCACAATTACAACAGGTCTGACCTTACTCAGAAATTGCTAACCTCCTCGCACGCAGTGAGAACACAAGCTGCGTATGCCGTCGCAGTGGCTAATTTATGCACGCCCATGCATGGTATTCAAATGGACAGACACACCTGCGTTTCTCCTACCACTCCCGCATCACCACCCCCAAACGCTGACGTCTCGCCCCCCCTGCAGTGCATACGCCTGCGCAGTACACACCAATGACTGATCTCCGTACAGTGTTGCAGTTGCGATCAGTGATGAATCAGTTTTTTCTGTATTCTGTTTTATTAGCTTTTGTGTAATATATACACCGCTGCATTTTAATTGCAAATATTGACAGAGAATTTACGAAGAGTTTTGACCATGAAAAACAGGTACAGACCAAGAAAGAGACCTAGAAATTGGAAACACTGGACTATGGATGGAGGCTAGCTCCAGCCATCTGCAGGTGTACATGCCACTCATTATGGCACGTAGTCTTCTCTTCAATCCTCCAGTTAGAAGTGGTTTGTGCTTGTTTTGTCTTAAAAATACAAAGGCCTATTATATTCAGCTATATACCACTATGCAACAACATACATACTTTTACTATAGCTACAGTACCTCATGGTTGCAAAGGGGTACTAGGTGGCCTAAGCTCTGCTCCTTCTTAGGCTCATCCACTTCGAATACCACCATTGCTACCTTGTGGGGAGGAAGTGTGGGCAGTAGGCAGTTCAGTCACATTGTTGAAATCAGTATGAAAGTGACCCACAGCCAGGGGCGTATCTACCCATTGGCCAGGATGGCACTCGCCAGGGGCGCTGCCCAAAGGGGGGGCGCCACCCGGCGGTGCCACCCGCAGCCATGGGGTAGATCTGCCACAGTCCAGCATTTTAGCTTGTGTTGTGAGCTGTCCCTTTGAACTCCCTTCCACCTGCCAGCGTTTGCCGGGTAACCGCCCGCCGTCTGTGGGTGCCGGGATCCATCCCCCGCTGAAAGGTCTCTCCAGCATCAAAGCTGCAGCGACCAGCATTGAGGATTGTGTGCCTCCAAAACTAATGACAGTTCACCTGACTCCTTCCTTGAATAACTGGCTCTGGCTGAAAGATCCAACTTCACCAGTCAGCCCCGCCCCCTGACCACTGCAGTGTCATCAACACAGCAGGCAGCCGGCCTGCTTTCTCTTCTGGACACCCGGCTCCCTGCACTGCCTGATCTTGATAATGATCGCAGGCAGTGGGCTGTCACTGACAGGGGAGCCAGCAAGCAGCACTCGAAGAAAACGACAAGAGACTGCCCAGGAGCTCCTTTCCAGAATGATTAGTAAGTTACTTAAAGTAACTACTGCTGGGGGGGCATCTGGTCCTGGGGAGCACAAAATGTGGGATCAATGTGGAGGGGGGGGCACATAATATAGTGTGGGATGTGGAAGGGAAACAAGGGAGCATACAGTGGTATAGGGAAGGGGAGCAGAGTGTATAGGTGGGAGGGGAGCAGAGTGTGGGATGTGGATATGGGAAGAGGAGCACAATGTGGGGTGGGGAAGGGGAACAGAGTGTGGGGTGTGGATGGGGGAAGGGGAGCAGAGTGTGGGATGTGGATGGGGGAAGGGGAGAATAGTGTGTGATGGGGAAGGGGAGCACAGTGTGGGATGTGGATGGGGGAAGGGGAGCAGTGTGTGGAATGTGGAGAGAGAAGGGTAGCACAGTGTGGGGTGTAGAGGGAGAAGGGAAGCAGAGTGTGGGATGTGGATGGGGGAAGGGGAGAATAGTGTGTGATGGGGAAGGGGAGCACAGTGTGGGATGTGGAAAGGGGAGAATAGTGTGTGATGGGGAAGGGGAGCACAGTGTGGGATGTGGATGGGGGAAGGGGAGCAGTGTGTGGAATGTGGAGAGAGAAGGGTAGCACAGTGTGGGGTGTAGAGGGAGAAGGGAAGCAGAGTGTGGGATGTGGATGGGGGAAGGGGAGAAAAGTGTGTGATGGGGAAGGGGAGCACAGTGTGGGATGTGGATGGGGGAAGGGGAGAATAGTGTGTGATGGGGAAGGGGAGCACAGTGTGGGATGTGGATGGGAAGCACAGTGTGGGGTGTAGAGAGAGAAGGGATGCACAGTGTGGGGTGTAGAGGGAGAAGGGAAGCACAATGTGTGGAATGTGGAGGGAGAAGGGAAGCACAGTGTGGGGTGTAGAGGGAGAAGGGAAGCACAGTGTGGGGTGTAGAGGGAGAAGGGGAGCAGTGTGTGGAATGTGGAGGGAGAAGGGAAGCACAGTGTGGGCTGTGGAGGGAGAAGGGAAGCACAGTATGGGGTGTGGAGGGAGAAGGGAAGCACAGTGTGGGGTGTAGAGGGAGAAGGGAAGCACAGTGTGGGGTGTGGAGAGAGAAGGGAAGCACAGTGTGGGATGAGGAACCCTTAGTGTGTTTTACTGAAAAGTTGCGCAAGTCGAACTGTGGTGATCCTGGCAGAAGCTGTTACGGTCTCTGACACCGTCTACCAGGATCACAACTTTTGAGTGACACACACTGACAGCGAGACAGACAGGGTCAGCTAAGTGTGCAGTTTGTGACGACTATGGGGTGATGCGTGCACAGATCATCACAGCAGACAGGGGCACCCTGGGCAGGGCAGCTAAACTGATGAGTGATGGTGGGTACTTTTTTTTTTATATCTAATCTCTCTAATATTTAAACTAAAATATTACGTTTTTAGTTTTCAATTATATAAGTACATCGTATAATCATTCTAAAAAATATGGGGGAGAGGGGCATCAGTCCCTTACTTTGCCAGGGGCGCTCGGGCCCCTAGATACACCCCTGCCCACAGCCAACTGGAGAAGCAGCATCACAACAGCAGGTACTGTAGGAATTGTGCAGAGTTCGTTCAAGATCATTTTAATTATTAATCAAACCTCTTTCCTATTGTCTGCCAATGTCGAATGTGTTTAAATCTCTTGGGTATGAAGCAATCAGTGCGGGGCACCTGCTGGGAAAATTAACACTTTGGGACCCATTTAACATTAAATATTTGCAGCTTATTCCCCGCAAACAACGTTTTCGGAGGGTAACCGCATAGGTTCCATAGGAACCCTCTCCCGACAATGGCAGCCACACATGTGCTGTCAGCTGGACTGCACATGCGCAGTAGCCCCGACAGCACTCCTTGCACATCGCAGCGACGGGCTCCTTTTAGAGACCGTCTCTGCATGTGCCAGATGATACATTACGACGCTATGATAGCATCTTGCAATGTGGTAACGTCATGCCCAAATCACATTTCAAATGCCATCATTAATAAATGGGCCCCTATGTCTGATGGAGAACTGATTGTAGTTCCGTTTGCAAAGAGAATATAACTTGTTTTATGTCCCATATATGAGCGTACGCAAATACAGAAGTCTACGTTATGGGAGACAGACAATATTCAAATCAGTTGTCGCCGCACCAGAGCAGTGATGAATTGCTCCAGCGCTTCTCGTGAGAAGGAATGTTATTTGTTGGGGTCCGACCAACCCCGATAATTAACATAATGAATAGACCCCTAGCTGTTTTACAAATTAATGTTACTTTGTAGGACACAACACCTTGCTTCCTAAACAACATACAGTATATTCCTGCCGCCTGCGATTAGTCATAAAATCCCTTATAAAGATATGCGTGTTTCAATGTGAGCAAAACTGCACCTGTCCACATAATATAAAGGGACTTCTCTGGCAGATATAGAGTAGATAGATAGATACACATTATTTATGGTATGTAACCATGGTTATCTAATAGCAGCCGTCACGCTGTGTCTATGCTCCATGTGGTGTGAGCGGTCATTCTGCTCGGACACAGCCGTGCTCAGCGATCTGTGTGCCGGGTGTATAGAGGCTGCCGGTCCCGTTAGTATAGAAGAGACTGCCGGTCCCGTTAGTATAGAAGGGGCTGCCGGTCCCGCTTAGTCCCTCCCCTCCTCCTGCAGCACCAGCTCTATGTACATACAGATCGGGAGCGGCGTATCAACAAGCTCATGCTGCCAGGGAGGAGGCCGCGCTGTGTACCCAGAATATGAATGCGCAGCTATGGCACCAGCTTTATTATTAACCTTTCCGGCCAACCGGCGAGAGACAGGCCTGCTGCTCCTGCTGGGGAATATATCAGCTGTGTAAAGGTAATGGGGATGGGGTATAAACATGATTATTATTACCATCTGAGAGTCTGACACAAAAACCTGGACTCTGAGAGGGCCAGCAACGTAACCTGTTCCCTAATCTGTATTTTATCTATGGGCCTTATACAGGCTGTCCTGTGTACAGCAATCAGTGTAACAACCTATAGTTACACCATTATTGTGCAATGTTCCTTTTTCTATCCCAGTGCTGTATCATCTGACACCTGTAATACAGGAAGTGGTGATACTCTGCACTGCAGCAGGTGCTCCCCAGCCCCTCTGCCCGGTTTTTAGCTATTTATATATTATATGTTCAAGAATATGTTATGTGCTGTAAATTACACAGAGGACGATGTTGTGCTGCTGATACATGTCCTTCATTATCTACTTTGTAGCTGATAACTCATTTGAAGGTACAGTGCTTGTGTCCCTATTTGACCAACAACTGCACTGTTCAAGTTCTTTTATTCTGTATGAAAAGTGCAATTTTATTGATCTGTTATTTTCTGGGACTTTTAGTTGAGAGATATATATCTATCATCTATTGAGCAAATGCAGTCAGAAAAAAAAAACAATAATGTGATCAGACCCCCCCAAAATAACCCCTTACATCAGGTACAAAATACTCTGTTCCTAGACTTCCCTCTTATAATTGCCATTACCTGTGCTGAAACACCTTTCTCCTCAGTTAACTAGTTCAGCACAGGTGGCTGCAATCATAAATTAAGAGGGAAGTCCAGGAGTAGAGCCAGGGGCACTTTAAGAGAGGAGGGGGCCCGTGTGCAGCCTCCATTTGGGCCCCCTCCTCTCTGTCTGCGGCACTAAGCACTGTAGATTCTGGCTTCATGCCAGAATCTACTGCGCATGCACGGGTCTCCGGGAAAATGGCGCCCGCGCCTACTTTCCCGGGGACATCTTTACTGCGCATGCACAGATCAATGGGAAAATGACCGCCACCATTTTCCCAGTGAGTGTTTGCTGCTCTGCAGCGTCGGTCCGGCGCTCTGGAGCAGCACTTCTGGAATCGGCGGAGAGGTAAGTATAATTACCTATGGGTTAGGGATGTGCAGGCTCGGATAGGTTCGAGTTTGCACGTGGAGTTCGGATTTTTCCCTCCAAAAAAACGGAACTCAGAACGAGGCAAAACGTCATCTTACATGGACGAACATCATCATTCCTGGTCTTTTGTCCAGGAATGATGATGTTCGTCCATGTAAGATGACGTTTTGCCTCGTTCTGAGTTCCGTTTTTTTGGAGGGAAAAATCCGAACTCCACGTGCAAACTCGAACCTATCCGAGCCTGCACATCCCTACTATGGGTGCAGGGTGTGTTCGGTGTGGGCCCCCCCTGGACCCAGGGGCCCGTGTGCACCGCACTCCTTGCACCCATTATAAAGACGCCAATGTATCAAGCTGATTTTTACATAAAATTAGGCAGAAACTACAGTTTCTGCCTAATTTTATGTATTGTTTCTATGTAATAATGGCACAATGCAGGAGATTTCACAGAAATCTTCGGCAAAGTGCTAATTAGCACTTCAGATCGCAGTCCCCATTATTGTCAAAGGGCACTACTATCTGACCCCTATATACTAAACTCCAAAAAGTGAAGCTTTTCGGAGTTTAAGGGCCCTATGTATCAAAGCTTGATGAGATAGATAATTGTGAGATATAAATCACCAACCAATCAGCTTCTAACTTACATTTTATAGGCTGTGTTTGAAAAATGACAGGAGGTGATTGGTTAAAAGTTTTTCTCTCACAAGTTTATCTTTCATCAAGCTTTGATACATCGGACCCTAGTCCTGGTAGTTTACACCATCTTCAGATGGTGTAAACTACTGTAAGCCTAAGGGGGCTCCAGAGACAGGAGAGAGATCTTTCGATCTCCCATGCAGCCCCTGGCCGGCCCTGGAAGCTAATGCTGTGTGCATGTGCAGTGTCAGCTTCCCCCGGGGAAGTCCTTCACTTATGTGAAAATGCCGGGGATATAACTCGCAGGGATAGCAGTTACTGCAAAAGCTGTCCCTGCGAGTCTCCTTTGGTACATAGCGGGGATATTTTCATAAAAAATTAATATATCCCCTGCCAGTTGGACTGATAATAATCGTGGCAGTACCGCTATTATTAGTACATAGACCCCTTAGTCCTCAGGTCCCCAAACAGTTCTTGTTTTCCTGGTCAGACAGCAGGTGCACATGTAAATTCATTACTCACTGATACATTTTAAAAGATCCCCCAGTAAAGCTAATTATCTCACTTGTTACAATGTAAGGAGACCTGGTAAACATTTACTGTTTGGGGTTCTGAGGAGAGAGTTTGAGAATCTGTGACCTAGGTCATACTACTTGCAACACGCTCACATGCACCTGCCCAGCACCAAAGCGTCCTTATAAATTATTTTTAACTGTTGACAAATATACTGAGAATATGAAATGTAGTCGGTCACCTTTAATGAGCTGCAGCTTCTATTATAATAATAATTAAAAAAATATTCTGCTGTCATAAGCAGGCTAATTGTGAAACACAGAAAAACACTATGGGGTTTATTACTGTTTAACAAAGAGTGGCTGACACTGGATATCGTACTTCTAGCGCAATGCTCATGTATTACGAAGCAAAGCTAGTTTGTGCATGTGCAAAATGAACCTATTCTGGTTGTTGAAGCGGTAAGTCTTTATTTACCACTGTTAGCCAGTATTTCTGGGGAACTGAGCCTCAGTCAGCTTGTTAAACAGCCCAAAAAAGATTTTATATCACTGCAATAACTGGATTATAGAGAGTCAATCTTTACGGGCCTGTTTGATAACTAAGGGCTCTATTCAGCAATGATTTTTTATTACTGAATAAATGCTGAAAAGCATTATTCAAGTATTTCTTCTATTCAGCAGTGGATTAATGGAGAATATAACACAATTATCTTCTCCTTTAACTCCTATTTTGCAGAGTATCGCACTGTAGGGAGCAAACCATTGCTCTCTACAGTGCTTTAATTTTTTTTGCTATTCAGCAAGCAAAAAATCGCTACATTACATGATATATCTTTACTTTATATAACACCATCTCAAAATGACGTAAAATTAAGAAAATCCTTATTTATCCTGAAAACTGCAGGGACAGAAGGAAATTTTTGCATAAGTCCCTGCAGGATCTTGAAATTCCAGCTTCCCTGCAGTGTGGCGATGGGCGAGTGTAAAGGTGCATATTCACTACACAATTCGCTCCATGAGTGCTATCGCGTAGTGTGTCCCCGGCAGTGGTGTGCTCAATGTCAAGCACGATATCGTTCAGTGACATCATCCTCGTACTCGCAGAACCTGACAATATCGTCAGGTTGCCCTACAAGTACGGTCGATGATAGAAGTCTTCAATGACCAGCGGGAGCGCGCATCGCTGGTCGTTGACGGCATATCCACTGGCTGATATAATGAATGATATCGATATCGTTAGCATTCATTTTATCAGCTAGTGGATATGTGGCGTAAGTCCATCTCCAGCCTCCTAAAAGTGTTTAAATTGATTAAAAGGTGTGTATAGGCTTTATATTAGTTTGTATAAATTTATATGTGTATATATAAATTTAGATATACATTTTATATATAAAAGCACATAAATATAAATGTATACAGACTAATATTAACTATATGTACAGTTTTGGGAGGCTGGAGCTGGACTTCCATTCAAAGAAAGCTAAGGTTTTGTTTTCGGACTTCGGAAAAAAATGCCTTCAGGAACTTTGCAGGGACAGTGTGACGCAACCGCTGTCCCTGCTAAGTTTATAGCTGAATAGCAGTGAAAAAATTATAATTGAAAAATGATCGTGTCGATGTTGCCGAAAAATTCAGGACAACATCTGCATTATTGTTGAATAGACCCTTTAGTCTCATAGTACAATTATGTACTGCATAGGGGTCAATTCTATTAAAATAAATGTACAGTCGATGTGCCGCTGTGACAGTGATTGGCCGAGGGCAACAGAACCCTTTTCCTTGCATTTTACTTTGCAGCCCCCTAAGGATGGGCAGGAAAATGCACAATGTAAAACTATCATAGGCACAGGATTTGCATGCACTGCGCATCGCCCAAGCATCACTGGATCATACGATGTAAGATCGTTTCTAATTGACTTGACCCCATATTTACGGCTATCAAGTGAATAAATACACTTCTGCACAGCTACTTCATGCAGACAGAGGATATTAGTTTAAGTAAGACATGGCCATTGCACGTAATACTACCATAAATTAAATTTTCTTTAAATACATTGTATCTATTAGATAGACTAAAATATAAAGCAAATATGCAGTATTGCTTTCATCATACAGGAAAGGGATGTAGTACTGGATGATTGGGCAATATAAAAAGGATTATGACACTTGAGCTCAGTGGGACCAACAGCTGAATATGAATGGTAGTTAAGTAGATCCATAAAACAGCCTTGTTCTTTGGTGTGATGACAATATTAATTGCTGTTCAATTGCTCTTTTAGGGCTTTATTCAGCAACGGTGACAATGTTGCCCTGAATATTATCGGCAACATCGTCACGATTTTTTACCAATTATTACATTTTAAGGCTTCTATTCAGATTTTTTTATTCAGGGACAGTGGTTGCGTTAACACGTTGTCCCTGCGATGTTGCAGAAGGCTTCTTCTGCACATACTCAGTAATGCGCTTGTGAATGGTCTCCGTACCTGCTTTGCGGTGACCAATTCCAATTTATTTGTATATAAATTTTAAATGTAAAAGCACATAAATGTAAATGTATGCAGACTAATATAAAGCCTGTGTACATAATTCAATCAATTTAGACAGTTATGACAGGCTGGAGATGGACTTACAGTCGGCGGTCACCGCAAATCAGGGACGGAGACTGGGGTGGAGTTTCAAGATCCTGCATCGACTTGTGGGAAAATTTCCCTCTGTCCCTGCAGTTTTTGGGATAATTAAGGAACTTCATTTAACGCCTTTCTGAGGTACAGTAGCTAGCGTTCCCGCTAGGCTGTTTCAGCGGGGCGCCGCGCCCTGCCCTATTTCTGAAGGGCAGAAAGCCCCCTGCCCTTCAGCGCGGTGCCCCGCTGAAACAGCCTGCGGGTTCTGTAATCCGGGGGTGGAGAAGCGTCATAAAGAAGTGCCCTTGCTTTAGGTCCGGCGCCCTGCCTGCCGCCGGACCTAGAGTGAACACTAGTAGCGTTATATAAAGTACAAATTTTCAAATAATTTAACGCTTTTTGCTTTGCTGAATAGCAAAAAACATTAAAGCACTATAGAGAGCAATAGCTTGCTCCCTACAGTGTGATACTCTGCAATATGGGAATAAATGGAAGAAGATAATTGTGTCATCTTCTCCATTATCTCATTGCTGAATAGTGGGAATACTTAAATAAATGCATAAATTATAGTTTCCGCATTTTTTAAGTAAAAAAAATCATTGCTGAATAGACCCCTAAAGGACTGAACTTCGAAAATGTTTAGATCTAATGTAACAAGGTACAAGGCATAGGCTATAATAAAAAGAAAACAACATAACAAATGGCATACAAATGTGCTTTACAGTACAAAATAAAGTGATAATGACAATAATATAACTCTTATGCAGTATAATATGTATGCCTGGAGCAAGGCAGAATAAAATGGACAGTTCTTCAATTGGATTAAGGTCCCCATATCTGACACTTTGCCTTCTTATGCTGGATGCACACTTTACGATTTTCGGGCCAAATTGGCATAATCTGGCAGGGCGCGAGAATTGTTTGGTGTGTACGCAGCCTTAGAAGGGCAGTGTAGATACATTCTATAACTTTTATAACTTTTCTTGGGCATACTACAGAGTGTGCATATAATAAGTAGGGAGGATGGTTAGGGTCTGAAACAGATATCCATTATTTAAATATAGAAATTGAATATAGATAAGATCTTGTTTAAAAGAGTATTCAGATGAACATAATTCCCTGACCTGTTTTTGACAATTGGACTCGTGGTCACACATTCGAGTGACTTGATCTCTATGAGATTAAACTGTACACATACTGTACATGTGTATGATCAAATATGAATTCAGATGATCAGGATTTACTGTAGCTTAAATAATGCACTTTTACTATTGCCATATAGCATAGGTGAGCTACAAGAATGTATGCTTATATGCATTTGATGTAGGAGGGTCTATAACGATTCTTTTATGGGTTATCTAATGATAATTTTTTTCTTTTTAATAATACTTTTCTTAAAATATTAATATGTAATATAACTGGAAATAATAACTAATGGACATTAAAGAAATGTCACATTATTATCAATGAGGGTATTGTATTCATTTTTGGGAAGGTTTATATTCAGACATTGAATGGGCTGTTTGTTGGATGTCAGTGTCCCTTTTGTTTTACATGGCATTGTGTAACAATGTCTTGTTTTTGTGATGACTCAAAATCATAAGACTTTATTGTGGTTTGGAAACCAGCAAAGCGACAAGAGGCACCAGTTCTTCCCTCACCCCTACCCACAATACGTTTCCAATTTCAGTATGTAGGATTATACGTGTACGGAATGTAATGAGAGCACTGTATTATTACTTCCCAACAAGTTAAGTCACTGCAGATTTTTTTAAAACTTCCTAACATTATTTTAATTTTACTATATATTAATTGGATAATTACGGATCAGTATGTCCCTGCTCTTTATACTGCAAGCACTTGTGTAGAAATGATCATTTCAATATTTTGTCTCACTCTTTACTTCTTCATATTATTATATATAACTTAATTTGTCTTTCCACACATATATAGTAAAAAGCAATATACTAAGGGCATACCATTAACCAAAAATTGTTTGTCACGCCTGCGGTTAGATCTGACTGGGGAGCAGGTGTGGGCAACTGAAGAGGAATGCACAAACTTGGGTGGCTGGACCCAGGTCTTTCTCATAGAGGAACAGGAGGTAGAAGTGATGACTGATGAAGGAACCACTAGATAATGATGATAGTCCACAAGAGTAGATGACTTGTTATTAATAGTAAAGGTCCATAGAAGAATATACTGGATCAGCATAGACAATCTGTAAGGACCGATGTTGGCACTGGATAGTGACCGATGTTAGACCTTGATATTGATGGTTGATGAGAAGCAAGGTGAATGCTTGATATGAATTGATGATAATTTTATTAACGATGATCGAAGAACTGATGTTGGAACTTGAAAGAAATTGATGATAAGTTTATTAGAGACGGTCGATAGGAACCGATGTTGGTAGAAATCAATGATGACTTTATTAGAGATGATAGGTTGGAACCGATGTTGGTAGGAATTGATGAAGACTTTATTAGAGATGCTCGGTAGGAACCGATGTTGATTGAGCGATAATTCCCAATGATGGTTACCAAACTCCAATGGTCAAACTCGGAGAGATGGCAATGGCAAGTCCAGACTGCAGCTGAAGAAATGAGAACAATTCCCAATGGCAAATCCGGACTGCAACAATCGATGGTGGAGTTGATTGAAGATGAAAATAATAGATTAGGACGGACTGCGACTTTCAGAACAGCAATAGAGCACAGCACAGGAGCTGTTACTTCAATGGAAGCAACGTTGTACTGGCAGATGAGTTCAGTCTGAGGTAAGAATTTATAGGGCTGGACTCCGGATGATAGGTCGATGCAGTCAGCAGACCCACAGACCATACTCTGAGTGGATGACTGGACTCATGTGACAGAGTTCAAGATGGCCGCACCCATGACCCGGCTCTGTAGGGAAGGTCGGTGTATGGCCTGCATGCTGACAGGAGACAGAAGCCTGCCTGGAGTACAGCGACGTGGAGTACCATGCCTATGCGCAGCAGCTGTCCGGAAGCAGCGTGCGAGTCGGGATCTCCTCTGTGCCAACCAGGATAGACCCTGCATAGGTAAATAGTGTGTTTTCACACTCCGGATCGTGACATTGTTTATTCAAAGGCCAAATGTTAAACACTAACCTGCAAATCAAATTGGGAAGTGTAACACTCATTTTCAACACTATTGGCCAGACATTTCACCAGCCAAAAATGTATTTCATACCTGCCAATTACCTGACTTAGATGGGACAGTCCTGTATTATGGAGCATACATAAAAATAGATGGAGATTTGTCCCAAAATGGATGTTTTTTTTTTGTGTGGTTTTGGTTGGAGTTTGGGCTGATGGAGTACAGGGCTTATTTTGTCCTGATTTCTCATGTTTGAATATTAGAGTGTATGTAATTATAGGGCGTTCAATTTCTGATCTGCATTTCATCCGGCAATAGCAAAGAAATCTTGTCCCGCCTCAGCTGAAGGAAGTCTAGCAATACGTTCCTCTAAGGCAGGGCTCGACAAATCCAGGGGGCCAGGTCGCCATGGCTACCAGATTTTGCTGCCTGGCTACCAGATTTAGCAGTGAGGGAGGAAGCAGATCCAGATTCGTGCCTATAGTATTGCGTTGTTCATATCTTGCACAGGAGTGCTTGTGCCGAGTGTCGCCTGCGATGACTGCTGTGCCTGTGTCCGTCCCAGCCTGTGCTGGCGACTCCTCTCCATCCTGGCCTGCTTTGATCCCTGCTGTCTGTCCCAGTCTACGCTGATCCTCATGTACGTCCCGGCTGTCTACTGTCTCCTATCTCCGGCTGCATAGAGCTCTCTGGTAGTAGGGTCTATGCGTGGCCAGGGATTGTGGAGCAGCTTCAGAGGGATAGTGGTGTGACCATGAGATGAGGGGGGTTTTGTTGTACTTTCTGGCACCAATGTTTTATGTGAAATGTGGTCCGTTATTACTGGAGGGTGGGGGGTGGAGCAGGGGAGCTGTGCAGACCAGTGAGGAGGTCTCCATTTTACTGTAGCCATTCAATTATGACCATTTTGTGGGCTAGTATAGGGTGTATAACAGTTGCATAACACACACAGCTGTGCTACTCACTCACTCCTGAAATTTTTTAGTGGGAACAGTGCTCTGGCTCCTACACTTTCATCCTGGCTCCTAGATTTTAGAAAAATTTGTCGAGCCTTGCTGTAAGGGAATTTTAGACAGAGCACTGTTGGAATTATACTAGAAGATATATATTCACTTATATTTATGCTGTCTAAAATTCCCATAGAGGAACATTTTGCAGTAGACTTACTCCAGCTGAGGCGGGGCGAGATTTCTTTGCAACTACCGGTACACATCAGCTAGTCTAACTGGCAGCAGCCAAAGTTGGAGCCTGTTGCCGGCTACTTTGTCTCCCCACTGAGTCTGGTATTGGATGCATTAAAAAGCCGGAGATCGATATTTTTGGACACAACCATAATAAAGCTCCCCAAGGAGTGTCCGTCACTAAGGGTAACTATAGTGTGATGTCTGCTCAGCATACATACTCAGCCTGTCACTCAGGGCTATATATATCTTTTTTTTCCCACAGTTGAGAGAGGTCAATGCTATACATGTCTGCTGTTTTCATGGTTGGCGATTGCTGCAGCAGCTGATGGTACACAAATATTCAGCTCTTCACTACCAGCTGTGATATGCTTAAGGTGCAGGCCTCTGATTAAGAACACCATTTATATTTTGCACAAGAGGCAATTTATGTGTTTTAGACTGGTGATTTTATCAGACCAAAAATCATCAGATGTAGGAAGAAGATACAAGTTTATCACAATTGTGTTTTTATTAGATTGTCGAAATTGTGACTTTATGATTTTGTGTCCAATAAGTACAGAAATCTGATTCTTTGTTACAATAATACCCTGATCACTAGACATGAATCTCTAAAGCAAATAATGGTACATAATGTTTTGATGATTGCTGTCAGCTGTGTATATGCTTTTAATAAATATTGAATTTTATTTTTGAATACTAGTGTAACTTCTATCACATCAGCGCAGTTTTTAAAATTTTAGAATAAACTAAAACGCTAATATTTCAAATATTGTTTTGTGACCATGTAAGCATTAGCCATTACATGCTGGAAAATATGGTCGTTAGCCACCAAACTACGATTATGCTGCCACAGATCAGTTTCTGATGTGTCCTCATTAGTTTTCATGTGCAAAAATAAAAAGTCTTTCTGTATCACAGGTTTGAAGACTTTACAGACAGATACTTTATAAGGAGTGAGCAGTCTTCTAGGATAAAACCTGACAGAAGTTATGGGAACAATAATACTCCCAGGATGGCTTACCAAGATGTAGATCCTTCCAGTGATAAGTTGCGTATCTCTAATTCCATCAAGCAGGAAAAACCAGGAGGCTTTCATAGACATCCAGAGAACAGTCTAGCATCATCGCATTCCTCATCTCAACGGTAATTTGCCACCCAACTCATTATCCACTCTCCTATAGGTAGATACTTATTATGTCTCAGTATTTCATCTACAAATAAAGTTATCCTACAATGGAGGCAGTCATTTTGTTTGCTGAAACAATGTACATGAGAACTGGGCTTATGAGGTCACTGGGAACCAGTGCCTCATAATTATTAGTGAGGTCACATGAATGTTGGTTATAAAGTGCTCCAGTGATGTAATTGGTTCTTTTTTATTATAATTATTTATATAGAGCCACCATATAATAGGGTTGCTATATTTCAAATATAAAAATCCTGGATTAATTCTTTACATTGTATACATAAATATGTGTCAGTACATCAATATAAATTGACACAATATTCTACAGTCCACACAACTTTCCCAGACTTACTAAGTTGTTCTGCGAGTTTTACTGTAGGATTCGTTGCTCAGAGTAATATTAAGCACTACTGGTGAGGTGCAGGAATGGGAGGCAATGTGTGGCTGGTTGCCACATGGGAAAGCAGAAAGTCAAAATCTTTGATCCCGGTGCTGTCGTTGGCACAGGCTGTATCAGGTGAGTGGCACCTGATGGAAACTAAACAGTACCTACCTGCGACATATCTGCATCATACAGACAGTGCATGCACTGCACCACAAATATCCTGTGTTTGCATACACTTCTTATTCCACAAAGTCCTGTGGCAACACTGCCAGCACGTTAGCACTGCGCTCTGGGCCAGCTTTCATACACTGTGACTGCATTGCTATTTTCCATTCTGCACTTCACTGCATAGAGTCCATTCTCACAGCAGCACCCACTCTGGTCACACATTAATCTGCATTCCCTGTACTTACTGCCTCTAGATCCAGGACTCCGCTCCCAACCCCCAGGCAGCTCCTGTGGAAGTTTGTGACTTTGACCTAGGGATGGCCAACAGTGGGGAGTCCATCGATGGGTCAATCGGTGAATACAATCGATGGCACAAAAATCATCTATGGTGAACCATCAATGGTTTGCACCCCTCAATGGGCATTGCTGCTGGGGGGCATGGCGTGCCACGAACCAATCAAAAACAGGGACGGGGCTTAGCAACTACCATTGGGTGGGGCTAAACTCCGTCCCTTCAAGAAAAAAAAATCCACCAGTTCCCACTCGCCCATTGATGTTGGAGAACCATTGGTCCTCTGCCATCAATGGCAAAACCATCGACCATTAACCATTGATTATTGCTAACTATCGATGGTCAATTTCCATCCCTTCCTTGACCCACATGCTGCTTTCCGGAGACTCTGCTAATGGACCAGGCTATGATGGAGGTGCCCATAAAGAGGGCCCATCCTCTAGCAATGAGCAGGGTGATTTACAGATGTGCCATGAGTCCTGCAGCAGAGGTAATATGATGAAGCGGATCCAGCCGCTGCTCAACCCGGGTATTTCGGGTTCTGGCTGCTACACGGGCGTGTCTGGACACTGACTGGGCACCAAGGACCACCAGACCACCCTCAGTAATAGCAGCCGCCCCTCCAGTGACAACAGCTGCTACCACCGTCCCCACGAAACTGGACATTTGGGCATCCCGAAGACTGTCTCTATACAAACAGAGTACAGGGACAGGATACTTGTAGTACAGTGTATGCTGGCAAAGTGTTACTGCATGGCATTGGAGTATAGGAAGTGTATACAGTCTGTATACATGCTGGCAGTATTGGAGTATAAGAAGTGTTTGCAGACACATGATATGCACTGTCTGTATGATGCAGATACTGTTTAGTTTCCATCAGGTGCCCTCAGCCGATACAAAGTACAGCCTGTGCCAACCACAGCATCGGGGTCAAAGACTCTGGCTGGCAGCTTTCCCATGTGGCATTCAGCCACACCTTGCCTCCCATTCTTACACTTCCCCGGTAGAGCTTAACATTACTCAGAGCAACTAATCCTACAGCTAAAGTCGCAGAACAGCCAAGTAAGTAACTTGTGTGAATTGTAGTAAATTTTGTCATTTTATATTGCTGTATTGATACATATCGATGTATCGATACCAAGTAAGAATGTGTCTCTGATTTTTATTTTTGAAATATAGCAACCCTGCTACAAGTATGTTATTTTGCACTGTGTGAGGAAACCCAGGAAAACACAGGGAGAAAATACAAACTTCACAGATATGTTCCAGGTTGGATGTGAGGCAGCAAACTTAGGGCCTGATTCAGAGCTGGACGCTATTTGCGGACGGTCGTTCCTAAAAAGGGGCCAGCTATTTAAATTGAGAGCTCGCTCATTGCGGTTTGTTGACGCCTCTATGTCTGAGCGAGCGAACGAAAAATGCGCTCGCTATTTTGTAAAGACGCCCCTTTGCCGTTCGCATCACACGTCATCTCCGGTATTTATTTGATTAATCGGGTACATCGAAAGGCATCTGAACTGCTCGCAGTGCTTGTGGTAGGTTTATCCTACCGCAATCACTGCGAGCAGTTCAGGCTAAAAGACAACCAAGTGACGTGGTCGATGATGCTCCTTTACTAATTATGCACTCCCATTAAACGCCCTTTTTACCGTTAGGCACGCCTGCGTTCGGATCTCCACTCCCCCGTTTTCAAGCACCTTCCCCTGTTACCACCCACAAACGGTACATTCTGTCAATCAAATTAGCAGCCCCTCGCTTTTTTGCGAGCGCTCGATTTCCAACTGCAATGACTGGTTTGCGCATGCGCATTACGACCCATACGCATGCGCAGTTGTGCGAACATCGCTCATAGCGAACGAGTGGCCACTTACGAGCGGCTCTGAATCAGGCCCTTAGTGCCACGGTGTCGTCTATAGTGAGCTGCATTCTGTTGTACATTGTTTAATTTCACAAAATAGCAGCCAAGTACTCTCAAACCTATATGTTTATGTATAGATTTTTCTGCTAGAAGCCATCTTAAAAAGTTATTTCAATTAATTGCTTTGTGTCTCTTATAAAAACTGACATTTTGACTATTTGCACAATGTTACACACTATCCATTTGCAATTTGGGCCTGCTTCAGAGCCGATCGCTATTTGCAGTCGTTTGTTAAAAAAAAAGGGGTGGCTATTCAAATGAACTGTTCGCTCTTTGCGGTCTGTTCACGCCTCTAAGTCTGAACAAGCGAGCAAAACTTGCGGTCCAAATTTTGAAAAATACGCCCCCTTGCCGCTCGCACCATACGTCATGTCCGCTATTTATTAGATTAATCGAGTACATCGAACAGCGTATGAACTGCTCGCTATTCTTGTGGTTGGTTTTTCCTACCACTATATTGCGAGCAGTTCTGACTATAAAACAAGCAGGTGACGTGGTCAATGACGCTGCTGTTTTAATTATGCACACCCTTAAAATGCCCGTTTTGACCTTTAAGCACGCCTGCGTTCTGAATTCCACTCCCCGTTTTCAAGCTCCTTCCCCTGTTACCACCCACATACGCCTCCTCCTGTCACTCAAAGTAGCAGGCATTCGCTATTTAGCGAACAAACGATTTTCGGCCGCACTGACTGCTTCGTTCATGCGTATTACAATCCGTACGCAGGCGCAGATGAGAGAACATCAGTCAGAACGAACGAGCGGCCGCTTACGAGCGGCTCTGAATCAGGCCCTTTGTTTTAAGGGAGTTATTTAATAACTAAATTCGGTGTATAGAAATGTTCCTTAACTCATAGCAAAAATATCTGTTTTTGTCCAGCAGTTTAAATACGAAAAGAAATGTCTGGTTGCTTCTGCTGTCCTCTAAATGTATGCACATAGCAACAGACCATTCAATAAACATGAAAGGTCTGCGGGAATATAGTGAAGGGTATGCTTGTCGGTGCTTTCGGGGTGTTCCACCTTAAGACATTAATGAGCCCAGGGCAAATAATCATATTAGTGCACCCACCCACGCTGACGCTCTGCATATTATGGCATAGATGAAACTTTTGACTCTGTAATAAGATTGTATCAAACCCCCTGGGGCCCTCTGGTTTTGTGTTTTTAATACTTTTTTTTTTAGAATTTGGGAAGCAAGATCATGAACCTTTTAGGTCTTTAGGTTGGTTTAAGGCCAGGTTCCTGATTAAAACTTTGCTAGGCTTTAGTTTTGGTACTTGTGTCAACTGTCTGATTTTTGCTATGGCAAGCATACTTATTTTATTTATTTATTAACAGTTTCTTATATAGCGCAGCATATTCCGTTGCGCTTTACAGTTTTATCAGCTAGTGGATATGTGGATAGTGGATATGTGGCGTAAGTCCATCTCCAGCCTCCTAAAAGTGTTTAAATTGATTAAAATGTGTGTATAGGCTTTATATTAGTTTGTATACATTTATATGTGTATATATAAATTTAGATATACATTTTATATATAAAAGCACATAAATATAAATGTATACAGACTAATATTAACTATATGTACAGTTTTGGGAGGCTGGAGCTGGACTTCCATTCAAAGAAAGTTAAGGTTTTGTTTTCGGACTTCGGAAAAAAATGCCTTCAGGAACTTTGCAGGGACAGTGTGACGCAACCGCTGTCCCTGCTAAGTTTATAGCTGAATAGCAGTGAAAAAAATGATAATTGAAAAATTATCGTGTCAATGTTGCCGATGCCCTGATCATGTCGATGTTGCCGATGCCCTGATCGTGTCGATGTTGCCGATGCCCTGATCGTGTCGATGTTGCCGATGCCCTGCTCGCAAGCTTACAATCTATAGGGCATACTTGCTTAGTCTGAAATGTCCAGTAGACGTATATTTTGAGAAGTTCTACCTGACTCCCGGGGGAGCAGTGTACCTCCTGATACTGTTTTGCAGTTTGCATTATTATAGTCTCATTCTATGCTGCGTGTTCCCGCAAGTTAGGCATTGCGCGGCAGTGGGGAATAGCCATGAAGACGTCATTCACAATTCTCCTGCACTTATCACTAGGACACCCCTTCCCCAGGGTTTCTAAGAGGGGAGGTCTCCAATGTCGGAAAGTGAGATGGTAAGTCTTATATTGCCCAAAGGTGGAAATAAGCCCATCTTACTAAAAAAGCATCAAGCTACAGTACAAACCAAAACAAGGGCAATAGAATGCAAAAGAAAATATTTTGTAAGCTTATTAATACACAAAATATGAAAAAGAGGTTGAGTCTGTTTGTCATTGGTCATGGCTATTTCTATAACCTATTCATATAACACCTTTTCTATTGCGAATTATGTACAACAAAACATAATTCACCCGGACCCTCAGACAGTATGTCACTTATTTATTATTGGACCCAACAAGAGGTAAAATTGAGCCAGTACTCAACAAACTAGCTAACCCGTGTTTCAGTACTTACTGATGCTTTCAGACTCAATAATTGTAATGTCTTATCATTGCTATTGGTGGCAATAAGAAATGATATACTGCCCAAATGTGAGGTGGGGATAGGGAGAGGTTCTCCGATGTGTTTGGAGTGACGTGACCGCATCATTTGTCTCTTGACTCCTCTATTGGGACTCCTGCATAGGCACGGTTTACTGACCACGTATTTGCAGCAGCCATTGCCAGGGAAAGTTCTGGAGGAATCCTCTCCTGTTAGTTTTTGCGAAATGTAGCCCATGGGGAGGCTGTGGGGCCCAAACTCTGGAATGCTCTGCATTCTGGAGCTTTGTAAATCTTAACATCTTTGCAGCCCTCATAGAAACCTATGGGGGTGACCACTGATGTCAGAAATGTAGGGTCTGCAGCAGATTTTGATAACTGCAGTAGCCCCTCCATGGTACAATCAGAGATACTTAATATTTGCAGGTATCCCCCAAATATGGGTGAGGAATATCCCGCAAATTTTATTTGATAAATAGGCCCATATATATATATAATTGGATGCTGTGATTATCTGGCCGTATTGTGCTGTGTGAACTGTTTGAAGCGACAATACACTGTAGATGGGGATCATTAAGTTGATTGGATTTAGGAAGATACATGTGTATCCAGTGCTGGAATTAACAAGTGGTAGGCCAGTTAGGAACAGTGAAGGCTGGATGATGAGCTAATGAATAAGAGTTTTGGTTACATCTTGGGTAAATTAAGTAATTATTTATTCTAGCATTATTTTGAAGCCAAAGGAGTCAGCGTTCTGGATATTTAAAGTAAATCCGTGAACAAAATCAACTAGGACAACAAAGCAACCGGCTTGGGGGACAGGAATTTGTGATAGTGTTGATTATGAGGGAGATTTCGGAGGAGATGGTGAGTTTTATAGATCACCATGGAGTTTATGTAGTGTGACAAAGGGCTGCTGAGTCATAATTGTCCCTTTGGCCCCAATTTGAAATCTTGCCTGTTGTGCTTTGTAAAATAGCACAGGGCTGCTCAGTAGTGGAAAAAACAGGAATTATATATAGTTTCAGTTAAAAAAATTAAGTTATTTTGATAGACATTATCCCTAAATTTGAAACTTATTTTTACTTTGCAGGACCAGTTATTGTTGTTGTTATTATTTAGGGGCGTAGTTTAATATTCATTACTACTTTAGTGCAATACATAGATATTAGTTGAAAATAATAGTACAATAGTACTTTCATGTGCTAAAGCTCTGTTAGTCAATAGCATCCTACTTCCTATTACTGGCTCCGATGTCCCTTCCTTATGGCCTTTAAGCCTTGTTCTTACCTTACTTATAGGTCACTCCTAATGTTCGTGAGACCTTGTACATAGTGAAGTCATGAACTCCCTGGATCTTATTTACAATGCAGAGAGTGGGAAATATGTCCAATACACAGCTTCTCATCTTCCCAACTCACTCTTAGATTTCTGTGTAAGTTCATTGATTTGCTGCATTTGTGGAGGAGCAAGCATTTTCAGTGTACGACATGAGGAATTGGGCTGTTCCCTGCAAAGTACAGTGGGACTATGTACAATAGTTTGTGTGCAAATATAACAATCTTTGTAATATTGTATTATGTGACCCATAACATTGCAATTGCCCACATTTGCGTATAATGCTTTCACAGGTCTGCTTTTGCACAGAACACACCATCTGGAGTTTCAAGAGGTATAGACCATTCCCCATCTAGTACCCAGAGCTTTCCAGAACATCAAATTGCATATGATGAGGGCCATATATATGAAACATCCCCATTATTTCTGAGAAGTGATTCTCACCAGGAGTACGAGGATGTCACATGTATGAGTGACAGTGAAGATCAGTTGGTTCGTGAACCACCCATTGGGTAAGTCACAGATGTGAGTATGTGCATCAAGAAATAGTGTGTACAAGAAGCAATACTCTCAGCGCAATACTCTCCCCACCCTGGTGAGGATTTTTGATTACCATTTTATTATATATATTATTATTTATACTTATGAATTTTTGAATAAATGTATCCATTGTTTTCAAATGTTATCATTAGTCTGACTTATTTGAACAGAATAGTGTGCACTGAGAGTATTGCTTCTTTTACTATGTACCTATCAGTAGGATTTCCACACTCTAAGTAGCAACTAAAAACTCCCGTTCTATGGATTAGCGCAGTTCCCGCTTGTTTAAACTTTACCGTCAAGAAATAGCGTGTGCCTTCGCTTTCTGTTTAAAGGATTGCTAATCCCAAAACCTTTTACATTTTCAAATATTACTCCTGAAGGACAGCCGAAGCTCACCCTCGATCATTCAGACAGTGCCCTGATGAGATCTGATGCCGGTCAAACAGTTGGGAATGTATTTTTTTCAGTTACTACTGAGATCAAAGGCTCTTTGCCAGTCTATAAATAAAGTAATGCACAGTGTATCTCTGCAAACAAGCCTACCATGTGGTCAGTCATTCTGTGTGAGTTTTTAGAGGAATACTTCCGGTACCTGACATTTTGCTGCAGAGGGGTGAAAGTCGGTATGGTAGACCTGTCCATTATTCATCTCTGTAATACATAGCTGTTCATATTTCTTATAATATTAAAGAATGGCTTTATCTATTGTTTAAATGCATGTCTGGCCAAAAATAAATAAAAGCACACTACCCTATGAAGCATGCTCTATTTACATGATGATAAATCATGAATTGAACATGTCAGCAATATATATTGTAAGATTAGCTGCAGGAAGATGATATAGTTCAATATAAATAATTGATGACATAACGTTCTATAGTTTCTTCACATTGCTAATTGTGAAGCACATTCACACAATAAGCAACATTTGAGTTTGATTTTCTACCATATTGAGCTCTGATATCTCTAAATGTATCCCTCGATTTACCTGATGTACCCAGTTTCACCAAGGTAGATATTTTAATTTCCTTCATACCATCATAACTGATATAAGCTTAGTTTATTGTATGCCTCTGGTATAAAGGAGGGTGCTAGCAGGGCTGTCATATTGGGGGGGGGGGGGGAACGGGACTGATTGGAGTCCCAGGCCTGCACACTTCAACAGTTAGGGGGGGCCCGTCTGCCTGCTCCTACCACCCACCCACTGCTACCGCTGTGTATTAAAGTGAGAGGGGAGTCCGTGGTCGCTCCTACTGCCCGCCCACTCCTACAGAAGTCACCGTGAAATATAAAGTAAGAGAGAGGCCCACACCTACCGTCTGCCCACTACTACTGCTGGGCTGGCGCAGTGCAATAAAGTTTTTTTTGTTTTTGTTTGAGAGAGCAGGCACTTGTGATGTTACACCTGTGCAGCTGAAAGGGAGAGAATCCACAGCACATGAGGATCAGCCATAACAGAATAAGGGAAGTCTCATGGGGATGCGGGGACTGGCTATGTCTGGAGATGAGACAAAGCAGTGCTGGAGAGACAGAAGGGTACTGGCTGGGGCTAAGGAGACAGCGCAGGGCTGGAGAGACAGAAAAGTTATGGCTGGAGAGACAGAACGGGTGCTGGCTGAAGAGACAGGTTATGGCTGGGGAGACTGAAGGGGTGCTAGCTGGAGAGACAGAAGGTGTGAAGGCTGGGGACACAGAAGGGGTGCTGGTTGGAAAGACATGAGGTTTGATGACTGTGGAGACAGAAGGGGTGCCGGAGAGACAGAAGGGGGATGGCTGGTCCTGGATAGACTGCAGGGCTGGGGTTGCAAAACACCAGGGGTGGGGGGAGCCTGCCTATTTTGACAGTCCTGAGCTCCACAATTTCTGATGGCAGCACTGCATTCTAGTATCAAGATAAAGTGCCTTTACCGTGCACTGTTGAACGCAGATTCCCGACTATCGGGAATCTGCACAGGCGCATGAACTGTTCTGCTCAGGCGCATGCTCCATTTTGTGCATGTGCAAAACCGCACGGCCGTTTGTGGGCGGGGAGGCGGCGGCGAGGCCCTCCGTTTCCCAAAATGGAGGCGTGTCTCCGCCGTTGGGGGGGAGGGAAGAAGCCAGGAACTTCGTCAGCTGACGGAGATTTCCTGACTTCTTCCTCACATCTGCGGCGGCCGGCTGCGTGACCCCATGGGTTACCTTAGCCGGCTGTTGTGCCGCAGAATATCCGATGCTGTGCTGGACAATGCATCTCGGATACATAATGCAGCAGGAGGTGTAGTTGTCCCTCTTGCTGTTGTTGGGGTACATGATTGAGAACTCCTCCCAGTTGTCCACCACCTGCCTCACAAATAGTTCACGCACCTCCCTTTCTATTAGTATCCAAATGGAAAAAACCTAGTCAAAGGGGTATATTTACTAAAGTGTGGGTTTTTAGAAATGGAGATGTTGCCCATAGCAACCAATGAGATTCCACTTAACATTTTTTGTAGCCCCTTCTAGAAGATAATAGCTAGAATCTGATTGTTGATCTCCACTTCTAAAAACCCGCACTTTAGTAAATATACCCCAAAGTCTTGTAGTGGACTGTGCCGCAATGCTAACGCAGGGGAATTGAGTTAGTCAGTATATATATCACAGAGAGAGAGCAGGGCCGGCCTGTGCCAAAGTATTTTGGTAAGCGGGAATAGATTTAGGCACCCCTCAGTTGACCTTTATCCTAGCTCGCTCATCACCCCCCATGGAGCCCCTCACAGCCCAGCACCCCTCACAGCACGCCCCCCCCATGGAGCCCCTCACAGCTCAGAATCCCTCACAGCACCCCTCCCCACAGCCCCAGTTTTCACAACTCCCCTCATTACAGCCCCTCTCACTCCCCTCATATCCACTCATCACAGCCCCCATATCCCCCTCATCACATCCCCTCATATCCCCTCTTCACATCCCCTCAACATAGCCCCTCTCACTCCCCCTCATCACAGTCACCTCCATCATAGTCCCTCATATCCCCTCTTCACAACACCTCATATCACCCTCATCACAGCCACTCCATCACAGCCCCTCATATCCCCTCTTCACAGCCCCTCAACATAGCCCCTCTCACTCCCCCTCATCACAGTCACCTCCATCACAGTCCCTCATATCCCCTCTTCACAGCCCCTCATATCACCCTCATCACAGCCACTCCATCACAGCCCCTCATATCCCCTCTTCACAGCCCCTCAACATAGCCCCTCTCACTCCCCCTCATCACAGTCACCTCCATCACAGTCCCTCATATCCCCTCTTCACAGCCCCTCATATCACCCTCATCACAGCCACTCCATCACAGCCCCTCATATCCCCTCTTCACAGCCCCTCAACATAGCCCCTCTCACTCCCCCTCATCACAGACACCTCCATTACAGTCCCCCTTCATCACAACCCCTTACTCAGATTTACCTGCTAGCTCCAACAGCGGCAGCAGAGGACTGAAGGCCGGGAACAGGTCTGGCTGGCAGTGATGTCGGCGGGCGCCCTGCTAAGCGCTGCGGCGCCCCTGCACAGGCAGCTGTGTCACAGTGACACAGTCTGCCCGGAGGCACATGACCCGTCACCTGGCCCCGCCCCATCCTGCGTAGGTCTCAGTGCAGCCAGCACTGCTCGGATCGGATTACGAAAGTGATGATCCACGGCCAGCTGCTGGCAGCGGATCATCACTTTGGTAATCTGATCGCTTCATCGCTCTATAGATGTGAGGGGAGGAGAGAGGTCCCTCCTCCCCCTCCAACAGGGACTCAAGCCTCCAGCCGGGTGACTGCCGCAGCGCCCTCCTCAGTCTGGCACTCTACGCGGCCGCGTACCCGGCGTATAGGTCGCGCCGGCCCTGAGAGAGACAGCTATATCTGTTTGTGCTGTCATTAATAAGCTTACATTTTACATACAGTATATTAGATATTCTAATAACTGCAGAATTGCTTTCTCATGCAGGTCTGAATCCATGGATAAGACTCCAGAAGAAGGAGACGAAACACTGTCACGACATGTATCGCATGCAATGAGAAACAGTTCTCCTACCCAGACTGGTTCCACATCACATAATGTGTCACCTGTCCAAGGCGGCTCCAGTAATGAGGACACAGAAGCAATAGGAAGCAATATGTTATATATGAACTTCCCCCAGATAGAGGAGCCTCTGTATGAAGATGTGACAGAGTTCACTAGGACGGCAAATCCAGCAGTAGAAGAACTGATTGCTACAGAATCGTCATATGTTCATTCACTTCGTCTACTCACTTCTCAAATTCAGCCCAAACTGGAGCAGGTATCCTAACGTGCTACACTAATTACATATACATTCTTTACTTTCATAAGCCACTGGCTCATAAAAAGATATTGTACCCTATGGAACCTACTATTTCTTCCTCCATCTGCACCACTCTAACACCCCCCACCCCCATCCGCACCAATCTGTCTTCCCTAATCTCTACTGGTGTTCTCACGTTGTGCTAGTCTGTACTCCCTCATCTGTACCAGTCTGCCTTCACCCATCTGCGCTGCTCTGTCTTCCCGCATCCATGCCACTCTGTACCCCCATCCACGTCCCTCTGTTCATTCAAACCGTGCCACTACCGTGCCACTATGTCTCCCCATTCGCACCGTGGTTTTCTACCCATCTGCATCACTTTGTCCCCCCCCATCTGCACCACTGTTTTCCACCCATCTGCATCACTTTGGCTCCTTCCCATCAGTGCTGCTTTATCTCCCCCCCCTCTCCACGCCTATCTGTCCCCATCTACACCACTCTGTCTCTTCCCCCATCCACTCCACTCTTAATGCCATCTATGTAGCTCTATCTTCTGCTCAGACATCAGTTGCATAGACTGCATGTGTGTATTCCAATGACACACAATTCTGTGAATTAGCAGCTCCACCATTTTGCGAGTGACAGCAATCTCACTCTCTGAGAGTGCTGAATCTGCAGTTAACCACAGGGTGTCATGGCACACCATATCTGTATTGTGCAATGAACATGTCCATTTATGCGTTGACCTTAATGATCGTAATTGCATTGCATTTTGAAGTTTCAGTGGCAGAAATTCAATAGGTTTTGTGAAATTTCAGATCATGTCTAAGAAGCCTTAATGGGACATGTGAAACCGTAAGGTTTTTTGTCTATAGAATATTATAAAGACACAGTCTAAGAAGCTGCTTTTTCATAATTTATTAATCATTAGGGTTTTGAGGAGCAAACCTGGCCACCTGCAGGTCAGAAGAACAACAGATAGGTACACTAGCACGGGTGGAGGGGCGGTCAGCAAATTAGAGGTGTTTTGGTAGTGCAGAGGGAGAGACAGCTGTGGGGGCAGGCTGCAGGTGTGTGGGGCAGTGGCGGCAGCAGCAGGGGTGCGGAGCAGTGGCAGCAACAGGGCCGTGCACATGAGCATCAGCGGGCGACAGACGGACTCACTGGTGCTGGGCATGCACCTGAGAAAATCAAATCAATAAGACATAGATGCATGGATGTATCGGTGAGATCCATCCATGCATCTGTTAAAAAATGAATGTGTAATATAAGAAATAAAATGACGTGCCCCCACAGCACAACCAGCACCGGGCTTTGGAGCCCCAGTGCTGGTTGTGCTAAATACAGGGAACAAATAACGTAGGGGTCCCCTCGAAAAAAACAGAATTCTCCCATAGAGAACTCCCAATGGGGGGGCGGTATGGTGTTTAAGGGGCTACACCTCAAAAGCTGTTGGAAGTACCGAGCTGAAATTTGGCATGGATGGGTAGAACTGTCGCTCGGTGCTGCATGCCAAATTTCGGGGCAAAAATAAAAAGTTAGGATTTAGTAACAATCTAATGTTCCAACTGTCAGTTTTTTCTGAGACACAGTTAGGACCACTTTTCTGCAGTTCTGTATGGGGGATGTTTGGGAAGGCATAACTCAGGGTAGGGGGCAAATTTAGACTTGGGGTTTGTTTTATTAGGTAGCTCTTGATTCAAAGTTGGTGCTTTTGAGGTTTGGGTAAATTAGAAAGTTACAGTTTTTAAACTATTACCTCACATATGTGCCATTATAGATATAGGAAGCTTTAATTTGTTGCTCAGCCTCAGTAGGTGCCTTCAGCAGGTGTACTCACTGTGGCTTCACTTGGGTGCACAAAGATGGCTGGGCAGTGCGGGCGGTAGCAGCGGTGGGATACGGGGGAAGGAAGCAGGCATTAGCTGCGGCCGAGATCCGGGGGTGGGTGGGGGCAACGGGCGTTGGCGGTAGAAAGATGCCGGCTTGGATCAGAGAGATCCGTGATGCCTGCATCTGTGTGTGATAAAAATAAACACAGATGCATGGACGGATCCGTGAGATCCGTCTGTGCTGCTGTGTTTAAAAAAATGAGAATGTTAAAAAAAAAAAGAAATAATAAATTGCGTGCCCACCCTAAAAAAAAAAAAATGAACAACCAGCACCGGGCTTTGCAGACCCAGTCCTGGTTGTGCTAAATATAGGGGAAAAATGACGTAGGGGTCCCCCGTATTAAGCACAACCAGCACTGGGCTATTCAGATCCAGTCCTGGTTGCCAAATTATGGGGGACAAACGACATAGGGGCCCCCTGTATTCAGTGCATCCAGCACTGGGCTCTGAGCTGGTCCTGGTTCTGGAAATACAGGGGGAAAAATGCATTGGGTCCCCCTCTATTAACCAGAACCAGCACCGGACCCTTTCTAACAGGGGGGTAATGCCACAGCCAGGGGAGACCTTTCACTGGGCCCCCTAGCCGAAGCATCACTCCTGACCGCTAGTCAGGCCAGGGAGCCCTGGGGACCCCCCCAGTAAAGGGGTCCTCCTCTCCAGGGCACCCCAGGCCCAGGCTGATAACCCGGGGCTATCCCTGGCACCCCTGGCTGGTGTGTGCGGGTTGATTGTGAACTGTAACTTTCTCAATTACCTGAACCCCAAAAGGCCCCAGTTCTGTACCTCCAATGGCTTTTGAGGTGTAGCCCCTTAAACGCCATGACCCCCCCTCCGGATTTCTCTCTGGAGATTTCCATTTTTTTCAATTCAGCCTTAATATAAGGGCATGACTGTGTCCTTATAATATTCCACAGACAAGAAACTTTACGGTTTCACATGTCCCATTGAGGTTTCTTAGACATGATCTGAAATTTCACAAAACTTATTGAATTTCTGCCTCTCAAACTTCAAAAAGCAATGCAATTACGATCATTAAGGCTGACACCCTGTGGTTAACTGCAGATTCAGCACTCTCACGGAGTGAGATTGCTATCACTCACAAAATGGTGGAGCTGCTAATTCACAGAATTGTGTGCTCATTGGAATACATCATATGCAGTCTATGCAACTGAGGTCTGAGCAGAACATAGAGCTGCGCAGATGGCATAAGAGTATGGTGGATGGGGCGGGAGAAGACATAGCGGTGTGGATGGGGCAGACAGAAAGGCGTGAAGAGGGGAAGATTAAGCAGTACAGATTGGGAAGAGCCAAAGTGACACTGTTTGTTTTATTATTTTATTGTACTGCACCTTCGCCTGGGGGGTGGCAGCCTTTAAGCTCTTTTTCATGGCTGCCGCCTGCCCCAGGACTTTCACGGCGACTTCACCTGGAGGGCGCTGCCCATCCAGGACTTTCGTGGCATCTTCTTGCTTCAGGTCTTCTCTCCTGCCACCCGGCCAACGGACTGGCCGGACGGCGCCTCGCGCTGGCTTTATATAAGCCAGACGAGGGGGCTAGGCGATGACGTCACGAGCCGTGATTGGTCCGCGGCGGCCATCTTTGAAGTTAAATAATGGCGCCGAGGCGTCATTTTTTAAATGGGTATGCACTGTTCTCACCATTGAAGTCAACGGTGAGAACCGTTCATTGGCTGGGAGGCGGAAGGCTCACCTCTCTCAGCCAATGAGCGCTCAGTGGCGGGGTTTCCATAGTGAAATCCCGCCGCTAAGCTTTCATTCGCGTCGTACTGTCCTTGTAGGACAGTGCCAATGTCTGTGGGTCTGCGCGCTGTTCTTTTTTTGTTTTGCCAAGCCTGGGGATTGCCTACTTTGGACCAATCCATGCATAGGAGACGTTGAGTATGGATATTTTTTCACAGGTACCCTACGGATAATCTACTGGAGAAGGGAACAGATGGCTACAGGGATACATAGGTATGTGTGCAGTGATCGCGCTGAGTGACAAAATATGTGGGTCCTAGGGACCCTCCACTTTACAAAAATGTGGTCTTACCCGACCATTTCTGGGTCCCATCATCATTTTTGCTTTAGAGCTCCCCATATGCCTCTCAGACCTTCCCACATGCCACCACACATCCCCACATGCCCCTAAATTGCCCATCTGATACACCAACAACATCAGATATCCCCACATGCCCCTTAAATGCATGTTTAATGCCTCCATAATCTTACTGGTGATCTGACTTTTCTGTACACAAAACCCATAGTGAATAAGTAGGGTTACCATATCATCCGTTACACTGGGACACTCATGGATTACACAGGTTCTGTGGTCCATTAAAACCAGGTGAAATCCAGGCTTTAGGTGAGCCAGACACAGAACGTAATTAATTCATGAGTGAACCGTTTTAAAGGGATAGTATGGTTAGCCTATGAATAACGCTATAGGTACTAAGAGGCATATTTATCAAAGGATATATGTGGTACATCCTAGAAGGCAACCATTTTCTGAGGTGGTATATAAATATTAACAACTACAGGATGTATGTACTGGAGACCACAGCTATATTCCAGATATCTGCTGCATTGCCCTAGCCCTGTTAGGGCAGGCAGGGTGTGTCTTTCAGAAAGGGACAGTCCGGGCGCCCGAATAAGGGATGTGGTTATTTAGAAAAGGGGACGTTTCCTTGAGATGCGTCCCCTTTTCATCACTGTAGGGGGCATGCCCAGCACTCAAGGAGATGCTGGGCTCCCCTCAAGCTCTCCCTCAGTGTGAATACATGCCATGTCGGTCACTGCGGCCCACAAGTGGGGAAAATGTTTTAACTTTTCACTGTATAGTAGGCCTTATTCACGTTATGTCACACAGTAGTGCCCCTTATAACACATTTATGCCACGCAGTAATGCCTTTTAAATATTTATGCCACGCAGTAATGCCCTTCACACATTATGCTACACAGTAATGCCCGGTCTTTACACATTATGCCGCACATTAATACCATTTACACATTTTGCCACAAATTAATACCCTTTACACATTATGCCACACAACCATGCCCGGCCTTTACACATTAATGCCCTTTACACAGTAATGCCCTTTCTTTACACATTATGCCATGCAGTAATACCCCTTACAAATTATGCCACACAGCCATGCCCGGCCTTTACACATTATGCCGCACATTAATGCCCGGTCTTTACACATTATACCTCACAGCAGTGCCCGTTCTTTACACATTATGCCCTGCAGTAATACCCCTTACAAATTATGCCACACAGCCAAGCCCGGCCTTTACACATTATGCCGCACATTAATGCCCGGTCTTTACACATTATGCCACACATCCCTGCCCGGCCTTTACACATTATGGCGCACATTAATGCCCTTTACACATTGTGTCTCACAGCACTGCCCGGCCTTTACTCATTATGCCACGCATTAATACCCCTTACAAATTGTGCCACGCAGTAATGCCCCTTATACATTATGCATCCCCCCCACCCCAGCAGCCTCTTACCTAACTTTGTCCCTCTTGCAGATCTAGACCCAGCGACAGGGGGGTACTAAGGGTGCTCCTGTCCCGGGCCCCAAGGTTTAGTGGGGCCTCTCCAAGTGTGGATGGTAATGCCTCGGTATGTGACATTGCTGCCGGGTGATGCGAGTTTCTCCCTACCTTACTATGCTTGGAGCTGCCTGCTCTGCACACTGTCGGATGAGCCACAGCGCCGGGATGGACAGGCGGCAGCTGGCCCTTGCATGGGCTGAGAACACTGCTGCTTGGTCCTCCCACCTTCATGGCTGCAGTCGGTACGGAGCACACTAGCGCACACACACATGCACTTTTCTCTCGAAGGGGGCCCCTCAAAGCAATTGTTGTGCTGGGCCCCAAGACTTCTGTTGCCGGCCTATTTGATTGACAGTGGTGCTTGTAGCGATGTATGCAGGCCGGCTTGGCAGGGACGCGTTGTGCTGCGGCCAGTCTCTGACAGCCTGACAGGGATTGGAAGCTGCACATCAGGTCCCCGGGGACTCGGCTGTTTTTTAAAAGTGAGTCCCCAGTCCTTAAAACTGGGTAAAATACGCTCTACAGCGGGTATTTGCGATCACTGGTGTGTGTACATGTGTGAGTGCATGTATGTTTAATAAACTTTTACTTTGTATGGTGTGTGTGTGTCATGTTTATTTAAATATTTATTTTGCTGTAGAACTACAGGTAGCAGCGGGCCCCTAATGCCCCACATGCTTGCTTGTACTTGTGGTTCTCCAAGTACCAACATGCGAGGGAGGGGAGGCTTACTGGGAACTGTAGTTCGACAGCAAAAGACAATATTATACCTCTATTTTATTACTCCACAGTACACTATCAACCCGGCACCCACCGCCCCAGGGGTGCCAGGGATAGCCCCGGGCTGTCAACCTATGCCTGGGGTGCCCTGGAGAGGAGGACCCCTTTATTGGGGGGGTCCCCAGCTCCCCAGGGATCCCCGGCCTGGGCTGACTAGCGGTCAGAGTTGATGCTTCGGCTGGGGGGCCTGGTGAAAGGGATCCCCGTCTGTGGCATCAGCCCCCCACTAGAAAAAGTCCAGTGCTGGTTCTGGATAATACAGGGGAAGCCATTTATTTCCCCTGTATTTCCAGAACCAGGACCGGATCAGAGCCCAGTGCTGGTTACGCTGTTTATGGGGGACCCCTACGTTTTTTTTTCCCCTCTTCTGGCAACCTGGACTGATTTTGATTAGCCTAGTGCTGGATGTGCTTAATATGGAGGACCTCTATGTCGTTTGTCCTCCCTATTTTACAAAACCAGCACTGGGTCACTAAATGCCCTGTGCTGTTTGCTCTTTTGTGGGGGGAGGGGGGCACACTGTTTTTTGTTTTGTTTTTTACACGTTACATTTTTTTTGCACACAGATGCAGGCTTCACGAGCCTGCATCTGCCACTGACGCCGGCTACCTCCCCCGGGTCCTACTGCCCGCCGCACGCCCCGCCTAGGCCGCTAACTGCCGCACCGCCGCCTGCATTCACCCCTATGTCTCAGCCGCCGCTGACGCCCGCTACCTCCCCCCGGGTCCTGGCCACAGCAAATGCCGGCTTCCTTCCCCCCAGTCCTGGCCCCCGCTACCGCCCGCAGAGGACAGCCATCTTGCTGCACCCAAGTGAAGCCACAGTGAGTTCACCTGCTGGAAGCTCCTACTGAGGCTGCGCAAGGAATTTAATCTTCCTATCTCTATTATGGCGCAATTGTGAGGTAATAGTTTAAAAACTGTAACTTTCTCAATTACCTGTACCCCAAAAGGCCCTACCCTGGAACAATAGCTACCTAATAAAACAAATCCCAAGTCTAAATTCACCCCCTACCCTGAGTTATGCCTTCCCAAAAATCTCCCATAGAGAACAGCAGAAAAGTGGTCCTAAATGAGAGCGACAGAAAAATCTGACAGTTGGAACTTTAGATTACTCCCAAATCCTCTTTTTTTTGCCCTGAAATTTGGCATGCAGCACCGAGAGACAGTTCTACCCGCCCATGCCAAATTTCAGCTCGGTACCTTATCTAACTTTTGAGGTGTAGCCCCTTAAACACCATGCCCCACCCCCTTCCTGAATTCTCTATGAAGATTTCCGTTTTTTTCGATTCAGTCTTAATATAAGGGCACGACTGTGCCCTTATAATAAATATATATGCAGGGCCATCTATGTGGGTTGCATATTGTCGCCATGCTGCTAAGTATACCCTGCCATGCATTTTTTTTTTGTTGCACCATTTGCAAATTTTTCTTGGTTGCTCATATATGTTATTGTGACCTGTATTTTTATGGAAATCTAATATGGCTGTATTTTTTACACTACTAAACTGATTATCTTGCATTGAAAGTGGTGTGCTGGTGTCTGTTTCTAGTTTCTTATTGGAACTTTAAGCTCATTGTATGTGTGTATGTATATGTGTGTATGTATATATACACATACTGTATTATGGAGTGGAGAGGCCAGGATCTCCGTCTGCTCACTGAGATTTCCTGGCCTCTTTTACTTATCTTCAGTGGCCGACCCCATGGTCACTCAGCCAGCCATAGGGATCGTAGATGCTGCTCGGATCAGTAGTGTATGCAGGAGGCATGACGCCTCCTGCTACTTTACCATATTACAGCTATTGCAGCTGCTACCATGTTTGCAGCTGCGATAACATGTCCATCTGCAGCTGAATCACCCCATCTGCAGTGATGTCTGAAACTCAAGTGATTTTGGAAGCTGTATTGATTTTTGTTCTGTAAGTCAGTCTGCTCCTGATATACCCCATTCCAAACGGTATGAGACTATGGCTGTCTGCACTGTCACTTTCTCCTAATTTGCATAGTTATCCAGGTTATAGGTGAGGTAAATGTAAAAAAATTAAGGCAGCAGGTGTACTTCAGGGGCCAGTCTTCAACCCGGGCAGCGCTGGGTATTCCAGCTTAAACCTGGTGCACAAAAAACAAAAATATATACATTTCTGATTTACTCTTGATTCGTGTCCAGCTTTGACGATCTAAACTCTCCGCTCCGATCACATGCCCATTTAAAACCTAAAATACTACCTAGACAACAAGTGAATATCTATCTAGATGGCCTTATGTCATTACAATATTATTACTTTCCCCAAAGCTCAGTGGTTCGGGCTTCTTTCTTTCCACAGCCCTTAGGGCAGCATCACAATGGCAATTTATTTGTACACACTGATTATGTATGTAAAAATCAGAAAATACATTTCCTGTTAAATGTTTTTAGTCATGGTAAGTCATCTGCTGGCTTTTGCTGATGACAGCAGATAGAACGCTACTGGAAAACCCATCTCTCTATAAATTGATGGTGTATGACAAGTACCTGGCACTTGTAGTGCATTCTGTGCTATTAAGCTGCGTTTTTCCACTGTGGAAATCTGAAGCGGTACGTCTCCAATGTGACACTACACTAATATGTCATTCCTCCTTCACATTCTTATGCTTAGTCTATTGGTATTCGCTGGAAAAGATTGGAAGCAAATAAACATATTAATAACTAAAGTAAGGTGATGAATTCTGCATACAGATGGCTAACATGAGATTCTCATTGGGTTCTTATCCTTTTATTATCTTCAAAAAATGAATACAAACTCATTGGGGCAGAACTATAGTTTATTTATTGAAATAGGATAAAATCAGACAGACGGCCATACTGGTTATTGTATCCCTCTGTTTTTGTTGGGCAGAGTAGTCCCTATAAGTTTCTACGGGGTCTGCGATCTGCCCATATACATCAAGTTCTGGACAGCTAAGCTCATTCAATGGTGTTAGTCCATTGTAGCTGATTGACAACAATAACGCAGGTTATATAAAAAAAAACTACAAGTCCTAGTACTAACAATTTGCAAAGTAAGTAATTTAGCCTGTGTCTTCTAGATCCCAGATATCGATGTGAAATGCCTCTTCTCCAACCTGGATGAAATTCTGTTGGTCCATGAGTCGTTCCTCCTTGAACTAACAAGGACAGAAAATGATGAGCAGGACCAACTTGCATGTATTGGTATGTGGAAGAATTAGACCATTGCATGCTGCTTTTAAAAGAAATTATTATCCACTTCATCCACTGGTCACAGGGCCTGAATCAGAGATGGACATTAATGCACAGCAGCACAGAAGCGGCCGTGTAATACTGTCCAACAAAATGTAAATGCAGCAGGAGGTTTCTGTAGACTAGGTCTTGGGTCACCTTCGCAACCATCGTGCTCCATTGGCTAGGCTGCATAAGCTGATGCTTACCTCAGCATGGCCGGTGCCTGGTCACTTGCGAGGCCAGGAAATCTGCGCCCACTGACGCAGACCCTGGTCTCGTCCCTTCCAGAAAACGGGGGCGTCACCTCCCATTTCCGGGAACGGTGGCCAGCCCACATCCCACAAACGCAGCATGTCAATCATACTGCAGCTTGGAGGGACTGTGAGCGAGATCACAGGACCAGTTCTGCGCATGTGCAGACGGGTCCTGCGTCTGCGCAGATCCTTAAACATCGGATATGTAAGCTAACTATCGGGTTTGTATACATCCCTGAATCAGGACCATAGGCTAAACATGTGAATGTGTGTTTTGTTCTTTTCAGGAATTCTGTTTCAGGAATTCAGTAAGGATATGGAAAATGCTTATACCATATATTGTTCTGGATATACAAGAGCTGCATCGCTGCTGCAGCACTACCAGGAAACGCATGTAGCTGGAAAGATCAGTGAAGTACTGATGTGAGTACCATGACATACCATTACACAACTTTTTGACTCATATCGAACAGGGAATGAATCTGGTTTTAATTTTTAGATAAATAATTATATATAAAATGAGATCTCTATCTTGGTCTCTCCATCCTTTGTGATTATTGTGAAGACCTCGCAGTACTTGATACTGTTTTTAATGTATTTTGGGATATTAAGGCAGCAGGTTTCAAGCTGACAGATGTTGTAGTAAATATACAATTTTAATCCTCATACTGGTAGAAACGTTTGCGTCTGAGTGGTGGTGAACAATGTTAGTGCACATGACCTAAACAAATCAAGCAAAAGCTGCCAACAGCAATCAGTGGTGAAAAAAAAGGATGGTTAAACTAAGTAGTAGTAACAGGCAAAATGAAATTGATATAATGACAGAAGATGAGAAGTGTAGTTCTAGAGTTTTCTAGATAATTATTAAATCATGCCTCTGGTAAGAAAAAGGGACCCATCCAGGAAGTGCTCCAGGGAAGGGAAAATGAGTAATGTCGGGTGGAGAGGTCTAATGGTGTGATATGTTAAGTGGTAGCACCTCAAGATGATACTGGAAAACTTCATAAATGTTTTCCAAAGTCTGAACAATGCCCCAGCTGTGTTCCAGAATTTTGTTGACAACATTTTTTGAGACCCACTTTACATCAGTGTTGTAGTTTACTTGAATGACATCCTCCTCTTTACTGCTGATGTCCAGACTCACCGTCGCCATGTATTGCAAACTGGAACGAGGTGGACACCATTCCTTTCCTTGGGTACATAGGCCCTCATTCAGAGCCACTCGCTAGCGGCAGTACGCTCGTTCCGAGCGATGTTTGCACATCTGCGCATGCGTACGGTTTTTAGTACGCATGCGCGAACCAGTCAGTGCGGCCGAAAATCATTTGTACGCAATATAGCGAGTGCCTGCTATTTTGAGTGACAGAATGAGGCGTATGTGGGTGGTAACAGGGGAAGGTGCTTGAAAACGGGGAGTGGAGATCCGAACGCAGGCGTGCCAAAAGGTCAAAACGGGCTTTTTATGGGTGTGCATAATTAATACAGCAGCGTCAATGACCACGTCACTTGGTTTTTTTTAACTCAGAACTGCTCGCAAAATAGCGGTTGAAAAAACCAACCACAAGAATAGCGAGCAGTTCTTATCCTGTTCGATGTACTTGATTAATCTAATAAATAGCGGACATGACGTATGGTGCGAGCGGCCAGGGGGCGTTTTTATCAAATAAACGAGCGTATGTTTCGCTCGCTCGTTCAGACTTAGAGGTGTGAACAGACTGCAATGTGCGAACGGATCATTTGCATAGCCACCCCTTGTTTTTGAACGAACGTACGCAAATAGCGAACGGCTCTGAATAAGGGCCATAATCTTGTGGTCCGGTCTGCGAATAGATGCAGACAAAGTCCACGCAATCCTCAATATGCCTCAGCCCACCATTTTAAAGGCAGTCCCATGATTCTTAGGCTTCTCTAATTATTATTGTAAACTTATCCGGGGTTACGACACAGTGGTTGCCCCATTCTTGCCAAGAAAGGGAGCAACCCAGCAAAATGGCCTAGTCCAAAATCCGCATTCCAGTAATTGAAGGAGGCCTTCATTTCAGCTCCCATTCTCATACAGCCAAGCATTGCTACTCCCTTCTCTCTGGAGGTGGATGCCTGATCAATCGGAGTAGGGGCAGTCCCCTCTCATAGAGCACCAGACAGGCCGTTACATCCATGTGGGTTCTTATCTAGGACATTTCTGATAACAGAAATCAATTATGCAATCAGAGACAAAGAATTGCTCACTATGAACTAGCACTCGAAGAGTGGAGACACTTGTTGAAAGTGGCACATTGTCCGATCACCATTTACAGAGACCATAAAAATCTATTCTTTCTCAAATCAGCTTAATGTATGAATCCACGGCTAGCTCGATGGTCATTGTTCTACGTACAATTTGATATCTAAGTGACATTTTGCCTGGGTTCCAAGAATCGTAAAGCTGACCCTTTATCGTGATCTATGGTAAAGGATGAAGGATCTGCAACCTTCGAGCTACATCCCATCATAAATCCTTTATGTATTGCAGCTACTACTTCGACCATTACCCCTCCTCTGGGTAAAACACTAAGGGCTCGATTGAGACCCGGTCGCAAGATGTGAACGCTCGTTTCCAGCATATGCAAATTCGGAAAAGTGAATTCATGGCATGCGAATGCACGGCAAGGCATAAGTACGTCCACTATGTCTGGCCGTACGATCGCTTTGTGTATGCAGACGCCCACCAGCCTATCTAGAGCACGTCATCCGCAGGAAGTGTATGCAACCATCAGGGTACCATTGGAAGCGGATGCAGCGCTTGAGGTAGACTACACCCTACCTCAAGCACTTTGATCACTTCAGTGTGAAATACAACCAGGTGACATGACTATGACGCTGCCTGTTAATTATGCATGCCTCTGAAACGGCGTTATTTTGGTCAGGCACACCTGCATTCACATCTACGTTGCCCCGTTTCTAGTTGCCTGCCCTTTAACACCCACAAACAGCTTCTCCTGTCACTCACTCTGCTGGGTAGTCTATGCGCAAGCGAGCGAACGCATCCCGAGCTTTCGCGCACACGCACTGTGATGCATGCGCAGAATGCGAAAATCGGCCAGCTAGGAGCGAACACTTCATAGCGTCCGGGTCTGAATCAGCTCATAATTCCTGAGTATATGTGCAAAAAATCACTTAATTGGGCTGATTGTTCTAAGGACCTCATTCAGAGCCGGATGCTATTTGCGCTCGCTCTTTCAGAAAAAAAGGGGTGGCTATTCAAATGAACCGTTCGCTCTTTGCGGTCTGTTCACGCCTCTAGGTCTGAACGAGCGAACAAAACTTGCGGTCGTTTTTTGGAAAACTACGCCCCCTGACCGCACGCATCCTACGTCATGTCCGCTATTTATTAGATTAATCGACTACATCGACCAGCGTTTGAACTGCTCGCTATTCTTGTGGTTGGTTTTTCCTACCGCAATCTTGCGAGCAGTTCTGACTATAAAATAACCCAGTGACGTGGTCAATGATGCTGCTGTATTAATTATGCACACCCATAAAACGCCCGTTTTGACCTTTAAGCACGCCTGCGTTCGGATCTCCACTCCCCGTTTTCAAGCACCTTCCCCTGTTACCACCCACATACGCCTCCTCCTGTCACTCAAAATAGCAGGCATTCGCTATTTAGCGAACAAACGATTTTCGGCCGCACTGACTGGTTCGCGCATGCGTATTACGATCCGTACGCATGCGCAGTTGTGCAAACATCGCTCGGAATGAACGAGCGGCCGCATACGAGCGGCTCTGAATCAGGCCCTAAATTCGCTGGGAATGCAGGAGTGCGTAAGACACAAGAATTTATTCTCCAGAATTACTGATGGCCCACTCAACAATTTGTTGCAGCTTGCTCTAGATGTGCTCAGCACAAAAGCTCCAAACAAGCTCCAGCAGCTCAACTTCTGCCTCAGGACCTGATTCAGAGCCGCTCGTAAGCGGCCGCTCGTTCGTTCCGAGCGATGTTCGCACAACTGCGCATGCGTACGGATCGTAATACGCATGCGCGAAACAGTCAGTGCGGCCGAAAATAGTTTGTTCGCTAAATAGCGAAGGCCTGCTATTTTGAGTGACAGGATGAGGCGTATGTGGGTGATAACAGGGGAAGGTGCTTGAAAACGGGGAGTGGAGATCCGAACGCAGGCGTGCTTAAAGGTCAAAACGGGCGTTTTATGGGTGTGCATAATTAATACAGCAGCATCATTGACCACGTCACTGGGTTATTTTATAGTCAGAACTGCTCGCAAGATTGCAGTAGGAAAAACCAACCACAAGAATAGCGAGCAGTTCATACGCTGGTCGATGTACTCGATTAATCTAATAAATAGCGGACATGACGCAGGATGCGAGCGGCCAGGGGGCGTAGTGTTCCAAAAAACTACCGCATGTTTGGTTCGCTCGTTCAGACCTAGAGGCGTGAACAAACCGCAAAGAGCGAACGGTTCATTTGAATAGCCACCCCTTTTTACTGAACGAGCGAGCGCAAATAGCGTCTGGCTTTGAATCAGGCCCTCAGTTTAAAATACTCCCTGGACTCCCACCAATGGGTTTTATGACTGATCTACCTGCTAATAAATTCACCAGCATATTTGTCATAGTACATTGATTCTTAAAAATGTCCTACTTTTTTCCTCTTTTTTGTCTTTCGTCAGCTCCAGTATTAGCTCAACTTTTCGTCAAATAAATATTTTGCCTTCATGGGTGTCCAGCAGAAATTGTATTTGATCATGGTGTCTAGTTTGTAGCACAATTCTGTCGATCTTTGTGTAAGGCTTTACAGATTAAACTCAACTTCTCATTGGCTTACCACCCACAGTCCAATGGTAAGACCAAACAAGTTAATCAAGACTTAGAGACCTTCCTGCAGTTATATGTCCCTTGGGCAGAATTTGCACATACCAACTGTTACCAACATACCACAAATCCACTTCTTCATTTCCGTTTCACATTGTGCATGGTCTGCATCTTTAGATTACCAGCAGTTACTCCATTATCTTCAACGTCTGTTCCAGCTTTAGAGTCGTTCTTCAGGAATTTTGCCTAAAATCTGCAACAAGTACGAGCCTCTTTTTTGTAAAGCGTCTCAAGACTACAAATCCAAGCCAATAGGAATTGACGAGCCATTCTTAGCCTACGATCAGGAGACAGGGACTGGTTTTCTAAGAGTGCCATCAATTAAATGTGCTCCCCACTTCATTGGGCCATTCAGAATCACTCAAGTGCACAATCCAGTTTATTACAAGTTGCAGTTGCCTCCAAATCTCTGGGTCCCCAATTATTTTCACATTTCCCTGTTGAAACCTCTGGAGCTGAATCAATTCTATACACCCAAAAAAGGTTCTCCAAAAAATACAAACCAAGCATGGGAAAGAAATTTTGGATTCTTGTTCCAATATCTTGTTGATTAAATGGGATACAGTCCAGAAGAGAGATCCTGGATCACGGCCTAATGTACACGCTCCAAGTCTGCTCCAAAAATTTGATTTTCATTTTACATCCAAACCTCACAAAAAGTATCCATTGGCCACTAGTAAGGGGGGATTACTGTCATGCATTGGGGTCTTAGATGGTGTCATGTCATCGCCATCCATGCCCCTCCTGGTTGTGCCTGGCATTCCAGAGACCTTGGATAGCACATCTCCTGACAAATTACCCTCTGATAGCACCTTTGGTGGCAGAGCATGGGTGCCACCACTTTGTATTTCTTCATGTGACTACATCAACCTTCCAGATTCCTACAGCTTTGCTCACATGATCTGTCTCACCAGCACCCTATTTAACCCGGCGTCAGTACGGTAGAAAATTGTTACACCAGCAGTCAGGTGGGTCAAAATGACCCTGACGTATTTAACCCCACATTTCTAATTTTTTTGCAAAGATTTGTAAATCCATCGGTATATTTTAGTTAAAGGACTCATAAAAAAGTTATTTATGTAAAATAAAAGACCTTAGAAGTCATGTTAGGAACTTTATTTTACTATTATGAAAAACTATGAAATTAATTAACAAAAATAGACATCCTTAGACTCAGTCTCACTGTTATTAAACTAGATAAAAGTTAACTTTTTGACATAAATTTTATGTTTTGGTGTTTGACCATCGCGACCATCGGGCTTGCGACGGAGACCCTGCGGTAGGGTCTCGAAGCCGCAAGCCCTGGAGTGATTTTGGCTCTATCAGAGCCAAAATCACTCCCACTGACATCACTAGTGATGTCAGTGGGCCGGCTTCTGACGGTAGGCGTTCCCATGGGAACGCCTCCGTCTGGCAGGCACGCCCACCAAAGGGGGCGTGCTGTCAATCAACATCGACAGCACACCCCCTTTGGTGCGAGACCCGGAGCGATGGAGAACCCGTCGCTCGCCGGGTCTCGCGCATGCGCACGACGGAGCTCCCTCCGTCGTGCGCATGCGCAGTGGGGGAACTTCGACCCGCTTGCGAGCGTCCTGCGCTCGCGAGCGGGTCTGAATGACCCCCTAAATGCAAAGTCTTATTCTAATCACGTTCTTGCACCATATCACCACACTTGCTGCAGTACGGACCAATATGTTCGGGACAAATAAACTTGTTACAGTTTGTGCATGTGTGGGTGGTCTTGCGATCTTTTTTAGCAGGACAAACTTGACATCTTTTCCGTACACCTTGAACTTTTGCTGGTGGCTCCTCAGAAGACTCTCCAAGGAAATCTCCGATTCTCTTTCGCATTTCTCTCGTTAGCCGGAAGACATCTTTCCGAGTGCTGAAGTGGTCATTTATAAAAGCAAGACCTAAGTTTTTCAGGAATCAACACCGTTTTATGGGTTTACCATTATTATTCCCATGTATTATATACCGATTTCCAGACATAATCAGTGTGGCATAAAAAATTGTCTTGGGCCATTTTTTTGAGTTGCGACTCACATTGTACGTGGAACAAAGATCATCAGCAACGTCTACCCCACCTTTTCGTCAAATAATAAAATGTATTTGTTTCAGGTTTTTTGCTGTAGTGCGCTCAGAGGTATATTATCATCATCGCTGTCAGAAGCCTCCTGCTCTGTGTCACTCTGCTGGCTACGTATACTAACGTGATCTTCATTTACCTCACTTTCTGTTGAATGATCAATTTGTTTTGAATCAGAATCCTCTAAAAAAGATAAAATACGTTGCCGTTCACGTTCCACGCGATCCATTTTGAAGAATTACCTATAAATAACAAAAAACATAAACAATAAACACTACACTAATGTGGCACAAAATTGTAACATCGACTGTAAGGTTGGGTCATATTTACCTTTTTGACATTTGCACACGTCTATCTCCCTGCGCAGTCGCACGTCAACTAAGCTGTGGCGAAAAACAAGAAGTGAGTCGTCTTAACTCCAGGTACTGAGAAGTTTGGCAACATCGCATTACATTACAAAAAAATACACACAAGAGAAAACTGCCCGGGTCATATTGATCCAACCTGACTGACGCCCGGTTAAACCTCCTGCTGGCATGCTCATTGCCAGAACAACACTCTACTTCCTAAGAGCAGCATCCTGGCTCCTTGCTGCACTCGCTTCCAGCTTCTCTTCCAGTTTACAATCTGCATTTTCAAAGAGCATCAGTATCTGTCTGCAGTTACTAACTACTTGAGTATACTTGTGCATCCTACAGCTTATTCACTCCGCATTTATTTCAAGTATCTACCTCCTGGACTGTTCTGCAATTCACATCTATTCCAGCAGGCACTTTACTATACGCCGTTGCATTCCACTATATCCTACTATCTGCAGAGTGCAGTCGCAAGTATCTGTTGTCACACCTACAACCTGTCAACCTGCTGTACCATAGTTCTAGAGACTATATTCATCATGCTTCCAGCACTCCATTCCGAGTATTCCTTAGACTATATCCATTGTGCTTCTGGCACTCTATTCCGAATATTCATTAGACTACATCCATTGTGCTTCTGGCACTCTATTCCGAATATTCATTAGACTACATCCATTGTGCTCCTGGCACTCCATTCCAAAGGATTCATTAGACTATATCCATTGTGCTTCTGGCACTCTATTCCGAATATTCATTAGACTACATCCATTGTGCTCCTGGCACTCCATTCCAAAGGATTCATTAGACTATATCCATTGTGCTTCCGGAACTCCTTTTCGAGTATTCATTAGACTATGGGCCTGATTCAGACCCGTTCGCTATATGTGTGCACTCGCAAGCGGCCCGATGTTCGGGCATGCTTCGTTGTGCGCATGCGCGAACTACTCACTGCGATCGCATACCACACGCTCGCCCTGCAAAGACAGCCCAGTGCAGTGAGTGACAGGAGAGGCCATTTGTGGGTGGTAACGGGCAGTCCAGTAAAAATGGGGGGTTGGCGATGCGAACACAGGCGTGCCTGAGTGTTTCAACGCAGTTTCAGAGGCTTGCATAATTAACAGGCAGCGTCATAGTGCACGTCACTTGGCTTTTTTTACACTGAAATGCTCGCGGGGCTTGTGGTAGGGTAAGGCTACCACAAGCACTGCGTTCGCATCCAATGGTCCTCGATGTACCAATGTTTTCATACACTTCCTGGAGATGACGTGTGCCAGTGGGCGTCTCTACATACGCTAAGGTGTGTCTGCATATGCAGAGCGATCGCTCGCACAGCCAAAGTGGGTGTGCTTATGCCTTGGCAAGCGATCGCATCCCATGACGTCAATTTGGAAAGTTTACATTCGCTCAGAGCGAGCGTACGCATCTAGCGGCCAGGCCTGAATCAGGCCCTATATCCATTGTGCTTCTGGCACTCTATTCCGAGTATTCATTAGACTATATCCATTGTGCTTCTGGAACTCTATTCTGAGTAATCATTAGACTATATCCATTGTGCTTCCGGCACTCCTTTCCGAGGATTCATTAGACTGTACTCATAACATCCATACAGCCATTTATCAAGGCATTAAGCTTCTGCCATTCTCCTAACCACATACACAAGAAGACAGTCTGCGGCACTTGGGAACAGTAATAAAGACCTCCGCGTGTACAGACCCTGAGGAAATGGATTGGAGCCTTGAAACGTTTGGTCAGTGTAAACATTTACTATACTATTACCCCTGAGTGGCGTCTCTACTCCTGGAGTGTCTATGCTTCCAATACAGGTTAATAGGGCAAGTTGTTTGACAGTCTAAGAGAACCGGTAGGATATATATAATATTATAATAATTTTTTATTTTTTGTTATGGCATTGATAACATATATAACCATAGACACCCTCCCCCCCCCCCACACTCACATAGCTATTATGTACTACAAGTTATAAACCCAGCAGTTTTCACATCTTAAATACTGTGCAAGGAAATTAAAAGCTGACCTTATTGTTTCTGCAAATATGAACCGTTCAGTAGTCCAGCCAGTGATGTAACTACTCCCATGGGCATAGATTTTTTTTTTACTCTTTATTTTAATTAATTACAGTATATCTTTTGTGATAATAGGAGTGCATGAATGGATGTCCCTAATGTCCAGCATTAATAGACTGAGCATTTAGAGCAAATGGTAAAGCTTTATTGCATCCAACAGGAGCAGGGTCAAATGAATAATAGCAAAAGGTATTATTTTATACTATGGGCCTGATTCAGAGCCGGACGCTCTGACCACAGCGCTCGCTCTGAATCAGTGCCCTCCTACCTAAAAATGGAGCGGCCCCCTGGCCTCTCGCATAGCTGTGGGTGACCACCCACAGCATATGCGAGCGGTTAAAAGATGGTCAAGACCATTGCGACCATCGGGCTTGTGATGAGACTCTGCGGTAGGGTCTCGGTGACCGCAAGCCCTGGAGTGATTTTGGCTCTATCAGAGCCAAAATCACTCCCACTGACATCACTAGTGATGTCAGTGGGGCCGGACCCAGACGGTAGGCGTTCCCATGGGAACGCCTCCGTCTGGCAGCCACGCCCCCGGCACGCCCACCAAAGGGGGCGTGCTGTCAGTCACCATCGACAGCACGCCCCCTTTGGTGCGAGACCCGGAGCGACAGCTTGGCTGTCGCTGTCCGGGTCTCGCGCATGCGCACGACGGAGCTCCCTCCGTCGTGCGCATGCGCATTGGGGTAACATCGACCCGCTTGCGAGCGGGTCTGAATGACCCCCTATGGGTGCTGCTTCAACACTTAGGAAATCATGCATATAAATGTTACACACAAATTATTGCAGTGTCACTGCGGTTTATTCTAAAACTATTAGAAGTCATTGAATTGTAATGATATACAAAATGCATTTGTATGATCTACACAAAACATATGTTATTGTTTTTAATAATTTCAAAACCTGTTTTCTGTTTCATCATCAATGCACAAAGCAGTGCATCATCCGCACATCCGGATATTTCCTTCTACCTTGTTATGCCTGTGCAGCGTATCACCAAGTACCCCTTGTTACTTCAGCAAATACAGCACACCGCCCACCAGTACATAAACTCACAAAGTGCACTGCAGCAAGCCCTTGACACTATGAAGGAGGTGAATGTCAACATCAATGAAAACAAGAGACGCAAAGATGTTGGTGAGATGTAAATCATACCTGATAGACAAGTATCCATGTGTGCTAGTTTATGTTGGACAGTTATTTCCAGTTTTTGCTATTCCAAATGTAGGGGGCCTGGCTGTAGTAAGGCCCGCAGCAATTACTGTAACCTTTTGAAACGCCCTGCTAGCATTCATTCACACTGTGCCTGAAGGCCTAATGACCATGGTGTTGCCAGTTGTGTGACATACACGCCATTGGGTTGCCATCATACCAGTTCACCTAAAGCAATTTTGAAGCCCAACACAAACCAGACAGGTTTATCAGAACAATCCATTAACACAATATTTTCAGTTACATACGTTCAACAGTACATGAAGTGATATGACAAATTTTACAGTATAGAATTCTAACATCATACTTAAGAGGATGAGTGACCCTGGCTCATAGACTTGTAACATGGGCAGGGAGGGGGATGGACCCTTTTCCCTCATTGGTGTTTCAAAACATGGCCACAGTAGCAGTAGCACACTATGTAATACGATTTTACTAGACCTGTGGCCACAACATGCAGTATAAAGAGCTAGTGCTCATGATCAGTGGCAGCAGCTTCTCCTACCAAGGCTGCTGTGTGAGTGGATCTGAGTGCTCAGTGCATCGGACCAGAGAGCAGCTGCCACCAAGAAAAGATAGGCGTCTTCACATGAGGTGGGAGAATGTGTGCTTAGAAAGCTCAGATTTGTCTCCTATTGTTTATATAATTTATGTATGTTTACTATGAGATGCATATTGGTTATATTATTTGTTATGGGATGTTTAACCTTTCCCTAACTTGTTATGTTGTTTATATGAGATACCATATGTTTTTGTAACCTATACTAGAGAACAGTGTTTCCAACACTTGGTCTTCAATGAACCTTAACGCTGCAGACTTTACAGATCTGATCTCCTCAGTACCACAATTGAAATAATTATCCGTGGATCTTTTAAAATGTGTCAGCAAGTAAAAAAAACAGCCCTGCACCAACTAGGAGATTTGGAACGTATACACTGTTAATGGTCCCCGAGGACAGAGTTGAAGAGACAATGCTATTGACCATCTGTAGAGTTAATTATTAATACTGTATAACATACACTATGTAGTGTATAAGGAGACCAATGTGTACATATACAGTCAGGTCCATAAATATTGGGACATTGACAGAATTTTCATATTTTGGCCTCTAGTCACCACCACAATGGCTTTGAAATGAAACAAACAAGATGTGCTTTAACTGCAGACTTTCAGATTTAATTTGAGGGTAATTACATCCAAATCAGTTGAACGGTGTAGGAATTACAACAATTTCTATATGTGCCTCCCACATTTTAAGGGGCCAAAAGTAATGGGACAAACTAAACAATCCTAAATCTAACTTTCACTTTTTAATACTTTGTTGCAAATCCTTTACAGGCAATTACAGCCTGAAGTCTGAAACGAATAGACATCACCAGACGCTGGGTTTCATCCCTGGTGATGCTCTGCCAGGCCTCTACTGCAAATGTCTTCAGTTCCTGCTTGTTCTTGTGGCATTTTCCCTTCAGTTTTGTCTTCATCAAGTGAAATGCATGCTCAGTCGGATTCAGGTCAGTGGATTGACTTGGCCATTGCATAACATTCCACTTTTTAGCCTTAAAAAACTCTTTGGTTGCTTTGCAGTATGCTTTAGGTTATTGTCCATCTGCACTGTGAAGCACCGTCCAATGAGTTCTGAAGCATTTGACTGAATATGAGCATACACTTCAGAATTCATTCTGCTGCTTTTGTCAGCAGTCACATCATCAATAAATACAAGGGAACCAGTTCCATTGGCAGCCATACATGCCCACGCCATGACACTACCACCACCATGCTTCACTGATGAGGTGGTATGTTTTGGATCATGAGCAGTTCCTTTCCTTCTCCATACTCTTCTCTTCCCATCACTGTGGTACAAGTTGACCTTTGTCTCATCTGTCCATAGGATGTTGTTCCAGAACTGTAATGGCTTTTTTAGATGTTGTTTGGCAAACTCTAATCTGGTCTTTCTGTTTTTGTGGCTCACCAATGGTTTACATCTTGTGGTGAACCCTCTATATTCACTCTTGTGAAGTCTTCTCTTGATTGTTGACTTTGACACATATACACCTACCTCCTAGAGAGTGTTCTTGATTTGGCCAACTGTTGTGAAGGGGTTTTTCTTCACCAAGGAAATAATTCTTCTGTCATCCACCACAGTCGTTTTCCGTGGTCTTCCGGGTCTTTTGGTGTTGCTGAGCTCTCCGGTGCGTTCTTTCTTTTTACGAATGTTCCAAACAGTTGATTTGGCCACACCTAATGTTTTTGCTATCTCTCTTATGGGTTTGTTTTGATTTTTCAGCCTAATGATGGCTTGCTTCACTGATAGTGACAGCTCTTTTGGATCTCATATTGAGAGTCGACAGCAACTGATTCCAAATGCAAATGTCACACCTAGAATCAACTCCAGACCTTTTACCTGCTTAATTGATAATGAAATAACGAGGGAATAGCCCACACCTGTCCATGAAATAGCTTTTGAGTTGATAGTCCCTTTACTTTTGGCCCCTTAAAAAGTGGGAGGCACATATAGAAACCGTTGTAATTCCTACACCGTTCACCTGATTTGGATGTAATTACCCTCAAATTAAATCTGAAAGTCTGCAGTTAAAGCACATCCTGTTTGTTTCATTTCAAAACCATTGTGGTGGTGAATAGAGGCCAAAATATGAAAATTCTGTCAATGTCCCAATATTTATGGACCTGACTGTATGTCCTGGGCTAGTGCTAGGTTGTACTCCTCGACTCCCGGACTTCCTCTAATGGTCCGCAAAGCAGGGGACTTGGATTGAGGAATGGTGCCCACATTCAGGGAAAATAAGGGTTCAGCTCAGACGGGTTACCCTACTGCCACATCTAACTGCTTATGATGTCTTACATATGCTGTACTTTGTATAAGGCATACTATAGATTGTTAAGTGATAATAATGCCCTCTTCTGGCTTTACAGAAAATGTAGTGAATATTAATGTACAGGAAGCAATGAGCTGCCTCTGCACACAGTTGACTGTCCTTTTACATGGAGACTTTTTTTGTGCTTCTTTATTCATAATTGTTATGAGAATTAAAAGTGGATGCAATGCATTTCTTGATGTAAAGTAAAATAAATTTACAAACCCCCTCAACCCTCCCCCAATAAAATAAAAACTAATGATAAAAAAAAATAAAAAGGTTTTTAATGGTTATTACAAGACTGAATGAATTGAACACAAAGAGAACTGTCCCTCCAGTGAAATGGGTGCGCTTGACCAGTACACTTTGGATTTCATATCTGTGGCGCACTTCATAGGTCAAAGGTTCCCAATTCGGTCCTCAAGGCACCCTAACGGTCCTGCTTTTAAGGATAACCATGCTTGGGGGCGCTGGTGACTTTATTAGTACCTTTTAGTCTTTTGAATTAACCATCTGTGCTCAACCATGGATATCCTTAAAACCTGGAACGTTAGCATGCCATGAGGACAGAGTTTGGGAACCTCTGCCATAGGTCCTTCTAAGCAAATCACTTTCCTCTGAAGCATGGTCATGTGACAGACCACAATCCTCCAGAAAGTCACAAATATCACACTCCATTGTTTCTGGTTCCTTTCCATGGCCCAATGCATTGTAAGAAGAAGGGAGCAGAGGGATAGGGCAGACAGTGCTGTGTTACCCATGGGCATACAATTGGTCTCTGGTATAGGTTACAAAAAACATGTATCTCATATAAATAACATAAGTAGTTAAGGAAAGGTTAAACATCCCATAACAAATATACTTGCATAAATATAACCAATGTCTATTTGCTTCTATAGTTGTTAAGCATTTATGTAGAACATAGAACAATTTTAAAACAAGTGGCTGGCTGAGAGAAACAACTCTTAGATTATGACCAATGCTCATGAAATCTTCTCAAAATGTTCACTATTCATTTTCAGCCACCAAATACCTGCATTCAGACCAGCAAACCTTAATGGACAAAGTATCCCATCTGAATACTCATACCATCTCTAAGAAATCTCGGCGTCTAAGCCAGTTTTTAAAGCAACAAGCAGGAATGGCTCCCAAGGTATGAGTGTGTGTAGCCCTTTTCATCAAACATTCTAAACACTGAATTCAGGCAGTGTAACAAAGGTGACAACTAGCTTTTTAATTCTCGTTCCCCCTTCTTTTTTTTTTAACAATGGCAACATGATCAACTTATCTATTTTTCTTATTGTAAGTTGATACAAGCAATAAAACTGCTTCAGTAGTTAAGTGATGACCTGAAACAAAAATATAGGAATTGGATTTATCTGGGGTTTATTAGGCATTTGATGATTTCCTAATCTCCCAGTTCTATTTTTGTGTGTCAAAGACAATGCTACTTCCTCTCTTTTTAAAGACTGACTTTCTTGTTTTGCTGTTTTTACATCTGGAAATTTTTAACAGTTCTTAGAATTCAAACTACAATGATACTTGTAGGTCATTAAATGTAGTGTGAATATTTTCTTGTAGCTGTCTTGCTGCTTGTAGCATCCTAAAGCAGGGCCATTCTGTGAGATAATCCTGCAAATCTGGCAGATTAATTATCATTCAGAACTATTATGTTACAGTGTGGGCATGAACGATGATCTGCCCTACGCTTAATAACCGCAAATAAGGATGTGCTCTGTTGACTTGGTTTTCTAGCATACCATAGTTCAGCAAGTATATGGGAATTCACAATGGTTTAAGGACAATTCCCTAGATAGGTTCCAATTGAAACATCACTTTCTTCTTCAGGGTCCATAGGGGATCCACAGGAATAACCATGGGATGTAGGTGGTTGGAGCTAATCCCAAACAGTTAAAGCTTTAGCACCCAGGATACCCTGGTCCTCATCCACTGTACCCCGCACCCAGCCAAAGGCAGACAGTGTAAGTTTGGTGCCGCCAGGAGCCGGGTTGCACCTTTAGACAGGGGGGCTGCAGTAAGCAGCCCCAAGCTTTATTTTTCTGATTTATTTTATTTCCTAGTATTTTTTTTCATCAGAGCAAGCAGCACAGGGCGTCCTAATGGCCGCCTGCGCTGCTGCTCCAAAAAACCCCGCCGGCACCGCAACACCGGTGAGCAGACCGGTGATTATGGCGGACACCAGAGGGGCTCAGCTAGCCGCTCCACTGGGGACTTGGGGCTGCAACCGGACAAAACGGGAGGCAGGTAAGTCGATTCCGCGCTTGCAGAATATAGTGGTATACTGTCTTAACTTTCTGACTGTCAGTTACCTCTATCCCCGCTGCTCTTTCATAACCCTCAACTACCAGGTGTGTAAGGGTAAATTATTACTTCGCATTTACCTGTATTGGTGAAGGGTGTCACATTGCATTACTAGCTATACACTTATTGTGTGCTGCTTGCTGGCTATTACTATGTCTTCTAAAGGTAAGGGTAATAAGCCCCTGTCCAGGAGCCACCTTGGGTGTCTTCTTTATCCCAGGTTATGACGCAGTTAGTGGACCACTTATCAGCCCCCACACTGTCTCCCACCATGGGGTACACAGCATCCTCCTTGGATGGATGTTTTTTCCCACTCAGAATATGGCTCAAACGTCTGCCACCTTTCAGCAAATGTTACAGACTGACAGACCGTTAGCCACCAAGGCACATAGGCGGCCTTTATCATCCTTCTTCTCTAGCACTTCTATGACAGCCTGAACCTTCAGAGCTGTACTGTGTATGGAGAATTGTGTTGCTAATTGTTACTTGTGTTCTGTTTATATTTTGGTTACTGTATTGTAATGTAATGTTCTGTATACCCTTTACTGTATGTACGGCGCTGCGGACCACTTGTGGCGCCCTATAAATAAAATGTAATAATAATAATAATCCTTTTAGCCCACACAGCTTTTGGATTCTGACGAATCTTCTGAGGAGGCAACTCATACACATGTCTCTCCCCACGGGTCCCCCTCGGGCGATTCATTCGACAGTGCGGGTGATTAAATCAATCCTGAACATAGAGGATGCGGAACCAGCCCCTAAGCCAAAAACCCAGGTGTTTAAATGCCAAAAGGTGGTTAAGGCTGAATTCCCTCAATCGGACCAGCTCACTGAGCTCATGGGGGAAGCATGGAGTTCTCCTGGCAAACTGTTCCAGAAAGACTGGCGTCTTTTTGCCCTCTCCTGTCTGGCGAGTGTACTAAGTGGGAAGTCCCCCCTACCGTTGATTTTCACGTGGCACGCTTAGTCAGAAGCTCTACGCTACCTATACCATCCGCATCCTCCTTTAAAGATGCCATGGATAGAAAACTGGAGACTTGTCTCGTTCATTTACTCGCTTTCTGGCGCTATTACTCGGCCGGCTATGGCTGCGGCCTGGGTATTATTATTATTATTATCGTTTATTTATATGGCGCCACAAGTGTTGCGCAGAGCCGTACAAAGTACATAAACAAATAGATTGATTTACAGGTGACTTACAGTACAGTACAATACATTACAGGACATGGATAATATACATTGCTACATTCACGACCATAACACCCAGATAAGCAACAATGCAAAGCAATCAAGTGTTAGGTGCCCTGGTAGAGAGTAAGAAGTAGATGAAGGTATAGTAAGGAGATGCACAAGAGGGTAGAGGGCCCTGCTCATAGGAGCTTACATTCTAAGGGGGAGGGACAGACAAACAGGGGTGAAACAGATGGGGTAGGCAGGGAGGAAGGAGTATGTAGCAGCAAGTTAAGATGAGAGCTGGAAGGCTTTGATGAAATAGTGGGTCTTGAGAGCCCGTTTGAAGGATTGTAGAGAGGTGGAGAGTCTGATGGGAAGCGGGAGAGAGTTCCAAAGGTGGGGAGCAGCGCGGGCAAAATCTTGGAATCGGGAGTGGGAGGAAGTAATCAATTGGCATGAGAGGCGGCGTGCATTTGTTGAACGAATAGGGCGGACAGGAGAGTGAAGGGAGATGAGATCAGAGATGTAAATGGGAGAGGAATGGCTGAGGGCTTTGTAAGTGAGTGTGAGAACCTTAAAGTGGGTTCTAACAGGGAAGGGGAGCCAGTGGAGGGCTTGTAGGAGAGGAGAGGCAGATGCAGAGCGTTTTGAGAGGAAGATGAGCTGAGCAGCAGCATTGAGGACAGACTGGAGAGGGGAGAGAAGGGATTTGGGGAGGCCAGATAGGAGAAGGTTACAGTAGTCCAATCTGGAGATGACCAATGAGTGTATGAGGGTTTTAGTGGCATCCTGGGTGAGAAAGGGTCTAATCTTGGAAATATTTTTAAGATGAAAGCGACAGGACTGTGAGAGATTCTGGATATGTGGTTTGAAGGAGAGGGAGGAGTCCAGGATAACTCCAAGACAGCGCACTTTGGGGCTAGAGGAGATAGTTGTGCCATCAATTGATAAAGAAATGGTGGGAAGTGTGGTTATGTAGGGGGGAGGGAAGATGATTAGCTCAGTCTTAGACATATTAAGTTTAAGAAATCCCTGGGACATCCAGGAAGAAATGGCAGAGAGATAGTTGGAGACACGAGTGGGGAGAGAGGTCAGGGGAGGAAAGGTAGATCTGAGTATCATCAGCATAGAGATGATATTGGAGGTCAAAAGAGCTGATGAGTTCACCTAGTGAGGATGTATAGAGTGAGAAAAGGAGAGGTCCAAGAACAGAACTTTGGGGAACACCCACTGCAAGAGGCTGTGGGGGAGAAGAGGAGTCATGAGAGGAGACAGAGAAGGATCGGTCAGAGAGGTAGGAGGATAGCAAGGATAGTCAGGGTAGCTAAGGCTATCGAAGGATGGACAGATGCGCTTGAAGACAGACTGCCATCAGACGCTACAAGGGAGCAACTGGCTTACATCTCCCATATCCAGGAAGCGGCCTCTTCTTTGGGAGAAGCTGCGTTGCATACTGGACTCCTTGCCTCCAAGGCATCTGCGGCCTCGATAGTCGCCCGCCGAGTCCTTTGGCTATGATCCTGGAAAGCGGACACAGAATCCAAGAAGGCCCTCAAATCCTTACCCTTCTCTGGAGACATACTGTTCGGCGCAGAGTTGGACAAAATCGTGGCTACCGTGGCATGGCAGCCTCAAAATCTTCTTTTTTGCCGTCAGCAGCTGCCCCTAAGCCTAAACTGTTCTCCTTTAGTCCTTTCGCCCCCAAGGTAAGGCAAAAGGGCAGTCCTTTTCCAGGCAGCCTAGTCCACACAAGGCCGCCAAGCCTCGATCCAAGCAGCTTTGGTCGGCCAGACGTCCAGCCTCCAAGATTGACGACAAACCCTTCGCCCGATGGGGCGGGCCTCCTCCTGGGGGATCACAGGGTGGAAGGCCGACATCTGTAGTATGCTGACTCCTGGTGTCAATCAAACAACCACGGATGCCTGGGTCTGAAAAGTGGTCTCTCACGTGTACGACCTCTTAATTTTGGCACATTCACTGGCTGTTTTATAACTCCATCTCCAGCTGACCATTGCCTTCCTGTAAGAACACGGCTGGCTCGTCAATTGGAGAAAGTCCTCCCTCTCTCCGACACAGCGGATGGTACCTCTGGGTGCACTCCTTGACTTTTGAGCACAAAGGATCTTTCTGCCAGTGGACACATTTTTGACACTGTACTTGCACGTGTGCAAGTTACTCCACAATCGGTGGGTATCCATTCACTCAGCAATGCAGGTCCTGGGGTCCATGGTATCCACCTTCGATATGGTTGAGTATGCCCAGTTCCACTCTAGGCCCCTTCAACAACTGATTCTCTCCCGGTGGAATGGGCAGTTTCTTTGACGGCATGGCTCTTGAGTCATCCCTGGACTCCCTTAAAGTTCAGGTTTTTGTTCTGTCAGTCTGGTTCTAGCGAAGGATCGCACCCCTTCCTGATGTTAGAATGTTCCTTCAGGGTGTTCTCCACCTTCAACCACACTTTGTCCCTCCGGTGGCCACATGGAATTTGTCCCTCTGGTGGTCCCGTGGGATTTGTCCTTGGTTCTCTGGGCTCTACAGGCTTCTCCATTTCAACCTCTGGACTCAGTAGACCTCAAGTGGCTGACGGTGAAGACGCTCTTCCTCCTTGCTATCGCCTCTGCCCGCAGGGTATCTGACTTGGGAGCACTCTCCTGTCTCTCCCCCTTCTTGATCTTTCATCTGGATAGAGCTGTCCTCTGTATACTGGCTGGTTACCTCCCTAAAGTGGTATCCCGGTTCCATTGGAATAAAGAGATTGTGGTTCTGGCCTCCCAGTCCCCGGACCTCTCTCCAGGTGAAGCCTCCCTGGATGTGGTTCATGCTCTTCGGATCTACGTGGATCGTACCAACTCCTTTAGGAAATCGGATTCTATCTTTGTTTTGTATGGCGTTCACAAATGGGGCTGGCCAGCTAACAAACAGACTCTGGCTCGATAGCTCCGTATGACAATCTCTCAAGCTTACACGCAAGCTGATCTTTCTGTTCCAAACACGGTTACAGCACATTCTACTCAGTCTGTGGGACCCTTGTGGGCGGTTCGACGTGGCGCTTCTGCTGAACAATTGTGCAGGGTGGCCACGTGGTCTTCCGTCCACACCTTCCTAAGGTTCTACGCATTTGACACCTTGCCTCTCAGGATGCCTCCTTTGGGCGCTGGATTCTCCTTTCTGCACAGGAGCGTCCCCACCCTTAGGGGAAACTGCTTTAGGACATCCCCATGGTTATCCCTGTGGAGCCCCTATGGACCCTGAAGAAGAATATGAGTAATGGTAGACACCTTTTTGTTAACTCTTTTTCTTCAAGGTCCATAGGATCCACAGGGCGCCCACTCTGACGCTCCTGGCTTTAATGGGTATTTTCCTCTTGGCCACTAATTCCTTCATCCTCTGTGAGAGTGTTTCTTGTGTGTACTATTCTTCCTTCTCCTCTCTCCTGCTCCTGCCTTGGGCTTGTTCACAAAAACTGTCTTCCTTGGCTGAGGGCGGGGTATAGTGGAGGAGGACTGGGGCATCCTGGGACCTAAAGCTAACTGTTTGGTGCCCCATTAGCTTCAACCACCTACACCCCATAGTTATCCCTGTGGATCCTATGGACCTCGAAGATAAATAGTTTACAAAGGTAAGTCTACCATATCTCTTATTTTTGTAGGCAGACATATGTAAATGTCCTTCTAGGTATACTATAATAAATAAATAATGAGAAAAAACTGTGGACATCCCCCATAAACTGTAACAAGCACTCATGCTTTTAGCCTAGTGTTGATTACCCCAAAATAAGGGGGAAACCCCTACATGGGGTACCCACTGATTTCAGGGTATTCAGTGCTAGTCTTTACCAGCCAAGGCTGGTGGAACCAAAGAGGGGAGTCCTGCAGTGTGTGAGTCCCCTAACTCTACGATTACAACCAGCCCTAGGTCAGATGTCACCTACGGGGATTGGGCCCACTAAAAACATGCATCTCCCTCTTCCTCCTAGGTATACCCAGCCCTAGTGCCAATAGCACTAAGGCTCTTCCCGCACTCGTAAGGAAGTTGGTGCGGTGTAATTGTGGTAAATCGTAGAAAAATACACTTTGTTCTCAGCACACTAGAAGTGCTAGCATGGCCTGGTGCCCAAAATGGCTGCCAAGGCATGCTGGCACTTGGGCAACCACAAGTGCCAGCATGCCCTGGGTTTGCTGGCATCTGTAATGCACCAGGGAAGTAAGCTAAAAAAAACAGAATTAAATTACAGTCCTACCTACATGAAGAATTTTCATTTGGTAATCCATTAACAGGTTTAAAAAAATACACATCTGGACTCAGCAGAGTCCCCGTTACAGGTCCTGATTCAGGGGGGCACGCAGACGGAGCACTGTCTCCATTTTTATACTAATACTGCAACCGATGATATTCCTACTACGGCGCCCAATGGTAGCTGCGCTAATCCATTTTGCTTGGGGGCATTGTGTGTGAGCTTGCAGGATTTGTCCTGCACATGCTCCGTACGGGTCCTGCATCCTGCATCCAGTATGGGCCCTGCACCCCCCCCCCCCTGGAGATGTATGCAAACCATTGGGTTTGCATACAATTCTGAATCAACCTTATATCGAAATCTAAGCAAAAACGCATTCTAGGCTCTAATGACAAAAATCCAGAATGTCCTGGGAAAACCGTCCGATGGCGGCTGTAGTCATGGCCTTGTCTAGGTGTATACGGAACAGGTATATATGGTTGAGTATTATGAATAATATAGTTAATTGATGCCTCCTGTGCCAAAGGTCACCTGTCAGTCTTTGGATGGTTTGAGCTGCCCGATTATGTTGAGTTGTTTTCCTTGGTAGAAAGAAGACAAGGAGTTTGACAGCCTGGCTGAGAGGTTTCAGAGACTGGCAGCAGCTGTTAACCAAGTGGAAGAAAACGTCGTATCTTATGTGAAGAATATGCAGGTAAACTTGCAAAATGTTGTTTGGAAATGATACAATTCTAAACTAAAAGCAGTAAGTGGGGTAATATGTACTGTATATTTTGTCATCTCACAATTCATTATTTTAATTTTCGGTATTCCCAAATTACTCCATTATTTTGGTTCATTTACAGATCAGATATTTAGCCTCACAGTGCATCGTTGTATAGATGTATCTATTTGTGTGACCATTCTTGCAGAAATGCAGCTCAGCAATAAAGTATTACATCTATCACAGCCATTTTTCAAATCTGTTTGCCTAGCGGACAAATAGAGGCCTGTGATGAATCCCTTTTTGGTCTGTTGGCTGAGTTACAAAGATACTATTCCCCAGCATACATCTGCTAATTAATCTGTCCTGCCGAGATTCTGTGCTAGAGCTTCTGCCCACTGATACCCTTTGCAGATGGCAGGTGACCTTAGGGTGATAGTTTGCTTGATGGGAAAATAAGATCTTTCTTCAGTTTACCTAAGTTTGGGTGCAGTCATGCTTGCAATATTAGAATCCAGTGCTATCCAGGCTTTTATTTGTGTCTACATGTATACCTATATTTGTCTAATGGTGAGCAGCCCCACAATGCCTAACCTTTCCTGTCTTTTCATCCTTTGTCCACTTCCTGAGGCAGCTGAACTGTCTGTAACCTACTGTATACATGTAATTCTTAAATACACGTTTCTTCTGCCTCACAGGAATTTACCCTTATACAGCCCCAGACCTATCCACTTGAGCACCTGCAAGAAACAGTCCATCCCTTCCAGGGCTTCTCACAAGAGCTCTGCAACAACATCTACACAGTGTTTGTAAGTGTTTTCATGCTCCGATTTATCAATTATTTAGTTGATGAGAAGCAAATGTGTTCCACATAATTAGCTTGAAAACCTTTAGTACAAACCCTGTCAAAATCCATTTTCTACTTGGTTTAGTCCAGTGGTTCTCAAACTCTGTCCTCAGGACCCCACACAGTTCACGTTTTCCAGGTCACCCAGCAGGTGCACAGGTGTATTCATTAATCACTGACACATTTTAAAAGATCCACAGGTGGAGCTAATTATTTCACTTGCGATTCTGTGCGGAAACCTGGAAAACATGCACTGTTTGGGGTCCTGAGGACCGAGTTTGAGAACCTGTGGTTTAGTCTATAAGTCTCAGTCCCATCCTGTTTGACCAATAAATGTTTGCTAAACCATTTAATTGTGCATTTATGAACACACCCAGCAACCAATTGAATAACTGACCAAGGACTGTCCCACAGTCACTTGATACCTACTGTACGTATTGCTGTATAAACAACTATCCCTTCTGGGCACCAATGTGACAGAAATATGAATTAATTATGTAACACTTGAATATTTTTTGGTTGGGCTTAAAAACAAAAAGAAAAACAATTGAAAAAGAATGTTGGATGACTTCCTTTCCCCACACACTTATCAGGCTTACTTAATGGCATATGTCAATCTAGACTAATTCATACAGTGGGTGTTTCATAGTGCAGTAAACAAGAAATATTTATTATAATTGATTAAACCTAAATTAAGCATACCAAAAGGCAAACTTTGCCAGATCAAAAATGAGCAGCTCTGACGTAACAGATTCCAAAAAGCAAACGCCCAGTGGGGTGATGAGAGAAAGACCTGGGGGAGGAGAAAAGACAGAGATAAAAGAGAGAGGGGAGGAAGAAAGAAGACAATTGACAGACACAGGGGAGGAGAGACAGGTGAAGGGGGCACAGAGCTGGAAGGTGGGGAAAAACACCCATTGGCTCCACCTCCACTTATTCATCCCCCCATGGCTTTCCAGATTGGGTGGTGACTGAGAAGAGCGCTAGAGAAAGATTTGTATGTAATCTAGAATGCAGCGAACTAATGATAGAAGATGAGGCGCCAACTAGATGTTGTATTATACATTAATTTTTATTTGGTGCTGAGTGCAAGTAGATAACGTGTTATATGCAGAACAGGTTTATTTGGCCATTGAAAGACAAATGCATATGTCAAATAACAGGATTTTGGTACTTACCGATAAATCCCTTTCTCCGATTCCACAGGGGACACCGGAGCTAAAGGCAGTGGGGTATATCTGGTGGTAGAGTAGAGCCTGGCACTTTAAATAATTTAGAAGTGTGACTGGCTCCTCCCCCTCTATGCCCCATCAGCCCCAGTTTAAGAAACTGAGCCAGAGAGGAGACGGAGGACAACAGGAAACAAGGAGAAGAACGGAACAAGACTGACTGAAAGAGAACAGAGGAACCCACTGCAGGGAACACATGCAGTCACACAACCATATAATCAACCAACAAAACGGCAGGTACGCAGCGCTGGGCGGGTGTCCAGTGCCCCCTGTGGAATCGGAGAAAGGGATTTATCGGTAAGTACCAAAATCCTGTTTTCTCCTTCATCCACTAGGGGACACTGGAGCTCAAGACAGTGGGGACGTCCCAAAGATAACCCGCAGCCAAACTGAACCAGGGTCCGCCAAGAACTGTAGGCCCAATAGAAAAGCAAGAGCTGAGGATACAGCGTCGTAGAGCACAGGAGACAATAAGAACTCAGTGATCAACAGAAAATGCCACAACATACAGCATGAGTCGAATGGAACAAGAAAATGAGCATCCAGTGGACAAAAGCAGATGAGAATTGGCAGAACACCGTAATCTCAGCTGAAACAAACCAACCTGGACCATTGGGAGCAGAGAGCCCCAACAAGAATCCATAGGAGGGCAGTAACATGAGAACAAAACTCGAGAAAACCGTACCAGAGTGTAAAAGAGGAAGAAGCAACAGTCGCAGACAGTAGAAACCCAGCACTGCCGGCATAAACAAATTATATACTTATACAGATTCAGTGCTGATCCTGTCCCAGACTACTCTAACAAAGAGTACACATGAAGGCCAAAGCCAATACGGAACAGTCGACCAGGACCCTTCTAGAGGTCCAACTAATTAGGTGTTTTGAAAACCACAGAAGGTCTACAACAAGTGGAGATCCCACTGGGCATGAGGCAGAGACAGAATCGAGAGGATTGAGGATACAAGTGCTTGCAGAGGGTCAGGCAGCAGGACTTTCTTGAATCAAGGGATAAAAAAACACCTGGAACCCTTCAGCGAGTCCAGGTGAAGACCCGTGACCACTTTGCCTGGAGGAACAATAAACCCCCACAGACGACGGAAGCGTGTAGACAGTACCAGCTTCTGGCCCGAACATAGTATAAAAATAACCGGGATACCCTAGCTGTTAATAATCACTGATGCAACAGCCACCCCAGGAGAGCAAACTACCCAATAAGGAAGCCTCCTATACAGCGAGGCGAGAGCACTACCATGAAGGTAACTGTCAGTGTAATGAAAGTATCAAGAGATACAGGACAGTAAAACCAAACAAGGCCTCCTGCGTGGAACATTGCTGTCATAGGAACCAAACCTGTGACTGTCACACTTAATGTAAACATGAGTGCTAGCCCATAGATACACCTCAGTCCAGAATATAGCACACCAACGGATTTTAGTACAATAGTGTCACTAATCACGACACTGAAACAATGAACCCACATGCTAGGAAATCTCCAAGGAGTAGAGCCAACTAACGTGAACAGGTACCCTAAAAGAGCGAATGGCTGCTAGGACAGCAGCTACGGTGTGCGGAAGGGATCTTTTAAGGCATCAGTGGGGTAAGCCAGGAGCCCTCTGGACGCTATGTAGAATGTCACTGACCTTTTTCATCTCACAGCAACCCGCTTCGTCAGGTATAAGGAGTAGCATTTGTGGTGTAAGACCCAACGCTCTACAGCTCGGACTTCAGCCTGGAGATGTTGCAGTAGAAAATACTGTAGAAAACTAGCAGAATTGTTAGTGGAGACATGAAGGTCATACAAAAGGACCGCCTTCTATAACATTACTTGAGAGTGTTCCATTATGGATGTGTATCCATATAGAGACTATACAATAACCCCACAAAACGGTCTGCTAGTGAAAGGATCATTACATTAACACTTATAATGTGCAGTGCGTATTAGCCAAAGAGGCAGAATCACAGGATAGCGTAAGATATTAACTAATGCTGGGTACCCACTGACAGATACATTACATTGGCCGATCAATTGATCGGCCAATATATCTTCTGCCCGTCGGCCAGTTTGTACCCGCGATATGTCGGTGAACTAAATTTAGTCCAAGGTCGCGGTGCAATAGCCCAAGGCTTAAGAGTTGCGAGGCAGAATGTCTCTGTTAGAACATCCTGAGCTGAACTTAGATGCTCCTGGGGCACTAGGTGTCTAAGTAAGTATATATCTTTATATACAAGCAGGCCACAAGCATGTATTGGTGTACTAGAAGTAGAGCAATATCTTTGTTATCACAACGTAAGCTGCAGCATATGACTCTAGTCTATAACACCACCTAATCAATTGTACACTGGACATTGAAAGCTAGCTATAAAATAGTTTACATGCTGCCAGAGCGAGCACACAAGATTTAAATATATAGGATCTTATGCATAGTCTACAGCTCCTGGTAATCCCAGGCGGATATGATCGTGGAACTATAGGTATACCTATATATCCGTTTAAATAAATATATACTGTATGTGTGTCTGTGAGTGTGTGTGTATATGCATATGTATGTATATATGTATATATATATATTAGGGGTGAGCGGGTTCGGTTTTACTCGGATCTTTAAACGGCATTTTATTGGCTATCGCCTACCATGTGTTTTGGGTAGCCAATATAATAAATCCGAATTTGCGGTAAAGTGGCGATAAGAACCGAGTAAATCCGAGTACAACCGAGCCTGAACATCCCTAATATATATATGTGTATATATATATATAAATATAATAGAATGTTTCAATATATATTATATATATATTGAAACATTCTATAATTGCTATTTGAGAACCTTTTTCTTCATGCTTGGAGTGCCGCACCTCGTATTTACTCTGTCTATCCTACCTGTGGTGGCAACCAGCTAAGTAACATCTTACTTTATAAGGAGTGCCAGACATTGTGTGTGTGTATGTGTATATATATATATAATATATATATATGTGTGTGTGTGTGTGTATATGTGTGTGTGTGTGTGTGTATATATATATATATATATATATATACACACAATATATGTGTTGCAGAAGAGAGTAATATATACTTATAGTGAGCTATGTATAGAGTGTGCTCTGTTATTAGCCCCTAGGCCAGAGGTTCCCAAACTCCACCATTATATATCATGTTTTAAAGGATATCCATGTTCGAGCACAGGTTCGAACTGAGATTCCTTAATTAGTACCTCAGTCAATTTTATTTAACCATCTGGACTCAAGCGTGGATATTCCCAAAACCTGGACTGTAATGGTGGAGTTTGGAAACCTCTGCCCTAGGCTATAATGGCATTAGTCTAAAGCTTGGTCCCGTCAGAAAATATCAGACTCTTAGGGAGCTATGTTTCAGTGAAAATACTGTGCATGTGAGGCGCACTGCACAACACGCTGATAACATGTAACACTTCACGAAATTGCGGGCTTCTCATTACTGACAGAGCCCTCCTAGCATATAAAAGGGAGACCTGTCCCATGGTGTACTCTGCAGCGCAAGACCCCCACCCCCAGTCTGAGCAGGGAATAAGACTTGCCGTCTCTATTAACACAGTGCTAGAGAAGTGGGCGTCCGGACCCTAATACTGGGCAATGGGGATGGCCAGCACGATCGAGGACTCCCGTTCCCGAATAGAGATGATCCGGGAGGACTGACCCAAGGCCTCGCCCCCTCAGCCGCAACGCTGGCTTGAGAACCTGTACAATGGGGAGTTCTCCTCGCCCACAGGCTACATTATTAACCTCTCAGCATATGGATTAAGGCTTGGCTCTCTATTGTGACAGAGGTTCCATTCATGGCGCTGTGTCCGTAGACTACCTGATTAGCAGAGATTATAGAAATTTAGGAATACCTATATATCAATATGCATTATGTATAAAGCCACACACAACACGTATATATTGCAGAAGTGAAAGGGAAGCCTCTTACAGTGCGCTGGGGCCAAAGATCGCTCAGCATGCACAACTGCGCGAGGGTGGGGCAGCAAATAGCAGGACATCACCATCAGTGCAGCAGGTATTAGTGCACTGAGCTATACTACTTGTATGCAAGTAGTTACTACTGCCCTTCAGAGGGAAGCGGGTGCGCTGCAGTGACAGAGGGCTGCCAGCTGCCCGTCTTTAATGTGCCAGCACTGCACTGACTTGTGATCAGAGGGGTGCAGCGTCTCCTGTGTCTAAAGGAGGAGGGAGAGCATGGTCCGCGCTGTTTCCTGTAGTAACCCCCTGCGCGCTGGCGGGGGGGATAAGGCGGGGGGCGCGGACCTGTAACGGTGACAGCTGCGGCAATACTGACTGTAATGAGCTTACACTCCTTACCCACTTCAGGTGGAAGGAGGGATCTAGCTGCGCCTTTCTTCCTATGTGTGAGAAACTCACTGCCCAGCAGTTCTTCCAACACTCCCTGATAGTCAGGGGTGGTGGTCATACTCACCACTGCTGCGGCCGGGAGGCTGGGCGGGGGACCCGGACACAAGCTGGTTTCCGCTATGGCGGGCCCCGCTGAGTCCGATGAATCATATTCTAGCCCCCCTTCAGGGATGCCGGACACAGGCTGCAGTAGCCGTGACGGCTCCCTTCCCGGCGTCTCCCACGTAGCAGGCAGACTGCCACAGAAAATAGTCTGCCTGTCCTCATTGTTGAATTAAAAATATAATATAAAAATATATGAATAGGCTGGAGATAGCTTGATGTGCTACCGCCTCTCTCGGGCACATTTTCTAAATTGGGGCTGATGGGGCATAGAGCCAGTCACACTTCTAAATTATTTAAAGTACCAGGCTCTACTCTACCACCGTCTATACCCCACTGTCTTGAGCTCCAGTGCCCCCTAGTGGATGAAGGAGAAATATATATTAAAACCTCTTATCTGGAATTGAACCAAGGAATGGATAAAAGCTAGATTCCAAGTAAGGAAGGTGTCTACTGTTCTATTATATGTATTTACTCTGTAATCACTCTAATATCCTTACTCAATTTGGTAATTAGGCCCTTGATTTCTTGATTACATTAGAAGTTGACACCTTTCTTTTGTGCCTTTTTGTAGATACATGTATCACAAATGTAAGCTATAAGTTCTGATTACACTTTCTACTTGCAGAAGAGAAGGGTGCAAATACTGGTCCTGCAGCCTGTTAGTAGCCTTTCTGATTGCTTAAAGGGCCCAAAAAATCTGATCCGGAAAAGAATGGACAAACTGCTGGACTATGAAAACCTTGAGGAGAAGTACAGTGACACGGGCAGGATGACGTTGGAGGAGGAGTGCATTGTGAAAAACTACAAGGCTATCCATTCCGTGCTGCTGTCTGAGCTGCCTTGTTGCATCACCCTGTCTTTACAGTGGCTTCATAAGATTGTGCTAAACTTTATAGCTCTGCAAACAGATTTGGCTGGACAAGGGCTACACGCAGCAGAAACACAAGCTTTTCAGGTAATGACTATCTTTAGCATTGTCCCTACTAAGTGGTGCATAATAATTAACTGAACCAATATGGCAACAAGTATTGTTAACCCAAACTGCCTTCAACTGGTTTATTTGTGGTTTATAATTACAGCTTCATGAAAGAAGAATTTTATAGCGAGAGGTGCTAAAATAAAAGCCCAAACTTAACGAGTTGGGTACGGGATGCCGGCGCTCGGGATCCTGGCGGTCAGAATACAGATGCCGGCAACCCAACAGGGTTAGCTTCCCGACACTTGTTGGTCGGTATCCTAACCCTCTTCCTACCCTAACCTTCTCTCCCCGGTGCCTGACCCTATCCTCCTCCTCCCTGCACCCTAAACCTAACCCTCCCCTCTTAGTGCCTAACCCTATCCCTCCCTCTAGTGCCTAATCCTAGCCTCTAAACCTAACCCTCTACCCAACCCCACTATTTGGAGTCGGTAATGTAAGCATCAGCATTCTGACCCCTTGGATGCCGAACATATCCCAACTTAACATATCTTTTAAAAAATGCAGTTCCCTAGAATAATGATTAGAAAAGTGGTGGATAAAGGTGCTGTAACCCATGGCAAGCAGTCAGATTTGTGTGTCTAAAGGTAGGTATTACCATGTATTTAGGCGCTTCTCAACATAAATGCTGTGACGGAGTCGACCGTATAGATGACATAGGTCAGTGTAGACATAAAATAAAATGTATTCATGAATACAGGGTGATGCATGGAATATAAATGCATACAGTAAAAACATGTGCTGTAGATTCAAAAAGGATGATAATTCACAGGATCAGTTGTTAAATACTGGATGAGACAGAAAAACGGTATCTGCCGTGGACATTAGACATATGCAATAGGTGAATTATATATACTGTGGATGCATAAAGACATGAAACCTAAAACAAATGACAGGTCTGGTGGGTTCTGATTGCAGCAGGAAATGTGACTCCTGTGTTTAAAATAAGCACTATCGTGCAATGTACAAATAAATGGTTATAATTGTACACTTGGTAGTAGGCAAAAAAGTACAGGATATCATACCCGGTGGGTGATGGAGAGCCAGCTGGTGTTGAATTGCAGGGTGCCCTGGTTGCCCTGCAACGCTCCTTACGCTTTACCCAAACGGAAATCTGATCATGTGGAAAAAGTCCAGAGTCCTTGGAAGTGATTACAGGTGTAGCTAGCCGACGCGTTTCGAGATACTGGGTCTCTTCTTCAAGGCTGTAGCATACCTGTATTGTTGGGGGTCTTTTATAGCAGTCTCTGGGTATGAGGTGCACTTGCTAAAGCTTCCTCCTTGACCCACTTCCGGTTTTGGGCGGAAGTGATGTCATCACTTTTTAAGAAATCTGTCAGACTCTCATCGGCTGCTGCTGCTCCCACTGCAGGAGCCATCTTCCGGCTCCCGCAGTGGGTAATGGGAGAGATGTCATGAGTAATGACGTCTCTCCCATGCAAAGCGGCCGGAAGAGCTGTTAGCAGCGGGACCAGGAGCGGGAGTTTCAGGTAAGTGATTTTTTTTTTTTTATCCTTATTACATCTCTCTCTACTGGGGGGGGGGGACTACTGGGGGCACTACCAGGGGGCGATTACTACAGGGGGCACTACCAGGGGGCGATTACTGCAGGGGGCACTAAAAGGGGGGATTACCACTGGGGGAACTACCAGGTGGGGATTACTACAGGGGGCACTACCAGGGGGGATTACTACAGGGGGCACTAAAATGGGGGATTACCACTGGGGGAACTACCAGGGGGAGATTACTACAGGGGGCACTAAAAGGGGGGATTACCACTGGGGGAACTACTAGGGGGGATTACTACAGGGGGCACTACCAGGGGGGGATTACTACAGGGGGGATTACCACTGGGGGTACTACCAGGGGGGATTACTACTGGGGGCACTACCAGCTGCTGCCATTTCCCACCCTAGGCTTATACTCGAGTCAATAAGTTTTCCCAGTTTTTTGTGGTAAAAGTAGGTACCTCGGCTTATATTCGGGTCGACTTATACTCGAGTATATACGGTAGGTGTCTTTATTGAAGGCTGTTGATGGTGGTTACCATATCAATGTGATGTTTGATTTCATTGGTAAATGCTGTGACTAGGATCAGAGCACCTATTCTATTCATTCTGTCTGCCTACACATCCATTTGTAACCTATTTGTGTGGGACAGGAGCAACATGTGACTGCACTGATATGGTTTATAAATATCTGGCAAAATATGCGAACTGATGGCCTAATTCATCATGGATCGCAAAACGACGCTGATGCCCAATAATAATGTTATAAAAATAGATTGGATCATTAATGGGCATGTTCAGATGGAAATTTCTTTGTGTGGTCATCTTCTAATTGCTGCAACACACTCAAGTATAGCCTGAAGAGATCTGCAGCCCAGCCTGTTTGCCAAGCGGTTGGATCTTTTCCAATATTGCCACTGGTTGATAAGAGTGGCCTGTGTGGCGCCAGCTTTAGATTTTACACATGTGATCTCACACGACCGACGCAGGTGATGATTTTCTCTTGTGATTGTGGTTACTCTTGCAGAATTCTATACATGTGTATACGCTACATTATAAAGAATAAACTCCGTCTTAAGCCGGGTACACATTAGACGATTTTTTAAACAATTTGTCATATTCCGACGTGTCTGAACTTCAAACCGTCTAGTGTGTACACACTGTGCACGCATGTTAGTCTACAGGCACATTACAGCTACAAGGACACTATTCTATATTCGCATATTTCAAGATATATTCTTATTACAGATTTAATTTCTTTGTCATATTTTTTATTTATATTTTTAGTATATTTTGTATATCTCACTTTTTATTTTTTCATTTTTCATTCTGTATAATAAATGTGTATTTTATTTATAAGAAGCCTTGCTGAAATATTTTTATTTTCAGTTGAGTGATAATCTTATATAGATAATCTCTATTGAATTCTCCCCTCAAGCGCCACCCTCCTTTTTTTGTAGTTTTTGTGTAATTGTGAAATTCTGCCTATTACTGAGCGGACAGGAAACTGTATCAATGCTCCTTATCGTAGGAAAATTTAAATTTTCCCCGAAGATTGAAATAACTGGGGACTGTCTATCCCAACTTTCTTACCTGATTTGCATAGATTTAATTTTACTCTGACAATCTTCAAGATCAAACTACTGCTGCATAGTTGGCATAACCTAAATTTATGTTTTTTAGCAAAGAATATAGTTATCGAATCTGTTCTCTTCCAAAAATGAACTTATCCACTTTTAATGCTCCCAGTGGTCTTGTCTAAGGAAGATTCCTTTGCTGTACACGGATGTTTCTGAAATTGTTATGGCAGGGGAAATAAACAAGGATTAGGCTTCCTCAGACTGCAGGGATCAAAAGAACGAGGAGGAAGAGGTTTTCCAGACATATTATTGCAGCTTGGCAGCGCATTTTAGATATATCAGGCTGGTTACTCAATCAAGACATATATTAACTCCGATATAGAGGATACTCTTTCACCCCTGTTCTCCTGGATCATTATTATATCTTAAAAATCTTTGTTAGCAAACAAGGTTGTATCTAATATTTTATTTGATGGTACTTATATGGTGTGGTTGGGGATTATGAACAGTTGCGCACACATTCATACCTGTTAAACATTAGTTTGTATCTGCAGTAACCCGGCCTTCCTGCCAGGGTTAAAAAATAATTGTTTCCTTCAATGGAAAAACCAGGGATTAGTCTCCATCAGAAATGTATACAGGCCGTGGGGAAAGTTACTATCCTTTCAATAATGAAAAGAGCGATATCAACATCCAAATGTCAAGTTTTTTATCTATTTACAAATAAGACATTTGTCCCCCACAGATGACCTAGAGCACCTGAAATCGAAAACTGGGGATGTGTACCCATGCGCTTAGTAAGCACCCTGTTGTCCCATAGTACAAAGTGTCACCCACACTTCACCTAAAAAATATCATAGAAACAAATTGTTTACCACTAGGTGCGGTATTCAATTAGTTTTGCACCCGCGATAAAGTTTTGCATGCCGGACTTTGCGCCTACATCGCGTATTTTAGCAGCGGAAACATATCGTGCACGTACCCGCTATTCGCCGTATTCAATTCCAAAAGGTGCAAAAACGGCGACACGCGAAGTCAGAACAGGCGGAAAGTGTTGTCAGAATCGGGGAAATCAGCCTGAACCCCCCAAAAAGATGCGGAAACATTGGGGATCAATGTAGTAGTGCCCAGTTAGCCCTAATAAAACTGTTTGGGGTACTTAAGTTGGTACAATTGCCTCTAATTAGCGTCTTTGCACAAGTGGTGAAGAATGGCATTAAGCAGTATTTTTTGGAGAAAATAATTAGTCCTGTCAAATTTGGGGTAATTGAAAATGGGTGCTAGCATATTTTAATGTCTCTAAAGTGAAAAACATAAAAAATGCACCTGAAGCAACCACCTGCGATCAAAAAAACACCTCCCCCATACTTGCAGACCCCCAAAAGGTCTATTTCGCTACTTTTTATATTTGTACCCCCACTTTGTATTTTATTACCGCCAGATTCAAACTAATTTTTAGGGGTGTTCCTCATTATTTTAAGGGATTTTTTGATGCAGTTATCCTTTAGGTGGCCTGTTCCAAGGATGCTGAGAGCTTTCCCCACCTTTGCACCCCAAAATAAAAAAAATGCACTTATTTTCTCCTGTTATTCAGAGGCGAATCTTTTTTCGACTATTACATTGCATGGCGGGCGTTTCCGGATACGTGACAAGTATTTGGAATTGAATACGGAGATAAGTTTCCGACTGGCGAAAAGTCACAGTCGGATCTTGGCTTTTCGCTTCTAATTAAATAAGGCCCTAGGCCCTCAGGCGCTATAACATAATCATACAGTCAGGGTTGTTTATGCCAAGGTAAATATCAGGGCAGTCCACTCCTATCCAATGTGGTAACTCTGAAAATACTCAAGAAATAGGGGAAGGATATCCTATAGCATAACTTTGTCATATACACAATTTTTAATCCATATAAGCAATGTATGCAGAGATTCGTACTAGAAGCGGTGGCCTACTAGTGTAAGTAGACAGATTCACACATAACGGAGAGGAAAATGGCAGAATTCTGTCCCAAGCCAAGTTGCCTAATGTATCCTCCTCTACCCAAATGTAAACACTGTAGCTTTCAGTATATATAGAAACAGAAAAAACTCCAGATACTGTAACGCCGTTTATTCTATACACATACAAACAGTTAAAATATCCACTAAAAACATAGGGAACAGATGGACTCTCACCGGATAACTATGTCTACAATAACAGGTAGACAAAAGCGCATGATACCAATTGGTATCTTTTTCAAGGTCTGAGAAGACTAAGTATTGGGGCTTTTATATATATATATATATATATATATATATATATATATATATATATATATATATATATATACATATATATACACAGACCAGGAGGTGTGGCACTCACCCATATGAGGAAACACGAAGGTGAGCCAAATTATAACGTTTCAGTTCTTTATGTAACTGTCTTCAGAAAAGTACAAAACATACAAACAACATACCTTAAATAGCCCATCACCAAGTGTCCAATCCGCGCCGCGTGATCAGCTTCCTCGTTCCCGCTGAGTCGTCGGCGCTGACGATGACGTCACCACTCTCGGCGCACACCACGTGACACCCACACCAAGCGTTGCTAAGCAACAAAGTAACAAGTTGTTTAACCACAACACCACTTGCGTATGACAAGGCTACATAGTACATCGTTATATTGTATATATACAACAGTACATAAAAGCTAGTTAGCCGCCAGCAGTACCAAAATAGACTGCTCACATAACCTAATCACCCGGCTATATCGTTGTTATTATTATTATTGTAAAAAAGAGAGATGTATTACAAAGCGGAACATATCTCAACACACAGGACATAATTGCTTGGACATCAAGCTCATAGGGTAATACACAGAAAATGCAACCATGCTGAGTTAATATCTATTACAAACCAATGTTACTTACATTGGTACAACCTCAAAGCACATCGCCATACTACACAAACAAGCAATTATATAACTGCATTATCCTATATAAAAACAGGCAAATGAGGACAAAATACATACATACACCAATATTCTATCATCATGGATATTTAGCCAAAGGGAACTTTAGTCTAACACATAATGGCAGTGGTGCTTCAGAGTTTAACTAAAGCCAACAAAGGAGATATTATCATTTAAACCTTTAGGGTATAATACATCAAGTCTCAGAATCCATTCTGCCTCTTTCCTTAATAGTAATTTCCCGTGATCCCCACCCCGCATTAGAGGTGGGACATGGTCAATCATACGGTATCTTAATGACGTTAAAGTATGCTTAGATTCCTGAAAATGTCTCGCCACGGGTTGATCACTTGTACCATGGGTAATAGCTGCTTTTTTTTGGTTTTGGATCTGGATCTTTCTTCGTGTTTTGGATCTGGATTGGTTTTGCCAAAACCACCCTTCCGTGTTTTGGGTTCTGGGTTTTGTGTTTTGGATCTGTATTTTTTTTTTAAAAAGCATAAAAAGCTAAAATCACAGAATGTGTTGGTCTTTCTGCTCCTATGTTATTATTAACCTCAATAACCTTAATTTCCACTAATTTCCAGTCTATTCTAAACACCTCACACCTCACAATAGTGTTTTTATGTCCAAAAGGTTGCACCGAGGTAGCTGGATGACTATGCTAAGCGACACGAGTGGGCGGCACAAACACGTGACCCATCTAGGAGTGATACTGCAGTGGCAGACAGGATGGCAGTTTGAAAAACTAGGCCCCAAACTGTACATAATGCAAAGAAAAAAAAAGAGGTGCAAGATGGAATTGTCCTTGGGCCCTCCCACCCACCCTTATGTTGTATAAACAGGACATGCACACTTTAACAAAGCAATCATTTCAGCGCCAGGGTCTGCCACACAACTGTGGCTGAAATGATTGGTTCGTTTGGGCCCCCACAAAACAAGCTGGCAATTAATCTGTCCCTGCACAAACTGGCTTTACGGAGGCAAGATGTCGTCCTCATCCTCCTCATCCACCGATTCCTCACCCTCTTCAGTGTTGTGTACATCCTCATCCTCACAGAGTATTAACTCGTCCCTACTGGAATCCACCACCACAGGTCCCTCTGTACGTTCTGGAGGCTGGTCTCCCTGGAAGAGTTGATAATTCAGTTTTATGAACATCATCTTCTCCACATTTTGTGGAAGCAACCTCCTACGCCTTTCGCTGACAAGGTTCCCGGCTGCACTAAACACTCTTTCGGAGTACACACTGGAGGGGGGGCAACTCAGGTAAAATAGAGCCAGTTTGTACAGGGGCCTCCAAATTGCCTCTTTTTCCTGCCAGTACAGGTATGGACTGTCTGACATGCCTACTTGGATGCTGTCACCGATGTAATCCTCCACCATTCTGTCAATGGTGACAGTATCATATGTAGTTACAGTAGACATGTCAGAAATTGTTGCCAGGTCCTTCAGTCCAAACTTGGTCCTGCCTGCCCTGCATCACCGCCAGCGGGTTGCTTAGGATACCTACGTTTTTTCCTGGCAGCCCCAGTTGCGGGAGAAAATGAAGAAGGAGCCGTTGACGTGTCACGTTCCGCTTCAGCTGACAGTGTGTTCACCAGCAGGTCTTTGCACCTCTGCAGGCTTGTGTCGGCCGGAAAGAGAGACACCACATAGGCATTAAACCTAGGATCGAGCACGGTAGCCAAAATGTAGTGGTCTGATTTCAACAGATTGACCATCCTGGAATCCTGGCAAAGCGAATGAAGGGCTTCATCCACAAGTCCCACATGCCGAGTGGAATCGCTCCGTCTTAGCTCCTCCTTCACTTTCTCCAGCTGCTTCTGCAAAAGCCTGATGAGGGGAAAGACCTGACTCAAGCTGGCAGTGTCTGAACTGACTTCACATGTGGCAAGTTCGAAGGGCTGGAGAACCTTGCATAACACGGAAATCATTCTCCACTGCGCTTGAGTCAGGTGCATACCCCTCCTTTGCCTATGTCATAGGTGGATGTATAGGCTTGAATGGCCGTTTGCTGCTCCTCCATCCTCTGAAGCATATAGAGGGTTGAGTTCCACCGCGTCACAACCTCTTGCTTCAGGTGATGGCGGGGCAGGTTAAAGAGTGTTTGCTGGCGCTCAAGTCTTCGGCACGCAGTCGCTGAATGGCGAAAGTGGGCAGAAATTTTTCGGGCCACCCAAAGCGTCTCCTGCACACCCCTGTTGCTTTTAAGAAAATTCTGCACCACCAAGTTTATTGTGTGAGCAAAACATGGGACGTGCTGGAATTTGCCCAGATGTAATGCCCGCACAATATTGGTGGCGTTGTCAGATATCACAAATCCCCAGGAGAGTCTAAGTGGGGTAAGCCACTGGGCAATGATTTCCCTCAGTTTCTCTAAGAGGTTGTCGGCGGTGTGCCTCTTACTGAAACCGGTGATACACAGCGTAGCCTGCCTTGGAACGAGCTGGCGTTTATGAGATGCTGCTACTGGTGACGCTGCTGCTGCGTAAGGTGATACATCTACCCAGTGGGCTGTCACAGTCATATAGTCCTTAGTCTGCCCTGTTCCACATTGGGACATTGGGTACAACGGCATTTTTCAGGACACTGAGGACACTTTTTCTGACGTTTCTGTACAGTCTCGGTATCGCCTGCCTAGTGAAGTGGAATCTAGACGGGATTTGGAACCGGGGACACACTACCTCCATCAATTGTCTAAATCCCACTGCACTAATGGCGGATACCGGACGCACGTCTAACACCAACATAGCAGTCAAGGCCTCAGTTATACGTTTTGCTTCAGGATGACTGCTGTCGTACTTCATCCTCCTCGCTAAGGACTGTTGGAGGGTCAATTGTTTAGTAAAAGTAGTGGTGTTCCTACTTCCTCTCTGGGATGATGAACGACTCCCAGCAGCAGCAACAGCAGCAGCGGCAGCAGGAGGCGTAGCAATGCAGGATCCTCCGGAGGAATCCCGGATAGGAGAGTCAGTCATGCCAGTGACATGGCCTGCAGGACTACTTCCGATCCTGACTAAGGAGGAAATTGACGAGGAGTGAGTTGACGGTGTGGTTTGCAGGCGCTTGGATACAACAGGACAACGGGATTTAGGTGTCCCTGGACTGCTTATGGTCTTAGCCAAAGTTTCTGAACTTGACATTAACTTTTTATGAACGTGCTGCAGGTGCCGTATAAGGGAGGATGTTCCTAGGTGGTTAACGTCCCTACCCCTACTTATTCCACCTTTACATATGGTACATATGGCAAGACAGTTGTTGTCCGGATTTGGATAGAAATATTGCCAGACCAAAGAGGTGATATGTTTGGTCTTCTGCCCAGGCATGACCGTGATGGGCTTTTTCATCCCACGGACAACAACTGTCTCCCCCGGAGCCTGATTTAAACAAACCACATCACCATCAGAATCCTCCTCGCCAACTTCCTCCTCAGCGCCAGCTACACCAGTATCCTCATCCTGTTGTACTTCAACAGTGACATCTTCAATTTGCATATCAGCAAGTGGACTGTGGGTGCTCCTTTCAGCACTTGCAGGGGGCGGGCAAATGGTGGAAAGAGCCACCTCTTCCCGTCCAGTGCTGGGAAGGTCAGGCATCGCAACCACCACCACACTTGGACTCTCCTTGGGGATTTGTGATATCTTCTTAGAACGCACAGTTCTTCGCTGTGCTTTTGCCAGCTTAACTCGTTTGATTTTTTTAGTGGGAGGAGGGCTTCCATCGTCATGTGAAGCTGAACCACATGCATGAACATAGGGAAAGACCTTAGCCATTCCTTGCCACTCCGTGTCGTAAATGGCATATTGGCAAGTTTACGTTTCTCTTCAGATGATTTAAATGTTTTTTTCAAGGTCATTTTCCTGAACTTTGTCATTTGGGATTGTATGTGACCTCTACTATGACATTGGGCATCGGCCTTGGCAGACGACGTTGATGGCATGTTATCATCTATGTCATGACTAGTGGCAGCAGCTTCAGCACTAGGAGGAAGTGGTTCTAGATCTTTCCCTATTTTATTTTTATCGGAGAAAGTTTGGTCCTCCATTTGTGTTATATTGATATATACGTGCGGCTAAGGCGCACACAAACACAGAAAATATTTTTTTATTTTTGTTGGAGACTAATGCACTTTGTGGGTTACACCACCCTTTAAGAAATGAGCCAGCCGGCCCTTTACTTATGGGACACAGGCGCACGCTTGGCGCTGCTCCTTTGTTGATGCACGTGCAGCCACAGTGCACACAATTCACAAACACAGAAAATATTTTTTTATTTTGTTTGGACTGCCCTTTGGGGGTTACAGCATCCTTTAGCGGTCAATCCAGCCGGCCTTTTACTTATGGGACACAGGCGCACGCTTGGCACTACTTTGTTAATGCACGTGTGGCTACTGCACACACAATTCACAAACAGAAAAAAATATATTTTTTAATTTTGTTTGGAGTGCCCTTTAGGGGTTACAGCACCCTTTAACGGACAAGCCAGACTGCCTTTTACTTATGGGACACAGGCGCACGCTTGGCGCTGCTCCTTCGCTGATGCACGTGCAGCCACAGTGCACACAATTCACAAACACAGAAAAAATGTGGTTTTTTTTAGCACTTGGGGGGAGCACCCCTGACGGACAGAGCACCCCCTGGACAACACTACAGCACCCCTTTAGGACTGGGACACTGCACAGGACTTTGGAGTGGACACAGCCCCTATGGACAATTGACTGCACAACACAGTCCAGCCAGCCCCTATGGACTTTGAAGTAGTGGACACAGCCCCTATGGACAACAGCAGCACAGCGCAGCACAGCACAACACTACACTACACTGCACTACACCACTACACTACACAGCCCAGCCTGCCCTAACTCCCACCCTCCCTCTTCACTGTCCACAGCCGAGTGAGAAATTGGCGCCGACGCGGGTACCTTATATAGGATCCAAAACCCGCGAGACCCGGAAGGCGGGATGATGACGTTTTGCCTCGATTTCAGATCCGAGTCAGGCGGGAAAAGTCGAGCCTGACTCGGATCGGGGGGGTTCGGATTTCAGAAATCCGAACCCGCTCACCCCTAATAAATATATATATATATATATATATAATATATATATATATGTGTGTGTGTATATATGTGTATATATATATATATATATATATATATATATATATATATATACACACACAGTCAGGTGCATAAATATTGGGACATTGACAGAATTTTCATGTTTGGCCTCTATTCACCACCACAATGGCTTTGAAATGAAACAAACAAGATGTGCTTTAACTGCAGACTTTCAGATTTCATTTGAGGGTAATTACATCCAAATCAGGTTAACGGTGTAGGAATTACAACGCTTTCTATATGTGCCTCCCACTTTTTAAGGGGCCAAATGTAATGGGACTATCAACTCAAAAGCTATTTCATGGACAGGTGTGGGCTATTCCCTCGTTATTTCATTATCAATTAAGCCATTCAGTGTGATCGCTGCATTTGCATACTCGGCCCCTTTTGGCAGCGTGAGAGCGCAGCTTAGTGTCCGGGTCTGAATCGAGCCCTATGTTCCATCACATCTGCAAAAAAATGTGCCCAGATGCTTTAAATTTGTGTTGGAGATGTGGCACTGATATTGGAACTTTCTTGCACACTTGGTGGACCTGTCCAAAACTTTGTTTCTTTTTGGAGTGAAATTAGATCTCTCCTTCACACTTTGGTTGGTTTCAACATTATTGCCTTTGTGTATTCCAGATGCCACTTTTCATCAACACAAACTTATTAGACATGTTATTTCAGCAGCTACCTGTAGCATCGTAACAGCTTGGAAAACAACCAATGTCCCTACGATAAGTGAGATCATAGCTAAAGTTTGGCACATAGATTCTATGGAATACATGACTAACATATTACGCAATTCTTCCAAAAGCTTTATTAAAATATGGGATCATTGGACTTCAAACTTTCGAACGCACCCATTATTCCTATAAAAATAGGTCATGAATATTCTATACGATAATTCTTTTATGTCTTTACCAACATTTGGAGAACCCAATGCATGCATAGATAAAGTTTTATAGGAGTCCAGTTGGGTAACAACCTTCTTCTCTTTTTTCCCCTCTATCCTCTTCCTTTTTACGTGATTTGCCACACCACACTTCTCTTTTATTATTTTACTCTTTCCCTCTTTTTTTATTGTTATAAAATTTAGATGAAAGCAGTAAATGTAACAAATACTTATTATGCGACATGTCTATTTATGTCACTTTTTGTCATCTTATGGCATCTGTTTTGGTTCATTTTTCTCTGTTATTAAGAGCCTCTGCGTAGTCTTCGCTGTATATTATTCATTTATTGAATAAAAAAGTTATAAAAAAAACCCACTGTCTTTTACAGTAGAACTACAGGTTCCAGCAAGCCTCCCCCGTATGCTTGTACTTGGAGAATAACAAGTACCAGCATGCAGGGCATGCACCTCTAGTTCACCTGCAAAAAAAAAGTAATGTTAAAATAAAGATAATATACATATCGTGAAAGTAAAGTTTTATTACACACTCACACATAGTCACCTTCAATCACTGGACAGGTCTTCTTGGCCAAGTAGGCATCCACATTTTCTTAAAAAAAAAGGATGGTACTTCCTGAATTACAGCTCATCCGCGGCATTTCTCTATAGAAATCCCGATGCTGAGCGTTCATTGGCTCTCTCAGCCAATGAACGGTTCCCAATTCAATGGTTAGAACTGCTAGGTTACTAAAGGATCCCCGGCCTGGGCTGACTAATGGTCAGGTGTAATGCTTTGGCCGGGGAACCCGGTGAAAAGATTCCCCTGGCTGTGGCATTACACCCCTGCTAGAAAGAGTCCGGTGCTGGTTATGGAAAATAAAATTAAATAAACTTGAGCATTTTTTTAAACAAAGATGCATGTACGGATTTCGCTGCATGCATCAGTGTCATTATGGAAATGCCTCTTAAGTGACGTCTGCATGGTTCGGGTCGGTCCAACATATCGTTCGTCGGTCAGTAGTGCGTACACACTGCACGATATGCCGCAAATTGTTAACGAGATTCACAGATCTTCCTGCATGTAGGGAAGATCTGAAGATACAACCAACGGTTGGAGTGCGCATCGTGATCACATTGGACGATATGAATGATTTGTCGTTCCAATGCGTCGGAATCGGCCAAATCGTTCATGATTTCGTCTAGTGTGTAGGGGCCTTTACTTTTGATTCTATGTCCTGCTGATGCAGACTATTGTAGAGACATTCTTTCACTTTAATTTCATGTTACCCTGCTTGTTTTGGAATGTTTATTCCTTAAATTGGTATGTTACTCAATGTAATCGAATTATTTACCTGATTTACTGTTGACGTTACATCATAAAATTACAGTAAAAATAAAAAAAATACAATCTTTCACTATTGATATTAAAATTACAATGTCTAATATATGAAGCATTGCTGTCATTATAGATGCAGTACAGCAAGGTTCCTGAGGCCCAGTTCAGGAAATGGGTAGAAGACAGTATCCAGAACTCAATTTCTCAGATGAACGAATTTACCAAAATATTTGACGAGGTCTTGCCAGCTCCAATAGTACAGGTGAGCCTCTTCCTGCTCATTTGAACATCAAGCTTTGAATTTATTCTCAAAATAAATTGTTTATGCATGTCAGTTTCTTTGGCTAGTGCCATCAGGTTTATTGCACTATACCTAAAATTAGAGTGGTTCGGTTTTGACTCGATTATGCACGGATCTAAAAAAGTCATCTTATTGGCTATCTGAATGTCACGTGTCATCTCATTGGCTATCTGGCTCTCATGTGTTCTGGATAGCCAATCAGATCCGAATTTGCAATACGAACCGAAACAAAACCGAACCGCTCATATCTTCTGAAAATGTGCTGTCCATTATTTGCTAATTTTTAGTATATTGTGCCCAGTACCCTTTGTTGTCCAGCAGTGGGTACACAGTAGACGATATGTCCGATCTCGAGGTTTAGAACAACATATCGGGTACATCGTCTATTGTGTACCCATGATATGTGTGCTCCCACTGGTTGTTAGCGACATGGCCTGTTGGCCCTACAGCAGGGCCAACGGGGAATCTCTAACGATGTCATGCTGCAGAATGAAGCATGACACATAACCCCACCCCTGGGACACATCCTTGGCAAATGTGTAAGCGTTTGACGCATGCCAGGTCCCGTCGCCAGCGATATAACGCTGGGTACACATTGGGTAATGTGTACCCAGCTTTAGCTCTTCAAGCACTTAATTTGCTTTAAGCATTCAAAGCAGGTCACCATTTTCCCTCCACTATACCATACCATTCAGGGAGTCACTGGCTGACTGTGCCCTGGCATTGGATAGGATACTGAAGTCTCTTTTCATCAGGGAGTCACAGGCTAACTAATCTGGGTATGATGCAGAGGGCACTTTACATCAGGGAGTCATGGACTGTGTTCCCTGGCATTGGGTGTGATGCGGAAGTCACTTTACATCAGGGAGTCATGGGCTATTCCCTGGCATTGGATATGATGCGGAAGTCACTTTACATCAGGGAGTCATGTGCTGACTATTCCCTGGCATTGGATATGATGCGGAAGTCACTTTACATCAGGGAGTCATGGGCTGACTGTTCCCTGGCATTGGGTATGATGCAGAGGGCACTTTACATCAGGGAATCGGGATAATTGTTCCCTGGCATTAGGTATGATGTGGAGGTGGTGTTGTAGCCCTTTTGGGCCTGGCATACATATGAAGGTTGCTGGTTGTGCATTAGGCTGTTATAGGTGACTGTAACTAGAAAAGTAAAGGTAGGTGGTGTAAGGTTGTTATTTTGGGCTAATGTCGCCTATTGCTTGAGGAATACCCATTCCTCAGTCAAGTTACCGTTATTAATGAAGTGATAGGTAACTTGCTCATATGCATTGGTTCAACCAAATGTTTGATTTCAGCTGCCCTTATTTATAGTGATGACTGCAAAAATATATTTTTTTTGTTAAGCTTATAGTTATAGACGTTGTCTCCCATATCCAAACTGCTTGGGACCAGGGGTATTTTGGATAACAGAATATTCCGTATTTTGGAATATTTGCATACCATAATGAAATATCTTGGGAATGGGACCCAAATATACACACAGAATGCATTTATGTGTTATATACACCTTATACACACAGCCTGCAGGTCATTTTATACTATATTTTCAATAATATTGTGACTCAAAAAAGTTTGTGTACACACATGAAATTAATTTATGTTTCATATACACCATATACACACAGCCTTAAGGTTATTTAATACAATATGTTTAATAATTTTGTGCGTAAAACAAAGTTTCTGTACATTGAACCATCAAAAAGCAAAGGTGTCACTATCTCATTTATGCTAAAAAAAATATCCGTATTTTGGAATATTTGGATATGGGAGACTCAACCTGACAACAAATTAAACAGAGATCATTCTTCACATTTTTAATGTTTGTATTCATGAATATATTTACAGGATGTTCTTGTCAAAGAACCCAGGAGGTACTGGAAGGTTTGATTAATGAATGTATGTCTCCCTTGTTTACCTACCTGTTGTACTGCTGGTACTTTCAGTGCACCCCACTTGTCGTAGAATTTATCCAGTAATACATTTTTAGGATAGCATGATGTATACAGCTGTTTATGCAAGGGCCCCCATGGGCCTGGTTTTCCAGTGTGTTGCTCAGTATTGTCCCTGTAATCCTTTAACTCAGAATAATTATTTCTACTTCAGGGATCCATAAAAGGTCCACAGGGTGACCTTGGGGTATAGGTGATGCAGAGTCATCTTGGCACCTTACGCAGTGAATTCTTCTCCCAGGATGCAACGGATCTCCCTCTATACCCCGCCCCCGGGCCGGAGGCTCCTCAGTTTCGTTGGGTGCCCGGCCGGAGTCGGGTCACTGAACACGCAGTGGGGCTGTTGCTAAACAGCCCCTGAAGTGAAGATTCTTCTAGTGCCGCAGCGCGGGCAGTCCAGTGAAAGTTGAGCTGAGACGCCGGTACTGATCTGGGGATCTTGGCGGGCCCCTGGGATTTTGGCTAGCAGAGACCCCGAATGATCCCTAGACTGCGGCCGGATACTACGGGGCAGCAGGTATGTAGCACGCACCATCGCAGTATTTTTCCTCCAGGGCTGGGAACTCCCCGGGGTTGACAACGTGTGGAACCAGGCACTGGGTCCTGCGCTTCCACAAAGCCACCTGGGACGGTGGGCTGGATTTGGCGGGAACGCTCCAGCGTCCAAGGGGTTAATCGCTGACCAGGGGAGGCAGCCTTCCCTGTTTTACAGCCGGCTCCTCCCCGCTGCACAGCGCGCCTTTCCAACGCGGTCTGGCTGAACTGTGACAGCTTCTTTCTTCCGGCTCCACCCCCCATGAGTACTTCGACTGCCATTTCTCCTGGCTGCGTGTCGCAGATCTCGGCGGGTGGTGCGGAGTATGGGTACCCCTACATACCTCTCCTCCTGATGGTGGTCAATGTATGTAGCACTTTGTCCTACTAGACGCTAAGTCTGTGTAGTTGACCAGTAAGTGTCATTTAAGTGCAGGTATTGTTGTTATTCTGCATTTGTCTGCAACTGTATGCTAGCGCTGTCTGTCTGAGTGTCTCTTTCTATAACTGTCGGACATTTTTTGCTATCCCTGTACCTATTCTGAGCCAAAGCACTGTTGTTGTGCACTGTAATTTGGCTCCTACTAAGCTGTTCTGTAAAAAATGTACAGCGGTGTTAGGAGTGGGGGACATAGCCTCTGAGGAGTTATGTTTGCGGTGTTAAACCTCTCCAGGTCCCTCTGCGGCTTCTGCCGCTCAGCAGGAGCCGCCATGGGAGTGCTTTGCAAAAGCACTGACAACCATTGCGGGGCAATTGGCAGGCCCTCCTGTGTTTCCACAGTTCGGTTTTCGACAGTAGCACCTTTTGCCAGTGCAGAACTTGCTGCAACCATCCAGTCGGTTAATACAGTTCCTGCTGTATGGCAAGGTGCCACTGAGGTACAGCAGAGTGACGTACCCGTCAGCAGACCGGCTAAAAGGGTCTGGCTGTCGTCGCAATCTACTTTGTGGGATGAAGATGATGTGTCATCTGATGATGGACTGCTCCTGGATGAGTCTGACTCTGAGCCCCCTCCTCAAGAGGCAGGGGTCAAGTCAAAAATATATATTCCAGGTCTGATACAGGCTGTGAAGGCAGCCCTGATCATTGAGGAGGATGAGCCTCCTGCGCCTAAGTCTAGGCATGTGTATTTCATGGAAGAAAAGGTGACTGAGGCTATATTTCTGTTGTCTGACCAACTGGTGAATCAGTTGGAGGTATCATGAAAAACGCTGGGGAAGCGTTGTCAGACGCAGAAGCGTCTAATCTCGGCTTATCCTTTTGCTGAGAATCATTTTACCAAGTGGGAGACTCCACCGGTGGTGGATTCCCATGTCACGCGTTTGGTAACAAGCGCAACGCTACCTATGCCTTCCATGTCGTCCCTGAAGGATTCTACAGATAGGCAGGTAGAGGTGGCCTTAAATCTGTTCACTCCCTTTCGGGGGCTGCATGCAGACTACCACGGATTCCTGGGTGAGGGAAGTGGTCTCTCAGGGGTACGCCCTTTCCTTCCACAGAAGGCCTCCCCATTAATTCTTTTGCACAGGACTTCCGAAGAACTCGGACAACGCTTTGGCTTTTCAAGAGGAGGTACAATACAAGCTGCAGGCACGGGTCATTGTACCGGTCCCGTTGTCCCAAAGGGGAATGGGTTATTATTCCAGCCTTTTTCTAATCCAGAAATCAAAAGGTTCTTAACGTCCTATTCTCAATCTCTGGTCCCTGAACAAATTGCTCATGGTACCCTGATTCAGAATGGAAACCCTATGCTCAGTTATACTGGCTATGGAACCTGGGGATTTTATGGTATCTCTGGATATTCAGGATGAATGCCTGCATATTCCGATTGTTTCAACTCACCAATGTTTTCTCAGGTTCGCTGTGTCACAGCAACATTTCCAGTTTCAGACTGTGCCGTTTGGCTTTGGCACTGCACCTCGTGTGTTTACAAGGGTCATGGCGGTAATGGCATCCCATCTGAGGCTGCAGGGGATCCGTCTGTTACCTTACCTGGATGACCTCTTGCTACTAGCAGGGTCCCCAGAGGTGCTTCACCACCACCTGCAGCTAACGATATTTGTGCTCCAATTACATGGGTGGTTGATAAATTGGAAGAAGTCCTCACTGGATGCTCCATCTGGGAGCCCTGTTGGATTCATAACAGTAAAGATATTTCTGATAGCAGAAAAGATCTCCACTTTGCACACGCGTGTACGCAGATGCCTTCACAATCGCCGAGTGTCAGTCCACTCAGCAATGCAGTCTATGGGATCTATGGTGTCGACATTCGACATGGTGGAGTATGCCCAGTTTATTCCCAGCCTCTGCAGCAATTGATCCTCTCCAAGTGGGACGGATTACCCCATCATATATACGGACTCAAACGATGGTGCTCTCTCCGGAGGTGCGCTTGTCCCTGACTTGGTGGCTACAGACAATCCGTCTCACCAGGGGGTGTCCCTTTTGGATCTTGGACAGGGTCCTTCTGACGACGGATGCCAGTCTTCGGGGTTTGGGAGCAGTGACCGGTCCACACTCCTTTCAGGGAAGGTGGACCACAAAGGAATCAAGCAAGAGGGAGGCATGATCCTGCTGGTGGCTCCAGCATGGCCCCGATGTCCATGGTACTCAGATCTTTGGAGTCTCTACATCGACACTCCGTGGCTGTTGCCTCAACGTCCGGACCTGTTGTCTCAAGGTCCTTGCCTCTACCCAGATCTGGGTCGTCTGTCTTTGACGGCGTGGCTCTTGAGACATCCCTCTTAAGGTTCAAGAGTTTTTCCGGCTCTGTGGTTAACACCATGCTCAGAGCACGTAAACCTGCTTCTGCTAGAATTTACCACAGGGTATGGCATCCCTATTTTGAATGGTGTCATCCAAGAAGTTATGACCCCCAGGTGTTTAGGATATCCAGAGTGTTGGCTTTCCTACAGGCGGGTTTGGACCTTGGTCTCCGCCTTGCTACACTGAAGGTCCATATCTCGGCCCTTTCAGTGTGGTTCCAGCGAAGGACTTCTCCTCTTCCTGACATCCGCACCTTTCTGCAGGCGGTCCTTCATTTCCAGCCTCCGTTTGTCCCTCCTGTAGCGCCTTGAGATTTGGCTGTTGTCCTTAGGGCCCTCCCTTTGAACCACTGGGCTCAGTAGACCTCAAATGGCTTACTGCTAAGACTGTTTTTCTTCTGGCAATTGCTTCTGCCAGAAGAGTTTCCAATTTGGGGGCTCTCTCGTCGTTCCACATTTCTAGTTTTTCACAGGGACAGGGCAGTGCTTCAAAATCGCCCTGGGTTCCTTGCTAAGGTGATCTCTAGTTTCCACATTAATGAGGAGATTATTGTGACGGCCTTTATCTTCCCAGACCTCTCGACAGGGGAGGTCTCATTGGATGTGGTACGTGCCCTCAAGATTTATGTGGATCGTACCAGTCAGATTCCTTGTTTGTACTTTATGGTTTCCACAAGAGAGGATGGCCGGCCAATAAACAAACTTTGGCTAGATGGCTTCATATGACGAGTTCTGAGGCTTACATTCATGAGGGCCTTCCAGTCCCGCCCTCTGTTACTGTTCATTCTACTCGGTCTGTGGGCCCTTCGTGGGCAGCTCGTAGTGGCGCCTTGGCTGTACATCTTTGTAAGGCGGCCACGTGGTCTTCTATCCAGACCTTTTTGAGGTATTACTCTTTTGATACCTTTGCCACTCAGGATGCTTCCTTCGGGTGGCAGATTCTCCTTTCTGCACAGGAGCGTCCCCGTCCTTGAAGGTACTGCTTTGGGAATCCCCAAGGTCACCCTGTGGACCTTCTATGGATCCTGAAGTAGAAAAGTAGAGATATGGTAAGAACTTACCCTTATTATCTCCATTTCTATGAGGTCCATAGGGTCCACAGGGCACCTGCCCTGACGCACCCGTGCTTCAGTTGGGCTTCACTCTGGTCACCGGTTTTCCGTCTCCTTCAGTGTGAATGTGATTCTAGTGTGTTTCAGAGTTTCTTCCCTCTCTTTTATCCTCCTCCGGCCTTTGGCTTGCTACGTAACTGAGGAGCCTTCGGCCCGAAGGCGGAGTATAGAGGGAGACCCGTTGCATCCTGGGAGAAGAATTTACTGCGTAAAGTGCCAGGATGACTCGGCATCACCCATACCCCAAGGTCACCCTGTGGACCTCGTAGAAAAAGAGATAACAAGGGTAAGTTCTTACCATATCTCTACTTTTTATTTTTAGAATTCATACAAGTGAGGAATGTCAGATTTGATTGATTCCACAATGCTGCTGTAGCTGAAGTCCTTTGCACTTGTATTTTCTATAGTAATTTTATTACACACATGCTCCTCTGTTAGTCTTCATTCCTTAAAATATGTGTCTCTTGATTTATGTTAGGAGCAAACTCCGGCCCTTGAACGGCAAATCGAGCAACTGTTGCACCGGTATGGACCTAAAAAGCTGTACCAGGTGGTGAGCAACGCCAAAGGGAAACGGGAACTGGACCTCACTCTCAGTCCTGGTGCCGTGGTGGCTGTGATCCAAAATGCAGACACCAAAGGGAATAAAAATAGATGGCTGGTTGATACAGGAGGTACAGTTCAATGGCTGATTTTAGAGCTTTAACTTTGCAGCTTCATAACTTGTTCTTTCTTATGCAGCGTCCAGAATAACCTTTTGATTTAAAATAAATGTTAAAAAATCCTTTTCAGTAAAAAAATAAAAAATAAAAGGCAGGTTTCTCTTTAAATATATTTTCATATTCAGGTCACTGTTGCATGTTTGTTATAGATTAGCTTTGGCAGCCCCCACCCAGCACCAAGATCTGATGATTTCATGACTTTGTTTAAAGGCATAACTGCCACCATGAAACAATACATGATTGTCCCCCAAGCAGACTTGCAGAGATCATTGTTCTCCTTATATCTATAGAGTGCTGTTCTTTCCACCTTCATCTGCATACTAAAGCTCGCGCTGCTGGACAGCGTGAAATGAAGAAAATATAATGAAACATGAAACCTTTTTAAATCGCAATCTAGATCATAATGAGTGCTTATGCACTTACAGTATGAGTCAGAAATGTATCATTTATGAGAACAGCTACATTTTAAAATTAGTTCCTTTATATTTTCTATTACTTGAACTTTTACATTATTAGAAAAAAGAACAGTTGTTCTTGTTATGCTTCATCTCTCATACAGAGTATTTTTTTATACTGTTGTTAATGGATACCGGGCTCCATTAGATACCTGCCAGATGACACAAAGAGCTCATACAAGAGAAGGTCATGCAGTCTTGGCACTTGGCTTTGAATTATGTCAGTGATCTCAATAAAGGTCAATGCAAGTAGCATGTGTGACGAGGGTGCCAGTCTGACCCACAGCGTCTACCTTGTTACTTTTCACGGGACTTACAGACCAGCAGCAGAGTTCTTCTTTATTTTACATTTGGTTTAATCACTGACATGTTCCTCAAAGTATTCCATTTTCTTATTAGGTACATTCAGTATAGTGCTCATTCCTTATGCTACAATCCTTTAGAAAAGTACATTTTAAATATTTTTCTTCCATTATAATGAACTCTACCTTCATTATAACACCGGTGAATGAAATCATACTGTTTATAATGATCTATTATAGACTGAATGTCACCAGCTACTAAGCAATGCTACAATAATACATGTCTGACATTTCCATCCAGTACCTTATACTGATGCTGCTGAAAAGGCTCAACACCACTGGGCAGTACATACATATAGGGAGATCTATTTATATCGCACCACCATCCAGTACAGGCAGTCATATACAAATATTGGCCATTGAATAGATCCATGGCTGGATTCTCGTAAAACAGACTGATTCTTTCAATACTGGTGATATATACCTGCAAGTGGACTGACTGTGTAAAAAGACACCAGTTTGGACATAATTGATATTATATTCATGAGTTTTGAAACCATTTATAAGACTCTAGAGTTAATATGGTAGTCAAGTACATCAGGCCCACACTTACACTCATTAGCCCGGGACGCCATGTTACATATCGGCTGATACTTTCATTATGGATGTATATGCTAGTAATCACTAATCGTAATCCAATGCACCCCAGATAGATATACAGATGCATGTTATGTGTACATATATAGATACAGAGCTATTATTCAACAGGAACTCCCGTCCTAAATCTCTCAGTAACTATGATGTAATGTCCTGGGCTACAATGTATCTTTCATTTTTAAGGCTCTTTTTGAGTGCCTTCCTTTCTAAATATATATGTGTGTGTAAATAATAGATATATAATATATAGAATGTGTATATATAATTGTGTTTGGTTTTGGATCTGGATCTTTCTTCGTGTTTTGGATCTGGATTGGTTTTGCCAAAACCACCCTTCCGTTTTTTGGGTTCTGGGTTTTGTTTTTAAAAAATAAAAAAAACCGCTAAAATCACATAAAATGGGCCTTTTTTTGTTCCTACGCTATTAATAACCCCAATAACATTAATTTCCACTCATTTCCAGTCTATTCTGAACACCTCACAATATTGTTTTTAGGCCAAAAGGTTGCACCGAGGTAGCTGGATGACTATGCTAAGCGACACAAGTGGGCGACACAAACACGTGGCCCATCTAGGAGTGGCACTGCAGTGGCAGACAGGAAGCCAATCAGCGTTATGGTGCCCATTTGCATGTAGCACGGACCCGGGAGATCCGTGCTACATGCATCTGTGTGATTGACACAGTGCACGGACAGTTCAGTGAGACCCGTCTGTGCTGCTGTGTATTTCAATGACACAGATGCATGCACGGACCAGGAGATCTGTGCTACGAGCACTGACGGGTCCGTGAGACCTGTCTGTGCTGCTGTGGTAAAAAAAAAAACAAACCTGTGTAAAAAAAAGAAAAAAATGGCGTGCCCCCCCCCCCAAAAAAAAGAGCAACCAGCCCAGGGCATTAGTGACCCAGTGCTGGGCGTGCTTAAATACAGGGGACAAACGACGTAGGGGTCCCCTGTATTTAAGCACAACCAGCACCGGGCTAGTCAGAACCAGCGCTGGTTGCCAAAATACGGGGGACAAACGACGTAGGGGTCCCCCGTACTCTGCGCAACCATCTCTGGGCTCTGATCCGGTCCTGGCTCTGGAAATACAGGGGAAAAAAATTAGTAGGATTCCCCTGTATGATCGAGAACCAGCACTGGACTTTTTCGAGCGGGGGGCTGATGCCACAGCCAGGGGAGCCCTTTCACCGGGCCCCCCAGCCGCAGCATCAGCCATGACCGCTAGTCAGCCCAGGTCGGGTATCCCTGGAGAGCTGGGTACCCCCCCAATAAAGGGGTCACCCTCTCCAGGGCACCCCAGGCCCAGGCTGACAGCCCGTGGCTATCCCCGCCACCCCTGGTGGCAGTGGGTGGTGGGTTGATAGTGTGGTGTGGTGTAAATAAAGAATATGAAACATTGTCTTTACAAGTAGAACTGCAAGTCCCAGCAAGCCTGCCCTGCATGCTGGTACTTGGAGAACCACAAGTACCAGCATGCAGGGCATTAAGGGCCCACTAGTACCTGTAGTTCACCTGTAAAAATTTGTTTAAAAAAAACACAGGACACACACACCGTGACAGTATGAGTTTATTAAACATACATACACACACACATGTGCACATACTCACCTATGTAACCCTGTGGCATCGGTCCACTTGTCCGATAAAGTATCCATAGGGGACGTGTTAAAAAAAACATACTCACCATCTCCTATGCGAGGTTCTGTCCTCTTCGTTCCAAAGTAGGCATCCCCGGACTTGGCAAAAAAAACCCACGAAAACCCGATCCACAAACTTAGTTCCGTTCTATATAACGGTACTTCCCGAATGAGATCTTAGCGGCGGGGTATCACCATGGAAACCCTGCTGCTAAGCGTTCATTGGCTGAGAGAGGTCATCCCCCATCTCTCAGCCAATGATCGGCCCCCTCCATTGTAGTCAATGGTGGGAACCGCAGGGTAAACTTTAACAAAGGTCCATGGACTGTACTGAAACGTCGATGGCTGTACTTTTATGATGACGTAAATAAAACAATATTTTTTGATTATTCTATGAAGTCTGGTGAGTGCACCCACATTTTTTGGAGATTATATATATATATATATATAATATATATATATATATATATAATCTCCAAAAAATGTGGGTGCACTCACCAGACTTCATAGAATAATCAAAAAATATTGTTTTATTTACGTCATCATAAAAGTACAGCCTATATATAGTGAGAGAAGTGTAAGGGCAGCTCACAATAAAGATAAATTCCCTTAGTTAAAGATAGAATATATTGAACAAACGTGCATCTAGTGTGATGTGTGGTTGTGAGTAGATATGAGTAAAGTCACTGATCCTTAATTAAAAGGCGGCGGCAGTCCTCTTGGGCTCCATTTTGGCTAACGGATGGAGTGGTTCTGGAAAAGAGGTTTAAGAAGACATGCGCCTGATAGTGTAGTATTTAAAGTCAAATAATAATGGGTGCTCATAAGAATAAGTGTGCGTACCAAAAATAAAATGTTTTAGGCTTATCTGAACTACAGGGATGGGTGGTCCACACTGGATGGGTTTAAATGGGATGTTGTCAGCCGGATCACCTTACAAAGAGCTTATAAGCTTATATAAGCTCATGGGAGAAAGAGTATATATAGTGTAGTATGTTCTTAGAAATAACACAATAGTTACATACAGAGGCTGTGTACCGGATATTGCTACTTTAATAGCCTATATATATATATATATATATATATATAATATATATATATATATATATATATGTATGTAGTTAAGGGGAGAGAAATATATATCCCAGGTTTTTAGTTTCTGTCCGTCTCACTGCCTGGGGAACAGCTCAGGGGCCGTTTGAGAGACACTGTGATTACTGAATGTACGAGCTGTGCTAAAGACTTCTGTTTTGTGAGAGGGACGTTAGGTCCACTCTGAGAGAGGGAATCATTTTGTTTAGTTAGAGCTGGACAGGCCAGGATTTACTTTTATGTTTTGTTTTGTGCTGCTAATAAAACTAGCTGTGGATACATTTACCAAGGCCCTGGACTGGTGTACTACTACTTGGCTACTGCATGACAAGTGCAACTGTTTACCCCATGAGATGGCATCCTTACCCTGATCTTGCTACAATATATATTTCTCTTATCTTCTTTTTTTGTCAGGCTTACGAGGATACATAGCATGCAGCAAACTGCAGCCCTACCAAGTAACACAAAGTCCATCCCGAGCCCAACATTCTCCTGAGTCAAACAATACTTTGAGAGCAGCCAAGGTGTGCCCATATCCAACCTCACCATACCATGAATCAGCCTTTCAGGTAGGTTAGGTGTATAAGTGGGTATAATATTTAATACAGTACTGAGCTTATTTTTTTTAAAGTGATTTATAATGATGTAAAAGTACTTTGCATAGGCAAATGTTGATGATTTGTGCATGATATTGATAGAGATGTAAGGATCTGATAACAGGAAGTATATATAACAGGCAATGTGTGGCATTTTGAAAAAACCTCGGACAGTTTTTAGGCAAAGTAATTCTATGAAAAAGAAGGCAGATACATTACTATTACTTTATCACTGACTTGCATGAGGGATCACAAACTTGATCTGGGTCTCCTCTTTCCCAACCACTGGAGAGTCACAGGTGATGGGCAACTTGAGCATAGCTACATGTAGTTTTCATAGAAAATAGCTTATTTGGATAACTAGGTATAATCCAATGATACAATCACTACTGAGCCGTAATTCCCCTCTGCCGGCCCTCTGTGTACAAGAATTAGATCTGAGTGCGTTTGAAGGTATAAAACTAGGAGCAAAAATATAAACCTATCTGAAACATATACAAGTTGATTTCCGTCTGTCAGCTTATGTAATACTGTGAATGCGGTTTCCCTTTTTTATACATGTGACAATTGTACTAAAAGCAGATGAAAACAATAGGGCTTCACCACAGAAATCCAAATGCGTCCTGGGGTTTTTCTCATTGTTTGACTTCCTGGTAAAAACATTCCACATGTACTATAGTGTTTAATACGTCAAAGCAAACATAACATTGCAGTCATAGTTGCTGTTCTATATTACATTTTAGTAAAACATGGGAAATTGAAAGGATATGTTACAGAATAGACTGAGTGGTGCCAACTTGTATTGTAGTTACAATATTAATTATGAGAAATACTGTGCTGGCCCCACAGGGGCGAGTCCCGATGTTCTTCCTGAGTGCACAACAAACTGATAGATTTCCTCTTTGGCTACACACTTCTAGCTACAATGGACAAGACTGCAAGTGTGCCTGTTAGAGCATTCTGCTCATGGCATTTGCTATTTGCAGCTTATCCTGTGGCTAAACAGGCATTATTGGGCAATTTGATAGTATCAATGCCAGTATTACAGCGTATACAGGTAAGGCATAAGGCTTTCTATAAATCATTGGGCAATATGCCTCTGCAGCCCCCAGCAATTTCCAATTTAATTATCCATTGGTCATCATTTTACAGAATTTTGCATGTATCAGCTATAACATGTGCCATGGAGAATCAGGGTGATAGAGATAGAGCATCCAGTCTGGGGAAATGATAAAGCTACAGCTCTGCAGTATCATGTCCCAGATGGCTACTAATTACCAATAGTAACCTAGTTCCACAAGAGCTCTGCATAACTGAGCCAGCTGTGCTGGCAGTATTGCAGCAGTGTGGAGGACAGTGGGGTATTGGAAGCTGTGTGATGTGCTCTGGGAATCGGTGTGTTGCTTAGAAATGTATTTTTGCAGCCATACCTTGGACAGCTGTTACAGTTATTCATATCCCTGATTACCAGTAAGACAGCAGAAGTCACAAAATAATTTGCCCATGTTACCCTCAGCTGATGCCTGGGCATGCATGCTTGGATAGGAATATTCCAGTGGTGACCTAAACTGTGCGACCATTTGTATAATCGTGTACAGTCATGTGAAAAGTGCAATATCTTTTAAATGTTTTTACATTTCAGCACATTTCAGTACCAAGCATCTAGTCCTCAGACTTGCTCAATGTAATCTCACGTGAAAAAAATAAATTACAGACTTTGTCCTTATTTATTCAACACAAAATTAGACCAACATGAAGAAGCCATGTTTGTTCAACTCCTCCTCCATTGATGTTTTAGGCCAATTATTTAAGCACAGCTTGCAAAGTCCAGACACCGCTCCTCAGTGACATTGGGTTCTGGAGTCTGACTTTGCAATGCTATGGGCTGGAGAACTGATGATTTGTGATATGTTTAGGTAAAGTGGCTGCAAAACAACCCCAAATCATCACCCTTTTACCATCGTGCTTGACGATTGATATAAGGTTCTTGTTTTGATGTTCAACAAATGTGAGATTGTATATTAAAGCCATTACAAGTATGGGGGGGAACAGAGGTGTCTTAACAGAGGAGGGGGCCCGTGTGCATTCCCTGTGCGGGGCCCCCTCCTCTCTCCGTGGTGGCCGGCAGCCGACTGATGTGGCTGGCCAGCCACTGGAGCGTTAGTAAACTCCGGACACTAGAATGTGCCCGGAGTCTACTGCGCATGCTGTGGCGGCCATTTTCCGGTGTTCTAAGCAACGCTGAGACCCGCCGCGGGACCACGGACAGGTTAAGTTTAAAATAATATGGGTGCAGAGTGTGCGGTGCGGGGCCCCCCTGGACCCGGGGGCCCGTGTGCCCCGCACACACTGCACCCATTATAGATACGCCACTGGGGGGAAATGAGGGGCTTTCTCCTGGCAACCCTTCCATGAAATTAGTAGTTTGTTCAGTCATTTTGTGATACTAGTCATAAGGGCTGATGCGGTGTGACCATTGCCCCACATTGCAGAGCGTAGCTTGCATGAAATCATTCTGGGCATGCACAAAAAAGATTTCCGTATGAATTGATGAAACGATGGAGGGTGTTCTAATGGTATCCGGCCACAGTTACCATGTTGACATTCATAAATTCGACACCAAAATGTTGACTTCCTCAGACTAATTACATTCTCAGAATGCCGATGGTTAGGGTTAAGCACCACTGGGGGGGGGAGTTATCTAGGAGGAAGTTAGAGTTAGGCTGTGGGGGGAGGGGAGGTTAGGGTTAAGTAGTATGTGGAGGGATTAGCAACGGGTAAAAAAAAACTCACTGGAGCGCTGCTGAGTCACACATCTTCGCCGGAACTGCTGGTCACATGACTGCCGGGTCCTGGAAGGCGATGCTGGTGACGTTGCTGCCACCAGCACCAGGTAAGTGACCGCTGGGCCACCAGGGACTATCATGTCAACATGTCATCCATGTAGACATGGTGAATGTCAACATATCCACTGTCGACATGCGGCATCTTAACATTTCGAACATGTCAACAATCTCATGTTGGCCTCGTGCATGTCGACATGAGAACTGTCGACCTAACATACCACACCCTTTCTAACATAGTCTGAGTACAGTAAGGGCTTGTTTGAACAGTTTTAAACTCATGTAGAACTGTAACAATCTGCATATATAGTAGGGGTGTGCACCGGCCACTTTTTGTGTCTTGGTTTTGGATCTGGATCTTTCTTCGTGTTTTGGATCTGGATTGGTTTTGCCAAAACCACCCTTCCGTGTTTTGGATCTGTATTTTTTGGAAAAAAAAGCATAAAAACAGCTAAAATCACAGAATGTGTGGGTTTTTCTGCTCCTATGCTATTATTAACCTCAATAACCTTAATTTCCACTAATTTCCAGTCTATTCTAAACACCTCACAATAGTGTTTTTATGTCCAAAAGGTTGCACCGAGGTAGCTGGATGACTATGCTAAGCGACACGAGTGGGCGGCACAAACACGTGACCCATCTAGGAGTGATACTGCAGTGGCAGACAGGATGGCAGTTTGAAAAACTAGGCCCCAAACTGTACATAATGCAAAGAAAAAAAAGAGGTGCAAGATGGAATTGTCCTTGGGCCCTCCCACCCACCCTTATGTTGTATAAACAGGACATGCACACTTTAACAATCCAATCATTTCAGCGCCAGTGTCTGCCACACGACTGTGGCTGAAATGATTGGTTCGTTTGGGCCCCCACAAAACAAGCTGGCAATTAATCTGTCCCTGCACAAACTGGCTCTACGGAGGCAAGATGTCGTCCTCCTCATCCACCGATTCCTCACCCTCTTCAGTGTTGTGTACATCCTCATCCTCACAGAGTATTAATTCGTCCCCGCTGGAATCCACAACCACAGGTCCCTCTGTACGTTCTGGAGGCTGGTCTCCCTGGAAGAGTTGATAATTCATTTTATGAACATCATCTTCTCCACATTTTGTGGAAGCAACTTCCTACGCCTTTCGCTGACAAGGTTCCCGGCTGCACTAAACACTCTTTCGGAGTACACACTGGAGGGGGGGGGGGCAACTCAGGTAAAATAGAGCCAGTTTGTACAGGGGCCTCCTAATTGCCTCTTTTTCCTGCCAGTACAGGTACGGACTGTCTGACATGCCTACTTGGATGCTGTCACTGAAGTAATCCTTTAACAGACAGACGCATGCTTGTCGCTGCTGCTTTGAGGATGCAGGTGCGGCTACAGCCCACACAATTCACAAAGACAGAAAAAAAAAGACGAATTTTTTTTTTTTTGTGGAGCGCACTTTGAGGGTTACACCACCCTTTAACAGACAGACGCACGCTTGTTGCTGCTGCTTTGAGGATGCAGGTGCGGCTACTGCGCATACATTTCACACACAAGCACAGAAAAAAAGAAGATTATTTTATTTTGTTGGAGCGCACTTTGGGGGTAACACCACCCTTTAACAGACAGACGCACGCTTGTTGCTGCTGCTTTGAGGACAGTATCATATGCAGTGACAGACTTGTCAGAAATTGTTGGCACGTCCTTCAGTCCGGACCAGATGTCCAAACCAGCCCTTGACTTATGACACAGGCGCACGATTGGTGCTGCTACTGTGTTGATGCACGTGCGGCTACATCGCACACAAGTCACAAACACAGAAACATTTTTTTTTTTCTTTTTTGGAGCACTTTGGGGGTTACACCACCCTTTAACAGACCTATGGGACACAGGCGCACGCTTGGCACTGCTCCTTTGTTGATGCACGTGCAGCTACAGCCCACACAATTCACAAAGACAGAAAAAAAAAGAAGAATTTTTTTATTGTTTGTGGAGCGCACTTTGAGGGTTACACCACCCTTTAACAGACAGACGCACACTTGTCGCTGCTGCTTTGAGGATGCAGGTTTAATCTAGACGGGATTTGGAACCGGGGACACACTACCTCCATCAATTGTCTAAATCCCACTGCACTAATGGCGGATACCGGACGCATGTCTAACACCAACATAGCAGTCAAGGCCTCAGTTATACGTTTTGCTTCAGGATGACTGCTGTCGTACTTCATCCTCCTCGCTAAGGACTGTTGGATTAAAAGTAAAAGTAGTGGTGTTCCTACTTCCTCTCTGGGATGATGAACAACTCCCAGCAGCAGCAACAGCACTAGGAGGAAGTGGTTCTTGATCTTTCCCTATTTTATTTTTATCGGAGAAAGTTTGGTCCTCACAGAAAGTAATTTTTTATTTTTGTTGGAGACTAGTGCACTTTGTGGGTTACACTACTCTTTTAAGAAATGAGCCAGCCGGCCCTTTACTTATGGGACACAGGCGCACGCTTGGCGCTACTCCTTTGTTGATGCACGTGCAGCCACAGGGCACACAATTCACAAACACAGAAAATATTTTTTTATTTTGTTTGGAGTGCCCTTTGGGGGTTACAGCACCCTTTAACGGTCAAGCCAGTCGGCCCTTTACTTATGACACAGGCGCACGCTTGGCACTACTTTGTTGATGCACGTGCGGCTACTGCGCACACAATTCACAAACACAGAAAAAATATTTATTTTTTTTGCACTTGGGGGGAGCACCCCCGATGGACAGCACCCCCTGGACAACACTACAGCACCCCTTTAGGACTGGGACAATGCACAGGACTTTGGAGTGGAGACAGCCCCTATGGACAACAGCAGCACAGCACAATGCAGCCAGCCCCTATGGACTTTGGAGGAGTGGACAGGCCCTATGGACAACAGCAGCACAGCACTACACTACACTACACAGCCCAGCCAGCCCCAACTCCCACCCTCCCTCTTCACTGTCCACAGCCGAGTGAGAAAATGGCGCCGACGCGGGTACCTTATATAGGATCCAAAACCCGCGAGACCCGGAAGGCGGGATGGTGATGTTTTGCCTCGATTTCAGATCCGAGTCAGGCGGGAAAAGTCGAGCCTGACTCGGATCGGCCTCGGATCGGGGGGGCTCTGGGGGGTTCGGATTTCAGAAATCCGAACCCGCTCACCCCTGATATATAGCTGATAAAGCCATATTATTTGCAGGGGGGCAGGTGCAGGTGCAAATGCACTGATGATGATGATGATGATGATAGGCTCTAGCATTAGTGAATAACTTGCGATTGGCTGATTATGAATGCACCAATGTTAAGTGCGAATGTATGTATGTATTTTAGCAATATATATATACCAAGAGCTAACATAGAAGACATAGCTAAAGAGCTGCTACAGGCTCAGAAGTTAGTTACCAGGGTACAGCAATTGGCCACTGAGGAGGCCAGGACACAACAGCAATTGGCTGTTGAGGAAAACCACAACCAGCAGCACTAAAGGCTATTGTGAACATAAAAGTGGTTGACAGAAACCCAGCAGAGCCTGATAGTAGGTTGTCATACCCTCACATGGCAGTATGTCAGGATTTGTTGTACTAAGTGTCCAAGAAAAGAGAAGATATTGTGGAACAATTAATAGTTCTAAAAACATATAGAAGAATGGTGTTGCACCTGGCTCTTGAGAGGCTCACACTACCAGATACCAGGATGCAATACCATTGCGCATATATATATATATAACCAATAGTCCGGCACTCCCACAGCTAAACCTATATCCACCGGTCCCTTCTGGCACAATGTAAACCACTTCTATGCAAACAAGCAGCGGCACTCGATGTAGTTTCAATATGCAAAATTTGTATTGATTACATCAATATGACATCCAGAGTTTCGGGGCTCAGATGCCCCTTTGTCTCACCTCTTCACCTTGACAAAGGGGCGTCTGAGCCCCGAAATGCTGGATGTCATTTTGATGTATGCTTGTTTTCATAGGAGTGGTGTATGTGTGTGTATGTGTGTGTGTATATAGATATATATATATATATATATATATATATATATATATGAAGGCATGTCGGCAGAAGCCATGTGATGCTCTGGGCACTGTTCTGCTGGGAAACATTCGATCCTGGCATTCATGTGGATGTTACTTTGACACGTACCACATACCTAAACATTTTTGCAGACCAAGTACACCCCTTCATGACAACAGTATTCCCTGATGGCAGTGGCCTCTTTCAGTAATATAATGTGTCCTACCACAATGCAAAAATGTTCAGGAATGGTGTGAGGAACATGACAAAGAGTTCAAGATGTTGATGTTGATTTGACCCTCAAACTCCCCAGACCTTGATGCCAGATACCACAGGACACCTTCAGAGGTTTTGTGGAGTCCATACTTCAATGTGTCAGAGCTATTTTGGCAGCATGAGGGGGATCTACATAATATTAGACAGGTGGATTTAATGTTATTGTGATATCCAGATACTTATCACCACACCGCGGAGGGGGTTGACATTCCCCTTAACATGTCTCACAAGACCAAGGGAGTAATATTAGCCCATCAGTATGTGATCTTTCAATTCACCTACAACGGAACCAATCACACAGGAACCCCTTAATTTTGCACTTACAGAAATATTGGTAATATGAAGCCCTTCATTATATGGCAGCAAGATTCACTTTCACACAAGCTATCTTGCGGATCCTTATACTGTATATATTCTCCAGTAAGAGTAGTCCCCAGAAATAAAAAATAAATCTCAATAGTTTAATAAAGTTTAATGCACAAATCTTCATAAGACCACAGATAACACATCCAACTTTCATAAATCCTATGATTAGATGCCAGAATGCCTGACAGAATTGTGATGTTATATGTGTCTAGCCAATGTCACATGCATTGGAATTGATCAGGCTTAGGATAGTAACTGCAATTGGACACCAATCAGGTAAGGCTCTGGAAGAACTACCCCTCCACCAAAACGTTTCAACCTATTCTTAGGTCTTTTTCAAGGTCTGAGGGAACAGACCAAAAACCGGTATTTATACCAAAAGTAGTAATTACCTGCAAACTGGAAGTACATATGTAAAGAACATGGATCCCAAATCAACAAGTACACTATAAAAACTTCTATCTATTAACATAAATGTCACTCAAAATGCATGCACAAGTCCCTTGTGGCTGTTATCCAAAGTGCTGGCCATTGTTCACGGATGCTTCAAAAAAGTTTTTTTCAATCACATGACTCGGCCTTATGGGTAATTCTCCACGCTGCGGAACACATTGCCAACTGTGCTATAGGGGTGATGTCAGATGTAAACAAACACATCACGGACTATGTGACACCATGCGGCTCATGACTGGATGTTTATTTTTTTTTAAGCATTATGTATTTATTGAGGACCAAAACATAATACAAATATCAATTCAGTCAAACAGAATTTCAATCAGTAATCAAAAAGACATATAACATATCCATTTGTTAAAGGTAATACATAATATGGTCACCTTTTACAACAAAACATATCAGACATAAACAACAGAATAAAAAGAAAATAAGAGAGGGGAAGTGGGTAAAGATAAAGAAGACAAAGAAGCCTTGAAAACCAGATAGTAAAACCTATACATCTGACCTTCTACCTCTGGAAAACTCCTCCCTAATCATGACAGAGCGTCTTATAATGATCCGACTCCCTGTAATGCAACCATGATACCAGATCTTATTGAAATTTAGGTCCCTACTTGTATGGGGTAAGATTAGATCATCCATACACATGTAATGATTTAGAAGTGTGCACCACTCAGACATGGAGGGGGACGACCTGGATTTCCAATGGACAGGAATTACGGCCTTGGAAGCACTCAATATATGACATAGTAAAGATTTTTTTGAAATGAGCATAAGGTTTACGAATGAGATTCAGGAGCCAGAAACTAGGGTAGGAAGGCAAATCCTCCTGGAGAATAATACCCGCCGTTTCAATTACTTTTTCCCAAAAAGGTCTGAGAGAGGAGCATTCCTACCAAATATGTAAAGGGGCTTCCCAGAGCTGTCCCACAACTCCAACAAGTGCTAGGGACTCCAGGATACATTTTGGAAAGTTGGCTAGGACAGCGGTACCAACGGGAGAGAACTTTGTAATGTGTCTCCAAACCTAACATATTTGATGAGGCTGAGAAAGTATTTCTGAAAACTTCTGGCCAATCATCTTCCCCTACTAAACCCTGTAGATCTGATTTCCAATCGGCAATAAATTTCTGTATAGCAGAGAAAAGACGTTCAGTCAACATTGTATAAATGGAGGACAGTGGATGTGAAGGAAACTCTTGAGATACACACATTTTCAAATGGGGTGTTTCCTCGCCTATATGCGTTCAGTGAGCCCAAACTCATGAGGAAATGCTTTACTTGAAGGTATTTCCAAGTCTCACTATTAGGCAAACCCCATTTATCTTGAATGGAGGGAAAAGTCATAATATCTGAACCCTCAAACAAATGGTTTACCTTGAGGATTCCTTGAGAACGCCACAATTAGAATGAGTTACTAGGAATTCCGGGAGGAAATGCCAGGTTACCAAATAAAGGAGTTAGAGGAGAAGGGATAGGAGAAAGAAAAGGATGTGAACGTAAACGTCTCCAACAAGAAATTATTGGGCCTAATAAAGGGTGGGTAACCCGGGGAAAAGTTAAAGGCCAAGGGAAATTTAAATCTGCTGAAGGAAGGGAAGCTATCTCAATATCGGCCCACTGCTTTCTGTTAGATAACCTACTCCATTCCATGACCCTCGGGAGCAGGACCACATGGTAATAAGAGAGGAAGTGTGGCAATTGTAAACCTCCCTGATGTTTCCTCCTATAAAGTATCTCATGTTTGAAGCGGGGTTTGCGGCCCGCCCAAACAAAATCACGGACAATTAGATGGAGCGTGTTAAACCAGGAACGGGGTATTGTAATTGGGAGAGTTTGTAAAAAATATAGGACCCTAGGAAGTACATTCAATTTAATAATCCTATCCTGCCTGTCCACGAGATCTTAGAGCGCCAATTAAAAAGATCAGTTTGCAGCTTAGAAAACAAAGGGAGAAAATTAGATGAGAATATTTGGGAAAGATCCTTATGAAGGAAGACCCCCAAATACTTTATATGCGTAGGGTGCCAGGAGAAGTGGCAAAAAGAGTGTATATCATTCAAGCATCTCTGATCTACTGTGAGGTTGAGCGCACTAGATTTGGATAAATTTATTTTAAATTTGGAAAGCGCTCCAAATCGATCAAACTCCTTAAGAATATTTGGGATTGAGGTCCGCGGGTTGGTAATTACAGCCAAGAGATAGTCTGCGAAGAGAGCTAGCTTGTATTCTCTCTCTCCAACAATCAGCCCCGTTACATTACTATTAAGACGAATGGCCCTCGCCAGGGCCTCCATACATAAAATGAATACAAGTGGTGATAAGGGGCAGCCCTACCGAGTGCCATTGGTAATTAGAACTGGCTCCGACAGATCTCCGTTGATCCTTACTCATGCAGACGGAGTAGAATAAAGAGCTTGAATTCTCTGAATGCCCATAGGACCCAAACCCAGATGCTCCAATACACCCATCAAAAATACAAATCAACCCTGTCAAATGCCTTTTCAGCGTCTGTAGATAGAAGAATAGTTGGAATCTTACGGGAAACGGCCACATGAATCAGATCCAGAACCTTGGTGGAATTGTCCCTGGTTTCACGACCCGGGACAAATCCCACCTGATCTGAGTGGATCAATTTGGGTAGAAACAATTTGAGACAATTAGACATTAGCTTAGCAAAAAGCTTTAGGTCGACATTTAACGGAGATGGATCTGTATCTAGAGCAAAGGGCAGGGTCCTTCCCTTCTTTGGGTATCACTGAGATATGGGCAAGCAGAGAGTGAGAAGAGAAACAGAAATGGTTCGAAACATCGTTAAAAGCTCGGAGCATCAGGGGGGACAGGACCTGTCCGAACACCTTGTAATAGGCAATAGAAAACCCATCAGGGCCTCGACTTGCCATTAGGTGTTGATTTAATAACTTCATCTAACTCCTCTGGAGTGAATGGCTCTTCAAATGATTCTATATCTATATTCAATAAAGTGGGAAAACCAATCTCTTCTAAATAGGCCTTAATGGAGGCCTTCCATGAAAACGTGTCAGTCCCTTCCCTAGGATCTTCGAAATTATAAAGTTGGGAATAATACGATTGAAATGCTGCAGCAATATCTTTTGTGGAGTTACATGGAGAGCCAGAGTGTGACTTTACCTGGGCAATAAATGAGGTTGCACGTTGGTCGCGAAGCGCCTTAGCTAGAAGCCTCCCTGGTTTATTTCCCTGGAGAAAAAATCGACTACGACATTTACGGATATCTGACTTAATTTCATCAGACATTAGCATATTAAGGTCATGGCGAGCATCTGAGAGGGCTTGGAATATCTCAGGGGAAAGGGAGGATTTGTGTGTAATTTCTAAGGCTTGAATCTTTTGCACCTGTGCGTCTCTTATCGCTATACGTTGCGGTTTTAAATAAGACCCCAGCTGTATTAGTTTCCCACTTAAAACACATTTGTGTGCCTACAATAATGTAATCCCTATTGCGCACAATAACCGGAGCAGCAAAATTTCCAAATAGTATCACCAATACTAAATGCGAATAGAAAAATAAACAGAAGGAAATTGCGCTTCTTCCAGGACAAGAACAAAATAATGCAACCTAATAAAATTGTACCATACAGGGATAGATAATATCCACCAAAGTCCCAGTGTCCTTTAATTAATTCTCTTCAGTGATCAAATTAAATTCTCCTTCTCCACTTTCCCTTTGGGACACCTCTGTCTTAGTAGACCTCAAAAAAGAACACAAGAAGAATTCCGCATAGCATAATATTGTTTAATCACCACAAAAAAGCAAATATATGTGCACTTCTAGGGGTGAGTAATCCTGCGTACCAGAACAAGGCAAAACATATGCATGTCACAAGTAGGTATGTTCTCTAATATTCCCTCCAGGCCTGGATACCTTTACTTGGATATGTTCTTATGGTTACTTTCCTCTGGCCCTGCAGTGATTCCATACCTTCACCGATGCGTTTCGACCATGAAAGTCTTCCTCAAGGTGATATTACCCCTCTCTCCCTGCCCCCTTTTTATATCCTTTACAAACAGGAAATGAGGGGGGAGGGTGGTGCACACAATAGCACATGTTCTCATGTAAACATCAAATCATAACTTATTCGTAATAAACATGAACTAGATGCAATCCATAAAATTTCTTACAAACAATATATATAAAATATATAAACCTTTAACAAAAAACCTTTAAAATATCATCCTTCCGGTCCGGAGTTTTATATATCACTTTCGGCCAACCCTTTAAAAAGATTCCCATTCACCATTATGTTACGGGGCCCGGAGTTCCCGTCGCTTCCGGTTAACTCCATGTGTCCCGCCTGGAACGCAGGAGCCGGATAGAGCCCTCGCCTCTTCTGGTCCGTCAGCGCCGTACGTCACTACCGGCTTCCCCCGTGCACTGGATGTGACACATAGGGGCCGGATAGAGCTCTCAACTCTTCCGGTCTTACTAAACCACACGTCACTTCCGGGTTCCCTCCTGCATTCCACGTGTATCACACGGAGCCGGATAGAGCTCTCACCTCTTCCGGTCTCTCATGCGTTCCACCCGGAACGCACACACAGGATAAAGACTTTTCCAACTCCTATATCCTCGTTTATAACACATAGATAAATGATTAAAATATAAATATACAAAAATAAATTACTCTTTCCATCTAATTCATGAATTAGCTAGGTATAAATACATATCAAATTCTTAATAAAACTCTAATAAAACTCTTCTAAAAATACTTCATAAAAACCATTTAATTTCAAAACCGCTGTTCAATCCAGCTGGCATCAGAGTTTTCATGTCATAAATATATCTAATTTCTGTCTTAGCCAGATCTGATTCTTGACCTCTCTTTCTCCAATTTCTTTCCACTTTTTTAAGACCTACCATCAACCTAATACCATTTACAAGACATTTGTGTTTTTCTTTAAAATGTTGAGAAACGGAATGTTTTTCGAACCCCTTCTTTACATTACGAAGGTGTTCAGACCATCTCTCCTTCAACATTCTTGTAGTCTTTCCTATGTATTGAAGGCCACACTTACACTCAATGAGGTAAATACAGTTAGAGGTACTGCACGTGATGAAGGTATCAATTGTAAATGATTTTCCAGTGGATCTTGAAGTTACTTCTTCTATTTTACCTTTTTCACCTGTATGGGACCTACATACAAGACACGTGCCACGTAATTCTATTCGGTCTTTTTTCCGGTATTGCACTTTTAACAATGACATTCTTTACATTTTTTGGTCTCCTATACACAAATTGCGGTTTCTCTGATATAATATCTTTTAATACAGCGCCTTCCCTTAAAATATGCCAATGTTTTATTTATTATACTTTCCACCTTATTGTGTTGTAGATTAAATCTGGAAATTAATGGTAATTTAAAGTTTTTCTGTTATCATTATTTTCTTTAGGCCTAATTAGATCATTCATATCTAATTCTGTCATTTCTCTTACGGTACAGTTTATCTCTTCTGCGCAGTACCCTTTAGATATAAATTGGCCTTCTTCACTATATGTTGCTTTTTTAAATAAGACCCCAGCTGTATTAGTTTCCCCCTTAAAACATTTGTGTGCCTCCCAGACTGTAATTTTGGACATGTCAGGGAGATCATTGGTGGCTATATAGTCTTCTAATGCCAACTTAATCTGTTGTCGACAATAAGGGTCTTGAAGCAGTAATTCGTTCAGCCTCCAAGAAAAACGTGTCTGGTGCGGAGAAGGGAGTGTAATTCTTAATGAAACGGGAGCATGATCTGACCAGGAGATATGGCCGATCTTAGTTTCTTTCGTCAATTGAAGGAATCTATGTGAGATAAAAAGATAATTTATTCTTGTGTATAGCTTATGGGGGTGAGAGAAAAAAGAAAAGTCTTGTGTGTTTGAATGTTATACTCGCCAAATGTCTACTAATTGATGTGTATGAAGAATTTTCTTTACCTTACGGTGAAACTTGTCCGAATATCTAGGTGAATTATAATAGGAGTATAAATGTGGGTCAAGGGCCAATTTAAGTCTCCACCAAAGACTAGTATACCTTCCACATGTGCCTGAACAAGGTTCAAGGCCCTTTCAAAAAAGGTTGGGCCTTGTTTGGTGCATATACATTTACAACGTAAAAACCTGAGTATACACTTTGCACTTTATAAGTAAGATCCGGCCTGCAATCAGAGGTAAGCAAGTGATATCAGTAATGGGAATGTGTTTAGCAAAGATAATTGCAACTTCCAGGGACTTGCCCTCCAGGTTGTTGGAAAAATATCCACAAGGAAAGTCTCTATTCCTGAGAGGCGGAGCAGCACCTTCTTTAAAGTGTGTTTCTTGGAAGAACACTACATCAGCGTGCTCGGCCTTCATTTCTCGTAATGCCCTTGACCGCCGCTCAGGAACATTAAGACCCCGCACATTAATAGAAACAATGTTTAAATTAGTCATAATAGGTGGGAAAATTGAGCACTAAACTGGAGGAAAAATTGAGACGATCATAAGCATTTACATCAGTAGGGAGCATAAGGACAGTAGGACATACTAGACCAATATATTTACATATCTGTGGCATTGGAGGCATAGGGGAAAAAAAAGAGAGAAAACAATAAAGAACAAAATAGAAAATAGTATAGAAGACAAAAATCGTGCAACAGAGTGAAAGAGAGTATAACACCGCACTTGGACAACATAATGGTGGAAAACCAGTTCCACCACTAGGACCAGGATCTACCTATGCTCTGTAGGAGGCAACAGGGGACGAACAGGGAAAACAACCACTGCTACCCATAGAAAATTATCTATAAACAGATGAATCTATAAAATAGTTACAATTAGAATCAGCCGCGGAGAGCTAAGGGAAACCCCTCAAAAAACAATATCACAGCAGTATTCTCACTAAATAATCAGAGAAAGCATAGAAATAAACAAACAAACATAGGGACATAAGAGTAAAAACAAACCCTTGTAATATATAGAGTTACAAAATCTATTGGACTATATATTGTCACTTTGGAGAATAACTAAATCAAGCTATATGTATTAATTCCAGTAAAAATTGTTATTCATTACTCACGTGACCCAATTAAAAGTAAACAATTAGTCTCTTACACCAAAACTGTTGGAGTAGTATAGCTGTCAAGACTACATAAGGCACTCATAGCTCATGAAGGAGAGTCCCACAATATCTATTCCAACAGGCAAAGGGAAAATAATGTCGAGGACCACAGGATCATGGTCCAACAGCCTGGGACGACATAGAGGAAGGTGAAGTAGATTGAGGTCTTCTCCGAGAGCTAGGGGAGGATCCTATAGTCTGAAAGGGCATCATCCTAGAAGGAGCCGAAGGTGGACAGAGACTCTCTCCAAGAGGTCGCCAATCTGAGACTCGAACTATATCAATATCCAGAGCAGAACAGAAAAGGCAGATGTCATCTGAGAGACGAAGATTCACTGTCTTCCCTTCGGTAGTAGCCGTGAGACTAAAAGGAAATCCCCATCTGTACTTAATATTGCGGGAGTGCAGATCATCCGTTAAGGGTTTGAGTTGATGTCTCAGCTGTAGGGTTTGCCAAGAGAGGTCCTGGAACACCTGAATTGGATGACCATCAAGCTTTAAACTGTCTAAGTCCCGAATCCTCCGTAATATGTCGTCTTTCTGCATGAAATAGTGTAGGCGGCATATCACATCTCTCGGTCGTTCAGACTTTAGACCTCTAGGATGTAGTGCTCTATGAGCCCTATCGAAAACAATGGGATCATTAGGTTCACGTCCTAAGATTTCGTTGAATAGTTTAGTTAAAACATCCTGCAGACCGTGATGAGGAATGTCCTCCGGAACACCCCGAACTCTCAGATTATTACGACGACCCCTGTTATCTAGGTCATCTAGATGTGCTTTCAGACTTTGTATTTCAACAGCTTGCTATTTAATAGTGTCAACAAGGGCATGCTGAAAATCATCCACCACCTCTCCACGGCTCTCCAACGCTACTATTCGAGTTCCCAAGTGTGACAACTCAGATTCAAGTGAGGCAACGTCAGAATGCACCACCTCCTGCAACTTGTTTTCCAAAGAGGCAAAATCCACTTTAGAAGGGATATCAGTTTTAGTGGGCAGGGTTTGGAGGAGTTGCAGGACCTTGTGGAAATCTTGACGGTCACCTTGGCCAGGCATAATTGAGAGATCTTCAGTCCCAGACGGGGTATCTGAAGTTGCAGAATTGGCTGGTGAAGAGGGACATGGGGAGGCACATATGATGGAGTCTTTTTGGGAGTGAAGGAAGCGACGGAGATCATCTCTGGAGGAGTCTTTGGAAGACTTGGGTGTACTTTTTGACCCCTGACCTCTTTGTCGACTCATGAAAAAACTTCTCACTTTTCAAAAGGTAGGAACATAGAGTAAAAGCAGTGGTTCTCTCCTTAGCAAAGGAGGATTAGGAGGTCAGACAATCAGAGAAGCAGGTCAATCTCAGGAGGAGAGAGGGTGGACGACAGCCAGAATCTTGAGAGAGTCTAGAGGAGGCAAGGGAACCCCATTCTCCACGGCCGACTATGCGTTTCATTGGTTCATCTATTGAATTTCATCGTAAAGCAGGAGCAGCGACTATCTCCACCCGTCAGTCCCCATAGAGGTACTAGGCAGCCAGCTAAGAGACCAACATGTTTTGTGGGAGCTTATATGGTAAAGAAAATTCTGAGTGCATGCAGTGGCCGCATCTGACCACAAGGTGGAGTCCCACAATCACATGAATTCACATAGAGCCCAAAAACAGATTTTCTGTAGAGATATAACGGTGAGTTAAGGTAAAAATATGAAAAGCAAAATAGTCACTGCTTGTGATATCCCATGGAGTATCAAGGCAAAGATCAATTTAGTACCACAGCTAGAGTTAGGAGTGCAGGCAGTATGTGAAGTTTACTATATATGGTGTAACATGCAGGTTAGTGAGGCTTAACAGAAATGTCTCGTTTATTCACATCCACCTCACAGAGAAGGGTCAGAGCATAAGAGAGGGCTATCTACAGGATCTCTTATAAAGTTGCAGGAGTATCCCCAGGGAGAGCCCAGTACCTCTGTCAGCAACCTCAGCTGGATAGAGGGATCCAGGATGGTGGGCGTCTCTGGAGGTATGCAGCTGGCTGCTGCTAGTGGGTGCCAGCGATAGAGAGGGAGTCCAGGCAGCAGGTAGAGTGGTGATCCGGCAACGGCCGACCGCCTGGCATCAGGAGGAGGAGAAAGAGACAGCACATCCGCCGCGAGAGCCGTCTGCGTCACCGGTGGCAGAGCGCAGCAGTGTCACCTCAAAAATTTAATCCCCTGCTCAGGGAGAGATGGCAGGCCTCGGTCCGCCTTGCGGCAGGAGACCACTCCAAGAGGCGTTTTTTTTCCTATCAAGGAAGCGGCAGGTGCGTGGGTCACGGGGTAACACCTGGGGTGGTCAATGTTGAAAGGATAGGGTATGAGATGGGATATTTAGGTGCTTTATGTGAGGACCTCCAGCACATCATGTCCGGTAGATATGGCCGCCTAGCCACGCCCCCATGACTGGATGTTTATATGCAGTTCAGCTCTGTTATTTACGTTGTCATTCATTGGACAGCGATGTTAGAACCAGAGTAAATAACTATAAGACTGATTATATTTACAATTAAAAAGTACACTTATATAAAAAAATAAAAAGCTAAAACAGAATCCATTATAGGAAATGGTAACCATATACAAAAGCTATATAAAAATAAAGATGTGATCTCTTAAATTATTTCAGCTCAAAATTGCAATTTAGTCCCAATGGTGCCAAAGTCCCCAGAGAATATATTAAATTCAACTCAAATTATGGGACCTTCAATTACTTAATATGTGCCTAATTCTAATAGTTTTTTATTCCCATAGTGTGACAAGAATGTCATTCAGTAAAGTGCATTCAAAGTGTATGAGTCTCCAGTCCCTTTCTGATATTTCTTAATTTTAAGAGGCCTTTAGGTTATCCCTATATTGAACTTGTTACAAGTACACTCAATGGCATAAACCAAGTTCTTAGTACTGCATGTGACGAACTCGCAGATTTTGTAGCTTTTCCTGTTTATTTCCCCACATTCAGTTTTTCAATTCTTTCTTTTTTTTCTTTAGATACAAGTCGAGATTCCCTGTCGGTTTTATCTGTGGTATCCATAGATTTTTAGCTTGAGGTTATGACAGACAAAGTAAAACAACCTATTTGTCAATTCCTATGCTTATACCTTAAATACCTTGGGGTCTGTATAATTTCTTCGGTCTCTTGAGTTTTCCCTGTGATTATTGCATTAAACCAATTTCTGTGATGTGAACTACTAGCATGAATAAAATATTTTATATCAATGGGCTTGATAAAACTTTTGGTGCAAGTTTTATTATCCTGTATGTATATTGTAAAATGTAAAAAGTTAATCTCTGAAGTACTGGAATTAAATGCAAGAAGAATGCTTCTGTTGTTTGCGTTTTAGATAATCACAGAAGCAATTCAGGCGATCTTGACTGCCTCTCCAAATGATTAAAATGTTGTATATGTACCTCAATCAGGACACTAGGTTCACCCTGAATGGGTAATCATTCCAGATGACCTCAATCTTCCACTGCCCCATAACCAAATTAGCATAACTCAGGGTGAATAAAGTGCCCATGGCAGTCCCTTTCTTTTGAAGATAAAAATCATTACCATATAAAAATAATTGTTATCAAAATAAAGGCCTTTAATATTAAATTCTTGTAAAACTAGATCGAGTTCTGAGTTTTTTTTAAAAAAACAACAACTTGTTGCTACATTAAGACCCTGTTTGTGTTCAATAATGGTGTATAATGAATCCACATCAGCAGTCACCAGAAAGAGACCTTCCTTCCATGATATAGTATTTAGATAGTTGAGCACATCTCTTGCATCTTTTAGACGTGATTTATTCTTCAAAACAAGAGGTTGAAGATAACAGTTAATGTATTCAGAGAGGTATTGAAGATACAAACAGCAATTGACAAATAGATTTTTAGTTTGTGGTTACAACAGACAAAGTGAAACAAGCTGTAGATACCACACATAAAATCGATAGGGAATCTTTCATTGTATCTACAGAAAAAATATAAGGTCGATTTTGAGTGGTACTTTATAACTGGTTTTAGCTCTCAATTTTAGGAAATATAAAAATTCTTAAGGAGACACTGGGATATTCTTCAAAAAGACCCTGGTATTGGGTCTATTATTCAATCTCATCCAATGTATATATAGAAAAGCCCCAAGTATAAGCAAACATCTCGATAAGAATAAATATAAACCTAACAACATAAGCTCCATTACTTCCAAAGGATTCTATAGATGTGACTCCTGTTTGGGGTGCAAAGCTGTAAAAGGAAGTATTAAAAATACTGAATGTGTGGAAATATACAGGAAAATCCACAAAATCTGTGAGTACTAAGGACTTGATTTATGCTATTGAGTGTATTTGTAACAAGTTCGATATTAGGATAATATTTTCTACCTTTGAAAACTGAAATTAGTGAAAATAAGGAATATCAGGAAGTGCATGAAGACTCATGCCCTTTTAATGAACTTTAAGGTATCACATATCTGTTTCACTTTGACACAGGTTCTCAAACTCGGTCCTCAGGACCCCAAACAGTGCATGTTTTCCAGGTCTCCTCACAGAGGGTCCTATTTATCAATATTATTTTGACTAAACTTTTTTTTTTTTTAAAGTGTGCTTTCAAACCCTTTTCACATTATTTTAGTATCACATACATTTATTAAAGGGCAATTGGAGTAGAATTCATAAAATTGTACTCCAAACCCTAATTATAACATATTGTTAGTAATCGGATCACATTTCCCACAATTCTAATGGAAAATGTGATCTGCCGGAGATTTACTAAGAATAAATAAATAAAATATGCGTGAAAGCACTGTGATAACGCCACTTGGAGATGGCGTTATCAGGGCTGATCACTTAAAAACAAAAAATCCCCATCCCCAGCAGCTGCCGCCCCACCCCCTTACACCCCCTGCTGCTGCACGACTCTGATGCTCCCATCCTCATACTACCCCTCTCATCTCCCTGCTGCTGCTGCCCCCCATCAACCCCCCCAGCCGCATACACAACCTGCCGCCACCGCTGCCTTACTCCCCCTGCTGCTGCCCTAGTAGCCACTTGTCTAAAAAAAAGGAGACTTACCTGGAACTGGTGAACGGTGGTCTCCTCTGTCAAGCGGATCAGCTGATGACTGCTGCCAGCTGAGATGCAGTAAAGTGCTGGCCGGCACTTTCCTGCATCTCAGCTGACTGCAGCATCAGCTAATCGGCCGGTCAGAGGAGACCGCTCGTTCCGGTACAGGCAAGTGTGATCGACAGTCAGTGTCAGTGGCGGGGGGGGGCTTCAGTGTCAGCGGCTGTGATGACAGGGCAGGGGCAGTCAAAGCCAATGACGGGGGGCAAAAACGGAGATGAATTTAATGTGTTCACTGGTGACTTTGACACCATAGGGACTAAATTGCGAAATTAATCTTATAATGGATTCTACTTATGTGTATGTTTTCTTTCCTTTCTTTATTTTAAATAGTTTTATTGTAAATATGTTTAGTCTTTCAGATATTTACACTGTATTGGACATCGCTGTCTGCTGAATGACAGCGTAAATAACCTAGCTGCACTGTATATAATGATCACAGAGTCGTCACATGGTCCAGGATGGGTTTGTTTACATCTGACGTCATACCCCACTGCAACAGTTAGTGTGCCCACACACATACCGATATATACTTACGATCCGACGATGTGTCCGATTTCCCTTGAAATTCTACCTGGCAGCTCAGCACACGATCAGCGCACAATCAGCATACGATATGCTGTCCTATCTTCATACGATCTCCTGCACCAGACTTTTTTTTACAGTGCATTGTTTCTTAGATTGTCAAATCTGCCGTACTGCATGGCAGACCTGAAGATGCGACGTGCGACCAGCGGGGGCGCGCATCGCATCGTGATCCTGAGTGGGGACTCAAGATTTGGGCATTTTTTACCCGATCTGTCGTTCCAATGTGTCGGAATCGGCCAGATCGGGAAAAAAAAAATCGCTCTGTGTGTGGGCACCTTTAGCAATGAGTTCCACAGGATTACCCATAAGGCAGAGTCACGTGATCAGAATAACTTTATTGACAAGCATCCGTGAACAATGGCCAGCACTGTAGATAACAACCACTGTGGACTTTACAAGGGACTTATGCATGCATTTTAAGTGACATTTATATTAATAGACTTTACACATATGTACTTTTGGTCTGTGGCTATTGGCTACTTCTGGTATAAATATCGGCTCTTGGTCTGTCCTCTCAGACCTTGAAAAGACCTAAGAACATTCTTGCCATTTCTCCCTGATTGTAAGGGAGACTCCCTGAAATATCAGCAATCTCCCTGACGAGTCTAGTGATCTCCCTGCTTTCACATTACCCCCATTATGTAGCTGTTCTATATAAAAAACACAGAGATATATATACATCCAAATGAGATCATTAGTATAATTTCTCAGCATTGGTTATAAGGCACAATGGAGCTGATTCAGACCTGGTCGCCAGGAAGCGTTCGCTCGTAGCTGCCGCTGGTTCGCATTGTGCGCATGTGTATGCATCGCAATGCGCGTGCGCGAACTAGTCCAAGTGATCGGGAAGCGTACGCTCGGCGAGCATAGACAGCCCAGCTGAATGAGTGGCAGGAGAGGCCATTTGTGGGTGGTATCAGGGGCTGGCCACTAGAAATGGCGCAGGCGTGCCTGAGCGTCTTAATGCCGTTTCAGAGGCGTGCATAATTAACAGGCAGCGTCATAGTACACGTCACCTGGTTGAATTTACACTGAAGTGCTCATAGTGCTTGCGGTAGGGTATACTCAATCTCAAGCGCTGCAAATGCATCCGATGGTCCTTGATGTACCGATGGTTACATACACTTCCTGGAGATGACGTGCACAAGTGGGCGTCTTAAGACAGGCTGGTGGGCGTCTGCATACACAAAGCGATCGCATGCTAGGACATAGTGGGCGTGCTTATGCCTTGCCATGTGATCACCTGCCTTGCCGTCACTTAGCCAAATTTGTCTGAATCGAGCCCAATGATCCCTCTGGCTACATGTATTTTCTGAAAAGTATCTGTGTTTTCATCAACAAGTAGATCCTACCCCCTGCTTTGGGGCTCATTTACATTTGGATGTCGGGGCCGGATTAAGGTCTGTGGGGGCCCCTGAGCAACAAACTTGTGGGGGCCCCTATATACCACCGTCCCCTGTAGTAATGCCCCTTATGCAGTGCCCCTTATATAGTGCCCCCAGACCCAGTAGTGGTCCCCCCTATACACAGTGCCCCTTATATAATGCCCCAGTAGTGGTCCCCCTGTACAGTGCCCCCATTAATGCACCTTATATAGTGCCCCCAGACCCAGTAGTGTCCCCCCCCTATGCAGTGCCCCTTATATAATGCCCACAGTAGTGGTCCCCCTATACAGTGCCCCCAGACCCTATAGTGGTCCCCCTATGCAGTGACCTTTATATAACTCCCCAGCAGTGGTCCCCCTATACAGTGCCCTCAGTAGTGCCCCCAGACCCAGTAGTGGTCCCCCCATGCAGTGCCCCTTATCTAGTGCTCATAGTAGTCCCCCCTTATGCATTGCCCCCAGAAGTAGTCCTCACCTATACACTGCCCCCAGTAGTAGCCCACCCAAATTCAGTGCCACCAGTAGTTGTCCTATACATTGCCCCCAGTAACCCCATGAAGCGGCCCCCCCTATGCAGTGCCCCTTACACACACAAAAAAAAACACAACTTACCTGAAACCCCGCTCCTGACGCGACCGCCGCTGTCCGCTCTGGCTCCTCTTCTCCTGCCGTATGGGAGAGATGTCAGCGTCATGGCGTCACTCCCATCATCACTCGGGGGGGAGCTGGAAGACGGAACTCATAAGTGAGCTCCAGCCGGCTCCCTCCATTGAAGCAGCAGCCAATGAGAGTCTGTCTGACTCTCATCAGCTGCTGTAACAAACACACAGCTGCCGGCGGCGGCTGTGTGTTTGTCACTGTGTAGTGTGGCCGCTCTCACTGCGCGGCCTACACTACACTAGCGGCGGGGACACTAGCGGCGGTGAAGCCACCAGCTGCACCGCTGCTAGTGGGGGCCCCTCTGTGTGTGGGGGCCCAGGGAAGACTGCCCCTGTCGCGCCCCCCCCCTTAATCCGGCCCTGGATGTAAGGCAACATTGACACGCCCCTCAGATGTAGCAGTACACGTCCGTTTTACCGCCACGCTCATAGGTACTGCTTTCACAATCTCCGTGAAATGCTTTTTCAAAAGTAGACAAGTATGCCTAAGAATAGGTTCAAATGTGTTGGTGGAGGGGCAGTTCTTCCAGAGCTAGCACTACTTACCCGATTGGTTTGGTTACTATCCTGAGCCTGACTTTGGTTGGACACGTATAACATCACAATTCTGGTAGGCATTCTGGCACCTATTCTTAGGATTTATGTAAGTTTGATGTGTTATCTGCTAATGTTTTTTATGAAGATTTGTGCATTAAACTTTATTACACTATTGAGATTTATTTTTAATTTCTGGGGAATATATATAAAGACCCGTAAGATAGCCTGTGTGAAACTGAACCTGGCTGTCCATATAATGAAGGGCTTCATATTACCATTATTCCTGTAAGTGCAATACCAAGGGGTTACTGTGTGATTGGTTCCGGTGTAGGGAAATTGAGAGATCACATCCTGATAAGCTAACATTCCTCCCTTGGTCTTGAAGGTGAGACATCTCCCTCAGCGGTGTGGTGATAAGTTTCTGGATATCGCACTTTTTGGGGGGGAAAAATACACTATTGCATTATTTTCTATTATCTGCATGACTTTCATTGAAACCTGTGGAATTTGGAGGACATAGCCACAAGGACATTGTCACATGAGCTATAAGGGACGTATAATTATTTACTAGCGCCTGCATGACTTTATAGTCCATGTGTCTCCAGTTTGGAATGGTTGTCCTGGCAATGCATTGGATTACTGTAGTTGCAAAATATTATATGACTGGAAGTTAAGCATTCATTATAGTAGCACCATTACAACTGTTATGATCATAATCATCTTTTTAATACTGTACTGACTAATCAAAGGCTGTTTACAACACCAATAAATAAAGTACCGTGATGAAATATGAATACTTAACAAAGTAAAATAATTTGGCACAATCAGCTTCTGTTACAGGGAACTACTTACATTTGTGAATGATTAGCTCGCATCTTCATACTTCTAAACCTATTCAGGTTTAATTGTCTATGCTAGAATCCCCACCACTACTTGCAGACTAGTATCACCCCTGACACGTATTTGTTTTCAGCTGATAATAAACTCTCATTCAGGTATATTAAAATGGGTTTGTTCTCAGGAACTAATATACAGAATTAATTCCAAACATGAAGGTATAATAAAAAGATTACAAAATAGCGCATTGACTATCATGATCACATCGATTTTGATTGGAAGATGATTAGCATTGTGTTCAATTTTAAGTGACAGTCTGTTATGGGTCCAGTTGCGCCCAATTCCAGGTAGTTAAACTCCAGAACTGAAGTACCACCAGCAGGTCATGTTTTGTGGATTTCTTTAGTTATGCACAGGTAAGTTGATATATTTTGCTGGGTTAGTAAATATACCACCTGATTCCACAGACAAAACATGACCTGATGGGAAAACGTGAGGGTTGAACTCGAGAACCACTGAGATATGACATGCGTTTTGCAGCATGTATCGAGAAGTACAGCTCTTCAACAGCAATGCTGGCTACAGTGTGCCCTCCTGGCACCACGCAAGCCAAATGCAGGGCCTGTGAGGTAGCAACGGTGCCACCCCCAGGATCTTGCACCCTGGGCGACACCACTGCTCACACACTTCTAGTTACGGCCCTGTATGAGATGAGGTGGAGGAAAGGATGACAAGTTTAGTAGTATCTAGTATGGAAAAAAGATGATGGCCCCTGATGCAGCTTTTTGGAGAGTGTGTAGACAGGGTAATTTTGTACGTCACTTCTGATTCGTTAACGTGGCTGCTGAAACAAATACATATTTTAAAGACAAAAGGGCACAGACGGTGTAATGATTAGTGTTACTGCCTCACAGCACTGAGGTTGTGGGTTCAATTCCCACCTTGGCCACAATTGTGTAGAGTTTGTATATTCTCCCTGTGCTTGCATTGGTTTCCTCCGGCTGCTCCGGTTCCCTCCCACACTCCAAAAATATACTGGTAGGTTAATTGGCTCCCAACAGAAATTAACCCTAGTGTTTGTGTGTGTGAGCATGTGGTAGCGAACATAAATAACTGGTAATTAGTAAATCATATTATAGGTTTTTGTGTTTAAGGAACCGGTGTGGTTTCGGCGAGTTGGCAGCTAAATTTAAAACTGCAATCCGTTTGAAGGCAAAACCAGCCTTATAAGTAATTACGGCTTTAAATTTTGCAGTGAACTCGCCGAAACCACTTCGGTTCCTTAAACTCAGAATCTATTACATAAGCCCTAAAGTGGGCTTTATGTTTTACTTCTCAATATATTCAGAAGGTAATAGGTAACAAATAATTACTGACAACTAGAAAGAGTAAAGGATCCCAAACATCAATGTTCAAATGTAGAGGAAAAAATTAAATTTATATATGCCAAGCCCATTGGGGGTTTTTTTAAGTCAGTTTTGTTTTGCAATCCTATTGTTGCTGTATATGTGTACCATTTAAGCATACTGTTGTCACAATTTCAGAGAAGGCTTGTGTCTTCAGGCCATTACAGTATGTCCTGTGCAGTGAAAACATTGTTCAGTGGTATATACAGAAGGAATAGAGCTGAGTCATGAGGAGAGTGGTGATATCCTCCCATTGTCCTATATGTCTTTGTAGTCTAATCAAAGCTGTTTCTCGTGTTAAGGTGGGTACACAGTCACACCTGACTGATATATCTGCAGATCGAGTGATCTGCAGGTATATCTGTAGATGATGGTCGTTCATACACACTGAACGACCATCATCTATCCGGCAGCCGTGGCTCTCGCTGGCTGGGGGGCGGGTCCGCCCTCCTTCCTGCAGCTGCCGCTCCATGTGTACGGCGGGTCTGCAGACCGCCCGTACACACTTGCCATTGGACAGATATGTCCATCAACTGTGTAGCACAGTCAATGCGATATGTCTATGAATGTCGTCGTTCACAGACATATAGGGCCAAATGTAATAGGGTGTCAGTTTTAGTAACAGTACAAACTCGCACTTTTTAAAGTGCGAGTTTGTACTGAAACTCGCAAATTCAATAGCCTGCGAACTTTTCAGCTCGAGGCTACTGCATTTGCGAGTTTAGGACTATGTAAACTGACACCTTTTAATGCGAGTAGCATTAAAAGGTGCGAGTTTTAGAGAAGCCATCACAGATCAGTGAGATCTGTGATGGCTTCTGTGTGTGTTAAAAAAAACAAAAAACGTGCACCCCCTCCCCAAAAGCATAACCAGCCCCGGGCTTTATAAAGCCTGTTCTGGTTCAAAAAATACAGGTGCCAAAATGCGTAGGGGACCCCTGTATATTAAGAACCAGCACAGGACTTTGTTGAGCTGGTCCTGGTTCTGGAAAATCAGGGGACAAAACGAGTAGGGGTCCCCTGAAAATTCCAGAACCAGCACCGAACTCTTTCTAGCAGGGGGATAATGCCACAGCCAGGGAAAACCTTTCACCGGTTTCCCCGGCCAAAGCATTATCCCTGACTGCTAGTCAGTCCAGGCCGGGGATCCCTGGGGAGTTGAGGACCCCCCAATAAAGGGGTCCCCCTCTCCAGGGCACCCCAGGCCTAGACTGATAGCCCGGGGCTATCCCCGGCACCCTAGGGCGGTGGGTGCCGGGTTGATAGTGTAAAGTGTAAAATTAAAGTTTCCATATTGTCTTTGGTTGTAGAACCACAAGTACCAGCAAGCCTCCCCTGCATGCTGGTATTTGGAGAACCACAAATACCAGCATGCGGGGCATTACGGGCCCGCTGGCACTTGTAGTTCCACAACTAAAGAAATACGTAAATAAACAAACATACACCGTGAAAGTATAATTTTTATAAAACATACATGCACACTCACACTCACACTCACACTCACACATACTCACCTAGTATCCAAAGTAATCCATAGAGGTGTACCTGGAAAAAAAAATCCATACTCACCTCTCCTATGCGTCGATCACGTCCACTTGTCCAAGTAGGCAATCCAGGGGTTAAAATAAAAAAACGCCCAAAAACCCGATCCATACGGACTGAGCAAAGGTATGTGTGTACACATACCTTTGCTCCGCGTAAATGACCGGGGCACACGTGTGCCCCGTCAGTGAAGGGGCCGCCAGCCAATCAGGGAGCATCTCCGTCGGAGCAGCTCCCTGATTAGCTGAATGCGGCCAGCCTGTGTGTCCCATAGACGTCTATGGTGAGAAATCCCCATAGACGTCTATTGTGGGAACCGCTACATCGTAGCCGCAAGATTAATTGAGGTTAATCTTGTGGTTACATCACTGATACAATGTCGCGACATTGTATCAGTGATGTAACCACAAGATTAACCTCCTACTACCCCTGCCAGTGCTGCAACACTGGTGAGCGGTCCGGTGATTACGGCGGGCACCAGCGGAGCTTGGCTACTGCTTCCCTGGAAGAACCTGTAGCTGTAGGTCTCAGGAGATTGGGTCCTGTCTCCCTGTATAACTTTCCCTGGATTGATCGGCCAATATATCGGCCAGTGTGTACCCAGCATTACATCTTTAAGTTTATATGGAGCCTACAAAGTTAATTTATGACTGTGCAAATCTGCAGCGCAAATACTCTTCTATATACTTTGGCTATTTGTGAAGCTTTCCCTCGTTAGCACCTCTTCCACCCTCCTTAGTATTTACAAATGTGTCCACAGTAATCTTACTTCCTCACGCGTTAAACAGCCCTTCTAGTTGCGGCATGCCTTGGTAGCACCGAGCGTCTTTTTGTGTGACTTTTACCTACCTTACCTACAAGTGTATGCGAAATGCTATGTTACAGTGTCCGCGGCTGTGACACTGTAACGTAGCATTTGCCATGCAGATACACTTGCAGTTGAACACAGAATAGGCATGCCGCATATCATTTTAATCAGCGACCTATTTGCATCACTTTGCGAATAAAACAAATTTGATGGTAAAAAGTTGCACAAAAAGACACTCTGCGCTATCGAGACGCATGGCGCTCACACGTTATGTTTAACGCGACTTGTAGCACACGGGGGTAAGATGTATGTAGTACCCTTGTGCAACAAGTTTTACAATTACAAGTTGTATTCTCATATTTAATAAAAAATTCCAAGATGTATAGAGAGAATTGGCTTCTAGTCATTTGTAAAGATATTTCTGAAAACAAACAAGTATTAAGCTTAATATTAAAGACTGGATGGAGATAGCGCTATTTGTCATCATTTCTGTGTACTGATGGCCATTGCTTACTTCACAGATTGTTGCAGGATATTCATTCACTGCGCGCAGCACTTATGAAGTCAGCATAATGGAAGGTGAGCAGGTGACCGTTCTGGAGCCACATGACAAGAACGGGAGTCCGGAATGGAGCTTAGTGGAAGCAAGCGGCCAAAGGGGTTACGTGCCCTCCAGCTACTTACTGAGAGTACCGGTGCAAGAAAGCAAACGCAGGACATCCACTAGTCATGTGGTGATCCCTAAGCGCTAGAATCATGATGATCACTCCCAGGAGTCCCTGAACAACATCGTACACTGTATGGCTACAGCTCCTCTCATTCTGTGTGGCTTTCAACTAACTGTAGTCCTGCATGTAATCTGCATGTAACACATAGGGGTCTATTCAGCATTGATATTTTTACATAATAAATACGGAAACTATGATTTCCGTATTTTTTCTGTAAATGTCCTATTCAGCAATGGGATAATGGAGAAGATAACGCAATTATCTTCTCCATTACTTCCCATCTCGCAGAGTTCCGCCCTGTAGGGATCAGCCATTGATCTCTATAGCGCTTTAACACTTTTTGCTAGTCAGCAAAGCAAAAAGTGTTAAATCACTCGATAGATATTTCCTTTATATAACGCCATTTCAGAATGGCGTTACACGAAGAAAATACTTAAATATCCCAAAAACTGCAGGGACAGAGGGAAATTCTCCCATAAGCATCTGGTAAGCCCGCCCAGTCTCCATCCCTGCTTCTCGGTGACCGGCGACAGGTAAGTCACTCTAGAGGCTTTTAAACCTGCCGAAATTGATTGATATGTGTATACAAGCTTTATACTAGCCTGTATACATGTATATTTATGTGCGATTATATTTAACATTTATATATAAATGTTAATTATAAAGGCACATAAATATACTAGTATAAAGCCTGTATACACATATCAATCAATTTCGGGAGGCTAAAGCTGTACTTACCCCTCCGTGGTCACTGGGAAGCCAGGATGGAGATTGTTCCCGAGCGTATGACTGAGCATGCGCAGGGAACAAACAGGAGGGATTGTTTTCGTAATCCCGAAAACAATCCCTTCTGTGACATCGCAGGGGCAGTTTGTTACCGCAACCGCTGTCCCTGCTGAAAATAATGCTGCATAGCTTACTTATTTTATCATAATTGATAAAATATCGTGACAATGTTGCCTGATAATATTCTGGGCAACATCGTCACTGTTGCTGAATAGACCCCATAGGCTGTTATCAAACAAGTATAATCGTTGTCTTTTATATGCAGTGTAGTTATCTACATGATAAACACACAAGACTCCATATACTGACCTCACTAGCTATGCAAGCTGCATTAGCAGCAGACTTCATGTACTCTAATTAGTTCTTATGACCTTGCACTATATATGACCTTAACAAAACATGCGAATCTTCATGAATGAAATGCCTGAATTATTTTGCAGTGTGGATCTACATAATAATTATATGAATGGAATAGAACGTGGGTATCCATCTTGCAAATCAGCTCTTAATGTGATTTTTGCAAGTTCCCCCCACTCCCATTGGATTTGCATTGATCAGAGGATAGCCAGAAGAAATTGCACTAGTTTCTGTTTAGAGTCACTGTACTGTAGTATGATGATGGCAGACCAGCATGCAATCTTGTGTACACTGGAGATACATGAGGCATTATTAGACAGCCTGTGCTTTGTGTGCACCATTACTCTTGATTCCTACAAATCTAGGGAACGGAGGTAACTTGTATGTGTCAGATATCATACACTTCTGCTCACCGCTAAGAGGTTCATAGTGACCTAAGCTGGAAGACGCTGCAGTTACAACAGAGAATTTCTCTCTAAACTGCGGATCGCAATTGTAAAAGATCTACAAAGAATCTATTCATAGATGATATGAAGCTAATTGCTGGCCTGCTGCCTTCCTGGAAATCTCTTAATAGAAGTGTCGGCTTCTTGTCTTAAATGGACTTTGCTATTAATTGTATTGTTATCTATTTATGCTTATTTGATTAAGACACAAACCAACACAGATTGTAACCTTCACTGGCCAGTGCAATCATGCCTGATAAACTGCATTATAAATGTTAGTATAGTTTTACACTGGAGGATTATATTCAGCAGACTAATGCATCTATGTACACTTAATTGACTAGCTTGGACTGTTCCTTACTCCTCCTATGGGGGAAATGAAATGTATAAAACTTCAGTAGGGGCTGCTACTGTAATACATGTAATAAATGCTGTTATTTACATAGTGGACTGTATTGTTTTTCATCTCCCACTGGGCTGTAGCAGACACATTGTACAGAGTTAAGATAATAGAGTAAAACCAGATTCACCCATGTCCCCTCTATATAAATGGTTGCTGCCTGTAACATTCTTATTTGAGTCTGTGTAAGAGAGCTGCAATTAGATTGGCTTTGTTTACCACAGTAACATCTTAGCATATAACTGTGCAGTAGCCAAATCAGGTCTATCATTTCCTCCATATTAGTGCTATCAACCGTGTTACGGTGCATAAATACGGTCAAATCAGACAACCATAACAATATCGTTGTCTGATAGTCCTGCATGTGCTGGATGATCGATATCGATCATCCAGCACACCACCAACCCCCAAACGACTATAACGACCCGCGATTAACGATCGCAGTTCCCTATAGTAACCTGGTCGATACTGACCAAGTTGGGCTGCATGCACGGGCGATGGTCGTTATCGACCATCCATGCCCGTTCATAGTCCGTCGTTTGGGGGTTGGAAGGGGCCAAAAAATGGACGATAAAACGATATCGTTATTGTTTATATCGTCCTGCAAAATCTGACAGTGTGTATGCACCATAACACTGGTTGTTCCTCACTTTCAGTTATCAGCTGGGAAGTAAAGTGACACTCTTTGGTCATTCTATGGTATCGGGCACCTCTCCATGCAGTTGGACATTAGGACACTACTTTTTCCGTCGCAGTCTGCTGGTAAAAAAGTTGTACATGGTTGTGTTTGCCCCCCAGGCTGAATGTTGCCAGCCAGCCCCTGCATAAAGGAACTGTGTGGTGTCACAGTTGCTACTAATTTGCTGGAAATGACCAGTGTTTTAAAATAAGCTTTTATGCCTTGATTTATTTTAAAACAAATTTTCAAGAGTCTTGTGTAATTTCCAGTACCTTAGTATCAAGTTATTGGCAATCAATGGATATCCAATTTGGATACACTTATGCATGAACATTTTCTTTTTCAGGGTCCATAGGGGGTCCACAGGGATTACCATGGGGTGTAGTTGGTTGAAGTGAGCCGTGCACCCAACAGTTAATGTTTTAGCTCCCAGGATGCCCCGGACCTCCTCCACATATACCCCAGCCACAGGCAGCCAGTTTTTTCCTTTGGTGCTGGCAGAAGCATTTGCACCTTTGAGAACAGTGGGGCTGTGTTAGACAGCCCCAAGCTTTTATTTTATATTTTAAAGTTTTTACTTTGTTTCTGAGCAAGTCGCGCTGAGCGTCCTAGTGGACGCTTGCGTACCTGCTCCTACTACCCCTGCCAGTGCTGCAACACTGGTGAGCGGTCCGGTGATTACGGCAGGCACCAGCTGAGCTTGGCTAGCACTTCCCTGGGAGAACCTGAAGCTGTAGGTCTCAGGAGATTGGGTCCTGTCTCCCTGTATAACTTTCCCTGGAGCCAGGTTATACAGCACTCAAATCCTACCAGCTTAGTGTTCCTCGAGCAGTTGATTCAGTGCCCATTGCAAGTATATTTATATTTGTATTTATTTGCATTGTATGTGACCTGTGCTAGTTCTGCTATGGTGATATATACATATATATAACTCTCCAAGATCCGGCACTCACAGGTATATTATATAACTGGACCGGGTGCCCTCCTCACTGTGACCTCCAAACGGGTATATGCTTGATAAAAGCGCTGATTAAAGGCGCTGAAACGTCGCTGAAACCAGCTAAGTGTCCGTAGCGTTTGTTATCCGGAGTGCCGCCAGTGGTTGGAGTATATATATATATATATATATATATATATATATATATATATCCCTGCTGCTCTTTCTTAACCCATCACTACCAGGTGTGTATGGGGTTCATTTGTACATTTACTTGTATTTGTGAAGGTTATCACATTGCATTATTAGCTATACACTGTATTGTGTGCTGCTTACTGGTGTTACTATGTTTTCCAAAGGCAAGGGAAAACAGGAGGTTCTGGCCTTTGTGCTGGTTACATGCATAACCTGTTCAGCAGGCTTATCCTCTCAGAATATTGTGCAGGATGGTCAATGTGCTAATTGACATGTACCTCTTCTCCAGCTTACCTTACCAGTACCGGTGCAGGAGCCACCTTGGGTGTCCTCCTTTGCACAGGTTATGACAAAGTTAGTGGATCGCTTATCAGCCCCCATGCTTCCTACCTACGGTGAGGTACCCACAGGTACAGCCTGCTAGGTTGGTACTCCCTATGCATCCTTCCTGAATTGATGCTTATGCTCACCCAGCTCAGGATATGGCTCATATGTCTGCCGCCTTTCAGCAATCTATGTTACAGGTGGAGAGACAGTTAGCCACCAAGGCACATAGGCGGCCTGTATTATTTCACTCTGCCCAGCTTTCAAATTCTGACACATCATCTGAAGAGGCAGATGATGCACAGGGTTCTCCTCCAGGGTCCCCCTCGGGTAAGGAGGACTGCCATTAGATAGTGGATGTTCCTTCTCCAGTAAGAGCAGTTAATTCAAACTTGAATATAGATATATACAGATAGAAAACTAGAGACTTGTCTTAAGTCTGTTTATTCATTTTCTGGCGCTATTACTAGGCCAGATAGGGCCGCAGCCTGGGTTGCTAAGGCTATTGAAGGATGGACGAATGCACTAGAAGACAGCATGTCATCAGATGCTACCAAGGAGCAAATGGCCTACATCTCCCATATTCGGTGGCCTCTTATTTGGAAGAAGCTGCTCCTTGTTTCTAAGGAATCTGCAACTTCGGTAGTCGCCCGCAGAGTCCTTTGGCTACGATCCTGGAGAGCGGACTCGGAATCTAAGAAAGCCCTCAAATCCTTGCCTTTCTCTGGCAATGTACTGTTTGGCACAGAGTTGGACAAGATAGTGGCTACCCTGGCAGCCTCAAAATCTGCTTTTTTGCCATCAGCGGGTACTCCTAAGCCTAATAGGTCTTCCTTTTGGGCCTTTCATCCCCAAGGTAAGGCAAAAGGATAGTCCTTTCCAAGGCAGCCTGCTTCAGACAAGACCAACAAGTCTAGATCTAAGCAGCCTTGGGCGGCCAGACATCCAGCTCATAAGGCTGAAGACAAACCCTCTGCCTGATGGGGCGGGCCTCCTCCTGCGGTTCGCAGACTCATGGCATCAGACAACCACAAATGCCTGGGTCAGAGAAGTGGTCTCTCGTGGATCTGGTCTCACTTTCCGGAGACTTCCTCCCCAGCAATTTTTTTGTAAAGGTCTTCCATCAAACCCCATCAAGGCCCAGGCCTTCGAGGAAGTCATTCACTCCCTGCTAGGTTCAGGTGTGGTAATATCTGTTCCTTTAGTTCATCGAGGAACTGTTTTTTATTTCACTCTCTTTTTGATTCAGAAGCCAAATGGGTCTCATCGGCCTTTTCTGAACAGGTTTATTAGCATGCCCAAGTTCTGCATGGAAGCTCTATGGGCTATTGTTCTGGCAATGGAACCTGGGGATTTTATGGCTTCCCTGGACATTCAGGATGCGTATCTGCATTTGCCTATTACGCCATCCCACCAACGATGGTTTGCTGTTCTGCAGCGACATTACCAGTTTCAGGCACTACCATTTGGTCTGTCAATGGCCCCTCGGGTCTTTACCAAGATAATGGCGGTTATGACGGACTACCGGAGGCGTCAGGGAGTCAGAATCCTGCCATACCTAGACAACTTCTTAATTTTGACATAGTCACAGGCTGTTTTACAACACCATCTCCAACTGACCATTGCCTGTCTGCAAGCACATGGCTGGATCATCAATTGGAAAAAGTCCTCCCTCTTTCCAACACTGGGGATGGTACATCTGGGTGCACTCCTAGATTCTCAGGTACAAAGGATCTTTCTGCCAGCAGACAATATTTTGGTACTGCAATTGCTTGTGCGCAAAGAAGAGTATCCATTCACTCAGCAATGAAGGTCATGAGGTCCAGGGTATCCACCTTCAATATGGTGTAGTATGCCCAGTTCCACTCAAGGCCCCTTCAACAACTTATTCTCTCCCGGTGGAACGGACAGTATCATCTGTTCTGGTCCCAGACGATACTCCTCTCTCCGGAGGTTAGGCTTTCCCTCTCATGGTGGATACAGGTGTCCCATCTGGACAAGGGTTGCCTCTTCTGGATCCCAGAGTGGGAGCTCCCATCAGCGAAGGATGCCAGCCTTCGCTGATGGGGTGCTGTGACAGGTCATCATACTTTTCAGGGACGATGGACAACTGTCACCTGCCTATAAATATCCTGGAGCTTCGAGCTGTGTACAGAGCGCTCACTTTGGCGCAACACCTTCTCCAGGGCAGGCCAGTCCAAATCCAGTCTGAAAATTTGACTACAGTTGCCTACCTCAACCATCAGGGAGGCACGCAAAGTCAGACAGCCATGCGGGAAGTAGCAAACATCCTGGTCTGGGCCAAACATCATCTCCCAGCAAACTCGGCAGTGTTCAGTCATCGAGTCCTAAACTGGGAAGCAGACTTCCTAGGCCATCAGGACATACACACCGAAGAGTGGGCTCTCCCCCCGGAGGTCTGTCAACTCCTGGTGGACAAATGGGCCTACCAGACGTAGACCTCATGGCCTCACGTCACAACCACAAGGGCCCCACGTACGGATTCAGGACCAGAGACCCCCCCCCCCGGCCGCCTTCGTGGATGCTCTGGCAGTGAGGTGGGACTTCGATTTTGCATATCTCTTTCCTCCGATCTCCCTCCTCCCGAGGGTTCTCCAAAAGTTCAAGCAAGAAGGCGGCACAGTGATACTGATAGCTCCAGCCTGGCCCAGGCGCCATTGGTTTACCAACCTACAGAGTCTCACCATAGACACTCCTTTTCCACTTCCTCTACAGCCGGACCTGTTAGCACAGGGTCCTTGTCTGCACTCGGACCTCCCTAGTCTGTCCTTGACGGCGTGACTCTTGAGTTATCCCGCTTAAGAGCTGAAAGTTTCTCTAGCTTTGTGGTCAGGACGATGCTTGGGGCAAGGAAGCCTTCCTCAGCCTGCATCTGTCACAGAGCTTAGCACTCTTATTTATAAGGGTGCTCACCCAGAGGTGATGACCCTATAGTTTTATGGGTTGCTTGGTTGATTGCTTTTTATTTTTAATTTCCTATCTAGGACAGAGCTGTCCTAGATATGAAAGGTAACCATTATGAAAGGTTTCCTAAGTGGTATCCCTGGGTTTTCATTTTGATTGAAGAGTACGTGGTTCCGGTTTGTCGGACCTTCATGTACGGTTTGCCGTGGCATTTTTCCTAGACAATTGTGTAGGGCGTCTACGTGGGGTTCCGTCCACACCTTCCTTAGGTTTTTTGCCTTTGACACTTTTGCCTCTGAGGATGCTTCCTTTGGACGCAGGATTCTCTTTTCTGGTAAGGAGCGTCCCTACCCTTAGGGGAAACTGCATTAGGACGTCCCCATGGTAATCTTTGTGGACACCCTATGGACCCTGAAGAAGAAATTAAGAGTTATGGTAAGAACTTACCCTTTTTAACTCAATTTCTTCTAAGTCCATAAAAGGGTATAAGTAATTTGCACTGAAACAGTCAGACTGAATTTGCATTTTACTATTCACACCTCCCTGAGGTTGAGAGATGGAAAGGAAAATTTTTATTTTAAGGTTAAAATGTCAGGATACTGTGCTGAATCCCTTGGAAGCCCACCCCCTAATGACTAATTAGGCAATTGGAAGTTTCCAATAAGCTTAATTAGTCCAATAATTACATGTCATTTTTGGGGGGGAAAAAAATTGACCTCAAATTACCCCCAAATCAACTTTTTTGTTAGTTTAGGCACCCTAAATTAAATTACAATATTTTAATTGAAAAATAATTGTTTTTTCATCATTTTTTTTACAAATTTTCAAGGCGCCCTCAAAATCACCTTTTTTTCCTACTTTATTTTGCATTTTTTATTTCATTTTGTTTGGGATTAAACAAAAAATGTTTCTTTTTTTTATAATTTTCTTACATTTTTTTTTTTTAAAAAAGCACAAATCAGCCATTTAAAATCCTACAGTACTTCCTAATGCTCATAAACAGCCTTCTATGCGGTTCTGCTATTATCCATTTTGGAGGCTCCATGGTGGTCTCCCCACTTTTTCATGCACTTCTCTCAAATCTCATTTGGCAGTCAATTCGCACCCCTCCACTGCTAGTAGTGCGAATGTACATTTTTAATTGGATTGGAGAATTCTCGGAAGAGTGCATCGATGCGAAGTCTGCGAGTTTAAAGAAACAAATTCGCTACTCGCAATTTACACCTAATTGGATTGACCCTATAGCCTATGTTTTAACCCAGCCTGTAAACTATTCTTATGCGAATTGTCTACTCAATCTATTCAAAGCTTTGGCCATGACTGAGCAACAAACAAACAATGCAGTCACAGAACAGCTGGGAAGAAATCTGTCAGAGTTCAGCCGGGGATAGGCCGTCCCTTACCGTCCCGCTGGCTTCCTCTGACTTCCCGGGCAGTCGGGCGGCTGGTGCGGCAACGTGGGAGGTGCTGAGCATTCTCCCTGATGCTGGTGTCTTGGGCGGCCTGGTGCGCGGGGATCGGAGTTCCTGTCATGGGCGCCGCCATGACACTTCCTCTTCTGACTTGCCTTCCTTCCCTGACAGTCTGGCCGGTCATTTGAGGCTGTGGACCAATCAGTGGGCTTCCAGGGGTATATATCCGGCTCCTGTGTATCAGGTAGTTGCCTGAACAACCATTGTCGCTGCTAGTGTTACTAGTGGTCTCTCGTTCCAGGTTCCCTTGCTTCCAGTCATCTATTCCTGTGTGCAGCTATATCATTCATCTCATCAGTGCTTTACCATCTCAGCCTGTGTACAGCTATATCATTCATCTCACCAGTGCTTTACCACCTCAGCCTGTGTGCAGCTATATCATTCATCTAATCAGTGCTTTACCATCTCAGCCTGTAAGCAGCTATATCATTCATATCATCAGTGCTTTACCATCTCAGCCTGTGTACAGCTATATCATTCATCTCACCAGTGCTTTACCACCTCAGCCTGTGTGCAGCTATATCATTCATCTCATCAGTGCGTTACCACCTCGCCTGTGTGCAATATACCTCCATTCCACCAGTGCGTTACCACCGCCGCCTGTGTGCAGTATACTATCCATTTCACCAGTGCTTTACCATCATAGCCTGAGTGTAGTTATACGTACCCACCTCTCCAGAGTCATAATCTCTGGCTGGCTCCAGTACCACTACCCACCTCGTTACTGGACTCTGTGGTCTCTACCTACGTGTTACAGTATTGCACTGTAGTGCACTCTTTCTAACCGGCAACCCGGTAGAGTGTGTCCGCAGTGCACACTTCCTTGTACCTCAAGTACAGTGTCCCTACGTGCCCCTTACTGGCACAGACCCTTTGGGCCACGAGTGTTCGTCTCTCCTTTTTCCCACAGGCTTTGGTCACCTAGTCAAAGGACCGCGACCTGCTTACGGGGTGCAGCTCAAGCCCATATCCCGATTGGTGGGATCACTGGTGAACACCATCTCGTGGGTTAGATTTGGGTTAGATTCCGCACCTTTGACTAGGTCTCGCCAACAACCAAGACCCGTGGATGCGGAGGTCGTACATTCAGGCCCCTCGCCTCCGTTTCCTCCCGCAGCCTCAGGCCTCAGCTTCCAGAAAACCGCCTCCCAGCGTCACAGCTTGTTCAGGCCAAATGGAAGCTACAGGCTCCCCAGGTACTGGGAATCTCCAGGAGCTAATGACTCGCATGGATAACCAAGAGGCGGCACAGCAGCATGTGGCCCAGTACCTACAGGAATTATCTGGTCAGCTCCTGTCTATTCAGAACACTCTGGCAGCTATGTCTCATGCTCCACCTTCTGTTGCTCCTACGGTTTCTCCTGTATTACCTTCGGGGGTCGTTCCTCAAAAATCCCGTTTGCACTTGGCTACTCCCGAGAGGTTCGATGGTACTCCTCAACGATGTCGTGGTTTCATAAACCAGTGTGAGATCCAGTTCGAATGCCTACCCCAGAATTTCCCTACCTCCCGGTCTAAGGTGGCCTATGTAATTTCATTACTAACTGGGGCTGCTCTGGATTGGGTCTCCCCCTTGTGGGAACGAACAGTTCCGCTCGTATCTAGATATGAAGAGTTCGTGGCAGCTTTCAAAAGGATCTTCGATGAACCCGGGAGATCTGTCTCTGCTTCTTCAGATTTGCTTCGTGTCCGTCAGGGTACCCGGTCCGTCGGGCAGTATGTAGTACAATTTCAAACCCTGGCGTCCGAACTAAAATGGAACGAGGAAGCACTTAAGGCAGCCTTCCTACATGGCTTATCTGAGAGGATGAAGGATGAATTGGCATCTAGGGATTTACCTCCCACCTTCTCGGATGTTATATCCCTCTGTATAAAAATTGACCTTCGCCATAGAGAGCGGTGGGGAAATAGGGGGCGTGGAGATCGTCCTTGGGATCGCCCATCCTTGGGAGGTCATTCCTCTCCTTCCTTCTCTAGCAGTGAGGAGCCAATGCAAATTAACAGATCCCGGTTAAGTACCGCCGAACAGAACTGGCGTTTTCAAAATAAATTGTGCTTGTATTGTGCTGCTCCGGAGCACACATTAAGGAATTGTCCTGTGTTGTCGGGAAATGCGAAACCCTAATTGATGTTGGGAGCATGCAATTGGGGCTTATTTCTGACTCCTCCCAAATAAATGACAGTTTATTGCCTGTGTCTCTCTCCTACCAGTCCAGGACAAGGATGGTTAAAGCCCTTGTGGATTCTGGGGCTGCCGGCAGTTTTATTTCTAAGTCACTGGTTCAGACCCTAGGCATTCCGGTGGTTCCATTGCCAAACAGATTACTGCTCTCTGGTGTAGATGGCAAGACCTTGCTAGGGAGATCCATTTCCTCAAAAACCCTGCCGGTGTTCCTCCGGATTGGATGTCTGCACCAGGACACTATTGAATTTTTTGTTCTTCCCGACTCAGCCTATGAACTAGTTTTAGGCCTCCCCTGGCTACAAAAGCACAATCCTACATTTGAGTGGTCCAGTATGCAGATTTTATCGTGGGGTCCAAGTTGTTTCCATGGATGTCTCATCCAAGTACTCCCTGTCTGCACTAACGCGGTGTCCTCCAGTGGAAATATAAGCTTCCCCCCGTCTGACAAGCCCAAGTGTTCCTCTGTTCCCGGTCTACCAGCAGCTTATCAAGATTTTTCATCATCGTTCCTGGGACTGTGGTATTGAGCTCCTGCCAGGGAAGAACCCTCCTCGGGGTCGAACCTACCCATTATCAGTTCCTGAAACAGCCGCTATGGCGGCATATATAAAGGAGAATCTAGCTAAGGGGTTTATCCAGCCCTCCACTTCTCCAGCAGGGGCGGGGTTTTTTTTGTTAGCAAGAAGGACGGCGGGCTTCGGCCTTGTATTGACTACCGGGGTCTCAACCAGATTACTGTAAAGAATCGATATCCTCTGCCTCTGATTCCGGAGCTTTTTGATAAAGTTTGCGGGGCCTCTTTGTTCACCAAACTTGATCTGCGGGGTGCGTATAATTTAATACGTATTAAAGCTGGAGATGAGTGGAAGACCGCTTTTAACACCAGAGACGGCCATTTCGAGTATCTCGTAATGCCCTTCGGACTCTGCAACGCCCCAGCGATATTTCAGGGTTATGTGAACGAGATCTTCCAGGATGCCCTCTACATTTTTGTTATAGTCTATTTGGATGATATTCTAATTTTTTCCAAAAATTTGCAAGATCATCGCCAGCATGACCGCGAAGTCTTGGCACGCCTCCGGAAGCATCATCTTTATGGAAAAATATCCAAGTGCCTTTTCGAACAAACCTCTGTACCCTTCCTAGGGCACATAATTTCTGGAAAGACCCTTCGGATGGATCCGGAGAAGTTAAAAGCCATTTCTGACTGGCCGTTAAAAAAAACCTTGAAGGCTACTCAACGCTTCTTGGGTTTTTCAAATTATTACCGGCGGTTTATACCAAATTTCTCCACACTGGTGTCTCCTATCACAAATCTCACAAAGAAGGGTGCCAATCCCATTCACTGGCCAGATACTGCCATCCAAGCCTTCCAAAAATTAAAAGAAGCCTTCTCCACTGCACCTATCCTGTGCCAACCCCAATTGGACAAACCGTTCACAGTTGAGGTAGATGCTTCTTCAGTAGGGGTAGGGGCAGTACTGTCTCGAATATCAAGTGATGGAAAGTACCATCCCTGTGGGTATTTTTCTCGTAAGTTTTCCATTGCCGAAAAGAACTACGGAATTGGTGACCAGGAACAACTAGCAATGCGGTTAGCTTTAATGGAATGGCGGCATTTGTTGGAAGGAGCCAACTTTCCAGTTACCGTGATCACGGATCATAAAAACTTAATCTACCTCCAAACGTCTCACCGTCTAAATGCTAGACAGGCCCGTTGGTCCTTGTTCTTTTCAAGATTTAATTTAAAACTTCAATTTCGTCCTGGCAGTCTAAACAGAAAAGCTGACGCCCTCTCACGGTCTTTCTTGTCCAGCACTCAGGAAGAGGATCATCAACGTTCCCGACCAATTTTAGATCCTGTAGTCTTCGCCTCTACTCAAATGTTGACTCCTCCCCCAGGGAAAATTTTTGTGACCTACGGGGAAAATTACTAACTTGGGCTCATAGCTCTCTGTTTGCTGGCCATTCTGGTATCCTCAAGACTTACAAGTTCCTTCAGCGTTCTTATTGGTGGCCCACAATGAAAGGGGATATTCGAGAATTTATTCTTTCATGTGTAAAATGCGCTCAGCATAAGACTCCCCGCAAGAAGGCAGCAGGTCTCCTGCGACCCCTGTCCATTCCTAATACTCCTTGGACCCATATATCCATGGATTTCATCTCTGAGCTACCATGCTCCCAAGGATACAATACCATATGGGTAGTGGTGGATCGCTTTTCTAAGATGGCACACTTTATTCCATTGATGGATCTCCCTTCTGCTCCTCAGTTGGCAAGAATCTTTGTTAAGGAAATATTCAGGTTGCATGGACTTCCTAAAGAGATCATTTCCGACCGCGGAGTTCAATTCGTAGCTACATTTTGGAGAGCCTTATGTAGCACTTGTGGAACCAAGTTAAACTTTTCTTCAGCCTACCATCCACAAACTAATGGGCAAACCGAAAGAGTTAACCAAGAGCTGGAGACTTTCATAAGACTCTTCGTTTCCTCCTCACAAGATAACTGGCTGGATCTATTACCTTGGGCAGAATTTTCACACAACTTCAAATATCACACTCCAAAGCCACTCCATTTTTTACAGTGTTTGGGAGACATCCTCGAGTCCCAGATTTTCAAAATTTGCCTAAAGTAGAGGTCCCTGCAGTTTCTGAATTGGTGGAGTCTTTCGCAACCGTTTGGAAGAGGGTTCATTCCTCTCTGAAGCAGTCGTCCAAGAACTACAAAATATTTGCGGATAGACGACGTGTCACTGTTCCACTGCTGAGAGTTGGAGATAAAGTCTGGGTATCCTCCAGGAACATCCGATTGAAAGTACCCAGTATGAAGCTAGCCCCACGCTTCATTGGTCCTTACCGTGTTCGCAAGGTCATCAACCCAGTCGCGTATAAGTTGGAACTCCCTCCTCAACTAAGAATATCCAATACCTTTCATATTTCTTTGCTGCGTCCTCTAGTGCTGAATCGTTTTCAAACTTCTGCTCCCAAGTTACCTCAAGTGCAAACTTCTCAAGGTACAGAGTTCGAGGTAGGGAGGATTTTGGACTCTCAATTTACCAAATCTAACAACCTCCAATATCTCATTCACTGGAAAGGGTACGGTCCGGAAGAAAGGGCATGGATCAGAGACACAGACGTTCACGCGCCTCAAATGGTTCGAGCCTTCCATATTAGATTTCCTGGTAAACCTGGTGGGTGTCCGGTGTCCACCCTGAAAGGGGGGGGATACTGTCAGAGTTCAGCCGGTGATCGGCCGTCCCTTACCGTCCCGCCGGCTTCCTCTGACTTCCCGGGCAGTCGGACGGCTGGTGCGGCGACGTGGGCGGTGCTGAGCATTCTCCCTGATGCTGGTGTCTCGGGCGGCCTGGTGCGCGGGGATCGGAGTTCCTGTCATGGACGTCGCCCTGACACTTCCTTCTCTGACTATCCTTCCTTCCCTGACAGTCTGGCCGGTCAGCTGACGCTGTGGACCAATCAGTGGGCTTCTAGGGGTATATATCCAGCTCCTGCGTATCAGGTAGTTGCCTGAACAACCATTGTCGCTGCTAGTGTTACTAGTGGTCTCTCGTTCCAGGTTCCCTTGCTTCCAGTGATCTATTCCTGTGTGTAGCTATATCATTCATCTCATCAGTGCTTTACCATCTCAGCCTGTGTACAGCTATATCATTCATCTCACCAGTGCTTTACCACCTCAGCCTGTGTGCAGCTATATCATTCATCTCATCAGTGCGTTACCACCTCGCCTGTGTGCAGTATACCTCCATTCCACCAGTGCGTTACCACCGCCGCCTGTGTGCAGTATACTATCCATTTCACCAGTGCTTTACCATCATAGCCTGAGTGTAGTTATACGTACCCACCTCTCCAAAGTCATAATCTCTGGCTGGCTCCAGTACCACTACCCACCTCGTTACTGGACTCTGTGGTCCCTACCTACGTGTTACAGTATTGCACCGTGGTGCACTCTTTCTAACCGGCAACCCGGTAGAGTGTGTCTGCAGTGCACACTTCCTTGTACCTCAAGTACAGTGTCCCTACGTGCCCCTTACTGGCACAGACCCTTTGGGCCACGAGTGTTCGTCTCTCCTTTTTCCCGCAGGCTTTGGTCACCTAGTCAAAGGACCGCGACCTGCTTACGGGGTGCAGCTCAAGCCCATATCCCGATTGGTGGGGTCACTGGCGAACACATCTCGTGGGTTAGATTCCGCACCTTTGACTAGATCTCGCCAACGACCAAGACCCGTGGATGCGGAGGTCGTACATTCAGGCCCCTCGCCTCCGTTTCCTCCCGCAGCCTCAGGCCTCAGCTTCCAGAAAACCTCCTCCCAGCATGACAAAATCACTACACTGCTACTGAAAAACAAGAATCACCATGCCAGTATAATCTAACATATTGCTTGAACTACATACATTTGCTAGTAATTATACATCTTTAAAATGGCCTAGATATAAGGGTAATGTGGTATCTTATACCACTTTCACACAGAATGTGTGAAATATGCCGGCATTTAAATGCCGGGTGGGTTTCCCGATTAAAGGCTTACCCCCCTTTCACACAGAAAATGAAATTACCGGGTAATTTGCAGATCAACAGTGGTTTTTTCTATATGTGTGAAAAGGCCAACCCGGGTCGAAAATGCCGCGTCTTCGATCCTGCCTTTTACCAGGGTCGGAGATACAGCATTTTCGACCCAAGTTGACCCTTTCACACAAAAAAACCCCGTGTTGATCTACAAATTACTGGGTAAAAATGCTTTACCCGGTAATTTAATTTTCTGTGTGAAAGGGGTATGACTGATATGTAGCATATGGTATATATAGGTACTGTAAAAATCAATGGAAATACCAATTAATAGGGCATTGTGGTATCATGATATTTTGTCTATGGGGGCGATTCAATTGGTGCCCAATGTTGCTATTTAATTGTTTTTGGGCACCCATCAATTTTCGCATATGTTGCGCCCAATTAGACCGGGTTTAGCCGTTTAAAACAGCTAAACACGTCTAAAGTTATGATTAGGGTGCCCAAACTACAAACTACAGACTTCACACATTTTTGCAACAAGTGAATTGCTCCGTTGGGTGCCCAGCAGTTACAGCCGCTGGTGCTAACTATTGAATGGGATACAGTTAGTATGCCGGCGGCCGCAATACCGACGCCTCTCACAATACCGACGGGGGCATCCCGACCTCCGGGATATCAAAGGTAAGTAGCGGGGTGGGGGGTGGAGGTTAGGGGTTAGGCACTAAAGGGGGGGGTTAGGTTTAGGGTGCGGGAGAGGGAGGTTAGGTTTAGGCACTAGGGGGGAGGTTAGGGTTAGACACCAAGGAGAGAGGGTCAGGGTTAGCATAATGAACAACAAGTGTCAGTATGCTAGCCCTGTCGGAATTCTGACAGCCGGGATCCCGACTGCCGGCATCCAATACTCAACCCCTATTGAATCCCCCCATAATGTAAAAATTCAGAATAAGGACATACATATCGACATTCACATTGTCAACATAGGGTTATGGTTAGACTGCAATTAGGGTTAGATTAGGTTTAGGGTTATGCTGCAATTAGTGTTAAGGTTAGGTTTAGAGATAGGTTTAACATAATCCCACTGTCAACATTCTGACTGTCACCATAATACAACACTAGCTACCATATATGGTTGATCTGTTGAGTGCAAAATTCCGGGTCTGATCCGGATAGGAACTTTGTTCCAACTCCGGGTCAAACCCGGAATTTAGGTGGAAAAGGGGTATAACTGGATTGCAAAATAAATTTCCTATGCGAATTCGAAGAAAGAATAGCAACTCGCACCTCACACTTAGTTGGATTGACCCTTAAGTGTTTTCCCATACCTCCCACTCACATTCACATTTTTCAGGTACTGGTGTACCAACTCCAACGCGCAGGAGCGGCAGGGAACCCACTCGCAGAGCACATAATAGGGAGATCTATCTGCAGCCAGTCGAATGGGAGTTCCCCTTTGGTCACGGACTTGCCCAGGTAAGACCGGGTACTATAGCTAGTTTTAAATAATTTGTTCACTTGGAAAGTATTGTACTTTTTACCATATGTATTTTACATGGTGAATATCCCGGTTTCAATAAACCCAGCATGTTAATTGTAGTTAGTGACCTCACAACTACTCTATTCCACTTTTTCACAGTCGCCCAAATAAGTGTTGTCACTGGTTAATAAAGAAAAGTTAGTCTACCAATCTCAGACAACCTAAAGCGTGAATTAAGGCAAACGCAGGGGGGGTTTCAGTCTGCCTGGAAACCCCCCTCCCCAGCCCACACCATGACCACAATATAAATAGTAATGTAATAGAATTTCACTAATGCTTCATGTTCTTCACAGTACCACAAATGAAATAATTAGCAAACACCTGTGGATCTTTTAACATGTATCAGCCAGTAATAAACAACCTGTGCACCAACTAGGAGATCTGGAAAACATTCACTGTTAGGAATGTGCTGCTATAGAGCCCAATATGTACATATATATATATGTCCAGGGCAGTGCTAGGTTATTCTGCTGCTCCCCCAGACTCCCGGACTTGCTCCCATGCCCTGGAATGGTGCCCACATCTAAAATAAAAGCATTCAGCTCAGGCAGGATGGCCTACTGCCGCATTAATGGCTTACTGTGATCGCTGGTCCTGTATATGCTGGAATTATGACACACAATACACTTTGTATGAGGCATATTAAAGCTGGTTAAGTGCTAATTCTACCCATGGACTGGCCACACTCACTCTAAAATCAAGCATTTGGAAACCCCCCTCTAGAAATCCTGTGTTTGCCTCTGATGCTGATGAAGTGACCCTGCTGCACTGATATCAGAATCAATAGGAAGAGGACTGAATAGGAAACATAAGTGCTCGTGAAGGCGAGAGTTGAACCAACACTAATGTAAGGTTTGCAAGAAATAGATTACTTATTCTCCTTGTATTAATGATGCGACACAGCCTCCCAGGCACTGTGCCGTGTACTGGTTGGGTACAGGATCCTGACTGTCAGAATGCTGATAGAATTTGGGAAGTAAACCTTAAACCCCCTCCCCAAAACCCTAACCCACCTTTCCTGCAGCCTAACCATAACCCTCCCCTCCTGCAGCCTAACCCTAACCCTCCCCTCCTGCAGCCTAACCCTACCCCGCAGCCTAACCCTAACCCTCCCCCGTAGCCTAACCCTACCCCTCCCCTCCTGCAGTCTAACCCTCCCCCGTAGCCTAACCCTCTCCTTCTGCAGCCTACCCCTCCCCCGGAGCCTAACCCTAACCCTCCCCTCCTGCAGCCTAACCCTCCCCCTAGTGCCTAACTCTCCCCCTAGTGCCTAACTCTAATACTCATCATCAGAATGTCGGTGGTCGGGATTCTGTTCGCTGGCATCCTGATCGTCGGGATTCCAACTACATCCTGCTGTGGACATATGACCTGACTCAGAGTAGCACAAGTTAGGGCAATGACGAGCAATTCAGAGTTGTATGGATCTACAGGGTCTATTTACTAAGCCTTGGATGGAGATAAAGTGAACGGAGATAAATTCCCAACCAATCAGCTCCTAACTGTCATTTTTCAAACAGAGCCTGTGACATGGCAGTTAGAAGCTGATTGGCTGGTACCTTATGTCCGTTCAGTTTATCTCCATCCAAGGCTTAATAAATAGACTCCTAAGTTGGAACTTCTCTTGCAACTGAGTGGGTGTTACTGGGTGGCAACGTGGCACTTACACGAAGGATGTGTGCCATGGGCATGTTGACAGAAGATATTCAGAGGTGATCGTTTGCAGAAATACAGGCGCATTCAGCTGTATCTCTGGCGCCAATGATAGGGCTGATAATGATGATGACGGCTGCTGTCACCTGTGGATGGATGGGGCGGTGCGGTCTCATAGATGCAGCTGACGGAATACAGACGGGAAGCTGCATTTATTTCCGAACACGTAAACTGTGAATCAGGCCCATAATATTAATGTTACACTGATTTATTTGTTATAGTTTATATATGTTGGTCCTCATAAAAAAACATTTTTAGTACCCATCATGGAGCACACACAAGGAGTTATTGTAATTGGATGAGGAATAAAAAAAAACTCATTGTAGAGTAAGAAATGTACAGGTACACTAGTATGGTGTATTTATCCTGATGAGAGAAACCTGGCCTAGGAGTTTGTTGCCTACTATTTCTTATAGGGAACTGATCAATTGAGAATAAATAAGAAATCAAACTACAGAGGGCCTGATTCAGAGCCGCTCGTAAGCAGCCGCTCGTTTGCTCCGAGCGATGTTCGCACAACTGCGCATGCGTATGGGTTGTAATACGCATGCGCGAATCAGTTATTGTGGTCGGAAATTGTGTGCTCGCAAAATAGCGAATGCCTGCTAATTTGAGTGACAGAATGAGGCGTTTGTGGGTGGTAACAGGGGAAGGTGCTTGAAAACGGGGAGTGGAGATCCGAACGCAGGCGTGCCAAACGGTCAAAACGGGCGTTTTAAAGGTGTGCATAATTAACAAAGCAGCGTCATCAACCACGTCACTTGGTTGTCTTTTAGCCTGAACTGCTCGCATGATTGCGGTAGGAAAATCCAACCACAAGCACTGCGAGCAGTTCATACGCCTTTCGATGTACTCGATTAATCTAATAAATAGCGGAGATGACGTATGATGCTAGCGGCCAGGGGGCATTTTTTTAAAAATAGCGAGCGCATGTTTCGTTCGCTCGTTCAGACATAGAGGCGTCAACAGACCGCAAAGAGCGAGCGCTCTATTTAAATATCCGGCCCCTTTTTCTGAATGAGCGAGCGCAAATAGCGTCCGGCTCTGAATCAGGCCCAGAGTTCTTACTGCAATGTTATACAACACTTGTCCTTTTACAGATCATACACCAGAGGGCGCCAAAGCAAAACAGCTACAACAGTGCAAACAATATATTGGAATCCATTTCTTCCTATAAAAGGACAGATTTAGCTACAGTGAATGTGGTAATAAATAGCATCTGTGACAGCAGATTGGGCAAGGTCAGAAGTGAAGGGGTTTTCAAAGACCCCAACATGCAGAAGGAAAATCAATGTTTCCTCATTTATTCTACACGCTGAAGGCTTGTGTTTATAGAGCTCTGTGCATTGAAAGTATTGATCTCAACAATTGCAATCTGCAGCCCCTGTCTTGCAGGGCTCACTTCTACTGTACAGGACAAAAGACGGGGGAGAAAAAGTGTACATAGAACAAATAAATCCATTTAATCCAGATGCCCATTTATTACATTACACAGCTTTTGGGCATGCAATACAATCCTCCTGCTAGAAGTGTTCTAAACTATGATTTTTTTTTGTCCATATTTGATACATACAGGGATTGTTTTTCAATTAAATAAAAAGCACATAAATAATAATCAATGAGGCTTGTCCTAATGTGCTCTAAAAATGTAACATTTTAGCCTATAATGACGCACAACCTATTTTTTCATGCATTAACATGTTCTGCCACCCCAATACATACTTGCTGACTTTTCTGCCCCCTTCTCCTGGAGGGGGCAGCCAGGTCAGCCTATAAGGGACGGGTGAGCAGCATAGGTGGCATTGTATAGCGGGGAACAGGGCTATGATAATGCCATTCAGTGCAAATCGTGACATGGGCCCTCTGGACTGGAGGAGACTTGCCCACTTTTCCAGGAGGCCTGGAGAACCAACCAATTTTGAGGAGCCCCCCGGCCATTCCAGGAGAGTAGGTAACCATGCCCCAATATATTGGTGTACACATTTTAAAAATGTCTAAAGCATACATTTGTTAGTTGTCAGCCATTTTCCTTGTTTTTTTGTCATAGTGAGCACCTTAAAATATGGCTGCTGTTATAAGAAATCTAATATTATTGTAACCCTTCAGTGTGTAGTGTTATGCAAGGTGCATTCGGAGTGATACCCCTCCCATTGCCCTAGGCTAGCTTTCTGAAGTTTGGACAATACCTGAGAAGGGGTTCATGCCATGGTTGCTAACTTTCTGGCTTTCCCTTCCTGGAGGGAGCAGCCAGATTGGCAGGGCAGGGGGCGTGGCCGGCACAAGGGGCGTAGCTGGACTGATGACTGTCATTTGTCGGCGGGGTAGGGGCACCCGATTGCGTCATTTTGGCCCCGCAGCCGCTACACAATGATATTACAGGCAATGTGAAGCAGGGGGCAGGGCCAAAATGACGTGATTCAGCGTGAATCGCGTCACCAGCCTCCCCCCCCCCCCCCCCCCGCTGCGGGGGTTGCCGGGGGCCTGCCTGCCTTTTCGGGGGCCAGTAGCTGCACCCGATTTTTGGGAGGCTCCCAGCTGAATCAGGAGGGTAGGCGAGTATGATCCATGCTCATGCAGATATTATAACAGTACATAATGCAAACAGGGAAACACAGTGATGCAGTAACAATTCCTGATTAAATGCTTAGGGCTCCAGACCTGCTCTTAAGGACTCCTTTATTTCTCTCCTCCTGCACATGACATTCAGGACAAGAAGAATATGGTTACAGCAAGCCTCTCCTCTACTTCCTGCTCAAATCCTTTGTATGTCAGATGGAATAGTCTTATGGATATGGTTATATTACACCACACTCTTCTCCGCCAGCACAGTCTTATAGCACACACAGGTCCACTTGGCCCTATGCTGGGTGGTGCATACCTCCTAACATTTAAACTTGTTAAGGAGGGACAGGTCGCGCGCCGAAGGCATGAGTGGCCAAAATGTTGTCGTGGCTTGAGTAAAAAGGGGTGGAAAATGGGGTGGAGCATCACGGCTTTCCCCGTTTTCGTCGCTTTGGGGGCGTGCACAGCACTCTCCGAGACACTGGGCAGCCCCCAGGCTCTCCCTACACAAGAGAACAGTCTGTTCTCTACTTAACATTTATCTAACACCTTCTAGAAGATAATAGCTAGAATCTGATTGGTTGCTATGGGCAACATCACTTCTTAATAGAACTCCCATCTTAGTAAATTTACCCCCTAGTCTGCCACTCTGCTCTGTAAGAGGCAGCAATATATAGAGGGTCAGTCACCAACACATCTTTCTCTCTTTGCACCCCTTCTCCATCACATGAGACAACAGTACACAGACTTCTCCAATGCAGCTATAACACTCAGGCTCCTATAACCATACTATGCCAAATGACCCCCATTTAATGCTGTTTGGGTGCTTTTATGCATAATCATACCTCCCAACATTGACGAAGCTGGAAGAGGGACATATCGCGCGCAGAAGGCCCGTGCCGCCGAAAAGGTGGCGGGCATACCGCGGGCGTGTCGGGCTTATCGCGGGTTGGTGTGGCCTTGCATTCATGTTTTGTCAATCTGGGGACATGCCCAGCAGTCCCAGATATACTGGGCTGCTAAAGATGTTGTGCGCAGACGCACGTCATCTACTCACCCGCTGCTCTTCTATGCAGAGCAGCGGTGTGTGCTCTCCCCAACTCCCCCCCCCCACACCGCAAAACACTGCGGCCCGCGGGTGAGACAATGGAACAATCCCAGAAAAACGCGACTGTCCCGCCCAAAGCGGGACAGTTGGGAGGTATGCATAGGGGCCTCCTCTTCTCTCTTAACAGTAAATTTCTATATCATTGTGGACTCCTCTTCCCCCTCAGCAATACACCTGCCGCTCTTACACTCTACTGGGTGCTGCATGATGTGTATGAGCAGTATGAGCATTACTGGGCTGCTCATACTGCTGGCTTCAGTATGCAGATTCTCACATCCCACAGTCTTTCTCTAAGTCTCACCTTGTGCATTATAAGGGCATCATGGCACCCTTCTCTCCTGACAGGGAAGCACAGGAGCTCCCTCTCTTCTCCTCAGCTCTAAGATTTCTCCTAGGGATGGACATTGGAAGCCGATAGCAATCATCAGGGTTGGACAGGCCCACTGGTGTACAGGGGAAATCCCCGGTGGGCCCCACTGCCTAAGGGCCCACCCACTCTTCAAGGTGTCAGGTTCCAGACCTCAAATTATACATTGTTACTCTATTAGATGGTCAGTTATCTGGTGGAGCAGTACCACTCATCAATATGGGTGATTGGTTCCCTTCTATAGAATCTACACCTTTTGATTAGCCATGCATTTTGGGTGACTGGCCACACCCCCTCTGATGGATAACCACACCCCTTAAGCATGGGCCCCTACCACTGCATTCCTCAGTGGGCCCTTCATGCCCCAGTACGACACTGGCAATCATCTATATTTCTGATTCGACGGAAGTACTTTTTCCATCAAATCCGGGAATTTGATGGTTGCCAGCCATCATCAGATGCAGCTTCCGATGCTCATCCAATGATGGCTGGCTGTGGGGAGCACACACCACTGCTCTGCTATGCATAGCAGAGCAGCGGGCGAGCAGCAGGAGAATAGATACCATGCGCATTTGCACGACATCTATTCTCAGTATACGGGGAGCCTGGGGGCACTCCAGCATCTCGGAGAGTGCTGGGCATGCCCCCACAGTGATGTGGACGGAGTTATTGTGAGGCTCCACCCATGTTCACATAGCCTCCGTCCCCTTTCACAGCGTCTACGTCCCTTTTCTGGCCGCAAGTATAATTATCACGATGGTTATACTATCTAATGGTTGCGATGCGAAGGCTAGTTGCCATTGCATTGTTGGATTTGATGTCAGAAGCCCAGCAACCATTCGATGCCAGGCTTCCAATGTCAATCCCTAATTTCTCCTCAAAGGCGAGAAAACCTGTACTTTTTATAGGCTAACTTTCAATTCCCCCTTTTGATGATGTTTCCCATTGTCCATGCCCTTTTTTGATCCTGCTATTTGGCCATGCCCCATTTTTTTTGCAGAAGCCTCCCAGAGTCTCAGGCATGTAGTACCAGTGTCGTGTGGTGAGGTCAATGGCTGGGGAGGCACACATGGAGATGGGTCCAAGTGCTGGCAGCCTGTTTCACCCCCTACTCACTGTAACTCTCCCCTCACTACACTGAGCTTCAGTGTCCATTGATTCTCCTACCTGCATCACTGTCTTCTCTTCAGCTGCTGACTGAGTTCCGATTTCTAAACACTGCAGTGCACTTCCTGTTCACATGACACATCCAAGGTGTCCATCAGTGCTCAAGGCACGCCCCCATATTCATGCCTCTATTAGCTCTCTTTTTGCGCAGCTTACTGCCTGTGGTGTGGCCCTGCCCCCAGCTCTGCCAGCAGTGTCTGACTACACAGAAGCGAGGCTGAGCTGTTGCTGCCTCATATCTCGTCCCCTTGCAGTCCCAGGGAGCTCCACAAAGCTGGTTAGTGTTAACTATAAAAATGATTACAATAAACAAAGAAGATGTAAATAAATTATAAATATGTTCTTTGTATTATTCTAATCATTTTTATATCAAAACTGCACGTCCCTGTCCCTTATTACGAATAACCTCCCCCAGAGGGTGTTACATTAATAACATTATTAGTACAGCCTCAATTAAAGCCAAATTTCATTGCATCACTGGGTAGCACCGTCGTTTAGGTGTGTACCCAGCTTTAGGTAAATATCACACAGACCAGAGCCTAAGGTGAAAAAATAGGAGGTATATCATATCATGGGTTCTCCCTTGAGGGACCAAAATTACCTCTGTGCACTAAACAATCCAACCTATGGGTCAGATGTGAATTAATAATATACATTTAAATTGCGGTTTCTACAAAGTAGCAATACACAGCTGTAGGTTTTTAGAAGGTGGGTTATTGTGAACGAGTGAACCACCCTGAATAGTGTCCTGGTGACCGATGTTCTGGGTCCTGACACATACGTGTGGAGCCCCTGCATTGAACCAGCCACCAGTGATTACTCGGATATTGTATACTGAAAATGAAAGGAGACTCTTACAGCTTATCCAGGTACTGGAAGGAACATTGGCTGTCAGTTTATTACAGCAGACAGCCCTGGCTGTCACTGTACATTACATTCTGACTTGACAGCAGCATTACAGCACATGACACAATTTAGAAAATATCTCTGCTTGCTACATAACAAAAATACATTTGGAAAGGAAAGATTTATAATCTCCAGCTTCTAAACACTGCTGGTAGGGAGCTGTAACAGCACAAGTAGTATGCTTAGTATGTTTATTTAAGAGGAATCATTTGAGTTTGTCAGTTTATGAGGCTAAAAATCAAATGATATACTTGATACAGTACTACGGGTAGAGATATTTACTATTGCTGACTATGGAAACATTTTCTCCATAGACCAATATATAGCATTATAGAAGTTAACAAGTTCCTGCACCAATGGTAATGTGCCGCTAATGCTTAACATGTGGCTTCTTCAGAAATTTAGATGTCAAAATATTTGCAGCTGTTAAAATATCAGCCAGTGAATTTCCACAAGCTGCTTTATAATTGAGTAAAGACTACTAATGAGTATTATGAAGCATTGCTCCCTGCTGGAGCACTGCTGAGCAAATACTGCATGAGATATGCTGCATTATTTACAAATGGCTTTCCCCCTATAGATCATTGTAAAACACACATCATAATAAAAAGAGCACACCAAAAAATCTCTCCTGTTGGCTTACACATGCACTGCTGCTACAGTGTAAAAGTCATTGAGGCAATACAGGAAGTATTGTAGTCAACATATACAGACGGCCGGGAAGCTGTCTGACTAAATCCGGTGTCGAAATCCCAAGATAGACATCTAAATACCAACGCCTATCTTTAGCCCAGCGACAGAATGCCGACATGCGGCTTCCCACACGAAGGTAAACCGATTACTGTTAGCTCTTAAACGCAGGTGAGGGGGGGGAGGGATTAGGTTTAGGCACCCCCAGGGGGACTTGGGGTTAGGTTGTGGGGAGGGGGGGTTAGGGTTAGGCACCCCCCTGGGAGAGTTAGGTTTAGGCACCCCCGGGAAACTTAGGGTTAGGCACCACTCTGGGAGGGTTAGGGGGGGGAGAAGGGTAGGGTTAGCTTACTTACCTTAGCCGTCTGGATTCTTCATGTTCAGGTTTCCAGCGTCGGTATTTCACTCGGGGTCTGTTCATCCGCCGGGATTTCATACCCAACCCGGCAATACTCCTACTATGTGGTGCATGGTGGTAAATTACATACTGGTGAGCAGTGTCATTACTGACCACAAAACACATGTGCGGGGAAACTCTACTCCAAGCTGCATATGAACTGTAGCCTGCTAGAGTAGAGACTGGTGACTGTGTCCATTTGTTGTTGGGAACTTCCTTGTAATAACAGCTTCAGTGAAGTTGGACTGAAATCATCCTAATGGCCTATGACCACTGACTGAATTGGCTACAAGTACTGGCCAATCAGCTGTCACATGCAGCACTTTGAATCTTTCTCTAACCAACACTGATTGCTTTCCAGCTATGTTGACATCAAACAGTCCATGAGGCGGGAATGTCAGCTAAATACTGATAACAGCGGGTCCTGGAGAAGGCTCCCAAATAAATAGGGGGCCTGATTAAATATCAGATGTTGATAAAATATGGAAAACTCATTTTAGGCATAAATCAATTTACCTCAGCTAACAAACATAGGCCCTCATTCAGAGCTGTACGCTCTGAGCAGAGCGCACGCTCTGAATGAGGGCCGGGCTCCATTTTCATGGAGCGTCCTCCTGGACGCTCGTATAGCTGTGGGTCACCACCCACAGGCTATACGAGCGTGCATTGTGATGGTCGCGATGGTCGAGACCATCGCGACCATCGAATTTGCGACCCGGAGCCTGCGGTTGAGGTTTTCAACCGCAAGCTCCGGAGTGATTTTGGCTCTATCAGAGCCAAAATCACTCCCACTGACATCACTAGTGATGTCAGTGGGCCGGCTTCTGACGGGAGGCGTTCCCGTGGGAACGCCCCTGTCAGGGAGGCACGCCCCCGGCACGCCCACCAAAGGGGGCGTGCTGTCAATCAACATTGACAGCACGCCCCCTTTGATCGGACACAACGAGCGAAGGACTTTCCTTCGCTCGTCGCGTCTGGCGCATGCGCACGATGGAGCTCCCTCCGTCGTGCGCATGCTCAGTCCATAACATCGACCCACTTGCGAGCGGACAGCCGCTCGCGAGTGGGTCTGAATCAGGCCCATAGGCTGTGTGTATCTATAACATGAAGTACAGTCAGGGCTGTAACTAGCTATGGGTGACGCTCCAGATGGGCACACTGCACAGTATATGCATCTGATCGGGCATCCTGAAGGTCTTCTGTGCGACATAATGACGTCATGCATGATGGCATGATGTTATGTGCTAAGGGGGCAGGGTCAGCACAGGGCACAATTGTGCCCTGTTACAGCTCTGAGCACAGTTATGAGAATTCTCATAATTTCGAGCTACAGGAGATGGCTAAAATATACTCAGTTACATTTACAAATGATCTGTCACACTGCCCTTGGTGTTTCCATGCATCCAAAAAGTCCCGATAATTGTTGGACAACAAACTAGGGAAGACTTCTCAGGTTAGTGATGTGGTTTAATGGCAGGTCTGGGTACAGTATGTTGGAAGTTATTCTGATTAACAAGATGTTGTAGGATGCCATTCCTCCCCATTCATTGTTGGTCAGTGCTCTTCATAGTGACTTCAGCTGGAGGCACTTGGGAGCTGATTCTTAGTCGGACACCGCTCCTTGCAGAGCTGCATACAGCCAAATGTAGCAAACTGAGCATATACAGAAGCTCATTTACAATTTGCGTATCTCTGTGTTATCTCTCTTTGCGTGAAATGAGCGTTTCTTGGCAGCAACTGGGCAATGATGCTGCCAAGAAATCCTTTTTGTGGGTGTGTAACTAAACTTCCATTTTATTTGAGTAGCACGTACAGTGAAGAGACGCCTGTTTTTCTTATGGACCTTTTGCTCCAAGCATGGGGCTGTTGCAAGTGCCGATACTAATGGAGACTGTTGCGTCTGTAGAGGGAAAAACAGTGGGTTGTGTGGCTCCCCGCTTGAAGAAGTACGGATTCTGTCATTAGCCCTACGGATAATCTCATTAGCATAAGGTAGTAAATCTGACACCCACTTTGCGTCCGTCTTAGGATATCCCTTGGTGATCAAGGTGTCTACTCCATAATCTTTTTGATTTTCAGATCTTTCTAGATAAAAAGATCCCATATAGAAGCCGTCCCACATGATGGGACACGCATTGAGGATAAGTGCAACCTCCATTCTCAAAGCCTTAGCTACTGTAGTTCATTGAACAGTCCATCCACAACACTGTGTTACAAGCCACATCTCAGTTTTTGCAAGAACTCCTGTATGAGAGCATGTTCCTGTGCAGGAGCTTAATGGTGCATACACACTTAAAGATTTTCTGTCCAACCATCCAACTAGTTGATTGGTTGGAAAGAAAATCTGGTAAGGTATGGGAAACAAATTGTTTAGATCAAACATTTAACAAACTTGTCTGACTACCATTTTCATCTGTTTTCTGGCATTTAGGGGCAAATTGCTGATCATCAGTTACTCCCATACGTTACCACTAATTCCAACCAATCAACTAGTTGGATGGTTGGACAGAAAATCTTTACGTGTGTACCCAGCTTAAGACCGGGGCCACAGTCCTGCAGCAGTGAACTTACACTATCTGGTCTTAACAGCATACACTGCTCCACGGACATGTGGGATCAGCTATATTACCACTGAAATAACAACATTGTACTACACCAGGGATTCCCAAACTTTGTCCTCAAGGCACCCTAAGTGTCCAGGATTTAAGGATATCCATGCTTGTGCATAGATGGGATAATCAAACTGACTGAGGTACTAATTAAGTCACCTGTGCTTAAGTATGGATATCCTGAAAACCTGGACTGTTAAGCTGGCCACACATCTAAAGATTATCTGTCCAACCAGCCAACTAGTTGATTGGTTGGAATGAAAATCTGGTTAGGTATGAAAGCAAATGACAATCAGCAATTTGCTCCCGAACGCTGGAAAATGGACAAAAACTGTTGTTTGAACAAATTATTTAGATCAAACATTTAACAAACTTGTCTGAACGACCATTTTCATCTGCTTTCTGGCATTTAGGAGCAAATTACTGATCATCATTTACTCCCATATGTTACCAGATTTTCATTCCAACCAATCAGTTAGTTGGCTGGTTGGACAGATAATCTTTAGATGTGTGGCCAGCTTTAGGGGGCCTTGAGGACTGAGTTTGGGAACCTCTGTACTACACACTTGCCATCAGTGGGGAGCGTGTATCACGTTCAGATAAATTGGATACTGTTTCAACTTCCATTTACTACAATCAGAGACCTGGCAAGAATAACTGTTATTAATGTATTGTTGACGGATGGACAGTAGCTTATTTTTCCTTTTGCACATGCAATTTATTTAATGTATATTTAGATACTGGAGCTATTGCAATGTTTTCTTAGTATGCATTAAGCTCCACTCCCTAGAGTTATTTGTTATTTATTTATGTTATTGTTTGATTTAATCTATCTTTATTTATTTACATCAGTCTGTTTTTAAATTCCAAACGCTACATTGTCCCTGTTTTTTGTCTTTTACAAGAGGTTTATACATCCCTCTAGTTTGTCAGCAACAGGAATTACAGAACAAAGTATTGTCATATTGTTGCCTGTTGTGTTAACTTGTTGGCGTCCAGATAGGGGCATTTCTATAATGGGGGTGTGTGGGGCACATGGGCCCCTGAGTCCAGGGGGCGCACACCCTACACCCATTTTTTTAATACTTACCACTCCGCCGCCAAAGTCCCATGTCAGCGCCATTATCAGCACTGTCAAAATCACCTGGAAAATGGCCGCCGCTGCATTTTGCGCATGCGCAATGGGGGAAACACCAGAAAAATGGCGCTGTGGACTCTGGGCACAACTTTAGTGCCAAGAGTCTACCAGTGCGGTGCTGCGCTCAGTACGCACACAGCCACCGGAGTGAGAGGTGGGGCCCCCAGACAGAGACTACGCTAGCGTCAGGATTTATTTTTTGCTGGGCACACACTTGGCAATATTTTCCTTGTTCCATCGACGAGTAATATATCGCGACGACATTCACACACATATCAGGTTGGCCCTGGAGCACAGCTGATACCCATATATCTGAAAGGTATCTGTGCATCTGGCTGTGTGTATGAGTGACCAGCCTCCCTCCCATAAGCTAGCAGCAGGGACCCACCAACACTGACATCTCAGTTGCCCAGACACATCAAGCGCCCGATTGGTAAGTGTGTATAGTTTACCAATCAGCTGCTAGGACAGCGGATCCACTGGCGGTATCTATAATGGGTGCAGTGTGTGCAGTGCACACAGACCCCTGGGTTCAGGGTATCCCACACTGCACCCATATAATTAGTGCAGATGTTCCCAAACTTTGCCATTACAGTCCAGGTTTTAAGGATATCCATACTTGAGCACAGGAGACTTAAATAGTACCTCAGTCAATTTGATTTACTGTATCCATCAGGGCTCAAGCATGGATATCCCCAAGCGCCATGTTCTCGAAGCCCTGCACATACTCAGTAGTCTCTGGCACAAAACCAGAGTCGACCGCACTACCGGAGAAGAGGGGGCCCACTTGGATGCTGCACATGGGCCCTCCTTCTCTCTTTTAAATATTGTAAAGTGTGTCAGTGAGCAATGAATACACCTGTGCACTTGCTATGTGATCTGGAAAAAATGAACTGTGTGGGATCCTGAGGACCGAGTTTGAGAACCACTGGCCTAGTGTAGCCGTAGACTGCTGGTGTGACCTCCTTTGTGTATATGCATCTGCATTGCTGAGCCTGCACTATATTGCGTGTAATTGTTCTGTATTGTATAACCAGTCATTGTTTAGAATTGATACATAATAAGGATAGCACATTACACCTAGCCATAGTTTGTGTTGTGCTGTAGTAGATGACCAGTTAGTATTGTTGGGTCATTGCACTTTTTATTGGCTTGAGTGTGTGGAGCAGGCTGCCTAGTAGATAGAATAGGCGTTTAATAAAGATTGTGTATCTTTGTAAGTACGGGCAGAAGAGTGGTGAGCTCCAGTCAAGGTGACCAGGTGGTTCTATGGTAAGCAGTTCTGTGTTTGTCTGTGGGATGGTAGAATGCTTTTCCTCTTCAGGCCCCCACACTTGTGTGAGATAGGTGTATGGGTGTATGTGGGAGAATGTTTCACTGCTACAGACACCTGACTCCCTGCCATAGGCTGGACTAAAATCAGGGTTTAGAGAAAACCATCGTTTCTCCTAGCTTATAAGCTTGAACTTTCCCATACAGTTAGTATGTGCAGTCCTTCACCCTCTTCTTTCATGCTACTGGTGAGTATCCGGGTTGGTGTAGACAAAGTGTTTAGTCAGTGGTTCTCTCCAAAGGCCAGTCATCCGGACATGGTAATGTAGCTCCTGTAATACATGGGCCGAGCTGCAAGATTACTTCTGGCCTCGCTGGGGCTTGCTGGAAGATGTCCACACAAACAAATCATCTTATATCTGTATTAATCATGTCTGATAATATTTATTTGGTAAATTTTCAAAATTAATTAATTTGGTCAAATTTATCATATTATTATCAGCCATCAGACTAATATTTGGGCGTCACACAGTGCGACTTCTTCTCATGTTGCCTACAATATCATAGTATCTGTGGCCAACATAAGAAATCACTATAACTGTACAACTGGTTATTTAACACTTTTCAATATACTACAGTATGCACAGACAGGAATGGGTAAACACTAGGGAGTTATCCAGGTATCTAAATGTCTAGAATGTCTATTCTTACTGCTGCATGTCAGAATGACAGAGCACAGCCTGCAGTCACATGTCTGTTTCCCAGCATCTGCTATCACGCATCAATTCAGGGTTAAAGAAGTTAATTTTGCATGTGCCACAATGTCTTGGTAACCTGTCCTGCTCAACACACATTTTCTGAAAAAGCAACTGGAACTCCTCCAGCTTTATGCCGTCAGCAACCGTTAGCTTCTGTTGATTTAGGATACTAGTCTGTAGCACGTGAAAGGAAAAGAACCTTTATACATTGCATTTCATTGTACTGAGTTAGCCAGATATGGACAACAAAGATATCAGTGAAAATCCTTTTGCTGATTTAGGTAAAAGGGACAATAAAAACTTTTTGATTCTACAATTATTATAAGTTAGAGAGTAACTGCAACATTTTAAACTCGGCCCTCAGAACATAATGAAATACAGAATACTTGCCTCCAGCAGACCCCAATAAGTGAGTGCGGAGAGCGTAATGAAGCATATCGTGACTGCATCATAGTGAAGGGTGTGGCCGGATTATCAGGATATGACTCGCGTCAACATTCGCCCCCCATCACCGTATGATGATGTAAATTGCGTCTCATGCTGCAGGCGCAGGGTTTGAATATGTAATCCGTATCATCGTGGCCATGCCCTACCCACTTCACAACAGAGTAAAGAGGGATCCAGGAGCGGGTCCTACTGTCCCGAGCCTCGCGGACATTCTGGGACTGTAGGCAAGTAGTGCCTAAACCTAACCCCCCCCTGCCTAACTGTCAAAGCTGGATAATTGGCTGAGACAAGATCAGCTTAAAATTAGATCGTAAAGATGCCATCTTGCGACTGGCCGCAAGATGCCATTTTTAGAAAATGAGATCGCAAGATGCCATTTTGCGAATGGCCGCCCAAGCGCAATTTTAGGTAAACTCACACTTAAATACATATGGCGACATTACTATTAGCATCATGCAATTGCATCTTTCACCATTTCTCATACACACATTAATACGCACAATTGCGCTGTTAACTAGTCGCATATTAGCGAATGCATAAGATCCTGTATGAAAACGCTGTTTATTAGCTTCATGTGCACGCTTCTGCCCCAAGTTAACTAGCGTCTTTATATCAAACTCCAAATACTTACACAGTACATATTCACATAAAAGATCTCATAAGCTTTAAAGTATAAGATTCAAGTTTGTTCATTTATTATAATTGCTGAGAAATAAAGGTTATTTGGTAGCTAAGGTTTAATACATGATAAGTAAGTCATGTTTGATATTATACTGATCTGCACTCTTTCAACAGCATTCTGGTATTGTCAGTGTGAAGATCGCAACATGCATTCTCAACTTATGGACCGCAGAGACTTAAAGCACCGAAATGTACATTATATAACCAACTGTTAGGATGTGCATGAGGCAGGAAACCAGAGACAACCAGTTGTTAGAGGCTGGCCTGTGTCTATTTGAATCAACCTGTTAAATGCTCTGCAACAGATGCATCCTCCTTGGGAACCAATGGCATCAGCGACAAGCCTCTCTATTGTGTTGTCTGTTTCGGTGAGAGTATAAACGTGTGTGTTGTGACCCCAGTCTGAGTCTTCTTGCTGAATGCTGATAGACGGGGGTTTCTTGCTGATGCCTACATCTGGTCCAGAGCGCTGCGTATGTATAACTGTACTTGGGTCTGTATAATTCTTTGCGCTAAATTGTACTTAGATCATAGCGTGTAACTGACTGTACTTTTACTTGAAATATCACTTTGTGCTTTGGAACCACAGGTTCAAGGTCTGGAGTCTTTACTTACTATATGACTGCGTACGCAAAATAGCGTCATCCTTAGAAGTTTATAGGCAAGATATTAGAAGGTATAGGCAGGAGTGTATAGAGGTTCTAATTCAATATCCTTAGTTGGGGGCTCATAGTGAAGTCACGTACCTACTCACACGGCACATACGGTTATCGATATCTCACCAAAGGGTGGAGTGGCCCGTTTTCGTGTGAGCCAGGGACGCTGACTAGAATCCAGGGACAACAGAGGAAAAAGTTTGTTTTCCTGTGTTGATAGAACCTTATGTTTAGAGGCGTGCCGCAGTATTGAGCACGCGGCTGACTCGCAGTCTTGCACACAGTCAAGACGCACTTTTGTGTACGCAACTAAAAGTTGTCATACGGTTGTGTGGTAGTCGCATTATTGTGTATGCGACTGGTCGCACAATAGCGTATACGTACTTCCGGTTGTGCTGCCACGTGTTTAAACAAAGCCGTTGAGGTTTAAATTTTTCAATTGTTATCAATATCTGGGTTAACGTGTATTTTTCTGCGCAGGAAAAAAGTGTGTAACAGTGAGTATTTGTTGGTAGGGGTAACTTGTTCCCTAAAGTTAGAGGTACCGTATGACCTTTAAGGGCTAAGTGCTAGCCGCTCGGTAAGCAGCTTACCGTTCTATACACAGTAGCAGGTGTACATGTTGTCTTTGTTGTAGAGAGGTGCGTGGAAGTAGACGACTTAAACTTCCATAGGTGTGGAAGTTGCCTTCTTAAATCTTATCCGGGTGTGTGGAGTAGCCTTCTTCAAATTTTCACAGGTGTGTGGACGCTGCCGTTTAAATCATCCACAGGTAAGTGAAAGTATCTTGACTGTCTTTCACCAGTTTAAATCTTTATTGAAAAACTAAGGAGTTGTCTCAGAATGGGAGCTATGCAAACAATAGAGATGTTAGACAATGATGTGCTGCTAATGGAAGTGCCGCTTGGATCGGCCTGTCGTATTATGCATACTAAGTACGGTACTTATGCAATAAGGTATTGTGATGTATGGTTTAAAATGACGATGAAGAGTGTTAGACCATTTCCCAGAATTGGTAGTTTTGATAAAGATGTATTAGATAATGTCTGGGACCACATTAGTCTGATGCGCTCCAGAGAGAAAAAAGGTAAAATATTATGAATGTTTAAAGTTGTGGCAGCATGAACGGGATGCGTGGCTTAAAAATGCACAAGCGACGCAAACTAGCGTTGCGAGCGCATTGCCAGAGAATACATCCGCAACACTAAATTGCAATGCGTGTGAGCTGCAAAATGGCGTGCACGTGCAGCAAGGTAGGATTGTGGAAGGTATTGCCAGCAGTTCACGCACACCACCTCCAACTTATGTGGATGGGAGTGCAAGTACAGTTATCAAAAATACCCATAAAAATGTAACAAGCAATTTGTGCCCTCTCTTAAGCAACCATAAAGAAAATGTTCATGATGTGGATGATGAGCCTATTGTAATGTCTGCCATTTCCCATGCTGTACAGATGATAGATGCTGCACCACAACAGTCACGAGTGGTGCCGCCATCTTCATCGGTAACAGCAAGGGAAGTGTTAACACCCTCTGCACCCATAGAGGAAGTTGTTAATACCATACGTAGCAGCAACAGATTAAACCTCCAGCCAGGTAATAAGGTCAAAGGTAGCAGCGCTGCTGGTCTGCATCCCATTCGGACAATCACTGTTCCGAATGGAAATGCAGATGCGAATGGTGTAGTGCCCACGAGGGAAGTGGTAATGCATTGTCCTTGGACAAGAGCAGAACTAAATTCCATCATAAATGATTTCCCCAATCCCAAAAAGGAACTAGCCAAATGTCAAAGATTTTTGAGGAATTTGGGTAGTTCTCGTGAGCCAACTAATAAAGATTGGTGTGTGGTGTTAAGGGCCTGTCTACCACGCAATACCAACGTGACAAAATTTATCACGGATTGTGTATTGGATGGGGACGTTCCCTTAACAGACCAAGTAAACCAAGGTAACATTTCCCGCATTGTAACTCAATTGGGTATATATTTTCCAGTAGTAGTTAACTGGAACAAAATTTTCACCATAAAGCAAAAGGAGAGTGAATCGGCAGAAGATTATTGCGACTGGGCTCTGCAGGCTATCACCCAGTACACTGGGTTAGAGGATATTAAAGATAGCACTCACTACAGGGGAATGATAGTCACGGTACTCATGGACGTCTTAAAGAGAACTTAAAGACCTGGGTTCAGACCTCACAACCTGGCTGGAGAGGAGTCACAATAGATACACTCATAGAATCTGCCATAGAACATGATAAAAACATCTCAAAGAAGAGAGAGACCCAGAGCGAAAAACTAATGGCTGTCAGTATCCAAGTCTGAAAGGAATGACGGTAACATCACAGCCAACAGACACACTTGCATCTACACACACACACTTACACCTGAACCAGTAAACGCCCACACTAACCTCACACAACAGCAAACACAGCTCTATTCTACTAACCCTACACAACCACAGGTCCCATACTACTCACAAACTTCATATCCCCCACAATACCCTTATCCTCCATATCCCTACCCATATCCACCACCTTTTCCCCCTGCTCAAACCTCACAACAACCCATGTCTTCATCCGATCCACGAATATGTTTTAATTGTAACCAGCCAGGACATTTAAGTAGAACCTGCAGAGTAAAAAGTGTAGGACCCCCAAACCAGAGAGTACCTGGATATCCCCATAAGGGATATGCACAGAGACCAGCAAATGTCCAGCAGGCACCAGCTCCAATTGTGGCCGTTATTGGAGAATGATAGCCAACGCTAGGGGTCAGGTCATACCTGTAGTCTCCAGATAGTCAGGTTAATGGGAAGTACTAGGGAAGAACCGGTCATGATGGTTGATGTAGCTGGTATGAAATATCCTTTTCTTGTAGACACAGGGGCGACCAGGTCAGTGATAAAATCTTCCGTTAATTTACAGGTGACCAACGAGACAGTACCAACAATGGGTGTAACAGGTAAAGTGGAACATTATCCTTTAACAAAATCCACAGGGGTTACTATCTGGCCGCTGCATACCAGGCATTCTCTCCTTCTGGCTGCTGCGGCTCCTACTAACCTGCTGGGTAGAGATTTGTTATGTAAGATGGGATGTGTCATATATTGCACCCCTGATGGTGTATTTCTAGATATCCCAGAGAGAGTTGCGCACGAGGTGCGGGATATGTTGGACACTCCCCAAAGGATAATGTATCACTCTACCAGTTTAATAGAAAATCCATCCCAGGTAGATCAAATGTTGTCCCAAATTCCAATTTCCATTTGGACTAAGGATGGACAGGACACTGGATTAATGTCAAACGTAAGCCCCGTAATGGTACATTTAAAAGGCGGTAGGCAAGCTCCACTAAAACAGGAGGTAGAATTAGGGTTTTTTCCTATAATTGAGCGATTATTGCAAAAGGGAATTTTAGTTCGTACAGCTAGTGTAGCCAACAGTCCCATCTTTCCGGTGAAGAAGAGTGGTGGGAGGGGTTATAGGCTGGTACAAGACCTTAGAGGTGTTAATAAGGTAGTAGAGAGCCAATTCCCCGTAGTACCAAATCCAGCTGTCATTCTTATGCAGATCCCACCAAATGCAACCCATTTCACTGTCATTGACCTCTGTTCTGCTTTCTTCTCTGTGCCTCTCCACCCTGACTGTCAGTATTTATTCGCATTCACATACAGAGGTGTACAACATACATGGACACGATTTCCCCAAGGTTTCATAGACAGCCCCAGTATCTTTTCCCAGGCCTTGCACGACTGTTTACAATCTCTTCAACCTGCCAATGGATCTGTTCTAATTCAATATGTGGACTATTTATTGCTATGTTCTGATTCATTTATGTCATGTTTGAATTATACTAAACTTTTGTTGCTTCATCTCTCGCATACAGGACACAAGGTGGCTAAGGACAAACTACAGCCGTGCCAATCCAGAGTAAAATATTTGGGGCACTGCCTAACCCAGGGGTTATGACATCTCACAAATGATAGAATCCAGGCCATACAGAACATGACACTGCCGCAGAATCAACAGCAAATTCGTACCTTCTTGGGAATGTGTGGATACTGTAGAATGTGGATCCCAGGTTTTTCTATTTTGGCCTTGCCTTTGCAGGACTTAGTCTCTTCCTCAAAGCCCGATTGTGTCATACACACAGAGGATTCAGAGCAGGCTTTCCTTAATCTTAAGGATAGTCTGACAAAAGCACCTGCATTGGGAATACCTGATTATGAAAAACCTTTTGATTTGTATTGTACGGAAGCCGATGGTTGTGCTGCAGGTGTCCTCACACACATGGTGATGCCAGTAGGCCCGTAGCATACTACAGTGCCCAATTGGACACTGTGGCAAGATCACTCCCCACCTGTTTGAGAAGTGTAGCAGCTACCGCTCTATTGGCGAGTAAAAGTGAGGACGTAGTATTGGGTCATGATATGATTGTCTATACTCCCCACGCTGTATCTGCTCTGCTGAACTCTGCTCAAACCAGACATGTCTCTTCAGCTAGGTTTACCAAATGGGAATTAGCTCTAATTGCACCTGCAAACATCACTGTTAACGTTGTAGTACGCTGAATCCAGCAACGTATTTACCATATGTACAACATGCTGTACAAAGGGTGGAAGGGGACGAGTTGCTGGTTGGAGGTGAGTTCAGTGGACATAATGATGCACACGATTGTATGGAATATCTGAATCAGACCTTTACTGCTAGACTTGACATACATGATACACCTTTAGAGAATGTAGATGTGACTTTTTACACAGATGGGAGTTGTCATAGACAAACAGACACAGGTGAATTATGTACAGGTTCTGCTGTTGTAAATGACACAGACATCATAGAAGCTAAACCTCTTGGTCCTCCTCACTCAGCCCAGGTGGCAGAGTTAGTAGCACTAACTAGAGCATGTGAACTGGCAGCAGGCAAATCTGCTAACATTTACACTGACTCGAGGTACACGTTCGGGGTGGTGCATGTTTTCGGGGCTCTATGGCATCTGAGAAATTTTATGACAGCAGCAGGCACCCCAGTTGCACATTCCCGACACATAAAACATCTTTTAGAAGCAATCCAACTGCCCAAAGCGGTGGCAGTAATTAAGTGTAAAGCCCATACATGTGAGGATGATCCGGTGTCACTGGGCAACAACAGAGACGATGAAGCTGCAAAATGGGCAGCAGGGTTAAAAATGTTTTCTCCAACTGAAAAAATTATGTCTTTTCAAACAATTGATATGCTGAAATTAATTGAGATGCAAAATTTGTGTTCAATCCAGGAAAAGTCCATCTAGAAGTCTAAGGGATATGGGCAAGAGTCCTCTGGGCTCTGGAGGGATGGACAAGGTAAACCAGTAGCCCCCAAGGCATATTACCCCAGCCTGGCTGAGGCAGCACACAGTCTGACTCATCTGGGAAAGCAAGGTATGTGCAAATTGGTAAGAGCATACTGGTGTGCAGCATGTTCTTCTTCACAAGCAGAAAAGAGAGCAATGTCCTGTCTGACCTGCTTGAGGAAGAACATAGGGAAAGCGATCCCTACTGAACTGTCCCACATTCGACCGACTGATGGACCTTTCCAGATGATACAAATTGATTTCATCCAATTACCACCCTGCAGGAATCTCAAGTATGTATTGGTGTGCACTGACGTATTTTCTAATTGGGTTGAGGCCTACCCAGCGGCCACTAATACTGCTGCGTTTACTGCCAAGAAAATAGTTCAGGAATTTGTATGCAGATACGGTATCCCTAAAATCATCGAGAGTGACAGGGGTACTCATTTCACAGGTAATGTTTTTCAAAATATGTGTAAGCTGATGGGTATTAATAGCCGACTTCACACCCCCTACCGACCGCAAGCCAGTGCCAAGGTACAGTGGATGAACGGGACTATTAAAAATAAGTTAAGTAAAATCATGGCAGAGACTGGACTAGGTTGGCCAGAAGCATTACCGTTGGTCCTGCATAGTATAAGGACCACTCCCAGACCCCCTCTAAATCTGTCTCCCTTAGAAATACTGTTCGGTAGACAACCTCATTTGATTATAAGTCCACAGGAAGACTTGAAAGGTAACAACGAGGTAACTGTAAGGTATCTTATATCAATGAGTAAGCAGTTAAAACAGCAACAGCAGAAACTGAAATTGTTGTCCAATGATATGCCTGAAACTAACTGTCATGATGTTGAACCAGGAGAATATGTTATGATCAGAAATTTCTTGCGTTCAGGTTGTTTGACTGATCAGTGGGAAGGTCCGTACCAGGTGCTGCTGACAAATACTACATCTTTGAAGGTGGCTGAGAGAGATACCTGGGTCCATTCCACTCACTGCAAAAAGGTCAATCAACCAGTGGAGAAACAAGTCGGAGACAAGGCTGATAGCGTGGACCTGTCGATCGCGAACTTGTTCCGGGAGGATTGAAAAGGTCGTAGTGAGATACCTGAACTAAAAGAAATATGCAGGTCTGTTGTAGCAATGGATGGGCCTGCTGTGTTCATTTTCATATTCTCTTTTAGAGTGTTCACCATTCTGGTTGGTTCTGGGATATCCGATTTCTGTGATGGGGGACCGATTGAGGAGATGGGAGCTGATGGCAGTGCTGATGGAGTGGAATCAGGAGGAGTGCCATGCCAATCAGGGGAGTGTCTGATCAATCTTAGTACTGTTATTGTTAAGAGAGCTGTTATTCCGGATACTCGGGGACGGTGTGGAAGTTTATCGTCTGAAGATTCCTGTATTTGTGAGCCAGTCTAAATATAACCCGTACTTGGGTGGGTATCCTTTAGAGGATTATCATAGCATGGTAGGCAAAGTATTAAATCAAACTGATTGCTGGGTGTGTTCACATGTGCCACAGGGACAGCATAATGTAGGGGTGGTGCCATTTCCACTGAATATCACAGAAATTTTAGAATTGCAAAAAGGGACAACATTGGATGGAAAATTCCTCTCATCCAAACCACCTCATTTTAAACTCCATCAATTCCAAGTAGATAGATCACTTTTGTGTTTGAACATAACCAACCCCAATAAACCCGGGAGTTGGGAAGTGACAGGGAATAATCAGACGATGACCTTTTCACAGAGAGCTGATAATGAGTCCATGAATCATGATCTGTTACGTTCAATTAAATCTAGTGGGAAACATTTTAGGTACCGGTATACATTGAGTTCCACCAAAGAAATTATTGGTAAGGTACCAGATGGTTATTGTGCAAAATAATACAACCAGAAACTTGCATATACCAGATGGTAGAGCCTGAGATAGGATTATTTGCAAGGGAAATGTGTTTAATAATAATGATGCATACCATCCCTTATGTTCTCCCCGATAATGTGTATGTTATATGTGGAAGAAAGGCGTATAAGTGGCTCTCCCCGAGTTCCGAAGGTTTGTGTTACCTGGGAAGAGTAGTCCCAGAAGTTATGACCCTCACACATGTTGAAATACTTGGTATCCATAAAAACACACCATCACCATATCTTCACATGCAGTATGAACACAGAGGCAAAGGAAATATGATACATATATATGTCGCACTGGATCCCACCAGGATCGCTCGGAGTACATAAAATTTTAGATATATTCAGGAACTTGCTAAATTGATAGATAATATCACCGAGATGTATGATGACACATTCAGGTATACAGGGAGAGAATTGCAAGCGTACAAGAAAGAACTGGTGCAACACAGGCTAGTGTTAAATTATTTAACTGCTGTTACTGGAGGGTACTGCGTAACTTTGGCCACCCAATTTGGAGTAAAATGTTGCACCTATGTCACCAATGATACCAGCGACCCCAAGGAGGTGATAGACCGGAAGATAGGTGAAATTTTGCAGCTAAAATGGGAATTTCGTAAGAACCATAATGCTTCAGTGGCTGAAGTAGGGGAGAAGATAGAAGGATGGGTCTCATGGTTGAACCCAGTGAAATGGTTCTCAGGCCTAGGGGAATGGGTCCAGGAAGTGATCGCCAGCATAGGCAAATTCTTGATCCTTATACTGATTGTCATCATAATCATTGGCCTATGTGTCCGGTGTGTTCCTATTGTGTTGAAGTGTGGAAAATGTAAAAATAGAGTAAAACGAAAGAACAAAATTATGATGGTGGTCAGTAATGACAATATGAATACTGAGGTAAATATAGAAATGCATTACAACCCTGAACTAGGAAATACCATCATTTAATGTATTATATTTAGACATGCATAGAATGTATTATTGAAATGTTATTTTTAAAACACCTCAGATAATGTAAAGTCTCAAATTCCCCTTCAAGACTGCCTTGATAGGACTGGAGTATCCCCACACCTTTCACATGATCTTCCAAGATCTGCGGTGTGCGTATAATAGTAGTTTTATGTCCCCACTCAGAGACACATTATTCATGGATTAAGAACCACCTTGTGCCATCCCATAATAACACTAAATAATATATAAATGTACACCTAAATTAATTTTTAAAATCAGATTGTGATAGCATGTTGTTCGCTATCAAAGGGTGGACTGTCAAAGCTGGATAATTGGCTGAGACAAGATCAGCTTAAAATTAGATCGTAAAGACACCATCTTGCGACCGGCCGCAAGATGCCATTTTTAGAAAATGAGATCGCAAGATGCCATTTTGCGAATGGCCGCCCAAGCGCCATTTTAGGTAAACTCACACTTAAGTACATATGACGACATTACTATTAGCATCATGCGATTGAATATTTCATCCTTTCTCATACACACATTAATACGCACAATTGCGCTGTTAACTAGTTGCATATTAGCGAATGCATAAGATCCTGTATGAAAACGCTGTTTTTTAGCTTCATGTGCACGCTTCTGCCCCAAGTTAACTAGCGTCTTTATATCAAACCCCAAATACTTACACAGTACATATTCACATAAAAGATCTCATAAGCTTTAAAGTATAAGATTCAAGTTTGTTCATTTATTATAATTGCTGAGAAATAAAGGTTATTTGGTAGCTAATACATGATAAGTAAGTCATGTTTGATATTATACTGATCTGCACTCTTTCAACAGCATTCTGGTATCGTCAGTGTGCAGATCGCAACATGCATTCTCAACTTATGGACCGCAGAGACTTAAAGCACCGAAATGTACATTATATGACCAACTGTTAGGATGTGCATGAGGCAGGAAACCAGAGACAACCAGTTGTTAGAGGCTGGACTGTGTCTATTTGAATCAACCTGTTAAATGCTCTGCAACAGATGCATCCTCCTTGGGAACCAATGGCATCAGCGACAAGCCTCTGTATTGTGTTGTCTGTTTCGGTGAGAGTATAAACATGTGTGTTGTGACCCAGTCTGAGTCTTCTTGCTGAATGCTGATAGACGGGGGTTTCTTGCTGATGCCTACATCTGGTCCAGAGCGCTGCGTATGTATAACTGTACTTGGGTCTGTATAATTCTTTGCGCTAAATTGTACTTAGTTCATAGCGTGTAACTGACTGTACTTTTACTTGAAATATCACTTTGTGCTTTGGAACCACAGGTTCAAGGTCTGGAGTCTTTATTTACTATATGACTGCATACGCAAAATAGCGTCATCCTTAGAGGTTTATAGGCAGGATATTAGAAGGTATAGGCAGGATATTAGAAGGTATAGGCAGGAGTGTATAGAGGTTCTAATTCAATATCCTTACTAACCCTCCCGGGGGGTGTCTAACCCTAAGTCGCCCCAGGGGTGTCTAAACCTAACCCCCCCCAAGGCTAACAGCTCCCGATGCTCACCTTACCTAGATTTGGTATGCCGGGCGACGGGACTTTGGCGTGGGGTAATGATAGGTGGCAATATTTAGACGCCTATCTTTAGTCCCATGCTGGGCTTTCAGCATCTTGACTGTATCCCATGTACATGAACATCCTGACAAATTCTCTGGAATATGGTCACCTTGGGTCACCAATCATGAGGCTCGCACTTGGCTCTCAGTACCTGTACTTGACATTTGACACTCAGTAGCTGGGCTTCCTATTAGCAGCTGCTCATCCATCTTTCTTACCCTTCCTTTACTAAATCTACCACTCCCCTTCCCTCTTTTTCCCCTTTCTCCTCCTGTTCCCCCTCCTCCACCAATGAATCTTCTCATGTACTCATATCTTCCATGTCTTTAATTCCTGTTACTAGCCTATTGTTAATTACATGCGCTTGCTTCTTCAGGGTCCCATACATCTGCCAGCTGATTTCCCGTTTGGACCCTAACCGCCGATACGCCGGAAATGCTGATGATCACTGATCCATCTTGGAATCTGTAAAATTCTTTATGTTAAGAATCCCCTATATGCTTATTCTGATAATTTTTTGGCTTCGTAGCTCAGCCAGTCTTTCAGTATCCTGGCTGGGCAGAGCACCAGGAGGTGGAACTACTTGGCGAGAGTTTAACACCGGACTAGCCCATCTGGTCATCGGACCTTCTGGCATTTGCCAGGAGTGCCAGATGGGCAGTCCGGCCCTGAGTCTGAGTGTATATACAAATTGTTATAATAAAAGAATGATCATCGCCCTTTATCCCCCCTGGAGTTTGCCCTTAAAATTGAACTGCTCGCTTTTCAAATTAGATCCCATCCTGATATCTGGGGGCTGGTGCGAGTGGGCAACTCCGATCCTAAGATTTCTCTCTTCGCGGTCGATATTCTTCTATCCGTGACCCAACCTGCAATCTCACTCCCCAACCTCTTTTCTGTCTTTTGATTTATAGTACATTGTACTGTCTCAGGCTATAAGATGAATTACTCGAAATCGGAGGCCATGCTGTTCCACGTTACCCTCCAAGATGTTGAAAGTCTCCAAACTAATTTTAACTTCAAATGACAACCTAAAATGATCAAGTACCTGGAGATTTACTTGACCTCCCACTATGATTCTCTCTTTTGGGAAGTTTCCACCTCTGTTTTGCAGAATGCAGGCCGACTTGACATCCTGGAATCAACTTATTATCTCGTGGCTGGGTAGGATCATAGCTGTCAAAATGAATGTTATACCAAAATGGCTCTGTCTTTTTCAAACCCTCCCCGTAGCTGTTTCCGCTGTCTTCCTAAGTAATGTTCAAAAAGCCCTTGTCCACTTTATTTGGAATCACAGACCCCCAAGAATTGTAGTTAAGGTCCTGGAAAGGTCAGTTCCAGGAGGTGGGAGAGGTCTTCCTGACGTCAAACTCTACTACCTGGCCTCCCATTTCTCCCATATTGTTGCTTCCTACTCTACCCCAGGCACTACTTCATGGCTTGACATTGAATCCGCCTAGATTATTCTCCCAGATGTAACTGGCCGCCGCACACCAACCCCCTGCTTCCAAACTGCTCCCTACTATCAAATTTAATACCAAACTCTGGGATATCCATTTCTTCAAAATAAATCTTACCTCCCCAGCATCTCCCTTGACTCGAATCTGGCATAATCCCCTTTTCCCTCCTGGATCCTCTACTATGAGGTTCTGTAATTGGACTAATGTAGGACTTAGATTCTCCGCTGATTTTTCTGAACAAGGCCAATGGTTATCCCTGTCAGCACTACAACAGAAAACTCCATCCCAGACATTTAACCCTTTTGAATTATTTCAAATTCGCAATTTTTTATACTCCCTACCTCCACTCTCTGTTCGCCGAGCCCTTACCCTTTTTGACATCATTTGTGAGCATCACCCAGATTTAAGTTCTCCTTGTAGACACCACCCTCTCCTCTCTAAGACCCCATGAAATTGCTTGGGAGCAGGATCTTGGACCTCCTCCAGACGATGAGGCCTGGGACAATATGAGACTGGGAATTGCCAAAAGCTCTATGGCAACCAAAATAAAAGAGACTGCATACAAAATATATTATCATTGGTATTATACCCCTGAGAGACTTAATAAACTGTTCCTGTCCTCTTAACTCCATTGTTGGCGGGGTTGTGGCTGCAGGGGTACTATGATCCATATTTGGTGGACCTGTCTGATTATTGTTCCCTTCTGGGCCTTAGTTTATGGCCTCCTGAACTCCCTCCTGGAGGCTCTGATACCAAAGGATCCCTGGATATATTTGTTGTGCTACCCACCTCCAGACAACGGCAAGTTTTCCAGGAAATTGGTCGCACACATGCAAAATCCATAATTGCTCTAAACTGGAAAAAGACCTCTCCCCGACTTTTCTCTGCACCAGGATTTCTGTTGCAGCCATGGAGGAAATAACTTATTACCTTCATGACCAAGGACATGTTTTTACCCAAGTTTGGCCCTCTGATTGTTTGCTGAGCGTAATCCCCCTGCCACTTCTGCTAACCTTACACGTGGACCCATGGGCAGCTACTGACTTCTTCTCTTCAACTCCTATGCTGCTGTGTTCTCCTATTTTTGGATGCTTATTGTGTACCAACCCTTATGATGTTGTGTCGTGTCTACCCCTCCTTCCCTTCTCCAAAACAATTTTATTTGGATTAGTTGAATATACTAAGGCAGTGCTTATAAGCTCCAGCCCTCTGGGACACCTAACAGTGCATGTTTTACAAATGTCCTCAGTATCACAAGTGAAATAATTAGCTCCACCTGTGGATCTTTTAAAATGTGTCAGCCAGTAATGGCTATTCCTGTGCAGCAACCAAGAGATGTGTAAAACATGCACTGTAATACCCCTTTTACACCGGAGCTAAAACCCGGGTTATTGCAGGGTTAACCCGGGCAGCTCCCTGGTGTAAAAGGGGAGAGGGTTGGATCGCCAGGTCGAGTGACCCGGCAATCCAACCCAGGTAATAGCAGGGTTTAACACGGGCGTAGCCCATGAAACCCTGCTGTGAGAACAGCGCACTCCGGGTCACGATGACCTGGAGTGCGCTGCAAGCCGGCCGATTGGTCCGGCTTCAGTGGTGCTTGGAGATGAAGTCATCTCCAAGCGTCCACTTTCACGACGGGAAAGACGGGTCTATGCAGACCCGACTCCGGTGTGAGCGGCGCCAACTCGGGAATATCCCGAGTCGGCGCCGGCTAAATTCCGGGTCTGATTCGGATAGGAACTCTGGGCCTGATTCAGAGCCGGACGCTCTGACAAGAGCGCTCGCTCTGAATCAGGGCCCTCCTACCTAAAATTGGAGCGGCCTCCTGGCCGCTCGCATAGCTGTGGGTGACCACCCACAGCTTATGCGAGCGGCCAAAAAGATGGTCGCGATGGTCAAGACCATCGCGACCATCGGGCTTTCGACGAGACCCTGCGGTAGGGTCTGGCTGCCGCAAGCCCAGGAGTGCTTTTGGCTCTATCAGAGCCAAAAGCACTCCCACTGACATCACTTGTGATGTCAGTGGGGCCGGCCCCAGACGGTAGGCGTTCCCATGGGAATGCCTCCGTCTGGGCAGAAACGCCCCCGGCACGCCCACCAAAGGGGGCGTGTTGTCACTCACCATCGACAGCACGCCCGCTTTGGTGTGAGACCCATAGCGACGGCTTGGCCGTCGCTATGCGGGTCTCGCGCATGCGCATGACAGAGCTCCCTCCGTTGTGCACATGCGCACTAGGGCACCATCGACCCGCTTGCGAGCGGGTCTGAATCAGGCCCTCTGTTCCAACTCAGGGTCAGACCCGGAATTTTGGTGGAAAAGGGGTATTAGGTGTCCCTGAGGACTAGAGTTGGAAAACACTGAACTGAAGGCCCCCATACATCAGCAATTGATTGCAGCAATCGTGCATTTTGCAATCGATTGTGTATAAAAATCTTTCCCTTTTTCAATCGATTGTGTATAATTGAGATTGCAGAGTTGCCACAATCGATTGCAAATTGCATGATTGCTGCAATCAATCTCTAATGTATGGGGGCCTTTAGATATTGTCCACATAATCAGATGCACTATCAAGACCTGCATATGTTCTCTCTAATATCCTTCGAAAGTGTCCTTTCACTGCATTATTTAGGTTTCAGGGTTTTCTATTGTAACCAGTGAATTTACACTTTCTCTGGGCTCATCAGCTTTGACAGTTACACCTATTTATTGTGTCCTATCAAGCTTTTTAGGAAGCCTCTATTTTAGTTCTGCTGGGACCCTATGAGGATCTGTTAGGTTGATTGCTGTTTCCCCTTTGTACTCTGCAGAATTTTTTCCTAGTCTATGAAAGACATCCTTGTATTCATAAAGAATATCAGTTAGCATTAGATTACTGCTTTGGAAATCTTCCAGATACTACCAACTGCACTACTTTTAAATATCTTTACAATGTCAAACTGCAGCTTCTGTTTATTGCCTTTGTTAGTACAGTCCAAAGTGCACATACCTTTCATACCCATGTGCTCACTACTGTAGCCATACAGATTGTGGTTAGTTGCTGCTGCGAGTGATACTCACTGCTCACTATTGTTCCAGTAACAACCCTATTAGGACTGCTCCTTGCCAGTTGCATTTATGAAGGCAGTTTGACTAATGGTGGATTCCAATCCCACAATATGGAATAAAATACCGAAATGCTCATTTGAAGTTACATCAATGTCCTCCTCATCCTTGTTTTAATACAATGGGCCTTATGTATTAACCTTTCAGATGCAGATACAGTTAGCCCATATTTTTAACTGTGACATTTTTAGTGAACCCCCCACATATACTGCTTAAGCAATATTGGGCACCCCATATACAACACCGTAAGGTGGATCAAACATAAATCAAACCTGCAGTTAGTTTTTTTTTTTTTAGCTCAATAAATTCCAATGTTAACAGATTTTTCTGTACCTACCTAGTTAAGCTGCATACACACACAACAATTTAGTAAATTAACGATTTTATTAAACAAATTTCGTTTCAAGGGAAAAATGAACGAAAATCATTTACTGAAATCGTTGCTTTACTAAATATAATGAAATATTTTTTTGAACTACAAACAATTTTTGCATATTCCCTTACTGAAAATTGCTGAGTTGGTCAGTCTGACTGAACTACAAACTAGAAACGTGAACGCGCATGAACGATAATCGTTCATTGTTTTAACTCAGAAACAATGAACGATAATCGTTCATTGTTTTAACTCAGAAAGTGAACAATTTTGAACGATAAACGATACCATTATCGATAATCGTTGTGTGTGTATGCACCTTTACAGATATGTGAATTGGTGGCATTTATTTTGCTGGGTTAACTCTGTTTTGGCTCTGTAAGTCCTAAAGAAGTTAGACAACCAAGTTGTCACTTATTCCTTTCACTAAGTCTGTACAATAATATGATCTGGATAATTAGCATTTTAATTTGTTTTCTTTTTCGGGACCTAAATAGGCTGACCATTTCCTCTTAGCTACTTATTTACAATGCCAATTATTAAACAAAATGAACTTGCTTACCCAACAGGCTTTTTTTAATTGCTCTCTGGCTAGTGAAATGATTTTTCTTCGTTGGAAAGCTATTATGTCCTAATTAAAGGTTGGCTGATTTATTCTCCCCTTGGCTATTGGCAGGTGAATGCGAATAAGTGGGATTTTAGTGCATTTGATTTTCAAGTCACATGTACTGCTGTATACATATTAACGGGAACAGGTAGCGGACACCATCTCCTGGAGTGCATTGTGGACACTAATGTCCTGATAGTGATCTGATGCAATTAGCCACAGCAAGTTCTACTACTCAGGAAGTAAATAAGAAATCAACACAGCAGTAAGTAGACTTTCATACCCTTTAATTTAGGTCTTGGAGGTGCAGCTGCTCTTGCTGGGAAGCTAGAAAACCTGAACAAGAGTGCCCTCTCTCCCCCATTTACTCCTTGAAACCCCTAAACCGGCTCCTACTTGTGCCGACCCTTTAGGAAAGCTAACGCCTCCACTTCTCTGTTTTAAATGCTTTAGTAATACCCCTTTCAGACAAACAGCTAAAAGAATTGTACTGCACAGACACAGTAATGGGCTCGATTCATCTGTACTGCAGTTAACCCAAAGTGTGAAAGGGGCCAGGGTTGGATTCCCGGGTCGAGTGACCCTGCAATCCAACCTGGGTAGCTTACAGGGTTTAACATGGAAACAACCCATGTAGCCCTGCAGTGTAAACGGGTAACCCAGGTTATCCAACCCATGTCCCGTTTACAGCATGCAGAGTTATGGGTTTTCCGACGCTTGGAAATGACGTCATCTAGGTAAACGGCGCTGGGTGTAGTAGGTATCAAATCCCAACAGCGGAAGCCCGGCAGAGGTGAAGATCCCAAACGCTAAATAAGGTAAGTATCGCTAACCTAATTTCCTACCCTAACCCTCCCTTAGGGGTGCCTAACCCTAACCACCCTCTAAGTGCCTAAACCCCCCCCTTCCCCGCAGCCTAAACCTAAGTCTCCCGGGGGGGTGCCTAACCATAACCTCCCCCCGGGGTTGCCTAACCCTAACCCCCCTTCCCCTAGCCTAAACCTAACCCACCCAGGGGGGTGCCTAATCCTAATTCCCCCCGGGAGCCTTAAAACCTAACCCTCCCTTCCCGCGGCTGTCCACGCCTGATGAAGAGTTTTGTGAAAGCTCTGGATAAAGAAGGCCAGGCTTATAGCTATCTGACGGAAACGTTTCCAATGTTAAGCGCAGCAACGCTAATAGAAGACATATTTGTTGGCCCCCCAATAAGGAAACCGCTTACAGATTAAATATTTAACGCTAAATTAACGGACATTGAATCTGCTGCTTGGTCCTTATTAAAGATAAAATAATTGTGAAGTCCACTCAGCTTACTTAAAGTTCCAAAGTCCAAAAGATTTATTCGCAAAAAGAAATACAAAGAATACCGCCCCTTACACTGCGCATGCGCAGTTGCACAACACAAGGCTTCAACTCTGAATGCACTGACTTGCAGGGTCAGTGTGGTATAATTTATACACAGCAAACAATACAGGAGTAACCTTAGTAACACATATTACAGTTCAGATAAACTGGTCACTACACAATAGGTTACAGGTCAAACAATGCAACTGGTCAAGTTTCAAACTGTCTTCCTGAGTCGTGGTAACCTCTTACTTGTCATCATGGTTGTATCCATGTGTGTTTATGTCCTCAGGCGCTCGCCTCTCAGAGTGGGAAAGTCCAGGTAACAGTTTACAGTTAAAAACAGGTTCTTATGGAAAGCCTATGCATTCACCAAACAAGCTGTAACTATGAGCAATGCTGAGTAAAATAAGTGATCACAAATCTGTGATCACTTACAAAATCAAATATTGTTTCATACATAGAATTGCAGTGGTATATTTACACACTGTTATTTTGGAAATTGTGCAACGTTCGTAAAGAATATATACACTAATATATAACAATGCGTGACTTGAAAAGCAATATTTAAGTATATAAAATATGATTTAAATGTACAGAAAGTTGTTTATTGTTGTACTTAATTCAATTTTGGTATTTGATTTTGACATCCTCCTATAAGGCTGCAGAAGAGAGGCCAACTACATGTCTATAATTAGCTATTGGACAACTACAGGAATATGAGTTGTAGAATGTCACTTAAAATTACATTTTTACATTCCATCTAGCCTTTTTTTCCGAAGACCTGAGTAGTGTAAGTGATGAACAGGGGGAACATTTTCACCAAGACATTCTGACAATGGAGCATCGCTGCCAAGGATGCTGGGACTCTGCAATGATGGGAGACTACAGCTGGTTCCTTCTTAGTGAGGCCAATGAGACACAGGGCCCGATTCAGACCCGGTCGCAAGCGCTGAGCGCTCGCAACCAGGTCGATTGTGGCCCACAGTGCATGCGCACGACGGAGCCGGCTCCGTTGTGCGCATACGTGAGACCCGGCTAGCGACGGGCAATCCGTTGCTCCGCATCTCACACCAAAGGGGGCGAGCTGTCGATGTTGAGTGACAGCTCGCCCCCTTTGGTAGGCAGGCCGGGGGGGTGGCTGCCCAAACGGAGGCGTTCCCATTGGAACGCCTGCTGTTTGGGGGCGGCCCCACTGACATCACAAGTGATGTCAGTGGGAGAGCTTTCGGCTCTGTTAGAGCCGAAAGCTCTCTGGGGCTTGCGATGAACGAGACCCTACCACAAGGGTCTCGTCGCAAGCCCGATGGTCGCGATGGTCTTGACCATCACGACCATCATCATGGCCGCTCGCTGTAGCTGGTCACCCACAGCTATGCGAGCGGCCAAGAGGCCGCTCAAAAGAAAAAAAAGCCCAGCCCTGATTCAGAGCTAGCGCTCTGTCAGAGCGACCGGGTCTGAATCAGGCCCACTGTACAAACAACATCCTATTTCCCTAAAGCAAAGTGATTCTACATTTTATCTTTTATTAACAATTACATTACAGCTAATTTGTATTGTTGAGTTTCTGAAGTGTATTATTTGCAGTTTTTAAGCATTTCTGTAGTTTGATTAGTATTTTATAAATGACTACAATGGGAATATTTAAATTTTATAGAGATTAAATTACATTTTAATTTCTCTTACTTTTATCAGATATAGCTATTACCGCTTTTGTTATTTGTGTGTATCTAATAAATGTGATGTGATAGAGAAAAACTGATTTCTCCACTGAATTTAGCATCCCTCAATTAGGCGAAAACACATATTTACATGCCAGATGCAAAGAATGTTTTACATTTTGTTGAGTAGTGTTACCAATGAAGCAATATATAAATATCCATCACGTAAAGTAGCAAACTGTAGATTTGTTATTTAAAATGTATACAGTGTATGTAAATGTAGAAAGTGTTTCACAACTGTACACTAGATTACTATATATAAATCCTATTTGTTTATCTTTATCTTTATGATATTTATTACTCTTTTTTCCCTCTAAGCCATACTTACCTACTCTACTGGAAGTTGCGGGAGGCTCCAGAATATTCTGGTAGCCACCCAAACCCCCGGAAGAGTGTCCCGATCTTCCGCATCCCACCCACTTCCTTGTGAAGTGGGCTGGATGAGGAGATGATTGCAGGAAATTATTGCTCCGTATGGAGGGTGTGGAGCTAAATGATGCAAACTACCTTTAATAGTGCCTAACCCTCCCCATGGTGTGTAAACCTAACCCTCCTCCTAGCGCCTAATCCTAACCGTCCCCTTCTGCAACCTAAAGGTGCCTACACACATAGCGATGTGCTCACGTTCCCACGATGTGTACGATTTCCCCATGGAATCTCCTTGGGAGCTACATGGCAGTCGTGGGCACGATTTAGTCTGAAAAGCTGGAAATTTGGCACACAAACTATTGTGCCTACTAAACTATCTAGTGCATTGTGAATAAAATTTTCAGATCTGCCCTACAGCACGGCAGATCTGAAGATGTGATGTGCGACCTGCAGGGACACGCATCGCATCGTGATTGTGAGTGGGGGCTCACGATTTACTCACGATTTGGGCATATTTCACACGATCTGTCATTCCGATGCGTCGGAATTGGCCAGATCATGTAAAATATTGATATGTGTGTAGGCACCTTAATCCTAACCCACCACCAAGTGTCTAACCTTAAACCTAACCCTAAACCTAAAAATCATGAAAAACCATGTGCCCACCTTTTCTATGTTGACAATATGTATGTAGACCTTTTTACCATGCAAATCATTTACCTGTTGACATTTTGACCCTATCGACATTTTGAGCTGTCGACCATTTGACCCTGTCAAGTCCCTTTCGACATATTCACTGTCTATCTTCATGTGTCTATCTATTGACTATCTATCTAACATTCGGATTCCTGTATGGACATGCCCTCAGGCACAGATGGATAATCAAGTCTGTTTTAAAGTTTCTTACCATTTCCTGTCGTGGCAACCTGCAAAGAAACACCCAGCCTTTCCCACAAGTAACTGAACCACACACCTGAAAACAAAATAAGAGGTGAAAGTCTGAGAAACTCACTTTCAAATGTTCAGGGCAAGGAGCTAGTATTGTCACATATCTGGGTCGGGTCCCTGTTACCGGGTCCGGCAGTGTCAACTTACTACCATCTGTGTCTCCACTGGCCACCTGCGACATCTCTGACAATTGTGGTCACTGATGTCACTCATCAGTAAATTGCTTTTCTGCATCAAGAGCACCACCATCTTGGACAGTATCACATGATCCACTCTGACAGACCAGTGTCCAGCAACTCTGGTCACATGATTCAGCTCGGCTATCAGTTCTAAAGGTGCTTTATTTAAACCAGGAACTGCTGACAGCATACTTCTCTCCTTGAAGTTTAGTACCTTGGCTCCTGATTCTGTTTGCAGTCCTCAACTGTGTTCCAATCACCTGCTTCTGTATTTGCTTTACAGCATTCTCCACCTGTTCCAATTACCTGCTCCAGTACATGCTTGCCTACTCTCCCCGGAACCTGCGAGAGGCTCCATATTTTTCCAGTAGCCCCCCCCCCCCCAGCACCCTCGGAAGAGTAGGCACTTTTCCCGCATCCTGCCCACTTCCTAGTGAAGTGGACAGGAATGGGGAGACTCTTACCAGCAATCCGTTGTCCGCATGTAGGGGGCGGGCCTGATGTGATTTTATGATAATCATGTAATTTGGCTTCACCCTTATTTAAATTAGGGATGTGCAGGCTCGGATTAGTTTGGATTTTCCCGCCAAATTCAGATTTTTCCTGCCAAAAATCGGGTCTCAGAAAGAGGCACAACGTCATTTTTCATGGACAAACATCATCATTCCTAGACAAAAGTCCATGAAAGATGATGTTTGTCCATGAAAGATGATGTTTTGACTCTTTCTGAGACCTGGCAGGACCTGGAGATTTTTGGCGGGAAAAATCTGAATTTGGCGGGAAAATCCAAACTAATCCGAGCCTGTACATCCCTAATTTAAATATGCATAATTCACAGGATTTCCCTGTGAGGGGCAGGGCCTAATGACACAAATACTCTTGCCCAAGGGGCCCCAACCTGAATTAACAAAAACTAGTGCTGTGACGGGGACAAGGCAGCTGAATATTTCCAAAACAGTGATACCTTCTGGTCCTGTCCTACAGCACAGCACAAAGTTCTTTATGGTTCTGGAAAGATTCCTATTCAAATTCTCCTCTCATTCACTTTGTTAGCCCACACACTCTCCAGGGGGTGCACATTTTCTTGGACCTTGATTACCTGGTGGAGGAATATTCTGATGTTCTACTTGCTGTCCTTATCCTGCTGACTATGCCATATATAAATGTTGTCTACCAGATCTTTAAGTGTGAATTTGCAAAGAAGGGACCCTCCCTTCAGCAGCTCTCCCCACAGTGACAAGGACTCTGCATCTGCTACAGAATGCAAAGTAATCTGTGGGAGTGCTTGGGGCAAAGAGTCTAGGTAAGGCAGCGCATCCTTTCCGTGCTGTTCTTTATCGTTACCACTATACTGCCGGTACTGACACTGCACATGTTTGGGCATAGGGTACCGCAGACGCAGTATCCGTGTGCGGTTGCCGGGAGTGGAGGAGCATGGATTTAGCTTTAATAAATAGGCCTATAGGTTTGAATTTTGTGTTTTTCCTGTTTAGTATCATTGTTCTGCTTTTTATGTCCTCTTCTGCCAGTGTGTTGCTTGTATTTATATACACACTTTTCAATTTTAGATGTTCCTAGTGATTGTGTCAAGTGTACCTAAAGGCGAATGTATCACCAAGGGTTTCAATGACTTTTATTGTGACATGGAACTGGGGCCCTGATTCAGAGACGGACGCTCTGACAGAGCGCTCGCTCTGAATCAGGGCCGTCCTTCTTCATTTGTAGAGCGGCCTCCTGGCCGCTCATATAGCTGTGGGTGACCACCCACAGCTATAGCGAGCGGCCAGGAAGATGGTTGCGATGGTCAAGACCATCGCAACCATCGGGCTTGCGACGAGACCCTTGTGGTAGGGTCTCATTGCCGCAAGCCCTGGAGTGCTTTTGGGTCTATCAGAGCCGAAAGCACTCCCACTGACATCGCTTATGATGTCAGTGGGGCCGGCCCCAGACGGTAGGCGTTCCCTCCGTCTGGCCAGCCACGCCCCCAGCACACCCACCAAAGGGGGCGTGCTGTCACTCACCATCGACAGCATGCCCCCTTTGTAGCGAGACCCATAGCGATGGCTTGCCCATCGCTATCCGGGTCTCGCGCATGCACACGATGGAGCCGGGCGCATCGTGCAAATGCGCACTGGGCCAACATCGACCCGCTTGCGAGCGCTGAGTGCTCGCGAGCGGGTCTGAATTAGGCCCTGAGCATTTTCTCAGTATTTAATGCCATGTCACTGGCTGTGTTTGAAAAATGACAGTTAGGAGCTGATTGGTTGGTACTTTATCTCCGTCCACTTTATCTCCCTCTAAGGCTTAGTAAATAGACCCCTCTGTCTGATAACTGGTGTAAAGTCTCATGCTTCTGTCTGATGACATGTTGTGAAAGAAATGGGCCAAAGGTTGAGAATGTGTTAAAACATGCAGCGGTGTTATTATATGCATACTGCTCAGTCATGTCTGTAGAACATTTTATAACATACTCATAAAGCTGGAGCCAAGATTCATACTTACTGTCATTTAAAACTCACCCTTGTGCATTTTATAAGTTTCAGGCCTCATATAAATGTTTTTTTTTTTTTTTTTTAAATGATAAACCCAATAACTGCTGCTGACATTAAATCCATAATCAATTTAATCTGCAGGTGTGTCAGAATGAAAAAGCTCACCGTGGTTGGTTTTATATCTGCTTTCATATTCTTCTTCTAAACAGTCTCTATTTCAATCAGTCTCATATGTTTTTTTTTTTTTCAATGAAACCATATGTATGTATCATGTGTGAAGTGATTGGCAACAAGCAAATGATGTTGCTTTATGCTAAACCTCTAAAAATATTGGGCCTGATGCAGCAAGGAACACAGGGGCTGATTCAGACCCGCTCGCAAGCGCTATGCGCTCGCAAGTCGGTCGATGTTTGCCCCCTGTGCATGCGCAAGACCCGGCCAGCGACGGGAGCTCAATGGCTACGGGTCTCGCACCAAAACGGGGCGGCTGTCGATTGTGATTGACAGATCGCCCGGTTTTGGAGGCGGGCAGAGGGGGTGGCTACACAAACGGAGGCGTTCCCGAAGGAATGCCTGCCGTTTGTGGGAGGCACCACTGACATCACCAGTGATGTCAGTGGTGAGCTTCCCCATATATATGCAGGAAGCTCACTGGGGCTTGCGGGAACGGGACCCTACTACAAAGGTCTCGTCGCAAGTCACGATGGTCATGACCATCGTGACCATCACCTGGCCGCTCGCAAAAGCTGTGGCTTAGCGAGCGGCCAGGAGGCCGGCTCCATTAAAAAAAAAAATGCCCTGATTCAGAGCGAGCGCTCTGAAAGAACGTCCGGCTCTGAATCAGGGCCACAGTTGCTAATACGCACGCAATAGGTCGATTGTTGCATTCTGCACATGCGTAGGCAACGCAGTGCGTGTGCGCGAACTAGCAATTGCGTTCGGAACTGCGATTGCAGAGGCTACGCAAACCCAGAGCAGAGTGATTGACAGGAAGTGCGTTTGTGGGTGGTGACGGTGGGTGGTCAGGCAAATGCAGGTGTGTCAGTGCCTCTGAATGCCGTTGCAGGGGCGTGCATAAATTATCCACTGCATGGCTATAAGCAGCCATAGCACTGATAGCGTGCGTGGCTGTTAGCAATTTCAGAGTAAGGTCAGGGCTTGTGCAAGTGTGCGTATAGATCCTATGTTACTCCATGTTACCGATTGTTTCGCTATGTTGCCCTAGTATATGGATGTGAGTAAGGAGAAGTGGGCGTCCTTATACCTGGCTGTGATCGCAATGTGAATGCAAACATTTAAATATCACCGCTGATAATAGCAACTGCGTTGCGTGCCTATAAGCATATAAGGGGGGAGGGTTAGGTTTAGGGCTCCTGGGGGCATTTAGGGTTAGGCACCCCCCCGGGGGTTAGGGTCAGGCTAGGGGAAGGGGGGGGTTAGGGATAGTCACCCCCGAGGGGAGGTTAGGGATTAGGCGGCGAGGAAGGGAGGGTTAGGTTTAGGCACTTAGAGGGGGACTAGGGTTAGGCACTTGGGGGGGAGGTTAGGGTTAGGCACCCCTAAGGGAGGGTTAGGGTTAGGGGGTAGAATAGGTTAGTTTATACTTACCTTCCGACGTTCAGGATTTCCACCTGTGTCGGGCTGCTGCTGCCGGGATTTGAATCATACTGATTCCGTATTTTGGATATCGGAATATTCCGTATTTTGGATATTTGCATAAAATAATTAAATATTTGGGAATGGGACCCAAATCTAAACACAGAATGCATTTATATTTCATATACACTTTATACATATAGCCTGAAGGTCATTTTATACTATATTTTAATAATTTTGTGCATCAAAAAAAGTTTGTGTACAGACATGAAATTCATTTATGTGTCATATACACCTTACACACACAGCCTGAAGGTTATTTTATGCAATATTTTTAATAATGTGTGCTGTAAACAAAGTTTGTGTACATTGAACCATCAGAAAGCAAAGGTTTCACTTTCTCTGTCAAGCTAAAAATATTCCGGATTTCGGAATATTTGGATATGGGAGACTCAACCTGTACTGTATGCTGGTGCTATTTATATAAATGTTAATAGTAATAATAATATCCAATAAATTACAATTTACAGTGTCAGACTTTGTGGGGTAAATTTATCAAGCATTGTTGTTATAGGTGGGTTTTTAACCCTTCCTACTGTACATCACCAGTGATTTTTGCCCTCCTAACCTCCGCATTTATTATGTAGAGTGGAAGGTTAAAACTCAAATCAAAGGGGATGTGTGTTGGTTTCAAATCTGCCAAAACACAACCCAAGCCGCCAGTGAGTTTAATAAAGAATTTTTTTCTGACTGGCTGATTTCAAATCACACATGTGATTTCTACCTAATTTGCTCAGTACATGCCCCCCAACTTTTCAGGGACTTTCCCATGTGCTGTAGGGAAGGAGGGGGTTACTGTCATGTCGCTGCCAGGCATCTTCACAGATACGGGGGGGGGGCCTGAGGTAGCCCACCATCACAGATATGGGGAGAGCCTGGGGTAGCCCATCATCACAGATACGGGGAGAGCCTGGGGTAGCCCAGCATCACAGTTACGGGGAGAACCTGGGGTAGCCCATCATCACAGATACGGGGAGAGCCTGGGGTAGCCCATCATCACAGATACGGGGAGAGCCTTGGGTAGCCCATCATCACAGATACGGGGAGAGCCTGGGGTAGCCCAGCATCACAGATACGGGGAGAACCTGGGGTAGCCCATCATCACAGATACGGGGAGAGCCTGGGGTAACCCATCATCACAGATACGGGGAGAGCCTGGGGTAGCCCATCATCACAGATACGGGGAGAGCCTGGCGTAGCCCAGCATCACAGATACGGGGAGAGCCTGGCGTAGCCCAGCATCACAGATAGGGTAGAGCTGGGGTAGCCCAGCATCACAGATACGGGGAGAGCCTGGGGTAGCCCAGCATCACAGATACGGGGAGAGCCTGGGGTAGCCCAGCATCACAGATACGGGGAGAGCCTGGGGTAGCCCAGCATCACACATACGAGGAGAGCCTGGGGTAGCCCAGCATCACAGATACGGGGAGAGCCTGGGGTAGCCCATCATCACAGATACGGGGAGAGCCTGGGGTAGCCCATCATCACAGATACGGGGAGAGCCTGGGGTAGCCCATCATCACAGATACGGGGAGAGCCTGGGGTAGCCCATCATCACAGATACGGGGAGAGCCTGGGGTAGCCCATCATCACAGATACGGGGAGAGCCTGGCGTAGCCCAGCATCACAGATACGGGGAGAGCCTGGGGTAGCCCAGCATCACAGATACGGGGAGAGCCTGGGGTAGCCCAGCATCACACATACGGGGAGAGCCTGGGGTAGCCCAGCATCACACATACGGGGAGAGCCTGGGGTAGCCCAGCATCACACATACGGGGAGAGCCTGGGGCAGCCCAGCATCACAGATACGGGGAGAGCCTGGGGCAGCCCAGCATCACAGATACGTGGAGAGCCTGGGGCAGCCCAGCATCACAGATACGTGGAGAGCCTGGGGTAGCCCATCATCACAGATACGGGGAGAGCCTGGGGTAGCCCAGCATCACAGATACGGGGAGAGCCTGGGGTAGCCCAGCATCATAGATACGGGGAGAGCCTGGGGTAGCCCAGCATCACAGATACGGGAAGAGCCTGGGGTAGCCCAGCATCACAGATACGGGAAGAGCCTGGGGTAGCCCAGCATCACAGATACGGGGAGAGCCTGGGACAGCCCAGCATCACAGATACGTGGAGAGCCTGGGGTAGCCCAGCATCATAGATACGGGGAGAGCCTGGGGTAGCCCAGCATCATAGATACGGGGAGAGCCTGGGGTAGCCCAGCATCTCCAGGAGTGCTGGGCTTGCCCCCAGAGTGATGAACTTCGGGACACACAGGGTCACAATTTTCATAGTGGAGTATTGTATTTATCTTGTGCCTATGTATTGTATAGTTCATTATGGGCCTGATTCTTAGTTAGGAGTAAAGCAGAAAAGACCAAGTAACTGTGCAAGGAGGCAAAACCCAGGGTAGGTAGACCTGCAGTTCAAGGCCCCCCCTGTCAGAGTTCAGCCGGGGATCGGCCGTCCCTTACCGTCCCGCCGGCTTCCTCTGACTTCCCGGGCAGTCGGGCGGCTGGTGCGGTGACGTGGGAGGTGCTGAGCATTCTCCCTGATGCTGGTGTGTTGGGCAGCCTGGTGCACGGGGATCAGAGTCTCTACGTCATGGGCGCAGCCATGACACTTCCTCTTCTGACTTGCCTTCCTTCCCTGACAGTCTGGCCGGTCAGCTGATGCTGTGGACCAATCAGCTTCCAGGGGTATACATCCAGCTCCTGTGTATCAGGTAGTTGCCTGAACAACCATTGTCGCTGCTAGTGTTACTAGTGGTCTCTCGTTCCAGATTCCCTTGCTTCCAGTGAGCTATCCAAGTGTGTGCAGCTATATCTTCCGTCTCACCAGTGCTTTACCACCTCAGCCTGTGTGCAGCTATACCGTCCATCTCACCAGTGCTTTACCACCTCACCCTGTGTGCAGCTATACCGTCCATCTCACCAGTGCTTTACCACCGCAGCCTGTGTGCAGTATACCATCCATCTCACTAGTGCTTTACCATCATAGTCTGAGTGTAGTTAAAGGTATCCACCTCTCCAGTATTTACCATCTCTGGCCGGGTCCAATACCACTACCCACCTCATTACTGGACTCTGTGGTCACTACCTATTTTCTTACGGTATTACACCGTGGTGCACTCCTTCTGATCGGTAGAGTGTGTCTGAAGTGCACCCTCTCTTGTACCTCAAGTACAGTATCTCGAACTAGGGGTTCCACCCCAGTCCCTACGCGCCTCTTACTGGCACCTACCCATTGGGTCACGAGTGTTCGTTTCTCCTTTTCCCGCGGGCTTTGGTCACCTAGTCAAAGGACCGCGACCTGCTTACGGGGTGCAGCTCAAGCCCACATCCCGCTTGGAGGGGTCACTGGCGAACACCACCTCGTGGGTTAGATTCCGCACCTTTGACTAGGTCTCACCAACGACCAAGACCTGTGGATGCGGAGATCGTACATCCAGGCCCCTCGCCTTTGTTTCCTCCCGCAGCCTCAGGCCTCAGCTTTCAAAGACCCGCCTCCCAGCGTGACACCCCCCCATGAAAATAAGCCCAGAGCATCAGCTCTAGTCTGGACAGTGTTCACAGGAAAAACAATTCCTGTCAAATATCACCACCAGTAAATATTGGCTCAGTTGGGGGATAAAACTCTTTATAATAGTACATTTTTATTTCACAAACATGGCAATAAAGCGGGCCACTTATTGTCTAACTTACTCCAGGGAAGCAAACAAAATGCAAATATACAAGCTCTTTAAGATGTTAATGGTTACACCATGTTTACAGGTGAGGACAATGTGATTATTTTTCAGAAATTCTTTACTAATCTTTATGCATAGGATACCCCTAATTTAGAGAAACAGACCTCATTTTAAGAAATTCTTAATTTTCCCCAAGTTTCTGACCAACATCTCTCCATGCTCTTACAGCCCATTAGTACGTAAGAAGTTGAGGCAGCTATTAAGCTACTTAAACCCCTAAAATCACCAGGTGCAGGCCTATTTGCTTAGTTCTTCAAAATTCTAAAACCCAACATTCTCCCTACGTTGGTTGACTTATTTAACACACTTATTAATGAACAAACTTTACCTCTCCATTTTAATACAGCCCTGATTAAAGTACTTCCGAAACCCAGCCGTAACCCAGAATTGCCCTAATCTTACCACCCTATCCTTCTGTTAAACACAGATTATAAATTGTTCACAAAAATTCTAGTGGAAAAAGATTGAAATTAGTCCTCCCTTCCAATATTCACCCGGATCAGACGGGATTTATCTGGGGCAGACATTGTTTCAAATATTCGAGGGGTCTATTCGTGGAGCAGTGAAGAGCTCTTTTCACTGCTTCTCCTTATTCATAGAAGGAATTACCGTGGAGAAATCTGAGATTTCTCCAGTGGTGCCCCTGCTAAGTATTCACATCGCTTCCCCATACAGTAGTATGATGAGAGCAATTCATAGAAGCATGGGAAGCTCAGCTTTCCGTTTCACTTCTAAAAATGTTTTCTCCAACTCAGGATGGCATAATGTGCTTCCTGAAGGGAGAAGACAGCTGTCTCCCTGCTCTTCCCACCCCCTTCACCGGCAGCAGCCAATCAGAGGAGCCCAGCGAATATGCATATGCCGGGTCAACTCCTTGTGACTACCTGCTGCAGCCCCAGTCCCCCCTCGCTCTGCACTACCCCTGCTGCCCTAGTACCCCAGGACCTGCCCCGTCGCTGCCCCTGTGCCTTCTACCCACCGCTCTGCTCCTATCCCCTGCCCCCTGTCTTCTCTGTCCTGACCGCCCTCCCTCCTCCTTCCCCCTCCTCCCTCGCACAGCCCCACATGCAACACTGAATTTAGAAGACGGTGGTCGGCGCATGCGCAGAATAGGAGAGCCTTACCTAATGAAGAAGACCGCAGGAGAAGACAGCATCACTGGATACCAGTTCGCATCGCAGGACAGGTAAGTAGACAAGCTATATATGGCATCAAAATTATGTGATATATAGTGATAGGTAATTCAATATCGCAGATCTACATGAATAGACCCCTGAGATTTGTAAACGATGTGTCCAAACTCAAATCTAAATTGCTCTGTAAAAGATATACATAAAGCTGTCCAGCATTTGTGGGCTACATGCAAAAGCAGCCAGTATTTACCCTGCATGCAACATGGTTTGTCCTGATACACTGGGCCTGATTCAGAAATGTAAATGCCTTTGCCATGGCTCAGTAGAAGTGACAATATAATGTATAAAACACATACCATGATAAGATTGTCACACTGTCACAGTTTAGCCCACCTGAGAAAACTAACAATATGATTTCTATTTCCTATAAAGGTTTAAAAGAACATTATCATACTGCAAGTGACTTTTATACAAACATGTAAAATGGGATAATGAGCTTCTCTGTAGTATTCTCACAGAGACAGTGTGGTTGGTCCACAGGCCCTGGTTCTGGGGGTGTGGATCCTACTCTGTCCTGTGGCCTCTCATTCACATTCCTGGAAACTTATATAATTTTATTCCCTATTTCATGTATGTGACAAACCAAATAAGATTCTTGAGGGAGACAAGTTCCCATGTGGGCCCAGTTCCACTAGCGGAGTGTTAGACAAATCTTAAATGCATCTTAATTTGTATTTCAGTGTTTTCTTTGATTAAAGTAAAAATAGAGTTTTATGTTGTTCCTTCTCTGATGTGTGCCCATCCATCCAGAGGGTGTCCCAGGTCACTCTCCCATTCCCTAAAGAAGTAGACAGAATCATGTAGTCCTGAGGTTCCTAAACTCTGTCTTTAAGGCACCCTAACAGTCCAGGTTTTAAGGATATCCATGCTTGTACAAAGATGGTATAATCAAAATGATTGGGGTACTAATTAGGTCACATGTGCTTAAGTGTGGATATCCTGGACTGCTAGGGTGCCTTGAGGGTCGAGTTTGGGAACCACTGATGTAGTCTATATGTACAGTACAGTAAAAGATCCGGCCCCTCCTTATAGCAGAGTTTAGATAGAGTATGTCAGACCAAGTTGGGTCTCTGAAGATATTTTTTATGTGAGGGGAGGGTGCTCATGTGAAGAGAAATCCTAATGTGTTCCTTCTTCTCCAAGATCAACCACTCATTTTATTTCTGGGTTAGGGCCATCTCTGGAAGTTACATGAATAGTTTTTCAGCTGCAAATCTACGTTGTTTCATAATGGGATGAGGGGAGAAAGTGATATTTCCAAAGAGCAGTGGTTCTCTATCCTCAGGACACCAAACAACTCACGTTTTCCAGGTCACCTAGCAGGAGCACAAGTGTATTTATTATTCACTAACACATTTTAATTGATCCATAGGTGGAGTTAATTATTTCAGTTGTGATTCTATGAGGAGACCTGGAAAACATGCACTGTTTGGGGTCCTCAGAACCAAGATTGAGAACCTGTGCCATAGAGAATTTTAGGAATGTAGCAATTCTCAGGTCAGTTTGTCATGACAAGGCCCTGGAGGGAAGCTAATGATTCTAAGCCAAGGTAAGCATCATCATCATTATCTAGCTTTCTTAGGAACATATGCACCTGTGTTCTGCTCTGCATCTACAAACATGTCATTATTGTACTTGGCCTATAATGCCCCCTACCTCCCCAGTTCTGCCTCTCCTGACACAGGAGGGCCTAAGTGTCAGAATAATGCCAGTCTGCTTAGACACATATGGGTGATTGCAAGATACTTTCCGCATACTGCTATAGTGTTCGCTCTAGATCAGCCACTAGATCTACAGGTATCTACTATTTCGACTGCTAAGAATACCTAGGACATCTGCCAATGCCATGCTTCATGTTTTGACATTAAACATTATGAAATCTTAGTATTAAAAAAAATACTTGTAGGGAAGTCTCTCCCCTTTACTTGTCAGTAGAATGCTGATTAGGATTTGATTGTGCATCATTCTCATATAAATGACAAGGTACATTGCTATTTGTGAATTGTGTTTGGCAAGGCCCTCAGAACATAGTGTGTGAGCTGGAACACTGGGGCACCGCCACCGACATACCCACAGCAGAAACAACATGTTCTTAGTTTGAAGGTCAAAGACTCTGCAGTAAACTGCAGGTATTCCCAAAGGAGGCAAGCAACAAACTAAAGGTCATGCAACTTACACATGTCAATACTTAACATAGATACAAACTGATAAACTGCAAGGGGAAAATTACAAAAGACTGAAGGTCACAAGCCATAATGCACACAATGTCTATCATCCAACCTTTAGCTGCAGTCTCCTTGGGTCCTCTTGTAGTCAATTAATATATTAGCTATATTTGTTGTATCTTATTTATTAGAGGTCAATATAATTTGTTGAGGAATTTTAACATTTTAATTTACACTGTAACAATTCATATATATTAATAAATATTGGTTACTGACATATGTCACAATAAATTTAAATTATTTATATTCATGAAAATAATATGGCATGGGTAAAGGTGGTAAGGGCTCTATATCAGGGTAAGGGAATAAAGATGTATCCATGTTTCACAGCTCATAAAGTAACAAGTTGCTGATACTATGGCTCAAAGTGTCTCTCAGATATCAAAAACAGCGGTGACAACATTAGGCTTCTTGTGCCTTCCACCCATTCATAAGTGTGTTATCAGATTGTGGGTTATGCAAATATGTGTGTCACTTATACAGCACCTCCATATGAGTTCAGGTCTGCACTGCTGTACTGGGAAATGTCACAGTGAGTGACAGCAGCAGGTCCTCCTCTCTCTGGTTATGGCCTCCTTGATCTCCTGCTGTGCTGAGAAATATAGGTCACAGATCATGTAAGCACAGGCTGTCCTTTTAAGTTCTGTCTTGCGGTACACTTGGCCTTGTTTAATGACCCTGTTGTCAAAAGTCTAGTTGTTACATAAATGCAACAATGTATTTAAGTAATGTTTGTATATTATATCTTTGAATATAAATGATTTTTTTTTCTAATTCTATCTTCTAGCCCCTTAGGGCAAAGTTCTTTGCTTATTTTTTCTTCTTTTTTTATTAAACTAGGGAAAATCATGATTGGTCAGAAGCATCTGGAGGTTAGTCTGATAGTGTAAAAGTAGATTTGGACCCGTCATGTGCTTCAATATTCGCAATCATTGTGCAGAGCATTATGGCAATGGTTAGAGAATAGCATTGCACATGCAGAGGAGAGCGGTAGGGCAGAGTGAATCTGTTCCTAGTATGGATCAGTTATTTTGTGAAGCTTTGCAAAAAGGATATTTCCTTGTACGTAGCAAGACTGAAATAACATAAAGTGGTGTATTATTACGGACCTTCCTAGTGGTGCAGAGTGGCACATGGCCTTTTGTAGTCTTTATTTGTATGCCAGCTAAGGAGACATGACCCGACCATTTTGGCAGCGTGGCTTTATCACTGTGGTAGGCACAGGCCACGGTACTTTGCACCTCTACAGCATCCCAGGCCTACAATTCAGCAACAATAATCATCATTCACTGTACATCATTACCAAAGTTTTTGTTGGGATCATATTTTCCACTATAATATTTCTTCCTAAAGAGAAATGTTGCTACTGTATATGAAAAGCTAAAGAATACAGATAAATAAATTTTTTTAGATGTTCTGTTTTCTTGTCCTTATTATGGCAAAATACTGTATATGTATTTGCATTCTGTACAGCCTTGTGGAATAGTGAATAGTTATCAGGTATAAAAGTCCCTATTTATCAATATTTATTTACTAAAACTTTTTCACACCCTTTTCACATTATGTTAGAATCACATACATGTATTAAGGGGCAGTTGGAGTAATCTTCATGAAACACTACTCCAATCCCTTCACTTTGCATATTTTTAGTATGCAGATTGCATTTCCCATACTAGTAATGGGACATGCGATCTGCCAGAAATCTATAAAAATAAATAGTAAATAAATAAGTGGGAAATCCCTGTGATAACACCATCTTCAAACAGGCAGAGCCGGCGCATGGACAGTGTATCTGCTCATAGCACCAGTCAAGGGAAGAGATCTCTAGCAGCTGCAGAAGATGCCAGAAGATGCCCAGCAGCAGCTGGAAGCGGAGAAAAGGAGGCAGTGCCGCTGGCCGGGACAGGTCAGTGGCAGAACAAAGAAGCTGAGGACCGGGGAGCGCTGCAGTGGAGGCAAGCAAAGAGCTATAAACAAAACTCCCCACTGCAGCCTATCCCAACATACCGGTAGGCAGCCTTGGGCCACCGGTATTATTTATCCCTCCGTAGACCATCAGGGTAGTCGGCACTCGGCTCGTATGCACAGTCAGGCATTAGGCCTATGGCATTGTTAGGTTGGCACTAGGTCCGTGGCCATCAGTCAGGCCTCAGGCCTGTGAGCAGAGAAGTGGGCACTAGGCCCAATTGATACTAAGGCCCAGTTCACTTAAGACCTCAATAGGCAGGCTATGAGCCTGAACCCCCCATAATAAAGTGATCTGTGTCTTTTTGTGATCTTGCGCCATCAGTGTTATCGCTCTTCCCCACAGGCAGAGGAGACTGCTGCTGCTCAGTGGCAGCAGTCTCCCTGCTCCCACTGCAGCCCAGCATAGAGCAACATGTGCTGGGCTGCTGACAGATAAGGGTGAGGGGTGTGGGGGGGGGGCGGCGTCGGATGCTACATAATCATGACTCATATCTTTAATATAAAAATATATATTAACACATTTCAAATCCCTATAAATTGGGGGCAGTAGTGAGAGCACTATAATCACAGAGTTGGCGGCAGCTGTAAGACAGCAGTGCTTATACTAGGTAAGTTGGTTGGTTTAGGCTTATTTGTATTGGTATCTGTAACCATACTTTGGTAAGGTCCTGATTAGGACTACTACGCCCACCTTCACATGCGCGCTTCATCCATTCACCTCTGCTATGCAAAGCAGTGTATGGCAGAGTGTTCCCCCTACCTTTCCCCAGCCGTGGAACACTGCGGTCTGCGGCCCATGGGTGGGACAACAGGACAGTGCCAGAAAAGCAGGACTGTCTTGCTGAAATCGTCATGGTTGGGATGTATGCTGTAACTGCATAAATAAAATATATAATAATAACATAAACAAATTGCTCTATTAATGATAAACTATTGAGGCCTATCTAAAATCTGGAACTTACATGTTCTTGCTGATAAATGCTTTGAACCTTTGGTGTGCCATTTCTGCCATGTGTGCCGGGGGTTGCAGACTCTATGTATTCAAAATCACTTAGATAAACATGAAGAGTACAACTGTACCTTATTTTCCATAAGCAAGCACATAGGATAACTATAATACACTGCATAAGGAGCCTAGAAAACAACTGCACCGTAAAAGGGACTATAGTGTCCTTGGAGCCAGGTCCCAGCAACAGAGCAACACTGTTCACTCCTCTGCCAGTCGGGCATAAACTGAAACCAATATCTTCATGATAGCCAGGTCTGCAGATCCAATCATTGGCATGATCCAAGACCAGCCCAACAGGAGCTGGGTAACCCTGGTCAATGCGACCAGGGTTACACAATGTGGCAATCAGAAGTCTGCCACTTTGCCACCCTTGTACAGATCCAGCATGCCAGTGTTGTGGTCAGCTCCGGACAGTCTCGTTCAGAGAGAGAGAGAGCTCAGGAAGATCAGAGGGGTTTCCATTTGGCACATACTTACAGTAGGAGCTGAGCATCTTGTATCGCTTGCTCTGAATCAGGGCCGGCCTTCTTGTTTTTTAGAGCGGCCAGGAAGATGGTCGCGATGGTCAAGACCATCGCGACCATCGGGCTTGCGACGAGACCCTTGTGGTAGGGTCTCGTTGCCGCAAGCCCCAGAGAGATTTCGGCTCTCACAGAGCCGAAATCTCTCCCACTGACATCACTCGTGATGTCAGTGGGGCCTCCCCCAGACGGAGTCGTTCACATGGGAACGCCTCCGTTTGGGCAGCCACTCCCCCGGCCCGCCCACCAAAGGGGGCGTGCTGTCACTCAACATAGACAGCACGCCCCCTTTGGTACGAGACCCGGAGCGACGGTTTGTCGTGTGCATGCGCACTGGGCCATCATCGACTCCCTTGCGAGCGCACAGCGCTCGCGAGCGGGTCTGAATCAGGCCCACAGGCTGTGAGATGGCAGTTAGGAGCTGATTTGCTGGCTCCTTATCACTTTTGTCTCTTTCTCCTAACACTGCTTAGTAAATAGACCCCTCAAACCCTTGGTCCAGCCATGGTGGTCGCTGAACATGGGTTTATTATTATTATTTATTACCAGTTATTTATATAGCTCACACATGTTACGCAGCGCTTTACAGAGAATATTTGTCCATTCACATCAGTCCCTGCCCCAACGGAGCTTACACTCTATATTCCCTACCACATGCTCACACACATTCACACTAGGGTCAATTTTGTTTGGAGCCAATTAACCCACCAGTATATTTTTGGAGTGTGGGAGGAAACCGGAGTACCCGGAGGAAACCCACGCAAGCAGAGGGAGAATATACAAACTCCACACTGTTTTAAACCTCTTCACTCTGCAGTCTGGACCCGGGTTATTGCTGGGGCTTCTCCTCTTCCAGCACTTGGAGATGAACAAATCTCCAAGTGCCAGTGAGCTGGCTCTCCTTAGGGTGGTAACGGGACCCGGGTCTGTCACCAGTTCACAATGTCCTGTAGCCCGAGTTAGTTTCCAGGGACCATTTTCACACCAAGCCGTGAACCGGGGTAGTTATGGAAAGTCAGGGTAAGGTATATCGTTGCACAATTCATTTTCTGTGTGAAGTGTCACATATGTTTATTCTGTGCAACAGACCTATGAGCTGATATGGTGAGTTGCAACCTTAAGGCAAATTATTTACAACATATCTAGTCGGTTGATTTTCCTATTAACTGATTACAATCTAAAATCATCCACTCCTACATTCGCCAATATATCATTAGTCAAACGTTACACTTTCACTTATCAACAATGCAAACAGTGTAATAGTGTAATGCATGGCTTGTTCCCTCCTCCAGTGTAGAGAAAATGGATAATGTCACTCAGTAGGTTATTTATGACACTGCACACAGCAAAGTCCGCTTTAGACTCGCCATTTGCCTCATTTGAATCACACAAGTATTGTTTTTTACAAAGTTTGCTGCTTCAGTGTTTTTAGACCTTTTTGTCAGATGTTACTATGGTATACTGAAGTAAAATTACAAGCATTTCATAAGTGTCAAAGGCTTGTATTGACAATTACATTAAGTTTATGCAAAGAGTCAATATTTGCAGTGTTGACCCTTCTTTTTCAAGACCTCTGCAATTCGCCCTGGCATACTGTCACTCAACTTCTGGGCCTCATACTGACTGATGGCCGCCCATTCTTGCCTAATCAATGCTTGGAGTTTGTCACAATTTGTGGGTTTTTGTTTGTCCACCCGCCTCTTGAGGATTGACCACAAGTTCTCAATGGAATTAAGGTCTGGGGAGTTTCCTGGCCATGGACCCAAAATTTTGATGTTTTGTTCCCCAAGCCACTTAGTTATAACTTTTGCCTTATGACAAGGTGCTCCATTATGCTGGAAAAGGTGTTATTTGTCACCAAACTGTTCTTGGATGGCTGGAATAATTTGCTCTTGGAGGATGTTTTGGTAACATTCTTTATTTATGGCTGTGTTCTTAGGCAAAATTGTGAGTGAGCCCACTCCCTTGGCTGAGAAACAACCCCACACATGAATGGTGTCAGGAAGCTGTACTGTTGGCTGACACCTGCAGCTACAGCCACTTTTAATGTGACTCAGAATCAGTCCCCAAGTGTGCAATATAGTGATAACTACAATGTGTTTAACCAGTTAACGGGCATGGTGCATGGGATGGGACTGCAGCTGAGCTTTCACTGACAAGTTTGCATCCCTTGCATCTGTGCCCCCAGCTTTCCTCCTGCTGCTCCGGTTCCCCCTGGCTATTAAAATAGTATGAGTGTGCGTGAGTGAGTGAATTAATGTGTAATTAAGCACTAAATCATATGGTGTCTGTGTACTGTGTTTTTTTTTATATTTTCTTCACAGTGGGGGTACAGGTGCCAGTGGCCTGCTGGCACTTGTGGCTCTACAAATGCCATAGGGCAGTCTTGCTGGGACCTGAAGTATCATTGTAAAGAACAATATTATTTTTGTCTTTAAACCATTACCCCCATACCCACCATCACCAGGGAGGTTGATCCTCGTGTGGAGGGACCCCATTTTCTTTTTGGCGGTTCCACTTTCTGTGGATTGCCAGCCCTGAGCTGACCTGTTTGGTGCTGGTGAATGCTTTGGCAGGGGGACCCCACGCTGTGTGTTCTTCTGCTACAATATGTCATTACTATCGCGGCTGGTTCAGCACGATGCTGTTTATAGGAAAATAGGGGAAACATCACACAGGTTTTTCCCCCTATTTTCCTGTACCAGAATGGGCACAGAGGTTCAGGGCTGGTTATGCTTTTTTTTGGGGGGGGGACCCCACTCCAATTTTTTGTCTTAATTTGTAACCTTTTCTTTCACCTATAAAACAGAAGCACTGCACAGATCACACTGATATGTGCAGTGCTCTTAAAGAACACGCTGCTGAGAAGGTTGTCTATTTAATTCTTCTATTTTGGCCAGTTTGCTCCGTGTTCAATCGTGTTTGGATACACAATTCTCTTAGTAAATCCGTGGGTTGTACACCTGTCTATGGAATGTACTTGCGAGTTGATTTGATGATCTATTGACTTCTATTTGTGTGTATGGCTGTCTATTTCTATTCGGATTGTGTTTTTGCACCAGTGTTTGCCTTTAGTAAATGTCCAAGTGTCAAAAACAGTCCAAACTCGCACCGGAATGCAATCTTGGCCAGATACTATTCTTAGTAAATTTTCCCCCAGGTCTCTAAGAATAATAACAATCCAGATTTTCGCACCACAGTCCCATCTTCCTACATGAAAACGGAGTGTGGTTTCCAGATCCATTGCATACTTGTTCAGAGTCTTAAACCTGCTATTGGCTGGAGGGCGCCCCATGCAGACCTCCCAACCATGCCAATTTTCATTGGACAGTCGAACACTGTCCCACCATCCCACCCATGGGCCGCAGTGTCCTTCTAGGGGGACAAGGTTAGAAGGTCTCCCTCTCACCTGCTGCTCTGCATAACATATCCAGCTCCCCTCCTCCCTAATATTGGGAGGTATGCCCATGTGACCGTCACATATATAAAGTTAACATTCTATAACTTATAATACTATAAATAAACTATCATTATTCAAATAAAGACACATAGATGTACATATTGGCAGAAAAATGGTCAGCTACTTATTTATAATGAACATCTAATAATAAGACTTTATGGTATCAATGAAAGGAAAGTCAGACTTCAGAAACATCCCTACACAACATAACAATTAACAAACATGCATTGAAGACGGAGACTGCCAGGGTGGCTCCAGTAAAAGACACAAATTCATTGTATCTGACTCCCCCTTCTAAACTTGACTACCCATCCCAGTAGGGAGGTATTGCTGCCCCGTAAGGGTGGTGCAGGCCATAAGACAATCAAATATAAACGTTTGCACCCGATCATTCTTTCTTGCCAAAACAGGCAACAAGCCTAATGTCTAAACAATCATTAGAAAAGGGGAGGGAGGTTGGGAAAGCTTCAGTAGTCAAAGAGGTCTGGGCTTATGTATACCCAGACTTAAATACGATAGAAAAAATGCACCTAACCTACCCTATATAGACTCAGCCAGTCATGTTATTGGCAAAAGTGTGGGTACAAAAGTGTGGCAAAAGGTGTGGTTTGTGGTTTAATCCGCCCCTGCATATACCGCCTTCAGTTTTTTGGGACCAGGAGTGCAGAGTGCATTGTTTTAGATGAATGACTTTCACCCTGAAATCAATTTGTGCGTTGTTTGCCTAAAATGTAAAAACTGAGAAAATACCGGCACTTTAAAACATGTTTGAAGAGTAAATTATCTTTACCGATGTACAGCAGGAAGGTTTTTCCCAGATTTACTCATGCTTGTGTTAGTAGGAAATGTTTCACTGTAATATTTGAAGTTTTTTCCATGCATCATGTTCCTTGGTATGTGCATTGGTCTGTATGAGTAACTAAGAATAAGGTCCACATTTCTAATGCCAAAAGCATGATCATTTTAAGTGACATCTATTTATTAGCTTTAAAACATTACAACCGTATAATTCTGGATGCCTGTGTGCCACAGAGTGATTGGTGTTTATCAGAGCCGAAACTAGACTTTCTGGTGCCCTGTGCCAGAGAGAGCATTGGCGAACCCCCCACTCCATTTTTAAAATAGCGACATAAGATAGTGGACATGAAAAAGGACCATGGCCTCATGGGGAAGGGCCAGGGAAGAGATAGGGGAGGCCAGGAGATGCTGGGGATAAAAGAAGAGAAGCTACAAGTGAGAATGATAAGCAGGGCCGTAGTTAGAGTAGTGCGGCCGGTGCCATCGCACAGGGCACCACAAGTCAGGGGGCGCTGTTTGGGCCTGTCAAATTTCTGTTTACTATCATTCTTGCTTGTAGCTTCCTCTTATTTAATCCCCAGCATCTCCTGGCCTCTCCTATCTCTTCCCTGGCCCTTCCCCATGAAGCCATTCCATTTGGGTGCATTATGTCCTTTTGAAAAATGAGAGGGTGCCAATGCTCTTTCTGGCACAGAGCACCAAAAACTCTAGTTATGGCTCTGATGATAATATATAGGAAAATTAACAGGCCGCAACAGCGCCCCCTGCCCTGCGGTGCCCTGTGCCATGGCCAGGTCACGCCACCCTAGTTACGGCCCTGATGTTTATGTATACTTTGCTCCTGTCACTTTACAGGCTGTGTTTGAAAAATGGCAGTTGATTGGTACTTTATCTCTTTCTACTTTATCTCTCTACAAGGCTTAGTAGTAGTACATCTACCCTTGTATTTGTACTGGTAAATTCATGTTTTTGGAATTTGTACTCTATGAATAGTGTTGGGATGACAAAGGTCAGATCTTTCTGCTCTGTTTGTGGCTGTGGTAGGAACGGGAACTGCAACGTCAGATTCTATTGCCAGAATGTGCAAAATCTTGTTCGTAAATGAAGTTAAAATTTCCGTTATCTCTAGACATTATTAATACTACTTTAAATATGCCTGGATATTTGAGTAATGCTACATACCATCAGTTAATATGACATTGGCATTATATGAAAGATTTTTACTTCAGAGAATCTTTAGCAAGAAAGCAAATAAGGACTTTAAATGTGTAATGTTCAAACCAGCTTACTTCAGTGATTTGGACTTTTAAGCAAATGCTGTTAAGACAATGTCGGATTCAAAATCTAGATATTTAGTGATTATAACTGCAAACAAGGACACATTAAAGCAGGGAATAGTGTGCATAAAAAATGCATTGTGTCATCAACAATTTGCACATTCCTGTTCCAATCCACAAACTCACTTTACAATGCCATACAATGCCATACAATGCCAAAAAGACACAATTTAAAAAATAAATAGCATTAGCGAGTAAAATAAATGTAAAACTATGACTTTTCGTTGTGTGAGGGAAAATGCAATCATAATCAACAAGAACGTGTTTTGGGGTTAGGGAACTATGAAAAAGCCCAATATGTTTTCATTTACTTCGCATTATGCATAGGAAAACCCAACCCCATTTGCTAATGAGAGGCCAATAACATGTACTGAATGTAAAGTGAAAGAGACAAAAAAATATATACCTGAGCAGTCGGCAACTCTTGCCAGTGTCAGGATTATAACCTCTCCCATGTCATTAAGAAATTGGGCTACTTATATGCTGGTCAAGACCATAGGAACTCTTCTGGGAAATCACCTGTTACTGAACATGATTAAGCTTGGAGAGAGATAAAGTGGACGGAGATAAAGTACCAAACAATCAGCTCCTAACTGTCATTTTTCAAACACAGCCTGTAATATGACAGAAGCTGAGTCTGTGGCTGCCAGAATTACTACCTTATGCTAATGCAAGTCTCCAACCATCTATGTGAGTATCTGCCCATCTTCATGCATATGAATCGCTCTGCCCACTATTTCTCCTTCTTCAGTCTAGTATGGGCACTTGTACCCACACCATGCTGGGTAGAGAAGATCCATCTGAAACAGAATCCCTCCTCTGTCCACGTGCCTACAACAAGCATGGGAGTAGGACTACATGTCCACTCCCATAAGATGAATTTGTTCCATGCGCCAGCACAGTAGCCGCCCAGTTACCACCCAGTAATGCCCATTTCACAGACAAAGCGATCTGCCCACACATTGAGCAGACTGTCCGCTTTCGTATCCTCAGTCAGTGTACGTGTGCATGGCGCAGCACATGTGCAGTCTGTCATTGCTTTCTTTAGCAAATGCTCAGTCTGCTGATATCCGCTTTTGGACTTGTATCCGAATAAAACCCATGGCGCATCTCTCATTGGATCAATGGACAATCCGTGTGGGGTGGAAACCAAAAAATATGCACCCCTGCATTGGTTTGTCCAAGTGCAAAGTTTTTTTTTTTTCTTCGCTTCCAATTCAGAATCAGCCCCCAGTTATCAGGGTCTTCTGTGAGCTTATTTGGTGACAATTGGAAAAGATGGTGTTTGTCATGACACTACTAATCTGAAAGGCACAGGTTTCACTATTCTTCACATCATGGGAAAAAGTGGAAAAGGGATCATGGCTGGTGGCTAGAGGGGTGGCCTACAGAGTGCAGCTCCAATACCTAGTAAGTTACTAAGGCACAGTGACGTAAATTGCATTAGCTTCTATCCTTAGCTTATAGCGATGATATTTATGTTGGACACATGCTATCATTAAGTGATTATACCATTATCAGGTATGTTGCAGATAGCAGTAGCAGCTATTGACCTACCTGTGTGTGCAGTCTCCTAGGGTAATCACCATCACAAGCACTCGTAACACAGGCTTTGATCTGGTCGCACAACCTAATGTGGCTAAACTAAACATTTAACCCACCAATTGGTGCTCAGGAAGAGCCGCAACATAATTCCAATATTATATACTCATAGTGCAATAATGTCAGTCAGTAAAGGTTGCTGGGGTGGAGCCAATGCCTGTGCGGGCAATACCTATTTGTTGTGCTGTGATAAAATTCAACATAAAATTAATTCAGAAACACAGCTCAATTTTAGGCATAAGCCAGCCACATAAGTATTAATTGTAACCTACTATAAGACAATTGAAAATATATACTATGTTTACATTTTGTTATTATGGACAACCTGTTCTTGGATGTGTATAACAAATATTAGGTAGCTGTGTACTATGTCTGTACATTGAGTACTGAGCAATAGATGCTCTTGGTAAATCATACAGTCAATAATTGCATGAACTATAGACTTGTTATACTGGCAGCCACTGTCCCCAGTTTGACCTCAACCTACACATGAACCTCTCCCAGTCTGGTAATATGCCTAATCCTATCCCTGCTACAAGAGAACTGGCAGAGGTGGGAGGAGACCAAGCGATAAACGCATGAAGAGATCAGGATTTTACATTGATATCAGATAATAAATGACATAAGATAAAGACAGAAATGTATTCATGTAGCCATGGAAGGACAGTGGAAGACTGTGTATACACTGTACAGAAAACACGAAAGTTAACAAAGGCGTAAAGTGTGTTATATCATGTTATATATAGTACAACGTACCCCTGCTTTAGGCATCTTTAAAAATATGGGGGTGTAATATTCCTTATATAATACATGTATACCAATGTACTAATATAATACTATCACTAAAATGATGACATCGGAATTCCCTAATTATAAACAAGGACACACGAAGTTACTGTTGACTGATATTACTTACAGGATTTTAAACAAATAGTTGCATCATTTTTGTATTATATGTATCTATGATAATTGACTTATTCATTTATGTCTTACTTTCATTTTATCATTATGGGCCTGATGCAGATGCATTTACAAATCAAGGTTGAAAAATGGCATAAGAGTATTTTGCAAGTATAACAATTTGTGATTATAGTTGAAATACGTATGAAACAAACAAAAAGTAAGCGTCAGATCAGCGGCACAAATGCACAGTGCTTATATGGATACACTGTGGTACGGCCTGCAGCGTCACCGTGCTTATATAGATACACTGGGGTACGGAAACATTCACTGGGGTATGGCCTGCAGAGTTACAATGCTTACAGTATATGGATACACTGGGGTTCATCTTGCAGCGTCACAGTACTTATATGCAGGGCCGGCCCTAGCCAATTTGGTGCCCTAGGCAAGATTTTGGCTGGTGCCCCCTAGAAATAATCCACCAGCAATCTTAAAGTGGGTACACAGCTGATGGATATATCTGCAGATCGACTGAAAGAAGGGATAGGGCCAGGGCAGAGGTGACAGGACAGAGGAGCCAGGATAGAGGTGACAGAGCCAGGAAAGAGAGGATAGGACAGGGCAGAGGTGACAGGGCCAGGGCAGAGGTGACAGAACAGTGGGGACAGGACAGAGGGGCCCGGATAGAGGTGACAGGGCCAGGACAGAGGACCCAGGATAGAGGTGACAGAGCCAGGAAAGAGGGGATAGGGCCAGGACAGAGGTGACAGAACAGTGGGGACAGGACAGAGGGGCCCGGATAGAGGTGACAGGGCCAGGACAGAGGACCCAGGATAGAGGTGACAGAGCCAGGAAAGAGGGGATAGGGCTAGGACAGAGGTGACAGGGCCAGGACAGAGGTGACAGGACAAAAAGGGCAGGGTAGGACAGAGGAGACAAAATCTGGGACAGGGGTTAAAGGCCTAGAGGTGACAGGAACAGGACAGATGGGACAGTGCCACCCCCATCTTAGGCTCACTTGGTAGCACCCTCCCTTCCCTTTCCGGGCACACTTATTAATCCTCCCCCTTTTACAGGGCACACATAGCAACCTCTCACTAAGTGGCTATATTTAGCACCCCCCCTCCATTACTGGGCATACTTAGAACCCCTCCCCCCTTTCCAGGCAGACATAGCCCAATTCTTTATTACCTGGTGCACTGTAGAGACACCAGGTGCTGGCCGCATCTGGGAGTTCCGCTTCCTGGCTGCCACACGCCATCCACACAGCAAGGACACTCTGAGGTACCTCTGCAGTCATCACCGGCACTCCGACTCCCTTCTCCTGCTGATGTCCCGAGTCCTGCTCCTGCCGATATGTGCCTGACGGAAAAAGAGTGACAGTGCAGTGTAAAGTATAGCTGTGTAAGACTAATTAATGTGTGTTGGAAAAAAGGGGTTAAAATATATGTGAATTATTACATGAAAAAATACAAACATAATATGTGATGTAAAAAGCAACTATGTGTATTAAGTGGTGATGCCATGAGGGGGCCCAGCCAGACCAGCCCCGGGGGTCTTACGCCCGAACGCTCACCCCAAATGTAAATTATACCAATTATAAGGCCTCATGATAAAGGCACATATAAATTTTGTCAAATGTAAGGCCTCCTGATAAAGGCACATACATAAATGCATCCACATTGAGAGCCAGCTTACCTGGGAGTCACCCCTGGGAACTCCAACTAGCACTACTAGAACCAGCATGCCCTATTAATGCTGGCTCCTTCATGCCACTCACACCAAACAAACAAAAAATGGCAGCTGCTCAATCAATCTAGCAGCACTAATCAGGTGCATGAAAGGGAGGGGTCATACTAAGTAGAAAAAGGAGGGGGGTTTAACCCCCTGTTGTTCCTCAGCACACTGAATAGTACCTGCAACAATATATGAAGACTATATGGTCATAGAAATCAGAGATATTAGTTGCATGCATTTGCAAATACATGGGAAGTAGGTTGCAGGCACTATTCAGTGTGCTGAGGAACAATAGGGGGTTAAACCCCCCTCCTCTTTCTACTTAGTATGACCCCTCCCTTTCATGCACCTGATTAGTGCTGCTAGATTGATTGAGCAGCTGCCATTTTTTGTTTGTTTGGTATGAGTGGCATGAAGGAGCCAGCATTAGTAGGGCATGCTGGTTCTAGTAGTGCTAGTTGGAGTTCCCAGGGGTGACTCCCAGGTAAGCTGGCTCTCAATGTGGATGCATTTATGTATGTGCCTTTATCAGGAGGCCTTACATTTGACAAAATTTATATGTGCCTTTATCATGAGGCCTTATAATTGGTATAATTTACATTTGGGGTGAGCATTTGGGCGTAAGACCCCCGGGGCTGGTCTGGCTGGGCCCCCTCATGGCATCACCACTTAATACACATAGTTGCTTTTTACATCACATATTATGTTTGTATTTTTTCATGTAATAATTCACATATATTTTAACCCCTTTTTTCCAACACACATTAATTAGTCTTACACAGCTATACTTTACACTGCACTGTCACTCTTTTTCCATTTTTCGTGTGATGCCCTGGGGGGGTCCAGGGCTGGACGTTTTTCGGGGTGCATTGCGCTCCGGATGTGAACCCCTTAGTGTTAGGGACTGCTAGAGACAGAGAAGCCGTGACGTGGCCTAGCAGCTTCCCATGTATTTGCAAATGCATGCAACTAATATCTCTGATTTCTATGACCATATAGTCTTTATATATTGTTGCAGGTACTATTCTGTGTGCTGAGGAACAATAGGGGGTTAAACCCCCCTCCTTTTTCTACTTAGTATGACCCCTCCCTTTCATGCACCTGATTAGTGCTGCTAGATTGATTGAGCAGCTGCCATTTTTTGTTTGTTTGATATGTGCCTGACGTCACAGCTCTGCTCTTCCAGGCTTCCCCTGCTTCCAGCGAAGGAGTGGTCTGGTACAGCGCAGCGGAGGAGCGGGAAGGAGAGGGGAGGAAGGAGGGAAAATAGCAGGGCGCGGGACTTTGTGAAGAGCCTCCCTCCTGGTTCAGCCCACAGTGCAGTGTGTGCACTTCTGTGTAGCAGGCTGCCGCTGCATGTTGTACAGCATTACAGGTGGAGCGGCAGCAGCATCAATGGACCCAGTAGCAGCTGCCGAGAAGGGGGAAGAGATAGATCCCCTTCCGTAGATGACGCTCTTGGGGCAGTGCTCATTAAGTTACACCAGCGGCGGAGGAGGTGGGGGCTAGCGGCAGGCGGTGGAAGGGAACAGACAGGCAGAGCCCTGGATGCCCCTAGCATTCTGCGTCACACCCCTAGGCATTTGCTTATAATGCCTATGCCTAGGGCCGGCTCTGCTTATATGGATACACTGGGGTACAGAAGCATACACTGGGGTACTTCCAGCAGCTTCACAGAGCTTATACGGATACACTGGGGTAGGTCCTGCAGTGTCACAGTGCTTATACAGATACACTGGGGTATGGAAGCATTCACTGGGGTACATCCTGAAGTGTCATAGTGCTTATACGGATACACTGAGGTACGGAAGCATACACTGGGGTATGTCCTGCAGCATCACTGTGCTTATATGTATGAATTCCTATTAATCTTTATACCCTAATTTCGCTATTTAGCGTTGCGTACGGACAAGAAATAATTGCTTTCCCGACTTTGATTGTGGTTCCAAAGCACAAAAAGATATTATTCACATAAAAGTATATAGTTACACACCTTGATCTATAACACAATTAGCGCAAAGGTTATACAAAATACAAGGTACAGTCAATACATACGCATGCGATCTGGATCCAGATTTCCCGGGATCAACTATGAAACCTCCGCCAACAGAAAGAAAGATGACTAACCACCAGATCTAGAGTGCTTGCATATGTATGTACCCTTGCAGAGATAGGCAATACAATAGAATGAGTTGGCATAATCCCATTGGTTCTTCCTCCTGGTTCTTCTGTTACGATACAGTTCATAGGTCAGTTTGTATTGTAATAGTTCAGCCCTCCAACAGCTCTTTGGACCTTATTCAGAGGCGGCCGTTCGGTCTACGACCGCACGGCCGCCTCAATGTTTTGCCAGTGCGCATGCGCACGAGGGAGCCGGCTCCCTCGTGCGCATGCGTGAGACCCGCTACGACCGACAGCGCCGGTCGTAGCGGGTCTCTTTCCAAAGGGGGCGAGCTGTCGATGTTGATTGACAGCTCGCCCCGTTTGGAAGGCGGGCCGGGGGGGTGGCAGCCCAAACAGAGCCCATGGGAACGCCTGCCGTTTGGGGGAGGCCCCACTGACATTACTAGTGATGCCAGTGGAGAGCTTCCGGCTCTGACAGAGCCAGAAGCTCTCCGGGGATTACGACAAGTGAGGCCCTACCCTAGGGTCTCGTCGTAAGCCCCGATGGTCGCGATGGTCTCTGACCATCGCGACCATCACCCGAGCGGTCGTTAGAGCTGTGGGTGTTAACCCACAGCCTAACGACCGCAACAGAGGCGGGCGGTCAGGTTGCAAGTGGCCGCCCAGTTTCTGAGCGACCGCTTGCATCCTCCTTTGTGTGTGTTTTCCCGCCGAAGAACAAGTCTAAACTGGCTAATAAACATTACATTACAGAGTATATTTCAATGCCTATCTCTCTATGATCCATAACTTGTAAACGCATGTTGCGATTTCCTTTCCGATGGAACCGGAAGTCTGCAAATAAACATTGGTTTAGAATGGCACCAAACTTGGTCTGCTTATCATGTACTAAACCTTAGATACCAAATATATGTATTTCACAATAGACTTGATAACATATAAAACCTCTAATATGAACCTTAATGCTTAGGGAACCTTTTTATAAGTTTTGGTATGTGTAAGTGTAAGGATATTGCGTGTAGTCGCTAATATACGTGGTGTGTTTTATGTGCAGAGTGTTTTAATAAACAGCGCAACTGTGCGCTGTGCATCCTGTATATTATATGTATGATTTAAGTGTGTATGGGGTATGGTAGGACTTTTAACAATATGCGGTAGCAATGCAGTCGCAAGATGCTAATAATACCATATTAGCATTGCACAAAATGGTTTCATGCTGACGACGCAAGATGGAGTCGACAGGGGCAACATAAAATGGCGTCGCCCGATATTAACTTGAGATCTGGTCTCAGCCAATCATCCGGGTTCAACATATGGATACACTGGGATGTGGCCTGCAGTGTCACAGTGCTTATATGGATAGACTGGGGTATGGAAGCATACACTGGGGTACGTCCTGCAGCGTCACAGTGCCATACAGATACACTGTGGTATGGAAGCATTCACTGGGATACAGTGGCGGGCTGGGCCGGGGGGGCAGGGTGCCATGTGCCCCCCGGGCCGCAGCGTCATGCGGGCCGCGGGCAGTCTGTGTCACTGTGACACAGACTGCACCACGTGTGTAGCGCTGACCGGACGGAGTTCGGTCAGCGCTACACAGCACAAACACACAGCCACCGGAGCCGGCAGCTGTGTGTTTGCTTTAGCAGCTGATGAGAATCAGACAGACTCTCATCGGCTGCTGCTCCCACTGCCAGAGCCGGACATCTTCCGGCTCCCGCAGTGGGTAATGGGAGTGACGCGTCACTCCCATAATGCGTCACTCCCATAATGCAAAGCGGCGGACGGAGGAGCTGATCTCGGCGGCAGGACCAGGAGCAGGAGCGGGTGTCAGGTAAGTGTTTTTTTTTTATATTATGTGTGTCTACTGTGGGGGATCTGGCACTATAAGGAGGAGACCACTACTGGGGGCACTACAAAGGGGGGGACTACTACTACTGGGGGCACTACAAAGGGGGGGACTACTACTGGGGGCGCTACAAGGGGGGGGACTACTACTACTGGGGGCACTACAAAGGGGGGGACTACTACTACTGGGGGTGCTACAAGGGGGGGACTACTACTACTGGGGGCACTACAAGGGGGGGACTACTACTACTGGGGGCACTACAAGGGGGGCACTACAAGGGGGGGACTACTACTACTGGGGGCACTACAAAGGGGGGGACTACTACTACTGGGGGTGCTACAAGGGGGGGACTACTACTACTGGCGGCACTACTACTACTGGGGGCACTACAAGGGGGGGACTACTACTACTGGGGGCACTACAAGGGGGGACTACTACTACTGGGGGCACTACAAGGGGAGGACTACTACTGGGGGCACTACAAGGGGGGTACTACTACTGGGGGGGACTACTACTAGGGGCACTACAAGGGGACTACTACTGGGGGCACTGCATCGAGGGACCACTGCTGGGGGCTCTATATAAAGGGCAATAGTGGGGGTACTGCATAGGGGGAAGACTACAACTGGGGCCACTATTTAAGGGGCGCTGCATAAGGGTTACCACTACTGGGGACACTATATAAGGGGCTTACTACTGGGGGCACAAGGGGCACTGCATAGGGGGGATCACTACTGGGGGCACTACTCGAGGCCTGCATAAGTGTGTCCTCTCTTGAGGAGGGGGGGGGGGGCGCCGTAACACGCACATTCTTTTGGGCACCCTGGCTACTCGCGACTCCTCTGCCAGGGCCGCCTGCATGCATTTGCCCTCCAGACTAAAAGTTGCCAGCCAGCCCCTGCTGGGATACATCCTGAGGTGTCACAGTACTTATACGGATACACTGGGATGTGGCCTGCAATGTCACAGTGCTTATATGGATAGACTGTGATACGGAAGCATAAACTACTGGGGTATGTCCTGCAGCGTCACAGTGCTTCTAAGGGTACACTGGGCTATGGCCTGCAGTGTCACAGTGCCATACAGATACACTGGGGTATGGAAGCATACACTGTGGTACGTCCTGCAGTGTCACAGTGCTTATACGGATACACTGAGGTACGGAAGCATACACTGGGGTACGTCCTGCAGCATCACAGTGCTTATACAGATGCACTGGGGTACGGAAGCATACACTGAGGTAGGTCCTGCAGCATCACAGTGCTTATAGAGATAAACTCGGGTACGGCCTGCAGTGTCACAGTCCTTATACAGATACACTGGAGTACGGAAGCATACACTGGGGTACTTCCTGCAGCATCACAGTGCTTATACAGATTCACTGGGGTACGGAAGCATACACTGAGGTAGGTCCTGCAGCATCACAGTGCTTATACAGACACACTGGGGTATGGAAGCATTCACTGGGGTACATCCTGAAGTGTCACAGTGCTTATACAGACACACTGGGGTATGGAAGCATACACTGGGCAGTGGCGGAACTCCCGGAGACAATGGAGTAATTTGCCGCCGGGTGTCAGCCCTGAAGGGGGCACCTGGCTCCATTGTCCCCGGGAGCTGCATGGAGAAGGAGCGCCACTGATCGGCACTTCACCTCCATTGGCGTAACTACGGAGGGTGCAGGGGGTACAATCTGCCAGGTGCCCGCTGAGTGTTACCAGTGGGCGCCCGGCTCCTATTCAAACCCCCGGCGGCAGCCGGAGGACGGAGCTCCCTCCGTCTTCTGGGTCCCGCAGTGTACTATGGGAGTGACATCATAACGTCACTCCCATAGTGCCGAGGAGCGGACGCCGGGGATGGATGACAGCAGCACTGGAGCGGGGATAAAGGTAAGTGTTTGTTTGTTTGTTTTTTTTGTGTGTGCATGCACGGTGGGGGCCATCACTGCTGGGGGCAACTACAGGGGCCTCACTACTGGGGGCAACTACAGGGGGCAACTACAGGGTGCTCACTACTGGGGCAACTACAGGGGCTCACTACTGGGGGCAACTACAGGGTGCTCACTACTGGGGGCAACTACAGGGGCCTCACTACTGGGGGTAACTACAGGGGCCTCACTACTGGGGGCAACTACAGGGGGCAACTACAGGGTGCTCACTACTGGGGCAACTACAGGGGGCTCACTACTGGGGGCAACTACAGGGGTCTCACTACTGGGGGTAACTACAGGGGTCTCACTACTGGGGGCAATGACTGTGGGCTCACTACTGGGGGCAACTACATGGGGCTCACTACTGGGGGCAACTACAGGGGCCTCACTACTGGGGGCCTCACTACAGGGAGCTTACTACTGGGGACAACTACCGGGGGCTCACTACTGGAGGTAATGCATAGGGGGACCATTACTGGGGAGCACTACATAGGCGGGCACTGCATAGGGGGACCACTACTGGGGCATTATATAAAAGGAACTGCATAAGGGGGGCGGCGGCAGCTGGGGTTGGCATAGGTGCTGGGGGGTGGTACATTTTAGTTTGGGGGGGGCACCAACATTTATCTGGCCTCCGGGCACCTGGGATGAAGTTACGCCACTGACACTGGGGTACATCCTGCAGTGTCACAGTGCTTATACAGATACACTGGGGTACAGAAGTATACACTGTGGTAGGTCCTGCAGTGTAACAGTGCTTATACAGAGACACTGCTCCAGAGTTTACATTCATCTAATAGGGGACTGGGTTCTGGCGGGTATGAACAGAGGGCCTGATTCAGAGCCGGACGCTCTGACAAGAGCGCTCGCTCTGAATCAGGGCCCTCCTACCTATTCTTGGAGCGGCATCTTGGACGCTCGCATAGCTGTGGGTTACCACCCACAGCTTATGCGAGCGTCCATGATGATGGTCGTGATGGTCAAGACCATCGCGACCATCGGGCTTGCGACGAGACCCTGCAGTAGGGTCTCGTTGGCCGCAAGCCCTGGAGTGATTTTGGCTCTATCAGAGCCAAAATCACTCCCACTGACATCACTAGTGATATCAGTGGGGCCGGACCCAGATGGTAGGCGTTCCCATGGGAACGCCTCCGTCTGGCAGCCACGCCCCAGGGCACGCCCACCAAAGGGAGTGTGCTGTCACTCACCATCGACAGCACGCCCCCTTTGATGCGAGACCCTGAGCGACGGATTCCCCGTCGCTCGCTGGGTCTCGCGCATGCGCACTTGGGCACCATCGACCCGCTTGCGAGCGTACAGCGCTCACGAGCGGGTCAGAATCAGGCCCAGTGTTCGACAGTGACCTGTACTCTTAACCACTCAAATGCCTCATAATTGTTTTTTATTATTTGCTTCTATTCTGCATGTTTATTGTATGTATGGCTACACTTTTTATATTGCAACTATTATACATTTTAATATTTCTTTATAGCTATATCTAGTGTGTGTATTTTGTGCAATATGTAATTTGGTTTGCATGGGGCCTATATTGGAGCAGAGCACCTGTAATGGCTCCCTCTGGCGATTCCCAGGAAGGGCCATCACATCCTTCTGAAGAAGCTGGGTGGTAATTTTTACCCAGTGAAACGCGTTGAGATCCCTTCTGCACTCCTGTATTACTGCTGGACTATTATTTGGTCTTTGCTACACTCCTCCTGGGACCCTTTGGCAAATACTGGCATCTTCCATGTGGTGTTACTTCACAGTTTACAAAGCGCTACATCTGGGATGCTAAGGACTGTGCTGGTGACCATTACACCACCTCATGGTAATTAAGTGTTGCCTTCAGACATTATTTCATCTGTATGGGACGTATTGGAGGTTGTACTAGGTCCAGCTGTTCAATCATATAGGAGCAGATATTCATTTACCTTGTTCCATTGCCAACTTTTATTTTGTTCATCTTGAGATATCTCTATATTTATGCTTTTTAAATAAACCATTGTGTTTTTCATTACACCGTCCATCTTATTCAGCGCTGGTTGCTGTATATATTTGTATGTTGATTCCTCATAGGGACTGACTATCCCTTTATTACCAGCTGCTTTGTGACAGCACGTCCACCCCCCCCCCCCTTTTTAAACAGGGTGGGAATGTTAGGATTAGTGTGCGGGGAGGGGGAGGTACAGTGAAAGATTCAACAAACAGAAAAACTTTATAATAAGTGAATTTTAACATCAACAACAATATGCAACCCCACACGGGATGTAGTCAGCCCACACACATACAATATATCTATATTAATAATACCAATATTAGCAGCCACCTCAGTGACCTGTGCCTCGTATAAAACCAAACTCACCAACAGCCCTGGGTTCTTTGGTGGAAAACAGGTGAGGATTACTGACTTAAAGATGAGGAGTCACTATATAAGGGTGTAGTTGAACGGAGCCATGGTCAGGGTGGAACAAGTATGTTGAGAGGAATGTAAAATCCTTGTCACGCAGTGTTGTGCATTTACAGTATATTACTAGTATTACTGCTCACCAACCCTAATATATTTCTCTTTTACAAAGTTGGCAGGGCAAGATACATTATCCCGTATTATAATTTATTTCTATAGACAGGTTAATAAGTGTGATTCTTTTATTATAAAAACGGGCTTAGTTTAGTCCATTGTGCATTTCTGGTATTGTGATGCACTTACATTGGGTACCAGTCAGATGTTGTATAGCACACTCCCTCATGATGACTCTCATATGTTCTGGCTATGGCGTTGGTATAGCATCCGTAACAAGAAGGCCTTCCCAGGAATACTCAGGTGCTTAGTACATAGTACCTGGTGGAATGGACACGTGAACAGCATGTGCAGTGCAGAAGCAAGGAATGTTGGGCAACAGACTAACAAACAGAATAAACTTTATTTGCAATTCTTCTTCTTTTCCAGCACAATAAACATAATGGTTCAGCTTTGCCAGCTACATCCTGTTCCCACTAGCTGTGCTCTTACATGACTGCTAACTCTACTGGTGACATGAGTTGCCACCACCTAGCTTAATGGTGACATGAGTTGTCACCACCTAGCTTAATTCAGGCTGATACCGGGTGCTACATTAGTACACATACTTGCATACTCTCTCAGAATTTCCAAGAGTTTCATATTTAGGGGAACTTTTCCTGATCCCACCCACTCCTCCAGTGAAGTGTGTGGGACCACGATGATGTAAACCACTGTCCGCAATTGTGTCATTGCACCCCCGACCTTTCCCCCTCCTGGCTACAGAAGATTTTCTCTGTGTCGTTACATGAGAGGGATTTCCTTGGAGTTTCTGCAAAAGATCCAGAAACTTGCCACAGGGAGCGGGGAACATCGAGGACATGGGATCCAGGCTATGACTCAGCTTGCAAGATGCATGAATTTGGAGTGGGCAGTAAGATGTGAGATGATGAGGTGTTAAAGGGACCACTGATGGGAGATGATCAGGGGAAATGAGAAGATCTAAGTGCTGTAGTGCCTTGGTACAGCATTGGTATGGTATCGGTTTGGGAAAATCCAGCCTGTCACTGAGAATAGTTATCTCTAAAATAATAACCTTTACCAGTGGCTGATTAAAACCCAATGAGGCCCTAGGCATAAGACTGGTTTTGGACATCCTCACCCTTCTTCGTTTAGACAAAATAAAATAGGTTGGCATAATGAATAATACAGCTCTGACCTTTAGTTCTTAATCATATGAACTGTACCTAGAATTGTATAATATTTACTCTATTGCAAATCCCTTAAGTGGATAGACCAGTGTAATTTGGGTGTACTTGCTATTTTAGAGATGTACTATGATTAGGAGCAGCATGGACTGCAAACACTTTTAACATAGATCTATGCTGCATATCACACTTACAGTACACTATACACCTGTTCTTTGTCACAAACGTTTACACCGAGCTGTAGCAACGACCTTATCTCTACGTTTTATCCCAGTATTTTATTATCCAACATCCTCCCATAAAACATGTTTTGTGGTCAAATTTGGAAGTGCAGATTTTCCCATGTTGTATACAGATTTTACTGCCATCATCAAGGTCACAGACTTTTGTTTAATTAACACTTGATTTCAAAGTCAAACGATAAGGGGAAGTAGCAGACAAAATCAGATCAAGGCATGTGCACAGACTATGAGTAAATACACGCCCCACATCGGAATTCACCTTGTGAAATAACACACAGGGCAAGCACTTAGAAATGAAGAAAAATCATTACATGGAATTTAACCTGCAATGTCTGGTCTTATATATGAACACCAACAGTATAATATTATGGGAGGAATTCAATTAGTCTCGATAAGTCGCTTTTTAATTTTTTTTTTAGAAAAATGGCTTATCATGCGAATTTGTACTTGTCGTGTAATCCTATTAGCACAACTTTTTCACTACCTCCATAGTAGGTGAAAAGTTGTGCAATACCCCTATTTTTCGCTAAAAATGTTGGGACTTGGGTCTGAACCACTGGGACACCCGCCCTAATGACTCATTAGGCAAAAATATTTTTTTAATTAGCTTCATTTGGCTAATAATATAAAATATTATTTTTGTTGGGGTAAAAAAGTACAAAGTGCTGGAAAATAGGTACTTGATGTGGGACAGGTTTGTGGGAGTGCTATGTGAGTGGGACAGTAGTTTCTAAGATTGCAGGTGGGTTTTAGAGGTGTATTATGAAGATTCTTTTTAAAAGTGACTATTAATGACATACAGTAATAAATATATACTTATAGGCATTTTAATGCACAACCAATTTAAAAAAAATATTTATTTAGCCCCCAAAACACTTGGTTTCTATCATTATTTCACTGTTTTAGAAACATGCATATAACAGCCATTTGACACATTTTAAGAACCCCAAATACTTTTATTATGACCACTACTACTTTTATATTAGTATCCTATATCAGTTTGGCTTTTATGGGGTACAGGCAGATTTCCCCATTTTTACCTATACTTATCACGGCAAAATACCCAAAAAATGATTGCGCGAATGCCGTTACGAGACTTGTGCACGAAAAACGAGGACGCGCATAGCCGCGATAAATGTTAAAAACCTGCGCAGGGTGCAATAACTTAACGTGCGTTAAGTTATCACATTATAGTGGCTAAATTAATTCCCCCCTATTTATTTAATCATTAGTCAACTTAAATATGAGTGCTCGGTATGGAACCTAGGGACCATTCCTTTAGAACAGATTATAGAGGAAATGTATCAAACATTCTAAAGAGGACAGTTGGAGAATTTGCCCATAGCAACCAATCAGCTTCTAGCTATGATTTTATAGAATTCACTAGATAAATGATAGCTGCAATCTGATTGGTTGCTATGGGCAACTTCTACATTTGTCCTCTTTAGAAGGTTTGATACATTTCCCCTATGTTTTTCTTTGAAGCTCAGCCATCTTACATAGCTTTTTATTACATTTGTGGGCAATAGGTAGTCCAATGTTGAGCAATTTGATCCTCTACCTAGTAAATCTGATGTCACAAAGTCTATGAAGGAGGGTAGACATGTCCCATTACCTGGTAGAGAATAATGAAACAGGTGTATTAGTTGAACAGGGAGGCACTTGATTGTATTTGAGCAATCTTTGCCCAGAAATACAGGCTGTTTCAGTTTCTCTCTGCCATAGTGATAAATGATGCGTTTGGGTAGTAAAATACTTTGATAGGATGTGCAAGACTCTTAGGAATAGCAGGACAGATTGTCGCTGAACCTGTTAGGATTAGCAGGATACTGCGTTTGTCTCTGAGGTTTTCAGGATGACTGTGGTTACTCCTGATTTGCTGGAGTAGTTGTTTCATTACATAGACTGTCACGTGAACTACAGTTCAAAAGTTGTATCACAGATGCAGGTAGCTGAGGAGTTTAGCAAAGCCAGAATCAGTGACAAAGTCACAAGTTTGGTTCAAAGGTAAACAGCCAGGAATATGTCCCGGGTAGCCAATGGACGATCCAGCGATAAGGTCAAGAACAAAGCCAGCGGAATTAGAGTTAGAGTGGAAGTCAGAAGAAGTCAAGGTTCAAAGTCAAGGGAGACCAACAGTGGGGCCATGAGACCAGGAACCACTAGACTAGAATCCAGGGACAATAATCAGATACTAATGATGTTGTTTTCCAGACTTATATACCCTCAGGATGCAGGGGATTGGCTGTAGACGTGGGCCGAGAGCAGGCACATTCAGGATGGTGACGTTTTTCTGAACAGGAGCCTAAATAAATAAACAGAAGCTGCTGTGGCTTGACTGGAACAAACAAACGCTGGTCCTGAGTAACAAAATCCAGGATCAAGTAACATGGAGTATATTAGTCATTTTACTTATGAGAGCATGACATGTGCGTTTCTACATTACTTAGGGGTTTGCTGCCTGCTGATTATTGTTTGATGCTTAGTAGCTTCAGTGGGAGATCATTGCCAGTTATAGCGTTACACAGGAGTTATGCCTGTCGTGACATGGGTCACTGGAAGACCAAGGTCCGGTGTGAACGGCGACGATCCAGGAATAACCCTGGTCCATCCGCTGGTATAAAAGGGGGTAAGTACAGAAACCCTGGCTTCAACCCGAATTCAGTGTCCCGGGTCTGAGCCAGGTTTAAGCTGGGGTTTCTGTCTGAAAGCGTTATAATTAAGAGTTCCATGACAGTAGCAGGGTCCTTTTGTGAAGCCCCTGAAAAATATTTTACCCGTCACTGCTCTACTGTATTATATCATTCCAATAGGATTGTATGTTACCCTCCTCATGAACAATTTTGTCCTTATATAGGGGTTTAGAAACAAAAATGCATCCATTCACACTCCAGGGGTCCGGCACCACCATTCACACTCCGGGGGTCCCCAACCTCCCGATTTGACCACCCGATTAGGATGTTGGGGAGGGGTGCGCCCTCTATGGGTGGCACCTCTGTTCGACCGCACTGGTCGAATACCCCTAGAGCCGGCCCTGAGTATCATAAAGGTAGTTTAAAATGTAAATATATTAGCAAATTCCAGTTATATATTGCTCGTTGTATAAAATGTGGAAGTTGTAGTCTTTTTTGACACATACAGATTGAAGCAAACTCATATTCATATTTTTCTTCTAAATGATTTCTCTTTTGTACTTTAATTTCTTTTGATTTTTAAAGAACACAATTCAAGAAGAGTGAAGAAGAGGCTAGATTAGATCCACTAGCCCTCAGTCTTTTGTACAGGATTGTATTCCATCATTAAACTAAATAGCTTCTTAAAACCAATCTAAATTTTATAGCTTTCTTATTAATCTTAAAAATGAATGTTCACCCTCACAATGGTTTTACTTATTTTTAAATATTTTTTAGATTGTAATTTTTTTTTAAGTACTTTTTTTCCTACACTTTTGCAGTCTTGACCCCAGTAATCATGGTATTATACATTCTATGAATAAACTATATCTGATAGAAAACATGAAAAGTTTAAGAATGATAAAAATAAAGTTTATTGAACATCAACTTAAACATATTTGACATAAATCAAACCTAAAATGTTTAACTTGCACCCATTTCCTTCAGAAAGTGAAGTTAGCTGTGTTATGGTCTTAACTGATATCCAACTAAATCTGTCACAGACATAGCAGATCTTCAGATACGCAGAGGGTTCTCCTGCTGCAAGCAAGAGTGCAGTGACTAATTTATAGACGCCAATAAAACAGTGTTTAAATGGTCCAACACGCCTATGTTTCTCTAGTCACCCCCTTTACCTCCCCCAAACACTGACTACCTGTCTCTCACTTTGCACTTTGAATTTTCTGTGTGAGCGTATTCCCAATTCAATTGCTGTGGGTACTCAATGCGGCTTACACACATGCACGATGGCAAACAATCACTCAATCTGCATAAATATCGCCTTTGTGTCCATTTCTGAATAGGGCTCATAGCTCATAACCAACGCCTATATGCTTGCACATGATGTAAATTAAAGCAAGGATTTGATGACTTACCCCATACTTAAAAACTTCATACTAACTCTTTGAAAATCCCTGATTTGATTACAGGGGCAAAACGCATCAGTGATATCCCCTGTTTGTGAGCATTCTGATTGAGGACTTCATTCCAATTTGGAAGGCACAGAGGGACCCATTCATTAACGCATCTAATCCAAATATCTGTAATTTTGCGATGACAGCTTTTCGAACAATAGATACTTTTCTCTGCCTGCTCTAATTTGCCCCAGCTGTAATCAGTGCTGTGCATGCGCCGTTACATCCGCAAAAGCAGCGCATGCACAGCACTGCTTACAGCCCCCCTCCCCCCTCCGCTCACCTCCCCTGTCCTCCACTTACCTGGCCGCTGTAGCCACCTCAGGCTCCGTCTGCTGTGCTGACAATGGCCCTCATTCAGAGCCGTACGCTCTGAGCAGAGCGCACGCTCCGAATGAGGGCCGTCCTCCATAACTATGGAGCATCCCCCTGGACGCTCGTATAGCTGTGGGTCACCACCCACAGCCTATACGAGCGTGCAGTTTGATGGCCGCGATGGTCGTGACCATCGCGACCATCGAAACTGCGAGCCGGAGCCTGCGGTTGAGGTTTTCAACCGCAAGGCCCGGAGTGATTTTGGCTCTATCAGAGCCAAAATCACTCCCACTGACCTCACTAGTGATGTCAGTGGGCCGGCTTCTGACGGGAGGCGTTCCCTTGGGAACGCCCCGTCAGGGAGGCACGCCCCCGGCACGCCCACCAAAGGGGGCGTGCTGTCAATCAACATCGACAGCACGCCCCCTTTGATCAGACACAACGAGCGAAGGACTTTCCTTCACTCGTCGCGTCTGGCGCATGCGCACGACGGAGCTCCCGCCGTCGTGCGCATGCGCAGTGCAGAGCATCGACCCACTTGCGAGCGGACAGCCGCTTGCGAGTGGGTCTGAATCAGGGCCAATGTGTTCTCCCGGCAGAGCACAGTAAAGTTTAGAGAAAAAAAAAGTTGTTTTTTTTTCTAAACTTTACTGTGTTCTGCCGGGAGAACACAGTGGCCCTGATTTAGAGTCGGATGCTCTGACAGAGCACTCGCTGTGAATCAGGGCCGGCCTTCTGGTTTTTTAGAGCGGCCTCCTGGACGCTCGCATAGCTGTGGGTGACCACTCACAGCTATAGCGAGCGGCCAGGAAGAAGGTCGCGATGGTCAAGACCATCGCGACCATCGGGCTTGCGATGAGTCCCTTGTGGTTGGGTCTCGTTGCCGCAAGCCCCAGAGTGCTTTTGGGTCTAACAGAGCCGAAAGCACTCCCACTGACATCACTTGTGATGTCAGTGAGACCGGCCCCAGACGGTAGGCATTCCCATGGGAACGTCTCCGTCTGGGCAGCCATGCCCCTGGCCCGCCCACGAAAGTGGGCGTGCTGTCACTCAACATCGATAGCACGCCCCCTTTGGTACAAGACCCGGAGCGACGGATTGCCCATCGCTATCTGCGTCTCGCGCATGCCCACTGGGCCACCATCGACCCGTTTGCGAGCACATAGCGAGCAGGTCTGAATCAGGCCCAGTGTGACGGAGGGAGCCAGCAGAGGATTATATATATATATATATATATATATATATTCCATAGACAAAATGTCTATTAAGGCTTCTTAGACATGTTCTGAAATTTCACAAAACCTACTGAATTTCTGCCACCCAAACTCAAAAAAGCTGACGCCTTAATGGACTTGTTCCTTGCACAATACAGATATGGTATGTCATTACACCCTGTGGTTAACTGCAGATTCAGCACTCTCACAGAGGGCTCTATTTATTAACATTATTTTTACTAAAATAAAGTGAAAAAGGCCTGGGCTGTTAGCTCAGGACTATCCCTGGTACCCCTGGCCGGTGGGTGCCGGGTTGATTGTGTACTGCAAACAGTTGAAATATTGTCTTTTACAGGTAAACTACATGTCCCAGTAAGCTTCCCCCACCTGCTGGTACTTGGAGAACCACAAGTACCAGCATGCGGGACATTAAGGGCCTGCTGGTACCTGTAGTACATCTGTAAAAGAAATATTAAAGTAATCACACTACACTGATTTTTTAAAATAATTTATCTGGCTGTGGTGGCGGCCTTTAAGCTCTTTTACGGGGCTGCCGCTGCCCCAGGACTTCTTTAGTCTTCGTCTGGCGGGTGCCAACCCACCAGGGCTTCTGGTGTCTTTACCTGGGGTGTGGCAGCCAATTAGCTCTTTTGCGTGGCTGCCACCTCCCCAGGGCTTAGGGTGTCACCCTCGCTTAGTGGGCGGCAGCCTTTAAGATCTTTTTATGGCTGCCACCCATTGGGACTTCCAGGCGTCTTCTTTCTTCGGGAGCTCTTGCACGCTCCTCCCCAGCCGACAGACTGTCATGGGCTGACTAGTGGTCAAGAGTAATGCTTTGGCTGGGGGACCCGTTGAAAGGGTTCCCCTGGCTTTGGCATTACCCCACCACTTGAAAAAGTTCAGTGATAGTTCTGGAATTACAGAGAAACCCTACGCATTCTCACTGATCCCGTCCGTGCATCTGTGTTTATTTCTTTTACACACAGATGCAGGCATCACGGATCTCCCTGAGGCGCCATTTTCCTGCCGCCAACACAACACAGCAACCAACGCCCTCACCGCCGCTTGGTCCCACCACGATCGCTAAAGCCTGCACCCCCACCGGATCCCGCTGCTAATGCCCGTCCATCTGCTGGGTCCCCGCCGTTGCTCTCCTGCTACCTATGCCTGGTCCCAGCCCCTGCTAACTCCCACTACCTCAGCCGGGTCCCACCTCTGCTACTGCCCGCAAAGGACAGCCATCTTTGTGCACCGAAGTGAAGCCACAGTGAGTACACCCCCTGCAGGAAGTCACCTACTGAGGCTGCGCAGCAAGTTGAAGCTCTCTATCTATATAATGGGGCATTTGTGAGGTAATAGTTTAAAAACTGTAACTTTCTCAATTACCTGAACCCCAAAAGGCCCTACACTGGAACCAGAGCTACCTAATAAAACAAACCCCAAGTCTACATTCATCCTGTACCCTAATTTATGCCTTCCCAAAACTCCCCCTTAGACTTCAGCAGAAAAGTGGTTCTAATTGAGAGTGGCTGAAAAAACTGACAGTTGGAACTTTAGATTACTCCTAAATTCTTTTTTTTATTTTGCCTAGACAGTTCTACCTGTCAATGGCAAATTTCAGCTCGGTACCGCCAATAGCTTTTCAGGTGTAGCCCCTTAAACACCATGCCCCCCTCAGGAATTCTTTATGGGAGAATTACGTTTTTTTCGATTCAGCCTTAATATAAGGGCACGACCGTGCCCTTATAATATGTAAGCCGGGATGTACTAAGGTTGCGGTGACCATTCCGCCAGTCACCGCCACCTTACTAATCGCATATGTACTAACATATGCGATTAGTATCACAAAGGACAGCTCTTGTGATAAGAGCTGCCCTTTGAGAAGCAGCCGATGCCGGGTGATGGGGTCTTCGTGGGATCCCGCCCCCTCCGAACCCTGGGAGCTCCCTGCTGGTCAAGTTGCAGGAAGCTCCAGGCTCCTCTGCCTCCTCCCTGCACCCGGAAGAAGATTAGGACGAGGAGGCGGAGGACCCAGGAGGAGCGCAGGCCATCGACCATGGAGAGCAGGTGAGTGGGGGCCAGCGTCGGGAGCTTAGTACATATGAAAATGCAGTAAAAACCCAGAAACTGGGTTTTTACAGCATTTTTCCTTTAGTACATCCCGGCCATATACAATAAACCATAACAAGCTGTATTTGCTGTGTACACTGTTGTACTAAATGTAAAGCAAACTTCATCAGTTTCTTTACAATAGATCTGCAGGAAACAACAGTGGGTGTAGAGAGGTGAAAGTGCACCAGAAAATACATACTAAACAAACTGAGCTTCCACACAAGTAAAACCATTTCCTATCTGTAGAAATGTACATATTAAGCAGCAACATGTAATTAAATCAATATACTGCAAGTAAAACTGTACGTTTTCTAGTTGCCGAGGTGCTGTAACTATTCCCTCCTGCAGGCTAGGATATTATACTGATCCTCAGTAATCTCCAGAATATTACTGAAAGCTAAGCTTTGCTTTATGAGACCATAATGCAGGTTATTTTTATGTGTGTGTATTATGTGTGTGTGTATGCAAGTGTATGCTTACTCCAGCTCAGAGCTGCCTACGAATATACACGCTGTATTGAGAACAGGGTTTCCAGACTAGAACTAAATTCTGGAATTTGGGAAGACAGCTGGAGGGCAAAGAGTGCCATAAACCAACAAATGGAGCCATTCAGAAACACACTGCTCGGTTGCAATGATCAGCAGATGTTAGCTAACTACAGACAGTAGTACAGAAACACACACAAGTGTGTTAGAAAATGTAGACAGTTGTGTGTGGTGGCTATATCTCTGGGATATTGTGTACAATCATGTTACCTGGTGAATTACTGTGTACAATATCTCTGGGTCTACTCTACACCGTTTTCATTTTTTCTGAAACTCTTTACCTGTCAGAGGAATTTTATGAATGTGACATGGGCAGTTCATTCTAATCTTGTTTACTTGTTTAAATAAGATATGAATGGGATGGGTACGGGATGCCGATGCTTGGGATCCCGGCGGTTAGAATCCCGACAGGGTTAGACCTAACCTCCTGCACCCTATACCTGACCCTCCCCCTTTAGTACCTAACCCTAATGCTAACCATCCCCCCAACCCCGCTACTTACCTTCGGGAGTCCGGCAGTCGGGATGCCGGAGGCGGAATTCTGAGCACTGGAATCCCCGCAATCGGAATATTGACCGCATCCCATATGAATACCTATTTGATATTAACCATTTGAAGTGATATTAAATAGGGAGGTTTAGAATAAAACATCAGTTAATCTGTGCTACCTAGCATTAGAATATTCACAGGGCTACACTAACCCACAGCCAATCATAGGATGAGAACATTCCCAAGCAGGGAGCGTAATTAGACTTAGGGTGCCCCATAGCAAAACTTTCATGGACCCCTCTCTCCAGCTCACCTCTCCCCAGTGGTTGTCCTCTATCCGCAGTGTGCTGCGCAGGTCAGGCACATCTGCTCTTCTGGGCGGCTCCATCTCTCCTCACTCCTCCCAGTCGGCTACACCCCTGGCTTTCCTTACTGACTGATACTGGGAGGTATCAGTCAGTAAGGAGAGATGGAAGTGTAGATGAGCAGGAGGACAGATGTACCTGCCCTGCGCAGCACACCGCTGAAGGAGAATGCGACCACAGCTGGTCTGGCAGCATAGGTGCAGGGGGAGGCCCTGGCCCCAGAGGCAGCCCGGGCCCTATAGCCATAACCCCTGCACCTACGGTAGTTACACCACTGTTCCAAAGACTAGACTAACCTGCAGCCAATCATAGGATTAGAACATTCCCAAGGCTAGACTAACCTGCAGCCAATCATATGATTAGAACACTCCCAAGGCTAGACTAACCTGCAACCAATCATAGGATTAGAACACTCCCAAGGCTAGACTAACCTGCAGCCAATCATAGGATTACAACATTTACAAGGCTAGACTAACCTGCAGCCAATCATATGATTAGAACACTCCCAAGGCTAGACTAACCTGCAGCCAATCATATGATTGGAACATTCCCAAGGCTAGACTAACCCTCATAGCTTATTAGAGCATTTGAAATTTCAACTATGTATCTGTAGCTGGTCAGAATAGTGCACATTTAACACCCACAACTTTTTAGAGTGGAGTGCACTCTGCGCTCCCTCTCCCTTTACTGCCAGGTCCGGGACTCTGTACCTGACACAGCATACTCCGACCCAAATGCGCTACTGCACATGCATGGCCTATCCACACATCTTCTAGATCTGCCACCTCCAGAACTTCTCCTGTGCAGCTCCCATCATCAGGAACACTCTATCCTGCCTAACAATACTCTCCCCCAACCTTCAATTTGTTTTAAGTGCTCTCTACCACATAATAGCTAGTCCAACCCCATCTGATACTTTGTCCTCTGGATAGTTCCAACTACCATGCAGAGCCTCTGCTCAGACTCCCGCTTTCTCAGCATTGCCTATCCCACCTGACTTTAAGCTTTGAAAAGGTCCTCTCTGCCCTTTGTTTTACGACCACACCTACTTCCTAAACCTTATATATACTTGTTCTGTTTTGTTTTTGTATGATATGTTATACAAACTGTGCATCACTGCAGAATTTTGTGCTGCCAAACCAAGTGCAGCAGAAACAATAACAAACGTGTGAAATGTGCTTCTATATGAAGCAATTATATGAGACTGTACGTCCTACTTGTTTACTGTTTAAAATATTTCTGATGTGCTAGACACATCAACATGTATTTTCGGGATGCAGTCACAATACCGGCGGGCGATATCCCACCCGCCGATATCCCGACACTGACAGCCCGACAGGGGACTAAAGATAGGCGTTGACATCCCAATGCCTATCATTAGCCCCACTACAAAATATCGACACCCGGCATACCAAACAATGGCGTCTTAGCGTCTACCCGTAGGGGGGGAGGGTTAGGTTTAGGGACCCCCCAGGGGGACTTAGGGTTAGGCACCCCCCAGGAGGGTTAGGGTAGGGAAAGGGGGTTTAGGGTTAGACACCACTAGGGGGGGTTAGGGCTAGGCATCCCCCTGGGAGGGTTAGGTTTAGGGTGTGGGGAGGGGGGTTAGGTTTAGGCACTAATGGGAGGAGTTTAGGGTTAGGCGCTAGGGGGAGGTTAGGGTTAGGCACCACTAAGGGAGGGTTTGGGGGTGGAGAGAGGAGGATTAGGTTACTTACCAGACCCAGTCTGGAATTAGGTCCGTCGGGATTCCACTGTCGGTATTTGATCTGGCGGCTATTCAGCTGCAGGCATTAAATACCAATTCCGTAGTTTCAATGTTTAATCTTGCACTAGTGAATTACATTTTCTTTTATCCATGTTACAATGAGTGTCTTTTTTGTTATAGTGGGCTATTAGCATTAATATCCTTTAATTTGTTTTATGTGGACTGTAAGATATTCACTATTTTATATAATATTAACATTACCAAAAATGTTAATCATTTTCTATACTACTTTATAACCCCTGAGATATTGATAGGACTGTTTGTGTATTTTGGTTGTGCAGTACTGGAGTTCACCTGTAGGGAGTACTGTCTGGTTTATACTCCTTGTTTTTTTTTAATCTAAAATGTGAGGGGTTAATCTCATTACAGCAGTTACCTGTGTTTCACCTGTTATGAATGACCCAATGACACAGTGTTGGAGCTGGTCATTGATGTTTCTGGGTCTGTATCTGCCTATGTCATTTGAAAGCCTGTTCCCTGCTGATATTTCTCAGCAGGTAACAGGTGAAGCTAACCTCGATTTTTATAAAAGATCTGCTTAGTATCTTGCTTCAGTGCAAACTATTTGTGCCTATTGAAAAGAACTGAGCAAAATGTCATTACATGAAGATCTACTTAATAGCTTGCTCCTGTGCAACTTACTTGTGCTCTTCAGGAAATTCAGTATCTGTTAGCAATTCTCTGCTGTGGCAAATACTTGTGCTATTTAACAGAACTGTTCAGTATTTCACTACAAGGCATTTACCTGTGTATACAGAAAACCTGTTACTTGTCATCAATTATCTACTGTGGAGAATACTTGTGCTATTTGAAATCATAACACAGGTTTATCCAGAGTTCAGCTCAGCATTACACTATAGCCTTCTGCCTGGATTTTGTACTGTCCTGTGCTAGGAACTTGGACTATGGGCCTCATTCAGAGCCGCTCGCAAGCGTCTCGATGTTTATGGTCTGCACATGCGCCGCTTCAGTTGCTGCGGGGCTCGCTACAAGACGAGGCGGCTGTCGATGGTGAGTGACAGCTCGCCCCATTTTGTAGGCGGGGAGGGGGGGTGGTTGGCCAAAGGAACGCCTGGCATTTGAAGGTGGACCTACTGGCATGACTATTGATGTCAGTAGTGGACTTCCTGCTCCATTAGAGCAGGAAGTCCACTCGGGCTTGTGGGAGCTGAGACCCTACCACAGGGTCTCGTCGCAAGCCCGATGGTCACGATAATCGCATTGGACTCCAGGCTGCTCGCACAAGCTGTGGGTGGGAAAAAAAAAACATGCCCTGATTCAGACCGAGCGCTCACCAGCAGCGAGCGGCTCTGAATCAGGCCCTATGTTCACTTACTGCATGCTTCTTACCCAAGTTTGTATTTAAGTTTTGCTTATTCTGCTTGCCTGCTATGAACTATGGCTCTGATTCAGACCCGGACGCAAGTGGCCGTTCATACGTTTGGCGTACGTGCCGAAATATGTTAATTTAAGTGCTCGCTCGTAATTTTGTACGCAGCTAAACTTCCTCCCCAAAGTCTACCGACCCCTCCTCTAGCTAATGAGCGAGCCAAATAGCGAGCGTACATCCCCGATGTGGCTTGCAGGGTACGCTCGCACAAGTTCAAACGGAAGTGGGCCTGTCAGATTTCGATTACCTGCTCGTTCATTCAGCGTACCTCCTTCAATCGTATCATGCCAATCAATATATCAATTAGCTTAATTGCTCTTCACATGTTTTCCATACTTTTTTTTTTTTCAATAAACTTTACTCTTGCCGTGTTTTTGTTTACCCGCAGAATACGTACGGTTTAAACAATGGTTTTCTTTATCCAAAATACATGTTTGATCCAATTATCAATTTGTTTTCCGTGTTTTTACCCACGCATATTTTACTGGTTTCATTTCTTTATTTAAATTAGCTTACGCATGTCACTGCATCAAGCCTATCATAACTCACAATAGGTTTTTTGGCCTGTAGATCACATGACTCATACACTAACCAATAGAATGGTTCCTGTTAATTTACCAACTACATTAGCCAATCAAAATTATTTTCTGGTCTTTATTAAAACTGTTTTATTAAAAATACACCATTGCCATCATGAGAACCTCTGCATTCACCAAGCGGGAGCTTATTGTTCTGACAGAGGTGATGGACCGGCGTATCACCAGCCAGCCTCCCCCCATCAGCAATCGGGAGAAGCGTGCCGCCTATGCGGAGGTTCGCAGCCGCCTGCGTTCCTTCGGCTCACGCCGACAGATCGGCCAGCTGGAGCGCAGGTGGTCTGACCTTCAACGGCGGATGCCCCGCTTGCTGGCATGTTTTCGGCAGCGTATAGCGGAAAGTAAGTTATGTTTTGTTTGGTTTTCATGTTTATCTTTGCGGCCCTATCTGCGTGTGCATGTTTTCTTGTTTGGCCTGTTTCTTTTTTTCACACATATCTGCGTGTGCATGTTTTCTTGTTTGGCCTGTTTCTTTTTGTCACACATATCTGCGTGTACATGTTTTTTTGTTTGGCCTGTTTCTTTTTTTCACACATATCTGCGTGTGCATGTTTTCTTGTTTGGCCTGTTTCTTTTTTTCACACATATCTGCGTGTGCATGTTTTCTTGTTTGACCTGTTTCTTTTTTTCACACATATCTGCGTGTGCATGTTTTCCTTTATGTTTGGTAACCAATTAGCGTTTAGAAAGGTGATGTTCTAAACTAACCTCAATTTGTTTCCCATCATTTAGGGGCCGAGCGAAGACTACGGCGTCATCGCCTGCGCAGACGTCGCCCTCGTCCCCTCTCCCCAACCCCCAGCCAAACCTCCTCTCCCACAAATTCCCCAAATTCCCCCTCCACCCCAGCCTGCCCAGACCCTGTCGACCATCCCTCTTGGCGATTTCCCCTCCATCCAAATTCCCCCTCCCCTCAACCCACCCCTCTCTTGACCACCCCATCTCCAGAGTCTGTAATTACACCGCCGACCTCCTTAGGAAATTTGCCCACCTCCGAGGAGGACGATGGTGTGGTTCCTGGTCCAGCTGTCATTCTCAACGGTATGTTTCCCTTTTATCCTTTTTTTTATTTTAAAATGTGTTGATGTAATCCTTTGTCTGTGCCTTTTCCTTTTTTTAGTATTTGAAAAGGTTGGTTATATATCTGTTTGTATTTAAATTTCTCAGCTGATTTCCCCATACACATATCACACATGTCAAAACACTCATACTTGTATCTCTTGTTTACGGTAGCAAGATTTTTTTTTTGGGGGGGGGGGGTTTTGGTGTTTTTTTGTTTAAGTTTTTGTTTTGTTAAATGAATTTGTGTTTTTTTGGATTTTGAAACACTATTGTCGCTTTTTGCTAAGTCGATTTTGCTTGAGAAGTTTTTTAGATTCATAAATTATGGATTCATTTTAGTAAGCACCACAATTTTATAACCCACAGAGTACCAGAGGCGTTTGGCGGAGCTAGCCGGGTGTGTCCAAATGATGAGGGGGCATGTGATCGGCCTGCTGGTGGTCCTGGATAGAATGTCGGGGATCCTGCGCCACTAATTTTCTTATTTTTTACCAGAAATAATTTTCATAAATAAACATTTACATTTTGAATACAGTCTCATTCCTTGTCTGAAAATCTTAGATTGTTTAAACTTACATAAGTAGACTATTGCAGCAAGTATTTGAAACTAATGTAACTAAGATTGTGTAAAGCTGATTTTTTAAAGCAGGCACATGAAACACCTAACACTAACAATAGGTTTGGAGAGTTACCAGCATTTGGTTTTTTTTTTTTTTTTTTGGTATTTGTAAATTTTATTGAAAACCTGCTTAGGCTGACATCCTAAAACATACTGATTCTACATAATACCTTTTGGTGTTGGTTTTAACCCACAAAGCATAGTAAAATAATGAGCAAATAGACACATTACAGGATTAGCCATTAAGCAACTTTTCCTTGGGTGAACCTGCTTACACTTGCTTGTAATGTCGAAAAGAAATGATGTTTTTCAAATAACCAAAAATGTAATCACAAAAAATTATAAACACAAAGTGTTGGCTCACAACCAATACACACAGTGATAACAAACTGAAAAAACCAGCCTACACCATAATAAAAAAAAATAAAAAAATCAAGAACTGGTTGACGAATGAGCATGCCAACATGATTCCACAAATGTTGCGTTTCCAAATTGGGTCCAGAAGATATATCCAATGTGGCCACATGAAGTCATTTTTTGGGAGCAGGAAGTAGTCATCGTTTCATTCCGAAATATTTTTAATTTAAAAAAAAAAAGGGAAAAAAAAACGATTAATTTGAATGCCCAATAATAACCTTTCTACATTGTGTCAAATAACTTTTTTGGGGACAATAATTACCTAAAGAATCTGGCCACCACATCATCGCATATGGCCCCCCACATACTGACCTCCGACTAACCTCAGGGGGCCATCCTCAGGCAAGGCATCCTCTGGCTGCATTGGGACACCACTCCTTATGGCGATGTTGTGAAATATCCCACACAGGACCACAATTTTCTAAACCATATCCGGCAAATACATGAGCTCGCCACCAGAGCGGTGGAGGCATCTGAATCGGCCTTTTAAAAGGCCGATACAGCGCTCCACCACTTTCCTGGTGGCTGTAAGTGCGGAATTAAACTCACTTTGTGGGCCTGGTGTGGGAGCCAAATAAGGAGTGAGCAGCCAGGGCGTGCAAGGGTAGCCACTGTCTCCTGTGAAAAAGAAGTGACAACATCAGGATCACTGTGTATCAAGCTTTGCATTGGTATCTACTAAAGGTTTCCACTTACCCAGAAGCCACGCATCACCAGCTTGTAGGTTGGTTAATTTTTGCCAAATCTCTGATTGCCGGATGACGAATGAGTCATGTGCACTCCTGGGTAATTTTGCATTCAGGGACAGGATCTGGAGGGAGGCATCACATACCACCATTACATTCAGTGAGTGATAGTGTTTTCAGTTCCTAAAAATGGCCTCCAGCCATGCTGGAGGCTGAAGTGGTATGTGAGTACCATCCACAACCCCTATGATGTGTTGGAAGCCAGCTATTTGGTAAAAATTGGCCTTGGCCACACTAAGGGAACCCATATCCAAAGGCATTTTAATACAATGATGGAGGTGCTTGAAAAGGGCCTCCATCACTGCCCTCAGGATCCTTGAAAAGGAGGATTAGGAGATTCCCGCAACTATTCCCACCGTGGTTTGAAAGGATCCTGAGGCACAGAAATGTAACACCACCATAAATTGCGTAAGTTGTGGTATTGCTGTAGGACTGTCAATTTGCAGCTCCAGATCACTCTCTATTAATGAGAGAGTGTCTATGATGATTTGGGGCGGAAGACGGTATCGCCTTAACACCTCATCATCGGGCATTCCAAAAAGGGTGACACGTGTTCTATATATCTGGGGCCTTGCACGCCTACGATGCCTACGCCTGGGACGAGATTGAGGTTGGTCGGCTTCCGGTAGCATGGCCACAATAATCCGACCATCATCAACCTGAAATGGAAAGAATTGAAGTTAAGGTATGTTGCCCCAAAAAAAGACAGAAAAATACTTATCTTTACGATACAATCCAAAGATGCTTACATGCCGGGGTATTGTCATGATTTCCAAAACCTACAATTCAACAGACCATAAAAAGGACAAAATTTGGGGTGTCCATTTGCAAGCTTGATTTTTGAAAAGGCACAAAAATAAAGGGGCTAAACACACATTTCTACAAAGAGCAAACCGACATTGCGACGACTTCCACAATTTGACCCCCAAAAAACAACCCAGATTGTGAACGGTAAATATTTCGCAATTTAACTAGAGAAATCAAGCCTACAAAAGTGCGCTAAATAGTTCGCAATTTAACTAGAGAATTCAAGCCTACAAAAGTGCGCTAAATAGTTCGCAATTTAACTAGAGAATTCAAGCCTACAAAAGTGCGTTAAATAGTTCGCAATTTAACTAGAGAATTCAAGCCTACAAAAGTGCGCTAAATAGTTCGCAATTTAACTTCAGAAATCAAGCCTACAAAAGTGCGCTAAATAGTTCGCAATTTAACTACAGAAATCAAGCCTACAAAAGTGCGCTAAACAGTTCTCAAATTTATGATCCACAATAACACAAAAAAAATCAGTAATGTCCACAAAAGATCCAAAAATAAAGTCCAGAACATTTAACAAACAAGTGAAAATCAAAACTTACCAATACACGATATAGAAGTCACAGAACAAAAAGGTCGTTGGGGCAGAGCCAAAATAAACCTACAAAAGGAAAAATAAAAAAAAATGTTGGTACAAAAACCAAAAAAAAGGAGAGCCATATTTTACAAAAGGATGACGGGAAAAAACTTACCAAAAAAATACACCACAACTAAAAGAACCACACCAAAAAATGCGAACGGAAAGATAAACACAAAAAAACCGCCTAGAACAAATACCAAAACACCGCCAAATACAACTCCCGCCAACAATCCACTCCGACCAACGTAACCTCCAACAAACAACACCCGCCACCTAGACTCGAGTCGCCAAAAGCCATAAATAGTGTTTCTTTTCCCGCTCAAATTAAGGACGGATCATAGGAACGCACAATCAATGATGCGGCCGAATAATAAGGACGCATGCACGACCAAAAACAAACGGTCTGGTGTATTTCTTGTTTTGCCCCGAAAAATGGATACAGACCAGCCAAACAATGGCCAAGAGGCGGCCGGTAAATATTTCTCTCATTTCTATTCAAGGATTATTTTGAACCAGAATATAGTGAAAGATTGACATCTAAAATTACAATATTTTAATGTAAATAGGTGTTGAGGATGACATGGAAGAGGCTGCTGGGCCCAGTATTCCGGGCAAAGCTGCCAAAAAGAAAAGGCAGCCACAATTCACAAGAAAGGAGATGGAGGTTTTGGTTCAGAAGTGTGTGGACATCCTGCCACAGGCAGACAGGAATATGGGTGTAAGCCAGAAGTGGAGAATGTGGGAGGAGATAGCCAGTGCTGTCAATAGGGTGGGTGATTATGTCCGTCTAGCCCGGGATGTCAAACGGCGGTAAGTAAAAACTTGACCAACACAAATAAAAAGGGTCAAATAATGCAGGAATAATGCCTACTTTTTCACCCACAGATGGCAAGACTTCAAATATCGCCTGAAGCAAAAAATGGCTGACAGGGCTAGGCATGCAAGAGGGACAGGTGGGGGTCCCACCCCTGTGTCATTGGAGTTTAATGATTTGGAAGAGCTGGCACAGGGGTGTGTGCAGGATGTGGAGGTGTTTGGCGTGTCCAACATGGATACGGACATGCCAGACTTTGCGGCTCCTCATGTTGTCCCAGGTAAATGTTGTGATGTAACCAACTCTGAAATGTTATTGTGACAATATGTAGGTTGTAATGTTCCTCTTTTCTCTTTTTTCTCACAGAGACACAGGCGGATGAGTCTGCTCCAGAGGGGAGCCTTGGCCGCAGAATTTCTGCTGGCTCTGCAGGGGAGGATCCAGTACATCCGGCTGAGGACCCTGCAGAAGCCAGTCCTGGGCAATCCCCCTCGCAGGCAGTGGCACTCCTCACAGAACTCAATTTTAAATCGGATTCCCATACGGAGATTCTGCAGAGGATGGACGCCAGTCTGCTACGGGTGGCTGAGGCCCTGGAGCAAAATGCTGTGGCCAACGTGACCATTGGTCAGGCCCTGGCTGAAAATACCAGGGCCAACATCTGAATCGCCAATGCCCTGGAGCAGCTCGTTCGCCAGCACATGGTGGAGCCAACCTCCCTTCCTGCCGGAACATCTGGATCCTCCACCTCTGGCACAACAACAGCCATTCCTCCAAATGTGCCTAGCCCTGTGCCTAGTCCAGAGGCCACAACATCTGCCTCTGGACAGGCCAGCCAGAGGACATCCCGGACCCGGTCTGGCGCCCACCCTACCCCAGCCAAACGGGTAAAGAAACGATGACAGCACTGGCTACTTTTCCCACACTCCTTTTGTGCTTGCCCCATATTCCTTAAGGGCCAAAACTTCCCTCTCCTTTCTTGTGAATTGTTTTTTTGTTGTTGTATTTTTGTCCAAAATTTATAATTTTTAAAAGACAAATGTACCAAATATTAGTGGGTAACAATGACCCCAAACTTGTACGTCAAAATGCACACGATTTGTCAAAAAATGTGTGGTGAAAATAAAAACTACAAATTGTTCTCAACTGTATTGTGACATTATTTGAAAAATGGTTTCTAGTTAATCCTGTACCACAAGGAAAAAACGAAATCTTAGCTTTTTAAAAAAAAAAAAGAAAAGGGTTAAAAAAAAATGTTTCTTTAAGGAACACTTTGTTAAAAAAAAAAAAAATAACTCCAGGCCAATGCAAAAGGTTACGATACACACAAACATGATGACAATATTGTTACAATATCACAAAACACTAACAAAATTGTAAAATACATTCCTTAAAAAATACGCTAATTGATTGTGTAATCCTGAAATTAGCAGCTGAGATTTTCAGCTGCGTACGGTTTTGTGCTATCCCAAAGAAAAAAGAAAAAACACATTACAAGCTGGTTTGCAATCCAAAGTTGATTGTTTTTCTGACAAGCCGTGATAAATCGATGAAACATCGAGGAGGCCCGGGCCAGAGGACAAGGCCATCGCCATTGTGGTCGAGTAATCCAGACCACAAGCTGTGTGAGCAGTTTGAACAGAAAGAGGATCAGCCAGTGACGTATGACTTGGTACGAACACATTTGACGTTCGCATGAGCTAATTTATGTACGCCCCAAAAACGCCTCGCCACGCCTGCGTTTTCCCATCTCCACCCCCGTCAACGCCCAAAAACGGCCTGTTCTGTCAATCACAGTTCACATGTCACTTCCTGCTCGCAATTTGCCGAACGAGTGACAAAAAGCTCGCAATCTGCCGTACGCACATGCGCAGTGTTACACCGACGCATGTGCGGTTTCTTAACATCGGAACGCAACGAGCGTACTGCTGCTAACGAGCGGCTCTGAATGAGGGCCTATATCCTAAGTTGTGTTTTTTTCATACTCTTCAGCCAGCAAGGGCTCCGCATTATCCAGCTTTTACATGTACAATTGTGAAAAAAACATTTTATACACCTGCATCTGCTTTAGAAATCAGTATATGGTTTCTGCACATAGTGGAATCATAACAGATAAATTGTTTTCAACTGCTTATTCTAATTAAAGAAATACAAAACAAATCTCATTGACTGCAGTGTCTGATAGACATATGACCCAGGTCCTAAGGACTACTGTACATTTTAGTTTTAAAACTCCTTTTGCAGTAAGTGCTATTTCCAACAGTGGGTGATTACAAGTCACAAGACTTAAAGGCCCATTTATTAATTATATAATTTGCAATGTGATCAGGACACAATATTAGCGCCCATGATCGCATTGCAGAATGCGCTCATAGCCCCCGAATGTAACATATTGCACCCACAGGGACAGGGGCTCTGAAAGGAGCCCGGCTCTGCATTGTGCTGAGAGCGAAGTGACCACGTCAGTGGTCTCTTCACTCCCGTGCCAGGGATCCTGCACATGCGTGGTCTACAGACTGCACATGTGCTGCAGCAGGGCCGTAACTAGGGTATGGCACAGGGCACCGCAGAGCAGGGGGCGCTGTTTGGGCCTGTCAGTTTTCCTGTTTATTATCATTCTCACTTGTAGCTTCCTCTACTTTTATCCCCAGCATCTCCTGGCCTCCCCTATCTCTTCCCTGGCCCTTCCCCATGAGACCATGGCCCTTTTTCAGGTCCACTATCTTATGTCCCTATTTAAAAAATTTGGGGAGCGCCAATGCTCTCTCTGGCACAGGGCACCAAAAAGTCTAGTTACGGCTCTGTGCTGTGGTATTGCTGAGGGAGGGTTGCTATGGAGCCCTCTCCCGGCTAGTATTGTGATGTGGCTACAGCAGCTTACATCATCTTCAGATGGCATAAGGTGCGGGGACTAAGTTCCGGAATGCCTCGAACTTGGTAAGTCTGACAGCATTGCATCCTAATAGAAACCTTTGGGGGTTGCGGCTGCTGGAGGAAATGTAGGGATCGCAGCAGATATTGGCCCTCCCTTCATACTTTCAGGGGATACTAAATATTTGCAGGTATCCCCTGAAAACTGGTGTTTTTGGGGAATAAGCCGCAAATATTTAATGGTATATGGGCCCCATACAGTGCTTTCAAACATAGTGTATGTGGTCACTTTTTGGTGACCTGGACAGCACTATGGCTCTGACTCCAAATGAAAAATGTGTCAATTTAAATTCTGTAAAATTATATATTTTTTTATATAATTGCTACTTTCTTCTCTTACCTTTTTTTTTTATGGATATCTTCTATTTCCACTATTGTTAGATTACATGGGATCTGGATCTATTAGTAGTTCTGTATATCCATTTTCACTGGTCGGTATGTGATCTGTACACATTTATAAGATACACGTGTCTGTCTCTTGATAATGGTTTACTATAAATATAAATATAACCTTTGAGTATTGCAAGTTATGTTCTCTGCAGATAAAGAACTCTGTAACAACATCAATAAAACTAACAATAGTAATAAGCCATTTGTAACTAGCACAACAATTCTAAACGCTTTATCAAAAATAGCTACATGCAGTAATTGAATCCATCAGGAGGCAGCTAGGCAGCTTGGAGTGGCATTTCTGACAGTAGCCCATGGCTGGATGGGGATCTTCATTCAAATTCAGTATGTCCTCGAGAAAATCTAAAGCATATTTGAGAAAAGGGATTTGTTGTGTGTTCCATTGGTTTTCAGGAAAGGATGTTTCCGTTTATGGCAAAATACTTGGAGTATGGGATTTACTGTGCATGTTATCAGATTACGGGAGTGCTGTGCTTTCTATTAATATAATCTTAATTCATCTAAACATCAACAGAAATGTTTTAGAAAGGCATTTTTAAGAGTTTGTATTTTTTGTGGTTTATTACCAGCAGACATTCATGAGTGGGTGGTTATTCGGGACAAAAAATGCAATGGTAGCCTATGGCTTGACCCACACCCAGCGCCCTAGGTAGTCCGAATTGACTGCTTAAACTCTGTATGATTCATCAGCTGTTGTTTCAGCTGAAAGTCCCAGATGTGGTTTACTACAGATGGATACTCCAACATTATCACTTTTCTTGGTATGTTGTCACTCAATGTAACAGCAACTGTGTATGTGGTTAATATTAGTGAATGCCAGTGATTGTAACTGTGTATAACAACCTGTATTTTATCCTATGGTGTATACAGTACGGCAGACGGACAGGATATCTATCAACAGAAGAAAACTGTGCATCTGTTATCATTTATGTGTCAGTCTGCCTCTTTGGCCCATTAAATGTTGGGAGGCATGCCAATATGATAATGTCATTATGTGTGTGCAGTAAAAAGACTACAAAAATTATTAATTTATTTAAATTTTATTTGAAATGCCCTGGGAACCAATGTTTCAGGTGTAGACTTGCAGACTTGGATGAATCATCATGCAACATCGCAGTTATGTCTTCTAATCTTACAGATAGAATAGTTCCCTCAAACATTATTTCAACTACAATTACATAAGCAAAGAGTGATAGGGGCAACTAAACACATAGCCCTAAATGTTCTCCCACAGACCATTTCTGTTCCTATTTACCGTATGCAAATGTTTCACTTACTTCTACTTAATCTTGAAAGCATTCGCCACTTGATGGATAAATGAGCTCATTATTTCCATGTAGGCTTGTGATCCAGATCCACTTATCTTCAAGAACTGTATCATGGACATCCAGGGCCGGTTCTAGACATTGTGGAGCTCATGGCGAAAGTTCACAAAAAAAAAACAAAAAAAACTTTTTGTAGATGACACTCCACTGCGCGGGCTGAAAGCACACGTGGTTCCGGAAAGGGGGCGTGTCCTTGCAGAACACCCCCAATTCATCACGCTGTGGGGCATGCCCAGCACTTATGAAGGTGCTGGGCTTCCCCCAAGCTCTCCCATCTTGGCGAATAATTGCCATGTGCAGTAATGCGCCTTACACAGTATGTCTTACACAGTAATGCCCTTTATAACACATTATGCCACATGCAGTAGTGCCCTGTATAACACATTATGCCACATGCAGTAATGCCCTTTATAAACACATTATGCCACATGCAGTAATGGCCTTTATAACACATTATGCCACATGCAGTAATGGCCTTTATAACACATTATGCCACATGCAGTAATGGCCTGTATAACACATTATGCCACATGCAGTAATGGTTTTTATAACACATTATGCCACATGCAGTAATGCCCTGTATAACACATTATGCCACATGTAGTAATGCCCTGTATAACACATTATGCCACATGCAGTAATGCCCTGTATAACACATTATGCCACATGCAGTAATGCCCTGTATAACACATTATGCCACATGTAGTAATGCCCTGTATAACACATTATGCCACATGCAGTAATGCCCTGTATAACACATTATGCCACATGCAGTAATGCCCTATATAACACCTTATGCCATACTCAGTAATGCCCTGTATATTACATTGTGCCACACACAGTAATTCTCTTTATAATACAGTATCCCCAATTCAAATTACGTCACACATTAGTCCCTTATTCATGTTATGACACACAGTGGTGCCCCTTTTACACAATGCCCAAATTAGTGCCCCTTATACGCAAGGCCCACAGTACTGAGTAGTAGTGCCCCTAATACAATGCCCACAGTAGTAGTGCCCCAGTAATAATGCCCCCTATATTAGTGCCCACAGTAGGAATGCCCCCTATAGTAGTGCCCAAAGTTGTAATGCCCCATTAGTGCCCCCTATAGTAGTGCCCCCAGTAGTAATGCCCCCTTATAGACATGCCCCCAGGAGTAGTGCCGCCAGTAGTAATGCCCCCTTATAGACATGCCCCCAGTAGAAATGACCCCTTATAGACATGCTCCCAGTAGTAATGCCCCCCTATAGACATGCCCCCAGTAGTAATGCCCCCTTATAGACATGCTCCCAGTAGTAATGCCCCCCTATAGACATGCCCCTTATAGACATGTCCCCTGTAGTAATGCCCCTTATAGACATGCCCCCAATAGTAATGCCCCCTGTAGCAATGCCCCTTATAGACATGCCCCCAGTAGTAATGCCCCTTACAGACATGCCCCCAGTAGTAAAGCCCCCCTATAGACATGTCCCCAGTAGTAATGCCCCTTATAGACATGCCCCCAGTAGTAATACCCCCTTATAGACATGCCCTCAGTAGTAATACCCCCTTATAGACATGCCCCCAGTAGTAATACCCCCATGCCTCCCTTCTGAAAAATAAAAATACAAACACAATACTCACCTTAGGCCCTGCTCCTGCGTCCGGTCCGACTGCGGCTCCACCACGGATCTATGGGAGAGACGTCATGAAATCCCTCCTATAGTGCTGCCTGCTGGAGCTGGAGCTCTGGAGTGAGCTTCGGCTGCCGCTGCAGGGAGGGAGCCGGGTGCCCGCTGATAACAAATATCAGCGGGCACCCGGCAACGCGGGGGGGTCCGGTGCTGGTTTTTTTTTTTTTTTGTTATTATGGGATTATTTTTTTTTACCTCCTGGGGACTCAGTGGCGCCCTCTAAGGGCCGGCGCCCCGGGCGACTGCCCTGTTAGCCCACCCCTAGAACCGCCACTGTGGACATCTAACAATATTGTCAGTCATGGCAGATGCTTATTTAAAAATACAAAGAAGGAACCCGACTTGGTTAATTAGTCATTCAAAGGTAGCGTGTTACTGAATATAATCCTTATTTTGTAATACAGTGTATTTGACCTTTGAGATTTACACTTTTATTTGCTACAAAATGATTTGCAGTTGGAAGAGGCTCAAATTCACTGCCCTGGTAGATCTGACATTTGTTACGGGGGTCTGTCAGAAAAGACTGAGGCCCTGATTCAGAGCCGGACGCTCTGAATCAGGGCGTCTTTTTTTTTTTATATTGAGCAGCCTCCTGGCCGCTCGCATTGCTGTGGGTTGCTGTGAGGGCTTTTTATATGGTATATCCAAGATGGCCCCTAATTGCCATCTGTTGTTAATTAGCAAACAATTTATAAGAGGAGACCTTCCTGTAATCAAACACTCACATAGGTAATACAATAAAAAGGAGACAGACTTACCCAAATCAAGGATCTTTTTATATGTTACCATACAAGCGGTCCGATCGTAACTAACAGTGCCGCTCGTCTCTCCCGTTCCTCTTTCGCCGCGTGGTGTAAACAAACCACACGTGGGGGAGAGGGGAGTAGTCAAGGTAACCCGTAAACAAAGTTGATAATTGGACCAATAGCGCTCACGTGACAGTACTTGGTGTCACGTGACATCCATAGCGCTAAATCGTGCTGACGTGCTAAACATACGATGGCAAAATCACATGATCCTAAAAGGAATCACGTGATCTAGAGATGTAGAAATGGGACATAATACATACTAATCAGTAATCTCAAGTGCTGATATTCATGAGAGCGTATGAAGGGATCATAAGCAGAATGTTAATCTAACTTACATGTATAAATATCATGATACACTAAATGAATAAATAGTACTAAAACAATAAATAAACCTCTGTCTGGGCTGCCACCCCCCAGGAGTGCTTCTGGCTCTATCAGAGCCAAAAGCACTCCCACTGGCATCACTAGTGATGTCAGTGGGGCTGGCCCCAGACGGTAGGCGTTCCCATGGGAACGCCTCCGTCTGGGCAGCAACGCCCCCGGCACGCCCGCCAAAGGGGGCGTGCTGTCACTCAACATCGACAGCATGCCCCCTTTGGTGCGAGACCCGGAGCGACGGATTGCCCGTCGCTATCCGGGTATTGCGCATGCAATAATACTAATATAGATAGGCTTATATGTAAATATTTTCATTATATATAGAACATAATATTATGGATAGCATTTAAATAAATAATATACTGATAAATAAATGTCTAAAACATAGAGGTAGTGTTTCATCAACATATGAAATTGCATTTAATATTATTAATAGTAGGGATGTGCAGGCTCGGATAGGTTCGAGTTTGCAAGTGGAGTTCGGATTTTTCCCTCCAAGAAAACGGAACTCAGAACGAGGCAAAACGTCATCTTACATGGACGAACATCATCATTCCTGGACAAAAGTCCAGAAATTATGATGTTCGTCCATGTAAGATGACGTTTTGCCTCTTTCTGAGTTCCGTTTTTTTGGAGGGAAAAATCCGAACTCCACTTGCAAACTCGAACCTATCCGAGCCTGCACTTCCCTAATTAATAGATGTCTACTTTAACTCATCAAAGACAACTGTCTATGAGGAAATAGGATCATTCATGTTTATAGTGACAGATTGTGTGAAAGATAACGTGCAGCTAAAAGCTAGAAAAAGCTAAAGTCTAAACTATAGCCATGCTTATGGCGCTAAAACATTTTAAGATTAGAAGGAAGGAAGATAGTTAAAACAAAGATAGTATAAGGAAGAAAAGTATAAAGAATGAGAAAATTCCCGCTCTGATTAAATGGCTAAAAAATATGTGTATTTATTCTATAGCAAAGTATTAATAAAATTGTTTCACAAATAACAATAAAAACCAGGTACCTGGAGAAGTATAAACAACAATTTATAAGCATTATTTATTGTTCTATGATAATCTTAATCAACTGTGCGTGATTTACTACTGGTTCTAGATTGTGCATTACGTTTATTAGTAATGTGACTATCCAAAATGTGTTGAAATTTGCTTTTAATGAGTGGCTGAAGATGTCTCATTTTGTAACTTTCCACTTGAAATGTGGTCTGTAATTAAAATCTAAAATGAAAGCATTATTATGGTAAAATGTATACCATTGGGAAATGTAACTGTCCTGCTGTGTCTACTTTCTGTGTTTAAGCTACCTACTATACTATATGCTATATGGCTGTAACATTACCTTTCTATCCTTTATCATCCCTATACGATTCCGGGATATTCTAAAACAGCAGAGTATGTATTAAAACTCACCCTTCTCTGCCCACCCGGATTCTACCTAATTTTACCTGCACTATTCAGTTGTAGTAGTACTATTCACTATGCACAAGAACACTACAAAGGGGAATAAGGGAACTCCAATGGGAATTATGACTCTAGTCAGATGATGTCACCCCTACAGTCTCCCCCCAGAACCACATTTATCAAATGCACTGACTGGGATACATTTGCTACCAAAAAAATGACAATGTAGCCATTATCACTGACCTGAGGCAATCTCTTAATGCAGACTTTCAGCAATTGTCCATTGATCTCAGGGCAGATATTGCTACGTTCTCCAAACGTACCTCTGTTGTGGAGTCCCAAATAGAATGTAATTTTAGAGCACTGCAGGAAATAAAGCAGGATGTGGACTTTATTTAAAGCACGCGAATGCTAGAATAAGCATGAGAGGACATAAGCACCCTGTTTTTTATGGTACTAATACTGGTTAGAACTGGCTTAGGGTTGCAGTCTCGTTATAGGTTAAGTTAATGGATCAGTCAGTACTGACAGCCTATCAGGGACCTGTTTGGGCGGGCTCTGTTTAGGAATATTACGGTGCTGGGAGGAGCCAGCTTCCTCTTTTCCAGTTGTGATCTCCTCTGGATAAGTACTCAGTGTCATAAGACTTATCAATGCCTTGCCACTGTTTTTTCCTCCCTATATTTTCTGCCTAACCTTATTGTCTATCCTCCATTAATTTCATACCACCTGTGTATCATCCCTCCTTCACGCTCCTCACCTCCCTCTGTTTGTTCCCCCCCTTTTTGTCATTTATTGACATCCCCCCATCCTGCTCCCATCGACATGCCGCGCCCGTGCCGCAATGCCCCCCCCCAGCAGCTGGTAGATGCAGCCAGGCCGCTTGCAGTGGCCGCAGCTTCCCCTTACACACGTGGCACGCGCACTGCACCCGCACGTGTGTCATCAAGGGTGCCGGCGGCGTCCGCTTACAGCGCGGGTCCCGGCGTCCTCGCGCCCTCACCGTCGGGCCTACAAGTCTGGCTGGCCCGCGGTGGGGGCCCTTCCCCTCGTCCCTCTCAGTCACCAGGGGCTTGCGGCGGGAGCGTTGCCATGGTAACCGCGGCTCCCGTCGTTGGCCCCGCTCAGCTCACAGCGGCGGCCATTTTAGGTGTGCAGAGCCTTCAGAGCTCTGCGTTAATGGCCGCCGGCTGCCAGGACTCGGCGAGGGTGGGGTCGCTGACCCCAGTCCCAGGCCCCACATCAAATATAAACCAGGTGCCTGCTGACCCCCAGCTCTTGCGCAGCCCTTCATCCTGTACCTCCACTGCTTTAGGGGCAGGGAAAGTGGGGCGCTACACCCCTATCCAGGTGCAAACCCCCTCTGGCATATCTATTTTCTCTAGCCCGGCTGGGTTGCGGGCTTCACCTGTGGGGCGTGGTGCTGCTGCGGATGGACATGGCAGTGTCTCCGCTCACAGCATCCCTGTTACGCCGCAGTATGTGATGCCTGCCGTGGCGCCATTGCTGCAGGTGCCCGGCATTGCGGTTTATGGTCCTGCGCAGCATAGCCGGCCTTTGTACAGCCCTGCATTAAGGGCGCAGTGGTCCTCTTATTTTGCCCAGGGCTTCGCGCAGCAGGCGCTCCCAACCCAACTGCTTGCGGTTTTGGGGACTTTTTCGAGGGGCAATGGTGCGCGGAAGCATGGCCGAAAAGCTGGCATGACGCCGGTTTTACAACCAATATGCTCCTTTTGGAGCTTTTCCAAATTGTGGTGGCAGTAGAGATTTGGGCTGCGCAGCTTAGTAATCGTAGCATAAGTTTCTGGTGCGATAACTTGGGAGTAGTTCAGGCCATAAACAATCAGAGGTCAGTCTGTCCTCAGGCTCTCAGTTTACTTAGGCGTCTGATACTTTTATGTCTAAAGGGGAACATTGATTTCAGGGCTAGGCACGTCCCGGTGTTGAAAACGAGATAGCGGATGCTTTATCTCGTTTTCAATGGCCTAGGTTTAGGTCATTGGCGCCTGCAGCCAGCGTTCATGACTTACCTTGTCCCGCTCATGTCTGGCAGATCATCGGACCGGCATCGATGGACTCGAGTTGAGAGCTTTGGCACCGAGCACCTTAAAGTCCAAGACGGCTGCATGGGATTCGTGGCTGGCTTTCTTAGCTGAAGTAGAACTGGGTAAGACTATCGAGGATAACATGTTGCAATTCGTTTGGATGTGGCACGAGCGGGGCCAGTCTAAGGCCGCAATGTCCGGTGCCTTAGCTGGCATTTCGTATTTTTCGCGCTTGCGTGGCTTGGTAGATCCAACCAAATCGTTTCTTCTTGCCAAAGCTTTAAAAGGTTGGGCTAGAGAGCAGGCGGGACCAGGTGACTCTTGGAGGCCGGTCGACACCGGTTTATTGAAGAAACTCCTGGTGACGGTGGCAGGAGTAGCCCTAGGCCAATATGAAGCCGTTTTGTTTAAATTAGCTTTTGTTTCGGCATTTTTTGGCGCATTGCGGGTAGGCGAGCTTGCGGCTGCTAGCCAGAAGGCAACAAGCTCGGGGATTCTTTTGAATAATGTGATGGTTAAGTCGGATTTGATCCTGCTCAAAATTCAGAGATCAAAAACCGACCAGTTGGGTAGGGGGCATTGGTTGTCGATCCCTGCGCATCCGGACCCGAGCATATGCCCAGTAAGCGTAGCTAAGCGTTACAATCTCCAGCGTCCGCAGGTCGGTTTGCAATGGCTAATTCACGAGGACCTTTCACCGCTGACACGTTTTCAATTCTCTGCAGTTTTTAAGCGGTGTTTGATAGCACCTGATTTGCCTGTTGAGCATTATGGCACACTCTCGTTTAGGATTGGCGCGGCTACCTGTGCGGCAGCAGCAGGCTCTTCCAGCGACGCAATCAAACGGTTGGGTCGTTGGAGGTCTTCCGCTTATAAAGGTTACGTGAGAGGCGACATGCTGCCTAATTAGACAGCGCTTCTGGCGAGTTTGTTTTTTGGGAAACCCAGTGCATTAAGCTACCCGCCGCTAGGGGGGGTTGGAGTTCTTTTCACCTTTTGCCCTCAATTGAGGTTTTGGTGTTGTTCACCTCCATCTGGGTCACTCAAACAACTCAGTTTTTCCCCGCCCTCGTTGTTGGTTACTTTATTTCGAATTATACACTAATGCTCCTTTAATAATTTTCCCCTTACAGGTTGTGGTAGGGTGTTCGATAGGGTGTGGATTGTGGGGCATTCATATGTGTTTTGGGCTTGCAGGCACCCCCTTGCTCGTGATAGCCCCGATAATGTGCGTTGGATTGGGGTGCGAGGCTTTCGTTGGAGTGGTCTGTTGTCTCTTCTTTGGGAGTCAGAGAAGAAATGGGGTGCCCCGGATTGCTTGATCATCCATCTAGGCGGCAATGATTTGGGCACGTGTAAGGGTGTTGAGATCATCCTGGCCATGAAAAGGGATTTTCAAACAATAGCTGAGCGTTGGCCGCAGGTGCAGTTAGTGTGGTCGGAGGTTATTCCTCGTAGGTTCTGGAGAGGGGAGCAAGGTGGCGCGGCTTTGGATAGGGTGAGGAGGAAACTGAATGCCGCAGTGTCTCATCATGTAGCAGGTCTGGGAGGGCTTGTCATCAAACACCCCCGTATCCGTTTTGAAGAGGTTGACTTCTATAGACCGGATGGAGTGCATTTGGCAGGAGAAGGTTTGGCTTTGTTTGTGTCAGCTATTTTGTCGGGCATTCGTGGCAGTTAGTGGTCCTATTAGCTGGTGCGGTACGTTGTCAGTGGACCCCATTTTTGGCGGAAAGCAGTGCTCCTCGGCGGCTCAATTCAGTGCAGCTGAACTTGGCTAGCATCCCCCCTTTGAGAGAGGCGAGTCGGTCACTGCCTTGGGGGAGGACCAGGTCTCCATCTTATGGAGGGATCAGCAATGTGCTAGATTAAGGGGGGATGGTACTACTCAAGACAGCTCACATTTGGTGGTGGATTAGCCACCTCCTTCTTAGTAATATACTCTCATATGGGCTGTAGCCGAGTTAGCACTGCATTTTTCGCCACCATGCTCGACTATTCAATTTCAATTTCTGATCCGATTTTAATAAATTTGGCTGCAACCTCTTTTTTGCAAATCTATATCGTTGTCAGTGTCGTTATTTTAGTTGAATAAGTTTAAGTTAAGTATGGTAGAATAATAAATAGCGACCGGCTCTGAATCAGGCCCTCTATTCCTTCGCTCCATGTTTTGTTGGTCCACGTTTTTGTCCCAGAGAAGTTCAATTACCCTATAAGTCACCCATAGGGTAATTGAACTTCTCTGGGACAAAAACGTGGACCAACAAAACATGGAGCGAAGGAATAGAGGGCCTGATTCAGAGCCGGTCGCTATTTGCGGTCGTTCGTTCAAAAAAAGGGGTGGCTATTCAAATGAACCGTTCGCTCTTTGCGGTCTGTTCACGCCTCTAGGTCCGAACGAGCGAACAAAACTTGCGGTCGTTTTTTGGGAAACTACGCCCCCTGGCCGCTCGCATCCTACGTCATGTCCTCTATTTATTAGATTAATCGAGTACATCGACCAGGGTATGAGCTGCTCGCTATTCTTGTGGTTGGTTTTTGCTACCACAATTTTGCGAGCAGTTCTGGCTATAAAATAACCCAGTGACATGGTCAATGACGCTGCTGTTTTAACTATGCACACCCATAAAACGCCCGTTTTGACCTTTAAGCACGCCTGCGATGGGATCTCCACTCCCCGTTTTCAAGCACCTTCCCCTGTTACCACCCACATACGCCTCTTTCTGTCACTCAAATTATCAGGCATTCGCTATTTTGCGAGCACATGACTTTCGACCGCACTGACTGGTTTGCGCATGCGTATAACGATCCATACGCATGCGCAGTTGGGCAAACATCGCTCGGAGCGAACGAGCGGCCGCTTACAAGCGGCTCTGAATCAGGCCCAGAGTCCGCAATGTACTACAATTTAAAGCTCCATAGAATCTGGAAATCTATTTGAAACATCTTTTCCAATCACTGGTTGTAGCCCTTACTGATTAGTCTTTGCTTATTGAAAAGCTATTTTATTGTTGTGTTATTTTATTATGCTATTTAGAGTGGGTATTCTAAACAGGTACTTGTATTGAAATTTTTCTACAATTGCAGCTTTGAACGCCTAGTCATTACCGTCCTCCTACCTATTAAATAAGACACATGAGAGTGTTTATAGCTCACTCCCTACACTCGCAATTCACCTACTTTTAGCTTTAATCGTTTCAGTACTCCCAATATTTTGGGCCCATTAGATCTATCACCTTTTGGTACAGGTTAGACCCACCCTTCCTTTCCAGAAACCTCCACCTCCCCGTAGTGGAGTGAATCACTGTTCTTTCTCAGCCTTCCCACAGCTCCCCCTTTTTTCCATCTAGTGCACTTCCTAGGCAACATCGATACTCCCCTTTGCCGTTTGTAGGTAGGAACTTGATCACTTAGCTATGTCTTTCAGCATGCTCTCACTCAATGTAAAAGGGCTCAACAGCCCAACTAAGAGGTCGCTTTTGAAGAAAATGATTACTTCTCATTATGGGGACTGACACCTTAGAGACACCTTATAAAAAAGGTGGCAACACCATCTTGGTATCACTCAGATTCCCTATTATAGAAAACTTCATATAGGATATATGTCATTGTGGTCTGTAAAGCAGGACATCAGGATATTATGGTAATTAATCTATATGCCCCTAATACTGGTCAGACAGATTTCGTTCACTTGCTCTTTGCTAACTTGCAAATTCGGCGTAAAGATTTGGTGCTGTTAGAGGGAGACCTTAACATGATTCTAACCCCTGACCTGGATAGCTCAGGATCAAGATATGGCCTTCCCCAACATTACACCTCTGGAATCCTTCGTAGTTGCCTGGCTGAGGCTGTTCTCTTTGATACTTGGAGGGTCCATAACTCGACTTCAAGAGACTATACATTTTCACGCCTGAGGTTTGGAATTGGTCGGAACAGGCGTGGGAGGCTGAAGAGGAGACTTGGGTAAAATAGATTAAGCTGGGTAGTTTGAGCCAGGACTTCCTCACGTATTACTGTGAGGAGGTAGATCAACTGGAGGGGATGATAGGCCTGAAGGAGAGGACAGTAAAATAATGTCTTTGTTAAACAGCCGGTTGGAATGAGAACTGGAGATGATGATATTGGACTGGGACCGATGATGTGGAATTGATGATGAGCAAAAGAGACTATAACTGGAGTTGAGGATACTGGATAAATGAGCAGTATCGGATTGCGACCGATGATGCTGAATTGAAGAGCAGGGTCTGTTTGAGACTGAGAATTGAAGAACTGGATCAGTTTGAGACCGATGTGGATGAATTGAGAAACTGGATTGGTTTGAGATCGATGTTGATGAATTGAAGAACTGGATCGGTTTGAGACCGATGTTGATGAATTGAGGAAGTGGATTGGTTTGAGACCAATGTTGAATATATCAGATGGGGCCGTCGATTGGAGTTATCAGATGGGACAGATGGTTGGAGGTATCGGATGGGACCGATGATTGCAGGTATCGGCTGGAACCGATGGAGGCAGATATGAACAAGTCTCTGTGGTAAGACCAGACTGGAATGCTAGATGGAATTAGAGACTTGATACCAGACTTGGAAATGGAATGTAATGGACTGGAACCATTCAGATACAGTTTACCTTTGGAGCTCAGCACAGAGCTGTAACTTCAGCAGAAGCAATGTTGTACTGGCAACAGAGGCCAGTCAGGAAATGGAATTTATGGGGGAGGATCCCCAGGGATTGGATGCTGCAATCAGCTAATCTGGGAGCAGTGCTCTGAGTGAAGGAAGAGCATCAGGTGACAGAGTCCAACATGGCTTCACCCATACTGTGGTTTAGGAGGGTACTCATGGTGTGCAGCTTGTGTGTCATCATGCTAAGGAGACACGCTATGAGTAAGGGACTGTGGAAAGCCATCTCCATGCTCAGCGACAGTGCACTGAGCGGACTTGGCAGGAGCAATACAGGCAGACCTCAGTACCAGCCAGGAGCGATGTGCAGCATGAGCAGAGTGATGCACAGCACAAGCGGACCTCAGCCCTAGCCTGGAAAGACACTGGAGAGGTAAGAAGGTGGTTTTTAGGGCCTGGAGCGTGACATTCACAACCCCATGGGACATACTCATGAATTCCTATGATTATGGAATGTTGTGTTGAGAGTTTTGGCTGGCCCCCAAAAACTCCCAAACACAACACTCTATAATCATAGGAATTTTGGCTGACCCCCACAGAAAAACAAAAGAGAACACATTAAAATTACACTCACGAGTGACGAACCTGTCCTGTCCCTCCCGCTGATGTTGCTCTTGCTCAGTCACAGCACTAAGGGCCTGATTCAGGGGCGGATACTAATGCGGTCACAACTGCATTGCCACACGCAATGCAGCTGTGAAAATATGTAAATGTCAGCAAAGTCCACCTGAGCATAAAGACGGTTATGCTTAGACATCGATGGAGGAAAACCATCTGGTACTCCCTCATCAATGCCAAAAGTATTCGACATCGGCCATAAACCATCGATGATTATGGATCTCATGAGTGAGCTGTAGCCTGGCTCCAGCTGTGGGCGCAGTAGCCAATAAGAGGCTGTCTGACTATTATTGGCTGCAGTGCTAAAACAAACACACTGCCGGCGGAGGCGTGTTGCTGCCGACCACACTGCCATGGACAGTGAACAGTGGCCCCTTGCAGGGCCCCCCCCACCCCCCCGCGCACTGCCCCAAACGACCTTTCCTGGATATGCCATTGGTGTCTAGCATTGTGCTTCTTTAATGTAGCCATCTCTGTCTGAGTATTATGTATGTTTTACGTGTTTCTGGAATAAAATGTGGTGTATGATCAACAACTATTAAATTCCACAATTGTTTGAGCTTCCTCTTAAATTTAACACATTATCAAGCAAAACATGAGTTGTTATAATCATTGGAAATTGTGACTAATGTCCAGGAACTTCCAAAAAAACACTACTCCCAGTTTCACAATTGCATTTCTTGTTTATAGTAACTATATTAAACTGTTTATAACGGCAATAAAATAACAGAGACTTCAAATAAAGTGCAATACATTATAACTACTAGTGTGATCGTTGCTCCCTACATAGTGTTTTCATAGCATTATCTTACAGGAAAGATGCAACTAGTATTACTTACTTTAATAGTAAAAGTATAAATAACACAGGGATCTGTCTAAGACCCAATACAGTTTTGCGCCGATAAGTTTCATTAGTTATTGCCACTATCACAGAGATAACAAATGTCTTTTTGAGGCAATTTAACAAAAAACTTTTGCCAAGACAGCAGCTCTGGTAAGAGTCGCTTTGTTATCACTTTACTGCAGAGTTCTAATTCGTCTTGCTGCAGATGAACGGCTCACACCCCCCTTCATTGTGAGGTCACTAAAAGAACATATTTTGTGTGTGATAATCAGGTTTATGACCCTTTTTATGACCTTGTTCATAACACATTTTACCTTTTGTCTGGCACAGCATAGAAATAAAATACTCCAAACAGGTTGGGTATGAGATCCCGGCGGTTGTGATGCCACTGGTCAGAATACCGACAGCGGCATCTTAACAGTCAGAATCCTGACACCCATAAGGACAGAAGGTAAGTCTAACCCTTACCCCTAACCTCCCCCCCAAGTGCCTAAACTTAACTACCCCTCCCCATACCCTAAACCTAACTCTCCGTCCCTTGTGCCTAAATTTAACCTCCCCCAGTGTCTAAACCAATCCTCCCCCTCCCAGCACCCTAAACCTAACCCTCCCCTCCCCCTTAGTGCCTAACCCTCACCATAATGCCTAACCCTGCACCTGACCCTCCGCCTAACGGCGCCGATATTTCGCCCATCATCATCCCGCACGCCAGGATGCTGACGACATCCCCTCCAAACAACAGAGCTGACACATATGATACATTATTATAAACTTCATTATCAACAGACATACTGTAGGAACCTTGTGCAAATGCATATTTTTTTTTAGGAAGGTCATACTTGAGAATCGGGTTGGAATTATCTGTTTCAGCTCAAATCAAGCCTAATCAAGTTGATATAAGCATACTGTAGATCAATTTGCATATTTGCATGTTTTTTTCTTATTTTTGCTTATTTTTATATATCATCCTACATCTGATTATGAAATACAAATAACTTAGAAAGGAACAATATGTTATTACTCTATGTTCAGGATGGTAGCTATGTTTGACGTATTTAATGTGGCTCCATCACCAATTTGTAAATAGGTGTGATGGCCCTCTCGAATATGGATTATAAAATATTTTGCTTTGATATAACTTCCCTGCAAAAATTATTATAGAGACCTGAAATTGTCACATTGTTCTCTATGAACATAACATTTGGAGGGTACCGTAAAATCTTATCTGACCTGCTGATCATGAAGTTGGGTCCTAGACCAAAAATCCAGCTATGGTGTTGAATCAATTAGACTCGTCCCACAAGTCGGTGCACTTGCGGTAGATCCGGATGCTCTGATTTTGTTTGCAGACTCATAAGGCTGAGTACAAAACTTTGAGAGTCTGGGAGTGAGAACAGGTTTCATTGCTGACATTTCCACACCATTGCAACGGCTTCTCACCCCCCACGCGGCTAATTGAGATGCCGATTTGTCAAGATACAGACAATTTAGAAGACACTCAGGTGTCTATTTACTAAGCAGTGTTAGGAGTCAGAGTGAAAAGTGATAAGAAAGTGATAAGGTGCCAGCCAATCAGCTCCCAACTGCCATCTCATAGGCTGTGTTTGAAAAATGACAGTTGGGAGCTGATTGGTTGGCACCTTATCACTTTATTATGATTTTCACTCTGTCTCCTAACACTGCTTAGTAAATAGACCCCTCAGCTTCTCCAAATCTAAGCATTTCACATGACTTTGAGTTAAATTCACCATAGTAAATTGTCACAGCAGCACTGGTCCCTCGGGTCTCCAGTGCTCTGTTCGTGGACAGGTGGTGGACCGGCACCCGCCGCAGTAGTCTCCTCGCTGCCATCGGTTCTCTCCTGCCCACTGCAGGGACCGCTGGCATCTTCCTGGCTGCTGCTGCTTGCAGCTTTGGTTGCAGACGGCCGTGGGTCTGAATGGAGTGTGCAGGCTTCTCTACTTGAGATTTAAAGAGATAGGCATGCCACACATGACATTAAGTTTGCCTAAATTTGAATTCCCTCTCTATAAAAGGGAGTCTCTGGGCACTGGTCAAGTGCCAGTGTATTATCCTTCATCCCTTTGTTCCCAGTGAACTCCCAGTGCAAGTTATATGTGTTCTGATCTGTCTTATGATTCTCCTCATTTACTCCTCTGTTACAGTTCCTAGTGATTTCCTGGTTTTGACATTGTCTATTAATCTGACCTGATTCTGCTCACCCCCTGGTACCGCATTGCCCATCTGCTTCTGACCGTATTTTAGTCTCTACTCATCTGTTCTGGGTATACACCAACTCCAAACATCTGGCCAGCTTCTATACCATCTATCCAAGAGTTGTGACATTAATTAGGAGACATTATGTCTGGATCTAGTACAAACCTTGTGCTTTACAATTACACTATGGGGTAAATTTACTAAAGTGAGAGTTTTTAGAAGTGAGTTTTAAAAGTGATGTTGCCCATAGCGACCAATCAGATTCTACTTAACATTTAACTAGCACCTTCTAGAAGATAATAGCTAGAATCTGATTGGTTGCTATGGGCAACATCACTTTTAAAACTCACTTCTAAAAACTCTCACTTTAGTAAATTTACCCCTATGTATTCCCTGGTAATCTTTGTATCAGCCCTACATTGACTGTAATCCTTCAATCAAAGTACTGCTTCAGCTTTGGTTTCTCCACACACTCAGCCATCTTATTATGTTCCTCAATGGTTTTATGACTGTTGTCGAAGCTGGATAATTGGCTGAGACAGAATCGGTTAAAATTTAAATCTGCACAACACCATTTTGTGAATGGCAACAAGACGCCATTTTGCGAATGGCCGCTCAGCGCCATTTTAGCGAATCTCACACATTATAAGTACATATGGCAATGCTATTATTTAGTGTTGTGCGATTCCCACGCAATAGAACAATGTTAAAAGTCCTCATTATATGAATACATACATTTACTAAAACATATAATATGACCAACCCTGCAAAACACGTACCACGGTGTACTTCACAAACACGTAGACGCACAATGCTAACTAGTGGCTTTTCTTAATATCCTTACACTTACACACTGCACACTTACATAAAAAGGTTCCCTAGCATTAAGGTTAATATTTAAGGTTTTATTCATTATCAGTAATGTTGTGAAATACATGTTATTTGATATCTAAGCTTTAGTACATGATAAGCAGACCGTGTTTGGTGTCATTCTAAACCACTATGTATTTGCAGATTACCGGTTCCATCTGTGAGGAAATCGCAACATGCGTCTGCAAATTATGGATCATAGAGAGTTAGGCATTAAAATGTACTCTATAATGCAGCCAGTTTAGACTTGTTATTCAGCGGGAAAATGGACACAAAGAGCTGTTGGAGGCTGGACTGTGATCATACAAATTGACCTATGAACTGTATTGTAATAGAAGAACCAGGAAGAAGAACCAATGGAATCATGCCAACCTGTTCTATTGTATTGCCTATCTCTGTACGGGTATATATGCAAGCTCTCTGAATCTATCTAGTCAGTCATCTTCTTCTTCATTGTGACGGAGGTTTCATCTTTGATGCCTGGATCTGGATCCAGAGCGCATGCGTATGTAACGACTGTACCTTGTGACTGTATAATTTGTTTGCGCTAATTGTATTTAGATCACAGCGTGTAACTATCTGCTTTTTGGTGATTAATATCTTTTTGTGCTTTGGAACCACAATCAAAGTCTGAAAGCAATTATTTCTTGTGCGACTTATAAAGCTAAATAGCAACATTTTAGAGTGTATAGATAGGTAGGAATCAATACTGTATTACTGAATTCTTGCCAGGAATACAGATACTTTTTGGAAGAATATTTTAATTAGTTTTCCCAGCCAAATTTGTGGGTGCTGAAGGATTATTTAGAAGAAAACCAGCAGAAAGACTTCATGAAGCACTCTAAATCCACTGTAGGGGGCGCCATAGTTTTCTTGAGTATCATAAATTGTGTAGGGTGGAATGCCACAGCCAGGGCACCCTCTCACCGAGTCTCTCCGGCCAAAGAATTCGCACCCCAAGCCAGTCAGCCCAAGCTGGAGATCTCAGGGAAGGTGGGGACCTCCCCCCAATAAAGGGGTCCCCCCTCTCCCGACACCCCAGGCTTAGTCTGAAGTCCGGGGCTCTTTTCCGCACCCCTTGAGTGGTGGGTACGGGGGTAATAGTATTGTAAATAGTGTAAACTATTGTTTTTTACCGTGGAACTACAGGTGCCAGCATGCCTGTCCTATGGCACTTTTGGAACTACAAGTACCATCAGGCGGCCCGCACCCATACCCCTTCTGTAAAAAAAAGTTAAAAAACCACAACTCACACACCGTGTCAAGTATAACTTTATTACATACACCTACCTCACTCACACATACTTACCTGTTGCCCGTCGCTCAGTCCCCTTCTCTAGTAGAATAAAATGGAGGTTCCTGAGAAAAAAACCCACAATACTCCCCTTTTTCCTGGCGCCGGTCTCCGTTGCATGTGTGTGACCACATACACCGCTAACCTGCTACTGACTGCTCAGTGTGAACTGTCAGGAGCCGCAGCCAATCAGCGGCAGCTAACTGTAGAGCAGACACTCATTGGCTCCGGCTCATGACAGTTCCCACATGGGCTGGTCAGTCAGGAGCCAATCAGTGGCCGCTCTACAGTTAACAGTTAATTAAGCCTTTTATTTACAGGTAGACCACACAAGCAGCCTTCACATATCTCACTAATATGTGCAGGCTGCTTGTTCGGGTGAGTAAGGCAGAGAGAAGAGGGTGAGTAATCTCCTTCTAAACTTGCTACTCGGGGGACAAATCTCAATCTGCTTCACCATCGGCCATCTCACTTTCAGCTAAACTCACTTAGTAAATTTGTGAGTTTCATGAGCCTCAATTCACCCGAGTTCTGGCATTGCTAATCGAGCTGAAAATTAAAATACCTCAATCAAACTCGATTCTTAGTAAATGTACCCCTAAGGCAGTGGCGTAACTATGGAGGGTGCAGGGGGTGCGGTTGCTATGGGGCCCGGCGGCTTAAGGGGCCCGCCGGCCCAGCGATCGCACCCCCTGCACTTTCCATATGCCGGGCGCCCGCTGAGATTGTGTTACCAGCGGACGCCCGACTCCCACTCAAACCTCCAGCGGCAGCCGGAGGACGGAGCTCACTCCGTCTTCCGGGTCCCGCAATGCACTATGGGAGTGACGTCATGACGTCACTCCCATAGTGCCGAGGAGCGGACGCCGGGGACGGAGCTCAGGAATGAGCTCCGTCTTCCGGGTCCCGCAGTGCACTATGGGAGTGACGTCATGACGTCACTCTCATAGTGCCGAGGAGCGGGCGACGGGGCGGTCGGCGGCTTCACAGGAGCGGGGATAGGGTAAGTTTTTTTTGTTTGTTTTGTGTGTGCGCACGCGCCCGCGCGCGTGGGGGGAAGTTACTGGGATCTCACTACTGGGGGCATTACAGAGGGCTCACTACAGGGGGCAGCTACAGGGGGTCGCTACTGGGGGCATTACAGGGGGCTTACTATTGGGGGAAGCTACAGGGGGTCACTACTGGGGTCTCACTACTGGGGGCAGCTACTGGGGGCTCACTACTGGGGGCAGCTACAGGGGCTCACTACTGGGGGCATTACAGGGGGCAACTACAGGGGGCTCACTACTGAGGGAAGCTACAGGGGGTCACTACTGGGGGCAGCTACAGGGGGCTCACTACTGGGGCAGTTACTGGGGTCTCACTACTGGGGGCAGCTACAGGGGCTCACTACTGGGGGCTCACTACTGGGGGCAGCTACAGGGGGTCACTACTGGGGGGTCACTACTGGGGGCAGCTACAGGAGGTCACTACTGGGGGCAGCTACAGGGGATCACTACAGGGGGCTCACTACTGGGGGCAGCTACATAGGGCTCACTACTGGGGGCAGCTACAAGGGGCTCACTATTGGGGGCATTACAGGGGGCTCACTACTGGGGGCAATTACAAGGGGCTCACTACTGGGGGCATTACAGGGGGCTCATTACTGGGGGCTCACTACTGGGGGCACTGCGTAAGGAGCACCATTACAGTGGGCATTGCATAAGGGGCACCATTACAGTGGGCATATAATGTTTTAGGGGAACTACTGTGGTTATTGTGTAAGACCTAAGTTATGGGGGGGCCTTAAAAATGTTGCTATGGGGCCCAAAAAGTTCTAGTTACGCCCCTGCCCTAAGGGGTATATTTATTAAGCCCCTTTGTTGTAAAACTGCTGTTTCAGGTAAATCAGGTAACTGCCAGAATAAAAATCCATTCCCTCTAATCCCAAAATTATAGGAAAGGCTTAGAGCTGCCAGAGCCTTCACAGAGGCTTGTGGCACTGTCATTTTGTGTGACATTCTATAATTTACCATAAGTACATGAGACTCAAGCTAAATGTGTCAGTGGGACGGAAAATGGTTTTGTCATACTATGGAGTTGCTGGTACATTTTAATAAAGGGTCTAAAGAAGTGATCTGAGGAAATGTAGAGCTACATTTATATGCAGTTTGATATATAAATGTTTTTCTAAATTAACACAAAGGAATTGGACTGGGATTGGACTGCTACGCACATTGAATTCATTACAGAATACGGTGGTTCTTCATCTGAGGACAGAAAAAGCACCCCCCCCCATTTATGTAATATCTGCATTCATGATTATGAGCATTTTCCAACTGTTGCTCTATTATCACTTTGTACTAGGGGTGTGCACCGGCCACTTTTCGTGTTTTGTGTTTTGGTTTTGGATCTGGATCTTTCTTCGTGTTTTGGATCTGGATTGGTTTTGCCAAAACCACCCTTGCGTGTTTTGGGTTCTGGGTTTTGTGTTTTGGATCTGTATTTTTTTGAAAAAAAGCATAAAAACAGCTAAAATCACAGAATTTGTAGGTTTTTCTGCTCCTATGCTATTATTAACCTCAATAACCTTAATTTCCACTCATTTCCAGTCTATTCTGAATACCTCACACCTCACAATAGTGTTTTTATGTCCAAAAGGTTGCACCGAGGTAGCTGGATGACTATGCTAAGCGACACAAGTGGGCGGCACAAACACGTGACCCATCTAGGCGTGAAACTGCAGTGGCAGACAGGATGGCATTGAAAAACTAGGCCCCAAACTGTACATAATGCAAAGAAAAAAAAGAGGTGCAAGATGGAATTGTCCTTGGGCCCTCCCACCCACCCTTATGTTGTATAAACAGGACATGCACACTTTAACAAACCAATCATTTCAGCGCCAGGGTCTGCCACACAACTGTGGCTGAAATGATTGGTTCGTTTGGGCCCCCACAAAACAAGCTGGCAATTTATCTGTCCCTGCACAAACTGGCTCTACGGAGGCAAGATGTCATCCTCATCCTCCTCATCCACCGATTCCTCACCCTCTTCAGTGTGTACATCCTCATCCTCACAGAGTATTAATTCGTCCCTGCTGGAACCACAGGTCCCTCTGTACGTTCTGGAGGCTGGTCTCCCTGGAAGAGTTGATAATTCATTTTATGAACATCATCTTCTCCACATTTTGTGGAAGCAACCTCCTACGCCTTTCGCTGACAAGGTTCCCGGCTGCACTAAACACTCTTTCGGAGTACACACTGGAGGGGGGGCAACTCAGGTAAAATAGAGCCAGTTTGTACAGGGACCTCCAAATTGCTTCTTTTTCCTGCCAGTACAGGTACGGACTGTCTGACATGCCTACTTGGATGCTGTCACCGATGTAATCCTTTAACAGACAGACGCACGCTTGTCGCTGCTGCTTTGAGGATTCAAGTGCGGCTACAGCCCACACAATTCACAAAGACAGAAAAAAAAAAGAATATTTTTATTGTTTGTGGAGCACACTTTGAGGGTTACACCACCCTTTAACAGACAGAAGCACGCTTGTCGCTGCTGCTTTGAGGATGCAAGTGCGGCTACAGCCCATACAATTCACAAAGACAGAAAAAAGAAGAAGAATATTTTAATTGTTTGTGTAGAACACTTTGAGGTGTCACCACCCTTTAACAGACAGACGCACGCTTGTCGCTGCTGCTTTAAGGATGCAGGTGCGGCTACAGCCCACACATTTCACAAAGACCAAAAAAAAAAGAACAATATTTTAATTGTTTGTGTAGAACACTTTGAGGTGTCACCACCCTTTAACAGACAGACGCACGCTTGTCGCTGCTGCTTTAAGGATGCAGGTGCGGCTACAGCCCACACAATTCACATAGACAGAAAAAAAAAGAACAATATTTTAATTGTTTGTGTAGCACACTTTGAGGGTGTCACCACCCTTTAACAGACAGACGCACGCTTGTCGCTGCTGCTTTGAGGATGCAAGTGTGGCTACATCGCACACAAGTCACAAACACATTAAAAAAATAGTTTTTTATTTTTTGGAACACTTTGAGAGTTACACCACCCTTTAACAGACAGACGCACGCTTGTCGCTGCTGCTTTAAGGATGCAGGTGCGGCTACAGCCCACACATTTCACAAAGACCAAAAAAAAAAGAACAATATTTTAATTGTTTGTGTAGAACACTTTGAGGGTGTCACCACCCTTTAACAGACAGACGCACGCTTGTCGCTGCTGCTTTAAGGATGCAGGTGCGGCTACAGCCCACACAATTCACATAGACAGAAAAAAGAAGAATATTTTTATTGTTTGTGTAGCACACTTTGAGGGTGTCACCACCCTTTAACAGACAGACGCACGCTTGTCGCTGCTGCTTTAAGGATGCAGGTGCGGCTACAGCCCACACATTTCACAAAGACCAAAAAAAAAAGAACAATATTTTAATTGTTTGTGTAGCACACTTTGAGGGTGTCACCACCCTTTAACAGACAGACGCACGCTTGTCGCTGCTGCTTTAAGGATGCAGGTGCGGCTACAGCCCACACATTTCACAAAGACCAAAAAAAAAAGAACAATATTTTAATTGTTTGTGTAGCACACTTTGAGGGTGTCACCACCCTTTAACAGACAGACGCACGCTTGTCGCTGCTGCTTTAAGGATGCAGGTGCGGCTACAGCCCACACAATTCACAAAGACAGAAAAAAAAAGAACAATATTTTAATTGTTTGTGTAGCACACTTTGAGGGTGTCACCACCCTTTAACAGACAGACGCACGCTTGTCGCTGCTGCTTTAAGGATGCAGGTGCGGCTACAGCCCACACATTTCACAAAGACCAAAAAAAAAAGAACAATATTTTAATTGTTTGTGTAGCACACTTTGAGGGTGTCACCACCCTTTAACAGACAGACGCACGCTTGTCGCTGCTGCTTTAAGGATGCAGGTGCGGCTACAGCCCACACAATTCACAAAGACAGAAAAAAAAAGAACAATATTTTAATTGTTTGTGTAGCACACTTTGAGGGTGTCACCACCCTTTAACAGACAGACGCACGCTTGTCACTGCTGCTTTAAGGATGCAGGTGCGGCTACAGCCCACACAATTCATAAAGACAGAAAAAAAAAGAACAATATTTTAATTGTTTGTGTAGCACACTTTGAGGGTGTCACCACCCTTTAACAGACAGACGCACGCTTGTCGCTGCTGCTTTGAGGATGCAGGTGGAATCTAGACGGGATTTGGAACCGAGGACACACTACCTCCATCAATTGTCTAAATCCCACTGCACTAATGTCGGATACCGGACGCACGTCTAACACCAACATAGCAGTCAAGGCCTCAGTTATACGTTTTGCTTCAGGATGACTGCTGTCGTACTTCATCCTCATCGCTAGGGACTGTTGGAGGGTCAATTGTTTAGTAAAAGTAGTGATGTTCCTACTTCCTCTCTGGGATGATGAACAACTCCCAGCAGCAGCAACAGCACTAGGAGGAAGTGGTTCTTGATCTTTCCCTATTTTATTTTTATCGGAGAAAGTTTGGTCCTCCATTTATGTTATATTGATATATATACGTGCGGCTAAAGCGCACACAAACACAGAAAATATTATTTTATTTTTGCTGGAGAGTAGTGCACTTTGTGGGTTACACCACCCTTTAAGAAATGAGCCAGCCGGCTCTTTACTTATGGGACACAGGCGCACGCTTGGCGCTGCTCCTTTGTTGATGCACGTGCAGCCACAGTGCACACAATTCACAAACACAGAAAATAATTTTTTTTTTGGTTTGGACTGGAGTGTACTTTCGGGGGTTACAGCACCCTTAACGGTCAAGCCAGCCGGCCCTTTACTTATGACACAGGCGCACGCTTGGCACTACTTTGTTGATGCACGTGCGGCTACTGCGCACACAATTCACAAACACAGAAAATAATTTTTTTTTTGGTTTGGACTGGAGTGTACTTTCGGGGGTTACAGCACCCTTAACGGTCAAGCCAGCCGGCCCTTTACTTATGACACAGGCGCACGCTTGGCACTACTTTGTTGATGCACGTGCGGCTACTGCGCACACAATTCACAAACACAGAAAATAATTTTTTTTTTGGTTTGGACTGGAGTGTACTTTCGGGGGTTACAGCACCCTTAACGGTCAAGCCAGCCGGCCCTTTACTTATGACACAGGCGCACGCTTGGCACTACTTTGTTGATGCACGTGCGGCTACTGCGCACACAATTCACAAACACAGAAAATAATTTTTTTTTTGGTTTGGACTGGAGTGTACTTTCGGGGGTTACAGCACCCTTAACGGTCAAGCCAGCTGGCCCTTTACTTATGACACAGGCGCACGCTTGGCACTACTTTGTTGATGCACGTGCGGCTACTGCGCACACAATTCACAAACACAGAAAATAATTTTTTTTTTGGTTTGGACTGGAGTGTACTTTCGGGGGTTACAGCACCCTTAACGGTCAAGCCAGCCGGCCCTTTACTTATGACACAGGCGCACGCTTGGCACTACTTTGTTGATGCACGTGCGGCTACTGCGCACACAATTCACAAACACAGAAAATAATTTTTTTTTTGGTTTGGACTGGAGTGTACTTTCGGGGGTTACAGCACCCTTAACGGTCAAGCCAGCCGGCCCTTTACTTATGACACAGGCGCACGCTTGGCACTACTTTGTTGATGCATGTGCGGCTACTGCGCACACAATTCACAAACACAGAAAATAATTTTTTTTTTGGTTTGGACTGGAGTGTACTTTCGGGGGTTACAGCACCCTTAACGGTCAAGCCAGCCGGCCCTTTACTTATGACACAGGCGCACGCTTGGCACTACTTTGTTGATGCACGTGCGGCTACTGCGCACACAATTCACAAACACAGAAAATATATTATTTTTTTAGCACTTGGGGGGAGCACCCCTGATGGACAGAGCACCCCCTGGACAACACTGCAGCGCTCCTTTAGGACTGGGACACTGCACAGGACTTTGGAGTGGACACAGCCCCTATGGAGAACTGACTGCACAACACAGTCCAGCCAGCCCCTATGGACTTTGAAGTAGTGGACACAGCCCCTATTAACAACAGCAGCACAGCACAACACAGCCAGCCCCTATGGACTTTGAAGTAGTGGACAACAGCAGCACTACACTACACTACACTACACAGCCCTAACTCCCACCCTCCCTCTTCACTGTCCACAGCCGAGTGAGAAAATGGCGCCGACGTGGGTACCTTATATAGGATCCAAAACCCGCGAGACTCGGAAGGCGGGATGATGACGTTTTGCCTCGATTTCAGATCCGAGTCAGGCGGGAAAAGTCGAGCCTGATTCGGATCGGACTCGGATCGGGGGGGCTCGGGGGGGTTCGGATTTCAGAAATCCGAACCCGCTCACCCCTACTTTGTACTAGTACAAATGGTGCAGAATTCCCCTTTCCCCTTTTCTAGATTTATTAACACATGGAGATCAACATGTTCTGCATATACAGCCATATATTCATTATATACGGAGCTGTTCAGTTACTTACCTCTGCCAGTGCTGTACAGCTGCTATGGTCATGGCCTGGGACCCAACATAAGTACTTCATAGTGCCATTTGGCTGCCGAGTCCATCACATGAACAACAGCACAATTTGCATCTTTAGTTCCTAGATAGGGGCTTGACAAATGAGCATCTTTTCCCATCATATCAGAGCTCAATGTGTAATGAAGTTCGTTCACTGGGTGATTTTATGACCAGAGTCCAAGCCATGAATGGCCATATTGGACAGACTATGGGTAGAGCATGGCATAACATTAATAGTAGAGTATCGCGGCTCCATCGTACGCATGCGCGAGACCCGGATAGTGACGGGCAAACAGTCGCTCCGGGTCTCGTACCAAAGGGGGCGTGCTGTCGATGTTGAGTGACAGCACGCCCCCTTTGGTGGGCGAGCCGGGGGTGTGGCTGCCCAGACGGAGGCGTTCCCAGGGGAGTCAGTGGGAGTGCTTACTCCAGGGTCTCGTACAAGGGTCTCGTCGCAAGCCCGATGGTCGCGATGGTCTTGACCATCTTCCTGGCCGCTCGCTATAGCTGTGGGTGGTCAGCTATACGAGCAGCCAGGAGGCCGCTCTAAAAATCAAGAAGGACGGCCCTGATTCAGAGCGAGCGCTCTGTCAGAATCAGGGCCTATGTGCTGTTACATGAATGCAGTCAGGTTACTTGCCCTAACTGCATCAGAAGTTCAATGACCCCTTACAATAATATTAGCTAACTTACAAACTCACTTTACATATTGTCACTCCCTACAGTGGTATGAGATGTAGAATAGTGTGCTCTGGTACCCCATGGCCACCTAGTGCACAGGTTCTCAAACTCGGTCCTCAGGACCCCAAACGGTGCATGTTTTCTAGGTCTCATCACAGGTGAAATAATTAGCTCCATCTGTAGAACCTTTTAAAATGTGTCTGTGAGTAATGAATAAACCTGTGCAGCTGCTGGGTGACCTGGAAAGAGTGTCCTGTGTGGGGTCCTAAGGACCAAGTTATAGAACCACCGACCTAGTGAATCAGAATTGAATACAAGCACATTGCAGAGAAAATTAGAGAAACATTATGCATACAATTTCCAGTCTGCACTTCAATGTTCTTCTTTATGTACATTCATAATAGGCGCTAAGCAAAATCACTGAAAAGTGAAGACAGAGAAAGGTTAATGGCTAGACTGCTTGTTATTGACATAAAACATTTCAAAGCAAGTGGTTTGTATTTGAATCATCACTTAAACAGTGTGTTGGGCAATAGTATAACATTGCACATAAGACATATCACATGAATAGTGGTTGTATTTGTAACCTTCATGTACTGAGTGCTGTTAGGTGACTACATTGAAGTTGGTCAATGACACCATTTGACCAAGAGGATTAGCAAACAACAGTCATAACAGCGGCCGGAAAAATCCCAGCACCTGCTTCTCTGAATCCAAAATCAATGGAACTAGTTACTAATGAGAGATTAGCTAAAGTTTGCTGAGAGTAGTGCTGGGCCAAGTTACTATTCATTCTGCTCTTGTACAGTTTCTGGAATTAAAATGTCATACGCTTTACATTTTTCTAAATGAGCCTAGGGGTCACCGTCTTATTCTATAGGTTGGGACATAAAAAATAATGTAAAGACATTTTAAAAGAAAGCTGCACTCCCAGAATAATCACCCTACCTAGTCTGGGGTCTGCTCTGTGCAAGGCTCAGTGACCTGTCTCTCAGCACTGGACAGAAAACGGCTGTGTGACACCTAAGGTCCCCATACACGGTGCGATATGCACCTTGCGATGCAATGGCCGATACGATGGCTGACATGGGCAGTCCCTATATACGGAGCGATCGGGCAGCCGATATGCCAGCGCCTGCAACATGAGATCGTATATCGCCCCCCCAGATCAACTGAACATGCAGAAAGATCTGGAGGAGCGATGTACAATCCCATGGGAGAGCGCACTGGCCGATATCATACCCACGCACGGTACGATATAGCAGCGATATCATTCCAATCCATCGGATCGGCTACTATATTGCACCATATATGGGGGCCTTTAGGGTGGGATGTTGGTGAACTGGAAGAATAAACAAAACCGCAATAATAAAGATTTGTAAGAGATTGAAATATTCTGTCACTTATGTAGAATCTAAACAGTGAATAATACTGTTAAAAAGCTATATTATAAATAAAATCTGGATCTTGGCTAAAATAGTATAGTCAGGGTCACACCCACTTATAAAAAAAAATCTGTGGTACTATGAAGCAGTGGAGGACTGCTGTTCAGTGGCAATAGCCCCCCTGACCCCACTGCAGCCCAGCACACAGCAGCATGAGCTGAGTTGGGGAGAGAGGCTGCTGCTGCTCCTGACAGGTAGAGGAGGGGCGGGGGGTGCTGTCGGACCCCTCCAACAAACCCGGGTAATTAGTACCCACACATCCCCACAGGCTTGCCGACAATCTGACTGCCTCTTCCGGGAGGAGGCAGCTAGCTCGGCACAGTGTGGGGGAGGGCGAGATGCGATTTTGAGGGCGGGGTGGCTGATCATCACGGCACCCTCCCCCGCTACACAATGCTGGGTTTGCAGAGATTGTGTAGCCGGGGGCAGGGCCACGATGATGTGAATCAGCGCAAATCGCGTCATCAACTCCCTCCAGACCAGCTGCTAATACAAGGTGGGAACGGATGCCGACGGGTGAGGGTGGGTGGTGCTGACCGGGAGACTTTCCAACTCTTCCAGGGGGCCAGGAGTGATACCCGATTTTCGGGAGGCTCCCGGCCTTTTCAGGAGTAGGCAAGTATGCATCCCCACCCTCTCAGCAGCCCTGAGTATAGTCATACCTCAGAACAGTCCCAGATAAATATACACCTCGATCAGGGACAGGCAGCTGTCAATTGTCTCTCTCTCACTCACTGGTCGGTGGGTCCTCCGCCTGGCGTTGCAGTGCGCAGCTGAGGTAGCTCCTCCATTGATCCTCTTTTTTGGCACAGCACACCACACACAGAGAGCACGGGGCTTGACGACATCATGTACATTGCGCCTGTAAGCTGCTGGTCTAAATGCTATTGCTGGCAGTGGCACTGCTTATAACAACTTAACAAGGCAGGGGAACAAACTAGCTCCTCTCGTTCATGGCCGGGCAATGAAATCAGTTCCTGTTCTGGATCACCCATTAACCAGATCGTCTATCTGCCTGAATTTAAATGTAACTTATGTCTGCAGGCGCCCAATCCACCCCCAGACCACCCCTTAGTTATGCCCATGACAATGCTGCATGGCTGCCTCAGCCTGCATGTCAGAAGACACAGTAGTGCAGTGAGTGCAGCTGTAAAGACGTTGAGAAAGCAAGCAGCAGGCAAGGCGGCTCTCCAGCCTCTCAAGACTTGCCCCGCGGACTGCATTGCATCGGCCCTGGAGATATTTATACCAACAGGAAGGCTATACATAAATATCATAAGGTTTGGGATCGACGGTGTCGATTCGTTTTGGTAGCAATAGTTTCTCCTTTATCCTCCAGTGAGGTGAACAATTCTTTGTATGTTACCTCTTTGTTAGATACTTATATGCTGCTGAGTTGGAGATCGGAATACCAATTAGAAGGATCCTTCACAGTTGAAATACGCCACAAATGTACACAGTATTAGAGTCCCGTGGCATAATGCGGATTGGAGTAATGGCTCGCTTGATCACTTTTTCCATATAAAGGTGTCAGAGTCCCTATGTATCACCATCATATGTCAAAAGCTCTTACCTATTTCCTGGTCCTGGCGCGTTTTGTCATGTGACTTGTGACTTCAACAGAGGCTGAACACTTTATGCTTTTCTGGTCTAATTACTGTCACTCGTCTGTGACATTTTGCTATTTACCTGTATGTGTTTGAGTCCCATGTTTCTCTGTGATTAACATTGCACTGTTCTAACTTCCATGGTCTTTTTTGCTTGTCTGTTATTGATTTTGTTTCTTTTTTCCTCACAATAAAGATGACTAGATTGACAAAAAAAAATGGACTGAAAAAGAACAAAAACGAGGGAGACATAAAATATGTTTTTAGCCATGGATCCTGTAACCTCTTGCACATTACTTGGCCATATTTCAGGTTCAGTTGTGGACATTGGCCCTCATTCAGAGCCGTACGCTATGAGCAGAGCGCACGCTCTGAATGAGGGCCGGGCTCCATTTTCATGGAGCGTCCTCCTGGACGCTCGTATAGCTGTGGGTCACCACCCACAGGCTATACGAGCGTGCTTTTTGATGGCCGCGATGGTCGAGACCATCGCGACCATCGAAATTGCGAGCCGGAGCCTGCGGTTGAGGTTTTCAACCGCAAGCTCCGGAGTGATTTTGGCTCTATCAGAGCCAAAATCACTCCCACTGACATCACTAGTGATGTCAGTGGGCCGGCTTCTGACGGGAGGCGTTCCCGTGGGAACGCCCCCGTCAGGGAGGCACGCCCACCAAAGGGGGCGTGCTGTCAATCAACAGTGACAGCACGCCCCCTTTGATCGGACACAACGAGCGAAGGACTTTCCTTCGCTCGTCGCGTCTGGCGCATGCGCACGACGGAGCTCCCTCCGTCGTGCGCATGCTCAGTGCACAACATCGACCCACTTGCGAGCGGACAGCCGCTCGCGAGTGGGTCTGAATCAGGCCCATAAACCATATTTACTTACTTCTCTAAAACACAAGATTAATTTAAAAACTGAAACCATTTACATATTTGTACATCACATTTTCTCAGAAATGTTCCACTTATTTACTGGTTAACCCCTTAATGGTTTCATAATGCAACAGCCTAATACAGCTCTTGGCATAATGCAGATTTCAGCATGGTATGGAATCGGTGCCTGCTAATCACTGGTAAAATGAAAACTCTTAGCTGTGTCCATCCATGGTTTCCCAATCCACCTATTCTCAAACAATAGGTCCTCAAAATAGGGATATATCATGAATCTAACGGATTTGTGTGCACAAGAATTGCTTGGACCCCTTCCCATATGAAACAAGGGGAGAATGGTTAGGGAACATATGAGAAATATACCATGCCCACTATTCCCTTGTTACAGATGCTTCCCACATTCTTCCCTTGTGATGTGTGTCCCAAGGTCCCTCACCCATTTCTTGCTGCTTCAGAGTCCATTTAGGGGGTCTGGTTTTACAAGCAGTTCTCATCACTGGTGCTCCATGGTTTTATACTGGCCAGGGGTACCAGGACGGGTCCAGTGCTGCGTAGCATTGGGACTGGTGTCTCTAGTAGCCCTGAACATTTGTTTGGGCCCTCGCAGATGACTGGGCACGATGCTGAATAGCACAGACTGTTATAAAAAGGGAGAGAGGGGTTATTTTAAATTCATATTTTTTTTATACTTATGAAAGACAAGATATAATAATTATACTGTTAGATCAATTGGCTTCCACACAAAAATATCCTTAGTGAGTATGTGTATGTGGTAGGGAACATATATTATAAATTATGAATGTGCAAATATTCTCTGTAAAACGCTGTGGAATATGCATGCACTATATAAATAACTGTTAATAAATGAATAAATGCACGTCTCATGCCCCCTCTATGCTCCCTTTCTCTGTGTAAACTCTGCAACTACTCACTAAAGACCTATTGAAGAGCTTTGTAGTAAGTCATCTCCAACACAATATTTAATTCAATGAGCTAACAAGGGTACAGGTTGAGTCTCCCATATCCAAATATTCCGAAATACGGAATTATTTTGGCATGACTGAGATAATGAAACCTTTGATTTTTGTTGGTTCAATGTACACAAACTTTGTCTAAGGCACAAATTATTAAAAAGGTGTATATGAAACATAACTGAATTTTATGTATGTACACAAACTTTGTTTGAGTCACAAAATGATTGAACATATTGTATAAAATGACCTGCAGGCTGTGTGTATAAGGTGTACATAACACATAAATGCATTGTGTGTGTACATTGGGGTCCCATTCCCAAGATATTTCATTATGATGTTCAAATATTCCAAAATACGGAATATTCCGTTATCCAGTATACCCCTGGTCCCAAGCATTTTCGATATGGGAGACTCAACCTGTACATACAAATCACACATCACCCATTTTGCAATTCTTTTTAAGAACTTAGGGGCTACTTCTGAGTTGGGAGCAAAGAAAAAACAAGCAAGTAACTATACACCTGGGTAACACCATGTTGCACTGCAGGTGGGACAGATGTAAAATGTGCAGAGGTTATGGGGCGTGTCCAAGCTCAAATCTAAATTGCAGTGTAAAAATAAAGCTGTCTAGCATTTGTGGGCTACATGCATAAGCAGCCAGTATTTACCCTGCATGCAAAAATAATAAATGTATGTCCACCTCTTGCATTGCAACATGGTTTGTCAGGGTACAACGTTACTTGCTTTTTTTTGCTTTGCTCCCTACACAGAATCGGACCCTCAGTGTCATTTAAACCCACACCTTATGCAAAACCATGAGGGTAAAGCAGCACGGAGGAAAATGTTGGTGACAGTAAAGGAGAGTAAAGTAAAAGTAGACGCTAGTTTTTGTAATATGGTAATTTAAAATAGGTCCAATGGATATCAATAGCAAAAATCAGTCCCACAATAATAACATAGGCTGCATTTAATACTGTATCAGCCAGTTCTCAATCACATTACAAATACTAAGTTACTCTGTATGTGTTCTGCTGTAATTGCCATGGTTGGACATTTGATCATTTTAGGATGACCTACTTATTTCCTCACCAAATGCTCTCTAGTGACTATGGGAACATTCCCCATACCAGCCCCTTGTTATCCCAAGAACTAATCCAGCCCTGCGGAAAAAAATGCCAGCTAAATATTTGTGTCCATCCTCAGTGGATGCCAGTCCGCTGATACACTGTAAAGCTGTCACATTGATACAGGTAAACAGACAGCGATGTAGCGTATAAGGCACTGTATTTATTGTCATCACTGACTTCAGTGTTAAAGGGAAAACACAATAAATATAATTTAGTATGTGAATAGATAATACAGTATGCTACTTCATCTTATTTGTATTCCACCGCCAACGTCTGCAGTGCCTGAGAGTCAGAGTTACAAATCATATGAAAAAAATTACACACAAAAATAGGACAATTACAAATGAGGTTGATGAAAGAGGCAAATGGTAGAGACGGCCCTGTCCATGAGTCTAGTTGGAGAGGGCAATACCGATAATATGGGTACATGGGACTGGAGCTGGTAGAATATGCAGAGGAAACAGTTTCAGATCGGAATAGAATTAGCTATAAATAAGAGGTGGGTTTTAGTTATTTTGCTGCTAAGGACGAGTGTGACTCATCCTAAGCACTGCAGGTATTCAAATGTGGGAGGAAACTTGCCTAAAATAGCACCTTATAGCTGCTGTCACTCAAACCCTGGACTGAGCGAAACTCACTAATTCAAGTTGTACGCACAGTGATTTCATTGAGCTTGATCCTTTCCATGATAAAAAAAACAAGAACTTTTTAAAAGCTTGGAAATATGGAAGAGAGAATAAAAGTGTTATATTTAAAACACTCAAGTGCACTCCTCTTTGATAGAAAAGGCTCCCCTCTTTCAAGTGATGTATTACCTTAATGCTGAAACACTAAGGGGGAGATTTATCAAAGATTGGAGAGCGATAAAGTGGACCGAGATAAAGTACCAACCAGTCAGCTCCTAACTAATTTTTCAAACATAACTTGTAAAATTACAGAAGCTGATTGGTTGGTACTTTATCTCTCACCACTTTATATCTCTCCAAGCTTTGATGTGGACAACTTACCCCATCATGGCACCTACACATTTGAGGTCAGCATCGTTTGAAAGAGGGGAATCCCCTCTTTGAAACAATGTGCACTCAGTATTTTCTAGTGATCAGCAAACAATAACACCCTAAGTTAGTGGTTCCCAAACTGGGTGCCATGGCACCAAGGTGTTCCCCAGGGCACTTGCAGGGATGCCTAAGGTTGGTGGTCTAGTACCAAATAAAATTATTTTTAATCAGTGTTATAGGCAAAACCAGTGCTAATGGTTGACAATCAAACATATGTGGACATAAAGAAGCACAGTCCTGTCCACCACTGTATAACCGAACCTTAGGGTGACATAGTAGCACAATTTACATCATTTAATTTTTGCCCAGGGGTGCCATTATGATACTCTAAGGCGCTGTGATTTGAAAAAGTTAGGGAACCACTGCCCTAAGCTATAGAAAGCATTACAGATGGGTGGTTTTAATGCCATTGATCTTCCACATGCTGGTAGAAAAGCTGTTCTACACAAGCCTCTGAAGATGTTTAGAAGAAAAAGGGAGGAAATAAATGGAGCAAGCACTGGAGATAGAGGGTCAATAGATGATTTCTTGAGGTTAGAAGAGATGAGCACATGGGATAGGGAAATTCCCAAGTGGCATGGACAGGTTGAAGAGGTGAACTAGGTGCAGAAATGCCTTAGTGGAGGGTTTGGAGGGAGGCATAAGGATGAGTAAGAGAGGATAGTAAAAGACTCATCTTCAGTAATAGGAGGGGTTTTGTTTTTAATTAATGTAATTTATCATTATGACCACACTCTTGTTATAAACTTTAGGACCTCAAAAATGTCTCATAATTATGTAGACGTGACTTTTTTAAGGTTGTAGCATTGTATACATGACAATGCTATACAAGTAAAGGTGTATCAGAAAAAACAATGATTCCATATAACATCTGTAGGGTTGCTATAGGTTTTAACGGAATCGGTATGATTCACCGCATGGCCGGCGGTTCAAATCCCGGCAGCGGCAGCCCAACAGAGGAGGAAATCCCGATAGTCCCCAGGTAAGTATAAACTAACCTAATATTACCCCTAACCCTCCTTTAGGGTGTCTAAACCTAACCTCCCGCCCTGTGCCTAACCCTAATACCCCCTCTTAGGGGGAGGAATTAGGTTAGCTATAATAACCTCTATAGACGATCGGGGTATCCTCCTCTGTCGGGCTGCTGTTGTCGGGATTACAACCGCCGGTGGTAAATCATACTGAATTCTTACATAATTCAAATTGGATGAGGTTGTATATTCATTTTGCTTTATACTTTGATCATTGCTATTGGTGTAGGAGAAGTTTAAAAAGTAATGGACTGTCAGTGCTAGAGTGGGTGGCATCTGATTAGCTAGAGAAAGTGGAATGCAATTGATGGTAAAGAGCAGTAAAAAGCAATCTGCAGTGAGCTATTATACAGTAGTTCTAATTCTTCACAACCAGGGTTGAGGGGGTGAGTATTTCATGTTCATTAGAGCAGTGTCACAATTCTCATGAGTCATTTTTAACCCTGCACTGATTTTCCTAGATGTCCACACTGGTTTTTGAGCAATTCCCAAGGTGGAAACATGAGGGAAGGCATGTGAAAGGGCAAGAGAGCAGGAATATCAACACACTGATGTGTCTGTCCTCTTTAGTCTTGTGCAATTGTAACTACTGTAATGTGTCTGTGCAGTGCTCAAAAGTGCTGGGGATGTGAGAGGAGCAGACCAGTAAGATGAGTGTGGAGGGGGTTCCTATCATTATCACACCCCATCGTGGCCTGCATCGTGCCCCGCACATAAGTCTGGAGATGTAGGTTCCCATGCCTAATGACAGGGGTTTAGTCACGGTACTTGCCATTCTCCGACTTAAGTGCCAGGAGCGATGCTGTTAGCGCACGCGTTAAACCAGCAACTAGCATTGCAGCTCCAGTTTAGTTAGGTTTCTGCTCACACCTCAGGAGGGTGCGAGCAGAATTCATCTAGTAGAGGGTTTACAGCGCGGCCAATTGAATAGCTCCGAACACTCATTCCCAGAGCTATTCAACATCGCATTCAATTGATGTCCCTCCAGTGCTTGCATATTTTGTGTAATGCTAAATAAGATATGTGTAAAAAAAGGCATGCTTACTTTGTGTCTGAATGTCCTTATTGTATTGAATTTGCATGTTTACACCCCTCCCCCCCACACACCTGATCCTTACAAACACAAGGACTCACAAGATACCTGCAACTCTACATATGGACTTAAATTTCACGCATGCAAAGTGCACAAACCTTGCACTAAGGCGCACGTTTACATTGTACGAATGCACTGAATTCCTATTCCAATGTCTCCAACATATCACTGAGCTGTACTGTAAAACGTGGAAATATGTTTTTTTAAATCGTTTATTTCTTCTAAGGAATTGGTTGTTTTTTTTTCACTGGGCACAATGAAATTGATCTATCTTTCAGCAGTCACTGTAGGAGGGGCTAAGATCCAAAATCCAACTTGTACCTCAACGGAATGCCTATTAGAGTGATGAAACTGTAATCAGCTGAAATGGGTTTGATGTACTTATCGCATTGGCAGTGCTGCACAGAAAATTGTATTTTAATGGGAGATTTAGCAGTTTAAATAAATTCTGGACACACTTGGATTGTTTCAAATGTCACCAGTTCCCCACCAGTGCGTCCTCAATGTTAATAAACTGTTAATGAACTGAACGGTCCAATGTGTGCCCAAGGGCTTACTTTTTCTTTATTCTTGAGACACCTCGATAAGTGAAGTAGGTGTGTGGTTTCAGATACCAATAAATGAATAACCCCCCTCTCATGCAAAAGTGAGAGAAATTCTGCAGTGAGCAGACAAAGTGGCACCAATACTTTAAAAACATGAGTCACAGCAAAGGAAAGTGACCCTGTATAGCAGCATGATACGGCTAATCTAAACAGGATTCTCCCATGTTATAGGAGATAATTATAATTTCATTGAGAATTCCCTGCACTGAAAACCAGATGTTGGGGAACAGTAACAAATAAAAAAAAGTTGACACAGCTCTGTAAGTTTGGATGCAAACTTTTAAAGCACAGGTTCTCAAACTCGGTCCTCAGGACCCCAAACCAGGGCCACAACTAGGGGGGGGCTGGAGGTGCACGTACATCGGGTGCGCCGCTGTACCCGGTGCCAGTGACCTCCAGCCCGGCACTGCAGAGAGGCTCCAAGCCGGACGTCTTCTTCTGGTAATATTTATTACCAGCGGGCGCCCGGCTCCTTCTCTGCAGCGACTCTTCTCTCTCCCGAACTCAAGCTTCCGGCTCTCCGCACGGGCACTATGGGAGAGACGTCATGACGTTTCCCCCATAGTTCCGAGGAGCAGCCGGCGGACCGGACGCGACGCTGGATGCAGGAGCAGGGTTCAAGGTAAGTATATTTTTTTTAATAAGCTGTACTACAGGGGCATTATTATGGGGGCATGGGCATTACCATGGGGCATGGGCAATAATGGGCATTACTAATGGGGCACGAGCATTACAGGGGCATTACTATAGGGGCATGGGCACTACAGAGGCATTACCACAGGGGCATTACTGTGGGGGCATGAGCACTACAGGGGCATTACTGTAAGGGCACTACATGGATATTACTATGGGGCATGGGCACTACAGGGGCATTACTATGACAGCACGGGCACTACAGGGGCATTACCACAAGGGCATTAATATGGGAGCATGGGCACTACAGGGGCATTACTATGGGGGTATTAATATAAGGGCATTACTATGGGGGCATTACAATATGGGCACTACTACAGGGGCATTGCTATGGGGGCATTATCATATGGGCACTACTACAGGGGCATTACTATATGGGCACTACTACAGGGGCATTACCTCAAGGGGCAATACTATAGGGGCACTGCTGCAGAGAGAATTATCAGGGGGGGCGCCAAATTACTGTCATGCCCCTGGTGACAAAAATCATAGTTTCGGCCATGCCCAAACCATGCATGTTTTCCAGATCTCCTCACAGATTCGCAAGTGAAATAATTAGCTCCACCTGTGAATCTTTTAAAATGTGTCAGTGAGTAATTAATACACCTGTGCACCTGCTTGGTGACCTGGAAAACGTGATCTGTGTGGGGTCCTGGGGGCCGAGATTGAGAACCACTTTTCTAAAGAATAATTCCAAGGGTCTCATTTAAGGTAGGCAATTTTGCAGCACATATAAACCCACCACCACAAAATTGCAACCTTCTGTGTGTATTTTGAAATATATATTGTACTGTTAGTCACATTTTTGGTTATGCACTTTGGAGGGCGCTGCTGAACACTTGTGGTGCCATATAATTAAATGATAATATATATATATATATATATATATATATATATGTATTATGTAAATCTTAAGTTACATGTGTGTGTTTATTTACTTATTATTATTTATTAGCAGTTATTTATATAGCGCACACATATTCCGCAGTGCTTTACAGAGAATATTTGGCCATACACATCAATCCCTGCTCTAGTGAAGCTTGCAATCTATGTTCCCTACCATATGTACACACACGGGTTAATTTTTTTGTCAGGAACCAATTAACCTATCAGTATATTTTTGCATTGTGGGTGAAAATCAGAGCAAACCCACACAAGCACCAGGATAATATACACACATTCCACACAGTTATGGTGGGACATCAGTGCTGAGCGGCAGTAATGCTAACCATAACACCATCCATGCTGACCATTACTGTTGTAGAGTTACATGTTCCAGCAGATTGTAGCTTCCAGCACATGCTATCACTTACAGTTCAACAGGTTCTATCATGCCCTGGCAGGTTCAGGGCATTTGCCCAGTGCTAAAGCCGTTTTGCTATAGGTGGAGGACCAACCCTTTTTTAAATATTTTCTGGCAGACCTGTTTACCCTAGGCCTAGGGAATTCCATGGTGATCAGGCTATAGAAGCAACTAGCCCATGCAATAGGATTGGTGCTGGCTACCTGCAATAGGTAAGCCCCCTAAGGGGTGTATCTTGAGATGAGGGAGTACATTTACTAAAGGTCGATTTCAAACATTATTAATCTATTTCAAATCAATCTAAATTGAAATTGTGTTTCTGGGGCTAAATCACACATTTACTAACAGACAATTTTTTTATTTGTTTTTTTTTAACTGTTAGTAAATCTATACAGAATGGTTTGAAGTCAATCAATATCTATGAAAATCGATTGAAATCCACCTGTAGTAATATACCTAGGGTCTACTCTAATTATATAAAGCCACTTAGGTCACAGTGGCTGGTGGGGAGTTCGACTGGGGCGGTACACCTGGCAAACTGTAATGCAGGTGTCCTAAGGTGAGCTCAGGGAGGACAATAAATGAAGTTACAATTACTTTCCCTATAAATAATCAAATCAATTTATTATCCAACTGCATATGGTCTTAATATACACATCCAAATTGTGACATAGTTGTGTATTAGTCTTTATTCTAGCATCCTGCATCCGTCACAACCCGTGCAGTTCCTCTATCATGCCTGGGGTATCGCTCTCTGCTCTGGTTCTTCTAGTACACTCAGCTGATTTAGCAGTTTGTGTGCTAGAAGCACCAGAGCAGAGAGTGACACCCCAGGCAGGTAAGAGGAACTGCACAGGTTTTAACTAGGGGTGTGCATCGGCCACTTTTCGTGTTTTGTGTTTTGGTTTTGGATCTGGATCTTTCTTCGTGTTTTGGATCTGGATTGGTTTTGCCAAAACCACCCTTCCGTGTTTTGGGTTCTGGGTTTTGTGTTTTGGATCTGTATTTTTTTGAAAAAAAGCATAAAAACAGCTAAAATCACAGAATTTGTAGGTTTTTCTGCTCCTATGCTATTATTAACCTCAATAACCTTAATTTCCACTCATTTCCAGTCTATTCTGAACACCTCACACCTCACAATAGTGTTTTTATGTCCAAAAGGTTGCACCGAGGTAGCTGGATGACTATGCTAAGCGACACGAGTGGGCGGCACAAACACGTGACCCATCTAGGAGTGACACTGCAGTGGCAGGCAGGATGGCAGTTAGAAAAACTAGGCCCCAAACTGTACATAATGCAAAGAAAAAAAGAGGTGCAAGATGGAATTGTCCTTGGGCCCTCCCACCCACCCTTATGTTGTATAAACAGGACATGCACACTTTAACAAATCAATCATTTCAGCGCCAGGGTCTGCCACACAACTGTGGCTGAAATGATTGGTTCGTTTGGGCCCCCACAAAACAAGCTGGCAATTAATGTGTCCCTGCACAAACTGGCTCTACGGAGGCAAGATGTCATCCTCATCCTCCTCATCCACCGATTCCTCACCCTCTTCAGTGTGTACATCCTCATCCTCACAAAGTATTAACTCGTCCCCACTTGAATCCACCACCACAGGTCCCTCTGTACCTTCTGGAGGCTGGTCTCCCTGGAAGAGCTGATAATTCATTTTGATGAACATCATCTTCTCCACATTCTGTGGAAGCAACCTCCTACGCCTTTCGCTGACAAGGTTCCCGGCTGCACTAAACACTCTTTCGGAGTACACACTGGAGGGGGGGCAACTCAGGTAAAATAGAGCCAGTTTGTACAGGGGCCTCCAAATTGCCTCTTTTTCCTGCCAGTACAGGTATGGACTGTCTGACATGCCTACTTGGATGCTGTCACCGATGTAATCCTCCACCATTCTGTCAATGGTGACAGTATCATATGCAGTGACAGTAGACATGTCAGAAATTGTTGCCAGGTCCTTCAGTCCGGACCAGATGTCCAAACTTGGTCCTGCCTGCCCTGCATCACCGCCAGCGGGTTGCTTAGGATACCTAAGTTTTTTCCTGGCAGCCCCAGTTGCGGGAGAAAATGAAGAAGGAGCCGTTGACGTGTCACGTTCCGCTTCAGCTGACAGTGTGTTCACCAGCAGGTCTTTGCACCTCTGCAGGCTTGTGTCGGCCGGAAAGAGAGACACCACATAGGCTTTAAACCTAGGATCGAGCACGGTGGCCAAAATGTAGTGGTCTGATTTCAACAGATTGACCACCCTGGAATCCTGGCAAAGCGAATGAAGGGCTTCATCCACAAGTCCCACATGCCGAGCGGAATCGCTCCGTCTTAGCTCCTCCTTCACTTTCTCCAGCTGCTTCTGCAAAAGCCTGATGAGGGGAATGACCTGACTCAAGCTGGCAGTGTCTGAACTGACTTCACGTGTGGCAAGTTCGAAGGGCTGAAGAACCTTGCACAACACGGAAATCATTCTCCACTGCGCTTGAGTCAGGTGCATACCCCCTCCTTTGCCTATGTCATAGGTGGATGTATAGGCTTGTATGGCCTTTTGCTGCTCCTCCATCCTCTGAAGCATATAGAGGGTTGAGTTCCACCGCGTCACAACCTCTTGCTTCAGGTGATGGCGGGGCAGGTTCAAGAGTGTTTGCTGGCGCTCCAGTCTTCGGCACGCAGTCGCTGAATGGCGAAAGTGGCCAGAAATTTTTCGGGCCACCCAAAGCGTCTCCTGCACGCCCCTGTCGCTTTTCAGAAAATTCTGCACCACCAAGTTTATTGTGTGAGCAAAACATGGGACGTGCTGGAATTTGCCCAGATGTAATGCCCGCACAATATTGGTGGCGTTGTCAGATATCACAAATCCCCAGGAGAGTCTAAGTGGGGTAAGCCACTGGGCGATGATTTCCCTCAGTTTCTCTAAGAGGTTGTCGGCGGTGTGCCTCTTACTGAAACCGGTGATACACAGCGTAGCCTGCCTTGTAACGAGCTGGCGTTTCTGAGATGCTGCTACTGGTGACGCTGCTGCTGTTGCTGCGTAAGGTGATACATCTACCCAGTGGGCTGTCACAGTCATATAGTCCTTAGTCTGCCCTGTTCCACTTGTCCACATGTCCGTGGTTAAGTGGACATTGTGTACAACGGCATTTTTCAGGACACTGAGGACACTTTTTCTGACGTTTCTGTACAGTCTCGGTATCGCCTGCCTAGTGAAGTGGAATCTAGACGGGATTTGGAACCGGGGACACACTACCTCCATCAATTGTCTAAATCCCACTGCACTAATGGCGGATACCGGACGCACGTCTAACACCAACATAGCAGTCAAGGCCTCAGTTATACGTTTTGCTTCAGGATGACTGCTGTCGTACTTCATCCTCCTCGCTAAGGACTGTTGGAGGGTCAATTGTTTAGTAAAAGTAGTGGTGTTCCTACTTCCTCTCTGGGATGATGAACGACTCCCAGCAGCAGCAGCAACAGCAGCAGCGGCAGCAGTAGGCGTAGCAATGCAGGATCCTCCGGAGGAATCCCGGATAGGAGAGTCAGTCATGCCAGTGATATGGCCTGCAGGACTACTTCCGATCCTGACTAAGGAGGAAATTGACGAGGAGGGAGTTGACGGTGTGGTTTGCAGGCGCTTGGATACAACAGGACAACGGGATTTAGGTGTCCCTGGACTGCTTACGGTCTGAGCCAAAGTTTCTGAACTTGACAGTAACTTTTTATGAACGCGCTGCAGGTGCCGTATAAGGGAGGATGTTCCTAGGTGGTTGACGTCCCTACCCCTACTTATTTCACCTTTACATATGGTACATATGGCAAGACAGTTGTTGTCCGGATTTGGATAGAAATATTGCCAGACCAAAGAGGTGGAATGTTTGGTCTTCTGCCCAGGCATGACCGTGATGGGCTTTTTCATCCCACGGACAACAACTGTCTCCCCCGGAGCCTGATTTAAACAAACCACATCACCATCAGAATCCTCCTCGCCAACTTCCTCCTCAGCGCCAGCTACACCAGTATCCTCATCCTGTTGTACTTCAACAGTGACATCTTCAATTTGCATATCAGCAAGTGGACTGTGGGTGCTCCTTTCAGCACTTGCAGGGGGCGTGCAAATGGTGGAAAGAGCCACCTCTTCCCGTCCAGTGCTGGGAAGGTCAGGCATCGCAACCACCACCACACTTGGACTCTCTTTGGGGATTTGTGATATCTTCTTAGAAAGCACAGTTCTTCGCTGTGCTTTTGCCAGCTTAACTCTTTTGATTTTTTTAGTGGGAGGAGTGCTTCCATCGTCATGTGAAGCTGAACCACTAGTCATGAACATACTAGGGATCGACCTTAGCCGTTCCTTGCCACTCCGTGTCGTAAATGGCATATTGGCAAGTTTACGTTTCTCTTCAGCTGATTTAAATGTCTTTTTCAAGGTCATTTTCCTGAACTTTGCCATTTGGGATTGTATGTGCCCTCTACTATGACATTGGGCATCGGCCTTGGCAGACGACGTTGATGGCATGTTATCGTCTATGTCATGACTAGTGGCAGCAGCTTCAGCACTAGGAGGAAGTGGTTCTTGATCTTTCTCTATTTTATTTTTATCGGAGAAAGTTTGGTCCTCCATTTATGTTATATCGATTTGATATATACGTGCGGCTAAACACAGAAAATAAAAATTTTTTTGGTTCGGACTGGAGTGTACTTTGTGGGTTACAGCACCCTTTAACGGTCAAGCCAGCCGGCCCTTTACTTATGACACAGGCGCACTCTTGGCACTACTTTGTTGATGCACGTGCGGCTACTGCGCACACAATTCACAAACACAGAAAATAATTTTTTTTTGGTTTGGACTGGAGTGTACTTTGGGGGTTACAGCACCCTTTAACGGTCAAGCCAGCCGGCCCTTTACTTATGACACAGGCGCACGCTTGGCACTACTTTGTTGATGCACGTGCGGCTACTGCGCACACAATTCACAAACACAGAAAATAATTTTTTTGGGGTTTGGACTGGAGTGTACTTTCGGGGGTTACAGCACCCTTTAACGGTCAAGCCAGCCGGCCCTTTACTTATGACACAGGCGCACGCTTGGCACTACTTTGTTGATGCACGTGCGGCTACTGCGCACACAATTCACAAACACAGAAAATAATTTTTTTTTAGGTTTGGACTGGAGTGTACTTTCGGGGGTTACAGCACCCTTAACGGTCAAGCCAGCCGGCCCTTTACTTATGACACAGGCGCACGCTTGGCACTACTTTGTTGATGCACGTGCGGCTACTGCGCACACAATTCACAAACACAGAAAATAATTTTTTTTTGGTTTGGACTGGAGTGTACTTTCGGGGGTTACAGCACCCTTAACGGTCAAGCCAGCCGGCCCTTTACTTATGACACAGGCGCACGCTTGGCACTACTTTGTTGATGCACGTGCGGCTACTGCGCACACAATTCACAAACACAGAAAATAATTTTTTTTTTGGTTTGGACTGGAGTGTACTTTCGGGAGTTACAGCACCCTTAACGTTCAAGCCAGCCGGCCCTTTACTTATGACACAGGCGCACGCTTGGCACTACTTTGTTGATGCACGTGCGGCTACTGCGCACACAATTCACAAACACAGAAAATAATTTTTTTTTGGTTTGGACTGGAGTGTACTTTCAGGGGTTACAGCACCCTTTAACGGTCAAGCCAGCCGGCCCTTTACTTATGACACAGGCGCACGCTTGGCACTACTTTGTTGATGCACGTGCGGCTACTGCGCACACAATTCACAAACACAGAAAATAATTTTTTTTTGGTTTGGACTGGAGTGTACTTTCGGGGGTTACAGCACCCTTTAACGGTCAAGCCAGCCGGCCCTTTACTTATGACACAGGCGCACTCTTGGCACTACTTTGTTGATGCACGTGCGGCTACTGCGCACACAATTCACAAACACAGAAAATAATTTTTTTTTAGGTTTGGACTGGAGTGTACTTTCGGGGGTTACAGCACCCTTAACGGTCAAGCCAGCCGGCCCTTTACTTATGACACAGGCGCACGCTTGGCACTACTTTGTTGATGCACGTGCGGCTACTGCGCACACAATTCACAACCACAGAAAATAATTTTTTTTTGGTTTGGACTGGAGTGTACTTTCGGGGGTTACAGCACCCTTTAACGGTCAAGCCAGCCGGCCCTTTACTTATGACACAGGCGCACGCTTGGCACTACTTTGTTGATGCACGTGCGGCTACTGCGCACACAATTCACAAACACAGAAAATAATTTTTTTTTAGGTTTGGACTGGAGTGTACTTTCGGGGGTTACAGCACCCTTAACGGTCAAGCCAGCCGGCCCTTTACTTATGACACAGGCGCACGCTTGGCACTACTTTGTTGATGCACGTGCGGCTACTGCGCACACAATTCACAAACACAGAAAATAATTTTTTTTTTGGTTTGGACTGGAGTGTACTTTCGGGGGTTACAGCACCCTTAACGGTCAAGCCAGCCGGCCCTTTACTTATGACACAGGCGCACGCTTGGCACTACTTTGTTGATGCACGTGCGGCTACTGCGCACACAATTCACAAACACAGAAAATAATTTTTTTTTTGGTTTGGACTGGAGTGTACTTTCGGGGGTTACAGCACCCTTAACGGTCAAGCCAGCCGGCCCTTTACTTATGACACAGGCGAACGCTTGACACTACTTTGTTGATGCACGTGCGGCTACTGCGCACACAATTCACAAACACAGAAAATAATTTTTTTTTGGTTTGGACTGGAGTGTACTTTCAGGGGTTACAGCACCCTTTAACGGTCAAGCCAGCCGGCCCTTTACTTATGACACAGGCGCACGCTTGGCACTACTTTGTTGATGCACGTGCGGCTACTGCGCACACAATTCACAAACACAGAAAATAATTTTTTTTTGGTTTGGACTGGAGTGTACTTTCGGGGGTTACAGCACCCTTTAACGGTCAAGCCAGCCGGCCCTTTACTTATGACACAGGGGCACTCTTGGCACTACTTTGTTGATGCACGTGCGGCTACTGCGCACACAATTCACAAACACAGAAAATAATTTTTTTTTAGGTTTGGACTGGAGTGTACTTTCGGGGGTTACAGCACCCTTAACGGTCAAGCCAGCCGGCCCTTTACTTATGACACAGGCGCACGCTTGGCACTACTTTGTTGATGCACGTGCGGCTACTGCGCACACAATTCACAAACACAGAAAATAATTTTTTTTTGGTTTGGACTGGAGTGTACTTTCGGGGGTTACAGCACCCTTTAACGGTCAAGCCAGCCGGCCCTTTACTTATGACACAGGCGCACGCTTGGCACTACTTTGTTGATGCACGTGCGGCTACTGCGCACACAATTCACAAACACAGAAAATAATTTTTTTTTAGGTTTGGACTGGAGTGTACTTTCGGGGGTTACAGCACCCTTAACGGTCAAGCCAGCCGGCCCTTTACTTATGACACAGGCGCACGCTTGGCACTACTTTGTTGATGCACGTGCGGCTACTGCGCACACAATTCACAAACACAGAAAATAATTTTTTTTTTGGTTTGGACTGGAGTGTACTTTCGGGGGTTACAGCACCCTTAACGGTCAAGCCAGCCGGCCCTTTACTTATGACACAGGCGCACGCTTGGCACTACTTTGTTGATGCACGTGCGGCTACTGCGCACACAATTCACAAACACAGAAAATATATTATTTTTTTAGCACTTGGGGGGAGCACCCCTGATGGACAGAGCACCCCCTGGACAACACTACAGCACCCCTTTAGGACTGGGACACTGCACAGGACTTTGGAACTGACTGCACAACACAGTCCAGCCAGCCCCTATGGACTTTGAAGTAGTGGACACAGCCCCTATTAACAACAGCAGCACAGCACAACACAGCCAGCCCCTATGGACTTTGAAGTAGTGGACAACAGCAGCACTACACTACACTACACTACACAGCACTAACTCCCACCCTCCCTCTTCACTGTCCACAGCCGAGTGAGAAAATGGCGCCGACGCGGGTACCTTATATAGGATCCAAAACCCGCGAGACTCGGAAGGCGGGATGATGACGTTTTGCCTCGATGTCAGATCCGAGTCAGGCGGGAAAAGTCGAGCCTGACTCGGATCGGACTCGGATCGGGGGGGCTCGGGGGGGTTCGGATTTCAGAAATCCGAACCCGCTCACCCCTAGTTTTAACAGGTGCAGGGTGCTAGAATGAACACTATGTATTGTATCTAAACAGCTAGCAATCACTTTACTATTTATGTATGTTGCAATTACACTAGAACAATTGCCAAAACTGTACTTATTATTAACTGCATTGCTACAGGTTTCCATTATAATTATATATTTAGAGCTGTGTTAAATTATATAATTTATTTATACAGACTGTCACTGATGTAATTTAAACAACTAAAGTCATATTTAGAATACTTAATATAACTGAAATGCCTGAAATGTCTATTATTAAACAATTTTTGAAACTGAAAACAATATTCTGTATTGTATAGTAAAACAATTGCATATTAGACAATGAGATGACAAAAATCATATTACGTATCAGGTAATATTGATAATAATCATATTGAAACGCCTATTCATAAAACATGAGCACTGGATAAGTGTAGGCAAAATTCAATAATTGTCTTTGATGAATCTGACATATATCTGGTTTCATCTGCAGGAAGAGGCCTGGAGCTTACTAGTGTCAGTGTGTCCCTAAGGATCATTAGTATTACTGGAGATTACATTAATTCTCCACTCTTTGGTAGGCGAAAGGTTACACTCTATAACCATGTGTTGTCTGTGCACAGGAAAGAGATCCTGTCTTACAAATCCATACTGAGTGCTATGGTGTCATCCAAGCATCTGTAATTACACACTGTAGGGCAGATGTATCAAGCCTTGTGAAGAGATAAAGAGGAGTAGTTGCCAAAAGTAACCAATCAGCTTCTGTTACCAGATAATATAAGTATACATCACCCAGGGGCGGCGCGATGTGGTAAGCAGGGTAAGCATTGCAGGGGGGTGCCAGGCTGGAGAGCCATACGCCCTACTCTGTAGATAGGTGTCCCGCTAGCGACATGGTGGCCAATGGTGGACCGCTGCTTGGAGCCACTTGGTCCCAGCACCGGCTGATTGTAGCTCGCTGCATGGCAGCCGTGAAGCGGCAGTTATTAAAATTTGGCACCGCCCCGAGCCAATCATGGCTGTCAGCCAATCAGAGGTATCTGCGGTGGCCTGAAAAGGGGTGTGGCCTAATTTCCAAAGACCACGTTCTTAGTTGATACAGTTTTGGGGACGAGCCCAGCACTCTGTCAGCAGCTGAGCTGCCCCAAACCATCTCCCTGCACTGAATGGACACCGCGCCCATGCACACGGCATACATTCAGCTTCACCAGCACAACTGCTCTCTGCTTAGTAAAGCAGAGCTGCAGCAGTGCGTGTCTCCAACCTCCTGCAGGATACTTTGGCCCATGGGTGGAATAGTGGGACAGCGCCCGAAACACAGGACTGTCCCGCTGTAATCGGGACAGTTGGGAGGACTGTGCCTCAATGGAGTAGTTCCCCTGTTTGACACTGGGACACTGGCAAAAATACTAGCACCTTTCTTTATCACCAGGTCTGGCAGAATTTCCAGGCCTAATCCAAAATTCCAGGACTATGTTACTTAATGACAAATTTATTCAGTTTATGTTTGCTCTTTGTTAGACACTGTCCCAGCATTCAACACCAGTTACACTGTCTCACACCCAGACACCTGATAATTGTTTCTTTATGTTTGAAAAAGGGGATGTACAGTAGATGTATGCTATGTTGCTTTAATGTGGATGGCGGAAGCTGCATCACTGCCATCCACTTGTTATTCAGGAAGTGCCTCTGCAGCAGAGCCGTAACTAGACTTTTTGGTGCCCTGTGCCAAAACGAGCATTGGCGCCCCCCTATTTTTTAAATAAGGCTATAACGCACCCAAAAAAGGGTAATGACCTCATGTGGAAGGGCCAGGGAATAGATAGGGGAGGCCAGAAGATGCTGGGGATGAAATAAGAGGAAGTTACAAATGAAAATGATAATAAAAAGAAAATTGACAGGCCCAAACAGTGCCCCCTGCCCTGCGGTGCCCTGTGCCGCAGCACAGGCCACACTACCCTAGTTACAGCCCTGCTCTGCAGCCTTGGTTCAGCATGACTGCAGTTAGTAAAGCGGCACTTCAGCAGCTCTCCAGAGTCCTGTGGTGATTCACACATCTACCATTTTGCAATGTAGACCACCCCTGAGTTGTAAAAATCAGTGTTTGTGAGGGGAAGAGGCTATGCTGTCCAGAGCCGTAAGCACTGGCGCCCCCCATTTTTTAAATAGGGACACAAGATAGTGCACCTGAAAGAGGGCCATGGCCTCATGGAGAAGTTCCAGGGAAGAGATAGGGGCGGCCAGGAGATGCTGGGGATAAAAGAAGAGGGAGCTACAAGTGAGAATGATAATAAAAAGGAAAATTGAAAGGTCCAGACAGCGCCCCCTGCCCTGCGGTGCCCTGTGCCACGGCACTGGTCGCACTACCATAGTTACGGCCCAGCTGCTGTCATGTGGGGAAAATAGAAATGCTGCTTAAAGAATGTGATCTCAACACCCTAAGGCCTATTTCACACCTGCCGGTTTTTGCCGTTCGGCAAAAAAACAGACAAAAATTTTATTAAACAGGGAACCTGGTGGGTCCTTTCACACGGCACGGGCACGCGACGGTCGCCGTGTAGCAGCTGGGAGTATCCACTGAGCCGGACGCCTGCCGTGCCGTGTCCGTGCCGTCCAGGCAAGGCAGTGGAGTATAGGAAACAATGTTTCCTTAAGGGGGGCATCCACTACACGATTTTAGCAGGCGATTGAACGATAATGACGTCGTTATCGTTCAATCGTTTAAAAATCGTTTATAAATCGTGCAGCGTTTGGTCGTTAATGATCAACGATGCACGCTCCCGCTCATCGTTTGATCGTCTCGTCAGTCGACTGAACATGCAGGTCAATTTCACTTCATCTATTAAAGATAGTTTGCAAATCGTTAGCAAATCGTTCAGACTGAAAAATAAAATTTCAAGGGAAAAAATCAAGGGAAAATCGTTTAGAGATTGGACAGGAAGTAGATCGTCTAGTGGATGTGCCCCTTATCACACACCGGCCGGCTTGTACTGCTGCTGCACATGCCCAGTATGGTTTCTGCCTGTTTATTGGCCAGACGGCCAAACCGGCTAGTGTGAAATAGCCCTAAATCTTGTTTTTGCATAGGGGCACAATGTGAGACGCATTTATATATCAAACCCCAATTCTCCCATCAAAAGGATCAAATATTTGCACCACTGCATATGACACATCTTGAGGTGCTAATCAGTGCACTTACCTGTATGGACAGTAGCACAAAAATCGCATTTATTAAAAGCATTTTTTTATATGCTGCCATCATTCAGGAGGAATTTGGCTTGAGAGTCATCTTGCATATTAATCTGTCCTCACTCCCAGGCAGTTTCCTCTCAGCTTCCCTGCCTCATTAGTACTTACAGTGCAGGGGAGCTGGAACCTAACAGCAACAGCTCCATCGGGGAGCGAGGCTAATGCATGAATATGGCAACTCTTAAGTCATCAACTTTGCTTAAAAGGCAACGGTGAGCTCTTTTTGTATGCTCACTCCCTAGTATTCAATATGTATAAAATGGATTTCCTCAAAAGTATCAGGTCCTCTTAAATGTAATCAACATTGTAAGATGTTGGTCGTGCCATTTCATTTCTGTATTACTATTTAGATGTTTTTATTGCATATACAAATGCACATATACATTGCACTTGTTGGTGTAACATGAAAGTATAGGAAAAATCTTGATAATGCTTAAAAATCAGTTTGTTTTTGCTGGGTTTTGTGACCATACAGTAAACCGGGACCACAACTTAAAGCGTTTGATCTCCACTTACTTAATTTTTCCAGGCTGCACAGTATGAGATGCATTTTTATACCTAACTCCTATTGGACAGGAAGTGCTCCATATCTCCCTTCAGCTGTTACATTTTGCACCTCTACAAACAACACCTTCTTGACCGGTTAATCTATGCACTTACTGGCGACAGTGCGACCTGTGCCATCCCCAACTCCTAAACCCATGAAGTCATAAAATCACCCATAGGGGGTGGGCCGCCTTCTCCAGGCTGCAGGGAGCGTCCCTTGAAAGCATGGGTCTAAGGGGCTTATGGAGAGCTGGACGGCAGCTACTGTACTAGGAAACTGACACACACTTTCAAATATTCATGACCACATACCAGAAATCACATTGCAATTGTGTGCACTGTGCAGAGCCGTATTTAGACCTCATGGGGCCACAGGCAAGAAAATGGTTTGGGGCCCTCCTCCCTTAAACAATCCATAGCACTATATTTTCATATTCTGATTCTTGCCCCTGTACAGCACCCTAAAGATAAGGTCCGCTCCGGCCTTAAAATGTCGGGTATGTATATGCCCTCTTCACTTCCTGTCTCACAGCACAGCACCCCTCTCCCTTTACAGCACAGACTCTTCCACCCACTTAGCACAGACCCCCACCACTCCTCAGAACCCTTGACCCTCTCAGCACAGACCCCACTGCCCTCTCAGCACTGACCCCCCCTCCTTTCACAGCACAGACCCCTCTCCCCTAACAGCACAGACCCCTCTCAGCATAGACCCCTCTCCCCTCAAAGCATAAACCCCCCTCTAACAGCTCACCACCTTTCTCCCCTCCAGCTCCAGCAAACTTCCCTGCCGGAGATTGGTGTATTTGCGCTGCGGACCTGCATAGCTCTTCTTTGAGTGGCTACAGCCTCCTGAACAGCGGCACACAGTCGCGGAACTAGCGAGTGGTGGGCCCACGTGCAAAAATATGCTTTACCCCCTCCTCCTCCATAAAAAAATAAATGAAAATAAGAGTCAGGGGAGGGTCCCTCAGGTTTCTGCTCTTACTATCTCCACATAGTAACATTAGAAACCTGCGTGGATGCTGCTATTTTGCATCCTGAGATAAAGTGAAATATCCTCCATAGGCTTCATTGTAACAGTGCTTCCTAGTGCCCAAATGATCTATGAAAAATTATGATTATCTGCTCTTAATAACACATCTCTATATACTACACCCACCCACTGATATATATCTCGCCAATCTACTGTATCAATGCTTTATATAGTACCTCTTACTCACTACTACTCACAGATACCATGCTCCAAACACTGAAATACCCCTCAGTCACCAACGCTCCCTGTCACATACCACACCCATACCACACCCAGGGCCGAACACAGAACAGATTGGGGCCCGATACAGTGATACCAATGGGGGCCCCCCCACCCCCCCCACCCCGTATTTACCAATACATGAATAAAAATGTTTTTACACACACACACACATATATATATATATAAATATACACACACAGATATATATACACACACACATATATACACACAAATATATATATATATATATATATATATATATATATAATATATTATATATATATATATATAGTACACACACACTGATATATATATACACACATATACATATACACACACATATATACACATACAAATATATATATATATTAGGGATGTACAGGCTCGGATTTACTCAGATTTACTCGGATCTTAAAATGGCATTTTATTGGCTATTGTCTATCATGTGTTTTGGATAGCCAATACAATAAATCCGAATTTGCTGTAAAGTGGCGATAAGAACCGAGTAAATCCGAGCCTGCACATCCCTAATATATATATATATATATATTAGGGGTGAGCGGGTTCGGATTTCTGAAATCCGAACCCCCCCGAGCCCCCCCGATCCGAGTCCGATCCGAATCAGGCTCGACTTTTCCCGCCTGACTCGGATCTGAAATCGAGGCAAAAAATCATCATCCCGCCTTCCGAGTCTCGCGGGTTTTGGATCCTATATAAGGTACCCACGTCGGCGCCATTTTCTCACTCGGCTGTGGACAGTGAAGAGGGAGGGTGGGAGTTAGGGCTGTGTAGTGTAGTGTAGTGTAGTGCTGCTGTTGTCCACTACTTCAAAGTCCATAGGGGCTGGCTGTGTTGTGCTGTGCTGCTGTTGTTAATAGGGGCTGTGTCCACTACTTCAAAGTCCATAGGGGCTGGCTGGACTGTGTTGTGCAGTCAGTTCTCCATAGGGGCTGTGTCCACTCCAAAGTCCTGTGCAGTGTCCCAGTCCTAAAGGAGTGCTGCAGTGTTGTCCAGGGGGTGCTCTGTCCATCAGGGGTGCTCCCCCCAAGTGCTAAAAAAATAATATATTTTCTGTGTTTGTGAATTGTGTGCGCAGTAGCCGCACGTGCATCAACAAAGTAGTGCCAAGCGTGCGCCTGTGTCATAAGTAAAGGGCCGGCTGGCTTGACCGTTAAGGGTGCTGTAACCCCCGAAAGTACACTCCAGTCCAAACCCAAAAAAAAATTATTTTCTGTGTTTGTGAATTGTGTGCGCAGTAGCCGCACGTGCATCAACAAAGTAGTGCCAAGCGTGCGCCTGTGTCATAAGTAAAGGGCCGGCTGGCTTGACCGTTAAGGGTGCTGTAACCCCCGAAAGTACACTCCAGTCCAAACCAAAAAAAAAATTATTTTCTGTGTTTGTGAATTGTGTGCGCAGTAGCCGCACGTGCATCAACAAAGTAGTGCCAAGCGTGCGCCTGTGTCATAAGTAAAGGGCCGGCTGGCTTGACCGTTAAGGGTGCTGTAACCCCCGAAAGTACACTCCAGTCCAAACCAAAAAAAAAATTATTTTCTGTGTTTGTGAATTGTGTGCGCAGTAGCCGCACGTGCATCAACAAAGTAGTGCCAAGCGTGCGCCTGTGTCATAAGTAAAGGGCCGGCTGGCTTGACCGTTAAGGGTGCTGTAACCCCCGAAAGTACACTCCAGTCCAAACCAAAAAAAAAATTATTTTCTGTGTTTGTGAATTGTGTGCGCAGTAGCCGCACGTGCATCAACAAAGTAGTGCCAAGCGTGCGCCTGTGTCATAAGTAAAGGGCCGGCTGGCTTGTCCGTTAAGGGTGCTGTAACCCCCGAAAGTACACTCCAGTCCAAACCAAAAAAAAAATTACTTTCTGTGTTTGTGAATTGTGTGCGCAGTAGCCGCACGTGCATCAACAAAGTAGTGCCAAGCGTGCACCTGTGTCATAAGTAAAGGGCCGGCTGGCTTGACCGTTAAGGGTGCTGTAACCCCCGAAAGTACACTCCAGTCCAAACCAAAAAAAAAATTAATTTCTGTATTTGTGAATTGTGTGCGCAGTAGCCGCACGTGCATCAACAAAGTAGTGCCAAGCGTGCGCCTGTGTCATAAGTAAAGGGCCGGCTGGCTTGACCGTTAAAGGGTGCTGTAACCCCCAAAGTACACTCCAGTCCAAACCAAAAAAAAAATTATTTTCTGTGTTTGTGAATTGTGTGCGCAGTAGCCGCACGTGCATCAACAAAGTAGTGCCAAGCGTGCGCCTGTGTCATAAGTAAAGGGCCGGCTGGCTTGACCGTTAAAGGGTGCTGTAACCCCCGAAAGTACACTCCAGTCCAAACCAAAAAAAAAATTATTTTCTGTGTTTGTGAATTGTGTGCGCAATAGCCGCACGTGCATCAACAAAGTAGTGCCAAGCGTGCGCCTGTGTCATAAGTAAAGGGCCGGCTGGCTTGACCGTTAAGGGTGCTGTAACCCCCGAAAGTACACTCCAGTCCAAACCTAAAAAAAAATTATTTTCTGTGTTTGTGAATTGTGTGCGCAGTAGCCGCACGTGCATCAACAAAGTAGTGCCAAGCGTGCGCCTGTGTCATAAGTAAAGGGCCGGCTGGCTTGACCGTTAAAGGGTGCTGTAACCCCCAAAGTACACTCCAGTCCAAACCAAAAAAAAATATATTTTCTGTGTTTGTGAATTGTGTGCGCAGTAGCCGCACGTGCATCAACAAAGTAGTGCCAAGAGTGCACCTGTGTCATAAGTAAAGGGCCGGCTGGCTTGACCGTTAAATGGTGCTGTAACCCCCAAAGTACACTCCAGTCCAAACCAAAAAAAAAATTATTTTCTGTGTTTAGCCGCACGTATATATCAAATCGATATAACATAAATGGAGGACCAAACTTTCTCCGATAAAAATAAAATAGAGAAAGATCAAGAACCACTTCCTCCTAGTGCTGAAGCTGCTGCCACTAGTCATGACATAGACGATAACATGCCATCAACGTCGTCTGCCAAGGCTGATGCCCAATGTCTTAGTAGAGGGCACATACAATCCCAAATGGCAAAGTTCAGGAAAATGACCTTGAAAAAGACATTTAAATCAGCTGAAGAGAAACGTAAACTTGCCAATATGCCATTTACGACACGGAGTGGCAAGGAACGGCTAAGGTCGATCCCTAGTATGTTCATGACTAGTGGTTCAGCTTCGCATGACGATGGAAGCCCTCCTCCCACTAAAAAAATCAAAAGAGTTAAGCTGGCAAAAGCACAGCGAAGAACTGTGCTTTCTAAGAAGATATCACAAATCCCCAAGGAGAGTCCAAGTGTGGTGGTGGTTGCGATGCCTGACCTTCCCAGCACTGGACGGGAAGCTCTTTCCACCATTTGCACGCCCCCTGCAAGTGCTGAAAGGAGCACCCACAGTCCACTTGCTGATATGCAAATTGAAGATGTCACTGTTGAAGTACAACAGGATGAGGATACTGGTGTAGCTGGCGCTGAGGAGGAAGTTGGCGAGGAGGATTCTGATGGTGATGTGGTTTGTTTAAATCAGGCTCCGGGGGAGACAGTTGTTGTCCGTGGGATGAAAAAGCCCATCACGGTCATGCCTGGGCAGAAGACCAAACATTCCACCTCTTTGGTCTGGCAATATTTCTATCCAAATCCGGACAACAACTGTCTTGCCATATGTACCATATGTAAAGGTGAAATAAGTAGGGGTAGGGATGTCAACCACCTAGGAACATCCTCCCTTATACGGCACCTGCAGCGCGTTCATAAAAAGTTACTGTCAAGTTCAGAAACTTTGGCTAAGACCGTAAGCAGTCCAGGGACACCTAAATCCCGTTGTCCTGTTGTATCCAAGCGCCTGCAAACCACACCGTCAACTCCCTCCTCGTCAATTTCCTCCTTAGTCAGGATCGGAAGTAGTCCTGCAGGCCATGTCACTGGCATGACTGACTCTCCTATCCAGGATTCCTCTGGAGGATCCTGCATTGCTACGCCTACTGCTGCCGCTGCTGCTGTTGCTGCTGCTGGGAGTCGTTCATCATCCCAGAGAGGAAGTAGGAACACCACTACTTTTACTAAACAATTGACCCTCCAACAGTCCTTAGCGAGGAGGATGAAGTACGACAGCAGTCATCCTGAAGCAAAACGTATAACTGAGGCCTTGACTGCTATGTTGGTGTTAGACGTGCGTCCGGTATCCGCCATTAGTGCAGTGGGATTTAGACAATTGATGGAGGTAGTGTGTCCCCGGTTCCAAATCCCGTCTAGATTCCACTTCACTAGGCAGGCGATACCGAGACTGTACAGAAACGTCAGAAAAAGTGTCCTCAGTGTCCTGAAAAATGCCGTTGTACACAATGTCCACTTAACCACGGACATGTGGACAAGTGGAACAGGGCAGACTAAGGACTATATGACTGTGACAGCCCACTGGGTAGATGTATCACCTTACGCAGCAACAGCAGCAGCGTCACCAGTAGCAGCATCTCAGAAACGCCAGCTCGTTACAAGGCAGGCTACGCTGTGTATCACCGGTTTCAGTAAGAGGCACACCGCCGACAACCTCTTAGAGAAACTGAGGGAAATCATCGCCCAGTGGCTTACCCCACTTAGACTCTCCTGGGGATTTGTGATATCTGACAACGCCACCAATATTGTGCGGGCATTACATCTGGGCAAATTCCAGCACGTCCCATGTTTTGCTCACACAATAAACTTGGTGGTGCAGAATTTTCTGAAAAGCGACAGGGGCGTGCAGGAGACGCTTTGGGTGGCCCGAAAAATTTCTGGCCACTTTCGCCATTCAGCGACTGCGTGCCGAAGACTGGAGCGCCAGCAAACACTCTTGAACCTGCCCCGCCATCACCTGAAGCAAGAGGTTGTGACGCGGTGGAACTCAACCCTCTATATGCTTCAGAGGATGGAGGAGCAGCAAAAGGCCATACAAGCCTATACATCCACCTATGACATAGGCAAAGGAGGGGGTATGCACCTGACTCAAGCGCAGTGGAGAATGATTTCCGTGTTGTGCAAGGTTCTCCAGCCCTTCGAACTTGCCACACGTGAAGTCAGTTCAGACACAGCCAGCTTGAGTCAGGTCATTCCCCTCATCAGGCTTTTGCAGAAGCAGCTGGAGAAAGTGAAGGAGGAGCTAAGACGGAGCGATTCCGCTCGGCATGTGGGACTTGTGGATGAAGCCCTTCATTCGCTTTGCCAGGATTCCAGGGTGGTCAATCTGTTGAAATCAGACCACTACATTTTGGCCACCGTGCTTGATCCTAGGTTTAAAGCCTATGTGGTGTCTCTCTTTCCGGCCGACACAAGCCTGCAGAGGTGCAAAGACCTGCTGGTGAACACACTGTCAGCTGAAGCGGAACGTGACACGTCAACGGCTCCTTCTTCATTTTCTCCCGCAACTGGGGCTGCCAGGAAAAAACTTAGGTATCCTAAGCAACCCGCTGGCGGTGATGCAGGGCAGGCAGGACCAAGTTTGGACATCTGGTCCGGACTGAAGGACCTGGCAACAATTTCTGACATGTCTACTGTCACTGCATATGATACTGTCACCATTGACAGAATGGTGGAGGATTACATCGGTGACAGCATCCAAGTAGGCATGTCAGACAGTCCATACCTGTACTGGCAGGAAAAAGAGGCAATTTGGAGGCCCCTGTACAAGCTGGCTCTATTTTACCTGAGTTGCCCCCCCTCCAGTGTGTACTCCGAAAGAGTGTTTAGTGCAGCCGGGAACCTTGTCAGCGAAAGGTGTAGGAGGTTGCTTCCACAGAATGTGGAGAAGATGATGTTCATCAAAATGAATTATCAGCTCTTCCAGGGAGACCAGCCTCCAGAAGGTACAGAGGGACCTGTGGTGGTGGATTCAAGTGGGGACGAGTTAATACTTTGTGAGGATGAGGATGTACACACTGAAGAGGGTGAGGAATCGGTGGATGAGGAGGATGAGGATGACATCTTGCCTCCGTAGAGCCAGTTTGTGCAGGGACACATTAATTGCCAGCTTGTTTTGTGGGGGCCCAAACGAACCAATCATTTCAGCCACAGTTGTGTGGCAGACCCTGGCGCTGAAATGATTGATTTGTTAAAGTGTGCATGTCCTGTTTATACAACATAAGGGTGAGTGGGAGGGCCCAAGGACAATTCCATCTTGCACTTCTTTTTTTTCTTTGCATTATGTACAGTTTGGGGCCTAGTTTTTCTAACTGCCATCCTGTCTGCCACTGCAGTGTCACTCCTAGATGGGTCACGTGTTTGTGCCGCCCACTCGTGTCGCTTAGCATAGTCATCCAGCTACCTCGGTGCAACCTTTTGGACATGAAAACACTATTGTGAGGTGTGAGGTGTTCAGAATAGACTGGAAATGAGTGGAAATTAAGGTTATTGAGGTTAATAATAGCATAGGAGCAGAGAAACCAACAAATTCTGTGATTTTAGCTGTTTTTATGCTTTTTAAAAAAAAAATACAGATCCAAAACACAAAACCCAGAACCCAAAACACGGAAGGGTGGTTTTGGCAAAACCAATCCAGATCCAAAACACGAAGAAAGATCCAGATCCAAAACCAAAACACAAAACACGAAAAGTGGCCGGTGCACACCCCTAATATATATATATATTAGGGGTGAGCGGGTTCGGATTTCTGAAATCCGAACCCCCCCGAGCCCCCCCGATCCGAGTCCGATCCGAGTCAGGCTCGACTTTTCCCGCCTGACTCGGATCTGAAATCGAGGCAAAACGTCATCATCCCGCCTTCCGAGTCTCGCGGGTTTTGGATCCTATATAAGGTACCCGCGTCAGCGCCATTTTCTCACTCGGCTGTGGACAGTGAAGAGGGAGGGTGGGAGTTAGGGCTGTGTAGTGTAGTGTAGTGTAGTGCTGCTGTTGTCCACTACTTCAAAGTCCATAGGGGCTGGCTGTGTTGTGCTGTGCTGCTGTTGTTAATAGGGGCTGTGTCCACTACTTCAAAGTCCATAGGGGCTGGCTGGACTGTGTTGTGCAGTCAGTTCTCCATAGGGGCTGTGTCCACTCCAAAGTCCTGTGCAGTGTCCCAGTCCTAAAGGGGTGCTGTAGTGTTGTCCAGGGGGTGCACTGTCCATCAGGGGTGCTCCCCCCAAGTGCTAAAAAAATAATATATTTTCTGTGTTTGTGAATTGTGTGCGCAGTAGCCGCATGTGCATCAACAAAGTAGTGACAAGCGTGCGCCTGTGTCATAAGTAAAGGGCCGGCTGGCTTGACCGTTAAAGGGTGCTGTAACCCCAAAAGTACACTCCAGTCCAAACCAAAAAAAAAATTATTTTCTGTGTTTGTGAATTGTGTGCGCAGTAGCCGCACGTGCATCAACAAAGTAGTGCCAAGCGTGCGCCTGTGTCATAAGTAAAGGGCCGGCTGGCTTGACCGTTAAGGGTGCTGTAACCCCCGAAAGTACACTCCAGTCCAAACCAAAAAAATAATTATTTTCTGTGTTTGTGAATTGTGTGCGCAGTAGCCGCACGTGCATCAACAAAGTAGTGCCAAGCGTGCGCCTGTGTCATAAGTAAAGGGCCGGCTGGCTTGACCATTAAAGGGTGCTGTAACCCCCAAAGTACACTCCAAACCAAATAACAAAATATTTTCTGTGTTTGTGAATTGTGTGCGCAGTAGCCGCACGTGCATCAACAAAGTAGTGCCAAGCGTGCGCCTGTGTCATAAGTAAAGGGCCGGCTGGCTTGACCGTTAAAGGGTGCTGTAACCCCCAAAGTACACTCCAGTCCAAACCAAAAAAAATATAATTTTCTGTGTTTGTGAATTGTGTGCGCAGTAGCCGCACGTGCATCAACAAAGTAGTGCCAAGCGTGCGCCTGTGTCATAAGTAAAGGACCGGCTGGCTTGACCGTTAAAGGGTGCTGTAACCCCCAAAGTACACTCCAGTCCAAACCAAAAAAAAAATTATTTTCTGTGTTTGTGAATTGTGTGCGCAGTAGCCGCACGTGCATCAACAAAGTAGTGCCAAGCGTGCGCCTGTGTCATAAGTAAAGGGCCGGCTGGCTTGACCGTTAAAGGGTGCTGTAACCCCCAAAGTACACTCCAGTCCAAACAAAAAAAAAATTATTTTCTGTGTTTGTGAATTGTGTGCGCAGTAGCCGCACGTGCATCAACAAAGTAGTGCCAAGCGTGCGCCTGTGTCATAAGTAAAGGGCCGGCTGGCTTGACCGTTAAGGGTGCTGTAACCCCCGAAAGAACACTCCAGTCCAAACCAAAAAAAAAATTATTTTCTGTGTTTGTGAATTGTGTGCGCAGTAGCCGCACGTGCATCAACAAAGTAGTGCCAAGCGTCCGCCTGTGTCATAAGTAAAGGGCCGGCTGGCTTGACCATTAAAGGGTGCTGTAACCCCCAAAGTACACTCCAAACCAAATAACAAAATATTTTCTGTGTTTGTGAATTGTGTGCGCAGTAGCCGCACGTGCATCAACAAAGTAGTGCCAAGCGTGCGCCTGTGTCATAAGTAAAGGGCCGGCTGGCTTGACCATTAATGGGTGCTGTAACCCCCAAAGTACACTCCAGTCCAAACCAAATAAAAAAAATTTTCTGTGTTTGTGAATTGTGTGTGCAGTAGCCGCACGTGCATCAACAAAGTAGTGCCAAGCGTGCGCCTGTGTCATAAGTAAAGGGCCGGCTGGCTTGACCATTAAAGGGTGCTGTAACCCCCAACGTACACTCCAAACCAAATAAGAAAATATTTTTTCGGTGTTTGTGAATTGTGTGCGCAGTAGCCGCACGTGCATCAACAAAGTAGTGCTAAGCGTGCGCCTGTGACATAAGTAAAGGACCGGCTGGCTTGACCATTAAAGGGTGCTGTAACCCCCAAAGTACTCTCCAAACCAAATAACAAAATATTTTCTGTGTTTGTGAATTGTGCGCGCAGTAGCCGCACGTGCATCAACAAAGGAGCAGCGCCAAGCGTGCGCCTGTGTCCCATAAGTAAAGAGCCGGCTGGCTCATTTCTTAAAGGGTGGTGTAACCCACAAAGTGCACTACTCTCCAGCAAAAATAAAAAAATATTTTCTGTGTTTAGCCGCACGTATATATCCAATCGATATAACATAAATGGAGGACCAAACTTTCTCCGATAAAAATAAAATAGAGAAAGATCAAGAACCACTTCCTCCTAGTGCTGAAGCTGCTGCCACTAGTCATGACATAGACGATAACATGCCATCAACGTCGTCTGCCAAGGCCGATGCCCAATGTCATAGTAGAGGGCACATACAATCCCAAATGACAAAGTTCAGGAAAATGACCTTGAAAAAAACATTTAAATCATCTGAAGAGAAGCGTAAACTTGCCAATATGCCAATAAGGTCGATCCCTATGTTCATGACTAGTGGTTCAGCTTCACATGACGATGGAAGCCCTCCTCCCACTAAAAAAATCAAAATAGTTAAGCTGGCAAAAGCACAGCGACGAACTGTGCTTTCTAAGAAGATATCACAAATCCCCAAGGAGTGTCCAAGTGTGGTGGTGGTTGCGATGCCTGACCTTCCCAGCACTGGACGGGAAGAGGTGGCTCTTTCCACCATTTGCACGCCCCCTGCAAGTGCGGAAAGGAACACCCACAGTCCACTTGCTGATAAGCAAATTGAAGATGTCACTGTTGAAGTACAACAGGATGAGGATACTGGTGTAGCTGGCGCTGAGGAGGAAGTTGGCGAGGAGGATTCCGATGGTGATGTGGTTTGTTTAAATCAGGCTCCTGGGGAGATAGTTGTTGTCCGTGGGATGAAAAAGCCCATCACGGTCATGCCTGGGCAGAAGACCAAACATTCCACCTCTTTGGTCTGGCAATATTTCTATCCAAATCCGGACAACAACTGTCTTGCCATATGTACCATATGTAAAGGTGGAATAAGTAGGGGTAGGGACGTCACCAAGGAACATCCTCCCTTATACGGCACCTGCAGCGTGTTCATAATAAGTTACTGTCAAGTTCAGAAACTTTGGCTAAGACCGTAAGCAGTCCAGGGACACCTAAATCCCGTTGTCCTGTTGTATCCAAGCACCTGCAAACCACACCGTCAACTCCCTCCTCGTCAATTTCCTCCTTAGTCAGGATCGGAAGTAGTCCTGCAGGCCATGTCACTGGCATGACTGACTCTCCTATCCGGGATTCCTCCGGAGGATCCTGCATTGCTACGCCTCCTGCTGCCGCTGCTGCTGTTGCTGCTGCTGGGAGTCGTTCATCATCCCAGAGAGGAAGTAGGAACACCACTACTTTTACTAAACAATTGACCCTCCAACAGTCCTTAGCGAGGAGGATGAAGTACGACAGCAGTCATCCTGAAGCAAAACGTATAACTGAGGCCTTGACTGCTATGTTGGTGTCAGACGTGCGTCCGGTATCCGCCATTAGTGCAGTGGGATTTAGACAATTGATGGAGGTAGTGTGTCCCCGGTTCCAAATCCCGTCTAGATTCCACTTCACTAGGCAGGCGATACCGAGACTGTACAGAAACGTCAGAAGAAGTGTCCTCAGTGTCCTGAAAAATGCCGTTGTACCCAATGTCCACTTAACCACGGACATGTGGACAAGTGGAACAGGGCAGACTAAGGACTATATGACTGTGACAGCCCACTGGGTAGATGTATCACCTTACGCAGCAACAGCAGCAGCGTCACCAGTAGCAGCATCTCAGAAACGGCAGCTCGTTCCAAGGCAGGCTACGCTGTGTATCACCGGTTTCAGTAAGAAGCACACCGCCGACAACCTCTTAGAGAAACTGAGGGAAATCATCGCCCAGTGGTTTACCCCACTTAGACTCTCCTGGGGATTTGTGATATCTGACAATGCCACCAATATTGTGCGGGTATTACATCTGGGCAAATTCCAGCACGTCCCATGTTTTGCTCACACAATAAACTTGGTGGTGCAGAATTTTCTGAAAAGCGACAGGGGCGTGCAGGAGACGCTTTGGGTGGCCCGAAAAACTTCTGGCCACTTTCGCCATTCAGCGACTGCGTGCCGAAGACTGGAGCACCAGCAAACACTCTTGAACCTGCCCCGCCATCACCTGAAGCAAGAGGTTGTGACACGGTGGAACTCAACCCTCTATATGCTTCAGAGGATGGAGGAGCAGCAAAAGGCCATACAAGCCTATACATCCACCTATGACATAGGCAAAGGAGGGGGTATGCACCTGACTCAAGCGCAGTGAAGAATGATTTCCGTGTTGTGCAAGGTTCTCCAGCCCTTCGAACTTGCCACATGTGAAGTCAGTTCAGACACTGCCAGCTTGAGTCAGGTCATTCCCCTCATCAGGCTTTGCAGAAGGAGCTGGAAAAAGTGAAGGAGGGCTAAGACGGAGCGATTCCGCTCGGCATGTGGGACTTGTGGATGAAGCCCTTCATTCGCTTTGCCAGGATTCCAGGGTGGTCAATCTGTTGAAATAAGACCACTACATTTTGGCCACCGTGCTCGATCCTAGGTTTAAAGCCTATGTGGTGTCTCTCTTTCCAGCCGACACAAGCCTGCAGAGGTGCAAAGACCTGCTGGTGAACACACTGTCAGCTGAAGCGGAACGTGACACGTCAACAGCTCCTTCTTCATTTTCTCCCGCAAATGGGGCTGCCAGGAAAAAACTTAGGTATCCTAAGCAACCCGCTGGCGGTGATGCAGGGCAGGCAGGACCAAGTTTGGACATCTGGTCCGGACTGAAGGACCTGGCAACAATTTCTGACATGTCTACTGTCACTGCATATGATACTGTCACCATTGACAGAATGGTGGAGGATTACATCGGTGACAGCATCCAAGTAGGCATGTCAGACAGTTCATACCAGTACTGGCAGGAAAAAGAGGCAATTTGGAGGCCCCTGTACAAACTGGCTCTATTTTACCTGAGTTGCCCCCCCTCCAGTGTGTACTCCGAAAGAGTGTTTAGTGCAGCCGGGAACCTTGTCAGCGAAAGGCGTAGGAGGTTGCTTCCACAGAATGTGGAGAAGATGATGTTCATCAAAATGAATTATCAGCTCTTCCAGGGAGACCAGCCTCCAGAACGTACAGAGGGACCTGTGGTGGTGGATTCCAGTGGGGACGAGTTAATACTCTGTGAGGATGAGGATGTACACAACACTGAAGAGGGTGAGGAATCGGTGGATGAGGAGGATGAGGATGACATCTTGCCTCTGTAGAGCCAGTTTGTGCAGGGACAGATTAATTGCCAGCTTGTTTTGTGGGGGCCCAAACGAACCAATCATTTCAGCCACAGTCGTGTGGCAGACCCTGGCGCTGAAATGATTGCTTTGTTAAAGTGTGCATGACCTGTTTATACAACATAAGGGTGGGTGGGAGGGCCCAAGGATAATTCCATCTTGCACCTCTTTTTCTTCTTTGCATTATGTACAGTTTGGGGCCTAGTTTTTCAAACTGCCATCCTGTCTGCCACTGCAGTATCACTCCTAGATGGGTCACGTGTTTGTGCCGCCCACTCGTGTCGCTTAGCATAGTCATCCAGCTACCTCAGTGCAATCTTTTGGACATAAAAACACTATTGTGAGGTGTGAGGTGTTCAGAATAGACTGGAAATGAGTGGAAATCAAGGTTATTGAGGGTAATAATAGCATAGGAGCAGAAAAACCTACAAATTCTGTGATTTTAGCTGTTTTTATGGTTTTTAAAAAAAAAATACATATCCAAAACACAAAACCCACAACCCAAAACACGGAAGGGTGGTTTTGGCAAAACCAATCCAGATCCAAAACACGAAGAAAGATCCAGATCCAAAACCAAAACACAAAACACGAAAAGTGGCCGGTGCACACCCCTAATATATATATATATTCCGTGTTTTGGGTTCTGGGTTTTGTGTTATGGATCTGTATTTTTTTTTTTTAAAAGCATAAAAACAGCTAAAATCACAGAATTTGTGTGTTTTTCTGCTCCTATGCTATTATTAACCTCAATAACCTTAATTTCCACTCATTTCCAGTCTATTCTGAACACCTCATACCTCACAATAGTGTTTTTATATCCAAAAGGTTGCACCGAGGTAGCTGGATGACTATGCTAAGAGATACGAGTGGGCGGCACAAACACGTGGTCCATCTAGGAGTGACACTGCAGTGGCAGACAGGATGGCAGTTTGAAAAACTAGGCCCCAGGGAACAGTACATAATTCAAAGAAAAAAAAGAGGTGCAAGATGGAATTGTCCTTGGGCCCTCCCACTCACCCTTATGTTGTATAAACATGCACACTTTAACAAACCAAACATTTCAGCGCCAGGGTCTGCCACACGACTGTGGCTGAAATGATTGGTTCATTTGGGCCCCCACAAAACAAGCTGGCAAGTAATCTGTCCCTGCACAAACTGGCTCTACGGAGGCAAGATGTCGTCCTCATCCACCGATTCCTCACCCTCTTCAGTGTTGTGTACATCCTCATCCTCACAGAGTATTAATTCGTCCCCGCTGGAATCCACAACCACAGGTCCATCTGTACGTTCAGGAGGCTGGTCTCCCTGGAAGAGTTGATAATTCATTTTATGAACATCATCTTCTCCACATTTTGTGGAAGCAACCTCCTACGCCTTTCGCTGACAAGGTTCCCGGCTGCACTAAACACTCTTTCGGAGTACACACTGGAGGGGGGGCAACTCAGGTAAAATAGAGCCAGTTTGTACAGGGACCTCCAAATTGCTTCTTTTTCCTGCCAGTACAGGTACGGACTGTCTGACATGCCTACTTGGATGCTGTCACCGATGTAATCCTTTAACAGACAGACGCACGCTTGTCGCTGCTGCTTTAAGGATGCAGGTGCGGCTACAGCCCACACATTTCACAAAGACAGAAAAAAAAGAAGAATATTTTTATTGTTTGTGGAGCGCACTTTGAGGGTTACACCACCCTTTAACAGACAGACGCACGCTTGTCGCTGCTGCTTTAAGGATGCAGGTGTGGCCACAGCCCACACATATCACAAAGACAGAAAAAAAATAAGAATTTTTTTATTGTTTGTGGAGCGCACTTTGAGGGTTACACCACCCTTTAACAGACAGACGCACGCTTGTCGCTGCTGCTTTGAGGACAGTATCATATGCAGTGACAGTATTCTTGTCAGAAATTGTTGGCACGTCCTTCAGTCCAGACCAGATGTCCAAACCGGCCCTTGACTTATGACACAGGCGCACGCTTGACGCTGCTACTGTGTTGATGCACGTGCGGCTACATCGCACACAAGTCACAAACACATAAAAAAAATAGTTTTTTATTTTTTGGAGCACTTTGAGGGTTACACCACCCTTTAACAGACAGACGCACGCTTGTCGCTGCTGCTTTGAGGATGCAGGTGGAATCTAGACGGGATTTGGAACCGGGGACACACTACCTTCATGAATTGTCTAAATCCCACTGCACTAATGGCAGATACCGGACACACGTCTAACACCAACATAGCAGTCAAGGCCTCAGTTATACGTTTTGCTTCAGGATGACTGCTGTCGTACTTCATCCTCATCGCTAGGGACTGTTGGAGGGTCAATTGTTTAGTAAAAGTAGTGGTGTTCCTACTTCCTCTCTGGGATGATGAACAACTCCCAGCAGCAGCAACAGCACTAGGAGGAAGTGGTTCTTGATCTTTCCCTATTTTATTTTTATCAGCGAAAGTTTGGTCCTCCATTTATGTTATATTGATATATACGTGCGGCTAAGGCGCACACAAACACAGAAAATATTTTTTTATTTTTGCTGGAGAGTAGTGCACTTTGTGGGTTACACCACCCTTTAAGAAATGAGCCAGCCGGCTCTTTATTTATGGGACACAGGCGCACGCTTGGCGCTGCTCCTTTGTTGATGCACGTGCAGCCACAGTGCACACAATTCACAAACACAGAAAATATTTTTTTATTTGGTTTGGAGTGTACTTTGGGGGTTACAGCACCCTTTAACGGTCAAGCCAGCCGGCCCTTTACTTATGACACAGGCGCACGCTTGGCACTACTT